>OY728138.1:554785481-564785481 GCA_963277665.1 Viscum album
TCTTCTACAGCTTAGACAGTATCTTGGTATTGATTATATGTGCCTTTAGATCTCTTAATGATCTTTGATTTGACAAGTCGTGGCGCTCCAACGGACGCCCGGATCAAAAGTTATGGTCATTTTAGTGATTTCGGGATTTCTCGTGCTTTTTTATTTTTTCCTTTCATTTCGCGGTGGTTTTACCGAAACTGCCGTTATTTCACTGCGATTTTACCAAAACTGCCATTATTTCGCTGTGGTTTTTTAAAAAAATGCCGCTATTCCTTGAAAAAAAATTAAAACAAAATAAAAAATAAATAAAAAAATTACAAACATATATTGAATTTCGGGGCGGTTTTTTCGCAGCGCTTTAAAAACTGCCGCGAAACGTTGGCCCGAATCGCGTTTGGTGGCGGTTTTTAAAACCCCCGTGAAAAAACCCCCACTAAATGGCAGTTTTCTTGTAGTGATATAAGCATCTTCCCACTAACCATGGACTGTTGTTGTACTCATCCATGGTGATCATCATGGTTATGTTATGTCACATTGTCTCACTCTCATTATGGGCTTGCCGAGTCACACAGTGGTGCTTCCCTTGTTGGCCAATTGAGGTACTCCTCCCTATCGCGTAATGTATGTCTATCGAGTCACACAGACTCACTCCCATCATGGGCCTAAAAATTCACCTAGAGGTGCTTCCCACTAGTTTATAGTCAAGTCACATAGATTTTCGTGACAGTAGTATTCAGGACTCAACCTACCACCGGGTTCCGTACATAGCGCACTTGAGAGAACCGCTCCTTAACCCATTCGTCGCATATCAACGTCCGTGATAGTCTCTTTAGAGAATACCAAAATATCTTCCGCATCAAGAGGGTCCCAACGCAACAAATGGATTTTCAACCGGATGCCCAAATTTCATGTTTTTAGTATTTTAGTAAATAGGGGTCGGTGGCATCTTGGTCAAGTCCGACCCAGTCGGACCGGCCCGCCAATATGGCATGTGGCTCCACTATACCATGGTTTGATTCGATTGACCCGAACCGACCTGGTTCGGGACATGGTAGGTATGGTTTGGTTTTTCTAGAGGGCCCAACCCAATAGGTCTCACTGGACCCAGCCTAGTTTGGCCGAGGGGCCAGCCCACCGTGTCACCCAGCGACTCGGTCTCGTTCGGCCCAACACAAAGGGCGCATGTCCAGCCAGTTGGGTGTGGGACCACCCCGCTAGTGTGAGTCTGGCTCAGTGGTTGTGGGAAAGGACCGCCAGTGCGGCTCTGACCCAGTGGGTTGGGGACTGACCCACTGGGCTACGGGGCTGGCCTGCTACGCTGCGGGTCGGGCATGTGCCACCGCCTGGGGGTGCGACCCACCAGTAAAATCCCATTCTACCAGCGGAGTAATCGTGGTGTGCTCCTGGGAAACGTGAACGACAGCTGCATGCCCTACCTTCCCCTCAAAAATTATGTGGGGCATCTGTCTTCCCCAATAATGTGATCGCGGCTCGCCCAGGAATCTCTGACGTGGGCCTCTTCCTCTATGTGGCACCAAGATGGCGCCGCCTCTGCTACAGCTGACGGGCCACAACCTCATCTACCATAGTCTACATGGGTTCACTAACTCCTCCATCACTTCTAGAATGGGCTGACCGCTTCATCTAGCAAGATGAGCCCAGGGTGGAGCCTCCTCCTCCACGCGGCTGGTGAGGGCAAGCCACTACTGTCGTTTTGGTGGAGTCACACTGAAGAAACATTCCTTGGGCCACCGGGTCTGCTTCATTGGTCCGATATCTGATCCATCTACACCTTTGGGACTCTCTAGTCACCGTCATCCATTCCTTGGACCCAGATTCATATTTGCACTAACATGAGGATGCAGCCACAAATAATGCACAATGTGGGTGTTCCAAAGTCTTGTTCGGGTCGGTTCTCACCCTCAGTGCTAGAGGCTTATGAGGGGTAAGGTACTTGGTTTTCAGTTCAATCTTACAAGTTATTGTTTAAACCTCTATAGTGAAATCCCAAAATCCACCCTCCCGAATGAATTCATGAACCATGTATCAACATGTTCTTTGGTTGATCCACGTTCATCATTTAATTTATGAACCGAAAAAAACATAAACAAAACCCCTACCTCGATTGAGGATCTATCGCTAACAAGGAGTGATGCTCTAATCCATTGTTGATCCATGATCTAGTGGAATTTTTCATTGTTTGTTGATGGCGTTAGTTTTGGTTCATCGATGGAGTTCATTGTTATTTGATTGAGAGTAAATTCAGAGGTGGTTCGATAGAGAATCATTATCCGATTAACTAATGTCTCTCTAACGTGTCAAACAATAAATAAAAAGAAAACACATAACAACATTTTAGTAAAAACGTTTCATAAAGGAATCATCATAGCTGTAACATGTCATTTCATGTGTCGTTGCACTATGGGTTTACAATCCGTTAATTACTTCCATTAATGCTCTTCTTCATCACATGTTAGTTCACCCAGTACATCTATGGAGGAAGAGTTAGCCAGTATTCCACCTCACCAGCACTGCTCGGGATTTGAAATGGTCGATTAAACATTGGAGATAGCTTGTCTCCCTAGTCAAATATCCACAATACTCATCAGGGTGAGACCTAAAAGAATATATGGCCTCCCTCCTAAAACTTAAAGTGACTCCAATACCTATTAGCATTCGATTTCTGCCTACTCTGTGCAATCCTCGTCTTCTCATGAATGATCGGAAACTTCTAAGGTGTGGCTCGTACAATCTCTGGACCCATGACTGTCAACTCCCCCAGGTCTGTCCACCATATGGGTGATCTTCAGGGTCACATGTACAAGGCCTAGGACGATGACATACCAATGGTGGAGTGATAGATGTTGTGGTATGCAAATTATACCATTGGATGTTTGTCCACCCAACATTGACAAAAATATAAGAAGCATTCATGAAGCTTGTCCTCTAGGGTCTGTATAGTCCACTCCGTCTGACAATAGTTCTGGGGATAAAAGGTTGTGCTCAAATGCAGTTGCATTCTAAACGCTTCCTATAATACCTTCCATGATCTGGATGTATATCATGCATCAATATTTGAGATGATCATCAATGGGACACCCAAATATGCACAATCACATGTAAGTAGAGGCATCCCAAGCCCTCAATCGGTCCCTGCTCTGGGATGGTTCTGAAGTGAGTCAACATGGTGAGTCAGTAAACGATCACATAGATAGAATCCTTATCTATGTACGTACGTTGTAACCCCGTCATGAATTCCATCGATATAACATCCGATTTTACCTTAATTACCTCAAGTGGTTGAGCCATTCCTACTTGAACCTGATGTTCGTCCTTCACTTTTGGGCAAGTGAGTCATTTTTAGATGAACTCAACCATTTTTTCTCATTATTGGCTACTAGCACTGATGTCATATATGCTGGTACATATTCTCCACTCTAGGATGTACCTCCACTGGGGATATATGGAACTCCCTCAACACATCCTCACGCAATGCCACACGTACTATGGTGCTCCCTCCATAAAGGATGAGGTTCTCATTAACAATAATTTTTTTTCAGGAGCATACCCTGAGGATAGATGAGCATAACGGGCATCGTAATCAACATCCACCAGTTGTGACTCCTTGACACACTGTAATAGTGGGGGAGTAATAGACATCAACTCAAGGTATGATGCTCCATCCTCATCAATGAAGAAGATCTGAATCGCAGCTAGCTGGTTTGTCTCCTTACTCAGTAGCTACAAACCGGTCCTACTGCTATGCGCGTCTGCTGCCACATTCATGTTCCCATGAGTATAGTCTATCTAAAATTCATAATCATTGAATAACACTATCAATCGTCATTGTCTCTAGTTCAAGTTCTTTTTTGGAGAAGATATATAGGAGACACTTGTAGTAAGAGTAAACTATAAACCAGTCACCCATCAAGTAGTCATGACACATGTTCGAGGCAATGACCAATGCTGATAACTTGAGGTCATGGGTCACATAGTTCTGATCATGCTTCCTCAACTAGATTGAGCCGTACGAGATCAATGCTCATGTCGGGATCATGAAACAAAAATTTCAGGTCCCTGACATATCGTAGAAGACTACGTACTCAACAACCTCAACTAGTAGTCTCAAGATAAGGGAACTAGTTAATCTCCACCTCAGTACCTAAAAAAACAACTATCATATCTCCATCCACATGAAGGGTTCTCCATTCCTTTTTATGCCGAAAATGTTGTCACCACTCTGGAAGAGTTGGGAATGAACCTTTGATAGTAACCAGCCTACTCCAAGAAGCTCTGCAGCTCTATCACGCTTCTGGTTGGCTCCCAAGTGAGAACTACATATATCATTCCCATATCCAATGCAGTTAGAGAATATGAGGTGATGGTTCTAGAATGTGGACCATCCTAATCTAAAACTGGAACATCGAGGGGAAACTATAAATTTTGTTCTATCGGAGTGTATCAAATACCATCCTTAGGTGTGTAACATGATTGTCCTCTGACGTCGATACACCAATATTTCATCAATGAATACCACTCCAAACTGGTCAAATAAAGGATGTAAAATCCTATTCATAAGTTCCATGAACAATATTGGGGTGTTGGTATGCAAATATCCATCACTAAGAACACATTGTGGCCATATCAGCTTCTAAAAGATGTCTTCGGTACATTCTCAACCTGTACCTGCAGCTGTTGATAGCTTGATCTATGGTCTATTTTAGATAACCATCTATCTCCTTTAAATTGATCAATGATGTCATTAATTCTCCGAAGTGGATTCTTGTTCTTCATGGTCACCTAGTTTATGAACCGTATGTCCACACACAACCTCAAATTCCCATCTTCCTTCTATGAAAACATCACCAGGCTTCCCATGGGGATTCGCTTGGCCTTACGAACCCATTCTTATGATTTTCCTCATTCTTTATCCTTTGCCTACACCGCTATGTAAGAGACATCCGATATGTTGATCTGGATATTGGTGTCGTTCCGAAGTACAGGTCGATGAAAAAGTATACCTCTCTATGAGGGGGTAGTCCATGAAAATCCTAAGGAAAAACAACATGGTACTCATCCACCAAAATTTGATACCGTGGACTCCATTTATCCAGTGCACCGAGGGTGAGGCTAGACAACGAGTGAGTGATCATATGCACCCTCCTCTAATAATTTATTTCCTATGTTGCAATGGTTTCTTTCTCCATGGTGAAGAAAAACCTGGTCCCATATCCATAGAAAAGATGCATTGTATGCCTAAAATAGTTGATCTGAGCATGGACTCTGGATAACCAGTCCATAGCAATGATGACACCATAAGACCTAGACATCACTACTATGAGATACCAACTGAAGCTCTCACCTCCTAGATTAATATGACACTATTGAAACCTATGTGTAATCATCAAATCCCCACCCGTTAGAGTCTCTAGAAATATGGATTGAGCCAATGGATCCATCAGAAACTCTGAGCTCCGAATGAGAGTTGTGGAAAGGAAAGAGTGATTAGAACCTAATTCTATACGAACTGCACCTATGGTAGAGAAGACACTAATCGTACCAAATATCATCTCTAGAGCACCGTGGTCATATGCCTTCACTACCTAAAGATGAGCTCATCCCTTTCTGCCTGCACAATGTGTTTGGGGTGGTCCCCCTAGGGGTGGTGGTGGTGGTACCTCAAACCATCAACCACCTCCTACTGCTCAGTATACACCCCTACCACATCTGACGCCTTGCAGATATCTTTTCTTGAACCTCTACCTATGTCTCGGTGGTCCCTCGACCATATACTGGTAATCAGTGTGGTGGGTCTGGCAGTCACATGCCATGTGTCCATGCCCACTACATGAGAAGAAAATGCGGGCTCCCAAATGACTCCCTCTGGTCTGGGAGCCATACAACACTGACCTGGAGTCCTAGATTTGTCCCTTGAAAGTGCTTGGCTACTTGGGTCCTTGTGTCAGATTTTTGATTCATGATGAAGGCTCTTCCACCTGGGTTTGCTGCTGGCTCTGGTTTTCTACACCTGCTTCACTAAGAATAACAATACAAAAAGGGATTTCTCCAACTTCCTGGCCTAGGTAGGAATGGTGATAGAAAAAATTAATGCCTTGATCTCCCTCTTGAGTCATTGATCAAAGTCAAGAGCCTTGAAGAAAAGGTCTTGAACCATGTCTGTTGAGTAACATGAATGATCTGTGAACCATGCTGAGTAATCAGCCATCGTCATGTTGTATAGATGAAGGTGAAGTACCTCTTGATTTATAATACAGTGCAAAGTTAGGGGGAAGACTCCTCAGAATAAATTCACTCAAAGTATCACTAGGAAAGGGTCTCCTATTCATGCGTCTGGATGGTCAAAATCCACCATATCCCCTCCTACCGTATTAATCCTCTCCACCAAGATCACCATATGGTCAAACTGTGTCCTCACTATTAAGAAGACCAATTTCGTAGCCTATAGACATTCCTCATTGACCTTAGGATCTATCTCTCCCTTGAACTTGTGAGGCATCTATCTCTGAAAATTGTGCAAGGAACTGATTCAGTGTATATCCTATAGCGATGATACTGACAGTAACTACTAATTATATGGTGGTGAAAACATAGATGCACCACCTAGTGGGTCCACCTATAGCACTGGTCCCTAAACTGACTCTTTATCTCTAAATGAAATATCAACACGATGAAGTATTAGGATCCTGGATGGTCATCCATGGGGAGGACTCCTGGGATAGATAATGATGTACTACAGTCAGATGGTTATACCAAGTGAGAAGGCTCTTATTCAAAAATAAGATAAAGAGACACTTATGAAAATATTAGTTTCATGTTTAGATCTCAAAAAATAGAATTCATGGTCTTGGTGTATGGATACATAAACCATTGCACCAACAATGGACAACATAAATCTGAATGTTAGATAAGAAACAATTAACACTGTTGAACCAAAAAAATAATATAATCTCTATCATAGAGGTGAAAATGACCACCCTCTGATACCACTTTGTCATGACCCATCCCCTAGGGCATGTTCCATGACTACCACAAGCCCTCCTCCTGAGGTCCAGGGGCTAGCGACAACTCCGATGGCGTTAACCTGCAAGTGGGAGGCATTTTCCTAATCACATTTACAAACAAACACGCCTAACCACATCCAACTAATAGAAATGGGAAAAAAAGAATACTAAAACATGTGCTGAGTAAAAGTACAACTGAAAATAAGTGGACCAGAATACAAACCCAACAAAAAGAACTCAAAACAAGATATTACAAAGGGACCCAGGTATCTGTCCTCTAAAAACAACGCCTGATGGTAAGATTAATTTTTCTACTGGAATATGATGTAGTAATTCATGTCCGAAAAATATTACAAGGCCCCAGATACTTCTAATCCACTAAGTCCACCATCCAAGTGTCGATCATCTGCACCAGACACAAGAGGTGATGGTGAAGCATGTGTAGCAGTGTGTAACAAAATATGGAGTAGGGGACCCCAAAACACAAAGGAAATACTATAATGAAATCCTCAATGAAAAAAATAGAATAATTAGTAGTAAAAAAGAGCACGATGTACCAACACGAAGATAAAGAACAAAGAACAAGAAATGTCACACAAGGTATAGAACTAGGGTAGTGATAAAAGATTCATCAGTCACATAATCGAACACCTTAGATGCTAGAGAACACCTCCTCTATGAGTACAGTGGGCCCCCTGGGACACCCAGATGATGATTTCCACTAAAAATCGACATATGTGGTACTAATCTATGATGAGTACCATGGGTATGCTAAGACATACTGTCACGATACCACCATGGGCATGACGAGTCACACAGAGGTGCTTCCCACCTTGTCCAACTGAGGTAATCCACCCATTGTGTACCTCGGGAATTCTAAGTCACAGAATATAACTCAAACCATCAGATTGAAATGTCACATAAAGGTTTTTACCACTATGCCATAGTCAGGTCACATAGAGTATCTTGTCAGCAGTCTTCATGTCTCAGCCAACTATAGGTTTCTCTAAAAGTAAGCTCGGGTGAACTGATCCAAAATCTTCCTATAACATCTCAACATCTTTGATAGTCTCCTTAGATCATAACAAAATATCATATTTATTGAGAGGGTCCTAAAACAGCAAACTACTCAATAACTAGACTCCTAATTTACATGTTATTTTTGTTTAAGTAAACATGGGTCTGTAGCATCTGGGCCCGATCTGACCAGATCAGACTGACCTAACCAACCCGTCATTGGGACCCCACATCCCAAGGTTTGATTCAACAGACCTGACCTGACCTGGTTCGAGTCAGGGTAGGTCTTGTCTGATCTAGCCCGTTGGCAAGGCCAAATGGGCCTCACTTGACTCGGTCCAATTTGGTTAAGGGTACATCCCACCGAGTAACTCAGTGTCTCGGTCTCGTCCTTCCCGTACCGAAGGGCTCAAATCCGTCCTTCCATCATGGGTCCATCCCAACAGTGGGGGTCCGGTATGGGCCGCTGGATGGGGGAACAACCCACCAGAAGAAGCCCGGACCTTTAGGAGTGGAAAAGTAGTGTGAGACAAAGAGGCGATAGCCACCACCACATCCCCAACATGCCCTGCAACTCATACATAGGCCCTTCGTCTACTGAGGTCGATTGACCACTGCTCACCAAGGAAACCCGGACATGGGCTGTCACCACCACGCGGTGCGAGGGTGGCGATGCGTTTGTTGCTGCCGAAGGGCCGCTGCCTCCTTGACTACCTCAAGTACAAGCACACCTCCTCCTCCAGCATGGCTAGAGTGAGCCGACCACCTTTTCCCGCATGCGGTGCTTGGGGTTGCGCCACAACATCCATGCGGTCGGTTAGTGGTTGTCGCCGCAATCGGTCACCAACGACAGTTTCCACCAGCCACCGAGTCCACATTGGTGGTCCAATCATTGATCCGTCTATGTCGTTGTGCCTCTAAGGTCACCTCTATCCCTTCCTTGTTCCCAGATTCATATTTTCTCTGATATTAGAATGTGGCCACAATGAACACACAAGTAATAGGTGCTCATGCATTATTCATGTCAGCCAGAACCCACTGCATTAGATGTTTTAAGAAGGGGAAGGTCTATGGATTTCAATTCAATCAAACAAATGATAGTTTAAACCTGTATCAATAAATTCCTAAAAGACACCCCCACATGAACAAATGATCTATAGAACAACTTATACATGGGTTTATCTGTGTTCTTCATTGAATTAATGAATGGGAAAAAAACATAATGAATTCCCCTACTTGGATTGAGTATCGGCCTCTAACGAAGGCTGATGATATGAGACAACGTTGTTCTTCAATCCCTTATATTTTTTCATCGTCCGTCGATGGTGTTCATCATCGTTCATTGATGAAATTATTCTTTCTTCATTGGAGAGTAAATCTGATGGTGGATCGTCATATAATTTTCCACCAGTAAATTTCCGTGTCCCCAACACATCAAACAAATAAACAAAAATCACATCGCAAAGTGTTAGTTCTGCTGCGACAACATTTCGTTATGCTGCTTCATTTATGATACATCATATATGTTACACGTCCTTTAATGCATAGTTACTCTACGGATTTATGAGCCATTAATTTGCCTCATCGTCACCTCGTCACCGCATTGCAATGTCTCTGTAACACCTGAGATTTTTTGAGAATTATTTTGTTTATGTATTATGTTATTTGCATCACCAAAGAAATATTACACTACACACAAAACTGTCTTTTCTTGCGTTACATGCAAGATCATCCTTCCTCGATAGCTTGCGTTGTACGCAATACCGAGTTTCGCTATACAACGATATGTTATTAAAATATTATATAAACTAGCCGGTATGAATAGAAATACACACATTTTGAAATTTTATAAATTTTACCTTTCAAAATGGACTTCATTTTTGGTTTTGGAATATCAAGATTATCCTAGGGTGATTTTTTTGTATTTTTAGGAAAACATTCAATTTTTGATGAATAGTGAAAACACTGGAAAAATATTTAAAAACCGACTATTTATTTAAATAATTATTTATTTTATTTAAATTTATTTTAGGTAAAAATTGATACATTATACATAAATAAGTTCAATGTAATTCATTGGAGTCATTTTATAAAAATTTTAGATACATAAAAATTTTATTGAACATTTCAGCGTCTTTATCCACCACTTAGGAGAATTTGAAAATTTCCATAAAACATATTTTTACCACTTCTGTGAGTGGAATTTTGAAAACATGAGAGACAAGGAAAATACCAAGGAGTAAAATGTGGTTCTATAAGATAAAAATAATTTTTGGGGAATAGTAACTTTTAACTTTTATTTACCACGGTTAATAGTAAATATGGTATTTAAGGATAAAAATTATATTATTATTACCCTAAAACATGTCCCAATTCAAGTGGATAAGTTTAATTTGACCAAAAAAACATTAGGAATAACATATGACCATTTAGGTCCACATGGATTAGATTAGGACACTTATTATTATTTTATTTAAAGAAGAGTTAAAAGAGTTAAAGTCAATGTTTTATACCTAAAAGTTTTTTAAATATAGGGTTATACATAAGATAAATTGGTCTATATAAATATTCATTAGTAAGATAATTAGATTTCCTACATAATCGTATTTTATTTATAATTTTTAGGCATTATATAATTTAATATAATGTTGACACATTGATGATGCAGTAATTACCTTATTAATAAAATATTAACCTAATTGATGTTATAAATACACAAATAAATTCAATTTGAGACTTTTTATGAATAAAACTAATTTTATAGGTTAATATGTCATGTTATTATTTATTTAATTATCTTTTTTAGAAGTAATAATGCTGTTATGAATTTCACAAAAATCATTTACCAAATAGTTTCAAAATTAACATAAAATAGTCTTGAAAACAAATAATATATTATTAATTGTTATTTTATTCCTCAAAATATATGGTTTAGAAAAATGACTTAGATAAGGTTATATATATTAGTAATGAACCAATTGTGGTTCCTTAGGCTTGTTATAGTATGTTTATTAACCATATAGTGTAAGAAAACAAGAAGACACAGTAAAAGTTAAATTGTTTAACTTAGAGTTAAATCTAAATGATAAAGTTAAAATAGTAACCTAAACTTGTATTAAACCTATTTGTTGAGAGGATTTCAAACCATCCCCACATTATCTTCTAAATAAATCCATTTGGTGATATTAAAACCTGAATATGACTTTATTATAAAATAATATTTTATGTTTTTTCAAAAGTTCTCCTCTCCTCCCTTATAAAAGGGCACCTCCTCCCACCCCGCGTCACAAAATTTTGAGTCTTAAAGCTCAGCCAAACCCTGCCAATATCCCTTCTCAACTTCCCTAGAAACATACTTGAGTTCTTGGTCTTATTTAAAGACCAAATTTAGTTCTCTAAGAGGAGGTTTCAAAGAGGCGTGTCGATGAAGAGGTAATATCTGTTACCAATTCCTTCAAATTTATTTCTTCTTCTACTTCCTCTTCATTAGTTGTTTAATTATAAAGTAATAACATCAGTATCACTCATATATAGGTATTTTATTATAAAAATGAAACATCCCTATTTCACCTTGTCACACCCTACCCCTTTTAATTTTTTTTTTACAATTTCGTGATTTTGGTTAGCCCTGTAAGGGTTCGGGCTGAGTGATGATAAATTTCTTTTAACGTTTAATGTATTTGGTAGACTCCGGACCAGTGCGTGGGCACTGCATGGTCAGCGGTAGCTGCACGGTCAGTCCAAGGTTTCCTGTTCATTTGTCTGGTGATTTAAAAGTTTTACTATTTTTATTAATTTTATTATTATTATTATTATTATTATTATTTTAACTTTGTTATAATAATAATTTTGTTAATTATAATGGTTTATTATGATTATGATTATGATTATGATTATGATTATGATTATTATTATTATTAATTTGTTTTAATAAAAAGAAAATAAACATATAATGAAACCCTAGGGGGGGCGCTGTGCCCCCACCCATCTTTTACCATGAGACGCGCTGCGCACCTTAAGCGTAGCGCCGCTCCCGCCTCCTCACCAGCCAATCGCGACTGCTGGCCGCACCTCTGTCTCCGTCTGATGCAGTCCCCACCTCCCCTCCATGCCCATTCCCTCTGTCGCGTGACGCCGCCCCTCGGCGCTGCCCTCTATGCCGGCCTCCATCTCAACCTCGCGCCCTCCATGTCGCCCTCCCGTCGCCGCCCCGCGCCCCCCTACCGACCTCCCGTTGTCGCCTGCCTGCGACCCGCACCAAGTCGCTCCCCCTCCAATCTTCTGACCCCTTAGAAGACCTTCATCCGAGCTCCGGTGAGCCCTGCCTCCAGCCAGCAGCCCTCCGGACCCCAGTCTGACCTCTGACGACCCACTGCTATAGCCCGAACCCATCGCCGAGTGTATGGAGTCTTCCTCGAGTCTCGATTATGTGTTTCCCGGATGCCCCTGCCGAAGGCGAGGTGGTTCAGATCGCATTAGATAGCGAGACACTATTCACATGGTGCCTTTGGTCTCTCTATCCATCGCCATTGAAGTTGAGATATTTTTTATCCTGTGAACTTTTATTATAGTATTTAACTTGTGTTTGTGTTTCTCGGATAGTGTTTTGGGTGGTTTTGGTATTCGCTACAATTGTTACAATGTTCTGCGCTGAAGGAGAGTTGTTTGGGGTTGTTCCGGTCCTCTTGTCGTTGTTTCTAGGTGAGGTTCGCACTGCTTCTTTGTTTAAAATATTTTAAACTAGTGTTTTCGTGTTTTGATTCCCTGGTGATGTCTCTGCGCTACGTTGGTACTCACCACAGTTTTCGTCTTGTGGGTATTTGTGCGCAAGCGCGAAGCGAGTCACATCATCGTTCTTAGACTGCAAGTTGAGGTAGGTTTGTCCTCTGCACTTTCCAATAAGTTTAGAAATTATTAATTTCTCATTATTTATTTAATTTTTGGTAAATAGAAATAATACTTAATAATTATTTTTAGTATAATTATTTGCTGCAAATGATACTATTTATTCCTCTACATTGAACTGAAATTATTTTTCGTGATAAACTGTCACATCATGCTGAAAATGCCGTTTGGATTTTAAAAAAAATTAATTTATGAATTTTTAAGTTTATTTTCAGTTTGGTGAAAAATGAATCTTTTTTATAAGAAATTATGTTTTATTAAATAGTGGTTTGGTATGTGAATACATGTGTTGGTTTCGTTTTGAGAAACACTTAGAGGTCCAGTTGGACCTTTTAAACTGGTTTTGAAATGATTTTGATGAATGTACCTCAGGATGGGTAGAGCTAAAGGCCCGGTTGGATATTTGTGATAATTATTATGAAAGGGTGATGTGTGAAATCTATCCAAGGCCCTTTTGGCATTTTGAACTGATTTTTTTAGTAAACCATTCTTGGGTTGGGTTCTTTGCCTAGTTCCGATCAATGTGATTGGGAGAGTCCTCAGTATAGGACATCCCTTGTGAAATTTAGGTCGACGTCAAGGGACTACCCTTGAGGTGGACGAGGTGGTGCTGGGATGCATGATGTGTTTTAATTATATATTTATTTTCTTGACTTGTGTTTGAATTGTATGGAAAACCCTCCTTAGAACTATACATGGTAACCTAGCATAGTGAGTGAATCTTCTGAGAACGATTGCTATAGTAGTTTAGATTATGCACTGGCTAGTGGCCAAATAGCAGGGGAATACAGAGTTATTACTTCTATGGGGATTGGGCCCCTCAGTTATTCCATGTAGGACTATGCCAAGCATTAGGGCGTTATGACATCATCGACTTAGGCCATACCTTCAGGATGAGTCAGATGTATATTACGTTTTGTATTGTTCATGATCTCCTAGGTTCGACCCATTTTTTCCTTCAGTTCTTACTTCTTTGTGGTAGATAGTCGAGGTGCCTAGTTCTGTTGATGGACCTCATGTGTTACTTTTCTATTTCCCTCATTCTGTGATGTGTGTGACTTTTCCTCTAGGATAAAGAAAAAGGAAATTTAGGATTTTAAAATGGTTGAGAAAATAGTTTTAAAAATTTAATGAACTTTCCCCTTTTATCATTAATAACTTGTTTTTTAATAAGGGAAATGGACTTTTAGTTGTTTTCGAAATGAAAAGTGTATGGGAAGCCCATTTTGAGGTAATGTAGTTCAAAACTGAAATTAATAGACTCTTTATTTAATGGTAGTGCTTGGGAATACTTTTATCGGGCTAGCCTACTGAGTTTTAATACTCACGCCTATAGTGTTTTTTTGTTTTTAGTTCTTCTGCAGGTTCTAGCATCAGTCGTTCTCCTTGAGCGACGTTTGTTGTGGATTTGAAGGGTGACCCGAGGGGTCACATGGACTTTTGGTCGTGGTCAGGTTAGTAGTGTTGTTGGTTGTTCTTTCTTTATTTGCCTTAGTTATTTTTATTTCCGCTGATTAGTTTATTTTCTTTGGGAAAAATCGTTGCCACTTGTTTACTTTTGATGCTTGACACTAGTTGCAATCCCGGGGGGATCGGGAATGCCCCTCGGGACATGTTGCAGACCGACTTGGGTGACCGGTTCAGAGTCGACCCAGGTTGGTTCATGAATAAATGGTATCAGAAGTTTCTATCGTTATTTGGGGTGTTTGGTAGATGGAGATTAGGACTGTCGGGACTCAAGAGGTAAGTGCGGGAAGAGCGTTGTGAACTCTTGCTTGCACTGATTCTCGAGTATCCAGGGGTAGTCCGGGATTTGAGTCTTCTCCTTTTGTTTTGGATTGAGGAATGATAATTGGGGCAAGCCAAGGTCACATCATGACCGCACATGGAGTAGTGGCCCATGTGGAGTCCGAGTGCACAGTTTATGTTCCTCCTATCTGTTGACGCTTACATGGGGCATGACTCAATACCATGTCTCCAGGTTGAGCGCGACTACTAGTTCCTCATTTCTATGATATGTTATACATTTTGTTTTGTTACTTCTAGTTAGTGTAAGTGTTATTGGGAACATGAAAGTGGATTTTGAAATAAATGTGTTTTCTCTAAAATGGTTTTAAACTAGTAATGTGGGTTTTTAAATTGAATGATATTTGGTTTGAATGTTAGTGTTAATTTGGGGTTGGTAAAGGGTGTCTTGGTGTGACCCTTGGTATTCTTTATGGAGGTTAGCATGTGTGTGGGTATGAACAAAAAGTGCATGGGGCACTTGTTTGTGGATAATGTGGATAGAAATGGATGGAAACACATGTGATGATTCATGAGATGCCATGGGTGAGTTTTTCAAATATAATGTTATTGGAAATTGGATTTTCTTTGAGAAATGGAATATGGTTTTTAAAAAGGGGATCTTGTTTTTTAACAGTGGCCTTGGGATAAGGTAATTTTGGAATTTTGATGAAAATGGTGAATTTTTTATAAGAGGAAAATAATTCTGGAAATTGGTTTTTTGTTTTAAAATGTGGGATTTGTTTTGAAAAAAGTGAGTTTTGTTTCTGAAAAGTAGTCTTTGAATAAGGAAGTTTTGAAATTGAAATGACGTTGTGACTTTCAAAAAGTGGGTTCTTGATTTGGTTTGTGGTGTTTGGTGTGCGATTCATTTGTTTGTCACGCGATTAGCCTATTGATTATTATTTGTTTGGATGTTGATTTCTCGCTCTATGTTTCTGTGTTGTTCAGAATGTGCTGCCCAGAAAAGTCTCCAAAAGTTGTTAATGAGTCACACCCAATTATGGTTTCTATCGAGTGTTGCCTGTTTATTGCAGTGATTGAGGTCTGTTAGAGGCTGTTGGATGGTTTGTGGGATTAGATTGAGTCTTTAGGTTGTTGGTAACTCTCAAGGTTGTTCAAGTTTCCATTGTCTCAGGTTTGTCTGAGTGTCCCTTTTCAGATCAGTGAGGGTCGGATGTCCCGTCATGGTCGGAGTTGGGTTGATGTGGTAGGATTTGATGTCTGTATTCATACAATTGATCATATCTGAGGATGTGATGGCCTGTGTGGGCCACTTCAAGGAGTTGGCATATGAAGAGAAAGTGCTTGGATAATTCGTTGCCTCTCGTCGTTCGTGAGGGTGCCCCATCTGGAAAGCATGGTGTATGAGGGGAACCAGTCTATAATAATTAATTCTTGTTGGTTCTGACATTTAATTTGTCAGAATGCTTCCTGATGTAGTATTGGTATGGCCGGTTCGATAATTTCACGATTTCTTATCGCATACCATCAAAGTATTTCCATCATTGTGGAAGTTCTGGTTGATGGGGGATGATCTGTGGGAAGCGTTGTTTGAGGAGGTAATTTTGATTTGGGGATGATAGTGCCTGACTGTGAGGCAGGAAATGCTTCAGCCATCAGAATACCATCCACATGTCTTGGGGTGAAGCTCGCGCACAGTCAGGAGTTGCCTGGGTTGTGAAGCCTCGGCCCAGGTTGTATGTTCCATGTGGGGATAGAAACATTTTAAAATCTTCATGTCCTCATTTCTATTCCACTAAAGTTGTGTTGTCATTGTAAGGTCACTGTTTCAATGGATGAATGTGATGAACTTTTTCTATTTCATTCTAAACTGTCTTGTTTGTCTCAATAGGGTCTTCTGAATCATGATTTTTTCTTAAAGTGTGTTTGACCATTGTATGGGTTGATCTTGGATTAGTTGTGCTCGTTTGGAGATGATTGTGTTTTATGGAAATGAGGAGCGGGGTTTTCGACTTGCTGTCGGGGTTAAGATCTTGTGAGTTTTCTTCGGTGTTGGATGTTTTTGGATTTAGTCGAGAGTCCCAAGTTTCAATGGAGGTGTTCCCCTGCTCGTGCTATGGAAGTTGGTGTGGATTGGTTGGGAGTTTCCACATTAGCCCCCTCCCTGGGGCTGTGTATTTGAGTATAAATATTCGTACTAATTAGGTCCTTATTGTGGGGAGAACCCTCTTGTGTTCTCCCATTCTCTTGTGTTGAGGTTTCTCTTGAGTTGGTCGGGTGTGACATGTGGTGTGAATAGTCACCCCGAGGTCTTTGTCTTGTCTCTCAGTTTTGTCCAGGCATGGACTCGAGTTTGGATAATCCTTTGGCTTGGTGACATTCTGGGTGCAGAATGTTTTTTGTGGTGGGGGGAATTGTCACACCCCACCCATTTTTTAATTATTTTATTTTATAATTTCTTGGTTTTGGTTAGCCCCGCAAGGGTTCGGGCTGAGTGTTGGTCAATTTATTTTGATATTTATGTTTTTTAGTGGACTTCAGACCAGTGTGGGGGCACCGTACGGTTAGCTGTAGCCGCGCGGTCGGTCCATGTTTTCCCGTGAAGTTGTCTAGTGATTTAATAGTTTTAGTATTTTTATTAATTTTATTATTGTTGTTATTATTATTATTACTAACTTTTTTATAATAATAATGTTGTTAATTATAATGTTTTATGATGATGATGATGATGATTAATATTAATATTATGATTATTATTATTAATTTGTTTTAATTAAAAATAAAAAACATATAATGAAACCCTAGGTTGGTGCTGCGCCCCCCCTCTTTTCCCATGCGGCGCACTATGCATCCGCAGCGCAGCACCGCTCCCGCTTCCTCGCTATCCTTATGCGGTCGCCGACCATGCCTCTGTATCCGTCTGATGTTGTCGCTGCCTCCCCTCCTTGCCCATTCCCTCTGTTGCCTTACCTGCTGGCCTCCATCTTCGCCCCGCACCCTCTCTGTCAGCCTCCCATCGCCGCAACGCGCCCCTCTGCTGGAATCTTATCGTTTCCCGCCTACGACCCGCACCGAGCCGCTCCCCCTCCCATCCTCTGGCCCCATAGACGACCTCTGGCCGAGCTCCGGCGAGCCCTACCTCCTTCCAGCAGCCCTCCAGCCCCCGGTCTGACCTCCGACGACCCATTTCTCTGGCAAGAACCCCTCGCCGAGTGTATGGAGTCATCCTCGAGTCTCGATTATGCGTTTACCAGCTACCGCTACAGAAGGTGAGGTGGTTTAGATCATGTCGGATAGCGAGCTGTTATTCGCGAGGTGCGTTTGGTCTTACTCGCCATCTCCGATGATGTTGAGATGATTTTTATCATGTGAACTTTTATTTTAGTATTTAAATTGATTTTCTGTATCCTTGATAGTGTATTTCGCAGTGTTGGTTCTCACCAAAATTGTTTTAGTGTTCTCCGCTGGAGGCGAGTTGTTTGGGGTTGTTCTGGTCCACTTTCCACTATGTCGAGGTGAGGTTTGCGCTTCTTCTTCATCTAAAATATTTTAAACCAGTGTTTTCATGTTTTGAGTCCCTGATGATGTCTCTGCACTATGTTGGTACTCACCGCATTCTTCGGCTTGTACGTATTTTTGCGCAAGCTTGAAGTGGGTCACGTCATCATGCTTGGACATCAAGTTCAGGTAGGTGTTTCCTCTTCACATACCATCAAGTTTATAAATTATTTATTTCTTGTTATTTATTTATTATTTGGTAAAGTAGAAATAATACTTAATCATTATTTTTAGTATAATTATTTGCTGCAAATGAAACTGTTTATTCTTGAGCATTGAACTGCAATTATTTTTCAAGTGTATTTTCCGTTTGGTAAAAAATGTATCTTTTTGAAAACAAATGTTGTTTTATTAAATAGTGGTTTATCATGTAAATACATATCTTGGTTTCTTTTTTAGAAATACTTAGAGGCCTGGTTGTCACATTTATACTAGTTTTGAAATGATTTTGATGAATGTAACTCAGGATGGGTATAACTAAAGGCTCGGTTGGCACTTTGTGATAATTATTGTGAAAGGGTGACTTGTGAAATCTATCCAAGCCCTGTTTGGGATTTTGAACTGATTTGTTTTTTGTAAAACCCTTCTTGGGTTGGGTTCCTTTCCTAGTTCTGATCCATGTGATTGGGATAGTCCTCGGCATGGGAACTCCCTTGTGAAATGTATGTCGATGGAAAGAGACTACCCTTGAGGTGGACGGGGTGGTTCCAGGTTGGGTGTGTGTTTGGATTATATATTTATTTTCTTGACTTGTGTTTGAATTTTATGGCACACCCTCCTTAGAAATATACATGGGAACCACACATAGTGAGTGAATCTTCTCAGAATGATTTCTGCACTAGTTTAGATTACGCACTGGCTAGTGGCCCCGTAGCAGGGGAATACTGAGTTATTTATACTATGGGGATTAGGCCCCTCGGTTAGGCCATGTAGGTATATTCCGAGCGTTAGGGCATTATGACGTCATTGAGTTTGGGCATACCTTCAGGACGAGTCAGATGTATAGTACGTTCTGGATTGTTCACGATCTTCGAGGTTCGACCCATGTTTCCTTCAGTGCTTAGTTGTTTGTGGTAGATAGTCGAGGTGCCTAGTTCGGTTGATCGCCCTCGTGTGTTACTTTTCCATTTCCCTCATTGTGTGATATGTGTGACTATTCCTCTTAGATAAAAAAAAAGAAAATTTTTGATTTTAAATTGGCTGAGAATGATGTTTAGAAAATGTAATGTACTTTCCCCTTTTAAAATTAAAAACTTGTTCTTTTAATTTTGAATAAAGTCAATGGGTTGTTACTTGTTTTAGAAATGAAAAGTTTTTGAAAAACCCATATATTAGTTAATGGAGTTCAAACCTGAAATTAATAGACTCTTTAATTAATGGTAGTTCTTGGGAATAGTTTTATCGAGCTAGCCTACTGAGTTTTAATACTCACGCCTATAGTGTTTTCTTGTTTTTAGTTCTGCTGCAGGTTCCAGCTTCAGTTGTTCACCTTGAGCGACATTAGTTGTGGTTTTGGAGGGTGAACCGAGGGTCCACGTGGTGTTTCAGTCATGGTAAGGTTAATATCATTGTTGGTTGTTCTTTCTTTAGTTTCCTTGGTTCTTTTTATTTCCGCTCCTTAGTTTATTTTCTTTGGGCCAAATCCTTCCCACTAGTTTAATTTTGATGCCCGACACTAGTTGCCATCCTTGTGGGATCGGGAACACCCCTCGAAACTTGTAGCGGGCCGGCTCGGGTGACCAGTTCAGGGTCGACCTGGGTTGGTTCGTGACACACCTTTTATCCATCCTACAGAAAATGAAATCATCGCGCGTGCATACGTACGAAATACTGTCTCCACGCTGTGGTGTAATCTGTTTTCCACCACCACCTTACATGGATGGGTATAATGGTGTAAATAATAACTATATTTGATTATTGTAAAGTGATATTGATTCTGAAATAGTATACATACACTTAAATACAATTTCACGATCATGGGAACGATATCATCACTCGTGCGTACATACGGCCTACCGTCTCCACGATGTGATGCGAATCATTTTACATGATCTTCCTTGAATAATGATTATATAAATGAATTGAATGAATAAATATGATATATATTATACTAATAACATTCTTTAAATGATGTATCTATAACCTTAAATGAATAATAATAATTTATTCGACAAAACACGCATAAGAACATAAAGTAATAAACACCAGAATAACAAGTAACAATGAAATATTATTAATAAAAAGATAACAATATGACCATATATGATATCATAACATTGAATATGATTCATTAATAAGTCAATGAAATTATTTAAATCATTATATAGGCGGTTTGGATACGTACAAATCATATCAGACCTAATGTAAAGGAAAATCTCCCAATCTAATATTTATCCGAGATTGTATATACTTAAGAATTTTCATGGGAATATTTTTCATCCACATCTATGTTTCCTCAATATGTAATATTATTTATATCCTCATACTATTTTTTAAATCCAATTTTACCCATTAGTGTGTTTTTAGTAAATTATATGATTAGAATCTTTTTTTCATTTTTAGTATGAGATACTTTTTGACTTTTCCGGCAAAAGTAGGAGAAGAATGTTTTTTTAACTTATACGGTATAAATGGATTTTTATTATTTCATATAACATTATTTCCATGAATCATCCTTTACATGCTTTCATGTTTATTTCTAATAAACATATTTTAGTTTAAAATAGTATGACATGTTAAAAACGGAAAAATGTTTTTGATGTAGAGAGGATATTTTCCTCAAGAATTGAGTTCTAGTATTTTATCAAAATTATTTTCCATCTAAGATAATATAGGGTTCGGTTTCTATCCCTATTTTTACATTGAATTCATTATGTTATGATGGAATTAATTTTATTATTTCCTTTTATCTTACATGGATTATGTTATGAAGGCATGATGTTTAAGAATCCCATTTTTATTACTTGGGTTATGCTATGATATATGATATATGATTTTGTGGCACAAATAAGAATTGATTCATTATGAGATGGGTGGGACCTATATATCCCTCCAATGCATTGGGTAATGATTTATATCTCATGTGATAGACATGGCTGGAACGACAAGTTAATCTGATTTAGTGATATAGGACTGGAACGAGGAGTGAACTCGGTTCAGTAATGGGCTTTTTCCTCTATGATGTTATTGGAAAAGGGCCTTTAATAATTTGAAATGATTTTACATTATTGTGTGTGTATGCAACATTGTTTCATTTTTTATGTTATGATTATTCGGATTGCATTTCAGTACTATGATTTATCCCATTTTATAATATTATGATCACTTTTGCAGGTTATGAATTTCAAAAAGATATTTTCTTATGAATATGATATGGTTGATATTTCTTTTGTTTACCCTAATTGAGAATTTTAGGTCACCCTTTTATATGTATTATTTTCCCAAGGTTAGGAAGAAGGGTATTCAGTAGGATATTCCTAAAGGGACTCTAGATATGATGAAATAAATAGGGGAAAATGTAGATCATTTATGAACCAGTTGTTTATGTTTCCCACTTTCTAAAGACACTATACCTATATAGTCCTATCATGGTTTTGTTATATGTTGTAATAAGTATGCTTCAACTCTGTAGTAATAACCATATATATAATGTATGGGTCTTTATAGTCTCCATGTTGCTTCTAGTTGATTGAGGAAAATAAATAAAATATATTTTTAATGTTATTTTATCATTTCTGATTGGTCTGAAACATAACTTTTCTGGTCTGCCCTTGCCAGCCGAAGATAAGTTCTTTCTAGGTGAATCTTTATTTTCTGAGTTCAACCGTGCCCTCAGTTTTTTTATATGAGCACCAGTTTAATAGTTTGAAAAACCCACTCACACGTTATTAATTGTACCATAAAACATGTTCAAAATTACATTACAGGCTCAATGTGCCCTAGAATCACTTTTCGATAGAGCGTTAGTTTCAAATTAATTCCATATAATTTAAAAAAAAAATACATTGAGAACTCAATACATTACATTTATATCTTCGTTATTATTATATAATATATATGTTCATGATTTTCATTTTTTTGGAATATGATAATGTTTTTATGTGCATAGCATACTACCTCCCCATGATGGGATGTGATTCATTCATGCTTTAAATAGAAATTATTATGTATGAGTTTAATAAAAATTTATTATATATAGGAAAAATTATACTAAAATTATAATACATATATTTATATCATTTATATTACTTTCTTTCAATATGGAATGAAAATGGAAACTTCATTCCTAGGGACGTACATTCTACCGTCTCCATGAATGGTGTATTTCATTTTCCATCACTAAATTTAATGGATTACAATAAATAAATATATACAAATTATATATTTTAAATTTTTAAGGAATGTAATTTTGATTTTATATTAATATAAAATATGCATATAGACAAGAAGATTCATGATGAAGAATGAATGAAAATACAAGGACATTTATACCTGAATCATTAAAAATAATGATATATTAATATCAAATGGGTGATATGATTTTATAAGTAGAATGTATATGATATTATAAATTTTATTATTATTATTAAATGAGTTAATAACATGTTTAAAACTAATATATTATATTGTAATGCATTTTCAACCAAAGAATCATATATTAATGGAGTTTCAATTAATTTTATTTCATTGTTGAATATTGTAATTATTTAAAAATAATTAATTTTATATGGTGTATATACTATTCCTTTGAAATATAAAATATTGATAACATAATTAGTTATGGTTTCATATGTTTCATCTCAATTATTTTTTCTATTATAATATAAA
Source organism: Viscum album (assembly GCA_963277665.1). Taxonomy (NCBI): domain Eukaryota; kingdom Viridiplantae; phylum Streptophyta; class Magnoliopsida; order Santalales; family Viscaceae; genus Viscum; species Viscum album. Next base: position 554,808,551 of record OY728138.1, read on the forward strand.
CTTAATGGTAACAAGTGATAAATAATATCGATAACTCAATTTCAATTTATTATATAATATTAATTCATAATTATCATTAATATTATATTATTATTTATATATGACTATTTAACATGTATTATTTTATTTCCACATGTTTTATATTGATTTAGATTATTTACAAATAATTTGTTCATTAATTTATTTCTAACATCACAATTGTGATCATATTAAGGGTCACCTTACACTCTCATTCTTGAGGAGAATCATTATTAATGAATTTAAAATAATGTAAATATTATAATAGTTATTATATTATACCATTAATTTTATTATACTAGTATTAATCGTGATATTTTTCATGTGATTGTACCATTTTTACAAACATTATTAAAAAAAATTGAAAAAATGTTTTCATTAATTTTGACTACATTTCTATCTTCAATTAAAAATATGTTTTCTTAAGAAACCATGTATTATAAATATGTGTTCAAAAAATTGAATTTTCCATTTCAATATTATCTATAAATATAAAATTTTCCCCTCTTTCCATTTTACAATATTTTTCAGTGGAATCTTTTGTGTCTCCTTCCAAAGAAGGAGACCTTATGACCATTTGAAAAATTGAATTCTCTATTATACAACAATTAAATGTACTGTATCACCTACCAATATAAGCATCATTTATTTGAATATTCCATTTAATTTTTTTCATTTTATTCTAATGAAAATATTTTAATGTGGTTTTCAATGAAACATAATTTTCTTAAAAAATAACAATAGAAAAAAAAATTGATGAACAATATTATTGATTATCTTTTTATAGTAATTATATTAATTACTAACAAAAAACATATTTCATTACAATAATTGGTATATATTGTTTAGATCGAATCCTAATTCATTCCCTGGATGAATTATGTTCATTATGACCCAACAAATTATTGAATTTAACTTTTGTAATTCAATTTTGTATTCAATAACATCCTAAAAAAATGTTACATATCGTGTGAGAATTAGAAATAGAATTTCCCCTAAATACCTACATTATTTATCATTGATATGATCAATTAATAATGTTTACAACACTTATTAATATGATTTTTTTCTAATATTATTTGAATATTTGTAAAAATATCGATAAATCCTCAATATCTACTATATATATATATATATTTGACCAGGCACATTAATTATGAACAAAATTGATTGTTAGAGTTATGACTTATAATTTGGATAGGTTTTACATGGGTTTGGACCCATTAATGCACTCCATTCAATGTTTCAATATCTTAATGGGACAAATATGTTAAATAGAATTAGTTTAATTGTTCATCCCCCATAATTTTTGAAACCATCATCTTAATGGTCATGATTATACAGGTTTCATGTACTTGGGAAGCATGGAATCCATCATTTAATCAGTTCATTCATTATTAATTCTGTTATTAATATCCAGGAGTTTTTCACTATGAAATTATCATGGGATTGATTTTATTATCATTTCATTGAATAAATAGAATTTAATTACATTTATTTACCTTCCCATATTGATTATCCAAATCCGATTATTTAAATGGAATGTGTGCTCTGTTATTTTCCTCAACATATTGATTTTTATTTAACCTGTTTTTTAAAAGACATTTGTCATTAGTTACTATAGATTCATATTTATTATGCTTATTGATTCATTATTCCATCTACTGATCTTAACCAATATTAATAATTTGATCTCGCCCTTATCTATATTGATTACCCCATAATTCCATAATGTTTAATATGAGTAATATATTCTTATACTTATGATAAAAATAATGTAATTTTTTAAAATGAATTTTTTTGTAATTTGTGTATTTAAGTGTAATGTAATACACAAATATGTATCTATTTTTACACGAAATAATAAACTCATTGGTCCTTTAGTTTGTGATTCCTTGTTTCATATAAGAATGTATTTGTAGAATAAACTATCTCTATGTTTCAATAATGGGGGTCATTATAGTTTTTAACAAAAAAAGTTTACTAAAACCATAGGAACTAAATATAAGAAAACATATAGAAGTGATAATAACCCTCTGATAGAAATTTTTCATATGTACGTGACAACGTCCTAACATTTTGGTATGGTTGATATATTAATAATGTTATGGAAATATATCAATTTATTATAATATCAGATAGACATTGTTATGGGAAAAATGTACCTATGGATAATTACTCCATGAAGGGTATGACGGGATTGACACGATAATAAATAGGTATACAGCAAATGGGATATAAACACACAGTGACTGAAAGTCCCTAGAGATAAGAATAGGTTAATTCACATTTCCTATAAAAAAATTTTAATGGATTTTAGTTGATTATGATAATGAACTACCTGTGTTAAAACCTTGACCAACTAAGGAATAATGTTGGAATAAAGTAGATGATGTATTTACGTACTGGGATATTAAAATCAAATTGTGGAAATATGTTTAGAAATCATATTTTAGAAATAATAATCCAGAAACCTCTAAGTATTATGCTAAATATTAACACCTCATGTTCATTAATTAAATAACGAGTAATGAATAACATCATGATATTACAATATTAAGGTTTATTATATGTTTTACAACCTAAAAACAATAATTTTGGGTTTCATATGATGTGAGTTTTCCATGACAAACGAAATTATATATGAAATTTATTGAAATTCAACCCATTAGTATAACACATGTTTTAGTGGAAAATTTATTTATGTAATAATGACTTTACATTTTATAAATCCAATTTAAATGGAATTGATAACCATTAGGGTTAATTTATTCATCCATGACATTTTACTAATAGTGATAAAATATTACTAGACTTTGAAAAATAAAATTACTGTATTGAAAAACATTATAAAAATGTTATATAATGATTGATATTATTTCATGAATACACTTAATGTTATTTGGGAAATTAATCTGAGTTATATTCATATATATTATAGAATGTATATCCCACATGCTGGTTGAAAACACATCAATTTTGATAATTTGGTGGGGGTTAAACCCATTATTGATGGACAAAAAGGTTTTCACAGCAACCGATAGCCTACAATATACCCTATTTAATATGTCATTTCTTCTAGTTATAATAATTGATGAATTAATATTAATGATGAACCCTTATGATTTCTTTTTTATTTTTAGAGATTAATATATTAAGAATATTGATTTTAAAAAATATTTACTGATACATGAAAATAATTATCAATCATTAAGAGATCTTCTAATATGTTAAAAATAAATTTTTGTACATCACTAAATAAAATCATTTTCAGGTATTTATTCCATGTAAAAATATAGTAAATAAATCATTTTCAATGAAATCCAAATAAATATATTGTGTCTATGGAATATAAAGTTATCATGTATTTATATATCATATTATTATTAGACACTAAAAGAATATCTAAATATTTTTAAATTGATATAAATATAAAAAATGATTTCCCATTACATTCCTATCTGATGAATCAAGAGGTTATTTAAATCATATTATATTTATGTTTTTTATGCTCATAATTATATATTTATCATTCACATTCTTTCTATAAATGACGTTAATAAGTCTCTGTAAATATTTACATTCTTATTCTATGTCCATATCATCACATGGAACTGATGTTTCCTAATATATAAACCTATTGATATTTTATTTCATATTACCTAGTTAAATTCACGTCCCAATTCTTAATAAAATGTTTCACGATCAATCTCATTATCCCAAATTTACATAATTTAATTTCAAAATATCAAACCCTTTATTAGTTTGCTCAAAATTAAATTGTGATGATGAAATTTATTTAAGGTGGAGATAATGAAGCACCAAAAAATAAGAATATATTAACAAGTTATTGGATATATTATGTTATATTTAACAATGAGTTATCTTTCATTGAATTAAATAATAAGTTTATTATATATCATGTGTTACATGAAAGTCCGAGTTTTATAGAACCACAATATAGTCTTAATAGTATTATTTAACATGGTAGTTATCTCATAAAATTGTGTTGATATTTATAAATAATATTATCTAACTTACCAAAATAAATATATTACAAATATTTATTTTTTATATACCGATAATTAATAATATAAGAATTATTTGAAATAAATGTAAATATTTTATGATAATCAATATTTTATTTTCTAAAAAACTATTATATCTGGATACGTGCACAAAATTTAGTATAAATTTTTAATACATTCATAATAATAAACTGATAAAGTAAAATTTAATTTCTAAAGTTAAATACAAAAATATTTTTAGGGTTAATTTTTGGGGTTTTTAGCGGAAGTCATAGTTTTAAAAAAAATGCAGAAAAATGCATACCTTTAATGGAATATTTCATTTTTGATAAAAAAATTATAATGTTTAATTATATTAATATTTTTTTTTTTGGTAATTTAGATAAATTATATATGAATTAATAAAATATGGGTAATTTGAATTAATTTGTTATTTAATATTTAAATAAAACATTTTAAACATTTGAACATTTTCACATTAGAAACATGTTTTCTCATCGCATCTATGGGATTAATTAAATACCGAATTCTTCTATATATAGGAATTTAATTTATCCAAATGGATTAAACATTTTTAATAGAAATAATTTATATTATATAATAATTTAATCATAAAATTTTAGCATGTGGAAATTTAAACGGAGTTAAAAATTATCATAGTGATTAATTTAATAAACAATTTATGTAGTGGTTAGTCATATAATATATGGTATAAAATGAATGATAATACTATCCAACTACTACTTTATCACCATATATCAAGATTAGGATAATTCATTTCATGTTATTGGGATAATATTCTTGGAACATTACCTATATAATATGTTATGTAATGAAAAAGAAGAAAATGAACATTACTTAATTTAAATATTTTCAAATCATTAGGGATTGGGGTAAATAATCATATAATGGGTTATGTGTATCCAGTAGAAAGATAAATGAGGATTTATATCATTATAATTTATATTATTGTTTATTAATTAATTTATTACATGAAATTCATTGAATATGGTAACAAGGTAATTTTTTTATTAATTAAATAAAACACACGAGACATAATAAAAAAACTGAATTAAATTAGATTAATTGTTGTCTTCAATAAATTTTGTGGAAAAATATATGATAATACACATATATTAATGTAATATTATCTAAATCAATATGTTTCATTATTTTTATAAATTAATATTCATAGAATAATTTTAAAATTTTCATTAATGTATTTTTATAAGAAATTAGTATTTAATAAATGATTTTTAATTAAAAAATACTATATTATTCTATGTTATTTTTAAACGATAAGTAATATCAAATATTTTCCATTAATGGATTGAATTTCTATTATAATGCATATATTTTTCATAAATAAATAAAAACACAGTTTTCATGGTTATAGCAAAAGAGGCTTTTTTTAACATTACATTAACTTGTATTTAAAATAAATTATAAAAAACATAGTATACAAAATTTAAAAAATAAATATAATATTTATCACAACTTGATAAAGTTTTTTAACAAGAATAAGTTTAAATTTTAATTAATTTAAATAATACATAGGTTAGATTATTAGTTAATGTAATGAACAACTAAATTGGTAAAATAATTAATCAGAGGTTTTTAGGAATGAAATTATAATATGTGTTAATTTTTTTGGATTTTTATCATCACCATATCATCTATACAACCCATTAATTATAAATCATTGATCCACTTGAGGGAGGAGTTTCCTCCCAATAATATATTCTTTGGCGTATTTACATGAATTACATTCCTCCTCAATGATAAAAGGGAACTCTTTCTCATCATTTCATGACACATATCAATACATTTGTTTCAAAAAAATATATTAATTAATCACTTAATACACCCCTCCCCTTATCCTAAAAGCTTTAGTTTTGGATGAAATAAAAACCTTGTGATGCATCATACAAAACCTGAGGAGGATACCTGAAGATTATGTAATGTTCTCCTAAAATCATTTTTATATTATTTCTATCTCCAACTACGTAAATATCTATTATATAATAATTATATAATAACCTAATTTTATTAAATATTATTTGATATTTATTTTGGTTTTATGAAATAAATCCACTCTTATTTCCATAAAATTGGCTGTGAAATCATTATTCATTTGTACAAAGGATTACCACCTCAAGAACCGATGTCATTCAATTTTATCTTACGACCATTCAATGTTGGTATTAACGATGGAAATAAAATTTATATAATATGTTTATGATATTATTGTTATTGTTATTCTATTTCATTTATTATATCACACATACCATCATTATTTTCATTTTGTGGTAATACAATAACATTGATTTTGTGTACGCTAGAGTGCCACCTCATATAGTGATGTGATTCCTTTATGGTTTGAAAAGAATGTACTAAGGATTTGTGTAAAAAATATATGTGATATATATGACATAGAATTGAAAATATAATGGTAATACATACATATATATATAATTTAATTTTCTTACTTTCATTCAATAATAAAATTCAAAGAACGACCATGTGTACATACATCCAACCGTCTCTATGAATGGTTTATTTCATTTTCCACCAATAAATATTATTAACTACTGGAAATAAATATATAATGATTATATATTATATTTATATCCTGAATATTTGTCTTTAATAGATATATCTATATAATATTCTCATGATTTTAACATTTATGATAAAGATAAAATGAGAAAATAATGAAATTAACACCGAAACTAATGAAAATAATCAATGACTATTATCAAAAAAGTGATAAGATATTATACGATAATCATATATGATGCTATATATATTAATATGGTTATTAACTAAGTTAATTATATGTTTAAGACCACTATATTTTATTGTAATGGATGTTCAACCAAAATGATGAATATGTTAAGGGATCTCGTCTTAATTTTATTTCATTGTGGTATATTGTAATTTTATGCACATAATTAAATTTATTTTATTAATATTATATCAATTGGGTTATTATTCTCATAACCACTTCATTAATAATGGCATCTTTTATTTTTTATTTTAATGTGTTTTTCTATTGATATATTATCTTAATCTTAATAAGTGATAAAAGAAATTTCATAAGTCATTTTTTAATTAGGTTATATTACTTAATTTTTGTCATTCATATTCTATTGTTATGTTTATAATGAATTTTGATTATCTATAGCTATATTTCCCTTGGTTTTATTTGGATTTATGGTTGAAACACATAATCAATTCAATAATTAACTCTCACGTCAACATTATTATAATTTTAAGGGTTTCTTCAAAATCTAATTCTAATCAAGATTTTTTATTACTAAATTATAAATAAAAAAATTTGGTAATTATTTTATAAATTATTTAATTATATTCTCATCTTTCTATTAATGATATTTTTTATCTGGTTGTAAAACATTTCTACTACTTGTTACAAAATGATCTTGAGAAAATGTTTCAATATATTGAGATGTAATTTTTCTATTCTACAAGAAATACATTTTATTAAAGAACAGTTTTTTATTAAAAAAAATAAAATGTTTTTTTAAAAAATATAAAAAATATTTATTAAAATTAATGTTGACATATTTTTCCTTATTACAATTTGTTTCAATAGAATTTTATTTTCTCTTTCTGAACCCGGATCTTTTCTAATTTTTGTAGAAAAGTAATATTTTTTTTTGATATTCAAGTAGTATATGGAATTACCATGCATCATGAAATGAAATTAGATGAAGAATCCATCGTAAGGTGATGAGTTTCTTTTTAATGAAATGGTTTGTAAATGTTTTTTCAATGAAATATGATTTTAAAAAATTATTCAATTTTAAAAGGATATTTTATATAAGATTTTATAAGTATATATTTGTAGTAATTATATTAAATAGTGAAAATAACCCTTTAAAATTACTCCAATGGGTTTATAATATACTGATATTATCTTCATCCTTTGTATGCATGGTTTAAAATTATTCTGAATATGTATTGTATTAATATTCACATCCTTAATTAATTCATTTATTCAATAATTATCCATTTAAATGTTGAAATTATTGTGATCTTTAGAAATTATATTTTCTATTAATATGATAATTATATATCATCGGTATTATTACATCCGAAATTTAAATTGTTTTAACCTAAGGTGTTTACTTTGAATGGTAGTGGATTTGCAATGGAATTATTAATAAACCAATATTATATTCTCCATATGAATATTTGATAATGGTTATTATTTAAGAAAAAAATTAATATTAGATATATAAGAAATTATATGGATAACTAAAACATTTTTTGAGAATAGGTTAATGTAATCCCCACTAAGGATATGTCATATCATGGGAACATTATTTTTTTATCCATAGTTATATGGTTTTTATACAGAATGGTTTGGATCATCATTTGAAATACGATGAAAGAAAAAGATCCATGTACCTAGGTGACATGGAATCTAATATTAATGAATTTAAATCATTCATAATTCATTAATTAAAATCAAAAATATGATCACTGGGACATTATCAATTGATGAATTTGATTATTATTTTTTAATTTAAGTTACTTTAATTTTATGTTATTTATCATGTGATATTTATGTTCATTATCATGTAATTTAAGTTTTATATATGATCAATTATTTACCATTTGATATTTATTATAATTTAATTTAGTTATTTATAATACACGTGTATGATTTATTTTTATTCCATGTTTAGTATGTTTAATGATCCATTATTCCTTCAATTTTATGTAACCCATTCTGGAAAAAATAGTTCAAACATATTTATATTTCTATCAATTGATTAAATAAAGAATAATATAAAATATATGAATTTATGGAATTAGTTAAATAATGTTATTATATAAAAATATATTCTCTAATTTTTGTACTCTAATGTAATGTAAGACGCATGTGGTTACCTTGTTTACAATGACTAGAAAATAGATAGAACCTTAATGATGTAATTCCTTGTATCTTCATCTAATGTAATGTTAAAAAGAAAATAAATATTGGATTTTGGGGCCAGGGTCATTAAAGTAGTTGAATATTCTTATTCCAGAATGAATTGTAATAAAATCATCCTTTGACAATTTTGTAAATATGTAAAAATTAACCCTTTTCGAAAATCTAAAAAAAATATTATTTTAAAAAACAATTATATAATTTCAACATGTTATAAAATTAATATGACTATAAATTTAATTATATTATGAATATACCCAGAACATTATAATTATCATGGATGAAAAATAATAACAAAATATATAAACAAGAATTTTAAAATAAGGTATTATTTAAAAATCACTACCTTGAGTTTTATTAGCCACATATATATTATAAAACATATATAAATATAATATAGGAGATTTATTCATTATTGAGAAAATTTTCTTTTTTTGTTAACTTATTATTATATCTTCGATTTTATTTATTACAACACCATATATTGTTATAAAATTAGTTAGGTTCATGTCATATGTTTTGAGGATTTTTGGTTGATAATCATAAAACAACAATGGATGGATTTACATGGTGAAAGGGTCAACAAATCCATCATCTCAAAAATATTAAACATGAAATAATTATAATTTTTACAATTAATTATAATTTTATAACTATCTATGATTATTAAATGTGAAAAACAGTGAAGGATACTATATAGAGGGTGTATTCCACAAATACTCCAATGTGAAATTTTCATTTTCAACAAAATTTAATTTCATGTAAGTAATGTATTATACTGCCACAGTGAGAATTATAACATGAATATAATTTATATTAATTAAAAAAATCATAGTAATTATCCTTATGAGGTGGTAATGAAAAAAAACACATCACATAGTGAATCTATAAACACACATGTATTCATGAGTGATGTTTTCCTTTCTAATAATATGTAAAAGAAAATGAAATGGGTTTTAATATTATCATTAAACATTTTATGTACAAATTTGATAATAATTTTTATAGTTAATCAACATAATATAATATTTCATGGATAAATAAGAATAAATAAAGTGGATAAATGTATTTTCAGATATATACCTTCTTCTAACATATATCCTTATAGAATAAATATTAATACTTCTTAGGATTTAGATTTTGATAATACAATGAAACATATGACATTGGGAGTAATGTTTTGAGTGATTTTTGCATTTTTATTCCTTTATAGAATGCTAAATAATGTGAGGAATAGTGTAGTGATGGTACCCTTTTATATGTGAGGTGAGTGGCCAACTTTTATTTTTTCTAAAGATTGAACTATCATAAAAGTATTTCTATTTTTAATTTGGATTAAAAAATTAATTTACATGATAACATAATAGCGGTCTATATACCATCATCTAAAAATATACTAGATGAAATTTTGTATCGATATGAATATGTATTTTATATAATTTACCCAATTAACCCATTATTATTAGGAATTATTTTCCAATGGTTATTATGAATAATTTATGGCAAGAATGTTACTATAATAATAAATTTAAACCACGGAATTTATAAAATTTTATTCTTTTTTCTTGATTCAATTTTTAAATTATTATGAAATTCTATTTCATAAAAATACCCTCAATAAAAAGATAAATATTTTTTTAATAAATATTATTTATTTATAAAAATGAGCTTAAAAAAACAAAATACAATATTGATTCCTATAAAATTATTTACATTATTCTTAATTTAATATATTGTATTCTAAATAAATGAAAATAAAAATATAATTGTACTTCTTAATTAAATAATTTAATGTAAATAAATAGAATTTTTACAAAATTAAACATTTTTCATTATTCAGTAATAACCTAATCATCTCATGAAAAATCGTGAAAATCGAGAATAAAATATATTTTATATACTGATATGAAATTTTATTTAAATTTTGTATTTCTTATTTTCTAAAATTTTAAATTTTTACATCTATGTTAAACCATATAATATATAGAAACCACAATTTTTATAAAAATATCTATTTTTTATTTAAAAATTATATAAATCTATTAAATTTAATATAAAACCATAAAATATAGCCATAAATAACGATATGACGTGAAATTTATTGATTATTTACATTAAATTCGATTTAATTATTTCCCCTCCATAATGAAAATTTTTAATGAAATTTTAATCAATAATTAAATAGGTAGGAATATTTTCCCTTAATGCTTTTTTCCTTTTCCAATGTTGGTTACCTTATCATATGGATATTTCACATAATATATACCGATTGAGTAACATTATTCCACAACACATTTCCCCTTTAATCAAAAATCATTATTAGATTTTCATCACATGAAAAAATTTCAATAAACAATACTACTTCAATTGTTAAAAATAAGACAAATTATGTACATATTTCCATAACAATGTAACATGAATCACATCATGTACATATATTTTATTCATTATATAAATAAAATTGTTAAGGAACTTAGGTTACATTTTCTAAATCATGATATGGATTAGTAAAATATTGTCTTAACATTCCATCCTAATTGAAATCCATAAAACCTGCACAATGAGATATGTTATTTATATATGTTTAACTTCCATAAATGAATATCCCTTCCTCATATTATTTACATGTCCTTTAAAACAGATTCGGAATTCCATATAGAGACCCATAGTTTTCATACATAAATTTATTATTTTATTATAATATTAATAAATAAAAAACATTATTATTTTGACTAGAATAATATTTTTCAAACATATTTAGATAAATGGATACATATAAAATATATTTATTGCCAGACTAGATCTTATAACACTATGTTCATCATATCCACCACACTTCATATTATAATTATAGATAAAATATTTCTTTATAACAATCGTAAAGTAATCAATGGAAAGGGTTAACTCGAATGATCAGTATGGGTAAACAACATGGGAAAATGTGGTAACATAAATATAACATGAAAATAATTGTACGATAACATGATCATGAAATTTAAATACCAAACTATTCATATCCAATTTCACAGTCATGTGATTTGTAATAAATTTTAATAAATCAGAATACATGAATAAAATAGTAATCATATAACATGATCAATGAGATCATATGTTTTTCAGAAGAAATATTTGTTTCGATACACATATACATAAAATACATCTTAATTTATAGTCAAGTTCAACTAACAATACTATAAATGTGGATTTGTTTTCACTCCCCAAACCATCATATCCTTATCCAAGTCTCACTATCGTGACTGTCGTAGTGGATAATGGCCCTTTCTAGACTCGTCTCACTCAACACTTTAATCATTATTATATTAGTAGATATAAAAATTTTCCTATTTCATTATTGGGATATTTGATTATGTTCCCTATCATAATTGATAGAAAATCATACATATATTTTTCATGAAATCATAAAATAGTCATCATATTGTAAAATATTAAAATAGATCATGTTTTTAAAATAATTTATCATTTCATCATAGTATAACCAATTGAAAAAAATAGGTTTAATAAAGGTTTTATCATAACAAATTTGCCCTTGGTAAATGAATGAAATTCATAGAATCAACATTAAATAATTATAATTATAATCTATCATATGGATGTGAGTGAATTTTATCATTAGATAATATCCCTATTAAATACTTTACAACATCAATATATGTTATTATAGATGAATAAATCAATATAAGATTACATGATCCTTTTTGAGGAAAATACCATTTTTATTTTAAAATCGCTTGATTATAAAAATAAAAATATACTAAATAATAAGGGAAATTTTATTATTAAAATAACCATGAAAAATTTAAATAGAATCATTAACTCATTGATAGGTTATTAAGGTGGGAAGTTCTATCCATATTGTGTACATGAACTCTATGATTCCATTCAAATTATCTTTGAAAAGGCAAATTTTAATTCATTTTGAAAATGAAAATAAGATAAATAATTTTTTCATAAAAAGAAAAAAATTGTTAAATATTAATTTTTTAAATAATAAGAAAATTAAAACCATGTGGAAATTATTTTGAGAATACATAGACATTGAATAAAAATTATTTTTGAATAAAAGGATAAATATAGTTTATTTTTCCAAAATTAGTTTTCCATTATACTGATAATATCAAGTGAGTAAAATTAATGACAAATAAATATTAAATTTATAGAATATGCTAATAAATTTAATTAATTTCTTCATAGTTAGATCATAAATGTTCATAATTGGAAAAATTAATATAAACTACCATGATACAAATGTAATTATAACAGAAATCCTATGCTACATTGGTTATATTTCAATTATAATATCATGATACATATAACCATATATGGATTGGAATTTAACCATATATTTACTAAAATACTGAAAAAAAAATATTTTTGAGTTCTATTTGCAAAAAATATAGAAAATTGTGCTGAATATAAAATGTTCTTCATTGAATGAAATGTGAGATCTAAATACCATACATGATGTTCCACATTAATTAAATTATTTATAACCTACTCTATAATAATTTTACATTTACAATAAGTCCACTATATACCCATTTTCAATCTTATGATATCATATATTATTCCCCTTTAACATTTCAAAAATAAATTTATGATTAATTATTAATTAAAATAAGATTGTAAAGGTGGTAACTGTATCAGTTTTTATGAGAATTATTTTATGGATGATATAGATATTTTACATTTATCATTACTCCATCATAATTATAAGTATTTTAAAAGTTAAAATTCATATAAATTAATCATATATATATATATTTTTCTATAATATGTAGATGTAAAAAAATTACTTACACCATTCATGAAGACGATGAACCTTATATAATCATGAATGTTGTTATCACTTTTGACGTGATATATTTAAAGGATGATAAATATTAATATATTTAATATAAAAAATTCAATATGGTATGTAATATATATATTAATTTAATCTATCCTTATTGCTATCCATTTAAAAAATCAAAAAATAAACTCTATTCATGGAGGTTGTTGTCCACATGTATATATAACTGGCATTGTAATTTTACAATGGAATGTAAGGTGTGATTGTAGATATTGTATTATAATTATAGAATAATAATTTTTTATTAAATATATTAAATATAAATTAAACCCAACACAAAATCCTCTTTTGAATGGTGGTGATGAAAATTAAATTTTATCACTTTGCTGAGGATAGGGTTCACACATATACATACATAAAGACCCAAAAATAAATATTAAATATTATAGTGTTATTTAACAAGAATTAGTAATATGGGATATTTTTGTGTTTGTTTTAGGTAATTTTAGATAAATAATAAAAATTAAAACCTCACATTACATGTGGTTACATATACTAATTATAAAAGTTTCCCACCAAACAATGGTCTTAATAAAATATAACATGGTTTATATTTATGAAAAATGTTCAAATTTTTCTCATTGACCTCATCCTTGTCCCTATTATATCTTAAATTATAGGAAAAAAATTAATACATTGTTTGAGAACATAAATACTAGTAGTAAAAAAATATACCATTAATCCCTGAATTCTTAATTTCCCATGGAAATATTTTCTTATAGATATACATTTCAACAATAAAACATATGTTCTTTAGATCACATCATCAAATAAAAAACTTCATATAAAGCACCATAGAAAACATAAATCACAATGGTATATTATTTTATAAATTCTCTTTCACTCTTATATTAGCTCTCATTGCTATATACAGAGTGACCTTTATGTTTACATTTGAACTACCCAACATAGTATATTCTCTTAATCTAATAAGAGAAGCCCTGCTGATTAACCCAATCTCATTACCCAATGCATTGGAGATATATAACAGTCTCCAAAACCTGAATTTTATCATGGAACCACCCGTTATCATAAAACATTAAAATGAAAATTACATAAAACTGACATATAAATCATCCATAAAATAAAAATAGCAATATCACCTTGAAATCATATTTCATTTTTACAAAGATGCACAATTATATATGAAAAGACACTATTTTAAAATATATTTTTTAATATTTAAGGGATGTTAAAAACATTAATGACACATTAATCAAGAAATTCCATTTATGATTTATATGTTAATATACATTCTTTTTGGATTTTTTAAAAATAGTTGAAAGACTAACATTAAATGTGACTTCTAAAAAAAAGACTCTTACCATGAGTCCGAAAATCCATGTAATATCATTACCATACTACAAATATATATGTTAATTACCTACATTCATGATAACATTTTTTATTTTTTTCATTACTTTTATATCACTTATTATCATGTAAAGATAGTAATTTTATTTTTAAAATTAATGTTGGATTTTTTCATGATATTTGACTCATGAGTCCAAAACGACATTGGTATGATGTCTATAGAAAAATTATACATTAGTATATAAAATAAAAAATAATATTCATGAAATTAATATCATATTTAAACATAATTTATTATATTAAATGAAAAAATTCAATATGTATAGTAAAATAATGTATGTTATTATCGTGGAGACGGTAGGTTGCATGTACGCATGAGTAATATTTACATTTTCCAATGATCATTTTTTGAAGAC
Organism: Viscum album; assembly: GCA_963277665.1. Lineage (NCBI taxonomy): Eukaryota > Viridiplantae > Streptophyta > Magnoliopsida > Santalales > Viscaceae > Viscum > Viscum album. The sequence continues at coordinate 554,824,160 of OY728138.1, forward strand.
GTTGTGAATTATTTTATCCTTTCATAATGATTGTATTATAATTATTATCATATTAAAATTTAATATATTCATTTATTTATCATCCATGTCACATGATGATAAAAAAGGAATCACATCCCTTGGTTGGGGAGATAATTCAAATGTAAACATGAACAACATTTTTAATTTTATATTCATGGAAATGAAAGAAAAAAACGATATATAATAATTTAATATTGATATATATGTCATTAATATCACGTATAAACATTAGTTTCATCATTATATAACTTTTGAGCCATAGTGATTGAAATTGAAATATATCATTTCACGAGGTGGTATTCCGATATACAAATGAATGATTAATTATTTTCCATTTTGATGAAATTGGAGATGGATTTTTTTGATTACATCAACATAACAAATTATCATAATATTTATGATACGTTAGTTATTACTTCATCATGAACAAGAATTGTCGGTCGAAGTGAATACTCAAGAGGGGGGGGGAATTGAGTTCCAATTAAAATTTCTATTAAAAATATTTCTCTTAAAATACCCCAATTTAAAAGAAAAATTAAACCGTAGTGAATCTATACAGAGTGTAAAGGTTAAATTAGTTTCTCAAAGATTGATAATGTCTCAGTTAACTTAATCTGAAGATTAAATTAAATTTTAAAACTGACATTCTGATTTACAATATGTATAAACACTTGCGAATTTAACTATCAAAGTAGCTTTAAAAGAATTTAGTATTTCAAAGTAATAGCAGCGGAATATTAAGTAAATATATAGTACACTTATTGACTTAAATTAAAATGCACATCATAGTTAACCAATAGGTTGAGTCTCAAGCCATGACTTAGTCCTCTCAACAATTTATATAAATTGATCCACACCATGGATCGGGGTTAAACAATAGTACAACACTGTCCAGGTCCAAAGACCTCTACCACAGTTCTTCATGAGAAAAAAAAACAACAGCACACAGGCTGCCTAGGTCTTACTAGACCTCTACCACTATCGAATGTGGGGAAAAGGGTTATGAAGTATGAGTGAGGATTTAAGAATCCTCCATCTTAGTACATGAGTTAGTATGTGTATAAAAAAACAGGGTACACACACTGCTCGAAATGTAAATAACAGAATCACTAAGATAAGTATGGTTGAGTTTATAAATGCTTTAGTGATTAGTAGTGCAGCTCTGGACTCATTTGGTTTATCAAAAAAAATTCTATATCCTTCTCTGGTTTCTTATTCAGAAAACAGAGTGTCGTTTTCTTCCTTGGTTCATGGTCCATCTTAGCAGCCTGAGTGAATGAATTGTTTGTTGTAGTTTTTCACTCAAGATGCAGCTTGTATACACCTATAGAATAAGTTTCTTCGTGTATGTACCTGATTCTTTGAGTATGGGTGTATACTAGTGAAAAATGGTCCATATTTGAATGTTGTTCAGATCTTGTCTCTTTTACCCTTCGTGTTTTTTCTTAGTGCATCGATTCTCTCTCTTTCAAAAAGTGTATATTGCACGATCTATTTCTGTCCCTTTATAGATTTCAGCTTCGGAAGAAAAGAATAATTACTTTTCTTATTAGTACTAGGTACGGTTCCCTAACATTGAAACATAGAATATTAAATAACATTAACTACAATAAAGACATCAAATGTAACTATTAGCTTAATAAACAAATAGTATTGAGAGTATAGAGTATAGAGTTTGACTGGTTAGTCAATCATTAGTAGCTCATGTTGGTAAAAGTGTACGGTGTCGTAAGATCTTCTATCGGTAGCTCTTTCTCTTGAATTGATATCTCTATATAACAATCCCTCCATCGGTAGCTCTTGATCTATAGGTATATCTTGAGCTATCGGTAGCTCGATGTATCAGTAACTATTTGTGAACTGGCTCTATCGGTAGACTTCTGTCTATCGGTAGCTCGGGTCTATTTGTTAGTTTGTAGCTCAGTAGACTGGTTCTATCGGTGGACTTCCTCATATCAATATCTCTGGTTTGTGATTGTTAGTACTCATTTTAGTAGGCTTACTCTATTGGTAACTACTGGTAGACATGCACATCAGTAGATCATCTGTTCTGTCGGTAGACTTTGTTTCTTCTTATTGGTTACTCTGTTTATATCAGTGACCTTAGTGTATCGGTGACTATGTCTATCGGTAGACTATGTATATCGGTAGACTGAGTACTGGTAGCACTTTATCAGTAGCTATGTGCAGATAAGTAGCTTACACTTATCTATTTTTATGATAAACACATCCGATTGGGTTAGAATTATTTCAGAACTTATATAAACATTGATATACAATGATTAACATATCTTTGTGATTATTTTAATATTATTATCATCTTGATCACCGATTGAATGAATTAATATATAGAAAAACATTACATTGAGATTATCAAAGTTTATAAAAGCATGATTGGGATTATCAAAACAAGTGAGATCAACAGTTTTCCCCTTTTTGATAATCACAACTTATAAAAGTATAGTTTTAAAACAGTGAGTAGTTGTATCAGATGATATACCATTAAATGAAATTATATCAGTGAAACAATATGTTATAGAATATAATGGATCATAGGTGGAAGAAAATGTGATAGTATCAGAGATAAAATTAAATGCAATGATAAAAAAGTAACATTTAGTGGTATCAAAGAGTTAAATGAAATGGTATCAGTGAACTAAATGTAATGGTATCAAACAATGAAAGGAAACACCCTAGTATCATAAGGGCAAAGCATGCTAGAAAAAATTTCTCCCCCTTTGATACTCTCCCCCTTTTTAATGTCCTGGTAAACTATATCTCCCCCTTAACATCCCTGTAGAACATTTCTCCCCCTTTGTGATAATCAATAAGTGGGAACCAATAAGAAATAGAAAAGGTAGCACCATGAAAAATAAAAGAAATCCAATTGTATTAGATGTTTTCAAAAAGGTACAGAGACATATCATAAAATACATTGGATTCCTATAAAATAGTCTAGCCACTTGTTCAATCCACATCCTCAATGTGAGATTTTTTCTTTTTGGTTCAGAAGAGGATTCAGGTGAAGTGTAAGGAATTTTCGAAATGACCATTGGATGTTGAGAAACTAATAATGTGCCTGTCCTGTACTGAGTATATATTTGAGTGATCATTGGTGTGAGGCTTCGATGTTCTTGGACATGAGTCATTTGAACTGGAGAAGCAACAGAGGCAGAGGTAGATAAAGCAGGAGGTACAATTACTGTCCTAGCATCAACATGCAGAAATGGCATCTACAAATTTCTGAAGTCCCTAATTATTACTCCTCCTTTCTCCATGTAAGATATGAAGTCATCATTGTTCACCATAAATTTGTCCAAAGCTGCAGTCAATTCTCTATGCTTTCTAACATTCTCTCTGAAGGCTGGATTGGGAGGAGGTAGTTTCATATTCTCTATCAGAATCATGAAGTGACTGGTCATTTGGGTTTTTGTGTAAATCATTGAGAAACAGGAGTCCACCTTTTCATTCACTTCTATCTGAGAGGCAGAAGCTTCTCGCATATAAAAATGAACTATTTTCATTATCTCTCTGGCTGAATCTCTGGTAGAAATCACAATTCTGATTAGCTCAGATGAGTTCATAGATCCACTGGTTGAAACTAAACCATGTTCTTCCTTCATCACATCTCAAAACTGATTCAAATCCACTGAATGTTTAGATTCTAGATAACCAACAGAGAATGATATAGTATTTTTTAAGCTTTTGGTCAATCCACTGATATGATTGTGAACTTGGGAATCCTGGGTTTTAATAAGATCCTTCATAGAAGTTTTAAAACCTTAAAATACTAAAACCATCTGGCTTACAACACTTTTCACATAAGATAGCCCTTATCTTCTTGTGATTTTGAGATCATGTAAGAGTCTAAAGAAACAAAATATTCCTTTATAGCTTCAAGATCTACTTCAAGTCTAGAATCATGAGCCTGACAGTCTTTAACTTCTTCAACTATTTTTCCCATAAAGGTTGATAAATTATATTCAAGAGGAAGTTCAGATGATATTTCCAATATACTCATCTCTTAAGAAAAACTGAGCTTCATCTCAGCAACTGATATGCTAAATGATTCTTTCATTTCAAATTTTAAGGATTCCAGACCAACCTTGGTAACTAAATCAGCAGGTGCAACTGCAGCAGATGTTCTTTCAGAGGCTAAATTGACCAAAAAATCAGTCATAACCGATTAAACCGAAGATACCAGAAAACGTCCATATTCATTACATCATCCACAAAATAGTCCTTAATATTTTTCTTTAAAGTATCCAGATCATGAATTTTGACCACATATTCAAGAAATTACTCAGAATCGACATCATAAGTAATCTTAGGTCTATTAAGAGATTCTACATTATCTGAATAAGGATAGTGTAAACCACAGACTATAAAACCTAGGTCTTCTGCCTAATCAGCAATTCTAGCAGCCATTGTAACACTTACGACATTGGTATGATGCTCCCCCTCAACTGGTGCATCCTCAATTAAAACAACAATATTGTCAGCAGCAGCATTCTCAGTAGGTCTTCCATCTTGAGGAGAATCTTCTACTATCATTTCTTCTTCTGCAACCGCAGGAGGGTCTACCAAAATAGGCAAGGGAATGTCAACTTCATTTTCATCATTAGCAGGAAATAAAGATTGTACAATCACTGGACTAAGACTCAAATTAGCTGACAGTGATGCTTCACTCTCATGAACATCTTCTTCATTCTGTACAGGAGCTTCTTCAACAGCCTCTAAAGAAGCTTCTTCCTTATCTGATTTCTATTGATCATGATTTTCAAGAGTTGGGATAGGAGGTATGTCAGGGTATCCTCCTTCATTATAAGAGGACTCATCCTCTTCTGAATCATCACTGTATTCTGGCTCCTCTTCATCTGGTCCTAGACATGGATCCGTCACATCCTTAGTTCTTGATGAATGATTTGAAGGATTGAATTTTTCATATACCTTCTTGTCATCATTGACCCATTCTCCTTCCAAGGGTTCCAATTTATACTCATGTATTTATAGAATGTGGATGTAATAAAAAAAATTTCCTTAACTACTACTGCCTCATCTTGAGACTCAGCTACCCCTTTTACTTTAATCATCATAGAGATCAACTTAGAAAATAATAGTTCATTTTTCATTGATTTTTTCCTTCTCATATCCTTTATTTGGATAATCAGAAGTCTCCAAAAAATCACCTTTACACAATGTCTTAAAAGGTGCAATAGATAGATATCCTGATATCTCAAAATGGAAAAGTCTCCTCTCATCGGTATCAAGACATGTTGAACAAATTTGAGCAACAATCTGTTCTCTCCATCCATTTCTGCAGCAACTACTTGTCTTTGACTTCCATCACCAGTCACCTCTTCCAAAGCAGTATCATAATAGAAAATATCAATAGTAGGTGGCATGCCTCTCGAGAAATATCCAGATACACCTTCATGTGGGACTTTTAAGCACTCATCCCACTCAACTGATGAAAACAACATCTACTTTCCATTCACAAAAGAGGTTACTCGATTTTCATTCTCCAATTTCTCAAAGGTTATAAAGTCGTAAAACTGTTTCACTAACATTGGAATGTAGGGACCATTGTTGTTGGAATAACACTCTACCCTTTTTTGAACTTCAAGTACTTCGAGCACTAAGGACCTTCTAGGCAGCAGCCATTATACACACATCTCCTTTTCAATCACAATATCACGATTTTGCAGATGAGGATTCACTAGTCTTCTTTCCGACCTTGTTCTAGCAACACTACCACATGATTCTTGCTTTGTCATATGCTTCTTTGTTTTTGGCTCAATAGAGTCATCTCTGATGGTAGGATGTTCGGTTTTTTCCATCGCTGGTTCGAAGGATTTGAGGTTCTCTAAGGATTTGGGAGCTAAGGTTCGAGGGCTAAGGTTTGAGGCTTGGGGGATTTAGTAGTCGCTCTGATGTTAGTTTTATCATATAGGAATCATAAAATAAATAAATAAAATAAAATAATGAAAAAACAATTCACATTATGGTGGAAGACAGATGTTTTAAAACAGCGCACACATCGGTGAGAATTTCTATCAGTGAGGTTACATCGGTGAGGATTCACATCAGTGAGAATTTTACATCGGTGAGAATTCTACATCGATGAGAATGTCACATCAATGAGAATAGCTACCGATTGAGGTTTAACATTCCTAACTCATGTCTAATGTTACATAACCTATCCTAAATCAAAGGTTTAGTGAAAATATTAGCTAAATAATGTTCAGTACCAATAAACTCAATAATAATATCAACTTTTTTGAAGTGATCTATCAAGAAATGGTGCCTTACATCAATGTGTTTGGTCCTAGAGTGAGACATAGGGTTGTTTGAGATAATTATTGTACTAGTATTATCACAGGTGATAGAAACATGCTTAAATTCATATCCATAGTCCAAAAGAGTGTGTTTCATCCACAAAAGTTGTGCATAGAAACTACCAGCAGCTATGTACTCTTCTTCGGCAATGGAAAATCCTATATAATTCTTCTTTTTACTACACCAAGATACTATGGATTTTCCCAATATGTGACTTGTTCATGATGTGCATTTTCTATCCAACTTGCAACCAGCAAAATCAGCATCTGAATAACTCATTAACTAAAAGGGTTGTCCTTTTGGGTAAAACAAACCAAAGTTTACAGTATGTTTAAGATACATTAATGTTATTTTAACAGCAAGTAAATGAGATTATTTTGGATTATCTTGAAATATTGTACACATACACACACTACACATAATATCTGTTCAACTAGCAGTAAGTTAAAGTAAGCTTCCAATCATACCTCTATAATTCATTTGATCCACTGGTTTCCCAGATTCATCTGCATCCAATTTACATACTGTACTCATAGGAGTATCACATTCCTTAATACTATCCAAACCAAAACGTTTTAAAAGATCCTTTGTATATTTTCTTTTATTAAAAATAATACCATTTTCATTTTGAAACACTTGAAATCCAAGAAAATATTTATGTTCTCCCATTAAACTCATATCAAACTCATTTTTTATACTCTTTGAAAAATTAGTACATAAATATTGTTTGGAAGATCCAAAATTGATATCATCAAAATAGATTTGTTCTATTAGAACATCGTTAGAAATTATTTTTATAAAATGAGTTGGATCAGAAATCTATTTAGTAAAACTTTTTGAAATAAGAAAATTAATAAGTCTATCATACCAAGCTCTTGGAGCTTGTTTTAAACCATATAAATCTTTAGAAAGTTTAAAAACATGATTTTTAAAATGAGTATTAGTAAATCCAGGTGGTTGTTCAAAAAATTATCATCAACAATAATACCATTTAGAGAAGCACTTTTGACCTCAATTTGATATAACTTTAAATTCAGATGAGCAACATATGGATGTAATATCCTAATGGATTTTAATCTGGATATAGGTGCGAATGTTTCCTCATAGTCGATACCTTCTTCTTGACTATATCCATGTGCAAATAATCTTGCTTTGTTTCTAAAAACCCATTTAGTGCCTATTGTCAAAGTGTCCTTAGGTCTGTCAACTATTTTCCATACATTGTTTCATTCAAATTGATTTTACTCTTCTTGCGTAGCCATTACCCAAAATTCATCAGTGATAGAATCCTTGGGATTTTTAGGTTCTAGCTGTGAAATAAAGGCTTGATGTTCAACTTGGTTTCATAGAGAAGCTCTAGTATGTGACCCTATATCATGATTACGAACAACAGCATTCAAAGGATGATTCTTTAGAATCCTGTTTGATCTATTAAAGGTATGACTAGTAATTTCAGGTTCATCTCCATGTTCGGGTTCAACAGAAGCAGATTCTGATATTTTTTCAGAACTAGATATTTTTACAACATGTTCTATAGATTCATCATTAAGGTTTAGAACACTGAAATCTTTTTCAGGGTTTTCAAGAGAGGTTTTAGTCTCATGTGGATCAATTTCATCAAATGTGATGTGAACAGATTATTCCACACATTTGGTTCTTTTATTAAAGACTCTATAGGCTTTCCTAGTTAAAGAATATCTATGAAAAATTCCATGATAACTTTTAGAAGCAAACTTGTCTAGATTACCCATTGTATTATGAATAAAAACTTTGCAGCCAAAGAATCTAAAGTATCCAATCTTAGGTTTTCTATTATTCCACAACTCATATGAGGTCTTATTAAGAATTGGTCTAATTAAGACACTATTAATGATATAAAATGTTGTATTCATAGCTTCAGCCCCAAACTAAATAGTCCGGTCATACTCATTAAGCGTGGTTCTAGATATTTTTTGAAGGGTTCTATTCATTCTTTCTACTAAACCATTCGAATGAGGTGTCCTAGGAGAAAAAAATTTGTGTCTATAGACATTGTGTGAGAAATAAGATTCAAACTCGTGATTTTCAAACTCAAGGCCATGATCAATTCTCATGGTTTTAATCTCAATTCTACTAAGAATTTCTACAGATTTGGTGTATTAAACAAAGTAAGAACAATCTTCACATTTGTGAGCTAATAAGTATACCCATGTATATCTTGAAAATTCAACTACTAGGACCCATACATAATTATTTCCATTTAAACTAGAAACTATTTATGGTCCAAAAAAGTTCATGTGATCCAACTCGAGAGGTTGAGATGTTGAAACTTCTATATTTGATTTAAAAGAAACTTTATGTTTCTTTCCCTTTTGACAGGGATTACAGACTTTGTCATTTGGGAATTCATGTTTAGGTAGGTCTATAACTATGTTCTTCCTAGTCAATTTTCTAAGTGAATAGATGTTTCAGTGTCCTAATCTTATGTTACAAAGACATGATTATTTATGAAAAGCATTTAATCAAGTAACATTTTTCTTAGCTAAAGTATTTAAATCAACAACATAAACATTTTCATTTCTTAATGAAGAAAAGACTAAAACATTTTTAGAATTAAAAACATTACAAGAATCATTTTTAAATTTCACATTAAATCCATCATCACATAATTGAGAAATACATAACAGGTTATAATTAAGTCCATCAACAAATAAATCATTAGAAATTAAAACTGAATCAGTTTTACCAATTTGGCATAGGCCGATGATTTTTCCATTAGAATTATCACCTAGGTGATGTGGCCTCAATTAACCTTTATTAAGATTTTGAAGCTTGAATAATCTCTAGACATGAGTCTCGAACATCCACTGTCTAATTACCATACCTTCTTGTGAGAGCTCCTCAAATTGGTTTCCTATAAAACAGGTTTAGACAGGAAATGATATTGGTACCCAGATCTTCTTGGGTCTAGATAGGTTAGAAACCAATGATTTAGGTACCCATATTTGTCTTATGGGGCTCATATAATTTATAGAATCAATATATTTTGAAAGGAAAACATTATTTGATCTATAATCATATGAATAACTAGTTTATGCATAGGAATTTCTAGAACTGGATTAAACAGAATGTCGTCCAGACTTAAGAATAAATCGGGTTTTAGTGAATTGTCTTTTTTCAGGTTGGTATCCCAAACCAGTAGTGTATTTTAGTGAAACTTTATTACCAAACATTTTTGGAAGTGTATCTTTTCCCTTTTTTGAATTTTTCTATGTCCTTTCTATGTTACTCATTAGACATTTTTTGTTCTGTATTTCGCTTTAACAGTTGAGCATTCATTTCATTGTCTATATCAAAGGAAGATTTTGCAGTGACAGTAGGATCATGATGTTTCTTTAATGACTTATATTTGTCTTTAAGTTCATTACATGTATCTTCCAGCAAATTGTAGTATTCAAATAGTTTAGCCTTATACATATTTTCATCATTGTCTAAATCACTGTTATTTCCAGAATAATAAACATTTAGATCAGGGGAAACAGGTACCTCAGAGGTATTGGTCATGAAGAACATGTTGGCACGATTCTTCTCAGAATCAGAACATTCAGGTTCACTTGTTCTGTCCTCCGTAGCACTCCATGTTTCTTTCATACCTCTCTTATACATCTTTTCCTTATAATAATATTTTTCTTGAATTTTAACTTTTCACAATTAGCCTTGATGTTTTTTCTTTTCCTTTTTCACTAGTAGCAGACTATATCATCCTCCTTGTCAGACTTTTTGCAATCATTCTTCCAATGACACTTATTATCATACATTCTTTTAAAATTTGATTTTCTTAAAAATTCCATCTTCTTATAAAATTTATTAAACCTTCTGGCTCTATGAGCCGTTTCAGCATCACTGTCTGAATCAGAATCTTCACTGTTTGAAATTTCAGTAGGTACATGCATTGTCTCCTTGTCTTTTCTCTTAGAAGCAGTAGACGTAAAAGTTGTGGATTTTAACTTGGGTTCATAATCTTCCTCCTTATTCACCTTGAGTTCTTCTTCATACATCATAATCTTACCAATAAGCTCTTTTACAGGCAGTTCTCCAATGACACATGACTCTCTGAATGAAAAATATGTTCCCCTCCATCGCTTTGGAAGACATCTCAGTATTCTCATAATTTGATTGTTAGTTGGAATAGATTTTCCAAGTTAACTCATTGTATTGACTATCTCATTGAACCTGAGATACATATCAAAAATAAGTTCATCAGTGTTCTTTTTTAAATTATCATATATAATAGTATAAGTATTTAATCTCATTTCTTTAACATTGATTATTCCTTCATTTGAAACACCCAAAGTATCCCATATTTCATAAGCAGTTTTGCAAGAAGATATTTTATTAAACTCGTCATCTCCTAAAGCACAGTACATGGAATTCATAGCATTACATGTATTATTGTAAGATGTATTTTTAGGTTCATCCCACATTGTTCTTTCAGTTTCTAGAATTTTATATTGAGACTCTAAAGCAGTCCAGATATCAAAACCCATACTTTATAAATGTATTTTCATTTTAAGTTTCCAATGGGCATAGTTTGTACCCTTAAAGAATGGTGTCCTGTTAGTAGCATCACCCTCTAGTCTATTATCCATAACTAGATTGTAGAAAAGAAATTTTAAAGAGATATAATTTAGAACTAATAGAAATTTAAGATTTTTAAAGATGAAACTAAAATCACAGATGAAAAAAATATTGTTCCAAAAATCCATTCACAAAAATAAACCTTTAATACCAAATTTTGGTTGGAGTGGATACTCTAGAGTGGGGTGAATTGAGTTCCAATTAAAATTTATGTTAAAAATATTTATCATAAAATCCAACAATTTAAAAACAATGTTAAACTATAGTGAATCTATATAGAGTGTAAAGTTTCAATCAGTTTCTCAAAGATTCATTAGGTCTCAGTTAACTTAATCTGAAGATTAAATTAACTTTTGAAACTGGCATACTGATTTAAAATAAGTATAAACACTTGAGAATATAACTATCAATGTAGCTTTAAAATAATTTTTTATTTCAACGTAATAACAACGGAATATTAAATAAATATATAGTATACTTATAAGCTTAAATTAAAATGCACAGCAGAGTTAACAATGAGGTTCAATCTCAAGCCGAGACATAGTCCTCTCTTCAATTGATATAAACTGATACACACCATGGATCAGGGGTAAACAATAGTATAATACTGTCCACGTCCAAAGACCTCTACCACAGTTCTTTGTGGGAAAAACAAACAACAGCACATAGGTTGTCCAGGTCTTACTCGACCTCTACCACAATCCACAGTGGGAAACAAAGGGTTATGAAGTTGGAATGAGGATTTATGAATCCTCTAGCTTATTATAGGAGTCAGAATGTGTGTAAAATAAACATGGTACACACACTGCTTGAAATGTAAATAACAGAATCACTAAGATAAGTCTGATTGAGTTTAGAAATTCTTTAGTGATTAGTTGTGTAGCTCTGGACTCATTTGGTTTATCAGTAAATCCTCTAGGTCCTTCTCTTGTTTCTTTTTCAGAAAATAGAGTGTTGTTTTCTTCTGTGGTTCTTGGTCTAGCTTAGCATCCTGAGTACATGAAATGTTTTTTGTAGTTCTTCACTCAGGATGCACCTTGTATTCTCCTCTAGAATATATTTCTTCGTGTATGTCCATGATTCTTAGAGTATGGATGTAGACTAGTGAAAAATGATACAAATTTGAATGTTGTTCAGCTCTTGGCTCTTTTACCCTTCATGTTTTTTCTTAGTGCCTTGATTATCTCTCTTTCAAAAAGTGTATATTTCACGATCTTTTTCTGTCCCTTTATAGATTTCATCTTCGGCAGAAAAGAATAATTACTTTTTTCTTGGGTACTAGGTTTGGTTCCCTGACATGGAAAAATAGATCACTAAATAACATTAACTGAATTAAACACATCAAATGTAAAAGTTATATTAATAAACAAATAGTATTGAGAGTATTGAGTATAGAGTTTGACTGGTTGGTCAATCATTAGTAGTTCGTGTTGGTAAAAGTGTACAGTGTCGTAGGATCTTCAATCGGTTTCTCTTGATCTTGACACAGTATCTCTATATAACAGTCTCTCCATCGGTAGCTCTTGATCCATCAGTATCTCTTGAGTTATCGGTAGCTCGATGTATCGGTAACTATCTGTGAACTGGCTCTATCGGTAGACTTATGTCTATCAGTAGATCGGGTTTGTTTGTTATTCGGTAGCTCGGTAGACTAGTTCAATCGGTAGAATTCCTCATATTGGTAGCTATGGTTTGTGATTATCAGTACTCATATCAGTAGGCTTACTCTACCAGTAACTACTGGTAGACATGCACATCGGTAGCTCGTCTGTTCTGTCGGTTGACTTTGTGTCTACTTACCGGTAACTCTGTTTATATCAGTGACCGTAGTGTATCGGTGACTCTATCTATCGGTAGACTAAGTCTATTGGTAGACTGAGTACCAGTAGGTCTTTATTAGTATCTATGTGCAGATCAGTAGCTTACACTTATCTGTTTTAATGAAAAACACATCCGATTGTGTTAAAATTATTTCAGAACTTATATAAACATGGATAAAAAATATTATCATATCTCAGGGATTATTTTAATATTATTATCAACTTGATCACAGATTGATTGAATTAATATATAGAAAAACATTAGAGTGATATTATCAAAGTATATGAAAGCATGATTGGGATTATCAATATAGGTGAGGTCAACAATAATTATACCAATGATTTTTGATAAAGATGTAAAATATAAATACTTGATTAAGAAAATAAATCTTCTTCAGATGACCACATATTCATAATATGATATGACCAATAAGGAATTTTTTATAAAAAATATATGTGTTCATGAATGTGGAGAGGGATTCAATAAAGTAACATGGTATGATATTTGTTGACAAAATATGTTTTGAAGTATATAGAATGTCGAATAATAGGTTTCTTTTTATAAAAGAATATTGGTGAACTCTTGAAATTTTTGAAAATATTAAATTAATATAATTTTGATTATATTCTAGATGGAACTTCTGTATGTTATTTAAAATCTAGTATTATTTTATTAAAAAATAAAATAATCTAATCAAAGGTATTCATTTTTTTATAAATTTTTAGTCCTTATTGTTTTGTTTTAACCCTTATTTAACATTTCTAATTCATTCCTTGATATAATTTAATATAAATCTGAGGGTTAATATAATTACGCTAAATTGAAAGAAGGAAAATAAATGACTGATTTATGAAATTTTTGTACTTATACAAAAAAAGATTATGAATTTAAAAAATTTTATTAACTTTATATTGTTTACTAAAATATTATTTATTTTAAAATATCATAAATGTCAACATTAACACTCTTCATTAGTAGACATTTTTAAAATATCATAATAACATGATATAAGAGAAATAACTATTTTAACACATTGATGAATTTTATTTAATGAATATGATTATCTCATTTATTATTATTATAAATTTATTGGGAAAATTCCCAGAACAGGTGCTGAGATGATGTCTGATTATGAGATTGGTGTGCTAGGAACAATTTTTTGAATAATGTTCAGAATTTTATAAACTATTTGGGAGGTTTCTCATTAAATCTAGAATAACTTTTAAAATTTACGCTTGATGGTAAATCTAAGGGAACCATTGCATTCCGAACATCGAATTTACCTTAGAGGGGCCCCAACCTTGATCGGTACAGGTCGACCATTATTGTTAGATTTTGGACGTTAAAATCATTAAAATATTTAGTAAAAGTATTTTATTTTGATAAAAAATATTTTTATATTAATATTTTCCTACTGTGAAAAATCCTAGGTTACCACCATTATCGATAATTAACCGTAAGGCAAGAAGAAGGAAGCTCCCTCAATGGAAACGAAATATAAGATATTAGAAATCAGATCGAACATCGACGCAGCTTCTCCCTTCCACAACAACCGATCCAAACCCCAACTACTGTTTTGTTTCTTTTATATTCATTTCACATTCCAAAATTCGATGATAAATGTGGAGAAACCCATGAATAACCTGATCCGAAGTTCAATCGCTCAGGTTAAGGGTTTACCCTTACAATGTTTTATATGGGGATTAAATCTACATGATTACTATGATCTTTATGTTCCCTGTAACATGGAAGAATCAATGTCAACATGAAAAAGTCCATAATCTGTCATTCGAGTGTCTTTGGGCTCCTACTCTTACCCTTGATGTTCTTCATGTTCATCGCAATCTTCATGATTTTATGAGAGGATGGTTTTTGTTACTTCTATTGATGGAAAACCTAAGATTGATGATTTGACATCATAATGATACTAAAAAGTTGTGATGGAAGGCATGGAGAAATTCTTATGATGCTTTGAAAGATGGAAGCATAATGTAAAAACCGAATTTTTAGGATTCAGCCTACTTAGTTAAGGGGTATTGTGGGTCCATGCGACCCAGTTGTGGGGAGGCTAGTGGATAGAGAAAGATGAGTCCAATCCAAGAAAAGTGTAAGGTGAAGGATGGGCCACTGATGGATTATGTGAAACATGGTCCCAGTGGGACCGCATGGGAGTTCATAGTGGCTTAGGCATCAGGGGAGCCGGTGGATGTGGTTTCCATCCACGTTGAACATGATGGCACTATGTTGACCGAAGCACACATCTGAGTAGGTAGAATGTGGGGAATAGAGTTTGACTCGTGAGTGTAGGCCAGGACAGATCAGACAGGATAGGTGTGGGCTAGACTAGAAGGGGCTAGGTTAGATCGGACTAACTGGGTCGATTAATGCCGGGTTCCATGGGTCAGGATGGACCTGGACCGGACTCATGTCGGACCTTTTATTAAACATGGTCGTAACATTCAACCCATGTTTCTATTTGAAAATTTGTTTGTGAAATTGTTACCCTTTATAAGGGACAAACCACTTGATATACTCAATGTTTGTTTTGTTGGATCTTGACATAAAAACTACTATATTGATGGGTAGGTTCTCCCTGAACAAGCATGCGAAGAGGGTAATCTTGTAGATAGCTTTGACCATGAAGTTGTGTGACCAAGCAGATGAATTTCCTCGATGTTGTGTGTATTAAAAAGACTATGTGTATTACTGATACTATATTTCATATTGACTCTGTGTGTCTTACGAAGCATGTATACCTTACTGATACTGCACAAATCATATAGATTGTGTACCGAATTGGATTGGGTATATGAAGACATTAGTAGAATATTTCCTATATAAATACATGTATGTGAGATGTATGTAATTAATTAAATTACTTGGTGGTGTACTTCATGTAATTCGGTTATGTTGTACTTCAAGTAATTAAATTTTTCCGTCCTTCTTGTAAGTCCATTGTGTTGTAAGTTTTGTAATTCTATTTTTTTGTTCTTCATAAATTTCTGTTTTGGTGTACTTCATGTGATTATTTTGTGGTGTACATTGTTTAATACATTTATGGTGTACATTGTGTAATTACAATGGGTTGTATTTCATGTGTTTTCATTGTGGATTACATTTTGTAATTCTTTGATGGAATAATTCGTGTATTTCATAGTTGAATTACATTGTGGTTTTGGGGTGTCCTACCATGTATTGTTTTACTTACCCATGCATAAGATTTTCCGACACATGTCGTGTCTTGTGAAGAGTATCAATTCTTTGACAGAGCACTAGGTGGGCCAGGACCAGGTGGTTCATAGATAGATCATCCAGATGATGTGTGATCCTATTTCAATGGAAAGATGTCATGCACCTATCCTTCATGTAGTGGTTTCTATTGATTAGTTTCTGGAAGATGTGCTTTCAGTATTATAGACTCTATAATCAATTGGTCCATTAATATAACCCTGTTTACTTTCCAGTTTCCTACACTTGTACTTTGTTTTCACTATCATAGGGTATTCATGTGTTGTCTTCTTGTTGTTTTAACATTTCATCATATTGGTATTGGAGATGTGTGTGTTTTTGTAGGTATATAGGAAAATGCCTCCCATTTGTAGGATATTCATACAATGTGATAGTCGCTAGTCACTGGACTATCGGATGTGGGACTAGGGTAGGAAGGACATGATCCCCACTGGGACGGTTTGTGGTAAAGTGGTATTAGAGGGGTCAGTTGTACATCATGGTAGGGAGTCTGTGGGTTTGGTTTGAGGAAATGGTGTCAAGTGTTTCGACTTCTTCTATTATTCCATGGAATTAAATTGTTCTGAGGTGAACGATGTATGAATGAACCAAAAATCTAAAAACCTACTTTTCCATGTTGGTACATAAAACCAAAACCTTATGGTAAATAGTGGTAAATGTAGCGTATAGTATTTTGGTGTGTTTTTATGTCATTCACGAGTCAACTCACCATGTATACTCGATTCATAGTGCTACATATTGTTTCATTTCATGTTTCCCTAACACAGATAATCTACCAGGATTCTGTTGGGTGATTACAGGGGTGATCCTTCAAGAGATGAGGTTTAAGTACAGGAGTCGTCACCAGAGAGAGCACCATGAGTGGTTTACTAGTGATACCACCTCATGTCAAGAAACTGTTACTACCATCACTACTGATTGATAATGCATGTAGAATAAGTTTGTTTAATGACATCCATAGGTAGCGACCCTCTTGGTTTCGTGGTGATCCGTACCCTCGGGTAGCTGAGGATAGATTGGAGTATGTTACCTGTACCTTCTTCCTTGTGAGGGCACATGCTGACTAGATGGTAGTCCAAGATGTGAGTCTTATTCAGGGCTAAGTTGGGAGATGGTGTGGCATAGTGACTTGGAAACATGTTGAGGTTATTATCTCTTGGTATGACTTTCATAATCTCTTCAGAGAGGTGATCTTTCCTTCTAAATTATGCTCAGTATGAATATAAGAGCTCCAATATCATCACCAGGGATGTCAGACTGTGGAGAATTACTCAGCGAGGTTTACTGATCATTCTCACTACTCTACGGATTTGGCGTGATACTTGTTATTTAGGTCACAATCCATTCAGTATGTCTTACTCATAGAGATTTTGGTATCTGTTACATCCCTTTTCTTTCCAACATATGTTTTGGTACTAGAGTTATCTTTGCTACCTGAGATCATTTTGGTAGAGAAGACTGTAGTAGTGGGAGCTAGCAATAGGGACTAGGTAGTTGATTCGTTAGTTTTAGGTACCCAACAAAAATCAATGGGACACATGAAAATCAAGCACTCAAAGGGGTGGCCCCAGGACATATGATCAAAAGCGTAGGGCTCCTAGGGAAGAGTAATTTAACATAAGGATATTATATGATACTCATTCAACGATCTTATATATATGGCTCTAGATTTCTCGACTTGACATATGGACGATCATGAGATGGTCGGGGGACGAAAAAGGCCGAGGAGGAGGCATATGAAGGGGGTATATTAGGTGAAATACATATAAGATGAGTATGTACGGTAGAAGGCGGTGGGTATCGGTTTTACGTATTACTCTTACCACCCCCAGGTACTCCATAATAGGCTTGGGGAGATAGTGGGAAGGTTCAAGGAAAACTTATGCAGATGGAGTCTTATGACCTGAGTTCAATAGGAATGATGAGAGGTATGGTCTGCGTCATTTCCACCCTTGATGTAGTTTTGAAATACATAGCTTCCACTCATTCATTTCTGTCCATGGATCTTGTTCGGGGGATAGAGATTCTGGAAGAGTTTTCGACTCAACCCTTACATTTAGAGACTCATACAATAGGGTATTCAATTATTAAACACTGGTCCCAATAATATGACCTTACATTTAGAGGTGAGATTTTCAGTTGGGATATTGTAGTGCAAGTGTTGAGGCCTTATGACATCATTCATGGTATAGACAGTTTATCTTTCGACCATTATCATATAGAATGGTTTAGGCACATAGTGAAATGTGTCTACTATAACTACCACAAAACAGGGTTTCCCCAATGCCACCATTTAATAGCGAAAAAATGAGATGATAAAGGGGGTTCCTTTATCAGTACTATTGAAAAGCAATGATAAAGGGAACGTTTAACAACGATACAAAAATAAATTTTAAAAGTGACCCTTTTTCAGCTCTAATTTTAGTAGTGCTTATAATAGAGTGGCTTTGTCAGCGCTTTTTCCAATGGCTGATAAAGTTTATATTTCAAGAAAATAAATTCATGTAAAATGTTTATTGATATATAAGTATATCTAGATTGATATAAATATAATTTATATATAATAAATATGTTTTAGATAAGTATAAATATACTATTACATTTAATATATATGAATTTTAGTGAAAATGGATTTAAAATAATTTAAAAAACATTATTAATTAATAATTTTCTAATTCTCATCGACTAATAATCATTTAATATCAATTTAAGACACAAAAAATCAAAAACAAAAACTAATAAATGATCTATAATAAGCTAAAATGTAACTCAAACGTCAAAATACAATAAATTTTTATCCATGTGTCCATTTGAGTTCTACAACAAATCAAATCGAAGCCTGTGATGAGATCTAAGTGATATGACACAAGGTAACCTACTTTCACATTTCTAGAGGCCAAAAAGGCTCATAAGACCTCTAAAAGTTATTTTTTAATCCTCATCCTCAAATGTTTTAACATTTGATGAAATTTCAGCCTCTTTTCAAGGGGGTCTTTCTGACCTCTTTCACTAGGGACTCAACTTAATCCAAGGGTTACATTAATGCTGATATTATGGATATTAAATTGTATCATTTTTACAATTTAATGTTTCTTATAATCAATTATAAAACAATTTATACATATTTTTAATATATTCACCCATAAAAATTTAATTTTATAAATCATTAAATAATCATGTTTACATATAAAATATATTTCAAAATGCATAAGTCTTATATAAATGAAAATTTATATACATTTTATTTAAAAGACAAATATATTAATATTTATATACCCATATGAGGTGTTTTTGTTTTCTTGTATATATATATATTTTCATGTGTAGGTATTTTCACACTGATATATATTATGTTTACATTATAATCAAATATATATATATATTAATATATAATATTGGAAAATATATATAAATATTTGAAATTATAAATAAAAATACTAATATGTATGTGTTTGTTGTATATATATATATTTTATTTATAAACACACAAAAAACATATTTTATAAATGTATTTAAAACTGATCTTATAAATATATATTAATATACAAATAAGTATATTAATATATAAATATAACTATATATATTAATATATGGATATATATATATATACTAATATATAGATATATATATAGATATATATTAATATATGAATATACATATATATATTAATATAACTAAATATATATATGTTAATATAAATATATATATGTTAATATAAATATATATATGTTAATATAAATATATATATGTTAATATATATATATAAAAATAAATATAACTAAATAAATATATAAATAAATAGATATATTAATCAATTAAGAGAAAAGAAATATAGTGTAGTAATAAAGACTTAAGCGCACATACAACAACTCCTGATTTCGAATCCTGGGGGAGGAAGGTCGCACACGTAGGTAGGAATAATTATTATCTCTTTTAAATGGGGTTGAGGTGGATGGGGCGTGTGGGCTTGGGTGGGGGTGGGGCGTTGTTAAAGGGGGGATTCAAGCACTATTATTTCCCATCCCCAAATAGAAAAAATTTATTTTATTTAATTTTTTTAACATTAATCATATTTTAAAATTCAATGATAAAAGGGGTCTTTTATTTGTGAAAGAAAATGTACTGATAAAGGATACATTTATCAGAACTTTTCTGAGAACTGATAAAAGGGACCCCCTTTATCTTTGCCTCGATTAACTGTTCTTTTCTAGCACTATTAAATCCCTTTTCTAGTTCTAATAAAGGCTATATTTTCTGTATTGGGTGATGGGACCATGTATTAAATTGTTGGTGATAATGAAATGCATTATGCGTAGGCCATACTAACATGTAGGAGGGTTTAGAAGATTACTAACCAATTAGCTAGACTCAACCTTAGTGTAGTGGATGATAAGAATCCTCAGTTTCCTCCTGTTTTGGTGGAGTATGAGGACTTATTTCCTAGGGATATATCTAGAATTCCTCCCCACATATGGGTAGAATTCTGTATTGATTTATTCCCCAGAATGGCACCATTATCTATACCTATTTATCAGATGGCACATATATATATTCTCATGTTTAGAGTAATGTTGGAGGACTTGTAGAGGAAGATCCCCATGATACATAATGTATCACCATGGTAGGACTTATTTTGGGGTTCCAAGAGGGCTCATGAGAGAATAAAAGTTTATGTGGACTTCGTACGCTTAAATCTGGTGATTGTGAAGAACATATTCCCACTATTATGAATCAGTTTCATATTCTATTATCTGAAGAGAGTGAGGTGTTTCTCGATGATAAACAACAAATCAGGTTATCACCAGCATCTTATATGGGATGTGGATGTATAAAATACAACCTTTAGATATCATTGTAGTCACTACGTATACTTGGTGATGACGTTCAGTGGGGTGAATTCTCCAATAGTGTTTATGTGACTAGTGAATAGGATCTTCTACCCTTATAACGAAATGTTCGTGGTGTTATTCATTGATAACATCATAGTCTACTCAGAGTATATAATGTCTTATGTTTTTTAATCGAGATAAAATACGAATGTTTTTAGTTTTTTTCTTTTGTTGGGAGGGATGATCAAAAAACTAAGACATACAAAAAAGTTTTTCGTGTTCGGATCATTTAAACATGTTTCTTTCGAGCTTGGGTAATGGCTTGATGAGTTTATAGGAGGGATGATTGGATTTCATGATCATCGGATTAAGAAAAGTCATGTTTTTTAGGTTCAAAAATGTGCATACGGTGTGTGAATGACCTGTTAAACTATGAAGCTTAATTCTGGGTGACCAAGGCGCTCGCCCAGTTTGTGCACAGTTTAGAAAACTATGTGGGAAAAAATGTGCAAGGTGAGTGTCTTAGATAGAAATGCTCTCACAGTCTGTGAACGGTTAAGAATAATGTGAAGTTCACACCGTGCGATGTAGGTTCAATAAAAATATGGTTCTACATGGTTGGCACACGGGTTTTCAGACTATATGTGCCAAACCATACGACTTAGCCAGTTTTGGGTTTTGTGTTTATTAATTTAATTAAAATCTCAAGTGATATGGATGTAATTAAATGTCTTGTTATTGGGTTATTATTTATTAAAATTCAAGGTAAAGAGAAATATAATAAATTGATGAGGAATATGGTTTAATTTTAATAAATTAATGTTGATTGAATTTAATTAAATGATAATGATAATGAGTTTTATTTAATTAAATGAAGGTGACTGGAATTTAATTAAATGTTGAATAAATGTTGAATTATTTATTTATCTTCATAAATTCAAGGATTAGATGAATCAAATTTTTTAATTAAAAATTAGGTTTTTATTTAATTTAATTCTGTTGAGAGAAATTAATTTAATATGGATGAGTTTGTTTTTTTTAATTATATTTATTGGAGTAGAATTTAATTAAATTATTTGTATTTTTATGTTATGGAGAATATCAAAGAATATTTTAAATTAAATAATTGTAATAATAAAATGGGTTTTTAATTATATTATTATATTATTCCTTATAATTCTAATTGGTTTTAACTGAGAGAGAAAAAGAGGGAGGATTACCCCATCTCCTCCTTCTATGTGAAGTGTGGCTCCCTCCTCTCCAATGGTGGTGGTGCACCACCCTCTCTACATGTAGGATCATAGTGGTTCCTTCAAAGAAGTTACTAGTCTCTTCGAGGTAAATACTTCTATGAATGTTCCTTTTTTTGCATAATCTGTATTAGCTCTTCATTTCTCGATCTCAGTTTGGATGAAACCCTAAGTCCATAGGTAATCTTTATTTCATCCCTTCTCTTGATTCTAGGTTGTGTGGATGATATCTCGGGACCCACTGGTGTATATTTTGATAAACATCATTGAAGTCATTGCAGTCCAGATCAATTTTGTTCACTAATGACATATATGGGTATGGTTATAAACCAAATAATTGGGTTCATACCCTTTATATTAAATCCTTTTTGTGTATTTTATTTATAATGAATTAATTAGTGGTCTCATGGTCCTTAAAAAACTAATTTTGTCTGCCAATATTCATTTGGGGTTGTTCGACCAATTAATAGTCAGTGCACGAAATATTGTAGAAGTACATGTGAGCGAGCACGTTGTGGTTTAAGTTAGAAAGAATTTTCTTGGACAATTCATTGAGTAGGGGTCCTCATCTTTTCTTAATTAATAAAACATAGTATTTTTATAATTACTATTATTGATAATTTTGTCTGCAAATTCTGAATGGGCGGTATAGTTGAAAAAAATGTTTTGAGAGATTACAAAATAACATTTTTTTAATAAAACCCCTCTTACGGAGGTTCACTGCCTTTAGGCAAAAAACATAATGTTTAGATTGATGTGTTTGAATACCTTGTTTTTGTGTGATTTTATATTTCTACACTTTACATATTAAACAACAAGGGTTAATTAGTAATTATGAGTATTGGGCTTGATAAGTTGAGATAATTAATTGTGAAATTAATGATGATATGTTGAATTTGATATGTTGTGTTAATTATATTGTGAATTAATTATGAATATAGAGAAAAAATTGAGAAAAATAATTAGTAATTAATTATGTGTTTTTTAATATTGTTTTGGATAATTAATTGTGAAAATTAATTATAGAATGATGGGATTTAGAATGTAACAATTAATTATGAATTAATGATGTGGTTGAATTTATAATGTAGATAATATATCGAGGGATTAATTACGAGTTGTCGAATTGGCTATGTTGATGTATTTGATGATCGATTAAATATGTGCCTTCAGGTTTGATTATGATATTTAATTATGATATTAATTACCAAGAGTTATGATTATTATTGGGTAATTAATTGTGGAGAAAAAATTTTGGGATGAGACTTGTGTTGATATATTAATTACTTGATTAATTAATTAATGGAATTTTGGGCATAGTTAATTTTGGGGTTAGGTAATGGTTTTTGATATTTTTCAGTAATAATTGGAATAATAATTGAATAAATGTGGATAATTCTTGGGAAATTAATTATTGTTCATGTATAAATTTATTTGGGAATTATTTGATGAATGTGAATTAGGTTGTAGACATGTTTTTCTAGACCAATGTAGATGTTGGGACATGGAAATGGTTTTCCTCACCAATAGTTGTCAAATTATGTAAATGAATGAGAATGTGGGTGCTAGAAATGGAGTTCTAGACCAATATAGATGTTGGGACATTCACATGGTGTTTCTCCCCAATTGTTATCTAAGCACTAATATGTAAGGTGTTAGACATGACGATCTACACCAGATGAGAATTGGAGTTTAAGACATGGAGATCTACACTGAATGAGAATTGGAGTGTTGGACATTGGGTTCAAACACCAAGTGTATGAAATAAATGAATTATGAAATGATAGTGAGATGTGGATCAAATCTAAGATAAATGTGATTAAATATAGAATTATTGAGAATGATCATAATTTCAGCATAAGGCAATGATATTATTGATGTATGGAAAACTAGTGGAACCTTGGAGAGGATAAATTAATAAATAGAGAATAATTGGTAATGTGTTAAAAGGAATTTATGAATGATAAATATGCTTGTACGATTCATGTGAAGACTCTTATTTCTGCTATGGGATGATGTAGGTAACTCTGTCATGTGTCCCTTTAGAACATGGATATGTTGTGGGTTATTTATTGAGTTCTGATATTTCCATGTTACATCTACAAACCATTAGTTATATTTCATTGTATAGATTAATCTAGAAAATAAGTTGTACCAACCTACTAAGATGTATATATCACACCCTATTCTAAAACCATTACTCTGGGGTACCTAAGTAGTCATTCCTGTTTGTAGGACCATGGACTATTGCTTTTGGATGTTCTTTGTACGTTGGAGTTAGGATCAAAGGAACAACATGGATATCAAGAGGCGGATGGAGACTGCCCTTGGGGAATTATGTAATTTCATAATATATTCTTTGAGATGTAAATAATGTTGGTTTTTTTACTGCTTTCAGATATGTATCACCATGACATGCATGCATTTTATAAACTGGTGTTGGCCGATTTTAATTATAAATTCGATTAATTCTTATATCTTCTTCCACAATTGTCTGACATTATTATCTATTTATATTGTTTACTTTGATTATGAGGTTATTTTATCCCAACTTACTATCTATAGACCCTCTCTGCTAGTCGGAAGCCTCTGGCATATAGGGAGACATGCTTGAGGTCATCTGGTAACTAGTCCGGCACCATGTTTGAGGGTACTATGTGTCAGTACAATAAAAAGGTGCATCATAGGTTCACCTATTATTTCTTTTCCATTTTCTATCTATTATGGGTTGGTTTACAGGATACTATGAAATTGTCGGGGCTCAATTAATTTCCATTCTTGGGACTGATCACCCCATGAGCGGGAAATGATTGAAGTTTTAGGGATGAGAATTGATTTTTATGCTATTTTAGGTTAATGTTGATATGATTTCACTATATGTGACAGGTGATTTTTTTAATACTTAATGATTTAAAGAATTTTGAAAAATTTCTATTACCCGATATTTAATGGAAATTTCATTACATGTGTCATCGTAGGAACATAATGATTCACATGGGATTCATATCACATGCCACATAGTAGCATTAGTAGAATGATTTTAATATTCATTGTGTGCCTTGGGTGGAATGTATTATTTTTATTTTCCTCAACATCACCATTTAAATATCATTTTTAGTGACATATATAAAATTATTGGGTGATTATATTTCATGCATTCTCTATTATTTGCATGTTTAACTGTAGTTATATATTTTTGGGTTATATCCTATTTTTTTGTTACTTATTGTGATAAAATTCTAGAGACGTTTTGAGTCTTAAATGGATGAATTATTATAAAATTTATTTATTGTGTTTACAATGGGATATAATTTCATTTTCTAGGTGTTTGGGAGCCTTATACCTAGAAGAGGGTAAACCATGTTCTCAATCTTTTGAAATAGTGTATTATAATGTTATAATGTTAAATGGAAATTTTATATGATAAATGGGATCCAATTTCCATTGGTAAGTTGTAGGGGAACATTCATGATTATAATATGGAATCCCTTGTGATAGAGTTTTTTATAACCATAATGTGTTTGAAAAGGGTTATAAATGTATAAGTGTCGAGTTTTATGAAAATAATCTATTATATGTTTACTATTGGAAGAACCTGGATGTTTTAAATAAATGAGACCCTCAGTAGATGCCTTATAATTTAAAACAATTTGGATATGAAACTTCCAATTTATAATTAAATTACTCTAAATGGTAAGTGTTAATGAAGAAGATTATTTATAGCCTGCTTGTTTATCATGTGGGGTGTTGTTAGGAAACCATGTTCGTTGTTATGTAATAGTTCATGTGGGTGTGTCAAAATTCATTCAAATATTTAGAGGATGAAATTAATTAATTGAAATGGCTAAATGAATTGGGGGCTTTTGAGCCATGTGATTTATGTTTTTCAAAATCAAGATATAGGGTTGACATGTTTGTTTCCTAAGAGACTAGCCAATGGTAGGTAGCACCCTTAGTGGTTGAGATGCTTTGTTTTTTCTTTCATATTTTTCATGTTGATACAATTAAAGTATCATTTTACTTATTAGGTATTTTCGGAATATGGTGGTTTTACACATCGATAGGTATATGATTTACCTTTCATGTGGGATGTTGATGTGGTTATCATGGATTATGGAATATCACATGTTCGTTTATGGTTTTTCTGAAAATGTGAACTTGAGAGAGGCAAGTATTTTCCACGATGAGATAGACATTACTAAGGTGGGTTGGGATTCATAGAATGGTTATTCTAAGAGTTTATAGTGGTAAATACTTAAGTAAGAAGGATTCCTTGCGAATAGAGGCATCTAGGATTTGTTGATGACATGTCGCATGAGAAGTAAAGCCTTTCGGTAATGAGTTGATCGGTGATAGTTTGACTAATCTTTAGGTGACCTAGGTATGCTCTTAATAATCTATTCTAAATGGGATGAAAAAGTCCCCTATCTTGAAATCTTCTTGGAGGCACTCGGATAGCATCGACATTACACCATGATAATGTTCTGAACGTTTTAAATGGGTTTTAAACTCGATATGTGTTTATTAATTGGGTTGTATATGAGATTTATGGTTCTTTGGATTACACATTTGTTTTTGTTGTGGAATGGAATTTGTAATATATAATTGTGATGGACTTACTTGGATATGTCACCGTAAATCGAGTGAGGAAATTAGTTACATGTGGTTGGTGATGGAATCATTTTAAATGAATATTGCCTATTTAAGGGTGAGTGTAGGTTTTTGGGTTATCAAAATCATTTGAGGATGTGATGACGAGATCATGACTCTGGTTTCATGGGCTTGGTTTTGCGTCATTTTTATGGTTTGGGATTTATTTAGATCTTTTCATTAAGTTTAAAAGGTTTAAGCCAATTGGGCATGTGTTTTGGTTAAAGGTGTGATTGTTGTTTAGAAATGCAATGCAATTGTTCGAACGAGACATAATGAAGTTGGTGGGTTGGTAAATGTTGTAGTAGTTTCCAATGGATTCTTGGGGATAGTATGTTTTTAAGGTGGGTAAATTTTAATGTCTCTTGTTTTTGAATTGGGTTAAAATACGAATGTTCTTTAACCTATTCATCTTTTCGATGGGAAGATCATAAAACTAGGCCTCGTGATGAAGTTTATTGAGTTGAGATCCTTTAAATGTGTTTATATCAGGCATGGGTAATGTTTCGAGTAGTTTCCCAAAAAGAATATTGGAAATAAGGAGCATCAAACCAGGGAATATCAGGTTTTTAGGAATAGTGGAGAGCACATGGTAGGTGCATATTATATTAAACTGTTCCACAATCAATAGGAAATAGTTCTCCTTATTTCCATGAGACAGAGGCTCTCGCATGGTCGGGCCATGGTTAGGTAATTGGGCATGACCAACCATGTGAGGTGAGTGTCTTAATTAGAGATGTTTTCAAGGTATGTGCATGGTTACGAGAACTATGTGGGATAAACTATTTGACATGGAATCCTTATAGATAAGGTTTCATACGGTTGGTGCATGGTTCTCTAGACCATGCGGTCCAAATCGTACAACATTACCAGTTTTGGGTTTTGGGTTAATTTATTTCATTAAATTCCTAGTTGATAGGGATTTCATTAAATGTCATGTTTAGGGGGTTTTTTATTATTAAATTCCGGGTTAAATGAAATTTAATTAATTGATACGAAATAGGGTTTCATTTAATTATATTAATTCTGAGAGAATTGAAAAAAAAGAAAATGGTTTGGAGTTTTTTTAATTAAATCAAGGGGAATGGAATTTAATTAATTGAAGAATAAATACACAATTGGGATTTTATCTAATTAAATTCATGGTTATAAGGGATATAATTATTTAATGAAATATTGGATTTTTGTTTAATTAAATTGTGTTGGTATAATAGAATTAAATAATGATGAGTTGGAGTTTTTTAAATAAATTCGTTGGAGGATAATATAATTAAATGATTTTTAATGCTGATGTTATAGTGTTTATCAAAGATCTGTTTAAATTAAAGGATAACAATAATAATACAGTTGTAATTATTATTAATATTTTATTAAATCATATAATTCTAATTGGGTTTAATTGAGATAGATAAAAGGTGGGAGGCGCACCCCATCTCCTCCTCCTACATGAAGCATGACCCCCCTACTCTCCGAGGTGGAGGCACACCACCCTCTCTTTAGAGATCCTCTATGCACACCAAATCATGGTGGGTCCTTCACAAAAGTTGTCAATCTCATCGAGATAAAGCCTTCTTTGCACGTTTTGTTATTTACATCAGACACATCATATCTCTATTAAATAGTCACCATTTGGCTAAATACTTAAGTCCATGTAATAACATTATTTCTTCCCTTCTTCTAATTCTAGGTGGTTCAGATGATCTCTCATGAACCACTCATCTAAATTTCGACAACTATCAATGAGTGCATGGTCGCTCGACTCGATTTGGTTTAAATTCGTCATATTCGGGTATGGTTATAAACATAATAATTGGTTTTAAACCCTTAAAATTAGATTCTTTTGTTGTATTTTAGTTTTAGTAAATTAATTGGAGGTTAATTGTTCCTCACCTCACGTATTTTGGGAGGCAGTTATTGTTAATGGATAATGCAACCAATTTTTAGAACATTCAAACAATATTATATGTGTGTGTGTGCATGGGAATGTTGCGGTTTAAGTTAAAAAATCATTTTATCATCCAATTACTTGAGGTAGGGTCTTCATCAATGCTTTATTAATAAAACACAATATTGTATGAAATATTATTATTGAAAATTTTGACTAGAAATTTTGATTTACATATTTATTTGTATAAAATGATATGACATATTACAGAATCAGATTTTTTGAAATAAAACCCCTCCAACATAGAAGTGCTTCCTTCAAGTTAAAAAAATAATGTATATAAAAATACGATTTTTATGAGATTTTCTATTTATTCCATTTACATATTGATTCACTTGGGTTAAGAAGTAATTAATAGTATAGGGAGAGATATGTTGAGATAATTAATTGAGGAATTAATTATTTGTTGGTGAAAAATATTAATCATGATAATTAATTTCTGAATTAATTATGAAAATTGATAATTTCAATAGAGATATTTAATTTGGGAATTTATTATGTGTTATATCAGCAATGTTTTGGATTATTAATTTTTGAAATTAATTATGGAAAAATTATATTTATAATGGAATATAAAATTGTGAATTAATTATATTCTTCAGTTTATAATATAGATATTTAATCAGGGGATTAATTATGAGATTTCAATTGGATATGTTTAAGTAATTAATAATGGATTAATTATGTGCCTTGATGATTAATTAGGATAATTAATTGTGAGATTAATTATAAATAGTTGTGATTTGGAATAGATAATTAATTACAAATATTAAATTATGGGATGATATTTGTGTTAATGTATTAATTAATTGATGAATTAATGAATAGAATTGTGTACTTATTTAATAATGGGTTTATCTAATGGTTTTTGGTATGTTTCACAAATTGTTGGATTAGTATGGGAATTAATGTGGATAATTCATGAGGAATTAAATATTTATATATGATTAATTTATTTTTTAATTAATTAATTAATGAGAATTAGGTGCTAGACACTTTGTTCTAGATCATTGTAGATGTTGGGATATGGACACGATGTTCCTCCCCAATAGTTATCAAATGATGTACATGAATGATAATGTGGGTTCTTGACATGGCATTCAAGACCAATGTAGAAGCTTGGTCATGTACATGGCGCTCCTCGCCAATAGTATTTTATTTTCATAAATTTATGTTATTTGACCTAGCAATCTACACTAAATGTGAATTGGGGCATTAGACATGGAAATATACACCAAATGAGAATTGAGGTGTTTGAAAAGGCGTTAAAATACCAAATGAATGACAATATTGAATTATGAAATTAATGAGAGATGTGGATGAAACCCATGTTAAATGTGATTAAATAAAGAAAGGATGAGAATGATTAAAATACTGGTATGCAATAGAGTTAAATTTGGGGTAAGGAACACCGTGGGAACCTTGTAGAAAATAAATGATTAAATAGAGAATAATTGGTAATGTTCTGAAGGGTGTTTATGAAGGAAAAATATGATGGTTTTACTCATCTGAAGATGCTTATTATAGCTACATGCCGAAATAGGTATCGTCGTCAACTTTCCCTTTGGAACCTGGATGGGTTGTTCGTTATTTTTTAAGTGCTATTATTTCCTTGTTATTTTTTCACGTCATTTGTTATATTGAATTGTCTATATTGGGCTATAATATTGGTGGTCCTGACCTACTAAGATGAAAATATCATACCCAATTTGGGATGCGATTGCACTGGGGTACCCGAGTAAAATTTCATGTTTGCAGGATTTTGGAGCATTGCTTGTAGTTTTATACTAGTACATAAGAGTTTAGAACAGAGGACCGAGCATGGGATCAGGAATCTCACAGAAACATCCCTTGGGATTTTAAGTCTTGTAATTATTTTTTAATGAGAAGTAAAGAATTTTATTTTGTTTACTGCTTTCAAATATGTTTCTCCATGACATGTATGCATTGCAAAAACTGGTGATGTCCAATTTTCATTATATAGTTGATTATTTCTTATATCTTATTCTACTATTTTATGAGTTTATTATCTATTTATGACGTGAACTATGAATTTTCAGGTATTTTCACCCCACTTACTGTACATAGACAATCGCTCTTATTTGAAAGCCTCCAGCATACAGGGAGACACAGTTGAGGTCATGTGGTGACCAATCCAGCTCTCGGTGTGAGGGTAAGCTGGGTCGGGATGTTACAAATTATGTAGTGGAGAATGTGATAAACTTGATGATGGTCCTGGAAACACTACAAGAGAACAAAAATTATTTTCATATAGAACATTGTTTGTTCATGTTTCATGGGGTCCAACTTATGGGACACATCATTTCAGAGTCTGGATTCATGGAGGATCTAGGGAAGATTGAGGTAGTGCTTACTTGGTATCCACCAAACTGTGTAACCATGGTGCGGATTTTCCAAGGGTTGACTGGGTACTATAAGAGATTTTTACCTGACTATCCAAAGTAAAATAAACCTTAACTACTTCTACTTGGATGTGGAATATTTTTGTGTTCACTGATAAGTGCTAGTAGTTATTTTAATATCCATGGTAGAGGTAGAAAAGCGCACCGATATTGAGATTACTAGAGAAGGGTATTAGTTATGTAGAGTTCCGTGATGCATTAGGGATCGAGATTGGGTTTTTACTGATGAAACATAAATCATTGATTATATATGATTCACACAAATTGAAATACAATTAGTAGAACAATAAAACCCATGTCTTGGAGATAGCGGTGTTATTCATTGCATTGAAGATGTGGCGACACAACCTGATAGGAAAGGGAATTACCATTTACTCTAACCACAAGATTCTCAACTATTGATCCTCGTAGATGAATATAAACATGATACAGAGGGGGTGGCCTAAGATCTTCTAGTATTATGAATTTTAGATTATCTATACCCCTGGTAAGGGGAAAGGTGGTGGAAGATGCTCTTACCATGAGATCTAGCTTGTTGTTTTTGATCGACTTGACAGAGCATTTTCCCGAAATTTAATATATCAATTACGGAAAGAGATGGGGAATCTTACCTTTAGTCAAAGGTTGTCACCCCAAAAATCATATAGTGACTAAGGGAGAAACATTTTGGTGATATTTATTTAGATACCTAATGTGATCATTTTTTCACAAGGCATTCACATGATAGAAAATTGTTAGTTGGGGAGAACAAAGTTCTTTTTAGAGGGAACACTGTTTTACTAGTGGTGTTATAGGAGTATGGTCATAGGGGGTTCCAGAAACCCCCTTTGGCAGTACATCTGGGTTTGGAGAAGATATACTAGGACATCATACATCAGTACCAATGACCATGGATGAAGAATGTAGTATAAATGTCCTTTTCTAAAGTCCCTACTTATCATCAAGTCACGCATGAGCACCAGGTTTTAGTGGTATTCATCCAACCACATGAAGTGCCATTTTTGAAGTGGAGTGGGATATCGATGGAATTCATGATATGTATAGCATGCTCATCTAGAGGACACGATACCATATTGGTGATCATTGACCAACTCACCAAATCATCCCACTTCCTACTTATCAAAGTTAAGAGTTTAGAAGAGAACATGGGAATCCTCTACATGCCTAAGATAGTTTAGATTCATGTAGATCCATGGATGATAATTTTTGATTATGATGAATTTTTTACATCTTGGTTTTGGAAGGGATTACATGAGGTGTTTTGAACATAGATACACATGAGAACAATGTTTCTTCCCCAAAAATATGGCTAGATGGAGAGGACAATTCATGATCTACAGGATATGTTACTAGCATATATCATGGAATTTAGTCATAGTTGGGATGATAACCTACTACTTTTAGAGTTTGTATACAATAATAGCTACAACTACACCTTTATAATGGATCTATATGAGGTCTTATATGAATTACAATATTGGTCAACAAGATGTTGGATGGACCAGGGAGGGTCAGTACTCGTGGGCACAGAGATTGTGCAAGATACTATGGAGGAGGTGAAGATCATCCATGAGCAAATGAGGACTGCATAAAGCCATAAAAAGTCATGTGAAAACAGTATCCAAAGGCCTATGAAGTTTGATGATAGAGACGATGTCATCCTTCAAGTCTCACCGTGATGTTGATTGAAATCATTTTTCTAGGGTGATAAGTTATATCTGGAATACATAATCCATTTTTAAATTCTAGGTAGAGTTGGAAAGGTGTAATGATTTCTAGAGCTACCACCGTAGATGCATTAATTACACGATGTCTCCCACGAAACATAATTGAGGAGGTACGTGAATAATCCATTACACTTCATCGAATGAGGATATCATGGAATTGGGGATGAGGTGACTTTTTTATAGTACCTAGTAGAGATTGAAGCTCATAAGGATATGATACTTTGTGGTGAGTTTATTACTACATTATGATTCTAGTGGAAGCATGAGAATCTCCAATAAATTACATTGTAACAGGAGGCTCATATTTGGGCTCATTACCCTCGTATTTTTTTTTGGTAGCCCCAGTTTTAGATTTTAGGGATGTAAAACCCTAAGGTAGGGAGAATGGAATGACAATTAATATCTTCAGTATTATTTTCATAAATTAATTGGGAAAATTTAGAGGCCCGACACTAATAGGAATTCTCATTCCAAGGCCCAGTGTTCCTATAACGATTCTTTTAATAATATTCAGTTGTTAATAATTCATGTGATCAATTTTTCATTAAATATGGAATAACTCTAAATTGGGATCCTAGAACAGAAATTTGAGTTCATCACTGCATTAATAAAATTGAATTTTTCATCAGCTGTTCATAACATTTACTGGTACGGGTCGACCATGAATTTTATATTTTGGATGGAAAGGTCATAAAATATTTAATAAACATAATTTATTTTGACGTAGAATTAGTATTCATTTCAATGATTCTTATTGTCATAAATTAATGGTTATCTCCATATCCATAGAATTTAACTTGTGGAAAGGATACATATTATCACACAATAGAAATAGTAGATCAGATAATAGAACTCAGAAGATGCATCGAAGAATTGATGAATGATGATGATGTGGATGTACCTTTCATTAACGACTAGTCAAAACCTTGTGTAGGTTGTTTTTCATTTTTAATTCATTTAATATTCTTAAATTTGACAATGAACATGCACCAACCATCCAACAGATTGATCCATGGTTCGATTTCTTGTTGTATGGGTTTAGGTTTTTGTGGTTTTTAATGGGGATTAATTCTGTTTGATTACATTTATCTTTATGATCCCCATAACAAGGAAAAATAGAAGCTGACGTGAATAATGTCCAAGATCTATCCGTAATTTGTTGTTATTATTATCCTTTTCCCATCACTTTTATTGATAATCTTCACTTTCTTTTTGATTCTATGACTGGATGGTTTTTGTGCCATCGATTCGAGGCACAACCACACAAAACCAATGCTCGGATGACACAATGATCACATAATGGAAATATTGTAGGCACGATAGAATTCAACTAACATAGTGGAATATGGAAGCATATGACTGAAAAACATAGTGGTGGCCATTGGTGGAGTAGGAAAACAGTCCTAGAACAACCATATGGGAAACCATGGCAGTGCATTCCATGGTTAATATGATGGACGCGGCAACCATCTTAATTGAACATGGTGGTTCTACATTGATCTGAGAATGTGATTGGGTCGACGGAACGTGGGGAAAGGGAGTAAGCCCAAGTGTGCAGGTTAGGCGTGATGCAATGGGCTACTTCAGCGGGCTAGCTAGTTCGGTTAGGGCCAAACCAGACCGGTCTGATTTGAGCCTATTCAGAACGAGTTGGGTCAGGATAGCCGAAGTGGGTCAGGTCGGCTGTTTGGTCCGGTTAGGTTTGGTCGGTCTGGTCGAACCAGAAATGGTCTAGGGTTAGACTTTTTATAAAAAAAATTTATCATTCAAACCATGTATACTTCTGAGGCGCTGTATGTGGTGTTAGGAACTGTGAGACGATGTGATATATTTGAGGTAATCTATTTGAGTTTTTTTGTGATATTTTTAATTTGACCTAATGGGTTGAGGAGTAGGATATCGCGAAACAAGTACTCTATGAGTGGAAACATGTGTATGGATGTGACCTTGATGTTATAAAACCTAAAAAAAGTGTGACATATAATTTGGATGAATTTACGAGTCTGTGTGTCTTACAAAAATTAAGTGTCTTACTGAGGATGTGTTTCTTACCATGTTTGTGTGTCTTACTAAGACTTTGTGACTTACCAAGACTGTGTGACTCATAGAGATGGTGTACATCATTGGATTGTTTATATAATTACATTAATAGAATATATTCCTTAGTCATATACCTATGTGAGCTGACTGTACATTTTTTAATTCATTTGTGGTTTACATCATTTAATAAGATTGTGTTGTACTTCAAGAAATTTCATTAAGGTGTATATAATGTAATTACTTTTGGGTTTACTTAATGTGATTACTTTTTGGTGTAATTTGTGTAATTTCTTTGTGATGTAATACATGTAATTTTTTTATAGTGAACTTTGTGTAATTCATTTTTGGTGTACATAATTTAATTATTATGTGGTGTACGTCATGTAATTCCATTATGGTGTACATTCTATAATTATTTTGTGGTGTACATAATGTATATGTTAGTTTTATTACATTGTGGTTTCATGGTGTCCAACTGAGTATTATTTTACTCAACCATGCATGTGATTTTCCCTCACATGTCGTGTCTTTTGCAGATGATTGACACTTTGATAGATTTGTAGGTGCGCTATTATCAGGTGGTTCTTAGAGAGTTTATATAGTGGTGGTCTTCTACTAGGGCCTTAGACATATATCCAAAACCTTTCATTCATGTAGGGTTTTTTGGATGAGTTTTAGGAACATGTGCTTTCATTGTTGCAAACTCTTCCTTATAGTGGGATTGAATTCATTCATTATTTACCTAATTGTTTTCTTCATTTTTACTCTATGGTTTCTGTCTTATTGTATGTAGGATCGACTAATTAGTGATTTTACATTTCATCATATCATGATTGGAGATGTGTGTGTGTAAACAGGTACATAGGTAAATGCCTCCCATTTTTTGGATATTCCTACATGGCGCTAGTCTCTAGACCCTGGCCTATCTATGGTGGGATTAGGGTAGACACAATAGGGGAACCTTTATGAAGGCTCATTACATTTTACATGTTGTATGTCAAATTAATTGATGACATTTATTATTTCAAATTATATTTATTTTTATATTTTTAATATTATTTATTTTATTCATCCATTAACTAAACAAATAATGCATCATCATTGATAAGCCTTTAATTTCAATATTAATCCCATAAAAAACAAAAATAACAAATCGTGATAAATAAAATTATTTTATGTTTCAAAAAATATTTATAGTCATTCATTTTTCTTATATAATATCATATTAAAAAAACTCACATATTACAAACTAATGTATTATAAAATTGAATTCTCTTTGAATTAAATATTATAAGGGTTTTATTCTCAACAAAATGTCCATATGTAGTCTCATAACCAATCCTTTAATTCGACGAAATGAAAAAACACATCCAATAAATTAATAATTAGTATTTGTGTCATTTTATAATATTTATAATATTATTTATACCCTAAATTTCACAATTTATCCTTGCCCATGGAAATTAAAATTAATAATGTTAATATATTATCAAAAAATAGAATGTTCCAATTTACAATGTTTTTAATTTATGATTAAAATTATATAATACATTTGTAAAAAATAAATCATCATATTCGGAAAAAATTTATTTAATATTAATCTTATTTATTGATTGTTAATTTTATTAAAGATAAAAAGTTCGAGAGATTTAAATTTTCTTATCTATATATTCAATCTAAAATTGAATCAAATGACCAAAATTTGATTTACTGATACAAAATAGAAATAATTATACTTTAAATAAAATTGATATTATAATGTAACATTATAAAATAATTAGGAAAAATCGTTAATTTTTTAAAAAATAAATTAATTTCTATTATTCATATAAATATGAAACTTTTTAGAAAAATACTAAATATTAATCCAATGTAACATTTCATTCTTTAAAATAATAATTTTATTTGTAAAATGAAATTTATTTACTCACCAACAATTTCATTTAGAATAAATATACCTTCTAAAGGCATAAAAATTATATTTTGGAAAATAATAATTTTATGCATAAAATTTGATTTGTTCCTATAAAGATATATTGAAAAATTTAAAAGAATTTTTTAAAATATATTTAATAATATATATATATATATAGAATATAAACAAAAAAATAGTTATTTTTAAATTTATTGGTATAAAAATCACATGTTCATATTTAAATAGATTTTGTGAAAAATAATTATTTATACTTTTAAAAAGGATTCACATTAAAATATAATTAATAGTTAAACAACATATCTATACATGTATAAAACATATTTTCATAATTTAGTTATCCCAATCCACACCATCCATTCTAATTTTTTAAATGTGATGATAACTTTTAAATAACAATATCGAGTTATTCATTTATATTTGATGCCACCAATCATATACACTATAGAACATAATGATTAATTCATAAAAATGTATGTCATATTCTCCCCATTTTGGAAATTAAATCGACATAATTTTTAATTCGAACATAGAATATAATGTTTGGATTTTAAAATTTCCTTTATTTAAATCCAATTTTGGAAAAAGGATTAACAAAAAATCAATTTAAAAATAAAGAAATGGTAGTAAAAATTTTCACCTAATATAACATATAAAAGGGATACATATTTTAAAAAATGGATATCAAAGTGAAAAAAACTATTATTTTCTGATGTAGTGTGATAGATAACATGATCCTGAGAATGTTTATTATCAGAAAACCATACATTTGTGATTGGTTAAAATGTTCATTGGTTTCTTAGTAAAAAAATTACCAAGATACAGTTTTTATTTAAAAATTAATTTCATCGATGTGAGGAATTATTATACAAAATATAATAATAATATAAAGAATTATACTTAAATAAAAAGTACATTTTCATATTATAATCATTTTCCACATGAAAGTTAACATTTTCTATAAAGGATGAGTATTCCAGAATAATTTTTCATGATTGAAACAACATAATAAAATTAATTAGAAATATTTAATCACATAATGATAATTTATATTTTTCATATATATATATATATATATATATAATTTTTTTTACAATATAAAATTATTTGACAAAAACAATAAATTTCATATGATGACTAAATTATTCAATTTCTAAAATTTAAACTAAATTCACAATGTTTAACATAAAACATTCAATAAATAATTGTTATTATAATTACTGAAAATAATCCAATATAATTTTTAAACCAAAAACTCATAATGATTTTATCAATTAGTATTATAATATATATTTTTACATTTATCATCAAATAGCGTCAATAACTCTTAATACCTCATACCAGAAATGTAGTTTCCTAAATTAAATAATCTCCAAGATACTGTTATTATTTCGATAAATTACATGAACTAAAAAAATAATATTTTCCCATAAAATATATTTCAATATTTATTGAACCAATAAAATCCCAAGGTATTATATTTACATTAATAATATAGTGTTTGAAAAATTGAGAATGTTTTATAGGGTAACAGTAATCACCTAACAACCAAAAAATATCCCAATCCAATTGTTATCTATAGGATTAATCATATTATCCAAAAATAAACATATACTTCATTCATAATTTTCTTATCTAAATAATAATGTTATAATAACATGGGCTTCACCATGTCTAATGGTTGGTGAGGCACCATTTTCCCCCTATAGTTGTGGTTTTTATTCCAATGGCCTTGTCAGGAAGGAGATGTTGTCATCAATCATTTAGGTTATAATTTTTCAAAATTTATATTAAAATAATCCATATAATGTTATATAATTCGATAAAAATTCCAAAAAATAAAAATAATATTTTTAACCTAAATTATTTTCTCATACCATGAATTTTTTTCCCAAAAAATAAAAACCCACAATTACCCAAAAAATGAATGTTTACAAAACTATTTTTAGTCACCGTAAAATGTCATGACATAAAGTCTCAAAATGTACTCTAATTACCTATAATTGCTATAAAAAATAATTTTATGAACTTATTATGATATCAATAACTATTAATAAAACATAATAGTCTCCAAATATGTTAAAACATCCTCTAATACCAACTGTATGGACATCAACCTAAAAAATACTTATTAAACTATTATTGAACTACAATTAAAATTTTATAAACATTTATATTTATTGTATTATGTAATTTGAAATAATAACTTAAATTATAACCCTAAATCAAATGTGGAATCCTATAGCCGGTATCCATATTTCATAACAAACAAAGGTCCTAAAAACAGGGTTTCTCTTTATGAAAAAAATCAGAGTTTTCTGATTGATCTCTTCATAGATCGTAATATCTATTAAAAATTTGGAAAAAATTTTAAAACTTGGTATGAGTAATGAAATATCATTATGGGACATGAAAATATATATATATATCTCTTAATCTATGAATTATTTTAAACCCATGACAAAAGATTCCTAGAGTTATTATTTTAACCCATATAGCATAATATCCTTATCTTACCTCATGAAATCATAAGTATCCTATGAAAATAAAAAATATATATATATAATAAATTAAATCTAT
Source organism: Viscum album (assembly GCA_963277665.1). Lineage (NCBI taxonomy): Eukaryota > Viridiplantae > Streptophyta > Magnoliopsida > Santalales > Viscaceae > Viscum > Viscum album. Next base: position 554,863,584 of record OY728138.1, read on the forward strand.
AGAATCAATCCCATATCCATATTTCATTATCGCTCACTGTTTTATATGGAGTATCCTTAATGGTTACATTTGGATTAACCACTGATGTACATTCCCATAATCGCATTGGAGAAACCCTACCAGTTAAGTCAGTCTGATTTCCCATTTCATCAATGATATATATCAGGATTTCCCACACTCATATTATCAAGGAATGATATATATTCATAATAATTTATCAATAACCATAACATAATAATAAAATAAAAATCATTCCTTCATTAAAAATATCATTTTTTTAATTTGAAATAAAATTTCTTTTTTACAAATCCACACACTCATAAATAAAAAACTGTTATTTGAAAATAATATTATTATCATGAGAAGGAAAATTGAAAACATTAAATTTAAATGAAATAAGTATTTTCCGTTTATTTAATATAGGTTTAGGTACTTTCATAATAAAATTTTTAATAATAGTTTAAAGAGTGACATTAAAATGGGTTTTTAAATGAAATTATGAAACCCTAAGTCAGACTCACCACATATAATGTTTATATTCATTAATAAAAAACATAGGATAACTATTTATTTTCTAGATAAAATTTTTGAAATTATATATTCATTTTATGACACTAATTATCATGTTATAAAAATTACACAATATTTAATTTCACGCTGAATGTTTGGATTTTATTTGGTACATGAGTCCAAAAAAAATTATTATGATGTCGATAGTAAAATAATTCATAAGTCCATTATCTTCAAAAACATATTCATATCATGAATATAATTTTCATACATAATTTAAAATTTTAAATCAAACCATTAGTTATGGTTATGAAAAATTAACTACATTATTATCATGGAGATGGTTTTCATACGTACGAATGAGTAACGTTTCAATTTTATAATGACAGTTTTGGGAAGAAGTTACATATTAGTTTTTATAATTACAGATTTATCATAATATATATATTAAAATATTAAACATTTAATTATAGTTATATATAACATCCTAATTATTTTTTGATGAAAAACAATCACATTTTTTCATGTAGGTGATAGTTTACATGTGTGTTGGAATAACATTATTATTTTTATGTGCATTGAAATATATGAAATAAAAATATACATTAAAATTTTATAATGATTAATATGTCATGAATATTTCATGAATATTATATGAAAAGATAAAATTCACCATTATTACATGTCCTGAGATATGGTGATTTGAAAAAATTTATCATTTCATGAGGTGGCAATCCATTATACAATCGAATGATTAGTTTTTTCCAAATATTCTGAAATTGGATATAGATTTTGGTGATTATAATAACATCATAACATATTGGAATGTTTGGTGTACGATAGTTATTATTTCACCATATTTGAATATTATTTTAAGGAATTTAATTTAAAAATAATATACAAATACTTAAAAAAACAATACGTATTCTTCAGATGATCTCCTTCTCAAAAGAAATTAAGAACCCTAAAACAAGTTTTATGCCTAATATAGGAGCTCTAAAATGTGGTTATGCATTATATTATATCATCTGGTCAGATCATGGAAAATTTAAATTGGGTTTTTATTGTTAATAATAGTGAATTATAGGTACCTTTTAATAGGATCAAAGAGTGTCACTCTTGCAATTATTCAAAATACTTATATAATTTAAAATAATATTTAATTAAAAATGGAACAAGTGTAATTTATTTAAAATATAGGATGAATATGAGTAGAAATTATATCCTAAAATTAAAATTATACAAGTTTAAAAAAACTGACTCTTATGTTTTTTTAACCCTATTGAATATTTTTAATTCCTAAGGTGATAACATCAAATTTATGCTTTTTCGGAAAATATTAATCTAATAACATTCCGAGACACCATTAAATGAGTCTTAGAAATTTTGAGACATATCCTAATGATTTGGATGAAATTTAAATATTAACTAATTTAATATCAATTAATAAACTATTTGTTACATTAAAATATCATGACTGTGAATGTTGAAAATATCCATTAGATGAAAATTTTAAAATATAATAACAACATGATATATTATGAAAAATATTTAAACTCATAAAAAAATTAAAAATAAGCTATAAAATTCATGGATGACATTAATCATATGAATTTATAAATTTTTTAATATATTTAATTTAATGAATTTGATTCATTTATTTAATAATAAATTATAGCATCATCATTTAGTAAGAATTTATTGTAAATATATATTACGTAATTTTTTTTAAAAAAGGTAGGATGATGAATATAAATATTTTAGCTTACCAAAAAACAATTTACAGTCAAATAAATCCCTTATATAACACCATATAAAAAACATATCAATTGTTATAAACATAAATATGATATATTTACTTTTCTATGAACATAATAGTATAAATTTTATATTTTCATAAATGTCTTCACAAATGGTCTAATAACGGATAAATAATTTACAGGGATGAAAAAATAATTCCTCAAATAAATATAAGACAATGGTTATTTTATTTTTATAATATTTATAATATTATTTGTACACATAAAAGCATTAGTTATCCTCAATTATGTATATAAAAATAACAAAAGTTACTATTAATGTTCTTTCCAAAATTAAAAGGGACTATTCTTCTACATTTAAACCTTCTTATTAATCTTGTAAAATTAAATTTAAAAAATTCCAAAAAAGGAAATATATAATGTAAATTTTATATTTATTCCATTGACGGAATGAGACAACATTTTTTTAAAGTAAAAAGGTACAAACCATTTAATTGTTTTTAATACCGAATTCAATGTCAAATTAATTCAAGTGACATAAATATTATTAAATGATACTAAATTGTTAAAATATAGTTTAAAAATAAAAAAAACTAAATGTTTATAATATAAATTATTTAGATGGAAATGTTTGTTTCAAATAAAATGATTTTTCACTATTTACAATAGCATGAACCGAAGAAAAAATATGGAAGATTCAACCGAAGTAATATTTGATATTTCAATTAAAAATTGTAAATATATTCATTAAAAAATATTTATAAAAGAATCAAAAACCAGATATAAAACATGTGTTCCATCAAAAGGCGGCAAAATGTCTTTTTCTAAAAAATTCCTTATTTATGCATAAAATATTATTTGTTCATATATCAAATCTAATAAACATATAAGATTAATATCAGCGAATAGAGTTACCATATTATATATATATATATATATATTTAATTATTATATTATAAAAAATATATTTTTACATTTATTGGTATAAAACAGAGTAAATAAAATTTAAATATTTATTTAATGAAACATTTACATTTATTTTACAAACAGGGTTACATTAAATTGAAAATCATTGATCAATTAATTATGTATACCTGTGTAAAAATTTTTTTTTATAATTCAGTTAATCTATTTCATTCAATTAATTATAATGTCATATTAATAATGGTACCATGTATAAAATAATGTTCAGTTTTTGTTTAAGCTCCATGTGGCATATCATATACGCTATCAAAACAATTTCTTCTTTCATAAAAACTCATAATTTTATAACATGAATAATGGTTTCCCATTCCATTTAATTTAATATAATATATATAATGGTGGAATCATGATGATATAAAAATTTATATATATTTTCATAAATATTTTGATTTTTTATTAATAATACTAAACATTTATGAAGGTATAAGAAGAAATGATCTATTTATTAGAGAATATCCACAAAATAATTGAGGTAGAAGTTGATAATATAACTCATTATAGATTGTTCAAGTTTGATACATTAAATTAGTGTAAAGAAAATATATCGGGGGTATCATTTTATAAGGATTGGATGCGACGATCAAACAATTTAACGAAATATGATAATAGAATTTATCCATTAAAAATAAAAATGATTCCATATGGATGGATATTTAATGAAAAGAATCATAAGGTTGAAATATCATCACCCAATGAGTGATAGAAAGATTCTAGTTTCATTTAAAACATCATTATTTGGTCAAAATCCTTGGATAATCATGTTTAATAATAATTTTGGTCATGATTTTTTTAATAATTGTTTATACTTTTTTAAAAATTTTAATTTTAATACAATTACTAGATATATAATGAAAATAGAGTATATTACCCATCATAATATATCTAATTCCAATATTTTTTCTTAATTTTATATTTTTTTATTAAATATTATTTTTTTATTAATATCATTAATTTAATATGTGTAAAAAAAATTTATTTTTACTTTAATGAAATCAGGAAAAAATGTAATTCATGTATAAAACATTAAATGGGAATAAATTTGTTACATTTTTCTGTAAAATTCTAGAAACTAAAAAACATACCCAACAAATACTGCTTTTAAAATTTTTAAATTCATGAATATTTAGTTTTCGAGTAAATATTTTATCGGTGCTACATAAGAATTTATAGGAACTATGAAATCAAAAAAATGAAAATTCAATTTTCTTAAAAATAATCATTTTATAATTAAAATATACATTTTGAATTGACATAATTCACGTTTTATCATTATATTAAATAGAAAATCTTATTACTACCAAGGGACTATAATTTTTAATTTATTATTTTTCCAAATTAATATATAGGTCATAATCAATTACTAACGGCACAATGTGGACATTTATTTGAGACATGGATGGAAATACCCTAAAAATCATCCAAATCATACATTAATGCTTTGTATAAATTAAAAATCCTAACCGAAATGTTTTAAACCAATTTTAAATTTTTTTCGCTTACTATGTTCATAGTATATTATATTTATTATAAATCATTATGTTATAAATTGATTAGGACCTATTTACCAAATTTTGAACCCTTTATTACAAATAAAGGTAAATTTTTACTTATTCAACTTAATTAATTTTAAAAAATTTCAATTTTAATTAGTGTTCAACTAATGATGATAAATTTTTTTCTAGAAAAATAACTTTTTAAGGATAAAACATGTTTTTTTAATATCCAATACCTACATAAAAATTAGATTACAGTTAAATATTATTATTGGATATATAAAATCTACCTTTAATTAAAATCATTTAAAAATTGTTATTAAATTAATTTACAAAGGTAAAAGAACAATGCATGCATAAAAAATAGGTTTTTAGAAAACAATATCTTATACTTTCAAATGATTATTATTTTTAATTTGTAATCAATTGATAAAAAACTAATTCATTTTATATATTTTAAAAAAAAATTCGTTATTCAGTTAATCCAAATCCATACAATCTAATAAATAGATTAGAAATAACATTAAAATTAAATAAATATATTTCATTAGAATGGATTAAAAAAAAAATTTATTTATTGGGAAGTATATCATAAAATCTACAGGATTTACATTATAGACCTTGTAAAATAGATTTTTCACAAATATTTCCATCACCCTTATAAAAAAATAAGATATATTTGTTTCATCAAATCCTCTGGTTCCCATTTAGCATATTTAGAATTTTTATTTGACTATATAAAAAAATTATTTGAATAGACCAATTCCTTGGAACATTATATCTATTATCCATGATTTATACCATATATTCATTATATAATACATCATGATCCACTCGTAATCTATATAGATTTTGTACATTTGATTTATTTGGTATTTTCTTTCTTAAAATTGATACATGGAACACATCATGAACATTATTTATTTATGGTAGGGGGATCATAGTTTAAGCTATTGTCCCTACTAGATCAAGAATTAAAAGTGGGCCAATATAAATATGGCTCAACATTCCACACTTCATTAATCCTAAACCCTTCATTAATAGATAAATTCAGAGGGATACATTCTCGTAATCATGTTATTTTCTATCTAACCAACTATAGAAAGAACATGTTTTCAATTATATTTGTACTAATTTGATATGATTATGAATGAATATGAAATTTTCTTTTAATTCGTCAGTCGTGTCATGTCCCAACAGCTTTTTTATTCATCTAAATCCCTAAACATTGGAGTTATAAATTCTTTCATATTTGGGGATTTGTAAGCATCCATATAAATGATCATGTTAAATATTATTCTTTAGGAAAACATGTGTAGTATAAGTTAATCATCCCAACCAACTTTTAAATCCTTATATAATGACATCATGATATCCTATGAGGTTTGAATGGTTCTCCCTAAATGACCACCCTTATGGAGATGATAAATAATGTCGAAACCCAAATTTATAACCAAATCATATAAATTAAATTACATAAAATATAACATAAACATTTCTTCTTTCATATAAAAAAATATTAATTTTTACTATATACAATATTAATACTACATTAAATAATATGTTTGGAATGATTATTAGTAGAGAAACTATTGTATTAATAATGAAATGTGTTGACCTCATTAGATGATTTACTAAAAGAAAAATAAGAATGTGATCATCTGATGTTTTGGGGAGTCTAAAAACAAAATATAAAATCCCATGCCCATCAAATAATACAATACAAATAACTAAAATACATACTATACAATATCCATCTACATTCCTTAAATCTAGGAATAATCCTTAAAGTCTAAATTATTTTTCATTTTTCCTTGTTGAACAAAGAATAATGAGCCATGATCATTACCATACCGATTCTTCATTAAATATTTTTTTCATTGGAACATATACACATTTTTATAACATTATAATTTAATTACAATTCAGGTAAATCAATGAAACATTCATGAGTATATTCCATAGATCCACATAGTACATCCTCGTTTCTTTAATCATCACAATTATATGTGGTTGAAAACATATATGAGAAAGTTAATATTTCTCCCATTCTATTATTATTTATTGATTACACCCCTTAAAAACTGAGTGATATTGTATATTCTATGATCCTCATCGATGATATTCTAATATTGTCCATTTGAATAAATGAATCAATTAACTTGGTTGATATCCCATATTGGTAATGCATTGAGTTGCTATATTAATTAATCAATTCCATCATCATTCTATGGAGAATATCATACACCATTTAATTGAATATATAGATTATAATTTAATGATGACTATATATATCTCATTTCCTCCATAAATATAATGGCTACATATATTTAATTACCAAATTACACTACTAGCATCAAATCACTTGTCTGAGAATATTTATCATGAAACCTAAAATAGAATAAGATATATGATATGACAAAATAATTCTTCACAAAGACATATCCCGGTCCATTCATTGATTAATCACTATATATCAAAAACCATTATCTAAATTTCGGTAATTTATGAACATGATCACAATGTAAGATTAAATTCATTTCTATTAATTTGTATTATCATCCATCAATGAAAAGGATCATGGAAAAATTTTAATGATACTATATGAGAAAACTAGATGACTTTGAGAAAAAATTGAAAAATAATACATTATATCTATATAACCATAGATAAAATGGATCTATTTAAATGTGAATGGTCTAGCCAACATTCAATAACATCATCTTTTGATAGATATATATTTATACATCCATATAATTTTACAAGATCTAAAAAATCATAATTATATATTATAAATAGACACCTAATTAGTTATTTGACTAGAAAATCCTTTCAATGGGCATACACCACTATTTTCATGGGATATTCATGCTCTTCCACACTATAGGATATATAATTACCATATATAAAGACAACCAAAATTTTATCAATATAATATATAAATATATTATTCATTTGATCAATAAATATAGTGGGGGAATTACTAATTCTATTTTTATAACAATAAATTCAAAGTGTACATACATTGTACATTATTCGATATTCGGTATATCCACCATTTTGATAGTTAATTGATGTTAAAAAAATCATGTTCAATGTTTTAAATGTGTTGGTCTCAATGTAGATGATCAATCCTATAATTATTTTTGGTTCTTGGTTATTATTTTTCCAATGTACATGTAATATTATTTAACTATCAGTGAGAAGTATCATTGATCCATCGTTGTTCTTAACAGAAATAACATGCTCATCCAAAGAATAAAAACATATAACATTGAATCCCTTGCAATTATTATCTCATACTTTCATCATTATTTCCTATAACTCAGTTTGGGAATCATATATGGAGTCATTGGAATAGTGCTAGCACATTGAATTATTTCTACTGAAATATGAACGTAAAAAGTTGACATAGGTCTATATATCTTTTTTGGAAAGGCATCAAAAAACACCCTCACAACAGGTATATCATAGATGGTGAATTTCTGTCAACCCATATGCGATAAACACCACATTTATATTGTAATCAAGACCCATATACTATAATAAATTCCCTTATAATGTTAAAATTTATTATTGCATTGATTGAAATTCAAAGGTTAGTTTAGAATATTAAACATGAATTTTATTCCATTGAAAATATTACAAGATATATATAATGAAATAAAATAAATTCTTAGAATCACATCAAACTCATATACTGCAGGACTGAATATAATTAAACTAAAAATCCTTCAAATAGTTCTTGATGAGATAGGAATTATAAATTTGAGATGTGAGCTTCATAATATAACGATATTTTAAATATTATTCAACATTTTCTATTGATGTTATTATTTCACATAATTTTTTTATTTTTATAATAATGATGAATTAAAATAATTAATCATTTGTTGGGTACATAAATATTTGAGAACACATATACACACATCAACATAAACATTTTATAATAAAACCATTATTAAAAAATTTATGTTGTGACTATGAAGAATCATTGATTGAAGTGTTATATCATTAAAAGCCTTCACTAGATAACTAATTGTTGTCGTCATTTTTCAATATATGAAATTTTATGTTTATCATATATATTTATATATATATATCATATTTATAAATACGATGTTCATAGGAAAAATTAAACAGCCACACCACATTCAATTTATCACACCACATTTGTTGTCGGTCAAGATGGCCAGTTCAAGTACAAGACACCACACACAAAGACCACTCCTCTCACCCGAAGAGAAAAACATGGTTGGTGAAATTATTAAGATTTACCTCCACCATGATGGTGATAAAATCTTATATATTCTCCACTACCACCTTTGTCCTTATCACCCTCTCTGCTCTAACCTCACCATTTCCACCCCATTGTGGCCACCCATAAGGGATGACCATGTGAATCCCTCCAATATAACTATCTAGACCAACACAATGAAGAATTAAAACTCGGTGGAATACCCGATGGATGAAACAATGCTCAGCCTCCATATAGCCTTCGCCTCCAGCATTTGGTTTGTGGATAGAAATATTATGTCCCTATACAAGAAATAAAACATCTCTCTGACATTGGAAAATATGGTGAAGATGTGGAGAAATGGTTTTATTCAAGTTATTTTGTGCATTGTGTAAAATCCAGATTGGAATAATCTATTCTAATACCCCTTGGGGCTTATGTCAATGGAAGATTCAAGATGTCTGGCCTATTCAGAAATGCATTCATGTGAGGATTTCACATTCTACATGAGAAAAGTTTTGGTTTATCTTTTTTTATCCATGGAAATATTGTCATAAAATACTTCATAAATAAACCCAATCATATGTTGCATTATTGTAAAAATAGGTTTTTAATAAGGCCTCAAATATAATGAACAATAATAATTGTCAAGATATACATTATCACCAATTTTTATTATTATTAATGTAGATTAATCAGATCTAAAAACAATCTAACAATTAATATCTAAACATGGATTTTTTCTAAAAAAATAATACTCATTTCATTCAAAAAAATCATTATTTCTCATATAACTATAATAACCCAAAGGGTTTTCAATATTTTATCTACTCTTACATTCAAGATGTAATTAAAACCTTCTTTGACACCAACTATAGTGATTTTTTTATACATAAAAATAACATTCAAATAGTTGAATTTTATATACACAAAATTATTAGAGACACGATAATCAATAGGTGATGTAGAATTTGTAAAATTGATATATAAAAACATGTACATATATTTTTTACAAAATCACAAATTAATTTATTTTTAATATTCACCATTTTAGAAATATTATACTTAATACAATTCTTAATAACTAGAGGAAATGAGAAAAAAATATTGTGCTCATATGTATTGTATTAGTAAATAGGGAAAATAAGAATGATATCTTAAATATACGATGTGCCTAAGTGCAAGAGAATGTATTCATATTATTTTTGAATTGTAGAATTTATATCATATATAATAATATTGATTAATGGAATAATTCAGTATAAATTCATAAAAGTCAAATCAAAAAAGTAATCACATAACATTATCCAAGAGAGGATAAAATTTTCAGAAGATATATTATTATCATAAATAAACAATTAAAGAAAAGCATTACTTAGTATTCACGTATCACCGCCAATGATATCATAGAGGAATGGGATTGCTATCTCATCAAAATATTCCTTACATATGGTTCATACCGAATATTATTATAGTACATAGACTATCATACAAGACTAGGTTCACTTCCAATTTCATTCTATATTGTCAAATGATATATCCATATTTACCGAATAACGTAGAGGGAAATATAATTATAGAAACACCCATCATACATATAACATAATACATATTCATTAAACATGATATTAAATCATTATCCAATGAATTACCATTGGAATGATATTAGTTTCATATAAATTATATCATGTCATTATAATATATCATGTTGAAAGGAAACGAGTTTCATAAAGGATTCATCATAACATAAAAATTCCATCTGAAATAAAATAGATTCATAGAATCATACTAAAATAATTATAACTATAACACATCATTAAAATGAAATTGTATGATGTCATTGAATTATATCCGATGTTAAATATAACTAATAGTAAAGGATGTTACCCTGTATGAGTAAAAGGCCACAAGAATATTACTTAAGTAAAAGTCCCATTTCCTTTTGATACAACATATTTTTAATCTCGAAATGTACCCGTTATTTTGGATAAATATTATGTAAACTAATCCACAGAAACTTTTTAGGGATTTCTTCAATGTAACTTATCGTAATTACAGCATGAAATTACTTTCATTCTATGTATTATAAAATAAATATTTATTTCATTTTTTGTAAGAAAGGCCAATTAAAAATATGCTGATAATATCATGAATATAAATTTAATTGATTTAGTTTAGATCCTTAGACAAAATTGCAATAAAATCATTTGGAATATAGAAAAATTCATAATTTTTTTATAAAATATTGATATGGATGAAAATGTATTTTATAATTTTATAATAAATTATGATAATTATCAATTAAATTGTCTTTAGTATATTGAGTACATTAATAACGGAAATTGAATGGAAATTATGTATTCTCCCAATATGACTAATAGATTCCGAAATTGATTATATTAATAAGAGATATATCTAGAAAATTCTGGAAGGGAATCATAATCATAAACAATCACAATAAATAATTTAAATTTAAAATAAATTTTTAACCGGTTCGGTAATTTTTGAATGATAACCACGTGAAATAAATATTATTAAATGTATTTTAAAATCCCAATGATTTTTTAGAGTAATAGTATAATAAAATCATGGTATGTACATAATCCAAATAATAGAAACAAGCTGTGAACATGGATGTGACTCATGGTTAATAAAGGGAGTTGAAAATTTATTACCTCAAGATTCAAGTGAACCAAAAGCACTCTAAAATGATTCATAATAAATTTAAATATATAACAATTATATAATATAATTACTATATTATTTATAATATCTTATATTAGAAATTATTATATTTTAACACCCATTTAAAAATATATCATAATTAAAATCAATGTTTTTGAGTAATAAATATTTCTTTTAAAAAAATTGCTTTGAAAGTTAATATATTTATATTTTGATGAGGTATTCATAATATATAGATTTATATTAATTATATAAATATTATATGTATTCAATATAAATATATATATATTCATATTTTTTATGTTCCAGTAAGATAATTTATTTACCATGTTTATGGAGATGATGGGTCATATTTACTAATGAATAATGACTTGAAATTTTAATTAATTGAATAAAAATTGGTAAATAATAATTCACCTATCAAGAATCATTATTTTATCGTATATTTTAATTAAATAAATTATTTTTACCACTTATATAATTTTTATACAAAAAATCACACACCTTCATGGAGGTTGTATTCTACACATATGCATAAGTGACATCAACGTTTTCTTATGAATTAGATGTTAAGAAACCAAATATTATATTAAAACTATAAAATTATAATAATATTATAAATATACTATATAAAAATGATTTAAATTATAATAGTTATCTGAATTGGTAAATTTTGATAAATAATTTTATCTTTAGGTGGATGAGGTAGTCTACATATACACCTGAGCGATAGTTTCCTTTTCAAATTTGATCGATAAGATAGTGTACAGTTTATAATTCATGATCGTAATATTATTTTAATATATGAATGTTTGTTAATTTATTAATTTAAATTGAATTATTCTGATTTATATGATTTATTATAGGAAGTAAATTTATATTTTTTTGTATGATTATTACATCTTCTTCGGAAGAACTCTTTCATATCCATTTTAAAGGTAACATTGACAGTTATTTTTGGAGTGAAAAACAATAATTTAATTTGAACTAAGATTATAATATTATATTCTAGTCATTTTTATTGATATATATCTCATTATGGTGTAATTAAAATAGATAATTGGTTTCCTTTTTTGATGAATGAAATTGGAAAACATTGAGTAACAAAAATTATTAAAATTTAATGAAGTCATTTTTAATGAAAAATTATTCAAATATAAATCTATTTAATGGAAAAAAAATATAAGGTCAAAATATCACCATCCAATGAAAGTTAAATTAGTTGTGGTTACATCTTAATCCTAATAGTTTGGTTTAACCAATTCGACAAATTATATTTTTCTTAATAATGTTAACATATTTTTTGATATACAAGGTTATAATTTTACTATGTAGTCATTAATTATCATTAAATGGATGAGGGATGAAATTAACACCATTTTCAATCATGATTTTTATTTACCAAACTTTTTTTGATTTCAAAATAATTTATTAAATTATTCATTAAAAAATAAATCATTAATTTCATTTTTATACTATTAATTAATCTTGAGCATAAGGACTAAATTTCAGAAAACGATTTCGAATATAAATTTTTTAATAATTCATAATATGTATTATTTATCTCTAACCACCATAGAATATAATAAATAAACCTATTTTTTCAATTAACGTATTATTGTAAAATATATTATATTCCTTTTATTTGAAAAAAATCATTCTTGGAAATGAATTATCATTTAATGTAATTTTTCAATAAAAAAATGAAATATTAATTACAAGATTAAAAAAATTATTTTAGTTTTCAAAGAAACATTTAGAAATAAACTAGTCCTCCTTTTATAACTATAAATCATATTTATAATATCTAAATTAATAGTGGTATATTTCTCATTTATTCCTTTCTTAAAGTAATATAATTTTTATATTCTACAATTTCTCCTAGAAATTATAGAAAAATAATAATTTCTATCATGGGCTTCATCCTAAAATGATGTTGTTCAACAAGGATATCCCTATAATTCTTAAACAGTCTCCATATATATACTCAAATTCAATTAGTTGTTAAAATAAAATATTAATTTACATTTTTTTTAATCTATACATTTTTTTTTGAAATCTAGTGAGGAATCCTAATGCCTAAATTTTAATATATGAAGTATTCTAAATAACATCAAATAAAATTAAAAATTAAATTATTTATAAAATATAATTTAGTACAAAATGACTTATAATGAATCTTCTAGAAATATTATATAAATCAATGATAATGGCCATGTATAATGATGATTGGGGCTATATGTAATCTAATGGTCGTTTTAAGAATAGTATTTATCATTTATCCAAGGACATAATAAAATGATTATCCTCAAAATAAATAAATTTCGTCAAAGTATTATCAATAACATAAATTTCATAACTACCATGAGATTATTATTCTAAACTCATCATAATATCGTTGAATATAATATACTATTTCCTTTTTGACACTGTAATAGGTGGATGAATCCCCTTCTATTGTTTTATCTCAATTTTTTCCTTATCAAAATTCAAACATTTCATTGTAAAATAAAAATTATCCCACATCATTCCATCACCCAATAATATTCAATAATATCATAATATATGTCATAAAAAATCTAATGAATATATTTAAGATACAAATGAGATTCAGCAAAACATTTCCTGATTAACAAGGGATAATTAGTCACACAAACCTCTTTATAGATATTATTATAAATTACATGAAATCAATACATCCATGAAGTACGCACTTCGTAACCAAATATAATCTTATTTAAAATCCCATATCTTCCATTTGTGAATTAATAATTATGCACATAAAGGATGACCACAATAAAACATAAACCAATAGAGTGAGAGTTCTTGTATTCACTATTTGTATACCATCATTAATTAAATATTTAACCAATGTATCATCTAAAAAAATTTTCAATGTAAATGAATCGTTGTCTTTTTGACTCATGTATTTATCTAGCTTGTATGGTTTTCCAATATGACAGTGAATCGATCCATCAAAATATTTTTTCAAGTCCAAACATCATATATGCCTCATGTCAAAATATTTTTTGATCGATTATATAATTTATTCTATTGTGGTCATTATAATTTACACATTTAACCCATATAAATGATAACTATATATTTCTATAGAAAATATGTCTACAACTAGATCAATACCATGCGTGGATAAATATAATCATGGAAATTAAATTGAAATGATTTATATGAAAATATTAAATCAGTTTTAAAAAATAACAAACTCTGTCCCTTGAAAGAGTAATCACTATATATAAGAAAAAACATTTTCAGTTTTTCCTGTCTATTACTAGATAATTCATGAAATATACATTTCTTCCTTCAAATAATTCATCAAATTTGTTTGTATTGGATAATTTAAAACAAGTTTATTTTAACATTAGTAATGTGATGGGTAACTGAGAACGTTATTAATATATAATCTCTATTAACACTATAATACTAGAATTTAATGAATATTATGGGAATTCATAGTTTCTAAAACCATAGATTGAACATTATTAATAGTTATGAAATTTTTAGACACAATATATTATATGAATAAAGATGATTATTTCCAAAATTCATATTTACTAACATGTTTTTCAAGGTATATGGAAAAATAATTATACGTCTTTCATGTTCATCATAACATATAAAATATAATATAATATCATTAATAAACTAAACCACAATTTTATTCATGTACGCACAGTAAACACTTTTCATAATATTAATGGATATAGTAGGTTCTTTAGTCATCTTGATGTGAATAAACATAAACTAATAATCCCAATATTAAGTACAAAAATACATATTAATATTAGATTCTTTGAAAACATTAGATGTTGATATAAATACATTTTATTGGTCTAAAAAAGTGTTTCTTGTGATGCTAATCAATTTAGTCATCTACTTGATGAAAAAAAACATTTTCATTAAAATAATGTTATTTAGTTCTATGTTATCAAGGTAAAGATTCATTTATCCCACCATATATAGATGAAACAATATATAATCAAATCATGATTGTGTTTTAAGTTAAATAATTCCCTTATAATGGATCTCTTACAACTACTATTTTAGTTAGAATAACTATAATGCTTCCATTTGAGTAGAGGGTTTGTAAATTTTATTATCATTTAGAAATTAGTCAATAGTAAATTAATCATATCAAACAATAATATATGTTAGAAAATAATCTAATAATTCATACACATATTAATTTAAAATCGGAACATCAATACTCTAAAAAACAACAATTTTTCGATATTATGATAAAGAAATATATTCAATTACAACTTAAATTAATATATTAGCTTATTGGTTTATTATAATAGTCATCAATAAATTTTTTATAAAAATTTAAACACCCTATTAAAATTGAATATAATACCATTATCTATATAATCCTTATTATAACGATAAAATTAAATATAAGACAAACATAGAAAGAAAACTAATATTGGGAGAGAAAATAATATTTAGATGAAGCATCATTCCACATATAATTATAGGATTATTCATCAAATAATTGTTTTATAAAAATATCCATAGTGATTTTTTTCTAAATGTTAATTATCCATTTAAATTGGTAGTATAAGAATATTACTAGGGAAATCATAACAAATAACATAATGTGTATATCATAAATTATAATATATTTTGGATTAATCCTTGTAATATGTTTTTGTACATGTCACCACTTAATTTTATGGTACTATATTTTCTTAGGTAGTCATGAATGGTTTGGACACACTCAACTACTTATAGACATGATTTTTCCAATAAGTCATGAATTTATTTGTTCATGTATAAATTTAAGGTACTATTTCATTACATTTAAGTATGCTTACTCTATTTTCTTCATATTTAGTATGAACATTAAATTATTTCATTTTTTAATAATTATAAAAATATCCCATTAAACCACATATATAAAAGATTCCATATTTCAATGGAATTTTTCCAATATTATTTATACAAATCTAAAAATATATTTGGAAATTAAACATATTACTTTCACATTTCATTAGTGGATACATTATATTTTTTTCCTCCGACAACCCTTTTTTATTTGTTTTTATAAAATTCCTATAATTTTTGCTAAACATTCTTTGAAATCAAAAAACATTTTCATATATTTAGAAATCATAAGAGACAAAATATCTTAATAAACAATGATTCATTATTCACTAAAAACTATAATTTTTATATCATGGCTGAGAATGAAATATGGTGCATACAATTTCTATCGAGAAATGTTTTTTCTTAATAAGAAATAGATTCCTCATCATTGTTATTTACATATAAAAAACATATTTTATCATTTTTTTAGAAACCATTGGAAAATATTTTTGAAGGAAAAGATCAATACATATTGCCTACAAGATGGAATCAATATCATCATTATCAATCATGTTCTAATATAGAGTGCTACACTGATAATTTTCCCCTAAAAATAGAAATTGGAAAAAATTACATTTTAATGTTCACAATGTCACAAAATAGAAATTTTAATTTCTATATAAATGTTTAATCCATCAGCTTCCACTACATATGTTGTTCTTCAAAAATCTCCAAAGAGTAGTTTGATGAAATTATACACTATATAAATGTGCCTATATAGACACTATAAACACATTATATATTTCATACCATCAATAATATGATTCCTAAAATATGTTTAAATAGATTTGAAATATTATATTTAAATTATAACCATTGAAGGAAGAATATTATAATGATATTTAAATTTTAGATTCCTTTAATCTCTTTTGAAGATGTTTCCTGTTTGTATTTTTTTTATATACATAGATTTTAAGTTGAATCAATGAAATAATTAATTTTTTCATGTGATAAAATAATATATAGAAAAATCTCACTTGAAATAATATTTTTATAAGATACTAAAAAGTAATAATATTTAATATTTTCTATTGATAATGGCTATAAAACACCTTTCTATAAACATCTTATAATTTCACAATTTGTAAATTGTGTTTCACAATATTCAATTTAAAAGATCTTTTTATTTTATAGTATTGTAGGATTTTTAAAAAAAGAATTACATATTACACCCATACAATTAAAAGTGTACCATTCAAATTAATATTACTTGTTTCTAAAATAAATTTGATACATAAATTTAAATACATGATTCATGAACACAAATTATATTATTACATTTAAATCCCCAAGGTTTAATATTATGCCAATACATTGTTTTAGACTCATCATTTTGAAGTGTGGAAAACAGTTGAAATCCTGGGAAGATCACAAAAAGATGTTAATGTCATATGAAATGTTATTCAATCATTAGCCCATTTTGAAAATCATGTAAACCTATTACTTTTTCCGTGTTTTACATAATTTTATTTGACCTCAAATAATTTTCATCATACTAATAATGTTATAATAATTTTCCATCAATTTTCATAATAAATTTCATAAGAAATTTTACATAAAACTCATAATAATGAGTATTTATTATAAAATATATGTATGAAGGAAAATATTTTCAAGAAAAAAAATTATTTTCATCCATAAACAGGGAAATGTCTTTTCCATAAAGAGTAATTACCTATCATTTTGATATTAAAATTATTTCTTAAATATTAGTTCAAATTAATATAATAACCATGTTTAAACCTTAGTAAATCATTCTTATACTACATTTATTGTCACCCTTACAATCACTATTTAAATTGGTATAACCTACTCGGTTAATTTCCACATTATACCCATGATAAAAAATTCACTACTAAATGTCATTGATGGTTATATCCTCGTAAATACTTATCATAAACAATATTAAATGACTGTAACATACCTAAAAAACATTGAACCATTTATATTCCCTACAATATCAAATAAATTATTCTATTTTAGTAATATAAAAAATAGATTTTGGTCATCGTGTAGTATATGATAAAATTTTCTTTTAAATGAAATTTTTTTTATAAAGAAATATAGAAGCATGGGAAATTTGATATTTTTTAAACCTGTAAATTATATATAAAAATACTCGTATATCTATAACATAAATTATAATAGTAAATCTATTTTATGTAATGTATATAATGAATCATACTAGACATTTTTATAAAGGTTAAAAAATACCCATAGAGAATGAATTTACATAAATTAATTCATAAAATTGATAAATATTTTAAAATATTATTGAAAGTAAATTTTATCATACATAGTAGTATTATAATATGTTATATTAAAAAATAAAAAAAATTATTCTGGGAATGTAGCCCACATATATGATGGAGAGACGTTATATTTTTCTAATAAATGGAAGGGTATAAAGATAAATACTATATTGGCTTTCTCAAATTGGAATATTATCATGAATTTCATATTTATTCATTATAAAAATTATAATTACATTCCATGTCATCTCGTGATGAAAAAAACCCCTCACATCATAAAAGTGGTAATCCCCATGTATGCATGGGAAATGTTTTAAATTAGATTATAAAGGAAAAGTAAAATACAAAGAGTGATAGAACAAAAAAAATGCATTGAAAGATACATTTATTATTATTTATACATGGTTTTAGACTACTTAATATTATATATTAATAAATATAAGTTATTTACTTCCTTTAGGACATATGATGTATCCATATATAACTACTATTATTATATACCTCAAACTTCTAGGATTGGAATTTTCAGAGGACGATGACATCTAGATAATGTGGAGGTATGTTGGGTATATATATTTTCATGGATTATATGATACACATTTCTCAAAAAAAATTTATCAAGAGAGGATTGCATTGGAAATTTCATATCTGATAGGTGTTTCTCTCAAGAACTTTTCAAAAAATTTTAATAACTTGAATGATTGATTCATAATCAATTAAATCAACAAAAATAAAATTGTGAATACAAGTTCTATGGATTCTAATTCCAATCATTAAATAATAATTAAGATGAAATTTAATTTAATTATGAAAAAATTACATTAATTAATAAGATCAACTAATTACTCTCGTGAAAAATTTTCTCAAATGGTTTATATTCATAATGAATAAAAATTAAAATAACCTAATTAAAAAAAATTAAAATCCTCATTCCAATGAAGGAATCCATTTTTTATGATACATTTTATATAATTTCAATAAATATCATTTAATATAAGTGTGAAAAAACAATAAAATTAATTATTATAAAATTAATTTTTTAAAAATCAAAATTCATTTCTATAAAAAATAAAATATAATCTTCATTACAATGGGATTATATAGATTATTTTTTCTCAGTGTTATATTTTATTAAATTTAAAAAATTCTATCAAATAACTAATTATATATAGTAAATGATTCCTAAATAATATGTAACTAATTTTAATAAAATGATATTTTCACTATCAACTCAAATTTCATTAATTTCATAAAATATCAACAATTCAAACAAAAATATATTTTATATGATGATTTAATAAACAAATATCACATATAGATTTAAAATTATTAAATTAAAAAATTTAATCATTTAAATAGAGTCATATATCACTATAAAAACACATTAGTTATAATAAATCTACATGATTTTATATTACAAGATAAATTAAAATTATTATAGTGAATTCAAATCAAATAGTCGTAGTCCTGAATATTATTAATAAATTAGAAAAATATATTACTAATATTAAATTTTTTATCATATTATATATTTCCATCCATTTCATTGGATTATGACTATATCTTGTAAAGACTCGAAGCTTGATATACATTGACATTACATTACATTTGCGGAATACTTAGTACATAAAAAAAACACACACTAAAGGATCGTAATAGTTTAGTGTCTTTGGAAACTCGGAACGTAATCTTCTAATCGTGGTGAAAGTTCTTCAATATCTCCCATAAAGGTCATCCCTTTTTTTTACCTAAAACCTTTCTTTATATCCTGGGGAAAAGAAAACAAAGAAGGGTGAGCTCAAATGCTCAGTAAGGGTAAACAAAAGAAATATCAATCACATCATATATATAAGAACATAGCTTTTGGAAATCTTAACCTGCAAAAAAAAGCTCATAATATCATAACATGGGATAAATCATAGAAATGAAATGTAATCCCAATAATCATAACTTAAAACATGAAACTTTGTGGCATAAACACATAATCATAGAGAATCATTTCTTGTTAGTCAAGACTCAATGCCAAGACTATCTTAGTGGACAAAGTCCCTTTCTGAATCGAGTCACCCTCGTTTCAGTCCTGTTTCACTGAACCGGTATAACCTACCATTCCAGCCATGTCTATCTCATGAGATATGAAATCTTTACCCAATTCATTGGAGGGAGATATAGGTCCCACCCATCTCTTAATGAATCCTTTCTTATGTGTGCCACATAATCATAAATCATACATCATTTCATAACCCATGAAATAAAAATGGGATTCTTAAACAACATAACATCATAAAACCATTCATATAAGATAAAGGAATTCATAAACATAATTCCATCACAACATAGTCAAATCAATGTAAAAATATGGATAGAAACAGAACCCTTTATTATCTTAGATGGAAAATAATTTTGATAAAACACTTGAATTGAATTCTTGAGGAAAATATCCTTTGTTCTTTAAAATGAATTTCTTTTCACAAAACATCATGCAATTTTAAAAGAAAGAGATTTTATTGAAAATATTCATGAAATCTTTTAGAGGAAGCTTCATGAAAATAAGGCTTTATAAAACATTAGAAATCCGTTCGTGCCGTATAAGTTAAAAAAAACATTCTTTGTACTTCTGTCGAAAAAGTCAAAATATACCTCGTACGAAAAAAAACGACAAATGATTCCTTTCATATTCTTTACTAAAAACTCACCGAAGGGTAAAATTGGATTTAAACTAGTGTAAGTGGATGGAAACAATATTACATATTGAGGGAACATGGATGTGGATTATAAAATACACCCCAGTAATTACTTACGAATAAACAATCCCGGATAAAAATGAGATTGTGATATTTACCTTACCTTAGGTCCAATTTGCTTCGTATGTGTCCGAACCTCCTGTATAATGATTTAAATAATGTCATTGACTTATTACAGAATCATATTCATTGTTATGATATCATATATGGTTGACTTATGACATTATATTACCCGTTCTTTTGTAAATTCCATGTTAAAGAAGAGTTTTGGGTAAAATCGTTTCATTTATCGTAGGTGTTTTGACTTGTTGTTCTTGACATCATTACTACTTATATCATGATTTACTTACTTCCAGAATATAAAATATGATTTATATATCATATATATTCAGTATATATATATATATAATAGATAGATAAATAAAATGAAAATCACCGTTCATGGAGACGGTAGTCCGTACGTACGCATGAACGTTGTTTTTCTTTCCTTATTGTCTTGAAATGGAAGTAAGTAGATGACATACATATGTATATATATACCTAAATCCAGTAGCTTTATAATGTCATATATTTCATTATTATTTCTTATATATACATTATAATCATTCTTAAATGGTTAACATGGAGAATGAATCTCATCGCGTCGTGGAGACGGTATTCCGTACGTACGCACGAGCGATGATATCATTTCTATAAATATTGAATTGAATTGGAGTAGATTATACAATATATAAGAATCAATATGATGTTTTAATAACTATGTATAGTTATTCTTTACACCATTATACCCATCCTTGTAAGGTGATGGTGGAAAATAGATTACACCACGGCGTGGAGACGGTATTCCGTACGTACGCACGCGCGGTGATTTCATTTTTCCATAGGATGGATAGAAGGTGAATTAGGGTTGTTTCATAATTATAATAACATATCAGTATATGAGTGATACTGATGTTATTACTTCATAATGAAACAACCTAAGAAGAAGAAGTGGAAGAAGAAATAAAGAGGAAAGAATTGGTAACGGTAATTACCTCTTCTTTGAAACGCCTCTTTGAGACCTCCTCTTAGGGCACTAGAATTGTTCTTTGAGGAAGACCAGAACCTCTAGGATGTTTCTAGGGAAGTGGAGAAGAGATTTTGGCAGGGGTTGGCCGAGCTTGAGTGCTCAAATTGGTGTGAGGAGGAGGGGGAGGAGGTGTCCTTTTATAGGGGAGGAGAGGGGCACCTTAGGAATATCTCAAAATATTATTTTATATTAAAGTCAAAATCGGTTTATAATGGTTCCAAAGGGTCTTATTTCGAAGATAAAGTGGGGATGGGTCGAAATCCTATCAACCAATAGAATTTAGACAAGTTTAGGATATTATTTTAACCTTATCAATTAGATTTAACTCTAAGTTAAATAATTTAACTTTTACCATGTCTTTTTGTTTTCTTTCACTATATGGTTAATACACTTACTATAACATGCCAAACGAACCCCAAATTGTTTATTATTAATATATATATCCTTATCTAAGTCATTTGACCGAACCTTAGATTTTTAGGAATAAAATAACAATTAATAATATAATATTTGATTTAAAAACTATTTTGTGTCAATTTTGACACTATTTGATATATGATTTTTGTGAAAGTCATACAGGATTTATATGTTCGAACCAAGTTGATTAAATCAACACTAATATATCATAGTAACCTAGAAAATTAGTGGAATTCATAAAAAGTCTCAAATTACATTCATTTGAGCATTTATAATATCAATTATGTTAATATTTCCTTAAAAAGGGTAATTACTGCATCATCGTTGTGTCATAAATAAATTAATTTATTTAAAGTCTAAAAATTATAAATAAATTATAATTATGTAGGAAATCTTTTTATCTTTCTAATTAATATTTACAATCGAATTTATATTATGTAAAACCCAATATTAAAAATGTTTTAGTAAATAAACTTTGATTTTGTCTCTTTTAACTCTTCTTTGAATTAAATAATAATAAATGTCCTAATCTAATCCAAGTGGGCCTAAATGATAATATTTTACACTTAAGGTTGTTTTTGGTCGAAATACACTTGTCCAATAGAATTAGGACATGTGTTAGGGTAATATTAATATCATATTTACCCTTAGTTACCCTATTTACTATTAACCGCGGTAAAAAAAGTAAAAAGTTACTATTCACCAAAAAATTATTTTTATCTCATTGAACCACATTTTACTTACTGATATCAACCGTGTCTCTCGGATTTTTGAAATTCCATTCACAGAAGCGGTAAAATTAAGTTTTATGCAAAATTCAGTTTTTAACCTACCACTTAGTAGTTTCACTATTTATCAAAAATTGATGTTTTCAGAACAATGCCAAAATATCATCCTAAGCTATATTTTACATTCCGAATTCAAAAATGAAATCTATTTTACCAAATTCATAACATAAAAGATTCATTAATTAATTTTATAATTAAATCCCGCTGTTAATATAAATAGCGTGTTTTTAAGAAACAATATATTCCAAAAGATTGACACTTGATTATGTCTGGTTTAAATGTGAAATTACAACCAATGACCAACATTGTATTAAATTGTAAAAATATATTCTAAATATACTTTAAAACCACTCAAATTAATAATTTATCACTATTAATTATTTCGATTGAAAAAGTTGTTTTTAACTAAAATTTAGTAATTTTCACTATTCATCAAAATATGAAAGTTATCTGAAAAGTACCAAAATTTCACCTTAGGCTAAATTCGATACTCCGAATCCAAAAATGAAGTCCATTTTGAGAGCTAAAACTTCTAAAATTTAAAAAGTGATTATTACTATTCATAACGGCTAGTTTTAATAATATTTTAATAGCATATCGTTGTTTCGTGAAACTCAGTATTGCGTACTACACACGCTATCGAGGAAGGTTGTGATTGCGTGTAATACAAGGCAAGTCAAATATGCGTGTTGTGCAAGCTCCTTTTCGTGTAGCGTACAACAGAAGACATTAATAAAATTAAAAAGAATATTTTTTATTAAATCTTGGGCTGTTACATTCTACCCCCCTTAAAATGAATTTCGCCCTCGAAATTCGTCGGGGTTATAAATGGTTTACTATTCGAAAGTTTCTTTAATAGAAACCCACATCGTAAAAAGGAATATCAAAACCAATCTTTAAAAACAAAGGTATGAAACGTAACGGTTACCCAAATAAACTAATCATTGGGTTTCCACATAGGTGAAAATATGGATATGGAAGAAAAATCTAACAATCATGTTCTGATGGAGAGTGGTAGAGAACATGGCTATGGAAAAGCTAGCAATCACAAAGCCATAAATTTGTGACGATCTAAGGTACCATCCGATTCATCAGATATAAGATCACTAGGACAACATTTTTGGTTTTCAAGATCATTTCCCTAAAGTTGAAAATTTGAAATAGAATAAATACTTACTTTATTTTGGTACAGTCACACTATTGTTCGTGCCTTGAACAATTTCCACTTCATCTCTTAAATAAATGAAGTTGAATTTGTTATTCGTGAAGTGTTAGCAGATCATGTGATAGAATGACGGGTCATTCCATCTGTCTCAAACAAAAGGTTTGAAAAGTTTTAAGTTCATCTTATGGTTAGATTAATCGTATATGGTTCCAAAAATGAACTTATACTTCATATATCATACCGCTTAATAAAATAAAACTAGTTTATACTAAACAGGGACTTCCTGTAGGTCAGTGGTAGGCGATAAAGGCCAGTCGAACTTCGGTTGTGGGTTCGATTCCTACAGCCTTGTCCGAAGCGATGGGCTGTCGCCCGTCCTGCAGGTTGTCCTTTTTATAAAACTATATTACTATAACATCCCATCAATAATATCGAAAAAACTTTTATCCTTAAACAATACTAACTTATGTCCAACATAATCCATTCCAATCTTTAGGCCTATCCATAATACTGCAGTCCATTCTCATAACATAGTGAAAACGATTACCAGAGATTTAATACTGTCGTTGATCCCCATATATCATAAGATATGTCTTGTTGGTCACATTCCAAACATTCAAAGACCTTAATCTTGTACTCTCTTGAATACCCATTGAACCTTAGTGAAAACTTGAATGCAGTTAAAAGTTAACACTTTTCACATACCGAAATCCTCAAAATTCTATATACTCAAACCATGATATCACTTAGTCCTTATATCAATCATGAGCTCATGAATACTATCAAACATTTAATTTTCTCCTTATCCCTTCATTATGCGCATATCATCTACATTCCAAAAATATCTGACTAATCTTTCATGGATACTGGTAACATTAATCATACACTTTCAAAAAAACAAGGAAAGACAACAGTGTAACAATCCATAGATGTCTCTTTATTCCAAAATTACACATGATAAACCTGTAATCATTCCACTACATTCTCAAACCATTGACCGAGCTTCAAAAATTCTTTCATCTCACATATCATTTGTAGTCTCTTCATCATCATCCACATAAATACTGACCATATGACCATACTGATTCTCTTCATGAGTCTTTCCCTTAGGGCATTTGTTTGCATAATGCCCATACATTCCACATTCAAAACACTTAACCATTTTTGATGTCGTAGCAATACCATTATCCTCATCCATGGTGTTAACCGACCCTTTTCCTTTGCACTTACTTACTTTGTGTCCTTCTTTTCCACACCCAAAGCATCTTCCAGTTCCCTTGAAACAATCTGCTTGATGCCTCTTCCCACATGATTTATATAGGGGAAATTGAACTTTCTTTCCTCTATGATCATCATGGAACTCCATCTTTCTCTTATTAGTCGAGTCAGGAAACTTACCAAATTTTACTTTATTGATCATATTGTGAGATTGCTGATTCGGCATAATAATGATGTTTGGACTTCCAAATCCCATTTCATTTGGTTTCTCATGAAGAATATCATTCCATTGTCCATCATATCCTCCATTATTGTGAATCATCTTGTTTCCAGCCATTTTCTAAAACCCAAACAGAATAGTGTTAGATGCAAAAATCATAATAAAGGGGGAGTAACTTAAATATCTATCATCTTTGGTTTAATCTAATATCATTACCATAGTTCTAGGACTATATCCTATACGTATACTTATCCTTAGGGGCATCCCTAGACATACCTTAGAAATATCTCTAGGGATCTCACTAACGTTTTCGCATCCTAGTTTCCAAAGGTTGACTAAACCTTTCCTATGATACCAACTGTAGCGGTCTGGAATTACTTCCAGTGGACTATAATTGATACCTATCAGGGCACTCCATGGGCGGCTACACCCCCTGGGTGGGACACACCACAAACCCCAGTGGCAGCCTTTTCCTCATGAAGACCTTGGGCGGAGAGCCATGCTTCGTCCAACGCTCACATGTGAGAGTTCCCAAGGATCGGATACATTCCTACCTCCTTTGCCTCTGATACCAACTGTAAAGACCCGAAGCTTAACATACATTGACATTACATTACATTTGCGGAATACTTAGTACATAAAAAAAACACACACTAAAGGACCGTAATAGTTTAGTGTCTTTGGAAACTCGGAACGTAATCTTCTAATCGTGGTGAAAGTTCTTCAATATCTCCCATAAAGGTCATCCCTTTTTTTAACCTAAAACCTTTCTTTATATCCTGGGGAAAAGAAAACATAGAAGGGTGAGCTCAAATGCTCAGTAAGGGTAAACAAAAGAAATATCGATCACATCATATATATAAGAACATAGCTTTTGGAAATCTTAACCTGCAAAAAAAAGCTCATAATATCATAACATGGGATAAATTATAGAAGTGAAATGTAATCCCAATAATCATAACTTAAAACATGAAACTTTGTGGCATACAAACATAATCATAGAGAATCATTTCTTGTTAGTCAAGACTCAATGCCAAGACTATCTTAGTGGACAAAGTCCCTTTCTGAATCGAGTCACCCTCGTTTCAGTCCTGTTTCACTGAACCGGTATAACCTACCCTTCCAGCCATGTCTATCTCATGAGATATGAAATATTTACCCAATGCATTGGAGGGAGATATAGGTCCCACCCATCTCTTAATGAATCCTTTCTTATGTGTGCCACATAATCATAAATCATACATCATTTCATAACCCATGTAATAAAAATGGGATTCTTAAACAACATAACATCATAAAACCATTCATATAAGATAAAGGAATTCATAAACATAATTCCATCACAACATAGTCAAATCAATGTAAAAATATGGATAGAAACAGAAACCTTTATTATCTTAGATGGAAAATAATTTTGATAAAACACTTGAATTGAATTCTTGAGGAAAATATCCTTTGTTCTTTAAAATCAATTTCTTTTCACAAAACATCATGCAATTTTAAAAGAAAGAGATTTTATTGAAAATATTCATGAAATCTTTTAGAGGAAGCTTCATGAAAATAAGGCTTTATAAAACATTAGAAATCCGTTCGTGCCATATAAGTTAAAAAAAACATTCTTTGTACTTCTGTCGAAAAAGTCAAAATATACCTCGTACGAAAAAAAATGACAAATGATTCCTTTCATATTCTTTACTAAAAACTCACCGAAGGGTAAAATTGGATTTAAACTAGTGTAAGTGGATGGAAACAATATTACATATTGAGGGAACATGGATGTGGATGATAAAATACACCCCAGTAATTACTTACGAATAAACAATCCCGGATAAAAATGAGATTGTGATATTTCCCTTACCTTAGGTCCAATTTGCTTCGAATGTGTCCGAACCTCCTGTATAATGATTTAAATAATGTCATTTACTTATTACAGAATCATATTCATTGTTATGATATCATATATGGTTTACTTATGACATTATATTACCCGTTCTTTTGTAAATTCCATGTTAAAGAAGCGTTTTGGGTAAAATCGTTTCATTTATCGTAGGTGTTTTGACTTGTTGTTCTTGACATCATTACTACTTATATCATGATTTACTTACTTCCAGAATATAAAATATGATTTATATATCATATATATTCAGTATATATATATATAATAGATAGATAAATAAAATGAAAAACACCGTTCATGGAGACGGTAGTCCGTACGTACGCATGAACGTTGTTTTTCTTTCCTTATTGTCTTGAAATGGAAGTAAGTAGATGACATACATATGTATATATATACATAAATCCAGTAGCTTTATAATGTCATATATTTCATTATTATTTCTTTTATATACATTATAATCATTCTTAAATGGTTAACATGGAGAATGAATCTCATCGCGTCGTGGAGACGGTATTCCGTACGTACGCACGAGCGATGATATCATTTCTATAAATATTGAATTGAATTGGAGTGGATTATACAATATATCAGAATCAATATGATGTTGTAATACCTATGTATAGTTATTCTTTACACCATTATACCCATCCTTGTAAGGTGATGGTGGAAAATAGATTACACCACGGCGTGGAGACGGTATTCCGTACGTACGCACGCGCGGTGATTTCATTTTTCCGTAGGATGGATAGAAGGTGAATTAGGGTTGTTTCATAATTATAATAACATATCAGTATATGAGTGATACTGATGTTATTACTTCATAATGAAACAACCTAAGAAGAAGAAGTGGAAGAAGAAATAAAGAGGAAAGAATTGGTAACGGTAATTACCTCTTCTTTGAAGCGCCTCTTTGAGACCTCCTCTTAGGGCACTAGAATTGGTCTTTGAGGAAGACCAGAACCTCTAGGATGTTGCTAGGGAAGTGGAGAAGAGATTTTGGCAGGGGTTGGCCGAGCATGAGTGCTCAAATTGGTGTGAGGAGGAGGGGGAGGAGGTGTCCTTTTATAGGGGAGGAGAGGGGCACCTTAGGAATATCTCAAAATATTATTTTATATTAAAGTCAAAATCGGTTTATAATGGTTCCAAAGGGTCTTATTTCGAAGCTAAAGTGGGGATGGGTCGAAATCCTATCAACCAATAGAATTTAGACAAGTTTAGGATATTATTTTAACCTTATCAATTAGATTTAACTCTAAGTTAAATAATTTAACTTTTACCATGTCTTTTTGTTTTCTTTCACTATATGGTTAATACACTTACTATAACATGCCAAAAGAACCCCAAATTGTTTATTATTAATATATATATCCTTATCTAAGTCATTTGGCCGAACCTTAGATTTTTAGGAATAAAATAACAATTAATAATATAATATTTGATTTAAAAACTATTTTGTGTCAATTTTGGCACTATTTGATATATGATTTTTGTGAAAGTCATACAGGATTTATATGTTCGAACCAAGTTGATTAAATCAACACTAATATATCATAGTAACCTAGAAAATTAGTGGAATTCATAAAAAGTCTCAAATTACATTCATTTGTGCATTTATAATATCAATTATGTTAATATTTCCTTAAAAAGGGTAATTACTGCATCATCGTTGTGTCATAAATAAATTAATTTATTTAAAGTCTAAAAATTATAAATAAAATATCATTATGTAGGAAATCTTTTTATCTTTATAATGAATATTTACAATCGAATTTATATTATGTAAAACCCTATATTAAAAATGTTTTAGTAAATAAACTTTGATTTTGTCTCTTTTAACTCTTCTATGAATTAAATAATAATAAATGTCCTAATCTAATCCAAGTGGGCCTAAATGATAATATTTTACACTTAAGGTTGTTTTTGGTCGAAATACACTTGTCCAATAGAATTAGGACATGTGTTAGGGTAATATTAATATCATATTTACCCTTAGTTACCCTATTTACTATTAACCGCGCTAAAAAAAGTACAAAGTTACTATTCACCAAAAAATTATTTTTATCTCATTGAACCACATTTTACTTACTGATATCAACCGTGTCTCTCGGATTTTTGAAATTCCATTCACAGAAGCGGTAAAATTAAGTTTTATGCAAAATTCAGTTTTTAACCTACCACTTAGTAGTTTCACTATTCATCAAAAATTGATGTTTTTCAGAACAATGCCAAAATATCATCCTAAGCTATATTTTATATTCCGAATTCAAAAATGAAATCTATTTTACCAAATTCATAACATAAAAGATTCATTAATTAATTTTATAATTAAATCCCGCTGTTAATATAAATAGCGTGTTTTTAGGAAACAATATATTCCAAAAGATTGACACTTGATTATGTCTGGTTTAAATGTGAAATTACAACCAATGACCAACATTGTATTAAATTGTAAAAATATATTCTAAATATACTTTAAAACCACTCAAATTAATAACTTATCACTATTAATTATTTCGATTGAAAAAGTTGTTTTTAACTAAAATTTAGTAATTTTCACTATTCATCAAAATATGAAAGTTATCTGAAAAGTACCAAAATTTCACCTTAGGCTAAATTCGATACTCCGAATCAAAAAATGAAGTCCATTTTGAGAGCTAAAACATCTAAAATTTAAAAAGTGGTTATTACTATTCATAACGGCTAGTTTTAATAATATTTTAATAGCATATCGTTGTTTCGTGAAACTCAGTATTGCGTACTACACACGCTATCGAGGAAGGTTGTGATTGCGTGTAATACAAGGCAAGTCAAAGATGCGTGTTGTGCAAGCTCCTTTTCGTGTAGCGTACAACAGAAGACATTAATAAAATTAAAAAGAATATTTTTTATAAAATCTTGGGCTGTTACATATCTAAAGATATATTATAGCATGGTCATTTTGAGTTTGTTCATGTAGGTGTGGGAATAATGAGTTCTCTAAAATTTTATAGTGTGAACATAATGAAATTTTCATGTATGTGTACGAATAATTTAATTTTTATATTAGGTTTTAAAATTTTTATGGGTGTGAGTAAAATTACAGGTTTTTTATAAAATTATCCACATTTCCATGTTCTTTAATCATGTTTTTGTAAATGTGAATGAATAATTTCATTTTCAAGAAATGAATGTATTCACGTTACACCTTATTTTTAATATATAGCACAATATTATCTCATGATCGCATGTTTTCATATTTTTGAAATGTATTATGATCCATTTAAAAAAATTTATTCATACATACTGATCTCCATGTGAGTTTATGTTCTATTAGAAAGAATTATTATTTTTAATGAGGGTCTTATAGTATTTTAAAAATATGGTTATCCTATTTTTCATCTTATGCATCAAGTTTATGATATGAAAAAAAATTCATAATTTCCATTACATGGTATATTATAACACCCCTTTCATAAATTTCTATTCCATTGGTTAAAAATACGTTGATATTATATGAGATGTCTATGAAAGGGTCCTGATGAGTGCAATTATGAAGTAATGTTTGAACGGATGAATAATAAAATATATATGCAGCTAATATCAAAGACAATAAACCTTTATTAATTAAGGTAGTGTTTTTTTGTGATATGTTTTATATAATCATTATATTTATGAATTGATTATGTTATTTTTATTATGGGATAGCTTATTCAAAAACAAACCTATATCATAAATGTTTCATCTTTATTTCTTCAAACCCTTATATTCTAAAATTATAATGATGAATTTTCTTAAAATATGTCCAACTTTCCTAATAATGTAAATGTATTAAATTAATGAATATACATTACCATCATTTTTTGTCAATAAAACTCTAATGCTGATATAGGGTACCCATCCTTTTTATATTTTAGGAGATTTTTTAACATTTAGTTTAAACTTTTTTTCAAATATAAAATTATAGAGTGTGTTATATAATATGTTTTCCAATTGATCATACACTAAAATCAATTCCATTTTATTATTTTATATTATTTATTTTTCCCTTTACGAAGGGGTATGAATTATGAATGTGCCACAATAAATAGTTCAGAAAAACATTAATTTTTTTTATAATTAGTATCTTTTTAACATGAGAAATATATTTTAGTATATTAACATAATCCGAATGTTCAAAAAAATTTCACATTTCAATAATGATGGGTAAAATATATTTTTTCACAATATATTATATTTCTATTGTAAAAAATGATATTTATTTTATGGATTCTTACTAAGAAAATGAATAAATTTTTAGTAATTAAAAAAACCACCACTTATTTATATTCTATACATATCACAACTAGATCAATACTGACCATTATAGTCAATTAATAATATTTATAAAATAATTAATCAATTAATTAAACGATTTCAAATCATTATTGTTACAAAAGAAATTTTTCAATTGAATTTTAAGATATATTAATCCATATTATTTATCTGAAATCATTAAATAAAAATGGCATAAAATAATATGTATATATAAATATGATTTATAAATAATTTAAAGTATATTTCATCATTTTTAAAAGTGTTACAATAAATAAATGATATTATTTAATCATTCGATAATTTTATCAAATAGTGATGACTGTTGAAATGTGTTATTTATCCACTATATAAATTTTATGAAAGAACTCACTATAGTATAGAACATACTAAATTAAAATTTTAAAAAATTATATTAACTAGTGTAGTAAAATACTTATACTCTATAAATAGTGTGAAATAAAACAATAATATAATATTTTCTTTACATTATGAAAAATATTTATATTTTACACATCTAAAAATGAATCAATTCACATGAAATATGAGTATTAATTTATCATTTTATAGTCCATTGAATTTTATTATTTAGAACCATTTTTATTATTGTCATTATTCTAAAAATTGTCTCTAATAATTTCTAACCAAACTCATGAGACTTATATCAACCCATAAAATGACATCATATATGATAATTTTTTATTATAATTTACAATATGAAATCTTATATATTTTTATATATAGACCACCTCTTTTTAAATCATTCATTTTTGATCTATTCATTTCACATTGAGTTATTTATATACTCATTAAATTAACAAATACATAAGTATTCATTTTATACTACCATTGAAATCAATTAATCTCCCCAAATTCTCATTTGTTTGATATATTAGTAATATACAGTTTGATTATAATCCCTTATCTATTTCTTATAAAAATTGTACTCGAAAATACTATTTTTACACATTTTTCCCGTTAAATATTTTTAAAATATCGCCCAAATCATTCTTATAAATTTCATCAAAATCCTAGTGCATTTATTTTACCCCTGAATAATTATTTGTATACATTTTTTATGTCCTTTTCAATAATTTATAAATGTGTTAGACCCTCTAATTTTAATATTAATTTATTTGTTTGGATATGTGATAATTTAACTCAATGAAATGTTCTATTCATGGTTTTCACAACCATAAATAACGAATTAATGTGCCTATTCATTTGTTTTTTCTTCCACTATATTTACAAAAATACTCTTACTGAACATAGATACTGTTTTTTGATTGATCTAAAAATAAATTCAATTTATAATAAAAACTTCAAAAGTACATCTATCCTTTAATTTATAAAATATTTTAAAAATACATTCCTTTTAAAAAAAATAGTTTTTTAAAGATAAAATATTACTTAAATTTCATTTATTATCTACCATATCTAATAATATATATAATTAATCATGGTATTTTATATGAGAAATTTTTATACTAATTTCCAAATACAATTTTATATTACAATAAATATTTGAAAATTCACATTAAAAAATACCAATCATTTTCCAAAATATTTCATTATGAAAAAACGTGATTCACTGACATATTCCATGATGATGAACCATCTTTTAGTACAAGAATTTTTTTCAATTATTTGAATTAAATATAAGTATACCTTTTATAATTTTCAAAATAGATGGTGCAGATTACTTTTCTATAGTTTTTACAATAGGGCTATGATTACTCATGATATAGAACAAAAATTACAAAATAGAGTTGAATAAAAAATAGTGTGTTATACTGATATTGTAATAAATAACAAAATTAATCCCTCATTATTATTTTTATACTCATAGGATATTAATTTTTTATTTATTAATTTTTATTTGAACTCTCTATGTAATTTGTTTTAGGTGATTTTTGTAAATAACTAACCCAATGTGAAAACTATTATAGCTCATAACCTAATCAATAACTTGCCTCAGGGGAAGTCCCAATTCAAAAGAACCAGAAACTAGTGATTGGGAGTCAGTGAATATACATTAGAAATTATTTATTCCACATTCCATAGTAATAAATTATAATCACAAATAAAATATTATCTAAAAATGAAGAGATAATATTTAATAAAAATATATGATATGGCTATTAAACAAATAATGATATATTTGAAATGTATATACAAAAACTATATAATATATTGAAATGTTCAAATGAAAAATAAATAAACTAAAATGGATGAAAATAAATATACAATATTAATAATTTACTATGTGACGCACAATCACCATAAAAAAACATCCCATCTACAAGATAAAATAGGAAAATCAGACTTAAATGAACATGGGCCTATAAAATGTAAGGATGAGTGAAAAAAATCATAATTTACCATAATACAATGAATATATATAGTCACTTTATTATTAAACCATAAAATTGATAGTTTTAAATTCAATTGAAAATAAACTTTTTTTTAAACACATTGAAAAATAATCCAGAACCTATGTAATGATTGATAAAACTACTTTTCATGGTATTTGTTTATTGAAAAAATCACATTGGAAATTAAATTTTATTAGACAATAAATATTCTAAAAGGGAAATTTTTATTTATGACATGAAAAAATTTATTAATCACCTTTTATTGATATAAAAATTTCAATAAATGAAATGATTTCTAATTTCTAATTGTTTTATGAAGGATCCTTGAAAAAAACGACATATAAAATGGATAATTTAACTGAAATAAATTTTTACAACCCCATACACATGGTGTGATATTTATTTAATTCAAAAAAATAATAGAATATTTTTTGGGTAATCCACATATTTTTAAAAAAAATTAATTATTTGAAAACGAATATATAATTTTGAAAATAAAATTGAATGGAATCTCATTTAATGAAATTTTTTAAAAATAACAATAAATCAAATTTTCCCTTTATGGTTCATAAAATAAGGAATAAATTCAATTCAATTCACTATCAAAACGTTATGAATATAATATCAAGTAAATTAATGTGATGAAAAATGAAACACCGTCCCTAATTCTACGGAAATCATTACGAATGTTGTCTCTAATGATAGTTAACACTCCTATAAGACATGGTGTTCTCTGTACATACTTGACACAATTCAATCCCCATGATTAAGACCAATAAATACCACAAAATTGAAAAATATATAAATTGTTTTTATTAGAAATGAGAAAAACCACGGATATTGGATCAGTTAAAATATAGTATCAGGTTCTGAGAGACTTACCATGAAGAAGATAATATGAACCCATTGTATAAGTCAATAATAATTGAACGAGGAAGGATGATCCACCAAAGGGGTATATTATAGATCCAATCACCATGTGTGGGAGATAAAGTATTGTTGGAGTCATTGAATCAAATATAGTAAACATGTAATTTCCATCATTTATTGAAATTTTTTAGGCCACTGAGATTAGTTGTATAGTTTCCCATACAACATACCAACTATGTGTTGGCCATTTCCTTACCCAATACTACTCACATATCTTACATTGGGATTCCTATGATGTTTTATATCCCATGATAAGACCACAAAAACTATTTATTGAAAATTATATTGAGGTTCATATACATCACCACATAGTAAATCAATCCAAATCCCTAGAAATGCACAACATCCAAGACTAAATAAAGGGGACACATTATTTCCTTGATGGTCCAAATATTTGTATGGTTCCCACATTCACAAATGTTGATATTCCACGGGGGATGAACAAAATATATATAGAGATTTGTATCCAAATTATTTCCCCTAAAAAATGTGTGAATAACATGTACAATAATAGATATATCAATATTTCATTGTTCCTAAAATAATAAATTTAATAATAAAAAATGAACAATCCGACATAATAATATAAATTAAATACCAAAATGAATTGATAGGTGTCATAATTATCCTCATTAAGACACACACAATATTTCCATACACACTAAAGTGTATGTATAGAATAATTGAAACTGGATTCTAAAATAGATCCTCATTGAAATGGGTAGGTATTCAAAAACTATAATAATAATAAATTGACACTACATTACCTCAATGAAATTTTTTCAAGAATATATCGATAATAGAAAAAATGAATTCTGAAAAAAAATCAACACATAACTATAGTTTCCAAAAAAACATATATTTAATCAAAAATTGTTTAATAAATGAAAATAAAATTTCAAATAATAGGGGATGCCATCAATATATTGAATTAAATAATTTTATAAAGGGAATTTAATATACTCAATATGCTAATTTCATATAAAAACATTCAGCATAAAACTACTGATAGAGGTAGTAAACCACAAAAAATTTAAGAAGAAGAAAAAAGATTAAAAAATATGATATTACAAATATGTGTTCCAAAAAAAATGGAGAAAATCATTATAAGGGAATGATATTACACTAACCTGAATATCACATCTATAATACAATGCTGTTTAGATACCAATTTAACATAATACCATCTCTTGGTTATTTTTATTGAAAAAATTATAGGTGGAATAAATGGTCCTACCATGAAAAGTAATTCACCAGTATATATCCATACAATAATCCATGTTCATATAGAAAACTAAACCCACTCATGGTCTAAATAATTCTTGGGAAAAAATAAAGATCTTTATATGGTTATATAGAACGAAATATATTTTGTAGTTACCCAATCCATAGGGCCCCATATGGCCACAAGAAGGCTAATTCGTCAAAACATAAAGACTATATCAAATAAGATAGATATAAAGACATAAAATTCTCATTCATTTATATTATATTATTTTATATTAATGTTAATTACATTACAAAAACACACACATGATGATCATAATTGTTTAGTTCTATTAGAATTATGGAAAAATATTTTATATAATGTTGAAATATCATTACTGTTCCCCCAAAAGATAATCCAATTTTTTACCCCTTAATAGATTAACATACATAACATAATTATTCATAACTCATGGAATGGAAACATTGAAACATTGAACTTTGACACTCAGTAAAGTTAAATAAGGGCGATGGGTATGACTAAATTGAACATAAGTGTTTTGGAACAAGATAATTACATTTGAAAACCATACCCTATATAATAATGAGAACAATATCGAGTCCTGAAATAAATATTGCAGTTCATAAAATTTGAATAATGAGTTAATCAATTAACATGTTACAATAGAGAATAACATTGGTATAAGATATAGAAATATTGAAAAAACAAAATCCAATAAAATATTTTATTCCTGATATCGACCAATATTATCATACCATGTTTGGAATTGAATGAACACCCATGTACCTTGATTGGGATTGAAAATAACACTCATGTACACTTTTTTGGTATTGGTATGGCCTCTCATGTACCCAATTTTGGAATTCAACTCACCACCCATGGAACCTTTATTAAGGGTATGGTATGAACTCTCATGTTCCCCCATTCATTACGGAATGACCACATATATTCCTTCTATTTTTATCATTTTAAATTTACCATGGTACCCTCCTTCCCATTCAAAAAATTACTACACATGTACCCTATAATCTCATAGAAAATTTAAAATTACCTAGTACATTAGAGGGTGGTATAGGTCCCACCAATCACATAATTAAATTAATATATATTTTTTCATGAAGATCATAATACATTCATCATATTAGAATCCATGAAATGAAATTTGATTCATAAACATTTCATCAATTCATAACCTATAAAAAATTGATTGGTTTCATTATATATTCATCATTTCAACATAACATTTCCTTTGAAAAAGGTTTCTAGTTGCATGAGTGTTTTATCACGGAATAACCCATGAAGTGAAAACACTTTCACAACCATTTTGTCATAATCATCCATTTAGTGGAAAAATAATAAAAACAACCTTGGTTCAAATCCGTGTAAATCATATGGAATGTCAATGGATGTCATCATCGATTGGAAATTATTTTCAAATATCATTAAAAACATATATTGAGGAAAATAAAATTTATTTGAAATTTACTATTTAAGAAAATATTTCATATTAAAAAAAAATCTTGGAAATTAACCTTGATATCTAATTGAGGATGTTTTTAAAAATCATTTAAACCATTTCTTTGGGAAAGTATAATTTTCTTCATTGAAAAACCCATTTTAAAATAATGTTGATATTTTATTAAAAACAAATTATTTTTAAAAAAAATGAACTGAAAATATTATTTTTCATAAAACATAATTTTGAAATATTAAGTACATAAAGAGATTAATTTTAGTTGAAAACATGTATTTTCATTATAGAATGTTATTTTATAAAAATTCATGAGTTTCATGAGTGATAAATCATAATATTTTTATTAGTTCTTTGGGTAGAAGAACTATGAGATTGTTGTTGATATATAAAAATTTATTTTAATAATATTTACCTAAAACCATGAGAAAGTGTCATAGACATAAACATTATAATTTATTTATTTAACAACTGTTTAAAAAAGTACATGGTCTTTGTAAATATTCTAATTGATGAATGTTTACTTTCACAAAATACCTTTCCCTACTTCCTTCATTGCATAATGATGATGAATGAAAATAATATATCTATAGGTGATCCTGACCTTATATAATGTTTTATGAGAAAACCTACTCAATATCTGAGTACTAGAGTATAGAATAAAATTTCTTGTATTATTAATTCCCGATCAGTCATTATTCTCTGTTGATGAAATCACTATTTGATTATGTTTGATGATTTGGAGAGAGAGGGATCACTTGAGAGATAATTCATTGTTCACAACAATTATATATTGTCGATTTTTTATTATATAAAAATAGGCATAACCACATATTTATATAGTAATGGTTTTTGATAAAATACAATTAATTTCATTCTAGTCATTAAATTTAATTTATATCTTTTAATTTACTTCTGCACACATAATAATAATATTATTTTGTGGTATGTCAACATGCTCAAATTTATTAAAAATATTATTTAGATGATAAATAATTATTTTATCAGAAGATGTTGTCTTTTTCCAATCAAAA
The DNA here is from genome assembly GCA_963277665.1 of Viscum album. Lineage (NCBI taxonomy): Eukaryota > Viridiplantae > Streptophyta > Magnoliopsida > Santalales > Viscaceae > Viscum > Viscum album. Next base: position 554,903,238 of record OY728138.1, read on the forward strand.
CCCTCAATATTCATTGATTGCATGAATAAATATTTTATTCTTTATGAGATATTTCATTCACACAGTGGTGAATAAATATTAATTAAATATTACATAAAATAATGAAATATATTTTTAATCACATGAAGATGAAGAAATAATAATTTAATTTATTCAATCAATAAACTATTAAAGTTTTCTTATTCTTTCTTCTGAATATTATTTATTCCATTAATGATATTTAAATATAATTTAATCGAGATAAAGAAAACACTTATTTTATAATCCTATACGATTCATTCTTATTGGATATAGGTGGCTTACCTAATGTCTATAATTACTATCTAGTAATAGGTTAAGGGTCCCAAGTTAAGGAACATAATGTCATAATGATGAAAACCAAAAATTAATGATATATATATATAATATTAATTCTTCATAACCATATCTCAAAATTATGTTTCACAGTGGTGTCATCAACCCGTATTCGTGAAATGTGTTTATTTGAATATCAAATATAAAAATATCATTGCACCATTATCATGTAATTTAGGATATGGTTTTATTCTAATCAATGGGTTGAGATATCAACACCCATAATCCGTGAAGTGAAAAATACATCCTTGACCAATCAAATAATGGAATGTCAATCATGATGCACCCCATGAATCATACTTCTTGTAAACATATGGATTAGTAGTTTTCTATTGTAAATCAGAGTGAAATGTAATGACATGTAATAATTATAATAAATAGGTCAATGTTCTTTTACACATGCTTCTATGCAAGAATATCTAATAACACAAACAATAAACTAAAATGATACTCGTTGGGATTCTATTATAATATCATATACTTGATATTACAATATGTGAACTTTAGGAAAATAATCATCAGTTGATTAAAAGTAAACACTAATTACATCCTAAATACTATGTTTCCCATTAGAATATTTTATCCAACCATAAAACCATGTTACAAATATTTTCATACCACATATTTTTCTTATCATAGAGGGGATCTTCTATGACCATATAAATGTGAAAAACACTATAAAAATATTACATTAAATAAATGAATAAAAGTGAACAATAAATAATTATATGTTTAATTAATATAAAATAAATATATTATATATGTAATTAAAATAAAATAATTTGGTCCACTAACCCCAAATCATTGAATCTCCCAATTAGATGGGATCCACCTATCTATGACTTTTAGTCTGCTAGAACTAACATGAAAATCATGCTTCTACTATGTAATGTATTTATATAAGGGGCTCACTAAATTGTATTTGGTGGAAATACATCTCACTAAATCAACAAATATCTGATAAAAAACCATAATAGATAATTCTTGTGAATTATGTGATTAATTTGATAATGTGACAATTTCTATTTTTCAGGAACCACCCCATCGTTATAATCACAATAGAGTGTGATAGAATCTTTATTGTTATGTCATGTGTCATGTCATTGGATGAAAATGTTTATCCATAATGAATCCTTAGAAACATTATAAGACACAATATTCCTTAACTATGACGTATAATCCACACCAAAAACCTTCTTTGAGCTCTTATAGTTGACATCACCACTATTCAACGTGAAGATGTATCATGTTATTGACTTAATGTCATTTTGATCAATTTGGAAACTATAATATTAATATAATATGATTCCTAGTCTTTCATCACCACTCTATAATATATCCATTTTCATGGTATTCCATAGATATATAATGATAATATTGACATCCTTATAATAGAGGTCACCTAGATTAGCCTGATATCTACCTACCATAGTAAAATTCTCGGAAACATTTAACCCAGTATGTCAAATAACTTATATGAATTACCCAATCACTGTAATTTATGGAATCATTGTCATTATTTTTCTTTCTATATGTATTTTAGGACGCTTTTTCAATTGAAAATGAATTTCATGTGATGTAGGAAATAGTTCTCTCATAGATTCATTATCTTTAATTTCTCTAGTATCCTATTAATGTATATTCTATTAATATTATAGAGAAGCATCTTGGATACATAGATATATATATTTATCCAAAAAAATATACGCATCCTCACCTATATAGAATATATAGTGCAATCATTTAATTTTTAATAAGTAATATGATATTGATATTTACTACAAATAAAATGATTTCACTCTGACTAATGAATATATATAAACATGTATAAAATTCATTTTTATGAAATTGAAATACATTGTGTTCTTATAAAAACTAATCTTCATGATTATGATAATCTATTTAATCCATGAATTTATCTTTAGTGCTTTGATACATTTTAGTCATCCTATTTAGTCGAAACCCCTATGGGTTTTGTAGTAAAAACATATACCGAAAGGTTCTAAATTATGAAAATATTTCCAGACATGCATTTTTAAAATAAACAATAATATAAGCCTGTAAGGGAATGAATAATACATATGAATTTCACCATTTGAACGAGTAAAAATGGTTCTTCTTCTTCATTACATTGACTTTTTTTAAAACTTCTTAAAGGAACGCATGCATTTTAGGAACTTACTTATCCTTCTATTTCCATTTCCATATTAGTTGTTAATACCCAATTTCATCCAAAGGAATTCTACATAAACTAGAGGTTCTATGAATATATGAAATATGTTGTAATATAAAGATTCTATTTCTGAATTATTAGAATCTTGGAACTGAGGATCATCCATTAAATTTTATGCATCAGTGTATGTTAGAGGATCATTATTTTATAATAATAATGAGTTTCCCTATATGGTGAATAGAAACCCATGAGGATCTAGTTATAAATTATCTATTATAATCCTACATAGTTCATGTTATATAGAATAAATTCTTCTCTGATGGGACTTTATGGAATTTTTTCATATACCAAATCATGTATTCCTTGAGCCTCAACCTCAATATAGTGTTCCTACATCCCACTATCTATTATACATATTTTCTCCCTATCAAGAAATACGAAATTTATTTCCACTATAATTTTTTTGTTGGTTCGTATAGGTAATATATCAGTGATTCCATTGGGTATCATAAAATGGTAGACTTTTTTCTTCATCTGGTATGTTCTTAGCCAGAATAGACCTTATAAATTGCTTCACATTCCCAATCAAGTAAATTTGATAATTTTGTTTATTATACTCCTAAATTGGTGTGGAATAATAGTTATTGATTTAGTACGTTCATTTTTATTATACGTTCTACTATTTTTAATTTTTCTTCCCAAAAGGTTAATCGATGACTCGTATGAATCATCATTGATCATACAATGTATAACAAGGTGTGGTACATTCTTTTTCTTATAACATTCTATTGAGTTAGTTATTAAGGAATGAGCTTTTATCGAATAAAAAAATTTATAAATAATCAATGAACCCTAGATTATGTTTTTCTACAACACTATCTATGTAGAACATCAGAATCTTCACACCATGCTAGTTCTCAACCTCATAATTTTTTTCCTTGCATTATTAAAAATGATATGACATATACCTCATTAGGTGTATATATATATATATATAACTAATCTCTAACATTTATGAATTATTTGTACCCTACACTTTCATAATTAGGAATTATCCCACACACATAAGTATGACCTATTTCAAGAAACGATTTTTCCTTTTCTCCTAACCCACGAAATGGTGCATTATGCATTTTTACATATAAACATGTGGGACATACACTATGTGGTTTTAGTTTAAAATAATCTGAATATATATCTATTTGTAATTAGGTCAAGCTCTATTCATTTACATATCCTATATGGTGATTCCAATGTTAGATGTGGTATGAATCTTGTGATTTAACTTTGTTATCGAATTATTTTACTTGGATTGTGTATTCCCATACAAAAATTCCATTATTCATTTGTCCATAAAAATTTCAAATGGAATACATATAATTAAAGGGATAAATTATTCAAAATGTTGAAAATAAATCCATTAATATCCTGTATTGATCATGAAATATTATTTTTTATAACATATGGAACATATTAGTGACCTATGAAAACAAATATCATTCCATTAAACAATGTGAGGTGGTAGTATTTAATATATATAAAACAAGAAATTTAGCAATGTTAGATTCATTCAATTTATATCCAAAAATTAAATCATTCTAAATAAAATTATTTATAATAGTTTAATACATTTGTTATCACTAGATCAAATATCTAGTTCCAAATTTGTAGAATCAAATACATTTATATCCATAGAAATATTATTTGGAGATTACCCATACATAATTGGATACCTGATGTTTTTCGTCTTGTGACCCATAATTCCACATCCGACAAATATAGAATCATATTACCTAGATTTCTCTATGATTATTCCATTCATGTATGGGTTTTGTTATTATTTAGTCATAAATCTCTTCACATTCTCATTTTTCACCATAATGTTGGTAGGTTTCTCACACATCAAGTCCTTTCCTACATGGAAAATTGTGTATGAATATATGGTAGATAAATCTCAGTTTCATTCATAAAATAATCTTCTACATAGATAGAGAACCTCTGAGATATTAATTCAAGAATGATATAAGTTCCAAATTATATCGGGATTTTAGTCACAAAGAAATTTAATTGCTCAATGTATCCAACTAGAAGGATTATGTGAATCCGGTATGTGGAAGTATTTAAATTCTTCTCTACCAGTGATCATTGAAGATATGAAACTCTTAATGTATATAATTCTCTAGGTAATTTACATGAAGTAATTAATCTTGCTATACAAATCATTGTTTTCATGAGGAATCATGAGTTTAATGGACATAGATGATAGTATCAATCCTTTAAAACAACCAATTAATTCTGACATTTATAATTTATTATAAACTCCTCATCACTCCCAAATTTAGTATAAAGATATAGAAATATGGATTCTATTATTTATGATTTCCATTCAAGGTGTATCACAACATGGAGGACTCAATACCATTCCATGAAGTTAATAAAAATTATTATTGTTTTTCCTTATAAAATATTGATAAAAGGGGTAATATAGATGATGAGCTTTAAATCCTATTACAATATTAAATGATAATAATATTATTTCATTTATGTATTAAAAATAATGATTGATATATTAAATGTACTATATTTATTTAATCTCCCACTATTTTATTATGTTCAAAAATCCATGCACTTTGAACCTGGGTTTTGTAGTTTTTTTAAAAATCTAGTGGTAATGATATAAATTATAATTTAAATATACACAAAAAGGGTTGGTCTACACACTTGATGTAATTTAGGTGGGAAGGTCTTTACCAAATATAGGACTCCATCCACCAATTCTATTGAGTGGACTCCCCTATTCTGAAATCAAGAATTCAAAATCCTTATGATATTCCTACAAATTAATCCATTTCTAGATGGGGCTGATCCAATTTTTTTAAAATGGATATGTCAACCCAAAAGAGTAATCAAAACTCCACTTATAATAGTGTGTGTCCCAAAATTGGTTTTTCAAAATATTAATTCTGTTGAATTTCATTTCCAATCCTCTATTGAAATACCAAATCCCAATGATTATTAAATTTAGTGATTAAAATTATTATTCACAACTTTTACGGTTTTTATCCTTTAAATGTCTTTTAAATGTTATGTGGTTGTTATATAGTTAATTATCATTGTGGTATAAAATAATTATTTAGAATATATATTTATTTAATTTCTATTATTCACATTAATACAATTATTTATAGGATAAATACATGTAATCCATTAAATAAATATTATTATATGGAATTAAACAAATAATTTAATAAACCACTCATGATATTTGTCTAATTGATGATTTATTGAGAGGAAATTAAATCAACCTTCACATATGTGAAAAAATCATAATACTAGTCATGGAATGATTTAAAAAATTCCAACTATCCACATATGTCTCACATAATTTTAAATTGAAGTGGTTTTCTATTGAACTACCTCCTAACGCATTTAGAAAATCAATTAATTTCCTATTTTTATTACTAACATGTAGGTGATGAGAACCAATATATTCATTAAAGGGGGATGATATAAATATATTAGGGAATATATTCTGTATATAATAATGGCAGGATAGATGAATTTTAGTACATCATTTAATTTGATGTGAAGTAATTTAAAATAAATTCAATAAATTAAATTATGAAACAAAACACATAAATATGTCATTTACAATATTATTAATGGTAATTAATGAAAGAAAATTAAAAAAGTAACTGGGTAGAAACTATTTCTATAGTAATTCATTATTATTAAGATGAACATGATTATAAAAAATAATTAATGAATTATTTAATTTAGTTTCATCATAATGACAATTTGAACATCATTGCAGATACTAAGAAATTACTCCATTACTATAAATTAAATAATAGAACAAATAATATAATATTTATTATAATAAATTAACTTATAATTAAAATTTATTTAAAACTATTAATAAATTACCGAACACCCATTTCTTTTTCAATAAATAATATGTGGTATTAATGTTGATATTTCAAAATTAAGTGTAATTTTTTTATTTCGTCAGATAATTGGAGACTACAAGGCTTGTAAATCCTTATACACACCCATTATATTGTACTTATTATATCAATGTTACACTCCAACATCTATATCACATACCATATTCAGACTATCTGATCATTATAGACTAGCTACGAGCCATGTGTTCCTCTGTATATATATCTTGGATTCACACATTGGTCTCCATTCTTTTTCATGGTGGACTATATAGAGTGTATATGATAGCTACATGTCATTTATATGCATGATAAGTTTGATCATTTAACTCATCTTGTTTTTTAAATCCATGAATTGGTGAACTATAAGGAATTTACAACACATAACTATTTTTTATATAATAAATTCTTCAAGATGATAGTCTCATGTTGTTTGGATCATGTATAATGACCAATGATTAGAAATTAATACAACTAACCCATGTAACCTACATAGTCTGTATTCCAAAAACATCCATGTAACCCAAAAATGTTGCTCTATATTGGCATGTTAATAAGAGGTGTACACCATGTGTAATTACTATGTGGTGTTCCTTGTATCTCAAAGAACGTCGCGATGTAGAAAATAGTAAAACCTAGCCTGTAAATCCGAGTATACATCGTGAATCACTAACATTCAGACCAAAAATTTTCTATTTCTCATATAAATATCCTATAGTTCATAATTATTTCATTAAAATTTAATAATGTGAAAACACACAAATTAATATGATCAGTATTCCAAACAATTTAAAAAAATAGATTAAAAATGAAAAAAAATCAAATATAATTCTAACCACAATTGTTCATAGAAAAAATTTCAATAAGTCATTATAAATTTATATGTGATTAATCTAATACCACCTGTTGGTACTAACTATAGTAGAACAATGATCTTGTGGGAGATTTACTAAAATTTATTTTATTAACGATTTCGTTAGACCATGATCATAGATATGCCATGAAAAAATTATAATTTATTTATTTAATATCCTTATAATTAAATAAACATTCTTAGGAACATTCAACATGGATGAAAATTGATTTTATGAAAATAACCCATTGGATTTCCTGTAGTTATGCTATGGGGATCCAGACAAACACACACACACACAGATATATATTTATATTCCGTCTACTGGTGATCCATACATTCTCCAATGATCTCTGAGCAACACCACTAATTCCTTGTGGTTAACATTGGTGAATCAATTGAATTCTGTTCATTATTCCTAAAAACCATTCTTTTTTAATTTTGAAATCACTCTCATACTTCTTGTTCTCAAGTGGGAGAGAAAATGTTGTTTAGAGAGATAATTATCTTTGCACAAAAATTTTCTAATCTCAAAATTTTGATGATATACATAATAGCCCTAACCATAAATTTATATATTAATGTTTTTCCAAAAACAATATTTAATTTCATCACATTCATTAAATATCATCGAAAACCTTTAACAAAAACTATGGAACATAATAATATTTTAAATTTGATGATCTCTAGCTTATAAAAATTAAGAAATAATATTTAAGTTCTTGAAAATAATTATATTCTCACGGAACGTGGTATTTGTTCATTATAACTACATAGTAATGTATTTAATACCCATAAAACTTTTTTTTTCACAGAAAAAATATTTCATTCACATACTGGTTGATAAATATTTAGAAAATAATTTAAAAATAAAAATTATATTTTTATTTACATACCAGTGAAAAAATAATTTTTTAATTTATGTGACATTTATATATTCAACAATTTTATTCCTTATTCCTGAAAATAATGTTTATTCCATTAATTATATTAAAATATAATTTAATCTACGGTAATAAAAACACATTGTGTGTTACCCTATATGATTAATTCTTTTTGTTATTTTTCAGGCTTTCATAAATTATGTGATTACTATAAATGAATTGTCATATGAACACAATCCAAAGAATATAATATATCAATTATGAAAACCACATATGAATTATCATTACATAATATATTCCTTCTTTACAATATCAAATATAATAGGTTCCATGATAGTTTCATCCGCTTATAATATTGATGTATCATTCTGTACTATATGGGAAAAATGTATTTTCACGATGAGCATAGAATTTAGAATGAAAATATATTCCAATAAATTGGATGATATATGAACATCCATAAATATGGGAGTGAAATATCCTTCCTTGATCTATCCATATAGGAAACTTCAATCCTGACATATCCAACATACCCTACTTCTCACCAACATATTTTTTTAAAGATGGAAGAAGTGCCTCTAAAATTAAAAAGAAATTGAAAGAATGTATCCCAAAAGACTATGGGATACAAGGTTGAGCCAAAGGATGGAAACAATCTACCTATCTTTTTCTTCAATCTGGCAGTTATATTTCTCTCTTATTCATGAATTGCAAGCCTTTCAGCACATCTGTGATGATGAAAATGTCTACAGCCTCGACCTCTTGATCTTCTTCTACACAAAGAAATATCTTGAAACCTTTATAAATGTGCCTCCAAATCAGTGCTATCAAAACCGGATCTATCGTCATTGTATTTTACTTTTCCAAGATATGTGAATGACTCTGTTTTAGTAGCATGGGCAAGGATATCCTGAGTCTCATCAGGAGGTCCATGAGTGGTATCATGCATCTTAGTGACATCATCAATACGATAACGAAGTGAATGATTACCTAAAATCAACACATCTTCAGACTTTTCCTTCTTGAATGAAACGAGATACTAGCCTTGATTATTAATAATGTGATTGTATGAAGCATAAAATGGTTTATAAATTACTAGAGAGTCAGTTTCTAGTTTTTTTTACCCTTTCCAGGTATCTGAAGAAACAGTCCCATAATTTGATGATTGATTATGTGATTAATAGTATATGAGATATTTATTTTCTTTTCCATATTTTCAGTTATCATCATGACCTGCCATTTGAGTTGAAAAATGAAGTTGAATTTTGTATAAATTATAACATTTTCCTTGATGATAAGTATCCAGATTTCGTAAAATCACCTCTTCAGATAAGATATGAGCCCAAGAATTAGAATAATTCTCAGAATGAGAAGCATTGATATTATGTGTGATACCATGATCACCATTCTCATCAAATCAATGGGTTGACAACATCCTTAGGAATAACTCATTTAACTTTTTACTTATCATTATGAATGGTACACCCAACCTCTCCCTTACAATCAGGCTTTCGAACATGTGTTCTTTTATTCATTTTAGGACAATTACTCATCTTATTTCCATGTAAAAAAACATAGCTGTAAACTATTGAAAGACTACATGTAGATGAGTCATTACCTATAATATTAAATCATTTTAAAACATTGGCATTTTTTCATAAATTAACTTCAACTAAATAGTGTAATCATTATTTTCAAGAATAACCTTATCAAAAAGGGTTGATCCCAATTCAACCTCAACTATCAACAGTGCGAAGTGACCAAAATGGTCCACATCCGATTCCTTGTAAAATTTTAAAGGAATACCAATTTACATAGCAATGTCATACAAACTTTTGGGGTTTCAATTTACCCAAATCATCCCATAATGTACAAAAAAAATTTCTGTGGTGCTCTTGCCAACTGAAAAGTCTGTTCATTTTTTATCCCATTCACAGAGGGAACAATCCTTGGTTTCAGAGAAATAGAACCAAAGACCCAAGCTAGAACATTCATTTATTATATAGGGAAGAGTATATATGAGTATCATAATCCTAACATGAATCATTTCCATGATATATATCCCCAAATCGAAAAAATACACTTCTTCAATTCATCAATTTTCAAAGGATGAGCGCCTTTAGGTTGAAAAAATCTGGAAATAATCTAGAAATCTCCCATGTTAATCCATTCATAAATTGAGTAAGGATACACTTTTATGAGTGTAATGTTCCCCTTTCTTTGAATAGAAGAGTCTAGATCACCTATAATGAAAACAATGGTACTACTAAAAAATTTCCCCCCCTCAGGCACCTACCTCGCCTGAATTTGGTTCTCCATTCCTGTTGTGGAATCTGATATCATCCTGGTGTGTCCTTCAATTCCCTCAATAACCCCAAATAGAGCCTTCTGGAGAAGAGACACAATTCCATCATCTATTGAACAAGATTGAACCCGTCTTGATGTGGCACCCATGTCATGCTGAATATTTGAGGGAGGCTTCACTTTTGAAACCCCAAGAATTATCACAAAAGCCTGATAAACAAAAGAATAATTATTCACCAAAAAACCATGTGCATAACCATGAGAAATCCATCCTTGCGATCCTACTATGTCGTTACTGTATTAACAACCTGCTCACCTACATATATATCACACATCCTCAAACACATGTTTGTCACAGTGAGATGTCCATAATCACAATCCTCAAATGCCACTTCATCACTCCACTCATCCACATAATTTCATTCTTCTGCCGCAGGCCGTTCAGATGGAGAAGTTGATATCATATCCACTCCATTCTCCATCACAAGCTCACCATAAAAAGTACACCTCTTAACCACATAAGTTTATGTCACTGCCGCATGCCGCTCAACCAAAGAATTTTATGCTACCACAACACCATTACCCATCGTGATCTTTCCATCAATAGCATGAACCACAACTTTTATCAGTTCTGCATATCTGTAGAATGTGATTTTGATGAAAAAATTGGTGTTGAAACCACTAGCAGGATATCATTCTCCATAATTAAACCCTAATGTTCCTGGGGGTTATAGATAGAGAGGTGGTGCCTTCCCTCATCCCTCTCATTTCTCTTTTCCCAGAAACATATGTCATGAATATTTTTTTAAATATAACTATATGATTCAAGATATGTATTAATGACAATATTAAAGTATAAAGACCACTACACATGTATGCAAATGGTATTATTTTATTTCATGATTGTATTAAAAATTTATATTGGTAGGTCTATTCTCATAATCTCTCATCATAGATATTTCCAACATCAAATATCATCATAATAAGGAACATCCATAAAAAAGAACTCAAACCTAATTATATATATATTATTTGTCCTAGTATAGTATGTTACCTAATTATAGTTTGTTATCCCAACATATTATATTATTAATAATTTTTTCATGTCACTTACATTTACTCATCATAGAGGGTAACATCTATGACCTTATTAAAGAGACACATATTATAAAAATTATTACATTTATGTCATGATGAATAATTAACATATGTAATAATATGCATAGTAAATATTTAATACATAAAATATATATTTAATCATAATACAATTAGTTCATAATAAGAAACTAAATCATCATTTTGTCATAGAATAATATATGACAAAGAAGCATGGTTCATGAAAATCTATTATGGTATAACCATTGGAAGTCAAAGGTGATTTATAAATAACATTTCATAATAAAAAACTATGATGAAGATTAGAATTTTATCATTAGATTATAACCTAAGTAAATCAAATGTAAATGAAATTATTGTAATCAATTATGTTTTTTTGAATGATCATTTAAAACATATACTGAGGAAAATATTAGTTTTAAAAAATACCTTTTCAAAATATTTTAACTTTTAGAAAATTCATTTCATTGATAATAACCATAAAATATTTAAGGAATATTTTAAATGTTGTTTAAATCATAAATTGACGAAGTTATAATTTCTTCCATGAAAAATACATTTAAAATAAATTAGAAAACATATTTCAAAAAATTGTTTTCGTGGAAATTGTTTTTTGACCAAACATGTGTTCTCTCATAAAAAACATTATTTTCTCGTCCTGATCACATAATTTGTATAGAATGAATGGAAAAAAGTTATTCTCATGATATAACCATAGTATAAGAAAATTCATGATTTTTATGAGATATATATCTTATTATTTCCGCATTAGATGTAGGATCATTGACAATGTTGATAAATGATGAGATTATAACATAATACTATTATAAATTTTATAGCATTAAATAAAAATCCCAATGAAATAGTATCATTAATTGAAACATATGAACTAATTATATATAGTTTATTACTTATATTAATTTTTAATGGGGTAGTATGTACACCTCAGAAAATATGATCAGTACATCACATAATAATGTCCCAATGAAGGAATATTTACCGAAAAATAATTTATTGAATTGTTAAATATAAAAATAATAAAAAATGAATGTGATATAGTAAAATGGATATTTAAATAAATATAATATTATCAATAATCATTGGAAAATAAATCCATGAGTATTGTATACCCCACATAAAAGATTTTTTTTGCAGAATGTGGAAGAATTCTCAAGAAAATAAACAGTGAGATTGAAATCCATTATTTATTTCATAAATGGTTGAATTATAATATCCATTACATAATAAATTCATACGAAACATTAAATAATTTTAAATTGAAAAAATAATTTAATATAATTTAATTGGGTAAGTATGTACACCGGGTCATAAAAATGGTTGACGGATTTGCATATGTCTCTATGAAATATAAGTGAGAGAAATATTCTATTTTATAAAGTATTAACATCTATCATCAATGTTACATAAACTATTTTAATAAAAATATGATTAATTTTTATCTATTAAAAACCCATATTCATATATATAATAAATATTTTGTTTTATTATGACATCTTTTTACATGTTTATTAACAATTCCATGTTAATGTCACATTTTTTGAAATAAGTTTTTTTTGTGTATCCTTTGAATTATAATTTTTGTAAAAAAAATATTGGTTAGACCATATATATATCTATATATATATATATATATATATATATTTAAACATGATATAAATATCATATATATCTTGTATATTAATTTTTTATGACCTATAATATTTACATATAATAAAATGAAATTCATCATTCATGGGGATAGTAGGCCGCATGTACAGATGAACAATACATACATTTTGTTTTAGAATGGAATGAACTTAAATAAAAAAATATCATATAATGACATATATATTTTTATTCAATATATATATAATATATCAATTAAATCTATATTTATTACCTTCTTTTAACTGAATAAATGAATCACCTCACCTCATAAGGAGGTAGTCCACTGTATACATGAGTGGCATTATTGTATTCAAAAAAATGAAATCATGAATTTATATGTTATATAATAATATCATATGAATAATAATATCAAAATATAATATTTTGAAAAAATACATCATAATGTATAACTGTGAGGAGTGTTAATGGAAAAATGATCAACACCTGTTTGCGAAGCGGTAGTCCTCCATACACATTAATGAGGATTTTGTAACCCATTTTGTGGAAGTGGAAATTGGTTTATATAATTTCGTTAACATAAAAACAACTCATTATATTTATTATACTATGTTTTTCATATAATCATGTCATAATAATCATTTATGTTGGTAAGTTAGATATAAAAAAACCATTGTCGATGAACGTTACCCTTTATTCATGAACCCTCAATAAGATTATAAAAAAAACTTAATATGACAACTTATATCCCATTAAATAAATATTTTATTAGTGGAGGTAATTTGGTAAGTCATTTTGTAAGAGTATATACAACACAAATTGATCTATAGGTGTGAAAATGCGAGGGGAGTGAGTTCCTTTTATTATTGATGAGGTGTGACATTTTTGAAAATAAAAACTGTATTCTTAAATTGAATTCAATTTTTCCCATCTCCATAAATATAAAACAATAATTTAGTGGAGTAATTATATGGTTTATAATCACCTCCCCCTTAAAAACACATTTTATATCATGTTATTCCTCAATCATTATATTTATTCAATAGTACCGCATTTCCTTCTTTTATCATAGTAACATGTATATTTTTATTTACCTAGGTAATATATCATTTATGACCATAATTAAAATGATATATTTTGTATAATTTATACCAAAAATATAATACTTTAAAAAAATTTAAAAAAACTCCATTTTCACCGATTCATAATTTTAACAGAATAACATGTATCGTAAAAAACACCATTTTAACAATAAAACTGATAATTAATTTAAATTGTTCAGAATAAAAATTATGTTAAAAATTATATATAAACTATAGGATAATATAAATTGTTATTGTGATAAATATTTTATAATTTATTCGTATACAATTAACATTAGTGGAAAAATAAGATTTAATATTACTCACATAGACGTGATGTGAAAGTTAGTTTTCAAGGAGAAAATGTGAAAAAGTTGTCAATAATTTTACATCCAAATTCAAATTAGAAGTAATCCCAGTAACCTACAATGGATTAAAATATATATACAATATATCTATTTTTTACTTAATTCTATATTTTAAATATATATAAATAACCTACACAAAGTACAAATGAAATGGTATTTTTCAATTAAAAAATTTTATTTTAACTTTTGATTAAAAATTGAATCATTTCAGAGAGCAGATAAAACATTATGCTTACAGAATTTCAATATTATTATTTTAAAAATCCTTTCAATTTTTTAAAATAAAAAATATATAAATCACATTTATTTATTTGAAAATATATTATTTAAAGAAAAAAAATTCTATAATGAAAATGGGATTGAAAGCATAAAATAGGATTTATTGTTATCTATTGGCTAAAAAACACAAAATTTGAATGATAAACATATTATTGAATTTATAATAAATAAATTTCATTATAATAATTCCCGAAATCAAATTATCTTAATTTATTGATTTAAAACGTGTTTTGGGGCATAAAAATAATGATTCTGATGTTGATTTCCATTATTTTCAAAAAGTATTTATTTTCATTTCAAATAAATTGGTCACCAAATAATTCATTATACATAATTGTGTATACCATATATTTTCATAATTTAGTTATTACTATAAATATATTCCATTAAAATGTATAATTAATAACAATAATATCAAATATTAAAATATTAATGGTATGTCACATTTTTTTTAAACTCGGTTTTTCATCTAACACTTGAAAAACCTAGTATATCATATAATTAGTGAAAAACATAGTGTTGTTTATGAAACATGATTAAATTATTATCACATGTAATGATGACCAAAATTAATATAATCCGTAACACATGCCAACCATAATGCTTCATTAATTCATAATAAATATAGTGTTTCGTGTAGTGAAAATATCAAAAAAAATATTCACATGGAAAAAAAATATTTCAAAAAATGTCATCATACAAAATTATACCTCCCTTAAAATGAATTTTACCCTTAAAATTATTCTTGATCACCAATGGTGTAATGTTTACACATTCCATCACATAAACCAACAACAATTATATAAATAATAATACATCCCTAGAAAGGGAATGTTGGAATAAAATGGTTACCTAATGTAAACCATAGCTAAGTGTCTGAATATGTGACCATAGGATTGATGTAAAAATATTGACGTTACAGAAAATTTTAGATTTTTTTTCCATCCTGCACCACACTAAATGGTTCGGTAAATGTTTGTGGATTTTATCGACCTTACGTGACATCCCCATGAAAAAAAAGGCTAAAAATAAATTCAAATGGAATTATTAATAATTGGGGGATAATTTTTACTTTAAACATAAAAAAAATAAAATGATAACCATAACATAAAAAAAATACATGATGAATGTGTTCAAAGATAAATATTAAAAAAAGGTCCAAACTCATATCAGAGTACATATAAGAAACCATGTGGCTAGATCTATTGTAAACTAATGACAAACAACCAAACATATTAAATGAAATTGAACATAAAATCCCAAATTGATCCAATATCCAACATGGATAATCATACCCAAGATATCATGAAGAATAAATAGGTAATTGTTATATATTTCCCCTACATGTGTCTCAATATATGACATCTATAAACACACAATATCCTCTAGAAGGGGATGCATCTAAACTTAGTACAATTTCCCCCAATAAATTCCTAACTCACTCCAATTGGAAAAAACATGATAAAACATGTATACAAAAATGATTATATTTTTTAAATATTTTTATTTCAATTACATAATTGCATTCCATTTATGTAAGTGATTAAATATATGACATAGTTTACATCTCATTTGGATTACCCATTTCATGATTTCATATGCACCCACACATGCATGTTATAATAACAATTCCATACTCATGAAATATCATTCAACGATCTAATAAGTCAAAAAATTGACACCAATACTCATGATCCCTAGTGGAACATGTGACATTTACTGGGTCACATTAGTATACCCCAATGTTACATTCCCCTTATCCAATGTCACATCAAAAAAATGAACTCACACCAATAATGCATGTTAATAAACCATACAAAACAATTTTTCCAAAAAAATATTTAATTAAAAATTTTGAATAATCATTATCTATTTGTCATAATATATCCACAATTTTAAAACCATCACATTAAATTCCTAATACCAAAATATATTATAAAAACATATAAATTAACATAACTATTGAGAAAACACAACTAAAGTGGTCTCTATAAATTAAACAATGGTTTAAAAAACAATTAGGGAAATTAATTAACGTTGAATCCAATACTAAATGTTAAAATCATTAGATTTATATAGGAAAGATAGATACCACAAAAGATGGGGGTAAAATGAAGATATACACTCAAGAATTGAGATATGGTCAAAAACTATGTTACTACAATTAGATCTAATATGAATTCATCATAAAAAATTGCATAACACATTGATCATAACAAAATATTATATATCTATTATTTCCAATGAGAAGGAATAAAATTGGATCTAATAATAGAATCTAGGAATGATAAACTACAAATCACTCTTGGCCTTTGACAGATTTCGATTCACACAAATTTTTCTCACAAATAACGGTGAAACATTTACAACGCCTTGGGAGGTTTGTAAACTTATTTAATTGTAGGATTAGTGTAAAATTATTGACTAATTAGGTAATTTAAATTTTACATACAATTTTGAGGCTCCCAAATTAACATCACACAATTAGGCTACATGATTTGGAAGACTGTGTTCCAATAATGCATATTCTAATGTCTCAATACACACTTTAGAGGGTTGTCTTGAATTGTTAGACAAACCTTGCACCAACCTTTTTTTTTCAAAACCTCAATTAGGATGGATTCTCATGAGGTCATCAGATAATTGAATAACCTGTGCACTATCTATGTTCCAACCTAATTCCAACCTTTTTCCCAAGAAATGTTTCCTAGAGGTGTTTTATGGGTTCTTCTTTCCATGACCAAAATGTGATCCTCTAAAAAATACTCTAAAAATTTCTAAACCAACAATAAACGGCCCAAAACATATTTGAACCATTATATATAATTAATATACATATAAATGGGTCATGTACACAAAAAATGAGGGGGTTCCAAATTCTCCCCACCTTTTTTCATTATTTTCATTGAAATTAGAGAACTAGATATGTCTATAAAGATTTTTTTAAATTTATATTACATTTAATTTTCATGTCCCGATATATATTTAGAAATCCATTCTTATTTCCTCAATTCCCACAGTAGACCGGTTTGTTTACCAAACAATACATTCCATTGAATTTACATAATATGTCTGTTAAAATGAATAAACATAACACCGATATTTAGGTGGATGTGATGTAATAAAATCATATAGTGAGGATCTATTTAATATTTATATAACTGAGATACATGAAATAAAATATGAACTCAACTAAACAATTTATTAAAATCCAACTTATATTCCACCTCTCAAAATAATGAATGTGTTTAAATGGGCCCTATTTATTGAGGTGATAACATACCCTGCATACCAAATGATTGATTGCAAATCCATTGAGATATTCTTACGATGTCATTATCATAGACATCAACAACACTGATTATCAATGATAGTCATCATATGATTTTTGAAAATATGAGCTATCCACATGTTCTTTTTGATCGAATTGATAATTGTTGTGGTCACTTTCACATTATTTTTACAACTATATGAATTTCATCTACTTCAACAAAAAAGTGTTTTAAATGACACATAATTCCATATAATTCCTTAAAATGAGTTCTATGTATCTATGAATGATAAAATTTATTATATAAGATACCACTAATGATATTTTCTTCTCCCATGAGACTGGAAAATATATTACACAGTCCCAAATAATATCATGTAATGTTTATATTTGATATCTTATTTAGACATCCATATAGAAATACCTTGATACTTTGTTGATTATGAGCATGGTGTATCATGTTTTCCATCTATTTTATTATAATACACCATTTTCATAATCAACAATGTATCAAGGTATTTCTATAAGGTTTTATAAATAAGATATGTTAACCTAGTGGATCTATTAGCTACAAATAAGATTATAATTCTAAAAAACATTAGAACCCTCAAATATTGATTTTAAAAAAATATGTCCTCCGCCATATGAGATTTAAAAAATTTGCTAAAAGGAGCCTATTTCATCAGATGATCCATAACTACCAATATAATATCATGTTTTTGAACTATTCTAGGCAAAATTAAAAAAAAAATAGTTTTGTATTATCTCATATCCAAATTTGAATAAGTAAATAGTGTAACATTTATACTTATCATTGGTGTTCCTAAATGACCAACTAATATGTGATGAATCATGAAACATAAGATTTTGTTACACGTTTCATGAAAAACAACAAAAATCATTCCTTCAATGATATATACATGATTTTAATTCATGGAAGAAAATACCATTTCTATGGATGATGATAATGACAAATTTTGTCACTAGAAATACAAATGTACCCTGATTTGATCTCAAAATTAAAAAATGAACTCTGATCTAACATCTTTCCTTCGATGGTATCCCCACAAAAGTGTTTGTTCTTAAAAGAAAATAATTCATAATTTTATATCTAAATCACTTTCAGATGCTGAATCAAATCAAGAAAAAAACTAGGATGAAAACAAAAAAGTCACCTTGTTCTATAAAATCCAAGTGAATTTAAACTATAGTTGACATTAACCTTCACTTATCATGTGAATCATTAGCCAAATGCTAATAAGACATCCTCTATATTGATTACTCCACCAGTGTTACATCTCCAATGGTATATTTAATGTCTAAGTGTATCATTTGAATATATTACATCCATATTCATTAACTTAGGTCGAAATATTATTTTCAGAAAATATGGTTAAAACATTTATAATCTATAAACAAAATTTATTTCTTACAAAAAATATAATAATGTAATTTATTTAAAAAATTAATTGATGAATCTAATTCTAAATAATGTGTTGGTTAGTTTTTCTCATGTTACCATAACATTCATGAAACATAAGTAATAAAATAATCCCACAGTATTAGAAAACATCCCAACCCTAATTCCAATGAATAACAATAGAATACATATCTTTATCCAAACTCAAAAAAATTAATGATTGGAGATTTTGTATTCATAACCATAATATCATTATATTATTTCTTAAATTCATCATTCCATTAGAAATGAACAAATTTCTTCTTTAAGGTTTCATCACTAATGCAAAACATGATAAGTCATGTAAAAATCATTTATATTATCCAAGTAAGTATATGATTTTATATTTCTCAGAAAAAAATATTATTGTTTAAAGGTGATAATAAAATCTTCATTTTTTGGAAATACATAAATTATTTTATTATAAATATAATTAAGATGGAAACTCAAAACTTCTATCTAAAAATCACACATTGATAACATATATTAAAAATGGTATTCCCATATGATAACCATCATTAAAAGAAATTATTTATCCTTATCTACCATTATCATATAATATAT
Organism: Viscum album; assembly: GCA_963277665.1. NCBI lineage: Eukaryota > Viridiplantae > Streptophyta > Magnoliopsida > Santalales > Viscaceae > Viscum > Viscum album. Next base: position 554,923,515 of record OY728138.1, read on the forward strand.
TAGAAAATAATTGATGAACACCACACTAATGGTATAAATATTCTTTTGAAATAATATATTAATCATTACAATAACATCGGTTAGAGAATTTATATGATCCAAATTCATAATAGTGATATTATAATGTACATATCTTCTCAAAAAATCTGTTTTTAAAATATCATATTTCTAAAACTATATAACGTGATCTTCCAAACAAAAGTCAATTTTAGAGATTCACGAGGATACCCAAAATATAATTAATTAGTAATCAATATATGGATTAGTATACAAATTCATTCTATTCAATTAGTTGACATATATATAATCTACACATTTTCATTGAATACCATTTGGATTTTTCAAAAAATGAATTTGTGAGGCCCATAGGGATGTACTCTGTTAGATGAAACCTCTACATTAGAAATATTCCCTCACATCCATTCATTCCATCAATTCATATGATTCAATATAATAAGAAATTAAGGAAATTTGAATGTTCCATGGATATGTATCATTCATAAAATGTAGTTCTATATTTTTTTGAAACCACATTACATTATTAGGAAAAAAATCATGTAACTGGTCCACTATAAATAAAAAATTTATATAATCTGTCTCATCTACTTATGAAAATATAATATTATTAACAAGAAGGAAATACTTCAAAAAACTGGTATAATGGGTCTATGCATGATTTCATCGACCACCAGTGTCACGACCCTTCCCTCGGGGCCCGTGCTGTGACTACCCCAATCCCACCATCAATTGGCCTGGGGCTAGCGACTAAATCCATAGGTGTAATTCCATAAAACTCAGAAGGCATTTCCTTTAAAAATTGTAATCAAACACATCATAGCACATAGGTGGATACAAAACACAATGTAAAACTATATAACAAAAGAGTGCTGAAAAGTAAAATGGCCAGGAAATACAAACCTAATTGTAAAGTAGAAGTACAACTAAAAAGGTACAAAACAACAAAAATGTGAAAAGCCACACCTAGATCGTCCACCATGGATTCTACCTAAAGTGTAGGTACAAATAGCCTCATCAACACTCCATGTACGTCAGTATCTTCTGTGTACTGACTCGTCATAAGTTCCACCTCTAGGTACCGTCTAGTCCCAGTAATCTCAGCCTCAATTAGTGATGTCTGTCATCTACATCAAACACAACAAGGTGCGGGCATAGCCCGTGCATGGGTGAGTATAACAATACCCATTAGGGTCCCCAATACACTCATGTTATCACAAAATCCAACAAATATAGACCATAAAGTATGAAATCCATGGATAACCCTTTACATAGGTGTATTCCCATACATATACCTGTGTTCTCATGTAACCCATCTTAATCATGAGGAAAACACAAAAGTACTGACTCATCTCACACATGTATATAACTTATAGAGAGAGATAGAGATGGTTAGATATAGCAACCGAATCATCTACTCTGTCGAACCCACATAGGATCTTGGAATAGTAATCAAAGATGTTGATCACACATAGGATCCTGGAATAGTAGTCAGAGCTGTCAAACCCATATAGGATCCTAGAATAGTACTCAAATCTATTGAACCGATGTAGGATAATGGAAAAGTAGTTAGAGTTGTCAAACCAACATAGGATCCTAGAACAGTTGTTAGAGCTATCAAACCCGGGTAGGATCCTATGACAGTAGTTAGGATGTCGAACCCACGTAGGATCCTTTTATCAGAAATCCCCCAGCCAGATGGTTTCCACAAAATGTACGATTGATTCTGGGAGGGTCCGCTCGTCAAGAAAAGTTTTGATACATCAACTTCCATGAAGTCCCATGAGGAAGTTTCCCAACGATCTGCCACATCATGGGAGTTTCAACGCAACTTACGGCGTGTCAAACAAACGCCTGGTCTGTGAGTTATTAGTCATTTAGTCTCAAGGGCCTGTTTGGATTTGTGTACTATCAAACATGAAAGTATATCATATATACCCAAAACTGTAGTGGGGTATACTCAAAGGGACTATCAAGCTCCAAGATTACCATGGCAGCTGACAGTTCGTGAAATGGACATTAGGTTCCAAAGACATGGCCTAAATATAAGTAAAGGGATCGTAGTGGGCTCGTTGGGTTTGTCCCGTTGTGTTCATCCCATTGGGTTCGGTCCGGTCTGCTGGGCCCAGACCAGCAGACTGTGAGGGTGATTCAGCACAGAGGGTGCGGCTCAGTGCGGCTCGACCCGGTGGGAACGATTGCGGCTGGTTCGGCCAGCGCCGCGAGGGGCGCGGCTTGGGCAGCTCGTCCCGGGAGGCTGAGGCCAGTTCGGCCATCTGCGAGGGCTGTGGCTCGGGTGAATCAGGAGGTGGACCGGGGAGGCAAGCAGGGCACGCAGAGGCCGGTTTGTCCTGCTCATGACTCAGTTGGGGTCAGTTCAGCGGGAGCGGCCTGGAGGCCGGGGCGCGGCTCGGAGGGCCGGAGCGGCTCGGGAAGCATGGTGGCCGGGAGACGAGCGACATCGTGGGGGCAGGCACACGGGCTTCACGGGGGCTGGCCTGTCTGGGGCGCGACACGGCCGTGGGGCGGGTCCGTCGGGGCCGGTTTGGCTGGAGCGGCCTGGAAGTCGGGGCATCGCTTAGAGGGCCGGTGCAGCTCGTGCAGGTGGGCAGCGTGGCCGGCATCATTACAGTTTGGCCCGGGATGGCGGAGCCAGTTTGGCCAAAGCATCGTGAGGGTGGCACGGGTTGTGGAGGTCGTGGGTAGCGCATCTGTTTCCTTCATCTCCATGAAGAAAAACTTCACAAAAGAGATCGACGGAGGGAGTCGAGCCATGTTATTTTCACCTGCACCCTCCATGTTTAGGGTGATAGTAATCAGTTCATTAGAACGAATCACAACAATCCAACTACAAAAGATAAATATCCTTATTCATTGTTTTGAAAAAAAGGAATAACATGGTACATAAATGAAATTAAACCCCTACATTGATCAGCGTTCATCGATGGAGTCGCAGTGAAGAAGACAGATCGTTGGAATAGTCGGACATCAACATTCTCCTCGATCACTGGCTTCTATGTCGAATCATCGTAGTCAATGATGTCTGACATCGAAGGACGTATCGAGGAAGAAGGTTGAAGACGCTCGTCACTAGCGTTCTTTTTTGGAAGAACGTTCTCTTCATTCTTCATTGGTGTGTGATTTTCACCACAACTTCTCTTCTCTCTAATGTTCTACCAAGATGAATATTCCAAGAATAAAATAATAGATTAAGTTTATCTATTATTTAATTTTTGGCACAAAATTAAAATTGGGTGAATTAATTAAATTGGCTCCACCTAATTAATTCATGATGTTGGCACAATTGAATTAATGAGAAGGATTTGGCATAATTAAATGTTAGGGGAGTTGAAGAGGCTCCCCTACACAAAATAAAAGTTTGAGGGTTTTCCCCCATCAATGGGGAGTTTCAATGGGCTTAAAACCCAGGTGGTCCCCACCATAATAAACATGAAGTGGAGGTTAGGTTTGTTTGGGACCCACCACCTTAAACTCTCAAGGGAGGTTAGGGTGTGGTGGTCCCCAACTCCAACTTCCACATGGAGGATTTAACCCAAATAATAATAATAAAGCTACCAAACTTTACATATATTTAATTCATTCAATAAAAACCCAAAACCTATCTTTTATTATCGACCCACTATCATCGAGGTGAATGTCTCCTTAAGAGAATACTGGCACTACGAGTTCAATAGTGCCCTCAAATTTCAATTCCAAGCACCAGTTCAAATGTAACAATAACCTACTCATACGTTTACTGAAAGTACCTGAACAAAGCTTCAGAAATTGATTCCCGGCACAGTGGGCCTCATAATCACGCACCGTCAATTTTTGTGGACTCGAAAAAATCACATTTATTTTTAAAAAAAAATCCACGGAAATTCCCAGTCTTTACATTCTCTCCCCCTTAGGGCTTTACATCCCCATAAGACACAACTCAAACTAAGGGAACTAGAGGGGGTACTGAGAATGCATCTTGTCCTCCTGCTCTCATGTGCTCTCCTGGAGGTTCTCGGGCTACCAACGAAAGTGCACCAGAGGTATCGACCATCCCTGAAGGACCAACTCCTGTCAATCCTCAATCTCTACTGGAACCTCTGTAAAATACTCCACATCTTCGATGTCCAGCAATCCATGTTCAATTATGTGGGAAGGGTCGTGCACGTATCTTCTCAAATGAGATATGTGGAGGACATCGTGCACCCAGTGCAACTGAGGTGGAAGAGATAAGTGTTATGCCACCTCCCAACTCTACAGAGAACCTGAAAAGGTCCTTTGAATTTCAGAGATAACATGCCACCTTGGCCAAATATCTATAGACCTCGTCGAGGTGAGATCTGTATAATGACGTGGTCACCATCCTTGAACTCCAATGGTCTCCGTCTCCAGTCAACATACAAATTCTTCATGCTTTATCCATTCTTTATCCACTCATGGATGATCTGAACCTTCTCAGTCGTATCATGTACCATCTCTGCCCCCACTAGTGTTGACTTCCCTAAGTCAGTCCCGCATAGAGGTGATCTTCAAGGATGTCTATATAACGTCTCAAAATGTGCCATCCATATGGTGGAGTGATAGAGGTTGTTTTATGAAAACTCCACAAAAGGTTAGTGATCCTCCCAGCTACGATTGATGTAGAGGACAAAAGCACGCTACATTTCCTCGAGGGTCTAAATGGTCTGCTTGGTTCGGCCATATGTATGAGGATGGAAGGCAGTGCTCAAACAAATTTTCATCCCAAAAGCCTCCTTTTACCCCTTCCATAGTCGGTATTTAAATTATGAGTCATGATCAGAGATAATCATCAAACGTACTCATTTTAGCCTCACAATATCCGTCATATATAGGCATCACAGGCTCTCTACGGAACCCTACATTCTGATGGGTTGGATGTGGTTCAACATTGTGAGTCAGTCAACAATCACCCAGATAGAAGCATGTCCTCTAGATGTACGTGGATGTCCAATCACAATTTCCATGGATATCCCATCCCACTTCCACTCTGTGACCTCTAAAGGTTGATCCAAGCCTGCTGGTACTGGTTGCTCTGCCTTCACTTGCTGACAAGTGAGGCACCGAGAGAAAAACTTGACAACTACTTTCTTCATTCCCAGCCGCATGTGCTATGATCGGAGGTCCTGATAAATTTTCGACACTCCTAGATGTACTACTAGAGGGGATATCTAAAACTCCCTCAACACCTCCTCTTGAAGTGACACTGGTACCATGGTACATCCTCTGAAGAGGATGACATGCTCCCCACCTTTACAAAATCAATCAGGTGCATGTCCTGTGGATATCTTAGCATGTCATGACTTGCAGTCATCGTCCCCAATCAATGCCTCCCTGACTTGCTGAAGAAGTGGGGGAGTGACTGTAAGAGACTGAAGAAAAGCTGCTCTGTCTCTATCCATAGAGGATGTCATTAAAGCAGCCAGCCGCTCTGTCGCCTTTCCGAGCTGTTGTATACCAGACCCCCTACTAAGTGGATCTACAAAAATGTTCGCCTTTCTAAGAGTATGGACTATCTCAAAGTCATAGCCCTGGAGGAACTCAAGCCAACATCATTGTCTCAGGTGAAGGTCCTTTGGAGAGAAGATATACCTGATACTCTTGTGATCATATTATATGGTAAAATGTTCTCCCATCAGATAGTGCCTCCACATCTTCAAGGCGAAGACCACTACTGCTAACTCCAGGTCATGCGGAGCATAGTTCTGCTCATGTTGTCTCAGTTTACGAGAACCATATGTGATCACCAACCACTACTGCATCTGGACACATCTGAGTCCGGTCCCATATGTGTCGCAGTAGACTATGTACCCTATTCCCTCCTCTAGAATCCATATGATGGGGGAACTAGTCAACCTATGCCTCAGCTTATGAAAGATCTACAGGAATCTCTCCGACCAAGTGAAGGGTTTACACTTCTTCATCAAGGTTGTTAGTGGTGCTGCAACTCTGTATAAATCTGGAACAAATCTCCGGTAGTAACCAGCCAAACCCAGGAAACTCCACACTTCCATCACACTCATGAGTGGCTACCAAGATAGTACCACCTCAATCTTCACTGGATCTACTACAACTACATCCTCTGAGACGACATGTCTCAGAAATTGAACTTCTTGGATCTACAACTGTCACTTAGAGAGCATACTATAAATCGGGTGATCTCGGAGTGTGTCCAGTACTACCCGGAAATGGTAGTCATGCTCCTCCTCAATAGTTGAGTAGATCAGAATGACATCAATGAAGACTATGAAAATTTGATAAAGGTACAATTAAACGATCATATTCATGAGTCCCATGAACTCTTCTAGAGCGCTGGTTATGCCAAATGGAATAACCAAAAACTGATATTGGTCGTACCGACATCTGAATTATGTCTTCTGAACATCCTTGTCTTGAACTCTGAGCTGATGATAGCCTGATCTGAGGTCTATCTTCAAGGACCATTGTTCTCCCTTCAGCTGATTGAAGTGGTCGTTAATCCTCGAGAGTGGGTACTTGTTCTTCCCAGTCACCTCGTTAATGTGTAGATAGTCATATCAAGACTCAATCTCCTATCCGCCTTCTTGGATAATAGAATTGGGTCTTCCCACTGTGAAACGCTGGGCCGTATGAACCCTTTCTGCTGCAAGTCCTCCAGCTATACAAGCATCTCATGAAGCACCGCGAGATCCATCCAATATGATGGTGTAGATATCGGCGTCGTCCCAGGGTACATGTCAATTTAAAGGTCCATCTCTATATGAGGAGGTAGACCTGGAACATCATCAGGAAAGAAATCCACATACTGGTCCACTACTACCGGATAAATCGGACATTCTACATCAATTGCTCCAAGGTCAAGGGTAGAGAACTGATGAGTGATCGGCTGAACCCTCTTCCGGGTATGACCATCCATTTATTCAAATGCTTTCTTCTCTCTAGAGAAGGTAAACATGGCCCCATCCGTGTGGACACACCGCACATCACGCCTAATACTAGAAATCATAGCATGTACTATTGATAACTAGTATATACCAAAGATGACATCGTAAGGCCTCGACGCTACTACTAAGAGATCCCAACCGAAGATCTCGCCTCTTATAGTAAGCTTGCACTGCCGAAACGAGTGCCTAATTATCGAATCTGCTCCCATAGGAGTCTCTAGATTAAAGGATCGATCCAATGGATCTATCATATTTTTTGAGCTTTGAACAAGGGAAGTGTATATGAAAGAGTGACTGGATTTTGTGTCTATAAGAACTATAGGTATGGTGGAATAGTCACTGATCGTACCTCGAATCATTTTTGGAGCGTCGTGATCATAGGCCTCAGCTACCTATAGCTAATCTCACCCCTTCCCACCATCTCCCTATGGTCGGGGTGGCCCTCTTAGTGGTGGTGGTGGTGGTAACACCTCTTAACGTCATGCACTGCCAGCTGCACAACCATTTCCTCTACCACATCCCCCAGCGCCATGCGGATCACCTCGATCAAACCTCTGCCTTTTCTTGGTTGGTCCCTCAACTGTCTGCTGATCATATGCACAGCGGGTGGACAGTTTTGAGCCATGTGACCCTGACCATCACATGGGTAGCACTGCATGTTCCTCACATGTCTGGATATGTCTCCTATGCACCACACAACTGACATTGAATCATGCAGTCGTCCACCCATAGGTATAGTCCTCTTAGAACTCTATGACATATTTCTGTTTCTAGCTATAGAAGACTTTTCTATTTTCGACTATTGGTGGATCTCACTAATGAAGACTACTCAGCAAGGAAACTCTCCACTATGAGGGATCTCTCTAAAAACTATGTTTGCGTTGTGATTCTAAGTGAGATCACCAAAGCTCTGATCTCCCACATGATCCCCTGATCGAATGATCATGCCCTGCAGAATCTATCTCGTACCATATCTGTGGAGTAGCGTGAGAGGTCGGTGAACCACACTGAGTACTGAGCTACAATCATGCTGCCCTTATGCAGATGAAGTAGCTCATGTATGCGCAATGTGCAAAGATTTGTTGAAACAAACTCAGACTAGAACAGTCTCTCGAAGTCTGCCCTGAGAAGAGTTATCTCGTCATGGACATGAGGCATCATGCTCCACCATTTGCCCACTGCTACCTATAGAAGGATTTAGGAAAGAATCACCATGAACTCTGTTGGAATCCCTACTAGTCGGAACACTCTCACCACAACCTCTAGCCAATCCTCAGCCTCTTGGTGGTTTGCCTCTCCCCTGAACATGGGTGGCCTCTAGAGCTGGAACTCGTGCAACTCGCTCAAGCAGCGTACACCATCTACTGGTGGGCCTGGTGGCATCGATGGCCAAACAGGGAGTGGTACCACTAGTTCCTCCGCTGGTCCCTCTATTTGGGAAGGGCCCTGCACCGAGGCCTCATCGCTTGGTGGGATGCCATCTCGTACAATGCATAGAACCCTGGATGGATGTCTGCGTGGGGCCAACCAGAAAATAAATAGGTGTTCCACGGTTAATAAGTTATACCTGCTAAGCTGACTCAAAGAAAACTTTTGAAAACACAAATTAAATCAGTGTTTTCGTGCATTGAGTCAGAAATCAGAAGTCAAGCTCCCAGTGTATGGATACGTCGACTGCCTTACCAACACTGGACTCCCGGAACTGAAAACCACACTCACTACACTTAACACTATTACATCACATAAAAGAACAGAGTCCTATGTTTTGGAGTAGAACATCCCTCTGATAACAATTTTTCACGACATGTCCCATGGGACCCATGCCGTGACTACCCCAAGCCCACATTCCATAGGCCAGGTGCTGGGGGCTAGCAAGAATGCCATAATTCCCTAAAACTGAGAAGAAATTTCCTTTAAAAATTATAAACAAAAACAACATAGCACACAGATGGATACGAAACTCTATGTAAAAATATATAACAAAAGAGTACTAAAAAGTAAATTGAGCTAGAAATACCAGCCCAACTGTAAAGTAAAAGTACAACTAAAAAGGGAAAAAATAGCTGAAAGGTGAAAAGCAGCTCCTAGATCGTCCACCACGGATCATACCTTAAGCGTAGTTCAAATAGGCTCCTTAGCACTCATTGTATGTTAGTATCCTCTATGTACTGACTCATCGTAAGGTCCACCAACAGGTACCATCAAATCATAGTACTCTAAGCCTCAGTCAGAGCTATCCATCGTTTGCATCAAACATAAAAAGGTGTAGGCATAGACCGTGCGTTGGTAAGTATAACAATACTTAGTAGGGATCCTCCGAATCTCAAGGTCTCAATAAATCGAACAAGGATAAACCACAATGTACGAAATCAACGGATAACCCTTTAATTAGGTATATTCTCGTACTTATATGTATGTTATCATGTAACCCTTCCAATCATGAGGAAAACACAAAAGTAATGACACAGCTCATAGAGGTATACGAATTATGTAGAGATATAGAGATGATTAGATATAGAAACAAAAATAATATACTTTGTTGATCCCACGTAGGATCCTCGAATATTAGTCAGATCTGTAGAACCCACGTTGAATCCGGGATTAGTAGTCAGAGCAGTCGAACCCACGTAGGATCCTGGAACAGTAGTCAGAGCTTTCAAACACGTGTAGGATCCTGGAATAGTAGTCAGAGCTGTCGAACCCACTTAGGATCCTGGAATAGTATTCAGTGCTTTCGAACCCACGTAGAATCCTGGAACAACAGTCAGATATTTGAAACCCATTTAGGGTCCTCAAACATTAGTCAGAGCTATCGAACCCATGTAGGATACTCTAATCAGAATGTAGCCAGCCATAGGGTCCTCGCACAAAGCACACATGATTCTGAGAGGGTCCACTCCTCAAGCCATGTTTCGATACATCAACATCCACGAAGTCCAAAGAATAAGTATCCCAAATGTTTTCCATGTCATGGGGTGTCAGCGCAACTAACGGCGTGTCAATCAGATGCTTGGTCTATGAGTAATTCTCCATTTAGTCTCGGGGGCCCGGTTGGATTCATGTACGATCCATCCTGACCGTGTGTCAACTATACGCAAATCTGAAATGGGGTATACTCAAAGGGGCCTTCAATCTCCATGATTACTATTGTCACTGACGGTTCATCAAACGGGCGTCTGGTGGAAAAGATATTGCCAAAATATAAGTAAAGGTGTTGTAGTGGGACCATATCTGGTACGACCCGGTCAGACCGACCCAGCCCAAAATCTTCTTGGCCGACCCCATCAAGACAACCAAGCCTGACCCATTAGGTTCGGCCCGAAGGATGCCACGGGGTGCGCCACCCAGTGCGGCTCGGCCTAGAGGGCACGCCCAGGGCCAGTTCGGCCAGCGCCGCGAGGGGCGTGGCTCGGGCCACTTAGCCAGGGAGGCTGAAGACGGTTCGGCCAACCACGAGGGGCACTACTCAGGAGACTCGGTAGGAGGCCCAAGGAGGTGTGCGGGGCACGCGAGGTGCATGGTGGCTGGCTTGGCTGGTGCTCAGCTAGTCCTGGGACAGTTCAGCTGGAGCATCCGGGAGGCCAGCGGGTGGCTGGGATGTCGGGTGTGGCTCGGAGGGTCGGTGCGGCTCGAGAGGTCGGGCGGCCGGGAGCAGAGAAGCTACTAGGGAGGCTAGTGCATGGGGAGGGCGGAGGTTGGATCGGCTGGTGCTAGTTTTTCCGGTGTGGCCGGGAGGCCGATGGGCAGCTGGGAGGTCGGGGCACGGCTTGGAGGGCCGGCGCGACTTGGTCCATGGGGTGTCACGGCTGGCGGCGGTACATATCGTCCTAGGATGGAAGAGCAGGTTCGGCCAGAGCACCGCAAGGGAGATGCGGGTTGTGGAGGCCATTGGTAGCACATTCGTTGCCATTGTCACCATGCTGAAGAACATCACAAAATAGATCGATGGTGGGAGTCAGGCCATGTTAGTTTGGCCCGCACCCTCCATGTTTAGGGTAATAGAAATTGGTTCATGAGAACTAACCGCTAAAACCCACCCACAATAGGAAAACATCTTCGTGATTCTTTTTTAAATAAAGGAAGAACATGGTAATTAAATGAAATTAAACTACTACTTTTATCTTCATTCGATGACAGAGCTGCGGGGAAGAAAACAGATCATTGGAAGAAATTGACATTGTCATTTTCCTTGTTCGTCGGTTTGTGTGTCGGCTCATCACAGTCAAAGAAGACCTACATCGAAGGAGGTTCTGAGGAAGAAGGACGGAGATGAACCTCATTGGAGTTCTTCAATGGAAGAACGAGTTCTTCATTCTTCATTTGTGAGTGCTTTTCTTGCTATGTTTTGTCCTCTCCGAAGATCCACCATCATGAATATGCCAAGCCCAATATAATATATTAAGTGTATCTATTATTTAATTATTGGAAAAAATACATATTAGGTGAATTAATTAAATTGGCTCCACCTAATTTATTCATGAGGCTGGTACAATTTAATTAATGAAGTGGATTTTCCATAATTAAATTTTAGCTGAGTTGAAGAGGCTCCCCTACACTTAATGGAAGTTTGAGGGTTTTCCACCATCAATGGGGAGTTTCAAGATGTTTAAAACCCAGGTGGTCCCACCATAATAAACATAATGTGGAGGATAGGTTCGGGTGGTCCCCACCACCATAACCTCTCATGATAGGTTATGGTGTGGTGGTTCCCACCTCCAACTTCCATGTGGAGGCTGTAACCAACAAAATAAAAATAAAGCTACACAACTTTATTTTTATTTAATTCTTTCACTAAAAACCCAAAACTATATTTTATTCCTGACCCACTGTGGTCGAGGTGAAAGTCTCCTTAAGCTAATACCGGAACTACGAGTTCAACGGTTCCCTCAGATTTCAATTCCGAGCACCGGTTAAAAAGTTATAAAAACATGCTCGTACCTTTACTGAATGTACGAGAAAAAAACATCAGAAATTGATTCCAGGCATACCGGGCTTCAGAATCATGGACCGACATTTTTCGAGGACTCACAAAATTCCAATGTATTTAAAAAATTCCATGGAAATTCCGGTTCTTTACAACCTGATATCCCCGAATGATGTTCATAACACAATCAGATGATTTAAAACTCAATGAACATGAATAACAATCAATATAGACCGCAATTTTCATATGTTATTACATTTAAAAAATATATTTCACATACATTCATCTTTATTGTAGATAAATCCCATAACAACTCATCTGTATCGATTGTTACTGACCATGCTTCACAATTTAGGGATTTCATGTTTCATTTTCCAAATGAGTTTTTAACAATCAGGATAGACGTAATTATTTAAACATGTAAATCCATATGATCAATAGAATATGATGAAATTATATAATGCGATGTTCATATATAACAAAATTATTTTATATGCGTATAACTCAAAATAATCATAACATTCACCAAAAAACGTATTTATTGTTCATTATTGATCACTTTATATTCACTAAAAAAATTATTATTGGATTTTCAAATTGTTTCCATGTAAATATTTTATTGGCCATGGATTCATTATGTTCGAGAATAACCATGGCTTTCTCAGTTCAGCTGAAAATTACTATTATGGTGTACTCAACCTGTTGAATCAAATCATTTCATAGAAGAATGACAAATGTATCTTTAAACCTATCTTGGATCACATTATAAATAGAGATGATTATTTCCCATATGGTTTAAATTGTGATAAGATCTGGGTTTTTTGAAATAATCATACATCATATGATCAAAATAATAACACTAAAAACATCGATGTTACCTTTCGATATAGGAAGTACATTGACCGATTCCATAGTCTAATTCTGAGATATTTGGTCACATTGGGAATTGTTTTTCCTCCTCTACTTTTCCCAAAATTGTAGTTACAACCTATTTCTAAAGTAATAAACATGATTTCTTTGACTATGCTTCACAATATTTCACATTCTCCCACTATTAATCCATTAACAATTTATTTATAATATATTATAAAGATGAATTAAATCATTCATTGAATTTTCAGTTTCATACAAAATTAAAAAATTTGATCATTGGTGGATTCATTTGTAGTTAATTATCATGTAATGTAGTTTAGATTCATAAATTCTGCTACATACACAGTTATCAGGAAATTAGATGACATCAAATTGAAAATTACTATTTTTCAGGAAAATATAGTAGAGTATGGATAGAATTGTTTGACGAAAAATTCATAAAAATCTACCCATTAAATTATTAATTCCAATTTAGCCTAAACTAATGAATCCAACTACTTTTTTCTAGAAAATCAATTGTATAAGGTTCTCAGATCACTTTTATCTCCTCTAGGGTCCCCTTGAAATTGATGATTTGATTCATCATAATAAACACCACTTTATCATTTCCCATTTTTAATCAACCTAAATTATAGTAGGATTATAATTTTTAACTAAAATAAATAATCCACCTTCCTTGGTTTATCTCATCTATTCACTCTATCCTTGGATAAAATTCATGGACAATACTATAGAATAATTTTTGATAACCTATAAAATATGTTGAAAAAAATGCCAAAAATATATGTTCACAAGATACAATGACATCTACATTATTTCAATATCTATAATTGAATAAAAATATTTTTAGTTTCTCTCTAATGAAAATGAATGTGGAGAAATTTCATATTTACCGCATCAAACATATCACAATAGGGTATTCCAAAATTCAAAAAAAATATTTCAACACATTTTGTAATATTAAAATATGATTCTTCCAAATTAATTCATTTTCTACTTTTCTTGAAAATAAACACTTTTATAATAATAAAAAAATTTGTCACAAAATGAACTAAGTTCTCATTGTTTGAATTAATTACTCCAAATAAATGACATGCAACTCACATTGGCTAAACCCATGATGTTTAGGTTTAAACTAACCTATAAGATTATAAAAAATTAGATGAACCCAAACTCCCTAGTGTCATAATTTTTATCATAATTATCTTATGTACAAATTTTTATGATCTACAATTCATGTTATGAGATTCCAACTCCGTAATACCATCCCAAGGGTATATGAAGTTACCATGACAGATACTCAAGGAGCAAAAAAACTGATTCCATTTGTAACTTCCCAACCATCACCCAATAGTATTTAAGTGGGTGGTTGGTATAAATAGAATTAGGTGATGTCCCCAAGAAACCAATGAAATGAAATAAATCCCAATGCATAAATAATACAATTGGGGTACAACTTTCAAATTAATGGTAAAATAACAATACCTTGATAACCATGACAAAAAACCCTTATATTTTTCTTGAGAAAAAAATTAATGTCAAATAAAACCAACCCAAAATACAACCATGTTAGTGTTTATTTAAAAGATGATGTGAAAACATCTTAGTAATGTTGAGGAAAATTAACCAAAAGTATTTCAATGACATCCTAAAGAAACCTCCAACATGATATAAGATCATACTCGACTATCCATATTCATTGATTAAAAAATAAATACAAAAGAACCAAGAAATCATACTTTTAATCATCTACATATATATCACATAAGAAAATGCACAGTAGTGACCAAGCCTGGGGTGAGGTTTAAAACAGTTGGATTTACACAATGACATCTAGACAATGTCCACTAGCATAAAAATTGGTATCACATTTATATAAAAATGTTTTAATATTTTTGAATATGTGTATATCTAATCCAAAAATATTGTCTATACAATTAAATAAAATAAGCCGTTAACCTAGTTCACATCTAATTTTGAATTCCTATTTAATTATAGCATATAAACCCATAGATTCATGTTCCAATGATAGTTCCATAGTCCAATATTTTTCTCTCATCAATATAAAAATTCATTAAAAGGTACCCAATACTCATAATCCACAATGGAACATAACCCTTCTACAAGGTCACATCATTTTACCCTAATGGTACATGCCCCTTATCAAGGCGAATGATAATATAATAAAATCATAATACCCATGTATGAAATTCATCCAATAAAAAACAATTTCTTTAATTTCATAATTTATTTAAAAATTCTAGTAGTCATTTATAATGTGTAAAAAACAAACCATAATTATGATGGAGCCATTGGAAAATCATAAACTGAAATCACATTCTCTAAAACTGACCAATATCAACAATTTCCAACAAAACATCACTATATAAGATTCCGTCAAATCACACATGTCTTTAAAAATAATTTCATGCAATTAAACAAATTATAAATCATTACATGATGTAATAATCAAGAGGATTCATGTGATAGTATTAATTATTCAAAATAGTTGGTGAAAAAAATGAATTGTTCAAAAACATCATGATCTAATCACCAATTGGGTAACATCTAATTGATATATAATGAAATAATTTTAAAATATTACTAAATTAATAAATCAATCAACAATGGAGTTATCTATGATTTATAGTGATTAAAGAATCATTTATCTAGGAGTAACCATGAATAACTATCACATAATTACAAAAACAAGCATTCAACTCCACATTGTTTCACATACATATCATTCCTAGGCTAAAGTAATAATTTTATAATTTATTTGGAGAAAGATAAATTCATGTTCTTGGATGATTATTGGAAAAAGTTATTAATGAGGTAAATCAAATAATATATTAAATTTTCAGGCTCCATACCCACATCTCATGGTTAAATGATATGATTTTTCAATATGTTCACCAATCATGTGGTTGATACTCTCTAAAAAAATATAACATATTGTTGGATCACATGGAGAGAAAACATATGTTCCATACATGTGTTTCACAACTATATCAAAGTGAAATGATTCGCCTTTGAATCTGCATGATTTGGAAAAACAATGTTCCAACCGCTCACCTACCTAATTCGCTATAATTTTTTGTCCACTCATTCCCATTAGTGTTTCACAGTATATACTAAGAATGAACCCCAATATAATCAAACATAAAGATTAAAATCCCTTCATAACCTCTTTAAGCTGAAGTCAATCATTATATATCCTTTAAATAAATAAAAATTAGGTCATATACTAAAAATGGAGGTTTTATGATTATATATATCGATAGAAATCATTTTACATAATTAATTTTATCATCTAGTTATGGTTCACAAAAAATATTTATGATTTAAGGGACCACATGATTTTTCAAAAAAGAAAGTAAAAGGATATTATTTTTTTTTCAAG
Organism: Viscum album; assembly: GCA_963277665.1. Taxonomy (NCBI): domain Eukaryota; kingdom Viridiplantae; phylum Streptophyta; class Magnoliopsida; order Santalales; family Viscaceae; genus Viscum; species Viscum album. Next base: position 554,939,668 of record OY728138.1, read on the forward strand.
ATCCTCTACGTATTTTTGGTGAATTATTTTTCCATCATGACTAATATCATATGAATATTTACTTACTCAATATATATTTATTATATATGCACAGTTTAATATTTTGGTAATACATTAATCATTTTACACATTATCACTTACTCTAATAGTCTAATTTTTCATTTTGGATGCACAATATAAGATCCATAACATAATTTTAATTCATTCATGATATTTAAAAAAATGATATTAGTAGTTATTTGATATTGATAAGTCTTTATATGGTAAATTAATACATTTATCTTTATAAACTAATCTGATATTAAAAATTAACCATTATATAAATGGATAACCTTATAACCCATTACAATTTTAAAATTTTAAAATATGTTTATTAATTACTCAAAATTTACGTAACAATAATCACCCATATATCATAATCAATCCCTTAACAATCACATACAAACCATATGAATAAAGTAATTATATATTATCTTGAAACATTTTAATAAAATAAATTACCCTATAACCTTATTGAAAACATTAATTCATTCTTATTTAATTCCTAAAACATTTATTATTAAATATATTACATAATTTAAAAAATCATGTAAACTTTATCAATGATTATATATATAAATATTTCAATAATGAAATGATCAGTTGTGATATTAAAAAATTTATCCATTTTACCATGTACAATTATATTTTTTCTTAATCCAAACTAACCATAATTTTCTTAACCATGGGAACATATTTCGTGTTATATACTCAAAAGCAGGTCTTTTCTATAAGATATTACCCATCCATTAAATTAGATTTCTTGGTCACTATTACTGGTACACATATACTTTAATATCCTAAAATAAAAACATATTCATAAAATTTATTATATGTTTTAGGAATCTCATATGATAATTCTTGAATTCCAATCAATTAATACTTCAATAATTCCACATAATATTTAATCCATTAACTGGGCTTCTTCATCTTACTCTTTAATAACTAATTCCTTTAAAAATTCATTTATAATATATTCATCGTATATAGTAAAATAATTACTTGTAAAACCTTGATGATTCTGTTAATGATATTTTCATTCTGACATCAAAATGAATAATTCTCATACATTCCAAACTTAAAACATTCAATATTCAATATTTCCATAGGGACACCACTATTCACATCTATTGTGTTAATTGGACATTCAATTTTACTGTAAAATTACATAATCTATATTCGCCTTCTAAACATTAAAAATATATTCCCATACCTTTAGGAAATTACCTTGAGTGACTTCCAATATTCTCTAAATATATGAACTTGAATATTATTTTCCCTACATTCTTGATTACCTGAACTCAATGTGAACTATATCCTTCTCTTCTTTGGTGATTCAAAATTTATATACAATGAAATTTTTTAATCATTCTTTGCCATAACTAATTATAAATAATAACAATATCATTTACTATATTCATCATCCCATTTGGATTCACATCATCAAATGTTCCATCAAATTTAATGTTAAATATGTCCCTTATGGTTATCTCCATTGACTAAAACCAAAAATCATAGTGTGAGAAATAGTAATCATAGTGGGAAACCACATAATCCTGAAAAAATATTTATATGATTTCAAATTCCAAACACCTTCTACTTGATCAATGACGAAATAGGTTTATCCTTGGTCATTCATAGTCATCATGTATATTAATCCATCTTGGTTGATCATGACCAGTTTCTGTTCAATGAGTTTCCACTCAGAGTGTCAAACTAGGTATGTATCAATGCCCAATTTGATCCACCAAGTGATAAGAATCTAAATACTAATTCACGATTATCAGAGTTATTAACCATAGAAACCTATATACAAAATCCAAATCCACTTATACTTTCTATAAATTAATGATACTACTAGATCAATCATTTTCCAAAATTAAATTATTTTTTATGATAATTTGACCCATATTTATACATATCTATAAAGACATCCAATGTAATATATTTAGATATATTCCTAGGGATATCAACAATTTTTTCACATCTTATTTTCAATTTCATATGTAACCCTTTACTTAAATGCAATCTATTACGACCAATGGTTCTTATATATACATAAAACATATTTTTAGTGGAATATTCATTACATTATTAAACATACCAATGAATAATAAAATACATTAGTGAATTTGAAAATTTAAAATATATTATTCTAATCATCTTAAGGATATTAAATATTTCCGACAATGATAATTCCATTTGACACACTTTGTAGACATATCATATATAAATCCCTTGATCGTAACATGAGGAAGGGTAACATATGAAATGGGTTTCCAAGATTCTCAGTAAGTCTAGACAAGGGATATATGTAATAATAACATGATTATAAGTGTGTGAGAACATGTGAAAAACATTTAAAATTCATAATCTATAGATCAATGGTCATAATCATTATTCAGTGTATAACGATTGTTCTCCATAAGACATGGATTATATGTGAATCAATGAACATTTTCAATGAAATCATAAAATTATACTTAGATATAGATTATTATAAGTCATCAAATAAGTGAAAATATTATTTGAACGATATCGAATATGGATTTAATAACTTATTATTATTGGGTTAGACAGTTGGGTAACTACCTTGGGATATGGATAACCACCTAAGTACAAATTTTCAGTCGGGAAATTTCCTCCCATGTTCCTTATTTGAGGCATGGTCTAACAACATGGGTACCCACATCTTCAGGAATGGGATTACATCATCTACATTGTCTTTCAAGATTATGATAACCACCCATGTACCCTAAAATATTGTATTTCTCAAACAACTTATGTATCCTCATTTTTGGGTTTTCAATAACAACTCGTGAACCCACTATTCTATGAATCAGATGAAAAACCTTGTATCCTCTATGATTTTACAACATTTAACATTACCGAATACATTGAAGGGATATATATATATATGTCCCACTTCTCACATAATCTGGATCATACATATGTGTGTGATTATAAAATAAATCATTAATCATATCATTAATATAAAATGAAATGGATTCATGAATATTTCATTATGACATATCTTCTAGATGATAAACTTGTTTCTTTATCTATTTATAATTTTATCATATAATTATTAAATAAATAGTACATTTTTTAACAATAAATTTATTATTGTATAAAATGATGAATAGATGCATGAATATTAATTATATTTTCTTGGTAAACAGTTATATGAATAAATATAAATGGTATCATTACATCATATCTATAATAAATAATATGTAACATCACATAATTTATTTATAGATGGAAAATTATATTGAAAGATCGTTTATAATATTTAATTTAGAAAATAATGATCCATTGAGAATAAGTTATTTTAAAACATAAAATATTTTTTGAAAAAAAAGTCATTGAAACTAAACATGAAATGAAATAAAGTATGGTTTTATAAAAAAATAAAAAATTTCTCGAGGAATGTATCATTTATAACTAGGAAAATAATATTTATAAAAAGATGTAATTTTTTTTAGAAAACATGGTAATTGAATAAAAATGGTTTTCAACTGAAATGATTATTTAAAAACAATAAAACTAATTTGAAATTTTTTTACATAAATATTGGAAAATGATATTAAAATTTTCTTCTCAGGACATAACCATAGATGATTAAAAATTATGAGATTATTGAGATATAGATCATAATAATTTTTCATTGGAAGCATAATTATAAATCATTCTATTAAACGATGATACTATAACATTAAACTCAGAACAAATTGATTGAAATTATTTATAACCCACATCAAATAATACAAGTAACTGAAACATAAAATTAAATGAAAATAGAGTTTTAATGATATAACATTTAATGGGGTAGTATAGAGACCACATATAAAAAGATATGTGCCTAACATAACTTATTTTCCAATGATGGAATATTGAGACAAGAATACCCTATCGATTTGTAAAATATTAAAATATATACCCCATGAACATGGGATACTAAAATTTATATTTAAATAACCAAAATTTTATGTATAATAAACATAAAATACATTCGAATGAAATTATATTGACCACATAAAATAAATAGATGGGGAATATGGAATGTATCTTACAAAAGTTAATAAAGTGATATAGAAATTCCTTTAAAATTATAGAAATGATTTTATTTATAATCCTTAACAAAGAATAAAATATAATGAAACATTAAATATTTTCAAAATTATGATATTAATGAAATAAATTTTCAAAGCGTCTTTATATATAGCACACACAAAAATGAGTTCATAATTTGCATTTTTATTCTAGAAATTAAAGTTACACAATAAATCTCTTACCATAATTGTTGAAATGCTTATTACATATTAATACATCATTTATAATAAATATAATTATATTATACACATATTATGGAGACTTATATTTATATATCATTTCTTATTTTGGTTTTTATGACATATTATTACCTGTTTTTTAACAATGAGATATTAATATCACATTTTGAGAAAAAACTACCATTTTTATGTATGTTTTGACTTCATATTTTTTCACTCATGTTTAAATAATTGTTCCCTAATATCCCAAATTTTAACCATAATATCAAAATAATATATTTTTGGGATATAATTTTTTATACTAATCCTAATTAATTGGATATGACAAATTGAATGATTTGTTCACGGATGTGGTATGTCATACACATGCATGAATGATGTTTCCAATTTTTGTATTTAATGAATAATGATAAATTATACATTATCAGTTAATAATCATATTTATTCAAAATATATCACATATTTTAATATAACCACAGCCTTATTATATTCTATGTAATGCATGAATGAACCATGATGCTTCTCAATGTGATAATCCTCCATACACAAGATCAACATTATAATTTCCCATAAAATTGTTAATAATGAAGGTATATATGATAATATAATTCCATAAGATTAATAATATCATATAAAAAAATCCATCATTTTGTACAATTGAGAGACGAGGTAATGGAAAAGAATATGCCATCAGTTCACGAGGCGATAGTCTGTTTTACACATTAAAAATGATGTCATAACCAATTATCTAAAAGCAGAGATGAGTTTAGGTCATGATATTGACATGAAATAAATATATTTATAGGTTATATACGTTAATTATTATAAAATTTAGTTATAATGATAATTTATGAAGGTAGAGGAGGAAACAGAACAAAATATCTCATTGAAGAATGTTACTTCTTTTTTATGTATCATCTTTAAGATTACTCAAGACTCCTTCATAAGATGAATTTATTTGAAAAAATAGTACACTATGATGAGAGTAATTATTATTAATATTCATTTATTATGTAGTTAGTTGATCCAAATGGATTGAATTGTTTTAATATGCGATGGTTGTGATTTCCCATTTATAAGTGAGAGGAGTTTCATTATAATTAATTAAAAGTGTATTCAATAATGGAATGTAAATAACAAAACATGTTAAACAAATCACCAGTAATTTATTGGAGGAATAATATGGTATTAAAGAACATAAAACCAACAAAAGAAACACTTTTTTATCATGTAATTACTATTTCATTAATATTACTCAATTTTAATCATTTTTTAGACAAAAAGTTATACCATAGGATTTTTCCAAGGTAATATATCATTTGATAATTAAATAAAAATAAGCTTTCATACACAATATAGATATTCAGATTCAAAATAAGAAATCAAATTTATTAAATAAAAATATTATGTGTGTGGAATGTAAATTTTATCACAAGAACATGTAAAGCGCATAACCATGTTTTATCTTTAGTTGTGGCAATTAAATATAACTTTTTTCACAAATAAAATTGGGAAAGAATTATGATTACCATTTTAGATAATATAAATTATTATTACTAAAAATATTGAGTATTTTTTCTATATTCCACTCACAGTAGTTTATAATAATTATTCAAAACTAATCCCAAAAATGTGATTTTTATGTGTGTTTTCAAAGAGAACATTATCCAATATTTACCGATTTTTCCAATTCATTTTCAATATTATAATGATTCAAATAATCTAAATTGTACAAATATTTGTATAATTGATATAATATTTCTTTAAAGTAGATTCAATATATAATGTGTCGATATAAATAATTTAAAGGAAATGGTATTACTTCATTAAAATTCAATACATTAATTATTTATCAAAAAATTGTACTTTTAAAGAACCTACAAAAAATACTGTAATATTTTTTTAAATATTCCAATTTAATAAATAATGATTAATGTTAAAATTGGTAAATAAATACTGAAATTAAAGTTCCAAATGTGAAATAATTTCTTCTTGGAAAAGGTTGTTTTATGTATATATTTATATTTATTATTATATCCTATATTGAAAACACAAAAGATGAATTGTAAACATATTAATTAATATTATATATATATGTATATTATATAATTCATTCACAAAAATTGATTCATTTAAATAATTTATTTATGAAACATTTATGTGTATAAATTTTTTTCATATGATAATGTCCTTTATTTTCAGAAGTTAATTATTTTATTTTCTAATTACATTATATGAAATTTTTTATTATATATAAATTATTAAACCATATAATATCATAATTTAGTTAATAATTTTCAAATCCATCATTCCAATTGATATGTGTTTTCATACATATTATAGAACGATATATTAATAATATGTTAGGTTTTATTAAGACATGTTGTTGTGGGTAATGAAATATAAAATTGGTATTATGTGTAACAAAAATCTTAACATTGTGTTTTGTATAATGAATGATGAATTTAGTTTAATATGATACTCAATAAAAACTATTTTTTATGTGTAACATAATCCAAAAATAATGATTCCTAAAATAGCAGCTAAACTTAGTGTTGGAGGAAACGAAAAATGTCAAATATATTAAAATCATTTGAAAAAAATTATCACAAAATCACAGGGTATTACACTATGGGAAAATGATAAGTTATGATGAGAAATAAATTTAATGATGAGTTATTTCTCAAATATATTATTACATACACACCAAACAATATAAATAAAATTTGTATAGTCATAATAATAAGATAAAATGAACCCTATATTAAACCATAGATGAATTAAAAATAAAAAAAATGGATTAAAACAACACACTAATGTGGGAAAGAATTCCAAACCATAAATGATGTCTCGATCAATAAAAAACTAGAATAAAAGAAACAATAAGATAGGATAACTGCTGATACATTTCGCTTACCACCATACAAGGTGTATGATCCCATGTATTTATATGCTCTACTATTGTCACTGATAAATTTTCCCTCAGATATAAAAGATATGACATATTTTGTAAAATTTAATGTGTGGGTAATTATATAAATAACTAGTAGGATTCCATGAAAGAAAAATAAGGTCATATAAAATGATTTAACAATTTTCATATTGACATAATGAAGGAATTCAAATAATAAATTTTGACAATAATCATAAATAGATAGATATAATGAAAAATAAGTCCAAATTTTAGAGATATGGTATCTTTGTTTCCATTTCACTGTAAAGAATGTTGAGTTCTCTAGAAATTACATTGGCCTTCATCCAATTGAAAACATCATGCACAACTAAAAAAGATTTAGTCTGTGTGCAGGGGGGAATCCAAATCCCCGCACTCCATAGTTATTTGGCGTACAATATACCAATAATGCATCCCACTAATAGTCCTTATTAACATAGTGTAGGAGTAACACGGTGGAAATTTTCTATATGGTTGAGGTGGAATGATATCCATTCATGCATCGAGTATGACCCCATAAGATTATGTGGTGTGGAGTAGCTCATTTCAACCACACTACATATCTAATGGTTCATAATCTCTATTAAAGAACCCACAACATAGAAAAATATGGGGGTTCAACTAAAAAGATAGAGAACATGAACCCTATTACATCATGGTGGTGCAACATTTTATTCAAATATATAGACGACCAACATTCTATAAAAATATGTTCATGAAACATAGTAGATATATGACACATCCCTAGTGCCTCATAAGGAAGCAGATCAATGTATGTAGTGCATACACACTGGAATGATTGGTAGTTCCACATGGGGGTAGGGGACCCGCACTATATAATGATAGTCTTATGACCCTCTATAGGTTGATAGAGGAACTTATCCCAAATGCATCAGGGGGTTCCACACAATGAATGGATTCCCCAACACAAATCATGATATGGGGGTTTCACATGTTATGAACCAACAGAGGAAACAAAATCTAGTTCTATAGGTGGGGGTTTAAACATAGTTAAAGGGATATATTATAAAGTACATCTTATATTTTCACATGGTATGTATAAATTGAGGACTCATTCGCTAGTATGATAAGTGCATGACACTGAATACATGGATGACTCATTCCCTAATATGTCAGGGGGTCCTACGTCGGGGGTTTAGGACCCATTCCATTATACCATAGGGTGTTCTACTTATAATATTCATAGTAATTTTGGGTACCGACACTGAGGTATAATAGGGGTTTCCATCCACAACTACTCTATATGATGATATTTTATTCTCACTATCATCCTCAAGAATCACTAATTGAAGAGTCACACTCAGAAAATCACACATCGTATCTCGAAAGACAATATAAAAGAGAAAAACTCACTATATATAAAAAATGAATAGGACATGCTAGTCATGGAATAAAATATTTTTCTAGATGAAGGATACATAAGAGGCCAAAGTTTATAAAAAAATATATATATTGTACTAGTGGTCGAATTTTATCTCAGAACACCTGGACACCTACCCTTGTCCATGGATAAATGTAGTGTGAGTGGACATGAAATACTACATGGAATTTCTAGTTACTAATTGGTTTATCTCATCCACCCATGTCCGTGATGTTTTCTCTATGCCTTTCCTGGGTACTTCTTGACATACGTTTCTATTTTACGTAATTCACATGTACCTAGTTATGTAACCGGTTCTGCCTCTGTACCTCTGTACATACATTTGCACTCCCAGAGTACACGGGGAGTCCTACTATATGGGTCGTAGATATTGGTATCTAGTTCATGGATTAAACAACCATGCATGGTCACATGGAAAATGGGACCAACCACACACAACATGTGATTATTATCTTCTCCATCACCCTAGTACCAAAACTAGTTAGCATACAGTGCATGTATTCCACAACTACAAACTAAAAATTTAGGTATTCTATAGAAAAATTGGATCTATATACTGCATCATGATCCAAAAATTAAACAACTATTTATGATTCGTCCCCCCTTTAAAATCATATTGGACAATAGATATAGGCTTTTGCATGGATGGGCTATTTCTGGTGGCCAGATTATATCCACTCATTCATTATGGGTCTCTCAAGTCCCTACCTCTCAATCAAGTTTCTTCATCAGATCCTAAATCCGTAGTGGTATCACCGGTAACTTGCACGTAATTGCAATCCACCCAAAAATAGAAATCCATTTGTTATAAATGAATCATTCATGAGTCATTGGGTATGATTTTACATGAACCCACCACATCAATGTCAAATATCAACAATATAGGAAAATGATATGGAGTGGTCATTTTATACAATGGTTAACAGGTCAAATATTAATTATAAAGAGGATTCAATTTTTCCATGGGTGTTAGCTTCACATAAAAATATTGTTCTTAACTCATAAATCTAGTAAGGTTAAGAAGACCAATTTTTCAGGTGAACATGATTCTAAATATTATATTTGTTATTGGTCAGATCTAGGAGGATGAAAAACCATCAGTGGAGTTTATGTATAATGACATTTACCACTCCTCCATAAGTATATTCTCATTTCATATAACATACAGGATACCTACATAGATTCCACTGAACTGGTCAAATGTAGTTTAAAGTAACACATGTGGTTCTAGATTTGGTTTAAGTGATGTTATGGAATGGTTCAATGGATTATATACCCTTTTTCTAGTTATGACATCATGTTATCATGCTAGTATACCACATCAAACTACGGCTGTAGGTATAGTGATAACATGGTGTAATCCATGTGTTGTATGTGAGGATAGATGTTCCTGACATATTGAAATTTTTTGATAATCTTAAAATATGAATCGATTGTGGAGTATACTTTTCTAGTATGTTGGTAACATTTAAAATAGTCTAGAGTTGAATCTTTACATATTTTTTTTGGGTTTCATGATTCTTGAAATAAATAGTCCCTCTATAGAAAATGATGGAATATGAAATCCATATGATATCCCAGTATCCTCAACTGATTATAGGATTTCTCTATTCAGGGTAATAAAACTGGATATTTCGGTTGTTTTAATTAATTTTTTTAACATTTATGAATTTTTTTTATTTCTAGAAATATTTTTAGATAAGGTAACAGACTTGAGATTTTGAGGCCCGGTGAATCTAGATTCAGCAATAGAAAAATAATAAATATATACATATCAATAACATTTATTTTTTAGAAATTATTTAATATAAAAATTAATTCCCTGTATCTTATATATAAGGAAATAATATATTTTGGATTGTGGATATTACGTAATGTCTGATGTGAGGGTCTTTAGTGTTATATGAGTGAATGAGGCATCCATTGGTTGGTGAATTAAGTGAATTAATGAAAATTTTAAATTTTTTTATTTAATAAAACTATCCATTATCTCCCTCTATAAATAAATAGTTATATTTAATTTATTGGTGTATCTAGATAATCATGACTCTAACTAAGAGGACTAGTAGTGCATATATATTTTTCAGATTTACAATAGATGATGAACGTCAGTTGGAAGAGGTGGACCAAGTGAAAAAATGTAGAGGAAATTTTAAATCACTATGGAACATGTCCTCATAAAATATTCATCCATTATTAAGGAAGGTCACATTTTTTTTCATTATGACCTTATATCATTTAATAAATTATGTACATAACATTTTATATTTATTTTGGTAGTTTCAAAAAATCGCATGAGCCACTCATTTTTTAAATTATAATTTATTTAAATCCAATGTTAAATTTAATATCTTTGATGTAAATGATGATTATGAAAAAATTTGAAAAATAAATGTGACCACAAATTTTTCTCATTTTTTATGAAATCCCACATTTTTATTACTTAACTTTTCCACATGTGGTACAAAAACATAATATTTTAATGTTTAGTTTCATTGAAAATATTTAAATAATACATGAAAACATAAAAATATCATTTAAAACAACATAAAATATATCTTCATGGGTTTAAAAATTGTTAATTTGACATTATTATAAATAATAGATACATAAATCAAAGAAAATCATTGATCATGAATCTCATTATGGAAATGAGGAATAGAGGCATATATAATGTGCATGTGAGATGCATTAATAAAATAATGATTCATAATGATATATAATGAGAAATATGCATATCATAATAATAAAAACATGAATAATAACAAAGAAATGTGGTTAAATTTTTTATGATATATTCCTAAGAATACCCCTACGTATATGAAAAAGCTGTCAGAAAAGAAAAATTACCAAGGTTATTCACCAAGGTATTGTAAAACATTTTATCTGTAGAGATTATATTTTTTATCCAATAAATTGGAGTGATACTAGGGAACACCCACCATAAGAATTATTTTAATGTGAAAAACATAGATAAAATTAAATCATTTCATTAATAACCCTTGGAGAATAATTAACGGTATTTTTATCAAAATGATGGCATAAAAAGTGCTTAAAGGAACGATCATTACATCATATTTAACCCAATAAAAGAAATTTTAGTTCAAAATATGTTTATATATTAATAATAAATCCATTATTTTATAATTTTTAATTAGAATTTAAATAAAATAGTTTTGGGTATTCAAATAAAATGGTATATATAATTTCTCATGTAAAAGAGATATATTCAAGAACTACATGTGGTAGCATATTGGGAATGAAAATGGTTTTTGAAAAAGTTAAATTTGAGTAAAAAATGTTACAACATTAATTATATTATATTATACCATTAATTTTATAATATTAACTGATAAATGAACTTAATTTTAAAATTATAATACATACTACATGAAAAGTGATATTAAATGGAAAAAGAGAAGTTGAGATTTCACTTAACATGAACACTATATCATAAAACATGAGGATGGAAACTTATGGACTAGGGGAAACCATGGGGGCTCATCATGAGGAAGAAAAAAAATAAAATTATAGAGGATGTATTACGTATTAAGAGGAATGGTTAAATTGGTAGGTATTTCTAGGAAAAGTGGAATATTTATTTAATTATTTCAATATATAGGTATTCATAATCTATGTTGTGTAAACAAACAAACAATTGGATTTACTCTGATTTTTTATAAATATTTTAGACAATAATGTAACTTTTTATGATAATTTAATGCTGAATAAATGAAAATAATTTTTTAATACGTCTTTTTGTGAGGGTAAGAAAATATTCAACGTAGTAATGTTTTATTAATTGATCCTTTTTTGAAATTGGAAATTTAATTATTATTTTAGAAATTGATTAAAATATAATAAAATAGTTCATATTAATAGAATATATTATTTTAGGTTGTTTATTTTTTTAATTTATTATTGAATCATTTTTAAAATAATATTAACTCATATAATATATTAAAAACTCAAAAAAATATTTATTAATACTGTTGAAAAAATAAACTATTTTTTATAATTTTAATAAATTCACCCAAAAAAATTTCATCTTGATGATTTAGAATATAATTCTAATTTGAACTAAATAATTCAATGAGGAGGATAATTTTATCTTTTAAATAAACAAATTCTTATTTATGTAGAAATACTTTTCTTGTGGCCTCGTCAAATTTCAAATTATTATATAAATAGTATTATGACCTTATAATATTATTTATTCATTTATATTTAGGTTAGAGTGTATTAATATAATATATGACTAAAAATTATTATTCAAAATAATTTACATAATTATAAAAATGACCTTATTTTCAAAAAATATTTAATAAAGAAAAATTTGCATGAAATTAATTTATTTAAATAAACATAATTGAAGCTATATTTTATTAATAATACCTATTGTTGAAATTAATTTATTGAATAAAAATTTTATTTATACAATGAAAATTAATCTTTAAGAAACTATAGACCAGCCATGTAACACCTAATTTCCTCCACATACCCCCTATGAGTAAGGTGTGTGATTGTCATAGTTTAATAGAGTGTATCTACTAACATTTATCATGTGCTAATCTCCACTAACATGGTCTTCTCCTATTGGATATTTCATTGAATATTCACTTGTTAAATATCATCTTAGTATTGGTTTTGTTGAAACTCAAATGAAACTACCTCCCTCCTATGATTAGACAAATGGGATTCAAACAACATGGCTCCAATGGATAAGGTCATCATCTCTTCTTTCATTACCAATTATCACTTTACATTACTATATATATACACCACCAAAATTTGTAAAATTATCAACCAGGGGTATAGTTTCCGACACTCATATTGACCAAAATTTATATTGAACAATGGCTATATAACAATCAAATCCAAACAATCACATTTCCATTTATATTATATAAATACAACTTCATTATTTCACACAAAATTCACTACAATATATCCATATATTTATTTTTTCATTCCAAAAGTAGATTACATGTTTCATAGTATTTTTTTCATTTCTATATAATTCTTAGTGGGTGAATATTTTAGGATATTGTGGAGATTATTATTTTTCCCATTTTAGCCATTATATATTATAATCATTGTTTGATGTTGTTGTTTGGAATTTTGATATTTCCAAAACAGACTAATGTAATGATGTTTATTAATGATCTTAAATAATTTCCAATTCGACTATATTTTATATGTGTATAATATCAACTAATACACATTACACACATATTATGGAGAACAATATCATTATAAAATAGAGTTTCATGACATACATTTTGATCTTTCGAAACTTGTTTTTTTCTTACAAATTGTCTCATGGGGTTGATGTTTTAAATTTATTGGATGTGTTTGAGCATGATCAAACCCACTAAATCATGGAATATTCATGAATAATGAACAGATTTTCAATTTACATATCTATCAATAATATTTTTGGGTTTTTTGTGAGACTTCCATGTATCCAATATTTATAACAGAATTTGGAGGAAGAGGAAGTGACATGAGAGCCCAATGAGAAAATGAATGGGTAGAATCTGGAATACATAAACACGTCATACAAATAGTCCATGAATGTTATATACCCTATTCGATTTATGGAGGAATCATGAAATAATGATGGAATGATAAGATGATATTGGGACCCATAATAAAAATAGGTATTTTTTGGAATACATAAATATATGTAATTGTGTCTAGTAATACATTCCATTTAGTCCGTAATTTCAAAAAAATCAATTTGGAAAATATACATATAACATGACATGAGTGGTTCGGCCCACAAACCATGGGAGCCTCATTTGACAGCTAGGACGTGTGACCTCAATATATGGTTTAGAACCCACTTGGAAGAAATTGAAATGTATTTTGGTAATACAATGGAATACCCATAGTAAGGCATGAACAAAATGGAACCTATGAATGTCTAGGTAAATGGGTTTTCACATGTGAATGAAAAAATGTATACTTCCACAACATGGAGAATATAGGAAACAAACATAATGTTTAGACACACCATGTATTGGTCGTACACATCATGTACTACTACATGGTGAGACATATCATGTTCTAGAAATGAAATGTCATAGATATATTTTGAGGAAAAAAATCATGTGACCCCTAATTTACAATGTCTATTTTTTTATTATCTTTTTCCTCTCAAATCTCCCTCCTATGGAAACATAACGTGTAACGTGAATTTTGTATCCTGGGTAGTTTTCGACATAAAAACTGATGGTACAACTATATTGATTATCATATTAAAATGTGTGATGTTGTAATAATGAGTATTAATTAAGGGACACATGAAAATTTAATTAATCACCCATTATATTCAGAGAGGGAGATACCAAGTTGAAAACCCCACTCTTATACAAGGATGTTTCCACCCCATACTTATTTAACTAGTATACGTGGAAACCCACTATGTATTTAGGGAATCAGTACACTATCCACAACGTGGATCCACCTTGATATACTAAGGAATATTCCCTCAATGAGTAGAGTGGTATCCCCCAATCATACCAGGGTGTGTTTCCTCAATTAATAAATTCCATGTGGACAACCCCACCAAACTCGAAAATAGGTCCTCTTCCCTATGAATGTGATACCCCAATTCTATAATGGCCCAAGTAATAAATCGATACATACATAGTTCTATCCCTATCATAAAATGCCGCGAGTCATCCATTATCTATGTGGAATCCATAGAATATTATGTAACCTTCCCTGTATCCTTCTATATAGTGGAATCCCACAATCATTCAATGTAATGGGCCCTCTATTACTGTGTTTGACCAATTGTCAAAATAGGATGCAGGTCCAACATACATTGAGTAGAAACCTCTGACACACTATGGAATGTCTCCATTATATAATATGTTGATTCCCCATGTCGTTCTAAAGCATATGTATTCTATCTATATATTTACATAGAAGAACCAACTAGAAAAACTATGGTATGGGTCTTCATTATTATTTATGAAAAATTCTTATGATACTAACGTGTGGGTCCTCTAATAGAGATTGTGTCCCCTCATTTTTTTCTCCTAGTGGCATTATGTGGGTCTTACTCATTTATTATTGTGATATCACATGATATATATGACCTGAAATCACTCCCCCTTGGTTATCGATTACAATTGAAATGTTTGGGTCCTCCACTATGATTCTATAATGGATATACATTATGAAATGTTGGTATATTTTCACCCTTGGGTATGGAGTCAAGTGATGAAAAGTGGTTCATCCACCTATATTCTAATTTGAATCACATGTTTGTAGACATCAATAGTAAACACATTGTGTTGCGAGAGGAATAATCAATATTAGATAGTCTGTGGAGGGACTTATCTCCTTTCTCTATCATTTTAGATTCTTGTTGATCATAACTAGATGTTTATAGTTCTTTTCTTCATGTCTGATTAACAATCCTTCATTACATTGTAATATATATTCTTATGTCATACTATTTTTTCAAATTTTGTGGTTGTATTATTACATATCATGTGTCATTTCATGTAAATATGATGTTTATTTTTGTATTGACAACGATATAGTATAGTGATACATGGGTGTATAGTCTACATATGATGGTTGAAATTCTATGTCAGGAGAATGACTCTATGAATTTTTTTTCCGGTTTTTTAGATTATGGATTCACTTTTTATTTTTCATTTTATTATTGATTATGGTTTCTTTATTCCTTCATACTCTGATGTAATTCCTATAGGTATTATGTGCATAGAATACTGTATATGTTACTATGTTTTATTATAATTCATATTGAAATTTACATGATATGGTTTTGGTTCATTAATAAACCAATATTTAGAAAATAAATCAAATATTCATTGAACCAAAGTAGCTCTTATAAGCTATTCTCTAAACATCCACCTCTCAAATATGGTGTTAGTGATAACCCATATCGATGTGAAACAAGAAGATCTACATCACCTACATCATTTGAGTGAAGAGGTCATCAGTTCATTAGTGGGGATAATCTTCATAGATATTCACATGGCACATGAAACATCAATCCACACTAAACAACATGTTCTTATCAGCCTCTTAGAAAAACAAGACATGGATTCATAAGAAAACATAGTAGTTCTAATGGTTCAAATTCTAATAAAATTCATAGAGTCTCACATATAGTTATTTAACCTACACGGGGTCATCTGAATTCCTAGCATAAATATTTAGTTATCCCTCGTAAAAGTACATAGATTGAAGAATAATAAATTTCATGGAAAACCCATCACATATTAAATATTTTTACATGAAAACTCCCTATCTATAATATGAAACTGTATCATCATATCACACATTACTCCAATGAAATACTAGAAAATAGATAATGAGTTGGTTGTATCCTTCTTTACATGAGATAATCATACTATTATCAGGATCAAATCATTTTAATGGAAAAAATTAATCCCTTAATCATAGAAAAACTACATCAATTAATTGTATTAGGAAACTAATCATGGTTGGTAAGAAAACATAATATACTAGGGGAAGAACTATAAATTCTCTCCACTACTATATAAGGATTCTATCTGAGGATCTCTCTCTCTCTCTCCTATAGAGATGGGTCAAACTAATGATATGATTTTTTAACCAATGATCCTCTGTATTGGAAGATCATTGTATATAAGTTGAAGTAAAATGTTCCACTTCATTAATTTGTCCTTGAATAGGGAATATTCACAAGGAATGGTGACTTATAGGTATATTATAAAACCGAGTAATTGGGAGTGAATACACATTTCATTAGTTTGACAATTCTCAAGACTCTAGTATAGAATCTACTTTTTCCTGACAATCATCATTTACCATTGAATTCATTTTACCACAAAAATGACCCTATGCAACACCTATTTATATAAAAATTCCTCGTTAATAAATTTCCAATGAACTCATCAACCTTATTTAAAACTATTTTATTTCATATGAAACTAACATAACCACATGGTTTTGGATCCCACCATGATAGAATGTCTTTATGGAGGAATAAACTAGCTTCCAAGAATGTATGAATCAATTTCCATTGATACTAACACGAGGATCGATTTATTCAACATGATTCCTTGGAGAAGTAACAACACCATTACATCTAATGATATGGGTCCTATCAAGGACATGTATTCTCACTACAATATATCCACAATCCTCTACCGTAGATAAATGAGTTATGATACACCATGAAGACTTATTGACCCATTTTTATGAATCTCAGAATATGTATGTGGTAGTGGATAAAAATCTTCTAGTCCCTCCAGATCAAAATCTTCTCACAAAAAACATGATTTCCAGTGCAACCATCCAATCGATCAGGTTCTGAAATTTTTTGAAAATGAAGACCAACATATTAATAAAATAACAATTTGCCTACTGAGATGGATAATTAAGAAACATCAATGGTCACGATCCCTAGTTCTCCTGAAATGTTCTAATCCAACATGTTGCATCATCTTGTCCTACCGGAGACATCATATACTCGACATGGGGACGATCAACTAACTAGAACACTATAGGTGGGCCTATACATTTTTCAATAGGTGTTAAAAATGGTATATTCCTTTCTACAAGAAAAATATCATAAATTGAACCCCCAAAATGTGACCTCAGCATGAAACTGATCATCACCCTGGAACTATTTTGAAATCCTAGAAAGCTATCATCATAGAGACATATAAAATTTTATTTGGAGGTTCCACAATAAATTATAATATTTATGTATTTTTATTAATAGGAAAAACTAAAATACTCAATCATATATGTTGATTTTAACTTTTTTATCTGTAACTGAACTCTAATTTCTCATATTTAATAAGTAGTTAGTCAAAGATGTTATATATGGATATGTCAGCTTTTAAACCTACACTATGTTTCCTGGTTTAATAGTTTTACTCATTAAACTATGAAAATATTTCCCGAACTCCAAAACATTCCACATATATGTCAAAATTAAATAATCAATGAATTTAATGAACACAATTAACACCACTCTAAAACAACCCGAAAATCCTTGGGAGACCTAGCTGGTGGGTGGATGATCCATCAGAACCCTAATACCATATATAATTTCCTAGGTGGTGGTGAAATGTGTGGAGAAGGAATAAATGAATATTTAGTGACTTTTTAATATATTTTTATATATATATATATATAAACAATCCCATATCTATATTCGACATGAATAAAATAAGAACTGAGAGATCCCAACTCTTGATCTTCATGTCCATCAACTTTTTGTAGTCTATGAACCCACATATCCCAATGGTCCACCAATGTCAATGCATACTTTCTTTTATCATTAATTAGAAAACACACATGTGGATAAATCGCATTTAGGGGTTAGTATATACATACCCAATAGGATACATGACAATCCAAAGTGGATGACATAGGAAGAAATGATAATGTTCATCACATCCATACAATGAAATTTCAATCAGAAAATTGTAAATGAACAAAAATGATCTATATTATCTCAAAACATAGTCAAAATGAAAAATGGGATACCCAAAAAGATCACACAACAATAACTATGAGACTTCTAGTAGCTCCATGCGTCTAAATCTAATGATGAACATCACATGTAACTAAATAAAATCATTATGAAGGGCCCACTTTTCATCACAACAGTCCACATTTGATAGGGAAAAATATCCAAACAAAGAATCCCATTTATCCTATAAAAAATATATATGTTGAACTCACAACTCCCAATTATTCTCTATAGGAGAAGATGCATGTTCTCTATACTCATATCTTTTGTAAACTAATAGGATACTAAGAAGAAGTCATGAAACTCATAACTTCTCTCTATAAGTAATGAGTGAAATATTTTGAAGGGGACACATTCCTTATTATGATAAAGGGAATGAACACAAATGATATATCAAAAATACCCTAGTTTTTTAGGGGTCATACTATCTAAATATATATATTGATGACCCATTCCCTCGAATAGTAGGAAGAATCCACTATGTAGATAGAGTTTGCATATCATAATTGTCCATGTGGTGCCACTCAATGAATGGAGGACCCACACTCTAGAAATATTGGGGGTTACACATAGTGTGTCTAGGACCCACAACATATAATGAATGTGATATTCCACTCTATTGCGGGATAGATGCCCCACCACTATTGAATCAGTGGGCTTCTATATAAATCATAGAGGCCCAAATCCTATCATGTTAGTGGTTCCACATGATATGTATCTATATATGACTTTCTCATTAGTACCATATGGGTTTCCACTTAGATAATTGACAACCCGAGTCATAGGACATTAGGGTGTGTAACTCATTATTTATAAATAGGGTACCGTCTCCATATTAATATTGGGGAATGCCATTATATAAATAGAGGTCATGTTCCCTTCTTCCACTTGGGGTGCCACTAAATGGTTATATGACATGAAACCGAATTTTATAAGGTATTATAAACAGACCAAGTTAATGGGTATCAGTGACTAGCACCCTATAAACTTAGGTAATTTCCAACCCTTTCATCCCTCTATGTGTTGATCTTGCCTGATAACTTCCATCATGAAGCATTAACTAACAAAGAATCCTATATCAAAAATTTTACTCCATATCTCAGAAAACACATTAATTGAAACCATCATGTTCTATATGGAAGATAACTCTATATAGGCTACTCATTGAAAAATATATTTTTCAAGATAAAGGTGAAATAAAATGAAAAACATTATAAATGACCTACATGGTGTCCACTAGTTGATAGAAAAAGTGTTACCCAACCATGACACCTAGACATTTCTATTTTCCATACCACATGGATGAAAATATATTATTACATTCCCTGTAAGGCTACAATAAACAATGTATCAACAACATAGGGCCGGTCTTTTTTTCCATGGTGATGTCGTGAACTTTTTGTCATTCCCACTACATAGTTATGTATCATGCCATGCCAAAGTATGAGGTCATTCCCATATAACTAATTCCAATGAAAAAATGGTTGTCCCTGTGTACTCACAAAATACATGGCATGTACTCCTACAATAGATCCTATCCATGTGAAACTGAAACACTTAATATCCACATAGGGATGGTTAAACAACAAGTTGTCTAGGCCACACGTGTTGTGTGGTCCTTACCATTTCCATAACAAAATTTCCACAACTAGGGGGATACACATAATGTGTTCCCAGACTACCCATCATGTAGTTGGGTTTATTTAGAAAACAATGTTCTTTATGTGTCATCCTGAGAAGCATATTACACCACTATTCCTTCCCAATTACACATAAAATCCAAACATGGATATTGGATACTAGGAAATTCATCCATGATCCATTTTTGGTTGATGGATTTCTACCAACCACACACCCATGTGGCTCA
Source organism: Viscum album (assembly GCA_963277665.1). NCBI lineage: Eukaryota > Viridiplantae > Streptophyta > Magnoliopsida > Santalales > Viscaceae > Viscum > Viscum album. The sequence continues at coordinate 554,960,743 of OY728138.1, forward strand.
CTTGTCATTACCTATCAATCCCATTACTTCAAAAAATATCATATCCACATAGGTATCACCAATATCCCACAACTTGTTCTGGTCCATCTATAAAGAACCACCCCACTCATTATTTGTGAATACTATTTTATTTTGGTATTTTTTATAGAACTTGAAAACAAACAGATAATTTAGAACATGAAAAAAATATTGAAAATGGTGTATAACATAATGAATGGATTGAAAAATTAACATAATAAAGAATGAAAATATTTGTCCTAGAGTTCATGGATGACCATTACATAATCAAGAAGTCATATGAGGTGATATTAATAGGAAAAATGAATTTCATTCCGATTAAATCATATCAAATAAATTTCAAGGATAAGATGATGATAAAAAAATTCTATAAAATTAAGATGAATAAATATCAATTATTGATTAAATTATATAATGTCATAAATACATAAAAAATTGACAAATCTTTATTATGGATTGATAATCAATAAAGGCCTTATTTGCAGTGATAAAGATGACCCTCTATGTTTGAAAAATCAGAAACTACCTTCATCTAATCACCATTGATTGTCTTATGTTGATTATCCAATGATGAAATATCACATCCTCCACTCAGATCAATAATGGTCTATCAATCTGACCATGGAAAATATTAATAAATATGTATTTATAATGCAATTGTTTATTTCAGTTTACTAAATAAGTTATTAAAAAAATTATTAATTAAATTAATGAACCCACCAATGGATTCCTCACCTAAATAGCTAATCATATCCAATTTTGGGTCATACATATGTTTAACCACATGATTAAAAAAATCAAGGATTTATAATATCATGATAATCTAAGGGGATATTGAGTTACTTTTAAAAAATACATGTGAATGTGATATTACTATATTTAATATATTTATAGTATCACATTAGGGTTCACCAAACATCAAAATCACAATAATTATCAACAAATATCTATAAAAATATTAAATTAAATATTTGAAATTATTACATGGATTTGAAGAGAGGTATATTTTCCACAATGGGAAACAAATAATGATCCCAAAAAACACTAGGGGTAAAATCTGAAAAAATAACATTTAAAAAATTCATAACCCCTAAAGCTTTTTTATTATCCTAAATAGGCATTCCCAAACAGAAGAAGGTTAAACCAAACCGTGGCCACACATACAAAAAATGATAAAAATTTCAATGAATAATTGATCATTATTATGCATACATCAGAATAATTATCACATGTCTATGACAGATTACCCTCATAGCTTTTGAATAAACACAATCCACCAAAATCAACATGAAAACATTTAGGAACAATGCACCTGAAGAAAAACGCACATTCCTCTTTCAGTGGTGTATAGTATATTTAAATTCTAAAAGGGATTAATACCACCAAATACGAACACAAACATTACACAAGAACAATCTCAAAGGATTTCCTCAACAACATGAAACATAGACACTCATCCACTCACGCCCTGAAAATCACATTAGATTGTTCTGAAATAACACAATTTTAAAAAAATTCAACTGATTTATTATAATATGTACTATTTTTAAAAATAATGCCCTTAAAAAAAAATTCCAAATAAAATATAATAAAATCAAAAGTTTCAAAACCATAGCACCAATAACATTGGGCTTTAGTTTATTTCAAAAAATGTAATCAATTTATAATTATAAACCTAAATCACTATCCCAACGTGGTTAACTTAAAAATTTTCCGATACAAATTTAAAAAACAATAATGTTTCATATCCTTCATATTGATATGGGATTGCTATCATATATTTGAAATATATTTAAATAATTTACAACATATTAATCTCTTAAAATGACTAAAAACCAAAACCAAATTTTTTGAAATCATTAGTTTAGATTAAAATAAGAAATGTGTTTTTTTAAAACAACATCTAAACATAATTAGAAAATAATATAAAAATAAAAACATATTTTTTTATTTCAAATTAAATTATATTTTTGAAAGCATTTCATAAAAACAAACGCAATTTTAAAACTAACGTAGAGGTATTATTTTAGAACTAAAATTGTTTTGTCATGAGATCCATTTTTACCGACATGAATCGCACTTCACATTACAAGAATGATCATAAAAACAATGAAATTAATCAATATATATTAAAAACTGATACAAACATTAGAAATTATAACAATTCCATCAATAAATACCTTCTCATTTCCAAACTTGAGTGGAAATCCTAGGGACGTGGGGCTTAAAAAATTCGAGATAAAAATCAAGCCTCACATAGCCAGCATGATGAGAACTACATAATATTCATGAATTTGTCCCTAAGACAATCAATAATCAGGGTTTTTTTTTCTTTTTCATCTCATGGTATACAATCCAACCTCACACATTGATTCACTTTGTTTTCTCTATCCCAAACACACCACCAGATCACAAAAGGGAACTCAAGACATTACGCTGAGTATTAAACACAACCACGATTGTAATCAAAACACAATCCAACATTTATATTAAATAATATACAAGAACATAGGATAAATATATATATATTCCAATGGAAATGTGAAGCTCCAAAAATGAATGATCCCACATAAATATACATAGTCTTATAAACAATGTATTAACATCCTTTTATCAAATATTATAACACCCTAAATAGTATAATGTAATTTTAGAACATAGGATGGAATGGGAGCCTAAAGATCTTATAATACATTGTGATTACTCGATCTGTGGTTCCATTATACATGGCCCAGGATTTGGTTTTCCAATTGGACTAAGGGGTGTTCATGATCTCCAAAGATAGGAAACGAGTTCATGGAAATCACATATCGTACCATGGGAATTATTATACCAGATACCATAATAAGAAATTTTCATTATAAAAACTCAAAAATAAATTATAAGGGAAAATGATAACTAAACATACAAATATGACACAACTAATCCAAAAATAATAGAACATTTGAAACACATTTAAAAAAGAAGATAAAAAAACTATTGTCCAAACTACCAAAATTAACACTATTAAATAAAAATACCATGGCTATATTCAAAAAGACATTATGTGACCTAGGTTCACTATCCGAAAAAACATATGTAACATATTATATAATAAGTTAAATTAAATGAGACATATAAATCATACATGTGATATGAACAAATGATTATGTTACCAAAACCCAGAGAATCTATGAAATAATTTAAATATTACATCCTAAATATGATAGTTTGATATATAACAGATAATAAAAAAATTTCAACACTTTAAAAATGATACAGCACCTAAAATTTTGTTTGAAAATAATTTCCATGTATTTTCATAATAATTAACCAACCACATTGAAAAATCATTTCCATATCTATTACTATTGAATAAATCAATATTATAAAGTCCAAATTTAAAACCATTTTATAAAAACCAAATTTATAAATACAATTTTATTTTTATAAAAATCAAATGTTTCAATGTTTTGATATAATTGTATTAATGAAAAAAAATTATCTAAAACTTATATTGTACCGCTTAACCCGCATTTAAAAAATCCACAGGCACAAACTTTTTCAAAAGGAATATATTTTACTTTTTTTTGAAATTAATAAAAAAAAATTATGTTTTCCGTTAATTGTAAACAACATCATTCAAAATCATTAGTAAATACATTAAAATAACACTAAAATAACACATTACTTTGATCCTTTTATAATAATTTATAAAACATTTTCAAACATTCAAAATGTAATCTACTAAATGAAATATGGATGAACAGTGATATAGACCACTATGTAATGTCACAGATAAATAATAAAAAATAAAATTGTGTTTCACAAATAATAGGATAATTATATATTAAAATCAAATAATATTGATAATTCATTTAAATGATTCTAAATCGCATCCCATGATAATGGAATTAAATGATGGGATCTTAAAAATATCACTAAAATTACATAGAATATTAATATATGATCATATCAGTCAGCGCAGCTACACAATTTGAAAACAATCATGGTACTCCCAATGATCTCGCATTCCCCAATAGGGGTCTATATTATCCCCAACTCCATTTAATATAATATATCTCTGGGTGAACATCCCATTTGTGGGATATAATTTTACTGATGAAAAGTTAATTACAAACATTCATATAGGTATCCACATCAACAACCTCTCCCAATTAACTAGCTCATCAATGTCTAACCGGACATTTCCATAGAGGTAAGCATAATAAATCATAAAATACATGAAATATAAATCATTTTTATTGATACATTCATCACCACCATAACCTAGAACAAGAAATACACCTATGTGCATCTAACACAATAATCATATATGAATGCATTACAAATAAACCGAAACAAATTGAAATAAAATATAGCATGTGAATACATGAATTATAATAGTATCGAGAGGGAATCACTCCTCCAATTAAATCACACTTCGATCATATTCTATTGGTGATTCTAATTTTAAAAACATCATGGAAATTCTAATAAAACTCACCTTTCTAATATTCCATCTCAATTTACTCGTTAGAATGGTTGGATGAAATAATTCATGGAACTAATTTGGAAATCTTGAAAATGACCTATTATATCCACCAAATTTTTAAAATTGTCTCAAGTATATTTAACTTCAGAGAAAACACTATTATTATGTTAACATTCCCTCATTGATGGTTTGAAATGGTATGAATTTTGAAAAAAAAACTACGATAAAAACATAACAAGGTTGTAAAATGTTTCTAGTATAGTGTACATAGGAAATCAAACAACATTTTAACAATAAACAACCCATGTGAGGAGTTTATTATACATTAAAACTATACAATAATACTCTTTATTCATTATTTAATTAATTATATTTTTAAAAAATAAATAAAAATATTTAAAATACTATTATGAAAAAATTACATCTAATATTACATTTCAATTTTCGTAATTGATTTCACTGGAATCCCATAATATTATAATAACTAAAAAAATTTAAATTAATTTTTCACATCATGTGAACCATAAATGGAATAATTTGAAAAAAACTAATTTTCAAGTCGTTATAAATATTATTTTATGTAATTTAAAGTGATGAGAAAAAACTTCAACCCCAGTTTAACGCATATCATTGTGGAACATGTATCCTGCAACAAAGAAAACATCCATAAGCCATGATGTTCTGTATAAAACCCATACATAATAAATTACACCATATTTGAACTAAATAATAACATAAAAATTAACCAATGAAGAGAGTAGGTTTCTTGGGAAGGATAGAAGTCAATGGAAAAGATGGCATAAAAGAAAGAACTGTGATTAAAGATAATTAAAATAAATCAAAATACATGAATACAATGTAAAGAACACTGAAATTTAATATGGAATGAATATACTTCTAATGTGGAAGCTCTTGGTATGATTGTGTTATTTGGGTAGATATGTATGGGATATAGAATAATAACTAAAACATCTAGCTGGAGGATGGTTCTTACTCAAATGATAGAGATGTGATTGGAGGTAAGGATTATTCCATCATTCAGAATCTTCGGGTTGGTCCTAGTATAACCATTATGAATTGTTATCCTAGAGGGAACACTGAGATTATGGAGGTGATTCACATTCAAGTTTCCATCAATGGAAATTCCTTTTTTCACGCTATCCATGATAAAAAATAGAAGTTTAAGGCTATATAGAAACTCAAACCGCATAGTGCCCCAGGCCCCAATGGGTTTCCTCAAACATAGTGTCGGGGGTCATTTGGGGCATTGAAGGCTGATATCGTTGTGACCATCAATGACGTCTTCTCGGTGGCTATCTCACAATGATTTTAAGTGCTACAAATCTGGTCCTATTTTGACATAATAACGACCCTTCCTCAATCTTCCATTATAGGTTGATGTGTTTGTAAATCATCTCCAATAATATTCCTTTAACCATTATTAATTCAAGGATCTTTAATCATACTCTGGAGGGTGTTTCCCTGGAGCAGTATGGATTTGTGAATGGATAGTGGATTGAAGTTTCTATTACCTTGTTGCAATAAATTCATGGAGATATGAACTTCAAGACTCATGTCTCAAATATGGATATTATAATTGGATAAAAAATATGGACTATGATATAATTGAATTTGGTTTCATCAACATGGTTCTCTCGAGTATGGGTTTCTATGAATGGTCTAATAAAATCATTTTTATATGTGTTATACCTTTATTGTTGGTAGTGTATTTCATTGGTATGTTTCACAAAATATTAAATGAAGTGTGGGGGATTATACAAGATGATAGAAAATCCACTACCATCTTCATAATGACTAAAGACTCATTCATTCTTCTTATTAACAATAGGGTTTCTACTGGGGATATTCTTCCTGTATGTAGGAAAATGTTTCTTCCCTCAGTCTCGCATATAATGTTTTTATTTGAATCTATTAATTTGACAAACGCTAGCTGGAGTCCAGTTCATGGGATCAACAAATATCTGGATCAATACTGTTCGTGGAGTGGCCGAGAAAATTGATAGATCCAAGAGTAAAATTTACATCTCTATCAAGTCTGTGTCAAGTCGGATCTCCTCATTGTGAAACGTGTTTAAAATGTACAAAGGATCTTTTTCTATTGGAGTACCTTGGAACCCATATTTCCCAAGGGATAACATGAATTAAACATTTTGATAAAATTTTTAACATGATTAGGAAGTGTGTTCTTAACTAGGATAATCAATACCGTATTTTCAGGGGTTTTATAACATTTTTCAATAGTGTCATTTAAATTATCCCTATCATCACTCTATCATCCATCAAGGTGTTGATGGTGTAATTTCTACCATTGATTAAATTTTGGCACATTTTTCTTGGGATGAGTGATCAGAAGTAAAATTATAGTCGACCCCATAGACAACAATTGGTAGGCCCATCCATGAAGGTGGGATTAATGTTAGGAACCTGTTAGATAACATGCACTACATGCATTCAAGGTTTTCTTGTGAGGTCATGGAAGAGTGTACTCATTATGGTATGGTGATTTCTCCAAAATATGCGGGGAATATTTATAGGGGTTCATGCTTTTATTTTCTGGGATATGACAACCCCTCAAATCCTAGCTCTCTGTCAAGACCCTCAGTGAATCGTGGGTTAAGGGAAACTTATCTTCTAGATCCATAGCTTGGTGGGGTCCACACATGGATCCCTGTAGTTTCTTGCCCCACATATTACCTTCAAAAATTACACTTTGTATCCAAGATTTATTAATTCTATTCTGGATAAGTATATATATTGAGATTTTGATCTCATTTTCATCAACTCAGAACGGAATAGATGTGTGTTTACTCCCTCCACCTCAGGGTTCTACACATTAAGGTATTTTCAGTGGATTTTTCTTCAGCAGGTGCAATATGATAGATGGAATAGCATTTTGTGGGGAAATAAGATTCCATCCACGTATAAATTTTTAACTTGGAGAAAAAAGAAATATTTTGTTCCTATAGAAGAAAAGGCAAAGAAGTTATGTGTTTTCCTTGCCTCCAAATGCTATTCCTGCACTAGGAATCAAGAGTAGAATACAAAGAACCTATTTTTTTTAGAGTGAATCAGATTAAGAGGTATGAAGGTTCTATAGGTATTTCTTAGCACTTCACTATCAGAACCATCTAGATAGATACTTCCTTGTGGGGTGGATTCATGTTACGAATTCCACAAACATGAAAATAATAGAGAAATTTATCACTCTAAGTACAACATGATGGTGCATTTGTAATGCTAGGATCAATGCAAGGTATGAGGAAATTATCAACTCTATAAGATACATCGCTATGAAAACTTGGTCTCTCCTCATTGATGTGGTTATCAGTATCAGCAACATGCACAATTCTCCCTCACTGAGATATTTTCAGAGTAGTGCATTCATTAACATTCCTAGAAATTAGCGAACTATAAGATAGTTGGTGTGGTGGAATACACCAGTTTCTTGATTCACATATAATGTGTATGGATCATACAAGGAGGGGATCATTCGTGGTGGAGGTGGTGTTTGTATTATAGGGGTAGTTTCCTAGATACATTTTCTACTTTTTGGGGACAAGGTACATCAATCCTAGAAGAAGCAAAAGCAAAAGCAATGTGCAAGGGATAGAAGTTATATGATCATAATAATATTTCTCTAACCTAGGTTAAAAAGAACTCTAATAATATCCAAGACTCTATGCATGGAAAAGGTTCCACTCCGTGATCGATTATCTACACCATCCAGAAATTAACATCCATTCACAGAAACAACACTCATATAGTCCATACTAGAGATATGGGAATAAGTAAGTGGACCATCTCACATCCATGGATATTGTGAATCAAGGCCCTAGTGTCACTTGCTACCCAGCATCTATTTTATTAATTATAGGAGTGTTGAGTATGATTAGAGGAGCTGAAATTGACCTCTATTACAAAAGGGCTTCGTATGCCCTATACCTATTGGTCTTTGCATGGTTCTGGTCTAGTGGTACATCATCATACTTACTAAAAATTTTCCTATAATGACGAGACTAAAAACTGAAGGTGGGAGTGTAATTTTATATTTTTAATCAAAAATGGATTGATGGAAGGATTATAAAACATTTCCCAAACCACAAATTTGATTTTACCTATAAATAATACACTAACACATTTATCCATTAGATTCCACAATGTAGTAAAAATAATTCCCCAACCCAAACCAGCAACACAATCAAACTATAGAGATGTATAAATTAATTTATATATGGTTTACATAAATTTTCCTAATATTAAACTATATCATATGATAACTGATGGTCCGAAATTTTTTCACATATCATAATCATGGTATGAAATCACTCATTATTCACCCATGATAAAAAACAGTGCATCAAATTTTTTTTACTGAAAATCATGTTAAGGACTTTTAGCATCGTAGTTTCCTCTAAAATATTCATGAAAACTATGTATAATAATTAAATGATAAAAAATTAAATGATTTTACTTAAAATTATGTGGAATCATAAAACAACTTCCATGTAAAAATAAATAATATAAAATAAACACCTCATTGTTAAGGTGGCTACCTAATATTTTCAAAATACTCCATGCCATAACTATTTTTCGTTGATACTCTTGTCCTATTCACAAAATAATGTTAGATTTTTTATATTATAACATATTAATAATTTCTATATAGTAATGATTTATACATATAAATCATAAGTGATATATATTATTCCATTCTTAAATATATAACTCTATTAAATCTCTGTTTTTACAATACAATCATCACCCGTTTCAAGTATTCACTAATTTGGCAACTTACCACAATTCAATTTAAATTAAAAATCATATTATTTTATAATACATAAATTCCTAAGAAATATAATTGAAATATAGTTATTAATCTATATATTATGTCTTATATAAAGAGTGTCTATATATTCTAATACCAATATCAAAATTATCAGTACAATATTACATCCCTTTATATTTAATGAAATTTAACTTATATGGATACATATATTAATAATTTAAAACTATAAATATTAATATTATATTAAAAATGTAAAAAAGAATCATTAAAAATACTATTGGAAATATCCATCATGTTTTCCCTATGTTATCCTTTAAAATTATTAACCATCCCATTCTTCATATATACCATCCATGAAAGACACTATAAGCATAATATTGTATTTAACATATGTTTTTATTCATTGAAATTGTCATATTTTTATATATTACACTCTCGATACAATGAAATATATCTACTCCATGTATTATTTTTTAAAACCCACAATTGAAAATAATTTAAATCATTGTAATATGTTCAATGATTCTATCATATAAATTATAATATATATATTTTGACCATATATGGAAAAATTATAATAACACACAAGAAGTGTATTCCATTATCGGGTATTAATATATTTATTGAAACTATTTCTATATTTATAAATTACACATTCTATATAAAATTTTATATGTTGAAAGTATACCATTGTCTGGCCCAAATTGAATAAATTGTTAAATCTTATGAAATATAGCCCTTTATTTTGTCCAGTAAAATTTAACATCATGGCTATATTATAACATCGATTTTCATTATGTCTATCTATTTGGATTATTTTAATATTTTTTATTATCAATAATAATAAACCATTTATACATGAGTTTCGAAGATATGGACTTGGTCGTTCAAATATTAAAACCATTTAGAATATTTCTCATATCAATTTTCCCCCTATCAGGATAATTAAAATAGTTTCACATCATAAAATTATTCAATAATACTAAATAGAATATAAGATCCATAATTTCCATATATTACCTATTATTTGAATTTTTTATATGATCATTTTTTATATAGTGAAATAATTTTTTTATGTTACTATATTAAAATATTTTTTCTAAACACATTCCTTTAGTTTATCAACCATTATAGAGGTTTAAAATATTGTATTTCTAAATTGTAAAAATATTCTACATATTTTTACTCCAAATACAACCCATAAATTATTTTTTATTTCCAAACATTTTCTTGTTGTTTTTTAAATATAATTTTTATAATTTCGCATTATTGAAATTATCTTATGGTTTTTAATTATTGTAGTGTTAATTTCCTCAACAGAAAAATTGTGATAAAAAAATGGATCCACAAACCCCATTGGGTAGTATTATATTTCAATATATATTTCATCATTTGAAATATTAAATATCATGTAATTTAAATTAAAGTCAACTAATATTTTATTATATTATTAAAAAAATTACTACATTTTTCTATGATAACATATATTATATATTTAAATTTAAATTTAGTTGTTTCTTAAAACATGATTTATTATTCATTATTAAAAGGGAAAACTATTGTTATATTTTTTAGAGAATATAATAGTTAATTTTTTAATTCATTTAGTATATGAAATAATAATCATGTGAAAATATTTTTACAATAATTAATATATTTTTACAACCTATTATAACAAATTCAGCGATTTCAACAATTAAATTTAATCGATCAGATTGATAATAATTTAAAACTCACATATTCATCAAATTATTCATTCACCTCCAAAAATGATTTAGATTATTGTTTATTATCTATTGATAATGAATTTCTTGAAATAAAATCATGATTTAGAAACATATCATATTGCACAAGTTAAGCCTTAATTTCATAAAAATTTATTTCCTAAGATATATATTTTTCATGGATGATACCAATATGGTGTATAATACCAAAAAAATTATCATGATATAAATTAAAATATCAGAATATTTTATTATGTATTTTATTCACTATATTGATTCCAAAAAATAATTTTTTTTGAAACAAATGTCATATATTTCTCCATAATGATACATATTCACATTTAAATATTGCATTTTAAAATTGATATTTTCATTCCTCTATCATCATATGGTGTTTTGTAATCATTATAAAGATTGATAAGTTTTAATGAATGTTATATAACCGATATCTTTTATTTATAACATTTTAGGAGTGATACATATGATGTAGTTTTATAAATAAATCTATCTATGAAAATATCTTATTTCCCTATATCAACATAAAAAAACATTATCACTAATATGAATTGAATAAATCAACATATTTTTTTAAAAAAATCAATTCAAATAGTTTATATTATTAATTTATATATTTTATAATTTACAGTAAAAAGATATAAAATTTTAGATCCTCCTTATATTTTAAGGGTTCCACATATATTAATCAATATTTGATAATTTTTAGATTATGTGTATTTATAAAAACAAATCCTCTAAATATAACCTTCTTTCATGAATGAAAATATCTAATTATACAGTCTCAAATAAAATATAATCTCTCCAAAACTATGTAAATTTTTTGTTTCAATTTTTAGAATATTTTACATCAATTGATTAAATTAATATTTGATCTTATTCAAATATAATAAATAATAATATAAATTTTATAATTAATTATACAAAATAAAAGATAAAAATTATTAAATGAAATAAAAATATCAAGAAATTTTAATTATCTAACCCTATAATACATATAAATTCCTTTATGTTGTATACAAATAGTAATTGATCAATAGTAATATAAATATAACTCTAAATTTTCAGAGGTTTAATATATATACATTATCAATTATAATGGTTAAACGAACCTCAATTATATAAAAAAAGTAGATTGAGATTTTTTTATATTATTAAAATACACACATTTAAATATTATGATAAATTAATGTAGGAGTAAAATAAAAGTATTAATTTTGTTTAGATTGTTACAAAATATCCATGATTAATATTTTTTAATTTGTAAAATAATTTCAATTAGAAATCATTTAGAAATAAAATCTTTCTTATATTTGACTCATATGAGTTGCATCCCTCATATGATATTGTTATAGCCATGGATATTTTTTCTTCTACTCCAAGACATATATTAATGTTTTATAATCCCCCCATAAATACCATTATTCCATGATATCTATATATTTTTCCCCACTAATCATCAATATTAAAAATCATATCCATAAAAATGGTTTCCACATAATCCTTTATGATATTTTATATATAAATAGATTATATAAAAACACATTTTATTTTTAAATATAACAATTTTGAACATGTTTATCTTATCAATGATAAATTTTTCATCTTTATAAAAATTACATAAAATAAAAACTAAAAACACATTTTATTATTATTAAAATTTCATGTTATAAATATCTTTTCATACTCATTTATGATTAATAATTTTATATTTGATATCTTCATGGAAATATAGGATTATTTTGCTGATTTAACTATCACAATAAAAAAACCATGTATAATGTCTTATTCATATTCATGATAAATTCTTTCTCAAAAAAGGACAATACATGTAAAATTTACCATTATTTCTGATATTATATGTTGAAATATCACATTTATTAATTCATAACTTCCCCAATAATAAAATACTAAATTTTATACAAGTATAATAGAAGTATTACAATATTATTCTTCATACAAATTATCATTTACATAGAATCGTTTCATAAATCACGTAATTTAATTTGTTGTTACCAGAACACAACAAACCTGAAATAAATCTATAAAATTGATTTTTCGAAATTATATTTATATAGATACATGATAACAAAATTCAATTTAATTTTATTAATCCAAAATTAATAATTTACATATTTTATATTGCTCATATAAATGATTATTCTTTATTAAAATTATCATATTCAAAATAAAATATGAATATTAAAAAGGGAGATATACCCTGACATGGTTTATAAGTTATTATTTACTCAATATTTATATAATTATATATTGAATAATTATTTATAAAAAACCATAAAAAAGATTTTTAAACCCCGTGAATTATTTAAACAATATACTTAAATATGAATAAAAATGTGTATATTAAATTTATGATATATATTTTTAATAATTATAAAATAAAAATGAAACATTTAAAATATTTTATAATATATATAAATATATATATATATATATTTCAATATAATTTTGAACGATATAAAAATTCAATAATATGTTATGATCTATATTTTGTAGAAAGATGGAGTTATTTTAGAAACTATTATGATATAAATTTCCATCATATTCTTACATTCCATTATATTAGTGTTGTGATATAATTTGAAAATACACATATTGATAATTAAATATTTTTCATGGTCTTAGTAAAAAAAAATACATAGATTACACAAATTATGGCTTAATCATTATACCACAAAACATAAATGTTTTTCATATAATTTTTTAATGGCTCAAACTATTATATATAAAATTTTCCTTCTATTATTATTAAATGTATTATTATAAAACATGAATATAGGAAACACTTGAATTACTTTCTCATTATAACATTAATTTGGATTTAATGGACCCTTATGTATATTTACCGTTGATAATATAATCATTGAATTGCCATCACTTGATTAGTTTAAAGATAGGGTTTTCACAAATCCAATTTTCAATGATATTGTAATTAACGGACTCAACCAGTGGGATCATACCATATAAAGGAAATTTTAGAGCTTAAGATAGAGATAACATTTGTGGTGTTTTTCCTTGACAAAGACCAACCCGTGATCCAAAAAAATTAAAAATGACTAAAACCATTTATAGGGGATGTTCAAAATCATCAAGATAACAACCGAACCCATGCTCGTTGATCCACACCCATATGGAATTTATATTTTGTATTAATGGGATATGTAACAGTACCCCATGATTATTAGTATGTATATTTTTTATTGAATAATGAATATATTTCCATCCTATTATTTTTTCTTGATAAGTGATTTTTATTCAATAAAATGAAAATAGTATTGTTGTTTTCTATTCAAATTCATTGTATATAGTTTTCCTGATAATTTTTTAAAATTAAAAATATTTGAGAAAAATGTTTTTATTAAATATTATTTAATAAATATAAATGGTCACATAATTTTTTAAGAAGAAAATTTTAAATTTTATGATGGTGAATTAATGTTATTATCAAGAAAGCTACCATTTTCAATAAATATATGTTTTTATTTTAAAAGATAATTTTCTCATTTTTATAAATTTATTTAGATAAAATGAAAATTATTTTTGTAATATGGTTGTAGAAATTACAAAATTATGAATTTTCCAAAATTTTATATGACAGTTAAATTTTTCTGTAAAAATTAAATACCATATAAATATACTTGGTGTATTTTTTACATCACAGTGACCGAGAAGTGGTGTAATAAGTAATATAAATAGAATAAAATACAAATTATAATCTTTTCCTTTAATATAATGTGATTTTAAGTTTTATTTAATTATTTTGTAAATCAATTACGAATCCCAAAGACATATAAAATATATTATGATTTTAAAATCATTCCATTAAAAGTGTGACTCTTCTCCACATCACGAAGGGTAATATTTTTCTAATGTTGGACAATTAAATAAAAAAATAAATTAAACCACTAAATTTTTTATTAATACAGTATAAAAAATAATAGAATAGTTTGTGTTTTGGGATATTTTATTATGTAGAGTCAAAAAAATAATTAGTAATAAAATAAATTTTTTCCCTATATAAAACCACACATGTTAAAATTTATCATCAATAATGCTACATGGAGAACCCTTTTATTATCCCTTCCACTCTCATGAGTCCTCTAATAGAGACCATGTTCTTTCAAGAATCCCCTCCCATGATTATTGGGGTCAAACACCCATGGAAGGGATCTTACACTATCCTCTTTTATCAAAAACTCATTTTATGTTCTTCCTTTTACATGTAATTTTCATATAATATGATATGATATTCTATATTACCTATATTTTAAATTATGTGAATATATGATGATATATTCCTTTAAAAATCATTATCCCTCACATGATTATTTATGTACACCCCTTACTATTCAAAAATTTAATAAGGATTATTTTCTCTATTCATATTTCATCATTTCATTATGCCTTCTATTGACATATTTATTATATTCAGATAGGATATTAAATTTACTTATTTCAATGAAATTTATTTCGAAATAATGAGAGTCCCATTTCTCTCTTATCAATAATTTTTTTATTTTGGATTAAAGTCATTATGATGCTGAAATTGCATCGTGAATTTCCCTAGAAAACAAATTGTATACTGAATATATTACCCATTATTATATCAATGGTATTAACTTTTAATCATATATATATATATATATTGGGGATATACATGTATTAAATACACATTCCATGATCGTGGCCTAAATTATCATGGTCAATTAATCCATTTTGTATAATCTCTGTGGCACACTTAAGATTGAGAATAAAAGGATTATGATGGATCTACCCTGATTTCACTCAAATAAATTTTGTAATGTTTAATACCAAGATACATAATGTTGGGATAGGGATGTACCATATTAATTTATGGGTCATTATCCATTAGGAATTATTATCAAGTTTTCTTTAACTTATAGTCATGGATCAGTGCTTTATATTGTTTACACATTTACCATATTATGATTATCATTTTTTTATTATGACTTATTATTAATTTTCCTTTTGTTCCTCACTGATAGGAATGTTTTATATATTTTATAAAAAATTCTATGTTAATTATCTTATTGTAATTTATAGATTACCCATCTCTTATGAATTTTCATATGTTATGCTGGACAATTTTATATACTATGGTGTATTTCGAGCATGATAAAGAAGTTATCAGTAAATAATGTTAAGGAAGTTTATAATAATATTATTGTATCCCATGTTCAGGATGTTATTTTATATACCTAATTCAAAAATCATCTAGATAGATCAATATTTTGGGTTTAATTATGTGTAATTTTATCTAATAATTTATTTATTAATGTGTATTAAAGGGAAGGTTTCTTATAGTTGTCATCATGGGAAATGATTATTTATTTTTCAAATTAGGATTAAATATCTCTAGGTAATGCCATATGGATAAGAATGTGCATAAGATAAAATCCCTAACTTTTGGTAATTACAGATTAACATGATTATTAATAATATAAATAATTGTATGGATATTATATGTTAACATGGTTCTATAACAGATATTTCTATGAGAAAAACTCTAACATTGTGTTCCGAGCTTGAATCGGTGTAAACTGGTATACAATAATGGGTCTTACTATGAACCTACATTGACACTACTCAGGGAAATTCGTTTTTAAATTTATAAAATCATTATGATCCATTATTAAAGGAATTATAAAATTCACATAATAAAATATTTATGAAATTTATATTGGAAAACATAGATAGATGACTATATACTCATAAGTTAATGATATAATTGTAATTTTTAATTTATCCCATTAATGTCATTGGATTTAAATTTATCTGTTTATTGATTGAAATAATATTTACTAACATTCCTTTTATTCTAGACAATAAATAGATATATGTGAAATCAGGTAAAAAACTATGTGATGGGGAATGTGATGACTACCCAGTCAAGATACCCAATCTTATTAGAGAAGAAATAAAAACAATTTTAATTGTAATCTATGATCTATAAAATATTCTGAATAGAATCATGGATTAGGAGAAGCACCCAAACCCACCATAGATATAAAAATCCATAATCAAGAGATTTGAGTGACAGATGCATCTTATATTAAATGAATCATCTGATTCCTTAATCATAGACTAATGGATCAATTACATTGAGAAGATCTTCCCCATCCTTTAATTTTCAGAACAAGAGAATGTTCTACTAGGTGTTTATGTTATATGCGGAGATGACGATCAGTGCAAGATATTGTTCAATATTTTTATTCCTGTTTATGATATCAATGTTTGAGATGGAGTAATTTCAATAAAAAATCAACAAGTATATCCCTCACACATTACAATATAAAATGTAAACAGATTTCAAAGCCCTCATGAAAAAAGTAGGTGAATCTATCCGGGCATGTGATGAAAGCTTCAAAATATTTTCACAATACAGCTCTTGAGTTGTCTTGGCCAATTTATACAAGTTTCATCACTTATTTGGTGTGATAAAACATAATCCATGAAAAGTAACAGAAATCCATGGAATCAATAACTATGAAAAAATTGTACAATGTTACTTCATATTTAAAATGGATATTTAAAAATACTAAGTGTAATATAGGGATGATAAGTGGAATGTGGAGGTTAATCCTGGAAGTCCTATGGTGAAATATAATGGTGATATGAAATATCAGCATCCCATAGGTAAATGATGTGGAAAGAAGCACACATATAACATCTTATGGAGGAATAAATATTCATTATGTAGGCAATTGAAGGATATCCTTATATCAATTTTTCATACGAGTAACCTACTAATGTTATGGTGGAATTTAACTCTCGTCAAACATCAATGCATTGTTCATTTTTATAACTGAAACAAAATATTGATATTTTAAAACTAATTCCTTATTCCAATGATTTTTTGGATGCACCCAAAACCTCTAAGATAGAAAGGGAGATATTTTTTCATCGATACCAATGAATTATATACTAAGAATAAACTGGTGATATGTAAATTATTTATTAATTAATTAATTGTTATAATTCTCCATTATTTTAGTTATATTAAATTAGTCATATCATGAATGTTATGTAGAACTAATAAAACACCACCATAAAGCATGGATGTAGAGGTGTCAGTGATAATAAATGATGGATAAATTGTTTCACCATGTGTATATAACTACTTCACTGTCATAATTTGTGGGATAAACTATGAAAAAATCATTGTCATATATCCTTTAGTGGAATTTTTTGAAATTCTAGGCCTAGATTTTAATTCCCGTTATAAATCCTAAATAAATTTCCATGATAAAATAATCAATCTATATAATGATAATTGACCCATAATTATATACATGTGTAATGAGGATGATTAATTTTATTTTACACCATCATCTGAAGAAAGCATATTATTTCCTTATGAGAATGTTTTTAAATATAAATATATTAACTCTTAGGAATGGATCCTCATCGAAGACATTTCTATTGTTACAAAATACAATAAGGTTGTTCCCATCTAATTTTCGTGTCCTCCTCCAACTAGGGAGGTTGAATTTACAATTGAACTTATAGTTGGGGCATTGAAAATATCAAATAATCGGAATAGGATGTATATTGTGGAACAAGAGGAGTTAAAATACAACTAAAGGAGAATCTTGATAAAGTGTTTATACACCCAAGTGCTTCACCATCTGGTTCACATGTCCACATCATAAAAAATATGGATGTGTCAATGCAACATTGCATTGAATATCATGATCTCAACAAGTTCACAATATAGAACAAGTATCATCTACCACAGATTGATGAAATGATCGATCAACTATATCGAACTAAATACATATCCATGCGGGATCTTCGGCTGGGATAATATCATGTATGGGTTAAGAAGGGGGATATTTCCAGAATTTGTTTCTGATATAGTTACGATCACTATTAGATCAGAGTGATTACATTATTACTCACTAATCCTCCAACAATATTGGTGGAATTGATGAATATTATATTAAGAGATTACATCAGCAAATTATAGTATTCATTATAAATGATATCCAAATATAGTAGAAAAAAAGGAGGATAATGATGATCATTTTAATAATGTGTTATTGATTTTACCAAATAAAAATCATTATGTAAAGTACAAAAAGTTCAAGTTCTTATTGAATGAAGATTCATTATTGGGTAACATCATCATAAGAAATGAGATATATTTGGATCCTTTAATGTCAAATGAAATTGAATGATGTAAAATGTTGACATCTATGACATGTATTTGTAGTTTCCTTGAGTTTTCATGGTATTATCAACATTTTTATAAATTTATTATGATTTTAGAACCCTGTGACAATGAAAATTAGGATGGGAGTCAAGTTTTAATTGATTAATGTATGTGAAGATTTCTTCAAAGGGTTAAAAAGTAGGATTATAATTTCCCTTATTCCCACACTTGTTGTATGTGGAGAAAATTATATAGTATTCCAAAATAAAATGAATACGGTATTGGGATATGTGTTGACAAATAATGTCCATGAAATTTCCAATGCATTAAGGTAGTTTAATGTTGATTAATAAATCTATCCCAAACATTATCAGGAGTTGTAAAATGTGATATTTTCATTGAAAATATGGTAACATTATCTATATAGTGAGATGTGTGAGATATATACTAATTAAAGATACTAAATAATACATTCAAATATAATGATCTTAATATGTTCCAATAAAGATAGTTAGAGCTGGTATCAATATAGGAATTATTAGTTCACTACAATCATAGTAAAGTGAATAATGTGGAAGATGATCGAAGATGAAATGATCCAACAATTGTAGCATTAATTATAATTAGTATGGATAAAAATTTATAATAAATGAAGTGTATGGACAAGGGAATCATAAATGAAGGTACATCATCAGTCCATTCACAAATGACTTCATAATTGAATAATATTGAAAGGTAAATGGATGCTCAAAAATAAGATCTATTAATTGAAATGAAATTGGAAAATATAAAAAATAGAAATAATAATTTTTTATTATCAATAAAAAAAGAATAATTATATTTGGATAAATAGTATGTGCTCGTGGAAATAATATGATAATGAAGTAACTATTGGATAATGCACATAGTTCTACATTCCCTATTCCCCCAAAAAACAATGATGAATCGAGATATCCATGAGCAATAATAGTTGGAAAACACGAAGAAGGTGATCGTGGAATATACTTCAATTTGACTGTTATGTCCAAAATTTAAGGTTAAATGGGATATTTCAAATGTGATGATGTAACCATTACCCATACAAGCATAGAAATTGGATTAAATCACCATAAATTTTTTTATCAGACATCTAAAGACATTAAAAGGTCACAACTCTATCTATGTTTCTGTGTATAATCATAAAATGAATACAACATTCACTTCTAATTGTGGGGATTTCTCCCTAGATAAACATTTAGTGATATACATCAAATTAGTGGTGACTCTATATGGGGTACCAATATAAATTGGGATCAATCGAGATCGATGATTATCCTCTATGTATTGTAAAAGTCTATAGCATTATCTATGAGATGATATAAACATTAGTATAGATTATCAATGTCAAAATGATGGTCAAAATAAGTGAACTATCCAATCACATGAGGACATGTTGAGTGAATGAGTAATTTACATCAAATGAAGATTTTACAATCATTTTCCTCTAATAGTGTTATCTAAAAACAATAGATTCTAGTCAATCATACAAATGGATCCATATGAATATTATTATTGTAATAGTATTACAACACATGCATGATAGGATGATGTTGGGGAAGACAAACTACTAGGTCATAAAAATGTTAATGAAATTGAATAGATGGTTAAAACCATTTTTCTGCACATCAAGGAAACTATGAGTTGACAGAATAGATTTGTTGAAAATTTTCAATTATACCTCGATTTCTATGCTGGATACATAGTATTCCTCCAACAATCTCTATGGAATAACATGACAATATTTTGTATGGTTGGAAAATGTAGTAAAATGTACAATTTCTCTTTTATAAACCATGATCACATTAGAGTGGTGTCCATTTTACTTGAACTAATATGAAACCATTCCCATGTACGTGATGTATTCCATGTATACCTCTTGAAAAAGTACATACAACACCCATAACATGTACTCAGTATAGACGTGGTAACATTGGAGAAATCCATTTCTTATGCGGAAACGTTGATGAAGATATTTTATCATAGAGAAAAAGTTATATAGAATAATATGATACCCCTAGTCAAAGTGTTTTGTAGAATACAAAATTTTATATAAGAAACATGGGATCCCAACGAAGTAATGAAGCATTGAAATTAATATCATTTTTAGTGTGGGAAATGAACATTTTTGGGATAAATTTATTAAGGGGGATAGATTGTAATGACCTAAACTATTATAAAAAAATACCCACTTTAATTTTTAGTAAATGAATTAGTAGATAATATGGTCACAAAAAAACATGAATTTTTTTATTACATCCAAATGGATTTAAATGAACTCTATGTATATTTATCATTTATATTATAGTCATTAACCTGTGATCACAATATTAATATGAATATATGGTTTTTAAAAATCTCATTGTCATGTACATATGATGTGATGTCCTCAAACAGTAGGATTGTACCTTATAAATCCCATTTATTAGAGCAGCTATGGGTGACATAATTTATGAAAAGTCCCTTGAGCATTTCAAATATGATATCCATAATAATAAACATGATAGAAATATTTTAAGGGAGATGTTTAAACTCATTTAGAACAATATCCGAACCAAATTCCCTGAAACACCCCATGAAATCCCCACCATCAGGCACCTTAACCTCCGATCGTTTTCTGTTTTATTAATATGATATGCAACATGACCCATGAAATATGAATATATATATATATATATTATGTTTTCTATAACAATGAATATATTTACATCTTATTTTAGGTACATTATAAATGATTTTTATTCAGTAAAACATATATAGTTTATATTTGGATAATATTCAAATTCAATTGTGAAAGATATTTTATTGAATTTTTGAAATAAATAATCTTATAATGAAATATTATTTTTAAATACATTATATTAAATAAAAATTAAAGTATAATTTTTATGAAGTCATTTTTAATTGTTTTAACGATTAAAAATAATATTTTCAAAAAACACAATCATTTTCAATAGATGGTGGTTTTTATTTTTAATGATAAGGTTCACATATAATGAAAATTATTTAGATAAAATGAATAATTTTTTATAACCAAGACATCATAAATATCCAATTTTGAATTTTTCATAATGTTCAAAAGAAATCAATTTTTCTAGTAAAGATAATTAATGTATATACTTATTGTTTTATGACATCAAAATGATCAAAATGTGATCTAATAAGAAATATAAGTGTGATACTAGATGAGATAAATGTTATACCTTTATAATTGTGTAATTCAATGTTTATTTGAATTACTTTCTTTATAAAATATGAATCCCCCATGATATATAATATATTTTATCATTTTAAAATATTCTTTGAGATTGTGAATTACCTCCACATATACAATGGAAATATTTTAATAATTTAGGATCTTATAGATGTAAAATATTCTAAATAATTCCCATTTTTAAGAATCCATTTTGAAAAACCATGTAATGGTTTTTAGTTTTTGATATTTAGTTAAATAGAATTCAAAACCTAAATAATAAATGAATCCCCTTGTTTTCCAATTAAAACAAACATTATTTACAATTTCTATTCACCCAAAAACTATGTAGAACGACCATACTCTTATATTATCTCTATATAGTCCCCCATGATGCCCAAAGAATACAAGATCCCATCCCAAGTAAATGGAGTCACAAAATAATGAAATGGAACTTCCACTATGCACTTTTATCGAGACCTCCTTTTTTGTTACATACATTACATTTCATTTTTATTTGGTGGGATATAATATTCTTAATACTAATTAATGTTAATTTTAGTTAAAAATAAGTAAATCTTAATTAAAATATTACTAAGACTCTCAAGGTCTTCTATTTATACATGTTTCCATGCTGAATTTTCATAGAGATATTTATTCTCTTGAAATTGTTTCTGCATTCTCTTATGCCATCGATTCCAAAATCTGCGATGTTTGGATGTTCTTTTTCATTTTCTATTGAACCCCATTTTATATCTGAATAATTAGAGGGATCTTTTTTTTTCAATATCCATTTTTAGAAATTTTTATGTATTACTATTATGAGGCCGAAATTTCTATGAGATTTTCCGTGTCAAAATAGTTATGTAGGGAATATATTGCCCTTTATTCTAACAAGGATATTGACCATTATAAAAATATACTTCTTTATGGGGTACATATATCAATGAAATATTTATTTCATTCTATATGAATAAATAATGATGATGAATGAATTCATGTTGTATGATATATGTGATGCTCTTATGCATGAGAATGAAATGATTATGGTGGGTGTGACTAGATAGCGCTATAATGCATTGGGAAATTTTAATTATCATGTTATATCATGGGTTTTGATTCATGTTAATTATTTATATAATTGATATGACTATAGTCAAAAATGTTTCTTATATTCCATGTTTATTCCGTTATTAGGATTTATATACCACTACTTTCAAAAGTATGTCCCCAGGTAATCCCTGACAGTTTTATGTTGGAATGAGTATTTTGAGCATGTTAAAGTTGTTTTCAATAAATAAATGTTATGGTTGTTTGTAATAATGTCTCTGTATCCCACGTTCAAGATGTTATGTAACATACCGAATTCCAAAATACACTACACATATCATTCCTTTTAGTTTTATGAATTTTTTTATGTAATGAATCATTTAAAAAATGTAATAATGAAATGGGATGATATACATTTCCAAAAAATTAACATTTCAAGGTAAAAATTATTTCAATACAAAGTCATTGATTATTAATATTACAAATATATATCATTAATGATGTTATTTAATATAAATTTTAAATCATGTGAATATTTTACACACTATTGGGTAGAAATGTTAATTTTAGATCATTATCATTTAGATAATCATTAGTAACCACCAAAATATAAAATTTAATAATCTATATACATTTGTCATAAATTATTTTTATTAGAAATTGATTATAAATTAATATTTATAGATATAATATTTTCTCCATTTAGTGGGAAATAAATTTTTTTATTATAGGATGGTTTTATTGATATATTATTTGTATTTTTTAAATATTTTTCTTCTTTATGGGAGGGATTTTCTCGATCGTCAAAGGAAATTTTTTATTTCGATTATATATAACCAAAAATTTGATAAGAATATCCAAATAAATCATATAATAAATGTTATGTTATTTATGATTTTATTCGCTAATATATTCATTTAATTTTTAATTTTTTAAATGTTAATTTACTTTATAAACATATACTTATTGAATAAAACCCACAAGAACAAATTTTTAATCTCATGATACTTCTTAGGATAAATAATGATTTTTTTCTTAAAAATTTGTAAAATATTATATAAATAATATCTTAATTCAACTTAATATTATCAATGATGTTTTACTAATATTTAATAATCCAATTAAAAAATATTTCATCAATGTGTGTTTTTTATTTTTGATGGTTATTATGATGATTATATGAAAATTCAATTAGCTACACAATTACATTTTATCATAAATAATATGAAAATTGATTAAATGAAAAAATATCATTCATATTTCAAGAGAATAGTTTAAATTATATGACATTATACAAATCTATAAATTGTAAATTTAAATCTCTTCAATCCATAACTACTTAACTTTCTCTATAGTGTTAAATTAATCAATGATTCATTCTTTTTAAATTAGCATTATCTCGATAGCCATTATGATTTTTACTATTATATCTTAATTAGTGCATACTGAATATTTATTAAAACTATTGTCTCCATATTATTATTATCAATTATAATATTATAAATTAAGGAATATTGGTTTTTATTTCATTTCCCAGGACATCCATAAATAAATTTAATCTTGAGTAGTGTTGAAATCTAAAATGAGGTCGAATTCTATAATACATCAACCTTATCTATATAAAATACTTTAGTAGTTTTCTTACCCCTAAATATATTTATGGTTTCTAATTTATACTATATATAATATCTATTTTTATCATCTTGGGATTTATCTAAGACATCATCTTTTTGGGAGTGAAGGTTATTATTTGTACTGAAATTATTCTATCTTTTTATTTTTTCATTACATATTTTTGATATTATTTTATGTGTTCAAATTTTTCATCCCCACATAATGTTGGTTATTCTTGGTAATATAGTAGTGTTTTTCAATTATTTTTAAACTAAAATAAATATTTAGTAATTATGTTGAGTTTTCATTTTTTATTATGTTGATATTTATTTTCATTAATGGAATGACAATGTTGAATTTATTTTCTTACAATTTGTTTTGAAAATATTTATATTTTAATTCCTTGAATACATATATTTTTGTATCCTTAATGGTAAATGTTAAAAAAATTATCCATATATTTGGAAATAATATAATTCTCTTAAGAAAAACTAAAAAATATTTGAATATATTTCATCCGTTATGATGACATTTTAAATGAAATAGTTTGTTAATAATTATAATATCCTTGTTACCATTATCATCACATTAGAAAATTTTTAATTAATAAAATACATTTCACTGTGAAATTTACATGATTAATGAATGTACCAAAAATGTTACTCTATGTGAATCGTTATATCCTTATTAATTTTTATAATATGTATAATTATAGATTAATTGAATTATGAATCCCAAACATAAATCACCAAATACTATTGCCACAAATCATTTGAATATTTTAACAAAATAACCATTATGTAGATGTTATTTGGTTCTTAACCATGGTATTTATGATCATTAAGAATTAATATTAATCTCCTAATAGTATGTTTCTATAATTGATTTTTTCATTACTGTAAAAGTGATTATATGCATCATAACTGTGTGTTTGTGAAATACAGATGATTAGGAATATTTTATAATATTATTAAATAAAGTCATTAGTATTTTACATGGAATATCTACAATAAATTATGATCATCCTTCCTAAATATAAACATTAAGGATAAAAAACAGACTTGAAAAATATCTTCATTTTAATCCACTTAGTAGGACAAAAATGATAATATATTTATAAAAATATAAAAAAAATTAATTATAATAAACATAAAAGAATAATGGCCTCTCTGTTTTGTAAATGGTTTATAGCTATAATGAAAGAGTCATATTAAATTGAACAACTAGAAATAGTTGTTTAACATAAATTGAAATATTGTGCTACAACATAATAACAATCTCTAATAAATCAAATTTTGTAATCAATAATTTGAAAAAAATGTAAAAAAATTATTTAAAATGAAAATAGTAATGGAAATAAAATGATTAATAAATTAATAGAATGAAATAAATGATTTTAGATGTTAGAATAATGGTCATATATTATTTGTTATTTGAATACACTATGGGGAAGGATATAATTGGAATAAAAATTAACAAGATCATTGAATAGTTAAAACTCAATTTCCCTAGATTCCCACCAATACACCCATTACACATCATTCAAAGACCACTGGTCCTGGTTATATATTAAATTTTACTATTATTAGTCAACATAAGAAGATTATAATGTTCGTATTTCTTCTATTAGAAAAATTATGAATCCGCATAGAATGATAATGGTTTTTAATATAATATCACCATTTCAATATATTATTTATTATTGAATTCATTTATATTTCCCTTTAAAACAATTTTATTATTAATTAACATAAATACATCATTAAAATATGAATTTGATAAAATAATGTATTTTAATGATAATTTTCTTCTTATAAACATGTATTTAGATCAATATTAGTTTGATGATAACGAAAAACCTAATAAATATCAAGGCTATTTGATCTATTTAATTGAAAACATGATGAAGAAAAATAATATATATTATTTTACGATATATATATTCAAATAATGAAGTATTTTTGGTGACGAATATTAAGATCATATTTTAATAGAGCTATAAAGTGTCTTGGTTGTTGAATATAGAACAAAAATATACATATACAAGAGTACAATAATTTTTAAATTGAATCTCATGAACAGATACAAAATGAAAAAATTATTTCTTTTATTTAATGTGATTATTGATCAATTTTATTTTTCCCTATGACAAATTAATATAAACTATATAAAATAATTCTACGAAGTATTAAATTGAGTGATGAATTTATAGAATTGATGTTTTATTTATAAGTAATAATTTAGTACACAATAATTGAGAATTTTCAAAAATGAAATTAAGTAGTTTTTGTAATTAAATTTCATAAAAACAATCTAATGGGGTTATATTTTATTTAGGGTAAAAAATAATTTATTATGGATTAATGTTGACTTAAAATAGAAAACTAGAAATATGTTAAAATATAATATATAGTTAAAATGATTAGTGAAACAGTTAAAAAACAATCATTAATAATGGTTGGAATCTAATGCGTATTTTATTGTCTACTAATGGTACACATATTAGGATAATGTATCTTTTAAAAACTAATATATAAGGAAAAATTTATATATTTTACTCAATATATATATATATATATATATATATATATTGGGCTCTCCTTTACCCTTCCAAAATAACTTTATACCCATTGGTTTTCTTCATGAATCCATGAGAAAAATATTATCCTCTAAATTCTCATTTGATAAAAGTTATACTATAATCCACATTAACACTCATAAATCTTTCATTATGGGGGAATCCATTTCGAAAGGTAGAAATTACATCAATAAATATAAATACTTCTTTTATATAATATTCAATTAAAATACCTTATATACTTTATATAAACAGCATGAACATCCACAATGATATTTAATTATAATCTTAACGCTTCATTAAAATTGATATTTCTATAACATAACGTAATATAATTTCTATGACCATCTTATAAAAAGTACTTATTTAGGTATGATCACCAACTAATATGATATGTGTTATATTATCTCAATGAATATTTTCAATGGTGAGTAAACAGAAATAAATTATGAAAATATATTTCATTAATCAATATTCTATACTAGAATTATGTTTTTTTTATCGTGGCACCAATGTAAATGACTGTTATAATGAAGATCAATAATATTTTGTAAGTCATAAGAAGAACATGCAATGTAAGGTCCATTCATTGAAACCTTACATGTTTCATCTGTCAAATGATAGTAAAATTTTTTCATTTCATTAAAAATATATATTTTCCAAAACATTACTCACATTTAATTTTTGAACATAATAATATTGAATTAAATTTCAAGATACCATTTTTAAATAAGTTTCATATAAAAAATTATTAACATTACTGAAAATAAATTCCAACAAACTAATGAAAAATTGATAAATAGGAATGAATTATTAATATAATTTCTATTAAATATGAAGAATAATTTTTAATTTATTAAAAAATTAATATGTTTTTTATATAGAGGTTTAGAATGTGCACATGGATGTTGGAAGTAAAGCTAATTGTGTTTCTTCTAATATCACCTATAATTTTGGATTATCAAAACCTATTATATTTTTGGATAATTTTTTTATACATTCTATTTTTATCAAATTAACTTGTTCTTATTTGGTTATATTTGGTGTTTTCACGTCGTTTATACCATTCTCCTAATATTAACATGGAAAACACCAATTATAATATATGTGATTGGAATTATTTGTATATTGTTTCTATCAGTTGGACTCTTTCACCATTATGTTGATATTCAATATAATGTTTCCAATAATTATTTATTTCCTTTCTTATATTTGTATGAATTCATTTGTTATATACCCATTTAGTTTTAAAAATATACAAATGTGTGAATGGAAAAAATTTGTCTCATATTTTTCCCATTTCATACTATGTTGTATCAAATAAATCTATAATATTATCTATATAAATATATAATGACATGCTTTCATGGTCATTAAAGAACTATTAGTTAATATATAATTCAATATTAAATCATATATTTAAATATTCATTATGAAATTTAATGAGAATTGAATTTATATTTCATCTTGTTCTACTACTATTGAAACACATTTTTATATATTACAGTACATAATAATTATTTATATGATTCAAATGGTAAACATTTTAGTAGTGACTATTTTTTATTTTTATGAATTGTTTTATGTATTATGAATATTCATATCCTACCTATTTTATTCTCTTCTGTATCATTATGATATATTGTATTTCAAAATATTTTTATATAAAAGTTGAACTGAATTTAATGTTATTCAATTATGAGTAGGGTGGGACAAGAATTATACTTCTCTCTACAAAACATGGTTTAAAATTTATCTCGTAAATTTTTTTTTCATGGGAAACGGAGTATATCTCATTCATATTGTGTAATAAGAAACATTTTCCCATTATGGGTCGATGTTCATTAAATAGATCCTGGAAGTAGGACATATTATTCTGTGATTATACTTATTCCAAATCATTATATCCTCCAATATTCATAGATTTAATCTAATGCTTTATGTTACAATTCACAGTAATTAGTTGTTTTTGGATAAAACACCACATCAATAGACCTAGATTATCACTAGAATGGAATGGGATTCTATACTCAAATATATAGAAACTATTGATTTAACAACAATGAGGAATTTAATTAGAATGATTTTTCTCTCAGCTCCATATTTTAATGTAATAAACCCTTTTAGAATATTATGAAAATGAAAATCCAAAACATTTTTATGTATATAATATCTTTTTAAATAGAACAATATAAAAACAAATCTAAAAATATAAATGAGTTTCATCTAATAAATGTTTAAACAAATTTCTAAAAAAATTCATATGAATAATAACATCATGCATTACAAATCATAGAATATAGTAATTAGAGCATAATATAGAATAAAATATACATTAAAAATTAGAATGTTTTATTTTCCATACATACCAGCACACAGAAATAAATAAAAATATAAGGTGAACCATTTTATGAAGCTATCTCTTTGTTACCCAATGTTTCTCCCCCATCACAAACCATAATCATTGACAACAATAATCTATATGAATTGTAAAGGTGATATGAAATATACAAAAAACAATTGGAACTACAATCAACCATTTGGTAGTGTGTATATAGGGATAAAGAAAATTCCAAAAGAAAGACCTCACAATGATGTATATGCAATTCTTTTAATTAATCATATCATATATATTCTAGATTTAAATAAAGTAATAAAAATTTTTCTGTCTATAACACATATCTAAAATGAAAAAAAACCCATTTGGTTTCTATAAGTATTTAAAGAAAATTTCATTTTTAAAAACATATAATATTATATCAATTTTTAAACCATTTAAAAAAATAATTCAATATAATAAAACCCTATAAAACAGTCATTGGAATATCCATCCCAGCCATTCATGACTATTAAACAAAACCAACAATTATTATATAAATTTATCATCCCCAAAACATACAAAAAAATTATAATAAATGATTACCCATCAATTAGTGGAAAAAATATATTTTTAACCATGTGATCAATTAATAGTATGAATTCTAAAAAAATAATAATAGAACTGATCATACCAATAATAGTGAATGATGTAATTATATAATGGCAATCCCTTTTATAAATAGAATCTTAAGAATCATTTTTAGGATATACTAAACTATATAATAATTGAATCTAATTATATAATTGAATCAAGATCATTAGGATGATCTAGAGAAACTAATATATCTCACTATTCCTTAAAAAATTTGGGCCCCATAAGCAGCCCTTGTTTGTGAATCTAATATGGGAGAATCACCCAACATTGGTTTTATCAACTTTAAAATGAATTTCTCTATAGGAAGTGAAAAGTCAACAGTACTTGTTATATTCGTCTC
The DNA here is from genome assembly GCA_963277665.1 of Viscum album. Taxonomy (NCBI): domain Eukaryota; kingdom Viridiplantae; phylum Streptophyta; class Magnoliopsida; order Santalales; family Viscaceae; genus Viscum; species Viscum album. Next base: position 554,991,763 of record OY728138.1, read on the forward strand.
TATTTTAACTTAATTAACAAGAATTATTATGACCATCCAACTATGGGGGTGGGAATGAAAATGATATAAACATAAAATCAAATGATCCAATGTACCTTGCTTCACTACTAACTCCCTTGTCTTGAAAAATAACTATAAAAATGTTTATAAATAAACAAATTTATGAAAAATCATTTTTGAAAAATTAATCATAAATTTAAACCAAAAAGGGTCCCATGATATATGTAATGATTACAACTGTTGTTTCAAAGATGTTGTTACATGAACCTAACTCGGGAAAAAATGTCACGTATTCTTTTTTAAAATTTAACCACATAGAAATATTTTAATACCCCAATGTATAAATTCATTTCGAAAACTAATAAACGATTTTCTATCAAGAATAATTTCTTTATAGTTCAAAATATGTTCATTTTCATAGATTAACACCATTAAAGTCATCGAAATCTTGTAAAAATTAATTTAAGGATGCATGAAATGTGATAAAATTTTATTCAAATAAGATAAAAATAAAATAAGGAAACCATTTTTTCCAATTCACAATATCCAAATAGTCAATTTGTTTTTCCAATGAAACATCATATTTAAATACCATATTATTTTAATAATACTAAAAAATTCAATCACCAGTGACATTTATAATTAGGGGATGATATGGATGTTTATATTTCAATCTAACTCAGGTGAAGATGCAGTATGTTTCACTAAATGAAAACGCAAGAAAGTGAATTGATTCGACTACCATATTATATTATATAATTAGTGAAGAATGTTAGAAACAAACTGATCACTTAGTATAGTCTAAAAAACGACTTGGGCTTCCCATAATTACGAACCTAAGAAGAAATATTAATTGTATTAGAGGAGTTCATTAAGAATGATAATAATGAAATACCCTAAAATAATCCCAAATTAAATATCAATTTTATAAAATCTAATGGATGACAAGGAGAGAGATCCCAAAAGGATTTATTTTGTTTATCCAAATAAATGGTGGCTTGTGGAAACCCTAGGACACTAAAAGTATTGAGGGGTATATTTGAAAAATAAACATTATAAAAACATGGGTTACTCTTAAAATTATACATTATGGATTGGTAAACCATATGTGAACTATTAATCATGCACTTCTAACTGAACATACAACCTATATGGTTTGGAAATAGAATTCCTTATAACTATTATACCCTGAAAAAATTAACACAATTAACAAAACTAAAACAAACTATTTAAAGGGAGGCCCATAAGGTTTCGTTAAACATATATTAACTATGTAAAACTAATTTATTTAATTTGTATTTTATTATAGTTACCGCATGATTGATACAAATAACATGAAAAAAAAATTACACAAAAACTTTAATATATTGGATGGAAAACATACCTACCACATATTATTAAAACATAAAATACAAAAATACAAAACATTAACATAATGTGTAAAAATATCACTTTTGTTCAACATATATCCCAACTAATGTTCATTGAAAACAATATGATGGGACACAAAATGGTACCACATAACATAAATCATGTGGTGGCTAGGACTTGGTTAGTTATAATTTTCCATCTTAATGGAATAACTAAATAGTTACAACATTAAGATCATCCTAAAATATATTTATAAACATTAAAACACTATTAAAAAAAATAAATACTCCAAGAACATATTAATCATAAACCACAACTATCTAACCTATAAAACAAAAAATGGGATGATATCTATTCATATTCACAAATAAATGTATATAGATTAACCAATTGAAGCCACATATAGGAATAATACTAAAGAACATATTTTCACTAATTAAACTCCTAGTTAATTCAACAATAACATTCAACTAAAAATTAAAAAATACAGAGACTCAAAAAATTCATTAATAAAAATGATCATATTTTTTATAAAATGGTAACAACAATATTCAAATTAAATCTACAACATCATGGATATAATACTATTATGTATGGACCTAAAAAATAGAACCATCATCCTTGGATGTTTTTTCAAAATAAACATAGGTTCTATTAACCTTTGAATAAACCCAAAGGTATTTCATGTCTAATCTAATGAAAATATATTTAATAGTACTTTAAATACATAATCACATAATCATCATCCAGTAAAACATTTCCATCTAATAAAAATAGGTAACACACATTCCAAAAAATTATATAGGGAAACCTAAATACAAATTTACACAATATACCTCACCGACCTTCCAGATCATGAAGGTTATAAAAGGAAAACTTTGTGGATAATTAGATTCCATGTTTTCACTATAGTATTTACCACCGAAATAATAACCTTTTGTATAAGAATACTTAAGACACTAGGTAAATTACTAGAAACCCAATTATATTGTCCTATATAATACTATATTAATCAATGTGAGTTATGAAACAGTAATATATAATAACATATTTGGAAATAAATACCAATATGAGGGAATAAAAAATTGGACCCAATAAAATAAGGTTAGAAATTATCCACTAATTAACAAATTCTCTAGTGTTTATTAATAGAAAAATATTCATAAAAAGAGAGTATTCAGTGGGATAATAATCCTTGAATAATGGTCATATAAAATATTTTATAACCTACAAGGTTTTATAAATTTACATGCTCAAAAAATAAATCAAACTAATTCATTCCTCTCATATCAAACCAAAAAATACTCCATAAAATTGATAGACAAACAAAAATACAAAATAATTCAAAAATTAAAATAGCTGTTCATGAGTCACAATTGATTCAAATAAACTATAAATTTTAATCACTATAAAACATTAAATTTCTTCCAAATACATACAGTTGAAACATAAGAAAACCACTTCTTGGAAAATCCAACCCCATGAAAAAATGTATAATTAAATTTTAATAATAATAAAATCATTCCTTATATTTATTTAAATTTTTAATCTAATTAAAATATAGATATATAATTTTTATTTCATTCATATAAATTCTTATTTATATTTTGAAAATATAATTCAAGGTAAACATATAATTATGTATATAATATAAATTTTCATGTAAAAAATTTATTTTCACTAACCATTTAAAAATTATTTCATAGTCAATTTTTATGTAATTATCCACAATTCCCACTCTGAAAAAAACAATAAAAACAAATAACAAATCATTTAAACATATTTGACGACCTCTCCCCTAGGGCTCATGTTGTGACTACCCCATGCCCGCATTCCATAGGCTAGGGGATGGAGACTAGAACCTCGGTGTATTCCCTAAAAATGGGAAGGAATTGCCTTTATAACTTGTAAGCACACATAACCATGCACAAACAAAGATAAGAACACAAGTAAACTGAACTGTAAACATAGTGATTTCAGTAAGTAAAAGTGGCCAGAATACAAGCCCAATTGGAAAGTTGAAGTACAACTGTGATACAATACAACTAAAGAAAAGGAAATGTCAGTTGATGGGTCATCATATGAGGATCCTACCAGAAGGGTAGGTACATATTGCCTCCACAGCACACCACGCCCATCCATATCCTCCGCGTATCAACACACTGAATGGTCCACCTCCGGGCATCGTCTAATCTAGGAACTCATGTCCTCAGTCAGCGTTGATCGTCATCTGCACCAAACACAATTAAGTGTGGGCATAAACCATGTAGGGGTGAGTATTACGATACTCAGTAGGGACCTCGAGACCCTCAAGGTCTCACATAATCCACAAGGATAAACCACTGAGTATGATATCAACAGATAACCCTACTTAGGTATATGCCCATACATATACCTAAGTTATAAATTAATCTATCTCAATCATGGGAAAAATATTAAGGTACTGACTCAGATCACACTAGGATTTATTCATGGGATGGTAACATGAAACATCCCCAATCACATCATCGAACAATTCGGCTACAAAAGAACCACACCTTTTTTGAATAAAGTGGGCCTTCTGCATCACATAGAGGAGATTCCCCCTATCCTTGGACTACTGAGGTACTCATCCAATTGAGTATTGTGGGTCTTCCACGTCGCACAGATTCCCTCCCCACCATGAGTCTGTCGTGTCACATAGAGGTGCTCCCCCTCGTAGCCTACTGAGGTACTCCTCCTGTCGAGTACCGTGGGTCTGATGCATCACACAAGGGTTTTACCCACTGTGGGTCTACCGCGTCACATAAAGGTGGTCCCCATAGCACCTATCAAGTCACTCTGAGTCGAAAATTTCAGCAGTCTTCAAGTCTCGGCAAGCTACTATGTTCCCGCACTATGCTTGCTCGTTTCCAGGAGGATCCACTACACAAGCTATTGGTCGAGACTCCAACTTCCACGATGTCCCATGAAGAAGCATCTCAATGTTCTACCACATCATAGGGGTCTCAATACAATATACTACGAATCAATCAAATGTTGGGTCTGTTAGTTATTAGATGTTTCATCACGGGGGCCCGGTTTTAATCGTGCTCGATCTAACTGGATTGAACCCCGTCTTAATCCAATACTCTAGTGGGTAATACTCAAAAAGTCCGTCTCTCTCCATGATTTATAGATCCATTGTAGGTTCATCAAACGGTCGTCCGGTACCAATGTAATTGCCAAAGAAGCGTAAATGGGTCATTGTGGGTCCGGGACTGGTCCGACCCAGTCGGACCGACCCGACATAGACCAACCCGGTTTGGGTTAACCCGACCTGACACGTTCGGTCCGACCCAACATGCTTGATGGCCCGACCCACTAGGTTTAGCCCGATCCATTGGGCGGGCCGACAAGCTGTGAGGGCCACGAGGGCCCCAGGTGGCGGTGAGGGCACGATGTCGCATTGGGTTTTGCGGAGCTTCTCGGTCGAGAGTGCGGAGCACAGTAGGGGTTCATCCACAGGCAGAGTTCTGGCTACGGGGTGGCGGTCTAGCTGCAGGGTGGTGGTCTGGATGCAGGGAGGTGGTTCGGCCGTGGGGAGGCGGTCCGACCATGCGATGGCGGTCTGGCAGTGGGGAGGTGGTCCAGTCGCTGGGAGGTGGTCCAGCCATGGTGTGGCAGTCCGGCTATAGAGAGGCGGTCCGGCCGGTGCGTGGCGACGAGGATGCGAGGTGCCTCGTCCAAGATGGATCGACTAGGAGGGTGCCATAGGGGCACGATTCGGCAAGGACGGTGCAAAGAGGCCGCAAGGGTTCGGCCCGGCAGGAGGCAGCGTGGCTGCGGTGCGCGGAAGGCATTTGGTGGCGGGGGTCATGGGGCGGCGGTGGCCGTGGGGTGGCATCGTTGTTCTGTCACTATCGTTACGGCCGACAGTGGTGTCATCCCCCCTTCTCGTTCCCCACTGTGATTGGTATCCATTCCTCCTCACTCATGAAGAATGCCACAAATTATCACAAGAGATTTCAAAAGGGATGGGCCATGTTAGTTTGGCCCGCACTCTCTGCATTAGAGCAGTAGCAAGTAGCTATTAACTCCCTTTAAAATAACCAAGATACATCAAGAACAAAAAAGGGGAAAATTTCAAACAACAACCCTACCTTGTTCAATGTTTTTTTGGAACGAGGAAGAAGGTGAAGTTGTCAATGTTCGTCTCATCCACCACACACCTCCAATCCCAGGCTCGGGCGTCAGTTTATCGTAGCCTAGGATGTTCCATGTCGACGTTTTTGTTTTCAATAAGCGTTCATTATTAGAGATCTTTCTCCCAAGTTCCTCCACACCCTATTTCTAACAAAAAGAATAGGTAGCATCCAAAATAATAGATTATGATATCTATTATTTATTTTGTTGGCATAAAATTCCAATATGAAAAATTAATCTGGTTCGTTGGCATAATTAATGTGGAGAAAGCTCAAGAGGCTCCTACACATTAAATAGGGAGTTGAGAGGTGTATCCCTTGTTAAGAGGAGAGTTCTAGAGGTTTAGGCCTCGGGTGGTCCCCACCACCATAACCTCTTATGGGAGGTTATGCTCGGGTGGTCTCCACTACTATAACCTTTCATGGGTTGTTAAGGATTGGTGGTCCCCACCACTCCACTTCTACATGGAGTGGTTACAACTAATAAAATAAAACATGTGATTATTTTATTTTATTATTTCTGTGAAAACCCCAAAAAATTAACATTCACCCTCGACCAACTGTCACCGAGGTGAAAGTCACATTAAGAAAATATTGGCGCTGCGAGTTCGACAGTGTCCCCAAATTTCAATTCCGAACACTGGTTCAAAAGTTACAAAAACCCTACCCATACGTTTACTAAACATACCCAAAAAAAGTTCAGAAATTCATTCTAGGCACTCCGGGACTCAAAATTATGGGCTGTCAATATTTGCGGACTCATGAAATTCCCATTTAATTAAATGAAATCACGGAATTTTTGGGTCTTTACATTGTCCCCACCACAGTACTTTGTGTCCCCGTAATCCACAACTCAACTAGGTAAACAAGTGGGGATACTAAAAACAAATTTGAGCCTCCCTCTCCCATGTGCTCTTTTGGAGGTTCTTGTGCTGCCAATGAACACGCACTAGAGGTATCGACCATCCATGAAGGACATGCTCTTGTCGATCCTCAATCTTTACTAGAACCTCTATAAAAGTCGCACCATATTCGACGTCCAGCTCACCATGGTCGATGATGTGGGAAGGGTCGTGCACATATCTCCTCAGCTGGGATACGTGGAAGGCACTGTGCACCCGGTGCAACAGAGGTGTAAGAGCTAAGCGGTAAGCCACCTCGCCAACTCTGATGAGGACCAAAAAAGGTCCGATTAATATTGGAGATAACTTTCTACCTCGACCAAATCTCCACAAACCTCGTTGAGGTGAGACCCGTAGAAAGACATGGTCTCTATCCTTGAACATTAGAGGTCTTTGTCTACTATCAGCATATGACTTCTGCCTGCTCTGTGCAGTCTTCATCTGCTCCTGGATGATCTGGTCCATCACTGTGGTATCCCATACCATCTCGGGTCCCACACGTGCTAACTCACCCAGGTCAGTCCAGCACAAATGTGAACTGCAAGGACGCCCGTATAATGCCTCAAAAGGTTTCATCCCAATAGTAGTGTGATAACTGTTGTTGTATGAAAACTAATACAAAGGAAAGTGATCCTCCCAACAATGACCAAAGTTGAGGACGCATGCACGTAGCATGACTTTAAAGGTCTTAATGGTCCTCTCAGTCTAGCCATCCGTTTGGGGATGGAAGGCAGTGCTCAATCGAAGTTGCATCCCGAAATCCTCTTAAATCCCCTTCCATATCAGGGAAATAAAATGTGCATCATGATCAGAGACAATCATCGGTGATACTACATGTAACTGCACAATCTCATGTACATAGAGGTTTCCCAAGCTCTCTAATGATCCCTACTCTCCGATCGGTTGGAAGTGGGCCAACTTGGTGAGTCAGTCGACGATCACCCAAATCGAGTCATGTCCCCAAGATGTGAGTGGATGTACTCTCACGAAGTCCATGGATATCCCATCCCACATCCACTCTGGGACATCTAAATGATGAACCAAGCCATCTGGTACCTGATGTTCAATCTTGAATTGATGAAAAGGGTGGCATCTAGAGACAAACTCTGCTTCTTATTTTTTAATTCAAGTCTACTAGTGCTGTATTCGGAGATCCTGGTACATCTTCACCACTCTGTGATGTACCGCTAGTGGGGATGTTTGGAACTCCCTCAACACTTTCGCCTAAAGTGACATTGGTACCATGGTACATCTTTTAAAGAGGATGATGTGCTCCCCTCCTTTATTAAATCCATCATGTTCCTATCCTGTGGATATCTGAGCACATCATTCCATGCAGTCAACATCCACACACAGCGCCTCCCCGACTTGCTAAAGAAGTGGGAGACTGACTATAAAAGTGTGAAGGATAGCTTCTCTATCTCTATCCACAATGGATATCTGCAATGCAGCCAGCTTCCCTATCTCCTCACCAAGAAGCTATATACTAGACCTCCTTCTGAGTTCATTTTCTTCAATGTTTACCTTCCCAGTTGTATAGACTATCTAGAATTCATAGTCCTAAAGGAACTCAACCAAATGTCATTGTCTCAGGTGTAGGTCCTTCTAAGAGAAGATATAACTGAGACTCTTATGATCAGAGTACACGGTAAAATGCTCACCCCTCAGATAGTGTTTCCACATCATCAAGATGAATACCACTACAGATGACACTAGTTCATGGGTAGTGTACTTATGCTCGTGATATCTCATCTTTCAGGAACCATATGTGATCACTAGACGCTCATGTATTAGGACACATCCGTGTCTGTTCCCTGATGCATCGTAGTAAACTACGTACCCTACGCCCTCCCCTAGAAACCTCCAGATGGGGGTACCAGTTAGCATCTGGATTAGCTCTTGAAAATTCCACTGGAATTTCTTTGACCAAACGAAGGTTTTCCCCTTTTTTCGCCAATACTGATAGTGGTGCTGCAACCTTGGAGAAGTTTTTCACAAACCTTTTGTAATATCCAGCCAAACCCAAGAAACTATTACCCTCTGTCACATTCATGGGTGGCTCCCAAGAAAGTACTGCCTCAATTTACGTTGGATTTACTGCAACTCGAGCCTCCGATATGACATGTCCCAGAAAGTGAACCTCTCTGACCAGGAACTGGAACTTCGAGAGATTTCCATAAAGCTTGTGCCCTCGGAGTATGTCCAGTACTACCTGCAAATGATAGGCATGCTCCTCCTCAGTAGTCGAGTATATCAAATTGTTTTCGATGATGACTAATACAATGCGATCAAAATATGGATGAAATATCCTCTTCTAGTTTACCATGAACACTGCTGGAGTGTTGTTAATGCCGAATGGCATAACCAATATCTCATAATATCTGTATTGAAAGATGAAGGTTGTCTTCTACAAATCCTCGTAGGTAACTCTGAGATGGTGGTAGCCTGATCTAATATCTATCTTTGAGAACCATATGTATCCCTTCAGCTAAACAAAGAGGGCGTCAATCATCGAGAGTGGGTACTAGTTCTTAACGATCACCTAGTTCAATTGCGGATAGTCAACACAATGTCTCAAGTTCCTATCTACCTTCATGACGAACAAAATTGGTGGTTCCCATGTTGAAAAATTATTTCGGATGAATCCCTTCTTCTGCAAGTCCTCCAGCTATACCCGCAGCTCACGAAGATCCGTGGGAGCCATCCGATATGCTGGTGTAGATATCAGTGTCATCATGGGGTACAAGTCAATATTAATGTCGGACTCTCTATTAGGAGTTAGATCCGAAACTTCATCAGGGATGACATATGTGTACTAGTTCACCAATATCGGATAGCTCGGACTCTCCACATCAACAAATCCAAGGCTATGGATAGCCCACTACTGAGTGAATGGATGAAATCTCCTCCAAGATTGTCCATCCTATGCTAAAAATGATTCCTTCTCACTGGTGAAGGTAAACGTAGTCTCATTCGTGCAGACACACCACACCTTGCACCTAATATAGTCAATCTGAGCATGGACTGTATATAACCAGGCCATACCTAGGATGACTCTGTAAGGCCTCGACGCTGCAACTAAGAGATCCCAACCGAATCTATCACCTCCTAGAGTATGCTTGCACTACAGGAACCAGTGCGTAGCATCGAATCTTCTGCCATCGGAGTCTCTAGTTGAATATGTCAAGTCAACGGATCTGTCAGAATCTCCGAGCTCTGAACGAGGGCAGTGACAATAAATAAATTACTTGCACCTATGTCTATAAGTGCTACAACTATGCTGTAGTAGACACAAATCCTACCTCGTATCATCTCCAGAGCGCTATGATCTTATGCCTCAGCTGCATAGAGTTGTGCTCTCCCCTGTCCACCTGCTCTCTACGGTCAGGGTGGATATCCTGGTGGTGGTGGTGGTAACATCTATAATTGTCGCCCCAGCCAATAGCACGACCATCACATCTTCCACGTCCGCCTGCTCCCTACGGACCTCCTCATTCGAACCATTGTATCTTCCTAGGAGATCCTTTGAACGTCTGTTGTTCATCTGTATGATAGGTTGGAATGTCACGAGCCATGTCACCCCTCTCTCCGCATCAGTAACACTACATTATCCTTTCCTTAATGGTTCCACCTTGGGTGCCCCACACAACCGATCGTGAGTCATGCGGTCGCACACCTGTAGTTCCAGTCCTCTTGGACCTCTCTGACATCAGTCTACTGCTAGCTGCATAAGACTCTGCTATGTGATGACTGGTGGTGGGTATCACTGCTGGTGACTGCTCAGCAAAAAAAAATTCTCCACGAGGAGGGCTCTCTCTAAGAACCCCACCTACGTCAGGAAGTGGAGTGACATAATAAAAGCAATGATCTCTCACATGTTCCCATACTCGAAGGTCTCGTCCCTGAAGAATGGGTGTTACACCATATTTGTGGTGTATCATGAGAAGTCAGTGAACCTCGCTGAGTACTGAGCTATAGTAATGATGCCCTACTGCAGATGAAGTAGCCTCTTAATGTGCACTGCGCGAAGAGTCGCTGGGTAAAACTCTACCCAAAATAGGCTCTCAAATTCTTCCCAATGAAGCATCACCTCTTCGTGAACTTAGATCATCAAGCTCCACCATCTTCCTACTTCTACCTATAGAAGGCTGATGGAAAGAATCACCATGAGGTCGGATGGTGTCCTCACCAGTCAGAAGACTCCAACCACTGCCACCATCCAATCCTCAACTGTTTTTGGGTCTGTCTCTCCCCTGAACATGGGTGCCCTCTAGTACTGAAACTCATAAAACACGCTCAACCAGCGTACACAATATTCTATTGGGGATGGTGGCATCGGCGGCCCAATGGGTAATGGTACTGTTTTGCCTCCTTTAGAAAATGGCCCTACACTAAGGCCCAGTCCCTCAGTGGGCTATCAGTATGTGCTACTCTTGGAACCCTAGCTAGCTATTTTCATGGAGGAATCATGAAAAGAAATAGGTTAACCATGGTCAATAAGTTATACCTGGTGAGATGACTCAAGAGATCATAAATAAAACACATCAAAACATATACATAGTACGCATTTTCATGCACTGAGTCAGAAATCAGAAGTCAGGGTACTGGTGTATGGATACATCGGCCGTCGCACCATCACTGGACTCCCTGAACTGAAAACTGCACTCATTACCTTTAATACTATTGCTTCATTGAAAATATCAGATTCCTAGTTTTTCGGTAGAACTGAACCCTCTGATACTGATTTTTCAGGACTCATCCCCCGGGGCCTCTGTCGTGACTACCCCAAGTCCGCCTTCAATTAGCCAGGGGCTGGAGACTAGCACCGAAGGCGTATTCCGTAAACCTGGGAAGGTATTGCCTTTATAACCTGTTATCACACATAACCAAGCATAAAAAAATATATGAACACATGTAAACTGTTCTTTAAATAGAGTGAGTGCAGTAAGTAAAAGAGGCCAGAATACAAGCCCAACTGGAAAGTACACATACAACTGTCATACAATTCAACTGAAGAAAAGGAAAAGCCAGTTATTGGTTCATGCTCCGAGGATCCTACCTGAAGGGTAGGTACAGATCACCTCCTCAGCATACCACGTCCATCCGTCTCCTCCGCGTATCAACACTCTGAATTGTCTACCTCTGGGAAACATCCAGCCCTGGTACTCACATACTCAGTCAGCATTATCTGTCATCTGTACCAAACGATACGAAGTGGAGGCATAGACCGTGTAGGGGTGATTATAACAATACTCAGTAGATACCTCGAGACACTCACAGTCTCACAAAATCCACTAGGATAAACCATAGAGTATGAAATCAATAGATAACCCTACTTTGGTATATGCCCAGACATATACCTGTGTTATCAACTAATCCATCTTAATCATGGGGAGAACACAGTGGTACAGTCTCCGCTCACACTGGTATTTATTCTTGGGGTAGTAACAAGTAACATCCCCAGTCACATCGTTGAACACTTCGGCTGATAAAGGAGACCCCCCTCTCTAGAGTAATGTGGTTATGCTGCGTCACACATAGGCACTTCCCACTTACCATGGACTACTGAGGTACTCATCCTGTCGAGTACCATGCGTCTACTGTGTCACACAGAGGCGCTCCTCACAGTGGGTCTACCATGTCATACAGAGGCCCTCCCCCTCGTGACTTTCTAAGGTACTCCACCTATTTAGTACTATGAGTCAGCCGCATCACAAAAAGGTGATCCCCCTCATAGCCTACTTAGGTATGCCAACTTGGGTCTGCCATGTCACACAGAGGCGCTCCCCACTAGGCCTGTCAAGTCTCTCCGAGACGAAAAGGTCTGCAATCGTCAAGTCTATGCCAGCTACAAGTTTCCCGCACTGTGCTCACTTGTTTTCAGGAGGATCCTCTCAACAAGCTACTGGTAGATACTCCAACTGCCACAAAGTCCCACGAAGTACCATCTCAATGTTCTGTCACATTATAGAGGTCTCAAAGCAATAGAAGATGTGTCAATCGGACACCCAGTCTGTAAGTTATTAGCCTTTTAGTACTGGGGGCTCGGTTGGATTAATGCTCAATCCAACCTTATCGTACCGTATCTTAATCCAAAACTCTAGAGGGGTATAATAAAAATGACTCTCTCATTCCACAATTTCCAGCACCATTGAAGGTTCGTCAAATGGTCGTCTAGTACGAATGTAATGGCCAAAGGAGAGAAAATGGGACGTAGTGGCTCTGGGTCTGGTCCGACCTGCTCGGACCGACCTAGCCTGACTCGGCTTGGGCCATCCCGGTTTGAGATGACCCAGCCCGACCCATTGTGTCCGGCTAGCTGGGCGGACCGATAAGTCGCGAGGGTCATGGGTGGTTGTGGGGGGTTTCACGGAGTGGGTCGGCCCAGAGGGGAAATGTTGTGGGTGTTCGGCCGCGGGCAGCAGTCTTCCCGTAGGGTGGGGGTCTGGCCATAGGGAGGCGGACCGGCTATTGGGACGCGGTCTGTCCGCTGGGTGGCGGTCCAACTACGGGGGGATGGGGGTGGGGGGGGGGGTTGACCGCGAGGGGGGAGTGTCTGGCCACGGGAGGGTGGTCCGACCGTGGGGGGGGGGGGGGGGGGTCCGGCTGCATGGCGTCTGTTCGACAGCGGGGCGGCGGTCCGACGTTGGTCCGGCCACGGGGCGGAGGTCCGAACGCAAGGCGGCGGTCCGGCCACAGGGCGGTTGTCCGGTGGTGGTCCAGCCGCATTCCGACACTGGTGCGCCGGCCACGCTGTGGCGGCGCGGTGAGGCTGCAAGGTGCCTCTACCCAGACGTCTCGGCCGAGAGGGTGCCGAAGGGGTGTGGTTCATCTAGGGAGGCACGGCAATGCTTTGGGGTTTTGTTCGTGCGGGCATCGGCTCAGCCGCGAGGCACAGAGGCCATAGGGTGGCGGCTTTAGGGTGGAGTTGTTGTTCCCTCACCTTCATCGTTGTTGGCGGTGGTGCCGACCACCGTTCTTGTTCCCCACCGTGATTGGAAGCCATTCGTCCTCCTCCGCAAAGAATGCCACAAATTATCACAAGAATTTACAGAGAGGATGGGCCATGTTTTTTTGGCCTGCACTCTCCACATTAGAGCAGTAGCAAGTGGATATTAACTCTATTTAAAATACCAAAAGAAGTCAACAATGGAAAAGGTAATAATTTCAAACAACCACCCACCATGTTCGTAGTTGGTTTTGACGTGAGGAAGATGGTGAAGTTGTCGATGTTCATCTCGTCAGCCACACACCTCCAATCTCAGGCTCATACGTTGGTTTGTCATAGATGAAGATGTTCCTAATCGGCATTCTTCATTTGGAGAATCGTTCTTTGTTGGAGAGCTTTCTCCCAAGTTCCTCCTCTCCCCAATTCTACCAAAATGAATAGGCAGCCCCCATAATAGTAGATTATGATATCTATAATTATGTTTGTTGGCATAAAATTCAAATTGGATAAATTAATTTTGATGGGTTATATTAATTAATGTGGAGGAATCTCAAAAATCTCATCCACATTAAAGAGGGAGTTGACAGGTTTCTCCCTCGTTAAGAGGGGAGTTTATGAGGTTTTCACTTCGGGTGGTCCCCACCACCATAACCTCTCATGGAAGGTTAAGGTTTGGTGGTTCCCACTACTCATCTTTGTCATGTATTGGTTAAAAAAAATAAAATAATATATGTGATTATTTTATTTTATTATTTCCATGAAAAACCTATAAAAGTTTATCTTTCACCCTCGACCAACTGCCGTCAAGGTGAAATTATATTTAAGCAAATACTGGCACTACTTGTTCAATAGTTTCCTCGGACTTCAATTCCATGCACTGGTTCATAATTTACAAATACCTGCAACCATGTTTACTGAATGTACCCAAAAAAATGTTCCGAAATTCATTTCGGGAACTCTAGGCCTCGGAATTATGGTCCGTCAATTTTCATGAACAAGTAGAATTCCCATTTAATAAAAAATCACGGAATTAATGGGTATTTACAAAATATTAATCATCAAATATACTCATTCTTTCTAACATAAAAATACCTTAAAAACCCTCTTCAATGTATTTCACAAAAGTGAATGAAAATTTATGAGTGATAATATACCATGAGGGGTTAACATAATAAAATTAAAAGGAATACAATTTTTTTTAGTTTTTTCAAAATGGGTTTTCAGGATAGGAACCAACTATTTTTCAACCTCTTGGATAATCATAAAACGGTCCTTATAGGATCAAAAACGTTTTATATGCAATGGTTGATAATAGTGATTCCCCATTTCTAAATTATTTTTAACAAGAGAAAAATGAGAACCCCCTAATAACTGTCCAAAAATCGTGGTGGATTATACACCCTTCACACATATCAAAATAATCCATCCCATACTAAATTAGTGAATGAGAATGATTGAACTCTAGCTACCATGGTGTGTACTTCTTTATAATGAGAAATAACAATCCAAAAACATCCTCATAAAAACAACATAGATCATGATTTACCCATCTTGAGACTACCTAGTCACATTTCCAAAATATCAAAAGGAAAATATCATAAACCATGGCCTTTTAAGAACACTAAGATTTGATAAAATATTACATACTAGTACAGGGTACCCAAACATGTCACCTTATCCAGAGTGTTACTAGCCTCAAAGAGAATTATTTATCCCCGTGGATAACAAATATTTATGAGGTATCATAGAATCACATCTTTGAAAAGGATCCACCACAAAAACTATGTTATCACATAGTATATCATATATAGAGAATATGACGCATTCGTTGTACACATAGGACATCCACATTCTATCCAAATAAACAAAAAATATAATTAAGAATCTATATAATAAAAATGATTCACAAAAACTATTTGTTTTCGGTTTTCATAAATAATTCATATTTGAATAATAAATCATCAATTTAATATTTAAAAAATATTTTATTTATAACAAATAATATAAAAGATGATGTAAACACTAACTAATAGTTTTCCTTGAAACATATACTAACAATCCAATATAAAATAAAACCCAAACAGAACAACTCCATAAAGCCACCCCTATGCATACCAATGTATTTATCCAAAATCAAGATCAAAATAATTTTCTCAAATAAAATATATGTAGTCTTGGGGAATACTAGGAAATAAATAAAAAAGTTGGATTGTATACACCAACACAACACTTTGTAAAAAATATATGTGAAAAATAGACCAGTAGGGTCTCACATAAGAATATATGAAAATAATATATTTAAATATTACATGAACACTAATTTTTAATATAATAATTTACATATGGTATTACATCCCATATATCCATAATAAAATAAATAAGATGAGGATTCAAAACGGAATAATGTTCGCTTCAATTGAATCTATACATATGAAATAACATCATAAAATAGATCTCAAAAAAAATAAAACAAATTGTATGAATCCAATATTTTATTGTCTAATTAAACCATAGTTTATGAATAAAATAAAATATTCCATTTTAATTAAAAATATATATTCTAAAAATCCATAAAAATAATTTCTAAAACATTTACACCCATGAAAAAGTGAAAACAAAATATCATGGAACAACAATATCAATGTGTTGTACAAAAAATATTAATCTTGTCAATAATAATTCAAGTACATGGATATATAATAAATATTTTTTTTCAGATTTAAATTTGTTATACATTAATAATGGAATAAGAATTATGGTCTACAAAATTGATACTAATGTAATCAATTCATGAAAATATTAATGTAACTCTAGGTCAGCATACAAAAAAATTCGCGTCGATAGCCTTATAGAACTAGATATTCCATAAAACTATCCCATGTGAATTAATATTCCATTAGATCAGAATCTATTATAGGTGAACAAAGCTAACACATGTAGTGATCTACTAGTTAGGTAATAATTAACATTATGTGTTATACCAATCTATGTATCTACCTTATTATGTAGTAATCTCGTGACCAAAAACATAAGATGGTGGGTGAGATATAAATATAATTATATAAATAAAAAAATTAAAAAACCATAATTATCATCCAATACCAACACATAATATATACCATATTAAATAATTATTTCATTACTAAAATGAAAAATACCTCATGGAATGGAGAAACATTCATATGGAAACTAATGGGTTTCTCACAATCTATGAACCTTTAATCATTAATGTCTCTGATGGGCCTTTAAATGTGAAATAACTTAGGTTTTATAATCATTTCATTTTTTAAATAATTCATTAATTATAAATGATATAAATTTACCAAATACCTCAAAACAATATTCTACTAATAAATTATTTGAATATGAGGAAACATTCATGGAAAACCCAATAAAAGGAATACAACATAGGTTTCCAAAATAACCTTCCTTCTATTCTCATAGCATTTAATTTGATTGTTATTAGAACATGAAATAATTTTCTAAAATTCAAGAAATAAATTCCATAACAAAAAACTATTATTCCAATCCACTATATCTAAAAAAATTTATATTATAATTTAATGATTATATATATATACGTATATCCTTTAGTGTTATAAAAATTTATAAAACACATGTTCCAATGAAATTTTAATTCAATGTGAATGTATTTGTGGGTTGAATATGATATAGTTTTTTAAATTATTAATGGGTATTGGATGAATTATTTGTGTAACCCCCCCAATGTATAATAACCAAGAGGGGAATAATTAGAAATTAAATTTTTTACAAACATCTTCTAACCACACAATTTGGAAATATAGTTTAGTAAAAAATCCCAATAAAAACAATGAAGGCACTGGAAAAGCCCTGTGAACATGCATGATTTAGATATAACGATACTCTTAACAGTGTGAAAACTATGAAATCCTACCCACATATAAAAAAAGAGCCACATGAAATATGTTAAGGATCATAAGGGTTGGATAACCATGATAAAAGAATGAGAAAAATCATTATCATGTCTTCGACATGAGTTTTACATTGAAAACATTCTTTAAAATAATTAATCAAAAACCATGAAATGTTTTAAATAATCAATGATAATTTTAATAACGCCTAAGAAATTTTCTTTTTCTATAATATATAATGTCAAAAATAAGCATACATGATAATAAAATGTGTTGCTACATTCATTATATTTAACTTTACTCTTTTCAAAGATTTTATGATTAGGTTTTTAAACAAATATTTAGTTTTTATTCTTACAAAATTATGATATTTAGTACAATACAATATATAGATTAGACTATTGTGACTTACGTTGAACACTTTACTGGCTAACAGGTCTCACATTTTAAATATTATTTCCACATTATAGAATATAGTAATTTTTTATTCAATTAAAAATGAAATTCCATATAGGTTGTATGATATGTCAGCTATAATGATAATATATAATGAAAATTGGACTTTGAGTTATGGAAGTGTTATATATTCAATGATAGAGTTGATAATAATTTATAATGATGAAATATGTTTTAATGCTATCATTGGGCCATATAAATTGGTTTCACTATCCAGTTTATTTATATAATTTGACTAGTTTAATAATATCAATGAAATTAACCAATATTAGTTAATACAAAAATGATATATATTCAAAATATAAACTCATATAAATTTTTTATAGGTTATCAAATCAAAAGGCTCAATCTAATACACATTTTACTATTTACATTATATATTAATATTTGCATGCAATAAAAATTCATGGTATTATTAGATGATTATTACCATAATCGAATAAAGACAATGACACTTATTTTTTGTTCATGAACACATAATGTATTATTTGATAAATATTCCTCCGACTCCTTTATGTTATATATGTTTGTAAATTCATTAATTTACAACCATTATGATGTGATATCCAATAATCTTAGGAAATATCCAGTTTTTTTATGATATCAATTAATTATAAAGATCTCCAACAAATATGGTTTTGGGGAATATATTTCCTAAAAAAATAGTTCATATCCCATTTTATAATTTTATATGATATTAATTATGGGTTTCCACTCTCAAATGAAATTCCATATAATTGTTTCTTTGTGAAAAATTAAATTTCATATCTCAATATATCTCAGGATGATTTATCATCAAAAGGAACATTTTGAATATATTATACAAATTACATCCCTCATATCAGATTTATTGACATATTTGTGGGTAAATTTGCATTAAATTGTGAGGGGTAACGTTAAAAATATTGATATTTTAATTATTTATACATATGTTTTTATATTTTCTATTTTTATTCATAGTATTATACTATACAATGATGTTGTGTTTTATATTGAACTCCTACATTGTCTTATCACAACATTTGTAGGGTCATTATAAAATATAACAAATATAGTTTTATGAATTATAGAAGATGATAAAGTGAATTCTGAAAACGAATTTATAAATCACAAGGATTCAACGGGGGTTGTAATTTTTCAATTTAAAAATGAGAATTAAAATTTAATGAATCTATGATATTATTTTCTTAAGCATGTGAAGATCATGATCAAGAACAATTATACAATATTAATAATAATGACATTTCTAATAAATATTGTGTGTACTAGTACTTATAAAGAAGGGTTTTATTCAATATTTATTTAGATGTCTAAGGAAAATAATTTAAAACATATAAATATAGTCATTCACATTACATATGGGAATGATGAAATCATTATCATTCTCTTAGCACAAAAAAATCACTCACGATGTTTACAGACCGATCATATTTGATATTTTATGATTAAGTTTTCCAATTTATAGTAGTATTTTTAATGAAATTATCATATATTATAAGAGTATAAATTAATTTATAAATTATTTTAGAAATGTATCAAATTATATTTGAAATGGTAAATAATATAAAATATTTTTTAAATATTGAAATTCAATTATAGAAAGTATCATTTTTGGAATTGAAATCACATGGAAATATATATATATATATCCATAAAAAAGGTGACTTATTTTTGGACTAGACTAACTAGTGTAATAATGATTTGCATATTTCTACTATTTATTAGATATATTATTGATTTATTTGAAATTTCACATGATTATAAAATCCAATGAAAATGATGAAGCATAAGGGAGTCATGTTTCACTTGATAGATGAAGGTAGATATAACATCATGGAATTTATGAGTATATTCTCCATCACACATTAAATGCCACTATTGTATAGAATATATAGGTTTCTGGTGTATGATAATGTAGTATTTATTAGAATGGGATGACCCTTGTGAAAAATATTAATGTCATTGCATATATCCCATGTTAATTAATGTTCTATGATAAAAATTAAATGATGCATGAAATGGTTTTATAAGGAATAATTTTTCCCATTTAAAAATTCAATATATTTATGGAAATAATTGAGATATATATAGATCAAACACAAATAATGTATATATTAACCTTGATTCATTTTAGCTTTTGTCATGTGAGGTTGTTAGAGCTAATGAAGGATTATGATTTCTCAGTATAAATCACATTAGGATGGTGATCAATGTTGTTTATGATCTATGAAGAAAACTAATTAGTACAATATCCATAAATATAAATATATGGGAAAAAAATGTTTTTGGGTATTCCATTGATGATTATGTAGATCATTTGATTTTTTGTGAAATTATATCTCTATTAAAATATTTTCCAACCAAGAAGTCATATAATAATCAAGGCCATTCAGAATTCTGATATAGAGATATAGATTTATGATATAAATATTACATAAATAGCCTTTTATATTGACGGAATTATGAGACTTTAGAAATTAATATGTTTCCCCACTATAATTAAATATTTTAATGATTACTGTGATGATACACAAAAATAAATATTTTCTCATATTCTAGGAAGAAGATATATATATTGGTGTAAAGGATCAATTATGTTGATGTAACATGAAAAGGTTGATATAGAGTTTATATCATATTTCATGGTCTGATAGAAGAATTTGTGTAAAAATATATAAGTATCATATGGTGATGATTCTAGTACACATACCGATATACTAGTGAGTCAACATCACTATGGGTTTCATCATTGGTATTCGTAGGAACTGAAAAGGCTACAATAACTTTTTTGTTTTTGTTGATATTATAATAATGTTGAATTATTTAATTAATATCCTATATGATACATCTATGTATTAATTATCCTGTATATACATAAAGGAAGTTATAAGGATGTATTGAGTACCAAATAGAATTTCATTTTATCAATAAATGATATTCACCAAAATGATCTAGATAGATTTATAATAATAATTAAATATTCATATATTGTTAATAAAAAATGATAATTACAACATGGGATGATATACTAAGATCAAGATTAATGAATTATTAATGATGTTGGTACCTATATTTAATCTTTAATAGATATTCCATATTATAAAAAAAATCTAATGATGATTTAAAATGGGGCTGTATGAATTTATACATGGAAGTTGTGTAAACAATGAACTTGTTAGAATATTGATGATGATAAAAAGTTTATAAAACCATATCATGTAATATATAATTTACAAAATATTAAAATTAGATTGTTTAAAATTAAATCATCATAAATATAATATAATTGTAACAATTATAATCATTGAGGATATATGGAATGTGGGTTTGGTGAAAAAAATTACAATAAATATCACTCTGTAAGAGGATTATGGTTTTCTTGAAGCATGTAATGTTAACCCCAAGATTCATCTATATCAAGGGAACTATGTATTAACTCATGTACTTCCACCAAACTACTCACTGTTTCATGATACATCTAATATATCACTTTTGATAAAGTAAATAATTTTTCCACCACATATACGGAAGGTAGAGGTTATATAACTAGTTCTTGATCTATCATATTATGATTAACATTAGGGAAATTAGATAAAAGGGGAGATTTATTAAGATATGGGACTTCACATAAGATCAATTGTCTCTATGGAACAAATAATTATTAGTATGTGATATGGGAAAAAAAATACATTATAACAAAAAAGGTAATATCAGCAGTTTTTATCAGAGAAATGGAATTTTTGGGGGGATTTTGTTATGTTGAAATTTTTCATCACTACATATTTTCATTGAATGAATGTGTTTTTAAATAATTTTACAACAATACCAAATTAAGAATTGATAATATAAAATATTATTTTATGAAACAATACTAAATACAAGGACTAAAATTAATGCACAATGATAAAGTATTTTTAAACATCGATATGAAAATAATACTTGGAGTGATACCACATATCAATTGAAAGAAAATAACATTAAAATATCAGTGCATTTAGTTTTTATAAGGGATAATACCACCCTTCACAACTACATAGAAAAGGGAAGATGATTAGAAATATGATAACCTTTTTTATAATTAATTAAAAAAAAATTAGAATATATTTTACATGTGTAAAAATATAAATAGTAGTGGAAATTGGAAATATTAAAATTATTTATACACTGTATATATATATATATCAATTTAAAAATAATAGAAAAAATGGGTACATTATAAATGAAATAATGGGAATATATTTGTTATAAAAATAAATATTTTATTATAAATTGTAAAATATATTTCACATATATGTTGTAAATAAGGGGGTAGAATAAATAAATATATAATAAATCATTATAAATTAAAATGTATTTTTTTTAAAATATATTCATTCTGATGTATTATATATTTCTATTTGAATGCCAAAATATAAATATGGATTATTTTATTTGATAAAATGTATTCTATTATTTTATTAATGAATTCAAATTTTGTTATAAATTCATCATTATTTTAGATGAAAACAGGTATTGAGGTAAATATTGAATGGTGTTGGTAATAAAAAATTGTATAAATACATTATATGATAAAATATATATATAATTCATTAATTTGAAAATTAGATGTATGTAATAGGATATATCATACACAATTTTATCACCCTTATGGCAGAGAACTCATGATAAATGATATTTTTTTATTAATTTGGATATAGGAATATAAAATATCCCTCTCAAACTCATCATAAATGAGAACCCTACTCTACCATCACAATAAACTTTTATCATGTATTTTACTATTGAAACCCAAATTATATTTCATTATATAAATTTATATGTCACATTTTGTTTCATTTTGTCTCAAAAAAGATGAAATATTTAATTATTAATGAATTTGATAATTATAGGATCTAATTTATCGCCATGACTACCCAATTGATATATATAATTTTCAATTACCATCTATTATAAATTTTTTATATTCCCTATATATAAAAATTTATCATTCATATCAATATGGTTCTTTAAAAATGATATTAATATAATTTATCCTCTTATTCATAAACATATATTCGAATAAAAAATATTCACATTGTTTGAACTACCCACATGAATGATGTTATACCCTCAACATATTTTTGATCAAAACCGAGTAATCATATTTAATTTTGATAATATTGTATATTAATGAGTGTTTTATATTCTAATTATTATTCTCTAATTTTTTATCCTAGGAAAATATTATTTTATTGCAACTCACCTATAATAGAAATGTTACATGAATAATGTATGTTTTTAATTCTGTTCCTATAAACCATTTACATGTCTTCTATATGATTATCATTGATATTTATAAAATAATTTATGTATTATAATTATAATAATAGTTATCATATAAGAATAAGGAAATTAAAAAATTTATATCAGTTATCAAAACTAGTAAAATTTGACAGGTGAAAATAAACAGTAAATAACTGACATAAATATGTAATAAATGTGTACGAAATTTTAAATTAATAAGAAATAAAATATTATTTGGGATCACAGATATATTATCAAGACACCAACAATTTTTTCATATTTAATTTGAATACGCATGTGATTGAATGGAGTAAAGATAGTAATTTCTCATGAAATCTATCTTCTAATTTAGAATTTCCAATTTAAGACTTCTCAAAAAATTCATTTTATATTTAATTTTTTCCATTTACCTCTTTTTATTTGAATGATTTAAATTCGTTTTTTGATTACATAGAAAATTATTTTTACATAATTTTATATTACATCATTATGGGATATTTTTCTTATCTCATTTCATAGTTATGCATTTTTCTCCTATATATTTATATTCATTATAATGTTTCATGAAATAATTCTATTACCATCAATATTAATCATTGATTTATTATGGTTTCAATCAATTTTCATAGACTTAATTATATATATAAGAACAACCTATTTTTATCTCATTGTTATTATGTTTTCTAATCAGAAATTTTTTGCCACTATTTTCTTTAGTTTTCATTATGAATATTATATTAAATATGTTATAAATAAAAAATAAATTTTTATTTGAATTTTATTTCTCTAAACAAATAAATTGTTTTCATGATGATAAAAATTAAAAATTATATTTCATCATGTTTTTTTATCATATTCTAAAATGATTTTAATCTATGTAAATATCATTAAATGTATTTTATTTTTAACCAAGACCTATTTTAATTGAATCATCCACCATTTCATCCTTATAAATTATTATTATTATTATTCATTTTTTTCATTTACATAATTATTCCTATGGGTAAATCATGTTATGGTGTATTTAATAATTTTTTTATGGTTCATTATCACAAATGTATGTTTTTGATCATCATGTTATGTATAGAAAAAGAATTATATATCCCATTAATAATTTAGTAACATATCATATCTAGTGAGATTTTATGTAAAGGATCAACATAAAATATCAGAGTCCAGTATGTTAAGTGACATGCTTTCACCCAATTTTATGATAGTTCATGCAGAGTGCCTTGATTAAAGATATGATTTCATTATACAATTCAATGAGATAAATTCATATGTCATGTAAATCACTTATGTTATTCCAAACTATTATTTTATAATTTATGATATTATATTTTTACATTGTGTATTATTTTAGGATTTTATTTCTATAAAAATATGATCATATTATATTATCAAAATTATGATATTTACCATGAATAATATGTAAATTAAATTAATATAATCTATATTTTACCATTTAATATTTGTTTTACACTTTCTATTGCTTATTTTTCAATAACTATTTTATAATATAGACATGTGTAATGAATTATTTATATAAATATACTCTATGTTCAAAAAATAATATGTTTATGTTTCCACTAACAAAAATACTAAATAAAAGGGTTTTAAAGTCATGATTTATTATACCATGAATTGGGAATCTTATATAATTACATAATAAATACCTATGAAATAGTTTATTTATCTCACATTGGGTATCTCAGACATGGTGTAATGTCGACACTTGTATATTCATAAAAAGATTTAGGTTTTCTAGTTATTATAATATTTAGTTGGGACTATCGTTTTGATGTATATAGATATAATATATATTGTATAATTTCATTCATCATAAATGATTCATTTGTTACTCTAATCACCTTTGTAGATTGAGATATACTAGTGTATCCCCTCATCTACTAATGGGGATGGTGAAGATAGAAATGTTATTCAAATAATAAAAAGGCTAATATTTTATTTCATTCATGATTTTTTACATTAGGAGTATGTTACTTGTATGGTAAATGTGATATTCAAGGTCCATAATTCATGATCATTTTCTAATGTCACACATATATACATAGATTTTTGATTTTGTGATCATTATTTTAGAAAAAAACTCAGTATTTGAAGAGTATATAGAACTAATTAAGGTTTTTGTTGGATTAATATTATATATTTTAAAGTAAAAAAGTTCAGTATATGTCATGATAACAATTTTATAGTATGTGGATAATGTAAGAAAAAACATTATATTAAAATATGTAACCCTTTATATTATTACATTTTCATATGTCTAGTTGAATTCTTTGGTAATGTGTAGTAGTGTTATTTCATATTATGGCGGAAAGATGATATATGGATAATGATGGTGTATACCATTATAGATGAGTACTAGGTCATATTTTTGTATTCAATATATTAATGGGTTTTGTGATGTATTCACCACTTGTATATATTTAATAATTAATCATACTTTAGTAATATTTTTTTAAAATATGTAACCTTTATTATATATATATATTTCATTTTATTCATATCGTATGTTATGTTCTAAATTCATCCAGTTTATAAACGTGTGTGAGGAAATTCAATCACCTAGTTTGAAATTCCAATTCCTCTATTATTATATGTGGGATTATGATTCTACACATTATATTATTTTTTGAAATAAAAGGATTTCTAGTTGGATATGTTACTTTTATAATGGTATATAGAGGGGAATTGATCCATGTTCTGAATAGTCGCATGTGATGTTGTAACGGGTCAATGAAAAATATGATTCCGAAAAATACTTTTCCAATATGATAAAGAATGAAATAAAAAGTTAAAAATGATCCCGATGAATTAAATATTTCATCATTAAATATTTAATATCATTACTATGGAATCATGTGTTGTATATTGTTTTTTATATATGGTATTGGATATGCATCCAATAATTTAAAATATGAAATGATGAATATGTGTTTTCATTGAATATTTTTATCCATGTATGTATAAAAATATACAAATCAATATATATTGAATCTATAGCCTTGGAATTATTTAACATCCATTTATCTTTTAGATATATCCAAGACCATTTCTTAAGGGTTATGCAAGGAGATGAGCTTCTACAAAAAAATCCAATTAGGTAGATGTTTTTTTGTAATTTATAATTTTGGGTGAGGCTTGTGAACCATAATTATTTTATATTTAGTGGTACTAGTTTTCAATATATGAGGTCACCATCTCATATTATAGAGTATTCTTAGATGAAATTTTTTTTACATATATATTTATGGACAGATCATAGAGTAATGGAGAATTTTGGTCCTTCATTATTTATATTTATATTTGATAATACATGATGAAGTGGTTGATCTATCAAGGGGATTAAAATATATCTTCTATTACGTGGAATCAATTTTGGATGTTATTACAAAATATGTTTATATCTATAACAATAGATTTTATAATATAATCGGCATCAATCAATTTTTTTGCAAATATCAATTATTTTGTTGTATTGAAATTGGTTTTTGGCTTTTTAAAAAAAATCTAGATGATGAGGATCAATAAGATAAACCATTTTTAGATTGTCTTCATCCTTAAAAATATATATATATATTTACATTTTGGTTAAATATATATACATTGATGATTGCAAGAGATCATATAATAATAATTTATCACAGTTAGGAGTTTTCTTTAAATGGTGACTAAAAAATGTAGGTGTATAATTGATTTAATAATTAATATATCTAAATAAATAAATTATCTAATATCCTTATGGGATCATATATTAGAATTTATTTTTCAATCATAATGATCATATGTAATACTGTGTATTTATATCATTGGGTAAACATATTTTCGATAAATCAATTAGGTGATGATTCATGGAGGATTGTTATGGATTCATGAGTATGAATTATTTTTCATTTTTCATAAGGAATATATATGAGTGAATAATATAAAAAGGATTATTTAATATTATATGGAGAAAAAATTTTAGGCTACTATCTTAAAAAACATTATGACAATTCCATGCCATTTTGGAATTATTTATATAGAATAGAGATGTTGTTATAGAGTATATATGATAGTGATAAGTAAAGATTGATTATAGATCTAGGTTAACAAAATTTTAAATATATTAAGAAGGATATATAATAATTTTTTACCTCATAATGGTTTCATGTGATTTATTAAGAATTGGACAACCATGGCCAACCGTGGGAACCATAACATGACATCAGGGTTTTAGCTCAACCACACCAAGACAAATAGGGGTAGATGTTTTAGAAAATTAATACTTTTGGGAATGTAATGGTGAAAATATGGATTAAAAAGGAGTCATAGGGTCCATGTATGGATTTACAAACATGTTAAATATGATTTTGTGAGTGTATCGAGAGATGATCTGATACGTTATGGCCTTCAATTGGGATCATTTCATGTGTTTGGTTATTTTGAATAACATGTTTGTCAATTCATAAAATAATTTACAATATATATGTAATATTTTCACACATTAACTAAGAGATAAATATATTGGTTGAGTATTGAAAACACCCCACCTATTATATCTTTATATTCCATCAATCAAGGTTTCTATATATTAGGAAGAATCATTGATGAATATTTCCTAAGGATATTTGGTGATCATGTCAAATGAACTAACTCTACATAGACTACATTATGTTTAAATCTACCACATTATAAACTAAAAATATATCATGAGTATTGACTGCTTAGTGAATAATGATAAAAAAGTTATTAATGCTACCTCAAATTGAACTACGAGCAGTCGTGCCATGTTTGATTGACCATAACAGCACTATAAGGATTCAATATTTTAGATAAATTAAAATACACATTATGTTATATCAATTTTTTCAAAATCTATACCATACATAAAAAATTAACATATTTAGATGAAATTATAAATAATTATATAACATGCACTATTCTAGAAAAGTATTAATAGTTATAAAATTAGAAGGTAAATAATTAATATGTGTAAATTTAAAAAATATAATTTTCAATAATATCAGTCTTTTATATGTTATCATTTTCATTTTAATATTTATTTAATTACAAAAAAATTTCTTATGTTGAATTTATGTAATTTTCTAAAATAATCAATTTATTGAATGATGAAAATAATGAAAATTTCATTAATTTTATGAAATAATATTTCAATATGAATATATTAATTCTTCAAAAAATGAATAACTCTAAATAAGAAGTTATAATTATTATTATTAAAATACTATTTTGAACTAATAAAACAATTTTAAACATTTTGAATATTTATAGAGAATTTTAATGGGAACTAATATTCGATTGATTTGTCTTATTAGTTATAACATGATGATGTAATGATTTAAATTTATTTTATTATTAAATAATACTATTATAATGATAATAATTATTTTAATTTTTTAAAATAATTTTATTGATAATTCTATAATATTCATAATTGTTTTTGTAATAAAATATTTTATTTTGAAAAATAGGGTTTTACCAATTACATGAGGTCAAATTAAGATTCTTTTTTCATACACTTGTGATGTTAATTTGATAAAAAATTATTACATTTAGGAATATCATTTTCATATTTTTTATTAGATGGTCAATTTAATTTTATGAATAAAATATAGATTAATATGATTACTGCTAATCCCCACGGTCTTGATGGAAAATAAATATTAAACATATTTATATATAAATATTAAAGAATGTATGTAGAATAAATTCAACAAAAATAATAATGAATCTAATATTATTTAAATACCCATAAATAAATATATTATCATACACTTAATAAAAGACCAATCTTAAATAACCGTCCTAGTCACATTGGAATAATGATACCTGAGTCAGATCTAACATTGCTCGAAGGGAGCTCTTAATCCACACGAGTTGGTTACAAGAACATAAAATTATAAAAGAATAAATTGGTTAGAAATTTTCAATTGTAATAGTGGGAGGTAAAATATAATAGTAAATATTATCAACGCTCTATCAAGATACTTAAAATAAACAATCTAGTAAAACAATACATAGAAATAATGATAACAGCTTAATGGAAGAAGGAACACAAGTTAGAAAGATTTCTTCATGTATCATGAGTAATAAATTGAAAACAAATACCATGGTCACCATCACCAATCAATTTTTCCATGGTTCAAGTACATCCACCTCCAATAAATTTAGATTTCCCTTTTATGAAACAAAGCATTAAAAATACTTAAATACATGATGGAAATGTATGGGTGTTATCTGTGAATACACATAGATTCTCACCATGTGTTCCATCATCAATAAAATAACAATTTACCACTTATACTATCAGATTAATGAGTAAATTCATGTAATTACATTTTAATATTATAAATCAAAACATTCATCCAAAATAAAAATGGTGGCATGTTGCACAAACATCATTCAAATAAGAAAAAATGAATTTTATATATTCAAAATTTATATAAAAAATTATAATAAATAATTATTTTAAATAATTATTCGAATTTATAATCATGGGAAAATTATCATAAAGAACAATTTACAAAAGTGATGAAGAATCATACATTTGTTTAATATGTTCCTATGAAATATCAACCATGATATCGACTCTAGATAAGTATGTGCACACAGTAAATCTCAACATCAATAGCGTAACCAGTTACAAAAACTATACACCGCAAAATGGAACACATTATGGTCATCCATTCCAGTATTTCATAGTAAAAACAATCATCATCAATTTATTTCAATGGAGTCTGGTTCTAATAATGCATGTCATATTTACCACTAACTAAACGTGATAACATATACTATATCGGTCAATCAATGAGACATTAGAAAATCATACATTTAAAATATATTCATATTCATATTTCCCTATTTGTTTTTTACATGAGCCATTAACATTTCAATAGCAAAATAAATTTCTTCATCAAATTTAATAAATTTTCTTAAAAAATAATACTATAATATTTTATAAATAATTAAAAATAAAATCAATTTATAAAGTCGATATTAAAATAAAGATATTATTTTCTTTGAATCCTCCCCACAATTACTATATTATATAATTTGGGGGTTTTAAGAAATTGACATAACATTTCAAATCAGACATCAAATACTCTTAAAATATTGTTTTTAAAGAAATTAAATATTCATAAAATTTTAATCAAGAAATGTATGGTTTCAATCAAATGAAATTTTATTATTGATATACATACCATTAATAATACGGTCAAAGAATACTCCTACGGCTGTATCGCTAATGAATAATATGGTATAGGAAATCAAGAAACACAACATAAGATAAATACCCAAAAAAATATAGCTTATACACACCAATAACATGATTATGGTAGGAAATCTATGTATGAGTGAAATTTAGATCATATGAAACAATAGACATGAGAATCACTTATGTTGAGGTGATTAAACAAGATCTATGACTCTTTAATCCACCATGAATAGGGGATAGAGGATTCAAAATTACATATTGGGACAATTCAAAACCACTGAATTTACGTTATAGACTAATTGGTGTGATTAGAACCTTAATGAGGGGTTCTGGGGTTTTAAAAATTATATTTTGTGAAATTATAACAAATGTTCCTATTTTTATGTATAGGTCCTCACCATTCAACAAATTGTATACCCCTACATGTTGGATGAAGTGCTTTTCCATAGAGTGCCATTTTTTTCAAACCAATTTACAATTATGAAAATAGTCACTATTTGAGGTTGTACATTTTGGAGAGGTGAGATGCACATTTTGGAAGAACTATGCACCCCCTTTTAGTGGATCACATCATTGAGCACATATTTATTATAAAAACACACAATATATTGAAACAAT
Organism: Viscum album; assembly: GCA_963277665.1. NCBI lineage: Eukaryota > Viridiplantae > Streptophyta > Magnoliopsida > Santalales > Viscaceae > Viscum > Viscum album. The sequence goes on from OY728138.1 coordinate 555,022,641, forward strand.
CCACCATACATGGACAAAACCTTAGAATTTCAATACATTGAAATTTATTCATAAACAAATAAAAAACATAACCTATATTATTAATGATAAAAAAAGTGTCATGTAATACACAAAATCAGGTTAAATGATGATACATACACAATAAATAATATAATGATTGAATAATAGTCACAATTTTCCTTTTTGGTGAAATAGTTTTTCCGAAATATATAAAATTTACATTCAAATAAAATTTAATAAAATTTATAAATATAATAGGATTAACTAGTTTCAAATATATCTTTATCACTCCAATAATTATTTATAAGGGTTATTATATATGATTTACAAATAACTAAAATCACATTGTTAAAAACATGTTATCTTGTCTATAACTAACAATTTTAAATTAATACCCATAACATTAAAAACCACATAAATTGTATAAATTTTCTTGTGTGGAAGATATTATCTCCTTGGTCATCCCAAACTCATGCTCCAGTCAATAATTTCATTAAATTGGAACCATTTACAATGGAATATGTCTTGGAATTGCTAAATATTAAATCGTATTTCAAATTGTCCCCTTTTTCAATGATATAAAATGGTATCCCTTACACTATTTCAAACAAATACCTCCGATTAGAGCACACTATTTACCATTTCATTCAAAAAATTTCCCTATACCATAAATATATTTACATGGGAAGGTATAATTATGTTAATACCTTAATTTGTTTCCATCTTCCAAGGGAAAAACAAATTCGACAACATATGTGTTATCTCCCCTATAATAGCTCTTATTAATATTAAAAATCCTAAAATATTATCAAAAAATAATAAGATATATCATGTTTAATCATAATATTAATTAATTTTTTTGGGATACAAATATTTATTCACATTTAACCATACATAAAAACAAAATAACATTGTTAGTGTGTATTATGAGCTACCACCTCTACGAAGTAGCATAGTTTATTTTTCAATACTACTTTTAATAAATGCTAATAATTGTTGTATTTAGGAATAAATAACATATATCATATAATTATTATCCTTAAATTAAAATTTAATATCCATCTTCACTCCAACACATGTTTTTTCAAATAGAAACCAAAATAATTTGTCTATGTGTGTGGATAACATCCACCACGATAAAACATTTTTTATTATAATTGATATTTTCATAAATTTACTATATTTATCTATAATATTATAAGAATACTTCATAAATATTTATAGTTCCATTTTCATTCTATTATAATGATTTTATGTGAAATTAATCATCACTTGTACCAAACATACCATTCATGTAATAGTGTGTTCTATTTTGTGTTTTTTTAACCACTAATATTATAAATGATTTAAAATGCGGTGATGGATGAACAAAAGAATTGTAATAAAAATATAATTATGATATATTATTTATATAAATATTATTATATGGTTATGTAGATAATATTTTATTAAAATTTTATTAATGTTACATTTTTGTTATTTAAATTTACCGAAATAACCCACTATCAATTTGGATTTTATATAATCTAAAGAAAATGCATATGTGATAAAATAAATAAAATTTTAAATAAAATTAACATTTATATTATATAGTCATCAATGATATATCAATTGTAAAATTTTCATCAAATTTATTCAAATAGTGTCAATATTGAAAATCATTTGTAAACAGTTAAGATTTACAACAATCGAGGTTCACATTATGTTATATCAAATTTACGTACTCGTGATAATGAATTATAATATATATTATGAAAGGGTAATATTTTTTACTCTAGTTACTATATAAGAAATTTAATTTTATTTATTCTTTATTATTAGTTTCAGTTTCATCAAATTATTAAAAAACATTGAAAGGGATTATTGTCTTAATATCCTTTTCATTGAGGCGAGATTTCATATTTTGATCTATTTTTCATTTATGTAGTATATATAATAAGACAAATAAATTACATCATCATAAATAAATATTTTCAGTAAGATATATATTTTATTATTTCAAAATACCTCTACATTTTCATCATATACCTATTGATATATAGTTTTATGGTTTTCATGGTCTGAAATTTGAATCCGTTAAGATATGTTTTTTTTATAAATGCTACTTTTCAGTATTAATGTTGTCAAAAATACCCCATTTTCATTTTTTGAAAACTAATATCATAATTTTTTTTACATTTGATGTTTAATTTAATTTTGTAACTGTCTTTTTTTTCAAATGATAGAAAGGATGTGAGGTGTTTTCATTCCACAATTCATTTCATCAGTTTATAATCACTATTATTTTTATATAATAAAAATGGTTTATCAATCATAAAATATTATGAATCTTTATTGTAATTAAATATTATTTTTTGTTAATTAGTTTTTTTATTTATAAAAAAATTGAATAAATATTTAAAAAAATGTTATTTGTTTGTAGAAATAACTATTGTTATTACAATGGAATATTTCTTACCATATACATATTTATATCCCTTTGAATGTTCTTCTATACTTTTGGAAATATAATATTGATAATTTTATTATATTTTTATTAATACTTCTCTATTGAAATATTAAATTTAATTCAATTTTTTCTATGTGGGTTCCAATAAGGATAAATCAAATATACAAAATGGTTTTTTGATCATTCATAAATAAAATTTCTTATCATCTATACTACATTTTAATTTTTCGGCTTTTATTTGTTTCATCTATTATAAATTATTTTTATAACATAAATACTTAATTTTTTTACATTCTAATTGAGAAATAATTATATGTTTTTTTTTAATTATTATTAATTAATTTTAAATTCAAAATTTTAATGTATTCTCACATCCTGTTATTGAAACCATTTGAAGGATTATTTCTAGGGTAGTCATTTTAAATTTCATTGAATTTATTATTTATAAAACATTTATTTCCTACAATAATATTTTATTTGGAAATATTTTTAATAATGTTTTGAAAACCCTTATCTTTACATCGATCGGTGATTTATAGAATATTTTTGGAACTTACTAAATCAAACTCCATTCATTGAATTATTCAATTTATTTTTGGAAATTAAGTTAAAGGAATTAAATTTTTTATTATGTTCTCATTTTTTCTTTTGCAAAGAATATTGTTTTACCCAATTCCATTTCAATGAAACTATTTCAACTTTTTTTATTGAAAATAATAAATATTATTTCAATTGAACTCATATTAATTATTTTTACAATGATTGATACATTTTAAAAAAACATATAATTTCAGCTCAGTACCATTAAATGGTCAATCTGAAGGGGTGTTTTTCATCAAGTGTAATCCTATATTATTATTATATGTGGTTATATTTTGTGATCATTTTTTTAGATGAAAATGAATTAATTTATGGGAATGAGCTATCATGTAGATAGGTTCAAAATATTCTAGTGTGATGGTGTTTATCTGTACTCATTATTTTATAAATTAATGGGTTTGACGTTAGAACGGTTCACAAAGATAAGAATTCTATTTTTTATTACACTTTATTTATTATGGTTAATGTATTGGGTTATATGATTCATTATTAATTTCTTATTACATGGTTAACGTGTTATCAGCTATGATTTCATTTATACATTTCATTCACAATTTTAGTTTTATTAATTATTTTATCTTCTATGTAATATATATCTCTTTATTCATGTATTTCCAAATTTTTATTATTTAACCATCACAAAGTTTGTTCTGTTATCCCATTATAAGAATTTGAGACAATCCACAATAATGATTTACTATATGTAAGAGTTAAAGATGATTAAATACCTTGGAATGCATAAGTGCATGAAATGTTTGTTGATAAATGTATATAGTTTGAGAATATTTTTATATTATTATTCTTGAGGAAACAAATAAAATATCCATTGCATGTGTTGATATTTGTGGATTTAATAGTTAAACAATGATTCCAATAAAATTTTAATTAATTATATCTCTAGTTTCTTCATTTTGTATGAGAGGTAGGGTTTTATTATTTTATAGAATAGTATATATACATATAGATAATAATTAACATACCATTAGGGTTAAGGTTATAGAACACTAGTGAAAATACTAGTGATTCATATATGTGTAGGATAATATCCAAAAATAAATCTAATTCCTTGATGAAGTTGATTTCATATCAATTATTACATATCTTCATAATGGTATGTGGGTGATTCTATGATAAAATATAACATATAGGTAATATCCGCAAAAATTATTGGTTGGTGATTGACATAATCATCATCATCAATCATGATAACTATTCCTAATACTACATTCAATTCTAGACACTCCTAAAGGATATTATTTTTTTGATCAAATAATCATTACCAACTTGTATATTGGATTTATTTCCATGGATAATTGATAAATTTGGATGATTAATTTATTATATCCCAACATAATGTAACATAGTAAAATAATGAGTGTTACTGGATAAAGAAAAAATGACAATTATGAAAGTAAATCATAATAAATTTAAATAATGGTTTCACTAGAAAATAAATCATAAGATTTATCATTCATATTCATATGCTATGATTTAGTGTAATATTTTCATAATAATTTAGTTGTTGTTATTTTGATGAAATAATATTCCAATGATGATTTTGTGAAAGGTATTTATCAAAAAAGAATTATGTGTAATAGCATAATAAGAGACCATACATAATTACATTAATATTACAATATTTATTTAAGGATGGAAAAGTGAGTTCTCCTAATATACATAATGTTATGAGGTTTATATTTTAAGTTCCAAGGATCGAATAATAATAGGGGGGGTTGAAGTAGTTTTTTTTTAACTTTTTATATGTTTCAAATCATTAAGAATCATAACCCTTGCAACCTATTAATATTTATTTCCATTTCAACCATTTTCAAGGAACTCAAGCATGCATGAATGGTAAAGCACGAAAGGAAAACAAGATTTAAAAGGTTCAGACTCAATCTGTGAACCTGCATCCTTACCAATTCCACTCTCGCGGGTCTATAAAAATCCACTATAATAAATATGTGAAAAAAAATTTCTAACTCTCGTTACACACCTTCTATCTACCAATAAGAATGCTCATATAGACTCCCATAAATTTAAAATTTTATCAAAAAGGAAAAAAAGATCCTAATACAATATTGAGAACTTTGTTGAAGATAGTTCACATATGAAAACTCTGAATCTTTAGTCTGGTGTTCATAAATTTGATTTTCTAAAACCGGTATTCTCAGCAAAGTAATGATGGTTCTAATTTCATTCAGCTATAAACATAAGAAATATTCTTCAAGATAATTATTATATTCATAGGAAGATAATATTATTTTGATTCTCTTATTCTCAAATACTAAACAAAATACATCAAGATTGTCCAACCTTTTCACATTGAATTCTCTAGCACTTCTCCTTTTCCTCTTGTGTAAAATTTTCTATGAACTAATGATTTGAGCACATATTTATAGGAAACTCATAAAACAAAGGCCGGAATCTAGAAAATCATTCTCGCTTCCTAAAATCACAATAATACCACAAATATCTCTCATTTAATGTTTAACTGGTTACTTCTTCAAATATCCTTACATTTATCTGAGATTTACGCAATGTTGAAATTAGTGATTTCCTTATTGAACTATTAATATATTTCACCGAATGATAATGTTGGATCGTGGTTCTTATATTACCAAAAACATGCTCAGAAACAAGGTTCTTAATTGTGTAGAAATAAGGTTCTAAATTACAAAGAAATTAGGTTTTGATTTGTTCATAAATCAAGAACGGAATTAGTCAGAATTCAGGTTCTGAATTACTCAGAAATCATCTTCCAAATTCTTCAAAAATCAGGTCTTGAATCACTCATAAATCAGGTTCTGAATTGTAAATAAATCAGGTACTAAAATATGCAGAAAAAAGATACAAATTATTATGGAATCATGTTCCGAATTAGGCAGAAATTAAGTTCCAAATTGTTCAAATATTAGGTTTTGAATCACTCAAAAATCAGGTTCCAAATTGGGCAAAAATTAGGTTCCGAATTCTTCTGAAATTAGGTTCCAAATTGTTTAGAAATCCAATTCTGAATTGTTCAGAAATCAGGTTCCAAATTACCCAGAATTAAGGTTCTGGTTTTCATGTTCAGAAATCATGTTTTGATTTTTCAAGAATCAGGTTCTGAAATCGGTCTCTAGTTTTCAGGTTTAGAAATTAGGTTCTGGTTTTTGCAAGAATTTTTCTTATTAAAAATCATCAAACCTCTTATCTATTTGATCAATATCTTTTATCATGAAACAATTCATGAATTTTGAGAACAATAAATTATCAATGAACTGTATGATTTAGTTAATAAAGTTTGAGATACATTATTAACTGTTGCTATTATATTATCTAAGAATATACTCTTTAAGAAAATCTCATACAACCAACAACTTCGATTTTCTGTAATTCAAAAAAAAATTCAACAAAAAGATTAGTTGTCAATAAATAAAAAGAATTGTAAAAACAAAACACCACAAAGGTTATTCAATCTCCCCCTTATTATTTGTTGGAAACCCTTGTAAACATGTTTTCTCCTCTCAAAAATTATCACATCTCATGTTCTTGAAAATTATCAAAAAAATAGAATTCCTCAAAAAAGAGTGTCCTAACAAACCAATGTAATATTTCTGTAATTCAAAAACATTCTTTAAAAAATATTAGTTGAAAACAAATAAAAAACATTGTTAAAAGAAGAACACTATAAACGTTCTTCAATCTCCCCCTTTAAATTTGTGGGAAACCTTTGTTAACAAGTTTTCACCTCTCAAAAATTTTCACATATCTAGTTCTTGATCTTTACTAAAACATATGATTTCTCAAAAAATAGCGTCTTGACACCACAATACTAGATAATGTAAATTTTTTAATGATTTACATCCCTCTGTGACAATAAATTTTTCAGCCATATAATTATAAACATCACCTTACTCAAACTCTCCCTAAACTTTTATCTGTATCTTTCTCACTAACTCCCCCTCAAATAATTTCATTATCATTCCCACTTTTCTTTTCATCTCCCATATTTCATTCTCTCTCTCCCATTATATGATAACCATAACTTTAAATTCATAAAATAAGACTTATTATCCCCCTTTTTTAATATAATATAATGAATGGTGAGGGATAAATCCTTATGAGTTTTAGGAAGTCACACGAGGAGGCCGGACAAGGAGTTTCATATTTAGGTCAACACAACACTCTTTTGACATTGATTTTGTAAAAATATCAGCAATATTAAACTTTTATGAAATATATTCCATCAAAAAATCTCTAGTAGTATCATTATTTTTAAAAAATGATAGTTTATATCAATGTGTTTTGATATTCAATGTTGAAAAGGATTCTTAGAAGCGTCAATGGAACTTTTATTATCATATTGTATCTTGAATGGTTTAGAATCATTAACTTTCAATTCATCTAGCTGATCCTCCATCCACACCATTTGAGTACATGTCTGGGTAGATGAAACTTATTTGGATTCAGTTGTGCATAAAGTTAATGAACATTGTTTCTTACTGTGCCAAATCACATAAGATTTCTTGAAGAAAAATGTTCCTCCTGATGTTGATTTTCTATCATTACAATCACTAGCCCAATCAGCTTCAGTATAACCATGAAACTTCATCTCATTATTTATCTTGTACAACAACCCATGTGATGTTTTTTCTTTTAACATATCTCAGAAGCCTCTTATCTTCCAACATGTTTGATAATTTTGGATTAATTTTATACCAGAAACATAGAGTATCATCAAAATAAATATCAGGCCTTGTAGATATAAGATAAATAAAAATTCCTATCAAATTTTAAAAGACATTTTGATTGACATTGTTCCATGATTCATCTTTTTTCAACATTGTGCTCACTGAGATAAGAGATGAAACTTACTTTGATTCATCCATCCAAATCTTCTTTAACAATTCCTTGGAATACATGTAATGGGATAATAAAATTTAGTTTTCTTGTTTTTTAACTTATTAGAAAAGGAATGAAGATAATTCATCAAACAATGAAATTTTAATGATTTTTATCTTGTCTTTAGAAAACTCTTCACATAAAATTTATTTATCCCTAGAAAAAATTATATCATCCACATAAATGATTACAATTAATGTTATAGAGTGAACATATATAAAATTCAAGTTTCAATAATTCATTCTTTACGAAAATATCAACATTGTCAAAGAAATGATTTTCTTCAAATACCAAGCTCGTGGAGGTTGTTTCAGCCCATACCAGGCTTTCTTCAATTTTAAAACATTGTTTTCATCCACATCAAGCAAAACCCCTTAAGGTTGTTAATTGTAAAATTCTTCTTAAATCTCACCATTTTATAAAGAAGACTTTACATCCATCTGATGAACCTTGAAATTCCACAGAGTATTCACTATAAGAAACATCTGAATAGTTTTCAAACATGCAACAAGGGAAACGGTTTCATCAAAATTCACACATTTCACCATTTCACATCCTTTACACACACACCTTTCTTAATTCCTTATAACTTCTCCATTCTCATACAATTTATTTATGTATGCCTACTTGGTTATGATGAATGTTTTATTTAAAAACCCTGGAACAAGTTCACTTGATTCATTCTTATCAAACTGAACATGTTATTCATTTATAGCATCCACCGATTCTTTGGGATGAATAGCTTCTGAAATTTGTTCTGGTTAATCTTTCTAGATACGGGATGTATGATTTTATAATATATACATTATTATTCTCTAAACTAGAGCCTTCTGATCTCCAATAATATTTTCAGATTCATCATGTTTTCGTAAGGTATGTAAACTCATATTTCATTTCCTAGCATCACTTTCTTCCCCATGTGGATCATCTGAGTCACTTTCACTTTTGTGGGCATTTTCTAACTCATCTTCTTCATTATTTTTAAAAGATTATGAGAAGAAACCTGGATTTTCAATTACATTCACATTATATGTGTCCAAAAACTTCATTCAAAGTTTGTTCCATCGTTTTGAACTTTTTTCATTTGACGATTAACCCATAAATATTCCTTCTTCATCTTTCTCATAAAACATTCCTATGTCTGGATTTTTTATTTTGGAAAATCATGGACATCCAAAAACATTGAAGTACTTAAATGATGTTTTTTTGTTATACCACATCTCGTAAGGATAAATGTTTGTTTCCAGTCTCAATAAGCATCTATTTTGAACATGTATAGTAATACTAACAACTTCTCTCCAAAATTCTTTTAATGTCATAATTCTAATAACATAATTTGTACAATTTCCACCAAGCTTTTGTTCTTTTTTTCTGCTACTCCATTTTTTTGTGGAGTATAAGGATTATTATAGTTATGTTTGATACCATACTTCCTTAGATAATTTTCAAAAGCAATGCTTGTGAATTCGGTACCATTATATGTTATCAACTTCATTATGTAATCTCCAAATTCTTTCTCAACACATCTTCTGAAGATTTTAATCATTTAAATTGCCTCCAAATAATTTTTCATAAACATGATGTTTTTAATTAGAGTGAAATTATCAATAATAGTGATAAAGTATAAATCCATTTTTGTTGATTGATGTATCATCAGCCCACACAAATCGGAATGAAAATGGTCAAGTGCTTTGATAGATTGAATCGCAACTCTTTTATGAACTTTGTTATTCTACATTCCATTCCGTAATGTGATAAAAACATCTTCATATCATCATTTTAGTTCTGAAAAATTCAGAAAAACATCAACTTTAGAAAGGTTACTCAGGTTATTCTGCTCGAGGTGTCCAAGTCTTCGATGCAACCACGTGTTTTCATCTTCAGAACTCAAATAACAGGACTTATTAGATTCAACAATTTGAAAGAGATTCCCACTGGTTCATTCTGATTTTGTAATAACTTTTCCATTTTCCACACCTTTGATGATACAAGAATCCTATTTGATGATAACATCATTTACATCATCAAAACGTTGACTTACACTAAGTAGGTTCTGTTTTATCCCATCAACAAGAAAAACATCCTTATATTTTTGTTTCTCTACTTCAATCGTTGTTTTTCTGATTCCCTTAATTTTTAAGGAACTATCATTTCCAAAAGTAACCACTCCTCCATCATGACTTTCAACATGTTACAATATTTTTTTATCAAATGTAATGTGTGAGGAACAACCACTATCAAGAATCCATGGTTAGTTCCTATTACTTTCTTTTAAAATTATCTCAATAACAAAATTTCTATCATAAAACTTCTTATTTTAAGCTTTCTTTTCATTTTAATCATAAGAATCATGTTCCGAAAAAGGTGTCATACAAAATTTGGCATGTTGTCCAGACTCATCACATATTCCAAAAAAAATTTCTAAACATTCAAAATGATTATTTTTTGGAATTTTTCTATGATATTGAGAATTCATCTTTTCAACACTTTGTGAGTAAGGAAAGTAACTCATTCTTCTTTCCCTATTTCGTCCACTTTTCACAAAACTTTTCTAGGTAGAGATAAATTGTGTCAAAAATTATAAGTTATATTCCCATATAATCCACAACACCAGTAAAATCCCTCAAATATCAATTTTAAATTAAATAATGATCTTTATTTATAGAAACATCGTTGAGGTTGATAACTTATTTTAGCTTTAGAAAACTCAGGATGTAGTCCATCTCATATTTTGAGTTAGTTTTCTGCTTTTGTAGTACTGATAGGTTTCATACATCCTTTCTCCACCCATGATTTAGTAATTATTTTTTCATAACCTGAAATGATATAAGAATCAGATAAAGCATTATTTTTTATAGGGGAATATTGTAGCTGATTCTCATGGTAAGCCTTCTCAACAATCTTGGAAGTCTCCGATTTTACATCAGTGGCTTTGTGGAAATTTTCATTCATCTTCCATAGGATATTTTCAGATTCAATAACATTTGATTGAATATTTTTGACCACTTCTTCTGTAGTTTCTATATTATTGATAAGAACATTAATCATTTTTCCATATTCACAAATTCTACGTTTTTGAAATAAAATTTCATGAATGTATTCATCTTCCTTCTTGGTAACATATTTACTTCCATCATGAACTTCTTCATGATTTTTCAACATCACATAGATCTATTTCTTGAGTTATTTTTTTCTCAAGCCATGAATGATGTTCAGAGCATAGCTGGTATTCTCTATAAGATTCTTCACCACCTTCTTCTCACTTTGAAAAAACATTTTTTTTCTCAAGTTTTGCTATAAATTTTCTAAATATTTTTTTACTTTCATCTTCTGAGGAATCATTGTCAAGATGATGCTGATTCAACCATCTTTCTCAACATACTTTTATTATTTCTAGAAAAAATCATCATGAATTCTTTATAAGTCTTCTCTTAGTTTTCATTATTATTATACTTCTCTAATTGAGGATTCTCATAAGAAGTATCTTTATATTCTTCATCATTCATGATAGGGAAATTCATTGAAAAGATTCATAATGCACCACACTGAAAACATTTGAGTGCATGTTTCTCACAATAAATTCCTCTTCCTCTTCGATAGTTCTTGGATATTAGAGATATGATTTTTATAATTCAACTCTTAATCTTCCCTATCAACGGACTCACAGGGATCAACTTTATAATCATATTGAATTGTAATCTTTCTCATATAATAAAAAAACATTTTATCTTTCATCATCCTCTTTAATATTAGAGAATTCTTTATATCATATGCAACAAAAATGTTATGAAGTTGTCCAAGAGATAAATCATCATTATCTTCTAAAACTGAAATTTTAGAATCAACATGTCTGGAAAGTTTCTGATAAGTTTCATAACAATTGTAGAATATTCCATGTCTTCTCCAATTCCACTGATGTTGCATACAATTTTATTAACTCTGGTGAATTAATCATCAATTTATTCATCATCTCTCATCTTGATGTCTTCAAACATACTATGCCAGATTTGTATCTTGGCCTTCTTTGACATGTGTATTTTCATTGAAAATGCTTTCATGCTTGTCCTATAAGGTTTTTTTATTTTGAGACCCAAATCCATCTGATAAAAATTTATTGATAAGGTCATAAGAATATAGTTTCCATATTTTCCACCAACATATATGTTTTTCTTTTCGGAAAACATCATAAGAGCATTTTACTCATTCGGTGGAAATCCAATAGTAGCAGCATCAACAACTTCAAGGCCATGATATATGAGATTAAGAATCATCATATTTTCAATCATTAATAATTCATTCCATCGAATGTAGGAATTCTTAAATTGTTGAAAGAATTGATATTCTATATGATAAGTATAATACAAGGGAACCTCCCTCTGATACCAGATGATGTACCAAGGATCAAACAACAATTGAGAAGGGGGGGGGGGGGGTTAATCAGTTGTTTAACTTTTTATATGTTTCAAAACATTATAAAACATAACCCTTGGAAACTATTAGGATTTATTTCCTTATCAAACCTTAGAAATAAACTCAAGAAATAGATAAAGGTAAATCAAGATAAGAATAAAAGATTTACATGTTTTTTTCTCAATAAGAGAACCTACATCCTTTCCATAGCCATTCCCGTGGGTCTATAGAAATCCAATATAATAAAGAAGTGAATATAACTTCTACCAACTCCCATTAGACACCTTCTATCTCCCTATAAGAAAGATTATATTGAATCCCATCTATTTATAATGTTTTACTAAAGAAAAAATAATCTAAACACAAGAACATGAACTTTTTTTATGTTTCCTCACAAAAGATCACTCAGAATCATTAGTCTGATTTTATTGAATCTAATTTTATAAAACTGGTATTCTCAGCAAGGTAAAGATGGTTTTGATATTCATTCTGTTAAAAACATAAAAAATTCCTCAAGATAATAATGATTTTCGTAGTATGATAAGATTATTATTATTATAACCATCTCAAACACTCAAAAAAAAACTTCTTCAGGATGGTATAAACTTTTCACTTTGAATTCTGCAGCACTCCTCCTTTTTTGCTTCTATAAAAGATGCTAATGACGGAATGATATGAGCACATATTTATTGAAAACTCAGACAAAAAATGCGTGAATCATTAAATTCTATCTCACTTCATAAAATCTCAAAAAAAACCCCCTACAAATATCTAGCATTTAATATTCAATCATTGACATATTGAAATCTTCTTAAGTTTCACTGAGATTTACTCAAAGTTTAAATATGGTTTTTCCTTCATGGAATCTTTATATATCTCCCAAAATGAAAATCATGGATCTTTGTTCTAAATTTCTCAAAAACATTTTCAGATATCATGTTCTAAATAGTGTATAAATCAAGTTCTGAATTATGCAGAAATCAGATTCTGAATAGTTCAGAAATCATGTTCCAAATTACATAAAAATCAGGTACCAAATTGTGCTGAAATCAGGTTCCGAATTATGCAGAAATCAGGTTCTGAATAGTTTAGAAATCAGGTTCTGAATTGATCATAAATCAGGTTCTGTATCACATATATATACTATTCTAAATTGTGCAGAAATCATGGTATTAGGGTGTATGATTCTTATAAAATGGAATATTTTCAATTGCATGTAGTGCTTCTGTTCACTATAAATGTCTTCATAGCATATGGAAATTTGTATAGATATAGTGTTAAAGGGCATAAGGAATGTCCAATTTGTGAACAACAGACGTCATATTGTCAATTGCATCATGGGAGGAAAACAGCGTACATGGGTCATTGAAAGTTTTTGCCTATGGATCACCCTTAAGAAGACTAAAAAGACATTCAATGTTTCACAAAAATTTGATACTTCACCAAAACATTTATCACCAGATCTGTATTTTGAGTGGGTGAAAAACCATTTTGTGACTTTGGGAAAGACATAGAAATATGGTAATGATAGACATATTTGGAAGAGAAGGTCAATATTTTTTGAGCTACCATATTGGAAGTATGATGAAGTTAAACATAATATTGATGTCATGCACTTGGAGAAGAATATATTTGATTGTTTGATTGGAACATTGATAGATATTAAAGGAAAGTCTAAAGATTGGTTGAATGCAAGATTAGACTTACTATCAATGGGAATATGTTTGGATTTAGCTCCCACTCCTAAAGGAAGACGAACATTCCTTCCCCCATCTTGTCATAAATTATCAAAGTGGGAGAAAATATGCATTTGTAAGTGTCTTCATGATATCAAAGTTCCTCAAGGTTATTCTTAAAATGTAAAAAATTCTGTCTCGTTGAAGGACTTGAAGTTGATAGGTATGAAATCACATGATTTTCACGTCACGATGCAACAAATTCTACTAGATACATTGCGTGGAATATTGCCCATTCGTGTCAGAAAGACTATGATGAAGTTGTGTTATTTTTTCAATTCAATTTTTAACAAGGAGATTGATGTGAATGATTTGAAAATTTTGGAAAAGGATGCTATTTTTATACTTTGTAAAATGGAAATGTATTTTCCGCCAACATTTTTTGACATAATGGGGCATTTAATGATTCATCTGGTTCGAGAAATAAAGCATTGTGGACCTGTATATCTTCGTTGGATTTATCCTTTTGAAAGGTATATAAATATATTAAAGGGGTATGTTAAAAATCCATATCGACCTGAAGCATCCATTATTGAGAAGTATATTTCTGAGGAGGTAGTAGAGTTTTGTACGAGCTACTTGGATGCGGCGTAACACATATGTTTGCCTCCATCTTGCCATGAGCGAGTTAATAATGATGGAAAGGGGATTCGTGGATTGAAAGTCAAATCATTATCAGCTGAACAGATGATGAAGTTAGAATCATACATCTTGAATAACATAGCTGATGCTCAACCATATATCACATTGAATATTAATGAGTTGAAAAAATGTCATCCAAAGAAGAATGAAATGTGGATATTGAATGAGTACAACAAAATTTTTTTGTCCTGGATTAAAAAGACTTTGCTTGGTATATCAGATGTATCAGAGACATTAAAATAAATAGTGGGTGGTACATGTTTAAATGTGATAACATGGTACAGTTATGACATTAATGGATATACATTTCATACGAAAGCTCAGGACAACAGAAGTGCAGTTCAGAATATTGGTGTATTGGTGTTTGCAAAAGCAATGCATTTTTCGAGTGTTGAGGACAATAACACAATTTTTGCATGAAGTGTATATTATGGAGTGATTGAAGACATATGGGAGGTTGATTACTTTAAAATTAATGTTCATGTTTTTAACTGTAAATGTTTTATCGGTAACAACAGTGTCAGACATGATTAATTTGAAATGACACTTGTTAATCTGAATATATTGGAAGACACAGCTGATTCTTTTATAATGGCAATACATGCAAAACAAATTTTCTATGTAGTAGATCAATCAGATATGCAGTGGGTTGTTGTTTTACAAGGGAAAAAACAATATGTTGGTGAGGATGAAGTTGATTAAGATGCTGATTTATGTGAGATCCCTACATCCATGGAAATATTAACAGAACATAATGATGAGCATGTTGATGACATGGTTTGTGCCATAAAGAATGATCACGATGAAGGAAATTGGAAAAACAATCCATTTGTACATTCATAAAATTACAGTTAACATATGTTTATTTCTTGTTTACATTTATTTTCTTCATAAATGTTAGATGTTGTAAGTTTTTTATTTATTAATACATGTTTTAAAACAAAATAAGTATATGTTTTTGTTTGTTTTATGTTTGTTTATTTTACTTTATTATGTTTACCATTACATGAATTATATATCAATTATTTTTGTTCAGTGACAATTACATTACCATGTTTACCAGGTTTACCGTGTTTACCATCTTTACCATCTTTACCGTCTTTACCATATTTACCATTGTTTAACATGATTACCATATTACTAATGTTTACTATTACGTAACATAGAAAACATTTCTATTTTCTGATTACAGTAGTATTAAAATATTTGAATTTCTCTATTTTTGAACTATCGTTTGTTTTTTTTGAATTGAAGGATAATGACAGATCATTCAGTTGATCAACTAAATGATTCTAGATATCATCATATTGGTCATACCTCTGGGGAGGAACATTCACATGCTCCTATTACAACAAAGAGCTCAAAGGATGGTAAATGTGGGTGCACACGTTTACCATAATTATCAGTTTCACGTACACAGGATCAGAGTATTGTCATTGAATTTGATGATAATGATGTTCCTAGAGGTCCAAATGCGAAAGATTTTAAGAGTTTTGTAGCGACTTAGGCTAAGAGAAAATTAAGCATTCTGTATGATGACTGGTGAAGTGTGGATAAAGCGATAATCTCTCAGTTATGGGAGAAGATTTTGGTAAGATATTTTCCTATTGTTTGAATATTCATTAAATTTTTATAGTATAAATAATATGGTTAACCTCTTCTTTATCAGATGACATTTGATATTCATGACACTAGAATAGTAAGGAAGAAATTCTTATCGTTGGATTCCAGGAGATGGAGGGATTTCAAATCAACCCTCTCATATGATTTCATTTATGGTCATAGGAGTCATGAAAGTACATGTCTTATATATCCTTTTATAGATGATGACACATGGAGACTGTTTTTTGAATGTAGAAGAAAAGATTAATTTTTGGTAAGGGAAATGTAAACTTTTATAATATTTCTTATATAAATGATCTTATTAACGTTTTTAAATGATTTATTATTCATAATTTATAGCAAACAAGGTAATCTCATCAAGAGATCCAATATAAAAATGTATACCCTCATAGTTTATCTCGGGGAGAGTTTTCATTATTGGAAGAACAAATGATGGAAGAAAAATTTCAATAACTAAGAGCTGAGTCTTCATGCTCTGGAGAGGTTTCCCCTCTATCCCCTCCATCTAGACATGAAAAATGGAAGAGATCTCGGAAGGGAAAAAAAGGGAAATATCTTTCGGATGAATAGAGAATCGTAGCTGAGAGGATTGTAAGATATATATTTTATTTATTTAAGTTAACCCTTTTCTTCATATAATTTCATTCATTACAAAAATGTTCAATTAATTAATACAGGACTCTCTTGAGGAGCAGAGTTCACAGGGGACATTTACAGCTACTGGGAGGGAAGATATTTTATCTCTAGCATTGGGAAGTCCCAGACATCCTGGTCGTGTTTGAGGATATCTGGAAGGTGTATCGGTAAGAAAAGTGTTGCCATGTTCTTCAACTTTAAACATTGAGGGGGTTTATAGAAAAAAAATTGAATCCTTAGAGGCTGAAGTTCATAATATTAATACGACGAAGGAGGACAAGATTAGAGTGTCAGTGCTGTCTATGTTTGCAGACATGCAAAGACATTTTCAGACTGCATCTCCCACTCCTCCACCTCCCCCTGCAGACCCCATTATTTATCCTCCACCTCTGCCAGTAACTCCCACTCCCCCACCTCAGCCTGCTGACCCCATTTTTTATCCTACTCCTCCACTGCAGCCTCCTACTTATTGTGAGTTGTATGTTGATGATTCGCATCATAATATAGTAGCATATGGGTTGGTATATTATATAAGAGATAAAGTTTATAATCAACAATTTGAGGTAGATAATCAGATGGTCACTGTACAGGATATTATAGATATATCATCTCGGGTACCATTACCTACAGATGAGGTGGCGACATTTGGACATAGTGTCAACCATTTTATAATTTGGCCATCTAGAATTATTCAACTCATTACCATAGAGGTATGAATGTTATATCTTTTATTTTATTTTATTTATTAATGTTGTTTTATCAATTGAAAACATATATATTATTCAATTTATTTTTACAGGAATACTTCAATGGTAAAGAAATACTGTATAGACAACAACAAAGACAAATAGCCATGAAATGAGATATAGATTCTAGTAGTCGTGAAAGATTGTCAAGATATTCAAATTTGTTGGCGGGTCATAATGAGTTTCCAATGGAATCTCATGTTTGTGGACGTGGAATAAATGTGGGGATTATGAAAACTGATATCATGGAGCTTGTTACTTGAGATAAGTTGGGAATCAATGTGGTGAAATTTTTTTCCATGTATGTCTTAACACCTTTTCCCTACGTTATATTTATTAAAAATGTATACTTATGTATGTTTTGTATTAGGTATGTTTATAAAATTTGTGAGAGGAATGAGATGACAGATGTATATGGATTCATGGACCCACAATTGATTTCCCTTGAAGCATGTGCATTGGATGAGGAACAAATAACGCTTTATATTGCTGAAAGACATGAAAAGAATATAGTCACACAATGTTGAATGATGCCTTTTTGTGAGAGGTATGAAACGCATCTCTCTAAAATAGTTAATTATCTTTTAACATAAAAAACCAGTAACATTAAATTTCCTTTTATCAGTGATCATTGGATGTTAGGGGTTTTTTTTCAAGGGAGAAATCAATTTACTGGATATAATCTGGCTATGATGATGTGCGGGAAAGTTTTAAGAATATATTGGAAAATTAAGTTTCAATTTCTCAATAGTTTTATATATTATATTGAATTTTAAATTTACCACATTAGTATTATTTTCTAATAGGGAATGGGCCTACTTTCGAAAAAACAGAAAGAAAAGGAATGAAAAGATCAAATATGTAAATGCAAAGGTAAATATCCATTTATAATTTTTACTTTTTGATTTATTACATTAAAATAATATATTGAATTTACAATCATTCAAACGAAATTTTCAAGAACAACAAGGCATCATCGAATATGGATATTATATGTTAAGATTTATATATGAAACAATAACAACTGGGACAGTTGTGAATTTTGACCTGGTCAGATTTCCTCTTAAACATTGCCATATTATTTCAATTTGATTTACTCATTATACACATTAACTACTATCCTTTTCATTTGTAGCTTTTTGATGACCCTGAACCCTATAATGCTGAAGATATCAAACACTTACAAGTGGAGTGGTCAAATTATGTTACAGGTTTGATTACATTTTATTTGTTTGTAATGTAAAAATTAATTATGAATATTGTCGTTGTAATTGTGTATTTGGTAGAAATTTAGGTTGGATTTAGTTTTTTTGAAGTTAACATAGTATGTTTTGAATGTTATTTATGTGAATGTTAAATTTTTCTCTACTTCTTGTTTTGGTCTACTTATGATGGATTTTCTTGTATGGATTCTGGTTTGGGGGGAGGGGTTTCAAGGGTGTGGGGGGTGTTCAGTGGGTTTGGGGGTGTCCATGGGTCTGGGAGGGCTGTCCAGTGGGGTGGGGGGGGTGTTGAGGGGTGTTTGGGGATGTCTAGGGGGATGGGGGGAAGTCCAGGGGTGTGGTGGGGGATCCAATGGGGTGGGGGAGGGCTGTTAAGGGTGTGAGGGGGATATACATGAGAGTGTGGGGGTTGTCCCGGGGTGTTTGGACTAGTCCATGGGGTCAGGGGGTAGTCCAGGGGTGTGGTGGGGGCTGTCAAGTGGGGTGAGGGGGTGCAGTTCAGGAGGGTGGGGGTTGTATAGGGGTGTTTGGGGCTGTCCCGGGGGTCGGGGGAAGTCTAGGGGTGTGGTGGGGGCTCCAATGGGGTGGGGGCTGTCAAGTGGGGTTAGGGGGTGAGGGGGTGATGTTCAAGAGGGGGGGGGGCTATCCAGGGGTGTGGTGGGGGCTCTAATGGGGTGGGGGAGGGCTATCGAGGGTATGGGGGTAATACATGATGTTGGGGGTTGTCCCGGGGTGTTTGGAGCTGGACAGGGGGTCGGGGGGCAGTCCAGGGGTGTGGTGGGGGCAGTCAAGTGGGGTGAGGTGGTGAGGGGGTTTTGTTCAAAAGGGGGGGGGGGGTGTCGAGGGGTGTTTAGGGCTATTCAAGGGGTCAGGGAGTAGTCCAGGGGTGTGGTAGGAGATTTCAAGTGGGGTGCGGGGGTGAGGGGGTGTTTTTCAAGAGGGTGGGGGGTTGTCGAGGGGCGTTTGGGGCTATCCAGGGGGTCGGGGGCAGTCCAAGGGTGTGGTGGGAGCTTCAATGGGCTGGAGGAGGGCTGTACAGGGGGTATACATGAGGGTGGATGCTATGAAGTGGTGTAAGTTTTATCTTTAATCAATGTAAATGCTTAAATTTTCTTTAATTCATGTTTTTAACTCCTTCTGTTTTTGTGGTATGAATTATTGATTTGGTTTCTCGTTGATTTTGGGGGAGAGAAGAGGACTGCAGTGGATTTTTATATAAAATAATTTGTCTTTCACATCTGTTATTTTATAACCGACGTGATAAAGAAATCAAGAAACGTTTATCACGTCAGTTTTTTTCATAACCGACATGATAAACACATGTGGAATGGTTTATCACGTCGGTTATGTAATAACCAATGTGATAAAGGACCTGTGAAATGCTTTATCACCTTGGTTAATCAATAAGTGACCTGATAAACGGCGTGGGAAATGGATTATCACATGGGTTATTTAATAACCGATGTGATAAACCATTTTCCAGGCCTTTTATCACGTCGGTAATTGATTAACATACGTGATAAACTCCCCCGCACATATTTATGAAATCGGTTATTATATAACCGACGTGATAAAGCCCCGCCAGTTTATCCTGGCAGTTGTATAATAACTGATGTTATAAACCCCCCTGGGTTTTTTTAACATCGGTTATTAATTAACCGACGTGATAAACACAGTGATGTTATGTTTGTAACGTCAGTTTTTAAATAACCAATGTAAAAAACATTATTTATAACGTCGTCCGTATTAACGTCGGCTAAAACCCAATATATAAAATGAAAAAAACCGACGTAAATAATGTTTTCTGTACTAGTGAATGTGTGAATAAAATAGTCTCATACTAAACTTTTGCTAACAATTATCGAACCCCTAACTACAACTGTGAATACTATATATCCTATAAGAACACAACCATTTAATGAGCTACATTAGAAAAAATTTCCATATTAATAATTTTACATTACATTTTATAATTATTATACATTAATAAAGAATTATCATCTCCACATCACATCACATTACCATTTCATCAATGATCAATTCCCTCTAGGAATAAACCAACTGATACCATGAAATCTCATAATAACAACCTCATCACTACATCTGAAAAAGCTCCAAACCCGAATAAGATAAAAATTTATTCAATTATTTAATAGTCATCACCACTTCCCATATAACATGATTCACCATTAAAACCACTCTAATGTCCCGAAACACAAATGGTTCAACATAGTGATGAAATTAACTTTTTGTCCAGTATTTGCCGCATATATTAGGAGAGTAAACTCATTCAACCGCGAGGAGTTAAACACAGAAATCATGTGGCATACCACACACTTCTTCATCTCCCATTAAAATTGAGTAAGAAATCAAATCCTTATTCCTCAAGATGTAGGGAATTCAATGAAGATAAACAAACAAATTCAACAAGCATTGAAGATTCATATCAATGGGTAATCCCAACTTCAACACATTTCACCTTATCTAGTGTCCTCCGTGAAACCACATGAATAAATGGATGGCTCTCACCACTTTAGGATTAAATTTCTTCCACAAAAACTGATCCACCTTTCCCCACAAATAGCAAAATCCCTTCATTCCTAGCAATCCCAATATCACATCACATCTGGACCTCTATGCCCGACATCACAAGTCTCATATCTAGATCACATCACAAGAATCATGAAAAAAACATAGCAATGATATCTCATTCCCAATGATATGCATTCATCATTCATACACAATGAGATATAATGTCTCCAAAACACATGGTTCTTGTCCATTATAAGATAATAATAAAATAGTTCCCTAAAAGGCATTATCCTTTATCAAACAACTGGTTATTTATTCCATATAGAATTAACAGATTCATTATTAATATGTTCCAACCACGATAAACCTATGAAACAAGCTCTCAAAATCAAGAATAAATTAAATAAAAAGTTATTTTAACATAAATATTATTTCTTTTGTCAACAATGGTCAATATGCTAAAGGTTCATTATCAAATTCAGATAAACATGAAATGTCTCATTATATTGATTAATATGAGTTTATAATAATAAAAGGAATCATTGAGGATGCCTCATTAATAAATTTGATTCAGTTATTTGTCAATTAATTAATTTTTTACTTTATTTAAAAATTTCCATCAAGAACTACGTGAAATACCATGCACAATATATATACCACACTAGATAGAAAATCAACAGGAAAACTGTTATCATAGTAAAAATGACAACATCCTAATGTGACCTTAATCAATTATTTAATATGGTTCAAGTATTGAATAATGTAAATTTTATAGTGATCCAACATGATAAATCACTATAAATCTACAATAGCACATAACATAAAAGGGAACCAACAAATAACCAACCTCAAAACCTCCTAGAAATTCATCACTTGAGAATGGATCATCACAGAAGATCTTGATCACCTCTCCCTCAACAATTGAATCCATTAAAGGATGCCACGACACAAACATACCAGACAATAACAAAAAAAACAACCATTAGAAATGCGAGATATCATTCTCCATATTATGAAGAGAAGATATGGGAAGAAGCATATCGTTGAACCAAAAAATAAGGGATGAACCATACTTGGATCGAATAATGATCCCTATGTATCGAAATAGGGAGAAAGGAACCAAACACATTCAAGGAATTTAAAAAACATTGATGATGGGGTCTCCATGTACCAACAGTTGAGAGATGGTCATTTTATTGATTGGTTTTAACAATACCAATTGTCTGAAAATATTTTGAAAACATAGTACATCGGGAAACTACACGACGTGTAATCCCGTTTCACTTTGTGTAATACCTCGAAGTTAGTTTCAAAAGAAAACCCTATCACCACATCATTTATTCTATTTTTCTTCCCATAAATAATTGCATGACCTGAACCCTATTTCATGTCATGATATTCAACTACACTTCATGAAATCCTCTTTCACAATGTGAAAGTACCTTGTATGGATCTCTCAGTACTTAAACACCTCCAGACTTCCTCTAAACCTCCTATGAGATCCATAATCCATGGAAACACACAATCGGTTGATCCATGTGGATCCACTTCATTAAATATAATACCTCTCAAAACATTTTCATACTGGAGAATCAAAAAAATATCCCTAGTATATATATAAAAGAGTGTATTTTGAAGAGAACCCCTCTTAGATACCTCTCAAAGTATAGAAAGCCACAACAAGTAAAAAGGGAATTCATCTCAAAATAAATATTTTCTAAATACATAAAACATACAGTGTAACGAGAGAGGAGATAAACATTAAAAAATGTGGTGTTGAGTGTGTATCTCTGACTCACATTATGATGTACTCTCCTCCATGAAATTATTCCATCATAACACAAAAACCTTGGGGATATCATGCCCACACAATACCTTCTTATGGTGGTCCTGGATCCCTATATTCCACACTATAAAGTTCTAATCATCACCAACAATGATATATCCCCAACTGTTGATTTGATAGTCATCATGAGGAAAACAATGAAATTGTGACACATGAAAAGAATCGTGTATTTAGCTAATTTGTAGGGAAAGTGATATCTATAACACTATGAATTCAATATTATTTTTCACTTATAAAAGAACCCATATACCGTAGATAATTCTTACTTTAATGATATAACCTTCACTTCCCATAATTCAGATTCCTCTTATGAAATATATGATCCCAAACAACAATCTACAGAGGTCTCCTCTTGTGATCGGCATAGGATTTATGATTATCCGACACAACATTATTCCCATTGTGAATCATCTTAAACATCACTATTGTATTTTGTACCAGTTACGGGTAGATAATTGATGAATCTCTTTCCCTAGTCCATCACAATAAAGTATAGAAGGGTCATCTCTAAAAGTATTCAAACTGAGCCATTCTGATGCTGGATTGAAAATGCATATGGTAAACGAGCTCAACCAATGTGGGGTAACTTTTCAATGATCCTCCAACATATGGGATATAAGAGCACAACATATCTTCAAGAGCATGGATGGTCTAAAATGTCTGATCATCCATCTGAAAATGAAATGTTGTGCTAACACATAGTTATGAACCAAAAGCAAGCTGGATAGCTCTACACACCCAAGAGTTAAAACAATGATCTTGATCAGAAATATTCATCCTCTGGAATCCATAGAGTCTCCCCATATCCTCTTGATAATACGTTGACAAAATATCATCTATGCTCTACTCCTTGATCAGTATAATTTAGGTTGATTTTATTATACAATCCACTACCACCCATATGACATCATAACCTCCCTGATTGTATGAACCCGAATCTTATTTTCATGTATGTTTTTATTTTCCAGGTCATTTTTGATAAAAAGATGAAATTATGGAAATTTTCGAAGTACACGCCATGTACTTTTTGAGTGTACATAGTGTACTACTATTCCATAGGAGGCTATGTACCGGCCGTGTAGTGGCTATACACACGGCTATGTATGAGTCACTTGGAGGCTGCCTAAAGTGGTGTACGGAAATGTCGAGTACACGCCTTGTAATTTTTTTATTTCATTAAACATATTACGGTCATGTCGAATCGCCAGAAGTGTCTTCTTTTTGGTACCATTAGGCCGAGATAAACTATACGGTGCCATAACTTCTCCGAGCCCTGGAGCCTCCGTATGTTCATTGAATCGACCGTTGCTGTCTACATTAGATCCACATCGGTAAGCTATTCCTTCTCCTAGAGCATTGTATTCCAATTCCACATCTTATCCAAGCTATCATGGGTTAAAAAAATTATACGTTGTTTTCAAATATTTGGCGTTCTATGATGATTCAAGCCTCGAGGTTCACTTATAGTGATCTCCTAATGCAACGGTAAGTGGTTTGTTCCTTTCTGTTGAAGGACTTTGAGTATATTTTGAAATTGTGCAAATACCCTTGAAGGGGTACTATACATTTATCATTTTAGCCCTGTTGTATTACTTCCTTGATTTTATACATTAGTAGAGGTTAATATAATGTGATTAGTGCTTCTTATTGTGCTATGGATTTGGTTTCCAATGCTTGTACTATTTATGACTGTTTGGTCTAGCTTTTCATGTAAGGATTTTACTAGTTTCCATACCTAACACCTGTAGGATGGAGTGTTTGTTCTTCGGATTATGATGATATGCCTTAGGCTATTATCTAAGCAGTTCTTGAGGTTTACTTTTTCCAATACGATTTATGATACTTGTTGACATACACAGGGCTGTGAGAACCTGGTGTAGTAGACCATAGAGAGAATGGACTTAAGGGCTTCTCTATGGTGTCTTTATACATTACGATGTGAGAACAAAGGGGGAATTGATGTTGAGTTCTTTCTCAGAGTGTTTTTTGTTCCTCGATGCTGACCATAGGGGAAATAAGACATTGATTTCTTCCCCAGAGAACCTTTAGTACCGATATCAGACTATAGAGGTAATTGATGGTTAGTTCTTCCTCGGAGAGTATATTTTTAAGTTTAACCAGAGGGGTGAGACTGTGTGTACTCCCCAGAGGGTTTAATTTTTTTTTTAACCAGAGGGGTAGGCTATGTGTACTACCAAAGGGTTACCTGGTTTGTTTTAACTAATTTCATGAAATAGGAATTGAATTCCTTGAAAATGCTGATTGTTATTGTTGAGTGTTTTCCTTGTTTACTACATTCTTTTAATTATTACATTTTGTATACTAACTGACTGTTAGGAATAGATCTTTTGATGGTTTCCAACAAGGATATAGTCTCACACCATATTTGGGTTATGTTTTTGTTACCAAATATATTATATTAATGCAGGTAGAGATAAGGGAAAACTCCATTTTAATTCATGTATGTGACTTGTTGTGGAGCTGGAGAGCATGGGACCATGCTATGGATTTTGATGCTGAGTAGTTATCTGTTTCCTTTTCTACTTGGTTTTGTACTTTATTCAATATTGTGACATTTATGGATATTTTCCTAGATATATATATATGATGCATCATTTTATATATATGTGCTCCCGCTATTATTAACTTTAGTTTTCCACGGTTTACCACTGTATGGATTATTACTGCTTCTGATTTTATTTATCTAATTTACTTCCACTGTGTTAATCTGCCAATAAGGGCATAGTTTCCCCACTATCACACCCAAGGGCCTCGCTGCTAGCCGACATCCTATGGCATTTGGAAAAATCTTTTTGAGGCCATGTGACCAACCAGTTATGGGGAACCTCTGGGTGGCTTCCAGAAGTGGGACGTTATAAAGTTCTATCAGAGGGATTATTTTATCTTGACTTGCTATTTTGAGCCTATAGATAAGGATATGATGGAATAGGTACTTTTTAATAAGTTTTACACGGGAGTAGATAACCCTTGAATAGGGATAATCCAATCTACCTCGTTAATTTTATTCTTTCTATTTTTATATTTTGTAGTTGATTTGATTTCATCATTGAATGATTCACATGATTTGTAATATTATGGATGACATTATTGAGGTTTTTGTTTGTTTCAAACCGATGAGATGAGGGTATGCCATCTCATGAATCATATTGTAACTTTCTAAAAATAACATGTAATGCATTATTTACATTCCAGTTAGGGTGCATTAGTGACTGCATGCTATTATGATAGATGTTGTACTAGATATTCCTTCTGTTGTGATAAATGCCTTGATATAATACCTATTTTTGATAGGGTATTTCATCTGTAAGTTTTGTGTGAATGAATGAAAAACATTAGTTCCTGAGGTGTTATGGGCCCTCATGAATTGAAATTTGGTTGGTCATTTCATTCTTTTCCTGTTTGTAGCATGTATAATATTCCAAGATTTTATTTGTGGGGTCAATGGGACCTCACTGATCGTAATTTGGCACTAAAATGTTCTCATTCAGTATTTTCTAGGATATGGAATAGGTTATGAGGCATAGTGTCTGGAAAAAACTAGAATACATGTTGTGTAATGTTGAAATACACATCGTGTGTTCTTCTTTTCAGAAGGGAACCATTTTTCATAAGTACATGCAATGTACTGTATGAACACGCCGTGTAGTCTCTAATTGTGTCCCTGACTATGTGGGAAGAGACACGGGGTTGTGGAAAAATTTGGTAGGACATGCCATGTACCGTATTTACATGTCGTGTTGTATGAAAATATCACAAGCCATGTAACTAACAAACACATATCAGTTTAACCCTATTAATACATGTCCTGTCCCTGCAAAACATGTCGTGTGGTCTGACCTAGGTACATGGTCGTGTCACAAACAATGCAGGTCGGTGCTCTACTTTTTTGTACACACTGTGTCTGTCTGGAACACACCGTGTAGTGTTAGCCCTGTGTCAGTCCATGTCACTAACAATGTGGACCATGTGAAGCTTGATAGGTACACACTATGTCTACGTTGAGCACGCAATGTAGTATTGTTAGAGGAGAGCTGTGTGGCTTAGCCGTGTTGAAGAACTCGGGTAGGGGAAGAGGATTCAAGTACACACTCTGTGTTTGGACAACATGTCATGTGTTTGGGATGTTACATGACCAGTTGTGGATGGAGAACACGCCCATGTGAATGGATTAAGGGAAAACACAGTGTAGTAATTGTACACACCATGTAGTCATCTTTTGTAAAGCCTGAAAGATTTATTTTTCATATTTCCCTCATGTACTTTTAGTTTTCATTCCATAATAATTCTTGATCTAAGGTGTGTATTTGACCATACAGATTCATGCCACCAAGAGGTCCTCCGGTTGTATGCCAGCTTCAAGGCAACAGTCAGACACTGGATATGGATGATCATGGACTTCCAGCAGATCCTCCTGTTGTGCCAGTCTTGGAACCAACAGTTATACCAGACGCAAGTGCTGATGCAAAATTCAGGGAAGGCTTCATGAGGATGACGCATAACTTCCATGGAGCACCACCACCTACCCCACCTATGGAAGAGCTTACGTAGGATTCAAAGTAGCAACATCCTCCCACATTCTCAGAGGAAAGAGGACCTCAGGCTGGAGATTCATTTCTATAAGCTATGATGATGATCTTAGGGCACCTAGATACTCCCACAAAAAGGTAGGTCAAGCTCGCTACATACATTCTATGAAATTCCTCCATGAGATTGTGGGATGTGATCTCACATGTGGGACATCAGTAGGTGATTTTATGGGAGGAGTTCTAGTGAATCATCTATGATTACTTCTATCCAGAAACTTGAGGGCCATTCGAGCCCAGGAGTTCTTGAACCTGGAGCAGGGTACCCTTTCGGTTATGGATTATTCCTCTCATTTAAACGAGCTTCATCATCTCATATCATTCCTTGGAAGAGA
Organism: Viscum album; assembly: GCA_963277665.1. Classification (NCBI taxonomy): domain Eukaryota; kingdom Viridiplantae; phylum Streptophyta; class Magnoliopsida; order Santalales; family Viscaceae; genus Viscum; species Viscum album. The sequence goes on from OY728138.1 coordinate 555,050,910, forward strand.
TGGGATGAACCTAGAAAGGAGGATCGAGGATGGTATCATAAAAGACATCCGCTCATCGGTGAATATCATCAAGTTGACTTCCATTGCTTTCATCGTCAACCAGGCACTGATCATGGAATAGAATCTAATAGAATCGAGAGTTTTGAGCTATGGTGGATAGATATCCAGGGTTAGTGCTTCACCAACTAATATCATGAAGTGCTGCAGGGAGATTACACAGGGTGATCTGAGTCAGTAGAATATATATTATGTTAGCAAAGTGGTGTGCTACAAGTGTAGGAGAAGAAGGAATAGTAGGATGTAATTCTAGAGAGTCCCAGTGGAGTGTCGGTCTTGCAGAAATATGGGGAATATTCAGCGCTTCTTTTGGATCTTCTCACCAGCTGCTGGTGACATGGGTTCTTCTATGACTCCTCGTACAGGAGAAGCTCCACCAGTTTCCCACTAGTATGGGAACTGGATTTCGTTCGGCCATTCAAGACGACGTGTAGGTCGTGGAAGTGGTGGTCAGTCTCCAGGATATAAATGACAGTATGGTGGATCAGCTCAGAGTGGTCAGTCAGGGTCACAGGCCCGTAGAGCAGGCCAGACCATTGCACTAGAGCATACCCAGTAGGAGCAGGATCCCAAACCCTCTACAGTTCGAGGTACCATTCTTGTTTACTATGTTTTATCTTCTTCTTTTTTTGACACATGGGCTTCCCATAGCTTTATATCTGTTGCTATTGTGGGGAGCATTTTGATATACATCTTTTCTCTTTTCGATATCATGACACTAGAAACCCCATTGGGAACGAAACATCTATTGTGCATCTGTGCAAGGAGTGCCCTCTTGAAGTTTTTGGGTGTCCATTCCTTTGGTAACTCTATGTACTATAGATGAAAAGCAATGATTTTATTCTCGCGATGGAATAGTCAGTTCCTTTCCAGGTAGTTATCTATTACTATCATCATACGGTGAGTTTTATATCACCAGAGGGTAGATTGTTTCTTCAAAAGAGAAAATGGGAAGTCTGGGCTAGCAGAGCGAGACCAGAGCATCATGGGTTGGGAGGAGTTATATGCCATATTTCTAGTATATATCTGGATGAACAGGGGACTTCATAGTTTTACTCTCTCCCAGTGGTTGATCGTTTCAGGCATGTCTTTCTAAAAGATTTTTTAGGATTACCTCTAGAGTGTGAGGTAGACTTCTCGATTGAGCTTCTTCCAAGAGTGCCACCAGTATCCATTCCTCCTTATATAATTCCTACACATTAGTTACATGAGCTCAAAAAGAAGTTGGAGGAGCTGTAGAAAAAGGGTTTTATCCGACCAAGTACTTCACCTTGCGGTTCACCAACCCTTTTGAGAATAAGGTATACGGTACTCTTTGACATTGTCTGGACTATCGAATGTTGAACCAGTTGACGACCAAGAACGGATATCCCTTCACGAGGATTTATGATCTCTTTGATCATCTTTGAGGATCCCATATGTTCTTTAAGATTTAATTGAGGTTTGGTTACCATCAGTTGCGTGCTAGACCATCTGATATGCCTCTTACAACTTCCCGGAGCAAGTATGGTCTATACGAGTATCTGGTTATGTTGTTCCTTCTCAGGAACGCGACTGCATTTTTCATGGCACTAATGAACCATGTGGTCCATCCATAATTGGTTTCTTTTGTGGTTTTCTTCATGGACGATATCTTGGTGTACTCTCACACTCTACATGACCATGACACACATCTTGATATCATTCTGAGTAAACTGAGATTGAATCAATTATATACTAAGATCTCAAAAAGCCACTTTTGGATGGACCCAATAACCTTCTTGTGTCATGTTATCTGAGAGACATGAGTATTAGTTGACCTAGTGAAAGATAGATTAGTAGTTCCCTAGGATAATCCAATTAATGTCTTTGAGATACAGTGTTTTCTTGGGCTGGCTGGTTACTATAGACGCTTCATTCAATACTTTTCATTCTTAGAAGTAACACTGACAGGTCTGTCTAAGAAGGGAGCGAAGATCTTGTGGTCAGATACTTGTGAGGAAGCCTTACAAGAGCTGATGGGGAGGTTGACATCAGCAACTGTACTAGTATTACCAGAGCCGGGAAAGAGCAATACTATTTACTATGATGCTTCAGGTATCGGTTTGGGTGCTTTTCTTATGCAAAGAGAACGAGTCATTGCATACGGTTCTCGGTAGTTGAGGCCACATGAGAGGAATTACCTAACACACAATCTTGAGTTAGCCACAGTTGTTCATGCCTTATGTTGTCAAAGACATTAACATTTGGGAGAGCATTTCGTGGTTTTCACCGACCACAAAATTCCCAAGTACATTTTCACTTAGTGTGATCTGAATTTGAGGTAGAAAAGGTGGGTTGAGTACCTTCAGTTCTTTGACATTGAGCTTGCATATACGCATGTAAAAGTAAATGCAGTGGCAGATGCACTAATCAAAAGGAATGAGTTAATGGAAGTTAAGAAGGCAAGCAATGAGTGGAAGCTTATGGAACTGATCTCTAAGATGCATTTGGTGGGGCATGACAGACAAGGGTAGACGTTTTCTTCTTTTATAGGTGTTACCTCTAACCTTCTTGATCGAGTACAAATGAGGAATCTATTAGACTCAGAAGGCCTAGTCTTATGGGAAATTGTGTTAGGAGAGGACCATATTCTTGGATGGACAATATTCAAGGATGAGATCCTGTGCTTCCAGGGGCACGTATGGGTGCCATCAGACATACACGAGGAGCTGATGCCAGAATTCCATTACCCCATTTGGGAAGTTCATCCTGGCGTCAACAAGATGTATCGTTAACTACACTGTCAGTATTGGTGGAAAAGCATGGAGAGAGATGCTGATGGTTCTGTCATGAGATGTTCCACCTGTCAGCAGGAGATGGTGGAGCATCAGCGACCAGCATGGCTTTTACAGTAGTTACCCATTCCCGAGTGAATGTGGGATGTTGTCGCGATGGATTTCGTGACAGGGTTGCTGAGGTTGTCTTGAGGGAATGACACTATATGGGTTGTCGTTGACAGTCTCACGATGGTTGCTCACTTCTTTTCTATCAACGAGACCTTCAGTGTTGACCAGCTGGGATAGTTGTATATCCGAGAGATTGTACGTCTACATGGGGATCCTAACTCCATCATATCAGACATGGATACACAATTTACTTCATAGGTTTGGAAGTGGCTTCAGATGGCTTTGGATACACAAGTACATTTGAGTACATCATTCCGCCCCCAGATAGATGGCCAGTCCGAGCGTACGATTCAGGTGCTAGAGGAAATTCTCCAAGCATGTATTATGGTTTTCAGAGGTTCTTGAAGGGGACACATACCTCTTGTAGAGATTTCCTATAACAAGATCTATCAAGAATCTACAGAGATGGCACCTTATGAGTCTCTGTACGGTAGGCCATGCCGATCACCCTGTGTTGGATGGAGGAAGGAGAGGCAACTATGCTAGAACATTTCTTGTCCAGGAGACCACAGTGCAGATAGAGTTGATTTGGAAAAGGATGGCTACTGAACAGTCTCATCATAAATCTTATGCTGATCAGGGAAGAAGACTTATAGAGTTTGATGTCAGGGATCGGGTTTTCTTACGTGTCACACCGAGGTTGGGACATAGGAGGATTATAAGACATGGTAGGCTTTCTCTGAGGTATGTCGGGCCATTTGAGGTTTTAGAGAGAGTTGGGTCGGTTTCCTATCGGTTACAGTTACCACAGAGGTATCAGGATATGCATGATGTCTTCCACGTTTCTCACCTTCGACGTTACTTCTCAGACCCATCTCATGTCTTTCAACCCGAGGAGGATGAGTTAGAGGTGGATGAATCTTTTGAGGAGAATCCTATCTAGATCATTGATCGAAGTAAAAAGGTACTATGTGGCCGGTCTGTTCCTCTAGAACGAGATCTATGGCATCATAGGCGAGTACATGATGAGACATGGGAGAGGGAGGCTGATGTACGAGCACAGTGGCCAAAGTTGTTTGTGTTTTCTTCTTTTACACCATGCTAGGGAAATTTGGTGACAAATTTATTTAAGGGGGTTGTTTGTAAGAACCCAGATCATCTTTTCAGGTATTTGTTTCCTGATCATTTTTTAGAAAAAGTGGAAATTGAAGAAATTTTCGAAGTACACGCCATGTACTTTATGAGTACACACCGTGTACTGCTTTGCTGCATGACGCCATGTCCTGGACATGTAGTGGCCACACACATGGCTATGTAAGGGTGACTTGGAGGCCACCTAATGAAAATTATGGAAAATGTGAGTACTTTTCTTGTACTCATTAAGTACACTCTGTGTTTTTTTATATCATTAAATGGACTAGGGTCACGTTTAATTGCTATAAGTGTCTTTTTTCAGTCTTGTTCGACCGAGAGAGACTGTACGATGCCAAAATTTCTCCAAGACCCTGAGCCTCTATCCATTCTCCAAATGGACTGCTGTCAATTGCGTTGCAACCATAGTGGTATTCCGTTCCTTATCCTAGAGTATCACTTTAAAATTGCTCATATTTTCAAAGATATCGTGGGTTTAATGGTTTATACGTATTTTTAGATATATGGAATTCTAAGGTGATTCAAGCCTCGAGGTTCACGTATAGTGCTCTATTAATGCCGAGGTAGGTGGTTTGTGCCTTTCTGTTGAACGTCTTTGAGTATATTGTGAAATTTTAACAATACCATTGAATGGGGTATTGCGCATTTACCGTTTTAGCCCTATTGTTTTCCTCCCATGCTTGTATTCCTGAGTTGAGATTAATTTGATGTGATTAGGTCTATTTTATGAGCAATGGATGTGGTTACCCACACTTGTACTTTTTATGACTTTTTGGTCTAACATTGCATGTTAGGATTTTTCCAGTTTCCATGCATAGAACCTATATAATAGAGTGTTTGTTGTTCTGATTATGTTGATATGCATTATACTATTAGTCAAGTATTTATTGAGGTTTACATTGGTTGTTATGCTTTGCGATACTTGTGGACTTACCTGGGGTCGTGCGAACCTAGTGTAGTAGACCATACGGATAATGGACGTAAGGAGTTCTCCTGAGTCTCTTTATACATTACGATGCGAGACCACAAGGGTAATTGACGTCGATTGCTTCCTCAGAGTGTTTTTATATCCTCGACACGATCAACTTAGGTAATGACACATTTAGTGCTTCCCCAGAGCGCCTTTAGTACCGATACAAGACAATAGGGGGAATTGATGGCGATTGCTTCCTGAGAGAGTATATTTTTATGCTGAACCAGAGGGGTGATACTATGTTTACATCCCATAGGGTTTGTTGTTTTGTTTGTTTAAACCATAGGGGTAGGCTGTGAGTAATCCCGGAGGGTTAACTGCTTTGTTTTATCTTCTTTCTAGAAATATTAATTGAAATCATTGAAATAGCGGATTGTTACTGTTGAGTGTTTTCGATGTTTACTACATTATTTTACTTATTAACCGTTGTATACTAACGAAAATGTTAGGAACATATCTTTTGGTGGTTTCCTACTGAGATTTAGTCTCACACCCTATTTGGGTCATGCTATTGGGACCAAAATGATTATATTGCTAATGGTATATATATGGGAAAGTTCCCTTCTACATCAGGTTCGTGAATTGTTGTGGAGCAGGAGAGCATGGGACCAAACTATGTCTTATGATGATGAGGAGGTATCTATTGCCTTTTGTATGTTTTTTGAACTTTATTCATCATTGTGACTTGTTTGGTTGTTTTACTAGACGTATGTATCATTCATCATTTTATATATATGTTCTCCAGTTGTTATTACCTACTGCCATTCGCTCTTTCCCATTGTATGGATTAATACTACTTCCAATTTTTTTATCTAATTTACATCTGATGTGTTACTCTAATTATGAGGGCATAGTTTCCACACTATCTCACCCAAGGCCCTCGCTACTAGTTGGCATCCTCTGTCATTTAGGGAAATTCTCTTGAGACTATGTGACCAACCGGTTATGGGGCACCTCTCGGTGGATCCCAGAACCAGGAAGTTACACTAATATTGTGGTAAAATGATAGAAATTTCTATTAATATATACCCTCACTTCCAATGGGGAACATCTAAGAGGTAGATAAAACCACCAGGAACAAGATGCTCAACATTCACCTTATGACATACAAAAACATAGAGACACAAACTCTACAATTTCACACTTCTAACCAAGTCATCAAAAATGAACTCTCAAGACTCGATAAATCTTTATAATTATAGGAAATAAAATCGATGGTGAACTGGAGAACTCTATGATAACCATATCACGTATCGCAAAATGAATGAGAAACCATCCTAGAAACAACACTTGGTAATTTTCATCCTTATTCCAACTATTATGGATATCTCCATACACAAATCTATTTATCAAGACCATCACTTGAAGATATCCAAAATAGGACTCATCTACCTACTACACCATAGATGACTGCACCATAATCTGAAAAATACATCCTCTTCAACATAATTCTACCATATCATGGTCTAATAACGAATGTTCTTTCATCACTCTACATGAATCACTTGATTCACATACAATATCACATAGAAATTATTTCTCAATGTGTCAGACAAAACATTACCCTTTCTAGGTGTATACCTAATTTCTATTCCATAATCATATAAGAACTCCATCCATTGACGATGTCGCAATTTTAGGTCACACTTAATTAAAACATACCTCGGGATATTATAATAGGTAAAGACCACAAAACATTCACTGATGAGGAAATGTCTCTGAATCCTTAGGGAAAAAATAAATGCCAAAAACTCATGTTCATGAAAGGTATAGTTACTTTTTTGGGGACATGCCTTACATGATTCTTAAGAAACAATAGATATATGATTCATCATAAGACAAACCAACCCAAGGCGCAAAGCATCTCAGAAAATTTCAATCAAAACTCCTATTGGCACACAATGAATTGGAGAACTGAACTACATATCCTTATGATACTAAAAAGATATTTTACCATAATCAATACAGAAGAAATCTTTACCATTTCTATTAATCAATATAAAATGATTCAAAAACCATAAGAAATCGGCTTCAAAGCTCTGATAATATCATACAAGGCCAAGGAACCTTCACTACTCTACCATTTTCTTGAGGGATTCCAACCAAAAAAATGAGTATACCTTCGATAGATCTACAACTACTACCTATTGGGATGCAACATTCCCCTTGAAATAGAATCCTTGATCCCAAAATTCATACTTTGGAAACATCCAAAATAGATACCAATGATGAAGGACTCCCAAAAAAGAGGGTAGACGCTATTCATTCATCTCATATGATGGGGAGTAAAAAAGTATTTCATCGATGAAACCCACCATGAAAATATCCAGGAACTTAAAGAACTCATTGTTAATTAACCCCATAAGAATATTTGGGGCATTAATCACACTCTACGACATTATATAAAACTCATAATTTCAATGACAATAATGAAAAATATTTCCTAAAATATCCTATTAAATTACATGCATCTGATGATTTAGTTTCTGGAAATATAACATAAAGAACCAACTCACACTCTTAAAATGGTCAAATAAATCAATATTCTATCTAAGATGATTTTACTTTTTCATTGTCTCGTGATTCATGCAATGATAAATGATACAAAACTGCAAATCGCTATTCTCTATCGTCACAACCAAAAACTGGTGCACCCCACAATGACACACTCGGTGAACAAGAATAAAACACAATATACCATAGAGATGTATATGAGGCTCCCACCACTAAAAAGTTAACATTATATATGGAGACATCGAATTACGATACACTCCAAAAAATAGTTTGATTCTGGACATGATCTCAGGTCGAGGGGGTAATGTTACCACCTCATCCGGAAATACATGTGGGTACATTTATACAACCATGGGAAACAACAATATCTAAAACTCTTATGTACTGAGTTCAAATTAATCCATCATGGATGACATGGTCTAAATATTCCTATAGCACATCTGAGAGTCTCACTCCCCAGAAAACACTATTGTCTCTCCATTAGCATCGAACAACACAACCTACTTCTTGAATTAATCCACAATACCCTACACCAAATAAAACCAATAAATTATGAGGATGATGTAATATGGTTTTATCAATTATCATAAGAAATCTCTCCCTGAGCAGTGATTCCCCATCATTAGCTCATAATTTCTAGAAAATTAAATCAAGTCATCTTGACCTCCAACTGATGTTGTCAAAAGCAAGGGAACCCAACTCTCGTCCCAATGCATGTAAAAGGGAATATTATATGAATGATTGCATCAATCATGGATAAAAAAACCATACACACATGAAGAAAACATGAATAAGCTACCTCAAACAACATCTTGCTAGCCTGGCGCTAAAAACACTAATGAATGAAGATGACCAAAAAACAATCAATGGCCTCTCAGACCCTATTATCGAACCACCTATATTGTAACGGTATTATCTTTGAGGAAAAAAGAGAGTCCTAAATAAGTAATCTACCCACCAAATATTCACTTTTCTTGTCCCATACTAGACAGACCTACTACATAGACCTCTACTAAGACTACCTCAAAGGAGGAACCTAACACAGAACAATTTTCTCACACTAACTGCACAAATAGGATTGGAATTATTTCACATGATGATATTGTAAACCACAGACCAATGAATTTATTTAGGAGGAAAGCTGAAGTCTCCCCTCTCATAAATATCTAGATCTAGATAACATCCTTTTTATGACCTCATTTAGTTCTAGAAACTCGATATACATCTTCCTCAAAAATGGGGAGACCTAGAATGGGTTATTTGGATGAAAAGACTCATAGAAATTACTCTATATGAACTCTTCATACAACAAACTGTCTAAATCATATCGTAAAATGTTCGCAAAATGGATTCCAAACTCTTGAACACTAGATATCCCCCTTCTGAATGGTAATAATCTCATAGAGACTGGCTTTCTTCACAGTCAATGAAAAACAACTCGACTATTAACTAGTCTCACAACTCATCCCAAGTGTCTACTGCCTCCTCAAAATCCTCGGGGACAAAAAAACCACCACTACCTCCTTGCTCCATGAATCATCATCAATTCCATTGACACCAAAAAATCCTTCTGATAATGGATTGAACTAAAGGCTATCTTAACCTCCTATAACAAGTTTTCTATGACAACATCTGAAACAGATCATTCATACCTATATAGATTACTGAACTGAAACTCTTACTTTTTCCTCCTCCAATTGTCATAATCATTGACCTTTACCTTGTGTAGATCATCTAGTACAAGCTATAGTACATATTCTGTGCAAACATAATGATGACATTAACCTATATCCATACATAAAAAAATAGTTATATATCATAAACCCGGATTATATTACTCATTAACATTAATTTTGTTTTATTTTATTAATTTTAGGTTAACTTCCCCAAGGTATAACCATTCTAACAAAGGTCAAAATAATAATTATGTGTGATAAATTCCTAGGTCTCTACACTAAAAAAATAATTACATCATTTAGTAGCATTTTTATTATTTCTGAACTGTGAATCAGATCCTAGGGGGGCCAAATACATGTGTCTCGAGTAGTTTCATGTGTTTACAGTTCTTGTAAAACATAGCTATCAATATATATATTCCAATCCATAAAACATCACCTTTGCCTAAATAAAAGCTCTATCTCGACCGTGAAACTCACCCTGGAACCATTAATTCACAACCCCCCCCCCCCAACAAGGTGTACCCATCGTAGGATGACAGTGGGGGAAGAGAGATTCTGTCCCCTAGAGTCCCACCTCTAGTAGGCCTCAGGTTGGAGACAATGACCGAGGGTATAATAAATAAGAATATGAAAGTAATTTCCCTCTAAGAGAAACACATAAATAAAGAGAGATATGATACAAACCAAACAACACATTCTCAAACTATAATATACTATAAAACTCATGTAGTGAAATTTCATGTCATGCAAGAACAACTACAACTAAATGGGAAAACTGCATGTACCAAAAGAAATTAATGAATATATAGACCATGAATCCCAAAAAACTCATGCAAAACCCAAAGTTATTATAAACTAGACTTATCTCAAACCCACCCCAACTGAACTAAAAACAGTTTATATATACGTCAGTTGAGTAAATTATTACACTCAATATGATCCTCCTAGTAGCCTCTCATGAAAATGAAATGAAATCATGCCATTTAATAGTGGAAAACAAGTAAAACTAAATCATTACCTAATCATGTATACTATGCTCCAGGATAAACCATGGATTCTCTAACCATTCATTCCACTCAATAGAATAGAATATAATAAATAATATCAAGGGTACCATGCAATAACTTCTCCACTGGTTTTCCTATTTTCCCAAATACCACATGTCTTTTGAATCTCCCTCTAAAAGGATACACTACAGACACCTGGGAGAGGCACCACAATATTAATCTCATGTAACAGACCTCCACATCCACATATCAATGATTTACCATATAGTTTTGGGGATTCACCATATATCACATAACTTGTATCATACGTCGGGTATTATTCCTCAAACCATCACAAACCATACACTGAGTTAGGATCCTTAAGCCCTCAGATCCTATACCTACTATAACTATTGTTTTACATAGGAAACTATATCCATGTAATATGTGTGTGAAGTAACTAGAAGTTGTTTTATCCATGTACAAACATATATTGGGATAACTAACCACCCTACCAACCAGCACAAATAACTACCAAGATAAGAGAGCGGAGCCAAAGGGGGTAGTCAGTCATCCACCCCACCCCCACTGATATGTTGTGGAAACCACCCCCATGGCATAGAATCCATTGGTTGTCAGTAACCATAAAAAAAAGATAGAGTAATATATCAAATCCCAAAAAGTAATGGATAAAATATAGTCCATAACCACCCTATGGGAATAACCTTGTCATAGGCTCAACTAAAGGTAACCTCTATCAGACTCTTGGATTCTACTTATAAGGCTAGAATCCAATAAGAAGTAAACCATTTAAAGAGATACATTAAATTATATTATCCCTTTTAAATAGTTCCACATTATGATTCTAATTCATGACCATTAATTAACAATTATCATTTCCATGTCACATCACATTAATATTTAAAAAATGATCCATTCTCTCCATGCATAATCAATCCAAGTCCAATACTTATAAAAATTTGTATCTCATCATTTCATTTCAGTATGATCCAACCAAATGGGTTAAACAATTATTCATTTATTTAATAATTACAACCATTTTTGAGATCACCATGTGCTCTAGGAATGATTTTAAATATCTCTAAACACAATTACCTCACCTTGGTAAGAATATGATTTACCTATCGAGTTTTTTCCTCCAATAGTATTGCCATAAAATCATCCAATCACGAAGAGATAAACATTGAAATCATGTGGGATACCTCTCATGTATTCACCTCTCATTGAAAGAGATTAAATAAACATGTTTATCTGCCTAAATCATAGAGGAAATTAATGAAGGTAAAAAACCAAATAATTCAACAAGAATCCATATTTCATAAAAACCAGTAATCCTAGCTTCATCCCGTTCTGTCACCTCTAGTGTCCTTCCCCACACCAATCACACAAATTTATGCATCTCACTACTCAAGTTGTCAACTGATACCACGAAAAGTATTCCACCTTGCTAAAAATTCCACAAAATCCTTCAACGATCATCCATCATTGGTTAACATCACATTCATGCCTCCCTACTCCATGTCCCAAGTCTCATATCTAGAGCACATCACAATAAGCATGAAAAAACATACCAATGGGTCTTGGGATGAATTCCAGGCATTCATCTTTCATACATAATGAGATCTCACAACTCTAAAATAGAATACTCTTATCCTTTTTAATAAAATGGGATATTGGTGCCCCACAATGACATTTTCTTTTATAACACAATATACTATTTATTCTCACATGAATTAACCGAATCAATATTCCCGGGTTCCAACTATAGGATAACTATGACACAAGATATCAAAAAATATCCTAAATTGATTAATAATTTAATTTGAAATTCTTTTTAGTTCATTTTTTGACAAATGAAAACATGATTCTGGTTAAATAAAAAATTCTGTTAAATAACCACTCTTGCATTAATATTATTAGAATCAAATTACAACAACAACTGGATTCATTGACCTTTCCACTTTATCATAATTTTTCAAATTTATTATCAATTAATTCTGGATTTACATTCTTTACCTATTTCCATCCATAACAATATGCTAATCGAATAAATTAATATATATATATATATAACATGATCTAGATAATGACGAAGAAAAATGTTATCATAGTACCAACAATAACATTGTGATGAAACCGTCATAATTTTTTTAATCTAGTTGGTTTATTCAATTAGACAATTTCATTTAAATACTAGTGGCTATATAATGATAACTATAGGATTACATATAAACAAATGGGTAAGAATCAAATTCACTACCTCAAAAGGCTGTCGACGCTCTTCACATGAGAAAAGATCAACATAATGGATCTAGATCACCACTCCTGCAAAAAATTTATCCTTATAAGGATTCCATGACACAACCAAACCATCAAAAAAACAAGGGAAACCCACATTAAACATGGGATATCATCTTTCAAAGAATGGAGAGAATAGATGATAGGATATAGGTCAAAGAAACACAAATACGGATGTATAACCTACATTGGATCGAAGATGGACCCCTATGGTTCAAAGCAGAAAGATGGGTATCATTAATTGTTGATGGAATACCCAAAACATCGAAGAGGGGGTCACCAATTATCATGAAGAAAAAAGATGGAGTAATTGAAACCATAGGTATTAACAAACCTGAGATACTATAAATGTTTTAAAATCATACGACATCGGTGTATTGCAGGATGTGTAATCCTATTTCATGTCGTAAAATGCCTCAAGGTCAGTTTCAACCTAAATAACCATCACCCATTTATTTATTTTACTTTTCTAAAACTGAGAATTTACACTAAGTGATCCTTGTCACACATTGTGACATTATTCAACATGGAGTGAAACCATTATTAATGCCATAAAATCTCCATACATTGATCTCTCAATACATAACCACCACCAGACTTCTTTAAATCCTCCACCATGGTCCACAAACCTATAATACAGTAAATGGGCCTATCCATGTGGATCCAGAATAGAAAAAATCACTAATTATGAATTATTTAAAATATATATAATATCAATAAAATTTAATTCCTATTCATATAATGAACATTTTTAATTATATAGTACATATAACAATAGATTCTTCCAGAAAAATACAATTCCTAAATCCTCTCTTTTTTGTCAGGTATGTATGTTTAATTTTAAATTTCATTTTTTCCATATATTTTAATTAAAAATGGAAATATTGAATCCATATTTTTAACAAAATTAATTAATATTATCTAGAAATTTCAACATAATATTTTACAAATATGATTAGTAAAATAGTAAATATATTTAATGTGGTTATAGTTAAAATGAAATTACATGGGTGTTAAGAAAAAATAATATGGGTACCAATGAATAGTAATAATTACACAAAATGATTATATGGAAATATATTAATATTTTCATGTCTAAGGGTATATATGTTTTCATTTTGGATCCATTTGAAATTTGTAAAATTTAGGTACACATTTTTCATTTAAAAAATTACAACTGTCCCACTCATCACACTTATAAAAGGCCAGCCCATCAAATCTCATCATCACACTTTAAAAGAATATATATTTGTCTGTTACATGAACAATAAAATTCCCAATATATTAAATGGAGCCATGTATAATCTTTTTGTTAGAAATATACATTAGGAACAATTTCTCTATAATCGTAATGTGGTTGTCCATGAGGTGGTAAAATTCATAACAATACTTTTTTTTTCAATTTTCCATACATCTAAATTAAATAAAAAAATGTATAATATTATTAAAAAAATATACATAAAATAATAGTTTTTTTATTAATTATATAACATAAATACATCTCATATTCCATCAAATGGAATTCAAATCATAATTCTTACATAAGGTGGACTACCACCTCACGAATTGATGTCATTTGTTTTCTATAATCGCCTCTCATGGATCATTTTACTGATGAATTTAAATATATATATATATATATATATATATATATTTGTAATATATGAATGCTTAGGGTGTTATGATATCCTATATAAATATTTAAACACCCATACGGTATGGGTTATGATAAAATCCCTCGTGTGTACGATAGACTACCACATCGCAGAACAATTTTATTTTTTTCACTAATTCAGTACATGGAACAGAGAAAGTATAATGATAATGAAAAAAAGATATCTAAAAGACATTAAAATTATAGTACTGATATATTAATATATATTAAAATTTGATATCTCATTATCATTATTACACTAAAAAATGATAACATAGTTCATGGAGGATTGGACTACAGCTTCAATGAAGTGATGCGATTCTCTTTTCATCACCCCAAAAAAATAATTATAAAAATAATTTTTTTAAATATATAATACATAATTTATTATATTATGATCATTTCATTAAAATATGATAATAAATATCATTTTCATTATGTTCATTGAAAACTAAAAATGTTACACATGCATGATTATGACCAACCATCTCAATGATCATATCCCAATTCATTTTTCAAAACTCATTTTTAGGATTGGTTTTTAAATTATAATTTATAAATAAATATGATAACTATTTAATGATTATTATTCTTGATATGTTCAAATAATGGACACTATTGTAACATCCCAACATAGGTTCGATGCATCAACTCCCCAATCCAGTCCACAATGTGACCGGAAGAACACCTCATCATACAGCAGAAGCTTCCACCTAGTAGTCATGGACTAATATCTATCATGGGGATACTATACCCTATTTGTTAGAGTAAAGATTATATGGAAAATAAATAAAAAATAAAAACATAATAAAAAATGATATTATTACAATAATTATACCAGTATAAGAAGATAACTAAAACTATAAATGAAATATAAGAAATTAAGTATACTATATGTCATGTCAAAGTATGTGTCCAGTGTCAAAATAAAACTCAAAATAAAGACACTAAATAATCTTATGAGGGTTGAGAAACTCATATTTTCCCCTCATCCATGCTATATCCTAAATTATCCACCTAACATAGGTCCATTTCCCTTATCATTTCCTGCAACCATAAATTATATTAAGGGACCAATCAGGCATCCCAAGTAGGGTGTGAGTACAACTCGGTAGGACACCACCAATGGTGTCTAAAATAATATCCAATAAATTAAAACTTTTTCGATTTGAATAATTTAATAACTACGATTAATAAGAAAAAATTAATCACATTATCTACTTTTTTTACCCACATAAATTCCCTTGGTTTCCTAGGATACTTGAACCCTAAAAATTGTTTCGTCCAATTCAAGAGTCAACACTATCTCTAAGGGATATCATGAACATGCATTCCACCATCACCATTCTATATCTCATATAAATCTCATAATTCGGTTGTTACCATTCTATAACATAATTTTAAGGTCAATTACATTGTCACAATTCATTAAATGATTAATTAATTCAACATTAATTAGGCATCTCTATCACTTTAATTAACTCAACAATTAATTAATATTATAAATCCCCTTAAATAAATTTAAATTTAACTAATATTCTCAATCTCGTTAACTAAATACATTAATAATTAATTGTTTCAATATCTTTAATTAGCTCAACAATTAATTAATCATATCAATCTTATTAATTAACACAATAATTAATTAATCTACCCAATTTTATTAATTAACTGATCAATTAATTAATATTTTAAATATCAATATTGTCTAAAAAATTATTTAATCTTATCTATATCATTAATTATCTAGAAAATATGTCATTCTTCTCAATATTATTAAATAAATAAAAAATAAATTAATATTTTGAACTATGATACTAATTCAAAAATTTATTTATCACATCAAATACCATAATTATGTTCTCAATTAGTTAATTAAAATATTCCGTCCCAATAATACATTAATTTAATCATAAATTAATCATCCAATTTCTAAATCACATTATCATATAATTAATTAATCAATTAATTATACAAATTCACAATCTCAATAACCTATAATTGATTTAACCATTAATTATCCCTATTCCAAAATTACATTATCATTCAAATACCCAATAAATTAATTAATTAAATGATCTAATTAAGTCATTTAATTTAAGAGTTTCAATATCATATTTAACAATTGAAACTATATTATTTCATAAGTTAAATTTAAATAATCACCATGGGGTTTGAATAGTTGACCAACTACCTCAATTTATTGAAAAACGATCACCCAATAGGATATCCCCAAAAATCGAGCAACATAACGACATATGAAGAAATCAAGATATGAAAATAGGGAGTGATGAAGGTATTATATTTGATCATAAAAGTGTGAAGAATTGAAATTAGTAAGTAATTTTATTTATTTACGATGATCTAAAATCGTTCATGAACATCGTGGGTTGAATGGGGGTTTAATTGGGTTACGTTTGAGGCTTTTGATGATTTAAAATCAAATTTTCATGTGAATAAAATCCATGCACATGGTTTTTTGTGGGGAAACACATTTTCCCAAGGCCATGTGCATAAAAAATGTTCCCTTATATAGTGGTTCACTATTAATTCTTAATTGATGCACCATTTGACAAACTGTTCACCAACTATGAATATCCCCATTGTCCAGGGTTTCATGGTTTACCGAGCTGGGTGACATAATTTTACCTAATTATGTTCCAACCATTAACCACCCTATTTATTTTATATTTATTATATATTTATTTAAATAAACATCAAACAAAATCCCAAACAAAGATTTCTCAAAATAAGGGAAAATAGTACCTGAAATTAATCCCAAGACATCTCAAGAAAAGGTCATCATCTAACAATCTCTATACCTTATAACAGATCTTCCATGAAATGTACTCCCAATAATCAATAATATTGATGAAAAAATTACCAGGCCCCTGAGATCTCATATCCTCCTCTCTCTACCATTTCCCCTCCTACATTGGGCAATGATGCAACCATATACAAACTATCACCATAGTCTTTTACCAGAACACAATATCACTTTGATCCTACCCACATAGCGATTTCTCCTCAAATGATACATCTATATCCATCTCAACATAATTAAAATTGATGAATATATAAGGGTAGGGGTGAAAGAAGCATAGTTTATATATATGAAAAGTTTATTTCATTAAAAGGTATTATTGTGGAAGAGAAAATCAGTAGACCACGGACTTAATTCTATCTTCAACCCCAAACAGTTAAGTGAACATGGGTGAAAGCATTCCATGTCTATGTGTCCTGAGTTGACCAAACCATTTTTATACCAAATGGAATACACAATCAACCTCTATAAACTCTTGGGTAAATCTATATCTATCATCATACAACTTTTTTCAATTCTAATTCATAGCCATATGTTTTTGAATAGGTTGTATTTGAAATGATGTCTCCAACATGGGAGTTATTACCAATAACACAAAATCACCTACATTTAACCATTATAATGGTGATATTTATAACCTATTGAAATAGCTTCATATAGTTCCATATCAATTGTATCTACGTAACTATTGACATTGGTGATATAAAAAAAATCTAGTTCATTTTATAAAGACCAACCAAATCTATGACACACGCCCATATCCTATCCTCAAGAACATGTATAGTACACTTTGAATTATCATATATCATTGGGTGGAATTCCATAATAAAAAAAACCTACATCTCATTCACCATATTTAAGACCTGCAGAATCATGATGTAAAATGAGAGTCATGATCCGAAACTATTGCCTGTGGCACCCATTGTAGACAGACTATCTCCCAAACATATATGTCCCCCAACAATGTTACAGAGGATGTATCTCATATAAGAAAGAAATAATCCACATTCATCATCATATATATAATAACATAATATCATAATTATTCTATTGCGTCCTCAACTGACCCATAACATTCCCATGGTAAAAATGTCCCCTTCCACTGTAGAATGGGAAACAACTGTAGAACACATCTTGGTCGTTTATGATCTTACATCACCTTATAAATACTGTATCCTTTTTTCAAAAACCTTGATATATAATTTTTAATGCCCAACCCCCAAGAGTATCATCATACGTCATGGTATAATTTTTTTCACAACTAGATGAACCTCCCACTTAGGAACATGTAATTTTTGCATCAAATCCTCCCGGATGATCTGAGGCCAAAAAATCTATTTTTTTTATTTTTTTGATCTCTTACCCATATATCATCTAGTCTAAATGTATCCCACAATGTTTACCCGATCGGTCCAAAAATAAAACATTTATAAGTTGGTGTATATACAATGCTCTCTCAATGTACTCGAGAATGTGAAAAGACATTCATAGTGATCATCATGAGTATTTTAGTACAACAAGATTTCATCAAAAAACACTACCACAAAATTATCGAGGATTAGATTGAATATGTTTTTCATCAAGGCCATAAAATTTAGTGTTGTGTTGGTAATCCATGATGCCATTACGATGAACTCATATAGGCTATACCAGTTTATGAAGGTAGTTCTTGGTATAACAGTTGTTCAAACTCACAAATGATGATACAATGATCAGAAGTCGGTCATAGAAAAGATATAGTGCCCTATCAATGTATAACAAATAGAATCAATTCACTGAAGAGGATACTTATTCTTTATTGAATTTGGATTCAACTTCCAGCAATTTACACAATAGTGGAATCACACGTCAGCATTCCTTGAAAACAACATTAGTGATCCCCTAGGAGATGTACTCTGATAGATATACCCCAGATCCATCAACTCATAAATCTGATTATTGATCTCGTTATTCTCTTTAAGTTCCATTATATAATGTGGAATAGAAACTATTTCAACTTATATAATGATATCAATATAAAATTCCACATGCCTCTTTGGTGGATTCCTTGAGATGTATTCAAGAAAAACTTCTTAAAACTATTATACTACATATCAAAATTCATCATTATCTACACCATTGTCATCTACAAATAGGTGGTCATCAACTATTGTGAGCTCCCATGGATTTTGAGTAATTTTCCCTAATTGTTCAGCCTAAATATTCACCTCCACTAGATGAATATTTTTTTCATTCATACTAGATGTAAAATTAAATATAATGTGATAAAAATATATATGATCTCAGTATGATACCAACCATTCAATGCTAAAACTATTTCTAATCTAAAAATTTATAGGATTTAGACATCCAAATCTAAATTTCACTTCCAAAATTCAAGATAACATCCCTTATATAAGCATATGTCCCTTGACTTTTCTCTCATTGGTTTACATATTGTCAACACCCAGCTCACGAACTCCACATCCACACTAAATTTTTTCACATGTTGTGTATGAATAAAGAAACAAGTGGTTACAGTATAAAATATGGAACTATCTACGATATAATATATAAGATTACTACATATCACTATCGATGGTATAGACTCGTTATCCACAAGTGTCTTATTAACTTCATGAAACTTTACCAAAACTCTTCCAAGTGATGATGTATGACTCCCCTGAGCTAAAACAAATAACTAATACATGAATATTTTTCTAAAAGTACCCCATCCAATACATCTACATCCATTTAAATTATAACTCCAATTGCAAGTAAAACGTGTTATTAATAGTCCCCTTAATGCATTGAAACTTTTTCTAGATTCCCCATTATTACATTTCTATCATGGGTTCTTGTATAACATTTGTAAATGTCTCATCATTCTGAAAAATTGGCACTCCACTAGTTGTTTTAGATAGTGTCTATGAATGTTTTCTATGCTACCAAATTGGTGACAATAATCTATAGAAAGATCAAGTGTAACTTATTCCCCCTAACTTTTTTTCCACTAATGTAGATAATTTCACATAACAATGCTTCCTATTCAATAAAGATAGAACTATTATTCATTCAGCCTTTAAAATCTATATGGAACTAGAAGCCTCCATCATGGTCCCCTCATTTATGAGATTTTGATTCAACAATTCTATGAAATTCTTCAGTATGAAGATATTCACCCAAAAAATTATTTCATGCTTAAATATATCCTAAAGTAGTTTTTTTGAAGTAGGCACATACACTTCCAATGCTAGATAAACATAGAAAATCAATAATGTGTCTGACATAGTCTATCATAGAAATACCCCCATGAGTCTGCCTCAGGTCCAAACTTCTATCTCCTAACTCATCATACATGGCTAGTATTTCTCCACCAACCCCACCAAGAAGGCCTTACACAACATGCATTCGGAATTTATAGTCAGATATGGAACATCCCAATATTTTTTACAGATGCTCCTATTATATAAGTGGAAAACATGAACCTCTTTGAAGCAAGAGTATCCATGTAGTAATTTATCTTCTAGATATAATAAATCCATAACTCATCTTTTCTATGACCACATTCTCTAGAAAATGTTTTAGAGTTCTACTACTAAAACTCCCCCATTAAGTAAAACATTATCTTCCAAAAACCTCCCTACTTACCTCCCTAAAAATAGTATTAATCTATTAAATTTATCCTAGAAATTCACTACAACATCCTCACCTTGAACTAGCTGTGCCTCATGTTCAATTACTATAGGATCATTCCCATCCATTTCTTCATATCGTCTTGTCAAAAAGAATAATTGTGGAGGAATACACTAACAATAAAAAAACAATCATTTTTATAATTTTAAAATATTACCACATTTATTGGAAAACAAAATATATGAAAATAAATATTTTTCCCAAAACCCGACAACAAGGTTAAAATTTAGGAACAAACACTACCCATTAACATCAAATATCAATGTCATGTTTCTAAAAGGGTACTCAATTTCATTATTCACGTTTCCCATTTATACTCCCTACTATTATCATATTTAATAATTTTATAATATTTAATTTAAATTTAGCAATCATTTTCAATTCAATTTCAAAATCAAGGAAAAATAGTTCGAGCTGAAAAACATACCCAAAACTCATTTTTGGTAACTTCAAAAAATGATCCATGTAAAAATATAATCATGAGTTCCTTGTATGATTCATGTAACGTAAACTCTCATTCCATATTGTTCCATGAGTTAATTATCATAAAATATCATAAAAAACTATCACATCACACAACAATTTCATCACTGACAGTGATATATTATTTAATTATAATTTTAATGGTAAACAAAAATTTCATCCATTGGATCACGGGTTCCCCCCATACATGGGTTAGTTTCTTTCATGCATGAGATCATAACCAAGGAAATATTATTCATTGTCTCCAATCTACCTCTCCAAAATACTAATATGAAATAAAAAATAAAAGGAAACCCTCTTGTGTTCCACATTATAATGTCCATGCATAGGTTGCACACACTTGTGCCCCATACCGGTCCAATATTTGACATTCCATGACAATGTAATATTCCAATGTAATAATTTAACTCAAAATGACGATACCAAAAAATTATAATCTTGTCCAAATCCATATATGGTTCCCACATCCATGATCCATCAGGACTAAATGACCTAACACAGGACCCCAACCATTATTATATCCAACAACTATGGAATATATTTGGTCACTGATTCAGAAACCAGAGAAGGTTGTGAGTACAAATGAGTAGGCCACCGACTATGGTGTCTAAAAAAATATATAGTAAATTACAAGACCATGGTTTTTTAAAATGAAATATGTACAATTCATAAATAAACATTTCTTTCATTAATAATTTATTATTTAATTTACAACCATAATATTCCATTTTTACAAGCATACCCAATCCTCAATACATTCATTTGAACATGCAAAATTTTCCATATCCTCAAAGGATATCATGTTCTATAATTCCACTATTACAATTCTATATCTCATATCATTCATAGAATTCCACTATTTCCATTCTAGATATCAATTTTCATATGAACTCCATTGTTACCATTCATTATATCATTACCTAATTAATACATTAATTAATCATCTCTATCTTATTATTTAACATCAAGAATTTATTATTCTTCTTAATATCAAAAATTATGCAAACACATAGTTAATTTCACAATATAAATAATTTAATAAAAAAATAGTTAATATTCTTAATGTCATTAATTTACTCATAAAATATTTAATCTCATAAATCTTATTAGTTATCTAAACAATTAACTAATCTTCTAAATCTTATTAATTAAACCAACAATTAATTATTCTTCTAAATTTCATTAATTTACTCATGATTTAATTAATCTTCTGAATTTTAGTAATTTACTATATAATTATTTAATCTTCTCAATTTTATAAATCAACTCAAAAATTAATTGATCATTTCATATTTAATAGTAATTCAACACTTATATCATTACATCAAATCCAATAATTAATTTCCCAAAAAATTAATCAAAATCTATGAACCCTATAATCCTATAATTAATTCAGAAATTAATCATTCAATGTGTCAATATTTTTAACCTATAATTAATTCATCAATTATTATTTCAAAATCAAAATTCCTATATCTTATAAATTTTTTAACAATCAATTATCCCTATAAGAAAATATGTTTATTCAATCATATCCCAAATCCCTTCATTAAATAATTTTTTACAATCATTAATTCATGTTATGTGTCTCAAATTTCAATGAGAATCCTTGATATTTTTTAATAACATACACATCATTGAAATACTGATAAATTAATTTAATAATATAATAAAAAACGGATGTCATTGAAAATTGATTATAAAATGGAAAATCCCATTAATTTAAGGAGGAAAATTATGTGGAATGATATATCGATCTACAAAATGGTTGGATTTTAGATCATTGATTTGGTCTTCGAATCATGAAAAACGGAGGTCAGTAACAATTGGATTCCATCGAGGAGGCTCTAATATCGTAAAATAATGTCTAGTGTCTAATTGGGGTTAAATGGTGTGAGTTTTGGGTATTATAATGATTTGATATCTAATTTTATGGGGCATTATATTCTCATGCATTTATTTGTTGGTAAAATGAGCATATTTTTTCATAACTGGGTACTTAAACTGTGTTCTAATTCTTTGCAGTGGTGTGGTTACTCATTAAAGGGAACATGATTTGAGAAACCATTCCCCAACCATTAAAATCCACACAATATAGGGTTTCATGGTCTGTTTTGTGGGGAGCATTATTTTCCCTAACCGTGTGCCAA
Organism: Viscum album; assembly: GCA_963277665.1. Lineage (NCBI taxonomy): Eukaryota > Viridiplantae > Streptophyta > Magnoliopsida > Santalales > Viscaceae > Viscum > Viscum album. The sequence continues at coordinate 555,074,243 of OY728138.1, forward strand.
TCATTTACTACGTTATTTCATCTATTTTTCTCTAATTATCTCCCAAACACAATCTAAATTAAATCTGAAAAAAATTACTCAACACAAGGAAAAATAGTACATAAAATTAAGAGTGAGAAATCTATCGAAATGGTCAGGATCGTAAAACATTAACCATAGTCAATACACCAATGTGGTTGTCTAGAAATGAACCAATGTCCTCAAACCACATGATGTGTTTGTAAGAGATTATGTTTTCAAATATATCATTATAATGAAATAGAAATAATGATTTATTTATAATATTTAGATGTGTAAATTCTTCTTCAATACTCAACTAATTTATTTAATATATCAATTCAACAGATAATTTTTAAAAAAGAAGGTTTGGACTATGGGTAAGGATTTTTCATCTCGCATTTAATTCGGTGAGGCAGATGATATATTCCCCAACAAAAACATATGGTTTGGTGTATATTAAGTCCGTTTAAAATTTCTTATAAATAATTTTTAATACTTCATGGTGTTATATGTTTCATTATTTAATGTTTCTTCAAATGGGATTGTCATGAATGTAACTATGTGGTAAAGATTTTCATTACTCGCTTTAATTTTGATAGGATGTAAAAAATATTCAATGGCTATATAATGATATTATTAAATATAAATTTATCTCTCAATTTTTTATGATCTATTTACAAATTTTCATAAGGGATTTTCTTTTTTTCACATAATCACTCATTTTATTAACTATCAATTAAGTCATATGTTCATTGTATGTGTTAATCATTCCAAATCCATTTCATTGGGAAATAGGGTTTTGATGCACCGATCATCACAATGAGGGTTACAAACTAACTTTTAGAAAGTCATATCATGGATATATTTAAATTAATTCTATTTTGTGTTTCATTTGTTGTTATTTTTTCTTAGTCCAACAAATTAAACAATGACTAATGTGAAGAAGGATTTATGATAAAATCTATTAAATTTATACATTTTAAAAGATTAAAAATAATTTTGAATAAGTATTGTGATATTATTTTCATGATACACATGAATTTTTTATCCTTTAGTCATGAATTTGGATCATGTGTCTAATACATATTTAATTTAATAATGATTTAATTAGAATCAAGAATGTTGATTGTAAGTGATTTTGATCTTTTATTTTATTTAATATCTAGTATATTTTTGTATTGTATCCATGATTTCATAAATAAATTTTGATGTGTTTTAAAAATGTTATATTATTAAAATAATATATTTTCTTATTCCATTTTACATGTTCCGTTACCCTTTTTTAGAATGTTTTAAAATGATATTTCTTATCATTTTCCATGTGGATAATAGTTTACTCCATTTTTTATTTTTTTGGGGGAATTTTTTTTCATTAAATTCAAACATTAATAGAAATATAAACCATAATGAAAATTATTTTCATTGAAAATAAATTTTTACATTTCCATGTATAGTTTTATATAAAGTATTTTTCACAATGTGTATTGAATTATATTTTTTAAATGGATATTTTCAAATTTATAATGATATAATTAAAAAATGAATTTTAATGAACTAATAATTTTCTTTTCATCCATTAACATCAAAATTAATTGTTGTTAAATACGATATAATGAATTTAGTTTGAAATTATACACTCTTAATTCATCATAAGTAGGGATTATAAATCTTCCAAAGAGATTATTATAGATAATATTTCATTTATATGGGTCAATCAGGTTTTAAATATATTTTAATGTAAATATATATTTCAAATGGGATAATAATATTTCAAGGATATTGTTATGTAACTGTTATATTTTATGTGTGTTAAATTTATATATAACATGTTTATTTTTAAAATTTGGATCAGGTTTCAATGGGACTACTATATAACATGCTTTTTGATTGGGTTAATCACATTACAATGATATGATTATGGAATCCATTTCTATTAAATGGTAGAGTCTTATTTTGATGAATATTACTTTCTTATAAACAATTTTAAGTTGAAATGAATTATTTATATTCATTATTCATGATATGATTATTAGAAATTTTAAAAAATGAAATTATGTTTTTGATGGAATCCAAGTAAATGTTATATTTCTATAAAACATGGATAGGTAGTAAAATTATTAACATCGGAAGGTTGGTTCCATGTTAAACCAAGGATAAGTGGGTCTGTTATAACTGTCCAACACATTGGGAACTCTAGAGATGGAATTTGACCACATTAGTTATTCCATTTATAATGAGTGATATAATGATAATATTCCATGACACCAGCATGTTTTTCATATGATTTATATGGGTTTATAATATTTTTTATGATCATGATGGATATCACATGGATAATGATTTTTGATACTGATGAATCGCACATTTTATTAAACCACATGCTTGGTATTTATGTTTGATGATCCTTGTATTTATTGGTATTGATATTATTATTATACAATCATGCATATTGATTATTTCATTATTACGAAATTCTATTCTAATAATCAATGATCACATTAAATTTTTAATACCTTAATCTACTCCTATTGACTATTTGAGATCACTATTGTAATATATCATTTTCCCTTGGTTAATAATTGTTAGTTTTATTGAATTATAATATGAAGGGATTTCATATTAATGATGATGATTAAATAATATAAAACAATAAACTCTAGGTTAGGTGGCATAAATTATCATTTAAAGAGTAGAGAGTTTTTTGTGTTTGTATTTTTCCAAATTTTATGAAACTAAAAAAATAAAATGCCTTTATAATGATTGAGATTCAATTATTATTTTTATGTTATATGGTGTAGATTAAAAAAATGGGGCCACCTTAACTATTTTCAAACCCAAAAATATAATATTCATTTATTCAATACTAAATCTAGGAATATAGGTTTGTGGCTATTATAGATGGTTTTAGAGTGATGGATTAGATAAAATTGAATATTATTATGTTTTCATGGGAGGATATGTAAAGGGGTTCAGATACTATATTATAACTATACAAATATGGGTGATCGAGTAATAAATAACTAACCAACCCAATTGATATTTTATGTGATAATATCATAAATTTATTACATATATTTTAGGAGATGTTTTATTTGGATTAAGTAAATAGTCATAATTTGGTTAACATGAATTATTCATTTACATTTTTCATACATGTGGTTTATGTTATTCATATCTTTTTGGGTTTATATGATCATGGACTTTTATTTATGTAGGGGGAAAATGTTTTATCATATAGAGTACCATGAGATGAAAAAGTGATTTTGTGGAAATGTGATAATATTATCTCAAAAGGATATCCCCATTATTTTATATTATTATTAAAAATCTATTATTTAACATTGAGGATAATGAACTCATCAATTTCGAGTTTATTAAATTTAACTTGTATATCGGGTTGTTAAATCAAGAAATGGTATTGATTAAAATTATTATATTACAATTGGATAATGAATTTTAATGTATCATATGACTATTTATATATTTTGGTAATTATCATACCATTTGATATCCATTTTTGTTTTTGTTAATGACTACATAAAGGATGAATTTATCACCTTCTCTTGTAAGAACTTTAGGTCCTTAAAATATGATTTTAGTTCTTTTGGAATGAAAAAATCTATTTAAATAATAATTACTTGGATTTAATGATGAGATTTTGGTGAAAATTTTAAAATGGATAAAATTATAGTCATCATATATTTATTTTATGTATTCAATATGGCTATATGGAAACAATATTTTCAAATAAAGGAAAATTATCTTAAAAAAAGGTCGTCGAATTACCATAATTTATAATGATATCAATGATATTCTAACACCTATTTGGTTTATGTGTTTTTAACTTTATATTGACCATTCACATTATTTTATCAATGATATATATCACCATATATCATTATTTTGGGAATATTATATTCTTAAATGTCCAAGTATTCATTTCCCACCAATTTTTATCCTTTTGTAAACCTTTAATATTTTATTCTAGATGTCCATCACACGTCAATTTCAATTTAATCATGAGGATATTATATTAACCCTTTTTTTGTGGGCTTTCGATAAATAGTTATTTACAAATTTCCATCAATTTATTTTAGAGATAAATTTAAAAATTCATGTATTAAACTTATTAATCAGTTGGGGTGGATGTCACACCCACCGACCATAGAAAAGAAAACTATATTCGATAATGTATCTAACACACAACAGTTAGATTAAATGACCGATAAAATATATAACAATTAAAACCTTGAAATTTAATTGATGGTTATGAAGAATATATAATATATTATCATATGTATATATATATCATATATAAATTTATGTTAAATATTTATTAAATATAAAATAAATTTGTACAAATGAAATTTCAATCATTATAAATTTTTCATCATCAAAATTGAATTATTTTCATTAAAAATATTATACATTACTTTTTAAACTATTAAAATTTTCATTTTATAAAATTAGCATCAATTTTGAAATAATAATATAAATTTCTAATTTGGGTAATTTTATTTATTTTTCAAGAAAATAATGATTTTTCTATTAATAGTCAAATTATACATTTTTCAAAAACAATTATTTACATAAAATAGATTATGAAACATACAAGACCTATTTTGTTTTAAATATTATATAATTTATCATAATTATTAAATGATTTTATTCTTAAAAAAATATATTTTTTCCATCTTTATTTTTTACTTCAGTTTAAGGATGTATTCGGGTTTAAAAATAGAATTTTTTAACACTATTTCAAAGTGCATAATGTTTCCACATTTTATTTAATTAATAAACCATATTAAGTAATGATATCAATGAAATTTATATATTATATATAAATAATTATTATTTTATATTTATGAAATAATAATTATTAATCGTTGATTTAATATAAAATAATATTTTCAATAAAAATAGAGTTATTGACAACCAGTTTTCCTCTTTTATTTGGGTGTAATTTAATACTAACATTCATCCACTAATTTCAATTAAATTTGGTAAAATATATTATATATTTTTATTCATATAAATTTATGTTGTCTAATAGGTGAATATTAATATTTTACCATACTATATAGTGAAAAAAGTAAAAATAAATTATCATGGATAATCTAAAAACAAGTTTACTGGGGATTATGTTAAACATATAAATAAAAAAAATTACATAAAAACTTTACCAAAAATATTTTATAGAAATATTTATTTAGTATAATGTAAAATTCAAACTAATGTTGTATATCATTTCCTTATGGCATGTTAAATATGTCGATACACCATTTTGATTTAAAAAATTAAAAATGTTTCACTCATATAATTTATAATAGTAAATTCCATTCCTCTATTAATTACACCATGAAACACTTTTGGTACAACAAATACCATAAAAATTAAATTTGGTAGTTATATTTCCTCACTGTATAATAATTATTATAATCAAAAATCTGTTCAAAAATTAATTATTTATAATCCTAATTAGGAGGTCCGAGAAGTTATAAAATTTCTAAATATGAGATTTTATTTTATTTATTCATCCTAAAATTTACAAAAAAATAAAACAAAAAAAATATTATAAAAAAATAATTCTTATATACAGAGATGATATTGTATTTACATAATAACCTAAATATTTATCCTCTTTCATGAAAGGGAAGATAAAATCATCATTCACATGTACTGTGAACTACAACCTCATGATGTGATATCATTAAAATTTAATCATCACACCTTAAGGATTATTCTAATAAAGTATTTAAATTATTTTTATGATTTTTTTAACATATTTATTTTTTTTGTTATTATATTACATATTAATTTTTTAATTACTTGCTATGGGGGACACAATAATGTCACTCATGTGTATAACAAACTACCGCTTCACAAGGTGATGTGATTTTTTTCACTAATGATTTACATATAAGGTATAATGAAAATACAAATAAATATATGTGTTATATATTAAATAATATCATTATATTCACATGTTTATCAATATGAAAATATAATTTACTTTTTCAGTTTTAAACTGAAAATACTGACATCCTTTATATATGTGTGGACTACCCCCTCTCTGATGTGATGAGATTATTACATCATCACCACATAACAATAAACATATATATATATATATATATATGAATATTTTAAGAAATAATATTTAATTTATGATATTCTGATAATTTTTTAATGTTAGAATAATGCACACCTTCTATATATAAATATCATTGAATCATGGGACGGGTACTGCTGTGTACGTATGACCTACCATCTCCCTGATCGTAACACATTTAATTTTTTATATCCATTAGATATGAATAGTCTTAAATGAATAATTGATAATATAATAATATTTTCTTCATTTTTTATTTCAGATATTTCTTTTAATATAAATAATTTATTATTCATATACAATCATATATTATAAAATAATTTTATTATTTATAAGGTTATATACTAGTAACACTTCCAAAAAAATTAATATGAATTAGGAAATCGTATTATACAGTATTTCAAGGGCATGGAAGGAATGTTTGGACATACAATATGGATTTCACATATCGTATTAAATTCTACATAACATATTCTATATTCACCATTTTCTTAAATTTGTGATGTATGTAATATAAATTTTACATTTTCTATCATGAATCATAAATTCATAATGAAATATAATGTTTCAATTAGAAATAATTTATCTCAGGGGATTTACATGAAAGCTACCATGTGTCATATAAATTATTAACTAAATTTTCTTTTCTTTGTGTTATAAAACATATTAATATACAAAATTATGATATGATTATGTGGGAATTGATATCAAAATAAATTTATTCTGCATTTAAGATTTTATAAAACGTGTTTACTTTTTTTAAACATAATCCTAAAAGTTTTTTACTCTCAATCAACTAATATGATATTTGAAAGTGTTAATAATCCATAATATAATTATTTGAGAAATATTATTATGATATGAGTTTATCAACCATATGTGGTGTATATAAAGGCCTTTTCCAATGATAAAACATTTAACTCGTTATTAAGGAATTTTTTTTTGTTAATATTTTATTGGGATTATAATTAAAGAGTTAAAAAATTTAAAAATTATTTATTTTATAATATTCATTCATTCGACATTTTTTATAATCATTTATATTTTTTAGGAAATAATATGATATTAATTTCGTAAACCAAATCTCTATTATTCTTCAATAGTTATGATGAAGAGTCAAATATTTACTTTCCCAATACTACATTGTTTATTTAAGAAGCATTAGTAAGTTTACTTTTATGTGATATTAATATTTCATTTACATTAAATAGTGTAACATTGTCTTCATTATCTATGTTTTCTATAATTGTTTCATAAATTATTTAAATTTTTTCTTATTAAATAAATTATGTATTAAACCCATTTTACAGGATATTTTACAAACTTATAATAGTTTTTAAATATAATTTTCTATAGTTTTCTAAATAGTTTTAATGTAAATCCTAAAATCACAATTTTTCAAAAAATAATTGTAATTGTTAATATTTACACCATGAACTGATATTCTTACATAAATAGAAATTATATTCATTGAAACATCATTTGTATTATTCCATGATTGTTTTCAATGAAATTTATTTTCAAAAATATTTTATGAATTTTTTTAGAGAAGATGTTAATTTTCAAAATAAAAAAACATATTTTCACAAAAACAAAAATTGAATCTAATAATCATTTAATATAGTTTTCATTATTCATAATAAATAAACATTCGTTTTTAATTTAATATAGTGGGGATATTTTTTAATGATTCAATACTTTTTATTTCATAGAATGGATTTTTATTGTTTCAAATATATTTTTATGGAATCCATTTCTTTTCTATGGGTTAATCATGTATAAATGAGATTTTTTTGAACCATTTATTTGAAATGGGTTAATTGTAATTAAATTATATTTTTAGGAATCCTATTTATTTTATATTGTTTATTGAAGTTGGAAATATATTATTATATCACTCATTTCTTTTAAATTGGATAATTAATTTCAATATAGATTGTTAATAAAACCATTTATTTTTCATGGGTTATTCATGTTTAAATGTTATTTTCATTGAACCTATATCATTCCATGATTTAATCACGTTCTGAATAGTATAATTATGTTTTCAATGATCTTATGAATTAATGAATTCGACATATACATTATTCATGAAATGGTTGTTGAAATTTATTTATAAGGATATGTTGTTTAATTATAAACCATGAAATAGTTGATCCATCTTAATAAATTTGTTGATGTTCATGTTAGTAACCTTGTATGGGTGGATCTTTGATAAACCATGGATGAATGGGTTTGATATATACCTCCAACACATTGGGAACTTAGGTGATGGAATTTAAACATATTGGTTATTCCATTTATAAGATTTGATTTCAAGAAAATGTTTCGAGATACTAACATGATTTATATATTCATTTTATGGAATTATAATGTTTCATATAATCATGATTGAAATCAAATATATTTTAATTATTGATAATCACATATATTACATTTAATAAAAAAATATTCAATGGTTTCATGTTTTCTGGTCTAGGTATTGTTGGGTGTGAATATTCTTATGTTGTACAAATTCACTTTTATTATGTAATTAAAACTTTATTCATTTATAATCAACACCATTGACATTAAATTGTAAATTAATGCATTTAATATTTCTATGAATATGAGTAAAACCATATTATATCTCATTTTACCCAATTTAAAAATATTTATTTTTAAATAATTTTACATATTAACGAGTTATTAGGGATAATGATGATATATTAGATTGGTGTAAGAAACAATGGGATATGATATATATTTTATTATTTAATGAAAATTGTAGTTTTTTACTTTTATATAATTAGTTAAAAATATAATCCTAAAATAGAATTGAAAAAATAATTCAATGTTATTTTCCATTTGGTTATTTAATGTTTTTATATGTCAATTTTGGTCACAATTATTAAAATCAAAAAATGAAATGTTACATTTATATTCTCAATAATGGATATGAAAGTGTGAGTTAAGAGATGTTACATTATATTAATGAGATATTTTTTTATGTTTGATATTTTTTATTTATTATAGGATTGATTATTTTCATCAATGAATGTAATAATGGTACATGGTTGTCGTATATGGTTTACATTCATCAAGTAACGATTTCATAATTTGAACATATTTCTCTCTGATATTTTATATATACTACAAAAATAAATTAAATAATCATAAATCAAGGGTGGATTGTAGGTATGATTGTTTATTTCATAATCCACTAATCATGTTATTTTAATCCATTCACTTTTATTGTTGTGAGGCTTTCTTTGTCTCAATTTTGAATCACATGATACATGTTTATGATAAACACCATGTTTCCTTATAAATGGTGTAAATATATATCAATTTATATTTTTATGATTATATTTAAATATAGGATATTGAATTCCTTATATAATGTTCTACCTCTGATGGATTTTTGAGTCGAATGTTAAAATGGAAGTAGAGTGTTTTATTGACTAGAATAACATCTTTTTTAAAAATCACTATTCTATGAATATAATCATTCCATAATGAAAAATTATAATTCATGATGATGTTATGTTTTATATACAACATTATTTGTAAGTAAATTTATTCTCATTTTCAATATACAATTATTTGTTTAAATGATTGCGCGGAAAATTGATTTCTTTTCCTAATTATAACTCCCACTATATCCAATGAATATTTGAAACCATATCCAGTTTTTCCTTCCAGCATATGTACACCTCTATTTGTGGAGAGAATGTATTGAATATTTTATATTATTTTAACAAATTTTAATCCCTTTATGAGGGTGAAAGTTTATATTGATTTTATTTTGTGGGTTTTTATTCATTTATTTTAGCGTGATAATTTTTTTCTCAATACCTCCAAAATAATAAATAATATATTCCACTAAAAGAATTATTAGATAACTAGTAATTATTTTTTCCATTATAAATTTTATTTTTATAATGTGAATGTTTTAGTATTTTTTCCAATTAATATTTTTAATGAAATGTGTCTTTTTCATGTTTTTCTAATTAATATTTTCTTCAAATTGAACATTTTCAATGTATTTTCACATACCCATTTTTAATACATTATAAGGATTATCATATGAGTAATAGTTTTTATTGTATTTCTACACACCTTTTTAATAGATTCTGTAACTATCAAGTATATTTCATATGGAACTCTATATAATAAGACATTTAAAAGACTTCTTTATTCCTTGATCAATCAATTTTATCATTCATATTGTAATTGGTATAAAAATAATCCTTACATTGAGTTATATAATTACTTATTCTAACATAATTTTTCAATGAAATTCTATTATAAATTATAATCATTTTTACACTTCTTGAAAAAATTTATTTCTAATAATTCCATTCCAATGGCATTTTCCTAATTAAATTTCTAATGAAAAAATGTATAATTTTTAAAAAATAATTATAACTTTGATGTCTAAAATTTAAAACTCATAATTTGTTCAATATTTCTTCTCTTTGTCATCTTGTTTAATTATGATCTCTCTATCTATATATATTTTTGTTTTATTTAATGTTTGACCCCATATCATCTTTATGTGATTATTTTGGGACATCATGCTTTCGAAATAAAATGATTTAGTTTATGATATTAATTGATATAACATTTATTTTTATGAAATAAATTTTTCCATCTGTTTAATATGTACATTGATATTTTAAAAAAATTGATAATCAATGAAAAAATTAATTACCATTGGACTACATAGTAAATAATATAAAATCTAATGAAATCCTTTTAATTATATTAGTTAATTTATTATGTGATGGATTTTAGGTTGAATTAAAATATTTAAATTCTGATATGGATGGGAACTATACCTTCATCCAATGTATTACGTAATATCATAAATATCATGAAATAAAAAAATTATATTAATGTTTTACAGAGTAGGTAGGTTAAAAAATGGTGAGTGTGAGGGAATTTGGATATACTGATATTTTTATGAGTGAATGGGTTGATGGGTAGTTAGGTTCATAGAGGAAAATAATATTACCTTTATGGTTGAGAGATTTAATTCCAATAGATCCTAGATAAAGATATATTCATGACAATTTATTTTCAAAATATATGGAATAAGTATTTTCATTTGGAATGTTATATCTAAGTTCAATAATTATGTATACAGCTTTTTTTTGTTTCTTTTGAATAATATATTTTTTCCAAATCATTAATTTCCAAATGGTTATAATCTATACATTATGGACTTTGTTATGTTATCACTTATTTGTATTTTGATCCCAGCCCTTTTTATTTTTTCCTATACATTGTATTTTTATAGGATTACATTCCATGTAATTCAGTTGATTAGATTCAGATTGTGAGGAAATTTTCACAACATGCGATATAAGTGTTTTTATGTTTTATTCACCATGATACTAAACTATTAGGGCATTGTGTTTTGTTAAAATTTATGGATGTAACAATTAGACAAGATTTTCAATGTATTTCTTATTAATTTCTAGCTTGATTCATGTTATGTAAATCCTAATCAACTACATGATTTAGAGAAACAATAGTAATAGAGGTCGATCAACCCTGAGACAATGGAATAAAATATCAAATTGAATCATGGGTATCCTACATACCATGAAAATGATGGTCATATTGTCTCTCAACTATCATCATAGATAATAATTTTTCATAACTGGTATGATACCATAAGAAAATATGTTGATACATGAATTCACAGGGTCAATGGATTATCCATATAAGAAATGGTGGTCTAGTGCATGACTTCATGATACCTATAACTATAGTTATATTAACATGATTCCACTGGTATACAACACCTGATAATTATGAACTAAAAATAATACAAGTTTTCCAGACATGAATGATATGTAGTGGAGACAATGTTCACATTTATACAAAAGAAACATTGGTTACGTAACATGATAATGAGTTGTGAATTTGTCCTGGAATTGAATTAGATCATCATATTTTGTAATATATGATACATGAATGCGGTGAGATAGATATATAGTTTTATAAATATAGTTATAGTCACATTTCTGCTGACAAAAAAAAACAATAATATGTGAATTATATATTGTCATTCATTAAATTTGGGTTGCATGTGAGATTATGTCTGATAAACAGAGTGTCTTGGATATCATTATATAATTATTATACCATATATATTTTAGGTCAATAAATCATGGAAATTTTTATGTATCAACTTTTTAAAATGTTTCACATACTATATAAATGATAAATGAATAATAGTACTTATTTTTTTAATGTGCTTATAGGGATTCATCTCAATCATGGTTTAACGATTGAAATATTTACCTGAATAATATATAGAATCTATGTAAATTGAAGATATAAAAATATAAAATATGTTTAATGACTGAAAAATAATGGGAAATGTGAATCATCTGAATGGCATTGGATGTTAGTGAAGAGTGCTCTATTCTTTTTGGAATTTAAATAGGGAGAATAATATGTGAATTTAAATGTTTTTATTCTTTGTGAATAAAAATGTATAATGTATGGTTATTTGAAAAAAAGTGAGAAGATATAGTAGAAAACCTATTCAAATAATATAATTAATTTTTTAATATTTTAATAATAATGATAAAATAAGTTTTTATTATTATCTATAAAAAATTATGAAATTATTCTGATTCATTTAATTAACCAAATGCTGTAAAATGCATGATACATTAAATGATAGTTAATTCTTATGAGTATACATTATATTAAAGATTATATACTTACGATAGTGATGAATGAAATATAGTTTGATCCCTGAGAATAGATTTCAGGGATCTCACTGAGATATTTTGGGTAATTATGAGAGTCTCTAAAAAATATTATTCAAAGAGATTGAATAAAGTGTAGAACATAAAATACACAGGAACTGTTGAAGAGTTTGGAGAAAAAATTCTAGGGATATTCTCAATGATTTTGTGTGAGTAATTCTACTGATATAATCTATTTATTGGGGAATATTAATTCATAATTGCTTTAAATTCATTCAATCATATATCTTTATCATTATATCAGTTGATATAAAATGATCGAGATTATGAAGGGGGTGTATAACCTATAAATGAATAATTTTAGTTGTGACATGATGTCAAATATTATTTTTTGGGGGTTGATATGTATAACTTATTAATGCTTCATCAACATGGGTCTTTAGTGAAACCTTTTTTGTGGTTCTGGAAATCATGGAAAGTCTAGTCTTTTAATTATATCTTTATAAATATCAAATGGTTTTATTCAATATAATTACAAGTTAATTCATGTTTACTTTATTAGGAATAATAAGTTGGGATAAATACATTTTCATATTGAACAGTTTGAATCACATTAAAAAACTAATTAACTAATATAAACCACTAATTCCCCAACCATCCCATATCAGTTGTAAACTGGAATAGGGATCTATAAGTTGTACTATATCCAAGGTCCCCTCTATATATCTATATCAATTTTTTAGACATTTAATCTTCTAATAAAGTCAATAACTAAGATGTTACAATATTAGATGAGATTAATTCTCTTTTTATTAATAATAGAATGATACTAGACCTCCGATCAAATATTTAGAATTGATAGATAACACAATATTTTGGTTTTCATCACTTTTAGAATATGATAATGTAACTTATGATTATAAGAGAACTGTTGAGGACGATTGGAATGCTGAAAATAAAATTTTAATTTATATGTCATTGTATTTTAATTCCATAGTCTTGGGAATACAAACTATAATTGAAATATAGTAAATAACTAATGAGATATTTTGAAGTTAATATCAAATAAAATAAATCTATGATACATGTTTATAGGATCCTTTTAAAAAAAATAGTGACATATGATAGTGAGACCATGGATTACTACAATACAAGGTTCAATAATGTAATGTGAAACATATGTGGTATTGATGCGAATTTGAAAGGCTCCATTTTTGTAAAATATTTGATGTGAAATTTTTATTTATCGTTATGGAAGTAATATATCATCCCTCTAAGAAATATTTAAATTGACACTTGAATAGTTACACAACTAAGTCATAGAGAATGATATGAGAGAAATTGTAACTTTAAAAAAAGAATTAATAATGAAATATCTATTTATTAAATGGTAAAATGAAAAGATAAAGTAACTAATAATGTCAGAATAGTAGATTGAAATACTGATGATGATATGTTGATTCGGAAGAATATTTCATTTATACCATAATGGTTTAAAAAAATTAATGTGGAATGAAAATAGAAAAATGAAAAATATTCAGGAATATTGAAAAGAGTTTGGACCATTACAAAATATCATGTATATGTAATAAATTTTGAATATGAATTTAATGGCGATATTGTGAAATATCAAAAATCAAAATTGTCATTAAAAATAAGAAAATATAAATAGGAAAATTATTTTGTCGATAACACATGCTAAATATGATTCGTCATAAAGTATGTATTAATGTGATCAGTATAATTTATTTTATACTGTTTAGTGAGTGTTTGATTCATCATGTATTGATGAATAGGATAATGATTATATGGAACCATAGAGGAAAGTGATTCCATGTATATAATCATGTATTGAGTATATTACTACGCATATGAAAGAAAATTAAAAATTAATAAATATGAAAAATAATGATACTAAAGAAAAGGGTATTCTAATCTAGAAAGAAACACGCAATAATAATGAGATCATAAAATACGTAATGAATATAAATGTAAAGAATGATAGTTTGATATCATGTCCAAAAATAGACTCAAAAGAAGAATAAATTTTAAAGGCATAATCAATATTTGTCAAAGTTCATATTTAGTTAAACTAGGCTAGATATGGATTCTGAAAATAAATTGTGGTTGATGGTGATTCTAACCCTACAACTAAGATGATATTTTTCAACAAACGTGTAAAATCTCATGATAAATAATGTAATGATAGATTTATTATAATTAATAATAAAATCATTCAAACCAATAATGGTAATTTTTACAATGAAGTCTATTATAGATATCTTTCAACATCATATTAAGAATTTATGTGAAGAAATACACATAAACTAATTGAAAAATAATTATCATATAAAATAAATATACCCATAACAATATTTTGAATAGATATACAATTAAAGTGGGAGATCCAGATTCAAAGACTACAGTGAGGAAATAAAAAATTGAAAATTATATTTAATATAATATGTCCTTTCTTGGAATAAGTAACGAACCAAGGAAAATATAAATTAAAAAATTGAATGAAAATTAATAGTGGATGAATATGTAAATGTAATAATACAAAAAAATCACTCAGAAGAGTTTTTTTTCAAAATAATATGTATTATAAATTATCATGATATTCCCAATAATGAATTTTATTTAAACCGGTTTCTAAGATAATGAACTTATGATATATTTATGAAATAGTTTTTAAATGTTATAGGTAGAAATTAAATTCCAAATTGAGTTTAAAAAGGTTAGGAACAATGTAACATCCCACGTAAATAAAGAAAAAGTCATTTTCATATTTATTTATATTTATGAATTAAATATTAATTTTACTTTAAAGGGGATGCTATGTTCTATGGTGTACCCGATACACTACAATGGGTTTCTTTGAAATCTTACGTTGCACACAAATAATATAATATTATTATTTTAAATCGTAGTTAATGCCTAACAATTTTATTGGTGAGAATCAACAAAACTAACCATATTATGATTAAATATTTTCCTTAAATGTTTTTATATTTTTCAAAAAAATGTTATAGGCTTAAAATGTTAATGAATCCAATTTGATGCACAACATGCTCTAATATTTATTAAATGGTAGATTTACCGCCTTTTGATGGAAAAACCTCTTAAAATATAGTTTTTTCACTTTTATATGTTCTATATGACAGAATAAAATTATTATTTATAATCAGGACATCAAAATTTACATTGGTTAATTTTTTGGTATTTTTCAGATAAAGTTCATTTTTTAATGAATAGTGAGAAATATTGTATTTTATTTCAAAACTGACTTTTAATATAATTTAATTTTATGAATATATTATCATTTTAATTGTTTTTAAAGTGTAATTAGAATATATTTTTACCATTTAAAGAAATTTTTGTCATTGGAAGTAATTTCTCATTGAAATTGTACAAAACCAAGTGTCAATATTTTGATACTTATTATTTCATAAATACAGACTTTTTTTACAACGGAAATTAATTTTAAATTAATTTATGCCACATCTGTGTTTTGAATTTGGAAAAATAGATTCTATATTTTGAATCAGGAGGTTCAAATTGTAGAAATATGTATCATTTATTTTTATACATTATGACATTCTACTTCAGTAAAAATTTTATTTACCATGCATGAAGGGTAAATATGGTAAATAAAGGTAAAAATAATATTATAATAATATTAAATAACACTAACATGTGTCCTAATCCCATTGGTTGATACATGTCTATCTATGGTCTTACTTGGGTTGATTTTTGGACCCCATGGAGCCACATGGGACTGATAATGACACATTATTTTAATAAACATACTGTAAAGGAACAATATTTCATAATCAAATATCATTTAGTAAATAAATTTTTACATGGGGTAATATAATTTATCTTAATGACTATAAATATTTTTTTGAAAGATACAGTGATTTATTACAACATGGTATTTTTTATAATTAATAGATATCAAATAAATAAATTATTTATGACACAATAATGTTGTAGTGTTTACCTCATTAATGCATGATTCAAATAAATAATATTATACTTATTAAATCAATATTGAAAACTTGTAAAATTCTTATTGGATAATTTTATTTAAAAAATGGGTCATTTAATATTCTACATTAATGATTTTTTGGACCTTTTTATACCAATGATATGTTTATAATAAAATAATATTTTCAAGCTTTCCTAAAGAGCCCCTCCTCTCCCTTATAAAAATCCCTCACTTATATCCCATTCCTCACATCTCTCCAGCCCCTTGGCTAATCCAAAATCTACCCAAATAATATCTCAATATCCCTCTATTTCTTCTATAAGCCTTACCTTAGACATAATTAACTTCAAGTAAACCTTTTGGTTCAAACCAAAGAGAGCTACCTGAATTAAATTTAACAGTTTCTCTTAAATTATTTTCATTTATTTCACATATTAAAACCCTAAAATCTTTTTATTCCTTCATTTTATAACAAAACCAGTATACATAATATACTAGGTTGTTTTTATGAGAATTATTCAAACTACACTTACACACACCTCCAACTAATGGGAAAAGAACATACAATTTCTATGGAGGGCGAACTAACGCCTCACAAAATGTTGATTGTTCAATTTTATCCTACCACCTTTTATGGTGGCTATTATGATTGAAATGTAATTATATATGATATATATTAAATTTATATTTTTTATATTCTTCTTTATTTTTTATTTATATAATTCCATTAGGGTTTCCATACTAATAAAATATGATAATCTCATTTTTGGATGTGCGGACTACCGCCTGCTCAAAGTGATATGACTCATTCATGAATTAAATGGAATGTATAAAGGATAGTGTTAATGAAATTATATATGATATTATTATGTAATTATAATACACCTATGTATAATTATGTTTTCATTCCATTAAAATACAAAATCGAAGTGAAAGTAGCCGTCATGTGTACATACAGCTTACCGTCTCCATGAACGGTGCATTTCATTTCTTATCTCCAAATGTTATATACTATTATATATAAATATATATAATGTATATATATGATATCTAAATCATTAATATCATTAAGTAGTTAATGGACATTTTACCACATAAAAATCATGTAATTATAATAATTTCAATTTTTACTCAAGTACTAAATATGGAAAAAACAACCATTATTAACATTAATGAATACATAATATTTATAACATGGTAATAAGTTATATTAAAGGAATTATAAACCAAAAAATGTTCTTATGAAAGTAGAAATTAACATTAGTTTGTTATTCAGGAGATTAAAGAACGATCGAGTTATGTCTAACACAAGGTAAGGGACTTCGACTCAATCTATTTTCATTGAGGAATATTTTGTTTTATACACAAAATTATTATATATGGGGTATAAACACCTTTGTCATTTCATTTAATTGAAAGGAATCTATTTCTATGACGCGTTTTACGAAACAAAAATAAAAAAATTTAATGCATGTTGTGACAAAGACCTTTCTGCCGCTGCGAATATTATTTGATCATTGGCTTCATTATCAAGACGTACTATTTTTTTTAAAATAATATTACCTTATACTTTTTTTACGTATTTTGGTATTGAAAATGGTTTTTATAATGGATGTTTTATGTCAATATATTGAAATTATATATTGTGATTGAAATGTAGAAATGTTATCTTCAATTTATAATTGTTTTATGTGTTATGATTATGTTATGGTTCTTGGGAATTATTTACATATACAAGTATTTTCGTGATAAAAATAGGTTTCATGAGCCCGAAATAGCTCTTAAAGGCATTGGGTAACGTGACAGAGGTAATGGTGAATGTTTCTCCTATGATATTTAGGTAATATACTATGATGGGTATTCAAAACGTACTCCCTATGTAGCTGTAATAGCTATAATGTTATTGTGATATGGATTCCACAAGTTTCCTTTATGATTTGTGATTACTCTGTGTTATTCATAAATCTTAGGATTTCAAGGGGTATGTTAAAGATCATATGTTATGTATGTAATGATGAACAAACGTTTTCCTTCTCTGTTTTATAACCCTTACTGTTCTTTTTATGCTCATCCCATGTTTTTGAAATGTTTTTTACAAGACATAAAGAAGAATAAGGTCAATGATTGGATCAAGGAAAATTCATGTGGTCTAAAACATGGATCTTCACATGAGACTTTTTTTCAAGAGTTATTATTTTATGAAAAAATGGAAATTGAGTAGAAGTGTCTACATTGTAATATTTTTGATATGTAATGTAATAGTTATGGACTAATTCCCTAAAACATTAAACCTGTAATGATCCTCAAAGTGAATTATTAATTTAATCTAAGATTATGTAATGTTTAAGTTCTGATCTTTATAGTAGGTATCAAATGTCAGTTTAGACATCTTTAGGTGTTATGATATTGTTAAATTATTGTCCATAAATTAATTTATGGTAATATTGAAATGATATAGAATTTACATATTACTATGTTTCATCAAATAATATATATATATATATATGTTCAGAATGGGTTTTTCAAAAAGAAACAGGGATTCTCTACTAGGAAGGAATATATGTGGAAGTGACCTTTCTAAATCAACATCCTAACATGGTCGTAATTTGAACTGAATAGTTTTTTGGAGTAATGGATCAATTGAATCAGGTGATAAATGATGGTTTTGTTTATTGATGATATATTGGTCAATAGGTGCATGAAATTTATTTAAGGATTGTCTTACAAAACTTATATGAAAAGAAACTGTTTGGGAAATTCAGCAAGTGTGAGTTTTGGTTGCAACAAATTTCATTCCTAGGTCACATTGTTTCAAAAAATGGAATAACGGTTGATCCTACTAAAACAAAATTTGTTATTGAATGGATCAGACCCACAAAATATAATAGATATCTGTAGTTTTCTTGGTTTGGGAGGTTATTACTAGAGGTTTTTTGAATATTTTGCATAGTTATCTAGTCTAATGACTATGTTAACTTGAAATGGTGTTATGTTCATCTTGAAAAAATAATGTGATGATTGTTTTCATGAATTGAAAAAAAGATTGGTGACTGCTCTAGATTTGACACTGCCTTCAAGAAATAGGGACTTTGTTATATAAAATGATGCTTTTTTGAATAGACATGGTCATGTCTTAATGCAGAATGATCAGTTAATTGCTTGTGATTCACGTGAGTTGAAAACTCATGAGTTAAATTACCCTACATATGAATTGGAATTAGCTGTTGTTATTTTTGCATTAAAAATTTGGATCCATATTCTGTATCGAGTAAAATGTAAAATATATACTGACCAAAAAAGTTGGAAGAATTTATTCACTCTAAAATAATTAAACATGAGACAGAAGAGATGTCTAGGATTAATCAAGGAATATGGTTTTACAATTCATTCCCATCCAGGAATGGAAAATAAATAAGCTAGTGCTTTGAGTTGAAAAAAGTAATGCTACATTAACATTTTTACGTTTGAAACAAGATCCTTTGATTAAAAATTTGAAAAACGTTGGCAGATAAGTTGTTGGTGTAGGAAATTTTTCTATTGTGATTCAGGTGTTAGTGAAATCAGCTCTATCAGACAGAATTAATCAAGCACAGACGGATGACAGTGAGTTGTAGAAAAAGGTATATTTGGTTTAGAAGGGTATGTTGCTTGATTTGAATTTTTATAATGATTTTATTTTGAGATTTGGAAAGAGATTATGTGTGCCTTGTGATTCACAGTTGAAGAATTATTTGTTATGTGAATCTCATTCTCCATTTTCAGTTCGTCCTGGCAGTACTATGATGTAGATAAATCATCATTAGTATTGTTGGTGGGATAAAATGAAAAGAGATATTTTTTATTTTACTATGAATTGTTTTACTTGTCAACAGGTTAAAGTAGAGTAGAATTTACCAAAAGGTAAGAAACAATCTTTTCTATTGCCAAAGTGTAAATTAGAAAATATATCCATGTACATCATTGTGGGATTACCAGAGAGACCTCGAGGTAATAATGAAAACATGTTTATTATTGATTAATCAACTAAATCTTCTCATTTATTTAATATTCATGATGCTTTATCTCTAGATAAACATTCTCTGTTTTATGTTAATGAAATATTCAGGTTACATGGAGTTCCCCTCTCCATTGTAACTAATCGTGATCACAGGATTACTTATAACTTTTGGAAAGGCCTTCAGAAGTCGTTGGGTACTAAATTAAATTTTAGAAAAACTGTTCATACTCAATCATATGGGAAGTTATAATGAACAATTATGACCATGGAGGATGTGCTACATTCTTTCTCGATGGATTACAAGGGATGTTGGGACCAACATCTTTCTTTGGTTGATTTTTCTTATAATAACAGTTTTCATTCCAGTATATAGATGACTCCATCTGAGACATTATATAAGAAGTGGTTTCGAACTCTTTCTTTTTGAGATGGAGTAGGTGAAAGGTAGTTGATGGGACTAGAATTAGTAAAAAAAGATGGTATAAAAAGTTCAGTTGATTCAGAAGTATTAGAGAACAGCTCAGAGTAGGCAGAAAAGATATGTAGATAACTGGAGGAAGGATCGTTCTTTTGTTGTAGGTAATCAGGTCTTTCTCAATGATTCTCCACGGAAATGTGTGATGCATTTTGGTAACAAGTGAATGATGAGTCTGAGGAACATTGGACCTTATGAAATCCTAGATAAATATGGATCAGTTCCATACATATTTTATTTACCTACATTTTTATCCTAGGTACACAATGTTTTTCAAGATTCAATGTTGATAATGTATATGCATGATCCTTCTAATGTTTTGAGCCCCGAGGTAGTTCAGTTGGAAGAGAATCTCTCTTATGTTGAATAGCCAGTCCAGATTCATGACGAAAGAGAGGACGTGTTGTGTAATAAGGTAAGTCACCAGGTAATCGTTTTGTGAAAAAACCTAATGGTTTAAGAGGCAACGTGGATATATGAAAATGCTATGAGGGATAAATACCCCCATTTATTTGATAACTGAATAAAATTCCAAGAATGTAATTTCTAAAAGGGGAAGGATATACCATCCCGGGTAAATAAATATTAAGAAATTTTAACATTAATTTATATTTGTGAATTAAATATTAATTTTACTTTAAAGGGGTTTTTATGTTCAATGGCGTACCCAATATGCAACAATGGGTATCTTTGAAATTTAACATTCCACACTAATAATATAATATTATTATTTTAAATGGTAATTAATGTCAAGCTGATGTATCAGTGGGAATGAAAAAAACTAACCATATTATGATCAAATATATATCTTAAATGATTTTATATTTATCAAATAAATGTTATAGGCTCAAAATGTGTATAAATCCAATTTTAAGCACAAAATACTATAATATTCATTAAAGAATTGATTTACCACCTGTTGATAGATAAACCACATTAAATATAGTATTTTTCACTTTTATATGTTATATTTGAGAAAATAAAATTCTTATTTAGAATCAGGATATCAAAATTTACTTTGGGTAAATTTTTGGTATTTTTCTGATAAATTTCATTTTTTAATAAATAGTGAGTATTATTGTATTTTAATTAAAAAATGCATTTTAATATAATTTATTTATATGGATTGATTATTTATTAATCGGTATTAAAGTTTAATTAGAATATTTTTTACCATTTAACCTAATGTTGGTCATTGGAAGTAATTTCACATTGAAATTGGCAAAAACAAGTTTCATTCTTTTGACAGTTATTATTTCATAAAAACTCACTTTTTGTTTTTATAGAGGAAATTAATCTGCCACTTTTTGTTTTGAATTTGGGAAAATGGATTCCATCATTGGAATTAGGATGTCCAAATTGTGTAAAAGGTAACGTCTATTTTTAAAAATTATAAATATTTACTTCAGTAAAAAAATTTATTTACCATGGTTAGAGGGTAAATCTTGTAAATAAGGGTAAATAATAATATTATAATAGTATTAAATTACCATAACATGTGTCATAATCATTTTGGATGATTCATTTTCGACCATGGGCATACCTGGGTCGATTTTGGGACCCCATGGAACTAATTGGGAGAGATAATGAAACATTATTTTAATTAACATAATGTCGAGGAATAAAATGATGTAAAGAAATATATTTTAGTAATTATTTTTTTACATGGGGTTATTTAATTTATCTCATCGATTATAAATATTAATTTTTAATCTAGAACTATTTTCTACATAATTATATTTTTTATAAAATTTATAGACATCATATATATATAATTACTTATGACACAATAATGATGTTGTGTTTACCTCATTAATGAATGATTTAAATAAATAAGATTATAAATATTAAAACAATATCCAAAAGCTATCCAAATATTATTGAATGATTTTATTTCTAACATGATTCATTTTATCTTCTACTTTAATGATTTTTGGACCCTTTGAAACAGATGATAAGTTTATAATAAAATAATATTTTCATGATGTCCTAAAGATCTCCTCCTACCCCTTATAAAAATACCTCACTTATAACCCATTCCTCACATATATCAAGACCCTTGGCTCATCCAAACTCTACCCAAATAATCTCTCCATATCCCTCTCTTCATTTTATAATCCTTACCTTAGACATAAGGCACTTCAAGTAAACCATTTGTTTCAATCCAAATGGAGCTACCCGAATTAAAGGAAACTGTTTCTCTTAAATTCTATTATTTTATTTTACTTCTCCAACCCATAACACTTTTTATTCAATTATTTTATAACAAAAACAGTATCATAGATATACTAGGATTTTGTTATGAGATGTATTTGAACGACAATTACACAAACCTCCATTTAATGGGTAAAGAACATATTGTTTCTATTGATGGTGACCTAACACCTCACGAAACGATGACTGTTCAATTATCTCCTACCACTTCATATGGTATCCAGTATGATAGAACTGTATATATATATGATATATATTATATTTATAATGATTATATGTTTCTTTATTTTTCATTTATAGAATACATTTATGGTTTCCATAGTGGGTAAATATGATAATATCATTTAAGGAAGTGTCGACTACCACCCCCTAAATGTGATATGACTCGTTCATGCATTACGTGGAACATATAAAGGATATGATAATGAAACTATATATGTCATTATAAAAGAATTATAAAATTCCTATGTATAATTATTTTTTCATTCCATTATAATATGAAATTTAAATGAATGTAGCGTTCATACATACGTACGACTTACCGTCTCCATTAACGGTGCCTTTCATTTCTCATCTCAAAATGTTATGTACTATTATAAATACATATATATACTGGATATATATGATATATATGATATCTAAATCATGAATATCATTCTGGAAATAATGTAATTCTGACCACATGAACAAAATGTAATTATAAGAAGTTCATTTTTGACTCATGTACCAAATATCGACAAAACGCCCATTTTTAACATAAATGAATACAAAATGTTTATAACATGGTAACATGTGATATAATATGAATGAAAAACTTGAAAAAACGGTTCTTATGAAAGTACAAAATAACTTTAGTTTATTATTCAAGAGATTAAAGAACGATCGTGTCAAGTCGGAAAAGAGGTAAGGGACATCGTCTCAATCTCCTTTCATTGTGGAATATTTTTTTTATACATGAATTGTTTTATATAGTATATATACACCTTTGAATATTAATTTCATTCAATGGACTCCTTTTCTATGAGGTTTTTTACTAAATGAAAAAATTAATTTTTGTTTTAACGTACATGGTGACAATGACCTTTCCACCGCCGTGAGTATTATTTGATCTTTGGATTCCTTAACAAGTCTTACTGGTTTTTAAAAGCAAAATAAATACCATATAATTTGTTTTACGTATATTGGTATTGTAAATGGTTTTCATAATGGATTTCTTATGTCAATATATTTAAATGATATATTGTGATTGAAATCAGGAAATCTTAACTTTCCTTTATGCTTGTGTTATGTGTTATGACTATGTTATGGTTCATGGGAATTGTTTATGTATATGGGTGGTTTTGTGCTAAACCTATGGTGGGTGAGACCAAGATAACTCTCAAATGCATTATGTAACATGAAAGAGGTAAACATGAATGTTTCTTCATATAGATTTAGGGTATATACTATGATGGTAATTCCGAACGTAACCCTATATATAGTTGTGACATCTACAATGTATGTTTGATATGGATGCGACAAGTTACCTTTTTTATTTTGAATTACTATGCGCTATTCATAAATCTTATGATTTCAAGTGTTATGTTAAAGATCATATGTTATGTATGAAATGATGAACTAAAATTTTCTTTATCGGTTTTATAACCCTTGCTGATAGTTTTATGCTCATCCCATGTTTATGAAATTTTTTCCACAGAACCTAAATATGAATAGGGTCATGTATGGGATCAAGAAAATTCATGATGTCTAAAACATGTAACTTTCAATGAAACATTTTTCAAGAGTTTTTATTTTATGAAAAAATAAAAACTAAGTAGAAGTGTCTACTTTGTAATTTTATTGAGATGTAATGTAATAGTTATGGCCTACTTCTCTAAAAATCCAATCCTTAGAAGATCCTTAACGGGAATTATTCATTTAATTCAACATGATGTATTGTTTAAGGCCATTTATTTATACACAATATTGGATAATGATGATAAATTTTTTTCATGAGTTCGTGGATTTTAGGAATAACTAATTGGAAATGTCAAAAAATTTAACGGATGAAATAAGGAAAAAAGGGATAAGAATGTGACCTTGATTTTGTAGCCAAAGTACACAAGAATTTATTCCATACAGGGACATATAAATCGATAAGAAATGTTAGATAAGCGAACTAGTAATATATTGTTCATATAATTCAATTGATATCCCACTAGAAGAAATAAGAATCATAAACAGAATCATAAAAATTGAATTTAATGAAAATTAATTATCATATGAGTTGATCAAAACTACATAGAATAAATATATGAACATAAAACTAAATTTTCTGAATATTGGCTGAAATTATATAAGAAGGTAATGGATAATTAATAATATATAGAAAACA
This sequence comes from Viscum album, assembly GCA_963277665.1. Taxonomy (NCBI): domain Eukaryota; kingdom Viridiplantae; phylum Streptophyta; class Magnoliopsida; order Santalales; family Viscaceae; genus Viscum; species Viscum album. The sequence continues at coordinate 555,100,119 of OY728138.1, forward strand.
ACACTATATACAATTATTTATTTTGATAAAAATTCAAGGTTTCACCTTATTAATTATTTTTATTTGAGAAAAAATTAGTTAATTGAAGTAGATTTTAATGCTATTAATTATAAAATGCTATTGAAATTTATTCTAATCTAGTTTTATGACCACTAATAAGTTAATATTGTGGTATCACTTCAAGTGGAGAAACAATGATAATAAATAAAAAATTTAATGAATTATATTGAAATTTGAATTATATATATATATCAATACTAGAGGAATGATGTTCTTAATAATGTATAAATCTATAATTTTTTTGGTAGCTTAATTTTTTTAACAAGGTCTTCTCAATAGAAAATTGATTAAAAAATTAGGTAGATGCATTTCTTCATCATTAACATTCTGATGTGTTATGGTGGACACAGTTCTTGATTAATCAATTTTTTACAACCGAAATTTGTAAAATTTTCTTCTTAATAATGTTTAATTCTAAATGTTGTATATGGATAACAAATAAATCCATGGTTCTACATCTATTTATTTCTCAATCGTGGTATCCCAAGTAGAAATATAGTTTACAAATTATAAGATCTCTTCATTGGGAATCACTTGGTATCATCATTATCTATGATAAGATAAATTATTATGACTATTTGTTTTCATTCAATGGTAGAATAAAACCAATACATTTTCCATTAGAATTATTTTAAATAAATGGGAGAATAAATAGTTCACTGGATCACTCATACTAAAATTTTCAGAGTATTTTTGATTGTAAAAAAATCAATTGGGGATATTGAAGAACCCACCTAAAAATTCATATTATTTATCAAAGAAAATTATTTATTTGAAAATATAACAAGTTAATGATTTTGGGGAATTTTGATTGAATAACAAGAATTAATTAGATTTCCTTCATTATAATCTACCTATGTAAGTCTATAATATGACACAGATCATTTCATGGTATATAGAAAAAATAAATGTTAGGTTTCTCGGTTAATGAACTAGTTTAGAAAAGTCAATAACAAAGTAGAATTATATCTCTTTTTTGAAGAATATTTCATATATCTATGTGATAATTTTTTCTAAATTTTTTAGGATATAACATATACTATAACAATAATAAAAATTTGGGAATGAATCCTTTCCATTTTTTGCTAAATAATTGTTTATGTGATTACAAAAAATTTGGGCAACCATGGTCAGTCCTAGGAATAATATATTTATATGGATATCCATTTAAATAATTCCATTAAAATTAGAGGAATTGGTGTGCGGAATTACATATTTATGGGAATCTAGGATTTCACATAGTGTACACACGAAATTTTGATGGTGTACGCATGGAATTGTGCACTAATGTAAGACGAGACTATTATTGTAACAAGATATCATCCTCATAGCCATGGTTTTCGATTGAGATCATGTTTACATATGGCTTCATATGTAGTTTATGTATTATAATTACTAAAATATGGGACAATTTTAATATCACCAAAAGAGTAGTAAGTAAATCAAACATAAATGTATCATTTACGTCAACCACAAGATAAGTAGAGAAACAAAAATCATTACTATCAATATGTAATTATCATAACCCACATTGTAAATATTTTTAGACCATATGATTTTCATCCTACCACAATTATATCTATAAGTGATCATTGATGGTATGATTGACTGTAGAGTCTCAACAGATTGATCAAATGAACAAGAGAATCGGTTTGAAGAGAGGTTGATGATTTGTGAGCTAGTGTGGAAAATAATCCAACAGTATAATGTGTATCCAACTTACTACATGATAGATGGTAAAACATCCATCCTTCTTACCATTAGATTAATAAGATATAATATGTTTTAAGATATATCCTAGGGAAAAAATACTACCAAATTTTTCACATTTTTGATATTTAAATCACACAATTAAATGGAGATAGACATCAATATATCAGGGTATTTAAACATAATGTGATAATAGATAGTTTCCACTAGCATTTCTATATATTATGTTTTCAATATATAAATCATACTATAATGTAAAACATGAAATATCAGTAGTGGAAAATGATTTCATGTATATGATTTTGAATGAAATGGAACATAGCAGAAAAATGAGTTTAAGATTCTTCAAAAATAGATATATTATAATGAAAATATATGATACATTCATTGGGTCAGTTTTACATGACAAAATATACATTCTATAATAATTTCATGTGTTTATGTTGAATAAATATGATTATGATGATTCTATATTACTATGTATGAAATTATTGATGAATATGATAGTTTTTATGACAAAAATATAATATCTCTCATATCATTGGATAATGATGATGTTGTGAAGATGTGAGATCGATAAATCACATACACACATATACACTGATGAGTTCATAGGAAACCCAAATTATCAAAACGAAAATATAAGAACTGTCCCACTGTATTTATCATGGTAACTTGAATTCATCACATATAATGTTAAATAATAGGTATAATTTCAAGATGAATATGGAGAATCTGTGTGATATAATAATTCTCCAATATATATTATGTTTTATACATGTAATTTTTTTTTAAATTATTATCAATTTCAAACCATATGATCTAGTAGGATAATACCCCATATTTTTTTTGTATATAAATGTGGAAAATAATAGTATAATTCAAATAAGATTATTCAACATGGGGAAGAAAATAAAGAATGGTAGTAAATGCAATCTTTTTTATCATAGAGAATGGGACCAAATAATTTTATTTTTTTAATGTGATAATATGTGAGGAATAATTCTAGGATACTATTCATGTATAAAATTATAAAAAAAATGAGAAAATAATTTGAATCTATTGAAATAATTTAATTTGATTGTAAACAAAAACATTCACTATGGTGAACTCATTTAAATAAATAAACATAATATTATAATTATTATATTTCATGATGTGATAGATGAATGATTCATAAATCCATGGGAATATTTTCGTGATAACTCTCCAAGATTATATAGACTCGTTTATTATATTATGAAAAAATTTTATTGTCTATATTAAATGATGTAGAGAACCAATAATATAACATTATGTGCATTAGATAAAAAATGATGGAGATTTTGACTGAGTTGTATTAGCTATTGATAAATACTTATAGCTATGGTGTATAACTGACTATTGTTTTCATGTATTATAGTGTATAACCAATTCATAAAGTAACCCCTTGGTTTTTTTGGATAATATTTATAAGGGTGTATTAACAATATTCAATAGAGTATTATTTTAGGAATAACTGTACAAAAAACATCATTTATGTTCACTCCTAGTACTATTTTATATAAAATTATATTATGAGAAATAATTCAATGGATAAATAAATGTAACAGTTTAATGTGGTTGAATTATATCAGGTAAAAATTCATAAAATGAAACCATTGATCCCCCCAATGGTGAACTTACATTGTCTGTAAAGATATTGATCAATATAAGGTGTTAATTTGACCATTTGTTATATTTGAATAGTTACTTTTTATCTTACCAACAAATACGTGGTATTATATAGAAAATAGTGTTCATTTTTTAGAGTGATATATAATGTAATGATCATATAACAAATGGGTATATTCTTTAAAAAACGGTTTTAATTTACATAATATTATTTTAGTAAATAAAAAATGATGTTTTATCATATTTTTTAACCAATAACACTATGAATTAGTGATGTGTAAATTTTCATTCAAAATAGATCTAGAGGTCCCCAATTGGTATTTTTATCAGGGTAGTGAGATATAGATATTCTATTTTGCTAGAATATTAATGGTGGGAAAATTACAATCCATTATGATTGTTCAATTCCATGCTAAAAAAATTATTTAGGTATGATTGTTTTCAAATAAAATATTTCTTTTTTTTATAAACATTTTTATCATGTTAATTTATTTTTAAGTATTATATTCTAGTGTAGAAATTTCATATTACTAAATTGATTCGATGAGTCAAAATACTGATTCCAATTGATGAATTTTTTTACTTTTGAATTTGAAATATGTGATATATCATTATGGATATATTATTTCCATTGAAACCGTATCACAACAAATATATATTATTATCACATTACTCATCGAATATCATAGTAATCCATTGTATGTTATTTTGTAAATTTTTATCTATATAGGTTTGTTTTAACAATTCTTATTGGTGAGATTTCCATATTTTGGTATTGTCTGGTTTTTTAATCAGGTCAAATTGTTTTTGAATTCATGAAACATAATCATCGCTATAAAAAACATATTTTAGTGAATATGAGGTATCCGTAGTATATGAATGTTATATGTTTTAAATTTTTTTATATTATTCCAATATTGGTTATATATAACTAATATATTAAGTTACCATGTTTATTATTGATTGAGATAATAGTACAATGTGTTTATTTATTATTTATACATTATGGAAGTAGTTGACGTCTAGAAGTTGAAAAATAATTTTTTTCATAATTAATTAATTGACCTGACCTATAATGAGGCAATGTAATGTATTTTAACATGTATAATTTTAGTTCGGAACATTTCTTTGATTACTATTAACATCCGAATGTGATAGTGATGATCAATTCTCCTTATGAAATTATTTTTTATCTTTTGAATATCTATAGATGTGTACGTTAGTTTTAAAATATATATTTGTACTCTATATATTAGAAATTAACTATTTGGGTATAGAATGACCATAATATAACTTCTCATTATATTTATGATTATTATTAGTATATATTTATATGTTATATAAAATTAATTTCCTTTTAATTGTTACGATGTTAATGAAATGCATCGTCTTTCAAGTCCTGAAATTGTGTATTTTAGTTCCCTATGATTACAAACTAGTGCATTCATATTTAAAGGATCACCAAGATAACCATATGGAGAGATTTTTAAAATAACCATAGAATATTTAATTATATTATTATGTGTTGAAATGATAGTTATATATTTTAGTGTTTCATTTCACGAGTTATTTTAGCATCTTGAGTGGTGTAGTAGTAAACCAAATACAAATTGTTCCAGAATTTTTTATTAATCAACCAATAACATATAGGATATAATTATTATTATTTAATTATATTGATTTTATAAATGTATTATGTCAAAAACATTTATATATTTTTGTATTATTTATCATCATTTATCTTAAAAGATCCTACATTTTAAAAGACTATGTACATTCTTTCATAATTTCCTATTATTAATTGGTTCCTTATTAGTCATATATTATTATAATTCTGAGTAGACTATGTTACATAGGTGTTGTATTATAGTTCCTCAATTAATTTTTTAGTTTATTAATTGATTATGAATTAGGTTGTAATTTTGTTAACGTTAGGACACATAATACCACAATAATTATAAATGTCCTACATGTGATTTCATTTTTGACCATTTAATTTTTTTAAATTATTATGAATAAAAATTTACATATTGATAATTATATATGGCTTATAAATCAAATGAGCTAGTGATGTACATTTTTCTAGGTAATTTTAGATTTGATCCAATGAGGATAATATGAGTTCTTTTAATATTATTATTTAAATATCATATTCACACCATGAAGGGTAAATGTAGTAGACTATATTTTCAGTACAACATCTTCTAATGAAATGGGAGTATATTGATGAGTAGACGGTAATATAGGATCACATAGCCTTCAATGTTGAAATGGATAAGTTTGATAGGCTGGATTCCATGCATCTATATTTATCGAATTCTTCCATGATTCATAAGATTTATAGTAAACATTATAATGTTCGTGTGGAAGAATCTAATATTTTTGATAAAATCACAAAACATTTTCCGAATAGTGTGGAGGAAATCATTTTTAATAATAAATATAATTTATTATATAGATTATATGTGATGTATTATTTTTGGAGATACGTAGTTGATAATTGGTGATGTATCTAGAAGTAGACATGATGTATCAAACCTTGAGGTGTAATTTCATATAATCACATATAAAGAGAATAATAGAAAATTAAAATTATATATTCCAACTTATACACAATTAAACAACTGTGAATAATGGATTTTGTGATATGGGTTCCTTGAATACACAGAGGATTCAATGATTTTTGGGTACTTGTTTATAAATTAAATAATTATATTTATTTGAAACTCATTAAATAGAAATCATTAGTAGAGTCCTTTGCAATATTGGCAATGATAGAGATGGTGATATTATAAATATTCCCTCATTAAATTTTTTAAATTATTTACATCACATAAAATACTTGGTATAGAGACTAAAATAAAATTACTTTCTCTTAGTTATGTAGGTAAAATAACATTCACCCATTTATAATTGTATTAAATGAGAAAATTATTAATGGATAATGTTTTATACTATGATCATGTATATTAAATTATTCTTATTCATGTGTTATACCTATACCTTTAGTTATTTATCTTAAAATAACAACTACAAGTCATTTATTTATAGAGTATCATGTAAGGATTATATAGAAAACCATATTGAATTCAGTGCTATTGAATAATTATAGATATATATGTGTCTATATTTTATATTTTGTATAATGGATATAAAATAGTTGTGATTCATTTAGAAGAGGAGGTGGATAACTTTAGGCAAAATTAATATTATTCTAATACATGGGGTATTAAAAAATATTTTTATATTATTTAGTATATGTTATTTGTATTATCTCAATTGTGTAATAGGAATATATATTCTTTAAGAAAAATATATCATTTTGTTTTCTTAGGGATATTTAGGAGTCATAAGATACATTATTATGGGAAAAAAACTTACAACATCATGAGTTTGAGAGACCTAATAATGTAATTCATTTTCCATGGAATAATATATCTAATCCCTTATATTTTATAGATCAGGGAAAATTAGAGCTGGATATAGTTGTAAAGTTTTAGAAATATACGGTTATTATTTTATAACCCTAAAGAAATTCATTGGTTTTTGTGTCAGATAAATATGTTATATTGAGTTATTATAGAGTTTAGGAAAATAAATATGGGTGAGATTTAATTATTATGATTTTGTTTCCATGGAATTGTTATGCCATTAATTTTCCTTGATTTTGTGGTTAATGATTCTCAGTGATCATAATTGAGTGGTTTTCTCTTCATCATTTGTTTGTATATGTCAATTTCAAAAAATAAATGTATTTAATAGACATGGGTTGTGGGTATTCTAAAATTTTTATACTTTAAAATTTTAAATTTATAGTTATATTTTAAAACATTTTCAGATTATAGTAAATCTAATAATATTAATTTTTATAGATGATCTTGGGTACATTTTTTTCATTCCAATAATTTTGTAAAAAAAATTCAATAAACAAGAATATATTTTTTGATTATGGTAGTCTTACAATAGTAAATATTGATATTATTGAAATTGTTTTCTAGATGATGTTTTTGTTCCTCAAATGTATATATGGGTCACGATTGCAAATCCTATAGATATATTCTCCATCCTTTTCTTCCATTTTTTTGTGGTTTATAATATTTGTTTTTATGAATTTATGTATAATAGTCTAAACCCTTTATATTTTAGATAGATGAATGCATGTATGATTAAATATTTAGTTTCTTTGTTCTATTTTTGTTTCAATTCCAACATTGATGTTTCAATATTTATTAATCAATTTTTAATTTATTTCATTATGATTCCTTTCATTTATATAAATAATGTAGGAGACAAGGATAGCTTGATTTTTTATTTTATTCAATTAATAGTCCTTTCTATGAACCATAATTATAGTACAGGTTGTGCAAGAAAATGATTTTAAATAAAATTAGTAAGGTATTAATGGATAATAGTTCTTATCAATGATACATATATCATACTAGTCAGTTATATGATGACTGTGTGAATATAGTGTCCATTTCATGTGTTTATTGAATGTCATAAATAATATTGCATTATATTGTGGTTCTAGTATATGAAATGTTGTAATTCCTAATTTGTGTATGTATCCATGGTAATGGAATTATAATTATTGTTAAAACATACTACTAAATAATTTTTTTAAAACCATCATAAAAATTGATAATTATTTTCATTAAATATATTAACCAACATATTATTTTTCCGAACAAAAAAATATATGATAATTTTAAATATATTATATTTTTAATATTTTTTAAATAAATTTGAAAAAATAAGTCAGAATATAGATCAATTATATCTAAATATTATGTATAAATAAATATTATAATATAAATGAATTGGGAATTGTTACATCTATGACCCCTTGATCTATTTCATAAAACATTTTCTCTTACAAAAGTTTATATCCTAAATTTTTAAAATTGGACCTCTGATTCTGTAATATATTTACATTCCTTAATGGGATGCCATATGATCATAAAAATAAATCATTTTGTTGAAATGATATTTTATGAGTTCCCTTTATATGAAAAAGATACCCATCATACATTTACCTTCACAAACATTATATTCTCACATGTCATTGAATCCTCTATAGTAGTATATTATTTAAATAATTAAATAATTAAAAAATTGATGTTATATAAATACTAATGGAGCCTTCATCCTCTATAAAACTGGAAAATATTTATTTGTAATATTATATATATTCAATAAACTTTATTGAGGCACATAAGATGAGAAATATATTTATTTTTTCCCTTATAATCTTCTCACAAACCTCTTATATCTATTTATGTAACTCCATTTGACATTATTAATCGGGATCATATTGGATAGTTTTAACGTTAAAAAATTGGAAACTCTATGGATTTCTTTATCATAATTCATATCTAATTCTATCAAAAAATAACTTCGAAAAATGTCTCAAGATATAATAATTTAATATTGAACAATATTTTATCATTTCAAATGTAAAATTTCTTATTAACAGTATTCTAAAATAATCATTGATATTTTCTTAACACTCTATAATAATTATTTGAATCTAATTCATTATTTTTACGATACCATGAAATAATGAATTATGTAAAAATGAACAAAATTATAAATCAATAATTTAAACGTAATTTATATTCTAAAAAATTAATTTAATATTAAATCATTTATGAAAACATTTTTTTATTAATAATTTATATAAAAGTTAACCATATATATATTTTGAAAAAAATTGATTTAGTATAATATTGTATGATAAGATTAATATTAATATTTCATCACATATTAAATCATTATATTAATTCTACATGGATATATTATCATTATATATTAATATACACTGCTATATATGCATTATCTATCCACCAAATAATATTAGTACACATATGAAATCATTTCAAGAATTATTTAAAATTACTAATATCACAGTTTAATAAATTATAATGTATTTTTAAAAACATAGAAATAGTTTTTGGACATGAAAAATGAGAAAATAAAACAATTACATCCATCCTTTATAAACCATAATTCTTCTTTATAATAAACAAACTATTTTATGATACTAATTTAATCCACCACTAAATAATATAATTATCCTTATCTCAAAACATATTCCTGATAATAAATTCGTGTACAATCCTATTGATTCATTCATATTCCATAAAAACACTATAGTAAATATATGAAAATAAATTATAAGTAAAATTTATTTCTAAAAAATTTATTTTATATAATGATACAAAATTCAACAATATCTTAATAAAATATAAATATTAAACATTACTTTATATATTTATGGTCTTATTTATCTATCACATCATCTAATTTCATCCATGTATATCCATGAATCCATATTATCTTACAGACATCATTTGTTAGATGTTATATAATTCTTTATAATAAAACAAAACCCTAAATGATCTCAAAAAATATAAAAAACATCGTATATAATGTACTTTTGAAACTACTATTCTTATCTTGCTTTATTTTATTATAATTAGTTTCATATAATATCATTAATAACTCTTATATTTTTTTTATAATCAATAATATTAAAAAAAATATGTATAAATATTCAACATATATATTGACAACAAACATATTCATAATTTACCATTTTAATCAATTTATTATTCAATATTAAAATATTGAAGAAAATTTAATAAAAAACTCCTGATGAATATCAATACATTAAGTTCCTAAAAATCCTAATTAATTCATTTATTCAACCCATCCCATCATAAATGAACATCATAATATATTGTTGAAAAATATTACATTCTTCTAATTCAAATTGATTCATCAAATGAAGTTACTAAATTAATCAAGCATATTATATATCATTCAAAATATATATAATCCAATTTATAATATTTTATAATGGAATATATATTTATATATCCTCTTATTTGGAGTAAATAATATTTATTTTATAAATTATTTATGAAATAATCAATGTTATGTCTAATATATTTATATTTTGTGTGAAATTAAGACTAGAAATAATGTTTTCATACAATTTACATCATGTAAATTAATTCATGGAAATATTTTATCATTTTTCATAATCATAAAATTTATCCCTGTGAGTTACTGAGTTGATTCTTTAAAAAAATATAGAATAATTATGATATGAAAAGATATAAAAATAACATTCATGATACTTTACAAACTCAATATCTTGACATAAAAATTATAGTTAGGTTCATGAAAACATATCAAACTTAGTGGGTATACTCAATTATCTATTAGTCATGTGTGATATTATTTTCTAAAAAACCCAATAAATAATCTTCAAAATCTAATAACAATACTTAATACTTCCTAAAATAAACCATTACATCATTCTTATGTATTATTTCATTAAATATCAAAAACATTCTCATAATTCCATTTATCTATCAATTATGGAATTACATTAAATTATATATAAATAAATATATATTAATTGATATTTGATAGGATATTTGATTCTCAATATTCTTATTATGTAGTAAAATATTTAATTTTTCTCTATCACCATAGAAAATATTTTTATTTCCACAAATGTTTTTTTGAAAATTATTTATTTTTTATATCTTATTTTCTAGTAAATGATGACTTAAGTTAGCATAAAATTAAAACTCAATTATTCATTATTGTTAATTAAAATTTAATCATTCATCTTACCTAGTATTTTTGATGCATTCCCTAGTTTTTATTTTTATCATGTTGAATATATACATCATTTCTGAATATAATGTAACCAATTCATTAGTATAATTAAAATATTAATTATATTATTATCAAATCACCTCGTGAATATTAAAGTTTACATATGTTATAGACTTCACACAATACAATTATACAATCCTTTTTTCATTTATATATATGTCTTACACTAAAACCCATCTTATACGTTTCTTGTATTTATTGTCATTTTTTACACATATTGTTATGTTTGATACAAATAATAATTGATTATTTATAATACTCTATGATATGATCTAGTTTTCTAAACTAGATACGTCTTCTTCTTTCCTTGAGGGATAAATCATCATCCAAAATCATGTGTATACTTTATAAAATATTTTATATTATTTCATAACCCATGGTAAATCCATCATTATTCCTTAATTTTTTCCCCATCATTGGTAAATGGGTTGTGAAATTTTAATTTCCGAGTTAAATAATAATTCAGCATCATAATTTTTATTTTTATTAGTTCTTATGGATTCATTTATTTAAAAAATTATTATGAATAATTTGATTCTATTTTTATGTATGTTGACAATGAAATGATTTAGTATAACAATCTTTCATTTTAGAAATATTATCCTTTAAAATTTCTACTATATGTCTTCTTTGTATTTTAATATTTTACAGATAATTTCATTATTATTGTATACAATTTTATTATTAAATATATTATCAAATATTATTTTGTTTTATCATTGAAAAACACCTGACCATAAAAAATTGTATTGATCAATGATTTTTATACAAATATATTACATCTTTTAAATGATTATTCATTATATTAGACAAACACAAGTTGTAGGATAATAATGGTTTAGTTCCTTCATAGTGTAGGTACAAAATCATAATATTTTTGGAAATATATTTAATGATCACTAGTGTATAATGTAGATTTACCGTCGGTTTTTTTACAGTTTTCTATAATTGTGAAGTAAAAAAAATAAAGTTTTTGGTGTCTATTTTTTAAAAACTGACGCTAAAAAGGATGATGGTCTTAGGATTAAAAATTGGTTTAATAAATAAACTAATATAAATGTTCTAGCATACTTATGTTGTGGGATTCCATTTATTTAAGAAACTAATGTCGAAACCCATTTTTCAATGTATGTTTTCAATAAAACCACTGTAGAAAACATGGTATATTTTAAAATTCATTTGTCAACGAGTTTTATAAAAAAATAAAAAATAAATTAAAATAAATTTTTTTAATATTTTGAATATTACACATCAAAAATTATCATAATCCTCGAAACATAAAATAAATATACATTAATATTATAGCATGCATCATTGACTAAAAATCGATAATAACATACATAATTTTATGTAGTTCATATTCAAATAATCTAAACATTTTTATTATAATGTAGAATTAAAAACCCCATAATTTAAGTTCAAAAAAATGACATTATTAGTTATTTGTTGAAGTAGCCATTTGATATCATTATGATCAACAACATGTTATAAAAAAGAATTATTTTTTTAAAACAAGTTATTGGGAAAATGTAATATTATTCATAAACATTCGAATGTACATACCTTAAATAGTAATCATACATAACAAATTGTTTGAAATCCAATTTCAAAGGATTGTAATATCATTTTCTATATATTACTGGTCAACATTGAATGTCTATAATAACATTGACTGGTATGAGGTTAAAATATATAACACTATGCCATAAAATATAAAATAATTAATATAACTAACCTTATCAAATTCATTAGTTAACACAGTTTTCATTATCTCATATAATAATTATAGAACATGTTATCGATATTCAACATTTAATTTTTGATGAAGACACTATGGTTATCAAACATTAACTTGATATTTTTATATATATATATATATATCAAATAATAAAAATAATATCAAATATAAAAAATAATTACCATTGCATCCACATATTGGATTTCATTTTGTTTTCTTTTTGACACTTCTTCATTGTTAATTTTATTCCATGAACTAAAATATCATATATATGAACTAAAAATAAATTTATAAATTACGATAATTAATCCTAATGATCATACAAAAAAATTACCTATTTAATAATGTGGAATAATTTTGTTCAACACCATCTGATAAACAATAAAACCAATATAAGGTCATTCACTTAGGAAAAATATGACTAACATCCAATACCCCTACAATAAAAAAGGTCATAATTAATGACATCATAATGATTATTAGTTCATAATTATTTATCCATTATTCTTTATTATGAAATAGAAAAAACCAACACCAAATATATGTTTGTGATAACCTCTCACATGTATGTGAAACTCTAATTGAATTCTTAACATATTGCAAATCCTTGAAAATGTATTCTATATCTATAAAACCATAAACACATATCATGAAATTTTTTATAATATGTTTTTGTAGATACCTAATTTAAAATGTAATATAGTAATTAAATTTAAACCATCATCCATTAATGAAATAAAAACTGAAACATCAATTTACATACATAGAATACATCTGCATCATATTCACATTGGGAACATTAAGATCAACTAGATGCAAGATATTTTCTGTAAATTTTCTCAATAGATAGTATCTTCCACATATATTAGACGTTATCGGAAACACATAGATGTTATAAAATGAATAATAATCCTAATATAATCATTGTATTTAATTAGAAATATCAAAATTAAGTAAAATAGACTGTTCTTGAACCATTGGTTACATTTTTTCGATTACTTTTTCTTTAAGATAATCTTATTTAATATAAATGTTTGAAAAAATAATAATTACATTTTAATTATACATTATTAATATTAAAATAAATGAAAACCTCACATAAAATATAACAAATAATACAATATGGAAAAGTAAAAAAATGACAATGAAAATCCACATCTTTGGTAAAATCCTAAGTATAAAAGGGTAATATATCATTATGATCATTAAATTGACTACTAATACTCTTACATGACCCATATTAATACACTGGTGATGTATTGAATCCCATAAAAAATGCACGACTCTTAATGCTAAAATATGTAAATGGGGATCTCTAGCATAGAACTCACAGTATAACGTTGGACTGAGCGATGTGGTAGAGGAATAATGTATGTATGTTGGGATTGGTAGTCTGACTTGGATGGATATAGAGGCCTCACAACTGAATGTGAAGGCTGCTAAGGCTAGGAATTTTGGGAAGTCTATACATATTGTGATTGTGTTATCATTTTTTCTAATAAGCTCTGATGTAAGACATAATACATATGATCATACATAAAATGTTTCATATATTTAATCCTGGATTTTATTGATTCTATTTATGGATGTCTTTATTTCTTAGTCTGATGTATGAAGAAAATCTGAATACTAACACCCACCTGACATCATCCAACACAACTGGGGTGTTCATAATTTCTTAAAGAAGTTACTATGATGTCCATCCTACCCTAAAGTATAAAATTTCCTTGTGTCTCTTACTCCTGATATTCATCCTGAAATGAAAAATGAAAAAGTCATATTACTATTTATAAATTATAAAGTAGAAAATCGTATAACAAATAAATCATATTTACTTGAAATTGTTTCATCTACATCCTTATATTTCAATATAAGATACGGTTTCAGTTATTACTCTTCCTGTTTTTTATATTCTTTATGGTGGGTGGGAGGAGATGGAATACCAAACAATATCTCATGAGAACCACTATTGGACTGACCTCTTAGTGATTAAAACATTTCCCCAATCATTTTTTATTAAAAAATGACACGCTCCACATGATCACATATGAGGGTCTACATTCTACAACTCGATGTCTTTATAGAATTTCCTAGAGTCCATATATACGAAATGTAGAATAATAATTAAATAGGGACATATATATGATGTTTTTTAATATAATATAATTATTATTCTATAAAGGAATCATCATGCCATATAGAAAATAAAATTCCATGTATATTCATATATAAACGTATATTTTAGGAATGGTATTTTAATTATATTCTTTTTCAAAAACATAATTTCTTATCAAAATCTTTTTAAAATAATATCATCTAACCACCACCAATGTAAGACAACTTTTCTTAATTGTTTTTGATTACATAATATTAAATGTAATATGTAATTTAATAAGAAAAATTAGACATTTAAAATATCTCATATTAAAAAAAATATGAACGAAAAAAAAATCAATAGAGATATATTATTTTTGTGTCGTCCCATATTTGATATTTTATAATATTATAGAAGGCTATCTAATGAGGATAAAATACTCTACTCATGAAACGAATGTACATGGAGATATAGTAGACAAATAGTGTTTCATTTGATCTTATTTAATTATTATTATCATCAAATATAATATTAAATCACTCATATCCAAGAGAAAGTGATAGTTTTTGAAACATTTAATGCCTCATTTAACAAATTGAGAACTCAATTTATTAATAGTAATAGAATTAGACTCCACAGCCGGCATCTCATTAGAAGTCATGTAATTACTATTTTCAAATTAAATATTAGTTTCATTAAATAATTATAAAAATAGAAATTTAATAATATGAAAAATAGAAAATTCTATGCACATGCTCCTCTATCTCTATATCGGCATCAGTCATTGAATTAGAAATTTATAGTTTAATTTTTTTGGACATGCATCTTATAATAAAATTTAATAATTATAAAAAAGTAAAATTGAAATATGTCAGTAAAAAAGAGAACACTTGTTTATGTTAATGTTATGAATAATTATGTTATGCTTCTATACCAATAAAATAAAGAAGGTAAACTATTAAATATATACTGTACTGATAAAATGGTGGAATCATTTATAAATTTATATATTCAATTGTTATTAAATAAAAATATTTCTGCACATGTATATTTCAAAAATAAAAGTAATGTAAGTAATTAAAATATTAATTAAGAGTGTAATTTAGTTTTTTCCATCATCCCTTAATCATGATCATTTCATACAAAACTCTATATTTCTAGATTATAGTCATTGTTACTTGGAAATCCTATAACAGACAAAGAAACTTCATATAAATCAATAACATCATAATCATTATCCTCATTAGAAAAATGGATTCATTTCCCCTGATATACAATATACCACTATTCATTTTATGGATCAATGATATATATATATATGTTTTTCATGTGTTTCCTTGATAAATAGTTCTTTATTGCAAATAAATAATTACAAATCAACCATTTTAAACACATACCCATATTATTTCACAGCATTATTACATGCAACCCAATTATAATTAATCACAGAGCACATACCTAAATATAATCAATTTTAAATTTGTCTTACATTACTCTAAAATATGGCATTGAAGTCAAAATTTGGGTTTTATCTTTGGGAATCGAAAAATGTAGTTCTTATGTGAAGACCATTACCCCAATATTTTAAATGGTACTCTGGTCATTCATATTTTCTGCTTAAAATGTGTACCCATTAATATCAAAACCAGTCCTCGTGATCACATTAAGCGATAGTCCCTTTTTCAAGCATATCCATGTTATTGATGTTGATATATCTATAGAGACATTATATGTAAAACCTGAAAAAAATCTCTTTTTATTCTCAATCATCGAAAAAATTTAATTTCATATAGGATATCATTACATTAATTTAGGAATATGTGATGACATATATAATTGAACCTCATATGTGTTGTTCAAAATGAATAAGTGTGCCTACATAACTACTTCATATGGAATAAAAATTTCTTAAAAGCCTAAAATCCATCTACATTAACTATCAACTATCATCTATCAGGATATAGGGAGATGAATATGATCTACATCATTAAAATAAACAGAACAGAACTCAATCACCTCTTCTGATACATTTTTATTATTAATAGACGCCTCAGGTCATTAAATATTTTTATCATATCCCATCCATATTTTCCTATATCATTCAAAAGGATTCAGCAAACAAAAACAAACATTCCAACATATTCTTATCGGATGCATGAAATTAATCACCATATGAAACATTATATCAAAAATATTATGTGGAGAATACATTTTTAGTTTAAGATGAATTAGAGAATATTCATTCTCCAACATATCTAAGATATTTGGATTGAAGAATTTTCAAAAAATGGATTTTATAAAATTACATAACATGATGATAGTCATTCAGACAATTGTGGTCAATATTCCATGATGTGTGAATAGTAGAAGATATTTCATCAAAATATTGAAATAGTGATATTTCATACATATTTATTTAAAAACATTCATCGACATGAATTTCATTACATTTGAAAAATATCCACAAGGTACATCAATACCGTGAAGACACTGACAAAAAAATCATCTTTCCAATATTTCTTTGTGTGTGACATGCCATTAGTAAATTTATTTTGTTCCATTTCATAGTGGGAGAAAACTCCAAATGTATTATAGTTTATATCAAGTCCCATCTATTATAAATCAATTTTTTTTTTTCATTTTGGTCTATCAAAATTCCACTAAAACTATCACATATGTTTTTCTCAACAAGAATAACATCAATGTTATTTTGAATCCATAAAAATAACTAAAATGTTTGTTCAAAAAATGTAACATTTTTCAACTAGATATTTTTGTGAACACTAAAAAAATTTCGTTCCAATTGTCAAATCAATATTTTTCTCCCTATCATAATATTCTTCAATTAAAAATGGTCGAGGGGGAAGTTTTTATTCCTATAAATCGCAAAATTATTTTTGAATATATGATAAGGAATATAAATTCCCATAAATCATCTATGTCCCATGTACACTATCTATCATACATTATGAAATTGATAATATGATGTATTTTATTCACAATTTGGACATGCTTTATGTACCATAATACTATATCAAAGTATGTTTCCATATAAAATAAATTCATTTATTGGGAACCTTATCATAGCACGAAGAAGGAAATATTATTTATTTTATGCATAAAAAACTTTTTCACATTCCCAATATAGCAGTTTCAAATTGTAAATCAATTGTTAATGATGCACATCAGTATCATTTCCCAGCTGTTTGGGTTTAGGAATAATCAATCTCATCATAACATATCATTCTTTCATACATATATGTGTGGAAATGTTGTAAAATATAAATAAATATTCCATGAACTATGTTGGATACTTAGGCTCTCACATGGAAACATGGAATCAATATACTATTTCATTCTGATACTTATAAAATCACTTTCAAAATTAAAAATTGTTTTATCAAATCTCATCCAAAATGGTGAATCAGAAGGGTGTCGTAAGATACCATCAGATATGAACTCATCTGAATTCTATATTTATCTTTTTTCCACAATTGAATTTAAAAATAGACTCTTACAATGATGAAATATTTTAAGGTTCCATAATTATTTAGAATGATCATTTATTATGGTACTGAATATTGAATCACATGTGAATTATAATATTTGTATGAAATAATAAATGGATGAGATCATTAGGCTGTCAAAGCATTTAATTTATGAGGATAGAAGACTCTACATGAGAATGAATGTGAAATGATTTTTTTTCTATCTTGAAGAGTGATGTCCCACATATAAGGAAAAATATAAATATTCACTTTCTTTAGAATAAAACTCACAATAGTTGGGGTAAGAATATATATGCTTGTACCCAAATCCTATTTGGTATAATTTCTTATTTTCCACAGAAATTGAATCTGGAAGCCCATTTCCATTGAGACATAGCTCTTTTAAATTCTGATGTGTGGTCAAAAAACATTTTTCAGACCACCCATTTTTTTCTTTTATGTTAAATTATATCAAATCTACTTATAACATTGTTAATTTACTAAAACCTAGTGAAAATACTTTCTATGAATCTCTATACAATCATTCAATTTTTTTCTGATGGTTTCAATAGCTAAATCTTGAATTAATAATACAAGGCGATCCTCTACATCATTAGAAATATTGTTATCAATAATGGATGATGATTCTTTAGTTTATTCACCATGATATATCCAACATGATTAATTATGGTTAAAAAAATAAACCATGATATGATCCTTGATTTATCATTAGTTTAATATTCTTATATTCAATCTCTTCACGCATGGACATAAAATAAAATTCAATGTCCTGAAAATTTCATTTAGAAAATTCGAGGAATTCATGAACTCTATTTTCATATTCACTAGTGGTTCTTCATAAATTTATCCAACTAAGATATATTCAGTAACTGATATGACAATATGATCAGTGATTATATTTAAATATATAAAGATCTTAATATAAATATTTATATATTTATAAATTTAAATTTGTAAAAAACATATTCAATAAAAATTATTGGTAATCAAATATTGAAGCCTTAGTTACCACAACATCATAAATAGGGAATTCACCATCCCTGGAATAATATGGACTTCCTTCATACCACCTAAATATCAAAATATAACATCAATATGGTAGAAAACAATAATGAAATATGTAATATATAATGTAGTGATATTTTATAGATCACGTGATCAAATTACATGCAAATCACAATTTCATATCAATTATTGATTAGTCCTGTCTAAAAAATAATCTACCATATAATTATATAAAACCACATCAACCACAGAAATAAATTTATCAAAATATTATCTATCCTGTGACATTATCACTTATAAATTTCATTTCAACTATTCATATCAATATTCTTAAAAAAATAAAAAAAACACAAATATTAGATCAATTCACATGATTTGGGTTATTTTATTCAACTACAACTATCTTTCTCTTCTTTATATTATAAATTCATCTTCATTAATCATCATCATCATATGGATATCATCCAGTTATCATTGATTATCGAATATAATGAAATGTTACATTTATCCATAACCTCTTCTACCATCTCATCATTATATATCATGTTCAACCACATTATTATAAAAGTTTCATCAAAACATTAAAAATATTTAACACACATCACAATGTCAAAACAAAAAAATGAAAGAAATATATTTTAAATATCATTTCTTCAAAAAAACATTAATCAATATATATTATCATAACCATTTAATAATTTCATCAAATTAGAAATATTTCGAAAGAAAAAATATTTATTAACTAAATATATAAAAAATAATCAATTAAATAAATATTAGTGAAACTATAACTCAACAATAAAAAATTATAATTAATTTTACATCAATATTTAAAAAAAAACATACAATATTCAGATTTCACCAAGGAAAATGGATCCCTATTTTGAACATCTTCTATAAAATTCACTTGAAGAATAGACACAACATGTTCTAACAAAAATGTTTATTGAAATTAACAATTAACAAGAGATATAAATATCAAACCACGGATGATTTTCATATTTACAATATTTCATATGAGAAATATTTTTTAGATGATTATATATTTAATGAGAAAAATGAGTTGTTCCAATAGATATTTATATAATTATAAATATCCAAGAAAATAATCATTAATCATTGTTGGGAACACTGGGTCTCCAACATCCGGTCCATTATAAGTGAGATAGGGTTTCAACTATTTCTAAAAAAGAGGGTTTCCCAATCCAGTAAAATCATTAAAAACATTTCAAAATTGGTTATTCAGAATATCGATGACAGATAAATTTTTTTCACATTTTCAGCGACGATTTTATTAAATGTTGATGGTGAAAATTTATTTATTTTTCTTTTACATTAACATATTTTTAGAATTATGACGCCTTAAATTAACCAAAATTCTATTTTTCTTGCTAGTTTAGGTTAAAACGAACACCAAAAAATTCATGTAGATACGTTTTGCATCAGTTTAAAAATAAATGACACTACATATTTGACATTAAAGCCACTATTTCTACAAGTGGTTTTGTATAGTGATCTTCAAATTTTGTTCTATTCGTTGATATACTTTCATGACCTCCCTTCTCCAAGACGAGGGAACAGACAACAAACTATCAGACCCTTCCTTCCTCAAGTTGAATGAGAGATAATGACCCTCATTTCCCGCCTTCAATTGGTCCTAGAGTGGCGACTAGCACCAAGGGTATAAAATCACACTCAAAAATGGAGGGTAATACCATTTTTATTTTTTAGGATCAAGTGATAAGATAGTAAATCAAATTAACACCAAAACTAGAGGTAAAAGTAATTCCAAAAGCAGACCACTCCCATAAGAACGTCCAAATGTAAATTCTATAAAAGTACATGAAAACCCCAAAGGAGAGTACCAAATTAAAGAAAATCTACAACAACAACTATCCCAAGGTTCGAACATATATGGTCCATCAAGATCCTCTAAGTCCTCTTGGAATCCTGAAAATTGTTTATATACATAGGGTGAGTATAAACGTATACTTAGTAGGGAATGCCAAAATCTATAATGCACATGTGGGGAGGCATTCTAATGCCCCATGAGAAAAAGAGATAACCAGAGAACCTAGTAAGAAAAATTTCCACCCCAACCTCACCAAGGCACACTCCCCAAATAATGCAAGTCATGTAATGTAATTGTAATAACACATAGATGTTTGGGTACTTCTCTCCACTATCCCACTCGTTACTAAAAACATCCTATGCATCAGACATCTCTTTCCATTCACACTATAGTCCCACTTCCATACACCGCCTGCACACACCTGGGCTATAAACATACATCCCACCCACAAACACCTAGTCCAAAACAACCTCATATAACCATGCCTGCAAAAACATAGTCCAGAACATCTACTGCCACACCTGAAGACACCTGTGCCTCATCTCGAAGACACATGGGAAACAACCTGCCCGCACACACCAGGACCAACCAGCAAAACTACCCGGCCCATTGAATCATGGGCTATAATGTAACTCAGGGCATAATAGCCTACCCGAAGGATCTTGGGATTCTTGGGAAAGAGAGAAGAAAAGTAGCTAATAGAGATCCACTCATAGGACTGTTGGAAAAAAACACCCTCCCCGTGAAAAGGTGGTGTTCGGCATGAAGTGCTCAACTTCGGTGGGGTTAAAATATGAATCGTAAGAATTAAATTATACATATAGGTATTCAAGTACTCATCCCAGCCAAGGGGTTCCAAAACCATCCAAACAACAAACACCCTCATTAATATTAATTCATAAATAGCACCGCACCCACAAACATATCACAACTCATTCCCAGAACCAATTCCCCAATGAACACGTTCTTGTTCTCATAATCAAGTGATTCAATTTAAATTTATTATTCATTACTGGATAATTAATATGCATATCCACATGACAAGGAAGGAGAAAAAAACCAAACAAGAATTTAGACATTCACACCTGGTTCTCTTATAATTTCACAACAACAAAAGGGATCTGTGAGTTCCTTGGAAGTACTAGAACCAAAAAAGTCCCACCATACGGCCACACACGGCCTCAGATCCAAAAACCAACAACTTCACAACAACAAGGGATCCCATACCCACCCATATTTCCCCACAATAATCAACCAGAACAATCACACATACTACCAAGATAGAGCAGGTGGTTTCAAATTCTAGAAAGCCTTTCATTATGCCCTTTATTTATGTTTGGTTATCCAGGGTGATCACACAAGGAATAATCATTCACTGGGAATCCATTTATTTGGTCGGGTTTATTTGATTAACCAATTTCCCTGTTATAACAATTCAATCATCATAGAAGACATGGGTTCATTAGCACACAAAGAAGGACCACCAACGACCATGATTTTCTGTGGACATAACCCCAGATAATTCACAACATATAATGAAAGATAAAAGATTACAACGTCATCATCAGACACAACCCATAATTCTGTAAAAGACCATTTATTATCTTTATTAAGGTTTGGATTCATCCATCCCCATAGAACGATAGCATACCAACCTCACTTGATAATAAAAAGTAGAGACAAATGAAAAACCATACATGGATGATCAACGGTCGAAATTTCTCTCCAGATGCCAAGAACTAGGGATGTGCGACTTGAAGGGGAAGAACTTTTGGGGACTCCAATGGTGAGTATAAAATCTCCAACACAGGTGCACCACTTTTCTCAAGATGTGGGACTCCAAAATGCAGAAGGAATGAAAAGGGAGACCAACTAATAAGAATAAGAAGAAGATGTAATTCACGTGCAATAAAAAGATGAGAACCTAGAGTTACGAGATATTTAATTTTGAAAGGCTTTAAAGGTGGATCGTGGTTTCAGCACACAGTTGGGTAGTTACATATGATGGAATAAATTGTCATTTAATAATTTCCATCAGAGAGGTGGCCATAACGGATGTGACTTAAACAGTTTCCTTTAAACATAAGATAATGAAAAACATGAGAGGAACTAGAAATATGTGGAAAGGGTGTGACCCTAAGGATAAGCCACATGTTTTGTCAAGTCAAGGGTCGTCCAACTCTTGGGAGATTTTAGATATCATTTATGGGATTTTAAGAGGCATTGAAAGGGGTATTAAAAATATTTTACGTTAAATGATACGTTGTGGGAGAGGATTTAGTCAGAAACTGGAAAAAAACAAGTGTGGGACACCATTCAGTGAGACACCGTAACGGTTCCACGGTCACATTGCAACTAGCTCGGTGGGGAACCATGAGCGGTGACACCGTCACGGTGCCACAATCTTGTTGTGCGACCACGACAGGTGCCACCGTATCTGGTGCCACCGTTTCGGAGTGACCATTTGATGGAACTGATTTTTTTTTGAAATGTACTTGAATAAGAGGGTCCAAGCCATTACATTGGATACATCTCAAGTTATTCTTGCCCTCAAGAATTTATAGCATACCCCATGAAAGGAGAGGGATCTGAAAAACTGCCTCGAATGATACCTCTGAGGAGTAAACATCATCGACATGTGGGAACAATTCTCCTTCAAGTAACCACACAAAAATTCATATGTCTTACAATCCAATCATATGGGATAAGGAGTCCCTTATTCCACGTCAACATAATATCCTCTTTGGGTGGCACTGACTCACCCGCACGAGTATAACCGTGTCCACCCTAATTCATCTTGATTATGGACCAAGTCATCCCCATCCCATTGTCAGGACTCTTCACACACATTCAAAGAACAAGGAAAACAACACATTCCATAATTAACAAGGTTAGCTGCTTCATCAAAAAAAGTATAAAACAAAACAAAAAAACTCAATACCACTCTAGGTACTAGGTGTGCATCTGTGCCTCCCATTCCCAGGTACTCTCTTTGAGCCCAACATGCCTTCATAACACTCGAACCAAGTGAATTGTTCATCTACGAAGCACCTTCATATCATGATCATCAATACTCACAGGTATTTCTAGAAACATCATGTTGTTCCCGATATCTAGATTTACCCAGTCAGGGATATGTGAATTGTTATATAGATACCAACAGAGTTGAGAGACATGGATGAATTTGTGCACTATCAGTAGTGGTGTTTGTAGCGCTAGCTGATAAGACACTTCTCTGACCCACTGAAACACTTCAAAGGGTCCAAAAAAACTAGGAGAAAGCATACTCCCCATTACGAACCTCTGTTGTCTATGATTAGAGGATAACTTCAAGAACACATTTTCCCAGTCCTTGATTCACAAGGGTCTCCTCATGTTATCATCATATCACTTCTACCAGTCTTGATCTGCCTACATCCCCTCTCGTATAAGCTGAACCTTATCTATTGTGCTCTACACCACTTTTGCACCAAGAACACCTGCTTCTCGGACCTCTGACCGACACACGAGTGAGTGTCATGACCTCCCGTACAAATCTAATAATGAATCCATGACAATGCAATAGTGATAGTTATTGTTGTAGGAAAACACTATTATATAAAAGTGTCGTACCCACGATCCCCCAAAGTCCAAAACACATGCTCGTATCATATCCTCCATCGTCGAGATGGTGCGCCCTATTTTCCCATATGTCTAGGGCTAGAATGTTGTGATGCGGAAAAACTAGGTGCCAAAAGATCGTTGTAATCCCTTTCAGACCTGTGAGATAAACCGGGAATCCTGATCATAGACTATGGACCATGAAACCCCATGAAACTGCATCCCCTCATCTATATAACTCTGTGTTAGGGCATCCACAACACTTGGCTCTTTGATCGCCATGAATTGAGATAATTTCATCATTCGTTCTACCACTACCCTGATAGAATCACAGCCTCCCTGCCCCTTGGGTAGTCCTATGATAAAATCCATCGATAATTCCTCCTACTTCTATTCCGGGACATCTAAAGGCTGAAACAAACCACCTGGGGCACAATTTGCATCCATCACCTACTGAAACACCAGGAACCTTTCCATGAACTCTGCCACTTCCTCTTTCATCCTAGGCCACATAAACGCCTCCCTCAGTCCCTAGTACATCATGGATTCTCCTGGGTGAACCTCCATGGGTGAGTTGTGAAACTCACTATGAAATCTCTCATGTATCTTTTTTGGAACAACCAACTTCCCTCAGAATAGAATCTGATTCTCACCATCCTACGACCACCCTACTCGTGCATTGCCTTTGTCGGCCTGATTGGGCATCACTTCACTCTCCGAGTCTCCCCACTAATTCTCTTATAACTGCTTCAACAAAAAGGATTGTATTGTCATCTGAAACATGAAACCTATACCAATATCCCCCCCTTGAATCCATATGTAGGGTGGTCAACTCCTTCATGGACATACATTCACTTTTCGACTCTACAACCACATCCTTATGCGAAATCCTGCTTAAATAATCGGCCACCAAGAATCCCTTTCTTAAGGTATAGGAAATCTAGAAGACGTAGTCATAAAGAAACTCCAACAAACTCCATTTCTTGATGTTCAGGTCCTTTTGGGAGAATATATACCTCAATATCTTGTGGTATGTGAAGAACACAAAGTATTCCCTGTTGAGGTAATGCCTCCATAACATTAGTGTGAACACAACCGCTATGAGCTCTAAGTAGTGGGTGGAATAGTTAAGATCATTAAAATGTAACTTCCTTGACCCATAAGAGATCACCCCTTGTTGTTGCATCATCACACACCCAAGGCCACGTCCAGAAGCAACATAAAACACCTCAAACACCGCTCTATCTTCTATAAACCTCAGTACTGTTGCACTAACCAACTTCCCCTTCATATAACAGAAGGCTGACTTACATTGTCCACTCCACAAGTAAGCTTGTCCTTTCTTTGTCGAGGATGACAAGGGTGCCGCATCTTCGGGGACGTTGGGCACGAACCTTCTATAGTAACCTACCAGACCTAGGAATATATGAACGTCTGCCACATTCTTGGGTGATTCCCAAGAAAAAACAAGTTCAACCATTGATGGGTCCTATGTGGTTCCCTACTCGGACACCACATGTCCAAGGAAGTAGACTTCTCGCATCCAGAACATTCACATGGACAATTTCCAATATAGTTGTTGGTGTCGGAGGAGCTCTAAAACTGTTCTCAGATGCTCAACGTGATCATCCTCTGATCATGAGTAGATCATGATGTCATGAATAAACATGACTACAAAGTGGTCTAGATATTCTCAGAAGATAGAGTTCATGAGCCCCATGAACACAGCTGGTGTGCTTGTAAGGCCGAATGACATGACTAAGAACTCAAAGTGCCTGTATCTACACATGAAGAAAGTCTATGAGATGTCCCCTCTTTCACCCCAAACTGGTGAAATCCTTACCACATGTCGTTCATAGAGAACCATTGTTCCCCCTTTAAATGTTCAAAATGTAATCTATACTTGGGAGGGGGTAATGGTTCTTGACTGTTACCCGATTAAGTCTCTCGTAGTCAATGCACAGCTTGAGACCACAATCTTCCTTTTTTGCAAACAAGACAGGGGAACCTAATGGAGACACGCTTGGTCGAACAAAACCCTTATTTATCAGATCATCAATCTGAATTCATAACTCTCACATCCCAGAAGGTGTCATCCGATAGAGAGCCATCAAAATCGGATGGGCACCAGGTTGCAAGTCTATCTGGATCACAACATCACTTCTGGGGGGGTGGTTAGAGTCACCACTTCTACAGGGAACAAGTCTATGAAGTCAATGACAGACACTGGGACTTCCACCATCTTTGTATCTTCTGACTCCACAGACAGCTCAGCTAACAAATAAAGGAAGGGCTCCACTCTCCGGCTGCCATCCTGGAAACCCAGTTTGCCGATGAATGTCACACGCTGACCAACCTCATCAGAGAACATGACTCTTCTTTGGAAATAGTTGAATAATGCTTGCATAGAAAAAAGACAGCTGATTCCTAGGATGAAATCACATGGTTGTATCTACAACAGTAGAAGATCCCTACTATACTGATGTCTCCCTATCATCAATCTACACCCTTGGTAAACATAAAACAAGTCGGTCTGACCTATGATTAGCGTACTCAACACCAGGGGTAATGAATTTTTCTCAGTGCCCAAACCTAGAGCACGGGCCATACCAGGTGACACAAAAGACTACAAAGATCCTTTATTAAACAAGGCATGGACAAGAGTACTAAACAAGCAGATTGTACCTCGAATGACTTCCGGACCAGTTGGTACTGCTACCTCTGTGGCGTGTAACTTCCCAGGACTAGCTCCTCTACCCCTCGGCTGATGGACACCTCCTAGACTATTCCATAGTCAATGTCCCTGAGGAGCGCCCTGAGGTCAGTCTCCTCCTGCAACGTCTTCCCGTAGAGGAGAGAGAGTTCATTGTCCCTGCTGCTGCTGCTGAAAGGGCCGGGCAGGAAACTGTTCATGTTAAGACGGGTCCTGAACTAGCCTACACCCTCTGTATTGAACTTGGTCTGGGATGTGATTCCGATAGTGCACATGGCTACCACAGGTGAAGGATCTCGGTCCAGGGCCCCAAATGAAAGGGAGAGGACCAGTAGATCGAAACCGGAACTGTTGGGGCCTGATCCCTGCTAGTCGAATCCTAGATGGACCAAATGTTGGAGTCCTACTACTGACCGCCTTTCCCATTAACGATCCCAACCGAATCCCCTCTCACGGAACACCTCCCAGAGTGTGAATATTTTCCACCACTTCATCTTTCTTTTGGAATTCCATGTATGGAGGTTGGGTGATGGGGGTAATGGTTTATTGAATAGAAGGATGGGGCACCTCTTCAAAACATCTCAGGTCAGACTCCTCATCTGAAAAAATTTCTGGTGAAAAATGAAGGTGATCCTTGATCTTGATCCCTAAATCCATCACTGACCTTCTCCCCTGCTGAAGGGAGATTTGTTCTTGCATCTTCCCCATCTTCATCGTGGATGAGAGGGATTCCGCCTAGAATTCCCTCTCAAATTTTGTCCACGTAACCTAAGCCTCCCTCTTCTCCCCAAGGTAGAGTGTCCACTACTAAAGTGCTTCTCACTACATATGGAATACAGCCCGAGGAACGCAGTACTCTTTCAGAGCCCTAATCAAGCTAAAATCTATACCCAGCTCCTCGAGCCAGCTCTTTGTCTCAATGTCTGAAATGATTCCCTCGTACATCCCAAGGGTTTATCTCATAAAGGAATTAATCTTCCCCAATCAATAATCATCATACTCTTCTCGGTCAGTCCTTTGCAGATCAACGAAGCCAACCTCCTAGGCCTCGATCGCCCGAACCACTCGTGGTCGTCGTTTTGGATCCATAACTGCATGGTAAACAAGGAATGTCTAACCCCTAGTAGTTTATAAGATTTATTATAAATTTTATTACACTTAAAATTCATTTTTAATCCCCAAAATTCCCAAAATACCCACGAAATACAAGAACAAAATTCATTATGATTCATGTAACATTCCTATGGTATCTAACTTGCAATTAGTGTAGCCTCACTTGGTAGTTCGGTAGGCCCAAAGTCCATGCATCAGATCATGGGGGCCCTAAAATCATCTATCCAAGATGTTCTTCCCTGGCCTATTTTATGTACAACGATTTCCTAACACGGTATCACTACCATCTCATGCAATCCTCACTATTCCTAACTCCGAACTCCATCCTATCTGTCAACCTTTCCCTGATACCATTCTGTCACGACCCGCCTTCACTATGACAAGGGAAGGGACAAAAAACTTCCAGGCCCTTCCTTCCTCGAGTTGAAGGAGAGATAGTGACACCTCGAG
The DNA here is from genome assembly GCA_963277665.1 of Viscum album. Taxonomy (NCBI): domain Eukaryota; kingdom Viridiplantae; phylum Streptophyta; class Magnoliopsida; order Santalales; family Viscaceae; genus Viscum; species Viscum album. The sequence goes on from OY728138.1 coordinate 555,129,312, forward strand.
TCCCACATTCAATAGGTCCTAGAGTGGAGACTAGCACTATTGGTATAGAGTCACATGCGAAAATAGAAGGCATTAACCTTTTTATTTAGTAGGATTGGGAGATTTGATAGTAAATTCCAGCAACACCAAAACCGAATGTAATAGTAATACAAAAAGCAGACCACTCTCATTTTCATGTCCAAAATTAAATGCTATAAAAGTACATGAAAATCCCAAAGGAAAGTACCTATGAAAAAAAAACAGAAATAAAAATTGTCCCAAGGTCCGAACAAGTAAGGTCATGCATGATCCTAAAAGTATACCTGGAAACATTAAAAGAGTTTATATACATTGGTTGAGTATACAGGTATACTCAGTAGGGAAATCCAAAATCTCTTGTACACAAGTGTGGAGGCATTCTAATGCCCCGTGAGAAAAGGAGATAACCTGATCACCTAGAAAAGAAACTATCCACCCTAACCTTACCAAGGAACACTCCCCAAATAACCCAAGTCAAGTAATGTATTAGTAATAACACATCAATGTTTGGGTACCCCTCCACACTATCCCACTGGTTACTAATAACATCCTATGAATCAGACCCCTTCTGACATTCACACTGTACTCCCACTACCATTCCCCGCTCGCAAACACCCGGGCTATTACACCACATCCCTCCCACAAACACCTGGGACATAACAACCGCACGTAACCACACCCACAAACACCACAGACAGAACAACTTCCACCATTCCTGAAGATAGCTAGTCCTCATCCCAAAGACATTTGGGAAACAACATGCCCGAACACACCTTGTCCAACCACAACAACTACCCCACCCAGATAATCGTAGGATATAATGTACCTCCCGCCATCACAGCCTGCTCTAAGGATATTGGGCTAATCTGGAAAGGGAGCAAAAAAGGAGCTAATAGCCAGCCACTCAAAGGAGTGTTGGAAAAAACACACTCCCCCATAAAATGAGGGTGTTCGTCAGGAAGTTCTCAACTTGGGTGGGGATTGAATAAAAACATAAGAACTAAATTATACATATAGGTAAACAAGCACTCTTTCTGAACTAGGGGTTCCAAAACCAGCCCAACCACAAACACCCTCATCACTATTCATTCATAAGAAGCACCACACCCCCAACCATGTCACAAGTCATTCACATAACCAATTCCCCATTGAACTCGTTCTTGTTCTCATAACCAAGTGATACCTTTTAAATTTATTCTTCTCTATTGTGAAATTAACAGGCATAGCCACATGACAAAGAAGGAGAAAACAACCAAACATAAATTTAAGCATTCAAACCCTATTCTATTGAAATTTCACAATAAAAAAAGGGCTCAGTGAGATCCCTCAATGTACTAGAATAAAACTAAGTCCCACCATATTGCCCCACACAACCTCAGATCCAAAAACCAACAACTGCACAGCAATAGGGGATCCCATCCACTCCCATATTTCCCCACACGAATCAAGGGGAATAATCACACAAAATACCAAGACATAGTAGGGGGATCCATATTCATGAATGCCATTCATTATGTTCATTCATTCTGTTTGTTTAACTGGGGTGATCGCATGAGGAATATTCATTCACTGTGAATCCTTTTAATTGGTCAAGTATATTTGATTAACCAATTTCCATTTTACAACCATTCAATCATCATAGAATACAGGGGAAAATAAAAATTAAAAATGATGAGTGCAGATGCTCAATAAGGGTAAATAATGGAGATATCAATATAATAGGAGGATATGAGATTTAGAACATGATATTTATAAGTGAAAATTATACCATGTATATCATAGATCAATAATTTTAATCATTGCAAAAATCATGAAATTTAATAAGACAATAATTGAAATAGAATCGATGAACTAGATCCATGAGAGAATAAAATTAGAATATAACATATATTTTATTCTTAAACTTTATAATAGAAAAGAAATTAATTAGTAGTCTAGGGTCATTTCAAACAAATCATATTGGAATGGGTTCACTCCCCAAACAATAATATTATTAATGTTCCAATCCAATGAATATTATAGTCGACAAATTCAATTCACAGACTATTATCACCCCCATTCCATTCCTATTTGTCCTATGAGATATCAACATTTAACCACTACTTTTATATTGGGATATATAAACCACACATATTGATCATAACATAACCAGCATCCCTTGATATTAAATAATCACGATCATATATTAAAAACCATACATATGTATCCCACAATATCATAAAATATTTATCATATAATAACACATGAAAATAATTGAGTCTCATATAAATTTCATTATAACATAACCAATGATAATTTAATAGGTTTCACAGTCATTAAATAACTTCATCATATCATAACTTGCAAAAAATAAATTTTTTCATCAAAATTTTATCATTTTATAAACCGTGAAAGTGAAATAGTTGTTATATAAACCATTTCATCATGAATATAAGCAATTAATTGAATAAAAAAATTATATTTTGTTAAAAACATGAATATTGATGCCAAAAAAATAATCTATATAATAATATTTTTAAATTAATTTTTTAATAATCTGACTACTTTTTCATGTTTTCTGTTTATAAAGTGGTATTGGAAGAAAATGATTTTTTAACCAAAGATTTAAATATGCATGATATTTCATAAAATAAATTATTTTAACACATGAGTATATAAAGAGAAGAAAATGAATGAAAAACATGTATTATGATGAAATAAATGGTGTAGATGAAAATTCACCAGTTCCCAAAGTTATAGATCATATGATTTTATCATTGAAATAATATTCATAAATAATCCTAATAAATGATTACATTGTAACATAAAACTCTTATAACATTCTTAACATTGAATTATAATCCTCATGAAAAATAAAAGTATATAGAAAATACAATACTATGAAAAAATGTTGATTCATAATTTACCACATTAAAGGAAAATTATATACTCCTCAGAGAAGATGATATGTTCATCGCATTACATATTTCCCCACAACAAAAATTTGAGAGAGAAACAGCTTACTGATTTTCTAAATATTCAAACCATTACTCCAAATTGTAAGATCATAATAGGAATTTTTAAATACCAATTATATTAGTGATATGAATCATAAAATAAATTAATTGTATTTAGATATAATAAATTAATAAAATAGTTCGTGAATATGATATGTGTCTCACAAAAGATAAATGTGAGACATAAATCCCTTAAAATAAGCCTATAATTATTTCATACATGTTCCAAGCTCCTATATAATATACATAGTTTTATTATATATCTATTAAAGAAATATACTCATATTTATCATATCATATGTGATTTACCTATGAAAATATTATAACTATTTTTAAATAGTCTATTGTTGAAATTGTGTCTCGGGGAATAAATTCATTGTATATATTTTCTATTTTTATTCATTATATTCTATCCAAAAACATATATCAATGATCAATGATATAAAATTTATAATCATATAAATAAATATAATATATATTTATTATGAATGTATCTAGACTAATGAATAAATTTTAGAGATATAAAATGAAATGCAATGTTCATATGGAGGGTGATTCATATGTACACATGAATGTTGTAATGCCCCTGATCTTGAACACTATCATGTGGAAAAAAATGTTTGGTATTGAGTTAGAAACCAAAAATCCATGTAAGTCAGAGGAATATGACTAGGATTTTGGGCTTTAAATGTATTTAGGAGAAACTATACCCCCGGATAGGAACTGTCATAGGAAGAAAAATAGACTATATATATTAATGAAATTGATGTTTAGAAATAGTAAAAAAAACTATAGTATGGTATGGTTTAAAAATCATATAAATTATAATAGAATAATGTAATGATTTGTTTGAAGAAAAATAAATGATATATTATAAATACTATAATTAAAATACTAGAAGTACCAAATATAATTGAAATTTCCCCAGTCATGAACACCATATCGGTCCCACCTACAAAAAATATACCATCCGACAAGAAATCAATTAGCATCATTGTGTGCTTATATTTTCCATACCCACATCTAGAAAAAAGGACCAAGTACCATACATGGGACCAAATATGGTGTGATCATAACTATGCTTTTCAACACCACCATGTCTATACTAACAATTTTGATAAGAAGTGTATGCAATAATTTGAAAAATAATTTTATTAATTAGGTCATGTATTAATAAAATATGATAATAACATTACACATCTCCATTCTGACAAATATATTAGAATAACATACATACTATTCAACCACGACCCTATAACAATAGTAAAATTTCCTAATTTGGTCTAGTTCCAAAATATATAGAAGAATGTATTATGACTCTTCCCACCACAACCATATAAATATGATATACGTACAAAAATATGAGTAAAATCCCTATAAGAATTACAAAATCCGGGTCCAAACCCTATAATAATGACATCACAGGATTATTCAGATCCAGATCACTATAAGAATCACAACATGGGACTAGGCCATAAATGCTGAATATTGGTATTATAGTATATTAGTGTGCATGTTTCTGGGATATGAATGGTATATAATAATTTTATCATGGAATATAATTCTATTTATTCAATATGTATATAACTATATCATATTATAAATATGAATTTTAAATAATGAATTTTTTTCTTTGACCTTCATATACTACATTAATTAAAATCACAATTTATTATCAGAAACGACAATATTATATATGAAAGAAAATAGGGATTTTATATCATTAAATCACATATTTATCCAATCAGGTTAAAAACATATTAAACTATATATCAATTACTTTATATTCATGGATCTTTCACCCCATGGGTAGCCATAAGAGAGGTCCGAATCCAATTGAAACCAAATGACTGCAAGTAATAAGAACATTAGTTTTTTAATTCATTTTGTCGCATGTTACATTAGCAGAATCAAATTATTTCATAAACACCTAAATTATAAAACCATAAGGTTTAATGTGAGCCCCCTACTTTTTATTGACAATAAAAAATGTTTTATATGGAAATATCCCATGTGGATTAAAGTGGGGATTATCGCCAAGGTAATTCTAGATCAATGTCGATCAATATTATGAACACCAACATAGAATGTCAAATGATTTCATGATAATAGTTGGAGAACCAAGTAAGGGAGGAGAATAAATAGACAAAACCATTTACCAGATTTCTAAGATATTATCATGACTTTTGCAAGGAAGGATCGCAAGGATAATCATGTGGATTGTACCTTTGGGTTAACATGATAAAGTTTTAGCATGTCAGAATGGAAAATAAGATGCACATCATACCTTAAAATATAAGTCTATGGAATAATACATCATGTAATGAAGATAATTGTTGTTTAAATATGTTTGATGGGATATGAGGAAAAACATATCCTCTCATGTTATTTTGTTAAAACAAATGATCATTAAAAGATGTGAAATATTTTTACAAGGGATGTATATGTTAAACAGATAGATTTAAATTTGTTTTGCCTTTTAACAACCTGATCCCCCATTAAATCTTCTCAATATACCAAGATCCCAAGAATGATATAATCCATTTATAACTAGACTCCATTAATTTAAATATACATTCATCCATGAAATTAAATTCATTTTACACAAATCAGAATATCTGTGTGGATCCTATTTGGTTTTCCTATTTTTATTATAAATATATGGGAAAACACACATGAAATTAAATGTTATTAAAAATGTGATGATTGATGTATGTGGAAAAAAACGGATCTTACAACCTACCTAACATATAATTTCTCATCCAAAAGTCATTCCAGTAATCACTATGATGTATCAGTGAACATGTACATCCACGGTGTTTTCAATTAATAATCCCTATCTCCCATCATATCCTAAACTCAACCATGAATCTAGCGCACTCGAACCAACAATATAGTCCTTCCCCAATGATATTTCTCACTATGACTAATAACATGTATGAGATGATCCTCAAGGGAAGCATCATCAAAATGAATGATTTCATTTATTTATATACAACGGGAAGGCTCTTGATGATATCTTCATATATAGTACACGAGGAATAAATCATTCATGTAACTGTAGTGACTTGGAAGGGCTAAACAATACACCAATTGACCGACACTTGGATCTATTTAAAAAAGAAAAAAAAACACTTCATTCTAGATTCCACTTTTTCCCAATACTCCATTTCCAAAACATACAAAACACTCAAAGGAAAATGTTATGACCAACCTCAAATTATAGTGGTTGTCTCTAATTGTCATCATATAATTTTTTCATTCTCTGTGTAGTCACCAACTATTGTCTTCTCAACTAAACCTACTCACATGTCTCTTACATTGGATTAGGCCCCCAATGTGATGACTCGCCTTCTTCCTTCATATAAACAGGTGAATAGAACGGTCTTCCATATAAATCCTAAATAGTATCTATTTAGATCGTGTCCTGTAAGCTATATTATATGAAAACATTATGTGTGTTTATGTTTCTCCAATGATCAACCAAAATACAAAAAAAAGTCTCGTCGCATGTCCTCAAGAACAAGAATAGTATTCATTGATTTCCTGTAATTTTGGGTATGATTGGTTCTTCTTAACAGAACCCATCATCCAAGATCCTTCTGAAGAACCTTGAAAAAATCTTGATTTGAATCAATAATATCTTTCAAAAATGTTACTCCTTTGATTAATGTATCATCCCAGGTAAATAAAGAATATGAAATTTTCATATTTAATAATATTTTTGAATAAAATATGAAAAATACTTTAATGTGATTTCTATGTTCGATGGCATACCCAATGCGCAACAACGAATTTCATTTAAATATTATGATGCACACTAATAATATAATAATATTCTTGTAAATGGTAGTAAACGCCTAACTGTTTAAATGACATGAATCAACAGAACTAACTAAAAAAGTGATTATATATGTTTGTTAACTATTTTTACATTTTTTCAATAAATTTTAGAGGCTTAAAATTCTAATGAATCCAATTGTAAGCATAAATATTCTAATATTTTTTAAAAGGTCGATTAACAACCTTTTGATGGAGATCCCTTTTTAAATCTTCTTTTTGTCACTTTTATATGTTATATTTTACAAAATAAAATCCTTCTTTAGAATCAAGACATCAAAATTTACATTGTGTGAAATTTTGGTATTTTTTCGATAAAGTTCATTTTTAATGAATAATGAAAAATGATGTATTTTAATTCAAAACCTCTTTTTATTATTATTTATTTCATTGGATAGATTATCTTTTAAAATGGTTTTAAAATTTAATTAGAATATATTTTTAAAATTTAATTCAATGGTGGTAATTATAATTAATTTCACTTTCAAAATGGACATAAACAAGTGTCAATATTTTGATAGATATTGATTCTTAAAAACACGATATTTGTTTTCACAGCGGGAATTAACTATATAATTTATTAATGAAACCTATATGTTTTTAAATTGATAAAATGGACATAATTTTTGAATTGGGAATATAAAATATATCTTCGTGTTAATTTTTGGTATTTTTCTGATAATGTTCATTTTTTAATGAATAGTAAAAAATAGAGCGTTTTAATTCAAAAATGATTTTTCATTCAAATTATTTATATAGTTAGATTGTCATTTTAATTGGATTTAAAGATTAATTGAATTATTTTTTTATCACTTCATACAATTTTGGTCATTTTATGTATTTTCTCATTTCAATTGGATGTAAAAACAAGTCAATCTTCTAATAAATTTAACATCTTAAAAACTCTCTTTGGTTTTGACTACATGGATTATTTTTAGATAAATTACTGTAATTTCTATGTTTTTAATTTGGTAAAACAGATTCCATATTTGGAATCAGAACGTCGAAATTATGTAATTAAGTCTCTTTTGTTTTTGGAAATTATGAATAGTAAAGACAACAATTATCTTTAATTATCGTGATTAATTAGTAATCAGGTAGTTAAGGGTAATAAAATAATACCATAATAATATAAAATGACCCCATAATATGTCAAAATATTCTTATTTGAGTCATGGACGACCATGTAAAGCTTTTAACACATCTTGAGGTCCCATGGAGTCACATGGGTTTGATAGTGACATTTACGACATTATTTTTAAAAAGGAAGTGAAATATAACAATGGTTTGTAAATCCTAAGTAAAACAATTTAAATTTTGATTACATAAATGATCTCTTAGAATTTAAATATTCATTGTAATTATTAATAAATTTCCTAAATCTTGGAATATTTTTTTAAATATTTAGACATTAAATAAATAAATTAATATCATGACACCATGATGATGCAGTGATTACCTCATTAATGAACGATTAAAATAAAATGAAAAGAGATGGTAAAATATAATACATACACTTGTCGAAAACCTATTGGATGGATGGATTTAGAACCCTTATAACATTATCCTAAAAATATATCATTTTGGGACTTTTAAAATCCGAAAATCATTTTATAATAATGTAACATTTCAAGACATTCCAAAAGTGACCCTCCACCCTCTTATAAAAGACCCCCACCTCAACCCCCTTACCCACAACACTCAATACCTTGGATCTTCTGAAATCTGATCAAATTATCTCTCCACTTTCCTCTCTAACTCCATGTAGCCTCACATTGGGGAGAAGGCTTTCTATGGAATCCTTTTGCTCAAATCAAAAAGAATAACCGGAATTAGAGGTAATGTCTTCTCTCGAGTTTCATTCTTTTATTTTCCATCTTCACTCACCAAAATCTCATTATTATTTGATCCCATAATAACAGAAGTATCCTCAATATACTAGGATGTTTTTATGATAAGGATTTTACCTACACTTACACACACCTCCGTCTAATGGTTAAAGAACATACTGTTTATGTGGGTGGAGAATTATGACCTCACAAAATGATGGTTGTTAAATATTCTTTCAACTCTTCAATTGTTGTCCATTATGATGGAACTATATTTATATATGATATATATAATATTTATGTCTTATCTATGCTTTTTTATTATATATTTAAAACATACTTTTATACATTTCATGTTGTGCAAATGTGATAATTTCATATGAGGAAGTGTGGACAACGACCCCCTCAAGTGATGTGACTCGTTCATGACAAAAATGGAATTTATAAATAATGTAATTAATTGACTTATGATACCAATATATCATATATACTATACATTAATTACAATATATCTATCTCTCATTTAGTTTTAAAGTCCATTAATATGACAAAAAATGAAATTAGCGTTCATGCATATGAATATCCTACCGTCTCCATGAACGGTACATTTCATTTGATATATCCAAACAGTAGGGAATATTATTAAATACATATATACTGGATATATAAGATATTTAAATCATGAAAACCTCTCTGGATATTATGTACTTATAACTAAACGGAAAATTCTCTTCAAGCAAGTTCATTTTTGACCCATGTACCGAACATCGACAAAAAAGTAATATTTAAAATCCCATAATTAACTAATTATTATAACTTGATAATATGTGATATGAATTGAAAAATAAACTTTAAATTATTTCCTTATGAAATTATAAATTGACCATGGTTTATTATTTTGTAATATAAATAAATGAACAAGACAAGTTGGACATAAGGTAAGAGATTTCTTATCTGACTTTTAATTCCGTGAGATTTCCAATGTTCGCCACTAATTTATTGCATTTGGTGTATTTTGTAATTAAATTTCATATATATTATCATGATTCCATTTATATTCATGGTATTATGTGATTGTTTTGGTGTTTATTATCTTATGTTCAAATGACTCGATTGATTACAACGAGGTAAGGGGTTTTTCATCTCACTTTTATTCCTATGAGATTCATTATACATTTTCCACTATTTAATTTTGTATGGTGTGTGTACATCCCATGATTGTATTATTTTTCTAATATAATTTAATTTATGTGTATTTAAATCTTCATTGTAGGATCATTCTATCATGGGGTGTACGTTTCGAATGTTACCGAAATTGGTAAGGGAACCTTTCACCCTCGTCTTTTTAATAGACTTATTTTTTATAGGCCTTTTAATTTACATATTCATGTGTTGGGATATGTTCTTATATTTCCTTATTGATGTGAATTTTATGTGCACGTGATGAGAAACCCTTTTTATCTCTCTTCAACTCATTTTCTGAATCTTAATGTGACGCTGTTAGGCTCTCAAATTTCTGTAAGAGAACATCTTTACCCAATTTCAATTATTTGGGTTAAACCTCTACTTCTTGATTATGTCATGTTGTGAATATGTGTGAAGGTTCTATGTTTGTTTTACACTTAATATCCACTTATATTGGGTATATATATATTTTTCACACATAATTATGTCATGGGTTTATTCTTAATCGAAGGATATCGTCTTTATAGGGGAATTCATCTCAATCTCCTTTTATTGATGAATCCGTTGATTTATACACGACATTGTTTTATAAGATGTATAAAACTCTTTTGAATTTTCATTGCATTCAATGGTAATCTTTTCTCTATAAAGCGTTTTACTAAAAGAAAAAAAGGACTGTTTCTTTTTTTTACGTAAGCGGTGACAACGACCTTTTCCACTACCGTGAGTATTATTTGATCTTTGGCTTCCTTAACAAGACATAATGTTTTTAAAAGGAAAATAAATACCATATAATATTTTTACATATTTTGGTATTCAAAATAGGTTTTTAGAATGGTGTATTATTTTAATATCTTAAAAAGTTATATTGTTATTGCAATGTAGGAATGTTATATTTCTTTTATACATAAGTTATGTGTTATATTTATGTTATGGTTCATGGGAATTGTATATGACATCGGGTGGTTCCATGATAAATTAAGCGTGGGTGAGCCCGAGAAATCTCTCCAATTCATTGGGTAACACGAAGGAGTTAAACGCTAAGTTTTCTCCGAAGATATTTAAGGAATATACTATGATGGGTATTCCCAACGTAACCATGAGGGTTACTCCCTATGGTAGAATGTTATGAGTGCCTTAGTTTAACGTTATGTATAATTATTTCTACGAGTTATTCATAAATCTTATGATTCAATGAGGTATGTTAATGTGCTTTTGTTTTATGAGTAAAGTATGATTTCATTGATTCTTACATATACAAGGACTAATGTTTTCTTTCCGTGTTTTTATATCCCTTAATGAGCTTTTTATTCTCATCCCATGTTTTTGAAATGTTTTCCACATGACTTAAATATGAATAGGGTCAAGGATGAGATAATGGAAAGACATGTTGTCTAAAACATGGAACTAGTCATTTTTCTTTTTGTAAGAGTAATTATTTTATTAAAAAAATGGAAACTGAGTAAAAGTGTCTACTTTATAATCTTTTGAGATGTAATAGTTATGTCCTAATTATCTAAAACTCTAAACCTGAAAAGGTCATCAATGTGAATTATTCATTTAATTCAATATTATATAATTTTCTAAGGTCGGGTCCTTATAGTTGGTATCCGATGTCGGTTTTGATAACATTAGGCATTACGAGTTTTCATTAGACACATGGTTAGTCCCTATGTATATTTATTTAGTTAAATCCCTGTTTAATAAATTTTTTAATTCAGGCAAGGTCAGTTACAAATGGAAGGAGGAGGATCTCAAACGACATTTCGATCTTTCTTTAAGGACATGCTTGCAATAATTATTAAAAAGTCATGTTAGGATGATTGTGAAACTTTTTCTAGCATAGAACTCAATTGCAAGTAGTTGTTTGATATATCAAACACCTCCTCTATACCTTGTTATCATCATGGATCATGGGTTGTATTTAGACAAATCCTATTTCAGAATATTCTCATAAATTCAATAAATGTTAATATTATCAAGGAATTTCCAAAAATTTTACTTTATCACAAGTTTTGAAGCATATTATGATTTTAAAAAAGGTTCTCAAGATGGAGACCCTTGCGCAACCTATTTTTATTTCCATTTACTATATAGTCTCTCAACACATAAATATGGTATTTTAAGAGGACCATTAATTGATTGTTTTAACTCAAATTTGATCTGACTATTTTATAGAAATCATGTTTTATCAGATGTTTTGAAATTATATGCCATACAAGATTATTTTCCAAAGCCGTGTTTCTATGAACACGCATATGAACTATGTTGTACAAGGTGTATTTGTATGGATGAATAAAATGATTTTGAAGGATCTCTAAATCATTGTTGAAATGAATGGACCTTATACCAATCTGAAGAAGATAACGATGAAACCAAATGGACACCATGATCATGGTATGATGTTCTTCATTTTGAGGATCATTTTATTTTATCTTATGGTGGTAAAATAAGACTTCAAGAATTAAGATGGTGAGATCCTAATGAATTTGGATGAAAGTTAGATGCATAAGGAAACCATTGATGTTAAAACATGTTAGGGTTATTTTGAGTTTTATAAAAAGGACAACCCGTAGGATGGCTGACAACCTGTCGCATCTGGTAAGGCTATTGGAATCAAACCCACAACTGAAGGGCGATAAGGGCGCATTGCCTACCACTCTCCTACTTGAAGTGCATGCTTAATATGCCTTATTATTTTATTAAAATGATTTTATGGAACATGAAGAAGTTTATTTTGGGAATTTATGTTTTATCAAATAGATAGACATAGAATAGGAAATTGATTTGGTAATTAAGTGATAAAGGCTATTGTGAAAGATGTTCTCTCTTTTGATGAAACAATATATCCCTAAGGAGGATAAACTACTATGTGATATCAATTGTGGAATAATGCGTTAAATTTTATTTTTGAATAATCTATTTTTTTATTGTGGACATATTATGATTTGGTTTATTTATGAAAATGATTAACCTATCATGGAGTATATGTGATTAGGTTAATTACTTTCCAATATGAGACATTGTGAGTAACTGATGTTATTTGGTGATAAATGTAAAGATTTATCTTGTAAGACTATGTTATTAAATCCTTATTATATTTGGTTTTCAATCATAGTTTGGATTAATTTTGATTAATTTTATGGACATTAGTTTATTGAATGGTCTTTTTTGAACATTGCATTCTATTTGAAAATTTTTGGAGATGAAGAGTATTTTTTATTTTTGTAAAAGGTTATCCTTTTTGGTTATTTTCTGATCTCGTACTAACGATTTTAGTTTTGGTTAAGGTCTAAATAAATGGGAAATATATAATTCTCTTTTTTGGATTAGGTGATTCAATATAATTTGATTATAGCGCTCTTAATGTGAACAAGTCATCCTAAATACTCATCTTTTGGATAAAATATGAGTGTGTGTTAGAAATCTAGTAAGAGATGAATGTATACATTATATGTATGTGTGTTTACTTATGTTTTAGTTAAGATTGTATATAAATTTCTCACTGAAAAGTAACTTAAAACAAAAACGTTGTCTTCTAACTTTTCCTAATGGGGAATCAAATACCACATAACCCATCACAAGTTTGTGGATTTCAGATTATTTACATTCTTCTGGTCATGTATTCTATAACTCTCCATCAGAACATGAAAATTAGTTTCTCCTCCATATCCATGTTTTCATGGGATTCTAGTATGTGTTATCACATGTTACCATTGTAATTCTCTTTCTTTCTTTTAATGTGATAGTTTTATTGACTCCTTTTCATATGTAGGGCTTTCAAGGAAGTTTCCTAGCCCAATTTTAAAATTGGGAGAATGAAATTCCCAAAAGGGGGGAAGGATGTAACATCCCAGGTAAATAAATAAAATTACACGTTCCTATTTAATAATTTTGTGAATAAAATATTAAAAATACTTTAAAGGGGATGCTATGTTCGACGGTGTACCCAATATGCAACAACGACTTTCTTTGAAATCTTATGATGCACACTAATAATATAATAATATTATTTTAAATGGTAGTAAACACATAGCCATTATAATGGAGGGAATATACATAACTAACTATAAAATTTATTATATATGTTTGTTAACTATTTTTCCATTTATACAATAAACGTTAGAGGCATAAAATGTGAATGAATCCAATTTTATGCATAAATATTCTAATATACTTTAAAAGGTCGAGTAACCGCATTTTATGGATAAACCATATTAAATATACTTTTTTCACTTTTATATGTTATATTTGACAAAATAAAATCATTTTTTAGAATAATGAAAACAATATTTACTTTGTGTAAAAAAAAGTTTTCCGATAATGTTCATTTTTAAATGAATAGTGAAAAATGGTGTATTTTAATTCTAAACCTCCTTTTAATAAAATTTATTTCTAAGGATAGATTATATTTTTAAATGGTATTAATGTTTAATTAGAATATATTTTTTCCATTTAATCCATTGGTGGTTATTAGAATTAATTTCACTTTGAAAATGGACATAATCAATTGCCAATTCTTTGATAGATATTGTTTCATTGTTTTGACATTGGGAATTAACTATATAATTTATTAATTAAACATCTATGTTTTTAATTTGGAAAAATGGACATAATTATTGAATTTTTAATGTCAAATATAGATTAGGGTTAATGTTTGGTATTTTTATGATAATGTTCATTTTTAATGAATAGTGAAAAATACAGCATTTTAATTCAAAACTGCTTTTTCATCCAAATTATTTATATAGATAGATTTCCATTTTAATTGGTTTTAAATTGTAATAGACTTTTTTTTATCATTTAATAATATTTTGGTCATTATATGTAATTTCACTTTTTAATTGGATGTAAAAACAAGTCAATCTTTTGATAAATTTAACATCATTAAACTCGTCTTTGGTTTCGACAACGAGAATTATTTTTAAATAAATTACTGAAATTTATGTGTTTTTAATTTGGTAAAATGGATTCCATATTTGGAATCATAATGTTTAAATTATGTAATTAAGACACTTTTTTTAACATTATGAATAGTAATGACGACAATTATCTTTAATTATCGCGATTAATTAGTAATCGGATAGTTAGGGTAATAAAATAATATCATAATAATATAAAATGACCCCAAAATGTGTCAAAATACTCTTTTTTGAGTCATGGATGACCATGTGAAGCATTATACCAAACATTAGGGCCCATGGAGTCACATGGGTGTGATTGTGACATTTATGACATTATTTTTAAAAAAGAAGATAAAAATAACATTGGTTTGTATATCCTATGTAAATCAAATTCAATTCTGTTTACATAAACGATATCTTAGACTATAAATCTTCATTGGAAAGATAAATTATTTCCAAAATCATTGTATTTTTTTTATAATTGTTAGACATTAAATAAATAAATTTATTTATGACACTATGATGATGCAGTGATTACCTCATTAATGAATGATTTAAATAAAATGAAAAGATAAAGTTAAATATAAGAAATAAACTTGTAAAAAACCTATTGTATGGGTGGATTTAGAACAAATATCACCTTATCCTCGAAATATATCATTTTGGGGCCTTTAAAATCTGAAAAACATTTTAGAATAAAGTAACATTTCAAGACTTTCCAAAAGTGACCCTCCTCCCTCTTATAAAAGGCCCCACATATACCCCCTTACCCACACATCTCAAGCCATTGTATCGTCCATCCTATGATAATATTATCTCTCCACATCCCTCTATTACTCCTATAGTCCTCACTTTGGGCTGAAGGCTTTATAAGGAATCCTTTGTCTCAAATCAAAAAGACTTACCCGATTTAGAGGTAATGTCTTCTCTCGAATTTCATTCTTTTATTTTTCTTTTTCACTCACCAATATCTTATTAATATTTGATCCCATAATAACAACAGTATCATAAATATACTAGGATTTTTTTATGATAATTATTCTACCCACACTAACACACACCTCCGTCTAATGGTTAAAGAACATATTGTTTCTGTCGGTGGTGAATTACTGCCACACGAAACGTTGATTATTCAATCTTATTTTAACACCTCTCATTGGGGCCATTATGATGGAAATATATTTATATATGTCATATTATTATATTTATGACAACTCTATATATATTTATTTTATATTTATAACATAACCTTATGTTTTTCATGCTGTGTAAATACGATAATTTCATATGAGCAGGTGTGGACAACCGCCCCCTCAAGTGATGTGACTCGTTCATTCCAAACATGGAATTTATAAATAATGTAATTAATGAAAATATTTTACCTATATACAATATATATTATACTGTAATGATAATATATCTATGTATTTTTTATTTTTAAAGTCCGTTAATATGACAAAAAATGAAAGTAGCGTTCATGCGTACGTATGGTCTACCGTCTCCATGAACGGTACATTTCATTTCTTATCTCCAAACATTATGGAATAATATTAAATACATATATAATGTATATATATGATATTTAAATCATTAAAACCTTTCCGGATATTATTTAATTATAACTACATGGACAATTCCCATCAAACAATTTCATTTTTGACTAATGTACCGAACATCGATAAAACGTATGATATGAACTCACATAATTAACTAATTATTATAACATGATAATATGTGATATTAATTGAATAATAAACTTTAAAGGAATTAATTAAGCAATTATAAATTGAATAACATTTATTATTCAAAAATATAATGAAACTAATAAGACAAGTCAGACTTGAGGTAAGGGATTTCTTAACTCACTTTAAATTTCGTGAGATTTCCATTGTTCGCCACTTATTTATTTCATGTGGTGTATTGTGTATTTCCATTTCATATATATTATCATGATTCTATTTATATTCAATGTATTATGTGATTAATTTTGTGTTTATTATCTTTTTTTCATACTACTCGGTTGATTACAACGAGGTAAAGGGTTTTTCATCTCACTTTTATTCCTATGAGATTCATGCTACATTTGCCACTATTTCCATTTGTATGGTGTGTTTAATGTCAATGATTGTATTATTTGTGTAATATAATATAATTTATTGGTATTTACATCTTCATTGTATGATCCTTCTATCACAGAGTGTACATTTCAAATGTTACCCAAATCGATAAGGGAACCTTTCACCCTCCTATTTTTAGAAGACTTCTTTTTCTTATGTATTTTAATTCACATATTATTATTTTGGGATATGTTAATATATATCCTTATTGATGTAAATTTTATGTCCATGTGATGAGATACACGTTTTATATCTCATCAACTCATTTTCTGAATTTTAAAGTGACCGTTAGGCTGTCAAATTTCTTTAAGGTAACTTCCTCACCCAATTTTAATTCTTTGTGTTAAACCTGTACTTCAGGATTATGTCGTGAAATTAAAATGTTTGAAGGACCAATGTTTGTTTTAAAATTAATATCCACTTATATTTGGTGTATTTATATTTTTCACAAATAATGTTTTCATTGATTTATCCTTAATCAAAGTATACCGTCTTATAAGTAACATCATCTCAATCTCTTTTTATTGAAGCATACTTTGATATATATATGAGTTTCTTTTATACAGTTTATAAAACCCTTTTTACTTTTCATTTCATTCAAAGTGAATATTTTCTCTATGAAGAGTATTACGAAAAAAACAAAAAGGAATGTTCCATTTTTTTACGTAAGCGGTGACAATGACCTTTTCTGCCGCCGTGAGTATTATTTGATCATTGGCTTCTTTAACATGCCTTAATGTTTTTAAAAGGAAAATAAATTCCATATAAACTTTTTACGTATTTTGGTATTGAAAATTATTATTAGAATGGATTTATTATTTCAATATCTTAAAAAGCTATATTGTTATTGTAATGTGGGAATGTTATCTTTACTTTATGCCTAAGTTATGTGTTATGTTTATGTTATGGTTCTTGGGTATTTTTTATGAATTCAGGTGTTTTTTTGATAAACTAAGTGTGGTAGAGCTCGAGATAGATCTACAATGCATTTTGTAACATGAAGGAGTTAAACTCTAGGGTTTCTCCAAAGAGATTTAGAGAATATACTAAGATGGGTATTCCAAATGTTACCATGAGGGTTACTCCTTATGTAAGAATGTTATTAATTCTTCATGTTACCTTTATGTCTTATGATTTCTATGAGTTAATCATAAATATAATTATTTCATGAGGTATGTTAAACTGCTAATGTTTTATGAGTAATGTATGATTTCATTGATTCATACGTATACATGGACTAATTTTTTCACTCCAAATTTTAATATCCTTTACTGAGCTTCTTATACTCATCCCATGTTTTTGAAATGTTGTCCAAAAGAAATAAAGTTGAATATGGTCAATGATGGGATCATGGAAAGACATGCTGTCTAAAACATGGAACTAGTCATGTTTCTTTTTTTAAGAGTTTTAGTTTTATGAAAAAAATGGAAACTGAGTAAATGTGTTTACTTTATAATGTTTTGAGATGTAATAGTAATGTTCTAATTCTCTAAAACTCTAAACCTGAAAAAATCCTTAATGTTAATTATTCATTTAACTCAATATTATTTAATGTTCTATGGTCGGGTCCTTATAAATAATGTGTATCCAAACCACTCCACAAACATAATGATATCCAATATTATAAACATTAATGGTTTTACTAAATGGCCTGATGTGGTCAACTGTAGTTGGTCAATCCACAACAACCCATACATCATCATTTATATATGTTTATCGAGGTAATCATATCACAAAATCTATTGTGACAAAACCTCATTTCCTCTTATAAATGTTAAAAGGTTGAAAATTCCTAATATCCTCTAATGTTTTGATTTCACCTTATGACAATTTAAGAATCTATCCGCAAATTTTTCCACCTCCTTCTTCATTACCGGCCATGTGTAATGTATATGAATATCAGGATACATATTTGTTAATCCATGATTCACCACCCAATGAGAATTAGGAATATCCATCATCATCTCATAACATCTTCCCATAATATCCAATACTTGTCCATGTCAAATAATAGAATATAAAATGTAAGGAGACCATCCTAATGGTGTCTATCCACCACATTATTTTTTCTCAGATTTTATACCTATAGATCATACAACTTCCTAGTGTAAATATATTCCAAAATCATCGAAATATAAAATGTCAATGTGATAAGTACCCATCACGGAGACACCTCGACATGCAGATGCATGTCTCTAGAGAGGCCCATTACAATGAACATTTCTAAAGACTATCATACTCCCACATTATAAGTATTACATTCCCATCCAACATCAATGATAGTTTCATTCCCATGTATATAATGCAATTAAATTTTAAAAGACTATATATTCAAGAGCTTCCTCCACTCCCAACGGTTCAGGTCTTGATGAGATATGTTTTTTTGTTATATTTTATCAAAAATATATCACCCATTAGATATTGTCTTCAACATCTAAGGTAATTCACCACTTCTTCTAACTCTATTTTTTAATTACGGTAATTCCTCTAATATTTTATTCGATTACATCCAACACAAGCAACCACATGATCCTTCTGCATTAAAATATCTCCCTCATAAACTCTAGATGATCCACAATACACGATATATGCATTACCAAACACAGGTAAAGTGAGGATAGGTGATGAGGTCAACATACCTTTCATATCCTAATAATATATATCACTAGAATAATACCAAACAAAATTAACACCATTATTGGTTTTCCAATTCATTTGTACTTCGAAAAAAGATAATTCATGGATAAATCACATATAACAACCTCATAAACAAAGAAATATTTGAATCTCATAGATTCTCATGTATTTTTCTCATGATAACACGCATAAGACATTATTTATGTCTATATATGCTTATTAATATATGAAAACATGGCCAATGTAGTGACCATTGTTAATAGAGATTCAACATTTGGTTATCTTGGTATAATGACCACTAAAAAAATTTACTTGTACCAATAGAAAATTACCAACAGATAACATATCTGTTGGTAAAAATGAGTAATTAAAATAGATATGAAATTCTATTGGTATTAATTATAGGTACCAGCAATTTTATTACCAAAAAATATATCTATTTATATTAGTAGTTTAATACCAACAAATCTTTTACTGGTATATTATTCTCTTTGTTTATCAAAGTATCACCAATAATTTTATTATCAACAAATGTAAATTTTATTAATAATTATTTATAATAAAAATCATTTCTTAATTATAAAAAAAAATTGATAAATTATTCAATAATATGACATATTATAATAAAAATTTTATATATATTTATGATATAAAATTGTTGATAAATGATCTAAATATTTGGGGACTGGAATCACATGTAAAGTAGTTATATGTATGAAATAGATTTTTTATTACAAAAAATATACAAATTTAAAACATTATATATGTATATATTTATTTATTTATTATGATATTTTATATAAATTATTATTTTCCATAAATAGTTATTTATATGTTTAATTATTAATTTAAAGTAAACAACATAACAAACCCCAATTCATCGCCCCTTCTTCATAATTGTTCTTGCGTCATCGATGGTACTCTGAAATCCCTAAAATTCCACTCCTATTCTTCTACATCAGTTCTTCCGCCACTCGTTGATCAAATTGTTGCATTATCGTCCATCCTTTTCTCCATTCTATGTGCACATCACTTGCCCTCCTCGTTTATCTATGTTGCATGTCGCTTCACTAGAGATCCGCTTTCTGCCCCCACATGCCCAGTCCTTCATTGTTTCCATAATCACTATAAACCAAATTAATCCAAGGGGCTCAATTTGGATTTTCGTTGAAGATAAAATTATTCTATAGACCAATGATCAAAGCGCTTTCGGTCTATGATACATGAAGTCAACCTGTGATGCTGGATTGAGTATGATGAATTCCTATCAAAGTATGATGAGTTCGAGTAGGCATCTTGCAATGGATGGTTCTTGATGAAAAAATATTTGCAAAGTAGGTTTGGTGTCTAGATTCCATTAATAGTTCATGATGATGACGATGTATCTCATTTCTTAAAGTAATTTTTTTTATTACAGTGATTGTTGAAGAAGACTCCTGAAAACGAGTTCGGTTGATTTACTGGTCAGTAATATTCTATAGATATCATTTTCATGGATGTAAATAAATAAGAGTTGAGAAGTAGGCTTGTTGTTTGGTTGTGGTCATTCTGGAAGGGTCGCATTGTTTGGATTCGATATATAGTATCAATAGGTTCATTCCCACCTGTTGTTTTCTAGCATTGAGAAGGTATTATGTAGTAGTCCTCTTGTAGTAGTGGTGATCTCGGCAATGATGTTCTGGTAGGATATAGTAGTACCTCATACTAATTTTATTAATCTTATTTATTTCTCAATCATTGTAGCACTATGTTGTGCAGTGTACTCATTTTTAGGTAGTTGGTTCTCTCTCTTTCTCTCAGTAGCATAAACTATAGATTCAATGTATTTTTTTAGGTTCACTTTCTGTATTCCAGTAGATGAATAATTCATTCATATCCTCCATCCAGTATAATATGTTCTCTTGTTGCATTCAAATCCTCCAAACACTATAACAATAATCTATTCTATTATTTTAATTCATATATTTCTGTGATTAAATCTTAAATTCCATCCTAGTTTAGTACACATTTAATGAAAAATTTCATACATGAATTATTATTAATTAGATGATTTTAATTAATTACATGCCTTTTGATTATAGTCATGGGAGATTAGAATTATTTCATGGATTATTGAAATTGAATCAAAATTATTTTCTTGAATTATGGATATATTATTGAATTAAGTTCGATAAAGTGTGTTGAAGCTGTCCAGCTATGGATTATATCTGTAGTATAATAATGGGCTTTTATATTTGATAATTATGATTTGGATTGATTGATATATCATTGGATCTTTTTTGAAGTCATATTTTCTATTCCATGTGGTTGAATCATAGTTTTTTCTTCCTAGTTTAGTTTTATTTCACTTGTTCTTTTAAATACCTCATTTTTATATGAATTACATTGTCAAAACCATCCATTAATATAACAAACACAAGAAGAGTGAATAAATTACATTCCTCATGATAAATGAATTGAGTTCAACACTAATATTACATTATTATGGTAGGGAAAATAGTTTTTGTGTGGTGTTACATTTTCAGGCTGGGATGGACATTCATGAGACAACACCCACAACACTTGAAAATATTTCTGATGAAAATATAAGAATGATCCTTTTATATGAGCTCCCAGAGATATTCTAGTAGGTTATATACCCACCTTTACCCTTTAAAATTAATGAGTAATGAATATAATAATGTATCTTTAAAAACACTTATACTTCCAGACTTCTATCAATAGATGAAGTTAATTTTTTATAGGGTTTGACATTATTTCAATGTGTTTTCTGCATGTCATGATTGGGGAGGATGATATCATTTGAGAGGGTGGTGGATTAGAATGAATTGAATGAAGGTATCCCACAATGAATTCCCCTGACTTGGAATGTCCACACAACATACAGAGGGAACTGCAAATCTAGAGGTGAAACCAGGAAAAAATATTTTGGAAATTTCTGTTTTCTTTAATTTTTTTGTTACCTTTAGGTTTTTAGAAAGATAAAAAGCTCAATGTTCTTAAATGGTTGTATGATTTATATGAATGCAAGTAAAAATTTTCATAATAAATAAACATTAGAACCTATAATATATTTCATATCATTAGCCATTTCCTGTGGTGTCATAAACCTAGTAAAATGGTTCTTAAATAATAATTTATTTTTTGATCCTAAAATGTTTCCAATTTATAATTAATGTCTAAATTTATTTTTTGCATGTAATTTTGGGATAGTTCCATTCATCAAGAATCAATAAATTACATTATTCTATTTTACTTTTATATTATATGTTCAATACATCATAAACATAATTATATTACAAATTAGTGTTAAATGGTTTAGTTATACTATTAATCCCATTCGCAGAATACAGTTGGTGGGGGATATTTTTTCGTATAAAAAATCGGATTCTCTATGAATGTATACCACTTTATTATTTTCCATAACTCATGCTTTCAGATATTACACAATAACCATGACTATATGTAGTTTTTTTCCTAGTGAATTAGGTATTTCGGATAACATCTAAACTGTATTCAGACATTATATCAGTAGTTGTGGCTTATTTATGTTCATCAGAAATTTTATTAACTCAATGCTAATTTTCATTTCATCTTAAATTACTCTATTAGATTTTCTATTAATTCATTTAAGATCCACATAAGCACAACTGTTCTGACCAGTTTGATCTCAAACCCTCTACATTCAAGCCCACATATAAGGCCAATCTATAATAAAACATATCTTGATTAGAACACCAGTTCTTTCATTTGATAGAAGAGTTTATTAGAAATTAGGATTTATATGCAGGTAAATTAAAACAACAGTCTGTTTTCATCATTGAACCACATATTTATTTATTGAAAAGTTTCACATGAGAATAAATATATATTTAACTGGATTTCAATTTTAGGTTACAAAATATACCCCTTGAAACTATGAATAAAAATCAAAATATAACAGATTTTATGAATGATGTGTTTCCATTTGGAAGAAACGCTTCTAATGAAATAATTTGGTACAAAAAATTGTAATGCATCTCCATCATTGATCATATGAAAGTATGTATTTGTAACAGTTGGGATGACTTTAATATATATACATTAAATTTTTTTTGAATTAATTATATATTATACATTACAGATATTTTGTTTTGTGTTTCTCTAAATATAGAGTGCAATGTTTAGTACATGGTCATAGTGGATTTATCATTGTTGTAATTTTTTTGAAAACTAGTATTGCAATCCATATCAAATGCTATCTTAGAGCTCAATGATATTCAGATTCATGTTGGCATCAAATTTTCGTCTATAGTATTTTATTATATTCATTAAAAGGTATAAAAAATTTTGATCTCTTTATTATAAGATAGTGATGAATTTTATTTCGCAACACAATGAAATATCATCCCATCCAAACCAGTTGTTAAACATTTTGTGTTCCCTTCTAGTCCAATTGCAATGATTTTGAAAAATAGTTCAAATAGACCTATGAGTGGGTGCCAATTTATTAGAATTTTAGGAATGTTGTGCTTTGCAGGTGAGATAATTGATTCATCATTGAATTATTACTTCACTTCTAGTGGGCATCTTCACATGTAGAAATAGGAAGGAGCATGGTTTCAATCCACAGTCCATGTAATGTTCCGGCTGATTTTGCCTTGATTTTTTAACTTGTTCTATGTGTGGGTTCAGTTTATTAGTATTTTATGTAATATTTTCTATGTGGGTGAGATAAATGATTCATCATTGAATGAATACTTCACTATTGGTGGGAATATTCGCATGCTGGATGAGGAAGGAGAATGGTTTCAATCCACCACCCCTACAATGTTTGGGATGATTTTCCCCTAAATGTTTCACTGGTTCTATGAGTGGGTATCAGTTATTCAGAATTTTAGGAATGATGTGTTGTATAGGTGAGATAATTGAATCATCATTGAATGAATACATCACTTCTGTTGTGAATATTGGCATGTAGGAAGAGGAATGTGCATTGAATTCTCTGTGTTATATGGATAAACTCACACATCGATAGGAGCCATGAATTCCAGACTTTGCTGGTGAACTCACAAAAGGACAATCGGCCCAAAAATAACACAGGTACCAAAAATAACATTCCCACTCAATTTTAATAAGCATTTACTACAGATTAAATATAAATAAAGAAACAACACTACATTTTTTTAATGCTTCTTATAATTAAAAATTTCTTGTACCTTTTTATTGTGTTTCAAAAAGTCAAATGATACCTCTATTTTACTCGTTCAGACTATGAAATCTGGAGATGTCAATAGAGATGATGATAAATGATCACTATTAAATTCTTTTATACTTCCATTTATTTCTAATATGGTTTCAATTCATATATATATATATATTTTACACTGATTTGTGGGTTTTATCATTAGTTTTTCTTGATGTAGATATTATAGCTAATAGGTACGTCATAGCAGGGACTTGAGGTTTCTTATTGGTACTGAAGCTGGATTGATTTGTTTCTAACAAGTACTGGAGTTAGCTTGTTTTTGGGTATGATATTCTACTATGTGTGTTGGATATATTGAAGATGAAGGTTGTGGTATGACAAAAACTTGTGGTTTATCGATGGAGTTATAGCTGACTCATGAGTCCTGTCTCACAGGAATGAATGAACTAGTGCTGGAGCTGACTCGCTGTTGTGGGTTGCTGGCATAGGTCATTGGTTCTCATTATTCCCCGGAGATGGAGCTAGATTGATGGCATAGATGGACTAGTTTTGACGATGGCATGGCTGGTTTTTTTGCTGGCATGGGATGGTGGTGTCGCTGGCATGGATGGAGTTGGGAATGGGTCGTTGTATGGGTCACTCTATGGGTTGTCGTATGGGGTGTTGTGATGGATCCTGCATTTTTGCATTAAATTTCATAAAAAATATAATAATTCTTTTTAATTTTGAACCAGTGTGAAATCAGTCTTCTGTTTAATAATTAATAATTATATATTATAAATTATGAAATATAATATGAAATTTTACTAGAAATAAAAATATATTACTTTTATGTAAATGTAATTTATAAAAAAAATATTATATATTGAAAATATTTTTTCTAATATAAATATTGATCATTAGAAACTGTTGATAATATTTTTAGCCGACATATATATTATCTATTTGTATTATTATAATTGTAACAGAACTATTTTATTTGTCGCAAAAACTATTAGCGATAGAGTTTTTACGAACAGTTCAGTGACATGAAAATATATGTTGGTAAAACGTTTTACCAACATAAAATTGACTTTTACCAATAGATACACCCCTATTGGAAAAAGTGAAATATTTTGTAGTGGATGGTGCTCTCTAAATGTACTAAGAATGATGTTAACACATTTGGAATGACCATATAGTGAATGAGAGTAAAATAGAATATGAAAAAAATACTCTCCAATTAAAAAGTTTAAAAAATGATTAAATATCATATTCATTATGTCCATGAAAACCACTAATGCATTAGTCATACCAAATGACATCACTGCAAACATTTAAAAGACATATCTACTCTTACAAGAACTCTGACGTATATTCTATGGTATCACTCCTAACTAGTGGTAACCAGATCTCAAATTAATCTTAGAGATTATCTTTTTACCTCTCAAATGATCTAAATGATCGTTAATCCATAAAATATAATACCGGTTATTGAATTTCATCTAGTTCAATCTATATTAATTCTCAACAAAGTGCAATGATCCATCATCATTCTAAGTGAACTGAACTAGATAAAAACTAAGGAGGACAACTGGAACATATAACACTTTAGATTATATATCCTCCACCAAATCATTCTACTCTCGAGGCTCTACATCTGCTATTCTATTAGTTTGGATAGAAAATGATTTTGTTATCGACATAATCTCAATCATGAACTCAATCTCTCACTCAAATGGTAATCCATAAAACTCATCAATAAATAATCCTAATATTAGTGTTCCACTGGGGAAAAATATTCATGCTACATTCCACCATAATCTATAATAAGGTCATTAATTTGAGTATAGATACAATTTAATCATCAGTAAATTAGTCATATATGACGATTCGAAAGTTCATATAGAAATTGTTGAAAATAACTGCATCCATATAGTGATATAAATGTTACTCACATCCTATAATAGTTGAAATGATATGGGAATAGAGAAAACCAAGACATTCCAATAATCTTGTAGATGATTTTAATTTCTAGAATGAAGAATTACCTACCGAAACAATATCCACCCATACAAAGAGAACTCTCCTTGAAATATTTGATATTCTATGACCACTGTGCCAATGGTGTGTAAATAATAAAATAACCATCCAATCATTCCATATGCCTGACCAATATGTTTTAAAAAAAGAGTAGATATACAATAATATGATGCTCCTGTATTAACAAACATGCAATGGTATATGATACAAGATTCATTACTATGATGGTGGATGGTCATTCATCCATGATAGTTGGAGTATTCTACATAACATTTACCTTACTTTTACCTCTACCATGGGAACCAGTATTACTACCCTAATATATTTCCCTTTCTTGGTATTGTTGCACATTCAATAGAGAACCATATCACATCCATTGGATTGAACATCTAGTAGAACACTATATACATTCTATTTTATCTATATTTGAGTCCCATTATAACTAATGTTCCTATCTTGATACATAGCTACTATTCTACTACAAAATTTATGATCATAACCTATAATGATGTCCTAGTCAGAAATTGATATGACACTCACCTGTGAGAAAATGATGGTGCATGATATTGTAAGCAAACATTCTACAATGATAGTAATGGTATGTAAGACTATCTTCATATAGATTTCCAATGCCATAAATTATATTCCCACAACTACCTTAGTGGAATAGTTCAGAACAACACATCATTTAACTAAAAAATATCTCTCATTTGTTCCCGTCTGAAATATCATTGTTCCTTATCTGGGGCTCTCTCAGTTTCCCTTATATTTTGATAAATACTTTGACAAGTCCACAAAGGTTTTCACATAGATAAATTTTACCGTAGACATGATATCATAGAAATGACACCTGAATAAATCTCAACTTAGAGATCTCATCAGCTACAAAATATGGGAAAAATAAAAGCAGGTTGGTGTAATGTCTAGAATAGCCATTAACTAACATGACATGATGCATCATAT
This sequence comes from Viscum album, assembly GCA_963277665.1. NCBI lineage: Eukaryota > Viridiplantae > Streptophyta > Magnoliopsida > Santalales > Viscaceae > Viscum > Viscum album. Next base: position 555,157,011 of record OY728138.1, read on the forward strand.
TAAAAAACTCATGATCTTTTTTATACATATAAATCACATGATATGAATTTACCTAGAACATCAAATCAATTTCTTTCCAATATAGCTCATCCTATATCTCAACTTCCCCCAGAATATGTAACTAATACTTGGTATGACCATGAGGAAAATATGTAGCCTACTTTTTCATTCTATTACAATTTTTATTAAGATTATTGAATATATTCATGTAGGTAAAAGTCTATAACAAGGATTCCTAAGTTCCTACGTTATGTATAAACATTATCATGTGCTACAACTAGATCTCTATTTTCAGCTCATACATTGAAGCAATGGTGTGAACAGAATCCCTTTCCATGGATCACATTACCCCTGGGAAGATGTCATGATACTAAACATCCACGTAATACAAAGGAATTATAGGATGCTTTAGGTTTGTTTCATTATGACAGTTTTTATTTCAACTCTCCTAGTTCTCATATCGAATAAAATGAGGTGGAATTTTATATCTATGATAAATTTACACCTTACAGAACTAGCTAGAAACATTTTCAACATCATCAATTAAATATAATAATTAAATATGAAATTAATTTTAATAACCTAAATAATATTAAGAGATATATATAATTGAACTAATATTAAAATTTAATCCACATTAGAATTATCTGGATGTTTCTAAATGATTTAAATGAAATGAAAATTATTAATAAAACAATTACGTTCACTAATAATTCAAAATTACATTTTATCATTATATTCTAAAAAATAAATTCTAATATAATTTTGGAATTGGGGTTTAAAAAAATTAGTTTATTTTGTAATAAAAATTTGTAAACGTTGGAAATTTTAATTATAAAATAATTCTAAAAAGGAAACACTAATTCTTTTTAGAAACAATCATAGCTGCAGAATTTGATTTATTCATATATCTACAATATTATAATAATAATTTGAAAGTGAAAATTTTATTTAATATAAAAATTATAAATTTAATTTTAATTATTCCCCATTAGTGATTTATTATAAATTAATTTAGGTAAAATTATGTTGTCAACTTGACAAAAATTTAAAAAGATTTCCATTATTTTGAATGGTTATTTTTTTCATTTCAAATTAATAGGTCTCCAAATAATATATTTTACACACATGTTTAGTCCATATATTTCATACATTTTTAATATAGTTCATTCCCTCCACCCTAATACTATGGCAGATAAATATCAAACTAAATAATATATATCATTAGTATGCCATGTTTTGTTTAAATAATGGGATGTATGAATCAAATAATACACATAGTGTTTCATGTAACACGTTCTTAAATTAGTTTTCTATGTAAATCATGTTGAATAATGTGTTTTTGGTAACAGGAGAAAAAATAAATATCTCATATAACCCAAAATATATTGAAAATAATCAATACATATGAAAACCACATTTCCCAAAATCTCAAGATGTTATGTTTTTAACATTATATTTTTCAATACAAACATCCATTCAAATGAGGTTTTTGACACCGAAAAAAGTCTGTAACTCTCGGAGGAAGTTTCGAAATGATGAAGCGAAGTCATATTCGGAATCAGAGGCCCAATCTGGAGGCCCGGGATGTGGTGCGCGAAATAAAGGAGGATCCGCGTGAAAAATTGTTCTACGCGCATAGAATCACCGGGTTTCGTGGAATTGGGCCGATGAGGCACGCAATCTTTGCGCTCCCCGGTTCTGCGTGACGAGTTTTTGCGCGCCGGTAGCGCTCGGCGCGAAGAATTTCGCGCGCCGCCTGGATTCCGCGCCGGAGGTTGCCTATAAATAGAAGGTGACCCCGAATGGTTTGGGGTTCCAGAATTTCAAATGACTCTCGTTCATGCAATTCGGCTTCCCCCGCATGCAAGATGGATTCCAAGTAATCCCTCATTTCGCGCAACCTTGCCCCAGAGTGCGCCTTTGCACGCAACTCCACCAGCTTCAGTGAATTTTCCCCCTTCCCCAGGATCCAGCCTTGCGCACAATCTGTGTCTCATGCGCGCAATACCCTGTCGTGCGTGCAAAACCCTGTGCATAATTTCCTCTCCGCGCACAATTCCCTTCCTCAAATTGCGCGACATCCCGGTGTTCTGCACGCAAACCTTCTTTTTTGCGCAAAAATCCCAGGACCCTTCACCTTGACGCCCCTTGGCTGCCCCCCTGCACCGCACCTAGTGTCTCCCCTGCCGGGCATGCGCGCCATGCGTAGTTTTCCCGTACAGCCTTCCAGGCTCGTGCGATGTAACCTCAAGGTCCCTTGGGCCGTGTTTCCCGTTGTGTTTCTTTGCCTTATGCTTCTCTGCATAGGCACACTAATGGCTATTTCTTCTTCACATAGCCACGCTAACGTGGACCCCCCAGTGGTTTTCCCTGCGGCCCCCCTTCACCATGGCCTTGCCAATGCCTTCCCTCCCACAAGGGGTAGAGGGTGTTGGGCATGTAAGCCCTAGGGGTGTGGACCGAACCCATCTTTTCCATGCTGCAGGACGTTAAAATGATACGCACCTCGTCCTTAACACAAGACGTTAAACTATGGTCCGACCCCATGCTTTGCACGCAGGGTTCCCCCAGCTCGGACATTTTTTAAACCTACTCGTCTCCACGGGAATGGACTCTTCCTCACACGGAATGAGATCCTCCTTGTCGGAGCGACGTTTGTCCGCGGGGGAAGGGCCGCCTTAGAACGTAATCCCCTCGACTTTTTTGCAGCTGATTGCACCCATGCATCTCCGTACTTCACCCCTGTCAAGGCCAGTGGAGTCATTTTCCAACTACGCTTGGTCGCACCGCAGGCCTCCACCTTGGAGTAAGCCCCGATACCAAGGACCGCTAACCACGCGTAAGCCCCTGTTTCCTCTTTGGGCCGCTCAATGCGTAAGCCCCATTCCGCTTCTCACGGACGCACCCTTCGTGACGTGATCATATGGTCCCTGCTGACTCTTGTTTCCCAAACATAGCATGACTCACATGGGCTTAGAGCACGCATCGACCATGACATCCTCTTATGGGCCACCCCATAGGGTAAGCCCCTTCCCAGCGAACTACATGGACTTTGATCCGTGCTAAGGCATGGTACGTAGGAATCCCCCATGAGGTTCAAGCCCACCATCCGGTCATCCCGACCTTTCCATGTCGGTTCCCTGACCACCATGGGCCGCCTCAGAGCGTAAGCCTCAAACCCCTCATCCCGCATGACGTTAAACTGTATCTCATCCCGCATGACGTTAAACTGTATCTTGTCCTGCATAACGTTAAACTGTATCCCCACTCTTTGGCCATCTCAGAACGTAATCCCCATGTCTCACTCCACCATCCATCCTGATCCTTACCCGGGCCGCCACATCCTGGTGAGATCATGCCACCCCATCCCACTCAATGGTATTCGGGAAGCCGCCCACGTGCTGGCCCCAACATCGGTGTTCCCCCCCTTAGGGGTCCTTCATCTCGATCTGTCTCCGCAAGACGTTAAACTCACAACATACCCCGTGTAAAACATGGGAAGCTGAGGAAAACCTCAGATGATACACATTCCCCACGTTTGATGTGGGATGCCTCGGGCTTCCGTGCCCTCTATAAGCCCTTAGATGAGGGACCAAAGACAGACATTCCAACGACCCCCCAACGTGACAATTATATTCATGGAAGGTTGCTGCCCCGACAAGACCCCTTGGAGAGTCTCAATGGAAGAATCGTAATTAACTGGGGTCCATGTAGATATGGCACCGGGAATGGGCTTCACGAACCTGTCTTAAATCTATGAGGGAGACCAGGACTAGGTGATGAGCTCCAAGGAGGAATCCACGGAAAGAAGAACCGAAATACCATCATCCCGATTTCGATGAAGGAGCAGATGTCCCTGAATAAGGAACGGATGCCGCCTACCTTTGGAAAGCGGGAATGCGGGGTCACAAGCAGTGCGTCCTCCACACAGACGGATGCGTGCGCCCCGAAAAAAGCATCGGAGCAACAAAAAATGGTGAACCCGACGTGAATCTCTTCTCCTCAACACGGGGAATGGTAGCCGTCGGGGCATCGGAAGAATAGCATGTCACCAGGACCGGTTAACCCTCACCGGGACGTGAACCAGCCAGGGGTCGAGGCCGTTAGGACATTGACCACTCCGTTCTGTGACGTCATCAGCATGGATCCCCCTCTCCGACCATGGAAGATGGAATGACGATGGGCCTTGGTTGTTGATCTCTATTCCCATTGACACTAATGGGTTCATCTCCCTACATATAGGAATCAGATCACTCCATTCGGAGCTCGATCACCACCTGCCCACCGACGTAGGGGCAGGGGCAGTTCAGATGCAGCTACCCCACGCGGTCCCACCTATTCCACGGTCTCTTTGACTTCGACCGCTGTAGCAGCCAGGCGTTCGCGCCCCCTCTCCCCGTCAGATATCATCCAGCGGAGGTTGATCAATGACCTGGTGCCTAGGTATGATGAGGAAGGGATCATACCCGCCAGGGGCATGTCCCTATTGGATCTAGAAGCGGCTGCGCCTCACCACCATCGCCGCCCTCGAGGGCCGCGCAGGGAGCCGCTGCTCCCCACGCCGACGTTCAACCGCTTCAAGAGCCTATCCATGGAGCACCTTGAGACATCCCTCCCCTACGCCAATGAAGTGGGGGATGTCCGGGTCCACTCGATCGACGATCCTTACCAGGGGTTAACAGCAAGAACCCCCACCAGGCTGCGTCGACGTCGCTGCCTGACTCCCCGAGCCGAGGAGCATGCAATCTTCATGCCCACACCGCCGGTTCCGACCCATCTAACTCGACGCCAGCGTCGGGTGCTAGTGGGAGAGAATGACCGTCCTAGGGCATCAACATCAGCAACTAGTGTGGCCTGAGCCACTGCTGACTCCTGTTACCAGATCCCCGCGCACGTTGAGCAGGGGCAGCCACGTGCCCGACTGGGATCAAAACCCCGACCGCCCTGCAGGTAAGTTGGGTCGAATCTCCCGGTTGCGGACACTGGCAATGGCCACTGCGGACCAATCTGCGGTAGTGCCGCTCACCATGATGGCTCATTCCGTGCCGCCGATCTGGAATGTCGAAAGCTTCTTCGCGACGGCTATGCTCCGGGTATGACTCCTTCCAGCGCCTACTGCATGGCGTATGTGGTCACTCCCCCTAATACTGACCGTGAGCATGGAGCCGTTGTGTATCCAATCGCTCACTCACATGGAGGTCCTCCCCATGTCCCTTTCGACATATGTCCCAGTGTTTCTCGCACCCCGGCCTTCAGTCCCCTCTGTCCTAGCTCTATTGTGGCCGGGGGACCCCATGACGGAAATCGTTCTTACCCTGAAGAGCTACCCAGGGGAAGGAAGGATGGGCGTCGTCGCCCTATGAGGAATTTCAGGGGAGTCCGGATGGAAATTAGACCAGTTCGTTTCTCAGATTCTGAGGCAGAGTACGACTCGATGATGGATCCTCCCCCCCAACCCTTAGAGTTGAAGGTAGGGATGGGAACACGACGCTTCAGTCTCATACTCTCTGAATGTGAGATCTGTATGATTCCCTCCTCCCTTTGACGGTATATCCAGGAGGACGAGGACTTGGCGTACCGCAAGGGATCAAGCCCGCAGTTTCCACTGGCCTCCTCAGGAGCACTTCCCGCCCCTATTAGGGAGGGTGGGGACCTTTTCTGGGGACCGATGGAAGAGTCGCGAGGTAACACACCCTCGGCGAGCACCGACGCTATGATAGAAGGCCCATTCTCTGGCCCATCCTATTGCGACGTGGCAGCAAGGGTGATGCAACCCCTGGAAGATGACCCAGGGTTCGGTGGCCAATCGGCATATTCGTCGTATTCCCCGCCGGCCAGCCCACCGCCCCGATGGCCTGCCTCGGTGCCATTTCCAATTCGCTGAAATTCCTCGTTAGATGAGAAGGGGCGGCAAGGTCGGGACCCCAAACCAGAGCCTTGGAGCTTCTGGACCGTTCTTGCAGCGGGCCACTTCCATGAGAAGTTTTGGCCGGTCGCAGAATCGAATTTTGATGTGCCAGAGTCACTCACCCCGAGAGAGTTTGAATGCTTCTTCCAGATTCTACGGGTGACTCACTCCCGCCTCCGCCATCAGCTAGTGCCTTATCCCGGGATCCAAGCGTATCTCGAGGAGATCGATGATCAGTGTCGTCGGGTCGACCTAGCAGCACTCCCCGCGGTCTGGGACCCCGAGTCACTAGACCACCATGAGGCCCTTCAGCAACAATGCGTCCAGAGTTTTCAAGTACTCCGCAGAGTTATTGAGGAAGCCACCCCCCACGCGCACGTCCGGGGATGGGGCCGTACGCTGCTCTCCTCTTCTGTGCGATCTGTCGACAGCCCGATCCATTGGGCGGCCCTGAGGGAACGTCGCCAGGGGAAGTGGTAGTCAATATGGCTGACCTTTCAGGTGAGGGAAATGTTGTGGAGCCCCTCGATGAGGACTCACCCCCTAAGTACAGGCAGCTACTGGACCCATCTGGGAGGATTACTCACCAATAGAGGTGCCTCCTAGGTCTTCCTGTACCCACGGAGGCACTGACACTGGGCCGAAACATCGGCAAGTGTAAAGAGCCTATCGGGTCTGTCAAACTCGCCGACCCATCGGCCTCGGTGCAGAAGGTAGAGGAAGATTCCAAGAAGGCCATGCTGCGCCAATAGATATCTGAGAAAAAGAGGCTAGTTTATGAGCTCCCGAACGAACGCATTGCAGAGCGGCGGCCTGACTACGGTGACCCTAGACTAGGACAGCAGGGGCTGGAGCATCTACCCCTTGCTGAGATCCCCCCCGGGCAACCGTGACCGTGTCGTGTTTTCCGACAGGGGAGACACTGGAACCCATGGCAAGAGGGCAGGATATGTTTCATTGAACCCTCCCGAGCGGCGGGACCACCTGGGGGACCCTGCTCGGTTTCCTCCAACCGCCTCGAGAGTCGCTCCGCCAGCTTCCCGGCGAGCCGCTGAGCCCGACTACCGTATAGAGGAGCCTGGAAATGCACTTGTGGTTATATATCCTCGTCAGGACATGAATCCACATTCGGATGATCTGATGGAAGTACTCATCGCTCGCTTGGAGGCCCTGGAAACTCGGTAGGTGGCAATCCCACCGGATGGCAAGCCATACCCAGCATGGTTGGATGACATGCTGGTTCCACCAAGATTTGGGAACCCCACTTTTTCCACCATTAACGGGACTGGAGACCTGCCACAACACTTGGCCCACATCAACTCGAGTTGCGGGCCTATATTAGGGACTCCGGCGCTGCAGGAGGCTGCCAAGCTCCAGTGCTTCGTGCAGACAATGGAAGGACCAACATTCGTCTGGTACAGCCAGCTCCCTGTTGGATCTGTGACTAGCTAGGAGGACCTTCTCTGGAAATTCCTCTACCAGTTCAGTTCCACAACCTGGAAGATGAACATTTCAGACCACTTCAGGTGCATGTAAAGGCCCGACGAGCGAGCCGCGGACTTCATCGCCTGGTGGAAGGGGCTCACGTACTCCCTTGACATGCCGCTGACTCAAGAACAATTACTGACGATGTGTGTAGGGAATGTCAAGGCAGAGTTGGTTCCATATCTGATCACGCAGAATTACCCTGGAGGGTTCCGGGACTTCTCGGACAAGGTTCAGCGCCTCGAAGAAGCCATGCAACATGCCGGTCAGGCGCGCCCGCTGCCTCCTGTAATCTCTGCAAGGAGAGCCGCCAGAGTCGAGCCCGCTTCTGTGGGCCAGATAGAGGCCCCCAAACGGTTAGAGTTGCTGCTAGTGAGGCCAGCTCATCAGGCTCATGGGGGACCACCCCCACAGGCACAGCCTCCGGCCCCGCAGCGACCGCCTCAAAATCGGCATGCGCCTCCACGTAACGCACTGCCACCACCTAGGCGAGGTAATCTGGCTCCGCCTCCTTGGCCAGCTCCTCCGGCCCCTGGTCATGGTCTGCCCCCAAGAGTCCCCTTTCCAAACAGAAGGAATCGGGCTTACTCGTTTAGCGAGGCCCAGATCCCCGGTTATTTTCGTAGCGCCTTGGAGCAGAGGATCGTGCGATTGCCTGAGTGTCGGAAGGCAAAAGAGGCATGTCTCACTGATCACCCTAACTACTGCCCTTATCACCGGATCCTTGGACACACCATCCAGAAATGATATGTGTTCAAGGACTAGCTCCAAGACCAGATTGACAACAACACAATTAGGTTGGGCCCTGCCCCGGCACAGGTGGCAGGTGTCTTCGTGGGATCAGATGGCAGTAGTGACAACGAGGATGGGTGGGAACAGGTTTCTGACTGTGGGTCCCGGATGTATAATGACTGGATGGCCCGCAGGATGGTCGCATGTTCCCATGGCATCATCCGTGCCCGCCTGAGTCAGCCAGAGCCCTCGGAGTCTGCGAGCGCCGCTTTGGCTTTGTCGTCCTAGCCTACTTCTTCCCAGAGGAGCAGGCGGCGACACAAGAAGAAAGAATGTGCCCTTCAATTACTGTCATCTTCTCGCATGCTTGGCGATTTCATTCCCCCAGAAATGGGGATCCCTCCGAGACCCCTTCCGGTAGTGGATGACTCCTCGAGTGAAAGTCTAGGGTACGCTTCGGTTAACACTGTAGAGTTGGTAAATCCCTTTTTCGCTCCCGACGATGTGGAGCGCTAGGTGGACCTCCCCAATTTCCCCAGCCGTCGCCAATGTTGACGGAGCCGTAGCTATGTGAATCACCGGGGCACGACAGTCGTCACCTCCAGTCAGGCCGTGCACGCTACCGAGACTAGGCAGCAAGCCCGGTACAGAGATCAGCACTCGCGGTTCCCTCACCCGGTGACAATAGGTTCTCTTCCACCACCGTTTGTGTTGCTGGATCGGGCGGAACCGCCTTGCCCGCGTCGCAACCAGCCCAGCCATGCCGCTGGATGACTATGGCCTTCCGGTCCTAGAATGACAGCCACCTCTCGGGCTTCAGCTAGTGAATAGTGGGACGTGCCTAGTACCAGTCTGTCACCGGTCCCGCCGGCAGGGCCGGTCATACCCCCAATCGTAGAGCAACCTCCTGTAAGCAGAATCTCGAATTTTGCACAAACTTATGATGTCCTGATGCATCTGGTCAGCATTCCGGCAGGGCTTTCCATCCTTGAGGCCCTTCTCCTATTGTCTGAATTGCGTGAGGCCCTTTCCGAGGGTCTAAGGAGCCCCCTTCAGTTTGAAACGGATGTAGCGGACACAGAATCCTTCCACACCAAGGTGATTGAGGACGCCGAATGTCAGGCGGTTATCTCATTATCCGGTGAAGATGAAGACCTTCCCATACAGGGGCACATCCACCTGTTGTACATCACCGTCTAGTTCAATGGTGTGGAATTCTGTCGCTACCTTATCCACACGGGTTCTGGGATTAACATGATCCCAACTCGGACACTGTGAAAACTGGGGTTGTCTGAGGGTGATTTAACTCCCTCCGACCTCAGAATCCAGGGGTAGGACAGGACTGAGCAAACTCCACTCGGCAAGATTCATCTGAAGACCCAGTTCAACGGCTTAATTTCCAATACTGAATTCATGGTTGTCTCTCAGGACACCGCCTACAATGCGTTGATGGGTAGGTCGTGGCTCCACCTTCATGCAATAGTTCCCTCATCTTACCATCAGGGACTCAAATACTCCCTTAAGGGTCGAGTGGGTGTGATCCAAGGAGATGCGTCTCTGTTTGCCTCTTGTGAAGCTCGTTACCTGGACGTTGACTATTACAAGAGCAAGGACAAGCAACTCTTGGCAGGTGAGGTTGAGCCCGCCGCTATCACAAGTGATCCCTAGGCAGGTTTGGATGACGCATATGTCTTCCCAATGAATCGGTTGGAAGCCAGGACTATCGATATGGGAGGGTGCTTTTTTCTCTCGGGTACTAGAGGAAGGCACTTTTCCGGGTCTATGCGACGGCCGGAAATCACATCGTACTCTTACACCAACCAGGCTCAGGTGATCCCCGAGCCTCCTAACCCTGTACGATATCGAGACATTGGGCTCATGGAAACGGAAGTATGTCATACATGTTTGTTTCACCAAGCCAGAATTTACCGGCTCAAGAAAATGCATCACCACTACTTTGATGTTGTAAAGTGTGGCCCCTTGGGCCGAAGGCCGAATGGTATTGGATCAACCGCCTTCATCGCCATGGTCTCCATGGTGCATGAGTCTCCCATCGTGACGACCTCAGCCGCCCAAGCTGGTGCCAGCTCCCCATAAGGGTCGAGCATCCCCAAAACGGCTCCCCCTGTGGACGATCCTTCCACAAGCGGAGAAGAAGACATGGAAGATTCTCCTCCTGCCTTTGAGGAGGGCCTCTCCACCACGGTCGACAAGCTAGTACAGGTGAACCTCGGTAGCGAGGCGGACCCGAGACCAACATTGGTCAGCACCGCTATGCCTCCCGAGGAACGACAACAGTACATAGACTTATTCAGACATCACCGTGATGTATTTTCCTGGAGTTATGATGAGATGTCGGGACTAGATCCCTAGGTAGCCATCCACCGCCTTGACCTCCCAGCAAACCATCATGGGATCAAGAATCCTCTGAGGAAAATGCACCCCTATCATGGTGCCATGGTTGAGGCCGATGTTGATAAGCTCATTAAGGCCAACTTCGTCAAGGAAGTCCAGTACCCCAGGTGGCTAGCCAACATTGTGCCCGCCAGGAAGAAGAACGGACAGATTAGGGTCTGCATTGACTTCCACGATCTTAATCGCCACTGTCCGAAGGATGAATTTCTCATTCCCATGACAGAGCTATTGATCGATGCAATGACCAGGTTCCAAGCCCTCTCCTTCATGGATGGGTACTCCGGGTACAACCAGATCCAGATGGCCCCTGAGGATGAAGAGTTCACTGCCTTTAGGGCCCCCAGGGTACTTTTTGCTACAGTTTTATGCCCATCGGCCTGAAGAATGCAGTTTCCACCTATCAACGGTCTATGCACCACATATTCAAGTCGATCCTCGAGACACTGGTGGAATGCTACGTAGATGGACTGGTGGTTAAATCTCATCCACGCCTAGACCATCTCAAAGACCTTGAGAAATTGTTCGATTTCCTCCGTTCTCACCACTTGAAGATGATCCCATTGAAGTGTGCCTTTGGGGTCACCTCCGGAATGTTTCTTGGTTTCATTGTTAGGTATAGATGGATCGAGATCGACCGCAAGAAGATCAAGTCCATCAGTCAGATGCCTCCCCCGAGTAATATTTGGGAGCATCGAGGCCTCCAAGGCCACTTAGCCTATATACGCTGATTCATTGCGAATCTGGCCGGAAAGTGTAATCCCTTTTCTCGACTCATGAAGAAAGGCTCCGCCTATGGGTGGGAAGAAGAGTGTCAGACCGCTTTTGAGGAAATCAAGCAGTATTTGCTTCAACCTCCGGTCCTGATGCCACCCATTCCCGGAAAGCCGCTGGTCCTTTATGTGACCACCCCGGAGCGATCCCTTGGCGCCCTTCTCGCCCACAAGAACAACGAAGGAACAGAGAATAGCCTCTACTACCTCATCCACATGCTCCTCGACGCGGAAATTAGATATTCTCCCGTTGAGAAGAGCTTCCTAGCGCTCGTATTCTCCATACAGAAATTGTGGCACTACTTGCAGCACCACAAGGTATAGCTGGTCTCTCGGGTAGACCCGTTGAAATACATCCTGAGTCGGCCTATGTTGACCGGTCGATTGGCACGCTGGGCGGTGATCCTCAAGCAGTTCGACATTAGGTTTGTACCTCAGAAGGCCGTCAAAGGACATGCGTTGGAAGACTTCTTAGCTTCCCCCCCCCCCCACCCCACATCCTCTGCGGACCAGCCACTGGATATGGGCTTTCCTGTTGAGACAATCCTCTCAGTCGATCAGGCCACCCCATGCTGGCAGATGCACTTTGATGGCGCCTCCCGAAGTCCTACCGGTAGAAGGATCAATGATCCTAGCCTTAACAGAGTGGGCCTGGGTATCGTCTTCATCACCCCGGAGCAAGCTGTTCTGCCATTTTCATTCTTGTTGTCATAAGGCTACCCCAATAATGAGGCAGAATATCATGCCCTCATCACTGGCCTCGAGTTGGCTTTGGAGGTTAACGTACCCCACCTGTATGTAAAAGGGGACTCTTAGCTAGTCATCAAGCAGGTTAACGGGGACTATGCTGTTAGGAAGCCATAACTCATGCCGTTGCTGGAGTGCACCCTCAATCTAATGGCTAAGTTCCCCTCCCAACCAGATGTCGTTCACATTCCGCGGTCGTAGAACAGTCTAGAAGATGCTTTGGCCAGCCTGTCCGCATCACTCGCGGAGCCCGAACAGGATGACCTAATCATCCACGCGGCACATCGTAGAGTCATTGCTCATGTTATCCCAGAGGGAGATCGTGGCCCGTGAGTGAACCATCTCACCGCTGGTACCCCTGCGTCAGGAACCCCCGGGGCTTCGGGCGTGGTGATCGAGGCAGTTCTTAACTGAAGGACAACCTTGGATGAATATCTCCAGCAGGACAATCTTCTGATGGACCGAGTAGAGCGGGAACGAATCTGGCGCCGCGAGTCGCAATTCACCCTTCAAAGCGGTCCCAGCCGTGAGCAGCTCCTTTACAGGCACATCTTTGACAGTGTTATCGTTCGTTGTATTCAAAAAGTTGAGATCCCACAGGTCATGCAGGAAGTGCACGCTGGTTCCTGTGGCGCCCACTAGGCCGGGTCGAAGTTGTCCCACCAGATTCAGAGGCTGGGATACTTCTGGCCCTCCATGATCCACGACTGCATCGAGTACGCCAAGAGGTGTCATGCGTGCCAAGTTCATGATAAATTTGTGCATCAGCCACTGGAGCCTCTTCATACTACAAAGTATTCTTGGCCCTTTGCGGTCTGGGGGTTGGATGTCGTAGGGCCTTACCCGCCAGCGACGACCCGCCAGTGTCGGTTCATCTTAACCGCCACATATTTCTTCTCAAAGTGGGAAGAGGTAGCCCCGCTCAGGGAAGTCAAGGATAGTTCTATCACCGACTTTGTGAGCTCCAATATCATCCACCAGTTTGGAATACCTCACGCTATCCTCACGGATAACTGAACCAACTTCCGAGCGGCCGAGCTGAAGAGATTGTACGCCAGGTACAACATTCGCTCTAACCACACCTCCCACTATCATGCACAGGCAAATGGACAGATTGAGGTGTTTAACAAACCCCTCTCTAATATTTTGAAAAATATGGTTGTTCAGAACAAGAAATGTTGGCCGGACAAGCTCCCCAACGCCCTATGGGCTTATAGGACGACGAATAGCAATTCCACCCAGGTGACTCTGTATTCCCTGGTATACGGAGCTGAGGGCATCCTTCCCATCGAGGTCTAGCTGCACTCATTGTGCATGGCGGTCTACGACCATCAAGTGCCAGATAGAGTTTCCGAGATCCTTCTAGCAGAATTGGAAGTGCTAGATGGAAGTAGGCTTCGCACTTTACATAACTTGGAAAGGCATCAGAGCATGATGGCTCGAGCTTTCGATAAGATGGTTCTCCTCCGCTCCTTCATGCAAGGTGACTTGGTGTTGTCTCTTAGAGCGCCAATGATTCTCGGCAGGAAACCACCCAAGTTGGAGCCCAAGTGGGAGGGGCATTTTGTTGTCCACATGGTCTATCCCAATGGTGCGTATTCCCTGGTGACTACGAATGGTGAGCGTATCACTCCTTCCACCAACGCCAGGTTCCTCAAGAAGTACTTTGCCTAACTAGTATGGTCCTACATGACCTTAAACTGTATGGTCTTGCACGACCCTAACTACGCTTTGGTCCGAGTTCTATTACCTTAAAATAAGATCCTCTTGGTCCGAGTTCTAAGACCTAAAACTAAGATCCTCTTGGTCCGAGTTCTGAGACCTAAAACTATGATCCTCCTAGTCCGTGTTCTAAGACCTAAAACTAAGATCCTCTTGGTCCGAGTTCTAAGGCCTAAAACTAAGATCCTCTTGGTCTGAGCTCTAAGACCTAAAACTAAGATCCTCTTGGTCCGAGCTCAAATACCTAAAATTAAGATCCTCTTGGTCCGAGTTCTAATACCTAAAACTAAGATCCTCTTGGTCTGAGTTCTAAGACCTAAAACTAAGATCCTCCTGGTCCGAGTTCTAAGACCAAAAACATAGATACTCTTGGTCCGAGCTCTAATACCTAAAACTAAGATCCTCTTGGTCCGAGTTCTAATACCTAAAACTAAGATCCTCATGGTTCGGGTTCTAAGACCTAAAACTAATATCATCTTGGTCCGAGCTCTAAGACCTAAAACTAAGATCCATATTTCGTCCAACATGACGTTAAACAGTATTTCCAGAACTACGTCTAGCTTGATTCCCATCCTAATGAGATACGTAGAAACTCCCAGACCTTTAATCTTTGGGTCTAGCTTGAGGTCTGATGTCACGTCTGTTTCGCCTTTGGGACCTTGACCATAGGATCGCGTGGCGTGGTGTGAGATTATGTTCTCATTCATGTCAGGTTTCCAATAGCTGCACCACGCACACCCTTTCCTCAGGATTTGGCCCTCCTATGTCCAATGGCATTAAACGACGCTTTCAAGAACTATGTATGGCTTCATTACCATCCTTATGGGATACGTAGGACTACCTAAACACATAGATGTGAGGTCCAGCCCCATCTCTTAAGAGATCCCACGATCTCCCGGTTCACAGGGTGTTTGGCATTACACCCCATCTTTTGCTCGGGGATCCACCATCTTTTGGCCTCTCTCAGACTGAGCCCTCTGACCCTTTCCAGTGGTCTTCTAATGTGCTCAGGGTACTCTAGTCTAGGACTTGGAGTTCCATATTCGACTTAGGAAAGTTCCATCCACTTTCCAAGATTCGTGTCCCCCTTCATTCAGGCCCCCGTCATCCATCACACCCAGAGGGACCCCCAAGAACGACCTGGATACAACGGCCAAGGGCTCTCCTACCGTCACGGTCCAATGCCCCCGAGGGTTTCGGACAACAAATTGATACAAATCCCGCATTTGGAACATGGTCAGTGGTTGATGCTCATTTGTTGGTCCCCATGGCTGACACAATAGGATACTATGTTGCGAACATGGTCAGTAGTAATCCTCAGTCATCACTCCTGTTCCCCCAGGCCCTGAATGTTGGTGGCATGGTTCATGTCATGTTCCACCCAACCATTTCAAGGAGGAATCATGACACTCCTTGTACTAACCCTCAGTACACCCCCGCACAACAGACAGACCGAGCTGTGTAACGGTGTCTCTGGGGGCTCACGTGATCTGAGCACTAGAGTATGTGCTTGGGCCTCATCTTTACAGGTTGCGTGCAGCTTGAACCTCATCCCCATGGAAAATGAGGAGTCACCCAGACATTGCATTTCGGGCCCAGCACAGCTGGGAGCTAGCATCTCCTGTCCCCCTCCTGATGGTTGGACCCTCGTCGGCCCCTTGGCCCGAGGCTCCTCTCTCGGAATCGCGCGCAGTGATGGTATCGCATCGTGCATGTTCCCCCCCGGTCCAAACCATATGACCATAAACTATGTTGTCAGTCCAAACCATACGACCTTAAACTGTGTTGCCGGTCCAAACCATACGACCTTAAACTGTTTTGTAGGTCCAAACCATACGACCTTAAACTGTGTTGTCGGTCCAAACCAGATGACCTTAAACTGTGTTGTCGGTCCAAACCACACGAACATAAACTGTGTTGTCGGTCCAAACCACACGACCTTAATCTGTGTTGTTGGTCCTATCACACAACCCTAAATTGTGAAATTATCGTCCTGGCCGCAAGACGGAAAACGGCACTGCATTGTGATGACCTCGTTTTAAAGGACATCACGTTGGGTATTTGTCACGTGCCATGCCATTTGTTAACGCCTATCACGGCTGGATTCTTATGGCGACACCACGACCTACTACTCTAGGCCCGTCGCTTCACTAAAAAAAACCACTCACCTTAAAGGACAAACAAGATTTATCAAATTCCACTTCTTTTAGTGCAAGGTCCTTGCCCGCACTCCCCTTTTCCCCTAGCACTGGAATCTTACCATGTCACCTTTCAGAACTACGTATGTCTTGATTATCATCCTTATGAGATATATAGGAGCACCTGGGGAACTTCCCCATGGGTCTCACCTCCTTTGGGTTCGGTCCCTCGACTCGAGCATTTCCCCGAAGAGCACATGATAAGTAGGGCTTAGGTCCTCATTCACGTCGGGTTTTGTAACCGGCTTGCCATGTGTTCATTTCTCCCCTTTCCCATTCACGGTCCAAGATCTAAGACCATAAGCTAAGATTCTTTCAAGAACTATGTGTGGCTTGATTCTCATCCTAATGAGATACGTAGGACTGCCCAGACATTTCGTCTTGGGTCCAGCCCTAGGGATTACTAAACCCCATCCTTCCTTATTGTCGGCCCCTCGTCCCGACTTCATGGGAAGTGGTGTAATCAGGACATCTACCCCGAGCAGATTCGGGATGCCCCATGATAATAATGGTAAGTGACAGTTCTCTCGCCAAAGAGGTCCCGCATGGAAATTGGGATGACCTGTGATCAGGTCGGTATGTCCGCCTAATGCGCCTTTGCCATGGTGGCGCAATTTCAGGAGTGTTGGACTATGTTTGAACAAACCACCACTACACCTTCCACGCTTTGAGTCCCCCATTATTCGGATCCTCATTTCCATTAATGTTTGATGGGACCCCCTAATAGTATGGATGCTCGGCCTATGGTCGGCCTATTGTCCTGGGACAACGTTCCGGAGGACTGGTCATGTTTGACGGGACCCCCTAAGAGTATATATGCTTGGCCTATGGTCTGCCTACTGTCCAGGGCCAACGTTCAGGAGTACTGGTCATGTTTGACAGGACCCCCTAACAGTATGGATGCTCAGCCTATGGTCCACCTACTGTCTTGGGCCAGCATTCCGGAGGACTGGCCATGTTTGACGGGACCCCCTAACAATATGGATGACAGACCTTTGGTCCGCCTATTGTCCTGGGCCAACGATCCGGAAAACTGACCGATGATATTTGAGTAAGGCCCCGTGTTATGAACATGGTCAGCGGTCAACCCTCATTTATTGTCCCCCATTCTAAAACAACATGATATGGATGCAGTTTTCCTCCACGGTTGACAGTTATCCTCCATGGTTGCGCCCCATTGGGTTACGAATTTGTGCAGCGTGATTCACACTTCCACTCCATCCCCCTATGTTCGGAGGGATTTCGATGCCCCCGACATCGCCCCTCTCATGTGTTAGAGAACATTGAGGAGTCGAAACATCAATCAGCT
This sequence comes from Viscum album, assembly GCA_963277665.1. NCBI lineage: Eukaryota > Viridiplantae > Streptophyta > Magnoliopsida > Santalales > Viscaceae > Viscum > Viscum album. Next base: position 555,174,300 of record OY728138.1, read on the forward strand.
CAGGGTATCCTTAGAAGTCCAGGCCCAATTTTGGACGCCTAAAGCTTGGTCAATGCCCCACAGTTGAACGAAATGATGGTACGAGCATCTTCTGCTTCTTGCATTGGGCATGACCCACAAGATCCTGGGGATGAGTTGTTATTCATTTCAAAACTATGGTTGAACGAATTAAACCAAGGGTACAAATGAATGGATTTGGCCATATATTGGATTGAGACAATGAGCAGTACAAGAAAAAAGTTCATGAGATGGCAGAAACAAAGCCCTTAGGGAACAGCGTGCTGAAGCGATCTTTCCAGCACTGCTACCCTTTGGCTGGTAGCCTCCCGGACTACTTCTCTCTCTTTGAAGACTCTCTCCTTGTCGGCCACCATAGAGCGCAGTTCACCAGCCCCAGCTTCTGCCTGCACCCGCTTGGTTCGATGTACGGTCATTTGGTGACTCGCCTCCACCTGTTTTTCATGTGCATCAGCCAGCTGGGCCGTCAGTTGCTCCACGAGCTCAGAGCATGTTGTGATGAAGGCATCCTCATCTTCCACCTGCCCTTTGAGGTGTCATACTTCATACTCTGCCCTCAGCAGCGCTTGAGCACTCGCCAATCCTCCCCAAAACTGGGCAATGTTGGTGCGCCGGCTTCTCTCGCGTATCTTCTCGGCCATGTAATCATGGACCGTCAGATGACGACACAGAGCGTCAACCCCTCTGGCGCAAAGGAAGGGCACCCAGGTCTAATGTGATCCCATACGCCTCAGCCAATCCAACCGAGGCTTTCTGAGGAAGCATTGGATACACATCCACCCATTGTGTCGTGTCATCCTGCTCTCCTCGGCTGCCTCTGAGTCTGAGTCATCTATCTCCTCGGGGTCAGTGGGTCGGTATATGGGGAAGGCAGCCAGAAGATCGGAAGTAGTATCCTCCACAGAAACGCCTTCGTGAAGAATAGAATCCTCGGCGTCCATGATACCTTCTTCTCTCGCCTCAACAGCAATGATGCCTCCACCAGCTTCCAACCTCGTCTCAGGAACAATGCCGCTGATGTCCGCCGCCCCTGTTCATCAATTGTCGGGACCGACTTAGTGTAGGGAGCATGTTCTAAACGAGGTGGTATGTCGGCCGCTGGTCCACTCACAGACGGCCCGGGCTCCGCAGCCGGACATGCCTCTAGTGTTGAGATCACTGCGCAAGGCATACGCTGGTCAGATGGGATCTTTTGACACCAAGCACCAGTAGTGAAGCGTGAGACTTACAAGAATCCAGAGCATTGGTCCCTAGTGTTTCGGCCGCTGCAGGAGCTGCCGTAAGGGGATACCCCTTCGCGCTTGTTAATTCAATGATGGGTGTCGGATCCCCATCATTTCCCACTGGTTCCTCTCCTCTCGCTTATGGTGGGGATGCCCGTCCAATGCTCAACTGTACCTGTGTAGAATGGGGAAGTGAGTTAGAAGTTGTAATGGAGAATGGATGAATAAGGGAAATGAATGAAGAAAGAGACAAACCTCGAGAATCTCAGTTATGTTGTGATCAGATTCGGAAATCTCGCTGCTCTCTCGGAGACTCCCTTGGTAGGTCGCCCCTTGCGACCCCTCACCTTCAGGCTCATCTTCTTATTCGTCTTCTCCCTCACCTTCGTCCTCTCCGGTTTCCTCCTCCCCCTCCGTCTCCTCGTCACTGTCGCCTTCTCCCATCGGCATCGCTTCTGGATCATGCTTTTGGATGAGCATCACTTTCACTAGGAATGGTGGCTCCACACGCCACCCCCTTTGGCGTGCATATGAATCCATGTCCATTTGATAAGCATGCTGCTGATGGAAGTTTACTCGGTCGGTAATTTGAACGTCCCTGACCTCTAGCAGTTGGATCCCATTTTGCATTATCTTCTGCCAGATGGCTTCGACGCTCAGCGATTGTCATAGGGTCATCTAGGCCGACCATATTGCTGGGATAATTGCGTCTTGGGATGGTTCGAGTAGATATCTTATCTACTTCCCGGGCAGTTCCATGGCCGCCTCATGTGACCCCCCTACGGGTAATGAGGATGTGGCAGCACCATGTGATGTTCCCGCTGCCGAAGTCCCAGCCTGTGCAGGCCTCGCTGCCTGACGCGCCCTTGGTCCTCCCCTTCTGACGACACCATGCCTTCTTTCCCTTCGCCTGGTTTCCGTGTGAGTAACATTGAGTTGCCAGGCGCGCTTGAGTAATAGACCCTCAGGGTACGTAATGGTCCAGTGTTCGACGTATTCGGTTGCTAGGTCGGCATCGACCTCGACTGGGGGAAGAGTGACAACATCGCCAGAACCGAATGTGGTGAACATCAACCACATCTGGTGAAGGACACACAAATTCTTCTCCTGCCATACATCCGTGAATACCTTCTTCAGCATTCGTCAGAGGCACCCGAACTGCCTGGCGAATCAGGATGGTACGTAAGGCTCGCAGATCACCTTCCCGTCAATCCGAGCCCTGAGAACCCCGCCCCGAATGCTCTGGAAGTATTCCTACAATTCCAGAGAGCCTCGACCATTGTCCACCAGCTGGATGACTGGGGTGGGGAATAGGCTGAACATGAAGTTGGCATTGTTGCCGATGTGGATCCTCATGCCCTCCTCATTGAGCGTCATCGGTGCCACCCCTGCGATGTTTAGCAAGGATGGTCGCAGACCTTTTCCCGGAGGACATACGGAGTATGGGAAAGTATACCCGCCGAGATGATCCGCCACCCAGCCATGGAAGATCTGGAAGGGACCACATACTCTTCGAGGCAACCCCCCTCATGAGATGCGCTCCAGGATGGAATACAGCTTGGCCAGTACGGGGATGCCCAAGTTGAACCGTTTGTTGGAAACCATGGAGCCCGCCATCACCAATGTTGTTGGACGGACTCACATCCTCGCATCCCACACCGGCAGGAGCAACCCGCTCATGAAGGCGGTAAGGAACCCGGCTTACCGAACGTTCGGGTCCCGTGCCTCAATGACGCGGTAGCCCCATGATTGGTATTTCTCCGCCTCCAGGGTCCTCCAGTATGACCCATCCCTGCTCCTCTGAGTCGCTGTTGGGCACCGTTTTCCCCGTCCTGGCTTTTTGATGGCCAGATCCTTCTTGAGGAAGAGGCTGAACCAGCCCTTGAAGGCAATTTCCATCAGGAGGTCCTTGACCCCCAGCCTCTCTTTGGCCAGCTCCAACAGGTGCCACATCAGCATAGGCATCCGCGACCTGTCTCCCCAGGTGCTCTTTGGAGGAACGAACTCGTCGTATTGGTAACCCTCCAAGGGGATACCTCTGATGCAGTGAACGTCCCAAATACTAATGCCGACTTCCCCATGATAAAGGTGGAATGTGTTGGTGTCAGGAGACCATCAGGTGAATAGCTCCGGTCCGAGTTCAGGCTGGCGGTAGAAGTGGAACTGCGATGTCCATACCGCCTCGAACAGGCCGATATACCACAGTTTTTCCCCGAACTAGTCACAGTTATGGTGGACCAAGAATGCCTAGGCCCATTCGATGGTGAAGTTTCCCCCAGACCGAAGGTCCCAATCCTTCAGCCAGCCCTTCGTGTCATCAGTGACGCTCGGACGGAACGTGCTCGTGTAGAGGGCCGGAGAATCCTCTACCACAGGCGCGTCCCCTTTAATGGTCCTAGTCCTCAGGTTTAGGACATATACGTCTATATGTCGAGTTTCCCTGGCAGGATGGCCGTTGTTGGTGATGTTGTAGTGAGGAAGTACGTCCTCCCGAGTCACCCAATACCGCGGCGTGTCCACCTCGAAGCCCGGCAGTGGCACCTCCTCTAGGATGCCAATGTTCCAGAGCGGGAGGATGTCCGACAAGGGATATATATTATGGGCCGATGTCAGTAGATTGAACAATGTCAAATTGTTGGAAACGATCACCTTGGCACCATAAACCTCCTCGATCGCCTCCATTTCTATCCTACGGGCAGCGGCTTCCCCCTCATCAACTCGGTTTGCAGCCATCTCGAATCTTTCTGGAGTTGGTAGAAATCAGGATGCAGTGCACGGAATCAGAGAGTTCTACGTGAAATCTGAATGATTTACGTGAAATCATGGAGATGAGCACGCAATTGGAATGTGAAGCGTGTAAAAGCCCAAGCAGGCGCGAAATCAAGGCCGAATTTCAGATGAAATTCCGCGCTACCAGAGCATTTTTAAACTAGCCACGGATGAGATTTCGCGCACGAGAGCGATGATCTTATCGCACGGAAAAAAGAGGAAGTATGGATCTGGGACCTAGTGCCCCTTTTTATAGGCGAGGCCAGGGTTCCGCACCGCACGGAAAAACGATTCCGCACGCGTCCGTAGTTTTGCGCGCCCACTCGTAATTTTGTGCACAACTTGACTGAGAGACTCAACACTTTGGTGTTTCAGCGTTTCCCTTGGAATCTGATCATTGCGACCTCTCGCCAATCCAATTCCAAGGGGGGCATTTGTTGACACTGAAAAAAAGTCCATAAATCTTGGAGGATGTTTCAAAATGACGAAGCAAAGTCGTATTCGGAATCAGAGGCCCGATCCGGTGGCCTGGGATGTGGTGTGCGAAATCAAGAAGGGTCCGCGCGAAAAATTGTTCTGCGCACATAGAATCACCGGGTTTCGCAGAATTCAGCCGATGAGGCGTGCAATATTTGCGGGCCCCGGTTCTGCACGACATGTTCTTGCGCGCCGGCAGCGCTCGGCATGATGAATTTCTCGCCCCCCCTGGATTCCGCGCTGGAGGTCTTCTATAAATAGAAGGTGACCCCAGACAGTTTGGGGTTCCGGAATTCGAAGTGACTCTCGTGTGCTCAATTCGGATTCCCCCGCGTGCATGATGGCTTCCAGGTAATCCCTCATTTCGCGCAACCTTGCCCCGGAGTGCGCCTTTGCGCGCAACTCCACCAGCTTCAGTGAATTTGCCACCTTCCCAGGGTTCCAGCCTTGCGCGCAATCAGTGTCTTGTGCCCACAATACCCTACCATGCGCATAATTCCCTATCCGCGCGCAATTCCCTTGCTCCAATTGCGCATCGTCCTGGTGTTCTGCGCGCAAACCTTCTTTTTTGTGCGCAAAGCCCAAGACCCTTCACCTTGACGCCCCTTGGCTTCCCCCTTGCACCGGCACCTGATGTCTCCCCTGTCGGGCGTGCGCACCATGCATAGATTTCCCGTACGGCCTTCTAGGCTCGTGCGAAGTAACCTAAAGGCCCTTTGGGCCGTGTTTCCCATTGCGTTGCTTTGACTTATGCTTCTCCGCAGAGGCACGCTAACGGCTATTGCTTCTTCGCATAGCCACGCTAACGTGGACCCCCTGGTGGTTTTCCATGCGGCTCCCCTTCACCATGGCCTTGCCAATGCCTTTAATCCCACAAGGGGTAGAGGGTGTTGGGAATGTAAGCCCTAGGGGTGCGGACTGAACCCACCTCGTCCAAGCTACAGGACGTTAAACTGCTAAGCACCTCGTCATTAACACAAGACGTTAAAATGTGGTCCAACCCCATGCTTCTCACGCAGGGTCCCCCCAGCTCAGACATTTTTTACGCCCACTCGTCTCCACGGGAATGGACTCTTCCTCACACGGAATGAGATCCTTCTTGTCGGAGCAGCGTTTGTCCGCAGGGGAAGGGCCACCTCAGAGCGTAAGCCCCTAGCCTTTCTTGCGGATGATTGCACTCGTGCATCTCCGTACTTACCCCCTGCTAAGGCCAGTGGAGTCCTTTTCCCACTGCGCTTTGTTGCACCGCGGGCCTCCACCCTAGAGTAAGCCCCGACACCAATGGCCTCTAACCACGCATAAGCCCCTGTTTCCTCCTTGGGCCGCTCAACACTTAAACCCCATTCTGTTTCTCACAGACGCACCCTTTGCGACGTGATCGTCTGGTCCCTGCTGACTCTTATTTCCCACACCGAGCATGACTCACGTGGGCTTAGAGCGCGAATCGACCATGAAATCTTCTTATGGGCCGCCCTAGAGCGTAATCCCCATCCCAGCGAACTACGTGGACTTTGATCCGTGCTAACGCATGGTATGTAGGAAGCCTCCATGAGGTTCAAACCCACCACCCGGTCGTCCCGACCTTTCCATGTCAGTTCCCTGACCACCTCGGGCCGCCTCAGAGTGTAAGCCCCAAACCCCTCGTCCCGCATAACGTTAACCTTTATCCCATCCCACATGATGTTAAACTGTATCCACCCTCTTGGGCCATCTCAGAACGTAAGCCTCATGTATCACTCCGCCATCCATCCTGATCCTTACCCAGGCCGCCACATCCCGGTGAGATCATGCCACAGCATCCCACTCCATGGTATCCGGGAAGCAACCCACTTGCTGGCCCCAACATCAGTGTTCCCCCCCTTAGGGGTCCATCAACCCGATCTGTCTCCACGAGACGTTAAACTCGCGACATACCCTGTGTTAAACATGGGAAGCTGAGGAAAACCTCAGATGATACACATTCCCAGCGATTGATGTGGGATGCCTCGGGCTTCCGCGCCCTCGAGAAGCCCTTAGATGAGGGACCAAAGACAGACATGCCAACGACGCCCCAACACGACCATTCTCATCACCGAAGGTTGCTACCCCAACAAGACCCCTTAGAGCGTCTCGATGGAACCATCGTAATTAACTGGCGTCCATGTAGATATGGCACCGGGAATAGGCTTCACGAACCCGTCTTAAATCTATGAGGGAGACCCGAACTAGGTGATGAGCTCCGAGGAGAAATCCACTGAAAGAAGAACCGACATCCCATCATCCCGGTTCGGATCAAAGAGCAGACGTCCCTAAACAAGGAACAGAGGCCGCCTGCCTTTGGAAAGCGGGAATACGGGGTAATAAGCAGCGCGTCCTCCCCACAGACAGATGCGCGCACCCCAGGGAAAGCATCGGAGCAACAGAGGTCGACATTATAAATAAATTAATTTTATTTGTCATTTTCGTGAATGATTTTTAGTTCTATATTATTATCACATATTTATCTCTATATTTTTCTATAATCATACTCATAACCTGCACTTTTCATGAAATATTTTTATAAAAATAAAATTTTTATAAATTTTTTTTATTTCTATGATAGTGTAAATGGATGTACTCTATAAATATTTAGGAAATTAGTTTTTATAAAATTAATAAATTTAAATTTAATTCTATCAAAAAAATTTGTGATGAAAATTCCTACATCCTTATTAAACTAATTTTTTTTCAAAAATGACATCCTATTTTCTCATTTTTATTTAATGACCTGTAAAAATTTGATAAAAAATTTCCATTTATTGAGAATTTCACTATATAATCAAATTAAAAAATAATGGTTTATTTATAATTTCTATGATAATCATTCATCTTATTGAATTTATTATATTACATTAAGGACATTGAATTTATTTGACATTAAAATCCAACGGATCATTGTTGAGTGTAGTAGTCGGCCATTTCCTTTCATCTAACATAATGATTCCTACCAGAACATCAATTTTTAGTCTATAGTATCTCAATAATTTATTATTAATATATTTTTTCATCCCAAATGTATTATAATTTTAGTTAATCTAAAAAATTATCATTCAATTCTATATATTTTATTTTAGTTTTTAAATTTATTGTATTCTTAGTGAATGTGCTATCTATGTCATGTGTATCAATATTAATATATTCTGTAAATCATTTTGATTCTTGGTGAACATCGATTTTAAAGGGATAACTACTTTATGGATATATAATTTCAATAAGAATATAATGAACTACATCCATTTAATTAAACGTGTTCAATAGTAAATAAATTTAGCATATAAAATTATATCAAAAATTGATATTTGAAATATTTAAAAACTAAATCTGATTATTAATTTTTAATTCATTTTATTAATTCCCCATACATGAAATCTCAAATAAATGTTATTTATTATTCATCTTCATATTTATAATATTTTATAGAAACTAAACTGTTATTTTGTTTCGAACACAATATCTATATTATTTATCTATGTTAATTAATAATTAAAATGAAATATTTAATTCATTATATAATTGAAAAATAATCAGAATAAATATAATAGTAATTACAAGATTCAAAAAAATGTGTGATACTAATTGTTAATCATGTTGTACTCATGTATGCATACATTGAAGGTGTAATCTATGATATATATATATTATAAAAATCTATTTTTCATCTACCAATAAAACCAATATGATGTATTTATCTAGTTTAAAAAATTTATTATATTGATTTTATAATAATAAAATTAAAATATATAATATCAACAATTTTCATCCTCAATGTGACTGGTTATATCATTTAGGTGTTTTTAGTATTGAAAAATTAAATGTATCAATTAACATCTTCTAGTATATTTATTATAGAAGGTGTCTTCTAAGACACCATAGATCCATTTCTTTATAGATAATGTCATACAAATGTTCTTCTCATTATAAAAATATATAGGTTACATAATATTAAAAAAATATTTATGGTGGGGGATTAGATATCATATTGTATCGTCAACATCCATATAGAAATATCTCCAAAATTCTATAAGATATATGAAAATAAGATAAATTCTGATACTGAGTGAAAAAATAGGGTTCTATAATTCCATTTGATTATTAATATAATCCTAAAAGATATATTATATCGATCTCCATCTTCGCTCATGATTTAAAATTTTAATAGTACATTAATTCTATATTATTACATTTCTATTTTGTGAGTTGAAGGTGTTTGAATGGTGTCCATGGAGGGTTAGATGGGTTTTAGAGCTGAAATAATAATTTAAATAGTATTTCATAATGTGAATATTAATTGAAATTGTTCGTAATTGTTAATTGTATAGGAAATAGAGATTTATGGATTTATTCTATGTGGTGGAATTCAATTTTTTATTGATTCAGAACATGTGACAATTAGTAATGGTGTGAATTAATTTTTTGATAAAACACCATTATGTTTCGTAGATGTTGGTCATGTGTTTTCATTACATCCACTTGTAGACAGAATTGATTTCATGGTCTAAATTTTTGGGCAATAAAAATTTCATGGAATGAATACGTTTTCAAGATTGGAATTTTTTGAGATCTATTTAAGATATATATTAATAAAAATTTACAAATTATCTCATCATAATCTCATTCCTCTAGTGTTTTGGGAGAACCAAAAGAAAATTTTAAACAATCATAAAGGCCATTCCTGAAATTGCTAGCACTAGATAAATGATAACTATCTTTTTTGTGTGTGTGTTGAGGTAATTGTATTTAAAATTCAATCTATCATATTCCAAGTTTAATTAAATATTTAGAGATGATATTTTTTCCATCACTATATTTTATGGTGGTGATTTTATTAATCATTCAATAGATATAGTTTGATATAGTTATACCTTTTATGGTTATGGTATTCCATCTATTTCTCCAACAACCAACTACACATGGTAATTTAAAAAGATTATTTATGTTACAATATCATCATACTCTTCCTCTATATGAGTATTTTTTGTGTTTTAATGCATTTTTCATCATATAGATCAATATTATTTGTCATTGTATGAATATCAGTAGTCATCTTTAACTAAAATTATGTAAATTCTCAACCCTTCTGAAACATTACTTCGTAAAAAATATGTTGTTTGAGGTGTTTGGGAGGAGTCTATAGTGTTTCAAAAAAACATTAGTCTATCCAATAGTAAATCATTTCAAAAATGATATAAAAATCTATTCATCCACTACTGACTCATCCTGAAAATGAATCAACTAGTAGTGAATCATCATGGTGATGACTCGTCCAGTGGTGAATTTTTTGGAAGTGACTCATCAGGTAGTGACTCGTCTGGAGGTGACTCATCTGTCCATGAATGTTCTGGCAGTGACTCATCTAAATGTGACTCTTCTGGATATTACATGTTTGGTGGTGACTCATATAGTGGTAAATCATCTTGTGGTGCCTCATCAGAGCGTGACTCATCAGGCGGTGACTCTTGTATAGGTGACTCATCGAATGTTGAATCGTATAATGGTAACGTATCTATTGGTGACTACTATTAGCACTAACTCCTCCATTTTTGACTCATCTACTGATTACTCATACTTATGGTGACTCGACTTAGATGTGACTCTTCATGTTGTGCCTCTTTTGTTACTGAATCATATAGTGGTCTCGCCTCCTAATAGTTACTCATTTCAATAGCTTTAAATTTTTCTACAATTTTCAATTTTTCACTATTTTCCTTTTTTAAAACATTTTTTTATATGAAATGATATTAAAGAAATAATTGTTTGATTTACGGCTTTTCAAAAGTGACCCATCATGGATTTTGTTTTCTATGAGTTCGAAATCCATCTAATAGTATAAAACTTTTGGTATTGATGAGATCCTCTTGAACGAACATTCAAAACTATATCTAATTGTAATCTTCCTATATCAAATCCTTATGAAATTAATGATCCATCCATCTATCTTTCGGTATTAATTTCTCTTGAGACCAGACTTCCATAATCCTTCTTATATAGAGTGGAGTAACCCGGTTACTTCCTTTAGTATTTTTTCCCTGGTGAATTTCCTTATGTACACATGACTCTGCATTCGGTGGAACAAGGTTGTCTATATCATCTTTCAACCTGGTAGTATTTTCCTCTATTTATCATTTTGTATATCATGTTGTATTGGTTAATTTTTTCATTTTTGTGAACATTATATCAACCATATTTATAATGAAAATAAATTATACTATATTAATTATATATGGGTGGGAGATTGTAAATTATGATCTTAAAATTTTTGTTGATAGTATTTTATATTATTTTAGATTGTGAATTTATCGTCATAATTTGATGATCGATATCTTGTCATTTAGTGGACTGATAATTTTTTGTCAACCTTATTTTTAAACCTCTATTATTTGGTTTTTTAGTATATTCTTATATAAACTGGCGAACCATGTATATTCAAAAAATGTAATGGATTTCCCATGATATAATGGTTTGTGTGATAACAATAATAACTAAATAGTGAAATTGAATAAGGAATACTTTTCTAAATCTAAAAATGTGTTGGGTTGTGATATATGTCATGATGTGTGGAATGGTTATCATTTCTGCTTATGGGATTGATGTGATGTGTTGTGTCTATTTTGTGATTAGAGTTAGGTATGTGGATGAGATTTAGCTGGGAAGTGGGGCTCTGATGGATATTATGGTATAATGGTGCAACAAGGCTGTGATGGTGGTTATGGTATGGTTATGTAGTAGGGTTGTGAAGCATTATGTAGTGCTAAAATGATGTGGATGGGGAATTTGAGCTATACTATAGTTTTTGTGTTGTTTGGTTGGTTATATTCAATTTACTAAAATATTAACTAGAATAAATGAATTATAATGATTTAAAATGGTAATGTTTCAAACATGGATTGATAATGGAGTATTTTTATTAACTATTTAAAATTTATATACAAACTAAGGGGATTATATTATGAAACTATGTTACATCCTAAATGTAATGGGATGCTAATTATTTTTGAATACATGAATTTATGGAATTGATAAATTTTCATTTATGGATAATCCTATACTAAATAAAATTTATTAAATTATAAAATAAGAAATTGGCCTTTCCCTTTTTGTGTGTAATTTTATGAATTTTGAGGGGGTACGATTTTGTGGATTCATAGAGATGTCTATTCATTATTATAAACCAATAGGATTGGATAGTGTGTTCTAAATCTATAAGTATACACACCATATTTTGTTATTATTTCTATATGAACCAACACAAATTGATTTCATTGTATCTACATCCACATATTCACACAGAAGTGTGTCTTTCAAAAATTCCCAGTTCGATTATGGATTTATAGCTAGCGGCTCTTCTCGGCTCCCTCATCCTGGTCATAGTGGACCATGTGTATTCAGGAGAGTTTTCATTTAAGGTAATAGTATTATCCAAGACGTGTTTTTATTTGTGGACCCATGATTCTATGGTATAGATATGTTGTGTTTCAATGTCCTAGCTGTGTGTGGGTGGTATGTGATGTGTTGTGATAGCCCAATACATTGTGGGATAGATATGATGTGATGTGACATTCATTGGAAGTGGTATGATTTCCATGATTTTAATTTTTGGGGTGTAGGAGAAGGGAATCATAGGTAATGTGGTGCGGGGAAACCAATCATTTATTTAAATTATAATATATATAATTATAATTTTATTTATTATTTGATGTCAGAGTCTTGGTGAGGTTAGTGTTTTTGTTAGTATAAATATTTAAATGATATTTTGTTCTACTACATTCCCACGGGTGCATTAGTATGACCTTTTCACATGTGCACGAGGTAATTCAGTTTTTTTATTGATTTTACCATTTCTAGAACCCTAAATACATGAAAATTGTTTTTAGGATTATAGGAGGACATTGTGGACCACGTAAGACATTTATAGTTGAGACCATTGGAGATGTTGGTATATTTCATCCGTATATTTTATTTCATTTTTGATTTATTTTTGGAGATGTTTTTAGGTATATGTTTCATTTATTCTTGTATTTTGTGATGGGTTTTATTAATTTTATATTATAGAATGGAGTGTTTTTTTTTGACTTATTAATATCTCAAAATCTTGTTTTATTAAAAATGCAATGCCTCTCATATTTTGTTATTTTTATACACTCGGTGATTGTCCACAACCCATCCATATTAGAGGTGGGACTTGCGGGTTTCATTATATTTCATTCATCATTGTGATGTATTTGGTGGGATGGGATCATGATGAGATGATATCAAAGATAATGTTTTAGAAATAAGGTGTAGTTCATAGTTAGAAATAGTGATGAATTCCTTGGTTGGTATGGAAATTTTTTCAGTTGATTTTCGAGCATGACATAGGCTAGGGATACTAGCTATGACATTGGACTTTTGGCCCCACAAGATCTAGTGCATGGACTTTGAGCTTATTGAATGACCAAGTGATAGAAATCCCCATTCATGGTAGTGACCTATGTGAGGTACATGAACCATGATGTCTTGTGTTTTTTTAATTAGGTGATCTGGGGAAGTCAACAAGAAATAATTAAATCATCAAAATTATTATTCTTTACTTTGATTTTTCCCAAGCTATTATTTCCAATAAATTTTTATTTTATTCCAAATTATTCATATAAATTAAAAGGAAAAAAGTAAAATAATAGCAAACTAGACAAAGAAGTTTGTTCGAATCCTTTTTTGGGATTGAATGTGTTGTTTCCTTTCTTAATATAACATAATTCTTACTGAAATGAACCTTTTTTCATTATTATAAGGGTACAACATAGACTCTAGTTATCATAATGTTAGAAATGTTATGAGAAGTATTCATAGTTTATTTTCTTTTATGATCAATTCTTTAAATTTTGAAATCCCTTAAGAAGAATGTAATGTCAAAATATATTTAAAACTCGAATGATAAAATATATTATTTTGTAACCATGGGTAGATGTATTATGGGTCCCATGTGAGTTAATATTCAATTTTTTTCCTTTTAAATTAATTTATCATGATTATGTTTTTTTCCTTATTGTAAAACATTATTTAAGAAATTACTTTTCTGAAATTCATGAAAACAACCATCTTAATTTTTGATAATTCCTTTTAATTTGGAGACCTTGAAAATAATAACACGATATTTATTTATTCTTCATTGGTTATATATAGTATTGATATAATTATATGTTGTAAGAATTCAATACAATAGAAATTATTATTAAATTTAAATATAAATTTATAAAATGTTAATATTTCAGGGTGTTTTCCTTTTCAGACATAAAACAATTCAAATGAGAAAATTTATTATTTTATTATTGATAAGAATTCTTATTTTCTAAAATATCCTTTACTCACATGTTAAGTCATGTGTATATCATTATAGGATGCATGCCATATTTTGAATCATTTATATTAAAACTACAGAAATTCTAGTATTTGAAAATTTAGCACATTACATGATTAATATATTTCATTTAAATATGTATGTAGAAACATGTTATCCTTATATTTTTTTTATATTATCATGTTTTCATGAGCCACTAAAATGATTAAATAATATTTAAGCCAAGTATAAAAATCCATGAAACATACTAATACAACATTATCACTCTATAATATGATTCAGGAAATCATATTGTGATTTGATTATTTTAAAATCAGTTTTTTTTTATTTAATTTTATAGATTAATTAAAAAACGAACCTATCATGAAAAATAAATTTCAAATGAAGAATGGATTTACATTTCATTGATAATAAAAGGAACCTAATATATCATGTTTTATCATATTAAACATGTTGTCTGATGTTTAAATGTTCTTAGATTCATACGTAACATGGATTCATATTAGATATATTAAAATGTTGGGCATAGTTTTTCACCAAAAATGAATATGGAATATATTTTTTTAGTTTCATTTATTTTCAATGGAATGCTGTTTTTATTTTCTATGCTGAAAAAATAATGGTTGGACTCCATTATTTTCCTTTAATTGATTTAGATTATGTGTCACTTGATGTGCGTCCTTTATTAAACTCTACATGAATTAAAAGGCTAACCATTAAATATATTTGATGAACTAGATATCCAAGATAAATTTAAAATTTTGTAATATTACTCACACAAAACAAAGAGGTGAAGTAATATGGGACCATAAATAATTATGAAAAATAGTTGGTATTTCTACAATGAGTGCTAATTCTTTTTATGTTTCCTTGGCTGTTGTGTGATTAAAAAATTCATGATTGTAAAGGTGGGGATACTTGATCCCTAATAATGATGAATTATAAATTGATGCGATTAAAACTCTAATGGAGAGTAATTATTTTCAAATGTGAATAATATCATTAGATGGGTGATGGAATTCTCGATTTGTGCACTTGGGACAATTATGTATGATGATAATGGTGATTGTTAGTTGGGGATGTGTGAAGAATGGTATAAAGAATGTTTATATGTGAAAAGGGTGGTTTCTTGTGAATGGTAAAGCGGTGTAATGATGTGGTTGTATGGAATGTCTGGTTGACATTTCTATTGCATAGTACGTTTGGACAGTGGTTATGCTATGCAGTGGTGGTATTGTGTATATATACTAACATGTGGTTGTTATGGTGGGATGACTTGTGTTTTTTTGTTATAATATTTTAATGATCAAAGAACTCCACTACCATATAATTTTTTATAACATATTGTATGAAATAAAATGAATTTTTTATGGTAATTAATTATATTAATGAAAATAGGTTTTCCTACCATGTGTTATGTTTTTATAAATTAAATGATTATAATTATTGACCATTATTATGTTGTTTTTTTTATTTTTCTTGTTTTAATGGCTTGTGTTATGACCTCAAACATATGAAAAAAATAAGTATCTTTCCTCATTTTAAGACATTTTATATTATGACACATTTTAAATCTCTAAGGGTGAGTCAGTGCCACCCAAAGTAGATAATAATATGGTGTTGTGGACGATTTCCATTGATTTTTATACTTATGGTAGATCTAACTATATTAATATTATTTCTTATGTTCTTTGGGTAATGTTGAAATTTTTTTCATGGTTATTCAGAGTGAATAATTTTTCATTAGAAAACATGATAAATTTTACAATTGGACAAAATGAATTATAAAAACCTTCATTTTTTCCTACATTTCATTTCATGGTAAAACTTTAAGACACCCAATGAATGATTTGAAAGATATGGTGTGCACTGATGAGAAGCATTGACAGTGACTTAAAAAAACAGACAAAAATAAGTTTCTTATTTCAAAATAATTTCAGCAATTGAAATACTAATTTGAAGTAGAATCATCATTAAATAAAAAGGGTGTGAAATTTTTTAGGAATTGGCTTGGGATAATTTGAATTGAAAATAATGTCCTTTTAAAATTAATATTTTATATATATTTTTTGCAATAACATTCATGGATTTTCAATATATAAATTTTAACGTATATGAAATCATTGGGTGAAAGAAAATTTTATAATAATAAAAAGTTATTTGATTTTAAATGAAGAGTGATTTTGGAAGGCATGTAACTATTTAAAATTGTGAATGATTAATTGTGTTTAAAACAATGTTTTTATCATACTAATTTATTATGTATTGGATGCTGGTTTTTTATAACCATATATGTGGAATTGATCTGTTTCAAGGGTATCTCCCTGAGGAGACTGTTTTTAATGTATTGATTAAATTTTATGTTCTATTACCTTGTGGTATTTATAATCCAAATACATCGAGAATTATTAGAGGTATCTCATTTGTTTGTTGTTTAGTCAACCAATCTCTATCCTTCTAGTATTTTTAAAAAAATTTGGGATGAACCATTCCCCTATTTTGGTTTTAGTGGAGGAATAGTGGCCTTGTGGAGAATAAATTGGAGGGTGAGATATAGATTCGAGCCCAGTACCCAGAGATGTTTTGAGTTTTCCATTCCCTTTCTTTCTTCTGTGATGTCTTGTTCAGAAATTGGTTTTATATGAGATATATTTTTCCCCTTAATTTGATGTGTTCTAGGTGATTTGTAATAATGTTACAAAATTATTACAAGGGAAGACCAGATTCAAATTTCATGGACAATATGGTGATTTATCTATTATAATTATTTGGGTTAGTGAGTTTTATTAGTGGTAGTGTTTTGTAATGACCAAATGTTTTATTAATTGTTTTTTATTATTATAATTATTTCATATAATCATACAAAGTTACAGTACAATGAACTAATAATTACAATGTTTCCTTTAAATATTATGTTTTCAGCTATGTGATTTGGATTTCGAAAATCTGACATACACAGATCTGTTTAGTAATATATTTTGATTCAGATAAGACAAACACAATTTTTAGTGAATTGTAACCTTCCATTATAAATAGCAGGCTACCCATAAGAATATTAATATGACCCTTACAAATAATAAATCATCCAAAATAATATTATACTCACCCTTGAATGTATAAATAAAATTAGGAAATTTTATAATTGATAATATGGCCATAGAAAAATTATTCGTATTTTTTTAAATGTAAAATAATTAGTTATAATTAATAAATTTGTTTAAAAGAAAATTTAATATCATTAAAAATATTCAATAATTATTAATTTATTGTCTTATTGTTTAAAGACAATTTTATACGACCTTATGTAATTTTTCAAATCATTATAAAATCAGTTATAGTTTTTAATTCTGAATTTTTTTTATACATTATAATTTTAATTAAAAAATAACTAAAACATATTTAGAAAATTATTTTAGAAAAATTGAGTTTATTTTTAGATTCTACATTTCTATAAATGGTTATGGTGAATTTTTTGGATTTTTTTAAAATTCCTGAATTTTGAGGAATAGTAAATGAGGAAAATTCATAATATATGATAAAAACTAAATTTCTACATCATTATTGAGTCATGGATGATGTAAATGGACATTGGTCCGAACTCACATGAATATATTAATTTTTATTTTCACAAGAATATTTACTATTTATTTTCTTTTGGAAAAATAATAAACTAATGAATATAATATTAAGACCCCCCCCCACTATAAAAACAACCCATATACCCCTCTTCACTTCACACATCTCAATCCTTGTTCATTTCCTAAATTCTACCCAAATATCTCCCTAGGATCCTTCCCCGCCTCTATAATTCCCTGGTCTTCTCAAAAGACCAAATCAACTCCCCTAAAAAGGCTCTAAAAAGAGAATAACTCATTAGGTAAATTCCTCTTTCAGATTATTTTATTTTCTTTCAAGTTCTATTCTATTGTTATCATTCCTAAATCCCTTCTACAAAATGTCATGATAACTCTATTAATATACATGAACTGTAATTTCATTATTATAATGGGATATTTTATCATAATCTCTCCCCCTCCTTTTATAATATAAATGAAAACACCGTCCGAGAGGAGTTGATTTATCACATTCAAGGGAGTTGGGTTTTCAATTTGCATTGCAATCATTAATTATGTTCATGAAACCATTTTATGGTTTACCCAGAATATTAAATATTTATTTTATCTTATTTTTTTTCTACAATCCTATTTCAAACTTGATGTAAAATTTTAATAAAAAATTTTAATTATGAGAAAAATATATAAATTAATTCAAGTGTTTATCTTTAATGTTTTTTATAATAATTCAACATCAATCCAAGTAACCGAATTAATTTTACATCCATGAAACCATCTACATTTTGAATAATAAAATATTACTCTATATTGGGACACCCATCCCCATTTTACATTATTCTCCATTCATAAAATGATGTAAACCAATAATTAAAACCAATGATGAAAATGGACCTCAACAATGAAATTGTACCTCATGACCTTTAAACATGGTCATAAATGACATTAGTAGAATATAATAAATATTTTATATATATAACAGGTTCAGGAATTATTTATTAATGATACTGATTTTACAATTTAAGTCGTTTCTATCAGGTGGATAACACCATCAATGTTAAATTATGGGATCCTCTATTCAATTCAATATTATTATATTAATTCCAAATTAAAAAATATGATCTCTGTAGGGAATTCATTCCTAAGAAGGTTTGTAATAATACAGTCCAAGTGAATCCCCCGAATCAGATTCACGTCATCAGGTTTAATGAAAGAGATGTTTGGGGAAAAAGTAACATTGATAGTTTGATCTTCCTGGGATACAATGTGATCTGTGACCTGTTTTCCTTCTATACAGGTATGGGTGACCTCAGTGGTGCTGGTGATGAGAGTTTTACACTTCCTAATGGTGTAGGCGATCGACCATGGTATTGGTAGATTACCAGGAAACGAGTCGTGAAAAATAATATAATTTCATTCAACCTGATATAGGCATATATTTTGTTTAATTCATAGGAAAATCCTGAACAAAATCTCCTTTTCCTCTTCCTGAAGGGAATTGCCACTACTGTTTCGAGTAAGGTATCCTCTATTTTGCTAAAATTTATTCAAAAATATCCTCCATAGTATTTTCTTTCATGTATAATTATTAATGATGTGGTATGATTTTGAACCATACTAAAATTTCTCGCATGATTTATAAGTTATGGGAAACACCCTTTCTCTCTCATTAATCAATATTAAGTACACCCGATACCATGACGATAATCTGTAAGGGATTCCACCCGAAACTCATTTGTTCCATTGGGTTGCCTTAACTTCCTATTACCAAGATGAAGTTATATTAGTTTTTTATCAAGATAATCTTAATGTTTTTTACATGTTTTTAATTCATTTATTAGGACCCTACTATCAATATATTTTGGGCATATGTATGTTTTTACGTGATTCCCTCCTCAATACTTATCGTTAAGAAAACCTGTTTGAGGGAAACTCCTGAAATCTTCCACAATTTATAGTGCACACTATCTTATGTTTGAAGCCACCATTTTCTTTATAAAATCAGTATTTTTATTATTAAAACCTTATTGTATATCATATGGTTAAAAAAAGATTATTTCCTTTTCTATATCAAATGTTTGTTAGGGTTTTCCAAAAACCCGCACTAAAATGTTTTAATGATAAAAATTCAAAAAAAACATTTTTAATAGTTTTTAATTCTATTTGACACCACCTACAATAATATATTCCTTTTTTAACTTATAAATGTCCACATATATTATAATTACTTTCATTCGTGGACACTTTTATGATACACCCATTTGAAATGCTTTATGACATGTCTATGGTACCCAATTCTTTTCATCAGTAACTGTTATGTTTATATAAGATTGATTGTGTATGATTCATTAGGAGGAATAAATATTCATGAAATTTTATGATGGGTGAACCTAGGTCATTATTTAATTCTTTTGGGAATTTTGAGTCTCATGAGACGTTATGTGAGAGGGTCTTGGCGGTTAGCCTTGGCTTCTGCTACCATGTGCAACAGACATTGTGCTTAGCATTGGCTTGTTCTTCCATGTGATACAACAGTGGAAGTTAGAATTGGCTTGTGATACCATGAAAAAAATTCTCAGTGGGTAGACTTGTCTCATTATATAGTCATGTTTCATGTTGTTTACATATTACAATGACACCACGTTTATATGATTCCATTATTATATGTTATTATTCCATATGTTAAACGAGTTTTTATATCATCATGTCATTCCTTCTATCCCAGGTTCTAATAATTTGTTCTTAATTTTATTCAGTTACTGGTCTATTTATCTCATCCCATTAATCATGTGTTCCCCAAGGTGTACTATGAAAATGTAAGGGCTCAAGGGAAGTTATCATCTCCTTATTTAGATTAAATAAAGAAGTTTTTTATAGTACCATGTTTTCAATTTTATGTACCTTGTCTTCGAAGACACAAAAAATTACAATACCCAGTTTGTACTCTGATGTATAATTATGATTAAAATCATTTAATATTATATTTAAAAGGATAGGGTCACTATACATTGTATCGTAGAATGGTGTAGTTATTTTTAGAGTTTAGAAATAGATCTCATTAATAATAACTTCATGGATGATACTAAATATATGAAAACACCCCTACATTTTGTTAAGTATAATGTATGTGGTCTTTCAACCAAATAAATCCCTTCATGAATTCGATCTTATAATGGTGGATCTTGAAAAGATGTATCTAGGGGTAAAAATAGAAAACTCCACATTTAGATAGACTCGTATAGGAACTAGGGCATGACAATGGGCCTTTCCGCACTCTTGGTATGACACTCACAAGAAATATTATTTGGTAAATTCATGAGTTTGGTACAACCCATTATTATAGGAATGAATAAAATCAAATAAGTATATAATTTATAAAATAGGGAAAGGATAATTTAGATTGAAACCCACAGAATCACAAGTTTGGATATACTTCACCTTTACATGGTTATCCTTTTATGTTAAATTTTTCTTATTTTTACATTCATATTATCTATGTATTGAAATATCCTAATTCTATTATATTTTTCATTGTTAATATATGGAAGGAAGAAGATCATGAAAAACTCTTATTGATCATCTTGAATAACTACATGGAAATATAATCCTAAAGTTATTCTTAGATGACTATGAATCTTTTTCAAATATCCAAGTTAAAGGAAAACATCATAATGAGGAATCCAATTCTCTATAATTGTATGATTCGTTCAAGGATAAAGTACGTTATATTGGGGAATAATGTACACTCAAATTTATTGGCATGCTACGCATGGGAAGTAACATCAAAGACTTTTCAAATTCTTCTCCTTGTTTGAAAATTAAGAAGCACAAAACGATTTTCTAGGTAATGAAAAATATTTACAACTCAGAACAACCTATATATATCAAATTATAGATTATTTTCTTTTTGTAAATAACAAATGTTATTCATCGAAACAATAATTTCAAATATTTGATGACGAATCAGTAATATTTTATTTAAAAAAACATGGTAAAGAATATTTTTAAAAATTATATATAAGAATTACTCTTTTAATAACTTATTAGTTCTTCTATCTATATAAAAAAAGACAACGGAGGTGTTTTTGGGAAAAAGAAGACTGTGATTTTGAAAATATTCATAGGTACCATTGTTACAAATTAACCATTTCTACATAAAGGAAATGATAATAGAAAAAAATGAAGATGTATTTGATCTAATTAAGAAAAAGTACCCATGCATTTTTAGAGATTAAAATTTAAAACAAAGTTTTGATGGTAAAATTTTATAAGGGGGGAATAATGTAATGACACAATGTTTTTTTTGTGTCAATCTTATTCTAATAATAATTTCATATAATCACATGAAATTACAACACAATGAACTACTATGTACTATGTGACTTTAAACATAATTTTTTCACCTTTGTGATTTGAATTTTTAATATTTATCAAAAACTGTTGCGATTAGAAAAATGTTGAGTGTCCGATAAGACACAATTAATTTTTGGTGAGTAGTAACCTACCCTTATTAATAGTAAACTGCCATTATGAATAGTAATATGACCCTTATGAATAGTAAATCTTCTAAATGAATAGTAACCTCACCCTTGAATCGATAAAAAAATTTAGGCATTTTATATGTGATAATATATCAATAGTAAAAGATTCGGTATTTGTGTAAACATAAATAATTATTTATAATTAACTAATTTATTTAAAAGAAAATTTTTTTTCATAAAAAAATTCATACATTATTAATTTAATGACTTTTTGTTTAAAGATAATTTTATATGACCTTATGTAATGTTTAAAATCATTAAAAATCATTTATAGTTTTAAAATCTGTATTTTTATGTAAATTATCATTATAATTAAAAATTAAATAAATTATATTTATAAAATTATCTTTGAATAATTATGTTCATTTTTTCAATCTATATGTCAAAAAATGGTTTGGGTGATTTTTTTGGATTTTTAAAAAATTTATGAATTTTTAATGAATAGTAAAATACTATATTTCAAAATATACGATTAAACCTAAATTTATGTATCTTGCTTGAGTCATGGATGAAATAAATGGACATTTTTTTGAACTTATAAGAACATATTACTATTAAGGTCACAATAATAATTTATATTTCATTACTTATTCAAATCTAATAAACTAATGATTTAAATATTAATAAAACTCTCCTCCCCTCCACTATAAAAACCACCCACTCTACCTTCTTTTCTTCACTCCTCTCATTCCTTTTTTACTTGAATAAAATAATGAAAAATATCTCCCCAAGATCCTCCCTCAAATAAAGAAGCCATTGGATTCCTCAAAAGACAAAATCCTCTCCCCATAAGAAGCTATAAAGGGAGATATACTCAAGAGGTAAATTCCTCATTCTGATTCTATTATTTTTATTTAAGTTCTTTTATTTTATTTTTTCGTTCCTAACCTACATTCACCCAAATGGTATGTTAACTCCAGTATTATACATTTAATGTGATTCTGTTACGCTAATAATATATTTATCATTGTCTCACATTCACCATCTTATTATTCAATAAAAGAAAACATCATCCAAAATGCGTTTATTTATCACTTTCAAGGACAACAATTTTTCAATTTACATTATCATCTTCAATTATGGTCATGATACCCATTTTATTATTCAAATATACTATTAAAAATTTATTTTATCTTATGTGTTGTTCTGGAATCATTCTTTGTAGATGATGTAAAATAATTATAGAAAACAAACTAATTATTAGAAAATTTGGCAAATTAAATCATGTGTTTGACATTAATGTTTTCTATATTAATTCAACATAACTCTAACTAAAACAATTAAATATTAACCCATTTATCCTTCTTTATGTTCTATAATAAAATATAACTCCAATTATGTATGAACCCCCACATATTAATCTTCATTCATGAATATATGAAAATCGATCATTAAAACCAAGGAAGCAAAAAGAACCAAAAAATAAAATTGTACGTCATTCCCGATAAAAGTGGTTATAAATGAACATAAAAGGTTATACTAAATATTAAATATATATATTTTTTTATGGAATTATTAATTAATGAACCTATTTTGACTATTCCTGTCATTAATATTAAGTGTAGAACACCATCAGACATATGGTAAGGGATCGTCTATTTTTCTCACATTTATTTTAAAATATACTCCATGTTTTATCCATTTATGTGTAATTATAATTGAAGGGGTATAATTTATAACCACAAACATACTTCCCTAATTATTAATATATTATTAAAAACCTCAATTATCTCTCATTAATCCATCTTATGTACCCCCAATATCATGCCAATAATGCGTAAGGGATTCCACCTGAACCTCCATAATTCATTAGGGGTTCCTTGCCTTTATTTTACCAAAATGATGTTATATTATTCTTTTATGTGCATCCTATAATTTATGTGTACATGTTCCAAAATAATTTATTAAGACCCTTTCATCATTCTCATTTTGGATATAAATGTTTTTTTTGTGATTCCTTCCCCAATACATTACATTAAGAAGACCTATATTAAGGGAACTTCCTAAATTTGTATATGATTTCAAGTGAACCTTATATTATATTTCAATCCTCCATTGTTTTTATAAAATAATAATTTTTATAATGAAGTTATTTTATGATATCTTCTGGTAAAAATAAGATAATTCCCTTTTCTATTTTAAATTATATTTATAATTTTATTTAAAACAACACTAAAATGTTTTAATGATAAAAACTATTAAATGCTCTTTTTACAAGTTGTAACTTCTGTTTGACATCACATACCATAATATATTAAAATTTTACCTTTTAAATGTACATTTATGTTCTAATTACTTTTATTCATGGACACTTTTATAAAACACCCAATTGTTATGCTTTATGACATGATTGTGGTACCCAATCCATTCCATGGGTAACCCTTTTATTTATGTAAGATTGATTGTGTAAAATTATTTATGTGTAAAACATATTCCATAAAAATTAAAATGGGTGCACCAATATAGAGCTCAAATTTATTGGGTAATTTTGATTTTCATGATATGTTATCTGTAATGGTCTTGGCGATTAGCCTTAGCATGTGCGACCATGTGCGACGGTCATGGCGGTTAGCCTTGGATTGTGCTACCATGTGAAACAGTCATGGAGTTTAACCTTGAAAAGTGATTAAGTAAAGGATTTAGTTTCTTCCACATTATTATGACCTCATGTTTATATCATTCCATGTTTATATGTAATGATTCAATATGGTAAATTATTGTTTTACTATCACGCATTGCATTATATCCCATGTTCTTGTGCTTTGTTAATATAGTTATTCAAATAATGGGCAATTTAGCTCATCCTTTTGTTCATGTTTTCTTATGATACCATATGTAGATATAATGAATCATAATAATATAAGATATCTTTATGCAGAATAGATAGGGAAGTGTTTTTTTCTATCCCATTTTCTTTTTTATGTAACTAGTCTTCAAAGACACTAGACTTCATGATCCTTATATTGTACTGTAATGTATAATTATTATTAAAATCGTGTAACGATATATATAAAATTATAGGGTAGCTATATGATTCATGTGTATGGATATCCTTGAGATGTATCTTTAGGGATTATAGTATGGAATGTCAATGTTTTTTCTTCTGGGATGGTTTCAATTTCAGAGGGTCAGAATTGTTTGAGAGGTATTTATTGTATGGCCCAAACTTTTTGGCTAATTAAATTACCAAAAATATAAGGTATTTGGTGTTTCGGGTTAGTCATAAGTGTTCTTGGGACATATCAATCATTTCAAAATTTATTAATTTATTTAGTTTTCCTAATTTATTTTTTATGAATATAGAATCATCATTGTTGTGACTCGTCTGGTGGTGGATCATCCTAGTTGGCACTCTTCTAGTGGCGACTCATCTAGAAGTGTCTCGTCTTGTGGTTACTCATCTGATGATGACTCATCTTGGGGTGACTCTTCTGGTGGTGAATCCTCTAGATCCATCTTTCTAGGAAATCATTCATCTTTTACTGACTCATCTGGAGTTGAGTAATCTGGCAGTGACTCATCTGGTGGTGAATCCTCATGGTAGTGAGTAATATTGAAGTGAATCAGCTAGTTTTGACTCTTCATATAGTTGACTCATCTCGGTAGAGACTCATCTGGTGGTGACTAATCTAGTAGTGACTAATCTAGTAGTGAATCATCTATCAGTGACGCATCCTAGTGGTGAAGCATTTCAATAGTTTTACATTTTCCCAAAATTTTCATGTTTTTCCTATTTTTCCATTTATATTCTTATTTTGATGAGAAATGTGTTTAATGAATTAATTAATGGTTTTATGGCCTTTGTAAAACGGATAAATGATATTATTAGTTTTTTAGATGTCTTTAATCATTCAAATATTTTAAATCTCAAAGTATCTTTGAGATCCACGTTAATTTAAATTAAATCCTCTATCTAATTCGGACCATACATGATAGAATATTTCTAAAATAGAAGTACATTCACTCTCTCATTTGGTATAGATTTCTCTCTAGACCCGACATACCAAATACATCTTCCTTGGAGTTTTTTAATCTAGTTGTTCTAGTTAGATCATTTTCTTTCTTATATATTTTCATATAGAATGTGCTCCTCTATATTTGATGCAACAGGGCTATGTCGTTAATCTTTCTTCCATAATACATTTTCATTTGTTTCTTCTTATATTTATAATGTGGGATGAGTGCATTATTTTCAAATATTCTGAACATAGTTTGAACCAGATTATGAAATATAATGAATTGGTTTATATTGAATTTAATGTCTTAGAGGAATCTTATGTATGATCATACATAATTTTATTGATTTTATGTGATTTTATTTGATATTATGATTTTGTTGGTGTATTTCTATGATGTATATCATGTCTTTTGGTGGCATGATTATTCAGAACAAATATTAATTGGTAATCTATGCTTTTGTTCTTCATTGGTATCATAATATAAAAATAGGATAGCCATTTATATTCAATTAATTTAATAGATTCCTAACAATATAGTTGTTTGTGGGATAACACCCATAATTAACAAAGTAAAATTGAATAAGGGATACATTTGGACATCTTAAAATATTATGTCTTCAGATATATAGTATGATGTGAATAATGTATGTGGTGATTGTGTGTGGTGTTTGTGTGTGGGATTAATGGGATGTGTTGTGGATGTGTTGTGATATTTGTGGGAGAAATGTATGAGATATGGTTTGTTGTATGTATATGATGGTTGGTATAGTACAGTGGTGCATCATTGTTATGATGGTGGTTGTTTAATGGTTATGTAGTAGGGTTGTGAAACTATATTTGGATTTTTAAATAATGTGGATGTGGATGTTGGTATGTGATATTGTGCTTGTGATATGTTGTTGTTTATGTTATATTTAACAATATAATAATTAAAATAAATTCATGATAATTATTTTGAAACGGAATTTTTTATAAAGGGGTTGATGATGGATTTGATGATTAGCTATTTAATGGTTATATAATAACTAATGGGATGGAATTAAGAAAAAATATGTCTTCCAAAATAAAATTGGTTGCTGAAGAATATTGAATACCTGAATTAAAAGTGTATTTAAAGTAAATTTATTGACAATTATAGACTCTGGAATATAGATTACAAATATAATATTAATTATGTCTTCTATTTTTCTTGTGTGATTATATTCATTTATAGGTGGCATCAATTGTATGGATTATATGAGATGAATAGTTCATGTTTTTAACCAACAGTACTAGATTATCTGTTATAACACTATATATATATAAGAACTGTATGTTACTGTTATATCAATAATCACCCACCCTCATTGAGAACTATGTTATGAAGCCCACATAGTCACGTGGGATGGTGTATTTCCCAATACCTCGATAGAAGGATGGATTCCTATCCACCTTCTCATCCATGCTTCATCTTCTTGATGATAGTGGTCAAGGTATCTTGGGGAACGTTGTTATGTGAGGTCCCATTATACATTAGAATGAGTTTTGATGTACGGTCCTATGCGTTGTCGGGATGAGATTTCATGTTCTATGATGGCCCAAGTGATTATGCGTGGGATGTGATACGTTGTGATGGAATAGGTGTGTGTAAGAGTTATGTGATGTTATTTGATGTAATTAAGAATATGTGGGAGTTCCAGGATGATTTTTATTGGGCTGTGAGATTTACTAATCATTTGGAAATTTTTTTGGGGTACACTATAGTTGATGTTATTCATATTATATATTATAATATTTTGATTCATTATTTTGTGAGTTTACTATGGTGAGGTTGGTTTTTATTAGTATTCATGTTTAGGTACAATATGGTTCTACGAAATTTACACAAGGTGCATTATTATACAATTTTTGTATGTCCATGAGAGACTCTAGTTTCTATAATGATTATAATTGTATTTTCACCCTAAATATATAGAAACAACTTTCAGGATTTTAGAAAATCATTGTGGACCATGCTATAGCTTTCTAGATAGGTCCTTTATAGATGTGTATGTGTCACTACATTAGCTTTTATTTCCTTTTTTATTTTTTGTATAATTTTACATGTATTAGTTTAATTTAAATATTCATTGTGGGATGAGATGGATTTATTTTATATTGTGTCCTTGCGTTTTATAGTTTATTCATCCTATCACACAATATTTTTTTCATACAATGGTTAATTCCTCCTATATTATGAGTTTTTTGTAACCTCGGTGGTAGTTTACAGACTATGGCATACTCGACAAAAGAATATGGCTCATTATCAATATACCATCATTATGGAATCATTGGTTGTATGAGGTCATGAAACAATTAATGGGAATGGATGTATTTAAATGTTTTTTATTTTTTTCATTATATTAAAAATTAAATTAATATTTTTTTTATTATTTAAAAATATTACAATTGTTGGGGGCCATGTCAATGTTGCACCTAATATGACTGTGAAACCATTTTTTTTCTTTCATTAATTTCACATAGAATAATTGGTTAAGATAATAAATATGGATACATAATTTTATCCCATAGAAATTTGAATGTTTTTTGGATATTACCATGTTATGTAATGATGTATTTTTATTAAATTCAGGTTGATGAAAATGAATTTTACAATTTTGGATATTGTAAATATAATAATTAATCTTCATTATGTGAATATTTGTGGTTATGAGATCTCTAGTTGGGGATTGAGGAGTGATGGTGGTAATATAAATTGTTATCAAATGTTCTAGGAAGTGGGGTGATGGTCGGATAGAATGATATTTTATAATGGATTATGTGTAGTGTTTAGATCATGGTTGTTCTAATTTCAAAGTTAGGTTTTGGTATTTGTATGGAATATGTTCTTTTATGGTGGTGGTAGATGTGATATGGATGTGTTGTAAAGTGGTGTGCTTGTGTAAGTTTCCTCGTAACCCATATAAATAATTGAAATACTTAATTAAAATATCATCTATTGAAAATAATTTTTTTAAATTGGATTAAATGTATTTATTAATAATTCAAAATTGTTAGTAAATGAATGGGTCATGTGATACAATACAATATCTAAATTATAATTAATATGTTTAATTATAGTATACTAATATTGGGCTATAAAAGTTGAATAATAGAAAAATCATGAAAATGTAATTCAAAGTGGATGTTTTGTGGATAAGTGTAATGTACTAGGATTTCTGTTAAAAAAATTATATGGAATCATTTGATGATAGTGAAATCTAACGACATGTGATTCTAAGGCCCAGGGTGAATGGAATGATCTATTAAAAAAATCTTATGTTTAAATAGCGTGAGTGAGTAGTTTTCCTAATAAAGTTGAATAACTATAATACAGGTCCTTAGATCAAAAATCTGAGGGCACCTTTGCATTTAGGATGGTGGGTTTACCCTAGGCACGACCTAATTTTAGTCGCCGCAAGCCTCTAGTGAAAAAACCTAAAAATTTAACATCCTTAAATAAAATAATTAAATAAAGGTATTTTATTATTCAAATTCATATAACTCACGAATGGTGACTTGGATTAAAAATCTGAGACCACCGCTGTAATAATAATGGTATGATTTTTTAAGCATACCCTACCATTGGTTAGTGTAGGCTAACTATGAAAGTTAGTTTTTGGTCGTAAATGAAATAATTAAGTAACAATTATTTTAGTGTTAAAATCCTTAACATTTAAACAGTAACTCGGATTGAAAGTAGAGTATACCTTTGAATTTGTTGGGAATTTTTTTCCTCATGTAAAAGCTTATCCTTGACCGGCAAGGGTCAATGGTGAATGTTAATAATTTATCAAACTTTTTTAAGGTGCATTGAGTAAACTTGTGGCAAGAGTTTTCTATATTTTAAACCAGTGATCAGATTAAAAATACAAGGGCACCATTGAATTCATAGCACATGGTTTCTCTTGAGGGTGGTTTTACATTGACCGCACTAGGTCGGGTGAAAATATTAATTTTACAGACATTTCAAAGAATAATAAAATAATATGTTTGGTTATGTTATTTATTTTTCTTTTCTCCAACGGATGGGAAATAGTGGAGGGATCGACAACTTGTCAAGACATTAAATGGAATTACTATTCTTTTCATGTAACCACACCATTGGGAATTTTAGATGGTCATTAATTAAATTAACCTCATTAATTATACGTACGAGACACACACTTTATCCTCTCCTATTTATATGGAGCTTGGGGAGGGTTGTTGGCACGACTTCACCAAGCGATGTTGCTCTTGCAAAGTACCGTGACACAATCCATCTGGAGGACGAGGCCATATTTAGTGAGCGATGACGAGCCCCACCGAATCACGAATGGATGAAAACGACATAGGAGGTTCCAACGATTGTCATCATTGGACGTCTTATCTGTGTAGGGGATTGATTTCTAAGTTCATCTATGATGTTTTTATTTTCTCCCACCTTCTATCATTTTAACGCGGAGAGTAAATTCCAAACAAATAAGGCTCATACCCTCCACCTCTTTTCTCCTATTGTGTTCTTCATGAATGGTATCTTCATGTTGACGACAACATGAATTAGTGGGTCAAATTCTAATGACGACACCATGGGTGATCTGTAGCACAGATGGAACCATGAACGGACCACCAGAGCACGTCCAGTGGCCCGCAAAAGAATCTTCTGGCGTGCCATGTTGGCGGTGGCTGATGGTGACATGCAGAAACCAGCCATGGGCATTGGAAGGCAGCATGTGACAGAGCACCGCGGTGGCTGAAGGCAGCCGTTCCAAGCCGGCCATGTATGGAAAAGGGGTGGTGACCCCAGGCGCCGCCGATAGTGGTAGTCGCGGCCAGTGGGCCATGGAAGGAGGGGCGGTGCAGCCCTGTGCCCTGCCGCGTTGGTGGAATTTGGTCGGCCGAACAGATGACCATTGAATGGAGGTGGGGAATCAACCCACCAGCTGGCCTAAATGGCCCCACAACCGCAGGGCTAGTGGTACTCAACTTTCCTCCTTCGGGTGGACTGAGCCAGATGCGGGCTGACCGAGCGGGCTGGATACGTGGCCCAATGGGACAGTGTGGGTGGGATGAGCCCCACCCTATGGGCCAATCCAATTGAACCGGTCTGACCTTTACTGGGCCAGACCTAAGCGGGGTCAGGTAGACCTCATAACCCATTGCGTCGGGTGGTTATGACCTAGTCGGATCGGGCCTAGACCTAACTGGTACCCGAATAAATAATCACCCATAACTGACGAACCAGGTATCAGTTAGACATGCAGTCAGTGGTGTTGGGACCTCTTTTGGGAAGGGGTCCATTTTTCATATTCCGGAGGGCCTAATCGATCCAGTCTGAACTGAGTTGCAATCACCCTCGTTTCACGGAAATAGGTGTAACTATCAGACATAGTTTCCAATCGTCACACCGTCTATGACAGAAGGACCCTTCTGACAAGGCGGTCCTTTGGAATTTCTCTTAGTGAGTTTCGATGGAGTTTTATGTGTGACCTGGTTTGGATAAGACATGAATCCACTAGGTCCCTTTTTACAAATGTACCCATATCTCACAAATCGGGCGTCCGATAGACGCACCGTCTATCACTTTATGACCCCTATGATGGGGCGGTCCTTAGGGATAAATCTTTGTTGAGATTCGTGGAGGTTGAGGAATGACCAATATCTTGAGGAATAGATACTCCTGAAATCAAGTGTCCATAGTATGTGAATCTAGCAGCTGGTTGTAACATGACGAAAGAACATCGATCCTATATTGGTCAGCGCATAGAGATCCTGTGTGGGACAGTATCAATCGATCCTATGTGGGTCAGCGCCTAGAGATCATGTGTGGATCATTCTCTATCGATTTTGTATGGGTCAGCACTGGAGGCTCTTGATATAATAAGATGATCCAGATTTATGACTAATCATTGGTACTTCTGTACTGGAATTATATACCTAGTGTGAGATAAGTCTTAACCATCGTGGAACTTTTACCTTGTTAGTGTTACCTTCTTTTTGTTAACTTTGTGATACTTCTACCTTCATGTTGCTACCTTTGTGGTGTTACCATTTTGGCTCTTTTACCTTCATGGTGTTAGCTTTGTGGTGTCACCATAGTGGTATTCATCCCTCGTGGATCAGTTGTGTTAATGGGTTCAAAGTTGGCGGTCCTAGTAGAGATCCTTCTACATGGAAGAGAAGGCCGATGAAAATGTTTAGATTACCCATTAACATTCAAAGATGTGTATTTTCTATGGACAAGCTTGAGAACCTTCCTTAGAGTAGGGGGTCTCATTCAATATAACTATATAGGGTGAGTGTTCCCTAGTGCTTCCACATCTTCGGTAGGATGACATTTTAGTAGATGTGTATTCATCCGGGTGTACCAACCATCCTAGGTACTCGATAAATATAGTGTGATCAGTTATTCAAGGCTCAGGCCTCCGATGAAGGTGGGTTTATGGAAATCTAAGCCAACACATTTCCTCTATGGAGTCCTAATTATTTTAGGGTTCTAGAGAGATCTTTTTTGGTTGAATGTTCTTTTGATGAGCAGATAGAGCCAGTGAATGTTAGCAGTGTGAATGCCAGAAACTAATGATAGTCTCAGAGACATGGGATTGTAATATGTTTCTGGAAGTGGAAGTGATAGGGACAGATGAATCTATTGGGTAGCAGACATCGATATGGCGGTAGGAGAGCAACATGAGGTGTTATACATTTTGACATGTTACAAACACCATCCTAATATGGTCCATAGAGGGCTTAGGTAGCATGAGGACATGGGAAGGGAGTATCTTGATGCAGTGTGGGAGTGTCACCTAAGGGCTTTAGGAATTATTTGAGGTATCGTATGTGTCTACTAATAGCTTCTTTATTAATATACATAGGTAACAATCATTATTTTTTTCCACAAATCATTTTCAAGACCTAGAGTTTCCTCTTATACCTATTACATGACCCTAATATATGATGATACCTATGGGAGGAGACTCGATAATCACACTTATATTGATGGTGTGATCTGACCATTGAGGCAAGAGTTTCAGTTGGAACCTCTTAGTGGCAGCATCGTGGCCTTACGAGGTTAGTTTAGGGATCGAATAGACATCAATAGTTCAAGCTCAGATTGTGTGTTTTACGTATAAAGGATATAGTATATCTACAGAATTGTAATGTAGTTTTCCTTGGTCGACGAAAAAGAAAACCCATGCAGCACATGATAAACTCATGCACATGAGGGTGTAGCCGATAACTCTTGAGTTGGTCAGCCTTACCCTCAGGGTAGCATGATTTTTTAGTATTCAGTTCCCAACATTAGTGGCATAGTGTGGGGACATATTTTCAAAATATGTTTCCAGGATTACCTTCCCGAATGTAAAGAGACTTCTTCTTTGGCTGGGTAATACCAAAGATTTTTACCTGACATATATAGCGTAGATGCAGCCCTGTATGATTTGAAGAAGAAGGGGGAGCCATTCCTATGGAATGAGAACTGTCAGCAGAACATTCAAGAGCTAAGTCAACGACGATGGCTAGAGTTCGTCCAGGACTATGACATTGAGATTGTATATAATCTTGGGAAAGGGAACGTGGTAGCAGACACACTCAAGAGGAGTTCTAGTCTACAGATGTTTAGTGAGGTGTTAGAGCAGCAAGTCACATTGCAGATATCCTTTGAGGATAAAGATGGAGCAGCTTACCTCCAGTTTATGACTGGAACTCCCCCAATTAATCAGCGAGTTCAGGAGGTATAACTTGTGGATGTTTACTATGAGACCCGACGTGCTTAGATATCTTCATGAAGGTCTCCTGAAATATTTAATGATCATGGGGAGAACATCGTCCTCATTAAAGGTTGAATCATTGTACCAGTGAAGATTCTGGAGGAGGTTTTGAGGGAGTTCCATCCATCCCCATTAACGGTATATCCTAGAGTGGCGAGGATGTACTAGGACCACCGGAATCAGTACTGGTGGCCATGGATGAAGGAAGTAGTGGCAGAGTTTTTATCATGAAGCCTCAATTGTCAGCAATTGAAGACTGCACAGAGCTGGAAGAAGTCTGATGCCAATAGGGGGTGGAGACCCTTGGAGTATGAGGAGGGAGACCATGTCTTTCTACACGTGTCACCCTGACAAGGATTGCAGTTGTATGGATGTGGTGAAAAGCTATCTCCGACATCCAATGGATCTTTTTAGATTCCAAGCAGAGTGGAAGAGGTGAAGTACCTTCTATCCCTTAATCCATAGATGCAACAGGTGCATAATTCATTCCATGAATCGCAGATGGTGTGATGCATGCATGATCTATCACACATTATCGACTAGAGAAAGTTGGACTTTTAAGATGGGGAATCTTCTACGAAGTTCCTGATGAAGATAGAGGATAGACAGGACCGAATCCTTTGTGGATGGTCGATCCCTATGGTGCGATATTGGTGGAATCATTGGAACCTCCAGGAGAAAGCATGGGAGTTGGGGGCTCAGATTAATGCTCAGTATTGTCATTTGTTTGATTTGATTTTGTTTTGAATTTTAGGGACATAAATCCCTATGGTGTGGAGAATGTAATTTCGTTTAATTTTTATATATTTTTTTACATAGAATTCATTCGAAACCGAAAAACCTAACATCATGTGAATCGATGGACCGATTTTCCCTGAATGATCCGTCGAAAACTGTTAAGGTTAAAATAGCATGAATGAGTGGTTTTCATGAAAAAGTGGATAACTCAAAAATGGGTGCCCATATTAGATATTTTAGGTTATAGATGCGTTTAGGTTGGCGGGTTTACCCTTAAAGTGCCTTATGTTTAGTCGGTGCATGCCTTTAGTGAGAAACCATAAAATTGCATAATTGTGAATAAAATAATTAAATAAAGTTATTTTATTTTTAAAATTATTATATCTCATGAACGGTGACTCGGAGTAAAAATCTGAGAAAACCAAAAAACTCATGGGGGTATTCTTTCCTTAGGAGGACCCTAACATTGGCCTGAACATGCCATCTATAGAAGTTAGTTTTTGGCCATGAATAAAATAATTAATTTACAATTATTTAATTAAGAAAATCTATATCTTCTAAACTATAACTCGGATTGAAAATAAAAGTGTACTGTGGAGTTCGTTGGGATGTGATCCCCTTAGCTAGAGCCTAGCCTCGACCGGCACAGGTCGACGGTGAATGTCAATAATTAATCAAACATTTTTTAAGGTATGTTCATTAAACGTGCACACAGCGTTTTATATCTTTTGAACCAGCGGTCAGAGTAAAAATCTGAGAGAACCATTGTATTTTTAGCATTGAGATTCTCATAAGGAAGGTGTCACCTCAACCGTAGTAGGTCGGGTGAAAATTTTAATTTTGCAAACTTTTGAAAATTAATAAAATATCATGTTGTGTTATTTTGTTTCTTTTTTTTCTCCAATGGATGAGTGATGGAGACGGGACCGATGACATGTAAAGTCATTAAATGGCATGACTCTTATTTACATGAAACCTCACCATTGGGAATTTTTTAGGGTAATTAATTAAATGAAAATCATCAATTCATCATGTGAGACACACTCTTTTTCCTCTCCTTTTTATATGGATCTCGGGGAGGGGTGTTGGAACGACATCATCAAGCAACGATGTTCGGGAAAAGTACAGCGATGCGAACCACCTGGAGGACGAAACCATATTCAACGAGCGAATATGAGCCCCACTGAATCATGAACCGACGACAATGAAGAAAGAGTCTCTATTGATCATCATCACTTGACGTCTTATCCAGTTAGGGGGTTTGTTATTAAGTTCATCTATAATGATTTTCTTTTCTCCCGCCTACTATCATTTTAACATAGAGGGCATGGGCCCAACAAATAAGGCTCAGACCCTTTCGCGTTTCGCTCATATTGCGTTCTTTGGTGACAGTTTCTACATGTTGATGAATATTCTAATTAGTGGGTCATGATCTAACAATGAAACCCCAGGGTAGTTTTAGGCACTGATGGCACCAAAAAAGGACCACCGGAGCACATCTCGTGGGCAGTGGAAGAATCCACTAGTGCGATATGTCGGTGGCAGCCGGCAGTGACCGAAGGAGATCCGCCAAAACTGGCCATGGGCGGTGGAAGGTGGCAAACCGTAGTGGCTAATGATGGCTGGACAGATCCATCCTTGCATGAAAAAGGGGTATCCCCCGCAGGCACCGCCAGTGGAAGTTGTCGCATAAGGAAAGGGTTGTGTGGCCCTGCACCACGCCGCATTGGGGGAAGTCGGTAGGCCAAACGACTGACCGTTGAGTCAAGGTGGGGCAGCGCCCCACTGGCTGGGCGAAACGGCCCTGCAACCCCAGGGCTAGTGGGTCTCAATGGTCAACCTTTTGGTGGACCGAGCTGAACATGGGCCGACCGTTCGAGCCAGACACTCCCAATGGGCCAGACCTGCTGCCCAACGTGCCAGTGTGGGTGGGGTGAGACCACCCGATGAGCTGGGCCAACCGTGTCTTGGTCCAATGAATATGTTGGACCTACCCTAATAGGGCAAAAAAATGGACACCAGCATGACCATTAGTGGGCTGGACCCGAGCGAGGTTAGGTAGACCCCGTGACCCGTTGCGTAGGGCATGTCTGACAAAGTCGAAACGGGCGAAGACCAAAGCGGTACACAAATAAAGAAATGTCTGTAACTATCTAACCAGGTGTTTCTTTGACATGTTGTCAGTGGCGTTGGGACCCCTTTTTGGAAGCAGTCCCTTTGGATTATTCTGGCTGGCATGACTGAGCCGAGCAGGACTTAGGTGCGATTATCATCGTTTCACAGAAAGGGGTGTAACTAATAGATTGAGCATATGATCGACGCACTGTCTATGGAATAAGATCCCTTTTGACAAGGAGGTCCTTTGGAGATACTCTAACTGAGTTATTATGTTGTCTGATGTGAGACCTAGGTTGGATCAGACTTGAATCCATCCAGTCCCTTTTTACAAAATTGCACATATCTCATAAACCGGATGTCAGATCGATCCCTATAATGTGGTGGTCTATAGGGAAACTTCTACATGGAAATTAATCAAGTATGAGGTATGATTTAATGCATGAGGAGATGATCCTCCTAGAATCAATTGTTCTTATTATGGGAATCAAGTGGTTGTGTGTAATGCGAAGAAAGAAAATTGAACCTATGTGGGTCATCATATATCGATCATATGTGGGTCATCACATTGCGATCCTTTGTGGGTCAGTATCTATCTATCATGTGTGCGTTAGTTTCTATCGATCCTATATGGGTCAATATCTATCGATCATGTCTGGGTCTACAGCAGAGGCTCTTGACAGAATTAGATGATCCAAATTTACAACTAATAATCTGTAATTTTGTAATTGAGTTATATATACCTGGTGTGAGATGAGTCATTACCATTATGGTACTCTTACCTTCATGATGTTTCCTTCGTGGTGTTAATTTTGTGGTACTTCTACCTTCGCGGTGTTAACATCGTGGTACTTTTTTCTTTCTTGGTGTTACCTTCATGGTGTTACCGTTGTCGTATTCTTCCCTCATGGATCATTTTTCTTAAAGGAATAAAAGTTGGAGCCTTATGTTTCCTCATGTATGAGATGAGTATATCTTCATAAAATAGTTATATGTATGGCCATATATCTAAGTAGAGTTTATGAATGCTTCAGGATTTGAGTTTGATGTCTTTCTTTGTGGTTTATCCTTTGGGTAACATTGGGAGACCTTCGGGGGGTCTTGGGGTCCCTAGTGATTATAATTACACTCACCCCTACATGGCCTACTCTCGCATCTTGATGTGTCTTGTCAAAATGACAGACATTGCTGATCAAGGCAGAGGGATCCATGAATGGACGGTGCTCAGTGGTTGACCATTTGACATGACGTGCTTCTATGAATACTGATCATGAGTTGTACCAACCCTTTAGGTAGGATCATCGGTGGATGATCCAGGAGCTGCTTTCTCCTCTGAGTTGTAGTTTTACATTTTAGTTATAAATGTATTCTATCCCCTTACATTTAGTAAACGTTTTACTACATAAATTTACTTATTTGTTACTTCTTATTGCGTTCATGGATTGTGTGTTTGTACAGATTTAAAGGATATTCCTTCATGTTATAGGGATACACCATTTCAGTTATAGTCGCTAGCCCCTAGGCTATGGGAGGGGAGCATAGGGTTGTAACTGCATGGGCCTTGGGGGATGGGTCGTGAAATTATGTGTACTAAATTTTTTGTCTATTACATTAAGTTGACGAAGTAGTGGTAACAAATATATTGAGGTACAATGGTGGTATTATGGATTATGAATTTAGAGGTTATTCTAACCCATCAGATTTCCATTATCTATTAATATCAAAATTATATTTCCATATACATATATTAGAAACCCAACATTAGTTGTATAACCACACTAATTCCCTAAAATATTTGGGTCTATGTGTCATTCATAACATCTCTTCTGGTGGTGAATTGGATTTTTGGATTCCCCCCTCCCCTAATAATCCATTATATGTAATGATGATGACATGAGTTGGTTTAAGATATCACCTATGTGATGAAATGGGTTGGTATTAGATATTTCAAAAGAGATATTAGGTTTCTATTAGTGATCACCAATTTTTTGTGAGGATATTGTAGATGGTCAACGTTATTCATGGATGGTGGTGGGTATGATTTCATTCATGTGCGTGATTCAATAAAACCTCATTTTTTGGATGATTTTGTGGTGTAGTGATGAATGATGTTAGCACCAGAATCTATATGATTAGGAGGTTAGAATAGTAAGGTATCTATATAATTGTACATGATATATGTATAGATGTGTTATGAGTTATTTATTAGAGGAATATAATTAAATGACATTTTTTATTAGACCTCTATAGTGGAAAATCCGTATAGAAGTAGATGGTGATAATTCATTTTTGTTCTACTGCTAATATGTTACCAATTTTCATTCATTATCAAGTATGATTTACATAGTGGGGTTACTCTTCATTTATTGAACTGCATTTGTTCAAGTTGGTTATACTGTTTATTAACCTGTGAATTATTTTATCAATTTTCATGAACATGAGTTATGATGTTGTTGATGCTACTAAGTATAAATTTTCTATTCACCCAATGTATATATAAGCTTTCATCAATGTTTGAAAGTGGATTATAGGGATCTAAAAAGACATTATTATCATATATGTTGGATTTGTTATATTTTCATAATTGTATTACATATCATTTGGGTGTTTAGTGAAGGATGTTATTTGAATTTTTTTCACTTTTTTCATATATAATTAGAAGGTTTAGGATTAATTTTACTTTCATATGCTTGAGATTCATTGTGTTATCGTACCCTTTCTATTGATTTACTGTTAATTTTTAGTATAATTACTTCCATACGTGAGCATTTTATACCATCATGGATATTTCCAAAATAAGGGAAAATGGAAAGACATTAATAGGGTTC
This sequence comes from Viscum album, assembly GCA_963277665.1. Lineage (NCBI taxonomy): Eukaryota > Viridiplantae > Streptophyta > Magnoliopsida > Santalales > Viscaceae > Viscum > Viscum album. Next base: position 555,213,658 of record OY728138.1, read on the forward strand.
ATCAATACAATTCCTTAATTTCTTCCTAGTAGGGGTAACATTGGTGGTAAGGGATCATAAATGAGTGGTATTAAAGAAATTTATTAACATATTAAACTATTTTTAGAGTTAGAATATATTTTTAACTATAATGGTTAGTAGGTAAATGATGATTATTGGTTATTGTATATGATATAGGAATGGGGCGCCGTTTGGAAATGGGATTTTATGGATATTTTTTATCTTCAATGAGGATCCTGAGTCCATCAAATGGTTATGTGGGCTTGTACAATTTTTTATTTATATACCTAAGAGGATTCATGATTCATAATTCTTTATATTCATATTTAAATTGTTTTATTAAGGATCATTAAATAGGAATATATTATATAATATCATATATAACTAATAAAAGACCTGGATTATGGTTCCTCATATTCATTTTAATAATGTTTCATGGTCTCCTTTTACGTGTTTCTCAGGTAGTAGAAAATTAGTATGGTGATCTAGTTTCACCTCGAATGATAGAACTGATAGAGGAGTATAATGACTGACTGGTAAAATTGTATTCCATTATAGGTATAACATTTATTAGTATTATGAGAGTTCCTTAAATAAATATATGATGCATTGGGTGGGGGATAATGAGGACTAATTGTTTCCTAGTTCAATGTCAGTATTATTTTTCGATACAATTGTATGTTATTTAGATGATGGGATCCACACATTATTGGTTCAAACAAAACAATCATACTGGTGATGATTGATTTCTGTTGTGGATTTATTTTCTAAAGGGGATACATTTTTAATTCATATAATCAATGTTGAATGCATGGAAGAGTGATTAGATACCCTCCATTTAGTAGTTTCTTGTCAATATCTAAGTCCATATTATCATGTTCAAGGAACACATATAATTTTTTTGTGAATTGTTTCTATATCAAGATCCCATAGATTTGATCCTTGAGAAAGAGATATTCTTGGTGAATGAATATATAGTATCCCCACATAACCTACCTATACATTTAGATGTCCCAAATAAGGTGGTGGTTATCCTGAAAATCTGTTATCTATGTGTTATAATGGAGTGGGTTTATAGAATGATGTTTCAGGAGTATTGACATAAGAAGAGGACCCAAGATTTCTTAATAATTTGACATCTTTCCAGTTAATAAATAACGAGATATAAGTTTCCTCATCATTATTCTGATAGATCCTTTGGAAAATCTACAAATGGATTTCTATTTTTTTTCTATTTCTGTAAGGAGAATGTATACTGATAGGCTCAATGATTCTAAGATCATGGTGGTTAGTATCAAAATGATTTTGATGCCCCTATTTAGAATTTGTATCATTTACCTATGAGTAATTATCAATATCATGGGCCTCCATTGTTTTTTCATTGTAAAGAGTAGTATTCGTTTCTCCTATAATGGGATGATGTAGTTTTCATAGGGATTACATGTAATATTCCACATCCTTAATTCCATATACAAGATCACAACTGTGGAGACCCTCAAGAGACATGTATATGATTTGGTTTAGGGTTGTTCTATGTTATGGATGTGTTATCCAAAATAATGATAGATTTTCTATTTGGTAAGATCAATTATTTTTCAACCCTATTTTATTCTTATTTGATTGAGGTGCCTCATAATACCTTGTATATCCATCTTTATTATGTTCATGGTACTATTTGTGGAGAGACATATTGTTCCACCACTATTATCTGGCATTATTGGATATTGGGAAGCTACTTTTCCTGTTGGGATAAGGATATAGTTTCGAGATAGGGAAGCAATTGTTAATTGTGTATATTATATATATATATAATAAAATATTATCATTGGCCTAGATTGGTTTGATAATTTGGATGTTTTAATTGATCCTTATTAAATATATTCTTGTTTTTTATGTTCAAGGGAAACTACTATTTTACGAAGGAGACTATAGGTATGGGATGGCTAGTATGTGTGTGGAGGATCTATTATAATAGTTGTAAGATCTATTGGTTTAAGATTAGATACAAGATATTTTCATTTTTTTGGAGGAGTTTCTTTTTTTCATTCTATATGAGGGCATGACCATGCTCCTAGAACATAATGTTTAGTTAGGAATAGTGTTCCAACTAGATACATATCTGATTTCGATATACCCTTATAAAATGGAACCTATGAAGTTTAATTAGTTATGTTTCCTAATTTATTATCTATTATATAAGGGTTCCATCCATCAATGATAGAATCCATAGGGTGATCCTTTTTTGGTATCAATAAATAATTATGGCAGCTTTAGGTATTGTGTAGAATACAAGAGGTTGAATCTTGTTATGACCATGAACTATTACCCATTCCAATGATTAGTGATCAATTACAAATTATAAAATGAAATAGTTTGTTTTCATAGACTAACATCAGGTATTGATATCACCATATGATTTTGAATGATGTGGATATATTGAAACTCCATTTATGAAAATTAATATGCACATTGAATTTTTGTTCATTCCATTTTGTATTTAGAATTTTTTTTTGTTTTGATGGGGATCTAGAACTCAATATTCTACACAACCCGTGACTATTTTTTGGTTGTGTTTAACAATTAAAACATAATCTAAATTATGTAAAGGGAGGAGAATGTTAATCATCATAGTGTTGTATTAGAGGTTCTTGATTCTCTCTTGACTATTTAATTATTAACATCTATACGAAAAGGGAATGGGGGTTATTTCCAAATATATATTTTTTAATTTGTTGTGGTCATGAAACCATAAAATATGAGGAATATGTAACCTCTGAAAAAAAAATTAATACAGCGGAGGATCAAAATTTTATTTTTATTACAAGAATTTAATGGTGGTTTAAAAATTATTTCACATATATTGAATCCCTATTTATGTATTTTAATATAGTATAACAAGATATAATCTGTATTATTTAAGGTTAGTCATCATTCAACACCTTGATGGATAGAAAGAGTTGTTAGTCAATGCTTCAATTTCATGGGGTGTTTTGTTGTTTGATTTGATTTTTGACACATCCTATCATTGTTTGTGAAATATAAATATAATGTAGAGAGTGTTGGTTTCATATTGAGCTATGTTGTTTTTTGCATCTGGGGAATAAATATTTAACCCATGGTCTATAGTTTTGAGAAATGGTGGTTTCAATAAATTTTTGTCAATATTTCTTCATTGGTGATGTAATCATTATTTTCAAAAATAAAAGATGAGAAAATATTTTTCCACTAATGTGGATAACAATGTACTCTAGTGATGTTATTTTATGTTCATCTAGGATAATGATTTATTGATATCCTAATCTATGGGGAAGGGGAATATAGATTTCGACGTGATACGTCAGAGGTGTAGATGAGATGTGATTTTAGAGTCCCATAATATTTAATGTGGGACAAATGACCTCACAAAAACAAATCTTTTTAAGGGTGAATGATGTTATATAGAATGTTTTATCATTTTATGGTTGATTCATCTATGATTTTGTATGTGGATTAGTATCAAGGGTGATACTTGGAGGAATTGTTGATGTGAGACCATGTTGGCTATGTTAATGATATAGAGGTGTGGTTGGAGGATTGTAAGACAAGATATTTTTTCAATGGAGGTTATTTTTATCAACTATCCAATAGAAATTCACTCCAAGAATCGTTGTACATTTTTATAAGTAAAACATATTAATACAACTATATGTCATTTCATGGAGGGACGACATTGGTAGCCTTTATAGAAGTGATCAATATTAGATTTTTTTGTGTGATGTACAATATTTCGTAAAATATATATCAATAACAACATTTCATAATGTATTTTATATCTATTATATAAACCCATGAAGAAATGGGGGGATATTTTGATTTATTTATTTATTGGATTTTACTAGGGATATTCATGATTTGATTTAGTTTATGTGATATAGGATAAATTCATAATTTTTAATAAATTTTTTGTGTTACAGTCTTAACCATTCATAGATTAAATTGTTATAATTTATTTCAATTAGTATATTTAATGACTGTAGGATACTATGGAAAATCATCTCACGTAAAAATAATATTTTTACCTAATGATATTGTAGAGGATTATAAAATGATTTTGGCTCCTTGTTGTGTCTATGAACGGATTTTCCACCATAGAGAGATGTTTACATGTGGCAGAGCATCCAAAGGCTAGATGATATGTTGTCTTATTTTGTCATATTTTTTACTATTTCATGGTTGAAACTATTTTCAATGATGAATTATCTTATAATACCAAAAATCCCTCATCTATTGACATATATCCCATTGAGTCATTGTATAGGTATCCATGACATTCTCCATTATACTATGAAGTGGTTTGCGAGTTAGTGGATATTGTTCCTGAAATATCATATAACATGAAAAAGAATATTAATATTTTCTATAAATGGGTGATAAATAATAGAACTATAAAAATTCAAAAACATACCATATGATGAGGCCCGTGATATAAGAATTTCGAGACAATGTGTTTTGGAGATATTCCTCTCATTGGGGGAATCAATTATTTTCGATAGGGGGGAAGCTTTATACCATAATCATTTATAAATTTTATGTAGTAGATAATTTTGGTGGTCTTTCATATAGTTTGGTACTTACACCCCTAATGGATATGATCTATGATGTATTGAACATTCCCTAACATCATCAGTTTTGTCCCGGTGGGTCCCACATTATTGATTAGGGAGAATTAAATTTTGAGGAGGATGCTGCTTTTATTGAGTAACATATGGAGATATATGAACAATTATAGAATGTTATGTTTCAACAAACCATCTCATTTGATTGTGTGTTTTGGAGTCATTATGGACTAGAAAATTGTACATGGGTGAGTAAGTCAAACAATCATGCATGATACCCATATTTCTGTTATGTTTTTTTATTTATTTCACTGATAATGTGAATATTTTATTAATTTTTCATTATTTAAATGGTCATTCATACTATCATGTCTTGTTTATGTTTCAATAAAATGAATATATATATACATATCCCAATAAAGATGTTCAATAATAATGATTTTTTTAATACTACACCTCCAACTCAGATCTTCTCTTAGTGAAAAACATAATAATATGGATTTTGATTTTCCTTGATGTATTTTTTAGTTATGTTTATATGGATTTTTAATTTTGTGGCTTCACATGATATGTATGGGTAATGGTACAAATTTGGGTATAATGTTATCTATATGTGGTGTCTCACGAGAATTTTGGTTTGGACCCTCCCCATTAATTTTATTGGGATTGGTTTGCATTCAAGAGATTTTGAACTATATGGGAGGTATGTATTGACATAGTATGTTTCTTCCCCACCCAATACATAACAGGTTTTTGATTTGAAGGTGTTTATAGGAGGTTGTATGACGGATTGGTGGTTTTTATATTTAAAAAAGGACAAATAAGGTATCTAATGGCATGAACATGTGAACAGAACATTAATGGTAGGTAATATCCTAGAAGATAGAGATTCATATCTTAATGTACATCAGTGTAAATTCATTCCTATTTTATTTGATTTATAAATAAATTATTATGTAAATAAAAAAATCCAATAATATGGAACCATGAGGTTTGATTGTTGTTCATCTTGTTTTGACCAGAATCCAATATTTATTTGAACTAATTTCATGTTCTTTATTTTTTAGCCTTATAAAAACTCACTGTATGAATATTTTTTTCAATCCATTAATGTGTTGGGGTATATCCAATTTATAAATATTTTGAATACTCTAATTTATATCATCTATATCTCATTACTATTGATTTTTGGGAAAATCTATGGGATATCTGGAGTATGTTTCAACATATTTCATCAAACACAATTCCCTAGACTCGAATTTTTTATTTGTTAGAAATATACAGTTAATTAGTGCCCATTATCAATTATTTTCTCTTATTACATAATTGAATAAAATCCATTTAAGGATTTTTTATTGATCATGGAATATTTTCTATCGATGATCATTGGTATGCTTCAGGTTGATTATATGCTTCATTGTATATTAATATTCTACCTATTATTTCCCCTCCTCCTAATTAAATATATTTATTTTAATGATTATTTGATGTAGGGTGTGACACCCATAATCAATTAAACATTAATTCGTGATTTATTTTTAAATATTGCAGACAATTAAACCTAAAAGATCGCTAATTCTTGCGTATATAAGAAAAAAGTACATTACAAAACAGCCTAAAATAGGGAACACATCAAAATTAAATAAAACATTTAGGGAATGATCATATTCTTAAATCATATTTAAAAATGCAGTGGAAAACCTATGGTCATGCATAAGAAATGAGTGACCTATACAACCCAATATGGGAAAATTCATGGAATAAAATGCAGAAATTTTATATTTTAATCAATAAGAATTCAATATGACATAGAATGGGAGATAATCGTAAACATGTAACATTAATCATGATATAGTACGATAATATAAGAGAAATAAGGTAAATTTGGAAACAACATAATACATTACATTATAAACATATGTATATTATAACATCTAAGACATCATTACAAAAAACAACTCCTCTTACAAATTAGGTTCACCCAAAAATATTTTAAAGGATTTTTTAGGATAAAAAATGTTAAATAATGATTTTGAGTACTATATACATCTTATTCCATCTGTCACATTCATTTCATTAACATGCATATGTATTCCACATAAATCAGACAAAATGGATTCATTAATTATAGTATTTTATTATTAAGGCTTTGAGTTTTTGAATATATAAATTTAATTATTCAATTACATAATCATACATCAATAATGGTTAAAACCCTTGATAGGAAATGGGTACAGTTATTCAACACACACATTTATTGTCATAGAAACCTATTGGTGAATTTTCAACAACATAACAATGACATGTACATATTAATGGAAAGGCATAGTGAGAGGTGATAAAGTATCTAATAACTTATACATAAAATGGATAATATGTGTGATATTGAAGAAATTATCATGATATTATTAATTATAGATAAAATAATTAAGCTAATTAAGTTACTTGAATAATGATGAAAATTGGAGTATCCCTTTACAATTTATCAATTGTAACTAGTGTAATTAATGTTTAATTGGAGGGATTAATGATATTAAAAGTTTTTTCTCATCATTTATACCTAAATTATATATAAATGGTAATTTCAGAGATCATCTAACATCATTGAAAATTGATATTAATTTGCATAACATAAAATAGGTGGTTGAATTAATGCATAGTGGAAATCCGGTACCTTTAATGTTTTACTCCACAATCTTGGTAGGATTTTCATGATATTCTGAGCAAACCATTGGGGGACTCATGATATGGTATTTCATCTAAAGGACATGATACATAGTTTATTAGTGAATAGTAATGGGATCCCGTGTGGGTTTATATTAGAAAACAGTGTAGAATTCATTATCAATTGTCAATCATATGTTTTGGCCTTTGTATAATAAATTAATCAAAAAATAATAATACCGTGGATTTTCCCCCGGTTTCATCCAAATGTGATTGTTTTCCATTATTTTTAATCTAATTTACTACCATATTACAATATTACCCTTACTTATGTGAAATTGAGTCATTTATTTAAAAAATGGGATTGAAACATCAAAATATATTATATATATTTGTTGATTCATATAGGATTTTTAATATTAAAAATGAAACAGAAAATCAAATTATTATAATTTAGATAAATGTATTTATCCTTAAATATTATTAATAGTATTTACTGCATCATTCCGGTAATTATTATGTCTTAATACACAAAGTATATTTTTACCGTATTTAATTTTTACCTAAAACATCAACTCCCAATCGAATTTATGAAAAATTCACACTTGGGAAATTTTTATGTTATGATTAAGACAATAATTTACATGTTATTTATATAAATTTAAACATGTTATAATTGTAACTTTAAATTAATAATATCTAATTATTTTTAAATTCCTTGTTTTTTGACAATCACAATTTTCAGACCCCTTTAAAATTAACATAGTAATTCATAAATATTATAAGGTAATATATATTTAATAAAAAGTATTGAATAATAATAATTTATTAATATACATGACTTTTTGAATCTTTTAACTATTCTAATTAAATTACCTAAATGAAATTTAGTATTATCAAAATAATAAATTTTTGTTTTATTGCATGAAAATAATATATAATAAAAAAATAATATGATGAAAATATTAACATTATCATATTGAAAAAAAATAAACTTAGTCATACTACTATATTATTGAAACATGTTAATTTTTTACACCAGAAGATACCCTAACAGTACAGTTCATAACTGGGAGACATTCATGGGCTGGTTTTGCTACATGGTTTCCTGTATAGTCTCTATGAGATATAGTTTCAACCATAAATGGTATTTTTCATGATTTAGTTATTGGATATCATAATGGTCTTTTTCAAAGTAAAATATCATTTATTTTATCTCCATCATATGATATAATAAATTATGTTCATCAGGTATGATTTCACATGTTGAGTCTATTACATTCATTATCTTTGTTAATTGAATATCTTAGAAGTATGTATTTATACTAACCATATGATCCCTAATCAAAGACTATATAATCCATCATTATGATTTTTAAATAAATTTTAAATCCAATATGATAGAATTAAACAAATTTTGTGAATATATTTTCAATAACCATAATACATAATATGATATTTATGTAAACTATATGCGGAATTTTATTTATAAATGTCTAGGTGATGAAAACAGTACCCCTTCGAAATTTTCACCCTAAAACATTTCACCATTATAATTTCTTTTAATAAACTAAAATAGATGAGTATAATTCCATTTCCCACATCCTATGGTTTCCACATCATTTAATGAATCATTTTGTTTCTCAACATCAGTTTGACTAGGTGCATTTTCTTATTACATAAGAATCTGCCTCTATGATCCAAGATCATCACCATCTTCTACTCATAGAAATGATCAATATACCAATTTAGACTCTTGGGATTTAGTACATGTTATATATATTGTATAAAATTTATCAATAGTGATATGTGTGACACATCATGTACCTGAGATACGTTATATGGGATTGATGGTCGATAGTCCACAACTATGATTTAGTCAATGATATAAATGTTATCAATGTATCTTGGATTGGTATTTCGATTTTTCCAAAACATCATGATTTTATTCTATGGATATTTTTAGAGGAATTCCTCTTCTTATATGTCATACTATATATTACATCGATTATTATTAGATTAGGTATTTTCTCAACTACTAGCATCCTTGATATGATGTTGAATGGTATTGACCTTTTCCACCATTCTCCTGACTATTTTAGGACCTATTAGTTTCTCTTCACCAAATTATTCTAATATTTTGGGTGTTCTATACCTATTCCCATATATGGATTCACATATATCCATTTTGATAATTGAGTGTAAACTATTTTTATATGTGTACTCTGGTAGAAGAAGATGTTGATCCCATCGACCATTGTTGTCAATTAAGAATTATATCTATTTTTTATCTACTGTTTAGATGGTTTACTCATATGGGACATCAGTTTGAGGGTGATAAGACATATTTATGTACAACTCAGTGTTTAGAACATATTTGAGACTCTTATAAAACATTTTGGTAAATCATGGATCATTAATAGATATAAATTATAATGTTGTTCAATGAGGACTCACCACACCAATAATTAATATTCCAAAATATTGATCAAGTGAGAAGTCCTCTTTAATTTCAATGATGTGAGAAGTATTTTTATGATGATCCACCACAACCCATAATGAATTATTTCCTTATATTATTATTGTAATTCTAGTGAAAAATTTAATGGTTCTATTTTACAATTTCAGAATGGGTAATGGTTGTATCATCCACTTTTTTCCATTACTCATTCACAAGATGACATACATGAAATATTGATGTATATTTCATGATCACTTTCTTTATATTGGCGCACCAATCGTTATCAAAAGGTTCTCGATAAGTCATTCTACAACCTAGATGGATAGTGAGGGTAGAGCTACGCGAATCACCCAACAAAAACATCAATAAAATTATATTTTATGGTACATAGAGTCGTGAAAAAAATCTCAAAAATAATTCTTCCTTGTCATTCAAATCATAGGTATTCACTTTTTCCATAACATTTACTGCTTGAGAATTCCTATTTTATCTATTTAAGAATAAATTATCTTTTATAGAAGAGATGTTTAAACAAAAATTTAATGGATGATGATTATCATTCCTTGATGATTCCCATGTCTATTCATATCAATTCTATGAGGATCATATACTTTCCAATTATCATCAATTATACAATTTACATCTCAGTTCTATTTAGTGAATACATCGCAATATATTTGTTTTTATGTTATTATTGGATTGAACCATCATTTTCCATAATTATATACAATCATCATTACTATCACAAGTTAATATTTGTCTGTGAATTTATACTTGATTATCTTATTTTATATATATATATATTTACAATTATCCAAAAAGTTATAAGTTTTCTAGATTATCAATGATAATATTACACTATCATACTCTAGATCATGAGATTGGTAGTTTTTTTCCATCAATCATCAATTTCCTTAATGGATTAGTATCACATTTTCATTTTTCATTAACACACATACCAAAAACCTCATTGATGAATCGTTGTATAGGATGAAAATTTCTCCACATGTGGGTAGTGTATGTACATATGCATTGATAAGACACTATTTGTACTCCATGAAGTTATATTCAGATTAATTATTCCATATAAAGAAAAACCCCTTCATATTTATCTTTATTTTATGGTTTTAAAGTAATTATAATCAATTAAATTTTTTAATACCATACCTATCTAATCAGTGGAAAAAATGGATTTATATCATATATGCTTGACTTCACCATCAATCAATTGATTACATATATGAAGGGTCTATATATATGACATTTATTATGATAATATCCCTTAATAATGAGTATTCCTTTAACAAAAATAATAATTTTCATAAATATACATAAAAGTATTCCTTTTTAAGATGTTTAGAACATTTTCTCAAATTCTCTTCATGATCCTACATTATTTTGATGTATATTAGATTATTTTCAATAAATACTAACTCAAATTTGTTATGGTATTACCTATAATATATATTCCTCATTTTCATGAATATTTATAGATTATTAATGAGTATTAATTTCAATTCAATGAACTCATAATACCCACACTATATTTAGAAATTAATCATTAGGATATCCACCTTCTTCCACAAAACCTAAAAATAAACATACTAATGATCCACATTTTGGAATTATTTTTCTCAATGTAGATGATTAGACAAGTCATACATGAATATTTGATTAATTGTTTCTTCAAAATGGCCCTTTTTAGGTCATGCTAGAAAATGTTCGGTCACATTGATCCACCCTTCTTCTTAATATAGAGGATTTGGTGAACCCCGGGGTGGAGAACATGGGATTATGAGACCTTTATAAAGATTCTTCATTTATTTTTTTCTTCATCTCAAAAATATCAAAAAAAAAACTGTTATATACGTATTTATGGATAATGTTAACACCCTATTTATATTCCCAATTCAAATGTCAACTTCTCGTAATTGAGTATGATAAAGACATTAAATCAGAAATATCATAGTGTATACCCCAAATATTTTAATGTATTTTAGGGAAATATTTTACTTATAAATAATCCTTTTAGATATACAGAATAGCTCCTATGGAAAAAATATATGTTCATGTGATTTCATTTCTAAATAAGATACACCACCCTCCTTGCTTTTGTATTGAATCACAAGGTGATTCAGAATACATAGGGTTATTTCCTTATACATGAAATTTAAGTTCATTAAATATAATGTCATCTAATCCATTCCCAAATTTGAATAAAATTCAATAAAATGGATCATGATAATGTTCATTTGAAAATTAATCCAATAAATTTTGACAAGTGATGAGTTATATAATTTGGATGCAATAATTTCCCCAGTTTCCATTTTCAATGACAACACAACATAATTAATTTTTGGAGGTGATTTAAATTGTTAAACTAAACTTGAAAGATATGATGGATTTTGTAGAACTATAATAAAAAATTATATCCATTATTCTTGAATGAATCACTAGCAAACCTCTCTCCACATTTTTTCATGATCCACTTTTGTGTTTTTAATGGCATTGGACCACCCTTACTATCTTGGAGGTTTTTGGTGGACATAAAAACCCTTGCATTAGTGCATTGGTTTACATGATAACATTTTTGATTGATGTTTATACAATGAACAATGTTTTGAGGGTTGACTAGTTCATTACTATTCACTAATGCATTATCGGTTCTATTTTAATGAAGATCACTAGTTTTGTTCCTTCTTTCCCACACTGAAATTATTTCCTCCCCCCTTATAAAATTTACAAGGTTATTCATTACACACTTTTACAATGTGGGATATTGACATTTCTTATTACCATTCTATTATTTCATCACACCAAAATAGTGAAACTCCACATTCTACTTGTTATCTTCAGGATATAGTTTATATTCAGAATTATATATTTTGACATTGATAGGAGATAGACAAAATACCTCATCAATATCTATGTATCATATCACTACAGATATTTGTAGACTAGGATTTAGACTACCATAGTAGAATTCAACTTTTTATTAGGGGGTAATGATAATGACTTGTGGAAATACGAGATTTAACACCGATGTAATGACATTGGTTTTTTCTAAAACATCACGAATAGTATGTGGGAGAAATTTTTGTCGCCGAGTTTTAGTAAAACCAATGCCAAAACGTTTTTAGAGTGGTTTTTGGCATCAGTTTTTAGTATAACCGATGCAAAAAACAAGAAAAAAATGTTATATGGTGTTGGTTATTCAAAAAAATGTTTCCATTAATTCGAAACTCTAGATCATTTAGCATCGATTTTTATAAATACCGACACCATATATTAAAAGTAACATATTTACGACATCCGTTTTCTAGAAAACCGACACATTATATTATAATTTATTTATCGGTTTTCATAACAACCGACACCAAAAAAAATGGACTCTTCGAAGTCATTTTTAAATATAAATGATGCTGAAAGTGTTTCAAAATGAGTCCGGATTGAGAAACTCTAAAGTTTTTGGATCTACGAATGCTCAATTACAATGACTCCTCTCAACTCACGATGAATTTAAATCCGTATTTCGGATCTCGAACCACAGTTTTTGTAGATTTTCATCTATTGTCACGATCTACAGATTGATTTCATGATTATCTCCATGTTTTTCATCCTCAATGTGTTATTTTCTCTATGAAAACTTATTTTTGTCGACATTCAACTATGGTTTGATTTTAGATGGTTTTTTATCTTCATTTTTTGTTTTATCAATTATTATTCTATATATCTTGAAGCATTTAAACATCCAAATCATTTTACGGAGAAAATATAGGATTTGGTTCTATTTTCATGTTAAATACCAAATTTTGTATGTTTTTTTATATTTTGAATATAAATTAGTTTTCATTTAATATGTATTTTTATTTTATTAAATTATTAGTTTAAACTTTATTATAAATTTGTTGAACATGGTTAATCATATCCCTAAAAGTGCTCATCCCATAAAAATATACATAATTTTTGATTAATTTAGTTTAGTCTATGATTTTTCAATTGGGTTCAAATCTGGTCGAGTCTATTTAGGCCAAGTTAGTTTGATCTGGTTCAATTTAATTCAATTATTCTCATGTAATGTCAAATGCCTGGAATTTTTATTTTTATACAACATTTAATGTGCATAAATAAAACTCATATTTATTAATTGTAATAAATTAATGCACATATTTCACATACTGTTTTTTCACTGTTCATGTGTCTATTTTAACACTACCGAAATTGTTAATAGTTTACTCACTCAAATGGAAGAATTCAAACATTTATGCTTCCTTCAATACAAAATATTCTCACATTCTAGAATACCATCTCCATATTTTTGTATGATTCATGAAAACACATAACCGTTTCTCAACATCACATACACTTTTGGAAGCACACACTCACTATCCATGCTTCTCTCATGAAAACCCAATCACACATAATTTCTTTTTTGCAATTCTCACTAACATTCCATATTCATATAATCATTATGAGTTCATATTGTATACATCATGATTTTATACATATTTTTCATGGTATTTCATGTAGTTTTACATGCTTGAGCTTGTGCATATAATATAATATGATTATTCATTTATGTATGCAAGAAAGTATCCACTTATTGCTTCATACAAAACCTAGCACGCACTAATCAATCATGCAAGACACAATGTCACTATGTGATGTTCCTTTATGTGAAAGAATCTCACACTACCTCTTAGACACATAGTATGTGAACATAATTAAAAGAATATCACTACACAAGCACAGAGCCACCATTCATCACACAATATGATACCCACTGTTAATATCAATGTATAAATATTTGGTTCTATTTTTTTAATGATCATCGCAATACACAATGAACATTTTCAATGATTTGGGGTTTCTAAAAATATCGTCACACAAACTACTAAGTATTCATAAGAATATTGAATTTCTGAATTGCTTCACGTAACTTAGTCCATTTGTATTCTAAACTAGTGTGTTAAACACATATATATTTTTTTCACGATAGTTTCTACTCTTTTGGGAGTATTATTTTTGATACAACTAATAGTATAAAAATGTAGTCTAATTATTACTTCATATTACTAATAATAAGTAATTTATCATCCACTAAAATAATGAAACATTCAATAATTTTGACAAATGTAACATCAAAATAATGCAATGACTATGTAAAATGATGTAATAAATTTTAGAAGATTGATATTATAATTAAATTATAATATCAATTTAACACATATCTGTTGTTTTCTAAATGATTATCAATAGTTATTATTAAATGTGTTTCTGTTTACAATTTACCTATAAATATATATATATATATATATATATGTCTCTTTATTGAAATTTATGTATGTTTTAATATATTCTCTAATTAAATTGTGATATTAGTTATTGAATGGATCATAATTGGATGCCTTTAAGATGAACCACTAGTGACTATGAAAAATGAGTTTATGAATTCATGGAATTTTCAGAATAAAATCATAAAAAATTTGATTTGATTTCCTATATATGTGTAATGTGTTTGGATATGTGAATTTCAAACTCAATAGAAATCAAGGATCATCTCATTTGTTATAGTTTATGACTTAATTATACACGTTGGATCTAGCATGGTGAAAATAATGAAAATTCAACATCCAATGTTAATGACAATACTGATAACGAGGAAGAGGATCATATTGGAGAATTAATTCCTAATTGAGTTGTCAAAACCACAACAAAAAAGAAACAATTTAATGATTTTATTGATATTCTGAGAAACCATTATTCCCAGGTTACTGTAAACAAATAGTGTTATCAGCAGTTTTGAGATTAGTTAAATTAAAGGAAAAAAATGTGTGGAGTGATAAAAGTTTTTCTAGCATACATAAGAATTTAAAAGACCTATTTATAGAAAGAAAAAATCTTCCATATTCCAAATATGAGGTGAAGAAAATATTATTACCAATGGGATTGGGGTATATAAAGATACATACTTGCCCCAATGATTGTAAACTGTATAAGAATGAATATGAATATTTATCAAGTTTTACTATACATGAGAAATCACACTATAAGATAGATGTGAAATTCAACTCTGATTCATTCTGAGGTAATGTCATCTAACGTTATGAAAAATAAATTTCGTACTTTATAATGACATCATGTAAAAAAATTTCATACAATTCTGATAATTCAGGTGTGATTCATTCTTAGGTACCCGAATCAAAACTCCTACTAAATAAATTTGTTATAATCCAATAATTCTTCATTTGAAGCCTCTATTTAAAAATTCAATTGACACAAAAAGGTTAATATGGAATTCAAATGACCACATATATGACGGTAACATACGTCATCCTGCGGATTCACCAATGTGGAAGTGTTTTGATAATAAATTTCATGATTTTGGAGGTGAAGTTATAAATATCTGAATGTGATTATGTACTGATGGAATGAATCCATATATAATCCTTAATATCAAATATAGTTCATTTCATGTTTTACTGGTAGTTTAAAACATTTCCCCACATCTTTGTATAGAGAAAACATATGTTATGATGAATTTGATGATTTCTAGACCAAAACAACTGTGAAATGATATTGATATGTAAATTTCACCCTAGATTGATGGTTTGAAACTTCTATGGGAGGAGGTGTTAAGGTTTTTGATTCATACAAGAAAGAGTATTTTCTTTTGTGTGCTATGATAAT
This sequence comes from Viscum album, assembly GCA_963277665.1. NCBI lineage: Eukaryota > Viridiplantae > Streptophyta > Magnoliopsida > Santalales > Viscaceae > Viscum > Viscum album. The sequence goes on from OY728138.1 coordinate 555,230,068, forward strand.
GTTCTTTTTAAATGAATTTCTTGCATATGGAAACTTATATGGATATAGTGTTAGGGGACACCAAGAATGTCCAATTTTTGAAGTACATACTTCATATTATCAATTGAAAAATGTAAGAAAGATAGTGTCTATGGGACCTCAATTATTTTTGCAAATTTATCATCCTAATAATAAATTAAAAAAAATCATTAAATGGTTTACAATAACACAACCACCCCCTTATCCATTTTCAGCTGTAGAATATTATGATGGGGTGAAAATTATGATTCAACATTTGGAAAGAAAAGGTGTTCTTGTCTTCAAAGAAATATCTACAAGAAGAAGTATATTTTTTTAACTACCTTAGTGGATATTTTTAGAGATAAAACATAACATCTACGTTATGAATGTTGAGAAAAAAATATGTGAATGTTTTATTTGAACATTGTTAGACATAAAAGGTAAGAAAAAAAAGATGTATTAAATGCTATATTGGACTGCATATTAATGAGAATATGTTTAATGTTAGCTCCCACTGTGAAAGGAAACATAACCTATCTACCTATGTATTGTCACACATTATGCATGATTGAAAAATAATTTTTTTTCAATGTATTCATGTTATTAAAGTAGTCAGTTTTTTTATTCAGATGTGAATAATTTTGTGTCTTTGAAGTATTGTAAATTAATCGGTATGAAATCGCATGATTTCCATATATTGATGCAACAACTTCTTCTAGTAGTAGTGCAAGGTATATTGTCTAGTGCTGTCAGAAATACTATCATCAGGTTATTAATTTTTTTCAAATCCATTTGCAGCAATTTCATTGATCCAAAATTTTTATATGTGTTGGAGAATGAAGCATATTTTATTCCTTGTCAACTAGAAATTTGTTTCCCAGCTAATTTTTCCTATATAATGGTTCATCTCTTTATTTATTTAGTGCATTAGATAAGAATATGTGGACCTATTAATTTATGATGGATTTATCATTTTGAAAGTTATATGAAAATTTTGAGGGGATATGTTAAAAATCCTTATCGACCAGAGGCCTCTGTTGTTAAAAAATATGAATTTAAAGAGGTGATTGAGTTTTTTTATGATTATTTGAATGAGGTGTAGCATATTAGTCTCCTTATTTATCAATATATAATAGTTGATAGTGAAGGTAGAGGGATTTGATGCATAAATGAAAATTCTATTCAATGTGATGAAGTGATGCAGACACATTTATATATTTTGAACAACACATTTGAGGTTTAATCATATATATCCTCATATATTGCTGAATTAATGTTATGATATCCTAAATGAAATTAAATGTGGTTGATTATTGAGCATAAAAGACATTTGTTTCATGGATTAAATAGAAATTCACCACTTATATATTTTCATTATAAACATTAAAATGGGTATTAGGGGACCCAAGTTATTGTGATCACATGGTCTGGTTTTGATATTAATGGTTACACATTTTCCAAAAAAAAATTGGAAGGCAAGAGTACCATTCAGAATAGTGATGTAGTGGTTTTCACTAAAGCATTGCATTTTTTTATTGCGAAAGACAAAAACACAATTTCTAAATCAATTAAATATTTTGGAGTTCTTGAAGACATATGAGATATTGATTTTATTAAATTTCAAGTCATCTTTTTTAAGTGTAATTGGGTTGGTAGTAAGGGTTATGTGAATCATGACGAATGTTGTTTTAATATGGTTGATTTGAAAAGATTTAATTACAATGATGAACCATTAATCATGGTGAAACATGAAAAAACAAGTAATATATGTCATTGATATATCAAAGGCTAAGTGTTTCATCTTTTTTAAAGGATAATGATACCATTTGGGTAATGAGGATGATGCTAATGATGTTATTGATTTATACGATCCATATTCATCTATTAAGAAATTTCCATATTCTTACAGTGAATATGAGATAAACATAGTTCATGTAAATGCACAGACCTTTCCAGTCCATTCCTTTGAGAAAATGTGGTGTTGGAGGTGTTCTGGGAGGTCAAGGTTACATGGGGGTGCATTTGGGTGGAGTTTAATGAATGATAAATGGCAATAGATTTCGCACGATTGGCACACGATTTTCCTAGACCGTTCAAGTTTGGTTTTGGAGAAATTGGATAACACACGGTTAGCACACGGATTGTCTAACCATGTGGCCAAACCGTGCGAGGAGTGTTTGATGAGGCAGAATCTAACACAAGGTTAGCACACTGTTTGTCAAACCGTGCTGACTAACAATGCGGGGACATAAATAAAGATCTTAAAATTTTGGATCTAAATTTATTTGCCTCTAAATGGTTCGTTTAAGCCCCTAAGCGGCCATAACTCGGGATGTGATCATTCATGATTGGTTTCTTAGACATACTTCTCCTCTTCCCTAGGTTTTTTGAATCAACTCCAGTTATGGGTAGATCTATGTTTGTGGATACCAAATATGTTTATCTTTGGTCTTGATCTTGCTATGTGTAGAGATCTAAGGAGGGTTTTTGGAGAATCAACCCGGATTTCTTGTGCGTTCTACTTTTTTGGTGTTTTCATAAAAAACCTTGAGGTAGGGGATTCGTTGCTTCTCTTTCTTTTACATGCAACCTAATTGTTAGCATGTTGAATCCCGTTAGATGAAAATGGAATTGACCTAATAAAATACTATGAACCAGATAATGAAATTTTATCTATTTTATGTTATTTTCTCTTGTTTTTCTAGATAGTGTGATATCTATGATTTCCTTGCATAGTGGTTGCTCTTGGTGGAAATTGGTAATGAACGTTAACTGGGACTTATTGATATCTGTTTGGATAAAGATAATGAGGTATGTGAACGAATCTGGTTCTTGTTGTAATTTGATGTTAATCAAATTGGCATAGTAGGCATGTATAATCTTTTGTGATGGCTTAATGGTTAGGTTCCCAATTTTGGAACAAATGGATGAAATATTTTAACTCACGATGGTCTAGAGAATGTGATTGTTTGATAATTCATTGAAGGGTTTTAAGATAACATCTTGATTGTTGAAAGGGACATAGCCCAATTGATGTGATGTTTGATTTCCTGTTTCTTATGTTGTGATGTGACCCTGGAGGGGTGTTTTGATATGTGGAGGCATAAAGGCCTTTTGTTTGTGGTAGCGGATGATGCCTAGAGTGGCGTGATGCGTCGGTTTATGCATGTGGGTGTCGGGGAGGACACCAGGAATGATGGAATGGGATGTCTGTGGTTATTGGATTCTTGTTGATACTTTGGTTGTTTATCTGCTATACTTTCCCCACTACTCAAGGTAGCTGGTATGGCATACCCTTCTTTTGAAGGAGGCGGATACATGTGGGGTATGACACATTCATTCCATGTTTAGGCACTCAAGGGAGAATGGGTCTATGCTCTTGCTATAGGAGGTAATGACTCGACGGGTAGTATATCTACTCACCGTGTAATTCCCCCTTGTGTTTAGTAGAATAGGATTCTTTTCTAGAATGCATAGGACAATGAGAATGTAATTCTATAATGAATAATCGATTTAATGATGATAACCCGTGGGGTTAGAGTTTGTTGAAATGTAATGATGAGGATGATAACTTTTGAAAGTACAGTGGAATTTTTTGATGTGGTGTTAATTGAATTTAATGTGTAATTTTTCATGGTTAATTAATGTGTATGAATTAATTAACGTAAATTGGAATTTATGAAAAAGGGAATGAATTAATCTAATGACGTTCTATAAATGGATGTGTGCTAATAGGATACCTAGTCTTAGAAGTGGTAGACCAGAGTCCGAGAGATGTTAAATGCAGTTGTGTCTAAAACTAGTTTATTCCCATAGAGTGGTGAGTTATAATATATTATGTAATTTTTTTGTTTCTATACTCCACTCCACCTTGTCAGTAAGGGAAACAAACACCCTTTGGATTCTGAGCCTTTGGGGGGGTTTTCCCAACATTCCTTTGGGAGGATGAATGGCTGAATACCCCCTTTGGCACCATTCTCTTCTCTTGGTAGATACTAGTTCCTTTAGGCACATTAGTTAGTTTTCCCCATATATGTGTGTAGAGGGATGTAATGGGTTGTGTTTATTCACACACATATATTCTAGATATAGTTTCATATGGACTACTATAGGTGTGACATGTATAGGCTGTGACGGCTTGAAGATCCTTACTTGTTGTAAGGGATGTAATGGCTTGAGTTATATTACCCGACGTTTGATACACGTTATGCGAGCTGTGGGGGCCCCCAGAAACTACCTGGTTAATTACGGTTGTGAGGATGGTGTTGTGCTTCGCCCAGGTGTCTGTGGGCAAGCCTTTGAGGTGCATGTGGGGCAGATTGTGGAGCTTAGCCCTGGTGTCTGTGGGCAAGCCTTTGGAGAGAGATGCACAAGACATATGTCGTTGGGGAAAAGTGGAAAATCAGTGGGGAAGTAGTAGTGGGGTAACCTAGATATTCTTTACTATATGATATATTTTTGTATGTGTTACTTTGTGAGAGTAGCCATGGTGAGGTTGGTAACGTAGTATACCTGTTTAGGTGACATGTTAGTTTCACTTGTTGTTCACTGGGCTTTGTCACGCTTTCTTTACTTTTTCACGAGAGGATTTGGGGAGGATCCTACCGAGTATACAGTTATAGACACCCTAAGTATGTATATAAACTGGTTTTCAGGTCACTTGGAGCAGGTTGGAGATCAAGCTGGTTTCTACCAGCTTGGGGTTGCAGGAGCTGTTCAGGCTTCTAGTTACAGCTGTCTTTTCTTTCTTTTGGGTACTTGCAGTTTCCCTTTCAGTTGTAGTATGATTGAATGAAATTACATATGTTCACTTTGGTTTCTTTTAAATTTTCAATTCTGATTTGGAGTTGATTGGTTTCATTCTTATCTCTCTCTTTCACATTTGTTCTCTCAGATGGTAATGCCTCACATTTGTATGTTACTATACCCTCGGTGCTAGTCTCCAACTCAGGGCCTACTAGAGGCAGGACTCAGGGGTCATTATCTCGCTTCTCACATTGCCGGACCAGTATTGGTACTTTTGTGGGGAGGAGGTCAAGACAGAGTGTTATTAGAGGCTTGGTTGAGGGATAGGATAGTGTTTGGAGTTAGGCACAGTTGAGGTTGCATGGGATTGGTAGGGCAATGATGTCATTAATGTTTACCAAGTGAGGTAAACACTAGAGACCGGATGAGACATAGGAGATTAGCTCCCCCTATGATCTGATGTAGAGACCATTAAGTTTATAATGGATACTAAACAAGGTGATATTGGCTTTAGGGTAGAGAGCTATGAAAGGATCATGAACTATTCTTCCTTGTGCATGTGCTTTAATGTGTAGAACTTGAGATAGGTTAACATAAAATGAATTAAAGAAAAAAATAAACTAATTAATGTTGAGTCTTTATTATTCCAGGCTTAGGAACACTAATGGTTGTTTTTTTAGAGGTATGGATTCAGATTTACGTCCTCATAAGGTTTGTGCAGAAAATATCCAGCAGGCTATTCTAGCAGATCTCCGTAGGGTAGAGGTTGACGATGACGACACATGGAGGAAGAAACTCCGAGAGTTTTAGTGCCAATGTCTGAAGAAGTACAAGGGCTCCATTTCAGATGCAATCATGAAATACTGGTTAGAGGAGGTCGAGATAGGTTTCATTTCGATCCATGCTTGGAAGGAGCACTGGGTGTCCTTAGCTGGGACGATGCTTCCTGGAGCAGCGTGTAAGTGTTGGTTTTTCTACCTTGGGGATCTTGAAGAGTCAGCGATGTCATGGGATGTGTTTCGAGACATGTTTAGAGTTGAGTTCCTTTCTTCGACTATGATGGATTAATGTCACATGGAGCTTATTACCCTTTTACAGGGGAGCTCTACTATTTTAGAGTTTTGAATTTATTTTAGTAACCTTTTGCTATATGCTTCTGACCTGTTATTAGATGAGGAGGCCAGTGAGAGGCATTTCGAGGAGGTTTTGCATCTAGAGATCCAACGCCCGGTCACCCCATTTATGTTGAAGACATATCTTGAGGTGCTGGAGAGGAAAGGGGTTGTCGAGAGGACATTGTCCAGGACCAGATAATCACGGGAGGGGGATCGTCATGATCCCTCACGAAGCAAGGATGTGGTCTGGGGTTCCCTGTTTCTAGTTCATAAGAGTTTTCGTCCAGTCGGGGATATGTCATAGCCCTTCACATCTTGTTTCTTCGGAGGCAGCAACTCTAAGGAATATGCCAAGAAATCAGTCACTTTTTTCATGTGGTAGTTGTGGCCATTAGCAGCAGGAGTGCTGGACCATTCAGAGCGGTCATCGTGCACCTGGGGCTGTGCTCCAGGTTCCTCCGTTGAGGTGGTTCCAGCCAAGGCAGAAACAGAAGCCAGTTGCACCAGCTATAGATCAGATGAGGGTAGATGGGGAAAGCAGAGGACAGCCACTTGATGCCCCTCTTCCTCAGAGAGTAGAGTGCGGTCGTGGGGGTGGTCTTCATCATGGTCAGAGAGGCCATGGAGGTCGTGGACAGCTTCATTCTCTAGCGTTGCCAGCACTAGAGGAGTCGAATGTCGTTTGAGGTACCCTATGCTTGTTTTCTAGCTTGGTGTATTCCTTGTCTGATTCAGGAGAGACACAATCCGTCATATCACCTACCACTATCCATTCTTTGGGACTTGAGGTAGAGAGGATTCTAGTGCCCTTGGTGTTTACTACACCAGTTGGAGGTCAAGTTGACTTGTTTGAATTATGTAGAGATTGTGATCTAGTGCTGGAAAACACTGATCTTGTGGAGATTTCCTACGTTTACAAATAAAACCATATGATGTCATCCTTGGCATGGATTGGTTGTATTCGGTGCAGGATATCGTGGATTTATTAAGAAATAAGGTCGTTTTCATTGGTGCAGAGAGAGAGAATTTGGTGTTTCTTGGTGAGCGAGATCCTCAGATGGTTCATAGGCGTGTTCCATCCTTATCATCCATGGAGGATGAGATGATGCTGAGTTCATCAGAGGTTCAGAAGTTGGTGTTTCCTACAGTCATAGAAGAGTACCCTGGTATCTTTCCATAAGAGGTTGTAGCATTACACCCTTGACGAGATATCATGTTTGGGATTGAGCTACAGCCAGGATCGTCCCTTATTTCTATGTATCAATATAGGATGGCCCCTTCTGAGTTACGAGAGCTACGTATACAGCGTGATGATCTGTTGGAGTGTGGTTTTGTTCATCCAAGTGTGTCACCATGGGGTGCACCCGTTCTGTTTGTGAAGAAGTCCAATGATAGTTTGCGGCTGTGTGTTGATTATCGTCACTTAAACAAACTGAAAATAATGAATCGCTATCCTCTTCCACGGAATGATGACTTATTCGATCAACTGAAGGGTGAATGTTGGTTCTCGATGATCGACTTGTGGTCGGGATATCATCAGATGCGTGTGAAGGATGAGGATATTTTGAAGACTGCTTTCTATTGTCGTCATGGGCATTATGAGTTCGTTGTAACGACATTTGGCATGACGAACGCTCCAGCTGTATTTATGGGTTTGATGAACGTTGTGTTCCTTGAGTTCCTAGACATGTTCATGGTAGTTTTCATCGGTTACATCCTCATGTACTCCACATCTGAGGTGGAGCATGTCGAGAATCTCCACGACATTTTTGGAGTCCTTCGTCGAAATCAGCTGTTTGGGAAGTTGTCATAGTGTGAGTTTTGGGCACGGGAAGTCCATTTCTTGGGGCATGTTGTGTCCTAACAGGGAGTTTCTATGGATCCATCGAAGATAGAAATAGCTGTGTGTTGGGCATCCCCCAAGACAATGTCAAAGGTGCGATGTTTCCTTGGTCTCACAGGCTACTGGAGGAGTTTTATAGCCAATTTCTCCCGAGTTTCAACTCCTGTAACAGGTTTCACCTGGAAGGATCAGGCTTTTATATGGACTGATCTATCTCAGGTAGCTTTCGAGTATCTAAAACAGATGTTAGTAAGTGCTCCAGTCCATTGTCTTCCAGCTAAGGGAGTTCAGATTGATTTTTTCTGCGATGCTTCACATCTGGGGTTAGGTTATCTTCTCATGCAGCAGAGGTCAGTTGTTTCTTGTGGGTAACAGCAGTTACATAACCATGAATGCAACTATGCCATCCATAATCTTGAGTTAGAATCTGTGGTATTTTCTATGAGGTTGTGGAGACATTACGTCATTGGTGAGCACTTTTTGGTTTTCACTGATCATAACAGTTTTTGGTATGTTTTCTCCCAGCGTGACTTGATGTTACGATATCATCAGTGGATGGAGTTATTGCAGGAATACTACTTTGAAATATCCTAAACACTTGGAAAAGGTACTGTGGTAGCTGATGTGCTGAGCCGAATTTCATGTAGTGATGTTGTGCATGAATCTGGTTATTCCTAGAGAGTAATGGAAGAACTTTCAGCTTTGAATATTGATATGGAAGGTTTCAAAGGTAGAGGTTGTATTTTTATGATGACGGTGCAGTCATCCCTAATGCAGAAGGTGGAAGAGTCCCAGTTAGGAGATATTGAGGTGGAGGTCTGGAGAGGCCATGTTTTTGTGGTGAGGCCCCAGATGGTTGGTCTAAGGATGAACAACACCGAGTGTTGTATCGTGGAAGGCTTTTTTCCCCTTCAAGATGCGCGATACGGTCCTCAGAGAGTTTCATTGTTCACCATTAGCGGTACATCCTAGTATGAAAATTATGTATCAATCCTTGAGGAGTATATTTTGGTGGCCTGGGCTGAAGAGTGCGGTCGTAGAGTTTGTGTCTCGATGTTTAGTCTTCCAGAAGGTGAAGTTCGAACACCATGTTCCAGGTGGTCCTCTTCAGCCATTAGAGATTCCTCATTGGAAGTGGGAGGACATCTCAATGGACTTTGTTACTGTTTTACCTCGATCTCTTGGAGGAAATGATTTTATTTGGGTGGTAGTTGATATTTTAAAAAAATCAGCCCAATTCATTGTGATCAAGGAGTCATGCTCAGTGAAAGTTTTTTCAAGGAAGTATCTGGAGGAGGTGGTGAGACTTCATGTAGTCCATAGGACAATCAATTCTAATTGAGATCCTCATTTTACCTCCAGGCTGTGGAGAGGTCTCCAACATGCATTCAGTTCTCAACTATGCCTTAACACTCATTTTCATCATCAAATGGATGGACAGACAGAGCGAACCAACAAGACTTATGAAGACATTTTATGATCTTGTGTTCTTGATTTTGGAGGATCATGGATGAGGAACTTACCCTTGGTGGAGTTCTCGTAAAAAAAAATTTCACTCCACCATTGGTATGGCGCCGTCCGAAGACTTGTATGGCCAGCCTTGCTATTATCCATTGTGCTGGACTGGGGATGGAGAGTCCGCAATTCTTAGACCGGAACTAGTGCAGAATACAATAGGGATGGTTTAGGTGATTTGTGAGAGGATAAATACGGCGCAAGATCATCAGAAATCTAATGTTGATCGATGAATGAGACCCTTAGAGGTGTTAGCTCGTGTTGGATCGGTGGAGTATCGAGTAGCACTTCTCCCTCAGATGAGTCGGATACATGTTGTTTTCCATGTATCATAGCTTCATCGTTATCTTCATGATGACTCTCACATCATTGATTGGGGAGAGATCAATGTTGATGGTGATGAAACATTTGAGGTGAAACCTTGGGAGATCCAAGAATACAAGGATAAGGTGTTGTGCGGGCGTTATATTCCTTTAGTTCGTGTCTTGTGGTGACATGGTGTCTTGGAGGAGAGTACCTGGGAACGCGAGTCACAAATACGTGCCCAGTACCTAGAGTTATTGTATTTCTAACTATTTTCATTTATCTTTGTAACTTGTGTGGTTATAAAAAATTCATTTTTATGAGAAGGAACCATTTGTTGCTTGGTTGGATTGCTCTCTTTTGAGTGGTTTCTCATTGGGTGGTTGCTCAGACTGTATTTCGTTTCTCTTAAAGTGGGTTTTGGATTCTCGAGGATGAGAATGTTTTGAGTGGTATCTGATGTAAGTTCATGGACCTCTCTGGTACATTCCTTTGAAAAATTGTAGTGTTGGAGGTGTTCTCGGAGGTCAAGGTGACTTGGGGGTGTGTTTGGGAGGACATTTAAAAAAATATAATGGGAAATTTATTTCGCATGGTTGGCTCACGGTTTTCCTAAACAGTGCGGCCAAACTATAAAATGTTGGTTTTGGAGATAGTAGCTAACACACAGTTGGCGCACGGTTTGTCTAACCGTGTAGCCTAACCATTCAAGGAGTGTTTGACGAGGCATACGCTAACACACATTTAGCTCACGGTTCGTCAAACCGTGCGGGATAACCGTGCGATCACTTAAATCTAGATCCTAAAATTGTAGATCTAACTCGTTTTGCCTTTATATGGTCCGTTTAAGCCCCTAAGTGGCCATAACTCTGGATTACCCTCCATTGAATGTAAACAAACATCTCCCAAGCATTTTGGAGATGATTTGAAGGATTCTTTTGGTGAATCGATGCTAGTTTCTTGAGGTAGGTGATCGTTAATGTTTGGTTTCATAGATCTACTTAGATCTACTTCTACTCTTCCCTCGGTTTCATAGATAAATGCCCGTTATGGTTAGATCTAAGTGTGTGGATGAAAAATAAGTTGAGCTTTGGTCTTGATCATTCTTTGAGGAGAGATATAATTCGGGTTTTTGGAGAATAATCATGGATTTCTTATGAGTTCTTTGTTGTTGGTTTTTTCGTCAAAAACCTTGAGGTAGGGGATTCATTGCTTATCATTCTTTTACGTGAAATGGTATTTTTATCATGGTGAGTTTAGGTAGATGACAATGTAATTGACCTAATAAAATACATTGAACCGAATAAAGAAATCGTACAGATTCCATGTTATTGCATCATGTTTTGCTACATAGTGTGATATCTATGCTTGCCTTGCTTAGCGGTTGTTCTTGGTGGAAATTGGTAAAGATTTTAAATTCGGAGTAATTGATATTTTTTTGGATAAAGATAAAGATGCATGTGACCGAATCTTGTTCCGATTGAAATTTGATGTTAATCTAATCAGCATAGTAGGCATGTATAATCTTTTGTGATGGCTTACTGGTTAGGTTATTGATTTTGGAACCAATAGATTAAATCTGTTTATTCAAGATGGTTTCAAGAATGTGATTCATTGATAATTCCTTGATGGTTTCTGAGTTACCCTCTTGCTTGTTGAATGGTCCATATCCCAATTGATGTGATGTTTTATTTCCTACTGCTTGTGTTGTGATGTGACCCTGGAGGGGTGTTGTGATATGTGGAGGCATAAAGGCATTTTGGTTGTGGTATCAAATGACTCCTAGAGTGGTGAGATGCATCGGTTTATGCATTTGGGTGTCGGGGAAGACACGAGGGATGATGTAATGAGATTGATGTGGTTGTTGGATGCTTTTGATTCTTTGGTTGTTTATCTTCTTTACTTTCCCCACTTCTCAAGGCAGCTGGTCTTTCTTACCCTTCTTCTGAAAGAGGATAAGACACGCAGGATATTCCACGTGATTTCTGTGTTTAGCCTCTCAAGGGAGAATGGGTCTACGCTCTTACAATAGGATACAGAGACTCGACGAGTAGTACATCTACTCACAATGATGAGCCCTATTGTGATTAGTAGCATATGATGATTTTCTAGAATGCCTTGGAATATGGGAATGTAATTCTATAATGAATTTTTTATTAAATGATGTTAACCCCTGGGGTTGGAGTTTGTTGAAACGTAATGATGAGGTTGAGAACATTTCAAAGCACGGTTGAATTTTTGGATGTGGTGTTAATGGATTTTAATGTGGAATTGTTCATGGTTAATTAATCTGTATGAATTAATTAACGTAAAGTGGAATTGATGATAATGTTAATGAAGTATCTAATGAAGTTTTTTAAATGGTTGTGTGCTTACAGGATACCTAGTCTTAGATGTGGCAGCCCGGAGTCCGAGAGATGTTAGTTGTAGTTATGTCTAAGACTTGATTATTCTCGTAGTGTGGTTGTGAGTTATAAAATATTCTATAAATTTTGTGTCTCTATACGCTACTCCACCCTGTCAGTAAGGGAAACTGACACCTCGGTGATCTTGAGCCTGGGGGGGGGGGGGATGTTTTCCCCAACATTCCAATTGGAGGATGAATGGTTGACTACCCACTTTGACCCCACTCTCGTCTCATGGTAGATACTAGTCCCATTAGGCACATTGGTTAGTTTTCCGTATATATGTGTGTATAGGGAAGTAATGGCTAGTGGTTATTCACACACATATATTCTGGATATAGTGTTCTATGGACTACTATAGGTGTGACGTGTATATGGTGTGATTGCTTGAGGATCCTTACTCGGTGTATGAGATTTAATGGCTTGAGGTATAATACCCGACATATGATACACGTTATGCGAGATGTGATAGCCCCAAAAAACTACCTGGTTACTTATTGTTGTGAGGATGGTGTGGTGCTTTGCCCAGGTGTCTATGGGAAATCCTTTTTGGTGCAAGTGGTACAGATTGTGGAACATAGCCCAGGTGTCTGCGGGCATGCCTTTGGAGAGAGATGCACATGACGTATGTCGTTGGGGAGAACCGGAAAACCAGTTGGGAAGTAGTAGCGGGGTACACATGATATTTTTTACTATATGATATATTCTTGTATGCGTTACATTGTGAGGGTAGACATGGTGAGGTTGGGAACTTATAATACCTGTTTAGGTGATGAGTTAGTTTCATTTGTTGTTCACTGGGCTTTAGCATGATGTCTTTACTTTTTCACGAGAGGCTTCAGGGAGGATCCTACTGAGTATACAGTTATACTCACCCTACGTATATATATAAACTATTTTTCAGGTCACTTGGATCCGGTTGGAGATCAAGCTAGTTTCTACTAGCATGGGGTTGCAGGAGTTGTTTGGGCTTGTGGTTGTAGGTGTCTTTTCTTTCTTTTGGGTACTTCTCATTTCCCTTTCTGTTGTAGTACTTTTTCATGACATTACATATGTGCACTTGGGTTTCTTTGAGACTTTCAATTCTGAATTGGAGTTGATTGGTGTCTATCTTATCTCTTTCTTCCGTATGTGTTCTCTTAGAGCATAATGCCTCCCATTTGTGTGTTACTATACCCTCGGTGCTAGTCGCCAACCAGGGGCCTACTGGAGACGGGACTTAGTGTTCATTATCTCCCTTCTCACATTGTCGGCCCAGGAGGGGTACACTTTGTGGGGAGGGGGTCATGACAGTGAATGCAATATATAATGATTTTGATGAAGGCATGTGGTAAAATAGTAAATTAGCGTCCTAATTTTTCAGTTAAATATTTATATGTTGATTTGGTTTTTGATACATACAAATTCATGCCTATTTTTATTATTATTTATTTTATTGTTTCTAAATATTCATTTTTCTAATGATATGTTGGTGCACAGTATATCATTATAAATTTTAGAAGAAATGTCAGATAAAGATAGAGTGTAGTAGTTACTGTGGTATATCTATTTTTCATATTATTACATATTCAGTAATATACTTATTTAATGAAGGAAAACAATTAATTTAATTTTTTTTTCAGGACTACTAATGCTTCCTTGGAAGAGGATACATTCATGTTACAACTGAAAATTCATGTTCTCAAGTTGTTAAACATCGTGTTACACATTTACCAATACCATCACTTTTTCGTGACGATGAACGTTCACACATCCGTTTTGATGATAATACTAATTCACTGGACCAAATGTAGTTCATTTTATCAGTTATATTAGAATGCAGAGCCATGGGAGGATTAGAATTTTTTATCCTGATTTTAAGATTGTGGTTAGGATGGAGAAACAATAGATTTGGGAGGTAATGATGGTAAAATATCTTAAACTATTTCCTTTATCTAATTTTTTGTAAGATTAATATTTTAAATGACATATATAATTTTTTCAATTACTGATGTCAATCAATTTTGAGGAAAATGATGAAATTAATAAAATAAATCTCTCATTATAGGTGGTTCAATGGAGATATTTTAAAACAGAACAAACAAAAAATTATATTTTTGGAAGGATATGGGTTGAAAACCCATGCCTTATGTATCAGTTTATATATGAAGATACATGAAGGTGATTTTTTTTTACAGTCATCATGAAGAAAAATATCAGATATGATAATTATTTTATATTGTAAAATTTATTATGTATTTTTCTAATTAATATGTATTTTACTTTTATATAACATGACTCCATGAGATCTCATTAAGAGATTTAGTTAACAAATGCATACCCTAATACTTTATAACATGGATTGTATCAGTATTTGAAGCGAAGACTAACTAAAGAAAAATTTGAAGCATTAAGATATTGATCTAGAAGTTCTTCAAAAGTGGTTCAAAATGGTCCTCCATATAATCCCACTTTATTTGAAAAATTTAAATGAGCAAGAAGAAGAAAAAGTGAGCAGTATCGTATAGAAGAAGCTACAAAAGTAGCAGATAAAATATGAAGTAAATATTATTTATTTGTCACCAATTTTTATATCTTATAAGTTTTAACAATAGTATCACATTTTCATTTTTATTTCAAGAAGAAATTAATGAGAAAAATAAACAAGGATATTTTATCCCCATGTTTCAGATGGATATTCTAAAGGCTTCCTTTGGAATGGTAGAACACCCCATGCATGTTAGAGGATATCAGGAAGGTGTTTCTATTCAGATGGTTTTTGGTCAGAGTAAGCAATTAAGTGACCCAGAAATAGAATCATTAATAATATAGATGAAAAATATGAAACAATATATGGGTGATCAAATTCAAGTAGCAATGTAGGTGGCTTTGTTAGAACACTTGGAAAGACAATCATAGTCTACGCAGCCTTCCTAGGTATATTGTTTATTTTTCATAAGTTTTTCTATTTTATAAATTATAATCACTAATATTGCATTTTCATTTATCTTCCTTCAAAGCATGATCTCCCAGACTACCCTACCCCATATGCCTACCATTTCTCGTATGAGCAGCCTTTACATGTATACTATTTATTTATCCCCAATATTCCTATTTTCGAAATTATAAACACCAATATATCATTTTTATTTTATAACATTCGGAGCCTTCTCACCCAGACTACCCTTCCCCATCTGCCTAATCAACCCTATACGAGTAGCCTTCCATGGTATATTATTTATTCATCATCTTTTTTCCTTTTTTATAAATTATCAAAACTAATATAACTTTTTCATTTTTAGTTTTCAAATCCTAATAAGATGAAATACCCTACCCCATCAGCTTTCCTTGATCCTCCACCACCTCGCATGGACCGAAACATAGACTATGAGTTGTTTTCTAGTGATACCCATATAGTTATTGTTGCGTTAGGACTTGTGCATATTTTGGGGGATTCATTACATCAACAACCTCAACATATGGTCATGTTAGATTATTAGTACTCCATATTATAGATCCTAATGGTCTACCATTATTTCCTACGGAGTAAATGACCATAGATGGGGATTTTCGGGGTTATACATTACATTGTACAATTTTTTTTCTTCATTATATTTCATATGAGGTACGTGTTTTTAAAAAAATTAATTACAAATGATTCAAAATTAAATAATTTTTTTTCGGACATTTAATTAATTAAGGATTATATGAATGAAAACGAAGCTTCACAAATGATAAAAAAATGATGAGGAACAATTAATTGTACATACTTCAGGTATTTCTTATGGGATTCAAATATTATCTCAGGCATATTCTTTATTGAATTGTATCTATGGGTTTTGGATTATGGCCGATATCTATAGAAAAGAACATCCATGGAGAAAACTCAGATAAGATATCCTACATCTATTTTATATTGAATATATCAGCCTGAATGTGGTGGAGTTTTCTTCCAGGGTGGTAAATTTATATTTGAAATTTTATTTATTTAATAAATTATATTTATAAATTGACTAACTATATTTTATTTTTAATGTAGGTATATATGTACGCTTGTTCTCCAAAATGAAAGTACATACATTTATAGTTTTATATATCCAAAATTCATTTCCATGGAAGTGAAATATGTGAATAATCCACATAGAGTTTCATATTTGTGTGAGAGATTATCACATACATAGACTGAGTGATGGTTTCTGCCATTTCATGATAAGTAAGAATAGAAACATAATTATGATGTAATGATAATTGAAATTTCTTTAGTTGTGAACTTCTTGTATTGTAGGGATCATTTGATGTTAGGCCTGTTGTTCACAAGTGAATAAACCTTATTTTGGGTTTTCTTGTTATTATGGAATGTTTTTAAAATATTTTCTACATTATTAGAATGGTAACTATTTTATTTGTTTTTTATAAGATCATTATGTGTAATTATTATTATTTATATATTTATTATTTGTTCTTATATATGAAAATGTAGTTCATGGAAAACATTTAACAAGGAATACATGTTGATAAAGACACCGAATAAAATCATATATGTGGAAGTACATGTAATTAGTTTTTATATTTTAATTTATTCTTATTTTTTATATATATTATTTTTTATTAATAGTTTAATGTCATATAACTCTAGTGTAATCATCAAAAATAAAATTATTTCATGTATGATAAAATCACAACTGGGGAAACTACTGAATTTTATGAAATTAGTTGTGTTAATTTTTCTATATTTTGTTCCATATTATTCTAATTTTTTTATCTCATATCATTCAATGTTATTGTAGACATTCAATGATTCCCAATCATTTTCTCAATATTATCTTACCCATATTCAATATATTTTTGAGAACTATTTATTTTGATTAGGGTTTGAGGTATGTATATTCTAATATTTATGAATAATTTTACATATGGATGTAAACAAACAAACTCTATGGATATAATAGGTGTTTCAACATAGTGAAAATCAAATGAATGCTTCAAAAATATCCCACAAAGAGCATGTTGTAAATTTGATTTTATGTGTATTTTAAAAATAATTTATAAAAAATGTATAGACAGTTCCTTGATTAACTAGATTAAATCTTGTAAGTTATATATTTTTTTGATCAACTTTATAAATGTCAGTTTAAAACCGATGTCAAAAATAAAATCAACCAACGTTGAATCTAATTTCTACACTACTGAATGTAATGGGTGTATCATTCATGTATAGAGAAGATTTCTCTAGAGATCCGAATGTAATGTTGATATTTTTTATTGACTAAAAACATTACCTTTCTATGTCATATTAGGGAGTGGGAGGAAGATATTAATCTTTTTTGTTCAGAATTACTTACACAATAACCATTCGATCTCTTCCTCGTGCTTCTATTTTTTGATCAATGTCCATTACCTATCAGCCACTCCCTCCATAAAATAAAAAGTAAATAAAAACTCTTATTTTATGGAACATTAATGAATGTATAAGGAATTCACAATGGATTTTATCCATTGTTCCTTGATTAAGGGACCAGATGATCAATTGAAAATTGGATCCCTTTATCCCATAAATGCCTCTATTACATCTTGTTCTTAAAAAGGTGGATTTGGGTGTTCCTCTTAATATATAATTTTATGTGATAATTGATTACAATAAGAGAGTATCATAACAAAGTTCAATATTCCTGGTCCCATTGGGTTGTGTGTCTCATTTGTGGAGTCATCACTTTGTGCAACACATAGTTTGGTTTACTCAGTTCCTCTGATTTCTATTTATTTTGTATAATAACGGGAAAATTATGGAAGATTATTATTGAAATATTTATTCAACATAATGTGATCCATTAAAAATATAGGTAGAACATATAAATTTCATATATTCTAAAACAAATTAATTTATAGGCTTCGATATATGTTATTCTTGATCTACATTGTAACATAAACACATATGGTAATTTTATTCCCCTAGAAATGGTTAGTATTGAGCTTTGGAATTTACCAATCCATATCCCCTTGATGATTCAAAAAGGTGTTCAGTAAGGACCATTATCATCCACTAATTCCTGATATATTATATTTCAAATCAGTGTTTTCATGTTTTACTAAAAGGTATATCTATGTTAGAGCCATACCTCCTTATATTATCCATATATGGATGTATTTTAATTGAAATAAAATACTATATACATGACCTATATTATTGGATTTTTTTCTTATTTTTACTATTATCCCTATGTATTTTTCTATATTTTTAAAATCTTAATGAAATATATATATATAACACCCTTCAATACATACGATGAAAACCTAACTATTTTTTACACATTAATTATTGATTTACTACAAAATATAACATAAAATATAACCTTCGATATCATGTAGTCCATAATATTTAGTAATTTTATACAATACATAAAAAAATAAAAATTTGAATACATCACCCTTATTGTAAACATCCTCTACATGATCATATTATTCAATCATCAATAAACTCAATGGTACAACCTGGGACACTAATCATAAATGGGATAGCTATAAAGACTAATTTGAGAATAAAAATGGAATACCATGAACAATGTATTCCATGATCTAAAGTAGTAAAATTGATATACACAAAAAGGATGAGAATTATAAACATAAAAAATGAGGAATGGTATAATATGATAACATAAGGACAATATGGAAATGCAGAAATAACATAAAACAAGGAATCGTAACCATAATTAAATGATATCTAATGAGAATCCATGATGAACAAAGACCTTTGATGGATTAGTTTCACTCCATAATAAAATTCATCATGTCTCAAGAGACTAAAAAAATTACCAAATGCATTGGACTGCTATATAATTCTTGGAAAACCCATCAGTTTTATTTCATTCACATGCACATGTGTGCAACAAAAATCAAAGAACTTGGATTCATTTATCATAAAATTTTACTACACTAGAATTTATTTTAAAATAGATACATTTCTGTTAAAATTAATAAACTATATGTTCAAAAACACGAAAATCATTGATAGTAATTGGTTATGGGTATTCACTACACATTTGTTTGGTATGGAAAAATATAAGTAAAATTTGTACCGAATAATAGGGGTTTATAATTGTACATGGAATGGATTAATGAGAGAGAAAGTGAAATCTAATAATTTAAACTTGTTATTTAAAATTAGGGTTATATGGAATAACACGTCCAAAAATTAGTAATTTGAGATAAAATATATAAGATAATAAAGATACCTGAATGATATATTGAAGTAGAGGATCCCTTTTTAAATTTTATTATGGTAACTACTGTACATAAAAGTATGAGCCATTAATTATTGATAAATAAATGGGTATATAAATTTTTATAAATCATATAAAATTTAATGGGGATATGTAATAGAAAATCCCAATGTGGAAAATTTTAAATTAAGAATCCTTACAAAAAATAGGTGCAATAATTAATGTATAGTGGAGATCCCATACCTTGAGAGTGTTATGCCAAAATCATGATAGGAACATGAAGAGAGCATTGGTGAAACATTGGAGGGTTGTAGTGTGTCTATTACTATGTAAGGGAATTATTCAAGGTTTTTAGTTAAATGAAATTATTGATTTTTGGGGTATATATAGGATATGTTTGGAGATTTATTTATTAAATTAAGTACTTTGGTTTTGAAATCTATATAATAATGTAATCAAATCCACAATCCTAAAAATAGTGTTTTACAATTGTTTTATCCATATGGGTGTGGTTATCATTATTTTATTAGTATAAGGGTCTAATATAATAAAATATTACCCTTTCATATGTGGAAGTGAGTCATTGGATTATATAATTCATTTTTAAACATTAAAATATATTATAGGTTTTGTAGGATTAATAAAACCCTTCCAAAATTATTCAAATTAACATAAAATTACATTATTGTAAAAGGGAATCATATATTTCGTCCTTGATGCCCTTTATCATATTTATTCAATAAATTTTAGGAAATTATGTGGTCATAATACACACCATAAATTATAATGGGTTTTTATTTTATCCAAAATATCAATAGGCTCCGAAAATTTTGAAAAATAAAAAATTTGATAATTTAAAAAATTTTATTAAATAAATAATATTAATTTTATCAAAATAATTTTCTATATATAATATTTAAAATGTTTAATATAAGAACAATCATTTTTTTAGAAATGTATGGTCTTTTTAAAACAATAATTTTCATTCTCTTATAATGTTCATATTAATTACAAAAAAAATATTTGACAATTTTCATTTAATAAACATAATTTAACAATAAAATATTATTTATTTCAAAAAAAATCAACTAAAAAATGTATTATTTCAAATTTTAAATTTACCAAAAATAAATATTTTATTTTATTTCATAAAAATCATTTATAATGTAACTATAAAAAGAATTAAATATAACAATTATACTATTTAAACTACAATATAGCTATTATTACTATTTCGGTATTGATACATATCCCTTTATTACACCAATGGATTCCATTAGGGTATGGTATGTGATTGTGATACTATCATGGGGTAGTTTTCCTTACATAGTTTTATTATGATCTCGATGGTCATGAACATCTCCTCTAAATGACATATCTTATGATTTAACATTATATCTATTTTTTGATTTGTTCAAATAAAATCATAGTGATGATATCACCCTAGGTATCTCCAATAAACGGGATTTAAAGGATACGCTCCTACTATTCGAGTACATCAATTCCTTTTTCGGCATCAATTGTTTTTTAATACAATATATTTATACTAATCATATGATCATTAATCAACGAAAATATTATCAATAGTTATTATGATAAATGGTCTTTTTAATATGATAGATTAAAATAAATAAAATTTTATGATGTGTTTTCTATAACAATCATACAGAATTTTACACTTAATTAAACCACATAGAGAATTTTATTTAATAAATTTCGGGTAGTTACATAGGGGATAATCATTACATCATCAATATATTCATGTTTGGAAATTGGGTGATTCTATATTTATATGGGAGGATATTATTAGTTATTTTAAGTGTATAATTAATATTATTTAACTAAAATAAAATTGGAAGGGGAGTATTCAAATGTCTTAAATTATGTTGATGATATTAAAAATGGTATATGTCTTTCATAATAATTTGTTCAAAAAGCACATTTATTATGAGAATTATTTTTTGAACATGAGATTATTGTGAATCCCTTATTAATTTATTTTTAATCACACTGTAAATAAAATATAATGATCTTATATAGGGAAATTCAATTGGTTTCAATTAGAAATATGTAATTTTTTTGTGAATATTCATGCAAAGAAACGAAGTAATGTAATTAAATCTCCTTTGATAAATATATAATGTGGAATTGTGAATGATGGAATTTATGAAATGTTTTGATGTTAATAATATGAATAAGATTTGGTAATGTAAATATTTTCAGGATTTTGACGTAAATGTAATGATTGGATTCGATATTGAAAATTCGGTACAGTGAAGTGATTATTTGTAGTAGTCAGTTATTGTAATAATTGACTGATCATGGATGTTGTGAGAATATGATTGGTAAGATATAATGACTTTGAATATGTTGTATTATGGTTGTGGTGCATGTGATATGGGTGAGATATTACTTAGCGTGGTTGTGTTTGTTTTTTTCTTAGCAAAAAAATGAATTGAAATATGAAATGTTATATCAAGGACTGAAATTAATGTTCGATAAATGGTTTAAATGATTTTAATGGTACATGACATGGGTTGGTAAATTAACAAACATGTAAAGGAAGAAAACATGTTATAATGTAATTTTTATATTAAATACTAATAAAATAATTATAGAATGTAAATGAAAAATTATATGAGATTTTATAAAAATATTATAATATATATATTGATTGGATGTGTGTAGTGGTTATATGGTGCAATGAATTCTATTGTGGTAGATTTTGTAATAGACGTAAAAAGGATTAGTGGTGGTGTTATAGAGTATAGTACTAAAGTTTACCATAAACCATTATATGGTTATTTTGTGTTATCTATATGTCTTATATTTTAATTTTAATTTAACAAAAAACATAAAAATGTTGGATAACCATATGAATTCCCAAACTCCTTTGTGACATAGGGTTTTCCCAAATATCTAGGTATGTGGTGAATTAGATGTATGGATACCCAATCTATCATTTAATCCAATTATCAGTCATAAAGAAAACATAGTTCAGTGTCAATGATCACCTATGGAATTTTTTTTGGTTTTTAGAGATTACCCTAGAGATTATAGGGTGCAGTCACATATTTCACAATGAATATGATAACATGACATGTTGTGGTTTTAATGCATAGTTGGAGGTGGTAAAGGGGATAATTCCCTTTAAAATTTTATAAGACAATGTCCTAGTTATATGTATGTTTTTATAATCAATTATGACTGCTTATATCACAATATTCTAGACCCAGTTGGATGTTTGGAATGATAGATATATATAAAATACAACATTATAGATGTATGGATAAGTGATGATGAATGAATATAATGGATGGATGTATAGGAAATTTGATATCAGGGAATGAGGAAAAAATATCACTACAAAAGTACATGGTAGGTTCCTTTTTTATATTTATTTGATACCATGTAACTACACAAGTTGTGTTATTTTAATAGTTTTCAATAGTTGGAATGGGGTTAGTTTTCTAGAGTTTTTTTCCTTATTAAATCAAATAATTATTCAACATGTCATTATAATTATCATTTCACATGTTCATGAATCATATATGAGATTATCATACTATTTATAAATGTTATTATCACAAAAAATATATAAAAACATCATTGGTGATTTCTAGGATTATTTTGTGAGAGGTTATGAACATTAATAGAATAGATATTTGAGATAGTATTTAATTGATTTCTTTTCAGTTTCCTTTTGAGAATTTATTTTCATTCTATTATATATCATTTCTTAAAATGATCATGAATGGTGTGATGTATTTTTTTTAATTTTAAATTTATTTGATGATGTTCCTTAATGGTTGATTATCCTATCACCCAATCCAATGAGATTGTTGATTAGAATTCATTCTATATTGGACATTGTTATACCCATATTGATAGTCACCCACCTCAGTACCACTGATTGGTAGATATAGGGGCTCTTTAACACTATGCCATAAGTTTTGACCCACAAGGGGTACCTTTTGAGGGTTGATGTTGTGACAGAAATCCTTAATAATGGTTAATGATATGCACCCTCTTGAAATTGATGTACTGATATAGTATAAAAATTAAATTAATTATCTTCATTAGTGAATCCATGAAATACTATTCAAGAAATATTATCTTTAATTCTACTGGAATAGTAATTATTAATTTTCATGTTATATTGAATCAAAAAACATTCTCAGTTCCTATTCTACTTACATTATCAACATAACTCATCAAATTTTAATATTCTTGATCATTATCATATTAGATAGTTTCCATGATTAATAATTGTAAATTACATGAATTTATATCTTGTGATCTAGATTTTGTGTAATCCAACTATCATTAAATGATATAAAACCCATTCAAATTATAAAATTCAAATATATATTCTCATTTAAATAACTTTAATTACCATAATTTCTCATCCAAAATATTATAATATTTTTGTTCTATTATTAATTCATTTAATTATATTTAAAACAAGTACAAAACTACAAAAAAAATTAGAGAAATATATTTTCATTTCTATTATACAACAACTAAATTTATATAATCTAAGGAATATTTAATTTAATATTAATGAAATGTTATATTAATCAGATATATATTTTTTAAATATTAATTTTATAATTATATATCATATTAAATATAAAATTAATGTTATTTATCTTGATAAATTATATTATTATTATTCTAAGGTGGATAGATTAATATATATCTTTATGATATGTGGATTCATAAATATATAGTTGAATGACAAATACATTTAAAACTCATCAAGGCTTCCTCGAACATCATTATCACATCATAATAAATCACAATATTTTTATAGAGATATAGAAACCATTTTTTACATCATTGGAATTAATTACTTCAATAATGTATTTACCAATGTTTGATAAATTAACTATTACTTATATTTGTTAAACCCTTTAATAATAGTTATTTAATTTTACAAAAAATATTTCCAAAATGCTATTATATTGATAAATAATTTTTATCTATATATTCATTATATTGTAGGAGATTAAATAAAATTTTATCAATAAAATCCAACTAAGAACAAAAGGATAAATTAAAATAATAATTCTTATCTAGATGTTTTTTTTCATTATAATTTCATATGAATTGGTAATGTGTGTATACAAAATGTAACAGGTAATAATAAAAATACTAATTTATAATTTACTATTATAATAATGATCCAATACAAAAACATATTTTATTTTTAGTCATCACAAAATAAAATTAATCTATAGTTTTATCATGTAATATATTAGAACTACATGGATAATAAATTCAAATATAATTCTATCATCAAATATTTAATCATTTACAACTCATCAAACTATATTTTACAACATTTTTTATACTATTATAAGCATCATATCAGACATAAATAAAAATAAATATATTTTATAGTTTTCCAAATAGCAATAATATGAATAAATAAATTTCTATATGAAAATTGTTAGTACTTGTATTTAAATTATAACTCTTTATTGTATCAGTATTATTTACATATAAATAATTAATTATATATATATTTACATCATATAAAAATGGTTTCAAATCAACTACTTTGGTTATTTTATATCTTTAATAATTAATAGGTGTATCTTTAACAAAAATCTAATGACATAATTTTATATGAGAAATAATATAAATATATTGATATTAAAAAATTTATATCCACTCCCTAACATTATTTAATCCATTTAGATCATTCATATTATTTTACATGTGGAAGTGTATCATTATTTAAATAAATCACAGTGGGTCAACATTACTAAGTGTTTCTGATGTTTTTTTTGTTTGTGGGATTTTTGTTTTATCCAACTATGCTTTTATATTCGACAATATTATGTTGCACATATTCTTTATTTTATTTTCAAATAACTAAATAATTTGATTTTATAATTTTATCAAAGTGAATGTATCAATATAGTGTGGTAACTGTTGTACAAATTTATGGTTATAATATTGAAAAATACAGTATTTTAAGAAAACACATTTGGGAAATTTACCATACACCCACAGAGGAGTGAATAAATAATAAAATATATAGTGTGAATCATAAGAATTTTTTTCTATTAAGAATAACTACAAGTTTTTTATTTTTTTTTAAAAAATTCTACTCGGTGTAAAATTAAATATGTATGAAAAAGTTTTGTAAGTTATTTTGAAATGTAAAATAAATAATATGTTATATCCATGCCCACAAAAAAGTAAATTTTATCATCATGTAAATCATCATTCTTTTTACCAATGATGGGTTTTTATGTGAGATAATATGTCCCCAATATATAAAAATAATTATACAAAAATTTATATGATTACTCTCTCATTTTTTTAATTACATTATGATCCATTAAATGATTACATGATTTATATTGAAAATTATTAGTTTCCTAGGACCCTTGGACACCCACTATCATGGAAAGGGGAGATCCTCCATTAAACCCAACATGGCCATAATGTTTAAGTTTAATAGAATACAATATGCGTCAATGTATAGTTTATTAAATTTTAAATCAATATCAAAATTTCACTAACTAGTCATCTATTTTATGGCCCATTCAAGAGATATGTTTTTTCCTTACATTGTCTATTTATTAAATCCCTATTCATACATTCATCATATTTTTTGAAAAAACGAGACATAGTAATGCCATATTATTTCAGTGACTATAACCAATATCATGTTTACTTATAGATTTAATATTCCTTGATTATTCCAAAATTTTAATGATCATTTCTTCAATAATCCACTAATAAAATGTTGTTCCATCCAAACAAGATTCATAAAATAATGTAATTCTTGGTTTTTTAAATGATAAAACATAAAATGTTTTTTTGAAAAAAATGAATTATATTTTTATTTCACATATAACTATATCAGTAGCTCACCATCGATATTTTATATATTAACAATTTTATAACTAAAATATATTAAAATGTTGTAGTGATAAATACTAATTATTCCTCTAGAATTATAAATGAAACAAATTATACCAATTATAATATTAATAATAATAAAAATGCCTATTTAGTAATGTTTTTTATAATGTAATCCATTTGTTAAATAATAAATACATATCTTTATTACATTCTTGAATCTTAGAACGCAATAGATTGGCTCAAAATGATAGTTTCATGATGTTATACTATACCTATAGACACATATCATGGTATTTTAATGTCATATCATTTATAGAAGATAGAATATATAATAACCCCTTTTATTAATGCATAATTAATTTTCCCATTTAGTGATATTAAACATTTAACTCAATTAACAACTTCTTTGGGAGCATAAAAGTGATTTTGTGATTAAGGTAAAAGTGGTTCTCAACAATAAAACTAAACCACCAAAAAATATCCTTATAAATGCCATTCAAATTTTATTCACTACTATATAAATATAGAATTTCATGATAACTAACACATAAATATTTTTATCCCTAACAATATCCTTCATATCAAATTCAATAGATAATTTCATCAATAAATCATTATTTAGTTGCTGAAAAAAAATATAAATATAATATTATAGAAAAAATGAACATAGGAGATATTAATTCATATTTAATTTAATAAATTCAAAATTAATGTAACATCCCTTGCTTTTTAATAAAAAACTATGTTTTATATCATAAAAGAGACACCACATTTTTCTTAAATGAATAATATAAAAAATAATATTATTTAATAAGATTGTTATCACATAGCCATTATAATGGTGGGAATTATAAGGATTATATGATTTATTAAAATATTGTTTACACGAGTTTATATAATGAATCATTGGTTACTAAATTAATTAGGGATGTATAAAACCCACTGAATATAATGGATATGTTTTTCTGAAAAGAAATATTTAAATGTAAATAAGTGAGTTTATAAAATATTAAAATCATTAATTATGGATTTTATTAATGAAATATTTTTTTTAATATATTCAATTTAATTTTTAAAATTCATCATATAATTTATCTAGGGATGATATAAACACAAATTCAAAATTTCGGATTATAGAATTATTTTAAATAAAGTAGTTTTGATAAGTTTTGATAGAGGACCCATTTTAAATTTATTTTGGAAACATTTATATGTTATATTTGAAAAAATTATCTTTTTCCTTAGATTTGTGACATCAAAAAAAATTGTGGTTGATTTTTTGTATTTTTCAGACAACATTTAGATTTTAATGGATAGTAAAAATACTGCATTTTAATTCAAACCATTTATTCATCTAATTTTTTATATTGATATATTATCTTTATAAATGGTTTAAAGGTGTAATTAGATTATTTTTTATCAATAAATCCAATTTAGTTCTTTTTTTCAATTAAAATTAAATAGAAAAACTTTGTGAACTTTTAAATGTTTTACCTAAAATACTTGTTATCTTGATCTATCAATGGGATTAGTGTTAATCCTAATTTAACCTTATATATGAATATAATTATAAAAAATGGACATACATTGGTGAAAACTGTATAAATATTGTGCTGAAATAGGATCAAAATAATTTTTGGTGAACACTAACTTTAATATTTTATTTACCATAGTTAAATGTAAATTGGGTAATTAATGTTAAAAGTAATATTATAAACTTCTAAAAATACCATAACACTTGTCCTAATATTATTTAATGATTTATAATCGTCCATGACCATTCATGAGAAAAAATTGTTACCATTTCAAGCCACATTGGCTTGATTATGACGTTTATAACATTTAATTTAATGTAAATACAAATATGTCATAAATGTTGTTTCTTAATAAAATAGATTCAATAAGGATTTATGTAAGTGATATATTCAACTATGAATATTATGTAGAAATATAAGAAGATTAAATAAATCGTTTTAATTTATTTTTTAATTGTTGGAATTATATATTTAAATTTAATTATGATACAAAAACAATGCAGTAATATATTCATTAAAGAATGAGACAAATAAATGATATTAATAATATTAAAATAAATATAATCACTACTAGAAAAACAGGTATTTTCGATGGGTCATTTGCGATGGGATCCCGTCGCAAATGGCTTTTTGTGACGGGGGCCCGTCGCAAACGACCCGTTGCTGAAAACGGTGTCGCAACCACAATTATTTGTGATGGGCCCGTCGCTAAAGCCTTTTTCCGCGACGGGAAGAATCCCCGTCGCAAATAGTACTCTGTATATTTGTAAAAAACTTTTCATAAACTATTTGCGACGGGACCCTTCGCAAAAAACTATTTTTTAAAAAAAAAATAAAAAACTATTAATAAATTATTTTAATGCATATAATAATAATACTATTTGCAACATGAATAGTATCCCGTCGCAAATACTATAAAAAAAATAAATTATTAATAAATTATTTTAATTAATATAATAATAAACCAATTATAATTCAAAAATAAAAAATAATAAAATATTAATAAATGATTTTAATTAATATAATAATAGAATTATAATTCACAAATAAAAATAATAAATTATTTTAATTAATATAATAATAATAGAATTATAATTCAAAAATAAAATTTAATAGAATATTAATAAATGATTTAATTAATATAATAATATTAGAATTATAATTCATAAATAAAAAAATATTAATAAGTTATTTTAATTAATATAAAAATAATAGAATTATTTTACATTCAAATATTAAAATAATTCAAGTATTACAAAAAAATATAATGTAATTATAAAATTATAAAATTTTAATATATATATAAAATTTAATATTATAATAAATAAATAATAATATTATTCATATTAATATTGTTATTTAAAAATATAATATTATTAATATTTTATAATGAGACAGAAACTACGAATCGAAAAAAAATCATATTTTGATTTTACAAATTTTATGACATTAAAACAAACTATAATCTGAAGGAGGGGGGGGGGAGGGGATCTGCAGATGTTGGTGGAGTAAACTCCATCCCTAAAGCATGAGTGAGTCAGCTCATGTGCTCCATCTGCTCCTGATGCTGCTGCTGCCACCGACTCGTCTGCTCCTCGTACAGCTGCTGCTGGCGTCGACGCTCCTCCTCATGCTGCTGACACATCTGCTCCTGCTCCTGTCGAAGACTCTCTATCAGTGTAGTCTGAGATCGCAACTGATCATCATACTGTGTAGCAGAAGAAGAAGCACGAGCTCCTCTTGATCTGGACGCCGACATCGCAGCACTGCCATAATAATCTCCGGGAGTCAGTCGAGAGCCGATACCAACAACCCGGCCCTTCTCGAAGGCATACTGGGTGGCCTGCATCCATGCCGCCTCATCAAACTGACGGCCAGTGGTCTGATCTGATGACTCGGCCTGACTCTCAGGTCGGGCCTGTGATGCTACGACCTCAAATGACTCCTGTAGTTGCAATTTATAATTAAAACTGTGAATATATTATATGCAGTTAATTTTTAAACTTGAAAACAAATAATACTGACCATGATGTGATACTGACGATCCCCTCTGAGCTCCCCAGTAGCAGGATCATTATATATCCTCCGATATACGTTGTACTCCGTAATATCGGGGTGCTCGACAGCCTATAAGAATAAAAAATAAACTGTTAATATTTATAGTTATATAAAATATTTATAAATAATGTACGTACCAGATGCTGTCTATGAGTACTGAAAGAACGACTCCAAGATCGATGAGTCACCTCCTGTCTCCCCCGATTCTGCCTCCCCACCGATGATCTCCTCTGAAAGGCACCACTCAACCAGTGCGCACATAATCCATCCCATACATGGGATGAAATTTACTCTGGTCGGTGTGCTCTACATGACTCGTCAAAATCTGACACTTCTGCTTTATTCATCGCAGCTTTTCATATATTGTGCAAAAACTGACGAAGGCGATCACGCATGGCCACCTCCCATGCCTCGTGGATAGCGTCACGCATGGTATCCTCAATCGAATACCATAAACCCAACAAATAAATCAAAATATCAAGTTATAAATGAAATAATTTTCAAAATAAAAATTATTTATTTACGTACATACCAAGCAATGGTCGAACATGGCCTGCTGCACATCAATGGGAATCTGCTCCCGTGTGGTCCACGACTGAGAGAAATAGTTGCACAAAATAGCGCTGCCCTGTCCGACTGCTATATGCGGAAAACTATAAAAATAATAAACATTTATTATGTGAATAGATTAATGAAATCTTAGTCAAATCCACAAGTTATTACACAGGTTATTACACAGGTTATCACACCTCCGTGTGATTATCATACATCCTATAAAAACCAAAGTTATTTACTGTAACATAAATGATAGAATAAGTGATGTAAACACTTACAGTACAACTGATGTCATCTCTTCACAGTTGAGCAGAACATACGAATGAGCTCTATGATGTTCATCATCTGAAAGCCAGCATTTATAAACTCCACCAAAACCAAGCTCTGGCTGGTTGAAAACAGATAATTGATTGTCGATTTCATCAATATTCCTCTCGTTCCGTCCCATTCGGTTTTGTATTGAAGGATACTCAGATTCAAAATAATGGGAGCAGAAAAAAGATATTTCCTCTTACAAATAAGCTTCTGCAATAGATCCTTCAACAGATGCTTTGTTACGTACTTTTCTTTTCAATTTTTGCATGCATCATTCAAATGAGTACATCCATCGAAACTGTACTGGACCTCCACATTTGGATTCATATGGAAAATGTAACATCAAATTTTCCATTGAGTCGACGAAAGACGGTGGAAATATTTTTTCCAGTTTACATATAATTACAACAATATCTTTTTCAAGTTTTCATAGAGCATCATAATCTGTTGTAGCCGCACAAATTTCCTGAATAAAATGAGACATGTCTGTTATGGAATCCCAAATCACATAATTCAACAGACTTCTTAATCCAATGGGTAGAAGTATTTCCATTATAACATGACAATCATGACTTAATAATCCAGTAATATGACCATTCTTTACACATGTACCCAAATTGGAAGCACAACAATCTGGATGTCTCAAATCTGCAATCCACTGACAAAATAATAAATGGTTATCTTTAGACAGTGTATAAGCTGCTTTTGGTTTCGGTAACCTTTCTATTCTGACATTCTCAAACAGTTCCAATTCTGGACGCCTGCAAATTTGGGCAAGATCTAAACGTGCGTTTACATTGTCTTTTCTCTTTCTTGGCGTATGCAAAACTGTATGAAACAAATTATCAAAATAGTTCATCTCAATATGCATGACATCTAACATGTGTCAGACCAACAAATTAGACCAATATGGAAAATCCCAAAATATGCTACGTTTAATCCAATTGTGTTCTTTCCCAAAACCAAAAATTTTCTGTTGGTTTATTGTGGGACCAAAAGTGATGGGAGGTAATGAAAATAAAACTAATTTTAACTCCAAACCTGATTGCATTTTTGGAGGTCCATCTCTTTCAACTGTTCCTTTTCTGAAATTAGATCTATTTCTGCGAAAAGGATGATCAGCTGGAAGAAATCTGCGATGACAGTCAAAATAACAAGGTTTCATTCCATGAATGAGCATAAATGCTTTGTTCTCTCCCATACAGTAAGGACATGATTTCTGACCATGTGTACTCCAGCCAGATAACATCCCATAAGTCGGGAAGTCACTTATTTTCCACATCAATGCTGCTCTCAAAATAAAATTTTGTTTCGTTGCAACATCATATGTACTGACACCAGTACTCCACAATAAATTTAATTCATCAATCAATTGTTTCAAATAAACATCAATATTTTTCTTCGGATGTCCTGGAATTAGTAAAGTCAAAAAGATATATGGCTCCTTCATCAAAATCCATGGAGGTAAATTGTACGGAGTTAAAAAAACAGGCCAACATGAATATTGACTACCATAAGATCCAAACGGACAGAAACCATCAGTGGAAAGGCCCAGTCGAACATTTCTAGCTTCTAAAGCAAAAGATGGATGCACTCTATCAAAATGTTTCCATGAATCACCATCGGCTAGATGATTCAAGCTTTTATCGGTTGAAATATTCTCTTTATTCCATGAAATCATTGTTGCTGTATTCTTAGACATGAATAAACGTTAAAGTCTGGATGTAAGCGGAAAATATCTCAACTGTTTTACAAGAATCAAACCAAACTTCCCGTGTTGTCCTTCTTTATTTCTCAGTTGCCCACATGTGGGACAACTATCCAACAACTCATTTTACCCAGAATATAAAATGCAGTCATTTGAACAAGCGTGAATCTTATGACAAGTAAGTCCCACATTTCCAACCATCCTCTTACTCTCATAGTAATTTGCAGGTAAAACATTTTCTTCGGGTAACAGTGTTTTAAGCAAAGAAAATATCTGGTCAAAACAGGTGTTTGACATTCCGTTATCTGATTTGATAGCCATAAATTTTGCAACTGCTTCTAATTTTCTCATCTTGCAGCCAGGATATAATTCATCCTCAGCAGACTTCAACAACTCATAAAATTCAGACGGTGCCAACTCAGGATTTGAAGCTATATCAGCCGGAGTTTCTGTATGTTGAACAGATGAACCTGCAACATCATGTAATAAATCTTGAAACCGGGATGGATCCGGAATCATGTTGGTATCACCTGCTCTAGAACTGCATTCACCGTGTTGATACCAAAAAACATAATTTGGTTGAAAACCAAAACGCAAGAGATGTTCCCCCACTTTTTCAAACGTGTCAAACGTTCTAAATGCACATATTCTAAAAGGGCATTTTATTTTTCCTTCTGAAACAAATTCTGGATTTGATGCCGCAAATGATAAAAAAGTCTCCACACCCTCTACATATACTGGATTTAAACCAGAACCGTTTGGATTTCTACGTTGATTTATCCATATGCGGTCACCTAATAATGATTGTTGACGACCTCGTTGTTCAATATTTTTCTATAAAATATAAAAGCATTACTGTTTTTGAATAATTTGTTTAAAAAAACACTCAAGTTAGGATAATTATAGAGTTTACATCATACACGACTGACGCAAACTTTTTATTGAGATAGACCTAAAAATTTACCCTTTAAGAATTAAATATGTTGAGAATGAAGCAAAACATGTTACAAATATTAATAATTTTAATATTATATAATTTTTTTATTATTTTCATAGTACTAATATTATTGGTAATTATTCCTAATTATTGTTAATTATTACTAATTATTGGTAATTATTCTTAATTATTGGTAATTATTAATAATTATTAGTAATTATTACTAATTATTGGTAATTATTACTAATTATTGGTAATTATTACTAATTATTGGTAATTATTACTAATTATTGGTAATTATTACTAATTATTACTAATTATTACTAAATATTACCAATTATTGGTAATTATTACTAATTATTACTAATTATTGGTAATTATTACTAATTATTGGTAATTATTAGTAATTATTGGTAATTATCGGTAATTGTTACTAATTATTGGTAATTATTACAAATTATTGGTCATTATTACTAATTATTGGTAATTATTACTAATTATTGATAATTATTACTGATTATTGGTAATTATTACTAATTATTACTAATTATTACTAATTATTACTAATTATTGGTAATTATTACTAATTATTACTAATTATTACTAATTATTTGTAATTATTGGTAATTATTACTAATTATTACTAATTAATACTAATTATTGGTAATTATTGGTAATTATTACTAATTATTGGTAATTAATACTAATTATTGGTAAATATTATTAATTATTACTAATTATTACTAATTATTGGTAATTATTACTAATTTTTGGTAATTATTACTAATTATTACTAATTATTGGTAATTATTACTAATTATTACTAATTATTACTAATTATTAGTAATTATTAGTAATTATTACTAATTATTGGTAATTATTTCTAATTATTACTAATTATTACTATTTACCGGTAATTATTGGTAATTATTGGTAATTATTTCTAATTATTAGTAATTATTACTAATTATTGTTATGTATTACTAATTATTGGTAATTATTACTAATTATTACTAATTATTACTAATTATTACTAATTATTGGTAATTATTACTAATTATTACAAATTATTACTAATTATTGGTAATTATTCCTAATTATTGATAATTATCGGTAATTATGGGTAATTATCGGTAATTATTACAAATTATTGGTAATTATTACAAATTATTCCTAATTATTTCTAATTATTACTAATTATTACTAATTATCGGTAGTTATCGCTAATTATCGGAAATTATTTGTAATTATTACTAATTATTGGTAATTATTGGTAATTATTCCTAATTATTGATAATTATTGGTAATTATTACTAATTATTGGTAATTACTGGTAATTATTGGTAAATATTACTAATTACTGGTAATTATTCCTAATTATTGGTAATTATTCCTAATTATTGGTAATTATTGGTAATTATGGGTAATTATTGGTAATTATTACTAATTATTGGTAATTATTGGTAATTATTACTAATTATTGGTAATTATTGGTAATTATTGGTAAATATTACTAATTATTGTCAATTATCCTAATTATTGGTAATTATTCCTAATTATTCGTAATTATCGGAAATTATGGGTAATTATTGGCAATTATTACTAATTATTGGTAATTATTACTAATTATTGTTAATTATTACTAATTATTACTAATTATCGGTAATTATTACTAATTATCGGTAATTATTGGTAATTATCAATAATTATTACTAATTATTGGTAATTATTACTAATTATTGGTAATTATTACTAATTATAACTAATTATTACAAATTATTGATAATTATTACTAAATATTACTAATTATCGGTAATTATTCCTAATTATTAATAATTATTACTAATTATCGATAATTATTCCTAATTATCGGTAATTATTACTAATTATCGGTAATTATTGGTAATTATCGGTAATTATTCCTAATTATTGGTAATTATTACTAATTATTGGTAATTATTACTAATTATTGGTAATTATTACTAATTATTGGTAATTATTACTAATTATTGGTAATTAATACTAATTATTGTTAATTATTGGTAATTATTTTCTAATTATTGGTAATTATTCCTAATTATTGGTAATTATTCCTAATTATTGATAATTATTCCTAATTATTGGAAATTATCGGTAATTATTGGTAATTATTACTAATTAGTGTTAATTATTACTAATTATTCCTAATTATTGCTAATTATTACTAATTATTACTAATTATCACTAATTATTACTAATTATTACTAATTATTGGTAATTAATCCATATTATTACTAATTAGTGGTAATTATTAGTAATTATTACTAATTATTGATAATTATTGATAATTATTAATAATTATTGGTAATTATTACTAATTATTGGTTAGTATTACAAATTATTGGTAAGTATTACTAATTATTGGTAATTATTACTAATTATTTGGAATTATTACTAATTATTGGTAATTATTACTAATTATTACTAACTATTCCTAATTATTGATAATTATTGGTAATTTTTCTTAATTATTAGTAATTATATGAATAATTACCAAAAATTAGGAATAATTACCAATAATTAGGAATAATAACATTATTAGTATATTTTATTATTAATATTAAAATAAAATAATATTCTATATTATTTACAATTTTCCTTTAATCCGTGTGTTTTCTATCTCCACATACAAATAATACATGTGGAGACAGCAAACACACAGATAAAAAGAGAATTGTATATATATAAAAAATTATATTATTTTAATATTAATAATAAAATATACTAATAATGTAATAATGTTATTATTCCTAATTATTGGTATTTATTACTAATTATTAATATTTATTCTTAATTATTAAAAAATATTACTAATTATTCCTAATTACCATTAACTATGAACAATACTAATAATTTAAATTTATTAAGTAACAAAACAATGTAAACATAATTAAATTACAACTAATTAAGAATAATTGAAACTAATAAAAAATTTAAAATAAATATTAAATTAAAATGAACATAAATACCTTGAAAATTGATCTGAGGTTGGTCTCTGGTCATTCTTGAAAACTTCAATATCTACTCCGGAGAAAAAAAATTAAACTTGAGAAACGCTAAACTCTAGAAATAGAATTTTGAGATAAGGAGAAGATGGAATTTGAGATTGAATTGAAAAAAAGGATGGGGGTATTTATAGGTAAGATTATTTGCGACGGGATACCCGTCGTAAATACCTTAGTCATCATTTATTACGGTCAACGGTTAAATAGTTGTTTGCGACGGGTCCCATCGCAAATAACCACCTGCCGACATACTATTTGCGACGGGGGAATATGCCCGTCGCAAATACCTTTTACCGCCGCCGGTTATTTGCTACGGGAATATTCCCCCGTCGCAAATATGTTTCCCGCGATTTGGCGCGCAACGCGCGCCAGTTCTTTTGCAACGGGGAAAGCAATCCCGTCACAAAAGGCTACTTATTTGCGACGGGAAAATACCCTCGTCGCAAATAAGTTTTTAACGGGGCTATTTGTGACGGGAATAAATCCCGTCGCAAATACCCATTTTTTCGATAGTGAATTTGAAATATTGGATTCCATAAAATAATTGTTAGGATTACATTGACATGTAAGGATTGAGTTAATGTAGTTTTTTATGGAAGCTATTTGTTATGATAGTATTATAAAGTAATGTAATTAATTGTGTAAAAAATCACATAATTCATATATTAAAATATAAATAGTTTAATTAAATGATATATTATTTCAAAAAATATAATAATTGAAAAAAATTCATAACTCTACAGAGTTCAGTAATGAATTATTAATTTGTCTTTTTTTTTTATTTTTTAATTGTTTTAATCATTTAATTTTAAATTACTTAATAAAATGGTAAGAGATAAAAATTATTAAAACAAAATGATAAGGATTAAAAATTGTATTTCTATTATTAATTATTATTGGTTGATTATATTTAGACCTATAATCATTATATATTATAACTAAATTAGTTTTTATCCATTTGGAATTGAAATTGAATTTATATTAATTTAATTCTTTAAATAATTCTAAGGGTGCCCCTCCCCTCTCATATAAAAGAAACCCATTCCTCTATATAACAAACACTTCTAACACCATTTGGATCAACCATTATCGTCCTAAAATTATTTATAGAATCCATAACCACATTAATTTTTCCTTATTTTAGACAGAACAACTTTCTTATTGGGGTTAAGGTGTTAAGAAAATTACCCATCTGAAATCAATTTAATGTTTTTATTTACGTATTTATATTTTATTAATTATTAAAATTCCATCAATTTTAATTATTTAAAGATCAAATAATAATTTAAATATCATAAATATACATTGATTTTCTAATTTTCATATCCTATCCTAAATCAATCACCACATCCATTAAATGAGAAAGGAATTATTCGTTTGTGGGAACATGTGAAATATCACCTTCATGAACCGATATTATTCAATTTCCATTATCATATATAATGATTGGGTATAATGATGTAATTTGTAATGGTCCAGACTGTGACTCATTAAAAATTTTCCCAAAAACTCTATTCCATCAAACGGTTCCACCTAAACGGTGGCAC
This sequence comes from Viscum album, assembly GCA_963277665.1. Classification (NCBI taxonomy): domain Eukaryota; kingdom Viridiplantae; phylum Streptophyta; class Magnoliopsida; order Santalales; family Viscaceae; genus Viscum; species Viscum album. Next base: position 555,267,775 of record OY728138.1, read on the forward strand.
CAGACACGGCTGCACTGTAATGGTGGAACCTGTCATAGTCACACACCGAAACTGTGGCACCACTGATGGTATTCCACAGAACCGGTGGCACTGTGATGGTGGAACCATGATGGTGGCACTATAGAAGTCGCACCGACACAGTCGCACACCAATATGGTTGCACTGCTTATGGTGGCACTCTAATGATGGCACCGTGACCGTGGCACCATTACGGTGTCTCACCAAACGGTGTCCCTCCCTTGGTTTCATTTTCCAGTTCCTCTCATGCAACATAACTTTTTTACTTAAAAGAGTTTTAATACCCCTTTAAAATCCATTAAATGACAATAAATTATATCACAATTCCCCAATGAGTCGGGTGACCCTTCACTTATCAAAACGCGTGGCCATTTCCTCAGTGTCACACACTTTTCCCATAAATTCTAGTTCCCCCAATGTTATGTGTTTTCCTCTATTTAAAGGATTCACTTTAACTCACACCCGTTATAGCCACCTCTTTAATGAGAAATATTAAATGACAAATAATTCCATCATGCAACCGTCAGACCATATGGTGAATCCATGATCCAGCTTTAATGAAGTTTATGATTTCATATCCCATAACATTAGGATCATGCCTTTTCTCGCATGGGGAATCTTTTTTTTCTTATCTAGTCTCTTTCCATTCCATGGTGCATTTGGAGTCCCCCATCCCAAGGCTAGTGGTGAGCATGTGTTAGAGCCTTTCATGATCACCCTTGGAGTCCTCGGTGTTCCTCCCCTGGAAGTCGCGCATCCTGAGTTCCTGGCGCATGGAAAAAAACCACGATCATTGAACATCCACATATGATTTTATAATTTTTGTCACTTTACACTATATCATAAAGGTTGGGTATGATAATGTTCTTATGAGGAAAGATAAAACCAAACATTAATGAATATAATAAATGGATTTTAATGAAATAATGGGTGTGTTTGATAATAAATCTCTACTATTTTACCTTTTATTCTATATTGTGAATTGTATGGGCTTATGTCCACTGAAAATCAAGGCCAATGGTGGTCCCTCATTATGTGCCAGTAAACCTTGATTTTCTGGAAAATTCTGATGATTGAAGGGCTGTAACATAGAAATTGGATAATCACGTAATCGTGGTTGAATAAATAGATTTCAAGTGAACAAAAATACTTATATAATCCCCCGATTAACCAAACAGAAATAACGAACCTAAATAATGGAGTTCTTGATTTTACAAACTCTCTTTCTATGTAATTGTAATAAGTGTAGTTGTTCTGCATGGTGCTTATGGGGTAATGTGGATGGGGATGGGATCCCCTATTTAGGCGTTGTTGGTTCGTGGATCTGTGGCCGTGTGGGTTCTTATGTTTGGGATGGTTTTGGTTTGAGTACATTGAGGGATCTCACAGATCCCATTTGTTGTTGAGACTTTATTAGAAAACATAGTGTGAATTCTTAATATTCATCGTGGATATTTATCCTTCCTCATCTTTTGGGTATGCATGTTAGTTTACAGGTAGTGAAGAATTATTTAAATATTACCACATGAATGTGATAAAAAAATTGGTTTAAAGGGGAATTTTTATCCCGGAATTATTTGTGACTTGGTTGTGGTTGTTGTACATTTTATGAATGAATAGTAATGAGGGTGTTTGTGTTTGGGATAATTTTGGAACCCCTAGGTTCTTATGAGTTATTGTTTACCTATTTGTATAATTTAGATCTTATGTTTCTTATTCTCACCCCACCCAAGTTGATCACTCCGGGTCGAACACCCCCATTTCATTGGAGGGGGGGGGGTGTTTTTCCCAACACTCTTATAAGTGGCTGGTTATTAGATTCTTTTATGCTCTCATTATTGAGTAGCCCAAGACTCTTTGGGTAGGATGTGATGGCTTCAGGTCCATAATGGCCCAAAATTATTTAGGCAGGTTATGTTGTCATGGTTGGCCCATGTTTGTGTGTGAAGGTCGTTTCCCAAGTGTCTTCGGGATGAGGCCTTGGTTTCTTCAGATGTGGTAGTAGTTGTTTGGGCCCTTGTGGCATCAGGTGTGGTATTAGTTGTCCTGGACTAGGTTTCTTTTGTTGTGGTATCATATGGTTGTGGTTTCCAGGGTGACTGCGGGTGTAGCTGTAATTGTGGTAGTCCAAATGTTGTTTGTGGGGTGAAGTGGGATTTCGGTAAAGTGGTGTGAGGTACTAAAACATTGATGTTCTAAAACTATTATTTTACCTGACATGTGTTATTTGGGGACTATTCCTTAGTGAGGTTTGGGTGGATAGTTTCTTTTCTAGGTTCTTTGGTTATATCCTTTTTTCATGGGACATTAGCATTCCTACCCACTTTGGCACGAGAGATTTTAGGTTTTCCCTACTTAGTATACTTGTATACTCACCCTACGTATATATAAAACTATATTTAGGTTTCTAGGAGGACTTCAAGGACCGTGTTGGACCCTAATTTTTCGGACTTTGGGACAATTAGTGTTTATGTTTTTTTTCATTGGTACATCACTTTGTAGTTGTTCTTGTACTTGTAGCACTTATTATTGGAACATTCATATGGTAATGAAATGTTTTTTCTTTACTTTTACTTATTGTTTTGGTGTTGATTGAGATTTTTTATTTTATCATGGTATCCTACTAAACAAAAAAGGGTAGTTCTTTCCATATTATTTGTGATTATATACCCTTTTTATATTCGCAACTCTATGTCTTATTGAATATAGGTATTGTGGGTCATTATCTACCCTTCATCATGAGGAATGAAGGATTTTTCAATCGGTTGTCCCTTCCCTCATCTTGTTGATGGTGGGTCATGAAGGAATGGTATAATAGAGGAGGTTTAGAGATAGGATGGATTACATGGTAAGGCATAATGAGGATTTCCTGGGATTTTAGTTAAACCATGTTTGGAAATCATGGCGCGTGAAATAGGACATGGAATATCGATAAAAACATGGGATTTTAGGGACCCATGTGTTCTAAAGCAAGGAATCTGGACCTACCGAACAACCAAGTGAGGCTACACTGATTTCAGGGTAAAGAGCCTAGGAAATGCACATGTATCATAATGAATTTTGTTATTATGTGCCTTGGGTATTTTTGTAATTTAAAATAAATTAAAATTCTATGCAAAAAATTAAAAGAAATTTTCAACACTACTAGGGATAATTCGTTCCTTGTTTACCTTATAGCTATGACACCCAGACGAAGACCATAGGTAGTGCATGTGATCAAGGCCCATGAGTATGATTTGGATTATCTGTAGATGGATGATCAAGAGTTGGAGGATGACCAGTGGATGAAGGCGCTTCTTGCCTTCAAGCAGTAGACACTCGAGAAGTATGAGGGCATCATCTCGAACATGGAGATGGAGAGATGGATTGAGGAGAGAATGATAGATTTTGGCTTGATCTGGGAATCTATAAATTACTGGGTTCCTATGGATGTAATCCAGATGTGGGGAGTGACGCCTTAGATGTGGATGCTCTATCTTGGAGAGATGATAAAGGATGAGGTTTCGTGGACTAACTTCAAGAGGGATTTTTGGGAGGAATTCCTCTATTCCATGATGATGGATAAGAAGAGACACGAGCTACTCTTCCATCAAAAGGGGAGTTTTTTAGTGAGGTAGTTGGAGATCATGTTCAAGGATCTCATTCACATCGCTCCAGACCACTTTTCGGTTGAGGAGCCTCAGGGGAGATGTGTAAAGAAGGCACATCGACCTTCTATTCAGTATGTTGTAACCACCATCACTCTATCGGCATATGTAGAGGTCCAAAAGAAGGCAAATGTGATGGAGAAGTGGAACATGCTGAGAGGTGTGACACGAGAGGGGATCAATTAGGGCTTGTTAAAGGGGAAGGATGTTAGCACTAGGCCTCTAGCATTAGGGCCTTCAATGTTTCAGCTAGTGAGGAGAAGGGCCTAGAAGATCAAGTTTAAATCTCTCAGTCTTGAACCCTTCTTTGTGGGACCATGAATGAGATGTTTCATCTGTTGTAGTTAAGGGAATATTTCAAATTAGTGCTTGGACCGAGTGTAGTATAGTGGGGGTAGGAAGGTCCAGTGCCCACCTATGCAGTATCCGTTTCTAGCCCATCCCTTTCAGTAGCAGCAGCAAGGACAACGAGCTCCCTCTCCTCTGAGAGAAGACATTGCAGGAGAAGGAAGATCGTGGGGTGAAATCCAGGAACCTCGACTAGAACGTCTTCAGGGAGGCAAGAATATGGTTAAGGGATGAGGGGATAGGTGTGGGAAGTTGGATGCTATAGAGGTAGTAGTTCTAGAAGTTCCAAATGTCTTTTGATATATGATTATCTTGTTTATTACTCTTTTTATGTGCCTTGATTCATTCAGGAGATTCACACTCCTTTGTAGCACCCAATATAGCTCGTACTTTGTGTCTAGATTCATAGAGACTTCCAGTGCCCCTAGTTTTTATTATGTCATCGAGAGGATAGAACAGCTTGTCTCATGTTTTCTGGGGATGTCGACTGATGCTGGGATGACATCAGTCTAGTGGGGACCTTCTTTTGATGCCGATGCAACCATATGATGTCATTCTAAGCATCGACTGGCTATTACCTATGTTTTCTGTTGTCGACTTCTTCTGAAGAACGGTCATGTTTTCTGATATGGGTGGAAAATGTGTGACTTTCGTTAGCTAGTGGGGTTTCTAGGATGTCAGCCAACAAGTGGAGCCCCTTCTTTACTTGTTCGCTGAGCTGCCAATGTATTTAGTAGATATTAAGATTGTAAAAGTCATGGGGATTGTCAGTGAGTTATTGGAGGTCTTCCCTGGAGAGGTGATCATTCTACCCCATCGAATTTTGGTTCAGTTCAGGGTAGACTTGCTACCCGGTGCCCATCCAATTAATATGGATCCCTATCGGATGACTCCTTTTGAGTTGCGGGGGTTACATATTTAGATTGAAGATCATATGAAGAAGGGTATTGTATGACAAAGTGTGTCACCATGGGGTGGTCCGGACATCATATAAAAGAAGTAATATGGTGGTCTCAGGATGAGTATAGTCTACTGAAGGCCGAAACATGTGACGGTCAAGAACTGTTACCCCGTCCCGAGGATCGATGACCTTTTTGATCAGTTCATGTGGATTGGATGGTTCTATAAGATCAACATGTGGTTAGGATATCACCAGTTGAGGGTGAAGGAGGGTTACATCTAGAAGACATCATTTAAGGGGTATATAAATGAACTTTTAGTTCATGGTTATGCCATTCGGCGTTACAAACACACAAGCCATGTTCATGGGGCTCATGAACTCCGTCTTCCAAGAATATCAGTTCTGATTCGTAGCTGTGTTTATTGAAAACAACATGATCTACTGAATATCATAGTAGGATCACACCTAGAATCTAAAGATGGTTTTAGAGATCCTATGACATCACCTTCTCTATGGGAAGTTGTCCAAGTGCATGTTTAGGACACGAGAAGTGCATTTATTTGGACACATGGTGTCTGAGAAGGGAATTGCAGTGGGATTATTGAATGTGAAAGCATTTTTTCTTGGGAAGCACCCATGAACATGGAATAGGTTCATAGTTTTATGTGTCTAGTAGGTTACTACTTGAAATTCATGCCAAACTTCGCCTGAGCTGCAGCACCTTTGAAAGCCATGACCAATAAAGGCCAAGGTTTTGTGTGGAGATATCCATTCCAGAGAGCCTTCACATATCTGAAGGGATGTTGGTTAGTGACCCAGTGTTGTGGTTTACGGAAGAAGGGGTGATGTTTATGGTGTTATGTGATGCTTCAGGCCAAGGCATGGGGTGTTTGCTGATGCAACAATAGGGGTTCTCTCTTATTGTTCTACGCAGTTACGTCCCCATGACTGTAACTTTTCCACCCGCGATCCTGATCCTGTAGTGGTCGTGTTCATACTAATGTTGTGGATGAATTACCCCATAGCGGAACAATTCATGGTCTTCATGGATCACAAAAGAAAGAGTTATATCTTCTCCCAGTGGGACCTTAACTTGTAGCAGCTGAGGTTCATGGATTTTCTTCCAGACTACAACTTTAATGATTCCTAGACCATAGGAAATGGGAATGTGGTGGCCAATGACCTGAGCAGGATGTCACATGATGATGCGGTTTGAGAAACATGAGATTCTTGGAAGGAAATGGAATATTTGGCTTCCCTACACCAGGATGAAAGGGTGGAGGATAGTAGAGGTTACTTATTTAAGATGAAAGTATAGTTATCTTTGTTGTAGCCGGTGGAGGATTCTAAGTGGGCGGTGGGGTGACATAGTGGTTGATGTGATGCACGATCATGTTAGATAGGGAAATGCTCCTGAAGGATATTCAAATGATAGCTAGAATCAGATGTCATTTCATGAAAAGTTGTATGTCCGATTGGAAATATGTGAGATAGATATTGGTGAGATATGCAACGCACCACTGGTGGTGCACCCAAGAGTTTCTAAGATGTACCTAGGATTTAGGTTCAGTTTCGGTGGCCTGAGGTGAAGCGGTCAGTGGCAGAGTTTCTTAAAAAGTTCCACATGTGCTACTAGATTAAGGCTCAACACCGCATCCGTAGAGGACTATAACAACCATTAGAGGCACCCGAGAGGAAATGGGAAGATATCTTGGTGGATTTCATCACGGGGCTACACAGATTTTAAGGGGGTTGTGATGCTATATGGGTAGTGATGGACCAACTGAAAAATAATCTCACTAATTGGTAATAAAGGACTCGAGTGTGGTGGATGCCTTAGCACATAAGTACATGGATGAGGTGGTGCGGTTTCATGGAGTTTCAAGATCCATATTCTCATATCGGGATGCCCGGTTTACCTCATGGATCTGGAAGGTATTGGGACATGCTTTTGGCACCTAGATATTCCGCCACACTACTTTCCACCCCCAGACTAATGCATATATGGATCAGAACATCCAGACGTTGGAGGATATGATATGGTCATATGTTATGGACTTGGTGGATCGTGGGTATGACACATTCCTCTGGAAGAGTTTTCCATCAACAATAGATATCACTATACCATTATCATGGCTATGTTCAAAGCCGTGTACATGATGTCGTGTTTCTCAATAGTGTGTCAGGAAGATGTTGGGGAAGCAAGTATTCTTGGCCTAGAGGTAGTGTAGAGCACGAGGGAGAAGGTTCAACTCATACAAGAGAGGATGAAGGGGGATCAAGACCTATAGTATTCATATGCCGATAATAGGAGGAGACCCTTGGAGTTTGAGGTCGGGGACCACGTGTTCTTCATTTTCACCCCTCGGAGTGGGCAACAGAAATTTTTTGGGGGTATTAAGCTTCCTCACTGGGTTTTCAAACCCTTCGTGGTGTTGCGGTAGGTCGGCAAAGTGGAATATTAGCTGGCACTACCAGCGCCGCTACTGAGTGTTCAATATGTCTTTCAGGTGTCTCAGCTCCGTCGGTATCTACACGATTATTCTAACATCATCAACTAAGGGAGTAGTATATCAAGGATGACAAGATGTTTGTAGAGTGACCAATGAGAATCTAGGATCGTGAGGAGAAGTTTCATCATAGATGAACCACCACCTTGGATCGTGTGTTATGGCGCCTTAGTGGCATCGAGGAGAGTACCTGGGAACGGGAGGCAAAAACTCATGCCCAGTACCCAGATCTGTTTTAAGTTTTGTTCTGTATTGTTTTATATTTCATTGTGATATAGTGATTGACATTTTTAACTATGGAATGGAATGTTTACCTTTTTCTTTGGATGTGTGTGAAAAATCCAGACCGTGGGGAGTGGAGGACCTGATCCCAAATCAAGACGCATTAAAGTGTATATGGTTAATCTCGTGCAGGCGAGGTAGTGCTTCCCAGCACAGAAAATATCATAACATGGAGGAAGGAAATACCTAATCTATATAACTAGATGGTATAACTACTACATGTTTGTGTGGTTACTTAGGGGAGTGGAGAAATAGTGTAAATGTTGTTGTTCAGAAGATATATGAGGGAGAAGTGTTCGTAGATGTTGAGGAGATTTACTTATGAGAGATATTGTTTGAGGTGGTTGTTATGGGTCCTCTCTTTTTTGGGTCTAGATTCAATTATGGAGGGTGATAGTAGTTGTCAACGTTTCTGAAGTAATGTCCTGGAAAATGACTCATTATGGATTTTGGTAAAAACTTGGTTCTATCTAACGGATCTACCGAAATAGTGGCATAAGATACAGAGGCACCGAAATGGTGGAACCGGTCACGGTCGCACACCAAAAGGGTGGCACCAATTACGGTGTTCCACAGAACCATTGGAACCATGACGGCGGAACCATAACAGTCACACTGACATAGTCGCACAAAAAAATGGTGTCATCGCTTACGTTGGAACCGTTACCATGGCACCATTTTGGTGTCTCACCGAATGGTGTCCCACCCTTTGTTTCTTTTTCCAGTTCCGCTCCTACAAAGTATCTTTTGACCAAAAAGTGTTTTAATACACCATTAAAATCCATTAAAAGCCTATAAATGATATCATAAATTCCCTTAAGAGTTAGGCGATACATGAATCACCAAAACATGTGACTTTTTCCTCGGTGTCACACTATTTTCCCGTACTTTCCAGTTCCTCCCATGTTACGTGTTTTCCTATTTTTAAAGTAAATCCATTAATAGACAGCCATTATAGACACCTCCTATATGATAATTATTAAATGAAAAGTAATTCCATCATCTAACCATCCAACCGTGTGTTGAAACCATGATCCTCCTTAAAATCCGTTGATGATTTCATATCTCGTAACTCCAGAATCTCACCTTTTATCGCTCGGAATTTTTTTTCTTCTTCTTGGTTGGTCTCTTTCCATTCCTCAATGCGTTTGGAGTACCCCATCCAAAGGAAGGTAGTGAACCTGTGTTGGATCCATTCCTTCTCTATCACGGAGTCCACGTAGTCCCTCCCCTACAATTCGTGCATCACTAATTCTTGGTGTGTGGAGAAAAACAGTGATTGTTGATCAACTAATTAAGGTTAATCATTGTATATATTTACTTTATTTCATGCGGGGAGGGTATGATGTACGTATAATGATAAATGAATCAAATCCATAATGAAGATAAATAATTGGTTTTAAATAATGAATGGGTGTGTCTGATGCTGGTTATCATCTCTTTTACCTTTCCTCTCTTTTCTGAATTTTACGGGGTTATGTTCACTAAAAATTTTGGTTGTTAGTGCTCCCTCCCTAAGTGTTAATGAACATAGTTTTGCTGGAAAATTATGATGATTGAATATATGTAACATGGAAATTGGTTAATCACTTAAAATCGATTGATTAAATGGATGTCTAGTGAACAAAAATACTTGTGTGATCACCCCTGTTAACCAAAAAAAAGGAAGAACATAAATAATGGAATGATTTAATTTGAAAACCCCCTTGCTCTGTCTTGGTAATATGTGTGGTTGTTATGCTTGATGTTTGTGGGGTGGAATGGATGTGGATGGGATAGCCTATTGTGTAGTTTTTTGTTTTTTGATCTGAGGTCATGTGGGGACGTATTTTGGGGCATGGTTTTGTTCCAGTACAAAGAAGGATGTCACAAATCTCTTTTTTTGTTGTGACATTTGAGGGAACCGACTGTGAATTCTTAATTTAATGCATGGATTATTTTCCTTCCTCAGTTTGTGTCTATTCCTGATAGTATCCCAGTAGTGAAAATTTATTTAAATGGAACCACTTCAATGCGATAACAAGAATGTGTTCATCATAGGGAAATTTCTTTTGAGGAATGAGTTGTGACTTGGTTGTGGCTGTAGTACTTGTTATGAATGAATAATAACGAGGGTGTTTGTGTATGGGATGACTTTGGAACACCTAGTATAGGTTGATTGCTTGTTTACTTATATGTATAATTTAGTTAATATGTATATTTTTTTCACCCCACCAATATTGAGAAATTCATGTCAAACACCAAAATTTCATGGGGGAGGGTGTGTTCCCAACACTCCTATGAGTGGCTAGTTATTATCTGCTTTTCTACGCCATTTCCTGAGTAGCCCAATAATCATCAGGCAGGCTGTGACGGCCAGAAGCCCATTATGGCCAAGGATCATTCAGGCAGTATATGTTGTGGTGGTTAGCCCATGTGTGTGTGGGCATGTTGTTTCCCATGTGTTGTCGGGATGTGGCCTAGGTGTCTTCAGGTGTGGAAGTATTTTTTCGGGCCCAAGTGTCATTGGACGTCGCAGTATTTTTTTTGGCCCAAGTGTCTTTGGGTGTGGTTAAGTGTGGTTGTGGTGGCCCAGGTGATTATGGGCATAGTTGTGGTTGAGGTGGGCCAAAGGATTGTTGTTGGGGCAGTAGTGGGACTACAGTGAAAATGAAAGGGGAAATCTGACACGTAGGACGTCTTTAATAACCATTGGGAAAGTGGTGCGGGGTAACCAAACATCGATGTGCTTTTACTATTATTTTACCTGACTTGGGTTATTTGGGAAGTATTCCTTGGTGAGGTTTGGGTGGATAGTTTCCTTTCCCGTTTCATTGGTTATCTCTCTTTCTCAGATGGCATGATAATTCCTCCCCACTACTTCACAAGTTTTTTTAGTTTTTCCTCTTTAGTATACATGTATCATCATGTTTCATATATATCAAACTATTTTCAGGTTTCTTGGAGTCCATAAAATAATGTTCCAGACCCTACTAGTTAGAACTTTGGGACAATTTGTTTGGCTATTTTTATTTTCTTTGTTACTTCCCTTTATTGTTTTTCTTGTACTTGTACCACTTATTATTAGAACAGGCATATGGGAATAAATTGTTTTGGATTTTCTTTTACCTAAATTTTTTGTGTTGTTCATGATTTACTATATTATCTTACAGTTATACTAGAAAAAAATGGTAATGACTTCCATATTACGAGTGATTCTATAACCTTGGTTCTATTCACCACTGTGGGGCCTAATTAAGGTGTGTCTCAGGGGTTATTATCTGTCCTTCGACTTGAGGAAGGAAGGGTATGGCAATCTGTTGTCCCTTCCCTCATCTTAGTGACGGTGGGTCATGACATAATTACTATTTATATTAGATATTAATTAAATATTAATCATTATATGATACCAATATATCAATTATTTTATTCTTTTATAGGCGCGTAAAAACTATTAAATTGTTTGGGTGTATATGTGAACTATCACCTCCATGATGTGAGGGGACTTGTTTTATTCATTACATAAATTTTGTGATATATATAAGTACATTTAAAATATTAATATGATATTACTGATATTATTAAGACTATGGAATGATAAAATAATACTTACAATTATTTGCATAAATATCAATGAAAAATGGAAAAATTTACTCATGCATACATACGACTTACCATCTCTATGAATATAAATTTTTTCATTTTTCAATACCATATATCGTTATATGATTTTAAAGAATCATTTTTTTATAAAAATTATAATAATTTCATCAATATTTTTCTTTATATAAAGGAATTATGATCAGGTGGACTAGTGAATCAATCCATGTTCATTTTCAACTCATGTACCAAATATCGACAAAAAGTCTAACATGAACTAAAATAATAAAAAAATTATTATGAAATGGTAATTAATGATATAAGAAGAATAATAATCATTAATACTATGAAAATAATGTATAAATTAACCTATCTTTTTCATTTAGGACATACATGGAACATACATGACAAATCAAAAACAACGTAAGGGATTTCATCTCAATCTCCTTTCATTGAGGAATTTATTGATAAAAGAACCTTTATTATTTTATAAGGTATATACACAACCTATATGAAATTTAATATCTATATTTTATCTATAATAATTTTCATTTTTTTTAATGTATTACTTAATGGATATTAGGATTTAAATGTTCAAAGTTGTATGGGACACAATGATCATTTAAATATTTAATTATCATTATATGAATTTACACATATAATAATATGAATATAAAAAGATTATAAAGTAAATTTTATTTCCATATCAAAAATCATTCAATGGATTCAAAATTAAACTTTTTTATACGAAGTGTTTTGCGTTCATTAGAAAATATCGAAAAAATTGTTATTTTAACGTATGTGGCGACAATGACATCCACGCCATCATAACCATTATTTGATATTTTTCATACACTATAGGACTTATTGTTTTTAAATTGAAAATAATTCCCTTCTTTTATATTTTTGGTTTTTTTTATTTGAAATGGGTTTTTAAATTGGATTAATTATTTCAATATCTTTAAATGTTTTTTTTGTGATTCCAAATGAAATATTATGAATAAAATGTTCATAATTGGAATTTTTTATGTCTTGTGAATAAGTAATGGTACTTGGGCATTTCGTGGGTTCTTATGTTATTAACTAAATGTCGATGGTTATTTGATAAACTAATTTTGGGTGGTTCCGTAATACACAAAGTATGTGTGGTTGAGTTATAAACTCTAAAGGATTGGGTATGAATGTATATCCTGTATGGATATTCCATTTGTAAGAGTGATATGTGTGTAAGTCAACCATTTGGTTATTCAATTTAAGAATAATTATGTCCCAATTTATCATTATATGTTACATACATAATTATATGGGATTTATGGTAATTATTAGATTAAAAAAGTTTATAAATGAGTTTATATTTAGTGATGTTTATTTACTACTTGTTAGAGGTGAAACATATTTTTTTGTGATAAGTTATTCATGGTTTACATTATTTTTATAGAATATCATTTTTCATTATTTGTGTATCTTATACTATGATTTTTATTCACATCCCTTATGTTGAATTATTTTCACAATATTTAACAGATAAGATATTGGAGGATAGGATCAAGGAATAATTACCATGATTAAACATGAAACAAAACCAATTTATTTTTATAAATGAGTTTCTTTTTTAAAAAATGGATAGTGAGTACAAGATCCTACTTTGTCAAAAACATTTATTTTTTTATGAGTTATGGACTAAATTCCAATAGATATAAACTTAAAATGATAATCATTGTGAAATTATGTCAAATGAAAAACTAATCTAACGATTATATATGGTGAATGTCATGGGCCTTATATTTACTAATGACTCAAATTAAAAAATAATTCATTTAATTAAGAAAAATTGTATTTTTAAGTCCACATTCATATTTCCATTTCAACCCAATTGGACTCATGTTATTTTTAAAAAAATTTATTATTATTTAGACACAATAATCATAATATTTTCACCATATTGATAATTTACTCTATGTATATGTGAAAAAATAAAATCCCCAAATCAATTTTCTATAAATAAAATAATTATATAGATAGAATTTTCAATATAAATATAATAATATTTAATAAAAATGGTTTTTTTTCTGGAATGATATAGACCATTAAATGTTGAAAACATTTTTTCATCTAGTAAAAATAATTACAATTGAATTCCACTATGTTTTAATTTTTTGAGATAATATCATTCTTGAAATTTTATTATTATTATAAAATTAGTAATATATAAGGTTCTTTTAATAAATAATGAAAATATATCCTATATTTTAATCTCTTATATTCTCGAATCACCCGTAAGTATTTATACATTATTTTAATATGATTTTGTAGAGGTTTTGGATGTAAATTAAATAATAAAAAATTATTTTCACTGGGGAAATCTATGTTCTCTAAATATCGCATATGCTTTATAGGATTATCCAGATGAATATTTTGGAGAAATATTTTATCCAATTATATTCCATCAAGGTCAAAATTCTTATATTAAAATTCTTATTTTCTCTTACTATTAAATTCAACATTAAATTTAACATAATAAATAAAGTTTTGAAAGAATATAAAATTTGAAATTTTTATTATCTTTCTATTTTCATCATCATTTTAGTAGTATGATAAAATTTCATGACCATAACCATTGATTAAAATTCATTTGAATTAGTTTTCTAACTTCTCTATAGAAAATGATACAATATGGCCTAATTATTTAAAAAATAATAATTAAAAAATATAATATTTACCTCTATAACAATCCATATTACCCTCATTATTTTCGTGTAGATGCTTATTGGTAAATATTATTTTACTAATAAATTTTTCAATTTAAAATATTTATACTAAAACACCTTGGTTAATTTATCATTTAAACTTAAACCCATTTATCTTTTAATATCATTATTAAAATTATATTCCCTATATCATTATTTTTATATTTGACTATACATTATATTCTCAGTATGAATTTCATTACAGGAATATAAATTTATTATATTATGATTACTATACTATTCAGTGTTATGTTTTAACACTGCACCTTTATTGTAATTTCAATATTGACTAGTAATTTAAATTTCTATAATGTTTAGAAAAAAAATATTTATAATAATATATTACTACATTTTTGGATTATTTTTCAATAAATGTTGTATAAAATTTATTTTTACAGAATTTACTAATATAATCCCATATATAATTGATTATAAATGATATTTTTTTTCCGTCCGTATATTTTACTCTATATTATTTAAATGATTAATTAATTCATTTTTAATAAAAAAATACTCAATAAATCCCATATTAACTAATTTTAGATCAAAAATCATTATGTCCTCATCTAGAATTATCATTGCCTTTTCACTCATAAAATCTTATATACAATGAATAATTTGTGAATAATTTTTTATTTCGGAATTTTTATTTTATTATTTTAATCTCATATTATATAATTTGTATTATTTTTTTTCTCACCTTGATTAAAAAAATTAAACCAGTTCTTTTATATTACATGGTATTATAAAAATTGTTTAATAACATACATTATCACATATTAGTCTAATATATATAAAATTTCCCCACATCCCAATAAATTGTGTATAATTGTGAAATATAAATATATGTCACATTTTTTATATGAATATATCTATTTCCAAAAAACAAGATGTATATCATCATCACTAAGATATATGTTCACAAAATATCATAGAACATTAATTTATACACAATCGTATATTGTGTCTAAATTGATGTAATTAATGATGTATAATATATATGACTAAATATGTTTATTAACTCTTTGAACCAGTGAATGATAATAGATTTCAATCAAATATTTTATTTATTATATACCTAAAGGCTATATTTTTCAGTTATTAATATATTATATTTTTCTTTTCCAACCAGTTTAACAAAAAAAATTTATCTTTAAAATTTACCAAAAATTATTATCATTGTAAAAATTTATATCACAAGAATATTTTATACGTTGATTTAAATTATATTTTATACTAATAGTAATTGTAGTTATTTTTCTATGTCATCTAGTACGAATATATTCACTTATTATTTGTTAGTAAACTATATTTAACATCATCTTCTATGTTCAACCAAAATTATACACTACTTGTTTTTCAAAATTCGATAATTAAGAAATGATAGTATTTAATGTACAATGGGAAAAACATCTTAAGAGAAATCATGTAGCACATAATGAAAATGTATTAATTATTTTAATGCACAATGGATAAAACATCAATCAATATGATGTTTAATATAAAATCATTTGGAAACACCATGTGTGGAACATAATAATTTTAATAAAATTTTTGTAATGGTATTATTAATATCATGATAGTGTTTTGATCATAAATAAAAAAAAATATTTTTCTTTTACATTACAATTTTATAATATCCATATCCTATTAATTCAACAAAGTGAATCAATTAAATTTTTTTTTGTCATTCCACTATTTGAGGTTATTTTATTTTCATAAATAATATATTATCATTAATATGAATCTTAACTAATTCAATTAATTTTCATTAAATAAATTTTTATTAATAATCTATTTTTACATTTATAATTATAAAAAATATATTTATATATAAAACCATAATTGTGTTCCAATATGAAGTTTTTTAAAAATAATTAAAATATAAGAAAATTTAAAATTTAATTTTTATAAAAATATCAATAAATGATTTTCAATAACAACTAACCTATACCATTGAAGATTGAAATAAATACACATGTTATTTTTTAAATAGAATAGTCTTTTACATAGAATTATTTTACATTATTTTCAAATTACAATGTATATTATTAATTAGAAAATTATAATAAGTATTATATTTTATTTAAAAATAATATTTCAATTACTATATGAGTTCAATATTATATAAATGAAATCTAATGTAACAATTTACTTTTATTTTTTGAAATACATACCATGTGAATTTTGAATCTTTTTTTCATCAATGTATAAAAATAATTTTTTGACCACAAACTTCCACCTGATCCCCAATTGAATAATTCCATAACAACAACATATTATTAATTAAACACAAATTGTTATCCTATAGAAAATTATGCACTCTATGTCCCGATTCTATGATATTCATGATAGGTCTATGCATCTACTAACGGAAACTATGATCATAGTATCATAAATTAATACTGAATGTTTTCGATTAGTATTTGATTATAGATATAATAAAACCAGTATGAATATATTTGTCATCCTTTATTATTAATATATATAATTGTTCTAATTAATATATTTTAAATAATGTTGCTTTTTATTGGGGATTCAAATAGATGACATGATTAATTTTTATGGATTATATCAATTTTCATAATATAGTTAAGATTTTATTGAGTTGACCAACCAAAAATATAAAACATGTAGTGTTTAAATTTAAAATATTTATTCGATTGATTATAAAAATATTTGTTCTATATGATTTTTTTAGTTCCAAGTTACACAATATGTTTTATTTGTATGGTATAATTGTCGATTTGTTGAAAAACTAAATGTAATACAACATATGATCCACATTTATCAATAAAGATCATTGAAAAATAGAATATATGACATTAATATTTTATATTATATATTTTATTCCAAGTTTTTAACCCAATAATTGTGGCACCATGGGGTATATATTTAGTTGGTACATAATAGACACTAGAAAATGTGGCTGTTCAGATTTTGATTTATCTATTGACACAAGGTCTTTGTTTCTATGTGAACTATATATCATTTTTAAAAGCAAAATCTTATGTATCATGATGGTTTCTGTTGAAACAGAGATAACTATAAATGTTTATTTTGAAAGGAATTTCATATATAATGTGAATAATATATTGTTGTTATATTAAATAGAGAACACATGAATTTTTGTATTAAATGTATTGATTCGTATTATGGTTTTAAATTGTATTATTAATCTAGATTATTTAATTACATGAAGTTAAATTAACTCATTTACTAGCAAAATCATCACTTGAGTTAAAGAAATATGAGTGTTACCCAACATCATATAGAATTAGGTCATCGATAATGCCAACTGAAAATACCTACCAATCAAACTAATTTGTCATTACAAATTAATAGTAATGGAATTTATCCTAATAATGGGTATGGTATTAAAGTTGATATAATGTTCTATAGTTTAATGGGTGTAATTATGTTCGAGTAGTACTGTGTAAATAGTTTTTCATATGGAAACATCAATTGTGATCTCTAATAGTTTGAATAATAAATAGTATGGTCTGATCAAATTTAAAGATTTGGATACTTAAATAAAAAATTAATATGAAAGATTACATTAACCAACACATTTGACTGATATTGTTGTTACACTATTTCATGTTAGAGGTTGTTTCGAGTAATTTTATCCTCATAGTAATATGATTGTCCCTTTTGAAACTATAAGCAATATTAAATAAATGATATATATTTATTAACATTTAAGGATTGTATTGGTTTTAATTTTACACAGTTTATTTTTTCCCATTGTTGTTTTCAAAAAAATCATTAGGTCTTATCATTCATGGACGATCGTAGATGAAATTTAAAATCAAAATTAATTATTGTTTTTATTCATATTTTATTATAAGAAAGAATACCCTCTAATATATATACACTTTTTCATGATAGAAGATGAAAATTTAACAACCTAATTTATCAATGTCATCCCAAACTCTATTAGTGGTGGGACTTGATTGTCTCATTTTAAATTTTTTCCATGGAATTGATATTTTTTGATCCAAATTATTATAATTTATGTATTATTCTAGAATATTTTTATTTAAATGTATTATTTTCTGTTAAAATGGTGGCTTATAGATATCTTTATTATTCCACTCAGAATGTGTTCCTTATAGAAATTACACTATATATTTATTACATCAAATCTTCCATGTTACTGGCTACACATTTTGAGTTATATTGGGAGATATGTAATATTTTAATGGATTTTTAGTGGTAAAATGTTTTAATATCATATATATTGAATATAAAGTGACATAGAATATATTTATTTTTCATTATATGTATGAAAATAATTATGTTGGATTATTTTTATAGATGGTAAGATAATATATTTTTTTGTATAATTTTGACATAATTTTTTTATTTACAATATATTTTTTAGAGACACATAAATGTATTTATATACAATAATAATGTTATTCATCAGAAATTATTCAGAAGTTTACTATTAATATCAATTATCAAACTGCTAATGAATATTAGACACTCACCCCAATCATTTGTAAATGAATGTTTTATTTGGGTTTAGCATCACGTTCAATATGATTGGTCATTGAAAGATTTGATGATACTTTATTCTAGCATCAATCAAAAATAAATGAGTAGTTTCATGTAACATGTATCAATTTTATATTTTTTGATTCAGTGGTTTAAAATTATAGTGATTCCATTATAATTGATGTAGTCATTAATTTAAATGGGTTCATTGAATTTTTTTTATATAATTTCTATTTAACCAAAAATTTTATCTATACCAAAATTACATTTGAAATAATTTATTATTTTTAAATCTATTATTATAAACAGTTTGAATTATTTTTCCACATACAAATGGATTAACTATGACTAATTTTGTACCATTAAATGATTAAATATTTCTATATAATATGAAATTAAAATATCTGATGATTCACAATGATTACCCCAAACACCAAAAATATTTTCTAGGTAAGATCGACCACGAGGAAATATATAAATTATAATTTTACCCACACACTATAATTCCTTCCAACTATATTCATGGTACATATGCATTTCTATGGATGAATAAACTATGGATATAATTTATTTTTGTGGTCTAGCTAGTCATGGATCATATTGGACTGTAGATAGGGAAAAAATAAATTTCAGTGGTTTCATACTATTGGTAATTTTGATTAAAACTCAAAAAAAAATCCTATTGAGAGGGTTAACCTTATCGATATGGACCTTGAAACTGTGGCACATGGCACCCAATAAAATTTTCATTTCTAGGTTGGATCCCCACACCTCCGTATTAAGACCCCAAATGAAATACCCAATAACTAAAAATAATTTTATCTATTAATATGTATATTTTAAATAGATAAATAAATATTTGTTTTTTGTCTATAATGTATGTAAATTTTTTAGTAAATTGTAGCTATCGATCATCCCACAAGCATCGCATTGTAAAATAATTTCCCCATAATTTTTCCTGAAGCATATAGAAATGATTTTTGAAAACTGTAGTTGTAAATCATTAATATAAACATGATATTATGTAAACAATGTACATTTAATTATACTAAAAAATAATTTCAATTTTCTTCAAATATAATGGATGTAGTTATAGTTTATAGGAATTGTATTTTATAAATAACGACTAGAGATATGTTTTCTAGTCATTTCAGATTTTTTTATTTTAATAATTACTAAATATATTTAATTAATGATAATCACTTTATCAAAATAATTTATATTAATGAATTTAATTTCTAATAATTTATATATTAAATTTCAGAAGTTTAATGTGTTCCTAATATATGTAAAAAAGATAGTTTGTCATTTAATTTGAAATATGTGATTGTAAAAAATGAATATATACAATGGATAGATTTAAATATTATATAATTATAGATGGATGAATGTATTTTAGTTAAATGGTGTTTTCCAGATAGAATTCATGAATTCTATCGAGAAACTTTTTTTATTTGAAATATATTGTTTATTATGAGGAGAAGTTTGATGAAGAATATTCAAATGTACTCAATGCCTTTCAATAATGAATTTCAAATAATATATAACACTACGTGATGATTCATATGAAATATTTAACAATATTATTTTCATGAAATTCAAAATAATGAATCATAGTAGAAAAAGAGTGATATTTAATCAATAAACATATCATTTTGTTTTGATAGAATATTTAAATAACATTATTTAAAATACCATGATTCAATTTAAAAATAGTAAATATAAATGAAATAATTTCTTGATGAATATTAATGTACTGGAATTTGATTATAATAATTTTTTTCTTAAGATAAGCTTGTTTATTTAAACAAGTCATTGTTGGTGATGTAGGTATAAAATAAATTTTCCAAAATATCATAAATTTATTTAAATTAATTTTTATTAATTACGAAATGAATATGTATGGTTTCATATAGGTTGAGGTTGAATTATTTTATTATAAAAATTAATTAATCATTCTCAATCACTACTATAATTCTATAATGAATGTAATGAATTTAGATAAATTCAAAACTCATACATATTCTATAATGCCTCGGCCTAAAACATTACTTAATATTGAGACAATTAAACAATTGACTTTAATTCACTAGGAGGATATTTTTTGGTATTTATTTTTTTAAAATTGTGGCATAAATATTTCATAACATATCAAATATTATAATGTATACACTTCAACAAACAATCCATTTTTTCATAAAAAACTTCAAAAAGTAACATGGTATCATTTTATGTTTTTACAACATAACTTTTCCTTGATCCATCCTTGAATCTATTGTACTTTAATCCCATTAAGAACATTTAAATACATGGGAAGAGCATAAAAATAACATTAAGGGATACATAATGAATAAATACAATTATTCTTGTAAAAATCATTAAATGATGTATACATTATCATCTGGTAATACCTTTAAACATTAAGAAGTATTAAATATACATCATTGAATATAACTCATTTCATAACCTTTTTATAACAAAAATATTACCATGAATCCGATATAAAGCAACATATATCATATAAAGGTCACATGAGACATAAATTTACTTAAATGGAATAACAATATGGTCGAATTCCAAACAAATCACTAAATAGAATAACCATATGGCCAACTTTCATACACAATACATTGGAGGTTATAATGTAACCACCCGTCAATGGTTTATCACGGAACCAGCCATCATTGGTTTATCACATAACCACCCATTGTTGTTTTATCATAAAACCACCTAGAAAATGTACTATTACTATTATATTGATATATTCAATCCATTTTCATAAACCATTTTCAATATCAAAACATCCAAAAAGGGATTACACGATTTATATTAATTTTAAAAATCTATAAGTCTCATAGAGGGAAACAAATATCCAATAATAGTTACAGGGATAGAGGATTCATTGTCACTGCATATTTTAAAATCATACCTTTTTTTATTTAGAAAAATTAATAGGAGAATAAATATTCCCTTTTATTTAATTTAAAATTAATTGTCTTTTATTATACATCTTGTAAAAGAATGAGTTGTATTACAGCAAAATATGACTCAATTAATGGACATTGAGATGAAGTCCCTCACAATGATTGTATCATTAGGTCAAAGATAAATCAATTACATAATTATATGTGAAAAATATAAATATAGTCAATATAAGTTGATATTTAGTGTAAAACAATCAATTTTCAATCAAAGATATTCTTTAAAAAAACCAATTACATGAATATTAAACCCAATGAATAGAGAATGAGTTTAAATTTACATTCAAATGTTTATATAAATATATTAATAATTTAACAGTGGGATGATTAGGTGGATTGGTACTATACCCACACAACGGGAAGTGTAAATTAATTCAAAAATATGTAAACAATTATTCCACACATAATCATGGCATAATATAATCAATGAAGTATGCTTAAAATGAAATGGGTAAAAATTGGGTTTTTAAATTCCCTTAAAATGAATATTTAGTTAATAAAATAGATTTACTGTGTTTATTAACTATATATACAAATAATGAAATTATAAATACTAGATAAGATATCAAAATTCATTTCTCATATATTCATAGAAAGACATATTCAAGAAGTAGAAGATCAACCCAATGAATTGAAATTGGGTTTTAAAGTAACCATATCTTGAGTCTGACATGACTCATTCATTATTAATATTCCTTATTAATAAATATATGTTAATTTCTACGTTCTTAAAAACCATTTTCTTGTTTATTATTTCTTTCATATTAAATATTTCCATGTTACAAATTTTACATAATTAATTATGTTCATTTTGGCCTTTTTTCGATATTCAGTACTTGAGTCGAAAATTAACTTATATGATGTAAATTGTACATTTAGTAAAAAATATTTCATATAAAGAATATTATTCAGGATTTTAATATCTTATATATCTATTAAATATGTATTTAAAATAATCCATAACATTTGGAGAAACAAAATTAAATGCACCATTCATGGAGACAGTAGGTCGTATGTACGGATGAACGTGGTGTAATCTTAAAAATAAAT
Source organism: Viscum album (assembly GCA_963277665.1). Lineage (NCBI taxonomy): Eukaryota > Viridiplantae > Streptophyta > Magnoliopsida > Santalales > Viscaceae > Viscum > Viscum album. The sequence continues at coordinate 555,290,341 of OY728138.1, forward strand.
AAAATTTGTGTGGTGCATGATTTTATTTGTGAGTTGGTTATTTCTTCCCATGTGTGGATATTAGTGAGTTGGGGCCCACAAGAACCCATCCTTCAACTCCCAACTAATTCCCTGATGTTTTATTTGACAACTCCTCTTAAATGGTGGAGCCTTACCACCTCCCTCTTAGCATTAAATGTGCCAAATATTTTAATTATTGTGAGTGTCAAATTAATTGGCACCACATCGGAATTAATAAGAATTTCATGACAATTATATTAATTGGAGAGCCTCTTATATCTTTTGGAGTTCAAAAATTACTTGGGAAAATGCTATGCTTAATTAAAAAGGGAGGCGGACCTTCATCGATGAAGAACACCCCCGGCAAAGAACGCGAATAACTTCTTCCTTGCACGCACCGTGACGTTAAAGAGCCTACGTCACCTATAACAGTTACACTTCCTCCAACGTTGACGGAACGAAACTGTTCGTCCATGATGCTCGTCTACCGCGAAGCTCGTCTTCAGTGGATCAACAATGTACGACAACAACTTCAACATACAGGGATTTGTATATTTTATTTATTTGATTTATACTCCCAAATATGTCATTTAATTGTTTGGTGATGATTTGAGCCAGTAACGCAGTGGGTACAGAGTAACGAATCAATTCATACCCACATCTAATTTATTCTTGATGAACTGAGTGTTTGGAGATGACAAAATAGGGCTGCAACGGTGATTTGGGGCATTCACAATGGAGTTCATGTCGCGAGACAACCGCAGGCGCAGATGGGAGAAAAAACGGAACTCTGGAATGTCTCTGGTGGCCAGCAGAAGACCCTGGGGGCGCGGGTCGCCAGCGCCGACTGCCGGAGGTGGCGACCAACAACGGCCAGACACTTGGACATGGCGGCGCACTAGCACGACGCCGGTAGAAGCCCGCCGCGGCATCTGCCGCTTCGGCAAGGGAAGGATCCCGTGTACCAACAGGATCTGGGGAGTCCAGCGGCACCAGCCTGGCGCGGGGTCCGCGGAATAGGGGGCCGCGCCGGCTAGGCTCGTCCATGCCCAGCTTGCCCGGACCTAGACTCGGGTCGGGTCCACCCAGTTCGGGCCGCCCAGGGGGGGTTGGGCCTGGTCAGACCGGGCCCAGACCCCCACTTCGGACCGTTTTTCGGTCTTTTTACCATTACATTAGATACAGACATCTGATCAATGAACCATTTGTTTTGTAGGAATCCTTGGATCATGATGGTCATTTCGTTATATTACAATTGGGGTTTCATAAAATTTTGTGTATGTCCGGGTTGGTTCGAACCCGAAACCAACCGGGCCCTTTGAGCGGAAACGCTTATAACTTAAGGACTGGACATCCGATTGACGTGTCATAAACTACATTGAATTCCATTTGTTGAGATGGTTCTTTTGAAATAATAAACTTGTTGTTTGGACGTAGCTAGAGTATGGTCGGGTTTGTTTTAGTTTAAAAAGAAACCGGGCCCCTTGAACGGAAAAGCCAATAACTCTCAGACCTGGTGTCTGATTGACGCGCCGTCTGTCACATTGGTTTACTTTTGATGAGAGAGATCTTTGGGATACATCATCATTGGACATCGTGATAGTTGATGTTTCGACCCCCCTTGCTCAAGGAGTGGACCCTCCCAGAATCGAGTGTACTGTGTGAGGGAACCCTAGAGCTGGCTGCGACTGAATCGACTACTGTACTGGAATCCACTGTCGGTTCGACAACGACGACTACCGTACTGGGATACTTTGCGGGATCGTCAAAAATGGCTACATTATTGTATCTAGTGTGGGTCCGGTAGTATTGACCTCTGTACTTGCATCCACTGTGGGTCTAGCAGAGTAGCAGGTCTTGTATCCTGTGTGGGTCTGACAGCTTAGCTGGACTTGTATCCTATGTGGGTCCAACATCTTAGAGAAATCAGTGTCTACATATGATCATATTTATCTCTATATGAATGATGTATACTTGTGTGATCTGAGTCTTGACATCAATCATGATAATCTATGTGATTTACTTGCTTTCCTATGTGGACTGGGTTTTGCTTTCCTATGTGGATTGGGTTGTGTTTTCGAGTGTGGACAGGGTTGTTCTTGGGCTCGAGAGTTGGAGCCGAATTGTAATTGATTACTTAGGTATATTTATGTGCATATAGCTAAGTAGAGTCAGTTGATACATCGTGATTGTATATTTCTTTTGTGGTTTATCATTCTTGGATTCGGAGAGACCTTTGGGGGTCTTAGGGTCCCTACTGAGTATCATATATTCATGCCGGCACAGGCTATTCCTGCACTATGTTATGTTGGATGTAGATGACAGACATCACTGATTGAGGTGGAGGCTTGTGGAGCGGGATGGTACCCAGAGGTGGAAAACATGGAGGGATGTACACTGAGCGCATGGCCGGACCCGAGGAGCTATGGAGACTATCTGTACCAACCCTTCAGGTGGGATTTCTAGAGGATGACTTGTTGTTGTTGTTTTACTTACTACTATTGTACATTCATTTCACCTGTACTATACTTTCAATTGGTTTTGTATACTGGCCCATTTTCTTTTTAGCACTTACATTGTACCCAGATTTACTTAGTTCTTACATCACTTGCTTACTCTGTTGTGTTTGTTTACTTTATAAAGGAATTTCCTTCCCTTTTATTGGGATTTGCGCCTTTGGTGCTAGTCGCCATCCGCTGGAATATGGAAAGCAGGCTTGGGGTAGACACGACATGAGCACCGTGGATGGGTCATGATGGCATGAACCTCTATTTCATATGACTGCTACCTGCTATAGATGACTATGGTACCTGAAATAGGGTGGTGGCTCTTTTTTTCAGTGCATGTTCAGCTATGAAGCACTCCACCAAATTCACCCTCTCTAGCACCCCAGCCTGATTCAGTATGATGAGCGATACCATCGATGATCTGATCTGCAATCAAAGAATCTGCTCAAAGGTCATGACCTTGAAGAAAGGGTCACATACCATGTTGGTGGAATAAAGGGAGAGATCAGTGAACCTAACCAAGTATTGGGCAAATGTCATGATGCCCTGCTATATGTGAATCAACTCTTGTATACGTAGAAAGCGTAAGGTCTTCTAGATGTACTCCATATTTGAAAGGCCCTCTATTTCTGTCCAGATGAGGTAAAAATCGTCGTGTATCTTGAGCATCATGCTCCACCATCTCCCAGCTACTCCATAGAAGAGACTATATTCTAGGATCACCATAAGCAGATCTGATGTCCCAGCCATGCAAAAAACAATGGGTACAATCTCCAGAAAGTCATCAACGGCATTCAGGTCCATCTCGACTCAGATACTCATAGGCCACTACCTCTAAAACTCGTGCAACAGCTTTGTCGACGTGCACCCTATATTGGAGGGGCTGGTGGGAAAAGATGCTCAACAATTTGTGGTGCCGCTGTTACATCACCCGAAGGTGCTAATGCCGTAATAGGGCCATGAACCGAGGACTCATCACTTGGTGGGACATCATCGTGTACGCTATTAGTAATTCTATATGGATTTCTATGTGGTTACATCTTGAAAGAAGAAAAGTGTGCCACTATCAATATGTTATACCTGGTGAGATGACTCCAAGAGATCACACCGAAAACTCTTCAATAATGCACGTAAACAGTGCTTCCATGTAATAAGTTAGAAATCAGAATTCAGGGTCCTATGGTATGTATACATTGGTTTCCACACCAACAATGGACTCCCCAAACTAAAAACCACACTCATAACAATTAAGAATATTTCCACATTAAAAATATCAGAGTCCCAGTTCTTCCGTAGAACGGACTCATCTGATACCACTTTTTCATGACCCCTCCCCTGGTGCTTGTTCCATGACTACCTGATGCCCACCTTTCATAGGGTAGGGGTTGGTGACTATCACCAAAACGAATATTCCCTAAAATGGGGAGGTATTTCCTTTAAACCTGTACAAACACATGGTTCGAGAACACAACAAGAAGAAAATGTGTTGTAAACAGCTGTCGAAAAACTGTATTGAAGGTAAAGGGGTCGGAATACAAGCCCAACTAAAAAGTATAAATTAAAAAAATGATAATGTAGCCCCTGGATCATCCAACATTAATTCTACATGATGGGTAGGTGTAGATCGCCTCTTCAGCACTCCGCGTGTGCATGTCTCCTCTGCGTACCTCATAGTATCGGCTCCCTCAACCTCAGCCCAGCTGCACGTCGTCTCCACAAGATTGAACAAGGTTTGGGTGAAGCGCATGTAGTGGTGAGTATAACAATACCTAGTAGGGACCCCGATACCCATGAAGGTATCTTATAATTACACAAAGGAAAATCACAAAGCAAGATTTCAATCACAAACACAATGCAACAGTCACATCTCCAATAGTGTCTCAGCTCAAACCTGCTTTTCAGTGCAGTATAGAAGTATATATGATTTTTCGCGATGCTAGATCATCTTATTCTACCATAAAGCACTTCTACTGACCATACAGAGTCTGACCCACATAGGATCGATAGGTAACTAACCCCTATAATCACCCACATAGGATCTGATCCGCAGAAGATAAATAGGTAACTAACCCACGCAATAACCCACATAAGATCTGATCCACCATAGATTGATAGGTAACTATCCCTAGAAATGACCCACACAGGATATGATATTCATAAGTTCAGTACATCCCAAATCCCTGACGAGCCACTGTATGGCTTGTCCTCGTCGGGTAGTGAGGTGCTGATTCACATAGGACAGATAGGTACTGATCCACAAAGAAACTCTAGGTGATGAAGCAATCAATACTGCTTGGTGTTAATACACACAGAATCGCTAGGTGATAACCCACATAGGATCTCATGGTATAATACTTTGAATGATCTATCTCCAAGATCCGCCTCACTCCCAGCAACTAGATTCCTCGCACCTAGTGAATTCATGTTCTGTAGATTCTGCAACATGAAATATCGGTCGTACCTCGACCTAAACTAATCTCAAAAGGAGTAAACCAAAAGGTAGTCATGTTGTAAGGGTTCCAATGTGACAGAGAATAAGTCAATATGATGCTCGATCTGTGAGTTATAAGCGTTTTAGCTCCAGGGTCTCGGTTTGATTTGGGTTCGATCAAACCAACCCATACTCGAACAGTATCCAAAATTCAAGTGGAGTATACCAATAATGAATTTCTCGATCCATGGGTCCCATCACCACCGAAGATTCATCAAATGGATGCCCGAGACCCATGTTATGGCCCATTAAAAGGTTTTGGGCCCATTTGGTCCCGGGTCCTTTCGAACCATATCGGAATGACCTAGCCCAACCTGGTCTGGGCTAGGCCGCGGAGGACTCCTACCTCTTGGAAGAAGTTCAGACCTGCCCGCAAGGGGGGAATCCTGCAAAGGGATTCCCGAAGGGCTGCCCGACCCGTATAAGATTGCCCGCAAAGGGGCGGCCCAGCCCACAAGGGGCCGACGACCCGGTATGGCGGTGTCCCGAAATGGGGGCATCCCGGTAGGGCAGTGGCCTACTAGGGCGGCGGCCCGGTCTGAGGGAAAGCATATCCTGACCTGAGGGGGGCACTTTCCGGTATGTGGGGGAGCACTACCCTACCCTAGGGGGGCGCAGTCCGGTCTGAGAGGGAGTGCAACCAGTTGTGGGGTCAGCCCTCGTCGGGGGGGGGGGGGGGGGGGGTTGTGACACCCCGACCTTCCAAACGACCTATAGGCTGTTCAGTTTACAAATTGGCAGCCCTGCGTGGGCACCAGTTGGTCATGGTGGAACCCACCTAAGGCGTGGGGTTAGCATCCACAATGGCTTCGGTCACTGCTTTTGTCCATCGGCAGCACGCTGGTCACGCCACATCTTGCTCATCAGCAGCACAGTGCTCACACTACCTCCATTTTCGATGCTAGCCATTGTACTGGACACCTCCTTCATTTTCTGCGGCTGACAAGCCACAACCCCTTTCTCTCAGCGGCGTGCAGTAGCACGCTACAACACTACCACAGAAGGTTGGTGCTTGTTGCTCTGTGGATGCCACAAACTCCTATTATGGCAGAGTTTGTGCATGAACTTTTTCACAGACGGTCGGTGCCACTACATCGGCGGTCTTCCATGGAGGGCGTAAGATTAGTAATGTGGTAGAGGGTTTGGGTCGTGTTCGTTAGGCCCACACCCTCTGCATTAGCTATTAATCATGGGGGAGGATAAATGGGGTTCAATAAATTCACATGATTTTAAAACAAGAAACCAAATCCACTACCTCGAAAACCCGTTGGAGACCATCCGTCCTTGAATATAGAATAATGATCTTTGTTCCCACCACCGACTCCATACGACGCTGCTTACATGTCGTCCATCGGTTCGGTTTTTTGGGTCTCTCGTCTCCACTCGTCGGAACCGGATCTGTCCTCCAAGGGTTTGGAATCTCGGCACTCCTTCAGCACTAAGTTGTTTGGTAATGTTGTGATGGTTCCTCCCCCAAGCTCCATATATATAGGAGAGGGGGAGATTATGTAATGACGTTTGAATTAATGGGGTTCATTAATTAGGAAGCTTCCTAATTTGCCCAGTGTTTTTGTTAATTAGATTGTAGGTTCAATCCATTTAATAGATTGACAGACCACTCTCCCCACACACTGCATGTCCTTTGGAGGTTATGAAAGAATGATAAAATAATAAAATTATTTTATTTCATTTTAAAAAAAATTCAGAAAACAGAAATTTTCCTCCAGGCCTAATGCGGCCAAATTAATATCTCCCTTAAGACAATCTCGGCACTGCAGATTCATTGGTGCCCTTATATTTTTAATCTGAGAAATAGTTCAAAATCTAGAAAACGACGCTCACACATTTAAAAAACAAACCCTAAAAAAAGTTCAAAAACTCATTCCGGACACTAAGGGCCTCAGAATCACGCGCAAACAATTTTTGCAGACTCATAATAATTCTATATAATTAAAAAAATTATTTTGAAAATCCCTGCATTTACAAAATTAAACTAGAATGATATTCAAAGTAATATAAAATGTGATTATGATATTTGAAATGGGATTAAACTAGAATAAATTTTTTTCGATTATTCCTAATAAATTATCATGACATATGTTTATCAATATGATATATGACAAAATATATTACATAATAAGAAAAATAAAAATAAAATTAAATTAGTGTTAATGTGGTGAAGACCATGTAGAAAAGATGATTAAATATTCTAGTTTTCATGTTTGTGGTAAGAAGAACATTATGGAATGTATTTAAAGAACCATAAAGTGTATTATAATTGGATTATAAGGTCAAATAGAAAAAAATTGAGAAAAATTAAAATGTTATGTTAACACAATAGATGAGAATAATGTTCTCTATAAGATGATATCAATATTTGAATGAATTAATAGTTGTAATTAGGGTATTTATAAAAATAATTATTGTAGGTGGAAATACCACGATGGAAATAATAAATTTAAAATGAATTACAGTTAATCTACTGAAGATAATGGGACACCAAATAACATATAAATGGTATGGGTTATTTCAGAAATATTTTTAAGATAAATGTAAGAATCATGAAAAAATTGGGGATTTTAAATATAATGGAATGATTCATATTTTCTATATTAGGAAAGAGATACTGTGGAATAATTAGATGAATCATAGTATCTGGTTGTAGAATAATTTGGGATGAATGAAGTGTTTATTTTTTAGATTTATAGATTTATTATATGAATCATCATATATAAAATATTATTTATTATATGTTTTTATTATATATTAAGATTAGCTTGTCAACATATACTTATGAACTAGATGAATGATTTAATTGAAAGAAGATAATTTTTTGAAAAACATGAATAATAAAAAATGATGTTTAATATGTTCTTTGTGGTGACATAATATTGTTGTGATAAAGGGAGAATGGATATCAATAATTTAATTTGGAGAGTATTGATGATCTTGGAACTGATTAATTTTTTCTTGGAAATTTAGATTATGTAATCAATTATGGAATAAAAAAAATTATTTTATAAATGTAATATATACAATAATATATTGTTTTATTAAATTAATGATAAATCATGTAGACATTCAATAGGGTTATTGGGTAATTATGGTTGTCCCTATGTTTCAAGATAACATATAACCAAGGAAAACACATATATGGTAAGTTACAATTGGGATCTATTTTATGATAATCATGGGATTAATATTGATTTATGGTATTTTATTGAACCTCATTTTAATTTAAAATTGTAGAAGTTTTAGTAGGTTATAAATTTTTGTAATGGGTTATATAAAACATAGGATGAGGATTTAGTGAGTAATTATTGGTTTAAGAATATTATGATTTTTTCATATTGGGAAATATATTACAACAATTTTGTGATAAAAGTATAGATATAATGAATGAATAATCATTATTTTATGAAATTTTTATATTTTAGAGACTCATATATGATAAATACTTATCATAGAGTATGATATTATGTGGAAAGATATAGTTATATTTTGTTAGATCAATCAATTTATTTTTATCAAGTATCTCTAAAACTCTCTATAGTTTTTATGCTTTCCATTCATGAACATATGCTCACTTACCGTCAATTTTTTCTTATTTGGAAAATAGTCATATATAGATCAATATTACATTCATTTATTTTTTTCTTCTTGTCAAGATTAAATTTTATTGACTCTCTTAACAATATGGGTTTTCCATGAAGGACTTTTCAAATTTTTAACCCACTAAGGACCAATTCAAATTATGATGATGAATTTTTTAAGGGGGTACTATGTAACACATAGAAATTTTTTTAAAACCATATTATCATATATTTATGAATTACTTGATATCTTAATCTAAATACAACATTGTGTTTTAACAAAATACAATATACTTTTAAAATATTGTTTTATTACATGATCGATATCATTTAGCTAATGGAACAATGGGTGTGAATAGTATTAATTAACAGTGGAATATATATTGTTTACAAATGTATATGAAATGAAATTTTCAATGAACAATTAATTAAAAATTAAAATAAAAACTATTTGAAAAAATTAATCCCTCCCTAAATATATAAATATATATTTGAAATAAATAGTTTTAATGCAATTAACCAAAAAAAAAATCTTTTTTGGAAAATTTTAATGAAATTTAAATTTTATATTTTCAATCAAACATGTGTCATTCATCTTATGTTTTTTCCAAAATATGATATAATAATTTATCATATTTGTTTTCATAAAAATGTATTTCATATAAAATGCAGTTTCCTTATAATTTTATCAATTATTTTTAAAATTATTTTTTTACAAATTAATTATTATTTTTAAAAATAACTTCATTATTGAAATATTAATTTTTAAATGACATTAAGGTGAGTTTTTTATAATTTTATATGAAAATAAATTTTTTTAATAATTAAAATTAACGGGTTTTATTGATTTCTTTTATTTATTTTAATGCAGTTAAAAATAATATTGGATAAAATAAATATATTAACCCAATATATTTCATTTTAATCACCTCATATTGATGTTGTATGTAATATTATATCTTCTTAAAATTTTCATTTTATAAAAACACATTCTCATTGTATTTATAGGTTCATTTTTAATCTAAAATTTTCAACATCTGTGGTTGGAATATGGAATGAAATTATCCATATTTGTAATAACACTATTTTATATTTTATTTTATATTAAAATTAATGTTTTTTTTAAATTACTAGTATAAACAAAAAATATATAATTAACGCGGTTAAGGATAAAACATGTTTACATTGGGTGGAACTAAAAATATTACATGTAAAATAAACATTAATCTTTTAAAACAACCATTGGAAGGACATATGTGGTTGTTATAACCAATAATTATATATAAGTAACCATTTTAGATCATTTTGTAATGTGAGAATGCATAATCACATTATTCTTTTCAAAAATTTCAATTTTTTAGTCTCCCACATATAAAAAAGACCACTCTCAACCCCTCTTTACACTCCTAAACCATTTTTTTAAATCAACCCACAATTAATCCATAGATTTCTACTGAAAACCATGAGGACATGGTGTTATCATAATTCAAATATCGGATGTCTTTATTAGAAACCTAAAGTGGTTGACTAAAGAAGAGAAATGGTTTGGAACAATTTATTTTTGTTTTCCTTCTTTGTAAAACATCATCTAAAATTATTAAATTATAATAATATAAGAACAAAATTATCTCTAATATAATTATATTTTATTATATTAATTTCATAACTTATATACATCACTTATTCCATCAAATGAGAGGTTATTTTTTTGATTTTTTGTATGTAGGCTAGCTGCATCGTAGGCCAATGTAATTTGTTCTATTTAACCAACATTGAGGGCTGCATATATTGATGGATCTAAATTTTTTATATAATATTTATGATATTAATAAACCTATGGAATTATAATTCCACCCACCCTATTTGAAAAAAAAAATAGTACATGTGTGTACGACATGCTACCCCCATGCGAACAAATATAATGTGTCATTTCTATTTCCATTTCCCTTGGATTTTAATAAAAAATATATAAATATATATATATATATATATAATATGTAAAATATATATATTTAATTATTATTTTTAATATAAATTCATACATTTTATTCTATGGGGGCTATGATAACGTCTCTACTGTGTTTGACAGTGTTCCTTATCGTGAATCCATTTGGCTTGTTTTTTACTAATGAATTTCATGGAAGGTAATAATGGAAACTTAAATTAATATATGTGATATATGTTCCAAAAAAATTATTATGTAACAGTAATATAATATTTACAATTATTTTCATCCTTAACCATGATGTAAATAGTGTTCACATGTATGTATGACCTATGGTCTCAATGAAAGGTGTATGCCATTTGTATCTCTAATTATCAGGTAATACTGTATATTAAAATATACTGAATAAATATAAAATTTATTTAATCATTAAAATTATATTTAGTATTTAATTATTATCAACATAAGTATACCAAAAATTGCAACACAAAACATATATGAAGGACTAAATAGTCATTAACTGAAATGTGATTTAAATATAGAATTTCTAATAAATAGGTAATTGAATGTCATAAGTAATTCATATACAGTATGATAAATATGATTATGGTTTTTAATATATTTATAATAAAAATATATTTCAAAAATAGGATTTCATTACTCTTTAAAAAATAATTTGGTACTTCTATTTTGGGATTTGTTGTCTCATATTTATTTATAGTAGATTTATTCCATTGTAACCAGTCATTGATTTAGTGGTATGTATATACAACACATTGGACATGATATACCATCATTATAATTCTATTAATTGTCCTGAATCATTCGGTTGATGTTATTATTTAATAGGCCTTACAATATAGAATATTACCAATGTTGTAATGGATTTTCAAAATAATTTTTCTAATTTGGGACATATACTATATTATTCAACAATGTTATGTTATAAAGTGTATATAAAGACCCTTTTAAATTTCATATAATTTATTTATTTATTTTCTTGAAATGATAAGTTTCATTTCATTTTATTCCCTTTTCTAGATTATGACTCAATGTTTAAAATGGGGTAATGTTATTACATTATCATCCCATTGTTTATTGGGATTTTTTAATTTTGTCAATCCAATCATAAAATAATATTATTAATCACTCAATATAAACATTAATTTATTATCATATGGTTATTTCCTAAGAGTAACATTTTTCACTACTTTTTTATCTTTTAATGTAATCGTTATTGAAGAATATTAATTTTAAGGAAGAAAAAAATCAGTTTCTATCCACAATTGAATACCCATTTTCTTCCACACATATGTACTCTAAATATTGTATTGAAATTTTTTTAATCATACATTGGGATTGGTTAAAAAAATACATTTTTTGACACTTTATTAAATGATGGAAAATGAATCTTCATGTCGTTTTCAGAAAAAATCAATTTTGGGTTTTCAAACACCTGAAAGGAATCTTTTTTAACGTATAAAAAAATTTCCACCATCAAGACCACTGAATGTATAAAGGTTTCAATTATTAATTTAATTTTTATTTTCAAATACAATGTGTTTAGAAATTATATATGATTTAAGGAGTTTTTATTATCAAATAAATACTATCCTCGTGAAATATGTGAGATCATATTTTAAATCATCGTTTATAAGGTTTTTGTTTGTATTCAATGAAATGTATTAAAAAACTTCATTATGTTTTGGAATTTTTTTTTAATTGAAAATGATAGTTTTATTAAGAATATATTAAAATGGTTTTTATTGAATTTTTATATGTTTTCATGCTTATTATCATTGAATATTATTTAAATATTACATTATTTATTTCTTGTTTAAAAATTTTTTTCTTAAATGAATGTTTTTTTCTCATGATATTTTCAATGTTAGTTTAAATTCAATATAAATTTGCATCCACTATTAAATCCTCTGATTTTACATAAACATTTCTGTAGAAATGGTCTTTTGATTCCATGTACATTTTTCTAGATGTTTTATGATTATAATATAATTTTTTATGAAACCCATTCCTCTTCCATGGTTGATAACATAACACAATTCTTATGATGGTATATTATTTTACATGGGTCACAATTATATGATGAAATGATTTTGAAACAAATTCCTTTTATAGATATTATGCTATGATGAATATTTTTTGAAAACAATTTAATTTCAGGGGGTCCACTATGATTACAGTTCAATAAATATGAGATACACATTTGTGTGTTTATGATTATGTGATGGGTGGGAACTATTTCTCCCTCCAATTAATTGGATGATGATTAAGGTTATATGATCTCAAAGGGTAAATGGGAGGTTTTATTTTTCATGATAGAGGGTTCATTTTGTTTTATCCAATTCTTGAATGATGTTATAGAAGAGGATATCCCAATAATAAAGCATGTACATGGGTGGTCACCCTAATACTAAAATGTCATAAATATCATGGTGGATTTACTTATCCTGATATTTTGTATGATTATGTGTATTCCACAACTCAATATCATTTTCTAATGCTACAATATCTTGTATTATGTTCTTTTATTTCCATATGATTCGTGTCATATAAACTAACAATTTTTATTCCATTAGTTTATATTTTTTACATTAATGTCTAGGTTATAGTATTAATATGTTATGATCATGTTCAACTTCCCTTACACATAATATATGATTACATATTTCCTTACTTTATCCATAATAATCTGTTGAGACAACCATTTTTTTAGGATTATTTTCCCCCGGTTATGACCATAGGTATTAAATGTTATATGTCTAATAAGGGTACTATTTTTGATGAAATATTTTGGAGACAATTTTGAATTCATATAAACCAATTATTTGTATTTTGATGTTTATAAAGAAAATATACCATTAAAATACACGAGAATATGTTTCTATAGTGTAATAAATAAAAATTTTATAATATTTAATATGTATTTATTAAAATCTCGGTTCTTATTTTTTCTATCGTAAGATTTTGAGTAATTTTCTATGATGATATATATATATATATATAAAATATATCCATGGTGGTGATATTGTGTTAGTTTTAATATTGAATCACTAATTCCTTATTATTATTTATTTTTAGGATAAACCACTATTTATTTTTAGATTTTCATGAATACCGATGTATTATTTTAATATATTTAAAGGTTATTGTTGGATACTGGGAACACACATTATATATGTGTATCATGGATGGTGTTGGATGACAGATGAATTAATTATTTCAAATGAGATACTTTGATTATGGCTATTTATTTTTATATTTTTTATTTATTTGAGATGTGTTACATTTAAATAATTATTAAATTATTTGGAACTCGCTCGTTCATAGATACTGTGAATTTATTCACCTTTCAATCCCATAGAATTCTATTATTATAACATGGATTTGTAAAGATAACTTTATTCCACTACTCTCATTTGATCATGGTGTCTACTATTACCTAATTGTTTACAATTATAAATTTATTAAATGCTCACTTATATATATTATAAGTGTTTCCCATTGTTTTTGAATATTCATATAGAAATAATGCGAAGAAAATAATCAACAACATGATGGTCGGTGGTCCATATTTATTACATATGGTCCATTTTATTTCCCTGTATTGTGTGAAGTGAATTCTTTTGATAGAGCTATTGAATCACATAAATGAATTTGAATGGGTTTTGATAAATAAATTTATCTCACACCTATATTACTAAAGAATATTTCTCATAAAATCAATATTTAAATAGATTTAGATATATTTATATTTTTTTATATGGAAATTATGTATATAATAAATCATTATCAATAAACTATTAAAAATATCATATTTATCTTCCAAATTTTCGTAAAGAGATCATGGTTCACTTATTACCGCATATGTTATTTTTGGGACATTCTGACATGAAACGTGCGAGATAAATTCAGAGTTTGGGGATAACATTTCATAAACTTATGTTGAGATATCATAAAATTAAATAATAATAACATGAGATTATAAAGTAAAAGTTTTATAAAAAATAAAATGTTGAAAAAAATTTATAAGGGAAAATATTATAATATGTTTATAATGATATGAATCAAAATATTATGTCGAAAATAATATTTTCCCCTTAAATATATGTTTTGTCTCACCTTAATAATATATTGGCCTAATTCCAAATACAATTTCATGATGTATATGTACAATATTTTTTATAATAATAATGTCATCACATTAATTCATAATGATAGAATTGGCTATAAAAAGATACCTAATTATTTATATAAAAACATAATTACAGGACCAATTTCAATATAAAAATATATCAAAAACAAAATTCCATTAATTAAAGAAATCATATACAATGAGAAAATGTGAAATAAACCCATCAAACTTAAATTGGTACAGAATGAGTATATACATCCATCACAATCTAGGTATAATATATTATTCCAATATGATATAGGAGGAATGAATATTGGAAATCTATTTTATAAAGTTGAATTAGGATTAAATTAAATATTTTGTTGATATCAAGGTAAAAATCATAAAAATATTAATAATAAGTTATATAATTGAATTCAGTTGTCAAATATTTAATAATTATGAGACACACTATTTATTATAGATAAAAACATGGAGATTAATCAAAACATATGGAACAATTATATTTTATTTTCATTTGTGGAGTTTTTTTTAAAATGATAATACTTATTATTATAATAAATCACCAAATCGAAGATAAATAATAATGTTCACTTATTCATGTTTAATGTGATGTAAATACATGAAATAAAGGTAATGTGACATGTATAACCCCCAAAATGAATGGGAAAATAATATTTTATATATAACATAATTATTTTTTAATAAATATACAATATTAAATAATGGTTAAAAATGAAGAAATATAGGTAGAGAGTGCTAAGAACTATTATTATGACAATAAATTTGATTTTTAATGTCAATTAATAATGTCGTAATTCACTTTTGAAGATCATATGTCAACTTATATTGTAATATTAAATCCATTAACAAGACATATTGTATCCTTATTAATTTTTATTTTATCTATTATAATACATTCTTTATCAGGTTCTATTAGTTGTGTAAACAATTTTTTATTCAATCATTTCTAGGATGAATGATTTACAATTAAAAGAAAACTATGTGTTATGGTAACTATCAATGATCGATATCAAATGGGTCCACATTCGTTAACAATGATATGTTATAGTATCCATTGTATTAAGTAAGTAAGGTATATTAAATTTTTATTTTATTTTATCAATTTAATAGATATTCATTTTTTTTATTATACTCTTAAACCATATATGGAAAATTATCATTAATATCATATTAAAAATTCCATTATTGAATTAAAAAATAATGAATAAAATGTACCATAATTAAAAATAGTTGATAAATTTACTTAAATTAATTTTATTAGAATTAATTTTAGGCATGAGTGGAAACAAAAAATCATTTATTACATTGGTAGAAAACACTATAATAGTTAGAAATTGTTTTTTATAACAGTTTAAGGAATATAAAAAACCATCCTAGGATGACTAGTCCTGTAACACCACATGGTTTATCACTAGAATTTATTAGAGTTATTAATCATCATGTCGTGACTAATAGTTTCTCATTAACATGAAAAAATATCATGGGAATTATTTTAGAATTATTCTATAACCAAACCTTCAATAGAGATTCAATATGAATATATCATGGGTTGCTTGTATCACTGATGTCCATTATAAATAGGCTAATGAGATAAAAATAATGAATTTTGAAAATAATGATCCAACTAGAGTCAACATTTCATAATCACATTAATAAATTAAACTAAATTGAGCACAATATATTAGATACTATAGAAATATATAGAAAAATAATCAGAATATGAAAAATTATTTGATCATGAATATCCCAAAAATATGGAGTAAAAATCTTGAACCCATATAACTCAATATTTTTGTTTTAAAAACACTAGAAACCATATAATATTCCATCCTAATTTTGTGGAATATATGAAATATTAATTACTATGAATTGGTCTCTTGAAATTAAATATATGATCTGCATACACCATGTGGTGCATGTAGGGTTCAAGAAAAAAATTTTCCACCAATATGATAAAATGATTACAATGTAAATCATTTACAAATAAAATTTATTAAAATATTTCATGATTTAGTCATATATAATAATATATTACAAGAATGTAAATTAATAAATAAATATTATTAGTTTAAAAATAAATTCATTCCATATTACAAATCCCTATTTTTAAATATGGGTATAATTTTATTTAAAAATAGCGAGATTGGGATCCAAAATAGCGAAAACCACCATTTATATTAAGCATTAATTTCCCACTTTAATAAACTATTTAGTAAAATATGGAACATTTATTTTAAATTTGATTATATAATTATCCATTATAAATATAAATTATTACTTGATGTAATGAATGTAAAAGAAATTTGGAATGATTACATAATAAAATAAAATATATCATCGTAATATATATATTCCATAAAATAGAAAACAAATTTATATAATAAAAGTTGAATTGGAATCCACCAGATAATATTAAAAATTATTAATTAATAACTTGGTAATATTAGTATTTTATAAGGGAAGAAGGTACAACACATTATAAATTACTTGGGACCAACTGTAAACAACTGATTCATATAAAAATAAATATCTAACCAACTATCCCAAATTATAATTATTAGAAGGGAACAACCCAATATTTCTTATATCATGATAATTGGGTCACTAGTAGAATAGTTTTTTATATTATATTATAATCATAGACCAATCACTTTTCCATGAGTTCCCATGTGTTTAAATAAGGGGATGCGACTAAATAAGCGCATGAAGCATCACAAGAATCGATATGTCATATAATATAAATATCATCTCACATTTAATACCATCACATGAAATGGATCCATTAACAAAATATGTATAACTAATATTAATTTTACAATAATAATGAAGATATATCCTTAATTTTTGAGAATATAAACCAATCTATTGCAAAAAGGATCTCAAATTTTTAAGGTATCACAATAAAAAAATATGACATTCATTTAGAATGTTTTATATGATGAACTAAAATGTCACTAGGATGAAAAGATATAGATCAATGAAATTTTCATTTTTACGCTAAAATAACACTCTAATATACCATTGAAAATAATTTTAAAATAATTAAACTTTTTAAATGAAAATAATTATAATTTCTTTTAATAATAGGAATATCCTTACTCATATAATGGATTATTTTGTAATCAAACCCCTTTTTTTTAATACGTCCTGTTAAATAACCATATTCATTTTTTAAACCACTATATAATATTTAAATATTCAATTTTAACACATAAATCAAAATTAAAAAAATTAAATCATAAAATACATTGACATTTATTATTTATATGTGATAAAAATCCAAGAGAATTTCTATCACCCATCTGGGAAACTGTATACACAACCATGACATGGTATAAATTTAATTTAATAAGGGGAAATTATAGAAATATCTTATTGTTTTATGGGATTACATTTAATCACACAACATAAGTTTATCATATCATGTATCCTACAATATACAAATCTAAATTAATGATTAAATTTATCTATATAATACCGTATCATCATAACTATAATGTTTAGTTCCCCTTTTAGTCAACTACAAGAAAAATTAAAAAGTTGTTACTATATGTGGATAAAATAATATAAAATAAATAGTAGATGAATATGAAAAGAGGAGGAGATACCTAGAGGTGAATTCCTTGATATTTAAATCCCAAACAATGGGTAAACAAATGGTTGAATCCATGTGTGGAGGGAAAATGGAGGTTTTTGGACAAGGAAGTTCGTCTAAGTTAATTTTTTAGAAAAGGGTTCTAGAATACATTAAATACTGTAAATTTATTAATGGAATTTTATAATACGTAAACTAATTTGGAAGATTTCATGGTTTGGATGAATTATCAGTAGACATGATCCATATTAATCCCACTAATTCATTATCAGATATAATTTTTCTATCATTAATTTTTATGATAATTTTAGTATTATTATTTTATATCATTACTATATAAATATTAAAAAATATAAGATTAAAATACAAGTTGTGCACCATCTTTTGTAATTCATTTTTACAAATAAAAAAATGTTGACTTTTCATGAAAATGATTTTGAAATTAAAAAATCCATATTCAATATATTTAATAATCCATTATACCAAACAAATTATAAAAAATTTTGGATGAAATAACTATTTTGGGAAAATAAAAACAATGAAAGAAACGTGATAAGTCATTTTTATACCTTGAGATCAAATAGATAGATTTCCATTAATTGAATATGTATTGAGATGAAATTATTATTTAAAAAACATGAAATCTACTTTATCGAACAATTATTATAGAACAAATTATAATAAAAAATAATGATAAAATCAAAATACTGATTATTCCATATAATAGAAGATAACCCATGACAATTAACATCATTATAACCTACTTATTTATCGTAAAACAATATAATCACTCCTTTAAAATGATCTTTATATTTCCTTTTGAAAATTAATTGATTTTAAAAAAATCATTATAAAGAATAGGTTACACTTTTAGGTTATTTGTGAAATCATATTAACAGATACTATATAAGAACCCTTTTAATTGAAATAACCAAATGTCTACTACCAATATAATTTTTAGATAAATAAATTATTTCACATTGTGTAGGAAAGATATATCAATTTCACCCACCATTACAACCAATGTCTTTCTTAACCATATTCATAAAAAAAGACCAAGGAATACAACATGCATCCAATATACTATATTATATATTTCCATCTTTAAATTCATAAATTTTACTTATATAACTAATAAGTAATATAATTCTAGAAATTGATATTTCCCATCTTTTTTGAACGTAACATTCATAATAAAAAATACTATAATAAAAATAAATGATCAATTTAATGGATGAAAAAAATATTCATATAAATGAATCCAATGAAAAATAATGTTTTTAGTGGTTTCAAAATCCATTGGCTCCACATAAGATAAAATGTAATATTTTTTTATTATTAAAATGTTTTTTATAAAATACATTAAAAGATTCAATTTAAAAACTATTTTATTAAGTAAAATAGTTGCATAATATAACCATTATAAATCAATTCTATCCCTATAAATACATCAGTAAAATATTTTCATTAAAAATGAATTGGTGGAAAAAGATTTATAAAATAAAAAAATATTTGAACAATGAAAACAATATATTAAATGTAAATTGTTTCTTACCTCAAGCCTAACTCATAATATAATATATATATATATCATCAGAAATAATAAAATTATAATTATTATTTACATATTTAAGAATCTATTTAATGTTCAATATTCCATTCATTTTAATTTCATAATAAACTATGGAATAATTTATTTTTCAAATCTAACATTTTTTTGATATTCGACTCATTTGTAAAAAATGGATTCAGTATATGAATAAATTAATATTAAATTACTTAATTTTATGAATTTAAATTTATTTTATAACAATTATTTATATAAAAATATAATTTTTTAAATTTATGGAATTACATGAAATATTATATTATAATATTTATCTAAATCATGTTAAATGATTCCCAAATAAATTTCATTTTCTGTTAATGATGATATATAATTAATAAAAACAATAAATAACATATATGCATTTTTTATATTATTTTAAACATTTTTTTTAACCAATATGTTATGAAATTTTAACCATAACCCCAATAATAAAATTTATGAGTAGTATAATGACTAGTAATGAGTAAATATTTGTGATAGTTTACAAAAAAAACATACAATTATGATCAATATCAACCTTTCACATTGAAATATAAGTGAACTGGAAATAATATCACAAATATATTAAAATGTGTAATTAGAAATCATTACACTTTAATTATATCATATTTTGAAAAAATAAATAATATGTGAAAGTAAATATTCTGATAATAAAAATAATATAAACTGGTTCCTAAATCATTTGAATTATATAAATTAATTTATATGAAAAATAAATTTAATATAAATTATAGTAAAAGTATTGTAATTGAAATTGAAGGTAGGATACTAAGAACCCTTACCGTGATAATTCGGTTATTAACGTTCTATAAGAGAACAATAGAATATTTGAAACTCCCTCAAGAGAAAAATGAGAGATAACATGAGTGGATAATTGTGAAAATTATTTTATAATTTAATATAATCATAGGATGGGGTATTTATATTCAATTTGGGGCACTTTTTTAATTATTTTATAGCCTATGTTATAGACTATATTATAATAAAAAATAAAAAAAAATTATTCATCAGTATGATTTTACCATGGTATTTGAAATTTATGTCTTATAATATAGATTATAAATTATTAAAAGGATAATTTAATTTAAAAAATAATATTCTAGAAGTTTATCGGATTCATATAAATGAATAATTGTTTTATAATTCATTAAATAGATATTAGAATATAGATGTTTCAATATAGGACTAGAAAACTATTTAATTAATTTAATGAATATTATTTTAGTTAATATATCAATATATTTTTTAGAGTTACTCTATGGTACTTATGATATCATTTTATATTATTATAATGTCATGATAGTTACATAATATTCATAAAGTATATTACATTTTACCCAAAAAATATCCAATAAAAGAAAATAATGAAATTATATCTTATAGTCAATTTCAACATATTTATTCAAAATATGAAGTCAATTTTATCAAATAAATTTTATATTCATGTATTTCTTTAACATTAATTTGGAATATTTTATAAATAATTGGAAATGAAGTGAAAATAATTTAATTTCTCTGATTAATTACATTTAAAAACTACATCAACCCTATAATCATAACCCTTTATCATGCTGGAATAAGGACAATGGGTAAGGTGTGAAGTGATGATAAATATACTAGGTGTTTTGACCAAAATTGATATGGTAATTATCTATACCCATAGGAATTTCCCTTGTAAAATTATTTCTCTATCCTTAGTTATTAGTGCTTAATTTATTCTTGGACTATAAAAAAACACAATGATAACACAAAATTCGTTACATGTTTAAGTAAAAATGAAATAAAATTACATTACTAGTTGAGGCCAATTTTTCCCTTCTATAATGATTTTTTCTCAATGAAAACAAATATACACCAATTATAATGGTAACATTATAAATAAAATACTTCAATTGGGAATAATTTGTATGGTCAAATTTTTAAACCCTAATGATAATAAATGATCATATAATAATTTTATTTATAACATATTTTAGGAAAAAAACCCTTACTAATAATTATAATATTTACAATATTAAATTTGTTCATTATATGTATTGAATTGTAGTTTTTAAAAAATAAGACTAATCGTTGTACATTTAATTTGATAATATATCCAATGAGTCATCTAGAATGCACATTTAGTATTTTTGTTATGTATATCCATTATTATTTATGATATAGACAATAATTTTATACCTTTTACATGTTGAACATATTTTAAAATGAATATATATTAATTTATTGATAGAACTTTGAATAAATTATATAACTTCATAACATTACTAATATATATCATGGAATGGTAATCATGTTGGGAGTCTTCTAAAATTTTTACAAAGTGATATTTTTTTATATGATTATCCACCATAAAATTTATTGAAATATATCTAATGTATTTCATTAGATGTCAAATGAAAAAGACTACTGTGAAATTATGTAATTTTATTATTTTTATTAGTAATTTTTGTGGAATATCCTGAAATTATTAATATTAGTAATCCATGTTAAATTCCATTAATCCTAATATATATTTTAAATGATATTTCATTTGATTATGTCACACAAATTAATCTCTGATATGTCCTTCCATCTTATGACTCTGTCTCTTGATAGAGATTTTCAATTCGTTGATAGTGACTAATAGATCTTATAAAAAATTAAAATTGTATAAATAATGAAGTAAAAATAATATAATTAAATATTTATTACTGATTAACTATTATATTTTCCCTTATCATATATCTTCAAGATACTTTTATATATCCATATCATCCCTCTCTACTACCTTACTCATCACAAAAATACATGGAAATTAATATTTTAATGAGGGTGTGATATTCTTCCTTACATTATGATTCCCATTCACATCCCTTTCATATTGGGAAATATTTCAACCCACAATATAATTATAATATATATCATTACAAAAAATTTTCTTTAGTGGAATAACCTAGAATAAGTAGAAAATTCAATGATAAAGGTCCTCCAAAAGGTGAGATGCTATAATTAAACAAAAACATATATATAGGATAACAAAACATGGAAAACCAAAAGGGTGCATAGTGTATGAATGATTAAAAATCAACGATACATAAAAGGTCACATTCAAATAGCTGAAACTAACATTGAAAGAAGATAATCATAATAATTATGCTCTTTGTGACCATCCTTCACTACAAGACTAGTCGATTTAAAGGGATATTACATCCAATAGTTGACAGAGAATGAAAATATATCTCTTCCATTTACCAGTGTCATGAAAAAACAAATATACAAACACCATAAGGTAAAATTATTTAGTGGGAACAAAACATAGTGTGATCTCATGAAATAATCCAATCAATTTCTAATACCATGGACACATTATCTCAATGTTTGAAAAATGGACAGTATAAATTTCATTTCAGAAAATATTTTCCCAAAATATCCTTTCATTTTTAACAATAGAATTTTAAAACAACTCAACATGGAATATTAATTGTTTATTTAATAAATATGGTGATCATAAGAAAAACTATCAAGGGATACACAATATAATCAAAATGTTAAAAATAAAACCAAAAATATTCTATAATGTAAAAAAACAATTATAAATGAAAAGGAAAAATATTGGTCTCTAAGAATTGTTAATGCGTGATAGGTAGAAAAAAATTGCTAAATAATAAATAGTATTGACCCCACCAAAACTTATTCCTATAACAGTCTATCAATATAAAAAACCAATAGTGGCATTAAAACACTAACATGACATTTCAATTTCCTGAGGCACCCAAGGTCCCCAATGTAACATGAATTCTAAATAACTATTTCAAAATCATGATCATAATTTATAAGACATTTTTTGCTGGGAATTATCTCTAATTCAATGATTGAACCCCCATTTTTAATTAAAACCATGTTTAAGGGATTTTTTTCGGCATATTTTGTCCTCATTACTATTTTAAATGAAAATCCCATTAAAAAAAATTATGTAACATCCCAAGTAAATAAATAATATGATGTTTTCATATTTATTAATATTTTTGTATAAAATATTAATATTACTTTAAAGGGTATGCTATGTTCGATGGCGTGCCCAATACGCAATAATGAATTTCTTTGGAATCTTACCTTGCACACCAATAATAAAATAATATTATTTTAAATGGTAGTAAACGACTTTTCATTGTAATGGCGGGAATGAATAGAACTAACTAAAAAATTATTATATATGTTTGTTAAATATTTTAACAATTACAAAATAAATGATAGGGACTTAAAATGCGAATGAAACCAATATTAATCATAAATATTTTAATATTCTTCAAAAGGTCGATTAACCGCCTTTAGATGGAAACCCCTTTTTAAATCTACATTTATTCACATTTATATGTTATATTTGACAAAATAATATCCTTCTTTAGAATCAATAATTCGAAAACTAACTTTGTGTAAATTGTTTGGTATTTTTCCGATAAAGATCATTTCTTAATGAATAGTGAAAATGTTGTATTTTAATTCAAAACCTCATTTTAATATAATTTATTTAAATGTATAGATTATCTTTTTAATTGGTTTTAAAGTATAATTAGAATTTATTTTTACCATTTAATGCAATGTTGTTCATTAGAATTAATTTCACTTTGAAAATGGACATAATCAAGTGTCAATATTTTGATAGATATTGTTTCTTAAACACACGCTATATCTTTTGACAACGGGAATTATCTTTATAATTTATTAATGAATATTCAATGTTTAGAATTTGGTAAAATGGAAATCATTTTTTAATTTGGAATATCAAATATATCTTAGGGTATGGTTTTTCTATTTTTCTAAAAATGTTCATTTTTAATGAATAGTGAAAAATACAGCATTTTAATTCAAAACTGCCTTTTCAAACAATTTATTTATATAGTTAGATTTCCATTTTAATTGGTTTTAAGCTGTATTTTAATTTTTTTATCATTTAATATAATTTTGGTCATTGGATGTAATTTCACTTTTAAATTGGATAGAAAAACAAATCAATATATTGATAGATTTTGCATCTTAAAAACCAGTCATTGGTTTTGACAACGGGAATTATTTTTAACCTAATTACTGCAATTTATATGTTTGAAATTTAGTAAAATGGATTCCATATTATGAATCATATTGTCCAAATTAAGTAATTAGGACTCGTTTTATTGGATATTATGAATAGAAACGACGACAATTATCTTTAATTATCACGATTAATTAGTAATCGGGTAGTTATGTGTAATAAAATAATATAATAATAATATAAAATGACCCAAACATGTGTCCAAATCCTCTTTTTTGATTAAGGTCTGACCATGGAATGATTTTTACAAAACATTAGGTCCATGGCATCACATGGGTGTGATAGTGACATTTTTGACATTATTTTTAAAAAGAAGAGAAATATAACAAAGGTTTGTATATACTAAGTGAAACAATTTTAATTATTTTTAAATAAATTTTTTTTAGACTATAAATATTAATTTTAATGCTAAAAATATTTCCTAAATCATGGTATTTTTTTAATAATTTTTAGACATTAAATAAGTAAATTTACATATGACACCATGATGATTCAGTGATTACCACATTAATGAACGATTTAAAAAAATGAAAATATACTTATAAATATAACACATAAACTTGTCTAAAACCTATTGTATGGGTGGATTTAGAACCCTTATGACCTTAACCTGAAATTATTTCAATTTGTGAAAATTAAAATCCTAAAATCATTTTATAATAAAGTAACATTTCAAGACATTCCAAAAGTGACCCTCCTCACTCTTAGAAAAGGCCTCCACCTCTACCCCCCATACCCACACCTCTCAAGCCCTTGCCTCATCCAACCATTTCTCATATTTTCTCTCCAAATCCCTCTATTACTCCTAGAAGCCTCAATATGGGCATAAGTCTTTCCAGATATGCCTTTGGCTCAAATCAAAAAGAGTTCTCGATTTAAAGGTAATATCTTCTCTCGAGTTTCTTTCTTTTATTTTCCTTCTTCACTCACCAATATATTCCTATTATTTGATACAAAAATAAAAAAAGTATCCTAAATATACTAGGATTTTTTTATGATATGGATTATACCTACACTTACTCACACCTCTGTCTAATGGTTAACGAACATTCTGTTTCTGTGGGTGGTGAATTACTGCCTCACGAAACGATAATTGTTCAATCATGTCCTACCACCTCTTATATTTGCCATTATGATTGAAATATATTTATATATTATATATATTATATTTATTTCATCTATGTGCTATTGTATTTTATATTTATATCATACCTTTATGCTTTGCATGTTGTGCAAATGTGATAATTTTATATGAGAAAGTGTGGACAACCGCCCCCTCAAGTGATATGACTAATTCATGCTAAACATATAATTTATATAGAATGCAATTTATGAACATATTTAAAATATTTATTATAATATAATTATAATATAACTGTGTATAATTAGGTTTTCATTCCAATAAACTATGAAATAGAAATGAAAGTAGTGTTCATGCGTACGTACGGCTTAACGTCTCCAAGAACTGTGCATTTCATTTCGTATCTCAAAATGTTATGTATTATTATATGTACATATATATAATGGATATATATGATATATATTACATATAAATGATTAATATAATTCTGTATTTAATGAAATTTGGACAACATGAACATCATGTAATTATAAGGAGTCCATTTTTGACCGAAGTTGCGAACATTGACAAAATGTCCATTATGAACTCAAACAATTAAATAATTGTTATTGAAAGGTAATAAGTGATATAAAAGGAATAATAAACTTGAAAAATATTCTTAATCAACTAGAAATTAATTTATGATTATCATTCATGAAGAACAAGGAACAAACAAGCGAGTCAAGTCAGACACGTTGTAAGGGGATTTCTTATCTCACTTCTAATTCTGTGAGATTTCCATTGTTCGCCAATTATTTATTTCATGTGTTGTATGTTGTACTGCCATCATATATATATTATCATTATTCTATTTATAATCATGGTATTATGTGATTTATTTGGTTCTTGTTATATTTTGGTCATACGACTCGATTTATTACAACGAGGTAAGGGGTTTTTTATCTCACTTTTTATTCCCATGAGATTCGTGATATATTTACCACTATATCCTTTGAGTGGTGCATATAATTCCAATTATTATACTCCTTTAGTAATATAAAACCATTTATGGGTATTTAATTCGACATTGTATGGTCATTCATTCATGGGGTGTATGTTTCGTATGTTACCAAAACGTTAAGGGAACCTTTCACCCTCCATTTTTCAAGAGACTTCTTTTTGGTAGGACTTTGAAATTACATATTCTTATGTCGAGATATGTTCTTATATATTCTTATTGATGTAAATTTTATGTCCAAGTGATTAGATACCATTTTTATCTTTCATCAACTAGTATTCTAAATTTTAATGTGACGCTGTTAGGCTGTCGAATTTCTGTAAGGGAACTTCTTAACCTAATTTCAATTATTTGGGCTAAACCTCTACTTCTTGATTATGTAGTGCAATGAATATATGTGGATTAGCTCTTATTTATTCGCAATTAATATCCATTTATATTGGGTGTATTTATATTTTTCAAACATAATTATGTAATTGATTTATCCTAAATCATAGGGTACCGTCTTTGTACGGGACTTTGTCTCAATCTCCTTTCGTTGAGGCATAATTCAATTTATATACGACCATATTTTATTAGTTATATAATAAACCTTTTTTACTTTTAATTTCATTGAAAAGTAATCTTTTTACATGAATCATTTTATTAAAAGAAAAATGTAATATTTTTGTCTTACATATGCGGCGACAACGACTTCTCCGCTGCCGTGACCATTATTTAAGTTTCGGCTTCCTCTACAAGCCATAAATTTTTTAAATGAAAAATAAAATCCATGTTTTACATTTCTTTTAATTTGGTATTGAAAATGGTTTTGATAATGTTTTGATTATATCAATGTGTTGTATTGATATCTTGTGATTGAAATATAGAAATGTTATGTTTCCTTTATGTCTGTTTTATGTGATACAATTATGTTATGGTTCTTGAGAATTTTTTATGAAGTCAGGTGGTTCCGTGATGAACTATGGGAGGGTGATCCCGAGATTGATATACAATGAATTGGGTAATGTGAAGGAGTTAAATTCTAAGGTTTCTCCTAAAATATTTAGGAAATATACTGTGATGGGTATTCCAAACGTAACTATGAGGGTTACATCCTATGTAAGAATGTTATGAATGCCTCGTGATAACATTATGTCTTATGATTTTTAAGATTTATTCCTAAATCTTATTATTTCATGAGGTATGTTAAAGTTATTATGTTTTATGAGTAATGTATGATTTCATTGATTCTTTTGTATACATGGACTAATGGTTTCTTTCATTTTTTTATATCCATTGCTGAGATTTTTATGCTTATCCAAAGTTTTTGAATGTTTTGCACAGGACATACAGATGAATAGGGTCAAGGATGTGATCATGGAATGACATGATGTTAAAAACATGGAACATGTCATGTTTCGTTTTTAAGAGTATTTTTTATGAAAAAAATGGAATCCAAGTAGAAGTGTCTACCTTATAATTTTTTGAGTTGAAATAGTTTTGTCCTAATTCTCTAAATCTTTAAACCTGAAACAATCCTCAATGTAAATTATTTCTTTAATTCAATATTACGTAACATTTTTTGAGTCCGTTTCCTTATAGTTGGTATCATAGGTCGGTTTAGATAACTTTATAGGTAAGGTAATTCTTTAAGCTTATTTGAAATTACAATAATTATAAGGATTTCAAAAAGTGTCATAGATTTCTTTAGATAATATGAATAAGTTTATGTTAACTTGAATAATTATATGTTAGTATTATATGATTATTTTACTGATATACTCACACTGACCTTTTTGGTTTTAGTAAAAGGCTGGATCTAGCAGTCACCAAAGTAACAATGGATGTGATTAAAACTGTGACGGTTTTATGAATGAGAAACTCAATGATAAGGGAGCTATAATGGGAACTCTTGTGGTTATTCTCAACCAACTATCTGGAGTCATGATTGACCACATGAACCTTAGTGATTTTTATAAGGCATCATATATGAAGGAAACAAATCCCAATGGACATTCATGTAATAATAATAATGGTTAGTATGTTTAGAAACCTATGTGTAAAAGATGTGGAAAGAAACACATAGGAAAATGTTTCAAAGGGACAGAAAGATGCTATAAATGTGGAAATTAAGTTCATAAAGAATGAACCTACCATGGAAAAAGGAAGCATCTAGTCGACTCTATGAAAGGGAATGACTTTTTCTCTGAATGATCAATTTAATTTTTTAAATGTGGTGTGCATGGTCATTATGAAAACACATGTCCTACGAAGATGTTTAGGGAATGGGATCACCAAGATCATACAAATATTCATTTACCAATACCTAATTCCATTCTGATTGAGGATGATGAAACTGAAAATGACCAATGAAAGGTATAGATTATTTCTTCACATATGTTTTCCTATTATTGAAATCTTACGACATGATTCGTGATTTTTTGTAAGAAATAAGTATTTAAGAAGAAGTTGGAAAGGAATGGGTAATGGATCAAGATAAATGTTGAATGAGTCAGAAGTAAACATATAAGGTATTCAATAGTTATGGTATATTTTAGGATTGTGAAATTATGAAATTATTTAAGGCTCTTTTGATGATGAGATTATATTAGAAGACATTTTATTGTATGTGTATCCCTAATTTTTGAAATTTAAAAATTTTATTCAAGGAATAATTATCTTTTCTTTTGTGGATATAGATATATATAATGATTGTTGTTTATATCATCCTTTAATTTGAGTTAATTACTGGTTAATACATTTTTAAATGCAAAAGTAATTTATTAGATAACCTTTGTGGTTAAAATATGTTATGGTTATATTTAATGAATTTATCTTTTTTGGGAATGTTTTAAAATTATATAGGTCTTTAAAAAGGACAACACGCGGACCGTGCGACAACCCGTCGCGTCAGAAAATGTTGCGGGAATCGAACCAACAACAAAAGTGTGACTGGAATTTATAACATACCACTTGACTACGTGATGTCCCATGGTAGCATGACTAATTATAATTAGTTATATGATCAAATGAATCAGGAATACGTTGATTTTGGGTTATCTATGGAATTGATTAACCTATCATGGAGGATATGTGATTAGGTTAATTACATTTCAATATGTGACTTTATGAGTAACTGAAGAAATTGGACTTAAATATTAAGATTTACCTTGGATGACTATGTGATTAAATCATTCAGAGATTTGGGTTTCAAACTTAGTTTGGATTACCTTGATGAATTTTATGGACAACTATTTATTGAATGGTCTTTGATGAACTTTGGGTTTTGTTGGATAAATTTTGGAGGTTAAGAGTAGTTTTTCTTTTTGTAAAAGATTATACTTTTTGGGGATTATCTAATCTTGTGATAACCATTTTGGTATTGGTTAAGGTATAAAAAACATGGGAAATATACTATTCATCTTATATAGATTATGTGATTCTATCGAAGTTTATTATAGCACACTTAATTCAAACAAGTCATCCTAAATACTCATCTTTTGGACAAAATATGATTTTGTTTAAGAATTAAATTAAGATATGAATGTCTACATGACAATTAAGTATGTTTCCTTATGTTTTAGTTAAGATCAAAAATAAATTACTCAATAGAACATAACTTAAACCAATAATGTTGTCTCATAACTTTTCCTACTGCGGAATCAAATACCATTTAACCCACCACATGTTTGTGATTTTCTGGTGGTTAACTTTATCCTAGACATATTTTCTATCACTCTGCATCTTAACATGACACTTTTTTTTCTATTCCATATACATGTTTCCCTTCATGGAATATTAGTATGGATTAACTCGGGTGACCTTTGTACATCTTTTTCTTTATTTAAAAGTGATATTTTTTCTGACTCTTTTTCCAATGTGGTACTTTCAATGATGTTTCCGACCCCAATTTTAAATTTGTGAGGACGCAATTCCCAAAAGGTGGGAAGGATGTAACATCCCAGGTAAATTAAGAATATGAAATTTTCATATTTATTAATATTTTTTAATAAAATGTTAATATTAATTTAAAGGGGATGCTATATTTGATGGTGTACCCAATACACAACAACGAGTTTTTTTGAAATCTTACATTTCACACCAATAATATAATAATATTATTTTAAATGGTAGTAAATTCCTAGCCGTTGTAATGGCGAGAATGAATAGAACTAACTAAAAAATTATTATATATGTTTGTTAAATATTTTAACAACTACTCAATAAATTATAGAGGCTTTAAATGGAAATAAATCCAATTTTAATCATAAATATACTAATATTCTATTAAATGTCGACTAGTCACCTTTTGATGGAAAACCCTTTTGAGATGTCATTTTTGTCACTTTTATATGTTATATTTGAAAAAAATAAAATCCTTCTTTATAATTAAGAAATCAAAATTGACTTTGTGTAAATATTTGGTATATTTCCAATAAAGTTCATTTTTTAATGAATAGTAAAAAATGTTGTATTTCAATTCAAAACCTCTTTTTAATCTAATTTATTACAATGGTTAGATTATATTTTTAATTGGTTTTAAATTTTATAGAATATATTTTCACCATTTAATCCAATGGTGTTCATTATAATTATTTTTACTTTGAAAATGGACATAATCAAGTGTCAATCTTTTGATAGATATAGTTTCTTTAAAACACGCTATTTGTTTTGACAACGGGAATTAACTATATATTTTATTAATGAATCTTATATTTTTTGAAATTGGTAAAATGAACATCATTTTAGAATTTGGAATATCAAATATAGCTTCAGGTGATGTTTTTGTATTTTTCTGATAATGTTCATATTTTAATGAATAGTGACAAATATAACATTTTAATTCAAAACTGCTTTTTCATCCAATTTATTTATATAGATAGATTGTCATTTTAATTATATTTAAGATGTAATTTAATTATTTTTTTTATCATATCATTCAATTTTGGTGATTGGATGTAATTTTACTTTTAAATTGGATATAAAAACAAATCAATCTTTTGATATATTTTACATCTTAAAACCCCGTCGTTGGTTTTGACAACAAGAATTATTTTTAAATTAATTATTTAATTTTATGTGTTTGAAATTTTGTAAAATGGATTCCATATTTGGAATCAGAAGGTCTAAATTATGTAATTAAGACTCTTTTGTTCTTCGGACATTATGAATAGCAACAAAGACAATTATCTTTAATTGTCATGATTAATTAGTAATTGGGTGGTTAAGGGTAATAAAATAATATCATAATAATATAAAATGACCCAAACATGTGTCCAAATCCTCTTTTTTTAGTCATGGACGACCATGTAAAGATGTTTACCAAACTTTATGGACCATGGAGTCACATGGGTGTGATAGTGACATTTATGACATTATTTTTAAAAACAAGAGAAATATAAACATAGTTTTTATATCCTAAGTAAACAAA
The DNA here is from genome assembly GCA_963277665.1 of Viscum album. Classification (NCBI taxonomy): domain Eukaryota; kingdom Viridiplantae; phylum Streptophyta; class Magnoliopsida; order Santalales; family Viscaceae; genus Viscum; species Viscum album. The sequence goes on from OY728138.1 coordinate 555,322,817, forward strand.
TTTTAATTTTGTTTACATAAATGATATATTAGTCTATAAATAGTAATTTGAAAGATAAAAATATTTCTTACATCACGGTATTTTTTTATAATTTTTAGACATTATATAAGTAAATTATTTATGACATTGTGATGATGCGGTTATTACCTCAATAATGAACGATTTAAATAAAATGAAAATATAAGGTAAAATCTAAAACATACACTTGTAGAAAACCAATTTTATGGGTGTATTTCGAACCATTATCACCTTATCATAAAAATCTTTATTTTTTTATCTTTTAAAATTCTAAAATCCTTTTATAATAGAGTTACATTTCAAGATTTTCTAAAAGAGATCCTCCTCCATCTTATAAAAGGACCCCAACTCTACCCCCTTACCCACACCTCCAAAGCCCTTGGCTTGAAAAATATTTGCTCATATTATCTCTCTATATCCCTCTATTACTCCTATAACTCTTAATATGGGCCGTAGTGTTTCCAAGGAATCCTTTGGCTCAAATCAAAAATAGTTACCATATTTAGAGGTCATGTCTTCTCTCGAGTTTCTTTCTTTTATTTTCCATCTTCACTCAGCACTATCATTTATTAATTGACCCCATAATAACACTACTGCCCTCAATATACCATGATATTTTTATGATAAGGATTATACCTACAGTTACACACACCTCCGTCATGTGGTTAACGAACATACTGTTTCTGTGGGTGGCGAATTACTGCCTCACGAAATGATGATTGTTCAATCATCTCCGACCACCTATTATGATGGCCGTTATGATGGAACTATATTTATTTATGATATATATTATATTTATGTCCTCTCTGTACTTCTGTATTTTATATATGAAACATACCTTTATTCTTTTCATGATGTCCAAATGCGTTAATTTCATATGAGGATGTGTGGATAACCGCCCCCTCAAGGGATGTGACTCGTTCATGCCAAACATGGAATTTATAAAGAATATAATTTATGAACTAATTTAACATATATAACCTATAAATTATACTATAACTATAATATACCTATTTATCATTATGTTTTCATTCCATTAAAGTATGAAATAGAAATGAAAGTAGTGTTCATGCGTGCGTACGACTTACCGTCTCCATGAACGGTGCATATCATTTATTATCTACAAATGTTATGTACTATTATAATTACATATATGTAATAAATATATCTGATATATATTAAATATAAATTATGAATATAATTTTGGATTTATTGAACATTGGAAAACATGAACATCATGTAATTATTTGAAGTCCATTTTTTGACTCAAGTTCTGAACATCGAAAAAATGCCTTTATGAACTGAAACAATTAATTAATTTTTATAGAAAGGTAATAATTGATATAAAACCAATAATAAACATGAAAGAAATTCATAATCAAGTAGAAATTACATTGTCTTTTTCATTCAGGAAAAACAAGGAACGTACAAGCGAATCTAGTCAGATACGAAGTAAGGGGATTTCTTATCTCACTTTTAATTCTGTGAGTCTTCCATTGTTCACCACTTATTTATATCATGTGGTGTATTTTTTAATTCCATTTCTTATATATTATCATGATTCTATTTATATTCATGTTATAATGTAATTTATTTGTTTCGTATTATATTTTGGTCATACGACTCAATTTATTACAACGAGGTAAGGGGTTTTTTATCTCACTTTTTATTCCCCTGAGATTCATGAAATATTCACCGCTATCTCATTTTATTGGTGCATGAACTACCCTTTATTCAACACTTTGAGTTATATAAATCCATTTATAGGTATTTACATCAACATCGTATCGTCTTTCTTTCATGGGGTCTATGTTTTGTAGGCTACCAAAATGGTAAGGGAACCTTTCACCCTCTTCATTTTATAAGACTTCTTTTTGTTAGGTATTTTTATTTACATATTCATATGTTGGGATATGTTCGTATGTATTCTTATTGCTGTAAATTTTTTGTCCAAGTGAAGAGATAACCTTTTTATCTTTCATCAACTCATTTTCTGAAATATAAAGTGATGTCGCTGGGATGTCGAATTTCTATAAGGGAACATCTTAACCCAATTTCAATTCTTTCGGTTAAACCTCTACTTCTGGATGATTTCATGATTTGAATATTTATGGATGGACTCTGATTTTTTTACACTTAATATCCACTTATATTGGGTGTATTTATATTTTTTACACATAATTATGTAATTTATTTATCCTTAATATAAGGATATTGTCTTTGTACGGGACTTTGTCTCAATATCCTTTCATTGAGGCATACATCAATTTATATACAAACATATTTTATTAGTTATATAATAAACCCTTTTGAATTTTAATTCCATTCAAAAATAATGTTTTTACACGAATCATTTTACTAAATGACGAAAGTAATGTTTTTGTCTTACGTATGCGGCGTCAACAACATCTCTGCCACCGTGACCATTATTTGAGTTTTGGCTTCCCTACAAGCCATAAAAAAAATTAAATGAAATATAAATACCATTTTATACATATCTTTTACTTTGGTATAGAAAATGTTTTTGATAATGTTTTGATTATTTCAATGTGTTGTATTGATATCTTGTGATTGAAATATGGAAATGTTATGTTCTCTTTATGCATGTTTTATATGATAAGAATATGTTATGGTTCTTGGGAATTGTTTATGAAGTCAGGTGGTCCCATGATAAACTAAGGGCGAGTGAGACCGAGATAGCTCTCCAATGCATTGGGTAACATGAAGGAGTTAAACGCTATGGTTTCTCCGACGAGATTTAGGGAATATACTATGATAGGTATTTTAAACATAACCATGAGGGTTACTCCCTATGTAAGAATGTTATAAATGTCTAATGTCACCTTTATGTTTAATTAATTTTATGATTTATTCATAAATCTTATGATTTCATGAGGTATGTCAAAGTGCTTATATTTTATGAGTAAAGTACGATTTCATTGATTCTTATGTATACATGGACTAATTTTATCTGTACGTATTTTTATATCCCTTACTGTGATATTTATGCTCATCCCATGTTCTTGAAATGTTTTTCACAGGACTAAAAGATGAATAGGGTCAAGGATGGGATCAAGGAAAGACATGCTGTAAAAAACATGGAACTAGTCATGTTTCTTTTTAAGCGTTTTTAATTAATGAAAAAATGGAAACTGAGTAGAATGGTCCACATTATAATCATTTGAGATGTAATAGTTATGTACTAATTCTCAAAAACTCTACACCTGAAAAGATCCTCAATGTGAATTATTCATTTAATTCAATACTATGTAATGATTTAAGGCCGAGTCCTTATAAATATATAAATATGAAATAATAACATTTTTTCAAATATATAATTTTCATTAGTAGTAAATATTAATTGCACATGAACTTGATCTAATAAAAAAACTAGATCCATTTTATAGAATAACCTATCTAATTAATGAAGAAAACCCAAAAGGAATTTCCCTCTTAAAGGCCTAGGTTGAATACAATCAATACATGATTCAATTTCCACTAAAACCCTCTATTGGGTTCCTACGGTTTGAGAGATAATAATGTAAGAATACATGGATTCATAAATAGTTGTATATTTATTATTATTACACATAATAACCCCTCAACATTGCTTACTGAGCCTTGGAGAAAATTTTTTTTTGAATAGGGAGGACCAAGGAACAACACAAAGGACTACGCATCATTCAAAAAGGTAACAACTAAATCATAAATCAATAAAAATCATAATTTCTAGGAAATGGGAACTTAAGTTAAACCAAGACTGCCATAGGACAAATCACACTGAAAATAGAAGCTATTTCATATCTTACTCCTCATGGTGCATCTACAAACTAAATTGGAATAGGCAACTAAATTGACTCCTTTGAACACTATGGTGTAGTGTTCTCATTAATTGCACAACCGCCAAATAAATATTCCATATCCATACACTATATCTCACTCTTTAATATCTTAGGTGTAATAAAAAATAAAACATCATTGATTATATGCAAAATCTGGTTATCCAAACAATAGCCATCCCCACTATGCCACAATCTCTACCCTATATGGTGCATTCCCCAAACGAATTCTGTGTAAAATTTAAATTACATCCCAAAAAATATGACGGTCATGGTACCAACTATTATATATGAAAACTGTGTATAAAAAACAATGATTCTTTTATTATTATCCCATCAATGTTTTCTTTTTGTCCTTATAAGGTAATAATGTCATTAGACTCACAAAATAAAAAGGATGATGAATCATCAGCAACAATTTATACTCCAAAATAACATGGTTATACAATCCTCACATTTAGAATACATAGACTAGGTAGTTTTTTTTATCATGAGGTTATTTTTCATGATGATCGATAATTTAAATGGGTTTCTCAACCATAGTGTTGTTACACTAAAGATCAATTTCCTCCCATTTAACCACATGATTGGGGATTGGTTGAAACTTAATAATATGGGAAACATTATACATTCATGATTCTATGATGAATGATATTATTATTCCAATAAAAATTCATCCATTCCAAGACTATACATGATCACAACATGGAAAAAAACCATTGTGCCCGCTTACCATACTTACCCAAGAAACAATGATTGAAGTGAGAATACACTTGAATAATTAAATGATCATCAATATAATCTATATAATATGAAAAACTAACCACATATGATTTAATTTGACTATGTGTTTTGACCAATATATTTATGATCATCTTCACTTCTTCCATTATTTCATGAACGAGGCATGGCCCGACCAAAGACGTCACTCCCAACTATTCTGATAAAAAGTAAGATCTATATGGTTTCAAATATAATTATTAATATATAAACATATTAATAAATTGATAATAAGAGTTTTTATATGAATATTTATCCAAAAAAATATTCCTTCCTATTGGACCCCAATATTTCGCACGCATACCCATAGAATACATTCAAGTATCTTTATTGCTCTGTATATCTGGCCATCAATATGCTGATAACATTCCATGATTAATTTCTTCTAGTAACAAATTACCACATAAAAACCAATACATTACCTAGTTTTGAACATTTTCCCATGTTTAAAACATTTATAGGGTACCACCATGAAATGTACATACCTATTAGACATACTTGTCCATGAATCATTTATCATTCATCATAATAATAATAGGGGGAAATGTAGCTATTTAATAAGTCGATCGATGATCACCCAAATCAAATCATTAAAACTATAAGTCCATGTAAATATAATTTTGTACCTTAATTATTTATAAATTATAACATTGTGACATGAAATATTAAATCAACAGCCTCATCACGATCCACCAATAATGTTGTATCAAATCATGGTACATCATAGAAACACAATAAGTTACATGAATAAAATAATATTGTCCACTATCCATACATTTTATCATTATATGTTTAAGAAGAACCTATATTACTTGAAAACACAAAGAAACCACCAGATATTGAGACCACTATGCATCGATATCCCCAATATTTAGGATTTTACTATGACATTCGTAAAATTTTATTAAATTTATATGGATATAAATATCAAATTAAAATGATTTTTCATCCATTATTAAACATATTAAATCCTTCCCACCAAATTCATACACTCGCAAGAGGATTCCAATAAAAAAATTAACATATACAAGTCCTCTATTGACTCTTTCATAGATTTAGTTTCCAAATTACATCTCAATGCCTCATATAACACATTTCCATTACAAGATGGTTATGAAATATAATAATATAAATTATGAATTAACGCGTCCCAAAATGTATATTTCAAGTTAAATTAACTTTTATTGAGAATATATTGTACAGTCTTATGATCGGAATATTCCATAATCATATCCCGTCGGGACAATGTTTCTATGTATATAATTATTTAATAACTGATTCCATCTCAGGTTCATTATTATAGTAGTTTGTCTCATAAGGGAAAAATTGGAGATAAATATATACTACCACATACTTTCCATGCAGCAAGACACACCCCAAAACATATATTAGAAGCATCATTAAATACAACAAACCCTAAACCTGGATCGTAATGAATAATAAATGGAGTCAATGTTTACAATAAATTTATTTCATAAAAATATATATGAAATTTTAATTCCATTAAAATGTAACACTTATGTTGTTTGGTGCTCTCATTGAAGATGAAATCCTTGAGTAGTCATGAACAAATCTCTAGTAATGACAAACAAGACCAATGAATCTAGGGATCAAAATTATATTTCTAGGATTATTCCATAATATTTCCACCAATTTCTTATAATTTTCTTTCCAAATACACTCTAAAATATTACATGGTCTATAAAAATAACCTTATATGTACAGAAATAATACATGTAAGGATTACAATACATTTGATGTTCCCACAATATTCCAAATATGATATACAATTGATCGTGGTGATAATCTTATTATCTCGAGAAAATGAATAAATTTTCCACAATAATATATAAAAATGAGTCTAATAACTGATTAATTAACCTACAAACCAATACTATAAATAGTTTATTATTATTACTGAAACCAAACAGCATAAACAAGATCTCAAAATTTCATTACCGGGTACTCAGCATTGCATATAGTATATGATATTCTCAGACTCTTAATTGATGGTACCAATACCAAATATCAGTCATTATAAACCAATGAGAACCTATGAGAAGATTATTGAGACCAATAATTATTTTCTTGTGATATTTGTTCTAAATGGTAACTTCATTAAATTTTTTATTCTATAATGAACCTAAATGTTTTAAATAAAATTCCTCATATTGTATTAGTTAAACATCTTGATAAAAAATATGGTGATAGAAAACAGCTGAATTTTTTTTGATTTATTAAATAAAATTATATTTATGTCATTGTTAAGTATATTTAACATTGATAATATATAAATTGAAAAGCAATTACATGATTAGTATAAATGAAGGGTTTTAACAAATCTAATTGATAGAGAAAGAGGATGTGACAGCCTCAAACTGAATGATCATACCCTTTAAATCACATCTCTCAAATATTTCATGGGAGATAACTTATATTCACATTTTTCATGACAATTACCAAACATAGATCCAATAAATAATGCATGAGAAAAATGGTTTATGGGATATGTTCAACCTCATTGTGATTATGTCCGAAACTATGTTCCCCGAAGTGCCTAATGAATGTCCCAACATCAAAAACATAATCATAGGTAGTTTTCTGCTGTATTAAATGGATACAGATCAAGACCCTAGATGTATGTATATTTTATTATTTTATAATAGTGAATAGATTTTCATCCTATTATTGATAATTTTAAAATGATTTATATTTTTACACAATAAGAAAAAATTGTAATTTTTTTTGTTAATATTCAAATTCAAGTAATGAATTTTTTAAATAAGATTTTTTAAATATGTTATATTATAAATTTTTTAAATATTTTTATCATAACTAAATGATCATATGTTCTTTATGATTACAAATGTAATTTTATAAGGCTTCGAAAGCCATTATTGTCAAAAGAACCCACATTTCTTAAGAAATGTCAATATTATATTAAAATTGAAAATTGACATATATAGAAAATTATTTAGATAAATAGAATAATTTTTTTTTGGAATCATAGAATATAAATAATCTAATAGTGATTTAATCATAATTTCATGAGGTAGTCATAATTTCGAGTAAAAATTAAATATCATACAAATAAGCATTGTGTTTTTCAACATCATAAGGACCCAAAAGTGATTTAAAAATTTATATAAATCGAATAAATGACCATATATTTTTCTTTCTATTATAAATAATTTTATTTCATATTTATTTGGTTAATTTGATAAAGCAGTTATGAATCCTCCAGAACATAAAATATATTTTATGATATTAACATCATTTCTTGTAGAGTGTGACTCAAATCCAAATAAGTCAGTGATTTATTTTAGTAATATTATCCATTGGTCAAATAAAATAATGATAAGTACACTCTTTTTGTAGAATACATGTGATAAAACAATGTGATGGTCTTTATTTTTGGATATTTTATTATATAGTGTTGAAAACCTATATAATAATGTATTCCACCTCATTTATTATATAAAACTACCCATTATCCCATTTTTCATCACTAAAAATTCTTGGAGAACGAAAATAACCATACATACACTCTCTATAGTCCTACAATGGTGACCCATTTTCTCAATAACCCCCTCCCTAGCTTTTGAATTCACACATTGAAGTAAAGGATCCACACATTCTTATCCTTCTTTCAATTCACACATATTTAATAAAATTTTTCTTATTAATTACAATATTTTATGATGTCATTTATATATAAACACACCATAAATTCTAATTTATGTTATTTTAAAGAATTATCATATAATATTCATCATTTTTAATTTCACCTGTGCTGTTATGATGATGAAATTACCAAACATATTTCTCTCTCATCATTTATATTCCAGACCAATTTTTATTATATATATATATATGAAATTCTATTTTTTGGGATGTTGTTATTAATAATAAACTTATTGTACGATTAATTTATAAATTATTATACCCCCTTTTCACTCTCACTAAACCTTCCATTATCCTTTACAAACAAATATATACATGCTGGAATTTCATAGGCAATATCTTCCATTCTTCTTTTTATTCAAGTATCTTTTTTACTATATGTATTTTATCTTCATTTCCATATGATTAGATATATAATTCCATATCCACATTTCTATTAAATTTATTTTCAAATTATAATATACCCATTTCACACTCATCATTCATTTTTTAAATGTTTATGTAATGCCATTACGCTATTGAAACATCACTGCAATTTTCAATACCAAAATAATTGTGTAGTGAATACCTTACTCATTTTTAAAAATATTATATTCACTGTTTTGCACATATACATATATATTTTTAAACAAAATGAATATATTACAGCTTCCTTTAACATATAATAAATTATTATGATGATTTAATCCATTTTGTATGATCTATATCGAACACATATGTATGAGAATAAAATGAATATGACGTGAACACCGAGATAGAGCTCCAATGCATTGGTTAATGATTAGTATAATGATACATCAAATTTTGATATGTTTTCAGCCTGATGAAATTATTCAAATTTTTTGACCATGTTGTCTGGGTGGTTTATACATGACATATCATTATGAATCACTGATTTATGTTGTTTCCAAAATTCCCTTATTATGATAAAAATGCAACGTATTTCCTTTTTATTTATGGTCTTTTTATTCCTAATTGATATTTCTATTTTATAAAATATATTACATAGGACATATTTATTTCCATAGTAGGCTTTATAGGTCACACATTTTTTATGTTTTTCCCCATGTTATCCCATGAAGTTTGTCATTCGAAGGAATATTTTGATCAAGTAAAATAAATTTTCAATAAATAATTTGTATTCCCTAATTTAAGATGTTATTTAATATTTATAATTCCCAGATACACTATAATTCTCAGTCTATTGGGTTTTATTATCGGTAATCATTTGAAATTAATCGAGTATGAATTTGAAATAACGATAATTGTTGTTATAGTTTGTATTAGAGGAAATGATTTTTTAATTTTGTGGTTATGATTAGATAAATATAGATAAAGTACTAGGATAAGACTATGCATAATAAAAAAATAACAAAATTTTGGATAGTATATAGTAATTATTTTATCAATAAAATACATTTTTTCATGATACTATAAGTATATGTGGTTCTATAAAAAATATAGCTAGGAGTAATGAATCTGACTAGGTGTTTTAGGTCAGACTTTACTAATGACCAAGTTTGACACTCATGAGGGACATTCTTTGGTAAATTCAAAATCTTAGTACAAACCATTTTTAAAAGACCACCAAATAAATTCCCATCGGTCTACATGTTAGGAAATAGATCATCGATAACCTGGACTAAATCATATATATTAAAAAGTAAATAAAAAATGTAATTACTAATTTATAACTTTTAATTAAATTTAATTCCCTTTTAACAGTTTAATTGATTAATAATTATAACACCTAGTTTTCTCTTTTTTTCTGTCCAATGGATAGATATAAGATCAATCGAGTAAGAAATTAATATGATGGGTAACTTGATGACTGACCCAATGAGATTTCAATCCCAATGGGAGTAAGATTAAAAAACATAATGAATATACTCTCTTAAATGACTCGTGATCTACATAGAATCATCAACTAGGAGAATAATTTACACTGACCTTAGAAAGAAAAATCCATAATATAAATCATTATAAAAAACACACTTAATTTCAACGGAACATCTGATCCCTTAATCAATGAACAATGGATAATCTTTATTGATAATATCTTCTCCATCCTTAAATGTTTTGGAAAATATAAGGTTTGTTATGACCCGTCCCTTGGTTCCTGTTCCATGACTACCCCAATCCCACCTTCAATATGCTAGGGGCTGACGACTAGCACTGAAAAGAAATATCCCAATAATGAGAAGGCATTTCCTTTAAACCTATACAAACACACAATCCAAGAACACAACAAGAAGAAACCATGAAGTAAACTACTATAGTAAAAAGACTACTTAAATTAAGGGGCTGTAATAGAAGCCTAATAGAAATGTACAAGTACAAATGAAAAGAGAAAACAACTCCTAGATCATCCACTGATGATCCAACCTTAAGGGTTGGTACATCTCACGATCTATAGTCATTGCAACGCGTCACGTCGAATGATCTGCCTCTGAGCACTATAAATTCCTGGGTCCCTCAGCATCGATCAATGATGTCTATCATCTGTACAAGACACATTAAGGTGTAGGCATAGTTCGTGAAGGGGTTAGTATAATAATAACCCATAATGACCGCAATAACCCCTAAGGTATCCTAGTTTTCAACAATGGATAAACCACAAAACAAGACCTAAAACAAAAATCATGAAGCAGCCACGAACTCAACTTAGGTATATTCCCATACATATACCTATATTATCATGATATACTTTTCTCATACAGAAGGAAACATAATGCTCCCACTTTTATGCCTTTAGCACAACTGATCCAAGAGGGAATAATATTAAAAAGGTATCACCACGAAGGTAAAATTGCCCCAAAGGTAACACCAAGAAGGTAACACCATGATAGTAAAATTACAACAATGGTTACACCATGAAGGTAACACCATGAAGATAAAACTATCACAATGTTAAAGACTCATCTCACACCAGGTATATAACTCATGTAAATAATTACAAATGATTAGTCGTAAATCTAGATCATCTTGTTTTGTCGAGATACTCTACTTCTAAACCGCACATGATCGATAAATACTGACCCACATCAGATCTCTTGGTGTTGAACCACATAGGATCTATATATACTAACTTACACATGATCGGTAAGAACTGGCCCACACATGATACATAGATACTAACCCACATATGATTGATGTTGTTTCTTCATTTTACATCTAGCCACGAGATTCCAACACTATGTACGCTTTATTCTTGGAGGACCCTCTTTTCAATACATCTATCATAATTTAACCTCCAATAAGTTTCATGAAGATGTATCACAAAGGACCACTATTTCATAAGGGTTCTAACACAATAGACGACAGATTAATCGGTCGCCATGTCTGTGACTTATAGGCATTTCAGAACGGAGGGCTCGGTTGGATTCAGGTTCAATCAAACCTGGTGATACTACAAAATTTCCCAAAATTAATGTGGAGTATATCAAAAGTACCATCTTGTTCCATGGACTCCAATTCCACAGACAGTTCTTCAAACGAACGTATGGTTCACAAGTTATGGCCCTTTTAGAGAATCTGGGCCTGGTCGGGTCCAGGTGTGGTCTGACCCGGTCAGACCGACCCGACCCGGTTCTGACCTGGCTAGGCTGGGCCATAGAAGGATTGGCTCATTGGGCCATAGACTAGCCTGACCCACTGATCTGGTATGGCACACTAGGCTCACATGACCCAACCCTAGAAGGGTGAGGCCCGCTAGGCTTGCTCAGCCCGGCCCACGAAGGGGAACAACCTACTAAGGCAGGTCATGTCCTAGATAGCACGGGGGGAGAGGCAGCCTGGCCTTCCCAAATGGCCTTATACTTTTGTTTAGTGTAGAGGCACCCTGTGGGGCCACCTGGTCTCCCCATGGGACCCACAAAGAGCAGGTCCCTGCTGCCATGGCATCAGATCTGTGGTCGCCTTCTCCGATGGCGCGTCGTTGCACGCCACTCTACCTCATGTGGTCGGCTGGTGTTGGCTGCTCCATGCCTCCTATGTGTTTGATGAGTCATGGCCACTGTCCCTGGTGGCGTGCCGTTGCACGCCACTCCGCCTTCCTTGGCCGGCCCATTCCAGCTTCTGTCTTCACCTACCATGGCTATGACCACGTCATTCTTCACTAGCGGTGCGTGACGGTGCACCCCATCCCTGTCACGACCGGCAGTTTCTAGCCACCACCATCACCCATCGGCACCGGTCTCCAGTGACGCACCAATGATCTTTTTTGGGTCACTAATTGAGCTCTAGTTGCCTGTTTTTTCATCTGAAGGTGCCAACAGACTCCCTGGGATTACCCTTTCATCACTAAACTCACCGTTCCAGGTTTTTTCCAACCTGTATAAATTGTTCACGACGAACTCGTCAAATTTCAACAACATGAAGAGGATCTGGGGATTATTTGTTTAGCCCACACCCTCCGCATTAGTTTGATAGAAAAAGGGTAGTTTAATAATTCAAAAACTCATTAAATCAGATAGGAAATAAACCCCACCTCAAGATTCATTGAAGAACATCCATGCTTGCGGGGGATTCAGTGTTCATCAGTTCTTGATTTAGTGGCGCTCGTCACTGATTGCTGGAACTGGTTCCATCCTCCAAGTGGTTTTTATCCTAGTACTTTGCTAGAGCTTTGTCGTTTGGTGAAGCCTTTCCGAAACTCCTCCCCAAGCACTACAAAAATAAGAGAGGGGGAGGGTGACTAATGTCGTTGGGAATTTATGAGGTTCAATTAATGAATTAACCTCTAAAATTCCAACGGTTTTGTTACAATGATTGAGGAATCAATCCAATTAATGTCTTGACCTGTCGTTGGTCCTGCCACTGCTGAGTTTCTATTGGAGGAAAATATAAAGTTAAATAAGATAACTTGTTATTTTATTATTCTTTTAAATATCTAAAATATATTTTTCCTCCCGACAGACTATGATCAAAGTGAATCCTTCCTTAATCAAATCCCAGCACTGCAGATTCAACTGTGATATCATATTTTTAATCCAAGAACCAGTTCAAATCTATGAAAACACAACTCGTGGGATTACTGAACATACCATTAAAAAAGTTTAGAAAATCATTTTGGGCAAACCGGGCCTCGGAATAATGCGCCATAAATTTTCACAGAATCGTAATAATTCCATATATTTAATTACAAAAAATTACATGGACATATATGGGTCATTACATTCTTCCCACCTTAGTTATTATTGTTCCCAAAATCCACAACATTTACTATTTATGAAAATGTGGGTACTGAGCACGAATCTGAGCCTCCCTCTTCCATGTGCTTTCATGGAGGTTCTCATGGTTCCTGTGAACACGCACCATAAATATTGATCATCAATGAAGGACATGCTCCAATTTATCCTCAATATCCACTGAAACCTCCGTAAACATTTCCCCATCGTCGATGTACAGCTCACCTAAGTCGATGATGTGTGTTGGATCATGCATGTACATATTCATACGAAACATGTGAAAAAATTCATGCACCCGATGTATCTGTGGGAGAAGGTACAGGTGATACACCACCTCGTCATCTCTGCTGAGAACTTGAAAAGGTCTGTTGAACCTCATAAATAACATTCCACCCTGGCCAAATCTCTGAAAATATCGTCGAAGTGAGACCCATAAAAAGAAATGGGTTTCCTCCTCTTACTCCAAAGGTCTTTGTTTCCTATTTTCTTAACACTTCTGTCTTCTCTGTGCAGTCTTCATCTTCTCCTGGATGATCTGAACATTATTAGTGGTATCTCATACTAACTGTGGTCCCATAAGTGCTGAATCCCCTCAGTCTATACATAAAAAGGGTGACCTAAAAGGTTGACCGTATAAGGCCTCAAATGGTGCCATACCAATGTTGGAGTAATTGTTGTAGTTGTATGCGAACTCCAACCAATGAAATTGATCCTCCGAACTACGGCCAGAATCTAGGACGCAAGCACGAAAAATTTCCTCGAGTGTCTATATGGTCCGCTCCATCTTACCATCTGTCTGTGGATGAGAGTCAGTGCACAAACTTATCTGGGTCCCAAAATCCTCCTGTAATCCCTTCCCAAACTAGGATTTAAAATGTTTGTAATGATTAGATACGATCATCTATGGCACCACCTTTATGTCGCACAAACTCTTATATATAGAGGCATACCAATCCGTCAACTGATCCCTAGTATCAGATGGGTAGGAAGTGGGTCGACATGGTGAGTCGCTCAACGATCACCCATATGGACTCATGTCACCTAGATGTACGTGGAATACCTGTTACAAATTCAATAGATATACCATCCCACTTACACATCAGCACCTCTAGTGGATTCTCTATGCCTACGGTAAAGGGATGCTCAACCTTTACATGCTGACAAGTGATGCATCGTGAAACAAACTCAGCCACTGCTTTCTTCATCAATGGTCACCAGTGCTGACGTCAGGGGTCCTGGTACATTTTCTCTACACAAAGATGTACCTCCAGGGGGGATGTATGGAACATCCTTAACACCTCCACCCATAGCACCAATGGTACAATGGTGCATCTTCTAAATTAGATGACGTGCCCCCACCTTTTAAAACCCATCAGGTGCCTATTATGAGGATATCTGAGCATGCTGAGCCTTGCAGTCAATGTCCCCAAGATGTGCCTCCTGAACACGATGAAGATGCCAGGGAGTGACAGTCATAGAGTAAATGTAAGATGATCGATCTCTATTAATAATGGATATATGTAACGCAGCTAGCTACTTTGTCTCCTCACTCAGCAATTGTAGATCAGACCTACTGCTGAGTGCATCTACTACTATATTCCCCTTCCCAGGAGTGTAGACTATGTCAAAGTCATAGTCATGAAGGAACTCTATCCAACTTCTTTGCCACATGTTCATATCCATCTATGAGAATATATAATTGAGACACTTGTGTTCATAGTAGACTATAAAACTTTATTGCATCAAGTAGCATCTCCAAATTTTCAATGTGAAGACCTCTACTAATAACTCTGGGTCAAGGGAAGCATAGTTTTTCTCATGCTATCTCAGTTGTCACGAACCATAAAGGATCACTACTCTCTTATGCATTAGGAAAAATCTAGGTCTACTCCCAGATTCGTTTCAGTAGACTATATACCCAACACACTCTTCTGGTAGCCATAATATGGGGGCACTCATCAGTCACTGCCTATTCTCCTGAAAACACATCTGGAATTTCTCCTTCCGCACGAAGGACTGTCCCTTCATCTTCAATTCTGAAAATGGTGTCGCAACTCTGGAAATGTTAGGTACGAATCTCCGGTATTACGCAGCCAACCCCAGGAATATTCGTACCTCAATCACACTCTTGGGTGTAACCCAAGCCTCTACATCATATATCATCTAGAAATCTACCACAACTCCAACCATCGAGAGAATGTGTGCTAGAAAGTGGACCTCCCGTATCCAGAACTGGCTTTTCGAGAGCTTACCATAAATACAGTTCTCTCAGAGTGTATCCGGTACTATCTATAGATAACAGGAATGTTGATCCTCCATCACTGAGTACAAAAAGACGTCATCGATGAATAACAAAAAAATGTGATCGAGGTATGGATGAAAAATAATGTTCATGAGTCCCATGAACACAGCAAGGGAGTTTTTCATACTGAATGGAATAACCAAGAACTCATAGTGTTCAAAACAAAATCTGAGGACTGTCTTCTATACATCCTAATCTCGTACCCTGAGCTGATGATAGAGTGATATGAGTTCTATCATAGGAAATCATCGAGCTCCCTTCAGTTGATCGAAGAGATAACCAATCCTCAGAAGTGGAATCCTATTCATCATAGACACTGGGTTGAGGCACCGATAGTGGACACACTATCTCAGACTCCAATAAGCCTTCCTGGAGAAAAAATTCAGGGCTTCCTGTGGTGAAATAATAGGCCTTATGAACCCCTTACTCTACAAGTCCTTCAGTGTACCCGCAACTCACGATGCTCTGCGGGAGCCATCCGATATGCTGTTGTAGATATTGGTGTCATCCTGCGGTATATGTCGATGTAATAGTCCACCTATCTACATAGTGGTATTCTCGGAACATCATTAGTAATGTCATTGGAATACTGGTCCACCACTACAAGATATCTCGAAATCTCAATATCAACTTATCTGAGGATAAGGATAGCCAACTGATGTCTGAATGGCTGCACAATCTTCCAAGAAAGTCCATCATGTGCTGCAAAGGTTCACTTTTCACTGGTAAAGGAAAACCTCATCCCATCCTCATGGATGTAACACACATTGCACCTAATATAGTCAATCTGAGAAAGGAATATGGTTAACTAGTCCATACCCAATATATCGTCGTAAGGAATTGATGCTGCTACTAGAAGATCCCAACCGAAGCTCTCTCCTCCTATAGTAATCTAACACTGCCAGAACCAGTGGGTAATCATCGAATCCCATCTTGTAGGAGTCTCTAGAAATAAGGATCGATCCAATGGATCCATCTGAATATTTGACCTCCAATAGAGTGTCGTGGCAATGAAAGAGTGACATGAACCTATGTCTCTAAGTACTGCAGCTACGGTGGAGTAGAAACAAATCATACCTCAAATCATCTTTGGAACTCTTTGTTCATAGGGCTCTTCTTACTGGAGATGTTCTTGTCTATGTGCACTCGCTCCCTATAGTTAGGGTGGACCACCTTGAGTTGGTGGTGGTAGGTCCTCGAATCACGACCCACCGCCTACTGCACGACCAGCTCCTCTTCCATGTCTTTAGCATTAAGGATCTCCTCACTCAAACCTCGACCACTGCCTTGGTGGTCCATAGACCATTTTCTGGTCATCCTTACGATGGATCGGGCAGTTTCGAGCCATGTGACCTTGCCGTCCACACGAGTAGCACTCGGTGCTCCTCATATATACTCCTCTGTCATGTAAGACCCTCACAACTAACCCTATATCATGAGGTCATCTACCTAAACGTCTCACCCGCTTGGGCCCCTACGCCATCTGCCAACTGCCTGCTATGGATGAATCTTCTACCTGAAATTTGATGGTGTCTCTCATCATTGGTTCCTACTCATATATGAAGCTATCCACCAATTGTTCTCATGATAGCTCCCAATCAGGTGTCGGAATGCTGAGTGATATCAACGTTGCTCTAATCTCTCATTGGAGACCCTACTCAAAGTTACAGGCCCTAATGAAATGGTTATGTTCCATCTCGGTGGAGTAGCGGGTGAGATCAGTAATCCTCGATGAGTACTGAGCCATGGTAATGTTGCCCTATTGTAAGTGCAGCAGCCCCCGTATATGTAATGAGTGAAGGGTCTATAGGAAAAAATCCACCCTGAAAAGTCCCTTAATGTCCGAACGGGTGGAGGTCTCTTCATCGTGTAACTCGAATGTCCGACTCCACCATCTCCTAGCTCCTCCCTGGTAGAGACTGGAAGCTATGATCACCATCAGCTCATCTGGTGTCCCGGCTAAATGAAAAACACTGGCCACAGCGTCCTGCCAGTCCTCAGCCACCTATGGATCTGTCTCGCCTCAAAACCTCATAGGCCTCTACCACTGAAACTCACGCAACATGATTATTCATCATGCTGCCTATACTAGTTGGTCTAGTGGTAACGACAACCGAACGGGTACTGGTGCTTCCAGTACACCAACCAAAGGTTCTAACACAGTAAGTGGGCCCTACACTGAGGCCTCATTTCTCAATGATCCATCATCGTGTACTCTCTCAGGAATCCTAGTTGGTTGTCTAAGTGGTGGCATAATGATTTAAAATAGGTGTTCCAAAGTAAATTTGTTATACTCAGTGAGTTGAATCAAGTAAATAATAAAACAACTTTTAAAAACACACGCAATGAATTTTTTCATGCACTGAGTCCGAAATCAGAATTCATGATCCATGTTTATGGATATGTCGACCACCGCACCAACTCTGGATTCCCCAAACTGAAAACCACACTCATAACACATAACAATTTATCCAAATTGAGAAGACCAGAGTCCTAGTTCATTGGTAGAACTGACTCCTCTAATACCACTTTTTCACAACCCGTCCCCCTGGGCCCATGCGGTGACTACCCCAAGCCTGTCGTCCATTGGCCAGTGGACGGAGACTACCACCGAAACAACATATCCATATAATGGGAAGTTATTTCTTTTAATCCTGTGCAAACACACAATCCAATAACACAACAAGTAGCAACCACAATGTAAACTGATGTAATAAAATGTGTACAGAAAGTAATCCCCCGAAATAAAAACCCAACATAAAAGTAAATGTACAAATAAAAAGATAAAACAGCTACCAGATCATCCATCGAGGATCCTACCTGATGGGTAGGAACAACTTACGATATGTCCTTCATCTGCAGAAGACACCATAAGGTGCGGGCATAGCCCATGCAGGGTTGAGTATAACAATTCATAATAGGGACCTCGAGTCCCCCCAAATCCCTCTCCAGAGTTCCATAAATGATTATCCACTAAGTAAGACCTCAAACACAAGGCATGAATCAATCATAAACTCTACATAGGTATATGAACTCACATATACATAAGTTATTATGATATTCTTGTCTCATATATGAGGAATCATAGGGCTCGAACTTTTAAGCCATTAGCATAACTGATCCACGAGGGATGAATACCAAAATGGTAACACCATGAAGGTAACAAAACGAAGGTTATAGAACCACAAAGGTAACACCACGAAGGTAACGCCCTGAAGGTAAAACTACCACAAACATAATGACTCAACTCACACCAGGTATAAAACTCATGTACAGATGTTCGGATGATTATTCATAAATCTATATTATCATATTCTGTCGAGAGGCTTTGCTATTATCCTACAAAATATCAATAGATAATGACCCACATAGGACCAATAGGTGTCGACGCACAAAATATCAATAGATATTGAACCACACAGGATAGCTAATCTTTGACCCACACAGGATTGATAGATATTGACCCATATAGGATTGATGTTCTTTTTTCACGTTACATCTGACCACGAGATTACTCCACTAGGTGATATGGATTCTGGTAAGATCTTCTCCTCTAGGAATCAGTAATATCTCAACCACCACAATGTTCCATGAATATATATCCCAAATTATCACTATGTTGTAAGGGTTCCAATGCGACAGACGACGCGTCAATAGAACACCCGGTCTGTGACTTATAAGCGTTTTAGTACCCATGGCCCAGTTGGATTCGGGTTCGATCCAACCTTCCCACACTCCAAAATTCCCCAAAATTCATGTGGAGTATATTATAAGGACCATATCATTTCATGTATTCCAGCGCCACAGACGGTTCATCAAACATACACTCGGTTAACATTCTATTTCCATTTCAGCGAAACCGGGCATGGTTGGGTCCGGGTCCAGTCCGACCTGGTCGGAGCCGGTCCAGGTGGACCCAACCTAGCCCGAGTCTTACCCTTCCAGGCCAGACCGTAGTGGAATCATTCTATTGGGCCTCAGACCATCCCAGCCTATGGAGGGGAACGGCCCGCTGGGCTCGTGCGGCCCAGCACACGGATGGTGTGACCCGCTGATGCGGTGCCCCCACTAGCTGGTATGGGGAGAGCAGTCCCCAGTCATCTTGGATTTCATTAGCCATTCAGTTTGTGTGTAGTCACCACGTGGTTCCACCTGGTCTCTCTGTGGGTCTCGTAGTGAGCGGGTCCCTGGTGTCGGGGTGTCAGATCTATGACCACCTTCTCCTGCAGCACGTTGTTGCGCGCCGCTCCACCTCATGCGTCCGCCTAGTGTCGGCCACTCCCTGGGTCCGCCACGGCTGATAGGTTGCTCCCACCATCTCTGGTGGTGCTCCCTTGCGTGCCGCTCCACCTTCTGCTGCAAACCGAAGCCTGCCACCATCTTCCCCGCCTCAGCTATGGCTGGAGCCTTCTCCACTGGTGGCGCATGATGGTGCACTGCCAACTCATTCATGGTCGGCTGTTGCTAGCCACCACCATACCCCGCTAGCGCTGGTCGCCCGTGCCACGCCAGCAGTCTTCAGCGGGTCACCGGGTGTGCTCGGGCGGCCCGTTTTTCCATCCGATGGTGCCAACAGACTCCCCAGGATGCCCTCTTTATTGAAAAATCCACCATTCCCGGTCCTGTTCAACCTGAATAAATCTCTCGTGAAGAACCTATCAAATGTAAACAAAAGAGAAACGGTACATGCCTTGTTATGTTGGCATGCGCCATCTACGTTAGCTTCATACCAAGAGGGTAGTATAATGATTCAACAACTCTCAAAATTAGAAAAGTAATAAACCCTACCTCAATATTCCTTGAAGAATGTCCGCTCTTGAGGAGGAGTCAGTGTTCATCGGTTTGTTATTTAGTGGTGCTTGTCACTGCTTGCTGGAACCAACTTCATCTTTATAGTGGTTGGAGTCATAATACATTTCCAGAGCTTCATCGCTTGGTGAAGCTGTGCCAACACTCCTCCCCGAGCTCCATATAAATAAGAGAGGGGGAGGGTGAGTAACTCACTTAGGAATTAATGAGGTTAATATAATGATTGAACCTCCCAAATTCCATTGTTTTTGTTACAAATATTGAGGAGTCATGCCAATTAATGGCTTGACATGTCGTTGGTCCCACCACCGCATGTCCGTTGGAAGAAATGAAAATGAAAAATATAATATGTTTTTATTTTTATATTCAGTTAAATTTATAAAATCAATATTTTTCTGCTTTCATATTGCGGTTGAAGTGATGCCTTCCTTAAGAGAATATTGGCCATGCAGATTGAACTGTGCTCTTGGATTTTTAATCTGAGCACTATTTCAATATATAGAAAACACTACTCGCGCGGTTACTGAACGTACCATTAAAAAAAGTTCAAAAATTCATTCCGGGAACACTGGGCCTCGAAATCATGCGTCTTCAATTTTCTCATACTTTTAATAATTCTATATAATAAAAAATATTACATGGAGAAATCACAGTCCTTACAAGGTTCTTCAGCAAATTTATTTTATGGAGGGATATGATGATCAGTGGGGGAAATTGATCATGAATATGAATTCTTAGAAAGATAAATAATCATAATAGAGTAAGGTATTATAGATAATGTTATTCTATAAATATTTTCATTAAATTATACTTCTAAAAATTGAGAGGTATTTTCTTATAGTTAGGAAAAAAATGATGAATTTATTGAGGAATACGACAAAAACATTAGATGACATGAATGATTATCCTCTAGTTTTTTCCCCTGAATGAAAGGTTTAGAAAATATAAATTATGATAAACCCATGTCTATGAAAAGAATCATCAATCTATTACTTCGATTTCTATGAGGAAATTATTTGGTGTTCCATAAAAATTGAAAAGGTGATAAAAAAATAACAAGCTATGACATGTATATGAAACATTAAGAGGAGTTTATTTTGGAGGATTGAAGGATAAATATTATGTTCACAAAAATTGATTCATCCCTCTTGAAAATGTTATTGAATGAATACCCCCAGAAATTACCAATAGATAATCAATAAATGTAGTAGATTTTGGAAAGAAGGACTCCAGAATAATTTTTTCCGATTGGAGAAACCTTCTAATGGAAAATAGTAATGTAATTATCTATTAATCCCTTGTCACATTGTTATTATCTTCCAATGAATGGAACCATGGAACATTGATATCAGTTCCATAATCAATGGTTTTTCGAGGACAACCAACAACATCCATGGAAGAATGGGTGATATTTTTATATCACAACCACATAGGTGGATCCCAAAAATGAAATGGTGATAGGAATACTATTTACACATTCAAGAAAACAGAATTAAATTTTTTATTCTATTTATTCAAATTTCCTTATATAACAAAAGTATAGTAGAACTATTCAAAGACCACCAATAAGCATATATGTTTAGGTATCAGTGAATAGGAAAAATGGGGAAATTATTTTATTCTATGTATATAACTCTTACCCTATCACAGTTTCTACGGCAGATTATCCTAATGAACCACGTCATACTAAATTAGGTGTAATTTTATGAAATTAGGGTCGTGGATTGGAATTTTTAAATAGATCCATAAATAAATGATGTGAGAAGGAAATGATCTCAATATGGAGTATCAACCCCCTGATTATTTAAAAGTTCAAGGTAGAGGATCAATAGTCATTAGTACCATCATCTCAATCATGGATATTATTTCACTATGTGAAATCATATCTATCTCAAGAAATTTATTTTGAGAATACCCAATAGAATGTATATTATGTTGGAAAAACTGATGTGTTTCCAAAGAAATTGTATGGTCTTCCACTTCAAAGAGATGAAAAATTTTCAAACAATATTAAAAATGCTGAATTTCCAATATCCAGGAATTTGTATTTTATGGATATTATAAATCATGTGGAGCTATGTACAAAACTATGGATGAATATGCATAAACGTTTTCTACAATCATGTCTATCATAACAAGGTGCACCAGTCCTCTCTATAACAAATTATGATGGTCAATGAGAAATTTCATTGACTATCGTGAGATCAAGAAGGTCATGATAACAAAAAAGTATCATTTTCCATAAATTGATGACATATTCTATCATGTACTTGGAGAAAAATACATCTCCATAGTGTATCTGAGGTTGGGTTATTAACATGTTACCTTGTATATAGAGGATATCCCCAAGACTTCTTTTCTTATAAGGTACATTCACTATGCCTTCATAGAAATTAAATTCATTCTCATTAATGCTCCATAAATCTTCATGGAAAAGATGAATAGAGTCTATAAATATTAATTATGAAAATTTATATAATTTTTATAAGTGACATTCTAATATTCTCAAAAACTGAGGAGAACCATGAGGAGTATCTGAGAATTGTTCTAAAGACATTTCACATGAATAAGATCTTTGAAAAGTAGAAAGAATGTATTTTCTAGTAAAAAAAATATCATTCATGGGGAATATCGTCACAAGAAATAATATTTCTATGAATACATAAAATATAATGGAAATTGAAAGATGGATGAAAATGAAATCAATGAATGATATTCACTATTTCCTTGGGTTAGATGGATATTATCATCTATTTTTTAGACAAATTTCTTATGATTTACAAAGCATATTACCATGATAACTCTAAAGGGGGTATTTTTTTTGAATGAAGAATATCTAAAAATATTTAATGATTTTAATGTATGCTTAAACGAGCCTATGTTCTCACACTACCCACATGAGGAGAACATTTTGAAATATATATAAATTCATCGAATAAGGTATACTGTTGTGTAGTGATGAAAAGTAATGATTTCATATACTATGCATCAAGGAAGTATAAATTTCACTAGAAAACCTATCCCTGACATGATATGGGGTTGGTAGGTGTGATATTTTCATTTTAAAACCAGAGGAATTGTCATTATATAGAGAATTTTGAGATATATATGAATCATCAAATGATGTAGTATATATTTATGCATTAAGAGATGAATATACACCAACGATTTTGGTTAGATATGGTTTATTACTATGATTTATTAGACCAATACCATCCTAGTAAAACAAATAATGTATAGGATTATCTATGTAGATATTATCCTTCAACATTATTAGTGATGAGAATTGAAGACGAATCCAATATTATTATACCTATAAAAGATTGACATGTGAATCATATATGGAATAACATCGTCAATACTATCACAAATGAGTGATCAACCATCTCTTTTAGAAGGGTTAAATGATGCTCAAAGAAATTTTATGGAAATTCAAAATGAAGCAGAATCCATTAGAAATGGTAATTAAGAATAGTTTTTAAATGATGTTGAAGGAATTGTGATATTTGGTTGAAGAATATGTGTTCCATCATATTTTCAGTTTTGTAATGAGTTATTAAATGATTTAGATAGACAAACATTCTCTATTCACCTAGGAATCACAAATATGTTTCGTGATCCTTGATATAACCATTGGTTAGAAAACCTAATGAAGTAGATCACTGAATATACATCATACTGCGTAGTATTTTAGTAATTGATTCATAAAAGGATGAAGTTTACGTGTATATATATATAATTACACATTCATACACTAAAATGAGAAAACGTCACCACAGACTTTGTCACCATACATCCAAATAAATCCAAATAAACGATGTTTTAT
Source organism: Viscum album (assembly GCA_963277665.1). Classification (NCBI taxonomy): domain Eukaryota; kingdom Viridiplantae; phylum Streptophyta; class Magnoliopsida; order Santalales; family Viscaceae; genus Viscum; species Viscum album. The sequence goes on from OY728138.1 coordinate 555,347,264, forward strand.
AGATTTTATTGAATATTCATTCAAAGGATATTCACTTCATTTTAATTTGAGAGGATGTAACAATGGTTCTACTATCATGGATATATATAACATACATGGTGATGCTTCATGGACTATCAATATCATTTATGTCCGATTGAGATCCAAGATTAAAAAATATGTTTCGAATAACAATTGAGAATAAAGTAAAAAATGAGATGAACATTGGTACATCTTATCACCCTCAAATAAATTTATAATCTGAGTAGACAATTCATTCTTATGAACACATGTTTCTTATTTATTCTATAGACTTAAATAGAGGATGTGACTAAAATTTTCCATTGGAAGAGTTCTATTACATATATTGATTCCACTCAAGAATGAACTATATCATTATGATGATCTTTACAGGAAGAGGTGTAGAACACCTACATGTTGGGATGATGTTAGAGAACACGCATTTATAGGTCTTTAAATGGTTGAGGTAATTGTGGAAAAGGTTAAGACCATCCATTATCACAACAAGGCTGATCATGTTTGGAAAAATATCTGTGTTGAAAATTATTGATGAGACTTAGAGTTTGATTTAAGAGGCATTGTATTCCTCTATATATCACCATTGAAGAATGTGATGAGATTATGGATGAATGGAAAGCCTAGTACATGGAAAATAGTCTATTTTTAGCTCCTTGATCGCATGAGAGTGGATGGCCTATCGAATATAACTCCCACCAAACCTATCTCAAGTAAATTGTGAATTATATATATCCATAATAAATATATACCTCCAGGACCCCTCACATGTAATCAAACATGGGGTTATAAAATTGGTGAATGATCACACTTACTATGTGACACATAGGATGATCCCAATTATACAGGAAAATTTATGTGATATAAGACAACACACCTTGTCAATGTTTTGTGGAGAATCCATATATGTGATAATGAAACACAGGAACCAAATTAGGTGATAAAAAAATGTTACCATCATCTATTATGGCGCAAGAAAATATATTTCGTGAAGCTGAAATTTTTTAATGGGAGAATATTGTAACGACCCGAACTCTTATAAATTAAATACCACATCCAATTTTAATTAAACATATTATTAATTAATATGGTCATATATAACACATGAACATAATTTTTGTTATATGGAATTTAATATAAAATAAAATTTTGTATCAATTTATTTGATAATATATCCCTTCAAAAGTGAAATTGTGAATAATATAAACAGATGGTTTTATGAAACCCAATTTACACAGAGAAAAAACTATTGGCCTCTCAACAAGTAAGATCATACCCTATAAATCCCAATTACCAGAGCATCTAATGGATATTTAATTGATATGATTTTACCATAACCAAGACCATGATGATATCAAACCAATTAATCCCGAGCAGAGATGTTCATGGTTATCGAGATCACGACACAAACCATATTCTCCAAACCACACCAAGAATGTCGCACCATCATGCACCTAACTCTTAGGGATTTTTCTAGTGTATTAATGGAATTTATATCAATTCCATATAAATATGAATATGTAATTGATTTATATAATAATGAATATATTTTTATCCTATTATTCTTACATTGTAATTGATTTTTATTTTTGATACAGTAAATCACAAAAAGTTTTATTACTAATATTAAATTATTAAAATAATGAACAAATTTAGTTTTTAAATAAATAATATTTTAATGTTATTACATTATTTTATCATATATTAATCGGAATATCATTTTTATAATGTCAAATTTACTTTTTATAGGGGCTGGATAAATTTTGTTTTCAAAAAACCCATCAATTCATAATAAATGTAGATTTTATTTTAAAAGAATAAATTATCCTATTTTCAAAATTATTTTGAGTAAATTAATATTTGTCTTGGAATCATAATATTTAAATTATCCAAAGATTCTTTTTTTAAAAAATGTTAGACAACGGAATATTCAGATAAATATTTTTCTATTTTATGGAATCATAATGTTTCAAAAGTGATGTTATAATTACAAGGAAATGGATACAAAACCAGTTATATATTTTCCATTTAAAATAATGTGGTCTGAAGTAACTTTTTTCATTATTTTTAAAATTTATTATGAATGCTCCAAAACATATAATATATTTTATGGTTTTAAAATTCATTAATTAAGCGTGTGACTCACCACCACATATTTAAGGAAATTAGTTTACTAATTTTCGTCCTTAGCCATATATAGAATATAAAGTCACTCCACATTGTCATAATACATCAGAAAATTTTTGGGATGGATTTTGGTTTTGGATATATTATTATGTAGTTTTGAAAATCTAAATAATAGATGAATCACACTTTATTCCGATATAAACTACCCCATGCTCTCATTTCTTTTCACTGAAACTCCTTGTAGCATTAAAATTATTTTCCTCATACTACCTATAGTTTTAAAATGGAACACCAGTATCTCAATAATCTATTAACAATTTTTTTAATTCACACACTGAAGTTATGTATCCTCACCTACATCTCATTATTTGAATTCAAGAACATTTTTGGGAATTTGTATCCTAAATTTCTGTTTTTATGATGAAATTTATATATCAACGTCCTCTAATGACCAATTTAGGTAATTTGAAATATTAATAATTTATTATATCTCAATTTCACCTTCACATAAGCTGTTAGTATACCGAAATTATGTAAGTGGTTTATCTGTTATAATTTCACTTATTGAACTCGTTTTTTGTTATAATTATTAAGTTCAATTTTCATTTGATTGGGATATACTATTATATATTATCCCTATTGTACAATTTACGTATAATGGACTATATATTCCTTTTAACTCACATTTAGAATTACATGTTCATTTATTTACACTATTACCATGATGAATTTTCCAAAAAGATTTTCTTAATTATCTTCTTTATTCATTTATCTTACTTACAATATGTATTATCATCATTTTTATTATCATGGGATGCATTATTATATATCCCCCATACATTCCAATTGATTTAAAAATGATGATATTCCCTTTATCTCTAGAAAATTCATTTTATAAATTTTTGTGTAATGTTTTAATGATGCCGAACATTTACACTAATTTTCAATGCCAAATTTTTTAGTGAATACAATACAAATTTTTATATCAAAAGTATTAATCTTTATTAACATGAATAAATTAATTGGGGTCATACATTTATGTATTCCTCATTCCCTTATTGTGTAATAAATAATTATTATTAATGAATCCACGATGCATGATCTATATGGCACACATAATAATGAGAATGAAATGAATATGTTGAGTGTACCCAAGTAGAATTAAAATGTATTGAGTAATGCTTAGTATAATGATAAATAACCACTGGGAAAAGAATTGAAATGGAATAATCTATTTTATTTTCCCCCATTACATCATTGTGGGTTTACCAATGTCATGTGATTATGATACTATTTTTTATGTTTAAACCACAATTACCATGTTATAAATATACTTATATATCATGAATTAATATTCATTTTCCTTTTATTGCTCATTTATATTCCTATTTTATTAAAAGTATCACATATTATATGTTTGTTCCCATATTGGGATTTATATATTACACTATTATTGTGTATATCACTCATTTATAGAATGATGTTTTATATTTAAATTAGTATTTTGATCAAGTTCAATATGGTTTCAATAAAGATGTTGTATTCCACATTTTATGTTTTAATGTAATACTATCAATTCCAAAAATAAACGACACTTATAAACCATATTGTTTTTATAAGGTTTAACTTTATGTAATAAATTAGGTATTAATGTGAAATAATGCGAGGGGTTGATATAGATACTTAATGAAAATTATGGGACTCTCATCATTAATCATATAAAAGATATCAGGTGAAGCCCATGGTAACATTATAGGAGGTATGAATCCCTATAAATCAAGTAATAAATGATAGGAATTACTTAAAAATAACTACATAGGTGTTATTAAATAATTTTTCGTTGAAATTTTAATCAAACTAGGTAGTGGGTAAATAGTTATAATTACAACTCTCTGTGGTGGTTACCCTCTGAAATCATCTATAATAACCACTGATGACGAACATAAAACAACATGACGTGATTTTCTCATGTTAGAGGTATCAAGACCAATGAACATATCTTATTAGTTTAGTGAGATTACTCCAGTATATGGAACAACATGTCCCACCATCCATGTTTTATAATCACATACACCCTGGTAAACATGAGAAATTCTAGTTAGAGATAAAAATTAGATGTGACAATGATCACTACTAATATTGGAAATTACATTGATCATTTATAATAGTCATATGAAATGTTTAATTATATCATTATCAAGAACCATTAAATCCAATAGAACCTCAATGTTTATTATTTCTACCCCACACGTGGGACACTTGAACAAGTTTTTAGACGTCTTTCCAAGTGTTATAGAATAATTACACAATAATGAAATTTTTTCTCAATGATTTGACCACAATTAAACTATAATTTATTTTATATAAATTTTTTTTACAACTATATTTTTTTTGTACACTTGAGGATGAAACAATAATAGAATCATTAAAAGTATCGTCCCTTACCCATGATTCCTACATTCCATATCAAGTGTCAAAATGAATTCTAACCAATGTTCATCCCTATACACTATATTCTTTTTGAAAGGTATAAATGTTATGAGGGTAATATGTACCACCGTTATATTAATATGAATAAACCTATAAGTCATTGATGATATTTAATCTAGTATTACTTCATACGAGAATTAACCCAAAAAAATTATTTTTATTACTCAATTTTCCACAATAATGACATGCCATAGGGTCCCACACAAAATTTTTATTGGTATGTCTGGGATCTCATGGTTGATATATAAAAAGATTATATCCTCATAACCATTCTCTCGGAACATTCATTGATAAAAATTGGGAACTCTTCCATTTTATTTTATAGATATAAGACACAACTAGTTAAAAATATACATCCAGTGTTGATCGGCTTACAACTATTATCTATTCTATGTGATAATTGGGCATATCCACTTTTATGACCACCTTAATAGTTATATAAATGAACAATAGAATAAATATTTAGCAATTATCAATCCTAAGAAAAATCTCAATCCTCAAATCTATTAGATATTATTTTTAAACCAGATCATGTTCTATGTTTAGTAAAATAATATAATAGGTGGGATAATATAAAATTCTAATATCACCATTATTTATGGTCAAATAATATTATTTATTCTCCACACATAAAAAATTAGGGTAAAAATACTATTTATTATCTTCATGAAATAGATATAAATAATATCATCGTAAAAATAATAGTAAAATATAATATATTATCTAATTTTTTATCCCTCACTAATGAACACATCAACACCCTCCAAAGAGTCTGTGGAATTTTTTATAAAATTTTAAGATCATATAAAAAAAATATTTTCATCATACACATGGGGTCCATATTCACAATGGATTCTAGGTGGACTATATTTTGTGTATTTGAATCCATAATCAATTGCCTGTCCCAGGTGTCCAATACCAACATGATGCAAATTATCAATATCGAATATCATATCCTACACTAATAAAAGCTCCATAGGATGATTATCCAATAGAATAGATCTCATATCATCCCCTCATCTATTTGGTTGATATATTCCCTAAAGAATTTTCAAATGAATAGAACCCAATAATCAGTAAACATAATTAAAAAATTATGAAACCATTTGACTAAAATATAGAATCCAAATCACTTTTTAAAACAAATTTTTTTTTTAAAATAAATCATCATGTAAATTAAATAATATAATTAGTTATTAAATTATTAAAATCAAAAAAAAATTCAATGTTTAGTTAAAAACCACAACAATCAAGCATCAATCATTGATAAAATGGCCTAAATACCATTGGTTTGTTAGGACTGGACACATACATTGAACTAATCAAATACACTCCCATAGTTTATACAAAAATTAAAATAGTTATAAGTCTTGTTTAACATTGACCTTGAACCAAAATAGGCTGGTTTATAACAAATTAGGGTGGGTGTTTAATCATAAAATAATTATTAATGATCCATCCTATGATTACCTGAAAAGTCACAACAGAAATCAAACCACAATGTCATATTCAATAATGAAACTGAAACATCAATCATATATAACCGGAATAAAAAAATACAATATACTACATAACAGAAGAAGGTTTACATATCAAATAGATATGAAACGTTATGACCAAATGGTCAAAACCTAGAAGACATACAATATATGCCAAAGAATCATGTTTTATTTTACAATAATTCCCCACCAAACTACCTAACTATAAAGGATATAAAATTCAATTGAAACTGGTGAAATACATGATCCATTTCAAATTAAATTATCTATGTCTTGCAAAACAACATTTATATAAACCGAAATGAAACATTAATGAGTTATAAAAAATCATAGTATTATTTGAAAAAAGACTAAAAACAATGTCAAATATCAAGAAAATGGTAGCTGAATGTTAATGAAAAAATTAAATTAAAATGAATTTCATGAGGAAAAAAATTTATAAAACATTTTATGAGATTTCATAAATTCCATTAATATCAATGAAACATAGAAAATGATATATATATATATATATATAAATTAAATAAATTGGTAATAAGAAAACCCATCCCTGGATACAGCATCTGAAAAAAAGTGAACAATATACCCATGGAATAAAAAATCATGTAAAAAAATAGAGCATAAATAAAAAAAATTATTGGGATCAAATATATTGTAATAGGTTTTTAAAATTAATGAAGGCATAAACTAGGCATAATTTGAAAAAAATAAATATTTAGACCAATAATAGGATTACAATGTCACAATACATAATGAATAATAATACTTAATAAAGTGACACTTATATTTCCTACTACAAAAAAGTCCCTAATTTTCCATTAATCTATAAACACATTCTAAAAACATTCTCTAAATATATAAATAATATTTCACATTATACCATGTAAAATTCTAATCTTAAAAACACATTTTTAATTAAAACAACCATTAATGGATTTCATTTAAACACAATGTTTTAAAAACCTTTTTTAAATAAGAAAAACTTTAATACATATATTTCAAAATGAAATAAATCCTTTATTTAAAATAAATCAATTTCATAAAGAGACCAAAGGAATTGTAAAATATCAAGATCTAATTAAAAAATTAGTAGCATTTAACATATACATATACCTTATAAATATATAGATACCCCCCAGAATTGACCACTAGTGATCAGGGTTCAATCCAATATAGAAGGGAATAAAATGTTATGAAATATATAATTTCATAACCTAATGATAAATATATAATATCATAATGATATGAATCTTAGATGGTAATTGAATATTTATATTGAATCATTAAATGAACCCCCATCATTGAATCCTAATATACCATGTTGAATACCCAGATGAAACATGGAGGACTAAAGAATAATAAAATGGGCTAAAACATATTAATTCTAGTAAAAAGGTAATCCAAATAATTAATGAAAATCATTTCTTTTAGTAAATGGGGACTATGGTTAACCTGATAACAAAACATAAAAAATAAAACTGCAAAGTTATTATATGCTATAACATATTAACAATGGCACTAGTACCCCACAAGTTAGCAGAAATGACAAAATCAACCCCTCATACCACTATGTAATTGTCTTATCCTCCACATCACAACCATTTAAATTCATATGAAACAAAATACTACAAAATGCAGTGATACAAAAAATTTAGTGGATGAAAAATTGAAATGCCCTTAATCTTATACCAAAATAGTTTAACTATAAACATATATCCTCAAACTACATTACAGTGGATACCCTCCTCAGTATTATACACTGATGATTCCCTATTAAACTCAAAATTTAACCCATAAACCCCTTGAACAAAATCTAACAACTATCAGAAATAAATTGAGAGCATACAAAATCCCATAGTGTGTCAAATTATATTTTTATAGAATTTTAGAAACCTTTTATTTTCATTGATGCCGGTGAATTCAGTTATCCTAATAATTAAATCACTCATTCAATATATATTAGTATATTTTGAGATTGTTTTATAATGATATATAAATTATAAACTTATCATAATCATATAACTTTAAGATGAATTTATTGATAGAATTCATCTAATTATTTAATTCATGGAATACCAATTCAAACTATAGATCAAGCGATAAATAATTCTTCATATTCCCTCTTCACTAATAATGTAGAATAGGTTATTACATTGAAACTTTTAATGACCAAATATCATATTACATTTTTTTTCATTCACTATACATAAAACATCTGTCCCCACATGAGGATATTATGACTATAAGTATTATGATAATGCTATTTTTAAACATTATGAAACTCTAGGCAAATTTTTATAACTCCAAAAACTATACTCATTTTTATGTTACAATATTAGTTGGTTTTATGGTCATGATGAAAACTAAATAATCCAACTATAATACCCATTTTGACTCAATAAAATATAAATTATCATTATTGATATTGGTAGGGATCATTTAATTAAAACATATTACCTTGAATGATCTATATTTAACACAATTATTTTCTTAAATTTACTTAAATTTATAATTAATATACATTGGTTAAAGATTCTACACTGATATAGAATTTCAAAAATTCCTCTAATATTAATCATATTACTATTTTAGTTTGAAATATATTACAATATATTTATAAAAACTAACACAAAATTTTTGATGTGATGTCTAAGGACACTCCAAATCATCTTTATAAATCTGGATCAAGTAGTAGTGTTTATTAAAGGTAATTATAATATATCATGACTCTCATCTAAATTATGTTACAAAGTTGTTATTAAAAATAATTATTAAACACATCTATGAATATGAAATTCATAAATATTTTTGACATTTTGTGTTGAGTAAAAAAACTAAACAATAGCTCAATAATCTATTTGCATCATCATATTTTCAACTAGAGTTTTTCTTACTTCAATCACTGAATGTGATATTTTTGTGACCTATATAGAATATTTTTGGGATTATAAAATCCTAGTAATATGATTAATAAATATAATCAATAAGTAAGATATAAAAAAGATTTGTCAACCATAACACGATCTAATAAATAAAATGGATTATAAACTATCATATGAAAACATATCATAAGAGTAAAACTACCTCAAGACGATGATAATCATTGGAATCCTAAAATCAATGAAGAATAGTATAAAATTTAAATAGAAACATATGTTAGTGATTTCTTTATTAAAATCTTCTCATAAATAAGAAAGATACCAATATTTTACAACACATAACAATATATACAATAATAAGTGTACCTCAACAAAAAATCATGGTCTCATTAGATATAATGAATTACAAAATCGATTAACTATAAATAAAATTATCCTTATACACATAACATCATAAAATATCATTGATATGTGTTCAAAATTGAATTGATTTTTCCTTAATTATAAACATTATATAAACACCTAATAATTATATTTGTACATAAAATGTATATTCATTCATAACCATAAAATATTTATAAAACAGGAGAAATGACCTCTAAATGTTATATGTGAAGAATAAATGCAAAAATATATATATTATTTAAAAAAATATTTGGATTTATTAAATAAAATAACCTAAAATTATATATTATATTGGACAATTTAATGTAGAAGTAGAAAATTCGGATTTTTCATGTCTTATTATAAAAAGTGGGTGAAAATGGATGTAAAAAGAAATTAATATCCACAACAAAGAAAGTTAAAAAATAATATAAACCAATAAAATGAATAAAACTAATATGGAATCATCATAAATTATTGCGGGAAAGAGTATTTTGGATAAAGACTAATAGATATTGATAGAGAGAACATAACCATATGAATAATAATGAGTTGGATAGGGCTCATACCTTGATTATTGATTCACTTAGGATAATCCTACAACATTAGGAATTTTTAATTACATATATTATTTATTTTTTCATATCATTATTTATGATTATTAAATATAATTATAATTCAATTATTATCATGTATTGTTCACTTATTAAATAATTTTTCATTTGGTAAAATAGTCAGAGGACATTAACATCATTATCCTAAATATACATCTCTATAAAGATAAAATTATATGATAAGTAACGAATGGATTCATATTCTTATAAAAATTAATGGAATACACTCATGTAATTGTAAATGTAATGGAGTTCAATATTTCATAATATATTTAGCATTTTTGATAAATTCATTAGTAATATTTTTTTTATACTCAAACTGAACCTGATGAATTTCCATTAAACATATTATTTAAATTAATATTATATCATTTATTTATCACAAATAAAACAGAATAATATTATTTTCAAAATATCTATAAAAATTCAACTCAAATTCATTTATTGATTGAATAAATTAGAGTAAAATATTATTTTTTTGATCTATGAAAATACAACTGGTTAGTTAGGTTTTTATGATAAATAAAGAGAATATTAAATATACCAGATATTTCTTATCCATAATATATAAGAGATTTAATATAATACAATTTTCATTTAACATTAATTATTATTAATGTTATATATTGGTGGAGTGATTAATTGAGATAGAATGGTCGTGGTTTTGAAACCCTATATTACACTTAGTGTCAACACCAATTGATTATATTATAATCCTCTGAAAAAGGTATTATAAATATACCATGGAAATATTAACAACGACATTATATAATGAAAAATTATTTTTGATTATATTTTAAAAAGTATTATTTTTTGGATGTGATGGAAAAATATTCAAGGTGGTATGATTATATATTCTGTGAAGTGATTTATTTGAATAAAATTATGATTAATTTCTTAATAATGATGATAAATATTAATAGTAATGATTACTTTAATTATATTTTTGATTTATTTTTAAATAAATATATTTTTTTTAATATAAACACACCCATATCTGAATGGATTCTTCATAATTACATATATAATGTAATTATTGAAATATATTTCTTTATCAAGAATTAAAAATAATCTCTATAATAATAATTATATTTAAATTTAAAATAAATATTTATTTTAATGAAAGTTATTACTTATTAAATATATTCTATTTTCACAAAAATATTCACAATTTAATCATTCAATTTTACATCAAATTTATTTCATTAGATTTATTGTGTAAGAATTGTTACTATTCATATAAGAACATATTTTCAAAAAATGTCCCCTCAATAAAATTATGATGTCTAAATTTAGATGTATATATTATAAACGTCCTATATATTAATCATTTTCTCATTTCAAACTCTAAATGGTTACCCTAATATTTAAAAATTCATTAATTATTACAACATTACGAATATTATACCAATGATTATAATAGTAATATAATATTAATTAGTATATATTAATTCATTTATTATTATTTTATATAATATCCATTCTATAGTGATTTAATTTCATTACACAATTTCATTCCTTTTTATTATTATTATTTCTATTGCAAAAAATGTTGTTGCCTCTGGGTTTTCATGGAGACTATGACCCACTAGATTTCTCATTTTCAGTTGTTTTATTTATTTTTCATTGTTCTCTATTTATAATTATATTGATTATATATAATATATTAATATTTTATGTGTTTTTAAATGATATAAAATAATATAATGTGTACTTTTTTACTAGTTGTGTATGATATAATATGAAATGTATCTATTACATGGAAGAATTATTCATAAAAAATGATAACGTATTATCATTTCCAAGTATTGTGGGAATTACATAATGATTTTTAGATCCTTGAGAAGCCTTCGGTGTGGTATGCCTGATTCACATGGTATTTGATCAAAATATATAAAATTCAATGTAATATAAAATATAGAAAATTAAACCTATGGGGATTTTCTTTTTATTATTATATATTTATTAGTCCCCAACTTGTTCTATGAATATTCATTAAAAAGGGTAACTATAAAATGTTATTATAATGCCCCAGCCTTATACCTTACATAATCTTGAGTTATTACAAGATTACACATTGAGGATATTTTTAGGTTTAGAGTTTTAGAGAATTATATCATGAAACTTGCATTACATTCCACATTTAGACAAAGTGGTTACATAAAAGACAGTATTCATTCTTCCCATCAACAGAAACATATTTAAAATAAATCATGGATTCTTTCTTGACACATCCTTGGCAGTATCATCACATCATGTACCCTTCCCTTGACCTGTGAAAAACATTTCAAAAACTTGGGATGAGCATAAAAAGCTCAGTAAGAGTTATAAAAATATGGAAAGGAAACATGAGTTCATATATACATTAGAATGAAATCACACTTTTCCCATAAAACATAGGCATATCAAATCATGAATAAATCATAGAAAACATAAAACATAAAGTTAACTTGATGCATTCATAACATTCTTACGTAGGGAGTAACCCTCTTGGTTACGTTTGGAATACCCATCATAGTATATTCCCTAAATCGCTTCGTAGAAACCTTAACGTTTTACTCCTTCGCATTACCCAATGCATTGGAGAGTATAACGGGCTCACCCTCCCTTAGTTTATCACGGAACCACCCGTTCTTCATAACAATGCCCAAGGACCATAACATTATCGTATCACATAAAACATGCATAAAGGAAACATAGTATTTCCACATTTCTATCACAATATAACATTTTAGTATATTGAAATAATGAATCCATTCAAAAAGAAACCATTTCTAAAACCATTTGTAACATTTAATAAAGAGATTTTTGAATCAAAGTGTCCCATACCACCTTGAAGCTTAAAATTTTAAACCATTAATATCCACATAAATAAATCCTTAAAACCATTTTGAAAACATGGATATTAATAAGAACAAATAATTAAAACATTTAAAACGATATTTTGGTTAAAGGGATTTTACCAAAATTAGAGACACTTGAATACAAAAATTGAGGAATAACATTTAGTCAGAACATTATAATATCATGAGAATAAATGGATTCATGATATAATACTCCAAAGGACAGTATATACACTATATAAGAGTGAATTGGTGCATAACAACAATGAAGTCTCAATAGGGATGTAAAATGTGATGAAATCCCTTATAAAGAAGGTATCCTTAAGTTAAGGATAATTCAGTCTCAAAATTATGTGTGACAAATATAAATACACCCAATATAATTGGATATTAAGTGTAAAACAATAAAAGTTCATTCACACATATTCAATGGATGACATATTCAATGACTACATGTTGAACCCAAAAGAAATCGAAATTGGGTTAAAAAGTTCCCTTGACAGCCTAACGGCATCACATCAATATGAGTTGATGAGAGATAAAAAATGTATCTCATCACTTGGACATAAAATTTACATCAATAAGGATATATGAGAACATATCCCAACATAACAATATGTAAATTAAAAGACCCAACAAAAGAAGTCTTTTAAAAAAGAGGAGGGTGAAAGGTTCCCTTACCGACTTGGGTATCTTTCAAAACATACACCCCATGAAAGAAGGACAATAGATCATTGATGTAAATACTCATAAATGAATGTATATTACACAAAGAGTTGAATAATGGGCATTACATACACCACTCAATGGAATTTGTGGCAAATTTAGCATAAATATCACGGGAATAAAAGTGAGATGAAAAATCCCTTATAAAAACTCGGCAGCCTAACGGCGCCACATAAAACATCCGAATATGGATTGATGAGATCAAACAGGGTATATCATCACATTACAATAAAATGTACAGAAGGAGGAATATAAAAGAACATCCCCTAACATTACAATGAGGAGCTTAAAAGAAGTTACATAAAGGAGAGTACTTAAAAAGAAAGATAGAGGTTAGATCTCTTACGAAAGTTCGGCAGCCTAACGGTGCCACTCAAAACCTCCAAAATGGATTGATGAGAGAGAGTAGGGTCTCTCATCACATTAACATAAAAATTACAGTATGTTTAATATAAAAGATCGTCCCAATAACAAGAAATATGAGCTTTAAAAGGAATGACATAAAAGTGTGGTCTTAAAAAGAAAGAGAGGAGTAGGATCCCTTACATGTTGTTCGTGTGGCCAAATGTGTATAATATCCAGAATTGTATTCATGATGTAGATATCATATATGTAATATATATCCAGTACATTCATGCATTTATAACATTACATAATCATTTAGAGGTAAGAAATGAAATGCACCGTTCATGGAGACGGTAAGCCGTACGTACGCATGAACGCTACTTTCATTTCTATTTCGTATTTTATAGAATGGAATAATAATGATATAAAGGTATATTATAATTCCAGTATAATATCATATATAATATCATAGTTCCATCCTTTATAAGTCCCACATATGGTATTTAACGAATCAAATCACTTTGAGGGGGTGGTAGTCCGCACTTCCTTAAATGAAGAAATCGCGTTTACCCATAATGGAAACCATAAAGGTGTGCCCAAAATGAAATAAAAACATAAGTTTAAGGAAAACATAAACCTATTACATATCATATATAAAAATAGTGACATCATAATGGCCACCTTTGAAGGTGTTAAATGAGTATTGAACAATCATCGTTTCGGGAGGCAGAATTTTGCCATCCACGGAAACCGTATGTTCTTTAACAATTTGATGTAGTTGTGTGAGACTGTAGCTCGAATAAATCTTATAAAAACATCATAGTATATTTAATATACTGGTTTTGTTACAAAAGAAGTGAATAAAAAGAGTTTAGGGGGTTGGAGAAGAAAAATAAAACAAATGAACATGAGAGAATGAATTACCTTTAAAAGTGTAACTCCTTTTGATTTGAGCCAAAAGGCTTTCTTTGAAAGGATTCTGCCCAAAGGGAATCCTCTAGGATGAGGAGAGGGATGTGGAGAGAGTAAATGGGCAGGGGTTGGCCGAGCCAAAGGATTGAGGAGTGTGTGAATTGAGGTAAAGGTGGGGGCCTTTTATAAGAGGAGAGGAGGGGCACTTTTGGAAAGTAAAAAATATTACATTATTTGAAAATGTGTTTCAGTTTTAAAAGGTCCCACATTGATATAACTCGTGGATAAGGTGATAAGGGTTCGAAATCCACCCATCCAATAAGTTTTTGACATGTGTAGGTCATAGAGTTTACATTATCTTCTCAGTTTATTAAAATCGTCAGATAATGATGTCATCGCTGCATCATTATGATGTCATAAATAATTTAATTTATTTAATAAAAAAAATACTATGATGTAGGAAATCTTTTTTATCTTTCCAATGACTATTTATAATAAAAATTTGGACTTGTGCAACCCAACTTAAAAACTGTTTTAGTAAAACAACTCATGTTTGTGTCAATTTAATTTTAACATTAAATAAAAATATATTATTCTCATTTTACAACTAATGTGGCTCCATGGGATCCACAAGTTGGCCCATGGCATGTCTTGGTCGGCCATGACTCACCCAATAGGTGTAGGATAAGTGTCATGGTGTTTTCACATTCTTATAATATCATTTTTACATTAAATTACACTAATTACCTCTAATCGCGATTAATGAAAAAAAAGTTACTATTCACCAAAAAATTATTTTCATCCCATTGAACCACATTTTACATACTAATGACAACCATGTATGTTGGATTTTCAAAATTCATTACACATTAGTGGTAATCTTTCATTTACCTGAAAAATCAGTTTGCTTGATTACCACTTAGTGGTTTCACTATTCATCAAAAATTGGAGTTTTTCAGAAAAATACCAAAACATCACCCTAAGCTATATTTGATATTCCGAATTCAAAATTGAAGTCCGTTTTACAAAATTCAAAACATATTAGTCACATTAATTAATTTAATAATTAATTCCCGCTGTCAGAGCAAATAGTGTGTTTTTATAAAACAATAAGTATCAAAAGATTGACACTAGTTTAAGTCTGATTTCAATGTGAAATTAATTCCAACGACCACTATTGGATATAATGGTAAAAATATTTTCTAATTTCACTTTAAAACCAATTCAAAATATTATCTAATCATATAAATAAATTATATTAAAAAGAGGTTTTGTATTAAAACACAACATTTTACACTATTCATTAAAAAAATGAACTTTATCGGAAAAATACCAAAAAATTACAAAAAGTAACATTTGATGTCCCGATTCTTAATAAGAGTTTTATTTGGTCCAAAAAAATGTGTAAGAGTGATCAAAACTATATTTAATGACAGTTCTCCATTAAAAGGTGATAAGTGAACCTTTAGTGAAAACCTGGGCATATACGCCTAAAATTTAATTCTTTCCGTATTTTAAGCCTCTATCCTTTATTGGATAAATGTTAAAACATTTAAAAAACATATATAATCATATTTTAGTTATTTCTATCCATTCCCACCATTACAATGGCTACATGTTAACTACCATTTAAAATAATATTATTTTATTATTAGAGTGCAATGTAAGATTCCCAAGAAACTCGTTGTTGCGTGTTGCGTATGCCATCGAGCATTGCATCCCCTTTAAAGTCATATTAATATTTTATTCACAAATATGGATAAATATGAAAATGTCATATTCTTTATTTACCTAGGGTGTTACATCCTTCCCCCCTTTTGGGAATTACGTCCTCGCAATTTTAAAATTGCGCTTGGAAACATGCTTGAACGTCCCACATCGGAACAAGAGTCGGTAAAAAAATCACTTTAAAATAAAGAAAGATAAGCACAGAGGTCACCCGAGTTAACCCATACTAGGATTCCATGTATGAAAATATGGACATGGAGGAGAAAACGTAGGGTCATGTTCTGATGGAGAGTGATAGAAAACATGTTTAGGAGAAAGTTAACAATAAGAAAATCACAAACTTGTGATGGGTTAAACGGTGTTGGGTTCCCCAGTAGGAAAAGTTAATAGACAACATTTTTGTTTTAAGTTACTTTTTATTGAATAATTTATTCATATGGAAGCATAATCACTTATCCTGTTGACTTTCAAATTTTACTAGATTCCTTAGTCAAACTCATATTTTTTCCAAAAGACGAGTATTTAGGGAGACTTGTTCGCATTAAGAGTACTATAATCAACATCTATAGAATCACCTAATCCACAAAAGAGAACTATATACATCCCATGTCTTTAGGATTTAACCAAAACCAAAACCAAAAAGGTTAGTACAAGGTCAGATAATCCAGAAAAGGATAACCCTTTATAAAAAGAAAATCTATTCTTAATCTCTAAAATTTGTCCAACAAAACCCAAAGTTCAACGAGGACCATTTGTCCATAAAATTCTTCAAAGTAAACCAAACTAAGATTGAAACCCAAATATTTGAAGGATTTCGTCATATAGTCTTCCAAATTAAATTGTGACATTAATCTCCAAACAAAATCAGTTGCTCCTAAAGTCTCGTACTGAAAAGTAATTAACCTAATCACATATCCTCCCTGATAGGTTAATCATTTTCATAAATAACCCAAAATCAACTTACTCTTAATTCATAAAATCATATAACTAGAAAGAATCAGTCAAACTAACCAGGGAATTCACGTAGTCCAGTGGTAGGCGATAAATACCAGTTGCACTTTTTTGTGGGTTCGATTCCCGCAGCTTCGTCTGATGCGACAGGTTGTCACACGGTCTGCATGTTGTCCTTTTTATAAACCTCCAAAAATAACCCTTACATGTTTTAACCTCAATATTTTCCTTATACCTTTAATTTTCATCCAAATTCATTATGATCTCAACACCTTAATTCTTGAAGTCTTTTTTCACCACCATAAGATAAAATAAACAATTCCCAAAATGAATAACAGCATACCTTGATCATGGCGTCCACTCGGTTTCATCGTCATCTTGCTCACATAGGTAGAAGTCCCATGCAGTACAACAATGATTTAGATATCCTTCGAAATCATTTTCTTCCTCCATCCAAATACACCTCGTGCAACATGGGTCATATGGGTGTTCACAGAAAAATAGTTTCAGAAAATAATCATGTATGACATATAATTCCAAAACATCTGATAAAACATGATTTCTAAAAAATAGTCGGACCGAAATTGAGTTGAAACTTTCTATAATTGGTCCTTTTTAAATACCATAAGTATGTGATGTGAGACTATATTTTAAAAGCAAATATAAATAGGTTGCGCAAGGGTCTCCTTCCTAAGAACCATTTTGAAAATCATTATATGCTTCAAATTCTTGTGATAAGGTAAAATATTTGAAAATACCTTGATAATATTTACCTCTCTTGAAAACATGAGAATATTGTGAAAATAGTATTTTTCAAAAAACAACCCATGATCCATGATGATAACGAGGTATAGCGGAGGTGTTTGATATCTCAAACAAATTCCTGCAGGTGAGTTGTATGCTAGAAAAAGTTTCACAATCATCCGAAGATGACTTTGCAATAATTATTGCAAGCATGTCATCCGGAAGAGATAGGAATGTCGTTTGAGATCCTCCTCCTTCCATTCATAACCGACTTTACTTGACCTGAAAAAAAAAGTTTTAAACAAGGATTTAACTGAAATAATAGTTATAGGGACTGATCATGTGCCTCACAAAAACTCCTAATCCCTAAAGTCGTCTAAACCGACCTCTGATACCAACTATAAGGCCCCAGCCTTAAACCTTACATAATCTTGAGTTATTACAAGATTAAACATTGAGGATCTTTTTAGGTTCAGAGTTTTAGAGAATTAGATCATGAAACTTTCATTACATTCCACATTTAGACAATGTGGTTACATAAAAGACAGTATTCATTCTTCCCATCAACGGAAACATATTTAAAATAAAACATGGATTCTTTCTTGACACATCCTTGACACTATCATCACATCATGTACCCTTCCCTTGACCTGTGGAAAACTTTTCAAAAACTTGGGATGAGCATAAAAAGCTCAGTAAGAGTTATAAAAATATGGAAAGGAAACATGAGTTCATATATACATTAGAATGAAATCACACTTTTCCCATAAAACATAGGCATATTAAATCATGAATAAATCATAGAAAACATAAAACATAAAGGTAAATTGAGGCATTCATAACATTCTTACGTAGGGAGTAACCCTCTTGGTTACGTTTGAAATACCCATCACATTATATTCCCTAAATCTCTTCGGAGAAACCTTAACGTTTTACTCCTTCGCGTTACCCAATGCATTGGAGAGCTATAACGGGCTCACCTGCCCTTAGTTTATCACGGAACCACCCGTTCTTCATAAAAATGCCCAAGGACCATAACATAATCGTATCACATAAAACATGAATAAAGGAAACATAGCATTTCCACATTTCAATCACAATATAACATTTTAGTATATTGAAATAATGAATCCATTCAAAAAGAAACCATTTCCAAAACCATTTAAAACATTTAATAAAGAGATTTTTGAATCAAAGTGTCCCATACCACCTTGAAGCTTAAAATTTTAAACCATTAATATCCACATAAATAAATCCTTAAAACCATTTTGAAAACATGTATATTAATAAGAACAAATAATTAAAACATTTAAAACGATATTTTGGTTAAAGGGGTTTTACCAAAATTAGAGACACTTGAATACAACAATTGAGGAATAACATTTAGTCAGAAAATTATAATATCATGAGATTAAATGGATTCATGATATAATACTCCAAAGGACATTATATACACCATATAAGAGTGAATTGGTGCATAACAACAATGAAGTCTCAATAGGGATGTAAAATGTGATGAAATCCCTTATAAAAAAGATATCCTTAAGTTAAGGATAATTCAATCTCAAAATTATGTGTGACAAATATAAATACACCCAATATAATTGGATATTAAGTTTTAAACAATAAAAGGTAATTCACACATATTCAATGGATGACATATTCAATGACTATATGTTGAACCCAAAGAAATCGAAATTGGGTTAAAAAGTTCCCTTGACAGCCTAACGGCATCACATCAAAATGAGTTGATGAGAGATAAAAAGTGTATCTCATCACTTGGACATAAATTTTACATCAATAAGGATATATGAGAACATATCCCAACATAACAATATGTAAATTAAAAGACCCAACAAAAGAAGTCTTTTAAAAAAGAGGAGGGTGAAAGGTTCCCTTACCGACATGGGTATCTTTCAAAACATACACCCCATGAAAGAAGGACAATAGATCATTGATGTAAATACTCATAAACGAAATTATATTACACAAATAGGGGAATAATGGTCAGTAAATACACCACTGAATTGAATTTGTGGCAAATGTAGCATAAATCTCACATGAATAAAAGTGAGATGAAAAATCCCGTACGAAAACTTGGCATCCTAACGGCGCCACATAAAACTTCTGAATATGGATTGATGAGATCAAATAGGGTATCTCATCACATTACAATAAAATGTACAGAAAGAGGAATATAAAAGAACATCCCCAAACAGTACAAAGAGGAGCTTAAAAGAAGTAAAATAAAGGAGAGTACTTAAAAAGAAAGAGAGAGGTTAGTTCTCTTACGAAAGTTCGGCAGCCTAACGGCGCCACTCAAAACATCCAAAATGGATTGATGAGAGAGAATAGGGTCTCTCATCACATGAACATAAAAATTACAGTAAGTGTAATATAAAAGATCATCCCAATAACAAGAAAGATGAGCTTTAAAAGGAATGACATAAAAGTGTGTACTTAAAAAGAAAGAGAGGAGTAGGATCCCTTACCTCGGGTCCGACTTGACTCGATCGTTCATTAATCTCCTGAATAATAAACTTGAGTTGATTTATACTTCCTTAAGAACCTTTTTCAAGTTCATTATTCCTTTTATATCACTTATTACCATGTCATAAAAATTATGTAATCATTTAAGATAATAATGTTTGTTTTGTCGATATTTGGTTCTTAAGTCGAAAGTGGACTTCTTACAATTACATGTTATTCGTGTGGCCAAATGTTTATTATATCCAGAATTGTATTCATGATGTAGATATCATATATGCCATATATATACAGTACATTCATGCATTTATAACATTACATAATCATTTAGAGGTAAGAAATGAAATGCACCGTTGGTGGAGACGGTAAGCCGTACGTACGCATGAACGCTACTTTCATTTCTATTTCATATTTTATAGAATGGAATAATAATGATATAAAGGTATATTATAATTCCATTATAATATCATATATAATATCATAGTTCCATCCTTTATACGTCCCACATATGGTATTTAACGAATTAAATCACTTTGAGGGGGCGGTAGTCCGCACTTCCTTAAATGAAGATATCGCGTTTACCCATAATGGAAACCATAAAGGTATGCCCAAAATGAAAAAAAACAGAAGCTTAAGGAAAACATAAACATATTATATATCATATATAAAAATAGTGACATCATAATGGCCACCTTTGAAGGTGTTAAATGAGTATTGAACAATCATTGTATTGGGAGGCAGAATTTTTCCATCCACGGAAACTGTATGTTCTTTAACCATTTGATGTAGTTGTGTGATAGTGTAGCTCGAATAAATATTATAACGACATCCTAGTATATTGTTGATACTAGTGTTGTTACAAAAGAAGTAAACAAAAAGATTTTATGGGGTTGGAGAAGCAAAATAAAACAAATGAACATGAGAGAATGAATTACCTTTAAAAGTGTAACTCCTTTTGATTTGAGCCTAAAGGCTTCCTTTGAAGGGATTCTTCCCAAAGGGAATCCTCTAGGATGATGAGATGGATGTGGAGAGATTAAATGGGCAGGGGTTGGCCGAGCCAAAGGCTTTAGGAGTGTGTGAATTGTGGTAAAGGTGGGGGCCTTTTATAAGAGGAGAGGAGGGGCACTTTTGGAAAGTAAGAAATATTACTTTATTTGAAAATGTGTTTCGGTTTTAAATGGTCCCACATTGATATAATTCGTGGATAAGGTGATACGGGTTCGAAATCCACTCATACAATAAGTTTTTGACATTTTTAGGTCATAGAGTTTAATTTATCATCTCATTTTATTTAAATCGTCAGATAATGATGTCATCGCTGCATCATTATGATGTCATAAATAATTTAATTTATTTAATAAAAAAAATACTATGATGTAGGAAATATTTTTTATCTTTCCAATGATTATTTATAATCAAAATTTGGACTTGTGTAACCCTACTTAAAAACTATTTTAGTAAAACAACTCATGTTTTTGTCAATTTAATTTTAACATTAAATAAAAATATATTATTGTCATTTTCCAACTAAAGTGGATCCATGGGGTCCCCAAGTTGGCATATGGCTTGTCTTGGTCGGCCATGACTCACCCAATATGTGTAGGATAAGTGTCATGGTGTTTTCACATTCTTATAATATCATTTTTACCTTAAATTACACTAATTACCTCTAATCGCGATTAATGAAAAAAAAGTTACTATTCACCAAAAAATTATTTTCATCCCATTGAACCACATTTTACATACTAATGACAACCATGTATGTTGGATTTTCAAAATTCATTACAAAATAGTGGTAAACTTTCATTTACCTGAAAAATCAGTTTGCTTGATTACCACTTAGTGGTTTCACTATTCATAAAAAATTGGAGTTTTTCAGAAAAATACCAAAACTTCACCCTAAGCTATATTTGATATTCCGAATTCAAAAATGAAGTCTGTTTTACAGAATTCAAAACATATTAGTCACATTAATTAATTTAATAATTAATTCCCGCTGTCAGAACAAATAGTGTGTTTTTATAAAACAATAAGTATCAAAAGATTGACACTAGTTTAAGTCTGATTTCAAAGTGAAATTAATTCCAACGACCACTATTGGATTTAATGGTAAAAATATTTTCTAATGTCACTTTAAAACCAATTTAAAATAATATCTAATCATATAAATAAATTATATTAAAAAGAGGTTTTGAATTAAAACACAACATTTTACACTATTCATTAAAAATTGAACTTTATCGGAAAAATTCAAAAAAATTACACAGAGTAACATTTGATGTCCCGATTCTTAATAAGAGTTTTATTTGTTCCAAAATAATGTATAAGAGTGATCAAAACTATATTTAATGACAATTCTCCATTAAAAGGCGATAAGTGAACCTTTAGTGAAAAATAGGGCATATACTCCTAAAATTGAATTCTTTCCGTATTTTAAGCCTCTATCCTTTATAGGATAAATGTAAAAACATTTAAAAAACATATATAATCATATTTTAGTTATTTCTATCCATTCCCGCCATTAAAACGGTTACATGTTAACTACCATTTAAAATAATATTATTTTATTATTAGAGTGCAACGTAAGATTCCCAAAAAACTCGTTGTTGCGTGTTGGGTACGCCATCGAGCATTGCGTCCCCTTTAAAGTCATATTAATATTTTATTCAAAAATATGGATGAATATGAAAATTTCATATTCTTTATTTACCTAGGGTGTTACAGTTATGGTTTAATGTGGGATTTATAATGTGATTTTGGACATGTTAACGATCTATTATAATTTAAATCATTTGAAATGGTCGAGAGGATATCAAACATATATTGGAAATGATCGTAGTATGTTTTACCTAATATATTGGTAGTATAAAGATATTTTGGTTCAATGTGAGACAATTTATTAATTTTAAAATTGGATTATATGATATCCTAATTTATCATTCCACATTGAAGATCCATGTGACCTAATACCTATTCAATATATATCATTATTAATGGTTGAGATTCCATGACTATCAATTTTCAGCTGATGTAAATGTTGTTCTATTATATATTCCCATTATTTAGTTATTTATGTGTTGGTGTATAAAATAATCAGGTATATTGGATCCTAATATCATAAGCTATTCGATGTGAAAGGAAATCGACATTATTTACAATTTTTTTTATGAATTTTTAAATTATAATAAAAAAATAAAAATAAAAATATATATATTATAATTAAATGGTTTTATGATAAGAAAAGCATAATATTTTAGTTTCATGTTTAGACATAAATCAAATATATGGTGAAGTTGGAATCATTGAACAGTGGGTGTCTTTTTTAGACCTTAATTAATAGATAAAAGTATTTTGGTGTTTTTTGTCCTTTATATATCAAATTATTTAAGAAAAAATATATTTACTATTTAATTATAAAAATCAATTTTAATGTCATGCAAATTATTTTTCCCTTACCCAACTCATGAACCATAGTGGATTTGAATACTGCATCATCAAATACGATGATATGGGGAAACTTATAATGATAAATGGTATTTATTGATGGATGTATGTATTGGAAAATCGATCAAGGTAGATCCCATAACATATTTTTCTTTTATTCACCATGATTTAAATTAGGTCGCATTGTTAAATGTATAAGAGAAACACATCATAAAATAAAACTCATCTTATATGACAGTATGGTATCTAATTTTTGTTAATATTTTTTCATAGAATATATTTCTTATAATTGTTTTATTTTAATATTAATTCAAATGTCATGATATTTATTTTTAATGATGGAAGTTATTCATTATTTCTATTTAGCTGGTTATCTGATTAATGGTATAATTCATATGTATTTTCAATATACCCAATAATCATATAAGATGGCTATGATATTTGAGGATGATTTTAAAATGCTATTTGGGATACCCATGATCATGTTTTATAGATGATCATACACTGGATAATAGGAAGAATTATCTGATACATTATTTTGTTGATTTACTATTTATTTTTTGATAAGAAGCGAAATATCAGTCAGAGTATGAGACGGACACAATGCAAATGTTTAGTGAACATTATTTTTTATAAAAGTCCAATTTACCAAATTTTTGGAAAATTTTTTCTAGGTATTTTTATGTTATATTTCTTATATTGAAAATAATATATTGTATATATTACTATTCATTATTTTAACTATTTCTTAGGGTGGAAACATGGTTTTTTTGTAAATTATATTGATATTTATTAATCCACTAATATTTTAATTATTTTACATTACTGATATAATTAATATAGAATAGGTTATTTGTTCATAAATGTATCAATACAATGTTATAAAATTTTGGACTATATTAGTAATTGGGTAACATTACATTATATTTTAAATGGATATCATTTCATAATCATTATAAATGTATGAGGTCAACTTATATTCATCTTAAATATATCATGTACTAAATCTATGATATGACATATTGGGTATAAAAATGTTAATTTGAATATGATATTCTTTATATTAGGTTTAATTTTGTAGTATATAGTGATTGCAAGTAGTTATTTCTCAAAATTAAGATGTGAAAAACAATAATAGATAAATTTCTATTTGTTTGATTGGTATTTTCATTATAATTCACCATTTTTACCACTTATTCAGATCATGGAGAATAAAAAAATCATAACCCAGTAGTATTATAGATGTAGTGTCTTATATATATTATACCCTAAATAGGTGTTTTATTTGGTTAATATAGTTCATGGATCATTGGTATTCATAAATATATAAGACTATATAAGGTTAGATGATTTATTTTAAGCTATGAAATCCCCCTCTTCCATGATTGGGGTGGTCTATAGGCCACTAACATATAGTTTGAAACACGTTTAATTTTTTTTTACCATTTTGCGAACCTCAAATTGTTTATGGTAAAATGGTTGACATAAATTAATTGATGTCTACAAAAATATATATGATTTATTGGTGTTGGTAGACCACCTGGTTGAATTATACTATAATGAACATTTATCTGGTATATTGTGCTGTAATTTCTCCATTAATATGATTTTCTATAGGGTATATAAGGTTTTCATAATTTTTATAAATATATTTATGTAATGAATTATTATATATGATTTATAGATTTTGGTTTTTTGATCACATGTCAGTGTGTGGTGATATTAATATAGATAGATATTTTGATTATTGATTGAGTATGAGCAGATGGGATAAGATAAATATTTTTCAGTTCACATCATTAAATAAGGCGGTGAACAATTTCAAAAAGGATAATATGAACCTGTTTGAGATTGATTTATTAGATCACTTTTTTAAACTTTATAAGACAACAATTGTATTGGGTATTAAGTATTGATTTTGAATATATAAAAATGGTTTCAATATGAATGTATTATTTATGTTATTTTCAACTATTCCTCCATGTTTCTAGAAATATATTAAATGTTATTATTATTTATCAGTAATAAATATCCAATCCCAATTTCGTCATCCCCCCATTAGTTTTTCATTTTAACATAGTATTATCCATATAGAGTAGTTTTATAAATATTCACCCAAATGAACGAGGTCTTCACATTACTCAATGACATATGCCATCACAAATATCGAAATTTCTTGTTGTGGGATTGGAAATACATTCATGAATGTTCTATGGGAGAATATCCACCATGAAGAAAGAGATTTGGCTTATTATATTAATGATAAAAACATACATGTTCAACATGGAGAAGTGGTGAAGAGGCTGATGATTTGAAACAACTAGAGAATCACATGAAACCCTAAATAATAATTTGAAAATATAACTACATCTCTTGGGGTACATCATCAGAAATGAATAATGTTAAAAAAGTATCAAATAATTAGAAAAAAGAACTATAATTTTTATAAACTCAAGGATGGACCATAATATGATGCAAGAAGAGGGTTTCACAATCACTTTTATTTTAGAAATTATGATCTCATTAAGATATAACATGAACATAACACCGATAAATTTTGTCATGATGGATTAATATCCATTTATCCTCATTATTGTTGGGGATTAAATAGTTCATAATTCCCTAGTCAATGAAATTATTTTTTTGGGATATTCATTCTCTATATATTATTAGCATAAAAATCAAGGGTTGGATGATCATTAATGTGTATTTTTAAATCTATGTGGTATGATGGTAATTTATAAGAGGAAATAGAAACACTAAATTCCTATTTAATAATGAATCATATTCAATTATTATAATTTTTTCTAGTTTCATTAAAGATCTAATCCTTAAAAAATATAGCATCATTGTTCCATCACTAATGATTATATTTGTAAAAACAAAATCTTTTCATTTTTATCATTGATTATGAAAAACAAAAAACACAATATTTTCTGTCTAAAACATACAATTACATTAGAAAATGTTAGATCATATATACATGTATGGAAAATTATTGTTTTCTGTTATGGAGAAAATTGATAATCACATATATAATATGACCAATGTTCAAAACATAAAATTTTCTCTTATAAATTAATTTTTAGTATTTCACAATATTCATTTCTGATCTCCCATAAAATTATTTCCAAATTAAATATTTCATGACATAATTTGTTGAACATGAATCTTCTTAAAGTAGATAAATGGAAAAAATAAGAATGGTGATCTAAAATGCTAAATATTTTTTTATCATTTGCATAACCAATTAGAAATTTATTGTGCCTCTTAATTTAAATATTTATATTATAGTATGATAATGAGTTAAAATTTTCCATTATAATTAATGTTTCACTTTTTAATGTGTTTTTTTAATCCATACTACACAGTTTAAACCTACATTAAATATTTTAAATAATCTCATTTTAATAATGAGTCTAAAAATTTTGGTCTAAGTAATGTTTTAATAAAATGGCCAATGACAAATAAATAGAATATGTTTTATATTTTGAATCTTATCATATTGACATGGAGAAATATATTATTATTTTAATTTGAAATCAGTAAATAAGATATTTTTTTAAATTATACACCTTTATGGATATTTTTTATTATACATATAGTACAACATTAATGAAATAAATATATTCATGTAATTAAAAAATAAAATATAATGACATTAATAATATTATATATTTATCTAACAAAATTCATGTCAATAGATAATTTATCCAAATTGAATATTTCTTTTAGAGTATCATTTACCAAGTTTTTTTGTTTCATGCTCATGAAATGAGTCGATGTTATGTAAGAATATAAGGTGATTATATCATCACTAAAAATTAAAAATACATTACGATGAAATAAAAAATAATCCATTATTAAAATAACAACATTGTACAAAAAATAAACGCATTTTAGCAACATGAAAAATATTTACATTTATTTAAAAAATTAGGTGGAATTATAAAATTCATTAAATAATATAAGGAAAATATAAAAAAAATTAAAACAAGATCCATATATTATAATATTGTCAGTGAATGACCCTCAGAAACCCATTCATTGTAAATATTTTATGGTTTAGAATGATTTTTGAAAACATATCGCACTTTATATAACATTCATTACCGTATTTTCATATTACAAAGTGATAAATCATTACAATGATTATTATTTATAATGGTTAAATATTAATATCACCTATTTAAAAAATATGAAAATGATAATTCCAAATAGGTAATCCAATTTATAAATTATATCCCTTTATTTTCCAAAAACTATTTATCTCTATTTACCAAAACATTATAATGAAAAATGACTCTCCTAAAATATGAATTTTTATGTTTTAAAATTATTTTCCACAAAATAAATGAAAAATTTCCATTAAAATTACACTAATTGGAATTAGTATATAAAAATAATCTAATAAAATATGAAAATAAATTAACAAATATATTCTCTTTTTTACATAAATTAACATGAGTAAATGGTTTGTTTTAAAATACATATTTTAGTACTATACAATGAATACGAGATCATCTAATAAAAATATCAACATTTGACC
Source organism: Viscum album (assembly GCA_963277665.1). Classification (NCBI taxonomy): domain Eukaryota; kingdom Viridiplantae; phylum Streptophyta; class Magnoliopsida; order Santalales; family Viscaceae; genus Viscum; species Viscum album. The sequence continues at coordinate 555,376,004 of OY728138.1, forward strand.
ATAAGAAAATTTTAGTATAAGGGTTTGAAAAAATCTATCCATTATGTCAAATAAAATTTAAAATATTATAAAGAACCAATTACCATATTCTCTCTTAAATATAAATATATAAAATATTTTATGATATCTAAATTTTCACGATTAAAATGAGTTTACTAAAAAAATCGGCTGATTATTTATTATGAATTAGTAAAACGATTTTTATAGATTATAACCATTATATATATATATACTATAATAAATTTATTCATATTCATATCCTCTAATATAAATTCTTGGCTATTATAAGTATTTTTAAATAATAATATTCCATGGTTCTTTTATGCTCGATGTTGTGTGTCATATACAATATTGAGCATAGTATTCATTTAAAATATTGAGATATAATAATATCTCCCTTATAGAATATATATATTCCTTTTTATAAATTTTATTTTGATCTTGGAAATTAACAGTTTATCATCTAAACACACCTTTTTTAATACAAAAATCATATAATTGATCAATTAAATTAATTTCAAAAAGGGAGAAATAAATATTTTAAGGTAATATATGACAAAAATTAAATACCATTCAAAGTAGAAAACATTATATGGATGTTAAAATATAGATATATATGGAAAAATAAATTATATAATGATTATGATGAGTTAAATAAAACATTGTTCGAAATAATACAAATGATCAAGATTGTACCAATTACCATAAGACGATATTGTAACGTTGTGTTGGAATGAACCTCAATTTGTCCAAAATGAAGGCAACATGATATATATTTTAATTTTAATTTCATTTTAGAGAGTTTATAAGTCACTTTACAATAAATAATAATGAAATAAAGTAATATACATACATTATTTTCTTCATAATGATAAACATTTTTCACCCTTTGGTTGTTTCATTTAAACAGTTTCCACGATTAACTAATATTATTGTCTAAAAGATGAGTATAAATAATTTATTCCTAAGGAAATATAATGATTTATTAATTGATTGATAGTGTATGAAAATAAATAAAATATTTTTTCCTTAAATATATGAAAACAAAACTGGTGTGAATATTGTAAGATAATACCACAAATTAATATACCAATATATGAATAAATGATGAATTATTAAAAAAAATTCAACATCAATACCAAATGTTTTATTCAGTTCATTAAATAAAAAATAAAACCAATATAAAAAATAAATAAAAATAAAAATCTCACACCCTCGTATGTTATTTTCTAACATGTAGCATAAATCCCCAATTTTATATAATAAACATTCCAAATAATCACATGATAATCCTTAGTGGCACATGAAATTTTTCCTAAAAATAATCTCACATGTTCCCTATAATCACATTAAAATCTAATTTTTTAAATTATAATAATTGGGGTTTTAAGAATATAAATATATTATCATCCTTAATCATATAAATACTTCATTATTTGAATTACTCGTATTTTAACCTGTTATGAAAACATCATAATCTTCAAAGCTATATAAAATTATTATATGTTTCCAACTAGAATTTCCTTAAAACCCAACAAAAATATATAGTGCTAAAAACACAATAATTACAAATCCATACATGACACAAATTTCATGAACTAATTTTAATCATCCAAAACATAAAACATATTAATAAAATATAAGATAACATAAATACCCATGAACCTTTTAATATTTGTGTTTCATAAAAGAATGAAGGAAATTTACATAACATTTACAATATCCTCAATTAATTATTTTTTATTATATACCAAAAATTTCATATTCATAATATTTCATCAATATCTCCCATAAAATTCGTAAAATGGAAATAACCCTGAACCAAATTTATTTAATATCACACTTCATAACATGGGTATGTGGAAAGTATAATAAGGGTGATCTAAAATCCTCAATAAGGTGAAAAATCGTCACTAATAAATAAATTATAATATAGGGAATAAGACCGACATAATGTTATGATTACATAGTCACAGTTCATGAGAATATCATGAGAAAAATTATATTACAAAAATACATATTAATTGACCATAGCACATTGAGTAAATATTAAAAAATATGAAAGATTCATAAGAACCAATAATCATCATAAAATTAATATCACTAATCTTTAATGGAACTATTCAAACTATTAAGATGGATAGATAAGAGTTTTTGTTATATTGGATAATTATATTCAACAACCATGTTCAGTCTTGGAAGAAAAAAATAGATACTATCGAAGTACATAGGAGAAAAATACCTAGATAACTACATTATTTTCATTAATGTCATAGTACAATATAAAATTCATTAGAGAGATATATTACTCTCACCAGTCATAATAAATAATTTACTTACACCATAACTTAATATAAAACATTGAAGCCTTCATTATTATCAACAATCATTTAATTGAAAAAATGTACTTATTAATAGCTCTATTATATCATGGACAAGAAAATTATTTCATAATAATATCCTTAATAAAAATCATATCTAATAATAAAATATATCCGTTCATCACATAACACTACACTAACATACCTGCGACAAGGCATGCTGCACATTCATGATCACAATGAACTAGAGATAATAAAATGTGTATCCTAATAAAAGTATTTGAATGATTTTACTCTCAATATATCAATGATATAAGGGATGAAAGTATAATAAAAATGAAATAAAAAATGATTCAAATTTCAAAACAATAACCAAAATGTGGCACAACCACTATTTAGTTAGAAATGTCACAATGATCAGTTAAAAGAACAAAAACTAGATGAACCTGACAGAACCCATGGGTCCATATCCAAGTGACTAAAAATAACCACCATAGTCCAAAGAAACCATAAAAGAATCATGGATTTTAAGATTTATCCTCAATATAATTCTGATCCAATTACTTGTATCATTCAAAACCATGCTATAAATTCCCATATGAAAAAATCTTCTTTGTGCACTAAAGCTCGATATGATACCAACAATGACATTATACAATAACTATATAAAATAACCAATAGTTATTAGTTAAAAATTGTGTTATAAAAAACTATTTATTATGTAATCTTCCATATCAATATAATTATTTTATTCCTTTTCAAAAATATTAAATTAAATTCAAAACAAGTCCATATAAAAATAAATATATATATATATTATAGATCACATATCTAGTGTATTACAAATTTATATATATCCTTTCTAATGAATTAACATCTATATCATAATCATTTGGCTAGATATTAATATCTAATTATCATACATGTAATGTAATCTCCATGAAACCAATAGAGAATTCCATTATATAAGGGTGTGGACAACAAAACCTCTATGAAAACCATATTTAAAATATATATTGTTAAAAAATAAAATTTATGGGAACATAATTCCAATTTAAGGGTCATCCTCTAGTATACAGTAGATCATGGAAACCTCCAGTACTTATAGCCTACTACACTAGGGACCACAACAGTTTATTTTTACACATAACCATATTATCTCCCATGTGTGTTGTTACATTATATTTTTTTTATGAAAAAAACCGGATCTATATAAATTTCTACATGGAAAATATATTTCAAATTAAATCCCCAATTTCATAAAAATTGTTTTATAGTGATCCACATTGCATTAATTATTGGAAAACCAATAAAACATTTAATTAGATTTATAAGAAATTCATATTAACACATTATGTTACTAATAAAAACATTATAAAAAACATTTCAAGAGAATCATTACAAACCCACTAATGATTACTATCATCCCTCATAGATTTAAAATCATTGATTATATATTTTAATGAAAAATAATTTTACAGAACATAAGGTATTCATTGTGATATACAATATGATGGAGACAAAAATCACGAATATTGATGAAATTAATCCGTAATTCAAAACTAATTAATGGAAAATAGGATACCACATAAAAAAAACATAGATCCTAGAGAAATACCATCAATTTATAATAACAACCTCTAGATGTAGAATTCAATGTGATAAAGTCATCAATTAGCATAAGTGTTATGTAGATCACTAAAAAATAGTATAAAATGAGAGGAAATATAACCATTCCACCATGTGATCAAAAAAATGTGAAAGGATAAAAATTAAACAAAGGGGGAGATCCCTTAAATATCTAAGTAGGGTCTATCTCATGAAAATAAAGGATTATGAGGTGATTATATGTTAAAAACCCTGGGAATCTATGTAATTTCAAATTTTATTAATAATTGATTTAAAGACCCTACTAAGATTTAATGATTACAAAAATATTTTCAAACCATGTGGTTGATAATTTCCGCTGAGAACTAACATGAAATGATACATTGAAAACCAATTCACAATAAATGGAAAATCATATGGAAATATTACAATGCACCTATATAGTTTTTCATGAATGTTTTACAACATAGAAAACCCTTTTCAAGAAGTGAAAAATTTATAATGATACCAAAAATCCATATCAAATGGATACCATATGGTTTTCACAAATTATGATCCTAAAATATATGCCTGTATTGTTTTCCCACAAAATATAAATTCTTCCTACCAAACTCTCTAATGACTCTAAAACAAAATATTAGATAAAACGAACCTCATAACATAACATACCTGTTTGTCAAAGGGTTTTATAGATCTCCCCACCAAAAAAAGTTTTCCCTTAAAATGAACATGTTCATAAATCTAGGAATAGATAATGGTATGGATATATAATCATGGAATATAACATTGATGTATCATGGTTGGCCCTAACGTAATTACACCTCACTCAAATAATTATTATCATATTTCCATGAAGAACATCGACCAGTAAATACACTATCTCAAAAATTCCTTTCAATTCCGAAGGTATCAGGTTCCATCTCAATATCCTCTAACTCAATCACCTATTTAATATAGATACTATATATTTTCATTTTGGAAACGATAGAACACATCATGACTAAATTTTAATAGATAATGTGTGTTCGATGATAAGTCTCTTCCATGGTTCACTCCACATTCATTAACAGTCTTATATGTCAATATATGAACTTTCCTTATATCCCAATGTGTCTATATCTCAACTAAGGTAAATTATAAGGAAAAAAGGTCAGAAAACATAATTTTCAATGGAATATAACACTGATCAGTGTAAAATTTCTTTCATATTTGAGCTATCTAAAACATATTCCTAACCAACATCTCGATATACGTGTCCTTTAGGATGATGCCCAATTTAACAGATAACCATTTTCTATCTTCGTCCAAAAAATTATATGATCTTAATATCCTCCCATAAAATTCCTTATATGGTTTCATTGGATCATGATAAAAAAATATAGGAACATTCCATAAAGGGAAAATATATCTTAAAAACCCACTATATTCATGCATACATTCGTAGAGAATTTTATTATGACTGTTATTGGAATGATATCTCTATTCATTCATTTGGATATGAGATGTTTTTCTAAATAAAAAATTATAACCAATAATTTTCATCAATCCACTCTTGATATGAGATGTATAAAATGTTTATTTATAAGATATAAAAGTTGATAGCTCCCCGGGATGCCTAAGGAAAATTCCGCACATAAAATCCCCAAATATAGTATACATTGATAAACTAAATACGAGTTATTAAATAAAATTATTTCAGGAGATGATCAATAATCACACATATCTCATCCTTAATACTATAAATATAAGGGACCCTAATATATATGTTATTTGTTATCTCACCACAATTACCTATGAGAATACATAAATGAATTAGGAAACTATTATGTCTATGAATCTCAACCTAAATTACATGACATATGAGGCACTGATTGTAAAGACCCAGAAATTTCATGGAAATGTTTTTCTTAATTTTTTTAGAATTTTACGAGTCAGTGGCTTCTGACGGCACTTGAATCCAAGGCCCAGTGTGCTCGGAATCAATTTCAGAATTTTAGCTCATGTACGTTCAGAAAATGAACGAGAGAGTTTTTCTATCTTTTAAACCGGATCTCGGAATTGAAATCTGAGGGTACCAATGAACTCGCAGTACTAATAATTGTATAAGGGGAATTTTACCATAGTTTCATTTTGATGGGAGAAGAGGTTATTTTTCATTTTATTTTTAAGGAATAGATAAAATATGTGTTTGATATTTTTTATTTGTGGAGAGTGGTTATTATCCTACAAATGGGGAGTTATAGGTGGGGCCCACACCCACCTAACCTCCGATGGGAGAATTTAGTGTGGTGGGGCCCACACGAGACCCTAACTCTTCACCTCCCCTATAACCTACCTAAACTCCCAATAACTCACCCTTGCTTAATAAATGACAACTCTACTCATTTATTGGAGTGGAGCCACACCACTTTCCATATCTCTCTCATCATTTAATTTTTTCCAACTATTCAATTAATTAATGTGTGTAAATTAAATTGAAGAGAGATGGAATGTTTGTTATGATAAGGGAAAATCTCTTTTTAATATTTTGCTGGGAAAATATTGTGTGGAGAATCCCTGGAGAATTAAGAGAGCTTCCTCACTCCACGAAGAATGGTTCCCCTTCTGATGGGTCTCCAATGAAGGACGCTCGTACCAGGATGGAAGGACTTTGCAGAAGTGATGAATGCCAACAATCGTCGTCACCTTCATCACCTCCCTTGTGATGACGGCAATGAGCCGACGTCCACCTTATCACGATATCGTCAACGAATGGCGATCCTTGAGGTAGGGGTATTGTTTTGAATTTCTCCTTACCATTTTGAGGAATGAAAGATGTGAACAAAACAACTATTTCCCGGTTGATCTGTGGATCACTCGTACATGTAGGATGGATGCAGGGTTATTTTTTGGGTTTGGATTTGACTTTGAATTATTAAATCTTGATTGAAAACGTCTAACGTGGTGGGCTCAGGATGAAGAACAAACTCAACCCTCTGTAGATTGTATTTTTGTGTGCGTATTGACGGTGATGATTAAACGGGACCTCCACGATGTTTTAAAGCCATCGCAGTGAAGAACAGGTTCTGGGAGAGTCGCAGGCGCAGACGGCGAGCAAATCAGACCACCGGAACGAGTCCGGTGGTCCGCAGAAGCCGCTGCCTGCGCACCCTGCCGGTGCTGCGGTGCCCCAGCACGCCCCCGGAGGAGAACCCGCCACGACAATAGTGGCGATGGAGGTGTGACGGACCCCGCGGTTGTGCGAGATCTGGGATGCCCGGAGGGCGGCACTAAGTGGCGCGCCTGTGTTAATTAGCGGGGAGGCCCCGCCTCCCCCGCTCCGTGTAACGCTCAGCCAGGCTGGCCGAGTCGCGGTCGGCCGTGGGCTGGGCCACGCCAGCTAGTCCGGGCAATGCCAGATGGGTCTGTCCGCGCCCTACCGGTTCAGACTCGGACACGTGTTGGGTCGACCCGGTTCATGCCGACCTAGGGGATGTTGGGACGGGTCGGACAGGGCCCAGACCCCCTATTTTCGGACCGTTTTCGGTTAAACGAACATTTCATGATCTATGGACCTCTGATCGACTCACCGTCAGTAGATTATGATTCCTTGTATTAGGATGGTCGTTTCGGTATATTACACTCATGATTTCATCAAATTTTGGGTATGGTAGGGTAGGCTCGAACACGAAACCAACCGGGCCCTGGGAGCGGAAATGCTTATAACTTGAGGACCAGACGTTCGATTGACGTGTCATCGACTATGATGGATTACTCTTGATGAGAAAGTTCTTTTGGCATACTCTAAATCCGTTTAGGATTATATTTGAGTATGGTAGGGTTGGTTTTAGCTTAAAAACCAACCAGGACCCTGGAACGGAAATGCTAATAACTCATAGACCGAGCGTCCGATTGACGCACCGTCTTTTGCGTTGAGACCTCTATGACGAGGCCGTCCTTTGAGATACATCCATATAAGATTACATGACACTTGGATGTATCGACCAGTAGATCGTGGAGTGAAACCTCTCGGAGGCGAGCGTACAGAGTGTGGAGACCTAGCACCTGTAGACCTGACGACGGCCTGCCGGATTCGACTCTGAGTGATTCGATTAGCCTAGTGGATGGAGCACTCGGTATTTTGCAGCAGAACCATAGTGGAAGGAGCACCTGGTAGTTGGAAGCAGACCCACGATACTCAACAGGAGGTGTACCTCTGTAGGCTATTAGGGATAGCTCCTGGAATTTGGCGGCATACCCTCAGCGGACAAAGCGCCCGGTATTCGGCAGCGGTCCCGTGGTACTCTACTGGAGGAGTACCTCAGTAGTCTAAGGATATTGAGTAGTGCATAGGAGTCGTGACAATACTACTATTCTTGACAGAGGATGAGTTATTTAGCAGCCATGGTTTCGACATCATGAATAAAATCTTGTTTTGAGCTTAGTCAATGACCTTTGTGTTTTCCTCATGATCGAGATGGGTTACTTGATAACTTAGGTAAATGTATGGGCATATACCTAAGTAAAGGTTATCTGTTGATATGTTTCTCTGTGGTTTATCTTTGTTGGATTTTAGTGAGACCTTGAGGGTCTCGGGGTCCCTACTGAGTATCGTGATACTCACCCCTGCACAGGCTATGCCCGAACCTATTTGTGTTGGATGCAGACGACGGACAGTGCTGACTGCCGGAGAGTGTATGAGGATTGGACGTACCTGGAGGTGGACACTAGGAGTCACGACACGCGGAGTAGACCGATAGACACAGATTGCTGAGGAGGAAATCTATACCTACCCTTCAGGTAGGAACCCGGAGGATGATCCAGGAGCTGCTTCAACTTTTAGTTGTTGTCTTTTTAGTTGTAATTTTCTTTTAGTTGAAGCTATACCATTCTGTTGGGCTTGCATTTATGGCCCCTTTGTACTTTCAGCACTTTTGTTATACTGCTTACTTAGTGTTTGCTTCAACTTTTACTCTTATTGTGTGTGTTTGTGCTTCATAAAGTCAATGCCTTCACTTTTTATCGGGATTTACGTCTTTGGTGCTAGTCACCAGCCCCTGGCATATGGAAGGTGGGCATGGGGTAGTAATGGCATGGTTCCGGAGGATGGGTCATAAAAAATTCATAACAGAGGAGTCAGTTCTATCACAGAACTTAGGACACTGATATTTTCTTTTGTGTGTAGCAATAGTGTTAAACGTACTGAGTGTGGTTTTCAGTTAAGGGAGTCTAGTGTTGGTGCGGTGGTCGATGTATCCATACACCAGGACCCTGAATTCTGATTTCCTATTTAGTTCACAAAAACACTGATTGCGTGTGTGTTTCCAAATGTTTTCATTATGTCAGCTCAAACCAGGTCAGCTCACTAGGTATAGTCTATTGACCATGTCACATCTATTTCATTCAGGCTGCCTCCCTGCAGACGACTAGATAGAGCCCTGAGGGTTGTACGTACTAACAGCCCGCCGAGCGATGAGGCCTCAGTACATGGCCCTCATCCATTTGAGGCACCAGAGGAGGCACCAATGGTACTACCACCCATTGGGACACCGATGCCCCCAGCCCTAGCAGCAGGCGATGCACGCCGCATGAGTGCGCTACACGAGTTCAAGCACCAGAGGGCACTCGGGATTCGGGAAGAGATGGACCCACATGCGGATGATGATTGGTTTGAGGCTGTGGTGAGAGTCTTCAGGCTAGTCGTTACACCAACGGACTTCATGGTGATCCATGCTGCCATCCTCTTTCAGGCAGCAGTAGGCTGATGGGGGAGCCTGATGCTCTAGATACATGACGAGGTGTCACATCTATAGGCAGACTTCAAGAGGCTGTTTTAGGAAGTGTTTGTGTCAACCACCCTTCAAACAGTGCAGATACATGAGATACTTCATCTGCATTAGAGAAACATGAGTGTAGCTAATTACTCATCGAGAATAATTGACCTCTCGCGGTACTCCACATATATGGTACGAGACCCATTTTTCAGGGCCTGGACCTTCGCGTAGGGGCTTAGGCGGGAGATTAGATCCTCAGTTGTTTCTCACAACATTCCAACGCAGAAAACAGTGTTGGAGAGAGCCCTTATAGTGAAGAGTTTCCTTGATGAGAAGTCTCTAGTAACGGGACCCACAACTAGTCGACTTATAGGGGAGTATTCTGCAGCTGGCAGTAAACAAACGACACATGGGTCCAAGAGGACCAGACCCACCAATGGCTGACTGCACGACTCAGGTTCAATTGTATAGGGTAACCAGAGTGGAGTCAGAGCCATTCGTGCTAGGAGCAGGTAGTGTTACTCCTCCAGCGGGCTTGGTCACATGGAACGTGACTGTCTGACCTGCAGTATAAACGATCAAAATATAGATGAAGAACCTCCCAGGAAGAGGCAGTGGTTCAATCAAGGCGGACCGCACGGAGCATGTGATCGTGGAAAAGGAGCTAGACATGCATCTGGTGGTGGATGATGCTTTGAGGTGTTTCCACCACCACCACTAGGAGGACAACCCCAACCGCAGGGAACATGTGGACATGGGAGAGCACAGCTTCAAGAAGCTAAAGCATACGACTACAGAGCTCCTAATGTAGGTGGACAATAGTGAGACAAGTTTTAGGCATGGATTCCTTTGTTCTTGGTGCTTCTAGTTCTATGTTGTTGTTGTTTGTGGTTGTTGTGTGTCTTTGTACTTGAGATACATTAATAAAAGACACGCGTTCTTATGATGTTTTCTTTACTTCCTTTATGTATGGTTGATACTAAGAGGTTTTAGTTAAAACTATAGACTTGACCATCACATTTGAGATTCCTACTGGAGGAGAACCAGTAACCTTGCACTGACGTTGATAGCATGACTCAACCCTTGGAGGTGAGAGTAACGATTGGATCTCTTAGTAGTAGTGTTGAGGCTTTACGATGTTATTCAAGACATGAATTGTACCATTCATGTCAGGATTGACTGTAAGAGGCAAAGAATGTGGTTCATCTAGGGGATGAGACCAGATGTATCTTTTTGGAAGAGGAGAAATCTCAGTAGCTCTTTGGTAGAACGTAGACGAAGAAGGGTGGAGATGAGTTCTTACATTTGGCTAGTCTCACCCATTGTTCGTAGAGAGAACAGTTTATAGTTCTCTACAACTCAATAGTCTCAGGTGTATCTTCTCTCAGAAGGACCTGAACCTGAGATAACAGCAATGGATTAAATTCCTCTAGGACTATGACTTCGAGATTGTTTATACTCATGGGGAGGGGATGGTTGTAGCAGATGATCTTATTAGGAGATCGGGCATTCATCTGTTAGGAGTGGAGAGACAGCAGCTGGACGTATTTCATATAACCTTTGTTTGGATGGTGATGGTGTCAGTATGTGTAAAACCAGAGATGGTTTAGGCTACGACGGAAAAGGTGCAGATCATCCAGGTGTTGATGAAGACTTCACAGAGAAGACTGAAGACCTATGCTGATAGGAGATGAGACCACTAGAGTTCGAGGGTGAGAAACATGTCATCCTAAGGGTCTCACCTCAACGAGGTATTCCGATATTTGGTTGATGCAGCAAGTTATCTACACGTTTGATCAGACCTTTCCTAGTCCTCAGCAAGGTAGGCGAGGTGGCTTACCGTCTGGCCTTTCCACCTTAGTTGCACCGGGTGCATGACATCAACCACGCATCTCAACTGAGGAGATGTGTGCATGACCTATCCATCATCATCGAAACAGAGAGATAGACATCGATGACTGGGAGACATTCATGGGGATCCATTAGAGTTTGAGGATCAACCATATTGGGTCCTACAAGGATGGCCAATTCCTCCTGTGTGCTTTCGCTAGCAACACAGGATCCTCCAGTAGGGCACATGGGAGCAGGAGGCGCATATTCATGTTTGGTACCTCTTTTAGATTTCCTAGTTTGTCTGGTAACTTTACAGGGACATAAATACCTGATGGTGGGAGTAATGTAATGTCCTGGAAATTTCAAGGGAATTTTTTTCATAATTTAATTGAAATATTATGAGTCTGAGGCTCTTTTCGGCACTTGATTCTGAGGCTCGGTGTGCCCAGAATCAGTATATGAAGTTTATCTCGGGTACATTCAATAAATGAACGATCGGTCATTTTTGGTTTGTTTTTTAGGAATAAATGAAAATATGTGTTTGATATTTTTTATTTGTGGAGGGTGTTTATTATCCTACAAAGGGGGAGTTATAGGTGGGACCCACACCCACCTAACCTTCCATGGGAGAGTTTAATGTGGTGGGGCGCACACGAGACCCTAACTTCTCACCTCCCCCATAACCTCCCTAAACTCCCCATAACTCACCCCTTGCTAAATACATGACAACTCCACTCATTTATTAGAGTGGAGCCTCTCCATATCTCTCTCATTAATTAATTTTTTCCAACTATTCAATTAATTAATGAGTTTGAATTAAATTGAATTGAGATGGAAAATTTATTAAGATGATGGAAAGTCTCATTTTAATATTTGGCTAGGAAAATATTGTGTGGAGAATACCTGTTGAATTAAGAAAGATTCCTCCCTCCATGATGAACAGTTCTCCTTCGGACGGATCTCCAACGAACGATGCTCAGACCAGGAGGGAAGGCCTCTGTGGAAGCGACGAATGCCAACGATAGTCATCTCCTTCATCTCCTCCCCTGCGATGACGTCAACAAGCCGATGTCCATCCTTTCATGATATCATCAACGAACAACGATCCATGAGGTAGGGTTATAGTTTTGAATTTCTCCTTACCTTTTTATGGAACGAACGATCAGCACGAACCGACAGTTTCCTGGTTGATCCGCGGATAGCTCGTACATGCGGGATGGATGCAGGGTTATGTTTTGGGTTTGGATTTGAGTTCGAATTCTTAAATATTGATTGAAAACTTCTAACGTGGTGGGCTCGGGAAAAAGAACTCACCCGACCCTCTGCAGATTGTTTGTTTGTGCGTGTATTTACGAATAAGATGAAACTAGACCGCAATGGCGTTTGAAAGCCATCACAATGTAGAACGGGTACCGGGATAGTCACAGGCACAGACGGCGGGAAAATCGGACCACCGGAGCGCGTCCGGTGGTCTGCAAAAGTCGCTGCCATCATGCCACGCCGGCGCGGGGGCGCGACAGACCCCGCGGCCGCGCGGGATCTCAGACGCCTGGAGGGCGGCGTGGCACCACTGCTGTCAATTAGCGGGGACGCTACACCTCCCCCGCTCCGTGTGACGCCCGGCCAAGCTGGCCGACCCGCGGTCGGCCGTGGGCTGGGCCGCGCCCAGCCGGGCCAGACCCGGACCCATGTTGGGTTGACCCGGTTTGGGCCAACCCCGGGGATGTTGGGTCAGGTCATACTGGGCCCTGACCCCCTATTTTAGCACCATTTTCATTTAAACAGACAAATCTTGAGCTATGTATCTCCGATAGATGCACCATCAATTTCGTAGGATTCAATGGATAGATACAGTTGCTTTGGTATATTACACTCATGATTTCAAAAATGTTTGTGTATGGCCGGGTTGGTTCGAACCCGAAACCAACCAGGACCTTTGAGCCAAAACACTTATAACTTGAAGACCGGTCGCCCGATTGACATGCCGTCCACTATGTTGGATTCCTCATGAGGAGACGGTTCTTTTGAAATACTCTATTTGGGTTTCAGATGATATTTTAGTATGGTCCGTTTGGTTTTAGCTTAAAAACCAACTGGGCCCCTTGAACAGAAATGCTAATAATTCACAGACTGGTCATCTGATTGACGCGTCATTTATTTCGTTGAGACCCCATATGATGAGGCGGTCCTTTGAGACACATCCACGTGAGATTTGGTTACACTTGGAAGTATCTACCAGTAGCTCGTGGAGTAGACCCTCCTAGAGGTGAGCGTACGAAGTGAAGAGACCTAGTAGATGTAGACCTGAGGACTGCTTGATGGATTCGACTCTGATTAATTCGAGTAGCCCAATGGATGGAGCGGCTGGTATTTGGTGGAAGACCCATGACGGACATAGAGCCTGGTAGTTGGCAACAACCCATGGTACTCGACAGGAGGAGTAACTCTGTAGGCTATTAGTGAGAGCGCCCGAAATTTGGCAGCAGATCCTCAGCGGATGGAGCGCCCTATATTCGCCAGCAGAACCATGGTACTCGAAAGAAGGAGTACCTCAGCAGTCTAAGGTTAGTGAGTAGCACCTTAGAGTCCTGACATGACAACTGTTCTCAAGAGAGGATGAGTTCTCCAGCAGCCATAGTTTCAACATCATGAATAAAATCCTGGTTTGAGCTAAGTCGATGACCTTTGTGTTTTCCTCATGATATAGATCGGTTACTTGATAACATTGGTATATGTATGGTCATATACCTATGTAAAGGATATCTGTTGAGATCTTTCATTGTGGTTTATCCTTGTTGGATTTTATTGAGACCTTGAGGGTCTTGCGGTCCCTACTGAGTATCGTTATACTCAGCCCTCCACGGTCTATGCCCGCACCTCGTTGTGTTGAATGCAGATGACGGACAACGCTGACCGAGGTAGAGTGTACGAGGACTGGATGGTACCCGGAGGTGGAAACTCGGCATGACGTCACACGGAGCGGACTAATAGAAACTGAGTGCGGAGGAAAACATCTATACCTACCCTTCAAGTAGGAACCTGGAGGACGATCCCGGAGCTGCTTCACCTTTCAGCTGTGGTCTTTTCAGTTGAACTTTTCATTCAGTTGTAGCCGTACCTTTCTATTGGGCTAGAATTTCTTGCCCCTTTGTAGTTTTAAAACATTTTTTATACTTCTTACTTTGTGTTTTATTGCTGCTGTATGCTTATTATGTGTGCTTACGCTTTATAAAGTCAATGCCTTCCCTTTTTATCGTGATTTACAACTTTGGTGCTAGTCGCCAGCCCCTGACCTATGGAAGGCGGGCTTGGGGTAGTAACGACACAAGCCCTGAGGATGGTTCGTGATACTGATATACATAGAAAAAAATTGATCATCACATTATGTATTGTTTTGGAACATATTGGTTTCCCTAGAGTGATCAAACTAACATGATCTATTCCAAACATCCATAAAATAATTCCTCATGTTTAAAATGAGAACCACTCTACCTCATAGTCACAACACAGCATCATGAAAACAAGATCCCTCGCGAGGTATCTTACCACAATAAATATTCTAACTATATCATTGACCCACTACATCATTAAAATTTCTATGTTGATTTTGATCATCATAGATAATTATTCTAATGTATATTGCATAAATATCTATATGTTTTCTCTCTATTCATTTATGTTAATATCAAAAAATCATGATCAACATTCATAACAATTCCATTGACAACTTCACACCTAGAGTCATAAAATTTCTTATTAAGTTAAATGATACCACATTACTTTGTCCAAGAGTGTATAAAATATATATATATATATATATATGTTATAATTGTAATACATTGATAATATCTCCATCAATACATGCCTCATTTGAGTAAATTTGTACATCAGACTCTTATGGTATAAATTTTCTATAAATCACTCCTTGAAATGATTGTTCCACTAAATCTCAAGGGAGTGAATAAAAATTTCTATCTTAGGGTCTTGAATGTTAATTCTTTTAACATGATGTATTTAATTTTAATGTCTACATGCTACCAAATCTCACCTCTAAATTAATACATAACCCAATCACATACCTTAAGAACTACTATAAACATCAAAACCAACAAATGGATTTGGAAGAATTTTTTATTGAGCTGATGAGTTACTCATATTCAACTCCTAAAAAGATAAATTGTACAAATAATTATACAAAAATAATAAACTCTTATAAGTAAAATTTGTCATTGTTAATTTGATGATGGATAATTTTTTTGAAAAATAATTCACATAATAAATAAGAAATCAAAAAAATATCCATTATAAAATAAATTCTTAGGATTATCCGAAGACATCACCTCCAAGGTATTCTCAGGATATACAAAGACTCCTTTCTCAGAAGTCACATAGCCATGAAATTTCACCTTATAATGATGGAAATTAAATTTAAATATATTTCTACAGAAAAAATATTCTCAAATAATACCAAATATGATATTAAAATATAAATTAGAAACCATTATATATCTAGAATAAATAATGTTATTTTCCATGAATACATCCATACATTAATACATTATTGATAAATTATTCTATTTATAAATTAAAGAAATACCAATATACTATAAATAATTCCAAAAGACATAACACGATACTCAAAATATACATACTAACACCTAAATGTTTTCTTAATAGTATCTTCCTCTTAAAACCATAGTTTGTGGTACCATGATCATAGATCAATTTTCAAAAACCATGAAACACCATTAATATGATTATAAAGGTCATAAATCCATGTAAAAAGGATTATAGTCTTCCATTTCTACTGATTATAATTCATTAAATCAATATAATGTCATATCGACTCTTCTAACTTCTTTATAAATATAATTTATGGTTCCCATGTTAACATTTAATATGAATTAATTATTTATAACAATGTTCTTCATGGTTAACATATAATTATTTTAATTATATGAGATCCATATGGTATGAGGTTTTTGAAATGGGTCTCATCTCCGGAAGAATGAATATATAGAATAAAACATCCCTGTGTGGTGGTGAATTATATAAATCATCATCAAATATGTTTGGGGTAATCACATTCCATTAATGGAATATGATCAATTGATTATAGATCAACAATAAAAGAATCAATTATCACAATTAGAATGATATTATTGCACCAATGAGAACAATGATATATAATACCCCTAATCATAAATATCACTAGCCATAGATAAAATTGGTTACTCCATCATGTGAAATAAACTATCTTTTCTGATGATAAAAATCGATCAAGGAATTAAAGTTAATTATATACTCCATTCCAACAATGAAATCCATTATTTCATGATCTTGAAGTCGAATGTCCGAAATTGTTTCTTGATCTATGCACGTCACTCGAAATTCCAGGAAGTTAAATCTCTTATTTGAATTCATTCCTAATGTATTGGAATGATTCATCATGAATGTAAAGCTATATGAATGCATGGAAAATATATCGATCAACATGGATTAGATAATGGATTTATTTCTAAAATTAAAAAACCTTTTTTCAACCATAGAATATGATATAATCATTATAAATATAGTGATATCATGTTATGTATATCAATCCTCTAGTTTAATATCCACAGTAGAAAGATAACAAGCCATAGAATACACTTTGTTTACACCCTGAGCATCAGATTCTACTTGAGATTATGATCCACCCCAATTTACGTTATGTTTAAACTAATATAATTTGGTAATGTGTGACCTATCACTGCTTACATGGGTATGATATCATATAAATTTTGAATATGACCATATTTACAACATGTTTGAGACACCCTATGTGTTTGCATAAAATTATGTCAAATTTGTAAACGTTTCACCAACTAGAAATAAATATCAGGATTTTTTAATAATATATATTTTGTACTCATTTTTCCACCTTGTCATTGATCATCACATATCATTTTAAAATTATCTATAAAAATTTTTGTACTAAAAACTATCAATGATTCTCTAATTAGTTTTATTTTCCTAGTTATGTCTACCTGAGAAATAGTTTCATTGGATACTACCTCGATGCTAGTTGGTAGTCTAAAAATTATCATTATTGAACAAATATATTCCCTCAAACCCACCTTAAACAAGTGCACCTTATGATATTCATTCCAAATGATATTTCAGGAAAAGTATACCAGCATGAAAAATACACTTGTATAGTGATTGATAGCACGATCTCCCTGCTCCAATGTACTAATGTCTTATTTTATCTCCATTATTATAGTCTTTATATAGAATTCTTAATTTTTTATTTATTAAATTATTTCCATGTGAGATAGTCACGAAACATGTATTTCAGGATTGACTCTAACCACATCATTCCCATGAATTCAAGAGTTAAAGTGGAGAATTCAACATTTGATTCCTGTATAGATTTATTAATGTTAAATATCCCATAATTAATTTTTATCAATTTTGTGAATTTAATTCTATGTTTTCTCTATGAATGATATGTGTATGTTTCTTACTGAATTCTGAATCATGGTCCACTCTTTTATCATGTACAAAAAATGGTACTTGATTTGTGGAAGATATCATTTTCATTCTAGTCTACATCATACATAGTGAATCTAGAGGATAATAAAATGGGGAATTATAACACCCTAGTATTTTACAAAGGATTTGTTTCAAATTAATTAAATTTTATTTATATTTTTTGTTACATGATACTACATGTTTATATAAAATACAATATAAATTTAAAATATTAATATTTAATTTCTCAGTTGATGACTAGTTGATAGAATTGTAGTATGAATATCATTAACTAAATTAAAAAAAATTAATGGCTTTCAAATATATATAAAATTTTTGGTAGTGGTTAATTGATTATAAATAATGATAAAAAAGTCATTAGAAGGCATAAAATAAGTTTTGTAAAAAAATTATTAAAACCATGAATTTTAGTTTTTATTTTATCACTATTGTTTAATTGTTTTATTTGAACCTGAATATTAAATATTTAGTCTAATTTATTATCAATCTTGTATTATTTTTCCTAGGAGTGATAAATTAATAAATATCATTTTGTGCATCAAAACAATATTTTTTCGAAAATACATTTTTCCATGTTTTTTTCACTTATTATAAAAATTTATTTTTCCAAAATTATGAAAATTTATTTTAAAAATTTATTTTCAATTTTGAAGCCATAAATTTTGATTTTTCATAGTGGAGAATTTTTGGTATTTTTCTAAAAAACATATTTTTTCAATGAATAGTTAAAGAAAATATTAATTTTTATTAATAGGTACTTTTCGTTTAATGAAATTACAACAGTAATTTTAAATTATAATGGTTTGCATGTAATATGAGTATAATATTATTATTATTAATCTCATTTTGTTACTTTTCATCATTTTTCTACTTAATTTTTAAATAAAATCAGCCTACCTATATGAGAGCTTTTTTGTTAGAAAACCACATTTCCATCAACTCTATACGATTAATATTAAATAACATTATACAACTTTAATTAGTTTTATTAAATTCAATTTTTTCATATTTATACATATGAGAATTAACGTTATATTAAAATTCCTACTAATTTTTTTCGTAATGAATAGTAAATAAAATAAAATTAAACAAGTAAAGTGGTTGAGGGAAAAACAACAATGCGTATTCATTAAAATAGGTATATAATGGTTAAAATGACTTACCATGTTGTCCAATTCCTATTAGATTGAAAATTTTCAACATAATAATTCCAATGCTTAGTATAATTTTTTTTTGATTTTATAATTTTTAAAAAATATGTATACAATTTTCTTCTAAAAAATTCAATCTGTGTACTATCCCTCACATAAAAAATTTACCAAAAATCATCACCTATCCAAACATCAAATCCTTTTTTTTTCTCTAAAGAAACACTCAATCACATAATATACATAACCATAATAATCATAAAGGAAATATTTTAGTTATAAAACCCTCATTAGATGGATTTTGGTGATAACAATATGTGGTTGTCCATATGGATCATTATCATTCTCAACCTAGTTTATTTTTTCATTTCTTTTTCAACCTCATTAAAAACATCCTCAAATATGTTTAGATAATAAAATAAGTTTCTTCAATATACTAATATGTTTTTATGATAATTTAATAACATTTATCAATTTCTTCTATAACAAAATTGTATATAAAATCGTCGATCATGTGTGTTGTGGACTACTCCCTCACAAACAGATGAAACTCAATTCTCATCACTCCTGATCCAAAATAGAGAAAACTATGAACATAATGTTTATATATTAAATTAATGAAATATTTATACTCCTATAAATATAATTTATCATAAACCATCATACCATACACTCTCTCGGAAAATGATAACATCTCTTATTCAAACATAATGTCTACCGCCTCCATGAGGTTTTGTGATTTTTAGTCTATTTTTCTGACATTTATTGAGGTAAAAATAGATCTAGAGGATATATATGATATGTTTGATAATAAATTAATATATAAAATTTATATATTATTTAAGATTATTATATTCCATAAATCATTTCATTCAAAAAAAATTCATTTGTACATACAACCAACCATCTCCATGAATGATGTAAGTCAGTTTCAACACCTAACATTATTTCATTAATCTAAATATATAAATAAAAAAGTTATATAATATTTAATGAATTATTTATATGATAGAACCGTTATTAATTGAAATTAATTGTAAGTAAAAATAATCCTACATAAAAAAAAGTAATTATTCCCTAAATCGTGATTTTAACATGGAATTTCCAATAAATAGGTAATAAATAGACATAAGAAAATAAGAAAATATGTGTTATATATTAATATAATTCTATAATATATTTACAATAATCCAAAATATAATATATATATTTTTTAAAATTTTATGATGAAATTTGATTGTTGATCTAATTTATTTACATTCTATCTGTTACTTCTTTTTGACATATTCTATATTCAACAATCATTTATTTTCTTTATTTGTTATACATAAAAATTGATAGGATATATCATCAATAAAATTATAATAATTATATTTTATGATTTATTTTATTTTAATATTTTTTGTGGATTATGATTCAAAACATACCAAGGCGTTATGGGATCTCCGTCTATTTTTACATTCATGGGACACATACCACATTCATAGCATATATATTTAATATGGTGTATTTACTAACTAATAATGTATTTTTTTATTGTTCTTATATATGTTATTTTTTTCCTATTATCTTTCTTATGTTCATAATTTCATGGTGATTATTATTCAAAAATCACCCATGTGGTATGAGTTTTATATTCTAATATCATTTTAATAAGATTGTTTGTGATTATGTTTTCTGTAATGAAATGTTATAAATATATTAAAAATAAAGACATAAATTTTATTATAATTTGGTTATTTTATTGGAATATATATTTTTCATTTATTTAAAATTATTTAACTACTCTATATATAAATGTAATGTTTTTAACAAAACTACCTATATTTATCCCTCCAATAAAAAATCATATTTCATTTATATCCATGTTTTCTAATATTATAATATATAATGATTTTACTATATTATAATTAAATTTTAACGTCCTATATAACCGTGTTTATTTTTAAAAAATTGATCAGAAGTAATCATATTATTTTCCTTCATGATAAGTCCCTTTTGTTTTTAATCAAAAATATGAAAGGAATATTTATTATTAAGTGGTCAACAAGAAAATTATTTTAGGGAATCATTATTGAAGCATTCATTTAAAATGTTCCATGTTTATATTCAATGAATTTTTTTTAAATATTTTTGATAGTAATATTTTATTGAATTTATTTTAACGTGGAATTTTATTTTTCATATGAAATGTGGATAGTGATATTTTCATATCATTTTGCGTCATTGAAGTAATCCTTTTATGTTATTTATTCTTTATTGGATATATGTTATAGTGATATTATCCTTATTCCTTATCTCAATGGATTACTTTTATGAGGAAAATATCGTTATGGAACTATTCATTTTCCATGGTTCATGATATGATAAATTGATTAAATTTTTGTTGAACCCATTTCATTTCCACATGATAATCTATAATTAATTGATTATGAAACACATTTGTGCCGATGGGTTATTATAAAATGAATCATTTTTATCTTAGGGAAAAATATTTATGTTTTTGTTAATTTGAGGGGTTAAACCATTATATACAAAGGATGTGTTGTTAGTATATAAAAAATTTATTGGAGGTTCAATTATAAATTGATGTCGGGGGGTTCCCTTATAAACCATTTTCAGTTGATCACGTTATATCTCCGATATGCGTGTTGAAAATATGGGTAACTCATGATTAAATCATGTTATATGTGAACAAAATTTCATGCTAACATTATTATTCATATACCTGGATTCATGTCCATATTGTTATGTGTAGTCCAGGGATCATGCCTATAATGTTTTTCATGGTCCTTATTTTATATTATATGAATCATCTATGGGAATGATATCTTTCTTGTAACTAAATAAGGGAAACAATTTATATATTTACATGTTTTCAATGTAATATAGATACGATTTTTCCAAATTATAGTGTCAATATTATACTATCATTGCCTTTTTACATGTCTCCTTTAAAATTACTGTATTATGACTATCCAATATCTATTCAATGATTTAGTATTATGACATCTGTTATGTAGTGTATGGTTGTAAAATGTTAATCTCTCATTCATATACCCTTATGATCATAATTTTTTAACGTAATCATTGATATATCAATTTCATAATCATACTATGAATATCAGAAGACCCATTGTTTTGTTTAATTTCACCAATCTATTATTAATGTTTTTATTTGGGGAATGTATATGAATATTACTTTAGGTATTTATTTGTGGAAGATGATGAAGATAAGTCATAAAATAAAAAAATTATATATCTAGTATCGACAATAAATAAAACATTATAGTTTACATGAATCTAATTATGAAATCTATTGAATATTCAAAAAAAATAATTGTATATATACAAATGTAATGTAGTAGTTTTTATAGGAAAATAAAATAAAACATATTTTGAATATATTTTTATTATATCTAGATTACTTTTATAAAAACCTGAATGAAAATTCTTAATATACGATAAAATCATAATGTGTTGGTGAGGAAGATATTATGTGATATTACTAATCATACATCTCTCTATATGTAATACATGAAAACTTTTCCTTAGGGTAGTAATAAGTCGAGTTAATAACTCAAAAAATAGAGCATTCAGCTTCACTTCATCATAACGATGTTCCTAACAATAGGCCTGGTTTCACACCTAAAATGAAACTTATAGGGGATATGAATAGGTTAATTCAAATTTTATATATCAATAATTTTTAATTATATGAATATATTATATTAACAGATATATTAGGCTGAATATAAGGTTATAGAATGAAATGAGGTAGTAATTTAATAGACATCATATACATTTTTGTTCATTATTATATTGTTCCTCCCTATGATCTCTTCTGAACACACAATATATTTTGGTTTCAATTAATGTCTAGTACCTAAAGGAACCATGTTTTTGTGGAATGTGATAAAAAATGAAATTACTAACCACATGATAAACCATGTTATGTCATATTTGGGTTGCCAGAACTTATTTTTATTCTTGAATAACATTCTAAAGACATGAATGATGATGACAATCCTAACTAAAATAGAATGAAATAAAATTTATTAAAACCTTCATGACTAATCATTAGTATTATTTTTATGTGTCTATTTATGCACTACTTTTAGGTTATTGAATCAGTAATATTGAAAACATATTTTCTATTCATTATTTTTCATAACATGAAAATGTTACATTGGATTCTTATCATTTGGAAGGTGAAAAATTTCAATGGCGGGCAGTTAGAAGGTTGAAAATGAAATAATATAAAAATGAATCAATTGAGTAAGATTTTATTAATTAATATTTATTAAATAGGTATATTCCTTGAATTATTCATAAAAAATATATATTAAATTCTTCTAGAATTATCGTATGGTTGATGAATATGTTGCAAACTATGAGGAAAATTTTATAATAAATTTTAAGTACACTACTTGTATTATAATCAAACATGGAAATATTAATTAACTATTATTAGGTGTAATAAATCAATGTTTCTGATGGTAATTTTACATAATTAAATTATGAATACATGAAAAATCAATTTATATTCAATCCAATTATAAATGTAATCTAGAAACATTATTTTTTTGTGATATGAAATAGAATATGGGGTATAATGGAAGCCCCAATGATCAATCACATGGGGGGAAAATCATAAACATAGTACCTACTGAATATGTCATAAGGGGAACTCAATCGAATTATGTGAAAGAATGATTAGGTGTTTCAAGTGTAGAAATCATGAACATTGATTAGAAAAAATTAGAAGTGAAGTGAGTAGGATAGTTAGTGAAAATAATTGGGATAATTCATAACTGACTATACCACCAACACAATAGTTTTAAAAATAAATTGATTTTGGGATTTATTAAAATAAATTATCAAATATAAGGTCTAATGAAGATAAAAAACCACGAAAACTATTTTTGGAAACAAATTAATAGAGAACTTATTCAATCAAAAATGTTCAAGCAATTAATTATAATTAAGGAAGACTTATCCTAAAAGGGACTAGACCAGTATATGTCTACCCTTTTCATGTTATCGAAGACATGGGTGCTTGGAGAAGGATTAGACGAAGTCTGGAAAATTTTATTCACAGAAAGATGAAATAAGGGGGGTATACAATGTGCACATGTGGTACACGATGTGACCGGTTATATTTCCAAAAATATAAATCAAAGCACAGAGTTGATGTGTTTTTTTCAGAGAAACATGACCTTGAGGGAGTACATGATGTGAATGGGAAGTACACATTGTGTACTAACCCATTACTGTATGTTTTAAATATATACCAGGTGCTTGGTTCATTCCAACCCTATGGCCAAAGAACCCTGGCTTCTTGTCCCAGGAGACCCAGCAGACCCCCGTGGCATTTTAGAGATCGCTTTGTCTAGGATCGATCTCAGGCTTCCTTCTTCGATCTGTCTTCAATCTGAGGTAATATATACCTTCGTTCTATAGTTTTATTTTATCATTCTTCTCACGTTTCTCCTTTATTAGTTATGGACTTTGATATACATTGATATAATGGTGTTTCTTTAGGGTGTTATTAATGTGGTTATTCCGTGACATCCTCAGGTGGATGTAGTTTTTGGGGAGAAGGCGATCGTGATCTGTTTCATTGAGTCGTTCTCAATCGAAGAACGTCGAAAAACATTTGAGGTAGGGGATTAGTTGATTCTCTATTCTTTTAAGTGAAACTATATAGTTATCATGTGTTATCCCACTAGATCACAATACAATTTAAATAATAAATATTCAAACCGTACAAATTAATTGATATCGATCGTTTGTTATTGTCTATTGTTTTGATAGACAGTGTAATATATTTTCTTGATTTGATTAACATTTCTTTCTTCATAGAAATTGGTAAAGAGCATAATGCTGGAATTAATAGATATTTATTTTTCTAAATATAATGAGGTATGTAAATGAATTTGGTTGTTGTTGTTGTTGTAATTTGATGTTAATCAAATTGATATAGTAATCACTTTTAATCAATTTGTGGAAACTATGATAGATTTTTGTTTATGTTAACCTTAGTTGGAACCTAAAGCTAAAACATCAGTTACTTCCAGATGGATTAAATTACCAACAATTTGATAAAATGATAATTCCTCGTAGAGGTCTCGGTTACCCTATTGCTTTTAAAGGCCAAGATCCTTATGCATGGAGATGTGAGATATCATTTCTTGTGAAGGAAAAGTGCCTTTATTGGGGACAAGAGACCAGTTGATATGATGTTTGTTTTCCTACCGCATGTGTTTTGATGTGATTCTGGATGGCTATTGTGATATGTTGGGAATTGGAGGCCCGTTGGTTGTGGCCGCAATTGACGCCTAGAGTAGAATGATGCATCTGTTTATGCATGTTGTTGTCGGTGAGGACACTGGGGATAATGAAACCGGTTGGATGGGAATGTTGGACTCCTACTAAATCTTGTTGGTTAAAATCTTATTTACTTTCCACACTACTCAAGGAAATTGGTTTTTCCTACGCTCCTACCGAAATGGGTGAAGACACAAGGGGCATGCCACGTTCAATCCGTGTTTAACTTCATTAGGGAGGATGATTCTATGCTTTTTTATATGTGGAAAAGACATGGTAGGTCATTCATCCACTCAATTTGTTGAGCCCCCTTGTGTTTAGTAGCTTAGAATGTTTTTTATTGTTTTTCTAGGAATACAAGAATGTAATAATGTTATTAATAAATTATTGTATACATGTTGTTAACCCATGGGGTTGGATATTGTTGGTATGCAATGATATGGATTCAATTTAATGAAGTAATGTAATATGGGTGTGATACTAATGAAATATTATCGTTAATAGTAAATTAATTTGTAAGGAATTATTTTACATAAAGAGAAACATATAAAAATGGAATGAAGTAATGTAATAAATCTCTTTAAATGGTTGGGTTATTATAGGATAAATTGTCTTAGATGTGGCATCTGGGAGACTCAGAGGCTTTAGCTGCAGTTGAGTCAATGACTTGGTAATGCCCATTGTGTGGTTCTAAGATATACTATATTATGTACTTTTTTGTTATTCTATACACTACTCCACCCCATCAGTTAGGTAAACTGATATCCTAAGGATTATGAGCCCTAGGGTGTGTTTTTTCCCCAATATTCCAGTGGGATTGTAGATGGATGACTACCCCCTTTGTCCACACTCTCTTCTGTTGGTAGTTACTTTTTCTGGTAGGCACAATGGTTAGTTTTCATTATAGATGCGTGTAGAGGGCTATATGGACTTGTCATTATCCACACATTTATATTATGTTTGTAGATTCCTAAGGACCACTATAGGTGTAACATGTATAGGATGTGATGGCTCGAGGTTCATTACTCAGTGTATGGGACGTAATGGTTTGAGGTTTAATGCCCGACATATGATACATGTTATGTGAGATGTGGTGGCTCCCAAAAACGTCCTCTCTAAATTGGTTGTGTGGATGTGGTTTTTTTTCATGAGTTGATTATTGTGGTGCTTCACGTAGGTGTATATGGGAAATCCTTTTTGGATAGATATTTTTAGGGCGTGCGACGTTGGTGCAAAGCGGCAAACTAGTGGATTAGTAGTTGCGGGGTGACCTTGATATTCTTATTATTTTATATAATATTGAATGGGATACCTGTTGAGAATAGCCAGGGTGATCGTATGGTCATAGTATACATGTTTAGTTGATGAGTTAGTTTTACTTTTTGTTCATTGAGCTTTATCATGATTTCATTACTTTTGCAAGAGAGGCTTTGGGGAGGTTCCTAATGAGTACACTGTTATACTAAACCTATGAATATATAAACTGTTTTTAGGTCACATACAGTAGGTTGGAGATCAGGTTGGTTTCTATTAGCATGGGGATGCTGAAGCTGTTCAGGCTTCAAGGTCGCTGCTGTTTTTACTTTCGATTAGTACTTACAATTTTCCAGTCATGTTGTAGTTGTTTTTCTTTACATTACATATGTGTACTTGGGTATTATTTTATATTTCAATCTAAGTTGGAGTTGGTTGGTGTATATCTTATCTCTATATTTTGCATGTGTTCTCTTAGAGGGTAATTCCTCCCATTTTTATGTTTACTATACACATTGTGCTAGTTTGAAACTAGGTGCCTATTAGAGGTGGGACTTAGGGGTCACTATATCCCTTCTCAAATTGTAATCCCTAGAGGGGAAGAACATGTGGGGAGTGGGGAGTGAAATATCCACTAACCTGTATTTGATAATTTTTCATTGGGTTATATATGAATGAGCACTATAATTGAATTATAGTAAATCCTTTTGTGAAAATTTATAAATTTATGAGCCTTGAATAACTCAGATTTCATTGATTTTAGAATAATTAAATCACATTTTTTATTTTATGTAACAAATATTATTTTTCCTTGTATTGATGTTGAAAAATATATGGATTAATATTGAATCTATGATCTATTATGAAAAGATAATTTGAGGCCTAGTGTGGCATGATTATATTTTTCAAATATAGTAAATATATTAACTATCATGCTAATGTGGTTTTCAGGAAAAAGTTCAATAACTCTTAAACAAGTTCATAGATCAAAAAAATGAAACCATTATTGAATCTATGGTTTTATTATGTAAAAAACTACTTATTTTTATTAAATATATTTAAATAATATTATACCCTTGATATATTATAATTCATTATACACCTTGTTTGTTTCGTCTCAGTTATTAGTAGAATAATACAACATCATATCTATTTTTATTTTATAATTAAATATTAATGATTTTTAATGGGGAAACTATATACAATAGTGTACCAAACATGCAACAACATGTATCTATGAAGTCTTATGTAGCAGATAACATAGAGTTAGACTGAAAAATAATACAACAATAATATTATTATTTTAAATGGTAGTTAAATACTTGCTGTTATATTGTCAGGAATGAACATAATTAACTAAATTAATATTTAAAATTTTATTACACGTTTTTAAATTTATCAAAATTAATTTTAGTTTCTTGATATGATAATGGTTCAAATTTTTATCAAAAAATACAGTAAAATTTCTAAAAAATCAGTTTACCAGCTATTGATTGAGAACCCTTTTTAAAAATATTTTTTAACACTTTTATATGTTATATTTGAAAAAAATAAACATCTTATTTATTTGTGGTTCTTTAAAATTTTCCTTGGTTGATATTTTTGTATTTTTTTGATGAAATTAATATTTTAATGAATACTGAAAAATGCTGCAATTTAATTCAAAACTACCTTTCGGCCTAATTTATTTATATGGTTAGATTATCTGTTTAATTTATTTAAAAGTGTATTTGTATTATGTTATTATATATTAATTCAATTATGGTCACTAAAAGTAATTTTAAATTTTAAATGGAGATAAAAACAAGTAAATCTTTTGATAGTTTTTACATTTTAAAAATAGACTTCCTGGTTTTGAATATGGGAATTAATTTTAAATTAATTAATGAAAAATATGTGTTTTGAATTTTGAAAAATAGATTCCATATTTGGAATTATATAGGTCCAAATTATCTAAATTTGTATCTTTTCATTTTAATCATTACGAGTAGTAAATTTGGTAATTTTTATTTGTCGCCGTTATTGTTAAATTAGATAAATTAGGGTATCAAACAAAATAGATTGGTTACAAGTACCCTAACAGCTGTCAAAAATCTATTGGATGATTAATAGTAATCCCATATTACCTATGAGTTGTAATTGTTTAATTAAATGTATATTTGTCCATGAATGTGATGTAATTATTATTAAAACGAACGAAAGTGACAACATGTGAATATCTTATATAATATAAGCCTAATAATTTTAGTATAAATATATAATTTTTTAAACATCGAACTTAAATTATTTGAAAATATAATGAATTTATCTACATAATGGGAATGTATTTTTAATTTTTTTATAATAAATAATTACCAGAAATATTGAGAAAATAGTGATATACTATTTATTTTATTAAGAGGAATATCGAATAAATGATATTATAAATTTTAAAATATATATTATACAACATATTATATGAAATCAATGAATTTAAGAGATTTATATGACATTTTATTATTTATTTAATGTATTTCTTTTATTTAATCATGTAATGAATTTTTGAAAAATTCATCTCTGAATAGTGTCAAAATTAAAATAATTCATAACGTAAAATATAAAATACTTAAATGTTTCAATATTTATATATATATAGAATTATTCCAAATAGTTATGATAACTCAAAATATGTCTTAAATGGAACTTTTTTCGATGCTTGAAATGTTATATTAATTTAATTAATACAAAAAGTGTAAATAATAAAATAGTATGGTATGATTAGAAGGTGTAAAATAAAGGTTAAAAAATATAAGGATTTGAAAAAAATATTCCAAAAATTAATAATTTCTATTATATGACTGGAATGTGACCCAAAATAATTTTATATTTTATGTAAATTATTTTGGGACCATTAGAAATTGAAAATAAAATTATAATAAAACAATATTTCAAAACATTCCTAATGTTCCCCTCCTCCCTCTTATAAAAGTACAACACATCTACCCATGTACTGACACCACTCAATCCCCTTTAATATCCAAATTTTAGCTCAAATAAGATCCCTATATCCCTCCCTTAATCCTAGTAGCCTTACCATGGTCAGAAGGACTCTCCAAGAATCCTTTTGTCTTAAATCAAAATTAGTTATCCAATTTTGATGTAACGTCTTCTCTCAAGATCCTTTCATTAATTTTCCTTCTCCACCCATACTCTCATTTTATTCAATTAAATTATAAAAACACCAGTATCCTAAATATAATAGGATTTTCTATGAAATTGGTTCTACCTACACTGACACAAACCTCAATCTAAAGGATATTGAACATATTGTTTCTGTGTATGGCTAGAAACTACCCCATGAAGAGATAATTTATCAATTTTTTCATACCACCTCTCATTGTGGTCATTATGATGGAACTGTATTTAAATATGATGTATTTTATTTGTATTTTTTTGTCTATACTTCATTAATTTTTATTTACATAATACCCTTATGCTTTCCATAATGTGCACATATGATAATTTCATTTTAGGATGTGTCGACAAACACCTCCTCAATGTTATATGAATAATTCATGTTATACATGGAATTTATACACAATGGTTTTATTAAACCAATCAGAAAAACAGAAATCAATATAATATAGGTATTATAATATACATTAATATCATTTTATTATTATTCTTCTAAAATATCATATAAATGAATGTAGCGTTCATGTGTAGGTACGGTGTACCGTTGCCATGATTGGTGAATTTCAATTCATATCTCACAATATTATGGATAGTATAAATACATATATACTAGATATATATTATATTTAAATCATAAATAATTTTATGCAGAAGATGTAATTTTTACCACATGGACAATTTACATTAAAATAAGTTTATTTTCGACTCTAGAATCAAATATCAACAACTCGACTGAGATGAATATAAATAATTTTATACTTTTAATAACATGGTAATATTTGATATAAAAGGAATTTTAAACAATAATATAGTTCTCAATAAAGTATAAATTGAACTATTTTGGTTATTCCAAAACATTACGATTGTACATGATGAGTCAGACTAAATATAAGGGAGTTTCTAATGTCAATTTCCACTCAATGGATTTTGATGCATATTTCAATGATTATAATATGCCATGATTATGCATGGAATAAATGTTTATTTATTTATGTTTTAATTTACACATACCATTGTGTGAATTAATTGTTTATACACATAATCACAACATTGGTAAATTGTTACTGCAATTATACAAACATTGTATGGGAAATATTAACAAAATATCATTTGGCTGAGTTAAATATCCATGCCATTTGTTTTATTTTTCCACGAATAATTGTTGATGAATAGTGACTATTTTTCACTCAATATAAAATTATATTGTGTGTATTTATATTGTCACGCGTAATTATTTCATTGATTTATCCTTAATTTAATGATACCATCTTTGTATGGGATTTCATCTCAATTTACATTCTATTGATACATATTTGTTGTCATGAACCAATTAACTTTTATATGGTATATAAAATGGGTGGAATATAGGGTGTCCTTAACTTCTTAGTTGACTTCCACCCATGACGCCGTCCACCTCTCCCAGTTGAAGAAATACAACTCAGATCTATCTCTTGTACTGAATTGGGGAGAGTTGGATATAGAGCTTGGTTTGTATATTTTTGTGCGTCTGATGTGAATAGTTGATTACCAAGAGAAGGTGATTCTAGGGATTTCTATTCCACTGGTTCAGGTACTTTGGAAACACAGGAATGATGTCCACGAAAAATGGGAGTAGAAGTCGTGGGTTGAGAAAGAGTACCCATTCTTGTTTTCTAATCAAGCATAATATTGACATTCTAAGGATGAAATCCATTAATGGTGGAGATAATTGTCACTACCATGACTTATTATAAAGGTAATTTTTTTTAATTTATATTATTTCTTTGTTTTGGTGGTTTCCTATGTATTTTTGGATGAAAGGGTGTGTTTTCATGATTTGGTCCAAACCCTGAGCCATGTTCCATATTTAAAAAACAATTTGGTTTCTTTTATAAATATTTCAATTTTCAACATTTTTCACCAATTATACTTCCAAAATGGCCTCCCATGACATGTTAACACCACTATATAAATTTTTACCCTTTAGGAATCCAAAATCACGGTGGATTTTTGTTTTTATTTAACGAATTGGGGTAGCCCAGATGCCCATATCCAGTTTTTGGAAAAATTTTATGTTTAATATCATATTCAATTTTTATGTATTATTGGTGGTTCCAACTCTCACCCGATCCCACTGACTTTGGGTGTGGCCCCTTTTCATATTCCCCTTCATTAGAGCTCATATTGATCACAAATTAAGGATGAACATAATAGGATTTATCAAATCATCATGATTTGAAGAGGTAACTTATTTCCTTCATGACTGCTTCACATTTTACACCTTTCCCAAATTTCAGTCCTTATTTGACCTTCTTAGCCTTATTTGAACCTCAATATCATTTATGTCTGTTTGAAAATTAAACTACTAGTGTATTAGGTGAGATTTCTTCAAGATACTTAAATTAAGTGGGTCTCCTTCATTAGTTACTTCTATTTAAATGGAGTTTCTTCCATTATTCTTGATGTTCTTTATGTCCAATAAGTATGGTTTCAAACCTTGGTTTTGATCCGAGGTTTATTGGATTATTCATTTGGTTTTAGGATTGATCTAAATCCATTGTGGTGTGGTTGTGCTGCGGTTGAATTTTCACACAATGATTCAGTGGTTTTGAAAACATTGGTAGGTGATTCCTTTTGTAATCAATGTATATTAGTTATCATTGCTAAATTTTCATTTTTAGTGCACTTCTAATTTATTATCCTCTCTGTGAAATTTGGGTTTTGATATGTTTTTTATGTAAATGGTTTTTAGTTACCAATTTTGTGTTAATTTGGATGTTTTACATATCTATTTTATGTTATTCCAATGGGGGTTTTTTATAACTCATGTAATGGGTTTAATGAAATGTTTTGGGTTCTGAATATTCTATTATAGTGAATACAAATATGAACAATGTGTTCAATGTGGGGTTTTTTAG
This sequence comes from Viscum album, assembly GCA_963277665.1. Taxonomy (NCBI): domain Eukaryota; kingdom Viridiplantae; phylum Streptophyta; class Magnoliopsida; order Santalales; family Viscaceae; genus Viscum; species Viscum album. The sequence continues at coordinate 555,408,856 of OY728138.1, forward strand.
GGATTTTGTGTGAACAAAATTGTTATGTTTTGTGATGTTATTTTATTGAAATTTTAAATGTTTTATTGAATAGTGTAAGTGGTGAAAAGTATTTGTATATAATTTTTTGAGTTTATTATTACTAAAACTTATGAGCATATGTGATAATGGTTTTTTTATCAAGAGATTCTGGTTTTAGCACAAACGGGGAAGCCCAGTTATCTAAGAGGGCATATATGTACTAGTACGCTAGTGATCCCAAGGGGGTTTATCCCTATTTAACTGAGAAAAAATTGATAAATAAAACACTAAAAAAATATTAATTATGTTTGGGGACCAATAGTTTATTGGTATGTTCCCTACCAGTGGATCGTGCTCGATCATGTATTTTTCTATGGTTACTTTACACTGATGTACAAGGAATATAGGCCTCGATAATAACTATTTCCTCTATGTTTTCCTGAGATTGGATCTCATTTATTCTTTTGTTTTAATCTATGGAATATAGTGGTTTTTGATGGAAAATATTGTATCTTACAAGTTTTATTGAAATGTTCTCACTCAGGGAAAAATCCCATTGAAAAGTATTTACGTTTAAAAGTTTCATTCTTTAGAAATTATGTCCACCACTTCATGCATATCAAAATCAAAATTCATTTTATATTTTATTGTTTACACTATGGAATATCTTGGTGGAAACCTATTGGTATTATTCTCACACCCTAATTTCAGCCCATGGGTGTTTGTAGAATTTATCATGTTTGACATAGGTAAAGTCACGGCCTTGGTTGATGGTGGTTCGGGTTGTTAGTTCCCATTCACGATGTGGTGTTATGCAGAGGGAATGTGGGTGATGACCGCTTATCGTGTGGAGTCCTTGGGGAGCTTTTTCTGCAACATTTTTGTGTCTTTGGACCTATTTTTCAATGTTTTAACCAATGTATTCAATTCTGGACTTTATTTTATAGCTTGTTTGGATGGGATTTTCAAATTCTCTTTATCGATAGATATTATTGTTTTATGTATTAATACTCATGTAAATAATTCCAAACCCAAAAAGTATTACACCCATGAAAAATTTCCAGCCTGTAGGAATAGGGAACACCCTTCAAGGCTTGTCATTCTCCAATTTAGGTGCTAGTTTTATTGGCGTCCATATTCTGGTCATGATAGAGATCTTCAACCAAAAATGGTATTCCAAAATAAAAAATGATTACCATGACCATGGTAATTTATATTTTATATTCAGTTATTAATTATTTACCACAAATAATTACACAACGATGATGTAGTAATTATTCAAATAATGTAACAATCAAATAAACAATATTAAAAAATTTAAATGTAATTTAATTTTAATTTTTTAAGGTTATACTAGAATTTTCTATATTCCAAAGGCATATTTGAGGTTTATTTATCTATTTTGATAAAAAATATATCATGTTTTTTAATTTTATTAATTTCAATGTAATGAATATTGTCAAAATTGAAACTAATGATATTTAATGAAAATATTAATTTATTAAATTGTTAAATAATGATAAAAATTTTAAATAACACAATTATTAGGATATGTTAAAAATAATATAATTATCTAGACATTTATGGTCTAAATAAAACCTTAAAAGTAAAAATTACTGCCCTCAAATAATTATTATTGTCTTAATATATTAAACATTGAAATAGGTTAACTAAGTGTCACAAAAAATAACATTATCAAAATTAACACAAAATATAGTATAAAGAATATTTTTTTGATGATATTGAAAAATAATATTATCATATATTCAAATAAAAATTCATTTCCAGTCATTTATATTTATATTGTATTTATTATAAATTAATCTTTAAGAAATTCTAAAAGTGCCACTCAACGTAGTAACAAAAGGATACCTTTTCTTCTCTTTTTTCTTGAGAAATCATAAACTATATTTCTCTTCCAAAACCAATCCAAATATCATTATAAATTTCCTAACATCATCTTACAAGATTTATACTAGGTATACTACCAACCAAGGATGTTATATGGTTCATACCAAAGGAGATACGCGCAAGAAGAGGTAATGTACATCAAAAATGTTTTTTATTTATTTCTTCTTTAAACATATTGAATTCATATTATTACATGATTATTTAAACAAATAATTGTGTATAATATTATTTTATTTTACTTTTTAAGTATAATACATAAAATATCACACAATTCCATAAAATTTGAAACACAATAATCATTCTTGTGTAAAAAAGAAAAACCACCTAATGAACCGATGAAATTCATTTTTCCATTACCACATATAATGGTCAAGAATAATGATTGATATATACTTTTTATATGGTATATATAAATATAATATCTAATTATTTTAGTATGATTCTAAAATATTCATATCACAGATATATTCATGGTTTCCTTTTCGTTGGAATACAACAACGTTAGTCATGTGTACATCAGAATACCTGCTCCTGAGGTGATGTGATTTATTTATGATTTACAGGGGATGTAATAGGATATTTGTATTAATATATATGATATAAATTAAAAATTAAAAATTATTTAATTATAATATATCTTTTAATTTTCATTTTTTAATCTTAAATAATTATTTCAATAATGTTCATGCTAGCATATAACCTACCATTTCCATTAACTATGATTTTTATTCTCTCCCACTATCATATATAAATCAGTTTAAATACATATATACTAAATATGTGTTATATTTATATAATTATTATCATTATCTATATAATTAAATCTTGATCTATGTAATAGGAATAAGAATAACGTTTTGATAAATGTATGAAAAACAATGTTGTTATTAAATGAAACAATTATTTAAAATGGATTTGTTAATTATAAGGTAAAATGAAGTCATATATTAATAATATATCATATATATGAATATATTTTTATGGTGTTTGTATAATAAACTTTTAAATATTATACAAGGGATTTGAATGCGAATGAATGAATTGATGACTTATGTTAATTGATTTTTGTCTCACCTTTATATCTCTGGGATCATGGTTTATAAAATACTATTTTAAATTGTGTGGTGTTTATATTTCACATGAATGACTTTTATGGGTATTATCCTAAAGAGTAAGGTATTTTAATATCCTTATATTTTTATATGTTTTATGAAATGTATGATTTTACTTTTTATAAAGTAGTAAGTGTTTAATTTACAATCTCAGTATTACTTGAAATTTTTTATCTTTAATTAGCTATTGGGTAATATATAATTTACATATACATGTTATAAAAAAATGTTTTGATAATTTTTTTAAAATAGTAGTATAAATTTTTATGTTAATTTTTAATCATGTCTTACTTTATTACAAAACATTTTTAATAGAATATTTTTTTGTTTTTCTAAACAAGGTTCTTTTGGACTTTTTGAAAAAAATATATAGAAGGAATATTATCTAACTTATATGGAATTAATGTATTTTCTTGCTTGTAGTGATACCTTAATAACATGAGGAATCAACTTCATTTTTTGTAAGCTTGTATTAAAATAATTTTTTTTAATTTATAATTCCAAATCTTTTTTAAAATAAGTAATGATTCCAATAGTTGAAAGGATATTTTCCTAAAGAATTATTTTAAGTGATCTTTCAAAACCATTTTTCATATATGGTATCATTTATTAATGATAATTATTTTTTACTAGGACTATCATTCCATGATAATTTCATTATTCATTCTATTGGTGGTGCATATTTATAATGGGATAGTATTTATGAATCTTGTTATATTTTAGTGAGATATTCATTGATAAAAACTATTCAAGAAACTATTTCTTTACAAGATTTCTAATTATTTGAATTATTTATATTCTTCTAGAAAATATATGTGTGATTTTATTTATTATAGGTGTGCGAACTATATCTCCCTCTAATTAATTTGGTAAATGTGTATAACTTATGAGGTAAATATGTTATGTGTAAAACCGAATTCATGTATTAAAATTCAAAGTGTGCACCTAGTTTTCATTTCATTAAGTATAATAATTGTCCTGTATTTTATATCTATGAGTGTACGAATTTAAGAAGCTTTCAAATCAATATTTTTATGTTTGTACGTGGTTTTATATACATATGTTTTTGAAATGACCTTATATAATGTATTTAACAGAAAGAGTAAAAATGATTCTATTCAAACATGATCAAAATGATATAATTTTATGTTTTAGAAAATATTTCATGATTTAAGCCATTTTTATTTATCATGTTCATATATGAAATACGTCTCACAATTTTCCATGATTTATTCCATCATTCATGTATTTGATATTTAATATGCATGGTGTGATTTTTAAATTATATGCTCATGTTTTTATATCCTTATATATTCCTTTAGAGGTCAATTTTTAATCCGTATTGTGAATCTTTGACCACTAATTCATATGATTCATTTCCACATCTTATGATAAAGGTTTTTAATTTATTATAATATATGGGAGGATCTTTGGGGGAAACATTGGAATTCTTTAACTAGGCCAGATGTTTTTTCCATGTTTGCAATGGAAATAAACAATTATGGTCATTGGTCTTGTGTTTGTATGATGTAAATAATATCACTCTTAACAAATGTAATATCTATTTATTTAAATCTTGGATCGTTATAGCTGGTATTAAATGAATAGTATAGTTTGATCGTTCGAATATAGGATTAGAAAAAATTAGTTAGATCCATATTTATTTTTATGTGCATGTCTAGATATGACTCTATGAATATGTTTAATGATGAATTATTATATATGAAAATGTCAGGGAATTTTTGTAAGGGATAATTTGATTGGGTTTATAAAAACACATCCTTGTATGGATAATACTAGTGGAAGTTGCTATGCAATAGATATACCTTGGGGTAACAAACCAAAAAACATCATATTTATCTAGACTCAGTGATGAATTAGTGTATGAAAAGGGGCCTTGATATACTCCTAGATTATCACTCCAATGGGGAGTATGATTTTGAAATTCACAATCATGAGAAAAAAAATAATAAGGGATTCAATATAGGATGAATATGAATGAAAAAGGATAAAAATAAGGTTTCATATACTAAATAAGATTTCTTTATATATATATATCCTATAGGTGATTTTACAAAATCATATGATTTTATACTACGATAAGTATTTCTTGATTTAAAAATGTTGTTTCTTAATAATGGTTAGAAACTGGAGGAACCAAGTTACTATTGAATTTGATGGTAAATTAAATACTTCTACTCCTGAGAAACCAAATATTGTGGGATAAAAAATTTAAAATCTTTTATCCATGGTCATAAAAAATCTTAGGATATGAAACATACTGGACCACCATATTAACATAGGATGGTACCAAATTTTGGTGATTCCATCATGAAGAAATGTTCATATTCATTATATGGGTCTTATATTACACTTTATTATAACAATTTATCGATGAAACTGAAATTTAATTTCCTATACTCTAGTATTTGGAACTTGAAAAATTCATTTGGGATATTTATCAAATAGACGGTGAAGCTGATTAATGTTGTAATCCTAAAAAGATAATAAAGAAGCTTGATGAAATTGACCCTTTGAATGTGATGATTTAATGAATGTAATGGTATATATGTATTTCACTCTTATTCTTCTAATGAAAATAGAAATTAAGTTACTTATGTTAATTAAATAATATTATTAATCTATTGGAACATATGATGAATATTTTAGAATACTGGGTTGGAACACTTTAGGATGTATCATTCAATATGATGGTAAGGATGATCAAATATTTTATGGAAAACAATATCTAACTAATGATATTTATCTATATTGGAATTCATTAGGTATGATGGGATCATATTATGTTCTATCATTTAAGAAATGGAAGTCATATTATCAAATCAGTCTCATCGTTTTGGAATGAAATAGAAGATGTAGTTTAATAGTACATATATGAACCATATAGAAAATAATATTAACATTATATTATGATAAATGTGTTGAAATTATTATGGAGGATATTGTCTTAAGGGTATTAATAAATTTTTTAGGTTTTTGAAAGAACTTCATTGTGAAATTAACTACTAAATTTATGATCAAAATAGATAATGATACAAATAAGGATAAGGTTTCATGTAATTCCCCCCAACTAAATCAATGATTCTACTGTAAATAAAATGGAAATTATGAAAATAAGGTCCCGGATACTAAGGATAAAAATGATGATTTATTTTATCAACCTCTTCAATCAAAATTCACAATTTACCATTATTTGACTACTATTGGAAACGTAATGTATGTCAATTAATTGATGGAATTATCGATATTTTTGTATTGGAAGACAATAATACTATTGTTTATTTTATTTTATGATATTTGAAAATAATGAATCATCTAATGATCGGTCCATTGTATATTTTCTATAAGAATTTGATATAATATGTGTAATGGTACTATTAACCATGAATTGTAATTGATGTGGTGTTTTTTGAGATAACATGATTTAGTTCAGGATAACCCATAATTAATGCTTGATATTGTGATAATGAGATATAGATATGTTTGATTATAAAAAGATAAATTAGATAATACTTATAATAGTGAAATTGATTAGTAATTTGATGACAAAGCGGTTTATGATATCATGGATTGGGAATATTTTTCGTAAAAATACCTCAAGGTAACATTTCTATATTTATGGGTTGATTGTCTTTGATGAAAATTCATTTTTTAATGAACATTTTTCGAGTCCAATGATTTTTTTACAAGGTATATTGAAAAATATCCTAGACAAATGAACAGTCTCGTAGGTAGTGATTCAGAAATTTTTATACAGAAGGCGACGCAGTTTCCAAGTGTTTTCGAAATATTTGGGATCAATAATTTGGAGCATAGATAACATTTTGAAAAGTATATTTCCATGAAACCGTTATGAAAATATTTAAAAGGGATGAGTATCATGAAGAATGAAAATCACGAAGGGTTCTTTGCAAATGTAAGAAATATTGTGATAGTGAGATCCATGATTACGACAATCATTAATAACATAGAATTTTGTGGGGGTATAGTTAAATAAGGATAATCATAGAGGAAATGATAGAGAATATTGGAATTGTTTTGATGTGGTTGGAATCTTCAAGAATAATTGGAAATAATTATAAATATATCCTTACTCATTCATAAAATTAGTGAGACTTATCAAAAATATTACATATTATGGTTTGTTTAGGTGGTTTCTTGAAGGTTGTGGGTGAAATTATGTTCGTAAAGGGTATAATGCTAATCGAATGTTATGACCTTTGAAAAAGTAGTGAATTTTGAGAAGGCTAATCAATGACTAAAAAATGGAAGGACCTCCACGAAAGATATTTTAGCTTTGTGAAATAGGTGTTCTTCATGAAGGATCATTGTGCTTCACAAAAGGATGAGTTCCATGATTGAGGAGGATCATGAATGCATTGAACATTAGAAAAATTGTTCCGATGGACTTTCACAATAAATATGTTGTAAATTGGTATTCATCCATTTGAAAAAAGTGGATCCTCCAGAGTAAATATCACTATCAAGGAGAAAGTACTGATTATTGATAACTAATGGACCTAAATTTCATTAAACAATGAGTGGATCTCATACAAGTATACTGAGAAAAGAAATCGTATCATGGTGATCCTTTCCACTGAAAGTGATACAAGGAAAATTAAAAAGGGAGTAACTATTGAGAATGATGTTTGATGACCCTAACAATTGTAATGGTAGTGAGCCTGGGTATAGATGAGATTGATCACAATAACCATTCATAATAGTGAGCCTTAGTGGATTTGGTACAATGAAAACATTTTCATTGTATTCTCCTTTAAAAAATCCCAGTAAGGGTCAAACATGTAAAATTGATGTGTCTCGTGCAAGATTTCAATTTTGTTCTTACATTTTGCTCAGAAAAAGATAGGATATTTTTTTATTTATTGATGTAAAATGATTTATATAGCAGAAGTATTTATCATTCACACCGAGATTAAGCCCCATCTTTGGGTATTTAACCGCATTGGGCTAACAAATATCAAAAAACAATTATTTATGTTATGACGAAAGAGTTATTTATTAAAATAATTCAGGTTTTCACTGCTGATTTTTGGTAATATCGTTTATTACCATGATTCAAATAATAGAAGATAATGATATTTACATGTTTGGTGTTCAATGATTATGAGGTAAAACATTTTTTTCATTTTGTTAATGATAGGTTAATTTAGGGAAAATAGTTATATATTTTATAATGTTTTGGATTTTATTCTTGTTGGCGGTGCATAGTGGTAACCATTTATGAAATAATTTATGTTGAAAATTGGACATGTTTTTAGAGATTAAATAATTAATCCAAATTATGAATACTTATTATTATTAGATAACCCAAGATATGTATTCTATTTGGATGTTAAATATAGATAGAATTAATGACAATTTATTCCATGATAGATCATATAATCAACTAGTTATTCATGAATTACAATTTAATATGCATTTATATTGGAATGATATGATGTAAAAATAGATCAATGTAAATCAAAATAGATATATTTTAAATAAGAATTAAAAAAAATTAAGTACATCATATAAATGGATCTTTAACCGAATTATAATCATATTTTATAAATTTGTTTGAAATCAATTTCCTTTTTCAGTACTATTATGACTATAGTTTTCTTTTCATTGACCATATATTGACATCTTTCTCAATCACTCTATAATTGTTCTTGAGGATAAATTTTCCATTATAAATCCATCTTTTAACATTTTTCCACTATGGATAAATAGTTTTGTGTTGCCTTAGGTATAAATTATGTTTTAGAATTTCCCTTTTTATGAGAATGTTTTTTTCATTTATTTATGTTTGTTTCTATGAATTATATATAAAATAATAATCATTCGACAACCGAGAAAAAGCTGATCAAAAAAATCGGATCAGAAAAATTCAATTTAAAGTGTGAATAATGTAACACCAAGAGATTATTGTGAAATATTTTTTAAATAATTACATTTGCATTCTTTTTAGATTTTCATGATAGTATATGTGAGGCTTGTGGTACACAAAATAGTTTCATATCTTGCATTACATGAAACATGAGTTTCTATGAATCAATGTTTTATCATTATAATTATCTAAACATTAAAATTATTAACTAGACCTTATAATAGATAATATGAATATGATTAACCGAATAATGGAATTATTGTTTGCAAATGTATATAGAATTAATTACATTGTGACTAGTGAACTACATATGAATTTTAAACCCTTTTTAAAATATAAGAAAATAATTTACTGAATAACTATTTAAATCCACACATGTGTTATTTATAAAAATAAAATAATCAAATAAATCTTATTAGATTATATAATTTAATTTATATATATTATATTCAATCTAATATTTAAAATTCATTCTATGTGTTTTATTGACATGATATAAAAATAAATCCAGTTATAAGATAAACAATTGTTTTCCTTCTAAAAATCTCTTTTTTATGAATTTAATGGAATAATTATTTTAAAAATAAATATTTGACCTTTTATAAATTGTATTTAAAAATTATACATTTTACAAATAATAATTTAAAATATTAAATTGGAATAATTTTGTGTTTTTCAATGAAAGGTTTCATTTTGTTGTCAATAGTTTAAAGTACATCATTTAAAATGAAAAATGACTTTTCTTCTAAATAAATTTTAAAACTCTATCATGTATAAATTTTGTATATTTAAAATTAGACATATAAAAATATATTATTGTAAAATAACTGAATAGAATGTTTTTCCCATTATTTTTTGATATAAAAACAATTGAAACATATAAAGAATGTGAAATTAATTCCTAGTTTTCTAACCCGTTCTTCGGGATTAATATTAAGATAAATTATAAAATTAATGGTGTATTTAAATTTTTAAAACTATATTAAATTATATGAATAATTAGAAGAAAATTTAGTAAATATATCCCTTTTCTTATTTAACAATATGAATAGCAAGCATTGTAATTTTATTATCGGTGTTAATGGTAAATCTATTACATAAAGGAAATAATATTCTTATAAAAATTATCTAGATACCCTAAAAATTATCCTCAATTTATAATATGAGAATTTATCAATGAAAAATATCTATGGGTCTAATTTATATCTTCTTGGATGTACATTTATTACTTTAGGCCCTATATAGAATTATAAATTTAGAAAAGTCATACTTTTCAAACTACTATTATTAATAACAATATAATTTTTTATATGTAGTATTATAGAGGATATATCTAACCGTAAAAAAATTATGTATAAAATATTTACATTTAGAAGTGATTTTTTTTTAATTTCTAGTAATGAAATATGTTCATTAAATAATTACCCAACAATGGTGTAATAAATACTTAATTAGTAAAACAATCAAATACATAATATTATAAATATAAAAGGAAATGTAATTTTTATTAATTAATAATATCGAAGAATTTTATAGATTAACATTATGTATTAGTAGTTTATTTAATTTTTTTTCATTCCTTTTGTTTTCATTATTTTCATAATGTCAATGTAATGAATGATGAAATGATTTACAGTAAAGATATTTCATTGAAATAACATTTTATAAAATTAAAAAAAAATGAAACAAAGAATGTATTTAGACAAAAGTTAGTGAGATATGGTCAATGTTATAGTAAAGTTTCCATTTATTGTATAATTTACTATTTATATACAAAAATTACTACTATTAAATATTGAAAAAATGTTACCATAGTTAAAATTAAAATAAGATGAAAAAATGTATATTCAATATTATATGGTGTAAAATATCACCAAATCATGTCGAAAATGTATCAGTTGATGATATTGCAGCCATATATCAATATATATTTAAATAAATGGGATTTTGGAGTTATTTTTATTCATATTTATTTCATTATAAACTAATCTTTTGAGATATTAAAAAAAATCCTCTCACCGCAAATATAAAAAGAAACAACTTGTTCTCATTTATTAACACTTAAAAACTAATTTGACTCATCAAACCCCATTAATACAACCAAAAAATTCTTACTTTATTCATATAGGCCCTTATTTCGTATTAATGACCACAGAAGATGTCCTTCAGTTCAAACCAAAAAGAGTAATCTAAAGAACACATAACTTTCATCAAATAATATTTTGTTTTTATTTCTTCCTTAAACCCATTCAATTGATTTTATATCAAATTTATATTTTTACCATAGTTTCATAATGAAACTTTTATTTTTTATGTTATATTTACAACTTAAAACATCACAATCATTCATCGAATGGTATACACAATCATCATTCCTCTATACTGCAGTCATCCGCCATTCAAACCGATGTCGTTCATTAATCCATTATTACCATATACACATGAGAATTATTATGGATTTATAGATTCCATATGAATTATATATATGTATATATATATATTAAAAAAATAATTTACATATCACACATACCTTCATGCTTTCCATTTTGTGAGAATTTGATAACGTTGTTAGTGTGCACAGTTGACTAATACCTCACAAAGATATGTGATTCATTCCTTAATTATGTGTAATGTAGTAATGATGATTTAATAAAAATATATGATATAAAATACATAAAAATGGTTATTTAATGATAATATATTATATTATTTTCATTCTCTTAATCCAACATGAAAATGAAAACCCCATTCATTCTTACAAATGGCATAATGTCTCCATGAATTATGTATATTATTTTATATATATAATCTTTATCAATCACCATAAATAATTATATAATGAATATATATGATATTTATTTTATGTAATTATTATAGAAAAGATTAAATCAATATATATGTAAGTGGACCAAGAAAACATGTCAAAATATATTTGAAAAAATGTTTATTACAAAAAATATATCATTAACAAAGAATTAATAATACGAGAGTAATATAATGTTATAAATAAATAATATTATGTAATATATATATATATATGAATATGAATATGGTTTGATGGTTTATTTATAATAAACATAAAATTTTTATACATGAGGTTTGAACATGTACGACAGATGAGATGATATTTGGTAAGAGATTATTGTAACACCTTTATCTCTATTTGTGAAATGACTTATATAATAGATGTTTATTTTGTGGTATATATAGATCCCATGAATGTATATATATGATTATTTTCCTTATTATTATCATATATATATATATATATATATTATGGTGAATGCGACTTGATTGACTAGAAAGTGGTATGGTTTTATTTTAAAATCTCATTATTACTCAAGATTATTTATGTTTATGTCTCCTCAGAGTAATAATTACTTTATGTGTCTATTTGTTATAATTAATATTTCTAAAATATTGTTTTTACTATTTTTCTATGAATGATAAAAATTCATTTTTAACAATTTTTTAAATTTTTACAAAAGGATTTTTAAGTAATATTCCTTTTGTTATCTAAAAAATGATCAGTGAGTTTTCTGACAATAATATATATGAAGAATGGTTTATTATCCAATAAATCATGAACATATTGTTTAGATTTCTTTATTCCATGATGTCTTAAGTAAAATGTTACAATTTTACAAGGTTATTTTCAATGAAAATCTATTCATTTAAAAATTCCTATCCTTTTTAAAATAAAAAATGATTTAAAAAATATAAAGGATATTTTCATCAATAATTATTTTTAATGATCATTAAAAATAATTTTACCTACAAGGTAGAATTATTTGTGTTCACCTATGAGTTATTATAGTTATTATTTAATGATTCATTCCTTATTATTTTTTTGGGTTGATTCTGTTATTGATGGAATGATGTTTAATGATCCCATTACACTAAAATTTTATATGAAATGATGAAATGTTTATTGAAACAGTTTAATATCACATTTATTGATGTGTTGGATTATTTACGTCCTTATGGAAAACATATGGGTTCCATTATTTATGTGACTAGTGGGACCCATATCTCACTCTAATAAATTGTGTAAATATGGATAAAAAATTTGGTAAATATTTTATATGTGAACACTAATTCATGTTCACAATTAAATGTGTGGACCAAGATTTCAGTTCCACCAGTTTATGCTTGGACCCGTATTTCATGCCCATTGGTTTATGCATTGACCTAGATTTAAGGTGTATAAGATAATGTTTATACCTTGTTTCTTGTACATATATTAATTCAAGAGTCTTATTTCATATCCTTTACACAACGATTGAACATGTTTCAACATATACATGTTAAAAATGTTATAAGTTTATTTTATTTTCACATTTCCATGTTTTATAACAATGTTATATTATCAGGTGAATTTATTATTTATGTCTCATTATCATCCAAGTTTTATTCCATTACTCAATATTAATATATTTTTTATATACGGTATGATTTAAAATTTATTTAAATTTTTTATATCTATAACGTTTCATTGATATATCCATTTTTATCTTTAGAATGAATATGAGATATTCCATTAATATTATTCCTTTACCTAGTTAATGAATATTGGTTTTATGTAGGGGTAATAAATTGGATGGCCTTTATTGGAAAAATTCAATATATTAGACTAAATTATTAGTTTGTGTTCAATTTTTCAATAGGAACTAAAAAATTGTGGTCCCTAGTAATGTGATTTTCTTATGTGATAAATATTAATCTAAAAAAATTAATATACATGTTTTAAAATAATGTTTCATTGAATATTACTATAGTTGTGACAAAACCTCATATAGTTTAGAATATTTGGGTTGGGTGCGGTGTTGTAAGAATATCTATAATTAATGAAATGATTAAATTGATATAATTTTATAACATTGAAAAACCTTTATTTTACTATAATTATGTAGTAATGATGGATTTTATATATCATTAGAACATCCCATCTGCTTTTGGAGAGAGTTTTTGAGTATTTTTTCTTAGTTAATGATAAACAGATCATGAATTATAGATTTTTGTGTGATGAAACTCAGTGATCTAGCCAATGACAACAATAATGATTAATTCATCATTACTGATCAACTCCCTTGAGGTATGAAATTTTTATTATATGAATTTATCCTTTTTATCATATCCTATGATATCTATAAATCATTCTACGAAGAGATCTGTTATTCATTCACTAATTTTGTTGGAGCAATCTTATTTTCTTGGGAATATTGGAAGAACGTGTCTATTTTTCAGGAATGTTTTTCATCATTTTAATGTAAATAGGTTCTGTCCAACATTAACATAGATGAGGATCATTCCTATTTTAAATATTTCTCTATCTTATCCAACTTTCATTATTTTTTTCATCATCAATACATTATTTTATTTGTGGATCGAATAATATACTAGGTAATGAATCAATTTCACCCTTTCATCAAACAATGGATTAATATCACAAATATGTGTCTTTAATGATGATAAAATCAAGATTGGATGATAGTGGAGTATTATTGATGATGGATTTTTCACCCCAGATTGTGTGGGATCCGTGATAGTAATAGAGAGACAATGTGGCTGTTTTATGGTATATTCTGGTTAAGCATAACTACTAGTCCATCTCTCTGGTAGTTTGGTGAATGTGGTGTTTTGTCTTGTGTTTGGTTGGTGTATGTGTATTTTTAAAGGGAAATGGATTTTGGAAATGATGATTCATCATATTAAATGGTTTTAGGATTGGTAAAATTGGATTTAAATGATTTTTTTTGGAATTAATTATATTATTTTGGTTGTTTCTAGATTAAAGTGTTATATTTTGTTTTTCATTGGCTTGATATCTATGTTGGTGTCATGTTTTATATGTTTTTTGGAAAATGACACCCAGAAAGGACCCCAATGTTTTTGATAAGTCATGATTAGTTGTTGGACCTTATCAGATGTTGCATGGTCTTTACTATCATCATGGATCGTAATAGGTAGTAGAGTGGAATGAATAGGTCGAGCATGTATTCAATATATTGGGAACTCCCAATGATGTTAGTGTGTGTGCTATTTTGGGTCAGTTGAAAGGTCCATCTCTGGAGGAATGGTATTTTTATCCTGCAATCAATGTATGTTGGGATGGTGTGAGATGTATTTTAATACATCTCTGTTTGAAGGGTCATACCTAAAGAGGTGGATCAGAAGAAATGAAATAACTCACCTGTATTGAATAAGGAGAAAGGACATTAAATACTTATGTTGACCATTTCAAGGAACTTGTGTCCATTTCTCTAGAGGTATTGTTAAATATTTGATGAATAATTATCTCTCCATCGGGGGACTTCGTACATAGATCCTAGAGAATGTCCTCTCTTCTATTGACCATCATTTTGATATGTTTGTGGGTGAGGCATTGATAGTTGGGTTGTTATCCCGAGCGCAGATGATTGGAAACTAGCATATCAAGTTACTCGTTAATGTTCCCCATATAGAGATTAAGGTGTACCAGAGGGGCCTATTTTTAAGAAGTCCTCTACAGTTTTTTCAAGAATCCAGTTTGTCAAACCATTCAGTGGTGTGCCTCATGTGTGGCTAGTTCGGGAATGTGATTCTTTTATGCTGCATCCCTCTGATGATGTGTTATCATTGCGGTTTTCTAGGCCATCCACAAAATTTTTGTAGTAAGAATCTCCTATAGAAGAATTTGTAACCCGAAGAATATTAGTGTCTGCCAATGTGGAATGAAATTCTTTATCCAATACAACCCTTGTCACATGTCTCAAGGTTAATCTCGCACATAGTCAGGAGTTTCATGGTGTATGAAACCTTGGTTCTAGTTTTATGTCCCGTGTTGGCTATGGAACTTTTAAAGGCTTATCATTCTTTTCATTATGATGTTACATTTTTACTATAAATTGTAATGTTATCTCTTCAATGGAATAATTTTTTGAAACTATTACATTTCAATCCATATAGTATTTTTTTGACTAAATAGAGCCTTATGAATTGTGTGTTTTTCATAAAAGTGTGTTTGGTACATTAATGTGTTGATCTCGGTTTAGCTGTGTTTTTTGGAAATGTAAGTGCATGTGGAAGAATATATTTTTTAGATATATTTTGGATCACTACTTAGGTTAAACTCTACTCAGTGTTTTTTCTCTAATGGTGGTGGTTTTTGGTCTAGGTTGAGAGTTCCATGTTTTAGTGGAGGTGTTGTTTCTCTCGTACTATTGAAGTAGTCTCGATTTTATGAGAGATCTAGTGGAGGCCCCCATTCAATTGGTGGTATGTTTGGGTCTTAAATTTCTCTTCATGTTATGTTTGTGTGGTGGGTAGAACCCTTTCGTGTTCTCATGTTCTCTCGGGTTTTGGTTTCTTTCATTATTAGTGGCGAATTGACCCGAGATTTGGTTGTCTTTCTTGTGCGTGACATTCTGGGGGGGAAATGTTTTCTGGTGGAGATAATTGTCACACAATTAAATTTTAAATTATTTTATTGTATTTTTTATTGGCTTCAGTTAGTCTCATCAAGGTTCTGGTTGAGTGAATGTTTAATAATTTTTATATTTTATTTTTTTGGTGGGTTTTGGACTAGTGAACGGGCACCACACAGTTGGCGTTAACTGTGTAATTGGCCAGGATGCCCATGAGGTTACCCATTACATAAAATAATAAAACATTTTGAGAATGAAATACAATAAATTTTTATGACATAATAATAATAACATTATTTTGTTGATAAAAGTGTTTTTTATTAAAATTGTTAATGATATCATTATCATTATTTCATATAAATAAAATTACTATTCGGTTTTTATAAATATTTTTATTATTTAAAAGAAAAATAATAATAATAATAATATTATTATTATTATCATCATTATGAAAATTAATGGTGTTGTTATGATTATATAATTTTATAATATTATTATAAATGTTTTCATTAAACTACTAATATTATTATTATTTAAATTGTTATTATAATTTCTATTATTTTAATTATTAATAATATTATTATCCTCATCATTTAATAATTATTTATTTGTATTGTTAATTTTTTTGAGTGTTTTAATCATCCCTTCCACTTTTTTATCCACCACAAACCCCCTCTCTCCCATATAATCCACTCCTTTTTAACCCACTCTCCACTCACACATTTCCCCACGATTCCCCCCCCCCCCCACTCCCTCACATTTAATCCATTTTTTATTATTCATCTCTCTCTAATCACACATCTCTCCATGAACATCCCTCTCTCCCCATTTATTCCATCTTTTTCTTCCAATCATTCTCAACCCTATCTCCTTATACTCTATAACACTCATCTATATTTTTTTTATTTTATCCACAATGCACTCACCCTTATTTCATGCACACACATATATTCCCCTTATCCACTCATGTATGCCTCCTCCCCTCTGGAGATCCTTCCCGCAGCCGCTTCTCCCTCCAGCGGTTCCTTCCGGTGAGTTATATTTTTCTATATTATCCTCTCTTTACACAATTTCTATATTATTCCATTTTTTGATTCTTGTTGTAGAAACCCTAAATGTTTGGGATAATGTGTATCTCATGTAATCATTCTTTATAGGGTGTGCTATTTTTCCATGGGGCATCATTCTTCCTCCCTTTGTAGTTTCATGTCAATTGCACGATCTTTCACTTGGTGTTTCCAAATTATTCATTCCTAATGGCTCTCAATTGATTCTTTCCATTTTTAATAAATTTTAAACTCGATTCAGACCTCTTTTGAACCTTGGTTTAAATTATAATAGAAATTTAGAATTTATTTGGTTTGTTAAAAATATATTTTAAATTCATTTTTTGTAATTTACATTGGTTTGTGGTACCTAGGAAGCTTGTTCGAAATTCTTTTTTTCCTTTTAATGACTACTTTTGCCTTTTTTGAAATTTTTACTAAATTTTTGTATGTAATGGAATTTTTTTTACTGAACTTGGTTTGGTGCATATGATTTACTTATTTTATGGCTTGCTTATTGTGTTAAAAAACATTGGTAAGGATTTAATGGCTTCAATGTTTGGATTTTTTTTTAAAAAGTGGGTGAGTGGAGATGGTTTTAATGAATGTGGTGTTTTATGGAAATTGATTTAGGGTAACCCTTTGGATGTGTGATGCGCCATTAGATGTTGAAACATCCATGGGTGTACTAGGTGCACACATATATTTGTCTCCAAATGAATATGGTGACATAAAATAATGTTTTTAATAAAAACCATCTTTCCACAAAATGGATCATCATATTTTAAATGATAGGGGGTTAATTGTGAATTTTCCTTGTATGGAATGCAATTTATTCCACATGTTTTCTTTCATTTGTCTTAGAAAAAATCTTTGGTGATTGTGTTTGAATCTGTTTGCCTGTTCGGCTCTGGGTGTTGGTTTTGGTGAATGTTTTCTTAAAGGCTCATTAGTATCTCTATATTTAAAAGAGGTATTTGTAAGATGTTTTGGTTAAATATATTTAAATATGTTGAGTTAAGTGCTCGTTTGGATCTTTTAACCCAACAGTAATTTTTGTACTATCTTTTAGTGGGGATTGTGTTTTAGAGAATGTGGATGACAAGTTGGAAACATTGAGTATTTTATAAAATAGTTTAAATGTTAAATTTTATGGTTTCTTGGATGGAACCATCGTTTGATATTAAATTTATCTATATCAAAATGATTTACCTTTATATTATAGGGAAATTAGTTTGGGGTTATCGTTTATTGGTTTATGTGTTTGGGGTAGGCAAGTGAGGTGAGATGAGTCACACGTGCGAGGGCCTCCTACTTACATAGTATTATTATAACCACCATGGGTACCTAGGAATCATATAGATTATCAAGTGATGGTTACTCACCTTCCCGATTAGACGGGTTGGTTCCCCTAGTAGATATAGAGACTAGGTTGGATTTTCTAGAGATTTTGACATAAGGGCGAACAATGGGTTATAGACTATGAGGCTTCACCATATGTTGGAAGGTGGATCTGAACTGAGTGCATCCATGGGTTGTCTAGGGATGATTAGGATTGCCCATTGTTTAATAACGTATTTATTGTTTATTTTATGATAAACATGTTTATTTTTATCTTAGATTGATTACAAATCTCCCTTGTGAACATCCCTAATATTACATATTTAGTTTTGATTATAAAATGGTAAATTGTTTTTTGAAATAATATATGGAGTGAGTTTTTTCTCATTGTGGGAAAGAGGTGTTATTTTTTTCAAACTATAAGTCCGTATTTTTATAATTTATTGTCTAAACATGTTTCCTAAGAATAAATTTGGTAATTAAACACTTGGATTCAGTGGTTTACTTTTGGCATCCATACCGAGAATTTTTTTTCTCATGCCTATCCTTTATTTTTTCAATTGTTTGTTCAGTTATTTTTCATGCATTTATTTAGTGGATTCTTGTGTGGCAGCTATTTTTGGAATGTAGTTGTAGGTGACCAAACTGTCACATTGAGATCATTGTAGCGGGGAATTGTTTCTAGTTTTTTTAGTGGTACTTTTTATCAGGATCGGTTCTTGTTTATTAAAGATATAGTTGTCATTTTTCATCGTGCTCAGTTTTTTATATTTATTTATCTTTTACATGGTTGATCTTTTAGGGTTAAATTGTTCCCTCATATATACAATAATGCTTGGAATATGTTTCCAACTAGTGGTATTTGGAACGCTGGTCAGGCCATACTATGGACCGGATCAGCTGGCTGGTTCAGGGTCGACCCGGGTTGGTTCAGGACAATCCATTTAATGGAATTGGATATCATGGAAGAAAATGCACAAATAAAATTCTAATGATTGTTTTATGTGATCATAATTGTCGATGATATGTTCAAAAATAATTATGACGAGGTAAAAAATTCATACATATTTAGAATAACATAAAACAATTTAGTTTTATGATGTGAAGAAAGAAAAACATGGTTACCATTTTATAACAAATTATTTTTTAATAATTTTTTTTAATGTAGTTAATATGGTAATCATTTTAATTCCGAATTAAAATATCTTATTTTATAGAGAATAGTTGATGGATTGGGATTTTTTGATGTGAAATATATTTAATTAAATATGTGACTCGATTTTTTAAATAGAAATTACTAAGTATATTTTTTAGTCATACTAAAAATAAGTCCAAACCCATTGGAAGCCTCCATGTCAGTCCCTTAACGACATATATGGAGACATGAGGTTAACCCCCATGTGGAAGCCTTTCACCATAGGCCATAGAGGGAGGAATATGTGAAAACCCATGAGCAGGACCGTGTATGCCCATAATAGTGAGCTTTCATAGGTTTGGCTAAGACCATGTGTATGTACCATAGATCACATTCCATGGGGAATGCATAGTTTTTCCTAGAATCACACATGGACGAAGCCTAGGGTGTGTGCATGGGTAACCAGTGTTGATCCCCGATAGCAATCTCAAATGAGTTGTGGTCACCTATTATCTATTATAATAGAGACATGTTTGGGTGTTTTATCATGGAGGGATGTTCTAGAAATATCCTTAGTCATACTTCATTTAAATGAATTAATAATTATGACCATATGATAGAGATTATTAAATCCATCCATTGATATTATATGTTAGAATATTCAAATAATCCTTTGTCTTCAAACTCTCGATGAGGATACTATCATCACGTACTGTAGAAATATATTAATGGAAATACCTCACGTTATACAAAATCATATTGAGAAAAAGTATTGATTTCATGATATAAAAAATGATTTAGAGAATGGTATTCAATGAAAATTAAAAATGGAAAATATTTCACAAGAAACTATCAAAAGGACCTATAAAATTTCTTAATGTCATCCCATAATGATTGTAATATCATGAACTAAAATGATGATGATAAATGAGGAATCTCATTATGGAGTGATGATAATCATCGATATATAACATACTAATCTTGAATCAAGTCATAGTTGGAATCATTCACAAAAAGAATATTTAACGTGAGAAGATTCTACGTGTTGGAACAATAATTTATGTATTATTAGGTTTTTTTGAAAAATATTTTCACCGTGGCATCATAATAATTTCACCAAAGCATCTCACAATCAATGATTTGATCAGAAAATAAAACATGTGATCATGTTATTTATCTAGTTCTATATAGAGAATCAAAATTACACGTCATTATAGGGATCTTAAGACCATCAAGTATATGAATGAGTTTTTGAAAAACCTTAATGGTCACATATAGGATGTATATTCTACCCTATGTAAACCAAGGATTTTTTGAGAGTTCAACTGAAAAAACATAGAAAGATCAATAGAGATTACTCTCCTTTATGAAAAATATTTTTATTATGATTTAAATATCATGAAAGAGATTCATGTAGTTATGTTATTCTAGTGAATGATTGTTTTGGGAAACAAGGAGTGTATTTCAAAATCATTCTATCATGGATCCCATTATCGTAGGATGATGAATGTGTGTATATACAAAGTGTTAAGATATAGATACTGCATTCTAATGTTGTCTAAAAAATAGTATCTCAAAAGGAATCTATTCTAAAAACTATTAATTTTGAGGAAATCCAAATAAATTATCTCTTGGTCAGTAAGAAACACATGAGATATAAAGGTGTTATAATTATATTGATATTGAAACCCACAAACACCTCTTCTAAAATTAATTGTATACTTGAATCATCATTATAATACATGAAAGAACATGGATGGAACTCATAGATAGTAATCTTTTCAATGGAGGGAAGCTGTAGACACACCCAATGTCACATTCAAGACCACCTGCTTGGCCTCTATGGTAATTTGTTTCATTTAAAGAGAAACTAAATATATCACATCTTATCAGATTATTTTCTTGTTTGGGGTTATTGATATCAAAAGATCATTTTAAAAAAATGATATAGTATGGTTCATAATTCTCTAAATACATATATATTTATAAACAAGAAGCGTATATTTTGTTACCCAAATCCTTGCATGAATGTATTTCATGAGGCAAACATAACATTTGTGCATGGATAATTATATGAACATTATTAAAAGTACGTGATATACACAAAACATTATTGAAAATCACATAATAATAATTTTCATTATATATATACTATGTTTTATGTTTCCATCCAATAAATTCATGAATTCTGTTTAATTAGATACTAAATGCGTATATAATATCATATGAGACTATATCATAGTAGATATTGTTGTAGAATTCATGAAGGAGAACTGAGGTGTTATTCGGAAATATCATTCATAGAGATAATATTCTAGATGTAGTTTCCTTTACCATGTGAGATAATATTATTGAAGATGTGACATCATAAGAACTATGGAATCATAGACCATATATTTATTCCCATATGAAACAAATATAGTATAGTTGAACATAAATTTTTGAGAATTCCCAAGAGATTTTAATAGTTCTAAATATGAAAATAGAAATTTGTGTTCACGAAATATCATGGATGATGCTCAGAAGTTCATCATTCTGCTGATATAGAATTGAATAAATGATGGATCCTCCTAGTTCAAGGTGGTACAAGGAATTATTTGGCGTGACTCCAGAGTAATTTTGTTTAGTGCAGATTCAATAGAAGTATAGTTCGGATTATATTAACACTTTGGGAGTCTATATAAGGATGATCATATGTGGACCCATGATAGATATATTGTAACTGTGTATCAACCTTTTTAATATATTGTTACATTATGGTGTATAATCGATATCAGGGATGATAACAAACATGGAATGGAAAAGGTATATATATTTAACATTGTTAAAATGTTTTTATGTGGAAATTTTTGTTACTTATTCCTATGAATTGTGAATATGAGATATCACTATACGGATCAAGAAAAATAAAAATTTAAAGTGTTTTAATTCCAATTAACGAATGTCTAAAATAAATACCACTTCTTTACCCCCCCCAGTTTTAGTGGTCAATCCATCATGGGACATTGTATTTTAAACACTAAGTATAGGGTGTGAGAAATAATTTTCTGTTGGTTAACACTAAAGTAGCACTAAATGTTTTATTCATATTCATCCATTACATCATATTAGGAAATTCATTTCTAATACACATTGAAAGAAATAATTTTCCATATTAAAAACATTCATTTCCATTCCAAAAACAAGTTATTCTATTATAAGAGACGCTAAATGTAAATATAATAAGCAATATGACATATCAAAATCCGAATGGAATAATCAATTGAATTTAAATATTTGGAAACATATATATCCAAATCATATTCATGTTAAAATTTAGATATTTCAAAGGATCAAGAACAAAATATATTCGCAATGTAACCATGATGAAAAAGCTTGAGATAATTGTGAACAAAACCAAACCCTACGACATCCAAATGAACACCATCAGATATATGTGAATCCTAATATTCATTAATGTTTAATCTCATAGAAAGGATGTTCCTTATTTACAATTAAATTATAGGAACCTCCCCTCATAAAACATATCCAATATAGAATATAATTATTATGTTATCACTATTAGCACAAGGTCTTTCGAATAATATATTAAATTATACAGAATATAAAATAAAATAAACCGCTTTTTATTAAAAAATTTAAATATATAATCAATCCAAATTCAACTCCACATTTCATAAAATCATTTTCTATATTGATTAACATTTCATTTATGATAGAAATAAATAGCTTTCTAAAATCATAAATTAGTAATATAAGCAAAATCCTCAACAACATAATTTATTTCCAGAAAAAAATCCATTATAGATTAACATTTTAATTGTATCATGTATTAAAACATCCTCTCGTATATTTGAAATCATTGTTTTAAAACTTTAATACAAACTTATTATCAAAAAAACATTGGATGCTAAGTGATAAATTATATGTTAATGGAACATACCTCTATAATGATGAAATCAATGTTTAAATAAAATTGATAATGGTAAATGATAATATCAAATCCATAAAAAATATTTGATCTAATGGAAAATCCATAAATTCCATGTAATTCTCTATAGATCTTGAAATATCAACACAAAATTTTTCAATGATGAAAATTGGAATAGAGATCAAAAATGATATTGAAAATGAATAATAAACTATAAGGGAAATATACCATAGACACAATATATTAACTAATAATGATCAAGGATCCATATGAAACCAGTTTGGAGAGCATCTAGATAGTAATCAAGTTTTTAGTTTTTCCTACTGAAGTGTTAGGAAGTTACTGATGGTTAAAAAACCAATGTAGGTAGGGTAATTTTTTATTTTATGAATTATGGATCTCTGTTCATATTTACTATACAATTTTTAATAAATCCTGATACAACAATGTTTTCGATACAGAAATTTTAAAATAAAGTATCACATTTACCCAGGAAAATCCACATGGTTTTAAAGAACTTACTCAAGCCATGCCACACACTACAGACAAAGTACCATGAACCTGAATGATCTTTCCATCGAGCCAGACCACTATAAAAATTGTGCATAAACAATAAAAAAATTTCTTTGGAAACCAATGATGAATATGAAACGTTTATTATAGTTTTACTACTATTGATAGAAGTGAATTTTTTTCGTAGAGTATTTTTCTTAAAATATTTTTTATCCAACAACTCCAAAATCCACTAAAACCTCACAATAGTAAATCCAAAAAAGAGAAATAAATATACATTTGACCCAAAGGGTGTACCATATCCTATCAAGAGATTGAATTTGTATGGTATCAAAATATTACAATCCTAGAGAAGTAGATGAATCATTCAGATATATTGACATTGTAGAAAATGAATTTTAATTTACATTTAAAACATTTCCTTAAAACTATAGGAAAATACCCATTTCATTTCTTCATATATTATAATAAATTTTGAAATATTGGAAAAATAAATTTCATTGACTATAACATGGGAATCATATAAAAGAATAAACATAGAATAAAATAGAATAATAGATGGAAATCCATTCATATATTATATTAAAAAAAAAATTCAACCTTTTTAATGACTATCAAAAGTTACCTATGTCGAAAAATAAGCAAATGTCATTCCATAACATTTAAAATAAAGGAAATAATCAATTATATTTACTTTAATAATTAATTATTGTTTATAAATGATTGATATTTCTAAATGATAATGACCAAGGAAGATGTTTTTTTAAAGATTATAAATACATTATATTTTTTTTATTAAATACCACTTTACATCCTTTTAAAACCAATAAATACGAATGATTGTTAATTTTAGGGAACATAAAATAACATGAGTATAAATTGTTTCATTATTATATGAAACTAGTTTATTATGGATCTATGAATCCTTTACTTTTCTTTAATTATTATATTAAATGTTTAAATATAACCTAATAGAAATTCTATTTTGTTATTATAAATGTATCAAGGGTGTGTGATATTGAATCAGTACCCATAACACAACATTGGGGTGAAATTGGCCGGGTAAATAGTTACAGGAATCCATTTGAAGCAGGTCTCATGGATAGAGAAAACTACATGAGGTTGCATATTGGATTTCTAGTGGCCAGACGGTACGAAAAACATTGCGCATTTCAGTGTATGGTCATTCGAAGATTTATTCATTATTGGAGGAAATTATTTTCATGATTTTCAAATAGATATTCAAATGTGTGAAATATATTGAGATGTTCCACTATAATATAGAAAAGGGTGCATTGTTGGAACACTGGTTGGCCAACCGTGTTGTCAAATAGCACGAGTCATTAAATTCAGTGAATTTATGATTTTACGGTAATTAAATTATAAAATAAAAACTAATTTCTCTCTTTTATCTACAATGAAAAATCAACCATCGAGATCCATATCATTCCACTAATATTTGAATTGATAGAGCATCTCCCTATGGTGAAGGAATCAAGATCCATTTGTCTGGTTTTATTTGTAGTTGTAATATCTCAAATCTATTTTTTTCATTCCTCATTTGGTTTGGTATAATTTTCCCTATTTAAGAAAAAAAAATTTCTATCAATAGGTTATTTATTTTTTCTACAGCTTTCTCCTTAATTTGAGTCAAAATATGAGCTAATATTATATGATCTATTCTATATGAAACTATGGTGGGTGGTCCGATGATTTTTTTAAAAAATTGAAAGTGTTTATATAAGTCATTATTCAGTTTTTCCAATTCTCCTAGTATCACCTTGAAATGAACTTATATCAATGAATTAAACTATTATTAATTGACTATGAAATTAATTAATACCATAAATGAATGATTATAGGTTGTGGAAAATAAAATTGTAACAACCTCTTTGGGTGTGTTGTTCACTTTAATGGACCATTATGATGATTTATTAGTTTGTATGACTTATATTGTTTAATTGGTTCCCATTATTTGGGATTTCAAATGTGAATAAAATTTTAGTTTGAATATTTTTTTGAATTGTAATGTAATTGATTAATTGTAATGGTTGAATTGACAATTACCCCCATCCATTCCCTGGTAATTATTTTTTTATTCATGATATTCTTGTTATATTGAATGTCACTTGTGAGTAAATGATAGGTAATACTTTTAATAACAAATATGAATTGAGAAAAAAAATATAGGATTTGTTTTAAATAGACTATTTATGTTCATGATCATGGAATTGATTAAAGGATATCATCTAAACATTATCGAAACTGGGTGAGTGTGAATATGTATTGGGTGACACATGGATTGAATAATGAATTCCATGGATGGACACAATTCGATTTTACCACTTTTATTCAAAAGTGACACTATTAATCCTTTTATTAACATCCAAGTAAGAAATCATTGGGGAGACCTATTATATTCTGAGTGATACATGAATTACATGACCATTTAAAATGGTATAATCTATGTTAATATAATCATATATATCATGGGATATAATAGGTAACCCATTGTGGAACTCCATGTATATACTCAGATGAAAGAGATGTTATACCCCACCTAGAGTAATACACATATTTTACAAAGAAACACCATGGATGGTTTTGTTGGGTATGTATTTATATTATACATTGAGTAATACCTAGATTCCAAATTAGGAATTCCATTGACAGTTTATGGTATATATATGAATAATTAATGAACTATGTTATATGAAACATCTTCCAATACAAACCCCAACAATGGATTCAGTCATTGTCTTAAATTTTAATTATGTTCCATTTAGGTATCTTTTGTTCATATTATGATGAGTTATGTATGTAATTATTATATGTATCTAGGATTACATAAATGATATTTGTTGATTAAATGAAACTGTTTATAAATGAGAACCTGGACATTAAATAGTTCATATAGTTAGTACATTAATATTATTACATTTCCATCTACATTATTGTTATATAAAAACATATTTTTGAGCACTAGACCTTGGGTGGATTCATACTGGTATTTAGTCTCAAAACATATTCAACTAGCCCTAGGTACCCTAATATATTATATTATTTCTGATATGTGTAATAAAAAGTTCCCTAATATATGTTCTTGATATATACTTTGGATCTAGGGAGCATGGGACCACACTAAGGCTCACAATATAAGTTATGATACTTTTTTCATTTTTTACATTTCATACATTTATTGTATTTTACTATTGTTTATATGATTTGTCTATTTTATGTTAAATATGGATTGTATCATAATCATATTTATATATGATATTCCTTTTGATATTTTCATATATTCTTGATGATTATCAATTGTATTATTGTTATTAATTCTTTTGATACATGTATGTTGTTGATATTACATTGTTCGATAATATGGTGATGAGGGTATAGTCTCCCCACAAACAAACATAGGACCTCATTTTTGTCATAAGCCTCTGAAATTTTGGGAGATTCTATTGAGTCCATTTGTCCAACCAGGTTAAGGGCACTATTAAGTGGAAACAGGTTCCATGATGTTACAAAGTGTTATCCGTGGGTTATTTTTTGGTTCTATTTACTTTTTTTGACATAATATAAATGGATAACAATAAAATTTTTATTTTGTAATGAGGTGTGTCCTAGCGTAGATAAAATGTGTACTAGAAATTCCAAATTACCTCGAATAAATATTTTGTTTTCCAGATTATTGTAATTAGAGAATATTTGATTCCACATTTTGGTGATGAACTCGAAATGTGATGTTATGGTTGAAATGATTTTTGGGTTCTATTTTTTGAAACATGATGAGATGAGGGTACACTATAACATTCATCATGATATGAAATATATACGAATAATTTTATGTTCATTGTGTCATTTTATTTAGGATGCATTACTAGCTTCATGATGTTGTGATATGTTTTTTAATTTCTATACTTCGTGTTGTGATCAAATTTCTCGAATGAGTTTTGGTTTGAATTGGATGGATTCCATTCATTGTTTCCAGAGAAGTATAGTCCCTCATGGATTATATTTTGGAAAATTAATTATTCAACCACATTAATGAAATCTACTATAAAAGAGACATGATTATGTAAACTCAAGTTAAAATGAAACAAGAACTAATATCTCTTGTTCTATAGAAAATTTCCTAGACCAGACAATAGTAGTGGTCATTATGTAGTATCACATTATTATATAAGATATTCACGTCACCCAGATCAAACTATTAGAGGAGTCATAAATTTTCGTGATTAAATTTGATGGTTTGTACCTATCCTTCTTTTTCATTCGTGCTCTAATCATTGATAATAATCATGATCTATGGTCTGTGCATGGAATTTGTATAGGTATTTCATCAATATGTTCTCTAGTCGTATGACCGGAGGGTGGAGACAATCACACTATAAATTTGGATTTCCATAGACTACTGTTGGATTCATTAGTAGTTTTAGATGAGGCACTTGTAGTAGAACTAGAAATAGGTTCCGAGGAATACTTCTTCAACAAATTCTTTCAATTTAGGCATACCGTTTAGGGAGCACTATGACCTAACCAAGATATGGTGGAGTTGGATTCGGACATCCATCCACATTATCCACCCACATGTTCATGGTATGATAGACCACAAGCTATAGATTCATGGCATTAGGCTATGATGATAGTCATAGATAATCTAGAGAATCATCCATAGTGGAAGGTAGATTTGGCTACATATATGCTACACAATTCCTCCAAGAGGTCGTGGGATGTCATTACTCAAAAGTAACATCCTAAGTGAATTTATTTCATATATTTTTATATGGAATTATATGATTACTTATATGCATACATGTTAAGGCATGATATAGAATGAGAGATCATTTACTTTGATTGGGGAACATTCTCATTTATAGATTGTTCATCCCATTTTACAATGCTCTAGTTCTTGGAGAATATAACAATGGGTGAAGTGATATGTTAATCTAAGAGATTAACATATGGTATCATGTATGAAATATCATTAATGTTGAATGAATTTCTTATGAATATCATTTCAATAATTTTAAATCAATTTCTTATCACATCTTCTAAGCTAAGATAGCCTAGTGGTGCAATCCATGGAGGGCCGACAGTAGGATCTGGTATTCATCAAACAAAAGTTTGAATAATCATCTGGATATTCCATGGGGTGATATTAGAAGTCAAGTTAGAAACTAGGGTTGGTAGGTGAGTTCTTTATAGTGTTGTACACCAATACATTCTAGTCTACAATGTACAAGGGACCCAATCAAGTGTTTATCATCCAATAATATGGTCCCTCTATTTTTATTATGCATAAAAAGTCCTTAGCTATTAGGGATAGTGGGTCAAATTTGACTGCATTTTCTGGAGTTGGGACAACCACATATCATCTAACATGGATGTGGAGTATATATGTATGATCATGATGAGGTGGTGTATTTTTTCATGGTATATTTTCCCATGTTTTATAGAGAATGTTGAGTGGATTTATGTAGGGTATCTAGGAAGTATCATAGGGCCATGGTTCATGCCAAATATTATTAGTGAAATAGAACCATGAGGAGTAGAACCACAATCCTTCTACTATAATAGGTATTATTCATTTATTCTATGAATTATCTTATACTATTTTTAATATCGGTACTTCACATAGATATATATTTATGCATGTTATGGAGAGCCTTGGGTTCTATGTTTATACTTTTAATGGATTCATGATTATTGACACTCTGTGGTAGATTATAATGGAGGAGGTGAATTAGTATATGGAGTTTCACCTTGATATTGAAAGGATTAAATTTTTATAGGACATTTTTTACTCAATAATAATGGTTTTGAAATCATTATTAGGATGGACAATTTGGATCCCTATCACTCTGTCGTTGACTTCCCTCGATGATGGGTGACATATACATCACTATAGGTGTGACCGTTTATTCAAAATGGAGAATGAGATTACCGGTAATATTGAGTCAAAACCAATCATTATGGACTGGGTGGGATGAAATCCTAGAATGTGATTTTATTTCTAGATGATCATGGATCATTTTATGTAGATTTCCTTCTAGTGGATGATTGTTTCAAGGAAATTTTCATAAATTACATTTCATGATTACCTATGGTGAGAACAGAGATCACTATCGAACTAGTTCCATGAGATACACTAATATCCATTTCACATTATAGGATGGCTACTATAGAGATTCAAGATCTCATGAGGTAGCTAGAGGATTTAGAAGACAATCAGATTCTTCATCCAAGTACATCAACACGGGGTCCAAAGGTCGTTTTTCAAAAAAGTGGGACAATGACCTTAGGATATGTATGGATTACCTGAAATTGAATTAGATGAGGGTCATGAACCAATATCCTCTTCTATAGATCTATGATAACATTGACTAGATCTGACGATATCAGGTATTCTCGATGATTAATGAGATATCTCATTATCATCATGTTCATGTTATACCATATTAAAAACCATGAACATATTTTTTAGTTGTTAATAATTACATGAATATTTATTTATGTCATTCAGTCTCATCAAAATTATAATGGTCTTAATGAAAAGGATGAATATATTTTTCCATCCATTTCTGGATCTATTTTGGATGATATCATTGTGTATTCAAAAAATAAACATTACCATTAAAATAATATTTAGATCATATTGGATACCCCCAGTGAGAATAAATTATCTTATTATATCATAATGTGCCCCATATAGATGGTTCATATTCTATCCTGGGTCATATCATCAAAAATAAATGAGAATAAATTGACTAATAAAAGGATACTGTTGTGTTTTACTAGGAGAAACCCTAGAGAATATTTATTTAGAGAGTTTCTTAGGGGTAGTTTGATAATACAAGTGTTTCGAACAATAATTTTCATATATAGAAGTTCCTCAAATGGGCATTAATAAGAATTGTGTGATATTTTTAATGTATGATTCTAGCGGGAGAACCATTGAATAGATTGAAGGTATATTGACATGAGCACTGATACAAATTTTTTCAGAGGTTGGAAGGCGTAACAGTATGTACTATGATGCATTAGGTATCAGGCTAGATGATGTTCATAACCGGCGGTATATTCTTGGTAGATGGGTCTCAACTGTTTAGTCCACATGAGAGGAATTAACTGACGTATGTTTTAAAAGAAGTTCCATTTATTTTCACATTATATTTTTGGAGATATTATTAACTGGGAGAGCATTTTTTGTTGTACATATATCACAAAACCGTCTTGTACCTATTTACATCCCATTATACAAATATGATGCTGAAGAGGTGGGTGCAATTAATAATTTATATCAAATTAAATCATTCAAATTCACTTGATAAAGGAAACAAAGTGGTCGATGCACTATGCAAGTTCACTCCGATAGATGAATTTCAATATGACAATAGAAAGTGGATAATCCTAGATTTTTTCTCTGATTTTAACATAAGGGTGCATAAAAATCAGTTACAAAATTTTTTGTCATAATGAGATACTAGATTTACACTTATGGAAAAAAAATTCAGGCAGATAGAATACTCATATGGACTCGTCATATGGAAGAGTGTTCTAGGTGAGGACCATCCTCCTGGTTGGACCAAACTTGAAAATAAAATTATATGTGTATGTGAACATTTATGGATTTTAGTATACATGTACAAGGATATGATTTGATAATTTAATGATTGATCATGGGAAATGCATCCTAGAATAAACAACATGATATATATTTTACTTATCCAAAACCTGTTTTCAAGAATGAAAAGAGATGTACTTGCTATTATCATGGGGGGTTTCACATGTTATATGGTGAATGTGGAACCAAAATGACCATACTATCATTTCAAATATTTACCCATCCCTAGGTGTAGGTTGGTTAACATCATAATGGGTTTTGTGACTAGTTTAATGGGGTACCCAAAAAATAATTATTTTGTATGGGATTTTGTTGATATCCTCACGATGGTTTCTCATTAATTGTTGATTAATTAAATATTTAGTGTAGATGATCATGGGGTGTTGTATATATGTGATAGATTATTACATAATAAAGTCCCTCTTACTATTGTTTTAAATAGACAAACTCAGTTAACATCATAGTTCTAGAAAGTTCAATATATAGTGTTGGGTAAACAAGTTATTTAGATCATATTATTCCACCCCCAAGAATATGTCTCTTTAGAGTGCATGATTCCGGTGCTCAACGACATGACTAATTCATGAATATAGGATTTTGGGGGCTCTTGGTAGAGGCATATACACTAGTTGAATTAGTCTATAGAAAATTTTTTTACCCTACTCTTTAGATTGATACTTCTGAGGATTTGTATACTAGGACATTATGATCACCCATGTGTGGGTTATGGGAAGGATAAGTTGATATCCTTGTACCCCATCCTATTAAATACATAACAATGTATCTTTAAGTGATTCGAATATGGATGGTTACCATGTGGTAAAAGCAGAAATCATACTCTAGTCACCGTGGACGACCTCTAGAGCTATTGGTCGGTGTTGAGTTTACTTACATGATTCATTGTTGTTGAGACATACTCTAATCAGGACACAAGGTAGTCTTTCAACACATGATGTCAGGCCATTCACAATTATGGAGAGAGTTTGTTCGGTGGCCTATCAATTTCAGTTATATCAGCTTTATCGATCCATGCCAGATGTATTCCATGTATCTCGAATACATCATTACTTTCATTCATGTCTCATTCCTTTCAGGCCCAGAATGATGAGATATAGGTATATGTGTCCTTTGAAGATCATCTAATGGGTATTCTGGATAGTATCATGAATTTTATATGTGGCCTCTATGTTCCATTATTATGGGTGATATTGCAGCATGGTCAAGAATAGGACACTATATGGGAGTGAGAGAGGCTGATATACGATCCTGGTGGAAAGAGTTATTATCAAAAATTAATTAACTCCAATTGAAAAAATGTGTTGGATAATTTTATTAATGGGAAATATTTTTGGAATATTGTTTTTTTGGGAGTCACATATCAATTAATTACCATCAATTAATAGTTTAAATTCTTAAATATGGATCAATATGAATCCCCTTTGAGGTCATAATTGTATCTATGTTTTATGGGTCTAGTTCAAAGAAAAAATTACGTATTTTGGGTCAAATGGGCCTAGAATAGAGTTGGAGGAAAATGTGTAAAGTAGGCGACACAGTTGGAAGAAACATGCGAGGATTGAAAAAGGAGTCATACATGCAGTATGGTATGACAAAACCATGAGATACTGGGTGAATAGTCATGAAATACTATCAGCAATTTTGATGGACATGTATTTCATGTTTTGTAGATTGCATGTTAAACCGTGAGAGAAAATGTGTGATTTTCTCCTTTCCTCCCCCAATGGGTGAAATGTTGGGGAAATGTTTGACCATCTATTCAGCCAAGATGTGTTAAAATATAAATTGGTTGAATATAAATTATGCCATGTCCCAATTCTCATTGTGTCACTATGATATGAATTTAAATACTTCAATGAAATTGTTAGGCATGACGTGTTTATTTAATTAGTCCCAAAAATGAGTGATTATAGGTTTAGAAATTAAAATTTGAAAAAACCATTTTGTTGTGTTATTAAATTAAAGAGACTATTGCTATGTTTTTTGAGATTGGATGCCTTATGTTGTTCTCCACTTCCCCTTCCATTGGGAGGTCAAACGTGAATTGAAATGAAATTTGAAATGAAATTAGAAATGTAATATAATTTTTTATGATAATGGATTAAAAGAACATGTACATTATCGCATGACTTTGAATTTTTTATGTTCAATAATTCAATGAGTGTTATATTGAATTTCCCATGTTATTAATTGGGTGGTGGGACTTCTATGATTTAATATGAATTGAGTCCTTATATGGTGAGTTTTAAATGAAATATTCATAGTGAGTAACATGAAAACGATTAGATGATATTGTATAAATTTAATTGGCATTAAGGATTATGAATATTCTTTGGGTGAAATATTGATTCAATGATGAATTCAATGGATGGACTCAATTGAATTATTCCATACTTATTCTTATGTGACACTCAGAATTTATTTATTGACATCTGGGGAAGTAATCATAGGGTTTGAATATTATTTTAATATTGATACATACATTCCACTATCATTTATGTGAATGAACTCAATGGAAATTTGATCATAAATTCCATGCGTGATACTTTGTATCACATAGGGGACCACCAAGGATGGACTCAAATGGAATGGATGTTTTACAACATGGGGAGATATACCTATGTTCTTGAAAGAATCACCATAGAAAAGCATGTAGTGTATTGGATTATATTATACATGGAGGGATACATTGATTAAAAATTTGTACATTCATAGATGGTATTAGGTTCATAAATGAATAATAAATTAAATGAGTTATATGACAAGACTCCCAAGACAAAGAATAATATTGGATTCTATATTTTTCTTATGGATTATAGATGGATTTTTTAAGAATCCAATTTTTTTTGTTATCAAAGGGACACTGGTCATTATGACTATTCTCTAGGATTACATCAATGAACATTAATTTATAAATTAACTTGATTATTAATGATTACCTGAACTTTATAGGGTGCTTATAAAACACCATGAAATTCTCAAAGAACCCTGAAATGAATAGCTTGTATGAAAAGTGAGACCATGCACTTAAGTGAAATAAATATCCTGATACATTACAATATATTTACAAATTAAAATAGATTCATTGTATTTAAAGGAATGAAACACTCAGTTTGTGTGTGTTACCCACAAGGGAAACCTTATTTAATGTATTCTGTTAGATGGAAGACAAATTTTTACAGAAAAATCATATGTTTTTAAAATATAATTATTTAAATTTTTTTATAAACTATCCATTATGAATATTATTGACAAAATTTTAATAATTTAATGGATTATAAAAATAAAAACTGTATTAATTTATTATCAATTATTGAGAAATTCAAATAATGACTAATTGGTTGTAAAAATAGATAAATTTATTTTTATGCTTCCAAAGGAGGTTTATCTACATAAAAATAAAAACTTATTTAAAGATATTGATGAAATTTTAATTTTATATATTCAATAAATTTTTTTATATTCATCATTTAGGATAGATAGTCATAAGTTGACAAAAATTGAGATTTTACATATAAAAATATATATTTTTATATAGTTAATTTTACCATATTTTCCTAGACAACATGTTTTTAATCTAAATTTTTACACAATAATTGATTTAATATGTTAAGATAAACACTGTATTTTAATTATAGACACAATAATTTGATTAGGGTGAATTTAAAATATTTTTAGTAAACATTTCATTTTTTAATGAATAGTTAAAAATATTTAATTTTATTTCAAAACTACATTTTCATCTAATTTATTTATAATGTTAAATTATAATTTTAATTTGTTTCAATGATTAATTCGAAGAGATAT
The DNA here is from genome assembly GCA_963277665.1 of Viscum album. Classification (NCBI taxonomy): domain Eukaryota; kingdom Viridiplantae; phylum Streptophyta; class Magnoliopsida; order Santalales; family Viscaceae; genus Viscum; species Viscum album. Next base: position 555,444,617 of record OY728138.1, read on the forward strand.
AATCAAATAATACAATTTATTTCCTTACAATCAATTTCACTTTGAAATTTATAAAACAAACATAGAAAATGTTTTTGCTTTTTAGTTTAAAAACGTGCATTTTCATACAAAATTCTTGATAAATTTTAAATAAATATGTGCCACATATATATGTAATGATTTTTATTGGTATGGATGGGTATATCCTGATCATTATATAGGTCCTTCAATCTTCAATAGGGTCTTATGAATCAAATAACTTGTGAAAATTAAATGGGGTTCTATCTGTATATTGAAACCACCTTGTGAATGGTCTTGGTGGTATAAGTTTTAATGTTCCTTAGATGTGACATCCATTAAGAATTTATTTCCTTCATTTAGTTTCATTTATTTTTCTCCCATGATATTTACTGATGACATATCCATTGATACACATCATTTTCTGTTCACTAATTAAATTTCTTGTGTTTTAACATCAAACCATAGCATATTTATTTTTCGATATCAATTTGTTTTTATTCCATATGTTTTTAGTTATTAACATTCCATATTTTATATGAACTTTCTTATCATTTTATTTTTTATATAGAATGTGAGTTCAGTGATTTAAAATGTGAGTATTTTTATTCTAAATGATTCATTATTTATTTCACAATATTTTTTCATTTCTGAGAACATTAAATCACACTTATTTGGGATCATTCTCTAGGAATCCAAAAATAATAAAATTAAATATATGAAACAATTTAGAAGATTGAATTTTTTTATCCTAAATTTAATTTAGTCATAAGGAATAAAAATGAATTATATTATAATTATGGAATTCCTTTGTAATATAAGACTCATCTATGTATCTAGTTTACCAAAACTACTATAAAATCGGTCTTATGGGACTTGATTCCTTATAATCATGCCAATGTATTTGATAGAGGACTCTGAATCGATGCTATCTGGGATAGCAACACTACAGATTAAATTATATAAAGATTAGTAGAAACATTGGGAACTATATTTACTAAAACTTATGTTAGATAACATAATCCTAAAATGGAATTTGGGGATAAATATATATGTACATTCTATTATTTTGGTAATTTAGAGATTCGGTGGGTCCTCCTAGAAATACATCCTTATCCAGATACAACATGTGGAAGTGGTTTTGTAATAGTTTTACCTCGAAGTATTAACTACATCAAGGTGTTCTAAGCTTAACATAAGGTAACAAGATATATGACCATGGGCCTTATTGTGTTGCTGGTTTAAAAATCCATATTGATAATCTTATGATAATCTACTATTCATTAAAAAATATTATGAATAATTTTAATTGGAAATGTCAATAATTGGTCAAGTATAAACCTAATAAATTATATTTTTAATAATAATGTTTCATAATTTTAATATCATATATATAATTTATACTATATTATCACTATGAAATTTTTTCACACGCTATTCTATCTATTTTTTATAATTGGATAGAGGATGAAGGATTCAAATTATCATCGAACGTGAGGGACAAGGTGGTGAGAATGACCAACAAAATGATGTGCTGATAGGCGTGAAGTATATTGTTTTTATTCTAAATATGTTTTCCAAAAATATGATTACGAATATATAAAATTACCAATGCCTGAAAAAATAAAATAAAATAACTAAATTGGTTTCTATGAGCTCTAGTGGTGGATACTGTAATGGAATTAAGGATTTATTTCTGAAATTTTAGAAATGTTGAAAGAGACACCATGGAATGTGTCTCAATGTAAATAATAATAATTATTTATGTGTGGGAAAGAAAGAAAGAAATAAAATTATTTCTAATAATTAAAAGTATGATTGAGTGAGATGAAGCTCATCCTAATAAACCCCTTACACTTATTTTCTATAAATGTGTGGAACCTATAAAATATTGGATTTAACGTCCACTTCTAGAGGATAAAATAAAGACAAAGGAATGATCAATGTGAAATAAGTGGATAATGTATTTATGTATAGAGTTTGTATTGAAAACAAAAATTAAAATGATATGTACTGATAAAACTTATTTCAAGGATATAATTAATATTTATTTATGAAATTGCATAAGTTTTTTTCTATTAAATTATAACCTATAAGTCGGGTGACATCCAATCATGTTTGGAATGGCTGCCAGTCATGATCCAATGATAAAAGGACAATAAGGGATTCAAAATAACCAGGGACCTATATAATGTTGTATATATTTATTTAATTATTTTTAATTAGACTATTTGATGATGAAATTTTAATGAACCAGCTGAATTACTTTTACAGATAGAGAATAATCTACTAACCATATCATTTTTAAATGATAGTTAAATAAAAACAGTCATACTTGTTAGCCTTTTATGGACCTTAAAATCCATTAGAAATGTATTTTTTTTACTTCATGAATCAATTTTGATTTTTGAAAGAATTTTAAAATACATTTAAGAAAAAAAACAATATGTTCTGTTTATATAAATATATAATGTATGAATAAATATGTAGTAATTGAATTCTGAAACATTATGAAAATTATATTATAACAAAAATGATGTACTAATACATTTTTTGTTCAAATTGTGGAATTAAAAATCATCAAAATTTTATATTTTTGACTTCCAATTTTTTTTGTTATTCACTTGTTTGTGATTGATGACCTCAATCACTCACTATAAAAATTTATACTTTTCCTTCATGTATCATTATCTACTTTCAACTAACATTCTAATACATAGATAACTTTTACATTATAGTAAATGTGAACATTTCACATTACATTATCTCTTTTATAAAAGATATATTTTGATCCCTTCTCTTGTTTTGGGATTTTGACATTGGAAATATCAAACAATCTATAATCGAAATTGAGTTTGAATTGAGAGGAAACCATTAAATTATGATGCGGAGAATGTAACACCACAAAATTCTAAAGTAAGAACCTCATATTTAATAGTTTGTATGACACATGACACCAAGAATGTAAGGGAATATAAAATCCAGATATTTTATCAAATAATTTTTATTTTGAAAAGAACTTATATATTTGAATTCATGAAACACTGAGTTAGTATGTGTTACGCGTATGAGGGTCTTTTTTCGATGGATTATGTTACACACAAGAACATATTTTAATGAGAAATAATATATTTTCAATATATTATAATCAAATATAGTAAGATATAAATGATATGTTATGAATTGTATTTACTAACTTTTGAAAATTTATTTTTTATATAAATATGAAATGAATTCATTGGATGAAAATCAATTAGAAATGGAAACTATAAGTAATAGGATATAAAAAAAATTATTTTAATGCATCCAAAAGAGTATATCCAAAATAATGATAATAAATTAGTTAATAATTTTAATGAAATATTAAATTTATATATTTTAGGAAATATTTTTTACATTCATCCACTAGGTTTTGTTGGAATAATATTAGTGGATACCCTATTTTACACATAAAAACATATATTTCTACAAATGAAAATTTATCATCTTTTAATGGTGAACCCATTTTTAATATACATTTTAAAAATATAATTAATCTAATATTTCAAAATATTCATTATCATTGAAATAAAATCATAAAAATTAGGTCAGGTTATATTTTGAATACTTTTCATATACATTACTTTTTCTTATTAATTATTAAAAATAATGAATTTTAATTCAAAACTACTTTTTATTCTAATTTATTTTTATGCATAAATTATAAATTCTATTATTTTATGTTTAAATAGATAATATTTTAACCATTAAATTAAATTTATTCCATTTTAATAAATTTAAAAATGATAATAGTTATAAAATACATATCAATCATTTGAACATTTTTACTTTAAAATTATGCATTTTGGTCCCCCTGTGAGATAATGCTTAAATTAATTTATGTCACTCGTATGATTGTAATTTTGAAAAATTGATTCCGTATTTTGGATTAGAATAATTTATAATGTATTATAAGAAAAAATATACTTTTCCCAAAAGTATTAGTGACATTAATTAAAATTAGTTACAATTATTATGGTTACATTAAGCTTAATAGGGGACTAAAACATAACCATAAGGCCAGTAGAGACCTATAATCCTATAAGAAGATCTATTTGATAAAAAATATAAAACTTATCATTTTTTGTCAAATTGGGAAACTTATTGGATTCCAGTAAATCATTTAAAATGTGGGAATACTTCTTTTTTCAATTTACTATGGGAGTGCCACTCCTCCTCCTCTATAAAAGGCCATCATTCCTCCCCTTTCCTCAAATCTCTCAAAGCACGTATGTTCATACATGATTTGAAAAAATAGATTAAAAAATCTATTCACTCTACATTGAATACTACATTTGGGTAGAAATTCATCCAAGGAATCCCTTTGGAATAAAAAAATGGAGTTACTATATTTTTAAGGAAATGCTCTCCAATGATCACTTTTCCTTCATTTACTTGTACACCACATCGATTATTCTTATTAAATAATAATATAATATCCCTAGAATACTCAATATACTGGGGTATTTTCATATTAAGGGTTCCACATAAAATTACACACATATCCACCTAATCTGTAATGAACATGTTGTTTCAATGAACGGTGAAATACTACATCACAAAATGATGATTGTTCGTTCTTACTTTAGTACCTCTCATAGTTTCAATTATGATGAAACTATATTGATATATATTATATAATATATAATTTATGATGTTAATCATCATTAATCATTTTATAAAACATATCTTTATAATTTCTATTTTGTGTAAAAATGATAACATCTTTTGTGGAAGTGTGGACTCTATCCCCCCTCAAAGCAACGTGATTCATTCAGAATATACATGGAATTCATGAGGGATGGTTTTAAAAAAACCTCCCATAAAAAAATCTATGGGATGTTTATTAAATAATTAAATTTTTTTAAATATAATATATATCATCTTCTTCATTACCCTTTAACCCAATTAATAAGTGATAACATCGTTCGTGGATGTGTGATCTATTGCCTCCTCGACACGATGTGATTACTTTTACCTAACAATAAATAAATATATATATAAACATAAAATTATTAATTATTTTATAACATGGTATTTATGATATAATGATCATTTTGGAATGATATTATATTACTAACCTTCATTTCATTACTATAATTGGAAAATTATAATGTTACTCATGCATACATATGACCTACCATCCTCCTAACTATGAAAATGATTCATTCTCCACAGCCATATTTTATGAATTATTTTAAATGAATAATTAATTTATAAAAAATTATAATTATTTCGTTATTATTATTCCATAGATGTTATATAATTACCAATTGTACAATAGTTGATATACCAATGATTTTTTCGATACATAAATCGAATTTGTTAAAAACACTATACATAAATTTAATTGTTTATGTAGTTTTATAGAAAATTTTCATAAGGGAAATAAATGTAATTATAAATAGTAAAAATATTTTTAAGTATGTATAAAATTATCATATCAGTATTATATATTATGTTACTGAAAATTCATAGAATAAAAACTCACGGAATGAGAATTTCATCTCACTTTTTACATCAATGAGATATATTTAATATTCACCACTTCATTTGTGTAGTGAATACACTTCCCATTTATATGTTATATAATGATTTATTTTTTATTCAGGTTATGTGAATAATCTATTTAATATTTTTATTTCAGGTGGTTTTTGATTTACAATATTTTAATTTTTTGTGAGAAACTATGGAATGTTAAAAGAATTTTTTCGATAACAACAACAATAATGATTTTCAATGGTATTAATATTTGAGTATATTATATTAAATTTTGTGAATTAAACCCGTAATTTTACAATAATCTTGTTACTCATGATCATTTTTAAGTATTTATACAATTTTCCACTCATTTTTATTCAAATGTAATAGAGTTTTCTTTAAAACCCCACATTATTTCCCTATATAATCAAAGAACATCAATTAGTATAAAAACAATGATTTATTAAAATTTTTAAAAAATTATTTTAAATTTATTTTGTTAATACATTTCTATCCTTTTTACCTATTATCTATGTTTTTAAGGGAATATTCTTATTGATTTTCAGGAAATACTTTTTTAAAGTATTTTAACCAGGAAAAAGGAATGTTCATTTACCTCACACGACATGTACAGTCTTATCCACCTTCATTTAGTTGGTTCATTTTTTTAATGTAAAAAATGTTGAATTATAATGAATTTTTTTTAAAATATATTTTAGGGAAACGGTTTTTCGTATCGTTTTACAGTAAAAATATATATTTTCATCAATAATTCTTTTAAATGATATTTTTCTGGTATTCCTATTCATCCACAAAACCAACCATATATTTATACTCCATGTGAGATTTTATATAATGTTATCATCCTTATTATCCTTGTTGATGGTTTATTATTTATTTTTATAACGATAATATTCACATTCACTACCTTTAATCATTTGTTATTCCTCTTGAATTATTTAATCTCCGATGAACGTTGAACATTGTATTTCCACCTCATTATAAATTTCATTTGTCTTATATATTACTATTTCCTAAATCATTTATAATATTACATATGATGTGTAATATTATAGTTATTTTATTATTGAGGTAAATTTTGATAATTATATATTATTTATTCAATATGGAAATATGATAGGGAATATTATTTATTTTTATTATTCGAAATATGGAATGCTCTGGAATGGTAATAATAGATAGAGTATGGAAATTATTTATAACCTAAATTAATTTGTATTTCCTCGTGAGATAAAAAATTTTAAAAAATAAAACATTTTTTAATATATAGTTATAACCCATCTTGTGAAAGAACACGACGACTTAGTTTTTCTTGTTCATCATACATGAAAAATATTAATAATGAATTTTCATCATTTAGTTTCATTTATTATTCATTCTTAAGATTTCTTGTGGACATATCAATGAATAAATTTCATTTTCATCTCATATATTAAATGCAATGTGTTTCAGTTTCTTACTTTCTATATTTATACTTCTTTATATAGTTATTTGAATGAAATGTGTTTCTAGTTTTTAATTTTCCAAATTTTTAGGCACTTTCTTCTCAGTATATTATTTATATGGATTGTCTATTAATTTTTTTACCATTTCGTAATTAATACTCTCATTGATTCATTATTGAATATGAGGTATTTTTCGGTTAATATGAATTTTAGATAACCCTTAATCTTTTAATTTTCCAGGAATCCAAGAAGCGTTTTCTAAAAGATATGATGGGATTTACTACATAAATATAAACTATCCTATATTTTTTTATTTACATATAATGAAAAATATGTTTTAGATAGTGTATTAATTTTTAATATTATACTCCTTTAAGTAACTGATTGAACTAGAATATTAAAATCTCAGTCCTTCGGGATTTGATTCCTTATAACCATACGAGTGTAATTGATAGTAGACACCAGCTCTAGGACACTGGGTTCAGGGTGATACAACATACATTTAGTACTTCCTTATTAAATTACATCATATAAAATTATTATATACTCATCAACTAGATGGAAGTGTACCATGAAAAATTTATGACCATGATTTATTCTCAAGCATTATTCGGGGCACTTTGGGTTCTTGAACAAAAATTATGATTGTAGATATAGATAATGGTATATGCCATGATACAGATTTTCATAGACTATAAATATCACAAAAGCATGGCACTAAGGTGATGTTCGTGATTCAATCTAGGATACATTTATCCTTTTTTTATTTTGATACATGTATTGTACTATAACAGTTTGTAGGTGTTTTTTTATAATTACAAGTGACATAAATCATCTTCATAATTTTATACGAGCTTCAATTTAATATTTTATCATATTATTTATGATTGTATATTGTATGAATATTATTACTTCTTCCTCTACATTAATGTTATTAAAATACTTATGTGCTACTCTCTTGTGAGGAGGTAATGGTCTCTATATAGACATAACTAGGCCCTCATTACTAGTCAACAACCCTTTTTCTTTTGGGAGATGTGCATGAGGCCAAGAGGCCAACTAGGCATGGGGGAGTGTGGAATGGGATATGGTTCTAGGTTTTTACAATTATATCACCTCTTACAAGTCATTATATATAATTCAAAATATACTTTAGGTGAATTTATTAAATATATGAGACAGGGAATGAAAAGTAAGAAGGGAAACCATTGATACATGTGAAATACATCAATCAATAACCAATATTACGATGTAAGAGATAATAACTTTTAAATCCATGATTTCCATGATATTACAAGTTGGTCACATTAATAGGGAAATAATATTATCATATAAAATAAATTAGTGTGTATACCATGAATTATTTTATAATGAATTGAAATCGAACCCATGAAAACATAACTAAATTTTGAATAAACTCATTCATTATATCATTTATTAGAGAAAATCAAGTGGAGAATAAATATAATTATCAAATACTCATTCATAATATAATTTCTTATATTAAAAATATTCTCCATATAAAATAATGGTGTATCATATTACAAGACATTGATCATAGAAACATTTTTGATATGAATAATCATTAAAAATATCATATCACTGATGTGGTAATTAATCAATATAGTGATTTTCTTTAAAAATATTACTATAGAACAAATAATTATTTCATTAAATATAATAATATTAGACTATATATTCACATATTATTCGTATGAAATATTTGATGATCTAGAAGTATTACCCAATGAATTGAATTTGTATAATATAACACTAATAATGAGTATAGCCTTGTAATTAATTTTCACATAAATCTATATAATAAATTTATATTAATTAATTATTTTCCTAATAAAATATTCAAAGTTATTTCCTTATCATTAAAAATGTATTTAATTTTTCACAATGACGTACATAAATAAAAAATCAGTTCAGTCCATTTTAGGTGTTCTGTGGAAGTATGGTTTATAATGGATATATGACATTAACGGTTGGTTGTTGCCAAATGGCTTATTATTACATCATCTATTGAATAAAAATAATTTCATAAATATAAATTTTATATATCAAATAAAAGTTTATAATTATTTAATAATGTTGATATTGAAATCGAATCACATCACATCATGGAGTTGGTATTCCACACTTACACATGGGAAATGTTATCAGTATTTAATGTGATTAACGGTTTGAATGTACATAATATAAAATATATATATAATAAAATTATCTTCATGAATATCATATATATTTACTAAGTCCATAATAATTAATACACATATGTGTTTTTTGTAAAAAAATAATCATATCTCCTCATGAAGGTATTATTATATACGTATATACAATTGATGATTTGATTCCATATTGGATAAAAAAAGTGATGAAAAAGTTTATTCCATTAATAGAAAATAGAACTTAACCATGCAAAAAAATGAATAAAAATGAATAAATTAAATTTTTATTTATAGAAAAATTATTATAAGTGGAACTCACTAATTAATCTATATTCTATCAGAGCATATGATTTTTTTTTCATGTCACATGTCACCAAAAAATTGGATCCCACAACTTATATTTCATAATCTGATATCATTTGATTGAATATGGATATATGGATAATTCTAATTTATTTTATTAGAGATATTCATGATTCTATTATGATATAATTGAAGTCATGTTAATGTAAATACTTATTTTTAAATTGGTTTCAAGAACGTCATATGAACATTTACACATAATGATGTCAAACAATTAGCCAAACCAACTATGTTGTGAAAATTTAACGACGAGAACAATGAATGTGGTAGTGGTAAATAATGTAATATATAAACTATTTATATAGTCATATAATGGGTCAAAATATGAATTATGATTAGATTATAACCATCTATGTAGAAGTATATTGGGATTCCATTTTGACCAAAAGAAAATTTATTATTTTAACTTTTGATAAAATATATGAATTCCTTTTCCGAAATGATGTATACGAACAATACATAATCATACTCACCTATTGATGATTTAATTTATAATAAAATTGTTATCTTTAATTTGAATTTTTTTCCATAATTTCACAAAAAATTAGATCATGTAATGAGATTTGAGAACAAAGAGACTGATAATGGTCCAGATGTTTTGACATCATTATGGAAAGACCATTTTCTATTTTCATCTTGTGATTCTCTCATTATCTTATTTTCCATTATTTAGTCACTAAAATATGACCTATTTATAACTCCCTTGTTATGAAAATATATTTTTAAAATCTCCATCTAGGATTTACTCTTCAAGAAGTAGAGCCTCAACAAATTATAATTTTTCAATTTACATGAGTTTCATATGATGAAATGGACGAAGTGATAAATTTGGTACTTCCACCCATTGGATAAATATATCATAATGAACCTCATAAGTCCTTCCCACATTAACCTCATATGGTATATCATTATTTTGTATCTTATTTTATTTATGGGATAGATATCATATCCATTCTTCTCTTTGTGATGAAAACTATGGGTCTCAATATAGTATTAGTCCAGAAATAGGACACGGTGAACCAATATTTTCATACGAGTACTTCAATATATGCCTATCCTTGTTTATTCAAATGGAATTAAATTAGAAACATTTATTTTTTTTTCATTAAATATAAAAAAGTGATTCGTTCTATCATAATGTAAGAAATATCTTTTTCCCACACATTTGTTTCATATATAATCAAGATTGGGGATCAAGGATGTTCTTTATGATTAATATAATCGTAGTCTATTATCATATATTAATGGGGAAAAATGACATAACATTTATAAATATTCATATTGTATATGGATTATATGGAACCTTATTGATTCATTCCAAATTTATGAACGTATATGAATTGTTTTAAGTGTTGAAAAATAATATATTCAATCAATTTAATCATTATATTATATCCATGTGCATTGATTTTTTTACAGTAAGAGATATCATAGGATCATTGTAACATAAACATGATTATATAATAATATTTATGTATGATAAGATTTTTCCAATATCTCATTATTTAACCTCTAGATTAGAGATGTATGATTATTAAGGAACTGAATATCTAAGTCATGCATATTAGTAGATCTTATGAATGATGACATTGTGGTATCATGGGAATGGCATAAGAAAATGATTAATATTCATAGTATCATATAATTAAAAGACAATAATAATATATTCATTTCATACATCTATTGTTTTCTAGCACCCATAATAAAGCTATCCATGAAAAGGTAATGGGTTTACTCGTCAAATAAATGTGAGATATCCTTCTAAAATATGACGTTAATAATGAAATCCTTGTTGATTTGTACCATACATGAATGAGGAAAGAAATAAAAGTTTGACTATAATATATATAATGTGATATTTAGAGTAGTATTAATATATGATATATTCCTTATCACATAATGTTATATGAATTAGAGTTTGTTTGAGAAGAATTATGAATTTCATGATATTTAGTACATGATGGTAGGTATTATTATGATATAATGGAAAAAATATAAATTGGGTAATATTATAGGAGTTTAAACACCCCTCAATGTCATAAGTATTATTTTATAGTGTAATGCATGAAATTTTTGTAAACACGTCCAGTTTAGTACATGTAATTTTTTCATGTTGAGATGATAAACACCCTTGAGAAGGGGAACACTTTATCTAATTGATTTTGAAGAAATAAATATGATAAATGTATGTTTGTGGATATTAATGAATACTAGTTAATGACATTTTTCATAGAGTTATATATTGATTTATGTTCATATTAGGGTTATGAAATAATCATTTATCTGAGTATCACCATAAAAATTTATGATATTGTTAAATATTATTATATGTTAAACTCAAAATACATGGTGATTTGGGCCAATATTTGTGGTAAGGAGATAGAACCCTAGAAGACATATGAAAATTATGGGTTCATGTATATATGAGGTTTATTTTCAGTTCAAAATAACATATCTGAGTAGATAATATGATATTTACATGACTTTAAATTAGTGGATCACCTAGGATTGAACAAGTTATGTTAAAATTTTGAATGATGGTATTGATATGTGATAATATATAAGTACATATCAAGGATCATATAATCATACATCACCATTTACCATGTGATGAACCAAAATAAGAGTCAGACATGACTTATTTGTCATATATATTGACACCAATGTTTTCATTGTATGATTTTTTATAAATTGAAGTCACCCAATTACCATTTATTTGATATGTAGAATACTATAAAATTTAATGAAAATATAATCCTATTTTGGAAGAATATATAAAAATCATATTCAAAGAATAATTATCCTACTGTTAATGAAATATATTTGAATAATGATGGTAAAGGTAATTGTATAGTCATGTTAGAGTGTTGGATCACATTCCACAGTAACAGACTCATTAGAAATTTATGTTTTAATATTTTGGTTCATCAAATTAATATATATCAATAGAATTTTCTTTAATTAAATTTCATGTATATGCTGAAATATTGTATACAGAAGTTAAAATAACATAAAAAATGTTTTTTAATATTATAATACACATGTGATAGAATATTACCATTTTATGAAAGAATATATCATTAAAAAAAGAATGAATATTGAAATTATACTCAATTATATATTTCAAATAAAATATAAATCATGTCATGATGAAAATCATTGCACGATGCATTTCCTAGAGTTTTGGGATTACTATTTAAAATGATGACTCAACACACCACAATGATGTTGGGAACAACATTGTATATATGATGAGTATGAGAAAAAATCTCATACCATATGGTATGGATTTGAACAACCTAGATATCAAATAAATCATGAATTGAATAGTGACATGTTGAAAATTTTTATTTTGAACAAATATTCAGATTGCAGATGTGTTTTTTCTACAATATAATGAAGATATAATTAAAATTATTAGATCATTATTGATAAAATGCATAAAATATGTTTTTATTTTTTTAATCAATCTATTTTTTATGAATATCATCTCTTCCAATTATTTTATTTATTATGTCACACTTGAAACAAGATAGTCGAATTGAGGAATAGACCATAGACCCTCAAATTGAAGTGAAATTTTCTTAATGATTAAAATCATAATCTATCATTTTAGTATTAGATTGTTATATCAAAAAATAATTGATTTAACTAAGTATTAATGAACCATTTAATATCTTACTAACCCTAAATCGTTCATTTGAGCAGTTGAAAATTGTGTTTTTGAAATATTTTTGATAGGCACCATATAAATTTTAAAATATAATGACTTTATTCCTTGAAATTGATTTTATGAGAAATTATTTTTCCCACAAATTCACTCTGCCACTTTAATCATTTTTTTGTATCTCAGGACATGAGTTTGAATATTTTATATTTTACAGACTACTAAGTTCTTTAAAAATTGATTAATGGAATTTGGGTTTCAAGGTGAATAATATGATTATAAATGAAAAAATCATTATAATATTTCTATAATTAAATGGATTGGATTAATTTAATGATATAATAGTTTCAATATATTATATTTTATATCTTTTTAGTTGATGTTTATATAATTCAATTCAATGTTAAAACAGAATTATCAATGATTGAAGAATCTATGAAATCATTAAATGACGATATTTTTTCCTACAAATATTTTACCTTTAGTGTAATTTTAATAATGTCTATATATATATATTGAGTTGTACATCAATGAATGGTATTTGGAAAAAATTTAAATAAAATGTATATATATTTAATACAGTAGAAAATATATGTTCTTAATAAGAAATATAACTATAAAAAATGATCTCAAATGAAAATATTGATAAATTATTTCATAATTTTATTCTTGTTGTAAGCTCTATTCATAAACATGGTGCCGATGAGATAGAGACTGATACTGTGATATATATTTTATGAAGGTATATATTAATAGATTATTAAAATTATTTTTTTCTTGAAGAAATAAATATTGTATAGCTTTCTCTTCATTATTTTCAGAGAAATATATACGCATAAGAAATGTGAGTGAAGTTCGAAAAATAATACAAAAAATTCATCAATGAAAATTTTATTTATTGCTATGTAGAATCAGTAAGAATAATTGATATCAAAGACAATGATATCAAATGTGAAGATATAATTTCACCAGTATAGATAAAAAAAAAGTGATGATAAGGGTGTTTTGAAGGAGTGAATAATTTAGATTATATATAATATTATAAAAATATGAAAATAAATATTTCATAAAGATAGTTTGGAGGTGGAATTTATTCATAATTAATGAAGGGTGATATCCTCTATAAGAATCATTAACATATTAAATTCATGTATAATAGTGTTTTGGTGAAACATTCTACTATATATATAGTAATATTATACTGATTAAGATACTATATAAGGTGTTGAAATAGGGATTGTCTCATACTGAAAATATGTGAAGATGACCACCATTGATAAATCCATGACTGATGAGGAATCAATCATCATTTGAAGGGGGTTGTTGAACTGAATTTGATGGAACTCTTTTGTGAAATGATATGAAATGAACATATAACAATAATACTGGTGGATTATTGACTGAATCATCATGTATTTGTATATATGAATCTAAAATTTACAAATTTGATATTTTATGGTGGAATATGAAAATTTTAATGCTATTCTAATCTATTATGGGAACAAAATTATATAACCTATAGATGAGGATAGGTTCATTGATAAATGACCAATATCTATCACGTAAGAGTGTAATAATATCATTATAGATGAGGTTGATGTTGTATTATATAGGGATATTAAGTAGACATAGATTAAACAATTACTCTCACATAATATGTTTACCCATAGAATATTCTATTATTATGAAATAAAAGAATGACTAGATTGAGGCATTATAGTTGTTCATAATGTGTTGAGTTCATATACTCAAAATTTCATTACGAAAATTAGTTTGTTTTTTAATTTTAGATAAATTAAAAAACAGAATATAAATTTTTAAAGTGAATGTAAAGAATAAGATAATTTTATTTTATTTACTAAATTTGGCATATCAAAAATCAATACATTATTTTGATTCTAGGGACATATTGAGATATTCAAAATAAATCTCCCTTTTAAAGAGTAATAATTTTATTGTAACATAGGTCATATGATGTCTTACTATTAATAAGCTAAAAACAGTACAAGAAATATGAATAAATATTAAGTTAATATATATGATTTTATACATATCATTATATAGGGAATATAAATTTATTCAATTGAAGTAATTCATATTACTGTAATAGTTTCCATAAATATCTTGATTTTTGGATATTAATAAGTACAAAATATTACTATAAAACTTATATAAGGATGTATATGTAAAAATATAATGAAATTATTTATGGAAATGCAATTTTCCATTTAAAATATAATGAGAATGACTTGATTGGTAGTGATAAAGAAAATTAGAGTAGACTATCATATGTTCCAACCAATTATGAATATTATATGATGGTAATGAAAATAAAAAAAGTATATACATATAGTGATATCATTTAAATATATGAAAAATAGTGGTATGTGATTTATAATATTAGATCCTCCTAAGATATGTTTTAAAACAAGAATCTTTAAATTATATTTACTATATTTGTCGATTGAATGGGCCCATTGGGAAGTTTTGGATGACCAAAGATAAATATAAATTCTATCATATGAATTGATGGAGTATAATTTAAAAATACTATCATTTTATATTTATATGTTATATGATAAAATTTTTTGATTTTAAGTAATTTTTACGACATGATATTTGGAGGTACACTCAATAATAAATATTTTTATATCATTATAATGAATTAAAATACTATATTTAAGGTAATTATATTGAATAGGAATTTATATCGAGTATATAGAAATATAATACTTTTTTCCTATATATGAATAATACAATATTACATGTCAGGATAATCCATGTTAAACAAATTAGGAAAATATATAAAATATATTAGATTTTGGTTTGAGAGTGGATATTTTAATTTATATATATAAAAGACAATTGATTTTTGATTCATTCTTATGTGTAATTGTAGTGATTAATCCGTATTAACAAATGAATGTATTTTTTTGAAATCAAAAACGTTTTTTCAAACATATTTCTATGTTCTTAATACTAATGTCGAATCATGATGAGAAAATTAGGACATATTCGTTATTATTGAATATAAAAGTAAAGGATGTTTCATTTTCCTGTATTCTAATACATAATTCAAATAGTACATATATATTATTTAATGAAAAATGATATTCAATATATAAATATAATGAATATATTTTATTTGATTATATTACATAATAACTAAAATTGAAGAACACAATTACAATGATAAGAATGTAATAATTAATTTTTTCTCCTCATTATAAATTTCTAAAAAATATGACATATTTTAAATGAATAATTACATGTTCAATACAATATCACAAAAATTGATAATTGATCCTTTTAATATCCACAATTATTAAGAATATGTATTGAATGTGATTGTGTATTCCCATAACTAGTATTTTATATGAATCATTATTGAGATAATTCTATATAAACATTGATATGATATTAATCATTCCATTATTGATTTCAAAAATATTCATTATAAATTTATTCATCATTAATAAATAAGGGTTTCTATTTAAATATAATGATATATAAAATGAAAGGGGTAATTCTAGGATTCACTTTAAATGGGGATGTTTAAAATTATTACAAAATGAGACTTCATTTTTTATTTTGAAATCTATTATTTCATTGTGATTGAACATTATTCATTAGATAATTTATGGAATTACTATTTTTCAATAATATTATGAACAAAAATGTTACTGTGATTATAATTAATAATGATTGACAAAATATCAATTGATGATGATTTTGAAATTGAATTCGAAAATGAAAATATAATTAGATGGATTAAATATATGATTCAATGAAGAAGGATATGAATTTAGGTTTACCATAAAATAGGATTAAAGATATATATTCTCTAAGAAATCCCAATAAAATTGGTTTTTATTGATATGCACACCTCCATCACTTGGGAAACTATCATCAGTTCATGAGGTATCTGTGGATAAATTCTATTTGAGGGATCTGAAATATTATATCGAACAATATTAAAAAATATAATATGGGAGCTTCTAGAATGTCCTGAAAATTACAATGTAATTTTTAAGATATGGGTTATAAAATAATTTTATTATTGATGTCTGTTCTAGAACATGAATGGACTAGAATATATTATGAACTCTCATATGAAAAAACATTACATGATGAAATTGTTTCACATTTAGAAAATTTTGATTCAAATGTAAATTTCTTGAATGCCTCTATTATAGTTATTTTTTATGAAAATAAATTATTTTGAAGATGAAATTTCAAAATCATGAATTTATGGACAATAATATCATAAAAAAATCCATTATGATTTCATATCATGGATCGTTATACACTTAAATTTATTATAAAAATGATTTATGTTGGTCAAAGGAAGAAAATTATCTTTTACTTGTTGTATGCATAAATAATTATAAAAAATATTGTTTAAAATACGAGTGAATATTCCCATACACTATGAAAAAAACTAATATTATTATAATTTTATTGTGATCTTTTTTCTGGATGAAATTTGTAAAGACACGGAAATTTCATGGAAATTTTTTTCATAATTTCTTTGAAATTTTACGAATCTGTGGCTTTTGACGGAACATGATTCCGAGGCCCGGTGTGCCTAGAATCAATTTCTTAAGTTTATCTCGGGTACGTTCAGTGAACGAATGCGCATTATTTTTCTATATTTTGAACTAGTGCTCAGAATTGAAAACCGAGGGCACCGATGAACTCACATCACCGGTAATTTCTTAAGGGGACATTTAATACAGTTTCATTTGAAGCGGGTTGAGAATTATTAATTTGGATTTTAGTTAAAAAGTTAAATAAATTTGTTAAAACAAATTTATTTCTATGGAAGTTTAATCCTCCAATGTGTGGATATATGAGAGGTGGGTCAACATGAGTCCCATCCTCTCATCTTCCCATAACTCTCTCCAACCCCCCACTTAGAACCTCTTCAATTTAATGTGACAACTCCCATTATTATGAAAACACTTCACCTCGTTAATTAATTTTCCATCAAGGGTTTGAAAGCTAAAAGGGAATGATAGTTTTATATATTGGGGAGCCTTCACTCAATTATGGGTTAGAAAATATTTTGTAGAACCTTGTGGAAAACCTCTTAGGAAATATAGAAGAGCTCCCTCATTCCAACGAAGAACGTTCTTGAAGAAGAACAACGCCTCTTCGATGAAGAACGCCTTTGACGAAGAATTGGAAGTCACCGACGACGTGCCTTCTCCTCTTCATCCTCTACGTCATGGGAGGAGACACCACCATGGGGAATGTCTCCATCGATGACGACACTTCCTATGACATTAATGGAATTAGCACCCATCCCCTGCGACGTCCGATCATTGCAACGCTAGCCTCTTTCCGCAGCTCGACGACGTGTGACATCTTTGTGAGGTAGGGGAATATTTTATATTTCTTGTTTATGTGGTTTATACACTCGATCATGAGACTTTATTTGTAGGATTTATCAGTGTGGATTTCATACCTCGGTTTAATTTCCCATGATGAATGCGAATTAAATAAATTAATTCACAGATCGATAAACAATTGATTTAATTAATTTTCTTCTCATTTATCTTGAGATTGAACATCTTGAAGTGTGATAAATATTTATTTTCCAATTACATGTGTTATTGATTCTCAAAGATGATTGCCAAACAAACATGGCCATCAATCCGGACACAGTCCATGACCCTTTTATATTTTTTTCTTCGTACATTCTCCTCGAGTTCGTTCGCGTGAAATCATTTAGCACGTCAAATCATTGATGTTTCGTTGAGAGAAACATACAAATGCGGAGATCTCGATCTGAGGATTAAGAATCTGTGATCATCATAATTGTTGGGGTTAGAAAAAAGGTGTGGTGGCCCGGGAAAGGGGAGACGTGGAGATGAAATTCCGGCGTGTCTTCAGAACGCCACTCCCGACGAGCTAGGCGATGTAGTTGGCTTGAAGCACTGAAACGTGGAAGGCTGGAGGTGCGGCGACCCGGCTTGTCGGAGGTGGTGCCAACAATTCTGGTTGTTCAGAGGAACCCCCACTATTTGGGTTACAGGGGAAAACTGTGAAGGGACAAAACTGTGAATGAATGGGATTGGAGAGACAAGGAATAAAGTAAGTTAACGAAAATAAAAAAAATGAAAATGAATTGATTGAGGGAGAGGTGATTGAGGGGGCGCGGGGATCTGAGGTGTGAGATGTACACAAGAGGTTTGATGTGCTGTACACAAGCCACCCATAACTTATTATTTGGTTTAGATATATCAATAATAAGATAAAATCAATTAAAATGGAAATTTTAATTGAGCGCTACCCATGTGCATAGAGAGTCTTGATTTGGGTGGTTTTTTTGTGTATTAATGATAGAATAAAATTATGTTTTTATTATTTTGAATCTTGAAACCATATTCTTTACATAAGTCCTTCATAAGATGTCAGAATGAAGATATGTCAGTGGTGATGTAACCTTATCTTTAAGACGGTTGATTCAAGTCCAATATTGGATATTAAATTCTGATCTGTAGCTCGGGTCCTCGAAACACCCAATGGTAATAATATTATTATTATCACTGGATCTTGTATAGGACATATTTCTCTCATACTGTGTCGGAATGACAAACCATCTGCGATGTTGCGACCCTAGAAATAAGACTGATGTTTCAAGACCAATTTTGGATATTTAAGTCAAGGTCGCGGTGTGGGCCCCACGAGGCCTGGTTCGCGCGTGTTGTGGTAAAATTCAACTTTTTCACCGGCTATCCATTTTAGAATAATGGGTAGTCCATATAATGTGTTATTTGGTATGGATTTCAATGGTCTGACCGGTTTGGTTAACCGGTGTCATTTGAAGTATGACCGGGTTGGATTGAACATGAATCCAACTGGGCCCTCTGTAATAAAACACTTATAACATAAGGATCAGACGTCTGATTGACGTTCCGTCAATTACGTTGGATTCCATATAAGGAAACAGTTATTTTGGAGTACTCCACTTGAGGTTTGGACACATTTGGAGTACGGTTGGGTTGGTTCGTACACGAAACCAACCGGGCCCCCTGGACGAAAAGGCCAATAACGCATAGATCGGGCGTCCGATTGACGCGTCGTCTGTTCCATTGAGACCCCTATGATGAGGTGGCCCTTTGAGAAATATCCACGTGATATTTCGTGACACTTGGAAGTATCGACCTGTTGCTCGTGGAGCGGAACCTCTCGGAGACGAGTGTACTAAGTGCGAAGACCTAGTAGTTATGGACCAGATGATTGCTTGAACGAATCGACTTGGAGTGAGTCGACTATCCCAGTGGACGAAGCACCCAATATTTGGTGTCAGACCCACGATGGAAAGAGCGCCTAGTAGTTGGTAGCAGACCCACGATACTCGGTAGGAGGAGTACCTCTAAAGGCTATTAGGGGAACCACTACTGTGTTTGGGCGGCAGACCCTTGGCGGGATGCACGACTGTGTTTGGGTGGCGTACCCACAGTACTCGACAAGAGAAGTACCTCATCTCTCTAAGGATAGTGAGTATCTCCTCAGAGTCGTGACATGGCTACTGTACTCGACAGAGGAGGAGTTCTCCAGCAGTTGTGGTTTCAATACCGTGAATATAATCCTGGTTTGAGCTGATTCAATGACCTTTGTGTATACCTCATGATTGAGATGGGAACATGATAACTTAAGTATATGTATGGGCATGTACCCAAGTAGTGGATATCTGTTGATTTCATATCTGTGTGATACCTCATGATTGAGATGGGTGACTTGATAACTTAGGTATAAGTATGGTCTTATACCTATGTAAGGGTTATCTGTTTAGATCATTCTTTGTGGTTTTCCTTGTAGGATTTTGTGAGACCTTGAGGGTATTGGGGTCCCTACTGAGTATCGTTATACTCACCCCTGCACGGGATATGCCAGCACCTCGTTGTGTTGGATGTAGATGATGGACATCATTTATGGAGGCTGAGTGTTCGAGGACTGGACGGTACCCAGAGGTGGACCTCACGACGAGTCAGTAAAAGGAGGTGGACTTCACGACGAGACGGTACTCAGAGGAGGTTGACGAGCGAGAGCGTTGAGGAGGTTATCTGTACCTACCCATCAGGTAGGATCCGTGGTGGATGATCTTGGATCTGCGCTAACTATACCTACCCTTCAGGTAGGATCGAAGGGGGACGACCCAGGAGCTGCTTCTATCTTCCACCATTTTGTCTTTTTTGTTGTAATTTCGTTCAGTTGTAGCTTTATTTTTCAGTTGGGTTTGTATTATGGCCCATTTACATTTCAGAACATTCTTTTGTACTTAGTGTACCACTTCCTCTTTTACTCTAGTTGGATGTGTTCATGTATTATAAAGTCAATTCCTTCATAGTTATTGAGATTTACGCCTTCGGCCCAAGACGCCGTCCCCTGGCCTATGGAAGGCGAGCTTGGGGTAGTCACGACATGGGCCCTAAGGACGGGTCGCAAAAATTGGTATTAGAGGAGTCGGTTCTACAGAATAACTTATAACTCTGATCATTCCATTCTGTGAAGCAATAGTGTTAAGGGTACCGAGTGTGGACTTCAGTTCAGGGAGTCCAGTGTTGGTGCAGCGGGCAACGTATCCATACACCAGGACCCTGACTTCAGATTTTCAACTTTGTGCACGAAAACACTATTTATGTGTGTGTTTCCAAAAGTTTTAATCTCAGCTCAAACCAGGTCAGCTCATAAGGGATAAATCGTTGACCGTGTCGCATCTTTTCAGGATGTCTCCACGCAAACAGTCAGTTGGAGTTCTTAGATAGTACACAATGACGGCCCACCGAGCGATTAGGCTCCGGTGCGGGGCCCTTTGGCACCCTCTAGTGGTGTACCAGCAGCACCACCACCTGTTGGGTAGCAGATGCCACTAGCCATACAAGCAGATGGTGCACGCCGACAGAGCGCATTGCATGAGTTCCAGCAGTATAGGCCTCTAAGGATACGAGGCGAGAAAGATTCCCAAACAGCAGAGGACCGGATGAAGTCTTTTGTTAGAGTTTTCCGCCTAGCTGAGACACTGGTAGCGTGGATGGTGGACTTGGCTACTAGTGTTTTTAGTGATTGACCATGAGGATGGGCCTCATAGTGATGAGGCTTCGGTACGTGGATCGATCCCTGAGATAGTACCTTCGGGTAGTGTGTCAGCTATACATCACCACCTGTTGGCTAGCAGTTACAACTGGAGGTACCGGTAGGTGACACCTGTAAGATTAATGCCTTACACGTGTTCCAGCATCATATACCTTTAGGTTCTACAGCGATCCCGACACTCGGGCGGCTAAGGACTGGTTGAGAAGGGGGATGAGAGTTTCCATAGAGCTTATACAGCTTTGGCAGGACAATGTGTCAGTAGTTGAGTATTCAGCAAGGCATACCGATCATTCCAGGTACTCGATGAATACGATTTGATCAGTTCTATAGAGCTTGGACCTCTGAGAGTGGTGTGTTTAAGGATATATGAGCCATCAATTTTTCCTATATGCATTCCTACTCACGATAGGGTGATAGAGAGAACCTTTTTTGTTGAATGTTTTTTGGCTAAACGAATAAAGCTAGAGAATGTTAGAAGTGGGAATGCATCGAACTGGCACCAGTCACAGAGACTTGGGCGTACGAATGTTTCAAGAAGTGGAAATGTTAAGGAAAGATAAATCTGCAGAGCAGAAGATGTGGAAGCAAAGCTAGGAGAGGAGCATGAGGTGGTGTACATTTGGACATGTTACAATCACCCGCCTCTGTAGTCCCTGTTGGGCTCAGGGATCTGGAGGGCATGGGAAGAGAATAGCGGCATGCGGTCAAGAAGTGTGACCCAAGGGATCTATGAATGATTTGAGGTACGGTCTGTGTCTACTACTAGCTGCCGTATCAATTGACATAGGTACCAATCATTCCTACCTTACACAAATCTTGTCCCATACCTAGAGTTTACAGTTATGTCATTGACTTGACCCTCACGTCTTGAGATACATTTTGGAGGAGACTCGATAAACACACTTACGTCGATGGCATGATATGACCCTTGAGGTGAGAGTATCGGTTGGAACCTCTTTGTGGCAGCATCAAGGGCTTACAACGTTAGTTTGGGTATCGACTGGGCAACCACAGTTCATACACAGATTGACGGTATTAGGAAAAAAGATTGTGGTTTATCGACAACATTAGAATGGGGTTTTCCGTGTTCGTAGAAAAGGAAAACCCAGGCAACACAGGACAGAATCATGCATAAGAGGGTGAATTCAATCACTCAGGAGATGGCCAAACATACCATTATGCCAGAATATTCCAGAGATGCAGCACCGCATCCAGTAGAGCTTTCAAAAGCTGGGGTAGAGGTTGACCAGTGCACCCAACCTGAGGGCGTTGGTTACATAGTACATTGCGATGCATCAGGGACCATACTGGAGTGTGTCCTGGTGTAGGAGTGGGAACTGATCGCCTATGGATCTCATCCGATGAGACTGCACAGAGCTGAAAGGAGACCACTAGAGATCGAGAATGGCGACCACATCTTCTTACGAGTCTCACCTCGACAAGTCGTAAAGAGATTTGGCTGAGGCGACAAGTTATCTCTGAGGTTCATCGGACCCTTATTGGTCTTCAGAACGGTAGTCGAGGTGGTTTACCGCATGACCATTCTACCACAGTTGCACCGGGTGCACAACATATTCCACTTATCTCAGCTGAGGAGATATAGGCACTACCTAACCGTAATCATCAACCATGGAGAGCTGGACATCGATGACGGGGTGACTTTCTCAGGGTTTTAGTAGAGGTTGAGGATCGACAAGAGCAGGTCCTATGGGGATGGTCGATTCCCCATGTGCACTTTCGTTGTTAGCACGAGAATCTCAAAGAAATCAAATGGGTGCGGGAGGCTCAGTTGCATGCTCAGTACCTCCTTTAGTTTCCCTAGTTTGTGTTATAGCTTTACGAGGACGTAAATCCCTAAGGTGGGAGTAATGTAAAGACACAAAAATTTCAAAGAAATTTTTTCTTAATTTCATTGGAATTTTACGAGTCTGTGGCTTCAGATGGCACTTGATTTTGAGGCCCGGTGTGCTTGGAATCAATTTCCGAAGTTTAGCTCAGGTACGTTTAGTGAACGAACGAGCGGGTTTTTTCTATCTTTTGAACATGTGATCGGAATTGAAAACTGAGGGCACGGATGAACTCGATGCGCTAATAATTGGTTAAGGGTACCATTACCATAGTTGTGTTTGAAGTGGGTTGAGAAATATTAATTTGTAGTTTAGTTAAGAAATTAAATAAATTTGTTTAAACAAATTTATTTCTAAGGAATCATTATTCTCCCATGTCTGGTTATATGAGAGGTGGTGCCAAAATGATCCCCATCCTCTCATCTTTCTATATCTCTCTCCAAACCCCCACTTAGCACCTCTTCAATTTAATGTGAAAACTCCCCTTATTATGACAACCCTTCACCTTCCTAATTAATTTTCCATCATTGGTTTGAAAGATAAAAGGGAATGATAGTTTTATATATTGGGGAGCCTTCACTCAATTATAGGTTGGAAAATATTTTGGAGAACCTTGTGGGAAACCTCTATAGAAATTTAGAAGAGCTCCCTCCTTTCAACGAAGAATGTGCTTGAAGAAGAACAACGCCTCTTCGACGAAGAACGCCTCCGACGAAGAACGCGAAGTCACCGACGACGTGCCTTCTCCTCTTCATACTCCACATCAAGGGAGGAGACACCACCACATAGAATGTCTCCATCGATGACGACACATCCTCTGATGTCAATGGAATCATCACTGATCTTACACGACGTCCGATCATCGCGACCCTTGCCTCTTTCTGTGGCATGACGATGTGTGACATCTTTGTGAGGTAGGGAAATATTTTATATTTCATGTTGATGTGGTTTATACCCTCGAGCTTGAGTGTTTATTTTTAGGATTTATCTATGTGGATTTCTTACCTCGGGTTAATTTCTCATGATGAACGCGAATTAAATAAATTAATTTGTGGATTGATAAACGATTTAATTATTTAATTTTCTTCTCGTTTATCTTGAGATTGAAAATCTTGAAGTTTGATAAATATTTATATCCAAATACTTGTCTTCTTGATTCTCAAAAATGATGTCCAAAAAAACATGGCCATCAATCCAGACATAGTCCATGTCCCTCTTATATTTCTTTCTTCTCACATTCTCCGCATGTTCGTTCTCATAAAATAATTAAGCGTGTCAAAAAATCGATGTTTCATTCAGCGCAATATATGGACGTGGAGATCTCGATCTGCCGATTAAGAATCTGCAATCATCATAATTGTTGGGGTTAGAACGAAGGTGTATCAGCCCACGGAAGGGGAGACGTGGCAATCTGATTCCGGCGTGTCTTCAGAATGCTACTCCTGATGAGCTAGGCGGTGCGGCTGGCTTGCTGCTCTACAATGTGGCAGGCTGAAGGCGTGGTGACCCGGCTTACCAGAGGTGGTGCTAGTAGTTAAGGTTGTACGGAGGAACCCCCACCGTTTGGGTTTCAGGAGAAAACCCGTGAAGGGAAAGACCATGAATGAATGGGATTGGAGAGAGAATGAATAAATTACGTTAATTAAAAGAAAAATAAATGAAATTGAATTGATTGAGGGAGAGGTGATTGAGGGAACGCAATGGTTTGAGGTGTGCGCTGTACACAAGAGGTGCGATGTGATGTACACAAGCCACCCATAACTTTTTGTTTGGTTTAGATATATCAATAATAAGATAAAATCAATTAAAATGGAAATTTTATTTGAGCGCTACCCATGTGTGTGGGGATTCTTGATTTGGGTGGGGTTTTTTTGTGTATTAATGATAGAATAAAATAATGTTATTATTATTTTGAGTCTTGAAACCTTATTCATGACATAAATCCTTTATAAAATGTCGGAATGAAGATCTGTCAGCGGTGATGTAACTATATCTTTAAGATGGTCGATTCAAGTCAAATATTGGATATTAAATTCTGATCTGTAGCTCGGGTCCCCGAAACACCCAATGATAATAATAATATTATTATTAATGGATCTTGTATCAGACATATCTCTCTCATATGGTGCCCGAATGACGAACTTTCTGCGACATTGTGAACCTGGAATTAAGATAGATGTTTCTAGGAAAATTTTGGATATTTAGGTCAAGGTAGAGGCATGGGACCCACGATACCCATTTCGCGCGTGTTGAGGTGAAATGCATATTTTTCACCGGTTATCCGTTTTGGACTAATTGGTAGTCCATCTCGTGTGTTTTTCAGTATGGATAGCAATGGTGTGACAGGTTTGGTTAACCAGTGTCATTTGATGTATGACCGGGTTGGATCGAACATGAATCCAACCAGGCCCTCGGTAATAAAAATATTATAACTTAAGCACCAGATCTCTGATTGACGTGTCGTCAATTAAGTTGGATTCGATATGATGAAATTGTTCATTTGGAATACTCCACATGAGGTTTGGACACAGTTGGAGTATGGTCGGGTTGGTTCGTACATGAAACCAACCGGGCCCCGGGACAAAAAGGCTAATAACGCCCAGACCGGGCATCTGATGGACATGTCGTCTATTGCGTTGAGACCCATATGATAAGCCGGTTCTTTGAGATACATCCACATGAGATTTCTTCACACTTGGAAGTATCGGCCAATAGCTCGTGGAGCGGACCCTCCCGGAGACGAGCGTATGGAGTACAGAGACCTAGTCGTTGTGGACCTGACAGTTTCTTGACCGATTCGACTTGGAGTGAGTCGACTAGCCCATTGGACGGAGGACCTTGTATTTGGCGGCAGACCCATGGCGGATGGAGCGACTGGTAGTTGGAAGTAGACTCGCGGTACTTGGTAGGAGAAGTACCTCTGTAGGCTATTAGGGGAACCGCTACTGTGTTTGGGCGGCAGAACCTTGGTGGGATGTACTACTGTGTTTGAGTGGTAGACCCACGGTACTCGACAGGAGGAGTACCTCAGTAGTCTAAAGTTAGTGAGTAGTACCTCGGTGTCGTGACAGGGCTACTATACTCTACCGAGGAGGAGTTATCCAGCAGTTGTGCTTTCGATATCATTAATAAAATACTTGTTTGAGTTGAGTCAATGACCATTGTGTTTTCCTCATGATTGAGATGGGAACATGATAACTTAGGTATATGTATGGGCATGTACCTATGTAGTGTATATCCGTTGATTTCATATTTATGTGATACCTCATGATTGATATGGGATACTTGATAACTTAGGTATAAGTATGGGCTTATACATAAGTAAGGGTTTTCTGTTTAGATCCTTCTTTGTGGTTATCCTTGTTAGATTTATTGAGACCTTGAGCATCTCGGGGTCCCTAATGAGTATCATTATACTCACCCCTACACAGGCTATGCCCCCACCTCATTCTGTTGGATGCAGACGACAGACAGTACTGACAGAGGCTGAGTGTTCGAGGACAGGATAGTACCCGGAGGTAGACCTCACGACGAGTCAGTATCCGGAGGTGGACTTCACGATAAGAAGGTACTCAGAGGAGGTTGACAGGAGAGAGCATTGAGGAGGCTATCTGTACTTACACCTCAGGTAGGATCTATGGTGGACGATCCAGGAGATCCGCTAACTATACCTACCCTTCAGGTAGGATCTGAGGTGGAAGACCTATGAGCTACTTCTATCTTCTAGTCATTTGTCTTTTCTGTTGTATTTTCGTTCGGTTGTAGCTGTACTTTTCAGTTGAGTTTGTATTCTGGCCCATTTACTATTCATCACTTTCAATTGTACTTAGTGTATTACTTCTGCTTGTACTATGGTTGTATGTGTTTACGTTTTATAAAGGCAATTCCTTCCCAGTTATCAAGATTTATGCCTTTGGTTCTAGATGCCAGCCCCTGGCCTATGGAAGGCGGGCTTGGGGTAGTCACGACACGGGCCCCGAGGACAGGTCATGAAAAAATATTTTTGTTATTTTTCTATATTATTATGTTGATTTATTTTATAATTATATGTATTCTAATTACGAGATGGAAATGGGTTTAGTATTGGAATATTTTATTGGATTTATTATATATCAAATTAATGGAAACAAATTCAATAAAATAATGTAGTTTGATGGATATATATTAATAAAATATTGGAATAGAAGAAAAAATGGGTTCAAATAATATTTTTTATATAAATATATAAAGAATAATCACTATAATGTTGGTGAAAATAAATGTTTACAATAATGATTCATACATTATATTATATTGTCACAGTAATAAAAGATATCTATTTTTCTAAATGTTTAGAAATAATATTTTAGGCGATTCAATAATAAGTTGATATCTCTATATTAAATAAATAATGGTACTATATTTCAAGAAAATTATATTATTTACTAGTTAAAACCTGTTTAATGATCAGTATTTTGAGGCATTCTCTAATATTGACTTGGCTAAAGAGATCAAGAATCAAAAAGAAAGGAGTGAAGGGGAAATCATTTTTGGAAAAAATAATATTAGCTAGATTTGTAAAAATTTATTATAGAAAATAATTCATTGTGGTCGAATAATATTATGTTTTTTCACTCCATGTTCAATATAAAATTTATATATATGAAAAAGTAGGGTGAAGATCTTCGATATGTTGTGAAACAAACCATTTTAAACAGTCTGATGAAAAATTTACTATGGTCTAAACAAAGAACATTGTAAATAATTATTTTATGGAGATTAGGGTGATTCTATAATAACCTTACTCATATTCAGTACATAAAATAATTTTAAAATAATAACTAATGTTGATAATATTTCAACTATCATTTTATGTTTATAATTTTTGATAATTAGCAATAAATCTTATTTTAAAAAAATGCATTTCATGTTGGTCACATCTATTTATTATAAATTTTTTCCTATAATAACATACACATAAAATTAATGACATTCCCTATTGAGGAAAAATAATTAAATTTTTAAACCTAACAAATTAATTTTTCATAATAATCCATTATACTAATTATTATCTTTTTATAACATTGGATGAGTACAAATATATTGGTAAGGGATATAAAAATATTAAATAAAATTGATCATCCATTTTAAAATTATTGGGTAAAAAAAATTCGGTTAGGAATATTTTTTACCTAATATAAAACTTTAGTCATAAATGAAATAATATATAATGAAATTTTTTTAATATAATACATTATAACGAAACGAAACAGAAAAAATATTAATCATGAAATTTTCATAGAAAACATGAGAACCCATGTATAAAATTTCAAAAAAAAAAGACATATCCTTTTTACTTAAATGTGAGTAAACATTAATTTAAACAAAATATATTTATCTTACCCTTTTTAATCAATTATTTTTTATGTAAAATAAATCAAATGAATTTAAATTTCATGTTATTTCATTGGGAACACTTTTCATGAATCCTTTACATGGGAATATAGATTTTAATTAACCAATATGATCAAAATCAAAAATATATCTCTAGAAAGCATATGCATTACCCAATAACATGGGGAGATATAATAAGATTAAACATTGAATAATAATTTCCAAGTACCAAGTCATAAATAAAACACATCGTGATTTCACTATGACCATAATATGACCTCGAAAAATTATTTTCAATCCATGTGAAAAATAGTTTTTGATATCAATATACTATATTAATTTAATTACCCATATTAAATACTTAAAATTCCCAGACTAGATGTACATAGGTTTTTTCCTTGAGGAAAACATTGAAGCATATAAACAATGATAATTTGTAAATAATTGTTATAATAGTGGGAAAATCCATTGATTCAATATATATTAAATTGAATATTGTTTTATGTTTTGTTATTTATTTAAAAAATATACTATAAAGAAATATGAACAAACAATCCCTATTAACAGATTTTTTTAATAATATCAAATGTATATCTATTTAACATTAAAATTTATTTATATGACTATATATATGAACATGAAATAATTAAAATTATATGGTAATATAATAAATATATTATTAAAAATAAATATTTATAAACATATAAACTGATATATCAAGGTGAAACGCCTCTTACATATTTTTTTATAAAAAATAAATGTTTAAAAAACAAACTCACCCTTGCATTTGGTTGTGATAATAAATTGAATTTATTTGCCAGGATCACATCATTGGAACCCTATATTTTTTATGATGATTGATTACTTCAGAGATTATATGCTTCCCACAATCATACTCCCTAATTTTCTTTATACATCTCACATCTCCTCATGCAGTTGAAATAATGAGGACATAACCAGGGATCCTTGAAGAATTAAGATAGTTGGTAACCCAATGGTGTAGTTCAATTTAAATATCTAAATTTAAGGTTAAATTGATATTCAAAAAAAGAGTAAAACAAGGATTAATTACCCATCCTCATAATTCATTAGATTTGATTAAATAACCTTTTTATTGATGTTTATATTGAATATTAATTTAATTACAATAATTATCACCCAAGTAATCAATTGGTATTGCACTATATGAAACCACCATAAAAGATCCCTATTTGAATATTATGATATTATGATTATATCATCAAACAAAATAATAAAAATAAACACTCTATATCATTATAAAAAATAAATAAGCCATAAACTACGATGTATGAATCTTTCATGGTGGTTTTTCAACTATGGTTTATAAATCACGCTGAAAACGATTATAGATACTGTATGTGATTGAAAAAAATTATTTTTAAGGGTTGATATTTATACATAGGTCTTGTTATACTATCCATGATATTTTATATCAAAAAATTTACATTCAAGGTATTATGATAATTTTATAATAAAAATATATATTTTTATCTAAAATAGTCACTACATGAAGATGACTAGAATATTCAGGAATCATTAAGATATAATTCTTTTATTTTAAACTTCCTTATGATTTATTTTATATAAAATGATATATAAATGTACATTTGCCTTTTTTTACATTATCATTTATGTTATGTGATAAAATTGTATATTTGGATTAAATTTGAGCGCGTACTTACTATTAATTTTTCTTATGGTTGATTGTTACCTTTACATTGGATTTATAAATAACTTACAAACAATTTTGTATACCATTTTATGTTTTTTATACCCTTAAAAGACTAAAAAAACTATTATTTTTCCTGATTGTATCCCTTTATAAGTGTTTGTATATCATTACATATATTTGTGTTAACCATATATAGAATTTATATTTAGTAGATTAACAGTATCTATTTATGGTTTTTCCACCTACATTGTTTCCTTAACCTTTATGAAGTCTATTTTTTCATGCATTAACTTTACCTGATGTTTTTTATATACTTATGAAACTCGGTTTTACCCTTACATAGATTGAGTTCACCCTTATACAACATGGTTGAACCGTTATTTATGTATAACACTTTTACAAATTGTGTAAAATAACGTGTATTCTGTTATAAAAAGAGATGAGTACACTTACATGTGAATTCATATCATCAAGTTACCCTTTGGAGATGATTTAGATAAAATCAAGTAGGTTATGATTTAGTAAAACTACATTTTTGTTTCAATGTGATACCATTATATGAGATTGAAGAGAAAGAAATTACATTATGAATAAAGTGATGAAACACAAAATACATTTAATTTTTTTTGTTTTTCAAAATTCAAATACAATCATTGGATGTCTTACAGCTATTTTATTATCATATTAAACATATATCATTACATTGTGACCCTTAAGCACTAGTGATGATCATTATATAGGGGGTTTCTTACATTTAAATAATGATATATTTATATTTGAATAAGGAAATAATTAGGTTCATACCTTTTCGAACTCATAAAGACTTCTAAGATAGCATTATATATATATATTCAAACATTATAGAATTTTACATAGGAATTTTTTGAAATCAATTATTCTCATTATAGCACTAAAATAATTCTTTAATTTCATAAAATATTAATATTTTTATTATTCTCAATATAATTAATTTTTAAATTTATATTTATTAAATTCCTTATTTATCATGATAACTATTCAAAATTATATTTTTCAATTGGTCTACTTCATTACTGTTAGGTTGGAATATTACAAAGACTACACAATAGTAGTGAATGTGTCATTTTGGTAATCATCACCAATTCTATATTTTGATGTCCTTTTTGATTTAAAATGATTATCTGATAAGCATGAGTAGTGGAGAAAAAAACAAACACAATACTAATATAGTGGTTCTAAGAACAAGGATACCCCAGTACAATCCTCGAACACTCTATCTACAAGTTTGAAGTATTTGTCATGAAGGGTCCTCCTATCACTAGACCACCAAATCCACAAATGACTGTATGAAGTTTAAAATTTTTCAACAAGGTTAAACAAAACCTTCTAATTCTATTAATGGGATCTATTTATACACATCTCAGTACATCAGGCAGATACTTATACAAAAATTAATTATGATAAGTTGATACTCTTATAAATAAATGGAATTTCATATTTTTGATGGATTTGGATGATCTTCATAGTTTGAAATAAAATAAAAATATATGGATCTCTATAGACTGGAATAAATGACATTAAGAATTAATAACTCTGAGGTTATCCTAGTAAAGTATTATCTTTTGTTTTAATAGAAACAAACATATACAATATTCTCACAATAGTACGAGGTTAGAAGTGTATGTATCCAAGTGTAGTCTCTTTAGAGAATAAAAAATTCGAACATTCATTGTATTACTATTGAAAAACATTTTAAGAAAACACATTAGTATATTTGAAATGTATATTTTAAAAGAAATTGGGATTTAATATATTGAGTTTATATATTTATTAGATATTCTAGATCTTCTCTTGATAGAATCCAAAAAAATTCTAATTCAAAATCTATAGGGGAGTCTTAAATCCCTTAAGAATATAAGAGAGTTCCTACAATGAATTTGTTTATTTGAATAAATCACAACAAGACTTTGAAGCAGTCATAAAAAATATATCATTCAACATATAGTTCTATCAAGATATTAACATGATTCTTATATTATATTTTTATGTAGAAAACCAGTTATTGAATACTCAAAAATTAGGTTAAACTATTAAGCGTAGGCTTCCTAATATTATATGGTTTATTAACCATGAAATTATATATGCGTAACATGGGAATAAAAAAATAACATATGGATAAAAATCGATATGTTCATTGTTTCAGCGTATGATCAAATCCATACATTTGGTTTATTATCAATACATACATTCACATTAACATAGGGTAGAACAATGATTTTAGACATGAACATTGTTTTGATATAACATATATTTTCATTCTCCAAACATAGATTTTCCGATCCATACAAGAAATTAGGGTTTATGATGCATATAATAAAAGAGGGTATGAACTCTATTTCTAGTATACATCCCATAACATTATATTCCATAAAAAATTATATATATAATGTTTAAATATAAATTATCTAAACACACATAAAGTAATATCATCATTTAAACAAACAAGAGTGTGTTTTAGCATAAAGAATCCCACATTTCACATGTTATCGTTACGAAAATACATAACACTACCTCCCTTTCTTCAATAATCACAAAACCTAGATTGTAATTTAAAAAACATATAGGATTTGTAAACACAAAAATAGTCTCTTAAAATTGAATTTTTGTTCCACTATAATTTTTTATGATAAGAATTTTTTAATGGAAAATTATATAATGTTTTGTTTACCCAAATTTTCTCTCCATTATTTTGATATAGAAAATATTGAATAACAAAAATTTGATTGAAAATCATTTCATATTCCACAGAACAATAATTAAATGATTATTAAAACATGATAATGTTAAAAAAATTTAGGTTTGGCATGGAATAGTTGGACATATAGTAAAATTTAAAAAATTTAATAAAATTAATGGAGGTAAAGATATAGTATAGTAAATTGAATTCTAAATGATTTTTTTTAAAATGCATTAAAATCCACCAATCATATTAAGGGATATTTCAAATATATTATTCTTTAACATTATGATGATTCTTTTTCTTTATATATGGAATTGGATGTAGGAGGATGAAGAATTGACTGGACATCACCATGCATATTATTTAGCTTTACCATCAATATCTAAAAATTATTTTTGAACACTCATGTACAATTATATATAATCTTCCTGGAATATTTTTCAATACAAAATATCTCAAACAAATTAATAGTTACAAATTCATTTACTAGTTCATCAGATTGAATGAAGTCCATTAGGTTTTCCATTCTATGAGGAATAACTCATCCTTCCCAACAATCACTAAAGATCTATTGACTAATGAAGTGTATATAATTCATAAAATGAATATATGATAGATTAATGTCACACTAAAGAGTGTCCAATATATAATTAAAATCAGCCAATACATTAGTTATAGCCTCAAATCCTATTGTCATGTTTTGAGAAGTGTACTGAAGAGTGGAGGTTGAAGCCTGATAACTATCATTTATATGCAGAATTTCTCTTCTCAACATCTTCTTCAATTCATCAAAATGAGACTTCCTCACAGACTCTTCCTTTATTGATGTTAAATATATAGATATTTATCAGATAAATTCTTCAATATTTCCTAGAAAAATCAAATCTTCATGAATTTAGATGAGCCTTGATTGATGTGCATGAAAATCATCCATATGCACTATTAAATTTTTGATGTCGTCAGATTTCCTGCTTTATGTTTCCAATTATATAATCAAAGGAAATTTATGGTTCTCTAAAATAATACACTTATGAATCATTATTTCAACATAAGTGTCGTAAGACTGTGTAGAAATTTCTCTTGATGATTTTTCAGCCTCCACTATATCCAAAATTGGATCTCTTTCTGATCCAGTCGCTCCTTGAACTATTTTATAATGTAATGTAGACACTAATACATCAATTGATTCATAAATAACTGATTGAATATTTTCCCTGGAAGATCCAACAAAAAAAATATATCATCTCTATGTTCATATTATCTTTGAACCTATTTGTCAATATTTTCAGCTACATTATCAACCTAGACAAAAACTTCTTCTTCTCCTGATTTGTTCACATTCACCAAATCAGAAATATTTATTGAAACACTTCTTTTATAGGTAAGACAATGATCATGTCTAAATTCAACATCTTCATTTGGTATTGGTCTTACATATCCAAAGGATGGTAACATTCTTTTCCCCTCTCTTGCAGTTCACATCATCATAACATGCTCCACATTATAATCAGGTAATAGACCATTGCTTGAGTTTCATAAAAAATATTCAAGATTCCATATTTTCCTAGAAATTATTATATTAATATGATGAAATATATGACATAATAATATATACCCATTTTTTCAGTGTCAAAATAAAATTAATGAATAATTCGTTACATACGGATAAAAAACATCATTTCTTCATTATAAAATCAATAACTCCAATACCACAACCTATATATAATAAGAATCAGCTTCATATGTCACATTAATGAAAAGGATAAATATATATAAGGATTCAAATAATTTTCCATAGAAACATTCCTTGGAATAATGGGTGACGTTATAAACCTTTTCAATACCTTTTGATCTGGTTTATGTTCCCTATTTATTATCTTCATGATAGTCCATGTTTGAAATAATAAAATCCTTATATATTGTAACATAAATATGAAATTTCCAATATTTCTAAATTAAATAATAAGATACCCCCTCATTTGGAAATAAAATTATCAGTGAAATTTGTAAATAAGAAATAGAAAATTCCAAATTGTGAATCATAGAAACTACATCTTCTTCATCAAAACTGACACTTGATGAAGCAATTAGGGAGAATTATTTTACTTCAATATCATTAATAAAACGTGAATTACCATATCCTAAATGAAATTACTATCCATGCTATATGGTTGAATCCTTATGAAATATATTCATTTGAGTCATCCAATCAATGTCAATTACCATTCCATGAAGAATATTTTGATAAATAACATTGTATAGAATAGACTCATTTAAATAATAGTCATCAAGAAATTGAGAAATATCTATTGCATATGGTTTGTTTATATAATGGATGATGGTAAGGGATTTTGAGAACTGGAATGAAAAGGGATTTATAATATGAATTATTGAATGTGACGGAAATAAAGTGGGAGAAATCATTTAATTTTGAGTATAGTTTTTAAGGTCGGTGATGTGGTGTGATTTTTAATAATATAATTTTGAAAATACCTGTTAAAAAATAAAAACCTATATTTATTTTACAATTAAATAAAATAGTAATTATGAATATAATTTAACATTTAAATAAAAAAAATTTTAATGAAATATATATTAATTGTAAAAAATTAATAAAAATTATTTAAAATTACATAATCTGAAATCACCAATAAAAAAGTAAAAACATTCAGAGAGAACTGTTTCAGAAAACATATCTTCTAATTGATATTCGATAATTACATTTTCTAAAGATATATACATTATAAAAACATGATCCCTCAGAAAATGAATCCTTATATCAATATTATTAGTCTGTTATTGAATTATAGTACGTTGTGGAAATATTTATATCACTATTATTGTCCCATAAAATATGTATATTATTAGAATATAGTCCAAAGACTAGTATATTGTCTTTCATCTAAAAAAATGGTGCATAAAAATTGCCAAAAAACACATATTACTCATCATCTATTTACAGGATAACTGAATGTTGTTTCATACTCAACTATCATACTAAACATTTTCCTAAAAATTGACAGGTTCGTGAGGTTTTATTATAAAATGAAAATATAAAAAATTAGTATATAAATATGATATTAAATATAAATCAATTATTTTTGGATAATAGAGGTATTAGCAAATAGTTCCCTTAAAATATCTAAAAATTTATTTCATGGTAGTCAGATGTGATTCTTTTAGATTTTTCTAAAATATAGTATATAAACATACATAAAATATAATATATGGTTTCCTAGCAGTAAGATATAATAAACTACCTATAAAAACTCAATAATAATTTTAATGAACTTGTTTTCCTTCTTCATCCGAATCATGATTTAAAATGGTATACATCCGAGTTATTTATATATTTATATTATCATGTACAAATGTTATCAATAAATCAATAATATATTTACATTGATTTAAAAAAATTATAATATTTTTGAAAAATATGAAATCCAAAAAATTTATCTAGTTTTTCTAAAACACACATTTTAAATTATTTTTCATTATATTTAAAAATAATTCAATTATTCTTATTTTTTGAATAATAAATTACATCATCTACATAAATTTATTCAAATATAAAATTTAGAACAAATAGTTTTCATCAAAATTGTTCGATATAATAATCCTAAAAAATCATTATCCATGATCATATATTATTTTTTCGTACCAAACTCTAGGTTCTTGTTCAAAGACCTAAATAGATTTATTATGTTTAAAAATTTAATTTTGATTAATATGTTTTTCAAAACTTGAAGGATGTTCAACATAAATGTCCTGTATTAAATATATATTTAAAATAGAAGATTTAACATCCATGTAACATAATTTAAAATTCACAGGAGACTGATAATGTAAAAGGATTATAATATATTTTTATATAGTAATTGGTGCATAATTGTCCTCATAATCTGTTCCTTAATCCATATTATATCATTGAGCAACTAATATACATTTATTTATGGTTTTTATCCCTTGATCTTCCAGTTTATTTCTAAAAACTCCCATAGTTCCTATTACTGTATAATATTATTGTCATTCCAAAAAATTACATACTAAATTTCTTCTAAATTAGTATTTTTATTCATTCAATTATGATAATAAACTCTCATCTTCCTAATATTATTGAATGAATTTAGTTTATAACTGATATGTGTAACACCCCAAGATTTCATAGTGTGTTATTTCTTCAAAATAATTCAATAACTTGCACTACACACAACACCGAGTTCAATCACACCATCACTTACCAAAGGAAAAAGCCATTAAAAAGGGGTTATGAATATTATTAACTAAATTTTAAACTTTATATAATCCTTATAATTTTAGATTCCATATTATGAGTTTCTTAGTCATAATGCAAGAACAGATTCATTTTCAGTATTGAACTTTTATCAACTTTTAATAGTGAAACCTTTTTAAATACAATATTTTAAACTTTTTGACTAAATGGGGACATCAAAAAAATTTAAAATGAAACATCCCAAGCTTCCACGGTACGCTTTCCTTTGAATAAAACAGTAGCGTGTGTTGTACGCAACTTCGAGTTTTAACACACACCACAACCGATCAAACTAGCCGTTATGAATAGTAATACCTAAATTTTGAAATTATATATATTTTATATTTCAAAATGGACTTCATTTTTGGATTCGGAATATCGAATTTAGCCTAAGGTGAAATTTTGGTACTTTTCGGATAACTTTCATATTTTGATGAATAGTGAAAATTACTAAATTTTAATTAAAAACAACTTTTTTAATCAAAATAATTAATAGTGATAAATTGTGAATTTGAGTGGTTTTAAAGTATATTTAGAATATATTTTTACCATTTAATATAATGTTGGTCATTGGACATAATTTTACAATTAAACCGAACATAAACAAGTGTCAATCTTTTGATAGTTATTATCTCTTAAAAACACGCTTTTTGTTTTGACAGCGGGAATTAATTTTAAATTAATTTCTGCCACTTCTGTGTTTTGAATTTAGAAAAATGGATTCCATATTTGGAATCAGGATGTTCAAATTGTGTAAATAGGTAACTTTTATTTTTAGACATTTTGAATAATTACTGCGGTAAATATTTTATTTACCATGGTTAAGGGTAAATCCGGTAAATAAGGGTTAAAAAATAATATTATAATAATACTAAATTACCCTAAAACGTGTCTTAACCCTATTGGTTGATACAGGGTCGACCATGGGAATCTTTGGGTCCATTTTGGGACCCCATGGATCCACTTGTAAGTGATAATGACACATTATATTAATAAAGCTTAAATAAAAATAAAAATGCCATAAGCTTACATCTTTTAGAAGAACAATTTTTACATAGGGTTATACATGTTGGATTTTCGATTATAAATATTCATTAGAAAGATAAAAAGATTTCCTACATAATTATGTTTTATTTATAATTTTTAGACATTAAATAATTTATTTTATTTATGACACAATGATGATGCAGTAATTACTAAAATAGTAAAAAATTAACATAATTGATATTATAAATACCCAAATAAATATAATATGAAACTTTTAATGAATTACACTAATTTTATAGGATAATATGATATATTAGGATTGATTTAATTGACTTTGTTCGAATTAATCAATCTGTTATGAGTTTCACAAAAATCAACTATTGAATACTGTCAAAATTGACATAAAAGAGTTCTTAAAACAAATATTATATTATTAATTGATATTAAATTCCTAAAAATCTAAGGTTCGGCCAAGAGACTTATATTATGATAGGTTTATCATTAATGGACCACTTGGGGGTCTCTTGGATGTATATAGTAAGTTTATTAACCATATTATATAAAAATACAAAGAGACATTGTAAAAGTGAAACTAATTAACTTAGAGTTAATACTTAAAGATAAGGTTAATATAAGTACCCAAACCTGTCTAAATTCTATTGGATGAGTTGTTTTCGACCTATCCCTATCTCATCCTTTTAATATTAAACTTTGGAGCCTTTGGAAACCGAATATGAATTTATTATAAATTAATATTTCTAGCTTTTCCAAAAGGTGCCCCTCACCCCTCTTATAAAAGGGCACTCCTCCTTCTCTTTTCCTCACACCTCTCAAGCCACTTGGCTCGTCCAAACTCTGCCCAACTAAGCTCCCCACATCCCTCTCCTCCTCCTTGAAGCTTTCCCTTAGGCAGAAAGCATTTCAAGAAGTCCTTTGGTTCCAACCAAAGTGAGTTACCTAAATTAATGGTAACAATTTCTCTTAAAGTATTTTCATTTATTTTGCTTCTCCAACCCCCAAAATCATTTTATTTCCTTTCTTTTGTAACAACACCAGTATCCTCAATATACTAGGATGTTGTTATAAGATGTATTCAAACTACACATACACACAACTCCATCTAATGGATGATGAACATAATGTTTCTGTGGATGGCAAACTAACGCCTCACGAAACGATGATTGTTCAAATACATCTTACCACCTCTCATGGTGGCCATTATGATGGCACTGTAATTAAATATGATATTAATGATATATATTTTATATATAAGATTCTGTAATTCCATTTTATTTCATACCATTATTCGTTTCATGTTGTATATACATACGATAATTTCATTTGAGGAAGTGCGGACTACCGCCCCCTTAAAATGATATGACTCGTTCATACCACACATGGAACGTATAAAGGATGGTGTTAATGAACTTAAGTAACATATATAAAATATTATATTATACTGGAATAGTAATATACCTATGTATCATTTGGATTTGATTCTTTTAAAATAAAAATTAAATGGAAGTAGCGTTCGTGCGTACGTACGGACTACCGTCTCCACGAACGCGATAAGATTCATTCTCCATCATATCCATTCAAGTATTATTCTCATTTTAGGGTTAAAAATAATGTTAATATCATTCTGATTATGAATAAGATATAATCTATCCATTAAAAACATGTCTTACGTAACCAAACATTTAAGAAGAACGAATCGATTATCACCCGAAACGACGATAATACTAAGATATTATTAATAAAGCAATGTTAAAAGATCATATATGATATCATATTAATGTATATGATTGTTGTATAATTTAATAACAATTATTTCACCATTATACAGGAGGTTAACTGACCCCAACAAAGGAAAAG
The DNA here is from genome assembly GCA_963277665.1 of Viscum album. Classification (NCBI taxonomy): domain Eukaryota; kingdom Viridiplantae; phylum Streptophyta; class Magnoliopsida; order Santalales; family Viscaceae; genus Viscum; species Viscum album. The sequence continues at coordinate 555,485,676 of OY728138.1, forward strand.
TACAAGGTAAGGGTTATTTCACAATCTCTTCATTATCCGAGGTTGTATTATACGTAATAATCTACTGGGATCTCTTTATCATCCACATCCATGTTTCTTCGAAATGTATTTCAAAACATTTTTACTATTTACAAGAATATGGGTTAAAGTCATTTATACCCTTGTTTGACTTTTTATAAGAGGTTTATAAAGGAATCTTTCCGTCGTTTTCAAAACAAGGTCCTTTTTAACCTTTTCGACAGAATTGAGGTAAGAATGTTTTTTTTAACTTATACGGCGGGTGCGGTTATTTTCCGCCGTTATAAAATCGTCGAAGCTTTCCATACAATCTTATAAGAATATTTTCAAAGAAAATGTTTTATTTTTTATGGTCCTTAAATGATTTCAAAATAAAAGGAGATACTTCTTTAAAAAGAATTTTGATTTCATCTATGTCAACATCCTTTGATGGATTTTAAGATTATTTGAAGTTGATTTATTATGATACAAAACTTCTATATTGTATTGGAGGTTTTGTGATATGTTTGACTATGGATGTACTATTTTTATACCATTCAGAGTTTATGTTGAAATTATTGACATTTCGTATGCTAGTTTTAATATGAATGTTTATGTTATGTTTAAACCTTTTCATATGGGAATGCATTGGACTTAATAAGTGACGGGTGTAGCCCGCTATAGCTCCTCGATGCATCGGTAGGTCTCATGAGACAAACTAGTGTCTTGGCACAAGGCCTTGACAAAATCTTATTTGTAGTCTTGGCACGAGGCCTTGGCTATGTGGTTATGATAGTCTGGCATTATGCATTCCAACATTATGAAAGTGGTTATTGATATTGCATGTGATTATTCGATTAGTAGAATATCCATGTGAATAAGTAAATGGCATTATTTCATTTTACTTTTGCCATACTATGTTGAAGTTCAATTTTAAAAGGCTTTTGTTTTAGTAATTCATTGCCTTAAATGTTTATGTTTATTTTGAATGTTCCGCTATATTGTTATCCTTACTAGGCATTTGAGCTCACCCCTTTTCTATGTTTTATTTTTCCCAGGTAGTGAAGAAGTAAATTATGAATGACTTGCAGGGATATTATGAGGGGTTAATAGTGTGGATATGAAGACTTTGTTGTTGTAGTAGTTTTTCACTTTGAAATGTAATGTAAAACTTTATGATTATATCTAGTGTTTCCAAGGCTACTAAACCAATCGGTCTTTCGAGATTTGATCTTTCTTGTGATCATGCCAATGTTATTTAATAATGCACCGACTCTGGGTAACTGGGGTCGGGGCGTTACAATATGGAAGGGTATGGAATTAAACTCGGTTTCATAAACTAATTTTTGTCCTAACTCTTGTATCTAGGTATTCAATAAATTTTTCTAAGGGATATTTTATTATGGTTTAATACAATCTTCATAAGAAAAATTTAGGTTTCTTCATTTCATGTGCTTTTTAAACATATGTGAAATTTATTTATATTATCATTAAAATTAGATTTTGGGGAATCATGTCTCATGCAATCAAAATAGTTAATAATTTCATCATTTTAATAATATTTCTATTGAAAGGGTAAATTTCATCAAATATATAATAAACATATTTTTCTATAGTACCTGGCTTTTTATTAATCACTCTATATTCATTATAAGTATCAGAATATCCTTGAAAATTTTCATTATCAGAATTTGGATCGAATTTACGAAGGTGGTCATGAGGATTCAAGATGTAAAAAATTAATCCAAATACTTAAAAAAACATTACTTTAGGATTTTTTATATTCGAATGTTCATATGGTTTATTTTTAACAATAGGTTTTATTAAAACTGTATTCATGATATAGAATGTGGTAATTACAAATTCTTCCCAAATATTGGTAGGAAGACAGTATTCATTTAGTGTAGTCCTTTCCACTTCATGAATTGTTCTTTAATATTTAAATAAATAAACATTTTTAGGTGCTCTGGGGGTAGAAAATGTGTCTATAAAACATAGGTTTGAGAATAATGAATATAATACATTGTTTATCAAACTCTCTATCATGATAAATTATTAAAGAATTTATGTTAATTTTTTTTTATTTTGACCTATTTTGAACATAACTAGTACTTGCCCATGCTATTGCACTGCGTATTTGAATATTGGTTTTTTATTTTAATAAGATATTATTATTCATAAAATTTGGGAATAAAAAGTAATATTGAATAAATATTATTTAGAATGTAATGGAGTATGAACATTGAATAGAAGTGTATAGTATATTAAGACACCATTCAAATAGTTTTCAAAGAAAAAGGATTTAGTAGAAGTATATGTATTCTTATATTATAAGAAAGATTGGACTCCATTTTCAATTTCTATTACAATAACTGTACTAAGGGTAGTGAAATAAATATTTAATGGGCTATTTTGGGACATTTCCATAGTTTGTTTTGGTGGATGCTACTTGGAACCACCCACTACCAACTATACAGACATCACGACCCATCAAAAATCTAAATGGGGAACCTTATCCAAAAAAACCATTTAAAAAAATTGTAAAAACACAGTTCTTCAGTTAGAAATTCAGTAGAAATTGTATGGAAGATTCTATTATAATTTTCAAGTTCAATAATAGTTTTTCGATTGGTTTTCAAAATTTGAACAAAAACAGAACTGGAGTAAACTAACCAAAGAGAAATTTACATATATAGTTTCTGAATTTTCTATTAAGGATATCAGTAAATCCCATATTTGATAACATTATCCTAAAACCTACACATTAATAGTCTTTGATAGGAACCTTCACAATTAATTGAAAATTTATCTCATATATATTAATGAAGAAGGTGGAAACCATTAAATACACTGAAAACAAATTAAAAACTAGAACTTGGATGTTTATTTCTACTTCTAACAATGGTAGGATTCGATCTTCAAAAGAAGAGTGAGGTGCTGTACAGTTTTGTTCCAGCACATAAAACATGAAAAAATTGTTATTATGTAGAAAAGTAAATAAAGTAAATAATTTTAAATGCAAGGAGGATGTTTTCGGGTTTATAACCCCAATTAGGTTTTGTAGTTTAGCTGGAAATAGCTGAACAGTTCATGTATGTCAACCGCTGTCCTTTAGTGGGTGTGGTCTTCAGCCTAGGATCCACCGCATCTGGGTATGCACCCCCATCACATGCACTAAATTAATGAGAAATTGGAAAATAATAGTTCAAAACACAAATATCTCCTACAATTTAATTACACATTATCAAATCATAACCCAAGAAAAAAAACACAGTAACGTGTCTTCCTAAATGTAGTTCATATTTAAGACAGCATGTCAAGTGTTTTTAATATGATTGATTAAATTTGGCGTACTAGAATCATGCAATACTATAAAGAAAACTATTTCACATGAGAAAACATTGTGTACAAACAATAATTAGATAATAAAAGGTAAAACATAACAACTGACAGAGAAGAAAATATATGATGGAGGTTCAGATTAGACAGGTTTGGAATTCAATGAAGCTAGGAAAAGGCCCACCTCTCATCAATTACATTGAAAATAATGTAAGAACAAGAACCTCGATGTCTGTTTCTGCTTCTAGTAAGAGTATGATTTGATCTTCAACAGGTGCGTGACTAGCTGTCCACCTATTTTCCTGACCAGAAAACAGAAAAAAAATGTTATTAAATAGTAAATTAACACATTTTCATGTCATTAATACATTAGGTTTTGACATGCGTGAAAGCATTTTCTTCACTCAGACATGCAGTGTTAAACAAAGAATCAATTTGATAGACAAAGGAATTATATTTTCTCCCCTCAACATTATAGATCACAGTTTAATTATACAACTGGTTTGTAATATTAAAAACTGTAGGAATTAGACTATGAAACATGAACATTTATTTTCTTTTATATATACATGTATATTAAATTGAAATTGTATTGCGTACACATTCAAGAGGAAGGTGGAAACTATCGATTACATTGAAAAAAATGTTAGAACATGAACCTAGATGGTTGTTTATGATTCCAACAAAGACTATGATTCGATCTTCAGCAGGTGCATGACATGTTGTCCACCTATTTTCTTGACCAAAAAATAGAAAAAAAATTATTAAATAGTAAATTAACACCTTATTTGTGTCAGTAATATTGTAGGTTATCACATCTTTGAAGGCACTGTCTTCACTCAGACTTGAAGGGTTATACAAAGAATCAATTTGACAGTCTAAGGCATTAGATATGCTCCCCTCAACATTATAGATCAATGTTTAATTGTACAACCGATTTGTAATAATAAGAACAGTAGGAATTAAGGTATGAAACAAGATATTTAAATTAATGATATTGTCGACTAAAATGTTGTTGGTTTAATATAATTTCCCACAACAGTGACATCTATGAGAAAATAGTGAAAATAACAGTCATGAAAAACACATCAACTATGGGTTCACTAGATCCTGGGTACTGAAGGTACATAGCATTACCAGTCCTGAAGTCATTAAATGTTTCCATATAGATGGGATGAGGAAAATAGTATGAAGATCCTTAAAAACATGTTCTGAAGACAATAAAAGTAGGAACTGGAAGAATTTTATGAGAAAACATGTATGATGAAGAGATAATATAGCCAAGAATTAAAGAACATATCCCCTGGATAGAAGAAGATAAATATACTATATTGGATATAGAATCCAAAAAAATGTCAATGATGGCGCCCATAGGTTTTACATTGATCCATATGATGTTTGGCTAGAGGTCCTATTTCATTTTCTCCTTCTACAAACCTAATACCACAATCCACAAGTCTGCCTTATAATTGTTGAATTGCAATGAACGGATGAGAAATGATCAAAATAATACAAGAGTATCATCTACTTGATAAGAATTTAATGAAATAGAAATTCCAGTTTCTTCAATTTTCATACCGAATTCAAAAAAATTTAATCACAATTTACCTGAAAGAAGATGACAGTAGAAACATAGGTTCACTTCCTGACACTACGACACAATATAGGTAGTCATTACCTATTCCTATTGTTGTATTCATCAATACTGGTAAAATAATTAGATAATAGTGAAACAAAGCAGTAAACATTTCATGATTAGTAAAAGGGGGAAAATGTGATTATAAGTGTAACGTCCATACAATACACCATCAATATCATTGTAAAACCAAATATAGAATATGTAGCCCAAATTGTTAATAGTGTCTACCATGAGTAACAAAATCTAACAAAAATTCATTAAAATGTTCAGCATCGAAAACCTCTACCATTACCATATTCCATCATGAGTAGCATCTAACATAATGAGAAACCACTGAGAAATAAAAAACTAATACAAAAATGTATTTCATGAAAACTGTCCATCATGTTATGAAAACCATCTAGCATGAAAAGGGTCCTGCATGAAAATCATCTAGAATGTAAATTTAAAAAAAAAATAGAGATAATTCATACTAAAATGTCCTCCATGATAAATTCCAAATACAACAATATGGAGAACAGTATGTATTAAACCTAAGGATTGAAATAAAACGAATGAAAACTAATTAAACAACCAATTTGAATTATTACCAAGACAGTAGAGCATGAAATATTAGTCTGCTTTCTCATTTTTCTTGTTCAAATTTCCCTTCATTCACCTTTCTTGTTGAGTACAATAAGTAATTGAACATAAAGTGTCTTGACTAATCTGATGACCATGTTGCATGTCATACTCCTTATAAAAATCATGTGAATAGTTTTTCCACGTAGATAATATATTTTTAGAATTTGAAGATACTTGTTGATGTTAAAATCAATACAAAACATATGAGATTGTTAATAGTGGAATGTAACATATTTACTGAATTGTACATCATGTATATGAAAAACATTGAAAATCAACAATAATTTCTCATGTATTGTTACAACAAATGAAATAAGAAATTATTCACTTAAGTTGACTGTTATATACTAGAGAAGATTACAGATTATAAATACAAGGACCAAACCTATTGGAAGTGTTTGAACTTTATGTAGAAGACATACCAGTTTGATGCATAAATTATGCAAGGTTGGCCGGAAAATTACAGTAACATTACATATGACTTTTATTAAAGAAAAATGAAAATAAAATGAAGAAAAATGTACCTTGATAAATTCAATTCCACTAATATGTTGTGAAGACCCTGTATTTTGAAGACCTTTTAGAGTATAATAATTTTAAAAGTAACAATTATTTAATTTTAAGTTAACTTTGTTAAATTAAAAAACCAATACTGCCATACCGGATTGTGCTTAAAGCTGTCTGTAAAGCTGCTAATATAGTTTCTATTATCACTGATAGATAGTAATCTAATAGTGTTTTGTTCAAATGAACGATGACAGTTTTGAATATTGTAATCGGTCACATCAACTGATAGTAGAATGTTTTTTGATTTTAAAATGTTCAACTGTGGAGGAAAACCATACTCATCATTGAACTAAATTAAAAATGATAAGTAGTGTCAGGAAAAATATTTCTTAAAATTTTTGAGGTCATATAAGAAGTTTTTTGTACCTATATCATATCATTTCTCAACTCTGCAGTTGTTTTATGTAAGAACTCGATGACTTGATTATCAAATAAAACAACAGAACAAGAGTCTGTGCTATCAATAACCATTTGTTGCACTCTGAATCTATTGAATTAAATATTGGGCACACATATGCAGTGTTATTAATTAATTATCTTTATCAGCATGATAGCATCATACTGAGAAAAAATAATTTAAAAAATAAAAAATAGGAAACCTGGGAGTAGTGTTGTTAGGAGACAATTTTCAATTGTGGCACCGAATATTGTCTTCTAAAACATTTACATTTTCATGCAGAAATTAAATGAATTGAAAAACTATCTATGATTACATTGAACATTTAGTGTTGTAGATGATATTAAATAACGTGTAGGTCTCAGTAGAGTGAGTTCATAATAAAAATCTCATTAGTATAGCGAATATGTGAAGAGTTCATAATACATAAAATTGAATTTTAGAAAATAAGGATGATTTCGTTACATTGTAATAGTATATTACATCTGATATTGTTTTCCTGTTATTCTAATACAAGACTGCTATAGAGGGGTTGGAAATTGTTGGTGTTGGGTTTTGTAACTGTGTTGTTATTACCAACCTAGACCGAGAAATTTTATAATGAAATTAATGAAAATAATTCAAATGAAATATTGTGTTTTACTATTGGGAATAACGTAGATTAAACTTCCTAAAAGAGGCAGAATATTTTACATATAAGGTTACATGCTTATTAAATTGTCTGCTTCAGGAATATGAAGATTTTAATGTATATACGTTGTATTCTTTGTAGTTGTGACAATAATATATGCTGAAAGGATTATGAAGTCAAAGAAAGCATAATTATAGAGTTAGGAGTTCATGCAATATATTTTATGAATGAATTACAAACTGGAGATGTATATAATGTTGATAGAAACCATACTTCTCAATCTCTTCACCCCGACGAGTTGTAATATCATAATTGTAGATGAATTATTTTTATTTTCCACGTACTACGTCATTTCATTTACAAATTAACCCCATAAACAATAGGTTAGTTGCAAACCTCTGTATGAAAATAAAGTATCAAAATGAATGAATATTTGCTATGTGTAGTTAAATAATGTTAATTTACAAGATCATTGACTTGTCATCATGTAGAGTAATATGTATCCTCCGTTTTTAAGGACCCATATATTCCACTTTTTTAGTGTATCATAGTAGTCCAATTATTTCTATATGTTACATGACAAAAATAGACATAATTTTATTAAAATAACGACGCTGTATGAAATACTATAATGTTTAATTTATTAAAATTTTATAGAACAAACTTTAACATGATGTTGGTAGTGTGACATACCTTTTAAATCATCTTCTAGAACATTAATTCGAATAATATCATCGAATGAAGTAAAATAATAGCTGAAAAGATGAATTTCTGCCTCACATGGACGAACAAACGTCGTAGATGTGAACATTAGTCTACAGGCAAGTCTGTATACTAATTAATTGCCATGGTTTGATGCTATTTGGATGTTTTATATAATATAGAAGATCCCATCATGTAAGATATTTATGTAATTTGAGATAAGCTAGTGATTAGTGATTTTACACTGAATTTTGATTCCATTGTGATACATTGTAAAACCGTATGACAAAAGACAAAAATAGTTTGTCGCATATTACAGAGAAAAAATATATAAATACTGACAGATTTATAAAGCATTAATGGAAAAAATTGAAAAAATTGATAAAATTCTTGTGATCTATGCTGACCATTTTATGAGTAAGTATTAGATCTATAGCAATAGTTTCATTACAATAGTTTGGTGAAGAATTACAAAAGATGTTTAAAACCCGAAACTCTATCATTATTGTCTCATCATCCTCGGTGGTAATCGAATTAAATGGGGTAATTGATCTAGACATTATTTGTTCAATCTGTAAATATTTAATTAGTGTTGAAAAAATAAAGATATCAAGCTGTTTCACACTTCATGAAGTACACATTCCAAATTCAAACTATAAAAATCATGACAATTTATTTAAAATGGTACCTATGACAGGTTATAAAATATTTCTTTGTACACAATATTTTGTATGTAATGAGATGATGTGTTGTCGTTATCATCAAAAACAATTTTTAAACCACTCGCAGATGTGACCCTAGAAACCCCAAAATAGAGTTGAACATGAGAGAACACGGGTTTGTAGAGATATAACCCAACATAAGACAATGAATGAACTTGACTTTTATTAATAGTCATTTCATAAAAAATTGTCCAAGGATATTGTCTTCTCTGATATTTGAAAGGCCATTTAATATCACAGTGTGTCATAATTAGTCTTGGGATGAATGTCGAATACCTTAATTGACAACCAGTCAAAAATTTGACTCTAATGACATGATAACCTAAGTGTGTAACTACCCTACAAGTGTCATTACATAAACCAACAGATTGATCTACATTTATTAGTATCATAATAGGGATTACAATTTTTAGAAAAATTTTGTGGGTAGCCAAACCGAAGACGTTTATACCATTTCACATCTCCAAGGTTTATATGCTTTCATCCTATCAGTATCAAAACATGAATTGCAGACTGAATCAGATATGAAGTAGTATTTTTTTAGAGTTTATGAGAGACATAAAGTAATTGTGTACTTCTTGAACAACATCACGAGTTGTAGCTAGAATGGAATTATCTTTCAGATAGAAGACGTCACTGTATTTATCAATGAAATCAGTATAAGTATACTCCACAATAGAAATCATTGAATTTGAAATATTGTTAAGAATATATGCAGATGGAATTTGTGAGAGCGCTTCACCATCATTAGGTTCTCCAACTTGACCTCCGCCAACATCCAAAGACCATGTTGCAGATTGATAGACCTCATTCGAATCATTGGTTGATGTAGAGGAAAGCAATCTCATGTTGTTTGTTAGAGTTAATAACTGGTAGTGTTTCCAAAGATACTATGACTTAATACTTGAAAATATAATGTCATTTCTGTTACCACCTGGTATTATAGGTAATATTTATCTGAAATCTCCCCCCCCCCCCAATACAACTTTTAGACCGCCATATGGTAAATTTGTTGCATTATCATTTTTTATATCATTATATCTTTTAGAGTACGATCTAGAGCCTCAATGAAGTATTTATGAACCATAGAAGCCCCATCCCAAATAATCATCTTTGTAGACTGTAGAAGTTCTGATAAATCACTTCCGTTTTGAATATTGCAAACATGTAATTCAGTAATGGAGATTGGAATACGAAATTTAGAATGTGCACTGCGTCCTCCTAGAAGGAGCAAGGAAGAAATTCCACTCAATGTGAACACAAGTATAATAGATCCCTCATACTGGAAAAATGATGTTAGGGTTTTCCATATGAATGTTTTACCTATGACTCTATATTTGTGCAATAGGAAGAATCCACCAGAATTTGTAGAAAGAAAAGACAAAAATAAATCAATAACTTTGATATGTTCATTGGTAAGCATAATATGTAATGTTCAATTCATTTTATAGTAAATATCTATTTTAATGTAGTTAATATACAACTAAATGAATCACATGAATATGAATTGCGGAATCTGGTACTTGAATGGGAGGATAAAATTGATGAGATGTTCTATTGCTCTGTAAAGTTTTCTCTATTTCAAGTAGAGCATACATATGTATCTGATGCTCTGTGAGTTTCAAATCTAGTAAAATGAAAAACATGGTCAAAGAGTAGTATAATAGAATCTTCATTCATCTAATCTACATACTTTTATTTAGTATAATATACATTCATATCGGTGGACTAATAACAAATTTGATACCACAAAGTACAATTAAACAACAGAATATCCTATAAGTATTACTTAATAATCTAATTGCACTAAATTTTTTTGTTAATTTTATGTAACTATATTTCTGAATATCGTAATAAAGATGAAAGAAATGAAAATAGTTATATGCAACTGGTTTGAAAATATAAGCTGACAAACACATTCAGACCTTGGATTTGTAGCCTAAGTCATTGGCTATATAAAATTTCATCATCTAGAATGTGATAGGTTTGCTTCCAATCAATGTATGGATGCGAAATTTTATTGGAAAACAACATGATTCCAAAGAGCCTTCCTACAGAACGTCTCATTCCCCAAGTTGAAATAGACTTTATAGCCTCAATAATTTCAGTGTCATCTGCTAGTAGTCCCAAAGCATAACAGGCCTCTCTTAATGTTCATGGAGTAACCAAGTTCACAGTTTTGATATCTTCATATTATGTAGGAGATTTAATTTTTATTAGAAGCATCTTCAAGTAAAATAGCTCTCCAGTTGTTTGTGGAACATAGTGAATCCTGCCAATAGAAAACCCATGCCTTCGACGATGACATTTCTTTTCATTTAAGTGGTAAACAATATTAGTTGGGAATTATTCAAAAGTTAGTTCCCTAGCCTCTGGGTACTCTGAATTTCTTTGAAACCAAGAGGTGAACATTGTATCTTTAACGTTATAGTGAATTAAGACATCAACAATATTATCATTTTTATTGTAGTTTATAGAATGTTATCCTAGTAAATAGAAACCTAACCTCTCAACTAGTGTATATATTTAATGGATATCATAAGAAAATATCCTCCAAGAGGCCTCACAAGGAGATATATACCAACAATAATAATGCATTTTTATCTCATCCACATTTTTTTCTGAGAAGTCTTTGTTTTTTCTCTCATAGAGTGCTACTGTTACACAATCATTTCCTTTGTTAATATATTTAAACAAATATATAATGGAAAATGACTGATTGCAGACTTCAATATTAAGATGAGAATGATACTTTAATAGAAAAACAATATTTTATGGTATGATAAACTGATTATCAAAAGGGAGTCTATTTTTTAGAACTTTTATTCCCTAATCCCTTTTGCAATAGATAATGTAACCATCATCATCAAAAGTGGTATTCGAAAAAAAATTTATTTGGAAAAAATTTGGAACATTTTCCGTTTCTCATATAGAGAGAAGTACGGTAGGCATCACCGCATTGGTTGTGGATCATAAAATACATAATAGCTTCATGTAGTCTTTGGTAGTCATAATTATTTGGAATTTTAGCACATATAATATTGTTTACTTCGGATGGATTGTAAAAATTATTTTTATGATAGAGAAATAGAAGGATGTGCATGTGGGGAAAGCCTTGTTTCTAAAACTCCACAGTTCAAACAACAGTATGGTAAGATAAGAGTATCATAGTTACGAGAAGATGAAAAATAATTTAAAAAGGAACTCAACATACAGGAAAGTAAAAAAAATAGTTACCTGCCCGTGACTTCCCAAAAAAACAACCTTCTCTTAAATCCTTAATTAGATGATCCAAATTAATTTTGAAAACTTGAGATAATATTCTCAGGTAGTCTGGTGGACATAGGTTTTGATTTCTATGAAATAGAGTTATTTCAGGCCACATAAGGTTACATGTAAAAGTAAGAAACAAATTTTAGATACCCTGCCCAATTACATATCGACATTGCATCAAGGTAATTCTGGATCATATACCTTGGTCAACCCATACAAGAAGAAGGTAATAAGTTACACTTCCCGCATGATGTCCCTTCACGGTCACCTCAATGCAATGAATAAATTAACCCATTGTAATGTTCGACCCTCAGTTTCATTTGATTGAAGTTAATGAATGATAGTATCTGAGACTCAATCATTGTATAAGAATCAACTGTAAACTATTGGAGTAATCTTCTATAATGTACTAAGATAAATGAATCATTATCATGGAATTCCAATTGGAATGCAATGTACTCCCTCATTATTACCATCCTAAGTATTGTACTAGTAGTGAATTGAGTAGCACAATGTAACACATTTTCGCAATATCCATCCTGAACAACTGTAAAAATAAAAGGATACTGCAATGGATGATACAATGGGTGATGCTCATAAATTTTTTGTAATTCACCACTTTTGGTTTGAAGGATGATGTCTCATTCAGGATTGTGATCCTCAATATCACCGAAAATCAGCATTGATATTTCAGAAGTATTTTAATGTTATATTTAACAGGATGTGTTTGTCTTCTTTTAAGGAGTCATAGGTTTAATGTTAGAACCACTTGATAGTTAAGAACATCCCTTTCATTTATAAATTCTCAAGCCAAATCATTGATCTCATGAAGCATATTTTGTAGGTTCTAGAAATTATTGTAGTTATTAGTAGATTGTCAATTTCTCTCATCAAATAAGGATAAATTTGTAAAGGTAATATAAAACGGTGAGCATTCTGTTAACTCAGCAGAAATAATAGAGTATAATGGATACCTCATTCTGTAATTTCTATTCTAATACTCATGTGTTGTATCATAGATGTACATTTGTGCGAACCTCAGAGGATGACCATCAGATGAACATGAACTGCCTATGCGACAGTTGTTTTGTCCATGCAATCTATGTATACATGGAGCTCAACCATTATTTAATGACATATCTACCTTTCCCCCCATTTATGTGAAGGAAGATATCTAATTGTAAATATGGATGTGTTATTGGAATAATCTAGCTTAATAGAAGTTTGATCAAACACCATAATCCTCAGGTATTCGGCACATTCTGGTAGTAAGTCCAAATAAACCTTTCCCATTGAGCAGCATAGAGAATAACATTGGTTATAACTATTGTTAAATTTCATTTTTCTCTCAGAAAACCACAAAAAATATTGAAAATGTTGACAGATGTTAGAAGGATCTTCGATATCATAATGACCAGATTAAATAGAATTGCAATGTAGAAAATTTTATTAAAAAGCGGTACCCAACAACAGATATGATGATTTAGTATTAATGAACTGCTAATGCAAGTCTACTAATTACACAAACTTGTTTCCTCATCATTGCCCTGTTCTAGTAACTCTCTTGTAGTAGTAAGTGGTATGTAATTCTAGATTGGAAAAATTATTAAATAACTCTGTAATGTTAGTATGGAAACGTGTACATTTCATTACCTCTAAAGTTTCATGAACCATTTAAGCTATAAGTTTTATTTTTTTGAGCATCAGAACTATTTATTCTCAATATTTCTCGAAAAAGTACATGTTTTCTTGAACCTGAAAGAAGTAATTGAAGGCAGCTAACTACTAGGTAGAATATACAGGGGTATATATATGTGTGTGTGTCAACATATATTTTACATAATACCTACAAAGGATAACGAATTATAGTTCACATCTGCAGAAGGAGTTATGTAGCATCTATTTTTATGGGAAAGAATAAGAATTATAGATGAAATCAAAGGTATGGTAATGTTTATAAATAGTAGTCATTCTAACTGTGCTGAGGTATTATGTGGTGAATCAGGTTCAGTGTTTTCTTCATCCATTAAATATACACAAAATGATTAATGAAATGTTATTATGGAAATAAATTTGTTGTCTGACATACAATATGTGCGTGGAATATTGTAGTTATGATTCTTACAGAAATGTATAGGAGATTCTTCCAAGGTAGTCTATAATTTTTTGGTTTGTTAGATCCAGTAGATCTCATTGATGTAGCCGCAGATGATTCTAGAACTATGCACAATGAATAACTTAATTATTAATATTTTGTGTTACTTTGAAATGTAGTGTGTAGTTTAATGGTTTAAAAATGTAAATTTAAAAAGAACTAACCATCTTTACATAGAGATGATAATGGCATGCTTGTGAATTCATTTGTGGATGTTATTGATGGTATATGTTCATTGTTTCAGGATTCATATATTCTATCAGATTCCACATAAGAATTTTTTGTGGATGTTTCCACTAAAGCATTAGCAATGTCAAATTCTCTAGAGAAAAATAGATTGTTAATAAGTACAATAATTTTCAGTGACGACATTAGGAAACTGACCATCGTTATGTCATTTCATCATCACCAGTCTGTGTTGTATCCATGAATCTGTATAGTTATATGTGGAATTGAAGTTTGTATTCGACAGAGAAGACACCTTCCATCTTTTATAATACATGTAATTTTGTATGAAATATTTCAGTTTGTATGAATTATTTTTTGAATCATCTTAAATATGTTATTGGATGATTAAAAAAAACTAACAATTTATACATAGAGATGGTAATGGAATTTGTGTGACCCCGAATGTGATGCGACCTGCTGATACTGATTTACTCGACCGAGTACAGAATTATTGGTAGATGACATAGAATGGACTATAGTAGTTTTTGGCAATGATCATGTTGCTAGTGTAGGGAGTATAACAGCTATATATAGGTTAGGAAATAATAATAGAACATTTTCAAGGGTACTTAATTGACAACTCACAAACATTATGTCATTCCTTCTTAAGTAACCTTCGTTGCTTCCTTGTGTCTTTAGAGTTCGACGGAGCAGAAAACTCACAAACTGGCTATGTTGCATCCTTGTAATACAAGTTTGTATTTTACTGAGTAGACAAGTGATCAGGCTCTTTAATAAAAGTAAGTTAGTATATATGGTTTTAGTTATAATTAAATTTACTATGATACATCACAAATATGATACAGGTTAATGCAAACGCACTAGTGCAGAAAACGTTTTTTACGTCATCATTTTTTATGTCGGTTATCTTATAACCGACGTAAAATACCAATGTGCGGGGGGTTTTTTTAGGTTGGTTATTTTGAAACCGACGTAAAAAAACCCGATATCGACGTGTTTTTTATGTCGGTTAACAAATAACCGACGTAAAAAATAAAAGCGCGGGGTTTTTTACGTCGGTTATTTGATAACCGATGTAAAAAACGCGTAGATATCGTGTTTTTTACGTCGGTTTCCAAATAACCGATATAAAAAAACCCCCACGCATTAGTTTTTTACGACGGTTAACTTATAACCGACGTAAAAAACGCGTAGATATCGGGTTTTTTACGTCGGTTTCCAAATAACCGACGTAAAAAACCCATCGCACATTGGTTTTTTACATCAGTTATCTTATAACTGACGTAAAAAACGAGATATCTGCGTGTTTTTTACGTCGGCTATTTTATAACTGACGTAAAACACCAAAGCACGGGGGGGGGGGGGGGGGTTTACATCGTTTATAAAATAGCCCACATAAAAAACCCGTATATATCTCATTTTTTACGTCGGCGCGGGAGCTTTTTTACGTCGGTTTTAAAATAACTGATGTTATAAATTTAAAAAATAGTTTATAATTTCGGTTATATAATAACCGATGTTATAAAACATTTAAAGAAATTAAAGCCCGTGGACTGTCATTTACGATTTTTCGATTGACAGTCCGTCAACTCTTCTCTCTTGCACGGTAAACCCTAATCAGCTCGTCGATCGACCTGCATTAAACTCATTTTGGATTCATTGTTTATCATCTTCACTCCTCTCGGATCTATCATCTCAACTCGCAACATTCAAGTAATCCTTCAATGAATTTATTTCGTTTGTTTTTGTTTCGATTCTTGATGTAATTTGTTTTCATCAGATATGCTTTTCTATTTAATCATGTTGAGAATCTCGTGGAATTTTTTGTTATTGCAAATGGTTATTTGTATTTTGTTGATATAATAGACTATGTTGCATTTATGTAAATCGATGCTGATTGTTGTTGACATTTTTTAATATTGCTCACTACTATGGTTATTTTATGTGCTAGAACATGCTTATGGTTCTGGATATAAATGTTGCTTAATCTGGAAATTATTTCTTATGTTTTTTGGTTCTGTTTTGGTTGAATTACACTAGTGCAGAAAACGTTTTTTACGTCACCATTTTTTACGTCGGTTATATAAAACCGACGTCATAATATGTAAAACGAGGTTTGTTACGTCGGTTATTTATTAACCGACGTAAATATTTGTATTCGGTACCCCTTTAACGTCGGTTATAATAATAACCGACGTTATTAATCGTGCGGCTTCGTTTTTTACGTCGGTTATAACAATAACCGACGTAAGAAACGCGGTTTTTGAAGGCTTTTTTACGTCGGTTATAAAATAACCGACGTAAAAAAACAATCCGCAGAGGTTTTTGACGTCGGTTATTTTATAACCGACGTAAAAAAACGCGGATTTTGAGCCCTTTATAACGTCGGTTATAAACTAACCGACGTAACAAATGAATCGGAGGAAGGTTTTTACGTCGGTTATTGAATTAACCGACGTTATAAATGTTTTTAAAACAATTATCACGTCGGTTATTGAATAATCGACGTGATAACTCATTTAAAAATTTACCCAGACCCGTGGATTGTCATTCGCGAGTTTACCTTCGACAGTCGCGACTCGTCTCTCTCGCGCGTAAACACGAATCGACTCGTCCATTTCGTTGGTTTAGATTCGTTTTGCGATCATCGTTTCTCATATTTAATATCCTCGGATCAATCATCTAAACTCGCAGCACTCAGGTAATCCTCCCACTCGTTCGTTTTTTTTTCGCGGATAGTATATATATATGTGTTGTGATTTTTTTGTTGAAACTAGCTAAGATTCTTCGATTGCGAACCCTTTTAACTCGTTTTGGCACCATAATCTTATTTATCATCCCTAGATCTATTTGTTCGACTTACAATATTGAGTAATTTTATGATTTCGCTAATTTTTCATCGTTTTCTATAAATCCCCGAGAGGGTTGGGGCGTGTCCATTTGGATGGGTTGCCCTTTTACAGTTGTTACTACTTTATTCACACACAACCATGGCATAGGTGCATGGATTTGGGGTCGGGGGTGTCCAGGGGGGTTTACAATGGGGTGGGTGGGTGTGGGGGGCTGTCCAAGGGTGTGGGTGGGTGTTGGGGGGTGTCCAGGGGGGTGTCCAAGGGGGTAGGGGGTGGGGGTGGTGTTTAGGAGGGGTGGGGGGCTGTCCAGAGGGTTGGGGGTGTCCAGGGGGGTGTCCAAGCAGGTCGGGGGTGGGGGGTTGTGTCTAGGAGGGGTGGGGGTGCTTTCTAGAGGGGTCGGGGGCTGTCCAGAGGGGTTGGGGGGTGTCCAGGGTGGTGTCCAAGGGGATGGGTGGGTGTGGGGGGCTGTCCAAGGGGGTGGCGTCCTGTCCAGAGGGGTCGATGGGGTGTCCAAGGGGGTGTCCAAGGGGGTGGATGGGTGTGGGGGGCTGTCCAAGTGGGTGGCGGCCTCTCCAGAGGGTATTTGGGGTTGTCCGGGTGGGTGGGGGGCTGTCCAGAGGGTTGGGGGATGTCCAGGGGGTGTCCAAGGGGGTAGGGGGTGGGGGTGGTGTCCAGGAGGGGCGGGGGGCTGTCCAGGGGGGTTTACAAGGGGGTGGGTGGGTGTGGGGGGCTGTCCAAGGGTGTGGGTGGGTGTTGGGGGGTGTCCAGGGGGGTGTCCAAGGGGGTAGGGGGTGGGTGGTGGTGTTTAGGAGGGGTGGGGGGCTGTCCAGAGGGTTGGGGGGGTGTCCAGGGGGGTGTCCAAGCAGGTCGGGGGTGGGGGGTTGTGTCCAGGAGGGGTGGGGTGCTTTCTAGAGGGGTCGGGGGCTGTCTAGAGGGGTCGGGGGTGTCCAGGGTGGTGTCCAAGGGGATGGGTGGGTGTGGGGGGCTGTCCAAGGGGGTGGCGGCCTGTCCAGAGGGGTCGATGGGGTGTCCAGGGGGGTGTCCAAGGGGGTGGATGGGTGTGGGGGGTTGTCCAAGTGGGTTGCGGCCTCTCCAGAGGGTATTTGGGGTTGTCCGGGTGGGTGGGGGGGCTGTCCAGAGGGTTGGGGGATGTCCAGGGGGTGTCCAAGGGGGTAGGGGGTGGGGGGTGGTGTCCAGGAGGGGCGGGGTGCTGTCCAGGGGGGTTACAAGGGGGTGGGTGGGTGTGGGGGGCTGTCCAAGGGTGTGGGTGGGTGTTGGGGGGGTGTCCAGGGGGGTGTCCAAGGGGGTAGGGGGTGGGTGGTGGTGTTTAGGAGGGGTGGGGGCTGTCCAGAGGGTTGGGGGGTGTCCAGGGGGGTGTCCAAGCAGGTCGGGGGTGGGGGGTTGTGTCCAGGAGGGGTGGGGGTGCTTTCTAGAGGGGTCGGGGGCTGTCCTGAGGGGTCGGGGGGTGTCCAGGGTGGTGTCCAAGGGGATGGGTGGGTGTGGGGGGCTGTCCAAGGGGGTGGCGGCCTGTCCAGAGGGGTCGGTGGGGTGTCCAGGGGGGTGTCCAAGGGGGTGGATGGGTGTGGGGGGCTGTCCAAGGGGGTGGATGGGTGTGGGGGGCTGTCCAAGTGGGTGGCGGCCTCTCCAGAGGGTATTTGGGGTTGTCCGGGTGGGTGGGGGGGCTGCCCAGAGGGTTGGGGGATGTCCAGGGGGTGTCCAAGGGGGTAGGGGGTGGGGGGTGGTGTCCAGGAGGGGTGGGGGGCTGTCCAGAGGGGTCGGGGGGTGTCCAGGGTGGTTTACACATCGATTTGTTTTATATTTCAAAATTGTTTACATTCAAATTATGATTTTTTTTCATATAAAAATATATTTGTCTTATCTAAAAAATATATATATTTTTTCTATTTGTTATAGGTAATAATGAGTCGAAGTTGGATTACGGGACATCGAATGAGCAATGAATATGAGGAAGGTGTTGATGCCTTTTTGGAATTTGCTAAACGAAATGTTCCAAGTAGTGACATTTTTTTCTGTCCATGCCTGAAATGTCTGAATATGAAGAAGATGAAAAGTAGAGAGATAAAAGATCATCTGATTTGTCATGGTTTCAATCCGAGTTACAACCCTTGGATTTGGCATGGCGAAACTGGACAGAATGTCACTGATGATAATGAATCGCAAGATGGTAACTCCGATGGAATTGAAGAAATGATTCGCGATATTGTAGCAGAACAAATTGAGATAGAACCGACAGTTGCACGGCTATATGGTGATTCCGAAAAACCATTATATCCTGGTTGTACAGATTTTATGGTTTTGTCGGCGGTGTTAAGATTGATTAACCTGAAGGAGAAACATGGATGGAGTGACAGAAGTTTTACAGAGCTGCTACAATTGATGAAAGACATTCTTCCAAAAGATAACGATCTTCCAGATTCACATTATAAGGCCAAAAAAATATTATGCCCGATGGGATTGGGATACAGGAAAATACATTCCTGTCCGAATGACTACATTATATATAGGAAGGAATATGAATTTCTGAAAGAGTGTCCTAAATGTGGGACATCACGGTATAAGTTGAAAGAAAAATCACAAGCTGATGTAGAGATTACAAAACTCCCTTCAAAGGTATTTTGGTATCTTCCTATAATTACTCGTTTCAAATGTTTATTTGCTAATTCACATGATGCAAAAAGGTTAAGATGGCATGCTGATGAGCGGGTATGTGATGGAAAAATACGTCATCCAGCTGATTGTCCACAATGGAAGAAAATTGATGCCCAGTACCCTACATTTGGAAATGAAATTAGAAATCTGAGACTAGGCTTGTGCACAGATGGAATGAATCCATACCGAACCCTCAGTAGCACACATAGTTCATGGCCTGTTTTATTGGTAATTTACAACCTCTCTCCTGAAGTTTGTATGAAGCGCAAATATGTCATGTTGAGTATCATGATCTCTGGTCCAAAGAAACCCGGCAATGATATTGATGTATACTTGTCACCGCTGATTGATGATTTGAAACTGTTATGGGCTGATGGTATTAAGGTGTATGATTCTTATAAAATGGAATATTTTCAACTGCATGCAATGCTTCTATTCACTATAAATGACTTCCCAACATATGGAAATTTGTCTGGATACAGTGTTAAAGGGCATAAAGCATGTCCAATTTGCGAACAACAGACGTCATATTGTCAATTGCATCATGGGAGGAAAACAGTGTACATGGGTCATCGAAAGTTTTTGCCTATGGATCACCCTTATAGAAGACTAAAAAAGGCATTCAATGGCTCACAAGAATTTGATACTGCTCCTCAACCTTTATCCCCATAATTGTATTTTGAGAGGGTGAAAAACCTTGATGTGATATTGGGAAAGACACAGAAATCTAGTAATGATAGACATATTTGGAAGAAAAGGTCAATATTTTTTGAGCTACCATATTGGAGGTATCATGAAGTCAAACATAATATTGATGTCATGCACGTGGAGAAGAATATCTGTGATTCTTTGATCGGAACATTGCTAGATATTAAAGGAAAGACAAAAGATGGGTTGAATGCAAGGTTAGACCTACTGTCAATGGGAATACGTTTGGAGTTAGCTCCCACCCCTAAAGGAAGACGAACATTTCTTCCCCCGGCTTGTCATACATTATCGAAGAGGGAGAAAAGTAGCTTCTGTCAGTGTCTTCATGATATCAAAGTGCCTCAAGGTTATTCTTCAAATGTAAAAAATTTTGTCTCATTGAAAGACTTGAAGTTGATAGGTATGAAATCACATGATTGTCATGTCATGATACAACAAAATCTACCAGTTGCACTGCGTGGAATATTGCCCATCCGTGTCAGAAAGACTATAATGAGGTACTGTTATTTTTTCAATTCAATTTGCAACAAGGCGATTGATGTGAATGCTTTGAACATTTTGGAAAAGGATGCAATTTTTATACTTTGTCATTTGGAAATGTATTTTCCTCCAACTTTTTTTGATATGATGGTGCATTTAATGATTCATCTGGTTCGAGAAATAAGACTTTGTGGACCTGTATATCTTCGTTGGATGTATCCTTTTGAAAGGTATATGAAAATATTAAAGGGATATGTTAAAAATCCATATCGACCTGAAGCCTCCATTATTGAAAAGTATATTTCTGAGGAGGTAGCAGAGTTTTGTACGAGCTACTTGGCTACGGCGCAACACATAGGTTTGCCTCCATCTCGCCATGAACGGGTTAATAATGAGGGAAAGGGGATTCGTGGCTTGAAAGTCAAATCACTGTCAGCTGAACATATGAAGAAGTTAGAATCATACATCTTGAATAACATAGCTGATGTTCAACCATATATCACATTGCATATTAATGAGTTGAAACAATGTCATCCAAAGAAGAAAGAAATGTGGATTTTGAATGAGCACAACAAAACTTTTTTTCCATGGTTTAAAAAGACCTTGCTTGGTAGATCAGATGTATCAGAGACATTAAAATGGATAGTGGGTGGTCCATCTTTAAATGTGATAACATGGTCCGCTTATGACATTAATGGATATACATTTCATACGAAAGCTCAGGACAACAGAAGTGCAGTTCAGAATAGTGGTGTATTGGTGTTTGCAGAAGCAATGCATTTTTCGAGTGCTAAGGACAGAAACCCAATTTCGGCATCAACTGCATATTATGGAGTGATTGAAGACATATGGGAGGCTGATTACTTTAAAATTGAAGTTCCCGTTTTTAACTGTAAATGGTTTATCGGTAACAACAGTGTCAGACACGATGAATTTGGAATGACACTTGTTAATCTGAATAGATTGGAATACACAGCTGATTCTTTTATAATGGCAACACATGCCAAACAAATTTTCTATGTAGTAGATCAGTCAGATATGCAGTGGGCTGTTGTTTTACAAGGGAAAAACCAATATGTTGGTGAGGATGAATTTGATGAAGATGCTGATTTATGTGAGATCCCTACTTCCATGGAAAGATTAACAGAACATAATGATGAGTATGTTGAAGACATGGTTTGTGCCATAAGGAACGATCACGACGAAAGAATTTGGGAAAACAATCCAACTGTACATTCCTAAAATTACAGGTAACACATGTTTATTTCTTGTTTACATTTAGTTTTTTCATATAATGTTAGATACTGTAAATTTTTTACTTATTAAAACATGTATCAAACCAAAACGATAAAACAATAAAAACCGTAAAGAGGAGAAGTCCTGGGCGCACCGGCTGGCCGGTGGTGGATCACCTGTTGGCCGGTGGTCCAGAACAAAGCTCTGTCTGGTCCACCGGCCGGCCGGTGGTGATCCAGCGGCCGGCCGGTGGTCCAGACAGAGAGCCTCCCTCTCTGTCTGGACCACCGGCCGGCCGCTGGATCACCACCGGCCGGCCGGTGGACCAGACAGAGAGCCTCCCTCTCTGTCTGGATCACCAGCGGTCGGCCGGTGTTGAGCCAGCCGCCGGCCGGTGGTCCAGACAGAGAGGGAGGCTCTCTGTCTGGTCCACCGGTCGGACGCTGGATCACCACCGGCCGGCCGGTGGACCAGACAGAGAGCCTTCCTCTCTGTCTGGATCACCAGCGGCCGGCCGGTGCTGAGCCAGCGGCCGGCCGGTGGTCCAGACAGAGAGGAAGGCTCTCTGTCTGGTCCACCGGCCGGCCGGTGGTGATCCAGCGGCCGGCCGGTTGTCCAGACAGAGAAAGGCTGTCTGGTCCACCGGCCGGCCGGTGGTGAGCCAGCGGCCGGCCGGTGGCACCAAGCAGTGGGCAAGTCTACTGCCTGGGTCCTCCGGCTGGCCGGTGTGCTCACACCGGCTGACCGGTGGACTCAGTGAGTCCACGTTTCAGCTTTCTTGGGCCAACACTTTGGCAACCTTTTGCCTGTGTTTACCATGTTTATCATTGTTTAACATGATTACCATATTACCAATGTTTACTATTATGTAATTTATTACACTTTTCTATTTGTGAACTATTGTTTGTTTTTTTGATTTGAAGGAAAATGACAGATCAATCAGTTGATCAGCCACATGATTCTGGAGATGAGCATATTGGTCATACATCTGGGGAGGAACATTCACATGCTCCTATTATGAAAAAGGGTTCAAAGGTTGGTAAGCGTGGGTGCACACGTTTACCAAAATTATCACTTGCCCGTACGAAGGAGGAGAGGATAGTCGTGGAGTTTGATGATGATGATCTTCCTAGAGGTCCAAATGCTAAAGATTTTAAGGGTTTTGTAGCAACTCAGGCTAAGAGCAAAGTAA
This sequence comes from Viscum album, assembly GCA_963277665.1. Lineage (NCBI taxonomy): Eukaryota > Viridiplantae > Streptophyta > Magnoliopsida > Santalales > Viscaceae > Viscum > Viscum album. The sequence continues at coordinate 555,509,049 of OY728138.1, forward strand.
GCATTCTCTATGATGATTGGAGAAGTGTGGATAAGGCTTTAATTTCTCAGTTGTGGGAGACCATTTTGGTAAGATCTTTTGCTATTGTTTGACTGTTCTTTAAATGTTTCTAGTATATATAATATTTTTAACCTCTTTTTTATCAGATGACATTTGATATTCCTGACACTGGAGGAGTCAGGAAGAAATGCTTATCGTTGGCTGCTAGGAGATGGAGGGATTTCAAATCAACCCTCTCATCTGATTTCATTTATGGTCATAGGAGTCGTGAGAATCCATGTCGTATATATCCTTTTATAGATGAAGACACATGGAGACAATTTTTTGAAAGTAGAAGAAAAGAATCATTTTTGGTAAGGGAAATGTAAACTTTTATAAGCTTTCTTATATAAATGATCTTATTATTGTTTTGTTAATGATTACTTATTCTTAATTTACAGCAAACAAGGAAAGATCATCAAGAGATCCAATCTAAAAATGTATACCCTCATAGTTTTTATCTCGGGGAGGGTATGCATTATTGGAAGAACAAATGATGGCAGAAAAATTTCAACAACTAAGAGCTGAGTCTTCAAGCTCTGGAGAGGTGGCCCCTCCATCCCCTCCATCTAGACATGAGAAATGGAAAAGAGCTCGGAAGGGCAAAAAAGGACAATATCTTTCGGAAGAATCGAGACTCGTAGTTGAGAGGATTGTAAGATATCTATTTTATTTATTTAAGTTTACTATTTTCGTCATATATTTCCAATCATTATAAAAATGTTCAAATAATTATTACAGGACTCTCTTGAGGAGAAGAGTTCACAGGGGACATTTACACCATCTGGGAGGGAAGATATTTTATCTGTGGCATTGGGAAAGCCCGAACATCCTGGCCGTGTAAGAGGATATCCGGCAGGTGTATCGGTAAGAAAAGTGTTGCCACGTTCCTCAACTTCTAATGTTGAGGGAGTTTATAAAAAAAATAGAATCCTTGGAGGCTGGAGTCCATAATATTAATGCGAAAATGGAGGACAAGATTAGAGCATCGGTGCAGTTAATGTTTGCAGACTTGCAAAGACAATTTCAGGGTGCAGCTCCCACTCCACCTCTCCCAGTAGCTCCCACTCCCCCACCTCAGCCTGCGGACCCCATTTTTGATCCTCCTCCTCCGCCGCAGCTACCTACTTATTGTGAGTTGTATGTTGATGATCCTCAACATCATATAGTTGCATATGGGATGGTATATTGTATAGGAGATACAGTTCATCATCAACAGTTAGAGGTAGAGAATCATAGGGTCACTGTACAGGATATTATAGATAGATCAGCTCGGATACCATTACCTACAGATGAGGTGACGACAGTTGGACATAGTATCGGCCATTTTTTACTTTGGCCATCCAGACTTCTTCGACTCATTACCATAGAGGTATGGATGTTATATCTTTTATTTTATATTTTTATTAATGTTTTATCATTTGAAAACTAATATATTTTTCAATTTATTTTTACAGGAATACTTCAAAGGTAAAGAAATACTGTATAGACAACAACAAAGACAGATAGCTATGACATCAGATGCAGATACTAGCAGTCTTGACAAATTGTCAAGATATTCAAATTTGTTGGCGGATCATTATGACTTTACAATGGAAGCTCATGTCTGTGGACGTGAACTATGTGTGGGGATTATGAAAACTGATATCATGGAGTTTGTCACTGGAGATAAGTTGGGCATCAACGTGGTGCAAATTTTTATCATGTAAGTCTTAACACCTTTTCCTTGCGTTATATTTATTAAAAATGTATACTTATGTCTGCTTTGTATTAGGTATCTGTATAAAATTTGTGAGAGGAATGAGCTGACAGATGTATATGGATTCGTGGACCCACAATTGATTTCCCCTGAAGCATGTGCATTGGATGAGGAACAAAGAATGCTTTATATTGCTGATAGATTTGAAAAGAATGTAATCACACAGTGTTGGATGATGCCTTTTTGTGAGAGGTATGAAACACATCCCTCTCAAAGAGTTAATTATCTTTTAACATAAAAAACCACTAACGTTAAATTTCCTTTTATCAGGGATCATTGGATGTTAGGGGTTTTTTGCCCTAGGGAGAAAACACTTTATTGGATATGCTCTCTCCATGATGATGTGCGAGAAAGTTTTAAGAATATATTGGAAACGTAAGTTTCAATTTCACAATAGTTTTATATATTATAATGAATTTTAAATTTACCCCATTCGTATTATTTTCTAACAGGGCATGGGTCCACTTTCGAAAAAGCGCAAAGAAAAGGAATTTCAAGATCAAATATGTACATGCGAAGGTAAATATCCATTTATAATTTTTACATTTTGATTTATTACATAAAAATAATATATTGAATTTACACTCATTCAAACAGAAATGTCATGAGCAACAAGGCATCATCGAATGCAGATATTACATGTTAAGATTTATGTATGAAATAATAACAACTGGGACAGTTCTGAGTTTTGACCTGGTAAGATTTCCTCTTTCTCATAATATTTCAATTTGATTTATTCATTATACACGTTGACTACTATCCTTTTCCTTTGTAGCTTTTTGATGACCCTCAACCCTTTACTGCTGAAGATATCAAACACTTACAAGTGGAGTGGTCAAATTATTTTACAGGTTTGATTGACTTTTAGTTGTTTGTAATGTAAAATGTAATTTTGAATATTATCAATGTAATTGTGTATTTCGTAGTCGTTTAGGTTGGATTTAGTTTTTTTTAAGTTGACAGTGTAAGTTTTGAATGTTATATAAGTGAATGTTTAATTTTTCTCTACTTCTTGTTTTGGTCTACTGTTGATGGTTTTTCTGGTCTGGATTTTGGTATGGGGGGAGAGGTTCCAAGGGGGTGGGTGGGTGTTTGGGGGGTGTCCAAGGGATATGGGAGGGGTGTCCAAGGTGTGTTTGGGGCTGTCCTAGGGGTCGGGGGGGGGGGGGGGGGGGGTGTAAATGAGGGTGGGGGGTGTCCAAGGGGTGGGGGGTGTCCAAGGGATATGGGAGGGGTGTCCAAGGTGTGTTTGGGGCTGTCCAAGGAGTCGGTTGGGTGTAAATGAGGGTGGGGGTGTCCAAGTGGTGGGGGGTGTCCAAGGGATATAGGAGGGGTGTTTGGGGCTGTCCAAGGGGATGGGGGGGGGGGTTTCCAAGGGGTAGGGGGGTTTCCAAGGGGTCGGGGGGGGTGTCCAGGGGGTGGGGGGTTGTCCAAGGGGTGGGGGGGTGTCCAAGGGGTGGGGGGGTGTCCAAGGGATATGGGAGGGGTGTCCAAGGGGTGTTCGGGGGGTGTAAATGAGGGTGGGGGGGCTGTCGAAGGGGTGTCCAAGGGGTGGGGGGGGTCCAAGGGATATGGGAGTGGTGTCCAAGGTGTCTGGGAGTTCTGTCCAAGGGGCCGGTTGGGTGTAAATGAGGGTGGGGGGGCTGTCCAAGGGGTGGGGGGGTGTCCAAGGGATATGGGAGTGTTGTCCAAGGTGTCTGGGAGTTCTGTCCAAGGGGCCGGTTGGGTGTAAATGAGGGTGGGGGGCTGTCCAAGGGGTGGGGGGGTGTCCAAGGGATATGGGAGGGGTGTCCAAGGGGTCTGGGAGGGCTGTCAAGGTGTGGGGGGGTGTCCAATGGGTGTTTGAGGCTGTACTAGGGGTCTTGGGGGTGTAAATGAGGGTGGGGGGGGCTGTCCAAGGGGTGGGGGGGGGTTTCCAAGGGGTGGAGGGTGTCCAAGGGATATGGGAGGGGTTTCCAATGGGTGTTTGAGGCTGTACTAGGGGTCGTGGGGGTGTAAATGAGGGTGGGGGGGCTGTCCAAGGGGTGGGGGGGTGTCCAAGGGTTGTGGTGGGGCTCCAATGTGGTGGGGGAGGGCTGGCCAGGTTGTTAGGTGGGTATAGATGAGGGTGGGGTTCAGTTGGGGCTTGGGGGAGGGCTGGCATTGTTATTTTTGTTTGGTTTCTGGTTGCTTTTTGGTGAGAGTAGTGCAATTATTTAAAAAAAAAAATTCTTTCACGTCGGTTATTTTATAACCGACGTGGTAAATAAATCACCAGGGGTTTATCACGTCGGGTTTTTCTAGAACCGACGTGATAAACCGTTCCCGGGGCTTTTATCACGTCGGTTCTTAATATAACCGACGTGCTAAAAGGCCTGGGAATCGATTTACCACGTCGGTTATTGGATAACCGACGTGCTAAAACGTTTCCCAGGCCTTTTTATCACGTCGGTTTCTTAAATAACCGACGTGATAATAGGCCAGGGGAAGGGTTTATCACGTCGGTTATGTCATAACCGACGTGATAAACGATATCCCAGGCATTTTATCACGTCGGTTTAGGGAATAACCGACGTGATAAAGCCCCCCCGCGCATATTTATCACGTCGGTTATTATATGAACCGACGTGATAACCACCGTGATGTTAGGGATATTACGTCGGGTTTTAAATAACCGACGTAAAAAACGTTATTTATAACGTCGTCCGTATTAACGTCGCCTAAAAACCGACGTAAATAATAAAAAATAACCGACGTAAAAAATGTTTTCTGCACTAGTGTTAGTTTTTTCACATATTTTTGTTTTCTGTCTTTATGAGAATTAATATAAACATCTTGAGTTTGAATAACTGTTTAGTCTTGTAATTGCCAGGCTGTTCACTATTGTTGTTGATATTTGTTAATTCTTGGTGTTTAGAATTTCTGAACATGTTTCCTGTAATTGAAATTCAGTTTTTGTCCATGGTGGTTTTGTTTTCGTTTTCGGATTTTGAAAACCAAAAATAAACAGAGTTTTTAGTCGGGTTTTATTTTGATTGATAACCGTCAAAGCTGAAGGCCAAGTACAAAATCAAATCCCCACAAGATATGTTACATGGGATTAAAAATCATAAACAAAAGGATTAAACTAAATTAGTGGGACTATTATTATTCTGAGCAGACCAGTGTTGGACGCGTTGGGTGGCCCTCTCAGCCTGCCAATGCAATTAACGATCATCAGAAACAAGAATGAGAGAATTGCTAATAAAATAATAACATGCTGGTAGACCTCTTTTTGCCAGTCACACCGAAGGGTGATGAAGACCAATATCAAGGTCTGCACACCATTTAAAATAGGTTGTTTATCTAATATATTTAAACATCAAAACCGCAATCGATATTAAACTATGTAGGCGTCATGGTTTTCTTTGATTCAATGAAATTTAAAACTGTTATATCTAACTATATGTTGTTTTAAAAAAAATATTGAAGCATATTTTTTTAAATACCTATAGTTTTGTTTTATATTTTAAATTTTTTTACATTCAAATTATTAATTTTTTCATATAAACATGTATTTGTCTTATCTTAAAAATATATATTTTTTGTTGATTTTTGTTATAGGTAATAATGATTCGAAGTTGGATTACGGCACATCGAATGAGCAATGAATTGAGGAAGGTGTTGATGCCTTTTTGGAATTTGCAAAACGAAATGTTCCAAGTAGTGACATTTTTTTCTATCAATGCATGAAATGTTTGAATATGAAGAAGTTGAAAAGTAGAGCGATGAAAGATCATCGGATTTGTCATGGTTTTAATCCGAGTTATAGCCCTTGGATTTGGCATGGTGAAACTGGACGGAATGTCACTGATGATGATGATTCGCAAGATCGTAACTCCGATGGAATGGAAGAAATGATTCGCGATATTGTAGCAGGACAAATTGAGATAGAACCGACAGTTGCGCGTCTATATGGTGATGCTGAAAAACCATTATATCCCGGTTGTACATATTTTACAGTTTTTTCGGCGGTGTTAATATTGATTAACTTGAAGGAGAAGCAAGGATGGAGTGACAGAAGTTTTACAGAGCTGTTACAATTGATGAAAGACATTCTTCCAAAAGATAACGATCATCGAGATTCACATTACAAAGCGAAGAAAATATTATGCCCGATGGGATTGCGATACAAGAAAATACATGCATGTCCGAATGACTGCATTATATATAGGAAGGAATATGAATTTTTGTCAGAGTGTCCTAAATGTGGGACATCACGGTATAAGGTGAAAGAAAAATCACAGGCTGATGTAGAGATTACAAAGCTCCCTTCAAAGGTATTTTGGTATCTTCCTACAATTAATCGTTTCGAACGTTTATTTGCAAATTCACATGATGAAAAAAGGTTAAGATGGCATGATGAAGAGCGGGTATGTGATGGAAAAATACGTTATCCATCTGATTGTCCACAATGGAATAAAATTGATGCTCAGTATTCTTCATTTGGAAATGAAATTAGAAATCTCAGACTAGGGTTGTGCACAGATGGAATGAATCCATACCGAACACTCAGTAGCACACATAGTTCATGGCCTGTTTTATTGGTAATTTACAACCTCTCTCATGAAGTTTGTATGAAGCGCAAATATGTCATGTTGAGTAAAATGATCTCTGGTCCAAAGCAACCCGATAATGATATTGATGTTTACTTGTCACCATTGATTGATGATCTGAAACTGTTATGGGCTGATGGTATTAGGGTGTATGATTCTTATAAAATGGAATATTTTAAACTGCATGCAGTGCTTCTGTTTACTATAAATGACTTCCCAGCGTATGTAAATTTGTCTATATATAGTGTTAAAGGGCATAAATCATGTCCAATTTGCGAACAACATACGTCCTATTGTCAATTGCATCATGGGAGGAAAACAGTGTACATGGGTCATCGATAGTTTTTGCCTATGGAACACCCTTATAGAAGACTAAAAATGGCATTCAATGGCTCAAAAGAATTTGATACTACTCCAAAACCTTTATCCCCTGATCTGTATTTTGAGAGGGTGAAAAACATTGATGTGACATTGGGAAAGACACAGAAATCTAGTAATGATAGACATATTTGGAAGAAAAGTTCAATTTTTTTGAACTACCATATTGGAGGTATCATGAAGTTAAACATAATATTGATGTCATGCATGTGGAGAATAATATCTGTGATTCTTTGATTGGAACATTGTTAGATATTAAAGGAAAGACTAAAGATGGGTTGAATGCAAGATTAGACTTACTATCAATGGGAATACGTTTGGAGTTAGCTCCCACTCCTAAAGGAAGACGAACATTTCTTCCCCCGGCTTGTCATACATTATTGAAGAGGGAGAAAATTATCTTCTTTCAGTGTCTTCATGATACCAAAGTGCCTCAAGGTTATTCTTCTAATGTAAAATTTTTTGTCTCATTGAAGGACTTGAAGTCGATAGGTATGAAATCACATGATTTTCACGTCATGATGCAACAAATTCTACCAGTTGCATTGCGTGGAATATTTCCCATTCGTGTCAGAAAGACTATAATAAAGTTGTGTTATTTTTTCAATTCAATTTGTAACAAGGCGATTGATGTGAATGATTTGAACATTTTGGAAAAGGATTCAATTTTTATACTTTGCCAATTGGAAATGTATTTTCCTCCAAATTTTTTTGATATAATGGTGCATTTAGTGATTCATCTGGTTCGAGAAATAAAGCTTTGTGGACCTGTATATATTCGTTGGATGTATCCTTTTGAAAGGTATATGAAAATATTAAAGGGGTATGTTAAAAATCTATATCGACCTGAATCCTCCATTATTGAAAAGTATATTTTTGAGGAGGTAGCAGAGTTTTGTTCTAGCTACTTGGCTGCAGCGCAACACATAGGTTTGCCTCCATCTCCCCAAGAATGAGTTAATAATGAGGGAAAGGGGATTCGTGGCTTGAAAGTCAAATCATTGTTAGCTGAACAGATAAAGAAGTTAGAATCATACATCTTGAATAACATAGCTGATGCTCAACCGTATATTACATTGCATATTAATGAGTTGAAACAATGTCATCCAAAGAAGAAATAAATGTGGATTTTGAATGAGCAAAACAAAACATTTTTGTCATGGATTAAAAAGTCTTTGCTTGGCAGATCAGATGTATCAGAGACCGTAAAATGGATAGTGGGTGGTCCATGTTTAAATATGATAACATGGTCCGATTATGACATTAATGGTTATACATTTCATACAAAATCTCAGGACAACAGAAGTGCCATTCAGAATAGTGGTGTATTGGTGTTTGCAGAAGCAATGCATTTTTCGAGTGCTTAGGACAAAAACCCAATTTCTGCATCAAATGAATATTATGGAGTGATTTAAGACATATGGGAGGTTGATTACTTTAAAATAAAAGTTCCCGTTTTTAAATGTAAATGGTTTAACGGCAACAACAGCGTCAGACACGATAAATTTGGAATGACACTTGTTAATCTGAATAGATTGGAAGACACAGCCGATTCTTTTATAATGGAAACACATGCAAAATAATTTTATGTAGTAGATCAATCAGATATGCAGTGGGCTATAGTTTTTCAAGGGAAAACACAATATGTTGGTGAGGATGAACTTGATGAATATGCTGATTTATGTGAGATCCCTACTTCCATGGAAATATTAACAGAATATAATAAAGATCATGATGAAGACATAGTTTGTGCCATAAGGAAAGATCACGACGAAGGAATTTGGGAAAACAATCCATTTGTACATTCCTAAAATTACAGGTAACATATGTTTATTTCTTGTTTACATTTATTTTTTCCATAAATGTTAGATATTGTATGTTTTTTATTTATTAAAACATGTTTTAAAATAAAATAAGTATATGTTTTTGTTTGTTTTAATTTTGTTTAGTTTACTTTATCATGTTTATAACGATTACATGAATTTTAAAATGCTTATTTTTGTTCACTGACAATTACTTTACCATGTTTACAATTTTTACCAGGATTACCATTTTTACCATTTTTACCATCTTGACCATCTTGACCATCTTTGTCATCTTTACCATTGTTTAACATGCTTACCATATTACCAATGTTTACTATTATGTAACTTAGTAAACTTTTATATTTTCTGATTACAGTAGTATTAAAATATTTGAATTTGTATATTTGTTCACTGACAATTACATTACCATGTTTACAATGTTTACCAGGTTTACCATTTTTTCCATTTTTACCATCTTGACCATCTTGACCATCTTTTCCATCTTTACCAATGTTTAACATGCTTACCATATTACAAATGTTTACTATTATGTAACTTAGTAAACTTTTCTATTTTCTGATTACAGTAGTATTAAAATATTTGAATTTGTATATTTGGGAACTTACATTTGTTTTTTGATTTGAAGGATAATGACAGATCATTCAGATGATCAACCACATGATTCTGGAGAGGAGCATATTGCTGGTCATACCTTTAGGGATTAACATTCACATGATCCTATTACGACAATGAGTTCAAAGGTTGGTAAACGTCGGTGAACACGTTTACCAAAATTATCACTTTCCCGTACGCAGGATCATAGGATAGTAGTTGAGTTTGAAGATGATGATATTCCTAGAGGTCCGAATGCCAAAAAATTTAAGAGTTTTGTTGCGACTCAGGCTAAGATCAAAGTAAGCATTCTGTATGATGATTGGATAGGTGTGGATAAAGCGATTATCTCTCAGTTGTGGGAGACGATTTTGGTAAGATCCTTTGTCATTTTTTGACCATTCTTTTAATGGTTCTAGTATATATAATATGTTTAACCTCTTCTTTATCAGATGACATTTGATATTACTGACACTAGAGGAGTCAGGAAGAAATTCTTATCATTGGCTGCCAGGAGATGGAGGGATTCAAATCAACCCTCTCATCTGATTTCATTTATGGTCATTGGAGTCATGACAATCCATGTCGTATATATCCTTTTATAGATGAAGACACATGCAGACAATTTTTTGAAAGTAGAAAAAAAGAGTCATTTCTGGTAAGGGCAATGTAAACTTTTATAAACTTTCTTATATAAATGATTTTATTAATGTTTTGTTAATGATTTCTTATTCTTAAATTATAGATAACAAGGAAACCTCATCAGAAGATCCAATCTAAAAATGTATACCCTTATAGTTTATCTCGGGGAGGGTATACATTATTGGGAGAAATTAGGATGGCGGAAAAATTTCAACAACTAAGTGTTGAGTCTTCAAGCTCTGGAGAGGTAGCCCCTCCATCCCCTCCATCTAGACATGAAAAATGGAAGAGAGATCGGAAGGGAAAAAAGGGAAATATCTTTCGAAAGAATCGAGAATCGTAGCTGAGAGGATTGTAAGATATCTATTTTATTTATTTAAGTTAACTTTTTTCTTCATATAAGTTTCAATCATTACAGAAATGTTCAATTAATTAATACAGGACCCTCTTGAGGAGCAGAGTTCAGAGGGGACATTTACAGCTAATGGGAGGGAAGATATCTTATTTGCATCATTGGGAAGGCCCGAACATCCTGGTCATATAAGAGGATGTCTGGCAGGTGTATCGGTAAGAAAAGTGTTTCCACGTTCTTCAACTTCTAACATTGAGGGGGTTTATAAAAAAAATAGAATCCTTGGAGGCTGAAGTTCAAAATATTAATGCGACAATGGAAGAGAAGATTAGAAAGTCGGTGTAGTCTATGTTTGTAGAAATGCAATGACAATTTCAGACTACAGCTCCCACTCCTCCACCTCCCCCTGCAGACCCCATTATTTATCCTCCACCTCTGCCAGTAGCTCCCACTCCCCCAGCTCAGCCTATGGACCCCATTTTTTATCCTACACCTCCGCCGCAGCATCCTACATATTGCGAGTTGTATGTTGATGATTCACAACATCATATAGTAGCATACAGGTTGGTATAATGTATAGGAGATACAGTTCATCATCAACAATTAGAGGTAGAGAATCAGAGGGTCAATGTACAGGATATTATAGATAGATCAGCTAGGGTACCAATACCTACAGATGAGGTGGCGATAGTTGGACAGAGTATCGGCCATTTTTTAGTTTGGCCATCCAGACTTCTTCGAATCATTACCATATAGGTATGAATGTTATATATTTTATTTTATTTTTTTATTAAAGTTGTTTTATCATTTGAAAACTACTATATTTCTCAATTTTTTTTCATAGGAATACTTCAAAGGTAACGAAATACTGTATAGACAACAACAAAGACAACATGCTATGACATCAGATACAGATTCCAGTGGTCTTGAAAGATTGTCAAGATATTCACATTTATTGTTGGGTTTTTATGAGTTTCCAATGGAATCTCATGTTTGTGGACGTGAAATAAGTGTGTGGATTACAAAATCTGATATCATGGAGCTTGTTACTGGTGATAAGTTGGGCATCAACGTGGTGAAATTTTTTCCATGTAAGTCTTAACACCTTTTCCCTGCGTTATATTTATTAAAAATGTATACTTATGTATGTTTTGTATTAGGTATCTTTATAAAATTTGTGAGAGGAATGATCTGATTGAAGTATATGGATTCATGGACCCACAATTGATTTCCCCTAAAGCATGTGCATTGACTGAGGAACAAAGAATTGTTTATATTGCCGAAAGATTTGAAAAGAATATAATCCGACAATGTTGGATGATTCCTTTTTGTGAGAGGTATGAAACACATTTCTCTCAAAGAGATAATTATCTTTTAACATAAAAAACCACTAACATTAAATTTCCTTTTATCAGTGATCATTGGATGTTAGGGATTTTTTTCCCAAGGAAGAAAGCTCTTTATTGGATATGCTCTGTTCATGGTGATGTGCGGGAATGTTTTAAGAATATATCGGAAAAGTAAGTTTCAATTTCTAAATAGTTTTATATATTATAATGAATTTTAAATTTACCCCATTAATATTATTTTCTAACAGTGCATGGGTCTACTTTCGAAAAAAACAAAGAAATGAAATGCAAAGATCAAATATGTAAATGCAAAGGTAAATTTCCATTTATAATTTGTACTTTTTGATTTATTACATAAAAATAATAAATTGAATTTACACTCATTCAAAACAGAATTGTCATGAACAACAAGGCCTCATCGAATGCGGATATTATATGTTAAGATTTATGTATGAAATAATAACAACTGGGACAGTTGTGAATTTTGACCTGGTATGATTTCCTCTTAAACTTTGCATAATATTTCAATTTTTTTATTCATTATACATGTTAACTATCTTCTTTTTCATTTGTAGCTTTTTGATGACCCTCAACCCTATACTGCTGAAGACATCAAACACGTACAAGTGGAGTGGTCAAATTATTTTACAGGTTTGATTGAATTTTAGTTGTTTGTAATGTAAAATGTAATTTTGAATATTGTCGTTTTAATTGTGTATTTGGTAGTTGTTTAGGTTGGCTTTAGTTTTTTTTTGAAGTTAACAGTGTATGTTTTGAATGTTATATAAGTGAATGTTTAATTTTTCTCTACTTCTTGTTTTGGTCTACTTTTGATGGTTTTTCTGGTATGGATTTGGGTCTGTGGGGGAGGGCTTCCAAGGGTGTGGGGGTGTGTTCAGTGGGGTTGGGGGTGTCGACCAGTCTAGGAGGGCTGTCCGGTGGGGTGGGGGATAGTCTTGGGGGGTGGCAGGGATGTCCAAGGGTGTGGGAAGCCGGTCCAGGGGTGTGGGAGTGCTTCCAGGGGTGGGGGGTTGTCCAGGGGTGTTTGGGGCTGTGCAGGGGTGTGGTGGGGGCTGTCAAGTGGGGTGGGGGTGAGGAGGTGCTGTTTAGGCAGTTGGGGGTTGTCGAGGGGTGTTTGGGGGTGTCCGGGGGTCAGGTGGTAGTCCAAGAGTGTGGTGGGGGCTCCAATGGGGTGGGGGAGGGTTGTCCAAGGGGTATACATGAGAGTGGGAGCTCCAATGGGGTGGGGGAGGGCTGTCCAGGGGGTATACATGAGGGTGAGGGCTCCAACGGGGTGGGGGAGGGCTGTCCATGTGGTATAAATGGGGGTGGATGTTGTCTAGGGGGTATGTTTTATATGTTATCTATGTATATGTTTAATTTTGATGTACTTCTATTCTTGTGGTACGATTTCTTGGTTTTTTTCTGGTTGATTCTGGTGGAGAGAAGATGACTGCATTCTGTTTAAAAAAAATAGGGTTTATCACGACGGTTATTTGATAACCGACGTGATAAAATGCCTGGAAAATAGTTTATCACGTCCCTTATTTAATAACCGACGTGATAAAATGCCTGGAAAATAGTTTATCACGTCAGTTATTTAATAACCGACGTGATAAAAGGCATGTAGAATGGTTTATCACGTCGGTTATATAATAACCGACGTGATAAAAGGCCTGGAGAATGGTTTATCACGTTGGTTATTTAATAATCGACGTGATAAAGGGCCTGGAGAATGGTTTATCACATCAGTTATTGAATAACTGACGTGATAAATGGCCTGGACAATGGTTTATCACGTCGGTTATTGAATAACTGACGTGATAAACCACCTCCCTCTAGTTTATCACGGCGGTTATATAATAAACGACGTGATAAACCCCCCTACCGGATTTTTCATGTTGGTTTTATATGAACCGACGTGATAAACCACACTCACCCCAGTTTATCACGTCGGTTATTACAGAACTGACGTGATAAACCCCCTTCACCCCAGTTTATCACATCGGTACTATATGAACTGACGTGATAAACCCCCTCCCCCCTGTTTATCACGTCGGTTTTTTAAGAACCGACGTGATAAACCATTGTCCAGGCCATTTATCACGTCGGTTATTCAATAATCGACGTGATAAACCATTCTCCAGGCCCTTTATCACGTCGGTTCTAAAATAACTGGCGTGATAAACATCGCAATTTTATGTTTTTGACGTCGGTTTTTAAATAACCGACATCAAAAACCTTATTTATAATGTCGCACGTATTAACGTCGGCTAGAAAACGACGTAAAAAATTAAAAATAACCGACGTAAAAAACATTTTCTGCAATAGTGACAAAACTAACCATTTATACATAGAGATTTTAATGGAATGTGTTTGACTGTACGTGTGACGCAAGATATTAATAATGATTTACTCGAATGAGTAGAATAATGGTTGGTATATGACATAGAATAGTCTTTAGTAGTTTTTTCTACTGATCATGTTGCAAATGTAATGAGTGGAACTACTGAACAAAGGATAATAAACATAATAGAACATTTTCAAGGGTATATAATACATAGATCAAAAACTGTCTGTCGTTCCTTCATTTATATCCTCTGTTTCATCCTAGCATCTTTAGAGATCGATGGAAAATTCATGTTTGTTTATTTATATTTATAACTTACAATCAAGGTGTGTAGTAAGATATTATAATGCAAAAAGGACAAAACAGTCAGATAATTTTACATAAAAAATGAAAAGACGAACTAGGACTTAATAGTCAACAGTAGAAATTTATGATTCATCTACCTGTTCTAATATCAGCTGACCAGATATGCTTGTCGATATCCTCAGGGATAATGAAATTGTAGTCGAAAAAATCTTGAAACAAATTAGAACATAATGCTTCATTAGATTTTTTATGTTGGGAAGATTGTCTTATCAATTCAGACAACAAAATATGCAGTTGGATATCAACATGATTCACCAATTTGAGATCACAATAAGTTTCAAGTCAACATGTACAAGAAACAATCGTAAAGTATATTTTATTGAAATTGTTAAATAATATTAAAAACACTGAAACTGAACATGAACAATTAGGTAATTTAATTGATACCATATTTGTTGTTTAATAAATTAAGCCACTCCATTAAAAAGATCAATTCATACTTGTGGTGCATAGATGATGTGGGAGGGAAGATGAAAAGATGGATGGATCTCAAGATGGGAAGGATACTTCTGTTGATTTCTTAAAATTTTTAATCACGTTTATACCATCCTATAATATGAAAATTTATGGCAGGTGAAAATGTATGGACAGCAGGATCTGACAATAATCAAGCATGGAATTTATTCAAAGAGAATACAAGTGATGGATGTTTTCAGAAGATCACCTGGATGAAGTGGTCTGTGGTTGAGAGGAAATTGTGAACTAGTATTAAAATTTGGTTTTCCGATTGTTCATTTCAACAGGATGGTCGAATTTGTTGCAGTCAGTGTAGTGAAGAAGACGACGTGCGAGGACGTCACACATGAAGAAATCTTGGAGGTAGATGAGGACCGATTGCGGATTATGTGGGAACCATAGGTTGGGAATATATTTGATATGACCATGACCGAGAAAGAAAGAAAATGTCAACACTAAAGTCATCTTTTGGAGATGGTGGTCAGAGGCGATACGTGTGGATGTTGCAGTGGAAATCGATAGATGTTCATCGAAGATAGATGGGTGGGAGACTGTGATCGCGAGGACGACGACGGAGGTAGTATGCTGT
Source organism: Viscum album (assembly GCA_963277665.1). Taxonomy (NCBI): domain Eukaryota; kingdom Viridiplantae; phylum Streptophyta; class Magnoliopsida; order Santalales; family Viscaceae; genus Viscum; species Viscum album. Next base: position 555,524,320 of record OY728138.1, read on the forward strand.
ATATGTAGGTCAGGACCCACACGTTTCTCAGTGGAAGGGAATGTGGGAGTGACTCTGGTACACGAAGGGAAAAAATTAGGATTTTCTGGGGAAGAAGTATGTGGAGATAGGGTTGATTGACACATAAGGAATATGAGATGTGGAAGTATAGAGGGGGGACACATGGAAGCCTGAAATTTCAGGAATAATATAGTTAGTAGATTTCAATGACAGTGAATACATAATTATTTTTTAGAAAATAAACTCATATAAATATAGAAAAATCATCAACCAAAACATAAAAATACAATTTCATAATCATGATTCCTACTCTATATGGTGCAAATAAATCCATATGGTTATGCTTTAATTTTATATTTATAGTAATATTATAAATATATTTTAAATAATATTTTATTGTTTACAAATTTGACTTGATTCAAATAATATATCATTTTGAAACATTATACTAGGAAATTTATTTATAAATGGTTTGTTATCAATTTATCTAAATCATTTATATTTCAATTTCTATGTTTTTTATTCCATATCCATGAATCATTTTTCATCACATTTAAACAATTCAATTTCTGTTTACACATGAAATTATGATCCAATATACGAACATCATTAGTTTTATGGTCTCTAAATATAAGCTATTTATCTTTGAAAACACAACATGAATTGTTAGAAAAATCAACAGAAAACCAATCATTAAAAAGATGATAGATAAGGTTTAGGTTTTCCTTTAACCAGTGTACATATTATAATATTTTTATTGATGTAGTCTTTGAATATCTAACAATTCAAACAAAAATGATCATTCCTTTTTCATTGTCAAAAAAGTGACTACTCAACTATCAATTTGAGTCTGTTTAGGGAAATTATTTTAGTTCAACTCATGCATCTATAGTAGACACTATCGAAATTCTATATTGATTTTCTAGTCCTATGGAATTTTTATTTCAAAAGAAATAATCCAATTTTTTGGTACGTATATTTTCTTAGGTCTAGCAGTATTAGTGAACAATGATTTGGGAATCCATAATTTACATATTATACCATATTTTATGTCAATTTCTTTATATATACTTTTAGAAATGAAATACGTTTTAAGACCTCCAATTTCAAAAAAAATCCAATTTATTTTGATAATTTTATGATCATTTATACCACAAAGAAAGAAGGTATTAGTTTTTGAATTTTCACAAAATAATTTTTATAATATTTTTATTTTTCACCCTTTCATCCAATAAAAAATTATTATATTTTAATCATATCATTTAAGGGAATATAATTCATAATATTTTCTCATTTTTTATAAATAAATGATTCTCTATTATAATATTCCACTTTATCCAATATTTAATTAATCCTTTTCATGATTAATAAATATTGATTTAGAAGAAATAAAATTTCCAATAAATTATTGATGTTTTGTAGAATTATTTATCTTTCACCTAAATTAAATTGTGAATATTTTACAATGATTTATGAGTCATTAGTAAAGAATCATATTCTCCTTATAACATTGATCATTAAGTTGGTAATTTAAAATTTGAGCATCTATCAGAGTCAGATGTATAAGAATAATAAGATTGTACCTCTTCTTATTCCTGAGCCATATCATAGATATTGGATTTCAAATTTTTTGTCTCTTTATATGAAACATATTTTGAATAATATATTAAATATTCAGATACAATCTACGTAGGTTTTGTATCTCTCTTCTCTTTATGTTCATAATAATGTTTCTTCTGATATTTTGATTCTATCCTTTTTCATTCACCAAACAATTGAGGGCAATATGGTCTGATATGACCCAATTTTTAGCATTCATAGTATCATACAACATGAGGTTTTATTTCATCATTAGTGAAGGATATTCCTAAGAACATATTATTTTTGTTGAATTTAATAATATTTCTTTCTAGTTAAGCATTTTACATTTTAGAATCAATGGAATCTGAATTATTGTCTATATTGACTTCTTGTTTTGGTAATTATTTTGAGATGTCACATTGAGAAAATTGTTTTCCCATTTCACTAACTTGTGATCTTTAACTTCATCGTGAATTTATCTTTCATAGATAATAAATGTTCTAATCATTTCCAACATAGTAAAATTATTGATATGTGATGACTGTTAGATAGCCACATAAATTAAATTCCATTAATATGGGAGTAATTTTAGTACATTAAGTGTGTGATATGATTGATTTAAAGGATCTCTAAAGTAAGTAGTGTTTATTACAATATATGTTAACTATCCATTCCTTTTTGTGAATATTTCACCATAAAAAATTCTATAATTCTCAAACATTGGCTCAACATTTTCATGTCTCATCAGTTTCATATTATATGTTATTTCTTATGAAACTGAAATTTTCTACAACATTTAATAAGAAGTATGCATCTTTAATACTCTATTATAAACATGAGGCATGATTCAACATATTATGGAATTTATTGCCTTTGAATTGATGTCATATTCAGTTTCTTTTATGGAAACACATGTTTTTGGTTTTTAAAGAATCACATATATAGTGATGTACATTGAATAAACACTAAATCCTTTATTCATTAGAAAAATGATCATATTTGATTTCCAACAACCATATCTTCGAACATATAAATATGGAGTATAAACCATATACATACCATATTTTGGATTATTCCTTTCAATGTTATTTTTATAAATATTCTTATTTTTATTCTATATATATATATATATCAAAAAAATATCACCAATAATACCAATTTATAGGTTCTAATAATACATAGACTACAAAATAGGGGGGGGGGGTTGTAAATTTTTCCTTTTTTATAAACATCCCAAATTATGGATTTCATGCTTTATTTGTGATTTAAACAGAAATGAATCATTTTAATATCTAATAAGTGTGAGTAGAAGATATATAGAATTTTTGAACACATCGTATTTATTTTTTAGGGAGCAAATTTCCTATAGTCCTCTCCACCAATGCCCTCTCTGTGATCTTGGTGGATTTTAGTAGAAAGTTACACTTGTCACCAAAATTTAAAATCCCCAACAGAGTGTCTGAAGTTGACACTATTATAGTAAGGCTAGACCATGAAATTTGGTTATTTTATAGGGAACCAATTATCCACATCATATTACAAAAAGCTAATAAACCTACCACAACCAATTACTAGCATTTGATACTCAAACAAATCAAAATAATTTGATTTGTTGATGGTTTGGCTTAATCATCATAGTTGTAGCCAAAACCAACAATAGATCTATTTTATTAGTTAAATGTGAATGAATTCAATAAATTATAAAATTTATGTGATCCTTGTAAAAATGATATTAAATTTCAATAACATAAAAACTTCAGTAGTAATTTCACAATAGTATGATGTCAAAAATGTATGTCTCCAATGTATAGTCTCATCAATCAACAATTTAGTCAATCGTTTGTTTTAGTAGAATTATAAATTATATTAAAAATAATATAATAATATATGTGAATGTATATTTTAAATGGAATTATAATATATTATTTAGATAATATATCATTCTTTAATATTCCAGATCCAAGAAAATCGCTTTATAATATTTGAAAAATCTAATTTAATTTTTTCAGGGGTGTCGTAACACCACTGATGAATAGAGAAAGTTCCCCCGATAAATGCATTTCCTCAAATAAATCATAATGAAAATTTTAGTTATTCATAAATAATATTTAAATTATCATGTAATAATTTCAAGACCCTTTCATGCATCCAATATTATTTTGAATTGTTATAACACTTATATTGAATAGTCAAACCTAGGGTTCAACTGATTAGTGTACAATTCCAACAACCATATGGTTCTATAACCATACATTCTTTTATAGATAACATATGGGTAAAATATTAACACATTTATGAAAATACATACATTTAACCTTCTAGAGTAATATTGATTCCAAGCATAGAATTGATTATACATATGTTTAGTCTCCCAAACATTGGGTGTGAACTATGATTTTAGACATCAATGTTGGTTTGATATACCATATTATTATCATTAGATGAAGGTATAGTAGTTGATCTATATAAAAATGTATGGTTGTCGATTCATATGAAAATGTAGGGTATGGATCATTTTCCCATCTTATATATGGAAGCGTTAAATTCCCTCTAATAAGATATATATATTTTTGAGATAAAAATCACTAAAACAAAATGAAAAGTTTATCATCATTCAAAAAAACTAGGGATTGTGTGAGAATCAGAATCATCATATAACACATATTATTTTGGGCACAATATATGCCACAAAATTACTACATTTTTTAGAATATTACACTGAGAATTTATATCCATCCATTTGTTTATAAATTTAACAAAAAATTGAAAGTACAGTTATTTAATTAGTATTTTCATGAAGCTAAAATAAAATTTATTTAAAAATTTAATAGAATTCATTTATTAAACTCAAAATTATTCATTATTTACATTTATAAATATTTATGTATAATAATTATAATGATTCATATAATTTAATGTAATAATATTATCTATATTCATATTTTCATTATTTTCTCTAAAAAAATATTTTATTATTATTATTAATAAAATTATTTTAAAACTATATTATTTTTTAAAGGGTTTAAATATATTAACAAATGATGAAAATACATTCCAACAACCCTTAACATGTTGAATCCTTGTAATTTTATATTTTTATTTCTAATGAATTGTTTCATATTAAAAAAAATTCCATTATTGAGAACTCTCATTATAAATTGGGTTAATATAATATCCTATTGAAATAATGGTAATGGAAATAAAAATTTAATCTAGAATAACAAATAACATATCTCCCAAATGGGAGAATAGTATTTCAATGTAGAAATATTTTCATAGTGGAAAATATAATATCTAAATGATAATGGTGAGTGATTTGAATAATTGGTCACAATAATATTAATTATTTTGATATTTCCAATGTCGTCATTACTATAAACCAATAATGTTTGAAATGGAATAAAAATTTATCAATATTAATAGTAATAGGAAAACATTTTGGTTTCTACATGGGTTCAATATAATAAGTAAATTACATTACTATTTATTCTAAAAATATTTTTACATATAATATCTTGACCTTTAGAATATAATCATTTAATCAATTTCTACAAGAGTATCATCCTATGGTTTGAAATAATTTTATTGATGATTAATTTTTACTTCCCAATGAACCAAAATAAATATTCCATGGATAACATTATCCATAAATGTATAATAATATTTTATTCATACATTAATTGATAAAAAAAAGACTGAAATATTATAAGAATATTTGATTATTTCAAAATAGAATAAACCATCATATATATAAATAATAAATTATTTTTTAAATAGAACTAAAATATTTAATGATATAAATAAATAATTCTAGATAAAACCATCCACATAATTAATCAATATATTTCTTACATAGATTGAATCCAAAAAAATAACATGACTGACTCCCATATTCCCTCAAAATAATATTATAATTTATTAATAAATAAAATCATTCTGTCGAATATTTTCGTACAAAAAAAATATATTCCCTAATAAAATATTCCCCATGATATTCTAATCCTATTATTAAATATATTAAATAACACTAAAAATAACATAATATCAAATATACGTCTACAATAAAATCATAATTTACACCTAAATTTAAATCTCTACTTTGTTGAATGTACTCTCCTTAAACTTAATCATATGATTATATAAATAATGATATTTTTTCAACTAAATTTAATCAATTTGTCCCCAATAATTTTTCAATCCCATTTTTTCCAACATAATTAATAATATGTTCCCACATTATAAAAACTCTTAATTAACGTAGTACAGAATATCACATAATCACAAAAACCTTATAAATAACTATACAATTGTTCCCACAATAACTCACAATATTTAAATTAATGTTAAATACCATTACAATTTTGAAAAAAAGTTTATATTATTACATATAATGTTTTTATGCATTAATGATGTAAACCCTAGAGTAGGATTTTAATTTATATGAATTTTTATTTATAAATAAATATGTCTAACAGATGTAAGGGGCCAAAAATTACTACCAGTTAATAATCTTATTCATTGAGTTATTTCATAATTTACATTTATATTTTGTTTTTCAAACACACACATATCTATGTATAACAAAATAAATTCCTGATATTTGTAAAAGGTTATAATATTTCAACTCAAATTATTGGGTGATGAGGGTGTATATTTATGATAGAGAGTCATAAAAAAATAGGAATCATGATAATGATGGGATCATAAATATATGTGGTATATTATTTTTTATGAAAACATATAAGAGTAGATATTATGTTATTTACATGACTCCAAATTAGTGTTTCATGTTGGAGTTGACCAGATATATCATTAAATTCCCTAATAGTATTTATATGTAAAAAGGGTAAATAAAATATCATTTATTATATAATGATGTATCACCATATAGTAGGTTATGACCAAGAAAAAGAGACACACTAATATTCACTATCATGAATATTACTACCAAAGGATTATATGTTTGATGTGATGTCCATTGGAGTAACTAAAATGAAATTTATATGAGTTCTGGAAAGATATAAAATTTTACAAAATAATTAATGGGTTTTTAGGAATATATATATATATATATATATATATATATATTAGTTAATGAATAAATACACTATTGTTAATGAACTATGGATGAATAATGATGGTAAGTCTAATTTTATTGTCATGAAATAATGTTGTATCCCATTCCACAGTTACTAAATAAATAGAAATTTTGGTCTCACTATTTAGGGTTCTAAATTTAATTTATTTAAATGGATTTATAATTCATATAAATTATTATTTTTGATGAAATAATGGCTAGATATGTTATAATCACATCAAAAAAATGTTTTCATAATTTCATAATACACATACATTATAAGATTTCCTATTTATGGAAATTTATATCATTAGAATAAGATATATCTTAGAAAATTATCCTAGAATATACTTTTAAATAAATTATAAATCAGGTAACTAGGAAAATCATTTCACTAGGAGTTTCCTATAGATTTGGGATTACTAACTCAAAAATGGTTGAGCAGAGCACAATTATGTTGGAAGAAATATTTTTTATTACATAATTAGAGTACACATATAGAGGTTTCATTAATTAGTGTCAATATATTTTATAATAATAATTTTTTAAAAAATAATTTCAAGGGTTAATATTTACATAGAATAGGTAGAATAACTATTTTGTTGTCTATAACGTTCATAGGGCCTAGATATTCTAAAAATTTAACTACATGATTGAGATTTTAGATTTTTATTGTTTAATGAATGTGATAATTCTGATTGTATATAGAAGAGGAGAAGTAGAAGACATCATATTGGTTATCTGAGAAGGTATATATTTCAATACCGACTCGTTGATGAAATTTCATTTATTAATGATTCGAATTGAAGATGAGTTTTTTCTACAATATCATGAATACATCAAGGTGATTTTTTGAACATCATTGAGAAATCACATACCATATTGTGTTATTTTGTTTCTCATGTACATTTTTATGACTATCTTTAATTTCCATATTATTTTTTATTATGTCACTCTTGAAACAAGTTATTATATTTGAGGAAGAAAACATATAACCTCAAATTACAATGAAATTTTCATTATCATTAATATAAAAAAATAGTTAATTAGAAGTAATATAGTATAGAAACACATTATTTATGTCCTTAATTATTATTGGACCATGTTAAATATTACTAACCATTAATCATTCATTTCATCATTTTGGTATTATGTTTGTGTCATAGTTTTGATAGGCTATATCTAAATTTTTAAACGTAATAACATTATTCCTTAAATTAGAATAATTAAAAGTTATTAAGGCTAACATTTCATTCCTCCCCCCAATTCAATCATTTGTTGTATATCAGGACATGTGGTGGAAAAACGATTCATCTGAGAGACTAGTGAATTCAGGGAAAACTGATCCAATGTAATTAGGTTTCAAAATGCTTAATATCAATATAGGATGAAATATCATTTTTATATTTATATGATTACTAGAATTGGATATTTATAATAAAATTAATATTTCAATATCATAATTTTTTTTTGCATTTTAGTAGGATTTTATATAATAAAATTTAGTGATACTCCAAAATTATATATTTTTGAAGAATCCCAGAAATCATTAAATGCACATACTGATAACTAAAAATAATTTTTAAATGTTGTTAAAAATTAAAATTTATATATATCATCTGAGTTTTACATTGAGGATTGATATTTGGAAAAATGCAACATATGCACTAGAAATGTAAAATAATAGGAAATTCATGTCATTAATTTGTGATATTATTATATGATATTGATCTAAAGTGAACATATTGACACATTATTGATTATATAATTCATGTTTTTAGTTCAATTTATACACATAATAAAAAAAATATAGACATTGATACTATGATAAATATTATATGATGGTATCCATTAATATATAATTAAAATTTTTTCATTGATAATAAAATATTGTTGACTAATCTCTTCATTTTATCAATGAAACGTAGACGGGAATGAAATCTGAGTGAGGTTTGGAATCCTTGTAAATAAATTAATCAAAGAAAAATTTATTTAAATCTATAGATTATCATTATAAAATTATGGTTATGAATGAAGATAATGTCAAATGTGAAGAGATCACTTCATCTGTAGGGATCAATCACAATAAATGTATTAAGTGTTTTTATGGATTGATTAAATTTATTTATTTTTTATATTTAAAAGTGTATCATATTGTTATTATGGGTCTAAAAATATTTAATTAAGAAAATGATGATATTTTATTTACTCAAAATTAAATTAAGAATATATCCTCTAGAAGGAACCTTAATAAATGATATTCATGTCGAATAATATTTTTTTAATGATATAGTATATATTGAAGAAAATTATGCCTATTAATATAATTTTTAAGGTTCTAAAATAGATATTATATTATGCTAATAATATTAGAAGATGACCTCCATATAAAAATGCATTGATGAAGATGACACATTAATCAATAAAAGGGGGTTTTTGTATGAATTTGAAGGATTTTTTTTCAGATTGATGTAAAACTACATAGAATAATAGTATTGTAGTTTTATTAAATTAATCATAATCGTTTTTGTAAGGTTGAAAGTAAAATTGAATGATTTGATATTTTATAGGGGAATATGGAAATTTTAAAATGATTCTAGTCGAAGAATGAAACAATGTGATATATATTTTAGAGTAGTAGAAGATCATCAATAAACACTAATTCTCAATAAAGTAGGATACTAATAATATACATACAAATTATGATAATGTGGATTCCTAGAGGAATACAAATTAAGTGTAAATTTAATCTTTTGATTCATATAATATGATAAATCATAAAATATTCTCTTATTATTAATTTAATTAATGGCTATATCGAGGCATAAGAGGTTTTGATAATGTTTTTGAGTTTAAATAGTCAAAATTTCATCGATAAATGTATATTTGGAGTTAATGTAGAGAAAAAATTATCATTTAATTTATTAAGATGAAACTATAGAATAGGAAAATATAATGTTATTTATTACTATGGGATTATAAATATTCCACCCATTATTCAAATGATGGGAACATATTGAGAGATTTCTGTAAAAATTTCCCATTTATAGAGGAACAAAATTATTTTAGCATAGGCCCTATTATGTATTATTTTAATTAATTTGAAAATAATATAAAATGTGAATCAATTTGAAGTTAATATATAATATTAAAAACATATTGATCATTAGGCAATTAAAATTCATTCAATTGAATTAATTTAAATTAATCTAAATGTTTCTATAATGCCCTTTATTTTTGAAAAATAAAAATTATAAAATATTCCTATAAACTCATATAATGAAGTATATTATAATATAAAATGAAATTAATTAAGGAAATATATTATTTTCATTAAAATAGGAAGAGTATGATAATTTTGGTAGTGCTTGAGGATACATGAGTATATTGACATATGTTTCATCCCATTATAAATTTTATATTATAGAAATAAAATTATATATAATAAAGAATTATATTCTTATAAGAATGTTTTTGAATTATAATAAAAAAAGTGTTATATGATTTATTGATATTAGATCATCATCACTTAATGTTTGAAACAAGGATATTCCATTTATTTTGAATGGATGTCTATATGGAATTAGATCCATTTCAATTAAAGGGTGTCTAAATTTGAATATAAATACTAACACTTGAATCTATTTAGTAGAATTTAATAATTCAACAATTTTATATTTATATTGTATATGATATTGTTTTATGTTTCATATATATTTTTGTGACATAATATTTGGAGTTACATTAAAAAAAAATTAGATCATTGTACAGACATGAAATACTCTATTGAAGGGATTGATCAAAAAGGAATTTTTTATATACTAGAAAAATCATATGAATCTTGTTTCTATATAGATGAATAAAAAAATATTATATTGAATGAGAGTTTTTCATATAGAAATTATGAAACTATGTAAAATATACTAGATAAAAGGATGATAGTGGAGATTAAAATTCTTATGCGACAAAGAGAAAATTTTCATGATTATATGATAAGGGTAATGGTAGTGGGAAATAATTATCACAAAAATATTTAATTATTATTGTATCTAATAGATTAATTGCACATATATTTAATTTTTTCAATTAGTGACTTCAAAACATGAGGATAAAAAGTTAAATCTTATTTATTCATGAATATATAAGTAATTAATATTGAGTTGTCCTGAATAGTAAGATAAAATTAATATATGAAATAAAAATGATTTAAATAAAATGTTGAATTAATAAATAAAAATAATGAAAATTTTTGGATTTTCTTATATAACGGATTGAATTAAAATTAATTTTTTTAATGATATTGATAAGAAAGTAATAATGAATTTTTTCTCCTTGACATATATTCCTTAACAATAATGATTAATTTAAGTGAAGAATTTATAGGTAAATATATTTTTCATGATCATTTATAATTGAAACTTTCAATATCAATGATTATTAAGAAGATGCATTAAATTTTATTGATTATTCCAAGAACTTATATTTTCTTAGAATCAATGATGATATGATGATATATGTAATATTCCATGATATGAATCGTTCCTTCAAGAATTGAAAAAATATAAATTATATGTTTTTTCATAATGAATATAGAATGATGTCTAGGTAACTATAATGTTATATTTGATAGGGGAATATTTATATGATAATCTTATAAAATAGAAGTATCAAATTGTAACGATGGAAAACTATTCTATTTTTATAATATATGACTTTAATGTGATTGACGATTTTTCATATATGTGTTTATGGAATTATTTTATTTCAATAATATTAAGAAAAAAAGTGTGACAGTGCTGATAACTACAATTGAGTGAACAAACTATCAAATGGATATGATTATTAAATTTAATTATATAAAAAAATAATAATTAGAGGTAATAAATTTATGATTAAAAAAAGAAAGATAAGAATTGATTTTTACCACAAATCATAATGGATTATATATAATCTCTATTAATGACCTATAAAATGTTTTTCCCTAAGGGAAGTACTCCTCTACTACATGTGAAACTAAATACATTTTATGAGTGATCTAAATATGATTTATAGATGAATTGCATCTAAAATATAGAGGAAAATATATAAAAATCATAATATGTATGTTTTTGGAATTGCCAAAGTATCTCTATTTAATTATTAGGATGATTGTTATAAAAAAATTCAACATAGAACACTATTATAGAAAAATTATGTAATACTATATAATATGAATTACATTAAAAAATTTTTTGGGATAATGTATTTCAACATTTGGATATTTTTTCTTCAAATAGAAATTTATTCAAATTCCCTATAAAATTTCTATTTAAATTAAAATAAACTATTGTCAAGCTGAAATTTCAAAATTTTGTTTTTATAGATGATAACATCATTAACAACCCAAAAAGATTTCATATTAATTATTATTAAACAATGTACATGAAAAATATGACTTATACTGGTTTAAGGAAAAAAATTAATCTCGTAATGGTTGGACGGTGACACATTTAAGAAATATAATGATTAAAATATGAGTTCATAATCCCAATCACTATGAAAAAGTAAAATATTACAAGAATTTTATTGTTTTTTATATATGGATGACATAATTATTGGTAGTTTGGAGTATAATTCGAATCATTAATTCTAAAATTTGATTTCCTTGAAATTTTAGATGTTAATGGGTTGAGTGTTGGAATTTGTTATTCATTTTTCTATATATAAAAAAGAATGGAAAATATTCATTTCAAGAATGTTATCTAAAAGAGAGTAGTTATGAATGTGTTGTTATATAAATAAAAAAGAAATTATGTCAAATCATATTATTGTTGTAAATGAATATATATAGAGAAATAACTATAACTTATTCGAATAAATATTTTTTCGAATAATGAATATAGTTTATTTTATCTCATCACAATACCTCTAGATATTTATTTTTCCACATGATTGGAAATATATTTTTTATATTTCTAGTATTATAATCTCTTAATAATAAAAAGATAAATATTCTATATTTAGGGAAACTTATTATTTGAACTATGTTATGAATAATGAAATAAAAATGGTTTGGGGGAGTACTTAGGTATTGACTCAGCTAAAGAGATTAGGAATCAAAAACCAATGATCATGAGTCAAATCATTATTACAGGATATTGTTTTAGCTGGATAAAAAATATTAGTATAGTAACATCATCACCATGATAGTGGAATGTTAAATTCTTCTTTACATGGCCTATATAAAATCAATATAGATGAATAAATTGATTAAATATCCTTGTGATGTCACAAAACAACCAATTTCTCATCAGTTTGAGGATAAGTGAAATATTTAGTGAACATTGAACATCATAAAGAATTAAATAATGGATAATAAAGATATTGTGTAAGGTCGTAACCCTTATTAAGTAAATAAATTTGTTTTTAAATAATAATTATGTTTTACACTAATCTGATAATCATTTTCAATGTCCATTATTTTACAACTAGGTCATAATTCTTCTTGAAAAAACCTATACATTTCTTGTTGGTCATATCCTATGAATGTAAATTTTTCCTATAGTATAGCACTCTTAGAATAATTTATGATTTATTTTCAAAAAATATATAGGTAACATTTTTGTCCTAAAATCATATGTTTTTCTAATAATACATTATAACAATGAGTATATATTGGAAATTAAAAATGAGTACACAAATATTAGTAGGGAATAAAATTGTTAAATAAACCTGTTAGTCCATTATAAAATAATTTTGTAAATAAATTTATCCATTAAGAAAATACATATTAACATCAACTAAACATTTAGTAAAAAATAAATATGATTTAAAAATAATTATTTAATTAAAACGTTATATTGAAATAGAATGTAAAAATTAATTATCAAGTGGTTTTCATAGAAAAAATGAGAACCCAAGTAAACAATTTGCTTAAAAACAAATGTTTTAAACATTAATGAGTAGAACCATTAATTGAAAACAATATTTTTATAACATAACCATTCAAATCAAATGATATTTAATAAAAATTATTCATATGAATATAAATACATTGTCGGTTCCATATGATTGTTTGTCATGAAACTTTTATAGGAGAACATAAATATTGAATATCCAATATGATCATCTTAAAAAAAATTATCTAGAAAACATATTCATTACCTATTGTAATAGAGAAATATAATAAAATCATTCATTAATAAAACATGTCAATGAACTATATGGTATATAAAAATCCTCATGAATTCACCATTTCCTTATAAAGTCATTTAAAAACTCTATTCAACCCATTTGTAATGAAATTTGGGATATCCATGTGTTATTTTATTTTAGAAACCAATATTCGATAATAAGATTTCACACATGATATAGAAGGAGGTTTATTGACTGGGGAAAAGATAATAAGGAAATATAATTATCAAAAAATTGTTAATATAGTGGGAAAATCCATTTATTCAATATAAATTAAAATATAATACTCTTTTTTCATTTAATATTTAATAAAAAATATTTTGTATCAAAATATATAAAAATAGTTCATTTGAAAACCATTTATTATAAATCCAAATGTAAATTCTATTTCCATTATAATTTATTTATATCGCTATAAATATGTACCTAAAATAATTCTAATAAAATGGGAAAATAATAAAAATAATTAATAAATGAATCATTATAAACCAGTAAAATTATTTTTTATGGAAAAATGTCTCATACAAAAGGGTTATAAATACATGTTTAATAAAAATACACACCATTTCCTTTGATTGTAATTATAAATTGAATTTATTGATTATGATCACTTTAATGGAACTCTATGAATTCTCTCATGAATGTTTCCTTCATCAAATATATTCTTCCCATAATTAGACTCTCTTATTTTTAACACATATCTCACTTCTCCTCAAACACTTGAAACTCTGATGATATAAATAGGAATCCTTGAAAAACATAGATACTCATTCACCCAATGGAACGATTCGATTTAAATATTCAAATATAGATTTATAATAATATTCAAATAAAATATATTTCATTTATCAATTCATCATTTCTCTAGTTATGTATTTTTTTTAAATTAACATTTATATTAATGTTTATATTAAATATAATTTATTTGACTATACATCTCACAAAAGGAATCATGTGGTATTTCACTATATAGATCCTCTATAAATTAACAATATCTAAATATTATGGTGTTTATTAGAAAATATAATATAAAATAATATAAATCCAAACAACTTTTAATTCATAAAATTAAATAATCCATAAAATACTAAATGTGATTTTTTAATGGAGGTTGACAACTTTTTGATTACAAATCATGATAGAAACAATAATAGAGAATGTAGATCAATATAATAAATTGTCTTTAACGGATTTTATTTTGAAATTGATGATGTTATTATTTTCATGATATATTCTGTCAAAAAAAGGTCATGTAAAACAATATGATAATGTCAGGATATGTATATATATTATTTTTTTTATTTAAAACAGTCAATCCTGAAACAAGCGTTGAATGTTCCAGAATAATTTTCATTTAATTATTTTATTTCAAATTACCTTATGATTTCTATTATGTATTATATATATATATAATCTTTTACTAACTTCAGTATTTAAGATAGTTGGATGAAAACAATGTATTTGGAATTAATATGTGTCTGCACATATCATTACATGTCCTAATATTTTAATGTTATATAGGACATCATAATCACTACCAAACCATTATGTAAATAAATATAGGTTGTTAATACCTTCACATGATATTCCCAAAACTTTATGTATCATGGGTATTACTCTTTTAATTTTTTTTGATACCATACATATATTGGATTTACCATTAAGTAGTATGTCTATTGAGAAGATTATGCTTATGTATGTTAGATTTGAACCTTTACATAGTTTTCTTTTCAATTATGAATCATATTTGTTCGTGACATACATTTAACTGAGTTATTAATACCCAAATGTAACTTGGGTGTACCATTACATATCTCGGAATCACCCTTATACATCATGGCTGTATTGTTATGTGAGTATGATACGTTTCCACATTGTATAAAATAATCTTCTTCCTATTATGAAAAGTGTAGAGTACCCTTTCAAATGAAAATGAATCATTGAGTTACCTATAGGTGATGATTTAAAGACAATTATACATGATCTTTGGTAATATAACTAGATTTTTTTTTCACTAAGGAACCTTTATGTAAGTTAGATAAGATAGTTCTACCATTATGAATAATGGGATGACCCATACATGACATTTGACATTAGTGGTTTACCCTGATGCAATAGCAGCACAAGATGCCTTACCTATACATCATGTTCATCTTTCATTAACATCATTTCATTATGACCCTTATGCAGTAGTGATGACCTTTATATAGTGGGTTGATAAACATAAGTAATGAAAACATTACTTTTACACGGGGAAATAATTGAGTTCATTCCCTTAATAACCCTGCAAAACATATATCATACCGTTATATGGATTCAATATTAACAAAATTTTATGTATAAAATATTGTAATAAAAAAATTGTAATTATATAACTCATATAATTCTTTAATTTCATAATATATTAACATATACATACTTCTTAATTTAATTCCTAATTATTTTATTTATTTTTATCAAATACCACCTTCTCAATGAAAATTACTTTGAATTATATATATATTAATATTTCTATGTGATTACATAACATTATTATACTAGAACTCATATGAATTAAAAACATCCATTTGATTATAAATTTCACCACAAATAAGTACATTAATTTTCTCAATAATTACATAAATCTGAAATTAACTATTTTTTAAAAATGTAAACTTATTTATTGAATAACTAAAATATTATTTTTGTAACATTAAAAACTGTGATATAAAATTATCATATTGAATCATGTAATTTAAAATATTTAGTTAATTTCTAATAAAAATTTAATCATTGTCTCTAATAATATATTTCATTTATTCAAATTATAAATTTCATGTCATAAAATATCTTATTTTTAATGTATGAAAATTTATTACAATTTAATGACATTTAATTCCACCCACTAAGTAAATTGCATCCATGTAATGTGCTAATTATTTTGCTAATAAATCTATTGATATTTCAAAATACATTAGTTGATAAGGCTCATTGTATATAGGGTTCATACAGTATGCTCTGGAACATATGGTTTATGAAATTAAATTTTTCTATATAATAACACATAACTTAGTTTCTATATGGGGAAACATTTGTTAAAAGTGTATATATGGTCAAACTGTAAAACTTAATTTCCAAATAATGGTGGAGACTGACATGAAAAATTGATCACAATAGTTGTAAAGATTATGATATTCCCCATGTTCATATTACTATAAACCAATAATGGGTGAAGAAGATGAACAATTTATCAAAAGTGATGGTCATATTATAAAATTTTGGTTTCTAGATATGTTTATTATTGTTGGGGAATTCTTGTAATATATTTTCTAAAAAAATATGTAAATATACATAGTTGTCCTAAATATTTTCATACATTAATCAATTACCCCTACATTCCAATCTTGTGCTCCAAAATATTTTTATTGAAGATAAATTTTACATTTATATAGTACCATAACATGTTATTATTCTTATATGTATACAGTAACAAAAGAAAAAAATTTAGAAAAGGAGTTTATATTTCAAAAAATTTATAAACTAACATGTGAATAAATAAAATATAAATTTTAAATAATTATCATCAATATCAATGTATCAAAATAAATCATTCCATAAATAACTATCCATAAAATTCATCAAAATATTCCTAACGCAAATTGAATAAAAAAATTCAAATGGATATGATCCATTTTTCCTCAATGAAGGTTTTATCATTTATATATAAATAAAATCAATTAGTCTAAAATTTTCTCAAACAATATATATTCTTTAGTCAAATGATCCACATGATTTTCTAATTATTTCAATAAATATAATGAATAACCTAAAAGCTAAAATAATATCCAATATACTTCAAATTTATAAACAATACTTCATTCCTCAAATTAAATCCCATATTTTGTAAATATATTATAATTTAATTTAATTTTGGTATTCTTTATATAGTGATACTTTTGAAAATAACATTAATCAATCTGTCCCCTTTTTATTTTTCAAACCCATGGTTTTTTATATAATAATAAATATGTTATAACAATATAATATCCAATATTTACCTTAGTATAGATTATTAAAAAACCATAATGGATATAAATAACTATGCAATTATTTCCACAACATTTTACAACATTCCTCCTCAAGTAACATTTTTCATGATTGACATATGGGTTAGTTGTACATAAAATATCAACAATGACCCAATAAATGACTTGCAAATAATAATTTATGGCCTAGAAATATAAAAAATATTTAATATAATTGATTCAATTGTATGATTGATCAACTATTAATAATTATTATCTATTTGAAAAAAAATCATATTAACTAGGACATCTATTAGGATAATGGTGGGTGTTGAAGCCTTTTTAGACATTGATTGTGAGTTCAAGCCATGCATCCTTTCCAAATGTTATGAGATCTTTCTCAACCCATGGGGCATCCTTTTTGAATAACTGTATTAATATAATTAAATAATAAATTTAAAATCATACGTGTTAATTATAATAAATTTTGACATTGATCTGATAGCCTTCCTAGAAAACTGATACACATCCTCAAAAATAACACCAATCATTTAATCAATTTTTAATGACTATTTTGTTTCAATACCACTATATTTAACATAAATTAAATAATTTGAATTGAATATTATTTAATTAACCTAAAGATCATATTTTCATAAATTTTATTTTATACATAAGACATATATCATAAAATGATCTTCTCCAAAAATATCACATTCTTGCATCCTATATTTTCGAAGGTATCAATTCTATCTAAAATATTTTTCAACAGATAAAATAATAATAATTTGATAAATAAATCATTATCTCTTTCAAAATTATAATAATATATAAAATATATTACTATATAATTGAAAACATACTAGTAAATAATTTTTATTAATATATAAACACAACATTCATTCAACATCGTTCGTAATCATTTATCCTTTATTTTTCCCCTTTTTACAAAATATTATATTTCTTAAAATCAAAAAATATGAATTACATATTTAAGATTCATAATTATCAACCAAATCATTTCTCATAAATTAAATGTTAGAAAATAAATCATATATTAAAGTAAATCATGTAGACTTTAACGATATTCTAAATATTTATTAGCATGATAAAAAATAGCATTAAAATAAATCATCGATAACTTTTTCCTATTTCCATTTTCGAGAGACATTATTAGAATTGGATTTTTTAAATCAAATGAAAAATATTCCACGGAATACATTTTATTTTGAAATGAAATGGTTAGGGATAATTCAAATAGTTATGTTCAGATCATTTAATACATTAGAAGTTTACAAAATCGTGTAATTTCATGGAATTCAATGGGAATTTTTTGAAAATTAAATTGGATTATCTAGAGACTAAGATTTGAGACGGAACATGATTCCAATGTTTGGAGTGGCTGGTATCAATTTTTAAACTATTTTTAATGTTCATTAAATAATCATGCGATTGTGTTTTTCTAACATTTAAACCAGTGCCTCAATAAAAAAATATGAGGGCACTTTTGAACTCAGAGTATCCGTATTTTCCTAGGAAGGGAATAACATTGCATGTGTGGGATAAAAATGGAAAGTAGTTTTTGCCCATATATAAAATATTTGAATAAAGATTATTATATATCCAAAACATTTTATCTGATAAAAATTAATACAGATTGCAAATCCTAGAGTACCATTGAGCTCGTGAGGGTATTCTTCCCTTAGGAAGAGTCTATCCTCGGCCGACATGGGACAAGGGCGAAAGTTAATATTTGGTCATTTTAAAGATAAATAAAATAATAATAGAAATGGTTAATTTTATTTTTGTATCTTTTTGCTGTGAAATAATATCTCCGCAATGCGATGACAAGGTGATGTTGAAAATCATTAATAAAATACATTAATGAATCAACATGGTTTCACTACAACGTGAAATTTTTCATCCATTATTAATTAAATAGGGATTTAGGGTTGAAAAATAACAGAGAATTTCACTGAAAAATGACAAAATAAACCACTCTAACGATGAATACTGGAGAATAGAAATGCAGTGACGTTACCCTTGGAGATCGAATCAGGACTAGATATCGACGAACGGAGATGGAAAATCTTCCTCGAGTGATCTACTTTTTTTAACTAGGGCTTCATTTTTTGTGACTACCCCCTTGGTCCTCTTCTTAAAAGACAAATGAAGGTGAGATCTACTAACAGATTTACTCATGGATCAGTCGTCTTTGTGGAACATTGGTATGTGCATGTGGCAAATTATTGTAAGTGGATTCATGTTATGATTATCTTTTGATAAGCCCCATAGGAAAGAAAAAACCATATCTACATGAAAAAAGGTTATGGTCCTTCCATTATTTTTTCATTTCATGTTCTTCTACACCATCCGTTTATCCGTTCTTTGCAACGTTACGGGAATAGAGATCCAATAAAGACCACATCAGTGGATCAGCCTAGGTAGGCTGTCCAGGGTGACGATGACCCTGGGTGAACAACCACCAATAGGGGTGCCATCAGTAGTGGAGGAAGTGTCATAGCCAAGTGGGCAGTGGTGGTGGAAAGGGTCGCTGGCCATGGAAAGGGTCGTCGTCCACAGCCCGGCGGTAGTGGCCACTACCAGCAGCGGTCACACTGTGCGCCAGCACGCGGTCCACGCTGGACCGGAAGCGTAAGAAGGTGACATGACATAGTCATCTGTGTTGTTGTGCGAACTCGAACATCATGGTGTATCCGGGATAGATCCAACCGGGATGGTGCAGTAAACTAGGCCACTAGGTGGACCATGTAGTACAAGAGTCGACTCGCATATACGGGTCAGGCCGGATAGGGAACTGGACTAATGTCCCGCCTGGATTAAAATAAACTGGTCTATTTATGTTGGATGAGGCTATGGAATGCATATTATGTCACCGGGCAACCTAGAAGGATTGTACCATGGTTGAATTGGGTCAGGTCCAGCTATAGAAAATGGGCCAGTCCACTTGGCTAGACTGGACTGGGTCAGTCCAGACACAATACGACAGGATCGGGTCGGCCGAAATGGGACGAGTCATGCGGGGCCAATCAGGATGGGTTGTTTAGGTCGGTCCGACCAAGTCAGTTTGGGCCCGGATGATACTGGACCCTTTTTTCTAATGCACCACTATCTTTCATACAAAATGACTATTTGGTGCACAATCTACGGCATTGTGACCTTTGTGAAGAGGAATCCCTTTGGGAATAATCATTGTGATTCATAGTTGAAGTTGAGATGAGACCAATGGGTTGAGGAGTATCTTCTACCATAATCATGTGAAATATGAGACTGAACCATAGGGTTGGTTGTGACATGACGGTTGTGACGAGTAGACCTCAGTGGTCTAGATGATGATAGGACATCAGTCGTACAGCAGACGATCATACCTCAATGTATAGTAGTCGAGTGGAACTCTGTGTTCCTACAGTCAAATAGAGATCAGTGGTCCAATAGGTGAGAAGACCATAGTGTTCCCATAGCCAAGTGGATCTCATGGGTCCATTAGCTAACCGAACCTTAGCGGTGTGGTAGCCGATTGGACATTAGTGGTCCAGTAGAACAACAAACCTCCATGTTCCAGGAGTAGATATGACCTTAGTGGTCTAGTAGCTGATCGAACATTAGTGGCTCATCATAGTTGAGTCCCTCAACATTACAATATGACTAATCATTACGATTGATAGTCATACATTATATCCCTTGAATTGTAACTACTGTGAGTTGTATTTTCATTATGGTCTTTCTTTGGGGTCATAATTTATAGTCTAGATTTGTGGTAATAATTAGTGTTCTTTAATTTGTGATTTACAGTCCCTACTAATGGTTGTGTTACTCACCCCCGCGCAGGCTTCATCCGCACATGTCGTGTATCTTAAAAGTGATCGATGCTTAAACACAGAACTTGGTTGTTTGGGACCAGTTTTTTCTAATTGAGATAGGAAAAACGAGAACACTTCTATGGTTACAGGCATCTACCCTACACATTCCCTTCAGGTAGGGTCTCGATTCAATTGTCTATGGATTTGGTACTTTCAATTATTGTTTTGTGATTGTATTGCAGCCCCATTATAATTTCGGTATGTATTGTACTCTCAGTAGTCGTCTCAGTGACAATTTTTTCTAATATTACATTTGCTTTTCACAGTTTTAACTCTGTGAATTTGAACAGTTTTAAAGTTAATGCATTCCCTTATTGATATATTCCTACATAGTGCTAGTCCCTAGCCTAATTCCTATGTAAAGATGGCTTGGGGTAGTCACTGCACATGCCCTGAAGTATGGTTCGTGACAAACCATTTAGACATATATTTATCAATAATATTGATTATCAAATATTTTTTAATCGAGAAGATAAATTTTTATTATAGTTTTCCTCATATCATGGTAAATAAATCTTTGTTATTTTAAAAATATTAACACAGAAATATTATTTTAAAATAAAAAGTAAAATGAACATTAATGGTAATGAAACTAACATAAAAATTTAATAATACTCTTGTCGTTCAAAATCATCATATCATAGTTGACTTAATTTTTACCCAATATCTGCAAATTACCATATTTCTGATTATAATACTGAATGAAATACATCATTGAATTATGGGAATTGTGTTTATATAATTCATTTTCTTTACACTCAAATAAAATCCTAATATCTAATTTTATCCAAATCAATTATTTGAAATGAACAATAAAGACCGCCACCTAATCAGTCAATAATTTTAGTTCGAAATTAATAAACACATTATTTCATCCATGAATATATTTTTAGGTTTATAGTTCTAGTATATTTGGTCATAATTCATATATAGAAAGTACATATATTACATGTTTGGAACATTATTTTAGTATAAATTTTTTACATTAACAAAAACATTTAAAATAATTTAAATTTTAGTCTAAATGAAAAATCCTTATCATGAATAGAATTTCCATGTATGTTATTCGTGTAATAAATTAAATAGAACACTTAAAATAACCCTTAAAATTATAATAACTAATACAGTAATCATACATCACAATTATCTGGATAACATAATCATTTATAAATTCATTGGACAATTATACTGGTCTCACATTATTATAGGAAATTTCCATGAAAAATATCATGAATAAAATTTTTGCAATTTCCCCTTTTCATCATAAATCACTTCAGAAAAAATTTCAACCCATATTTAGAACACATTCAGATATCAAAATACAGATTTATCTTAAAAATCCACTTTCAATAATAAAATTCCCAGAATATAATGATAGAGGGATATTCCTCACATAAAACATAGAATCATATAGAGGAATACAAATATCAAATAATGATTATATTCATGGAAAAAGTAGTTGAATATTTATATGTTAAAATATAACATTATTTTATCCAATATAAAAATGAGGTCAAACAATTTCATAATAAAATAAGTGAAAATATTACTTTAAAACCCATTAATTTGAATTACAATGACACATAAAATTTCTATAATAATTACTTTATTTCTATATAAATACATCAATATTTCTTATTATTATTGATATGGAATATAAATATTTATATAAATATATATTTTGACACAGTTATTACTATATATTATGTTAAATCATCCCATAAAATGGGTTTTTAAAAATTAAAAATTTATAAAAAAACATTTTCCATTACCATTGGATGTGCTTCTAAATTGAATTTCATCATATGTATCACATAGGTGACACCCTTATACTTATAATATAAACCATTATATTTTTGAATAAATTATTTCTACGTTCATCCACTCTTATTTTCATTATTATTCTCATATTTTCCCTAATAGATGAAATTTGTCGAAAAAATAGAGATCAATATAGCACATATATACCCTATAAAATTAAAGGTATATTCCATTTAACATATCCAAAAATAACATTGTAATAATATTTAAATAATATATTTTTGAATGATCTGTTCCCCATCCACAGAATTCCATGTACTTTAAAAAATAAAATTTATATCGATATTCATAAAAATTAAAATCATATTACTATCATTATCATCCAAGGAATAATATAATATATCATTATAAGACACCTCTATATAATAGACCTATCTAAAAATTATATTCATATACAACCACATAAATCCAAACTCAAAATCATTTTAATAATTAATAATATTTTAACATCTAAATGTGAACCGTTCATAGAGGTCAAACTGTAATGGCTTATAGAACATTCTAAAAACTATTATGAATAATTTGAGTAAAAAATGTTTTTAAAAGATGTTATTTATAAATATGATTTCTTCTAAAAATTAATAACTTTTTTTAAAAAAAATCATCTAAAATATTGTGATAATTAAATATTAATACATTTATATACACATAAACATTTTCACAAATAATCATATCGTGAAGACAATATATTGATTTTTTGAATGTTTTCAGATATGTATTTTATTTTAAACTATATTATTATTTTGTTAATTCATTATTTCTAAATATATATCAGAAATATTAGATTAAAAATTAGTTTCATATAACGAATCTGATAATCAGGACGATTGATTAAATTCATGTGTGGTAATTCAATTATTTTTCTTTATGATTACAACTATATAGTTTTTCAAACTCACTACGTGACCCTTATGTAAACCATTTTAGATTGTTTTCACACTTAAGTGATGTCACTCGAACATAATGAATATTTTTTATAACCTAACAAGTATTTTTTGGTACCATTATTAAAATTTGGGTTACCCTTATTTAGAATGTATATTGATAAATTTACACAAACACAAGATAGTTTGGATACCATATGTAGTATTCCTAACAAGTAAATAGCTAGTTTTTTTCTTTTATTACTATAGCACAAGTTACTATTTACACAAAAATAACTCAGATGTACAATTATGAATATTGGTAGTGCCAATATATAAAATTTGTGAATCTTACATGATAATGGTAAATTAATTCATCATATAGTATAACCCTATATACACTACTGAAGGTTTGGAAAACCCTTATAAGTTCATATGTATTCTCAAGATACATTTAAGTAAATTTTAGGAGTCACTTTTAGAGGTTCATTTTAAGTAATTCTTCAGTTACATTGTTTTGGTTTTTCATTACATGAACATGTTAATTCATCTATACCAATACACATGAAAGTATTGTACCTTTATAAAATTTATGATTAGAAGATAAACCTTATGTGACATAAGAACTAGAGGTACTATAATTAAGAATTTTCCAAAATATCATTATATTATAGTTTAATGAGAATTACACAATGGTTCTATCTATTATGTAGTAGGTGAAAACCCTTATATAGTAAAATATTTACATTTATAGGATGACTAAATTAGTTTTATAATGTTAATAAGAATTCAATAAATTTAAATTACAATTATCAATATTCCATTGTTATAAAAATTTTCTTATAAAATCAATTAATTCTCAAATACATATAATCCTATAATTATAGAAAATATTAGTTCATTCCAACATCTTATTTAATTCATATTTTATTTTTATTCATTTAAGAAAAATTTTGTCATAATAATTATAAATATTATAATTTATAATTATCAATAGCTCTATGACAATATTCAATTTAAATAAAATATTAAACTCATATGTTAAAAAATTAATTATAAAGAATAAAATATAAATGAATATTAATGTTATTAATAATTTGTTTAACAAAAAATTAACATTAATTAATAATGACTTATAATGATTAAAATAAAATCAAAATTATCCTAAATAATAATATTATTTAAAATATATTAATAAAGTTTAAATATATTTTAATAAATTTATCTAAAACTTTTTATGTTTTATTGTTTTAATAGTCAAAAAAATGATAAAATATTATATTATATAATTGATATAAGTATATAATAATTTTCAAATAATAAAAATTTAGTTCCACTTTATAAAAAAACATTATATAAAGAACAATTATTTTACATATTCTATGTACATAATATGTTAATGAGTATAGCCTTACGAATATTTTTTTTTTGAACATGTGTATTAGAAGACTTGGATGAACATCAGAGTTCAAGTAATTTAATCCGACAATATGGGTTTAAACAAATAGTATCCCTAATAATTGTATTGTTTTATTTTTTCTGTTTTTATAAGGATTACAATGATAAGGGGGATATAATAAGTTATGGGTAACACATCAATATGATATATAAGAATAAAATAATAAAAAAATATTTTCATAAAAAAAATTTATGAGTTTCTTTTTAGGAATATATTTATTTTAGCTGAGCTAGAATACAAAATTTTAATGTTCTATAGGAATTTACATTTTCACATATTTAATACCATGTTATTCAAATCCCATTGTCTTGGGAAACCTATTAGTTCCACTTTTCTAAATATGATTAAATTTTAAGGAATAATACAATTTTTTTTATTTTCATTGATCTTGAGGAATATATTCAAAATAATGTTTTTTGGGGATGTTATTTTTGATAAACATTAGAGATAAAGATACATTTAAATTTTTATCAATGTTATAGAATATCATACTAAAATACAGTTAATGTTTTCGTAGGGTTTATGTCTTCTATTATTTTTCAAATTAAAGGTGTTATTAATAGAATAATGGGGAATGAATTGATCGCCCAATTTTTTTTTGAAATTGATAAATTAATATCATCGGACAATGTATGGCATCCAAATATTTTAATAAAATAATATTTTTTAATTCGAGTCATTGTTAGATTATTATATTTTTGTAATTTTGAAATATTGAAAAAATTAGAAATGTATTGAATTTTTTTTATTGTTTGATGATTATAAATCGGAATAAAATAATAATAATCCCTTTATAAATGAACAGTATTGAGGGAATGTAGGTAATGATAAAAGGATAATCACAACATGGATTGTCCTATCATCCAATAATGTTTGGTCTCACATCACGGAGAGAACACTTTCATAATTTCATTTCTCACTATATTTTCTTATTAATGTAAATATAGGAAAACTTTTTTTTCTCATTCCACAAATGGCCCATGTAATATTAAAGATTTTATAGGAAACTATAAATCATTCATGTGTACATTTTCACTATAGAGAATTATAAATATAAATTAAAAAACTATAAAAGTTTTTAATCATTTTTGTATTGTGAGACGATGAAATTATATCTTAATTTTTTTGTACATAATAAAAATTATGTTATGAAGAGAATCATGACATCAAATACTATCTTGAAATTAAAGATATTTTTTGAAAAAAAACATATTGTGTTTCAATTAAGTTGGTTACATCATTAATTTTTCTATATTCATAAAATCATTGATAATTAATGATTTATACTTCTTAGATGTCATTTTTATTATATAAAATGAACATCATCAGTTATTATAGAGGTCAATGATGGAATATTACTTGAAATATATTTAATGAATTATTTTAATTTCCAAATGTTCATGTTTGTAACATATTCTGAATTTCAAATTACATGATTAATGGAGTGGTGTAATTATATACCATAATGGTGGGTCCCTCAGTAGGAGAGTAGTATTATTCTTCCTTAAGTGGTTTTTGTGAGTTATGGTGTATAATTTATTTACAAAATAATACACTATCCAAAAATATCTCATATAATATAAGGGACCATGACCTAGAATCATTGAGGGTAACATGATATTCCATTTTACAAAATATATAACTTGTTGGATGATCTATTTTTTATGCATAAATAATGTAAATAGAGAAATAAAATGATTATTGATTCACCTCACTATGATACATTCAATGATAATAAATCAATTATGCTCTATGAAATAACATAAACTATCTACCATGATATATTGTGGTGATCAGTCCAAGTAAATAGATTCCCAGGATTCTACCAAAAATTGTATTACTGATAGATAACTACTTCCAAAGGATTACACACATAGATGGTTTGCATTCAAATCACTATCTCTCAATGGTGACTACATTTTCACTACCACATCATCATCCAAATTTTCTCACGTCAGTTGAAGGGATCCACACAACTTTTTTTGAATTATAATTCCCTTATTAAAAATAATTGAATTCATATTCAAACATGTATAAATCATATATTATAGTCCCACGATGATTATCCTTTCTTCCATGTGAATTATGATTTTTAATCCCCTTCTTTATCAATTTCAATAACATTGGTTGTTGTTTCACATAAAAAAAAAAAATCAATGGCATGCACCACGGCCAGGATAACCATCATTTATTGATACCCCCAATATAATTTGAAACATGTCTTATTATGATCATGGTATACTACAATGTATATTTCACATATGTTTAATTAGAATAAAATGTGGAGATTGCTATGGAATTAGTCATTTATAGTTTGATCATTATAGGAAATTAATGATCATCAAAAAAAATTCAATGGGAATGGATGAGCATTGACAAATTTTCATCTTCACCATTCCCACAGATCATGGAATGGTCATTCAATTGTTTGAATGTTCCAATACACCATACCTTTTACCAAGGAATGATCATCCGATTCATTATTAGGATGAATCCAAAGTTTTTTCCTCCAAATATTTTCCATGTTGACTCCTTTAAAAATATTCTTAGACATCTATATTTCCACTGGATGTATACCCTTTCATTATGAAAACCGTGTATTTGTCTCAAAAAACTGTTATAGTTACTTTTCAAAAAACTCCATCATCACGAATCATAATTGTAAACAATCTTGCATGAATCAACATAATATTACTATTTCTCAATAAAATAATTACCGTTATTACCAAAATATCTGTTATCTACAAACATATCATAAAAATTTAAATTAATCCTTTTGTATTACAAAAATTAACCCATTTGATTTTTTTCGATAATTTCCAACAAATAATATACTAATATAACATTTATATTCTATTGGTAATAAACTGAAAATCACATACTATTATATCAAATGTTGGGATCCTCCCATGAATCACAACCCCCACTTTGAACAAGGGAATCTATGTCCATATTAAAACAGATCACTCCATTGATTTGTTTGAAGAAAATTCAATAATGTTTGACTCCCCATTATACATAAACCTCAAGGAGGGATTACTTATGGGTATCGACACCGTCTATGAGGATGGGGAAGGATTATTAATTTTTTTAATCTAACCACTTTGAGATAATATCAATTCGTATATTGTATTTACAAAATATTTAATGATTGAATGTTCTATTTGAAGCATGATATATTTTTAAATCCTCTATGTTAACTAATCTATATCTGTATGTAAGAAATAATTATTTATATAAAATAACATGTTTTTCCATGCCACTCGCGAATACTAATGAAATACTCATTAGAGATTTTTTTTCACTTCCTAAAGTCTTTTTTGATCACTAACATACTAACAAAAAACCATTAGTTTATATCATTAATTTATTTTGATTTGAGATTGTACCATTTGATAAATAATCTGATAAAAATTGCGAAATAAATAAATAAATGATCCCACCATTGATCAATTATTTTAAATACATCACTTTCTTAAAAGTTTTTGATAATTCACAATAGACATTAATGATTATCAAATATCCCAATGAGTCTTTATATCAAAAAATAAATTACGTGTCACGACCCGTCCTCAGGGCCCGTGCTGTGACTACCCCAAGCTCGCCTTCCATAGGCCAGGGGCTGGTGACTAGCACCAAGGCTTAATTCCCTATAAAAAGGGAATTCATTGCCTTTGTATGGTAAACAAACACCACAGAGCAAGCAAGAAGTAGAAGTAAACACTAAGTAAAAACTGGGTACAACAGTAAGTGTGGAAAAATTAAGTGGGCCAGAATACAAACCCAGCTGAAGGTAAAGTACAACTCGAAAGGGAAAACAGCAACAAAAAGCAATGCCGTAACGTCGAGCCATCAACTGGAAGTCCCACTTGAAGGGTGGGTACAGATGGCCTCCACAGCTCCTAGGGTCCAGCCGTTCGCTCCGAGTACATCCCGCCCAGTGGTCCACCTCCGGGTACCGTCCTGCTCCGCAGGCCTCAACCACAATCAGCGCTGTCCGTCGTCTGCAACCAACACAACGTAGTGCGGGCATAGCCATGCAGGGGTGAGTATAAGCTACTCATTAGGGACCCCGAGACCCCCGAAGGACTACCAGAATCCACAAAGTATAATCCATAAAGGAAAGATACAATCACGAAGTAGAATCCGACATTGCTTAGGTATATGCCCATACATATACCTAAGTCATCAATTCCAGTCCGCTCCAACTGCCAAGCCCATGTACAACCCAGTCCACACAGGAAAACACAACCCAGTCCATAAAAGAATGCAAAAAAGAAATCCACACAGGATAGCACAACCCAATCCACAAAGGAAAGAAAAACATGATTCAGCTCACACGGGTATACTTCTTCGTATGACGATAGAGATGATCAGGTTTATCCACTGATTCATCTAAGACATCAGACCCACAAAGGATCGATAGGTACTATCCCCCGCAATGATCCACAAAGGATCTGACCCACACAAGATTGATAGGTAACTAACCCCCGCAAATACCCACACAGTATCGAACCCACACAGGATCTATAGACGCTGGCTCACACAGAACCGCTGAGCATTGACCCACACAGGATCAGACCCACACAGGATTGGTAGCACTGATCCACGTAGGATCACTGATTTTTGTAGTCGTCATCGTTGAATCCATGGAGGATTCTTGAACAGTCGTCGTCGTCACAGTCGCAGCCAGCTCTGGGGTTCCCACACACAACAAGCTCATTTCGGGAGGATCCTCTCCTCGAGTCAAGGGATGGAAACATCAACCGTCACGAATTATAGGGATGATGTACCCCAACGTTTCGTCCCACGTCTTATGGGAAAACCAAGTAAAATGTGCCCAAGTCACCGAGAACAAGATGACCAAACCATTTTCCAAAAGTACACGACGTGTAGATATATGATACACGCTGTGTCATCTGACACCGGGTACATCCCAAGTGTTATGGACCATGTCGCAGGGCTGGTTGTGTAAAAAGTAAGTACATGGCGTGTGGTATGGTTAGACGCCATGTCTTCTATCCACGGGTACTGTCCGTGTTCCACAGCCCGTGACTATGGGATCTTCGTGTAAAAAGTAAGTACACGGCGTGTGGTATGGTTACACGCCGTGGCCAAACATCTAGGTCGGCTCCATTTATGCTGGCCATGCCTGGTCGTGTGGTGGAGTACATGCCTGTGTACTCAAATCCATGTCCATGAATCCCCGGATTACACGATGAGTCCCGCGAAGCTGCTTCCGCTATTCTGCATAGAGATTACATGCCGTGTGGCTGGGGTCACACACCGTGTGTTACTTGTCAAAACAAAAAACTCCATCCATAGTACACCCACACTACCTGGCGTGTTCGTCTATTGAACACACCTTGTATTCTAGAATTTTCCAGAATCTACGCCTCCGGTAAGCGCGCCTCATGTGCTGTCCGTTCTTCGTTCTAACGGTCCGCTCATCACGAAACTTCATACACTATGTTGCCTCGATGTCCTATAATCGTCTCCGGTGATTTTGGGCCTCCGATTGGCTCCGAAATATCGATTTGATTCACCCACTTGAAGAATGGTCAAGGGACGGTCTCTCTCATTCTGGTATTATCCGTCGCCCACTATCGTCGTCACACCATCGCTAGGAAATCATGATTTTGGATCTTCAATTGGGATCGTTGCGTCTCACAATGAACCAGCAACGTTCCGGTGTTCATCACCCATGAAGAACACGAAGATCCCACCAAACATTCACAAAAATGGTGGAGGGATCGGGTCGTGTTCGTTTGGACCGGTCCTTCAACGTTAGTTTGGTAGAAAGCGGGTCAAGGTAAAAAAAGGAAGGAAGAATCAGCGTTGCTAAAATAAAAACACACACCTACCTTCATAATGAGAAGAATGAAGGTTTGTGCCGGAAAAGATCGTCACGGAAGAACACTCCATAAGCGTCATCGGCGTGACGGAAAAGAGAGTCGTCGGCGTCACGGTACACGGCATCGCACCGTCGATCTCTGAGGATGGCGTCTCTCATTGGATGCGGAGAGGGAAGAAGACGGTATGACGAACTCCCCTTTGAGGTGACGAAGTTCTTCATCGAAGGTTCAGCGTTCTTTGCATTCTACGACGAGGAAGAAGATGAATTTCAAGACTTAGAGATTCCTTCTCCCCAATCCTCTTACACCACAAGCCAACCTAATAAAATAAGATCCCTATAATTTTATTATCTTATGTCATGCCTTTAAAAATTACAAATCTAAAATACACAACTCACTTAATTAAATTAATGTGTTGGCATTGAATAAATGTCGGGAGAGGGAAGGTCACAAAATAAATGGGAAGTTTTAAGGGTTAGACACTTAAGAGGGAGATTAGAGGAGTTAGGGAATATGAGATGATGGGGGCTCGTGTGGGCCCCACCACCTGACATAGGATGTTGGGTGGTTGTGGGCCCACCAACAACTTCCCATGAGAGAATTTAACTACCAAGGATAAAATAAATTTGCACCCAATTTATTTTACCTGAAATTTAATTCCCTAAATTTTAACAAATCCTCCCGAGAAAACGCAACTCCATAAAAGGCGTTTCTAAGCAAATATCGGTGCTTCGATTCCATCGGTGCTCTTGGAATTCGATTCCGAGTACCGGTTCAAAAGATAGAAATTCTCGCTTGTTCGTTCACGGAACGTACCCGAGCTAAACATCGGATAGAAATTTCGGGCACACCGGGCCTCGGAATCAATTTCCGTCAGAAACTGAGTCCTTGTAAAATCCCAACGAAAATTAAGAAAAAAATTTCCTTGAAGTTTAAGGGTCTTTACATTACTCCCACCTCAGGTATTTACGTCCCCGTAATGATACATCGAAAACTAGGGAAAACAAAATTGGGTACTGAGCACGCATCTGAGCCTCCCTCTCCCAAGTGCTCTTCTGGAGATTCATGTGCTGCCATCTGATGCGCACTAGAGGAATCGACCGTCCATGTAGGACCCGCTCCTGTCAATCCCCGATCTCCACTGGGAACTCCGTAAAAGCCTCCCCATAATCAATATCTAACTCCCCATGGTCAATGACATGTGTCGGGTCGTGCACATATCTCCTCAGCTGAGACACGTGGAAGACGTCATGCACCCGGTGCAGCTGAGGTGGTAGAGCTTGGAGATAAGCCACCTTGCCAATCCTGCTGAGGACCTGGAACAGTCCAATGAAGCTGGAGACAACTTGCCGCCTCGGCCAAATCTCTGTAATCCACTTCGAGGTGAGACCCGCAAGAAGATGGGGTCGCCATCCTCGAACTCCAGTGGCCTCCGCCTCCTGTCAGCATAAGACTTCTGCCGGCTCTGAGCTATCCTCATCCACTTCTGGATGATCTGGACCTTCTCTGTCGTGGCCTAGACCATATCTGGTCCCACAAGTTCTGACTCCCTAGGGTCTGTCCAGCACAAATGAGATCTGCAATGTTGGCCATACAATGCCTCGTATGGTACCATCTCGATGGTGGAGTGGTAGCTGTTGTTGTACGCGAACTCCACCAAGGGTAAGTGGTCCTCCCAGCTACGACCAAAGTCAATGAAACATGCGCGGAGCATGTCCTTGAGAGTATGTATGGTCCTCTCCATCTAACAATATGTTTGAGGGTGAAAGGCGGTGCTCAGACGCAACTGCGTCCTGAACGCCTCCTGCAACCCCTTCCAAAGTTGGGAAGTAAAGCGAGCATATCGATCGGAGATGATAGATAATGGAACACCGTGAAGCCGTACAATCTCTTAAACGTAGAGACGACCCATGCTCTCCACTGAGCCCTTTCCTCTGATGGGTAAGAAGTGTATCGACATGGTGAGTCGGTCGACAATCACCGAAATGGAGTCGTGACTTCTGGAAGTGCGTGGAAGTCCAGACACGAAGTCCATAGATATCCCATACCACTTCCACTCTGGGACGTCCAAGGGTTGTACCAAGCCTGCTGGTACTTGGTGCTCTGCCATAACCTGCTAGAAGGTGAGGCATCGAGAAATGAACTCTACCACAACCTTCTTCATGCCCGGCCAGCAGTGCTGTCGTCTGAGATCCTGGTACATCTTCGCCACTCCAGGATGTACCGCAAAAGGAGAAGTGTGAAACTCTCTAAGAACCTCCTCTCGTAAAGAATCTGGTACCAAGGTACGTCCTTTGAAAAGGAAGTCGTGCTCTGATCCAAAGGAGAATCCATCATGTGCCTGTCCTGAGGATATCTGTGCACGCCGCGTCTCACAGTCAGTGTCCCCACATTGTGCCTCTCTGACCCGTTGCAGTAGAGGAGGGGTGACATTGAGAGACTGAAGGAAGGCTGATCCATCTCTATCCACGAAGGATATCTGTAAAGCGACTAGTTGCTCTGTCACCTCCTCAAGTAGTTGAATGCCCGTCCTCCTGCTGAGAGCATCAGCTACCACGTTCCCCTTCCCAAGAGTATAGACTATCTCAAAGTCATAGTCCAGGAGGAACTCGAGCCATTTCCGCTATCTCAGATTCTTGTCCTTCTGAGAGAAGATTTACCTGAGACTCTGACGGTCAGAAATGACTGTAAAGCGCTCGCCCATCAAGTAGTGTCACCATGTCTTCAAAGCGAAGACCACTGCTGCTAACTCCAGGTCATGGGTAGCATAGTTTGGCTAATGCGGCCTCAACTGACGTGATCCATAGGCAATCACTGCCTGCTCCTGCATGAGGACAGATCTGAGTCCGGTCCCTGATGCATCGTAGTAGACTACGTACCCTACTCCCTCCTCAGGAAACCTCAAGATAGAGGCGATGGTCAATCTTTGTCTCAGCTCCTGTAAGCTCTGCTTACATCTGTCTAACCACACAAAGGGTTTCCCCTTCTTCATCAAAGCTGAGAGTGGTGCTGCAACTCTGGAGAAGTCTGTCACAAATCTCCGGTAGTATCCAGCTAGACCCAAGAAACTCCGCACCTCAGTCACACTCCTGGGTGGCTCCCAAGCCAACATTGCCTCGATCTTCGCAGGATCCACCACAACTCCCACCTCATAGATGACTTTCCCCAAGAAGTGGACCTCACGTATCCAGAACTGAAACTTCGAGAGCTTACCCTAAAGATGG
Source organism: Viscum album (assembly GCA_963277665.1). Classification (NCBI taxonomy): domain Eukaryota; kingdom Viridiplantae; phylum Streptophyta; class Magnoliopsida; order Santalales; family Viscaceae; genus Viscum; species Viscum album. The sequence continues at coordinate 555,559,258 of OY728138.1, forward strand.
TGCTCTCGGAGTGTGTCTAGTACAACCCGCAAGTGGTAGGCGTGGTCCTCCTCAGTCGTCGAGTAAATCAAAATGCCGTCGATGAAGACCACGACAAATCGATCGAGGTATGGCTGAAAGATCCTGTTCATGAGGGCCATAAACACTGCTAGATCATTGGTTACGCCGAATGGCATAACCAAGAACTCATAGTGGCCATACCGACACCTGAAGTCCGTCTTCTGCATGTCCTCATCTCGAACTCTGAGTTGATGATAGCCTGACCTGTGGTCTATCTTCGAGAACCACCGTGCTCCCTTGATCTGTTCGAAGAGGTCCTCAATACTCGATAGAGGATACTTGTTCCTCAATGTCACCTGGTTCAGGCGACGATAGTCGACACAACGTCGCAAGCTCCCGTCCACATTCTTGGCGAACAAAATCGGGAAAGCCCTGGGTGAAACACTCGTTCGGATGAACCCCCTTCCCTACAAGTCATCCAACTGTACCTGTAGCTCTCGAAGCTCAGCAGGGGCCATCCGATACACTGGTGTCGATATCGGGGCTATCCTAGGGTACAAGTCAATATAAAAGTCTACCTCTCTGCGAGGAGGAAGCCCTGGGACGTCGTCGGGGAAAACGTCCGCATACTGATCCACCACTGCAGGAAAACCAGGACTACACACTTCAACTGCTCCTAGGATGAGTCTAGCCAACTAATGAGTGATGGGTTGTACTCTCCTCTATGAAAGTCTATCCTGTGCTGCGAAGGCTCCCTTCTCGCCAGTGAAGTTGAACCTTCTTCCGTCGGTGCGTACACATCACACCTTGCGCCTAATACAGTCAATTTGTGCATGGACTGTAGATAACCAATCCATGCCAAAGATGATGTTGTAAGGCCTTGACGCCGCAACAAGAAAATCCCAACCGAAGCTCTCACCTCCTAGAGTAAGCTCACACTGCCGGAACCAGTGCGTAATCGTCGAGTCTACTCCCGTAGGAGTCTCTAGCCGTAAGGATCGAGCCAACGGCTATGTCAGAATTTCTGAGCTTCGAACAAGGGCAGTGTCTATGAAAGAGTGACTTGATCCTGTGTCTATAAGAACTGCAACAAGGGTGGAATAGACACAGATAGTACCTCAAATCTTCTCGGGCGCGCCGTGGTCATTGGCCTCTTCTGCCTGGAGCTGTGCTTATCTCTTGAAAGACTGGTCCCGCTTTGTGTGCCCCGCACAGCTGAGCTAGTGTCCTAAGGTCGTCTGCCTGAGGGTCTGGTCTGCCTGGAACCATGAGTCATCCGTCGACTGCCTACTGCAGAAGACTCTACTACCTGCCATCCTGCGGTAGGTCTCACGGTTGAAGAAGGCTCAGCATGAAAGCTCTTGATAAAAAAGGCTCACTCCAGTTCTCCTGCCTGGGTCGGAATGCTGAGGGAGATCAGCGATGACCTGATCTCATTCCTCAATCCCTGCTCAAAGGTTTGGGCCCAGAGTAATGGGTCTCGTACCATGTCTGTCGAGTAGCGCGATAGATCGGTAAATCTCATCGAGTACTAGGCGACTGTCAAGCTGCCCTACCCCAGATGAAGAAGCTCATGGATATGCACCGCACAGATGGTGGACGGGACGAACTCTGAGCGGAAGAGGCTCTCAAAGACCGTCCATAGAAGAGATTCCTCGTCGTGCACCTGGAGCCTCAAGCTCCACCATCTGCCTGCTACCATGTGCAGGAGGCTCACTGCGAGGATCACCATGACTTCTGCTGGTGTCCTCACTATCCGGAAAACTCGTACCACTGCATCTAGCCAGTCCTCGACTGCCTGGCGGTCCGTCTCCCCACGTAACCTGGGCGGTCGCTGGTGATGAAACTCGTGCAGTGCACTAAGGCGACGTGCATCGTCAGCGGCTAGGGCTGGTAGCATCGGTGGCTCGGCGGGTAGAGGTACTGCCAGTGCCTCTACTGTCAAAGGGCCCTGTACCGAGGCCTCGTCGCCCGGTGGGCTGTTGTCACGCACAACTCTGGGAACCCTAGCTGGCTGCCATCGTGGGGCCATCTTGAAAAAAGACAGGTGTGCGACGGTCAAAACAGTATTCCTGGTGAGCTGACACAAAGTAATCACAAAGAAAACATGAAACACACATTCAATCAATGTTTCATGCATTAAGTCGGAAATCAGAAGTCTGGGTCCTGGTGTATGGATATGTCGGCCGCAGCACCAACACTGGAATCCCTGGACTGATAACCACACTCAATACTCTTAACACTATTTCTTCACATAGAAAAAGATCAGAGTACTTAGTTCTGTGGTAGAACCGAACACCTCTGATACCAATTTGTCACGACCCGTACTCGGGGCCCGTGTCATGACTACCCCAAGCCCGCCTCCATAGGCCAGGGGCTGGCGACTAGCACCAAGGCGTAATTCCTGGTAAAAAAGGGAAGGAATTGACTTTGTAAGGTAAAAAAACACCACAGAGCAAGAAAGCAGCAGAATTACACACTAAGTAAAAACTGGGTACAACAGTAAGTGTGGAAAAGGTAAGTGGGCCAGAATACAAACCCAACTGAAGGTAAAGTACAACTCCAAAGGGAAAACAGCAACATGAAGTAAAGTTGCAAATTCGAGCCATCCATTGGAATTCTGACCTGAAGGGTGAGTACAGATGGCCTCCACAGCTCCTAGGGTCCAGCCGTTCGCTCCGAGTACATCCCGCCCAGTGGTCCACCTCCAGGTATCGTCCTACTCTGCAAACATCAACCACAATCAGTGCTATCCGTCGTCTACAACCAACACAACGTAGTGCAGGCATTGCCATGCAGTGGTGAGTATAAGCTACTCAGTAGTGACCCTGAGACCCCCGAAGGTCTCCCAGAATCCATAAAGGATAATCCATAAAGGAAAGATACAATCACGAAGTAACATCCGACACTACTTAGTTATATGCCCATACATATACCTAAGTCATCAATTCCAGTCTGCTCCAACCTCTGAGCCCAAGTAGAACCCAGTCCACACAGGAAAACACAAACCAATCCATACAGGAAATCAAAACGAAATCCACACAAGATAGCACAATACAATCCACAAAGGAAAGCAAAACATGATTCAGCGCACATAGGTATACTTCTTCGTATGACGATAGAGATGATCAGGTATTTCCACTGATTCATCTAAGCCATCGGACCCAGAAAGGATAGATAGGTACTAACCCCCGAAATGACCCACAATGGATCTAACCCACACCGGATCGATAGGTAACTAACCCCAGCAAAGACCCACAGAGGATCAGACCCACACAGGATCTGTAGGCGCTGGCTCACACAGAACCGCTGAGCGCTGACCCACATAGGATTGGACCCACACAGGATCAGTAGCACTGATCCATGTAGGATCACTGAGTGTTGTAGTCTTCGTTGTTGAATCCACATAGGATTCTTGAACAGTCATCTTCGTCGCAGTTGCAGCCATCTCTAGGGTTCCCACAAACAACAAGATCATTTCGGGAGGATCCTCTCCTCGAGTCAAGGGATGGACACATCAACCATCATGAAGTCTAGGGATGATATAACCCAACGTTTCGTCCCACGTCTTAGGGGAAAACCAAGAAAAAATTTCCCAATTCACCGAGAACAAGATGACCAAACCATTCTCCAAAATTACACGGCGTGTATATATATGATACACGACGTGTCATCTGACACTGGGTACTGCCCATGTGTTACGGCCCATGTCACAGGGCTAGTCGTGTAGAAAGTAAGTACATGACGTGTGGTATGGTTACACGCCGTGTCTTCTGTCCATGGGTACTGTCTGTGTTCCACAGACCGTGTCGATGGGCTGTTCGTGTAAAAAGTTAGTACACAGCATGTGGTATGGTTACACACCGTGGCCAAACATCTAGGTCGGCTCCGTGTATGCTGGCCATGCCTGGTCGTGTGGTGGGGTACATACCCGTGTACTCAAATCCATGTCCGTGTATCCCCGGATTACATGCCGAGTCCCGCAAAGCTGCTTCTGCTATTCTGCGTAGAGATTACATGTCGTGTGGCCGGGGTCACACGTCGTGTGCTACTTGTCTAAACCCAAAACTCCAGCTGCAGTACACCCACACTACACGGCGTGTACGTCTGTTGAACAAGCCGTGTATTCTGGAATTTTCCAGAATCGAAGCCTCCGGCTAGCGCACCTCCCATGCTGTCCGTTCTTCATTCTAAGGGTCCACTCATCACAAAACTTCGGACACTATGTTTCCCCGATGTCCCATAATTGTCTCCGGTGTTTTCGGGCCTCAGACCGGCTCGGAAATCTCGATTTGATTCACCCTCTCGAAGAACGGTCAGGGGACGGTGTCTTCCGTTCCGGTTTGATCTGTCGCCCGCTTTTGTCTTCGCACCATCGCTAGGACATCATAATGTTGGATCTTCAATTGGGATCATTGTGTCGCACAATGAACTAGCAACGTTCCGGTGTTCGTCACCCATGAAGAACATGAAGATCCCACTAAACATTCACAAAAACGGCGGAGGGATCGGGCCATGTTCGTTTAGCCCAGTCCTTCCACGTTACATTGGTAGAAAGAAGGTGAAGATAAACAAAGGAAGGAAGAATCAGCGTTGCTCAAATAAAAACACACCCCTACCTTGATAACAAGAAGAACAGAGGTTTGTCGCAGAAAATATCGTCGCGGAAGAAGACTCCATAAGCGTCATCGGCGCGACGGAGAACAGAGTCATATGTGTCACGGTACATGGCGTCGCGTCGTCGATCTCTGAGGATGGCGTCACTCACCGGCTGCGGAGAGGGAAGAAGACGGTACGACGAACTCCCCATTGAGGTCACGAAGTTCTTCGTCAAAGGTTCGGCGTTCTTCGCGTTCTACGATAAAGAAGATGATGAACTTCAAGACTTAGAGTTTCCTTCTCCCCAATCCCCTCACACCACAAGATAACATAATAAAGTAAAATCCCTCTAATTTTATTATCTTAAGGCATTCCTTTTCAAATTACAAATTTCAAATACACAACTCACTTAATTAAATTAATGAGATTGAATTGAATAAATGTGGGGAGAGGGAAGGTCACAAATTAAATGGGAAGTTTTAAGGGTTACACACTTAAGAGGGAGATTAGAGGAGTTAGGGAATATGAGTAGATTGGGGCTTGTGTGGGCACCACCACCCTCATAACCTCACATGGGAAGTTGGGGGGTTGTGGGCCCACCAACAACTTCGCATGAGAGAATTTAACTACCAAGGATTAAATAAATTTGAAAAAAAATTATTTTACATAATATTTAATTCCGTAAATTTTAACAATTCCTATCGAGAAAACACAACTCCAGAAAAGGCGTTTTTAAGCAAATATCGGTGCTTCGATTCCATCGGTACTCTCGAAATTCGATTCCGAGTACCGAGTCAAAAGTTAGAAATTCCCGCTCATTAGTTCACTAAACGTACCCGAGCTAAACTTCGTATAAAAATTCGGAGCACACTGGGCCTCGGAATCAAGTGCCGTCAGAAACTGCGTTCTAGTAAAATCCCAAAGAAAATTATGAAAAACATTTCCTTGAATTTTATAGGACTTTAGATTTTGTGAGCTCAATTTTGGGTTACCATTTATGGAAAAATATATTCTATGTTATTGGATTTTATATTTCTTGAAAAATGATATATCAAACCAAAAACCATTATATATATAAAAATAATTAATTTCATTCATTATACATCTCCAATAACCCAATATTCATCATCATTTTGATTTAGACAACACAATTAAAAATGGAAATAAATGTTTATTATCATACCATGTCACATGTTCTTTTATTTCACAATCACACCATGAATTGTTTCTTCTCTTTACTTCTACACTTAATTATAAATAATAATATATAATAAATCATATGTGATAGGGGTAACCAAGATTTACTCACATATAAGATTAGTGTTAGTCATTGTGAACCAACACAATACTTTACTTCATTTTCCATTTGATAGAATTGGGAAAATGAATTCCATCGGCACTTTAACATATTTATGATCACCTTTAGTAGAAAAACATAACCTATTTTAAATTAATTCCCCTTACATGTTACCAAAAAAATGATTCAAATATGGATAGAATTACGAAAAATCTGCCTTGGATTTTCCATTTCCACAATTTTGGAATATATAATATATGAACATGTCACTTTTGGTGTAACATCACAACACGATATAAACTAAATTTTTTTATCCATTTTATCTTTTTCTTTTTTTATATTAGATTTTTTTTTGGATTTAATTTAGATAATTTCTTATTTGATATAAATGAGTCCCATATGTTAAATATTAATCTTTGGGGGTGTTAACATAACATTGTTTTCTACATTCCCCAAAATGGGAACTACCTATTAATTTTGATTTTATTTTTTTTATTTTTTTTCATTCATAATATTTGTTGTCGATACCAAAATAAATGTTTTTGAATGAAACATCTATTATGGTCATTATAATTCCTTAAAATAGTGAACTTATTATATATTATAACTTTCATTCTTCCTAGAAAATTATTATCCAAGAAAATCATAGGAGTGGAGTGTGTTAATATGGATTCATTACACAACCATGAGTTTTTAAGGGCCCGAAATTAAACATCAAAAACATATGAGTGAAGTCAAAAAAATAAATTTAATTAACATTGACGATCCTTTTTAGTTTATATTTTTAGAGAATTAGTCCATAACACATACATATTAACTAAAATATTATAAAGTAAAATATTCTACCAGTTATCCATGTTTTTTCAAAAAAAAACATTTAAAAAAAACATGATATATTTTTTTTGAAAAAAAAATCATTACATATTCATTTCTCATCTAGATTACTATTCCATTTTGAAAAAATTTAAAAAAAATGGGATGATCACATAAATGTCACTATTGGAATCAAAAAAAGAAAATGAACCATTTCTCCATGAATATTTTAATATGAAGATAACATATTCACAAAATCATATTTTTCACCCCTAAAAACATAATCTCTTTAAAATACCAAAATAAATCATAATATTACTCAAAAAATATTAGAAATTATAAATTGTTAAGATGTTTTGTGGAATCCATATAATAAATTCATTTAATCATTAACAACATGGAATGTAAACTTCATGGTTACGTTTAGAATACTCATCATAGTATAGCTCCTAAATCACTCCGAAGATACCATACCATTCATGTAACACCCTGAGATTTTATGAAAAATATTCTTTTAATTTCATTGATGTCTTGTGTTGTATGCTACACCAAAAGGAGCTTGCACAACACTCATCCCTGACTTTCCTTGCATTACACGCAATCACGACCTTCCTCGATAGCTTGTGTAGTATGCAATACCGAGTATCACTAAACGAGATATTTTTATAATATTATTATGAACTAACCATTATGAATAGTAATAACCACTTTTTGAAATTTTATAAATTTTATCTTTCAAAATGGACTTCATTTTTTGATTCATAATATCAAAATTATATTAGGGTGGTGTTTTGGTACTTTTCGGATAACTTTGATATTCTGATGAATAGTGAAAATTACTAAATTTTAATTAAAAACAAATTTTTTAATCGAAATAATTAATAGTGATAAATTATTAATTTGAGTGGTTTGTAAATTATATTTAGAATATATTTTTAAAATTTAATACAGTGTTAGTCATTGGATGTAATTTCACATTTAAACCAGTCATAAACAAGTGTCAATCTTTTGATAGTTATTATCTCTTAAGAACACGCTCTTTGTATTGACGACGGGAATTAATTCATAAATTAATTAATGCAAATTATATGTTTTGAATTTGGTAAAATAGACATCATTTTTGAATTCATAACATCAAATATAGCTTAGGCCTAATTTTTGGTATTTTTCTGGAAACTTTTATTTTTTGATGAATAGTGAAACCACTAAGTGGTAGTTAAAAAAACTGAATTCTTCATAAAACGTAATTTTACCACTTCTGTAAGTGGAATTTAGAAACTCCGAGAGACATGGTTAATATCAAGGACTAAAATGTGGTTCAATTAGATGAAAATAATTTTTGGTGAATAGTAACTTTTTACTTTGTTTTACCACGGTTAAAAGTAAATAGGGTAATTAAGGGTAGATATGATATTATTATTACCCTAACACATGTTCTAATTCTGTTGGATAATTGTAATTAGGCCAAAACAACCTTTTGAATAAAATATTACCATTTAGGCCCACTTGGATTAGATTAGGACATTTATTATTAATTTATTTAAAGAATGGTTAAAATAGTTAAAATCAATGTTTAATAACTAAATCATTTTTAATATAGGGTTATACATAAGAAAAATTCGACTATAAATTTTCATTATAAATCTAAAAAGATTTCATACATAATGGTATTTTATTTTTAATTTTTAGACTTAAAATAATTTAATTTATTTATGACACAATGATGCTGCAGTAATTATCTTATTAATGAAATATTAACATAATTGATATTATAAATTCCAAAATAAATGTAATTTGAGACTTTTTATGAATACCAATAATTTTATATGTTAATATGACATGTTAGTATTGATTTAATTGACTTTGTTTCAAACTAATAATCCTTTTATGATTTTCACAAAAATCAATTACCAAATAGTTTCAAAATTGACATAAAATAGTTTTTAAAACAAATATTATAATATTAATTGTAATTTTATTCCTAAAAATCTATGGTTCGGCCAAGATAATTATACCATGATAGAAGTATCATTAATGGACCACTTTGGGGTCTCTTTGATTTATATGTTAATTTTATTAACTATATAATATAAAAATACAAAGTGACATGGTAAATGTCAATCTAATTAACTAAGAGTTAAAACTAAACGTTAAGGTTAATATAATGACCTAAACATGTCTAAATTATATTTTATGATATTATTTCTACCCATAACCACCTTAAGTTCTAAATAAATCAATTTGGAGCTATTAAAAACCGAACATGACTTTATAATAAAATAATATTTTTAGATATTCCAAAGGTGCCCCTCTCCTCCCTTATAAAAGGGAACCTCCTCCCTCTCTTCCTCACACCACTTTTAGCCATCAAGCTAGGAAAAACCCTGAACTTTTCTCTTCTCCACTTCCCTAGGAACATCCTAGAGGTCCTGGTCTTCTTCAAAGACCAATTTTATTTCCCTAAGAGGAGGTCTTAATGAAGCGCTTCAAAGAAGAGGTAATCTCTGTTACCGATTCATTCAACTGTATTTCTTCTTCCACTTATTCTTATTTAGTTGTTTCATTATGCATTAATAACATCAGAATCACTCATATACTGATATGTTATTATAAGTATGAAACAACCCTATTTCACCATCTATCCATCCTACGGAAAATGAAATCACCGTGCGTGCGTACGTACGGAATACCGTCTCCACGCCATGGTGTAATCTATTTTCCACCACCACATTACTTGGATGGGTATAGTGGTGTAAATAATAAAAATATATTATTATTGTAAAGTGATATTGATTCTGAAATAGTATACATACACTCCAATACAATTCCACGATCATGGAAATGATATCATCGCTCGTGCGTACGTACGGAATACCGTCTCCACGATGTGATGTGACTAGTTCTACATGATCTTCATTGCATAATGATTATATAAATGAATATAATGAAAAAATATGATATATATTACACTAATACCATTTTGGAAATGAGTTATCTATAACCTAAAAAGAAAAATAATAATTTATTCGACAAAACACACATAAGACCAAAAAGTAATAAACACCCGAATAACAAGTAGTAATGAAATATTAGTAATAAGAAGATAAGAATATGACCATATATGATATCACAAAAATATTTATGATTTTTTAATTAGTCAATAACATTATTTAAATCATTATACAGGAGGTTCGGACACTTACGAAGCAAATCGGACCTAAGGTAAGGGAAAATATTACAATATCATTTTTATCCGAGATTGTTTATACTTTGGTATTTACTGGGGTGTATTTTATCATCCACCTCCATGTGTCATCAATATGTAATATTATTTATATCTTCCTACAATTGTGTAAATCCAATTTTACCTTTCGGTGAGTTTTTAGTAAAAGATATGAAACGAATCTTTTGTCGTTTTTCGTACGAGGAACTTTCTGACTTTTCCGGCCAAAGTATGAGAAGAATGTTTTTTTAAGTTATACGACATGAAAGGATTTTTACGGTTTTATAAAGCCTAGTTCTCATAAAGATTCCACCAAAATATTTCATGACTGTTTTCAAGAAAATCCATTTCTTTTAAAAATGCATGACATTTTGTGAGACAAAAATGATTTTAAAGAAGAAAGGATATTTTCCTCAAGAATTCAATTCAAGTGTTTTATCAACACCATTTTCCATCGAAAATGAAATTAATTCATATGTGTGTGTATTATGTATAATGTCTCTATGATTTACATGGTTTCACTTTTCTTATTATGAAATGATATCCATTTCGTTTATATGTATTATGTTATGATGGGATGATGTTTATGAAACCCATTTTATTCGTTGGGTTATTATGAATGATGTATGTTTATTATGTGGCACAATTAAGAATGATTTCATTTTGAGATGGGTGGGACATATATCTCCCTCCAATTCATTGGGTAAATATTTATATCTCATGAGATAGACATGGCAGGAACAACAAGTTAAACCAGTTCAGCAATACAGGACTCGAACGAGGAGTGAACTCAATTCAGAAAGCGACTTTGTCCACTAAGATGGTCTTGGTAGCAATGCCTTGGCTACTATGGAAATAATTACATGTGATTAATGGATGCCACAATTACATGTTTTATTCCCATGCTATTTTATCAATCTAAATGTTTATTTATGATCTATGCCTTACGTACTTCCATGTTTTATGTCATTTCTCAAGATTTTGATGTTTAAACATTATGTTCATGTTTTTAAGTTCAAATGTATATGGTATGTTTTATTTTATCCATACATACCCTTACTGAGCATTCAAGCTCACCCTTTTTATGTTTTATTTTCCCCCATGATTAAAAGAAATGTTTTAGGTACGGAAACAAAAAGTGGAAGATCTTTATGAGAGATTTTGAAGATCTTTCATCACGATTAAAAGATTACGTTCCAAGTTTCCAAAGACACTAAACTTTTACGGTCCATGTGTGTCGGTTTTAGTTATGTATTAGGTATTCCCCAAAAGTAATGTAATATCTATATACGTCAAGCTTTGGGTCTCTACAATTGGTATTAGAGGAATGTTTTAGTTATTCTTTGGAAACTAGGATGTGAAAATGTAGTGAGATCCCTAGAGATATTTATAATGTATGTCTAGGGATGTCCCTAAGGATAAGTATATGTATAGGATATAGTCTTAGAACTACGGTAACGATCATATAATTTAACATAAAATTTTAGATATTGACGGTACTCCGCCTTTATTATGTTGTTTTCCCTAACATGATTTTTGCCTCTCACAGATTTTTTTTTGTGTTTTAGTCAAATAGAGGGAACTAGAAGAAATTCAGTTAACATTGAATCCAAAGGAAAAAATGGTGACTATGACCAACATAATTGTGTAATGCCTATAGAGAAAGATATTGTGATTATTCCGAATCAGTCATCGCAATATATGATTAACAAGGTGAAATTTAGTGGTATGCCTAATTCATAAAATAAAATGAAGGTATACTTTTATGAATGTTCTCATGTTGAGGATCATAAGGAAAGGAAGATTGAGATTTCTAAAGAAGGGAAGAAGAACCTTGAGGAATACCTCAAATATAGGGGAAGATGTTATTTGTGTGGAGAAAAGGGTCATAGAGTGACAGACTGTTATGGAGTCCAATGTCTTATTTGTGGAGAACATGGGCATTACCCAACTCAATGCACAGACGTAAAAAGTTACTTCTAAATCAAGGAAGGAATTATTGCAGGACAATCATTGAAGAGGATGGACTGAAGTGCTTATGTATTGGTATTCAAGAATAATTTTGTTGATGTACTTTTATGGTGTATTAGAATATTTTTTTTCTATTAGTCTATTGTGGTTTTCAACAATTTTATGGTACCGGTAACCATGAAAAGTGATTCAAATATTTTGGAAAGCAGATGATATGCGTAAAATGAAGGGATAAGGAGAAAATAAAATGTTTGACAGTATTCATGAGCTCATGATTGATATAAGGACTATGTGATATCATGGTTTGAGTATATAGAATTTTGAGGATGTTGGTATGTGGACAGTGTAAACTTTTAACTGTATTCATGTTTTCACTAAGGTTCAATGGGTATTCATATTTCAAGAGATTACATTATTAAGGTATTCACATGTTTGAAATTTGACGAACAAGATATATCTTATGATATATGGGGGATAAATGATGGCATTCACGTGATTGTTATGTAAAATTTCAAGTAATCATTTTCATTATACTATGAGCATAGACCGAAGTATTTTAGATAAGCCTAAATATTGGAATAGATTATGTTGGAAATATGTTAGTATTGTTTAAGGATAGAAAATTTGTTGACATTATTGATGGGATGTTATAGTAATGTAGTTTTATAAAAAAGGACAACCTGCAGGACGGGCGACAGCCTATCGCATCGGACAAGGCTGTGGGAATCGAACCCACAACGAAAGTGTGACTGGCCTTTATCACCTACCACTGGCCTACATGAAGTCCCTGGTTAGTAGAAAGTAGTTTTATTTTATTACTCAGTATGATATATGATGTATAAGTACATTTTTGGAATTGTATACGATGAAACTCACCATAGATGGACTTATGTATTTTTGATAACTTTTCTAACATTTTGTCTAAGACAGATGGAATAACCCATCATTCTATCTGCTAACACTTCACGAATGACAAATTCAACTTCATTTCTTTATGTGATGAAGTGGAAATTGTCCAATGAAAGACCAACGGTGAGACTGTACCAAAATCACGAAAGTATTTTTTCTAATTCCAATTTCATCAACTTTAGGGAAATGATATTGACAACCAAAAATATTGTCATAGTGCTCTTATATCTGATGAATCAGACGATACCTTAGATCATCACAAATCTATGGATTTTTGATTAATGGCTTTTTCATAGCCATGTTCACTACCACTCTCCATCATAACTTGATGGTTAGATTTTTATTCCATATCCATATTTTCACCTATGTTCTCCTACGTGGAAACCCAGTGATGAGTTAATTTGGGAAACTGTTACGTTTCATACATTAATTTTTAAAACCAATTTTTGGTATTCCATTTAATGATGTGGGTTTCTATTAAATAAACTTTCGAATAATAAACGATTTATAACCCCAATGAATTTCGAGGGTGAAATTCATTTTAAGGGGGGTAGAATGTAACACCCTGAGATTTTATGAAAAATATTCTTTTAATTTATTTATGTCTTGTGTTGTATGCAACAACAAAAGCAGATTGCACAACATGCATCCCTGACTTGCCTTGCATTACACGAAATGACGACCTTCCTCGATAGCATGTGTAGTACGCAATACCGAGTTTCACTAAACGAGATATTATTATAATATTATTATGAACTAGCCGTTATGAATAGTAATACCCACTTTTTGAAATTTTATAAATTTTATCATTCAAAATGGACTTCATTTTTGGATTCAGAATATCAAAATTAGCTTAGGATGAAATTTTGGTACTTTTCAGATAACTTTCATATTCTGATGAATAGTGAAAATTACTAAATTTTAATTAAAAACAAATTTTTTAATCGAAATGATTAATAGTGATAAATTATTAATTTGAGTGGTTTTAAAGTATATTTAGAATATATTTTTACAATTTAATACAGTGTTTGTCATTGGATGTAATTTTACATTTAAACCAGACATAAACAATTGTCAATCTTTTGATAGTTATTATCTCTTAAGAACACTATTTGTTTTGACGACGGGAATTAAATCTTTAATTAATTAATGAAACTGATATGTTTTAAATTTGGTAAAATAGACATAAATTTTAAATTCATAATATCAAATATATCTTAGGCCTAATTTTTTGTATTTTTCAGGAAACATGTATTTATTGATGAATAGTGAAACCACTAAGTGGTAGTTAAAAAAACTGATTTTTTCATAAAACATATTTTTACCGCTTTTGTGAGTGGAATTTCGAAAACCCAAGAGACATGAATAATATCAAGGACTAAAATGTGGTTCAATGAGATGAAACTAATTTTTGGTGAATAATAACTTCTACCTTTTTTACCACAGTTAAAAGTATATAGGGTAATTAAGGGTAAATATGATATTATTATTACACTAACACATGTCCTAATTCTATTGGATAAGTTTTATCCGGCCAAAAACAACCTTAGGAATAAAATATTACCATTTAGGCCCACTTGGATTCGATTAGGACATTAATTATTAATTTATATAAAGAATGGTTAAAATAGTTAAAATCAAAGTTTAATAAATAAATCATTTTTAATATAGGGTTATACATAATATATATTCGACTATAAATATTCATTAAAAAGATAAATAGATTAACTATGTAATGGTATTTGATTTGTAAATTTTAGTCTTAAAATAATTTAATTTATTTATGACACAATGATGATGCAGTATTTATCTTATTAATGAAATATTGACATAATTGATATTATAAATACCCAAATAAATGTAATTTGACACTTTTTTCGAATTAAAATAATTTTCTATGTTAATATGACATGTTATTATTGATTTAATTAATTTTATTCTTTCTAATAATTCTTTTATTATTTTCACAAAAATCAATTACCAAATAGTTTCAAAATTGACATAAAATAGTTTTTAAAAAGAAATTATATTATTAATTGTTATTATATTCCTAAAAATCTAAGGTTCGGCCAAGATACTTATATCATGATATTTGTATCATTAATAGACCACTTGGGTGTCGCTTGGATGTATATGGTATGTTTATTAACTATATAATATAAAAATACAAAGTGACATGGTAAATGTCAATCTATTTAAATAAGAGTTAAAACTAAATGTTACGTTTAATATAATTACCTAAACATGTCTAAATTCTATTTTATTAGATTCTTTCGACCCATACCCACCTTAGCTTATAAATAAATCAATTCGGAGCTATTAAAAACCGACGATGACTTTATAATAAAATAATTTTTTTAGTTATTCCAAAGGTGCCCCTCTCCTCCCTTATAAAAGGGCACCTCCTCCCTCTCTTCCTCACACCACTTTGAGCTTTCAATCTCGGCCACCCCCAACAATTTCTCTTCTCCACTTCCCTATAAACATCCTATTGGTCCTGGTCTTCTTAAAAGACCACTTTTATTTCCCTAAGAGGAGGTCTCAAAGAGGCACTTCAAAGAAGAGGTAATGTCTGTTACCGATTCTTTCAACTTTATTTCTTCATCCACTTCTTTTTCATTAGTTGTTTCATTATGAAGTAATAACATCAGTATCACTCATATTCTGATATGTTATTATAAGTATGAAACAACCCTATTTAACCATCTATCCATCCTATGGAAAAAGAAATCACCGCGCGTGCGTACGTACGGAATACCGTCTCCACGCCATGGTGTAATCTATTTTCACCACCACCTTACTTGGATGGGTATAATAGTGTAAGTAATAACTATATATTATTATTGTAAAGTGATATTTATTCTGAAATAGTATATATACACTCCAATACAATTCCACGATCATGGAAACGATATCATCGCTCGTGCGTACGTACGGAATATCGTCTCCACAATGTGATGTGACTCGTTCTACATGATCTTCATTGCATAATGATTATATAAATGAATTGAATGAATGAATATGATATATATTACAGTAATACCATTATGGAAATGAGTTATATATAACCTAAAATGAAAAATAAGAATTTATTCGATAAAACACGTATAAGAACAAAAAGTAATAAACATCGAATAACAAGTAGTAAGGAAATATTACTAATAAGAAGCTAAGAATATGACCATATATGATATAATAAAAATAAGTATGATTCTAGAATAAGTAAATAACATTATTTAAATAATTATACAGAGGTTTCAGACACTTACGAAGCAAATCAGACCTAAGGTAAGGGAAAATATCACAATCTCATTTTTATCCGAGATTGTTTATACTTTGGTATTTATTGGGGTGTATTTTATCATCCACACCCATGTGTCCTCAATATGTAATATTATATATATCCTCCTAAAATTTTTTAAATCCAATTTTACCTTTCGGTGAATTTTTAGTAAAAGATATGAAAGGAATCTTTTGTCGTTTTTCGTACGAGGTACTTTTTGACTTTTCCGACCAAAGTACGAGAAGAATGTTATTTTAACTTATACAGCATGAAATGATTTTTACTGTTTTATAAAGCCTTATTTTCATGAAGCTTCCTCCAAAATATTTCATGACAATTTTCAAGAAAATCCTTTTATTTAAAAAATGAATGACATTTTGTGAAACGAAATTGATTTTAAAGAAGAATGGATATTTTCCTCAAAAATTCATTTCAAGTGTTTTATCAAAACCATTTTCCATATAAAATGAAATTATTTCATATGTGTATTTATTAATTATAATGTCTCTATGATTTACATGGTTTCACTTTTCTTATTATGAAATGATATCCATTTCCTTTATATGTATTATGTTATGATTGGATGATGTTTATGAAACCCATTTTAGTCATTGGGTTATTAAGAATGATGTATGTTTATTTTGTGGAACAAGTTAGAATGAAATCATTATGAGATGGGTGGGACCTATATATCCCACAAATGAATTGGGTAAATATTTATATCTCATGATATAGACATGGCTGGAATGACAAGTTATACCGGTTCAGTAATACAGGACTGGAACAAGGAGTGAACTCGATTCAGAAAGGGACTCTGTCCACTAAGATGGTTTTGGCAGCAATGTCTTGGATACTATGGAAATCATTACATGTGCTTAATGGATTCCACAATTACATGTTTTCTTCCTATGCTATTTTATCATTCTTAATGTTTCTTTATGATCTATGCCTTACGTACTTCAATGTTTTAGGTCATATCTCATGCTTTTGATGTTTAAACATTATGTTCATGTTTTTAAGTTCAAATGTATATGGTATGTTTTATTTTATCCATGCTTACCCTTACTGATCATTTGAGCTCACCCTTTTTCTGATTTATTTTACCCCAGGATTAAAATAAAGGTTTTAGGTAAGGAAACAAACAGTGGAAGATCTTTATGGGAGATGTTGAAGATCTTTCACCACGATTAGAAGATTACGTTCCATGTTTCCAAAGAAACTAAACTATTAGGTCCTTGTGAGTCTATTTTTGTTATGTATTAAGTATTCCTCAAAAGTAATATAATATCTATGTACGTCAAGCTTCGAGTCTCTAAAATTCAACTCAGTCTCATTACCCAATATAATGGAGAGATATTACTGGATCAAACTCCATATATTTATCATGCAAGAATCCATATACATAATAAATTACCAAGAATAAAAAAATATGCATACCACATAAATAAGGTATAATGGAAAAATAAAATATCCACATTATAATCACAATATAACTTTTCAAGATGTTGACATTATTAATTCTATCTAAAGATTATTTTAAATACATAAATAATTAGAAAAGTTTTTTGGTATTTAATAACCATTTAAAATCATTTTGAATTAAATTTGATTCCAAATATCAAATAATGGTTATGGTGGAAAATAATTTGTTGATGTATATGTTAAAAACATTCCTTTCTTTTTTATTTAGGGAAAGTCAACCACTCCATATTAAAAGATTTATTTTTTAAATAAATTAAAGAAATTGGATATATAAATAAAATATAACATATTAAAAATTCACTTCACATTTAGGAGTTGAAGGAAATAATTATGAAGTATAAATTTAACCCATTGAAAGGAAATTTGGTTAGGAAATTACCTTACCACTTGTAATCTATCAAATCAAATGACCCATAAAATAAATATTCATAGAATTAAATATTTAACAACATTATGATAAATATATTAATGATATTTCAAATTATTGATCATTATATATACACCACACAAAAGTAATTATGGGTTAATAATGGATATATATCATAGAGGAAAAATGTGAGATGATTAAATCCATACAAAGTATGTATCAATGACATAAGAAATTATCAATGGGGTGATTATGTATAGATATAGTATATTATCATAAATTGAAGTGTAAATAAAAAAACAATCTAAATGATGTTTCGACACATAATCATAGCATAATAAAATCAATGAGGTAGACATATAACTCAATGAATTGAAAATGAGTTCAAAAGTACCATACAAAGACAATTTTTTTAATAAAATAGATTTATTACGTGTATTCAAAATAAATACGCATAAATAAAGTATAAATACATGAAAACATATCGAGATGTAATTTCTCATATTATCACAGGACGATATAATCATGAAGTTAAAGTTTAACAAAAATAATAGAAATTGGGTTATGAAATCCCAGTAAAAAAATTCAAATCAATGACTGAAGAATTAATCAATGGGTTGAAAATGTGTAGAATATTTATATCAACACAAATTATGTTTAAATAAAGAAATAGTGATTCTAAACAAAATATTTTTATAATATAATAAACAATGTTTGTCTAAATTCCAATGAGTGAAAATTTAGTTCATAAATTCCCTTACCTCGAGTCTGACTTGTCTATTATGTTCTTTATCATCAATAATAATAAAATTAGGTTAATTTATAATTTCATGATAACATTATTCAGTTTTATTATTCATTTTAGATCTCTTCTTACCAGGTTATAACAATTACACAATTATTTATGATTATGTCAGATTTTTTCTCGATATTCGATTCATGAGTCGAAAATGAACTTGGCATGATGTCAATAGTTGATGTCGACATAATTCCATAATCTCCAAAATATTATAAATGATATAAATATATTAGATATTAATTATATATGTATTTATAATAGTTATTAATGAAAAACTATAAACACTAGTCATGGACACGTTAGTTTGTACGTACACATGAACACTATTTATGTTTTTCTTATCGTATTGAAAGAACACACATTCATTGAAATGTATGATAATTAGTATAAATATAAAATATAATTACATTATTTTTAATATTTAATTTATATCATATATTTTTACTAAAAAATATTAATACATTCCACGTGATGTGTTAACGAATCACAACATTTAGAGGAGGTGATAGTTCACACGTCCCCAAATTAAGTTATCGTATAACCAAAATTTGGATGGCATGAAGGTATGTAGAATATAATATTTAAATAATTGTAAATATAATAGAATATAAATATAAATATATTATTTTAGAATAACAAGGGTTCTAAGACCATCAATGATGTCAGTAATGGAAAATAGAACAAATTGATTGTTCACATAGGTGATTAAGCGACATAACTTGGACAAAGATTGACTTTATTTGAATAAGAGGGAGTAATAAATGAAATGAATATGAGATATTAATGTAAATATCCATATTTCCCATTTAAATGTTTCTTAATTATATAAAATTATTAGGAGACTGCAAAAAGTGATGGAATGTTATTCTGAGGCCCGGTGTGCCCAAAATGAATTTCTGAACATTTTTTAAGGTACGTGCATTACACACCATAGTGGAATTTTATAATTTTTGAACCGGTTCTCAGATTAAAAATCCAAGGGAACTGTTGAATCCTCAATGTCAGTATTCACTTAAGGGATGCTTCACATCGACCATAGTGTGTCTCGATAAAAAGTTAGAATTTAGTAATTTTAGAAAGAAATAAATATATTTACTTTATTATTTTATTTTCATTCTTTTTCCTATAAAAGACTATGTCAATATGGGACTAGTAACATGTCAACCCAATTAATGGCTTGACAATTCAATTCTAAGTGACAGTAGATTTTGGGAATTAGTAGGTTTCCTAGTTAATGAGACCTCATGGATTCCCAACGTCGTTACTTACCCTACCCCTCTCCTATTTATATGGAGATTGGGGAGGGGTATCAACAAAGCCTTAGCAAACAACAAAGTGATGATAATGTTCTGCGATGCGAAAAACTTGGTGGACGGAGATGGTTCATGTGAGCATTTACAGGCGACACTAAAACCCCGAACTAGAGATCGACGATCGAGCGACGTCGTTGGAGGCTAGTTATGGGGGACGATGAACACCGACCTACTTCCTGAATCATGAGAGTTTCTCCATCGTTCATGATGTAGGGTTTAATATTTATTTTCTTCAAGTGATATTTGAATCATTCATACCCTCTTGTTATCTACCTAATGTGGAGGTCACGAGCCAAATGAATACGGATCTATCTCTCTTCACTTTCTTTTGAAAATTGTTGTGTTCTTTTCTATGCTTTTCCTTCGGGCTGGATGATCCCCTATGAGACAAAGGACGCAGGCGACCGACACCGTCGGTCCGTGGAGGAGGTACGGTGCGCCTCCGTGTGCCACTGGTGAGCAAGGGGCCACGGTTGAAGCCGTGGAGGATAAAGGATGCGACTGGCACAGTGATCAGCCATGAGGAAGGAGGCGGCACACACATTCCGCTAGAGGAACCCCCTATGACTCGTCAGTCATGGAAGTCAGAAGAAGCAGTTGTCACATCGGTCGGCCGTGGAAGTGGAGGGCGGCATGAGAAGTGTTCCGCCAGAGGAGCAGCGGAGGTGTAACCCACAGCCGGTCCAGCGGGTGATCTGAATGCTCCAAAAGACGCTACCGCTTAGCCTCTTGAATGTGGGAAAAAACCCCACACCAGCTCAGGCAGACCCCTCTCCACCCCATGTTGCGCCACCTGCAGACCGCGATCCGTCGTGGGCTACGATCCATTGTGGGTCGGGCCGTCCCCTTTCAGGCAGGGCTGCCCCCATGCGTGTCAGGCTGCCCCTTGCCAGGCAGGCTGCAACCATGCGGGCCGGGTTGCCCCCTTGTCGGCTTGGCCACCCACTTTTCTTGTCGAGTCATTCCCCCCTTATAGGTCGGACCAGATCGCGGCTCATCAGGACGTGCCCGACATGACCCAGTCTAGCCAGGTCAGACCCAGGACTAACTCAACCCAGAAACACATAAAGGGTCATAACATGAGAACCGAACACCCTTTTGATAAACCATGTGCGGCATTGGGATCCTTGGATCGAGAAGATCCTTTACGTATACTATATTTGTGTTTTGGAAATAGTAGGATTTTGGATGGGTAGGATCGAACCTGAATCCAACCGGGCCCTCAGAACACAAATGCTTATAACTCACAGATCGGACATTCTATTGACGCATCGTTTGTCCCGTTAGAACTCATACAACATGGCGGTCTTTTGGGTTACTCCTTTTTGGAGCTTAGTGGTGGTCTAGGTATAACTGAAATCTCCATGGGAATATTCTATGGAAATCGAGTGCACATGGTGCGAGGAATCCTGTGGCAGTGTGTAATGTGAAGAAAGAACATCGATCTTGTGTGGTTCTGCATCCATCGATCATGTGTGGGTCAGATTCTATCAGATCCTGTGTGCTTCATTGCTCAATGATCCTATGTGGGTCAGCGCATACCAATCCTGTGTGGGTCCGATCCTGTGTGGGTTACTGGGGGTTAATACCTATCGATCCTTTGTGGGTTAGTAAACAGTGCTTCTTAACAGAATAATATGATCTATCTTACGACTAATCATTTGTACTTCTATAATTATGTTATATTTGGTGTTATCCAAGTCTTTTCACCTTCGTGGTGTTATCTTTGTGGTGTTACCTATGGGGTACTTCTAGCTTCAGTTTGATACATATTTGGTACTTCTATCTTCGTGGGGTTACTTGTGTGGTACTTCTACCTTTGTGATGTTGTCTTCATGGTGTTACTTGTGTGATACTTCTATCTTCATGGTGTTACCTTTGTGATATTTCTACCACTGTGTTGTTAACTTTTGTGGTATTCTTACCTCATGTATGAGATCAATATATCTTGATAACATAGGTATATGTATGGACACGCACCTAAGTAGAGTTGATCCATCGCTTCGGGCTTTGAGATGGGGTCTTGCTTTGTTATTTTTCCTGTGTGGGACTCTGGAAGGCCTATAGTGGTCTCGGGGTCCCTTCTGAGTATCATTATACTCACCCCTCCACGGGCTATGCCTGCACCTTATTGTGTCTTGTGTAGATGACGTACAACGTTGATCGAGACTAATGGAGAAAGGACCATAATGTGTTCTGAGGTGGACTATTTGGAGATACATGATGCGGGGACTACTGATCATGAGTTGTACCTACCCTTTCAGTAGAATCCTCGGAGGTTGATCCATGAGCTGTTTTTTACTTTTCAGTTGTATTTGTACATTTCAGTTGTACTTGGACTTTATAGTTGTTCTTATATTCTGGACCCTTTAGCTTTCAACACTCTTTTAATACTGCAGTTTCTCTCGTGTTTGCTTCTTGATGTTTTCTTGGACTGTGTGTTTGTACAGATTAAAAAGGAAATGCATTCCCTTTTTTGGGATACGCCATTCAGGTGCTAGTTTCCATCCCTATAACTATAGAAGGAAGGCTTGTTAAAGTCACAACACAGGCCCTGAGGGATGAGTCGGGACAAAGTTTTTTCATATGAGTCTGCTCTACCAAAGAAATAGGACTCTGATATATTCTATATGGAAATAATGTTAAGTGTTGTGAGGGTGGTTTTTTGTTTGGGGAATCCAGTGTTGGTGTGGTGAATGATGTATCTATACACCAGGACCATGAATTCAGATTTCCGACTCAGTACACAGAAACACTGATTGCATGTTTTTTTGGAAGATCTTTATTGTGATATATTTGAGTCAGCTCACCAGGTATAACTTATTGACCATGGCACACATTTTTTCATTCAGGATGTCACCACATAGATATCCAACCAGCATTTTTTACAGAGTACACGATGAAAGCCCACTGAGCAATGAGGCCTTGGTGGAGGCCCCTCATATGACTATAGCACCTTCGTGTTGTGTACTAGCATCACCACTAACCATTGGGAAGATTTTTCCACCAGCCCCACCAGCAGATGATGCATGATGACTAAGAATGTTACATGATTTTCAGCGGTAGATGCCTCAGAGGTTTCGAGGCGAGATGGAGCCACAGGCGGGTGAGGACTGGATGGAGGTTGTGGCCATTGTTTTTCATTTAGTTGGAAGGTCAAATGTCTTGATGGTGATTCTAGATGCATGTATTTTCAAGAAAGCAGCAGGGAGATGGTGGATCTTGATACTATAGATACAAGATAAGGTGACCTTCAGCTCAACGAACATCGAGATACTTTTCAAGGAAGAGTTAGTCCCAGTGACTTTACACTCCGTCCATTTACAAGAGCTAATGCACTTATAGTAGGGAAGCATGACCGTGGACCCGTACATGGGGAGGTTCAAAGACTTATCCTGCTATTCCACCGACATGGTACAAGACCCTTTCTTGAGGGCCCAGACCATTGAGCAGGGTCTCCGATGGGAGATCTGTTCATCGATGATATCTCTCACCATACTGACACAGGTTGGGGTGTTAGAGAGAGATCATTCAGTTGAGAGCTTCCTAACTGAGTAGGAACCGACCGCGAGTGCCACCACTAGACGCCAGGTAGCAGAGTCATCTGCATTAGGATGTAGATGGATGTAGTAGGGGACCATGTGGTCTAGAACTTCTATTGGATGATCTCAAGATATATGGTTGGTGGTACAGGGATCACGAGACAGAGGAGGATATCAATGGAGTAGGCAGTGCTACTCGTGCGGTGGGTAGGGTCACATATCTCTCGACTGTCCGACCCTCCATAAAGACGACTAGAAGACGATCAAGGGATCGCTTTGGAAGGGGATGATATTCCATCGAGGAGATCCATATGCATTAGGCGGGCATGGTAGAGGAGTTGGTCGTGCATCAGGCGGTGGATGGGGATTTGAGGTTATACCGCCACCACCTCCAGGTTGTCCACCCCGACCATAGGGAGAAGGTGGAAATGTTTGAGCTCAGCACCATGTATTTGAGGCCTACACCCACAGTTCTCCAGAGATGATTAAATGTACAATCTGTGTCAACTTCACCTTACCTGCAGTACTTATAGAAACATGTACATGTCACACCAATATTTTCATGACACTTGATCAGATCTCAGAGATTCCAGTGGAATGGATTTCTCGATCCTTATAGATAGAGACTTATACAAGAGAGTATTCGATGATTACACACTGGTTCCAGCAGTGTGAGCTTACTATAGTAGGTGAGATCTTCGGCTAGGATCTTCTAGTAGTGGCGTTGAGGCCTTACGATGTCATATATGGTATGGAATAGTTATCTGCACTCCATGCTTAGATTGAATGTATTAGTTGCAATGTGTGGTGTTTTCGTGAGGATGAGACCATGTTTTCCTTCCCCCGGTGAGAAGAGAACCTTTACGGAAAATGAATAACTTATCGAGAAGAGGGTGTTGCCTATCACACATCAGTTGGCAATACATACCCTCAGAGTGGTTTATGTTGAGAGTCCGAGATATCCTGTAGTGGTGGAAAAGTTTTCTGATGTCATTCATGATGATGTTCCCAGACTAAAATTATATAGAGAGGTAGAATTTTACATCGATATATTCCCCAATAAGACATAGATATCAACACTAGCATATCTGATGGCTCTTACCCAGCTTCGTGAGTTTCGTGTATAGTTGGAAGACATGTAGAGGAAGGGATTCATAAGTCACATAGTTTCTCCATGCGCAGCCCCAATTTTGTTCGCCAAGAAGGCAGATTAGAGTTTGAGACTCTGTGTGGACTGTCATCAGTTGAACTAGGTGACCGTGATGAATAAGTATCCACTTTCTAGGATTGATGATCTTTTCAATTACCTGAGGGGATATTTTTTTTTGAATGTAGACCTTACATTAGGCTATAATCATCTTAGTGTATGTGATGAGGATATGCGAAAGACATCATTCAATTGTCGGTATGGGAAGTATGAGTTCTTGGTTATTCCATTCAGCATGAAGAATTCCCTAGAAGTGTTATTGGGACTCACGTACAAGATCATCTAACCATTACTTGATTTTTTTGTGGTGGTCTTCATTGAATAAATGTTGATATACTCAGCAACGAAGGAGGACCATTCCTCTCATCTGCATATTGTTCTTGATACATGCCGAGAGAAAAATCCGTATGGTATTCTCTTGATGTTCCTATTCTAGATATGAGAGGTCCACTTTCTAGTTCACATTATCTCAGAGGCTAGAGTTGTTGTGGCTTCAGCAAATATAAAGACTGTGCTTACATTGGAGCCACCCAAGATTCTAACCGAGGTGTAGAGTTTCCAAGGATTGGCAGGATACTACTAGAGATTAGTTCCTAACTTTTCCAGATTCACGTCCCCATTGTCAGCGCTGATGAAGAAGGTACAACCCGTTGTTTGGATTGAGATATTCCAATAAAGTTTTCAGGAGTTGAGGTAGTGACTGACGAGTGGCCCCATCATGAGGCTACCAGAAGAGGGTGTTGGGTATGTAGTCTACTACGACTCATCAAGGACCAGACATGGGTGTGTCCTAATGAATGATTGAGTAGTGATCGCCTACGACTCACGACATCTAAGGAAACATGAGAAAAACTATGCTACCCACGACCTGAAGTTATCAGTAGTGGTCTTCGCCATGAAGATATGGCGACATTACTTGAGGGGTGATCATTTTACAGTCAATTATGATCCCAAGAGTCTCAGGTATATCTTCTCTTAGAACAACCAAAACCTAAGGCAACATTGATGTATAGAGTTCCTCCAGGACAATGACATTGACATAGTCAATACTCCTAGAAAGTGGATTGTTGTAACAGATGTACTCTGCAAGAGGTCTAGTCTGTAATTGCTTATTGATTCGACAGAGCAACTATCCACATTACAGATATCCTTAGTGGATTGAGATGGAGAATCATACCTTCAGTCTATGACAGTCACTCCCCCACTCCTTCAGTGAGTTAGGGCGGTGTCTCTTGGGGAAATTTGCAACAAGGCTCTACGTTCTTAGATATCCTCAGGACATGCACCTGATATATTTTATGAAGGTGGGGAGCACATCATCCTTTTTAGAGGATGCACTATGTTCCTAATGGATCTACGGGTGGAGGTGTTGATAGAGTTCCTTATGTCCACTATGGAAGTACATCCAGGTGAGGGGAAGATGTACCAAGACCTCCATTGTCATCACTAGTGGTCAGGGATGAAGAAAGCAATGGAATATTTTGTGTCTCGATGCCTCACATGTCAACATGTGAATGTCGAGAATCGAGTTCTAGTAGGCTTAGCACAACCACTAGAGTTGCCAAAGTGGAAGTGGGATTTAATCTCTATGGACATTGGGATAGGTCTTCCACATACGTCCAAGGTACATGATTCCATCTGGGTGATCATTGGCCGACTCATCAAGTCGGCTCAATTCCTACATATCCGTGATCATAGATCATTAGAGGGATTGAGATGCCACTACATATAGGAGATTATGAGACTGCGTGGGCTGCCATCGATGATCATCTATAACCAGGACGCATGTTTTACTTCCTAGTTGTGTAATGGATTATAGGAGGAATTCTCCACTCGGATACGTTTGAGCACCACCTTTCATCCTTAGACGTATGGTCAGACGGAGCAGACCCTTCAGAAGCTGGAGGACATGCTTCGTGCTTGCGTCCTTGATTTTGGCCATAGTTGTGAAGATCACTTTCCCTTGTTGGAGTTGGCATACAACAACAGTTATCACTCCACCATCAGTATGGAACCATTTGAGGCCCTGTACGGTCGACCATGCAGATCACTTCTTTGCTCAACAGACCCAGGGGTGTCAGCACTTATGGGTCCAATGTTGGTACGGGGTACCACTGAGAATGTGCAGATCATCTAGGAGAGGATGAACAGTGTAGAGAGTAGACAAAAGTCATATGATGACAGAAGACTATGACCCCTGGTGTTTCAGGAGGTGGACTGCATATTATTTCTAGACACCCCTCAATGGGGACTACGAAGAGTTGGTCGAGGTGGCATGTTATCACTGAGGTTTTTCAGACCATTTCTAATAGTTCAGAATATAGGCGAGGTGGCATACCGCTTGGCACTTCCACCGTAGTTTGAGATAGTGCATGGTGTCTTCCACGTATCCTAGCTAATGAGATACATGCATGACCCATCTCACGTCATCGACCACATAAAGCTATAAATTGACGATGGGGGGACATTTACAGAGTTTCCAGTAGAGATTGATGATCGACCAGAGTGATTCCTTTGTGGGACGTCAATACCTCTCATGGACGTTCGTTGGAAGCAAAAGAACCTCCAAGACAACATATTGGAGTGGGAGGCTCAAATTCGTGCTCAGTACCCCCATATGTTTTTTGCGTATATTTTGTGGGTTTCAGGGAGAAAAATACCTAAGTTTGGGTGAATCTAAAGACCTGGAATTTTCATGTATTTTTTATAATTCTGTGGAATTATTACGAGTCTGAGAAAATATAAGGTACGTGATTCTGAGGCCTGGTGTTCTAGAATAAATTATTTTAATTTATTTAAGGTACCTTCATTAAACTCATGAGGGGTGTATTCTAATGTTTGAACCAGTGATCGGATTAATAATATGATGGCACCATTGAATCCACAACACTGGGATTCTCATAAAGGAAGCTTCACTTCGACCTCAATAGGTCTATAAAAAATTTAGATTTTTGAAATTTAAAAAAAAAATAACTTTGTTATTTTATTTTCATTATTTTCCTCTAACGGACATGTAGAAACATGGGACGAGAGACATGTCAAGGAAATAAATGGAATGACCTTTCAATTCTATGTAAAAAAAATGTTGTGGAATTATGAAGGTTCCTAGTTAATGATCCCCCATTAATTCCAAAGGTCGTTACATACTCTACCCCTCACCTATTTATGTGGAGCTTTGGGAGGGGTCTCTACACAACTTCTCCATGAAATGAAGTGCTAATAAAGTGACGTGATGCTTAACCCTTAGAGGATAGTGCCGATTTTGGCGAGCAGTGACAAGCAGAAACAAAACCCAAAAATGGATGTCGATGATCAAGTGTTGTCATTGGAGCCTTGTTGCGAGGGACGTAGAACACTGACCCACTTCCTCAATTGCAGGAATTTATCCATCGTTCATAAGGTTATGTATAATATTTATTTTTTTCATGGATTATTTGAATCCTTTGTAAAATTTTTTAATCAACCTTACGAGGAGTGAATGGGCCGAATGAACAAGGACTGGTCCCTCCGCCCTTTCTGTTGAAAATTGGTATGTTCTTCTCTATGATTTTCCTTCAGGTTGGATGAACCATGGGGAGAAAAAAGATGGCGATGGTTGGCACTGGCCGGCCGTGGAGGATGTGTGGTGCGCCGTTTCATGCCACCTTTGAGAATGGGGTCGCAGCCGAAGCTGCAATGGAAAAAGGCGACAGCTAACACACCAATCTACCATGAGGAAGGAGGCGCCACACCCGCACCGTCAGAAGAACCGACTATGGCTCAGAAGCAGTGGCAGTCGGAAGAGGCAGTCGGCACACCATCCTACTGTTGAAGCGGAGGGGAGCACGACCTGCGTGCCGCCGATGTATCTGCGGCTCCGACACCCCTTTGGCAGGACCCGCAGTGAGTCCTGTGGGTGATCTAGAAACATCAAAAAGGTGATGCTACTTCGCTTTCAAAATGGGGGAAAACCCATCATGCCAGCACATGCAGACCCCTATCGGCCCCAGGCCGCGCCACTTGCAGACCGGGCTCCACCGCGGGTCATGTCCCGCTACGGGCCAAACCACCCCCTGTGGGCTAGGCCTCCCCCATGTGGGTCGGGACACCCCATTGTGGGCCAGGCCACCCCATTGCGGGCCGGGACGCCCCCATGAAGGTCGAGCTTCCCCTTGAGGGTCAGACTACCCCCTTGTGGGCCACGTCGCCCCCTTGGCGGTCAGGCCACCGCCTTGCGGGTAGAGCCTCCCCCTTTTGGGATGGGCCAACACCTCACGGGTCAGGCAGCAACATCCCTTGTGTGTCGGGTCGACCCCACCGCGACCCATCCCGGCCGGGTCGGACCCGGGCCCAAACAGACCCAGAAACAATTAAATGGCCATAAATTGAGAACCGAATGTCCGTTTGACGAACCGTCTATGACATTAGGATCCTTAGATCGAGGTGTTACTTTTGGAACATTACACGTGAGTTTTAGAAACAGTTGGAGTACAACGGGTTGGATAGAACATGAATCCAACTGGGCCCTTGGAACTAAAACTCTTATAACTCACAGACTGGGCATATGATTGACACAACCTCTATTGCATTGGAACCATTACAACATGGAAGTCCTTTGGGATAATCCATTGTGGTGATTAGTGGCAGTCGAGTACGACTGATATCTCAAGGGGAAGTTTCTACAAACTCAAGCACACTGGGTGTGAGGAATCCTGTGGATATCTGTAAAACGGAGAGAGAACATTGATCCTGTGTGGGTTAGCATCCATCGATCTTGTGTGGGTTAGAATCTTTCAGATCATGTGTGGGTCAACGCTAAGAAATCCTATGTGGGTCATCACATACTAATCCTGTGTGGGTCAGAACCTCTGTGTGTCAATGGGGGTTAGTACTTATCGATCATGTGTGGTCTAGTAGCAGTGATTTTTAAAAGAATAAGATGATCTAGCATATGACTAATCATCTGTACTTATGTCCTTAAGTTATACCTGGTGTGATATGATTAGTTTCACCTTCTCGGTGTTATCTTCGTGTTGTTACCTGTGTGGTAATTCTATCTTCTTGGTGTTACCCGTGTGGTACATATATCTTCATGGTATTACCTATGTGGTTCATCTACCTTCGTGGTGTTTTCTTCGTGGTGTTACCTGTGTGATACTTCTATATTTGTGGTGTTACCTGTGTGGTATTTCTAATATTGTGGTGTTACCTTTGTGGTGTTCTTCCCTCATGTATTAGATGATAATATCTTGATAACTTTGGTATATGTATGGTCATATACATATTTAGAGTTGATTTCCATCACATCGTGCTTTGAGTTCGGGTCCGGCGTTATGGTTTTTCCATTGTGGAACTCTAGGAGACCTACAGGGGTCTCGGGGTCCCTAATGGGTATCGTTATACTCACAACTGCATGGGCTACACCAACACCTTATTGTGTCTTTTGAAGACGACGTACAACATTGATCATGGATGAGGGATCCTGGAATAGATGGTGCTCAGTGGTGGAATATTTGGTGAGAGATGTGACACGGGGACTACTTATCGTGGGATGTATCTACCCTTCAGGTAGGATCCTCAGAGGACAATCCAAGAAGTGGTTTGTACATTTCATTTGTATTTATACTTTTTAGTTATACTTTTACTTTACAATTGGGCTTTTATTGTGTCCCATTCTACATTCATCACTCTTTTACTACAGTAGTATACATCATTGTATCTTTTTTTTGTTCTTTGATTGTTTTTTTGTACAGGATAAAAAAGAAATTCCTTCCCATTTTAGGGATATGCCTTTATATTTTTAGTCTCCAGCCCATGGCCTATGGAAGGCAGGCTTGGGGTATTAACAACACAAGCCCCAAGTGACATGTCGTTAAAAGTAATTTTTAAACAAAAAAATATACTATGTACATGATTAGGTATTGTTAATGCATTGATGGATGAAACAGGTGAGGATAATGATGAAAATTAAATGAAATTATGAGATGTAATTTTGTAAAATTTCCTCTTAAATAACACCTTATTGATTGACAAATTAGTACCTTTTATTTGGTATTTTGGAATGATAATAATGAATAATATGTGGGGAGAGTGATGAGGATATTATTTTGAAAAATATTTGTGTATCAACAAGTATTTTTGCGTCGAAATATGGGGGTGGAGATGTGGTATTTATACTTGAGGATAGGTGGGTTCAAGTGATTAATTTGTTGTATATTTAATATTAAAAGAAAACCATAAAGAGGTGGAAAAAAATTCATCTACATTGAATTTTAATTAATATTTTTAAGATATTTAGTTTTATTAAACACCTCAAACACCCTTTAATTGTTGTAGTTTTTAGGTATGTTCTACTTTAACATTTAATTTTAGCCACTGTGAAAATGTAACTTTTAATACGGTAAATAATTTTTTATTGTTGTAACCTTTTTATTCCTAAAACAAGGTTTCTAAAGAGAAAAATTCAATTGATTGAAATGTTTGTATATATAATTTCAATTTCAAATTGATTACAAATACCAACGTATTATTAAATGATATAAAAATAATCTAAATACAAATTAAAACCAATTCATATGATAATCTATCAATTTAAATAGATTAGATAAAAAATTATATTAGAATTAAAGTGAAGTTTATTTCTCTATTCATAAAAATAAGGATGTTGTTTTAATGTACCAAAAATGTATCCAAAAAAATATGATGTCCATATTTCAATGATTAAGTTTATATTTTAATATAGAACTTATAAATGTTTATAAAACTATATATTTAATGGAGTTTCTATTTAAAGGCGGATAGAATGTCTTTTTTTGAAAAATACCCCTTTTATTACCAATGTTGGATGTGCTCATATATAATGTTTATATAATAAATAAGATGAATTTAAAACAATATATATAATTAATATTTAGTTAATATAATCTAGAAAGTGTAATTTGGTTATTTCTTAAAAATAATTATTCACATTTAAATAGTTTTTCAAAAAAAATCATATATAATCTATTGGTTTTTAGATTAATTTCAAATTAATTTGGTAACCAGTGAATCATTATATAAACATGTTAAACCATATTTTAATAATGTAGTTGAATCTTTTCATTCCATATACTATAATTTATAGGATATGAAATAATAATATTTAGTTTTTTTTAATCTCGGTGTAGCATATTATGTACGCTATCAAAAATATTTCCTCTTTTATTTATAAACTTGGTATTTTATATCCCCCTAAAATAAATTGAATCTATGACATTTGAATTCTTGTTTTGTGACTAAGTTATAAATTTTCATAATACATTTATTTAAATCCCATATTGTAAAAAAAATTAATAAGATTACCATATTAAAAGTAAGAAATAGATGTGTGGATATCACCTAAGATAACAAATACTATAGTTTCATGTAAGAAAACATAGATATAGAAGAGAAAAATAACCATCATGTTCAGATGAATTTTTATAGAAAACATTTTCTAGATAAATTTATCAATAAAAATATTATAATTATGTGATTGGTTAAAAAGCCATTGATTTCACTTTCTGTATTGAAATTAGATATTTTTTGAGTTTATCATCCTATTCATATAATTGATGAATTTTATTACTACCTATTATAAGATAATAAGTAAATATACATACTTGAAAAATAAATATTCATTATTTAATCAATTTTTACAACAATCAAATCATTTTTCCAAAATTATGAGTATTCAAGATGATATGATTAAACCTAAAGCACTTGAATTAACTTCTAGAGAGTCACATAATCACTAAAAGTGTAAAAATCATTTTATAATTTCTTAATACATTTACCAAAACCAAAATGGATAGTACATGACATGATAATTCCAAAAAATAATAAACCATTATATGTATGAAAACTACATTTAATCTCTAAAATTATATAGTAAGACCCATGATCTATATAGACTATTCAATTAAATAATTTTATTAACATTAATTAAAGAAAACAATATAATATCGAAACTCAAAATCATAATGATTTGATAACATAGTCATACAATATAAATTTTATCATTTCTCTCCAAATATCATCTATAATTCTCAATGTCTCATACCCAAAATGTAATTACCGTAATCCCATATTATCTATGATTATTTACTCGTTTCTATAAATAAAATTAATCATAATAAGTCCTTAGTAAAAAAATATATTTATCGAAAAATAAAATTTTACCATTAATCATTAAATAAAATTATATAGTATTCTATTTACATTAGTCATATAGGGTTCCAAAAATAGTGTATGTATTCCAATGTAACATTTTTCACATAATCACTAAATAGTTTTCTAATACCAACAATATCCATTTGATATAATATATGTTTCTGAAATAAACATAATCTAAACACAGATAATCATTTAAAATAATAATTTATACAATAAAATGAATTCAAGTAGTCTAGTAATAGGTGATATAGCCTTGTTTCCCTTTGGCTGTGGGTTTGATTCCTACGACCTTTCCAGATGTGATGGGTTGTCACCCATATTGTGGGTTGACGATTGTTTTAAAAAAAATAACCATAACATGTTTTTACATAAATTTTTGTTTTATAACTCTCATTTTCATCAAAACTATTTATGAAATCAAAATTGTCATTCATGATATTATTTATATATTGACAATTTTTTTTGTTTCACATCTATATGATTTAATAAAACTATTCCCAAAATAATGAACATCGTACCATTATTATGGTTTCCACCTGGTTTCATCATCATTCTGTTCATGTAGATAAAACGTCCATGAATCTCAAAAACTATTTAATGATTATTAAAAATCACTTTCTTAATCCATCCATATACAACATGTACAACTTGAGTCATATTGGTGTCTACATAAAAATAGTTTTAGTAAATATTCAAGTGTGTCATATAATTTAAAACATCAGATAAAACATGATTGTTATAAATCATTCATACTAAATTTGACTTGAAACATTAAATCAATGTCCCTTTTAAAATTCCACAAGTATTTTCTTAATGTCAATATTTTAAAATCAAGCACCAATAGGCTATGCAGGGGTCTCTTTCTTGACCAGCATTTTCAAATTCACAATATACATCTTAATCATGGGGTATAGTAATATATTTGAATATACGTTGATAATATTTATATTGTTTATATATATGATAATATTTATCGAATACGATATTTTTAAAATCAACCCATTATCCTAAATGAAATTGTTCTTTAGAGGAGGGGTTTATTATCCAATTCATCATTTTTTATAATAGCTCTAAGTTTTAAAAAGTTTCAAAATCATCTGAAAATGGATATGAAATAATTATTAAAAGTATGTAATTAGTAAGATATACGAATGTTGTTTTAGATCCTCCTAATTCCACCTGTATCCAAAATTTCTAAAACGGCTACATTATAGAACAAGTATTATCAGAAAAACAAAATACAGATAAACATGTTATATGTTTAACAAATACTCCTAATCCCTAATGATATCTCAACAATTCATATGATACCATCTCTAAAATTTTATCCTTAAAAATTATATAATCTTGAGTTATGTAAATAATTTGAATTTAATTTACACTAAAGAGCATATAATGTTTATAGTTTTATTGATTTAGGCAAAAAATCGTATATAACATCTTAAAAATTAATTAATATGCACTTCTACTCAGTATATAATTTTTTCTCAAAAAAAACATTTGAAAATAAAAAATCATTTCATTTAATGATAAAAATAATCATGAAATCTTCTGTTATCTTAAAAATCATTCTAACCTATAGAAATTTTTTAAAAAACACTCGATTTTATCAAAAAGATATTTAAGGGATGTAAAATAAGGAATGGTACGATTAGACCATGAATATTTAAAACTCCTGAATCCTTTTTCACAAAATCATAATTTCAACCCATAAAGACATAGTCTATTTTACATACGTTATGAAATCATAAAATTTGTGAAAAACATAATAGAATCAATAAATCATAATGTTAACTTGGGGCATCCATATCATAATATAATTTGATCCTTCACATCTAAATTGGGAGTAACCTTCATGGTGATGTTTGGAATACCCATCATAGAAAGTTTCCAAAATCTATTAGGATAATCTTTTTTTTAACTCCATCTCATTAACCAATGAATTAGAGGGATATCATCAGTTCACCCTCCATTGGTTTATCATGGAATCACCTATATATGTATGCAATTACAAATAACCAAAACATAACAACAACACATAAATTTTGCTTAATGAAAAAATAACATTTTCACATTGCAATCACAAGATATCATTTCAATATATTGACAAAATCAATTACTTATCAAAAACATTTGAAATACAAAAATACATTAAAAAGTAATATTTTATTTATTTTATTTTAAATAAATTATGTATAAAAGTGGAATCCAAATATCAAATATAGGTTACGACAACAATGATATCATTGTCGCCGTATACATAAAGAAGGTTCCTTTTGTCTTTTTGCAATGATTGTAAATCAAAAAATATTAAATTATTAATTTTAAAATTAAATATAAATAAATTAAATATTTAAATAAAATATTATAAATTCATAATTAATTTCACATATATTTTTTTAATGTCATAATCAAGAAGTAGAAATTTAAACGAAATAATGGAAATTGGGTCAAAACATTTCCTTACAAAATGTAATTAGTCGATTCTTATGACACATAAAAGTAATAACCATCAAATTAAATATTTAATAACACTAAAATAAATATATTAATGACTTTTAATAAGAAGTTTCATTATATATACCCCACAAAAATGTTATTAGTGGTGAAAAATACATATTTCTCACAAAAGAAAAAAGTGAGAAGAGTAAATCCTATGGAACATCGTACCAATGACTTAATAATTTTTAAAATGGGTAATTATTTATAGAAAGTTTTATATCCACAAAAATAGATTTTCAAATAAAAAATAAACCAATATACATTTAGTCAACACATAATATTTTCATAATAATATCATTGAAATGGATGTATAACCCAATGAATGGTAATTATGTTATAAAA
This sequence comes from Viscum album, assembly GCA_963277665.1. NCBI lineage: Eukaryota > Viridiplantae > Streptophyta > Magnoliopsida > Santalales > Viscaceae > Viscum > Viscum album. Next base: position 555,595,079 of record OY728138.1, read on the forward strand.
ATCACTTATAAAGATCATTTTGCTAATAAAATATATTAATTAATTTTATTTACTATAAATAATAATTTATTGATTATAAATACAATATATGATATCAAAAATACATTTCTCACTTAATTATATAATGACATAATGAATAAGTAGATGTTTTTCCCAATGAATGGAAATTGCGGTACGATATTCCATTACAATGTTCATATCAATTACGTATGAATTTTTCAGTGTGGTGATTATGTGTAAAAATATTATACCAAACAAAATATTAATTTATATTATATAATAAATAAATAAATAGTGATTGCATAAATAATATTGTAATAATATAATCAATAATGTATGCATAAAACCAGATGAGTTGATAGTGAGTTCATAAACTCTCTTACTTTTAGTATGACTTGTCTCATATGACTTTTATCATACATTATAATATTCATAGATTAATATCCAATTTATTGAAAAAAATATTCAAGAAAACTATTCATTTAATATAACTTTTCATAGGGTTATAAGAATTACATAAATATTTATGTTCATGTCAGATGTTTAGTCGATATTCTGTAATTGAGTCAAAAGTGAACATGGTATGATGTCAATAGTTCATTTCATCATTATTCAGTAATCAACAAAATATATAACATGATATAAATATCTTATATTTTAATTATATAAGTATCTACAATAACATTTTATGATAATCTACAAACACTGTTCATGGAGATGTTAGGCCATATGTAATCATGAACACAAATTTTATTTTTCTTGTCCTATTGAAGGAATGAAAATAAAATAAAATATATATAAATATATATACATATATAATATAATTATAGTAGAAATATTATTAAATTTATATCATCTATTTTTACTAAATAAATATTTAATACATTTCATGTGATTTGTTAGTGAATGACATCATTTTGAAGAGGTGGTAGTCAACACATCCCCAATGGATGTTACCATACAACCACAATTTGGAATGCATTAATATATGATTAATATAATATTATCATAATATTAAATAGGATATAATATACATATTAAAAAATAATTTTATCATAATAATGGTTTTAAGACCATCCATTAAGACGTAAAAGGAAAAAACTAAAATAGAATTATTCACAGAGGTGATTAGCCAGCTCAACATGGACAACAATTTCATTTCATTGACTAAGATGAGGTGAAAAATGAAATGGATCTGACATATTCAATTAGAAACATGATAATACTGTATTTAAAATATTATTAATTTATTATGCATTATTTTATTAAGGTAGTCAAGATAATTTAGAAAATGTAACAAAATTAAGCTACAATCATTGAGAAAATTTCCTCTTGAATAATGCCTTCATGAGAGACTTTTGAGGACCTTGGATGATTTCATTTGGTGATACAAGATTCAATTTGATGTGACTAGTGTTGGGGGAGATTTTTGGGTAGATATTTTTAGATATATAATTCTTTTGGGTTAGAAATTTGGTGGTATAGAGGTGGTATTTCTGCTTATGGAGAGGTGGGTTGAATTGATTAATTTAATTAAAATTTTATATTAAAAGCCAACCATATAGTGGAGGTATTAAATTAGACGACATTTCATTGTAATTAATATTTTATAAGCTGTTTATGATCCAGAAACACCTCAAACACACATTAAATGTTGTAATTTTTAGTTAAATTATAATTTAATATTTTAATTTGAAACCTTGTAAAAATTTTACTTTTAATTTGTGAAAAAAAATTAACCTGTTTGCTTTTTTATACCAAAAATAAAATTGACCATACAAAATAATTTTGACATTACAATTATTAGTATTTAATCCATTTTTCCTAATTCAATTCATATAATTGGGAAAATTAGATTCAATATTATTTTTGCAGAAAAAACAAAAAATCGGGGTTTTAGACTGATATGTTCAAATGATTGAAATGATTTATATATAATTAAAAATTTTAAATTTATTACAGTTACACGAATTAGATGAAATGAAAAAAAAGAATATGAATATAAATTAAATACAATAAATATTGTATTTTTTTTATTTAAATAAATTAGATGAATGATTTATTTTTGTATTAATATGAAATTTTTTTAACTATTCATTAAAAAATGAAGGTTATAATAAAATTACCAAAAATATTATCCAAAAAAAAATTTGATCTCCTGATATCAATGAATTTGTTTATTTTTTAATATAAAACATATTAAGGTTTCAAATACTAGATTCTATTTTGGTTTTCCATCAAAATGGTTCAAACATAATTTATTTGAAGTACTAATTTTATTCATAAAATTGTATTTTTTTTCTTATATAATTTTTATAAAACTGATATGATGAATGTTAAACCATATATTGAATTAATATTTTAGTAATATCATCCAATAAGAGTGATTTGGTTATTTTTTATAAATAATTATTCATGTTTATATAGTTTATCAAAAAATATATCATTTATATTCAATATAAAATAAATAAATCCTTCATATTCTATTACTTTTTATTATCATATCATGTTAATTTCGTTACCAAGGAATCATTATATGAACATGTGTAATAAATATTTTCATAATCTAGTTAACATTATTTATTGCCTCTATTTTAAAATATATAAAATTAAATAATAATATTTAGATGTTTGTTTCATAGCGATGTAATGTTTCATATATGATATCGAACATAGTACCTCTTTTTTTAAATGTTCAATGTCACAAAATTTCCCCAACTAATAAAAAAATATTTTTTAATTTAGAGAAAATAAATAAACATATTAAATTATCCAACATCTTTTGTTTTATCATTTTAAGAGATTTTTTAATTACAATAGTACTTCTCACATTATTTAGACTATTTGAATTGAAAAATATGATCATAATGTTCCTAAATATTCCACAATATTTTAAAATATATGATTACTTCATTTTCGAGTGTATATATTCAAGGAAACTATATTTAAATAAATATTTCTAATCAAGAAATACTATACATGTTGGGGATTCAATAAAATATTTCCACGACCTCTCATTTATGTTATTTATAGTCTACTAATTAATCGTTACATAATTGTGTGTATTAACCAGTTTTAAACCATTTTATGAATTTTTTAACTAAATCAATACCTAATAATTTCATTTATTTATGTTGGGTTTGGAATGGTATGATTTTATCCAAAATACATTATATTTGGTGGTTTTCATCATAATATCATTGGATAATTTTTCTAAAATATCAGTGTATTCAATAATCATTATTCTCAACATTTCAATGTTGATGTTAAGGTAAACTTATTCGTTATTTAACATGTTATTCTATAATGATATTTCATTAATCCTAAAAAATTAAACTCAATGCATGATAATATATTGATCGTTGTTTTCACCGAATGATCAAATGCTGAAATAATAACTTGATTTTGTTTCCTCTTAATCATCATAACCACGTCTCCAATTTAGGATGATGTGAGAGTTTTAAATTTCATATTTTTTTATAACATGAGTGTTAGAATAAAATTTAATAGTATTCTCATAATTTTTCCTCAAATGGAGAACAGAATATTTTGGTTGACATCCTCTAGTTTATGTTAATTTTATTTTAATATATAAATCAATTCAATATTGGCATTTCTTATTTTCCAAAATCAACATATAATTGAATTAACCTATCCTAAGATAATATTAAATGATTCTATTTTTTTATGTATCTTCCTCAACATAAACTTTTATTTTCTATTTAAAAAAAATGAATCATAATTGTTCATTAATATATTTTTATGGAATACCCATGTCTTCTCAATAGGAAAATTAAATCACCAACCACTTCTGAATAAATTATATAATAATCTTTTATCAATGAATTGAACTCTATTTTAATTCACTAAAATTAATTACACCAACCAATATAGACTTCCTTCTAGAAACTATCAATATTTAGAAACATTAAATTATTTAATAGAAATATAAAATCCTAGATAAATGGTCTTATACCAATAATAGTATTTATTATTCCAAAAATATAATTATAAATTCATATTACATAGAATGGGGGGTGGATCATGATGTTGAATATCTTAAATAATTAAATAATTTATCGGTAAATGTAACACTTTATCTAATTGATAATGACCAATCAAATTTAATGGTAGTTTGTTGTACAATTTTACCATATATACCTTATTTAGGTTTCCAGTTTTTTAATTCATGATTAATGTAAATAAAGGTAATATAATTTATTTTTTTCACCCTCAATTAGATAAATTTTATAAGCATACATTGATTGAGTGTCGTTCAAAAATATCCATTATCCATTCTAAATAGTAGTTGTGTTCAAGATTCTACACTCCTTACCTTTGATAAATTACTCACAAATTTTTAGTGACATATCAATTATTCCCATGGTTCACACAGTCAAAATGTTTTGGGATGTTAATTTCTAACCCAAGGATAAATAGCAGGTCACTAAAACATATTATATATATTTTTTTAACAACTACATGAAGGATACATGCACCACTAATGGACATGTAGTTCCCTTTATTATTCATATTGAATTATTTTTAAAAGAAGGATAATTCCCTAATGTAGTCCATCAACTTGAATTATTAGAATCATGTCAATTCAACATTAGTATCACATTCATATTCACATTCGAAAGAAGGTATGATATAAAATCAAAATACGACTGATAGAGTAATCTTTATCTTATACAAATGTATAAATATATTAAAAATATTCAGGCATCTATCCCCTCTCCTCTATCAATTTAACATCCTTATACTATAAATATTATCTTCTAAAGAAGTAATACTTATCTCTGTCTTCTAAATGTGCAATATATACATAAAATATCGCAATAAAATCATATCATCATAACTAATTTTTTACTTTTATGTTGAGAGGGATCCTGAGCCAAAAAATACCAATGTTAATCAAAAGAAATTCTGTTATAAAAAATGATATAATTCCATTAATGAAATTATCATAATCATTTTTAGAGTAACATCTTTTTGTATGTCAATATTGTAACACCCGATTATTTTAATGAAATATTTTCTCCATATAAATTTAATTCTATAATAGCATGTACTGTAAAAAATTGTGAGTTTAAATGAACCTTTGGATGCAATTTTTATCCTAGCCTATAGGTTTTCTAGAATAAATATAAATAACTTATGAAAATGTATTTTGATGTCATTTTGTACAAAATATTTATGAAAAATATAAATCAATTATATATTTTTATTTCTGTATAAATAAATTTAGTAAATTACTATAAGTAAAATATATTAATGAAATATATATTTTATATTCCTAACTAAATATTTTTTATATTCATCCAATAGATTTTTTTGTCATAGGATATGAATAAACCATATTTTATGTATGTTACAAAATTTTTTAAAAGGGTTATTTTTTACCTTTTAATGGTGAACCCTATTAAATTATTATTTTGACACATTAATATTCTTGATATGAAAAAATAAAACTATTCTTTGTAAGATAGAGTTGAAAATTATTTTGGATGATTTATTAGTAATTCCTTAAATACAATAAAACATCAATTAATAGTAATAATACTCTAAATTTTAATTGAATTTTTTTCATGGAAATATTTTCTATATATAAATTATAATAATTAATGGATTTAAATTAAAATATAATACATTTGAATAATAAAATATAATATTTTTCATTTTCATTAATTTTACAGTGAATTAAAATTTAAAAAGATTTCAATATTTTTCAATGTCTTACGGTATAATACATGGTATCTATTTAAAACAACTAGATTAATATTAAATTAAAATATACAACTTATATATTTTGAATTTTGAAATATGGATTCCATATATGGAATAATTTGGTCCAAATTATGTAAATATTGTTATTTTCTTTTAGTGTACTATGAAATGTAACATTGGTAAAAATTACTAATACATTAAAAGGGTAAATAAAGTAATTAACAGTAATAATAATATTATAAAATCACTACAAAAAATATATTAATATCATTGGATTGGTGTGTTTCGAGAAAAATATAATACATGGTTTGACGTTCCTTCCTTTGGAAGTCATATGGATGAGATTATGACATTTATTTCATTTTATTTAAATAAAAGTTAAATATTCATTACTCAAATATTACTAAGTATAAGATTTTATTATATAATGTTCTACATAAGATAAATTATATTATAAATACTCATTTGAAATCAATTTTTTTTTCTTTATCATGGTTATTTATTTTTTACTTTTCAAGAAATAAATATATACCATAAGAAATTTACTTTGATGATGTTAAAATTAATTAATAAATTACAATTGAATAATTTTTTTATTAAAATAATAATATCCAGAAAAGTCCAAAAAACATGACCACATTTTATTGACTAATTTTATACCAACCATATACCTCGATGCGTTGAGTCAATAACTATTTGGAGTCTTAGTGAAGTGATTGTAACACATATTTATTTTTATTTCAAGTGAAGTTAATGTTATCACATTCATAATTTAAAAAGTATATCATTTTATATGTGTAATTTTCAATTATATAAATATTAGTAATAAAATTATTCTAAATTATATTATAATTATATTCATCGTAGAATTTTATTTGTAATTTTTATTCCTAAAATATGTATATTGACAAATTACAAAATATTGATTGTGTAATTATTTTATTAATTGTTATCACAAATAAATGTTATTAATAATATAAAAAATACACATAATTTGGGCTAATTAATATGTTTAATAAATTTTATAGATGAACTTTTACTCATAGAAAAATAAAATAATAATTGGTTTGATGTTAATTTATTATCATAATATTATTAAAAATCAATGAAATGAATAGTGTGAAAATTGAAACCGTTGATTGTTTATAAAAATAATTTTTTAATGAATTATTTTACAATAATAGAAAATTAAATAAAAATATATAATAATTATACTATGATATAACATTCTCTATGGTATTTATTTATGTTCTTATTTACATAATTTAAATAAATATTTCACTCTATTAATATTGAAATATCTTTAACCCTAGTTAAACATTAAATAGAATAACCAAGGGTTAATTAAAATGATAATGTCTAAATTGATAGAGAAACATATCTAAAATATATTGGATAATGATATTACAACTATATCTCTTATAATATTTTAAAATTGTTCCATTTTTTAGTTCTTTGGGGTTTTATTTAAATATAAAATAATATTTTTGGAGTCCCCAAATGTGTCCCTCACCTCAATTATAATGGGGAACCTCTATCCTCACAAATTCAAATCACATGGAGCCTTCATTCTCTCTCATACACATCGTTTTCCATTATCAACAAAACTAGTTACATTCTTGTGTTTTTTCTTTATTTAATGTCCAACTCTAATGATCTAGTAGGAGATTTATAAGATGCAAGTCGAATAAGAGGTAATTTCCTATGATGATTGTTTCAAACAGATTTTTTCTTCTAATTCCCCTTAATGATTTATTTCATTATAATGTAATAAATATAGTATCAATTATATAAATTTTTTTTTGTGGATATGGAACAATAGTATTACACATTCCATCCATCCTATCAAATATGAAATCACCACGTTTGCGTATGTACGACTTGTCATCACCACGTTGTGGTGTAATAGGTTTTTCACCACCACTCTACTTGGTTGGGTATGATGATGTACATAATAACTATATATTATTATTATTATTATAGGTTATCGATTCTGAAATATTATAAACCATTCACATCAATACCATTAAACAATTATGGAAATGATATAATCGCTCGCTCCCATGAATGTCCTTCTATCACTACGATGTGATTTCATTAATTCTACATGATCGTCATTAATGAATTATTATGTAAATGTATTGAATGAATATATTTTATAAATATATATATACATAATAACATTATTTTATGATATAACTATGTCGTATCAAGTAGAACCATAAATTATTTGACAGAACATAAAATTAATACATGAATAACAAGTAATAATGAAATTTTATTACCAAACAGATCCTAATATGATCATATATGATATCATAAAAATGAATATGATTTTTAAATTGGTGAATTAAATAATTTAAGTTATTATACATGATTTAATGATACAAAAAAGAGGAAATCATACCTAAAAGGTAAGGGAAAATTTCACAATATCATTAATATCTAATATTGTTTATACATAAGTATTTACCTGGGTATATTTATAATCCATTTAAATGTTTCCTAAATATGTAATATTTTTTTATTCCTCTAAAACTATTATTTAGATTTTACCCATGGGTAAATTATTGTTAAACATTACAAAATAAGTCATTTTTATTTATTCAATATGAGGTACTTTTTAACTTTTACAAAGTAAGTATGAGAAGAATGTTTTTTTACTTATATGTAATGAACATATATTTACGTCTTCATAAAAATTTATTTCTAGGAAGCTTAATCTACATTATTTCATGTTTATTTTCAATTAAAATACTTTCATCTAAAATTTGGAATAGTTTTGAGAAAATATAACTTTTTTGAAGAAGAAAATATATTTTCATAAAAAATTAATTTCATGTGATATATAAAAATTATTTTCAATATACGATGGGATTAATTAATAAGGATAAGTTTCGTGTATAATATCATTATTGGTCATATTATTTTATTGTTTTTCTAATAGAATTATATATTTGAAATCCATTTGGTTTACATGGATTATTTTATAGTGGAATGATTTATAAAGAAACCCATTTTATTTATTGGGGTATGATGAATGATTTATGTTATTATGGAACATGTACGAATGAATTAATTACGAGATTTTTGGGACCTATATCTCCCTCCAATGCATTGGGTAATGATTTATATCTCATGATATAGATAAGGATGGGATAGGAAATGACCTCGGTTCAGTATTATAGGGCAATAATGAGGAGTGATGTCAGTTAAGTAATGATCTTGGTCTGCTATGATGGTCTTGGAAATCATTCTTGACTAAAATGAACTGATTTTTTATGGATTGTGTATTCCACAAAACATCATGTCTTATGTTATGAATTTTGGGGATTTTTTTCATTGAGTCTTATAAAAATCCATGATTTATTCCATGGCATGATATCAAGATCATTCATATGTAGTATAATATTTTCAAATGTTATGTTTTTATATATTATGATTACTATATTAGTGATATCTCCATTTTTTTACCCTCACTAAGCATCTAAGGTCACCCATACATGTGAATAATTTCCCTAGGTTACTAAGAAGGGTATTTAGTAATATATAATAAAAATGATCCTAGTTATGATGAAATATGTGGGATACAATGAATATGTCTTATTAACATGCTTTTATGATTCACATGTTCTAATGAAACTATATATATGTGGTATTATCATGGTTTGTTTTATTTTGTAAAACAATATTATTATTTTATGAAATATAAATGTTTTTACTATATGGGAAGTTATATTTGGAGTCTGAGTAATAGTATAGTTATAATTTAGAAACTAAAATGTGAAAACCATAGTAAGAACCCAAGGATATCTAAAAGTAAGCGTTACAGTCCTAGTGTATTATGAATGATCATAATTTACATAGAGAAAATCTTATGTGTTATAAATTGAATATTTTTTATGATTATGTGGTTTTCCCATTATGATTAGTGTTTCTCACGCTATGATTCTTAGTGTTAGACAGTGGATAGAACCTGAAGGAATCACGTTATTATTGAACATGACTAGAAATTAAATTATTTCCTTCCTGAGAAACCATATGTTTTGGGAGCTGGAATAAAAAATCTTATGGATATGTCCACATAAAAATCTCAAAATATTAATCTGGAAGTTATCCAAAAGATCATAGGAGGGAATAAAATTATTTTTAGTCATTAATGAGGTATATTTCATACCCTTTCATTGGGAATTATGATACATTAGTGATTGTATAATGGATTAGTTCCACTGACAAGATATTTTTGTTTTTTAATGATTGGAACATGATAAATTCATCTTTCAGTTTATCTTTTGGAAGGTGAATTCAATAAATGGTGGAACCTAATCGATAATATGATGCCATGAGAATAAATTGAATCTTTATAATGGGGTGTGGTAATTAAATTATTTTCTTATAATTAATTTCCTTATATTCTTCAAACAGAAATGAATAAATTGTTTATTAAACATAATCAAAAGAACGATGAATTTGTTGGTACCTATGAAGAAAATTTTAGAAGACATGCAAGGTACCCATGTAGAATTATTACCCAACCTGAGAGTAAAATATATCGATTCATAAGTCTCTTAAAACCATGTCTCCAAATGGGATTTATCCATAAGGGACTTCAATAGCTATGATAAAATAATTAGATTTTATCTCAATGTTGATATGGAGATTTTCATAACCCATTAGTCCTATGGGTTTGATAAGAAAAAAAAGGTAATTCAAGGGAATATCAAAAGACATCACTGAAATGAAGATGATTTTTATCTTATTCTCAATTCGTGGAATGAAACATGGAGGAAATTTTCATAAAGGGACTATTAAAAGTTTTATGTTTGTAAAAGAAGGTCATCAATAATTTGAAAACCAAAGTGATGGAAAAAATATGTCTAGGGATGTGAATAGAGAAAAGGATACTATAAATTCACATCATAAACTTCAATGATACAAGTGAATGGAAAATGGTAACTCTTCCAATCAATTCCCTAATCCAATGGTTATTGATGATGGTCTTTGATGAAAACTATAATGGTCATAGACAAATACAAATCACATGTGGTCACAATTAGTGATGTGGCATACGATAATGAAGTGGTTAATGAGACGGACAAAATTAAATCTAAAGTAGAAAATGTTTTATTTGACTTAGGATCCACACACTCTTTTATTTTTGAATAATTTTCTACGGGTATCGCCATATTAACTCAATAATTATATGTTTTTTTTGTTGTGAATACTCTTAATGGAACAAGGGTTACATCAAAAGTTTATAATTATTCTCCAGTTGATGATTGTGGGAACATGATTATAGAAAATCTTATTATCCTTCCTATAGTGGAAATTGATTTTATTCTTGGGATGGATTTTCATTCTCTATATGAAGATTATATTTATTTCCAAGGAAGATAACTGACATTTCATATTCAAGATCAATCTATGATCATAAATTGATGAAAGTGTGAGTATGTCCTTCCAAAAAACATTTCTTCCATATTATGTGACATTAGTATAAAAAAATTAATTTTATCTATATCTAATGGTTAGGTAGAAACAAAAAATTAAGATTACACTAATTTTATGAATGTTTGATTACTTATTTATATAATGATTTTCACATCTTCCAGCAAATTTTGAGGTTGATTTTTTAATAGAACTTATACCAGGTATTATTTCTATTTCAAAGACACCATATAGAATGGTTCGAAATTAGTTGAAGGAATTACTGAAGAAACACAAAGAGAGTATTAAAAATGAATTCATACGCCCTAGTGTTTCACCTTGGGGTGAAAATATTCTATTTTTTAAGAATAAATATAGATCAATGAGACTCTAAATTGTTAATCGAGAACATAACAAAGTCACTATTAGTTAAAAATATCTTTTTCCCTATATTGATGACTTATTAGGCAAACTATATGGATCTAAATACTTTTCCAAGATTGATCTTCATTTATGATATCATCAATAATGGGAAAAAATAACATATAAAGAAGACAACATTACATACAAGGTATGAACACGATGAATTTATAATGGCGCCTTTGGGTAATACTAATTCCCTCAGTATCCTCATGGATCTAATGAATATTATTTTTAGACTATTCTGTTGTGATTTTGGTACTTGTTATATACATTAATATTATTTATCAATGTGGGAGTGATAACATGAATATAACATGAGAATTTAATAGAATACCATGATAAATGATATGATTTATGAAAATTTTAACAAGTGATAATTTTGGCGTTATAATGTTTCATTTTTGTGTCACATAATATCAAAAGATGGGATATATTTGGATCTAGAAAAAAAGATGTTATTGAATGGTGGTTGGGACCAACAATGGTAAAGGACATATGAAGTCTTATTCCTTTGGATGAATATTATTGATGTTTTTCAAAATAATTTTCATGAGTATCTAATTCACTTTCCTTGTTAACTCGAAAAGGATTTATGTTCATGTGGATAAAAGAATGTGATGATAATTCCAAAGACCTGAAAATAAGGTTATCTTGTGTACATGTGCTCACACATCCAAATAGTGGAGAATGGATTTTGATCTATAGTGATGCATCCAAAAAAAGGGTTATGGGGTTGTTATGATGAAAAATTATATGGTGATAGCTTATACATCACAAAAATTACAATTCCATGCGAAAAAGTATTCAAAATCATGATTTGGAGTTAATGGTGGTAATAATTACATTATTCATATGGAGGAATTATATTTATGGTGAAAGATGTGATATATATACTGATCATTAAAGTTTAATTTATATTTTTACTCAAATGGAGTTTAATATAAAACAATGACGATTGTTGTATTTCGTTAATGAATACAACTGCTAAATACATTACCACCAAGGAAGGAGAAAAAGGTGAAATATGATTTTAATCGAAATGATCATTCTAGCCTATCCATGATGAGTATCAAAAAAGATACAATATTTATGGACTTTCAAATTATGGATCATGATATTTTGATATATTGAGAGAAATATTATCTTTCAAAAATAAATGTCCATCTATCTGTACAGGTGATGTGTATGGAGGGACAAAAAGAATATTTTGAGATACAAAATATGGAGAGAAATGGTCCTAAATTAATACTTTAATTTTATAGAATGATAAGGCCCATGAATCACATTTCTATTCCACTCATACAATAATTAAAGAAGGATATTTCAGATAAGGATCATAGTTATTCACTCTTTATTCACCATTGAAGAAAAAATATGTACAACGTCCAGAATGTTTATTTCAGGTGTGATGGAATGATGTGAGTGGTTTTTAAATATGTATCTCAGTGCATGGTTTTTCATCACATTAAGGAAGATAAATATTTTTCAATGGAGATGTAACCACCATTTCCCATACTTTAATGAAAATGGGAACATATCACGAATGTCTTTTTCATAGGAATTCCCAAAATTTCTAAAGACCATAATGTTAAATGGGTTATAGTGGATCTCCCTATGAATTCAGAAAACTTAATTTCTATTAGAGAGGGTATATCTCTTTATCATCTTTCCATGATATATGTAATTTAATTTAGAAAACTATATGGTGTACCATTTCCCATCATATATGATTGGGATCTGAGGTATACATCAATTTCCTAGAAAAGTCATCATTTGTAAATAGATATAGAGTTATGATTCAGAACTTATCATTATTAGACATATGATCAATCTGGGAGGACAATTCAAACACTATAAGGCATGTTGAGTGATGTCCCTATTGATTTCAATGGATTTTTGGATCAACACCTACCTTTGGGTAAATTTTCATACTAAAATATCTTTCACTAAAGTATTACATGGCTCTGTATAAAGACCTATATGAAAATAACTGCTGAACTCCATCATTATTGGAAGATGTTGGGGAAAAAGGTATTATTACATGATCATGTTGATTAAATGGTATGAACGGTTAGATCTATTCAATAACAAATATGAGAATCTCATAGTCGAAAATAAGTTATGTTGAATACCCAAAAAATTCAATGAGTTTGAAGTGGGTTACAAGGTGTTTCTATGTATATATCCCAATAATAGAGTAATTATATTTCAAAATAAGGGATAGTTGAACACAAAAAATATCTATTCTTTTGAAATTATGGATTATTTTTGGGAAGGTAGCTAACTAATTGGAACTTCCACTAAATCTCTCTAATGATCATGATGTGTTCCATGTATATCTTCTAAAAATGAACATATATGATCTTTTACATATACTAATATCATAACTTTTACCACTGGAGGATGATATTTATTATGAAGAACAACCAATAGAGATTCTGGATCGTAGCAAAAAAAGATATATGAAACAAGACAACTTGCTTAGTAATTTTTTTGTGGTGGAACAACAAATTTGGGGAAGCAATGTAGGAAACTGAGGATACGATGAGGGATTTATATGATCACTTATATGTATCCATGTGACACAATGTTAAGGTGGAATTTATTTCAAGGGGTTAGAATGTTTCACTGTGATGTTTTTAAGAAATATTTTCTCTAGAAAATTTCAACTTTTCAATAGCTTTCATTGCACACAATCTTGAGTTTAAAAAAATTGCAAGATGTACATTTTAACAGTACTGTTAGGTTAGAACATATAAATATAACTATCATACTAAAATGTTTGTTGAAGTTATTAGCTACCAAATATTTATGGAAAATATAAATTAACTATATATTTTATTTTTTTGTCTTATTAGATTGGGTGAATTATAATATTTAAACTATATTATTGTAATATATACGTTATATAATTAGTAAAATATTTTTCATATTCATCCAATATATATTTTTTCATGTGGTAGGAAAAAATCCTATTTAATTTAAAAAAATCAATATTTTTTTTAAAAAATAATTTTTCTTCCTTTAATAGTGAACCTCTTTTAAATAGTGTTTTTTACAGATTGATAATAATTATATGAATACATAATAACATTTTTTAGATGAGGGATATAAAAATATACATTGATTAATTTTTTATTATTTTCTAATAACTTTTAAATTTTGATGACCAATATAAATACATTAAATTTTAATTGAAAACAACATTTTTCTCAAAATAAATAATATAATTAAGATATAAAAATGAACAGTTTTAAAGTAAAATAGAATATATTTTTATCATTAAATATAATTTACTTTATTATAATTATTTTTACATTGAATTCATATTTAAAATCATTTTTATCATTAGCAATGTTTTATCTTATAAAAAGTGTTATCTCTTTCGGAAAGTGGGGTTAAATTTATATTATTTAGTGCAAATTATATGTTTTGAATTTTGAAAAATATTTCCATTTTTTATAATAATTTTTTAAAAAATATGAAAATATATATATATTATTTTCGGACATTATGAATATTCATTATTGTAGAAATTATTAATACGAAAAAGGGTATATCGTGTAATTAAGGGAAATAATACCATTACACAATTACACTAAAACCTGTATTAATATCATTAGATGAGTTTATTTGAACTAAATTCATTTTTGGAATGAAATGTTGTCCTTTGGAAGCCACTTGTATGAGATTTAGACATTTAATTTATTTTGTTAAATGAAAAACTAATTATGCCTTACTCATATTTTAATAACTATATAATTTTTTTATATAAACATGTAATGAAGATAAATTCATTTATAAATACCAATTTTAAATGTAAAATGTCGTTATTTATCATTGTAATTCATGTGTGATTTTTACGAAATAGACAATTAACTTAAAGACTTATACAGTGATTATGTAATAAATAATTAATTGATGAGAAATCAATAAAATAATTTTATTAAAATGATAATTAAAAAAATACTCAAACACTTTAATAAATTATCTTGGTATAGTATATCTCGACCATATATATCCAACGGTCATGTTAGTGTCCATTTGGAGCCTTATAGAATAAAGTTTTTCGCAAATATTTTTTTTAAGTGACATTGAAGTACTCACATTCAAATTTTAATATGTATAAAATTTTAAATGTTATATTTTCCAGAAGATAAATTCTATTAAAAAATAATATTTTGAAATCTAGTAGAATTTTATTCATCATAATATTTTATTTTTAATTCTTTTTAAATAAATTTTTATACTAAATAATTACACAAAATCGATGATATAATTATTGTATTAATATGTATAAAAAATAAATGTTATTCAATATATAAAATTAAATATATTTTGGGATAATTATGTTTTTATTAAATTTTAAATATTACCATTACTACTTTGTAATATAATAAAATTGTTGTATTGATGTTAACATCATATCATAATATTTTTAAAAATAAATGAATTTAATAGTGTCAAAATTTACACCTTTGATTATTTATGAAAATATTTTTTTAAAAAATTATATAACAATTATAATGCTTTTTAAAAATATTTAATAATTATTATATGTTATTAAATTTTATAATGTATTTATTTATGGTCTATTTTTAATCATAGAAGTAAACATTTGACCCTTTTAATATTGAATTATTTCTTTCCCATGTTAAAATTTAAATAGAATAACTAAGTGTTAATTAAAATTATATGGTTTAAATTGACAAACCAACATGTGTAAATTCTATTGGTTGATTAAATAACTACCATATATCATCTAATAATCTAAATTGGGATATTTTGGAGGTTTTGGAATGAGGTTTTATTTTATTTTATATTTATATTTTTGGATAACAAATAATTTCCCTTCACCTCGATTATAAAACGGCACATCCTACCTCACATATTAAATTCATATTAAGCAATAAATATCCATCATATGTAGACATTATAACATCTACAATTCCCTACTCAAATCTAGATGTTCTTTTCCCTTTAATGTTTAACACTAGTACAATAAGAAGAGATTTCGAGGAACCCCATCAAAGAAGATGTAATATCCTCTATAGATTCTTTCTATTTTTTTTTTCAATAAACTCTTCCAGAGTTTTTTCATTACAATATAATAAAACCATTATCACTTATATGTTGATATTTTTATGATTATGGAACAATAATATTCCACTTTCTATCCAACCTATGAAAAATTATATAACCACGCGTGCGTATATAAGACTTACTATCTCCAGACAACATTGTAATCTATTTTTCATCATGACCTCACTTGGATGGGTATAATTATTGAAATAATAACTATATATAATAATTATAACATAATATCTATTCTAAAATATTACATAGCATTCACTTAAATACCATTCAACAATTATGATACTGATATTGGTGCTCATCCGAACGTATAACCTACCGTCTCCATGATGCGATGTAATTAATTCTACATTATCTTCAATAAATAATGAATATAAAGAATTACAGAATGAATAAATATGATATATATAATTTTTGTATAATTTATTATGATATAACTACGACCAATGAAGGTAACAATACTTTATTCAACCAAAACATGCAATTAATAAACGAATAATAACTGATAATGAAATGTTATTAACAAAATAATTTTATTAAGATCATATATGATATCATGAAAATGACTATAATAATGGAATAAACCAATATAATTACTTAAATCATTATACATGAGGTTTGGAATCAAAATAAAGAAAATCAAAACTAAAAGGTAAGGAATAATTTTGTAATCTCGTTATTATCTAATTTTTTTATACATAAGTATTTACTGAGATATATTTATAATTCATGTCCATGTTCCTTAAATATGTATATTATTTCTATTATTCTAAAAAATTTTAAATTAAATTTTCATCATTGGTCAATTTTAATGAAACTATATTAAAGGAATATTTTATCATTATCTGATATGAGGATCTTTTTGAATTTTCTGGAAAAAGTATGAGGAAAATGTTTTCTAAACATATATGACATGAACATATTTTTAAATCTTAATAAAACATTATTTCCATGATGCCTAATCTACACTATTTTATGTTACACTTAAAATTATCATTTTTTATTTTATAATTTCTTGAGATTTTTTGGAAAGGAAATGTTTTGGAAAAAGAACATATATTTTCTTCATGAATTAATTTCAACTGTTATATCATAATTATTATCCATATAAGATGGAAATATTTAGTTGGGTTATGTTTCAAATGTAATATCATTATTGTTACTATTATTTTTTTGGTTTATTATGCATTTATATTTTGGAATATACTTTGATGGGTATTCCAAATGCAACCATGACGGTTACTCCCTATTTAGTTGTGAATAACTATAATGAATGTATGACAGGGATGCCAAAAAAACCATTATTATTTATGATTCCAATTTTTCCTTTTAGATTTATTATTATTTCATTTGTTTATAAATATTCATGGATTTAAGTTTTCTCCCTTCATTTTATATCCCATACTGAGGATTTTGTGCCTATCCCATGTTTTAAAATGTTTTTACTAGATATTAGTATGGGTAAGATAATGAAATAATCCAAGACGTTTTTATCAAGAAAAACATCATGCTTACTTTTAAAAATTTATATTAAGTAATTAGTAGATAATATTATAGTTTTTTCATCTTTATATAAATTTTAGTTGTTTTGTAATATTTTTGGGCTAATTCTATAAAAATATAAACCTTTAGAGATCCGCAATGTTAATTCCTAATAGAAATCAAGATTATAAACTTTTTAAGGATTGGGGCTTATAGTTGGTATGAAACATTAGTTTAGATACCTTTAGGGGATTGGATATTGTTAATAGAATATCGATAAAATATTTTTTATTTATTTTAAAATATAAATGATATTGAATTTTAAGATTAACATGTTTCTTAATCAATGATATGTTTAATTAGAATGGTTTTACAAAGAGAAAATTGACCAACTATGCTATCATGGTATCAAGTGGAAAAAGACCTTCTAATTCAATAACATGAGATGGTTGTAATCAGAAATGAACTATTTGATATAGTGATGGAGCAATTGTCATAGTCTATAAATGGTGGTTGTATCCATACACGAGAACAACCAGAACAACCATATAGGAATATTTCAGTATTGGAGAATTTCATTAGAAAATATCCTCCATCATTCAGATGATTATCTAACTATGTGCTAGGTGAATGGTGAATTAATGCACTTGAAATGATTTTCAATGTAATGGGGTGTTTATAAAATCCACATGTTAGTCTTATTGTTTAATGTTTTGAAGGTGAAACAGATCAGTGGTGGTCGATGGTTAAGAATATCATAGATAGTGTGGATCATGATTTATTGGATTGAGATGAATTGAAAGGTATGTTCACTGAGAAATTTTTTCCTAATGAATTTCTAAATAGGATTAAAATACAATACATTGATTTTTCGAAAGAGGATGGATTAGTTTATTATTATAAATCAAAATAAACTATACTGGAAATGTTTTCTTTAAATTTCATCCGAAATCATTATAGAAAAATAAATAATATTTACTCAAAATTATAGACAATTTATTGAAAGGAATATTGTTACCATAAGTATAAATGTTATCAAAAACATGTTCTATATGTGATGATGGAGGATTTAGGTTTTTCTGATGATCAAATATTCTTTAAAAAACAACAGAATAAGAGGATGAGGTGGTAGGCGAAAGGGAAACATTCTTTGAAAACTTATGATGGTAAAAAAAAATATTTATAGTTTGTGAAATTTTATTTAAAAATAAAACCCAGGAATTCTATTTGAGTTCTGTTAAGTGTATCTGACGTGGTAAAATGGGAGACAAGGCTCATAATTACACTGAAATTGATCAGGGTAGCCATAAGGAAAAATATAATTTACCATCAGTTTATTTTTTAAAGTGAAATGAGATGGGTTATTATGAAAAAAATACCAAAAAAGAAATAAATTGATATGAAGTATCCATACAATAATTATAAAGGTGTGGTTAAATCTATTGAAACTACTTTAGGTGATGTTGGGATATCACATGAATTTGTATCAGGTACATTTTTTATTTATTCATAGTATTCCAATGAGTTTTTTATTCTGTATCTACACATTCTTTCATTTCTCACTATTTTTTGGGTAAATTTGGAATTCCACCTCAATAAATGAATCTAGAACATATGGTGAAAACAAATGGGGAGAAATGTGGAGGGAAAAAATTATAAAAATCATCATGTCTGTTTTTGTAGAAATAATCTACATGAAAATGTTACTATTTTACCTCTACTAGAGTTTTATGTTATTCTAGGTATGGATTGGATTTTTGTTTACCATGATTAGATTGAATGCAGATATAAATAGTTTTCTTTCTAGAATGTATTTTTGTTTTTTTATATGAAAGAACCAATACCTCTGATAACATATCTTGAATTTGATAATATACTAAAAGAGGGAAATGAATAATACCTTACACATATTGTTGAAAACAAATTATTTTTTCAGGTCAATGATGTTTCGAGGATAAATTAATATCTTGATGTTTTTACTGATGAGTTTGTATGTATTATACAAAATCGGGAAGTTGAATTTACAGTTGATATAGTTCATGTTGCTAATGTAATTTCAAAACACCCTTATTCAGTGACAAAAATTGAATTTTAGAGTTAATGAATGAATTGCATGTGTTATTAGATTATGGTTTCATTCATCCTTGGACATTGAAATGGGTTATACCACTATGTTTATTATAAATATTGATGGTTCAATGACACTTTCATTGATTACATATCCTTGAATCACCTCTCTGTTATGAACAAGTATATGTTTCCTCATAATGATTATTTGATTGATCATCTCTTGGGAGCTTAGTATTTTTCAAACGTAGACATGAAGTTGGGGTTCCATCAGTTGAATATAATGGTTGAAAAATTTACGAAGACCTTCTTTCATACTGGATAAGGCTATTATAACTTTGAAGTTATTCTGTTTGGGTTAACTAATGCACCTGATGTATGAATGGATCATACGAATATAATATTTTGTGAGTTCATGGATACATTTGTCGTTGTGTTTATTGGTGAAATTTTGGAATATTCTAAAAGTAAATTTGAGCATGAAAGTAATTTATAGGTTATCATGAAAACATTAAATGAAATGAAATTGTATAAAAAATTCAAAAGATTGAATTTTAGTTAAACATAATTCATTCTTTGGTCATATTGTATCTAAATATGGCATAACTTTTCATCCTGATAAAACAAATGTTGTTAAATAATGTCCAATACCCTCAAATATAATCGGGATTCATATTTTTATGTGTTTATCAGGATATTACTAGAGGTTTGTTGAATATTTTTCACATTTTTCCTGCCCACTAAATATTTTAATTCAAAAAAGTGTTATGTTCATATTGAAAGGTAAATGTGGTGATTGTTTTTTATGAATTTAAATGAAGATTGCAGAATGCTCTAGTTTTGGCATTACCTTCCATGAATTGTGAATTTTTTATCAAATGTGACGGTTGAATGAAAGGACATGTCTATGTCCAAATGAATAATTATAACGTAATTGCTTATGCTTCACGTCAGTTGGAAACTCATGAGTAATATTATAGTACACATGATTTTCAATTATCTATTGTTGTTTTTTGTTAAAAAATATAGAGGCATATTTTTATGGAGTAAATTTTAAATAAATAGTGACCAAAAATGTTTGAAGTATATATTCACTCATAATTAATTGATCATGAGACTGAGAATATGGTTGGAACAAATCATGAAATATGATTACACGATTCATTTCCATCCATGAAAATAAAATAATGTGTCTGATGAATTGTGTTATAATAGTAATGCTACATTAACCATGTTACGTTTAGACCGTGACCATTTGATTAATGATTTGGTCAAATTTGGAATGGATGTTGTGTGCGCAAGAAATTCACCTATATTTTCGCATGTTAGTGAAATCATCTCTTCAGATAAAATCATGCAAACAAAGATGGAAAACAATTAGTAGAAGAAAAAGGAATAATTGGTCCATAACGATAAGTTATATGAATTTAACATTGATAAAGACTATGTTTTGAGATTTTTGAAGAGGTTATATGTGCCTTATGATTCACTATTGATGAATGAATTATTATATAAAGTTCATAGTTCTCTATTTTCAGATTATCCTAAAGGCAATAAGATATACAGAAACATTTGGGAATATTATAGGTGAGATGGAATGAATGAAAAAATTGATAACATTAATGTGATGTGTTTGAATTGTCAGTATGTGAAAGAAAAACTGTTGTTTTCGAAATGGATTCATCATACATTTCCAGTACTAGAATGGAATTAAAAAAATATTTCAATGTATTTCATAGTGGTATTACTAAGTACTAATCCAGGTAACAATACGATTTGGGTTATTAGTAATAGATTGGATAAATCATCTAATTTTCTTATTATTTTATATACTACGTCTCTATATCAAATTTATGTTTCCTATATTAAAGAGATGATGAGGTTACATTGAGTTAATATCTCCATTATATCAGATTATGATCACATGTCCACTTATAAATTTTGGAAGGTCTTTCAAAATTCATTGGGTACTGAATTAAATTTTAGTACAGCTTTTCATCCTCAGTTAGATGGGCAGTAACAATGAACAATTCAGACATTGGAGGATATTTTATGTTCTTATTCAGGTTATTACCCTGTATGTTGGGATAAATATATTTTTTATTTTTTATTTTTCATATAATAATAATTTTTATTAAAGCATATAGATGTCACCATTTGATTCGTAATATGGAAAGTAGGGACAAACACCATCTTTTGGGGTGACTATGGTTAAAGGAAGTTAATGGGAACTGATTAGGTTTAAAAGTTCCAAGAAAATTTTAGTTAATTCAAAAAAACATGGGGACATCATAGAGTATGAAGAAAAGTTATGCAGATTAAATGATGAACGATCTTTCTTTCGAGGTATCTGATCACGTCTTTCTAAAATATTCACCATGGAAATGTGTGATGCATTTTTTTATGAATGGAACATTGATTATGTATTTCATTGGACCAAATGAATTACTCTATAATGTTAGATCAGTTTCCTACAAATTATATATAACTCTTATTTTATCCTAGGTACGTATGGTTTTTCATTATTCATTGTTGATAATGTATTTGTCGAATCCATCTAATATTTTTTTTCAAGACATATTTTAATTGAAAGTGAATCTTTCATATGATGAAAATCTATACTAGATTCATAAATATAAGGAGCAGGACTGAAGAATAAGATAATTAATTAGGTTATGTTTTTCTGAAAAAAACTATGTGGTGGAAGTGGCAACATGGGAATCTGAAAATTCTATGAGGTATAAACACACCCAATAATCTAGAAAGGGAATAAAATTGCGAGGAAAAAATTTCAAATGTGGGAAAAGATATAACATCTTATTTAATTATAAAACAATTCATTTCATATTTATTAATATTTAAGATATGGATACTAAGTTCAATAAAAATCTTATACTATTTATGATATCATACTCGACACATCGCAAAGGGTTTCTCTGAAATCTCTTATTTCACACAAGACTGAGTTATACCAGAAAATAATACATTATTTTTCATGACCCCTCCCCAAAAAGTGTACCCTTTGTGGGCTGAAAATGTGAGAAGGTGGATAATGACCCCCGAGTCCCGCCTACAGTAGGCCCCGGGTTGGTGACTAGCACCAAGGGTATAGTAACCCACAAATGGGAGGCATTACCCTCTAAGAGAACACATGGGGAAGAGAGAGATAATATAGACACCAACCTAATCCAATTTAAATTATAAAAGAAACCCATTTACATATATGAAATTCCCTAGAAAAGGTTCAACAACTGAAAGGGAAACTACATGTACCCAAAAGAATATAAAACAGTAGCGACCACAAGCCCGAACAACATCTGCAAATACAAGCTAGTAGTAACCAGCCTGATTTCCAATTTGCTCCATGTGACCTGAAAAATAGTTTATATATACGAAGGGTGAGTATAATAGTATACTCAGTAGGATCCTCCCTAAAGCCTCTCGTGAAAAAGGAACAAAAGAATGCTAAAGCAGAGTGAAGAACAAGTGAAACTAACATGTCACCTAAATAGGTATACTATGTTCCCAACCTCACCATGGATACACTAACCATGTAACGCATACAAGAATATATCATATAGTAATGAATATCAAGGGTACCCCGCTACTACTTCCACACTGGTTTTCCGGTTTTCCTCGATGAAATACGTCCTGTGCATCTCTCTCCAAACGGTTACCCGTATAAACTAGGGAAAAGCACCACAATCTACTCCACGTGCACCACAATGGCTTTCCCACAGGCACCTGGGTTAATCTCCACACCATCCTCACAAACAAAAGTAACCAAGTAGGTTCCGGGAGCCACCACAGCACACATAACGTATATCATTCATTGGTTATTGTAGCTCATTCCATTATATCCCATACACTGAGTAAGTATCCTCAAGCCATCACAGCCTATATATGTTACACCTAGAGTAGTTCATAGGATACTATATCCAAAATATTTGTGGAAATAACCACAAGCCATTACAGCCCTCTACACATTTATATGGGGAAAACTAACAGTTGTTCCCACGGTAGTGGTATCTACCAAGAGAAGAGATAGGGGTTAAAGGGGGTAGTCAGTCATTCATCCTCCCATTAGAATGTTGGGGAAAACACCCCCCAGGGCTCAGTATCCCAAGGGTGTCTTTTTCCCTTACCGATAGGGTGGAGTGGCATATAAAAACACAAAAACTACAAAATATATATAACTTGAAACCACACTATGGGCATAACCTAGTCTTAGTCTCAACTGAAGCTAACATCTCTTGGACTCCGGGATGATATTTCTAAGACTAGGCATCCTATAAGAACACAACTAGTTATAGAGATTCATTAGGTTACTTCATTCCCTTTTTCATTAATTCCACTTAACATTAATTAATTATTTGCATGTTAATTAACCATGAACAAAACCCACATTTAAACATTCTTGGCCTCACATTCAAGATTTAATGTTCCTTTAAAGATTCAACATCACCATTAAATTCCAGCATCTCCATCCCCGTGGATTATCATCATTTAATCAAAATTTCAATTAAGAATTACTTTCCAATATTCCTAGGCATTCTAGAAAAGCATCCTATGCTACTAAACACAAGGGGGCTCAACACAGTGAGTAGATATACTACCCATCAAGTCTTTGTCGCCTATAGATGGTGCGTAGTCCCATTCTCCCTCAATAGGCTAAACACGGAAAGCATGTGGCATACCACGTGCGTCTTCGCCCCGTTAGGAAGAAGGGTAAGCCAAACCAGCTCCCTTGAGCAGCAGGGGAAAAGTAAAGCAGATAAAAACCAATCAAACCACCAAACATTCAGCCAACACATCCATTCCATACCATCATCCCCAGTGTCATCCCCGACACCCACATGCATAAACCGATGCATCTCGCCACTCTAGGCGTCATCCGCTACCACAACCACAATGCCTCTCTGCCACCACATATCAGAACACCCTCCTAGGGTCACATTACAACACATGCAGCAGGAAAACAACACATTACATCAATTGGGCTCTCAGAACTAATTCACAACAAGAGGGTAACTCATAACCCATCAAAGAATTAAATCAATCAAGTTCATAGATCCATCTTGAATTAACATATTCAATTAGTTGGTTCCAACATAATGAAACAAAACAGCAAGCTATCACAAAGGGTAAACATGCTTACTATGCCAACATAATCAACATCAAATTTTCAAAAGAACCAGAATCTTTTTCATGCCTATTTATTTTTATCCAATTAATTATCAATTAATTCAGGCTTTATGTTCTTCCCCAATTCATCAAGAACAAACTACTAACAAGCAAGACATAGATATCACATTATCTAGCAAACATGAGGCAACAACATACGTTCAATGCAATT
This sequence comes from Viscum album, assembly GCA_963277665.1. Taxonomy (NCBI): domain Eukaryota; kingdom Viridiplantae; phylum Streptophyta; class Magnoliopsida; order Santalales; family Viscaceae; genus Viscum; species Viscum album. The sequence goes on from OY728138.1 coordinate 555,620,658, forward strand.
TCTTAATCTGGTTCAAATATCTAATTAAGTCAATTCCATTATGATCCAAAGGGATAAATCATGAAATCTCTATGATTGCACATAAACAAATAGAGAAGCCACAAATCCCCAACCTCAATGGTTTTCGAGGAAAACCACAACGATCGATGAACACCCAAGAACCGAGTCGATTCTCCACGAATCCTCCTTATATTTATCCTCTTAGGAAGATCAAACCATGACTCGTCACAAACGACATCCTCACACATATATCTACCCATAACGGGCGTAGATCTAAGATACCAAGAGAATAGAAGGAGTAGATCTAAGTAGATCTAAGAATCCAACAATAACGAGGAAGAACGAACATATGCCTCAAGAAACCGACTTTGATTCGTGAATAGAAGCCTTCAGATCGCCTCCAAAACGCTTTGTGGAGGTTGTTCTACCTCCAAGAAAGGGTAATCCCATGTTATGGACAATTAGGGGCTTAAACGGGCATGATAAAGGCTAAACGATCAAGATAATAAAATTTAGGATCTAACATTAAGTGCTAGCACGACCTAGTTACATGGTTAGAAAAACCGTGCACTAACCGTGTGGTCACCACTGCCTTAGCCACTCAGCTCGCACGATTTGGAGGCACGGTTTACACAAACCATGCACCTCCTGTGCGGTCTCTACTTCCATCAATGATATCTACGCACGACTTGGCCACACAGTTTAAAAAATTGTGCGCCAACCGTGCGAAAGCTATAGGACATCCATTTTCCTTTAAAAAGGCCACCCAAATGAACCTTCAAGCTGCCTCGATCCCCCATGACACCTTTAACACCACATTTTCACAAATGAATAGACCGGAGAGGTCCGGGCCATTACATCAGATACCTCTCAAAACATTCTCATCCTCACGAATCCAAAACCCACCTAAAGATAAAACGAAACAAGGTCGGAACAACCACCCACCGACATACCTCTCAAAAGAGGGAAATCCACAAAAACATCAAAGGGGGCCATCTCATAAAAACGAAGGATTCATAACCACACCAGTTACATTTAAACACGAAAAGATCTAAACATCAATCAACTATGGGCACTGATCACACATCTGTGACTCACATTCCCAGGTACTCTCCTCCAAGCCACCATGTCTCCACAAGACACGAACCAAAGGAATAGAACGCCAACACAACAACTTCTCCTTGCGGTCTTGGATCTCCACAGGTCTCTCCTCAAAGGTTGCATCATCATCGACATCGATCTCTCCCCAATCGATGATGTGAGAGTTGTTATGAAGATAACGGCTTAGCTGCGATACATTGAAAACATCATGTATCTGACTCATCTGAGGGGGAAGTGCTACTCAATACGACACAGCTCCAACATGAGTAAACACCTCGAAAGGCCCATCAAAGTGGGGACAAAGCTTACTCCCATGTCCAAACTGTCGCTACCCATGACAGAGAGTCACCTTCAGAAACACATTATCCCTAACATTAAACTCTATGGGTCTCCTACTTTTATCGGCATAGTATTTTTGACGATCTTGCACTGCCTTCATACTATCACAAAGCACCTGAACCATCTTTGTCGTATTATGGACTAGTTATGGTCTGATAATTGCTTACTATCTGACCCCAGTACAGCACACCGGATAACGGTAAGGCCAGCCATACAAGACTTCAAACGGCGTCATACAGATGGTAGAGTGAAAAATGTTATCATAAGCGAACTCCATGAAGGGTATGTGCCTCATCCATGAGCCTCCAAAATCAAGAACACAAAAGCGCAACATTTCTTCAAGAGTTTGGATAGTTTGCTCTGTCTGACCATCCGTTTGAGGATGAAAAGCAGTGCTAAGTCATAACTGAGAATTGAAAGCATGCTGGAGACCTCTCCACACCATAGAGGTAAAACGAGGATCTTGATCAGAAATGATCATCCATGGAACTCCATGATGTCTCGCCACCTCCTCCAGATACTTCCTCGATAAAACTTCCACTGATCTTGACTCCTTGATCGCTATGAAGTGGGCCGATTTTCTTAAACGATCCATAACCACCCAAATAGCATCATGTCCTCCTGGAACTCGAGGTAAACCTGTAACAAAGTCCATTGATATTTCCTCCAACTTCCACTGAGGAATCTCTAATGGCTGGAGAAAACCACCAGGAACATGGTGTTCAGCCTTCACCTTTTGGCAGACTCAACATCGAGAAACAAACTCTGCAACTGCACACCTCAGCCCAGGCCACCAAAAATAACTCCTCAATGATATTTACATCTTTTTCACGTCAGGATTTACTGCTAAGTGTGAACTAATGAACCCTCTAAGAACCATCTCGCACATCTCTAAGGGAACCAAAATCCTTCCATGATACAACACTATGTGTTGTTCATCCTTAGACCAAACATCAGGGGCCTCACCACAAAAGATTCAGTCTCTCCAGACCACCACCTCATGGTCCCCCAACTGGGAATATTCCATCTTCTACACCAGGGATGACATCACTATCATCTGAAAAAGATAGCTTCTACCCCCAAATTCTCCCATGTCAAGATGCAAAGCTGACTGTTCCTCGATTACTCTCCAGGAAACACCGGATTCCTGCACATCATCGCTATGTGACTTTCGGCTCAGCGCATCAGCTACAACATTCTGCTTTCCAAGTGTATACGATATTTCGAAGTCGTATTCCTGGAAGAACTCCATCCACCGACTCTGTCATAAATTCAAGTCACACTGGGAGAAAACATGCCTCAAACTCTTATGATCGGTGAAAACCCCAAACCGCTCACTGATGAGGTAATGTCTCCACAACTTCAGAGAAAACACCATGGATGCCAACTCGAGATCATAGGTGGAATAGTTGCATTCATGGGGAATTAACTACCGAGACCCATAAGAAACAACTGACCTCTACTACATATGAACACAACCTAACAAAAGATGTGAAGCAGCATAGAAAACATCAAATTAAACTCTTTCAGCTGGAAGACAAAGGACTGGAGCACTTTCTAAATTCTCATTTAGATACTCAAAATCCACCTGACACTGATCAGTCCATATGAATGGTTTATCCTTCTTGGAAAAAGATGTCATATGTGTCGCAACCCATGAGATATTGGCCATGAACCTCCTATAGTAGCCTACGAGACCAAGGAAACTTCACACCTCTGACACTGTCTTGGGGGCTTCCCAAGAAACAACTTCTTCTATCACTGATGGATCCACAACAAGTCCCTATTAGGAAACAAAATGCCCAAATAAACGGACTTCTCGATCCCAAACTCACACTTCGGAAACTTCCCAAACAGCTGATGTCGACGAAGGACTCCCAAAACGGCTCGTAGATGCTCTGCATGCTCCTCTTCAGATGTGGAGTACAAAAGAATGTCATCGATGAAAACTACCATGAACTTGTCTAGGAATTCACGGGACACAGCATTCATCAAACCCATGAAAACACCTAGAGAATTCCTCACACCGAACGACATTTCAACGAACTCATAATGCCCATGACGTCAATAGAAAGCAGTCTTCGGGATATCCTCATCCTTCACACGCATATGAGGATATCCTGACTGAAAGAAAATCTTTGAGAACTAACTTTCACCCTTCAGTTGATCGAATAAGGCTTCAATCTTCGGAATAGGATAGAGGTTCTTTATTATCTCTTTGATTAAGTGACGATAATCGATACACAACTGCAAACTACCATTGGCCTTCTTTACGAACAAAACTGGCACACCCTATGGTGACATACTAGGCCGAACAAAACTACACTACAACAGACCATCATGATTCATACGTAGCTCTCGTAACATAGAAGGGGCCATCCTATATAGATACATAAAGATAGGAGACGCTCTTGGCTGTAGCTCAATCCGAAACTTGATCTCTCGTTGAGGGGGTAATGCTACAACCTCCTCTAGGAAGACATCAGGGGACTCCTCTACGACCATAGGAAACCCCAACTGCCGAACCTCTGAAGAACTCAGCATCATATTAGCCATCAAGGATGATATGGATGGAACATGCCTATGACCCATCTAAGGATCTCGCTCACCAACAAACACCACCTTCTCTCCATCTGCACCGATGATGATGACCTTCTTCCTGAAGCAATCTACAATGGCCTTCACCGAATACAACCAATCCATGATGAGGATGACATCATACGGTTGTATCCATAAACATAGTAAATCTCCCGAAGAGCGGTGTTTCCCCAACACTAGCTCACAGTCTCTACATACTTCAAACAAGTCAGCTCGACCTCCAACTGGTGTTGTCAACACCAAGGGCATGAGATGCCTCTCCACCTCAAGTCCCAAAGCATGGACAAGGGTAGGTGGTATGAAAGTGTTTGTCGCTCCTGCATCAAACAAGGCATACACCATGGTAGAAAAAAAGCAAAGGGTACCTTGAATAACATCCAGCTCGTATGGTGCCAACAAATCTAGAGCCAGAAACTGGCCACGACCTCCTCCATGGCCTCTCTGACCCTCATGAAGACCACCACCACGGTCGCGCTCTTCTATCTGAGGACGGGGAGCATCATGGGGTTGTCCTCTACCTACCCCATCTACACTCTGGTGATCAAAAGTTGGTGCAAACTGCTTTTATTTCCTCGGCTGGAACTGTCTCAAAGGAGGAACCTAGAGAGGAGTGCCCGGTACATGAAGACTGCTTTGAAAGGTTGGGAAATCCCGCTGCTGATGACCATGACCACCATAAGAAAAACAAGCGCTTGATCACTTGGAAAAGGCCTGAGATTTTCTGCCTCCAGATAAACGAGATGGGAAGGGCGCGGACCTACCCCCAGCTGAACGGAAACTCTTCTGTCCTAAAAACCGGGAACCCCAGACCACAACTCTGCACTGTGAGGAATAGTGCTGATTCCCCTCTCGTGACAATCCAGTCCTGGCCAAATTCCTCTCAACAACCTCCGCCCTCGCCCGCACCTCGAGATATGTCTTCAACATAAATGGGGTGACATGGTGTTGGATCTCTAGACATAAAAATTCCTCAAAATGACTCGCCCTAGCCTCCTCATTAGGTAACAAGTCCAATGAATATCGTAGAAGGTTCCTGAAATGGATTCCAAACTCTTGAACAATGGATCTCCCCTGTCGATGTGTAAGATGCTCCTGGCGACTAGACGCCTTCGCAGTCAGAGAAAGGAACTCAACTCTGAACTTGTCTTGAAAATCCTCCCATGAGATCGATTACTCCTCACGATCCCCGAGGAACAAGAGCCACCACTGCCTCGCTTCTCCACACAGCATCGTCATCCCCCATGGTCACCCAGTGCTCCTTCCGTGCACGAATCGAACTGAAGCCTATCTCGACCTCCTTTAACCAGTCTTCCGTGACTGCGTCTGAAACGGAGCCCTCATACTTCTGCAGACTGTGGCACTAAAACTCTCGGAGTTTCTTCCTCTAAGTGTCATCGTCGTCCACCTCTACCCTACGGCAACTTGCTAGAACAGTCAGCTGGACATCTTCTATGAAAACCTGATGAGGACGTTGACCAGGAGCCATACCTGAAAAATAACAAACACTTAGAGCTCCTAAGCATGGAATATGGAAGACTCAACATTTATTAATTAATTGTTTACTTTTATTCATTTTAGGTTAACCTATCCCAAGGTCTACCCATTGAAACACAGGATCAAAGAAGAATGATACATGATCCTTTCCTAGTTTTGTACCCTACAACTAGTATCACCATGTTTAGTAGAAATTGTAAACTTAAAGGTTCGTGCAACAGATCATAGGGGGACCTAAACGCCTATGTCTCTACCTATCACCAGTGTTTACCCCCACTTTCTGAACATGAATGACACCATTTCCCTACTAACCTATTCAACATCACCTGTGCCTAACACCAATAACCATCATATCTCTCAACTAGAGCTCTGATACCACTCTGTCATGACCCCCTCCCCACAAAGTGTACCCCTACTGGACCGGCAATGTGAGAAGGGAGATAGTGACCCCCGAGTCTCGCCTCCAGTAGGTCTTGGGTTGGTGACAAGCATCACGTGAATAGTAACACACAAATAAGAGGCATTACCTCTATGAGTACACATGCTGACGAGAGAGAGAAAAGATTGACACCAACCAATTAAAACTGAAATTATAAAATAAACCCAATTACATATATGAAATGCCATGAAAAAGGTACAACAACTGAAAGGAAAACTACAAGTACCCAAAAGAAAGTAAAATAACAGCGACCAGACTCCAGAACAGCTTCTGAAACCACAAGCTAGTAGTAACCATCCTGATCTCCAACCTCCTCCAAGTGACCAGAGAAACGGTTTATATATACGAAGGGTGAGTATAACAGTATACTCAGTTGGATCCTCCCTGAAGCCTCTTGTGAAAATTTAAACAATGAATGCTAAAGCACAGTGAACAACAAGTGAAACTAACTCATCACCTAAACATGTGTGCTATGTTCCCAACCTCACCATGGCTACTCTCACCAAGTAACACATACAATAATATATCATATAGTAAAGAATATCAATGGTACCCCGCTACTACTTCTCCACTGGTTTTCCTCTTTGCCCCAATGACATACGTCCTTTGCATCTCTCTCTAAAAGCTTACCCGTATAAACTAGGGATAAGCTCCACAATCTACACCACGTGAACCACAAAGGCTTGCCTGCAGCCACCTGGGCTATGCTCCACACTATCCTCACAACAAAAAGTAACGAGGTAGGTTTTGGGAGCCACCACAGCCCACATAATGAATATCATACATCAGGTCTTGTACCTCAAGCCATTATAGCCCATACACCGAGTATGGATCCTCAATCCATAAAAGCCAATACATGTTACACCTATAGTAGTCCTTAGGATACTATATCCAGAATATGTGTGGATATAACCACAATCCATTATATCCCTCTACACACATATATGGGGAAAGCTAACCGATGTGCCCACAACACAAGTATCGACCAAGAGAAGAGAGTGGGGTCAAAGGGGGTAGTTAGCTTCCCTTACCGACATGGTGGATTAGCATATAGAAACACAAATAGTACAGAATATATATAACTCGCAACCACACTATGGGCATAACCTAGTCTTATTTTCAACTACAGCTAACATCTCTCGGACTCCAGGCTGCTATTTCTAAGTCTAGGAATCCTGTAATCACACAACCGGTTAAAGAGCTTCATTAGGTTACATCATTCCCTTTTTCATTAATTCCACTTTACATTAATTAATTATTTTCAAGTTAATTAACCCTGATAAAACCCCAAATTTATACATTCTTGGCATCACATTCAAGATTTACCGTTCCTTTAAAGTGACAACATCACCATTAAATTCCAGTATCTCCATCCCCATGGATTATCATCATATAATCAAACTTTCATTTCAGAATTACTTTCCCATATTCCCAGGCATTCTAAAAAAGAAACCTAAGCTAATAAACAGAAGGGGGCTCAACATGGTGAGTAGATATAGTAATTGTCAAGTCTTTGCAGCCTATAGCAAGTGTGTAGGACCATTCTCCCTCGAGAGGATAAACACGGAATGCACGTGGCATACCACATATGTCTTCACCTCTTTCGGGAGAAGGTTAAGAAAAACCAGCTGTCTTGAGCAGTGGGGGAAAAATCAATGTAGATAACAACCAATCAAACCACCAAAAATTCAGACAACACATCCATTCTATACAATCATCCCTAGTGTCCTCCCCGACACCCACATGCATAAAATGATGCATCTCGCCACTCTAGTTATACTCCGCTGCCACAAAAACAAGGCCTTTCTACCTCCAAATATCACAACACCCTCCCAGGGTCACATCACAACCCATGAAACAGGAAAACAACACATTACATCAATTGGGCTCTCAGCCCTAATTCAGAACAAGAGCGTAACTCAGAATCCTTCAAGGAATTCAATCAATCAAGTTCAAAGATCCATATTGAATAGACATTTTCAATTCATTGGTTGTAACATCCCAAGTAAGTAATGAATAATAGATATTTTTATCTATGTCTATTAATGAATTATATAGTCTTTTGGAGGCTTAAAATGAAAATAAATCCAATCTAAAGCATGGAATACACTAATATTTTTAAAAGGTTGTTTTACTGCCTTTTGATAGAAAACCATTTTTGAATCTATCTTTTGACAATTTTATAAACTATGTTTGTCAAAATAAACTTATTCATTATGATTGGGACATCAAAATTTACTTTGTGTGAATTTTTGGTATTTTTCTGACAATGTTCATTTTTTAATGAATAGTGAAAAATACTGCATTTTACATCAAAACTTCATTTTAATATAATTTATTTATATGATTAGATTATGTTTTGAATAGGTTTTGAAGTGAAATTAGAATATATTTTTTCTATTTAATCCAATGGTGGTCATTGGAATCAATTTAATTTTGAAATTGGACTTAAACTGGTGTCAATCATTTGATACTTATTGTTCCATAAAACAGGCTATTTGCTCTGATAGCGGGAATTAATTATTAAATTAATTAATGTGACTTATAGGTTTTGAATTTTATAAAATAGCCTTCATTTTTGAATTCAGAATATCAAATATAGCTTAGGGTTATGTTTTGGTATTTTTCTGAAAAACATCAATTTTTGATGAATAGTGAAATCACTAAGTGGTAGTTAAAGAAACTGATTTTTCGTTTAAATGAAATTTTGCCACCTTTGTGTTTTGAATTTCAAAAATATTACATAAATGGTTGACATTAAGAAGTAAAATGTGGTTCAATGAGATTAAAATATTTTTTTTGGTGAATAGTAACTTATTATGGTTTTAATCGCGATTAGTGGTAATTAGTGTCGTTTAAGGTAAAAATAATGCTTTAATAATATAAAATGACCTAGAAACATGTCATAACCACATTGGATGTGTCAAGGCCGACCAATAAAAGCCATGAATCAACTTGGGGACCCCATGGAGCCAGTTTGGTTGGGAAATGACATAAATAACTTTTTATTTAATGTTAAAGTAAAAATGACACAAACATAATATGTTTTACAAAAACAATTTTTACATGGGGTTATAAAGATCAGATTTTTGATTATAAATAGTAATTGGAAAGATAAAATTATTTCCAACATCATAGTATTTTTTTTTATAATTTTTAGACTTTACATAAATTAAATTATTTATGACATCATGATGATACAGCGATGACCTAATTATTTAACGATTTAAATAAAATGGAATGATAATGTAAAATCTAAGACCTACACATGTCCAAAACCTATTTGATGGGTGGATATCGAACCCTTGTCACCTTATACTCGAATTATATCAATGTGGGCCCATTTAAATCCGAAACTCATTTTCAAATAAAGTACTTTTTCATTACTTTCCAAGAGTGCCCCTCCTCTCCTCTTATAAAAGGCCCCCACCTCTACCTCCTTACCCACACTCCCAAAGACTTTTGCTCGGCCAACCCCTGGCCATTTGGTCTCTCCACTTCCCTATCTTACTTCTTGAAGCATCACTTTGGGCAGAAGTCTTCCCAAGGAAGCCTTTGAGCTCAAAACAAAGGGACTTACCCGATTTTAAGGTAAAGTATTCACTTGAGTCGGTTTGTTTTATTTTGCTTCTCCAACACCCTAAACCCTTTTTATTCATTACTTTTGTAACAAATACAGTATCGTAAATATACTAGGATGTTTTTAAAAGAATTATTCAAGCTACACTTACACACACCTACACTTAATGGTTAATGTACATACTGTTTCTGTGGATGGTGAATTTATGCCTCTCGAAACGATGATTGTTCAACATTCAATTAACACCTTCAAAGGTGGCCATTAAGATTTAACTATATTTATATATGATATATAATATGTTTATGTTTTCCTTAAGCTTCTATATTTTTCATTTTTGGTATACCTTTATGGTTTCCATTATGGGTAGACGCGATATCTTCATTTAAGGAAGTGCGGACTACCGCCCCCTCAAAGTGAGTTGATTCGTTAAATACCATATGTGGGACTTATAAATGATGGAACTATGATATTATATATGATATTATACTGGAATTATAATATACCTTTATATCATTATGATTCCATTCTATAAAATACGAAATAGAAATGAAAGTAGCGTTCATGCGTACGTACAGCTTACCGTCTCCATGAACGGTGCATTTCATTTTTTACCTCTAAATGAGTATGTAATATTATAAATGCATGCATGTACTGGATATATACGACATATATGATATTTACATAATGAATACCATTATGGATATAATGGATACATGAAAAACATGTAATTATAAAGGGCTTATTTTTTACTCAAGTACCAATGATCGTTAAAACGACCGTTATTAACTTAAATAATTACATACTGTTCATGACATGGCGATAAGTGATATAAAAGGAATAAGGAAATTGAAAAGGGTTCTTAAAAAAGTATAAATTAGCTCATGTTTATTATTCAGGAGATTAAAGAATGACCGAGTCAAGTCGGACCCGAGGTATGGGACTTCGTTTCAATCTCCTTTCATTGAGGCATATTTTGTTTTATACACAACGTTCTTTTATACGGTGTATAAACCCCTTTGAAATTTACGTTTATCCAAAAGGAATCTTTTTTTATTCGAAGCGTTTTACAAAACGACAAAAGGGAATGTTTTTGTCGTACGTATGCGGCGACAACGACTTCTCTGCCGCCTTGACCATTATTTGAGTTTCGGCATCCCCTACAAGCCATACCTTCTTTTTAAAAGAAAAATAAATACCATGTTTTACTTTTCATTTCTTTTTGTACTGAAAATGGTTTTCATAATGAAGTTATATCAATGTGTTGTTTTTATATCTTGTGATTGAAAGGTGGAAATATTATGTTTCCTTTATGCATGTTTTATGTGAAACGATTATGTTGAGGTTCTTGGGCATTATTATGAAGACAAGTGGTTCCGTGATAAACTAAGGGCGGGTGAGCCCGATATAGCTCTCAAATGCATTGGGTAACGCGAAGGAGTGAAACGTTAAGGTTTCTTCTATGAGATTTAGGGAATATACTGTGATGGGTATTCCAAACGTAACCAAGAGGGTTACTCCCTACGTAAGAATGTTATGAATGCCTCAAGTTACCTTTATGTCTTATGATTTCTATGATTTATTCATGATTTTATGAGGTATGTGAAAGTGATATTGTTTTATAAGTAAATTATGATCTCATTCTTATGTATATATGTACCCATGTTTCCTTTCCATATTTTTATATCCCTTACTGAGCTTTTTATGCCCATCCCAAGTTTTTTTGAAATGTTTTTCACAGGTCAAGGGAAAGATACATGATATGATGATAGTGTCAAGGAAGTGTCAAGAAATAATCCATGTTTTATTTTAAATATGTTTCCATTGATGGGAATGAAGAATACTATCTTTATGTAACCACTTTGTTTATATGTGGAATGTAATGCATGTTTTATGATCTAATTCTCTAAAACTCTAAACCCGAAAAGATCCTCAATGTGTAATCTTGTAATAACTCAAGATTAAGTAAGGTTTAAGGATGGGGCCTTATATTTGGTATCATCGGTCGGTTTAGATAACTTTAGGAGTTAGAATTCTATTAAATGATTATCCAAAAAATTTTATGGTCAAATTGATGTGATATAGTATTTGATGATTAGCATGTTGCTTCATCTAAGACATGTTTGTTCAGAATGGTTTTCCGAAGAGGAAACAAGGAAGCAGTGATAGGAAGGCATACAGAAGGAAATAACCTTCCGAATCAACATCCTGAGATGATCGGAATTGGAATTGAACAGTTTGTTGCAGTAATGGCGCAGTTGACTGAAGAGATAAATTGTGGTGGTATCCATGCACGAGATCAGCCAGATCAACCGCAAAGGAACATGTTAGTGGTGGAACATTTCATGAGGCAATATTCCCCATCATTCAGAGGATCATCTGACCCTGTGTTAGCTGATGGGTGGATTAAATCACTAGAGAAGATTTTTGATTTCATGGGGTGTTCAGACAATCAAAAGGTTAGTTTTTCTATTTACCGTTTGGAGGGTGAGGCAGATCAGTGGTGGTCGATGGTTAAAAATATCAGGGACGCTGATGAGATTGATGCTCTCGACTGGGATGAATTCAAAGGTATGTTTCTTGAGAGGTATTTTCCTAAGGCTATTCGACTTAGGATGGAAAAGAAATTCTTGGAATTGAGGCAAAAGGATGACTCAGTGGTTGCCTATGAAGAAAGTTTTACTCGATTGGCAAGGAATGCTTCAAATTTTATCTGAGACCTTGATAGTAAAATCAATCATTTTTACTCAGGATTAAAGCCAAAATATCGAAGGGCATTAGCTTCTCGTGAGATTAAAAGTTATGAAAAGCTTGTTCGATGTGCTGAGAAGGTGGAAATGGAGTTTGCCGATGACCAAGTGTTCTATAACAGCCAGCAGAAGAAGAGACCGAGGTGGCAGGAGAAAGGTAAGAATTCTTCAAAAAAGTCTGATGGTAAGAAAACTAAGTTTCCAGTTTGCGATAAATGTGGAAAAAGGAATGCGGGGGAATGTATTTTGAATTCTAGAAAGTACTACCAATGTGGTAAGATGGGACATAAGGCTCCTGATTGCACTGAAAAAGATCAGGGTGATGGTAAGGCCAAATTTGATTTACAGTTAGTGAAATGTTATAAGTGCAATGAGATGGGTCACTATGAAAACGAGTGTCCAACAAAGATCTTGAGTGATGGGAAGCAGTTAGACTACAAGCAGAAAGGGGTGGTGAAATCTTTTGCAACTACTTCAGCAAACGTTGGGCCATCAAATGAAGTTGTATCAGGTACTTTGTTTGTTTTTTCAGATTATGTCAGTGTGTTGTTTGATTCGGGGTCTACACATTCTTTCATCTCTGAAAACATTTCCAGTAAAATGGGAATACCATCTCAAGAAATGACTTCTGAACTTGTGGTAAAAACACCTGGGGGAAATGTTGAGGGAAAAAAAATTTATATGAATCTTCCTATCCTTATCTGTGGAAAGAACCTACTTGCAAACATTATTGTTCTACCTCTAGTAGAGTTTGATGTTATCCTAGGTATGGATTGGCTCTCTATTTACCATGATAAGATTGACTGTAGAGCTAAAGAAGTTTCTTTTCTGAAAGTCTTTCAGTTTGTGTACAAGAATGAACCCTTACTGTTGATAACTTATCAAGAGGCCAAGAAACATGTAAAAGATGGAAATGAATGTTATCTTGCACACATCGTTGAAAATAAAGGAACTATTCAGATTAATGATGTGCCAGTGGTAAATGAGTATCCTGATGTTTTTCTTGATGAGTTGCCTGGAATAATACCAGATCGGGAAGTTGAGCTTACTGTTGAATTAGTTCCTGATGCTAAGCCAATATCAAAACCCCCTTATCGAATGGCTCAAATTGAACTTTTAGAGTTGAAGGAGAAATTGTAAGATTTATTAGAGAAAGGTTTCATTCGACCTAGCAAATCACCTTGGGGTGCCCGTGTTTTATTTCTTAAAAAGAAGGATAGTTCTATGAGTCTTTGCATTGATTATAGGTCCTGGAATAATATCACTATTAAGAACAAATATCCTTTGCCTCATATCGATGATTTGTTTGATCAGCTCCAGGGAGCTCAGTTTTTTTCAAAGATTGAATTGAGATCGGGGTTCCATCAGCTGAAGGTAAAGGAGGCAGATATTCCGAAGACCGTGTTCCATACGAGATATGGCCATGATGAATTTGTAGTAATGCCTTTTCGGCTAACCAATGCACCTACTATATTCATGGACTTAATGAATAGAATTTTCCCTGAGTTCTTGGATAAGTTTGTGGTGGTTTTAATTGAGGATATTTTGGTGTTTTCTAAAAGTAAAGAGGAGCATGAAAGAAATTTAATGGTTATCTTGCAAACCTTAAAAGAAAAGAAACTGTATGGAAAATTCAGCAAGTGTGAGTTTTGGTTGAAACAAATTTCTTTCCTTGGTCATATTGTTTCTAAAGATGGAATAAATGTTAATCCTGCAAAAACAAAAGTTGTGGAAGAATGGCCAAGACCCACAAATGTAACCAAGATTCATAGCTTCCTTGGTTTGATAGGCTATTACCGAAGGTTTGTTATAAATTTTTCATGATTATCTAGTCCAATGACTAAGCTAACTCCAAAGGGTGTTATGTTTATCTGGACAAAAGAATGTGATGATTGTTTTCAAGAATTGAAAAGAAGATTGGTGAATGCTCCAGTTTTGGCACTACCTTCCAGGAATGGTGAGTTTGTTACATACCGTGATGCTTCATTGAAAGGACTTGGTTGCATCCTAATGCAGAATGATCAGGTAATTGCTTATGCTTCATGACAGTTGAAAACTCATTTGGTAAATTACCCTACAAATGATTTGGAATTAGCTACTGTTGTTTTTTGCTTTAAAAATTTGGAGGCATCATTTGTATGGAGTAAAGTGTGAAATATATACTGATCACAAAAGTTTAAAGTATATATATTCACTCAGAAAGAATTGAACATGAGACAAAGGATATGGTTAGAATTAATCAAGGATTATGATTGTACAATTCATTACCATCCGGGAAAAGCAAATAAAGTGGTTGATGCTTTGAGTCGAAAAAGTAATGCTTCATTAGCAATGTTGTGTTTGGAACGTGATCATTTGGTTAAGGATATGATGAACTTTCGAATAGAATTTGTTGTTGTAGGAAGATCTTCTGTTTTGTTTCAGGTATCAGTGAGATCATCTCTATCAGATAGAATCAAGCAAGCACAGAAGCAAGACAGTGAGTTGCAGAAAAAGGTAGAGCTGGTTCTAAAAGGTAAGTTTCCTGAATTCAACATTGATAATGATTGTGTTTTGAGATTTGGGAAGAGATTGTGTGTGCCTTGTGATTCACAGTTGAAGAGAGAGTCGTTGTGTGAAGCTCATAGTTCTCCGTTTTCAGTTCATCCTTGCAGTACTAAGATGTACAGAGATCTGCGGGAGTATTACTGGTGGGATGGAATGAAAAGAGATATTGCTGACTTTACTATGAAGTGTTTGACTTGTCAACAGGTTAAAGTAGAGTGGCGGTTACCGAAAGGGATGATTCAGCCTCTACCAGTGCCAGAGTGGAGATGGGAGAATATATCCATGGACTTTGTTGTGGGATTACCGAAGACATCTCGAGGTAATAATTGAATCTGGATTATTGTTGATCGCTTGACCAAGTCTGCTCATTTCCTTGCTATACGAGATACTTTTTCCCTGGATCAACTTTCCTGTTTGTATCTTAAAGAGATAGTTAGGATAAATGGAGTTCCTCTCTCCATTGTATCTGATCGTGATCCAGGTTCACTTCTAACTTTTGGAAAGGCCTTCATAAGTCGCTGGGTACTGAATTAAATTTTAGTACAGCTTTTCATCCTGAATCAGATGGGCAGTCAGAACGAACAATTCAGACATTGGAGGATATGCTATGTTCATGCTCTATGGATTATCAGGGAAGTTGGGACCAACATCTTTCTCTGGTTTAGTTTTCATATAATAATAGTTTTCATTCCAGTATACAGATGGCACCATTTCAGGAATTATATGGGAAGTAGTGTCGAACTCCAGCTTTCTGGGATGAAGTGGGTGAAAGGAAGTTGATGGGACCAGAATTGGTAGAAGAGTTGGCAGAAAAAGTACAGCTGATTCAGAAGCACATGAGAACAGCTCAGAGCAGGCAGAAGAGTTATGCGGATAACCGGAGGAAGGATATATCTTTCGAGGTAGGTGATCATGTTTTTCTCAGGGTTTCTCCTTGGAAAAGTGTGATGAGATTTGGTAAGAAAGGAAACTTGAGTCGAAGTTTTATTGGACCATGTAAAATTATAGAGAGAGTCGGATCAGTTGCTTACCAAGTGGCTTTACCTTCGAGTTTATCTTATGTACACAATGTTTTTCATGTTTTGATGTTGAGAATGTACATGCCAGATCCATCTCATGTTTTGAGTCCAGAGGTAGTTCAGCTGGAGGAGAACCTATCTTATAAGGAACAACCGGTCCAGATTCTTGACCATAGGGAGCAAGTGTACGGAATAAGGTGATTCACCAGGTAATGTTTTTGTGTAAAAACCACATGATTGAAGAGGAAACATGGGAATCTGAAAATGCAATGAGGGATAAGTACCCCCATTTATTTGATAAGTAAATAAATTGTGGGGACACAATTTTCTAAAGGGGGGAAGGATGTAACATCCCAAGTAAGTAATGAATAATAGATATTTTTTATCTATGTCTATTAATGAATTAGATAGTTTTTTAGAGGCTTAAAATGAAAATAAATCCAATCTTAAGCAAGGAATACACTAAAATTTTGAAAAGATTGTTTTACTGCCTTTTGATGGCAAACCATTTTTGAATCTATCTTTTGACAATTTTATAAACTATTTTTGTCAAAATAAACTTATTCTTTATGATTGGGAGAACAAAATTTACTTTGTGTGAATTTTTGGTATTTTTCTGACAATGTTCTTTTTTTTAATGAATAGTGAAAAATACGGCATTTTACATCAAAACTGCTTTTTAATCGAATTTATTTATATGATTAGATTATATTTTGAATTTGTTTTTAAGTGAAATTAGAATATATTTTCACCATTTAATCCAATGGTGGTCATTTGAATCAATTTCACTTTGAAATTGGACTTAAACTGGTGTCAATCATTTGATACTTATTGTTTCAAAAAACACGCTATTTGCTCTGACATCGGGAATTAATTATTAAATTAATTAATGTGACTTATATGTTTTGAATTTTGTAAAATAGACTTCATTTTTGAATTCAGAATATCAAATATATCTTAGGGTGATGTTTTGGTATTTTTCTGAAAAACTTCAATTTTTTATGAATTGTGAAATAACTAAGTTGTAGTTAAAGAAACTGATTTTTCGTTTAAATGAAATTTTGCCACCATTGTGTTTTGAATTTCAAAAATCCGACATACATGGTTGTCATTAAGAAGTAAAATGCGGTTCAATGTAATTAAAATAATTTTTTGATGAATAGTAACTTATTAAGTTTTTAATCGCGATTAGTGGTAATTAGTGTAGTTTAAGGTAAAAATAATTCATTAAAAATATAAAATGACCTAGACACATGTCCTAACCTTATTGGATGTGTCATGGACGACCAAGACAAGCCATGGGTCAACTTGGGGACCCCATGGAGCTAGTTTGGTTGGAAAATGACATAAATAACTTTTTATTTAATGTAAAAGTAAAAATGACACAAACATAATATGTTTTATGAAAACAATTTTTACATGGGGTTATAAAGATCAGATTTTTGATTATTAAATAGTAATTGGAAATCTAAAAAGATTTCCTACATCATAGTATTTTTTTATATAATTTTTAGACTTTAAATAAATTAAATTATTTATGACATCATGATGATGCAGCGATGACCTCATTATTTAACGATTTATATAAAATGGAATGATAATGTAAAATCTGAGACCTACACATGTCCAAAACCTATTGTATGGGTTGATTTAGAACCTTTATCACCTTATCCTTGAATTATATCAATGTGGGACCATTTAAATTCGAAACTCATTTTCAAATAAAGTAATATTTATTTACTTTCCAAGAGTGCCCCTCCTCTCCTCTTATAAAAGGCCCCCACCTCTACCGCCTTACCCACACTCCCAAAGCCTTTGGCCCGGCCAACCCCTGACCATTTTGTCTCTCCACTTCCCTCTCTTACTCCTTGATGCCTCGCTTTTGGCAGAAGTCTTCCCAAGGAAGCCTTTGAGCTCAAACCAAAGAGAGTTACCCGATTTTAAGGTAAAGTCTTAACTTGAGTCCGTTTGTTTTATTTTTCTTCTCCAACACCCTAAACCCTTTTTATTCATTCTTTTAACAACTCCAGTATCTTCAATATACTAGGATGTTGTTATAAGAAGTATTCAACCTACAATTACACACACCTACATATAATGGTTAAAGGACATACTGTTTCCGTGGATGGTGAATTTATGCCTCCCGAAACGATGATTGTTCAACATTTTTTAACACCTTCAAAGGTGGCCATTAAGATGTCACTATATTTATATATGATATATAATATTTTTATGTTTTCCTTAAGCTTCTGTATTTTTCAATTTGGGTATACTTTATGGTTTCCATTATGGGTAAACGTGATATCATCATTTAAGGAAATGCGGACTACCGCCCCCTCAAAGTGAGTTGATTCGTTAAATACCATATGTGGGACGTATAAAGGATGGAACTATGATATTATATATGATATTATACTAGAATTATAATATACCTTTATATCATTATGATTCAATTCTATAAAATACGAAATAGAAATGAAAGTAGCGTTAATGCGTACGTACGGCTTACCGTCTCCATGAACGGTGCATTTCATTTCTTACCTCTAAATGATTATGTAATATTATAAATGCAGTCATGTACTGGATATATATGACATATATGATATTTACATCATGAATACCATTCTAGATATAATGGATACATGAAAAACATGTAATTATAAAGGGCTTATTTTTTTACTCAAGTACCAATGATCGTTATATCGACCGTTATTAACTTAAATAATTACATAGTGTTCATGACATAGCGATAAGTGATATAAAAGGAATAATGATCTTGAAAAAGGTTCTTAAACAAGTAGAAATTAACTCAAGTTTATTATTCAGGAGATTAATTAACGACCGAGTCAAGTCAGACCCGAGGTATGGGACTTCGTCTCAATCTCCTTTCATTGAGGCATATTTTGTTTTATACACAACCTTCTTTTATACGGTGTATAAACCCCTTTTACTTTTACGTTTATCCAAAAGGAATCTTTTTTTATACGAAGCGTTATACAAAACGACAAAAGGGAATGTTTTTGTCGTACGTATGCGGCGACAACGACTTCTCCACCGCCTTGTCCATTATTTGAGTTTCGGCTTCCTCTATAAGCCATACCTTCTTTTTAAAAGAAAAATAAATACCATATTTTACTTTTCTTTGATTTTTGTATTGAAAATGGTTTTCATAATGATTTTATATCAATGTGTTGTATTGATATCTTGTGATTGAAAGGTGGAAATGTTATGTTTCCTTTATGCATGTTTTATGTGATATGATTATGTTGAGGTTCATGGGCATTATTATAAAGACGGGTGGTTCCGTTATAAACTAAGGGCGGGTGAGCCCGATATAGCTCTCCAATGCATTGGGTAACGTGAAGGAGTGAAGCATTAAGGTTTCTCCGAAGAGATTTAGGTAATATACGGTGATGGGTATTCCAAATGTAACCAAGAGGGTTACTCCCTACGTAAGTATGTTATGAATGCCTCAAGTTACCTTTATGTCTTATGATTTCTATGATTTATTCATGATTTGATGAGGTGGGTTAAAGTGCTTATGTTTTATGGGTAAAGTATGATCTCATTCTTATGTA
This sequence comes from Viscum album, assembly GCA_963277665.1. NCBI lineage: Eukaryota > Viridiplantae > Streptophyta > Magnoliopsida > Santalales > Viscaceae > Viscum > Viscum album. Next base: position 555,640,100 of record OY728138.1, read on the forward strand.
TATATGTACCCACGTTTCCTTTCCATATTTTTATATCCTTTACTATGCTTTTTATGCTCATCCCACGTTTTTTTAAATGTTTTTCACAGGTCAAGGGAAAGGTACATGATATGATGATAGTGTCAAAGAATTGTCAAGAAAGAATACATGTTTTATTTTAAATATGTTTCCATTGATGGGAATGAAGAATACTATCTTTATGTAACCACTTTGTTTATATGTGGAATGTAATGCAAGTTTTATGATCTAATTCTCTAAAACTCTAAACCCGAAAAGATACTCAATGTGTAATCTTGTAATAACTCAAGATTAAGTAAGGTTTAAGGATGGGGCCTTATATTGGTTCCAGCATAATGAACCAAAATAGTAAGTTATCACAAAGATTAAACATGCTTACTATGCCAACATAATCAACATCCAATTACCACAAGAACCAGATTCATTTTCATCCTCTTTATTTTTATCTAGTTAATTATCAATTAATTCCGGCTTTACATTCTTCACCAATTCATCAAGAACAACATGCTATCAATAAAGGAATAGATATCACACTATCTAGAAAACACGAGGCAACAACATACGTTCAGTGCAATTTTTTAATCTACTTCAAATATTTAATTTGGTTAATTCCATTGTGATCCAAAGGGCTAAATCATGGAATCTCTACAATTGCACATAAAAAATAGAGAAGCCCAAATCCCCTACCTCAACGGTTTTCGAGGAAACCCACAACGATTGATGAACGCCCCTGAACCGGGTCGATTCTCCATGAATCCTCCATAGATATCTCCTCCTAGAAATATCAAGACTAAGGCTTGTCACAAACGGAATCCTCACACATTGATCTACCCATAACGGGCGTATATCTCGATACCAGGAGAAGAGAAGGAATATATCTAAGTAAATCTAAGAAACCAATAAGAACGAGGAAGAACGACCACATAACTCAATAAACTGGCTTCGATTCATGAAAATAAGCCTCCGGATCGCCTCCAAAATTCTTGGGAGAGGTTCCTCTACCTCCAAGGAAGGGGAATCCCGAGTTATGGCCGATTATGGGCTTAAACGAGCAAGATAAAGGCCAAACGGTCAAGATCCTAAACTTTAGGATCTAACATTAAGTGCCTACATGACCTAGTCGCATGGTTAGACAAACCATATGCTAACCGTGAAGTCACCACGGCCTTAGCCACTCTGCTCGCACGGTTTGGGGGCACGATTTAGACAAACCGTACGCCAACCATGCGAAAGCTACAGGAATTCCAGTTTTCTTTAAAAAGGCCACCCAAACTCACCTCCAAGCCACCTTGATCCCCTGGGACACCTCTAACATCACAGTTTCACAAAGGAATAGACCGAAGAGGTCCGGGACATTACATTATTAGTATTATTATTTTAAATGGTTTTTATTGCATAGTATTTTTATTCGATAAAATGAAAAGATCTATCTATATTATGTTTAGTAATTTTTATTAAATAATCTTTCTTTTATCTAATAAATATTAGAGGTTAAAAATTAATATAAACCTTGTTTTATAAATAAAATACTCAAATGTTTTTTAAATGGTAATTTTAAAGACATTTGATGGAAAAACTCTTATAAATATAGTTTGTATTACTTTTATAATTACTATTTTTAAAAATGATCATCTTCTTTAGAATAGGTACATTAAAATTTAATATCATTGATGTTTGGTATTTTTATGTTAAAATGCAATTTTTTAATTAATAGTGAAATTTACATCATTATAATTTAAAACTGGATTTTCATATAATTTTTTATATAGTTAGATTGTAATTTTAATTGGTTGTATAGTTTAATTAAATTATGAATTTATAATTTAATCCAATTTAGTTAATTTTATGTAATTTCACATTGAAAATATATATAAACACATATCAATGTTTTGATTATTTTTACTAAAAAAACTTTTTTCTTGTTTTGACAGCGGGAAATAATTATAATTTAATAAGTCAAAAATCAAATGTTTTTAATTTCAAAAAATGGATTCCATATTTTAAGCCAAAATTTATAAATTATATAAATATATACCTTTTATTTTTGAATATTATTAATAGTAACATCTGTAATTTTCATTTACCGTAATTAATGGTAAATCGGGTAAATTATTGTAATAAAAAATATGATAAAGACAAAAAATTACCCTAACACCTACAAAAATCCTATTGGAAGAATAAATGTCAACCCTTAACACCTAATGAACAAAAAAGACTTTTTAGGATACTTTTTCAATGAATTTTCTATATTTATTATTAAAATAAAAGAAAGTGACAACATGTCACCATCTTATCTCTTATTGGTATAATATATTAAATTTGGTGAAAAACATGATGAAACAAAAAAATATTATCCCGAAATATAGTTAATTTATATACACCATGTTTATTTATTTATAATTTTTCAGTATTAAATTATTACAATAAATATTGACACAATAGTGATACAATAATTATTTTATTAAAAAAATATCATGTAAATGATATTATAAATATGAAAATGAATTTTATATTTAATATTTTATATCATCGATAATTTTTCTAGGGGAATATTACATGTTATAAGAATATTTTAAGGTCTGTTTAAATGTTATCACACTGTTTAATTTCATTTAAATTGAATAAAATGAATACTGACAAAAATGACATAATTGATATTCTATAAAAATAATAATTTATTAAATTAGTTAAAAATCCCAGAAACAATTTTCATTTGAAAAGATGATATGATAATATATTAAATTTTATAAATTATCCATTTATGGTAAATTTCCACCATATATGTATAATTAATTTCCTCTTTCTAGTTAAAGAGTGGATACCGCAATTAAAATTAGAAGACAGTAATTAAGGGAAAACGATGAAGAAGATGTTTAAAATAAAATAAATACAAGTAACAAATTATAGGATGAGGGGATTAAGAAATATAATAACATTACCACAAATATATATATATATATATATATATATATATTTGGATCAATTTTAATTAACGATATAATTTATTTTAATTTAAGAACTTAAGTGTTTCAAAGGGTGACCCTCCCCTCTCCTATAAAAAGGTATTCCCTCTTCACTAATAACCACTCTTAAATTTCATTTTGAATTGGTCCATATATACCCAAAACTCTTCCTATAATCCATCCCAACATTATTAAGGCCTTAATTTAGACATAACATGGTTCTTATAGATGTTAAACTGTTCTTCGTAGGTGATCAATCAAATAAGAGGTATCGTTTTTAAGAGATTCTATTTTATTTCATCTTCTACATCCTTTTCCTAAGTTATTTCCATAGTAATGTAATAAATCCAGATTATAATATATTATGAGATTTTTTTATGGTTATAGGACAACCATATTCATATTTCTACCCATAATATAAAAAACATTATCACTATATGTTCTTACGTACGGCTTACCATCTCCACGAAATGTTGAAAACTATTTGTCATCTACAATTTATTTAAATGGATATAAATATTAGTATAATGTTTGTAAAATAAGAATATGACTTGATAATGAAGATTTATTATTAATATACCATCCAATTACATACATTTTAACCATCCAATTGAATTAATATGTTGCTCGGTCGTATGTACAACTTACCATATCTATGATGCGATGAGATTTGTTCTCCACATGAACAATTCAAGAATGACTATAAATAAATATAAAAGTATTATTAAATTAATAATATGATATTAATTATTTTATTATAATTATGTAATGATAAAATAATATATTCCTTATATCCATAGTGAATAACCAAAAATGGAAAGCGTTACTCATTTTTTTGTACGACCTACCATCTCCATGAATATATCGTTGTTCATTTTTCATATACATAATTAATGATTTTACATAAAAATTATGATTACTATATAATAATTATGATTATGTAATGAATACTATTTTGGAGATGTTTCAGTTATGACCACATGTACTAGTGACATATAAACCATGATCATTTTCAACTCAAGTTCCAAATATTGAAAAATCATCTCATACGAACTTAAATAATTATATAATCATTATAAAATCGTAAAAAGTGATATAAAACATATAATAAAAATATAAATCTTTATAAATAATGATTAAATTAAATTATTTTTATTATTCTGGAATATAGTCACTGTATATGATGTTTTAGACTCAAGGTAAGGTGCTTCATCTCAATCACTATTCATTGAGGACTATTTTGATATTATACAAATAATTATTTTATATGGTGTACAATCAACCACTTTTTACTACTAATTTAATTCAATTATTTTCAAGAGGAATATTTTTTAGATATAATGTTTTACTATATGATAAAACGAATGTTTTTTACGCATGGGACGACAATGACCTATTCACCACTATGGCCATTATTTGATATTTTTCTTCCTCTACAATATTTAATGCCTTTAAAATAAATGTAAATATCATATTCCCTTTTATGTATTTTGGTATTGAAAATGTTTTAGTAAATGAATTGGACATTTTTTGAAGATATATCTTAAAAGGTTAATGTGGAAATATTAATTTTCATTTTTTCATGGTTTATGTGTTGTGAATATGTTATGGTTCCTAGAAATTTACTAGGTATATGTTTGGTTCCACGATAAATAGGGGGCGGGTGAGCCCATGCTAGCTCTGCATAACATTAGGTGATGAGACAAACTTAAACAATATGGTTCCTCCTAATAGATTTTAGCAATATAAGGTGATTGGTTATCCAAACATAACCATCAAAGTTTATCTCTATGTAGCAGTTAATTGCAACAATGTATTTATTATAAGGGTGACACAATTTACCTTTATGATTTCTGATTCTGATAGAGTTTTCCATGATTATTCTGATTTCATGGGTTTTTAAATATTATTGGGATAATTATTTATTTCATTATTACATATCTCGTTCTAGGATTTTTGTGCTCTTCCCATGTTTTCAAAATGATTTCATAGGGTGCAAGGATGTTTAATGCAATGGAAGAAGTCATAAGCCTTTTATCAAGAAAAATAAAACTTCTTCACATTTAAATTTTATATCGTGGATGACTTGGAAACTATTGTAGTGGTATCCACATTGTATGAATTTTAGTAGTCATGTAATAGATATTTACTAATTAAATAAAACAGTAAACCTTAAAATATCCTCAATGTGATTTTTTTACTTATATGTAGATTATGTATTGTTTGAGGCCTGAGGCCTTATAGTAATATTCATTATTGTTTTCAAGCTAGTGTAACATTTACCTTTGAATAATAAATATTATATAATTTTGATGATTGTGAGAAAATTTAATGATGTAATAATATAAATAGTTTATATGTGCGGTTAATATAAATATATATTGTTGATTAGACATTATAGTTGGAAGGTGAAATGTGAGTTTTCTGACCAAAACATTTCATTTATGTAGTACATAAATCATATCGTGGAAAACAATACATATTTTAAAATTTTAATAATGACCTACATACTCCAATATATGAATTTACATGAAATTATATCATTCATGTGGTATTATAGTAATTTTATACCATTGATGTTTGTTTTTGTAGGATAGAGGTTGGAATTTTTGGGAAATGACCAGGTATAAAAAATATGTCAATGCTTGAAAATATTCTTATGCACCCTATTTCCTATTTCTATGTTATAAATGGATAAAATTTTTATTCGTTTATCAAATGTTACCTACCAGATTTTTAATGGGATTTTGGGTAACCTCAATCATATATTAACTAATTAATGGAGTTTTAATGGTTATTTTGAAATTGGAATATATTAATTCTTTGATGAAAATGTCATCATTGGAATCCCCATTTCTCCAATATTATACAAAATCATCCCTCTCATTGCTCCATATAATTTCTTTTAATAATATATATTTCTTTATAATTTTTATATAAATAATATCTCATTGAAAATATTACATAACTATAATAAACCACATGAAACATTATCAATCTATCCTTTGATTCAATAGTTTTAAATATATTAAATAATCTAAAATATTATAATTTGTGTTTATATGTTATTTGAATATTTTCATCAGAGGAAAAAAATTCATTCAATGAAATAGAGTTGGAATATTTTAATTATTACATGGTTTGATGCATATATATTCTCCTTATGCCTTAAATGTTTTCCATGTGTTGTGTGATCCCATTCTAATAGGCACCTTCGACGGACAATTTTTTTATGGTTTTAGATATTAAAGGAATAATTTTGAATAACAAATCACATGACTATCACATGAAATAAACATTATTTACACTATATATGAAACTGAATAACATGAATTATGTCCTGAACTTCTAATAAAATATTAAATATAATAATTATTTCATTAAAAATATAATTAAAAATACTATTCACCATAATCTATCATAATGGAACAATAATAAAGGCTTTGTAAATATTATTAGTAAGTATAAAAATATGTGATAAAAATTAACAATCATAACTGATTAAAATATGACCATAAATAATACAAGATGAATTGATACTAAAAATATTTTCATGATTAAAAAATTATAATTATATGTCAGGATTATATATTAAACTTCAAGTGTATAGGAATTATTTAGTTTTATATAGGCATGATCTAAAATACAAAAGATTATTTGTCTCAAGAGAAGAATAAATTCATGAAGTGTGTATATATATTGATCCTCGTTCATCACTAATTACGACCAATTCATATAGAAAACGATGGAAGGAATAATCAATATTGTACATAAACAACATTATTTATTTTTCAATAAAAATTATTATTGAAATAACATGTATACATTTTTAAAATATTCCCCCATTCTAAAAATTTGTTATCATTATACATAATAATCACTATAAAAATAAACAAACTAAGAAAGGGTTATATTGTTAAGTAACAAATTTCCACCAATCATTGGTATATGAATTCTTGGTTTTCTCTCTTCATTAAAGGGAATTATATATATTGCATACACATAGGTATTTAATTGGAAAAAGAATTACAGATATACACCCACAATTATTAGGAAATAGAAACATATTGACTGATTATTTATCTTATAGAGATTTAATGGTTTATATTTTTGAAAACATCATAATGAATCCATCAGAATATAAATAAATATTTGATAATATTAATATAATTTTACATTGAAATACATGATAAATAATACAATTTCCCATGAAAAACCTTTCAATATAAAACCCAAGGAATAAATATACAATAAATTTCATTTAAAACCATGAAAAATTTTAATTGTTATTAAAAATGATGGGAAATACATTGTTTTGAAAACTCTTCAATATTTCTATTTTTTTATAAATATGTCAAATAGAAAAAATCATTTATTTCAAATAAAAATTCATTATTTATAAGTGTTAAAAAAATGTTGAGATATATGGAAACATTACATTTATTATGAAATATCATATATTGTTGTTTTAAAAAATACATAAATCCTATATATAAACATCATAGAATTGATTATAAGAAATATATTGATATTATGTAAAAACAAATATTATATTTATACATTATTATTGACACCCCACATTGTAAATATGGAAGTGACAAATTCATATCACAAATATTGTTTTTGAAAATGAGGAACATTTAAAGAATCTGCATATTTCATTCCATAAAAATGAAAACATAAATATGGAGTAAAAGATCATAAAGACAAAAATCAATGATTTATGGAATAAGAGTATTTATAACGAATAATATAATTAAATTTATGAAAACTTGTTATCAGAGTGGTGGTTTTTTTACGTTAAATTATTTACTCTGAGAAAAACCTGATATAAAATCTATAATATGTTAAAAAATATCATATAATTATGAAAAATCATATTCAATTATGAATAAAAATTACCTAATGTATTCAAAATAGTGTCATTGGAACCATTATTGAATTACTAAAATTTGAATGAAACTCCAATTAATGATGTTAATTCAAGTTAATAATTTATTTCTAAAAATGATGAATGGGTCGTGATATACATATTAAAGCTATAATAAATATAGAATAATATGAAATCAACATATTTTAAAATATTTATGTCACATAAAAATAAATATGTGATATGAAACACTTATTCCATTAGAAAAATTATAGTGAGAAATGATTCATTTATATTATTTGAATTTAAACATTAAATATAAACAATAATTATTGGACCAAGATAAAATATATTAACTAGTTTGAAGATACACCACATTAATGAAAATAAGTATTATATTAAAAAATATAATCCACATATAATATTATATTCTAAAAAATAATTAATTGATATTAATTTTTTTTAGAATGCAAAAATTGGAGCCACTCAAGAATTTGATAAATACATATTACATGTTTTAAAAAAATATTAAATATATTTCACTATAAAACATTACAAATAATCATTACTAATTATTTTCATTGGATTATATATGCAAAATCTTTTAATTTTTTGAATGGTAGTACACATCTCCATCAATTTCATTCCCACATAGTATGTCTCAAACCAACCTGGGTACCCAGGTAACCATAAATCTGATCTAAACATAATATAGCATGAAGTTAATTCTCGATCCACACTATATGGATACTAGAAACTATAATTATACAACGTTCATGTTTGAAAAAAAAAATTCATATCGAATAGAAGAAGAAATACAACTGAAACAATATTGAAATAAAAGGAACTCCAATTGGAGTAAAGTATATTCATAGAAAAAACTAATAAAAAATTCCAATGTAATATAACCTAGGTAACCAATATAAGGGAAATAGCCCCATGGTCCCTAGGGACACAACTTAACAAACCAATGGTTCAGAAACTATATCTTCTTCCAAGAGATCTTTTCACCTTTCTCAAACCTAGAAGAAAATAGACTAAAACAACTTGAAGAAAAATGTATTCTATGAGCCTATTCCCAGTTGGATACAACCATATATTTCAAAACAGTTGAAAAATATATATTATCAAAATATAGGCTTTTAATTATCAAAAAAAATCTTCTTGGAAATTTAAAATAATATGAATATATACTTTTTTAAAATAATGGAATATAATATTAATGGACATGTTTCACATTATAAGAGAAGGAATTTGTCTAAAAATTTTAAGTTAAATAAAACAATTATATAAAATATTATATATATATAATCAAAAATAATATAAATCAGGTCAAAATAATTGGAATTCATTTATATGTCAAATATAAATTAAATGTGTGCAAAATGGTCATCTACCAAAAATTATGATAGTATTTCCTTTTATAGGACTATGTACTCTCCAAGTAATCATAGAAATATGTGTGCACACACTTTCTCTTAACACTATCCAGAGAGGACTCATTAGGCTCTAATCGAGGATGTGTCCAGCTACAGGTATGTCTTAGAATGTTGTAATAGTCTATAGTGTGTCCAAATAACTCCCTGAATACCTAAGTCTGACATGTTAACTTACACAATAAATTATCATAAGCATATTTTACCAAGTCTTATAATCCAATTAAATCCATTTTTCCATTTAAATTCTATGTTTTCATTTTACACAAAAATAAGGTTTATCAAAAAACATGTCTATTTCATAAGGCAAAACCACTAGGTTTTAATAAAACCAGTTTATTCCATTTTCACATGATTAAAATCCAATCAATACCAATTCAATATTTGTCACAATTTATTTCAATAGTTAAGTTCATCATCCTAATTTAAAAATATTCCATCAAATCGACTATTTAATTTCAACATTTTAAATCACCCATTTCTATAAACATGCCCCCATTTTAATGGAATTGGGGGTTTTCTAAATTTCTATTCCAAAATCATTAAAAATATAATGATTCAATAGAATAAATATTTATCAATTTAATTCAAAATATATCAAGAAATTTAATTTAGATAAATAATTGGAATAAAAAATGAAATTCAATGACAATAAATTTTTCTTATTAATGATGGAACAACCTGGATCTTCTAGAATGTTAACACTCTCAAGAAAACATTTCATCAAAATAGAAGGTGTATAATTCTGTGACACTCATCCTAGAATAATGATCATTCACCATAGGGAATATATTCATTAATGACAACATGGTCCATTGAAAACCCAGGAGAGGGGAATGGTAGAAACATAATTAATAAGAATGTAATCGTACACAAGAATTCTGCCTCATGTGTATCGATGATCTAAATAAAAACAATTTGGTTTAGAAGGGATGGAAAGTTCCGATATTTCATGGTGAATGACTTAGGTTGAAGAATCTGAGTTTTAAGAGGAGTGAAAAAATCACTTGCTTCAGTTGGTTTTTAAAAAAATATGTTTGGGCATTACATGATCTGTACCTTCATGACAAGTTGTGACGCCTATATTTTCTATAACCACCAAAAAAAAGTAACGTCGACATAAATTCTCATTCTCTAAATTAAAAACCACTCACTAACTCCTTCACTACATGAAATGGAGACTCATGACGTGTACCCATCATAGTATGAATCCAGTCACAACATGTATATAGAACCATTAGATAATGTGTAAGCCTATTACACGACATTTAATTCATTGGGAACATGCATAAAAAATCCTTTATAACAATGATAATCATATAAATCTAAAACATCAATATTGTAGGTGTCATCTCAATGAAAACTCTTCCCTTCCCCAAACAACGAAAAATGAAAACCGTGAAATGGTTATAATGTACGTGTTAGGTCGGTAATAGGATGTTACAACCTCCCCACCATAAAAACTTTTTCCCCCAGAAATACTATAAATATGTTTCCATGCCAAAGGGACGAGTCCACTGCTCTATCATCAGTACCTCGCAATACCACATTAGGTGATTATCAGAACTGTGATTCCATAGCACATGACTCAAATGTATCATCCTTTAATTAAGTGCCTTGGTCATAGAATCAATTATCTTAAATGGTTACTCAGTCAAGGATATATCATCTTAAATATCATTATCACTACAACTAAATACATGAGAAGGATTAGAGAGATACATTCAGAGATGTAAAACATGGAATACATTAGGTATCAAAATCAGTTTCAATGGATGTTCTAAATTGTAAGAAACATTCCACACCTTCTCAAGATCACCAAAAAGGTCCCACAAAATAAGGAGAATGCTTCCCTTGCCTCATAAGGTTTTGATGACCCAACTAGGGTATAATATTCATGATCTTTTGTTTATCAATTGAATAATAGAAAGGTTAATAGTGATGATCAATAGAATACTTATATCATCTTTATGTTGTCAACATTTTCTAACGAATCAAATGAATCGTAGTTTTTATCTTTAAGAAAAACTCGGTACAACCAAGGAACATTCACCAAACACTGATCAACACAATAGATATTTACAATGTCTTCCATACATGGCCTTAAAATGTGCCATTTTAATTAAGAATTGGTAAATATTTTTATAATAAAAATCATCCTTTAACATGTAATCATATCAAGCTCCACTGATGTCAAGAACATAAGAGTGAATCATATCCTCTAGAATCTGTATAGCTCCTTCTATCTGGTCATCCAACTGCAGATGATAGTCCATGCTCAAAAAAACCTGAGATCCCAATGACTCCTAAAAGCCTCTCCAAAAGTGGTAAGTAAACTGAGGATCTATATTAGATACTATAGTAGATATAACTCCATTAAAATGACAAATCTCTTTCACAAAATGATTCCTCAACTCATCTACATTGGTTGCATCTCAAATGGGTATTACTGTGAGCCGAATTGTTAACCTATTGATCAAAACCGGTTTTTCATTATTCATCCTCTGGGTATGATTCAAACCAACCAGAAGGTCCATATATTTCTCAACACACTTCCATTTAGCGATTGGAAGTGGATGTAGCTAGCACAAAGTTTTCTGGTGCTCATCATTAAATTGTTGGAATATATATTAGAAAGATACCGCCTTGAGAATGTATCGTCACATACTGAGCCTCCATAACATCCACCGCATATCATAAAACATCTTACTAGTTTGTGGGTGAACAACCCACTGGTAACTATGTTAATCACCTATCACAGCCTCTCTTGCTGCTAATGGAACAAAAAAGCTGTTCTGATAACATACAACAACCTCTATCGAGAAAGACCACTATGAAACTACATACCCACTATAATGTCAGTATCTAATGTTGTATAATTCATCATCATGTTCCTGATCATCATGAATCATCTCATTAAAAATATGGTTTCAACTGAATGATGTATATGGAATCATTATCTCCTTTCTCCTGATCATCAATATGAAAATTTACAGAGAGAGCCATCAAGTTCCACTATTCAGAGTATTCTTTTACTATCTGGGTTTGATGTTTCCTGTTTAATTCATCTATAATGACATTCTATTTTTCCTATTGATAGGCAATGTCAATGTAAAATGACAGTCGGTACTCCACCCAAAACCCTTAAAGAAGGTTGAAAACATTTTTAAAAATGATATAAGTAAATATTTTGTAGTTCTAATACACGGTAATCATTTATCCAAAAAGGTATTTACACCAACTCTTAAGCACCTTTATCATAGCATCATGTTCAAGATCTTTTGTAAGATAACTCTTATCGTGTTGTGTAAGTTGATGGGAACTATAAGAGACTGCTTGGTCTCCCAATATAAGAACAAAACCTCATCCTAAATCCGACTCATAAAAAAGATGACATAACCCTACCCGGCCTATGGATGTGTCTACATTAGTGGCATATTCAATAGATGTTTCATTTTAATAAAATAATTCTGGCATTTTTCATCCCAATAAAAAATCACCCCTTCTGTTTTAAAGAATTCATCAAAGAATCCCACATTTATAAATCCTTCACGAACCTGTGGTAAAATCCTACTAAGCCCATGATGCTCTGAATATAGAGTACATTTCATGGTTGGTCCCAACTCATAACAATCATTACCTTCTCAGGATCAACATATATAACCTTTTTTGAGACATCGTGTCCAATTAATTTCACTTCCAAAATCTTGAAATCAAAAACAAAAATCATAGAATAGAGTTAATAATGTCCTATTAGTCTCATAACTCTTCTCAAATGATGAAAATGATCCTCCTCAAACATAGTGTAACAGCAGATTGAATCCAAAAATACTATCACAAATGTATCTTGATATTAGTGGAAAATCTTGTTCATAAAACCCTTTATACATTGTTTCCAATGATTTCTGCTAGGTCGTGCATGGACATCTGTCATGCAGGGGAGGACACATAGCTTCGTTCCCCGCATTCGCACTTTCCAAAGGTGGGAGACATCCATTCGTTATTTAGGGATGTCTACTCCTTGATCGAAACCGGAATGATGGGATGTCGGTTCTTCCATCCGTGGATTCCTCGTCAGAGCTCGTCACCTAGTCTGGGTCTCCCTCATAGATTTATGACGTATTAGTGAATCTTGTTCCCGGTGCCATATCTTCATAAAGACTATTTAATTACACTACTTCCGTTGAGACACACCACGTGTTCTGTTCAGGGCAGCAACATTCAGTCAAGAGAGTGATCACGCTGAGGTGTTGTTGGTGTGTCATGATGCTAGGGGATTGGCATGTCTGTCTTCGGTATTTTATTATAGGTATTCTCAAGGGCATGGAAGCCCGAGGCATCCCACATCAAACGCAAGGAATTGCATGCCATAGGAATGTATCTGAGGTTTTCTTCAGCTTCCAATGTTTAACACGAGGTATGTCGTGAGTTTAATGTCCAGCGGGGACAGATCGGATAGATCGTAACACTGAGAGTGGATCAGATAAAAGGACCCCCTAATGTGAACTCCGATGATGGGGCCAGAACATGGGCGGCTTCCTGGATAATGTGGAGTCGAATGAGGTGGCATGATCCCAGCAGGATGTGGTAGCCTGGGTAAGAATCAGGATGGATGATGAAGTGAAGCGGGCTTGAACCTCGTGGAGGCTTCCTATGTACCATGCCTTTACATGTATCAATGTCCTCGTAGTTCGGGTATACAGTTTAACATCATGTGGGATGGCATAATTTGGGGATTACGCTCTGTGGCGGCCCACAATGGATGGATTTGGGGCTTACAATCTGAGGCAGCCCATAGGGTTTATGAACCAATGAGAAGGGTCAGAATGACTTAGTGGTGGGCTTGAACCTCATGGAGGCTTCCTACATACCATGCCTTAGCATGGATCAATGACCCCGTAGATCGGGTGGGGCAGTTTAACGTCATGCGGGACAAGGCAAATAGTTTAATGTTGCGCTGGACACCGTACAGCTTAACATCGTGTTTGACGGTATTTGGGGATTACACTCTGAGGCGGCCTAAGGAGTTGGTGAACTGACGTGAAGGGGTTAGAAAAACCGGGTGGTGGGCTTGAACCTCGTAAAGGATACCTACGTACTATTCCTTAGCTTGGATCAAAGTCATCGCAGATCGCCAAGATGTTGATTACGCACTAAGGCGGCCCATAAGAGTATGTTATGGTCGATGCTCACTCTAAGCCCGTGTGAGTCATGCTCGGTGTGAGAAACAAGAGGCAGCAGGGACCAGACGATCACGTCACGAATGGTGTGTTCGTGGGAAGTGGAGAGGGGCTTACGCGTTGAGCGGACAATGGTGTCGGGACTTACTCTAGGATGGAGGCCCGAAGTGTGACAAAGCGCAGAGGGAGAGGGATTTTAGACCGAAAAAAGGAGATGCCTTGTTCCCCATCACACCCTCCACTGGCCTTGGCAGTGGGGAAGTGCGTAGGTGCATGGGTGCTACCTTCTGCAATAGAGGCTAGGGGATTACACCAAGGTGGATGCCCTTCCCCCATGGAGAAACGCCACTCCGAGAGGGAAGATATAATTCCATGGGAGGAATATTTCATTCCCATGGAGATGAGTGGCGTAAAGAATGTACAAGTCGGGGGGACCCTGCGTGCGAGGCACGTGGCCGGATTATAGTTTAATGTTATGTGATGAGGATGAGGTACATGGCAGTTTAACGTCCTGCAGCTCGGAAGAGGTGGGTTCGCTCCACACCCCTAGGACTTACATAACTGACACACTCATCCCCTTGTAAGAGGGAAGGCATCGGCAAGGCCATAGTAAAGGGGGTCCGCAGAGCGAACCATCGAGGAGTCCACGTTAGCGTGGCTATGCGAATAAGCAACAACCGTTAGCATGCCTATGAGAAGGGGCATGAGGAAAAGGAACGCAATGGGAAACACCACCCAAGGGATCTTGAGGTTTATTTGTATGAGCCTGGAATTCCGTATGGGAAAAATCGCATGGCATGCATGCCCGGTATCGAGGACATCGGGAGCCTACGAAGGGAGGAACCTAGGGGCATCAAGGTGAGGTATCCTGGGGATTTCACGCAAAACACCGGGACAAAGGGTAATTGGGGCACTGGAATTTCCCGTGGATTAAGATAATAGTGCGCAAGGGAAATGAATTGTGCACAAGTGGAATAGGCCAAAAAATAAGGCAAGGCCACACCCACCGTAGGGACTTAGCCCTAATGGACCTTTTCCGCGCAATGGATGGAATTGCGCGCAAGTGAGGAACCCTGATGTGTTTGGAATTGTATTTAAGATGGTGGGATTGCCCGCAAAGGTGGTGTAACACCCCAGGTAAATAAAGAATATGACATTTTTATATTTATCCATATTTGTGAATAATATATTAATATTACTTTAAAGGGGACACTATGCTCGATGGCGTACCCAATACGCAACAACGAGTTTCTTGGAATCTGACGTTGCACTCTAATAATAAAATGATATTATTTTAAGTGGTAGTTAACACCTAACCGCTGTGATGGTGGGAATGAATATAACTAACTAAAAAATAATTATATATGTTTTTCAAATGTTAGAGGATTAAAAATGCGAATGAATCCAATTTTAAACGTAAACATTCTAATATTCTTTAAAAGGTCGATTAACCGCCTTTTGATGGAGAACCTCTTTTAAATCCAATTTTGAATATTTTATGTGTTATATTTGACAAATTAAAATTCTTATTTATTATCGGGACATCAAAATTTACTTTCTGTAAATTTTTGGTATTTTTCCGATAAAGTTCATTTTTTAATGAATAGTGAAAAATGTTGTATGTTAATTCAAAACCACTTTTTAATCTAATTTATATGATTAGATTATCTTTTGAATTGGTTTTAAAGTGAAATTAGAATATATTTTTACCATTTAATCCAATAGTGTTCATTGGAATTAATTTCACTTTGAAATCGGTCTTAAACTAGTGTCAATCTTTCGATACTTTTTGTTTCATAAAAACACGCTATTGGTTTTGACAGCGGGAATTAATTATTAAATTAATTAATTCAAATTAAATGTTTTTAATTTTTTAAAATAGACATCATTTTTGAATTCGGAATATCTAATATAGATTAGGGTGAATTTTTGGTAATTTTCTGAAAAACTTCAATTTTTGATGAATAGTGAAACCACTAAGTGGTACTTATAAAAACTGATTTTCCGTTTAAATGAAATTTTTCCATTTTTTTGTTTTGAATTTCAAAAATCTGACATACATGGTTGTAATTAATAAGTAAAATGTGGTTCAATGGGATTAAAATAATTTTCTGGTGAATAGTAACTTATTAAGTTTTTAATCGCGATTAGAGGTAATTAGTGTAGTTTAAGGTAAGAATAATGTTTTAATAAAGTGAAATGACCTAGACACATGTCCTTCCATCATTGGATGTGTCATGTACTACCAAGACAATCCATGGGTCAACTTGGGGACCCCATGGAGCCACTTTGGTTGGAAAATGACATAAATAACTTTTTATTTAATGTTAAAGTAAAAATGACACAAACATGAAATGTTTTACTAAAACAATTTTTACATGGAGTTATACAAGTCAGATTTTTTACTATAAATATTCATTGGAAAGATAAAAGGATTTCCTACATCATAGTAGTTTTATTATAATTTCTATACATTAAATAAATTAAATTATGTATGACTTCATGATGATGTAGCGATGACCTCATTATTTAACGATTTAAATAAAATGGAAATATAATGTAAAATCTAAGACCTACACATGTCCAAAACCTATTGGATGGGTGCCTTTAGACCCCTTATCACCTTATCCTAGAAACACATAAATGTGGGACCAATAAAATCCGAAACTCATTCTAAAATAAAGTAACATTTATTTACTTTCCAAGAGTGGCCCTCCTCTCCTCTTATAAAAGGCCCCCACCTCTACCTTTTTACCCACACTTCAAAATCCTTTGGATAGGCCAAACCCTGACTGTTTTGTCTCTACACATCCCTCTATAACTCTTTGAAGCCTCACTTTGGGCATAAGGATTCCCAATTATACCTTTGAACTCAAACCAAAGGGTGTTACCCGATTTTAAGGTAATGTCTTCACTTGAATCCTTTTGTTTTATTTTGCTTCTCCAACCCACTAAACTCTTTTTATTCATTTCTTTTGTAACAAATCCAGTATCTTAAATATAATATGATTTTTTTATAAAAATTATTCGAGATACACTTACACACACCGTCGTCTAGTGGTTAAAGAACATACTGTTTCTGTGATTTTCGATTTTCTGCCTCACGAAACGATGATTGTTCCATATTCTTTTAACACCTTCAAAGGTGGCCATTAAAATGTCACTATATATATATATATTATTTAATATGATTATGTTTTACATAAGATTCTGTATTTTTCATTTATGGAATATCCTTTATGGTTACCATTATGAGTAAACATGATATCTTCATTTTAGGAAGTACTAACTACCGCCCCCTCAAACTGATTTGATTCGTTAATGCCATATGTGGGACGTATAAAGGATGTAATTAATGGTATTATATATGATATTATACTGGAATTATAATATACCTTTATATCCTCATGATTCCATTCAATAAAATATGAAATAGAAATGAAAGTAGCATTCATGCGTACGTACGGCTTACCGTCTCCATGAACTGTGCATTTCATTTCTTACCCCTAAATGATTATGTAATATTATAAATACAAGTATATTATGGATATATATGATATATATGATACCCAAATCATGAATATCATTCTAGATATAATGAAACTTTGACCACATGAACAACATGTAATTGTAATAAGTCCACTTTCGACTTAAGAACCAAATGTTGACAAAACAAACATTATTAACTTAAATCGTTACATAATGTTTATATCATGGTAATAAGTGATATAAAAGTAATAATGAACAAGAAAAAGGTTATTAATCAAGTATAAATTAACTCAAGTTTATTATTCAGGACGTTAAAGAACGATCAAGTCAAGTCGGACCCGAGGTAAGGGATCTTACTCCTCTCTTTCTTTTTAATTACACTCTTTTATGTCATTCCATTTAAACTCATATTTCTTGTGATTGGGATGTTATTATATATTAATATTACTGTAATTTTTATGTTCATATTATGAGATACCCTATTCTCTCTCATCAATCCATTTTTGGATATTTTGAGTGGTGCCATTAGGCTGCCGAATTTTCGTAAGGGATCCAACCTCTCTATTTCTTTTTAAGTACTCTCATTTATGTCATTTCTTTTAAGCCCATCTTTATTATGTTTGGGGATGTTTTTTTATATTCATCATACTTTAATTTTTATGTTAATATTATGGGAGACCCTATTTGATCTCATAAATCCATTTTTGGAAGTTTTAAGTGGCGCCGTTAGGCTGCCGAGTTTTCTTAAGTGATTTTTCATCTCTGTTTTATTCCCGTGACATTTATGCTACGTTTGCCACTATTTCCTTTGAGTGGGGTATTTACTGCCCATTATTATACACTTTGTGTAGTATAATTTCATTTATGGGTATTTACATCTTCAGTGTATGCCCATTCATCCATGGGGTGTACCTTTCGAAAGTTACCCAACTCGGTAAGGGGACCTTTCACCCTCCTTTTTTTAAAAGACTTCTTTTGTTATGTATTTTAATTCACATACTATTATGTTGGGATATGTTCTTCTATATCCTTATTTATGGAAATTTTATGTCCAAGTGACGAGATCCCTTTTATCTCTCTCATGAACCCTTTTTGTAATATTTTATGTGACTCCATTAGGCTGTCGAATTTTACCAAGGGAACTTTTTAACCCAATTTTGATTTCTTTGGGTTCAACATGTAGTTATTGAATATGTCATCCTTTGCATATGTGTGAATAACCTTTGATTGTTTTAAACTTAATATACACTTATATTGGGTGTATTTATATTTTTCACACAAAATTATGAGATTGATTGATCCTTAATTTAAGGATACCTTCTTTATAATGGATTTCATCTCATTTTACATTTCTTTTGAGACTTCATTGTTGTTATGCACCAATTAACTCTTATATGGTGTTTATACTTCCTTTTGACATATTATATCATGAATCCCTTTATTATCATGATATAATAATGTTCAGATTAAATGTTATTCCGCTATTATTTTTATTCAAGAGTCTCTCATTTTGTTAAAAACTATTTAACAAAAATATCGTTTTAAATGTTTTAAAGATTTATTATTCTAAATCTGTATCTTTAATGTCCATGTTTTCAAAATGATTTTCAGTATTTATTTATATGGACAATAATATTTTAAAATTATAATTACATTAAAAGCTTCAAAGTGGTATGGGAAACATTGATTCAAAAATCTCTTTTAAATGGTTTTTGGAAATGGGTTGATTAATTCAATATCTGGGAATTACTTATTGTGAATGCAAATGAAATTTTGTTATTGAAATAATTATATTTTCAATATTTTATGTGTAATGATGGTACTTGGACATTTTACGAGTGGTTATGTGATAAACCATTTGACAGGTGGTGTCGTGAATACCAGGACAGGTGGTTACGTTATAACCTCCAATGCATTGGGTATGGAAGTCAGCCGTATGACTATTACATTAAGTATGTGTCGAAGTCAACCCTATGGTTATTCCATTTAAGTATGTTTATGTCCCAAGTTACCTTTATATGTTTTGTGTTCTTTATATGTGTTTTTTGTAATATTTTGGTTACAAAAGGGTAAGTGATGATCTTTTATTCAGTGAAGAGTTTTTGTTACTTCATAGAGGTGAAAAGTATTTCATTTGTAAAGTACTCATGGTTTACTTGATGTTTTTGAAAAACTAACAGTTTTCCTTCTTTGTGTATCCTTTACTGAGCTTTTTATGCCTATCCCATGTTATTTTTGAAATGTTTTTCACAGGTCAAGGGAAAGGTAAATGATATGATGATATTGTCAAGGAAGTGTCAAGAAAGAATCCATGTTTTATTTTAAATATGTTTCCGTTGATGGGAAAAAATGAATACTATCTTTATGTAACCACTTTTTTTAAGTGTGGAGTGTAATGAATGTTTTATGATCTAATTCTCTAAAACTCTAAACCTGAAAAGATCCTCAATGTGTAATCTTGTATTAACTCAAGATTAAGTATGGTTTAAGGCTGGGCCTTATAGTTGTTATCAGAGGTCGGTTTAGATAACTTTAGAGGTTAGGGTATTCTCTAACCACAAGTGACATTGCCAAAATGGTTAGGATTTCAGAAAGAGTCCTAGTTTTAGATAAAGTGAATGAGTAAGTATATCTTAGTGTTTATCTTCCTCATTAGTACATGATGGTTTTGTTAATATACTCACATTGACCTTTTTGGTTTTAGTAAATGGATGGATCAAGAAGGCACCAATGTAACAGTGGATGTGAGGGAAATTGTGATAGTTTTTTTTAGCACGCAACTGAATGATATGGGAGCTGCAATGAGAACTCTTGTGTTTATCCTCAACCAACTATCTGGAGTCATGTTTGACCACCTAAACCTTGGTGATTTCTATAAGTCATCATATATGCGAGAAACAAATCCCTACAGAACTACGGGTAATAATCATAAAGGTAAGTATGTTCGAAAACCTGTGTGTCAAAGATGTGGAAAGAAACACCTAGGAAAATGTTTCAAAGTGATAGAAATATGCTATAGATGTGGAAATGAAGGTCATAAAGCAATAACCTACCATGGAAAAAGGAAACATCCAGTTGACTCGAGGAAAGGGAATGAAGTTCTTTCTAAGGGATCAATTGAATTTTTTAAATGTGGTGTGCAAGGTCATTAAGCAAACACATTTCCTATGAAGATGTTTCGTGAATGGGATCAGCAAGATCGTATAAATATTCATTTACCAATACCTAATGCCATTCCAATTGAGGATGAAGAAACTGACAATGACCAATCAAAGGTATGGATTATTTCATAACTTTTTTTTCCTATTTTGCAATCATAGGATATGATTCATGATTTTGTTTGTAGGAAAGAAGTATTTCAGAATATGTTGGAAAGGAATGGTTAATGGATCATGCAGAATGTTGAATGAGTAAGAAGTCTTCATATAAGGGAATCAAGAGTTATGGTGAAATTCTTAAGATTATTAAGTCTCTTATGATGATGGGGTTACATTAGAAGACTTTTTATAGTATGTGTAACCCTGATGTTTAATATATGAAAATTTTATTCAAGGAATAGTTATCTGTTCTTTTGTGGACATAGTTATAAAGAACCATTTGGGTTTATATGATCCTTACATTTGAGGTAATTATGGGTTACTATATGTTATGATAAAAGTGAAAGGAATGAGATTAAATTGAGGTTAAATTATGTTTTGGTTATTTTTGATTATTTTATCTCTTTTTGGGAATGATTTGAAAATTATATAGTTATGGAAAAAGGACAACACGTAGACCATGTCACAACCCATCGCGTCAGACAATGTTGCGAGAATCGAACCCACAACCAAAGTGCGACTAGTATTTATCGCCTACCACTGGACTACGTGAAGTCCCTGGTTTGTTTGACTGATCTTTTTAGTTAGATGATTTTATGAATTAAGAGTAAGTTGATTTTGGGTTATCTATGGAAATTTATTAACCTATTATGGAGGATATGTGATTAGGTAAATTACTTTTCAATACGAGACATTAAGAGCAACTAATGTTGTTTGGAGATAAATGTTACGATTTAACTTGGAAGACTATGTGACTAAATCCTTCAAATATTTGGGTTTCAATATTAGTTTGGTTTACTTTGAAGAATTTTTATGGACAAATTGTTTATCGAATGGTCCTCATTGAACTTTGGGTTTTGTTGGACAAATTTTGGAGATTAAGAATACATTTTCTTTTTATAAAGGGTTATCCTTTTCTGGATAATATGATCTTGTACTAACCTTTTTGGTTTTGGTTTTTGTTAGAGTCTAAAGGCATGGGAAGTATATAGTTCTCTATTGTGGATTAGGTGATTCTCTAGAAATTGATTATAGTACTCTTAATGCGAACAAGTCTTCCTAAATACTCATCTTTTGGAGAAAATATGAGTTTGATTAAGGAATCTAGTAAAAGTTGAAAGTCAACATGATAAGTGATTATGTTTCCTTATGAATAAAAATCTCAATAAAAAGTAACTTAAAAAAATGTTTTCTATTAACATTTCCTATTGGGGAATCAAATACCGTTTAACCCATCATATGTTTGTGATTTTCTTATGGTTAACGTTCTCCTAGACATGTTTACTATCACCCTCCATCAGAGCATGACCCTTTGTTTTTTCTTCCATGTCCATATTTTCATACTTGGAATCCTAGTATGGGTTAACTCGGGTGACCTCTTTGTACTTATCTTTCTTTGTTTTAAAGTGATTGTTTTACCGACACTTGTTCCGATGTGGGACTTTCAAAGATGTTTCCGAGCCTAATTTTAAAATTGCGTGGATGCAATTCCCAAAATGGGGGAAGGATGTAACACCCCAGGTAAATAAAGAATATGACATTTTTATATTTATCCATATTTGTGAATAATATATTAATATTTCTTTAAAGGGGATGCTATGCTCGATGGCGTACCCAATACGCAACAACGATTTTCTTGGGAATCTTACGTTGCACTCTAATAATAAAATGATATTATTTTAAATGGTAGTTAACTCCTAACCGTTGTGATGGCAGTAATTAATAGAACTAACTAAAAAATGATTATATATGTTTGTCAAATGTTAGAGAATTAAATATGCGAATGAATCCAATTTTATGCATAAACATTCTAATATTCTTTAAAAGGTCGATTAACCGGCTTTTGATGGAGAACCTATTTTAAATCCACTTTTTGAAAATTTTCTGTGTTATATATGAAAAAATAAAATTCTTCTTTAGAATCGGGACATCAAAATTTACTTTGTGTAAATTTTTGATATTTTTCCGATAAAGTTCATTTTTTAATAAATAGTAAAAAATGTTGTATGTTAATTCAAACCCACTTTTTAATCTAATTTATATGATTAGATTATCTTTGTAATTGGTTTTAAAGTTAAATTAGAATATATTTTTACCATTTAATCCAATAGTGCTCGTTGGGATTAATTTCACTTTGAAATCGGTCTTAAACTAGTGTCAATCTTTCGATACATTTTATTTCATAAAAACACGCTATTTGTTTTGACAGCGGGAATTAATTATTAAATTAATTAATGAAACTTAAATGTTTTGAATTTTGTAAAATAGACATCATTTTTGAATTCGGAATATCAAATATACCTTAGGGTGAATTTTTGGTAATTTTCTGAAAAAACATCAATTTTTGATGAATAGTGAAACCACTAAGTGGTACTTATAAAAACTGATTTTCCGTTTAAATGAAATTTTTCCATCATTGTGTTTTGAGTTTCAAAAATCCGACATACATGGTTTTCATTAAGAAGTAAAATGTGGTTCAATGGGATTAAAATAATTTTTTGGTGAATAGTAACTTATTATGTTTTTAATCGCGATTAGAGGTAATTATTGTAGTTTAAGGTATGAATAATGTTTTAACAAAATGAAATGACCTAGAAACATGTCATACCCTCATTGGATGTGTCATGGCCGACCAAGAAAATCAATGGGTAAACTTGGGGACCCCATGGAGCCACTTTTTTTGGAAAATGACAGAAATAACTTTTTATTTACTGTTAAAGTAAAAATGACACAAACATGAAATGTTTTACTAAAAAAATTTTTACATGGGGTTATACATGTCATATTTTTGACTATAAATATTCATTGGAAAGATAAAACGATATCCTACATCATAGTAGTTTTTTTATATTTTTTATACATTAAATAAATTAAATTATTTATTACATCATGATGATGCAGCGATGACCTCATTATTTAACGATTTAAATAAAATGGAAAGATAATGTAATATCTAAGACCTACACATGTCCAAAACCTATTGAATGGGTGGATTTCGAAACCTTATCACCTTATCCTAGAAACACATCAATGGGGGACCATTAAAATCCGAAACTCATTCTAAAATAAAGTAACATTTATTTACATTCCAAGAGCGCCCCTCCTCTCCTCTTATAAAAGGCCCCCACCTCTACCTCCTTAACCACACTTCCAAAGACTTTGGCTCGGCCAAAACCTTACTATTTTGTCTCTCCACATCCCTCTCTAAATCCTTGAAGCCTCACTTTGGGCATAAGTCTTCCCAAGGAAGCCTTTGAGCTCAAACCAAAGGGTGTTACACGATTTTAAGGTAATGTCTTCACTTGAGTCCTTTTGTATTATTTTGCTTCTCCAACCCCCTAAACTCTTTTTATTAATTTCTATTGTAACAAATAAAGTATCTTCAATATACTAGTATGTTTTTATAAAAAGTATTTGAGCTACACTTACACACACCATCGTCTAATGGTTAAAGAACATACTATTTCTGTGATTGGCGATTTTCTGCCTCACGAAACGATGATTGTTCCATATTCTTTTAACACCTTCAAAGGTTGCCATTAAGATGTCACTATATTTATATATTATATATTATATGTTTATGTTTTAATTAAGCTTCTGTATTTTTCATTTATGGCATATACTTTATGGTTACCATTATGAGTAAACCCGATATCTTCATTTTAGGAAGTGCGGACTACCGCCCCCTCAAAGTGATTTGATTCGTTAATGCTATATGTGGGACATATAGAGGATGTAATTAATGGTATTATATATGATATTATACTGGAATTATAATATACCTTTATATCATTGTTATTTCATTCTATAAAATATGAAATAGAAATGAAAGTAGCGTTCATGTGTACGTACGGCTTACCGTCTCCATGAACGGTGCATTTCATTTTCTTACCCCTGAATGATTATGTAATATTATAAATACGTGTATATTCTGGATATATATGATATATATGATACCCAAATCATGAAAATCATTCTGGATATAATGATCCTTTGACCACATGAACAACATGTAATTGTAAGAAGTCCACTTTCGACTTAAGAACCAAATGTCGACAAAACAAACATTATTAACGTAAATGGTTACATAATGTTTATAACCTGGTAATAAGTGATATAAAAGTAATAATGAACTTGAAGAAGGTTCTTAAGAAAGTATAAATTAACTCAAGTTTATTATTCAGGACGTTAAAGAACGATCAAGTCAAGTCAGACCCGAGGTAAGGGATCATACTCCTCTCTTTCTTTTTAAGTACACTCTTTTATGTCATTCATTTTAAGCTCATCTTTCTTGTGATTGGGATGTTATTTTATATTAATAATACTGTAATTTTGATTTTCATATTATGAGAGACCCTATTATCTCTCAACAATCCATTTTTGGATGTTTTGAGTGGTGCCATTAGGCTTCCGAATTTTCGTAAGGGATCCAACCTCTCTATTTCATTTTAAGTACTCTCATTTATTTCATTTCTTTTAAGAACATCTTTCTTATGTTTGGGGATGTTATTTTATTTTCCTAATACTTTAATTTTTATTTTCATATTATGGGAGACCCTATTTGATCTAATAAATCAATTTTGGAAGGTTTAAGTGGCGTCGTTAGGCTGCTGAGTTTTCGTAAGGGATTTTTCATCTCACTTTTATTCCTATAACATTTATGCTAAGTTTGCCTCTATTTCCTTTGAGTGGAGTATGTACTTCCCATTATTATACACTTTGTGTAGTATAATTTCATTTATGGGTATATACATCTTCATTGTATGACCCTTATTCCATGGGGTGTACTTTTCGAAAGTTACCCAACTCGGTAAGGGGACCTTTCACCCTCCTTTTTTTAAAAGACTTCTTTTGTTATGTCTTTTAATTCACATACTATTATGTTGGAATATGTTCTTATATATCCTTATTTATGTAAATTTTATGTCCAAGTTATTAGATCCCCTTTATCTCTCTCATCAACCCTTTTTGTAAAATTTTATGTGACGCCATTAGGCTGTCGAATTTTACCAACAGAACTTCTTAACCCAAATTAGATTTCTTTGGGTTCAACATGTAGTTACTAAATATGTCATCCTTTGAATATGTGTGAATAACCTTTGATTTTTTTACACTTAATATCAATTTATATTGGGTGTATTTATATTTTTCACACATAATTATGAGATTGATTTATCCTTAATTTAAGGATACCTTCTTTATAATGGATTTCATCTCATTTTACATTTTTTTGAGACTTCATTGTTGTTATGCACCAATTTACACTTATATAGTGTGTATACTATCCTTTGACATATTATATCATGAATCCCTTCATTCTCATGATATAATAAAGTTCGGATTAAATGTTATTCCGCTATTATTTGTATTCAAGAGTCTATCATTTTGTTAAAAACTATTTAACAAAAATATCGTTTTATATGTTTTAAAGATTTATTATTATAAATCTGTATCTTTAATGTCCATGTTTTCAAAATGATTTTCAGTATTTATTTATATGGACATCAATGTATTAAAATTATAATTCCATTAAAAGCATCAAAGTGGTATGGGACACTTTGATTCAAAAATCTCTATTAAATGGTTTTTGGAAATGGATTGATTAATTCAATATCTGGGAATTACTTATTGTAATTGCAAATGAAATGTTGTTATTGAAATGTTTATATTTTCAACATTTTATGTGTAATGATGTTACTTGTACATTTTACAGGTGGTTACGTGATAAACCATATGACGGGTGGTGCCGTGAATACCAGGACGGGTGGTTACGTTATAACCTCCAATGCATTGGGTATGGAATTTGGCTGTATGGCTATTCCATTAAGTATGTGTGGAAGTGGACCGTATGGTTATTCCATTTAAGTATGTTTATGTCCCATGTTACCTTTATATGTTATGTGTTCTTTATATGGGTTTTATGGTAATATTTTGGATACAAAAGGGTAAGTAATGATCTTTTTTATTCAGTGAGGAGTTTTTACTACTTCATAAAGGTGAAAAGTATTACTTTGGTAAAGTACTCATGGTTTACTTTTTGTTTTTGAAAAACTAATAGTTTTCCTTCTTTGTGTATCCTTTACTGAGCTTTTTATGCTCATCCCAAGTTTTTTTGAAATGTTTTTCACAGGTCAAGGGAAAGGTACACGATATGATGATAGTGTCAAGGAAGTGTCAAGAAAGAATCCATGTTTTATTTTAAATATGTTTCCGTTGATGGGAAAAAATGAATACTATCTTTATGTAACCACTTTGTTTATGTATGGAATGTAATGCAAGTTTTATGATGTAATTCTATAAAACTATAAACCTGAAAAGATCCTCAATGTGTAATCTTGTATTAACTCATGATTAAGTAAGGTTTAAGGCTGGGGCCTTATAGGTGGATCCCAGGGCATCGTTGCATGAAAAGGGTCAATACCTGAAGGCCATATTACGCACGCGGATGTCCAATTTCGTGCATGATAGATAGATCAAATTCCATAAACCTGAAATAGGAGGGGTCTCCTTCTATTTATTGGCCTCCAGCATCACGGAATCCAGGCGGCGTGCGAAATGTTGCGCCCTAGATATGGTGGTGCAAAAACGGGCAATGCGAGGGGTGGGCGGGCAAAATTGTGCGCCGGTGCCACAGACCGTTCGCGAATCCCCAACTCCTTTCGCGCAGCTAACCATTTTCCATGCACATCCTCCTTTATTTCATGCAATACTTCTGGGCCCTTCGGACCGGGCATCCGAGTCTGAATATGACATCGGTTCCTCATATCGAAACATTATTCAGTAGTTCTGGACTTTTAGGAATCTACAAATGCCCCCCTCAGAATTGGATCGGTGAGAGGTCGCAACGATTAGATTCCGAGGGAAACGCTGACAATCCGATGTGTTGGATTTCGTGGGTCCTTTGTGTGTAGAAGCTAACAAGGTGCACAAAACTCCGGTTTGGCGAGGAATTCACTTTCAACGTGGCACGGAACCCCTTCCATGCCTATAAAAAGGGGCCCTAGTTCCCCTGCTCTGTACTCAAGCTTTCCCATGCGATAGGGTCCATGCTCTCGCCCGCGAAATTGCCTTTGTGACTGCGTGGAAAACACGATGTGTTGGCGTATAATTCCATCCGAGTTTCTGCCGTATTTATGTGCAACCCGGGATATTTCGTGCCGACGGTTCTGATTTCACGCCCAACAATAGAATTCTGCGCCACTACTCTAGATTTTGCGCAACCCATCTGGATTTCATGCAACTCCAAAATAACTCAAGATGGATATGAACCAAGTGGATAAGGGGGATGAAAACGCTCGTAGAGCTGAAATGGCAGCAAATAAAGAGGTTTATGGCTCCATGGTGGGTGTTTCCGACAACCTTACCATTGTTAGACCTGTTGTCCCCCGTCCAGAAGGAGTATCCTCTATCCAACAACCTTACGCTCTAGAAAATCAACATCCTGGATGACGTTCCACTACCGGGCTACCAATATGATGAGTTCCTCCCCCAAATGAAGACCTAGGAGGATAGATCCTGGACCCCCATGCTGACGTGGCACCTGCTGGATCTGGACAAAGAGAGGCTGAAGGTGAAGGATTTATTGAAGGACATCGCCTACAAGGACTAATTCAGCCAGTTCGTAGAGAAGGACCTGACAATCAAGATGACGGGACGGGGAAAATGGTGCCCAACCGCGGCTCAGTGGAGCAAGAATAGATCATACAGGATGATCCTGGAGATGGGGAAATACCATTCATGGGCTACCGTGTCATTGAGGTCCGGGACTTGAATGGCCAATATGTCGGGTTCCACACCACCTTCATGAGTGGGTGGCTTTTTCCGGTGCATGATGCAAGGATGGGCATCCATCCAGCAACTCTAGTGATGGCGGGCACCATGGCCCCCAACAAATGGTTCAATCTAGGGGTCCACGTGCTGGCTAGGTTGTACGCCATTCTGGGATGCATCTCCAGAGGGGGGTCACCTCGGAGAGTGTCTGGCCTCTTCCAAATCTTTCACGGTTGGGTGGTGGCTCATCTTGTTGGATATACATTCCCAAACGTCATTCTTCCTCTGGGAAAAGGCATGCGGCCATCTCTCCTGAACATTGCCAGGGTTGCACTGATGACGCTCAACGAGGAAGGAGTAAGGATCCGAATCGGTAACCAAGATAATTTCAACATCATCTCATTCCCTACCCCGGTCGGCCAGATGGTTGAAAATGGGAAAGGCTCACTGAAGTACCATGAATACATCCAGAGCATCCGAGGAGGGGTGAATGTGGCTCGGATTAAAGGGAAGATCATCTGTCAGCCTTACGTGTCGTCCAGATTCGCCAGGCAATTCGGGTGCCTCTAGCCAATACCGAAGAAGGTATTCACGAATGTCTGGGAGGAGAATAATCCTTGTGTCCTTTGCCAGATGTGGTTAATGTTGACCACTTATGGTTCTGGTGATGTCATTACCCTTCCTCCCACTAGGGTCGACGCTGGCCTATCAACCGAGTATGCCACGCATTGGGCTATGACATACCCTGAGGGGCTTTTAATCAAGCGTGCCTGGCAACTCGAGACTACCCGCGTGGAACCCAGTCGATGAGAGAGCAGGAAAGGTGCCGCTAGAAGTGGGAGACTTGGGGCGCATCAGGCAGCGAGGCCTACGCAGGCCAGGACCTTAGTAGTGGGGACATCGCATGGTGTCACTGAGACCTCGTTGCCCGGAGGGGGGGTCACACGAGGTGGCCATAGAGCTAACCAGGAAGCAGATAAGACACCTGCTCGAACCATCCCATGATGAAATCTTCCCGGCATTGTGGTCGGCCTGGATGACCCTGCGACAATCAATGAGTGTTGAAGCCCTCTGGGAGAAGATAATGTAGGATGCGATTTAGCTGCTAGAAGTCGGGCTCATTTGGGTTACCGGTCGGGTAAACATCCATCAGCGTCACACATATCTAATGGCCATGGACACATACGTGCGCCAGCGGGTTCGGCATGTGGAGCCACCTTTCTCGGTGAAAGTGATGCTTGGAAAAGATCATGATCTGGAAATGATGCCACCAGGAGAGGGAGAAAGTGATGACGAGTCGGAGGGAGAGGAGGAAACAAGATAAGATTAAGGTGAAAGAGAATATGAAGGATTAGGTGAAGGAGAACCCGAAGTTGATGGGTCTCAGGGGGTGGCCAACCAAGGGAGTCTCCGAGAGAGCGGCAGGATTTTCAACTCTGATCTTGACATAACCGAGATACTCGTGGTCTGTCTCTATCCATATTCACCCTCCTTCCTTGTCCATTCACTTCTAAAATTTCTAATCCATTTCTCTATCTCACTCGAGATCATTTAGGCACTGATTAGGTGTCCCCAATAGAGGAAGGAGAAGAGGAGTCGTTGGGGCTGGGTGGGGCACCGACGCCTATCATCGAATTGACAAGCGGTGATGGGTCTCCCACCTCAACAGCTTCAGTGGCGTCCAGAACACCAGAGGATAATTCTATGGGTTCCTGTAAGCTCCATTCCATGCTACTGGTGATTACTGTCAGAGAACTCAACTAATCCGGATGTTACTTGTATAGTGATCTTGGCGTTGGCGGCTCATCGGGATGCTGAGCCTGGGCCTTCTGTGAGGGAACCAGTGGAAGACATACCACCTCCTCCCAAACATACTTCCCAAACTGATTCGGCCATAACAATTGGGGAGCATGGGGCAACAGACATCAGTGGTGCTGTCATTGGAGCGAGGCCGGATGCTGACGAAGGCACTTCCCCTAACGGGGTGAGAGAGGAAAGTCACCTAGATGTCGAGTATCCTATTCCTCATGAAGACATCCCCGAGGCAGACCCTGATGATGACATGCTGGCTACCTTTCCTA
Organism: Viscum album; assembly: GCA_963277665.1. Classification (NCBI taxonomy): domain Eukaryota; kingdom Viridiplantae; phylum Streptophyta; class Magnoliopsida; order Santalales; family Viscaceae; genus Viscum; species Viscum album. Next base: position 555,671,224 of record OY728138.1, read on the forward strand.
CATACTGGCCCACTGATCTCGAAGAGATAGATGATTCACACTCAGAAGTGGATGAGGAGAGCTGGATGACACATCACAAAGGGTGGAAGTGTATCTAGTGTTTTCTCATGCAGCCTCAAATGGATTGGCTTAGGCGGATGTGATAAATATAGAACTAGTTGTGTTTCCTGTGTGTCGGAGGGGCTGGCGCTCAACGCCTTCATCTGACGGTCCATGATTATACGGATGAGAAGATACGTGAGAGAATCTGGCGCACCGACATTGTCCAGTGTCAGGAATGATCAGTGAGCACCCGAGTGTTCCTGAGGATTGTGCAGGATGTCTGGAACCTTGAAGGGTATCCGGAAGAGAAGGAGGCCTTCATTGCAACATGCTCTGAGCTCGTGGAGAAACTAACGGCCTAGCTGGTTAACACCCAAGAACAATTGATGGAGGGGAGTCACCAGATGACCGTACATCAAACTGAACAGGCACAAGCACAAGCTAGGATTGGAAAACTGCGCTCTCCGGCCGCTGATGAAGAGAAAGCCTTTAGGGAGCGAGAAATAGTCCTAGAGGATACTAGCCAAAGGGTAGCAGCGTTGGAAAGAACAATCTAGTATGATGATCCTTAAGGGCTCTTTTTTGTCTATCTCAGGAACTTCTTACTTTTACTGATCACCATTTCAAAACGATTTATGGACAAATCCATTTATCATTACCCTTTGATTTAAAATGCTCAACCATAATCCTAAAATACATAAGAATTCACCCCTAATCTCATGTGGTTCATACCCAATGTGAGAATCAAAGGATTTTCATGTTATTATTTCGTCCGACTGTGGGGCGTCAATCGAGCATCAGGCATCCAAAATCAGGCCTAGATTTCTGAGGAGGAGAGGGAAGTCCAATCGAGAGGATGGGACCTCATACAGATCGATATATCGTCTTCTCAATGTATTCTAAGGCACGATCGGGGCAATCCCGGGGGCAGTGAAATCCATCTGAACATAGGGAGATGAAAAAGGTGAATCACGTTACCCAAATTCGGAACACTATGGTGGTGCGACGATGGAGGATAACTATTAACCGTGGCAGAAACAAAGAATCCATATCACGTTGTCCAGAAATGGGGACAAAAAATGATGGCTGACCACTGACCATGTTCGCAACATAGGGCTTAACTCAAACATCATAGATCAATCTTCCAGAACATTGGCCCAGGACAGAAGGTAGACCGTATGTCAATCATCCATACTGTTATAATAGGCGGACAAAAGGTCTATCATCCATATTGTTATAGAAGGCAGGCCACAGGTCGAGCATCCATACTGTTATGGGGTCTCATCAAACATGACCAGTCTTCCGGAACGTTGGCCCAGGACAGCAGGCGGACAATAGGTCAATCATCCATACTGTTGCAATAGGCGGACCCAAGGTCTATCATTCATATTGTTATAGTAGGCGGACCACAGTTCGAGTATCTATACTGTTAGGGGGTCCCATCAAACATGAAATAGGATGAGGATTTGAATAAAGGGGCATGAAAATCATGGAAAGTGGAGTGGTGGTTTTTCAAACAGAATCCAACACTCCCAAAATTGCACCACCGTGGTGGAGGCGCATTAGGAAGACATATTTATCTGGTCACATATCATCCCAATTTTTAGATAGGATCTCTATGGTGAGAGAACTATCACTTCCCAACATCACTATGGGGCATCTCGAACTTATTTAGGGCAGATTATGCAGTTACAAAACTCCCCAAAATGTCAGGACATGGGGCCGACAATGAGGTGGGACAAGATTTGGTAATCTCGGGGGATGGACCCAAGGTGAAACGTCCGGGAATTCCTACATATCTCATAAGGATGAGAATCAATACACATGTAGTTCTAGAAAGGGTCTTATTTTAAAGTCTTAGAACTCGGACCAAGGATTATTAAGGAGGACGCGAGTCTCATGGTAAGGTGATTACAAACCCGACGTGAATGAGTACGAGGCCCTGCTTACCATGCGTTCCTTGGAAGTTTTCCGGTTAAGAGACTGAGCACGAATGTTAGGTTGGGCCTGTGGGGAAATTCGTGGGCGCTCCCACGTATCGCATAAGGATGAGAATCAAGCCATACGTAGTTATTGGGGTGCATTTTAACGTCGTGCAGGACGGGACACAGGAGGACTAATTCTTATAACAGGTTGTACGCGGTGTGTCTATTGCAAACCCGACATGAACGAGGACGAGGTCCTGCTCACCACGCCACGTAGTCCCGTGTTCAAGGTCCCAAAGGCAGGACATACAAGTTGAACTAAAGGACATCAAGATGGACCCAAATACAAGAGGTTTGGGAATTCTTATGTACCCTATAAGAATGGGGATCAAGCTGCACATCGTTCTTGAAAGGGTGGAACAACTCAACATGGTACCTGTGCAAAGGATGAATGTGGCATGCTGGTCTAGCCCTCGCACCAAAAGAATAAGTGTTTGATGTATCTTGTTTGTTTTTGAAGGTAGATGTTTTTTATTTTGTGGAGGAAAGGGCAGAATCTCCTGGAATCACCACAATAATCAAGCCGTATACAAGCATTGACAAATTGTATAGTAATTGACCAATACACAATGTGATTTCCCCTATGGATAGGTCATCACAATGCAGTGTCGTTTTGCATCGGGCGGTCGGGACGATATCATCATAGTTTATGGTTGTTTGGTAGGACCAACCATCACAGTTTAAGGTCGTATGGCTTGGACCTGGCCAAACATGCACGATTCAATAAGGCATACCCAATGTATATGAAGACATAATCCCATACCATCACCGTGTGCGATTCATGGAGAGGATCCTCGGGACAAGGAGCCCACGAGGGTCCAATAATCAGGGGGCAAGAGACAATAGCTTCCAGCTAAGCTGGGCCCAAAACACAACGTCTGGGAGACTTTGTGTTTCCCATGGGGATGAGGGTCATGCTGTTCATGGTCCTTAGTGAAATTCCAAGAATATAATCATAGCGCTCGGATTGCAGGAGCCCCGAGAGACGCTGTAACCCAGCTTTATCTACCTGACATGACGAGGTGCATTGAGGGTTAGTGCAAGGAGTGTCGAGATTTCACCTTGACATGATGGGGTGGAACATTATGTGAATCATGAAACCAACATTCAGGGCCTGATGATGTTTGCATGATGACGGAGGATTACTGCTGACCATGTTCGCAACACATCATTCTGTCGTGTTAGACTTGGGGACAACCAAATGAGCATCAATTGCTGACCATATTCGCAACATGGGATTTTTATTAATTTTTTGTCTGAAACCCTTGGGGGCATTGTCCCGTGATGGTAGGAGAGCCCTTATGCATTTTATCCAAGCCATTCTTGGGGGTCCCTCCGTGTGTGAAAGATAATGGGGGCCCGAATGAAGGGGATCACGAATCATAGAAAGTGGACAGAACTTTCCTAAGTTGAATCTAACACTCCATGTCCTATACCAGAGTACTCTAAACTCATTATAGGACCAATAGAAAGGTTCTAAGAGATCAGTTTGAGAGAGTCCAAAAGATGGCGGATTCCAGGGAGAGGGGGGAATGGCACCAAAAACAATGTACCACACCTATATATCCCCCCATGGGGAGGGACATGCCATGATGCCGAGGTGGCCGGGAGATCCTGGGATCTTCTAAGAGACGGGGATTGACCTGAAACCTTGACGTTCAAGCAGTCCTACGTATCCCATAAAGATGGTAATCAAGTTGTACGTTGTTCTAAAAGCAAAGTTTAATGTCACGTAGGATGAAATGCAGTTTAACGTCATGTGGGACAGGGGACACATCTCATCTAGGGATAGGTATGGTATGGTGAGTAACCTGACATGAATGAGGACATAATCCCACAACACACTGTACAATCCCACAAGAGAGAGTGAGTCGTGGAAGGCCAACGGTCCTAAGGCTGGTCCGCGGTTAGGGAGGCCTGACCGGTTTGCAGTTTGACGTCTTGCAGTGAGGACGAACGTGGAGTAATTGGATTCCGTGAACATGGGAGGTGTATGGCATGGTGAGTAACCTGACATGAATGAGGACGAGTTCATTCATACCACACCGTACAATTCCACATGAGAGAGCCTGAGTCGGAGGCCCAAGGCTAGGCCTCGGTCTGGGTGACCTGACCGACTTGTAGTTTAACGTCGTGCAGGACGAGCATGCATTTTAGGGTCATGCAGGACCATGGGACAGTTTAAGGTCATGGGGGACCGTAGGGGCCCTAATGTAGGGCCAAATTAAGTTTGTGGTCGTGCTGGACCATATGCAGTTTAGGGTCTTGCGGGATCATAATCCAGTTTACGGTCATGGGGGACCCCAGTTGTAGTTTAGGGTCCTATAGGACCAGATGCAGTTTAGGGTCATGTGGGACCACAATCCATTTTATGGTCATGGGGGACCCTGGTTGTGGTTTAGGGTCATGCAGGACCCTTAGGCTCAGATAAAGTACTGCTTGAGGAACATGGCGTTGGTGGGAGGAGTTACACGCTCACCATCCTTGGTCACCAAGGAGTATGCTCTATTGGGTTAATCCTTATGGATAATGTAAGGTCCATCAAATTTGGGCTCCAACATGGGTGGGTTCCTTCCTAGAATCATTGGCGCCCTGAGGGCCAGTACCAAGTCACCTTGCAGGAAGGAGTGGAGGCGAACCTTCTTGTCGAATGATCGAGCCATCCTGCTCTGATGACTTTCCAGGTTGTGCAAATCATGATGCCTATTCTCGTCCAGTGCTTCCAATTCAGATTGATGGATTTCGGAAACTCTATCCAGCACTTGCTGGTCATAGACATCCGTACATAATGAGGGAAACTAAATCTCGATGGGCAGGACAGCCTCAGTTCCGTACACCAAGGAATACAGGGTCACCTAGGCTGAATTATGAGTCGTCATCCGATAATCCTAGAGGGCGTTGGGGAGCTTGTCCGGCCAAATTTTCTTGTTTTGACCCACCATCATTTGCAGAATGATAGAGAGGGTTTTGTTAAATGCCTCGATCTATCCATTCACCTGCGCGTGATAGCGGTAGGTATGGTTAGTGAGAATGTTGTACTTGGCATACAATTTCATCAGCTCGGCCCCTCGAAAGTTGGTACCGTTATCAGTGGGGATAACGTGAGGTGCTCCAAATCGATTAATGATGTTGGAACTCACGAAGTCGGCAATAGAACGATCTTTTACTTCCTTGAGCAGAATTTCCTCTGCCCACTTGGAAAAGAAATCCATAGCGGTCAGAATGAACATCCATTGGCGGGCCGTTGTCGGTGGGTATGGTCCTACAAAATCCAACACCCAGACTAAAAAGGGCCAAGAATACTTGGTAGTGTGGAGAGGCTCCAGTGGCCGATGCATGAAGTTAGCATGAACTTTGCACGCATGGCACCTCTTGGATATCTTGATGTAGTCATGGATCATGGAGGGCCAGAAGTATCCCAGTCTCCGAATCTCGTTATACGACATTGACCCGACCTGATGGGCGTTGTAGGAACTAGCATGAACCTCTTGCATGACCTGTGGAATCTAATCTCCATGAAGGCAATGGAGGAGAATACCATCAAATCCGCATCTTTAAAGGATTTTATCAAGGCTGGGACAGCTCTAAAGGGTGAACTGTAGTGCGCGGTGTCAGACTCGCTCGTGCTCTGCCCAGTCTGCCGGGATATTACCTTGTTGGAGGTATTCAACGAAGGGTGTCCTCCAATCAAGAACTATTTCAATCACCATATATGAAGTACCCAGGGCTCCTAACATAGGGGCACTAGCAGTAAGATGGTTTACCCGTGGGCCACGATCGTCCTCCGGGGTAACGGGAGCGATGACTCTTCGGTGCACCCCGTGGTTAATAAGGTCATCCTGTTCGGGCTCTACAAGCGATGCGTCCAAGATGGCCAAAGCATCTGCATGACCGTTCTGCTACCAGGGAATATGAACGACCTCCAACCGAGAAGGGAAATGGGCCATTAGATGGAGCGTGACCTCTAACAATGGCACGAGTTCTGTCTTTTTGACAACATTGTCACCATTGAACTTCTAGATGACTAGCTTGGAATCCCATTTCACATGCAGATGGGGCACGTCTATCTCGAAGGCCAGCTCGAGGCCATTAATGAGGGCATGATAATCTTCCTCATTGTTGGTGCATCCCTCTAAAAAGAGGAATGAATATGGCAAGACGGCTTTCTCTGGGGTGAGAAAGGCGATACCCAGGCACACCCTGTTGAGCCTATGATCATTGAGTCTCCTACCGATGGGGCTCCGGGAGGCACCGTCAACGTGCATATGCGAGCATGGGATGGAATGATCGACAGAGAGGATTGCCTCATCAGAAAAACCTATGTCCAGCGACTGATTTGTGGGGGTTGGGTGGGAAGCTAAAAAGTCTTCCAATTCCTATCCTTTGATAGACTTCCGAGGTATGAACCTGATGTTGAACTGCTAGAGGATCACTACCCACCGCACTAGTTGTCCAGTCAATATAGCTCGGTTCAGGATGTACTTCAATGGGTCTACCCGAGAGACCATCTATACCTCGTGGTGCTACAAGAAGATCCGCAATTTCTATATGGAAAATACGAGCGCCAGACAGCTCTTCTCGATGGAAGAATATCTAATTTCCGTATCGAGGAGCATGCAGATGAGGTAGTTGAGGGTATTCTATGTTCCCTCTTGGTTCTTCTGGGTGATAAGTGTGCCAAGGGACCATTCCAGAGTGGTCACGTAAAGGACTAGCGGATTTCCAGAGATGGGTGGCATCATGACCGGAGGTTGAGCAGATACTGCTTGATTTCCTCAAAGGCGGTCTGACAATATTCATCCCACTCATAGATGGATCCTATCATCATGAGCAAGGAATAGTGCTTACACTTGCTAGGTATATTCACAATGAATCTGTGTTTGTAGTATAAGTATCCTTGGAGACCTCGAAGCTCATGAATATTGCTCGGGGGGAGGCATCTGACTGATGGCCTTGATCTCCTCTGGCACTATCTCAATGGCTCGGTATCGGACGATGAAGCCAAGAAACTTGCTGGAGGGGGCCCCGAAGGCACACTTCAATAGATTTATCTTCAGGTGGGAAGAACGAAGGAAACTGAACACTTTCTCAAGGTCCTTGAGATGGTCCTGGCGCTGGTGATATTTGACCACCAGATCATCCACGTAGCATTCCACCTGTGTTCCCAGAATTGTCTTGAATATGCGATTCATGGCATGTTGATATGTGGCACTGGCATTCATCGGGCCGAAGGGAATAACTCGGTAATAGAAAGTACCTTGGGGTTCCCAGAAGGCAGTGTCCTCTTCTTCCTCTAGGTCCATTCGGATCTAGATATACTCGGAATATCCATCCATAAAGGAGAGGGCTTGTAACACGACCATGTCATCAATCAAAAATTATGTCCGTGGAAGGGGAAAATCATCCTTCGGGCAGTAGCTATTGAGATCGCGGAAGTCGATATATAATCTGATATGCCCATTCTTCTTCCTGAATGGAAAAATGTTTGATAGCCACCTGGGGTACTAGACATCCTTGACGAAGTTGGATTTGATAAGCTTATCAACTTCAGCCTCAACCATGGCCTTGTTAGAAGGGTGCATACTTCTGGGACGCTGCTTGAACCCGTGATGGTTTGCTAGGAGACCAAGGCGGTGGATGACTACCTGAGGATCCGGTCCTGGCATCTCATCGTAACTCCAAGCAAACACATCAAAGTGCCGTGTGAGGAATTACACAAAATGCTGCTTCTCCTCGGGGGGCATTGTTGCACTGCCCAATGTGGGTCTCGGGTCCACCTCGCTACCGAGGTTCACCTATAACTACTCGTCAACCGTGTTGGAGATTCCCTCCTCAGAGGCAGGGGGAGCATCTTACATTTACTCTTCTCCACATGTGGAGGGATCATCCACAGGGGGAGCTGCTTCTGAGCTATCAAACCCTGATGGGAAGCTAGTGCCGGCTTGGGTGGTAGTGTTCATCATATCTGGAGATGCATGCACCACTAACAAAATAACGATGAAGGGAGTCGATCCAATCCCACCTGGTCTTCGGCCCAATGGACCATGCTTGATGACATCAAAGCAGTCGTGGCACATAGACTTGATCTGGTTAATTCCAGCTATGTGAAACAGACATGTATGACGTACTGCCGTTTCCATGAGCCTGACATCCCGATACCGTAAAGGGGTTGGAGGATTCAGTATCACTCGAGCCTGGTTGGTGTAGGACTATGAGTTGATTTTCCTCCATCACTTGGGCCTGGAAATATGCCTTCTACTTTTACCCGAAATGAAAAAACACTGCCCCATGTCAGGGGTTTTGGCCTCCATCCGATGGATTGGGAAGACGTAAGCGTCATTTAAACCTTTCCAAGGATCACTTGTGTCAGCGACTGACATGATCTCACCTACCAGAATATTATTATCCTTGCTCTTGTAATAGTCAGTGTCCAGATAATAAGGGGATTCACAAGAGGAAAACGGAGATGCATCTAATTGGAGCATGCCTACTCGACCATTTAGGGAGTATTTGAGGCATTATTGATACGATGAGGGGATCGTTTCATGCAGATGGAGCCGTGGTCTTCCCATCAACGCATAGTAGGCGGTGTCCTCAGAAACAACCATGACTACGGTGCTATCAATTATGCCACCGAACTGTGTCTTCATGTGAATCTTGCCTAATAGAGTTTGCTTGGTACTATCATAACCCTAGATTCTGTGGTTGAAGAGAGCTAAATCATCCACAGACAACCCCAGCATCCACAGTGTCCATTTTGGGATTAGGTTATCCTAGAACCCGTGTCGACAAGACAGCGGCAGACTTCTATGCCATTGAACTAGCAAGTGATGTACAACGGGAGAATGTGCCCCTGTATAGGACGGTCTTTTTATTCATCGGAGAATGAGATAACTTTCTGGCATTCGGTGTTCTCAATTGCCTCGTCGTGGAAGGCTTCTATAGCCGCTACCGTTGTCTCAAATTGGTGGGGGATTCTTAGGGCCTTGGTAAGCACCTCACGCATTTCAGACGATAGGATAAGAGATTCGGGGATACAAATCCTTACTGGAATTCCGGCCATGTGCTTTAGAAAATCATACTTTTGTGCCAAACGTGAGCTTCTGCTTACAGGAGGCCGTTCTACGATTGGAGGCATGACGGGCCCTGCCAGCTGGACTTGTGGCTGATTGGTACTAGGAATATCTCTTTTTTCACTATACGAAGCCCAGAGAGTGGCTTCCAGATGAGGACTGGAAGGATGGGGTCGGCTGGTGACAGGGAGGAGCTGGTCGCGGTAGGACAGAGGTCGTTCTGCCTGATCCATCTACACAAACAGTGGTAGAGGGGGACTTGTCGCCACCTGATGATGGGGCCGCATGTGCTGAGCTCTGAACTGTGCCTGCTGTCTATTCGCCGCAGCGTGAACGGCCTGGATGGAGGTGCCAACTATTGTTCCCCAGTGATTCATGTAGCCACGGCTCCGACGACGCTAGTGACGGATGGGGTCATTGGGAATGTCTACCCAGTGTTCCTCATCATAAGAAGTCAAAAAGGGATTTACCAACACTACGGTGTTAACCAAAGCATACCCCGGACTGTCACATGAGGAGTCATCCACCACTAGGAGGATTCTGGGACGAATCCCCATTTCTGGGGGCATAAAGTCACCATGAGTGCGGGACGATGACGACATTGACATGGCGTGTTCTTTTTTCTTGCGCCGCCACTATTTTCTCTTCTGGGAAGAGGTTGGATTAGATGACGATGTCGATGTAGTAACCATATCTTTTGAGGACTCTAGTTGATTCAGATGTTCATGGATGATGCCATGGGAACAGGTGACCATCATGCGGGCCATCCTGTTGTTATACATTTGTGACCGACGATCGGAAACCTACTCCCATTCATCCTCATCTACACTACTCCCATATCATCCCACAAGGACACCTGCCACTTGTGCCGGGGTTGGTCCGGTCCTGACTATATTATTATCAATTTGGTCTTGGAGCTAGTCCTTGAACACGTAGCATCGATGGATGGTGTGCCCCAGGGTCCAGTGATAAGGGAAGTAGTTGGTGTGATTAGTGAGATGTGCCTCTTCTGGCTTCCGACACTCAGGAAGCCGCACAATCATCTTCTCCAAGGCACTACAGAAGTAACTGGGGACCTAATCCTCATCAAATGAGTAGGTCCGATTCCTTCTTCCCGGAAAGGGGGCTCTAAGAGGCCGGCCATGATGAGGGGATAGAGGAGCATGCCAAGGAGGCCGAACCTGATAATCTCACCTAGGTGGTGGAAGTGCGTTACGCGAAGGCGCTAGCCGATTTTGAAGCGGTCGCTTCCGGGATGGAAGTTGTGCCCGTGGAGGAAGAACCATTTGGGGCTGTAGAGCTAGCCTCACTGGTAGCAACTCTAGCTGCCTGGGGGACTCAATCTGGGCCACAACAGCGAGCTTGGCATGGGAATCTCTCCTTTTAGGGATTACGAGAGGTAGCGGGCGTGCTAGACTGGCATGTTTCAGGGATTCTTCAAGGCGCTGAGCCTTGTCTGAGAAGTCCTGGAATCCTCTGGGGTAATTCAGAGTGATCAGAGTAGGAACCATCACTTCCTTGACATTCCCTACACTAATTTTCAGTAATTTTTCCTGAGTTAAATGCATGTCAAAGGATTATGTGAGCCCTTTCCACTGGGCAATGAAGTCCGCGACTCGCTCATCGGGCCTTTTGATGAATCTGAAGTGGTCTGTGATGTTTTTCTTCCGGGTTGTGTCACTGAACTGGTAGAGGAATTCCCTACGAAGGTCCTCTCATCTAGTTACAGATCTGACAGGGTGCTATCTATACCAGATGAACGCCAGCCCTTCCAGTGTCTAAACAAAGAAACGGAGCTTGGCCGCCTCCTTCTAGGTTGGAGTCCCTAAAATAGGCCGACACCTTGAGTTGATGTGGGGCAGTTTCTGTGGTGGGTCTCCAGCCCTGTTAAAGGGGGCCAAAGTTGGATTTCCAAATCTCAGGGGTGGTGGCATAACATCTACACATGTTGGGTACGGATTGCCATGTTTTGGGATTGCCACCTGCCGAGTCTCCAAATCCTCTATACTGGCGATGAGTGCTTCCATTGGATCGTCTAGATGAGGGTTCTTATCCGGACGAGGATCCCTAACCACAGGCACATTTTCAGGCTCTCAAATTCGGTAGACAAGCTCAGTAGCTCTTGGGTCAGCTGGAGGAGCGACCCTTGGCATGATAGGAGGAACCCAATTGGGATATCTTGGTTGATCACGCCACTCCGGAGGGTTCGGTGAAACATATTGCGCCCTCTTTCCATGATCTCCGCCGTCTCCTCTATCAGCGAACATGGTGTGATCAGGGTTGCCTGGGAGAATCTCGCAAAGGGGTGGTTGTTCCTGCCCCTGCTGCCTCGGTCTAGGATCACAGAAATCGGGTCTCCGCTCTGCAATGAATTCATCCATAAGCTCATCGGCCATCCTCTTCTATTCAAAAAGTTGTTGGTGCAGCGTGAGCTTGTCAAGATCGTCCTCTGCCTTCTTCACTGAGGAAGATGGGTCGGCGAGCTTGACATCCCCAATGTGCTCTTTACCCTTGCTGATGTTCTGGCATAGTGTTAATGCCCCAGTGGGCACAGGGAGACCTAGGAGGTTCCTCTATTTATGATTTATCCTCTCTGATGGGTCCATTAGAGGCTTGTATCTAGGGGTTGAGTCCCCATCGAGGATTTCCAGACCGTTCCCCTCACCCGACAGATAGTCCATGGTGACCGCTGCTGCCCTCGGTGGCATGTCCTCAAAGCCTCGTAGTTAGCCAGGTTGTTAGCAAATCATACTAAAGAGAAGGGTGGGGTACTACCCCCATCCATAGACATGTGTTTGGGGGGAGGCCTCCTTGATAACATTGAAGAGCAATTAAAATCTCTGAATGCATTTTTGTTAGAGGGCCCTGTGTTGGCCAAGTGATTCGGGGTGCCGAACCGCCGGGACTGTGGCTAGGTCAACCTGAATACGTTGCTCGCCGATATCCTCGAGGTGTGCTTGGCTCCCAGGATAAGGCACATTCTGATGACGAAGACGGAAGTGAGTCGCCCAGAGAGTCTGGCAGAAACATTCAAGCTCTTTGGGGGGTGAGTGATTCTGGTGTATCAAAATCAGACCCTACAATCGGCCAAAACATCTCTAGGAAGTGGCCTACTGTGAGGATTGTCCATAAGCTACACGACTCAGGTTCAGGATCCATCCCTTTATAGCCCCTCTCATCAACATGGAGTGATTGCGGTACTGGTAGCAATGCCGAGGCAGGCCACTGGGCTAGTGGGCTAGCCAGTGGAGAATACGGCATGCAGGCTGATTGGCTGCTGAACCCTAAGTCGCCGTCCAAGTGTTGCAGTATCCGGGCTTCCACATCACGATATGATGGGCCGGTGAACAGGCCTCCTATCACAGTGTTGGTGCTTGTCGGGGATGCTCTATGTCACATCTCTTTCACCATCAACCCCCAAAAAAGGACTCCGTCATCTCTGGCTGAGATGGAAGGTGCTTCTAGAGAGGCCAATGGTGACTGCATGTTTGATCCCTGGGGGTATTCCAGGTCCTCGTCCTCCTGGATATACCTTCATAGGGAGGTGGGGATCATATGGATCTCTTGTTCGGGGAGTATGAGGCTGACGCACTGCATCCCTATCCTAGCCAATGACTCAAAGGTCTGATGGGAGGGCTCCATCACTGAGTCGTACTCCGCCTCGAAGTCTGAGAAACAAACTATTCTGATTTCCATCTGTCCTTCCCTGGAATTTATCTTATGGCAATGACGTCTTTCTTTCCTGCCCCTTGGTGGATCATCGGGGTAAGGTTGATTTCCATTATGCAGTCCTCTGGCCGCACTGGTGCCGGATCCGAGAGGACTAATGGTCGGGGTGCGGGGAGCACTGGGTCAAATGTCGAAAGGTACATTGGGAGGACCTCCATGCGGGCGAGTGACTAGACACGCAACGTCTCCATACTCATGGTCTGCGGCAGGGGAAGTGACCTCATACCCCATGTAGTGGGCGCTAAAGAGAGCCCCACTCGGAGTGTTCCAATTATGGGGAATCCCCTTACCTATGGAGAGTATGGTTCTAGGCATGCCTCTGAGATGATGTTGAAAGGAGGGAGGGCCCATACCTTCTATAATGGTGGCATGGAATATGCCTTCACGCTGGATGGCACTACCACGAATTGGTCCACGGCGGCCATTGCCTGTGCCAGTGATCAGGAGAGTCGACCTAACCTGCCCGTGGGGCAGTCGGGGCCTCGATCTAGATCGGGCATATAACTGCCACTGCTCAACATGTGTAGGGGTTTGATGATAGGAGTCATCAGTGTCTCGGGCCACAGTGGTTGTTGACGCTAATGCCTCGGGGCAAGCATCCTCTTCCGCTCGTGCCTGAGGCTAGCGTCGGGTTAGGTGGGTTGGAGCCGGTGGTGCGGGCACAGGGATTTCCTGCTCCTCGGCCCGAGGAGTCGTACGGCGACGTCGACGTGGCCTGAAAGAGGCCCTTGCCGTGAATCCTTGAAGCAGGTCTCCGATCGGGTGAACCCGGACATCCCCTACCTCATCGGCGTAGGGAAGGGAGATGTCGAGGTGTTTCGGGGATAAACTTCTGAAACGGTTGAACGTTGGGGTGGGTAGAAGCGACTCTTTGCGTGGCCCTCAGGTGTGGTGATGGTGATAAGGCACAGCTTCCTAGAGATCCAAATGGGCCATGTCCATAGTGGGGATGACCCCTTCCCCCTCGTACCTATGCACAAGGTCGTTGATCACCCTCAGTTGGATAATCTATATCGGGGAGAGGGGGCGTGAGATCCTGACAGTCATGGTAGTCAGAGTAGCTGTGGAAAAGGTTGAACCACGTGGGGTGGCCGAGTGGGTACTGCCCCTGTCCCGGTGCCGGTGGGAAGGTGGTGATCAAGCTCCGAATGAAGCGGTCTGATTCCTAAAAGCAGGGAGATGAACCCATTAACACTAACAGGATAAGAAATTGATATCCAATAGCCCAATTCCATTCTGTCTTCTGTAGTTGGTAAGATGGATTAGTGCTGACAACGTCATATAACAGAGTGCTTAACATCCTGACTACCTCAACCCCTGGAAGGTTTCACGTCCTAATGCTGGGTGCCTGTACTTGGTGACATGATAATCTTTTGACACACCAATGATACCTGTATCCGTATTGAGGAAAAGAGATTCATGTCGGGTTCACCATATCTGTTTCTGACGCTTTCCACTGGGGCGCGCGCGCACATCCGCCACGCAGGGGAGGAAACAAGGCTTATTTCCCCACATTTCCACTTTCCAAAGGCGGGCGACATCCTTTCCTTATTCAAGGACGTATGCTCCTTGATCATAACTGGGATAATGGTATGTCGGTTCTTCCTTCTGTGGATTCCTCCTCGGAGCTCGTCACCTAGTCCGGGTCTCCCTCATAGATTTAAGAAGTATTTGTGTATCTCATTACCAGTTCCTTATCTTAATGGACACCAGTTAATTACGATGCTTTTGACGAGATGCTCCAAGGGGTCTGGTCGGGGAAGCAACCTTCGGTTAGGAGAGTGGTCACACTGAGGTTTCGTTGGTGTGTCGTGACACTGGGATATTGGCATGTCTGTCTTATGCCCCTTATTATAGGGCTTCTCAAGGGCGTGGAAGCCTGAGGCATCCCATATTGAATTTAGGGAATTTTATGCCATAGACATGTATCTGAGGTTTTCCTCAGCATCCCATGTTTATCACGGGGTATTCCGCAAGTTTAACGTCCAGTGAGGACAGATCGAACTAATCGGAACACTGAGAGTGTATCAGGTAAAAGAACACCTGAAGGAAACTCCGATGTTGGGGCCAACACATGGGTGGCTTCCCAGATACTGTGGAGTGGAATGAGGTGGCATGATCCCACTAGGATGTGGAAGCCTGGGTAAGAATCAGGATGGATGATGAAGTGAAGGGGGCTTGAACCTCATGGAGGCTTCCTATGTACCATGCCTTGACATGGATAAAAGTCCCTGTAGTTCGGGTATACAGTTTAACGTAATGCGGGACTGGGGCATTTGGGGATTACTCTCTAAGGTTGCCTACAACGGATGGATATGAGGCTTACACTCTGAGGTGGCCCATAGGGTTGGTGAACCGACGCGAAGGGGTCGGAACGACTGAGTGGTGG
Organism: Viscum album; assembly: GCA_963277665.1. Taxonomy (NCBI): domain Eukaryota; kingdom Viridiplantae; phylum Streptophyta; class Magnoliopsida; order Santalales; family Viscaceae; genus Viscum; species Viscum album. The sequence goes on from OY728138.1 coordinate 555,686,442, forward strand.
TCTTGAACCTCGTGGAGGCTTCTTATGTACCATGACATAGCACAGTTCATAGTCCTTGAAGTTCGGGTGGTGCGGTTTGACATCATGCGGGACGAGGCAGCCATTTTAACGTCGTGTTGGACGCCATACAGTTTAACGTCGTGCAGGGCAGCAGTTGGGGCTTACACTCTGAGGAGGCCCAAGGAGTTGGTGAACCGACGCGAAGGGGTCGGAACAACCGGTTTGTGGGCTTGAACCTCATGGATGATTTCTACGTACCATGACTTAGCACGGATCAAAGTCCTCCTAGTTTTTTGGGATGGGGCTTACGCTCTGAGGCGTCCCATTAGAGGATGTAATGGTCTATTTTCACTCTAATCCCACGTGAGTCATGCTCGGTGTGAGAAAGAAGAGGAAGAAGGGACCAGACGATCACATTGTGAAAGGTGCGTCCATTAGAAGCGAAGAGGGGGTTTCACGTTGAGTGGCCCATTGTGTCGGGACTTACTCCCGGATGGAGGCGCAAAGTGTGATAAATCGCAGAGGGGGTGGGATTTGGGACCGAAAAAAGGAGATGACTTGTTCCCTATCACACCGTCCACTAGCCTTGGCATTGTGTAAGTACGGAGGTGCATAGGTGCTACCTTCCGCAAGAGAGGCTAGGGGCTTACACCATGGTAGATTCCCTTCCCACATGGACAAACGCCACTCCGAGAGGGAGGATAGCATTCCATGTGAGGAATATTCCATTCCCGTGGAGACGAGCAGTGTAAAAAATGTCCGAGATGGGGGGACCCTGTGTGCGTGGCACATGGCCAGATCATAGTTTAACGTCATGTCTTGAGGACAAGGTGCTTGACAGTTTAACATCCTGTAGCTCAGACGAGGTGTGTTCACTCCACACCTATAGGACCTACATAACCGACACCTTCTATCCCATGTGGGAGGGAAGGAATCGGCAAGGCCGTAGTAAAGGGGGGTCGTAGTGAAAACAAACGAGGGGTCCACATTAGCATGGCTATGCGAAAAAACAATAGCTGTTAGCATGCCTAGGCGAAGGGGCATGAGGCAAAACAATGCAATGGGAAACACCTCCCAATGGACATTGAGGATACTTCATATGAGCATGGAAGGCCGTATGGGAAAACAGCGCATGACGTGCATTGCTTGTATGGAGGAAATCTGGCGCCTACCCTGGGAGGCACACGGGGGGCGTCAAGGTGAGGGATCTTGGGGATTGCGCGCAATGAAAAGGATTGCGCACAAAACACTGGGATGACACATAATTGGGGTAGAGGAATTGCACATGGCTTAGAAGAATTTCACACAAGGGAATTGAATTGCGTGCAAGTGGAAAAGTTCAAACCGTAAGGCAAGGCCACATCCACCGAAGGGACTGCGCGCATTTGGACCTTTGGCCTGCAATTGAAGGAATTGCGTGCAAGGGAGTAAAACTGAGGAGTTTGGAATTCTATTTAAGCCAGTGGTATTGCGCACAATGGCGGATCTCGGGGCGAGGTATGTGACAAGGGTCAATACATGAAGGGCATAATGTGCACACTGAAGTCCTATTGCGTGCACGTGAGCCGGATCAAATTCCGCAACCCCAAAATAGGAAGGGTTTCTTTCTATTTATAAGCCTCAAGCGTCTTGGAATCTAGGCGGCGTGCGAAATGTTGTGCGCCAGATACGATGGTATTAAAACGATCACCGTGCAGGGCGGGCGTACAAAATTGTGTACCAGCACCGGGGACCATTCTCGAATCCCTGACTCCTTTCGTGCGGCCAACCTTTTTCCGTGCACATCCTCCTTTATTTCTCACAACGCTACCTGACCCTCCAGACCGGGATTCCATGTCCGAATATGAATTTTTTTTCGTCATTTCTATACTTTATTCAATAGTTACATACTTTTCAGCATCTACATACATATAGGATAATTTTTCTGACCAATGGGAATAACATGGTACCCATAATGGACAGACATGCTCATAATGATGGTTTTCTGAATGTCGGATAATTTTATTCTACATTGAAGGTATCTAGATCGATGGTCATTCTTTGAAAACCACGTCACACCTTTCAACTGATCATAAAGATGATAAATATGTGGAAAAAAATTAATAAATTATGGTAACTCGATTGATCTTTCATTATTCAACACATATGAGAAGAGAACCATTAGTATTCATGGTGAAGAGTACTGAACCACCAAAGGATAAACAATAGAGATTAGTAATCCTTTCTCAAGAAGATCACCCAACTAGGACTTTAGTTCTTTTGGATCTGTTGTATCTTTTTGTTATGAGGGAATAGATACTGGTTGAGTACCACGAATTGAGTCTATAGAAAACTCATCATCTCTCATTAGTGGAACACCATAGGAATTGGATGGAAAAAACAACATGAAACACTGCCTTTAATGTATGGAGATCAACACTCATTGAATCCCTCTACATATCAAAATAATACAGAGATAGCAATTTACTAAACCGTGGAAGGAATGCACTCATTTTCTGAATTGTGGGACACAGTATCGTTGAAAGACCTGGGATACACCACTGGGTGTAGTAAAATAGACCTGTAGAATATAATAGTCAAAATAGGATTAATTGGAAATAATTAAATCCTTACAAAAAATGACGTGATGATATTTCATTTAGGTGACTAAAAAATTTCAAGCTAGCTTGAAAACCGATATAGATAAGACAAAATCATGACTATAGAGGCCCAACTCTCTCTTTGTGTCAAGGGGTGTAGTAATATCCATAGTATAAGATAAAATCTCCTTAAGAATATCAAGCTGAATAAAAAACATGATGAAATAAATATTTGAGATACAGTAGTTTCGAAAAGAGTAGACACTAAAGATGATGCTATTGTAATGGTACCTCTCATTGACAATCGACCCATTTAAATATCCTCTAGAGACCCTTCCACTATGTGAAGTAGCATTCCTCCGGATGAATGATGGGGGAACCCTTTTATATGTAAAGAATATGATTTCACCATAGATTTAGGAGGATCTGATGATCTCGGTCCACTATGCGGAATAAAGAAATAATTGAAGAATCTCTCTATGTTATCTGATCTTCTTCATGAGATAAATTATTTGGGTTTCTCAGTTAAAACACTCCAAATATTTTCTAGATTTACACACTGATAAAAAATTATATGACTTCTTCCTAGATCTATAGGAGGTCTGGAATGAATCTGATGTTGTTAATGACTGTGAGAATAATCGCGGTTCTATTTTACATTGAAGGAACCAAATATCCCATGAGGATAAAATGAAAGTCTAGTAAAACATGACTTCTATTCTAGCTCCATCTTTACCATCATCACCATATCTAGCACATTAGAATTAGTTGGAATGATTATCCATAAAACCTAAGAAGGAATATTTGATGAAAGTCCCAATTCTAACTGCCCATCCTTAATCCTTTCATTTGATAATATCTATAGATAAAACTATAATAGCTCTAAAAAGATATTTTAATTCTCAGTCATAGTTTCGTCATCATTCTCATGATTTATAAACCCCATTGACATAGAAAACACCCTTGACTCTAGATAGGATTTTTTGTTGAAAAAAACCTTGATGTATTTCCACTATACAGCCTCATGTTTCCCTTCTGTCACCGTCGAATTCCACTTTGTCCTTATCAGTACTTCTATAATGATGGTGGAATACTTAAACCAGATCACAACCGGTGTCTCCCAAAATTTAGATAGACATTCTATCTTTTCCAACCAATACATAGCATGTTTAGGATTAATTGAGCCTTTGAAAATTTGTGGATTCGTTCTACGTATCACTCGAGAATGATTATGTAGAACTTCCCCATGAGGATCCATATCTAAAGATAGAATGGGGACTATAGGTGGTGCCTATCCAAAAGCTTTGACAGTGCGCACAATCATATCAACTAGATTGGGGTCCAAAGGTGTATTCACTCACTCCAGTTCAACACCATCCTCCTCTTGGATTTGATTCACACATCTTCTCGGATGCATGATACTACACACCATCGATAGATACAAATAATAAATTTCATTAAGACTAAAACATAGAAATAGTGTCAATTGTTCACAACATATAGAAAACCCATAATTTGGAATTTACAGTATCGAAATCACATTCATGAAAAGACTTGAAAGAATCCAAAAAATTTCTTTCCCTTACCACTAATTGAGGAATATGAAAAATTGTGGTGATAGTTGGTGAGGCACTCAATTTCAACTACCTACTAAGTCCCAACATGGTTTCAAAAAAGCTTACTGTCTCCAGGAAAAAATATCAACAACCTCAAAACTATACCACTTTGTCATGAATCAGCCAGCATACACTGGAAGCCTGATCTCGGAGATATCTCTGACATAGCCCGAATGAAATTACCAATCACCATAGGTAAGAGATTATCACCTATAATCATACTACATGGAAGTGGGAATGAATATTCCATAAATCATAGCAGAAACAAGACATACATGTCAATATTCATATAAAATAAACTCCATTAGGAGTGATTTATTAGAATAAAATAAAACATAAAAGTCCAAGGTACTATAATCGATCTTCCAAAAATAGGGAAAACATCCCCAAGGTCACTAAGGAAACAAGCCGCCAAAACCCACGAATCAACAGCAGGATCCTCCTCCCAATGATCATGTCTACTTGCTTGATCCTAGATCAAGAAAGCATATAAACACCCGAAGGAAAATTATGGTGTAAGGCTAATCCCAAAAGGTTACCACTAGAGATTGCATAAAAAGATTCCAAATATTTTTTTATCCAAATAAACTCTTTTAATTTTAAAAATAAATAGGTTTCTAAATTTAATATAATATTACAAAAACTATATTGATTAAAAATGATGGAAAATAATTTTAAATTACTTTCATCCCTTTACATTATGTGGAATTAATCTTAAATAATTTCATAAATGAAACTATCACATAAAAAATATATGTAAAATCAAAAGGCATGTAAAGTAGATCAAAATTATTGGCATACATTTATATGTCAAATAAAAATAACTAGAGAGAAAAATGGTTATATAACAAAAGGGATGATATTATTTTATATTACATGATTCTTCACTATCTAAATTATTTTAAAAATATATGTGCACATGTTTCCGCTTGAAATGGGAAATATAATATTTGTCACCCTCCCATCGAGGATGTGACCAAACAAATTTATGTTTTAGAACATTGTAATAGCATTGAGTGAGTCAAAATAAATAACCAAGTACCCAAGGCATTCATGTTCTCTTACACAATCAGTATTGGTAAATTTATTTTACAACATGTTAAAATATATTTAAATCCCATTATTTCATTTAAATCCCAATTTTTAATTTAAAACCAATCGATTTATATTTAAAAGAATTCCTCTTTCATTAGATTAAATCATTGTGTTTCAATAAAATCATTTCAATCCATTTTAGATGTTTGAATTACATTCAGAAAAAATTCCATAATTCTCTCAGTTCATTTCCCCATCTTAATTCAACAGTTTAATTCATTACATTTCCATCAAATATATAACATAAATAAATTATTTTATATTAGAAAATTTCAATAAACATATATCAATTCATATTAATTGAGGGTCTTCTAATGTTCTATTCCAAAATCAATTTATGTATATCTATTCAATGAGATCATGTTTTTTTTTTCAATTTAATAGGACTCTAGCTTGAGAAATTTAATTTAAATTATCAATTGAAATAAATCTAGAAATACAAAGATAATTGAATTGGTTAAGCGGGGAGAACCACCTACCTATTTCCAAAATTCAACACTCGCAATGGAACATTTCAATGAGAATGAAAGTGGAGAAGACCTTAAAACCCATCCTAGAATAATGATCCAACATGAAAGGAAATCAATCCATTAATTATATGATGATTCATTAAAAACCCAATATAGGAGAATGATATATACATGAATAATGGGGGATAACTTTTACTTGAGAATTACAATGCAAGTGTAATGGCGATACAATGCCAAAAGAATGGGTTTGGAAGGGATGGATAAGTCTTTGATAGTGTGGGGAATGATTTATTTCAAGGAAGTTGATTCAATATTAGAGAGAAAAGAAATAACCATCTACACAACTTGTTAAAAAATGTAATCTTGGTATTACAAGATGTGTAACTTCAATACATGTTGTAACCCCTCTAATATTTATAACTTTTGAAAAATACATCTCCTCGACGTAAATATTGGCATTTAGAATTAATAATCACCCATTAACACCTTATGAAAATGAAATGAAAACTCAAGATGTGTACCCATCACATCATTAATCCATTCATGACTTGTATGTATAACCATTACATGTTGTGTATGCCTATTAAATGACATGTAATTTTCCAAAAACCTACATGAAAAAGTATATTTAATGGTGAGAATCCAAAAATTATATTATTTCACCATTTTAGTTATCCTTCCAATGAAAACTGAACTCTTACCCAAACAATTAAAATGAAAACCAATATAAGGTTTATGATGTACGTGTCACAACGGTAACAATATGCAATCTTCTAAGACATAACCACCTTAACACCAATCATTATAACATTGTTAAAGGAAGGATAATTAATTGTGATATCATATATTTCATGATTGTAAATTTAGGAGTTATCAAACATTAATCATAATTGATCATACTATATGTATACGATTATTAGAAAATAATAATAACATAGAACAACCATACCCAATCAGTCATAGATAAGTAACCACAAATAATATAATAAGGAACTATCACAAATGAAATAAGGCATATGTTTTTGGAATAATATATAACCAATCTCAATCCATGAAAACAAACCACATGAATGTAACATGAGTCTGTGGAATACACATATGTATAAAAAATGATGGCCTTAATCAATGTTTACTCATGACACTATCCTTTTGGAAAAAAGTTCACTAGTTGTGATTAATACAGGATTAAATTTAATTTTCTCATAAAACTAAATTACATCCTGTTAAATAAAAAATATATAACTATTCAATCAAATCTATCATTTATGATGAGTTTTCTCGAATCAATCATCATTTATAATACATTGCAATAATATATAATTCCATTCCCATTCATTAAATAAAAAAATCCATACATTTGTGTACTTTTTGATCACGAAACATTTATCATATCATTATATCAATTGAATGTAATTGAAATGGGTTCCATAAAAAACCATCATTCCCTCAAATCATAAATCATGTAGAATATTGTGAATAAAAAGTGTTTCTACCAAGCATAATTAACCTTTGGTAAATAAACATGTTCAAAAAAATAACACATGAATCATCACTACAATAATAATTTTATAAAATGAAATTTAATGATATCATATGATTATTTCGATAATGAAGTTTGAAAATCAATATATGATAATATAATACATAAAAACACTATTAATTTACGACTCATACCATTCGATGTGACCATGACAAAAGTATATATTTCTATTGAAAACTGTTTAAATAAAATGTCCCAGAATTTTATGATGATTATATTATATGGTAATAAAAATAGACAATAATATGGGATTATAATAAATTAATAACTTTTCACCAAAAAAGTGAAATCCATTAATTTTATATATGTAAAAAACAATACATTTATTCTACACTTTTTCTAAATTACAAAAACAACTTATTCAGAAAAGAATTACATTAAATGGATTCATATTAAATCATTTTTAAATACATTAAATTATAGAATGAATGTACTTTTGACAACATTTAATATAATTATAATATTTTTTTGAAAATATATTTTCTAGTATGGTTGTGGAATAAACAGTTCCTTGATCGAAGAAAAATATGTTCAACTTTTCATTCACTACATATTTACAAACATTTTCAACACCAAAGATATGTAAATGTAAATAATTAATAAACAAATATAGTGAAATATATAATAATAATAACAAAATATATGTTTTTAATGGATATTAACCATATCATTTCCATAAATTTAAATTTATTGTGTTTTATCTATAAAATAAATGATATTAAAACATAAATCCCTTACCTCAGGTCTTTTCATTCATCGTACAAAATATGAACTCGTATATAATAAATAAATAAATATTATAAATATATTACAAAACCATATTAATTAATAACATACTATGTATCATTACTTTATAATTTCCAATTATATTATTATTTAATAATTTTCCTTAAAATGTATATTCTAAGGAATATTGGTCCATTTTTAGTGATTGTTATTGATTGATGGTTTCAGTACATAAAAAATTTTATGGTTTCATAACTTTTTGAATATTTGAATTTAAATATTTATAATTATTATTCATTATATAATCATTTATAATGATTCATATTAATTAGTGACAAAAAATCACTGCCATCACTTCGTGTATGTTGATATGTATGTATACACACGAGTAATGTTTTCATGTTTTGATGGATTAAAACAATGCAATGTATATGAAAAATCACAATTTGAAAAATAATTTTAATAATAATAATAATCATATACACTCATTAAATATATCACTACAACTAAACAAGTAAATACAATCCAAAAAAATAACATCACTTCATGGAGGTGGCAGTTCAGAGGTACTCCGGGAAGACATTAGTGTCTTCCAACTGATTGAATGTTTTTAAGGAATATAATATCCAATAATTGTAAAAGAATTATTATTTCATAAATGTAAAATTTAAACAATAAATTCATTATAATTCTCATTCATTTAATATGGTGATGTGAAAATAATCACGACACTAAATTGAGGTGATAGTCTACATGTACGCATGAGAAATACATTCACTTACAATTTTGTAGAAGGGGGGATATAAATTTTTTTTCAAAATAGTGTATTCATATATTTAACATACTAGTTTAATCATTTAATAATATATGTAATATTTTTATATAATTATTAAGATGAAAAAATATTGCCTGTACATAGTTATGTGTTATGCATGTTCATTGAGAAGCCTCAATTTGCATACACCGTAATCATTGATAGGTAAGAATTTTTATAATATAAAGGCCAATAGGGTATGTTTACATATGTTATGAATGAGTTAGGGTAGGTATTTTGCAGAACATGAATCCAATTAATTTTTTTGAAGAGATTAAATGTGGGATATAATATAAACGTTGTAGAGGTAACAATTGGAATGTTTTAAATGATTAAAATATTTTAAGGCCATAATAAAGTCAAAATGAACCAGATTTTTTTAAGTATAATATTAAATGATGTGTAAATGAATTATATTCAAACTATTTAATTTATAACTGTATTTATTTTTTTAATCACATTATCTCATTAGTTTAACCCCTCATTGACCCCATTTAAACTATACCGTAGAAATGAATTTTTACAACAGACTATTTTTATAGTTGTAAAATAATAATGTTAATTTTATTTTATATAATAATAATTATAATGATAAAAAATATTTAATATAATTCTATTAAATTAAATATATATAATTGGAACCTATTAAATTTAATACAAACCCCTAAAATATGTGTAAAATTCTTTTCAAAAAAATGTATTTTCATGTGTAAAAGATCTTTTATATAAAAATTGGACATAATTTAAAATACATGGACAATAATTATATTATCTTTAATCAAAACGAGATATTAAAATTCTAAAATCCATTAAAATTATAAAGGGATACTTAAAATCCTAGAGTGTAAGAGACAGTTCTCTATACGATCATTATTTTCTTAACATTTCACGAAATAATAATATTTTTATAAAAATTATCATAGTAAGATAATTTATATATGAGAATTTAGAAAATTATATATTTTTTATATAATAAAATTTCTAATTTTTTCAGAAATAAATTATAATATTTTCCCAAAAAATTAAATAATACAAATTTTTTACGAAAAGAATTTCTTAAGCCTAAAATGAATTTAATAAATGTTTAATGCATTTTTAATGTGATCATATCAAAAAAATTGACTATATTACCCCATTAATATATATTTCATAACATGTTTGATTTTATATGTTCCCCTAAATAATTGTTAGTTTATAATGATAAAATTTAAATAATAATATTCAGTAGTACGTCGTTGTTCGTTTAAATTAGGTGTTTCATGTAAATAATGATCTATAAGAAATATAATTTATTTAAAGAGATATATGTTATAAAAACATGGTTTGTCACATTATTATATGTTATAATAGTTTCACCATTACAATTATATCATTTTAATGAAAATATTTCTACTTTTGTTTTATCATATCATTTTGTTCTTATATATCATTCCCGTTTTTGGGTTTTCCATATAAAATTGATATGGGGAGTTGTATTACGTAATAGTAAATTCCCCCATTGATAAAAAATTTCTACCTTTTAATAAAAATATTATAAATCTTGGTCTAGTGGAAGAACCTTTGAGTTCAATAATTGTGACAGACCAGGTATGTACATCAAAATTAGAGATACATATAACACATCATAAACATAAGAGTACTATAGAAAAAGCACTAAATTATAAGGAACAATCCATATATTATAAAAAACATTGAGTAAACGATATATAAATATATCAATTTTTTCATCATTATAAATATCAAAACCTTATTCGAAGGATATATTCATTGAAAAATCATTTCACCAACATAAAAATCTAGACCACACCAAAAATTTACAATATAACATTTTTATTGAATATGAAATACCGTGATTTAATAATAAATTACTGTAATACTACCTTCAATGTATTTAACTAGATTATATTCCAATTGATTACAAACTCCAACATGATCCATTAATATTATATTTGTTTAAATTTTGTTATATAGAGCTTTAGAAAGAGCCATCTGAATTCTAGATATAATTATATTGCTATAATATAATTCAACTAGGGTATAGTTATTATCTCAACTGACTTTGAAGTCAAGCAATATGGATCTCAATATGTTTAATAGTGATTGAATGGTAATATCAATCAAATTTTTTATTTGTAGATTACATGTATGGTTAAATTTTAACTATGTAATCAAACATAGATAAAAACTTCTCTAAAACATCATTGTAAACCTAGAATTCCATTATGATACAATAAAATGGTCTGATCCATGAGAAATTACCAATTACTTGATGTATATAATGTGAAAACATCCTAGATTGAAATTATCACTATATGTATTGATTTTTTATAACATCATAATATGACCAATTTCAACCTAAATAGAAATATGTGATTTAAGTGTTTTTAATAAACTGAAGTATAAATCCATGGTGGGATTTTCCTATTTGCATTATAGTATATGAATTGTTTGTAAAAAGACATTGGAATCTTATTACAAAGAAATAAAATTTATAATAAACCATTCATCAAGAAACATACTCAAGAATACCTCATTTCATTATGTACACCGAGATAAACTCTTTTAGGACTTTATATATCATTCTATATCTAGGATATAAAGATAATTATGAAATATAATATTCATCCAATGGTTCCTTCGTCAATTATTCCATTTGATGGGCATCATATTAATTTAACCTACCTAATCATTCATTCAAAATAATGGTTGAACTCATGAATGTTCATTAATATCCTATACAATTTAACATCCTAATTACATGCTTCATAAATCCCAACATGCTTGGATGGATGAAAATTCATGAAAAAAATATATTATATTTAGCATTTCGTCATTATTTTATTATATATCATCTAAAAATATTAAATTTTAGAAGGAATTTAATTACTCATTATGGTAAAAAATGTATGGATTTCTAGACTCATAACATCAACCACCTTGTCCAACATACCATAGTGATACAATATTGAGAAACGATAATCATTAATAAACTATAACCATCTACTTAAAATAGATTATACTCCATATATGTGATTGTATACTACACTGTTTTATTATCAGAATATGTATCACAACTTTGAAGATAATGATAATGCCTCTATTTTTTCATTGTATATGTTACATTGTTAAATGCTAAATAATGTGTTAGGTAATTTTTCTAATTAATATGAAATCATCATCTTGAATTAAATATCACTATATAATTCATTATTATGATGAATCCCAATACAATTTTGGATGAATCAATAATGATAAATATCCCTTCTACAATACATGGTATTATAAGTGAAATTTTATAGGAAATCCATCATTGTGACACATTTAAATTGAACTCACTCATAAATTTTCAATTAATCTAGGATACCTTCTGATTCAATATATTTAGGGGGTTATATATCCCTAATAAATGAATAAAAAAATTATAATCCCCATAACTAATGTATATATTCAATTAAAATATAATGATTGTAGGATAATTAATATTTTCAAGGACTATCGATACAAATTCATAATTCTCATAACTCATAAGGACAACTTCCTTGGGTTTCCCTCCTTTTTGACCCTAAATTAATCACGTCATGAATGAAGTTGAATATTTTTAATGTGTGGATATCCTTGTAATTGATCAAAATAAATCATGATATATGGAAGATTATAATTTTTATTGGATGAGATAGGGATAAATTTCCAATAGTCAATGAAACAACACTTCGGAAAAACTTTAGCATTTTCAAACTAAAAAATGAATCCCATGGTAATGCAGCATGGTGGATGGTTCATTAGTAAACACTATTTGGGGTTTACATATTCAAATCATGAAACACCATTGGTTCCTTTCAATACAGATTATTTGAAATATGAATAGCACCAAATTTATTCCATATTGAATAACCAACTTCACGGTTCGAGTGAAGAATATGCATGCATTTAAAAAATCAACATAATACTAAAGAGTAGTGACATATTCATTTATTTGATTATTCCCAACTATTTTAGAAAAGTAACCCTATTGAATATAATATAAGACCCATAAAACAGATGTAACATCAATCATGTGATCACATTCAATCTCACTCAAAATGATGCTTATAGATTCATTTTGATTGTTGAACATAACATCACTGCCTATGAAATTTATTTGTTTCATATATAGGTAGAGTCAATCCATGTACAAAATCAAAAAAAAATTAAAAGGGAAAAAAAATATTTTTTACAAACATATTCTTAGAAAAACATTATCGTAAATGAGCTATAAACATGAGATGTTCTAAAATTACCAATAATATTATTTTTATGTATGTCAACATAAAATATTTTAGAAAGTGATATGATACCCTTACTTTACATATCAAGTATATAATAATGGTTAGAAACATAATATATTAATCGATTTCTAGTTATTTAGTTTATGATATGTCAACATTAACCAACATCATTCTCATTTCCAACTAAAAAAGATGTTATCAAATGGTATTTCATTCTATCGATTATCTTCATAGGTTTCTCACAAGAATTCACATAATTAACCATTATATTCATGTATTTTTTATTGTAATGTTCCTACTCCATGCAATTATAGCACTAGGCTCTAGTTAAAAAATTAAATTAAAATTTTTCTATATTCTGTTCATGTTTTGGACTCCATAAATTACTTAACGATTGTTTTTCTCTATAGCCTTATTTTCTAGAAAAACAATTTCTAAAACCCAATAATAATATATCAACGAATCTTCCTTGCAAATATTTATCATTATGAGTGATTAATTTTTTCCCTCTATGTTTTTTTAATTTTTATGAGTTATTCAATATTCTATCATCACATTTTTTCCCAACAAACATGAAAACAATGCGAGTCTAAATTTTTTATTTCCAACATGAAAATGATTCATATTTTTTCATCACACCTATCATGTTATATTTCATGTATTTATATTTTCTGATTTTTTTTCATGATATAATATAATTACTCATGTTTTGATTCCGGATCGATTATAGCATATGAAACATATTATTTAAACTAACATAAATTTTTGTAATATAGACTAATTGATTTTTCATATGTCAACATTAGATCTAGAATTATAATTTCCATTTCTATTTTAATACTCTTGTAAAAATAATTAATAAAAATACATTATCAAACTCTTCCCATTTCGTAGAGAAAATTTTATATTCATAATTAATATTTTTCGAATAGACCACTATTTATCTATTTCACGTTCATAATATTATTCTTCCATGAAAACATTTTCATTTGAGAACTTTAGAGAAAAAAATATTATTTCCATGGTTCCCATACATTTTCTAGGAATCAGTGGATAAATGGAACCGCTGATGGATATTAAAATTTTAAATAAAAAACATGATATTTATTTTTTCATGAATTGAGTATTTGGATGGATAAAATATTTCATGTTAATTTTAATATATTTATAATTGCTTGGTGAGAATAGCCTTAGTATTTCCCATCCCATCATTCATTTTATTTTATCCCTCATGAGTAGGGTCATTATCTTACTAATCACAATTCACGTGAACATGTTTCCTCTAAATTGAAAATATTGACTAATAAAAAAACATAGCTTGACCACTAATAATAATATTTAATAGTCATGTATTCCTGGAATACCCTAACTAGAATTCCAAAATAATAACACACTGTTCCATCCTATTTCACTCAGGGTCATCATCTATTCAAACCCTTCATAGTTATTCATTAAAAAATGTTAATTAACCCATTCATATATATTGGGAGTATCGATATAGGTTTATATTAAAATATACCATCATCATTAACGAGTGATGATCAAGGTAACACACAATATCCCCATCTCATAGATATCACTCCAATTATAAACTATACCAAAAATATATCAACATGAATGTATCCGTATAGAGATTTTTTTCAAATAAAAAACAAAATCCATCATTACCAAATCAGACACATGTAATCATATACTAAAACATTTCATTATGGTTTTCACTGATTTTCCTTCATCCATATAACTAAAAATAGTCTAATTCATACACTAATACCAGCTTACATGGCCAAGGTATAGAGACACACACATTTAACATGTAAATAACACATAATAATATTTATTAGTAATTATTACCTAAAATATTTTACAATACACAAATCATAATGTCATATTGATTTTGTAAAAATTTATACATATATCACTATATCATAATTGAGCTACAACATCATCCATAATATTCTTAATATGTATAACACATCATAAAAATGTCATAAATTATACATGTCTTCACTCCCTAACCCATCATAGTAGACTAGGATCACTACAATAACTAACATGGTTGATAGTGTTCCTTACTGAATTAGGTTCACAACCCATTATAGTCCACTTTTTCCATGTGATATCAATATGTACTGAATTCATTAGCATGATATATAATTTCAGTCCTTCAAATCACATAATTATGATCATAAGTATGTGTTCCACATGATCAAAATATTATCATATCATAACTGATTAAAAGAAACATGTTTCGTTAACATGTCATCATAGAATAACCCATGGAAAATAAATTGGTTTCACAGTTATTTCACTAATTCATCATAGCCTAACCAATGTAAAAGGAATTGGTTTTATAATCATTTCATCAACCGAATATATCATGTCCCATGGAAAAAATTGAGGTCCATAAAAATCTAGTCAACATAATCATACAACGTCTATAGATAGAAATACAATAACGTGATTGAATTATACACCCATTATAACACTAGTAACAATAATGGATGTTTTCATAGATGGAAAATGAATATGAGAAATGAAAGATAACATTTATTTAGGAATATAAAAATTCACACTCAATTCACTTATTTAATATCATAAAACATTAAAAAATATTAATAAACACATTGCCTTTGTAAATAAACATGGAAACAAGTGTTATATGAATTAAATCATTAATAGATCATAATAGTGGAATTAATCATTCATTATATAAAATATAAAATTAATAATACATTAAAATTTTATTAAAAAAGTAAAAATATTCTTTTTTAAATGATAAGAATCTTTCATTTTAATTAATTATTAAAAAATAAAAAATTAAATTTTTTATAAGAAATAATTTGATATTATAAAAAGATTTATTTAATTATATTTCTGAATACATTGAAATGGAAAAAATGGATTTCAATAAAATATATAAATTAATTATAGTTTTCATAAAACCATTCATTCTGTATCTTGTGTAATTAAAGAGGGGAAATGATATGGAATTATCTATTCTGCATATGTAAACATGGGATAATAAAATTAATGATTTTCATGAAATATAAATAATTATATTTCCATATAGAAGAAATAATAATAAAACAAAATCTATGGTTATATGTACTCCACATAATGGAAACAAGTGGTGAAGAAGTAATGTTTTCACATGTATAAATGTGATATTGACAACACATACAACATTTGAATAATTTGAATAACAATAAACAATAAATAATAAAAAAAATGAAAAATTAAATATCATGATAATAATATAATATTTATAAAACATTTGAAATATATTTATATACACATTATACATGAATATTGGTCCATAACATAACATATTTCCCAAAGAAAACAATATGTGGAAAAACCCGCATACATCAAGACATGACATCCTTTATACACTTTAAAACGTCATTTATATTAAATATGAAATTATTATAAATATATTAAATTATCTAAATCACATATATTATACCATTTATAATTTAATTAAAAAAATTTATTAAAAATTCGTTAATAATTCCTTATTGTAATACTATTTTATTAATAAGATATTTGATGTGCATATGTTATCTGATTTGGTTGTTATTTACCTATTAATTTATTATGGTTCCATAATATACATATGTTTATTTATGATAAAATATATCATATATTAATTATATATATATATATACATCCACTAATTTTAATGATTGAAAATTAATTACCCTATTTTTGGAAATGGTAGGATATACATATAGACAGACCATTTTTATATTATCATGATAGATTAAAGTAAATAATGGTGAATATTACTTTACCATTTTTTAATATATTCTATTTCATATATATTTTATATATTCATTATAAATATAAATATTACTATTGATATGAAAATAAACTGACAATGTATCACTTTTCTTCAGGGATAATTTAGTCTACATTCTTTCACATGTGATATTACAATGTACATTGAATTAAAAAGCAATTAGTTAGATGAAATATTGTAATTGATGATGTATAATTCATTCATTAAAATCATTATATATATTTTAAATCCATAATTATATATATCCATGGGAGGTGTTGCTGGAAATAAAATTACATCAATTCCCTAGGAGGTAATCCATGATACAAATAATAGATGGTTGCATTTCCCATTTTAAGGAAGATGATATGGATGTATGTTATGGAAATATCATGTAACATCTCATTATATTTTATATTCATATATTTTTATATCATAATTTTTGAAGAATTTTTTTAATGTGGTGGAATAACAAATTAATCAATAATGATTTGTAAACTGTTATAACTCATTTTTGGAGAGCCTCTTCAGGTTTACGCCTAAAATCTTATTTAGAGGATTTCCTAATAAAAATAAGGCCTATATGATATGGGATTATATTTAGAAAAAAATAGTCATGGAATGGAAAAAATGTTCTTCATGTCTGAATGCGAGATGTGGGTAGATGTATTCATATAAGAGTGGAATAGAATCCATTGATAATCCACATGGATTTTTTACAAAAGAATAAATATTCATACATTAATTTTTAAGAAAAATGATTACAAATGAAAATATAT
Source organism: Viscum album (assembly GCA_963277665.1). Taxonomy (NCBI): domain Eukaryota; kingdom Viridiplantae; phylum Streptophyta; class Magnoliopsida; order Santalales; family Viscaceae; genus Viscum; species Viscum album. The sequence continues at coordinate 555,704,107 of OY728138.1, forward strand.
TTGAATTTGGATGGGATAAATCTGACAAATATATAGATAATTGGATTTAGTAAATTATTATTGGAAATAATACCCTTTTCCTTTGTTTTAACCACCTTGTAAACATGTTTTAAATTTTACCTGAATAATAATTTGCTACTATTTTTACAATTCGTTAGGTTAAAAAAATACTTATTATATATTATAAATCATTCAGATTCAATATATGGAATTAAACATTAAAATTAAATTTATATTAATACCATAATTATATTTATAATTAAACGTGTATACATGATGATAAGGCTATTTTCTAATGAAAAAGTTTTCATAAGTGTAAAAAAATTATACCAAAATATAACATGAAATTGATTCTATTTATAAAAATTTGGTTATTAAAAATTAAATTAAACTATGTTATCTATTTAAAATTTTTTCAAATAAATTGAAAAATTGTAAATTCATAAATGAAAATAGATGGTATAATAAAAAATAAAAATTTTCCTGATTCGTCGAAAAAATACAATTTTCATAAAAATAGAAAAAATAACATTAATATTATTGTTATATTTTGATTTAATAAATATATTTTATTTACCCAAATAAATATTGTGAATGATAAAATAATACTTTTATTAATTAAAAATGTTATTATTTTATTTATTTAGAAATAAGTATTTTAAAATTTTATAATGTATTTAATAAAAATTATATATGTTTTCATACATATTTTTTTATTATATAAAAATGTTATAAATATTTTTTTAGATCCCATTATTCCATTTTTTAATAAACAATTTGTCTTCACGGTTATAACAATCAAGTTAGATAAAAATAATTATAGTATATTGCAGTTGGTTAGTAATCCAAGATTCATGCATTTCATGAAATCCACAATGTTATATAAATATAAAAAATATATATTTATTAAAATATCCTGGTGTAACACACATAATTTTATACATATAAATTATACATTTTCAATGAATATTCAATAGATTTCATAGAAACATTACCCCAATAACATAAATGTTTAGTGTCAATGGATGATAAATATAAAATAATAATATTTGATGAAATGACTTAAAAATAACTCAAATTGTTCTTCTCACACATTTCACTATGTAATCATACCCTAGTTCATAAAATTCATCATAACATCTGTAAAATAATAATAAGAATGGGTCAGTTCAAATTCGTGGTATTGTTTGACATTGTAGAAATCAATCAATTATCATAAATATACATAATATAAGGATATAAGTTTGATAATATTACCATAAAATGACAATAAGACCAAATCAATTCATCATAATTAATCATATATTATTTAATAAATCTATATCAATAAAATATCAAAAATCATATTTTGTACATAATAATCAATAACACTAATGATCTATGAGAATATATCACATAATCATAATAATTGTTTAGCATACACATATATATAGAAATTATTTTTCATATAAATGTATCAAGAATAAGACTATAATTTTCATAGATTTTAAATATTGGAAATCCCTACTCATTCATTTAAAAAATTATCTTCTGATTAACATCCAAAAAGTCAACTCAATATTTTTTTAGGATTTTATTATATCTATCGTCTCTTTAGTGTTTTCTCAACTCTATCATAATTATCTAATTCATTGTATAGATATATAATTTCAGTCTCACTCTTCAAATTTTTAAAACCAAATTTATATTTCCTAAATGATCATAACACATCCATTATATCATTCTATCCCTACCCATGGAATGTAAATTAAATATTAGTCATTTTTTCATCACATCATAGTATTACTCATGAACGAAAAATGGGTTTCATTATGTTTTAATAAAAATATACATTACAATTGGGAATGAAATGGATTTCATAGAGTGATACTTAATAAATCATCACCATAAAACATGAAAATAATAAAATGGTATGGTTACATGAGATAATATCCTCAGTGAAACATAAATGTAATCTATGGTGTTTTTGAACGGTGGAAATTTCCTAAGTAATTTGAATTTCAATTTTTTATGGTTAAGATAATTAGTAAATTGAAATGTGGGATGTAAATAGGAGACATTGAAATAAAAAAAAATTGTTGACATATATATCATCGGTGGTTTTCTCGGAGTTTTGATCAGTTTAAGAAGTGTTGGGATTTGAATGAACTATTTTTAGAGAATTTGAATGAGGTACATGGTTTTCATATGTTTAATTTAACAATGTCAGAAAAACGTTTATCCTCATTTATTGAGGTTATCTATTATTCTACACCATTTAAGGTGCCTAAGAGTTCGTGTGACTTACTGAATATGTTCAATAGTGACCCTCATGGTATGCGCATGGTTTCTTAAAAACATGTTCCATGCCTCACACCCTTAGTGTCACATTTCCATTATCACCCCATGGTTTTATCATGGTTAGATTAATCTATTTGACATAACCATATAAGATTTATAATCTAGGAATAGGATAACACAATGTTGGCACATATTTTTTCATATCATATGGAAAAACCATGCATCCATATAATTGGGGCAATTTTTTGGGTATTTTATTTGATTATTTTTAATTATATTCTCCCATTTATTTTTCTCCACACTCGCTATAGGGGTGGTACTCATGATCTTCCTCATATACTCCTTCCATAGATACATATTCAATATATTTACTCTTTTAAATGTTTAATGGAATGATTATAGTGATGGACCTATAATTATTTATAATTTTGTTCTACTAGTGGCTTGGATAAAAAAGTTTCTCTTTTATATCAATTAAATAAAATTTATCTAAAATGATCCACTACACATTCAACAATGTTGAATGGGTATTTATGAAACATCATGATAATGTACCATATGTAATTTGGGATTAAATTATAATATATATTTAATAATAGAACTTAGTAGGCTCATTGGCCATGATGTTACACACCCCCATTGGTTGAGGATGATGGCATGACATTCACAAATCTAAAGTTGAATGTCTTAACATTCCACAACACTGTGATTTTTTGTGGGGTATGACCATAATCATTATTTATTATGACACAAATCATCATGTTCTATATGAATTATGATACCTTATTTGATTTTTATAGTGATTATGATACTTGGTATGGAACCCGATGTTGACTATGATACTCGGTCATGGGGATCTTTTGCATGAAGACTCTTGGGAATATGATTAGATTTTTTTTGTTATGTCATCTATATTTTATATAACAATGTATCCATCAATATGGATATATATGTCCACACAAATATCATGTCTATATATTAAAATAAATAAAATATACATTCACTAAATTTCATAGGTATTCTAGACTACGGTAAGGAATTAATTGTATGTTGAGTATCTTACTAGAACCTGGGTCTGACTAGTTTTCATTTATTCATCCACTATATATTTATTATACCTTCACACTAAAATATTTAATATTAAAAATTTATATTGATATAGAAATAATTTTTTATGGACTAATAATTATATCTGACAATATATTCACTTCATTTTTGGGTACTCTAACAGTCCTCTTTTTTACAGGTCCAATATTATGGATTCTATATGTGTTGTGACCAGTGTACATGGTATCTTAGGATCACATGACTGATTTGGATATGAGGATGCTTCTTCGGATACATTATTTCTGATATTTTTCATTATTTGTGTACAGTTTAATCACTACCTATTGTATGTCATCTAGTTAATAATTTTTGTCACAAGGCCATGCAAGGTTGTATATATGGAGATGTCCATTTCATATTAACTTATTATTCAACATATAATTCATTTGATTCTATTTATATTGATTCATTTTTCTTAAATTGTTATCACTTATGAATATAACTCTATGTTACTTTGACCATGATTGTATATTATCTTCACTATGCCAATATTAGATCCTCGCTTGTACTTGATAACCTTTTTATTACAGTGAGGATTGCTTACAGCCATGCGAAAAACCATTCTGGAACACTGTTTTAGAGGATCCTTGGTCAAAATTATATAATGTTGTGTCAAAGCTGTTTTCTTTTTTTTTGTCTTGCTGTTATGGTTGGTAGAAAGAAAACGTGAAAGGTGTCAGCACTAGGTAAATAGATGTGTCTGGCTGTGAGCAACCAACACATGTAAAATAGGCCATGTTTCTATGGATGGGATTATTTTTCATGATATTCATTGTTATAGTTGATTAATATTTCACCGTGAGTGAATGATGTAATTTTTGATGACATTAATTTAGTATATTTTCAATAGTTTACACTTTTTATATTATAAAAAGGAATAATAATTAAATTCATTAATATGAGATCATGTATCTTCACATGCCATGCATATTCTATTCCACAAAGGTTACCTTATTTTTGTGATATTTTCCATGATTGTTATGCCATGACACTATAAGTTGTTAATAAATTATACAAAAATCATGTTTCAATGGTGATTATTACATGTTTCATGATTTTTTTAATTCCATTCATATATACAATTATTTTCTAGTTTTCATTAAGATGAATGTTTCTGTAATTATTGTAATATTTCCTATATTTATCTCTAATATATCATGACTTATTATAATTTTGATATATTATATTTTGTTAATGTGTCATCATCCTCACCAATGGTTTTTCCCAGTTTCATGGTGGGAACATAACATAAAAATTTAGCATTATTGAGCCATGAACCATTTATATTAATGTCGAAACCATAGTAGTTGTGATTAAAGTGGATAAAACATGAAACCTATTATTTGTGTGGGGTTTTTATATAAATATATTTATATGAATATGGTGACCTATAATGTTTAAAAATATCATCTGAACTTTATATAAAATTATATCAATTTATATATATATAATATTATAACCATTGATTTTAAATTAATTGGGTATTTATAAACCTTTTAAATGACTCAAACCTTGTAGGTTGGTCCATAATATTTATTGAAATGAGATAAACTTGAATAAATATGAGTAGGCTAGTCATGCTGATAAATTGTAATTATATGGTCCCACTAAGGATGTTATGAAAATTTAATACATAAATTAATTTACTATTATGTGGAATGTCAGATAAACCCTGATCAGAATGATGTTCCCTCATATGTCTCTTTATCTCTTATGCCTTAGGGTATAATCCCAAATGGTATGTTTCACTTTTTTTGGGAAGGTTATTTTACAAATATAGTCCCACTAATATGGGTTCACATATATACATATAGTGGTCTATTACACAACTTGATACATACTTAATTTATAAAAAACTTGTTATCTTCTTTTTAGTAGACCTTATATGGGGCATTAGTTAATAATCACTAAAATTAATAAATAAATCTAATTTTCTTATAAAATATTCAATTGAAATTTTTATTTACTAATAAAACATTTAAATCTAATGAACTAAAAAATGATGAATAAATATAAATTTATAAATTAAATTTATTAATATGTTATAGGTTTTCTATTGAATAAAACCTCTTGTAATGAAGTTTTATGAAATATGCCTTTGTTCCTTATGGAGTTAAATAAATAAATATTATCACTACAGTTTTCCAAAAAATGGAAATTAATGAAAAATTGATCCATTAAATTGGATAATTATTATATTTATTTAATTTAATTGGATCAAAAAAAAGTTTAAATTGTATTTCATAGATTCCAACCTCGACTATGAATACATTGAATCCTTCCAAATTAATTCCTTAGAACATGAATTTTAGAATTTTTCATGGGATTATGTAACATTTAATATGATTAATTGAAACCATATGATTTAATGTATCGTGTAATAAATATTATTGGAATGACCTAGTTATATTGTTGATACATATTGTTTGAGTAAGGTACGTTCAAGGGTAAGTAGTTTCCATAGGAATTATATCCTTAGTGGATGATTTTTAGTATTTTAAGATAAAATATCCCATTCATGTGCCGGCATACCTTCTTTGACTCTTATTGGAAAAATGTAAACATTTTCATGATTCGTATTCATTTAATATGTTGATCACTGTTAGAATAATGAACATTATTTAATACATAGTTTCAAAAATATTGACTTTCCATGATCGCAATCGGCTGCTTAGTATGTCATGAAAAACCACTTCTCATATTTTATTGATTGTGGGATTAGTACGCCATCATCTAATTTAATGGTTTTATGGTTTTTTAGGATTGTGGGATAAGACCCATTGAATTGTCAATGAGATACATGAATAGATCATGAATGTGGGAGTAATAGTAGTTCCATGGATGATCCATTTTTAATAATAAATATTAGATGTTGTATGCATTGATACACATGGTGAATTTTGAGTTGATGAAATAGTAAGATAAATAGTAGGAGTTAATTGGTACTCATTTATTTACTGATATATTACACATGATTCATGGGTTATATATAATTTATAATAATTTTGGTATTAATGAAAACTCTGTAATCCCAAATATCAAGATGAAATTGCTAAATTATTGGGTTATGCGACACTACTGGTAGATTTAGATTTTTATTTTAAAATATATTCTATTGAGAATGTAGAAATAATTCTTGAGTAATGTAGCACAAGTATATATATATATTGAATACATTTATTACTACTTGTATTTGTTTTTTTATTCTCTTTTTATGAAACTTTTATGTTAAAGTGTGTTTTAAATGTTCAACAGCTGCAATTAATGTTAAATAGACAATGTTCCATGCACTGAGTTTCTATTTAATTGAAATAAAAACCTGGAATCTCCAATGATGGGGTGTGTTTCCTCAAACATGATTACTGTATCCTTGCATGTGGTGGGAATGAAACTATGAATGGATTATTTGGAAATGTTTAACCCTTCATTCTAATTCTATTTCAGTTTTTGTGTCTAGAAAATGTGTTAGTGATTTCAATATAGCATGATTTTTAAATTTATGTATATGTACACCAATACTGGAGTCAAAATTTTTCATTGAGGGACATTGGTGATTGTGATTCTGTGAAAATGGAATCCTCATGTGGTAAAGGCATTGGGGTCAAATAATGAGGATGCATTGAATGTTATAGTAGATCTCTTTCAATGGGAATTGACTAATGGTTGTCTGAATGATTCCATTATGTAATTGAATATGGTCTATTGGGAACTATGATCACCACTTTTTCATAGTTGAGATGGATATTTCTTGATTCATCTATATAATTCATTATTTCCTATTTGTGTACTCTTATCATTGTAAAGATCATTTATATTACAATCACATCGTCAATGATTCACTAATAGGGAACCAGTTATACACTGAGATAAAATATTAACTTTTTTTTATTTTTTCAACAAATATACTCCATTGGAGATGAAAAATGGAAATTTTGTAGTTAATAGTGTCATTATTAGTTATGATTGAAAGCTAGGTTTCAAAGTAGTATCTCCTTGGATGTAATGATGGATTCTATCCCATTTTATCACGTGACTACCATTGGGAATAGTTAGTATTTTTAAGTGTGGATATTTATTCTATATACTAACATCTCACTTGTAAATAGTGGACTATAGAGTTCCTTGGACGAGCACCTTAGTCTCTATTATAGGATTATGACTTTATACATTACACGCATTATGTCACATTTTCTACAATTAGAGGGGAATGATACATGTGGGATGGATCAGGAATAAATCAATGTTTATGTTATTATATGGAATTATAAAATGTTTTTTTGGATTGAGACATCATCCTAATCCATTTACAAGAATATTTTCATCATTCATAGATTAAATAATGAGGAACATTTGTTTAATGAAACTTATCAGTGTTTTTTAAATTCTTATCATAGATGAAAATGTCATATTTGGAATGTAGTCGACCTGATGTAGTTTTAAATGAGGAATTCATTTTACTACATGAAGTTGTTATGTGACCATTTTATGAATTTTATCTAGATGATGGAATTTTAGTGAATTACATTTGAGTATTTTAATGAATAGTTTTCTTAATGGTTTTTCAATACTATTGTTTATGTCATACACATTTTTATAATACTAGGGGAATGTTATAAATAGTCAATTCCAACATTGATGGACACTATGAATTGGAATTGGTCTTTAAGAGGTATATTCTATTTTGGGTAGAACAAAATGTTTTAGGGTTAGAAAGAAAAATATCTTCAGTTTTCAATGCTCACTTAAGTGCTTTATCAATGATAATATTTTGAAAAAGTGTATTGGGTTAATTTTTTACCGCTTATATACCAAAATCCGTATGTGATGATCAGAGGTGTGTTAGAAATTTGGAATGAGAAGGAATATTTTTAAATACTACTTCACGACCATGTTGGTCAGGGGTTGTTTTTTCATCTCCCTATCCCACTTATGGATGACTATTTAAATGGTTGGAATGTTGCAATGACCTATTTATTGGAATGTTGGAAATTTCAATAAGAATTCGAATTTTCCTTTTTTTGGTTGGGCCATGTATAATATTGAGCATCATAATGTAAATATGAAATATAAAACATTAAATGGTGTTGATTGTTTTATGGTTTACATGTTTGGAGGAATCTAATATAGCTAATATGAGTTATAGAATTCTCGAACAACGAAATCACAAGTTTTTAGGGAAATAGAATGAATAACACTGTTGGTTCATGGTTAGTTTAACTATGTGTTGTACCCATTAAAAACCATTTCCTGATGATCAGTGATTATCTAAACTATACAAGGGTCATAATATTCTATATGTCTTATAGCATGCATTCTAGAGTGAACAATATGTGATTAAAATTGATTCCCCAAACTGTCCACCATGACCACATCCTTAGTTCTTATAAACCAGTTTCACCACATGGTTGGAACATAGTTAGGTCAGACAACACAACCTAACAATGAAGATTTTTACTCCTAGTTAGAGGAGTCTTCATGGATGGTCCATGGTTTTCCAAACCATGAAGCTAAATCATGAGTCTCATTAAATGTGATAATTTTACTATTTTCCCATGGAATTTTATAGAACCTCTCCTCCCTTTTCTTAACCACCTCACTCTTAGAAGAGGTCCTCTTCAACTGATCCTCCTCTACCCCTTAATTAGAGAGATCATCACCATGTGGAATACATTTCAATTATTTTAAAAAAAATATTGGAATCATATATGTGGTTATATGAATACTTATTCCACATTTCATAGTTTCATTCTCATAATTGGTTATATATTTATGGGTGACACTTCAAACAATTTACATGTCATTTACGGTATCATCAATTTCCCTTAAACTGGATCAATTTAATGATTGATAACAGTCATACAAAGCATAATTGGTATAAGTTATGTGGAATAAAGATTTCAACTTAAAGATTATATATTTTTAAAATTAAATCATTACTAAAATATTCCAAATTCTCTATTTAGTACCCTTATATTGGGAAATTATACAGATCAAAACTAATACCTTCATTTTTAAATCGATTGTGTATTAAAATTTCAGGAGTATAGAATTTTCACCTCATCTCGAACAACCACTTAAATAGAATTGCTTATATGACTATGACCCATGCCACTTGTAAGAAAATAAATGACCATTTTCATTTATGTTTAAAATGATATTTTAGAATTATTCTCATATGATTTAATCATCATCTAAGGTGATTCTTTAATTAATGGGAAACAACTATATAATTTGGATAAAATAAATTATAACAAAAAAGTCACTATTTTGTAATAGAAACGCCTACGATGATTGGTATCTTATTAATGAAAAATGTGCATCTCAATTGATGTTTCTCATTAGATAGACGTGAATGTCCCACTATTAGTACACATGAATGGTTTTGTGATGTACTTCTGTACATGAAATTATTCTTCTGTATACATTGATAATGAATAGGATAATTATGTATATGACCTTCCATTTATCAATATTTAAATGGTGAATGGTACAGATATGGTCATGGACTTGTTATTATATATAATATAATATTTTTTAATGAAATGGATGAACACATTTACAGTTAATAATTGTTAATTGAATTGAATTGAAAATTATCAGGTACACCTCTAGTGGTGTTGGTTTCTTAGATCCATAATAAAGGGCCAAAGGGATATAGGGAATACAAGATTACATTATTATATATAATTACTATTGAAATTAAATAGGGGTTTTTCCATAAAAAATAACATACCTTTCTTTTAGAAGGATGTAATGATATTCACATATCATTCATTATTGGTAATGAAATCCCACACAACCTTGATTAGGAGGTGGGTTTCAACCTCCTTCTTATTGATAATGAGACTCGACAAAACGTCACATTTTTATTATTATACTCGACATGGTGCCCTATTTTTATTATGATACTCACCTTGGAGTTCTATATTGATTATGACACTTGGTCATCATGTCCTTTTCCTATGGTGAATATTTTTACTATGATAAGATATTGGTGATACATAATGGGTTCCTCTTAAAACCATGTATTTTTGAATATAGCTATATATTTCCATTATTATATTTCATATATTCATAAATAGAAATTTGAATACACCATTACAAATGTTCAGTGATATATTATCTTTGTAAGAAGTAGTATTTATCAAATAGGAATTTTACAGGATAATGAGTCCATCTAGTTACATACATTCATTCACTGTTTATTTATTATATATGATCTCTGTTGTTTTTTATATTCACGAGAACATTTTGAACTAGAAATAATTGGTGGTGGTTTACTAATTATATCTCACACCCTATTTGGAATGTAATTATTTACCTAAATATACATATTTTTTAAATTGTTACATTTTAGAGTTATGCTAGTGTGTGACCCTTCTGCAAGAGAGGATATAATCAGATGAGTGAGTCAGGGATCATTATTCTATGGGGCACATCGCATGGGGATTTCAAATTTTATTATGTATTATTTTTCATAAAATTGTGTTATGTATTCTACTTTTGTATTGTAGTCACACTGACATGCACTGCTGTATATTTGGTGTTTTCCATTCCATACCATTTTATCATGAATTATATTATTTTTATACTAGTATTTCTTCTCAATAAGATTGTTTCGATGGTTTTACCATTTTATTATAACATAGTGCTAGTACGAACATACTTCTATTTTGGGGAATAATTGATTGTATTTATCCAACTGGCTCTGTGTAAAATTTTGTGGCTCTCTAGTTGGTATGTTACTATAAAAATCATCAAACTACATTTATATAGATAAAAAAGTTTTAATGTTTCATAAATACCATCCAATGAAAACTCAAAAAAATTAGTTTTAAAAAAATTAATAAAAATTCTATAATATTAAAATAACATCATTAAAATAAAATAACCATGGAAACATGCAATAGATGATTCAATGGAAATATTGGTCAGTAAGGAAGGAAATATTTTTAGTCTATATTTAATAAAAATATAAATTCCTTTGAAAACATTGTTAAAATTGAAAAATAACTTGTTCAAAAAATTATTTAAAATAATAATTTTAAAAGATTCTAATATAAAGTAAAAGTAATTGATAATAAACTATTAAATTAAATCATTTTATGGGTAAGAACATTGGGAATAAAATTTGAGTAGTGTGTTCATGTTATAAATACATTGTTCACAAAATATGAAACGTGGTCTACTAATCTATAAAAAATCCCTAAATAATTTTAATTATTGATGAGATAAACATTATTATAAAAAATTTATCAAAAAATAAATATTTCAGAATAAAATATATGGTTTTTAACATATATGAGAAATTTCCATTCCTAGAAAAGAAACTAAGGATTGAAAATCCTAAAAAGAAATGATATTGTAATATAAACCTCGTTCCTCAATAAATTCATTTATTAATACACATTAAAAGGAAATTAATAATAATTATATTATTATTATATACCAATTATAGGTCTATATTCATGAATAAATAATATTTTTCATTCCATTATAATTTCATATTATCTTATTCCTATCCATTCTTCCTTCAAATCCACATTCGGGTGAATGACTATCAATTTTCCATGCATGTTGCGATTTGATAGTTTAAGCCCTTGCATAATGGTAGTAATTTTGAAATATATCGAATTTTAAAAGTAAAATTAACATTACATTTGTTGATTAGAAAAACATTAGTAAGAATTAATATAATTCAAGCCTGAAAAATGAATTGTATCACATTATAGAGACGGTAGTGTCCACTTATTTGAATGATATAATTTAATATTTCCTACGGTGGAAGGGAGAATATGTTTATTTAAATTCAACATTAAAAAACTATTATTATATAAATAAAATAATTCATATATATTAAATATATCCTTACTATAATCGATGTGACCAAAAATAAAAAATGAATTGTATCACTTCATAGTGGTGGTTGTCCATACATACACATTGGTGATGTTAACCTATTAAAATTATGGTATAGATAAATGGTAGGTAATGTCATATAATTTAAATGATTTATTTTTTATTAAATAGTATATAAATCTTATATCCCATATAATAATTAATAACGAGTGATGGGGATGTAGAGAGAATCATATCACCACATAGAAGTGGTTGTCCAAATGTACATATAAACAATATGTTAATTTATCATTTAATATAATAGATCTTGAAAATTGATTTAAAATCATAATAACAACATATAAGAATCATTAGGACAATATAATCATCGTGTAATGATGGAAAAGTTTTCTATATTAATTATATAAAAATAAATTAAATGAATGTACTTCATTAAAGGTTATACCACTTTATTGAAAAACATATGTTTACAACCACCTTATAATATGAATAAATGATATTCTAGTCAAAACATGACCTCTAAGAAAAGGGTATGGATTTTATTATGTTATTAGTCTATGTATGTTGACATATTAAATGATCTGGTAGTGTGATATGGATAAGAGAGGTTGTATCCTTTTATAATAGTGGGGGGGGGGATATGAAATTTATAGAGTATAAAAATACAATAAAGTTGTACTAAAGATATATTGATGAAAATTGGAGCATTATATGACATATAATGAAATAGAATAGAAATATTTTCCTACAAAACATTTATATTATTTTTATGTCATTTTACCCATTATGTGTTTATTTTAACCACTCGTTAACTAATTTTATCATTTAATATAGTATTCAATTTTTCCCATGGTTACTATTTATAATTGCCAAAAATTATGTTCAAAATAAAATAAAATATTAATTATTATAAATTAAAATATTCAATCCATTATCCTAAATTCAATACCTAAAATATTTATTATTTTATTTTAAATTAAAACGAAAAAAATGGTTGAAAAAATATTATCCCAAAATTTTATTATGGAATAAAATAATTATTATTGGATTGTTAAGCATAATATTTAATGTTTTGAAAATTATTGTTTCAATATAAAAAAATAACTATTAAAAGTTTAAGAAATATTTCATTCAAATTGGATTTTTTGAATAATTGAATGTAAGGTAATGTTTTCTATTAATCATTGTTTTTTATTATTCCTTGAAAATTAATATTTTCCCAGAAAATCCCAAAACATGAATATAAGCTAATTTTTATAAGGTTAATTAATAAATGATAAAATTTCAAAAACATAATCTATATATGTATAATTAAGTAATTCTATTATTATTTCTGATAATTACATTTTTATGAAAATTATTTCTCCATGAGAAAATGAATTTTAAAAGTTTAATAAATATTTATTTTACATTAATCAAGACATTTTCATTATATAAAACCATTATGAATATTAATAATAATATATTATTAATATTAATAAATCCATAATGATTTCTCGTTCATAAAGTTCATGTTCCAATAATTATATATTTTAGTGCATCATAGTTGTATATTCTTGGGTTTTCATATCATGATATATCTAATAAATAAAACACATTTAAAGAGATTTATAGTATAAAATCTCATAGGGTAAGACATAACATCCTATGTAAGAATATTATGATTACTACATACCTTATAATGAAAATTATTAATTTATAAATAATTAACTAAATACAATTTTGTTCATATATTTTTTTATTATTATTTAAATTTAAATTTTGTATTTAGAGTTAAAATTGAATAATTGATGTCATATTATTGTAATTTTGTTGATAAAATATAGAATGTAAATAAATAATTTATCCTCTATAGAACTATCAATCAATAATCAGTTAATTAATAAATTATATTAATATTATTATATATGTTATCATATTCACACATTATATAGATTTCATATAGTATTAATGTAGGTGGTTAGATTAAAACAAACATGAACATGACATAGTTAGAAATATGAGTATCCTACGGAATTTTTTTTATTTTCACATCATATCATTATAAAATAAGAATAAATAAATAATTTTTATGTAATAATTGTTTTTATTCATATTCCAAATGGGCTAAATAATGAATTAGAATCATTACTAAAAAAATAAAATAATGATACAGTTTAGATAGGGTAGTCTCCCCAAAACACCTTTAACATTTTCATGACTATAAGAATGAGTGGAAATGAAGGTTTATTAAGATTTAAAAGTAAATATTGCAAATTTTATTATATATTTCACATTAATTATTTAATTTTCCCTCTATAACAAGCGCATATAGGCGGTGTTGAAAACTAAAGATGTACCTCCCTAGAGGTCATAGACAACATATTACATGATCAACATTCATTTAATTTATATTTGGATGGGAATAAATATTAATGGATTGATATGTCAATATAAAAATTATTATATATAATATTTCTAAAAATCTAATAATTTTAATGTGTATAAGATCTAATTGGAAGGTACATTAATTGAAAAAAATATGAAATGGATTTAGTATTACTCGCTTTTTGACATTGATCATTCTCAAGGAAGTAACCCTAATAAATAGGGGGGTGACGACATATTGAGATTAGATAGAACTGAAAAAGATAGGTTTTTATAGTATTATATATATTCTATATATAAAAGAATAAATTTCATGTAATGTGCGTCGAATAATAGGTAGAAGTATCTACTTTTATAAATAATGAAATCTGAAATATTGTGAACACCCCTTGATTATTAAAAATGGAATTAAACTATTCATTACTAAGTGTTACAAAAATTGAGAAATAGTTTAATATTGGGTGATTTGGGAGAATATTTACACAACCATGCACATTCACACATCTTTTATACATTTTTGCTGTCATTTAGTGTTATACTTTTTTAATTTAGTTTATTACCAGCATAACTAGTTGTTACCCAAGTAATATATGTTGTAATAAAAATATAAAATTATACATATCAACATTATTTAATGTTTTAGACCAAATTTAATCTCAATTTATTCATATTTTATTTATAAAAAAGAAAAAATTAGCTTTTAAATTAACTATTTATATATAAATAATCTATTTTTTGGAGGGAAATGATTTTTTTACTATTATGTATTATTTATCAAATTTATCATTTATTATCAATTAAATATATGTTTATATAAATATATAATTGTTTTAAAAATAATTAAGAGTTACTTAATAAAAAATACATTTAAAATATTTTCTATAACATAAACAACATTTAAAAAGAAATTGATTGAAAATAATATTTTTACGATTATCATAGTCATTAACATCAATCTCAGTGGTCATAAAATTATGAAAAAATAAACTAAAATTAATAAATAGTATGACCATTCTTAACTAATATATATAACTTAAATTGATAGAGTTAATTTTTATGGGTTATGTATACCAATTTTATAAGTATAAGTAAATAAATATTTTTTAGAGTAAAATATTACTTAGTTCATAAAATTATAAACACAAGGTTTATAAATTCATAAAAGTATATAAAAACATCGTGTACTAATAACTAAAAATATATTTTCTCAAATAAAATATTTTAAGAAATTATTTCTTTTTATTACCTAATGAAAAATGAAAAATAAATTGTTTTTATCATAATTTCATTTTTCCATATTCACTTAAAAACCAATATTTCTGGAAGATAATCAAAATTAATCTAATGAAAAAAAATAAAAAGTTGAATAAAGAATTGAATACATATTATATATATATTTGCAAATTTGGTAATTTTAGTTTTAAATAATGAATGAAAAATATAAATCAAATTATTAATATATGAAAATAAAATTTATATTTAATAGTGTAATTAAAATCTTATTCATATTTTGTATAAATTAAAAATAAATAGGTTTTAAAATAATATATATATCAATAATATAATTTTTCAATATAGTTTTTTTCATTAAAAAACATATAAAAATAAATTTTAAAAAAATATTACTTTTTATTACTTAAATAATTCTTATTAGTTATTTATCTTTACTAATAAAATATATGCATTCCTTATAATTAAAAATAATGTTATTGTTTTAAAGATATTTCATAATTTGGTTACATTTACTTTCACTCACGAATGTTATGGCCACATTACAATGGTTATATATTATTCGAGGGTACCTTTTTAGTTCTATGGTATTTGTGGCACAAGCATTCATGCATATTAGGTTCCATGGTAAATAAAATATATAATCAATCGTAATGACATATTATAATTTATATATTGTTAACATTATAATTAATTATAATTTTGAGAATGTAATTTGATATTAAATCTCATAAATGTAAAGGATATTATTTTTCCTTCATTATATATATACATAGTTGGCATAGTTTTGTTCCATCGGTGTACTTTGTTAATGAGGAACTCACATATATAAGTGAATTGATTGGGGTTTTCTTTATAAATATGTTTTTTTTAATTTTCATAAATTTATTTTTTGAAGTTCATGTAATACGTGTAATAGTATATTACCCATAAATATTAATAGTTCCATGGATTTTGTTAACAATGGTTAGGAATATTAAGGAATTAGTATGAAGATCCACCGAAAATGTAATATTATATTAAACTTGAGATTATGATTATTAAAGAATTTATTTGGGATATGAGATTAAATTAAATAATAACATAATATAAGAAAATAACCATCCATGTACTCTTTCCCAACTCATTCATTATAGAAAAAAATTTGGTCTATTTTATTCTATTTCATGACCTTAGTAATCTCTATGAGAAATCATAATGTATAACTATAAAATAATATTCAATTTTTTATATCATTTTTGTCACCAGTCAAACAAATATATGTCCAAATTCACAAGAATATTATTTTTCTACCAATATATAGAGTGTTTTTCAAAATATATTAAACATGATTTTCCAAAAACCACATTATTTATTTGAAATTTATAAATTCATCCTTCTTTTGTAGCTCACTATCATGAAATTGAATTCCAATCCCATTATTATAATGTAGATAACAAATAAAATTTGCAATATCTATAAAAATTAATAATATTTCATCCTAATAATCATGTTATAGATTTTTTCTACAAAATTATCAATTCTTTAGAGAATTGTTTAAAGTAATGTGTTTCTTAATTTTCCATGATAATAAATTTAATAATTGATGCTATAATTTCTATGATTTAATTAAAATCAACTCATAACCCCTATTGTCATGAAAATTCATGTGTTTTATTCAAGAATCTACAAATTAAAGGGAACATCAGTTTCATCCTCTTAATTTTTTTTGGAATCATGGAAGAACATTTTTTTCATTTCATAGTAAACATTAGCTACCAATATAACTCATCTAAAACATCATGAAAAAAATTCGTACTCTATTCTACGAAATAAATTTCTACTAATTTAATATGTGTTACTCCACCCTTGTAAGAATAAATTTCATACATTAGTATCCTATTAATAAAAAAAATCCTAAAAAGTGGAAAATTATTGAAATTTACACATTTATATTTTTTTAAAATCAATTCTCCCACAAGAATCATGGTAGATAGAATATAGTCTTTAATAGAGTCTTATTCATGATATCTACACATTAATCCATTGTTAAAATATTTTATATGTCAATATCTCTACCGTTTATCGTCTTATTGATGAATTGGTACTTGATTTATATATGAATTAATCTTTAATGGTGCACTAAAATATTTTATATATTAATTAAACATTATTTATAATACCAAATAATAGTTTATTAAGTAACATTACCCTTATGTGATGAAGTTATTTTTTTATCCATAACATTATCCTTATTAATATTTATGTAATAACCAACACAGATTGTGTTATTATTAATAGATTTTTTTTCATTTAACAATATTTAAGGAGACACAATACCATAAGGAAAAATGAACCCCAAGTTGAATTTCATTCATTAATGTCACACTCATAGTCATCATTATAAAATATAATGTAGTAACGATATATCATTATCCATGATTAACCAAAACATTAATGCATATTTTACATTATATATGATCCATTTTATCTATACTAATATGTGAATACATATGATTAATTTGGAATGAGGAAAAATAAAAATCCACAAATACAATATCCATGATAAACACAATCATATAAAGGTATTTCTATATAATCCTCTGAAATTACATTTCCTAAAAACTAATTCCATAGTCTTCCATTTATAATTAACTTCTATTTAAAATTTAATTTAATACTACACTCATTTTTACAATATCAATTATATTTAAAATTTATTTAGAAAAATATTTCAAAAAATTTATATGAGATTTATATATGTTAACATCCTTATAACGTAATATCGATACCCTCCCTTAAATCATTGAAATCATAATGTGATTTTTTGGGTTGAAAATTAATCTCATGTTTTAACAACATTTCAAGAGGAATATTAATTTATAGAAACAATAAAAATTAGCGTTTTTGTTTCATCTACCTTTAAATAAATATAAAAATACAGAAATACTTCTATTTTATTCATCGTATTCGTGGTATATTAATTTTTTACTATTATAATATGAAATAATTGATACCAAATATTTCATTCATTATTATTCAAGCTCGTGTAATAAAAATTTCAATAATACAATGTTTATGTTATTCAGTATCTATATCACCTTGTAGTTATAAATTTAGTAATTTTGAATTCATATATATTTAAAACACATTATATTTATTATATATACATCTATAAAAAATATATAAATTTTATTTATCGGAATGATTAGAGGAAAATTATCAATTTATTTCAAAGACACCAATTTAAGAATAGTGAACATGTAATATTTTAATGATAAGTAATTTAAATATTTTAAATATTTAATTAAGATAGTGATAACATAGTCAGGGATATTGAAGAAGTATAAAGTGATTCATTGGCTACAAAATTTTATTTTCAAAATTATTTTTTTCATGAAAAAATTAATTTATAGGTTATTAACTTTAAATCAACATGAATCCACATTTTCAAAGTAATCCAAAATTATAATCTATATAAAATCAATATAATGGTAAAACTAACATTAATATATTTGAAATTATATTATTGATTCTATTAATATCAACTATATGTTATTTTATTCAGTTTTTATAATAACTTTTTTTATTTTAAAGCAATTAATATTTAATATGATATTTACATAACACATAAATGATTTTGGGTGAGTAATTATACAGTAAATGTTATTCTTGAAGGTCTATCTGAAATTTTAATGTTGATGATATAGAGTCACTAATTATATATGCATATACGGTGATGGATTGATGATGAAATATTTCAAGAAGTTGCATTCATTGAATATATCCTATAAATAATTATTGATATTTCATGATATGTATAAGATGATGATAATAATTGAATTTGGAAGAATATATCTGGAAGAAGATATAAATTTAGTGGAATTAAGTCATAAGAAGGTTTACACCATAATAGTTTTATTTAAAAATACAGTCATTATAGTATGTAAATTAACTACTAGTTATGAATGAATAAATAGTGGATTTCAAAATAAATGATGATTTTGTTAAATCATTTATTTATGGAGTATCTATTTGAAAATATTTATAGATTAAAATGGTGAATTGAGATTAATTTTTTAAGTAATTAAAAATAATATTGAAATATATCTAGAGTAATGAATGAAAGTTTATTACTAATTAGTTATGAAATAATATAATATTTTATTAAGAATGTTCTTTAATTAAAGATTATTTATATTTAATATGTCATAAAACTAATTCCATAATTATATTTTCACATAATATAATTTTCACGACCTGTCCCCCGGGGCCCGTGCTCGGACAACCTCTAGCCCGACTTCCATAGGGCAGGGACTAGCGACTAGCACCGAAAGATGTATTCACTAAAACGAGAAGACATTGCCTTTAAACCTATACAAACAAAATTTCCAAGAACACAACATGAATCAACTATGAAGTAAAATGTTGCAGTAAAATTGTACTGAATGTAAATGGGGATAGAATACAAGGAAAACTAAAAGTTCGAGTACAACAGAAAAAAAAGAATATAACACAAAAAGGGAAAATAGCAACTGACCCTTCTCTCAAGGATCATAACTAATGGGTTGGTATATATCGCCTCTTCTTCCCTCCACATCTTACTATCCCCTCCACATACATCCTAGTCCTGGATCCCTCAAACCTCATCCCAGTTACTCGTAATATACAAAAGACACAATAAGGTGCGGGAGTAGCACGTGCAAGGGTGAGTATAACGATACTCAGTAGGAACCCCAAGACCCCCAAAGGTACCTTAGAATTAATAATGGAAAACCAGAAGTCATGATTTCAATCACAAGTCATAAAGACATAGACATATATCAATTAGATTCTCTTCTGAAACTAGGAAAAAATTCAAATTTAATGGATTATGATGTTTACCCACACACGATCACTATGAAAGATGATAGCCAGCCTAAGATTCTCTGGGCCTAGGAACAAATAACATTCCCCGTCACAACATCGAACACCTCAAATTCTGGAGAACTCATCCACTATCGAGTATAGTGGGTGTGCCACGTCACACATAGGCACCTCCCACCATCATTGGATAGTTGATGTACTCCTCCCCATCACATATTCTGGGTCTGCTGGGTAACACAGAGCCTCTCCCCACCATGGACTACTAAGTTACTCCTCCCCATCATCTATCGAGGCCGCTCCCCATTGTTTCTTACTGAGGTACTCCTTGACATCATGTACTGTGGTCTTAGAGTCACTCTGAGTCAAAAAGGTCAGCAGTCATCAAGTCTTAGCCAGTCACAGTGTTCCGTACGTAGTGCCCTTTTGAAAACCGCTCCTTGACAATTGGTCGTAATACTTCTATCACAATGCTTCACAAAGAATTAACCTTTTGATCAACCATGTCAAAAGGGTTCCACCTCAAGAGAAGGTGCATCAAACAAATGCTCCATCTGTGCATTATTGGAATTTCTGTTCTGAGGGCTCGGTTGGATTCAGGTGCGATCAAAACTGGCCATACATCATGTTTCTCAAAACCTCTCATATAGTAAGTCAAAAGGATTGTCTCATTCCAAGGATCCCAATGCCACATACGGATTGTCAAATGGGAATCTGGTTCTCAAGATATGGCCCTTTAAGTGTTTTTGGTCAGGACCAGCTCCTGGTCCGGTCCGCCTCGGTCAGACTGGCCTGACCCAGTTCGGCATGGGGTGACCCAGATCGACCTTGCTCTACCTAGCCCGAAATGTGCCAGACCTGACCTAGGTCAACCCAGCCTTCTGGGCCCGGCCCGACCTAGCTGGGCCATGGGTCAGGCTGCTGGGCAGCGGGTCGGCCCGGTGAACGGAGGGTTAGTGCGCCGGACCGACCCGGTGGGGCCACCCACCTGGTGGCGTGCGCCTCGAGGAATACTCGGACGCGTCGCATCCCTGCAGGGATAATGTGACGTGGAGCCACGTCAGTGATTCAACCCACTGGGGTTGACCCAATGAGGCACCACGTGGCGTTGTGGTCCTCCCTTCCACTAGGCAGGCCACTGGCGCACGCCCCGTCCAATGGCCACCATTTGATCTCGCAACCCCTACTCCCGCTGGGGCCTATGTAGGTCACGACCTTCCTACCGTGAGGGATTTTTGCTGAGGGTGCTCTCCATTTTATCTCTGCCTATCTCGTTGTGGTTGGTCTGTGTACTAGTTGACCTCCGCAGTAGCATAAGACGGCACATCACATTGTCCCCCGTGGCCGACCATTGTTCTGGCCGCCTTCCTTAGGTCGTCATGGTTAACGATCCATGGATCTCCTTTTTCATTGACAACACATTATGGTGCGCCATGCCTCCTC
The DNA here is from genome assembly GCA_963277665.1 of Viscum album. Lineage (NCBI taxonomy): Eukaryota > Viridiplantae > Streptophyta > Magnoliopsida > Santalales > Viscaceae > Viscum > Viscum album. Next base: position 555,726,235 of record OY728138.1, read on the forward strand.
CGTGGTCAGCTGGTTCTGGATACTCCGATGACCACCACATCTTTTTTGCTTTGGCCTCCTCATGCGGCGTACACCGATGTGCTATCCACCACGTAGCTAGTCAGTGCCGGCTTGCTCCTGCATCAGGACATGCCCAAGTCTTGTCCATAATGCGTCATAGTACACTACATACCCAACACCCTCTTATGGTAGCCTCAAGATGTGGGTGACTCGTCAATCTCTTCCTCACCTACTGGAAACTCTTATGGCATCACTCTGTCCATATGAAGGGATTCCCTTTATTCCTTAATGTTGATATGGCTGTTGCAGCTCTGGAAAAGTCAGGAAAAACACTCTGGTAGTATCCATCAAACCCCAGGAAACTCCTCACCTCTATCATTCTCCTTAGTGGCTCCCTAGAAATAACAACCTCTATCTTCGTTGAATCCACTACAAATACAGCATCTGAAATAACGTATCCCAGAATGTGGACCTCTCGTATCATGAACTGTCACTTCAAGAGATTAACATAAATATGGTTCTCCCAAATTGCATCTAGAACTACATGCAGATGATAGGAATGCTCCACCTTCATCACTAAGTATATCAAGATTTCATCGATGAACAACACCATAAATCGATATAATTATTGCTTAAATATCTTGTTCAGGAGTCCCATAAACACTGCAGGGGAGTTTGTAATTCCGAAATGAATAAATAAGAACTCCTAATGGCCATACCGACATCTAATGGTTGTCTACTACACATTCGTATCTTGCATCATTAGCTGATGATTTCCTTATCTTAGGTATATCTTCAAAAATAAACGAACTCCATTGAGCTGATAAAAAGATCATCAATCCTCAGAAGTGGATACTTTTTCTTAACGGTCACTTGGTTCAGGCGCCAGTCGTCCACGCCGAGTCTCAAACTATCATATTACATCTTAATGAATAGAATCAGGGCAGCCCTTAGAGAAACACTGGGTTATATAAACCCCGTTCCCTGCAAGTCCTCCAACATTACCTATAACTCCCGAAACTCCGCGGGAGCCATCCGATATGTTGGAGTTGATATCGATGTCGTCTCGAGATATAGGTCGATGTAAACGTCTACATATCTGCATAGAGGTTGTCCTATAACATCATCAGGAAAGACATTAGTATACGGGTCCATCACTGTAGGATAGCTCAGACTATCAACATCAACTGCTACAAGGGTATGGATAGACAATTGATGAGTAATCAGCTGCACCCCACTCTGGGAATGTCAATCAGGTGCTGAAAATGTTTTTTTCTCACCAGTGAATTAAAACCTAGTCCCATCATTACGGACACAGTGCATGTTGTGCCTAATATAGTCAATTTGAGTATGGACTGTTGATAACCATTCCATACACAAGATGACATCGTAAATCCTTGAAGCTGCTACTAGGAGATCCTAGCCAAATATCTCGCCTCTTAGAAAAATCTCACAGTGCCGGAACCAGTGTGTAATCGTCGAATCCACTCCTGTAAAATTCTCTAGCCATAAGGATTAATCAAACGTCTCCACCAGAATCTCTGAGATCTGATCGAGTGTCGTGGCAATAAAAGAGTGATTGGAACATGTGTCTATAAGTACTGTAGCTAAGCTGGAGTAGACACAGATCACACCTATAATCATCTCTAGAGTATCGTGGTTGTAGGCATCTGATGCATATAGCTGAACTCGACCCAGTCATCCTGCTCCCTATGGTCAGGATGGACCACCGGGCAGCAGTGGTGGTAGAACCTCAAAACACCTCCCACAGTCTGTTGCATGGCAAGCTCCTCTTCCACGTCTGATACCCCGCGAACCTCCTCACTCGAGCCTCTTCATGTGTCTCGGAGGTCCCTCGAAGGTTTTATGTTCATCCGTATGGCGTTTTGGGTAGTGGTGAGCCAAAATACCCTACCCACCGCACGTGTATCATATTGTGTCCCTTGCAAGTATTCCTCTGCCTTGCAAACCTCGCACCTCTGAGGCTGCGTCTCGGGGTCGTCCACCAGAAGTTCTGGCCTGCATGTACCTCTCTGTCATCTGAATACTACCAGGCGCATATGTCTCTTCCAGGTTTTTCCTGGTGGTGGGTCTCACTGTTAGTACATGCTCAGATAGGAAGCACTCCACCAAAAGCACCTGCACTAGTACCCCATCGTGAGTTGGTCTGCCGAGTGATACCATCGATGCTCTGAGATCCTGTTGGAGCCCATGCTCAACAATTTGGGCCCTGAGGAAAGGGTCTTGTATCATTTCGGTGGAGTAGATGGAGATATCAGTGAACGTCGCTGAGTACTAGTCCACAATCATGTTGTCTTGCTGTATGTACTGCAGCTCCTGTATACACGAAGAGTGTAAGGTCGCTCGGACGATCTCTGCCCTAAAAATACCCTCGATGTCCACCCTGATGAGGGTCTCCTCATCGGGTATGTAGAGCATCTGGATCCACTATCTCCCTTATTCTTCTTTAATAAGGTTGGCTGCAAGTGTCACCATTAAATGAGCTGGTGTCCCAACTAAATGAAAACCTAGGGCCACAGTCTCCATCCAGTACTCAGCCGCATGTGGTTCCATATCACCACAGAACCTTGGATGCCTCTTCCTCTACAACTCGTGCAACATGCTAAGTCAACATGAATCCTATGCTGGTGGGGCTGGTGGAAACGGTAACCCAATGGGTACTAGTGCTGCTGGTACACAACCTGAAGGTGCTAATGTCGTAAGGTATCCCTGCACAAAGGCGTCATCGCTCGGAGTGCCGTCATTACATACACTCTCAGGAATCCAGGCTGGCTGCCTATCTAGCGACACCCTGAAAGAAGACAGGGGTGCCATGGTCAATATGTTATACCTTGTGAGATGACTCATGAGATCAAAAAAAAAATTCCAAAACACATGAAATCATTGTTTTCATGTGCTGAGTCAGAGATATGAATTCAGGGTATTCATGTATGAATACGCCGGCCTCCACAACAAAACTAGACTCCCCAAACTGAAAACCACACTCATTACACTTAACACTATTTCCTCATAGAAAATTTCAGACTCCTAGTTATTCAGTAGAACAGAAATCCTCAAATACAACATTGTCATGACCCATCCCTCGTGAACCGTGTTGTGACTACCCCAAGACCATGTTCCATAGGCCATGGGATGGCAACTAGCACCAAAAGGAATATTACTTAAAACATGATGGAATTTCCTTTAAACAAGTACAAACACATGGTCCGAGTACACAACAAGAAGAAACTATGAATTAACGGCTCTAGTAAATTTGTAGTGAAAGTAAAATGGGCCAGAATAAAAGCCCAACTGAAAATATGCGTACAACTAAAAAGGAAAAATACAAATCAAAAAGGGGGAAAATACACCTAGTCGTCCCCTGAGGATCCTACCTGATGGGTAGGTATTGATCACCTCCTCAGCACTCGACATCTGCCTGGCTCCTCCACGTACTACCTAGTCATGGTTCCTCGAAACCTCATCCTAGATTCTCATCGTCGGCACTAGACACAACAAGGTGCAGGCGTAGCCCATGCATGGGTGAGTATAACAATACTCGGTAGGGACCCCGAGACCCCCGAAGGTCTCTCATAATTCCACAAGAAAAACCCACATGCAAGATCTCATTCAAAGTACATAAATAAATAGACACACCTCAATTATAGTCTCAGATCAAACTAGGAATACAACTCAGAGTAATAGGGTTATGATGCTAACGCACACAAGATCATTATGAAAGATGATAGCTAGCCACAGATTCTATAGGCCTAGGAAAAAGTAACATTATCAGTCACAACGTCGAACACCCCATCTTCTAGATAACTCTTCCTCTATCGAGTACAGGGGGCCTATCGCGTCACACATATGCGCTTCCCACTAACATTTTACTACAGAGGTACTTCTCCACATTGTGTACCGTGGGTCTGCCAGGTCACAAATAGCTACTCCCCACCATGGACTACTAAGGTACTCATCCCAATCGTGTACCGTGGAAGCTCTCCAAATATGGACAACTGAGGTACTCCTCCAGATCGCGTACTGTGGCGATCGAGTCACTCCAAGTTGAAAAGGTCAGCAGTTGTCATGTCTCAGCCAGTCGTAGGGTTCCGTATGTAATTCACTTTGGATAATCGCTCCACAATCATTGGTCATAATACATCTAGCACAAATTCTGAAAAAGAAGTAACCTGATGATCAGTCAAGTCTTAAGGGTTCCAACTCAACAGACGGTGCGTTAACCCGATGCTGGGTATATGCGTTATTGGCATTTCAGTACTGAGGGCCCGGATATATTCAGGTGCGATCCAACCCAGCCGTACTCCATGATTCTACAAAAAACTCATGGAGTAAGTTAAAATGAAGTTCTCGCTCCAAGAATCTTAATGTCGTAGATGGTTCATCAAAAGGATGTATGGTTCTCATTATAAGGACTTTTATGTGATTCTGGTCTGTGCAGGGTCCGGTTCCAGTCCGCCTCGGTTGCACCGACCCGACTTGGTTCGATATGGGATGACTTAGATCGAACTGGGTCGAGCCATCCCATAATGGGTCATACCCGACCCAAGTGAACCCCTACTTCTAGGCCCAAAAATACCCATCTGGGCTGCGGGTGAGGGCGCTGGGCCATGGGTCGGTCTACTGAGAGGCAAGTCGCTCAGAAGGACTAACTCGGCGGTGCCCCCCACCTGGCAGCGAGGGCCGCTAGGGATACCGAATGAGGTACACCCGGGTATGGATGAAAAGGTGTGTTGGCATGTCATTGGGCCATCCTATGGGGGTTGAACCAACACTGCGCCATGTGGTGTCGCGGGTCCTATGTGACATTCGGCGTGCCGCTGGTGCGCGCCCTGTCCATTGGCTGCTGGTAGATCCTCCATCTCCTACTCATGCCATGGCCATTGTAGGCCATAGCCCTGCTACTTCATGGGTGTGCCACTGAGGAAATTCCCAAGATTCGCTCCACCAGTCCCATCGATGCTGGATGGCATGGCGGCCGCCCTCTCCAACGGCGCGCGATGGCGCGCCGCCCCGTCTCCCGCGGCTGGCCGTTATGTCAGCCACCATCCTCTAGTCACCGCAACTGATGAGCCATGACCCACCTAATTAATCTGTAGCCCGTGACTGTGCAACATGCCTCCTCTGTGGTCGTTCAGTTCTATCTGTTCTGAAGACTGCAACAGATTTGTTTCATGGACTCCTCTTGTAGTGTGCATCGACACGCTATCCACCACGTAGTAAGTCTGTGTAGGCTCACTGTCGGTCTTCCCTGGAGGCACAAGAATGTAGAAAATATAGCGTAGGGTGTGGTCCAAGTTCGTTAGGCCCTCACCCTCTACGTTAGCTCGTAACAATAGGGGTTTATGGGTTTAATAAACAATTTAATTAAACAACAAGATAAACCCCAAATTATTTCCCACAACAACCTACCTCAATGATGAATGAATCTCGGATAAAACTATTAGTCAGTTGACCTGCATTTTTCTTGTTATTCATGAATGGAGAAGAGTAAAATCATTTATAAAACATATGAAAATAAACCCCCTACCTTGAACTATTGTTGAGCGCTCATGATTGAGGAAGTCTCATTGTTCGTCGTTCTTGCAAAAAGTTCCCAACGACGCTGCTCAATCATCGTCTTATGGTTTCTGGTTCGGTGTCACCCATCACCTTCCGCTGTGATCAGCACTGTCATCTAAGGGTTCGGCATCCTAGTGCTCCTTCAAAAATTCGTTGGATGAAGAAGTTGTGCCGATACCCCTCCCCAAGATCCATATATATAAGAGTGGGGAGGGTATGTAATGACATTTGAGTTTAATGGGGCTCATTAATTAAGAATACTATTAATTCCCCAATGACATAATTACATAGGGTTGGGAGGTCAAGCAATTTATTGGATTAATACATCATTGGTCCAGCCCTTTGTTTTTCTAATAGATGATATGAAATAAAATATATTTTTTTCATTTCTTTTAATTTGTTTTAGTCATTATCTTTTTTATCATATCTACTATGGGCAATATAAAGCCTCCCTTAAGTGAATCCCATTGTTATGTATTCAATGTTTCCCTCATAGTTTTAATATGAGTGATGGTTTAGATGTTAGAAAATGCCACTCACGTGTTTACTGAACATACCCGAAAAAAGTTATGAAATTCATTCTGGGCACTCCGAGCAATGGAATCACGAACCGTCAATTTTACCAAACTCGTACTAATTCCACATAATTAATACAAATACATGGAAAAATCTGGTTCATTACAATAACATATGTAAAAATTTAAATATAAGGATTAGGTTGATGTTCAATATATTTGTAAATTGAAAAGGTCCTATATTTGAATAAATTTTGTTTTCTATTGTTATATGATACATAAATGAATGAAATTTAGATGAAATTTGAGAAGTATACAAATTTTTAATTGAAGTTGTAATGTAATTCCAATCCATTTGTTGGATGTAGAATATAGAAGAAGAATAAATAGATAATAATTTTACTCAGGCATTATCATGTACTAAATAGATGTCTATAAGAAAAATATGTGGTACGATGTTCACATTAGAGAATATATAATAATTTAAAAATAAATATTATTTTTATATTTTATAAATGTAAATTGTAATTTGATATTGTTATTAAACAACAATTTAATGATCCACATTTTGAGGGGGTTTATTAGATGAATAAATGTGAAGCCAAATCCAGAAATTTTGTTGACAGTTTTATAAGTAGTGGGAACCGTAGAAGTAAATGTGATGTTTAGAGTATTTATTTATATGGATGAATAAATCAATAAAATATAGAGCTAAATATGATTTTCTTTAATATTGATGATGTTTCAAGAATATAATTTGTCAATTTCTAAAATATCATATTGTAGGGGGAGAAGAATCTCAAAAAATTATATTGTTATTATGAATAAGTAGACTGAATGTTTTAGAGGTGATTTCTGTAGATGTAATAAATTATACTTGAATTCATTGTAATGATCTATTTATGGGTCTATTAAATTATAAAAATTTATGCTAAATTGATACATCATATTATGTTCAAAAATATAATGGAAAAAAATATGGTTCTAAAAGTGTCAAACAATGATCATGGAGTAATGAAGTAATAATTAACTATGTTTAAAATATTATGTGTGATGTTTTCCTCTATTGATTAAGATATAAATTTCAATAAATATCTTCAATGATTTTATTATTGATTTTTTAAATCCACAAATATATTTGATTTAGATAATTATGAATGGTTTAATGAATATAAAATCTAATAACACAAAAAACATTGTTTCTGGGTGTCAATGTTTTGATAAATTAGGAATAATAAAAAATAGTTGAGTAAAAATAGCCATATTTCATAGATTTTAAAAATTATTTAATAGATATGAAATTAATATATCTCATTCAATGATTATATTAACATGTACGAAATAACAACACATTCATAATCCCTCTTTGTTTATTAATTAAAAAAATACACACATGGTAAAATACTAAAATATCAAAATGCGAAATATATTGGGAAATTATATTAAAAAAAACATGAAATACATATTCAACATCATTATTTAAAATTCCATAACACCACTGTAAATGTATATTTCCTTACTACATCTGTATGGTATAATAGACGGATATACATAAGAATGTTGGGATATATAAATCCCATTAAGGGAATAATAAAATTATAAAACGATGAATGTATTATATTTGATTCAGGAGGAATGTCACATATATATAAATATGGTGACAATTATTCATAGGAATATTGAATCATGAAATAATATGATAACATCAACTCGATATAGTAATCTCAAAACAACATAAAATATGTCGTCATAATAATAAGTGAAAAATAATTATTGAAGAATCATGACATAGTGTTACTAATATAACCTATCCTAAACCATAAAGGTACCTAATTAGATATAAAATATAGCCAATGGATTTGAGGGTAATTAAATTCTAGGCCAACATGTCAGATTCATATTAATTATATGAATTTTTGTCCCACATAGATTATACAACATTAGTATTTATTTAATAACTTTTGATAACCAAATTAAGTAGCATGTGGCTTATAAAAGGAATCCCATTCCATGATGTATTGGTACATATTGTTGAAAAAAATTAGTGTAAATGTGGAAGTGTTTTTAAAAAACAAGTGTTTCGAATGAAAAATCATTATTAAATTTTTACAACATAATAGGTGTATAACATATATTCATGAAAGTGTATATTGATAGTGAAATGTGTTCTATAATTACATATGAAAAATAAGGATGTAAAAATGGACGGGGAAAAACAACTTATGACATGAAACAAAATATAATATGGAATAATACAGTAAGATTCCTGGATAAATAGTAGGTTGAGATAATCCCAAACCATGAGAGATCATTTCAAAAATATTTGGATGATAATTTTATGATAATAGAAGTAAATTAGTATATTTTTTGATATGAATTGGGTGTGTAACTATATTTTAAATTGTTTTTGGTTAAAGATTAGTTAGTGGATGGGTGCGTATTTATAGAAAAAATGTGGGTAATTATTTAGTAAATTATTCATGTTTATTCAACTCTATATGAAAAAATAATCAAAACGAAAAATGGTTCCATGTATTTTTCCCATTATATCTAATAAAGAATATTTTAATTCATAATTTTATAAATTTATTAAAAAATTAAATTAAAATTATACCATGGGTGATGTAGAATTGTGTCATTTTTTTAATGAATTTTTTTTAATAACGAAAAATATATTACAGATTCTAGAGAACTCATTAAATGATTATAAAAATCTTAAAATTCATATAAAAATGTATAAAATTAAAACTAAAATCATTGTTATTTTTAATTTATTTTATGAAAATTATTATATGTCATTTGGGAAATTTTATGTTATTATATATACCATATATTTATTCGGTGTTATGTTTTAATCAAAAAAAATTGACTGTGGATGAAAATTGAAAAAAACATTACCATTGGATAATTTTGAAGCGGAAATATTGAGAAAAAATTATCATATGAACGTAAATATATAAATATTAGAATTTACACATTTTAATTAAAATGTGTATTTATAATGAAATATTATTTTCTATAAAAATAACACAATTTTGACCCTGATAAAGATTACATTGCACATCCTTTAATAATATTATAATTTCTAAATAATGAAAAATTTTAAAATAATGAATGTAATTTTTATTATAAAATAATTGAAATTATCAAAACACTATTAAAATGTTATATTTTAAGAAACACAATTTTTTCATCATATCAATATATAATTTTAATCTACTCAAATATAACTATTTATGTAATATAATAATGAAAAAGGACAAACCTAATCATTATATTATTATAAAAACAACATAGAAATAAATTTTATAAGAGTTAAGATACATAATCCCTTAATACTCCATGATATTTCCTATGGGTAATATGTGAGATGGTGGCACATTATCGAGGCATCATGGTGAACATATCGAGGAATATTACGTAGATATATTAGAAATTCTCCCATATATAATTTTTCTTGAGCTCTGATTTTTTAATTAACTCTTGGGTATAGAAAAGGTTAAATCCATGTGATTTAATATCCCATCTAGGATTTAATAAATGAAATTCATTTTGTACATTCCTGTTGTTCTAATAAATTCAATCTTCTTCCTATGTCAATTAAACATTATCATTAAAATTAATATATAATGTTATTAATAGTCATTTTCAAAGGAAACCTTAACAATGGTCAATATTATTTATGATATCTTCATTAAAACATGATATATCATTCAAAAATATTGAATGTAGTACATTTTTCTATTAACATATTAATTATAAGGTCTTATCCTTAAACATTACATAATCTTGAGTTATGTCAATAATTTGATTTAATTTCACATTGACGATCTTTTTAGGTTCATAGAATTAGTGAATTAGGACATAACTCATAATTAACAACATATATATTACAATTTAGCCACATCTACAGATTATCTATTTTTTTATAAAATAAAATCTTTTAAAAAGAATCGTGGTTTCATTTCATGTCCAATCCTCATAAAATTTTATTGATACGATCCATAAATATATTATCTATTAAATCATTTTGATACAAATTTCAATTCATGGTATGAGCATAAAAATATCATTAAGGGTTCCACATTAAATGACAAATTTTAGCCTTGCAAAAACATATAAACCAAGAAAAAATTATCATAAAGTAATACTTTTCAACTATAAGAATTAGGAAATACACTTCACTGAATATCGAACAATTATTACCTATTTTTGTAATAAATATATTACCAAAAACCTCATAGAATGTAACATATATCATATAAAGGTATCTTGGGATATAATCACACTTAAATTTAATAACTATATGGTCTACTTCCAATTATTCCACTCTTACAAATGGGATATCAATACGACATAATTCCATACCCAATGCATTGGATGTTATAAGGTAACCACCCATTCATGGTTTATCATGTAACCAACCATATTTGGTTTATCAAATATACATCTGTAAAATTTCCATGTACCATTATATAATCATAATACGTAAAATATTATAATTTTGAACATTTCACAAAATAAATTTCATTTTAAATCAAAAAAAATCAATTCAAGATATTGAAATAGTTAATCCACATTCAAAACCATTTTTAATACAAAACAAAAAAAATTGAATAATGTATTTGTATTCTTTTTAAATATTTGTTTATTTATCAATTAATAAAAGTATCAAATAATTGTTATGACGGTGTATATTTCATTGTCTCTACATTCGATAAAATTATTCTTTTTTCATTTACAAAAGAATGTAAATTGCAAGATATAATAAAATTACTTTTGAATACATTGAATGAAATTTTATGTTGAAATAAAATATAGTTTATAATACATTTACATCTATATAAATAAGTATGTAAATTAATATCATAAATAAAATGATTCCATCATTTAATCGGTAAATGTTCAACGTGAGTCATACCACTTTTAACATTTAAATCATAATAAACATGAATAAATAAAATTTAAAAAAACATTAAGTAGTATTTATATATATAAAATATGGATATTAAATTGATTAGTGGTTTTTCAAGAACCTTATAAAAAATAAAGATGTATATTATCACTGAATTCCTAAATAAAAATAGTTTGAGAGGAAATCCATTACATTGAGTTCGATTCGTCACATATGTTCCTTGTTCATCCAGAATTATTAATATATCTTAATTAATACTTTATATAAATCTTTTTAATGATTAATATTCCTTTTATATAATTAATTACCATGTAATAATAAGTTTTTAATTATTTTATTTTATGTCACTCATTTTGTCGATATTCGATACGTTATTTGAGCATGAACATGGAAAGATTCCAATAGTATATGATTTAATAAGTAATTAATATCAATAATAATATTCATTAAAATATTATTATTATTATACATACATTACACCACATTGTCAAACCATTATGTGTGGTTATGAAAAATGAAGAACATTAAAATAATGGAGACTGCAAGACGTACGCACGCATGAGTGAAGTTTTTCATTTTTCATTAACCATTATTGAATCAAGTTATATATTATTTAATCTTTAAATAATGATATTAAAATAGTTAATATCATATAATCATTTAAATATTCTTATATATACGATACATGTGATATAAGGAACCAAAATGTGTCACATCACTGTGTGAAGGTGATAGTTCACACGTACACACAAACAATGTTATCATTTTTATATATATGGAAAGTAAGAATGTAATTGAAATATTATTATCATAGAATGATTATTATGTGATCAATATCACATATAAAATAATAATTCATTTATTATAACCAATATTGAGATATAGTTTTCAAAAATTAATTAGATTGGTTCATGGAGGTTATAGTTCACACGTACTCACAAACATATAATTACTTTCCCAATTATTGGAATTGGATATGGAATTAAGTGATATTATTATCATGAAAAAATCTTAATATTTTTATGATAATGTAGTTACTATTTCATATAAGAATAATATAGTTTTATGTAAGTGGAATAATAAATAAAATTGAAATACTTAAAGAGAATGATACATCTTCTTCGCTTGATCACCTTTGAAGAAAACCTTAACACATCAAAGGATGGTGTTCTGACAAAAATAAAGCCTCAAGAATCTAGTGATTTTTATAGGAATTTTTTTGGGATGATATTGGTCGATCATAATGTTTTTGGATGTGTGATTGATATATAATAATGGATTCGTTTTTATAAGAGAGTGGAGGGGAACCCATGGAATTTTTAAAATTATTAAATTAATATTAATTTAATATTAATTCTAAATTGGTCCAAAAACATTTATATAAAATATAAGATGAATATGGAGTTAGGTATTATCATCAAATAAAAATTATACAGGTTTTAGAATTTTATTAATATTACCTTTTTATTTTAACCTCGTTTAACGCTTACAATTTAATCTAGTAATCTACACTTAAAGAGTTAAAATAATTACCATATCATGCCAAATGTAATTTCCCATGTTTTTGGGGTCCATTACATTGTGAAAATCTAATGTTGGGTTTTTTGGTCTAGGGATCTCGATGATGTTTGGCTTAACGGTAGGCCTACTGGTAGCCTTAGCCTACCCGTAGCAGGCCTACCGGTAGCTCAGTCTACCGGTAGCCGCAGCCTACCGGAAGCACTTTCTACCGGTAGATCGGTCTACCGGTAGCTGCAGCCAACGGTAGCTCTGTCTAACCATAGATCGTTCTACTAGTGGCTGTAGCCCATCGGTAGCTCGGCAACCGGTGGCTGTCAGCTACACCCACGGGGTTTTTCCAACAGCGCTCCCTTTTGCGTGAATTGGGTTGTAAACCCTATTTTTACCCCTTTAAGCTTTTTTTAAATCCCATCAACTCCCATAAATGTTTTAATTAAATATTTAATGAATTAACCTAGTGTGTGCGTCGATTTAAACCGCTCAACCCTTTAATGACGTGTGGGGTCGCGTGGTCAACCCACAACCCCGCGCCTTACGCAGTTTCACGTTCTAATCTCAACCATCCCCGGCCTTATAAGAAAAAGGGTTCTCCGTAGGGTTCATTTCTCATTTACCCTTCCCTAGAGTACCCTTCATCCAGAAGAGTCACTTTTCATTCTGGCGAGCTGCATCGGTATCCGTGAAGTTCTGTGCCCGGCCTTAGCGTCGATCGTTGATCAACATGTATGGAATTTCTCCTTCGTCTCACCCATTTTTGTATCATGTGGTGTGGGCATGCTTTTGATTCTGTAGACATGGATAAAACAGACCAAAATAAAGATAACGAACTGATTCTATAAAGATAGAAGGGGGGTTGTGATCATTGATGCTGTTTTATATTATTATCTTCTTTTTGAATTGTGCGGGCTTACGCCTATTGAAAATCATGGATGTTGGTGGTCTTTCTATGTGCACTAATGAACCCCTGGTGATGTTTTAAATGGTTTGTTAGTGTTTGTGAACTCTTGATATAAAAAGAAAATTGGTTAATCCCATATACTCGGCTATATAGATTGAAAGCACCAGGATCAATCCTTCTGTGATAACCCCTAGTTAAAGAACCCAGAAATTGAAATCATGGAGTGTGTTAAATCTTATAAATCTGAAAATACCGGCATGGCCCTGCTTTGTGTTGGTGTTAGTGGTTGGGTTGTTTTCGTTTATGGGCATATTTATGGAGATGTGGGAGGGGATGTGATCCCCTGTTTTTATACTCTCAGTGGTTATGAAATTGGGGATGGGATCCCCTACTGTTATGGATTCGGTGGTTGTGAGTTTTAAGACAGGGTGGTTACCTTGTTTATATCACGAATTGGGGTGGGATCCTCTGTTAATGAGAATACTTTTTGGGGGACAGGGGGTAGTGTCTCGGGGATTACTTTGGTTCCAGTACTTCGAGGGGTCTCACTTATCCCCTAGTTGTTGTGACTTTACAAGAGAACCGGGTGTGAATGTTTAAATTGACGTTTGGCTGGGTTCTTTTCCTTTGTTATGCTTATGGTATTAGTTGCCCATGTAGGTTCAGAACTTGATTAAACATCATTACTGAACATAAAAACGAATGGGACAAATGGGTTTGTTTGGCGAGAGTTGTGACTCACACTTGAGTGCTGTTATGTTCTTTAGGTTGGATGAAGAAAAACCTAAACATGGGAGAGTGATTTTTACCTATATATATACATGTATCTTTGTGATTCTTATTTCAGCCCCACCCAAGTTGAGAACATAGTGCTGAACACCCCCATTTAATAGGGAGGGTGTTTTCCACAACGCTATTTTTAGTGGCTGGTTATGAGCTCCTTTTCTACTCCCTTTCCCGGATAACCCAAGTATCTTTGGGCAGGCTATAATGGCCTAAGGTCCATTATTAGCCCAATAATCTTTGAGCGGGGTAGTGAGATGGTTATGGAGTAGGTGTGTGTGGGCAGGTAGTTTCCCAAGCATCTTTGGGATGAGGCCCAGGTGTTTTCGGGCGTGGAAGTGGGTCTTCTAGACCAGGTGTCTTCGGGCGTGGTGGTGGTTATTCTGGACTAGGTGTTTGCAGGCATGGTTATGTGTGACAGTTGTGGAGCAGGTGTTTGCGGGTGGGATTCGTCAGTGGTACTGCATGCTGTTGTGGTCCAGGTGTCTGTGGGCGGGTGTGGTAGTTGGACTGCGGTGAGAATGACAGGATCAGTTCGATGCCTAGGATGTCTTAATAACCAGTGTGGAAGTGGCGCAGGGTACACAAACATCGATGTGATCTTATTATATATATTACTTGACTTGTGTTATTTGAGGAGTGTGACATGGTGAGGCTTGGGTGGATATTTTACCTTTTTAGGTGTTTGGTTTACTCCTTTTCTCACGGGACATTAGTACATTCCCCCACTTGTGAACGAGAGTATTTGGTTTTCCTTTATTTGTATACTTGTATGCTCACCCTTCATATATAAAATTGCTTTCAGGATTCCAGCAGGACTTCAGGGATCGCGCGAGACCATACTAGCTCGGACCATTATTGCAGTTGTAGTTTTTGTTTTTCATTATTTGGTACATTACCTTTGTAGTCACTTGTAACTTGTGGTTTTTACTTTTGGGACATGCATATGGGTATGGTTTACTTTTGGATTTACTCTTCTCTTAGTTTTGGTGTTATTGGGTTTTCATCATCTTATCTCCCGATCCTGTAAAACAAAAAGGGTAATTCCTTTCATTTAGTGTGTGTTTTTATACCCTTGGTGCTAGTCTCCACTCTAGGACCTATTGAGGGCGGGTTTTTGGGGTCATTATCTCTCCATCAACTTAATGAAGAAAGGGCCTAGAAATCTGCTGACCTTTCCCTCCTTTTGGGGAAGGCGGGTCGTGACAGAATGGTATCATAGGTAAGGTTGATAGATAGGATGGATTCTGGAGTTAGGCACTGTGAGGATTTCATGGGATGGTAGGGCAACAATGTTGGGTGACCATGGTGCGTGAATTAGGCTAGGGAAGACCGACTAGGACACGGGATTTTAGGGCCCCCCATGATCCAATGCAAGGACTCTGGACCTACCAAACGACCAATTGAGGCCACTCTGATTGCAGGGTAGAGACCCTAAGAAAGGTACATGCATCATAATGACGTGTGTTCACATGTTTATGGGGTTTCTTGGGAATTAAGAATAAATTAAACGTTTAAGAAGTTTTATGAAAAACAATCTCCACTACTTGGGCTTAGGCATTCCTTGTTTACCTTGCAGCTATGGCACCTAGAAGGCGACCTCGTGTGGTACATGTGATCGAGGCCCCGAAGACTACTTTCGCTGATTGGTAGAGAGCTGATCGAGAGGAGGAGGACGGCCAGTGGTAGAAGACTCTTTGGGCATTCCAGCGACATACCCTCGATAAGTATGAGGGCAGCACCTCTGACATGAAGAGGGAAGGCTGGCTAGAGGAGATACTGATAGCTTTCGGCCTGATTCGGGCCCCGACCGAGTACTGGGTTCCTCTGGACGTCAGCCAGATGCGGGGAGCGACGCGTCAGTGGTGGACGCATTACCTGGGGGAGAGGAGAGAGGCTAAGGTTTCATGGGATGATTTCGAGAGGGAGTTCAGGGCAGAACTCCTCTCCTCGACGATGAAGGCGGAAAAGAGAAAGGAACTACTCTCCCTCCAGCAGGGGAGTATGTCAGTGAGGGATCTAGGAATTTGGTTGAAGGACCTCCTACGTTTTTCTCCGAACCGCTTTCCCGATGAGGAGTCTCAGGAAAGATGTTTATAGGAGGCGCTCCGACCCTCCCTCCGGTATGCTGTTACCCCCTTTACCCTGCTGAAGTACTTGGAGGTCCTGAAGAAGTACTAAGTGGTTTATAGGATGCACTCTCTAGGAGGTTTTTCATGAGAGGGGATACAGCTGGGTCCATCCAAGGGGAAGGCCGTCAGTACCAGGCCTCCACCATCAGGACCATCCAGGTTCCAACCAGTAGGGAGCAGGCCGTAGTAGTTTCAGTTTCGATCCCCTGGTCCCCACCCTTTTCCTTTGGGCTCGGGACCACGATGCTTTGTCTGTGGGATCCATGGACATCTCCGGAGTCAGCGCCCAGACCAGGTACAATACAGAAGTGGCAGACAGCCCCACCACCCTCACCAGCAGTAGCTTCCTGCTAGGACATTCCAGTAGCAGCAGCAGGGACAGTGAGCTCCCGCTCCTCCGAGGGCAGACGTAGGAGGAGGAGGTCGACCTCAGGGCGCTTCTTAGGGACCTCGACCGGGGTGTGGTAGGGGAGGTGGCTGGTAGCCGAGGGGCAGTGGAGCTGGGGGTGGAAAGTTACACGCCGCGGTGGTAGCAGTTCCAGCAGGGTCGGAGGTTGTTCGAGGTACGATCAGTTTGTTCAGTACCCTTGCTTATGCCTTGTTCGATACCGTAGCTTCGCACTCCTTTGTTGCACCTAGTCTAGCCTATGCCTTGGGGTCTAGATGCCAAGAGACTTCCAGTTCCCCTAGTTTTGAGCACACCAGTCCGAGGTCAGACCGACATGATGTTTGTTTGTCGAGGATGCATACTGATTATAGGGCCACATCAGTCGATTAGGAATCATTTTCTGCTACAGATACAGCCATACGATGTCATCCTAGGCATCGACTGGATATTCTCTATGTGTGTCATCATCGACTGTTCCCAGGGAAGGGTTTTGTTCTCGAAATAGGGCGGTCGACGTGTTACATTCACCGACGAGTGGGGAAATCAGAAGGGCAGTAGGAGAGAGGAACCCCTCCTATCCTTGTTAGCCGAGCTTCCAGTGGAGTCAGTAGATGCTGAGATGGTGGAGGTTCCAGAGATTTTCTGTGAGTTTATAGACGTCTTACATGAGGATGTAACGACTCTACCCCCTCGACGTGGTATCAAGTTCGGGATAGACCTGCAGCCCAGTGCACGTTCGATTTCAATGGATCCTTACCGGATGGCACCTTCAAAGTTACAGGATTTGCGTATTCAGATTGACGAGATAGTGAAGAGGGGTTATATTCGGCCGAGTGCGTCACCATGGGGTGCTCTAGTCTTGTTAGAAAAGAAGTCAGATGGTGGCCTCAGGTTGTGCAAAGACTACAGGAGGCTGAATTAGGTAATGATTAAGATACGCTACCCTCTTCCGAGGATATATGATCTTTTCAACCACCTGAAAGGAGCATGATGGTTCTTAAAAATCGACCTGCGGTCTGGGTACCACCAGCTGAGGGTGAAGGAGGGCGACATCCAGAATATGGATTTCAGGTGCATATATGGACACTTCTAGTATGTGGTCATGCCCTTCGGTGTTACGAATTCCCGGGCAGTGTTCATGGGGATTATGAACTCCATCATCCCGGAGTACCTAGATCGGTTCATAGTTGTGTTCATCGACGACATCTTGGTCTATTAAGGATCATAGGAGGACCATGCAGAGCACCTGAGGATGGTTTTGGAGGTCCTCTGACAACACTACATCTATGGTAAGTTGTCAAAATGCATGTTCTGGACACGAGAAGTGCACTTCCTCGGGCACATGGTGTCTGAGCAAGGGGTAGCGGTGGACCCATCCGAGGTTGATGAAAGTTGTTTCTTGGGTTGCACCCAAGAATGTGGCAGAGGTCTGTAGCTTCCTCGGACTGGCAGGTTACTATTATAGGTTCGTACCCAACTTCTCCCGAGTAGTAGCCCCTTTGACGGCCCTGACCAAGAAAGACCAGTTTTTCGTGTGGAGTGTGCAGTGCGAGTCAGCCTTTACCTATCTGAAGGAGAAGTTGGTTAGTTCCCCATTGATGATATTCCCAGAAGAATGGGAGATGTACGAAGTGTTATGTGATGCTTCAGGATAAGGCCTGGGATGTGTGTTGATGTAGCGACAAGGGGTGATCTCTTATGGGTCTAGACAGCTATGCCCTCACGAGCGTAATTATGCAACCAATAAGCTGGAGCTTGCAGCGGCCATTTTTTCACTGAATTTATGGCGGCACTACCTCACCGGAGAACGCATTGTGGTCTTCACATATCAAAAACGCTTGAGGTATATCTTCTACTAGTGGGACCTAAACATACGAAAGCGAAGGTCGATGGATTTCTTCTAGGATTACGACTTTGAGGTTTCCTACACTTCAGGGAAGGGGAATATAGTGGTTGATGCCTTGAGCATAAGGACACAGAAGGATGTTGTCCGAGAGTTGGAAAACTCCGGAAAGGCGATGGAGGAGTTGGATTCCTTACACCTGGATTGGAGGATGGATAGCGGTAGAGGTTTCCTGTATCAGATGACAGTGTAGTGTTCTCTGTTGCAGCAAGTGGAAGAGTCTCAGAGGGGAGACCCAGAGTGCGAAGTGATGCATGACCGAGTTGACAAGAGAAATGCTTCAGAAGGGTGGACGGAGGATGGTCCGAACTAGATGCATTTCTAGGGAAGGATGTTTGTTCCAGAAGTGATGCGCATCAAGGATCTCAGTGAGTTCCACAACTCACCCCTGGCGTTACACCCAATAGTTACCAAGATGTACCAAAAACTGAAGAAACGGTTTTGATATGGCCTTGTTTGAAGCCTTGTACGGGATACCATTCTGTTCACCTATGTGTTGGACCAAACTAGGAGAGGCTGGAATCCTTGGACTGGAGGTGGTGCAGAGCACAACAGAGAACGTTCAGCTTGTACGGGAAAGGATGAAGGTGGCCCAGGACCGATAGAAGTCATATGCTGATACTAGGAGGAGGCCCTTGGAGTTTGAGGTTGGAGACCACATGTTTTTAAAGGTCTCCCCACGGCGGTGACAACTAAGGTTCAGCAAGGGGAGTAAGCTTTCTCCCAGGTTCATTGGGCCCTTTGAAGTGTCGCGGCGGGTCGGCGAAGTGGCCTATCAGCTAGCATTACCACCGCCGTTACTGAGGATACAAGAAGTATTCCATGTGTCCCAACTCCATCAATATCTGCATAACGATTCACACGTCCTCGATTGGGGAGAGCTGGACATCGAGGAAGAAGAGACTTTTGTGGAGAGACTAGTGATGATTGAGGATAGAAAGGAGAAGGTTCATCGTAGGCGAACCATTACCTTGGTTCGTGTGTTGTGGAGACATGGTGGGCTTGAGGAGAGGACGTGGGAAGGGAAGCACAGATGCGTACCCAGTACCCAGAGTTGTTTTGAGCTTTGTTCTGTTTGTTGTACCTATTCTGGTAGAAAATTTTGTCTTTTGGCTATGAAATATACTGTTTTTCTTTCCTATGAATGTGTGTGAAAAGCCCTGGCTACGGGGAGGAGAGAACCCGAACCCTAATCAAGACGCATTCAGGTGGATGCGACTAAACCCGTGCGGGCGAGTCAGTGCCACCCAAGTCAGATAATATCATGACATGGAGAAGGAAACTCCCCATCCCACATGCCTAGGTAGTGTTACATGGTATGTTGCTTGGTTGAAAGAAAGGCACTTTTAGTTAACCATGATGTTCACTCCTAAGAGGTATCTTTCGAGGTGGTTGTTCGGACCCTATCATTCCTTCACAGTTGTTTTGATTCTCGAGGACGGGAATCATTTAATAGGTATCTGATGTAATGGACCAAGTTTTTGCGGTCCATTACTTTTTAAAAATCTCATCTTGGGTTTTCTGGTCTAGTGATCTCGGTGATGTATGGCCTAACGGAATGCCTACCGGTAGCTCTGTCTAATGGTAGCTCAGTCTACCGGTATTTGTAGCTACCGGTAGCTCGGTCTACCGGTAGCTCGGTCTACCGTTAGCTAGAACTACCAGTAGATCTGTCTACCGTTACCTCGGTCTACTGGTCGCGGTAGCCTACCGGTAGCTCGGCTACCGGTCAATGTTAGCCACTGGTAGACCGAGATACCGATAGGCATACGTGGTCAACCCATGACCTCGCGCCTTACACAATTTTTCATTCTAATATCAACTATCCCCGTCCTTATAAACAAAAGGGTTCGCCGTAGTATTATTTTCTCATTCACTCTGCGCTAGAGTACCCTTCGTTCAGACAAGCCACCTTTCGTTCAGGCGAGCCGCATCGCTATCTGGGATGTTCTGTGCCCGGCCTTAGCACCGATCGTTGATCAACAGGTAGGGAATTTCTTCTTCGTCTTTCCCTTTTGTGTATCATTCGGGGTGGGCGTGCTTTTGGTTCTTTATAATTGGATAAACCAGTCCTAAATAAATATAACAAACCGATTCTATAATGAAAGAAGGGGGGATTTGATCGTTGATGGTGTTTTATATTATGATATTCTTTCTGAATTGTGAAGGCTTCTGCCTACTGAAAATCATGGCCATTAGTTGTCTTTATCTGTGCACTGATGAACCACTGGTGATGTTTTAAATGGGTTGCATGTGGTTGTAAAATCCTGCTGTAAAAAGGAAATTGGTTAAACATGTATACCCAGCTCAATAAATTGAAAGCACCAGGATCAATCCTTCTGTGATAACCCCCAGTTAAAGCACACGTAAATTGAAATCATTGAGTGTGTTAAATCTTATAAATCTGAAAATACCGGCATAGCCCTACTTTGTGGTGGTGGTAGTGTTTTGGTTGTTTTATTTTACGGGCCTATTTCTGGAGATGTGGTAGGGGATGGGATCCCCTGTTTTTATACTCTCAATGGTTATGAAATTGGGGATGTGATCCCCGATTGTTATGGATACGTTGGTTGTGATTTTTAAGACTTGGTGGTTACCTTTTTTATATAACGAATTGGTCTGGGATCCTCTGTTGATGAGAATACTTTTTGGGGGACACGGGGTAATGTCTCTGGGGTTACTTTGGTTCTAGTACTTTGAGTGGTCTCACTAATCCCCTTGTTGTTGTGACTTTACAAGAGAACTAGGTGTGAATGTTTAAATTGAAGTTTGGATGGATTATTTTCCTTGGTTATGCTTATGGTTTTAGTTGCCCAAGTAGGTGAAAAACTAAAGTAAACATAATTACTGAACATGAAAACGAATGGGAAAAATGGGTTTGGTTGATGAGAGTTGTGACTCAGACTTTAGTGTTGTAGTGTTCATTAGGTTGGCTGAAGAGAAACCTAAACTTGGGAGAGTGATTGTTACCTAAATATATACTTGTATCATTGTGTTTCTTATTCGCACCCCACCCAAGTTAAGAACTTAATGCTGAATACCCCCATTTCATGGGGGAGAGTGTTTTTCCTAACACTATTATTAGTGGATGGTTAATTGCTCCTTTTCAGCCTCTTTTCCCAGATATCCCAAGTATCTTCGGGTAGGCTGTGATGGATTGAGGTACATTATTATCCCAAGAACCTTCGAGCAGTGTAGTGTGGTGGTTATGGCCCAAGTGTTTGCGGGCATGTAGTTTCCCTAGTATCTTCGGGAAGAGGACCAGGTGTTTTCGGGTTTGGCAGTGGATCTTCTAGCCCAGGTGTCTTCGGGCCTGGTGGTGGTTGTTCTGGACTAGGTGTTTGTAGACGTGTTTATGTGAGACAGTTGTAGCCTAGGTTTTTACGAGCGGTATTCGGCAGTGGGACTGCGTGCGGTTGTGGCCCAGGTGTGTGCGGGCGGGTGTGGCAGTGGGACTGTGGTAAGAATGGAGGGATTGGTTCAATGCGTAGTATGTCTCAATAACAAGTGGGAAAGTGTCGTGGGGTACCCAAACATCGATGTGCTCTTATTATATATATTACTTGACTTGCGTTATTTGGGGAGTGTGCCTCGGTGAGGCTTGGTTTGATAGTTGACCTTGTTAGGTGTTTGGTTTACTCCTTTTCTCATGAGACTGTAGTACGTTCCCCCACTTGTGCATGAGAGTCTTTGGTTTTTCCTACTGAGTATACTTGTATTCTCACCCTACGTATATAAATCTGCTTTCAGGTTTCCAGGAGGACTTCAGGTATCGTGCAGGACCATACTGGCTCGGAACTTTGAGGCTGTTGTAGTTGTTGTTTTTCATTCTTTGGTACATTACCATTGTAATAACTTGTACCCTGTGGTTTTTACTTTTGGAACATGCATATGGGAATGGTTTAATTTTGGCTTTACTTTTCTATTAGTTTTGGTGTTGTTGGGTTTTCATCATCTGATCTCCCGATCCAATAAAACAAAAAGTGTAATGCCTTCCATTTAGTGTGTGTTTTTATACCCTTGGTGCTAGTCTCCACTCCGGGACCAATTGAGGGCAGGTTTCGGGGGGTCATTATCTCTCTTTCAACATAAAGAAGGATGTGCCTGGAAATCTAATAACCTTTCCCTCCTTTTGGTGAAGGCGGGTCGTGACACCAAATTCCCAACTAATCATCCATTAATAAACAATTTATAGAAATATATACTTTTTGATGAATATTATATTTTCATAATATGTATATCATTCAATTAGGTATTTTATATTTTAAAATACGAATTATGTCAATTTTAACACTATTCATTAAATGACTTTTTGAAAACATCATAACAATTGATTAATTAAACCAATTTATATTAAATCAATCATAACATTTCATAATAATCCATTAAATTCGTGTATAGAATAAAATATTTCAAATAATCATTAAATATATTTTATTATTATCATTTATTGGATTCCTTCTTTAATAAATCTATTACCACATCATCATTGTCCCATAATTAAATTTAATTAGTTAATTCCTAAAAATTATAATTAACGTAAAATGTTTTAGGTAATATTTTCAGACATAAAATTTCTATTCTTATTAGAGGATATCACTTACATAACCCCTTATCACGATTTTTTTAGTAAGAAGAGACATATTAATGACATATTTCCCTTTACATTAAATTAAATGTTATAAATGACATAAACAAACTGAAGTGGCTTCCAAAGGAAAAAATTTTATATCAAGTGTTACATGGTATATAATAACTCATCCAATTATGTTATGACAAGTATTATGGTAATTTTATAAAATTATAATTTTAATTTTAATTTTAATTATGCTATTTACCTTTAGTAGTGGTAAATAAAATATTATAGTAACTATTTACAAAGATAATTTTGATCCTATTGAACCAATTTTTTAAATTAGTAAAAAAATCTAAGTAAATTTTTTAAAATTCATTTCATAGAAGTTTTCAAATATGGTTTAATATTAATCTTGATGACAGATTAAAAAAATTGGGTTTTCAAGTAAATTGTTCAAAAGGTCACGTAGTATTTATATTTAACTATAATTTCAAAAAGAATCCATTCAACTAAATTGAATAAAGTTATAAAAAAATAAACTATTACATCAAACATGTAAAAACATAATATAAAAATATATATAAATTAGACAAAAATGTACTTGTGAATTAAAATGTAGTATTTTTCACAATTCATTGAAATATGAAAGTTATTAAAAAATTACAAAACATTATTTAAACTAAATTATATTACCCTACTTCAAATTGATAATTTTATACTTTCAAATATAACCTATATAATTATAAAATTATAATTATTAATGGTTTTCCATCAAAAGTAAGAAAACCATCAATTTTTAAAAATACTTCTTTTATCCAAAAAATTGACTTTTTATACCATATCTAGAAAAATTTTAATATTAATTTTAATAATTAAATTCAATATACAAAAATATATTTCATTAATAAAATTCATCATGAGTGATTCTATTACATTATGAACTCACGTATTTTAAATTAATTTTTTTTAGAAAAACATATCCTCTATATAAATTTTTTTATTTAATTTCATAATTTACATGTTTACCAATGAATAATTAAATATTCATTTGTAAACCATATATTCGTAATCCAGTTAATATTTTTCTTTCCCTCTATTATAATTTATAAATAAAGACTATAATGTTAAAGAATAATTTTAAGTTGTTTATATAAGCAAAATGTGGTGTATTATGTATGTTGTCAAACATAGTGTATCCTTAAAAAACAAAAATGTTATATATCAACCCCATTAGTAAATTTTGTCCTCAAAATTTTATCTTTGGGTCATTAACTATGGTATTTATTTTCAATATAACTTTATTTCAATCCCTCATTTAAAAATGAATTAATAAATCATCCGATTTAAAATAAATAATGTAGTATACGAAGGTCACCCGAGATAAAAAATATAAGGGTTTCATGTTGGAAAACCTAGATATTGAAGGGAAAATTAATGATCATTTTATGATGGATAATAATATAAAACACTATCAAGAGCATGTTAATATTCATTAAAAACATAAATGTGTGATAGGATAAACAGTATTTGAGTTTGTTGTATGAAAATTAAACTGAATTTTTTTTGTTTTAATATTAATTTCATAGAGGCATGGAATTAATTTTCTATCTAAACTAATATCTCTAGGATATAAACTAACTTGTAATTATTATTTTCACCCTTCAATAAAATTCCACCACAAACTCATCTTTTTCTCCAAATAGTTATTATTAAAGAGGAATTGTTTTCACCATATAAAAACTACAATCAACATCTAGAGAATCACATAATATATATAAGATTAACTATCTATGCATAATATAATTAAACATTAACCAAAAATAGAAGGTAACGATGAAATAATATAATTTCTCAATTATAATAAGCATTAAAAGAAAAATTTCTTCTTTTAATTTCCAAAATTAAGAAGTAATACCCAATGTCCAATTTAGACCATAGAATAAATAATTATCAATAAAATTCCTCAAAAATAATATATCCAAAATTTAATTTCAAAAATCATATGTATTTAGTCAAATAATCTTCAATGATATGTTATAACATTGAAATCAAAATAACATCAACCACTTGTAGTGAACAATACCAAAAATGAAATTCCCCAAAAGACATATTTCCTAATATAGGATAATTATTTCTATAAATAACATTAATTTCCATTGGTCCATAATTAAAACATACATTCTTACAATGTAAAAATCATCAATTACATATGAAATAAAATACCTTTTTATTCTATTTTCCTTAGCCAAATAGACATCCCAAAATAGTGAATGTGTTTCAATATAAAAATTATCACATAATCACTAAACCACTTTCCAATACCTTGATTAAATATTCAATAAAACATGGGTTCCCAAAATCATCTTATTATTAATAAATCATACCATTTAACTAAAATATTATCTAATTCTAACTAGATAGTTCTTATAGGCCAGTGGTAGGTGATAAATCATTTTCTCCCATTGGTTTTGGGTTCGATTCCTATTGCCTTTTCTAACATGATGTGTTGTCATCCTTTTTATGGTTTCCTTTCCAAAAAATTATAAAAGTTTTTAACATTACCAAAAAATGATACAATACTAATAAATAACCATAACAAGATTAATCCCCGATGTTTATTTCACATGTTTCATATTAAAAATCAAAATGTAACAACCCATAATTACCTCAACGGTTAATGACTCCCATAATATTATTTATTACCTTAAATTTTCATTATATATTGCCTGAAAAGGGATTCAAAGAAATTCAACATTCATTCGACCTTAAAATTATAAAATTATAATGATATTCATAACTCTTTTCAAAGAATCATATTTTTAATAGTTGGGTAAAACATCCTCTGATACCAACTATAAGGTACCAACCTTAAAAAATAAATAATCTTGAATTAAGTCCATAATTTGATGTTAATTTACATTAAAGAGATTTTCATGTTTAGATCATCATAGAATCAGGACATAACTATTACATAAAAACATATATATTACAAACTACAAATATTTATTCACTATCCATTTTTTAATAAAAGAAAAACATTTAAATGGTACATGATTTTGTTCTTGTTTGTTCACAATAATGTTTCCTTAATCTCATAATTGATTATAGTTTCCATTAAAACATGTGAAATATTTTTCAAGAAATGGGATGAGTGTATAAATATAAGTAAGGGTTATAATTATAAATTTAATTATAATTCTAGAAAAAAATGTAAACCATGAATTCTTTATCATAATGTAAAGCTTTTAGCCTCTATAAGTAGTAATTAAACTTCACTAAATATTAGATCATTGTATACCTTTTTAATCAAAAATATTTACATAAAACACATATAAATAAAACTTTAACATATAAAGGTAATTAATTTCATAATAATACATAAATCGAATAACCATATGGTCAACTTAAACATATATCACTCTTACAAATTGAATATCCATATAACCGACTCACATACCCAGTTCATTCGAGGATATAAGGTAACCACTAATCCCTATATTATCATGGAACCACCTTTCATAGATTTATCATGTATCCAACCATAATTGGTTCATCACATAAACACCCGTCAAAATTCCTTGTACCATTATATATTCATTACGTGTAAAATGTTGCAATTTTTCATTATTTCACTCATAATGTTTCATTTTCAATCACAAGAAATCATTTAATGATATTTAAATAGTCAATACATTGAATAAACATATTAAAAAAACACAGAAATAGATATTAAGGGATTTATATTAATATTCAAAACATGAAGTCTTATATAGGAATCCAAATATCAAATAACATCTATGGTAGTGGAGAATTCATTGTTTCCGCAAACGTTAAAAATTTACTTTTATAATTTTGTAAGAAATATTGGTTTCAATTAAATTGTTTCTTAAAAAAATATAAGGAATTTGATAATAGAATAATAATTTTAGTATATTCTTTTATATCTATATAAATAAATATGTAATTTAATATGATGAAGAACATGATTTTATAGTTAAATATTTAAATGGTCAAGGTGTATCAAAACTATTTGAACATTCAAATGAAAATATATATGAATTAATAGATTTATAAAATCATTAAATAAAATTATTTTATGTTAGATATGTATATGTAATGTAATAGATGATATATATTAACTTATAAATGAATAAAGCTGCATATTATCAAGGAATGACTCAATGAGAGACCATTACGATGAAATCTATTACCTTGAGTTTGATTCATCTTGTACATTCCTTGTTCATACTGAATAAAAAAATAGGTTTATTTATATAATCTTAAGAAAATTTTTATATTTATTACTTTGTTTATATCATTAATAACCATGATATAAAAATAGAAATTATTTGAGTTCGTGTCGGATGTTTTGTCATTATTTGGTACTTGAGTCAAAAATAAAATTTGTACGCTTTCAATAGACTATGTGGACATTAGGCCTTCATATATAGAATAATATTCATGAAATTAACATATTTTTTACACATAAATTAAACCTTAAAATAAACCCATTAAGTGTGGTTATGAAAAATGAACAATATTTTAAAAATAAAGACGGTAAGTCGTACATACACATGAGTAATGATTTCAATATCCATTTATCAATTTAAAAATTAGTTAAATATTATTTTATATTTAAAATATGATAAATAAATTAAAAATATCATATTAATCATTTAAATAAACTTATATATGTGATACATTTGATATGATGAATAAAAATGAACCACATCGTATCGGGATGGTGATAATTCACATGTACGTTTGAACGACGTTATGCTTTTTATGCACCTGAAAACAAAGAACATAACTGAAATATTATTATCATAGAATGATTAAAATTTAATTAATATTAATTATGAACAATAATTACATTATTATAACTAGCCAATAGATACGGTTATGAAAAACAAATTAGATCGGTTTGTGGATGTGATAATTTATACATATGCATGAATTATTAATTGTTTTCCCATTTGATGGAAGTGGATATGGATTTAGGTGATGATATTATAATGATAACATGGAAGTATATTATGGAAAATAGTGTAATTATCTTATCTAAGAATAATATTATTTTAGGTTAGTGTAAGAAGAAATAAAATGGAAATACATAAATAAAACTATACCTCTTATTCTGTAGATCGCCTTTGAAGAACAACTTAACACCTCTAAAGATGATATTCAACAAAAATCACCTCAATAATTTGCGGAGGGATCATATTAAGTGGTTTTGGTAGATATTTACCAAAGAAATTATTTTGGATGTGTGTGTAAAAAGGATGAATGGGTTTCCTTTTATTGGGGATGGGAGGGGCACCCTTGGAATTAGAAAAAGTATTAATTTAATATAAAATAAAATTTGATTCCAAATGGGTCCAAACACATTTTGTTAATTGATAGGAAATTTATGGGTCAAAAATAATCATCTAATAAATATTATAATTGTTTTTAATTTTTTAATCCTTAAATTATTTTTTTAACCCATTAAACTCTGTCCATTTATCCTGAAATTTATTTCTATAAGTTTAAAATAATTATTGAATCATTCCCAACATTCAATTAATGATTCATTAATGAGATTTTTACAGCTATCTATACATTATATTCAAACATTATATTTTTATAAATTTTATATCATTTAAATAATATTTTTTATTATAAATAGAAATTATATCAATTTTGACACTATTCATTACATGACTTTTTTAAAATATCATTACAACATGATTCCTTTGAGAAAACTAAATTCACTCAACCAAAAAATTTCACAAAAATCCAAAAAAATTGTTTATGTATGAAAATATTTCATATTATATTTATTTGAAAATTATTAACATAATTTATTTTATTCATTTATTAATAAATCAATTACTACATCATCTTTGTGTCATAATTAAATTTAATCATTTAATTCCTAAATATTATAAATAAACTAACATGTCGTTGGTATTTTTTCTATATTTCTAATTAATATTCATATTCTAAAATATCAATTACATAACCCCATATTAATATTATTTCTTTATGAAGAGACATATTTATGATTTATTTTCTTTTATATTAAATTAAATGTTACAAATGTCATAATAACACAAAAGTGGCTTCCAAAGGGCCAATTTTGCACCCAAGAATACTTATAGAAGTTAATTAATCATTAAATAATATTATTTCATGTGTTATGGGTAAATATATAATAATATAATATTATTTTTACTTTTAATTACCCAATTTACCTTTAACCATGTTAAATAAAATACTAAACATATTATTCAACAATAATTATACAGATCCTATTAGACAACATTTTTAATAAAAATTACAACCATGTATTTATATTATTTATATAAAATTAATATAAGTGCTTAAATGAGGGTTATTATTAATCCCGTTTACAGATTGAGAAAACATGTTTTTTTATGATAAATATTGAAAAGGTCTATAGTTTTTCTTTTTAATTTAAATTTTAAAAATAATACACAAAACTATGTTTTATTAAATTATAAATAAATAAAATATAATTATACATTAAAACAATTTTAATGTAGAAAATGAACAAGTAAATAAATTAGACGAAAAAACAATTTTGAATTAAAATGCATTATATTTATTTATTGATTAAAATATGAATGTTATGAGAAAAATAAAAAACAAATTCCAAAAAAAATTAAATTACTGATTAAATATAAGAAGTATATATTTTCAAAAAGTACATATAAAATTGTGAAAAAAAAAGAATTAAAATTAGTTCTTCATTAGAGGTAACCAAACAGTATTTTTTTTGAAAAATATTTATTTTATGATAAAATAATATCTGTTCTTATATCATGTCAACAAAACATATAAGATTAATTTTGAACACTAAATTGAATATATTAAATAAATATTTAATAAAAAAATCCCTTCGGATTTATTTTATTATTTTATAAAATCACATATTTTCATTAATTTTTTTATTCAGAAAACACATCATTTTTATTCAATTGGTTTTTATTTAATTTTATAATTAATTTGGAAACCAATAAATCATTATCAAAACATGTGTAAACCATATTTTCTTAATTCTGTTAATCCTTATCATTCCAAACATTTTAATGGCCGGGTTTCTATTATCATAATAAATAATATTATTAAGTTGTTTATATAAGCAAAGTGTTGTGTATTCAATATTCCGTCAAACATAATATTTATTTTAAAACAACAGGGGATGTTACAATAATTACTATGGAATTTATTCATTCAAAAATGAATTTTCATTTATAAATGTTGGAGTTATTAAATTCATCCCCCATTATTTAATTTAACCCATTAAATTTTATTTCATGCACTAAAACTATATGGATTTCATTAGATTTTTATCCAATTTTGATTCCAATGTTTCATGTTCGACAAATAATTACTCCTTGAATATATTACCATGTGGGTTATATTATTTCATAATTTTTTTTCTCTATTATATAAAATCATCAATGAATTATTACCAAATTGAAAAATTAATTTCCAATGGAACCACCTCTAGATAAAATATATGTGAAATGTTTAGTGTGTACTACCTCAAGAGGGATACATAGAACTCATCATATAATTTGGAAATGGTATGAGGGAGTGTTAGTAAATAGGAAATTGATTGGTGTTATCAAGGATCTAAATGGTGTCAATTTAAAGTGTACTAAACATTCCCTAATTCAAACACATCAATAAATTGATACATTTTTATATAAAAAGTAACATATTATTGAATACCTCAAACACCAAGTATCATCAATGATTGTCAGTATATATCTTTTTTCCATATCATACATATTTCATAATAAATTAAATATTCTAAATATATCCTATCCTATCATGAATAAGATCATTTCCCATAAGCTTCTTATCTCTAAATTAAACACATCCCTTTGGAGTCCAAAACCACTTCCTATATAATGCGTCATAAGGTTCCAAATAATTGACAGAATGGAAACATTTGTTATATGAAAACACAATAAAAGGGAAATTTTTGATCCCAAAATTCCATGAAATGTATTGAATATGATCTCAAAATATCCTCCATAGTTCGAATGGTTCTCTCATACTGATCATATGTATAATGTTGATTTATAGTAATGAAACTAATATGTATATCTAGTTCTTAATGAATGATTCTCTATAACCTAGTGGTAAACCTCAAATATCAAAATGATAAAGTGGATACTAGAACCCATATAGTCTAACCACTTCTCTTATGTATACCTTAGAATCATGGTGGAGAGATAAATTCATGTTTTTGTCTTCCCATTTCAATATCATTGTAGAGAATGGATTCATCATACACATTTGAAATTTTCGTTCTACCTCTATAAGTGGGAATAACAATAGTAATTATTCAATATCTATAATCTCCCACATCATGTTATTCCAAAATATGTTTTTATTAAATATATATACAACTTAGTTCCCATATGATGAATTTAGAGGGATGATACATGTGAATTAACCACAATTTCCATCATTAGATTTGTTTTTTAATGGGTCATGTATTGGGTTTCCATACCTTATATCTCTATCATTATCATCATTGATCATCAAAATATTTTCTACCTTTTTCTTTAACTCCCCATCATATTTTTATCCCTTTTAAAGGTCTCAGGAATAAAAGTTTGAGATGTTTTTTAGAATCATAGTATAAATATTTTATTACCATTCCAATGCACATCAATTATGTTTCCTTGAAGAAAAGATCCATTTTAATCTTTATCATGGATATGTTTTTAGGATCATTTATATATTTGGCATTTAAAAATCAGTTCCCCATCCATGGATAACAATAAATTGAATGGTCATAAACATTGAAAAATCCATTCATCTTCATTGGAGCATATTGATATCATATTGGAAAATATATTAATGATATTTTTATGATTTTTATATAAGTAAAACATCTCCCCATAGAGATCATGTTTCAAAATATTCCATGAGAAGATCACTAAATCCAATTGTTGATCATGTTTTTAGAATTCATAATAATTGATATTTAATTTTTTGTAGGTATACTATATCAAAATATCACCTTGATAGATCACACGACCCACGACTATTTAATGCATCATTATAGATAAAAATAATTCCCACTGATAGGTATTGTCAGTACATGTATAATAATTATCCTCTTATTCATATTTTTAAATACCTCAACCCTTTCATCAGTCCATTATATCTTATATACCATCCTTTTTAGCTTGGTTAGTGGGCTCAAGTTTCATGAAATTTTTCTTAAAAATCAATCATAATTCACATATCTCTTTAAGGAAACTATTGATCGAAAACCTAATATACGATTTAGGTTATCCTTCAATATACTATGGTTTCATTGTATTAATATATATCCCATTTATGTTCATAAAATACCCTTGTAATGTCTCATTATCAATACAAAAATAATAATTACTATTATCATATAAAATATTTCCTTTAAAATGGTATTTTATATAGTGATCCAATTGTCATCATATTCATATTTTATTTTTGAAAAAATATGAATATAATATATAAATAAGACCATTAATTTATGAATTTAATATCTAAACTCTCTACATGATGAATCTATGAATATAAATGGATAAATATTTATTTCAAAATTCATCATTATGAACTCATATTTCACTTTCATTTTACAAAATATTTTCATTGGGATATCCTCCATCTTCACTATTAAGTAATAATATGCCAATTGTTTATCAACATTACTAAAGTATTATGTTTCATGTATATTATTGAATAATAAATTATTACATTGTAGAATATATATTATTATTATTATAAAATTCCCGAGTTAAGGATCTATTAAAAGCCACATTGAACTAAACTTCTTCATGATGATGAGGAACAACAAACCCCATATTGAATCGGTTGGGTGTATAAACACTATAAACTAATTCTTCATCATTTAATTCTTTATAACCTATTGTAATATAGTTGTAATACTACATGTAATCATAGATATTGGAAGTGATTAGGGTATAATCTCAACTGGGATCTCATCCTCACAACATTGATGAAGACCGAAAAATTTATTGGGAGATACATTAGTGAATTCCCTCAAAAATAGAATTTTACCAAGGCTGGACTTTTCTTTTGTCTCTATCATTTTAGAGAGATGTACATTCTCATAATTAAAAAATTTCAAATATTGTGGAAAATATAATAATGGATACTAATCATACTTATTTAATTTTTATAGAATCAGAGGGTGATTTTTATAATTATTTTTATTTTTTAATATATGTTATTTATGTAGGAGCTCTATAATGAAATACAATCCTTACTAATAATTTCACTTAGTTACACATAAAAGAGTATAAAACGGATAAGATGTATGTTTAGGAAATAAATATAAATGTAGGAGTAGTTATATAAATTTTATTCAATATTTTCATTATTAATTTTTTTCAACGAAAGTTTGGTTTCCATTATTTGTCGTAGGTTTTGAATGGTTAAAAGAAACATGATTTATGTGAAATAATTCATATAAATAGAATTAAATAGTATTATAACTATTATTTTATGTATAAATAGTTTAACGTCCACCATGTAATTATTTGGATCCACCTCAATGGATTTGATTTAAAAATACAACCCATTATGTCGATACCATGTAATTTAATACCATTGACTATCATCAATAACCCAATGATTAATTACTTTATTTTCATTATCACTTTTTATTAAAAATTTAAACAATATACCCTATGTTGATGGTTATTGGAATACTCTTTTCATTGACACATTAGTGGTTTTCTCCTGTATACATTATCTCTACATGTTTTCTTCCATCTCGATCGTAAATAATTTCTAAGTCTCATACTATCAATTTATTGTATTCTTCATCCATCACATAAGAAAAATGAGATTATGATTTCTTTCAAATAAATATTTATCCATTGTTCCACAAAAATTAAAATAAAT
Source organism: Viscum album (assembly GCA_963277665.1). NCBI lineage: Eukaryota > Viridiplantae > Streptophyta > Magnoliopsida > Santalales > Viscaceae > Viscum > Viscum album. The sequence goes on from OY728138.1 coordinate 555,760,390, forward strand.
TATTTTATTCATATCGCTATACCATTGATATTCCTTATTCTATATATTTTCTCAAAGGGAACATCAAATGATTTTCTCACAGCATTAAATATATCAAATTTCCTAATAACCTTCAAGATTTTTCATTACCCCATAAAAGGAGCGTTAAATTTTACTAGTGCAGTCAATGAAAATGGTAGAGTCATATAAAAAAATTCATTCCATATTTAATGCATATTATATAATGTCATAGTCTTGACATACATAGATATTACATAATTTTTTAGGAATACATAAAATATTACAATGGAAAAAACAAAATATTTGTATTATTTTAGTTCCTTTAGAAACATGAAAAAATAAACAATGTAACATGAGTGAGATACAATACCTCCAACTAGGTTTTTCATTCCTATAAATATTATTACAAATATATTATTCAATAATGTTCTTCATATCCTAGCGAATGAAAAATGAAAAATTGGTGATCTTAGATGATAAATAAGGGTAAAAAGGGAGACATATAAGCATTAACATGACCATAGGGGGATGTGAACGTGATAATAACATTATAAAATCATTCTCTACATATCACATATCATAAAAATAATAATTGAATTAATATTTTAATTTTAGAAGAAACACAACATAAGGAATTTAATAAAAAGATCCATGAAATCACAAAAAATAATAATACATGGAGTTATGGAAGACACATAAGTTTATAAAAACCCTCTGTTAATTAATCCTACCATGGAAATTGTAACATGTCAGGATTAGATAAACCACCCTTGTATAATCTTTATACTTGGGATTCCCTACCGTGTAACCTCTTGTTTCAGTATTATGATGTCCCCCTAAGTACCCTCTTTTTCGGGGCTTTAGTTGTCCCCCATATACCTTATTTTTTTAGGCTTGGGATGCCCTCTAGTGTTCCCATTGATATCATAAAACATTTGTCATTACCTAATTCATTAGAAATAGTTATAGGACCCACACATTTAATAATGAAATCATACATACATGTGGAAAAAAATCATAATCAATCACATCATAACCGATCGAGAGATTTGGATGTCATAGACAAGTAATCATATTGTATACTAGGAAACAAAGGTCTAAAAATCATTTCATCACAAATACTAACACATGAATGTATTAATATTTCATATAAATACGACCCATATAGGAGAAATTATTGTCATAATCATGATTCAATCAAAACATAAACCATTCAAGAATAAATATGAATGTAAAATTTGGATCCTTTCTTATAAGAGAATGAGAAACATAAAAATATACCATCTTAGATTGAAAATAAATTGGAAAGATATTATGAAGATTGCTGTTGATAATAATATACTAGAATCATAGAAAAATGATAATTAAAACCTAAAAAATTGAAAACCATTTTCATGAAAATAATGTTGAAATAAAATAAACAAAAAAATTTAAAACAGTTTGATATATTTTTCTTTGAACATGTATGATGAGTTCATGAAAACGTTTTGAAAAAAAAATAATTTAAAATAGATATATTGATATTCAAAACATTTTCAATAAAATTTCTTGGATTAATTTAAAAATACTTATTATTTTCATGAAAAATTTATTGAAACCATATAAAAGAAGCTAGAATAATTTTTTAAAATAATTGTCCATTAAAACATTTAAAAGATGCTTGAAATAATTTTGAAAAATAGTTCGTTGAAAATATATGATACAAAATTATTAATAAATACTCTTTTAGTCATTAAAATAATTCTATAATGAATTGATGGTGGATTAATATGTACATGAAATATATGGTGAATTGAACATTCCTTTTCAATGGTAAAAAGGATAGAAAAGTTTCTCATTCATAAAGAGACAAGAATATTCCCTTGACAATTTTTGTAAAATAAAAAAGGGTAAAAATATATTTTATTTATCATAGAATATTATTATAAATTTATACGAAACACATTTTAGAAAACATGGTTTTTAAGGAATACAAATTTTCAACTGAAGAGAGTGTAAAGTTGAGCTTTATTATAATCACTTTGATAAATATATCATATACCAAAGTGTGTTAAAATAGACAAAAATACATTAATATGTCATGAATAACCATAAGAATATTACATTTATCATATTATTAATATATGGATCATTATATTTCATCAATGGAAATATAAACATAGAAAATCATGAAAAGTGGTGAGATTGTTTCAATAATCTCTTACCTTATGGTATATTTTAATCAAACTACCCATATAATTAAAGTTAATAACATGAATCTTATAATAACATGAATATAAATACATAGATGATATACCATTTCAATAGTAGTATATACCCGTCTGTTAAAAATATAGTTTCATAACATGGAATTTGTTTTAAAGAAAGAAAATTGAGACAAAATTACTTTACCGATTAGGAAACTTGTAGAAACATAAATCCCATGATAGAATTATCATAAAATGGATATGAAAATTCCCAAAATTTTATTTATAGGAATAATATAATAAATCCATAGGAAGTAAAAATACTATAAAAAAGGAATTGGTTGTCAATAAATCATGTATCTGATGAAAATAAAATATCAGAAGAAATTCCCATACCTTATGTCCTCACTCTGTCTATACTCATACAAAAATTTTATATAATGAATATAAATTTATTTTAAATGTATCACATATCAATATTCTTAATTATAATATACTATACTGTTTTATTTTGTCTTTATATTCTACACGTGTTAATAGTTATATGTTATGGATTTACTTCAGGTAATATCCTCTTTATTTTTTGTATGTAACTTAATTTGTTATATATTCAGTACTTTTATTTATATCATCATTTATATAGTATAAAAAAAATTAAAATTAATTTATATTCAATATATTTGTATTATAATAAGAAATATAATATATAATTAGGAAACAAAATACACCATGCATGGGGACTGTAGGTCGTACGTACGCACGAATGTTATTTCTATTTTATTTCGGTGTTGAAAGAATGAAATTTAATGTAATATATATATATGTGTGTGTTTGTGTGTTTGTGTGTGTGTGTGTGTGTGAAACTATTAATGTAGATTTATGTTTTCGCATATATCATTTATATTCACTAAACATGTCCTTGAAACATTACATGTAATGTATTAATGAATTAAATCTCTTTCAAGGTGCAGTAGTCCACACATCCTGAAATGAAATTACAATGATAACACAAAATTAAAATTAGAAATATATATTTATTAAATAATTAAATAATATCAAATACATAATAAATTTAATATATATCCTATAAAAAAATCTTTATCATAATTATCACCATCAGTGGCGGTAATGTAAACAGGAACCATCATCGTTTAGTGAGGTGGTATTACGCCATACACATAAATATTATGTTCATTACCCATTAGTTGGAAGGTTGTATAAGTGTATATTGAAAGATTATCACAACAAAATCCTTGAATATTAATAATACTTTTGTAATTATGAAATCATGTATTAACAATATTTGAGGCAATGGATAATGAAAATAAAATAAAATATTTTCAGGGAGGGTGATATCTCTTAATCGGGTTACTATTTTCGGATTGATCCAAAGTGATTTATTAGAAGAATTTATTGCCAAAAGTGAATCTAATAGTAAGGAATGGAGTTTTGGAGTTTTCTTTGGATGAAATTGTCCAAACATAAGTTTTTTGAGAGGTTTTATGAAGAGGGAGAGGTGGTGGACTTTTATATGGAATGGAGAGGACAAACGTTGCATTATGTAAAAGAAGTTAGTATACCCACGTTTTAATATATTAAAAGTAATATAATACCAACAAAATTAATGAGAGTAATTTTTATTTCCATATAATGTCCATCCAATGGTATTTGTATGTCGTATTGGTTTTATGGGTTTTAGATTTATCATTGAGTACTTTTTTAAGCTAATTTTTCATTTTATCATTGTAATTTCTTTGAGTCAAATTCAATATTATATTTTAAAAAAACGATGTAATTTTATGAAAATATAAACAATGTGAGATCCAAATATGGTATCATTTTTACCAAATTATAATTACTTATGTTTTTAAAATTAACTTAAAAATAATTCTGCTAACAGGACGACATGGCATGTCTTTAAACATAACCAGTCTAAATGTTTGAAATGTTTTTATACCCAATATAAAAGTGAAATTGATCTCAATAAAGTAAATTATGTTAATTTATAACAAAAGTATCTAAATTATATTTTAAACCCATTTATAATATATTTTATCCTTACAAATATATTATATGAAAATGGAGTTTTGAAATAAAATTCAGTAATTTTCATTATTCAATTAAAGTAAATTGTAAATTAAAATTAAAATTTTTTACCATAACATAATTTATATGTTACTAATTAAATTATGAAATTTATTTTGACATAATAAATATATTAAACATCCAAAAATGGATTTAAATTGGGTTCTCCTAAAATTAAAATATTATTTTTGAAAAATAATTTTTTTTTGTTCTTATCTTTTTTTTTATAAAATATATTAGAGAAATATTAAAATTATTTGATTACTATATAAAATATATGTTTCATTAATATCACTCAATTACTATAAAAAATTTAAATTATTATGGTAAAATATCTATGCGACGGTAAAAATGATAATATTTTATATTATATTCAATCGGTCATCATATTCATTTCTAATTATTTTGTAATGTATGGATTCATCGTATATTTTTCAAAACAATATATTTTCATAAATTAGAATATAAAATTTATTACCACTCATTTAATAGTTATGTTATATCTTATTATGTTAAATAATATCATTTTAATGATATACTATTATCTGGTAAAATTAGGATGTTCATGTTACACATGCCATTGTGGAAAGTAATTGTTATGTGTAATGCAAGATAACCTCATTACCTCACATAGATAATTATTTTTCGGCACTTTGTACTAGAAAATTAATATTGTGTCACTTATAATATAATAAAAACCTGTTCATTATTATAAAGTAAACTAGATTCAGTGTTCCATGAAATGAATAAAATCAAAAAAGATAAATTAATTTAAAAAATTAAAAATTCCAAAATCTAGATATATTACATTCGACTAAACTAAAAATTAATATCTCCATAAAAAATTTTATGGGGTATCAGACTACTAATACTTCAATTTTTCATTCATAGAACCCTTTTTTAAAAAATAGTGACAATAATGTAACATAAAAAAGGAAATATGGAACCATAATGGTTTCCCAAAGTGACATATAACTAGGATTCCACATATGAGACCATAGATTGGGAGTAAATATATGACATGGGGGAAAAACCTAAATATTTATACTGAGTGATTTATGTCATCAATCACAAACAAGTGAATGATCTAATAAAATTTGAGTGACTCAAATATATATATTTGTTATGATTGAAACAACCATAACTTCAAAAAATGTTATGGTATTAGGGAAACACATATTATTTTGACCAAAATCCTAGCTTTGGGTAATTATACTATTTTAAATGAATATAAGGAAATATACTAACTTTATATATTTCATTACAAGAATATAATTTCATAGTAATGATTATTTTTATTTCTATTTCATCAATTACATCATGAAATGAATTTCAACAAATTAACATTGATGATTGAATTAAAAAATATACATATTTACCAGATCGTACGACCCATTAAATAATTAAATGTATAAATATTTTTCCCTAATTATTCTTCAAAATCAATAAGGTTGATACATTAATCTATTAACATAAAAAATAACACTAGTGGATCATAATTATTATTTATTCAACTGAAATAGTTTCACATTAACTAGGGATTCGTGTTGGCACGGGGTAGGCCTAAAACTCATATCGTCTTTTGTTCTTGGGTTCTACACCCATGCCCATTTCAAATATTATGAGTTTCACCTAACAAATATGATGTCAATTTTTTTTAAAACCACACTAATATAAATTCCAAAATAAATAAGGTGTACATCCTTGATATATTTTAAATCACGAATGTTCTTTTTATCCAAGATATCTAATTGAATCTCAGTTCATAAATAATTCCTCTGAATATTATTTTTATTTTATCATAAATGGTTAACCTTATTACACTTCATAATGATTAAAATTCAAATCATTATAATGATAGTAAAATAATTAGATTCACATTGATCTCACATATATAAAAAAAGTATCTCAAGGTTGTGACATTGAAAAAATGGGAATACTGTCATCATATATTTTCTTGAGACATGGTAATAACCAATATTACCAAAATTCCTTACTAATAACATACTTGTTTCCTTACTCCAATGAATATTGGATATACTCCTTAAATCTAAAAATGTTGTAATATTAATTCTGGTAGGCATAGAACACTTTTTTAGTAATCAATTCTTGAGTAATATGAACTGTCCAACATAAATATTCATGTCTATAACATCATTATCCAAACATCATTATCTTAACATTAAGAATTAATTAATGGTAACCTACCCTTAATCTAAATATCACCTTTAACAAAAATCAATTTTCTATGAATTTATCGCCATAAAACATGTCCATTTTAATAATTAATGAAATATTGTACAGAAAATACTTATATATTTCATGATATATATAAAATAATCCATGAATTATAAAACATAATTACTTTATTCACCCAACATTATTAATAAACCATTACTCGTGCTTCATCAACATACTACTAAAAACCTTGTTCCTATAATATGAAATTTGAATCATGTATTACGGTTCCTCAAATGAAAAATAATCATGATTCTTATGTTTAATATTAAAAAAATTACAAGAACATCACATATCATTCAGATGACATTTTCTATCTCTTTATCATCATATGTATAAACAAAACACATACCACCTTCCTGATTCTCTTTATGTGATGTCCACATGAAAAATAGATTTGAATAATGCCCATACATTGCATATATGTAACATTAAATTTTAATCATGCCTCTTCTAGTTCACTCTATTGAATAAAAATAGAATTCATAGTGTGAGAAACATTTATTATATTGGGATACCATATAATAAAGAAAATTTATATAGGGTATCTAAATCACCTCTCATGCTACATTAATCTATAAATCCTGATGGTTTATCTCAGGTAATCATATTGATAATCTATTTAAATCCTTTATAATAGTTCTTAAATAGTTATTCAATTCCCAATCAATATCCCTAGGGATCATCAAACTAGGTTTGCATCAAGTCCTGTTATTATGTATCAGATTACCCCGAGTCATGCATGTGACATATTGTTTTAATTTTTTTCCTTGGGTACATCTCTTCCAAAGCCACATCAACTAGTATTATCCAAATAAGGATTTAATTCAAAAAAATGACTCACTATAATCATTAACAAAAATTCCAGACATTTTCCTAAACATTATATCATACATATACTTATGATTATATACATCCCTAAACATATTCTTAGAAATATAACTAGTGATATCAATAAATTTTATCATCCTATAATCTAATATTCCAAAAATCCTTCATTATGATAACAAATATAACAACCTACTCCTGAAATACGTATAATTTATATATCTTTTGGGGAATACATAATGCATTAAAAAGTAGATGCCCAAAGACCATATTTGATATGTTCTTTTGGATACATGGAAACATAAATAGTGGAACAAAAGTGAGTGACATTATATCCTAGTAGGTTATTAATGGATATCACTCTTATTATAGTCATCATAATTAATACATATCTTCATTTTTTAAAAGGAAATGTCCAGGTCGAAGACCAAGATAAAATTTATTTATACCTAAATAAAGGAACTACAAAAGTCTGAATGAGGGAATTTTTTAACAATATTTTTCAAAGAACATGAAAATATAAACTGGTAAATCATCACACGACATAATTTCCAGGTTGATTCCCTTGTTAGTAAGATCATCAGCCACTATGTTATCTTCTCAATAGGTATATGTGGTGATGTATCAGAGCTCTAGAAGTGAGTTAAGGCAATTTATGTAGCTTGCTGAAGGAGGCCAATCTAGATATTGTTCCAGCATTTTTTCGTAACAAAAATAATATCCTAAATCACAGCTGACATCTCCGCTTATAGGGAGGAAAAAAATATGCAGCCTCCATAGAAACATCCATGACACTGACCAAGGGAGTCCCTAAAGATGACCCCACTGCACACAGGTCTCATATTTCCTTTGGAGGCACTATCAACAATAATTTTAATCCATCTAGGAAGTGGGACATTTCAAAAAACATCATAAGAAAGCTTCGGTTGATGAATGATTACATCAACTCTATGACGTCGTAGGATCAATAAGTCACCAACCGAGTTGTTACAATACACTTTCTGAAGCGTGGCAGCATCCCTAAGGGAAATAAGAATACTTGTGTGACCTACATTAAAATTGAATGACTAATTATTGTGGATAATGGAATTTCAATCGTACCGGATAATTTGGAGGAGCTTAGCTATAGCGGATAATAAGATATTCTTGATGATGTCTCATGCACTGTTTTTGCTCAAAAAACATTTATCAGTACAAATTATTTTTGAGCCGGATAGAGGTGTCACCCATCACATAATTAAATAATGCATACATGTGCCATAAAATCAAAAACAATCATATCATAACCCATGAAAGGAAATGGTTGTGATTATCATGTGAACTTATCATAACCTATATATAATACAAGATTCAGAATCATTTCATCGTAATCATTACCCTATAAAATATGTGTCTTTCATAATAATATATGTCACCCCGAGATTTTTTGAGAAATATTATTTTTAATTTAGTTGATGTATTTTGTTGTACGCTTCACCAAGATCATCTTACACTATACGAAACATCGTATTAACTTTTACTATATGCAACACTATTCTTGGAGTGCGTTTCATTCAAGAGAGACCTTCCTCGATACTGTGTGTTTTATGAAAAACTAACTTCCACTAAACAACGATAAATTGTTATAATATTATTAAGAACTAGCCGTTATGAATAGTAGTAACTACTTTTTTAATTTAATGGCATTATAATTCATCTTACACATATTATAGAACATGGTATGAGAACAAAATAAACATATTAAGTAAAATATGTTTTATTAAAAAAATACAGTTTTACTGCCTTTTGATGGAACACCCAAATTAAATCTATTATTTGACATGTTTATAAGTTCAATTTGACAAATAAAACTTTTTACCTTGGTATCGGGATATAAAAATATAATTTGGATTAATTTTAGAGATTATTTTGATAACCTTCATATTCTGATGAATAGTAAAAATATGCTAAATTTTAATTAAAAACAACTTTTTTCATTGAGATAATTTATTTTGATAAATTATAATATTTATTGGATTTAAATTATAAGTCTAATTTATTTTTACCATTTAATATAATGTAATTCATTATCATTAATTTTACATTTAATTCATAGATAAAATCATTTTAATCTTTTTCATCGTTTTAACATTTTAAACCTGTTTTCTCAACAAAGGGATTAAATTTAAAATAATTATTGAATATTTTTTTTTAAATTTTGAAGAATGGTTTCTATATTTTGATTCAGTGTGTCAAAATTATGCTAATAGGTTACTTTTATTTTTTTTATTATGAATTGTAACTATGGTAATTTTTATTTAATATAGTAAAAGGTAAATATGGTAATTAAAAGTAAAAATAGGAATATAAAATTACCCTACCACATGAAAAAATTATATTGGATGAATAAAGGACGATCCATATCACCTATGTTTCAGAATAGATTCATTTCATGGACTTTTGACCATGAAAATTATATACTTATTATTAAAACCAAAAAAAGTGACAACATGTCGCCCTCTTATATCATATAAGTATAATAATATTAATTTAGTGATAAACTTCATAAAACTACGACAATGAATTGTCTCCATAATTAAAATATATTTTCATTATAATTTATTTAATATTTTTAGGGAATAAATAATTATCATTAATGATAACACCATAGTGATATAGAAATTATTTTATTGATTGAAATATCAAATAAATGGTAATAAAAATATTAAAATAAATATTATATGAACGAATTAATGTTCTCCAAAAATATTCTATATTCATATGACATGTTAGTATTCTATTAAAATTTTTGGTTCGAATATATCCTCTGTGTGGAATTTATTTAAATTCAAATAAATGAATAGTTTCAAAATTGACACTATTGTTATTTTATAAAAATAACATATTATAATTTTTTTAAAAAATCACAAATATATTTAAAAATTATAAATTGAAATTTATATGGTCTAAAATTTCATAAAGTATACAATTATGGACAATTAACAACACAAAAGTAATTATTTATAACAATTTAAAATTTAGTATATTAATTCCACAAAATAATTAAATATATTAAATAATTATAAATCAAGTTGATAAGGTTTAAAATAAATTTCCAACAAGTCAAAATATTATTTTTTGATGATATTACAACCCTATATCATCTAAGATTTATATTTGAGTCATTTTTTATGTTTTTTAGTGGTGTTTGAAATTATTTTAAATTAATATTTCTGAGGCTTCCAAAGTTTCCCATCTCCGCCCTTATAAAAGGGAACCTCCCCCCCCCCTCTCATCTTCACAACATTTTGAGCCTTCAAGCTTAGCCAACCCCTGTCCATTTCACTTCTCCACTTCAATAAAAACCTTCTATAGGTCTTGGTCTTCTTCAGAGACCAACTTTAGTGCCCTAAGAGGAGGTTAAGGGAAGGCATGTCGACGAAAACGGAATCTCTTCTACTAACTATTCCTAGTTTATTTATTCATCATCTTCATATTCTTTAGTTTTTTCAATATAGATTAATAAAATCAGTATAACTAATATACTGATATGTTATTATAAATAAGAAACAACACTATTTCACCTTATATCCATCCTACGGAAAACAAAATCACCGTGCGTGCATACGTACAGAATATCGTTTACATGCTGTGGTGTAATCTGTTTTTCCACAACCACCTTACTTGGAGGGGTATAATGTTTTAAAGAATAACTATATATGGTTACTATAACATCATTCTAATTTTGAGATATTATATCATCCACTCTAATTCCATTCAATAATTATGGGAAGGATATCACTGCTCATCCGTACGTAAGGATTACCGTCTCCACGACGCGATTAGATTCATTATACATGTTAACCATTAAATAATAATTATCAAGTATATATTTGTAATAATAATGATATATATGACATAATAATTCTACTGGATATATATATATATATCATCTAATTACTTCCATTCAAGTCAACAAGGAATGTAAAACAACGTTCATGCGTATGTACGACCTACCATCTCCATGAATGGTGTGTTTCATATCATGTATCTATCTATTATATATATATATATAATTAATATATATGATATATAAATCATGTTTTAAATTCTGTAAGGAAGTAAATCATGATATCAGTAATAATAATATCAAGAACAATAAGTCCGAACACGTACGATAAATGAACCAATTCTATCCAAAATGCTGCTTTAACATGGAATTAACAATAGAACGTGTAATATATAGTCATAAGTGAATAATATATGATATAATTAATATTATTATTGTTATTTTAAAAGTTAATAATATGTTTAAAACCACTATACAAGAGTTTCAGACACGTACATAGTAAATTGGACCTAAGGTAAGGGATAATTTTACAATCTTATTTTTATCTGCGATTGTTTATACGTATGTATTTATCAGGGTTATATTTTTCATACATGTCCGTAAAAATGTTTTTCATAATGTGTTTAATATTTATCCATGTATTTTTAAATTCATTTTTGCCCCTATTTGACTTTTACATTGTGTTATGGAAATAATATTTCTTTTTTTACCATACGAGGTAGTTTTTGACTTTTCAGGGAAAAATACGCAGGGGATGATTATTTTGACTTATATGGAATAAATATATTTTTACAGTTTCATAATGCCTAATTTTCATGAAGATTACTCTACATGTTTTCAGGGGTATTTTCAATAAAACATTTTTATTTTAAAATTATGTGGCATTTTGTGAAAAGAAAATGACTTTGAAGAAGAAAGGATATTTTCCTTAAGAATTCATTTCAAGAGTTTTATCAAAACTATTTTCCATCTAAGATGACATTATTTATCATTTTTATATATCATCTATAATGTATCTATTATTTACATGGTTTGATTTTTCTTATGATGCGATGATCTCCATTTTTTTATATAGATTATGTGATGATGGGATGATGTTTATGAAACACATTTTGTTCATTGGGTTATGATGAATGATTTATGTTTATTTTGAAACACAAGTAAGAATGATTTAATTATGAGATGGGTGGGACCTATATCTCCCTCCAATTCACTTGTTGAAGATTTATATCTCATGATATAGACATGACTAGAACGACAAGTTAATCTGGTTCAGTCATACAGGACTAGAGCGAGGACTGAACTCGATTTAGTAAGGGACTTTTTCCACTATGATGTTCTTGGAACCAATGCATTGAATAATATGGAAATAATATCATGTGCATAATGTATTCCACAATTACATGTTTTATTCCCATGCTATTTTATCATGATTAATGTTCTTTTCTGATCTATACCTTTTGTACCCAAAGATTTATTTCACAACACAAGATCATGATTTTTAAACATTATGTTCATGTTTATATGTTCAAATGTATATGTTTTGATTTATTTTTTCCATGTTTACCCTTAATGATAATTTGAGCTCACCCTTTATATGTTTTGTTTTCCCCAATATATAATAAAAAGTTTTAGGTAATATAACAAAAGTGGAAGATCTTTATGGGATATGTTGACTATATTTCACCATGATTAGAAGATTATGTTCTGAGTTTCCAAAGACACTAAACTATTACGGTCCTTAGGTGTCATTTTTTATGTGTTAATTATTCCAAAAAAGTAATGTAATGTCCATGTTCATCATGCATGGGTCTCTATAATTGGTGTCAGTGGATTTTAGTTAACCTTTGGAAACTAGGATGTGAAATCATCAGTTAAATCCCTAGAGATATTTCTATGGTATGTCTAGGGATGTCTCTAAGGTTAAGTATAAGTATAAGATATAGTCCTGGAATTATGATAACTATATTAGAATTAAACCAAAGATTTTATATATTGAAGGTACTCCCCCATTATTATGTTGTTTTCCTACATGATTTTTACCTCTCACACTATTCTTTTTTGGTTTTAGAAGTTGGCTGGAACCCGATGGAACCGTGTTGATCAATGTAATGGACAATGCAATGATTGTACTCCTGAAAAAACCAATGTTATGGGAGATGGAGTGAAAAATCTTATTTCTATACTTACACAATCTATGAATCATTCTGAAATTCCAAATGAGCAGAGAAAGGAACAATATTCTATTGAGTCCTTTATGAGAGAATGACCGCCTTATTTTAGTGGGTCTTCTGATCCACTTTTTTTTAAACAATGGATTAGTACCATTAAAATGATATTTTCAATACTTCGATGTTCAGAGCAAGAAAAATCCATTTTGGCTATTTACCTGTTTGAAGGTGAAGAAGACCAGTGGTGGACTCTAGTTAAAAATATAAGGCCCCAAGATGAAATTGAATCAATGGAATGGGACAAGTTCAAGAAGTTGTTTTTCAATAAGTAGTTCCCTCATATTATTCCATCAAATATGGAAAAATAGATCCTTGAGATAAAAAAAGGATGATGAATCTCTTGGTATATATGAAGTGAATTTTAAAAGGCTTGCAAGGTATGCATCTGGCTTTATCATCCAACCTAAAAGTAATGTTGATCGATTCTTAAGTGTCTTAAAACCAAGTCTTCGAAGGGAATTAGCTACAAGAGACTTCAGTAGATATTAAGAAATCGTACGTTGTGCTATCATGGTAGAACAGGAAGTTAGTGTTACATATCCATATCATGGTTTTGAAAAGAAAAGAAAGATGGGGTTTAAGGAAAAAACCCTAAATAATGGTGAAAATAAAATGATTTTTTTGTTATGCTCAAAGTGTGGAAACAAGCATGGTGTATATTGTCTTAAAGAGACTAGAAAATGTTTTAAGTTTGGAAAATAAGGTCATCGAGTAGGTGAGTGTCGATGTAATGGGATAAAGGTAGCTAATGATGAGATTGGAGAAAAGACTATAGAGAATGCACCACCAACACTTCACTGATTCAAGTGCAAGGAAATGGGGCATTATGCTAACCAATGCCCTAATCCATGGTTTAATGATGATCGACCTCGACAACCTCTTAAGAAAAAGGATAAAGGGAAGTCACATGCAATCACTATTGGAAATGTTGATTATGAAAATAATATAGTTGAATAATTATGTGTTTGTCTAATAGGATTCCAAATTTTTTTGTGGAATATCATTTATAGTATTGGGTAATATTGGAATATCTATGTATTGGTTTATTGTGGATTTCAATAATTATATGGTACCAGTAACCATGAAAAGTGATTGAAATATTTCTGGAGAGAAGATGATATTCGCATAATGAAGGGATAAGGAGAAAAAAATATGTTTGATAGTATTCCTGAGCTCATGGCTGATATAAGGACAAATTGATATCATGGTTTGAGTATATAGAAATTTTGGGTTTTTGGTATATTGAAAGAGTAAACATTTGAATGCATTCATTTTTTCACTAAGGTTCAAAGGGTATTCATTTTTCAAGAGAATACTTGATTAAGGTATTCAGATGTTTTTAATGTGACAAACAACAAGATATATCTTATGATATATGGGGGATAAATCATAGTAATCAATGCTTGGTAGATGACCTCTCTAGTAATATTTTTTTTCATTATGAGATTGGGTAGATGTATTTTGGATAAGCCTAATGATTGGAATGGAATATGATGGATATCAGATAGTATTGTTAAAGGATAGAACTTTTTTTCAATATTATTTCTAGAATGTTATAATAATATAGTTTTAGAAAAAAGAACAACCTGCAAGATGGGGGACAACACATCGCGTCGAACATGGATGTGGTAATTGAACCCTCAACCGATGTGTGACAAACCTTTATCACCTACAACTGTCCAATAGGATGTACCTAGTTTTTAGAAATTTTTTTTATTTAATTAATCGGTATGATAGATGATGTATAAGTCCATTTTTGGAACCATATACGATTAATCTCACCATAAGATGGACTTATGTATATAACTTTTGATAACCTTATGTTTGAGATAGATGGAATGACTTATCACTCTATCACATAATCTGCTAACACTTCACGGAAGACAAATTCAACTTCATTTCATTAAGAGATGAAGTGGAAATTGTTCAAGGCACAAACAACAGTGAGATTGTACCAAAATCAATTAAGTATTTCTTTTAATTCTTTAACATTAGGGAAATGATCTTGAAAACCAAAAATTTGGTCCTAGTGACCTCATATATGATGAATTAGATGGTACCTTAGATCATCAGAAATTTTTGGCTTTTTGATTGTTGCTTTTTTCATAGCCATGTTTTCTACCACTCTCCATCAGAACATGATGGTAAGATTTCTCGTCAATATCCATATATTTTCCTATGTTCTCCTATGTTGAAACCCAGTGATGAGTTAATTTGAGTAACCATTATGATTCATACTACTCTTTTTAAAATTAAGTTTTAGTATTCCTTTTTATGATGTGGGTTTCTATGAACGAAACATTAAAGTAGTAAGCCATTTATAACCATGACGAATTTCGAGGGAGAAATTCATTTTAAGGGGGGTAGAATGTAACACCCTGAGATTTTTTGAGAAATATTTTTTTTTATTTCATTGACATCTTGTGTTTTACGCTACAATAAGATCATCTTGCACTATAAGAAACACCATATTAGCTTGTAGTATATGAAACACTATTCTTGTCTTGTGTTGCACGCAAGAGTGACCTTCCTCGATAGTGTGTGTTGTACGCAATAATGAGTTCCACAAAAACAATGATATATTGTTATAATATTATTATGAACTACATGTTATGAATAGTAGTAAGTAAATTGTGAATTTTATTACATTATAATTCATCATACACATATTATAGAACATGGTATGAGAACAAAATAAATTTTTCATGTAAAATAGTATTTTTAAAAAAATACAGCTTTACCGCCTATTGATGGAACACCCAAAATAAATCATTTTTTTGAAATGTTTATAAGTTAAATTTGAAAAATAAAACTTTTCCATGGAATCAAGATATAAAAATTTACATTGGATAAATTATTGAGATTATTCTCATAACCATCATATTTTGATGAATAAGAAAAATACGATAAATTTTAAATGAAAACAAATTTTTTAATCGATATAATTTATATAGTAAAATTATAATATTTAAGGGTTTTAAATTATAAATAGAATATATTTTTAATAGTTAGTATAATGTAATTCATTATCATTAATTTTACATTAAATTAATATGTAAAAACTTTTCATTCTTTTGCAACATTTTATCTTTTAAAACCCATTTTCTCAACAGTGGGATTAATTTTAAATTAATTACTGCAACTTTAGTGTTTTGAATTTTGGAAAAATGGATTCCATATTTGGATTCAGTGTTTCCAAATTATGTTAACATGCTAGTGTTATTTTTTTATATTATGATTAGTAACTACGGTGATTTTAATTTACTACAGTTATAGGTAAATCATGTAATTAAAGGTAAAAATAAGATTATAAAATTACCATAACACGTGCCAAAATTAAATTGGATGAATAAAAGTTAACCAATATCAACTAAGGGTCGGAATAGATTCATTTGATTTACTTTTGACCAAGAAAATTATATAATTATTATTAAAACCAATGAAAGTGACAACATGTCACTCTCTTATATCTTATAAGTATAATAATTTTAATTTTGTGATAAACTTCATAAAACGTCAGAAATGAATAGTATCCAGGAAGATAATAAATTTATCTACATCATTATAATTTCTTTATAATATTTAGGGATAAAATAATTGTCATTAATAATGACACAATAGTGATATATAAATTATTTTATTGATCTAAATATCAAATAAATTGTATTAAAAATATTAAAATAAATATTATATGAACTAATTATTTGTCTCCACATATTTTATAGATGAATATGACATGTTATTATTCTATTGAAAATTTTGGTTCCAATATATCCTATGTGTGTAATTTATTTAAATTCAAATATATTAATAGTGTCACAATTGACACTATTGTTGTTTTATAAAAATAACATATAATAAAACTGTTTAAAAATAACAGAAATATTTATAAATTATTAATTGAAATTTATATGGTCGAAAATATCACAACGTTTAAAATTATGGACAATTGACAACACAAAATTTTTAATTTATAACAATTTATAATTTATAATATTATTACCACAAAAAATTAAATAGATTGAAAAAGGATAAATCAAGTTGATAAGGTTTAAAATAAATTTAAAATATCTCTAAATTATATTAGTTGATTAGATTACAAACCTATCTCATCTAATATTTGGATTTGAGACATTTTGGATGTTTTTATGTGGGATTTGAATTGATATTAAATTAATATTTTTGAGGTTTCCAAAGGTTCCCCTCTACTCCCTTATAAAAGGAATCCTCCCCCCTCTCATCTTCACAAAATTTTGAGCCTTAAAGTTCAGCCAAACCCTATCCATTTCAATTCTACACATCTATATAAACCTACTAGAGGCCCTAGTCTTCTACAAATACCTGCTTTCGTGCCGTAAGAGGAGGTAAAGAGAAGGTGCGTCGAAGAGGAGGTAATCACTTCTACTAATTCTTTCATGTTTATTTATTATTCTACATACTCTTCCTTAGTTGTTTCATTATAAAGTAATAACATAAATATTATTAATATACTGATATGTTATTATAAATATGAAACAACCCCATTTCACTTTCTATCCATCCTACGGAAAAATAAATCACCGCGCGTGCGTACGTATGGAATACCGTCTCCACATCGTGGTGTAATCTATTTTTTCACCACCACATTACTTGAATGGGTATAATGGTATAATGAATAACTGTATATGGTTATTATATCATCATACTGATTCTGTGATATTATATCATCCACTCCAATTCCATTCAATTATTATGGGAATGATATCACCGCATGTGCATACGTACGGATTACCGTCTCCTCGACGCGATGCGATTCATTCTCCATGGTAACAATTAACGAATAATAATATGGTATATATAATGAATAATAATGATATATATTCCATTATAATGCAACTGGATTTATTTATATATATATATGCCATGTAATTACTTCCATTCAAGTCAATAAGGAATGTAAAACAACGTTCATTCGTACATACGGACAACCATCTCAATGATCGGTGTGTTTCATTTCATGTATCTATCTAATATATATATATATATATATACTGAAGATATATGATATATAAATCATGTTATTCATTATTGAGGTCAGTAAATAATGATATAAGAATCAATAATATCAAGAACAACAAGTCTAAACACATATGATAAATGAAACAATTTTACCCAAAATGCTTCATTAACATGGATTTGAAAAACAAACAGGTAATATAAATTAATAAGTGAATCATATATGATATCATAAATATTATTATGGATCTGTTACAAGTTTATAATATTTTTATACCCACTATAAATGTGATTCGGACACGTACGGAAGTAATTAGACCTAAGGTGAGGGATACTTTTGCAATATCATTTTTATCCAAGATTGTTTATAAGTATGTATTTACTAGGGTTATATTTTACATCCATTTCCATAATTTTTTTTCATAAAGTGTTTAATATTCATCCATTTATCTTTAATGTCTTGTTTACCCCTCTTTGGCATTTACATTGTTTTATAGAATGAGTCTTTCTTTTGTTTAGCATATGAGGAACTTTTTGACTTTTCCGAAAAAAGTACGAGGAGAATGTTTTTTAACTTATACAGCATGAAAGGATTATTATGGTTTCATAATAACAAATTTTCAAGAATATTTCTATACAATTTTTCATTTTTATGTTCAATAAAATTATTTTTTAAAAAAATGTGTGTCATTTTTTGAAATGAGAATAATTTTTAAGGAAGAAAGGATATTTTCATCAAGAATTCATTTCAAGTATTTTATAAAAACTATTTTCCATCTATGATCAAATTATTTAGCATGTTTATGATTCAAGTATAATTTCTCTATTATTTACATGGTGTTATTTTTCTTATGATGAAATTATATCCATTTGTTTTATATGGATTATGTGATGATGGGATAATATTTATGAAACCCATTTTATTCATTGGGTTATCGTGGATGATTTATGATTATTTTGTGGCACACGTAAGAATGATTTCATTATGATATGGGTGGGACCTATATCTACCTATAATGCATTGGGTAAAGATTTATATCTCATGAGACATACATGGATGGAACGCCATGTTAATCTAGTTCAGTGATAGAGGACTTGAACGAGGAGTGAACTCGATTCAGTAAGGGACTTTGTCCACTATGATGGTATTGGAAACAATTCCTTTGATACTATAGAAATAATATCATGTGCTAAATGGTTTCCATAATTACATGTTTTATTCCCATACTATTTTATCAGGAGTAATGTTCTATTATAATCT
Source organism: Viscum album (assembly GCA_963277665.1). Lineage (NCBI taxonomy): Eukaryota > Viridiplantae > Streptophyta > Magnoliopsida > Santalales > Viscaceae > Viscum > Viscum album. Next base: position 555,780,043 of record OY728138.1, read on the forward strand.
ATGCCTTATGTACACCAAGATTTATTTCACAACTCGAGATCTTAATGTTTAAACATTATGTTCATGTTTATATGTTCAAATGTATATGGTTTGTATTATTTTCTCCATGTTTACCCTTAATGATAATTTGATCTAACACATTATATGATTTATTATCCCCAGGATATAAAGAATGTTTTTAGGTAAGAAAAAAAAGTGGATGATCATTATGGGATATGTAGAGGATAATTCACCATGATTAAAGGATTATGTTCTGAGTTTCCAAAGACACTAAACTATTACGGTCCTTGGGGGTTATTTTTTTTTGTTATGTATTTATTATTCAACAAAAGTAATGTAATGTCCATGTACATCAAGCTTGGGTCTCTACAATATAACCCATGGAAGATAAATAGGTTTCATAAGTATCATTTCATTAAAAAACCCTTCAAAATGGAAAATGAATAAAAACAATGGATAATTTCGTATAAGGGAATGGGTAATATAAAATGATGCCATATTAGATGGAAAATAACATTGATATATATTTTCAAGAAATTTCATGAGTATAATATTCTTTATTCTTTAAAAACAATATCATCAAAAACTAAAAAAAATTAAACCATTTTCTTGAATATAATCATGAAATAATATAAATAAATTTTTGAAAACATTTTGGTATACCTTTTATTTAAAAACATACAATGAGAGATTGAATTTGTTCTCAAAAAAATTTCAATAAAATATTAAAAAAACATTCAATTTTTTTAAAAAAAATACCTGTAAAACATATACTGGAATATTGAAAAAAAATTTCCAAAATAGTATCTTTGAAAATTTATAAAATAAGGATGAAAATAGATTGAAAACATTTTTTAAGAATAACGTATAAATGAATCAACGAAAAGAATCCCAAAAATTTCATAGAAAAGAAATTTTAAAAACATTTTGTTAGAAATTCATCTTCTATGATTGAAAATAATGATTCTATGAATTGGAGACTGATAAGAACCTAAATTCTATATAAGGTAAAAATAGAATTCCAATTTATTGTTAAAAAGGTTATGAAATGCATCATTCAGAATATTAAAATATGAATCTTTTGAAGAAATTGGTAAAACATGAAATTGGTAAAAATATCATTTAATGACCATCTGATATTATTATAACTTTTTTCAAAACCGTTTCTTGAAAACATGGTCTTGATGGAACTTAGTTTTTTGACCGAAGAGAGGGTACCATTAGCCTTTCATTAAAAAACATTATTAACTCTCTTATATTCCATTGAGTAAAAAATACAACCACTAGATGAATATTATTTGAATATCCAAAGGATTAAAAATTCGAGATATTTCTTCTGATATGGATCATATGATTCTATCAAAGGTAGTATAAACATAAATAATCTCAAAAAATGAAGAGATTGTTTCACTATACTTGTATTACTTTGTAAATTTGAAAGATAATTACCAAGTAATGAAATGGAATTTAATGAAACATTAAATATCATGAAAATATAAATATTTATGATATAAAATTTCAAGGGTATTATGTACACCGCATGTTAAAATATAGGTGAATTACATGGAATTGTCTCAATGAAGGCAATTTGTGACAAAATTACATTACTAATTTGGTAACATTTGAATCATAAATATCAGGAAAAAAATATAATAAAATCGATATGTAAATAATCATAGTTTTAGGTATAATAATAATATCACACATTCATTTTCAGGATACACACCACACAAAAGTAATTTATGGTGAATAAAGTGTTTATCCCTTGAAAATAAAAAGTGAGATTAAATTTCCATATCTGTTGTCATGACCCTCTTCATACTCATACAAAAATAATGTATAATAAATATAATCTTATTATAAATAAATATAATAACCATATTCATAAAATTAATAAAATATTTTTTTATTATTTCTTTATAATACTCGATGGTTAGTAATTATATGTTAAGGTTTCACTTCGTGTAATATCCAAAAGGTTTTTGCATGTTTCTTAAAAAGTTATATCCTTTCAAATTATACTTATATCATGAATTCCAGAATTTATAACATTATTTAAATATAATTTATATTATTTAAATTTAAATTATAATAATATATATTATATTATAGTTTGATATGGATTACACCATAAGAGATATGGTACATCGTACATATGTATGAACGCTATTTATGTTTAATTGTTTTGGTGATTGATTGAAAATAAAATTAATATATGTATAAATTAATATGTATATATAATTATTATAGTATCTTAATTATTTCATATATATAATATATATTCACTAAACCCATAATTAATACAATCCATGTAGTGTATGAATGAACTCTGTCACTTTAAGGGGGTGATATCCTCAAAAGAAATAATTTCTTATAAACAAAAAGGAAAGTAAAATATATATATATATTGTAAAATAATTAAATAATTTAAATACATAGTAAATATAATAAATATAATATTTTAAAAGTTTTTCCATTATAATTTACACCATTATAGGCAGTAAATGACAAATGAACAATCACTGTTTAGTGAGGTGGTATATCACCGTACATGTAAATTTTATATTTGTTGCCCATTAGATAGATGTGTGTGTATGATTATGTTGAAACAATATAATATAAAAATATATTTATACATATTATACAAATGGTTTTATCGAAAAAATTAACAAGAATATTTCTGGGATTGGAGGAATAAAATAAAACTATAGAGTTTGAGGGATGATGTAACTTCTTAATGGGGAAACCCCGTTTGGTTTTCACAAAAGGGAATCCATGGAAGACATTAATCCAAAATGGTGGATTATCGGAGTAAGGGAGTGATATGGGAATGTGTATTTGTAATATATTGAATGATCCTATGTTGATTTATAGGTATTGAGAAAATTGATATGTGGTGGCCTTTTATAGGGAAGGAAAGGACACACATGTTATTTATGAAAGAATGTTCGGTGTACAAATGATTTCACCTAAGAAATACATAACAACAAAATAAAATAAATAATGGATGCTTAATGTCTGATTCATGTACATAAAATGGGTTTTGGAAATGTGTATCAGTTATTTTGTGTCTCAAATTTATGGTTTAGTAATATGTTAACATAATTGTTCCATTAATGATTTTAACTGATTCTAATCACATTCACTAATATTTTTAGTCAAAAATTATTTTTACCTTAATAATAATTATAAATTATTTTAATTCAATATATATAATCCATTTATTCAAATTTTATATATAGAAGTGGAAAAATTAATTTAAAAATAATCTCACTAATGGGAAGACATTATGGGGTTATAAAAAAAATGCATAAATATTTTCTATGATATTTTACCGAATTAAAAAATAAAATTTATCTAAATAACTTTAAATATATTCTTTTATGAAAATTTTATCTAATAAAATTTTTATAAATAATTAAAAAATTATTTATTCTTATAGATAGAATACTGGAAAATAATTTTTGTGCTAAAAGTTAGTATTAATCAGTATTCATAAAAAATTAAAACAATAGAGAAAAAAAATACTTACCCTTAAATAATTATTATGTTCTTATTTTCAATATGATGTCTTTTGACATAATAAATCTTAAAATGTGTGAAAATTGTATTTAAAATGTGCTTTCCAAAAATTAAAAATTGGTTTTTAAGTATATAATTATTTTTTGTTCTTATCTTATGTCTAAAAAATATATTGGATGAATATAAAAATTATTTTATTGAATATATAAAATATATATTAAATTAATATAACATATTATTTTTAACAAGTTTATTTTATAAGGTTAAAATAGCTTTGTGACAGTAAAAATGATAATATTTTCCATTATATTCAATTTCTCTTCCTATTCATTTTTAATTATTATGTGACCTATAAATTCATATATTATTTTTGTAAAACATATATTTTAATGATTTAGTTAATAATATTCATAAGATTTAATTTAAAATATATGCTATATATTATTATATTATGTAATAACAATTTAATGATACACTATTTTTTGGAAAAACATAGGAGTCCGTGTTATAGAAGTTCTCGAAAAAAGTCACAGCTGTGAGTAATGAAATATAACCTCAGTGTTCCATGTTGAGAAAGATAATTTCAATAGTGATTTTAAATCACAATTATATTAGGTTTGCCTATAATTCAAGCCAAACATAATTCATTAATATGAAATAAACTATCTTCAGTGTTGCGTTAAATGAAAAATATCAAAAAGGATAAATTAATTAATATAATAATTATTCATAAAATCTAAAGGTTATACATATTACTATATGGATTTTTATAACATTTTGATGATGATAATAAACTCCAACTATATTTTTAGTCATATTGTGAAAAGAAAATATACATGGAATACAATTCATAAAATCCATACACTCAATTATTTTGATCCCCTCCTGGGGATTCATATTTTTTATCATCATTATCCATATAACAACATATACCTCCATATGATAATCTATTAACTATATATACATATTCATAAATAATTCAATAATAGTGTAGATCTTTTCAATTAATTTTATCCATTGATACGTGATAATGGGATAGAATGATCATCTAAAATTCAGATTTATTTGTAAAATAATGATCCCATTCTCAACATTCTCTTTCCTAAGGGGATAACAGATTTCACCTTGATTCAGGTTCATATTTAAAAAATGATTTAATTATGTAATTATTTTTATTATTTCCATGACTACATCTCCCATTGTGGTTGGGATATTTATTGGTTTGTTATCATATTTCTGATCACAATTTAAATTTATATGTTTAGTAATAATTAAAGAAATTGAATAAAAATTAATAAAAAATTAATGTTGAGAATTTATAAACTATTACATGTTTAAAAAAATTTATAACTTGAGTTAATAATCATAAATAAAACAACTTCAATTAAATTATTTATTTAATGTTCCCTTCATTTTAATCGATGAATAAGTTTGTAACTTTACATTTTATGGGAATTTTTTTACATCATAATAGTTTATAAATATCCTCTGTATTTACAAAATTATATCCCCAAGGGGTGTCGTACCATGATTACATAAAATAATCTTTTTCATTAATAAGTTGACAATTGATATAATTCCAAATCCACCAATTTTGATGTTATTACACCTTTTTAGAACTGTACCAGAGACACATCATCATGTAGTACCCTAATATGAATTTTGTTACAAAGAATTCTATTTCTATATACATTACCATAATTTATGGTTTTTTTTTCACAATTAATCATATATATATATATATATATATATTAAATTCCATTATTTTTTTAATTCATCATCACATGAAATAATTTGATTATTATGTGATATAGAATATGAATACTTCTATAATTAATAAAACGTATTTCATGATTTATTACATAAATACACAAATAATAGAATCCCTAAATATTGAAAAGCATAATGTCTACATGTAATAACATACATAATATAAAAATTATAAAGTAAGATACAAAAACATATTATAATACACATTAACTTGCTTATAATTTTCCATTTCACTACTATAAATCTTATGGATATCCTTGGGTGATACATAAAAAATGGTGGGAATTAAATCCTAGTAAGGGAATAATCTAATAATAAAAAGATGAAATTAATGCATGTTATGTATATCTCATTAAAATAAAAATGTTGATAATCATAAAATATAACATCAATAAATGATATAATATGAAAATATCTCAAATAGATAAGGATGTGGTAACTACATATTGAATGAAATTAAAACCAATTTCAGGGGTTAATGATAAGATATAAAAATATATATTTATTAGTATAACAACCCATGAAATATATATGGTATTATAGTATAAAAAAATTTCCATATTTCTTTGTGGGTTGTCTGAGTCTTGACCAACCCATCAAATTTGTATTTTGTACACAAATGTGTGTTCCACATAGATTATACATCATAAGAAAATGTTTAATCAAATTTGATCCCACATTTAATGAATCTGGGTCATATAAATATAACTAACGTTTCAATAATTTATATGAATGTGTAGGTGAATATACATGAGTGTAAATGGGGATGTTTTGTTCAGTATGAAATGAATTTTCATGAATAATCACATGATAATTTTGGAATCATCACAGGCGCACATAAATATTTATAGAAGTGTTAAATGATAATGAAATGATTTCTTTAATTACATGGAGATAATATCTACAAAAAAGGGACTTGTAAAAACTCTTTCAATCATTAAAAATTGTAAATAAAATGTCATAATAAAAAATATTTCATTAATGATATGGGGGAATATATTATCACATAACATGATGGGTACATATAATAGCTCAGTATGACATTATTAAGATATTAATAAAACCATAGGATGGATTTAAAAAGTCATATGGATATTAAATTAAAATTAAAATTTATTTTTCATGAACATCACTGAGATGATGGGTTGGTATAGAATGAAAAATAGTGGGGAATTATTTAATAATATTCCATCTTAATTATTGGAATCCTGACTATAAATTATCAAAACCATTTTCCAAACTATAGTTATTGACCATAGTTTCCAAAAAATTGCATTGTTTTAAATATTTTAGAAGCCCTAAAACTAACATATCATGATAATACCATTGGTGAAGTTTATGTATGTTGTTTCAATAATTAAATAAAATTAAAAACTAAAAATATATTATTATTATTTTCATTATCCAATACAGTATTATTAAATTAATCAAATGATATAAAAACTGATTATTTTAAGGGGAAATTGTTATTTTTTCATGACTTCCATTCGTAGAATTTTTTTTCAAAACTAATGGGCCATTATAATGTTTTAGTACATTTTAAATATATATATATATCATCTTTACAATTTGAATAAAATTACACTATCTATGAATGTAATTAAAATTTCACCATGGTAATATTTCAATATTCTTATTTGAAAAATAATATTTATTTTATCAATATAAGTCACTATATAAGACCATTTACTATTATATATAAAAATAATTATTCACTAGATAATATATTGTTTTATGAAAATAAATATTTTATGCCCCCTAGAAAATATTAAATTTGATATAATTAAATTATATTATAAATTAAATGAACATAATAATTATATATTAATGAGGGTGATATTTATTTCAAAAATCGTGAATTTATCAATAATTGTTTTGAATCGATGTATTTTCAAAAAATAATATTTTAGATTCTTCATATCAAAATAGAAGTTTTATTATATCCAAAACAATTTTATATATAAAATAATAATCAAAATGGAAGACATAATATTTATTTCTTTACAAGAAAAAAATAGTATACCTAAGTTTTGTTCTATCTTTAGTTGTTGATTAACATCATGTGCTAGGACATGGCCAATTACCACGGATTCCATCTCATTTGGAAGATCAAATAAATGGGCTACATAAGGTTCAATCTAACTGGACGATCCCATGTATTATTTATTATATGTCAGTTATGGTTTATCATACCCATTAATATATAATATTCAAAATAGTCAACAATCAATGGGTAAATCATCAATGGTTAACATACATATTAAATTTTTATACCCATTGTGTAGAATAGGCCCAAAATAAAAAAAATAGTTCATTTGTTTAATATTACTCTATTACAAATTAATGAATTTGTTATTTCTAAAATTTAACTTCAATTTAAAGAAATTTGGTCAATACCCGATGTGAAGGAGATTAAGATTTTTTGTATAACCAAACAACAATATTACAAAATATCATTTGATTTTATTGGATATGTGAGTGGAACCATAGTAATTTAGGAAACTATCATAGTCATAGATGAAAATGTAAAAACTTTGGAATGTTATTTAGCTGGGTAGAAATTATTAATGACCCAGAAGACAAATTTACAAGATTATTGATATTGAGAAACCGAATGTCAATGATGAATACAAAAATATTTAGATAACTAGTTATGTGAAACAAATTATTTTAGTTTATGAATATAATGTTCCATAAATATATATTCTAGAAAATATTGTGCATATAAGAACCTGGATTTTAACTAATGTATGGATGCTTTAATATTCGGAGTAAATCATTACATTGGACATAATATGGATGCCTAATGAGTTTTTAAATGTTCATATGGATTATAGAACTTTTTCAGAGCCCGAAACCCTTCCATTTGGGAAAAAGGCATGGGACATGGTTTAGAGTAACCCATGTAGGAAATCCATACGGCTTGGACAACCGTATGGATTGTGTTATTCATGATAGAGCCATTTCACATGGTTGGTGCCTGACCGTGTGACCTACCCATGTTTACGCCTCTTTTTCCCATGAAAAAATGCATGGCTTGCACATGGTTTGATCAAACAGTGTAGAAGATGTTATTTTGGGAAGACCTATCTCGCACAGTTTGCACACTATTTTAAATACAATGCAGACAACCCATGCATTGGATAAAATTATGTTTGAATTTTACATAATGTCATTAATTATATATTTACTCTGCCTCTTCCTCCCTAATCCGAGAACTAGTGGGATTAATCTCTTTTACTCTAAATTTGGTTAATTTTAATGGCCAAATCATGAGATCAAGAGATCTCTTTAGTTCGACATCAAATTGATCTTCTATTTGTCAAATTGGATTCACAATTGTGTGTACTTGAGTCCTTTTTATCCACTCATCTTCTATCTTACTCTATCCCAAGATATTTTCTTTTGAGTGTTTTTTACCAATTCATATATCTACTCTGATCCAAGGAAAATCAAGGGCCATTATCGAAGTAGAATGATTGTACAACCATTAGGTGGGTGGTCTATAACTCATATCTAATAATCGATGATTTGGGAATATCTATTTGGGGCCCACCAATTTCGTCAGCGCCAGTTTTAGAAATATAAATTCCATGATTATACAAGTTAGAATTTTTTTTGTTCTGCAATTTCAAAATATGTTATTACATTTTAGAAGTTACACCCACAACTCAATCTTCCCCTTCAAGAAGTTTTTTCCATATTTGGGTTTTAGTGTTTTGGAATTATTGATCCATCATTCGGGTGTACCTTCACTTGACCTTCTTAATGAATAACATTCTTATATTAAAAGGCGTGTTATTAAAGAGAATTTCATAAAAAAATGTTCCATGTATGATTCCCACATTACAATCCTAAGTTAATTTCATAAAATTGATTATTAAATGTGGAATATGAAATAAAAAATAAAAAATGTATATAACTCATCTTTATCAAATGAGATTGAATAAAGTTTACATGTCTGTAGGACCTTTTCCATAGTGTTGAAAGGTAATGCAGTGAACCTCTGTAGTTGAATATTCGATAATGGTTATGTAATAAAATATTAAATGGTTGAAACATTACATGTCTTATCCACACTAATTTAAGACATATATTGATCTTAACGAATTATTACATGATTTCAATAACATATATAAAAGAACTAACACAATGTCACCTTGGATTCTGAGAAGAAAATACTTCGGACATGGGAAACCCATTCTGACTGCTAACTGTTTTTTGTTTTGGTTCACTCCCCTCTAGAATGTGGTTCTTTACCATGGCTTAGATTCCTGGTATACTACCACAAGGTCCTTTAACTTATTACATGATACCTCAAATAAACTCTTTGGATCCAGTATTGACTAGTAGGTTCCATGTTTAATGCCTATAAGTCCATATCCTTACTTGGCCCTATTTTATCTTGGTTGATCACCTTGGATGTAGTATTCACATTATTGTTGAAGGAATTGGATTATGATCCGTGTATTACACTCTTACCTGTTACCTATACATAGACACTACAGAGTTAGTGCTTTATTAGATTTATGTTACATTGGATATTACCCTTGAACACCCTCACCTGATACCATTTTAGAGTTCCCTTGTTATGTCTTGGTAACTTCACTACTTATACAATCATGGGGTGATATTAGTGACATCTATTCCTCACATGACCTATTAAAATTAAATTTTAATTACTTAATTAATGAACTGGTTACATGTTCAGACAAAAGCTGAGGGTTGAATAAGTTCATGGATATTTTTCAATTTTATTCTATTTTACAACATTACATATGCTTGACTACACACTTATATATTCCATTACATGGTCTAGATATTATAGACACCATTGGTGGTAGTCTGTAAAGATTTATCTCACACCCTCTCTAGGGTCAGTTTGGTACCCGGAGTACATTACATGACTGTAGGTGATGAAAAAGTGAAGCATACAGCTTCAAACACTTGATTGTGTGCTGATATGATAGAGCTTGATATTAGATGACTGAGTTAGATCTTGGTATGCAGAGAGTAAACATTATTTTCTTTTACTTTTGGAAACATTTTATATCATTTTTCATGAATCAATTTTGTAATGTTTTGTAATAACATGACATTACATCAAATTTTATCCAATTGATATTGATATTGTTATTTTCAATTTTCTATTGCATCAGATTTCTTCCGATATTTATTTATATTGTTTATGTTGTTTAATATAATTCCACTATGTTATGATCTGATATTTATGGAATATTCTCCCCATGGACACACCCTATGCCCTCACTTCTAGTCAGTAACCTCTAAAATCTGGGGTGATGAGCTTGAGACCTTATGGCCCACCAGGATCGGGGATACCGTTAAGTGGAATCCAGGTCCCGGATGTCATAATCATTTAGCAGAGTTTGTTTCATTTAATTATTTTATATTTTGAGACAAGTTATCGGAGAATTTTATAGCTTCGAACTTCATTATAAGCCATGATTGGGCATCAAGAACCCATGTATGGGGTCAAAAAAATCATAAATTATATTTGTTGTTCTTCTTTTTCCTACTACATTTTGTATGATTTCTCGGTTGGGTGACACACACGTTGTTTGGTGTTATTGATTATTTCTTTATTTGAGGTTTTTATTTCATCTTTGGCCCGATGATATGAGGGAAAGGATCATTATTACATTCATAATTATAGGAACCAGTAATTTACATGTGAGGCATATTGTTATGCCATATAGGTGCATTTCACAACATTGCATCGCATGATATGAATGTGATTTATGAGTGATGTTGTGATATTTAGCATATGCTTGTGTTACTCTTGTATTTGATTGAGATATTTATTGTCTCAATTCATGATGTGTATGGGACCTCATGGGTGGGGATGTGTAATTTACTAAGTCAAGAAAAATATATTATAAATAAATGGGTATCATTTCTGGTGATAATTGTATGTGCATTGATTCAATAGAAATGGATATCCATTATAACATTAGTCCTAAAATATAAATTAAATTATATTCACATACTTATCCCCCCATGTCATGTTCATGAATGGTAATGTATTGAACGTGGAAATTAACTTCAAAATGAAATAAATCCAATACTTGATAACTTACCTATACATGGTCATCTAATTGGGTAGTTTGGGTAGTATACATTGGGTATTGTGTTTTATTATGTTTATCTTCTTCTAGTGATGTTATTTTATTCTTATAAGACTCTTTTGAGCCGTGATATTGGGATTTTAAAAAAATCTATGCCACAATGTCCTCATGTCTTTCTACAATAAAGTGGTGATGATTCTTGCACCTATTGTGGTGGGCCATGTTATGTTAGTCTTACCTCCCAGTTTTCCGCACGAGGCACCACCTGTTGTACCTGATCCGGGAACTAATCCCTTGTCCATGATAGTTTCCTACATCAGATATATTTCTCCACAGGTTTCATCTATTTTGGATGTTCTAGCCCGTGAGTTCTAGCAGCATCAACATCTGACATTTTCCGGGGATGGTGGTTCTCAGGCTGCTGAGTCTTGGATAAAGGTCATGATGACTACCTTTGAGAATATGGAAATTCCTCTATAGAGGATACCCGAACATTACACATACATTCTTATGAGATTCATCTATGTATTGGTGGGATGTGGTTACACAGGTCGGTCATCATCAGGGCATGTTATTGGATGATTTCCAGACTACCTTCTATGATTAGTTTTCCCTCTAATGTGATGAGCTGATAGATCCAGAGATTTAATGCTTGATGAAGAGGGTTCTATGTTATTTATGGAATATTCAACATATTTTACTAATTTACTATGCTTAGAAACACATATAGATGGTGATGAGCATTTTTATGATAGAAGTATTGAGGAGCGGATCTAGTAATGCATATGAAGTCAAATTAGACCCGCGGTTCTTCCAGTGGATGGAAAATTTCCCACGAGGTTTATTATCAGAGAAGATGCAGCCAGAGTATCCATTTTGAAAACTATTTTGTGTGTCATCTGTGTGGAAGACTAGGGAATAAGATGCCATAATATGATAGATACCCTATGAAGTGTCGGGCTGCTGACCTTATGTATCATTATCATCGTTTGTATTGGAACCGTCCACCAACATTGAGTGGAAATGGATAAACATTAGTTCCACCTCCTGAGTGAGTTCTTATGCACCACCTCAGCTGGGATTTGGAATATCACCAGTAGGTCTGGCCGAGGAGGAGGACATGACCATGGTATTTCAACACATTATCACTAGCAGTTCAAGCAGTGTAGTAATGAATGTGGTAGTCTATATATTTCACATGGTCATGGATTAGGTAATTTTCATTCTATATAACCAATAACTGTGGATACACCTGTGGGACCATCAACAGTATGAGGTACTATCACAGTAGCCTTTACTATTGTCTATTGATTGTTTGATATAGAGTATTCAAACTCATTCATTTCTATATCTATCATGGAAAACCATGTACTACAGAATCAATATCACAATGAGGTAATTACCCTAAATACAACGTTAGGGGTATGAAAAGAGGGAATATTACATTGTAGGGATTGTCCCCTTATTGTAGGCATTTAACGATTCTCATGGAACCTTATAATAATCAGGATGAAATGTTTTGATGTAATTCTCAGGATTGACTACAGAGATCACTATCATGCTTGTGTATTCTGCTATCACCTAAAGGTATTTTTTTACATCATCAAAGGGAATCAGTTATATAAATAAGGGTGACTAGGATTTCAATGCTGGTAGATCAGGACTAGATTATCCAGGCATAGGTGGAGTGACCGCCCAAATTGAAAATATATTCATATAGGATTAAGGATTTCATGAAAATAATTTCCTTTAGTAGTGGATCATTTCAAGGAAGTCATTCCCAATTAATTTTATAGCTTACCTCCCAAGAAAATTGTAGAATTTACAATCGAGATTGATTTTGGAGTAGCTCTAGTGTCAATTCCTCTTTACAGAATTGAACCAACTAAACACAAGGAACTCAATAAGAAGTTATAGGATCTAAAGGCCAAATGTTTTATACAACCCAATACATCCTCTTGGGGTTCCCCATTCATTTATCAATAAATTTAGATAGTTCTCATTGTTTATGTGTCAATTAGAGAATATTTAACTAGATTTTGATAAATGAATACTATCCAATTACACGAATAGATGATCTCTTTGGCCAGGTATGAGAAGAAAAGGAATTCTCTGTGATAAACCCGAGATCGGGTTTTCAATATGTTCGATTGAGACTATCAGACATACCTCGTAAAGATTTTTTTAGAAGGTATTGTCTATATTATAATATTGTCATGTCGTTCGGGCTTATGCATACACCTACCATTTTCATGGCTTTGATGAATTTGTTTTTTCACCCCTATTTGGCCTCTTTTTTCCTGGCCTTTGAGGACGACATCTTAGTGAATTATCCCACTTGTAGCGACCATGAAAATCATTTTGAGATCATTTTTGACTATAATAAGTGAGTATTATATTTATGTCAAGAATTTTAAGTGCCACTTTGGGATTGACTTGGTCAACTTATTGGGTTGTATTACTTCAGAATAATGAGTATCTGTTGACCCATAAAAGATTATTCCTTTATTTTTCTGGGATTATCCCAAGACCATGTTTGATATACGGAGTTTCCTCGGGTTGGGAAAATACAATAATTGTTTAATACAAGACTTCTCATGTCGTGCTTCACCTCTTACATGTCATACAATGAAGGGTGCCACATACACATGGTCAGAAGCATGTGAGAAATCCGTTGATGAGTTTAAAGGGTGGCTTGTATCGACACATATTCTAATTCTTACCATGTAGTGTATAGTCGATACAGTCTTCTATAATGAATCAGGCATTGGCAGAGGATCAGTACTGATGCAAGATGAAAAAAGTCAATTTGTATGTATCTTAGAAGTTGAGGCCTCATGCGATAAATTACCCAATGCCCGACCGTGAGCTTAAAGTATATTTCCATGACTTACATTGTCAGAAACATTATATGTTAGGTGTGTTCATTGTGGTGTACACAGACTATCAAATCCTGAAATATATCTTTTCTCATCATGGATTTATCCTTAAACAGTGGATATGGGTCCAATATCTACAATCTATTGATTTTGATCTTGCCTACAGGCCAAGAAAGGGAAATGTGGTCGGTGATACCCTTAGTTTGAAAGCTCAAATGCAATTCATATATAAATACAATTTATAATAGAAGTTAATGTCATTTTTTCATCTGAAAATCATGTACAGTTTCATGATTTTCAAGAGTATTGTTTCCTCTAAACCATAACAGTTACTTATTACCTCCCTATGTTGGGGAAGATTAGTACCTTTATATATTCTGATGGTTTGGATGTGAGTTATAGTATTAAGGAATATTAAACCACATCTACAATGGCCTTTGGACATAGATGATATACTTCATGTAGGTGGATGTGTATGGGTCCCAAAAAACATGATAGTGGAGTTGATGAAAGGTTCCCATGCTTCGCAGTAGGCAGTTTATCTCAGAACCTCAAAGGTATATTGATATATGTGATTCCAGAATCGGTTGCATGGCGTGAAACATATGATATCAGGCCTTATCACTAGGTTTTCAACCTTCCAATAGGTTATGTATGAGAAAAAGAGACATGTAGGCTTATTACGGCCAGTTTCCATCCCTGAGTGGAAAGGGGAAGATGTTGATATGGATTTCGTAGTCAGATTACCTAGGTCTTCTAGGGGTCATGATGCTATCTGGGTATTCATTGATCAACTATCTAAATCACCCCACTTCATCATTATACGAGATAATTTCTTAGTTGATGAGTTGGGTAGAATTTATGTTTGTGATATCGTACAAATACATGGGGTTCCTCGTACTATTGTTTCAGATCCAGACTATCTTTCCACTTCATTGTTCTGGAAGGGTTTTCAGGATGTATGGGATCTTTGGTGCATATAAGTACAACCATTTTTCCACATACTTGTGGACAATAATAAAGGATGATACATGTTCTAGATGATATGATCTGAGCATGTTCCCATGATTTCAACGGTTCAATGGAAAATCATATCCCTCTCATCGAGTTCGCCTATAATAATAGTTTTTAGGTGATGATTAATATGGATCCTTTTGAGGCCTCATATGGTAGTCTATGCCATTCACCCTTCTTTTAGGTATAGGAATGTGAGGTAGCCCTACTGAGTCCTCATATTATTCATGATACTTTATGTAATGTACATCTGATAAGAATGCATATGAATAATGCATAATATAGATTGAAATATTATTTCTATCGTCGTCGATGACCTTTTAAGTTTGAGGTTGGGGATCATTTTTTTCTTCTGGTATCACCTAGAATAGGGAATAGAAGGTTATGGAAAAGGGAAGGCTATCACATCATTATGTAGGGCCATATGAGATCCTAGAGATAGTCACGCTGGTAGTCTATCAGTTACTACTATCTAAGAGGAATTGTGCTATAAATGATGTGTTTTATGTCCAACACCTTCATCAATATCTTATTTATTCATCGTATATATTATATATTTATAAATCTGAGTTATATTTAACTTCTATATTTGAGGACTATCCAGTGTGTACCGTTTATAGGGGCACAAGGACTCTCTGACACTGGTCTATCCCCCACAGTATTTGTGCTATAGCAGCCCAACTGAGTATAGGATGATAGTTGGGAGAGGGAATCCAACATACATAGCAAAAGTCCATAGTTAATCTCAGACATTTTTCCCTTCCATTGGAATAAAAAATTGTGGGTAAAGTTCATTTAAAGTGGGTTGACTCTAAGAACCCATTTTTCACTCAGGAATGGATCCATTAACATTCATTCTAAATATTTACATTGAACCTAATATGGATGACTAATTGGATAGTAACTATTATGAGGGTTTCTAGGGCTTGTTAGGAGTCCAAAACCCATCTTTTTTAGAATCCCAGGGTTAGTGCATGATTTCGAGTAAACTGTGCAGGAATTCAAAATATTTTGGAAAACCATTCAGAGTGTGTTTTTTTAGACTAAGACACCTCACATAGCTGAGGCATGGTAGTGCCGACTATTTTTGTGAACACCCATTTTTCATTGGTACCCATGCATGGCTTACAAATTGTTTGATCAAAATGTATAGAAGATGTTATTTCAGGAATAACTATATCACAAAAATTTGAAAACCATGCAAGGGATATAATTCTAGGCAGATTTATCATAATTATACTAATTATCTATTTACCCCCCACATACTACCTAATCTATGAACCAGTAGGATTAATCCTTTGCCCAAAAATTTTTCTCTTTTTGAAGGAAAAAGACATGGATCAAGAGATATCCTTCATCTAACATTTTATTGATCTTCTATTCCTCGCGTTGGATTTTCCAAAGTAGGAACTGAAGTACTTTTTATCCATTCTTCTTCTCTCTCTATCTTAACCTATATATCATCTTTTGAGCATATTTCACCTTTTCATAGATCTACTCTAATCTGAGGCAAATCATGGGGCAATACCGGAGGAGAAAGATCATACAACCATAGGGTGGGTGGTCTATAACACATAACACTGTTCATTTATATTGGAATATCTGTGTGGGTACCGTCGATTTCATCGGGGACTGTTTCATAAATTATAATGCCCTGATTAATCATGTTAGAATGGTATGGTGTTTCTCTTTACAAATATATGATTAATAGTTAGTGGTTACACCCAAAATAGTATATTCCCCCAATGTTCTAGGTCATTCCATATTTGGGTTTTAGTGTTTTGGAAAATTTGAACCACCATTCGGGTGTGCCATCGTTTGACCTTCCTAAAGGCGAGCCTTCATATAATAAATGACTTCTTATTAATGGTAATTTCATAATAGAATGTACCATGTATGCTCACCACTAGACCCAAAAATGGTAACTGTATAAAATTTATTATTATAGGTGAAATATGAAATGGAATATATACAATGTATATAAATTGGCATTATCAATTGATATTGAATAAAAGATACATGTCCATAAAACCCCATTCTATATTGATAGAAGGTATCATAGTGAACCACTGTAATTGAATGTTCCATAATTTTTAATTAAGACATGATTATGTGGTTTCAATGCTAAATTACCAATCCACATTAAATGATGACAATTCATGAACATAATGAATGATTACATGATCATAATATTATGTAATAATGGATTGAGTTAATCTCACCTTGGATTTAGAAAGAGAAATACCTTGGGACTCAAGAAACCCATTATGATACAAGGATGCATTTTTATTAGGTTGAGACCCACCAAGAATATTGTTCTGGTATATTCCTTGAATTCTTATTATACTATCGTATGGTCCTTTACCTTTTTACATGATACTTCAGACACACTCCATGGATCCAACAATGACTATTATGTTACATGGTAAAATACCATAGGGTTGTGTCCTTTATTACCCCCATATTACCTTTATCTATCACCATAGACTTTGTAGGAACCTTATTGTCGAATGACTTGGATTACTCTCCTTGAATTACCCTCTTACATCTTAGATAGACTCAATATTACTAAGTTAGGGTTTTGTGGGATCTACGATACCCTAGTTATGAGACATGAACTCCCCCACCAGATACCATTATCACGTTTCCTTATTATGTATTGGTACCTTCACTACTTATTCTATATCAAGTTGATGATAGTACTAGCTATTCCTCATATGACCTATTAACATTAAGAGTTAATTAAATATTTAATGAATTGGTCACATGTTCATACACCAGCCAAGGGCTAAAGTTTTTAATTTGGTATTTAGTTATATTGTAATGTTTTCTTACATTATATATGCATGCCTTCACAAATATATATTCCATTACAAGAGGAAAACATTATAGACACCATTTGAGGTGGCCCACTGAGGTTTATCTCACACCCTCTATGGGTGTCATGTGGTACTCAGAGTAGATTACATGAGTACATGTGTTGACCAAGGGAGGCATCCTACATCAAACAATTGATGGTGTGCTAATATTTTGGATCTTTATAGAAGATTACTGAGTTGGATATTGGTATTCATGGAGTAGATTTCATTTTCTTTTACTTTATTGAACATGTTATGACTATTTTACTGTATCCATGATTTCCAGTTTTCTATTAACACAAAACTACATCATCATTTATACAATTGATATAGTTTTTGTTATTATTGTTTATCTATTCCATAATTTTTCATCCACTATCATACACTATACAAATGAAGGAATAGTATCTTCATTGACACTCTCGTCCCCCACTGCTTTTGGGAAGCCTTTGGGGATATGCGCTCGAATTCAGGTGGCCAACCTAGCCCGAGGGACCCATTAAGTGGTATCCGATTCCAGGAAATCACATTTTATGTCCATTGATATAATTCCATAATATGGTCTAGATGATTATGATTTGTATTATGTTAATAATAATTGATATAGATTATTCAATAAGATTAGAGGAATATTAAATTTTTTAGTATTTAATGTGAATAGGAAATCTAATAAAAAAGTATCTTAATCATTTAGTCTTAGTTTCCATTTTAAACATGTGTGATCCTATATAGAGAAAATATAATAAGATTTTAAGTTCTATGATTCAAGTTTAACAAGTTTCTCATGGAATTGTATGAAATTTGTAATTAGTAGTAAAAATAGTGGAAAATAAATGACACAGATAGGACCCAGACATATAAATGAGCGGATACCCACATTCAAATTGAACAATGGAATAATATACTTTATATTCTATGTTAGATTTTTATTGATTATTTTTTTATTTTTTATTGAATATTTATGATCATTTCATCTTAATAGGTGGGATTTAAAATAATAAAATTTTGTAACATTTATTTCAGTGGAAATCAATGAATCATGTCAACAATGAGTCACACCCCTCGTCAAACTATGTATAGGATCATCGTTTACTACGAACACCATGTCATATCAAAAAGTATGGTTCAACCACTGATTGGATCTATATATCTCTACATGTTTTTAACTACTTGTTATAATTTTTATATGTGAACAAGGTAGATATATGTCTTAGTATTAGAATAAAGATCATGTCCCATTAAATATCACCATGAACATTATTTCTCACACTACTCAAAAGTGGAAAAGTAAAATGGAAACAAATAATGAATGTAAGATATAATTACAGAAAAAACTTATGAAATGGTACTATTTCATAGTATTAAATGTGTTATATTATCTATTATATATATTAAAATCATCCATTAGAATAATCATCGATAGATAGTAATGGGAATGTGATTATTGACTAGTTTTAAATACTCTAGTATGAATATACAAATTATTTCAATTAAATCATTATTAAATCTATCACTTATATATTTTATTTTATCAATGAATAATATGAATGGAAAATTTAGGATGTAATAAATGGAATTATTTTCAAAAATTAATAATTTAAATTTATTAATAGTAAAAATTTATCCTAAAATTTTTATAATTAAAGAATATTCCTTATTAAATAATAATGGAAAATATACCCCAGTAAATTTATTATTTGTTAAACTAAGAAATGAAAGTGATGGGATTAAAAAAATAATGAAATGTTTCATGGAATGAATAATGAATTTTTTTAGATGAACAAATTTTAATTATGACTAATGTGATAAAATATCATAATAATTTTATAAAATAAAATTTGAATCTTCCTAAAAATCATGTTCAAAATTTAAAGAAGGAATTTTTAGATATCATTAAATCTCTAGAATATTTAAATAACATTATAGATATAATTTTTCATGAGATAGATGTAAAAGTTTTAAAAATATATTTTAATTTAGAAAAATAATCTTATGAAGATAAAAGTAGATCAATGTCTATTAACATTATTCAAAAGATCCTCACTTCAAAAAAATACATATATTAGTGGATAAAAGTGATAACAGTTTTCTAAAAATAATGTCTATTCTATATAATAGGAAACAAAATCTATCCCCAAATTCTTTTTTCATTGAAGATGTTTCCATGAAAATATCATGTCATGAAATATATTATTAGATGCTTCTGGGTTCATAAAAATAGTAAAAAAACCCACCAGTTTATCAAAAATTGGATTTTTGATTGAGAAATAACATTATCTGTGTGATAAGAAATAAAAAGGAAGGTGTCTTTTAATTATGAAAAATAAATCAATAATGTTGGTTGGAATATATTTCAAAGGAATAAATATATATTTTATAGATATTGTTTTTTTGTATAATATTTCAGAAATAAGTTCGTTAATAATTTTTATAATATTGTATTTTATAAATTTAAAATATGTCCTACATTAAGAGGGGTAAAATTGTATATCCGTGAAAATACTTCTTTGATCATCCAATTTAAATATAATAATGGAAATTAATCTATATATAACATCATTTAATATCTAGACACCTTTTATAAATTTTATAAATTTTTTTTACTATGATGATGAGTGATACATTACAGTAAGCATTGATGAATAATTAACTACTAATGTAAGTGAAAAATAAAAGGTGAAGAAAATCATTTTAATAAATATTTTCATTTGACCATGGGGTTAATGAAAGTCTAATATATTAAATAGAACACACCTAATAATAATATAAAGGGTGATTCTATAAAAAATATGAGTTTCTTCTATAATGGTTGAAAAATTGACAAAATTGATTCATTAATTCAATACTTAATAATTAATGTTAAAGGAAATATGTTTGAGCAATAATAAAAAACAAATCAAGAATTAGACCAAATGATTTGATTATTGGAAGACATCGCTAAAAGAGATTTATAAATTCATTTGATATTGCTTAAAATATGTAACTTATGTACGCATGAGAAACCAAATGTGAGATATAATAAATAGGGAACAATAATTTTAAATACCTAATATTATGGAAATAATAATTAGAAGATTAAATTAAATTGAAGTGTGAATAAAAAATTTAATCTGGTATGATAGATTTCTTGATACTTGGAATTCCACATTTAATCATAAAATAAAATATGAATAATAATATAAAGAAAATGTCCTTTCATCCACATATTTTATTATATAATATAATTATTGAGGCGTTTTGGGGGCTGGGAATTATGTTTTGGAAACATATATGTCATTTTAAGGGGATATTCATTAATTGAATAGGTCGTTCATGTGGTAAGTCAATTCTGGAGGTGATTCATTCTGGCGGAAGGTAATTCATCTGGTGATTCATTTCAGGCAGTGATTCATTCTAATGGGTGATCATTCTAGAAGTTGTTAATTCATAGCGGTGATTCATTATAGTTTTATGTCAATCTAGTGATGAGTAATTTATATTGGAGAGTCATTTTAATGTATGAACATTTTAACAATGAGTGTTATCTAGTGGTCGGTCATTCTAGCATTAGGTTATTCATGTAGTGATTTATTTTTTTTTGGTGATTCCTTAGGATGATAGATCATTCTAACATTGATTCATTTCTGGTGGTGAGCCATTCTGGTGGTTGGTCATTCTGGTGGTGATTCATTTACAGTAGTCGGATATTCTTACAGTTTGTTATTCTTACAGAGAGTCATTTTTTACAGTGATTCATTTAGGCCATAGGTCATTCTGGGGTGATTCATTTTTTATGGTGATCCATTTTTGTTTTAGTTCATTCATATAGTGATTCAATACTAGTGATGGGTCATTTCTTGTATATGGTCATTAAATGTTTTTTAGTTTTCCTAGATAAATAAAAAAATATCAATTTCAAACTAATTTATGATGAAAAATGGTATAAATAATTAATTAAGGGTTTTTAAATCTATTTCAATGGATATTATTCATATATGAAAATTTTAAAAATTATAGATACATAGTAATTTCTTAAATTTTATAGACTGATGGTATACACCTTCAATGGTATGTTATAATTATATTCAACACCTAGTGTCAGATATATTCATTTGAAAGTAGTGCCATTTTTTATTCATTTGGGATTATATTATCTTGATATTGGTGGTTATAAAACAATTTATTCCATAGAGTTATGAAACATAATTTCAATAATTGGATTGATTTTACCCAAAGATGATTTCTCTTATACGCGCTACCCTATTTTGGTCCAACAAGTTATAGAGAATATTAATATTCCATGTAGGAAATCCTTCATTTATCCATATTTGGATAATACATTATTGTATTATTATTGTTATCTATTGTTAATATGGTTTCATCTAAATTAATATGTATAATTTAAATGGATTAAATTGAATAATAATAGTTAAGGGAATGTCAATCATGATCATCTAACATTATTGTTATTGTCCTGATAATGAGAAATATATGGGCTTATTACTGGAAGGAAATAACTACTATTGGAGGTATATTATAGCTCTAGTAATATTACTAATTTGGAGTGAATTGAATTTTATTTAAAACCCATTAAAATCTAATTTAATAATTACATATAAATATTTTTTAAATTGGATGCCATGGGAACATAAGGTATTTGTGAAAAGGATCATTAAATAAATAAAAGGAGATGAATAATATCCCAATTACTATATCTTAAAATGTGTTCCAATGTCGTATATGATGTTATGTGTTAAATGGTTTTGTTTTTTTTGGGATGATATGATTCAAAATAGCTATGTGTTTATGTCTTTGGGGGTGGTATATGGGATGTAGTTATGGAGTGAGTATTCAATGGAGGTTGTCATTTGGTTATTGGGATGTTGATATGTGCATCTTGTTGGGTGATATATAGTTTATGTTTACTGGTTTGTAATGGATTATGAAATTAGTAATAATTTTGGGGATGTTTAACTAATTAATTAAAGAAGTAATGTGTTGATTAAATGGATCATTTGTGTATATGAATGATGTGATGGAAAAACTAAAAAAAATTCTATTTTTAATCTAATTGGTTCATAAAAATGAATATAGAAAATTTCTTAATGATTATTAAAGACTAAAATAGTGAGTTATGTATTTTTTATTCTGTCAGGTTTTGGATTTTTATTTTTTAGTATATGAGTTGTATAAATATTTTTTTAAACTAATGTTGTGTAACCAATGGATTGGGATTGTGTGTGTTGATCAATATGTATGTACCATTGATATTATTTTGATTTCAATATAATACTCACACCCAAAGATTTCTATGTGCTGACACACACATATTCTCTCATGAGTTTTTTTTAAACAACATAGTTGGATGATGGATTCCAACCTACCCACCCTTTCCTTCTCCCACATCTAGAAGATTATAAAATCATGCACTAGATGTGATGACCGTTTTATAAAATTTAAACTTTTGAGTTGTTATGTGATGAGATTTTATGGCCTTGGTGTGTTAAGGTGAGATGTGGTGAGACAGATTTCAGTCAGGGTCTTCTATAAAAGAGAAGGCAATGAGTTGGATTCCCATTACATTTATGATTACCCAATAATATGTTTTTTATGTGCTGTGATTCCCCAATTTTTAGAGGAAGGGAATTGATGTGATGGGATGTGATATTATTTTGAAGAGGTGGGAGTTACATGACATACAAGGTTGGTTTCTAAGAACATCAAATAAGTGTGCATGATGTGGAGGGTAGCCTATAACTGATGCGATTCATAGTATATTAGTATACTTTGATGAATTATTTAATGAGAAAGACTGGGTGATGTTTGGATTTTGGATAATATCAATGTATATGTGTGGTTTGGTTATACTAATTATTTTACATGTGAATTAGTATAAGCTTTTAAAATGTTCACAAGAAACATTAATTTTCTACATATAATACATATACGCTCACCCTATCAATATAAATGTGTTTCTGAGATTCTAGGATGACTACAGAGACCGTAATGGAATTTACATGCACGGACCACTATACAGTTTTTGTGTCACTACTCTAGCTTTTATTTTGGTTATTTTCTTTAGTGACTTTTTTATCTATTTTAGTTTTATTAACAAATGCATTGTGGGATGGTTTTTGGATATCTTATATTTTTATAATCATATTTATATATATATATACACGTGATGATTCTTAGTGATTAATCTTGTCTCTTAATCATTTTTATATTATATATATTAAGACCTATAAAATACATGATATCTTTATAAACTCATCAGTAGTAAAAAACATAGGGCCTACTAGGGGTGGGTCAATGGAGTAATTATCACTCTTCCTTCATTGGTTTATCTTTAGAGAGATGGGGTCATGAAAAAGTGCAATCAAGTTGACGGTAGAGTAATTGTATTGTGATCAAAGTCAGTTATAGGTATGGTTGTATTGTATGGTATAAAATTAAATTCTAGTTGAACGTGGTGAATGAAATAGGATAGCGATACATTCTAGGATATGCAATTTTAGGTCCCCCTATTATCTAGTTAATAGGCAATGAGATATTGTGAATACCACATGTTGTGGAACTACATTTATGTTAGAGACCATAAAGATGTACCTTCAAAATTAATACTTGTGGTCATGATTGAATTGTGTTGTTTTATTAAGGTTAAAATTAATAAAAAATGTTAAAATGATTCCAAAGACAATTCCACGATATCAAAATTATAAAATCATTATTTCACATTTATATATGGATCCTGGTATTCATCTTTGTTTGGATTAGGTATTGGAGGTTTAACAGAGTAACATATTTTATCGACTAAGGGTTTATTCAACTAAGGATGATGATTAGTGGAAGAGTAAGTTTCATTATTTTGAATGGTATGTTTTTTTGGGAAGTATGAGTGTTGAGTTTATATTATGGAGACATAAGATTTGATGGAGGATCTAGAGATCACATTTAATTTTATCAGGTCCCTGATGTAGAATTGCATCCCCTAGGAAACTAGTCAGTTCCAGGTTCATTTACATCCATGGTTGAGGATATAAGTTGGTGAGTGGAAGGAGGATTACGTTTCTTGGGTGAACATCTCTATGTAGTTCCCTGTAGAGTTTTATTAATCAACCATGATGGAAGTTATGATTCAAGAGATAATTTATCATCAATATGGGAGTATATTTATGAAGGTGATTGGGATCATGTTCATGGATCTTCTATGAATTTCCCTAGATCATTTCCCAAATGAGGAGTCCCGATTGAGGTTACATACAGAGTCACCATGACTATCGATATAATATATAGTTTCTCTTTTAAATTTCCAATGTATTTGGAGGATCAAAATAATGAAAAGTTGTATGTGTGTACTCCCTCCCGAGGATTATTTCCATGAGAGTGGAAATAATAGAGTTGAAAGTGTATTTGATTTATCATTTTTATTTCTCAAGAACTCGGTTGATCGTTTTTTCAACCAGTAGGGAGTCGGCCTCATCTACATATCTTCTATCCATATGATGCCATTGATTCCTATAATCCTCTTGGGGTCCTTATAATAGTGTGTTTCATCTTTGGGGTTCATGTCTATCTTCATTATCAGTGCCCAGTGTCTTCTCAAGCAATGTTTGGTGTAGGTTGATATCTTTGGTGCCAGCCTAAGCAGCGGTTAATGGTGAAGTCATTCCAATAGAAAGTTAAGTTAGATTATGTTCTCGTGATAGAATATGTGGATGAAATGGGTGGAACTCAACATTTACCTAACCCTCTAGGAACTCGAACAGAACGTCGACATGTTAGAGGCAATTAGAGAATAATTGGAGGAGCTAGGATTAGTCATTTTTAGGAAACAAAGGCAATAGAACTAGTGGCACCAAAGGTCATATTATGTATGATCAAATTATCATGTACCCTTGTTTTTACCAAGAATTATTTTGTTTATTTCAAATAATTTATTGTACCCTATATTGTCTGTTCCCTTGGACATAACATATAATGTCTTCCCATCCCTTGGTGACCACTATGCATGATGGAGGCTAGACCTACTTATTTGGTCTGTGAGAAACATGAAAACTGATTATGGGGAAACATGAGTATTCTATGGATCTTTTAATAATTAAGAATCATCCATACAATTTCATCCTCAACAACAAATGGTTTTATTATGTGGGTGCTATTATCGATTTATTTTAATGGATAGTCATGTTATCATATTTTATGGATAGTGTGTTGTTTTTGTTTGTGATATGGGTTAATAGGGGTAAAAATAACATTTAGATACACTGCATTCTATGGTTTTTCAGTTTTCTATGTGATCAGTAGACATTGGGATGTGGGAGGCTCCAATGATTTCTAGGTAGTTCTTCAATGTTTTCCCCATAGAGGTTGTTACTCTACCCCATCATCATGATGTTCTGTTTGAGAAAGACTTTTAGATTACTGATTCATAAATTCTGATGGATCCATGTATTATAGTGTCTTCTATGACGCAAGAGTAGAGGATTCTAATTGGTGGTCAGATGTCGAGTTGTTTCATTCGACGTAGTGTACCACTATGGGGTTCTCTGGTTTTATCCACTAATAAGTATAATGATAATCTAAGGTTTTTATCAACATATAAAAGATTAAACAAGTTTATAGAATGGAATCATTATCCTTTTTCAAGGATAAATGAGGTTTTTTACTATCTTAGGGGAGTTCGTTGGTTTTCGAGGTTCAATCAGTGGTCTCGATAGCAGCTGTTATGGATGAACGATACAGATATCTAAAAGACTATATTCAGATGCTTGTATTAGAAAATTGTGTACATGGTCATTCCTTTTGGTTTTATGAACTCACCATCCATGTTCGTGGGGATTATAAACATTGTGTTATTTGGGGTCCTAGATAGGTTTTTCTTCATATTTTTAGATTATATACTAATCTACTCTAGGTTAGAGGAAGAGAATGTTTGACATATCAAAACTATTTTGTAGGCTCATCATCGCCACCACCTCTATATAAGGTTGTGAAAGTTTATATTTTGGAAATATGGGGAGAATTTCCATTGGAATGTAGTGCATCAGTGGGGTATGGATGTCGACCTATCAATAATCATGGAAACTATTTATAGGGATGAATCCCTGAACGAGGTAATGGTCCATATCTTACATGTACATTTATGATTTAATTGTAGGAATGTGCCCAATTTTTCTTGAGTTACAACCTATTCTATTGAATTGACTATGAAGGAACATACATTCATGAAGATTGTTCTATACTCGGTAGTGTTTGATTATCTGAAGGGGAATTTAGTCATGGTTCCATTGATTTAGATTCCTGAGGAGGGTGTGCTCTTTATTTTCTTCATTGAAATATGCATCCGGGATTCTATTTCATCTTGATGAAGCATAAAGTCATGATCTATTATGGGTAAATACAATAATTAAAACTTAAGTGTAAATATTAAATAAATTATTTATGGAATTTTGATGTTTTCATTTCACTAATGTAATGGTGACATTTCCACATTAGAGAGGGAATTTTGATTTTTATGGATCAATGTAATTTTCTTGTTGTCTTTTATCATTGTGGTCATAATATGTGGAAGAGCATTTGTATGAAGTTTTTCCAGGTATATGATCATGAGGTATCCTAAAGCTCATGAAATGGGGATTTCATTTATGATAATTTGATAAGAAATCTAATGATGAATTTTTTAGAACATGGATTTATTTCTTGTATGGAACATTATTTAAGGTTTTTTATGAAAAAGAATAAAAGAGGAATTTTATGATTACATGTTGTGTACTCTTAAGTACATGACATGTACATGGATTCCATGCATAACTGTATATTGACCGTGTAATGGTTGGGTACATGGCCATGTTGGGTGAGCTACCGGACCGCCTAAACGGGGTCTGGTTGAGGCTAGTACACGGTGTGTACATTAAATGAACACGCCATGTACTATAATTTTTACTATATTAATCAGGATGGGGTCACGTCTAATCTCTAAAAGCATCCTTTTCTTCCATGTCTCATATAGTAGAATGACAAGAAGACCAAGAACATGGAGAACATACCATTCCTCCTTCCAAAATTTGATTATGACATTGTCGAGTGTGTTGGGTTCCCACATGTGATTTCTTTCATTCCCAAGAGCCAATATTCCTAACTTCTGCACTCACTTAAGTTATTTAGGGTTGAACTATTTTGACCATTTCGTAGATATATGATGTTCAAGGTTGATTCAAGGGCTGATGTTCAAGAGTGATCATCGTACCACATCATGGTATGTGGTTTGTACCTTTCATTGGTTATCTTTTGAATATATATGTTAAAAGTGTCGAATAACCTTGTTTTGGGTATTGATTTGTTTTTAATTTTCTCTTGTTTAATGCCTTATATGTTATTTTTGATTGATAAAGGGTTATTTATGGTGCATAAGGATTACTACATTATTTATGGATGTTTTTCCCATGATTTTTTTGGTTGTGGCCATTTGGTATAGAAAGCATATTAGGATTCTTTGATTTCCATTCCTATTGTTTTTAGGATAAAATTGTTCTTTATATGAAATGCATGTGTTTCACATTATGAAAGTATGACCAATGAGAGTTGGTTGTGAGAGCTTCCCAAAGTAGGGTCTTTTAATTATGAATTATTATTATGATTGACCACAGATATTGACTATGAGAGTTGTCACAGGTCATTGACCAGAGGGGTTAGACTGTGATAACTACCCATAGGTTCATTATTAAAATAATTTTGGACCATAGGGCATTTACTATGACAGCTTCTAGGGGGTCATTATAATGTATACCAAGGGGGTGTTGATTGTGAGAGCTACATATGTGGTTGTTTCTAAATAAATAGATCTATGTAAAACCAAAGGGGTTAGACGGTGTGATTTTTCTCAAAGGGTCTTCATTATTTATTGATTTGATAATATGTTGAACCAGTGGGGAGTAGACTTTGAGAACATTCCCAGAGGGTTTCTGATGAATTATTTTTTGATTTTGATTATCCTTCCAAGCCAAAGAACAATCATGGACTCGATATTACCTGATTGTTTTGATGTTATTTTGAGACTTTTTTTGTTATTGTTATATAGGGGGATACATAGCATAGGATATATCACGAGCATACCTTATTCAGCGGTTTGAATAAGTTATGAATGTAAATCAATGTAATTGAAAACTGTAGGATTTTTTACTCTTGATTACTTACAAGTTTATTTCATCATTTATGCATATTATCTATTATACACATTCACAAACAATTAGGCATGGATCATTTGAGGGTCACCTATTGGGATTCATCTCACACCCATTTTGGGTCATGCTTTTCGACCCAAACAGATTATGTTATTTCATTTATAGATAAGGGCAAGTTCTCTTCTTCATCAGGTTCTTGATTTCAATTTGATCATGATAGTATGGGACCAAGATGGGGAATCCGATGCTGCTAGAGTTTACGTTTTTATTTTAAAAATTGTTTTAGTATTTTATTTCCTACATTGTGACCTTTTTGGTTTCTCTTCATGACATACGTGACATGCATCAATTAAATATGTTATCAAATTGTTTTATTACTTTCAGTCATCCATTATTTACTTATTGAATGGTATTACTACTGCCGTTAATCTTTACTATATTTTTTCACTATGATACACATCCAATGTGGGAATAGTTTCACCACGGTCACACCCAATGCCCTTGATTCTAGTCAAGAGCCTCTGGAATTCGAATAATTGCACCTGAGGTAATATGACAAACTGGGTACTGGCCACCATTGGGAGATACCCAGAATCGGGATATTACAAAGTGGTATCAAAGGATATTATTTTCATCTTTGTCTTTCTATTTGGAGCATATAGAGAGGGATATGAATGAATGGGAAGTTGGTAATAAGATGATCCTGGGAGTAGCAAACCCATGTACATGGAAAAAGTTATTTTGCACGAATATAGAAATTTTTTCTTATTCATCAATTGTTACAGTTGATTTGATTTCACCCTTGGAGACACGATTTTTTTGTTCTATTATGATTTGTATCATTGTTGTCCTAAATCTATTTCATCACGATGAGATGATGGTATGTAATCTCATGAATCATATAGAAATTTGGTATAGATCACTTGCCATGCTTTATTTTCATTCCATTTAGGTTGCATTTATGATTGCATGCTTTTGTGATAGATTTCAAGATAGAATACATTCTATTTTGATAGGTTATTGGAATATGTAATGATTCATTTTGATGGAAACCAATCTTTGGCCCCTGAGGTGTTATGGGCCCTCTTGGATCAGAATTTGATGGATCGAATTTGAAATTTAATTGAATTATTTCATGTTATAATGAGGAAAATGATTCAAATCATTGATTAATGGGAGTATGGGCTTTTACATGTCAGAATTTGTCATGCATTGGATAAAATTTTATGTTTTCATAGGTTCAGGAAGAGATTCAGAGGCCTATAATCCAGGAATCTAGATAACCCGACATGTGGTTCTATGAACACATGTCATGTGTTCCTCTATTCCTAAAGAAACAACTTTTATTAAGTACACGCCATGTTGTATTTAACCGTGTGACTGACTATATGAGCAGAGAAACAGGGTTCGGAATATTTTTGGTAGAACATTCCGTGTTTAGATTGTACATGTCGTGTTGTAAATAACTATTTATCTAGCCATACGAGCAATTAAATGGGTGGATGTAACATAGGTTGTAGACATCGTGTTCCATTTTTGCACACCATATATATTTGATCATTTCTCTGAACGTTTTAATAATGACCTGGATGGTGGGAAAATAACTGGAACACACCGTGTGTAGTGTCAACATGTCGTGTAGTGTTACCAAGTATAAAACCATGTGGTCTGAGTCATGTAGATATATGTGGGCAGGATAAAAAATCACTCTCACATCATGTCCGATAAGTAAAACGTCATTTTTTGGGGTGTTACACCAACATGTTTGGAAAATGTACACTCCCATGGTGATACAAAAGGTAACACGCCATGCAGAGGTTATAAACGTTGTGTAAACATTTTTGTAAAATGTGAATTATTTATTCTCTTATTATTAATATGCACTTATAATTATTAGTCTGTAATAATATTTTATTAAGGTGTGCTCTTGAACATGCATAGTCATGCCTATAAGACTTCCTCTAGTTGTAATTTAAATTTGGAGAAATGTCCCATCACCAAATGTGCTAGATCAGGGACTACCAAAAGATCCTCTCATTGTGCCCATACTGGCACTAATTATTATACCAAATGCAGGTGCTGATTTAGAGTTATATAAAGGATTCTTGAAGATGTTATAGACATTTCAGGGAGCACTACATCCTACCCTGTATTTGGAAGAGATACAATGGATGTTCTAGTTGAAGCATCATCCCACTTTTTCAGGGGATGGAGGACCATAGGATGCATATCCATGGATGGAGTCAATGATTGTTATCTTTGATCATCTGGAGATGCCTCTAGAGTGGAGGGTGAAGCTTTCTACATACTTGCTACATTATTATGCCAAGATATAGTGGGATGTTATCTCATAGGTGGGATGTCATCAGGATATCGTTTGGGTATAGTTCCAGAGGATCATCTATGATTACTTCTACCCCGAGACGTTTAAGACCGATCAATCCTTATAATTGATGCATTTTTAGTCGGGTTCTCTTTCTGTGATGGACTTCCCATCCATTTTTATAGAGCTTCAGTGCTATGCACTAGTTTTTAAAGGCGATGAGTTATCATTGGATATGATGTTTGAGGATGGTCTCGTGTATGACATCCAGACACAGGTGATTGTATTCAAGATGAATTCAGTGACAAATATAGTGAAACAAGAGCTGATTACAATGCATGATATAAGTGTGTTAAGAGCATTGAGCAAGGGAGATTCAAAATCATGATCTAGTATGCCTTTGAAAGATAGGAGGAAGCACCGCAAGGAGTCATCATGCAATGTTTCATCATGTAATTAGGTGGTATTATAACAGTGCAGGAAGAGTGGGAATACGAGACTACATTGCCTAAGAGAATATGTAATGTTCCAATCTAGTAGCATGATGGTTCATCATCAATGTGTTTTCTGAATGTCCTCACCTACAATAGATGATAAGGGTTTTACCATGACTCCACATTCTATAGCATGACCGCCGGTTTTTCTCATCCGTTAGGGAACATGTGTTCGTCGGGCCGTTCAGGCCGAGCAGGTGGTCACAACCGTGGTAGTCAAGCTACATACTTCCAATGACATCAGGGTTGATCAGCTTAGGGTGGTCAGACAAGGTCATAGCACCGCAGTATAGGTCAAACTTTTTCAGTGAAGAAGCCCTCGTAGTAGTAGAATCCTGAACCCTCTATGGTTAATGGTAGATTTATATATTCCTCTATTTTAGCTTCTACTATTTTTGATACAGGGGATTACCCTAATTTTATATCTGTTGATGTTGATGAAGTACTTGGACATTGTATCTTTACTTATGAGTATTTTATGATGCTAGACACTTCATTGGGGATTTGGGTGGCTATTGTATGTCAATTAAAGGGGTTCCAAATTAAGGATGGTTGATGTCCCTTATTTTGGTACCTCTATGTCATATAGATGGAAGGGTACGGTTTCATTCTAATAATGGACTAATTTGTATTATTTCATGTCTTTGGTGACTACTATCTCTGTAGGGTGAGTTTCATGTCACCAGTGTGTGGGTATTATCTACACAATAGAGAATGGGGCATTTAGGAAAGCATAGCTGGACATGAACATCACGGGTTGGGAGGAATTATATCCTAGATTGGTATTTTATATTTGGCTGATTGGGGTACATCATATATATATGTTCCTATAGCGGTGGATCATTTCAGATATGTATTTCTAGAGTATCATTCGGGTTTACCATCGGATCAAGAGGTATATTTCTCTGTTGAACATGTTCCAGGAGTGGCACTGGTGTCCATTCTTCATTACATGGTGGCTACACTAGAGTTACATGAGCTCAAGAAGTAGTTAGTGAAGTTGTAGGAAAAGGTTTTCATCCGACCCAAAACATCTCCATGTAGTCTGTCTGTCCTTTTTGCGAAGAAAGATGATGGTACCCTTATACATTGTGTGGATTATCGTAAGTTGAACCAATTGATGGTCAAGAACTGATATACATTTCCAAGGATTAATGATCTCTTTGATCACTTCTAATGATCCTGAGTGTTCTGGAAGATTTAAATTAGATCCGGTTATCATAAGTTTCTCCTTGGATAATTAGATATACCTATTATAGATTTTCGGAGAGGGTATGGTCTATAAGAGTATGTGGTTATACAGTTCTGTCTCATGATCACTCAGACAGTATTTTGGGCTCTGATGGACTGAGTTTTCTGTCCTTAAATGGATTATTTTGTGTAAGTCTTTGTGGATGATATCATGGTGTACTCTCACACTCGACAAATTCATGACACCCATCTCGAGAATGTTTTAGTACACTAAGTGTGCATCAGTTATATGCCAAGCACTAAAAATTCGTTTTTTGGATGGATCATGTTCACTTCATCGGTCATGTTATCTTGGATAAATGAGTATCAATAGTCCAAAAGAAAGTGAGATCATTAGTTTTTTGTGTGCATATAAAGAACTTCTTTAATGTGCAGAGTTTTCTGGGGATGGCTGGTTACTACATGCATATTATAACGGTCTTTTCAAGCTAAAAACACCAAATATTGGCCTAACTAAGAAGGTTGAAATGTACTTGTGGACATATTCATGTGATTCGGATTTTTAGGAGCTGAAATGGAGATTGACTTCAGTAATGATACCCCTTAATCAAGTGCTCGGAAAGAGTTAAACTATTTAGTGTAATACATCAGGTATCGGGTTGGGAGAAGTGGAAATTCATTCAGAAGGAGTCATTGCGTACATGTTTCGACAGTTGATGACGTTTGATGGGAAATACCCAACCCATGTTCTCGAGTTAGATATAGTTGGTTCATGCTTTACGCTGTTGGAGACATTATATTTTGGGTGATAATTTTGTGGATTACACTTACCAAAAATGTCTCAAGTATATCATCACTCACTGTGATTGTAAAATGAGACATATAATGTTGGTTGAGTACCTTCAACCTTTTGACTTTGAGCTTGCCTATATTCTTGGAATAGGCAATGAAGTGGCTGATTTGCTGAGCAGGTGGACTCAGATACAGGTAGTTCAGGAGGCCAGTAGTGAGTGGAAGCTTATGGATATATTCTCTGAGATGAATTTGGAGGTACATGGTAGACATGGTTAGACATTTATATCTTCGATATCATTTACCTATACACTACTAGATCGAGTAATAATGAGGAAGCTATTAGATTCTGAAGTCATAGTTAGGCGGGAGGGTGTGTCATGAGGGGACCCTACTCTTGGGTGAACAGTAGGTGATGATGAGAACTTTGGTTTTCATGTAAATGTATGGGTGTTAATAGGAAAGATGAGGAGGTGATGCATGATTTTCATTCCTCAGTTTGGGCCATTCATCCGGGTGTCACAATGATGTATCGAGATCTACACCATCAGTATTGGTGTCTATGTTTGAAGAGATATCTAACTTGGTTTATTATGAGATGTTCCAACTATCAGCAAGTTATGGTAGAGAATCAGTGTCCAACATGGCTTTTATAGTAGTTACCCATTCCCAAGTGGAAGTGGAATGTTTTCGTGATGGATTTCGTGATTGTTTTATTGAGGACTCCTAGAGGGAATGATGTATTTTGGTTATTGTTGAAAGACTCACAAAGGTTGGAAATTTCTTACCAATCATTAAACCATCAATAATAATGATATTGGAAGGTTGTACATCCGAGAGATTTTATGTTTGGATGGGGTTATACACTATATTATTTCAGATCGGGATGCATATTTTACTTCTCATTTCTGGAAGGGGCTATAGAGGGATTTTGGTACACATGTGATTCTGATTATATCATTCCATCCCCATACATATGGCCAGTCTGAGTGAACAATTAAGTTTTAGAAGACTTTCTACATGAATTAGTCAATTTTTTTGGGAATCTTGGGAGAGAAACATACAACATCTGTATTTATTTCTACAGTAATAGTTTTTAGGGGATGATTGAGATGGAACCTTCTTAGGATTTTTATAGTTGTCCATGCCTATCATTCCTATGTTGGCTGGAGGTAGGATAAACAGATATTCTAGGACCTTGTATTTTCTACAAGTCCACTGAGCAGGTGTAATTGATTCGTAAGATGATGGATGTAGCATAGTCTCTCCAGAAAAATTATTCTTATCTATGGAGAAGACCTCTGAAGTTTGAGGCATGAGATCAGGTTTTATTACGTGTCACCCCAAGGTTGGGACACATGAAGATTAGAAGATATGGAAAGATTTCAATATAACTTCATGAGCATTTTTAGGTTTTGGAGAGATTTTTTTTGGTATCCTATCAGTTGTATTTTCCTCATAAGTACATGACTATGCATTGCATCTTTTAGGTTTCTCATCTATGACATAACTTTTCAGACGCATCTCACTTTTTTTAACCCGAGGAGGTTGAGTTGGGCATGGATGCATCCTTTGTGGAGAACACTATTCAGATTTTGGATCACAACATAAAGGTTCTGTGTGGCTAGTATGTTCCTTTGGAATGGAATTTATGGCAGCACAAGTCAATATATGATGATACATGGGAGAGGGAGGTCAATGTACGATTACAGTGGCCATATTTTTTTTATGTTTCTTCTTCACCACCCTTGGAAGGTAAATTTAGGGTCGAATTTATTTATAGGGTGAACATGGTAAGAGCCCAGATCCTCATTTCAGGTATGGATATTTTTTTGGGATGTTTTTTAGGAAAAAGTATTAAAGGGAGATTTTATGATTACATGTCATGTACCGAGTTTCCGCACATCACTTTGTGCTAGTCATGTAATGACTGTGTACATAGTGGTGTAGGGTGACTTAGAAGACTGCCTAAAGAGGGGGGCTGTTGAGTCTAGTATGCAAAATGTAAATTAAATTAAAAAACCGTGTACATTTCTATTTATTTTATTAATCAGACTGAGGTCACATATAATCTCCAAAAGCTTCTTCTTCTTCTTGTGTCTAATACAAGAGAGCAAAGAGATGGCATAAACATCCACCAACTACAATTTTTTCGTCCAAGATTTGATTGAGACACCGTTAGGTGTGTTAGGTTTTCACTAGTGAGTTCTCTCTTTCCCTAGATCATGTATTCATGATTTCTACTCTCTCGTGTATTATTCAAGGTTGTACGATTTTGATATTTTGTAGATCTACAACGTTCTAAGACGATTCAAAGTCCGAAGTTCGAGAGTGCACATTGTACCACATCAATGTATGTGGTTTGTGCATTTATTTGGTTTTCTGTAGTGTATATATGCTAAAAGTGTTTAATACCACTATTTAGGGTATTGTGTGTTTTCCAATATAACAATTTTAAATGCCTACTATGTTTTTTTTTAATTGAGAAAGGTTTTTTGATGGTGCATAAGGTTTACTACTTTTATGAAGGTTTTTAGCATGTTTGTTTTAGTTTGGGATGATGGTTATAGAATGTATGCTAGGATGCTTTGTTTTCTATGCCTATTGTTGATAGGATGAGGATATAGTTTATATGAAATTCATGTGTTTCAGATTATGAATGTATGTCTAATGGGAATTTACCATGAGAGCTTCCAGAAGAAGGGTATTTTAATTATGAGTTGTTATTATGATTGACCAGAGGTATTGACGGTGAGAGTTATCGTCTGTCATTGAACATAAGGGTTAGATTGTGAGAGATACCAAGAGGGTCATTATTAAATAAATTTTAGACATTAGGGAATTTCATGTGAGAGCTTCCATACATCATTATTATGCATACCAAAGGGGTAATGATAGTGAGAGCTACCCAGGTGGTTGTTTGTAAATGAATAGTACTATGTTATACCGAAGTGGTTAGACAATGTGATCATTCTAAGTGGGTCTTTATTATTTATTAATTTGATGATATATTGAACCAATGAGGATTATACTTTGAGAACCTTCCTAGAGGGTTTCTTATGAATGATTGTTAGGTTATTACGAGCCTTCCAATACAAAGAATAAGATTAGATAAGGGCATACATGATTTTTTTAAGGTCTTTTGAGACATATATTATTATTGTAATACAGGGGGTTACAGAGATTTGGCTAGATCAAAATGTAACATTATTTAATGGTTTGGATAATTTATAAATGCAAAATAATTTAATTGAAAAATGTTGGATTGTTTACCCTTGAGTACATCCTAGATTATTGCTACATTTCTGCATATTACATGAATTACATATTCACTAACATTTATGAAAAGATAATTTGGGGGATGCCTACTGGGATTCATCTCACACCATGTTTGGTTCATTATTATCGACTGAAAATATTTATATGTTTGTAGGTATCGGTAAGGGAAAGTTCCCTTCTTCAAAAGGCACATGATTGTTATTAGAGCTGGAGGGAAAGGGACCAAGATGGGGCTTGCGATGCTACTAGAGTTTACTAGTTTATTTTTTTTTACTTTGGTTTAGTATCATATTTCCAGCATTGTGACATGTTGGACTACTTTCCTAAACACACATGACATGAATAATTTGTATATTTTCTTTAGTTGTTTATTTACTATCATACTTCTCTATACATGATGTATGGTATTACTGCTTCTGCTATTGTTTACTATATGTTTTCATTGTGTCACTCTACTAATGATGGCATAGATTCCCCACAATCACACCTAAGGACCCCTCTGGTAGTCAGCAACCTCTGATATTTGAGGAAATGCGCTTGAGGCCATGTGACCAACTGTGTACGAGGATCCTTTGGGCAACACCTGTAACCGGACATTGTATATTTTGATCAAATCAATATAGATTCATAGATATAGATTTCTGAGTTGGAATCCCAATATTTATAGGAATGTGTGAATGATGGTATATGATTATTTTTCATATGACAATGTAGTCGTTTTTGATGGTGGAGGTATAGGTGTCTCAATGTGGAGACTTAGATGTAGAAGAGGTGTGTGATCATGTTTTCTATGGTGATATTATAGAGCGATGGTCATAGGATGGTTAGAAATATGTGGTGATTCAAGAGATTTTATTTCATATATAGGAAATCATTGAATTATTCCTTATAACAACTTGACTTTTTTGAAATTTATTTCTTCCAAATTAATTTAATATTTTTACATTTAACACTTCACAAAACATTGAGAAT
Source organism: Viscum album (assembly GCA_963277665.1). NCBI lineage: Eukaryota > Viridiplantae > Streptophyta > Magnoliopsida > Santalales > Viscaceae > Viscum > Viscum album. Next base: position 555,818,385 of record OY728138.1, read on the forward strand.
TTATTTTTTGAAATTAAACACCTAACATTGAAAAAAATATAACATCTAATAAATTTTTATATATTTAGTAATTACAGTTATTCAGTTATATTAATCAATGTAAAAAATGTTTAGATTCTGTCATACACTGAAAATACTTTCTTCGATGAATTTCCTTACATGAAAGAATTAGTTTTATTGAAAAAAATATATTAATAAAAAACGGTAATTTTTTATAATAAGATATAAACTAGATGTTAAATTTTTTTTCTATCATTATTATTATCCTTCTTATAAAAATATATGGGATATAAAAATATAATATGTATTTATTGGAGAAAAATTAACTATAAATGAAAATATAAACCAACTGAAAATAAAAGAAATATATTTATATTCCCATAGGCTTGTTGTATTAATGAATTAAATTAATTTATATTAGTCAATGATATCAATATAATACATATGAAATATATTCAGAAACTATTTTTTATACTCATAAAATATATTTTATAGGAAAATGTAATGAATAAATAAAATTTTATGAATCATTATATATATTTTTCTAACCTTTAATTTTATCTTCTTTAACAGATTACCAATTATAAAAATGATATTTAAATATTTATTAAATTATATATGAAAAAATAGTCATACTTGTTTAATGAAAAACATAAAAAAATATATTAGGGGGAATTTTTTTATTTTTCTATTCAGTTACATTTTTTTGATGAATAATAATTAATACTAAATTTTAATTCAAAACAACTTTTTCATCTAATTTTTTTATAAGTATATATATTTTTTTTCGTTATGTTGAATTGTATAAATTATAATTAAATTTATCCAATTTCTGTGATTTAAATCTTCGTGACTTTGAAATTTTATATAGAAACAAACAAAAAATTTGATAATTTTTATATTAAATCCATACATTGTCATCCCGTTTGTGGGATTAAATTTGAATTATTATATCCTAGTTTTCACATTTAAATTTGACCAAATGGATTCCTTAATTTAAATCATAATAATTAATAATTTCTAAAAAGTATATCTTCTATATTTCCCAATAAAATTATTGAATGTTATTTAAATTATTTATAGAGAATAATGGAAAATTTTGAATCACAATGGACTACACCTTAAACATAAATCCAAAAATGACCTAAAACAAGAAAAAAACCCATTGGATGTGAATACTTAAAAAAAATACATATTCTTGGTTTTTAAAAATTATTGGAGCCACTTATCTTTGGAAAATGTTTTTGGAATTACCTATTCAAAAATGTACTCGAATTCGACACAACCTACAATATAAAAAGGAACTCAACTCTCCCCCATATTCAAAGCACTAAAACTATATTTCTCGAAAAAACAATACTTAATTTAGCTAGAAAAATCCCCAAATTCACCGTAGATTACTTTATTTAGGATGAAATACAACCAAATTATCCCTTTGGTGAAAACTTAGTGGAGTTTCCCAATCAAAATAAAACATCCTTCCTCAAGATCCTTTTTATTAAATTCACACTCCACCACCAAAAACCTTATTATTACATGATTATGTAATAAAATAAGTATAAAAAAATTTTGTTTTGTTTTTGAGAAAAATATATACACATATCCATATACTATGTAATGAACACACCGTTCTTGTGTATAGCGAACTACCACCCCATGAAACGATGTTGTTAATTTTTTCCTTTACAACCTATCAGAGTTAGAAATTATAATAGAAAATATATTTTTATTTGACACATATAATATTAATTATTCCTTTATGATATTTTAATTATTCTATACACATTATGTACTACATTACATTTTTTGTAAATTGGACAACATCATTTGTGGAAGTGTAGACTACTGCCTCCTCAAAGCGATGTGATTCAGTCACACATTGTGTTGTATTTATTGAGGATGAGTTATTGAACATATATGATATATATGAGATAATAATTATACTATTATATATATATATATAGATATTCATATATTTCATTTACATTATCTCAATATGGAAATAAAACATAAATAACGTTCACGTATAAGTTCGGTCTAATATTACAATAAACAGCGTAATCCATTTCATGATTCTATATTTTCAAAATTATTAAAAATATTTTTATATAAAATAAAAATAATATTAATATCATGATTATAATTCTTTAAATAATGAAATAATTATATATTTATGAGTATCTTGAATAAAAAGTCAAAACATATATGAAAAACATTCCAGATATTACCCAAAATTTACATTTACATAGAATTATTAGTAAATATGTAATGAAAAGTAATAATAAAATATTATCAGAAATTATATGAAGTTATATTAATTCTTGGTAGATTTTTAATTAAATTATATTTTATATACAAGAGGATTGAACATGTACACAGGAATTCAAGACGTAAGGTAAGGTTTTTCACATCTCGCATTTTATATTAGTGATATTCATTTTATATCTACCACTCATTAATTTATTATAGTGTATATACATCCCATCAATGTATTATATCACAATTATAATTGAAATTTGTCTATTTTTAGATATCCATCTTATGATCATTATTTTTTCTTTTATGTTTCAAATATTATTAAATTGGTAATAAATATTTTTATAGTTTTCATTATTTCATAAAAATTCTATTCTTTAACCAATATTATTCTATGAGGTTCATATACTATATTTTAAAATTAATTTCATAAATATAGTTCTATTAATTATATGAATAGTTTCATTTAATTTTATTATTTCAATTTTATTATGATTGAAGGTTAGAAATAGTGGTAAGGATTTATTTCATTTATCAAATCATTTATCAAAATTATTTTTTATTTTGATTAAATTAATGAAATATTATGACCCATATATAAAGAAATATAATTCAATTTAATACCCTATATTCTTCCCCATTAAATCCGTCTCATTTTATAATTTTTCAACTCTTTTGATGTTAATATAATTATGAAATTTTCTTATGAAAAAAATCCATTTATTGCTATGTTCATTTCAAAATTAATGTTCATTCAAAACAATGTTTTCAATAAGTGTTTTAAATTTTGTTTTACTATTATCCTATATTTTTTAAAATAAATTTATACCAATGTTTTTTCATTTTAAAAAAACTTTTTAAAATGAAATCATTACGATGTTATCTAAACGAGGAACATTTATAAAGTTTTATATTGTAATTGGAATGTTAAGATTGTATAAATTTATATTCCATCCTAAAAAACCATCAGAAGAACCGTAATTTTAAATTTCACAATACTTAATTTTATAAAGAATTATTTTTCTAATATTATGTTCATATATTTATTTTTAATTGGGTTTCAAAGAAATAGTTTTTAAAAAATTCATTACTGTTCAAGAAGTCATTTAAATGATTTTAAAAAAATTCTTTAAATATTTAACAAGATATTATCAATGAAAGAGTTTTTTAAAATATTTCTGTCAAAAAAAGTGATTAGTATATTTTTCATCATACATTATAAGTTTTAAATTTTATTTTGATATAAAATGATTTTAAAATGAAATTAAGTAAAAATAATAATATTTCAATGAAAAAAGAATATTTTCTGTTAAATGTTGTTTAAATGAAATAGTAAAAATTTAATTACAATAATATTATTATTCATTTGGTAATATGAAAAGGAGTTTCAAAAAATATAAATTTAACTTATGAAATTTTCAAATTGATATTTCTAAAACCTTCAGCATCTAAGAAAAAATTGTTTTTTATAAATCATTATTTACTATGGATGTTATCCTATATTACCATTAGTGTTCTTCCTTTAGTGGTTTATGTTTAGATGTAATGATATTTATGAAACTAATTCATCTTCCAAGGGTTATATTCTTTTAAAACACAATTAATTTCATGGGTGATTCTTTGCTGAAATTATTATAAAACAAATCACGTTTCATATGTGATGATATGATTAAATGATAAGATTCTTGATTCATTTCTAGTGTTATGATATGGTTTTTATGAAACCAATTTCTTTTTAGAAGTCCTGTTATGATGGGATTTTTTTTATCATTTGATATATGACTGCATGATTTTATTATCCGATTGTTAGGAATTATATATCCCTCCAATGCATTGGGTATTGATTTATATCTCATCAGATAATTATGGTAGTAAATTATTTTGTCTTGACACACTATAGAATATGGGGAATACTAACCCACTATGGAATATTGGGAAACCAGATCCACTATGGGATGTTGGGGAATCCTTATCACATTCAAGGAAATGACTGTAACCAAGGATATTTGTGTGTCCCTCCAAGTAGGTGTAGAACATTTGATGTTCCCTAAAAATGTTTTTTCAACAATACATGACATTTTGTGAATGATATAACATGATTATATATATTCCAAAAATCATATTTCATTTCCCTTTGATAATCTCACATGGTTAATGAGCATAACTATCAAATGATTCATGTCTTATGAACTTCTAATATTTATTTATTCTCTCATGATTATGAATTTTTTCTGATGGGTATGATATTCTAATGTTATGATTCTATTATCATACACTTATACTCATGTATTTCTTACATGTTTCTTTTATTTATGCTTACTAAGCCTTCACTATCACCCCATTATTATGTTTCCATTCCATATGTGGTGTAGAAAGATTTTATGTAGAATCTAAAATGTAGATGATCTTGGTGGGAAACATTTAATATCATTCTCCATGTTAGAAGATGTCTTCACATGATTCAAATGACACTACACTATCATGGTCCTTTGGAAAGTATATTTGTAATGATTTGAATATTCATATAAAATTATGTAATATTTGTGTTTGTTATGCATGGGTTTCTATAGTTGGTATAATAGGAATGGTTTATTTAACTATTAGTAAATAGTATGAGAAAATTTTATTGATATCCCTATTAACTTTTCTAAGGATATGTCTACAGATGTGTTTACGGATATGGATATCGAGTAGTTAATGTTTAGTAAAACATCCTTTAATTTTGGTAAATTATAGAATTACTTTTTTCCTATAATTACATCCCTTTAAGGATACTACAAGTTGATGTTGCTCTAGAATGGATGTATCTATACGTAACAACTCCAAAATGAATTTTCAAGACTCACATGATCATAACCTGTTGCATGACAATGGTCCTTTCTACACAACTAATTTTAAACTCCTATGGTATATATATTGGTAATTTAAAAATTCTTTACTAAATATCTTGAAGGATTTAAATAGTTATTTACCATGACAAATATACGATAAACCTAAGGTGTCTTATATTATATAATAAATAATATTTATATGTTTTCATGATTATTTGGGTTTTCTATGTGATAGGTTATGGTCTCAACATGGTATTTAAATTTAATTAATATAATGAACTGGAAAGATCTGGAATAATTTTGAATGTGATGGAAAATTTTCAAAGGAATAGTGAAATGTTATGATCATTGGAGGGAAGGATGTTGTGATTATACCAAATTAGATTTCACATAACATGATTAAAAACAAGTCAATTTACAAAATCTATGACTAACCAATGAATAGAATGAAGGAATTCCCTGAGAGTTCATGTAATGGAGACTATAGAAAAAATAGGATTCAGATTCCATTGTTCCATGAATGAGTATATAATCACATTTAAACAACATAAAGGATCACTATGATATTTTGAAATTGGAAAATGAGACAATGAAAGTAACTTCAATGTTAAAATGAATGGTTTAATTAATGCAATGGATGAAAATATTGTCCTCCCTAAGATATTGTCGAAATATAAATGCTATAAGTGTAAAAGGAATGGTCATTTTGGAAATTTATGTCACATGTGGAACAAAAATATTGATAATTGAAATGGTGGTAGGAATAATGGTTATATTTCTTCCAATGATGAGAATACAGAGGAAATGAGAAAGGAAATAGGTATAATGTAATATGAAGAGGAGTCCTTGTTTTTGATTAAGTATGAAGTTTAATAATCAATGTATTTATATATTTGAATTCATGAATTATGTTATATAAATGGTGAAATATATAAGTATTATTATGATTATTATTTCCTCTCTATGGATTTACAATAATACATTGAATAATTCTAACGGATACAAAATGAGAATTAATGGAAAAGTGATTTTCAAAGGAAACACATGAATATGGGAATTATAAATAATTATATCTTCCTAATGTTGGGACAATAGTGTTTGGATAGTGATGTTTTGGATATAAATATATTTATTGGACAGAACTGATTACCTCAGAATTGATAATGGATTAATTGAAAAATAGATTATGTTATCACTTTTGATGTTTACATCATTTTATGATTTATTAATATATCTGATAAACATTACAATAAAGAAACATGCATTTGTTTTAATAAGTATTTATGGTAATTATGGTTGTTAAAATTATTGAAAATAATTCTTGATGAATGTATTCAAATGTTTGGTATGATTAAACCACATTATAAATTTTTATATATGAGGGAAAAATGTTATGAAAATTTAGTTAATATATCTCCAAAAATATTATATTTCATATTTTTAAAGGTTTACAAAGTTGACCTTTTATTGAATAGTTTATGATAAAATTTAGAAAATCATTAGAGATTAAAGTGACATATCACCATATAATGATTTATTTATATTAGATATATATTTTAAATTATTTATGTTGTGATGTAAAATAATGATATATGTAATGACCTATCATTAAATTAGTAGATCACATGCTATGTTAATGCTTTACAAATGAAAACCAAACCTCCATTTCATCAAAAAAGGGATGAAATGAAAATTTATCATGAAAAAAGGGTGAGTATGTCCTGAAAATATGTAAATATATATTCTTATTAAAATTATTCATCATTAATAAAAATTTTATAGAATCCAAAAACTTTATCATTGTACATACATTTTAGAAGATACAAATTGCCCCTTAGATAATCCCATGATCATGGATTTGTGATCATTCTCTTTCTCCTACCCATGTTATCTATCGATATTAAATAATATTTGATTGTTAGATTTATCTTCCATTTCCATGTTTTCACTTCCCTCATATTTTTTTAGTTATGAATTACATTGGATCACTATTTTGTTCCAAAATTTTCTTTTTTAATAAATATTTTAGTAATCATGTTCACTCTTTGTGTTTATAAGAAATGAAAATTCAAATATTAGACACTTGATATCCTTTAAAAAATTTTAGGGTGAAATACATAATATGGTTGGTAGAATGTAACACCCTGAGATGTTTTGAATTATTTGTTTGTCAAATTAATTTAATATTTTGCAATTTTAAATTTTAGAAATCCTTGAGTATAGTTTGTCAGTCCCGCAAAAAATATAATATAATAAAACATTACGCCCCAATAAATACTCTAATATTTATTATTTTAAATATAAAAATACATGTATTTTACATACCACTTAGTGAGATTTCAACGAGTGGAACAATGGCACTCTTCAACGATAGTGTTTCTATGTAAGACCATGTTTTAACAAAAAAACTATATATTGAAAAAAATTATTATGTAATATAATAAGTTATAAAATTTATGTTAAATTATCATTTATAAGTATTATTAACTAACTTATGAAATCATGTGTCCTATAAAATATAATATTATTTCAATGGTTAACATATATTTATAAATTAAAATATAAGTTGATTGAAAATAACAGAAGTATAGAAACGAATCTAAAAGAATGATGTCGTAAAAATATAAATTTATAAGAATTAGTGAATGAAATAAATGAAATATATGTGTTATATATTCATCAAAACGTTTTTATACTCATCCACACGATTTTATAGGTATACTATAAAAATAAATCAAAATTTCAAAATTAAACAATATTTGTTTTCTAAAAGATAATTTTATCGCCTTTCAAAGGAAAATCATATTTAATTTTCTTTTCACGATTTTATAATTATTATTTGGAAAAATGAACTTCATTTCTGAAATATTAACATAGAAATTATATTAAGGTGATTTTTATTATTATCATGTGATGGTTCTATTTTTTGTGGAATAGTTAATAAATTAAAATTATAATCTAAAATTTCAATTTCATCTAATTTATTTATAATGTAAAATAATTTTATTATTTTTTCATGTTATATTATATAACTTATACAGAAATAAATTATATTTATTTCATTTTTATCATTATTAATTTTAAATTCTATAGAAAAACATACATATTCATCTGAATATTTTTACTTTAAGACACACTTTATTGTCTCATCCACATGATTCAATTTGAAATAATTTCTAAAAATAATGAATCATAAATTTGGGAAATATTATTTCATATACCAAATAATAATAATGCATATGTTATAATAAATTAATCATTTTTTAATGAATCTCTTAATCAAACTGATTAAAATTAATTAGAGTTCTTAAGAGATAAAATAGCCTAACAAAAGACTAATCTATAATAATAATGACAAAAATAACCTAGAAACATTTTTAAAATACATTTAATGTTCATATTTATACCCTATCAAAACCTGTAAAAGTTAAATATAATCACTGAATCCAAATGGCATCAGAATAACATGAGTAGATTTACCTTTTAAAAAATTTATATGAATGCCACTCCACCTCAACTATGAAGTGGAACTCACCCCTCTGACTTATTCACACCTCTCAAGCCCTATTTATCACCCAAAAACATCTTAAATGAACTCCAAATATCACATCATTCATCTTATGTTACTCAAGTTTCATATAAACCAGTCCAATGAATGCCTTTTTCAAACCAAGAGGTGTTACCTGGAGAAGAGGTAACATCATTCCTCAATCTTCATTTATTTTTTTCATTATATATTACTAAAGTATTATGTCCCATGATTATATAATTATACCAGTATCCTAAATATAAGAATAAAATTTTATCCGTGGCTTTATTTAAACAAACTGATGCGTCCATATAATGGGTAACGAATAAACAATTCTTACGTACAATGAACTACTTCATCATGAAACAATGTTTTTCACCCCTCATGGCTGGTAATTATGATTTAAATTATTTATTTATATGATATATATTTTGTTTATAACATATATTTATTTATTTAATTATTATATGACATATTATTTCATTCATTCCAATTTTTTTAAATACAATATCTTAATTTAAGTCAGTGTGGACTTCTGCATCCTCAAGGGAATTTGATATATTCACATTTTACACGGTATGTACCAAGGATGAGTTCATTGATTATTTCGGTGAAAGATATTAAATAATAAATCTAATTCAATGATTATATATATAATTATATTTAATTTACTATCTTTCTATCAATAAGTAAATAAAAAAGAAATAACATTCATGTGTACATACGACATATCGTATCTATGAACAGTGTATTCCATTTAATGATTAAATATTTTATATATTGTTATAAATACTAATAAAAAATATATATATGAATTTTTATCATTTTTATAATAATTACATAATTAAATAACTATCTATGCACGAGTTCCAAGAATATGAATTCAAAACATATATTAAAAATAAAGAAAATATTACCTGAAACGTACTGTTTACCTTGAATTGTTAGTAAAAGACTAATATAATGTTATAATAAAATTATATATATTTTTAGATTTCTTTATCATTATATATATTATATTTTTAAAATAAAATTATACTCATTATATATTAAGGTTGAATGTGTATGGAATAATGTAAATACTTATTGTAAGTTTTTTCTCATGTGTCCTTTTATAAATATGAGATAGATGACATGCTAAGAACTCATTTAATTTGGGTGGTGTATATAATGAACATCATTGAATTATATTATAATTATTCTTAAGATTATATGTAATTTCATATCCATTTTATGATCATTGATTCATGGGGTTTAGGTTTCAAATGTTACCAAATAAATAATGTAATTTTCTATCACATTACCTTATTTGAGAAACAATCCATGTTATGCGGCTATATTTTTATATGATTTTAAAATAATAAAATTGTCATGTTATATAATGAATATGATTTTTTAAGATGTTTTATTATTAATTTAATGTTGTTATTTACATTTTTTCACGATTCAATGATACCAATGTCGTAAAATTTTGTTACTACAATGTCATTGTCTATTGAGACTGATTATGTTTATGCTTCCACAAATGAAATATTTTGATCCATACCATAATAAAACTAAAGAAATATATTAATATGTGTCTATTAATTTTGTATCCTTTAAATGGAATCATTTTTACACACTTTGGTACTAAATATACAAAATAAAATGTTAATATAAAAATATGACTTTATTTATCCATTCGATCATAAATATTTTTTCATTAAAATAGTTTTTATAATTATTTTATAACACGATTTAATATTTTGAATTAATAATTAATGGAATATTTTACTAAATATATCAACTATTTACAAAAAAGTTTTAAAAAGAAATCATCTTGCCTTTTTCATATTAAGGCACTTTGGTAAACATTTATAGTATAAAAATAAATTTTCTATATGTATGAATTTATTTACTATCATGAAATACATAAATTTGATGCTTCCAATTGACGATTATAATCATTATTCATACAAAACCACAGTTTCATTATATTCTAAAAAACTGTTATTTTTTATTTTTTATTCAAGGAAAAAAATTTCCATATTTTATTATGATTCAAGATATGTTTTAAATGAATTAAAAAGAATCCATATAATGTCATAAAATATATTTTCAATGAAAAATGTTTTAGAAAAAGTTTTACATTTAAAAATATTCTTAACTATTTTCTATCTTTGTGTATATGTTATCATGTTAATTTTAAATGAAAATTGTATTCAAAATGATTTATATTTTAAAAATAATTTATAAAATAAGAAAGGGTATTTTTCCTTTGAATTTTTTTAAATGAAAATTTAAATATTTCAATAAAAAATAAATAAATTTTTAAATTTTTATTGAATAATATTTTCATATAAAGAACAATTAAAATGAAATATGATCCCTGTGATCATTCAACATCCTTCAATATCAGTTATTACATACGTTTTTTAGTTTATGCCTTACTTAAGATATGATTCAATAATACCAATCATAATGTTTCAAAAATGGTTTATATTCAGATGTAATAATATTAATGAGACATATTCCCCTTCTAAATGTTATAAAAGTTTGAACCAAATATATTTTCATGGGGTATTCACTGATTAAATGATTATGAAACCTATCTATATTCCATAGTAATGATATAATAAAATGTTTTGATACCCATTCTATTTCATTGGTTGGATATTATTTTTATGAAACCCATATCATTTTTGGCTTCATGATATTCCACACGTTTTATTGTCTTATGGATCATGTATGTATGGTTGTATCATTTCACAATATGGACCTATATCTGCCTCTAATATATTGGTCATTGATTTATATCTTATTATAAAATGATTGGGGTCAAGTCAATGGGATTTTTCTACTATATAAAATGGGGAAACTGTTCCACTATAGAATATAGGGAAACCATACCCACTATGGGAAATAGGGAATCGATATTTATTATGGTCATGTGGGGTAACATGATCCACTATAGGAATATAGAAAAACCTATTCCCATTAAAATAATGGACAGTGACTAGGGATGGAGGTCTGTCCCGCCCAGTATGTGTGTTCCCCATTATATTCACAGATGAGTTTTTTAAATGTTCCTTGAAATATAGGGAATGATTTTACATGTTTACACATCTACCAAAGGTTCTATCTCTTATTCTTTGATATTATCAAAGGGATCATGTTCTTGATTATATTATGATTAATATATTACAAACAAAAATGAATTATTACATGCCTCATGATTATTATTATGTTTCTTTCTTAGTATGATCATCCAATGTTATACAGATTTTCATATACCAATATACTACTATTATGCATAAATATATACTTTTTTAACCATATAGGGATTTCATGATCAACCTTAATTGGTTTTACTTTCCCTAGGTTGTGAATATTGGTTTTAATTCAATGTACTAAAGGGGATGATCATGGTATGAAACATTGAATATATTTCTCCAAGTTCAAATATTTTTCTCCATATTTCCAAATACACTATACTATTATGGTCCTCATCCATATATTTCTAAAATGTTTTGATTATTCCTACAAAATTATGTAATATCTATATATTCTCATCCTTTGTATCTATCATCCATATTCAATTTCATTGATCACTCTCAGTTTTACAACCAATATTTTAAAAGATGTATCACGGCATGCTGACATAGTTGTGGTTTCCCAGGATGAAACTACTAGTGCTATAGTTTGTTTATAGTTTTGATGTTTTCCAAATGGTAAAAGTCTTTCATTATGTTCCTAGAATATTTTTTTATCCTTTTGATGTTCTTTAGTGGTAATTATAGGATATATTGATTGATTATGTCATAAGGTTATGATGAGATCAGGAATGATGTGATGTTATCACGGTAGTTGTGGGTCGATTGATGAATTCATCTCAATTATTCACATTGAAAGAGTCAAGCATAGATTATTGTTTTGAAAAAAAAATATGTGGATTATGTGGGGAAGATTCATGGAGTTATGATGTCTATTTTCATATATCGGAAATCACATTTTACCTCATGGTTATGAATGGTATTATTCTAATCTTTCAGAACTCAATTCTACATCAGCACTAATTTCTAACCTCATACATATGAAAATATGGATTAAAACATCCAAACACTCATGTAAATGTATAATGAATTCATATTAAGATTTTTTGGATATTAGGTAAGAATTTTTTTTGGTCTAGTATTCAATTAATAAAATACATCAATGTTCCATTGGTATACATTCATTTGATTCATTGTACAGAATGTCATTTCATTCACTGTTGTTCTAGGTGGAGGCTATGGTTTCATCAGTTCATGGACCCGATGTGGTGAAAAGCATAAGATGAACAAACCACTATGCAAAAAAGTTATTATTCCATTCCCTAGAGCATTCCATTAGAGACTATATTTGGGGACCTAGTGTTTTTTAAAGATTCCCATCATCTTCATAAATGAGGGTTTGGAAAAGGTATTAATCTCTGACCTCAGTTTAATGGTCCCTTAGAGGTGTAGAGTCACATTAGTGATGTGGATTACCGGGATGAACTTCAAACACCCATAGACTAGATCCACAATGTATTCATTATCTCTCAGATCTATCGATATCATCATAATGTATCACATATCATTGATTATGGAGGGTTGGATATCAAGGATGATTTGACATTCATAGAGAAACCTATAAAGGTCAATTACATTCAAGAGAAATTTATATGATGATGGACCATTCTGCTGGTTCATGTATTGTGTTGGATGGGTGTCCTATAGGAGGGTACACAAGAGCATGATACAATGAATCATGCCTAACACCCATAGTTGTTTTGGGTTTTTCCTTACTACTTTATTCATTTTTTTATGATTCGATGATGTTCCTTTACAAGATATGTTGTTTCCCCCTTGATGTGATGTTATTTTTCTGTTGTTTTCTAAACTCATGAAATGTTCCAATTGAAGGACATGATCACTAATTGATAATTATTAACAGTAAAGTGACTAAACAAGTGTTTGTGAGTTAGTTACCCAGAGATAATATAGTATCTTGACAGGAGGGATGAAATTACTATACACATACTTTTAGAGTTTTATTATTTTCTTAATGATTTTGGTGGACTTTGGTTTGCATGTTTAGCTGGTTTAATAATTTTAGATGTATTGAGACCATTGTGAGGTATCTTGAGAGATTGTTGATCTATCACTATCACTCATTTCCTTAAGTGTGGATTTTAATTCTATAGGGGTAGAATAGTTTCAGACGTATATTATGTAACATCATAGACCATAGAAACTATTGCATTAAAAATTTTGATGATTGAGGTTTCTAGGGGATGTTTGTGCTGTTTTTGAGACATTTTAAAAATTTTATCTTGTGATTCATTATAGAAATTGGCTATTATTATACTGATAAATTTATAGAGGAGAGTATTTATAGTGTAGTATCATATGTAATTGAGTAATTTGTAGTGGTGAGTCATTTTGGAAGTCGGTAGTTATAAGGATGATTCATTTATAGTGGTGAGTAATTGTGGTGGTATTTCATTTTGGTGTTGATTCATTTATTCTACTAAGTCATTATTGTGGTAGGTAATTCTTACAGAGAGTAATTTCTATTTTTTAGTCTTCTTGCATGTATTTCATTTTTATAGTGGGTCATTTAGAGCAATAATTCATTCTTATAGTTGGTCATTATATCCTTGATTCATTTTTTTCGTCACTCTTTCTCGAAGAAGTATGTTCCATCAGTGAGTCATTTATTTCAATGATCCGTTCTGGTGGTAGGGAATTATAGTAGTGAGAAATTTATGGTGGGGATTCATTCTAGTGGTAGGTCATTCTAGAAGTGATTCATTTCCAGTGGTGATTCATTTGGGTGATGACTCATTTCTAATGGGGTTTCCTTTTTGGTAGCGGTTCATGAATGTTGTTTCTAATATTTAAAAAAAATAATGAATTTCTCATTTGAATTATTTTAGTATTAAAAATGGGTTTAATTACAAAATTTCTGGTATTTAAAGATGTTTCAAATGAGATTAATAATATATTTACTTTAAAAAATTAACAAAAAACTATAAAATTCTTATAAAATGTATATTTATGGAATACACTTTTAATTTCTAGTAAACACTGTATACAATCCCCAAAGTATCATATATTATAGTTATAAAGATGTTTACATTAATTTGTTATTATTGTATTACATTCTATATTGATGGTAGGTTATAAATCATTCTTACAATAAAGACATGTTATCTTAACTCTGTTGTTGGATCGAGATCCCCTAAAGACTTTTCCTTATATACATGCACCCAATATTTTAGTGTAGAAAGTATGGGAAAAGAGTCTTATTCAATTTATTAATTCCCCTTTTCCTCCTTCTGTGTATCATGTTGTATTTGATTTGTACCATTATATCTTGTGAATATATTTGAATACATATTAAAAATGAAAATTGAAATAGAATAAATTAAATAAAAAAGGTAGGGGAAAGTGAACCATGATCTTACATATTTTTTGATATTTTTTTTGGTATTGTGAACTGTATGGTCTTAACACTAGATAAAAATAATACATGTTGGGAGGCCCATGATTGTGATGTTATGATTTGAATTATGGTATTTCTGTTATGTTATTTTTAATAACACCTAAAATGAAAATTGATAATTAGGTATAGTTGTTTAATGAATTGGATTTAATGGGATATAATGGATTTTGTGATTACATCCTTAAATGCATATGTTTAATTAAATTAGATCCCATTTTCTATATCTAATAATGTTTTTTATTGTTCTATTCGATTTTATTTTCTGAATATTTTTGGTTGTGTGTGTTGGTTAATGTGACAAAAAATGGTTGTGTTTGATGTTTATTGGGGTATTGAATGAGTTATGATCATGCATCAGGGATGCGATGGATGTTGTGATTTGGATGTTGTACTATTTTAATGATAATTTTATTATTTTCTAGGTTTTGAATTTTTTGTTGTAAGTAATACGTGGTTAAATTAGTAATGATATTTGGAATTTTAATCAAATTAATTAATGAATGAAATTTTAGATTAAATGGGTAATGATTATATATTAATGAGGGGATGTAAATACTAAACAAAGTGCATTTTTTTAATATAATTTTTTAGATATAAATAATATGGAAAAATATTTATGATAATTAATGAATGAAAAAGTGATTGGTGGATATTGATTTTCTTTTGTGGGGTAATGAATTTTTCTTCATCAGCAGATGGAAATTATACTATGAGATGTTTTATAATTTTTCTATGAACCCTTGGATATGGATTTTGTTATATATATACATATATAACATTTATATTCATTTGGTGTCTATATGAACCCACCCCCATCAATAACTTGATACTACATTTTCATAGTTACACATGTTGTGTTTTCCCCAAAATCTCGGTAGTAGGATGGATGTTTGGATACCAGATCATCCAATTCTCTATTCAAATAGTTGAGAAGTACTTTCAAGGGCACTGATGGGATGAAGCCACAAGTTCCACTAGATAGTAGTTATGTGATGATATTTTTCATGTCCATAGAATGTTCGTGCAAGATGTGGTGATATTTTTTATTCGGCGGTCATGTGTGGTTGGAAGAAGGAATTATGTTGATGTCCTTCACGTTAATGATTCCCTAATACCTTGGTTATGAGATGTTATGTGAAAGACTATTTGTGTGTTGGTTATATTTGATGTGATGTAATGTAATTTGATTTGGATTTTTTTGGATCATCATAACGTATGAGGTTGTTGACTCAGAGCATAATATTAGTGGGAAATAGATGTGGGTAACCCTATAATCACTATGATTTACATTATTTTATTATATATGGAGGCATTATTTGTAGAGTGAGCCTTCGAATGGTTGGTTCATTGGTTACTATACCTGTATAGGTTAGGATAGGTTATGATGTTTCTATAAAGAGTGCGTTTGTATTCTTTTTTCGTATGTACACAAGTGAAAATTGTTTTATAACTACGTATTGCCGTATGTTCACAATACGTTAATAAAACTATTTTCATAATTCCACTAGGACATCACAAAACGTGATGGGAATTAATATCCTAAAAAGTTTCATCGTGGTTATGACCCTTCTATAGTTTTATGTTTGGGTATTTAATTTTGTATATTTTTATATGTATCAGTTTTATTTAACAATTCATTTCTATATGGTTTTATTCTTTCTTTGATATATATATATATATATTGGAATTGATTTGGATTGATTCATCTTATATCTTGATTCTATTTATATTATACCTATAAATTAATCCCATACATGATATTTTTATACAGAAAAATCTAGTATTCATCTTAAGGTCTACTAGAGGTGGGACTCAGTGTTCATTATCTCTCTACCCTCATTCGTGTATTTTTTGAGTGAGGGGGTCATGAAAAACAAAATTATTGTTATTGTGATTTTTTTTTCAAAAAAATCAAGGGTGAATAAATTTTCAAAATTATTTTTGAATTTAAATGAGTTTATAGTTTTAAAATTATCTCTAAAAATTACAATCCTAAATTTTGAGACATTATAGAAACAAAATAATTCCCAAAAAAAATATTATATAAATTTCATACATGGAATTTATATTTATTGTTGTATTATAAGGGATACCTTCATCAATGTCACAAAAACAATAAACAAAATCCATCTTTGAGTATTTAATTTAATATGTTATATTCATGATGAATGAGATAGATTAGGTTTACCACTTTGGAGATAGTATATATTGAATATCCACTTAAAATCTTTTATCCTTTAAAAATTAAAATTTTGTAATCTTTTGGAATTTCATATTATAAAAATTTATTAACTGGATTCTACATATAAAAAATCAATTGGTATATTGGAGTTCTAACCATTATTGTTCCTAATATTTTGTTTCTAAAAAAAATATTCAATAAAAAAATGTGATTTTAAATATTAAAAAATAAAACACTAATGATCATTATTGATAAAGTATGTTTATGATATTTTCATATAAATATGTGAATACTAAATTTTGAAACAATAAGGGGGAGTTGAATTATTTTATGAAAATATAAATGTATGAAAATCTAGGATATTCCATATTTTCATTGAACTAAACTATTATATTTCATAGGTTTTATATAATATATAAGATGATATTATTTTATAAAACCACTAAAATAATATTACCGAGTTGTTATCACATGATGATTTCTTTTTTGATATCATTGATATCAAACATTATTTAAACTATTTTTAAAACCAAGAATTTCTTATAATTCCATTGAGATTATTCTGATCTAGGTCATTAGATTCTCAAAATATTATTCAACCCAAATCCAAAATAAATTTATTATTACATCCATCAAGAAGGGTTATATAAGGTTTAAATTCCCTATTACAACATGAAATTAGTTTAACATCATTTTATTGTTTTTATATTTAATTTATTTTCTATAATAGGGATATGGAAGCATGGGAAAACACATGAGATTAGTGACATTAGTTTTTTTGTATTAAAACCAAATAAAAATTATGATATTTAAGAACTAGATGCATTTTTTTTTATATTCTTATTCTTTTTTTTACATTGTTGATGAGTAAATAAAATATGGAGATCAGAGAAATTGATTGACATTGAGGGGGTCTATAAGAAAATAGTTTGGAATATTTCATTCTAGAAGAAAGATTAGATTGGGTCCTACATAGTATTTCTGTATGAATTTTATATACCACCCTTATTCAAAAGTATTACGAATATCTAATGAAATTTTAGGTAAAAATGATCTGAATAAATGACATATGTTTTCATTTATGGAATGTTTATAAACTACATATTATGTTTTTATGTTATGAGAATCAATCGATGTGTTTTAAAATTATAAAAATTCGATCATTAATGATTACATAGTTAAAGATGAGTTTAAAGGATTTTGGTTAGAAGAATATTGAATTTGGATGTCGCATGCATAAGTCATACATATATTATTAACACATATTAAAAAAGCCTCGATGATAAGATATATTATAGAGATGAAGCTTGTAATCACAATAACAACCCATAGTTAAAACATAGAGATATTAAGTATTTATTCTATGAATATTCCTTATATAACATTTTAATTGATACCAAAATCAAATAGTTCTACCATCTTTGAAAACCTAGAATCATAAAAAACTTCTTCAAAAACATTTATACATCATCTCCCATATATATTAACATAATAATAACCCTTATTATTCATTTAAGTCTTAATGAATTTCATTATAAAGTTGGGAACATAATCAAAATAAATGAGTGATATCAGATTTGTAATAAAGGTAAAAAAGGGAGATATCAATAATTACATAATCATAACATGAGCATAAGGGTATAAAAACATAATCATATCATTCTAAAACCATAACCTTAAAATAAAACATCATAATTATAATTAATTAAATAAACCATGGATGTTGTTATAAATAATAAGGAATCAATAAACATTGACCACAAGATTATTAGTTCAACATAAGACATGGAATTTTAACATAAAGATGCTATTAAATGTTAATTTACTATGTAGTAAAGGAATATTTCCAAGGCTATCACATGGGAATGGGATCAAGCCACCAAACCATCTTGGTAGTGATGGTTTAATACCATGTCTATCATATTGGACAGATCCCCTAATTGAAAAATGTTCGCAACTATTTCTATTTTGGTTTATCTCCTAAGATATAAATCATTTACAAAATTATTAGAGGGATATATTGGTAACTCCCATAAAATAGAGAAAATGTAAAATATTTTTCCTACAAGATCATAAAACATTCAAAAAGACTTATGAAATTAAACAGACTTCACAGCCATTTTTTTATATTAAACCATGTAAAAGAAATTGGATTTATAAATAGATAATATTTTCATCATTAAAATTAATCATTAATATATAAAATAATAAATATAATATAATTGTAATATATTTTTATTAATCAATATTTAACACCAAATAATGTTCCCATATATGGAAAATTATTTTAAATGATCAAATTGAATAAATATAAAGTAAAATAACTTATCCATTTAAAACTAATTTTATTTGAGAGATACACATTTATAAAGGGAATTTTTTTAAAAGAAACAATTTAAAATTTAACGAATTATTAGAAGAAAAAAATTTCTAAGACATTGATAAAATTTGATCATGACATATATGTAAAAAATATTTGTTTAATTTTTTGAAAAATAAGTCACAAAGTACATCATTTGGAAAAAAAAATTATTTAAAACCATTATTTTAAAAGTAAGAAGTATTTAAAAATATTAAATAAAATAATCATAGAAAAATTGTAATCAATCATTCTATAAAATTTATAAGTAATTGAATCATTCTCTTATTAATCTTATGTCATAAACTATAAAAAAATATAGATGAGATTGTAAAATAATCCACTACAATATTGGTATCATTTTAATCGTAAGCCAAATTAAGGAATACATTTTATATGGATATGTAAATACCATAATTTATATAGTCTAATAATAAAAATCATTCATGTAATGTTTATATACAACAAAAAATAAAATAATAGTTAATATAGAATGTGTCCCACTATAACAAATGTGAGATGAAAATATATTGCCCAGACTATAGAATGTTTTTATAGAACTCTATCCTTCTATATAATAAATAATTATTTAATATAATTATATAAAAAAGTAATTTTCATAAATATAGAATTTTTATAATACTTTTATAACATCTCTAAACACCATTTCATTTTATTATTAAATATTAAAATTTTAATTTTCCAGCGTTACCTATTTCATTTATCACGAGTATATCAATTTAGATGTTTTGATCACTATATATTTATCCTAGAAACATTAATTAAAAATGAAATTTAATTACATAAATTTCATATATATTCTTCATATACATATTTACAATCGTCTACAAATCATATAGTTTGAAACATGCATAACACTATTCTTGGAGATGGTAGGTCGTATGTTATAATGAACGATATTTTCATTTTGCAATAGATCGAATGAATTAATGGAAAATATTAATTTGCTATAAAATGATAATTAAAATATATTATATATCATTTATATTAATAAAATATATCCATATTATTATCAATGAAAAAGATAAATGAATAATGAATTATATCACATCATGTAGTTGGTGGTCTGCATGTACATGTGGTAGAAGTTATCGTTTAATAATAGATTAGACTTTAAGAAGGTAGACATGATTTTATAATTCTATAAGTACAATTATATAATTAATTTTATATGTCAACATTAAAACCATAATAATACAAAAACATATATTATTACATAGAAATGTGCTAACAGAATCTCATACATACATAGAAGCGATGTTTTCACTTCTCAATTTGTGGGAAAGTGAGTTAATAATGGTGTTTTTAGAATAATAATAATACATCTGAATATTTATTATTATTAATTTATTATTTTATGATAACTATAATTTATCGAGTGTTGGTAAAAATATTATAAATTATTGTGTTTAGATAAGGGGGCTTTTACTTTTTAGAAATACGACCCTTAGATCCCATATAATGGACTCCATGGTTGGTCATTTTTTACAAAAATTATTAAACAATGATATTTTGTGAATTTTATTATATAAATTTAATAGTTTTTATATTTTTATTTATGTGTCGCATAGATTTTAGAATGTGAAAAATGAAACAACATGTTTAGCTTTTTTACATGAAACATCAAGATTATATTCTATTACACACAAAACTGAGTGTTTCTTGTGATTCAAACAACACATTGTTTAAAAATAACATGAAAACATATTAAAATTTATTATTTAATAATATTATTATCTCATATATATTTTGTTGGATATTTCTAATCGGATTAAATAAATAATGAAAATATATGGTCTACACAAGTATGTGAAATTATTTATTTTTTGAAAAAAATTATAAATGTAAATATATTTTTTGAAAATAAATGAAAATATCTTTTATGATATATTTAGATCCAAAAAAACATGTTTTCACTCAATAAATTAATGAAATATTTTTGTTAAATTACTTTAATTAATTGTATATATTATATATTTTATAATTTTTTTCATCATTATAAATTATATTATAATCATTATACATGAATTTATCAGCTTTTTCGTTTCAGAATATAAATTTATAAAAAACTGATTTTTTATCTTCTCTAAACTTGTTTTAAATATTCTTTCCCCCATTCTAGAAAAAAATAAATTAAATACCGAACTGATGTTTATATATAATCATTTAAAAATTATTTTCGATTGATTTTTTTGTTAATTTTATAAAAAGAAGAAGTTTTAATTGAATAGTGAAAGTTTTGGTTTTAATAATGAATTATAATTTCTTTAAAATAATATAATAACATAATTATAATATTAAAAATTTTTTAAGGTAAAATAAGTTAAATATTAATCAATTATTTCAATTTATTTTATTATATGTTATTTTTTATTGAATTTAATTATAAAATCATTGAACAATTGTTAGGTTTCATTTTTTTATAACTAATGTTTCATCTTGTCTCTAAGATTATTTTTAATTTATATTTTTCAAAAAACAAATTAATGGAATATTAAAAAATATATTTATTATTTTTAATAACATATTATTTTCTTTTATAATACATCTATCTTAATATTTTACAACAGGTAATAGTTAAAACAATAATTATTATTTACCAATTATAAGTTGAAAAATCGTTTATGTTGATGTTAAACTGAAAACATAATCGGTAAAATTACCTTAAAATTTCTAAACCAATATTTAGTGTCTATAGTTAATCCTTATATCATTTAAGGTTTGAAAAATTTCCCATTAAGTATACATTCGTCTTATCACCATTGTGGCCACACTCTTTGCTTTTCAAAATTGATAATTGTACCACTCGCCTCACTAAAAATTGTGCATCGCATTCATATACTATATACACTTCTCAAAAAAATTGGTTCATGAAAAAACTACACATATTATTATATCAATTTATTCATTTCATCATTTAATCCCTATTTTGCTATTAAATATAGCCCGTGAAGCCTTTCAGTGGAAACAAATAGAACTTTCCTGAAGATGATGTAACATCCCTAACCGAGCTTTTTAAATTACTTACACCTATTACTCCTTAAATTTATAATAAATGTAGATGATATAATGTGCTTAGTTTCATTCATATAATTATATGTTACAATGATAAATGAATAACTCGATTCCACATCCTATTTCTTTAAATGGGATATGAAATACTTATTCGTGTGCCCAGTGGGCTTCCGCCACGCGAGCCACTGTAATTCGATTTCCATCACCATGTATAATGAATAGGTATAATTATAGATTTAATGTTTATTTCAGATATTTATTATATTATTATAACTCCCAAATATATTACCAAAACAACCTTCTTACATATAAACATGATGGAAGAAAATAATATCGCTCATCGATATGGAAGATAACTGCATCGAGAAACGACCCAATGTGTTTTTCTTTTCGATTTTACTTTTATAGTAATATGGATTGATTAAATAGAAATATATATGATATTGGTAACATAATAATTATTCTTGAATTATGATATAACATATACATCCTTACTTTTCGACTCTATGCGAATATTATAACATTTCTCGTATGTATAGAGTACAAACTCCTTGATATGTGATGCCATTCATTCATCACACACACCATACATCAATGGGAATTAAAATATTGTAAAATAAAAATATTTTAAAAAAATTTGACAAAAAAATTATTCTAAGCAGGTAATATATTTTTAAAATTTAATTCTATAAATTTTTTTCCAAAATCAAAACAACATTCATCGATCTTATGGATTATCATCTCAATGAAAAGTGTATTTCATTTTATATCTCTAATTTTTATGCCTTTCATAGAGTAAATATTTATTTTATATAAATTAATCTTATACCAATTTTATCATTCATTATATTTTGAATTAATATCAAATTATGATGGATGAAAATAACAAATTAAAACATACATGACAAATGAAAAATCTGTTACCTAAAATGTGATATTAATAAAGAATTATTGATTAATGTAAAAATTGTCAATAATAAATAATATATGTTTTTATACATCTCATTATGATTCTATTATATATTTATAACAAACATTTATTTATTATATAGGATATTCCACTGTGTACAATGGAATTTTGATCTTATGGTAGGGGATCTTCATCCCATGGTGCATTTCGTTGAGACACATGCATAATTCCTCCATTTATTTCTATTGTCTTCTATATATACTTAATATGATTTTTTTATGATACATATCATTTAAATAATTATTATTTACATATATATTTGAGGATATATCTTTCATGATGTTTACTATCATATATTACCTTTGTGGTAGGGGATTTGTTTCTCAATTATCCTTTTTAAGGACCAATATAATGTTATGAGCATATCTTCTTCTATGAGGTGCATATAAATCTCCATTGACTTGTTATGTAATTAAAAAAACTATATTTAGGTTATTATATATTATTTAATGTAATCCATTAAATGGGATTGTGATTCAATGTTACTAATGTGTTAAGTGTTTAAAATTCCAATCTCCTTGTTTATTGAGATTGTTTAGGATTACGATTAAAATAATTAAATATTATGGCCAAACTCTCAGGAAGCAACTACATTGTTTTATAATATGGTTATTTCAAAATAAAACATTTTTTCATTTAATATTTTTCTTTTTATGTACTCGTGAATTATAAATTTTATTTTAATGATAAATGGTTTTTGTTTATCTTTTCAGTTAATTTTTTTTTTCTCCCCAACCCATGTTTTATAACAACATTAAAAATCTGTTTATATGTACAAAAACAATTATTGAAGAAATTTTTAATCATTCCTGACTATATTTAAAATATTTAATTAAATCCTCATTTCATTTTCCTTATAATTTCAATTTAAATTTTATTGAAAATTTCATAGTAATAAAAGTTTAAAGTTTATTTCATGAATGAAATTTCCTACTCTAATAGGAATTATCTTTTTTATGATTACAATAAATGTTTACATTTTTTTTAAAATCAATGTATTTTGAAAAAAAAGTGTTAGTTTCTTTTCAATGTAGATATGTTTTTTGATCAATTAATTTTTCTTGTAATATTTCAAAATGATAATCAATTTAATGTTTCATGCATTTGTGTAACATATTTTTTTCTTGGGATATGATCCAATGAAACCATTAGTGTTCACTAAAATAGAGGTTTATTTTTATGATGATTGGATTTTTAGAACACTATTTTTTCATCTATGGATTATACCGTGATATAATGCTTATGAAATGGCTTCATTTTTTAGGGACATACAATTATAAAATGATTGATTGACAATGGAGCCTATTTCATTTTTATACATTTTTCTTTGATCAACTTATTATAAAACCCATTTATTTTCTTGTGTTCTTATGTGATGAATGATTAATTTCATTTTTTTCACACATATATAATATTTTCATTATCAGACAATGGTTATTCTATTACCAAGGATGGTTCATACATTATAAATATGATGTGTTGGATCTTAATATCATTTCAATTCCTTGGGTAATGATGTATACATCATTATATTGACTGGGCTAGAATACAGAGTGAATATATTTTAATAAGGGACTCTTTCCACTATCATCTTATAGATAGTGGACCATTAATTCTATTATGGTTTTTGGATATAACCCATTAAACTATGATAGTTTCTGAAATGGACTGTGAATATTATGGAAATTATTTTCTATGTTTATGTGACTGCAATAATATATTTCGTATTCTAGTTTAATGTTCTAATATATCATTTTCATTGATCTAATAATTATTTATGTCTTATGATCTTCCATGATTTGTTCAATGACTACAGTTTTTATCTAAAATATATTAGGTAATGTTTTGAAATGTAATTTTTATGTTCACCTATACATATTCCCATGATATATTGATATCTCATTTGTTTAGCCTAACAATTCATATATCATACTCTTTTTCTGTTCCCTTCCACTCTGTTATCATGTATTTTTTTGTTTAGTTTATTTATATTAAGAGTTCAAAAAGAAAATTTATTTTTGACAAACATTGAAAATATTTATCAAAATAATTATGATTTTTATATAGACATCAAAAGAGCTAAACTGTTATGATCCACAGGCATGTGTTTGTGTTGTGTGATGAATATTCATCTAAATGATGTAATATCTCCATATGAAATGATTGGGTCTATACAGTTGTCATGAGTGGAAATATTAAGTTAAACATGGGAAACTATGATTAAAAAATATTAGTGAAATCACTAGGCATATTTTTTATGATATTTTTTGGCATTTATGTAAGAATATGTCTATATATGAATAAAATTATAGGAAACTATCTAAGAACATTTGTAATTGATAAATGAGGGGTCTCCTAAAAATTTCATCACATTATGGATTCGACATGTGGATGTGGATTAGAATATAGGTAACTAGGGGTGATATCAGAATAAAGGGTTCATTGAAATGGAATATATTATAACATGGTACATGACATTATTACATGTAGTACAATATATTTGACACTCCCATGTGATATTAACTGAAAATTCAGAGTCTCTCTAAATTCCATCATAAATTATTTAAATAATGAAAATGAATAATCTTGATTAAATCTAATGTTTCATATATATGGAATAAGGTCCAATGATTAAGATACCATCTAATTTATTATTCATTATTATGTTGTTTCCAAAAATAAATATAGTTACTCACAATGTGATTTTTTTGTCTTTGTTAATGGATGGAACTATGTGGAACACTATAAACAATGAATCTGATATACTATGTGTATATGAGGAACCAATGTCTAGGATGACTTGATTTATGGATATTGTGTTAATTCATAATCCATTATGATGATATATACATCTTTCACCATAACAAAATTTTAAGCTCTTTAAAAAATAGAAGGATACTATTTTTCGAGAAATCATGTGGCTAAGATAATGTTGGAATGAATATTTTATTTCCTAAATAAAAAAAATCTTTTATGAATAAAATAACTAAAACAACTGATGAGGAGATTTGTCTCCTGATGATATCATCAGTGGTTGAATGTTTCAAATTTTAATACAAAGTGGATTATAAAAATCAATCACACATTCATGAATGATATTGAATAGAATTAAAAAACTTGTATGGGTAATTTTTTTATTTCTAATAATGAAGTGATGACAATTTTCATATAAAAGGAATTTTGTTTTATTGAATAATAAAATGAAGCATTATTAATGCCTTATGATCAATGTTTAATGATCTAAATGTTTACTTATTTGAATATAATGAATTAAATTTTTATAAGTGGTATTATGGCTATTAAAACCAGGTATCAGCAATGGATTATTCCATTATAGTTTTCAATTAAGGATTTGATTAATATTTTGAATGGTACTCATATCCTAGAAAATTTATCTAATGGTCTTTCGATATTTTGAATAAGGGAAGATAAACCATAATATTTTCTTGGTGTTGAGAAAATGTAGTTTAGTTTCAAAAAATAGCTGATTGATACGGTTGATGTGGATTATATTTTATGATTACCATTGAAATGATTAATTATTTTATAAATATGTGTTTAATGTAATAATTGATTGATTGTATCATTTTTTGGATGTATATAAAGTATTGAATTCTATATTATTATATTAAACCATGTAGAAAGTGTATATTTCTTAAAGGATCATGATTTAATTAATGGTTTATGGTAATTAATTATATTACATTGTTTGAAGAGAATATAAAATAAATCAAATCATATATTAATTATGATAAATTATGAGATACTTTATGTTGTTTTGGGAATTGATATTGTGATTATTTTTGAAAATTTTTATACCATAACTCATAAAATTTGAATTTTGGAAGGTTCATAATGTTATCCATTAAAAATATTATTTATATTAATAATTGGATGAAGTTTAATATTCTAGTAAAACATTAAAAATACATTTCTCTATTTTCAAGATGTTGTTTTTTCTTAAATATTTTTATGATGTGTGTTTCCTACATTTTTTTTTCAAATGATAAACAGTTATTTACCAATCACATGACCATATATTGAGTATGTAATATATTTAATTTTGAAGAATGTAACACCCCAGTATTTGGTTAAATATTATTTTCAAATATGAATAATTCTTTTGAAACATTTTATTACATGAAACACTATGTGTATGTTACATTATATTATTTAAAAAAAGTAATTGTGTTACATGAAAATAGGATATTATCTTGCTTTACATACAACCGTACGTGTATCTTCTAATACATGAAACATTGATGTATTTTCCTGGAATTCCATGTTTTTTTAAAATTATATTGGATTATTCCAAGACTAGGCACTGATATGACATGTGATTATAATGAGTGGTGAGCCCAGAATGGGACGTCCAAAAATGATTTTTTTATATAGAACTCTTGGGCATTTTTCCTCAAAAATGGTATAACACATAAATGGGTGCTTGGATTAGAAATATTAGGGAATCGTTGCATTCCAGATGGTAGGTTTACCTTAGGCATGACTTATGCTTAGGAAGAACGGGACTCCAGTGACAAAACAAGAAAAAGGTATAACAATAAATAAAATTATTTTATAAAATTATTTTATTTTTCAAAGTCTATAACTTCTGAAAATTGAATCGAATTTAAAATATGAGATGACCATTGATATTTTGAGGGTGTTCTTCCCTTTGGTGGAGCCTATCATTGGCTAGTGCGGCCAAAAATGGAAAGTAGTTTTTGGGACATGATAATAAATAAAATAATTAAATAATCGTTATTTTATTTCTGATAAGTCTTAAATGGTAACTTGTATTGGAAATATTAGAGTACCTTTAAGCTCGTGAGGGTGTTATTTCCTTTGGTGGGGTAGAACTTGGATCTCCGCAAGTCGAGGGTAAACGTTAATTTTTGGGTGTTTCAAGGAATAAAAAAATTAACTTAAAAGGTTAATTTTATTCGAAGATGTTTCAATACAACACAACGATGAGAAAAAAATTTCATTTCATAATTGAAATAGTTTAATGACTCGATGACTCAGTGAAACAGTAATGTTGAAACGCTTTAACACGTTTAATCCATTAATTTGGGGGATGGTTTAGATATAGAATTCATAACACTGTATAATTCTTCTGAAATGCATGAGTTTCCCTAAGGTATGTGGGCTGAGGATCTCTTGGTGGTGACAAAAGATCAGAGGTCAGGGTTTGATCAAGTGGTGAATAATGGACGAACACCAGAGGTACAAGGATCAACGTGGTGACATGACTTCAAACTACCTCTAGAAGCTATCCAACATGAGGTAGGGGTTTGTTCTCGTTGTATTTGTTTCCCCATTCTTCCATTCTAAAGCAGATCAACCAACAAATAAGATGGTTTCCGGGTCATATATTCATGTGGAAAGGTAACATGATCTTGGGTTTTAGACATGGGATTATTCTTGATAGAATATGATTATTCATCAAATTAATTTTAAACTCTAACATAGATGCATATGTCTTACACAAAAAGGTCCCATATTCCTCTGTTACGGGATTTTGCGTGTTCATAATTAGTAAACCCTGGATCCATGGTATGATGACATTGAGGCCTTAGAAAGGAGGGAGGTGACCCTATATTTGCAGAGGAACTTACATATTGTACAATGGATCAACGGAGAATGTCTAGTGTCTTGTGGAAGGACCCGTCGACAGCGGCATATGGAGTTGTCCATCTACGGGAGATGACAAAGACCAGCAGTGGAGCTACCCATGGCATCATCCACGGGTAGTAGATGAGGTCAACTAACAAAAAACATTGGTGTGGTCTCCAGCATGTGCAACATCGAGCCGCGTCATGCAGTAGGTGGACCATAGAAGGAGGGTCCCGCGATGATATTTCCCCATTGACCGAGAGAGGACATGGTGACTATCTCTGCGTCCGGGAGAGACAAATCGGCCCGATCACCATGGGCTAGCTAGGAGAAGGCAGGATTAACCAGCCATTGGACTCAACCCACGACCCATCCGGTCTGTGGAGGACCCAGGTCAGGACGTTGAATCCTAGGCTGGGTATGGTCTGGTCGGTCTGACCATGTTGAACCATTACCAGACCCTACAAGAACCATTTTAGAAAAACAGATATAACATGAAAACCGTATATCCAATTGACAATCCATTTAAATATATGGGATCGTAGCGATCAGGAAACCCTTCTGAAATACTCAATTTCATTATCTATGGATTTTGAGTTATAACCAATTGATTGAGGGTTAAATTCTCCCAAAATCAATTGCATTACAATCAGAGATCCAATGACTAGTTGTGATGAGAAAGAACTGTCATGCAGGCCTCAATAACCCGACAGACAAGTATCCATGTAGAGTTTTGTGTCAGGATGATGAGTAGATATGACGACCTATGTTGTCTAATAGAAAATTAGTCGTGAAGAACTATGTAGTCTGCAAACCATGAAGCCATTCAGACCTGTGTGGACAAGAAGATGAGAAGTCGTGGAGACCTGTGTGGCCTGGAAGGTGAGTATCCAAGTATAAATTAGGGGCCCGTTAGATGAGCATTATTCTAGTAGACCACAGTGTCCTGACAGATGGGTAATAGAGGAGTGGATAATAGTGTTTGGGTTGACGAGTAGTAGCCGAGTGGACCACACAGACCTGGCAGATGAATAGTAGTTGAGCGAACCTCGGTCGCTCGGTAGATGAGCAGTAGCCAAGTGGACCTCACTATCTCGGTAGAAGAGAAGACTATAGTGAATTGTAATGTTTGATTCCTTAAGTAGTACACAATGTTATTTGTTAGACTGAATCAGTGTAAATCTGGTGGTTCTCTTTGAGTTCTCTTTGAGAGGGCCCCAAAGAAGAGGGAATTCAATATGTAGGTCTCTGATGACATGATGGCTCAAGGATCGATTCCTCTCGGGATGAGCATGCCTTTATCCAAATCATATGATGAATGATTGGCTATGATATTGAGACATATTGTCTCAGAAAGACTAGATATCTCAAAAAAACTTTCTGCTGTATCGACACTAAAATTTTTCTCAGATAAATTTGGTGGACTTTCTATAACAAGATAATATTAGATAGCTTGAGGCGTGGGATCGTCCAAAATTGAGTGTGATACACATGGAACAATATGTATGGCAGCAGATGAGACGTTGCATCTTGGAACCCTTTACAAGTATATGTGGATGTTATTGTTAAATGTGTTGATGAGATATAATTGTATTGAGATGACTGCTCCTTCTTGGTGGTGTTTTTATTTGTAGTATTTTTGTGGTTTTGGGGGTACCCTACTATGTATCAATTCACTCACCCATACATAGTCTTTTCCTGTACATGTTTTTTCTTATGCGGATGAAAAAAGGATTTTGTGGAGTCCTAATTTATTCATGACCAAGACCAAGACCAGGTGGTGCCTTGTGTCATTAGATGAGCCGAGTTTTTTTCTGGCAGCTTCCTACATAAACTCCAGTACCCATAATTATGTTCGGGCATTGTAGTGGTCTTTCTATTAAGGGAATTTTATTCTAGCCTAGTTGTACATTACATCATTATGTTCTTTCATACTGGGTTGTAGTGTTATAGTGGTCTCCATTCATTTTCATTAGTAGTGTATTCACATTCCAGCATCTGTGGAATGGAGTTTTGTTAGTGTGTACATGTAATTATTAAAAAACCTCCCATTTTTTGGATATTCCTACTCAGTAACTGTCATTATCCCATGGCCTATGATTGGAGGGCATGGGGTAGTCATAGCATGGGAACCGAGGGACGGGTTGTAACAGAGTGGTATTTGAGGTATTTCGGTTCTTCCAGAATAACAACGAGCCTATAAATTTTTATGGGGCATCAATTTTAATTGTTGTGTGGATAGCTTTCATGCTATGGAGTCTAGTGTAGGTGCGACGACCAACATGTCCATACACATGGACCCTAAATTCTGATATCTAACCCTGTACTTGAAAAAAATGGTTTCATGTGCTTTGAATGTTTTCTTGTGATCATTATGAGTCGGAGTCAACTCACCAGGAATATTATATTAATTATAATTCATTTTGATATTTTTCAAGATTCATACACACAGATATCCAATTAGTATTCTAGTTTGTAACCACAAGGATGATCTACAGAATGATGAATCTTATTTAGAAGGACCATTCCCCAAGATGGCACCATCGTGATGTGTCCCAGCATTACCATCGCCTGTTGGTCATTATTTACAATCTATGATACTGGTTGAAAATGAACATAGGATTAGTTCCTTATATGAGTTTCAGTGACAGAGACCCCTTAGTTTTCAAAGCAATCTCAAATCACAAGTGGCCATGGACTGGCTTCAGGTCGTATCTGAGTTTTATGACATGATAGGAAACCATTAGATCAGATGGAAGTCCTGGAAGTGAGAATTCTACATGGATTAGAAGGGTGATGGAGGGGCTTAAATAACCATATCATATGATGAGGGGACTTTTATGTGGACATGTCTTGAGATCCTATATTTTGAGAAGTGGCTATTTCCATAATGGTTAAAGGCTACGTGTGGCCATGAGCTTCTACAGCTTCGGTAGGAAGACATGTTTGTTGCTGAGTCCTCGTCGAGGTGTCCCGAACATTCAAGTTAATTGTTGAATATGATATAACTAGTGATGTAGGGATCCATCATTTGAGAAAGATGTTTTTAGGGAAATCCAGGACCAGACTATTCAACTGGGCACTCCTACTAATGTTATGCCTCTAGATAGGACCTTTGAGGTTGAAATGGTGGATGGACCATTATTTTTGTTGTATATGGCCAATGATTTTGACACAATGGATCTAGGAATGATTCAAGGTATGGTATGTGATTACACTTAGTTTCTGTCTTAATATACATAAGTGATAATCATTCCTTCTTCTCATGAATCTTATTCACTACCAATAGTTTCGGGTTAAATCATTGACATGACACTTACGTCTCAAGATACCTATGTGAGGAGACTATATAAAAACACATGTGCCAATAGTGTGATTTGAACCTTTGAGGTGAGTGTTTTTGTTGGCACTTCATGGTGGCAGTATCAATGCCTTACCATGTGAGTTTGGGTGTTGACTGGCCATCCATAGTTCATGATCATATTCACTATTTTAGGTAAATCTTTTTAGTATGTACACAGTGTTGGAAATGGATTTTCATTAGTCTATGAAAAAAGAAACCTATGCAGCATGGGATAAACTCATGAATAGGTGGGTGCAGCCAATCGTGAGTCGGCCATCCATACCCACGTGGTAGTGTATGTTTTGAGTTTTTAGTTCCCATTTTTAGAAGTAGAGTATGAGGATGATGTTCTATATGACGATTCTATGATTACTTCTCCATAGGTAGATAGACATTTACATCATTCTACACCCCTGAGATGGCTTAGATATCATCATCAGTATATTAGATAGTTTTTTTAGAGCATCATGAGTTGATGGTGTTGGTGGGGGACTTGTAGAGGAGGAGTTTTGTAAGACCCTGTGTTTGAGGTTCTGTGTGGATTACCAGCCTATTAATCAAGTGGTTGTGGAGAAAGAGTACCCATTACCAAAGGGATGTCGATGGACATCATGATTAGTTTACCACATATATCTATGAGACAGATTACCATCTCGGCGATCATTGACCAACTCACCTAGTTTCTCTCTTCTTAGATTTTTGGGAATGGAGTCCCATGGATAGCATCAGATACCTCTAGGTGAAGGATATGCGTACATGGCCCATCACAAATTATTTACTGGAGTGAGATGGATGTGTCGATGAAGGTAATTTTGCGGAGTCTCCAACAGAGATTGAGGATCTATATGATATGATCATTTGTGGACGGTCAACTCTTCTGGTGCGCGCTCACTGGTATCCCAATAATCTCTAGGAGATCACTAGGGAGTGGGAGGTTCAGATCCATGCTCAATAGCCCCATTTATTTGTTTATCCACGGTTTGGGATTACAAGGATTTGAATCCATAATGTTGGGGGTAATGTATTCTCCCAAAAATTCATGATTTTAATTATATCAGATTATGCCTAGACTAGTTGCTGAGATGACATGTAATTCTGAGGCCCTATGTGTTTGGAATGGTTTATTGATAAATCATATGTTTTAAATAGTGCATGTGAGAAGTTTTGTATAAAATGTGGAATAACACTTAATCATTTTCTCAGATACAAAATCTAAGGGCACCATTGCATTCAAGATTGATGTTTTACCCTAGGTGAAAATTCTGTTAAGTCATCACATGCCTCGAGTGACAAAAACCCAAAATGGAATAACCGTATATAAAATAATTAAATAAAATTATTTTATTTGTCAAATCCTAATAAATATTGAATTGGTACTTGAATTGAAAATATCAGACCCCAATTGACCTCGTGAGGGAATGATTTAATTAAGCAGAGCCTAAGATTGGCCGGTGAAGCCCAACTATGGAATGATGTTTTTTGGGATGTGTTGATAAATAAATTAAATAAATAGTTATTATTTTTTATGATAACTCATAAATGATAACTCAGATTAAAAAATTTTAGAGTACTATTGTGCTTTTGAGGATGTTCTTTCCTTCGGAGAGGTCTAACCATGATCAGTGTGGGTCGAGGGTAAAATTAAATTTTTGGGCGTATTATGGAAAACTAAAATAATTATAAAAAGTTTATTATATTAGAAAATGTTTTTATGCAAAGAACCAATGAGGCAACTGTTTTATTTAATAAATTAAATATCTTAACGACTTTGAGACTCAACAAAACTGTAACTTGGAAATGTGTTAATGTGTCTCCTAATTAATTGGGGGGGTGGGGAACAATGTTAGAATTCATAACAATGGATAATTACTTTTGAACTATAGAGTTTCCCAAAGTAAAGGGAGAGGAGGAACTCTCTCTATCGATGATGGATCAATGGTTGACATTCGCTCAAGCGGCAATGAATCAACGAACACCGGCATAACAAGGATCGACGTGATGATGTGACTTCAAACTATGTCTGTAAGTGGTCAAAATTGAGGTAGGGGTTTTCTCGTTAAATTTTATTCCTCATTATTTATTTCTAAACAACAAACACAAATGCACCCACAAACAGGTTGGCCTACAGGATGTCTGTTCTAGCAGGAGGGTTGCAAAGTCATGGGGTTTAGATTTGGGGTTTGTCATGATAGAATATTTATCTTCCCCAAATTAGTTTTAAATATATAACGTTGAGGAATATATCCAAAAAAACAATGATAAAATTTCTGCATTATGGCCATTCATGTGTTCTTCATTACCGAACCCCCATATCGATGGAATGATGACCATGAGGATGTAGCAGGGATAGTGATGACCCGACATTTGTAGAGGCTCTCGAAGATCATAGAACGGACCACATGATCAAGTCTACTGGCCACCAGAATGACCCACCAATGGCGTCACATGGAGGCGAATGCGTACGGGAGGTGGCATGCACCAGCGGTGTGCCACGATAGTAGAGTTCCTTATGACATCGGTCGTGGGGTGGTAGATGAGGTCCATCTGAAACGACAGGAAGCAGGTCCTCGTACAGATGCAAAATCGAGCAGCATCACATGGCCAGAGGATTGTGGACTAGCATCGGTCATGCAGAAGGGTCCCACAAAGACTCACTTGTACGTCATATGGTAAGCTGCCCAGATTGGCTAGGAGTAGACGCAGTGATGGTCGCCATGTTTTAGAGAGACATGTTGTCCCCCTCACAGTGGGTCGTGCGGAGATGGTGGTTCGGGCCACCCATTGACCTGAGCAACCCAATCGGGCTGGCCCGAACCCATCCGGTCCATATTGGGCCCATCAGAATGGGTTATATTCGGCTCTGATTGGACCCGAGTCTAGTTGGTGGACCCCGGGCAGGGTCAGGTTAGTCTGACCTGGTCGTAACAAACTCGGACCCCACTAGTCCTTTTTAGAAAGACTGTCATAACATTCAATCCATGCGTCTGATTGACGAGAGGTTTGCAGAATTGGGACCCTTGCGATGAGGTGGTACATTCAACACACTCTAAGTAACATTCTATTGGGGTTGAGTTATCATCTATTGATTGATGGGTAGATTCTTCTGGAATCATCGTACTACGAGCAGATATCCTATAGCTAACTGTGATGAGAAATAAATGTCAAAAATTCCTCAGTGGCCCAGAATAAGAGTAGGCATACAAACCAGTGTTTCGTAACAGATGAGTAGTTGTGTGAACTTGTGTAGCCTAGAGAATGAGTAGTCTTGGAGACCTCTGTAGCCCATCAATCGAGTAGTCGTGCGAACATATCTAACATGGGTGATGAGTAGCTGTAAGGACCACTATGGCCTAGTAGAAGAGTAATCGGACAAACCCCAGTGGCCCGACAGACCAGTAGTAGCCGAGCAGAACTTAGTGGATCGTTAGACGAGCATTAACTTAGATGAATTCAGTGGCCTAGAGGAAGAGCAGTAACTGAGCTGACCTTAGTGACCCTACAGATGAACAATAACAGAACGAACCATAGTGGCCTAGTAGATGAGCAGTAGCCAAGTGGTCCTCAGTTTCCTAAACTATGAGAAGACCTCAGTGATTCATCGAGGATGAGTCCCTCATTAGTACAAGTTTATCAACAATATGACTAAAGCAGTGCACTTGAGGTAGTTTTTAGTCAATTCTCTTTGGGAGAGTCCAAATGAATTTCGAACTCATTGAGTAGGAATTTAATGACTTTATGGATTAATGAGCGATTCCTCTTGAGACGATCGTGCATGGATAAAAATCATGTGAAGTGATATTGGATTTGATATCGAGACTTCTTGTCTTAGTGAGTCTACACATCATAGAGAGGCTTCATGATGTATCGATACAAGTGGTTATATAATATAAATTTGGTATAATATCTCTACCTGGTTACTATCAGATAGCTCGAGGGGTGGGATCTCCCATGATCGAGGGTGCTATGAACAAAACCATATGGGTTGCAACGAATGAGATGTTTCATCTTGGAATCTTTTAAAATTATTTCAAGATGTTCTTGTTTTATTTTTTGATGACATATACGTGAGTTGAGATAACTATACATTCTTAGTTGTTTTTTCCTTTGTTGTATTTTTCATTGTGGTTTTCAAGGTCACCTACTATGTATTGTGTTACTCATCCCTGAATGGGTGTTTCCCACACTTGTTGTGTTTTTTGTAGACAACTGACTCTTTGGTGGAGTCTAAGAATAATTAGGATGATGACTAGGACTTGGCGGGTGCCTTGTGATATCAGATGAGCTAAGTTGTTTTTGGAATCATCCTACAACAATATTAGTACCCTTTTTTACGGTCAGTCTTTGCATTTGTCTTTCTTTACTAGGATTCTATTCTGACCTGATTGTACTTTTCTACATTAATTTATGTCATACTCTACTAATGGGCTGTAGTGTCATGCATGCATTTTCATATCTTATTGTATTCACCTTCCATCTTTGTTGGAATAGAGTTTTGTGTCTTTCTACATGTACATAGTACAATACATCCCACTTGTGAGGGATATGCATATTCGGTGCTAGTTGGTAGCCCCTAGCCTAGGGAAGGCTGGTTTGGGGTAGTCACGACACGAGCCCCTGGGGACGGGTCGTGACAACTGACTTAAAACAAAACATGTCATAATTTCAAAATAATATTTTATAGTATTTAAATTCTTAGTTATCAATATGATTAAATAAATTATTCAAATATATATTCTACAATGTATATAAAATGAGTTATCTAATTAACAATGAACTATAAATGAGAAAAAATAGTTTAAAATAAAGGAAAACTTATTCTGAACATATTTATTTTTTAATCAAATTTTAAACCCAATAAATTAGACATACAACTTTTCAGAATAAATTTAAATAAGATTATTTTTATTATATTCATATATATCAATTTTTTCTCATAAAACTATATTTTTTCTAAATATTTGATTTTTATACAATTTGAAAACATATTTTAAAAATAATGATTTCCACTATTAGAAAAACTATTTCAAAAAGTAAGAAAAATTTAAATTCAATATGTCATAATTATGTTGGACTAAATTTTTTATAATTTTCTAAAAGGACAAAATATTCAGTGAATATTGAAAATACATATTTTTATATAGAATTATTATTTAATTTGAATAAATAATATAAACAAATTAAATTAATATTTTTTTAAATATAAAATTGGTTTAATTATATTTCACATAATCTCATTTAGGTAATTTTAATTAAAATCATATTAAAATTTGATATAAGAAATTTTGAATCATTAGAAATCATTCTCTTTGGATAACAGATTTTTCATCCATTCAACTATATTGATGTAATATTAAAAATTTCCACTTATGTGAGTAGTAAATTAGAAAATTAATTCTAACATTTTTATTATAATAATTTTAATCATATAATAAATTCTACATAATGTTTTATCATAATTAATATAAAATCATTGAATATTAATTACTACATTTTATATGATAATTATTATAATGGGTGTTAAAAATAATATAAAAGGGGTAAAATATCATTGAAAATTTAAAAAAAACAACTGTTAAAGACATATTTAGATCTTATAAAATGTAAGGACTTATAATACATCATTTTAGATCCATTCTCATGTGAGAACCCATGGCATAACTTTTTCATTTCAAAAATTACATGTGGTTCACTCACATCACATATAAAACTCCACCCCACTCTTAACAATGTCAGCCAAAGAAACATTATTTCTCAATCCAACATCAATGAAAATAACATCAATATATCCCTAATATCATCATATAATCATTATTGTAGTCATAAATCCCTCCATGTAATACATATGTTAAAAATCAATTGAATTTGACCAAATAAGAAATGGAGTCCCTAACTGATCATTTTATTTATTCTTCCATCCACCCCCATAAATTTTAATTAAACCATGATGATATAATAATGTAAATATATATCCCATATTTTTATGATTATTTTTTAATTTAATAACCTAAATCCATATTCACTTCTTCTATATGGGAAAAAATTCATCATTGGTTTGTAAGGTAGACTCCCAATACGCAAACTGATGTTATTTTTTTTCCTTAAATACCTCGCATAGATTTATATAATTATGGATTAAATATTTATATTATAAATTTATTTCATTATTATAACTATTTAATTAAAATAAAACATATATATTATTACACATCAACATGTTGGAAATAAATAACATTACTCATGTGTACGGCGGACTACCGCCTCAGGAACCTGCATGATGTGTTTTTAAATTTTTTTGTGGATTTTAATATAGATATATATTATATATATGTGTGTGTGTGATATTGGAAAAATATTTATACTTTTACAATTTCAATATCATATAAACCTCATTACTTTCCATTCCATATGAATATGATAACGACACTCATGTGTACGGCAGACTACCGCCTCATGAAGCGACGTGATTAGTTATTCATGTACACCTTATATGGAGGTAATAATTATGTGATTAAATAAAAATATGTTAAATATATATACTTACTATTATTATGAATATTTAATATATTAGTTAACTTTATCATTTACATTATTCATGAAAATGGAGGGAACATGATTACGTATGTACGAACTTCTATCTCCATGAATGGTGTATTTAATTTCCCATATTCAACTATTATTGTTTACTAAAATTAATTATATACTGAATATATATAAAAATAATTTCAATTTTTTTATTCTTTATACGATAGAACTATATTCAATATTAGAGGATCAAAAATACAAAATTCAAAACATACACAAAAAGACAATGAAATTATTACTTGAGACGTGATATTAAGAAGAAATTTATGATAAATGTGTAATAAATGTTAATAGTTAAATTATATATGGTATTATAAATACTATAATTTCAGTTTATGTTATTTATAATATACTTATATTTGATATATTTTATGTTAGAACAAGTATGAAAGGTTTTGGAACTTTTGTTTTATATTGACCATTCTTTTCTTAAATTACATATACATCATCTTAATTTTAAAAGAAGTATCATAGAGTATCAAACGGATTATTTTCTTTGGAAATCATGGGCCATACATATGATTTACAATAGAGAAGAATTATATAATTCAATTTTCTCTAGCTTCTTATTAGCTCTTGAATTATCCTTAATAGAAGTAGCCACTTGATGATATAAATCCAAAGGGGTGAGATAAAATCATAGTAATAGGATATATAAGAAAAATACACAGTGTAACATGGGGTGAATATAATAATAAAATCATCATCATATTCATGATATGATGAATTAGATAAAATCATGAAATGTGAAAATGTAAAAAAATGAATCATCGTGTCTTAGTGGTCAACTACCAAATATATTTGTGAACAAAGATAGCATAATGTTAAAAAATATTTCACTATAGTGCTTATTTTCATTACATTACCTAGTGCACTAGAGTTCATTATAATTCTGGGCACACTTATCACATCATAAAATTTACATTGCGTTATATAATTCCTGACACACCCATCACATCACAAAATTTACATTATCATGCATGTCACATACAACACATATCAATATTGAACATATAACAACCCATTTAGTGTAATGGGTTTCATTTCATAATCATTAATTCATTAACATGTGTTCCCCAAATGAATGGGGGAATATCATAGATCATATAAGAGTCATCAACAATGAGTTAGAAGTAAACTGTGTTTTTTGAAAGAAAATTTCTTTTGGAAAACATTGTTTTTTTATAAACTATAGTAGAAAACATGTATATCCAAGAAACTATAATATAATTATGAAGAAAATATTTTTATGGAATAAATATACTGAATATGGAGTGAAAGAGGGAGAACATGAAGAAAGAATGTTGGGTTTAAGAATTCCCCTTAACACGTGTCAGAACACACTATTCAATTTAATGTTAAGAATAATAAAATTTTGTTAATTAATGAACAATTAAAGATCCTTTGATAAATGAATATGAATATTTATAGTTTTATTATGTTATTTTTTAGTCTTTAGGATGAGTTATCGAGTATAAATTCATTGTTTTTTAGTTTTAGTTTTCTTTGTTTTCATGAACGACTCACATATACATATGAATAGAAGTCCAGTTATAACATAGATAAACATATTGAATTGATATTACATGTTATTAATGATATTTCAGGAGTTTAAATTATCATATAATGAATTTTTTTATATACCATGAGGTTGAATCATTAGATAAAATTTAATTATTCCCATTTTAGCTTAATTTTGTTGATTTTTCGATCACAATTGACATGTTCTATTTTATCATTTTATATTTGGTATAAAAGTGGACTCCAAAACAAAAAAAAGTTACACAATACATATTCTAATATATTATAAACCATTTAATGGTTTTATTGACATCCTTGAAGGAGTTGAAGGAAAATTGAAGTGCATCGCACAAGATGTAGGTAAATTAAAAAATCACAAGTGACAATTTCATTTTTGTAAATAAATATATAGATATAGTAGTATAATGAAAAATCATCCATTAACATGATATAATAATAGTATATCAATAATTCTATAATTACCATGACATTGTGATATGTGAATTTTTGGGTACAAGAAGAAAAGAAATGAAATTTGGAAGTAAATTCAATGAAAAGAGAGAGAAATTGCCTGTTTGAAATATCTTCTTTGAAAACATATTTAGGTGAGTGGTTTTAGACTTATTATGAGACCAATGGCTTCTTTATGTGGGAGTCGGATGTTGTGAATTTATTTGAGAAGAAATTGGAGTAGGCATAAATTTTGCGAGGTGTAAGGATATGAAGTTGTGAGGGGAGGTATTTGTAGTTGAGGGGAGAGTAGTGTTCCCAATATTATATTCCTTATTTTATAATGTCACAACAGGAAAATAAATATTAATGATGAAATGAATAAATATTGTAATTAGGGAATTTGAGAACTAACCAAAGGACATTTAAATCATCCATAACATAATAATTTTGCAGAAATTATTTTATATAGCATATTTCGTAAATTATAAAATTTCACAATTCACAAGAATTTATATTATTTAAAAAATATATATATAATTCACCGTAAACATTTTTCATCATGTATAATATAAAAATGGAATCAATTTTGTGAAAATAGTTTTCTAAATAATAGTATTTTATTATTTATTTTAAAAACTAATAATTTACATGAAATATATATATTTGAATATTAAAACTATTTTTCTAACTCTTTGTAAAAATTTATTATGGTCTCATAAAATTTTCTTATAATAAAAAGAAATAAATATACATGTTTATGAATAAGTTTGAATAAAATAAATTTTCATTTAAAATATTAAAGTAATCATTAAATATTCCAGACTTACAATAATTCTA
The DNA here is from genome assembly GCA_963277665.1 of Viscum album. Lineage (NCBI taxonomy): Eukaryota > Viridiplantae > Streptophyta > Magnoliopsida > Santalales > Viscaceae > Viscum > Viscum album. The sequence continues at coordinate 555,860,407 of OY728138.1, forward strand.
ACAATATAATACAATTAAATCATATAGTCACATATAGGATGTATTTATTTAATTTATACTACCCTTTGTAAGGTTCATATTCACATATCTGATTTATTATTCATAACGGTCATATTTCTATTAATTATAGTCATATTTCATTTCATAAGGGTATGTTACTATTCAAAGAAATTATATTTGTCCTATCGGGCTTGAAATATCTTACTGATCGCAACCGTGTGTGTTAGATTTTAAAAATTCAAAACATAGAAGTGGAATCATTATGTTTAATGGAAACATAGATATTTCATGTACATTTAATCAAGATTTGACATTTTGATTCCTATTTTGATTTAATGTGATTATACTATATGAAATTACTAAAATAAGGTTGAAATTGCATTGATAAATGCTTAGGTTGTTATATTATTCCCCCTTACGAAATTTCACCACCGAAAGTTCGTTTAAGATAAAAAGTTGAGCATTATTTTCCTTCATCATATCCTCTAGTTCCCAAGTGACATCGTCATACTTATGGGTCCTTCACAACACATTTACAAGGTGATTAGTCTTGTTTCATAGAAACTTATCTCTCTAATATTGAATCATTACTAGATGATCCTCATATGTGTGATCATCTTCCATTTATACCAACTATGTGTTTAGTATGTGTGGGGGACCTGCTATTTACTTAACGAGGAGTGATATGTGAAACACATCATGAAATTGATCCATATTTGTTGGATTTTTATGTAGATAGGCCACAACTGTAATGCGATCAAGGATCCCAAATGGGAAAATTCATCTTGGTCTTATATTCCAGTTCATTTCAAACCGCATTAATCACTTCCACAGAGACATCTGATGGAAGACATTATCTCTAACATTGAACTCAAATTCCCTTTGATATCTGATATCATATCTTTTTTTTCAAACTATCAATAGATTTGATGTGTTTTTGGATAACTTGACCCTTCTCTATATTCTCTTTCACAAGATCAAGTCCATCTAGCTTTATATCTCCAACTCCATTCTATCAGTTTTTAGTTCTACATCCATTTCCATACAGAGCTTCATTTGGATCAATCTGAACACTTGAGTGAAAGATGTTGTTGAATGTGATCTCATCCAATTGGATATGATGATACCATCCATCTTTCAATTCAAAACATCATGATCTTATCATATATTTGAGTGTTTGAATAGTCTATTTTGATTGGCCATCAGTTTGGGGGTGATAGGTCATGGTGAAATCTAAGTCAATACTCAAGGCATGTTGGACACCTATACAGAATTTATATGGGAAACATGGATCATTATAAGAGATTACTGAGATGGGAACCCCATTAATTATCCCCACATCCTTCAAATATATCATTGCAAGTTGTTCATGTGGGAGATCGTCCCATGTAGTGATAAAGTTGGTAGTCATGGTGAGATGATCCACCACAACCCATATCACATGGTTTCTTTTTGATGTAATTGGGAGTCCATTAAAATATTCCATAGTAGGATTCCCCCATTTTTACATGGGTATAAGAAATGTTAGCATCAACCCTTTGGTCTTCTGTTGCTCTAATTTAACATGATGACATATCAGACGCCTTTAGATATTCTCAGCAATATCCTTATTCATGTTGTTCCACCAGAATTGTTTTCAGATATCACGGTACATTTTGGTGCTACCGGGATGGATAAAAAAATTTGATCCATGTGCATTGTACAATAGCTACTTCTATATCATGGGTGATTATGGTACACTAGTATGGGTTCCAACCCAAATCACACCATCATGCCTAATATGGAACTTTTGCAGGTTCCCTACCATTACTAAATTATCCTTCTTTTCTAACTCCAGATCATCTTTTCTTCTACCTTAATATCCTCTTAGATAGATTGATGTAAAATCATTTAGGAATATTAGGATGTATTTCATGAAATTGTTATTTCTAAATCCATACTTTTTATATCCCTAAAGATAGGTTCTTTCTCAATCTGCATCATGGATACTGTAACATTTTCATTTCTGCTAAGAGCATCATCAACTTATTCCCTTTTCTAGGATGATTGTAAATCGTGAAATCATAATCTTTGATAATCTATAACCATATTATTGGATTCATATTGAGAATATTTTGTGTGAATATAAGCATTAGACAATTTTGATCGGTATATAAGTCAGACTTCTTAGCACATGGGTAATGTCGTATGATTTTTGAGGCAAAAATAATAGTTGCTATATCCAGATCATTTGTCGGGTAGTTCTTCCCAGGTATCATCAACTGTTGTGAGGTTTGGGCTATCAAATTATAATTTTTCATGAGTACACAACTAAATAATTTCTTGAAATCATCACTACATATCACAAAACATTTCACACTATTCTATATTGTATGTGTAGCTGTAGTGATCAACCTTCTCTTCAGCTCCTTGATTATTTCCTCTTTTTCATCCACGTAAACATACATTACCACATTCTTTATTATTATAGTTTGCGGGATTAAAAATATTGATAATTTTCACACAATACATCATTAGAACCAAGATAATCCCACCATACTATGGATTTCTATCACACCAGAGGGAATGTCCAATTCCTCAATCACCTTTTTTATCGGTACATATAAATTCGTTCACTTGTGATCACATGTTTGATGAACATGACTTCATCAAAAAAGTAAGCATTTCTGAACATGGAGTATACCTACTTCTTTATCAATGTAACAAATATAATCCATAGATATTATTCATGTTCATAAATTCTCTTGGAGTATATGAGATATCATTTTTAAACACTAAAAAAATTTGTATATGTAATTTCTAAAGAAAATATTCATCAAATACATAAATATTAATAGGCAATTATAATGTTAGGAGGTTATAACAAGAAATTCATAGTGCCCATACATTATATAGAATGTACTTTTCTGAATATCTTCCTTCTTCACCATTAGGTAATGATATACATGATTAAGATCTACCACTGAGAAGTAAAGAGATCCATTCCACTGAGTGAAGAAGTATTTAATCCATGGGTCAGGATTAATTATTTTTATAGTGAGATTGTTATATTCTCAATTTTTTATACACAACAACATTGATTCATTATTCTTCATCAAAAAGAGAAGTAGTTTATCCCAATGTGATGTACAAAGTAGTATGAACCCTTTGTGAAATTTCTCTTCAATCTGCTTTATTAAATCCTCCATTTGATATGATCCATCATATAGGGAATCATTAAGATATGATTTTCTTTTTTAATGCGTTCTATGGAGAACTATGTCTCACAATGTGGGGGAATCCTGGGAAACATTTTGAGAAATACCTCACTATATTCCTTCATGATGGGAATTTCCTTTAGGTTGCCTTTTTCCATTGACTCAACTATTTTCTAGAGGTAGGCCTCTTATTTGGAAAACAACACCGACACCATTGAAGGATTTTTCAAATGAGATTTAAAGTCTTCTTTGTATTTGTATAATAGCCTTAGATAGTTTAGAATCTGAAATGATATTACGTTTTCTCAATTGTTGATATGTTCTCAATATAATGAGAGCCTCCCATTATAGCATCAAATTCCACCAATGGAAATAACATGTGGTTCTTTGAAAAAAAATTCCACAGTTGCAAAAAAGAGAAGAGTCCAACACTTGGGTTGCAATGATTTCTTCACAAGGTGTTTTTATATATATCTCTAAATCAAGTTTTCAGTGCATCGATTCTATAGTTCTCTAAAACATGAATGATATAAATGAATTCATAGAACCAGAATAAAATATGGCCTTTTCCATTATTGACTGAATAGGATGTCTACCTTGTATGACTCTATTTTCATGCTAATCTTCTGATTATTGATGGAACAATCCTTCCCATTATTATTTTTCATTGGTGGATGTTGACACTTGTTACCATTGGGGACTCGAGGTTTAATGTTGTGTCTTGCATAGTTACCTTGCTCCATATAGTTGTAGCATTGGAAAATGTGTGTTCTCTCCATTCCGCTACAACATTATCCTTCCTTATCACATCTTTTAATCATTTAATAGCTTCTAGGACCACTTTCCCACACATGAATCATTTATCGGTCCCACTTATTAATTTCCGATGATTATTTTATTCACTTTTCTGATATGTGGGGGGTAGGGTTTTCATTCCACCTTTCACATTAGATCCCCCAACATGAAACTGCGCATTTCATTTCCTATCACCATAGCATGCAGATAATTCTCCAAACTACTTCACCACATTGAGAGTGAATCGAACTACTTCTTCATAACTCCCAATGTCACGAATTTCATGTGACTTATGAAGGTAAGGTTTTAATCAACTAAATAATATATCAATTTTTATAGCATTGTTGATAACAAAATCCAGAATCTTACCTTGGAAGCCTTGTTAAATTATCTTATATGACCATGAAAGGTTCTCTATCCTTTTTTTAGATCTATAAATTATTTGTATCTCTTTGTGTGAGGAGTTTGTGGAAAATATTTGTTAATATAGATTATATTCATTTATTCCCACTATATCTCTTCAATTTCTTATCTCTACTCGGGGTTCTTAACTAAATCCCACCATTTTTCAGCCACTCCATCGAGACAGAAAATTGATAAAGACCCCTTTTCCTTCTAAAAATACTAAAACACTGAAAAGATATTCTCCATCGATTAGACCCATTGTTCCGCAACTAGTAGATCAGATGATCCACTAAACGTTAGTGGTCATTACCACATAAAAAAATTAACATCCAGTTTCTTCATCCTACGTGATGGAGTACACTCTAAATTGTTTAGTTTATTATTCATCACCTGATAAAATAGGAAAAGCATTGTTATAATTTTTTGACCTCCACCAATTAATGCATAGGGTATGTTGTTCCATAAATCACCACATTAATCATCACATGTGTGGATAGAATGGTTCCTCCTATTTCCACAATTTTCAAAAATATAAAAGGTTATAAGAAAACATAAGTAACCAAGTCATGAATAAATATGTTATTCACTAGTGATGTTTACATTAAAAGAGTATCTTATATGACCCCTATGTTTAGAAAATCATCTCGTGTGATTACAGGTACTTGGTCTCATAGTAGGGTTATTATAAAGGTTTTATGATCCTAATTCCCATATTAACTAAATTGTGCCTATAATTCCACCGATAGAGTCCATTATTTTATTACATAACATTTACATCATTTAAATTATGAACAACATAAAAACACTACACATCGATGATCCAACGGTTTAGTGTATTGGGATAACTAGAACCATATATAACATTTAAAACACATAACATATATTTAATTCCTTATTCTATATATATTTATTAGGTCGTTAAATATCCTTATTACAAGTATTAACTTGAGTATATACATAAAATGGGTGACATAAAATCTCAGTAAGATCATAGATAATAACATGAAACAATGTAACCTGGGGTCAGAATAATTATAACGCCATCATCATATTCATGATAAGAAGAATTAGACAAAAACATGAAATATATAAATTCATAACAAATAAACAAAATGTATTAATTTTCAACTACCAAACATAGTTTTGATAAAATATAGTACCATTTTCACACATATTTTCATTACTCGTGTGGTTCTTCACATTACTCAATCCATTGGAATGCTATAAAATTTCATTTTCACTCATCACATTAAAAAATTTACATTACATGTTTTCCACATAGAACACATATCAATCATGATAATATAATAACCCATTGAAATAAATTTTTTTTATTTCATAATCATACATTAATAAATGATGGGTTACCAAATTAAATATGGAATAACATACATGATATAAGAATCATCATCATTGATTTAGAAGAAAAAGTCGTGTTTTGAAAGAAGTGTTCTTGTAGAAGACATTATATTTATCAAAAACACATATATAAAAAATGTATAACCCAGAAAAGGTATGACAATGATGATGAAATTATTTTTAAAGAATAACCCAACTAAAATTTGAGTGAAAGTGGGAGAACCCAAAAAAAGAATGTTTGGTTCATTATATCCCCGTACCTTATATCCGAATGCTTTCTTCACATTAATGTCATATATAATAAAATTAAAATCATTAATTAAAAATTAAATAAGATTTTATAAATCAATATGACTCTTTATGGTGTTATAATGTTCATTTAGTTGACTTTATATGAGTTATTTAGTTTTAATTCAATGTTCAGGATTGTTCTTTTCATAGTTTTCATGAACGTTTCACATGTACACCTAAATGGATGATCATGTAGAATGTAGATAAACATACATAATTGATATTACATTTTCTTAATGGTATTCAAGTTGATTAAATGATATAATTATATATATGGTTATATAAAATGAGGATTAATCATTAGATGTTTTTTTAATGACGATTGTTTTAGGTTAATGTGGGTGATTTTTGGATCATAATGGACACATTTTGTTATATAATTTTGTATTATGTATAAAATTTGTTTTTTGAATATAAACTGTGTTAAAATATAATTATTAAAATATTTTTCTACAATTTAATGGATTTATTGATAGAATGTAAATATATTATTGAAAATGGAAGGGATCACCCATGATGTAGGTAAATTAACACATCATCAGGGACAATTAAATTTTTTGAAACAAAGAGGGAGGGAGAGACAGAGAGGGAGGATTATAAAAAATAATATTCCATTATCATGATAAAATATTTTCTTATCAATCATACTTGAGTGATAATTAAATTTAGATAATAAATGTATACATAAGAGAAGAAGAGAAATGTTATTTGAAACGAAATTGAATGAAATGATATAGAGATTATCTCTTGAATATATCTTCATTGAGAAACAATTTACACGGGATGATTTGGTATTTCTATGAGACCAAAGGTAGCTAGACATGGGGTGGGATCATGGGAAGAGAATCGACTAGAAATTAGAGTAGGCACAAGGCTTGATATGTGTTAGAAAACATGGTTGTGAGTGGTGGTATTTATTGTAGAGGGGATAGGGGATTTCCCAATACTATATTCCTTAATTTATTAGTTCACCACACGAAAAGAAATAGTAATTATTCCACGTATAAATAAAATAATGTGGGAATTTTAGTTCGAACCAAAGGAAATTCACATCATCCATGAATCATGCATGATAGTGAAATTAATTAATTTATCATATTTTGTAAATTATCAAATTTCACTACTCAAAAAAATTAAAAAATATCAGAAAAATATCAAAAAATCACAATAAAAATTTTATCAACATGTTTTATAAAATAATAAATTATATTTTATGAAAATATTTTTAAAAATATTAATATTATAATTTTTAATTAGAATCATAATTTACTTGAAAATAGATATTTTAAAATTAATAATACTTTTCTAACTCTTTGAAAAATCAATTGAAGTCTCATAAAAGTATCGTATAATAATAATACAAAAAAATAAATGTTTATTATTACAATTTATAAAAATAAATTTTTATTTAAATAATTTAATTAATCATTAAATATACAAGACTTGCAATAATATAGACATAATAAAATAATTATATCATATTGTCACTTATAGGATGGATAATTTAAACTTCTATTAACATTGGTATGGTTCCTATTCATTTAGATTATATAGTATTCAAGAAGATAATTTTACTATTAATAAGGGTAAATTACTCTTAATAAATGTATGTTACTATTAACCAAAACTAATATTTTGTGTTATTAGACTACAAACATCTTACTGATCGAAATCATGTATATCATATCATCAAAATTCAATATACATAAGTGGAAACATTATTTTTAAAATTTATATAGAATTTAGTAGTTCGTTTAACAATGATGTAAAATTGCGTTTATTAATGTGATTTAATATGATTATACTATATAAAATAACTACAATAATGGATAAATTGCATTGATAATAGATTGGGTGGATACATGTTAATGGATTTCCACCTATCTTTTTTACTTATGTGTTACACATGCCCTATTCACAAACTATTTCATTTTTTGTGCTCTATATAATTACCATGAATATATTTCACAGTTATTATACAAAATATTTTATAGATTAAAAAATAAAATTTATGGTTTATGTTTCTAGGGGTTTTTGTGTTAAAATATATAAGGTGGTTAAGGATTCTATTTAAAATTTCCCTCTTGGGAAACCATTTTATGATACACACCTATATTCATCCATGGGGTGTATGTACTACCTAATACAAATATTATATCATGAATATATTTCATTTAATTATATTTAATTTTTTTAGTTATAATTATTACTTCATGCAAATTTTGATTCAACGATATTGAAGCCGTAATAATTTTATATTACAATATCAATGTTTATACAGATTGTTTATGAATATTCTTACAGAGATAAATTTATAATGTTCTATCTGTCAAAATAATCATTAATGTTATTTTCCACTATATTATTTAAGAGGATTAATTTCATTCATTCATTTTCATCCCATTATTTTCATATGATTTCAAATAAATGTTTAAATGAAAAATCAACATTGGTTATCTCTTCAGTCGAAATTTTTTTTTCATACAAAACCATGTATTGAAAAAATTATTTATATATTCTAAAAATATAAATTTTTTAGTAGAGATATTTTCAAAAAAATTTAAATTTTAAAAAAAAAAATTGAATTAAATATACATTTTATTCTCCTAAAATTTCTTCGCAGTCTTTTATTTAAAATGTGGATGGAATCATTATTTTAATGTGTATGGCATGAACATAATTTAATTCCATCATGAACAATTTTTGAATAGATGATTCATTTGTCTTTTTTCAATGAAATTCTCTAATAAAAGGATATTTCAAAAGTTTCCTCTTTCAAGAAGTTTTCACCCAATGTGAAAATAAAATATTCTTTACAAATTTTTCAATGTAAAATTTAAAAAACATTCCCCATAAGATGAAATATTTTGATAGAACCTGTGATTTAATTGGAATTTAATCCATTGAAACAATTTTATTATTTAATTAAATGGTTTATTTTTATGATTAAATGATTATTATGACACCTATTTATATTCTTCTGTTATACCATTGTTAAATTATTATAAAATCTGCATCATTTCCAATGGTTATTCTTTGATGAAATTATGGAATGATTATAACACTTCTTTCATTTACAATGGTTGTATTGTGATAAAATGTTAATGATTCCTATTTATTTTCAAGGGTTCTAATTTGGAAATTTATTTTGAGATATTTTTGAATTCATATGTATGATTTTTGTTAAGTGATAGTTGTTATGTTATAACTATGGATTGTTTATGGGTTATAATGAGCCCTATTGGGACCTATATCACCCTCATGTTTATTATTTAAATAAGTATATCTCAAGAGATAAATAATACTAGAATGAGTTATGAATCCAATACAATATTAGGATTCAACATGTCTAATTTTCTAGAGAGAAACCCAGGTATACTAAAATATTTTGTAGTGTGAACACATTACATTATGATAGTTATAGGAATTATCCTTTTCAAATACGGAAATGATACAATATACATATTTATATGGAAATAATATATACCCTATGCAAATATTATACCCCCATGGAACTTGTTCATAAAAATTATTATGATTCTTATTTCATGAATTGTTGGTATTTCTTCTTGTAATATTTTTATGATCTTTGATATGATGATTTTGGATTTCAAATTTTATTATCATGTTCCCATTAAAATTTTATCATGTTTTACTGAAATCACACTTGTTTACCCTTATTGAGAATCTTTTCACACAAATTTTTTATTTTTCTTCCCCATATTATAAAAAATGGTTTTACGTAGTCAATTATTATTATTAATACTAAAATGGAAGAAATTGTTTCGAATCAATTTAGATATTTCACTAAATAATAGATATTTGTACCCATTTTCAAACTGAATAAAACTATTATTATCCTATAAAATATGTTTCAATAATTTAATGAATAATCATATATAACATTTAATATATTTGTTTGAAGTGCCTAGTCCTATTTGACTAGAATGTATTGACCGGGGATAGGGATTTTGAGAACATAAATTGTCAAATGTGGGTTCATAAAAAAATCCTTTACATAGTGTGAAGAAGTGCGGGAGGAGGATCACTTTTATAATTTAATCATGAAAAAAATTTAGAAACAGTTGGAAGATTAAATTAAATTAATTACCATTCAAAATAACATAGTTAACTAATTTAAATCTAAACTACGATAAAACATTTTTCAATATTAAATGGGTTATTTTTTAAATATAAGTGGAAAATTAGACCCCAACTGGATAACTTATAAAATTTTAGACAATATAATAGTTTCCATGTATTATTTAAAAAATGCCTTTCTTCTAAAGTATTTTTATAAATTATTATTTTTATAAAATACCATTATTCAATTTTTTGAAAATATTTGTTTAATTAAAAATTATTAACATAATGAAAAGGGTGAATTATAATATAATTAATTCTAACTAACCTAATATGTTCTATATATTTATAAAACTCATTGGATACATAATATAGTTTAAATTATATGAAATAAAAAAATAAAAAATATTTTTTTATATTATTTTTTTAAATTTAGACATTATGTATTGCTATTACATTGGAAATTAAGGAAATTATATAATTACTAATTATTTATGAAAATAAAATAACATGAACATAATTTTATAAATCGAAAATAAGATAATTATAATAATTCGAAACATCCTTTTATCATAGTGTGGACACATAAAGGAAATTAAAAACAATGAGAGAATGTTTTTTTAACATTATTTTATTTTAATGATTTATAACTCATTTTCTTGGAAATGTGTCAATTAAGAAACTATATTTAGATCCTAATGTTTTATGGATCTTATTAATATAGTAAAATAATACTTTTTATTATTAATTATGGCTTTGTAAATTATTGTTATCATATATTATCATGATTTACCCTTGACCGATGTGATGGTTTTTACGAGAGCTACAATTTATATTGAAAGAAGGTTATTATATTCCATATTTGAAATTAACAATTATAAATATTTAATTAAGTTTATATCATTCAATAAATTTTATTAAATAAATTTATCTTTAATGTGTTTTTATAACATTTGTAAAATCATCTTTTTTTGGAAAAGATGATTTTTAAGCATAAAAATGGATTTATTTATTTTCTATGCCTATTAAAATATTAGCCGATTGTTTAAAAATATTTACCATGACATTAATATATAATATTATATAAATTAATTCTATAACAGTGATCAAATTATTTTATTAATTTAAAGATTAAATATATGTATAAAAACAATATTTTAGAAAAACATTTTGTATTCATTCGAATAATTATTTATTTTCATTTTTATCAATTGATTACCAATGAATTAATTTATTACATATAGAAACATATATTTTTCATATTATATTTATTTGTATTCATAATCTCTAATAAAATGGTTTTGATATAACTATCACTAGATATAATAATATATTTATACCATATTGTTGTTCATTTAAACTCGATGACTCGTGTAACACATTGTATCAATGAATTAACAATTTTTATAGATAAATATTTCATAACAAATCATGTATTCATTATTTACATACCATAAAATAAATTTGTCTGTTTAAATATTTCACTCATTTACAAATATAATTGGATACCTCTACGTAATTAAACCCTTTTGTTCTCATACAGTTTCCTAAAATTACTGGTTTCAACATAAAAAACTGAGTATGAGTGCGGTCTTGTTTCATAGGAAATTATCTCTAGGATCAAAAATATCTTCCATTTGTTATTAATTAGTGATATATTTATCCCATGATATAACCTAGGAGATTACTATATTATAAATACCAGACATATACATACTTAAGGGAGATACATGGAACACATCTTGAACTAGAGAGATATTTGGAGAATGTTCCAATGGATAACATACAATCCCAATACGATCATGATTCAAAAAATTAAATATATTAAAATGGATTATTCTTTTCTTATTTTCAAAAATCATCAAGGTATTCAAGGGAGGTAGTCATATGAATACCTTATCACCACCATTAAACACCAAAACATATTGATTAGTGTCAAAATAGCATTTTTATTGAATCTGCTCTACTCTTATGTGTTTTTGAAGGGTTCAATAATTATCTTCCATTCATTCATCTATTATATCACATAATTCATTTTACACTCAATATTAATTAATGATCAATAGAATTTTGTACATCTCTTTTATAGTTATCTTCATAATGACATCTCAGAATGTTGGAGTGAAATCTATTACTATAAAAAAATTCCAAAAAAGGATGGTGGTGATCCCAAAATACTTTATTATACATTGTGAAATCTATAAATATATATTTTATATTTATAATATTCCTTTCATACTATATATCATTCTAACATTTTATTTTTTTGATGAAACATAAATTTTTATATAGTTCGTACTGAATACTTCTCTAAAACAACTATTTAATCCATTGATCTAGATCATATATATTTTATAGTGGTATTGTGTGAAATATTACCCCATACATAATTTTTAATAGAGTGTGATCATAAAAATATAAAAAATAACCTCCTAAAATTATGTTTTCTAACTTGATAAGATTATCAACTTAAATCAAAATAGAATTATTCCATTTAGATGTTTTGGGGAGTGAGACCAAAAAATCCACGGCGATGTTTTCTTATCTACATTCTGGTATGTGTAATTGTTATATAATTCCTCAATATTCTCTCTAAAATCCTAAACATTCTAACATTCTAAGAACCGAGAAACATTCTCTTTCATATCTATCTCCATTCCATACCACTATTTGTACTCATAAAAATGGATGTAAAAATTATTACTTCTATAATGGATTAGGAATGGAGAACAATGAGCTTGAACCATGAGATGCTTTAGAAAATATACTATCAAAGGGTCATGTACCCGGTTCTAGAACTGTATTATTCATTCAAAATAATTTTTTAACTCAATATCATTTTTTCTCCTTCTTTAGAATCTCTACATCTTATTATAGTACATCTTTAATCTTCATGTGGATAGATGATTGAACTGTTATTTGATAATGGTATGATTTTTACCCATAATTTATTATTTCAATTTCAATATATTACATGTCTATAAATATTGGAGTTTTTTCCCTCACTATCAAAAATATGGAATGATATTTACTAATTATAGTATATATCACCTTCGTCACTTACCTAGGGTAATAATGTATTGAAGAGTCCTAATAATTAATCATATCCAACCACAATCATCTACATATATTCAAAGCATTATGTGTGAAAATATACATTTAAATTTGTGATCAATATATATGTATCACCTTTCTCTAATGAGATAATTCTTATATATTGTTAGTCAAACAATTACCACGTATATCTCTTAGTTAATAGTTATGTAATTTAGATAATGGACCTCAAATATTTTGAGTAATAATCCATTACCATATCATTTTGTATGTGGAAACATCCATGTACCTTCTATGATTCGTTAATATAGACTTAAACCCCTTCTCCCAGACAGGGTAGTGTATGAATAGGCATTCTTACTATCCTTCAAATGAGTTCGTAAAAACATTACTTGCAATCATCCATCCAAACAAACATGAATCCCTTAGGATATTACATGTGGAGAAGATTAAATTGTCATTAATATATCTAAATAAAGTAATGATTATATAAATAAAATACAAAAAAACTGTGGATCTTCGTCATTGTTGTCAGTATTTTTCAATGTTCAGTATCTTCTATCACTAAATGTTTAATTGGAATACCCTCAATATAAAATATGTGACTAAACAAAGGTATATGCATAATTTAAAATTCACTCATGGTAAATTCTGTATAATTATAATGCTTCCTTTTGGTCTTTAAAAGAATTATTAATGACTATCACTCTCTTCCATTCACTTTTAATAAATATCAATGAAATTTATAAAAACTATCACAAACTGATTAAGTTAATCTATAATAACTATATTCATTAAATTAATGATGATATTGGGGGAATTATTATGACCAATTGAATCATTATAAGTTCACAGAGTCCATGTCATGTACGGAATTTTGTCATTAGTACATCCACCATATTAAATCTCAATTAATGATATAAAGAAAAATATATTAATGTAAGAACATATTTATTTATTCTCATTTGATCATACTACTAATAAATAAATGGTGGAGGATAAATTTATTTATTGTAATCTTATTTTGTTCCCAATAATCAACACGGAGTCACATTAATCGACCGTTCATATAAAAATACACAATAGGTTCACCCATATTTAATGATGTTGGGTGAATGAATCCTTCGTCTTGATTATTCATTAGATTCTTGTTCAATTCGTACTACTCAATAAGAGAAATTTTATATGGTGTCTTGAAAATAAGTGTAGTATAAAGAATGATATTTAATGATAGAATAACACCACTATTTCATATAAGAATAAAAAATAATCTATAAAACCCTAAATAATGTCAAATATAATAGGAATATCATTAGTAATGAGATTTTCCCTAACCAAATGAGATATATTCCATTTTTAATAGGAACCACGACCTATATTACTGATGTAACTTTCATTGAAAGTTCCTTTTTTCATTTAACTAATAGGAGATCAATGGTTGGTTTGGAATATAAAATGTAATTTTCCTTAGTCAAAATTTAATAGGGAATTTATATAAATAATTTTAATCCATGCCCATAAAAACATCAAATTCTACAAGAATATTACTAAAAATAATTTTAGGAAACACATTTCCCAACCCATTTATAAAAAATTAATCATAGAGTTTGGATAAACCCATCTCACAAAAAGGTGTTTTTACTAAAAAATCATTATCTAATTTCATAGGTGGTACTATGATACCCATGGAAAATATATTAAAAATAAATGTTTGATTAAGTCTATAATATTGTAAGACATCCTTAGATATATATTTGATGGTATGTTTACAGTTAAAAAAATCACTTTCATACCCCTAATCCGAAATTTTTATTTCATGAAATTGACCATTATAATAAGGATTAATTTGTTAATGATATAAAACATTGGTATTGACCATAATATTTGATAACTAGTTATCATACATACCATATTACTTTAATTTATATCATTAGAGTGTGGGTGTTGCATTTGATATAGAATTCTCTCTATACCTATTAGTATCAAACTTATTCCCATCAAATAAGTGCAAAATTTCCCAAATAAAATCCTTTCCAAATATGAAAAATTTAATTATTTATATATAGAAATTTCCCATGTGTTTCATCTAATATTATGAGCATAAATGAATATATAACTTCTTATCACTGTGGTTTTTAAAATATCCTTAAAATTATATTTTATATTTTCTGTGAAACTAATGAGATTAATTGGTAACCCCAATCACCATCCCCACCTTGATAGAAAACTGAATGAATTATTCATATCTACATAAGTCCCTTAGGGATAATTATTTTTTAGAAACTGTATTAATCCTTTGATTAATTTATCAATATTATATTCATGTTTAATGGTGATACTAGTAGCGTACCCCACATATAAAATGAATTTTTTTAATAAATACTAATAGATTAATCATCTAAACAATTTAACTAAATGATTTATTTCTCTATTTTCAAATGACATATATAATGAAATTACATATTAAAAAATAAGATTCAAATTAATACTAGCCATTAGTTTCAATATATTCTTCTTGAATTGTGTAATTTCTAAAAGTCCACCAAAAATAAACTTATCCATAAAATTTATAATTATCAAAATTAAAATTTTAAAATTATAATATCATGATAATAAACAATATTATTTTACTATTACTAATTAATTTCTCAATAATTAGTTAATTTTCAGACCCATTAATAGAATATTTTCACAACCTCATGAATTATTAAATTGAATATTGTTTCTTCTTTTTTATCATTTGGAATATCTACATGGTTCAGAGCTTAATCAAGTTGTATGGGAAATAAACAATATTATTCATTACAAATCCCATTACATCCACTTTCTTATTATTATAATCATTGAATTCTACATTATGTTGATTATTATGATAATTCCTTTAGGATTTATCCATTTTATAACACGAAAAACATAAATTGAGTAACAATAATCTGGTATGGAAACCATATCATGTCTAAAAATCATTTATATGATTCGTAAATCATAAAACCTTCTTCAATTACACCTTATGATTCACATAGGAGATTCTTGATCATTACAACATCACATGAATATTATCCAAATACTAGACTAATCCAATTGGCACTTACTAAGGTTTTTAAATCCTAGTTTAGAATTTTTATCAAAAAAATATCTAATAACAACTATAATGATCCATTATTTTCATAAATTGATTTTTTGTTTTTAATAAATAGATATTCAGAATATAAAATATTCATCCAAACCAAAATTATATAGGTATATTTTCATTGGAATCTTGTAATTTATAAAAGATAGTTCATACAATATCTTCATCTCCACTTAATTATTTCATCATAAATAGAACCCTTCACATACAAGTCATACTGTAATATCATAGGGAATGTAAAAATAAGAAAAGTGAGTAGATATTTTAATAGTAAGGGTAATAAATGGAGATATAAATGATCTGATAAGAATAATGTGAGAAAAAGGGTATCAGAAAATGATATTAATTTTTCAAAAAAAAACCCTATATCTAATATATCAAAATATGATATGATGGAATAAATAATGGAATATCATAAGACATAATTATTAATGGAATAAAATCCAATGAACCATGATATAATATTATATTCATGATACATCGAATTGTGTCATAAAACTAAAAATATAAAACCTCTTCCATTATATCTAAGGATAATTTAGTAGCATATTTATGGAGAATGGGTTCACTTTATAAACCAAAAAAGTAGTATTGGTTCACTACCAAGATTTTCATACTGGATAAAATCTTTTACAGGGTTGGGTTTACACACACCTTCTAGTCGTGTTTATTGCCCAAGATTTAAATCCTTTCTATGTGAATTTTAGGGAGATATAGGAGCCACACTGAATAGAATGAATATCATACACGTGTTTATTGATTATTTTAATACATTCATCTTATCCAAACCCGTGAAAAGAATTTTCTTACATAATTATTTAATAATTGAATAACTAATAGAAAAGGAATAGGTTTTATAAACATTTCATATATCCATCATGAACATAAACCATCCATTGATCGCATAATAATTGTATCCATGCATCATATAACATGTTAAATGATACATCAATAATTTTATCTTATATTTAAACTTATTTCAGAGAATCACAAAGAAAATTTTTTGAGACAATTAACCCTTCAATATAAAAATAATTTCATTTTAAAAAGATATAAATTTATAATAAAAATTACGTTAATTAAGAATAAAATTTTTAAACATTTAAATAAATGTTAAATGAAAATTTTAATCATGGATATTGGAAAATATGTATATTCCATGTGATTTACATAAACATTAATTCTATATATTTTTTAAAAGTCAAAATATATATTGTTTTGAAAAATGAAAATACAATTCATTCAAAACATTTGTAAAAAGTAAAACATGTGTAAAAATAAAATTAAAAATGAATACATGATTGTAAAAAATAGTTATAATTTTTTTTAATAAAAAATGTATATGGAAGATACACATTCCTCAGTGGATGGTTAAACATAATAAATCAGAAATAATGATGATATTGGGAAATAAACCCTTAGACCATTTGTATCATTTTTATAATAATCACCATTAATCATTGAATATAAAATATACAAGTAGATCTCATATTTTCAGGAGGTAAACAATAAAAAAATTTATTGGTAGTATATAAACCACATAAAATTTTTAAAATATCAATATAAAATTTCTCCTATATAAATAAAATTTCGATATAAATCATCTACCTCAAGTACTCCTTTTATAGAAATCACTACATCCCCCTGAATACCGTCATAGAGAATTTATAATTCTATTCCAATGTAATTTTAATAATTTTATTATCTTATCAAATATCATTATAAATTTACAATACTACTTTTATCAATCGTTCCTTATTAAGATTATTATATACATCTATAAACTCTTTTTTTCATGAGTATATTGGAGTAGTAGTTCATGTTGGTGTAAATTTATCATTTTTTCATTATATACAGAATATTTATTATGATATAAATTTCTTATATATAAATTATATAAAATATAGAGTCATCCATAAATTTTAAAGAAATAAAAATGGATTAAAACATTCATAGAGATGGTATATCATACATATGCATGAAATTTGTTTTAATTTTCCAACTTATAGAATAAATGAAATAGAAATATTAATTATGATTTATAAGACATTAATTATACTTCATATATCATATAAATTCATAATATTCATATTCATTACCATTCCAGTAAAAGATGAAACACCTCGAGATTTAATGTGAAATATTATTTTTAATTTTAGTGATGTCTTGTGTTGTACAATACACCATAATTATCTTGCGCTATATGGAATATTGTATTAGCGTGTACTATACGCAACATCGTATTATCTTGCTAATATACGCAACACTATTCTTGGCTCGTGTTACACACAATTTCAAGTTCGTTTTGTAGAACTTTTTCAACACAACATTAAGTATAGACTTTATTTAATGTATAAATGAAATTAGTTTTGATTATTTTATACAAACACCCAAGGGATCTTTCACTACATGAAGCCCTGACTTTGATTGCATTAAACTCAATCACGACCTTCCTCGATAGCGTGTCTAGTACGCAATATCGGGTTTCACTAAACAACGACATACTGTTATAATATTATTATAAACTAGCAGTTATGAATAGTATTAACTAAATTTTAAATTTTATAACATTATTATTCATCTTACAAATGGTATGAGAACAAAATATATTTTTCAGGTAAAATAAGTATTTTTTAAAAAATGCCGTTTTTCGGCCTTTTGATGGTGCAACCACATTAAATCATGTTTTTTACATGTTTATAAGTTGAATTTGACAAATTTAAATTCTTATTTTTAATCAGGATATAAAAATTTACTTTGGATACTTTTTTCATATTATTTTGATAACTTTCATATTTTAATGAATAGTACAAACACTCTATATGTTAATAAAAAACAAATTTTTTCATTATAAAAATTTATATGGTTAAATAATATTTATTAAATTGTTTTAAAGTATAAATAGAATATATTTTTACCGTTTAATATAATTTATGTCATTATCATTGATTTCACATAGAATTCATAGTTATTATAATTTCAATCTTTTGCACTATTTTATCTTTTAAATGTCATTTTCTTGACAATGGGATTAATTTAAAAAAATTTTCTGCAACTTCTTTGATTTGAATTTGGAAAAATGGATTCCATATTTGGAATAATTAGGTCCAAATTATAGTAATATGCTACTTTTTATTTTTGGGCACTATGAATAGTTACTACGGTAAATTTTATTTACCGTAGTTAATGGTAAATCGGGTAATTAATGGTAAATATGATATGATAAAATTAGCCTAATACTTTTATTAATGTAATTGGATGATTATATTTAGTTCTAAGGCATATTTGGTTCAAAATGGAATCCATTAGAACCCACTTAGATTTGATTAAGACCTTTAATTTATTTTATTATAATGAAAGTGAAATATGACTCAATCAATCTTTAATAATTAAGATATATTTAATATAAGGTTATATAGAATATAAATTGAATTATAAATACCCATTTGAAAGATAAAATGTTTTTATTCGTTATCTTAATTTATTTTTAATTTTTATGAGATATTTAATTACCTTAATAACTTATACATTAATGATCCCGAAATTATTTATTTGGTGAATAATTAGTGATATAGTGTTTATTTAAATAATAATACCCATTAAAAGGCCCACAAACCTGACCAAAACATATTTTTCGTATATATCTAAACAATAACCATCCAATTGTATATGTTTCTACAATTTGGAGATTTATAAAAGCGATTATGACACTTATATTATATTATTTTAAATGATGTCAATGGTATCGCCTTCATAGTTTAATAAATATAACAATTTACTTGTTTTTATTTTAGATGATAAATTACAGTAAAAGTATTATTTTCGATTATATGAGATTTTTCATAAACATGGTATTTTATTTTTAATTTTTTTGTAACTAATAAGTATATTAAATTATTATACAAAAATGATGTAGTAATTGTTTTATTAAGAGAAGTATCATATAAATGGTTTCATAAATATTAAAATAAATATTATATGATCTAATTAATGTTCTCCACAAATTTTCTATATGAATATGACTTGTTAAGAATCTATTAAACATTTTTTTCGAATATCTCCACTGTCTGTATTTTATTTAAATTAAAATAAATGAATATTGTCAAAATTAACATAGTTGTTATTTTATAAAAATAACATATTATTTTATTTATTAAAAATCACAAAAATATTTAAAAATTACAAATTAAAATTGAAATGGTATAAAATTTTATAAATTACCTAATTATGGATAATTCACAACACATAAGTAACTATTTATAACAATTTAAAAATAGAATATTATTACCACAAATAAAATTAAATAGATTAAATAATGATAAATTAAAATTATAAGGATTAAAATAAAATTAAAACATGTCTAAATTTGATTGGTTGATGCGATTGCAACCATATCATACATAATATCAGAATTTTAGTCACTTTTGATGTTTTTATGTGGGGATTGAGTTTATTATTAATTAATATTTTTGAGGATTCCAAAAGTGAACCTCTCCTCTCCAATATAAGGGCTCCTCCATCCCTCTCTTCTTCACAAATCATTGAGCCTATAATCTCAGCCAAAACCTGACCATTTATCTAATTAAATACCATATAAAAAAAACTAGAGGTCATTATCTTCTTCAAAGTCCTTCATTAGTGCCCTAAGAAGAGGTTAAGAGGAGGCGTGTCGAAGAAGTTGAAATCTTTTCTACTGATTATTTCGTGTTACTTTATTCTTATACATCCTCAAATTTAGTTGATTCATTATAAAGTAATGACATCAGTATAAATTATATAATTATATGTTATTATAAATATTAAACTACCCCATTTCACCTTCTATATATCCTATGGAAAATAAAATCACCGCGCGTGCGTACGTACAGAATACCATCTCCACGCCGTGGTGTAATCTGTTTTTCCACCACCACCTTACTTATATGGGTATAATGGTGTAATGAATAACTATATATGGTTATTATAACATCATACTGATTCTAAGATATTATATCATCTAATCCAAATCCATTCAATAATTATGGGAACGATATCATCGCTCGTGCGTACGTACGGATTACCGTCTACACGGCGCGATGAGATTCACAGTCTATGTCAACCATTCAAGAATGATTATGAAGTATATAAAATCAATAATATTGATAAATATGAAATAATAAAGCTAATGTATTTATGTATATATATATGTGTGTGTCATCTACTTACTTCCATTCAAGCCAATAAGGAAAGGAAAATAGTGTTCATGCATACGTACGACCTACCGTCTCCATGAATGGTGTGTTTCATTCCATTTATCTTCCTATATATATATACAATGAATATATATGATATATAAAAAATCTTTTACATTATTTAAGTAAGTAAATAGTGATATAATTAATAATAATATCAAGAACAATAAGTCCAAACACGTAAGATAAATGAAACGATTTAACCCAAAACATAGCTTTAACATGGAATTGACAAAAGAACGGGTAAAATAAAGTCATAAGTGAATCATATATGATATCATAAATATTATTATGGTTCTGTTAAAAGTAAATAATATGTTTAAACCCACTATAAAAGAGTTTCAGACATGTACAGATGAAATTGGACCTAATGTAAGGGATAATTTTTCAAATCTCTATTTTATCTGAGATTGGTTATACGTATGTATTTTCTGGGGTTATATTTTTCATCGATGTCCATAAATCTGTTTTTATTAAAGTGTTTAATATTATTACATGTATTTTTAAAGTCATGGTTTCCCTTATTTGACTTCTATATTGTGTTATGGAAGGAATCTTTCTTTTGATTACCATATGATGAAAGTTTTGACTTTTTCGGTAAAAGTACGAGGAGAATGTTTTTTTAACTTATACGGCATGAATGGATTTTTATGGTTTCATAACACCTAATTTTCATGAAGCTTCTTCAACAAGAATTCATGTTTATTTTCAAAAAAATCATTTTATTTTAAAATTGAATGGAAATTTTTTTAAAAGAAAATGATTTTGAAGAAGAAAGGATAATTTCCTCAGAAAATTCATTTTATGTGTTTTGTCAAAACTAATTTCCATCTAAGATGACATTATTTAGTATGATTAAGATTCAAGTGTAATGTATCTATTATTTACATGGTTTGATTCTTTTTATGACAAAATTATATCCATTTGTTTTATATGGATTACGTTATGATGGGATGATGTATATTAAACCCATTTTATTCATTGGGTTATGATGAATGATTTATGTTTATTTTGTGGAACAAGTAAAAATGATTTCATTATGAGATGGGTGGAACCTATATCTCCATCCAATTAATTAGGGAAAAGATTTATATCTCATGGGATAGACATGGGTGGAATGAAAAGTGAATCTGGTTCAGTAATACAGGGCTGGAACGACCAGTAAACCCATTTCAGTAATGTAATCTATCCACTATGATGGTCTTGACAGCAATTCCATTACTACTATAGAAATCATATCATGTGCTTAATGGATGGAAAAATTAAATGTTTTATTCCCATGATATTTTGTAATGATTAATGTTCCTTTATTATCTATTCCTTACGTACTGTCAGGATTTATATCACAACTCATGATTTTGATTTTTAAACATCATATTCATGTTTTTTAAGTTCAAATGTAGATGATTTGTTTTATTTTTCCCATGATTACCCTTACTGAGCATTTCAGCTCACCCTTTTTATGTTTTATTTTCCCCATAATATAAATAATGGTTTTAGGTAAGAAAACCAAAGGGGAAGATCTATAGGGGAGATGTTGAAGATCTTTCACAATGATGAAAACATTATGTTCCATGTTTCCAAAGACACTAAAATATTATGGTCCTTGAGTTTTGGTTTTTGTTATGTATTATGTATCCTGAAATAATAATGTAATGTCCATGTACGTCAAGCTTGGGTCTCTACATTTACTATCAGAGGAAAGGTTTATTTAACCACTGGAAACTTGGATGCGAAAACATTAGTGAGATCCCAAGAGATATTTCTATGGTATGTTTTGGGATGTCCCTAATGTTTAGTATAACTATAGGTTATATTCCTAGAATTATGTTGACGAACATGAATAAACTATGGTGATCCAAAGGTGTCATGGATTATAGAATGTGTGATAAGTTATACATTTTATGAATAGGTGGTTCCTCTTTATTTTAACTATTTATTACACCATGGTTTTTGGTTTTAGTCTATGGAGGGAACCAGAAGAAATTGGGTCAACATTGAATCTAATGGACAAATTGGTTACTATGATCAAAGAAATTTCCTAATGCCTAGAAAAAATACATTCTGATTATGTTGAATTAGTCATCGCGATATATGATTAAGAAGATGAACTTTAGTGGTATTCTTAATTCATCAAATAAGAGTACGATGGACTTTTATGCAAGTTCTCTTGCTGAGGTGCATAGATAAAGGAAGATTGAGATATCTAAAGAAGGGAAGAAGAACCTTGATGAATAAATCAAAAAGATGGGAAGATGTTATCTGTGTGGAGAGAAGGGTCATATAGTGACAGACTGTTATGGAGTTAAATGTATTATCTATGGAGAACATGGGAATTACCCAACTAAATGCCTTGACCTAAGAGGTTACTTCTAAATCAAAGAAGGACTTATTTCTTGAAAATCATTGAAGAT
Source organism: Viscum album (assembly GCA_963277665.1). NCBI lineage: Eukaryota > Viridiplantae > Streptophyta > Magnoliopsida > Santalales > Viscaceae > Viscum > Viscum album. The sequence continues at coordinate 555,884,366 of OY728138.1, forward strand.
GATGGATTGAAGTGTTTATGTATTGGTATTCGAGAATAATTTTGTTGAGGTAATTTTATGGTATATTGGAATATCTATGTATTGGTCCATTGTGTTTTTACATATGAATATGGTACCGGTAACCATGAAAAGTTATTGAAATATTTTTCGAAAGCAATGATATGTGCATATTGAAAGGATAAGGATAAAATAATATGTTTTATGTTATTAATGATCTCATTACTGATATAAGTACATAGTTATATCATGGTTTGAGTATATAGGATTTTTGGGATTTTGGTATATGGAAAGAGTAAACTTTTGACAACATTCATGTTTTCAGTAATGTTCTATGGTAATTCGTGTTTTAAAAGAATACATGATTAAGGTATTCACATGTTTTAAATGTGACCAACAATTTATATATTATGATATATGGTGGATAGATGATGGTATTCACATGCTCGGTAGATGACATTTCTAATAATCGTTTTCTTTATAAAATGAGATTGGATAGATGTATTTTGGATAAGCCAAAATATTGTAATGGATTATGTTACACATTAGATTGTATTGTTTAAGGCTAGAACTTTTTGATATATTTCTGAAATTTTATAATAGTATAGTTTTAGAAAAAGGGAAAGCCTTAGGAAGGGAGACAACCCATGTATCAGACAAGTATGCGGGAATTGAACCCACAACCGAAGTGCGATAGGCCTTTATCACCTACCATTGGCCTACTGGAAGTCCCTGGATCGAATAAATTAATTTTATTTTATTAATCGGTATGATAGATTAAGTATAAATCAATTTTAGGAACCATATATGATTAATCTCATCATAGAAGGACTTATGTATATTTAATAACCTGTAAAATACATTTTTTGATTGAGATAGATGGAATGACCTATCATTCTATCGCAAGATATACTAACACTTCAAGAATGAAAAATTAAACATCATTTCTATAAATAATAGATGAAGTGGAAGTTGTTCATGGAATGACCAATAATGATATTACACTGAAATCAAGTAAGTATTTCTCCTTATGCAAAAAAAAATACATTAACTTTAGGGAAATGATCTTAAAAACCAAAAATTATATCATAGTACTGTCATATCTGATGAATCAAATAATACCTTATATCATCACAAATTTATGGCTTTGTGATTGTTGGATTTTTCATATCCATGTTCTATACTACTTTCCATAAGATCATGATGGTTATATTTGTTTTCCATATCCATGTTTTCGCCTTTGTTCTCCTATGTGGAATCCCAGTGATGAGTTAATCTGTGTAACCATTACATTTCTTACATTACTTTTTAAAAATATGTTTCAGTAATCCTTTTTACGATGTGGGTTTCCATGAATGAAACTTTAAAGTAGAAAACCACTTGTAACCCCGACGAATTTTAATGGAAAAATTCATTTTAATGGGGGTAAAATGTAACACCGCGAGATATTAGGAGAAATATTATTTTTAATTTTAGTGATTAATTGTGTTGTACACTACACCAATATTAGCTTCCACTATATGAAACAATGTATTAGCTAGTACTTTACACAACACCGTATTAGCTTGCAGTATATGCAACACTATTCTTGGCTCGTGTTACACACTATTTCATGTTCATTTTGTAGAAATTATTCTACACAACATTAATTATTGATTTTTGTTAACGTATAAATGAAATATGTTTTGATTATGTTATGCACAACACCAAAGGGAGCTTTCACTACCCGCAGCCCTGACTTGGCTTGCATTACACGCAATCGCGACTATCCTCGATAGCATGTGTAGTACGCAATATCGGGTTTCACTAAACAACGATATATTGTTTTAATATTATTATGAACTAGCCGTTATGAATAGTATTAACTTCATTTTGAATTTTATAACATTATTATTCATCTTACAGATGGTATGAGAACAAAATAAATTTATCGGGTAAAATAAGTATTTTTAAAAAAATGAAGTTTTGCCGCCTTTTGATGGCACACCCACATTAAATATAGTTTTTGACATATATTTAAGTTCAATTTGACAAAATAAAATACTTTTTTTGGAATCAGGATATAGATATTTAATTTGGATAAATTTTTCATATTATTCTGATAACATTCATATTGTAATGAATAGTAAAAACATGCGATATTTTAAATAAAAACTTCTTTTTTCATCCTAATAATTATTGTGGTTAAATTATAATATTGAATGGTTTTAATGAATAAATAGATTATATTTTTAATATTTAATCTAATGTATATCATTAGCGTTGATTTTACATTGAATTCATAGGTAAAATCATTTTAATCTTTTGTAATGGTATGACGTTTAAAACTCGTTTTCTTAACAACAAGATTTATTTTAAATCAATTTATGCATATTTTGTGATTTTAATTTTGAAAAATGGATTCCATATTAGGAATTAGTAGGTCAAATTTATTTTAATAGGCTATTTTTTTGGCACTATGAATAGTAACTACAGTAAATTTTATTTACCTTAGTTAAAGGTAAATCTGGTAATTAAAGGAAAAAATAATATTATAAAATTACCCTAAAATTTGTCTTAATATATTTGGATGATTATATGTTGTCCTAAGGCATATTTGGGTTGAAATGGAATCCATTGGAATCTACTTGGATGTGATTGAGACCTTTAGTTTATTTTATTTTAAAGAATGTGAAATATGTCTCACTCAAACATTAATTATTAATGTACTTTTAATATAAGGTTATACAGAATATAAATTCAATTAAAAATACTCATTTGAAATATAGATTGTTTTTAATTTTTATGGTAATTTATTTGAAATTTTTAAGAGATATTTAATTACCTTAATAGCTTATACATTAGTGATGCAGAAATAATTTATTTAGTGAAAAATCAGTAATATAGTTTTTATTTAAATAATAATACCCATTAAAAAGCCCAAAAACCCGATCAAAAGATATTTTCCGCATATATATAAACCATAACCATCCAATGGAATACTTTTTGACCATTTGGAGCTTTATATAAGCGATTATGACACTTATATTATTTTATTTTAAATGATGTCAATGTTGTCACCTTCATAATTTAATTAATATAATAATTTTCATGTTATGATTTTAGATGATAAAATCTATTAAAATTATTATTTTTAAATATATTAGATTTATCATCATCTTGTTATTTTATTTTTATTTTCTATGTAAGTAATAAGTATATTAAATTATTATACAAAAATGATGTAGTAATTGTTTTATTAAGAGAAATATCATAAAAATTGTATCATAAATAGTAAAATAAAAATTATATGAACTAATTAATGTTCTACACGAATTATCTAGATTAATATGACATGTTTGGATTATATTAAACATTTTTCTCAAATATATCATCTGTGTCGATTTTATTTAAATTAAAATAAATGAATAGTTTCAAAATTATCCCAATTGTTATTTTATAAAATGCATATTAGGAAATTGTTTAAAAATCACAAAAATATTTAAAAATTATAAATTAAAATTTATATGGTCTAAAATGTTATAATGAACCCAATTATGGATAATTCACAACCTATAAGTAATTATTTATAACAATTTAAAATTAGAATATTTTTAGCACAAATAAAATAAAATAGATTTAATAAAGATAAATTAGAATGATAAGCTTTAAAATAAAATAGAAACATGTCTAAATTTGATTGGATGATGATATTACAACCATATCATACCTCATATCCAATTTTGAGTCACATTGGACGTTTTTATGTGGAATTTGAGTTAATTATTACTTAATATTTTTGAGGATTCCAAAAGTGCCCCTCTCCTCTCCTATATAAGGGAACCTCCTTCCCTCTCCTCTTTAAACAACTTTTATCCATCAATCTCGGCCAAACCTGGACCATTTTACTTATACACTTCCATAGTAACCTACTATATTTCCTGGTATTCTTCAATGACCAACATTAGTGCCCTAAGATAAGGTTAAGATGAGGCGCGTCGAAGAAGAGGTAATCTCTTCTACCGATTCATTCATGTTTCGTTATTCTTATACATCCTCTTATTTACATGTTTCATTATAAAGTAATAAAATAAGAATGAATAATATACTGATATGTTATTATAAATATTAAAAAATCCCATTTCACCTTCTATCCATCATACAGAAAATGTATTCAACGCGAGTGCGTACGTACTGAATATCATCTCCACGCCATGGTGTAATCTATTTTTACACCACCACCTTACTTAAATGGTTATAATGGTGTAAAAAATAAATATATATGGTTATTATAACATCATACTGATTCTGAGATATTATATCATCCACTCCAATTCCATTCAATCATTATGTGAACGATATCATCAGTCGTGCGTACATACGGATTACCGTCTCCACGGTGCGATGAGATTCATTCTCTAAGTTTACCATTCTTGAATGATTATAAAGTATATATAATGAATAATAATGATATATATGACATAATAATGGTACTAGATTTATATATATATATATATATATCATCTACTTAATTCCATTCAGGTCTATAAGGAAAGGAAAACAACATCCATGCGTACGTACGGCCTACCGTCTCCATGAATGTAGTGTTTCATTTCATTTATCTATATATAATATATATATATATATACTGAATATATATGATATATAAATCATGTTTTACATTCTATAAGTAAGTAAATCATGATTTATGTAATAATAATATCATGAACAACAAGTCCAAACACGTACGATACATGAAATGATTTTACCCAAAACGCTGCTTGAACATGGAATTGTCAAAATAACGGGTATTATAAAGTCATAAGTGAATCATTTATAATAGCATAAATATTATTATGGTTCTGTTACAAGTTAATAATATGTTTAAAAACACTATATAGAATTTTCAGAGACATACAGTATAAATTGGTCCTAAGGTAAGGTATACTTTTTCAAATCTCATTTTTATCCGAGATTTCTTATACATATGTATTTTCTGGGGTTATATTTTTCATCCATGTCCATAAAAATGTTTTTCATAAAGTGATTAAATTGATTCCATGTATTTTTACAGTCATTTTCCCACTATTTGACTTATACATCGTGTTATGGAAGAAATATTTCTTTTGTTTACCATATGAGGAAATTTTTTACTTTTCCGGAAAAAGTATGAGGAGATTGTTTTTTAAATTATACGGCATGAACGTATTTTTACGGTTTCATAAATCCTAATTTTCATGAAGCTTCCTCTACAATATTTCATTATTATTTTCAAAAAAAATATTTTATTTTAAAATTGAATTGAATTTTTTGAAAATAAAATTATTTTAAAGAAGAAAGGATAATTTCCTCAAGAATTAATTTCAAGTGTTTTGTCAACACTATTTTCCATCTAAGATGACATTATTTAGTATGATTATGTTTCAAGTTTAATGTCTCTATTATTTAGGTTTTATTAAGGTTGGGGTCAAAGCCTCATTTTTATTAATAAAGCAAAGAAAATACCTCTTTTAACTGGGTAGAGGGAGACCCATTACATAGACATTTGATGGAACAGTAAGTAAATCTGGTTCAGTAATACAGTGCTGGAATGACAAGTAAACCTGGTTCAGTAATGTATATTTTCCACTACGATGGTCTTGATAAAAATTCCTATTCGACTATGGAAATCATATCATGTTCTTAATGGATGCCACAATTATATGTTTTATTCCCATTATAATTTATCATGATTAATGTTCCTTTATGATCTATGCCTTACGTACTGCCAAAATTTATTTCACAACTCAATATTGTGATATATAAACATTATGATCATGTTTTTTTAAGATCAAATGTATATGATTTTTTTTATTTTCTCCATGCTTACCATTAATGAGAATTTGAGGTCACCCTTTTTACGTTTTATTTTCCCCAGGATATAAAGAATGGTTTTAGGTAAGAGAACCAAAGGGGAAGATCTTTATGGGAGATGTTGAAGATCTTTCACAATGATTAAAAGATTATGTTCTAAGTTTCCAAAGACACTAAACTATTAAGGTCCTTGTGTTTTTGGTTTTTTATGTATAAATTATTCAGAAAAAGTAATACAATGTCCATGTACCTCAAGTTTGGGTCTCTACAATGAATCCATTTAATACTTATCACATCACATATTTGAGGTGGTGGTACACATATATTCTCGAGCAACATTTTAATTTTTCAATAGATTATATGGTATTAATTTAGACATGGTACTATTTAGCCTATATTATAACAATGTTATTTAAATTCTAATAATAAATAAATACCATTATAATAAAAATGGATAAATGCCAACTTTGAAGGATGAATCACATTTCAATCTAGAGATACCATGACCAACGTATACATGAGCATTAATTTCACTTCTTTTTTAAGAGAAATAGGTTATATAATTAATATTTTAGAATAATTATAAAATTTACAAATATTCACAATATTAAATTTATTATTTTATGATAAATACCATATAATTAATGATTTTAATGAATTTCAGAAAACAATAATTTATCAGTGAAAGGAATTTCATGTTCTTTGAAATTAATCCTTTGTAAATTGTATAAAAGGTTATATGGTTGGTGTATTGGTAATACAAAAACCAATAGAATGTGTATAAAAAATTATAATTGAAATAGTTATATTATGGTTGAGGTAAAGGGATTAATGTGGTGGGACGAAGTAGGGGACGTGGTTCTATTTTATAATTCGGAAAATTTATAGTTTTTTAATTTCACATATGGTTAAATTAAAATGAATTTATTCACAATCAAAATACATCCCATTTCACATGTATTTGAATCCAATTTAGGATGTGTTCATAATCACATAAAATTATGTAATAATGAAAGAAAATATTTATTTTAAACCTTATCATTTTACATAATCCTTAGTAGACCAAATTTATTTTTAACAATGGAAACATGTTTATAAATATTTAAGGATATTTTTTTTACTAATATGGTAAAAAAATATCCCGTAAATGGCCAATTTATTATGATTTTTACCACATCATATTAAAAATGTATTTAAATAGTTGTTAATAAAAATTAAAATTTTTAAAATTATACCAAAAACGTTTATAAATTATATCATTATATGTGAATATGAACCTATACTATATTGGAATCAAATCAATGTTATATTAGATTCATTTTGATTGAAAATGAGTTCATTAAAATTAAACGACTTGTAAAATTCAAAAGTTCACATCACTTAGTCTATAAATTTGAATACCCTCCCTCACCTCATCCCAACACATTGAGAAATATATCTATATCAAAATAATCCAATTTACCATATCAACTTCCCTATACACATTCTATTGGTTTTAAAAATCCAAAAATACCAACCCCAGAGCCCATTTGAAGTGATCTAAAGGACTTATTTCTAAAAGTAGGTAATCACCTTCACAGATCAATTTCTATCATACACTTCTTTACTTGCCCTACATATTATTATTTTTTTAAACATAAAATTAATATCTTAAATTTTATTAAATTTTCTATTTATTTTAAAAACAACATTATACACCCACATTCCCATCAAAAGATAATTGAAATTATTCCTTCTTCATATGTACAACATATAGTATCCACATTGTGAAATGATTCATTTATTAATATTAAATTTTATGGATGGTTATAATGATAGTATTGATGATTATTTATTATAGTAATATCACATTTGTTCTTAGATAATAAGAATATCATGTCTACCTTGATTCTATAAAATATTCCTAGAAATGATAATGTTTCTCGTGCATATGTGTGGACTACTCCCTCCCCAAAATAATGTGGCTAGATTTACATTTATATTTAAATTGAATGGTATTGAGTATTTATATGACGAATATACATGATTAATGTCATAAAATATTGATATAATGACAAATATTTATCATTTAACATTGTTTTATTCCATTGGTAGAAAAAAGAAATCAATGATCTTGGGTTTGTATGACCTACCATATCCATGAATGGTGTAATAATTTTTTTATCTATGAATTGTAATAAGGAACCAATATACATATATATTCGATATATTTGATATATTTTATAATGTTAAGTATTCTGGTTATAATGGATCAAATATAAATATACATAGAAAAGAACTATTAAACTGATATAATCATGATAAATGAAATAGTTAACACATAGATATAAAATATTTATTAAGGATTGTTTGAATAAAGGGGTTTACATTTTTATATTTGATATTAAAATTATTAATGTTACTTTGAATTATAATTATATTTAATTAATAATTATATTTAGAAGGATTGTGTAGATTTTTTGAAAGGTGAACCACTTGTATGTGATTTTTATCTGACTATTATTTTTATAAGACACATTACCCATTCTCCATATCATATTTTGGATCATATGATATTCAAAAAGTATATTTTTTTCTATATTTTTGTGATTTGTAAATGACCTAATATTGTATTATATTCATAAAAACCCATTATTGATAAATTTCAAACTATAAATTTAATTTATCTATAAACACATCAATAGAGAGGATTAATTAAAATAATATTATATAATACCAAATTAATAAATCATATGGATATATAAATTTCATTAGTCACATTAAATCATACAAATTATATTACTTTTTACATATTTAGAAAAATTATTGTATTTGTTTATAAATTGAATATATACTGTATTAGTCTCTCATAAAAAACTATCATCATTGTATAGTTTTTAAAAATAAAAAATTATCATGAATATAATTTTTCTATGCTCAAAAAAATCGCTTATATTGATTTATAACATAGGTTTTTTTTCTACATTGACACCTAATCTATATAATGGAAAAGCGAGTGGTGTTTTACATTGTTCTTTTATTTAAAAAATTTAATTGTTATTTTCATAAAATGGTTTCCATTAAATAAAAATGTTCTTATACTATGGTTTTAATTATCAAACTTATTTAATCAAATAAAAAATTGACTGAAAAATTATGCCTTAACACATATTTTAACTTATTATAACTCTATATACCCTTATGTGATGAGGTAAATTTTAGCACAGTTAATATGCATATTGACCAATTATAATATTGTAATATTTGAAAAATTTTAACCTATATATAATAAATAAGTAATTAAGGTTATCTAATTTTTAATCGATAATTTTTATAAAATGATTTTAATGATTGTGTGGAGAAAGAGAAGAAAATATGCTTTTAAAAGAAAAAAAAATTAACCTAAAATTTGATTTACAGATTTCATTACTTAAGATATATTTGTTTATTAATTAAATACTTTTATAAACTATTTTATATATAAATTTAAATAAATTCATTCAGCGATACATATTAACTATATTTATTATTATTATATTATATTATGTTAAAAAAAACATTGAAAAAACATTTTTCTTATTTACAATTATAATTATTATAATTTATAATAAATTGATAAAAAATTAATTAATTTTGTAAACATATAACCATAAATTTATCATACTTATGATGATACCATTCATGTCATCAAATCTAATTTCTATGTAAGAAATATAATATTAAATAATAATATTATAATCATATATTGTGGTTCATTTAACCTCATTGTTTCATTTATCATAATATATCAAATAAAAAAATTTATTTAATGTTAAATAATTTAAAAAATCATAAGGTGTTACATGAAATGTTTCTAGAATGGGTAAATTTTAGTGGTGATCTATGTTTAATTTTTTGTGATTCATGATGATTTACATATTCTAATATTATGTTAATATGAATTTTGATAGATAAAAGTGGATGTTTATTTTAAATTCTGTTCTACTAAAAATTAAAAAAAAACTAGATAGTGAGTTTCATGTGTAAAACATTTTATATATTTATGTTCCACTATATCTATGTTAATAAAATAAATATTAAAGTCTAAAAAATGTGAATCTTTTCAATTATTTTGGAATCATATGTTTTAAAATACAGAGAATTGAAAATGGTTAGTTTTGAATGAAATATATATCTAGAAATGCTTATTTTAAGGAAATATTATGATTTATGGATAATAATGATTTTATGGAATATTAATGTGAAACATGTCATTGTTTTTTTGAGAATTGACATTGTTTCACACTACATGAAAATTAAAAAGGAATAAGACTACTATTAGAAACATATTATTCTTAAATCTAACTCCATGCCATAGTTTGAGAGATGTCACCTGTTATCTTTGAATAATTTTAAGAATTGAAAGATTCTAATGTAGTTTCTACTTTTGTTAAATTTTAATGTGATATATAGAAGTTTATATATCAGAATGAATTAATGAAATTTTAAATTTTATAATATTATGATTAAAAATCACCATAATCATTTCAGTATCAAGATGAAGTTATGATATGATGAAATTAATGATGATGATTATCACAGATCATCATGTATTGAATAAAAGTTTACAAGTTTATGCATAAGGGGGATATACTTATTCTAAATGATAAAAAAATATAAAATTTGTACATTCAGATGGAATTAATTGATATAAATAAAGAATAATAAATGAGATATAAATATAATTTTTTTATATTTATTGGTGTGGTTTGTTATGGAAAATTGATGGGAAATAATATTGATCCAATTAATTGAGCTGTTTATAAAGAGAAGTAGTGTTGAATAAAAAATTAAAACATATATAATTCTTTAATTTGAATGATTAAATATTTAAATTGGGTATTTTCATAAGATTATATTTGAGTAAATTATATATATTGTTTCGTGATAATAATTTTCCAAAATCTCAAAGATAAGATACAAAAGATTGGAGAAGATGAATAAATTCAGATGATTTTAATTTATAATACTAAATTTTCAATAGTTTAGTTTTGTGAATGTATCATGAGATATCATATTCTAGATATTATATCATGAATTTGATCTACTTAAGTACATGTCCAAAATATTAAATGTCATGTTCAATTATTATCATATATAATTAAGAGAATATAAGAGTGATCCCAGTGTGTCAAAATATATAAATAATGAAATATAGTATTTATATAATTTGATAATAAAAAAACCTATAAAAATATTAAATTTTTACATTGAGATATATAAATCATGATAACCATTTTGAAATATGTTAAATATTTTATGATTCTCGTTGCTACATTTTGTGGATTCATTAATGACCTAAGACATGGTTATATTTAGAAGAATAAGGATGTTTACTATGAGTTAATATTTATAGAATACTTAAAATTTATTATTCCCATATTTTATTATTTAATTGATGCTTTAATAATCATTGGTAAATATTAGATTATAAGATATAATTCACAGAAGTGTATAAAATTAGAGTGATATTGAGAATATTGACAGAAAATAACATGCATGTTCCAAAAGATCATCTATAGCCAAAGGAAGAACTGAATCCAACTAGTATGGTTGTGGATATTATCAGAAAAAAAAAGAAATAAAATTAATGTTCTATATGTTCAATTATATTATTGAACATTATGTGTATTTTCAGTAGTTATAGTCAAATTATCGTCAATGTTGAGAAAATAAATTTTAATATTCCTGAATATTTTTAAATGTAGATTATATATGTTCTAGAGAGTAATTAAAATTATATATATGTTGTTTTGAAAATTGATATTCTAGAATAAATTGATAACAATCATTAATATACAACAATCTATAGAATAAATGATTATAATAATGTATATTGGAGGATATAGTTACTCATATTATTATAAAGGATTGTGTGAAGATAATTTTTTTGGAGGTACTGAATATGGAGAATCATCCATATGAAAATACATAATATATAACATTATTTATTTATAATTGTATAATATTATGTGATAGTAAATAGATCCATTTATATGTCAATAAACTAGTAGTGAGAGTATATATAATTTATCGGGAGATTGTATATGACTGGATATAATTTATGATTATATTTGAAAATATATTTTTGGGACATAATTGAAATATATAAATTAGTAGATACCCACATTGGGATTGAAAATTATTAAAATATAGAAGTTGGGATTTATTTACACTCACTCATATATGACGTCATATGGGTTGGTGAAAAAATATGATATTTTCATCACAATAGGTAATAAAATTTTCATAATATAAGAGGTAAATTCATGGTGAGGGAAATGTGGTAACACTTTTAAAAAAATTGTTCTCCTTCCCCATTTTAGTTTTGTTGGTTGATGCATTGAGAAATTTATTTAATAACTATTACAACATTGATGGAATTGTTTTTTCTACATCTACCTTGAAAATGAACTCATTTAAATAAACACAATCATAAACCAATCACGTTATTTTATTCGAAAATAGAAACCATCACTTGAGATTAATTATTATCAATTTTAAAAATATCTTTCTACATCTATAATATCCTGTAATTATTTATTCTGTATTTATCAACACATTCTTTTTTAACTTAAGAATATATTTTTTTATATTTTAATTTTCTCAATATTCATATAATTAGATAATCAATGTGTTTTTTCCATTATTCTATTTTGAAACCACACGTATTCTTTTTAAAGAGAACCTACATCAATTTGTATATAATCATTATTTATCACCTTATGCAATTTAATCATATGAGGACTTTTGAATCATTGTCCTTATATAAAATGTATCTTCTCTTTCAATCACTATCACCCAATGATTCTTCCGTCAGAATACTAAGGGAAAATTATGTTTTTGATATAAATATCTCATTTTTGATTGTAACATCAATTAAATCAAAGAAATTTCACTATTTTTTATAAAAACAATTTTATTTCCTTCCACTATGTTCTTATATAATAAATATCTTTTCAAAAGCATGCTGCAATAATTTGTGTAAATGTCATCTACTCAAAATTATGTAATGAATATTGTAAAACAACATCAAAATATTCATAAAAGTAAAATTAACAAATGTTAAATCATAAATCATGTTAAAATAATTTATATTTAACTATGAACTAGTTGATAAGGAATACAACCTTTATAAAAACATATCTAAATAGGTATTTTTATGAGATTTCCTCTAAAAACTATGTATTATGTATGACCACTAAGCTCTTTTTGTCATTTCGACTGCACATTTGTTGATTTGATTTATATAGATAACTATTTTTATATTGTATCCCATATTTCTCATTAAATGAATTTTTTACTTTATCGTTACAATTCAATAAATTTTTAAACAAAATCATTTTCATTGAAGAAGTAATATTTTTTTCATCTCATGGATGAATATTTTATAAACTCATCGAAGATAGTGATTTACATGACAAAGTAACAAATGTATATCATATGTGTAATATCATTAAAAATAAAAAATAAATAAATTTCTCTTTCTTACATTCTGATTATTTGGAAACATAAATATAATTATTTCTATTTAAGTTGATTTATTATTTTATTTTCTCTAATATTGTAACTCTAGTTCAAAATCATATCATTATGATATGTATCAAAGTGATTCTTATATCCTAAATCTACAATGATAGATTTCTCATAAAATAGTACGAGATAATATTTTATATGTTACTTTAATTAAAATAGGCATCTATTCTATTATATAGATATTTATCCATTCCCACTTTAATAATTATGATTTTTATAAATAAAAAATATTAAATAAATATTCACGTTTTGTTTCCCTTTATTGATTATTATTCCATCCCTAGTACTATTAATGAAATATAAAAAATTATAGAAACTCAACCCAAATAAATTTTCACATTATTATGAAACACTTCATATATTATTTTTTATGAAATCCATAAATTGAATAAATTATATTATAATATATTTTAATGAATTTTTGTGCTTTTAACACATTAAAATTTAATGATCTATCATATTAAAATGTGAAAAGTTCACTGTAATAAAATTTTATATAATTAAATATGTATTAAATTTTGGTCATGTGTGGTGACGATCTACTATATTATATTTATACTTTTTCTTCATTTAAAGAAAAATTAATCCACCCCAATAACAATAAATTGTTATTTATTACTCATATTGATATATTTTCAATTTTCAATTTTCTATAGGAACATCGTGAGTTATATGAATCATTTCCTCTAAGTATGTTTTTTTATCACTAGAAACAAATGATTCATCATTTGTACCAAAAATATTATACAATTTTCCTTCACTATTTAATTTTTTCATTGATACAATTTCTGTTAAATAACATATATCACACTAAATTTATGCATGTTATTTTATTAAAGGACTGATATTTTATTCCACTATGTATATTATTTGTTCTTATACAATCCTGATAATGATATCATCCCACCACAATTGAAATATTTTATAACTAGGCTAATTTTTTCATAAATATGATCATGTTTTATTCTATATATTTTCATGTGATTTCATTTAATATACCTTATAATGATGTGGAACGTTCTCAATTACCTTATCTTCTCCATTTGGAATCATCTATTAATATATATTTCTATCTACAACCTATCATTTTGTCATGAACCGAATCTGGTCGCCATGAGATCCAGCACCCAACCCAGCCCGTGACAAGGCCAGAAGTGCGCTCCCAATCTCTATGGGTTGGAAAAGGTCCTCGGGTATCATAAAATTAGAATTGAGAACGATTTACCATAGATTATATACATAAAACAACCAATGAATCCAATAAAATGAATCCATAATTTTCAAACCAAACAATATTGTACAAAAAAACATAAATAAATTGCACAGTTTAAAACAACTAAAAAAGACTATAACAAAGGTACAAATCCAAAAGGAAACATCCCTAGGACCCTCATTGAAAGGGGAACCACACTCAAGACATCTCCATAAGACTTCACCACTAAGGACATGCTAGAATCCCAAACCACTGGCACTAAAAACTGTACCCAACCTACCAAAAAAATTCTACTTACACCGAAGGGTGTAAGTAGGGTTTTATACAATGCTCATTATGATACCACCACTATGATATTCTATGTTATAAATATTCAAACACAAAAATCATAAAAATTTTCTTAAATAGGAAATGCTAGTTTCGATTTATAAAAGATGAAACATAAAAATTAAAATAGTTTTCTAGTGGGATATCATTAAGAATCCAAAATTTGTAAAATAATGTCAAGAATGTTGAATTTTACAGCAAACCATACCATTTGCCAATGGTAACCACAATGTAACTAATGAACATAGGCAATAGGAAATAACCTCTAAGCACTAGCTCGTTGTGGGTCCCGGCTACCTCGTATCTCGGTGAGAGTAACCATCACAATACCTTTTCTCATACATGATCCAGTAGTAGGGAACATACCCATAACCTAGTGGTCCCTAATAGTCATCATCATAGTTTAGTTATTGTTTTAAGTGTCAAAAATTCTGCATTAAATTGAGGCCAAACCCCACAGATTCACTAGCATACTTGTACAAGTCCACCCACCTAGATACCCAGGTTTCCCCTTTTGATCAAACAAGTTAAACAAGTTAATGAATATGTTTTTCACATGAAAATGTAATTTCCACATCACATGTTCACCAAACATCGCACATGTACATCACATAAGTCAAAAAATACACTTTTTCTTTCAAATGAATTTTAAAATCATAGTCACACCAAAAATATTCCACAACACTTTTGATATTTCGTTAACACTTCCACAAATCATGTAAAAATTTTATCAAACCATTACAAGACATTCGAAATCACATAACAACCCACTCAAATATCATATAATACTTATTTCATCAACAAATTTTATTTTTCACAACACACTCACACAAAAAATCCCACAACCATGTTTCACTGCTCTCTTTCCATTTTCTAAAACATTTTATCAACTTATAAAACATTATAAAAAATATTTGACATCTTAAATAACTAATTTACATTTAAAAACCCAACATTAGGTTAAAACACAAACCAAACAGTACATATAAACCATTTTTTCCACGTTTCATAACTAAACAAAACGTTCACAATTTTCATAAAACAAACCCAATGTGTGTAACTATGCTTCTCACAAAAAGCCGATTTCAAATACATCATCCTATTCAAAAGTCATACCAATACCAATACATAATATAATTGGAAGCCCAAACAACATTTATTAGACTTACCCCAAGTGTTATAAAAAAACCTCAATTCACACCACAAATGACACACATGAAAAACACACGTTTTCACAAATAACAACAAAGAAGTGGAACACGGTTTTACACCTTAAAACCATTTAAAAACCCCATTGCAATGCCCACGTGACACTAAGGCATTAATAAAACAGAATTTTCCTCTCTTTTAAACACCAATAAGTCACTTTAATTTGTTATAAAATACACCAAAACATTACCCTAAGAGCTAACCATGAAAAGAACCCAATTGCAATCCGTAATGAAATCATAAAATTAAACGCTTAAGAAAATCCATCAAAAACGATTTTTGAAGCACATGAAGCTTAATAGAAACCTTAAAACTAATAAATAACTCAATATGACTCATCAATAATTTCTTACTCATAGAACCACCAACCTTTTGAGTCAAAACCCTTGAATCATGGTGTTAAACCTCAACCACACCTCTGCCGCACCCCAAGGAAATGAAAACGAATAATAAGCCATACGGTTTAACCAAAAAATGCCCCAAGTCAATCCAAAGGTATGAACCCTAACTTCTAGACACTATAAAAATTAACTAAAGTGTGAGGAAACCATAAGGATAAGGAAATAAATGAAGAGAGGAACACATACTCACATAAATAATGAATTAAATGACCCCAATACAACATTATATGAAATTAAAAACCAGCATTACTAATAGTGAGGTTCGAATAAGGCTGATGAAGTCATGTAGAATCATGAATGGGAGAAAAAGAGTAAAAAATAAATCGTTATGAAAGGATCAACTTACCCATCAAAATCTTGGATATTTTTGAAATCTAGAGAAGTTTCTCCCAAATTCGTGATTCAATTGAGCTCTGAGTTGTGGGAGGAGAAAACCGGTGTGCGCCTTGTGTATGTGGGATAGGGTGAGACTTGGAATCACTGAAAAACGTAAAAATTGAATGAGATATTAAATAATTAAAATATATTTTTCATGCATGAAATGGTCTTTTGGGAATGCCCAATCCCTTAAATAAAAACCAAAATCCACCATGATTATGCATTTCTAAATGGTCCAATTTAATATGGCAGTGTTAATAGGTCCGGGGGAGGTAAATTAAGAATTAGAATGGATATAAAATGATGAAAAATGTATGATTTATATAGGATGCTAAATTTATTTTTAAATTTGGAGTTGGGATCACTCTTTGGCCAAAATCAAGAAAACTCGCTCATTCCTCCTAAAATGCATGGGAAACCCCCAAAACAAAGAAACAATGGAAATTAAATTAAAAATATATTTAAAATGTGTTATTTATGTGACAGTTATCCCCACCATGAAAACAGTCCACCCTATAATGTCACAGCATGGCAAAAGAAACAACCAAACCCAACTGAGAAACCAATAGGTACTCACTTCCGGGTTTCGCCCCCAATGTCCAAAACACCTCTAGTGATCAATTAAGGAAGGAATACTTTCACAAACTAATCCTACACCACTTTCCTAAAACAATCAATCGCATTCAAGCTTTATCCCAAAATAAAAATCCATTATCAAAATCTGAACAAGGATTAAGAAATTCACCAAAACAAACAACAACATCGAACAAGGTTACACATACCTTTATGTAACTAAACCATTGTAAACTATCCAATACAAAAAATGATCCAAGGAAGATGTTGGTAGTTAGATATATCTAAAATAGACTACCCACTTCCAAGCCATTATAAATGACAAAACTATGTTACTTGTATGAGGAGACACAAATGGGTTCCCCACCATAAGAGACAACTAAATTATTTCTCGATATAGAATCAGGACACGAATAGGGGAGGCCGAAATAGACTCCTTCGATCAAGGGGTATACTTTCATTAGTACTTTCCCAATGAACATAAGTAAGAATCATAGTGGGTCTCCCAACTATAAAAACCATCCTTCATAACTGACCAACAGGAGCTAGTACATAATGACACAAAAAATTTAAAGAGATGGGACAAGCCCAAAATTAGTCCACACGGTTTAGGAGACCATGCGCTAACCATGGGGATCCTTCTATCAACATGTTTTTCTAGGGCATGGTCACTACTGACCAAGCGCAAACTGTGCGCTCAATCTGTTTATCCAAACTAAAATCGTTTCTCCAAATACCAAGTCGAAACCAAAGGGGGAATGTATGAACTCATGCATAGACATGGAAATGTGGTCCTCCCACCTCCGCCACCAAATAGGAAAAACTCAAACATGATGATTACACCGTAGGATTAAACTATTTCAATCATTCATTTGGAGGATATTACCTTGTAAAAGAGTATGATTGACCATGGGATCTCACCTGAATATGTGCCAGCTTCTCTTTGAGACTTATGGCTAGAGCTCAAATGATTGAAGCATATTCGGCCTCGTAGTTAGGCTTTAGAAGCCACCTGAACAGAAATTCTTCTT
This sequence comes from Viscum album, assembly GCA_963277665.1. Classification (NCBI taxonomy): domain Eukaryota; kingdom Viridiplantae; phylum Streptophyta; class Magnoliopsida; order Santalales; family Viscaceae; genus Viscum; species Viscum album. The sequence continues at coordinate 555,902,881 of OY728138.1, forward strand.
CTAGTGATAGAAAAAACTACACCACAATCCTTGATTATATTACCAAGACATATAACATTTGAAAATCACTTTACCCTATCCCGACATTTCGCTGAAACAAGGTCTTTGAAGATGCCCACATATCACACCTTGTTTCTTCAAGTGAGAAATAATAGAAGGAAATGGCACATGTATACACCTTCCTATGAAACATAGGATTTTTATGTTTTTCCATGGGATACATACTCCTAGCATATCAAAGACTCTCAGAGTATATCAAAACCTTCTCCTTTATAGCCAATCAAACACATGACATCACAAGGCATAACTGAATATGGCCATTGCGACTAATAGAAACAATACATGAAACATGAACTTATGAAAAGTCCCTAAATAAAACACATGTCCAAAAAGTAGTTGCAATAGCCTCTCATGACATGAATCCCAAAACTAGTGGTTTTACATGAACTCTTACTTCAATGAAATTATGATGATTCCAGAGGCCCTCTTAGACCCCATTGAGACACTCATTCACACTAACAACCCCAATACACTCCCACCTTCAACGAATCAGGCTACATAAGAAACTAAGGTTTCTTTCCACCTTCCACGATCACATTCCGGATTCAAGATGTTCCACAAATCAAATAAAGGAATGGGTGTAGACTCAATCAACAATGATTGATAAAATATTTCTTATATTAATCAACTGGAGTATTTTCCAATGGAGAAACAACTTGGGTTGCACTTAAATTGTGTATTAACCCATAATGGTGGAGTACTTTATCCAACGAGAGAACCCACAGATCTGACCATGATGGTCCATTGGAAAAAACTTGCCACACACCAGTTACGAACACATTAATGGAACCACTATAATGGTGTCCTGAAACATATCTCACTAGAGACTACTAACCGGTCCTTCTACCCTACTTACCGACCAAACACAATCCCAAAACACGGTTTTAACATGAGTGGTTCTTGGAATCAAAATATCCAACAACATCAACATTTTCCAAAAACAAATAATTTATACCATCCCAAAAAATTCATCAAGAAAACATGTTTTTCTTTAAAAACATTTCTTTGAAAACAAATGGTTCAACGGTTAGTGTTTCCACCAATGGTACCCTATAGGCCACACACAAGCATGTTTTTGTGCCACACTGGGAAACCTCCTCATATCCTTCCCGAAAATCATCCAGTTCTGCCATAAACTATCCGTCATCCAATATAAACCCATGCATGTGGTCTCTCATTGAAATACCAAAGTTTAAAAATAAATCTTTCCACTTTTAAAAACCAAAATAGTCAACCAACACATCAATTTTCTCAAAACCAATTACCACGAGATAAAAATCCAAATTCACATCTTACAAAACATTAAAAAAAGGAAAAAAGATTTAGAAAAAAACTCACTTTAATGTTATTTAGATCAATTTCAAAAAATCTCATCCCATTAAAATGACTTTTCTTTTTTAGAAAAATCTATTGGAAACACATTTTCAAAACCAACTTCAATATAGTTAATTCATTCAAAAGAACTGTAACCACGCCATTTTCCATTTAAATTTTTTTTTTAAAATTCAGTTCCAGTATTTCATAAATCAAACCATACCCTCATTAATTGAAAACCATTTCACACATACATTATGCTTCTTAAAAATACCTCAATTAACACCACAAAAGACACACATGAAGACCACATGTTTTCATAAATAACTTCCAAGAAGTAAATAATGGTTTTACACCTTGAACCCATTCAAAAACCCCATTTCAAGCCACAAATGACTCTAACGTATTAATAAAAAAGAATTGGAATCCCTTTTAAATGCCAATAAGTCACTCTCTTGTGTTATAAAATACACCAAAACATTATCCAAATAGTCACCCATGAAAAGCACCCAATTTGAATCCATAATAAAACTATAAAATTTAACGCATTAGAAAATCTATCAAAAATGGTTTTCGCAACACAAGAAGAATACGAGGAATATTAAACCCAGTAAATAAAGAAAGATAACTGATCCACTATTCCTTTTACATGGAACCACATACCTATTCAATCAAAACCCATGAATTTTGTGTGAATCCTCAACCGCACCTCCGCCGCACAATAAAAAAGTGCAAAAAACCGTAAAACATATGGTTTCACCAACAATACCCCATATCAAACCATATGTATGAACTCTAACTTCTGGACACATTATAAATTCATGAAAGGGGGAGGAAACCCTTAGGATAAGGAAGGAAATGAAGAGAGGAAAACATAACCAAATTAATCATGAAGAAATTGACCCCTATACACCATCATATTAATTTCCAAACTACCATACCTGAAATTAAGGTTCGAATAAGCCATATGAGGTCATGTAGGAACTTGAATGGGAGAAAAATATTAAAAACATAAGGAGTTATGAAAGGATTAATTTAAACCTTCAAATATGAGATATTTTTAAAATCCAGATACCCCCCCCCATTCACGATTCAATTAATCTAGAAATTGGGGGAGGAGAAAATGGGGGGTATCCTTGGGTAAGTGGTATTGGGTGAGAGTTGGAATCACCAAAAAAATTTAAAATAATAATGAGAAATTAAATCATTACCAAATATTTTTAATGTAGGAAATGAGATTTTGGATTGGGACAATCCCTTAAATAAAAACCCAAATCTACCATGAATAGGGATTTATAAATGGGGAAATATAATATGGTGGTGTTAATAGGTCTGGTGAGGCCAAGTAGAAATTGGGATAGATAAACAATGTTGAAAAATGAAGGATTTATAGAAGATGAAAAATTAATTTTTAAATCTGGAATTGGGCTCACGGTTTGGCCCAAATCATTAAAACTCACCCATTCCTCAAACAATGCATAGGGAAACCCCCAAAACAAAGCAATAATGGAAATTAAATTAAAAATAAATTAAAAATAATTTATTTATGTGATAATATTTATGATTTTCAAAAAAATAATTAATAAAATGTATATTTTAACAATAAATAATTATTCAATATTATTATTTTCATTTTTTATATCTTCATTGAATATTTGATAATTAGATTTTTTTCAATGAAATCATATTGGGTATCATAAGATGATATTGATAATTTGGGATATCATCAACAACAATATCCATTTAGTCATAAATTTATAAATTCATAATGAATAAATAGTTTAAATTAAGCAAGTATTTTATTATTGAATTTTTTGAATAATTTTTTGTTTCCCATAAAAGTTTCAACACTAATTTATATATAATAAATTATTTTTATTGATATTAAAAATAATTCATATCACTTCATATATATCATTTAGATCAAATATCATACATGAAAACTTCACCTAAATATCAATAATATAATAATTATTTGAATTATATGATAATAATTTAGTGAAAAAATCACAATTTCATGATTATTTTATAATATTCCATGTTTATATTTTCAGTAACACCCAAAAAATATAAAATGTTAAAATATTATTTCATAACATGCATGAAACTGAATAGAATGGGTATTAGGTATTAAAACATCTTGATACTTTAATATATATTTATTTTTATATAATTTATCCACTTTGATATTTTTTAATACATGAAAAACAAAGTATGAACAAAAACCAGTACACTATTAAAATAATTTCAAAAATAAAAACTATAAATAGGATGATATATTTTTTGTTATGAATCGTAAAAACAATATCATAAAAAATTGTCTTACATATGTAGAAAATAAATTCAATAGTTATCTATTTATTTGAAAAAGAATAAGAAGCACCTGAATGAAAAATATATGTCTTCTGGAAAGTGGTATTTCTATAAATATAGTTTTAGTAATGCAATTTGTGTATATTTTAAAAATTAATTTTATCAATTTTATGAAAAATAAATCATAAAATTAATATAATTTTGGGAATAATTTTTTAAAATCCATTTTAGGGGGATTATTGGGATTTTTTTTGAAAAGTTCTATTTTTATGAATATTGATAAATACATATTCTTAGTTAAAAATAACCATTTCATTTAATCTACTAATTATGATAAGTTTAAATTATATTTGGTTTTATATTAAAATTTTTATATTATTAATAAATTAATCTAATTTAGGCCATTAGATTCTCTGTAATATGGAGTTTTTATATTGAATCTTTTTCAACTTCTCAATATTTTCTATTTCGGATATTTTTTCTCATCACATCATCTAGATTCGTTATAAGTTTAACATTTCCAAATTTGTAAATTGAATTTTAAAAAATGGATTAAATATTTGGAATTAGAATTGTTTATATTATATAATATTTTAAAATAAATCTTTTACAATAATAAATAATTTAAATAGTTAACTATTAATTTCTATGATTGTGGTTAAAATAATGATTTTCATATTACATGAATTTTGATAATATTAATTTTAATCACACGTAGTCTATTTTTTCAATATTTATGATTTAATATTTATAAATTTATATTCAATATTATTGAATTTGTTTCATTTTATATTAGGGTTAAAATATAAATTTCATATGTAAAAATACATGTGACAGAGGTGAAAATAAAAATAGTAAAAGCGAGTACAATTTAATGGACAAAGAATGAGAGTCATGTAACATGGTTAATTTTATGTAAGTGGTGTTTGAAGACAATTTAATATCTAAAATAATGTATTTATGATTTTTTTATCCTTATAAAGTGATATTTACCATCCATTATTGAATAATTTCTAGTATTTACCTAAATGACACTCCTCAAATTTAAAATGGAAGTCACCACACTCAATCCATAACACATTCAATGCAAATTGGATAACCCATAACCTACAAAATTCACCTCATGAAATAAATACCAAAATCTTATAAGATTTAATTTGGTAAAAAAAATACATCCTTTGATTGATTTTTGGGTAGTCATATGGTGGTTAACCAAATATGATGTTGCATTCTTCAAATAGTGTTTTTATTTTTATTTTATTTTCCACAGCCATAAAAAAAATTATTATATAATAAAGAAAATATTTTACATATAATGAGATTATCTTGTGTTATTTTATATTCCTATAGCTATCCAAACATAAATTAAATTGGTTATAAAGTCATCATTAATGTATACGATTGATTATCACCTTACAAAATGAAGTCATTCACATTTCAATTACATTATATCATGGTTCGGTATAGTGATGAAGGTAAGGTAGAAGTATTATATTTATAACATAGATATACCTATGTCGTTAATATATCATATATAAAATTATTATATTCCATTCAGAAGAGGATATGATATCATCGCTCGTGAGTTCAGCAAACTACCGCCTCATGGAGCAATTTGATTCGTCTTTCACAAATATTTTACAAGGGATATAATCATGATAAAGTTAATTATAATATGTGATATAAATGACCTAATTTTTATCCTGGTAATATATTTACCATTCTGAATACATAATAGATCATTTCCATTATTACCATTCCACTCATTAAAATATGAAAAAAACGGCCATGAATATGTTGACAACCTCCTTCACAAAGAAATGTAACTCTCATGTCATCACCATAAAATGTATATCACATATATATATATGGGTGTCAATGTATTTAGTGTTATAATATTTAATTCATGATATAATTAATATTATGTAATGATAAAATATTACATAACTTCATTCCATAGTGATTATTGAAAAGTTAAGGCATTATTCTTTCATATAAATGACATATCATCTCCAATATCATAACATAATTAATTTTCTGTAACCATCATTAATAATTTCTTTTAAAATTATAATCTTTGTAAGTATTTCTGATCTCACATTTACATCCATGAGACATATGATATATTCACCAATTATTTCATGTCAAGGTTTATATACTTCCCTTATTTATGTTATATCAGGATTAAATTTATTTTCCTATAATTTAATGTTTTTTAATGTTATTTATTCCATTTGGTTTCTGATAATGATGTTACCAACATCATAAGTGTTTATTTCACATTCTCATAATTACTCAAGATTTTTTATTAAGTATCCCTTGTTGAATTATTAGGACTTTACATTATCATGTCAATATATTTTCTTTTGTATAGTTATTAATAATCCTTTTTATGTAATAATAACATTTATCTAATATATTGTAGTAAAAAATAATGAGAAAAAATTCTTAAGATATGTTAATATTATTTTTCTCTTTAGTGGGAAATACTACTTCATAAAAACCCAAGTTTTCAAAAAAATTAAAATTTAAAAGAAAATTAATTCATGAAATTTTAAAACATTTCTTCTTTTAACATAATATTTTTAAAGGACTCATCTTTTCTTTTTTGAACAATTAATATTTTTATTTTACAAAAAAAATTTAATGTATGGTCATTATAACATAATATAAATTAATGGGATTTATTCCCATTATGACCACTCAAAGTTTAAATGATACATGTATAATTTTCAATGGTTATTTTCAATGATTTTTTATCATAAAAAGTTATAGTAAACTTTTATTTTCTATTTGGTGATATTAAAAATTATAAGGATATTTCCTCAAAAATAATTTTATTTATATTATTATTGAATTTTTATTCTTCAATGACATTGACCATTTAATGTAGATATGATCCACTGGGAAAATTCAATATTTTTATTATCAATAGTATTTAATCAGATCATTAATTATCAGTTTATTTTAGGATGTACAATTGAATTACCATTCTCCATTTCACTCCATTTGGTTTAATATTGTGATTATTGAATGGTGTAATTATTAACATTACATATGACATATTTTAAAAAAAATATATGTTGATAAAGATTCAACCCTTTCATATTATGGATCAATTAGACTTTTAATGTGCTGGGAGGGACCCTCTGTGTCTCCTCTTTTCATTGGTAGGTCTAATGGGATAAAATAGTTCAGATTTTGGATGAGGCCTTACCTAATTATACAGATGTATTTTCCCAAGGTTTGATTGTATAATATGTCATTGAAAAATAATTATTTATATTAGATTTCATGGAAAAATCCTCAGTGATATGTTTTGGAGGACCACTAATATTTATTCCATAATTATGATCATATTTCTATATATTTTTGTAATTATTCTGTTAGTTATATTATAAATGGTTATGTTTATGTGATCAGGATATTATTCAAAGAACATTTTTGATCTATAATAGTTCCATCCATATTATTATAATGTTATTGATTAAATGAACATATTTTTAATTAGTTAAATTACTATGTTGATTATGGGTAATTTATTCATTTCATCAATAGTAATCAAACCCATAATAAACATTTCACCTCACCCCAGACTTATGTTTTATTTTAACCATGATAACTAGATATACATTAAGAATGAGGTGTAGGGATACACTAACGTTAAAATTTGAATTCAAAAGGAAATGTATTTTGTATTTTATGTTTTAAAATGTAATGTAAATATCAATTGTGTCTATATTTTAGTAGGATTACTAATGCATTAACTAAATTTAGATAAGATTCTCAAAATCTTAAGAAAATGTAATAACATAGACATCAGATCTGATATACTAGTATCGAGGTACTACAATTGGTATCATAGTTTCTTCAGGATAAACATTAAGAAATATTTTTAGGAAAATATTGTTTAGGGATTATATTCATATGGTATATTTTGTGTACATGTATAGAAGGACATCTCTATGTTTTGGTAAGGAATATATTTGTGGGTTTTCAATGAAATACTTCCCTTTATGGATTCAATTTATATATGTTGTTCAGTAACAGTTGTACCTATGGGTAATAAATATTAAAGGAGAACATTAGGATTAACGTAATCATTTCATGTTTAACAACAAAAAACCTTACTATGCACCTTCTTTAACACACAATGGGATATGATTATTATAATTCACATTTTCCATAAAAACCATTATGAATCATTTGAAAATATAGATATCCCGAATGAATCCATGTTTATGACATAAATATTCTATGTGAACAATTTCATCAATTTATCTTGATCATTTCAGTAATTATGGGATTATCTAGTATGATACAAAATGATTTAATCTAATCAATTGTATTTAATCATTTAGAAAATTTTCCATGAACAAATACTTGATTCACATAAATTTATGAAATATAAAGAGTAAGCATCAAAATTTAATTTATTTGTTTAGGTTAAAATTTGTAAGTGATCTAATATCCCTATAATCATCATCATAAATGACATGGTATCATGTTCTACTAAGATATGGAATAAAATATCATAGAATTCTTGGTTTAGAGGGATCCTATAGAAAAATAAGATGGTAGAAAAAGAAATTATAAGGGGGGTAATAGAAGGAATTGCGTTCTTACATGTGCAAAATTATTATGGAATCTCTCAAGTTAATAATTAAAAAAATTAGTTCTATAAAAATGTATAGATAAATGAAACATATCATATAATTTCAACAAAATCAAAAAAGTTTCTAACATACAAACATTCAAATATAAGGAGACAGGGAACTGTCAAAATCAATGAATAATGAATCAACGAAATATAAATCAAATGATTCTAATAGATCAAGACCATCCATATGTTATTACCATAGATGAGGTGGAATGATTACTGTTCTTGTCATTGGATTGAGGTAATACGTCATCTATGTATTTTATCAATGTTATCCTCTTGTTAAAAATTATTAAATTTATATAAATCATAATGTATTTATCTTTATTAAGGATTTAAAATGTTTTATGTAATGTTATTTATGAAAAAGAAAGTGATTCATTGAACTTTTCAGGTTCTTGGAAAACACATCATTGAGTTAATCACAACCCTTAATATATTCCATATGTTGAGATAATTATGTTCGGATAAAGAGATGACTAATATGGGAAACATAAATTTGATAGTTCTTACTAACTTGGATATTTTTAATGATTTATTGGATTAAAATTATGATATCAATGATGATGTCTATAATCATTTTGGATCTATGGTATATATCATGTAGTATGTGTTTACAAAAGAAATAAGGAAGAATAATTGTTTAAACAAATATTATTTCTATTAATAAAATTAACATGTTTTATGTGAATAAATGACGATTTTATTCCCATGTTAGGTATATGATAATTAATAGATACACCATATTTATTAGGGAATTAATGATGAGTAAATTAAAAAAATCCAGTTACCTTCCTTCTAACTATTTCAATCTTACCCTTTCATATGATTCAAAAGGATAACTACTTATGGAATATGTTTTGATTAATTTTTTACAAGGTTTTATAAATTAATGTATTACATCTCCAAATATAGATTTATTCACATTGGATAACCAATCTTAATTATTTTATTATTTTAATAACTATATATATAGAGTTTTTATCCAGAAACCACCTGATAATGAAAAAGATCTCCAAAATCAAAGTATTTTCCCACTAATTAGTATGTATTTGCTGATTACATCTTCTTATTTTCAATATAGTATATGGGAATGTATTCTCAAATTTGGTGCATCAAACTCCCCCATACATTTTTATTTCCTTTCCCTCGAGAAAATATCAAAACTTGATTAAAAAATTCTATATTTTAAAAAGGAAATATTTAAATTAATCATAAGATTAAATTATACAGTCAGAAGAGAAAATTCTAAATAGCTACAAAATAGTTCCAGTTCATAAGATATTCTTATAATGCCTCATATACAGTTCAATTAACTACATTCATCCTCCATTAAAAACACTTTTGAACCTTTCATAAATAAGAAATCCACTTGATGATCTACCTTACCCATAAATAAAAAACTTAACACTTGGGATATTTTAAATCAATGTTATACTCAATCAAAGGTATATAAACTCTATCCATATGTTTTCAATATATCTAGTTTTCTACTTCAGAAAATTGATTTACATAAATCATGATTTATTGTCAATAAGGTTCATATGTCTATGTGGCTAAGGTATGGTAGGTAATAATGTAAAAAATAACATATAAGTCTTCAAATAGGAGGCTGATTTCAATAAAAAAACAATGCATGATTTCAAAATAAAACACAATATAAAAGCATCATAAACAAGATCTATCAAATGCTCTCTTCAACACCATCTTCCTTAGTAAAGTAAGGATTACAAACCAACTAGTGAGTATAAGGTCACCCTATCTTTATTTTTTTTTTAAAAAGGGACAACATAAAAATTCCCCAAATAGGGGTTCTGAAACCGTTCTTCCCCATATGAACAAGAAACTCTCCCCATATATAATTTTATAACGATTCACAAATATGTGCCATGTACTGTCAATTCCCTCTTTTAAGCTCATGTAAATAATCCTGCAATGTTAATAATAATTAGTGTAGGAAGGGAAATAGTTTTTTATATGGATTCCTATTGAGGAAGTTCATGGTTTCTAGGGGATTCACAAAGATCATATGTTCGGTAAGTCTCAAGATACAGATGATGAAACAGTCTAATTCCTCAATCATTTTAATATAATTCAATAATTCGTCATGTTTCGAAAAGAAAAACATAATTATTATAGTAGTCATAGATTTTATAAAAATTTCTAAAGAAAGAGGGTATTATAAAGAAGACAACAAAGGTTTTATAATAACTCTCATGATTGGTAAAAACAAATAAAGAGACAATCAGGTCATGACTTGCATACTTAATTTCATTACAATTCACAAAAATGTGCCATGAAATGCCAATTGCCTCTATTATGCCCAAGTGAATAATAAATAACAGCTAAAAATAATTAGGGTATGAAGGGAAATAGTCTTGTAATATAGATTCTTTTAAAGGTTGTTCATGTTTTCTAGGGGATCCACAAAGATCAGATGTATGGTATGTATCAAGATAATAGGGAAGAAATAATTTTATGCCTCAATCATTTTAATGTAATTCAAAAATTCATCATGTTTCTAAACGAAATCATGCATATTCTGGTAGTCATGTATATCGTAAGAATCTATCAAGAGAGATGGTCATAGAAATAATACAACAAAGGGTTTAGAATACCACTCAAGAGTTGAAAAAACAAATAAATATACAATCAGGTATTGACTTGCATTTAAATGATTAGACTAATCTATGTAATTATCCATGTATTGCAAGATGAAATTTAAACTATATCAGTTATCATTTTAAAACACATAATAACCAAAATAAGCATGAAACCATTAAAAATTTCATTCATTTAGCTTTATTATTTATAAATATGACTAACCAAAATATCTTCACATTTTCAAATATATCTTCCAATAATGATAATTACAATATGACGATAAGAGAAGTGACTAAGTTGGCTAAGAGATGGTCACACATAAATAATATTACACATGTTCCACCAAGTTCCACATAAAGGCAGAGAAGGAAATGTGGGGACATAACATTGGACCAGGATGAGGGGATTTAATCGATGACGTAAATCGTGAAATAAAAAGAAAACAAAAAAATCCGGAAAAACAATACTCCACTCAAGTCGAGGTGATGGAAGATGGGATGTGGTGTATAATTACAACCCAAAGCATTCTACATTACCTGTGATGGGTGGGGAGAGAAACAAAACTGCATGCATACACAAAAAACATAAGAATATGATATCACAAAAAATAAATACAAATAGTGGATGAAATGTGCCGAAAAACTAGTCATAGGGTTACCTCAGAAGAGGAATCATCCGGTACAGAATCATCTGGAAAAGAAGGAACAGTAGCCGTGGAAGCTGGAGGCACAAAAATGGAATCTGGTATAGAAGCTGATGTATCCAAAGGTAGAGATCCCACGACCAATGGTTGGGATGCCGGTGAAAGGACGTCTGTGATAGAAAGCTCAACAAGAGGATCTAGGCTGGGACCTGTAGTAAAGATGAGGATGGAGTCTGTGGCCATGGAAGTTCCAGATGGATGTATGGGTGAATCCGGATGCACGAATGGAGAAGGATCCACCATTAGAATGGGAATCCCCTAATATTGCAGTAGTAGCTTCACCATCCTATCAATGTAGACCATGTGCTGAGCAGAGGCAGATTACTACTGATGGAGATCAGCCTACTGATGCGCCAAACTAGCAAGGTGGTGGTCGATCCTGACTAGGAATATGGGGATGGGGATTTCCTCCGAGGGTGTGGAATGGGAAGGGGTGTGGTGAGGTCATGTAGGATAAATGGGAAAGGAATAATGGAAGTGGTGGAGATGGAAGACGTGGGTAAGGAGGTGTAGGGGCATCCTGTGAGAGTAGGAGGGTCGGTAGTGGGTGGTGTTGGGGCCTGGGGAAGGACGTAATTTCCCCTGAATATAGACCAATACCATTTGAAAAATCCTAAGAAAGATCATCTTCTAGGGGTTATCTAATCGTTCGTGAGGAAGGGAAGGCTAAAAACCTTTCCAGTGGTGGGCAGGGAGAGTGACGTAGAACCCACCATTCTGTATTCACTGACGGTCGGTGACCATGGCGTAGGAGTAAGAGGCATCATGAAAAGGGATGTCTAGGTAGTCCTTTTGGATGACACAGGTGAAGATCTCCATGTAACGTCCCGTCACAACCCCCATGTTCTTGTGGAGGGGAAAAGGTTGGAACTAAAGAACCAGTGGGTGAAACAAAGGATATGGTCAGTTAAGAGGGTACTCTTTTGGGAAGTGTGGGTGTAGTGGTTGTGAGGCCCCACAATATCCCACCATATGGAAATGAGCTCAGAATGATCAGGGTAGGTCAGGGTGGAGACATGGGGTGGGGTAAAAGGATTAGGATAGAAAATTCACCCTCGGCCAAACTTGGTCATTGTATGTGAGAAAAGTAGACCACCAAGATGAAATCGGACCACCGGGACCGCATATCATGGTGTCTCCCAGTACCCAGGACCATCATACATGAAGGAAGTATCCAAATTCAAAAATAAATCTCTGAAAGTAGGAGTGATGACCTAGTATATTGTGTTTAACAGTGTCTGCATGAGTAGAGCCTCCAAAACTCCCCAGATACCCCACTGTTGAGGTACGCTATTGTAGAGATAACGACTAATCAACACGATCGAGTGCCGATAGAATCGCCAGACTCTGTCGTGCATTAGGTTTGTAATCAGGAACACCATGCAAGGAAAGGAAACAACAGCAGGGGACAACCCACATGGTAGAGTAGTAGGGGATGGTTCTGTTGGCGGAGCGGCCACAGTAGACAATGGCCCGCTGGATGTGGCAGCCGATGATGGATAATCTACGAAAGAGGAGGGATCATGAGGTGTGGCGGCCAATGTCGACGAAATAATGGTGCTTGGAGGCACTGTGTGGTGTGGTAGAGGTGCGGTACTAGGCCCAACATCTGCCAAGGGGGTGAGTGGTGGAATGATGGCCAGCGGAGGAGGCTAATACTCTATAATGTTCGGAGATAGTGTCATTGCGGGAGGGAGTCATATCCAGCAGAAAGTTGGCCTATCACCCTCACTAGAGGAAGGGGGCCTCTTCCCATGCGAACGACCATCCTCTTCTATATCCTGAAAAAGTGAAGAAAACAAAAGAAAAGAAAAGAAAAGAAAAAGAAAAAGATGAAAAATTGAGAAAACCATAAAATTAAAAAGTAAACGGTGTGTAATCCTAGGATACATAGCGTGTAGTTTAAGAAGATCAGTATCACATGTTCTTTGGGTAGACACACTAGGTGGACATGTACTGGATAGGGAAGGATGCATGGTGTGTAGACAATAGACAGAAAGTGATTAAGGAAATGGTTTCCTGGCCATGTGGGTGCTAGACACGAGCTGGCCTAGAGAAATGGAATATAAGGAGTGTACAAAACATACATGTCATGTCTGTAAACATGGTTTTCATAGCCGTGTGGGTGAGTTACCCATGAACGATTCTGGATGGTACAAAGTGTGTTCTGAATATACACAATTTGTAATTTCAAATTTCAAATGAGCTAATGTGTGGCCATGTAAAAATGTACAAAGCGTGTGGTCTTGGTATTGTGCCTCTATACTGCGGAAGCCAAACGGTCTGCCGATCTGTAAATCGACCTAAACACTTGTAAAATTTTTAAATGAAAAGAAGAGAATGGTGTACCTGAATGGAATTTCATAATGAAGAATAAATACGAAAAAGACACACAAAACAAGGGGTTTGGAATTGGGCAGTCGGAGGGTGTGCGGTGGAAGAAAATGGGGAGAGAGGGGGTTGCACGACACGGGCTCAAGCCAGGTGGGGTGCGACTTTTATAGCTATATGACACAGTGTGTACTGTAACAGACATTTTGTGGACTTCTTTTTTAGAGATATAATATATTTATTATTGTAAACTATATAATAATTAATATTCATAATTAAAATAAAAGAGATATATATATATATATTAATTTTTTATAAAAATAATGTTATACACATAATTTTTTGGTAGAAATATGCCATGTGTTCTGAAATTTGAAAAACAGAAGTACAACCTTTGGTCCGGTGCTTGGGGCGAGGTTCGAACCAGCGATCGGCCATTCCGAACGGAAGCCCACAATCAATGGAGAAAATTTTATAATGTTTCTCATATTTATATATTAAATATATTTATTGTACAAGTCCTATACTATAGACGATAAAAAAATGCACGGATTGTGGTTTTTAATTAGACAAACATGAATGAAGTATGAAGATTAACCAAGTTTGAACTAGGATCTTTTGTGTCCAGGGTCAAGGCTCTGCCAATCTATCAACTTCACCCACATGTATTCCTTTATTTAGAAAATAATTTCATTAATTAATGGAAACATGGTGCACATGACGTAAATCGAAATACACACTGGGTGGTTTTTAATAAAAATGAAAAAATTATGGACATGGGGTTGTTTTTAGGATTCGAACCCGTGTTTTTTTGGAACTGGGTTTCGACCCTGGCCTACTGCTCAATCCACATCATGGGTATTCATATAAATATATATATATATATATATATCTAATATGAAAATACTACACACTCCATGTATGAAAACATGAGAATAAAAAGGAGGAAACTCGTGCCAAAGGTTGGTTGGGAGGAATTCGAAACAATGACGTCTTAGATAAACTCCAGTGACATTAGCATCGGCACCGGGATCATCCATGGTTATTAAATATTTAATCTATATATTTTTAATATTATGAATATAAATTTAGGGACTCAGTACATACCGTTTATATAGGTGGTACACTGTGTGTATCTGCTGGGTTGCCTACAGGGAATATCCTTTGTTTTAGGTCGTTGACTCAACCGAATTACCTCTACCCACCTGGGATGTATGGTGGATAGTGTTCCCACCAAGACTTCCACGTGACGGTAAGTCTTCATCCCCTATTCCTTCAACTTTAACGGTTGACCATCCTTTATAGAAATTTCCGCTATTGTATGATGGAACACTCATATGACTCGGAATGGTGCCGACCATCATGATTTTAGAATTTCTTGAAATAATCGAAGGCGAGAGTTAAAAAGGAGTACCTGATCACCTGTTTGGAAATAATTTTCATTAAATCATACGTTTTTGAATTACTCTTGTATTCTACTTGTACATTTTGGCATTATCATACGCCTCTAATCAGATTTCATCTTGTTCTGAAAGTTGGAATTTACGGTATTTTTCATCTACATTCATATCAAATTTCAGGGCTTTGACAATCCAGTAATCTTTGTTCTCCAACTCTACTAGATGATGGAATGGATTTCCATAGATGAGGTGGAATAGGGATATCCCCAGTGGTGTCTTGAATGTGGTATGATATTCCCACAAAGCATCGTTCATCTTCTTGGACCAGTCTTTCCTTGAAGTGTTAACCATTTTCTTCAGATTCTGCATGAGCTCATGGTCAGAGAGATCCACTTGTCCAAGGGATTGGGGATGATATAGAGTCCCCATAAGATTCTTCATGCTATATTTTGATAGTACTCCTTTCATCAATATGTGTTCGAATTGGGACCCTCTGTCACTAATCATTACACTGGGTACGCCAAACATGCTAAAAATTTGTTTCTTTAAAAATACAACGACCACCTTAGATGTTTCATGTGTTTTTGTCGTGGATTCTACCCACATGGAGACATGGTCGACGCAGACCAGGATATATGTGTTCCAGAAATATGGGGGAATAGACCCATGAAATATATTCCCCAGACGTCGAAGATATCAACCACAAATATGGGGTGTGGGGAGATCTCATCTCTACTCCCCATATTTTTTGTTCATTGGCATTGGTCACAATGGTAAACAAGGGTTTGAGAATCTCTATGCATGGTGGGATATAAAAACCCAGACTGCATGATATTTTCAACAGTATGGGTAGCCTAGGATATCCCCCAATTGTCGAGGTGTGACATAATTCGACGAATCCATGAACATCAGTTTCTAGGATGAAATTTCGGATAATAGCTTCCACACAAGACTAAAATAGTAGAGGATCTTCCCAGAGTACCTGTTGATATTAGAGAGAAAACTCTTCCTCTGTTATAAGGAGAGGTCGGGTTGAATGGTACCTGTAACCAGAGAATTAAAAATATCATCATACCAGGGACTGGGTGATTCTCTGATGAAGAAGATGTTCTCATTAGGGAAATCCTCCAAGATATCTTGATCTTTATCCTTATCCAAATGTGCTATCTCAATGAGGGAGAGATGATAAACAACAATGTTCTCTCTCCCTTTCTTATCCCATATTTATAGATCAAATTCTTGTATGATGAGTACCCATCGGACCAGTCATGGATTCACAACCTTGTTATTAAGAAAGTACTTGAGTTCTAAAAGTTCAATATAAACAATAACATTATATATCAATATGTAAGAACATAACCTGTCAAAAGAGAACACCACTGCAAATATATCCTTTTTGTGGTAGTGTAGTTCATCTATGCCTCGTTGAGTGTCCTCCTAAAATAATAGATGGGTTGGAAAATTTGCTCAAGTTGTTGGCGCAGGACTGCTCCCAATGAATAGTCACCGGAATCATACATTACATAAAATCAATCCTCCTAGATGGTACCAATATTTACTGGAGCATCCATCAGGCGGTGCTTCAGGTGCTCAAAAGATATGGTGCATGTCTCATCTTACTCAAACACAGAATCCCTGGTTAGAATGTTGGTGAGGGGCTGAGCTATCATTAATATGTTTTGGAAAAAGTGAATTTAGAAACCTGCATTCCCCATGATAATTCTGATGGCTCTGAAGGATATCGGAATAGGAAGTCGTGAAATGACTTCTATCTTGTCTAGATCCACCTTAATCCCCTTCACTGAGATTCTATGGCCTAAAAGGATGACACTCTGCACCATGAAATGTCACATTTCCCAGTTCAAAACTAGGATACTATTCTCACTTAATTATAGAACCATCTCCAGGTTCTACAATCATGTGGTGAATGATTTTCTATAAATGAAAAAATCATCCATGAATACCTCCAGGATATGTCCGGCCATGTAATGTTAAATATCAAGCATGCATCACTGGAAGGTGGAAGGAGCATTTCACATGCCAATGGAATTCCTTGTGTATAAAAACATACCATAGGGTAAAGTAAATGTGCTCTTCTCTTGATCCTGTGGACAAATAGAAATCTAATTGTAGCCGGAATAGCAGTCCAGGAAGCAGTAAATATTGTTCCCTGCTAGTCTCTATAGCATCTAATCCATGACGGGTAGAGGTAAATTATCCTTCCTCATGGTTCCATTAAACTATTTTTATTCCACATAAACTCTGCAACTTGTGATAGTGTGTGTAGGAATGATATCATTCTTCTCATTTGAAATCATAGCGATACCACCCTTTTTGGGTACCACATGCAGGGGAATCACCCACAGACAAACGTAGATGGGCTAAATGATGCATGCATCCATTAAATTGATTATGTATTTCTTCACAGAATCCATCATGGGGAGGGGGAGGGGGTTAGGCATTGCTCTAGTTGGCGAGATGGCTTTGCTACTTCTCCAAGCAGTACCTTGTTGTTGAAAATGGTTGTGTCGATGCAATTAAAAGCTGCATCTATCCACCCAATAGTGAGATACTGACTCTTTAGAACCTACAGAAGTGCATCCTTCTACTCGTGTGACAATGTGCACTAAATATGGAAGACAATGTCTCATGCTCCGCCAAATACCCGTACATCATATAAGACAGAAAATGCATCATATTTTGTTCAGGAAACTATAGAATGGAAGGTACATGTAGTATCATGTCTACCCGCTCTAGAATATCAAGGATAATAACATGTTACTAATAGTGGCCTACCTGGTATTCTATGAATTGTAGGTTCAAAGGTGCATCATCAATTGGAATGTCTGAAAAAACCAAGTCATCTGAGGTGAAATAACATACCAGATCATCTTCTTCTCTTCTCAAGTTATCATTCACAGTGTTGGCTGCATAACATCCATCATGATCTGACAATTATGAATGGTTGATAGTTTTTAAAACATTTTAGAAGACTCTTTAGTCTCCAACCCTGAAAATTAGCTCCCCCCTAGTGTACATCGATCAGTACCCTCCCAGTGGCAATGAAAGGCCTTCCCAGAATGAGGGGTGCCTCCTAGTCTTCCTACATGTCGAAGATGATGAAATTTTTGGGAAGTATTATCCCATACAACATGACTATCATTTCCTCTTGTATAACCTTCAAATATTTGATGGATCAGTTAGTAAGCTGAAGGGATACTTGGGTAGGCTTCAGATCGTTGAGCCCCAGATTCCTAAATACTATGAAGGGTATAAGGTTGACGATGTCCCCTATGTCGTAGAAGGTCATCCCAAAGTCACTTGGTCTAATAGATCATCCTATAGTGAAGCTACATGGATCCTGGAGAATGGGAGGACTTGAATGTTGTGTGACTACCAAGAACTTCTTGGTCAGATAAATAGTTCCTAGATCCTCTATCATTCATTGGTTGGAGACGATCTTCTTTATCAATTCTGCATAAGCATGCATCTACTTTAGTGCCTCTGTATTAGGAATGTAAATGTGGAATTTCCTGAATACTTCCATAAATAGGACAAAAAAGTGGTCTATCATCCCATGCATCATCCACTTCAAGAATGGTAAGGAAGTCTCAATGGTTTTGACAACCTCATTCCTTTACCATGCGAAACACATTTTGGTGGGCCATTGGATGAGGAGGGGTTTGATGCACCTACCAGTTTCGGTTCCTTCTATTGTAGCATCTTTCCACTCTGTAGTTTGACGAAATGGGACTCCTATATTAGGTTCTTATCAGTGTTACCTGGTAGTGTACCGGGATGCCTTCCTGAGAGATGGTTTGTAATCTAGCCAATTTGGTTCTCTAGGCCTCAAATGGAAGACTACTGATTCTGTAAACTGGTCTCCGATGTAGATATAAATTATTTCTTGATATCATCTAAACTTGAGGCTTTATTTTACTGAGGTGGTTGTGCAGCTGGTGGAGGTGGTAGCTACAGCGGCTACAACGAGAGAGTGTTTTGATATTCTTGCTTCTAGTAAGAGCCATGCTGGGGTTGCTGCTACCTCAGGTACATGTTCTGATATTGAGGCTGACCATAGTCAGGTGGTCACTAGGGTGAATAATTCTGCTACTGTTGGCCCCAGCGTCGGTTCTGGTGATCAATCCATGTTGGGTTTTGGTACTGCTGCTACAGGTTCGGCCCTTGGCATTGAGCAACATAGCTCACCTCGATCGTCGAAGGGCCAACAATGGGTCTTGATCATTTTTCCATGATGTGTTTATAAACACATTCTCTGGACACCGGATTGTTTTCCACTTTTACGAGGGATTCACCCATCATATTTACCGCGTAGATCTTTTTGGACACAACGTCCAACTGGAAAGCAAGCTTAGTAGTGGCATTAATATTATGAATACCTCATTTCTGTGTTCCCAAATCTGAATTCCATTGAATGTTGTGGGCATACACATCTTCTAGATGTTTTAAAAGCCCTTCGGGGGACTTCCTCATAACTGTACCGCTAGCAAAAACATCCACCATAGACTTTGTGTTCGTTGTCAGTCCTCCATAGATGGTTTGGACCATTATCAAATGTGAGAGATAGTGCTATGAAAATTTTTGAAGCATCTCCTTAAAATTCTCCCATGACTCACCGAATGACTCCGAGTCGTGATATTTGAACTTGTGTATTTTGTTCCACAGAGTCAACCTATTTGAAGGTGGGAAATATTTGAAAAGGAACACATAGGATAACTGGTCCCAGGTGTGGATAGATAACTTCAACAATTCTTTTATCTAGTGTTTCACCTTATCCTATAGAGAGAAGGGGAAAATGTGAAGATAAATTGCATCCTTGGTCACTATGTGGTAGCGGAACATGTCGCGAACCTCCAGAAAATTAGAGATATGGGCATTAGGGTCCTCGCTGGGTAGGCCTCTGAAATGAACGATGTTTTACATTAGCTGCATAATGACAGGTTTGATCTCAAAGTGTTAGTACTTCACCAGTGGATGGATGATGCATTTGATATCTATAATAATATATGGAAAGTCATACTCTATTATAGTACGACATGGTGGTGGAAGCTAAGGGAGTGGAGGCAGTATGAATTGTTCTTCCTAAGTGGAAAAGTACGACCCTTTAGCTTGTAAAAAAATGGAATCTACTCTGGTTAAAATTGTAGGAGATGATGTGGGACATAACCTATAGCAAGAAGAGCCTACTAGTTCTTGTTATCATCCAGACCAAACGACATTCCTGCTCCTTAGAACATAGTTGGATCTCCTTCTTTTTCTTGCACCATAGGATTGTTTTGGTTGTGCTCATCCATGAGTTCTCATCGTCGAATGAAAAGAATTTGTTTGATATCTGGTTCAATTCGGAAAAACCTTGATGAATCTGCATTCTTGGAACGAGTGAGGTAGCCACTCATACACCTATGAACCTTCACAACACTGAAATATCCAAGTGTAAATGAGGAAGATGAAAGATAAAAAGAAATGAGATTAGAAAAGATATTTTTCAGGAATTTATGATTTTTATTTCCACTAAAAATTGATACAAACTTATTTAAATCAAATACAAATTTATATTTTATTTCCCTATCAACGACACCAAAATTTGACATTCATTTCACCGAAGGTATGTTATCGGTGTCCCAAATGGATTTACCATAACCAGTATAGTACCCGAAAGGGGATGATCCACAAGGAACAGAAGTTATTTTTGTCATGCTTATCTAGTTTGTACTTTATTCGGTGAAGTGTAATTAATTTAGAGTCATTTTTTGTGTATCAATAAAAAAATTATTGGACTCTGTGTTCATTGAAAATTACGTAAAGGATAAAGAAAACAAAAGAATTTTGTTTTGATGTAAATTTGGAGGAAACTACGTCAGGGACTATGGATTTTTAAGAGGTTGTTATTAAATCATTTTTCTTAGAAAGTTGTGTTGTAAATGATAACACAACACTATAGTTTTCACCTGTTACAAGGTTTCCTTGGTCCGGTAATCTATGACGGGAACTGAGGAAACTGACTCCTTGGTACGGTATTCAGTGATTCACAATTATTTATTAGATTAGTCCATTTGTTAGTCGGTGAATACATCAAATGATTATTATGGTTTTCATCATTATTCATCTTTCGAGTCCCTAAAAATTCTTCCTTGGGATTGACTCAGAATTTTCACTGATAAAACAATGTTATTATATAAGAATTAAAAGGGTTAAAAAGAATAAAAACAATCAGGAAAACTATTCCAAATTACTACTCTTTCATCACCCACAACCCCAACACACTGGTTGTTTAGTCACACATAGAAGAAACAATGATAATAGAACCCTTGATACCTGATGTGGTTATCGAAAAAACATCAAGGAGAAATAAATAATGTGTTAGAATGGTGGAATGGTAGAGTAGTGTAATGTCGATAGCACAATAGTAAGGCAGTAGAACCTCTTTCATGTGTATCTTCACTAATGAATTTTCAAAACGAAGGCCAATAGATCTACTTATTGAAAACAAAAGTACACTGTGTGTATCAGATGTACACGTTGTGTAGTCTTGCCAACATGATTTTCTATCTTTTTCTATGATGGTGGGTGTCTTAACACGTCGTCTTTGACATAGAACATGTGTTTCCTGGTAGTTTGAGGTACATGATGTGTAGCGCCGCAATACATAGTGTGAACATTCGTTCATCTTCCACCAAACACTTCTAGAAAAGGATACACGACGTGTATATGATATACATGAGGTGTAAAGGTCATCCGGCCATATTGGCATGTAGAATTCTTCTCAGCGACCAACCGCTTCTAGAAGAGGATAGATGATGAGTATATTATGTACATGTCTTGTGCAGGCTTTTTGAATCTTGTGAATGTACTTGGCATATCCAATATGTGTTTGATTCATAATGTACATGACATGTATATATGTACACTTCGTGTAGTTGGGAATTTTTTCTCAGTTTTCCCCTGGTTTGTGTGTTTATCTAGAAACCACCTGATTATGGGTTATTGATTCATTTCTTCAATAGTAATCACACCCATAATGATGATTTCACCTCAACCCATTCTTATGTTTTATTCTATTTATTATAGTTGGATATATATTAAGAATTATATGTTGTAATATTGTACGTTTCACGTTTGAATTCAAAAGTATATTTATTTTGTATTTATGTTTTAAAATGTAGTGTCAGTTTCATATGTCTCTCTATTTTAGTAGGATTACTATAGCATTAACTAAATTTTGATATGATTCTCAAAATGTTAATAAAATGTAATAAATTCGACATCCGATCGGATATACTAGAGTCAAGGTAATACATTTTTTATCATAGTTTCATCATAATAAATGTTGAGGAATATTTTTTGGAAAAGATTAATTAGGGATAATATATATATGGTATATTTTGTGTATATGTATAGAAGAACGTCTTTATGTTTTGGTAAGGTAGATATTTTGTGGGTTTTCATTAAAATAATTCCCTTTATGGATATAATATCTATATGTTGATCTCGAAAAGTTGTACCTATGGGTAATAAATATTAAAGGAGAACATTAGGCTTAACCTGATAATTGCATGGTTAACAACAACAATCCTTAATATGCACCTTCATTAACACACAATGGGGATATGATTATTATAAATCACATTTTCTATGCAAACCATTATGAATGATTTCAAAATATAGATACCCCAAATGAAAGCATGTTTTTTGACATTAAGATTAGAAGTGATTAATTTTGTCAATTTATCTTGACTATTTAATTAGTTATAGAATTAAACAGTACGATTCATAATGATATAAACAAATCATTTGTATTTAATCATTTAAAAAAATTTCCATGAAGAAATTATTGACTCACAAAAATTAAAGAAATAAAAGAGTAAGAATCAAAATTTCATTTAATTGTTTAGGTGAATATTATTAACTGATATAATATCCCTATAATCATTATCATACAAGGATATTGAATCATGTTCTACAAAGATAGAGAATGAAATCTCCGAGAATATTTTATTTAGTGGGAACAAATAGAAAAATATGATGGTAGACAATGAAATTATAAGGGGAATAAGGTAACGAATGGTGTACTTACATGTGCTAGATTTTTAAGGAATCTCTCAAGTTCATTATAAAAAAATTAGTTTTAAATAATTGAAAAGATAAAGGAAACCATTCTTATGATTTCAATAGATTAATAAAAGTTTCTAACATATATTGATTAAAATAAAAAAGAGACAAGAATTGTGAAAATCAATGTCTCATAAATCAAAGAAATATAAATCAAATGAATCTATTAGATCAAGACCATCCCTATGGTATTACCATATATGATGTGGAATGATATCTGTTATTATGATTAGATTGAGGTAATATGTCATCTATGTATTTTATCAATGATATCATGTTATTAAAAATTATTAAATTTATATACAGTATAATGTATTTATCATTATTAAGCATTTAGAATCTCATATTTAATGTTATTTATGATAAAGAAAATTATTCACGGGAATTTTCATGTACTCAAAATACACATCAATGATGGAATCACAACCCTTAATATATTCCTTATGTTGAGATATTTATGTTGGGATAAAGAGATGACTAATATGGGAAATATAAATTCGATAGTACTGACTACATTGGGTATTTTTAATGATTTGTTGGATAAAAATAATTTTATCAGTGATGAAGTCTACAATAATTTCGGTTTTATGGAATATATCATGTAGTTTGTGTTTTACATAAGGAATAAGGAAGAAATGTCGTTTTCAAAAATATTTTATTTAAATTCAGAAAATTAACATGTTTTAAGAGAATAAATGAGGATTGTATTCCCATGTTTGGTATATGATGATTAAGATATACATCATATTTCATTTGGAATTAATGATGAATAAATTATGAAAATCCAGTTACCTTTTTTCTAATGATTTCAATCTTATCCTTTCAAAAGTTTCATAAGGATAACTATTTCTGAAATAGTTTTTGATTAAATTTTTACATGGTTTTAGAGATTAATATATTATATCTCCATATATAGATTTATTCACATTGTATAACCTATCCTAAAAATTTTCTGATTATAATAACTAGATATATATGGATTCACATTTCATTTTTAATGATTTTTAAGATCCATTAAATGGTAATTTTTGTGCCTCTACCTTAAATTTTTTTAGATATTCATTTCCTCAAGTAAGGGTTGATCTCGGTATTTTTTAAATAACAACAAATGGATTAATTTTTTTCTACTAATTAAAATAATATCACGTACATGTATATAATTATATTCATATATATTAATGGAATTCTTCAACTTGTGTAAAATGATCTAAATCACAAATGTTTTTCAATTACCTTAATATAAAATGATTCTAATAGTATTTTAGATCATCACATTTTTATTTTCAGGTGGTAATTTGGAAGATGTTTCACTAAAGATATGTTATATGTGTCCCAAATTGTTTTACCCTAATGAGTATTTTACCAGTAAGGGGTCGATCCACAAGGAAAATAAGTTATCTTTGTCTTTCTTATCTATTTTGTACTTGATTCCATGAAGTGTACTGAATATAGAGTCTATTTTTAATGTCATAATGAAATATTTATTGAATTCTAATTTCATATAAAATTACTTAAAAGATAATGAAAACATAGGAATTTGGTTTTGATTCAAATTTAGAGGAAAATGCATCAGGGCTGTCGATTTTTAAGTGGTTATTATTAAATTATTTTTCTAATAAAGTTGAGTTGTTCATGATAACCCAACACTCTGGGATTCACATGTGACAAGGATTCCTTGGTTTGGAAAACTATGACTGGTATTGAAGAAGCTGACTCCTTGGTCCAGTAGTCAGTGTTTCAAAATTCATTATTAGATTAGTCCATTTCTGATTTGGTGAATACATCTAATGATCATGAAGGTATTCATTGTTATTCTACATTAGAGTCCCATAAAATTCATCCCTTGGTGTGGCTCAAAATTTTCAGTGATAAAATGAAGTGATTAAATAATAATAATAATCGATAAATAGAACAAACAAAATCATAAAAACTAATCCAAATTACAACACATTCATCAAGAACATCCCCAACACACTAGGTGGTTAGTTACACATAAAATAGAAGATGATAATAGACCCCTTGATATATTATTTGTTTTCATAATAACATTGAGGAGAGATTTGTTTTGTTGTAGAATGGTGCAATGGGGGTGTAGTGGAATAAAGGTAGCATGGAAGTAGAGCAGTAGAAACACCTTTATTCAAATCATCTCTAATGACCCTAAAAACCGATGTCCAAGGCCTCTATTTATAGAAAACAAAATTACATGGTGTGTATCAAATGTAAATTTCGTGTAGTCTTTTCAACACGCTTTTTTCATCTATCTCTCTACTAGTGGGTGGGCTAACACGCCGTATTTGACTTGGAACACGGCATCGCATGGTATGTGGACATACACGGTGTGTAGGACCACCGTTCATAGCATGAAAATTAAGTTAATAGCCACCAACTTCTTTTATAAAATGATACACAACATGTATATGAAGTACACAACGTGTAAAGGTCAGCCAACCACATAGGCATGCAGACCTCTTCACATCCAATAACCACTTCTAGAATAGGATACATGGTGTGTATATTATATACACAGCATGTGCAGGCTTCTGGAAATATGGGCATGTACTTGGCCTAGACAATCACTGTCTAAGTCTTAATGTACACTGTGTGTATATATGTGCAGACCGAGTAGTTGGGAATTTTTTCATAGTTTTCCACCCGTTCGTGTGTTTAGCCAGAAACCACCTGATAATGACAAAGACCACCCAAATCAATGTATTTGCCCACTAATTAGTAAGTATTTTCTGAAAACATGTTCTTATTTTCAATAATGTATGTGGAAATGTATAAACAAATCAGGTGCATCAAAATCCCCCATACATAGTGATTTTCATTCCCTCGATAAAATATCAACATATGATTAAAAGAGTATATATTTTAAAAGGAAGTCATTAAATTAATCATAAGTATAAATGATACAGTCACAAAAGAAAATTCTAAAAAGGAACAA
This sequence comes from Viscum album, assembly GCA_963277665.1. Classification (NCBI taxonomy): domain Eukaryota; kingdom Viridiplantae; phylum Streptophyta; class Magnoliopsida; order Santalales; family Viscaceae; genus Viscum; species Viscum album. The sequence continues at coordinate 555,929,343 of OY728138.1, forward strand.
AACTTTTCCAGTTCATAATATATTCTAACAATTCTTCATATACATTTCAATTAACTACATTCCTCGTCCTTTAAACACAGTTTTCAACCTTTAGAAAATATGCAAGCCACATTATGATCAACCTTACTAGTAAATAACATACTCAAAAATCAAGATATTGTAAATCAAGGTTATTATCAACCAAAGGTATATGCACTCTATTGATAGTTTATCAAGATATATAGTTTTCTACTTCAGAAAATTGAATTAAACAAATCACGAAGGATTTTGAATAAGTTTCATATGTCTTTGTGGCTAAGGGATGGTAGGTAATTATATGGAAAATAACCTCTGAGGCTTAAAATAGGAGGCTAATTTAATTAAATAAAAATGCGTGATTTTCAAAATAGAACACTACGTAAAATCATCCTTATCAAGCTCTGTCAAATTCTCTCATCACCACTATCCTCCTTAGATAGGTAGGGTTCACAAACCAACAAGTGAGTATAAGGCCCCCCTATATGTATTTTCTTAAACAAAGGAGACCACATATAAATTCCACAAATAGGGGTTTTGAACCCATTATTCCCTAGATGAACAAGAATCTCTCCCCCATACTTAATTTTATAACAATTCACAAAAATGTGTCATGGACTACCAATTCCCTCTTTTAATATCAAGTGAATAATCGTGCAAGGTTTAAAAGAATTAGAATAGAAAGGGAAATAGTCTTCTAATATGGCTTCCTATCGAGGCTTTTCATGGTTTTTAGGGGCTTCACGAATAGTATATGTAGGGAAAGTCGCAAGATAAAGGAGTTGAAACAATATAATGCCTCAATCATTTTAATATAATTCAAAAAGTATTCATGTTTCGAAAAGAAAAAAATGAAAATTATAGTATTCATGGTATCATATGAATATATAAAGAAAAAGGGGATTATAAAGAATTCAACAAATGGTTTAAAATACCTATCAAGAGTGGAAAAAACTATTAAAGAGACAATTAGGTTATGACATGCATACTCAATTTCATAACGAATCACTAAAATGTGCCATGTACTGCCAATTACCTTTTTAATCTCAAGTGAATAATCATGAGAAGTTGTAAATAATTATGGTAGGAAGGAAAATTGTATTGTAATATGGATTTATATAATGTTTTTTAATGGTTTTTAGGGGCTTCATGAAGATCAGATGTAGGGTAAGTCTCAAGATAAAGGGGATGAAATAATCTTATGCCTCAATCATTTTAATGTAATTAAAAATTTATTTATTTTCGAAAAATAAAAACATGCATATTCTGGTAGTCATGTATATCTTAAGAAATATATTGAAATATGGTCATAGAAATAATACAACAAAGGGTTTAGAATACCCCTCAGGAGTTGAAAAAACAAATTCATAGACAATTAGATCATGACATGAATTTAAATGATTATCCAAATCAATGTAATTATCAAAAGAGTGAAAGTTGCAATTTAAACTATATTAGTAATCATTTTAAAACTCATAAAAATAAAAATAAGCATGAAAACATTAAATATATCATTCTTTTAGATTTATTATTTATAAATATGACTAACCAAAATATCTTCACTTTTTCATTATATATTTCAATAATGATTTATAGTAGATGACGGTACGGGAGAATACAATGTTGAGCAAGAGTCATTCACCCAAACTTAATATGGAACATGGTCCATCAATTGCCACAGAATGGTGGAGAAGGAAATGTGAGGACACAGTAGTGGACCAGGATGAGGGGATGTAATGGAGAAAGTAAAAACGTGAATGAAAAAGAAAATAATGAAATCCGAAAAAACAATACTCCCCACGGGTCGAGGTGAAGGAAGATGGAATGTGGTGGAGATGCAAAACCCAAAGCCTTCCAGAGTACCTGTGATTGTCAGGGATAGAAAACAAAACTGGAAGAACAGACAACAAAACACATGCACAAGATATCACAAAAAATATATACAAACAGTGGAAGAAATGTTCCCAACAACTAGTCAAAGGGTTTCCTCAGAAGAGGCATCATCCTGTATAGAATCAGTCTGAAAATAAGCATCAATAGTCGTGGAAGATGGAGGCTCATAAATAGAATCTAGTATTGAAGTTGAAGTATCCAGAGGTAGGGATCCGATAGCCTATGGTTGGGATGCTGGTGAAGGGGTGTCTGTGACAATAATCTCAGTAGGAGGAGCTGGGCTGGGACCTGTTATGAATATGAGGATGGAGTCTATGGTCACGGATGGGCTAGAAGGTGGTATGGTGGAAGCCGAATGCACAAAAGGATACGAAGCCGCCATTGGAACCGGAATCCCCTAATGTTGCAGTAGTATCTCCACCATCCTCTCAATGTGGTCCCTGTGCTGAGCAGAGGCATTCTGCTGCTGATAGAGATCATCCTAATGATTCTCTAGATGATAAAGGTGTTGGTTGATCCCGGCTAGGCGGATGGGTGTGGGGAGGTTAGCCGAGGGTGTGGAATGGGAAGGGGTAGGGTGAGGTCAAGGAGGGGTAAATGAAAGGGTAGAATGGAACAGGAGAAGATGGAAGGGGCAGGGATGGAGGTGCAGGGGCATTGTCTGATAGCAGGAGGGTCTGGAGGGGGGGTGGGTAATGGGCAAGGACGTAAGTGCCCAAGCATCCGGACCAATACCATGTGAATAATCATGAGAAAGATCATCCGTTGGGGGTGGAACCTAATCGTTTTTTTGGAAGGTAAGGATAAAAAACCCTGAGGTGGTGTAACACCCCAGGTAAATAAAGAATATGACATTTTCATGTTTATCCATATTTGTTAATAAAATGTTGATATGACTTTAAAGGGGACGCTATGCTCGATGACGTACCTAATACGCAACAACGAGTTTCTTGGGAATCTTACGTTGCACTCTAATAATAAAATAATATTATTTTAAATGGTAGTTAACATGTAGCCGTTGTAATGGCGGGAATGGATAGAAATAACTAAAATATGATTATATATGTTCTTAAATGTTTTTACATTTATACAATAAAAGATAAAGGCTTAAAATACGGAAAGAATTCAATTTTAGGCATATATGCCCTAGTTTTCACTAAAGGTTCACTTATCGCCTTTTGATGGCGAACCGTCATTAAATATAGTTTTTATCACTCTTATACATTCTTTTGGACCAAATAAAACTCTTATTAAGAATCAGGACATCAAATTTTAATTTGTGTAATTTTTTGGTTTTTTTCCGATAAAGTTCATTTTTTAATGAATAGTGTAAAATGTTGTGTTTTAATTCAAAACCTCTTTTTAATCTAATTTATTTATATGATTAGATAATATTTTGAATTCTTTTTAAAGTGAAATTATAAAATATTTTTACCATTAAATCCAATAGTGGTCGTCGGAATTAATTTCAATTTGAAATCAGACTTAAACTAGTGTCAATCTTTTGATACTTATTGTTTTATAAAAACACGCTATTTGCGCTGACATCGGGAATTAATTATTAAATTAATTAATGTGACTAATATGTTTTGAATTTCGTAAAACGGACTTCATTTTTGAATTCGGAATATCAAATATAGCTTAGGGTGATGTTTTGGTATTTTTCTGAAAAACTCCAATTTTTGATGAATAGTGAAACCAGTAAGTGGTAATCAAGCAAACTGATTTTTCAGTTAAATGAAAGTTTACCACTAATGTGAATTGAATTTTGAAAATCCGACATACATGGTTGTCATTAGTATGTAAAATGTGGTTCAATGGGATGAAAATAATTTTTTGGTGAATAGTAACTTTTTTTCATTAATCGCGATTAGAGGTAATTAGTGTAGTTTAAGGTAAAAATGATATTATAAGAATGTGAAAACACCATGAAACTTGTCCTACACCTATTGGGTGAGTCATGGCCGATGAAAAAAAGCCATGGGCCAACTTGGGGACCCCGTGGAGCCACTTTAGTTGGAAAATGACAATAATATATTTTTATTTAATGTTAAAATTAAATTGACACAAACATGAGTTGTTTTACTAAAACAATTTTTAAGTAGGGTTACACAAGTCCAAATTTTGATTATAAATAGTCATTGGAAAGCTAAAAATATTTCCTACATCATAGTATTTTTTTTATAATTTTTAGACATTAACTAAATTAAATTATTTTGACATAATAAAGGTGCAGCGATGACATCATTATTTGACGATTTAAATAAAATGGAATGATAATGTAAAATCTATGAACTACACATGTCAAAAACCAATGGGATGAGTGTATTTCGAACCCTTATCACCTTATCCACTAATTCTATCAATGTGGGACCTTTTAAAACCGAAACACATTTTCAAATAAAGTAATATTTCTTTACTTTCCAAAAGTGCCCCTCCTCTCCTCTTATAAAAGGCCCCCACCTTTACCACCTTACACACACTCATCAAGCCTTTGGCTCGGCCAACCCCTGCCCATTTACTCTCTCCACATACCTCTCCTCATCCTATAGGATTCCCTTTGGGCAGAATCCTTTCAAAGGAAGCCTTTAGGCTCAAATTAAAAGGAGTTACACTTTTAAAGGTAATTCATTCTCTCATGTTCATTTGTTTTATTTTGCTTCTCCAACCCCCAAAACTCTCTTCATTTACTTCTTTTGTAACAACACCAGTATCTTCAATATACTAGGATGTTGTTATAATATTTATTCGAGCTACACTCTCACACAACTACATCAAATGGTTAAAGAACATACGGTTTCCGTGGATGGCGAAATTCTGCCTCCCGAAACGATGATTGTTCAATACTCATCTAACACCTTAAAAGGTGGCCATTATGATGTCACTATTTTTATATATGATATATAATATGTTTATTCTTTACTTAAGCTTCTGTATTTTTTATTTGTGTCTTACCTTTATGGTTTCCATTATGGGTAAACGCGATATCTTCATTTAAGGAAGTGCGGACTACCACCCCCTCAAAGTGATTTGATTCGTTAAATACCATATGTGGGACGTATAAAGGATGGAACTATGATATTATATATGATATTATACTGGAATTATAATATACCTTTATATCATTATTATTACATTCTATAAAATACGAAATAGAAATGAAAGTAGCGTTCATGCGTACGTACGGCTTACCGTCTCCATGAACGGTGCATTTCATTTCTTATCCCCAAATGTAATGTACTATTATAAATACATGTATATGCTGGATATATATGACATATATGATATCTACATCATGAATACAATTCTGGATATAATAAACATTTGGCCACACGAACAATATGTAATTGTAAGAAGTCCACTTTCGAATTAAGAACCAAAATATCGGCAAAACAAATATTATTAACTTAAATGATGAAATAATGTTTATGAATTGGTAATAAGTGATATAAAAAAGAAATAATGAACTTGAAAAAGGTTCTTAAGCAAGTAGTAATTAACTCAAGTTTATTATTCAGGACGATAAAGAACGATCGAGTCAAGTCGGACCCGAGGTAAGGGATCTTACTCCTCTCTTTCTTTTTAAGTACACTCTTTTATGTCATTCCCTCTAAAGCTCATATTTCTTGTTATTGGGATGTTATTTTATATTACACTTACTGTAATTTTTATGTTCATGTGATGAGAGGACTTATTCTCTCTCATCAATCCATTATGGATGTTTTTTGTGGCGCCGTTAGGCTGCCGAGTTTTTGTAAGGGATTTTTCATCTCACTTTTATTCCCGTGAGATTTATGCTACATTTTCCACAAATTCCACTGAGTGGTGTATGTACTGCCCATTATTCTACTCTTTGTGTAATATACTTTTGTTTATGAGTATTTACATCAATGATCTACTGTCCTTCTTTCATGGGGTGTATGTTTTGAAAGATACCCAAGTCGGTAAGGGAACCTTTCACCCTCCTCTTTTTTAAAAGGCTTCTTTTGTTGGGTCTTTTAATTTACATATTTTTATGTTGGGATATGTTCTAATATACCCTTATTGATGTAAATTTTATGTCCAAGTGATGAGATACACTTTTTATCTCTCAATCAACTCATTTTGTTGTGATGTCGTTAGGCTGTCAAGGGAACTTTTTAACCCAATTTCGATTTCTTTGGGTTCAACATATAGTCATTGAATATGTCATCCATTGAATATGTGTGAATGACCTTTTATTGTTTTACACTTAATATCAACTTATATTGGGTGTATTTATATTTTTCACACATATTTTTGAGATTGATTTGTCCTTAATTTAAGGATACCTTCTTTATAAGGGATTTCATCACATTTGACATTTCTATTGAGGGTTCATGGTTGTTATGCACCAATTCACTCATATATAGTGTATATACTGTCCTTTGGAGTATTATATCATGAATCCATTTATCCTCATGATATTATAAAGTTCTGACTAAATTTTATTCCTCAATTATTGTATTCAAGTCTTTCTAATTTTGGTAAAACCACTTTAACCAAAATGTCATTTTAAATGTTTTAATTATTTGTTCTTATTAATATCCATGTTTTCAAAATGGTTTTAAGTATTTATTTATATGGATATTAATGGTTTAAAATTTTAAGCTTCAAGGTGGTATGGGACACTTTGATTCAAAAATCTCTGTATTAAATGTTTTAAATGGTTTTGAAAATGGTTTTGATAAAGGATTCTATTATGATTTATTGTGATCATTCCTTTATATTGGTTTTATCTTTTATGATTTTATATTGGTACTTGGACATTTTAACGGGTGGTTATGTTATAAACCATATGATGGGTGGTGCCGTGAATACCAGGACGGGTGGTTACGTTATAACCTCCAATGCATTGGGTATGGAACTCGGCTGTATGGCTATTCCATTAAGTATGTATGGAAATTGATCGTATGGCTATTCCATTAAGTGATATGTGTGGGAGTCGACCGTATGGTTATTCCACTTAAGTATGTTTATGTCCAAAGTTGCCTTTATATATGTTATGTGTTCTTTATATGGGTTTTATGGTAATCCTTTGGTTACAAAAAGGTAAGTAATGATATTTTATTCAGTGAAGAGTTTTTACTACGTCATAAAGGTGAAAAGTATTACCTTGTTAAAGTATACATGGTTTACTTTTTGTTTTGATAAACTAACAGTTTTTATTCTTTTTGTATCCCTTACTGAGTTTTATACTCATCCCAAGTTTTTTAAATGTTTTTCACAGGACTTAGCATGGAATAAGGTCAAGGATGGGATCAAGGGAAAGTCATGCTACCTAAAACATGAAACTAGACATGTTTCTTTTTAAGAGTTTTCATTTTATGGAAATTTAGTAGAAGAGACTACTTTGTAATCTTTTGAGATGTAATAGTTATGTCCTAATTCTCTAAAACTCTAAACCTAAAAATATCCTCAATGTGTAATCTTGTAATAACTCAAGATTAAGTAAGGTTTAAGGCTGGGGCCTTATAGTTGGTATCAAAGGTCGGTTTAGATAACATTAGAGGTTAGGGTATTCTTTAAGCATAAGTGACGTTACCATAATGGTTAGGATTTCAGACAGAGTCCTAGTTTTAGATAAAGTGAATGAGTAATAATATCTTAGTGTTTATCTTCCTCATTAGTACATGATGGTTTTGTTGTTATACTTACACTGACCCTTTTTGGTTTTAGTAAATGGCTGGATCTAGCAGGCACCAAGGTAACGGTGGATGTGAAGGAAACTGTGACAGTTTTCTGAGCGCGCAACTGAATGATATGGGAGCTGTAATGAGAACTCTTGTGTTTATCCTCAACCAACTATCTGGAGTTATGATTGACCACCTAAACCTTGGTGATTTCTATAAGGCATCATGTATGCGAGAAACAAATCCCTATGGAACTACAGGTAATAATCATAAAGGTAAGTGTGTTCAAAAACCTATGTGTCAAAGATGCGGAAAGAAACACCTAGGAAAATGTTTCAAAGGGATAGAAATATGCTATAGATGTGGAAATCAAGGTCATAAAGCAAGAACCTTCCATGGAAAAAGGAAGCATCCAGTTGACTCGAGGAAAGGGAAAGAAGTTCTTTCTGAGGGATCAATTGAATGTTTTAAATGTGGTGTGCATGGTCATTATGCAAACACATGTCCTATGAAGATGTTTCGTGAATGGGGTCACCAAGAGCGTACAAATGTTCGTTTACCACTACCTAATGCCATTCCTATTGAGGATGAAGAAACTGACAATGACCAATCAAAGGTATGTATTATTTCATGACTATTGTTTTCCTATTTTGGAATCATAGGATATGATTCATGATTTTGTTTGTAGGAAAGAGGTATTTCGGAATAAGATGGAAAGGAATGGTTAATGGAACATGAAGAATGTTGAATGAGTAATATGTCAACATATAAGGGCTTCAAGAGTTATGGTGAAATTCTTAAGAGTATTAAGTCTCTTTTGATGATGGGGTTACATTAGAAGACTTTTTATATTATGTGTAACCATGATGTTTAATATATGAAATTTTATTCAAGGAATAGTTATATTTTCTTTTGTGGATCTAGTTATAAAGAACCATTTGGGTTTATATGATCCTTACTTTTGAGGTAATTATGGGTTACTATATGTTATGATGGAAAATGAAAGGCATGAGATAAACTTGAGGTTAAAATATGTTATGATCATCTTTGAAGAGTTTATCTCATTCTGGGGAATGTTTTAAGAATTATATAGTTTTGGAAAAAGGACAACACGTAGACCGTGTGACAACCCGTCGCGTCGGACAAAGCTGCGGGAATCGAACCCACAACCAAAGTGCGACTGGTATTTATCGCCTACCACTGGACTACGTGAAGTCCCTGGTTAGTTTGACTGATTCTTTTTAGTTATTTTATTTTATGAATTAAGAATAAGTTGATTTTGGGTTATTTATGAAAATGATTAACCTATCATGGAGGATATGTGATTAGGTTAATTACTTTTCAATATGAGACTTTAGAAGCAACTGATGTTGTTTGAAGATAAATGTTAAGATTTAACTTGGAAGACTATGTGACTAAATCCTTCAAATATTTGGGTTTCAATCTTAGATTGGTTTACTTTGAAGAATTTTATGGAAAAGTTGTTTATTGGATGATCCATGTTGAACTTTGGGTTTTGTTTGACAAATTTTGGAGATTAAGAATACATTTTCTTTCTATAAAGGGTTATCCTTTTCTGGATTATCTAATCTTGTACTAACCTTTTGGTTTTGGTTTTGGTTAAAGCCTAAATAAATAGGAAGTGTATAGTTCTCTTTTGTGGATTAGGTGGTTCTCTAGAAGTTGATTATAGTACTCTTAATGCGAACAAGTCTCCCTAAATACTCGTCTTTTGGAAAGAATATGAGTTTAACTAAGGAATCTAGTAAAAGTTGAAAGTCAACATGATAAGTGATTATGCTTCCTTATGAATAAATTCCGCAATAAAAAGTTACTTAAAACAAAAATGTTGTCTATTAACTTTTCATACTGGGGAACCCAACACCGTTTAACCCATCACAAGTTTGTGATTTTCTTATTGTTAACTTTCTCCTAAACATGTTTTTTATCACTCTCCATTAGAACATGACCCTATGTTTTCTCCTCCATGTCCATATTTTCCTACATGGAGTCCTAGTATGGGTTAACTCGGGTGACCTCTGTACTTATCTTTCTTTATTTTAAAGTGATTGTTTTACCAACTCTTGTTCCGATGTGGGACTTTCAAGGATGTTTCCAAGCTCAATTTTAAAAATGGCGAGGACGCAATTCCCAAAAGGGGGGAAGGATGTAACACCCCAGGTAAATAAAGAATATGACATTTTCATGATTATCCATATTTTTTAATAAAATATTGATATGACTTTAAAGGGGACGCTATGCTCGATGACGTACCCAATACGCAACAACGAGTTTCTTGGGAATCTTACGTTGCACTCTAATAATAAAATAATATTATTTTAAATGGTAGTTAACATGTAGCCGTTGTAATGGCGGGAATGGATAGAAATAACTAAAATATTATTATATATGTTCTTAAATGTTTTTACATTTATACAATAAAAGATAAAGGCTTAAAATAAGGAAAGAATTCAATTTTAGGCGTATATGCCCTAGTTTTCACTAAAGGTTCACTTATCGCCTTTTGATGGCGAACCGTCATTAAATATATTTTTGATCACTCTTATACATTCTTTTGGACCAAATAGAACTCTTATTAAGAATCGGGACATCAAATTTTACTTTGTGTAATTTTTTGGTTTTTTTCCGATAAAGTTTATTTTTTAATGAATAATGTAAAATGTTGTGTTTTAATTCAAAACCTCTTTTTAATCTAATTTATTAATATGATTAAATAATATTTTGAATTCTTTTTAAAGTGAAATTATAAAATATTTTTACCATTAAATCCAATAGTGGTCGTTGGAATTAATTTCACTTTGAAATCAGACTTAAACTAGTGTCAATCTTTTGATACTTATTATTTTATAAAAACACGCTATTTGCGCTGACAGCGGGAATTAATTATTAAATTAATTAATGTGACTAATATGTTTTGAATTTCGTAAAACGGAATTCATTTTTAAATTCGGAATATCAAATATAGCTTAGGGTGAAGTTTTGGTATTTTTCTGAAAAAACTCCAATTTTTGATGAATAGTGAAACCACTAAGTGGTAATCAAGCAAACTGATTTTTCATTTAAATGAAAGTTTACCACTAATGTGAATTGAATTTTGAATATCCGACATACATGGTTGTCATTATTATGTAAAATGTGGTTCAATGGGATGAAAATAATTTTTTGGTGAATAGTAACTTTTTTTCATTAATCGCGATTAGAGGTAATTAGTGTAGTTTAAGGTAAAAATGATATTATAAGAATGTGAAAACACCATGACACTTGTCCTACACCTATTGGGTGAGACATGGTCGACCAAGACAAGCCATGGGCCAACTTGGGGACCCCATGGAGCCACTTTAGTTGGAAAATGACAATAATATATTTTTATTTAATGTTAAAATTAAATTGACACAAACATGAGTTGTTTTACTAAAACAATTTTTAAGTAGGGTTACACAAGTCCAAATTTTGATACAAATATTCATTGGAAATATAAAAATATTTCCTACATCATAGTATTTTTTTTATAATTTTTAGACATTAACTAAATTAAATTATTTATGACATAATAATGATGCAGCGATGACATCATTATTTGACGATTTAAATAAAATGGAATGATAATGTAAAATCTATGATCTACACATGTCAAAAACCAATTGGATGAGTGGATTTCTAACCCTTATCACCTTATCCATTAATTCTATCAATGTGGGACCTTTTAAAACCGAAACACATATTCAAATAAAGTAATATTTCTTTACTTTCCAAAAGTGCCCCTCCTCTCCTCTTATAAAAGGCCCCCACCTTTACCACCTTACACACACTCATCAAGCCTTTGGCTCGGCCAACCCCTGCCTATTTACTCTCTCCACATCCCTCTCCTCATCCTAGAGGATTCCCTTTGGGCAGAGTCCTTTCAAAGGAAGCCTTTAGGCTCAAATTAAAAGGAGTTACACTTTTAAAGGTAATTCATTCTCTCATGTTCATTTGTTTTATTTTGCTTCTCCAACCCCCAAAACTCTCTTTATTTACATCTTTTGTAACAACACCAGTATCTTCAATATATTAGGATGTTGTTATAATATTTATTCGAGCTACACTCTCACACAACTACATCAAATGGTTAAAGAACATACGGTTTCCGTTGATGGCGAAATTCTGCCTCCCGAAATGATGATTGTTCAATACTCATCTAACACCTTCAAAGGTGGCCATTATGATGTCACTATTTATATATATGATATATAATATGTTTATTCTTTACTTAAGCTTCTGTATTTTTTATTTGTGGCTTACCTTTATGGTTTCCATTATGGGTAAACACGATATCTTCATTTAAGGAAGTGCGGACTACCGCCCCCTCAAAGTGATTTGATTCGTTAAATACCATATGTGGGACGTATAAAGTATGGAACTATGATATTATATATGATATTATACTGGAATTATAATATACCTTTATATCATTATTATTACATTCTATAAAATACGAAATAGAAATGAAAGTAGCGTTCATGCGTACGTACGGCTTACCGTCTCCATGAACGGTGCATTTCATTTCTTATCCCCAAATGTAATGTACTATTATAAATACATGTATATGCTGGATATATATGACATATATGATATCTACATCAGGAATACAATTCTGGATATAATAAACATTTGGCCACACGAACAACATGTAATTGTAAGAAGTCCACTTTCGACTTAAGAACCAAAATATCGGAAAAACAAATATTATTAACTTAAATGATGACATAATGTTTATGACTTGGTAATAAGTGATATAAAAAGCTATAATGAACTTGAAAAAGGTTCTTAAGTAAGTAGTAATTAACTCAAGTTTATTATTCAGGACGATAAAAAACGATTGAGTCAAGTCGGACCCGAGGTAAGGGATCTTACTCCTCTCTTTCTTTTTAAGTACACTCTTTTATGTCATTCCCTCTAAAGCTCATATTTCTTGTTATTGGGATGTTATTTTATATTACACTTACTGTAATTTTTATGTTCATGTGATGAGAGGCCTTATTCTCTCTCATCAATCCATTATGGATGTTTTTTGTGGCGCCGTTAGGCTGCCGAGTTTTTGTAAGGGATTTTTCATCTCACTTTTATTCCCGTGAGATTTATGCTACATTTGCCACAAATTCCATTGAGTGGTGTATGTACTGCCAATTATTCTACTCTTGGTGTAATATACTTTCGTTTATGAGTATTTACATCAATGATCTATTGTCCTTCTTTCATGGGGTGTATGTTTTGAAAGATACCCAAGTCGGTAAGGGAACCTTTCACCCTCCTCTTTTTTAAAAGACTTCTTTTGTTGGGTCTTTTAATTTACATATTTTTATGTTGGGATATGTTCTCATATACCCTTATTGATGTAAATTTTATGTCCAAGTGATGAGATACACTTTTTATCTCTCAATCAACTCATTTTGATGTGATGTCGTTAGGCTGTCAAGGGAACTTTTTAACCCAATTTCGATTTCTTTGGGTTCAACATGTAGTCATTGAATATGTCATCCATTGAATATGTGTGAATGACCTTTTATTGTTTTACACTTAATATCCACTTATATTGGGTGTATTTATATTTGTCACACATATTTTTGAGATTGATTTGTCCTTAATTTAAGGATACCTTCTTTATAAGGGATTTCATCACATTTGACATTTCTATTGAGGGTTCATGGTTGTTATGCACCAATTCACTCATATATAGTGTATATACTGTCCTTTGGAGTATTATATCATGAATCCATTTATCCTCATGATATTATAAAGTTCTGACTAAATGTTATTCCTCAATTATTGTATTCAAGTGTTTCTAATTTTGGTAAAACCACTTTAACCCAAATGTCATTTTAAATGTTTTAATTATTTGTTCTTATTAATATCCATGTTTTCAAAAAGGTTTTAAGGATTTATTTATATGGATATTAATGGTTTAAAATTTTAATCTTCAAGGTGGTATGGGACACTTTGATTAAAAAATCTCTGTATTAAATGTTTTAAATGGTTTTGAAAATGGTTTTGATAAAGGATTCTATTATGATTTATTGTGATCATTCCTTTATATTGGATTTATCTTTTATGATTTTATATTGGTACTTGGACATTTTAACGGGTGGTTACGTTATAAACCATATGATGGGTGGTGCCGTGAATACCAGGACGGGTGGTTATGTTATAACCTCCAATGCATTGGGTATGGAAGTCGGCCGTATGGCTATTCCATTAAGTATGTATGGAAATTAGCCGTATGGCTATTCCATTATGTGATATGTGTGGGAGTCGACCGTATGGTTATTCCACTTAAGTATGTTTATGTCCAAAGTTGCCTTTATATATGTTATGTGTTCTTTATATGGGTTTTATGGTAATCCTTTGGTTTCAAAAAGGTAAGTAATGATATTTTATTCAGTGAAGAGTTTTTACTACGTCATAAAGGTGAAAAGTATTACCTTGTTAATGTATACATGGTTTACTTTTTGTTTTGATAAACTAACAGTTTTTATTCTTTGTGTATCCCTTACTGAGTTTTATGCTCATCCCAAGTTTTTGAAATGTTTTTCACAGGACTTACCGTGGAATAGGGTCAAGGATGGGATCAATGGAAAGTCATGCTACCTAAAACATGAAACTAGACATGTTTCTTTTTAAGAGTTTTCATTTTATGGACATTTAGTAGAAGAGACTACTTTGTAATCTTTTGAGATGTAATAGTTATGTCCTAATTCTCTAAAACTCTAAACCTAAAAAGATCCTCAATGTGTAATCTTGTAATAACTCAAGATTATGTAAGGTTTAAGGCTGGGGCCTTATAGGTGGTGTGCAATATAAGTGATGTAGAACCCACCGTTTAGGATTACCTGATGGCCAGTGAACATTGCATTGATGTTGGAGGCACCAAGGTAGGGGAGGTCCGTGTAGTACTTCCAGGATGACACAGATGAGGATATCCATGTGACGGCCCATCACAACCCCCATATCCTCGTGGAGGGGAAAAAGTATGGAACTAAAGCACCAGTTTGTGAAACAGAGGATAGGGTCAGTGATGAAGGTAATCATTTGGAGAGTTGGGGTGTATCCATTGTGAGGCCCAACAATATCCCACAACATGGAAATGAGCTCAAAATGCTCGGGGAAGATCATGGTGGATACATGTGGTGGGGTAATGGTATGAGAATTGAAACTGCACCCTCGTCCAAACTCTGTCATAGTAAGTGAGATAGGTCGACCACCTACCCGAAATCGGAGCACCTGGACTACATCTCTAGGTATCTCCCAGTAAACAGGCCCTTCGCACATGAAGGAAGATACTAAATCCAAAAATATATCTCTGAAAGTAGTTGTGTTTACCTAGAAGATCACGACTAATGGTGTTTTCATAAGTAGGGCCTCCAAATTTCCCCTGATACCCAGCTATTGAGGTATGTTGTTGTTGAGATGATGTGTATCACCCCAAGCTTCTATGGTACGCTTCTCTTTGAATAATGAAATAGCGTGTGTTGTACGCAACATCAAGTTCTAACAAACCACAACAAATCAAACTAGCCGTTATGAATAGTAATACCCACTTTTTGAAATTTATAAATTTTATTTTTCAAAATGGACTTCATTTTTGGATTTGGAATATCGAAATTATCCTAGGGTTAATTTTTGGTATTTTTCTGAAAAACTTCATTTTTTTGATGAATAGCGAAACCACTAAGTGGTAGTTAAAAAACTGAATTTTTCATAATACATAATTTTACGGCTTTGGTGAGTAGAATTTTGAAAATCTGAGTGACACGGTAAATATCAAGGAGTAAAATGTGGTTCAATTCGATGAAAATAATTTTTGGTGAATAGTAACTTTTTACTTTTATTTACCACGGTTAAAAGTAAATTGAGTAATTAAGGGTAAAATGATATTAATATTACCCTAACACATGTCCTAATTCTATTGGATAAGCTTAATCTGACCAAAAACAACCTTACGAATAAAATATTATCATTTGGGTCAACTTGGATTAGATTAGGACATTTATAAGTATTTAATTCGAATAATAGTTAAAAGAGTTAAAATCAATCTTTATTTACTAAATCATATTTAATATAAGGTTATAAATTAGTTAAATTCGATTGTAAATATTCATTAGAAATCTAACATGATTTCTCTATATAATGGTATATTATTTATAATTTTTATACAATATATAATCTAATTTATTTATGACACAATGATGATGCAGTAATTACCATAATAGTGAACAATTAAAATAATTGATATTATAAATACCCAAATAAATAAAATTTGAGACTTTTTATGAATTACAATAATTTTCTAGGTTATTATGTCATTTTATAAATGATTTAATTAACTTAGTTTGAATTAATAATTCTGTTATGATTTTCAAAAAAACTAATTTTCCAAATAGTGTCAAAATTGACATAATAAAGTTTTTAAAACAAATATTATATTATTAATTGATATTCAATTACTAAAAATCAAAGTCTCATCCAAGAGACTTATATCATGATAGGTGTATCATTAATGGACAACATGGGGGTCACTTGGAGGTATATAGTATGTTTATTAACTAAATAATATACAAATACAAAGTGACATGGTAAGTGTCAAACTAATTAACTAGGAGTTATAACTAAAAGATAAAGTTAATATAATGACCCAAACCTGTCTAAATTCTATTGGTTGAGTGGTTTTAGACCCATCCCCACCTTAACCTATAAATAATCCACTTTGGATCCATTATAAACTGAATATAAATTTATATAAAATAATATTTCTATCTTTTCCAAAGGTGCCCCTCACCCCTCTTATAAAAGGGAACTCCCCCTTCTTACTAATTCACACATTCAAAGCCTTTTGGCTCATCGAACCCCTGCCCAAATACTCTCTAAACTTCCCTCACTTCATCCTAAAGGAATTACTTTAGTTTTAAATCCAACCTAAAGATCTCTTTTGATCAAATCAAAAGGAAGAACTCGATGAATATGTAATGATTTCACCACCCTTTTTCATGTTCCTTTCTTCTTCCACTTCTTCATTCTTTGTTATTACCATTCTTAAATAATAACTCTATTATCTTATATATAATGTGATGTTATTATAAATATGGTACAATCATATTCAGTATTCTATTCATACTTTTAATGACATGTCAACATACATGCATACGTACGGCTTACCGTCTCCACGTCGTGGTGTAATTTTTATTCAATAAATTATTATTTGGATGGGTATTATAATGATGTTTAATTAATGTAAATAATAAATATAAAAATATAATTATTATTTATATATGATATACCATCAAATTGTATATTATTTTAATATCAAAAGAATGATATTGTCACCCATGCATACGTACGGAGTACCGTCTCCACGAACGCGATGAGATTCATTCTCCATCGTATCAATTCAAATATAATTATCATTCGATGATTTTAAAATAATTTTTAAGGACTTTATATCATTCTAGATATGAATAAGATACAACCTATCCATGAAAAACCCGGCTTTCGTAACAAATCATATTAAATAAAACGAGTAAGTTAACACCCGAAACAACGATAATTCTAAAATATTACTAACAATGCAATGCTAAAAGATAATATATGATATCAAAATAATATATATGATTCTTGTATAAATTAATAACTATTATTTCACCATTATACATGAGGTTATCCATCCCCAAAAAAGGAAAAGTACAAGGTAAGGTTTTATTTCGCAATCTCTTCATTATCCGAGGTTGTTTATACGTAATAATCTACTGAGATCTCTTTATCATCCACATCCATGTTTCATAAAAATGAATTTCAAAACATTTTTAATATTTACAAGAATATGGGTTAAAGTCCTTTATACCCTTGTTTGACTTTTTATAAAAGTATTATAAAGGATTCTTTCTGTCATTTTCCAAACAAGTTGATTTTTAACCTTTTTGACAGAATTAAGGTAAAAATGTTTTTTTAACTTATACGGAAGGTGCGGCTATTTTCCGCCATTATAAAATCGCCGAAGCTTCCCTTATAAGCTTATAATAATATTTTCAAACAAAAAAGTTTTATTTTATTAATATATGACTCTTAAATGATTTCAAAATAGAAAGAGATATTTCTCTAAAAAGATTCTTGATTTTATCTATGTCAACATCCTTTGATGGATTCTACGCTTATTTGAAGTTGATTTATTATGATACAGAACTTCAATATTGTATTGAAGGTTTTGTGATATATTTGACTGTGGATGTGTTATTTTTATACCATTCATGGTTTATGGATGAAGTATTTACATTTCGTATACTAGTTTTAATACGAATGATTATGTTATGTTTAAACCTTTTCATATTGGTAATGCATTGGACTTAATATGTGACGGGTGGAGCCCGCTATAACTCCTCAATGCATCAGTAGGTCTCATGAGAAAAACTAGTGTCTTGGAACAAGGCCTTGGGAGAATTTTATTTGTAGTCTTGGCACGAGGCCTTGTCTATGTGGTTATGATAGTCTAGCATTATGCATTACATCATTATGAATGTGGTTATAGATATTGCATGTGATTATTCGATTAGTAGAATATCCCTGTGAATAAGTAAATGGAATTATTTCATTTTATTTTTTCCATACTATTTTGAAGTTCAAGTTTAAAAGGATTTTGTTTTAGTTATACATTGCCTTAAATGTTTATTCATATTTATGAAAGATTCCGCTATATTTTTATCCATACTAGGCATTTGAGATCACCCCTTTTCTATGTTATATTTTTCCCAGGATGTGAAGAAGTAAATTATTAATGACCTGCAGGGATAGTATGAGGGGATAAGAGTGTAGACTATGGAGACTATGTTGTTGTAGTTTTCATTTTAATGATTTAATGTAAAACTTTATGAATATATCTAGTGTTTCAAAGGCTACTAAACTAATTGGTCATTAGAGATTTGATCTTTCTTGTGATCATGCCAATGTTATGTAATAATTCACTGACTCTAGGTAACTGGGGTCGGGGCGTTACAGTTGGTATCAGATGAAGTTTAGTACAAACATTGGAAGCTATATTTAAATAAACTCTAATTAGAGCACATAGACCTAATATGGACTTTGAGGATTAGTATAGAATAACTCCCTAGAATTTTGGTATTGTTGAGATTTTGTGGGTTTTCTGAGCAATATATCCCTATCTAGATACGAGCAGGTTGAGGCAGATCTAGTACATATGTACCTAGGGGTAAAACCCAAAAACACAGCTTTGAGCTAGAATCGAACGGGAACTGGTGCACAACAACGGGCCTTACTGCACTCTTGGTTACAACACTCCCAGGGGATATGCATAGGATGAATATCATTTTCTTTAAAAATCATTATTAAGGGTTTATGAGTATATACTTCCTAAAAGAAAACATTTTTATGATTATGGATTATATCCATAAATAGTTCAATTTAAGTAAAGTGTTTTATAAGTATGGAATTTTGTATTTTGAATCATAAACTAATCTAGTTTATGCCATTGTTTAGAAATGGCACATAGTGGACGAAATGGAAACTGTATCAATGCACACACTCCATTCAGGGATTTCCCTCCTACTAAAGATAATTATAGTGGAGATCGTGATGCATCTGGAGCCTATCAGCTAATCACCATATTTGGAAAACTCACTCAGGTTATGAATAATAACCTTACCCGTATGGAGCACCCTGATCTGCAGCATGGAGGATCAATGTTAGATCGATTTATGAGGCAATGACCACCAAAGTTCAATGGGAGTACAAACCCCTTAGTAGCTGAGAAATGGATAAATTCCCTAGAGAAAATATTTCAAGCTTTGGGGAGAATTGAAAGGGAAAAAGTTATCATGGCAGTTTACCGCCTCACTAGAGATGCTGATCAATGGGGGTCATTGATTCAAAACACGAAGTCAGATGATGATGTATCAAATATGGAATGGAGGGAGTTCAAATATCTATTTTTAGAAATATACTTTCCTCATGACCATTGAGCAGATATGGAAAGACAATTTTTGAGCTTGAAACAAAAGGAGGATGAGAATGTCGCAAAGTATGAGGCTAACTTTACAAGGTTAGCAAGGTATGCTGGAGATTATATACGTTACACAAGAAGTAAGATTGATCGTTTAATTGATGGGTTAAAACCATCTCTCCATCGATCATTATTCTCACAATCCTTCTCGTCGTATGAAGACATTGTCTCATGTGCTATGAAGACAGAGAAATAATTCTCAAAGTATTATGACTTTAAAGCAATGCAAGAGAAGAAGAGATCTGTTGATCAATCTGGGAATGGAAATAATGGGACGAAGGGAAAATTTGAATATCTATCCTACCATAAATGTGGGAAGAAACACCCCGATACATTCTTCAAAGGAACGGGAGTCTGTTACAAGTGTGGTGAAAAAGGCCACTATGCTCATGATTTCAAGGGGAAGAAGGAATCAAGTGATGTCCAATGAAACAATTATAGGGAGATGGGAAATTATGAAAATGAATGTCCTAAGTGTAAGGGGAAATTACCTCAAAAAAGGCCAAGGGATCAAAGCCAAGATAATGCTATCACTACTGTTGAGGTAGAAGATCCAAAAGACGTGGTGGCAGGAAATTTAATGGTTTCCTCATGTTTCCAAAATGCATTATTTGATTTTGGATCATTGCATTGTTTCATATCTTCCTAGTTTTCTAAGAAAATTAAATATTTCCAATTTGATTTAACAAGGGTGTTGTCAGTAAAAATTCATAAGGGAAGTATCATTGCAACAATGTTTTGTGAATCAGCCCCCATTAGAGCACATAAATGTTCTTTATCCTCTGATCTCATCTTAATACCTATGATTGAGTTTGATATAATACTCGGTATGGATTGGATTTCAGACCATGATGTGAAGATTTATTATAAGAAAAAGGAGGATACTATTTTTGATGATGATGATAAGGAACACCTTATCTTTAGAGAAGAATCGTCACCACCTAATTCTTATATAGATCCACCCCCAGTAGCTAATCTATGTTCAATTATTGGGGAGGAAGAGAATGAAATGACTCTGGGTGATGAAATTAATGTTCAAATAGAGGATGTACATGTTGTGAAAGAATATGTAGATGTGTTTCTTGAAGATTTACCTGGACATCCACCAGAATGAGAAGTTGAATTTTCCATTGATTTAATTCCTGGATCAAGGCCTATATTAAAGACCCCTTATAGAATGGCCACTATAGAATTAGTTGAACTAATGAAACAACTAGAGGAATTGAGTAATAAGGGATTTATTCGCCCTAGTGCTTCTCCATGGGGAGCCCCTATTATTTTTGTTAAAAAGAAAGATGGATCTATGAGGTTATGTATCTACTACATGGAGATCAATTATATAAAAATAAAGAAAAAGTATCCTCTACCTCGCATTGATGATTTATTTGACCAACTGCATGGAGCTCCATACTTTTCAAAGATTGAACTTCGATCTGGATACCATCAATTGTGTGTGAATAATGAAGACATTTCGAAGACAACATTTCGAACCAGGTATGGGCATTACGAGTTTACAGTAATGCCTTTTGGATTGAATAATGCACACTCTGTATTCATGGATCTGATGAATAGAGTTTTTAAGGAATATCTCAATGAATTTGTGGTTGTATTTATTGATGATATCTTGGTATACTCCGAAAGCTACGAACATCATGAAAATCACTTGTGCATTATCCTGACGACTCTGAGAAGACATGAATTATATGGGATGTTTAGAAAGTGTGAATTATGGCTTCATGAGATTTCTTTTTAGGGCCATATTGTGTCTAAAGATGGAATCTATGTTGATCCTTCTAAGACCATGGAAATCCAAGAATTCCCAGCACCTATGAGTATAACTGAGGTACACAGTTTTATTGGTTTGGCAGGTTATTATCGACGTTTCGTCCAGAATTTTGCCCGATTGGCGAACCCATTAACGAAGCTCACACGTAGAGGGGTTAATTTATTTGGACAAAAGAATCTGAAGAATGTTTCGAATAACTAAAGGGAAGATTAGTCAATGCTCCTATACTGAATCTACCATAGGGGAATGATGGGTTTGTTGTTTATAGTGATGCATCGAACAAAGAACTTGGTTGTGTTCTTATGAAGATTGATAGGGTTATTGCCTATGCATCAAAACAGTTGAAAATTAATGAAAAAAACTATCATACTCATGATCTCGAGTTAGCAGCTGTGATCATTTCTTTGATGATATGGATTCACTACCACTATGGTAAAAAATGTGAGATTTATACTGATCACAAGAGTTTGAAGTATATCTTCTCACAAAAAGAACTCAACATGAGGCAAAGGAAATGGCTTGAATTACTCAAGGATTATGATTGTACAATACACTACCACCCGGGGAAAGAAAACAAGGTGGAAGATGCTTTGACCAGAAAAGATAATGGAGTTTTGAACAATATGAGAATTGAAAGGGATCCAATTTGATGGATCTAGTGAAGATGGACATGGGAATAACCATGGAAGGTGAAACATAAATGATTTTTCAAATGGTTGCCAAACCATCTTTACTAGATAGGACTAAGAGTTCTCAGACATATGATGAAGAATTTCAAAAGAAGATTAAAGCTGTGAATGATGGGAGATTGAGAGACTTTTTGTATGAAGATGGAATTTTGAAATTCGGTAAGAGGCTTTGTGTTCCCGGTATGCCTGATCTAAAAAGGGAATTGCTGGATGATGCTCATAGTTCCTATTTCTCTATACACCCTGGGTGCACCAAAATGTATATAGATTTGAAGGAGAATTTTTTGTGGGACAACATGAAGAGGGAGATTGCTGATTTTTTGTCAAGATGTATGGTTGGTCAACAAGTGAAAGCTAGAAGGCAGCATCCTGGAGGAGTCATGCAACCTGTTCCCATAACTATGTGTAAAAAGGATAATATCACGATAGACTTTTTGATGGGGCTACCAAAGACTCAAAGAAGGAACAATGCAATATGGTTTATTTTTGATCGTCTTACCAAGTCAGCACATTTTCATTCTATAAGAGAAGACCTACCACTGGAACGTCTAGAAAGACAATATATTGATGAAGTTGTGAGACATTAGGGAGTACCCCTATCGATTGTTTCTGATTGTGATCCCTGTTTTACTTTATGATTTTGGAAAATTCTTCTGAAAGCCTTGGATTATGAACATTATTTGAGCACTGCCTACCAACCTCAAACAGATGGAAAATCAAAACGAACTATTCAAACCTTAGAAGACATGATGAGATCCTTCTCACATAACTTTCATGGTATGTGGGATCAATATTTACCTCTCAGAGAATTTTCCTATAACAATAGTTTCCATTCGAGTATTAATATGGCACCATATGAAGCATTATACGGAAAGAGATGTCGCACACCAACCTGTTGGGATGACGTTGGGGAAAGAAAACTTGTAGCCCTATAACTGGTGGTGGAAAAGATGGAAAAGGTGAAGGTAATCCAAAACCATATCAAAGCAGCTCAAAGTAGGCAGAAGAGCTATGCTGATAATCGATAGAGGGATTTGGAATTTCAAGTTAGTGATCATGTTTTCCTGAAGGTATCTCCATGGAAGGGAGTCATAATTTTTAGTAAGAAAGGTAAATTGAGTCCTAGGTACATCGGACCTTTCTAAATTATAGAATGAATTGGGGATGTAGCTTACCGATTGGCAATGTCTCCAAGTCTCTCCAAAGTTCACGAAGTGTTCTACGTATCTCTGTTGAGGAAATACGTGCCTGACCTAACGCATGTACTCACCTATGAGGAATTAGAATTGGAACCTGATCTGTATTATTGTGAAGACCCCGTCAAGATTCTTGATACGAGAGAACAAGTACTGAGAAACTGGACGACTTGTCTGGTAAAAGTCTTGTGGAGAAACCATAAGATGGAAGAGGCAACGTGGGAACCCGATGAACTTATGATGAAGAACAACCCAAGTCCTTTCATGTGGTTGTATTCTAGAAATTTAGAGGACGAAATTATTTTAAGGAGGGGAGAATGTAACACCCAAAGCGTCTACGGTACGCTTCTCTTTGAATAATGTAATAGCGTTTGTTGTACGCAACATCGAGTTCTAACACACCACAACCAATCAAACAAGCCATTATGAATAGTAATACCCACCTTTTGAAATTAATAAATTATATTTTTCAAAATGGATTTCATTTTTTGACTCAGAATATCGAAATTAACCTAAGGTGAATTTTTGGTATTTTTCTGAAAAACATCATTTTTTGATGAATAGTGAAACCACTAAGTGGTAGTTAAAAAACTAAATTTTTTATCAAACATAATTTTACTGCTTCTGTGAGTGAAATTTCGAAAATCAGAGAGACACGATTAATATCATGGAGTAAAATGTGGTTCATTGAGAGGAATGTTTTTTGGTGAATGGTAACTTTTTACTTTTATTTACCACGATTAAAAGTAAGTAGGGTAATTAAGGGTAAAAATGATATTAATATTACCCTAAAACATGTCCTAATTCTATTGGATAAGATTAATTCGAGCAAAAAAACCTAAGGAATACAATATTATCATTAAGGTCGACTTGGATTAGATTAGAACATTTATTATTATTTAATTCAAAGAAGAGTTAAAAGAGTTAAAATCAATGTTTATTTACTAAATAATTTTTAATATAGGGTTATACATAACATAAATTCGATTGTAAATATTCATTATAAATCTAAAAAGATTTCCTAGATAATTGTATTTTATTTATAATTTTTAGACAATAAATTAGTTAATTTATTTATGACACAATAATGATGAAGTAATTACAATAATAGTGAAAAATTAAAATAATTGATATTATATATACCCAAATAAATATAATTTGAGAAGTTTTATGAATTACACTAATTTTATATGTTAATATGACATGTTATTAATGATTTAATTAACTTTTTTCGAAGTAATAATTCTGTTATGATTTTTAAAAAAAACAATTTTCCAAATAGTGTCAAAATTGACATAAAAGAGTTTTTAAAACAAATGTGACATTATTAATTGATATTCAATTCCTAAAAATCAAAGTTTCGGCAAAGAGAATTATACCATGATAGGTGTATCATTAATGGATCACTTGAGGGTCTCTTGGAGGTATATAGTAAGTTTATTAACTATATAATATAAAAATACAAAGTGACTTGGTAAGTGTCAAACTAATTAACTAAGAGTAAAAAACATAAAGATAAGGTTAATATAATGACCCAAACCTGTATAAATTCTATTTGTTGAGTGTTTTTTGACCCATACCCACCTTAAACTATAAATAATCTACTTTTGAGCCACTATAAACTGAATATTAATTTATTATAAAATAATATTTCTATCTTTTCCAAAGGTTCCCATCACCCCTCTTATAAAAGGTCACTCCCCCTTATCACTAATCCACACATTCAAATAATTTTGGCTCGGCCAACCCCTACCCAGATACTCTCTCAACTTCCCTAACTTCATCCTAGAGGCCTTCCGTTAGTCAGAAAGCCAACCTAAGGAGCTCTTTTGATCAAATCAAAAGGAAGAACCCGAAGAAGAGGTAATGATTTCACCACCCTTTTTCAAGTTACTTTCTTCTTCCACTTCTTCTTTATTTGTTATTACCATTCTAAAATAATAACGCCAGTATCATATATATACTGTTATGTTAATATAAATATGGCACAATCATATTCTGTATTCTATCCATCCTTTGAATGACATGTCACAAAACGTGTGTATGTACGGATTACCATCTCCACGTCGTGGTGTAAATGTTATTCAATAAATTATTTTTTGGATGGGTATAATAATGATGTCTAATTTATTTAAATAATAACTATAACATGATAATTATTCTGTATATATTATATACCATCCAATTATATATTATTTTAATATCAAAAGAATGATATTTTCGCTCATGTGTACGTACGGACAATCGTCTCCATGAACGCGATGAGATTCATTCTTAATCATATATATTCAAGTATAATTATCATTTGATGATTTAAAAATAATTTTTAAGGACTTGATATCATTCGGGATATGAATAAGATTCAACCTATCAATGAAAAAATGGCTTACATAACAAAACATATAAAAGAAAATGAGTAAGTTAACACCTGAAACAACGATAATTCTAAAATATTATTAACAAAGCAATGTTAAAAGATCATATATGATAACATATTAATATATATGATTCATGTATAATTTAATAAAAATTATTTCACCATTATATAGGATGTTAACCTACCCCAACCAAGTAAAAGTATAAGGTAAGGGTTTATTTCACAATCTCTTCATTATCCGAGGTTCTTTATACGTAATAAACTACTGGGATCTCTTTATCATCCACATCCATGTTTCTTAAAAATGTATTTCAATTTCTTTTTACTATTTACAAGAATATGGGTTAAACTCATTTATACCCTTGTTTGAATTTTTATATGGGGTTTATAAAGGAATCCTTTCGTCGTTTTCCAAACAAGGTGCTTTTTATCCTTTTCGACCGAATTAAGGTAAGAATGCTTTTTTAACTTATATAGAGGGTGCGGCTATTTTCCGCTGTTTTAAAATCATCGAAGCTTCACATACAAGATTATGAGAATATTTTTAAATAAAATTTTTTATTTTATAAATATATGACTCTATAATGATTTCAAAATTAAAAGAGATATTTCTCTAAAAATAGTTTTTATTTCATCTATGTCAACAACCTTTGATGGATTTTACGCTTATTTGATGTTTATTTATTATTATAAAAAACTTATATATTGTATTGAAGGTTTTGTGATATGTTTGACTATGGTTCTGTTATTTTTATACCATTCTTGGTTTATAGATCAATTATTTACATTTTGTATGCTAGTTTTAATATGAATTATTATGTTATGTTTAAACCTTTTCATATGGCAATGCATTGGACTTAATATGTAATGGGTGGAACCCGCTATAGCTCTTTGATGCATCGGTAGGTCTCATGAGACAAACTAGTGTCTTGGCACAAGGACTTGGCAAAATCTTATTTGAAGTCTTGGCAAGAGGCCTTGGATATGTCGTTATGATAGTGTGGCATTATGCATTCCATCATTATTAAAGTGGTTATTGATATTGTATGTGATTACTCGATTAGTAGAATATCCATGTGAATAAGTAAATGGCATTATTTCATTTTATTTCTGCCATACTATGTTGAAGTTCAAGTTTAAAAGGAATTTGTTTTAGTTATACATTGCCTTGAATTTTTATTCTTATTTATGATAGATTCCACTATATTTTTATCCATACTGGGCATTTCAGCTCACCCCTTTTCTATGTTTTATTTTACCCAGGATGTGAAGATGTAAATTATGAATGACCTGTAGGGATAGTATGAGGGGATAAGAGTGTAGACTATGGTTACTATGTTGTTGTAGGTTTCATTTCTATGATGTAATGTAAAACATTATGAAAATATCTAGTGTTTTCAAACCTACTAAAGTAATCGGTCTTTCGAGAATTGATATTTCTTGTGATCATGCCAATGTTATGTAATAATGCACCGACTCTAGGAAACTGGGGTCGAGGCGTTACATAATGAATTCTCAACATGATCATGTTGCAATAGAAGTTCCAGGCTTTGTTGTGAGCCATGTATGTAATCGAGAACACCATTAAAGGAAAATGAATACCCGCAGGGGTCCCCCTAGGTGGTACAGTAGTGGGGGATAGCTCTATTGGTGGAGCGACAACTGTAGACGAAGCCCCATTGGATGTGGCAGCCTACGATGGATCAGCTATGACAGAGGTGGGCTCAGGAGGTGTAGCAGCCGATTGAAAAGAAATAATGGTGCTCGGAGGCACTGTGCGGTGTGGTGGAGGTGAGGTACTAGGTGAATCATCATTTGAGGGGGTGAGTGGTTCCATGATGTCCAGTGGAGGAGGGTTATACTTTGGAATGTCTGATTTTGGTGTCATCGCGGGCCGGAGTCATATCCAACTAAAAGATGGCCTCTAGCCCTTTCTAGAGGAAGGGGGCTCTTCCCACGCGAATACTCTCTTTCTTCCATATCTTGAAAAATAATTAAAAACAAAACAAAATAATAGAAAAGACAAATAAAAAGATGAAAAAGTGAGAAATCTGGAAAAGTAAAAATAAAATGGTTTGTAAACATAGTGTACTTGGCGTGTAGTGTAAGAAGGTCAGTATCCCATGTTCTCTGGGTAGACACACTGAGTGGACATGTACTGGATAGGGAAGGATACATAGTGTGTAGACAATTGACATGCCTTGTATAGGGAAATGGATTACTGGCAATGTGAGTGCTGGACACGGGTGGGCCTATAGAAATGGAATACAAGGCATGTACCGAACATACACGTTGTGTCTATAAACGTGGTTTTCCTAGCTGTGTGGGTGAGTTACCTGAGAAAAATGTTGGATGGTACACATTTTTTACCGAACATAAAAACATTGAAATTTCAAATTTTGAATGAGCTAGTGTGTGGTCATGTAAAAAATTACACATCATGTTTTCTTGGTAATTTTCCCCAGTACTACGGAATCCGAATGGTCAGCCGATCTTTAAATTGATGTAAACACTTGTAAAATGATGAAATGAAATGACTATAATGGCTTACCTAAACAGAAGATCATAATTCAGAAGAAATATAAAATAAAAACACACAAAAACAATGGATTGGGAATAGGGCGGCCGAAGGGCGTGTGTGGGAAGAAAACAGGGAGAGAGGGGGTCACAAGACACGGGATAAAGGCGGTTGCGGCACGACATTTATTTCTATAAGAGACAGTGTGTACTCTAATAGACATGTCATGGACTGCTTTTTTTAGAGATATAATATAATTATTAATGCAAACTATATAATAAGGAATATTCACAATTAAAATAAGTGATATATATATATATAGAATTATTTAATAAAAATAAATCTATACAAGTAATTTTTTGGTAGACACACGTCGTGTGTTCTGAAATATGAAAAAGAGAATTATTACCATTGGTCTGGTGCTTGGGGCGAGGTTTGAACTAGTGATTGGCCATTCCGAATTGAAGACCTCAACCACTGGAGAAAAGGTTGTTCTGTTTCTCATATTTATTATGTGAATATATTTAATTTACAATTCATATACTACACATGTTAATAAAATGTAGGGAGTGGCATATTTAATTAGCCAAACAGGAATGAAGCAGGGAGATTAGCCATGTTCGAACATAGGTCTTTTGGGTCCAGGGCCGAGACTCTGCCAATCTTCCATCTTCACATGCATGTCTAACTTTTTTTAGAAAACCATTTTAGTAATTAAGGAAAACATGGTGCACATGACGTATATCAAAATACACGCCGTGTGGTTTTTATTAAATAGGACAAGATGATGGATATGAGGTGGGTGTCAGGATTCAAACCCTAGTTTTTTTAACTGGGTTACAACCCTGGCCTATCGATCACTCCCCATCATGGGTTTTCATAGATAAATATATATATATATATATATATATATATAATATGAAAATACCACTCAATCCATGTAAGAAAACATGATAATAAAAATGAGGAACCCCGTGTCGATGGTAGGGTGGGATCTATTCGAACCAGTGATGGTTCAAATAAACTCTAGTGACCTTACCATCAGCACCATCATAATCCTTGGTTATTACATAGTTAATCTATATATTTATAATATTATGAATATAAATTAATGGAATCAGTACATTCTGTTTATATAGGTGGTACACTGTGTGTATCTGTTGGGTTTCCTCCAAGGAAGCACCTTTGATTTAAGACTTTGGCTCAACTGAATTTCTTATACTTACATAGGATGTAATGTTGAGAGTGTTCCCACCATTTTTTCCATGTGATGGTAATTCTTCACCCACTATTCCATCACCTTTATCGGTTGACCATCCTCTCCAGAAATATCCACTACTGCATGATCGAATACTCGTATGACTCAGAATAGTCTTGACCATCGTGATTTTAGCTTTCCTAGAAGTAATAGAAGACGAGAGTTAAAAAGGAGTACCTGATCACCAGGTTGGAAATTTTTTCTTGAACTCGTCCATTTTTTAATTGGTCTCGTATTCTCCGTGTACTGTTTGTAATTCTCATATGCCTCCAATCGGATTATTTCAAGTTCTGCCAGTTGGAATTTACACTTCTCTCCAGCTGCCTTCAGATCAGATTTCAGGGCATTGACGGCCCATTAGATTGGTGATCCAACTCTACAGGATGATGGAATGGATTTCCATAGATGAGGCGGAAAAGTGACATCCCAAGTGGTGTCTTGAAAGCGGCCTGATATGCCCACAATGCATCGTCTATCTTCTTAGACCATTCATTCATTGAAGTGTTCACCAATTTCTCCAGAATCTTATAGAGATCACTGTTAGACAGCTCCACTTGTCCAATGGACAAGGGAAGATATGTCGTCCCCATATGATGCTTCATGATTTATTTCGATAGTACTCCTTTCATCAATTTGTTTTCTAATTGGGTCCCTCTGTCTCTAATCATTACATGGGATATGTCGAACCTGCTGACTATGTGTTTTGTTATAAATCCCACGACCACCTTGGTTGTGTCATGTGTTATAGTAGTGGTTTTTACCCACTTGGAGACATAGTCAATATAGACCAAGATGTATGTGTTCCCAAAATATAGGGGAAATGCCCCATGAAATCTATGCTGCAAACATCGAAGATGTTGACACCCAATATGGGGTGTTAGGACATCTCATCTCTACTCCCCATATTTCTTGTTCTTTGGAATTGATCACAATAGTATCCAAAGGATCGAGCATCTTTATGAATGGTGGGACAGAAAAACCAAGACTGAAAGATTGTTGCAATAGTATGGGCTAACCCATGATGTCCCACAAATGGAGAGGTCTGACAAAATTTGACGCCTCCATGAACTTCAGTTTCTGGGGTGCATCATTGGATAACCCCAAACCCACATGACCAGAATAGAAGAGGATCTTCCCAGAAGTACCTCTCGACATCAGAGAGAAACCTCTTCCTCTTCTACAAAGAGAGGTCGAGGTTAATGGTATATGTAATGAGAAAATTAAAGACATCATCATACCAGGGTCTAGGAGATTCTTTAACTTAGAAGAGGACCCCATTAGGGAAATCCTCTATTATATCTAAATCTTCATCCTTCTCCAAATGTGGTAGCTCCAGGAGGGAGAGATGATCAATCACAACGTTATCTAAACCTTTCGTGTCTCAGAATTATAGATCATATTATTGTAGGAGGAGTACCAATCGGATCAGTCGTGGCTTCACATCCTTTTTGTTTAGTAGATACTTGAGTGCAGTAAGGTCAGTATAAACAATATATTTAGATTGCACTTTGTAAGAACAGAACCTGTCAATAGTGTACACTACTGCCAACATATCCTTTTCTGTGTTAGTGTAGTTCATCTGTGCCTCCTTGATCATCCTACTAGAATAATATATGTGTCAGAAAACTCGGTCATGCCATTGGCGCATGACTACTCCCACTGTGTAGTCATTGGCATCACACATTACATCAAATTGATCCTCCTAGTTGGGACCGATCATTACAATAGATTCAACCAGGAAGTGATTCAGGTTATCAAAAGTAGTGGTGTATGGCTCATCGATCTCAATCACAGAATCCTTGGTCATAAGGTTCATGAGGGGCTCATCGATCTCAAACATGGAATTCAGAATAGAAATTCAAGAAATGAATTCTATATTTTCTAGATCCACCTCAATCCCCTTTACAGAGATTCTGTGGCCCAGGAGGATGCCACTCTGCACACTGAAATGACACTTTTCCATGTTCAAAACTAGGTTACTATTCTCGCAAAAAACTATAACTAGCTCTAGGAGATCAATGCAAGTGGTGAATGATTTTCCAAAAATGAAAAAATCATCCATGAATACCTCCAGGATCTGTTTTTCCATGTCATGGAAAAGAGCTAGCATGCATCACTGGAATGTGGCATGAGCATTGCACATGCCAAAGGAAATCCTTCTGTAAGAAATCGTACCATAGGGGAAAGTAAATGTTCTCTTATCTTGATCCTTTGGACTTATGGAAATCTGTTTTTAGCTGGAATAGAAGTCGAGGAACCAGTAAAATTTGTTCATCGCTAGTCCCTATAACATCTGATCCATGAAGGGTAGATGGTAATGATCCTTCCTCGCAGTGTCATTCATCATTCTATAGTCCACATAATATCTTTAACTCGTGATAGTGTGTGTAGGAATGATCTCATTCTTTTCAATTGAAATCATAGTGATACCACCCTTTTTGGGTACCACATGCAGGGGACTCACCCATGGACTATACAAGATGGGCTAAATGATTCCTTCATCAAGGAAATTGATTATCTCTTTCTTCACAGCATCCTTCATTGCATGGGGTGGGGTCAGGCGTCACTCTGGTTGGTGAGATGGCTTTTCAACTTTTTCGACCAACACCATGTGGGTGACAATGGGAGGGCTGATTCCCATCAAATCTACAATTTTCTACAAAATATCATTCTTCGGTCCCTTTAGAACCTACATAAGATCATACTCCCAGTCTTATGAAAGTGTTGAACTAAATATGGCAGACAATTATTCATGGTCTGACAAATACCCATAAATCAGAGAAGACAAAAGAGGCTTTAGTTCTAGTTCATGATCCTTTATAATAAATGGTACAAGTGGTTTCACCTCTTCTCACTGTAGAATATCATGTATAGATGCATGTTTCCAGTAGTGGCCTCCCTGGACTTCTAGGAATTGTAGGTCCTTTGGTGCTTCATGAACAAGAATGTCTTAAAAAACCATGTCATCTAAGGTGAAAGAACATACCAGATCATCTGCTTCTCTATGCAAGGGATCATCCATAGTGGTCACTGCATATCACCCCTCATGCTCTGACAATGATTCATGCTTGACAGCTTTTAAGATATTGTAGAAGACAATTTCATCTCCTACCTTGAAAATTATCCCTCCAAAAGGTCATCGATTAGTACCATCCCAGTGGCAATAAAAGGCCATCCCCGAATGATAGGTGCCTCATGGCCTTCCTCCATGTCATGGATTATGAAATTTTCGGGAAGGATTATCCCACCCACCATGTCTAGCACGTCCTCCAATAGAATCTTTGGATATTTGATGGATCGATCGGCAAGATGAAGGGCTACATGGGTGGACATCAGATCATTGAGCCCTAGCTTCCTAAATACTCTGAAGGGCCTAAGGTTGACGATGGCCCCTATGTCGTGGATGGACTTCCCAAACACACATGGTCGAATAGTTCATGGGATAGTGAAGCTGACTGGATCTTGGAGATTGGGAGGAATCAAATGATGTCCGAATTCTGAACACTCTTCAATCAAAGAAGTAGTGCCCAGATCCTCCATCTTTCTTTGGTTAGAGAAGATCTCCTTCATGAATTTTTCATAAGCGGGAATCTGTAGCAGTGCCTCTGCAATAGAAATTTTGATGTAAAATTTCGTGAATACTTCCATAAACTTGCTGAACCAGTGGTCCATCTTTCTCCACATCATCCAATTAGGGAAGGGTTAAGAAGTCTTAAATAATTTGACAACCAATTTTCCATTTACCTGAGAATCCTCTTTTGGTGGGACTTTGGAAAAGGAGGGGTTTGATGCACCTAGTTGTGCCAGTTCCATCTATTGTAGCATCTTTCCACTCCGTAGTGTAGTGATCTGGGCCTTCACCCTTGTGTTCTTCTCAGCGTTACCCGGTAGTGTACCGGGATGCCATCACGAGATTTGGTTTGAAATCTGTCCAATTTGATTATCCAGGCCTCAAATGGAAGCCTCGTGATTCTGGAATATAGTCTCAGTAGTAGATATAATTATTTTATAAAGATCCTCTAACCTTGAATAGTTATCCTGATGAGGTGGTTGTACAACTGGTGGAGGGGGTGGCTACCGCAACTACTATGGGTGATGGTTTCGATATGCTTTCTACTGGTAAGATCCCTACTTGGGCAGCTGCTACCTCAAGTACTAGTTTTGATATTGAGGCTGACTATTGTCAAGCGGTCAGTGGGGCGGAGGATTCTACTGCTGTTAGCCCCAAACATGGTTCAGGTGATCACACCCTGTTGTGCTTTCGTACAACTAGTACTGGTTTGACCCTTGGTTTTTAGCAACATAGCTCACCTCGATCGTTGAAGGGACAACTATAGGTCCCAATCATTCTGCCATGATGTGGTTATCACCACATTCACTGCACATCAGATGGGATGTCGTTTGTACTTGGGAGTCACCCTTCAGATTTACCACATTGATGCTTTTGGACACAACGTCTAACTGGGCAGCAAGCATAGTATTGTAATCGATATTAGTAATACCTCGTTTCTGTGTGCCCCACTCTGAATACCACTAGATGGTGTTGGAAGACATGTCTCTCAAATGTCTGAAAAGTGCTTTGGGGAAATTCCTTATAACTATACCTCCGATGGAGTCATCCACCACATACATTTTGTTCTTGGTCATTCTTCCATAGAAGTTGTGGACCATCATCCAATGTGGGAGTCCATAGTGTAGGAATTTTTGCAGCATCTCCTTGAAATGCTCCCATGACTCATAGAATGACTCAGATTGGTTCTTCTAAATGTTTTGTATTTCATTCCGTAGATTCACTCTCTTTGAAGGTGGGAAATATTTGGATAGGAAAACCTTGGATTGCTGGTCCCATGTGAGGAAAAATGTCTCCAACAATCCTTCTATCTATAATTTCGCCTTATCCCTTCTAGAGAAAAGGAAAATGCGATGACGAATGGAATCCTTGGACTCTCTGTTGTAGAGGAATGTGTCTTAAAACTCCAGAAAATTGGAGATATGGGCCTTGGTGTCCACACTGGGTAGGCCTATGAACTAAATGCTGTTTTGGATTAGCTGCATAATGGAAAGTTTGATCTCAAAGTGTTGTTCATGCACCGATAGATGGATGATGCCTATTTTAGCTATGTGATTAGATGGTAGGTCGTACTCCATTAGAGTATGACATAAAGGTGGATGTTGAGGGAGTGGAGGTGGTATGTATTGTTGTTCGTGAGGAGAAAAGTACAAACCCTGAGCTTGGGGAAAAAATGGCATCCGCTCCGGTTCAAACTGTTTGAGCTGCTACTGGACATATCCTAGAGCAAGTGGAGTATACTGGTTCTAGTTGTCATCCAGACCAAATAGTTTTCCTACTTCGTGGACCGTAGCTGTATCAATTTCTTCATTCGTCTCCATATGATTGTATTGGTTGTGCTCATCCACGAGTGCTCACCATCGCCTCAATATCTTCTATTCGATCTCTGGGTCAGTTAGAAAAAATCATGATGACTCACCATTCATGGAACAAGTGAGGTATCCACTCTTACACATATGAACCTTCACAATACTGAACAGACCAAGAGTAAATGAGGTAGAATAAAGATAAACAAAAATGATATTAGAAAAGTAATTTTTGGGAATTTATGATTTTTATTTCCACTAAAATTTGATAAAAAATTAATTAAAACAAATAAAAATTTAACTTTTATTTCCCTATCAATGGATCCAAAATTTTGGCACTCATTTAACCAAAGGAATGTTATCAGTGTCCAAAAATTCTTTACCCTAACGAGTATAGTACTAACAAGGGGACGATCCACAAGGAAAAGAAGTTATTTTTGTATTGTTTATCTAGTTTTTACTTGATTCAGGGATGTATAATGATTATAGAGTTAATTTTTAATGTTTTAATGAAAAAGTGATTGGATTTTATTTTCATAGAAAATTACATAAAGGATAAAGAAATCATGAGAATTATGTTTTGATGAAAATTTGGAAGAAACTGCATTGGGTCTGTAGATTTTTAATAGGTAGTTATTAAATCATTTTTCTTAGAATGTTTTGTTGTTAATGATAACCTAACACTCTAGGTTTCACCTGTGACAAGGTTTCCTTGGTCTGCTAAACTATGACTGGAACAGAGGAAAATGGATTATTGGTCTGGTAGTATGTGTTTCATAATACTTTATTAGATTAGTCCATTTTTGAGTTGCTGAATACATACAATGATCATGAAGGTATTCAATGTTATTTTTCTTTTGAGTCCCTGAAAATTCATCCCTTGGTGTGGCTCAGAATTTTCTGTGAAAAAATTATGTCACTATAGAAGAATGAGAAGGGTTAAACAGAACACACATAATCATAAAAACTAATCCAAATTACAACTCTATCATTACCCACATCCCCAACACACTGGGTGTTTAGTCACATATAGAATAAAATATGATAATAGAACCCTTGATAGCTGATGTGGTCATCACAAAAACATTTAGGAGAGATGAATAATGTGGTCAAATGGTGGAATGTAAGAGTAGTGGAATGACAGTAGCACAATACCAGGGCAGCAGATCCCCCTTCCTATGGATCTTCACTAATGACTGTACAAAACGATGGTCAAGAGCTCTATTTATTGAAAACAAAAGAACACTTCGTGTATCAAATGTAGAAGATGTGTAGGCTTTTCAACGCAATTTTGTCATCTTTTTTTCGCTGGTGGGTGGCCTAACATGCCGTCATTCACATGGAACATGGCGTTGCCTGGTAGTTGGAGGTACACAACATGTAGAGCCTCTATTCACAGTGTGAAATTTGATTCATCGGCCACCAACCACTTCTATAAGAGGATTCACGACGTGTATATTATTTACATGACGTGTGAAGGTCTTCATGCAACATTGGTGTGTAGCTTTCTTCTCAGTGACCAAACACTTCTTGAAGAGGATATATGAAGTGTATATTATGTACAATTCATGTGCAAGCTTTTTGAATCTTTGGAATGTACTTGGCCTAGACAATCCATGTCTGAGTCTGAATGTACATGACATGTATATATGTATACGCCGTGTAGTTGGGAATTTTTGCTCAGTTTTCCCATGGTTCGTGTGTTTATCCAGAAACCACCTGATAATGAACAAGATCACCAAAATCAAAGTATTTTCCCACTAAGTAGTATGTATTTTCTAAAAACATGTTCTTATTTTCAATAAAGTATGTTGAAATGTATACTGGCACGCGCGTCGCAACGCGTGCAAATTTACGAATTTTATAACCAACTGGCTACTGTAAAAGTGGCCAGCAGGGTCGAACCACAGAGAGCACGGAATCTAGTTCACTAAAAATATTTCGTTGGACAATGTTTAGATGGACAAGGTTTGAGGGAATTCCTATTTTTTGAGTTTTCTCTTTTTTTTTATTTAAACTAAAAGGTGAGAAGACAAAAGATAAAAAGAAAATTGCAAACGGAAATGATGATGGATTCTAAGTCAACAAAATGTGTCGGGGATGTTGGTATCATAATTCAATTATCACGCAGACATGCAAAATATTCTTTATGTGATTAAATATTTATCCTGTTTAGTTATCGCCAGTTCCAAAAATATGTGCATTTTTTAGATGCTCAATTTTAATTTCCAAATTATATTTAATGTCCCGTTCTCTGGTGTCATAAATAAATTAGAAAATTCGTTCAAGCCCCGAACTACACGGCGAAATGACACAACCCGTTTCTCACAAAGTTGTGTCACTAATTTGCACCTACCATCAGTCAACGCGGTTTACCTTCTCGGACCGCCGCGTCGACTTATAATTAAAATGGCCAGTTTCAATTTCAGCAATTAATTCAGTGCAAAAATAATTTAAACAGATAAATATTCAATTAAAATAAATTTAATTGACAACTAATCATCAAACAATATCTTGCATGGCATGCGCAATAATTTTAATTAATCAACTAACATCCCGACACTTAATAAAATTACCCCGACATCAAAATAAAAAGAATAAACGCAGTAAAATGATATGTCATGTGGATTAACACTGCGTTACCGAAGAAATGATCGTGTCCGTCTCTATTTCCACCGCGCGTAGCAACCCTCGGCACGTGATGACGTCGCGCACCAATTATGCGACCACCGGAACTGAGGATATGAGCGGTGAGCGGTGCACGGCTGCTGGTCGGCTGTTGGTCGACTCCTCGGATGGCGGTGACCGGTGCACTGCAAAGAAAATAAAAGAGAGAAAGTGGCGGACAGGAGGGTGGCGGCCGAGCGGGGTGAGGAGCTGGGTGGCGCGCGGGGAGCTGGAGTGCGGCCAGGAGGGGGAGTCGGCCAGGTAGGGTTCTCTTTTCGGGGAGTCCGGCCGGAGATTAGGGTGGCGGCTCCGTTGGGTAAGGGGAGGAGAGTGGAGCAGCGGCCGGGTGGCGGGTGCGACGAGGAGAGGGAGATGCGGAGTGGAGAGGGAGGCCGGCGGCGAGGGTTGCACCCGGCGAGGAGAGGTGTGCAGGGCTGGGTGGCGCCGGGAGGGGCGCGCGGCCAGGGTGGCCGACGTGAAGAGGAGGCGGCCGGGCTGTGAAGAGGAGGCGGCCGGGCTGTGCAGCAGGAGTGCGGCCAGGGGGAATGGAGAGCGGCTGGGGGCGTCGGCTCGGTGAGGGGTCTCGGGTATGGGGGTTGCATGCGAGGAAGGTGAAGAGGAGGGGAGCGTGCGGCTGGCCCAGCGGGGAGTGGAGATGGGAGGCGGGTTCGTGAAGGGAGGAGGAGAGCCGCTGGGGGCGTCGGCTCGGTGAGGAAATAGTGGAGCCGCCTGGGATATTTTGAGAGAGGGTGAGGGAGATACGGGGAAGAGCGGGTCAGCAGGGAGGGAAAAAAAACAAAGGCGGGGTAGGGAAATAGGAGGGAAAGGAAAAATAAAAAAAATTCAAATTTCAAATTAGATAGAATAAAATAAAAACTAATTAAATAAAAGGGTTAAATAATAATAAATTAGTATAAATAGAGTTATATGAATATTTATAATTATAATTAATTAATAAACTAAAGGTAATATTAAAATAAAATAAAATATGAAATGTTAATAAAATAAAATTCTAAAAAATGAAAATAAATAACTAATATTAATATAGTACTAACTAAAAACTATAGAAACAACTAAAATATTTAAAATACTACAAAAATAACCTAAGAACACAAGAAGCGGTTAGCAAATTAATTAAAACTAAATGAAAATAGGAAAAAAAATGTCAGTAACATCCATGTACATCAAATCCCCCACACTTAAACTTTTGCACTCCTGGGCAAAACAATCAGAAAGAAAACACAAGTGACAGGAGACAGATCAAAACATCAAAATTACAAGTTCAAAATTTGTCAATCTCTTTCCTCATAATATATCATGCTTCATTCAAAACTTCAGTTTCAAAAAATTGTTCTTTCACTTGCATTTTTTCAAAACAAGTACGTGCACTCATTCCTCATGTGACCTACCTCACCATCACTCTCATCTCTCAAAAACATTTGATCAAAGTTTTTCTCAGTTCCCATACACATGCAGGCTTACCATAGGCTTGCCATGAATTTCACATCTCCACTAGTGGAAATCAAAAGAATGCACCAATCTCAAGGACTTTAAATGAGGTTCAAATGTTTCTGAAGCTGTGGGACGGTGGGTTATAAAAAAAAAATTGACATCTTTTTGGTAAAAAGGAGGGTTGAATCTTGAAATAAATGCATGATAAGTCAATCCAAATGTCTCCCTCGAACTCTCGCTCCCCCACACTTAAAACATTGCTTGTCCCCAAGCATATGATAAGCCAATGTTTCTCTCTCTTTTTTTTTAAGACACAACTCACTCACATAATATGGTCAGGAAAAACTGGTGAGTATCAACTCAAAAACCCCATGGAATAGGTGTCAGACAATAATCCCAAAGAATGGTACACAAGCAGCGTATATGCTGTAACATCTCAATGAAGGTAGGTCATATAGAAAACTTTTTAGTTCCTGGAGTAATGGATCATCACTTTAATAGGTATCCCCAAAGTCGAGGGTTACCGCGTAATGACCACCAATGTACTCATTGTTGGAACTGAAAAGGGTTCTATATTCCTATATCAAAATAATATGAAATGAATGTCGCTATTGTGAAAACGAACTCAATGATCAGGATGGAATAATGTCAATCCATGGACATCA
Organism: Viscum album; assembly: GCA_963277665.1. NCBI lineage: Eukaryota > Viridiplantae > Streptophyta > Magnoliopsida > Santalales > Viscaceae > Viscum > Viscum album. The sequence continues at coordinate 555,968,947 of OY728138.1, forward strand.
AATGACTCACTGCCCCTCGAAGAACCCTCTCCATGAGTAAGTCTCTCTCCCCCACACTTAGATTGAAATAATCATGCATAAATTCAAGAAATTGGTAGGGAAGGGTATCGGCTTGGGCTCATCCTAAAAGGCTCCTGCATGGCTTCTAAGGGCTATACGAAGGAGAAAATGTTTGGGTGGCTCAGTGGGTCAACGGGGCTAAAATATCAAACAGATGCCTCGATCATTTTAGTGCAACTTTCAAAAATTCCTACCGCTTTGATGGAAAAACATGGCAAGTTCTAGAAGACAAAACATGGTTGAGATTCCCTCAAGAAAAAGAGAAAGAAGAGATGATTTTAAAATGGATTAGAGTCCTCACGGGTATGGAAATATAATGTTGGACAGCACAGATGAGAATGAGTGCAAATAAGTGTCTCAAAAATATTCAAGTTTTTGAAAAATCTTTCGAAGCATGAAATAATATCAGCAATCATCTAAGTCATGAGGTCAAGGATTAAAGAAATCCAGAACAAGAATCAGGTGCTCAAACTGCCTAGGGACACAAGTGGTATGTTCCCGACTGGGTTGCGGTAAAAATACAACAGTTCTTATGTGGGTTCATGAATGACAGGAGTGTTAGTTTTTTTTTCACATGGTGTTTTTTTGGAAGCAGAAAATATGGCGAAAATTAAAATACTTCCCTGTGTAAGTGCAGATAGATGCGGAGAGGCTGCCTGTATCCGATGAAGTTCCAGAAATGATGTACCTGTAAAATCTACAATGGACAACACATACCCGCATCATATCATAAAGATAACACCAAGAATCATTTAAATAGAAGCAGAGATGCAGAAGAGTGACAGGTGCATACAGATATCAGGAGGAGATAAAAAAGGGGGGGAAATGAAACTGGAACATGGGTTGCCTCCCAGGAAGCGCTAAGTTTTACGTCTTCAGCCAGACGGATGGACAATGTTCAATCGTCTTGGTCCATCAGCTCAGAATTCCTCTGCCTCTTACGAGAACTGGTGGCTGTATCCTCGATCTCACGGGGACGCTTGGTGGGATTAACCACCTCCGGAGCAGAGTGAGCGTGAAGCTGGTGAGGGAGGAACGGAATCTGTGCTCTTTGTGGTGGTGCTGGATGCTGAGCACGAATCTCCAGTGAAAGTTCCTCAAGCCGGCGCTCGATATCAGCCAGCTCCTGAGTTATCCGTCGTACTAAGTCAGAGGGAGACGGAACAAGCGCATCGATGACCACAGAAGAATCAGAAGAGCTAGACATTTTTCTTTTTAGCTGCATTCACAAAGCAGATAGAGAGATAGAGATAGAGTAAGAAAACAAAGATCAAAGAATGAAGAAGCAGTCGGGTTGCCTCCCGATCAGCGCTAATTTTTACGTCTTCAGCCAGATGGATAACTTCTCATTGCAATTGTAGTTCTTCAATGATGCCTATTTTATCCGAAGTGTGGTAAAGTTTAAGGCGTTGACCATTTACTTTGAATGGGGGCATCTTCCCATCAGAAATTTCGACAGCACCATGTGGATAAACAATTGTGACGGTGTAAGGACCTGACCACTTCGACTTGAGTTTTCCAGCCATGATTCGAAGTCGTGAGTTGAAGAGGAGAACTTTGTCGCCTGTTGAAAAATTTCTTTGTTGGATCCGTTTGTCATGCCAGGCTCGAGTTTTCTCTTTGTAAATCAAAGCATTGTCATATGCTTCTCTCCTCATCTCATCCAGTTCATTCATTTGTAGAAAACGCTTCTCTTGGGCAGTTTTGAGATCAAAATTCAGTTTCTTCACAGCCCAATAAGCATTATGTTCCAATTCTACAGGTAAGTGGCAGGTTTTCCCAAAGACCAACCTATATGGGGACATTCCAATGGGTGTCTTGTAGGCAGTTCTGTAGGCCCATAGTGCATCATCAAGTTTGGTGACCCAATCTTTCCTAGATGTACTTACAGTTTTATCCAAAATACCCTTAATTTCTCGGTTTGAAACCTCAGCTTGGCCATTGGTCTGTGGATGGTATGGGGTGCTCATGTAGTGGTGACATCCATGGCGAGTCATTAGCTTCTGAAACAACGCATTATTGAAGTGGGTACCACGGTCACTGATGATTAGCCTTGGAATTCCGAACCGGGTAAAAATGTGTTGCTTTAAAAATTTGATGACGACTCGAGCAGTATTTTCTGATAATGCTTCAGCTTCCACCCATTTTGACACATAGTCCACACAGATATCAGGAGGAGCTAATAAAAGGTTTAAAATAAAAAATACCCTTGTGGTAAAACCCACATATGAAATTAGGTGAATAAAATATTGTCTTAATAAGAGAAAAAGGGGAATGAAAAAGTCACCACTAAATTATGATCTCGATTAGAAGAAAATTGGTGGAAATTAGAGACATATAATTGGTGGAAAAATGTAAATATTTATAGGGAGTGATTGAGGTCATCAATCACAAACAATTGTAGAATTGTTGTCATGACCCATCCTCGGGGCCTGTGCCGTGACTACCCCAAGCCCGCCTTCCATAGGCCAGGGGCTAGAGACTTGCACCAAAGGTGTAAATCCTGATAACTGGGAAGGAATTGCCTTTATAAAAGTAAACAAACACCACAGAGTACAAGTGGAAGTAAAACACTAAGTAAAAAAGAAAGTGATGAAAAGTAAAAAGGGTCAGAATACAAACCCAACTGAAAAGTACAGCTACAAATGAAAGGAAATACAACAGAAAAGAAAAACAGCTGGAAGAATAGAAGCATCTCCTGGGTCGTCCACCTCGGATCCTACCTGAAGGGTAGTTACAGATAGCGCAACTCCTGGATCATCCACCAAGGATCCTACCTAAAAGGTAGGTACAGATAGCGCAAATCCTGGATCATCCACCATAGATCCTACCTGAACAGTAGGTACAGATAGCCTCCATAATGCTCTCACCTGTCAACCTCCTCCGAGTATCGTCACATCGTGAAGTCCACCTCTGGATACTGACTCTCCAGAGATCCACCTCTGAGTACCGTCCAGTACTCTAACACTCGGCCTCTGTCAGCGCTACCCGTCGTCTGCAACCAACACAATGAGGTGCGGGCATAGCCCGTGTAGGGGTGAGTATAACAATACTCAGTAGGGACCCCGAGACCCTCAAAGTCTCACTAAATCCAACAAGGATAACCACAAAGAAAGATCTCAACAGATAACCTCTACTTAGGTATATGCCCATACATATACCTAAGTTATCAAGTAACCCATATCAATCATGAGGAAACACTAATATTATGAAATCAATGGATAACCACTACCCAGGTATATGCTCATACATATAATTAAGTTATCAAGTGACCCATCTCAATCATGAGGTAAACACAAAGGTCATAGACTCATCTCAAACTAGGATTTTTATTTATCAAAATTGTAATTGCTGAAGAGCCCCATCTTTGTCGAGTACAGTGATCCTGTCACGACTCCGAGGTACTGCTCACTCACCTAAGACTGCTGAGGTACTCCTCCTATCGAGTACCACGGGCCAGCCACCCAAACACAGTAGTGCTTCCCCCCAGGGTCTGCCACCCAAACACAGTAGTGCATTCCCCCTAATAGCCTACAGAGGTACTCTCCTCCTGATATCTGTATGCATGATAATCACCCCTTGGACCATAGTCAACATAACGAAGTCGATTTTGACGCATATTCCAAATATTGTCGAAATATATGATTTAAACCTAATTGGTTATGTAATAATATTTAACATGGTATTTAGTAAAATTACATAAAACAAATATGAGAAATTATATTTTTAAAGAATCAAATTTGTGTATTTTTTATATTCATATAGAGAAGGGAACATAAGTGATGATTTGAGCTCAAGGTATGTGATTCTTATGTCACTTTAATTTCTGTGGGACATATGAAAAAATAATCAGTCATTTATTATTTGTTTTGTATAAAATGAACAATTTAATGTTATAATGAATTATTATATGTTCAAAAAAATTAATGTTTCATATAATGTTATTCATTTCATGTTTCATATTGTAAACAAGTTAAAAATGTGGTATGGATTTTTTTACAATCTCATCACTACTCAAAAATACTTTTTGTTTATGTATCCTTTTTGGGAGATATATTTTTATATCTATATTAAAATAATTATTTTTTGTTATATAATATTTATTTATGAAAATTTTCATGTAATTGTATCAATTTCAATGTTATTGTGTATATATTGATAGTGACATATTTTATAAGAAGATCCATCTTTATTTCTTTCCTTAGTCTGATATTCATTTCCATCACAACCTCTAATTTCTAAAAACGTTTTTATGAATTTAATAATGATTTATTGAATCAATTTTCACAAAATTTTAGTTTTTTATTTTTTTGAATAAAAAAACATTCATGTATATTTTGGAACAATTCTCTTTTGAATTTTACTCAAAATGTGAACAAAATCATTTTTTATTATAGAAATCATGCATGACATTTCCTTCCATATTGGAAAACTAATATTTTATGGATTCCTTTTTAGGAAGCAAATTTATTTTTCAACAAAATATTTTGCCATGTTTTTTGTGATCTTTTAGTTTTAAAATGGTTCTTTTAAAAATCAAATATATTTTTTTCTGGAAGATTATTTATTATGATATTTAATAGGTATTTCTAGTTAATTATTAAATAAACCTTTTAATGTACTTATGATAAACTAGGGATATATTTTTTGATATTATCATTATTATTTCATTGTACAATATATGATCAATTTAAATTAGTATGTAAAATTTTATTATCACACACCATTTTGCTGTTAATGTTTTATGATTATGATTATTTATAGAAGTACGTATTGACATTTGATTATTTTATTTCTCAATATGATAGTTTATGCCAATTATGTTTCCCCCATTTTGTATGAGGGAAGAATTAGAATTTCAAACTAACTAGGGTGATTACAATAGTCCATGGTTGCATCAATATATCTCAATAAAAAACTTTATATGATTTAGGATGAGGCCTTTCCCATTTAGATATAGGTATTTTCAAAAGCGTCAAAAATATTATATGTCATAGAAAAAGCCTCAGAGGAATTATATGTCTTTTCACAATACTAAATGATATGTTATTTATTTAAATAATTATGAATTAGGGCACTATAAATTCAGTTATTTATTTTCCATGTGATTATCCAATAATTTATAAAATACATATTTATTTTTTCAAGATCATGTTATTATTTATGTGGAAATATATGATAATAACATAATATTACCATATAACAACCATGACATTGATTAAATAACTATTTTTTGTTATTGTTACCTCCATGATAATTCTACATAATTTATTCATACCTACAATTTACTCTTACACTAACTAGAATCTAATCTCAATCTATTATTTTTTTCTCCTTATGACATAAGGAATTATTTTATGATTAATAAGCGTGGATACCATACGACTAAATAAAATTATCCAAGAAAATTATTTATATATTTAATTTTTTAAATATCATGTGAATTTCATTTATTTATTTAGTTTACGATGAGTACTAAACTATTCATCCCTTCTATATACCGAAACATGATTTTCTGATATTGATATAACTTATTTTTTGTTTAAAACTCAATACATTAAAAATCACATGCATGGGGGCTATAAAAGATTAGTATCATTCGTGGCTAGGTACAAAATATTCTAAATTTGTGAGATGTATTCAAAATTTACCATAAATATCATCCCCATTGTTAATCATTACAAAAATAAACCACTTAAAAACATTATTCATAACATAGGGAAAAGAAACATAAGGATGGGTGATCTCACTTACACATTAAAGGTAGTCATTAAATATATCAATATAAATTGATCATATATTTATTACAACAGTAGAATAATATTTTAAAACCATACCATACATATCATTGATCATAAGCATTAGTCATTTAATAAATCATTGAAGTTAATAAAAAATAAATCATAATGTAATAAAATTAAATCTTCCATTTCAAAAGAACATTTTCATATGGTATATAACATTGTCCTAAAATTTATCCTAAAACATTATGAACATATATAAATTTAATCAACTCTAATAATTATATTATGGACCTGAATCCAAGCCCCCTAATGACATGATGTGCATGCAACCTAGTCCACACATAAAATTATGGACCTGATAAATATGTCCATGAATAACATTGTGATAATGTAACCGAGGTCATTTATAATATTATAAACATGAAATCAGTTCCACATATAACATTGTGAACATGTAATCACATTCATGAATAACATTATGAACGAGGAATAATGTTCATTCATGAAATAGTTTACAAATAATATGGTTCAAAAAAAACAATTAATAATTACTCATCCATAATTACCCAATGCATTGGAGGGAGATATTGGTCCCACTCACCTCATAATGAAAACAGTATATCTATGTTTTACAAGATCAAAATCCATCAACATATCATAACCCCTGAAATGAATTGGGTTTTATAAATATTTTATCACATCATATCATGTGGAATGTATTCATTTCATTATAATTTCATTATTTAATTATAACATAACCTATTAAAATGAAGTTGGATTCATACAAACTCTATGGTGGTATAACTCATGGTATATAATTCTATTTTATAAAAATATTCTCATAAAAAGCCATATATATAATGAAATATAATGTTATCCTTGGTTAATTTCCCCACTAAATTGTAGGTAACATCATTGGATTTGATCTCAGATGGAAAATTATTTTGAATGATCATTCATAAAAATTCTTGATGAAAATTAATATTATTTTAAAATAATTTTTTTAACATAAAACTATTTTTAATAATAAATTTTAGTGAAAATAACTTTTAATGATTTAAAAGAAATCATTGTTATATAATTATTCCAAAATATAACTTCTATTTTACAATGATCATTATATAAATAAGTGAAGTAATTTATTATCGTTATATAATTATAATATTTTCATATATCAAATATAATTTTTTATTTATAATAATATATATCATGCATGAGTTATGGTTTGGAATATAGTGTAACATCATTTCTAGAATGTCGTGATCCACACGTTCATGAGAGACATTATCAATGTTCATTTAGTGAAATGTTCTAATGAAAATTATATATTTTATCATAATAAATTATTAATATTCCATTAATGTAGTTATTATATTATTTATATCACATATAATCTTTAACATTATCTTTATCTAATTCCATATAATGTTTTTGTGGATAGAGAATCGCATCGCTTCACAAGGCGGGTGTCCTCCATACACACGAGGGATGTTATTGTGTCTCTAAAGAAATTGAAATGTATAACGCATATATAATATAATATTTATAGAGATATATTAATGTTATTAAAATAAATAAATATACATTATATACAACATCACTCCTAAACCATGATATATGGCAAATTAAAAAACAAATAACATTAGTTAACAAGGTGGTAGTCCCCCATACAAAAGAATAATTATTTCATTACTCATTTTATGGAAGTGGTGGTGGACTTTGTCCATGAACATAACATAAAAAATAATTGTTTTTTAATATATTTATCCTATTTTGTCCAAGAATTCTAAAAGTAAATTATAGTGGTGGAAGAATATATAATTTAAAAATTATATTTCATAATGATACCTATTCTTTAAGGATTCCAAAATGGGATTGAATAAAATCCTTCCAATGATGTATTTATAGAAAAAATAAATCTATAAGAATATATTATGGAAATTAAAAGGTGATTTATCTAGGTTTTGGTCAATAAATATGTGTTGGGAGGTGTTTTTAAGGTATGAGAGTGAGTTCTCTTTTATAATTGAGGAGGGGTGATTTTTATAAAAATAAAAAATAATATTCACTTTTATAAGGTTGCACTTACCACATGTGTGTCATGAATATATCAACGATGGAGTTGAATGATTATGTGTTATACATTAACCTTCACCATAGAAAATAAACACATTTTTATAATTTGATTCATTAGAAATTATTTTTAATAAATTTTACCATTTTAGTTTTTTTAATCAGATGAGTTGAATATTTTTTTTACAAACATAAAATATCCATTAAGAAAAAAACTAAAATATTATTTAATATATAATTTATACATAATGATTATAAAGACTAAATACAATTTACTAAATAAAAATTCAACTTCTGAGTACAATACACTTTAATACAAATCTATGAAATACACAATACTGTAATTTAATATTGATCGATGTAATTAATCTTAATTGTTTTCACTATTATTTATGGTAAATAATTAATAGATTCATATTATATCATATAAATTATTCATATTCCATATATGGTATCAGTTTTTTTCAATTCATTTTATATATGTTTTAGAATTTAATTCAATATTAATCTCGTAGATGCAATGAGAAAGAAGATTATTAAAGTGTAGAAGATCAAATGTTAATAATGAATTCAATATAAAATTTCACTATGAAATTGATTAAAATGATTAAAATTAAATTATTTTTTGTATAAATTACCTACTTATTATTTAAAATATTTTATTAAGACAACATACTTTTATAAATAAATTAAATGAAAAGGAATCATCTAATTAAAATTATGTATTCCCCCAATTCATCAATCAATGAAATTCATCAATAATTAGTAAAAATTAATATTGACATAAGTGTGACAAATGCCACAAATCAACTATTTAGTTAATTGAATTATATGCATAAAACTTCATTTATTATTATCTATTTTCTCAAAAATAAAGAAGATGAAATTTAATCATTTTATTTAATATATAATATATTAGTTTCTTGAAAATCATTCATTAAAAGTGATGAGTATAATTTATTGAGGAAAAACATTTTTATTTTATTAAATATTTATTTTATGAAATTTATTACCATTTTGTCTGAAGGATTTTATTTTTAATTATGATTTGTTTTTTTCTGAATAATTAATTATATATATAAGTGTGTGATAAATATATCATTAATACTTGTTTAATAATTTCTATACCCTCCAATCATATGTATCTGTCATATGTATCTTATTAGATAATACTATTTAATTATTATTTCGTGTTTATTTCATGTAACATAAACCAAATTTAAAGTGATTTGTAACAAAATCAAAGAATAGTATTTTCTGTATAATAAGAAAAAATTATGTTTTTTATTCAACATAAGCATAGTGTTCCATATAATAAATCAATTTAAAAATATAAAATTTATTTGTAAATATATCACAGAAAATATTGATTGGTTATATTCCTTCAAAATTAAAATTATTTTCTACCTCTAAATTCATCTCCATCATCAATGGATTATAATTTCAATGTTACGTCACAGAAACCAATGTTATTAAAATTAATACTAAAAATTATCTTAATAGGAATGTTAAAATCATAAAGAATGCATTTAGTATCTGGAAAATGGGTTTCCCAAAGTGGATTATAGGTGGAAAGTGATGTTTTGGACAAAGATGATATGATTAATTAATTATAGAGTATGATAGAGGTCATTCATCACAAGGAGGAGAATTATCAATGGAATGCTAAGGGCCACAAAACCATAAATATGTGATTCCATAAAATACAATCAATACATTATGAATGATTATATTCCGATAAAATTGTGTTTGAACAACATTTTACTAGAGTTGAGGAACACATTTTCTATATAAATTTATAAGGAAATGTACATAATTGATATATTTTTGGTTCATAATTACAATTTCATCATTTTATTTTATAAATACCAAATTCATCACAGTTTTCATGAAACCAATATAAAAATATGAATTTTTATGTCTGATTCACTAAAATTAAAATTTATAATTCATAAGATCCCTAATAGAATGATAATTTATTATTTTTAACTCTTATTATTATAAAAGCCAAATGGATTGTACAAATTATATATAAAATTTAATATTTATAAACTATACATTAATATCAATAACCCAATCATAAATTCAGCTTAACCCATACCATAAATAGTTTACCGTATAAACATTACAAAATTTAAATGTTTTAATAAAGATCATTATACTTCACAAAAACAAATTAATTTTAGTCACATATATATCATTTAGTATCACATTATTGTCACATTCCAATCATGTGAATACCTTAATCATGTATTCTATAAAAACAAGGTAATGACCTAAAATACCATAAACCATATTGAAAAAAGACATGCATCATAGATTATTTGATATATTACTTATATTTATAAATATTTTAAACACCATAATTGGAAACACAATCCATATTTTCAATAAATCCATTATCAATTTTTATGTCAGAAAAAAAATCTAATTTTCGATATTTATATCAATCAACTATTTATCACAACATCATTATCTAAATATCCACAAAATATTAACAGTTATCTTCACTTAATGAAAATATCACCATTTGATTAAGTTATTTTTCATGTAAATAATTATTAGTTAACACAATTTTTTCATTTCTTTTAGGAAAAAAATTATTAATTTTTATTTATTTATTTCATGATTCATAATTCTAGAATTTCAATTTATAAAAATTTACAGTATTATAATTCATCCATAATCCAATTATTAGGATTCATCATGTCATCCCTTAATGCATATTCTCTTATATACATGGTTTATGAACTCCCCATAATCAATAATTAAACCATAAATAATAAAACCATGTGGATTTACATCATGAGAATCTTCCAAGGACATTAATTCCCATACATTCCACATTTGAATCATTAAAACATCAACGATATCTTGAGGAGGCCTATATTCAAATCCATTGAATTAACTGAAAGTTTATATTTTCATCTAAAATTAATTGCGTTGTGTCCATATTTTTTTAAACTAAAATAAACATCTATTTCCACTAAGACATTCAATTGTGTTCTTCCTTCTACAATATGAATATATATGAAACTAGATATTAATATATGGTATCCATTTCCAGAATAATAATAACATCCTTCTTTATTTTATTTTTTCATCATGATAGTTAGCTACAGTGAATGTTACTAAAATATTATATTTTTTATTATTAAAACACTTTTTAAGAAAAAGTGAGAAACTACAAGATCCTTACAACCAATAAACCCATTCAAGAGGGTTATGATGAATATTGTTAGACATATTTCCGGATTAATGACTAGGTATAATCCCAATATGATTCACTCCATTCATCATCAGATTTGGATTCTCATCCATCAATCATTATGAAATATTATTAAAAAGAAGGGAATTTCATGAAAACATTACATGGTTCTAAAATAACGATTCCCAAGATAATTCTCACTCACATGATTAACACAAATGAGATGTACCGAACCGGTAGGTTTAAAAATGATAAAAGATTTTTCTGGAGACCCATTGCAATCCAGGATGTCTTTCACAATATTACCCTCATTCCATGTATGTGTAATAGAAATTTTATTGGATAGTATGCTCTTTAATATCCTCACTATATAGGTCATATACCAAGGTATAGATATTTTCCCTTCAAAATATCCATGAAGGATTGTGGAGTCGTATTTTTCCCATCCAACATTATATCATAGGAAAGACACGCTTTCCATCGCTTAAGCATTGATAGATCTTCCGAATGAAGAGAATCAGCCCTGAAAAAAAATAGAAATGAAATCAAAAGTACTTGATCTATCCTAGTTGCGAACAACAACACACCCTCCCATGACACTACTGATACATGACCCGTCAATATTATATTTAAACCCATTTTAAGAAGGATATTTTCGATCCCAATTTCAATGTAAGTGGGTGTTGCAACATGTGTCCTCGTTAATATTACCATGCAGTAGGCATCACAATGAAGGCGAGGATTCCCAGTGCTTGAGAAAAGGAACCCTCTCAATTTCAATGGTGAGAGACTTAATCAGCACAGCCATACAATAGTAGAAATATACTTTGTGTTTCACTTTATTCTGATCCTTCTAGAAGGTCTAACATCATGTATCCATAAAGAGAGCTCTCACCTGGCATTCATGGAAATTATTAGTAGAGTCATAGAACCAATATATAATGAATCCAATTTTAGGATGTTGTTGTCTATAAAAACCACTACATTCCTGAAAATCAAGATAGACCATGGAATTCTAGACACCTTCAAATAATATATGATCCATGGTCCCACTTTGAGGAAGATGACATCAGGTACATCAGAATTATAGATAAATATCTCTCTTTCTAACCATTTAATCTTTTATAAGGCTTTACTATGTACCCTCCATAATAAGAAATTAATCTTAGCCAATATTTACATTCACCATAGAGTGTTTCCCAATGGATCGATATTGTATCCCTGATGCATGATTCTCCTTTATCCATTCATCGAGAAATACCCAGAAGGTGATATTGTTGAAACTAGTTTATCATTCTTCGAACATATGGTGAAACTATTGAATACATCCTCCTTCTATTGATTTAGATTTATAATAATAAAAGGAGGACATATATTTTCTTAGGATAATGAAATATCTTGTATTGGACAGCTCAGAAAATCTAGTATATTACCCACCAAGTTGTCATTCATAAAACTGATAAAACCTCAACCAATAAACCAACGTGAGTGAAGCTAGAGTGAAATTATGTTTTTTCTGATCAAACTCCACAAATTAGATCTCTTTTACAGTGTTCCATTTCAAAACATCCCATATTTATTGGAATTAATTTTCCTCCACCTTGACATACCATCCATAAAGTCCCTTGCTAATCTATCATCGAGGCTACTCACATATGAAATTAAACATCTATGACCTAGGAGTATACATTAAATTTCACGATACATAATATCAAATGAAGCACAATGATGATTTATTTCACCATTCTCATCCCATATAAAGTCAGTAATAGTTTTTTTAATTGTAATTGGTAATCATTAGTAGAAATTAGAGGGGAAAGGAATGAATAATAATTGATGATAAGATGTTGTTAACCATGGTGATGTGATTACCAATAGAAATAAATATGTCATTCTAGTTTTGAATAACGATGTTGATTTTATCAATATGTGTATCAATGTGATTAATTATTACTCTACATGGTGTAATAGAAACTCCATGATATTCAATGTATAATTTTATTTTTTTGGACAACCAGTTTTTCAACAATTATTGTTCTCCTTGAATCCGAACATGATTTTGATAAATAAGAACTATTATTTTCCCTGTTGATGGATTGGTCACTCCAATGGAAATATTCAGGAAGACTATGATCGGGCTCATGAATATATATGATATTTACTTTATTGATGATAAGGATATGGTCTTCAATGAAAAATTGAGAAGTCCCCTGTTGTTAGGGTTTCACTGAATGGGTCTCATGCATCAATAATGAATCATATTGTTAAAATATCTACTAAAAGAGTCATATGACATCATAAATATAGTGGGAGATAGATGATATCATATTTTTATGCCTCAAAATGATTTGAAGAAACTATAGCTTCTCCCCATGATGTTGATAGAAAACCATGGAGAACTCCTGAAGCTGAAAATAATACAAATAACTTTCTCTCAAAAAACCCATACCTCGCATAACATTAATTGTGAAACACTAATCTATTTTATTATATGACATTTCCATATGAATCATTATTCCAATGCTGGAGCCATGAACCTTATTATTAATATCACATACCATTTAATGAGAAATGTAAATGGTATCTTGAGTATATCTTCCATAAATGAAACCATATTGTTCCTCACATACTCATTTTGGTACGTGTATGGAGAAGTGATTGTTGATAATCGAAGAAAATATTTCATAAGGACTTTTTGTCATGCTAAAAGAATGGAACTGCTTGAAGTAAGAAGGATTCTTGACCATTAGAACGAGTATCAAATAAGTGGTACACGCCACTCTTGGTAGACTTCCACCATGGAAAAAATATTCAATGATTACCACAAGTTCATTTTTAACATGTTCCCATAAATTAATGTAAAAATACACAGGGAAAGCATCTAGAATGAAGGAAATTCATGAATTATAGAAGTAAACAACCTCTCTACATGATTCTCATCTAGTATTCCCTCTAATATATCATATGTATTAGAAAAAATAAAATGTTATAAATTTCCATAGAAATATGTGGGCCTTGAATTATAATCATCCTACATGATATTTTTAACACCAAAAAGTAAAGATGAAATGATAGATTTAGACACAATTTATACAACATGTTTGTCGGAAGAGAAGGAACCATCCTCAAGAAAAATAGTTAGAGAAATGTTTATTTTCCAATCTCATATTTATGCGTGGAATAATAATGTATAACGATATCCCTCTCTACTCCACGACACTCTGGAACTATTTCTATTTTTTTATTCATTAATCACTTATGAAATATGATACTTCATGTTGAGAAAATTTCTGAAAATTTCATCTTCTCATTTTGATTCAGGATTCTTCCTTGCATGTTCAATATCCCCATTAAGACCATGAATGTCTTGAAAATAAGATGGTTTGGTGGCATACAAAATAATGAGGCCCCCTTCTAAGATAGAATCATAGGTTGGATTTCTAGTTTGTAATGTTTCTTTCGACAGGCAGGGATGAAGTGACCATGTTGACAACATCGGATGAATAAGTGAACTATGGAGAGAAAGTTCAAAGGTTGACACTATGAAACTGTGTCTCTCGCTCGGAGAAGGATACAAGCCAGTAGAGGTTGAGATAGATCAAGTTCATCTTAGATATGCATTACACCTTCATATTGAATGTAGAATGTGTGTTATTATTCAAGGATGAAGCAACTGATAGTATTACCAATACCACATAGAAAACCACGATTATGAAAGGGGTGTGGAAGACCTGGTAAATTAATCCAGACCATTATTGTGGAGAATCCAATTTGAAATGAGAGTCCATCAACCACCAGAAGAAGTTGAAATTATATTTTCTAATAAAGTGGGAACTTTGGGACCATGATTTCCTGAAGCCCTACTAAGAAGCAAGAATGATTTAGAACTACATTATTTTGAGGATAATAACGCTAGTCAGAGCAACCAAATTCTCGAAGCTGAACAATGTCTGAAAACTGAAAGATGTGGTCTATCATCTTCAAACATGGCCACCAGATTCCATAGGTGAATATCAATGTCCAACCATAATTAATCGAGGGAGAAATATAAAGTAGATGATCTATCCACTTTTGAAGAGATTAGATACCCCATCAGAATCACTGTGATATGAGATAGGCTAGAATAATCTGATGATATCTCATGAATAAAATCCTTTACACGCATTCCAAATAAGATGTCCTTGAATGAAGCTGAAGGGTTATGATCCCCTGGATCTAGAAGATAGGAGGACAGAAGCAGATCTAATTATTAAATAGGGTCTGAAGGCATTGGGAATGATTGACAGGGATATTTTAAAATCCTAAGGCGCATGTGGCGCCTTTTCCAAGATGAGAACGGGTGGCTCCATCAATGTACTTTTTACCATTTGAATTCTAGACATTAATTTTTGTCACACATTTATGGTTACCCCAATTCTTACTAGTTCCCAAAATTTACAAAAACCAACATCTATAGTGTGGAAAAACATAATCCTAGTGGATTAACATATAACAATGAAAATTTTCTTATAGGATTATTATGTCATGAAACCCTATTTTATGTCTATAACACCATATTCATAGCCACTGACACTATCTATTTAAATCCACCATGATTTTTCGTGAAGTGTTTTGTAATGTTTTAAATCATATTTCCTTGGAGTGTAAAATGAGGTGTCCAACAATATTTTTTTTCATTTATAAGGTGATGATTGAGCGCATATCAATGCACATGTTTTAGAGTTACAACCACTAGGTACATCGGATCTAGAACCATATCCAATTTATGTATCTAGACATTGATGTAGTTTATTTTCAACCAAATTCTCTATCCGTTTTAAAGAATTACAATACATTTTCTTATAAATTGATCCATTATTAGATTTATCAATAGTGAATACCCACAGAAAATAATTAGAAATATACATAGTAATTTATTTATATTCTTCTGGAACATAGTGGATTAGTGACTTGGCAACTATGTTTACAATATTTTAATTTGCTGATAGATCTTCAACGTCTCCCACAAAAATCATCACATTAAGTAATCATCATAGAAATACCCCAGTTAAATACATTCTTGAAAACATGGGGGGAAAACAAAGAAATGGTGAGATTAGATTCATAGTAATGGTAGAAATATTAGATATCAATGTAACATAAGCATATGGTTATGGGAACATGATGAAAATATTTTGAAACCATACCGTACATATAATATATCATTAAAATGAGGTATTTAAAAAATATTCTTACTTAATTAGACATGAACAATCAAGGAATAAATGAACATGATCTATGAGGACATATCATTAGAAAATGATATATATTTATTTTATAAAAATTCTAAAAAATTATTAAAATCATTTATGAATTGAAATTAGATCACTCATTATATTATAGAAATGAAATTACCCACTCACATAAACATATATACATCTTACTAGGTCTATTTATAACATTATGTACATGAAAGTCAAGTTCATGAAAGTCAATATGAACATTTAATCTGGTTCGCACATAATATCATGTGCATTTAATCAGGTTCACACATAATAATTTCAACATGTAATCATGTCGATGCATAACATTTTTAAAATATAATAAAAATCATGAAACACATTGTGAACATTCAATTTGGTTCACATATAAAAAATTTTATAATTATTTATACATCATTTACCTACTAATTGGAGGGATATATATGTCCCTCACATATCATATTGAAAACTATATTTATGTGTTTGATAATAACATTAAAAATCATCATATCATAAACCATGAATCAAAATCAGTTTCATAAATATTACATAAAAATATAACATGTGAAAAATTTATTTGATACATTATCACTCCATCATTTCATTATAGTGTTACCGGTGAATGAAACTATGATTCATATAATTCATTAATCGTATAACCTGTGGATGAAAAAAAGGGTTCATGGGAATCATTTCATAATATGTCATCCATAATAAGGATAAGAATGGTATCCTTGATTCAAATCCCCAATTAAACATATTTAACAGAATCATATTTGTTTCCGACACTTTCTTCGGGGTGCACGCGCATCCGTCTGCTGAGGAGGACATGCTGCATTGTTGCCCTGTATTCCCACTTTTCAAAGGCTGGCAGCATTCGCTCCTTATTCAGGTACGTCTGCTCCTTGATCGAAATGGGATGATGAGATGTCGGTTCTTCCTTCCGTGGATTCCTCCTCGAAACTCATCACCTAGTCTGGGTCTCCCTCATATATTTAATACTTTGTTCGTGAATCTCTTCCCAGTGCTAGGATTCCATGGACGCCGGTTAATTACACAGCTTCTATCGAGACATTCCAACGGGTCCGGTCAGGGCAGTAACCTTCAGTCGAGGGAGTAGTCATGTCGAGGCATCAGTAGCGTGTCTGGATGATGGGGAACTAGCTGGTCAATATTTTATCCCTTTTCATAGGGATTTTTGAGGGCGTGGAAGCCCGAGGCATCCCACATCGAGCGTGGGAAATTATATTCCATAGACATTTATCTGAGGTTTTCCTCAGCTTCCTGTGTTTAACACAGCGTATGCCGCAGGTTTAACATCCAGCAGAGATAGATCAGCCCGATCAGAGCATTAGCTGGAATGAATCAGATTGAGGAATTTCCCTTGAAGGGATGCCGATACTGGGACCAGCCCATGGGCGGCTGCAAAGGGGAGCGGAATTGTATGATCTTGTCGGGATATGCCAGTTTGGGTGAGAATCCGGATGGGTGATGGAGAGTTGAATGAAGTGGAGGGGGAATGAAACGGTACCATCGCCAGGGCGGTAGTAAAGTCGGTCTTGAGCCTCAGAGAGACCTCCTACGTATCCCAGTGGCATGGAATCAAAGTCCGTGTATTTTGGGATGGTGCCGGCAGACTGACGTGAAGGTGAACCCGGGGGGTCCACTGGTGGTGGGCTTGAACCTCATGAAGGCTTCCTACGTACCATGCCTTGTCATGGATCAAATTCCCCGTAGTTCGAGATAAATGTGGAATACAGTTTAACGTCATTCGGGATGGCGGTGAACTGACGGGAGTGAGGTCGGGATGACCAACGGATGGTGGGTTTGAACCTATGGGAGGCTTCCTACATACCATGTTGTTACAAGGATCAATGACCTCGTCGTTCCAAGGGGGATTCATCGGTGAACCGACGTGGAGGTGGACCTTGGTCTGATGGGTGGTGGGCTTGAACCTCAGGGAGGCTTCTTACGTACCATGCCTTGACATGGATCAAAGTCCTCATAGTTTGTGTGGGTCACAATGGTTTGTCGTCGGACTGGGAAGCAGTTTAGCGTCATGCGGGACAAGGATGAACTCGACGTGAATAAATGATGTGTGGGCTTGATCCTCAGAGAGGCTTCTAACGTACCATGCATTGACATGGATCAAAGACCTCGTAGTTCAAATGATGGAAGTCGTCAGCGAACCGACGTGAAGGTGGACCTTGGTCCAATGAGAGATGGGCTTGAACCTCGGGGAGGCTTCCTACGTACCATGCCTTTACATGGATCAAAGACCTTGTAGTTCAAAGGGTGGATGTCGTCAGTGAACCGATGTGAAGGTGGACCTTGGTCCAATTACAGATGGGCTTGAACCTCCGGGAGGCTTCCTACATACCATGCCTTGACATGGATCAAAGACCTCGTAGTTCAAAGGGTGGATGTCGTAAGTGAACCGACGTGAAGGAGGACCTTGGTCCAATGAGATATGGGATTGAACCTCAGAGAGACTTCCTACGTACCATGCATTGACATGTATCAAAGACCTTGTAGTTCTAATGGGTGTGTAGTTTAATGTCATGAGGGACAAGGGAATATAGTTTAACGTCGTGATGGACGAGGATATACAGTTTAACATCATGCTAGACGAGGTATTGTCATGGCCAATGCCATCTCTATGCCAACATGATTCATGCTCGGTGTGAGAAACTGGAGGCAGCAAGGACCTGACGATCACGCCGTGAAGGGTGCGCCTGTGAGAAGTGAAGAGGGCCTTACATGTTAGGCGGCCCATGGTGGTGGGACTTACTCCAGGATGGAGGCCTGAAGTGTGGAAAAGCGTAGTGAAAGAGGGATTTGGGACCAATGATGGGAGGTGCCTCGTTCCCTATCACGCCCTCCACTGACCTTGGTAGTGGGGATGTACGGAGATGCAGGGGTTCATCCATCCATTGATGGACTAGGGGGGCTTACACCAAGGTGATTTCCCTTCTCCCATGGACATACATCGCTCCGATAGGGAGGATATCATCCCTTTTGGGGGGAGTGATTCCATTCCCGTGGATAAGAGTGGCGTAAAGAATGGCCAAGCTTGGGGGACCCTGCGTGTGAGGTACAGGGTCATGACAAAGTTTAACCTCATGTGTTTAGGATGTGGTGCTTGGCAGTTTAACGTCCTGCAGCTCGGACGAGGTGGGTTTACTTCGCACCCCTAGAACATACATGACCGACACCCATTGCTCCTTGGGGGAGGGAAGGTACCCGCAAGGCAGTGGTCAAGGGGGTCGTAGAGCGAACCATCGAGGGGTCCACGTTAGCATGGCTATGCGAAGAAGAAATAGTCGTTAGCATGCCTATGTAAAGAAGCATTATGCGATGCAATGCTTCGAGTGGTGTTGTTTGTGGGACTTTGAAATTACATCGTGGAAACCTGGAGGGTCGCATGGGGAGAATAATTGCCAAGAAGAGGAGTGTGCTTCGCGAAGTGGACTGTATTGGCCTTAGCATGGGGAAAAGTTGTGAGTGGAGAGTGATTCACGAATTGGAATAGTATTCGCGGAGCACTGCCTCGCGAAGAGGAGGTGCCTCATGAAGCAATGTACTGCGAAGCAGTGTTCTTTGCGATGTGTAGAAATCCTACCTTAGCATGGGGATCACTAGTACAGGATGGGTGTTTCTCAAAGCTTAAATGCTCCACGGCTGCCCGTGGTCCCTTGGGAATCCCCCTCCTTCATGAATGCCCTTGAGCTTCGCGAAGGGCATCCCTCTCGGAAGAGGATATCAAAACGAGACAATGCGAAGACATCACATGAAGTAGAAATACCTCGCAGAGCTCATGATTCCTGGGAAAAAGGGTGCTTCACGATTCGGGAGTGGAGAAGTCGAAAGGTTGGATTTTCCCTCCTCCTGGACTCAGGGGGAGCCCAGTATTTATAGGCAAGGGGTGCCGTGAAGCAGAACTCACGCTCCGCCTCCGGTGCTTCGCGGCGCACTCGCGAACGTCAGGCCGTTCACGGAGAGGTACCACCTCCGGTGCTTCGCGGTGGGCTTGTGAATGTCAGTCCCTTCGCGGAGTGGTAACGCCTCCAGTGCTTCACGGGACCGAGATGTTCTGGGGTGCTTCGTGTCGGGGCTTCACGAGGCAGCGTCTGGGGATTCGTTTTCATCCCTTCCTTTCGTACAATATTTTGGCGCCAACAACTGCCTCCCTTAAGACTTGGAGCCGCAGAGGGATGAAGGGTCGATGTATGAGGGAAAATCCCCAAAATTGTAGGTGGTTCGCGATGCGACTTCGCGAAGGAATCCCGCAGTGCTGACCGCGGCCATGGGATCCGGACGCGCCGCGATGCTCCGTGCGGGTGAGGCGCGCCGCGAAGCTCCGTGGTCACCGCCTATAAATAGGGGGTCGAACACTTTTGTCTTCCTGTGCTTTTCTTGTCCTTTTGTGCTCTTGATTTCACAAATCTCCATGTACTACATGCTTGCTCCACGCGAATCGGGCTTCGCGGCGAACCACGGGTCTCTGACTCCGCGACCGCACCAAGAGGAATCCTGTTTTCCGACCTAGGTCAGACTCCACGGCTTGTTTCCATGACTAATATTCGTGAGCCATCTTCGTGATCCAGCTTCGTGAAAAAAATTCTTTTCTAAGTGTCAGAACCGAAATGGCCCATCAAGAAGCTGTATTGGGGGTGCTTGCAGATGTTGCTGGGCGGGATGAGATGGCCAACTGTTCGGGCCTTGGGGAGATGTTCTGAAGCCACTCGGACCACATTTCATTGACAGAGCTACTATCAGAGGGTCAGAAGAATTATCCGCAGTGCAAGAAGCTGCAATTGTACGGCTTCAGGTTGAGGGATGACGTCTTCATCCCTGAGGCGAGTAGGGATGAACCAGCTTGCTGGTTTAGGAGCACGCCATGTCAGCACCAATGGTTCAGGGCGGCCGATGGTCATGCATGGGAGGACTTCACACCCGTCACCGCCGACTGTCATTAAAACCATGTGAACAATATTGATGGGAAGACACTACAACTGGAGACGTCCCCTCCTCTCTACCGTACCATGCTGAAGGCGGCTTTTCTGGATTCGTAGAAGGGGTGGTCTGATGAGTGGGACCTGTGCCACGGTGGAAACTTTACTAATGACTGGGCCTGGGCCTACTTGGTAGGCACCTCATGCGAAAAGTATGGGGCCGAGTTGAGGAGAGTGGGTTTATATGAGGAATCATTGGCCTCCCAATTCAACATTTACCAACCGAAACAACTGATGCCGGAATTGCTGAGCAGATGGTCTTCTAGGTCCAATACCTTTCACCTACACCACGAGGAGGTGGTCATCAGCCTATGGGATGTCCATCAAATTTCAGGGGTTCCGATCTTGGGGGCCATATATGATGAGTTCCTCCCAGTCATGAGTGCGTGGGATGATACAGAGAAAATTCCGCGACTGGCGTCGACACTGATGGCACTCGTCCCTGGAGAGGACAAGGAGGCAGTGAGGGACGTCAACTTTAAGAAGTGGTTCAAGCGCATCCTGAATTTCCCAGAAAATCGAGAGTTCCCTCCGAGGCCTCGAACTTGTCCGAGGATAGCCCAATGGGGTAAGGGGAACTTGCATTGGAAGGTCTTGTAGAATAGCCAATGGAAGACTTGGGGTTTCAGTGTCAGCACAGAACAACAGTTGATATTCAGGCTGACGACATTCATTGTGGCTCTTATCTGCGGTTGGATCCTACCGGTGAGGGATACTAGCATGGGGGTGCGGCCCAGCTCATTTATCTTGGCGCCCATGCTTTCGATGGGGCATCGGGTCAGTCTAGGGATTCCAATGCTCTCCAAGCTGTACAGAATTCTATGGAACATTAGAGAGGGCAAGAATCCGCCAAGGATATGCGGGCCCTTCCACCTCCTGTATGGGTGGATTGTGGCACACATCAGGGGGATCTATGAGTATCCAAAACCTATCTCGCCACCGGGATAAAACATCCGCCCCTCCATCCTGAATGCAGCCGGGAGCTTCCCATTCAAACTAACTGTGCTGATGGTGCTGAACCAGGTGTGGAGGGAGGATGAGTTTAATTTCCACCCCTTCCCATTGCCGACAGAGATACTTACTGATGACGGGCGGGGAATGGAAGAGAACTGGGCTTACCTCCTGGCCTTTCGAGGCGGAGTTTTGTTGGCATGAGTGGATCGTGAGCCACTCTGCGAACCGTACACCCCACATCGGTATGCGAGGTAGTTTTGGTGCCTCCAGCGGTTGACCCCGTAGGTCTACTAGGAGGTGCATCATGAGGAGCACCCGTGTGTGATGAGGCAGCTGTGGCTCATGTTCACATGGGAAGATGGGAAGATGGGAATTGCATTTCCTCCATCCACCACTACTTTCATATTGGTGAGGGAGTATTCCATTAGTTGGGAGGCTTCTTAACAAGGGGAGATGTTGAAGCGGACAACTATTCGGGTTGGTGATGGTGGGCCTCCTTTATCCCGAGGTTAGGGTCGGAGGGCAGCTAGGGCCTCTCGTGGTGGCGGGGCTACCATGGCGGAGACACCCGCACCGGCCGAGGGTGTGGCAGCAGTGGCGGATCTGGTGATTCCGGAAGAGCAGGGCCATCCGGAGGGGCGGCCACCGAGGGTATTTTGTAGGATATCCACTCAGGCTCCGGGGAAGAGGCTGCGTCATATTGACATGGCAGAGGATGTCATCTTCCCGGAAGCCTGGGACATTTGGGAAGTCAACTGGCAATTTCTTAGCCCACCCAAGATATGGGCGCACTTGAATCTCCTCAGGATGGAGTTACCGGGCATAGGCCCAGTTCGGGCTAGTTTCATGGCATCTCCGGTGGAGGCAGAGAAATACTTGGACAAGATGCAGGATTACGTTCACTCCAGTGGTGTCCCTCACCCAATGACATACCGGGTGAGGGTACTGCTGGATCGAACGCCCCCCCCCCCCCCCCCCCACAGTTGTCAGCCGCCTATCTTAGGGAGTGCATCCCCCTTCTGGAAGAATCAGAGGACTCCTCTCGGGAGGATGAGGGTGGAAGAGGGAGCCCGTTGGAGGAGGGTGAGGTCGGAGATCAAGGCTGGGATTCTGATGATTTCGCAGAGGCTCTCGAGGTATCCTTCCAATATTCTTTCCTTATGGTCAGTTCTTGGGCCATTATGGACATCTCAATGATTTTTTATCCATGCAGGAGAAACTTGTACGCATGCCTCGTTCTCTCCCCTCGGTGGGTGATGATGCAAGAACTTTAGAACCCATGCCTATGGCTGTGTCCAGTTCCGCATCTCATGGGACCAGAGCACCCAAGGTGGCTCCTCTAGAATTTCCAGACCTTCCAACGGTATACGGAGGGCCTCTCCTCGGGTTCATGTCAGTATCGACTCAAGAGAAGCACCAGGAGGACGATCTCTGTACGTTTCCTCGACCGGTTTCCTTGTCGTCATATGTAGACTATTCCAACTAACGTTTATGTCCCTCTTTGTCGTACAGTTCTCCGACTAGCATGGGCTGCTACGACAAGGCTAGTCGAGATGTCTGGTGGAATCCCTCCTAGGGGCATTCCAGTGATGGTGGCGATAGTCCCCCCATCTCCCCGAGCTGCAACACACATCATCACTGGTGGGACCACCAGCAGGGTCGTGCCCGGGGTCTTTGAGGTTGACTCCAATGAAGAGGATCGACCGAACGGTCCCAGTCCTGTCATGCCTGCTTCGTTGCCAGATGTCGCGCCGGATTCAACGCCAGATTTAGATCGTGTTGAGGACTTCCTACGGGCGTATCCTGCGTACGAGCCTGCCAATCGTGCAGACTGGGATGAAACGGCCTCCGGCGAGGAAGACAGCAGCATAGTCTTCCGCCGGTCATAGAATCTTATCATTCACTTCATCAATTACACCCCCAAGCGCTATGGCTGGATGAAATGGACATACTTCGCTCGTAGCTGCAAAAACTGTGCACTGGGGGAGTGGATGCCCAACTTCCTCATGTGCTCGTCTGAGATCTTATGGCTTAGAAGATCCGAGAGCATGATCGTGGGCTCAGCGTGGGCTGGCAGCGGGGGAAGGCGACAAACATCAGGAAGCTCCATGAGGCTGAATGAGAGGTCCAACAGCTGCAGACCTGGGCAGATGAGCACTCAGCCTCTCTCAATTCACAATCTGAACTGATCTCATGGTTGAAGGCCCAGCTGGCAGAGGCATAGGAGCATATGAGGTAGGCTTCTATAAAGATGGCTGCCATTCAGGTTGGTGTAGAGAGGGCCAGAGCCAAGGATGAAGAACTGAACCCTGCCACTGCTGAGGAGGAGCGGGATCTGAGTCTGCAGCAGCAAGTCTTGGATGCCACAAGCCGAAGGGTGGTAGAGCTGCAATGCTCTTTTGACGGGGTCAACCTGTCCATGGGGGGGGGGGGGGGTTGACCCCCGGGTACTGTAGCAAACTAAAAACCTTTTATTTGTACATTCGCACTTCAATTTCTTCCTTTGTTTTGAATTCCACAGCACGCACGATTTCCACTGTTTGAATCGGTTTGTTACATCTTTACAATGATTGTGGGACGTTTGGCGATAATTCCCCATGCTCACGTGGGTCAAGCCCGATGTGAGAAATAGGAGATAGTTTCATTCTCTTCCCACCTAACATAAGAGTGGATACCAATATATAAGCATCCGGGATTTGGATTACCAGTCTGAATATCCGAAATATAGGAGAGGCTTAGCTGGAGAAAGAATTTCTCAAAACAATTGTATTACCGTTTCATCAGCGTGCCTTCATGCACGAGCGGTGCAACTCCAGGGGCACTGAAATCGGTCTGAACAGATGGAAACGGGAAGCTTGAATTACAATGCCCAAGAATCAGAGCACTATGGGGATGGCATGAAAGTAAAGGATAGCCGTTAACCATGGAAGAGAAGCAGTATCCTTACTATGTTATCCTGAAATGGGGAAAAAATTTGGGTCGATCGTCGACCATGTTCGAATCACAGGACCATGTCACAAATGTTGTCGGTCAATCATTCGGGACGTTGACCCAGGACAGTTGGCGGACCCTGGGTCGAGCTTCCATACTGTTAGGGGGTCCCTCCAAACATGACCAGTCTTCCGGAATGTTGGCCCAGGATGGTAGGTGAGCTCATGCGGCATGAGACCATGCCGTTAGGGGGTACCTTCAAACATGAATGGGGACAAGGGTCTGAATAAGGGGCACGCAAAGCGTGGAATATGGAGTGATGGTTTGGCCGAACAGAATCCGACACTTAGTTAGTTACACCACCGTGGTGGGAGTACGCCAGATGGGTGCGTTGGTTTTGTCAGGGATCCTTCCTTTTTTTGGGATAGGGCCTCTCTAGCGAGGGGTCCGACCAGGGGGTCGGAAAGGGGAAGGATGAGATTATTGATTTCTATGGGCTGGACCCTAGGCAAAATAACAGGGTGTCTGTATGTATCCCATGAGGATTGGAATCAATCCATACATAGTTCTGGAAGCGTAGTTTAACGTCTTGCAGGACAATGATAAGCCTTGTCTTGTTGGTCCACATCCTTCCCAAACTTCTAAGCCCAGATGAGTCATTCCCGGTGTGGGAAACAAGTAGTCGTGGGACTTTCCCAGAACAGAAAAGGACAGGTTAGGGTGGAGAGATGCTTGGTGAATACCAGCTCCATGATACTAACATGCCCATGTGGCGTACTTAGATGCGTGAAGAGATAGAGCAGAATATGATGGAATTCCACTTGAACATGAGGAAGTGGAAATGTGTGAATCATGACGCTCGAGATTTGGATAACAATGATGGCGGTGTGACGATAGAGTATAACTATTAATCATGGAGGAAACGCAGCGTCCAAATCACGTTATCCTAGAATGGGGACAAACAAATGAGGGTTGACCGTTGAACATGTTCGAAACACGGGGCCATGTCGCAAATGTTTTCAAAGATCCTTAGGGATGTTGGACCGAAACGATTGGTGGTCCCTTATGTCCTGCATCCATGGATATCCCTTAATCCTAGTATCCATGTCGTACGATGGTCCTTTTGGATGTGGAATAGGATGAGGATCCAAATAGCGAGCTCACGAAGCTTGGTCATGGGACGAGGGGAATGTCCCCATGAAAACTCTACACATCGGGCTCTTTGTCCAAACACATCTGAATAAGACAATGAGACGTATTAGATAGGGGGAGCTGAGTCATTTTCAATAGGGAGATCATAGTTTAGGGTTGAGAATTTGGACCAAAGGGCTGGAGGAATCATGGGAGGCACCCGGTGTGGTATCTCCGACACCTGACGTGAATGGGAACCTGAGGTTCTGATCACCATGTGCTTCTCAGACAATTTCAGGTCGAGGGACCATAAACGAGAGTTGAGCTGGGCCCAAAGAAAAATTCAAAGGCGTTCCTACGTACCCCATGAGGATGGGGATCAAGCTGCACGTAGTTCTTGAGGGAGTCTTAGTTTATGGTCTTAGAACTCGGACCATGAATAGGTAGGGGGAGCAGGGACACATGGCAAGGCGGTTACAAAACCCGACGTGAATGAGGACCTAAGACCTACATACCATGCATTCTCTGGGGAAATTCTTGAGTCGAGGGACCGAACACGAAGGTTAGGCTGGGCCCATGGGGATGTGTCCGGGAGCTCCTATGTATCTCATGAGGATTATAATCAAGACATACGTAGTTCTGCAAGGTGGAATAGTAGTGTACCAGTGCTGAGGAAAAAGAGGAGTGCGGTTGTGGCCCTTTCACTAAAAGAAGCAGAATTTGGTAAATCTTGTTTGTCCTTTAAGGAGAGTTGTTTTGTTTTGTGAAGCGACATGCCTAGGGTGGCAGGTCCTAGTGTCACCACAAGAATCATGTCATGATAGGCATTGACAAATAGCATGGCATGTGACCAATACCCAACGTGATGTCCTCTACAACGAGGTCATCACAATGCAGTGCCGTTTTTCATCATGCGGCCAGGATGATAATGTCACAGTTTAGGGTCGTATGATAGGAACAAGCATGCATTTTAACGTCATGCAGTGAAGACGTAGCAGAGACGATGTTAGGTGGGGAATTTGTATGGTGTCATGTTACATAACCGATGTAGATGGGGACATGATCCCTCACCACACTGTACATAGTCCCGAGAGAGGAATTCCTTAGGCCGAGAAGCCTATATAGGGGTAAGAGGTGAAACAGGAGGGGATAGACTAGCTCCCTAAATGCGCTAGACCCGAAGATAAGGGGTCCGGGAAGTCTTACGTATCCCATGAGGATTGGAATCAAGCTGAATGTAGTTCTAGATGGATCTTAGTTTATGGTCTTAGAGCTCGGACCATGACTGGCGACAACTTCCTGAGTAAGCGCAGTCGTCAACCCGATCCCTAAGCCCACGT
Organism: Viscum album; assembly: GCA_963277665.1. Lineage (NCBI taxonomy): Eukaryota > Viridiplantae > Streptophyta > Magnoliopsida > Santalales > Viscaceae > Viscum > Viscum album. Next base: position 555,996,643 of record OY728138.1, read on the forward strand.
GAGTTGAACTCGGTGTGGGAAACAAGGGCGGAATCCTTATCGCAGTACTTGGGGCGTCCATCAAAGGGGAGTGGGGAGAGAGCCCCGAAGGACACATTTGACACGGCTTGTTCCCCAAACGTGCGAACATGAATGGAGAAATAGTAACAAAAGTTCTGAGACTCTACTTGGACATGATGAGACTGGAGAAGGATGTGAATCATGTAACTGAAATTTTAGTCTTAATGGGGTTGGCATGGCGATAGAGGAAAACTATTAACCATGGTGGAAAAAACAGTATCCATATCGCGTTAGCCTGAGGTGGGAACAAAAAATGAGCATCGACCACTCACCATATTTGCAACACGAGATTTTATCGAATTGTTGTCTGAAACCCTCGGGGGTGTTGGCCTATAACGGTAGGAGAGCCCTTGGGTGTAGTATCCAAGCCATTCTTGGGGGGTTCCTCCGGGTGTGAAAGATGATGGAAGCCCTGATACAGGGATACACAAAGCATGGAAAGTGGGTGCAGACGTGTCCAAGTAAAGTTTGGAAATCCAGGTAATAAACCAGAGTTCCCATAGGCACATTGGTGAACCGCTGAAAAGGGTCGACGGAATTGCTCGGGAGGGAGAGGTACATGGCGTGATCATTACAGGACCGACGTGAATGTGGACATAATACTTCACCATACCATACACTCCAGGTAAGAGCTTGGGGTAGGGCCCTAAAAGGCCAAGGGGCATGAGGATAGGCCTCAGTGAGGGAGGCATGAGGCTAGGCCTCGGTCAAGACGGCCTGACTGACTTGCAGTTTAACGTCTCACAACATGGATGGGGAAAGAGATAGTTGTATTTCATCCGGGGATGTGTATGACATGTCATGTAACCTGACGTGAAAGAGGACGTAATCCTACACCATTCCATACATTCCTTATAAGAGAATCAGGGTCGTGGGCCTGATAGATGTCACCACCCGGAGGGAAGTTTTTCACACCAGGATGGGGTAGAATGAGTTACTGCACTCGATATTTGGGCCATCTCGGGGTGAACCCGAGGATCCAAGACACTGTCGACCATGTTCAAAACACAACGTTCCTATGGTGACCTGATATGGGAGAAACAAATGAGCGTCGACCGTTTACAAAATTCGCAACGCGGGACTTGTATCAGCATGTTGCTTGGAAACCCTTGGGGGAGTTGGCCCGTATCAGTATGAGATCCCTTGGGCGTAGTATCCAGGCCGTTCTTGGGGGTCCCTCTGAGTGTGAAAAATGATGGAATCCCAGTCAAGGAGTGGGAGAAGAAAAGCTGTATCCATACACAAAAGAGGCGAACATCTCCAGGGGGACGTGAAGCCAGGTCGAAGCTTGCTTGATGTGAGTTGGGGAAAAAATTGTGCACCCCGCCATATGTCTTGACCCGAGGGGAAGATTTTGGATTTTGGGCTGGGCCAACAGATGAAATTTCTGGGCGTTCCTACATATCCGATTAGGATGGAAATCAAGACATACATAGTTCTTGAAGGTCGTGCAGTTTAACGTCATGCAGTGAGGATGAGGGAGGATAGGAGAATAGGAGTGGGCACACGGTGAAACCCTTACAATCCTTGTATGAGCAGGGTTTTATGAGCGGGGCTTAGATAGCCTACACCTCGCTATGCATGGACCCTCCAAGGAAACTATTCCCAGGGGGATAGTGGGAGAGAAGAGATTGGGGCTGGGCTCAAGACAAGGAATCCGAGCGTTCCTATATATCCCATTAAGATGGGAATCAAGACACATGTAGTTCTTAAAGCACAGTTTAACATTATTCTTGATGAAAAATGTGTCTCAACTGGGTATATTTATGGTACGGCGGGTAACCCGATGTGAATGAGGATGTAATCCCACACCACACCGTACAATCCCATAAGAGAGTCCGAGTCGATGAAGGCCAAGGGGCCCGAGGCTGCACATGGGTCAGGGAGGCCTGACTGGCTTGCAGTTTAACGTCTTGTAGTACGGATGGGGGCTGGGGCCCCGAGGAGGCCAAGGGGCCTAAGGATGAGCCTCGGTCAGGAAGGCCTGACAAGCTCGCAGTTTAATGTCTTGTAGTAAGGACGAGGGGAGATCATAGTTTAAGGTCATAGTGCTCGGTCCATTTTGCAGTTTATCATCTTGCAGGACGTCAATGCGGTTTACGGTCATGTAGGACCATAGAGTTTAAGGTCGTGTTGGACAATACAGTTTAAGGTCATGTTGGACCATACAGTTTAAGGTCGTGTTGGACCATAGAGTTTAAGGTCGTGTTGGACTATACAGTTTATGGTTGTGTTGGACCATACAGTTTAAGGTCGTGTTGGACCATACAGTTTAAGGTCGTGTTGGACCATATAGTTTAAGGTCCTGTTGGACCATACAGTTTAAGGTCGTGTTGGACCATACAGTTTAAGGTTGTGTTGGACCATACAGTTTAAGGTCGTGTTGGACCATGCAGTTTAAGGTCGTGTTGGAACATGAAAAAGGATCAGGCGAAGTACTTCTTGAGGAACCTGGCATTGGTGGGAGGAGTTACACGCTCACCATCCATGGTCACCAAGGAGTATGCCCTGTTGGGGTAAACCTTATGGATGATATAAGGCCCTTCCCATTTGGGTTCTAGCTTGGGCGGTTTCCTACCGGGGATCATTGGAGCTCAAAGGGCCAGCACTAGGTCGCCCTGTAGAAACGAAAGAAGGCTAACCTTCTTGTTGAAGGCCCTCGCTATCTTATTCTGATTCCTTTCCAGATTGTACAGGGCATGAAGCTGGTTCTCGTCTAGTGCTTATAATTCAGCTAGACGGATTTCGGCCACCTCATCTAGCGCCTGCTAGTCATAGACTGCAGTGCACAATGATGGCAGCTGGATCTCAATGGGTAGGACGGCCTCATCCCCATACACCAGGGAATATGGGGTCACTTGGGTAGAGTTGCGAATGGTCATCCAATAAGCCCAGAGGGCGTTGGGGAGCTTGTCCAGCAAACATTTCTTGTTCTGACCAACCATCTTCTGCAGAATGTTAGAGAGGGTTTTATTGAACGCCTCGATCTGTCCGTTTTCCTGCGCATGATAGCGGGAGGTATGGTTCAAACGGATGTCGTACATGGCGTACAATTTCTTCAGCTCAGCCGCTCAGAAGTTGGTGCCGTTATCGGTGAGGACGGCATGAGGGACCCCAAACCGGTGGATAATATTTGAGCTCACAAAGTCGACGATGGAACGGGCCTTGACCTCTTTGAGTGGAACTACCTCTGCCCACATGGAAATGAAATATGTAGCAGTCAGGATGAACCTACACTGGCGAGCTGTTTCCAGTGGATATGGTCCCACTACATCAAGTCCCCATACTGCAACTGGCTAAGAGTACTTGGTGGGGTGGAGGGGCTCTGGCGGCCGATGCTGGAAGTTGGCGTGAACATGGCACACGTGGCATCTCTTGGCATACCCGATACAATCGTGGACCATAGAGGGCCAGAAGTACCCCAACCTATGAATTTTATGGGAAAACAAAAGCACAGCTTGATGGGTACCACATGAAACAGCATGGACCTCTTGCATAAATTGAGGAATCTCTACTCCTTGAATGCAACAGAGGAGGAAGACATCGAAGTTCCGCTTATAAAGGATCTGTTCAAGACTGGGGACGCTCTGGAGGGTAAACTGTAGCGCACGACGTCAGATTCACTCGCGCTCGGTCCGGTTGTCCAGGAGGTGACCATTTTGGAGATACTCGACAAAAGGTTCCCTCCAGTCGGGAGCGTCCTTGGCCACTATTTCTGATGAACCTGGGACCCCTGACCTAGCGAGTCTGGCAGTGAGATGACTTACCCATGTGCCGTCATTGTCTTCTTGGGTGACGGGGGCGATAACTCTCCGGTGTGCCACATGTATAATCGAATCATCTTTCTTGGGTTCTACGAGCGACGTAACTAAGCCAGCCAAGGCATCTTCTTGGCCGTTCTGTGACTGTGGGACATGAGTAATCTCTGGACGAGAGGAGAACTGGGCCATTAGGCGGAGGGTGCACTCCAGCAATGGCACAAGCTCCGGCTTCCTGACGACATAGTCACCATTGACCTGTTTGATTACCAACTTGGAATCTCCTTTCACATGTAGATGGGGCACATCGATCTCGAGGGCCAACTCTAGGCTGGTGATGAGAGCCTGATACTCTACCTCGTTGTTAGTACAACCTTCTGACAATAGGAATGAGTATGTTAGGACGACTTGTGTCGGGGCAATGAAGACAATTCCCAGGCCCACTCGGTTGAGCTTAGGATCGTTGAGCATCCTACCAGTGGGGCTCCGGGAGGCACTGTCGAAGTGCATTTGCCAACATGTGACGACATGATCGACTGGGAGGATCATCTCATCAGGAAAATCCAGGTCCAGGGATTGATCCACAGAGGTTGGATGTGCAGCTAAAAATTATGCCAATGTATGTCCTTTAATAGCCTTCTGAGGTACGAACCTGATATCAAACTGCTGGAGAATCACCACCCACTGTGCTAGTCGGCCAGTCAAAATGGGGCAGTTCAAGATGTACTTCAGTGGGTCTACCCGGGAGACTAATTTCACCTCATGGTGCTACAGGTAATTCCACAATTTCAGTAATGCAAAAACGAGCTCAAGGCAGCCCTTTTCGATAAGGGAGTATCTGATCTCCGTATCGAGAAGAATGCGGCTGAGATAGTAGAGACTGTTATCCGTACCTTCGTTATTCTTCTGGGCGAGAAGTGCACTGAGGGCTCATTCTAGGGCGGTCACGTAAAGGACCAGCGACTTTCCAGAAACCGGTGGCATCAAAACCCGATGTTGTAGCAGATACTTCTTTATTTCCTCGAAGGCGTTCCGATACTCCTCATCCCATTCGTAGGCGGCGCCCTTCTTCTTGAGCCTGGAAAAGGGCATACACTTGCCGTCCAGATTCATGATGAATCGGCGTATATAGGATAAGTGTCCTTGGAGACCACAAAGTTCCCAAATATTGCACGGGGGAGTCATTTGTCAGATGGACTTGATCTTCTTTGGGTCGATTTCAATGCCACGGTATCTAACAAAAAACCAAGAAACTTCCCAGAGGTGACCCCGAAGGTACACTTCAACGGGTTCATCTTTAGGTGATAGGAATGGAGGAAACCGAACACTTTCTCAAGGTCTTTGAGATGGTCCTGGAGCTGGCATGATTTTACCACTAGGTCATCTACGTATCATTCCACCAGCGTCCTATGAATCGGCTTGAATATGCGATTCATGGCCCTTTGATAAGTGGCACCTGCATTTTTCAAGCCGAAGGGCATAACCTGGTTGAAAAAGGTACCTTGGGGGCCATAAAGGCAATTGACTCCTCGTCCTCGGGAGCCATCCATATCTGGTTGTACCCGGAATACCCATCCATGAAATAGAGAGCTTGGATCCCGGCCAAGGAATCAATCAATAACTCAGTCACCGGGAGGGGGAAGTCATCCTTTTGGCAGTGGCAATTAAGGTCGTGAAGGTCGATGCAGACTCTAATCTTCCCATTCTTCTTCATGACTGGCACAATGTCGGCAAGCCACTTAGGGTACTGGACATCCATAACGATGTTGGCCTTGATAAGATTGTCAACTTCATCCTCAACTATAGCACCGTGAGAATGGTGCATCTTTCTGGGGGGCTGCTTAAACCATAAATGGTTTAACGGGAGGCCTAGGCTGTGAACGGATACCTGGGGATCTAGTCCTAGAACCTCACCGTATCTCCAGGAAAACACTTGACGGTGTTGTTTGAGAAAGTCTATGTAACGCTGTCGCTCCTTGGGGGACATGGCCGCACTGATTAATGTGGGTCTCGGATCTGCCTCTCTACCAAGTTTCACCTTTACCAGTTCATCAACTATGGTAGAGACGCCTTCCTCAAAGGTGGGGGGAGCATCCTCAAGGTCTTCCTCTCCACACGTGGGGGTATTTCCCGCAACGGGAGATACTTATGGGCTATCAAAACCTGAGGGGCAGCTGGTGCCGACTTGGGCAGCAGTGGTCATCATATCAGGAGACTAACTCGCCATTGAGACCATAGCAATGAATTTAGTTGAACCTATCCCATCTGGCTTTCGGCCTAAGGGGCCATGTTTGATGACATCAAAGTAGTGGTGATGTGTTGGCATGAGTCGGTTGATTCCAGCCCGGCAGAAGAGGCATGTATGGTGTACCGCCGTTGTCAAAAGCTTGACATTCCGGTATCGCACATGTGTAGGAGGATCCAGGATCACCTGATCCTGGTTTTTTAGGAGTACGAGGTGGTTTTCCACCATCTCTTGGAAATGGGAACATGCCTTCCTTTCATACACGAAATAACAAAACATTGCCCCATGTCAGGGGTTGTGGACTCCAATCGGTGGATCGGGAGGATGTAGGCGTCATCCATTCTTGCCCAGGTATCACTTGTGACTAGGGCGGGTTCATCCTCACATACTAGGATTCGATTATCCTTGCTCTTGTAATAACCAGTATCTAGATAGCGGGCCTCACAAGAGGTGAAACGAGACGCATCTCCTTGGAGCACGCCTACTCGACCATTGAGGGAGTATTTGAGGCACTGGTGATATGATGAAGGGACTTCTGCATGCAGATGGAGCCATGGCCTACCCATCAACGCATTGTAGGCGGTGTCTTGAGAGACGACCATGAACTCGGTGCTGGAAATTAAGCCACCAAACTGAGTCTTCATGCAGATCTTGCCGATGGGGGTTTGCTCGATCCTGTCGTATCCCTGGATTCTGAGGTCAGAGGGAGTTAAATCATCTTCAGACAGACCCAGCTTTCGCAGTGTCCGAGTCAGGATTAGGTTGATTCCGGAACCCATGTCAATGAGGCAACGAAAGACTTCCACACCATTGAAGTGTCCAGTGATGTACATCGGGGAAATATTCCCCTGTAGAAGAGGGTCCTCATCATCACCGTAGGACGAGATAACCGCCTGACATTCGGTGTTTTCAATTATCTTAGCGTTGAAGGCTTCTACAGCTGCTACCTCTGTCTCAAACTAAAGGTGGATACTTTAGGCCTTGGCAAGTGCTTCGCACATTTCAGAAGATAGGAGAAGTGCCTCAAGGATAGAAGGCCTTCCTGGAATGCTGACCAGGTGCTTCAGGACATCATACATTCATTCCAAGCACGAACCTCTGCTTACAGGAGGTCGTTCAGCAGTTGGAGGCATAGCGGGTCCTGCCGGTTGAACCGGTGGTTGGCTAGTGCTCGGTACATCCTGATGCCAACTAGTTGAAGCATGGAGAGTAGTTTCTAGACTATGATCGGACAGCGGAGACTGGCCTGTACCCGGGTAAGACTGACTGTGTTACGAACGAGGCACCTCTTCCTGATCTAGTAGGACAAACGGCGGTGGAGGTAGAGCTGAGGGCGTCAGATGGGGTTGTGCGTGCTAAGCTCTGCGCTGATCCTGCTATCTGGTCTCAGTACCGTGCACAGCCTGGATGAAAGTGCCCGCTAACATTCCTCGACAACCGGCGTGGTTGTGGTTCTGCTGACGTTGATGTCGGCTGGGGATGTTGGAGAGGATCTCCTGGCGTTCCCCTTCGTTGGGAGTCATATAAGGATTTACCAGCACCACGGTGTTAAACGAAGCGTACCCCTGGCTGTCGCTCGACCAGTGATCCACCACCGGGCGGATTCGTGGAGGAATCCTCATTTCAGGGGCCATAAAGTCACCAAGAGTACGGGATGAAGATGACACCGGCAGAGGGTGTTGTTTCTTCTTATGTCATCGTTGATTTCCCTTTTGGGAAGAGGTCGACTGTGAAGGTGATGCAGAGGTTCTGGATAGTTCTTCTGATGGTTTCGGCTACTTCTGGCATGCCCAGATGATACCAAGGTTGCAGGAAATGGTTTTTCGATCCATCCAATCATCGTATATCTGGGGCCCACGGCTGGGAACATGTTGCCACTCACCTTCGCTGCCACTACCGATCTCTAACCCTGCAAAGACATCCGCTACTTGTGTTGGTGCCGGGCCCAACCTGACTATGTTTTTGTTTACTTGGTCTTGAATTCAGTCTTTAAACACATATCATTTCTTGAGGGTGTACCCCATAATCCGTTGATAAGGATCGTAGTTGAGGTGATTTGTGAGATTCTCCTCTACCGACCTTCTGAACTCGGGTAGGCGCACAATCCCTTGCTCTAGAGCACTTCGGAAGTTACCAGGGACCTGATTCTCATTGAAAGAATAAGTCTCGTGCCTTTTTTCTGGATAGGGGGCCCTAGGGGCCTGGCATTGACGAGGGTCCGGAGGGGGCTGCTGAGGAGGTCGCGCCTGATTGTCTCCCCTAGGTGGGGGTGGCGCATTGCGCGGGGGGACTTTTCAATTCTGAGGCGGTCGCTGCTGGGCAAGAGCATGCACTTGTAGTGGAGGACCTCTACGAGGTTGTGGGGATGGTGCCGCTGGCAGTAATTCCAGCTGCCTAGGGGCTTCTATTTGGGCCACCGCGGCGGGATCGGCTCTGGCAGTCCTCCTGGCTGGGATCATAGGGGGCAACGAACATGCCTAACTAGCCTGTTTCATAGCCTCCTCAAGGCACGGAGCCTTATCTGAGAAATCCCAGAACCCTGTAGGGTAGTTCTGGGCAATCAAAGAAGGAAACAACTCCGTTTTAACGTTCCCGACATACATTGTCATTAATTTCTCCTGAGTTAGTGTCATATAGAGGGAGTATGTATGTCCCTTACAACGGGCGATGAAATTTGTGACTCATTCATCAGGCCTTTGCTTGCACTTGAAGAGGTCTGCAATGCTGGTCTTTCGCGTGGTGGAGCTAAACTGGTATAGGAACTTCCGATGGAGATACTCCCAACCGATCACTAATCCGATAGGGAGCTGGTTGTACCAAACGAATGTGGGACCTTCCAATGTTTGCACGATACATAGGAGCTTGGTGGCTTCTTGCTGAGCCGGAGTCCCCAGCATGGGGCCACAACCTGGATGAAAAATGGGCCAAGTGCTTCGGCGGGTCCCATGTACCGTTGAAGGGAGGGAAGGTAGGGTTCCCAAAACCCGGGGGTTCGGGCATATCATCCACCCACGCGGGATACAGCTTGTCATCCGGTGGAACTGCCACCTACCGCATTTCCAACGCTTCGAGGTGGTCTATGACTGCCCCTATAAGGTAATCCGGGTGGGGGTCCTTATCTTGACGGGGATCCCTAATCACAAGTGTGTTGCCAGGTTCTTCAACACGGTAGATGGATTCGACGGCTCGTGGAGTGACTGGAGGAACGGACTATGGGGCGACTGGGGTAACCCAGAATGGATTCTTCAGATTGTCCCATCATTCAGGCGGGTTTGGAGATACATATCGCGCCCACTTGCCGTATGTTCCGGCTTTTGCGCTGTCTGCGGGAGTAGCATGATCAGGGTTGCTCGAAGGAATCTCACCGGGGGGATTGTTCCTGCCCCTACTGCCCCGACATGGGATTACCATAGTCGGTTCACTGCTCTGTAGCATGCTCGGCCAAGAGTTCGTCAACCAGCCTCTTCTTCTCAGAAAGCTACTGGCGTAACGCAGCCTTCTCGGGATCATCGTCCGTCTTCTATACAGAGGCAGACGGGTCAGAGTGCTTGATAGTCCCGACGTGATCCTTAACCTTACCGGCATTTCAACTGAGTACCAGTGACTTGGTGGGTACATGGAGGCCTAGAAGGTTCCTCTGCTGATGGGTAACCCTCCCTGATGGGTCCAGTAGTGGCGGTACGCCCTCGGTGGGTAAGTCTCCATCGAGAAATTCAAGCTCGTCTTCCTTGTCCAATATGTCATCCATCTGGACCATGACCCCTCTCAAGGGCATGTCCCCAATGTCGCATAACGAATCGAGGTACCGTCGGATAGGGCTGAAGTGGAGAGTGGCATAGTGTCCCCAGCCACAGACATTCACATGGTGGTTAGCTTCCTTGATGACTCTATAGAGTACTCTGAAACTCTGAACACATTTCCGTTGAAGGGTGCTCTGGCGGCCTGGTGACTCAGGGTGCTGGGCCACGGGGTGTGCGGCCAAATCGATCAGGCGACATTGCTCTCCAATTTCATCAAAGTGCTCTCGACTTCTAGGGTACATCACCTGCTCGTAACGAAGGCGGAAGTGTGTCTCCCATAGGGTTCGGCAAAAGCATCCCACTTCTTCTGGGGTAAGGGACTCTGGTGCGCAAATGATCGGCGCCGCCATCAGCCAAAACTTCTCCGGGAAGTGATCCGCTGTGAGAATGACTCAAAAGATCATGGGTTCGGACTCGGGGTCTGGCCCTATATTGCCCCACTCATCAACCGGGGGCGGCTGAGGGACCGGTAGCGGTACCGAGGCGGACCTCTGGGACAATAAACTTGGCGGTGGAGAATACAGCGAACGTGCTGACTGGACGCCGAATTTCGGGTCATCCTCTGATGAGTGAGGTGACCTGACCACGATATCATGATACAATGGGCTGATAGCCATAGCTTCAGGCGCAGGTGTTACGGTTGCCGGCAGTAGGTCATGTCATTGCTCTAACGCCGTTGGTCCCCAAAATTGCTCTCTGTGATCTTTATTAGAGGTAGAGTGCGCTTCTGGTGACAACAGTGGTGATTTCATAGTCGGGACCTGCGGAATTTCCATGATTTCTTCCTCCTGGATGTACCTACGGAGAAAGGTGGGAATCCGGTGGACCTCGCATTCCTAGAGTATGAGGCTGAAGCGCCTGGTTCCTGCCCCAGACCTTGATGTGGAGGAGCGGGGAGAAGGTTCCATCGCTGAGTTGCATTTCGCTTCAGAATCTGAGAAACGATCCGGTTTGATCGCCACCAGCTCCCCCCCCAATGATTCTTCCTGTGGCGGTGACCACCCGCTCTTCTACCCCGGGATGGCTCTTCGTGACAAGGTTGATTCACAATGTGTAGTCTTGGGGCAGTGCTGTCACCATGGTGGAGAGGGCCCCCGGCCGGGGTGGCCGAGGTGCGAGGGGCACCAGGGAAAATGTCGAAGGGTATATGGGGAGGACCTCCATGGACGGTGCGGGCCGAGCGAGGCTGAACATCACTCCTCAAGGTGACGGGGCAAGGAGGACCTTTTCCAGTTTGAGAGAGGACGTAGGGAGGAACCCCACGTTAGAGAAGGACCGGATTGACAGTGCCTTCATATCGGCGGTCGGGGGCAGCAGGAGGGACTCCTTACCCTGTATAGTCGGCGCGAGTGAGGTTTCCGCGCCGAGCGTCACTGCCATGGGGCGGGTCTTCCTTCGAGATGGGGGTATCACGAGGCATACCTCCGTGACGAGCTTCGGAGTGGGGAAAGCCCAAGATCTGTGTAATTGTGGTACGGAGAGGACCTCTGTATGGAGTGACGTTACCACGGATTGGTTCGCGACATTCATCGCTCGGGCCAGCGACCCCGAGAGTCAACCCAGCCTGCCTGTGGGGCGGCTAAGGCCTCCATCCCGGTCGGGTGAATGAGTGCCTCTACTCAGTGTATGCAGGAACTCCATGATGTACGTCAGCGGTGTCTTGGGCCACAGTAGTTGTTGACGTTGACGTATCTTGGCAAGCGTCCTCAACCCAGTCCTGGCACTAACGTCGGGTCAGGAGAGCTGGAACAGGTGGTGTAGGGGCATAGCCTACCAGCTCTTCATGAGAAGCCGAACGGCGTCGTTGACACGACCAAATGGGAGCCCTTTCCTAGCACTCGTAGATCGGGACTCTGAGCGGGCCGAGCCAGACATCAACTGTCTCATATAAATAAGGCGAGGAGTCGTCGAGGCATTCCGGGGACAGACTCCCGAAACGATTGAACGTTGGGGTGGGGAGGAGGGGCTCCCTGCGCGGCCTGTTAGGGTGGCGTTGATGGCGGGGCCTGGATGCCTCCAGGTCCAGGAAGGCCATATCCCATGTTGGGATGACCCCTTCCTCCTCGTACCTACATACAAGGTTGTTGATCACCCTTCGCTGGATGATCTCTAATGGGGAGAGGGGACGTGGGCTCCCCGTATTCACAGATGTAGAGGTCGTCGTGGCGGTAGCGGAGCCATGCGGGGTAGATGTGCTGGTATTTCCCCTTCCCCTGCATAGGCGAGCAGGAGGTGATCGTGTCTCCATAGCAGCAACCTAGTTCCTGGGAAACGGAGGGACCAACTCATCAGCACTGTGAGGAAAAGGATTGACAACAAGTACCCCATCATCCTTCCATTCTCCAAGTCTATAATAAGGATCCACGCCAACATGTTGCAGAACAGAATGCCCCATGTTCCACTGCCCCAACTTCCAGTGAGTTTCACGCCAGGCCTGCTATTTTCCTGGCGGGACCCGATGCTGGATATCTGGATTTGGAGACACATTAATCATTTGGTGTCTCGAACACTACTAATATCCACATTGAGGATAATAACTTCACGTCGGGTTCACCATTTCTGTTTCTGACGCTTTCGCCGGGTCGCGCACGCATCCGTCTGCGGAGGAGGATGCGATGCATTATTTCCCCTCATTCCTGCTTTTCAAAAGTGGGCGACATTCACTCCTAATTCAGGGACCTGTACTCCTTGGTCGAAACGAGATGATGGGATGTCATTTCTTCCTTTAGTGGATTCCTCCTAGGAACTCATCACCTAGTCTGGGTCTCCCTCATAGATTTAATACGTTGTTTGTGAAACTCGTCCCAGTGCCATGTTTCCATGGATGCTGGTTAATTATATAGCTTCTGTTGGGACATTCCAAAGGGTCCGGTCAGGGTAGCAACCTTCAGTCGGGTGAGTAGTCACGTCGAGGCATCAGTAGCGTGTCTCGATGCTGGGGAACTGGCATAACTGTCTTTTATCCCTTGTCATAGGGAATCTCGAGGTCGTGGATGCACGAGGCATCCCACATCGAGCGCGGGGAATTATATACCATAGACATATATCTGAGGTTTTCCTCAGCTTCCTGTGTTTAACATAGGGTATGCCATAGGTTTAACATCCAATAGAGATGGATCAGCCCGATCAGAGCATTAGCTGGAATGGATCGGATTGAGGAATTTCCCTTGAAGGGGTGCCTATACCGAGACCAGCCCATGGGAGGCTGCGAAGGGGGAAGAATTGTATGATCTTTCCAGGAAATGGCAGTCCAGGTGAGAATCAGGATGGGTGATGGAGAGTTTAATGAAGTGGAGGGGGAATGAAACGAGACCATCGCCAGGGCGGCAATAAAGTTGGGCTTGAGCCTCGAAGAGACCTCCTACGTATCCCCGTGGCAGGGAATCAATGTCTGCTTTGTTCGGGATGGTACCGGCAGACCGACGTGAAGGTGAACCCGGGGGGTCCACTAGTGGGGGCATGAACCTCGTGATGGATTCCTACATACCATGCCTTGACAAGGATCAAATTCCCCGTAGTTCAGGTGGAATGTGGAATACAGTTTAACGTCATGCGGGACGGGGGTGAACTGACCTGAGTGAGGTTGGGATGACCAACAGATGGTGGGCTTGAACCTCTGGGAGGCTTCCTACATACCATGCCGTGACATGGATCAAAGACCTCATAGTTCAAAGGGGGCTTCGTCGGCGAACCGACGTGGAGGTGGACCTTGGTCCGATGGGTGTGGGCCTGAACCTCAGGGATTCTTCCTACGTAACATACCTTGACATGGATCAAAGACCTCGTAGTTTGGGTGGGTCAGAATGGATTTTCATTGAACTGGGATGAAGTTTAGCGTCATGCGGGACGAGGATGAACTCGATGTGAATAAATGATGGGTGGGATTGAACCTCAGGGAGGCTTCCTACGTACCATGCCTTGACATGGATCCAAGACCTCATAGTTCAAATGATGGAAGTTGTCAGCGAACTGACGTGAAGGTGGAACATGGTCCAATGAGAGATGGGCTTGAACGTCGGGGAGGCTTCCTACGTACCATGCCATGACATGGATCAAAGACATCATAGTTCAAAGGGTTGAAGTCGTCAGCGAACCGACGTGAAGGTGGACCTTGGTCCAATGAGATATGCGCTTGAACCTCGGGGATGCTTCCTACGTACCATGCCTTGACATGGATCAATGACCTTGTAGTTCAAAGGGTGGAATTTATCAGCGTACCGACTTGAAGGTGTACCTTTGTCCAATGCGAGATGGGCTTGAACCTCAGGGAGGCTTCCTACGTACCATGCCTTGACATAGATCAAAGACCTCGTAGTTCAAATGGGTGTGCAGTTTAATGTCATTAGGGACAAGGGCATACATTTTATAGTCATTCTGAACGAGTATATACAGTTTAACGTCATACTAGATGAGGTATTGTCATGGCCAATGCCAACTCTAAGCCCATGTGAGTCATGCTCGGTGTGAGATACAAGAGGCAGAAAGGACCTGACGATAACGCCACGAAGGGTTCATCCGTGAGAAGCAAAGAGGGGCTTACGTGTTAGGCAGCCCATGGTGCTGGGACTTACTCTAGGATGGAGGCCCGAAGTGTAGCAAAGCACAGTGAAAGAGGGATTTGGGACCAATTATGGGAGGTTCCTTGTTCCCTATCGTGCACTCCACTGACCTTGGTAGTGGGGAAGTACGAAGATGCAGGGGTGCAGCCATCCGTTGAGGGACTCGGTGAGGGGGGGCTTACACCAACGTGGTTGCCCTTATCCCGAGGACATATGCCGCTCCGATAGGGAAGATATCATCCCTTGTGGGGGGAGTGATTCCATTCCCTTGGAGACGAGTGGCGTAAAGAATGGCCGAGCTGGGGGGACCCTGCGTGTGAGGTACGGGGTTAGGTCACAATTTAACGTCATGTGTTGAGGACATGGTGCATGGTAGTTTAAAGTCCTGCAGCTCAGATGTGGTGGGTTTACTCCGCAACCTTAGGACTTACATGACCGAAACCCTTTGCTCCTTGGGGGAGGGAAGGTACCAGCAAGTTCGTGGTCAAGGGGGGTCGTAGAGAAAACCATCGAGGGGTCCACGTTAGCGTGGCTATGCGAAGAAGCAATAGCCGTTAGCGTGCCTATGTGAAGAATCATTAGGAGATGCAACACAACGAGTGGTGTTGTCCGTGGTACTTTGATATTACATCGTGCAATCCTGGAGGGTCGCACGGGGAGAGGAATTGCCAAGCAGAGGAGTGTGCTTCGCGAAGTGGGGTGTCTTGGAATTAGTATTGGGAAAAGGTGTTAGTGGAGAGTGCTTCGCGAAGAGGAATAGTATCCGTGGATCACTGCATCACAAAGAGGAGGTGCCTCGCGAAGCAAAGTACTGCGAAGCAGTGTGCTTCGCGATGTGTAGCGATCCTGCCTTAGCATGGGGATCACAAGTACAGGATGGGTGTTTTGTGAAGCATAAACACGCCGCGGCTACCCGGGTTCCCTTGGGAATCCCCCTCCTCTGCGAATTCCCTTGAGCTTCGTGAAGGGAATCCCTCTCAGAATAGGGGTTCAAACGAGACAAAGCGAAGGCATCACGTGAAGTAGAAGTACCTTGCGAAGCTCATGATTCCCAGGGCATAGGGTGCTTCCCAATTCGGGAGTGGAGAAGCCCAATGGTCGGATTGTACCTCCTCCTGGACTCAGGGGGAGCCCAGTATTTATAGGCAAGGGGTGCCATGAAGCAGAACTCACACGCCGCCTCCGGTGCTTCACAGCGCACTCGCGAACGTCAGGTCGTTCGCGTAGAGGTACCACCTCCGGTGCTTTATGGGACCGTGACGCTTGGGGGTGCTTCGCGTCGGGGCTTCGCGAGGCAGCGTGCGGGGCTTCTTTTTTGTCCCTTCCTTTCGTGAAATATTTTGGCGCCAACAATATGTCATGTTATATAACAAATTATTTTGAAATAACAATTGAAACATACTTTGAAGAAAATAACATTTCATTGAAAATATTTTTTTAAAACATTAAACACATTTTAAAATGAATTTCTATTAATATAACATTGAAATATTATGAAGTAATTTTTAACATTTTTTATAAATATTTTTATTGAATGAATATTTTTTTTGAAAATATATTTCATACCGTTTTAAGATATCATGGATTTAAAAGGGAAAAAAATTTGGACAATGAATTTTTTGTTAGAATTTTTTTAAACTCTCAAGTACATTAATAGAGGAAGATGAAGGAAAAACATTTATTATCATAAAATAGCCATATTATAATAAAAATTTATGATTATATTAAAGAGATTAATCATAATATTTTATCCACAGAAAAATAATAATAATCAATCCTAATAGAAAATGAGATTTTGAAATAAAATCATTAAAAATTTTAGACTTCGAAGCATAAGCCCAATTAAATAATAACATTGAATAAAACATATAATATACTGAAATGATATAATTTATTTAAATATCATGTTATTGTAAATTATATACACCACATATAATATGATATGTGTATAACATAACATTTATCCCAAAAAAGGAAGATAGAGAAAAACATTCATATAGATTTGTTAAAATATGAACCATAATCCAACTAATAGTGATAGGATAATATGTATATGTTAATACAAATAATTTATTTTTAATAAAAATAATATAAATTTATGGTATTCATATATACTACATAAATAAATTGATGGTTAACATGAAATGTGTGTCACAAAAGTAAAATATTGAGACTGAAATCCCTTGCGACATTAGTAATATATTGAACATTAAAACGCAAGAAGAATAAAATTAAATGAAATTATTAATATACATAATATAATTTTAATTTTTATGTAAAATTTGAATGTGGTAGTATGTAGAAAGTACAAAATAAATGATTATGGAATTTTCATATGTCTCATAGAGAGAAAAAAGAGAATAGAAATACATTCCCTCATGATTATTTTTATTTCAATGTCATTTAACATCCTATAATGATTTCATACAAGTTATTAACTTATTATATAACAATATTAATATTTATAATTTCAAATATAATATTATTATGACATCATATAACCAATTTGTTAAATATAATTTATTATTTTCTTGGTGTTTTGTGTTAATTTTCTTGTTGTCTCATTAATGGTTTGTCAAGAATGACATTATTCATATTTATATTATATATTTTATTTATCTAAAGAATTATAATCATAAAATAATTGTCATATTTAGAAATCAGATATAATTTTATGTACAATCAATAAAAATGGTCTTGAAAAATTATGAATGGTACAATCATCATGATGGAATGTCACTTGTACACATGAGTAACATTTCCACATTCCAATGATCATTGTGGGATGAAGGTAGAAAATATTTCATCAATAATGATTTATTATAATATGATATATATCATATTATTTATTTAAATATACATATATATCATCCATGTGGTGTGGTGATGGAAAGAGAGTCACATCGTTTTGTGATGGCGGTTTTCCACATGTATATGAATGACGTTATCATATTTCAGTAAGTGAAAAAGTAAGAAATAAAATTATATATTTTATTAATTAATAATTATTTATATTTAAATTATATCATTATTTTATCATTTAGACCACATATAATAATTAATATTATCCAGTTCATCGTCAATGTAATGTGTTAGTGAAAGATGCATCACATCGCTTCCATCATGCTATTCTGTTGTACAGGCAAGGGATATTATTGTGTATCCAATAAAATGAGAAATAAAAATTGATAAAATATACAAAAAATATATAGTTATAAGATTTTTTTGAAAATAATTTATATACATTATATCCATAAATATACACAACCATGAGAGGTGGTAATGGAAGCACAAATGACATGAGTTATCAATAAGGTGGTCCATCCCATACTCAATCATATATTTATAAAAAACATTGATGTAATAGCCAATGGTTTTAGTCCATTTTATTAATATAAAATTATCCATTTATATTTCCTATAATGGAGTTTTCATATTATTCTGATTTAATAAAAATTTGAAATGGTGGAGGAAGAAATCATATACAAATACTTGTTTGTGAATTTTTTTCTTCTTTATGTATCATCCTTACCTATGAATCAAAGCCTTACTTATTCAAATTTCATCACATATTAAGGATTTTAATTTAATATGATGTATTTTTGATATAATTTGTGTAGGGGTTGTTCAGTATGAATTTTTTGTGCGGTGTAAATATGTTTAGGGAGTGAGTGACATTTTATAACATAAGAGGGGTGATATTTTCATAAATAACCAAAACTATTAATTGATTGTAGGTTACTCATTCATCTTGTACCTCCAAAATATATGAATAATGTATATGAGAGATTATATGGTTAAGAAACACCTTTAAAACAAGAAATAAACACATTGTGAATAATTTTATTCTTTGTCAAATATGGACCCTTTCTGAAATAATATCGGGTGAAATTTTAGGTTCAATTATTTTTACATAAGTACATTTTTATGGGATTAATGTATTGTGAAGTGTTTATGTGATGTATAAGAAATTATTGGAGAAGGAATGGTCATGGTTAGCATAATGTTTATACAAACCATACCACTTCCTAGCAGGAACTGTGTGTTATCTATCCTTTTTCATAAGTAGCTTTATCCTAGTCAACGCATAGCTTGATAAGTCTTTCAATGAGTTGTGAGAAGACCCACATGAAGAAGTGGATAACACATGTTTTTTTCACAGTTTGTCTAACCATGTTACTAAACCATGCACGAGATAATAATGAGATCTATGAGTTTTAGATCTCACTCCTTTTCAACATTAAATGAAATTTTTTATGTCACATGCATCCCAAACAAGAGATTTTACATTTATATGGGTAATTTATGGTTATAAAATAGATTTAGAGAGAATCCAAGGCCTTGTGAACCCCATTTTCCGATATCTAAATCCTAAATTGAATATCGCATCTTCTCATGGAAAGTGGATTTTATCCTTAGGATTCTCTTTTTCTTTCTTCTATCTTTCCATAATCATTTCCTGGAATAAAACTTCTATTTATTTAGATATAAACATATATAGTGATATATAAATATAGGATTGTGGATCAAGATCATGAATTATGTGATCTTGATGCCTTCAATATTTGTTTTTTTAGGGATTTAGTTTTGAAACATTTATCATTTTTATTGAGCTTCTTGGATTTTGGGAATTTATTTTGAGAAAACCATAGTCAATTAATTGAGGTAGGTTCTCTAAATCAAATTCCAATAAACCTTGATTTTATATTAATATGAATGATTTTATAATTATTAGCATCCCTTAACAATTTTATGTAAATGGTTTTATTAGACATACCTGTTGAGATGTCAAAGCATTATTGATATTGGTGACTAATTAGCAAATTAATCACTCGACAAAGTGGCCTCCCAAATAGATAATTAGTTAGGAAAAATTGATTATAATTATTTGGGGTGTCATCTAAATAATTAATCGATATTTTAATTATGTGGTATAGAAATGGAAAAGTTGGGAAAATTATTCTTGGATTAATTATGTGCCTATGATATTATGATCTCTGTAATGATTTTTTAAATTAATTATGATCTTTTGAGAATATAATCAAATAATTAATTACGATAAATTAATTATGGAATAAGAACTATGATATTGATTAATTAATTGATGATTTAATTAATGGTTTTATAAAATTAGTTTACAATTGAGTTATCTAATATAATGAATTTGTTTCATTAATTGTTTAATTAGTAATGGGATTGAGGGAGGTTAATTAACTTGTAAATTAATTAAATGAAAATGAATATGAAAATGGTCATTAGAAATTGAGAAGAAAACATGGTCTTCATAATTATGAGTAAAGAGACTCGGAACATGGTCATTCTATTTTGGAGTAGGAATAGTATCATGGTCATCTTAGATATTTTTCGGATATTGGTAACTTTGGAATGATGTCATATAACTGTGAAAAAAAAAGAATGAAAATAATGGAAATTCATGTTATGTCCTTATACAAGAATATTCAATCTATGTAATCTGTTAAATAATGTTTTAATACATCATACCACCTTTTAATAATTTTAGCTTCATCGTGAATTAGATATTATGATATGGTATTACCAATGGAACACTTCAGGATCCTATAAGATATGAAGTTAGTATTGTTGTATGGGTATCCTTGGAAACCCTAGAGGTAATTTAGTTAAATAAAAATAAATTATTATGATATAACTAGTTTTTACGCACTATAATTATTTCTTATCATACTCCATACAATATCTTCTAACTGGAATTGCAATAGAAAATGTTGGTAGTGGCCTAATTTGTTTTCTCACACCCTATTCGGGCTGCATGATCGGTACCCAAATAGTTTATATTGTTGAAAGAATAAATAATGGAAAAGGCCCTAAGAAAGGTGGATTATTTTATGATTGTTCATAGAGAAGGGAACCATTCTAGATCCATGACTCACTTGTGGAGTCACACTATATTTATTCTTAGATTCATTTTATAAACCTAAAACGTATATTGTAATAGCGTGTTTTTCATTTAACTTTTGTATTATTTTTCCTATTTGATTATCCTGTGACATGAGTTATTTTCTGGTTATATATATGATTTCTCTTTTATTTATTTATACTAGCAATATGCTCCAATTAATGATCATTTAATCACCCCATAAATGACTATTCATACCCTTGATTCTAGTCGGAAGCATCTAGTATACATGGAGGCAGTCACGAGGTCTTGTGGTGAACCGGCTTGGGGCGTCGTCGCGTGGCACCCGGGTTGGGATGTTACAAAGTGGTATTAGATCCATATTTCAATCCTCAGACCTATGGGATATGGTCCTAGAGATTTTAAATGTAGTGGTTTGATAAGATAATTTCATGAATGTTTTGGATATCTGATTCTCTATATGATTAGTTGGGTATTATTGGAGATTCATCCATGAAATTTCCCATTTAGAGACTATTCATTCTCGATTGAACAAAAAGGAGTAATTTTTGAATGGTTAGAGGCATGTGAGATATATATTTAGGATTTGATGAAGATACTATAATAGGAACCCTGATTGATCATACCTAAGTCATGTTTGGAATATATAGATTATTGTGAGGCTTCTTGGATCATAGTTAGAGTTATGTAGATGAAAGGATATTATGATGTGGCATATGGGTCCCAGTTGTTTAGGAATTATGAATATAATTACCCTACTCATAACCTTGATTATAAAGAAGTGTTTAATACTCTTATGTGTTTTGGAAAATATATATTTGGAGAAAAGATTATAGTTTATACTGATCACAAGTGAATAATGTATATATTTTCAAAGTGTTATTGGAATCTCAGATAAAAATGATGTGTTGAGTATATCTGGTCGTTCAATTTTGAAATAGAATATACACATCAAAAGGGAAATTGTGTCGCTAATTCATTAAGAAGGAAAACTCATACCAAGATGAATATAAGTCATGTTTAGAGTGGAAGATGATGACCTTGATAAATAAAATGATTGTGGTGGTTCGTGAGAGTCAACATCAGATGACTCTGGTTTCAATTATAGTGGAGTCAATTCTTTTGGGACAGGTCAGGGACATAAAATATTAGGATCCTGAGTGCTTATCCATGAGGTAATGATTTGATGGTGTGGAGAAATCTTCAGACGTGTTGATATAAGATGATGACATCATCTATATGAATAATCAGTTTTTGGTTCCTACGAGAATGAAAGATGACCCAGTGTTGGAATTTCATTCTACGAAGTGGTTGCTGATTCTAAGAGTGACTACAATGTATAATGGCCTATGATAAATTTTTTGGTGTACTGACATGAAAAATGATATAGTAGGGTTTATGATAAGATGCTTCACTAGTAAGTAGGTGATGGTAGAGCATCATCATCTTGGGGGTTTACTACAACAATTGTCTATCATGGAATGAAAGTGGGACAATGTCCCAATGAATTATGTGGTTGGTCTATCAAAGATGCTTAGAAACAAGGATACTACATTGGTCATTGTTTATTGACTGGTGGAGGGATCACATTTCTTTCCTATGATGGAAACCATTACAGTATAAAATTTGGGAGAACTATACGCTTGGGATATTTTCTGTCTTCATGGAGTGCCACAAACAATTGTTAAAGATAATGACCAATGCTTTACATCATGCTTTTATATGGGCTTGAGAAAATATCATTGCACACAAGTATTATTGAGTATGGATTTACTCCCATAATCAGATTGGAAGTCATGACATACTATACATTTGCATGTAGATCTGATACAGGCAAGTGTACATGGCTTCAGTGGATCTTTTCAAAAACACATAACCGTAGTGAAGTTTTCCTATAATAATATTTATCTTGAAACTATATATATGAAACCATATAGATATCTTTATGATAAGCCATGAAGATCACCACTATGCTGGATGGAGGATTGTGTTACAATGTTGTTGGGAACGAGTCTCATGCAATATAAATCAAAGTTGGTACAATTGATTCAGAAACATATGTCTATGACATAGAAAAGGAATATGTCGTATGCTAGAAGACTGAGATGACCCCTTGAGTTTACATAGGGTGATCATTTATTCAATCACCTGCAACTTAGGATGGATCATCATAGGATATAGAGTTAGAGAATATTTGCACCTAGGTTTGTTGGGCCTTTTGAGATTGTGTAGAGAATTGGGCTTGTGGCATAACAATTGGCTCTTCTACAGAGATAAAACACTATAGATTTTTTTCCATGTATCAAAACATTGGCGCTATCACCCCAAACCATATCATGTGATCGATGTGGATGTGGTTAACCATGAGATAGATGTATCCATTGGGAAGAATTTGATATATGTGTGGGATCACAGAGAGAAAGTGTTCTGAGGAATGACGTTGAAGGTAGCTTTGGGGTATGGAAACATGGATGTGTGAAAGATGAATCATGGGAAAGAGCTACATATGTGATGGATAAATTGAACAAGAATTATGGCTCGAAATCATAGAAAGTCTTGGAGGTGCAACTCGAGGATGATCTTTTATAAGGTGAGGAGATTGTAAGATCCCGACCTTTTATGGAGTTATATCAGGAAAACATTTAGGTAATTTTTGCTTTTACAGAAGAAGCATTTATAGGAGTAATGGCTTGGGGTGTGTTTTGGAGATGTCTATAAAAATCATGGACAATGGTGGTTGTGCACTATTTTTCACTGTTCCTCACAGTTTGTTCAAATTCTGATACTACCTAGAGAAAATGTGTGATATCTACACTTTTGAGGCAGTAGGTTTGGCACTGTCAACAAACGATTTGATTGGTCGTGCAAGGTAGTTATGATATATGCCCCATGATAAATTGGTAACAACACAGTTAGTTCACTATTTTCCTAACCATTCTAATAAACATTGTGTGGGCCAATAATGAGATCCTAAATTTTTTATCTCACTCATTTTCAACTTTTAATGACACGTTTCACCTCCTATGCAGCCATAACTCAGGATTTTTATTTTCTAAGCGTAATGGAAGGTTTTTACATTGACTCAAAGGTATTACAATCACAGTTCATAATGAAAAAATCCATAATTAAATATCCTCTCGTTGTACGGTATGTGTGTTCCACCATGATTCTTACCCCATTAATTCTTATATCATTCCATAGTCTTTTCATGGAAGATATCCTATATTTTGTTAAACCTAAACCTATGTAGGGAGATTTAGATATAGTATTGTGGATCTAGATATAGGTTTATGATATCCTGATGTCCATGATGTTGATTTTGGTTTAGGGATTAGATTGGTATCTTTTATCAACGTCATTGTGCTGCTTGGGTTTTGGGAATTTTCCTTGATAAAAATTATTTCATGGAATTGAGGATGGAAGAAAAAATATTATTCTCATAGTTTTTGATTTTATATGTATATAAAATATTATAGAATTTATAGAATTTTTTAGAAATTTTTATTCATAAATTGGGTTTATTATATTGACAAAATTAGTTATAGATTCTTTGTTGAAATTGGTGTATAAATGGAGATTTATTCATTATATTAAAGAATTACCTATTAGATAATTAATTTAGGAAAATTTATTATAATAGGTTGGGATTGTAATATGGATAATTAATTTGGTGACTACTTATGACATATTGAAATGGCTATGTCCAAACAATTAGTTATGGATTAATTATCTACCTCTGATGATATTTCCTTGATAATTAATTATGGGATTATTTATGGAAAATGGTGATTAGAATGAGATAAATAATTATCAAAAATTAATATTGGAATATTAAATATGATATTGATTAGTTAATTGATGATTTAATTAATGGTTTGAATAACATAGTTAATTGTTGAGTTATCAAATTGAATAGATGTGTTTAACTAATTGTTGAATTAATTATGGGAATAGGGGTGGATAATTAATATGGTAAATTTATTATGTGATAAAAAATGAAAAAATGTTTATTATAAATTGATATGTACAATTTGTAACATTGTCATCACACATATGAGTCAATACAATGGAAACATGGTCAATCTAAATTTAGGAGTATACAAGGTAACACAGTCACTATAGAAAGGAGTAATGAGAATGGGAATGTGGTAATTATGGTGAGGAGTAAACATTCCAACATGGTCATCTTACTTATTTTTATGATATCAGTAACATGGAAATGTGGATTATAATTGTGAAATTAAGGAATTGAAATACTATAAATCTGATTTACGGATTCACATGAGAATATTCAAACATCGACATGAGACTTATCAGGTATGAAGATATTATAGCTCCTAGAATACATCGAGTTTTAGAAAGAAGAAGGTATTAAAATATGCTATTACCTAGTAAATAAATCATGATCTAGTATGAGATGAAGTTAGTCTTCATGTATGAGTGTCCTTGGTAACCCTAGAGTTAATATAGTTAGATAAGAATAGATGACTATGTAATAACTAGTTATTAATGAGTTGTACTTGTTACATATAAAACTATATACACTATCTTTTGAATTAAATTGTATTAAAAATTATTGGTGGTGGCCTACTGAATTGTACTCAGACCCTATTCAGGTTGATTGATCAGTACCAGAACTGATTATATTGTTGCAGGACTGGATAAGGGAAAATTCCCTGGGTTATATGGGAAATTTGGGATGGATCTTGCAGGTGCAAACCAAATAATTTTTGGGACCCGCATTGGGGAGTCATAATGTCATTGTTTTCATTTTAATATTAGACACATGATACTTATATTGGCATAACAGGATTTTAACATCAACTGAGTATTTTTTTCTTGTTTTATTTTCCTGTGTCATGTGTAATTTTTTAGTTATATATATATAAATCCTCTTGTGTATAATTATTTATACTCTAATTTTACTCAGTAAAATGTGGGTATTTCTTCCCCATGAATAAATTATATCACCCTAAATGCTAGTCAAAATCCTCTAGCATACAAGGAGGCACGCTTGAAGTCATGTGGCTAACTTGATCAAGTCACCATCGTTTGGCACTAAGGTCGGGAAATTACATTCCATAACCCTTATGATTACAAAAATTTACCCATTTAGTTTTTACAACCAAAATGACTTTATTATTTTTATTTTCCTACGTAATTTACCCCTTGAGAGTAAAACTGAAATGATTTTATTAAAATTATTTATAACTTAATATTATGAACATTAAATTTAATTTATTAAATAAAATAATATCTGTTTGTAAATTTAATTTTAATACAAACACAATTAATCTGGAAAAAATTCTTTTATCTTTATTAATATTAATTACTTATAAAAATTTACAGTTATATTTTTCGTTAACTATGATATTCAACAAATAATATAATATAAATTATTTGATTAATACAATATAATCCATTTTTTTATTTACATTCATATATGCCACAAGAAAATGGGTTTTGCAGATAAAATGATCATGGTATAAAATTTTTATTATATGTTACATAAAAATAAATTTGAATCGAATGACATATATTTTATTATTGGCTATAAAATTGAACTAAACTCAATTTGTAAAAAATTGGAAATATAATTAAAATATATATGTAATTTAAATGAAAAAGAATTTTCCAATTAAATTTCAGTGATATTCCTTATTCATAAAAAGGAATCATATTATAAAAATACCAAAAAAATTACTAACATGTTTTTGAAATTACTATTTTAGATTTGAAGTCAATTTTTACACATAAATTATTAAATATGGTAAATGTTAATTTTCAAATAACAGATCAATGATGATATTTTAAAATAAAATATATGTTTCAATGGAAATTTTTTTGTCTTATTATCTCTCAAATATCTAAAACATAAATGGTACATTAATGATTTTTTGAATATACATTTAATAAATTTAATTAAAATAGTTCACCATAATTTTTGCTTTTATTTTATTTTGGATAATCAGGTTTTTTTTTGAAAAAATAGTTTATCTGAAAACAATTTCATTAATTTTCAATGGGATTTTATTTTCATTTATAATTAATTGGTTACCAATGAATTCATAATATAAATTTTTATATGATATATATTTAAAAATTAAAAAATAATATTAATACCCACAATTATAATGGAGGTGAGACAACTGTCCATTTTAATACTAAAATATTAATAAAATTTTGTGTTTCAGTTAAACTTGTTGATGCATGTAATGCATAAATACATAATTTTTCACATAACAAAAAACATAGAAAATATTTTTTGTATTTAAATCCAAACACTACATTTCTTGTAACACAAATAAACAATGTTTTATATATATCTCAATATATTATAAGGAATCAATTCATATAAAAAAATTCTCCACAAAATCCAAGGGTTTTACATTTTGGATCGTATTTCATATATATTACACCAATTAATAAGATCATCCACTAACTCTAGGATATTAGAGTTGAAGAGTTACATTCACTATAAATTAAAAAATTACCTCCCTTACCAATTGAAATTCTATTGGTGACTCATAATCACTGAATTCAAAAATTTTATATAATTCTACATTACTAGGAAAATCATTAGTGACTGTTAATTATTCCACTAAAGTATGACTTATCACTTAATTAAAATAATTATCTTCCATTTCCAGTTTAGCAATCATTTAATTTATATCAGTTTAAATATAAAATTTATCATTAATGATGAATTTCCCATTTTCTTTCCATTAAATATACATTTAATTCATTAAGATCAATCCATTTTATTTCTCATTCATTATATTATAATTTAATCCTTGTTTGTACATTATTATTTTTTATTAAACATTATGGGTTATAATTTTAATATTTTTCCATTGATAATATAGAAAAGTGTTAGATATTCTTTTTATATACTCTTACCGCATTACATTCCAATATATAAAAATGATATAAATTAATTTCAATATATAATAGTACCCCATATTCTGATTCCTCAACATAATTATTCTTTATATTAATGTGTTCTAAAATTTAATGTAATTTGATTGTTTTTAATTTTTAGTTTTTCTTTTCATTAAAAATAATACACCAATGTGTCAAAAAATAATATATCTCGATAATATCGATTTTATAAAGGTGGAATTAATATATTTGATGATAATACAATTCTTGGTCTTCAAAATCAATCATTATTTATAGACTTAATAATATTTTCATCACCGTGGTTGAATCTTGAAGAACATATTCATAAAACTAACTCAAGAAAAAATAATTGGAAAAATAAATATTACAGTCATCCACCATCTGATATTCTCTAAAAAAACATTCTCAAATTATGTATGAAATGGTTATAATCATGAATCCATGACATTTTTGTCTCTTTTGTTAAATTAATGAACCATTCTCTTTATATAGTTTCTGTAACAACTTGTTATTTTAATATATCGTCACATTTAATTAATTAAATGTGATCGATATGTTTAATCACAGCTCACTCCAAACTAAAATGAACTACATATCATTAAATAAATTATTAAATCTATCCATATAATTGAAAATGGTAATAAGATATAAAAAAAATAAAAAATATTAAAAAATTAAAAAATTATCATTATTATTAATAAGGAATTATATAAAATTAAAATAGTGTAGAAAAATTATTTGTAAGACTTTGTTAAGATTCAAAACAAACCATAAAAAACAGTATTATTTCATTCTAGAATCAAAATTTATTATGGATAATATATAAATTATTTTTCATTAATATATTAATTCTATTATTCTAAAAATTACTTGGACATAAGATTTTATAGTTAATATAAAAAAATCATTTGGAAATAGTTTTCATTATATATTTTTTTTTATATAATATTTATGTTATAATCATTCAAAATATTCATTTAACAAAGAAAAAATTAATTTTAAATTTAGTATATTAATAAATTGTAATGATTATTTTTTGGTAATTTTTCTAAAATAACTTTAAATTTAGGTGATTATTAGAAATTTTCATATATTATTAAAATGATAACATTAATTATTGTGTCATAATATTAGCGTAACATAATTTTTTAAATCCTTATATAAATGTAAGAATTCATTTATATTGTAAAATTATTAATTTTTTATAGATTTAATTAAAACGATGAGTATCATTCCAAAAACCATTGTAATATATTACACTATTTTTTCTTTTAATTTAAATTAAAATTACATTTCATAACTAATAGAATGTAAAATTATAAAAATTATTCTCATATTTTTTTATCAATATGATAATATAATTTACTAATGTTACTATAATTAGTTTTCATAAAAAAATAATTACAAAGATTATATTTAATTCCCACAATAATATAAAAACAAGAATTTTCAATGAATTCTATTACTACTACCATGTAATTATTATCTAAAGGGATAAATTAATAGTTTTTAAATGATTAATATAATATTATTATTAATAAAGTAAATAGTTATATTAACACACATTAAATTCTTTTAAAATGATAAATATGATCAATAACACATAACAGTTAAACCACCAATTTTCAAGCTAAAAACACTTATATCTAGAACATATATTAAATTAAAATAGAAATTTATCTTATATAATGATTTAATGACATTATGTTGATATTAAATTTAGGGTCAAGATACCAAAAATTAACTTATGTTGTTATAATATATTTTTAGTAAAATTTAAACATCTTTGTAAAAAATTTAATGAAGATTGTAAATAAAAGTATATATATGTATAGTCATAATAATAATTGTCTTCAAACATGATTTTTGACAAACATTATAATTAAGACTTCATAAACCTTATCTAGCCCAAATAATACTATTTTTATCTTTTCAACCCATTGAACCTAGAATATTGTAATGGTATCATTTAAAAGAAAATTTGTTTCACAAAAGCTCCATTATATTCACTATTCATAGTGTTCACATCTAGCCCTTAATTCCTCAGTAAATTAAATAAAATTTATTAATGAAAATTATCCATTTTTCATATCATATTTGTTTCTATAATTTTCATAATACAAAAGTAACCATAATTTATCATATACTCTTCATTTAAAATCATATTTCCTAGATAACATTAATGCTATTAAAGTACCACTTACTTACTCATTGCTATTTATTATAAATATTTCTATTCCAAACTAACATAAACATAAAAATATAATGAAATTTATATAATTTGTATACTTATATATTATTATATTATATGGAAAATACTAATTAATTATTTTCCATCCACTATGAAAAATAGAAAAGGTTTGTAACTGTTCATTATGGGGACAACAACCTCCACAATGTATCATTTTGTATTTTTCATATGAAACTTAATTAATTATCACAATAAGATCAATTATTATTTTAAAAAAATTGAAAACTAAATAATATATTTATTCTTCAGTTATTAAATATTATATACATACTTAATAGAACTCTCTCATCAAGATATATCATGTTCCGGATTTTGGTTAGTTCAACTACCTAGTTTTACAAATTTATAAAATTAAAGATTAGATAGATATGGTAACATAATGAATAAATATTTTATAATTAATAGGAATACATTATTGATTCTATTCATTGACTCCTACATGTATACTTTACTATGATGTCAATTGTTTTTACATTTATAAAATCACTGATACCTGATGACACTATTTCATCATTCACATATACATATGTGAATTCCATAATATTAAAAAAATAGAAAATTATAAAATAATTATATATTATATTAAATACTAATGAAAAATTTTACAATATGGTATCTAATCAAGACAATATTGTTATTTTTGAAGAAAGGTGCATTAGAAAAATGAAACAAGAATAAATTGAGGATTTCTTGTCTCAAATGGTATTAATGGGACATATTTCTTATAATACATGATTTTATATATGAAAAATTGTATCTAATACAACAATAATTGTTTTTATAATTTTCATTTAATTATTCTTGGTATTTTATTTTTTATTTTTAATCATATCCCAAATGATTTTTATTCAAATTTTTATAATCTATTAAATGTGTTTATGGTCACAATTTTTATTCTCTAAGACATAATAAATTTTTAGATCCATTTTTTCCATGCAAGGTGTGTTTTTTTCACGATGATGAAATTTTATAATAATATATTTTTATCATATATACTAATATAAATCAAATCCACATCTTGAAATGTATTTTGATTCATTTATTAAAAATTTAATAAGGAATTTATTTATTAGAACATTCTTTCATTGAGTAATGGTCATTATCTTGAAAATATTTTATATAATTTGGTTACATTGTAATTTCTATTGAATTATGTTGAATTATCTATTTTATACCTAGGGATTTAAATCCAATCATAAAAGTCATTTTTCAATGTTTTTAACGATTTGGAGAATGTTTAATATAATTGGTATTGATTCATAAAATCTTTTTTATTTCATATGTAACTCTTTTTCACTTATAATTTTATTCCATTCCTACTTTTTCACATCCTAATTTTTTATTATATGTAATTTTATAATCATCTATATGAAAATGATATTTAAATACAATGATAATTTTATTATTCTTTTTACAATGTGGGTTAACAAAAAAAGGTATGTCTAAGGTATTAAAATAGTTCTAATAATAATAACATGGTTTTCCATTGGATGTATATTTCCAATATAAAAAATTATTTCTTATTCAAGGTTCCATTATTTAATATTCCTCCATAAATTAAATGTGTAAAAATCACTCAATTCACTATTTTGATAGTTACATTTCAATGCTCTGTAATTTTTTATTGAAAATAAATGTTAATAATGCTTTTAATGAACATTTATATTTTCAATATTATTTACCTTTTAATATTCGATAATATTTATAGTAACCAGATTTATATTAAGTTATTCATTTAATAATATATATTTATATTTATATATTATAAACAAATGTTGTCATATAATTTAATTCATGATCCCATTTTGCATAACATCAATGGAAGCATTATGTTTCAGGGATGATTTTCATCTATGTCAACACCATTAACAGTTTCAATTTATGATTCTAGGAATGTTCTATTCTAAAATAATACAACTTTTTTATCTATATGTGTGATTTAATTTTAATTTCCATTAATTATAAGATCCATCAATAACATTTTCTTACCAAACCATACACTATGAAAAGTCATAACATTTCACCCAAGTCCATTTCTTTGGGACTATATTGTTTTATATTACATGGCATAAAAGGTTATTAAGAAGATAAAATATAATGATTGACTGGTGAAATTATTTAATTATACATTTTTTATTAATCAATATTATTTTAATTTTATTTATACTCACACTGAAATAAATACTAATTATTTATTACAGAACTATTGAAAATATGAATATTTACAATAATTGTATTGATTCATATTGACTACTAAATAAATTTTAATATGTATTTCATAAATAAAAAATAATTCTATGGATTTTCTATGATAATGTAACCCCTTTAACTCATGTGGGAAAAATTCTGGTTTGTATTTTGGTTTTGGATTCGTGCTTTGTGGTGGATCTCTCCGGCGTTGCGGTAGTGGCTTATTCCAGCGGTGGCAGTGGAATCTGTTTGGGGGTTTTTCATGTGATTATTAGAGGGTGTGTTCTTCATACAACATTAAGGTTGTGGTTCAATATGGGTTGATATGCTTGGGCCCCTTGGAAACACATTGAAGGTCTAGTGGTTGAAACCTGCTATGAAGCATGGGATGGAATGTGTGTTCTCCTCAGGCAGGAATGATAACGACGCCAAGTGATGTGTTTTGTGGATCAGTGCAATGATTCACGTTTGGGAGAAATTGTGGATGGTTCGGGGTTTTGTGTGGGATGTTTTTGATCCGTTGTGATCTCTTGAATCTGGGTTTGCACTACTTCGGAGATACTGAAAAGGGTTCAGTGGAGTGGATTTTGGTCTGAGGTTGTGTTGCAGTTTCCAGTGGAGTAGGGTGCCGCATCTGGACGACCTAGTCTTCCTTTCTCTAGAATATTCATCACCCTTTGTGGATGTGGTATTTTCAGAGCCCATATAACTTCACTAGAGGGCTGGTTGAATTCTGATTGGAGTTCGCCGGTAGGAATGTGGATTTTGGCGGGTGTCAACAGTCGCATCGGTGGGATTTTGAGGAGACCGGTTCTGAGGATTTTCTATCTTTCCTGATGTTCGTTTTACCTGGATTGTGGTACCTCGACCCTTTCTTGGTTACTTTTTCTCCGTATGTGATGGTTTGTTAGTTTTTATGCTTGAATGGATTTCAAACATTGTTCTTTTGTTTATTTTTTTGGTGAAGTGGTGAATAGCTGATGTGGTGTGGTCATGTATGGTTTCCACTTTTTCCTTAAATGTGTTTTCATAATAATGAAAAACATTTAGTCAGTTATAGATTATGTAGTTTCTTATTGAAGAAAATATTTTCCATTAGTCGAGAAATACATGGGTTTGATTAGATTATTATTTTTCGTTAATACTCATATTTTCTAAACCAAAATTTACAATGGAATGTATATAATGAAAAATATTCATTAATTAATATAAATTTAGATTTTTATGTAAAATAAAATAAAGTTAATATAAAATCCAATCTGTAATGATTTTATTATTTGAATACGATCGATTAATGTTGGTCTATAGAACCATTGATTTTTTATTTTGGATATATAAAACATGCCACTTATATTAATCTATAGTGGCGAATTTAAATAATTTATCACTCTCCCAAAATCACTAACTATTTTCCCCCATTATAAAGTTAATTATAACTCAAAATTATTAATTTGTATATGATTCTCAATAATGTTAACTATGTCAAAGCCATGTGATAAAATATATGCGACCAAAATGTTCCTCCCCCATTATATAGATGAAATTATTGTCAATAATTTATTGTAATTTGATTAATGTTTATGTAATTAATGTAATCTATTAATATTCCTCATGAGAAATATATTATAAATATTTAAAATATTAATATCATGATGTGTGCTTGAAATAAATTCCATAAATTCAGTTCAATTTAATATCATTTGAGGTGGTATCATTCCCTAATTTCTGATTAATGTTATAAAATAGTTACAGGTTTTGATTTATAGTAATATCATGATATTATACAAATTTTAAATCTTTGTGAATGATAATGGAACCCGAAGAGGGATGAATCAATGGTCACTAAAAACAACACCATATATTTTTAAAAGATTGATCACTATTTTTATCAAATGGTATATCCGTGGTTTCAAGAGGTATTAATACCCCTACATGAATAATTATATTATTATTAATAATTAATAAATTATTAATGTAATAATATGTTCACGCTCTATATGTATAAGGATGATAAAACACATGTACCTATGTGAAGGCCAAAAATTGACAATCATATTTAAGTAAAAATATTATTGGAAAAATATTAACCATTATTATTATTAAAAATATAGAAATAAAACTTTTAAAAAATCACCAAAATTATATAGCTG
Organism: Viscum album; assembly: GCA_963277665.1. Lineage (NCBI taxonomy): Eukaryota > Viridiplantae > Streptophyta > Magnoliopsida > Santalales > Viscaceae > Viscum > Viscum album. Next base: position 556,030,455 of record OY728138.1, read on the forward strand.
ACATCATCAAGTGTCATCATGTTGTCATTTTCTCATGAAAACTATAACACCCCAATATTTTGGGAATATTTTCAAGTTAATTTATCTATTTACAAAATTTCATTCACCTGACACTGGAAATAGTTCATTACAAGTATATATATATACATATTTAAAAACTAATTAAAAAATTCATTTTACATGAAATACCAAAAAATATTTCGTAACATCCAATACAAAATTGGATTGCACAAAAAGCAACATCAACTTTGTATATGATGCACGCAACACTGAGTTCCTATGAAACATATTTATATACATATATAATTAATTAAATCATATAATTAAAACATAACCATTAAGAAAATTTCCCATAATTTTAATAACTAGTTTCCAAATATATTTTTTAATTGTATTATCAAAATAAAACAAATTGATAATGACAGATGATATTTTTGGTAATGTCTTGTTATATTAAAAATATTATTTTCTTGAATGGATATAATTTTAATAATAATATTATTTTTAAAAACATTTCACAATATAATTTTAAAAATAAAATTTATTTTTTAATTCAAAAATTTGAAATTATCATAGGGTAATTTTTTTATTTTTTTGAGAAACATAATTTTTTATGAATAGTGAAAATACTGTTTTTTAGTTCAAAAATTATTTTTTTAATAAATTAGTAAGGATAAATTATATAATATTTGTTTTTTAAGGTCGAATTATATTAATATTACATCTATTAATAAAATTAAATTCATTATAATTCATTTATCTTTGAAACTGTATATAAAATCATCAAAAACATGTGGGGTTTTTCCTACTATAATACCCCGATATTTCGTCATGTCCACGAGATTATCACTAATATTATGTTTTCCACATTTGTGAATTTAATTTAAAAAATAAAATAATTTTTTTTCATTATATTATTTATATTCTTATAAGGGAATTTTAAATTTTTTACCAAAATGATTAGTAAAAGATATTAAATTTAATCACATCTGTTATGGACAAGTTAATCTTAATTATTGACTAAAACTCAAAATTAAGTGGTCAAATGAACTAGAATATTGACCAACGTGAATTAGATGTCAATAATTCATCAATAAAGTATAAAGTATTGAGCATATTTTGTTTGGTATGAGTTTTTTTATGTAACAACATGTGCGCATCAATCTTATTTCAAGAAATTCCAAATGATTTTTTTCCTTCCCTATAAAAGGCCTCCAACTCAACCCATTCCTCACATATATCAATCCTTTTAATATAATCAAATAAATCCCCATGTATCCTCCCAAATATACTCTCTTAAACCTTGAAGTATCCCTTTATGCATAAATCATCTCAAGGTATCATTTTGAAAAAAAGACAAAAGGAGGTACCCAGTGAAGAGGTAATGTCTTTTCTCATGCTGCTTTCTTTTATTGTCTTTCTTTGTCCCCAACATATTTAATAAATTACTAGGTGCTAACACCACTATCCTCCATATAATAGTTTTTTGTTTCTGAAATTTTCTCACATAAACATACACACACCTTAATATATTGGATGTTGAACATACAATTTCTGTGTATGGTGAACTTCTGTCTCACAAATAGATTATTGTTAATTTATCATTTACAACAAATCATTCTGGCCATTATGATGAATAATAAATTATATATGTCATATTTTATATTTAATTTTTAGTTATCTTCTTTTATCCATTTAGAACACACATATCATAAACTTCCTTCAATGATAATACGATAATCTCTTCTGAGAAAGTGTGTACTACTGCCCCTTAAAGCATTGTGATTCATTCACATAAAACATGGAATGTACTAAGGATGGTTTTAATTAACTTATATGATATATATGATATATTATTGATACTATAATAATTATATATATATATAACTCTCTATATATACATATTTCATATTTATACGTTCATTCAATATGATAATAAAAACGGAAACATCATCAATTCGTATGTATGACTTACTATATCCATGAACGATGGATTAAATATCATTATTCACTATGTAAAAAATTATTATAATATTCATATTATTGATATAAATGATATTTATATCATTATTTAAATTTTTTAATTATGATATTAATATAAGTACCAATAAAATAACAAAATTAAGACACAAGCGAAGAAGAATGTGAATATTACCCAAAGTGGACTATCAACATCGGATTGTTAACAATAAGGTATATAATATCAATAAACAACCATATATTTAGTTACATATAATAAAATCCTTACTTAAGTGATATTTAATCCACATATAATTATTATAGAAGAATATTTAAGGAGTATGGATTAAGTTAGGACACAAGGTAAGGGAATTTCATCTCACTTTTAATTTCATTGTGATACATGTTATGTATACCCTTATTGAAATTTGTTTTGTGTTTATAGTTCCCATGATTGTATTATGTGTATATTAAAATTAAATTTAGACGTATTAAAATTTCAATTTTATGTTCATTATTCAATGGGTTTTATGTTTCAAATGATTCAAATCAGTAAAATATTTTTGTCACAATTTTCCTTTTTTGGGACCCATGTTATTTATACACTAAAATGATTTCCTATAGGTGTATATAAACCCATTTTAATTTCATATCATGAATCTAAATATTTTATTGTTAATTTTTTTTCAGGTAATTTCATTTGATATATGGAGTGTAGAAGATCTTGTTACCATGTCCTTGGTTTTTATTTGGACAATGTCTGCACTTTTCGAAATTGTTTATGTTTATGTTTTATTTAATTAAATATTATGATCCATCTTTCAATAAAATTCATTAATTTTATTCTCTTATATTAATCCATTATATACTCAGGTATTTGTACAATTTTTCTACTCTTTAGTCTGAAATATAATTATTAATGTTTTTTATAAAATTCTGACTTTACACTCTCTTTGGTCAGAAATCAATTTTTTCTAAAAAGAGATTCCAATAAAATTATATCATTATACTATATGATTTTAAATACAAATTTACTATTTTTGTCTTTTACCAATCTATTCAATGGAAACTTATTCTCTCTTTCCTAAAAAGTTATTCCTTCTATCCTTTTTACCATGGAAAAGGAAAGCTCTTTTTTTACTTCATATGACATGTATGGATTTACCCACTATAATTCCTTTGATGATTGCTTTTCATTTTTAAAATTATAATCTATAAGAAATTTCTTTAAAAGTTATATTCAAGGAAAAATTATTTCAAAATAGTTTCATGTTTTTATTATACTAATCATGGTATTTTCTGAGAAAATTAATTTTAAATGATTTTATGTGTTAACAAGCCTTATTTAATGAAGGAAGGATATTTTCCTCACGAAAAGTTTTTAAAAATTATCAAATTATTCCATTTATGTCATTTCTATGAATGGTTTATGATTAATTCCATGGAAATTATAGAACATTTTTCTCTTTCACGGGCTTTAGGTTTATGGAATACGTTTCTCTTTCACGGGTTTTGATTTGATTAAATGGTTATGAAACCTATCTATATTACATAGGTTATAGTTTGATTAAATGTTTATGAAATCCATTTCATTATATGAGTTATGATTTGATGTGTATAATACCTATATCATTTTTAAGGGTCATGATATAATGAATGTTTTATTATCTTGTGGAATGTGTGTGAATGATTTTACTATGAGATGGTGGTGACCTATATCTCCCTCCAATGTATTGTATAATTTTATTTTCTTATATGAGCTCAAAGTGTATAATGGGTTATATTTTATGTCCAAAATGAAAGAAAATTATTAGTTTATATCCCAATCCCAGAAAGAAAGTGGGTGTACACATTGTATCCCAAGCCTATATGAATGAGGGTACATGAGTAATAGCCCAATCTCAGAAATAATAAGGTATATGGGTTGTATCTCGAGAATAAAAAAAAGTGGGTACGAAAAAAATATCTCATGCCTAAAATCATGAAGGTACACATGTATTATCCCATGATTAAAAGAATGTGGGTACATGGGTAACAAGTCCAAGCCTAATATAGGTACACTAGTCGTATCCCAAGCCTAAAATGTTATAAAGGTCATGGTAGACAGCCATGACATAAATTTTCCTATTATTATATATATGGAAAATATCCTAGGTATTATTTCATAGTTGTGATTTCACAGCTCATGATGTTTATTTTTTTATGATTCATGTCTTTGAACTGCCAATAAATATTCCATAATTCTATTTTATGAAATTTTATTTGCATGGTATGATCTTATAATGCTATGATCATGTTATCATACTACTATATTCATTATTATTCTTATATGTCTCCCTTGTTTACCCTTATTGAGAATCTAAAGACACCCCATTATTATGTTTCCTTTCTCCAGGTTGTGAAGAATTGTTATAAGTCGACGTACTAAATGTTTGGATTTTATGGGAGATGATGAAGAAAATTCACCAGGATGGAATATTTTGTTTCCATTTTTCTGATGACACCAAACTATTATAGTCCTTAGGCAAGTATTTTTGTAATGTACTAAATAATTAACTAAAAAGACATAATATCCATGTATGTTAAGCCTGTGTATCAATGTTTGGTATCAAATGACGGGTTTAGTTGCCCTTTGGTAATTAGGATGAGTGGTATTTAGTGAGACCCATATGTATATTTATAAGGATATGTATTGGGATATCACTAATGTTTAGTATAAGGATGATATAATGCTTTAAAAATGAACTATAATTCTGGTGAAATATAGAGTGGGTGGTTTCCTAGAAAAACATACATATCTTGATACTACAAGAAGTTGTGGCTCTAGAATATATGTACATAGGGGTAACAATTCCAACATGATGTTATGGGCTAAATTCGAGGAAATATGTTACATGACAACGGGTCTTGATAGTCACCTGGTTTGAACCTATTGAGGGATTTTCTTTGAGAATTAACAAACTCTTAAAAAACCATCATGAATGATTTATATATAAGTTACCTATGAATAACCTAAGATAAACCCAATGTGTAATAGATTATAGATTGAGTTATTATTTAGAAATCCTATATTTAATTATTTTCATGACTATATGGTTTTTTGAAAAGTAATTCTCAAACTATTCTCATAGTTTTAGTCAATGGTTGGAACCAGAAGGAACCAGATTAACGTTGAATGTGATGGATGATTTTCTGAAGAGCAGTGAAGCGATATGATCACTTGAGTGAAATATGTCTTGATTATTCAGAATTAGTTTTCACATAACATGATTAAAAATGTTTACCTAACCAACTCTCAAACTCACCATGCAAGAGAAAGGAGGAGTTTTCTTAGAGTTGGGGTAATGGAGACCAATAATGACTGTTTATTTTGTTTCTAATGTATCATGAATGTGGAAGTAATCACCTATTTGTATGACTCAAAGGAACAATAATGTGCATTCATTGCCGAAAAATATGGATCAAATCAAGTTATTAGAAGGAATAACTAAATAGTTTGGTAAATTAAATGGATGGGAATGTTGGACTTCCTATGTCGTTATTGAATGTTAAGTGTTTTATGTGTGAAAGAAAATGGAAATTATGCAACCCAATGTCCCAAGTGGAATGTTCTTAATGTGAATAAGCAATGTGGTGCGAGTAATGGTTACATCGATGTTGATGATAAGGAAACATATGAAATCTGAAAGGAAATAGGTATTATTACTAATGGAATAAGTATTTAGTAATCAATGTTTTTATGTATTTTGGTTCAAATGTTATGAATGAAGTAACATAAAATTATTGTTCCTCTTATGTTTTTCATTTAGATTTTTCAAGTTTATGTTGAATTTTCCCTATCGACTGGTAATGTGATTTAATGAGAATATGATATTTCTACTATGTGTAGGTAAACCTTAATATGTTCTTTATGATAAGATAATGTTGTACGAATAATGATACGTGGGATATAACTAAATTGGGAAGTATTTTTTACCTTGGAACTATGTATGGACATTGTATAGGTGGTTCATGCAACCACTAACGATGTTTACAACATTTTTGGATTTAAGTTGTAAGTTCAATATACTTTGAAATGAGGAACCATACATGTTTTCTAAATCAATTTACTGTAATTCAGCTTGTAACCATATATCAAGATAATATATGATGAGGGTATTCACATGTTTGGATTGTGAAAACAAAGAGATATATTTTCATATATAGGGTAATCATTATTATGATAATTTTGGGACTCTCTTTATAATGTTTTAGATTTTTACCATTGAGAAGTGTTATAAGAATAATTGGTCATGAAAAGTTTACGTTACGCTTTGAGGGATGTATTTTTTGCACTGAGTTCATGTTAAAATACATGGTTGAAATGATAATTATTGAATAACCTTATTTCAAGGATGTACAACTTATATATTATATTAGTGTTTTTAAAAATATTGAAATCATGTATGTTGAGTGACAACTAATAATTTCAATCAATCTTGTGGGCCTTGAAACCATGACCGATGGATGATAAAGGTTTAATGCCTAGCATTAGCCTACGTGATGTCTTGTTTAAGGTTTATTTATACTTTTTGAAGATGAACCACAAGTTTTATTTTTATTTTTATAAATTATTTCATGTTGAAATTTTTTAGGAGACAAAAAGTTATAAGTTTTATTCTGTTATGTGACTTAGGATCTGTTACAATTGTATTATATTTCGTTGATACTAAAAGTTAATCTTTTGACATTCATTCCACGAGGTAATAGATTTATTAGAAATCATTAGAATAAAACATCATGAATGAAATTTTAATTATAGATATTTATCATGAATTACTCAACATTTTTAAAGTGATGGAAATAATTTTGTCATCATACAATAAATTTTGTTGAAACTATGGATTCTGGAATCATCATCGATTTTTGACTTAGAGGCCCTAAAAATTCCATTCATTAATCAGTTATTTGTGATTGATGACCTCAACCACTCCCAATAAATATTTTCTTTTTCATTTATGTACAGTATTCACACCCAACCAATGTTCTCTTATGTGGAAAACCAATTATATGTTAATTTGGGTAACCATTATGGTTCTAAATTTTCCTTTTTTAAGGGAAGATTTAGTATCCATTTTTACCATGTGGTTTTAATTGAATAAAACTATATCATATTAATCAATTGTTAACCCAGATAAATTTTTATGGTGGAATTCATTTTAAGGGGTGTAGAATGTAACACACTGATATTTTGAGCATTATTTTTTTCAAATAAATGTATCTTTTAAAAAAAATTCATTTCCCATGACACTATAATTTTTTCATTATATATGAATATATATATATATATTAAGAAACTATGTCAAAAATACCTTAATCATGAATTACTAACTTGTGTTACACTATACGCTATACTAACATGGCTTGCACTACAAGAAACACCTACTTTCCGTACAAGGCACGTAGAACTGAGTTTCTATGAGTCATCTATTTATAAGTAATTAATTAAATAAAAGATATAGTTATAAAATAACCATTAAATATAGTTATAGGAATATTAATAACTAATTTCCATATATTTTTTATAATTGTTTTATATGAAAAAAAACATATTGATAATGAAATACGATATTTTTGGTAAAGTCCATTTATGTTAATGATATCGTTATTATGAACAGACCAACATTTAACATAAAATTAAATTTCATAAACATATAGAAATTTAATTTTATAAAATTGTATTCATTTATTCATTGAAAATTTCGACACTATCCTATGGTGAATTTTTCAGATTTTTCTATGGAACTTTATTTTTCTGATGAATAGTTAAAATACATATTTTTAGTTTAAAATTTACTTTTTGAAACTTAATAATAAATGATATAGGATATAATAAAACTTTTTAAAAGACATAATAGATTAATATTAAATCCGTTAATACATTTAATTTCATTTTAATAAATTTAACTTCGAAACTAAATATAACATATTAACAAACTTTTGATGATTTTCCTACTTTAAAACCCCATAATTTCATCCCGTCTGTGGGATTAGCACTAATATTAATTTTTCCACTTCATTGAATTGAATTTCAGGAATATAAAATACAACATTGTATTCTATCTAATATTTTGAGTATAATAATAACGTGTTAAATGTTTTACCAAAATGATTATTAATCATAAGTAGAATTAATCACATTTGTTAAGGCCAAGTTAAGAATAATTAGTGACGAAACCATATAATTAAGGTCGAAAATGAACTATAAAATTATAAAACACCCATTGTATCTCATTTAGTCCATACAACTTTAATTATTTAGTTTGTTTGGGTTGTTATGATTTTTTTAGGTAAGATCTTGTGGACGCTTCACTTGTTCCTAAAAATTCCAAACAAGCCCTTATCCTCCCGAGTAAAAATCCATCACCTCTACCCATTCCTAACACATAAAAAACCTTTTATGTTCATCAATGATATTCCATGTTAGCCTTCAAAAAATCCACTCTTAATAATTTTTGCCTCACTTTTGATCTAATTTTTCTCATGGAAGCCTTTTGGCACAAACCAAAAGAACTGACATAATGAAGAGGTATCATTGTCTCTCAAGCATCGTTCATTTATTTTATTCCTCCACCAATACTTTATATTTATTCCAATATTTTTTGACAAAAATAGTATCCTAAATCTATTTATTATTTACTATAAAATTTGTATGACCTACACATACAGACAACTCCATCTAATGGAATTTGAACATACTCTTTCTGTGTATGATGAAATACTACCTCCTAAAACGTTGATTGTTCATTTAACCTTTAATACCAATCATGGTTGTTATTATGATAGAAACTATATTTTTATATTCAATATATTGTAATTTATATTTCATTAATATTATTCAATTATTTTACAATAAAAATTTCATTACATTTGATTTAGTGTTAATACGATAATCTCGTTTGAGGATGTGTGGAATACCTCCCCTCAAAGCAATGTGATTCATTCACACACCACATGGAATGTATTAAGGATGGTTATAATAAAATTATATCATATATATTATAGATTAATTCTAATTTATATATTATATATATACACATACCTAAATATACATACATATATATAAATATTTCTTTTACATACTTTCATTCAATATGACAATAAAAACGGAAACATCATTCATGCATACGTACAACTTCCCGTCTCCATGAATGTTTTATTCTATTTCATAATTATTTATGAAATAAATCAGATGATTTTAATATTATGGATTTTAATGATATTTATTACAATATTTACATTTTGGGAACATCATATAAGTAAAAGGACCAATGATATAACAAATTAAGACACATGTAAAGATAAAAGTTAATATTACCTAATCTGAAACCATAAAATAGGAACATTAAAAAATTGTAATATATAATTATAATAAAACTATATATTGTATTATATATATGAATATGAATCTTTATAATATTTATTGTAATGTCATACTTATTATACATGAATTTTTCATGAGTACGGATATAGTAAAGACACAATGTACAGGGATTTCATCTCACATTTAATTTCTGTGAGAAAGATGTCATGTTCACCAATCCTTCATTTTGTGTGGAATATGTACTTCCCGTTATTGTATAATATATATAATATTAATTAATTTATGTTTATTCACGTGTCAATTTTTTGATCCTTATATCATGGAGTTAATGTTTCAAAAGTTTCCAAATCGGTAATATAGTTTTGTCTCAAATTTCCCTCTTTAAGACTCATGGTTTCCTATTAACCTAAATGCATTATTCAAGGTATATATAAATATATATATCCAATTTAAATGTTATATAATTATTATGAATATTTTCTAGATACTTTATTAATTAGGTGATTTCGTTTCAAACATAGAGTTTCATCTCATGTTTCAATGTGATAAAAGATTATTGTGACATTCTCATCCCTATTCGAGATCATTTGTGTTTATGATTCATTTGTCGAATTATTATTATCCATCTGTCAAAGAAAATCATGAATTATATTGTCATATTTTTATCCATGATATACTCCTGTGTATGCATCATTTTCATACAATTTTGTCCAATAGATAGACAATATAGTGTTTTTATGAAATCCGAACATTACCTCCCTTTGGTAAAAAATATAATTATTGTAGAAAGGGTTTACCAGAATAATATACCATTATCCTATAAGATTTTAAATAAAATTTTAACCAAATTTTCTTTTACTGATATATTTCTGTTAATATTATTATTTATTTTTTAACAATTCATTCCTTTTAAACTTTTAACCATGCAAATTGAACTTTCCTTTTTTACATCATATTACATGTACAGATTTACACACTATAGTTTATGTGAACATTTATTTTCAATTTTAAAAACATAATAATTAAAAAAAAATTAATTTAAAAAAATGTTTTCAAAATGTTTTGTAGTCTTCTTCATGTGTTTTCAAGGTATTTTATGAGAAAAGGATTTTTAAATGGTTTTATGTATTAATAAGACTCTTTCAAAGATGAAAGGATATTTTTGTCATGAAATGTTTTTAAAAGATATTTCAAAATCATTTTCCCTCTAATATTACATCCAATGATGTTACTCTATACCTTTATAGAAATTATATAATGTTTCCATTCATATCCTTTCTATTAATGGGTCACTATTAATGCCATGGTCTTTATGGAACATGTTTCTATTGCATGGGTAATTTTTTTATGAAATCTGTTTCTCATTCACAGGTTATGATTTGATGAAATGTTTAATAATACAGTATATTTTACAGAGGATATGATTTGATGAAATGCTAATGATACCCATCTCATTTTATGGGATAAAATATTAATTTTCTAAAATATTTTTTTATTCCTCATGATATGAGGAAAATTTTATTATATTGTGGAACATGTGTGAACGATTTTACTCTAAGATGGGTGTGACCAATATATCCCAACAATGAATTGGGGGTTATGATATGTTTTATATGAGCTTAGAAGGAAAACAGGTTGTATCCAAAGCTAGAAAAGAAAGAGGTTGTATGGGTTGTTTCAAAATCCCAAAAGTATAGAGGGTGTACATGTTGTAGCGCAAGCCTAAATGAAATAGGTTACTTGGGTACTAACCCAATCATTAAAACAAGAATGTACTTGGGTTTCAGCCCAAGACTAACATAATGAGGATACACAGGTTTTATCCTAGGCCTAAAAATTAGTTACATAGGTTGCATCCCAATCCTAAATGAATTTTGGTACACTGGATTCTATACCAAGCTAGATGTAGGTACACGGGTCGTATACAAGCCCTAACATGTTATTTATGTCTTGGTAGGTATCTCCAATATAAAATTTTCTACTATTATATATATGATAGAAATCATATGACATGTTACATAGTTATGAATTAATAGATCATGATGATTATTTCCTTATTACTCATGTCTTATGAACATCAAATCTTGATCCCATATATCATGATTATGACCAATGATTTTCAGGTTATGGTCTCTTAATTTTACAATCACATTATCATTCTACTATGTTCATGTTTATACTTATATATATCATTTTTTCACCATTACCGAGCTTCAGTTCACAACGCATTCTTATGACTTCTTTCTAAATATTATGAAAAAGGTTTTAGGTAGAAATACTAAAGGTGGGTATCATTATGGTAGATATTGATGATCTTTCACCATGATATATGATTTTGTTTCCAATTTGTCAAAGACAATAAACTATTATAGTATTATGCCTTGTATTTTTGTAATATACTTAATATTCAATTAAAATGATGTAATATCCATGTATGTTAATCCTATATCACTATAAAAGTTGTATAGATTCATTAACGTCAATAAAAAATAATATGATTTCCTATCTTGAGAACATTGGGACATGTTTTCCAAACCATGAAATTTTGAGTCCCTACAGTGAGCCATCTACATGACCTTAAGTTAATAATATAATTATCTAACATGACTATTTGAATTTCAACCAAAAAACACAATATACATGCAAGAAATAATTTTTTTCAACCTTCTGTCCACCTGATGGGATTATAGTATACCATCATAACTCTCATGATCGTTTCCTCTAACAATAGAAATTATATATCAATGTACATTTAATATGATAAATTTTAGTTATAAATACAATATTGTATGTGAATCCATGGAAATTATTTTTTTATTTAATAAATAGTCACATACAAATGATATTTAAATCAATCCTGTGATTGTAAAAAATATATTTAACAATATATAAAGCTCATAACTCATGAATACTTATCATGAAAAACTAATCATAAATATATAAAAATGAGACTGCAATGTAAATAACAGTCTAGTAAATTAAATAATTTTTCTTGATTTCACAATCACCTAATGTAGTGTTCAATACATTTTTAACAATGTATTAATTGAAATATTTTTAGATCACCCACTATGAGTTAATTTTTATTTGTGATGATTAATATTTTTAAAAATCAAGTGCTCTTAAATCTAAGCTTCTCAGAAATCATTATTTTCTAGAATTTTTATATATTTTTTATATTAATGTAAATCATTTTATAATAAATTTAGTATATTTTAAATTCAATAATATAATAATTATTTAGGATATTAATTAAACCAAAATAAATTATTCCACAATGGGATTCTCCAATTCAAATAGATATGGTCCATTGTGAAGTTTTTTATATTTTTGGTCTGAATATTAATGTTTTTGGAGTAGTGTAGATATAAAAATAGGTCAATTTAAGGATATTAAAACTATGACATATAACTAATCATGGATGATATATGATCTACTCGGCACATATTGTTCTGGTATGGGTTTTTTCTAAATTTGATAGAAATCATTATGACCTTGAATGATATCAATGTATTTTTTACACTATTAAATGCATGTATTCACCAAAGCAATAATGTTGACCATTTATGCTATAAATCAATAAATGAATTTGGATTTTAAAACTGGATTTTTCTAATTATAAATCCATAACAATCCTAGATCAAATATATTAAATTTTACGGTACATTAAAAATGAAATATTTATTATCCATCAATGGGAAATTGTTATTTACTCCACGTTGATCATATCAATGGTAATTTATTTGTGATATTTTTATGATTTCGTTGATTCATGGATATTATATTTTATTGATCCCATTTTCTCTCAATATTATTAACAAACATTCATGTTGGAAATATATTAATGAACCTATATATTAATAATTACATTTTGACTCATCAATGTGTTGTTATAATGATAAAAACCATGTTGTTTTACATTGAGAGTATAGAATACAGATTTTTTTGAAATAAAAAACAACAAAAATGTTTTATCAAGTCCCTTTTATGATATTATATATTTTTTTATTATTTCATGATACATCATAATTAAATGGTAAATAATATTTTTCGATATAGATCATATATTGAGTGAAATAAAATTAAATTTTTAGATAATTGATTAATTTCATAGAAACATTATTTTTTATTTATAATTATTAATTATAATAAGATTACAAATTCATCACATGAATTTTAAAATGATAATACACGATTTAATGACTTATGATTTTTTGGTATTATTTTATTGATTATAAAAATTATACGGGAAATTTCTTTTTATTTTCGGGTTTTATTAAATAATGTGTGTGTGTTTGTGAATGTGTAAAATTGACATAGTGAATACATTTTGGATTAACTATCATAGGTATAATATCTCATAATTTCTGTCTATTTTGAAAGGAATGGTTAGGATAACCTGGTCCAATAGTGACACATACTATAGTGAGAGATTTGGACACTTGATTGTGGGATCATTCCTATTGGAAGGAATAGATAATGGGAATTTTTTAGTTTGATCATGAATTTTTTATAACATTAAATTTTATATTAAAAATTTAATTTTCTGTTATTTCGAAGAAAAAATGTTTTTTTAGAATAGAATTTTCAAAATGGGATATGTTCATATGGTAATTATAAAATAATAGTTTGTCTTTTCATATAGAATTCACGAATTTTCATTCATTTATACAAATCATTTTTTTAATATTTATAAAATGAATTTTTATAATGACAAGTGTTTTTTAATAGAAATTAAATATTATGAAATATTTGATTTATTTATTCTTTGTGGTTTTTATAATACTATATCATTTTTTAAATTTTATTTATTCATTGTTTTTTATATGAAAATTAATTTGAAAATTAAACTATTTTAGTGTAAAACTATTTTTATTTTCTATTGTTATTTGGAAATGAAAATTATCTTCCTCAAGTATATTTTATTTATTATAGTATTTATAAAAATCCTTCCAATATTATATTAATCTAAACATGTTCGTATATTTTGACATTTAGATAGTATTATGCATGATATACATAAAGGTAATACTTATTCATTAATCAATAGTGAGTCCTATATTAATTTTAGAGATAGAAATGATGATTTCATTAGACAAGGATTAACTATATTCTTATATTGATTAATTTGTGATGTTTTTTAATGAAATTATACATTTTTGAAATGAGTTTAATATTGTTAGAGAATTGATTTAAAATATGTTTTTCTAATTTTATATTATTTAAAATTATATTAGTTTATTTTTTAATTGAAAATAATATTCTATATTGTCTGCAATATCTCCCTCCGCATCATGGTTATCTTTGGAGAGCATGGAACACAATTCAGACTATTTCACATCTAATATTTGGTCTCCTGATTCATGATCTCGGGATTAGATGTCCCAAAATTGTATACATGCATTTATTATGAGATGAATATTTTGATTATTGAATATAATTTATAATTAGGAAATTAGTTTTAATAATTTTCTGATACTAAATTGTGACATGATTATTATAGAATATATTTCTTTTCATTGAATTCCACATAAAATAATGGTTTGTGACAATTTAATAGGGAATGATTATGTTTTATATATTAAAATATATTTAGAGAAAAAGGAAAAGATTTCATGGAAATTTTAGGTATGATAATGGTAACTCTACATTATATAGTATTATAATTAACATTTTTTATTACCTATATGGTTGATAATATAATTTATTTATTTTATGGACTTTCTCATAAAATGTGTAATGTTACAAGGGAATATGGTTAATAAAAGGATATTCTCTATAATAGTAACAATAAAATCCTTAATTATTTGGCATTCCCTATAGAGATTATTCTAGATAAACATAGAATTTTTTTATATATTATGTGGGGTGGGTTATATTCAATAGTATATTCATTATAATTAAATAAGAATGTAATTTACATGATAAAATTCATAATCAAGGATATCATAAATGAAAAATGATTCACAATGTGCCTATAAATATATATATAGTAATAACGAACTGTATTAAATATTCTTATATATATGATTTTTTTTAAAAATATTTGATAGAGGAAGATATATCATATATGTAGATGTTGATTTATTGTGTTCCACTAATAGGTGGATGATTATGTTTTATATGTATAAAAAGGAGATAACATTGTGTATTTTATGAGATATTTGATTAAATATATTATTTTATTTATTATAGAATTTTAGAACGCAAATGATTCGAGTACAAATAAATGGTTCGCTAAAATTCAATATTTCGGATTCCACCCAACAAAAATCGAAAATATTTCAATGTTGGACAAATTAAGAGTTATTTTAAACAATTTTTTTTAGTGGGAATGGTTAGATAATGAAAAAATCGTACTTATTATAAATATAATTCACCAAAAATGAATTATGATCTAAGGACTCATTAAAGAGTGTGATTATTTTATTAGAAAGAGAGTTCATCCTAATATATTTTCAAAATGATTATTATATTTTATATAATTTTTCAAAAAAAATTGGATTAATATACATTAATAACTTCTCTGTGAGTTACTACAATAATTGGTTTAATAATTTTCTTGATACATTTTAATAGCCTTAATTTATCACTACATAATTGATGGTCAACATTTTGTTATATATACAGTCTAGGTTCTATTGACTAAGAATAGGGACCACACGTGTTGATATAAATTTTCAGCTATTTAGTTTTATATCATCTTTGATCATTTCTTGAAGTATGTAAAAATATGGGGGGTTTTTTTGGTAATTAGTATGACACTTTATGATATAATATTAACTAACTAAATAAATATTTATTTCATTTAATAAATTAAATAACATATTCTTTTGATTATCATTGTAGTTCCAAATAAAACTATAAAAACATTTTAGGTATATTAGAATAGGTTTGTGAGCAGCGATGTTCTACTGGATAATACATTGGGATATATATCATGTTAATTGGAGAGTTAGTTTCATGGATATATAGAAGCACACAAATCGTCTACTATTTAGAGTGGTGGGTTGTTGTTGAGATATTTTCCTAGTATATTAATATAGAACACAATGTATGATATATAGTGAATTTAAAATTGAATTTTTTTATTGAATGAATCCAATTTCATTTATAATTTATTAAATATAACAATAAGAATTATAAGAACATTAATCGTAACTGAATTATCCTCAGAGGATGGTTTTCATTAAATTAGCTATTTCACCTACGTATTGACTACCAAAAGTTTATATAAATGCTGGGGAAAGTAAATAAACATTCATCTTGAATTTAAATTATATTTAGTGATCCAAATTGTGTTCATTGGTTTCATAAAAATAAAAATATGGAATTAATGTAATTAGTTGTGTGTAAAATTTGTGGATATAACAAAATGTATATTCTAAGGTTGAAAAATCAAATATTATTTTTTCATCATTCCATTAATTGTTTTCTTTGTACCCAATGTCATTATACATCTAATTAATAGTGATTCCATTAAATAAAAAAAATTGGCGGTATTTATGTATGTAATCTTAATTTTTATGAACATAGGAGATGGTATTGGGACATAAACTGGAAATTATATTTATTTTTTTTCTAACATTAAATAATGAAAAATCAATTTTTTCAAGACACAATAGTTGATGATATTATGTATTTTAAAAAAATAATTATGTTACTCTTAAATGATAAACATGAATTTAAAATTAATAATAGTTGAATATAATGAGAAGTCTAATAGGTATTTATGTATTATAAATTCACAAGTAATACAAAACCAACTCTACTTATACGTTAATTATAAATTCAGTATAATTTTTATAGAAATGTATATAGACTATTATTGGGAAGTGAGATGAATTTTACATGTAAATTTATTGAATATGTATATTGAAAATTTATACATTGTTTGTTGAAATAACCTAATATTGATTTTTAATTAGGTACTATTGTTCATGACCTTAAGAGTTACTCGTATTACATTTTTTTTGAAAATACTTTCACACACACACACACACACAGATATATATATATATTATCTTATTGTTTATCTTGACATACCACTGTACAAGAGATTAAAATTAATTCATATTATTATTATTTATAAAATTTAAATGTTATGAAATTTTAATTTCGTGGATGTTTCCTTGGGAAAAAATATCTAAACCATGTTATAAAATAAATGTGATCATTTTAGAAATAAATGGTCTTATTTTTCAACATTCACATGGACGTAATGGAGAAAATGGTTTGTGAGGTTATCTATATCATGTCTGTGATTTATATATTGGTGAACCATGTTTTGTAGGGTTATTTTTTATAAAATGACCAAAGAATGTGGATGCATTCATTAAATAGTGAAGATATAATTGAGGGATAAATGATAATATGGTTCTAAACACTTATTTATAAGGAATAAAATAGTTATTGTGTAATTTAAATTTCATATTCTAATATCATTTTATATATTGATTGTTTTGGTGGTTTTTTTAGTAACTAATATTTTACATGATATCAAAATACAATTAATATAGTCATTATTTAAGAAAAAATTGACTAATTGATTTAACCTTGTATGAATTTATTGTATATGATGATAATGAATTGATAACATTACATTTAAAAAAACTTTATACACATTATAAAGTTTAAAATGAAGAATTTTTTTAAGGCATCATGATTTGATACCCATCATCATCACAATAAATAAATAAATTTTTGTTTTAGTTTAAGTGAATTAGATGCCATATTACTTTTATTTCCTATGTATATTTGATGTATTTTTTCATTATAGTGGAATTATTAATATGAAGGATGTCATTTGAGATTATATAATTTTAATTATAGTAATCTCAAATAGATAGCCACTCTATATTATCAGAATTTGAATGTACACCCATAATTCTATGAGGTTGAAATTGATGTTGAGACATTCCTTCATGCTATATAAAACATTACATCACCTGGATAGTTATTACATAATATCTAAATTAAATATTGATAATATCAAATAAAAAATAATTCATATGTTCGGTAAACATGAAAATTATTATCATAAAATATTAATAAATGTGGGATTATAAAATATATATAATGATTTCATGACAGTCCTCCTAAAGATCTTCATAATCTCATGATCATATATTATAACTGATGGATATGTACCAAATAATGGGTGAGAGAAAAAACCATGTATATGGAGGGAAATTGGAATGAAATATAGACATGTAAAAAGATGTCTAGATGAGTAAATATCATGGTTTTTTTCAAATCATTGGAAATAAATTATAATCCTTAGAACATGAAATCTTATATAATAATATATAAAATATGAATAATGTATAATTATTAATCATCGAAATCATAATTCATGGATTACTATAGAGACAATGTTATGTAGTTAGACTAGACATGCTGCCAATTATAAAAAATAGTACCATGTATATGAAGATGCTCAACCCTATATCTCGACTCCAATATACTATTCAATAAACACATTCTTTACATATGGTTTTTAATTCAAACAATAAATTACAAAACATAACTCTACCATTACTATGTGACATAATGAAAATAATTGAGTACAAACATGACCAATACATTTTAGTTGTATATATTTAGAAAATTTTGAAAAATATTAAAAATAAAAATGCCATTATTTTAATATATAATAAAATTTATTCCCAACATATCATTAAATAAATAATCGATAATAAGTCTTCAACACCACATAAAATTCCCAGATTCATGCAACACTACTTTCCATATAATTTTTATTTTTTATTCATAACATGTTGAAATAGAATAATAAGAATAGGGGATTTTAATATCATCATATGGTAAAATTTACAATTGAAAAAATCATGGAACATACATGGAATACATATTATGAATAAAATAAGTAATCTTAAAAATACCATAATGTACATAAATTGGTAAAATAATATATCAATAGATAAAAATGAAAATAAAAAAATCGTATGCATTATATTATATGATTTTGGGGTGATGGAATATATAATTTCATAAATAATTATCTTATATCCAATGAATTAGTAGTCAAATGTTACGTATTATCAATATTATAGTCTAGAAATATTAATGAATGTTGTAGGAACACACCAAATACGCAAAATTGATTGTATCATGGGAATTGAAAATTAATCATGGGGAAATATAATTTTATTAACCACTTGTAACTTGTTATGAATTAATCATACAATAAAACAGGTACCACAAAATTTATATTAATAAAAAATATACAATAATTAAACGATGGTTTCTCAATAAATTCAAAATCATGTATATAGAGTGTAAATGAATAAAAATACTACCATATTTTTAAATAATAAACAATAATACAAATACATCTTCATCCAATAAATAAATGGTCTCTCAAGGTGAACATCCATAAATATATCTTACGTAAAATATGACGTTCACATCATATATAATAATGAGTATATGTATTAATCAATGATTTAATAATAAAATTTTAACGATACTACTGAATTTATTTTGGTTTTTTAAAAAATAACACAACCTTGGTGTTTTAATATAAATACAGAAGGATGTAGACATATAGGAAAAAAACGTTGTCAAATAATTCCGAAACCACACTGTTGGAACCATGGCCGTTATATGATAGAAATGGAGAATTATTTGAGTTTTTTTCAATCATCATTAGTTGTTCAGAATGTATTCTAGGAAAGGAATCATATAGTTACTGCAAACAATATGGTGTTTAGGATGTTGCACACATGGCCTAACATGGGATCATAACGTCAAAATATGGAAAAGGAAAATGGTGAACCCATGTCATAAATGTGAACGAAATAATCTTACATGCCCAATGCGGCATCAAAAGGAGTGTTGCGGGCTTAGGAAAAATATTTCAAGCACCAAAAAAGACGTGTTGGAAACTTGTTCACAGGGTCATCATGACCTATAAATACGCAGCTTCCCCCATGGAAGACTAAGCATTTTCAAATGAAAATCTGGTCGCTCTATTACAAAAACAATATGTATGGTAAGGAATTGAATAGATCTGATATTGTGTGCAAGGTGATCATTTTGTCTGATTAAACCAAGTGAACTCTTCAGTGTAGTGGACAGAAAGATAAGGCTTGTGTGGAAATTAGGTGTTTCCTAAAATTATTCTTGCATTAAAAATCATAAATCTTATGCACTTGTGTATTTATTTCGCATATGTGTGGAGGAAGCATCAGACATGATTTTTATTATCCGGAATGTGTTATCAGTGCGTTCAAGTGCATAAATTCAGGACTTCGATGAAACCAGTGTCTCACGATGAATAGAGACAAAGACTTAAATGTAGAACTATTGAAGTAGCCTTCATGTCGATAAATTGAGGTTGACTTCACTCAAGGCAGTGAGGTAGGGAGAGTTAAGGGAAGTAATCTAAGGGATGCAGTGATCTATCCTTAAAACTTTGTAATTTCAGTTTTCCTAGGAAAAAAGTGACTATTACTGAATATTGTAATCCTCAAACTAGTAATGATTAGTATATTTAGGTATGACTGACACCCTATCGGTGTATGCTCGTTTGACGTATCACTTTGACGTGAACCATGTAAATTTGATGTGTCATCTCCATGAATTCATTTGTTTTTCTGAATTAACAAGTTCCTTCCAATGTGGGAACAATATCCACAATATTAAAAATGAAAAAATTGACATCATGTTTCACTCATCCTTTCCCAGGGTGTTTTGGGGTCCTTCATACACCACCAATGAAGGGACCATGAATTATATTGATCAGAATGGTGACTTTAATAAAGTAAAAGGTAAATATAAATAATATTGAAAATCATGAATTATAAATTATAATATGTTAAATCACTCACAATATTAAATGTATAATATAAGTGTAAACAAAAAATCGATTTTGTCAAAAATCTATAAAATTCAAATACAAGACAATGTTATGGGTCACATAAAACAAATTTTTTTCAAATTTAGAATACAACAATATTTGAAAAATTACATTTAAAAAATCAGGTATGTTCTTGAGAATATATAATTATTATTATAGAGCCTTATGGAGAGGAATACAAAAAAATGATTGTGAAAGTAAAAAAACATTTATATATTTTGATGAATTAACATTTTTATGAACCTAATTACTTATTAATCTATATTTTTCATAAAACAAAAATATTCCAAATTAAAAATTTATAATAAAATAAATTATAATATTACGGGTTGAGAACCCAGTTATGTAATAACATGTTTTAATATAAAACATGTTACTCAATGAAATTAAATTTTAGTTACGAAAATATCTTTAATTTTCGAGATGGTATTTATAAATGGCCAATTTCAAGAAGATAATGAATGTATATAAGATTTACTTTTCCAAAAATATTATTAAAATTAATAATTAAATATAATTTTAAGAAAAAATAATAAATAGAAACATAGATTATAGAATCAACCATGTATCATGGAATTTTAAATTTAGACAAATAACTCTTAAAAAATAAGTGGAATCCAATAATTTAGAAAGAGTGATATATTTATATTGAACATAAAATACCCAGAATGAAATTTATTAAAAAATATAATATCTCAAATATGTATTATTTAAAAAATATAATTTTAATTAGGTTAATAATTAAAAACTATAAAAGGGATGAATTTTATTTTAAAATCATAAAAACTATACAATCATTTTAATGAAAATATATTTAAGGATATGAATTATAATAAAATATTAATTACTTTACATAATGATAGTATTCTGACATAAAATACTATATTTATTTTAGATAAACCATTTTGGAGAAGTAAGAGTGTATAACAATTAAATTGTCCAATAAAATTGGAAATTGAGGAAAGAAAATCCTATATTTTATCCTAGTTTCCATGAACACCCTCTTCCCACTAGTAAAAAATGTTAACTATATTAATAAATTATTTTTAAGGCATAATACTATATTTACAATTTTTAACATTTATGTATTGTAACTTCATATATGACTTCTTTTTATTTATTACCTATTTAAAATATCAGGTTTAAGTAATGGTGATTGTTTTGAACAAGTTTTATAAAAATAGTTTCACATTAATTATTGTTACAAATTTGATAATTATTATATCATTAATGATACATTAATTTTTGTTTCATGATTTCTACAAATGTATAATTTAATTACATGGTGTTTTTTGTAATAATAAATTAATGGGAAATCATTAATGATTTTTAGGTCATTCTTAATAAATTATTGGTCCCCGATTATTAATTTTTTAATATTTCATATCAAATATAAAAAATAGAAAATATTTATTTACCTATTTTTATCATATAATAAAAGTAATTATTCTCTCATAGACATCCATTATATCAAATCATTTTATTTGTCATGTAGGTGGTCAAACAGTCTAAAAAATTAATATATAATGATTAATAAATGATTATGTAGTTGTTTCGATGTATTGTCCTTAGAACAGAAAAAATGATATTATTTAGTTCTACTATTTTATTAAATAATAAATTCGAAGGTGTAGATGAATAAGTATGGTATTTAATAATATTAAATGATATTATTAAAATGATTTTCCACTAACTATTAATATTTTAAATGATTGAATTATGGATGATCATTTATTGATCGTATCCTTATTAGTTTATAAAATTTTAATACGAGGAACTTATTAATATCATAAAAATAATTTTTTTTCTCTTTATCCCATTCATTAAACTGTCCATAAATGGAATTGAATGAATATTGTCATATTTCTTTAAGGAGGATGTAGTTCAAAAATAGTTATGAATCAACTTTTCAATACTCTGAATGGAGTGATAAAATCTCATTAATGAATATTCCTTTAATATAATAAAATTAGAACATAACTAATATTTATTTTATAATATTAAAATAATGACATTACAGTTTAATGATAATATTGACAATAATGAAGTCATGTAAAAAGGATTACTCATGGTGAGTATAATGAGAGTTTTGTGGTGGATCCATTAGAAATGGATGGATGATGATAAAGTTGTGTGACCAAAATAAAAATAAATCATGAGGGGATTAAAATTGAAGGAATAAATGATTTTTTTTGGATAAAAACTAATTTCAGTGATTGAATTGAATGGTTTGTAAGATATGCCTCTAATATGTACAATGCGATTTTGTTTTTATAAATACCGAATACAATTAATAAATGAAAGTAACTCGAAATGAATGTGGATATTATCACATATATGGTATCTTTTGTAGGTATTTTCTTATTTTATTTTGGTCTTATAATTATAGACTAGATTTTTTGTTGACTCATGGTGAAAAATTGTAAATCTTTTGATCTGACAATAGGAGGAGCATGATCTATGAACGGTTAGCATGAACCATGTGCCTACCCAGAAGATACATTATTTCACATTCAATGAAATTATCTAGATTACACAAACTCACACAAAGTTATGTGACCAACCATGATTCCAAACCAGTGCCTTTGTTTAAGGTGCATAATCATCGACATAGGCTTTATCCATATGCCATGAAACTATTCGCCCTATTTTCTCCATGGATAGATATTATGTTTAGTTGTTGCATTGTCTAGAAGACTATGCATCCCAAATATTTTTCATTACAATATAATTAAAATAAATATTTTAACCTTTTCCTTTTATATGTTATAGCCAAATCCAACATTTATTGATCCATTCATGTTTTATAGCACTAGGAACATCTCTGCATCCCTCTTAGATCACATGTACATAATCTTCATGGTGGATTGTATGAGATATTAATGAAATCATTTATTAAGTGTTTCATATTCTATTCACATCCTTCCTCTTGGAACCTTCATCCCTAATTTGTGGGGATATTATTCGTTTAGTGGGTTGGTTGTCATCAATTGGGTTGAACATTGCTTCTTTTAGGTTGAATATTAATGGTTATGATTTTCCATTCCCTTTATAGGGTATCATTATGGTGATGTTTTGGTTCTATATAGGTTTATAATACTCACTAAGTGAAAGGTAGGTGAATCCATTATTTAACATTGTTGAATTATATTATTATTATGTTTATTCATTATAAATATGTTATATGGAACTTGTGGATGTTCAAAACTATGAATTCAAAATCTATTGTGTTGAGAATGAATTGAATGATGGTTTTCCAAATATAAAAGGTTGATATTTGTTTTTGTATCAAATGTAATAGCTATGTGCATGATTTTGGTGGTTCATGTGACAGATGGAATTCCATTTAGCCTGAATGTAATCCTTAGTAACATGATTTGGAATACTAGGTCTAGTATACCAGTTGGACCTACAGGGCTGAGCCCCAATTTGCCTATATGTATTGATGCTAAATCACTAAATAAAAAATTTATAATGATTATATACAACTCGGCCATGTGTTGTGGTCCCCTCTTGTTAATTGTTCATGAGGGTGCCCTTTGTTTTTTATTCTTATCATTGTGGTTTGATAATACAAGAACCCACTAACCCTCATGCCATTGGATTTTCTAATGATGATATTATGATGTTATTCCTATTGTGAAACATGTTATGGTATCATTAATCACATTTAATTTCAAATATTTTTCATGTACAAACGTTTTCATCTATTTTATTGAATAATATATTATTTATTTGTCTTGTGATGTTATATAATTAAATATCTATTCATGTTATCATACTAATAATTAGATCAAATCTACATAAAACTCCGTGTTTATGTAGTCCCTATTATGATTGACCTAAGTAAAGCTATGTTGTTTTTTCTGGTGATGGTGAATCTTGTTGTGTGTATATATTCTCTTGATGATGTTCCTTGAAGTGGAATAGGGTATTTTACCATATTTTAGCATGGTTAATTAGAAATTTAGATGGTTCCCATCCTCATTTTGGTATTTTTGTGTTTCTGGTTTTGGTCAAAAAAATGAAAACTATTTAACTTGTGACATTTTTATGTCTTCTAAGTGGAATCCATCCGAAATGTGATGTTTGATGTTGAGACATTGGTTTACATTCCCTAGAGATCGGGAAATCAATTCAGAACATTCGATGGGCCATGTTATTTTAATGGTTCGATAGATTTCCAATTTGGATAATTATAATACGGTATATATGGAAGGATTCCCCATTTTTTAGGTTATGTTATTTGGAAGTGTTTGTATATATAAGAGCATTGGTATTTAGTGCCTGAGGTTCTAGTAATGAGTTGTATATCTGGAATTCAACCATTATCAATTTAAATTGGAAACCATATGGTCTTTATTATTCGGATTGACATTTCATCCAGGTGTGATGTACTGGCTTCTAACTATACATGTACACTGTGAAGGGGTTGAGTGGGTTGAAATAGGATTATGAATTTTTTGTTTTGTTTTTATTTATAAAAAATTTACATTTTTTTCTCCAAAAAAATATTTTGATATTTGTAGATTGTTTTATATGTGTTAATTGGTTTTTCTATCACCAAGCTTCTATGGATACTTCTTGTGAAGTTGAGGGATGTGGTTTGAGAGAGTTATAGCTCTCAATTTGATAATAAACTAACATATGAATTGTTATAGTATATCCTAGAATTGGATTAGGATGTACGATCTAATAGTTTCCATGTTAGTGAATCCAAAAAATGATTGAGAAACGATATGCTTGGGGGTCCCTTGGAAGAATAATCCATCATTTTAGGGTGTCCTAGAACCTGATGATGGTAAGGATTGGACCTAAAACATAAAAAGGTAATTTGGGACATGTGAGATGAATAGAGTCTTAAATGTTTTGTGTTCATAGTTCTTTTCTTATGGTCATTGTTGGAGGTAATGTGAATCATGGGTTCAAGCTAGGATGCATGAGCAGATGGGTTGGAAGGACATCAAGATTGTCATCAATGAAATGAATTCCTCTGATACCAAGGTTATACATGAAGAAAAGTGGTCAATTTTTTAAGGCCTCTAAGGGTATATCATCCCATGAATAACCATCCAGGATAGTAAGTTCTTGAATATGAATTCCTAGTGGTACATTTGGATCTTCAACCATGAAATGTCATATTATGGTAGAGTTGTAGGTTAGTAGTAATTCTTAGGCTTAGTAAGAGATGAGGCATCTTCTTACTATGGATCCAGTTCCCCTGGAATCTAATGCAGTACTTTCCATAGTTCATGGTTTGATTCTTATTCATCATTTATATATATATATATATATATTATATTTGATATGAGTTATTCATATTCTCTTATTTCATCTCATATTGTGTATTTCTGGATATTCATGACCCATATCATTCCATATGTGGTGTAGTTTGTAAATCAACATGATGAGAAGATAGAATAAGGTTGTAGAAGTCCATAATGCATGATCACTTTGTTAGGGATTGTGGTGGACTGGTATTTTCATGTTTTTGAAACGGAATTCTTCGATGTGATCCCTATCATGGATTGAGTGGTGTGTTTCTAATCTCACACAAATTTTTATAACAGAAAGTGAGATTCAATGAATGTTATGGGAGAAAATATTTCATCCATGGTGAATGGGATCCATTTTCATGACTTTTTGGACAACTAATTCTAGAATTGGTATTCAAATATATCAGATATCATTGCTCATACAGGAGGGTTATGATGGGATTACTTAGGGGGGATTCACTTGAAATGTGGCAATGGTGAAAACAATGTTTCAATATTATTTTTTAGGTTACCTCCAGATAATTATGTGGAGTTCACCATTAATATGGTAATTGGATGAAATATGATATCTATCCCCTAATATCATATGGACCCAATTGAATTTAGGGAAATAATGTAATTGATAGCCAATTTGGAATCCAAATGATTCATTTTTCAAAGGGTCTCACCTTGGGTTGCCCCAATTTTTTTATAACAATAAGGATGATCTGTATTTCTATTTTTCCATTTATTAACAATATTTTAATAATATAAATATCAATTACAAAATATATGTATCCCCATAATGATGAAATTTTATATCAACTCAAGGGGTTACTATTTTTCTAAAGGTTGATATGTGTTACCGTCATCCCTAGTTAAGAGACAGAGATGTGAATATCCCCAAAATTTCATTCCAGAGAATTTATCATCTCATTTAGAATTTTGTCATGATATTCAGATTAGAAAATGATCCAATTGTATTCATGGATCTTGTGAATATGGTTTTATATAAGTATCCATATTCTTGTGTTGGATTGTGTATAGATGACATCATCTTATACACCAGAATTGAGAAAGATTATGAGTAGAAATTAACGATTATGATGGGCACTCATTAAGATCAATGTTTCTTCTAAGAGTTAAAAATATAAAATTTGGACGAGGGAGTTAATGTTAATGTGAAATTTGATCTCAAAACATGGGAATTTAGTTGACCATGATCTGATTGAATAAGTACTGTCATTGGAGAATCTAATGAATTTTTTCAAATTCATGAGATTTTGGGGCCTGACATGGTATTACAAGTATATTTTCAATGATTTATAAGATCTTTCATGGCCTATAAATGCACTTAACTAGAAATGGGTAAATTTTTGAGTGCAATTGATGAATTTAATGTGACCATTGAGGTGCTCAAGAGTTGTTTGACTACATAATTATTCATATATTTTATAAATTTGAAAAGGGATAAATCATCTAATATGATGCATAATGTATGTGTCTTTAGTGTGTGTTTATTTATGATGTAATTGTGGTGGTGTTTGTTTAATTCTAATATTAACCACATGAAAATAAATATACAGCACATAAATAGGAATTAGTGGTCGATATTCATTTTGTTATAACATGGATAAATTATATATTCATGGTGAAATATGTAATGTAATCATATAATAAGATCTTGTCATTAATTTTATATAATATGTATATGAATCTGAGGTAATGACGATGGGTCTAGTAACATCACCTATTTGATTTTCCTATCATCTACAACATGAGAAAATTATTTTTGGTAGCATATTCCTTGAGCATGAATGTTCAGTTCAAGAATGAAAATATTCATGTGACGAGTGTACATTGATGAACATTTTCCCTATATTCATATGGAGACCATGGAGCATTGTATAGATGGTGTTTTAGCTAGGGTTAAACTAATTTACTCCATTCCATAACTAATTAAGAATGAAAAACCTGGTAATGAGTTATTCTTGTTGTATATGTCTTTTCAAAACAATGGGTAGGATCTAAGTTATTGGTATTTTTCATTCAATGGAATTATCTATTTCAGGGGTGGTTTTGGGGTCCTCATCATTGAATATTTTTTAAGGAAATGAACAACATTATAGGTGGTCAATTTATCATGGTACAACCATGGTGTTTTATGATGTGTGCTTACACATCTACCATCTAGGTATGTTGAAATATATAGCTAACTTCGTGTAAAGGTATTGTACATATAAACATGATAAAGAAAAATTTTATAGGCCCTATAGTTTTATTTAGACTCTACATAATCTTACCTCAATGAGGGATGAGGTCACTAGGGATATTATCATAAGGTTTACTCATATTCCAGGCATGGGGAATCTGATTTGTGTAGTGCTTGAAATATGACCAAATTTACCCATTTAAATCAAATCAATGATTCATCTAAAGTGGATATGTTGGTCTGGATGTATGTTTAGGACATAGTTAGGACTCTAGGTGTTTCATTTATAATAATTTCATATAGGTATCCTCATTTTACCTCTCGGTTTTGGGAATACCTTCTGAAGGATCATTGAACTATGGTTATGATGAGGATGGTATACCATCCTCAAACGGATGGTCATACATAGGGACCAAATTAAATATTAAAAGAAATGAAATGATCAAGTGGGTTATATTTTTTAGGATAAATGTATATAAATTTGTGTTGGATGATGTTTTTATATATTAAAAGTTAAAAATAGACAATAAAAATTTCTTCTAATGTGGTTCTTTATGATTGATGATGTCAGTTCAATTTGTGGAAATAAAGATGGAGAGACATCATGGTTGGGTTTCATAATATTTTTGGATACATATAAGAAGATTAATTTTATTGGGTAGGATTTTTGACATCAATTTGGTACCATAAGTCTCATTTTGATCAGTGAAACCTAGTCCTGAAATTATCAGTTGGTTATTGGGTATTTCAGATGGAGGCCCCTCTCATGGATCACCATCATATTAGTATGAATGTGAAGATAATGTCGACGAATGTAGTGAATTTTAAAATTATAAAGATAATTGGTATGATGAAATACAAGTTATCATTTACATTATAGTTTTCATCGATCAATCAAACGATCCTTGAATCATAATTAAGGAGATATAATCTGAACTGGTCTTTCAAATTGGATTGGGAAGAATTGGAATTTGAGGCTAATTGTTCTATAGATGAGAGGATAGTGTGTATTGTGGAGTTCCATGAATTTTTTTCGGAGGATGTAAATAATTCATTCATTCATTTTATTTAGTTGTACGAAAAATACAATAATGGTATATACGAGTATAAATTTTGGGTTGGTAAGTAATACCCTTTTTTCTATTATTAGTTTCTAGAATGTATTTCGATGGGAATAACTTTATCAAGGTAGAAATAATTTTTAAAATAATGGTTTATTTTTTTTGGTACATTTTCTTATATTTTTTTCTTATATATAAATCATTTCATTCCCCAGTTATTTTTTTAATAATGTTATTTTTTTACCTGATTACATATGGTGCATAGTTTCCACACAGTATGTTGATAATGTGTTCTTGTCAGGAATAGACTGTGAACCCTATATTGTGGAACACACTAGGTCACACGACCTACCACATTAACAAAAAATAACTTTATACCCATACTAGTAGTTCTATTTGATGAACAAAGTCAACTTAAAGAGTGTATTCCCTCCCTTATCAAAATGTGTGGTGTGATTTGATTTTTAAGGTAGGATCCTCATAGTTTTTGGATGCTCTTCCAAGACTTTTGGAATAACCATGTTTCCTTCGTTTATCACTATGTTTTTTGAATTAAACATTTATAACTAAACTTATTTAACCCCGAATAATATATTTC
This sequence comes from Viscum album, assembly GCA_963277665.1. NCBI lineage: Eukaryota > Viridiplantae > Streptophyta > Magnoliopsida > Santalales > Viscaceae > Viscum > Viscum album. Next base: position 556,060,784 of record OY728138.1, read on the forward strand.
TTGATCTAATAAAGATATAAATCACTACTCGCATCTCCCAAACCCTCTAGGATACATTGGACCTCATTATCATGGTGGATTTGGATTTGGATTTTCTTGACAACATCTAGTATTCCTCTCCAATTCTTGTATCGTCCTTCTTCATGATTTGTTCTTCCCTATTTCATTCCTATTCTTCCTACAGAAGATTAGTTACTCTAATTTGGTAGGAACCATCCCTATTAAAGAAATATATTGATAGATATGGTTTTCTAAAAATTATTGGGTCTCATTGTGGTGTGGTTGTGGTTTTAGAATAGTTTTAGGATGATTCAAAGTGAAAAGGTATGTGGTTAAATGATTATCACTTTTTGTTGATTCCGGTACGCTTAATATTCATTCTAAATGTGTTACATCTAATTTTTGGGTTGTGTAATTGTGATTTAAATAAATTTTAGTGTGTTATGAATAGAATGATGTTTTTGAGATGAAAATGATTTATTCCCGTGGGAGTTTGTAATGATGGAGATATCTGCACTTTTTGTGTGGTTATTTTGAAATAGGGAATGAAATTTATTACAAAGGGAACCCCTAGTGACTATGTATTGAATAATAGGTCTAGTACCCTAATGTATCCAATAGTCTTGAGGCTAACTTCCCCTAGAATATTTGACGATAAACACTAACGAAACAGATTATAATGATTGGACCCACTAGACCTTTGGATATGTTCCAGTCTAGTGGATACTGAATGTGGATAATATGGGTTTTGGTTAGGATAATCATAGGGAAATGAGGATCCTATGACCCCATTAACCCTAGAGCCTTATTATTTTCATGAGGTTCTCATGTGTTGATATTCATGGCGTGCGACATATGGTGGTATTTAATTTCCTTTTTAATTTTAATCATTGTTTTTATTTAATTAATTTCACACCCCTCTTATAAAAATACTAGAATGCTGATATGTATTATGATCATATATCATTGAATATATTTTTCGGGCATCCTCTTAGAAATTTGATTACACCATACATACACCCTTATGGGTATGTTGACCATTTTTCATTGGAAAAAGGTAAAAGAATATTCTTTCATGGTGGGTATGATTGATCTAAATTCTAGTAGGTCGTATATTGCATATGATTGTGGAGGCGGCATGGGGGTACCGACTATCTTGGTCTATGGAGGTATGGTTATGTATATTTTTTACACCACATTTTGGAATTTCAGTTATTTCTATATTCGTTAAAAATATAAACCATTTAATGTGTGAAAGTTTAATTTATTTTTGTTAGGTTTATGATTATGATGTGAGTTGAGATTAATTTTGGTTGTATTTTTTTGTTTATTATAGGTAAAATAATTTATAGATGTTATATTTAAGGATTATACACTACACTCTAGATGGTGGGGATTTGGGACACCCATTAGGCTATGCCTTAGGCCGGGACTAGTGTTGGGTTTGATTGAATCATGATTTGGGTTAAAAAAACACATCTATGGTTTCATATTGAGGTGTCTTTTCCTTAATTTTGTTCTTATCTTTATTTTAGAGAACTTACATGTATAATTTGGGGAAATGAATTTTTTTGGACATGGCATGAGGATGAACACAATTAAGATTCATTTTGTAGAAACTATGCACTAGCAGAGAATAGACATAGTACCATAGACAGTACAATTGTCCAAGACCCATGGCCCACCAAACAGCCAAAATTTTCATAGTTCACCCAGACTTGTCGGCATATTTGATGCACATGATCAGCTGTATAGGTGTGAAACCTCCCCTAAGACGCCAAGGGGATTGATTTCTCATTATATGGATTATACATACTATTGAAAGAAATTCTATATGACCATATTTACAAAACATGTGGCCTTACTAGATCACAAATAATGTAGAATATAGTGTTTTACCTCATTGAATTTAACAAAAAATACATCGTTTATTAAACAATTTCAATATTACAACACAACAAACACCTCCCACTCCCTTATGGATCCCTTTGAGAAAACATGTATACTGTACCTGGACTTGGATATTCAACATCACATCACATAATCATATCTTGTTCATATTTCATCATTGTTTTCTATTTATTCATCCCAATTTCATGAGTTCTATATCCTTCAGACAATTGGCTGCCCTAAAGTGGGTAAAACCATTCTTCTTTGGATTGGGTCTTGATTTTTATTGGTTTCCATTTCGTTTATAGTATCTCATTATTGTAGAATTATGATTATCAATAATATTCAAGAAGATTCCAAGGGAAATATTGGAGGTACTGTGATTTTATCATTGTTGGGTGATTTGAGTAGTCATGATATGCATTATAAATAATTTTATGGAGTGTTTTTGTGGTGTAAATTGTGTTTTGAAAAGTTATTTGTTTTGTGTGTGTATATAATGATGCTTCTCTAAGGTATAACGGTATATTGACATGGGGGATTATTGTGTTGTAGTAGATTGATTTTTTGAGTTGGATCTTCTACCTTATGGAATGAAATTGATCACAATGGAAATCAACTGTCACTATGGAAGGAAGACCGACAATTGTACGCTAGTGTATTTGGTGTGACTGAGGATCTGTCCCCTTACCAGGAATGATTCTAAAACACTATATAGACATATGATTTTGATTGTAGGATACAATAACATGGGATTCATTCCTCTATAGTGGATCATGCATAAGATAATTATTGTTTTTTATGCTAATCACCAAGGTATGAGGATCTATGGAGCCCACTAATACCGTTGCCATAGAATTTACCATGGTTCTCATGTGATGTTATGATTAGAGTGTAACTTATTTTGTGATTAACCTTCCTTTTTAATTTCAAATCACATTTTATTTAAAAATGTTTTCTTTTATTTAATTAAAAAATAGAATAATTATTTTTCTTATGATGTCACAGCATAGAATTTCATTTCTTGGTATCCTAAAGGACATTGTCTCATATCGTACATACTCCCCTAGTTGTACATAGACATTTTTATATTTTACATTGGTAGTGTAATGTTAGAATGCAGTCATGATGGTATATCTAGTCGATAGTATTTCCTCTATTTATGTTATTGGTGAAGGTGGAATGGGGGTGTTTCCACTGTTGTTGTCTGAATCCTTGGTTGTGTAGTTTATTCCCCTCCACATTTTGTTATTATTGTATACTGAGGATTTCCTCAAAAGGGTATATATTTAACATGTGATTGTATCATTTTCATGGTAATAATTTAGATGTTATTTATGATTCTAGTGGGTTTTCTATGGTTGTTTCTTATGGGTCACATCATTCCCAAATGTGATGTTTGATGCCCAGGAACTAGTTTCCATCTTGTGGCGATCTGGTTCTCCCTTTAGGTCTATCCGTAGGTTGGGTTTCGTTTTGGGTAGACTGAAATCCCATTTGGGTACATGAAAGTTCAATAAATGGAAATAATAGAGTGAATAATTTATAATATAAATTATGCATTCCATTTTATTTTACACATGTTTTCAAATATTTTACATTTTTTCATCTTTTAATATATTACCATTTACCATGTTATGTAAATTTTATCATAGAATCTAATCCATTATTAATTAATCTAAAATGGAAATTTGTATATAATTTATACCATCTAATTGACTATTTTAAATCCTTTTTTAATATTAAATTTAAATAAGATAATATTATAATATTATATGTATAATTTATTATTACAAATTTAGAGAAAGAAATGAATTATGTAATAAAATAGAATATATATGTTTATAAATTAAAAATTAAATTTTATAGTGTATTTTTTTAGATATGAAAATTTTTTAACAATTTTTTTCAATGATTTATATATATATATAAATTTCCATAATATCAAGGGATTTAATAATATATTAAATTGAAATATTCAAAATGAAATCAATAATTCTATAAAAAAATAAAATTAATCTTAAACAAATATTGACACGATTTTCTAAAATAATGTAAAACACATAAAATTAAAACTACAAAAATCATGAATTTTACATTAAAATAAAAAATGATTTTTATAAAAAAGACATATTCATTATAAAATTGATTTTAAAAAACCATTTAAATCATTGTTACCATCTTTTACAAATTTATCTATATTAGTCAATTATTCATATAAAATTTATGTTATCATTATTTTTCTCTCGTTTCTTGATTTAGAAATGTATATCCCCAAAAAGATATGTAATTTATAAAAATATATTTTTATTAACAAAAATATCTAATTGTATGATTTCTCTATAACAATTGAATATAATAACTAATAAATCTATTCTTTATTTTATTTTAATAAATTTTTAATTAAAATGTTTGTCATATTCATTATTTTTAATTTAAAATCGTGATCTAAATGTATACTGATAATTTTTGAGTATTGTGTTGAATGTGGGGAAATATATTGTGTAAATTATTTTTGTAATGAAAATGTAAAGTGAATAATCATCGCTTATTAAAAAATCCAAAACATTGGTTTTATATATAATTCCAAAACTACTGACCACATAATAATAAGGTCAAAATCATCATCTCACCAATAAAATTTATTATAAAAACATCATATATGATATTATATAAACAACATTTATTTCCTAAGATTAAAATGAAAACATGTTTGAAATTAAACTCATAAAAAGGATAATATAATCCAATTTGAAATATTAAATTTAATTATATCAAATTAATCATGAGGTTAATAATAACTGACTCAATAGATATTAATTATATTGAATTATTCATTTCTCTTTACACTGGTGATTTCTGTTATAAATGAGGTAATGAAATGAAAATATATAATTGAGGTGTATTAAAGAGAATGAAAAAAATTCTTTTTTATAACTCACATTTAATATTATGTAATTTTAAATAAATATAGGAAATAAGAGAATAAAATTTATAACCATGGAAAATAATTTTTTTTAAATTATTACGGAATAAGAAATGTTTTGATAAACATTAAAAAAAGACATAGATAGTTAATTTTGATTCAACTATTTGATGAACTTATGTTTACATTGATCCATGTAATCATCATAAATGTATGTTTTTAAATAATGATATCTCAAAAGGAGAGAGGGAATTATTATACATATGTATGTAATTCATAAAAAGAATTAATATAGTATTCTTTTGAATAAAATATTTGAAGCCCTCGGGAGATGAAATCATTGTTATGTCCCAATGTATTAATTTTATTGTATCACAAAATTATAAATGGTTAATATTATAGTGATTATTTATCAATATCTCAGGTTTAGTTAAATAATAATTTTACTGTAAGAAAAAGTGTTCAATAAATATATAATTATTTTTAATGTGGATTAGATGATGAGAGAAAATCTCTTAGTAATGGATTTATAGATAATCCTCTTTCCTTGGGTCATGATAAAAGTTTTTATTCATACACGATCTGTATGAAAACATTTTGTTCTATATGAATATTATACCATATTAACATTAAATTTTATTCGAATATTTTAAATAATTTATTATGATTTGGTATTATTTGTAAAGTTTTAATTAATGATAAAATTTTTGGGAGACATAATTATTTTAATTATTCTATTTTAATTTAAATGTAACAGTATACATCATTATAAATTTCCTATTTTCACAATTACCTCTAGATTCCTGAACATACCATAAAATAAAATAAACATGAATACTTTCATTCACATAGATAAAAACGCACACACAATCTATTTAAGATATAATAACCAATCATTTATTTTGTGAAAAAAATTGAAAGGCATCAACCAGATATGTGTTATAACCATAAATTTTTGGATTCATATAATTTGTACGTGATATAATATAAATTTTGATTATAATTAATTTAAAATACTATCTATTATTTTAATAACATTAAATATGTTTTCATATAACTATTAATTTATTTCCTGGAATAATTATAAAAAATGGGATATAGAATATAATATATGATGAAGTAATAAATGGAAAGGATTGTTAAAACATCATCAAAGTCTAATTAATTATTATTTAATGAATATATAGAATTCATATATTTTTTAGAGAATATAATCTCTCCAAGACTCAAATGATGGATAATATGATAGGTATTGTTACAACTCGATCATATATTTGATTTTTTTTGTTTTATGTCCAATTATGATGGGATGATGTATTTAAAATAGAATAGATTTCTGTGTTTTGATGTAACACCCAAGACTTTTATAAGAAATATTTTCTTTTTATTTTATATAAATCATCAATGTAATCTTTCTCTACACACAACACTAGCTTGACTTGCTTTACACGCAATCGCGACCTTCCTTGATAGCTTGCATCATACGCAATACCGAGTTTCACTAAAAAACAATATGTTATTAAAATATTATTACAACTAGCCATTATGAATACTAATAAACACTTTTTGAAATTTATTAAATTTTATTTTTCAAAATGGACTTCATTTTTGGATTCGGAATATTGAAATTAGCCTTGGTCGAAATTCTGGTATTTTCTGGAAACATTCAATATTTGATAAATAGTGAAAACACTGGGTTACTATTTAAAACCCGACTTTTTATTTAATTAATTATTTATTTTAATTAAATTTATTTTAGGTCCAAATTGATACATAATACCTATATAAGTTCAATGTAATTAATTGGAGTAATTTTATAATAATTGTAGATATATAAAAAGTTTATTAAACTTTTCACCGTCTTTTACCCACCTCCTAGGAGAATTTGAAAATTTACATCAAACATAATTTTACCACTTCTTTGAGTGGAATTTAGAAAATCCGAAAGACACGGTTAATATCAAGGACTAATATGTGGTTCAATGAGATGAAAATAATTTTTGGCGAATAGTAACTTTTTAATTTTTTTTACCACGGTTAAAAGTAAATTGGGTAATTAAGGGTAAAAAAGTTATTATTATTACCCTAAAACATGTCTTAATTCAATTGGATAAATTTAATTCGACCAAAAACAACCTTTGGAATAAAATATGACCGTTTAGGCCCACTTGGATTAGATTAGATCATTTATTATTAATTTCTTTAAAGAAGGGTTAAAATAGTTAAAATCAATGTTTAATAATTAAATAATTTATAATATAGGGTTATACATAAGATAAATTTGACTATAAATATTAATTATAAAGCTAAAAAATATTTCCTACATAATGGTATTTTATTTGTAATTTTCAGAAATTAAATAACTTATTTAATTTATGACACAAAGATGATACAATAATTATCTTATTAATGAAATATTGATATAATTGATGTTATAAATACCCAAATAAATGTAATTTGAGACTTTTTATGAATTATACTAATTTTCTAGGTTAATATGACATGTTAGTATTTATTTAAGTAACTTTTTTTGAACTAATCATTCTGTTATGAGTTTTACAAAAATCAATTACTAAATAGTGTCAAAATTGACATAAAATAGTTTTTAAAACAAATATTATATTATTAATTGTTATTTTATTATTAAAAATCTATGGTTCGACCAAATGACTTAGCTAAGGTTATATATATTAATAATAAACAACTTGGGGTTCTTTTTCCTTGTTATATTATGTTTATTAACCTTATAGTGTAAGAACACAAAAAGACACAGTAAAAGTAAAATTATCTTACTTAAAGTTAAATCTAAATGATAAGGATAAAATAGTAAACTAAACTTATCCAAATTCTATTGTATGATATTATTTCAACCCATCCACACCATATCTTCGATATAAATCAATTTGGAGCTATTTAAAACAGAATATGGCGTTATAATAACATAATATTTTTAGTTTTTCCAAAGGTGCCCCTCTCCTCCCTTATAAAAAGGCACCTCCTCCCTCTCTTACTCACACCACATTGAGACTTCATGCTCAGCCAACCCCTGACAATTTTACCTCTCCACTTCCCTAGAAACATCATAGAGGTCCTACTTTCCTTCAAAGACCAATTTTAGTGCCCTAAAAGGAAGTCTCAAAGAAGCACTTTAAAGAAGAGGTAATGTCCGTTACCGATTCTTTCAACTTTATTTCTTCTTCCACATCTTCTTCATTAGTTGTTTCATTATGAATTAATAAAATCAGTATCACTCATATACTGATATTTTATTATAAGTATGAAACAACCCTATTTCACCATCTATCCATGCTACGGAAAACGAAATCACCATGCGTGCGTACGTACAGAATACCGTCTCCACGCCGTGGTGTAATCTATTTTCCACCACCACCTTACATGGATGGGTATAATGGTGTAAAGAATAAATATATATGATTATTGTAAAGTGATATTTATTCTTTAATATAATACATACACTCCAATACAATTCCACGATCATGGGAAAAACATCATCACTCTTGTGTACGTACAGAATACCATCTCCACGATGTGATGCGACTCATTCTACATGATTTTCATTGAATAATGATTACATAAATGAATTGAGTGAATAAATATGATATATATTACACTAATACCATTCTGGAAATGAGTTATCTATAACCTAAAAAAGAAGAATAAGAATTTATTCGACAAAACATGCATAAGAACAAAAATTAATAAACACCCGAATAACAAGTAGAAATGAAATATTACTAATAATAAGCTAATAATATGACCATATATGATATCATAACAATGAGTATGATTATTTAATAAGTCAATGACATTATTTAAATCATTAGACAAGAGGTTCGGACACTTACGAATCAAATCAGACCTAAGGTAAGGGAAATATCACAATCTCATTTTTATCCGGGATTATTTATACTTTGGAATTTACTGGGGTGTATTTTATAATCCACATCCATGTTTCCTCAATATGTAATATTATTTCCATCCACCTAAAATTTTTTAAATCCAATTTTACCCTTCGGTGAGTTTTTAGTAAAATATACGAACAGAATCTTTTGTCGTTTTTCGTACGAGGTACTTTTTGACTTTTCCGAAAAAAGTACGAGAAGAATGTTTTTTTAACTTATACGGCATGAATGGATTTTTGAAAAATTATTTCCCAGAAGCTTCCTTTACATTTTATAAAGTTTATTTTAAATCAACTTATTTTAGTTTCAGATTGTATGACATGCTAATAAAGGAAAAATGTTTTTGAAGTAGAAAGAATCTTTTCCTCAAGAATTGAGTTCAAGGAATTTATCAAAATTATTTTCCATCTAATATAATATAGGGTTCTGTTTTTGGCTCTATTATTACATTGATTTGATTATGTTGTGATGTAAATATTTTTAAGATGTCACGATGTTTAATATTCCCATTTTTATTACATGGGTTATGCAATGATGTACGGTTTATGATTTTGTGGCACACATAAGAATAGTATCATTATAAGATGGGTGGGACCTATATCTCCCTCCAATGCAGTGGGTAATGATTTTATATCTCATGAGATAGACATGGATGGAACGGCATGTTACACAGGTTTGGTGAAATAGGACTAAAATGAGGAATGAACTCGGTTCAGAAATGGACTTTGTCCACTAAGATAGTCTTGGCAATGAGTCTATATTAATAAGAAATGATTCTCTATGATTATGTGTGTATGCCACACTGCATCATGTTTTAAGTTATGATTATTGTGATTACATTTCACTAACATTATTTATCCCATGTTATGAAATTATGATCTCTTTTATAGGGTAAGATTTCAAAAATGTTATGTTCTTATGAAAATGATGTCATTGATATTTCTTTTGTTTACCCTTACTGAGCATTTGATCTCACCCTTTTGTATGTTTTCTTTCCCCAGGTCAGGAAGAAGGTTATTAAGTAAGATATTCCATAAGGGACTATAGATATGATGAAATAAATGGGAGACAGTATAGAGGCTATATGAACCAGTTTTTTATGTTTCCCAGTTTCTAAAGACACTATACCTATACAGTCCTTTCATGGTTTTGTTATATGTTGTAATAAGTGTACTTCAATTTTGAAGTACTAACAATGTATGTAATGTATGGGTCATTATAGTTGGTATCAGAGGAAAGGTATAGTCAACCTTTGGAAACTAGGATGTGAAAGCCTTAGTAAGAATCCTAAGGATAAGTATAAGTATAGAACACAATCTTAGTGTTTTAGAAATGTCCATGAATAACCTAGGATATTACCTTAAGTGTGAAATTTTATTCTTGATTATGTGGATTTCCTATTATAATTAGTGTTGCTCACACCATTCTTCTTGGTTTTAGTCAATGGCTAGAACCCGAAGGAACCGTGTTAATGCGGAATGCGATGGGCAATGCAATGATTATCCCCCTGAGCAACCAAACGTTATGGGGCCTGGAATGAAAAATCTTGTAGCCATGATCACACATCTTTTTCAAGCTATGAATCATGCAGGACTTCAAAACGATCAAAGGAAGAGCAACATTCTGTTGAATCCTTCATGAGACAGCGTCCACATTCATTCAGTGGGTCTACTGATCCATTAGTTGTGGAAAAATGTATCATTACTACTGAAAAGATATTTTCAGTTCTTCAATGTTCTGAACAGGATAAAGTCATCTTAGCAATGTATCGTTTGGAAGGTGATGTTGATCAATGGTGGAATCTTATCAAAAAAATGAGGCTAAGATATGAAATTGAGTCCATGGAATGGTATGAGATCAAGAACTCATTTTTCAATAAGTACATCCCTCGTATTCTCTGAACAAAGATGAAGAATGAGTTTCTTGAACTAAAGCAAAAGGATGATGAATCTGTTGGTACCTATGAAGAAAATTTTACAAGACTTGCAAGGTACGCTTCAAATATTATTATCTAACCTGAGAGTAAGATCGATCGATTCTTTAGTGGCATAAAACCAAGTCTTCGAAGGGCGTTAGCCAGAATGGACTTCAATAGCTACGATGAAATTGTTCGATGTGCTCTCAAAGTTGAGATGGAGATTGGAGTAACCCATCAGTCATATGGGTTTGATAAGAAGAGGAAAATGGAATTCAACAGAAAATCTATAGAGCACACTGAAAAGAATATGAGTTTTCCCTTATGCTCAAAGTGTGTAAAGAAACATGGATGGAGTTGTAGTAAAGGGACAAGTAAATTTTGTAAATGTCGAAAGGAAGGTCATCAGGCATTTGAATGCCGCAATGATTGGAAGAAGATGTCTAGTGATGCGAACAATGAAAAGGCTACACAGAGTGCACCTCCTACACTTCAATTTTACAAGTCCAAAGAAATGGGGCATTATGCCAATCAATGCCTTAATCCAAGGGTTGTTTATGATTATCAACATCAACACACTCTTAAGGATAAAGAAAAGGAATGTCACATGAAATTTCTATTAGCAATGTGGAGTACGATAATGAAGTGGTGAAAGGTACACTTACCATCCACACTAAAGTAGCAAATGTTTTATTTGATTATAGATCCACCAACTCTATTATTTATGAAGAATTTTCTAAGGGTATCACCGTATTACCTCAACAATTAGATGTTGAGTTAGCTTTGACAAACCCTAATGGCAGAACAATCGCATCAAAAGTTTATAATTCTTCTCTGATTGAAGATTGTGGGATAGTGCTTCCTGTAAATATTGTGATCCTCCCTATAGTGGAATTTGATTTTATTCTTGGCATGGATTGGCTTTCTCTATATGGAGCTCATATCAATTTCCAAAGAAGGAATGTCAAATTTCATATTCCCGATCAATCATTGATCGTCTATCGATACAAGGATGAACATAACCTTCCAGTGGAAATTTCTTCCATCTTATGGGTCTTGATTCCACTAAATAAAGGTTATTTATCTCAATTGGTTGGCGAGAAACTCATGATTAAAAATATTCCCATTGTACGGGAGTTTGATGATGTCTTTCTGGAGGAATTTCCGGGTCTTCCACCAAATCGTGAAGTTGAGTTTTCAATAGAACTTGTACCGGGTGCTTTACCTATTTCAAAGACACCTTATAGAATGGCCCCAATTGAGTTGTAGGAATTGAAGAAGCAACTCCAAGAGAATCTTGATAAGGGGTTCATACGCCCTAGTGCGTCACCTTGGGGAGCACCTGTTCTGTTTGTTAAGAAGAAATATAGAACAATGAGACTCTGCATTGATTATCGGGAACTTCACAAGATCACTATCAAGAACAAATATCCTCACCTATGCATTGATGACTTATTTGACCAACTACACAGAGCTCAATACTTTTCCAAGATTGATCTTCATTCAGGGTATCATAAATTAAGGGTCAATAGTGATAATATACCAAATTCGGCTTTCTGTACAAGGTATAGACACTATGAATTTATAGTGATGCCATTTGGTCTTACTAATGCCCCTGCTATCTTCATGGATCTGATGAATAGTGTCTTTAGAGACTATCTTGATCAATTTTTGGTAGTCTTTATAGACGATATTCTTGTATATTCAATGATCAAGGAAGAACATGAATATCCCTTGAGAATTATATTGAAGACCCTAAGAAAATAGAAGGTTTATGCCAAATTTACCAAGTGTAAATTTTGGCTTCAAAAAGTTTTATTTTTGGTTCACATAATCTCAAAAGAGGGGATATCTGTGGATCCAGAAAAATAGTGGTTATCGAAAGATGGTTGAGACCAACAACAGTAACTGAGATCCAAAGTTTTCTTTGTTTGGCTGGATATTATCGATTTTTTGTGAATGTTTTTTCACGATTATCTAATCCACTCACCAGGTTGACTCGGAAAGGAGTTAAGTTTGTTTGGAAAGGGGAATGTGAAGAGAATTTCAAGGAGTTGAAAAGAAGGTTATTCAGTGCACCTGTGATCACACTGCCTTGTAGTGGATAATATTTTCTGATCTACAGTGATGAATCCAAGAAGGGATTGGGGTGTGTTCTTATGAAAAATGATATGGTGATAGCTTATACCTCACGACAGTTGAAAATCCATGAGAAAAATTACCCAACTCATGATTTGGAGTTAGCGGCGGTAATATTTGCATTAAATATTTAGAGGCATTATCTTTATGGAGAAAAGTGTGACATGTATACTGATCATAAAAGTTTAAAGTAAATTTTCACAGAAAAGGAGCTGAATATGCGCCAAAGAAGATAGTTAGAGCTGATTAAGGATTACGACTTCTCAATTCATTACCACCCTGGGAAAGCTATCAAGGTGGCAGATTCATTAAGTTGACAAGACCATGCCAGTTTATCCATGATGAGGATCACAAAAGATCCAATATTTATGTATTTACAATGGATGGATCTTGGAATTATAATGAATGGGGAAAATCGTATCTTTATCGAATGAATGTTCAACCATCTATACATTTTAAGATTAAAGAGGCATAGAAAGAAGATGTAGAGTTACAAAAGAAGGTGATAAATGTTCTTGAATTCAACCTTGATTGTGATGGGATAACAATGTTCAAGAATCGGGTTTGTGTTCCTCCCATCCCCGAATTAAAGAAGAAGCTGCTGGATGTGGGTCATAGTTTTTCCTTCTCTATTCATCCTGGAAGCATGAAGATGTATAGGGACATGAAATAGTACTTCTGGTGGGATGGCATGAAAAGAGATGTTTGCTGAATATGTCTCTCGATGCTTGGTTTGTCAACAAGTTAAAGCTGAGAGACCGAATTCTAAGGGGATGTTACAACCATTACCCATACCCGAATAGAAATGGGAAAACATCACTATGGACTTTGTCACAGGACTTCTTAAAACATCCAAAGGCAATAATTCTATCTGGGTCATAGTTGATCGTCATACAAAGTCTCCACACTTCATTGCTATTAGAGAGGATTTCTCTCTAGATTAACTTGCCAGGATATATGTAAAGGAAGTGGTATGATTGCACGGAGTACCACTTTCTATTATATCTGATCAGGATCCGACGTTTACCTCAACGTTCTGGTGAAGTCTCTAGCATCCTCTGGATATAGAGTTGAGTTTCAGCACTGCTTATCATCCTCAGACAGACAGTCAGTCTGAGGGGACAATTCAAACTCTAGAAGATATGTTGAGAGCTTGCTCTATGGATTTCAAAGGTGTTGGGATCAACACCTACATTTGGTGGAATTTTCTTATAATAACAGCTTTCACTCCAGTATTTAGATGGATCCTTACGAAGCTATCTATGGAAAGAAATGCAGGACTCCAACTTGCTGTGATGATGTTGGGGAAAGAAAGCTATTAGGACCTGATCTTTTTGATGAGATAGCAGAAAAGGTATGATCTATTCAACAACACATAAGAGCAGCTCTGAGTCAGGAAAAAATTTATGTCGACAACTGAAGAAAATACTTAGAGTTTTATGTGGGTTATAAAGTGTTCTTACGAATATCTCCTTGTAAGAGAGTAATGATATTTGGATAGAAGGGAAAGCTGAGCCATAGGTATATCGGTCCTTTCAAAATACTGGATCGTGTTGGGATGGTAGATTACCGATTGGTGCTTCCACCGAATCTCACTCAAGTTCATGACGTGTTACATGTATCTCTCCTGATAAAGTACATACTTCATCCTTCACATGTACTTAGCTTAGAAGTTGTACTGCTAGAACAAGATCTTTCTCATGAAGAATAGCCGATAGAGATTCTCGATCATAGTAAAAAGTCATACAAAACAAGACCACTCACTTGGTGAAAGTTTAATGGAGGAACCACCAATTAAAATAAGATACATGGGAGCTTGAGGATATGATGAGAGAGAGGTATACTCATCTTTTTGTTACAAGTGACGAATTTCGAGGGCGAAATTCTTTTTAAGGGGGGTAGAATGTAACACCTATGACTTTTATAAGAAATATTTTTTTTATTTTATATAAATCATCAAATGAATCTTTCACTACACACAACAATAGCTTGGCTTGCTTTACATTCAATCACGACCTTCCTTGATAACTTGCGTCGTACGCAATACCGAGTCTCACTAAACAACGATATGTTATTAAAATATTATTAAAACTAGTAGTTATGAATTTTAATAACCACTTTTAGAAATTTTGTAAATTTTATTTTTCAAAATGGACATCATTTTTGGATTTGGAATATCGAAATTAGCCTAGGGTGAATGTTTGTTATTTTTCTTGAAACTTTCAATTTTTGAGGAATAGTGAAAACACGGGGTTACTATTTAAAAACTGAATTTTTATTTAAATAATTATTTATTTTATTTAAATTTAGTTTAGGTCAAAATTGATACATAATACCTATATATGTTCAATTTAATTCATTGGAGTAATTTTATAATAATTTTAGATATATAAAAATTTTATTGAACTTTTCACCGTCTTTTACCCACCACCTAGGAGAATTTTCAAATTTACATAAAACGTAATTTTACCGCTTCTGTAAGTGGAATTTTAAAAATCCAAGATACATGGTTAATATCAAGGACTAAAATGTGGTTCAATGAGATGAAAATAATTTTTGGTAAATAGTAAATATTTACTTTTTTTTTACCACGGAAAAAAGTAAGTTGGGTAATTAAGGGTACACATGTTATTATTATTACCCTAACACATGTAATAATTCTATTGGATAAGTTTAATTCGACTGAAAACAAACTTAGGAATAAAATATAACCATTTAGGCTTAATTGGATTATATTTGGACATTTATTATTAATTTATTTAAAAAGGGTTAAAATAGTTATAATCAAAGTTTAATAAGTAAATAATATTTAATATGGGGTCATACATAAGATAAATTCGACTATTAATATTAATTATGAATATAAAAATATTCCCTACATAATGGTATTTTATTTGTAATTCTCAGACATTAAATAATTTATATTATGTATGACAAACAGATGATGCAGTAATTATCTTATTAATGAAATATTGACATAATTTGATGTTATAAATACCCAAATAAATGTAATGTGAGACTTTTTATGAATTACACTAATATTAAAGGTTAATATTACATGTTAGTATTGATTTAATAAACTTTTTTACAACTAATCATTCTGTTATGATTTATACAAAAATCAATTACTAAATATTGTCAAAATTGACATAAAATAGTTTTTGTTAAAAATATTATATTATTAATTGTTATTTTATTCCTAAAAATCTATGGTTTGGTCAAATGACTTAGATAAGGTTATATATATTATTAATAAAGAACATGGGGTTCTGTTGTCTTGTTATAGTATGTTTATTAACCTTATAGTGTAAGAACACAAAAAGACACTGTAAAAGTAAAATTATCTAACTCAAAGTTAAATCAAAAGTATAAGGTTAAAATAGTAAACTAAACTTCGCCAAATTATACTGTATTAGATTATTTCGACCCATCTCCACCTTATATTCGATATAAATCAATTTGGAGCTATTTAAAACCGAATATGGCTTTATAATAAAATAATCTTTTTAGTTTTTCCAAAGGTGCCCCTCTCCTCCCTTATAAAAGGGCACCTCCTCCCTCTCTTCCTCACACCACTTTGAGGCTTAAATCTCGGCGAAACCCTACAAATTTTTCCTCTCCACTTCCCTAGAAATATCCTAGAGGTCCTGGTCTTCTTCAGAGTCTAATTTTAGTGCCCTAAAAGGAGGTCTCAAAGAAGCTCTTCATAGAAGATGTAATGTCTGTTACTGATTCTTTCACCTTTATTTTTTCTTCCACTTCTTCTTCTTTAGTTGTTTCATTACTAATTAATAACATCAGTATCACTCATAAACTGATATGTGATTATAAGTATGAAACAACCCTATTTCACCATCTATCCATCCTACGGAAAATGAAATCACCGTGCGTGCATACGTACGGAATACCGTCTCCACGCCGTGGTGTAATCTATTTTCCACCACCACCTTACATGGATGGGTATAATGGTGTAAATAATTAATATATATGATTATTTTAAGGTGATATTTATTCTGAAATAGTATACATACACTCCAATACAATTCCACGATCATGGAAACGATATCATCGCTCATGTGTATGTACGGAATACCGTCTCCACGATGTGATGCAACTTGTTCTACATTATTTTCATTGCATAATGATTACATAAATGAACTGAGTGAATAAATATGATATATATTACACTAATACTATTCTAGAAATGAGGTATCTATAACCTAAAAAGATGAAGAAGATTTTATTCGACAAAACTCGCATATGAAAAAAACGTAATAAACACCCGAATAACAAGTAGCAATGAAATATTACTAATAATAAGATAAGAATATGACCAGATATGATATCATAACAATGAGTATGATTCTAGAATAAGTCAATGACATTATTTAAATCATTATACAGGAGGTTCGGACACTTATGAATAAAATCAGACCTAAGGTAAGGGAAATATCACAATCTCATTTTTATCCGAGATTGTGCATACTTTGGAATTTACTGGGGTGTATTTTATCATCCAAATCCATGTTTCCTCAATATGTAATATTATTTCCATCCACCTACAATTGTATAAATCCAATTTTACCCTTCGGTGAGTTTTTAGTAATATATATGAAAGAAATCTTTTGTCGTTTTTCCTATGAGGTACTTTTTGACTTTTCCGACAAAGATACGAGAAAAATGTTTTTTATATAGCATGAATGGATTTTGAAAACATTATTTCCAAGAATCATCTTTCACAAGTTTTCAAGTTTATTTTTAATCAGCTTCTTTTAATTTAAGATTTTATAACATTTTAAGAAACGAAAATTGTTTTTGAAGTAGAAAGGATATTTTCCTCATGAATGGATTTCAAGAGTTTTATCAAAATTATTTTCCATATAAGATAATATAGGGTTCTGTTTCAATCCAAATTATTACATTGATTTGATTATGTTGGGATGGAAATATTTTTATGATGTCAAGATGTTTAAGATTCCCATTTTTATTACATGGGTTATGTTATGATATACGGTTTATGATTTTGTGTCACACAAAAAATGGTATCATAATGAGATGTGTGGGACCTATATCTTCCTCCAATGCATTGGGTAAAGATTTTATATCTTGTGAGATATACATGGCTGGAATGACAGGTTAAGTCGGTTCAGTGAAACAGGTCTGAAACGAGGAATGAACTCGGTTCAGAAATGGACTTTGTCCACTAAGATAGTCTTGGAAATTAGTCTTGACTAATAAAAAAATGATTCTCTATGATTATGTGTGTATTACACAAAGCTTCGTGTTTTAAGTTATGATTATTGTGATTACATTTCACTGCCATGATTTATCCCATGTTATGATATTATGATCTCTTTTGAGGGGTATGATTTCCAAAATGTTATGTTCTTATGAATATGATGTGATTGATATTTCTTTTGTTTTCCCTTACTGAGTATTTGAGCTCACCCTTTTGTATGTTTTCTTTCCCCAGGTCAGGTAGAAGGTTATTAAGTAAGATATGCCAAAAGGGACTATAGATATGATGAAATAAATGGGAGACAGTGTAGGCGCTCTATGAACCAGTTGTATATGTTTCCCAGTTTCTAAAGACACTATACATATACGGTCCTTTCATGGTTTTGTTATATGTTGTAATAAGTGTACTTAAATTTTGAAGTACTAACAATATATGTAAAGTATGGGTCGTTATATTTGAGTTAATCAAACAAATATAAATATATAACATTTATTGATTGTTTCAATAAAAAATTATCATTTTAAAATAATTATTCTAGTTGAAAATCATGTTTTTATTTGTGGAAAATATTATGTCATTTATTTCATTTTGTATTTTAGTATTTTCAAAATAAAAGAAATTATTTTGTAAAATTAAATAAATTGAGTAATATTATAATTTTACCATTTTCAATCGATTTTTATCATTATTTTATAAAATAAATTTTACCAGTTTGGTAAATTAAATATTTTTTATAAATATAAAATAAATAATAATTATATGTAAATATATAACACAATATGAAAATCATTAAATTATTTTATATGTGAATTTATACATTCCATTAATTAATTAAAATATTTATTTTTCGAATTTTTGAAATTAATATTTCATATTGTGGTTTACATAATTATCTATATTTTTTATATTACTTTTCGAATGACCAAATTAGTTTTAAAAAAATTATATAACAATTATAATATCCTTGATACTATTATAACAGTCTCCATATAAAAGATTTTATTCTCATTCTCTAGCATATCAATACCACTTAAATCCGATAAATTTTACTTTCATAATTTTCAATATATGTTTTTACTATTTCCAATACAAGATAATATTTTTTCATAATTCTATTTATTTTTATTATTTTAGTGGTCATTGTAGATTTATTTATAAGAGACTATGACCAATAGTATTTCAAAATTAAAATCACATTGTATAAATTTTATTATTATTGAATTGAACTTTAAAATTTATTAGGGAAATTATTTTTCAATCACATATAATAATCTATATTGAGAATATTAGTAATTTTTTATTTTATGATGTGGAAATTTTTATAATAATATTATATCTTATACAGTGTGTAATATTATACATTTTTCTCAATATAAAAAACATTAATATTGTGGAATGAAATTTTCTATTGAAAATTATTGCACATTATATTACTGACCCCCTAAAAATGTCTTCAATTAAATAGTAATTAATTTCCTCAATTGAGAAAATATTCTAGTACTTAAATTTCATCATATTAATAGTTTCTGATGATTTCTATTTATACACATGATTTCTTCAAGGTACCTTTTACAAGGACACATTCATTTCATATTGTAATCTATCTCTAAGATCTCGAATGTTTCATGGTTTCTCCTTATAAGTGATAACATTATCAAAATGATAAATTTTTAGATTTTGAATATTTGATTGATTTGGTATGTTTTTCCTTAAATGTTAATTATGGAACACATTACAAATTTGAGACATTTTGGAGTTCATTAGTATGAATATATTCTTATAAAATGAATTATATCAAGGGGACCTATGTACCTAAGGTTAATAATTTAATTCATTAAATCCTTGTATATCTCTCACAAAAATATATATACAAACAAACAATTTATATCATTCATTATAATATATGAAATATTTGTGTGTTTTTAATTATATTTATTGTCCATTCCTTACTAGTTTATTGTTTTATTAAATTAATTTGAAATTATCAATCATTTATTTTTGAATGTTTATATCCATGTAATATTAATTAATAATTTTCATACCATTAAATTTTATTTTGTGAACAAAATCATCTGTATATATTCATATAGTTACTCTTATTTAAATGACTGCAATCTATAATTATATGCTAACATTACTATTTATTGATAAATATTATAAACTACACTAAAATACATCAAACAAGATATCATCGTGTGTTCAAGTTACATGTTATTCATATAGTATTAATAATTTTTATATGGATTAATGGTAAAATTTAATATTAATTTAATGTTTAATAAATACATATGAATTTTATGATTAATTTAGATGAATGTTGTATCTGAAATAGACATAATCTAAATTTTTTTTCTATATAGTTTCACCACATCAATTACATATATCCTCAAAATTGGATCATCTATTAGATAATCAAGAAAAGAGATGAGTTAATCATTAAATATATGTTAATCTAACAATCCCCTTGTGTGAGTATTTCATTTATATGTATTTATAAGAATCTTGATAAAATAAGTATTGATATACTAAAACTATTACATTTGTATAGGAAAATGTTTGTTAAAAAAATATTATATTTCTAATTATATGTATATCATAACATTAGGCCAATGATATTGTGGTATCAAATTAACTCTCATTAATTTTATTCTATTACATAAAATTAAATTGATTATCCTTATATATTAAAGAAAATTTTATGTTGGTAGTGAAAAATGAGTTATGACCATCATCAAATATTTTCTTCCTTATCTCTTGTTTTGAGTGGATACATAGTCTAGATATAATCTAAGTGACACAATTTTTTCAATGTTTAAATAATGAAGCTTTAAAACATCATTTCATTAAATACCTTTTATAAATCCATATCATATAGGTTTTCCTCAATTATTTTTCATTGGATGAAATGTTCAAAAATTATTTAGAAAAGGAATGATTCCTTCCATTAAATTATGATTAATAGATCTCTTCATTACATGTCCATAAATTTTTTCTATTACTGAATCATCATAATTAATAGAGAAGAAAGTATAAATTTCTATTATAAAAACCATTCATATCCATATTCTCAGTTTGATGTATATTAAGAAATCGTAATCCATTACTATGCACAACTACCTTAGTTGATTCATTATTTCTCCTTCAGGGTGATTATATATATTAATGTTTTAAAATCTGTGTATGTAGCACTCTTATCATTGTTGATATAGTTCCTCTAAATACATAATTAAATGATCATTACTATTATGTACACATCACCTATCACAAAATTTTTCTCATTTTATTTTTTTAATAAAATGGAATAAACTATCATTATATAATTTTTCATGAGAACACAACCGAAGTACTTCATTGAAGTAATGATGTTTGTCAAAAAACCGTCTCCACACCCGGGTTGTGTTATTAATATCATTGATACTAAAATAGTTTTTATATATTTAAATCATTCAACGGATTTTGATATCTAAATTTTTTTTACACCCTTCCCTGAATCATTAAATATACAAAATATACTCAACATGAAATACATAAAAGGTGTATATAGTACCATTATTATCTTAGAATGCAATGGTTCTTTATAAAAATTCTTCGTATGGATTTTTGTGTGTGAAATATTTCACTAAATATTCCATATAAAATTAATTTATAATTATCACATTCCTCAAATATTACATAATACCTCTAAAATACAACAATATAATTTATATAAATTATATATTCATTACTAAAATAATAATCACAATTCATATATTTTATTTACTTTCATATTATACCATTAATTATATTATAATATCATTAACTTTCCCCCCATATAATTATCATGATTTTTTCTAATTAAATTGTTGGTGAAGACCATTAATATAGTTGGGGTGTTTTTATGTTCAATTGAAATCCACATATAGTAATAGTTCATATATCTTGTATAAAATGATTTCGTTTTGAAAATATTTCCTTGTTACCCTTTAAATATGATATAAAAAACAATTAGCTTCATTAGACAATTAAATTTCACTATTTAAATAATATAAAAGGATAATAAAATTAGGTAGATGATTCATGTTATTTATAGTGATTTTTTGATCTCTTTAAAAAATTTATGAAAATACACATTGAATAAATATTTTTGTTGATAAAAATTACTGGAGAAATCATAAGATAAGAAACAAAGGTGTATAAACCCTTTATCAAAATTATATTGCAGTTAATTCATTAATTCCTCTATAAATTATATGGTTATTCTATAAGGTATAATTGATACATTTCTATAACCATATATGTCTTCCATCAATAATTTTAAAACACAATCTAATGGATAACGAACAAAATATTTGGGAAGTACACATACATATCCACTCAAAATGATCTTGTTCAAAATGATTAAATTTCCATTTTTCATCATTACATGTAATAGAAATTATTTTTTCTTATGTACAAACAACCATTCATGTGAATGAGTTTTTAATAGAGATTCAAAATTCACTTTACACTGCTGTTTGATCAATGGATTACATAGGATATCAAAATAGATTTTCTATTTCTGTTTGTTTACATGAAAATTTTATACATTCATAAAATTATTCTATATATAACTTAGCATAGAAAAAAATATTAATTATCAAATTTATTTGAATAATTATACAATAAAAATAACATTTATAAGATTAAAAAACATTCAATGAAATAATTTAACTACTATGTTTTTTCATATGTATTGCAACCTGATGGTATTGTAATGAAAATTGATTATTTTTAAAAATCATCCATGGTATCTATGTCTGTATGAAAATATAAAATAATAATAAATATTTCATTCATATTTGGTTAGTATGTTTATATTTCAACACTTCAATACTGAAATCATGGTTTATTGTACAGAATAAATATTAATAGTGAAAAAAGATGTTAATAAATCCTATGTAGGAATAATTGGTGAAAATAAAGACATGAATCAACCTGATTTAATGATTTTATATCAATTTATTTTTCGAAATATTATAAAGGAATAAAAATAATTATTTTATATAACTCAATTGAATGGGAAAAAGAACTGGTCACATCTATATAATGAAATATCATAAGAATAACATATGTATTATTACCTATAAATACAAAATTGTTGTGGGAAATTTTATAACTATTGCCAATGCATATTGTTTAGTGGAAATTGAATTACCTAGAAAAATTTCAGGCTCTTAAATTATATATAAACTAATTACATCATTTTCATTACAAAATATTAAATACATAAATAAAAAATGATATGAGAAATATATAAAATTCAAATTCACACAATTTTTATCCAATTAAGTGAATGTAAATGTGCTTTATAATAAAATAAAAATACATCTCATATCATATATTATTAATTAAATAATTGAAATTCAATTAATTACTCATGATCGAAAATTTAATTTTTTAAATAGACACTCAGGATATATACATATCCATTTATTATTTTATATAGGATAAATTCAAATAATGAGTTAAAGATACCAAAAAAATTAAATTAAATTATTTCGTGGAAGTAATTTTGATGAATAATTACAAAAAATACATTCATTTGTTATATAAGGTAAAATAAATGTTGGAAATGTATTAATAAATAACAAATAGTTACAAAACAATTAGTGTAGAATAATTGATGAAATATATCATTTCATGAAATGTCTCTAAAAGAATATATAGATTATAGGTGATTTATTATGTAAAGGAAGAAAGGACATTATAATATAACGTTTTGATAAACATAAATGGTTTATTAAGAAGAAGAATGTCCCATACAATATATGAAAAAATGACATGATTTTAATAGGCTTTTTTTTGAATTTTATTATTTTTTTATTAAAACTAAAGAGCGACCATCATTGTGTAATACCTATATGAAAAATATAATGTTTTAATTAAGAAAAAAACTTTGAGATTAAAAATCATACATATGAAAATCTAATAAAATTTTGAATAATAAGTTTAATGTGATGATATAAAAAATGAAAACAATTTTTTTGAAAAAGGATTTTGTCACGACTTTTATTATATAGGATGAGGGATTGGACACCAATGTTCCACACCCTTCCTTCCCCATAATGAATGAGATATAATGAACCCTGAGACCCTCCTTCAAAAGGCCCTATAGTGGTGACTAGCACCAAGTGTATATAATCTCACACAAAAAGGAAGTAATTAACCTTTTTAATGAGAACTTGTTTGGTAGATAAAATGGTAAGAATCCCAAAAAACATGAATCTTTTTTATAAATGAAACAAAAATACAACCCATGCATGATTTAAACGTAAAATTTGATAAATAACATCTAGATAACTGAAGAAAGTACCAAAAGAAATATGATAAGTGGCACCACATCAACTTTCATGATGCCCATGCATGTAAAGTCTGGAATAATCCTCAATGTAGTCCTTGAAAAACTATAAATTCTTCCATAAATGTAGGGTGAGTATACATGTATACACAGTAAGAAAAATAATGCCACCCATGCACATGTGGGAGAAACATACTAATGACCCCGTGAGAACAACTGATTCTAACAGAACCTAATAAAGATATCCCACAAGCCGATCCCCACCAAGGCACACTCCCCAAATAATCAATGTCATGTAAGATAATAATATTATCCCCATGATAATTTGGGTACCCCACACCTCTTTTCCCACTAGATAACTACTCATTACTAAGAGATAATGTCATGAAACTACCTCGCTTCACCAAATTCAATACCCCATCCACAAAATGCCTACACAGAACATGGAAAATGCCTAAAACATCCTTCCAACATACACATTGGTCAAAAATCCATAACTCTCACCTAAAACAACATTGGTCATATCCCAATGAAACATTAGAAACAAATCGTACCAAAAAACACCTGGGACCCTCTATCACATCACATACTTCCAGAAGGATCATGGAAAATTGTAATCCTCAAGCCATTACCACCTTCCTAGATACACTCAAGCGGTATAAACATGGAAGGGTGTATGAGGAAGAATGTTGTTAACAAGTCATCGATCCCACCCCTACTAGGATGTTGGAAAAGACACCCTACCCAATGATATTGGGGTTATCAACATGTAGTTCTCATCAATGGTGGGGTGTGTATTGAAAATCAGAAGTAACTATAATTTATAAATATAATTAATGAATCGCTTTTATCCACCTAAGATTTTCAAAAAATCATCTATCCCATATAGAACCACATTTTTTTCTACCCATGTATGCACAACCATACAAATATCCACAGTAAAACACAAGCCCAACCCCATTTTATTTGACCACTTTCCATTTGTTAATTAAGAGGTAAACATTAAAATATTCTATCCCTACCCATGGATTCTAACATCCATTTCCATAACCACCACAGTAGGACTAACAAAGACACATTTCCACTAAAAAACAACTCCCAACCATATTAGAGTCTCACTTCCCAAAAACATTCAACAACCACAACACAAATAACGGAAGACACATTTATTACAATTTCATATATTCCAAAACTAGTCAATCTCTCAAACTTTGATTCCGTCACACAACATGTACCACTCCATAAACAAATCCAACAAAAAAACACAACCAATCAGCATCCCCACTGCAAAACTTAACCTTCCCCATTAACAGGACCAAAACCTATGTCCACCCCTGATACCGGCAACCATGCCTCCCACAATAGAACAATACAACCCACACAAGGCATGATCCCAATAAAAGACAGCACCCAATAACAAAATCAAGCGATTCATTTTCTGATTTAGCAAATGGGGGTTCTTTAATTTCACATTAAATAAAATGGATGATTAGAGAATAAGATTTATCTGGGAGAATCCATTTGTTTGATCAAGTATACGTGATAAATCAAATTACATGTTACATCCATTTATCAATGCATCAACAAAAAACAAAGAACACCACCCATGCACAAGAAATGAACACCAAATTCCATGATTTTCATAAGGCCTTATAGACAGTACAATTTAAAACAAGGTTCATGTGTTATAATTAAAACAACATACATAACATCATCACTTACATGTCATTATTTCACTGACCCCTATTATATTTTGATCATCATATTACCTTCCCATCATTTATTACATGTTATGGAAAAGGATTCAACAGTATTTTTTGAAGAAACATTTATACTCCCACCCCACATTATAGACAAAGAATGATAGGAATAATAATCACTATTTGAAACAAAAAGAGACCAGATATCCTCTTTTTTCAAAAAAATGGGATCACACGAGTAGTAGGAAGGACTCCCAGTGAACTCGATCGATGTCTATGTCACAACATGTGACTCCACAAGGATGGAGAGCTCCAGGAGCACGATTAGAAAAGAGATGATATGACCTATTCATTAGAAAAATTCATATCCTATACCAATGGAACATAAAGAGTTCCAAATTTCATTAGCATGATAGAATTATCAATATCAGGCGGTTTACATATTTTAATGTCCCTAGAGCATTATGATATTAATGATATACTTAATATTGTTTGAAACAACCTTAAAATGATGAAAAAGACTTTTTACTCGGTTAACATCAAATAAAATGTAAGATGAGTGAAACTCTAAGAAGATGAAGAAACTGGGGAAAAGATAAAATTTGGCAACGAGTGAGACACTGTTTGGTGTTACACCTTTTCGATCTGCCACCATCATGGTGTCACCATTAAGGTTCCACCATTTTGGTGTGACATGATTTCGGTGTGCCATCATTACACTGTGATGCCATTATGGTGACACCATTTCAGTGTGCCACAATCTTGGTGTTCCATCATCACGATGCCACAATGTTTTTGAAAATGTTTAGTGAAACTAGATTTTTTGAAAGCTCCACAAATTACACTTTATGACCCCTAAGAAAAACACTAGCATTGGATTTTCATAAAATAAATGACCGGGAAAATTGGTGTCATCACATCATATACCTCTCAAAATATTATGACCCCAACTAATTCAAAACCCAAATCATAATAAGAATGGTATGAAAAACAACCCCGTATGATGCCTCTCAGGGAAATACAACCCTTCATTGTTCATAAAAATAATTATAAAACCATGACATCCAGAACAATTCACTGATTGCTACTACCCAAAAAAACCATAGAGACACCAATGTTCAGATTTTCTAGAGACATGGATTAGGGAACTCCTTCCTCCATGTCAAGACACTATCCACTTGTTGCGGCACTAAATCTCCCACATGTGTCGAATTACATATGAATTAATGTATATAGATTAAGAATCATGTCCTCCCCACACCACCCCCACCCAGTTAGGAAATTTCACAATCATACTAAGAAAATGGAAACAACTCATATAACAACAAACATTCCAAATAATTAGATCATTAGAAAATAAAAAATAAAAAAAATAATAGAAAACTCAGAACAGATTCGGGTACAAGGAACACATTTGTGCCTCTCACTCTCATATACACTCCTCAAGGCCACCATGCCTCCTTAATAATGAAACAAAAGAATTCTCCATCAATGAAACATTTTCTCCTCATGATCCTCGATTATTACAAGTCCCTACATTAACGTCACATAATCCTCAATATCCAGCTCACACTAGTTAATGATGTGGGAGTCATTGTGTAGATACTGATAGAGATGATAGTCAAGGATGACAATGTGGAACCTCTCGCACCACAGTGGTAACAGTAGATGATATTACACATTGAAACATCATTTCAATATCTTGAATGGTTTAATGAAATTGGGTGAATTCTATCTCCCTCTTTAAAACCTCCACGTCCCATGTAAATGGGAAACTGTCAAGAATTCACAGGCCCCAATATCGAACTCCATATGCCTCCTCCTACAAATATCATATGACTTCTATCAGCCATGTGTTACCTTCATCATCTCAGGGACAAGATCCACCTACACTTCCATACTCTACACCATGTTCATACCAAGAATAGTTACCTCCCCAAAATCTATCCTACACAATGGTGAACAACTCATCCAACCAAATAAACCATCAAATGGAGCCATAACAATGGAATAGTGATAGCTATTATTGTAAGAAAACTCTACCAAGAGAAAATTTATCACATAAGACCCACTAGATTCTAGAACCCATGCCCGTAACATTTTCTCCAATGTCTGGATAGTCCTCTCTATCATTCCATTTATATATGGGTGGAAATTAGTGATGAGTTGGAACTCAGTGCCAAAGGCATGATGAAATCCCCTCCAGACACATGATATAAAGAATTTATCCCAATCCAAAATAATGGATCTTGGAACTGCATGCACTTTCACCACCTCATCCATATACCTCTATGCTAAGGCATCCACTCCACTCAACTCCTAGATCATTATGAAGTGACAAAATTTCATCTTCTGATCCACTACTACCAAAAGAGAAACAAATCCTCCCTATGTTTTAAATAATACTACAATAAAATAAATTTATATGTCATCCCACTTCTACTTGGGATGTTCTATGCGATGTAAAAAACCACCGAGAACACAAATCTCATCTTTTTCCTATTGTCTCCCTAGGTACCTTACCACAAACTCTTCCACTACCCGCTTCACCCTGAGCCACCAAAATTGTTTCGTGAATCCTCAGTACATTTTAGAAACTCCGGGATGCACTTCCATGGGTGATCTATAGAACTCACGGAAAACTCCCTCACACTTTACCATTGGGAAAAAAAGTATCCCACAGAACAATATCTGATTTTGACTATCCTCTTACCATACCTCTGAAGCATCACCCTAGATAACACTTTTTTTTAAAGGTTGGGGCCGAAGACTCATTTTGTTATTAAATCAAAGACCTCTTAGAAGGTAGAGGGAGACCTAATACATAGCCCGAAATCCCAAGTCCAAGTGTCATGAATACAAGGCATGAAAGCCCATTTTTTGGCCCAAGGACCCTATGTGAACAGTAATGCTACAGTACACTGCGCAGCTACATTACCTACTACAGTAACCGCCGCCACTACAGTCTCCTGCAACAGTTCCTCCGCCACTACAGTGCAGCTGCTGCTACAGTGTGGCCTCTGCTACAGTCACCACTACTACAGTGTCTGCTATAGTACCCTTGTACAGTACCCGGAAATTCATCCCTACCCGTAATTGAACCTGTGTCTTTTGGATTCCATGCTGGAGCCTGTACCACATGGGTACAAGCTCGTTTGAAAACACCCTAGATAACACGATCACACATAAACTCTGTCTCTGATTCACCACACTGAGACTACCCCACATAATTCCACATAGAAGACTACACTATCATCTGAAATATGAAACCACTGTCACTATCAACAATCGTAAAAATATTTTAAGTGGAAAAATTATCCATTTCGATAGAATCATCCCTAGATTCTCATAATATCTACTTCAATGACTTACTACACAATGTATCAGCCACCACAATTTTTTTCCGAAGCTTTAAGAGATTACAAAGTCACAGACTTGGAGAAGCTCCATCCACCTTTAATTTTTCATGTTCAGATCTCACTGGGAGAAGATATACCTCATTCTCTTAGGATCTGTTAAGACCCAAAATCATTCCATGATAGGGTAATGTCCCCAAAACTTTAGCGCAAATACGACAACTACAAGCCCTATATCATTGATGGCATAGTTATGATCTTGTGGATGTAAAATTCTATACCCATAATAGATCACTACTCACTAATGTATCAACACACATCCCAATACTAGACCATAATCATTACAAAACACCATGAACGTCACCCCTTCCTCTTGAAAGTGAATCATTAGAGTTCTGACCGACATCCCCTTTACGTAGCTGAAATCTTCTTGATACAGCTCACTCTACATGATGGCCTGGTCTTATTTTTTAAAAGGCATCAATAGAGATTCAACTTTATAGATTTAGGGTATGAACTTCTGGTAATATCCTGATAGACCTAGGAAGTTACAAACCTCTACAACGTTCTTTGGTGCTGCCTAAGAAACAACCACCTTGAAATATGATGGGTCAACTTCTATCCCTTTCTAAGATATAAGATGTCCATTTATTTTCACTTCTCACAACCAAAGAAATAACTTGGACAACATCCTATAGAGACAGTGGTGCCAGAGGAGCTCCAAGACTATCCTAAGGTGCTCCATCTGGTCCTCCTCTGACATTGAGTAAATCAGAATATCATCAATGAAGATGAAAATGTACCGGTGTAGAAACATGTATAAGACAGATTTTATGAGCTTCATTAACATGGATTGTGCATTATTAACACCTAATGAAATGACCATAAACTCAAAGTTCCCGTACCTACACCTAAATGTAGTCTTTGGGATGTCACCCTCCATCACCCTCAACTGGTGATATCCAGACCACAGATCGATATTGGAGAACCACCCTGCTCCCAAAAACAAATCAAAATTTTAATCTATTATCGGGATAGGGTAACATTTTTTCGTTACCCAATTCATTCTATGGTAGACTATGCACATACTCATTCTACAATAGTCCTTCTTCGCGAACAAGACTGGATCACCCCACGACGACACTCTCGTCCAGATAAAACTTTTTTTATCATGTTTTCAAGCTGAATCTGAAACTATTGCAACTCATAAGGTGCTATCTGATAGGGAGCAATCATAAACCTAATGGAACCGAGTTTCAAGTCTATTCCAATCCCAATGTTACATCGAGGGGGTCGATTCGCAAATTATTCAGGGAGAACATACAAGAAATCCCTGCCAACTCCTGGAACCTACACCATATCAAAAACTATTGACCCCTCTAACATATTGGATAACACTAAATGAAGAGGCTCCACACACTGATTTCCCTCTTAACGAGTGTTCTCACCAACAAAATCTACACGATGTCCATCTATATCAAAAAACATGACTCTCCTATGAAAGTATTCGATAACATGATTTATAAATAATATCCAATAAAATCCAATGATTTCATCGCATAAAGGCATCGATATCAGACAAAGTTCCCCATTGGACTGATGCATCCCCATAATCATTCTATATCCCCAGAAAACATCAAACGGACTAGTCTGACCTCCAACCGAAAAGCATAACACTAGGGGGATGAAAGGCCTCTCTATACCTAGTCCCAAAAAATATGCATGATTGGGGAAAACAAATAAGTGTGATGATTTCGAATCAAACCAAGAACATGAAATAGTACTAATCAGAGTAATTGTTCCTCAAAAAACCGTTGGCCCCACTTGAACTATTGTCATAGTGTTGTGCAATTTCCCATGCCCAGATCCTCTACCCCTATGATGTTGGAAACTTCCCTAACCATTCCCTAGTTAAGATACCTTATGGGGACCCTCTATCTGTGCCCCATCATCACTGTATACCCTAGGTGGAGTAGGATCCCACAACCCCTTGCTGATGGAAAGGTATGACAAAAAAATGTCATTGTTGAGGTGGGAACTGAACCTGCCCACCCCCACTGTACTGATCTCAATTTGGGTATTGGATATGACGATTCCCAGTGCCACCATAGACAAATTATCTTGATCTTAGGCCCATGGGAAAAGGGTGAGGACCTTGATATTAGAACTGGATCTACTAAGGCATAATTCTACCCGGCTGAAACCTAGAAGGACCTACGCTGGAGACCTACTGCAGACTTCCATCCCCTTTAAGGAATTTTCCAAGCATCACACTCATGGTACACCTCCCTATGAGTTAATCCTCTCCACTACATTGGAATTCTTATGAACATTGATGTATGTCGGTAGGGTAAATAGAGTGATGAAATACTTAAGAGGATGTTAGAGTGCCTCCCCCAAACAACACACCCACGACTCCTCATCCATAAATAAATCAATAGAAAAGGGTAGATGATACTTTAACTTTAACCAAAGTTCCCACATCGATGTACTCCCTTATGGAGGGAAGATCATATCCTTCCCCTTCTCATCCTTCATCATCAAGAAAACAATCTCTTCTTGAAACTCCTTCTCAAATTCGTCTCATGTGACATCATTTTCATTCTTCTCTCTAAGGCAATGCATCAACCTCTGACATGTGAATCCTTGAATCTGTCTCACTTCTTGTGGAACCTCATACTCTATCAAAACATGGATCAAGGTTATGTTTATTTCCAACTCCTCAATACATACATTCATCTATATGCCTAAATTGTTTCCATCATAAGTTCATATGGTCTAACTCAAGAAGGAATTAATTGTAGTTTACCACAATTAATCTTCCTCCTCTCAATCGGCCATCCAGTGATCAACCACGTCATCCTAATGGGCCTCAACTGCATGTACCACATGTAGGTGACATCTAGGTGCCTTAATTGAAAAAAAATAAGTAACTTCTAATTCTACAGAGTATAGAGATGTTATTTTAAGATTTATCCTAATTTTTTTTTATTTTTAAATTACCATAAAATCCAAGAAACAAAAGAACACATTTTATTATGATGCATGTACCTTTTCTAGGGTCTCTACCATGAAATTAGAGTAGATTCACTTGGTTGTTCCCAAATTCCATTCATCAAATCAGGGAATCCCTAAAACCTCATTTCTTTTCTGATCTTCCCTATACTATTTCACACACCTAGAATTCCTAATACCATTTTACTACCATCCCATGCAATAATCACGGTTCCTGACACTAAACTCCATCATATATCTCAACCAATTCCTATGATAACAATCTATCAGGACCCACCTTATTCAAGATTCGGAAAGGGGAGACAATGTGCCACACCCTTCCTTCTACAACACGAAGGTGGGATAATGACCCATGAGTCCCGCCTTCAATAGGCATCATAGTGGAAAATAGAACCAAGGGGATATAATATCACACAACATAGAAGTCATTGTCATTTGTAATGAAAAACACATCAGGATATAATATTTTAGATATATAAAACAACACCAAAAAATTATATAATGGAAACTAAAATCCGAGCCATGAATTCTTTAAACGTACTCTACGATAAAATTTCAGTTAGAAATCCAAAAAAATTTCCAAAATAAATAGACTAAGAATCACTAAAACTACTATATTGATGCCCATTCTAGTAAAGTCCAACATTTTTCTCAATGTCCTACGAAAAACCTATAAACAGTTCTAAAAATTTAAGGTCAGTATTCATGATTACCCAGTGGGAAAACTAAAGACACTCGTGCATAAGTTGGAGATTCATACTAATTCCCCCGTGAAAATAGCTGAAAAATAGCACCCAAAAAAGAAATATAACCATCTGGGCCACATTAAGAGACAACCCTAAAAAACACATTTCAATTAAGATAAAAATATAATCACATTGATGATATGCATACCTCACACAACTTTTCTCACTTGTTAACTCCGCATTACTAGTGGCTAACATCTTTACACAACTTCCCCTCCCCTAATGTTGTCCCATTACCTCAACTACCTATACACAAGTGGTCCATAACCAAACCCCCTATAAAAATCTTGGGAAAAATAACCACAACTCTCGCAAAAACACATGGTCCTCATCCTAGAGACACCTAGGAAACAAACCTATCCAACAGATAACTAGGCCCCTCGGTCACGACACAACAACCGTGAAGGATCATGGGAAATATTAAACCTCAATCCATTACATCCATCCCAGATACACTTTAACGTTATGAAACTGGAAGGGGATGCATGGAAAAATGTCATTAACCATCCATACATCAACCCAATTGGGATTTTGGAAAAGTCAATATCCTCCCTGAAATGGGGATGTTCATCTTGTATTTTTCGACAAGGGTTAGGATCAGATTAGAAATAAAAAGAAAATAAAATTTATAGATATAAGTAAAAAAATATGCATCCCAAACAACGAGATTCAAACAAAATTCCATCACACACAGAACCTCATTTACTGCTACCCCAATATGCACAACCACACAATCTTCCACAATAAAATATAAGCCTTAACCCTTTTTATTTTTCAACATCACATTTTTTAAATAAGGGGTTTAATTGAGTTTATTGCACCACTACTCGGGAAACTACCATCCACAACCATACCAAACACAATAATTCAAACCAAGACAAAGTCTAACTACACAAGTATCACATAGATACATCGGAGTATGACTTCACAAAAATGTTCGATAGTTATAACACAAGAAAAACAATCACACTTTATAAAAGTTCATCCATTCCATAATCAATAAATATCTCATCCTAAGATTCTTTCACACCTCCTATATGAACCCTTACATGAATCCCTCAGCAAAACAGCACAAAAAAACCCTCGTTACACAAAAATACCCTTCCCTATTCATAGGGCCAACCCATCTATCCACCACTTGTACCACAATTTTTCCTTCCACAAAAACACCACAAAACCTACACAAGGCTTGATCCCAGTAATACACAACACACTAACACACCATCAACCCAAGTATATTCAAATTTATCCAACATGGGTTCTTTAATTTATCATTAAATAACTGGGGTGATCACAAAATATGGTTGTTCATGGGGAATTATTTTTTATCCAAGGATATGAGATTAATAAAATTTCATGTTACAACAGTTTATCTAATCATAACCACAAGAATACAGAGCACCACTAGTTCGCAAACAAATTCAACGAACAATCTTAATTTTCATAATTCCTTCCATCCCATAAAATTCAAAAAAAGGTTAAGAATATCAATTAAAACAGCATATGCAACTTCATCACTTCATTTTCATTCATTCATTGACCCCTAGTAACTTTTAATCTTAATATTCACTTCCCCTCATTTATTACTTATTAATGAAAAAGGACCCAACCATTCTTCATGAAGAAACATTACTACACCAACCAACATATGATACAAAAATATGGAGAAGAAAAATAATCCCTACTTTAAACAATAGGAAACCAAAATAATTCCTTGCACCAAGATAGGTGATCACGCGAGTAGCTGGAAGGACTCCAAAGGAACTCGATCGATGGATACAACACAACAATAAACTCCATAGGTTGGGGGAACTATAGGAACACCAAGATATAATATAGATAAGACCTCAAATTTAGAAAATGTAATATACAATATCAATGTAGTATAAATGGTTTCAAAAGTAATTAAGGTGGGATTATGGTCAAGATCACAATTTTTGAATATATGAATTTCCATACAGTAATAAGATATTAATGATATACTTATTATACTTTGAAGAAACCTTAAAAACTCTGAAGCATGGCTTTAATCTCATTTTACATCAACTAAAATGTAAGAGGAGAGAAACTAGAAAAACATGGTGAAACTAGGAAAAACTAATAAAATTCCAAGGGTGATCCACTATTTCGTGTTCCACCATCTTGGTGTGCCACCGACTTAGTGATCCACCATCATAGTGTGCCACCGTCATAGTGCACCATTTTGGTGAAATCGTTGGGTGAAACTGGATTTTGGAAAACACCCAAAACAAATCAATGTGATCCTTATGACCACTATAAGCACTATATTTTCACAAAGGAATTGCCTCGGGAAACATGAGTCATTACATATTTGTTAATGAATGAAAATAAAAAAGTGGAGGAAAAATATTTTACCTATTACTATTTTTACAGTTTTATTCATTAGAATTTGTCAATCAATATAATCAGTTATTTTTATTGAAATTTTATCTAAAATTATTTTTCATTATTTTTTATATATTTTTATCATTTTTCCATTGAGATGTAGTTGTAGATAAAATATAATTTGTGACATGTTTTTAAAATTATTTTACTTTCATTATAATATTGTGTAATATATATGATATTTTAATATACATTATTTATATTACCTCCAAAATATTAATAATAAATCAATATATATATATATATATATTTGTGTGTGTGTGTGTGAATATTCATATATATATATTATAAATAAGCAACACTGCAAAATCATAAATTAAGTGATAAATAATGGAAGACAACATCTTTATTGGTGGTATAACTGACCAATTAATGACTCATTGAATGAAGAGAGGATATAATATATACACATATATTTAAATTATTTACTGTATGATAGATTAGTATAATAAAAAATAAAATTTTTATATGTTCATTAAATATATTATGATTAAATTTATTAAATAATAGAAATAAAATCTCATAATAAAGGTGAAAAAAAGATATGATGTGTATGTTACGTCATCGTTGACGATGAATATTTTTTATTGGCCTAATTACTCAAAATATGAATCTGATGTAAGATAAGGATATTTAAAATACTCATCATGTTGTCATGATGAGTGGTATGGATGATTCATTGTAAAAGGATTGAATTCATTGAAGTTTTTTTTCAAACTGGATTACAAGGGTCCCTTAATGTATAAGGGATGGGTGTTTTGGGGTAAAATAATGTATATAAAATTTAATAATATCTTTGACTTCCTATAGAGGTATCTTATGGGATAAATAATATAATTCAATTTTTTTTTGTTAAAACTAAGTTAGACATAAATAATAGTTTCCATTTTTTCGCAAATTATAGTTTTCACTTAATAAAAATTTTCTGGGTGTAGTGGGACATATTGCACAGTGCTATTTTTTTAAAATATTTAATCTATCATTATCACTATGTTTTTTATTTGTTTTTGTAATTTTTTTGAAAATTACTTAAATATAAATATTCCCTAAATGTTTTGTCTATATTTTTGTTATGGATATTTTAATTAAAATTCATCCTTATGTATAGTAACATATATTTTCAAAATAACCACTAATGAGTAAAAACCATTTGTCATCAAATACTTTCTAAACCTTAAATAATATTCATTATAGATTAAAAAAATTCATTACACCATTTTACGATACGTTTTATCATTTTAATTTTAAAATTTCTCTGTTTTTTTAATAAGTTATACTATTTAATTAATGTCTTAACATATATTCAAATTCATGATAAATTAAACCATTTTTAAAAATAAAAAATATAAATATAGACTTCTTGTGACATATCGATTTCTTATTTTAATTTCATTATATTAAGGTAAATATCTAAATTTGGTACATCAATATCCATGTTGAATAAAAAATAATGTGGCTTGATAGCTATAGATTAAACCAATTAGAAAAATCATTTTTGTTTTTAATATGAGTTAAAGAATTGTATATTACTTTAAATATTATTTGTGTTGTTTTTATATTAATATATTAAAAATTTGTTTATATAATTAAATTATTTTGATTATTTTAAATCATAATAGTGTCATTATAATACTAATAGTTATTTTACTAATTTAACTATCATCTAACTATTATAACAGCTATATATCCTATGGTGAACTATCCTTTTACTACATATATAATAAAATTAGTTCATAAAAATTTAAATCAAATAAAATTAATCTTGTTTCTAAATATTCATTAATGAAATTACTATCTTATTTATAAAAATTACCTTATTATTATTATGGATTAAAATCTATGTTATTTATAGGAGACAGTAACCCATTACATTTAAATATTAAATTCATTTAATTTTATTGAGTTCATTATTCCCGTGAAATAGTATTTAATGGGGGGGAATGTATTTACATTTCCTATATAATGTGTTATAGGGATGAAATGAATTTATTTATACCTTTTCTATGTAGACCATATAATTAAAAATATATTATGATATAAAAGTTAATATAAAAATTATATATATATTTATTATAAGCATATACGTAATGGAGGAAAAGATCATGTAGAAAATTGTAGTTCATTACACATTATTGTGAAAATGAGTATAAAGTTTGATGTATTATAAATTTATAACATATTCTATGAGACAAGATATATGGTTCAATAAATTATTTAAAAAATAATTTTTCATTAAGGTAATTTATCTATTACAAAATAATTCATTATTAGTCCTGAATAGTGTTTTTAAAGTGTTGTTTAGTCAAAAAGTCATACCACATGGTTTTGCTTTAAAATAGATAAGAAGATTCATATATGAACAACATTACTGAATGATATATTTGTTTATAGTAAATTAATTTAAATTTATATGATTTCATAATATAGTTAATATTTTATTTCGAATGATCATTGATAAATTTATTTCAGATTATCTATTGAAAATAATGTATTTTTTATGTGATAATCAGTTCGATCACTAGTGTATTGTATATAATGGGAAAAATTATTCATATTATATAGGGAAATTCAATATAATTGAGGGAATCAAAAAAGTAGAGCATAGGTTGTAATTATAATATTGAAATGAAAAAAATTCAAAAATTGTTCAATGTTTCTCATCTAAATAAGAATCAATTTTAATTATATCATGTATTGATTTGGTAGATAATTGAATTAAAATATGAATATTTTTATACAATGATGGTGTTTTAGATTTTACATTATAGACAAGAAATTCTCATAGGATAGTGTGTTATATTGGTAATGGCATTATAAAACAATATTATGATCTACAATGTGGTTTAGGGTAGAAGAAATACGTAATAAATATGATGAATTATTCACTTAGAATGAATCGTAGTATATTTATTGTTTGAAAATGTATATATTCAACAATCAATTAAGCCAATCTTAGTGGCAAAGCCTTGACGGCGCATAGTTGTAGAACACATTTCTCACATGGTTATATGAATGATTTTTCTAAAAATCTATTCTAATTTCTCAAATTTAAAATAAGGATGTATACTTTCTATTTATCACCCTGACAGTAGATTTTATGTTCAACATTTTTATTTAACTAAACCATATTTTTAGAAATTTTTTATAGTTGTACATGTAGAATCATGGTTGTTAATTTTTTTAATTCATCTATGGTTCAATAGGGTGGTTTTTGTTCTTTTATATGAGTCTAGGAGCTGGTTGAGAAATTTACCATTAGTTTGGAATCAATATTGTATTTGGAAATGTTATAGGAGGTATGTAATCTTACTATTTAGGGTGACTATCCAAACTATGGATGTTTGGTAATAGGGAGTTCTTACATGGACATTAAAAGTTAACTAGTGGGATAACACAATCTAAATAGCTAGCTGATGGGACTTTTTGCCACCTAGTAATTCTTACATGCACCTCCATCTAGCATTTTGCAGAGAGCAGATAGCTGGTGAGGCCAATCGGGATGAGAATTTAAGGGTATATATCATAACATAAATTCATTTATTGACTATATTAAATCAAAACAACCTCCATCATATTTCCATTACCCCAGACACCATTGAGACCCTATTTGGGATCTGTGAATGATGAATCAAATACTCATTAATTGAATATGAAGCAAAAAATCATCATTGGTTGATATTTTTTCAATTGATCATTGAATTTTTTTTAATGTGGACTCCTCCATAAATTTGTTATAAACTGTAAATTTTTCACATTTCTGATAATACCATAGAAAATGCTTAATAAATTTAATTATTTATCACTTGTTGGACTAATAATTGGTTCTAATTTATTTTACATTATACATAAATTTATTCAATTCACGTGTTATGAGAAAGTCTTCATGGATAATTATTCCTCTAAAATGAATATTAATGAATATAAGTGGTGATGTGTCACTACATAAATGTTTTATAACTGTGATAATAGTTATTTATATTTTTTTGGATGAAATATTATAGTGGAAACTATGGGGGTGTTGGGTATATAAATATTCAAAGTATTGTGATTGTGGCCTAACTATGTGTTAAAATTGTGGTATCAATAGACAGTTAGAAGACTCAATAACTATAGATTTCAACTTAATCTAAATTAGAGTTAAAATTTGTTGCGTCATAATAATAAAATGATAACATAAGAGGGGGTGTGAATTGTGTCTTTTTTAAAATCTCACCAGATTTGAGATTCAGATTTATGTAAATATACCATGTATTCTTATATAATAAATACAAGGATCGTATAAATTAAAAAATAAAACAACGAATTTAATGTGGTTTTGGGCACAAAGATACCACAATCCACTCCAACAAAGCATAATCTGTGAGCTTTTTGAATTTCACCAGAACTATTCTTTTTTCACTAGACTGTCAAATCCACATATGAGTAAGGAAATTTGACACATTTCCAAGTAGAGAAAAAGATAGGTTTCTGGTTAATTAATAGGGAACACGTTATCAACATAATAGTACAAGAATATTATAATAAAAACAAAATTGACTATGAGATGACAAAACTCTAA
Source organism: Viscum album (assembly GCA_963277665.1). Lineage (NCBI taxonomy): Eukaryota > Viridiplantae > Streptophyta > Magnoliopsida > Santalales > Viscaceae > Viscum > Viscum album. The sequence continues at coordinate 556,100,913 of OY728138.1, forward strand.
TAAATAAAAATAGTTTGATTTTTTGATGGTTTGGGTTGATCTTCATAATTGTATAAGTATAAATTAATATTAGAAATATAGGATTCATCATAAATGGTATTCTTCATAAAAAAATAATTATGAAGCGATCCTGGTTGAAATTTTTCTACAATAACAACATCAACAAATATCTACAGTAAACAAGCATCAGAATGATGTAAAAATATATATGTCTCCAAAGTTCACCCTCTTCAAAAAAAAAGATTAGATCATTCATTGTAAAATTACTAATAAATATATTCACATTTCAAAAGTCATATGTGTTCCTATTTGTTTTATCAAAATTTTTTAATAGGATACACATGTAGAATATATAGTGTAGACTATGTGAAATGGTATTCTATTTCCATGAAAAATAGCTAATAGATTGTGGATATTCAAATTGAAAATTATAAAGGGGAGTTTTAATATCTTTTAAGAAGAGGAGTTATTTCCTCTATTGAATATGGTTCTTTGAATCAATCATAACGAGCATTGAACTGGTCATGACGAATCATTTAATCATCCTGAAATTCTATTAGTATTATTTTACAATACTCAGATGAACTCATTGATATAAATCTATGGTGTTGAATAGTAAAATTACAGGTTGCCTCACAAAATGAAAAAAACATAGGGTTCAACTATGTAGTGTTCATTCTCCATAAGAATGGTTGAAAATATATGGTGGATCATAAATGTAAGGATTATGATCCTTGAGGTTATCTCTCAAATGTAGTGTTCCTTTTATAAATATGGTTAATTAACCATACTTTCCTCTCTTGAGAGATGTAATATTCCTTCCGAACATAAGGTTCTCTAATCAAAATTTTTTATAATGTATTGTTGATGATTCATAGGTACTGTAAGGAACATAAGGATTATTCATTATGGATTGTTTATGTAATGGGTTCATTCCTTATGTTACCTTTATTAAAATAGGGTATGAAATGTGTTTCTATAAGACATAAAAATATTCTCCTAACACGCTAACATAAACTGCTTACTAATAAATATATTGAATACAATTATTGAATAAATACTGAAATGAATATTAATTTCATAAAATAAAAATAATTTAATATCATTAATAAAACAATCAAGGGTATTTGTGAGTATCAAAATCAATCATATTTAGAGAGTATTTTTGAGACAATACATGAGAAACAATATCCCCCTTATTTATGATAAAAAACCACAATATGAATTTTTTAATTTTTTATACTCTAAAGGAAATAAAAGTTATTATATCATTTTAACTGTATTTTTTTTAAAAAAAATAAAATATTTAAATTATTAATAATAAAACCTATAAATTAAGAAATTTTGGGATTAACCAATTTTTTCCCCTTTTTTGATATCATAAATAATGAATTAGAAAATCATTATAAAACTTTAAAATTTTCATACAATAATAAATTAATGTTTGTAGTGTAATATTTTGATAAAAAATACATGGATTTTGGAAGTAGAGATAACCCTATAATAACATTTATAAATTAATGACATAGTTAAATATTATTATAGTGAATTATAAAAATAAATTAGAGGTTTTCACATTGGAATATGGTTAGAAGACAAGTTGGTAAAAGGTGAATTCTTTTGGTTTGGTGAAGTATCCGGTGAAAGTTCTGGTGAAGCCCTATCCGTTTGAAAACCTATTTTCAATTCTGTCAGCAGAACATGTAACATATCTGAATGATTGTCTCCCAAAGTCCAAATTAAAATACTATAATCTTTGACTGATTATCATATTATCAATAAAATTTTCATTTAAAAATTCAGGCATATTGTTATATATCTGGAAAAGAAATGATTACATGACACTGAACTGATTAAGATGTATCTGGATGTCATGTTCACTTAATGTAAGTTTATCGAAGAAAATAAATTTGATTATCTTAGAAAAGAGGTAAAGGATCACTATTAAATTGATGATTCAGAATCTTCTCTTTCATATCATCAATTAGTAATGTGATATCTTGAAACCATATTATTAGAAATGGTGACGTTTTCAGTGTAGATGTATATGCACTAGACAGCATGATGCTCTTCATTATATATTCAAATAGGCTACCTAAGTACCATGTTAAAACAACAAAATCTGAGATATAAATAGATTATAATTTCATCTTCCCAAACTAGTCCACACATATGACTTAAAGGCATCAAAATATATTTTTGGAAAAGAAGAATCTCTGATCTCTTGAAGGTGATTTTGAATAGACTCTTATTCTATCCTAAGAATGGATGATAATTCTAAATCATCAAACACTTTTTTTTGTTTTAGATCCTATTGAATCATTGAATACTATTTATAAGGCTTTTTAAACATGATAACTAGTTATTCAATTTTATTTTTTGGAGTGTCAAATTTTTTTGATTTAAATTCCATGACTAAGAAGAAACCTCTACAATATCTAAAGTATTAGAATGATACTTTTCTACATACTTCTAACATGAATATGATATACTATCAAGGACCACTATCATTTCTCTAAACATAGATGCAGTTATTTTATGGATGGACTAATGACATAGATAGTGAGTTTTTCAATGATCTCAGTGGTCTGAGTGAACGATCATTCAACATTACATGATTATTGAGATGTTTATTCCTTATGATCATGTTGAGGAACAACCTATAACTCTTCTTCTTGATGTTCTAGTTATTGATCATCATCATTTTTGGGTTCATCTAAATGAACTGAATTAGTTTCCTCTCCATATCCTAACAATAGGACCTCAATGATGTGGGTATTATCTATTCCATTGTTTTAAAATAAGTTCATCATAAACAACTACTTCTCCTGAACCTTATTCAGCAAGATCTATAGCATCATATCGATGCATTCTATTGTAAGATGAGTAACACCTTATAATTTCGTTTCTACAACATCTACATTCATTAATTTATATTTCTCCCCCTAAAAAAAGATAAAGAATTTTGTTTCTCATCCACACCAATAGGCATCATCTTACCGTTTATTATACCCAAAAAGAAAAAAAATTACCTAATGTCCCAACATTCAATATATTCATGTGATGAAATTTATCTCAAGATTCATGATGTAAAATATAAATATTTATTTGATAGAATAATACATTGGATCCATACATAATGGTAGAATGAAATTATTTTCATTAAATGGAAATAGTAACCAACATATCACACCATATATATTTGAAAATTCAAATTTATTCCCCTTATTAATAAAAAATTATATACATGTCCAAGAATAAAATATTATCCATCTCAAAAACCCTCGGAGAAATAGTTGTTTGAATGAACTCTACTAATACCATTTGATCTACCTCAAGATCATTTACACACATTTTCCATATATATTTTTGAACCAAACTGAAACAAAATGATATCCTATGAATTATTTTCATTATTTCAAATAGATAAAAGGTCAATGTTGAATATTACTTCATGAGGACATTTTAAAATCCTTACAATTTCAACTAATGAAATTGATAATTCTTTATCTTCTATTAGAAAGGATATTGAATCTCATGATTCACCAATACTAATGTGTACACATATATAAATGTTCTTCTGTTCAACCTCATACAAATTATTGATATTCTCATCACTAAATAGAAACTCCAAACCATGAAATGCTAGATGGTGTTTCAGTAGAATGTCCATCTGATTCAACTATTCAAAATATATGACTTTTCCTTGAATAATATTTCATGAGGGAACATGATAAAATATCAATCACTTGTTTATCTCCTTCTGTTTTCTAGGTATTTATCATTTTTTTGAATATGAAGGTTGAAGGTTTTGTGATTATATGGTTTAGGAGAAAGACTAGTGTTCTTGGATGTGAAACAGTTCAAAAAATGAAAAATAAAAGAATATTTAATTGTTCTTTGATGGATGATGACATGGTTTTGTTTCTCATTCAAATTAAGTAATTTAATATATAATTTTTTATTTTTTAAAACAAATGATTTACAACTATAAACAAGACAAAATATTTGAATCAAAAAATATAAAATACTGACTTGATAGTGAAATTAAGTTAAACAATGAAGTATAAAATAAAATTTGAATGAGATAAATTTAACCAAATTGAAAATATAAATTTTTTAAATTAAATATACTAATAAATAATAAAAAATAATTAAGTGATAATAAATCTTATTTAATAATATCAAAATGAAGAAGGAAGTGGTTTATTTAATACATCTACTAATTAATATTCAGAATTTAAAAATTCTAAATAAATATCATTTATAAAAACATGATCCCATAAAATGATGATTTATATCAATATTCTTACTCCTGGAATGACTTATAGGTTTTCTGAAATATTAATAGCACTAGTATTATGACATAAAATCTTTATATTATTAATATTTTTTCTGAATTACGTTAAATAATTTATCATCTAAAATACGTGTAATAATCAACTTCTTGAAGATACATATTCTTCCATTCCTATTGATAAGGAAACTAAGTGATCTTTCTTAGTAGACCATGATACCAATAATTTTACTAAAACGTGATAGGTTTCTATGTTTATTTTTCAATCAAATATAAATTGAAATTTCTTCATCTAAATATGAAATAAAATTAAAATAAAATGTTTTTAGATATATAATGGGTTGATAAAAAGGTCTCTTTAACTATCTAAAAATTATTTTAATATCAGTAAGATCAGGTTCATTTAGATTTACGTGAAATGTATCACATACAAATATATAATACATAATATGTAGTCTTCTACTAGTGAGATCTAATAGAATACAAGTCATACATCTATATAACATGATGTCAACTGGATTTCCCGCTTTATCCAAATCATGTTTTATATTAGTACACATGGGACTTGTCAATGTCTTCCTTCTATCATTTAATTTATTTTCAATAAATGGATAATAAATTTGATTTGATTTAAAACATTTCCATAATATTTTTAAACAATTGGGAATCCTAAAAAGAAATTTCACTCTCTCATTATACTCATTTAGAATTCCTTTTTGCAACTATTTTGAAAAATCATTACAATGATTTTTAACCAAAAATCAAATCGTCAACATAAATTTTCACAAATAAAATAGTAGAATAAAAAATTTTAAAAAATTTTTGTTGGCACCAAAAATATTGGACGTAAAGGGAAGAAAGAAAAGAAGCCTGCACGCTGCCTCACGAATCCCCGATGCGGTGCTCCCATGAGCAACGTGGCTACCGCGATGCGTAGGAAGCGGTATCGCTCCGCAAACACCGTGACGTTCGCGAGCCCGCCACGAATCCCTAGAGGCAGTACCGCTTCGCGATAGCCCTGACGTTCGTGAGCCCTCCAAGAATCCCTAGGGGAGATAATGCTCCGTGAGCCCCCTGACGTTTGCGACCCACCGCGGAGTAGAGGAGGCGGTAACCCTCTGCGGACCCGGCTGAAGTTCATGACCCGCAGCGAAGCAACTGCAGCCCCCTTCGCGCCGCATGATCTCTTCTTCACGGTGCCGCTTGCTTATAAATATCGGTCTTCTTGTGAGCCTAGAAGACGTACAATCTAACCTTTTGGCTTCTCAGCTCCCTAATCACGAAGCACCCTTCGCCATGGGAAAGCTGAGCTTCGCGAGGTATTTTTGTTTCGTGAGCTGCCATCGCCTTGTCACGTTTTGAGCCCCTCTTCCGAGAGAGATGCCCTTCGCAAAGACTAAGGGAATTTGTGAAGGAAGGGGATTCCCCAGGGAACCCGGGCAGCCGCGAAGCATTTTTGATTCATGAAACACTCATCCTGTAAATGTTATCCACATGCCAAGGTAGGGTCGCTGTACTTCGCGAAGTACACTACTTCACAACACCTTGGTTCGAGAGGAAGTGCTCCGCAATCACTATTCCACTTCGCGAGGCACCTCCCATTTTCACCCATTCCCCATGCTAAGGCCATGTCATTCCACTTCGCGAAGAACACCCCTTTAATGGGAAATTTCTCTTCCTGTGCGACCCAACAGGTTTGCACGATGTGATTTCAAAGTCCCATGGACAACACCACATGTAGTGTTGCTTCGCTTAATGCTTCTTCGCATAGGCACGCTAATGGATATTGCTTCTTCGCATAGCCACGCTAACTTAGACCCCTTGATGGTTCGCTCTGTAACCCCCCTTTACCTCGGCTTTGCTGGTACCTTCTCTCCCAAAAGGGGCAGAGGGTACCGGTTATGTAAGTCCTATGGGTGTGGAGTAGACTCACCTCGTCCGAGCTGAAGGATGTTAAACTACCAAGCACCTCGTCCTCAATACATGACGTGAAACTGTGAACAGACCCCATGCCTCGCACATTGGGTCCCCCCGTCTTGGACATTCATTATGCCGCTCGTCTCCATGGGAATGGAATCTTCCTCACATGGAATGAGATCCTCCCTTTAGGAGTGGCGTCTGTCCATAGGGGAAGGGCAACCATCTTGGTGTAAGCCCCCAAGCCCCTCTTATGGAAGGTAGCACCAATTCACCTCTTTACTTCCCCACTGCAAGGGCGAGGGAAGGGTGTGATAGGAAACTAGTCACCTTCCATCATTGGTCCCAAATCCCTCTCCTACTGCGCTTTACCGCACCATGGGCCTCCATCCTGGAGTAAGTCCCATCACCATGGGCCGCCTAATGCGTAAGCCACTCTTCGTTTCCCATAGACGCACCCATCGCGACGTGATCGTCAGGTCCCTACAACCTCTTATTACTCACACCGAGAATAACTCATGTGAGATTAGAGTGAGCACCGACCCTGACCCCCACCTTTAGCGAACTACAACGACTTTGATCCATGTTAAGGCATGGTACGTAGGAAGCCACCATGAGTTTCAAACCCACAACTCAGTCGTTTCTTCACGTCGAGTTCCACCCCCGTCCAGCATGACATTAAACTGTATTCCCCCCATCCAACATGACATTAAAATGCACACAAGAAAAATGTGGTCTTTGATCTATGCTAAGGCATGGTACGTAGGAAGCCTCCATAAGGTTCAATCCCACCACTCGTTGTTTATTCACGTTAGGGTTCACTGTCATCCTGCATGACGTTAAGCTACATTTCGACCCAGTGGTAAGTCGTTGTGACCATCCTGAACTACGAGGAATTTGATCCATGATAAGGCGTGGTACGTAGGAAGCCTCCACGAGGTTCAATCCCACCACCAGTGGACCCCCCGTGTTCCCATTCACATCGGTTCGTCAACAAAACCCAACATGAACTACGTGGTCTTTGATCCATGATAAGGAGTGGTACGTAGGAAACCTCCACGAGGTTCATGCCCATCAACTGTTGGTCACTCCGACCTCCTTGACGTCGGTTCACCAACACCTAGGCAGCCTAGTGCATAATCCCCACACCATCTGGACCAAGGTCTCTTTTATTTCACGTTGGTTTGCTGACACCCACCATTTTTAACCAAACTACGAGAACTTTTATCCATGTAAAGTAATGGTACGTAAGAAGCCTCCATGAGGTTCAAGCCCATCACCTGGTCATTCTGACCTCATTCACGTCAGTTCACTTCCGTCCCACATGACGTTAAGTTGTATTCCACGTCTCATTTGAACTTCGAGGAATTCGATCCATGTCAAGGCATGGTAACTAAGAAGCATCCCTTAGGTTCAATCCTAAGAATCATTGGCCCATACCGTCTCTTTGTCGGTGTGCCAACCCTCACACCCCCCCCCCCCCATTTTCACCTGAACTACGTGGTCTCTGATCTGTGTCAATGCATGGTACATAAGAAGACTTCCTGGGGATCAATCCCACCATCCATCGGACCAAGTTCCACCTTCACGTCCGTTTACCGGCACCACCCAGAACTATGTAGACATTTATTCCCTTCCACGGGGATATGTAGGAGGTCTCTTCGAGGTTTAAGCCCAATTTCACTGTCGCCCTTGCGATGGGCCCATTTCATTCCCCCTCTACTTCATTCATCCATTCATCATAAATCATGATTCTCACGAGGGACGCCACATCCCGGTGAGATCATTCCATTCCACTCCCCTCCACATCATCTGTGAGGCCGCACACGGGCATACCCCGACATCGGCATCCCCTCAAAGGGGGGGGGATTCTTCAATCTGACCCACTCCTGCTAGTGTTCTGATCAGGCCGATCCATCCCCGCTGGACGTGAAACTTGCAGAATACCCTGTGTTAAACATAGGAAGCTGAGGAAAACCTCATATACAAGCCTATGGAATAGGATTTTCTGCGCTCGATGTGGGATGCCATGGGCTTCCACACCCTCGAGAAGCCCTATAATAAGGGACAATAGATAGACACGCCAATTCCCCAGTGTTTAGATGTGTAACTGATGCCTCGGCATGAATACTCCACCAACTGCAGGTTGCTACCCTGACCAGACCTTTTGGAATGTCCTAACATAAGTAGTGTAATTAACCGACATCCATGAAAAGATGGGACTGGGAAGAGCTTCACGAACAACGTATTAAATCTATAAGGGAGACCCAGACTAGGTGACGAACTCCAAGGAGGAATCCAGGGATTGAAGAACCAACATCCCATTATCACGGTTTCGATCAAGGAGCAGATGTCCCTGAATAAAGAGCATATGCCGCCTGCCTTTAGAAAGCGGGAACGTGGGGCAACAATAATGCTGCGTCTGTCGCGCCCAAGCGGACAGATGCGCGCCCCCCGGTGAAAGCATCAGAAATAGAAATGGTGAACCTGACATGAATTTATTCTCCTTAATATGAAGACTAGTAGTGTTCTAGACATCTGTAGATTGACATGTCACCAGATTCAGATATCCGGTGTCAGGTCCCGCCAAGAAAATAGCGGGTCTAGCATGAAAGTCACCAGATGTTTGGGTAGTAGAACGTGGAGCATTACGTCCTGCAACGTTGTCGGCGTGGATCCCTCTTACCAGAAACGGAAGACGGAATGACGTTGGGGCACTGGTTTCTAAATCTTGTCTTCGCAGAGCTAACAAGTTAACCTCCCTACTTCCCAGGAACCAGGTTGCTGCTATAGAGACGTGATCACCTCCTGCTCTCTTATGCAGGGGCATGGGAAATACCAGCATAGCTACTCTGCATGGATCCACTGCTGTCACAACGACCTCTAAATCCATGAATGTGGGATGCCCACGCCCCCCTTCTCTGTCAGAGATTATCCAACGTATGGTGATCAACGACCTTGTATATAGGTATGAGGAGGAAGGGGTCATCCCAACATGAGATATGGCCTGCCTGGACCTGGAGGCATCCAGGCCCCGCTGCCAACGCCGGCCTCAAGGGCTGCTCAGGGAACCCTTACTCCCCACCCCATCATTCAATCGTTTCGAGAGCCTGTCCTCAGAACGCCTCGATGACTCCTCGCCTTTTGCTGATGAGACAGGTGATGTCTGGCTCAGCTCGGTCAGAGTCCCAATCCAAGGACCACAGGCAAGGGCCCCCATCCGGCCGCATCAGCACTGCCATCCAGCTCTTCTAGAAGAGTAGGTGGGATATGCCCCAGCACCACCTACGCCAGCTCATCTGACCCGACACCAGCTTCGGTCCCGAGCTGAGGACGCCCGTCAAGGGGCGTCGACGTCAATAGTTACAGTGGCGTGAGCCACTGTCAACGTGCATAATGAAGTCCCTGCATACACTGAGCAGGGCAAATCCTTCACCCGACCAGGATCGAGGCCCCAACCGCCCCATGGGCAGGCTGTGTTGACTCTCAGGGTCGTAGGCATGAGTGGTGATCACCGGGAACCAATTCGCGGTGTTGTCGCCCAGTACAGAGGGCCTCCCTGTACCACCATTACACAGATCATGGGCCTTCCCCGCTCCGAAGGTCATCATGGAGGCATGCCTCATACTACCCTCATCCCGAATGATGACCTTCCTCGCGGAAATGACGCTTGGCACGAAAGTCTCTCCCGCGCCCACCACACCGGGTATGGAGTTCCTCCTCCTTCCCCCGACCGTCGATATGAAGTTATTTCCCATCCAGTCCCTCTCTAACATGGGGATCATCCCTATGTCCTCTCTACAACTGGTGAAAGTACTTCTCGCCCTGGAAACCTGATGGGTGGAGGTCAGCCTCGCTCCACCCTCACCAAGCATAGATGTCCTCCCCATGCTCCTGACGTTTCCAATAGAGGTTCTCCCACATGGGTGTTGTCCGTGGAGGTCCTCCCCATATACCCTCTGACATTTTCCCTGGTGCCCCTTGCACCCCGGCTGCCTCAAGCGGAAGTCCTGTTCGCCACGGTGCCAACACCGCTCCGAGACAACATGTCGAGAATCATCCTTGTCCCGAAGAGCCATCCAGGGGGAGGAGAGCGGGTCTTCGCCACCATAAGAAGAGTCCTGGGAAGGACCAGGTGGAGGTCAAACCAGATCGCTTCTCAGATTCTGAAGCAGAATGCCACTCGACAATGGAACATTCTTCCCGTTCCTCCATATCATGGATTGTGGCAAGAATAAGGCACGTCATTCTCATTCCCCAAGAATTCGTTGTCCACTGGATTCCGGCCTCTCTCTGCAAGTACCTCCAGTAAGAGGAAATTGTTGAAATACTATAGGTTCCGACCATGAAATCACCACCGTCGTCACTAGAAGTGCCCTCTACCTCTACTAGAGATCACAGAGAGCTATTTTGGGGACCAACCGAGGTAGAGCAATGGTGTGACCCATCGCCGGCGACTGTAGTTCCTGCGACCAAAGCTGTGGATATGAGCCCTTCGTATCGTGATGTTGTGGTTAGGTCACCTCACTCTTCAAACGAAGGCCTGAAATTCGGCAGCCAGTCAGCTCGTTCGCCGTATTATACATTGCCCAGTTTACTATCCCAACGGTCCGCCTCAGTACAACTACGGATCCCTTAGCCGCCCCTGGTTGACGAATGGGGAAATACGGGGCAGACCCTGAATCTAATCCTAGGAGCTTCTGAAACATTCTCTCCGCGGACCACTTCCCAGAGATGTTCAGGCCAGTGGCATCGTCGAACTTTTGTGTGCCGGAATCCCTCGCCCTGGAGGAAGTAGAGTGCTTTCTCCATACCATATGGGCGACACATATCCGTCTTCGATATCAGCGAGTGTTGTACCCTAGAACCCAAGTGAACTTCGAAGAAATTGGCGATCAATGCCGTCTGGTTGATTTTTATGCACTCCCTATGGCCCAACGCCCCGAATCACCAGGTCGCCAGAGAGCCCTTCAACAAAAATGCGTTCAGAGTTTCAAAGTACTCCGCAAAATCATTAGGGAAGCTACCCCCCATGTGCAAATCCATGGTCGGGGATTGTATGCCGCACTCCTCTTCAGTCCTATCTGGAGGCAGCCCGATTCGTTATGCGACATTGAGGACATGCCCCCAAGAGGGGTCGCGGTCCACATGGGTGACGTAGGGGAAAAGGAGGACGAGTTGGAGTTTCTCGATAGAGTATTAACCCCTGAGTGTGTATCACCACTTTTGGACCCATCAGGGAGGATTACCTGTTAGTAGAGAAAACTTCTAGGACTCCCCGTACCCACTAAGCCACTGGTGCTCAGTCGGATGGCCGATAAGGGTATGGAGCACATCGGAACTATCAACCACACCGACTCGTCCTCATCAGTGCAGAAGACGGATGAAGACCCCAAAAAGGACACATTGCGCCAGCAGCTCAATGATCAAAAGAGGCTGGTCGACGAACTTCTGTCTGAGCACGCTGCAGAGCGGCGACCCGACTATGGAAATCCCAAGATGGGGCACCTGGGGCAGGAAAAATTCCCCCCCCCCTTGGGGAGATGCCTCCGGGAACCCTGGTCATGCTAATACTGTAGAAAGGGCAGAGGCCGGAACATATGGAAAGATGACACGATACGTCTTTCCAAACACTCTTGAGTGACGAGGCAATCTGAGGAATCTAGCCCGGGTTCCCCCAGCCGCCCCACAGGCCGTTCCGTCAGTCTATCCATTAGCTGTTGAAGCCATCTACCATGTAGAAGAACCCAACAACGCACTTGCGATTAGGGACCCTCGTCAAGATAGGGACCCCCCACCCAGATGATCTTATAGCGGCACTCATCATCCACCTCGATGCATTGGAAACGCGGCAGGTGGAAGTCCCACCAGATAGTAAACCATATCCCGCGTGGGTGAATGATATTCCAGTGCCTCCTGGTTTTGGTAACCCCACATTCTCCCCCTTCAACAGGACAGGGGACCTACCGCAACACTTGTCCCACTTTTCTTCCAGATGTGGCCCCATGCTGGGGACCTTGGCCCAGCAACAAGCCTCCAAGCTCTAATGTTTCGTGAAGACATTGGAGGGCCCTGCATTCGTCTGGTACAGCCACCTCCCTATCAGATCGGTGACCGGTTGTGAGGATCTCCGCCGACAGTTCCTATACCAGTTCATCTCCACCACGTAAAAGACCAGCATCACAGACCTCTTCAAGTGCAAAAAAAGGCATGATGAGCGAGTCGCGGTCTTCATCGCCCGGTGGAAGGGGCTTGCATACTCCCTCGACATGCCACCGACTCTACAGAAATTTTTGACGATGTGTGTAGGGAACATTAAAACAGAGATGGTTCTTTACCTAATCACCCAGAACTACCCTAGAGGGTTCTGTAATTTCTCATATAAGGCTCTACGCCTCGAGGAAGCTCTGCAACAGGCTAGTTAGGCACGTCTGCTGCCCCCTATGATCCTAGACAGGAGGGCTTCTAGAGCAGAACCCGTCACAGGGGCCCAAATAAAAGCCCTCAGCCAGCTATAATTATTACCAGCGGCACCGACCCCACAACCCCACATATGTCCTCCACCTCAAGAGCAGTCTCCTACCCAGCAGCGACCGCCTCAGAATCGACAGGTTCCCCCGCGTAATGTGCCGCCACCACCTATGTGGGACAACCAAGCACCACCTCCTCGGCAGGCCCCTTCGGCCCCTCGTCAGGGCCAAGCTCCCAGGGCCCCCTATCCAGAAAGAAGGCACTAGACTTAATCATTTAATGTGTATCAGGTACCTGGCTACTTTTGAAGTCCTCTAGAGCAAGGTATTGTGCGCTTACCCAAGTGTAAAAGGCCGGTAGAGGCGAATCTCACCGATCGCCCTGACTACTGTCCATGTTTCGGTGTGGATGTGCGTCGGGCTTCTTTTCTGACGCTGTTCCGCCAGGACGCGTTCGCGCGTGCTCCCGTCGACCTGAGGGGATGGGAGCGCGGCTTGTGGCCCAGCAGTCCCGCTTTCCAAGGGTGGGAGGCATCCGTCCCTTATTCAGGGACGTCTGCTCCTTGATCGAAACCGGGATGATGGGATGTCGGCTCCTCCTTCCGTGGACGTCTCCTCGGAACTCGTCGCCTAATCCGGGTCTCCCTCATAGATTTAAGAATGTTCGCGAATCTCGTTGCCGGCGCCATATCTTCATGGACACCGGTTAATTACGCTGCTTCCGCCCGGACGCTCCAAGGAGTCTGGTCGGGGCAGCAACCTGCGGTGAGGAGACCGGGTAGCTCTGGGTGCTGGGGGCGTGTCTTGACACTGCGGCTCTGCATATCTGCCTTCTGTCCCTAATAGGGCTTCTCGAAGGCATGATGGCCTGAGGCATCCCGCGCTGGGTGCGGGGAACTGCGTTACCTGAGGTTTTCATCAGCTTCCCATGTTTAACACGGGGTATGCCGCGAGTTTAACGTCCAGCGGGGACGGCATCAGACTGATCAACACGAGAAGTGGATCAGATGACAGAACCCCTTACGGGGAACCTCCGACGCTGGGGCCAGCACATGGGCGGCTTCCCGAGTGAAGTGGAGTGGAATGAAATGGCATGACCCCACCGGGATGTGGCGGACCGGGTAAGGATCAAGATGGATTATGGAGTGAAGAGCTTAGACCCCGTAGGGGCTTCCTACGTACCGCGTGTTAGCACGGATCAAAGTCAACGTAGTTCGGATATATAGTTTAACGTCATGCTGGACGTTGGCAAGCCGACTCACAAGGAGGTCGAGGCTGCCAGGCGGAGGATTGAACCGAACCACCTCGCACAGAGGGGGATGGAACGGCTGGGTGGATCACAGTTTTACGTCATGCTGGACGTTGAAGAGAGAGATAGAAAGAGGCAGTGGGGAAGCACAATGGAGATATACATGTGCAGTCCCCCACAAGAGCGGATTCATAGGTGAATCGACGCGAATGTGAACCCGGGAGGGGTCCACGGATGGACGAACCGACGTGAATACGACCGGGACGACCAGGTGGTGGGCTTGAACCTCTGGGAGGCTTCCTACGTACCCTGTTTAGGAGACAGGGATCAAAGTCCACGTAGTTCACTCTGTTTGTAACACTCTGCCCCCGTGGGCGAAGGCCACTCCCATCCTGACATCCCTGCAGAGACGAGCGGGTGGGGGCCACATCCAAATCGGGAGGGGGACCCTACGTGCGAGGCACGGGATCGGGCGATGCGGTCGGTTTAACGTCTTGCCGGACGAAGTACAGTTTAACGTCGTGTGTTGAGGACGAAGATGCTTGGCAGTTTAACGTCTTGCAGCGCAGACGTGGTGCAGTTTAGCGTCATGCGGGACGAAAGTGCAGTTTAACGTCATGCGGGACGAAAGTGCAGTTTAACGTCATGCGGGACGGATGCTATACAGTTTAACGTCTTGTAGCTCGGACGAGGTGCTGGGCAGTTTAACGTCTTGTCGCGCGGACGAGGTGCTGGGCAGTTAAACGTCTTGTCGCGCGGACGATGGATGCTGTCGCCGATGGGTCTGTGTCACTTCGCGCGAGCCTGGAGGGCCGCACGGCAAGACAACGCACGGTGCGGGCACCCAGGATGAAGATCATCGGGCACCACGCAGGCGGGTACCCTCAGGGGGTCAAAGGGGGCGACCCCGGTGGATTGCGCGCAAAAGAGAAGATTGGCGCGCAATACCGCTGGTCGGCGTGCAAATGGGCAGGCTGGCGCGCAATTGGGCCAGCGCTTTGCGCGCGGGAGATGGAGATTGCGCGCACCGGGCTTCGGATAGCGCGCGGGGGCAACGGCTCATTCTTTAATGAATGGCCTCTTAGTAAAGGGGGGTGCGCGCAATCGGGCCGGATTGCGCGCACCTGGGGGCAATTGCGCGCAAGAGGCTTCTTTTGCGCGCGAAGGCCTTTGGGTTAAGAGTTGTTTCAAAGGAAAGGAGCCAAAGGGATTGCGCGCGAAGGCGAACCCCAAGGCTTTATTGCGCGAAAGAAAAGAGGTTACCTGAAGATCGGCATTGCGCGCGGAAGGTATTGGATTGCGCGAACGAGCGACTCTTCGAATTCCGGCAACCTCAAAACGTCGGGGGTCGCCTTGTATTTATAGGCAACCCCGGGCGCGGAATCCGGGTCACGGGCGCGAAAGCCTATTCGCGGGCGCGGAATCGGGCCCGGCGCTCAAGGGAGTCGCGCGGCCCACGGGCGTGCAAAATTGCGCGCCGGCCCAGCGCATTGCGCGCATCCCGGGAGGTTTGCGCACGGCTCGACAACTTTGCGCGCGGGTCTCCAAAATTCCGCGCAAGGCCTCCATGCCCTCCGAAACATGCTTCCGACTCCAAATATGACCTCGCTTTCCGCATCCGGAGCTGCGTTTGGGAACAACGGACTTTTCCGGCGTCTACAGTCCCAATCACCGGATTCTTGGGAACACCCTCAAGCAGTGCTATGTGTTTAAATACTGGCTTTAAGACCAGGATGACAACAACATAGTCATGTTGGGCCCAGCCCCGACACAAGTAGTGGGTGACTTCGTAGGGTTATAGATCGGTAGAAACAGCGAAGGCGAGTGGCAGCAGGTTGCCAGCCGTGGGTCCACAAAATACAAAGACTGAATGGCTCAAAAGACTGTCGTTCATGCCCATGGTATCATTTGGGCATGCCTGAATCAGCCGGATCATTCGTAGGAAGCATCCAGTACCTCTGCATCGTCATCACAGACGAACTCTTCTCAAAAGGGAAAGTAGTGACAGTGAAAGAACAATCAATGTGCTCCACCACCGTCGTCGTCATCCCGCACTCTTGGCTACTTTTGTCACAACCCGTCCTTGGGGCCCGTGTCGTTACTACCCCAATCCCGCCTTCCATAGGCCAGGGGCTGGCGACTAACACCAAGGCGTAAATCCCAGTAAAAAGGGAAGACATTGCCATTGAAAAGTAAACAAGCACCACAGAGTAAGCAAGCGGAAAAGTAAACACTAAGAAAAAACTTTACAAGCTGTGTTGAAAGTAAAAGGGGCCGGAAATAAAAGCCCAACTGTAAAGTACAACTTATGGAAAAACAGAAACTGAAAGGAAAAGCTGCAGCGTCGAGCCGTCCTCTGGAAGTCCCACCCGAAGGGTGGGTACAGATAGCCTCCACTGCTCCTCGGGTCCACCTGACCGCTCCGAGTACGTCCCGCCCAGTGGTCCACCTTCGGGTACTCTCCTGCTCTGCACGCCTCCACAACGATCAGCGTTGTCCGTTGTCGGCAACCAACACAACGTTGTGCGGGCATAGCCCGTGCAGGGGTGAGTATAAGCTACTCAGTAGGGACCCCTAGACCCCCGAAGGTCTCCTGAAATCCATAAAGGATAATCCACAAAGGAAAGATACAATCACGAAGTAACATCTGACACGGCTTAGGTATATGCCCATAGATACACCTAAGTCATCAATTCTCGTTCTGCTCCAACGTCCGAGCCCAAGCACAACCAAGTCCACACAGGAAAGCAAACTTAAACCCACACAGCACAACACAATCCACAAAGGAGAGTAAATAATAAATCCACACAGGATACCTCAACACAATCCAAAAAGGAGAGTAAACAGTAAATCCACACAGGACAGCTCAACACAATCTACAAGGAGAGTAAACAGTAAATCCACACATGATAGTTCAACACAATCCACAAAGGAGAGTAACTCAAGATTCATCTCACACAGGTATACTTCTTCGGATGACGATAAAGATGATCACTGATCCATCTAAGTCGTCGGACCCACAAAGGATCGATAGGTAACTAACCCCCGCAAAGACCCACACAGGATCGGGCCCACATAGGACCTATAGGCGCTGGCTCACACAGAACCGCTGAGCGCTGACCCACACAGGATCGGACCCACACAGGATCGGGCCCACACAGGACCTGTAGCACTAATCCACTTAGGATCGTTGAGTGCAGTAGTCGTCGCAGTCCACTGAGGATCTCTGCACAGTCGTCGTCGCAGTCCACTGAGGATCCCTGCACGGTCGTCGCCGCAGTCCAATGAGGATCTCTGCACGGTCGTCGCTGTCGAAGTAGCAGTCGCAGCCAACACTAGGGTTCCCGCAAACAAGAAGCTCGTTCGGGAGGGTCCGCTCCACGAGCCGAGAGGCTGATACATCAACTGTCACAAAGTCCGAAGTTGATGTATCCAAAAGTTCTGTATCATCATCAAAAACTCAACGCCGCAGACGGCGCGTCAATCGGACATCCGGTCTGAGAGTTATTGGCTTTTTCGTCCCAGGGGCCCGATTGGTTTTTAAGGCAAAACCAACCCGACCTTACTCCAACTGCATCCAAACCTCGGGCGGAGTATGCCAAATGATCCGTCTCACTAAGAGTAATTCAACGAAGCTGACGGCACGTCAATCGGACGTCCGTAGCTCAAGATATGAGCGTTTCCACTCCGAGGGCCCGGTTGGTTTCGTGTATGAACCAACCCGGCCTAACTCAAAGTATTCCGAAACCTTGAGTTAGATATACCGAAACTACCGTCTCGATCCAAGGATCGTGTTTCCTCTGAAAGAGACTCGTTTGGAGGCCCGTAGCTCAAGTTACAGGCATTTGACCGAAAACAGTCCGAAGACGGGGGGTCCGGGCCCGGGCCGAGCCGGCCCGACCCCCCCCCCCCCCTTGGTTCGGCCGAACCGGGTCGAACCGGTCCGTCCCGGTCGGACCAGCCTATCTCAGCCAGCCCGGCTCGGCTCGGCCGAGTGACGCGGGGGGGAGCCGCCACCCCCCGCGTGACACCCCCGCGGCACCCGCAGGGTGTCGCCTCGGACAGCCGAGCGACGCGGGGGGGAGCCGCCGCCCCCGCTTGACAACCCCGCGGCACCCGCGGGGTGTCGCTCGGACAACCGGACGCGGCTTCAGCCACGTCCCACGTGCGCCGGACCCGCGCGGCTGTGGGTCCGCGAGTGCCGCCGCCGCGGCTTCTGCCACGGCGCGCCGGGGCGCCGCCGCTCCCGGCTGCCCGGCGCCACCGTCTCCGCCGCTGCTCCTCCCGGGACTTTCTCTTCCCTGCAGAACCATCACACTTCCGTTGCGGCACGTTCCGTCGTCGCCCGTCAAATCCGCACAATAACGAAGAACGGTGGAGGGTTGTCGGGCCATGTTCGTTTGGCCCGCACCCTCCGCGTTAGTGATAAACAAAGGGAGGAACAATATTCAACATATGAATACATATCCGAAAACAATTTTTTGTAAGGAAATATGAACTGTTTATGAATCGGGTTCTTCATTCTTGAATGGAAACAACACGGGAAAAAGGAAAAGTTCACAACAACCCCTACCTCGTTGGTCGTCTTCATACACACGTCCTTCGCGGATTTGTTCATCGTGGAAGGAGGGGATCGTCGCATCGTCGCGGAAGGGCGTCGCGTCGTTGCGGAATCCGGCGTTGAGTCAGCGAACTCAACGGACGAAGAAACTACATATTTAATTATAAATAATTAAATCTGTGTTTCGGTAAAAAACCACAAGGGAGATTAAAAAGATAATCCGAGACTCTTACCTCAAGCAGTTGGTGATCGGAGACTGGGGCGGGGAAGAACGTCTCTGATGAAGCGTCGTCCAACTCCGAGGGTGACGGCGTTCTTCGCGTTTTTCGCGTTCTTCGCGAGAGAGGATGAAGGCACAATAATCTCTGACAAAACCTCTCAACCAGTAATCCTACAAAAAGACGCGTTGGTCTTATTTTATTATTACGCCAACAAATGAAAAAGGTAAGTAACGACCCATCAATTCGTTGAATTAATTCAACGAAAGAAACCGCCCATTTAATTAATGAAAGAAACCGCCCAATTAAATGGTGCGTTAAGGATTTAAGAAAACGCGTCAGTTGATATTCATAATGATGGGTTTTCACGGGTGCATTACTTAGCGGAGCCAAACGGCGGGGCTCGTGCGGGCCCCACCTCACAAATATCCTACCAAGAGGGTAGGATATTTCTGGATAGCACCCTATCTGTTTCAACTCAGTTTAAGTGGCATTCAAGTGGCTTCATGTGGCTTAAGTGAAATAAAATAAAGTTGTCGAACAAATTATTTTATTTCTTAACTGTAATCCCAAAAATTAAAAACCACACCCGAGAAAACACAACTCTGGAAGAGGCGTTTCTAAGTGAATACCGGCACTACGATTTCATCAGTGCCCTCAGAATTCGATTCCGGGCACCGGTTCAAAAGTTTGAAAAACCCGCTCATCCGTTCACTGAACGTACACGAGCCAAACATTGGAAAATGATTCCGGGCACACCGGGCCTCGGAATCAGGTTCCGTCAGAAACTGCGTTCTTGTAAAATTCCAAAGAAAATTAAGAAAAAAAAGTTCCTTGAAATTTATGGGTCTTTACATTACTCCCACCTCAGGGCTTTACGTCCCCGTAAAGATACATCATAAATTAGGGGAAAAAATGTGGGTACTGAGCACGCATCTGAGCCTCCCGCTCCCATGTGCTCTCCTAGAGGTTCTCGTGCTGCCATCTGATGCGCACAAGAGGAATCGATTGCCCACATAGGACCCACTCCTGTCGATCCTCTATCACTACTGGAACCTCCGCAAAAGCCGCCCCATCATCCACATCTAGCTCCCCATGGTCAATGATGTGCGTTAGGTTGTGCACGTATCTCCTTAGCTGAGATACGTGGAAGACGTCGTGCACCTGGTGCAACTGAGGTGGTAGAGCTAGGCGATAAGCCACCTCGGCCATCCTGCTGAGGACCTGGAAAGGTCCGATGAAGCGTGGAGACAACTTACTGCCTCAGCCAAATCTCCATAATCCACGTTGAGGTGAGACACGCAAGAACACGTGGTCACTATCCTCGAACTCTAGTGGCCTCCGCCTCCTGTCAGCATATGACTTCAGCCGGCTATGAGCTGTCCTCATCTGCTCCTGGATGACCTGGACCTTCTCTGTCATGGCCCGGACCATCTCTGGTCCCACGAGTGCTGACTCCCCAAGGTATGTCCAGCACAAATGAGATCTACAAGGCCTACTGTACAACGCCTCGTACGGTGCCATCCCGATGGTGGAGTGGTAGCTGTTGTTGTACGCGAACTCCACCAAGGGTAGGTGGTCCTCCCAGCTACGACCAAAGTCAAGGAAAAATGCACGGAGCATGTCCTCGAGAGTCTGAATGGTCCTCTCCGTCTGACCATCCGTCTGAGGGTGAAAGGCGGTGCTCAGATGTAGTCGCGTCCCGAACGCCTCCTGCAATCCCTTCCAAAGCCGGGAAGTAAAACGAGCGTCCCGATCAGAGACGATAGTAAATGGCACACCGTGAAGCCGTACAATCTATTGAATGTAGAGACTCCCCAATCTCTCCACAGAGCCCTGCTCTCTGAAGGGTAAGAAGTGTGCCGACTTGGTGAGTCAGTCAACAATCACCCAAATGGAGTCGTGACCCTTGGAAGTGTGTGGAAGTCCAGTCAGGAAGTCCATAGATATCCTGTCCCACTTCCACTTCGGGACCTCCAAGGGCTGTACCAAGCCTGCTGGTACCCCGGTGCTCTGCCTTCCCCTATTGGCAGGTGAGGCACCGTGAAACGAACTCTGTCACAGCCTTCTTTATTCCTGGCCACCAGTGCTGTCGTCTGAGATCCTGGTATATCTTTGCCACTCCAGGATGTACCGCCAAAGGAGAAGTGTGAAAATCTCTCAGCACCTCCTCTCGTAAAGCGACTGGTACCAAGGTACGTCCTCTGAAAAGGATGTCGTGCTCTACTCCAAAGGAGAAGCCATCAGGAGCCTGTCCCGAGGATATCTGTGCACGCCGCGTCTCATAGTCAGCATCCTCACGCTGTGCCTCTCTGACCCGCTGTAGTAGTGGAGGGGTGACTGTGAGAGACTGAAGGAAGGCTGCTCTATCTCTATCCACGAAGTATATTTTCAAAGCGGCTAGCTGCTCTATCGCCTCCTCAAGTAGCTAGATGCCCGTCCTCCTGCTGAGGGCATCGGCTACCACGTTCCCCTTCCCAGGAGTATAGACTATCTCAAAGTCATAGTCCTGGAGGAACTCGAGCCATCGCCTTTGTCTCAGGTTCAGGTCCTTCTGCAAAAAGATGTACCTGAAACTCTGGTGGTCAGAAAAGACTGTAAAGCGCTCGCCTGTCAGATAGTGTTGCCATTCTTCAGTGCGAAGACCACTACTGCCAACTCCAGGTCATGGGTAGCGTAGTTCTGCTCATGCAGCCTCAACTGATGTGATCCATAGGCAATCACGGCCCGCTCCTGCATCAGGACACACCCGAGTCCGGTCCCTGATGGATCGCAGTAGACTACGTATCCAACTCCCTCCTCAGGCAACCTCAAGATAGGTGCACTGGTCAATCTCTGCCTCAGCTCCTGGAAGCTCTACTGACATCTGTCTGACCACACAAAGGGTTTCCCCTTCTTCGTCAAAGCTGAGAGTGGCGCCGCAACTCTGGAGAAGTCTGGAACAAATCTTCGATAGTATCCGGCTAGACCCAAGAAACTCCGCACCTCCTTCACGCTCTTGGGTGGCTCCCAAGCTAGCACTGCCTCGATCTTCGCGGGATCCACAACAACTCCCGCCTCAGAAATGACATTCCCCAAGAAGTGGACCTCACGTAACCAGAACTGGCACTTTGAGAGCTTTCTATAAAGCTGGTTCTCTCGAAGTGTGTCTAGTACAACCTGCAAGTGGTAGGCGTGCTCCTCCTCGGTGGCCGAGTACACCAAAATGTCGTCGATGAAGAACACAACAAATCGATCGAGGTATGGCTAGAAGATCCTGTTCATGAGGCTCATGAACACTGCTGGAGCGTTGGTTACGCTGAAAGGAATAACCAAGAATTCATAGTGGCCATACCGACACCTGAAGGTCGTCTTCTGCACGTCCTCGTCTCGAACTCTGAGCTGATGATAGCCTGACCTGAGGTCTATCTTCGAGAACCACCGTGCTACCTTGAGCTGATCGAAGAGGTCATCAATCCTGGGTAGCAGATACTTGTACCTCACTGTCACCTGGTTCAGGAGACGATAATCGACACACAGTCGCAAGCTCCCGTCCGCCTTCTTGGCGAACAAAATCGGCGAAGCCCAGGGTGAAACACGGGGTCGGTTGAACCCCTTGACCTGCAAGTCCCCCAACTATACCCGTAGCTCTCAAAGCTCGGCAGGGGCCATCCGATATGCTGGAGTGGATATCGGGGCTGTCCCGAGGTATAGGTCAATGTAAAAGTCTACCTCTCTGCAAGGAGGTAGTCCTAGAACGTCGTCGGGGAAGACGTCCGCATACTGATCCACCACTGCAGGAAAACTAGGACTCTGCACGTCAACTGCTCCAAGGATGAGGCTAGCCAACTGATGAGTGATGGGCAGCCCTCTCCTCTGCATGAGTCAATCATGTGCTGCGAAGGAACCCTTCTCGCCGGTGAAGGTGAACCTGCTCCCATCGGTGCGCACACATCACACCTTGCGCCTAATGCAGTCAATCTGTGCATGTACCATAGATAACCAATCCATGCCCAAGATGACGCCGTAAGGCCTCGACGCCGCTACAAGAAGATCCCAGCCAAAGCTCTTGCCTCCTAGAGTAAGTTGACACTGCCGGCACCAGTGCATAATCGTCGAGTCTGCTACCGTAGGAGTCTCTAGCCGTAAGGATCGAGCCAACGGCTCTGTCGGAATCTCTAAGCTCCGAACAAGGTCAGCGGCTATGAAAGAGTGACTCACTCCGGTGTCTATAAGAACTGTAGCAAGGGTGGAATAGACACAGATCGTACTTCAAATCATCTATGGCGCGCTGTGGTCGTAGGCCTCTGCTGCCTGGAGCTGTGCCTGTCTCTGCCCGCCAGCTCCTTGTGGTCGGGGCGGACCTCCTGGTGGTGGTGGTGGCAGAGCCTCAAAGCGTCGCCCACCACCTGCTGCTCGGCCAGCTCCTTTGCCTCGTCCGCATCCTCCCTCCGGACCGCCACGGTCGACCCTCTGCCTCTGCCTAGGTGGCCCCTCCACCGTCTGCTGCTCCTCGGTACGGCGGGTCGGGCAGTCACGAGCCATGTGGCCCTGCCGGCCACATGTGTAGGACTGCCTGCCTCTCGGAAGACTGGATCTGCGCTGTGTGCCCCGCACTGCTGAGCCAGTGTCCCGAGGTCGTCTGCTGAAAGGTCTGGTCTTCCTGGAACCCTGATTCATCCATCGGCTACCTGCTGCCGAAGACTCCGCTACCTGCCGCCATGCGGTAGGTCTCGCTGTGGACTCAGCCAGAAAGCTCTTGATCAGAAGGGCTCGCTCTAGCCCCCTGCCTGGGTCGGGATGTTGAGGGAGATCAGCGATGCCCTGATCTCGTGTCTCAATCCCTGCTCGAAGGTTCGGGCCCGGAAGAAGGGGTCCCGTACCATGTCTGTCGAGTAGCAGGAAAGATCGGTGAACCTCGCCGCGTACTGGGCGACCGTCAAGCTGCCCTGCCGCAGCTGAAGAAGCTCCTGAATGCGCACCGCATGGAGGGTGGCCAGGACGAACTCTGAGTGGAAGAGGCTCTCGAAGTCCATACAGATGAGAGAGGCCTCATCGTGCACCTGGAGCATCAGGGTCCACCATCGTCCTGCTGCTGCGTGCAGTAGGCTCGCCGCGAGGATCACCATGAGGTCTGCTGGTGTCCTCCCTAGCCTGAAAACTCAGACGACCGCCGCCAGCCAGTCCTCGGCTGCCTGGGGGTCTGTCTACCCACGAAACCTGGGTGGTCACTGGTGCTGGAACTCGTGCAGAGCTCCGAGGCAACATGCATCGTCTGCGGTCGGTGATGGAAGCATCGGGGGCTCGGCGGGTAAAGGTACCGCCGGTTCCTCCGCTGTCAACGGGCCATGTACCGAGGCCTCGTCGCTCGGCGGGCTGTCGTCGCACTCTACTCTCGGAACCCTAGCTGGCTGCCGTCGTGGGGCCATCCTGAAAAGGAAACAAGTGCGCCACGGTCAGAACAGTATACCTGGTGAGCTGACACAAGTAATCACAAAGAAAACTTGAACACACATGCGATCAATGTTTTCGTGCATTAAGTCGGAAATCAGAAGTCAGAGTCCTGGTGTACGGATATGTCGGCCGCCGCACCAACACTGGACTCCCTAAACTGATAACCACACCCAATACGCTAAACACTATTGCTTCACATAAAAGAAAGATCAGAGTCTGTGGTAGAACCGACCGCTCTGATACCAATTTATCACGAACCGTCCTCAGGGCCCGTGCCGTGACTACCCCAATCCCGCCTTCCATAGGCCAGGGGCTAGCGACTAGCACCAAGGCGTAAATCCCAGTAAAAAGGGAAGGCATTGCCTTTGAAAAGTAAACAAGCACCATAGAGTAAGCAAGCGGAAAAGCAAACACTAAGCAAAAACTGTACAAGCTGTGCTGAAAGTAAAAGGGGTCAGAAATACAAGCCCAACTGTAAAGTACAACTAAAGGAAAAACAGAAACTAAAAGGAAAATCCATAGCGTCGAGCCGTCCTCTGGAATTCCCACCTGGAGGGTGGGTACAGATAGCCTCCACTGCTCCCCGGGTCCACCTGACCACTCCGTGTACGTCCCGCCCAGTGGTCCACCTCCAGGTACTCTCCTGCTCAGCACGCCTCCTCCACGATCAGCGCTATCCGTCGTCTACAACCAACACAACGTAGTGCGGGCATAGCCCGTGCAGGGGTGAGTATAAGCTACTCAGTAGGGACCCCGAGACCCCCGAAGGTCTCCCAAAATCCACAAAGGATAATCCAAAAAGGAGAGATACAATCACGAAGTAACATCTGACACAGCTTAGGTATATGCCCATACATATACCTAAGTCATCAATTCCCATTCAGCTCCAATGTCCGAGCCCAAGCACAACCCAGTCCACACAGGAAAGAAAACGTAAACCCACACAGCACAGCACAATCCACAAAAGAGAGTAAATAGTAAATCCACACAGGATAGCTCAACACAATCCACAAAGGAGAGTAAACAGTAAATCCACACAGGATAGCTCAACACAATCCACAAGGAGAGTAAACAGTAAATCCACACAGGATAGCTCAACACAATCCACAAAGGAGAGTAACTCAAGATTCAGCTCACACAGGTATATTTCTTCGGATGACGATAAAGATGATAACTAATCCATCTAAGTCGTCGGACCCACAAAGGATCGATAGGTAACTAACCCCCGCAAAGACCCACATAGGATCGGGCCCACACAGGACCTGTAGGCGCTGGCTCACACAGAACCGCTGAGCGCTGACCCACAGAGGATCGGACCGACACAGGATCGGGCCCACATAGGACCTTTAGCACTGATCCACGTAGGATCACTGAGTGCAGAAGTCGTCGCAGTCCACTGAGGATCTCTACACAGTCGTCGTCGCAGTCCACTGAGGATCTATGCACGGTCGTTGCCGCAGTCCACTGAGGATCTCTGCACGGTCGTCACTGTCGAAGTAGCAGTCGCAGCCAGCACTAGGGTTCCCGCACACAGCAAGCTCGTTCGGGAGGGTCCGAACCACGAGCCGAGAGGCTGATACATCAACTGTCACAAAGTCCAAAGTTGATGTATCCAAAAGTTCCGTATTGTCAATAGGAACTCAACGCCGCAGACGGCGCGTCAATCGGACGCCCGGTATGAGAGTTATTGGCTTTTTCGTCCTAGGGGCCCAGTTGGTTTTTAAGGAAAAACCAACCCGACCATACTCCACCTGCGTCCAAACCTTGGGCGTAGTATTCCAAAAGTTCAGTCTCACTTAGAGAATTCAACGAAGCTGACGGCACGTCAATCGGACGTCCGTAGCTCATGATATGAGCGTTTCCGCTCCGAGGGCCCAGTTGGTTTCGTGTACGAACCAACCCGGCCGAACTCAAAGTATTCTGAAACCTTGAGTGCGATATACCGAAACGACCGTCTCGATCCAAGGATCGTTTTGCCCAAGACGGCGAGTCATTTGGAGGCCCGTAGCTCATGCTACAGGAATTTGAATGAAAACAGTCCGAAGACGGGGGGTCCGGGCCCGGGCCGAGCCGGCCCAACCCCCCCCCCCCCCCCCCCCCCCCCCCCTTGGGTCGGCCGAATCGGGTCAACCCGGTCCGGCCCGGCCAGGGCGTGGCCCGGCCGGTCGGACCGGCCTCTCTTTGCCAGCCCGGCTCGGCTCGGCCGAGCGACGCGGGGGGGAGCCGCCACCCCCGCGGCACCCGCGGGGTGTCGCCCAGGACAGCCGAGCGACATGGGGGGGAGCCGCCGCCCCTGCGTGACAACCCCGCGGCACCCGTATGGTGTTGCTCGGACAACAGGATGCAGCTTCAGCCGCGTCCCGTGCACGCCGGACCCGCGCGGCCGCGGGTCCGCGAGTGCCGCCGCTGCGGCTTCTGCCGCGGTGCGCCGGGGCGCCGGCGGCGGCTTCCGTAGGCCCCTGAAGTCGCTCTGGTGGTCCGATTCTATTCCCGTCTGTGCTACTGCTCGTCCTGGGACTTGCTCTTCACTGCGGATCCATCACACTTCCATTGCGGCACGTTCCATCGTCGCCCGTCAAATCCGCACAATAACGAAGAACGACGGAGGGTTATCGGGCCGTGTTCGTTTGGCCCGCACCCTCTGCATTAGTGATAAACAACGGGAGGAACAATATTCAACATATGAATACATATCCGATAACAATTTTTTTTAAGAAAATAAAAATTATTTATGGATCGGGTTCTTCATTCTTGAATGGAAACAACACGGGAAAAAGGAAAAGTTCACAACAACCCCTACCTCGTTGGTCGTCGTCATATGCATGTCCTTCACGGATTTGTTTGTCGTGGAAGGAGGGGATCGTCGCGTCGTCGCGGAAGGGCGTCGCGTCGTCGTGGAATCCGGCGTTGAGTCGACGAACTCAATAGGCCAAGAAAAAACAGATTTAATTATAAATTATTAAATCCGCGTTTCGGTAAAAAACCACAAGGGAGATTAAAAAGAAAATATGAGACTCTTACCTCAAGCAGTTGGTGATCGGAGACCGGGGCGGGGAAGAACGTCTCAGATGAAGCGTCGTCCAACTCCGAGGGTGACGACATTCTTCGCGTTCTTCGTGTTCTTCCCGAGGGAGGATGAAGGCACAAGAATCTCTGACAAAACCTCTCAACCAGTAATCCTCCAAAAAGACTCGTTGGTCTTATTTTATTATTACTCCAACAAACGAAAAAGGTAAGTAACGACCCATCAATTCGTTGAATTAATTCAACGAAAGAAACCGCCCATTTAATTCACGAAATAAACCGCCCAATTAAATGGTGTGATAAGGATTTAAGAAAACGCGTCAGTTGACTTTTAAAATGATGGGTTTTCGCGGGTGCGTTACTTAGCAGAAAGAAACGGTGGGGCTCGTGCGGGCCCCACCTCACAAATATCCTACCAAGAGGGTAGGATATTTCTGGATAGTACCCTATCCGTTTCACCTCAGTTTAAGTGGCTCTCAAGTGGCTTCAAGTGGCTTAAGTGAAATAAAATAATGTTGTCGGACAAATTATTTTATTTCTTAACATTAAGCCCAAAAATTAAAAACCACACCCGAGCAAACGCAACTCCGAAAGAGGTGTTTCTAAGCGAATACTGGCGCTGTGATTTCATCGGTGCCCTCAGAATTCGATTTTGGGCACCAGTTCAAAAGTTAGAAAAACTCGCTCGTCCGTTCACTGAATGTACCCGAGCCAAACATTTGAAAACGATTTCGGGCACACCGGGCCTCGGAATCAGGTGCCGTCAGAAACTGCATTCTTGTAAAATTCCAAAGAAAATTAGGAAAAACATTTCCTTGAAATTTACGGGTCTTTACAACTTTATGCCCCCTGAAATGGGGATTCCTCCCAGAATCAGCCCAGTAGTAGATGATTAATCAAGCGACAACCAGGGGTACGCTTCAGTTAATACCGTGGAGGTGGTAAATCCCTATATGACTCCTGAAGAGGGGGAACGCCAGGAGAACCTCCCCAACGTCCCCAGCTGACATCAATGTCAGCGGAACCGTGACCACATGGGTCATCGAACATGTTAGCAAGAGATTTCAGTCAGGCCATGCACGCTACTGAAACCAGACAGCAGGCTCAATGTAGAGCTCAACACGCACAACCTCATCTGGTGCCCTCAGATCTACCTCTACTCCGGTTTGTGCTACTAGATCAGATAGTGTTTCCTCGTCCGTATAGCGGTCAGTCTTGCCCGGCTACAGGAAAATATCCATTGTCCAGTCCTAATATGGTAGCTACTCTCCAGGCCTCAACTAGTAGGCAGCGAGATGTACCCAGTACTGGCCACCCGCTGGTTCAACCGGCAGGACCCGTTGTGCCTCCAACTGTAGAGAGACCTCATATAGGTAGAAGCTCACATCTGGCACAAAAGTATGTTGACCTAAAGCACTTGGCCAGAATTCCAGCAAGGCTTTCTATCCTTGAAGCTCTTCTCCTATCTTCTGAAATGCGCGATGCACTTTCTGAGGCCCTAAGGGGCCCCCTCGAGTTTGAGACGGAGGTAGCAGCTACGAAAACCTCCTACACTGAGGTAATAGAGAATGCTGAATGCCCGGCAGTTATCTTGTTCTCCGGTGAAGATGAAGACCCTCCCATATAGGGTCACATTCACCAACTGTACATCACTGGTCAGTTCAACGATATGTAAGTCCTCCTTTGTCTCGTTGACACGGGTTCTAGGATCAACATAATCCCGATCCGGACACTGTGGAAGCTGGGTTTGTCAGAGGATGATCTATCTCCCTCCGACCTCAGAAGTTAGGGATATGACAGGACGAAGCAATCCCCAGTCGGCAAGATCCTCTTGAAGACCCAGTTCAGTGGCCTAATTTCCAGCATCGAGTTCATGGTTGTCTCCCAGGACACCACCTACAACGCATTGATGGGAAGGCCATGGCTCCACATGCACGCAACGGTCCCTTTGCCGTATCACCAATTCCTTAAATACTCACTCAATGGTAGAGTAGGTGTGATCTAAGAAGATGTGTCTCCTTTTACCTCTTGTGAAGCCCGTTAATTTGACGCGGACTATTACAAGAGAAAGGATAATCAAATCTTAGAAAGTGAAGATGAACCTTCCCCAGTCACAAGTGATCCCTGGACAGGCCTGGATGATCCCTACATCTTTCTGATCCATCGATTGGAGGCCATGACCCCCGACATGGGGTATTGTTTTGTTTTTTCAGTTATGAAAGGAATGCATGTTCCCATGTCCATGTGACGGCAGAAAATAACCTCGTACTCCTACAACAACCAGGCTCAGGGGATCCCGGAACCTCCTACCCTTGTGTGGTATCGGAATGTCTGGCTTATGACAATGACAGTATGTCATACGTGTCTCTTCCGCCAGGCTGGAATCAACCAACTCAGGCCGACGTGTCAACACTACTTTGATGTCATCAAATGTGGCCCCTTAGGATGAAGGCCAGATGGGATAGGATTGACTTTCTTCATTGCTATTGTCTCAGTGATGCATGAGTCTCCTAATATGATGACCACTACTGCCTAGGCGAGCACCAGCTTCCTGTTAGGGTTTTATAGCTAGAAGAAGTCCCCCCCGCGGGAAATCCCTCCACATGTGGATAGAAAGATCTGGAGGATGCTCCCGCTACCTTTGAAGAAGGAATCTCAACCACAGTTGACGAACTGGTATAGGTGAACCTTGGTAGCGAGGCGGATCTGAGACCCAATTGATCAGTGAAACCATGTCCACCGAGGAGCAGCAGTGGTATGTAGACTTTCTCAAGTAGCATTGTGACGTGTTTTCCTGGAGTTACGGTGAGATTCCAGGTCTAGATCCTCAGGTAGCCATTCACCGCCTTGGTCTCCCAACAAATCATCATGGATTCAAGCATCCTCACAGAAAGATGAACCCTTCTCACAGTACCATGGTTGAGGCCAAGGTTGATATGCATATCAAAGCCAACTTCATCAAGGAAGTCCAGTACCCAAAGTGGCTTGATAGCATTGTGCCAGTGAGGTAGAAGAACATGTAGATCAGAGTCTGCGCTGACTTCCGTGATCTCAATAGAAACTGCCCAAAGGATGATTTTCCCCTTCTGGTGACCGAGTTATTGATTGATGCCACGGTTGGGTTCCAAGCCCTCTCTTTCATGGATGGGTATTCTGGGTAGAACCAGATCTGGATGGCCCCCAAGGAAGAGGAGTCCACTACCCTCAGGGCTCCCCAAGGTACTTTTTGTTACCAGGTCATGCCCTTCGGCCAGATAAAATGAAGGTTCCACTTATCAGCGGGCCATGCACTGCATATTTAATCTGATTCTCGTGACGCTAGTGGAATGCTACGAGGATGATCTAGTGGTCAAATCTTGCCAGCACCAGGACCATCTGAAAGACCTTGTGAAAGTGTTCGGTTTCCACTATTCCCTCCACCTAAAGATGAACCCGTTAATGTGTGCCTTCGGGTTCAACTTCAGAAAGTTTCTTGTCTTTGTTGTTAGATACCAGGGAATTGAGATCGACCCAAAGAAGATCAAGGCCATCAGCCAAATGCCTCCCCTGAGCAATATTCGAGAGCTTCAAGGTCTCCAAGGCCACTTAGAATATATACAAAAATTCATTGCAAACCGGGCCAGCAAGTGTATGCCATTTTCCAGGCTCATGAAGAAAGGTGTCGCCAACAAATGGGATGAAGAGTGTCGGACCACCTTCAAGTAAATCAATCAGTATCTGCTACAACCTCCAGTTTTGATGCCACTCATCTTTGGAAAGCCACTGGTCATTTACGTGACCGCCCTGGAATGGTCCCTCGGTGCGCTTTTCTCCCAGACGAACAATGAGGGGACAGAGAACAACTTCTACTATCTCAGCCGCATGTTTCTCGATACGGAAATCAGATACTCCCCTATCGAAAAGAGATGTGTTGCACTCGTGTTTTCTGTACAGAACATGAGGCATTACTTGTAGAACCATGAGGTACAGTTGGTCTCTCGGGTAGACCCACTGAAGTACAACCTGAACTGCGCCATGTTGACTGGCCGACTAGCAAGGTGGGTGGTGATCCTCCAGTAGTTTGACATCAGGTTCATGCCTCAGAAGGCCATCAAGGGACTAGAATTGGCATACATCCTAGCTACTCTTCCATCCTCCGTGAATCAAACCCTATACCTGGATTTTCCTGATGAGGTGATCCTCTCAGTCGATCATGTCGTCTCATGTTGGAAAATGCACTTCTACGGTGCCTCCCGAAGCCCCACCGGTATGAGGCTCAATGATCATAAGCTCAACAGAGTGGGTATGGGTATCATTTTCATCACCCCGGCTCAAGCCATCCTTCCATACTCATTCGTATTGTCAGAAGGCTGCATCAACAACGAGGAAGAGTACTAGGCTCTAATCACTGACCTCGAGTTGGCCCTTGAGAGCGATGTGTCCCATATACATGTGAAGGGGGATTCCGAGCAACTCATCAAGTAGGTCAATGAAGACTATGTTGTCAGGAATCCGGAGCTTGTGCCATTGTCGGAGTGGACCCTCCATTTAATGGACCCGTTCTCTTCTCGACTAGATGATACCAATGTCCCTCGGTCACAGAACGGTCGATCGGACGATTTGGCTGGCTTATCTGCGTCGCTCACAGAACCTAAGCAATATGATTTGATCATACATGTGGAACACCAGAGAGTCATTTCACCTGTCACCCAGAGTACAACGATGGCCTCTATTTAAGTCATCTTATCGACGAACCTTCTACGTCAGGGGTCTTAGGTTCATCAGACACAGTGGTTGAGGCTACTCCAGATTGGAGAACACCTTTTTTTGAGTATCTCCAAAATGGTTGCCTCGTGGACGATCATGCCGAGCGTGAGCAAATACGACGTCGCGCATTGCATTTTACCCTTCAGAGTGGTCCCAGTCTCGAGAGGATCCTCTATAATCGGAGATTCGATGGTGTTCTCCTCCGTTGCATTCAAGGAGTCAGGATTTCTCAGGTCATGCAAGAGGTTCACGCTGGTTACTGCGGTGCCCACCAGGATGGGCCAAAGCTGTCCCATCATATCTGGAGGATGGGGTACTTCTGGTCCTCTATGATCCATGATTGTATCGAGTTTTCCAAGAGATGCCACATGTGTGAAGTTCACACTAACTTCCTTCATCGGCCACCAGAGCCTCTCCACTCCACCTAGTATTCTTGGACATTTGCGTTGTGGGGACTTGATGTCGTGGGACCATATGCACCGGCGACAGCTCGCCAGTGTAGGTTCATACTAACTGCTACAGATTTCTTCTCCAAGTGGGCAGTGGCAGTCCCACTAAATGAGGTCAAGGCTCGTTCCATCGTTGACTTTGTGATCTCCAATATCATCCATCAGTTTTGAGTCCCTCTCATTTTCCTCACCGATAACAGCACCAACTTCCATGCGGCCGAGCTGAAGAAATTGTATTCCATGTACAATATTCGTTCGAACCATACCTCTCATTACCATGCACATGTAAATGGACAGATCGAGGTGTTCAACAAAACCCTCTACGACATTCTACAGAAAATGGTTGTTCAGAATAAGAAAAGTTTTCCGGACAAGCTCCCCAATGCCCTCTGGGCTTATTGGACGACGACTCACAATTCCACCCAGGTGGCCCCATATTCCCTGGTGTATGGGGCTGCGGCCATCCTACCCATTGAGATCTAGCTTCCATCACTACGCACTGCAGTCTACGATCAGCAGGAACCAGATAAGGTGGAAGAAATCCATCTAGCTGAATTTGAAGCAATGGATGAGAAAAGGATTTGTGCCCTACACAATCTAGAAAGGCATTAGAACAATATAGACATAGCCTTCAACAAGATGGTCCGCCTTCGCTCTTTTCTGCATGGCGACCTAGTGATGGCCCTTTGAGCGCCAATGATTCCCGATGGGAAACCTCCCAAGCTAGAGCCCAAAAGGGAAGGACCATACGTCATCCATAAAGTTTATCCCAATGGAGAATACTCCATGGTGACCACATATGGTGAGCGCATAACTCCTCCCACCAACGCCATGTTCCTCAAGCAGTACATTGCCTGAGCCCCTTCGTCCTGCATGACCTTAAAATGTATGGTCCAGAACGAACCTAAATTGCACGTTATGGTCCTACATGACCCTTAACTTCAACATTGTCCTGTAGGACATTAAAACTACGATAACGTCCTGCAAGACAATAAACTGCAAAATGGTCTAAGATCTATGACCATAAACTAAGATATCCCCCCGTCCTTACTGTAAGACATTAAACTACAAGCTAGTTAGGCCTCCCTGACCGAGGCTCAAACTCAGGCCCCTTGTCCTCTTCGGGCCCCTGGCCCCCCGTCCTTACTATAAGATGTTAAATTGCAATCCGGTCAGGCCTCCTTGGCTGAGGCTCAGCCTCAGGCCCCTTGGCCTTCGTTGACTCATGCTCTCTTATGGGATTGTACAATGTGGTGTGGGATACATCCTCATTCACGTCGGGTTACCAGCCAAACTGTACATATCCCCAAATGAGATGCATCTCTCGTCCGACATGACGTTAAACTGCGCTTCAAGAACTACGTATGGCTTGATTCCCATTCCAATGGGATACGTAGGAATGCTCGGACGCTTCGTCTTGAACACAGCCCCGATCTCTTCTCTTTCACTACCCCTGGGTATAGTTTCCTTGGAGGATCCTTGCATGAAGAGGAGTAGGCATACTTAACCATACTCATACAAGGATTATAAGGGTCGCACCACGTGCCCACTCTCGTTATTCTATCCTCCCACGTCCTCACCGCATGATGTTAAACTGCATGGCCTTCAAGAACTACGTATGACTTGGTTTCTATCCTAATGGGATACATAGGAACGCCCGAACATTTCATCTATTGGCCCAGCCAAAAATCCAAAATCATTCCCTCGGGTCAATAAATATGGCAGGTTGCACACTTTATCCCAAACTCACGTCGAGCAAGCCTCGACCCGGCTCCACGTCCCCCCTAAAGATGTTCTCATCTTTCGTGGATGGGTACAACTATGCTTTACCCACTCCTTGACTGGGATTCTATCACTTTCCTCACCTGGAGGGACCCCCAAGAACGGCATGGATACCATGCCCAAGGGCTCTCCTACCGATACGAGCTAACACCCCCGAGGGTTTCCAAGCAACAAGCTGATACAAGTCCCACATTTAGAATTTGGTCAACAGTCGATGCTCATTCTTTGCTCCCATATCAGGTCACCATTGGGACGCTATGTTTCAAACAAGGTCAACTGTGTCCTGGATCATCGGGTCCACCCCGAGATGTCCCAAAAATCGAGTGCAGTGATTCATTCTGCCCTATCCCAAAGCGACAGACGTCCCTCCAGGTGGTGCTTGCGGTTGGGCCCACAGCCCCAATTCCCTTATAAGTGATGTACGACGTGTTGTAGGATTACATCATCATTCACGCCAGGTTACTTTCCATGCCGTACACATCCCCGGAGGAGATACAGTTCTATCTTTCCCCGTTATCATTGCAAGACGATAAACTACAGACTGGTCAGGCCTTCCTGTCCGATGCTTAACCTCAGGCCCATTGGCCTTTCTGGGCCCACGACCCCCGTCCTCACTGCAAGACATTTTACTGCAAGTTAGTTAGGCCGTCCTGATCGAGGCCCCGCCTCAGGCCTCCCTCACCGAGGCCTACCCTATGTCCCCTTGTCCTTCTCATGCACTAGACCAAATTCTTACTCGGAGTGTATGGTGAGATGAGGGATTATGTCCATATTCACATCGGTTCATTCACCATACCATACAACTCCAGGTAATCCTATTCCCTGACCCTCTTCCTCACTATAGGGTGTTAAACTACGAGTAGGCCAGGCACTCGTGACCAAAACCTAACTATCAAGCCCCTTGTCCTCTTCGGGCCCCCTGGCCTAGGTTATTTCTTACGTGACTGTGTGGAGTGGTGTAGGATTATATCGTCATTACTCGCTACGCCGCACATGTCCTTGTTAGGGTATACTTCCCATGGGTATCTTCAATAACTACGTGTGGCTTGATTCCCATCCTTATGGGATATGTAGGATCACCTGAATGTCTATGCTTTGGGTCCAGCCCCATCTCTCGAAAATATTCATCCCACCTTGGCCCCTTGTCCTACCCTTCATCCATGAGGGGAGTATGTGGCGTGGTACGGGATTATGTCCTCTTTTAAATCGGTCTTTTAATTACCACGCCATGTACCTCTCCCTTTCGAGCTGTTTCGTCGACCCTTTTCGGCGGTTCACCAATGTGCCTAAGGGTAATCTGGTTTATTATCTGGAATGTCAAACTTTACTCAAACACGACTGTGCCGGCTTTTCAGGCTTTGTGTATCCCTTCATCAGGGCTTCCATCACCATTCACACCCAGAGGGACCCCCAAGAACGGCCTGGATTCTACTCCCAAGGGCTCTCCTACCATTACGGGCCAACGCCCCCGAGGGTTTTAGGAAAAAAATCGATAAAAATCTGATGTTGTGAATATGGTCAGCGGTCGATGCTCGTTTGTTGTTCCCACCTCAGGCTAACACGATATGGAGACTGTTTTTTCGCCACAGTTAACAGATATCCTCCATCTTCACATGACACCCATTAAGCCCAAATTGTCGGTTACACGATTCACATGCTTCTGCATTCTCATCATGTCCAAGTAGAGTTTCGAAACTCATGATAATATTCATCAGTGCACATCTACACATTAGGGGAACAATGCCACGTTAGAGGCATCTTTTGGGGCTCTTCACCGACTCCCCCTCGATGGATGATTCGGGAATTGTGATACAGATCTTCCCCCCTTTGTTTCCCACACCGAGTTTAACTCACGTGGGATTAGGGATTGGGTTGAGGTATGCACTCACTTGGAAAGTTATAGTTCTCACATGGTCTATGAACTAAGACCATAAACTAAGATCTCTTTCGAACTACGTTTCTCTTGAGTCCCATACTCATGGGATATGTAGGACCGTCCGAACATCTTCAGGTCCAGCTTATTTGGGGGCTAAACTCTCCCCCTTCTCCTCTCACCCCATGGCCTGATGTACCTTTCTCGGGATTGTATGGTATGGTGTAGGATTATGTCATCATTCACGTCGATTATGCCACATGACACCGTACACATTCACCATCTAGAATTTTCTCTGCTACGTCTTCACTACATGATGTTAAAAAGTTTGCTTGGTCCTATCACATGACCCTAAACTGTGACATTATCATCCTGGCCGCATGACGGAAAACAGCACTGCATTTTGATGACCTCATTGTAGAGAACATCACGTTGGGTATTGGTTAAATTCCATTCCATTTTTCAACACCTACCACGGCTTGATTCTTGTGGCACACTAGGGATTGAGACCCTAGGCCCATTGATTCACAAAAAAACCACTCACCTTAATGGAAAAAATAGATTTATCAAATTTTGTTTCTTTTGGTGCAAGGGCCGTGCCCACACTTCCCTTTTTCACTGACAATGGTATCTTACCATGTCACCTATTAGAACTACGTATGGCTTGATTCCCATCCTCATGGGATATGTAGGAGCGCCCAGGCACTTCCCTGCAGGCCCATCCTAGCTTTCATGTTCGGTCCCTTGACTCGATCACTCCCTAGAGAACGCATGGTAGGTAGGGCTTATGACCACATTCATGTCGGGTTTTGTAACCACCTTATCGTGTGTACCCTGCTATCCATAATCTTATATTGGTACGATCTCTAAGACCTTAAACTAAGACCCTTTCATGAACTATGTGCAGCTTGTTCCCCATCCCCATGGGGTGCGTAGGAACGCCATTGCACATTGCTTCAGGCCCAGCTGAACATCATCTTTTGGTCCATTGACCTAAAATTTCTCTCAAGGGAGCTTGTGTGGCATGGTATGGGATTATGTCCTCATTCATGTCGGGTTTCTTACCGCCCCGTACACACCCCCAGTTCCCATCCACGGCAGGTATTCGTAAATAACTGTTATGTGACTGATGTGATTTCTCCCACCCATGGTCCAAATTCTACAACCCTAAACTAAGATCTCCCTATTGGAAAGGTCTCTTCTCCCTCTGTCTAATACGCCTCATTTTCGTATTTAGATGCATTTTGACAAAGAGCCCGAAGTGTGGGATTTCCATGGGGACATTCCCCTCATCCCATGACCAAGCATTGTGTGCTCGCTGTTTGGATCCTCATCCTCTTCCACATCTAAAAGGACCCTCAGATGACATGGATTCTAGGCTTAGGGGATCTACATGAATGTTGGACCTATGGTCCCTCCAATCGTTTTGGGCCAACGTCCCTACGGATCTCGACATCATTTGTGACATGGTCCCGTGTTTCGAACATGGTCACGGTCAACCCTCATTTGTCTGTCCCCATTCTATGATAATGTGATATGGATGTTGCGTTTCAGCCACGGTTAACAGTTATCCTCCATCATCACACCATCGTCATTGTGATCCAAATCTCCAGCATCATGATTCAAACATTTCCACTTCCTCAAGTTCAAGTGGAATTCCAACACACTCAGCTCTA
Organism: Viscum album; assembly: GCA_963277665.1. Classification (NCBI taxonomy): domain Eukaryota; kingdom Viridiplantae; phylum Streptophyta; class Magnoliopsida; order Santalales; family Viscaceae; genus Viscum; species Viscum album. The sequence goes on from OY728138.1 coordinate 556,138,608, forward strand.
TCTCTTTTTTCATCTAGGTGCGCCACATGGTCGTGTTAGTATCATGGGGCCAGTATTCACCGAGCGTCCCTTCACCCTAACACGCCTCTTTCTATGTCGGGAATGTACCACTACTACTTTTCATTTCCCACATCGAGCATGACTCACGTGGGCTTTGTTGTTTTGGCTGGATGTGTACTAACACAGACATGCTTCTCGTCGACCCCTCAGAACTACGTAGGGCTTGATACCCATATTTATGGGGTACATAGGAATGTAAGACCACTCTGCTTCGGGTCTAGCCTAATTCTTAGTCTTGGTACCTCGACCTGAAGAGTCTCCTCCGGGGTACATGGTGTGATTTGGACTCCTCATTCACGACAGTTTCATAACTACTACACAATATGCTCCCTGCACACCTCCCTTTCACTCCATGTCCTATCGTATGACATTAATCTACGGGAGTCCATGTGTCCTCAACGCATGACACTAAACTGTGATCCTACCCTAAACAAGTTCAGGATACCCCATGTTAATCATGGGATGCACTAGAGCCTCTATCAGAGAGGATTTCAGCAGTCAGTGTTGGTCTATGACTACAATGCGCTTCCAGAACTACATGTGGCTTGATTCCCATCCTCAGGGGATACGTAGGGACACCCTGGTATTTTTCTTAGGGTACATCCCATAGGAATCATTAATCATGTCCTTCCATTTTTTGGCCCACTGGCTGGACCCCTCGTAGAGGACCATGTAACTATGACTCTACCCTGAACAAGTTCTAGATACCCCAAGATCCCACTAGGAAGAGACATACCCCCTCGCTAGAGTGGCCCTGTCCCAAAGAAGGAATGATCCATGATCAAACCGATGCGCCCATATGGAATACTCCCACCACAGTGGTTTAATTACATGAGTTCTGGATTCTGTTCGGACAAACCGTCACTCCATATTCCATGCTTTGAGTGGCCCTTATTCAGCCCCCCCCTTTCATGTTTGAAGGGACCCCCTATCGGCCTGGTCTCTTGCCGCATCGGCTCACTTACCATCCTGGGCCAATGCCCCGGAAGCCTCTTGAAACCATTTGTGACATAGTCACATGTTTCAAACATGGTCAATGATCGACCCTCATTTGTTTGTCCCCATTTTAGGCTAATGCGATATGGATGCTATGCTTCCTCTACGGTAAACGGTTTTCCTTCATTGTCATGCCATCCCCACAGTGTTCCGAATCTTGGGTATCATGATTCACACATCCCATTTCCAACTGTTCGGACCAATTTCAGTGCCCATGGCGTCGCACCATTCGTGCATAAGAGCACGTTGATGAAAATGTAATTCAACTGTTTTGAGAACTTCCTTCTCTGGCCAGGTCTCTCCTGTTTTTCGGAAATTCAGACTGGTTATCCAAAACCCGAATGCCCGAAGCTTGGTTTCCACTACGATGTTGGGTGGGATGATGAGGCAACTATCTCTTGTTTCTCACAGTGGTCCTGACCCACGTGAGCATAGGGATTTGTCACCGGACGTCCCGGGGACATTGTTAGGATGTAATAAACCGATACAAATAGTGTAAATCATGCATGCTACAACATTCAAATAAAAAAGAAAGTCGAAGGATGAAAGTACCAATAAAAGGTTTGTAATTGTTACAGTACTCGGGGGTAGACTCCTCCCAATGATGGATTGACACCATCAAAAGAGAATTGTAGCTCTGGCCCCTTTGACATGTGGTGTCAAGGAATTGATGTTGCTGACTCAGATCCCACTCCTCCTCAGCAGCGGCGGGGTGCAGTTCGTCATCCTTGGCCTTGGACCTCTCAATTCTGGCCTGAATGGCAGCCATCGCTTTAGAAGCCTTCCTCATATGCCCTTATGCCTATTCCATCTGGACCTTCAACCGTGAGATCAGCTCAGATTGTGTATTTAGAGAGGATGAATTCCCGTCCGCCTGGATCAGAAGCAGTTTGACCTCTCTTTCAGCCTCCTGGTGCTTCTTGAAGTTTGTCTCTTTATAATGCTGCCAGCCCACTCTGATCATGTGATCATACTCCCGGATCTTCGCAGCCATGAGATCTCGGATGAGCGCATGAGGACATTGGGCATCCACTCCCCCAGTGTACAGTTCGTGCAACCGCGAGCGAAGTCTGTCAATATCATCCATCCATTGCACTTTGGGGGGTGTCATTGATAAAGCATGTGATTAACTTCCATGATCAGCGGCGGACTATGCTACTCTCTTCTTCATTGGAGGTTGTTTCATCCCAGTCTGCATGATTGGAAGGCTCGTATGCAGGATACGCCCGCATGAAATCCTCGGCCAGATCTACATCTGGCATTGAATCCGGTACGACATCTGGTCCTGGAGCAGGCGTAACGGGACTTGGGTCGGCCGGTTGATCCTCACAATCAGATTCCACCTCGATAACTTCGGGCAAGACCGTGCTAGTGGTCCCGCTGACGGTAGGGATTGCTGCAGCTCTGGAAGGTGGGGGGGCTATCTCCATCATCACCGGTATTCCCCTAGGAGGGATTCCACCAGACATATCAACCAACCTTGTCGTAGCGACCCATGCCAGTCGAAGAACTATATGATAGAGAAGGGCGTAGACCTCATTTGGCACGATCTACATAAGAAATCAATGAATCAAGTGGAGAAAACATACGGAGAGCAAACTCCTGGTGCTGTTCTGGAGTTGATGCTGACGTGACCCCGAGGCGTGACCCTCCGTATACTATTGGAAGGTCTGGAGATTTTGGAGGAGCCAACTCGGTTGCTCTGGCCCCACCAGACACAGAACTGGACGCAGCCATAGGCGCGGGTTCTGAAGGTCCTGCATCATCAACTGCCATAGGGCGAGAGCGAGGTCCGCGTACAAGTTTCTCCTGCATGGTTCATATGTTTGTGAGAGGTCTACAACAACCTAAGAGCAGACCCAGAGGAAATAAATTTGGAGTGATACCTCGAGAACCTCCGTGAAATGGTCGAAACCCCAGTCTTGGTCTCCGACATTACCCTCCTCCAACAGACTCCCTTCTCTAGCGTAATCCCCTAGGGAGGATTCCTCTGATTCCCCTGGCAGGGGGATGTGATCCCTCAGATCGGAGGCTGACAGCTGGGGGGGGGACCGTCCAATCCAGCATTACCCTCACCCGGTCTGTCATTGGGCGTGGGACACCACTGGAATTAACGTAGTCCTCCAGCTCATCCTTGTATTGCTCCGCCTCTGTAGGAGACACCGTGAAACCAGCCCGGACAGGGCCTATGCCCGGTAACTCCATACTGAGATGATTCAAGTGAGCCCACATCTCGGGTGGACTGAGGAATTTTGGGTTGACATACCAAATGTCCCAGGCCTCTGGGAAGATGGAATCCTCTCTCATGTCGATGTGGACAATCACTTCCCCAGAGCCTGAGTGGATTTCCTACGAAATCCCCTCGGCAACCGCCTCTCCAGATGGCTTTGTTCTTCCGGGACCAATGAGTCCACTACTACCGCTGGATCCGCCGCTGCTGCGGCACCCTTGGCCGGTGCAGGTCTCAATGCCACGGTAGCCCCGCCACTGTGAGAGTCCCTTGATGCCCTCCGACCCTGACCTCAGGATAGGGGAGGCCTGCCGTCACCATCCCGAATAGTTTGATTCCTCAACATCACCCCCGGATAAACGGCCTCCCAACTGATGGAGTACACCTTCACAAATCCGAAAGCAACAGTGGATGGAGGCAGCGCAATTCGCATCCTCCCGTCTTCCTGTGTGAACATGAGACACAACTGCCTCATCACACACTAGTGCTCCTTGTGACACACCTCCCAGTAGACCTACGGGGTCAGCCGCTGCAGGAACCAGAACTGCCTCGTAAATTGATGTGGGGTATATGGTTCGTAGAGCGGCTCACGGTCCACCCATACCACCAAGACTCCACCTTGAAAGGCCAGGAGATAAGCCCAGTGCTCTTCTGTTCCCTACCCGTCATCAGTAAGTACCCCCATCGGCAATGGAAACGGGTGGAAGTTAAACTCATCCGCCCTCCACACCTGGTTCAGCACCATCGGTACAGTTAGTTTGAATGGGAGGCTCCCGGATGCATTCAGAATGGTGGGACAGAAGATTGATCCTGGTGGCAAGATAGGGTTTGGATATTCGTAAAACCCCCTAATGTGCACTGCGATCCAGCTGTACATAAGGTGGAAGGGCCCGGATATCCTTGGCGGTTTCTTGCCCTCGGTAACATGCCACGACATCCTGTACAGCTTGGCAAGCATCAGAATCCCCAGATTGACCTTCCTTCCCATGGAAAACATGTACGCCATGATGAACGAGCTGGGCCCCACCCCCATGTTGGTATCTCTGACCGGTAGGATCCAACCGCTGATAAGGTCCGTGATGAACACCACCAGCCTGACTATCGACTTATGTTTAGTGCTGACACTGCAACCCCAAGTCTTCCATTGGATGTCTTCCAAGAGCCTCCAATACGAGTGTTCCTTGCCCTGTTGAGCGGCCTTCGGACAAGTTTGAGGCCTCAGAGGGAACTCTCGATTCTCTAGGATGTTCAGGAAATGCTAGAACCACTTCTTAAAGTGGACATCTCTCACCACCTCCTTGTCCTCTCCAGGGACCAGTGCCAACAGTGTCGACGCCAGTCGCTGCATCTGCTCCGAATCCTCCACCACACTCATGATGGGGAGGAACTCATCATACATGGCCCCCAATATCAGGACCCCTGAATTCTGATGGACATCCCATAGGCTGATTCCCAACACCCCATGGTGTAGGTGAAAAGTATTGGTCCTAGACGACCATCTGCTCAGCAGCTCCAGCATCAGCTGTTTCCGCTGGTGAATATGGAACTGGGAGGCCCATGCCACCACATACAGGCCCACCCTCCTTAGATCAGCCCCAAAATCCTCGAATGAGGTGCCTACCCAGTAGGTTGATGCCCAGTCATTGGTGAAGTGGCCGCCCTGGCGCAACTTCCACTCGTCGGACCACCCCTTTTTTGGATCATGAAGAGCCGCCTTCAGTATGGTGCAGTAAATGGGAGGGGATGTCTCCGATTGCAGTGGATCCCCATCAATTTTGTTCAGATGGTTGTACAGGCAGTCGGTGGTGATGGGTGTGAAGTCCTCCCATGCATGACCATCAGCCGCCCTGAACTACTGGCGCTGACATGGCATGCTCCTTGTAACACCCCGAAATTTTATGAAAAATATTCTTTTTAATTTCATTAATGTCTTGTGTTGTACGCTACACCAAAAGAATCTTTCACAACACGCATCCTTGAGTTGCCTTTCATTACACACAATCGCGACCTTCCTCGATAGCGTGTGTAGTACGCAATAACGAGTTTCACTAAACAACAATATGCTATTAAGATATTATTAAAACTAGCCGTTATGAATAGTAATAACCACTTTTTGAAATTTTGTAAATTTTATTTTTCAAAATGGAATTCATTTTTGGATTCCTAATATCGAAATTAGCTTAGGATGAAATTTTGGTACTTTTCGGATAACTTTCATTTTCTGATGAATAGTGAAAATTACTAAATTTTAATTAAAAACAACTTTTTTAATCGAAATAATTAATAGTGATAAATTATTAATTTGAGTGGTTTTAAAGTATATTTAGAATATATTTTTACAATTCAATACAATGTTGGTCATTGGATGTAATTTCACATTTACACCAGACATAAACATGTGTTAATCTTTTGATAGTTATTATCTCTTAAAAACACGCTATTTGTTGTGACAACGGAAATTAATTATAAAATTAATTAATGCAACATATATGTTAGGAATTTTGTAAAATAGAAATCATTTTTGAATTCGGAATATCAATTATATCTTAGGGTGAAATTTTGGCATTTTTCTGAAAAACTTGAATTTTTGATGAATAGTGAAACCACTAAGTGGTAGGTTAAAAACTGAATTTTGCATAAAACATAATTTTACCGCTTCTGTGAATGGAATTTCAAAAATCCGACAGACACGGTTGATATCAGTAAGTAAAATGTGGTTCAATGAGATAAAAATAATTTTTTGGTAAATAGTAACTTTTTACTTTTTTTAATCGCGGTAAAGAATAAATAGGGTAACTAAGGGTAAATATGATATTACTATTACCCTAACACATGTCCTAATTCTATTGGATATGTTTAATTCGACAATAAACAATCTTAGGAATAAAATATGACCATTAATGCCCACTTGGATTAGATTAGGACATTTATTATTAATTTATTTAAAGAAGGATTAAAATAGTTAAAATCAAAGTTTAATAAGTAAATCATTTTTAATATGGGGTTATACATAAGATAAATTCGACTATAAATATTCATTAGAAATCTAAAATGATTTCCTACATAATGATATTTTATTTGAAATTTTTAGACATTAAATAATTTAATTTATTTATGACACAATGATGATTCTGTAATTATCTTATTAATGAAATATTGACATAATTGATGTTATAAACACCAACATAAATGTTATTTGAGACTTTTCATGAATCCCAATAACTTTATAGGTTACTATGATATATTAGTCTTGATTTAATCAACTTGTATTGAACATATAATTCTGTTATGACTTTCAAAAAAATCATATATCAAATAGTGTCAAAATTGACACAAAATAGTTTTTAAACAAAATATTATATTATTAATTGTTATTTTATTCCTAAAAATCTATGGATCGGTCAAATGACTTAGATAAGGATATATATATTAATAATAAAAAATTGGGGGTTCGTTTGGCATGTTATAGTAAGTGTATTAACCATATAGTGTAAGAAAACAAAAAGACACGGTAAAAGTTAAATTATTTAACTTAGAGTTAAATCTAATTGATATGGTTAAAATAATAACCTAAACTTGTCTAAATCTTATTGGTTGATAGGATTTCGACCCATCCCCACTTTAGCTTCGAAATAAGACCCTTTGGAACCATTATAAACCGATTTTGACTTTAATATAAAATAATATTTTGAGATATTCCTAAGGTGCCCCTCTCCTCCCTTATAAATGGACACCTCCTCCCTCTCCTCCTCACACCAATTTGAGCAATCAAGCTCGGCCAAACCCTGACTAAATCTCTTCTCCACTTCCCTAGTATCATCTTAGAGGTCCTGGTGTTCTTCAATGACCATCCTTAGTTCTTTAAGTGGAGGTTAAGTGAAGGCGCGTCAAAAAGAGGTAATATCCATTACCGATCTTTTTCAATTTCATTCTTCATCAACTTCTTCTTCTTTAGTTGTTTCATGAAAAATTAATAACATCAGTATTTCTTATATACTGATATGTTATTATAAATATTAAACAACTCTAATTAACCTTCTATCCATCCTACGGAAAAAGGAAATCACCACGCGTGCGTACGTACGGAATACCGTCTCCACGCCGTGGTGTAACCTATTTTCCGCCACCACCATAATTGGATGGGTATAATGGTGTAATGAGTAACTATATATTATTATTATAAAGTAATATTGATACTGAAATATTATACATACACTTCAACACAATTCCACGACCATGGGAACGATATCATCGCTCGTGCGTACGTACGGACTACAGTCTCCACGACGCGATGAGATTCATTCTCAATGATTAACCATTCATGAATGATTATAAAGTATATATAATAAGTACTAATGAAATATATGACATAATAATGATACTGGATTTATGTATATTTATATGTATGTCATCTACTTAATTCCATTCAATTCAATAAGGAAACGAAAACAGCGTTCATGCGTACGTACGGACTACCGTCTCCATGAACGGTGTATTTCTTTCCGTTTACTGATTTATTATATATATGTATATTCTGAATATATATATATATAAATCATGTTTTATATTCTGGAATTAAGTAATCATGATCTAATTAAGATATGAATAATTACAAGTCAAAACACGGACGACAAATGAAACAATTTTACCCAAAACGCTCTTTAACATGGAATTTACAAAAGAACGGGTAATATAAAGTCATAAGTGAACCATATATGATATAATAACAATGAATATGATTCTGTAATAAGTCAATGACATTATTTAAATCATTATACAGGAGGTTCTGACACTTATGAAGCAAATCAGACCTAAGGTAAGGAAAATATCACAATCTCATTTTTATCCGAGATTGTTTATACTTTGGTATTTACTGGGGTGTATTATATCATCCACATCCATGTTTCATAAATATGTGATATTATTTCAATACACCTAAAATTGTTTAAATCCATTTTTACCCTTCGGTGAGTTTTTAGTAAACGATAAGAAAGGAATCTTTTATCGTTTTTCGTACGAGGTACTTTTTGACTTTTCCGACAGTAGTACAAAGAATGTTTTTTTTAACTTATACGACATGAATGGATTTTTAAAACATTATTTCCAAGAAGCTTCCTTTACAAGTTTTCAAGTTTATTTTTAATCAACTTCTTTTAGTTTAAAGTTGTATGACATGTTAAGAAAGGAAAACTGTTTTTGAAGAAGAAAGGATATTTTTCTCAACAATGGAGTTCAAGTGTTTTATCAAAATTATTTTCCATCTAAGATAATAAAGGGTTCTGTTTTTATCCCAATTATTACATTGATTTTATCATGTTGTGATGGAATTATTTTTATGAATTCATTTATCTTATATGAATTGTTTTATGATGTTATGATGTTTAAGATTCCCAATTGTATTACATGGGTTATGAAATGATGTATGATTTATGATTTTATGGCACACATAGGAATGGTATCATTATGAGATGGGTGGGACCTATATCTCCCTCCAATGCATTGGGTAAAGGTTTTATATCTCATGAGATAGACATGGCTGGAACGGTAGGTTATACCGGTTCAGTGAAACAGGACTGGAATGAGGGTGACTCGGTTCAGAAAGGGACTTTGTCCACTAAGATAGTCTTGGCAATGAGTATTGACTAACAAGAATTGATTATCTATGATTATGTTTGTATGCCACAAAGATTCATGTTTTATGTTATGATTATTGTGATTACATTTCCCTGCCATGATTTATCCCATGTTATGAAATTATGACCTCTTTTGCAGGTTATGATTTCCAAAAGTTATGTGCTTGATGTGATTTATATTTCTTTTGTTTACCCTTACTGAGCGTTTGAGCTCACCCTTTTATATTTTCTTTTCCCCTGGATATAAATAAAGGTTTTAGGTAAGAAAAAAAGGAAGATCTTTATGGGAGATATTGAAGATCTTTCACCACGATTAGAAGATTACGTTCTGAGTTTCCAAAGACACTAAACTATTACGATCCTTGTGTGTGTGTTTTTTTGTACTAAGTATTCCACAAAAGTAATGTAATGTTCATGTACGTTAAGCTTCGGGTCTCTACAGTTGGTATCAGCGGAAAGGTTTAGTCAACCTTTGGAAACTAGGATGCGAAAATGTTAGTAAGATCCCTAGAGATATTACTAAGGTATGTCTAGGGATGTCCTTAAGGATAAGTATACATATAGAATATAGTCCTAGAACTATGGTAATGATCTTAGAATTAAACCTAAGATGCTAGATATTGAAGGTACTCCCCCTTTATTATGTTGTTTTCCCTAGCATGATTTTTGCCTCTCACACTATTCTTTTTGGGTTTTAGACGATGGTTGGAACCCGAAGGAACCGTGTTGATCAATTCAATGAACAATGAAATGATTGTCCTCCTGAACAAACAAATGTTATGGGAGATGGAGTACAAAATCTTATTGCTATACTTACTCAAGCTATAAATCATTCTGGACTTCCAAATGAGCAAAGAAGGGAACAATATTCTATTGAGTCCTTCATGAGGCAATGTCCACCTTCTTTAAGTGGGTCTTCTGATCCACTTGTTGCTGAACAATGGATCAGTACCACTGAAAAGATATTTTCAGTTCTTCAATGTTCTGAACATGATAAAGTCAACTTAGTAGTGTATCGTTTGGAAGGTGATGCTGATCAATGGTGGAATCTTATTAAGAATACAAGGCAAAGGGATGAAATTGAGTCCATGGAAAGGGACGAGTTCAAGAACTTATTTTTCAATAAGTACTTCCCTCAAATTCTTCGAACAAAGATGGAGAAGGAGTTTCTTGAACTAAAGCAAAAGGATGATGAATCTGTTGCTATATACGAAGCGAATTTTACAAGACTTGCAAGGTATGCATCTGGCATTATCATCCAACCAGAAAGTAAAGTTGATCGATTTTTCAGTGGCTTAAAACCAAGTATTCGATGGGCATTAGCTATAAGAGACTTCATTAGCTATGAAGAAATTGTGCGTTGTGCTATCAAGGTAGAAATGGAAGTTTGTGTTACATATCCATCTCATGGTTTTAACAAGAAATGAAAGATGGAGTTCAAGGAGAAATCTCGGAATAATGGTGAAAAGGAGATGAATGTTTCCTTATGCTCAATGTGTGGAAGGAAGCATGGTGGAGATTGTCTTAAAGGGACTAGAAAATGTTTTAAGTGTGGAATAGAAGGTCATCGAGCAGCTGAGTGTCGATGTAATGTAAAAAGGCTTTCTAATGATGTGAATAAAGAAAAGACTACAGAGAACACACCCCCAACACTTCAATGCTTCAAGTGCAAGGAAATGGGGCATTATGCTAATAAATGCCCTAATCCAAGGGTTAGTGATGATCAACATGAGAAACCACTTAAGGCAAAAGATAAAGGGATGTCACATGCGATCATCATTGGCGATGTTGAATATGACAATGATGTGGTGGAATGATTAAGTGTTTATGTAATGGGATTCCAAAATAATGTGGTATCATAAAGTATTGGAATATTTATGTGTTGGTCTAATGTGGTATTCAAAGTGATTGAGATATTTTTTGAAATAAGATAATATGCGCATAATGAAGGGAAAACGAGAAAATGAAATGTTTAACAGTATTCATGAGCTCATGATTGATATAAGGACTAAGTGATATCATGGTTTGAGTATAACGAATTTTGAGGATTTTGGTATGTGGAAGGTGTTAACTTTTAACTGCATTCATGTTTTCACTAAGGTATTCAAGAGAATACATGATTAAGTACTTTGAATGTTTGGAATGTGACCAACAAAACATATCTTATGATATACGGGGATCAGCGATGGTATTAAATCTCTGGTAATAATTTTCACTATGTTATGAGAGTGGAATGGATTATGTTGGACATAAGTTAGTATTGTTTAAGGATAGAAATTTTTTTCGATATTATTGATGGGATGTTATAGTAATATTGTTTTAGAAAAAGGATAACCTGCAGGACGGGCGACAGCCCATCGCGTCGGACAAGGATGTGTGAATCAAACCCACAACCGAAGTGCGACTAGCCTTTATCGCCTACCACTGCCTACAAGAAGTCCCTATTTAGTAGAAACTAGTTTTATTATATTATGCAGTATGATATATGATCTATAAGTCCATTTTAGGAACCATATATGATTAATCTCACTATAGAATGACTTATGTATAACTTTTGCTAACCTTTTGTTTGAGATAGATGGAATGACCCGTCATTCTATCACATGATAACAAATTCAACTTCATTTATTTAAGAGATGAAGTGGAAATTGTTCAAGGCACGAACAACGGTGAGATTGTACCAAAATAAAGTAAGTATTTATTCTAATTCAAATTCTTCAACTTTAGGGAAACGATCTTGAAAACCAAAAATGTTGTCCTAGTGCTCTTATATCTGATTAATCAGATGATACCTTAGATCGTCACAAATTTATGGATTTGTGATTGTTGGCTTTTCCATAGCCATGTTCTCTACCACTCTCCATCAGAACATGATGGTTAGATTTTTCTTCCACATCCATATTTTCACCTATGTGGAAACCCTGTGATTAGTTTATTAGGGTAACCGTTACGTTTCATACTTTCATTTTTAAAGATTGGTTTTGGTATTCCTTTTTACGATGTGGGTTCCTTTTAAAGAAACTTTCAAATAGTAAACCATTTATAAACCCGACGAATTTCGAGGGCGAAATTCATTTTAAGGGGGGTAGAATGTAACACCCCGAAATTTTAGGAAAAATATTCTTTTTAATTTCAATAATGTCTTGTGTTGTACACTACACCAAAAAAGCTTTCACAACACGCATCCTTGACTTGCCTTTCATTACACGCAATCGCGACCTTCCTCAATAGCGTGTGTAGAATATTATTAAAACTAGCCGTTATGAATAGTAATAACCACTTTTTGAAATTTTTTAAATTTTATTTTTCAAAATGGAATTAGTTTTTGGATTCCTAATATCAAAATTAGCTTAGGGTGAAATTTTGGTATTTTTCGGATAACTTTCATTTTCTGATGAATAGTGAAAATTACTAAATTTTAATTAAAAACAACTTTTTTAATCGAAATAATTAATAGTGATAAATTATTAATTTGAGTGGTTTTAAAGTATATTTAGAATATATTTTTACAATTCAATACAATGTTCGTCATTGGATGTAGTTTCACATTTACACCAGACATAAACAAGTGTTAATCTTTTGATAGTTATTATCTCTTAAAAACACGCTATTTGTTGTGACAGCGGAAATTAATTATAAAATTAATTAATGCAACTTATATGTTAGGAATTTTGTAAAATAGAAATCATTTTTGAATTCGGAATATCAATTATAGCTTTGGGTGAAATTTTGGCATTTTTTTGAAAAACATCAATTTTTGATGAATAGTGAAACCACTAAGTGGTAGGTTAAAAACTGAATTTTGCATAAAACATAATTTTACTGCTTCTGTGAATGGAATTTCGAAAATCTAACAGACACGGTTGATATCAGTAAGTAAAATGTGGTTCAATGAGATAAAAATAATTTTTTGGTGAATAGTAACTTTTTACTTTTTTTACCGCGTTTAATAGTAAATAGGGTAACTTAGGGTAAATATGATATCACTGTTACCCTAACACATGTCCTAATTCTATTGGATAAGTTTAATTCGACCGAAAACAACCTTAGGAATAAAATAGGACCATTAATGCCAACTTGGATTAGATTAGGACATTTATTATTAATTTATTTAAAGAAGGGTTAAAATAGTTTAAATCAATGTTTAATAAGTAAATCATTTTTAATATGGGGTTATACATAAGATAAATTCGACTATATATATTCCTTATAAAGACAAAAAGATTTCCTACATAATGATATTTTATTTGAAATTTTTAGACATTAAATAATTTAATTTATTTATGACACAATGATGATGCAGTAATTATCTTATTAATGAAATATTGACATAATTGATGTTATAAACACCAATATAAATGTAATTTGAGACTTTTTATGAATCCCACTAATTTTATAGGTTACTATGATATATTATTGTTGATTTAATAAACTTTTTTCGAACATATAATTTTTTTATGACTTTCACAAAAATCATATATCAAATAGTGTCAAAATTGACACAAAATAGTTTTTAAATCAAATATTATATTATTAATTGTTATTTTATTCCTAAAAATCTAAGGATCGGCCAAATGACTTAGATAAGGATATATATATTAATAATAAACAATTTGGGGTTCGTTTGGCATGTTATAGTAAGTGTATTAACCATATATTGTAAGAAAACAAAAAGACACGGTAAAAGTTAAATTATTTAACTTAGAGTAAAATCTAATTGATAAGGTTAAAATAATAACCTAAACTTGTCTAAATCTTATTGGTTGATAGGATTTCGACCCATCCCCACTTTAGCTTCGAAATAAGACCCTTTGGAACCATTATAAAACGATTTTTACTTTAATATAAAATAATATTTTGAGATATTCCTAAGGTGCCCCTCTCCCCCCTTATAAAAGGACACCTCCTCCCTCTCCTCCTCACACCAATTTGAGCATTCAAGATCGGTAAAACCCTGCCAAAATCTCTTCTCCACTCCCCTAGTATCATCCTAGAGGTCTTGGTCTTCTTAAAATACCATCCTTAGTTCTTTAAGTGGAGGTTAAGTGAAGGCGCGTCAAAAAGAGGTAATATCCATTACCGATCTTTTTCAATTTTTTTCTTCTTAAACTTCTTCTTCTTTAGTTTTTTCATGATAAAGTAATAACATCAGTATTTATTATATACTGATATGTTATTATAAATAAGAAACAACTCTAATTAACCTTCTATCCATCCTACGGAAAAAGGAAATCACCGCCCGTGCGTACGTACGGAATACAGTCTCCATGCCGTGGTGTAACCTATTTTCCGCCACCACCATAATTGGATGTGTATAATGGTGTAATGAGTAACTATATATGATTATTATAAAGTAATATTGATACTGAAATATTATACATACACTTCAACACAATTCCACGACCATGGGAACGATATCATCGCTCGTGCGTACGTACGGACTACCGTCTCCACGACGCGATGAGATTCATTCTCAATGATTAACCATTAATGAATGATTATAAAGTATATATAATAAGTACTAATGAAATATATGACATAATAATGATACTGGATTTATGTATATTTATATGTATGTCATCTACTAAATTCCATTCAATTCAATAATGAAACGAAAACAGCGTTCATGCGTACGTACGGACTACCGTCTCCATGAATGGTGTATTTCTTTCCATTTACTGATTTATTATATATATGTATATTCTGAATATATATATATAAATCATGTTTTATATTCTGGAATTAAGTAATCATGATCTATGTAATCATATGAATAATTACAAGTCAAAACACGGACGACAAATGAAACAATTTTACCCAAAACGCTCTTTAACATAGAATTTACAAAAGAACAGGTAATATAAAGTCATAAGTGAACCATATATGATATAATAACAATGAATATGATTCTGTAATAAGTCAATGACATTATTTAAATCATTATACAGGAGGTTCAGACACTTACGAAGAAAATCGGACCTAAGGTAAGGAAAATATCACAATCTAATTTTTATCCGAGATTGTTTATACTTTGGTATTTACTGGGGTGTATTTTATCATCCACATCCATGTTTCATAAATATGTGATATTATTTCAATACACCTACAATTTTTTAAATCCATTTTTACCCTTCAGTGAGTTTTTAGTAATGGATAAGAAAGGAATCTTTTGTCGTTTTTCGTACGAGGTACTTTTTCACTTTTCCGACAATAGTACAAAGAATGTTTTTTTAACTTATACGGCATGACTGGATTTTTAAAACATTATTTCCAAGAATCTTCCTTTACAAGTTTTCAAGTTTATTTTTAATCAACTTCTTTTAGTTTAAAGTTGTATGACAAGTTAAGAAAGGAAAACTGTTTTTGAAGAAGAAAAGATATTTTCCTCAAGAATGGAGTTCAAGTGTTTTATCAAAATTATTTTCCATCTAAGATAATAAAGGGTTCTGTTTTTATCCCAATTATTACATTGATTTTATCATGTTGTGATGGAATTATTTTTATGAATTCCTTTATCTTATATAAATTGTTTTATGATGTTATGATGTTTAAGATTCCCATTTGTATTACATGGGTTATGCAATGATGTATGATTTATGATTTTATGGCACACATAAGAATGGTATCATTATGAGATGGGTGGGACCTATATCTCCCTCCAATGCATTGGGTAAAGATTTTATATCTCATGAGATAGACATGGCTGTAACGGTAGGTTATACCGGTTCAGTGAAACAGGGCTGGAACGAGGGTGACTCGGTTCAGAATGGGACTTTGTCAACTAAGATAGTATTGGCAATGAGTCTTGACTAACAAGAAATGTTTCTCTATGATTATGTGTGTATGCCACAATGTTTCATGTTTTATGTTATGATCATTGTGATTACATTTCACTGCCATGATTTATCCCATGTTATGAAATTATGACCTCTTTTGCAGGTTAAGATTTCCAAAAGTTATGTGCTTGATGTGATTTATATTTCTTTTGTTTACCCTTACTGAGTGTTTGAGCTCACCCTTTTATGTTTTCTTTTTCCTAGGATATAAAGAAAGGTTTTAGGTAAGAAAAAAAAGAATATCTTTATGGGAGATATTGAAGATCTTTCACCACGATTATAAGATTACGTTCTGAGTTTCCATAGACACTAAACTATTACGATCTTTGTGTGTGTGTGTTTTTTTTGTACTAAGTATTCCGCAAAAGTAATGTAATGTTCATGTACGTTAAGCTTCTGGTCTTTACACTCCTGAACCAGTAAGCCGGTTCGTCCCTACTCACCTCAGGAATGAAGACATCATCCCTTAGCCCGAAGCGATACAAAGGAAGCTTATTGCACTGCAGATAGTTTTTATGACTCTCTTATAGTAGTTATGTCATGTAATTATGGTCTGAGTGACTTCAGACCATCTATCCAAGGCCCAAACAGTTGGTCATTTCATCCCTCCGGGCGGCGTCCGCAAGCACCCCAAACACAGCTTCTTGATGGGCCATTTCGGTTTTGGATGTCGATAAAATTTCGGGTCAGGTCGAGAAGGTTGCACGTGAAGATCACTCGCGAAGCTCGGGAGAAAATTCAAAGACACGGAGCCTGGCCTTGGCTGGAGAACAGAAGTTCGCTTAGTGCTGTCGTGGAGTCGAAGGCTCGCAGTTCGCCGCGAATCTCGATTCATAGAGAGCAGACGCGGAGCACGGAGCTTCGCGAAGTCGCGAGCACAAAAGGAAAAAAGACATGAGAGGAAAAATGAGAGGTCAACCCCACTATTTATAGGCGGTGACCCCAGAGCATCGCGGCGCCTCTCGCCCATGTGGCGCATCGTGGCGTGTGCGAACCGAGCGGCCGATGTCCGCCCCGCGCGCCCCCTTCGCGAGTCCGCATCGCGAAATGCTGATAATTTTGGCGATTTTATCTCAGACTTCGACCCTTGATCCCTCTGCGGATCCAAGTTTGAGGGGGGGAATTTGTTGGGGCAAAAAATATTAGACTCAAAGGGAAGAAGGAAAATAATCTCGGGCGCTGCCTCGCGAAGCCCCAACACTGAGCTCCCACGAGCAACGCGGCCGCCGCGACGTGCAGGAGGTGGTACCGCTTTGCGAACGCCCTTACGTTCATGAGCCTTCCGCGAAGCCCCAGAGGCGATACCGCTCAGTGACTTCCGAGACATTTGTGAGCCCGCCACGAAGCCCCAATGGCGGTAACGCTCCATGAGCCCCCTGATGATCTTGACCCGCCATAGAGTAGAGGAGGTGTTAACCCTCTGTGAACCCGGTTGATGTTCGCGACCCACCGCGAAGCAACCACAGCCCCCTTCGCATCTCTTGATATCTGCTTCGCAACAACCCTTTCCCATTAATACCGGGCTCCCCGTGAGCCAATAAGATGGATGATCCGACCTTTCGGCTTCTCAGCTTTTTAATCACAAAGCACCCTTTGCCCCGAGAAACCTGAGCTCCGTGAGGTATTTTTTCTTTGCGAGCTGCCTTCGCCTTTTCTCGTTTTGAGCCCCTCTTATGTGAGGGATGCCCTTCGCGAAGCCTAATGGAATTCACGAATGAACGGGATTCCCAAGGGAACCCGGGTAGCCGCAAAGCGTTTATGCTTCCTGAAACACCCATACTTTACAAGCGATCCACATTCCAAGCCAGGGTCAATGGACTTCGCGAAGCACCCTGCTTCACAACACCTTGCTTTGCGAGGCACACATGCTTCGCGCGGCAGTGCTATGCGAACACTATTCCACTTCATGAAGAACCTCCCATTCTCTCCCCTACCCTATGCTAAGGCCAAGGAATTCCACTTCGAAAAGCACAACCCTTTGTTGGGAAATTCCTCTTCTCGTGCGACCCTCCATGTTTACACAATGTGATATCAAAGTACCAAGGGCAACACAACCCGTAGCATTGCTTCGCCTAATGCTTCTCCGCATAGGTAAGATAACAGTTATTGCTTATTCACATAGCCATGCTAACATGGACCCCTCGATGGTTTGTTCTGCGACCCCCCTTTACCTTGGCTTTGCAGGTACCTTCCCTCTCATTAGGGGCATAGGGTACTAGTTATGTATGTCCTAGGGGTGCGGAGTATACTCACCTCATCTGATTTTCATGACGTTAAACTGCCAAGAACCTCGTCCTAAACACATGACGATAAAATGTGACCTGACCTCATGCCTCGCACACAGGGTCCCCCCGTCTTGAACATTCTATACACCAGTCATCTCCAAGGGAATGGAATAGTCCTCACATGGAATAAGATCCCTCCTTTTAGAGTGGTGTCTATCCACGGGGTAAGGGAAACCACCTTGGGGTAATCCCCCAAGCCCCACTTGCAGAAGGTAGCACCGATGCACCTCCGTACACCACCACTGCCAAGGCTAGGGGAGGGCGCGATAGGGAACGAGGCACCTTCCATATGTGGTCCCAAATCCCTCTCCTGCTGCGCTTTTCCGCACCTCGGGCCTCCATCCTGTAGTAGGTACCAGCTCCATGGGCTGCCTAACGCATACGCCCCTATTCGTTTCCCACGGACACACCCTTCACAACATGATCGTCAGGTCCCTAGAACGTCGTGTTTCTCACACCGAGAATGACTCATTTGAGCTTAGAGTGAGCACCGACCCTGACCCCCACCTTTAGCAAACTACGAGGACTTTGATCCATGTTATGGCATGGTACATAGGATGCATCCATGAGGTTTAATCCCACTACTCGGTCGTCTCTTCGCGTCGAGTTCCACCCCCATCCAACATGACGTTAAACTGTATGCTACCGTCCAACATGATGTTAAACTGCACATGGGAAATACATGGTCTTTGATTCGTGCTATGGCATGGTATGTAGGAAGCCTCCATGAGGTTCAAGCCCACCACCCATTGTTTATTCACGTCAGGGTTCACTCTCGTCCCGCATGATGTTAAACTACATTTCGACCCAGCGGTAAGACATTGTGACCATCCCGAACTATGATGAATTTGATCCATGCTAAGGCGTGGTATGTAGGAAGCCTCCACAAAGTTCAAGACCACCAGTGGACCCCCCTTGGGTTCAATTTCACGTCAGTTCGTCGACAAAACCCAAACTGAACTACGTGGTCTTTGATACGTGCTAAGGTGTGGTACGTAGGAAGCCTCCACGAGGTTCAAGCCAATCACCCATTGGTCACTCCGATCTCCTTCATGTCGGTTCACCAACACCTGGGCATCCTAGTGTGTAAGCCCCACACCATCTGGACCAAGGTCTCTTTTCTTTCATGTTGGTTCACTGACACCCACCATTTTCACCTGAACTACGAGGACATTGATCCATGTCAAGGCATGGTACGTAGGAAGCCACAATGAGGTTCAAGCCCATCACCCAGTCGTTCCGACCTCATTCACGTCAGTTCACATTCATCTCGTATGACGTTAAACAATATTCCACATCTCATTTGAACTACAAGGACTTTGATCCATGTCATGGTTTGGTATGTAGGAGGCCTCCTTGAGGTTCAAGCCCAATAATCATTGGCCCAGTCCGTATCTATGTCAGTGTGCCAAATCCCCCCCCCCCAACATTTTCACCAGAACTACGTGGTCTTTGATCCGTGTCAAGGCACGGTACCTAGGAAACCTTCACGAGGTTCAATCCCACCATCCATCGGACCATGGTCCACCTTCACATCTGTTTACCAACACTACACCGAACTACACAAAATTTGATTCCCAACCACAGGGATACGTAGGAGGTCTCTTCGAGGCTTAAGCCCAATTTCACTGTCACCCTTGCGATGGTCCCATTTCATTCCCCTTCCACATCATTCATCCATCCATCATCCCTTTTGATTATCACCCAGGCCGCCACATCTCTGTGAGATCATTCCATTCCACTCCCCACCACAGCATCGGTGAGGCCGCCCACGGGCTGACCCTGACATCAGCATCCCCTCAAAGGGGGAATTCTTCAATCTGATCCACACCAGCTAGTGTTTTGATTAGGCCGATCCATCCCCGCTGGATGTTAAACTTGTGGCATACCCTATGTTAAACATAAGAAGATGAGGAAAACCTCAGATACATGCCTATGTCATATGATTACCAGTGATCGATGTGGGATTCCTTGGGCTTCCTCGCCCTCGAGAATCCATATAATAAGGGACAAAAGACAGACATGCCAATTCCCCATTGTTCAGACGCGTTTCTGATGCCTCGACGTGACTACTCCCCCGACTAAAGGTTACTGCCCTGACCAGACCCTTTGCAATGCCCTGACAAAATTAGTGTAATTAACTAGCATGCATGAAATGATCGAACTGCAAAGAGTTTCATGAACAATGTATTAAATCTATAAGGGAGACCCGGAATAGGTGACGATCTCCGAGGATGAATCCACGAAAGGAAGAACCAATATCCCATCATCCCGGTTTCGATCAAGGAGCATAAATCCCTGAATAAGGAGCATATTCCGCCTGCCTTTGGAATGCAGGAACACGGGGCGACAAGAAATCCACACCTGTAAGGCCCAAGCGGACGGACGCGCGCGCCTCAGTGAAAGCGTCAGAAAAAATTGTGTTGGATATTCCCATCAAATGGTAAATCCATTTTTCGATATAAAATAAAATATTCATTCATAAAAATAACAAGGTGCTTGTTTGAGGCCATATAAATCTATATTATGTTTAAACAAACTGGTTTAAGAGGGGATTAAAAGCTATGATGTTTTTCAATAAAAATCTCTTCCATTAAATTTCCATTAATAAATGTAGTCTTAACATACAAATGAAAAATTGTAATGTTCAAATGTGATGCATAAGAAAAAATTATTTTTAATGGAATCTAATATAGGTATAGGGGAAAAGGATTCTTCATAATCTCAATCTTCTACCTGATTATACATTTAGCTACTAATCTGTCTTTGTTTTTTGTTATGATCCACAGATAATCCTAGATAATATGGTCAACATTCTACCAAATACCAAAATTCATATCTTATGAGTTGGTTTTGTTATTCTTGCATAGCTAACATCCATCTCTATTCGTCAAAATATTCTTCAATATATTTAAGTTCTTAGTATCATTAAAATCCATATAATTCAAATAGGTTTCCTATATTTATTCTTGGTATATTTACTGTGTCTAGTTTTTCTATAATCATTTTTAATGGATGTTTTTTTAGGTCTCTAGATTATTTAGGTGGGAAACATTCTAGTTTTTCAGTATCTTGTTCTTCCGAGATGGACTGAATTTTATTCATTTAATTCTGAAAACCATCATTAGATGATTCAAGTCTCATTTTTTGAAATAAGTCAGTAACATCATCTATTCAATATTTTTCTTTAACAAAACAATTTTTTTCATCAAACATCACATGACATGATTCTTAATCAATTATTTAGTTAATATTAAACACTCAAAATGATCATGAAGTAGTTTAATATACCAAATTTTTTCTTCATCATATATTCTGTCATGCATACAATGTTTGTACAAATTGTTCAATATACACTCCATTCATCCAAGTACATTAAATTAATTTACATTAGTATTTTTGTTATTAAAAAGCACTTGGAGTTTCCATTTTAGAATATTCCTCATTAAAATTAATCTATTCATATAGTAGGTGGTACTATTAGCTTCATCCCAAAAATAAGTAGGTAGTCTGTATTCATTCAGAATAGTCCTTCTATTTTAGGAAAAGTCTTAATTTTTTTCAACAATTCCATTGTGTTGAGGTGATATTTGTCTGGAGAAGTATTATTTAATATAATTATTTGTGGATAAATAATTAAAATTTTTATTCTAAAATTCCCTATAATGGTCACTTCTTAATAAATTTTTTTATAACATTTTTTATTTTGAACAATTTTATAAAAACATTTAAAAATAGTGAATAATTATCTTTTGAGTTTTACGAAATATAAACATTTCAATCAAAAAAATTATCAAGTACAACATAAATATATAGTTTACCAAATATCTTTCTAATCTGGATGGTCTGAAAAAATCCACGTGGATATGTTATAGTGGCTATGATGTAACAATTTGTAAATAGATTTTAGTGAAGATTTGTGTTTTTTGAAAATTTGGAATGCATCTCAAAATATATCAATGATAAATTTAATACTAGGAAATTCATAACTATTTGTTTCTCATATAATTAAATATAGAATATATATTTCAATGAAGTTTTATTCTTACACAGATCCCAAACTCATTTTTATTATAAGTTAAAAAATTAATTTTTTCTTCTTCATGAAATTTAAATTCAATGTATCGATATTTTATGGTCATGGTTCGTTAAATTTAATAAATTCTTATTTGAACACATAAGATGAATTGTAATAAAATAAAATATCAAAACCATCATCAAAATTTTGATAGATACTTATCAGTTAGTGATTTAGCCTGTGCACATAAAGTAATTAATTAATTGAGATAATCATTGGATCTCCAACCATTCATAATCAAACAGTCATTCCTTTTTCATTGTCTCCAAAATATACAAGTCCCCCATGTATATGAGTCCCCAAATGTAAATATTATGAGTACCCACTCATCTGTCTAGAATATCCACTATACAAATACGATATAATATTCTTTTTCTGATGTCCTATATCCTGGAAAAGAAATTAATCCTTGTTTTTTGTAACCATATTTTTTAGGTCCAACAGGGTAAGTGAGAAGTGATCTTAAAATCCAGATCTACCATATAATTCCTAAATTTTCACCACTTCCTCCAGACACACTTTTAGAAATTAATTCTTTTTTAGATACCACAGATTTTAGGATTTGGAAAATAACAATTTATAGTGAAATTGAATTTTACATCACAATAATAACAGGTAGTATTTTTTTTAATTTGTCATGATATAATTATAAAATAATTTAGAATTTTATCCCTCACTTTCAATTCCAATCATTCCATTTAATGAACTTTTTTTCCATGAATCCCATTTAAAACTATTTATCCATCAGTAAAAGTAATTACATTACTCTTACAATATGATAAATCATCCTAAATTTCTTTAATACTTTTTCCACAATCAATATTGATTGTTATAGATGAATTGAATTGTTTATTTAGTTCTTGATGTTGTTTTAGAATGGAATGTCTTTCACATAAAACAACATTGTGAGTGTTTTCAATGGTTTAATCTTCTTTAATAAGGAATCATATTTTTCATCTAACATTATCTAGTAGGTAGAAATGTTATAATTTGATAAACAAATTTTAACAATATTATAGGAATTAAATGTTTTTACCTATTTTTATGTTTTTATAAAGCACATATTGGATTTGCGATTTGAAGGCTCATTCTCTAAATAAGATTTTGTAGAGCTACTAGAGTCCTCAGGTGCACTCCATGTTTCCTTAATTTATAATTTTTCTTTATACTCATAATGCGGATTCTTCTGATATTTCATTTATGGAGTTTTTATTTTTTCATTGAATTGAATGATATAAGGTCTGATGTGACCCAACATTTTGAATTCATATAATTGAACATCATAGGGTTATCATTCTTCAATTTTTAAGGATTAACTAAATCATATTTTCTTCTTATGTATTTTTCTAAACATCCTTGACTGCTTAGTAAGTTCTATTTTGGAGTCAGGGCAGTCTAAATTTTTATCAATTTTTAGTTATTTTGTATCTTTTTGATTATGCTTCTGAGATGTTACTTTTAAAGAAGCATTTTAACATTTTACTAATTTTTTTATATTCATCTTCATCTAGAAGTTCATCTTCATACATCTTTAATACTACAATTACATACATAACTGTAAAATTAATGATAGATAATGATTGTTAGATAGACAAATATAAGTCATTTTATTTATAGTGTAGTGCTATGAGTACTTTCAGTTCTTGATCAAATTGATTTATAGGATCTACCAAGGTAGTAATTTTGATTATAATCTATAGCATCTTTAAATTAATCTGTGTTATGCATTCACCATCAAACATTCTATAACATTAATTTTTTTTTTCATTTTCATATCTCATATAAATATTATTAATTATTTATTCATACGTTCTAGGTATTGTATTCCACATCTTCTAGGTAGAAATAAACTGTTATACATGATTAAACTCATCAGGACTAATTACGTAGATATTATCATTCCCTAATTTTGAATTGATGTCATATTCAGCATCTATTTTTTCATTCCAAACATTATATTTTTGTGATCCAAATAAAGAGTAATTGTCCTGGAATATACATTATATCCAACATTCTTCAGATAGATAATCATTTGATATTTTTAGTATCCATATTTTTCAGCATTAATGTATGGATCATGAACCATAGACAATCCTTCATTTGGAGTAGTCATTTCCATCTACATTGTATATACAAAATTATTCTTATATTCTTATAGATTTATCAAAAAATATCACCATTTTTACCATTTGATTGGATTGAAAAATACATTGATAACACAAGATGGGTTGGATTATTTTATTAAAAATCTCACCAGATTCTGGTTTGCGATTAATGTATATATGATGCACTTTCTTGTATAATTAAAATGAGCAGTAGATAAAAATAAATAATTAACACAAAAATGTTATTGTGGTTCACGTCAAAATGATCCCCTAGTCAACTCAACCCAAAACATCTTTTTGAGCTTGGTGAACTTCACTAGAATGGTCATGTTGTCCCTATACCTTCAAATCCACAATTTAGTACGTGCAGTTAACAGCTCTACAGTCAAGGAAAATTAGTTTAATCTGGTTTTTTAATATGAAACTCATTATCAACAACTTTGTACATAAAGAATATACTTAAATATTAACTAAGTATGGTTTTTTCTACTTCGATAATTCAAAAGTGATTAAATTGTTTCTTTTGAGTAGATATTGACACTTATAATTGCATAATTTGATAGTAGATAGCTCTTATTTATAAAAAATGAATTTCATTACAAAAAAATAACTCTGAAGCGAATTTTGATCCTAATGATCTTCAATAATAATAGAAAGAATCAATATCAAAAAACATGTAAAAGAATTATGTAGAAATATTTATATAACAAAAGTGTAACATCTTCATAAAATAATTGATTCTACTATTCATTAAAGAATTAATGAAAAATATATTCATAATAATATTTTTATATTATTGAATTTTTATAATCACAATTATGTTGAAAGGAAACATAGGTAGAATGTATAGTGTTGACTTCAATAAAATACCTCCAGATTCATGAAAATTACAGGACGGATCGTGGATATTAATGCTAAAAATAATGGAAGGGATTCATAACTTCCATAAATAAAAATAGTGAATTTGTCCAATGAATAAAGTTCATGGAATCGATCATAATGATATTTGAATATTTCATATAATATCCTTTAATTATACTTAGCATTAGTCAAGTCCTATGTAGAAAACTCAGATAAAATCACTAATTTTAATCTCTGATGTCCTATATTCAAACATAGGTCTCCTTACCAAAACAATAAATAACCAATCATAGCATTCAACCTCATTTACTTAATTCTCAAAGCATAATATTGAAAAAATATGGTCGATCATAAATGCTAGGTTGATTATAATTGTTTCTATCCCTCAAAAAAAGAGTTTTTTAACCATAATTTCTTTTCTTGACATACATAAAGTTCCATTTAAACATATGGTTCATTAAATATTCATTTCTAATAACACAATGTTGATGATCCTTACGTACTATTCTAAACATATTGTTCATTCCTTACATGTTTTTTATTTAAAGGGATCAATATTTACATTATATTTATCAAACGTAGGATATGAAGAATTTTTCTAGAATAAACTGAAATATTCTCTGAAGACCTTAACAGATATTCCTTTCTAATTAATATATTGAATATAATTTTTGAATACATATTACACTAAATATTACTTTCCATGAATATAGTAAATGTAATATAATTAGTAAAAAAAGGTTATTGGGGAGATTTAAGATAAATAATATTTAAAGTGTATTGTTGAATAAATATATGCCCAACACATTCGTTGTCGATGTATGGATATCATGTAGGCTATATCCCAATTTTATCATAGTTTTACACATGTTTGTATGGTTACAATATTGATTTATCAAAGGATTGTATAATAGTATTTCATTTTTTTGATATATTCATCATCATTATTATTAATAATTTACTCATCATATTAATGGTTTAATTGAATATGAAAATATATACCGGAAACTATATGATGTTTTAAAAAATTGGTCTCCATTGAAATATAATTAGAAACATAATTTTCTTAGATGATAGAGAAATCAGTATCATGGTGTATGAAATTATATAGATTCATTGTTTTTCCAACTTGGAAGTTCTTCTCACATGAAAAATGATATTTTTTAGTTTATAAGTTTTAATTGAAGGAAAAAAATTATTAAAAGGGTGACATGTTTTCTAATTTATGCCTGTTATTATTTCCTACTATATATTGGGTATGATTGGTGTTATCAATTGGTCAAAAATGTCATTGATTTGTTATCTTTTCAATTTAAAATCATGATTATATTTTATTATTTTTTTTATAGATCTTTTTTATTCCTTTGTTACTCACATACTTTATTTATTATACTATTTTCAGTTACTATTGAGATATTTTTTATTATTCATTGTGTATCTATACCTTACAGTCAGTTATCATGGATGACAAGTTCTTTTGACCTATGTCGGATGATACCAAAATAATGTTATATCCATTACCATACAAGAATATTTTACAACACATCCTTTGATTGGATTATGGCATGAGGTTGACATGAATTCAGACCATCAGAATTAGTGTACTATGTATGGAAGGGTGCCATACCACCTCCATTCCATGTGTGAATTCGAGTTCCCATTGATGATCAAGGATTTGTATGACACATAAAAATGATTATTTATACTATTTAATGAAAATTATATGGTTTTTATTTATATAATCTATTATCTATTAATGTAATTCCATTAATTTATTGAATCCATGTAAGCTTTAAATTATCATTGTTGAAATGTTTTAATGTTGATTCAGGAAGATTATATTTTTACATAGTAATAATATCACGAACTAATTGGAAATATTTTTTTATGTTTCTTAGAAATATCCTCATATAAAATTTATTTTTATTTAAAAGAAAAATATAAGATACATATTCTACCAGAAACACTTCTAGTCGACTCTTCATTCATGGATTCTCCTATTTATTCTATTAAGACAATGTATCAGGTGATTGTTGGAAACTATTAAAAATTAGAATATTTTTTGGTTGTAATATTTTTAAAGTAATACCCTTATATAATGTGGTAAAAATTAACCCTACAATCAGGTGTGTTACTCATGTGGATTTAGAAAAATTTTACAATTCATAAAAATAGTATAGGATTCCATTGTGGGTTTTCCAGAATATATTATTGATAGACATAGAAGGGAATGGTATGATTATTGTAGGAAATATATGTTACATAAGTACATTTCCTACTAATAATTCAAAAATATTGTTAATGAAATATTTTATCTTACAAAATTGATCGTGGAAAATACCATGCAATTTCTTACAATAGATCTTTGGGAGAATTCGAAAATGGAATTTTCCAGTCATTTTTTCATTTTGTTTTACTGCACACCCATTCTAATTTAAAATTATTATATAAAATATAAAAGGATATAGATGGTTCAGGTGATGATATAGAGTCGATTTTGAGTCTCATATTCATACAATACAATTGATTTATTTTATAAATATATAATATATGCTGAATAAATAACTCAGAAAATGGGTTTAGGTTGAGATTCACTTTCGTTAGGAGGAAACCAAGGTGTGAATTTATTATAGAAAACAATTTATAAGGGTTACCATTATAATATATTTCCACTTTATGAGGGTTCATTGGTGTTATAGAAGGTTGTTTTCTATTAGTGTATATGTTCTAGTCATACTAATCCACACTATATACTATCATCTAGGTCATGTCATCATTTGGAACAATACAGTCACCTAAACAATCTTATTTGGGAAGATGTCACAAGGAAATACAACTGAATCCTAAATAAATAAAGGTTCAAAAGTTCATTTACATACATTAAACTATGGCGGATCTCATTCTTATTCAAATATGGTTACACTGGCATCGTAGAATGCTTCTGAAGGTGTTGTGATAGATTTTCATTATTAAGTAGAAAATACGCTAGAGGAATATGATTTAAGACTGGCTACTATTAGAGGGGAAATTATTGATGGAACATTCCATGCCTTTGGGGAAGAGGTAAATTGTTTTATTTTAGTGTACCACATGGTATGGGATGGTAGATTACCTCAATGTGGTGTGGAATTTGGTTTTTTATTTAAGATTCCATTAACCTTATTATTTGAATAGATTGGTTGACCAACATCATTTCCTAGATCAGTTTCAATCATCATTGAGTTTATTTTTTATATCAAGATGGTGTCTCTAATGTCTTATAGGTGTGTTTAAATCTAGATCATGGACAATTGGGATGGTTCATCATTGTACTATTAATATATCATGTTATATTTCTAATATGTTTCTAGATAACATCCTCTCTCTTTTTAAATACCCAACTCACATGGTGGTGCATCAATACCCTATGTTCATTCCTAATTATTTTTCAACATTTCCATATTTTAGGAAGGTTGATTTAACTCATTACATACTCCTTTGGATGATATATATTTCTATAAAATCATTTCAAATATGGAATATTGATAGAAAAAAATTCATTGTTCAGTTTGAGGATTTGGATGAAATTGAAATTGTTGTTCCTAGAATGTAACCTTGAACTTCACCTGATTTATTTTCCCAAAATAAATAAATAATCATTATAAATTGGTTTAATTAATGTTTTCATAATCAATTAACTATTATAGAATAAACAAATGTTGACAATTATTATTGATATCTTTGATCAACTCAAAGGAGCGTAGTGGTATACAAAAAGTGACCTTAGTTTGGGGTACTACCTGTTGAGTGTTTCTGAATTTAATTTTCTGCAAACACTATTTGGGATATGGTATGGTCATTTTTTTTACATTTTTTTTTCATCCAGTCTCACTGAAACAACATTGGTATTATGGAATTTACGAGCATGATATTTTATAGGTTCTTGATCCATTTTTATTTAAATTGATGATATCATAAATATAATCATATCTAGAAGAGAATCTTTGGGATTAATAAGATATCGTCCTCTAACACTTAAAATTACACTTCTATTATGGTATGTTTTATAAATTTATATTTTAGTACCCTCTTGTTATATTAATGGGTCTTATCATATTTGAGTGGGGTGATATCATTAGATCCTGATGATAGTAAAATGGTTATGTAGTGGTGGGACCATGGAATATTTTTGAAATTAAGAGATTCTTCAGATTAACTACTTATTTTGTGTGTTTTGATCATGAATTATAGAAAATGGAATTGATAATGATATAATTTTTTATATAGGTAATATGTTTCATTGGAATGACAAATTTATATCAAATTTTATGAACATAAGGGGAGGATTATATAAACTATATTTATAATTCATTCAGAATTGATTTTTCATTATGATGTTGTCTATGTTTCATGATATATGAGAGATATATAGTGGGTAATATATTATAACAAATTTGACCTCATGAGGGAAACTATAATACTCATGTACTTATGTTTTTACTGGTAATTCTTTCTTCAAATTGGAGAAGAAATTGTATTAAATTTACAAATCACAATCCAGTTGAATTTTTTACACATTTAGATCAAAATATATAATAGAGTCGAAAATTCATGTACCATAAGACATTTTAAATTGATAATTAATATTAAATAGGAAATGTTAATTTACTTTCTGATGTTCTCCATAAGAATATATTTACCTATACCATGAAATCATCATCATAGGATTCTTCTATGATGATTTTTTACTAATATGAGATATGATGTGGAAGATTATTGTGTAAAGGATTTCACACATTACATAAAGGAAATTTCGTTATCTAAATATCATATTCAACTTTAATAGGTAGAATATAGTGATTTTAATCATTTTATTATAATCATTAAAAGGTGGAAGAACTCTTGTTATTAGTCTCGGTATCTTATTGGCACTTTGAGTTCTTGATGTAGGCTAGTCATTCTTATTTATATGAGGAATGATTTAATCAATTTGGAACATTTTTATAATTGATATATAATCCCTGTGACTACCATGATTTAACATGGTCTTCTATGTATGTATCGGTGTTTGTTGATGATGTGGAAAACTGTAGAGTCTTTGGCATGTTTCCTAATTGATTAGAAAAAAATAAAGGAGGAGATGAATAGAACTACTTGTCTATTACAACAATTACCCATTCCCATACAGAAAATGGTTGATATAAATATACATTGATATAATTTTACGTCATACTACTTGTTGGAGGGATGTAATTTGGTAAACACTTGGTCAATTAATGATGTAGGATAATTTCCTACCCAACAAGGTGATGATGAAAATAGAGGGTATGAGGAACTTTTAAATCATACATGTTGTCATCCTACATTGTGTTCCTTCTAAATTGTTTCTCATAGGGACATGTTGGTCACATATAGGTTGTGAATATTCTTTTTATTAACTTTACCCATAGATTATGTTATGAATTAAATGAAAAAATCAGAATAATGGGAATAGAGAAAAACATGAAGATTATTAAGGATTTTATCATATAAATTTTTCTGTATTTTATTTGTTCAAGGGAAAATAATCATCCTTTGGTTAAATTTACATATTATAATAATCATAATTATTCAATTGAAATTTTTAATTTTAAATCATTTTGTTAGAATTCATTCCATTCACCCATTTGGTAGGTGGAGTTGAGAAAGATGTCCTTAGTTGGACTTTGAGTTGTACATGTAATTAATATATAGGATAAATTGACATTAAAGTTATTGGTTACACCTTATAATCAATAGAATTGTATTTAGGCAACAATCTTTTGCCATTGGAGATTTAAGATATTGTCAGATCCCTCTATGAGATTCTTCATGATATGTAAAATGTTCATTGTGTATATAGAGTCAGATGACACTGAGGATTTTTTCATATTATGATACCCCTAGTATTTTAGGAAAGGTGTAATAATTTTTGGAATTATTTCCTCACTTCACATTAATCAATGAAATTTTTCATGGTTCCATGTGGAAGAGGTAAAATCTGCACCCTTCACATGTCATTGATTGGGAAGATGTTAAAATTTATCTTAATGCCATTATGGTAGAATAGCTGGTTAAGATTGTGTATCACTATGATAGAATATTCCATAGTAATAAAATCACTTATCCCTTGTACTATGGTAGTTTTGATGAGATATCCATGAGATCTGGGAGTTTGAAATATTGGTGAGGATTTCGTGGAATTATCATTGTGAGTTTAGAATCATGATAGCATTCTAATTGTATAATTATTTTAATGTGGGTATAATATTAAAACCATAACAATATCTTTTAAGTATAAACCTCCATTTATATAAAATATTTTTCTTTATTTTTATGTGTTTTGATTAATTTTATTGATATTTTGTGGTTTAATTATTTTTTATTATTTTTATGGTTCAGGATGGTGGGTTTTATTCTTGTTTTATAGGACTAGTTTTTTAGAAGTAATTTAATTTGGGGATAAACACGGGAATATAGATGTAAAATAATCTGAACGGTATTCAGATCAATAGTAAGTGCATCCAATGAGTTTGTGGGTGACTAAAATTACGTATTTACAAAAATAAGTTAATTATAATTCCAGTAGTATCCCACCAACTAGATGGTGTGACTTTTACAAATCTATAAAGTCTACAAGATGCCATATGCAAGATGGTAGAAGCTATTGGCCACCTAGGGAATCTGATTGAGGTGGTAATGGAATGGGATTTATCTAAACATCAATTATTTAAAGACATGATAGAATATAAGTATCTTAAATTTTATTTGAACCTCAATACCATTAACACGCCATTGATGTGATCATTCCTTTCTCAATGTTGTTTATTCATTAATGAAATATTTATTTGAAATTATGTATCTTATTTTGAATATAATAATAATTTTCCCAGGGACATTCCATTCAACATTTCAATAAATCATTGATTATAGTGTATACCATTTTTTCAATTGTTATATATTATGACATTCTGAATTATGATTCTAGGAACCCTTATTGATCATTCTACCCATTACAATTAATTAGTGGAATATATGTCATGTGACTGTTCAAATTTATTGAAGTATCAATCTATATTAATATTTTATAACCCATTAATTATTCTATTTTCATTATAGTTCCATTTTTTCTATTTTATAAAATTTTTGATTGGCCACTTATTGGCAAAAAAAATTTATTTTATGAGATTTTACCTTCAAAATATATTTAGTCATTTCATGTGTTTGAGTAAATTCCATAGTAAACTAGTTAATTATAGTATAAATTATCATTCATATAAGATGTGATTATTTTCTATAAAAACGGTTAGAAAATATTTTTATGGTATATTTAATAATATTTCCAAACATAAAGTAATGAGATCCTTGGGTGCATCATGTACATACATCTAAAAATCTTAGTATGTGTTGTTCCACTATTGGTTACCATTGTGATATTTATATACTATAGAAGGAATCAATATATATTGAATTAATGTTATTTGAAAATACTTTTCCTTTTTGTATTTTTATTTGTATTCCCCATAGGCAATGAAATTATTTTCGCTTATATATATATTATTATATTTAGCTATTTGGTCTCTGAAATTTTTATTATGAAATATTTCCGTGGTTTTTAATGTTTATGGATTATTTTTATTAATCATTGCAAATAATATAAATTGGTTCATTGAATAATGAATTCTTTGAAGGAAACAAATAATATTTTATAAAAATGATTTTCAATAGAAAATTTTTTAAAATCATTTTTTGAATTCTACAGTTATTGGTTTAGTGGTGTTAGACATTTAATACCATCTTGGTTGGATCCAAATAATTATTTGAGATAATATAATACATTTTCATTTTGATGAATTGTAATTTTTTAAGAAATTAATAAATATAGTATATTAATATTGTCCACTATCTTCTATTGAGTGTTATCTCTATACTTTTGAGTTTGGATGATGCTAAATATTTCTTCCATGCATACTATATATTGTATTAGGGTGGAATTAGTTTATGGATTATCCATTTTTCTAATTTGGATTTCATGTTACATGAAATTTAAAAATTATTTTTGATGTATATTATTTATCTATCAATTTTTAGTTACATGTGTTACATTTATGGGTTTAGCCATGTATCTTTTCCTTGTTGAATGTCATATTGATAGACATACTATAGTTTCCCTGGTTAGTTTTTTACATTCTTTATAGAGCCTGATTCGATACTGTAAACCATAATTAACAACAAAATATTGAATTATTATATTTTAGGGTGACTTAGTAGTGAAATTGGGGAAGCATCAAAAAAATAATATTTTTTACAATGTATAATAACATTTGAATTTTATTTATGAAGATAATAAAATGAATTCATTAATTTATGGATTTTTTTTCATTTCATGAACTTTTTATCTACTAATGTATACATTATTTACACACAGTGATGTGTATTGGTTAATCAATCGGGATAACATTGGAAAATTCATTTACCATGTTATAGTTTAGATTAATTGCATTCTTTAAGGAGAAATTTGAATGGTAAAAATGATATTTTCTTCATAATCTGGACATCTTAGTAGGTATCTTAGATAAATTCTTTAACAGTATAAAATTTATTATTTAATTTTTATTTATATTGATATATTGTTAAATATTACCGAATCTTCATGTGATTTTTTTAAGAAATATGATTTATTAGTTGAGATAAATCATTTACATATATATATTTACTTATTTCCATTATTTAATTTTATTTGTATTTTCAATTGAAAATAATATTTATAATTTATTCATCATTACATATTATATTTGTAATAATTGTACTTATTCATGAAATAATAAAAGATTTGTGGCGTTTGATTTGATGATTTTTTAACAAATTGTTTCTTTGCATGTTCTTGTGTGGGAGAGTGTGAAAATTCAGGTGTAAAATAAATATATTGGACCATATTTTTGACGTCTATATTTTCAATTTATTTTTATATTAACATTATGGTGAGATAATTTTCAAATAAATAGAAAGAAATTTATAACTACAATTTTTTTGTGTTTTGGACATATTATTGAGGATTCAAGTATTCAAAATTATGGACAGTGATTGATTTTTTTATAATGATTAGGGATTCATTAGCATTATTAAATTTTTATAAAATGTGTAATGACTATTAGATGATGGAGGTTGTGGGTTTTCAATTATATTTTTTAACATTATAGTATCTTATTAGAAGTTTGTGACATCATCCTTTAATTTTAGTTATAGAATATTTTTATTTTAAAATATATTTTTTGGAAAACAACGATTTTTGTTTTATAGTTGGAATTTTTAAATATTCATTGGTTTATTGGAATGATTAATTTTTTTTGATGTTTAAAATAAGACATTTTTCAGAAAAATATATTTCGGATAGAACAGAATGAATATAAACTATTTTAAATCATCAATGGAAAATATCTTTAAGAAAAATAATATTTTTTAAAAAAATTACACACTGCATTATGATTCAATTGTGTTTTAATAAATTTGTAATTTCTATTTTTTTATTTTTAGTTTCATTTATTAAATTTCATTTTATAGTGAATTTTATCACGTTTTACCCTTTATTAAATCAATTCCAAAAATCTAAAAAATTAATACTGACCCCCAATACATTCACATTTAATTTCATCTACAAATGATTCGACATGATTTTTGTAAAGGGAATAATTTTTACATTATCAATAGTGAATCATAGATCCATGATGAAGACATAAAAGATGAGTTATGTGAAATTATCTCAATGAAGATAGTTTTATTATTGTATGTGTTTTATTTATTTCATTAAATGATGGATTCTATATATATGATTAATTAAAATATAATAGTATATTAAAATTAGTTTTTTATGTTATTTTATATTTACCTTAAATTTATCAGTTTATTATTCAATGTTAAATAATTCAGGCAAAAAATTATTTCACCCATCATCACTTTTATTTTAACATTAGTGATTTATTGATGTATTTGAGGATATTCAACATCCCAAATCATGAATTTGTATTTTGTCTCCAATGCATGGTATAAAGTCCCATAACATTCATGAATAAATATTAATTCTTGTTAGAAAAATTATTATTGAATAAAATGACAACACATCCAAGAATCTTATTGGTCTAGTATATTTATAAATATATAATAATAATGCATATATTAATAATATATCCATATTCATTACCTCATTGTTCTTTATTACTGATCAAAAACATACCCATTGTTCCTAACTGTGGAAAAAATAAATAGAATAAAGGGTAAGAGTATAAGTACAATATGTTTAATAATGGGAGACATCATGGGTAAACAAATGTAACATGGGGATAATATTTTTATAACATGATCATAAAATTTGAAAATTATGCCATTCAATTCAAATATCATTACATCGAGTCATTAAAATATTATTTGTAGATCATAAGTCATGACTCATAAAGTAATCAAAATATATGAGCACTTATAGAAATACATTTCCATATAATATTGATATTTTTCATACACATAATTATAGAAAAAAATTGTTTATTGATGTTTTAGATCACTACTAAGACTATCATCGTGTATTAGTCTCATTCTCACTTCCCTCTTTTTTTTTCATGATTCACACCCATGATAGTCATAGGGAAAAATTTCCCTTATTAAACTAGGTTAATGACCCCCCTTCCATTCATATTCATCTTATGATTTATCCATCGATACACAAGGCATTAGAGGGTTATATAATTCTGACCCCCCAATCCCATATTTAATATCATATAGATGTATGTTGTATGGTCATAAAAATTCAATCATATCATATCCTGAAAAACTTTTATGGGTTTCAATTGGATTGTTTCATGCAAAAACCGATGAAAAAATTGGTGTTATAATCATTTCATCAATTCATGATGACATATTCTAGAGAAGAGGAAAAATACTTAGACATATATTATCATCATACACTTAATCTATCTAGAGAAATAATAAGGCCGGTATCATTAGAATATATATAAAAAATTCATAAATAACATCAATGAAATTTAAATTATTTTAAAATTCCCCAATAATAATTATTGGAATATTTCATGTGGGAAATAGAATTTTGACATTGAAATGACAAAAACAATATAAATAATTTAAACATATTATTAAAATATTTAACATCTAAAATATCCTTTTAATAATTTAATGTATGATTAAATTTATTTACTGTTATAATGGAAGGAAATTTCATTCATTGCATTTAAATTATATGATATAATTATTTTCATAGATTTATAAAACAAGTAAAAATGTACGTCATTTGGAAAATGAAAAGTTTATACCATTTAATAGAAATATACATCAATCTTGGGTAAAAATTACATCATAAAATATTATAACATCATTAGAATCATTTTTCAAAACAATGATTTAAAATAAGGATATATATGAAAAAAAATTATGTCCGACAAAATAAATAATGTCGAATATCCAAAAATAATAATATCAGTACCAATAGATCTTAACGAGAGAAAATTTACATTTAAATTTAAATTATTATTAGATAAATTGATGAGAAGAAAATAATATTTATTTATTAAATGAGGATCATATAATTTTTTCAATTGAAATTTTATCATAAAAGAACATATTGAAATATGGTTGAATCAAAAATCTAATATATTTGTCTCCAATTGATTTGAAATTTCATTATAAAAAATTACAACAATTTTAAATTTCATTGAATTACATAAAAAATCATTACCCTTTTTATAATATCATATATTATCCCTTCAAAACATTTCAACAACCATTTATCAATAATTCATTATCATGATATTTTTTCATGGTGTTAACTATTTAATATTTTCATAAGAATTTTGGTTTTGTAGTTATGGTCATTATTATTTGATAATGATTCCATAATATCCATTTTTTTAATAATTACAATAATAAATTATATATTTAGTGCATGTATAGGTACTGTTATACAATAAATATGGCTAGAAATTTTAATTACACCATTCATGGAGATGATAGGTCGTATATACAAATGAACAACGTTTTCACTATTAGATGGATGGAAAAAAGTAATTTTCATAAATAGTCACATCTATATATATATTATTATAATATATAAATCATATATATTCAAAAAAATCCATCCCTTTATCTATAAATTTAATTCATTGATAAAAAATAATTACATACCTTTGTAGATGTAGTAGTAAACCTGTAAACATGGGAAACATTCTATTTTCGAATGGATTGGTAAAAAATAATATAGATTGCGTATTACCATTATGTAAGGATAAATATATTATACATATTATATATATTGGTTTGAACAGTAATAATTCACTTCCATCATTTATCATGATTGAATATTAATTTTATCAATATCTAGAGATGATAAAATATACATACAAATGTGATGTATTTTCACTTCCCATTTATGGGAAAAATACTAATAATGGGGGTTCAATAATAAGATTTAAATTTAAATATATTTATTGTACTAAATCTATCATTTTTAATTTAGATAAAACATATTTTTGGTAGGTAAAAGAATAATAAAAAAGAAAGTGATATGTTTTCCAATTACCTATTCATTAATAGAATGTATTTATAGCTCCTCACAATGATCTCATGGTTGGTCATTAGGGATGAAACGATCCACTAAAATGTTGATAAAAATTTTATAATATAATTTTGATGGTTTTTTTGGATCTAGAATGATTATTATGATTCAATGGGGGAGTTGGGGGGTCTATTTTTTAAGTGAGAGGATATGCTTTCTTGGAATTTCATAAAATATTATAACAAAAAAGTAAATCTAATGAAAAATGAAAAAAATTAAAGGTTGTTCAAATATAGAAATATATTTTGTTGAAATATCACGAGACAAAAAATATTTATAATGGTATAGGATATGTTTTTAAGAAAAAATTAACCCATTAGTAATCAAATTTTTCCCTTAACCATGGTAATGACTTTTCATAACTAAACTATTATAAATTTACATATAAATTGATAAATGGATTATAAATGAAAGTGGGATTAAAATAAAATACATATATTGTCACAAATGTAATATTTGAGTATTTTTTTGTTTATTTAAAAATTTAACAAAATATTATTTTCAAAAAATATCATTAATGTCATTTTTTGATTCTATGTATTTAATTTGATTGCAATGACACCAATTTTAATCTAGAATTGAATATAATCTTTTAAAAAATCCATAATATTTTACTTAATCTATAAAAATTATTAAACAACATTACACACTATAATTATATGACATTAAATGTTTCCAAAATCATTTAATTTCTTTTTATATTTATTGATAAAATAATGTGTCATTATAGTGTATGAATTTAATTATATAACATAATGAAAATAAAAATATAAAATACATTATCATAAAAACTAATTACCTTTTTCCCAAAATAAAAATCTGATTTTTTCACATTATTATTTTTTCCATATATGAAAAAATAATAAATATTTAAATGCAAGAGTGCGATATCATTTTCATTAAATAATGTTTAAGAAATTATCTCAGATAAGTGTCCATTAAAAAATTAATTATCAGGAGTTATGTGATATAGATCATATTCCCTTCATCAAATAATAATAGTGATAAAAATGGTGACCTCGAAATTTACAGTACACTAAGGATAAGATTATTCACTCTTTAGTGAGCATATTAATATTATAAATATTACTCATAAAAATTTGAAAAAAGATTAGAGGATATATTTCTCATATTTCTTCCTCATAATTCAATATATATAATCAATTTTCCATAATTCAATTTATTTATGTACAAAAAATACATTTTAAAATAACTTTTAAAAACATGACAAAATCAATTTTATAGGAAAAATAATTTTTTAGCATTAAAGTAGATTCATTCATATCCAATTCCATGAAAAAAAATATTTTTAAATTTAAATTTGTTTTTAATATATAAAATATAGATAGTAATAAAATAAATCATCTATATATATTAATTTAATTTATTATGATAAAAACAGATTGTGTGCATAAAACAATTTTTTCAAAAAATGCATTTTTTGTAAAAAAAATTATTATTCAAATTTCAACCATAATATAGATTCCCATGAACATAATTAATTTATTACTAATATAAGAATATTAATTTTATATAGAATACATTTTAAATCAAAATGTATCTTTTTAAATTACATATTTAAATATAATGATTGAATAAAAATATGTACTGTGGATTATTTATCAAAAAATAAATATTTTAAATAAAATTAATAAAACACAGCAACAATTTAATTTTTTTATAATTTAGTGGAAACATTAATTTCATATTGTCAAATACACTTTATAAACATGTCAAGAAATAATATTTTCACAGTAAATAAAATAAATTGAGAAAAACATCTTTTTTAACCATATTAATACATTACAAAAAATTTAATTCTTATTTATAAATATTTATTTACAAAATATATATTGATTAATAAATTTATTTAAATTTCTTATAATTTTTTATTTTATATGTATACAATACAATTCATTGGATATTGTATCACATTCATATATATATAATAATATTTCAAGGCCAGTTTATGCTCTGAGTTGAGTGTCATATACAATATAAAATATGATGTATTAATTTAAAATCTGACACTTTTACTGTATTCCACTTTAATTGAGTTCATCATATTTATTTTATTATTTAGTTTTTAATCGATGGTCTTAAATTTTATATTTTTTATATAGAAAACCTTCATCATAAAAAAAATTAATAGATGTTCCCCAAAAGGGATAAAATGTAAAATATGAGCATCATCTAGAATAAAACAATATTTTATTTCCCAATAGGATTTAGTCAGTGGAAAATGAAAATATATATATGGAGGTGAAAAAAATTACAGTGGAAAAATAAAATTTGATAGAATCATGTTCATAAGAATGTTAATGACCAAAAACCCATAAATAGGGGATTAGTAAAAATACTATTGATTCATAAAAATGATGGTAATTAAATAACATGTGATTCTTGGATCCTTTTCCAAATAATGATGAATT
This sequence comes from Viscum album, assembly GCA_963277665.1. Lineage (NCBI taxonomy): Eukaryota > Viridiplantae > Streptophyta > Magnoliopsida > Santalales > Viscaceae > Viscum > Viscum album. The sequence continues at coordinate 556,178,737 of OY728138.1, forward strand.
AATTTATTATTATTATAATGAACATGTGAAAATAATAAATAATTTATTCCATTCCAAATCATATGAACAATTTTATCCCCATTTTGATCATCAATTAAACTAAACATCTCCTCCTAATTAATAAAATTGAATATTCAAGAAGTAATTTTCATACCTAAATCAATAAAATTAAAAATTATTATACAATTTTACTAATAAATAAATGAAAATTCATTTCTATAATCACATGATATCTACCAAAAATATTATTACCATATGATATATGATGTAATGTTTTGACATTAAACTTGTATAATAATTATTCAACGTAATCAATTGCATATGTAATTTACCAAAAGAACATTCCATGATATGTCATAGAAAAGTAAAAATAAAAAAAATTATATTAGTTAACACTAATAATATTATATTAATATAACATTACTCTCAAAAATAGATATAGTAGCTCAAAATTTCACTTACAAAATATGCGAATACATTTATCATATATTCTAATAAGAAGTCTTAAAACCTAAATCACCATAAAACATCAATAAAAACATCCATAATTCCCAAAATTAAAACTCTCATCAATCCTTAAATATAATTTTATAATATATAATGTATTATAAAAATCAAAAAAATGGTTTACTCTCCATCAATGACAGCATTAACCACTTCTACATTAAATCAACAATGAAATCCAATGTCGTCAACAATATCCTATTATTTTATAAGTAATATATTTTTCTCAAATATACATTATTTTTTCAACATTGGAAAAATAAAAATTGTTATCCTTCCATCAATAATTATATTTTTCATATAAAATTAACAAACCATTTAATCACTTTTAAAGTACATCATTACAATTAATCATATTCTAGTACATAATTATTAAAAAACTACTATGGTAGAATCCTTATATGATTCGTGATTCATATAACCTAAATTGCATTGATAAAAATAATTATATAACATATTTAATTAATTATAATATCTTTTAACATTTTTTATTATACTTAAATGATAATTATATATATAAACATCCATGATATAGTAGATACATCTTCAATTATTCAATTGACTAAGATAATGCACATATTCACAAGAAGTAATAACATGAACTATAAATTTATCCTTTGGATGAACATCATATCCATTCACATTACTCACCAATGTTCATAAAAAATTTCAGGGGCATTTCTTGTATTTTCTAATAATAAATCATATTAATATTTATTTGAGAAATTTCCAATTTATCTTCTTCGCACACACATGACATATAGGAAAGAGAATCATCATCCCTCTGATGTCTTTGTGAAAAATCAATTTTCATCTTTTTAGGATTTTTATGAAACTCACCCGTGTTGAAAATTATATTAATATAATAGTGTAGCGTGATTTTTATTATCATAATGTTTCATATTATACATCTCATTTCAATTGGTTTCCCAGGAGGAAAATAAATCAATTTTCTATATCATTCTATATTTAAATAATTTAGTATACTTTCAACCATTGACTAAAACAATATATATTGTTAAACCATAATCATAGTGGAAAAAATAAGAGTTATGAAAAATCATGAATAATATCTCTAAATTCAAATGTAATTATACCAAAATAGTAAATATCAAGTAAATTCTAGGCCATTAAAGGAAATATTATACCCAAATTCTATATAGTTATTCAAAATGAAAATGTAAAACAACCAATGATTATACCTTTATTGGTTTAATGTCATTACAAAGTATGGAAAAATCACCAACAACCTGAATAAAATATAAAATATACTTGGATAAACTTTTTTAGTGGTATTATCCCTATATGAATTTGTGTTGAAACAACAACCACTTTTATTATCTTGATAGTAATTTATTTATATGAAAGCCACACATCATTCATCAATATTACAATGAAAATCTCTTATAAATATTATTATTGTAAAGGTTCCTAATATTTTTTATCTCAACCTAGATTTCATATGTAACTAAACCATTTGACTATACCATATATAGTGTTATATTACTTTTATACAAATATATTAAATATTATTAAATGAAAAATTATTATAGCATCTATTTATCCATTAAATAATCATTTAGGTATACTGTGTTTAGAAATATTAACACATAAGAAACTTATTCATACGATATCAACATCACGCCACATATAGTTATTCATAAATAGAACAATCCATATACATTCTATATGTTAAACCATAATTTATTACCTAGGTATAGAAAACATAATATATGGTGTGGTTAAAAGCTCATTATGATTAAACTGAAGAGAAGTCATCGATAATATGGATAATAGTATTAATAATTATAAGAGACCTGGTTTGAAATATTTAAATCCATACATTTCATATAAAATATCATAATATTGATTCATGTAACAAATTATTTCATTTCATAAAACATTAATTAAAAAAGAATCAAATAAAATGATCACACTGCACATAACATTAGAATAAGACATTGATTCTTACAGTATACATTGGGATATAAAATCATTTCATTATTTGCCATGTCTCACAAACAAGACCATAATAATGGATTTGGTTCCCTCATTATATAGTTATAGTAGTGATGTTTTTCTTCCATGACTAGCAGAGTGTATATAATCCCTTTCCTAACCAGTTAACCCCCATTTGAGTCATTTTTTTATTGATATATCCCTTTTAAAAATTCATTAATGGGATAAATAAATTTAGACTCAGCAATGATATATTATAAATAATGCATATTTTTTCCCTACAATCATAAAACCATCATCATATTGTATTCAATGAAAAATATACTACTAAAAAAATATTTTATCTCAGAAACCCACATGGAAAAGAAATATGTTTCATAATCATTCAATTAATTTATTTACAGCATAACCCATTCAAAAGGAATGAGTTTGATAAATATATTTTCAATATAATCATAAACCATGAATAAAAATATTAATTCAGGTATCATTTGACCACACCTTGAGTAAATCATAATTAGCAACAAATTATTTCATCTTATATGAGAATTTCATTAAAAAAACATTGTGAATATTTCTAAAGGGTAAAACATTTAAGGTTGAAATAAATTCATTAAACTATAAAAATATATAATATATTATAAATTCCATTTTCATTAAATAAATCCTTTGAAATATTGGATGGAAAATTCAAATTTTTCAGTGGTCATGATGGTTAGATATTCTGTTCAAATTGTTTATGTTTAAAGAAAATTTCTATTTGATACTTAAAAAAAGAAAAAAATACATCACATGGAAAATGAAAAGATTATTAATTTTAGTTAAATTTTGGAAGACTAAATCATGGATTTAAATTAATTTAAAATTCATAGAAAAAATTAAAAATATACTTTAAAACATTATTATAAAACACACATATGAAAAGAAAATTATTTAACACCAACGAATGAAATACTGTTACTTTATATGAAAAAAATTATTTAGGAATTGAGAGATCATAATGAGAAGAAAATTAATTGAAATTGTGTATTCTAATAAAATAAATATAGTGTAAAAATTAATGTTATTTATCAAATATGCTTTATATAATGTGATCCAAAATAAATCAAGCAATAACACTCCTGGTTAATAGTGGATTGAAACATAATTACCTTACATCGAGTTCCATTTTTATTGAATGTGATCTATAAAATTTATAAAAAATTAAATTTATGTTAAATATATATACATTTTGTTTTATATAATCATAATATCATATATAATCACTTTTATAGTTATTCAACATCCATTTATCAACAATACCTTATTAAAATCATTATTTTCTATATTGAAGTTTTTTTCATTTTTTCATAAGTCTATCTTCTTTTTAGTTCTGATCTATATATTAAAATAATTCAAAAATAATATTTTTGACTTTATTCATGATAATTATATAGATTATTTTCAATATATATATATATATATAGTTTGAAACCAAAAATTTACACATATAAAAATTAATTTCATCGTTCATAGAGAAAGTAGGTCATATGTAAACCAGAACGTTGTTTCGACTTTTCAAAATATATAATTGAAGAAATTTATATAATAATTAAACTAACCAAATAACTCTTAAATCATATACATTATATATATTAATTAAATCCATCCTTGTTTTAATTATTTTAATATATAAATGATACATGAATCACATCTCATTGTAGAAGCTGTAGTCCAAACCTACAAACTAGAGTAATTATCATTTTCTAATGGATTAAAATGTAATAAGTTAGATTATGTATTTTCATTCAATAATCGAAAGTATGTGAAAATTTATATATACAAATTTATCAAATCATAACACTCATCCATAATATATGATGATAACAACTGAATTTTAAAACATTATGGTGATGGTAAACCATAAGTACACCTGAGCAATACATTCACCTCCCATTTCATGTGATAGAGGGTGTGTAATGGTGGTATCATATTATTAATAATATTAAATTATATATAGTACACATAATTTATTAATTTATTATAAATTATATTTATTTTGGGTGTGTAAATGTTTATTTAAAAATGTAAGTGATCAGTTAGTGAACAATTCTCTTCGTTGAAATAACCACTTTAGTTATCCTACTAAGGATCCAAAAGGATGTCGTTTGGGTAGTTCAATGCCTTATTAAAGTGTATAAATATTTATAGAAGATAATTTGTTTTAGGTTTGTATTGTTATATATAGTTCAATGTGGTGTAATTAACAGAAATTATGGGTTCCCTTTTATAGGATAATGGAGAGAATGTTTTCAAATAGAAACAAAAAAGATAATATAAAAAACATTATCTAGTTGAATAATTCAAAATTTAAATATATTAACATTTAATTATTAATTTTTTATAATTTTTTTAAAAAATTATTATATTTATGTTTTACCTAGTATTTTAAAATTTATATTTTTATTTAACACCCTAGTTATCCATTATTATCATTAACCCAAGTAAAAACATTATCAATACTACTAGATTTTAAATTTATATTTGAGGAAAAAAATTTAAGTCAAATAATCCTAGGATAATAAATGACTATTTATTATCAATTTTAATCACATTTAATATTTTCGTGATTTTTAAATAATTTAATAATATATTCTTTTTCTAAAAGATCATTGTTGTGATTATTTAAACAATTCATTTAAATGTACATTACTAACATCATGAATGATATTTATGTATAATATAATAATTTAATACATCACTAATATGTTATATTCATCTATAAGAGCCATGTTCTTTATAAATAACGCAAATATTATTACTTTTAATATTTTCAAATTAATTTATTGTAGTTCATTACCAATTGGAAAATATATTATTGCAATTGTATAAGAAATTGAGGTCAATATATAATCACTTAATATTATTAATAAATTACCATAATCAAAATAATTTTTATTTTTATCAATATATCTGATATTATAAATTAAAAACATTTTTCCCTATGTGAACACAAGTGAAATATTAAAAAGTAGGATACTAGCCTTTTGTATTTTTCATTGCATTAAATATTGTATATGTAATTTTCATAAAATCACTCAAAAAAATAACATCATATTATATGGTGATATGGGTTTATATACCAACATATTATAAATATTGTGATGGTAATGTTATTATAACACTTATTTTTCACTTTAATTAACCTGGGTTACCATTTATCGAGAAAATATATATTGCGACCCTTAATATTCATAATGAGAAAAAAATAAAAGAATAGTATTTACAAAAATCTAGAAATATTTATTAAACATGTGGAATTGATTTTTCACTATTAATTTTTATTATTTGGTAGAATTTTTTATATAAGTTCATAAAATCTGATGATTAGTATTTTTCACAAAAAAATATTGAAACAAAATTGTATTTATTCTTATCTTATGACAAATAATATATATGAATGGTGGCATATTTTATTGAAAATATAATATAAAAATTAATTTAAATTAAATTACCAATGGGGGTTAATTTAATTTATTAATGTAAAAATACATTGAATGTATAACATAGATTTATCAAAAAAAATTACTTATATATATTAGAATATACACGAAATTAATTTATAAATTCAATTCAATTTGAAATAATTAAATTAGTCATAATATAATATAAATAACATTAATATAAATCTAGTGTAAACCACAATATATTTTTAGGAATTCTTGAATAAAAAATTTTTTTCAATAAAAAATATATTTTTTATTATTCATCTTAAAATCTTATTTTCATTAAACTATTAAAAACCATTCAAATATAATTTTTTGAATAATTTATTTTTGAAAATGATTTTAATTTTCGATAATTCAAATACTAATATTGTGAATATTAATATATTAGCGCACCTAATGTAATTGAATTCACATTTTAAGGAAACTAATTTTGTATTCACAATATGTATTTACTAAAAGAAAAAAAAATAATTTGATTTAAATGGAAATTTTTTAATTTTTAAGATAGTCATACATAAATATATATCATTTAATTTCAATATATTCATGGAGTTAGGGATTCTATAGAGTGATGAAGACCTATTTAAGTTGTTATTTCAACATAACTGTGGTATTTGTTATCCCACCAAGGATGATTGAGGCGTCAGATCGCCGATCCGGTGGGAGGTTGCAATCATTATTCTGGATTCTAATGGATTAATGATGGATATTGTGGGAGATGTCCTTCCATGGAAGATTGTTCTCTCCGTTCACTAATCTAGTGTGGTGGATGCAATCGCATATGATGTTTTGACAATGGCTATAGTGGGTGACATTGTTCTTTGTGACTTAATGATGTCTGCTAATGTATAACTGTAGAAATCATCAGTGGTAGCTGGGACCAATAGATCATGTGAATCAATGGAAATAAAATTTAAAGGTGATTGTTGATATTCAATTTAAAGGATCCTCTTGGTGGGGTATGAGGATGGGATACCTCTGAGGAAGAAAACTGAGTTTCTTTGCTTGATGTAGCCTAGTTATGGTCTAAATATATGGCTTATGATATGGTGAAGTCCAATGATGTATCAGTTGGTTAAAAAGATGAAGGAAACCATAACGAGTTTTATGTAGATATTTACAGAGACTACACTTGATTGAATTTCATTTATGTGTGTGGGTTTTCTTATGAAGGAATTTTGAAAAAGGGTTATAATGATCGTGTGGTTTCCAATAGAGAAGCTATATAGGGAAGGATTGAATTTATTTTAAAATTTAGATATTTCTAGAATTTTTCTGCCAGGTAGAGGAATGATAATAATATTTATTATTTGGTCAATAATATAACTTCTTTTTGGGGTTTTACGGATTGGAGATGCATTCCTATTGGTTGAGGATTATTCTATATGATTTTACCAACAATGGATCTAAAATAAAGAGCTTGGGGGATTAAATAATTTGTAGTAATGTATGGTATGGATTTCATTCAGGAATGGTATATTATTTTTAATAAATTATCAAAAAAATACTACGGGTTATGTTTGGAATACATTTTTTGATCATCAATGGATATTGTGGCATCCGATATAAATATTTGACATTTTTATGCTATGGAAATTAAAATAAAAATTAATAAGACCACTGAGGATCCGAAATTTGGTCATCATGAATGTGTTTTGGAGAAAATAGATATAATTTATTTCTTTATTAATATTATTTTTTGTATGTATTGGTTGATTTTTTATCTATAGAAATTAAATATGAGAGATTACCCAATTTCTATATAGACTGTGATTTTATTGGACATGTGAAATATAATTACTGTAAAACCATTTTATGCTCTTATTAAGGATGTGAGGGGATATAGAGGCATCTTTAAGGAATAATTTGAATAAGAAGAAATTAGGAACAATATAATGGTGTTCCAGAACTAGTGGAATATATTCATCATGATATAGTAGAAGATCCTCAGGTGGATTATGAGATAGAATGAAGCATGATTGTTCACAAAAGTGGGGATGGTAGGCCAGAAATTGTTGGATCTGAGCCATGATTGCCCATGGTTCTACTTCATGAGCATCGAGTTGAGGGTTAAATAAAATCAGAAGTGGAGCTGATAACTGTGGCACTACTACTGAAGAGGAAACAAACTACAAGTGATGGTAAAAATCAATCAAGGATTTATTCGAAAATTACCAAATTAAATGGAAACACATGGAATCCATGGATGATTTTATGATGCAAAGGATGATTTCCCAAAATCACAATCCTATAGTCAGACATTATCCAATGGAAAAGACTTTTTTGTGGATAATGATAGTTTCCATCCTTTTACTCATAACAATTATAGATCTTGGAAAGAATACTCAGGTCTGATTCCAAATATGGTTACCCTGTCCCACGGGGCTTTTGATTATGGATCTGATTGGGATAGTGAATTTGATGCCTTATATTATGACAATGATCCTTGATCTATTTCCCTTTTTTTGTTTGGTATAATGGCATGTATACTTGTATGACCATGTCCATCCTCCTTATGTCTTTTATATTCTTATTAAAAAAAAGGGATATTCCCTAATCATTTGGTAATAGTTGGTTACATATACAAAAATTAGAGGATAACATTTATTGTATTGTTGAAGATTAGTTTTTCATGTAATATATGCAATCAAAAATAATATTCTCCTTTTAAAAACTCTTATTGTTTCATATAGGCATTACAACAATCATATATTATAATGTTGGTCATTTTTTATACCAAATCCAAAAAATATAATTTTAGTTAGTGAGATTTCTCAACCAAGTAATTTATTATAAAAATTTAAAGTTATTGTTTATAAGATATCTTTCTTAAAAAATATGTTATAATATGTTTTATTCATTTTTTAACTTCTATCCCCTTTATTTAAATTTTTTAATTTCAATGAAATGAAATTATATTAAAATTATATAATTAAATCATGTAATATTAATACATTAAAATGGGTTTTCATCCCCCAATAGTTTTGGTATGTTCAAAATATCCCTTTAGGATAACGTATATATAGTTTTCTTCAAATTTTGGAAGAAAATAGAAATAAATAATTACGAAACAACATGTTACACATTAAAAATTAATTTTCAGTTAGGTGTTACCACAATTTTAATATAAACCATTATATTTGTTTTTAATAACCAGACTATGATTTTTCAGAATGAAATTTATTTATGATTATGTTGAACAGTTATTTACGATTATCTATTTTAATAAAAATATTCAATAAATTTATGTAATTTGATAATTCTATCCAAAATGTTTGATTTAGAGGGCCATAGGACATGATTACTTCTTCCATAAACACAAGTAGTGGCCAATGAGTTATGCATGATTTAACATTGTTAGTGGGGATACTATACCCACCCTTAACAGTAGATATACATTAAAAATTTAAATAAAATTAATACCAAACCATAGTTTATATGTTGAATATAAATCATCATTGTGAAATATATGATTTCACACATATCATAAAAATAAATAAACTGACTCATCATGAATTAATACAAACCATAGTATACATGTAGGTTTATCAGTATATAAAACACCTCTAGAGTCCATTGAAGTCCAACATGGTTCGTAAATATGATCCATTCTCCACAACTCAACTATAGATTGAGAAAATATTTCCCCTAAATGGATCCTTAATCATGATGTCTATATGCTCATCAATATTAATGTGTAGTGTGTGAGTAAGAAAACCTATTGGGGAACCACTAATGTGTCAGTAACAAGTGTGAATAGGTATAATGGGCGTATGATATGATAAAAATAAATCTAACATAAATCATAAATAATAAATGTTTTGAGAACTCATGTTCTATCCAATAATCTATGATACCTAGATAGAATAAATTCATCTATATGAAAAATTTATATTCGTGAGGAACATGGGATTCCTCAACATAAATCCAAAAAGTTTGTAATGATTTCTCTCAGTAGTCTCAATTCATTGAGTGAGACCACACAATAGTACTATCATTTCATGACTTTGATAGGGTTTAGTCATCAAGAACATTAAGCCCATTATATTACTTTGTTCAAGACAAATGGGTTTCAGGCATAAAATGTCACTACCATTTGTCTGGAAAAAAGGTTACCATGCCCCTAACATGGGTTATATTCTCAGTAATCATTATCAAATATCCTACAAACACCACTTATATTAGATAGGAATGTAAAAACGTCCCACCTTAATTGAGATCCATGTATATTTCTACAAAGGAATTTCCAATACATAAAAAATTAAGAAAATACATTAGAATATCATATCATAAAATAATGAGAATTGGTAGGACTATACAAGTTCATGTGACCAATTTCTAACATGTATAACAATATACATAAGAATACTCATAGAATAAAATATCATATTTTTATCTCATAATAATTATATGGAAACATATTCAATAAATATCTTACATGATCAAAAAAACTATTAAAATGGAAGAATAATATCATAGAATTTAGTGTATACAAGGGAAATAAATTTTAATAAACTTCAAACCTGAATCATGTTGATGATTTAATAAAATGTTTAATTACGGATCAAAACCAAAAACATGTTTCACACCATCTATGAACAATCTCACACATCAACGATGACTATAGTTTCATTTTTTCAATTACAAAGATGTTTATAAGTGAGAAAATGGGAGTTTCTATGTCAGCAACATAGTTATTAAATTATATACCACACAAAGTCTATTAATGAAACTATTTTGGAGATATATTTATTTAAAAGAAAAAAATTCTTCAAAAGATCATGTGATTCATAAAATGATAATAAAACCAACCACACATCATTAAGATACCCTTGGGCATAGTTAATGAAATTTGGTCCAATTTGAAACATTAATAAGAATATATATCCATTTTGATAAACTAGATGAAAAAGTTCTCAGAAGGATCATTCTATGATAACATCCCTGAAAAAATAAAAAATTCCTGATATTTCTAACTCTGCTAAGGAATATTTTGTTAGCATATATAATTTAACACCAATATATGAATTCATAATCGATGTATTCTAGTTGCTCAATTAATCTTATACCATGAATATGTACCGAATATTGATTCATAAAAAATAAATCATAATAACCCCATAGTAAATGGTAGATGTAGATATGATATAAGGACATTATTAACATGCTGTATTAAGAAAAAAATCCTTAATTAGGGAATACAACATCATTGTACCTTTATATAATTCACATATGTATCATAGATATATGGGTATATCCGATTAAATAAGTGTAATTTAGTTTATATATTGGGATAATAGACCATTATAAAATCAAAAGGTTGATCCAACCACGATGACCTAATGGGATAAAATTATAATATAAAGATAGTCAAGGGAGGAGGTCTCAAATAAAAAATAGGGTGATTGGGGTTATAATAGAGTATTATTAAAGATACAAAGAAGTGGAAAATACATTTCATGGGGAGTATTTTTGGCACAAAAATCTAAGGTCTTATAGAGAGCTAGTGGGCCTTCCAATTAGGCCAGTGTCACCACTAATTGGTTAATGAATATCATCCAGTTGGATGGTTGACGATGAAGTACAACCTCATTTTTTTCAGGACAACCATCCATCTGGAAGAATATTTTTTTTGTTAAGATCAATTATAAGTCTATGTGATTTATAATGGTCTATAATGGCTATAAAATGTTATCCTTCAACAATATTTTTGTCATTTCAATTCAAAACACTTTATTCTCAATTTCTTTAAATCAGTATAAAAACAAACTGACCATAAAATCACACATAATAAAATTATATAAAATTTTGAGGATTATTTATCAAACCCAAAACATATTATACATTTCAATTTTAGTGGATTTTATAATTATGCTCTATTAATCACTTCTCATCATTGATAACTACATTCAATGGTTATACTATGTGATCTCTAAAACTTAGTGATGAATATATTCATCCCACCTTCAAGTATCCTACTAGATATATTTGTGATGCAATATTTTCACGAAATAATTTTCATACTTCCCTCAAATGATTTTATTTCTCTACTCTATAATATGCATTTTTCATTCAACATACAATGTGGCATTATCTCTATCGACATCATCTTAGTTTATAAAAAGCATATGATTGGGAATGAAACATTGGATATGAGATTTATGACATATATAAAATATACCATGAAATAAAAAATGATGAACCATTAGTTATTCCATCGTTCTAATATTATCACTGGTCTCAAATGGAACAACATAACATAGGTATATCTTCCAATTTACACATAAATTTCTGTTACGTAAAATATGTGTCCCTCTTGGGAAAAAAACATATATAGAAAACTGAAGGTCTCTTCCTGGAGTCTTTATAAGATTCGTTCTTTTATATTGTTTCAGTCACCTATTAATATTTATATTCATTCTCTTGGATATATTCTATTCCATATTGTTCCCTATAACTAATTCCTCACTAGCCATATTCCAATTACATTGTAAATGACTTGGATTAGAATAAAAAACATAGAGTGTTTCATATAAATCAATTCTATATAATTATTTTATTAAGATATCCCATTTATGTATTTTTGATCATTTAAAGACACTCCAATTATAAAAATATCATATAGAAAATCATCCAATATTCTATAAATATGGTCAATGTGTCTGTCTATTTAATGATAGTCTGTTGCGCTCAAGCTCAACTGGGTAAATAAGGCCTATTAAAAACCAATCTAAAATTGTTATGTGAAATGTGAATCTTTTTTAGATAAAAAACACAAGGATACTCCATAATAGAAAAAAATCTCTTGAAATAATTATTTCCTAACTCATCTAATGTGTGAGTGTCATTGATTAGTATGAAATGATAAAATTTCTTTAGTAATTAAAAATATCCCAAAAAGAATCATGACTCCTCTTCAATCTGGATATCATTGTAATAATTTTTATCATAATAAAATCCACCATACACATGGGTGTATGCAGTGGTTTTAAAAAGAAATATGAAATTGAGTTCTCATCATTTTTTATAGTAGTTAAGGAATTATGAAACAAATCCAATAATGTCTATCCTTAGGTATGGAAAATAAAAACTTTTTCCTAGGTGATGAAATATATATTTCAATCTATGATTCATTGAAAACATATAGATATATAATATCATATAATAAATACCTCATATATGTAGGGACTATAACTCTCACACATTTTTGGATCACATCTTCACCGTAATGTAACCACAATTGAATTAGGCCAACACTTGGTTTCTATTCTCATATTAATACAATCTTTGGTTATGATTTTTGAAAACCCTTCACCTAGTCTAATATAAACTATATTACCTATAATGGGTAATATTCAATCAAAATATAGTTCTTGAAAAAATATGTCTTCCAATCAACCAACAAAAACATCAGATAATACCTTCCCTAAATTGGTCATTCACCAATATCATGAGGTACCATTGAATAATTGAAAAAATAACATCATATAATTATAATGTGACTAGCTGTATAGTCTGTATTAATTTTGAAAATATATATTTACAAATATTAGTGAATCTACCTCCAATTTATTTCACATAGTGTGATGATATATTGGTGGGTCATGTTTTCTATGTAGACAAAAAATTCCCCCCCAAATATATAGTTTCACAAATATATCAAATATTAAACTACAACATCTTACACAATTTCAGTTATAGGATTCATCTAATAATTTGGTCAATGAGGAAATGACCTTTATGCTGCAACATGGTCACCCTAAATCAATAATATCTTTTAAAAGATTAATTATTTATCAATATAAATGTATTAACAAAAACATATATTAAGAACAATAAATACATGATCTATATTATACCACCTCTTATGAACATGAACCACATATTTACACTAGACTACTCATTAAAACATAAAAACAGTCCAGATTTATCAACCATGGGTGCATCAAAATTGGAAAATTCTTGGATAAAATAATGGTATTACCACACTAATCAAAAAAAGGTTTCCAATCTCCTACACATTCAATGAAAATTACTAGGATATCACTTCATCACATTTCACTAGATCCTCTAATAAACTATTCCTATGAACCACTTACCACCATATTTCACCTTAGGAGTAACACTATTACACATTGAAATAATTTTATAATGCTGATATGTTCAAACTACATCTAGGATAATCTATATATATCTTGCATGTTACTCTAGAGTTTTTTTAGAAAATGAGGATATTATCAATGAAAATCATGATGAACGAGTCCTGATATTGATGTCATATATTGTACCTGATGTATATGCCCACTTCTAATACATTAACCATTCAAAAATACATGTCTAAGTACTCAAATAAACCATAACAACTCCAAAAAAATAACTAGAACTTCCTCCACTATAACCGACAATTATTGATAACCAGATTTGAGATTAAACGTTTTGAAGGAACATGATCTATAAAAATATCAAATAGATACTAAAACCTATAAAAATAATATATATTCATTATGTTTATTTAGTTAAACATCAATCTAAACCAATTCAAAAACTTCCATACCCCTTAGTGGTGAGTAAAATAGTTACACCCCACCATGATTTACATTGTTAAATGATACCTTCTATAATAAGTCATCTTTTCAGACCATGGCCTCATTAAAAATTGTTGAAATAAGTAGATAAGGGAATATATATATTATTTTTCACTTCATAAGAAATATTTCTCAGACACAAACCCTATCTTAAAATTTAGGTTCATGCAATTCATCTATAAATACACAATAATATAGATCAATAAATGGAGGAAATGATGAGTGTTCTACAACAGATCATACTGAATTATCCACTAATGAAAAATTAATGAAACTTTTTTCTCTTTGGTTCTTATATATTGAAATTTTTCCTACTCCCAAATCCATTTTATCAATCATTATAAAAATCTCTTTCTTATGTGAGGTATATCATACCTATATCTGATAGAAATAAATTTGACCTCAAAATGTGTACAATAATACTAATAATTATCACATTAAACCTCAAGAAATCTACAATAATGAATACCTATAAATATACAAAACCGAAAAAGACTATAGGAAAATCTAGTGATCAATTATTATGATTGACATTTACCTTCCATGATGTATCGATGAATATCACCTCAAAACAAATCATGACTGGTATGTCTAGTACACAATTGTTTTGTAGAATGATATGAATGGGAAGAAAAATATCATGATTTATACTCCATAGTATATTTTCCAGCACAGTAACACTATCCCAATTTTAAATGACTCATATCATTCAATTTTATTATTCAGTACTACTAATGACATGGAATAATACAAGATATCATTTCTATAGATAATATCTATTGGAGGATCTCAATCAAAATACTATACTAACAATTTCTTTAAGGTTCTTATAATAACATGTGTTAATGTGATATCATCACACAATTGATGAATTCTAGAACTCCATATGTTGGAATATAAGATGTTTTACTATCTGAAATATTTTTTTATTCTACCCTAATGTATATCATTATACTTCTTATTATGGATACCAGAAGAATAAGTCACAGAAGATGTAAAGGTTCCAGTATAATATGTATGATAGGTAGAAAAACACTAGTATATTAATCCTCCTCCAAGATTATATAAATAGTTGTGGACTTGTTGATAAACTATAGGTAGTTCATTAGGTTACAACTATTTTACTACCACTGTATTATTAAATTAATAACAATATCAAATATCTATGGCTTTTGTTCATTGTTTCCAACAAAGAGAGAAGAAAAATGTGGTTTAGTGAAATGAGTGATTTATATGGATACTATCCTAGATCCCTACTATTACATTATTTACTCTTATTCTCCATCCATAATTATCATATCATGAATGTATTATATAATTAAATGATCATTGATATCCACCATGGAGGGACACATGTTTCCAAAGTCTATCTCAGCATGCCCACAATCTCTTAGAATGTCCATTTTACAATAACAATTGTAATGTCACCAGTCCATAATCAGGTGTCACAAGAGGTCAAAGAATACATTACTGATATATACCTATCACTTTTCATAATATCAAATTCTCGATCTATAAATTAACTGTGGTTGATGAAACCAGAATTATTGAAAAAAATCGACCAAGTACCTCAATGCCCCTCTATAGTCCGAATGAATAAGAGCATAAACACCTAGAGTTTATATCCCACTTCATTCACCCTCAAATATGGTGTGGTGGAATGATGTATTGTACCCACATATACATTTAGATATAGAACAAGTAAATTGACCAAGTGTGATAATCTTACCACAAATTGGCTACTAGTCCCATAAGTATTCATTACAGGGTTATATATCATAATCATAATGAAATAATTTCAAAGTGAGATGATATTAGGACAAATCCTAATAAGCCTATATGATTCCTAAAATATTATACAATGAGGATACCCATAGTCTATCACAGAACCATCATAGGGAAAACAAAGGTTTTATATGCCAGCACTCTTTTCAGAGTCATATACATGAATGAAATTGTATTCTCAAGTTCACTAAATAGTTCCTACATATATATAGTAAAACAAAAAGATAAAATTTTTAAATCACCAAATATATAATACATTTCGATAAATATATTTTAGAAACAATAATGTAATTAAATTAAGGAACTATAATGCAACCAAATATAGGTATATATATGGAATGTGGTCTTATGTTAATTCTCATGATGTATTAAGACACCCAATCCCAATAAAATTGTAATATAAATCATATAAATTGTATCTCAAGGGTTCTGTTTCACATTATATAGTAAGTATAATTGAAACTCGCCTACTCATGTCATATAAAACCGATCACCATTGATATAATTTTATAACACCCTAGCATAAACATCCATGTTTGATCTAGATAAGGACAAGACCAACTGTATTTCTTCTTAAATGAATGTTGTTTTCAACTATCAGTAAGTATTAATATTCCAATACTAGGGATACTGTTCATTCCAATAATCATGCAAATACATGAAAAATATCTATAAATTATAAAATCAACCCATAATATCATGGTATAACAGATATAATCAAAATGAGACATTATATTTCATAGGTTTCATAAAAATACATTAATCAATTCGAACTCTATCAAGCCATTATATAGTATAAGTGCATGTCGATAAAAAATATCTACTATATAGACGTCTTAATGAGTATATTGGTTATTTAAACACCCCCATGATCTATAAATTAGATATTAAAGGGGTAGTGGGATTACCATTACCTTTATTTAGGAACATTAATGTTCTATTTAAATGAGAAAATCATGCATGGTGTGTGCAATAAAAGATAGCAGGAAACATCCAATATATCATTTACAAGATTCTAAATGAATAAAAAGTGTATTCCATGATAATAAATTGTAATAAGAAAATATAAAAAATATAATATAAATATATCATATCCTAACCAAGCCACTATGAAAACTAACTATACCTACCCCATATCCAAGCTAGAAGGGTAGACAGAAATAATTTTATAATTTTCATGAATAAACTGTAATGAAAGATCATGTGTCTATTAGCTACCACAAAGAGATGACTCATATCTAGCCAGAATTCAATCACATCCAGTTTCATTAACTTTTACACCCCTACACCATCGAACGATGTATATTCCTTAGGTCATCCCATTTTGGTTTCATTTCAAAAATTTCATTTCCATTGGTCTGGCCTCAAGGTCATCAATCCCATATCCTAAGTATGAGTCCCTGTTATCACCAACACATGTACACAAATTTCCCCCTCTAAGGGATAACCATATCACAATGTTCATCCAATATTGAGTACCATGAAAATAAATAGGGGGTTGTGAAGGAATGAAAAACATAAAAGATCAAAAATAAGAATAACATATAATGACATCATGATAATCAGTAAAAACATACAAATATATTTTTTTTAAAATAAAACTTGGAAAAAAATATTCATAATCATAATACTAAAATAAAACATAATTTATATGTCTCATGGGATTCACAAACACACATTCGATATCTTCCTTCCATGAACAAATAATTTATTCCATCATAAAATTAATATCAATGGAACACATTTATAAGTTGACCCCAAATTGTAGGAATATCCCTTCATAATTATCATTGATGAATGAATGATAATATTTTCCAATGAATGAAAAATTAAATATATAGAATCTGAATCCATTTACACACATAATTATAGAAATTTTAATATAAAATAACCATTAACAAAACATGAATATCATGATTCCCATTATATTCAGAGGAATATGAACATAAAAAGTCAAAACATTAGTAAATGGGTTGTATAATATTTCATTATATCAAAATCAAAGCGAATTTCATAACAACTCCATATTAAATATGGAATCTAATATTTCGTATTTCCATGTCTTGGTAAATATGAATTGGTTTAAAACTGTGATGGTAATTTTTAATATTATAAATAATAATGGATGAGATTTTTTTTGTGGAAATGGCTTTCAATAATTTATGATGTTGAATAAGATTTATTTTTTTCATGAAATTCTCAGTAAGAAATTTTCATCAAAAAATGGAAGAAAATTTGTTATGAATAAAATATTATATTTTTTTAATAAATAGTAAAATTTTAAAATAATATTATTTTATTAATTTATCACTGAATTATGTGATAGAAAATCAATCCATCATCATGATTGAATTTAGGGAAGTAATTTTTTCAATAATCTTATGGAATGTATTTCAACATTGATGGAGGAGTGTATAAGATATTAATACATGTTATAGACATTAAAAATATTATATGAATTAGATAGTGAATTAATGATTTATAATGTGAGTTATAGAGAAAAAATTCACAAGTAATAGAAAAGGGATTTTAAGACAGACCTCATGCCTAAGGTTATAGATTTGTTCTGATGTTAAACATAATGTGTTTAGAAAAATCCATTTTATTAATTAATTAATTCAATTCCCTTTCCATATATTTTTTATTTTTTATAATTATATTATTTGTTTTTATAAAAACCTTAATGAGTTATTAATTTCTATTTTAGTTATCTGATGGAATTAATTTCATGGTTACATGATTGGATAACTTGTTTATAATTATGGATGATCCCATCAAATAGGTCTTAAACCATAGAATAGAAATGAAATGGAATTCATGAATAAAAAAATGATTATATGGTCCAATATATTTATATTTTTTCAGACATAATAATTATTAATTTAGTGAAACTAAAAAGTCTATATAGTAGTTTCATTTTAGATGTATTACATACCATCGTGAACAAGTTTTTTTAATTAATATTATGTTTAAATTTTTTTTCCAGAACATGAAGAATGTTATAATATATTTATTATCATATTATTTAAAAATGAAATTATTTTTTACCATCTTTCAAGGTTGTAGTGAAAAATAAAAAATCAATATCCACAGGGCAGTGAACCAAACAAATGGGAAAATGGTTTTTTTTTGAAATAAAGGATGTTGGAATAATATGGATGGACGATATTCCATTATTAGCATAAAATCATAGTACATATATGACATTTTCATAATAATTCCATGCTTCATGAGGGATGTGATGATAAGGTAGCAGATGAAAATAATTTAAAATTATTAGTTTGATAACATTACCTCTTGCATTTCATCCTTTAAATAAAATTAAAGAATATGGAAGTGGTATTTCATGGAGACCATATGTAGCAAGACATGGGGGGAGGACTAGGTAGAATTTTTACAAGGATTATTTATTATATGTGGAGAGGAAAAGGGTTTTCATGGGTGATATTTATAAGGGCATGAGAGGTGTTATTTTCAATATTATTATCATTGAACTATTATTTTTATCGAGAGTATAACTGAAATTGTTTCAGGTGACTGTTGATAGTAAAACATGAATTTGATTTCTAACCAATTCATTCTCACATCATTAATAACACAAAAAATCATGTATTAATACTAAAATGCCATATATCATATATTTTTTCATATTTCACATTCACTAAAAATTAAACTATTTTAGAAAAACAAATCACATTACACAATACAATTTTTAATATTTAATTCCTAAAATTAAATCAATCTTATTAATATAATTTCCACTATATGATTAGTATATTTTTAAATTATTTTTATCATTTATTTGAATAATTCCAATTTTATTATTATGAAAATATTTCTAACCTTTTGGAAAATTAATTAAGTTAACATAAGATAATACAACAATTATGATAGAATATAATAGTAATTTATAAACCCATTTTATTAGGATATATTTTCATAATAATTTTATTTAATATAAAATTAAAATAAAATATTACAGTTTTACAAAAAATATGAACACTCATTTTATAATTTTTAAAACATTTATTTACCCGTATCATTATATAAGTATACCATATTTTAATTTTAATAATACATAAATTTTATTGTATTCATCCTTTTGTGTGGATACTATTCTGGTGGTCATATTACCATTACTAACGACTATATTAATATTCCAATAGTAATGTTACTATTGCAGCATTCGTATTAGTAACGATCAATGAGATCCACATTTATATAAATACCACATATTTCATTCATTATTACATAACATATATTTTTCACAGGGGTTCATATTTTTGTTTGTAATAAATACGCATTAAAGATATTTTCCTTCAATTTTATAGTGATTTTCATGGGTTATATTTTTATTGGGGAATGAAAATATCATAATTTCCTATTTTTTTATCATATATTCTATACTTTTTCATTGTATTAATTTTAATACTTAATGATTTCTTATTCTATAAATTTATTATTAATGATAATATAATAATATTTAGTTTCTTTCATCATGTGTGGCATGTTGTAGATATTAAATTACCAAAAATGAACAGATAATAAGAAGGGAAATCCATTTTATAAAACATCAGGGCATTAAATTTTCTACAACATCAATAAATTTCTCCCTCTAAATTTCATTATATATACTATGGTTTCAATATGATTCTTTCATTATACTTCATGTATTCCCTGGTTTCCCCTCATACCTTCTCATTAGTAAAGATTATTCATAGTAATGACTAGGTCTGTTGTCTTGTTTCATTGAAAAATATCTCTAAAATCCAAGATATTAATTGATTTGTCCCCCAAAGTGATAACATTTTCCATATATAACTCCTATGAATTCAACTCTTGTGAGAGATTAGGTTTGTAATTGTTCAAGAGGGGTTCATGGAATATTTATTGTACTTATGAACTGGTTGGTTTGAATTGTAATTGATAAGAAACAATTTTGATGTGATCATGAATATCAACATGGATTATATTCCTATGACCTAAGTTTCAATCCTCCATAATATCACGACTCTCTTCCACTGAGATATATTGTGTAATAAATTATTTTTATCCAAAAACTCCATGACTCTAATATAGTTATCATCATCAATCATTTGTCATTAATGAGATTTCATATATGTTTTATTAATAATAATGAAATTTTCTACAATTTCCGTGAACATTTTTTTCCAAGACAATTAATTAATTATATTCATCCCAAAAAATAGATTTTCTATATAACTTCCCATAAATGTATTGAAAGGGTTCCATTTGTTTTTTAAAGGAAATTATTATCGTACAAAAACTCAACTAGAGGATGATTCTTATGACATCATCCTTTAATGTCAATCACGAAAGTAGTCAACATGACCTCATGATTTTTGATAAACCTATAAGATTAGTGATCTGTTTGGGGGTGATAATCCATTCCAAATTTTATATTTTTGATTAAATAATGTTTGATACACCTTCAAAATATGGAGCTAAAACCACGATCTCAACCAGATACATTAATTATTTGTGTTCTATAAAACATCACAAATTCATTAACATATATTATTTATTTTTTTATCAGTTATTCATATCAAGTCGAATTTAAATGAATATTAATTTTAATATTATCCACAATAATAAATATATCATTATTTCCAAAATATTTATTTAAAATATAGAAAAAAATTAAATAATTATGTTATCGAATTTCCAAGTAGGTATAGGTAATTGATGCACAAGGACTTTTTAATAAATCATTTCATCAACAACATGTAGATATAATAGATGCATTTATGTATATATTTTGATTTTATCAATATAATTTCCTAGTAAATATATTATTTGTAAATTTCAGTATATATTCATTCTCTATTGGTTAATGGGGATGGTCAAGAAATTTGGATCATTTAATAATCCATTCTATTTGAAATGATTTCATTGTATATATATTCAGGACCAGAATCTTAAAAATCAATATTCATCATCTTCATTCATGGAGGATATCTCATTTCATATTTCTTCATCATTCTTATGCAATTCCATATCATCTATTTGGTCATACTTTATCATCTATAAAAAGTATTCTTGAGATATAATTATCGAATTAAATTATGATGTTCCTTCCATTATGATCCCTGATTCCATCCTTATAATGTTCATGATTATTGGACTATTCGTATATCCCATCATTGATAAGCTTGTAAGATCCTGTCAACATGGATCACTGACCACAATATTTTATTTTCTAGGATTCTAGTATAATGAGAAACCATAGTCATTGATCAGATAAAACTATATTCATTATTGCGTATTAGTCCTTTTCTCTGTGAATATGGATTCACATCTCTTATGATCCATATAAATATGATACTTCTCTACATAGAGATAATTTCAATGGATTTTCAATGTGAATATTACTGTATATAACTCTATATTTGGAATTGAATATTTATACTCATGAACATTCAGATTCATTAAGGCATAGTATATAAAATTATCATTTTGAATTGATATATTTCCCAAAAACATCCTTAAATCATATTTATATACTAAAAATGTTCTCTATGTGATGGAAAGATGAGTACTGATGCATTCATTGGACTCTTGTTAAATTGAATGAAGCTATCTTGACATTTAGTGGTCCAAAAATACATTACTAAATTCTGAGTAACCATGGTTAGTGGGTTTTATTAATTAAATATTTCCCTCACAAATTATTATTTATATCTAAAAATTATAACGAAAATGGGGATCTCCATTATAGATGTTTCCATGGACAAGTCCTTAATCACCTTTGTCTTTGTATGTTCCATAAATATCCCTTTACCGATGCTATCATATACCACGAATTATACATAATCTATCCAAAACTCATATTTAATATACATTTCATATATAATATCCTTTTATAAAATCATTACAAAATTATTCAAATTCACATCATGTTCCTCCTTAGTTTTGGTGTATATAAAAATATAATTGATAAAGACTACCATATATGTCAATGTAATATATAAATAATAAATTCAAAATGCCTATAAATTTTTTTGTAGTGTTAAGGAGTTTTTGACTCATAATTATGAACTCATACTATCCATACCTTTTTCATAATTCAATCTGGGTATTATATCCCCCCTTCACCATTAACTGTTGACACCCCGACTGAAGGTCCACCAAAGAAAACTATTCTTTCAGACATAGTCATTCGAAAAGAAAATATATGTAAATATGGGGATACATATTCATTATGCTGGTTTTTTAGAGTTTATAATAATCAATGTAACAGAACATTCTTCTATGATCATTATTGAATAAGAGAATCAGTGAACCCCATGGTGTAGGACTCAGTCATAGTGGACTATTTTCCAGAATCAATGTTTACTACTTCTTATGTTCATCCAACTCTATAATTATTATTCGACTAGGATAAATAGATATAAGAAAAGATATATGTCAAAGCTAAATTTTAAATCAACATATTTGGAAGGAGGGATACCATGACACTAATGAATGAATACAATAAAATAATAACTCAAAATGTGTATGTCACCATGAATGATATAATCCAAGGAATCACATATTTTAGATTGATACTGTTTTTATAATTTAATAATATCCTCGCATGTTAATAATATTACAATATGGATTCATCATCCTCGTTACAGTTGTACAAAATCATATTATGGCAATGTATGTGATGTTTATAGTCCCACTTGTGGTAGTTTATGTAGGCTTTATAACTGTACTGCCATTTAATTATAAATATAGATTAATCTATAATAATGTTTTTAAGAATATAGTATCTAGGGTTTTCAGTTTACTAACATTTAACGATGAGTTATACATTTGGGATGCAATAATTTATCGCTTTTTTATTCACATTGATTGGTCAAAAACCATGTCTTCCTATGGTGTTTGAATAATTCTAATAAAAAATTAATATCTAAAATATGTGTTGAATTATAATCATATTGGAATTTTTAATATAAATAATTGATAATTTTCACTCATTAAATTATAATAATCTATTTATATTCACTAACTATATTAAAAAAAATTGTGTTATTGGGATAAATAAACATTAACTCATATAATAATTGGTCAAATTCATATAGGAGAATAACAATAACATTACATGAAAATCTTATATAAGGAAACACATGGAATAAATGTAGAATATCTATTTTAATGATTCTAATATTATTCTAAAACAACTATATATTAAATGTATATATAATGTTTTATAAAGAGTTTGTGATTTTTTCATAGCAGGTCCCCCAAATGTGTTAGCCTAGCTATTGAGAAAGTCCTCATTATCGTGCACAATGTGATGATAAAGATACTACCTAATTATCCCTACTCAAGGATACTACCATTAGGTAAAAAAAATTTATATCCATATCAAATTATATCTTCCAAACATGGATAGTATTTCTATGATACCACTCAACATCACAAAAGAAAAATTTAATGATATTATATTATTCATATATTTATTACTAGGCATCTAATTAATCTATTCTCATCCAAATAACCAAAAATAAATTTATCTTTCGATGATAGAAATCATATCATCTGAATCCACTTATACATATTGTAACATCATTTTTTATATTAACATCCAATAAAAACCCCATTGACCATTAGGAATAGTGAATTTAAAAGTCTATGTTCATAATACATAAAAATGAAAATAAAGAATTATATTTTAATATATATAATCATCTCATAAACCCCTTTTATCTTTTAAATATGCATATGATAACCTGGAGAAAACATAACATAATGTGGTGACCTATGAAACATTGTAAGGGAATAAACAATGAAATTAAAAATAATTTATGAGTCATAATGAAAAAACATATATCATAAAATAAAAGGATAATGAATTAACATATTGAGTAATAATATAAAAAACATGGAATCATAGTATCATGATATCATTTGAATGTGGTAGTGATTTAAAACATTACATAGGAACAAGTCAAAACTAACTACTACGAAAACGTCACATGATGGACACAGTCCAATTTTATACTACATTAATACCAAAATATTATACATAAAATATCATGTTATAGAAAAATTATCAAATTATGGGGAATCATATTGGTGTATCAAACAAAAAAATGTAAATAATAATGTTTTCCGCAACAATAAATGAATCTTAAGAAAAAAACATATTAATTGCCTTTTTAATGAAATGGTGTGCATAATATTTCCTCAAAAAATAATAATAAGATATTTCATATATTTTTAAATTTGAAGACATAATTATATATTTTTAAAATTCATATCAGAATACATAATCATTTTTCTCAAAATATTGTATTCAATTTAACGAAATTCATGACAAAGGGTATCAAATTTTTAATAAAATTGAACAATAACAATAGAGTTTCAAATCATCAATATATGTGTAGTGGGGAAAAATTTTTATGGAATTTTTTTAATAACCATATGTAACCCAAAATGTTTATGAATAAGATATTTCATTATTTAATAAAATCATGAATGGTAAAAAATTGTTAAATGAGCATTATATAAAATGTATAATGGATAAAAAACATCCCCATTAACTAGTCCAATTTTAAAGAAGGAAGATGTGAAATGTAATTATGGAATTTTTTTAGATATCAATGGAATATAAAATAAAATACTTATACATGTGAGAGACATATATAAAGAACATAATATCATTTAAAGAAATTAATAGAGATACAATTTGAGTTATAGATGGATATGTAACATGTTGATATTTTATGATCTATATTACTTGAAATTAATTTAAATTTGTTTGATATATTTTGTTACATGATTTTTATAGTTTATCCTACATCACACATGAATCCATGTTTTTCTAGTTTTTAACATAATGTTTATGAAAATTGATGTCTTATTTTACACGCAAGTGGACTCTTACCAGACAACAATATACTATAATATTTGTTATTTAACATAATATTTATCATCTACTCATTTGATTCTAGATCATGAATAAGATTAAAAAAATAATATAATCATAGTTTACACTTGATTATAAAATTTATTAATTGGGTACCAAATAATTATAAATGAAAATAATTTTCAATTGAATATAATGGATGTGTTTTTATAAAAACTTTTATTCTACTAGAAGGATGATTTATTTTAATAAAATAAATTTATCATAAATATTGGTTGATAATAGAGAAATTTATATGTAAAATATTTAATAAAAGGATTTGAAATAAATAAAAAATGTTTTAAAGGATTATGAATGTAATTAATCAAAATTTATGCATAATAATCTTTATATTTTTATAATACAGTTTTATCAACATTCAATGGATCAACTATTTTAATTATAATTTTTCACACTATTGAAATTTTTATTTGAAACAATGATCATATTTTTTTATATTAGAATATCAAAAAATTATTTGGGAGTTTTTTTTGGAATATTTAAGGGAAAATTTATATTTTGATTAATATTTAATTACACCTAATTTTAATCGAATTCATCCATTTGGTCAACATAATTTATAGTGGTAATTTATATTTTGAAATGGTTGTAATGTAAAATTAGAAAATTTATAAAATTTTAACCAATTTTTTTAATTAGAATCATTTTAATATGGATTTTACATATAAAAACATAGAAAACATTTGAACATTCCCACTCTAATGACCTAATTTTTTTCTCAACTGTTGGATACATTTTAAATTTAATTCTACCAATTATGTGAATTTAATTTTGAAAAATTTTCTACATACTGGAACTAGATTACACATAATAGTTTCCCCAGTATCAATGGGAAAATGGACTCATATTCATCTCCATAAATGTCAGAGGTTTCCAACTAGTAGTGACAGACTTGGGTGTGTCAGTCAGGAGACTACTCCTACATTGAAAGAGTGTAGAATAATAGATAAATATAAATAAAGGTAAATAAAAGAAGACCCATCATAAATTTAAAAGGATAAACATAACATAAATAACTATAGAAACATTAATGAAATGATAATGATATGTCATGTCAATATAAAACACGAAATCATTGATACAATAATATATGCATAACATTTTACAAAAAATTATAATGGAATCAATAGACTATCCCCTGAAACCTAATCTCTCTCTCCATCATCATCTATAAATTTCCATCCAATATATTAATAAACAATGTTTTTGAAGCCCTATTCTTCCTTATATCTACACCTACATTCATGTAATATTAAATAGGTAAAAAATGGTTCTTCTAGAGGGTGTGATATAAATCTCAGTGGGACACCACCAATGGTGCCAATAACATCCAACCCATGTAATGGAAATGCAATATTTTGCAAGAATTCATATATTAAGTAATGTAATACAATGTAACTAAATACCCATGTACCTGATTCAACCATAGGGTGGTATTTAAAAATGTAACAAGTTCATTATTTGATGTTTACATGTTTATAAATAAATCACATGATGACAACAGTGAACGTTCCAAAATGTAAAAAGGAATCCAGTAAAGATATTTCGTAATGATGATCCAAGGTAGTATCCAAGAAAAAGTAGACCACAAGGGTCTCCAACTAAGAAATGACTATATCCCATATAAGGGTAATATATTAATCCATGAATCATAGTCCATTCATTCCACAATAAGATAACTACCAAGTCAAAGGAGTTCATCCTATGAAAAACAGGGATGAGCAATGACTAGGAAAATGGGCTGCAACCACTGATCCTTTTTATCAATGTTGGATCCAATTATTTTTACCAGTACATCCTATAATAAGACATATGGGATACTGCGGTTCATACAGGGCATCCAAGGATAGAAAAAAAGTGGGTTACAAGTGCGTTTCAATAATATTATGCATAATCCTTGAATTGTAATGGGTTTACCAAGTGCTCATGGAATTAGACTTAGAATCCAAGGTGATATCTAGTCAGGGAACTCTTATTCGATAATTTTGCTATATAATATATCATAATGTTTAATAAATTTCATTTCATTACTATGATAATTCAAATTCAGCATGAAACCATTTAATCAAGTCTTAATTAATCAACAAGTCCAATTGGTTCAAGCCTTACTGTTCATTAGTGTTATAATGCCAATTTCATTCTTCCAATTAATTAATTCATTGAATACATCTTCAATAATCATGGTTCACTCTACTACCTTCCATTAACATAGTAAGGGGTGGTACATACATGCAAACTATTTTTTCAATTATATTTAATAAGGCCGTGTCATATAGATTGTTTACTATCCAATTTCAATTTCACATTTAATTATCAATTTCAAGAACTTATCATAAGGTCGGTCATGTGGAGATCATATAAGGTACATTCCATTATGGAATTCTGAATTTAAATCCATCCATTTAATTTAGAAAATATTGTCCTTAGGACGTTCATGACAAGGCACACCCGAATGGTGGCTCAAACATGTCAAAATAGCAAAATGACCATTATGAAATAACATCCTTCATGGGAAGGATTATGTTATAGGAAGAACCACTAAAAATCACTTACTGGGAAATATAATAACCAGATGGCTATAATGATTATAAGCATAGAAAATAAATTCAATAAATGGTACCTAATGACATTGGTTGTCCCCACACAATAATTCGAAAATATATGATCTTGAGGGATGAGTTATAGAAAACCCTACAAAGGCTATTAAAACTCTCTTCCTCTAAATTTATCCACATAGTTGGCTAGAATTGTAGTAGATTTTAGAAAATGAGAAAACACTCAAACCCCGATAACTAGTTTGAGAGAAATAGGGATGAATGGCTCAAAAGTACTCGAGTACTTACTATTGCACATCCATCATCATGAACAGAAACTCAAATTGATCATGTATGAAGGAGATCTTGTTATCCCAATATAATGCCTTCATAATTATCCAAAAGGAAAGGAAATAAGGAAAATACTGCTAGAAATATTATTAGTGAGGAAAGATGGTTTAAATCGATCATTAAGGGTTTAAATGTAAAATTTCCAAACATTATCCTATGCTTGGGTTTTCCACATGTTTTGAAAAAACTAACCAATGATGAACGAGTTCATGGAGAAGTGGGGGAACATCATGGTTAGGCCACACAGTAAGGTAAATCATGTTCCAACTATACGAGATGGCTCTATTCGAAATGTGGACTATCTGCACTGTTAGATCTAATTGTTCTCCCTTTCTTCAAAAATTAATCTAACCATCTGACCTTTCCATTTTATAAAAGATGTCGGGTTTTGGGTTTGGAAAAGCACAAAACACCCTTGGGGAATTATTTAACACACTAGGATTCCATATTAGGTGAAAAATAAATAATTAGACCGAAATTTAAAGGATCCTTACATGATTGAAAAATTGGGTTATTATATTATTTCCACATAAAATATCTTATCCCCGAGTTCAACATTAAAGGGTGTTGAAACCCCATATGATAAAAAATATAGCCACTGAGTGTATATGTTATCCTCACACTCCCATGTTTCATTATGTACATGGTCTTACTACCATTACATGAGTACTAGAGGAATCGACCTTCCTCGAGGAGCCTTTCTTCTCCGCTCAATGATGTGTACTGGATTCTCCTCAAAGTTACCATCAACATCTTACTAATATTCTTTTGGATTAAAGTAATGATACAGGTCATCATGACATTTAAAAACATGTGAATCATGGAAGACATCACGCATGGAATGGTACCATTGAAGTAATAGAAACTGATATGATACCGACCAAATGTACTCTAAATCACAAATGGTTCAACATAACTAGGTGAAAATTTCGTTTACTTCCATAACCATATATTACCTGGCATGAAATACTACCGATGGAGAACATGAACCCCGACCTCAAACTCTAGTGGTCATCAACGGTGGTCGACATAAGATTTCAGTCTAGATTGAGAAGTAGTACGATGCTTTTTGATCAGCTGAACATGCAGCAATGTCTCGTGGACAAGATGAGGACATAATAGGGACACCTAACCTCCCTCAAGCCAATAATGGGGTGAATAGAACAACCTACCATAATAGGCCTCGAAATGATCCATCTAAATCATCTCTTGGAATTTATTACTATAGTAAAACACAATGAGAGGTATAATATTCAAACAATAACATCCTATATCAGGGAATCATGATCGAATAATAACCATTGAAACATGTTTTTTATGTTCCTATTTTATATTGTTTTATGAGTGAGAATGTATGCTGAAAAGAGCCCAGTTTCTAGTATCCTTTTGCAATCCCTTCTAGAACAGTGACATGAAACCAATTTCTCTATCTAATGTGAAGGTATGTGGGACCATGTGTAGTCGTATGATCTCAGAGACATACAGCCTTTACATCTCATGGATAGGTATTGTCACCATAATTTTAATAAAAAATCATTATTTTATTATTTGGTCAGTAAGTACCCATAAAACATCACAACATCATGTAGGCCACAGTAAGGCAACTATGAAATCCATAGAAATATCTTTCCATTTACATTCCGGTAAAATATTTTTATGGAATAAGCCTATTAGTCATTGGGGCTCTACCATCACCTATTGAAAAGTAGAACACCGACTAATAAATCCTGATATATGATGTTTCGTCCAATGCCTCCAATATTATCACAACATATCTCAATACTTCTAGTAGATACCAAGATAAAATTCCCACAAAGAAGTTTGTGACTCATGTATAAAATCCTATCTCAGCTCTATAGGAACATAAATACAGCCACAGATACATAGAAAATTTTATATGTCTACAGACCAATACAAAGGCATGGTGTCTCCTGATATACTCTAATGGTGACCTTATCCATAGGATCTAATTTTTTTTACCCTTCACGTTCTCAAGGAGGGAAGATGTAACAATCAAGGGTTATAGGTCAGGCTGCTCATGACTATTGGGAAACTCTATATGACACTCCGAAAATTGGTCCAATAACATCCATTCATCAATGGATTCATGTATAACATGTGCCAGAGTTTTTCTACATAGCACATTTGCAACTACATTTCCCTTCACATGTGTATAGGAAAGCTCAAAATCAAAAAATTATAGATTTTCGACCTAACTCCACTATCTGAGGTTCTAGTCTTAATTTTTAATGATATATTTGAGGGTATTTTGGTTCATGTACTCTACAATGTAGTCACCCAACAAACAATGTCTCTACCAAGGTAATTCATGGAAAACTGCTAGTAGCTCAATGTCGTTTATTGGGTAATTTCTCTCATTAGGTCTCAAGTACTGAGATCCATGCACAATGAATCTATCGTCCAGCATCATCACTACTCATAGGTGGAGATATAATGCATCATAGAATATGATATAACAACTTATAGGCTCTGAAATCATAAGAATAGGTGTTTAGAAGCCTCTCTTTCAGATCCTATGAGGGTTTCTCACATGCTTCTGACCACGGGAACTAATCACCCTTCCTTTTAATGTGTGTGATTGGTGATGAAAGGAAGTATATGTCTTATATGAAATACCTATAATATACCCACATCCCCAATAAACACCGTATATCAAAAAACATTATTGATCATCTCTTACGAAAGTAAATCTAAAACTTTATCTGGGTCAACAGATTCTCCTAACTCAAATATGATATGGCCTAGAAAATTAACATTTTAAATCGAATAGGGGCACGTAGAATTCTTGGAATAAATTTGAAACTCTCTCAATGTACCCAAAATGATATCATGATGATTGTAATGGTTATTATATGTGTGACAATTTCCTACAATGTCATCCACAAAGACCACGTCAAATGAATCAAGATAGGGATAGAAACCCCTATTCATTATAGCTATTATAATAGTTGTCTAATTTTTATTATTAAAGGAATAACATGGTACTCATACATACAATACATTCTATGGAAATCCATATGTGGTATGTTTAATAGCCTAACTCGCACATGAGGATAACATGATCTCATGTCGATCTTGTAAAAGACCCCAGATCCTAGGGGCTTATCATAGATATCATCTAATTGCGTTATTGGATATAGTTTCTTGATCATAATATAATTCAACCATCTGTAATCCACACACAATGATATGTTTAAATCATTCTTCATGATGAAATGCATTGGTGAACCCTAATAGAATGTACTGGGCCATATAAACCATTTTTCCTCAAAATCCTCTAAATATTGCATTATCATAGAAATCATTAAAGGTTCCTTCATTTATGGAGTAAATGATACTAGATATTCCCTTTTAATAATCTCGATTGAGAACTATACCACTCTTTATAGAGGTAAACTAGAAAATTCCTTAAGAAACACATCCATGAAATGATCCACTACTCATGGAAAATCAGATTGATGTAAACACCGATTCTATATAAAGAGATGAGTGATATGGTTGTCACTCCATCTATCCCATTATTCTTTTGTCCTTCTATAACATCCTATACATCCCACTCAGCCTTCTATAGATAATAGTTTCCCTCTAGTGATGTATATGATATCATGTGGTGATGTTAGTCTACATAATAATGAGAATAAACCACCCAATCAATCCCATGAATGAAATAACAAATCCTGAAATCTTGACAATGAATATGGTTTATATAAATTGGTAACTACCTACCTCAAGGGGAAATTACCTACATTGTTGTATTCCCTATGACCTCACTCCTAACGGAATATCAAAGGACATTACACCACAATAATATTGCATCTCTACTATGAGATTCACCATGATATATATAGAGATAAAATAGTTCGACTCACTTGTATCAAATTAAACATATACTATAGTATATGCCACTAGAATTTTACCTCGAATTGTAGATGTTAACATAGGCGGATAATCGTTTATCGGTTATAGTTCATGAAATTGGCCGAATCAATGGAATTTTAAATCTGTTAGACTACCACAATCAAAACTACTCTACTAAATCTATGGGTGATCCAGATTTAGACTACTACGGACATGAAATCCTGTTCATCTAGTCCTATTAGTGCTATACTGACTCACTACATGATGCATTGAAAATTAACCAATTCTTGAAGGTGGATCTGGTATAGATCCAATACCACTTGATGTTAGTTGAATGACCCTCCAAAAACACTAAATATTCCATACACAACTATATGCCCAGCTATCTAGTGGGTCTCTGTCACACTAATGCTTCAAATTCCCCCAACACCAGAATTTTGAAAAACTATGGGCCTATCAGTACATATGCACTGACTATCACTGCCCTAATGAGAAAAATAGGGTGAAAATTTCTTGTCACCAAGAGAACTATTTGAATGTCGTGGCAGTGCTAATTTATGCCCGATATTGTTATCATCACCCAAATTGAAATCATAGTTAAGAGCATGATTAACTATCTCATAAAAATTATGATGGAAAAAGATATTCATTTGAGTATAGATTGAGTACATAATCCCATCCTCGAAGCGTCTAGCATGATAATTCTCATCACCTAGAAGAAGCTGTGAAAATCCCTGAAACAAATTGAAATTTGAGGAGTATCCTATAACGGACAAAGAACCCTATTCAAGATGAATGAACTCTCCAGATCTATCAGCACTTAGAGTATATGGAAAGAACAAACCATAGACGAATTTTGGAAATAAACTGATAACATGCACTTATGACATCCAGTCTGGGTAATCACATCCCAACAATGCTTGGGAAAATATTAGGTTTTGAAACATGAAATATTTACCTTATACTATGGTGGAATCTATAGAAACTAACCAATTTATAAGGTTTCCTCTAGTTAAATATCAATATCATTTGGACTAAAATTCACTTAGAAAGTACGATGATGATGTTGCTCTAACTAATTTGTTAGATTGTCCATTGTAAGTACAACTCATAGGGAACTATTTATGGACTACATCAGACATAGGAATCTATCATGTACTTGGCCATCAGTTCCACGATTAGGTACAAAAGGAATTTCCTTAAGTGGAATGACTGGAGGTAAGATAGGTGTATTAGGGCCCACCACATGGGAAGACTGATTGTCTCCACCATCATATAGTATGATATGATGATGCAGTGGGGGCATTTTTCTACAATTTCGAAGCACACGATTCAGAACAAGGTTTATGTAGATAGATAGAAACATATACGAATGCTAAACAATGAATGAATCACTACCCAAGGTATATTACCCCAACTAACCACTTAGACGTCTAGTTACTGGTATATTCTCATTTATATGTTTCATTTCATTTTACCTTTAATTATCGAGTTCACTCATTTACTATTCAAAAAACACGACAAGGTGATATAAGGACATGTAACAATTTCATATTATAAGTAATGGTTCACTTTATAATGGAAATAAGTTACCATTGAATTAGATAACATGCTCCCCATCAATGATATTGAAACCCTTTTTGTAGTATAAAGGCTCAACTCAGTAAAGTACCTAACCCAAGCCATCAAGGCTCATTCACCTCAGGAATTCAGATAATAAATCTCCCAATCACAAACAAGAGTATTATAACCACATGTAATCTATGAAAACATCACTCAACAATCACATGAATACTGAACAATCTAAATTGGTGAAATGCTCTAATATGGAATGTAATTATGCATGAGATGTGAATTATAGGTGTCTAATATAATTCATGAAAAAAAGACCCCTTTCACCACATCATCTTGCCAATGATGAAATAAATCCTAAATCATAGTAATAATCAACAAATATACAATGACTGTGCATCACACAATGGATAAATAATGCCATGTTTGATAGGAAAAAAACAGCAATGATTATATTTTTGTTAACATGTCTATTATGCCAAAGCTATGTTCGGAACATCAAGAAACGACTTATGCCCATGTCCCAAGAATTACTAATCCTTTATATATTATCTCCATAGAATATTGAAATAAAATAACTATTTTTATACCAAATTGTGACATCCTGATCTCATATGCCACTTTTTCGGTGCCCTGATCATGGTCGGCTAGATGGCCTCAAGTACATCACCCCAAATGCCATATGTTTCCAAATAGAATCGGGGGCTTTGGGTGTTCTTGTGGTGAGATTATGACATCATCACCAGAGTGTAAAACAATAGTTAAATATAAATAGAGGTAAATAGATGGCCCAATGAAAATAGATGAGGATAATAAGAATTTAAAGAACTAGATAATCATACATCAACTGATAAGGATATTCCATGTCACTAGAAAACATAAAATCATGGATACATGAAATCAGTAATAACATGTTCCAAAAATGTATAATGGAAATTAAAAGAAAATCCCATGTATTCGAAGCTATGGATCAGTCATATATTTTCACGGTCCATCCCAAACAGCAAGAAATCATGTGTTAGAAGTTGTATGCTTCCATTTATAACAACATAATTCATGTAATCTCTCTCGAGCACCAAATAACACCCAATGAGGGTGTAAGATAAATCATAGTGGGACACCACCAACATTCTCTATAACATCCATACCACATCACAGAATTGTAATAGTGTAAAATCATGTATATATAAAGTAAATGTGTACAATGTAACTAAATATCCATGTAATATCTTCATCCGTATGCTAGTATCTGAACATGTCACTATTTCACAATTTAATTGTTATCAGCTTATTAATAAACCATATGTTGACAATAGTGAAGTTTAATAGATTTATCAAGGAACATCTAATTATATATCATAATGATGTTCTATGGTATTTACCAAGGAAAAATATTCCTCAAGGATCACCAAATCAATATTGAGGGAAGCCTGTGTAAAGGAATGTGTGTAATCCGAGGAGCATTGTCCAATCCAATCCACAAGAAGAATCCTACAGAGTCTAGGGAATTCATCCAAGGTAAATTGGGTCTAGAAAACTACATGGGCCAAATGGGCTATAACCAAGACACCTACTTGTCAAATTTGGATCCATGGAGTATATCTGAGGAATCCTTTATGAATACATTAGGGATTCTCTGGTGTCACGATTATCCTTCAATGTTAAAAAAAATTTATTTCTAGATAGGTTTCATGAAAATAAAAATGATTCCATGAATCTAAATGGGGTTCCCAAGTTATCGAGGAATTCCATATAGAATTAATGGCAAGCTCGAGTTAGGAAACATATATTTCACAATGATTTCATATAATATTTCATATGTTTTAATACATTACCTTTCATATGTGTGATATTTCTAATTGGGAATGAAACTATTTAATGAAGTCTTAATTATTCAGTAACTCTATGAGTTTAGAGCCTTACATTTTATTAGTATGATAAGTCTTTGTTGCATGAAACAATTAATTTAATCCATTTAAGAAATTTTCAATAATAAAGGTTCACTCTACTACCTTCCATTAACATGGAAAGGGGTTCTATGAATATGCAACATATTATTAAATAATTTTTAATAAGGAAAATTAA
The DNA here is from genome assembly GCA_963277665.1 of Viscum album. Lineage (NCBI taxonomy): Eukaryota > Viridiplantae > Streptophyta > Magnoliopsida > Santalales > Viscaceae > Viscum > Viscum album. The sequence goes on from OY728138.1 coordinate 556,215,419, forward strand.
TATTCATTGTATACCTTCCAATTTATATTTCACATGTAATTATCATCTTGAAGAACTAGCCGTATAAGGTTAATGTTTTCACAATACATCGTACCTATATTATGAAATTAAAATATTAAATCAATCCATTTAATATATAAAACAAAATCCTTAGTATGGACAAGCCAAGGGACACCCGAACAGTGGCTCAAACGCGTCAAAACATTTAAATGATAATTATGGAATACCATCCAACATGGGATGGATGGAGTTGTGAGAGTAAAAAATAACAACTAATACCATATTTAGAAAGAGAGTAACAATATATTTTTAAAGATTAGAAGCATTGAATATAAAATAAATAAACGGAACATGATGAAAACAATGAGCCCCATACAAAAATTACAAAAATCAATGTACAAGTGGGATGAGTTATAGACCACCCACTTTAGGATCATAAAACTCTCCCCCTATAGTGTTAGCCTTTGATTTGGCTTGGATGAGAGTAGATCACATAAAAATGGAAAAATTACCACACCAAGATATCTAGGTTGAGAGTAAGAGTGAATACAAAAGTCTCAAACAGACTCCAGTATATACCCCTATGCATCCAACAAAGATAAAGGAATCCTAAACAGATCACGGATGGTGGGGGTCTCTTGATCAATAAATTGGGCATTGAAAAATTACCAAATTGAGAGGAAAGGAGCACAATCCTATGGTATATTTGATTATGAAGAATAGTTTATTTAACTAGATAATTAATTGAAAAAATATAAAATTACAGAATTTTTTTTAAGTTCATGGATTTTCTGCACAATTTGAAAAACAGTAACCAACCATGAACGTGTACCTACAGAGGTGGGGGCACATCATGGTTATGGTGAATGTTTATGTAAACTGTGTGCCAACCATACAAGATGGCTCTACCAAAAATATAGACCATTGGAATGGTTAGATTAGACCATGTGCCATTTTGGAATAGTTTAGTCTAATCATGAGACATAGGCAATTTTTCCAAAAAAAAGGTGATATGGACTCATAACAAGACTCGTACACTCTTGGGAACATAACTACCCCATTAGGATTCCAGATTTTGTCCAATTTAGATAATCTGAAGAAAAATTTAATGGATTAATACCTGAGTGAGAAACCAGGTTCTTACAAAATAGAATACAAATTTTGAATTAGAATAATATATATTTTGTTGTTATGCAAAAATATTTTTTTACAAAAAATATTAGGGAATGTAACAACAATTATTTACAACAATTAATGTATAATGATTTCAGATAGATGTTATGTTTTATTCTTATGTGGACAAATGACATATAAACATCTAAAAAACCCTATTTGATGGACATTATTCAACCATATAATAAATTTTATTGATGTGGAATCATTATTGGGGGGGAAATATATATGGGACACCTCATAATATTGTTTTCCTTTTTAATATTTACAAATACGACACTCCCATACTCTAAAAATATACACTCAAACTCCACCATATCATGACAAATTTCAATCCATTGGATCATCCAAATCCTACTCAATTTTTATCCTAAAATCCATGCTCACACCATAGATTTCTCTATTGAAGAATAAACTCATACATGGAAGTCCGTTTGTGAAATGAAAAAAGAGATACATGAAAAGTGGTAACATTGTTCAACCTGAATTTTTGTTTTATTTCTTTATACAATAATTATATTTTTCTTATTACATAATTATTTAATTACTTATATATCATTAATATAGTTATATATTTTAATGTTAAGGTTTTTACCTATACCCCCACACACTTATAATAAATGGATAAGGAAATTTCCGATTGTGTGTTCAGAAAACTAACATCTCCCGAAATAATGTGGTTCATTTTTCCGGTACCACCTCTCGTGGTTGTTAATTATATTGGAAATTTACTTTTATATGATATATATGATATGCATGTTTTCTTAATATGTCATGTATATTTATATATGACAAAACGTTATTTTTACCATTTTTTTGTAAATATGACAACATCGTTTTTGGATGTGTAGAACACCACCTCTTCAAAGAGATATGTTACATGCACACATTATATGGAATGTTTAAAAGAAGGGATTAATAAAATATTTGGCACAGTTAAAATAAATATTAGTAATTATTTAATTAATATTACATACATATAATATTTCAACTTATTTATTACCCTTTTAACACATGGAAAATGTGATACCTACGTTGGTTGATGTGTGAATTACCTCATTAATGACGTGACGTGATTCCTATAAATCAAGGAAAAAAATTTATATTTATATATATATTAATATATTTTTAATATAATAGTTTCTATGAGTAAATTATAATTATGTAAATATTGAGGATACATATCATTATTCCATAATGATCATTGGTAAATGAGGACGTTACTCATGTGTATGTATAACCTAGAATCTACATTATTCTAACATTTGTTCACTTTTCAGCACAATCATTCATTATTGGTAATAAATTTATAATTGATTTATATATATGATAATAATTTAATACATACTTTTTTGAGATGTTTTAATAATGAACCTTTTGACTATAGATGACCTAAGATATCCATTTTTGACAAATAATCCAGATATGGTCAGAACATATGACTTAAACATTATTTATTAATTAATGGAATATAACATGTTTATAAGTGAAGTAAATGTAATAATAAAAAGATAATGTGTTATTAAGAGTGTATATAATTATTATAAGTTTTTATTCAATAATAAATAGGATAATCACGAGTAATTCGAATAAAGGTAAGTAATTTTGTCCCAATTTTGTTTCACAGTGTAATATGGTAATTGTATTCTCATAGTTTCTTCTATTAGGTGTATATATGTCCCTTTCAAATGTTATATCATGAATTAAATTTATCTCATTATATAAAAAGATTGAATTTATGTTATTATTTGATGGATTTCATAATTCAGTTGTTTCTGACGTAGTAAGGTATTTCATTAATGAATTTACATGCATTAGGTAAAACATCATTGTCATTAGTCATGTAAAGCGAAGAATATGTCCCAAATATCCTCTGACTATTTTATATTTTTTTCCAATTTTATTCTGGGTATTAATAAAATTTACACATATTTATATCATTGATTTAATCTTACTCCAATGATACACCCATTTTATGGGGTTTTCTTGTCGCACTAATATTTCTGAGAGATATATCCCATATTCACTACTGTTTTTTGTGGTGTATATAAAACCAATGAATGTATTTTATGATTATTATCATTAAATTTATTTGGGTCTGACGATATTTTTTATGATCACTATTTCATGGAATTTACGATTTCCAGATTTCTAATGTTGTAATGGTATTTTTGTGATAATTTTCCTTCTTTGTGACCTTTTTCATGTTATACATATATAAATTTTTGTGACTTTTATAAAATACACCATTGGCATGTTATATCATGAATCACAATATTTTAGTTATATATTATGTTTCATTTTTTTTTGTTATTCCATCATTGGGATTAATTAGTAAAAATGTTTAATTTATTATGGCATGCTACAAAATGATTAATTATTATTTTCCTCAATAAATTTTTAATGATTTTTTCATTGTACGTCCATCCATCCACATCAACAACCATTTTTGTTACATATACTCCAATTAAGAAATATTTAATTGATGTCACCCTAATTTTTTTCTCAATTTGGATTATTATGATTTCAATGATTATTTTTTTGATCCCATTTCATAACTATTGGATAATAATATTTTGAAAATATTGTCATTAATCCCATTTTTTCTATTGGTTACTTATATTTCTAAAATATTGTTATTGAACCCATTTATTTTACCTGGGTTAATCATGTTTCTATGAGATTTTTATGAAACCAATTTCTTTTCCATGGGTTGATTATGTCCTAATGCTATTTTTATAGAACATGTTATTTTATCCATGGGTTAATCACATTTCAAGAAGATTACATTGGATTCTATTTAGTTTCCACAATTTAATCAAATTTTAAATAGATTTTTATGAAATATCATCATTTAACTTTTGTTAACAATGCTTCAATGTCATTTTTATATAACCTATATCATTTCCATGGGTTCATAATGTTTTTGAAAATATAATCAGTTTTTCTATGAGTATTGATGAATTATATATGTATTTTTTGATTGAAATTACAGATGATGGGTGGAACTAGATATCTTCAAGAGATCATATTACAGATTATATGATTTTTGTTCCCAGATAATGATACGATGAATAAGGTACTCTAAGTATGGATGTTGACCATATTGGTTATTCCATTGGTATGTGTTCTGTAATGATTTAATGTGATGATTCTCTATGATACCAATATAATTTTCTTTTGGTTTTAATGTTATTATAATGTTTTTAATGAATGATATTAATATAACATGGATAATGAATATTGATTCTAATGGATGTCACTTTTTCCATGTTTTTAGGTTTCATGATCCAGGTATGGATGTCTATGAATATGGTTATTTTCTACTGTTACGTTTTTATTATCACATAATACACTTATATTATTATTTAATTCTCTAATTATAGTCAATTTTGAATGATTACACATTCTCTTACTGAGCATCTAAGATCACCATTATTATGTTTCCATTTCCCCAGGTTGTAAACAATTATGTTGAATCATTAATGTTCACAAAATTATTAACTAGGAGGCTGTCAATGACATAGATTGAAATAAGAAATCTAGGTATAATTGGTGAATATGTTCAAATTTATAAAGCAGATGCTTATGAGTCCATGTTGATGATAATTGTTAACATATGAGTTTTATCTTATTCCCCAAAACCCTAAAACTAAAAAAGTACTCCAGAATGTAAGGGATCCATGTTTGTATTTTGATGTGTTATAGTTTTTAGGGAATTTTTTTGTCTTAATTATTCGTATCATAGTATGGAAATCAATTTTATATATTTCACCATAGGATATGGTTGTGTGGGTCCTTTGATATTAATGTTGGAATCAATGCTTGGATTATATAACATATGATATTAATATTTTTTAATATGATGCTATCTTAATAATTTTTTATACCATTAGTGGACTACACCTTTAAGGTTGATAACATGTTCAATATCATAGAAAACAAATTAAAGAGTTTATATTTGTAAAAATATTATTATTATTATCGTTTGTTTTTGATACATTCATTGGGATGAGTAATTGTTATCCCCCTTAATCAAATTAGAGTGTTTGTAGGGGGGATTGATTTTCATGATTAATAGAAAATATATAAAAATTTTATTCTCAGTGACACCCCATCACATTAGGCTATGAGGTGGGGCATTAACTCATGATTGAGGGAAGTTAATTGTTTCCTTCAATATCAATTTACTTTACAATGTCTTGGTTATAAGGAAATTTATTTATATATAATTATTATGTTTGTTATATATATAGATAGAATTTCATTTGAAGATTAATGGTTATATTTTCATGAAAGATTATATTTTAAAAACCATTTAATAATAATGTTTAAAACATTTACCAATAATGTCTGATGAATTTTATGAATATTTAAGATTTGAATATTTTATTTTGAACATTTGGTATTTTTATTAATTTTGAATATTAGTGTATCAATTTTTGCTTTACTCATTTTGAGAATTATATTTAAATATTCTATCTATTTGGTTTTGGATAAAATTTAAATACTAGATGAAAAAATATTATACATATGATAAAAATGTAGTCATTAATATTATACATTAGTTTATTAGGCATGGAAGAAATTCATCTTGAATACACATAATTTGGAAAAACAATATGAGATTATGGTAAAGTATGAAGTAAATTTTTAAATAATTGTATTTAATTATAATCTTATTATAAATGGTGAAATAATACTTTAACTTTGGGAACATGATCATGAAATAATTTTTTATCATATTACTCACTTTTCTGATGATATCAATGACCTTTTCCACATCTATTTGGTTTTTTTATTCACTAGATTCATATTAAACATGTTCTCTATCACTCTCTATTAGTCTATGTGAACTAGTTTTCTGTCCAAATAAATATTTTATATTTCTACCAAAGATATCCATACGTTTAATAATTCTTATACATACCATCTAGTTACCTTTATGTTTTCCACATTAACATTTCCATAGGATGTTTTATTTACCCATTTTAAAATGTGATTTTTAATAAAGGAAATCATGAAATGTTAATCATTTGATAAAGAAGAAAAATTTCTAGGGTAAAAGTTATTTTATGTATGATAGGATGTAACACCACAATATTTTATAAAATATATTCTCTAAAATAAATATAAATTCATTAATATTATGTTTTACATGAAATAAATGGGTTATATATAACCCAAAAAAATTGTGTTTATGTTTTGTTGGATAAATCATCGAGTCCCCTTGATGAATTATGTTACCAGCAACTCCATGTCTTACGAGACAACAATATAATATTAATACGATTTATTGACCTCATTTGTAACAACAAGATACTTTATAATATTATCTATTCTAAATAAATGTAATTTTTTTAATTCTTGTGTTTTAACAAATTCCATGATGATATTATGTTGCAAACATAAATCGTTTGTCTTTTATTAAACACAATGACTAGTTTTATAGAACATCAATAATTTAATAAAATATTATAATTTAATATAATATATAACCTACCAACTAAATTAGTACGTATAAATGTTGATCACCACATACTAAATTTTATATATTATATGTAATTTTAACATTCTTCATATGTATTTTTTAAACATTATATAAGAAAAAATTCAATTTTCTTGATTAAAATACTATTTTTTAAATGATGCAGTTTTTCATCCTTTTGATGGTGCACTAATTTTAAATATTGTTTTTTTGAATATATATATATATATATATAATATTTATCAAAATAATTTTATTCATTGAATTTGAATATATAAATTTATGTTGGATGATGTTTTTATATTGTTCTGATAAGTTTTTGTATGGATGAATCGTAAAAATATACTAGATTTTAATTGAAAAAACTCTTTTCCATCAAAACAATTTATGTCGATAAATTGTATTATTGTATCATTTTAATGGAAAATTAGATTATGTTTTTACCATTTTTCATATTTTTGGTCATTATAATTACTTTTACAATGAATTTTGGTAAAAAAAATTAATCTTTTGCACTCTTTTAACATTTAAAAACATATTTTCAATTTTGACAATGAGATTAATATAAAATTAATTTTAAAATGTGTATGTTTATAATTTTTAAAAATGTATTCCATATTTGGAATAAGTGGGTCTAAAATATATAAATAGGTTACTTTTATTATTTTTCATTATGAATAGTGATTGTAGTAGTTTTATTATTATAGTAGTGAAGCATAAATCATATAATTAATGGTTAAAATAATGTAATAAAATTACCCTAACACGTATCAAAATACGATTGGATGACTAAAGAACACCCTTATCATCTATTTATCTAAATTTAATCATTTATTGTACCATCTTCCATGAATATGACTTGAATAATAATAATACTAATGAATGTGACAAAATATAAAACTCTCATTTCTTATACATATAATAATTTTAATATAGATATTTACATGATATAAAATCTGTTACATAGAGTATATGAAATTATAGAATACAAACATACCTAATATAAAGTTATTTATAATTTTTTAGATTATATAATTACCATTAATGTTGAGAAAATATTGATGTTTAAATTATTTTATTGAATGAAATTTCAAATAAATGACATTAAAAATACAAAACTAAATAAAATTTGACTTAATTAATTAAATTATGTAATTTTATAGACAAAATAGAAATTTTAGTGAAATATTGAATTTATTTTTTTGATGTTACCACGTTGGGTTGATGTTTGTTAAAAATAAAAATTTTGAATAGTATTAATGTTGACATAAATGGTATTTTAAAATAACTACTATTTTATTAATTGATATAGTTTTAAAAAAATGATCATAAAAATAAAATTAATATTGTTAGATATTTAATAAATTATCCCATTAGTTGATTTTGGAATTTTGTAGACACTACATTAACTCTATAGTGTAAAATTACAACAAGACAAGATAAGAGTTAAAATGACTAAATTAGTGCTAAATCCAAAAGATACAATTAATTTTATGACCTAAAAATGTTTAAAATTCATTGGTTTGGGGTATTGCGACTATTTTTTATCTTATACTCAAAATAAATTACAATGGAGCTACTTTAATTCTAAAATAAATATATAATAAATTATTATTTTATGATGTTCCAAAAGTGTCTCTCACCTCTCTTATAAAAGGTAACTTCTCATTTATAGTAATTAACACCTCCAAAGCCCTTTGTCTTGGGATAAACCTACCCATTTCATCTCAAAATCTCACTAAGATCATCCTATAGAGAAAATTTTGGTCAATAATACAACGTGAGGTGTCTTTTTGTAAAACTCAAAAGGATACACTCGAGCAAGAGGTCATTGTTTTACAAATTCCATTTAATTGATTTTTATCTTATAATTCCACGTACTTTTTTGTTTCCATACATAATTATTAAATCCAGTAACATATACAATATGATATATTATTATGATTATGGGAAATCCATGTTACTCCTTTTACTCATTCTATAGAAAAAAATATTACCATGCTTGTGTATATACGACTTGGTGTCTCTATGTCATAGTGAAAACTATTTTTCATTTTAACCATATTTATATTGGTATACATATAATATAATGTATATAAATATTAAATATGACATGATAATTTTTATGTATAATTCATATTCCATCCTCTTCCATTCCATTTATCCACCAGGTAAATTCTATCGTCTCTCTTCCGTACGTACGACCTATCATCTCCACAACACGGTGAGATTCATTCTCCACATTAACCATTCTAGAATGATTAAAAAAATTATATGATGATTAAAAATAATGATTATGAACTTAATATTATTATGGTTTTGAATAAAATAAATTCAATGCATAAATTATATTACTTATGCAACAAAATAGGAATTGTAAATTGACGTAGTTAACACAAAATATAATGGTAATACTAAAATTTTGTAGAAAAAATGATGTAATAGAATAATATATAAGAAAATAAATTTATTTATGGTTCGGTTATAATTTAATAACATTCAGTGAAAATTATACAGGAGGTTAACACAACCCTGCCTAAAGGAGGGATGTATATCTGTAACACAATCCCTTTAAATATAATATCGATCATAATATGGAAGGGATAACTAATACCATATAAAATAAGATAAACCATGAATATTCCACTAGTGAAAAAATGACATGGAATATCCATAACTAATACCATAATGATGTAATGCATAATTCCAGACATACGCACTATCATGATTTATCCTCAAGATTGGTACTCTCAAGATTGAACATTATCAGATTAAAAATCCTCTTTGTCATCTCATATGTATGACTAATATTAAATTAAAATATGACACTTAAGTGATTAGAATTTGAAAAAATGGATATGATACTTCAATCAGAATAAGTTATAATGTATAATAATTTCAAACTGTTTCTTTACCAAAAAAATTAGCTAATATATATAAAATTAATTAAACCGATTAAGGTAATAATTAGTTTTCATTGTTGTTAAAATATAAAATTTGGGCGGGAAATGATCTAAAAACATTCCAAAACCCCATTATCTGAAAAATATTTTAAATTATAAGAAATTTTATACAATTGGTATCATTATTGTTGGAAATTTTTTTAAGTGATACCTCTAGAGAATTATTACCTTTTTATATTATCAATAATTCCACTCCCCCTCTGCCATAAAAAGGAAATCAACCACCAGAATTCATTCACACCTATAAATCCATTTTTTTCATCCAAACCCAACCTCAATAATCTCAAAAATATAAATCATAAACCATATATTACTATATTTGGGCATAAATATTTCGATGGAATAACTACTGTGAAAACCAAAAGGAGTTACCTTGAAAAGATGCATCATTATTTGACATGAATTTATGTTTCAAATATTTCTACAACCATCAGTATCTTACTATTACATTTTTATATTAATAAAATGAGAATAATAAATATAAATATAAAGTTTTATTTCTTCGGATCAATCTCAAAATACAAAAACATCTATGAAAAGGGTAAAAAAATTATGTTCGTGTGTACGACAGAATGTCGTTCATGAAATAATGTTGTTCCTTTTTCGCATACCACCTATCGTGGTTTAGAACTTTTATGAAGAAACTATATTAATAAGATATATTTAATATTTATTTTTTTTGTAATTATATAATTTATATATGACACATGCCTTCATGATTTCAATGATGTTTAAATTTGATAACATCATTTGAGGCTGTGTGGACTACCACCTCCTTAATGAAATGTGATACATCCACACTTACATGGAGTGTAATAAGGATGTTATTAATAACAATTTCTCATATAAATTTCAAATATTTGATATTAATATCTTAATTTACATTCTATAATTTAAATATATCATTTTATTTAATACATTTATCAAACACTAAAATAGTATAACGTCGTTCGTGGACATGTGTTATACGGCCTTCTAAACAGGATTTTATTCCTATTATATCACATTAATTCTATATATATGTATATATGGTTAAATAAATAATTTAAATAGGATGTAAATATCATTATATAATGATATATGTTACTTACTTTCTTTCCATAATTATCATTGAAAAATGTGAATGTTACATTGGTGTACATACGACCTTCCATCTCTATTATTGTAATGTTGGTTAGTTTATCATAATTATAATTCATTATTGGTCATAAAAGTATACATTATCAATAAATATTATAATTATTGAATTACTATTATTATTTATATGTTTTAATAACAACCCTTACAAGATAATTGATCATCCAAATTTGTTATCTACACACAAACCGAGAATGGTCAAATCATACAACTTCCTAGGCCACATTTTTTCCATTCTTCATTTTAATAAACTTCATAAACTCATAAAATAATACTTTCTTCTTACATACATTATGGGTTTTTGGATTATTAGAATTTTCTTTTATGGGGATATTTGTGAAAATATCCCCTTTTGAAAATATCCTCAGTAAAAATTTAATGTTATTTTTTTCTATAATAAATGTGTTATATTTCCCTTATATAGGTATAGAAACATTCATTACTCCTTTTATTCATTATAATTCATCTATTAGTATTTTTTTGACCTTTATATGGTGTATGTACTGATGATTTATAAAATTTCCACTAAAATGATGTCTAAAAAATATTCTTTTGAAAATTATTCAAGGGTATGAATGATATTATTTCTTAATATTTATTTATTTGACACATAAATATTCTTCATAAAAAGTCATTTTCTGGTAACCAACATTTTTTACTTCAAGTGATGATCATTTTATTAGGATCATACATTGAAGATTTTATGAAATTTAGTTATACATCATTCCCAATTAACAAATCTAATCATGGATCATGACTTCATAATGGTTTTTCAAAACAACAAAAAAAATTTAGTATAATAAAAAATATATGAATGTTTCCTTAATAAGGTTAAAAATGTCCAAACAACATCACATTCTCTATAATCGTTGTAAAAGATGATTCATTAAAATGTTTCATAATAATATTTCAACAACTCATTCTCATATTCCAGAAAACATTTCATATATATATAAGATAAATATTTTGAAATATATGTTATTAATATATACAAAAAATTATTTCATATTATTCAGAAATGATATTAAATACCTCTCTATTGATTTTTTGATATCATTATTTAATTTATTTTTTATCTCATTATTTTCAAAAACCTTTTTAATATTCTATCAAACAATATAATTTCTCATCATGCATGTCCTGATAAGAAAAAAATTTATAAATTAAGTTTTTCAAAGAATTTCGTCCATCGCTTGAATTTTTACCCTATTTGGAAAAACTAAATATAATGTTTTTTTCTATTCCGTTTATTCTCTATCCCCATACTATTCATAACCAAAACTTCATAATTATTTTTGAATAATAATAATTACTCTATACCTTTTATGATAATGATATATTGTTTCTCCTTCAATAAATATGATCCAACTCAAATTGATGGACCGCCTTACATGCAATTAAATATATTTAGTGGTGGGAGAACAGATAATTGTTTCCTTATTTTAAATGATCATTCAATTGTAATATAATACGAAAAATCTTTATTAATTTGTTATTTTATTGAAATGTATTCAATGATAACATCTTAAAAAATATTATTGATTTATTTAATGATACAATATAACAATGTTTTTTGTTCTCGATTAAGGGATACTATTTTCCAAAATATCAAAATACACATTTATTATCACAATGTATATTTAGTTATTTTGAATCATTCAAAATAATATATTTATATTATTATTTAATAAAAACCATATATGTACAATAAAGGGTAGTGGAAACTTATTCTTATTAAATTATACTCATTGTAACTGTACCATATTTCTTATTATTACAAGTTCCACAAAATTATAACTAAAATAATGTTCCCGTAATTATGATTTCTTACTATTGAAATTTTTGTCGTAATCCTCAATAACATATCTATTAATGATTATATCACTTCATATTTTTAACATCCATCCATTAGAAGATATTTTTTTTAAAATATATATGAATTATTATTTCTTCGAACATATGTTCTACTATTGGATAACATTTAAATATTGAATAAAAATAGAAAGAATAAATGATGTTATCTCTTTAAGAAATATGGTATAAAAAACCACTTATCAATTTATCAAAATCATTTTAATTAACATGTATCCTATATTACTAATTACTCATTCTCATCCCAATATAAATGTGATTATAAATATAATTGGAATCTATCATTCCGGTTTTTTAATAAGAACCTTCCATATTTATATTTTTATAGTAAAATATAACATTACATATACTGCATTATTAATCCTATAATTAATGTTACTTCTATTATAATTGACATTATAATTTTTTAATTCATTTATTAAAAAAATCGAAGAATTTTACCTATATTCTACAAAAACTATATCAGCAACATATTAAATAACAATTACGTTACATAATATCATCACCTTTTGAATTTGATAAGGTCAAAATTACATTCAAATAAAACATATTTTCCATGAATCAATCAACATTACATTACTAGGCTCAAATATATTTTTTCAAACAATACTAGTGTCTATTCTATATACGCACCATGTTTTCATATTTATCATATCAAAATCATAATTTTTTATCAATATATGATTATTACTCACTCCCATGGTTTATTATGGATGACATTGTATAAATATGATAATTATTATTACAATTATGTCATATCATTGCTGAAACATTCTGATAGTTTCCAACCTTGAAATGGGTCGATTTGTTTTCAAAATCATGTCCTTCCACCATGGAATATCCTTTAAAAACAAGTAATTATTAATATTTTGATTCCCTTCTATATTAATTTATCGTATTTTATATACTCTATATATCCCAATAATATTATCTCATTTTGGAAGTATAATAAATTATCCATGATTTAATTTTCTCAATTTGATCTAAATATTCATTCCCTGATTCTATCCATTCATTTTGTTCAACATATTATGAATACAATTCATTCTCAACCTATGTGATATTTGATTTTTTATTTTATAATTTTATCATTATTCAGTTCTATATTCATGAATTTTGATTTTCAAATATATTTTCTAATTATAACTAATTCATTTGGATATGAAATTTTTGGGACATTATTAATACTTAATATTCATTACCATTGGATTCTTTTTAATCTTTAGTCACGAATTTTTATTCACATTCATTATTCACATTGTTATTCTGATTTTATATTATTGATTTCCATCCACATAATATTATATAATATCTGTTAAGGGGCATGTATTGTAAAAATAATTCTTAATATATGAATCAAAGATTATTTTTAAGGGGTTTTCATAAAATTTATAACCTCTTTCATTCGATTAAATTACCATGAAAATCACATCATTATCCTTATCATCAAATATTCTAATATCCTGCTTTTTTACCTTTGGTAAATAGGCACATCTAAAGCCAATGAAATTTTACATTGAATGATTTTTCTTATAACACATCTCATATACATTCATGTTGGATAATATCATTCACAAAATATTGTTTGGTATATGTTATTCAGTACTCACAACTTTTCATCCAAAAAACATAGAATGTATATATTATTATAGTATGCTTCTCCCCATTTATAATACTCATTTATTTTTCCTTTATACTGCTCCATATTTTTAGTGTTGTATAGATTAGTGTAGTGATTTTTTATTCTATACTATTTTCAATTTTGTTAAAAATAAATTCATGTGTATTGATTTTGAGAATCAACACCAATATTCATTATATAAACACACATTTCTCCCTAAACACCCCATATGAAAAATTTGTTACTTTCAGCTTCCTCATATTTTTTTCTTTATAAATATAATTTTATTAATAAAATATTAATCATATAAAATATTATAATGTACAAATATACATGGATGGATTGATTTATCATTTTCCCATAATGATATGCATGGATATTCATAAGGGGTATGTTTTATTAAATTTCAATATTATAATGAATTTTAGAAATTAATTCTCAAATCTAACATGTTATACAAAAATAATATACCTTTTATTTCAATGCATTAATTTTTATTACATATTATAACTTATAATTTTTTTCATAATATTCTATGAAATATTCACAAGAATATTGTTCCATAACCATTTCCCATCATTAAAATTTAAAAAACATGTTTAACAATATTATATAATTTCAAAGTTATTATTCCTAGTTCTTTATACCATTGTATAAAATTTATGATCTAACACACTTCTATTATTCAATGAATAATTCCAAAAATTACACAATTTCCATCAGTATAACCAAATACCACACTATATATGTTTATCATGATCTGATCATTATATAAAATGTCATTAGATTTCAGTTTCTCAACTCAAATATCATCTACATAAATTCTTCTAATTTTTAATATAATATAATTTATAAAAAAGGAATCTAATATATAAATTTTTTATATATCATTTTATATTTATATATCACCAAACATATTAGTGAAATAACATAGATCGAGAATCCATTATTTTTCCATTTTGTTTTCATTTAGATATTTCCCCATAAAAAAGAATCATTCTTCAAATTTCATTATTCTTGATTATTTCTACATTACATGAATATGAATCATTTATTGGATTTATACACAAATATTATTTAACAAAGTAGTCTTTTATGACACTTCTTCATAAAAATTTATCCAGATAACAAAATTAATTTGTTATTATAATCTTTCTAAAATAATGAGATTAGGGTTTTCCAATTTCATATATAATAGGATTATTACTAAGTTTTATTATTTTACTTAGTTCCCATCATTTCATTCATAATTACTAGAGTATACATTTTTTTCAATGAAATATAATATATTTTGAAATACTGACAAAAACAGTAACAATATATACTAAATATTTGTTTTATGAAGATATATTTTGTTTTCCTGTAATAATTTTTCTAAAGATCATAATTTCATTATATTTTATCCTCCTTGTGTAAGTAATCATTATTTTGAGGGATTTTATAAAAATTTAAAGGTATTATATTTCTAACATAATTTACCGATCCTATATGTTCCAATATTTTTTCAAACACATGATTGTTAATAATATATTTTCAATTTTTATATGTAGTTAGTGAGGATTCTACAAGATTAATTGTGTTCTATTTATTGACAGATTTAGATAATGAATTTTTAACTTATGAAACAGTATTTAAATTAAAAATTATATTTATTAAAGTACAATAAACCTCGTGATTATCTCATAGGGTACAACAAAACTCATCATCCTTAACATCATGTTTCTTACTATCATATTCCACTAATATTCATTGTTTATAAGAAATATGTTTATAAGTAATTATTTCATGGATTTATCCATATTCCAATTGAAGAAAATAATTAATTTCATAATCATTCCTTCTATATGATTTCTCCATAATTATAATCAAATTCATTAAATTATGATTAAACTCAATATGTATTCAACAACATATTTTATGATAATAATCTATTTTCATTTCACTAAATTCTTCTTCATAAATATTTAATGAACCATTCATTTACTCCACATTTATGAAATAGTAATACACCTTTTTGAAAAATCATATTTGAAGTGATTTTATTATGTAGAATATAATTTGAATTTTCTTACTCAAATACTTCATTTATATCCATAAAAAAATTTCATTCCACTTGAATACATATCATCTTCAATAAAAAAAATTTAATCATCATACCCACATAATTTTATTTATAATGCTTATAGTATTTAGAAATTATATTATTGGGTCAATTAAGAGAGAAATTCCCCATTATTCCACAAATAATACATTTGAGTGGATGTATTTCTACGTATTGTAAGCTACATCGCCGATAGTATTTGGTTATGAAATACATTATCCTCTCATACAATTATTCATCATAATAATAATAAAAATAAATAAAATTATCATATGTAGAAACAATTATTTTAATTATTCTCGTTTACTCAATATCCATTATATCCTTTATCTAAATGCCAATTAATATGGTAATTCATTTATCATAAAAACAAATAATTTTTTCAATTTATCAATTGATAAATCATCATAATTCTATATAGATGATATGTTAGAGTAAGATATGTTTGGTATGATTCAAATATGTTTCTTAAAATTTGCAGTGTTTACAATTATATATGAATATCCAATGATGTTTGACATGAGATAATTAACACTAGTTAAGATTTCATTAATAGTTTCCACGTATCTAATTATGTAATCTTTAATCATACATCACTAGTTCTGTAAAATTGAATCCTTAACAGTTATGTTTCCCTAAAAGATACATATTATCTTGTACCAAATTTACAAATGATTTTTAGACCCATAATATTCATAAAAACATGGTCAAGAAATAGCATAAGTATAAAATTTAATATTTTTCAATTAAGTACAATATTTCTATTGTGAATAAATGTGCAGTGGTTTTTTTTTCTCAAATGGAAAAAACCTAAATAGAGAACCAAATAAAATGTATAGTGAATTTAATTATATGATGGGTATCAATAATTCATTTAACATTATATTTTTTAAATTTCATATAGTATTACCTATACAATTAATGGAATTAATTTTTTTCATTATAAGAATTCTGCAAGGGAACATCCTCTCTGATATCACATGATGCTATTTAAAATTTATAAACCCCTAAGAATGTAATGAGGGTTGAATAAGTGGTGGTCTATGAACAAATAGAAATTATTATGAAATTATACACCAAAAAATTTTAAAATTATTTTTCTTATCCACATTATATACAACCTCATATGAAAAAATATATGAGAATTTAATCATGCAAAACGCGATTTATATGGTTCAAACACTTTGTGAAAACATATATTATTTATATATAATCTCTAATATGTCCATGAAAATTAAATAATAATTTTTATTTAATATGACTCTTGATGAAACTACTGTTAGAATTGTGTTATCTCTTGTTAGGTATGATTATACTGAATTTCATCATATTACACATTTTTTTCATAAATGAACCAAAAAATTAGTTAGTAAAATTTGTAAATACCACTCAAAATTGTCTATATAGATTTCATTTTCCATTTTAATCTCTCTATAAATATATATATATTATTCTGTCTTATATATGTAGTAGAGTATATCAATTTAGTTTACCAAACCTTATTCTTATTTTTGAACAACAATATATTAGTTTAACAAAACTATACATATCACAACCCTATATTGAATCACCATTTTATTTCTCTATAATTTTCTGTAAAGGTTTATTATGTTTAATTACCTAAAAATTCTATTCCCGTATCTCATCCTCAATATGAAATAAAACATCGATGAAAAACTCACATCTAACAAAAATAAATGCATAGTTAGATTTTGTTGGTAAATAGTAACAAGTAAATAAATAGTTCAACCTTATAATATTGGATATATAGAACAATAAATTGTGGGAAATATATATTAAATAACAACTAAATGAAAATTTTATTTCATATTTCTCACTCATATGAATATCAGTTGATATAAAAGAATGTAGGATGAGGAAGGGAATGAAAATCACTTACATGTTTATCCCATCTATATTTTTCAGAAAAATTCTAAATAATATTTAAAAAAATTATGCTCACCATGCCACACTGAATTATTAAGGTATCCCACAAAATTTCCCTAATTTTAAATGTATTACATAATTTATAATCATTCAAATGATCTATTATTTTTATTATTATTGTTATTTATAGGGAGTGGTGTGGAGAAAAAATGTTTGAGTTTTATTAGATGAAAGAGAGTATTTATTGATGTTATAATGGTTTTATTCTTTGATGAGTTTGTGTTGGTGAAATATTACTATTAAAAGTAGGGCAGTGATTAGTGTGGATTTATGAAAGATGATATTTTTTAGGTGGTTATGTGAATAGATGGATCTATGAATGAATAAAGACACCCTATATAATGATTATTTTTATTAAATTCAATTATAGTTTCCTTGATATCCTATAATATATTATTAATAATGAAATAAAATTTAATAATAAAAATTATAAAATGGCCTATAAAATATTATGATTCTAAGAAATATTTTAGTATTGAACTAATTTGAATGGGGGATGTGTTCTATTTTTCATGTTGTGGGTTGACACACCAATTGAATATGAATAATAATTAATATATTAATAATATAATGTCCAAATAAAATAATAAATATTGGTCTACATATTGTTCACAAGTGAATGAATTGTTAATTAGTATGACCATTATTATGATAAATTTTATTTCATTGTTTAATCTTTTTTTATTAATAAAATAAAATATTAATGACCATTTGATTTTAAAAATAATATTTTTTTTAAAATAAGTATTGTTGGAATGCCAGAAACCACTCATTCTAAATCCTCTTTATCCCACACCCATTCATTCTCAATATTCATTGGATTCCACACATAATGGTACAATCATTTGGCACTATACTACCCAAAATCATCCCTAAATCTGCTAAACACACTTACCACAAGACAATTATTCATTACTACAAGAGTTCAACACAACAATACTATAATATTCATAATTATTCATTTAGTTTTTCACAATCCACGATCTTCTCAAAATAACCAAAATCTAGATACTACGAAACACCAACAAATGTTATAGATTTTTAATAGATAATAATACATGAAAATTCATAACATAACACCATCAAAATTATCATAAATACTAATTTTTTGGAATATCATAAATATCATACAAGGAAATTTTTCTATAATACCATTCAATTAACAATCATCTTTTAAAAATATCAACTTCTCTAATATTTTTTTTATTCATCATATTTTTAATCACAGACTTCATTTGTTAATATAAATATGATGGATCAGGAAAAAATATATGTCCAATGAATTTTCTTCTTGGAAATTATTTATATGGAAATCCATTCAACAAAACATGTTATTACATAACATCATCATACATCATATGATGAAAATTAACTATATGAAAAAAAATCAGATCATCTATCTATATCAATAAAATCTTTTATGTCGATAACACATGAAACTATTTATCATGAACTATAACTTCTGTTTCCTACACATCTTGACCAACTAATTAATGTTGATGAAAAATTTTCATCCTCTAAAAAAGGTTTCAAATTCAACATTATTCATCTATTTCAATACTAGGATTTTTCACATCAATCACTATATTTCAATTTCATTAATAAAAAAATGACTTATTGATAAATACTCCACTTTTATGATTCATATAATATACATCATGTTTATCTTAGACAATACTTTCATAGGTTAATGAGAAATCATAAACATTGAAACCAAACTATTATTAATTTCTCTCTAATAATGTTTTTCTGATGATCAAAATTTGGTTCATATTGTGATATTTTTGAAAACATTACATTTTTAAAACATCAGCATCATTCGTTAATTATAATGGTTGAAATGTGAACATTGTAAAAAAATTATAATAAAAAAACTCTCCATCTTTCATCTAGTATTATTTTTCAGTGCTCATATTCTAGTACATATAATGATGGATTGAAATCTACCCACTAAAAGTAAATTAAAAAACTCAAAATTTTAATCTACTTAACTTTTATGTCATATTCCTTTGTAATATCATCATAAACATTTTATCCCAATATTCTACATAACCAATTTTTTCCAGCAATAATACATATGTATGTTCGATGATGTTATTCGGATCAATATTCTCTAATTAATTGTTTCATGAAATTAGTTTTCAATATTTTCCATTGAATGAAATTCATCTTGAATCAAGAATTATTCATTATGTTTATTAAATTTACTAAAAAAAAAAAATTATCGTAATTGCAATGAATGTATTTTAACAAGGTTAATTAATCGTGATAACATCCTTACTTTCTCCAGAATATTTATAACCAAACACTCATAAAAAAATTTAAATAAATTTTTTCTAAAACACTTTCTTATATTTGACTAACAATTTATTACATATATAATTAAATAATACATATACCTGAAAAAATAGAAATAAATTGTTACAAAAGAATCACATAGGATATTTAAAATGGGTTTGAAAATTTCATTTTTAAAATTAAATGGATATAAAATAAAATAAAACATGACTAATTAAAAAAAATAACCAATCATAAAGGAAAATATAAATATTGGGGTGAATAAATAAATCATTGGTGACATGTTGGGTGACTTACATAAGTGGGGTAATAAATTAAATAAAAATCACAAAGTAAAAAATTTTACTAAATTAGTTATATCACTAGAGAATGACTGATAATATCAAAATATTGTTGAAATATATCTAAAAAATGGGAGAAATATCTACTAGTATATAATAATAATAAGAAGAGTTTTTTTAAATGAATAAAATTTTTAAACTCAATAGATATTATCAATAGGGGATGACTCAATATGTCATAAAAATATTTATGGATGGTGAAATCAAGATGGGAATGATATAATATTTTTTATGACACTAGAATCAAATCACTAACAAATTCTAATATATAATTGACCAAAATTAATGAATACCTTTGGTGAATTATAGTTTTTAAAAGTGGTGAAAAAATTCATTGCATGTAAAGAGGAAGATGAAAATATAATGGATATCATGATCTCTAACCGAGTTTGACATTCGAACTCTAAAACTAGAACTATCATGAGTTAATTTTGAAATTTTAAAACATTAATGGATGGTTATTATAGGATGAGTCCAAAGAATAATATCAAATTTTCTAAAAAAGTAAAAAATTTAACCCCCCCAATTCTTATAAGAATTTATATTATGTTCATTAAAATGAAATTAGTTTCATGAACAAAATATTGGTGGAGTTAAATAAAAATATCAATACGGGTTAAAATGAAATTTATCATCATGGAGTATCTTCCTTATGATTATAAAGAAAATCAGTACATCTCTTGTGGGGGAGAATAGATGTGGTGGTGTATTAAAAAAATCTCATTTTGGAATTATCATATCATTTTTTGATAGCCCTATATAGTTAAATATTAATATATTCCAGTCACACACTTTTACAATTATATTCATTATAATTTTTTTAAAAATTTTATAGTTTTTAATGATGAGAAATATTCTAAAATGTGGGATTTTAGGCATTGAGTGTTTATATTTCTTAAATTTTTGTTTATACGTATTCATGATTTATATATCTTGGAAAAATTTAAAACATCCCCAAAAAAATTGAAAATGGTATAAATTACATGGGAATTCTTAATCCCACACACATCTCAACTTGTTATCATTAATTATCATTTTGGTCTTGATATATAAAGAGACCATTATTGAAATTACAACCAATAATGAACCATTTAATTTATTATTAAACAAACTAATAAATGAGAAGAAGACGTATTATAAACAAGGGATATAAGTGGAAATGAAAAAAATAACAAGTGGTTATTATTATGACTATAAAAGGAAAATATATTTTCCAATAAGGAAAACCCATAGTATTATTAGTATGTGTTAGTATTTTTTTGATATATCTGTGAAATTACCGTTATAAAAAAAGTAATTTTGTAACTTATATTCGTTCATATAAATAAATTTTTTGATAATATTCCATTGGAGAAACTGTATATTATAATGACTGATTTTTTTATCTTCTTTATAAAGGAATGTAATGATATATGTAATACTCTATAAATCATATTATAGATGTTTAAATCCATTAAGATTGAATAAGAAATACTTGTGGGGATTTTGATTTAAAATAGTTGTCCATATAATGTTAGTTTGATGATTATTCATCTTCATATGATTAAACTGATGATTTAACTACATATAAAATGTTTTCCATGAAAACTATGTAAATGTATTTGAATTCTATATAAAGGTATATATTTGAATTTATATAAAGGTAATAATGTAAAATCATGATCTATGAAGGGCATGGTGAATTAAACTAATTATATAATTATATCTTTAAAAAAATTCAAATCATGTTTGTTACCATGTAAAGCACATTACCCAGGAAGAGAACATACATGAGTGTCATATAGACAATAATTATAGAAAAACAAGATTATTTTCATAATTATTTATTTAAATACTTTTTTTTAAAGGAAATGAAATATATTATATTTTGTGGTGTTCCATTAAATGAATTAATATATGTAATCATTTTCAGAATATTATGGTTTAGTTTTTTGGGTTTGGAATTTCAATATGGTATGATACTGAATCTTGAGTTTATCTATGATAAAGAACTTTTTCCCACTCCATAGGTAGCTATCAATTAAATATACAAATTTTGTGGTATATTAATCATATTCTATTTGGTGTATATTTAAAGTGGGTTGATTCCTAATAAATTTAAAAAACAGGTTAATGAGGGTATCCACAATACAATTAATTAATTTTTATGGAATATCCCCTCTTGAAAAAAATTATTTTTGAAAATTAATAAAATAGATAAATAAAGAAAAAATCATCTATTTAACTATATATTTGGATGGACATTGTGGGAAAAATGTTCAAAATGACCACCATGTTGTACTAGTTTGTGTTTCATGAAAGATGATTAATAGTGGGAAATGATTACAATTATATTTCATATTGATTTTTTAATTTTCAATCATTCTAATTCAGATGAAATATATGGTTAGAGATTGAAAATGTTGGTGACTATTCAACATTAAATTACTTGAAACCATTTTTTGATTACATTAATGATGTAAATTCTTTGACGTTCTACATGGGGAGCTCCAAACCACTATATATATTTTTCTCCTATATGATTTTAGAATTTCTAGAACAAACTCTTATTTCATTTGATTTATAGAGAAGATGAAGCCATGAATAGATTAATTTCACTTTGATACTTCTATTATGATATTTAAGTAGATTTAAATGGATGACATTGAATCAATCTAAATAAAATTTAATGACATAAAATCTTACATTCTATGATCATTGAGATTCCATATTTTAAAAATTGTAGTTAATATTCAGGTTGCAATTTTATCAAAATTAATATGGTATGAAAAAATCATAAACATTGTAATTTTTATTGAGAATTAATCACCCATTATTCTATGATGATGTAATACATTAGTCATACATGAAGAAGAATATTGGAATCCTGTTCTATTCAGGATTTCAGGACATAATGAACGATATGGTGGTCAACAAGTGTACTTTTGAGTTAATGTAGTAACAGATGTTTAATGAATGAACAACTTCCTTCGACATGCGATATAACAGGTGCATGATATTATTATATCAATGATTATAGTAATTCATTCAACAGCAAGTTAGGGTTGGGATATGTGGTGTTGAAGGGGAAAAAGAAAAACATGGATACTCATCCAAGAGAATGATGTGTTTAATTAACTATTATTGAAAGAGTTTAGATATAGCAGTCATGAACTACCAATTTTTGGTATAATAATCAAATTAGGTGATTTATAGCTATTTTTGGAGATATCATTATCTCATTACAGCTAGTATTCTGAACCCTTCAAAATTTGGTTGTTATAATCACTAGAGGCCAATATTTATCAGATATTGAATGCCTTTATTTTCAAGACATAGTTTATAATTGTACGTAGTATCTTATAGTGTAGATTTTCGGTCACACTTGTATTATTGGGATCACATTGAGACCAATGATTTTAAAAACATATTGTGTTTTTTATTACCTAATATATATATATATATAATGTAAGGTATGGTTAAATGATTCATTAACATATTCATTTCTCATATCCTTGTTAATGATTCATGTGTAAAAAGCAGTTATTTGAGGGATCTAAAAATGCTAAAATTTTGGAAAATGATTAATATTAACAGTGTGACAGAAATATCCACTATGCAGAATGAAAATATTTCATCAAAACTGTCATCACCTGAAAAAATATTTTTTAGATCATATCTTATGATATAATTTGAGTATGTCACTAATAAATGATATATTGATTTGAGTTTTTTGAAATATATCAATTCAGTTTTTTATACATAGTTCATTATTCAGTGGATTATTTAATTGATGGTAGGGTATTAATAAGTCAATATTTTCTATTTCAATTATATTAATGTCATCCTCTACATATCATTATCCTTTATTTGTTTTCTATAATATTTATTTTTTAATTTTTATCCTAACCAATACTAAAAGGTTTCTAATCACTGTTATTTTTATTTTTACAGTATTTTAATATAAATTTATTTAATTTTATTGCTAATAAAATTCATTACCATAAAAACTATATTTAAAATTTTCATTATAATGAGGTTTTATAATATATATTGTTATAAAAACATGATATTTTCCCCCGAACAAATCTTGTTTTTTATTAAGTATTATTATATCTTTTTTATCGGATATTATTCAATATTTTCAAACTTTTACCATTTATTAAATATTTTTTAATTATGTTTTTAATTATTGTAATGATTTTAATGGGTAATATTGAATGTTTTCATAAATAATGTTAAATTTAGAAGATCATTTGATAAATTTTAGATTCAATTATTCACAAAAAATATTTCATCAATTCAAATAATTTCCCCTTAATATTATAAAAATTGTTCTTCTGTTGATATTTTTTCCCATATAATTTGAAAATTCACTTTTTTTTATTTATTTATCCCTCAAATAGAAATTGAAATGAATTATACACAATTGAAAATAGTTTTTAGGGAAATGCTATAAATTATTTTATATCCTATCTTTTTTTATTTTATTTAGATGAATAGAATAATAATAATATAATGATTCAATTATTTTTTACATTACACATTGAAATCATTAAACCTAAAAAAAATTTATTTTTTAATACAAAATTTATTAATATTTTTTGTTTTCATTGAATGATTTTTCATTTGAATCCTATTATGTTAATAAATTATAATATTTTTGTGATATGTTTCATCACTATTTAATCTCTTTGTATAAATAGATTTATTTTTTGAACTAAATGTGATAGTGTTGTAAATTTATTGAATAATATCATTAATTTCAATGGAATTATTTATACTTATTACATAAAAAAAATATATTGGAATAATTTTGTTAAATTTTCATATAATTTATCTATTAAAATATGAGAATGAAACATATAATAAGAAACGTATACTCAAATAGCTTTTATAATATTATATGTAAGGGAACTATGAGGAATTTTTATTTCCAATATCATTTTATTTATTTTCATATATGAGATACTTCTCTATATATAAATTAAAAAAAACAATTTAATGGTTTTTAAAAAATTGGAAACAAATATACCAAATTATATGTACGTAATTAAAATATTAAATCCAATGAATAGAAAAAAAATAAATCATATTTAAAAATGATGTCAAATTTTTATTTAATTTATTCATCCTGATGTGTTTAAATTTAATTCATTAAAAATATACTCAATAGAAAAATTTATTTTGGTGATGTATCAAAACAAAAAATAAAGGTGGGGAATTCATCTGATTAAAATTATTTTAAATTAAAATTAACATAATAAACAAAATATCGCACATATATAATTATGATGACGTAATGAAAATGAAATCCAATAGTGGAGAGAAATATTAAGATCTATTAAATTTATGAACACCAGGAAGAGAGTGATTGTTTGAATAATTAATTGAATGTTTAATAATAAATTGAATTAATATAATATGATCGAAATATTAAAATTAATGAGAATGTATTCTTCATAGTCAATAAATTAATCAAAATAATAATAATTAACAAATTTATGATTACATTCAAAGATAAATAATCACATCAATAATTAAAATAAAAATTATTATAACAGAAATTTAAAAATTAAAATTCTCACTGAACATAATAATTTATATTTGACAATATTTCCATATATATTATTTATTGAGAAAAATTTATTTATTTATTTAAATTTTTTCAAAAATAATATTATAATTTATTTAAACTAATGTTACATTCTATGAATTTTTAAAAACATAACATAGAAATTAAATAATGTTTATATCTATATGTTTATCATTCATAAATGAAAAAAATTGTAACGTAATATTCAAAAAATTACATAAATTAATATACCATAGAAAATATATAGAAAACAAATTATCAATGTATACAAGAATTAATTCCATCTATGTGAATCAATTAGATAAAATTTGAATGTGAACGATCAATTGGATAATGAAAAGTAAATTTTAAATAACCCTATTATTATTATTATTCCCATTCCCCTACAATTTATATTTATTATACAAAACCATTTCTAAAAAAATATCTTCAAAATATATTTCACATCAATATACATAGTTATACTTCAAAATAACATATAATATGTGATTAGATGGATCATTAAAGTAGTTTAAATTGAGTAAAAAATAACAACAGAGTTCAAAATTACTGAAACGGTTTTTTAATATGATAGAGGTGCAATTATAATTAAAATCTCAAAAATTAATTAATTCTATCGAGAATAGGTAAAATCATTTAATTTATTAATAGTTTTGATAATAATTCCATAAAATGACATATTAAATGGAGGAACATTTCAATAGAAGAAGAACATTGATTATTGTTATGAGAAGCCACTAAATATGATTAGTGGTGCACATAATCCAAGAATAAGTGATTTTTTAGTGTTGAAAATTCAAATTCTGTAACAATTAATATATAAATATTCATATTAAATAGAACATGGATAAATTGTTTTTAATGTATTTGGCACACCAAAATATCATTATTCTATAACTTATACATCAAATGGTGACATGAATATCTTTATTCATTAAATACATTATAGTCTTATACAAATATTACACTATTAAAAATTAATTACATTCCTCTTTTTATCTTCCATTGAAACCATTTTACACCATATATGTTTTTATGTAAAACAATATATATATAAATCACAATAAAATAGTTTCAACAATTAAAGTGATAATTATAGAACAAATATATGAGTTTGTAACACGTCGGTTCTGGGTGTTTCCCAAGGGTTCCCAGTAACCGGTTGGCACATGACCTCATGTACATTTCCCTAAATGTGAGAGGCTACCGAGTAGTAGCGATGGTGATGGTCTGGTAAGGAGGAAACTATTCCCCCATAAATAGAGTATGCACAGTGGAATAACAAATAGTTACCAATTAGAGAAGCAGTAATACCATACATTAGAAGTAAAAAACGGAAGACTGATATTATAAAATAGTTGCAGCATATATATAAATGAAGGATTCATGTCACATGTATCTAGAATTCATTCAAACAAGTCATAATTATTAAAATACAATATTGAAACCAATGTACAGAAAAGTAGTAAACTCAAACAGCAACACAAGACTCAGCATGGTCACATGCTCTCCTTCTCCAACAACACTCAAGTACCTGATGAATAAGAGTGCTTTTCCTTATCTAAATCAATAACCATATATTATATTTGGTTCAAAAACATGACCCAAAAGGTTTTGAGGTGAATCCTTGTTGGGAACCACCAAATGATCTATGCCTAACTATCAGTGAATATATATAGCAGGAAATATGATTAAATGAAGTAATAAATAAGGAATTACTCAAAAGTAAAAAATTCCTTCAGTTTCCAATTAAATTAAAATTCTATTTATTAATTATTCATCCAATTGAATAATATATCATTGGGATATAGCATATTATTTGTATCCCCTGGTACAGTAGTAACAAATGAGGTCTCCACAATCCATCTAAACAACCATGTAAGGCTGAGTCCAAGCTTGTTCTAAGGCTGGGGATAATTTTCACAATCATTAAATTATTCAAAACAACCCAATGGAAAATCTCTCACGGTATAACCCCTTTTTTAACATATAACTAATCAAATATAAATGAAACCACATGGAGCTTTCACGGTTAATACACCTAGGTCAAAAAGACATTAAAAAATTATACACAACCTCTCAGTAGCCTTCACAGGCAATACCCCCTAGGTCCACATAGCATAAATATTTCTAAAAGACACATGGGGAAGCTCTCTCATTCAATACCCTAGGTTCAAAGTCTACACCAAGGCTCTCACAATCCTATGAACTTGGAAACCCTCATAGTTTTTTGGGTCCAATAGTATAATGGTCCATTGGAAAATTTGTGTGAATATCGTAACAAGGCGGCACATGTAATCT
Source organism: Viscum album (assembly GCA_963277665.1). NCBI lineage: Eukaryota > Viridiplantae > Streptophyta > Magnoliopsida > Santalales > Viscaceae > Viscum > Viscum album. The sequence continues at coordinate 556,244,236 of OY728138.1, forward strand.
ATATCTACTACATAGATGACATTATCAAGAATAACACATGAAATTCATATAATAAATCTAATTAATCCTAAATAATTAAAGTCATGCTAACAAGGTACACCTCATAAGAAACCTAGGACAACATCCATAAATAGTCAAACAAGAAAACACACCAATGTGTTGTCTGATAACTAGGTATAAAATCGTAGGCATAATAAATCCCCCTTTCTCAAAAAAAATTCCTAAAAGATATTAAATAGTATTAAATTCCAAAATACGCAATACCCCAAAAATGGGTATTCAGTACATTAAGCATATATAATCTAAATACAATCGACGAAAGGCACAAACCACCTTTCTCAATGTTGTACGATAAACACTCTTGAACATAAGCCGCTGAATCGACCTGGAATGACGAAGATATACAAAAATGTTAAAAACAATCAACTTTTAATAAATCATGAGATAGAAGGAATCATGAATAAATGAACATGGGAAAGAGATAAATCACACGTTGGAATCAAACTTACTCAACGATGTCTCAATCAGAACTTATATGAAGAATCAGTAGGTGTTTGAAATTCACTGTCGTATCGTCACACTCCTATATGAAACACAGGAAGAGGAAAGTCGTTCTGGATGCGATACATGATCTCACCTCTATATATCAAATAAAATGAAAACTACATGATGTGTTCATTTAATATACATGATTTTTACTAGCCTCAACCATCCTATACATTAGGCGGTCTTCCAGGTCACCTACAAGGCCATGTACTCGACCATTACATGGCCGGTACATGGTTACACATGACAACTGGGTACACGACATCTACTCAATAATTCATAGTGTGTACTTAAAAAATTCCCATTTAATCATTTTTCCTCAAAATAATCTCCAAATAAAAAACCATACCTAAAATAATGATCTGGGTTCCTAATAACATCCCTCTTAATGTAATTCATCCCTGAATTTCTTTTCTAAGGGTGGCGAAGAAGAAACATCACAAAACTCTGAACACTATGATCATACGTCGACCTCCCTCTCCCAAGTCTCATCTTGTACTCACCCGTGTTTACATATCACCCATACAAGTGGAACAAACCGACCATGGAGAACCTTTGTTCATTGATCCAAAATCCAAATATGGTGCTACTAAAAGGATTCATCCACCACCAAATCAACCTCCTCGAGTTGAAAAAAGTGAGGTGGTTCAAAATGTTAACACCGTATCTGAGAAACATGAACGATTTCATGAAAATACCGACACCTTCGAGGTAACTGCAATAGATAGGATATCAGGCTAACTCTCTCCAATGACTCAAATGTATTGACGTATCTCAGTGAAGTCTACCCTTGTCTTTTAATCCTCTTGTTTCCCAACCTCGGTGTGACATGTAAGAAAAACCAATATCCAACCTCGAACTCTAGAGTTCATCTCTATCGATCAACATAATATTTTTGCTGAGACTATGTAATATCCATCCATTATTGAATCTACTCCACCTTCTCAGTGGTATCCTAGACAATATGAGGTCCCAGCATAACTGCCTATCCTACCTCCATCCAACAAAGGGGTGATCGTCATGGCCTACCGTACAAAACCTCATTAAGTCCAATATGAATCGTTTCATGAAAACTATTTTTGTAGGAAAACACCCTTTGGGTTATGTGCCTCTCCCATGATCCCCCAATACCTAGGACACATGCTCGAATCATGTCCTACAAAACATGAATCGTGTGCTCAGACTGTCCATCTATCAGGGGATGGTAAGTTGTACTCAGATGTACCTGTGTACGGAAATACAATTGTAGTCCATTCCAAACAACAGAAGTAATATGGTCAACCATTTCTAAAACGATAGAGTGAGGAACACCATGAAAATGTAAAATATATTGCATGTACAACCTTTAAATATCATCGAATCATATGGTTTCCTTGATCGACAGGAAATGTGAATCCTTCATGAGACATTCAACAAAAACCCAAACAACAACATTTCGTCAAGGCATCCTTGGTAAACTCATCATGAAATCCATTGGAAAATCATTCCACTTACACATAGGAAGGATTAACTTCTATAAAATCCCATCCAGTTGTTGATGCTCCTCCTTCACATTCTGACATGTGGAACATCTCATAACAAAACCATATATATCCTTCTTAACACCTAGACACCAATACTGATGGGGTAGATCTCGATACATCATGGGGACATTAGGATGAACGTCCCAAACTGAAGAATGAAAAAATCACATAATCTCCTCCTATATACCAACATACACCCATATGCATACATGAAGACACAAGATATCATCGTTTCCTATGGTCAACCCATGAGTAGGGTCCGCACCTGATACACTCTCTCATAGGACTAGACCATAAGAATTTAATGGGTTCCTTATTCACACATTCTCTAGTAGTGTAGAGGTAAAAACTATTGAAGAAATAAATTTCTGCCCTAGTCGGTCATGATCCTCTAAGTGTATATCAGGGAACCAATGGATAAGCTTCCACTCACTCCTGGCCTCCTAAACTACATGTATCTAAGTCCTCCTACTCAATTCATTATCCATTGCATTGCCTTTCCCAGGTTCATAAGCAATATAAAAATCAATAGACTGATGGTACTCAACCCATATTCACTATCTCAAATTTACATCACACTAAGTAAATATATACCTAATATTTTTTTGCCATTATATACCACAAACTGATCTCCCAAAAGATAATGTCACCTATAGGGAAAATCATGTGCAAATAAATATAACTCGGGATCATCCATTAGGCAGTTCCTCTCATATGGCTTCAACTACCAACACCCATATGCAATAGATCCTTCCCCTACGTAAGCACTCCATGTAGCCTGATACCTGATGCATCACAGTAAACGGTGTAACTCTTTCTCGGCTCTAGAAAATCAAGTATGGGTGCTAAAGTCAACCTCCCACTCATCTATTGAAAGGAATAATCACATGAATCTATCCAAAAATACTTTGTAGAATTATTAATTAATCCCATCATTGGAACTAATAAGAATGAAAAGTCCTGAATAATTAACATTTAGTAACCATCCATCTCCAGAAAACTATGTTCTTCAAAGATGCCCTTTGGTTGTTACCATGAATCTAACGGTCTCACATTCTCTAGGTCTACTGATACTGATGTATCTGAGATATTGTGACTGAGAAGTGGATCCGTCCATCCAAAAGTGCAATTTTAAGAGCTTATAATTTAACTAATTATCTCTCATGGTACTCAATACGATATCATGATGGGTAACATGGTCATGTTGACTGTGAGAGTACATCAAGATATCATCGATGAAGACTTCTACAAATGAATCCTAGTAAAGATAGAACACTTAGTTCATCAATGCCATTAAAACTATTAGTGTGTTCATGAGAATGAACGACATAACCAAATACTCGTATTGACCATACCTTCTCCAAAACCTAGAAAGAGGTATATTTGATGGTATAACACACAACTGATGATAACTGAATATCAATTAAATTATTTAGAACACCCTGGAACCTCTAAGATGATCAAATAGATCATTAATCATTGGCAAGGGATATCAGTTCTTGACCATCAACTGGTTTAGCTCTTGATAATCCACAAAAGTTCCCAGGGTACAGTCGGCCTTCTTTGCAAAAAAGGACACATGAAACCTAGGGAGAAGTAATGGGTTAGATGATTCCATTTGATTACAACTCTTATGACTACATCTTAAGCTCATGTAACTCGGAAAAAGCCATCTCATAACGAGGAATGGACATTTGTGCCTCTCCGCGTACATGCTTAATAGACAAATAATGTAAACCTGAAAATTAATCTATTTAGACATATTTTAAATGATACACCACTATGGGAATGTCCTTCTATGAAGTACCATAGTCATCCATATATAAACTAGAAATATGGGCTTTAATTCCTGTCAACACATGATTACTGAGTCCAACTCTGCTTTCTTGGATATCCTATTCTCTCTTGTGTAGAAAAGACACACCCTCTGGTGATTTGAAACACACCCTACGAGGATAGCAGTCAACATTGTCTTGTAAGGTGACCAACTAGTCTATTTTGAGATTGACATCAAATCTTGTCATCCTTATGTCGTAGAGATCCCAAAAAAAGTGACACCCACCATCCTCAAGAGGGAACTCCTTTCAATAACGTACAATATCCTTCCTAATACCAAAAACGTTTCTAACATCATAACATCCTCATAAGTAATGATATAGTTCCCAATCTCTCCAGAATTACAACACCTATAAAACTATAAGAATCCCATGTATCAAAAATATATGAATCTATAAATGAGGAAACTAGATTCATACATTTTACCATAGATGGTCCATCATCATATTCTTGTTGGGTCTACTCCACTAGGAAAGTGTAACATGTACAGTGGCCATGTGACCATGCCTGACAACCGTAACTAGATCCACACTAATGTCATTGAAAACCATCCATCTTTCTTCCCTGACCACAACCACCTCCTCGGCCCAAATGGGGTGAGGAATTATAGTACCCTAACTGAGGATAACTAGTGGTCTTACTCATTAACCAGGAGTCACAACTGATCCCCTCTCACTAGCTTTTGAGAAAAAATATTGGCAAATACGCTGAAGATGACTCATCTTTCTACAAGATTGGCACTCAATTGGGTCACTCATGAACTGCAGCCTCATATTCACACTCATCCCACACTAGCAAAACCCCACATGACTACATGTACATACACCCCTACTAATGGAATCACTATAAGAAGGCTTTCTATGGTGCTTCATACTATCAGTAGAAGGATTAACTGAACCTGGATGCCGAAACACACTAACTCATAACTCATAACTCCCTTAAATTGCACTGGGTAATCATCACCTGGTTCACTATATATGTCACTGATGAAATCCTGTAAAAAATTTATCTCTGATTGGATTTCATAACATAGACCATCCTTAAATCACATAGCCAAAGATAACTCCTAACCTCCTAGAACATGTATGAAGTGCTGATTCTCTGTGAAACAAGATGGGTAATCCATAACTGATAGATCTCTCTGCTATAAATGCATAAACACTGATCCTAGATCATCCCTCAACGTATTAGGGAATAATTAGTCCTAGAAGGTCCTCTAAAAATCTTCCTAGACAATATCCCGATGATGCCCTGCCTGTGATATAACATCCTTCCATCTCGTGGTAGAATCAGGTAACATTTACATCTCGAGCATCACCCTCATCTCCGGAGGCATCTTTATATGCTCAATGATAGTCAGTATGGCCTCCATTCTTTACTCTATATCCTGTGGTCCTCCATCACCCAAATATATTGGAGGATCCAGACATTGGAACACCCTCGTCAACTCTTCCAATGTCGGAAATGTTTGAGTTTTTACGTCCAAAATATGTAACATCGACAAAAATACATCATGGAACTAAGCATTAGCACCTACATCTAGTATAATAGCTTGTCCCAAGATTGGCATGACGACTAGATCTGCGAGTAGTCCCCGGTCTACCATTTCTGGTGTCTGATCATCACACTATAATTGGCATACAATCGGAATAAGTCTTGGTGGTATGACTCTGAAGTTCATGTGTACAACCCAGTTCAATACGATCAAGGAATGAAAACTAGAAGTTCACAAAGGGAACATGATAAGAAAGAAATTCAATTTTTACAAAACATTTTAACACAACATGTATAAACTCATCATGTCATATTCCCTAAATATTTTATCAGGACGTTTTCCTCTGCCAAACCTGGTCATGTATCACCCCTTCCACACAATGTGTTGCTCATGATACATGGAATGTAATTAATATTTCCTTCTTATGAAAGTACTTCTACACATCTATAACTACATGGTTTTTTCATGGGTAACACAACATGGTGTGATCACCCTATACATGATGTGTACCACTTAATTTCTAACCACCCATGATGTTTGTCACACAACTGGATAAACGGTTGATAACTACATGTAGTGTATACCCTATGTTTCATGCACCCACTTCATTGGTCACAATGTTAGATACATGGTTCTTTATAAAAATATGGATACAATACAAACAAGATGTTCCCTACTGAAAGTTTCCCAGCCTCGTGTCTCTACTCACAATGTTAGTCACATGGTTAAACACTACACACCGTCTAATATCTATACACAACATATACATAAGAAATGTTAGTTCTTCCAGAATAGAAGAACACATGGAATGTGTTCATAACACCACACACCGTGATGTGTAGGTTCCTGGATAGTAGGCCTCTAATAATTCTCTGGATCCCATAAAAACATAAAATTTTGTCCAAGCCATGAAACATTCTGACCTGCCAGTTCCCATACTCCTAAGAATCAATTTTTGGAAAACATATTCATATCATAAAATGAAAAAATCCAATTATTTATCAAACATGATCCACCAAATTATGATCTAATAGGGCCCATAACTCATAGGTCGGAGGACCTAAAAATTCCTTTGATACCACATTGTAACATACCAGTCTAGTTGCCACCCAAGGGTGCCCCAGACCATGTAGGTCAAATGAACTGAAACACATTTCCCCAAATGAAATAGGATGCTGACTAGATATGAGGGACATGGTTTGATAAGGGAGAAACTATGACCTCATTGGGAGATTATGCACATTGTAAAAAATAATAATAACTAATAGTGGAAGTAGTAATACCATAAATAATAATTAAACAACATAAGGCTGATAGTATAAAACAACAACAACATGTATATAAATAATTGACTCACGTCACATATATATAGGAAAGCATCGAAACAAGTCCCATAATGGAAATACAATACTGAAAACAAGAAACAAAAAACTAGTAAACTGCAACACCATCCCATGTCTCAACATGGTCTTATTCTCTTCATAAACAAAAATAACCATGTACATGATGAGAAGGGTGCTTTCCCTTATCTATACCTACAACAATACAATCTTTTTGGGTGCAATATCATGACCCAAATAGGATTTGAGATGAATCGTTGTAAGAACCCAAAAAAATATTTGTGACTAACTGTCAGTGAATATATATATAAGTCAATATTTAGAAATGAAGCAATAAACATGGAATTACTCAAAAATAAAAAATCCTACAGTTTCCAATTACTTACATTTACATTTATTAATTAGTTAACCCATTGAATAATGTATCCTCAAGTTATATCATATGATATATATCCCATTGTACAATAGTGAAAAATGATATCAAGTAAGGCCAACTAAACCAGTGTGTATGACTGAGTACAAGCTTGTGTATTGGATTGGGAGACTCGCCGCAGTCATTCAATTATACACAACAACCCTCTGGGAATATCTCACGATATAACCCCTATGGTTTAACATTGCACTAATAAAGTAAAAAAACAACCTCCTTGGCATCTCTCATGGTAAAAAATACCGAGTCAACATGAATTCCATACATTATAAATGACCTCTGGGTAGATCTCACGGTAAATACCGCAGGTTGAACATAGCATAAATAATCATAAACAACATCCTCGGTAGCTCTTGTGGTCAATACTGCTAGGTCAGAGACTAAACCATGACTCTCATGGTCCTATGAAATAAACATGGAATCCCCCACAATTTTCCTCATACAACTCTCTAACGGTCCACTAAAAAAATATCTTAATATCATAACAAGGAAGTACATGTAATCTATAACTACTACATGGAATACATTCTCAACAGCAACACATGAAATTCATATAATCAATCAACTCCGTCCTATTACATTTATGTTATGGAAACAAGGTATGCCTCATAGGAAACCTAGTCCAACATCCATTAACAATCGAACATGGGAACGCTCTCATGGGGTGTCCCATAAAAAGTTATATAACTTTATCTATAAGAAATCCCCCTTTCTCAAACAAAAAAACAATAGTATGTAATAAAAATGGTAAAATTCAAAAATTTGAAACACCAAAACTGTATTTTCCCAGATCTTCTTAATGTATGTTTTTTATGTTTTTTATTGGACACTTCTTCTTGGGTAGATTATTGTTTCACCATGTTCATGTGAAGACCCGAGGGTGTTCCGGGGGTTCGGTACACAATAAAGGAAGAAAATGGAGTTCCTTCAAATGTTACACAGTTTTTGCATGCCATGCAGGAACAGTGCGGCCCAAAAATGTTAGAAAATTTACCAAATTTCCACTCCATGATTTTAATCCCCAACTCGGAATTTTCCTCCATTTTTCCCTCTCAACCATAATGTAAAACATGGAATACTCATGTAACATCCCAGGTAAATAATTAATAAAACATTTTCATATTTATTAATATTTATGAAGTAAATATTAATTTTACTTTAAAGTGGTTTCTATGTTCGATAGCATACCTGATACGCAACAAAAAGTTTTTGAAATCTTACATTGCAAACTAGTAAAAAAATAATATAATTTTAAATGGTAGTTAACACGTAGCCGTTGTATTGGCGAGAAAGAATAGAAATAACTAAAATATGATTATATATGTTTTTTTAAAAGTTTTTACATTTATCCAAAAAATGATAAAGGCTTAAAATACGAAAAGAATTCAATTTTAGGGATATATGCCCTAATTTTCACTAAAGGTTCACTTATTGCCTTTTGATGGAGAAACATCATTAAATATAGTTTTGGTCACTTTTATACATTATATTGGATCAAATAAAACTCTTCTTTAGAATCGGGACATCAAAATTTACTTTGTGTAAATTTTTGGTATTTTCCGATAAAGTTCATTTTTAATGAATAATATAAAATGTTGTATTTTAATTCAAAACCCCTTTTTAATCTAATTTATTTATATTATTATATTATCTTTTTAATTGGTTTTAAAGTGAAATTAGAATATATTTTTACCATTAAATCAAATAGTGGTCATTGGAATTAATTTCTCTTTGAAATCGGACTTAAACTAGTGTCAATCTTTTGATACTTATTGTTTCATAAAAACACGCTATTTGTCCTGACAGCGTGAATTAATTATTAAATTAATTAATGTGACTTATATGATTTGAATTTTGTAAAATAGACATCATTTTTAATTCAGAATATCAATTATAGTTTAGGGTGATGTTTTGGTATTTTTCTGAAAAACTTCAATTTTTGATGAATAGTGAAACCACTATGTGGTAGTTAAAGAAACTGATTTTTCATTTAAATGAAACCTTTTCACTACTGTGATTTGATTTTAAATAATCCGACATAAATGGTTGACATTTATTTATAAAATGTGTTTCAATGAGATTAAAATAATTTTTTGGTGAATAGTAACTTTTAAGTTCTTAATCGCGATTAGAGGTAATTAGTGTAGTTTAAGGTAAAAATAATGTTTTAATATTATGAAATGACCTAGACACATGTAATACCATCATTGTATGTGTCATTGGAGACCACGAAAATCCATGGGTCAACATGGGGACCCCATGGAGATACTTTGGTTGGGAAATTACATAAATAACTTTTTATTTAATTTAAATATAAAAATGACACAAACATGAGATGTTTTACTAAAACAATTTTTACATGGGGATATACAAGTCAGATTTTTTACTATAAATATTCATTAGAAAGATAAAACGATTTCCAACATCATGATATCTTTTGTATAATTTTTAGACATTAAATATATTAAATTATGTATGACATCATGATGATGCAACGATTACCTCATTAATAATGGATTTAAATAAAATGAAATAATAATGTAACATATATGACCTGAACATGTCGAGAACCTATTTTATGGGTATATTTCGAAGTCTTATCACCTTATACTTGAATTATATCAATTTGGGACCTCTTAAATACGAATATCATTTTAAAATAATGTAACTTTTCTTTACTTTCCAAGAGTGCCCCTCCTCTCCTCTTATAAAAGGCCCCCACCTCTACCTCTATACCCACACTTCCAAAGCCATTGGCTCAGAAGACCCCTGACCCTTTTGTCTCTCCACATCCCTCTATTACTCCTTGAAGCCTCACATTGGGTAGAAGTCTTCCCAAGGAAGCCTTTGAGCTCAAATTTAAGAGAGTTACCCGATTTTGAGGTAATGTGTTCACTTGTGTTCTTTTGTTTTATTTTTCTTCTCCAACCCCCTAAACTCTTTTTATTCATTTATTTTGTAACAACTCCAGTATCTTTAATATAATTGGATGTTGTTATAAAAATAATTTGAGCTACACTTACACACATCTACATCTAATGGTTAAAGAACATACTAATTCTGTGGTTGGTGAATTTCTGCCTCACGAAACGATGATTGTTCAATATATTTTTAAGAACCTTTAATGGTGGCCATTAAGATGTCACTATATTTATATATGATATATATTATGATTATGTTAACCTTATTCTTATGTATTTTTCATTTTTGGTATACCTTTATGGTTTCCATTGTGGGTAAACACGATAATTTAATTTTAGGAGGGGCGTACTACCGCCCCTCAAAGTGATGTGATTTGTTAATGCCATATGTGGGACGTATAAAGGATGGATTTAAAGATATTATATATTATGTTATATTGGAATTATAATATACCTCTATATCATTATTATTTCATTCCATTAAATTATGATATAGAAATTGAAGTAGCGTTCATGCGTACGTACGACTTGCCCTCTCCATGAACGGTGCATTTCATTTATTATCCCCAAATGTAATGTACTATTATAAGTACATGTATATAATGGTTATATATGATGAATGATACATCTAAATGATGAATATAATTATGTAATTAAAATATATATACCTCTCATTTAGTTTTAATTCCATTAATATGACAAAGAAATGAAAGTAGCGTTCATGAGTACGTACGACTTACCGTCTCCATGAATGGTGAATTTCATTTCTTCCCTCTAAATGATTATGTAATATTATAAATACATGTATATGCTGGATATATATGATATATATGATATCCAAATTAGGACTGTCATTCTGGATATAATGAACCTCTAACCACACGAACAACATGTAATTGTAAGAAGTCCACTTTCGACTTCAGAACCAAATATCGACAAAACAAACATTATTAACTTAATGATTACATAATGTTTATAACATGGAAATAAGTGATATAAAAGGAATAATAATCTTGAAAAATGTTCTTAAGCAAGTAAGAATTAAATCAAGTTTATTATTCAGGATGTTAAAGAACGATCGAGTCAAGTCGGACCCGAGTTAAGGGACTTCGTCTCAATCTCCTTTCATTAATGAATATTTTGTTTTATACACAACTTTCTTTTATACGGTGTATAAAACCCTTTTGCTTTTACTTTTATACAAAATGAATCTTTTTCTATGAAGAGTTTTAAAAAACGACAAAAAGGAATGTTTCTTTTAACGTACGCGGTGACAACGACCTTTTCCGCCGCCGTGAGTATTATTTGGACTTTGGATTCCTGAACAAGTCGTAAGTTTTTTTAAAATTAAATAAATACCATATACTCTTTTATGTATTTTGTTATTGAAAATGGTTTTTATAATGGATTTTTTATGTAAATATATTTAAGTGATATATTATGATCAAAGTGTGGAAATTTTTTCTTTCCATTATATTTGTTTTATGTCTTATTATTTTTATAATGGTACTTGGACATTTGACGGGTGGTTATGTGAAAAACCATATGACGGGGGGTGCCATGAATACCAGGACGGGTGGTTTGTTATAACCTCCAATGCATTAGGTATGGAATTCGGAAGTATGGATATTCCGTTATGTATGTATGGATGTTGGCCGTATGGATATTCCATTAAGAGATATGTGTGGATATCGACCGTATGGTTATTCCACTTAAGTATGTTTATGTCCCAAGTTACCTTTATATGTTATGTGATCTTTTTATGGGTTTTATGGTAATATTTTGGTTACAAAAGGGTAATTAATGATCTTTTATTCAGTGAAGAGTTTTTACTACTTCATAAAGGTGAAAAGTATTACTTTGATAAAGTATACATGGTTTACTTGTTGTTTTGATAAACTAACAGTTTTCATTCTTTGTGTATCCCTTACTGAGATCTTTATGCTCACCCTATGTTTTTTTGAAATGTTTTTCACTGGACCTAACGTGGAATAGGGTCAATGTAATGGGATGAAGGAAAATTAATGCGATATAAAACTTGGAACTAGACATATTTCTTTTTAAGAGTTTTTTTATTCTATGGAAACTTAGTAGATGTTTCTACTTTGTAATATTTTGAGATGTAGTAGTTATGTTCTAATTCTCTAAAACTCTAAACCTAAAAAGATCCTCAATGTGAATTATTCATTTAATTAAATATTTTGTATGGTTTAAGGTCGGGGCCTTATAGTTTGTATCAGAGGTCGGTTTAGACAACTTTAGGAGTTAGAAAAGTGTAACATTATAAGTTAATTTATGGTATGATTGAAATGATATATTATTTAAAGATTACCATTTTTCTTCACCTAAGGTATTTTAGTGTTAATAATGGTTTTTAGTAGAGGAAATAGAGAATCTTTTTTGGGAAGGCATACAGAGAGAAATGACCTTTTAAATCAGTATCCTGAGATGGTCAGAATCAGAACTAAACAGTTTGTTGCAGTGATTGCTCAATTGAATCAGGTGAGACATGTTGGTTGATTTTCATGATGATATTTTGGTGTTTTATAAAATTAAATAGGAGCATGAAAGTAATTCAAGGGTTATCTTGAAAACCTTAAAATAAAAGAAACTATATGAAAAAGTAAGCAAGTGTGAGTTTTGGTTAAAAAAAATTTCTTTCCTGGGTCACATTGTTTCAAAAGATGGCATAACTGTTGATCCTATTAAAAAAAGTTGTTGATGAATGGCCAAGACCCACAAATGTAACCATGATCCGTAGTTTTCCTGGATTATCTGGTTACTACCGAAGGTTTGTAGAAATTTTTTCAGGGTTATCTAGTCCAATGACTAAGCTAACTGAGAAGGGTGTTAAGTTTGTCTAGACAATAGAATGTGATGATTGTTTTCAAGAGTTGAAAAGAAGATTGGTGAATGCTCCAATTTTGGAACTTACTTCTAGGAATGGTGAGTTTGAGATGCTTCGTCGAAGGGTCATGGTTGTGTCCTTACGCAGAATGATTCGGTAATTGCTTATGCTTCACATCAGTTGAAAACTCATGAGGTAAATTACACTACACATGATTTGGAATTAGCTGCTGTTTTTTTTGCTTTAAAAATTTGGAGGCATCATTTGTATGGAGTAAAGTGTGAAATATATATACTGATCACAAAAGTTAAAAGTATATATTCACTCAGAAAGAATTGACCATGAGACAGAGGAGATGGCTGGAATTACTCAAGGATTATGATTTTACAATTCACTACCATCCGAGAAATGCAAATAAAGTGGCTGATGCTTTGAGTCGAAAAAGTAATGCTTCATTAACCATGCTACGTTTGGAACGAGATCCTTTGGTTTTTTATTTGATGAACATTGGAATAGAAGTTGTTGTTGAAGGAAGTTCTTCTATTTTGTTTCAAGTATCAGTGAGATCATCTATATCAGACAGAATTAAGCAATCATAGAGGGAAGACAGTGAGTTGCAGAAAAAGGCAGAGCTGGTTCAGAAGGGTAAGTTTCCTTAATTCAACATTGATAATGATTGTGTTTTGAGGTTTGGGGAGAGATTATGTGTGCCTTGTGATTGACAGTTGAAGAATGAGTTGTTATGTGAGGCTCATAGTTCCCCGTTTTCAATTCATCCTAGCAGTACTAAGATGTACAGAGATCTGCGGGAGTATTACTGGTGGGATGGAATGAAAATGGATATTGCTGATTTTACTGTGAAGTGTTTGACTTGTCAGCAGGTTAAAGCAGAGCGGAAGTTACCAAAAGGGATGCTTCAGCCTTTACCAGTGCCAGAGTGGAAATGGAAAAACATATCCATGGACTTTGTTGTGGGATTACCGAGGACATCTCGAGGTAATAATTCAATATGTGTTATTATTGATCGCTTGACTAAATCTGCTCATTTCCTTGCTATACGAGATACTTTTTCACTAGATCAACTTTCCCATTTGTATCTTAAAGAGATATTCAGGTTACATGGAGTTCCTCTCTCCATTGCGTCTGATCGTGATCTCAGGTTTACTTCTATCTTTTAGAAAGGCCTTCAGAAGTCGTTGGGTACTGAATTAAATTTTAGTACAACTTTTCATCCTCAATCAGATGGGTAGTCAGAATGAAAAATTCATACCTTGGAGGATATGCTACGAGCTTGATCAATGGATTATCAGGGAAGTTGGGATCAACATCATTCTTTGGTTGAGTTTTCTTATAATAATAGTTTTCATTCCAGTATACAAATGGCACCATTTGAGGCATTATATGGGAAGCGGTGTCGAACTCCAGCATTTTAGGATGAAGTGGGTGAAAGGAAGCTGATGGGACCAGAATTGGTAGAAGATATGGCAGAAAAAGTTTAGTTGATTCAGAAACACCTGAGAATAGCTCAGAGTAGGAAGAAGAGTTATGCGGATAACCGGAGGAGGGATCTATCTTTCAAGGTAAGTGATCATGTTTTTCTCAAGGTTTCTCCATGAAAAAGAGTGATGAGATTTTTTAAGAAAGGAAATCTGAGTCCAAGGTTTATTGGACCATATGAAATTCTGGAGAATGTTGGATCAGTTGCTTACCGAGTGGCTTTACCACCGAGTTTATCTCAGGTACACAATTTTTTTCATGTTTCAATGTTGAGGAAGTATATGCCAGATCCATCTCATGTTTTGAGTCCGGAGGTAGTTCAGTTGGAAGAGAATCTCTCTTATGAAGAACAACCAGTCCAGATTCTTGACCGAAGAGAGAAAGTGTTGCGAAATAAGGTAATACAACAGGTAAAGGTTTTGTGGAAAACCATATGGTTGAAGAGGCAACGTGGGAATCTGAAAATGCTATGAGGGATAAATACGCCCACTTATTTTGATAAGTGAATAAAATTGCGAGGACGAAATTATCAAAAGGGGGGAAGGATGTAACATCCTAGGTAAATAATTAATAAAACATTTTCATATTTATTAATATTTATGAATTAAATATTTATATTACTTTAAAGGGGATGCTATGTTCGATAGCGTACCCGATACGCAACAAAGAGTTTCTTTGAAATCTTACGTTGCACACTAGTAAAAAAATAATATTATTTTAAATGGTAGTTAACACATAGCTGTTGTATTGGTGGAAAAGAATAGAAATAACTTAAATATGATTATATATGTTTTTTAAATGTTTTTACATTTATCTAATAAAAGATAAAGGCTTAAAATATGAAAAGAATTCAATTTTAGGCATATATGCCCTAATTTTTACTAAAGGATCACTTATCGCCTTTTGATGGCGAGCCGTCATTAAATATAGTTTTGGTCACTTTTATACATTCTATTGGACCAAATAAAACTCTTATTTAGAATCAGGACATCAAAATTTACTTTTTGTAAATTTTTGGTATTTTTCCGATAAAGTTCATTTTTTAATGTATAGTGTAAAATGTTGTATTTTAATTCAAAACCTTTTTTTAATCTAATTTATTTATATGATTAGATTATATTTTGAATTGGTTTTAAAGTGAAATTAGAATATAATTTTACCCTTAAATCCAATAGTGGCCATTGGAATTAATTTCACCTTGAAATCAGACTTAAACTAGTGTCAATCTTTTGATACTTATTGTTTCATAAAAACACGCTATTTGTCATGACAGCGGGAATTAATTATTAAATTAATTAATGTGACTTATATGATTTGAATTTTGTAAAATAGACAGCATTTTTGATTTCAGAATATCAAATATAGTTTAGGGTGATGTTTTGGTATTTTTCTGAAAAACGTCAATTTTGATGAATAGTGAAACCACTAAGTGGTAGTTAAAGAAACTGATTTTTCGTTTAAATGAAAATTTGTCACTTATGTGATTTGATTTTCAAAAATATGACATACATGGTTTTCATTAAGAAGTAAAATGTTTTTCAATGAGATTAAAATAATTTTTTGGTGAATAGGAACTTTTAAGTTCTTAATCGTGATTAGAGGTAATTAGTGTAGTTTTAGGTAAAAGTAATGTTTTAATATTATGAAATAACCTATACACATGTCCTACCCTCTTTGGATGTGTCATTTCCGACCAATACAATCCATGGGTCAACTTGGGGACCCCATGGAGCCACTTTTGTTGGGAAATGACATAAATTACTTTTTATTTAATGTAAAAGTAAAAATGACACAAACATGAGATGTTATAATAAAACAATTTTTACATGGGGTTATAAAAGTCATTTTTTTCACTATAAATATTCATTATAAAGTTAAAAAGATTTCCCACATCATGATATATTTTTTTATTATTTTTAGACATTAAATATATTACATTATTTATGTCATCATGATGATTCATCGATTACCTCATTAATAATGGATTTAAATAAAATGAAAAGATAATGTAAAATCTATGACCTATACATGTCCAAAACCTATTGGATGGTTATATTTCGAAACCTTATCACCTTATCCACGAATTATATCAATGTGGGACCTCTTAAATCCGAATATTATTTTAAAATAACGTAACTTTTCTTTACTTTCCAAGAGTGCCCCTCCTCTCCTCTTATAAAAGGCCTCCACCTCTACCTCTTTACCCACACTTACAAAGCCTTTGGCTCGGCCAAACCCTTCCCAGTTTGTCTCTCCACATCCCTATATTACTCCTTGAAGCCTCAATTTGGGCATAAGGCTTCCCAAGGAGGCCTTTGAGCTCAAATCTAAGAGAGTTACCCGATTTTGAGGTAATGTGTTCACTTGTGTTCTTTTGTTTTATTTTGCTTCTTCAACCCCCTAAACTCTTTTTATTCATTTATTTTGTAAAAAATACAATATCTTCAATATACTAGTATGTTGTTATAATAATCATTCGATCTACACTTACACACATCTACATCTAATGGTTAAAGAACATACTGTTTCTGTGGTTGGCGAATTTTGGCCTCACGAAACGATGATTGTTCAATCTTCTTTTAAACATCTTTAATGGTAGCCATTAAGATGTCACTATATTTATATATGATATATATTATGTTTATGTTTCCCTTATGCTTCATTTTTTATCATTTGTGGTATACCTTTATGGTTTCCATTGTGGGTAAACACGATAATTTCATTTTAGGAAGTGCGGACTACCACCCCCTCAAAATGATGATATTCGTTAATTCCATATGTGGGAAGTATAAAGGATGGATTTAAAGTTATTATATATGATGTTATACTGGAATTATAATATACCTCTATATCATTATTATTTATTTCCATTAAAGTATGATATAGAAATGAAAGTAGTGTTCATGCGTACGTACGGCTTACCGTCTCCATGAACAGTGCATTTCATTTCTTATCCCCAAATGTAATGTACTATTATAAGTACATGTATATAATGGATATATATGATTAATGATACATCTAAATGATGAATATAATTCTGTAATTAAAATATACATATCTCTCATTTAGTTTTAATTCAATTAATATGACAAAGAAATGAATGTAGTGTTCATGCGTACGTACAGCTTACCGTCTCCATGAACGGTGCATTTCATTTCTTACCTCTAAATTATTATGTAATATTATAAATACATGTATATGCTGGATATATATGATATATATGATATCCAAATCAGGAATTTCATTCTCGATATAAAGAACCTTTGACCACACGAACAACATGTAATTGTAAGAAGTCCACTTTCGACATAAGAACCAAATATCAAAAAAACAAACATTACTAACTTAATGATTACATAATTTTTATAACATGGAAATAAGTGATATAAAAAGAATAATAAGCCTGAAAAAGGATCTTAAGCAAGTATAAATTAACTCACGTTTATTATTCAGGACGTTAAAGAACGATCGAGTCAAGTCGGACCCGAGGTAAGGGACCTCGTCTCAATCTCCTTTCATTGAGGCATATTTCGTTTTATACACAACATTCTTTTATACGGTGTATAAAACCCTTTTACTTTTACTTTTTTACAAAAGGAATCTTTTTCTACGAAGCGTTTTACAAAATGAAAAAAATGAATGTTTCTTTTAACGTACACAGTGACAATGACCTTTTCCGCCGTTGCGAGTATTATATGGTCTTTGGCTTCCTGAAAAAGCAGTAAGTGTTTTTAGAATGAAATAAATACCATATAATCATTTATGTATTTTGGTATTCAAAATGGTTTTTATAATGAATTTTTTATGTCAATATATTTAAGTGATATATTGTGATCAAAGTGTGGAAATGTTTTCTTTCCATTATATTTGTTTTATGTCTTATGATTTTTATAATGGTACTTGAACATATGACGGGTGGTTACATGATAAACCATATGACGGGTGGTGCCCTGAATACCAGGACGGTTGGTTACATTATAACCTCCAATGCATTGGGTATGTAAGTTGGTCGTATGGCTATTCCATTAAGTATGTATGAAAGTTGGCCGTATGGCTATTCCATTACGTGATATGTGTGGAAGTCAACCGTATGGTTATTCCACTTAAGTATGTTTATGTCCCAAGTTACCTTTATATGTTATGTGATCTTTTTATGGGTTTTATGGAAATATTTTGGTTACAAAAGGGTAAGTAATGATCTTTTATTCAGTGAATAGTTTTTACTACTTCATAATGGTGAAAAGTATTACTTTGATAAAGTATACATGGTTTACTTGTTGTTTTGTTACACTAATAGTTTTCATTCTTTGTGTGTTCCTTACTGAGCTCTTTATGCTCACCGCAAGTTTTTTTGAAATGTTTTTCACAGGACCTAAATTGGAATAGGGTCAATGTGTGGATCAAGGGAAATTCATGCTATATAAAACATGGAACTAGACATGTTTCTTTTTAAGATTTTTTTTATTCTCTGGAAACATAGTAGAAGTGTCTACTTGGTAATCTTTTGAGATGTAGTAGTTATGTTCAAATTCTCTAAAACTCTAAACCTGAAAAGATCCTCAATGTGAATTATTCATTTAATTCAATATTAAATAATGTTTAAGGCCTGGGCCTTATAACTAAAGCTTCAAAAGGGTGGTTCTCCTTTGATTCATGGATGTTTAGAGCACCACAGTATGTAGATCGAAGCTTCGAGTAAGTCTAATCTCCTCCTTGATTCATCTCTTTGATTATGGTTCCAATGTTTCTCTCATATCCTTCCGAAGCTATAAACCCCTTTTATGAGCAGGTATTAGGTTGAGGCTTCAAAGGGTGTTTTAATATGTATTCAAGGCTACTATTAAGTGTGCATTCAGAAATGGATTTGAGGTAGATGGGTTACAAGTAATTTTTCATAGTTTTGTTATATATTTTTGCATGTGTGTTGGGATTTTTTCAATATCATATTTTGTATTGTTTTACTTGAGTATTATTGGTAAAATTGGGTGTCCATCTGATTTCTATGAATCCATAAAGATCCACATGGGATGCGTAGGGAGTGAATTGACCAGTTTTGGGTCACCCATGGGGTGCGCCGACATTTCAGGACCTAGAGAGCGATAAAAGATAAGTTAATGATTATCAAATTATATTGTGGAAGCCATGTCAAACATGTTTTAATAGTTGATTAGGTTGTAAAGAGAATTATTATAAATATGCATTGCGTGGTAAATGCATAAGATGTTATTGGACTGACCTAAAAAAGGTAAATTGGATTGAAAGACATTATGTCGATTATTTCATGAATTTTGGTTAGAAATGCCTTAGGGGATTATGGAATATTAAATGGTGAACACACAATTGGTTAATGGAATGTTAAATGTGGAATGTGTTCATGGGATATAATATGGAAGTGAATGAAATTGTGTAATGTTTTAATACAAGATAATTAGGTGGTACACCTAAATGATTGATTGTAATAAAGGGGTTGTGTTATATAAGATGAGAATGGTAAATTATATGCATAAGTGGGTAAATCATTGTGAAATAATAATGGGATAAATGGGTTGATGAATGGTCAATGGTGAATTTTGATAAGACATAGTTGTTGTTGAATACAACTAATGGGTAAGGCTCAAGAATGGGAAGTTGGAAAAATGGATATGAATTTTAATTGGAATATGTGTTAATGGATTATGGAGTTGTATTAATTCCCATTATATTTTCTATGCATTGTGAATGATGATTTCCAATAGAATTTATTATTTTATGTTATGGTATAGTTGTGTTGGTTGATAAATAAGCATGATCACATGGCTTGGTAGTGTGTGGTATTGACATGAGGTTCTACACCCATGTCTTGAGTTTGAGACTGAGGCCCTAAAACCCAACCCAAAATTCATGGGTTAGGGAAGGGGATAAAGGCTCCATTCCCCTAACGGTTACATACCACCCTGACTGAGGCTTCGAGGTGAGGATAATGCGTTAATGTGATATGTGGATCCCTAGTGAGATAGGTACTTGATTGATTTCCCCAATGCATTGTGATTGATTGCCTTAGACCCATATATGGATTATATATATTCCTAACTAAAAGATAATATGTTGAAATGGATTATCTTTGAAAATGTTATAAGAATGGAAATTGGGATGAAATCTAGTCACGAACTAAATGAACCTTATTAACTAATGGCACCTGAACTGTCCCTTGTTTACTTACCTTTAATTTTTCACTTGCAACACTGTTAGTTAGACTTGATATTTTGTATACATCATTGGTGGTGGTGTACTAGATTTTTTACTCACACCCAGCTCGGGCCGTCGTTGGGTACCCGGGAAGACTACTTAGTTAAAGGCCAAGATAAGGGAAATGGCCCTACACAATGATTTTCAGTTGCGCTCCAGATGTTCATGGACAAGAATCCAGAATTAAAGTAAGGACCCATTGGGAGTTTCCTTTTTCATTGTTTATTTCGGGATTCTATCACTTGCATGGTATCATGACATGACATCATTACGGTTCAATATGACTGTACATAGCTTTTAGGAATGGGTTAATTATTCATGTTTTTTATTGTTGTCTATTGTTTGTTTGTATATATTAATATCTGTTATGAATTAATCTTGTAAAAAGGGTATAGTCTCCCCATGTGACTCATTATATCCTTGCCTCTTATTATCAACCTCTGGCATACGGGGAGGCACACCTTATGTAATGTGATGACCAGACTCAGAGCACTGAATTAGTGGATTCAGGTTTAGTGACATTACAATGTGTTATCAGAGTAGTTATTATCTCTTCCTTACTATTTGGTGATGCTAGACAAGAGATTACAATTTGTTAGGAATTGGAAATGAGATCATGCATGGGAGTATCTAACCCATGTACGAGAGAAACCCCATGTCACTCTGGGTGGGAACTATTGTTCTTGATGTGTGTTGGACAGTTGGATGATATTGGAACATTGGGTAGTGCCCATGTTGTGTAATTCGACTAATTTATGATATTTTTCTCATTGTTGTTAAGTTATGAGGTTGTCAATTCATTCATCATTTTTGGCACCTAAGAATATTGGTGGCATGCATCGTTATAGGCACACACAGGAGATGAGTGTGTGGGGCATGTAGAGTATAGTGCATTTTACTCCCTTGATAAATCAAAAGAATATGATGCCTTATAATTGTAATGAAAGTTGGTTAATGAAAAGAATGCAGATGAGTAAATGTTATAACCAGGTTAAAACATTGAGCTATAACAAATTGAAAATGTTGAATTGGTGTCTAAAATAAAATGGGCCCTATAATGATGGTAAAATTTATAAGTAAATTTTCCTAATGAATGGTGTAAATGAGTTAATGTGATGATTTTAACATGTTACTAAATGGAAAATGTGCCTAAGTGGAAGGTATCTTTTTGTAAAAGAGGACTACGATTGAAGAGGTGTTGATCAATGACATGTGATTATGTAAATTGGTTACCCCATGTTGATGATGACATGCAATAGGTATGGTAGAGGGTATTATTATAAGTGTGATGATGATCATTTGGATAGAGTATGAAGAATGTGTAGTTTAAGGTTGATATCATGATACATTTTACATCAATATGATTAAATCATGTTGGCCATTCTTCGATACATCAAGTAAATGGTATGTTTAAAAATGATAATTATTGTGTTAAATAGTGGGTATCCCTTTTGTTTTAAGTTGGACCATTGCATGTGGGATGGGGTACTAAGAGTACTCTAGTTTGAGACCTTGGATTTGGATTGTGAGGCCTGACCGGTTTTGATATGGACTAGGTGATGTGTTCATACAACCCTTGGTAGGGTTGTGGCCTTTGGGTATCAAGACATTGTTTGGTAATGTTAGTGAGGAAACTCTCATGGTTCATGACTTTATAGAGTGCATGTTGGACCCTATGGATTATGCCTAGGTCTTGGTGGCCTTGTGATAAGATACCTTACTTGTTCTTCTCTGAATTTTGTGAGTGATGTTTGGCTCATAGTGTAGATGAATGTGTACACCAGTGGTTTATAACCTATAGAAAATGGCTGTTTGGTGCTATAGGCATAGTGTGCATTAGAATGGGAGTGATAGTTTCATTTACAAGAATTTCTTTGTTCTTGTCATGATATATAGGTTTAGGATAAAATACCAATGTATTCTACTAGTTGTGAATATATTCTAGGGAGTTGGTGTCATTTAACCTTTTAGGTGACCTAAGGGAGAGGTTAGGTGGGGTCTCTAGTACATTTGGGCTTGTCTCGCACTTTTAGATGTTAAGGAGTTTTATAGTGGAACCTATGGTGTTGTATGGTGCGGATTTGGCCTAGAGGGATAAGTGGTAATGGTGATGGTTGGTTGTGAAACTCATGTTTTGGTTATGTGTCGATAGTTCTGACAATTAAAGGGTGACCACATGGGAGGTTAGCGCAATGTTTTAGGTACCTCATAATATAAATCATGTTATATACATTACAGGTGGTGTTAATGTGTACTGAGTACAACCATGTTTTAGTAAATTGTATAGTTATACCTGGTTTTTTTAATAAGGGAACTCGAGTTCACGTGATAGGATCTAAGGTTTAATTCAAAGCATTGTATTGTATGGATTTAATACTCACCTCTTTAGATGATGATTAATGGAGGCTTGAGGTTTTTTGAGTGGAAGAGACGAAGGGGGATGTACTGTGGTTATATTCATTCACTCAATGGTGACACCCAATTTATAGGTGGTCATTTGGTTGAACGTGTTTGTATGAATGGTTTGGCTATAGAGCGATGGTTGAACATGGTTGGCAATCACACCTGAGTGGTGATGGTTAAATATTGAGGTGACAAGTTTGGCAGGGAAGCCTGAGATCCATGGAAGGTCATGGGGTCCCATAGCGTAACATCAGAAACAAATAAGTTGTTTGTGGTGTTCTTCGACAACTTCTTAGCATTCCACAGCTAGTGATGAGCATGCCCATCATCTTGATATCATCCTAGGTATGTTGAGAAGCTCTGGATCATGATATGATACATAGAGGTGTTTGGTTGGATGAGGGACATAATGGAGTTTACTCTCAGGGAAATAGTATTCAAGAAGACTGAGGATGGGATGTACACCCTCAATGGATTTCGGTGGGGTTCTTGGGATGTACTGAATGATGAAAATCACCATGGGAGTCATTCATAGAAGCCGAGAATGGGCACAGTGTGATGTTTTTTTCCTTGTTATGGGAAAATATGGATGACCATGTATGAGGATGATGATTGCCTTGTGTTGAGTGTAAAAAGAGGTGGATGGAATCCCTCACTGTGAGCAATTGTAAGGACACACCAAAGGTGTGGATTGATGAGTATGTCCTCGACGTGGAGAGGAGAACATCAAGCTGATGTGGTGGCAGTAGGATGACAATGAGGATCCTTTTTTATGCTTTTTAGGTTCCTTAGAAAGTAAATGTGGTACATGGATGTGGTGAATGATGATCAAAGTTTCGGCAATGAGCTCAGGGAGGATCTATGTGAAGCTTGTGATGTATAGGATGATGTCGAAGAAGGGTGTGGTAAAATATGACAACAGGTTGTGGTAAGAGATGTTCGGTTCTATAACTCTAATTAAGATCTGGGGTTAGAATCAGGAGATTTACTCTTGGGTGGTTTTAGAACATATTTATGTTTTTTGAACCTTGTCCATGTGATGTGGTGTCATTCCAATGGTGTTGGCGATGAAATTCTGGAGGTCGGTAAGACCATGATGATGGAATTCTACGAGAATTCTGGAAACAAACTTAGTGGGTGCATGGGATGATAATGATAGGCTTTAAGTCAGTATGCACCTTGGAAATGTGATAATGGGATATTGTACCATCATTGGAAGGTTGGTGTTTTGGGTAAAGCCAGTCGGGCGTGGTCTAACCTAAGATGTTAAAATTGAATGGTTGTGGTGAGAGTGACCCACCTCCAAGGTACATTATGTTGATGAATGTGACTTTGAAAATGAAGTTTTACAGATGTGATTTCAAGAGGTTCTTAGTCCTTGAAGGGATAAATTTTTAATGCCCTTTTGAATGGTTTCGGCAGTGCAGTTGGATGCCAATGTAGGGTAATTCCCCTATGAATTCTTGGGCCTAGTGGGTTGGAACATGATTGGAAATGGGAAATTATGTTTGAGTTCTGGTGGTCCTTCTTTGAAAGAGTGGATTCCATGTAACCGTAAATGATGTACAAAACCATTTTAGATAAATTGTTGGTTGATGACATGATCACAATTTTAGGTTTGAAAGACTCAGGTTGTCACCGTTTGGGTGAGTTAGCCTTGGTTGAGATATTTGGAAATGTTTTGTTGGTTGAGTACCTGAAGGGTTTGGGTGGATTTTGGTTGTATAATGGTGAATGAAATCATTGGGGGATGACGTTGGAAGGATTGTGTGTTCTCCGCCGAGTGATACACATTAGAGTTTGGAAAAAAGTTTTAAATAATTCCACGTTATTTGGTTCATGAGTTGTATAGAGGATTGGGCGATGAGTTTTTGATTGGTTCTTTCATTATGATTTGATGTTTTGTGTTAAGTCTCCGTGTGTTGCGAGTTAGGTGTTTATACCTATGTTTACCCCATGAAGATCTGGTGGTGAGAATGGTTGATGTTAATACATCCTTGAGGATTTTTTCGTGTTCGTGTTGTGGGTAGTGGTGAGGAAACCTTGAAAGGATGGTATGGTCCCTTGGTCCATGATTAGTGGCCTTGTTATGTGAATCCAGGAACATGGGATGTGAGAATGGATAAACATGCCTTGGGGAATGATCCCTTGTTACGTAATATAGTGATGCTCAGAAGAGTTGCTCGAGGATGAGATGTTGTAAGGTGGAGAGGTTGTAAGATCCCAGATCTTCTTAAGGTATGTTTTGTTTATATTTTGGGTTAGAGTGTTCTTTTGGCTAGATAAATGCTTCACCAAGTTCATGTGAAGACCCGAGGGTGTTCTGGGTGTTCATGACACAAAAAAAAAGGATGAAAAGGGAGTTCATGGGCATGTTGCACAGTTTCTTCACGGTTAGTGAAAGCCTAACGGGAATCATGCATCCCTGAACAGTGGCTTACACACGGTTTGAGATGAGTTAATAAAAATGGGAACAATCCTTTAGAAAACTGTAAAAATTGTTGTTTTCGGATATTGGTGCACGCATGGTTTGCGCACGATTTGAAAAACCGTTTAGGTAAACCATGCAACCCAGAAAAGTTGGAAATTTGAAATAATTACAACTCCGATATTTTAAACCCCAACTCAGTATTTTCCTCCATTATTTCCCTCTCAACCCTAAGGGTAGTCTTGGATGACCCAAGCATCCCAAGGGTGGTTCTCCTTCAATTTGTGTCTATTTAGAGCGTCCTGGATTGCAGATCGAAGCTCCCTGTAAGTATAAACTCCTCCTTGATTCCTCTATTAAATTTGGGTTCCAATCATTCTCTCATATCCTTATAAAGCTCTATGAACCTTTTTTGGGTGAGTTTTAGGTTGAGGTTTCAAAGGGTGTTTGAATCCAGCTCCATGGCTACTATTAAGAGTATGTTCCTCATCGAATTCTAGGTAGGTGGTCTACAAGTTACTTCAAATTGTTTTGTTATTGATTTGTTCACGTGTGTTGGGATTTTTTCAATACCTTGTTATGTATTGGATTCCATGAGTATGATTGGGTAAATTGGGTGTCCAAATGATTTTCTTGAAACCCACACGATCCTCGTGGGATGTGTAAGGGGTGACATGACCATTTTAGGGAAACCCATGGGGTGCACCTGCATTTCCGGACCAAGAGAGTTGTAGGGGTTAAGTGAATGATTGCTGAATAACAATGCAGCACCCATGAAAATGATGTTTTAATAGTATATTAGGTTATAAACATAATGATTATAAATATTCCATGGGTGATAAGGGCATAAGATGATGTTGGAATGACATGAAAATTGGTAATTGGTTTGAAATAAATTATGTCAATTGTTTCATGAATTTTCATTATAACTGACTAAGGGGATTAGGGAATATTAAATGGTGAACATGAAATTGGGTAATGGAATAGAAAATGTCGAATGTGTTAATTGGATGTAATAATGAAATGAATGAAATTGTGGAATTAGTTAATACATGATAATGCGGAGGTACACCTAAATTGATTGAATGTAATAAAAGGATTGTGTTATGCAATATGAGAATGATACTTATATGAATATGTGGGTAAATGCTTATGAAATGATTATGGTATAAATGGGTTAATGAATAGTCAATGATGAATTGGTCTAAGACATAGGGGTTGTAAAATACTCTAAATGGGTAAGACACGTGAATGGGAATTTGGATAAATAGATATGAATATTAATTTGAAAATGTGTCAATGGGTTATGGAATTGTGTTAATTACAATGATGTTTGCTAGGAATTGTGAATGACGACATCCAATAGAATTGGTCATGTTATGTTATGGTATGGATGTCGTGGTAGATAAATAAGAATGTGTACATGGTTTGGTAGTTTGGGGTATTTGCATGAGGTTCTAGGCCCACTGGTCAATTTATAGACTGAGGCCCTAAACTACCCCCCCCCCCAAATTCATGGGTTAGGGATGGAGACAGAGGCACTATTCCCATAATGGTTTCATTCCACCGGGACTGAGTCTACGAGATGAGGATAATGTTTGGATGTGATATGTGGAGCACTATTGAGATAGTTACTTGATTGATTTCCCACCTACACTGTGATTGATTGCTTTAGACCCACTTATGGATGGTATATATGCATAACACAAAGATAATATGTTGAAATGGTTTATGATTGAAAATTTTATAATAAATAATATTGGGATTAACCCTAGTAACGAACAAAATGATCCTTGATACGTAATGGCACCCGAACTGTCCCTTGTTTATTATCCTTTCATTATGTACTTACATTCAGTATCTATTAGACTGGATATTTTTTAGACACCATTGGTGGTGGCCTACTGATTTTTGTAATCACCTCTTGCTCGGGCCGTTGGTGGGTGCCTGAGATGACTTCTTGGATGCATGTCAAGAAAAGGGAAAGGGCCCTACACTCTGATGTTGATATGGGCTCAGTATGTTCATGGATAAGGATCCATACATATAGTCGGGACCCATTGGGAGTTTTTGGTTGTCATTTTGTTTTGGGATTCTTTCTCATGCATTGTAGCATGTCATGACATAATTACTGTTGTATATGATTGTACCATGTTTTTGGGAATGAGACATTTATGCATGTTGTTGATTGTTGTATATTGTTTTCTTTTCAGAAATTATTATCTGTTGTGGCTTACTATGATATTGAGGATATAGTCTCCCTACATGACTCATTAGACCATCGCTGCTAGTCGGCAACATATGGGGTACGGAGAGGTGCACTTGAGGTCATGAGACGACCAGGCTCAAAGAACTGATTTAGTGGATTCTGAGTTGGGGAAATTTCAGAAAACATTGGTAGCAGTCTCCTTAATCATATATAATTCAAATAAAATCAACGAAAGTCACAAAATAACTACCTAGATGTTTAATAATGAACACTCATGAACGTCATCCCTAAAATCAACCCAGAACAGCATAGATCTAGAAAAGGGTAAAAATGATTAACCATCAATAACTCATGAGATAAGAGGAATAAGGGAGAAAGGCTATATGGAATGAAAGAAATAATTGGTGGAAATTCAATGCACCTGGTGGCCTCTAAATTGGATCATGGTTGGAGAATCGGTAGGGTTTTGATGTTCGCAGGTGTCTCGTTGATGTCTTGTACAAAACACGGGAAGAAGGAGACAATTTTATACGTGAGACACAACCCTGTACCGATATATCAAATAAAAAGAAAATTACATGGAGAGTTCATTTAATGTACATGTTGTGTACTAGCCTCAAACGGCCCCCACATTAGGTGGTCGGCCAGGTCACCTACACCGTCATGTACTCGGATTTTACACGGCCATTACATGATTACACCTAGCAACCATGTATAAGGTGTGTACTTTAATGTACAAAGGGTTTTCTCAAAAGAACATAAATGAAATAGGGATCCAGGTTCTTACCTATTCAAAACCACACTCATTTATTAAATTTATATTTTCAAATAATATCATATATAGAAATATAATAATTAACATTTCATATATTTTGTCAAATGAGCATTTAATATGCACAATAATTATAATATTCCTTACATGAACCAAATGAATAGTTAAACCCTCAACACAAAATTTATAAAATATTAGTTAATTAATAAATATAAAAACAATTTTTAAAATTATAGTCAATATATTTCCAGTCATATAACACAATCATGGTTCTAAAACATATAATTTTCATCATCAATAAATATCTCAATGACATCATGATG
Organism: Viscum album; assembly: GCA_963277665.1. Taxonomy (NCBI): domain Eukaryota; kingdom Viridiplantae; phylum Streptophyta; class Magnoliopsida; order Santalales; family Viscaceae; genus Viscum; species Viscum album. The sequence continues at coordinate 556,273,032 of OY728138.1, forward strand.
GTCATCTGACATAATTTTTTTATTAATATACATTAAACAAAATAATTTTTTCAATGGAACATTTTTACAAATACATAATAGAAAATATATTATTTCATTCTTATAGAATGTTTTAATTTATAATATAAAATACTTATTAAATTCATTGAATATTTTATTTCAATATTTAAATAATTTTTTTTATATTATAGCTGAAAAATTTTATTTGTATTACAAATATATTTTATACTAAATGTATACATAACATATGAACATATACCATAGAATGATATAACATAATTTAATCTAAAACAATTAATAAAATTAAGAAAATAAATAAAATCAAAAAATTAAAAATATATTCATTTAACTAAATAATTGAAGAAATTTACAAAATATTTGATTAAAAAATTTATATGATACAATATGAAATATATATGGTACACATATAAAATAACCATTCATAAATTTTAATTTTAATATAATTATAAACAGAATTAGGATGAATCTACAAAGATATAATTATCGAATATTATAATAAGAACATTAGGTAAATAATGAAAATTTCATAAATAAATTAATATACTACCAATGGTTCATCTTGGGATTATGATATACCCAAATTCAAATATAATAGATAATTAATAATAGAATCATATGTAAGGGATCTCAAATATTTATTTAATAAATTTTTTATAAGGTACATCTTGTAGAATCTCGTTCTATGCTTCTGTGAAAAAACACCTATCATAGTTGTCAATATTTTATTTAATAATGGGTTATATAGTGGTTTCCTTATTCTTTCATTGGGGTTTAATTATTTCATGATGTATTAGGGTGCTTAATGACTTGCCTTTAATGGGTTCTAACATTTCAGAGGTTATTCATGCTTACAACCTATTCCATTCCATTTCAAATTTTATATGTTGATAGGTGGGAACATCACAAGATGTAGGCTTTGTATTGGAGATTAGTTAGGTAGGATTCATATTCCATGGAATATATAGGTTTCACCACGGAGGCATTATTCCTAGAACCTATAGTCCTAATTGATTGAGTGAATCCACTCTAGAAAAAAGTGGAAAAGACTATAATTATCAGGTGATCGATATATCGTCTAGCCCTATCGAAGTTCTCTAAACCACATGTCAAGGCTATGTATTGGAGGTTTTTTAGAGAGGGGAATAATACCACATGATTAGTAGGATATTATGTGGTGCGTGCTGGGGTATGATCTCAATATATCAATCCATTCAATCTATGTCAAGACCTTTACATGTGTTATTTATTTAGTATATTTCCATTTAAACCCATATTTTTTAGGGTTTTGTCACAAATTATTCTATATTTATCATGAACTTGGATATAGTAAGATCCCTAGGATCCCCTCTATTTTCTACTTCTATATAACATTGGTCATATAAATTTAATCAAATATTCAATGATGTTTGTTATGGGTTGTTTTTCATATAACCATATACTATCCTTCACTCCTCCATTCCCATCAATCCAACTGTATCCCACAAACTGTAATCATTTTATTTATTGATTATAGGTTTCATTTTGGTTTTAATAATGGGGTTATTATGCTTAAGACATTTGGAGTAGTTTTTCATGATTTGTTACGAATTATCTATTAGGGGGAACACATTTCTACTTTTTTCCACATAGATCAAGGTGTTTTTTAAATGATTAATTGAAATTACATTCTATAAAATTAAATGATGTTTCAAATTATTTTATTTTCAAATTCTACTAATATGTATTACCCCTGAGTGATTTAAAATATATTTAAAATATTTTATCAACATGGCATTTCATCTTCCAATTGTCTTATAAAATTAATTATTTTATATTTAAATTAAATTTAATTGATTAAAATTAGAGTCAGAATTTATATGATTTTGATATCCTGTTTATTATTTTCTAAATGTTTTATTTGAGTAAGGGGATATTATTTTATATTGTTTTAAAATTTTTTATACTCTTGGTTCTTATTTTAATTCTAAATATTTTCTATTTATTTTGAAAATATTATACTGATTTTATGAGGATCATTAAATGGGTTAAATTCAAAAAACTAATGTTGATTTTCCTTCAAATAATGTTTTTAAAGGCTCAAACATCAATTTATTAAAAGAATATATTTTAAATTTTGTTTACCATAATTTTTGAACCACTCTGTTTTTGTGTTGTTAAGTATATATTTTTTCCATTTTGGGTATATTTATTATTAATTATTATACATTGATATCAAAAGTTATATTTTGCCTCAAGGTGCTAATGGTGAGATGTATTCAAATGATTTTATATAAATATGAATTTATGTGATGGTTTTTCAATTGATTGTTTACTTGTCTCCTTTTGTTTATATCATTGTATCCCTTTTATTATATTTAGAATATATGGATTCATGTTATGTTAACCAAATATTCATAGGTTTTCAGGGTTTATAAGTAAATTTCCACCCACACATAGTTATTTTCTACACTTGGTGACCCAAGAAGTTATTTATTGGGTTATGTTTTTGTATATATTGTTTCAATGATTGAGTTTTGTTGCAATTTAATTTTATATTCAAAATAATTTATCACTGTTTTTATATTTTTTGTTTCAAATTTTAATTTTACTTTTTTTGAAAAAGAATTTAAGATTATTTTTTAGAAAAGATGATCAAAAAACTTGTTAGGTTTCAAATATAAATATATTATTTCTAAGGTTGAAATGTGATTTTGATGGAAATATTTTCATTAGTTTGGCTAAAATGACGGATATAGTATAGATGATCTATATTTGATATTTTTAACTTACACAACATTTTCAATGGAATATTTAATTAACAAAAGGGGAATCCAAGATTTATTATTTAAATACTAATGGGAGTGTGTGGTTATTAATTTACATATAAACCATTTTGTGACTATAAGATTCTTATTTTTTTCCTTTGGATTACTATAATTAACCTCTTTGAATAATTTTTTATTTGGAATGTGTATGGATGATATGGTGTATGGTGTGTTGTAATGGGTAATGTAGATATATTTAATTTTAACTATTCTGTTTCATTTTTATGGGATATTGTATTATAAAATTTTCTATGGTATAAATGTGGAATTTTTTTATACATTTTATATACATCGATAATATTTTTTATAGAGTGACCCATGTAGGTTGATATGGAATGTGATGCCTATGTGTAGAACCCATTATACTATGTTATTACAGATTTCTGGTTATTTAATGTGTCAGTGAAAACATGTACATTTTTTTACTCGGTAACCTTAAATGGAATTCTATATAACGAAACTGTATGATTAGGACATAACATAGACAATCGATATGACATTGTGTTCATAATGTTAACATTTTTAGGAATACAATTTACTAGATACATTAATTCTAGTGTATGTAGTCTTGTATCTTCCTATGATATTAATACAAACCATAATGATTTTAGGTAATAAGAAACTAGATTGGGCATTTTTGTAAAAATATTCGTGGTGAGTTCCATATAATCATTCATACTATTTCCATATCATGATACTCTGGGGTGACATACCTTATTAGGAATATAGTGAAACACTATATTTTTAAATATATATTACATATCCATAAGTTAATATTCATTATTATAGACAAACACATGATTGTGGATAATAAATTTATATTTCCATTAGATATAAACTGCATAATATTATAATTTTTTGAAATATCTACACCATATCCGCTAATGATCATCCCCTTTATTCGACATAAAAAACATACCCTAATTAACTCATATATCAGCCCTATATCAGTTACGTGTTATATTATTTATTTATTATAAGTATATAATGGTATTGGGTTACGTGTTGGTAGGGTTATAGGAGTTTTGGAAAGTTTTTGGTGATTTTCTAGTGGCGTACATTTTTAGAACTCTTAGTAGAAACCATAAAACACCACGTAAGAACATGTGAAACTGAAATAATGGGAATTATCTTGGGAGATGGTTTCTCCAAATAGTGTGGCCACCCTTGAGAAAGTATTTGATTATCGATCTATGGGTTTATAATTTTTGGTTCATGGTTTGTCTAATAGTGCAATGTGTGATTTTCGGATGTGGCTAACGAATGATTAACACATGATTTTCCTAACCATGAGCCCGAAATTTGAAATGATTAAAAATGTTCATGATTTTGTGGATCTAAATTATTTTTCCCTTTTAATGTCTCGATTTTCCCTAATCAAAACATGTAAAAAATTATGCTCCTTATAACGAATGTATAGACCCTTCATCATGATTTGGGAATGATCTTTTGTTGAATTAATTTTGTTTAAGGATTCATGCCCCTTCTAGTTAGTCATTATTTGAGAGTTTCCTTAGTTTAATCCATCGTCCAACTCTTGGATTCATGTAAATAATACTTTTGATATAGAATCATGTTCTTTGATTCAAATAATAATGATATTTGGTAATTTTGTAAAAATAGAACTAGTTTTAATTACTTTTTATGAATTTTCGATCAGTGTTTTTGGATTTCATGGACCATTCATTGTTTTCACCTATATTTGTGAGTTTGGTGGATTCACTCTTAAGATCTATTAGATAGATCATTATGGATTGATTTTGATATGAATATTAATATTGGTGTGAAATGTTTAATAGAAACCCTATTATGTGTTGTTTTGTGTTATTGTAAAAATCGGTAATGTTGTGGATGGTTAAATTGGTTTCAAAATTTGAAAATTATGTTATTTCTATTAATTTTGGTTTGTTTTAATTCCAGGAAAACTATTTAAATTTTTTTTTAAATAAATTAAATTCCTTCTTGGAATGGATTTCCATGCTATTTGGAATCTTAGTTTTGGTGAGTCTATTCCATTGATGTGGCTCTGGATAAAGGGTGTGTAGCATTGTGGTATAATAAAATGACATTATAGAAGGGACATGATGAATCGAGGAACATGAAAATTGGTAACCATGTGATGACATGGTAGACCAATGAAAAACCGGTCATGATTATAAAATTATACCCAGATCATTAATTTATGAGTATGTGTGAGTTACAAAATTGGTATTCCAAATAGAGATGTGAAATGGTTTAAAGTGTAGTTTTTTTCATTCCTTGGAAATGGTTTGGATTTTAAAAACGTTTTTGTGATTTGATATAAAATAATTAAATTTGGTTTTAAAATACTTTATTCAAATATGATAACAGTCCTTATCCTAGTGGAATATTTTGGGAGGTCATTGGGAAAATTCTAATGAGTTTTATACTCACCCCATACATAAGAAATATCATGAATCTGTAGATTCTCTATAACAAGACACATGTTATGGATATGTAATCCTGATCATTTGGGATTCATCACTATACCTAGGGAATGTATTGTGAGTGGGATCTTAGAGCTGGAATAGATTTTCTTCTAGATGATGTTGAGTTCATATTGTTGTTAGATTTGGTTCCAATTTTTTTCTTTTTATGGTTCATTGTTGTAAATTGTTTTTGTTGTGAGTTTGTATTACATTGATTTTTATTTCATTATAATCATGCATCATATAGTGGTTTGTGGGATATTTTTATCATTATTTGGGTTTTTATTCAAATGTAAAACCATCCCTCATTTATTTTGAGTCCAATAACATTAATTTTCATCCATTGCTGTCTTAGGGATGTCAAGTAAGGCATAGTGAAACCCACCAGCTATTCCCAATACAATAGGTGAGAGGTGGGTTGTTACAAATGTTATCAGTTTGATTGGTCAGATAATTTAAAATTATTATTCATAAATCCATCAGTTGGATTTCTAAAATGGATTCAAAATTTAGACAATATATATGTAGTGAATAGAAGTCATACCTATCATATTTGTGATTAACATCACGTAACCCTGCATTTTGGACACATGAGGGGGTTGAGATAGTTTATGGAGTTGTAACCTTATCTTCATTGGTTTAGCTGATGAGAGGCCTAGAAATGTATCATTATGAATAGAATCCCACTAATAGTTGATTTATGATTTGTTGAGAATGTGTCAATTTTTTAAAACTACTAAAAATTGGTTCATTTTTAAAGGTCTGTCAATGTATGTTATATAAAATTGACATTTAAAGTTCTCTTATTTTTAAAAGAGGTTTGAATAACAAAAAATATTGATATTTGGAAATATTTTTGGTGATTTGTATAATGTGATAAATTTGAAATTTTTAAGCATTAATTTTATAGAGAGTTATAATTAATGGAATTATAATTTGGTTATATCAAATATAACTAGTTAGGAGTAGAAGAAGTCTTCCACAATAGAATGATGATATTGTGGCTGAACGAAAGCCACAGTTAAACCAATAGTAAGTTCAGAGTAAATTCCAGTATTTTCAATATAGGGATATTGCGAATATAAGGGACAAAACATGGAAATTGGACCAATATAATCATATATTGAAGCGTAATTCACCAATAAAACTACGTAATTCAGATAAAAAAAAACAAGAGATCATTCTATATAAGATTAATCTAATCATTAATTTCATATGAACAGCAACTGAGAAAACATTCATAATGATAACATTTATATTTGAAGATATATCACACCAATGGTGGGGTTTAGAAGTTCAAGGTAAATGATACCATAGAATTTCATGGGAGTGGTTTTATGAATTATTTAACAAAAATGTTATCCTCATATGTTAAGAATGTAAAAAACAATAAATATTTTCAACTGGAAGAAATACAACCTCACAGTGAATGAGTATTTTGATAAATTCATAAATTTAGACTGCATTTCACTCAATGGGGTTTCATTTTAGTCCCTTGGCAATCAAAATTTTAAATTATGTTTGAGAATAGTGATTAATTCATAGGTATCATGTTTTTTATAATAGATTATAAAAATATATTTTATTGAGTGATAGTGGTAGAAATAGAAATCATAGTATCTATATGTGGAGGAATTAGGTTGATAACTATGGGTAATGGTGGGAACTATAATATTACGAATAATATAAGGAAAAGAAATTATTTCAAATGTATATTTTTAACACAAAATTAGATGATTGTATTAGTTAATATCCCTCTTAAACCCAAGAGTAATAGAGGAGGTTGTTAATGTGGTCATTTCAATCACATAGAGAGAAATTGTACATTCCCACATAGAGAATAGAATAATTATAACTAGATGGATAATATTAAATGAAATTTTTTTCATTTCTACAATGTCGAGTACTTGAGACACATATAATGATTCAAAAACATTTTATGTTTCAATGGGATACATACATGTGAGTAATTATCATCCGTAGAATAAATAATAACATGATGACTGTAGTAATATCATGACTCCTAATCGAGTACAATATCAAAAGGGTAGTAAAGAAAAATGTGAATTGAATACAAAATTGTATGGAGAAAAGAAAATAATTATAGATAATAAACATGGACTATAAATGTTGATAGTTATAATTATTTTCAATTATGACCTTATGGATGAGTTTTTTAATATGGGTTCATCCCATTCATATATTAAGGCTTATGTTGTTGATCATATAATTTTTTATGTGGAGATGATTCCTACTGTTTATAAACATGAAACACGTAGTTCTCAAAGAGAATTTTGAAAATTTATTAGAAAATATTTGTCTATGACCATTGAAGAAGAGGAATTTAAATGGAATTTCCTTATGTTTGAGATGAATATTTATTACATTATCTGGAGTATGGATTGGTCTTTTATTAATAAAGATCACATTTATTGTAATTAAATAAGGGTTAGTTATAAAACTGGTTATCATGTTGAGAATCTCTTTATTGAAGTTAGAAACTAAAATGAATTTGAAATAATATTTTAGAAATTAACAAATATAACTCTATCATATAGGTCGGAGGTTCTTCCCATCGAACCAGTGGATAAGATTTTGGATATCGTTTTTCCCTTAAATATTTTATTATTTTCCTAATATTCATTACCAATAAATTCAAGATGATTAAAACTAAAAGATAATTTGAGTTAATGAATGATCTCTTACCAGGTTCTAATATTTTTTCACAGCATTTGTATCATATTGGACAAAATTATTTTGGGTCATAAAAGTCTTGATTGAAATTTCCAAAAGAAAATACTATATTATATCTAGTAGATCGATGTGTACATCACTGGTTTTGTTTAAGGAGAAGGGGGATGTAAATCTTCTACAATATATGGATTATCATCTCATTACAATTTTTTTTAGGAATCAGTAATATTTTATACGCATTGATGATCAATTTTAAAATTGAGAGTATCCTACTAGTTCACTAAAATTGAATTTAGATTTTTGATATCACCAAATTTGTGATTGAAAGGATAAAATTGAAATCAGTTATTTAAAGAGTAGATATAGAAATTATGAGTATGTGGTTATGAATTTATGTCTTACGAATGCACAAGTAATAATTATAAATGTGGTGAATTTGATATTTCAATGGTATATTGAATATTTTTTGTAGTGTTTAGAATGATGTATTGATGTATTTTAGGTAAATTTCGTGATCATGAAAAACACTTCTCAATAGTGTTGGCTATTATTTGATATAATCATTTTTATTCCAAACATTAATTATGTTGTGTTTTGGATACAATAGGTATGATTCTGTAGTCATGTTATCTCTATATGATGTGTTTCTACGATCCCAAAAAAGTTATATTATGTGATGTCTTGTAAACAACCAAAGAATATATCCAAGATACCTAGTTTATTTATCATTTAATGTTATTAAAGACACATTATTCATTAATTTTAATTATATTATTTAGAAATTAAATAATTGGAAATATAAAATTTTCCATTCCGATAGAAGAATTAATGTCAGGTGAAATTTCAAGAGCATAAATATCCCATAACATCAGCACTGATAATTATATTTCATGAAACTATTATTGGATATGCGACTTATTAGGATTCATCTAGGTATGGGTTGGGGTTTTTTGTCATTTTGATAGATAATATATTTTATTAATACTCTCACTGGTTATTGATTCATAACAATAACAACCCAAAAAACTATTTAGAATTAACTTATTTATTCCATGATTTTAATTCTTGTCTCTTTTAACTCCTTTTTGAGAAATTTATGGTGTTTACAAATCATAATATCATGAAAAAAAGTTTCCCACAATGATAATTGATCCTGATATAAATGAGATTCATGTAGTATCCTCAATTGTTTGAAATTAAATTGATTTATACATAAAGTAAATTCAATTCGGTGTTAGATTCATTAAGAATAAATTCATATAATCAACTGTTCAATGAGGTTCCAGATAAATTATAATCGATGTCGGTGATAGATATTATTCACATGGATTGTGAAGATCAATATAATTTTTCATGTTTATTTAAATTTTATTTTGTACATAGTCTACATGAGATCATTAATGGGGAACTGATATATGATAATGAATGTGTTACAATGATGTTAAAACTATATGGTATGGAGATTATCGAGGGTTGTAATATTGCTGGGAATTTAATTCTTTGTTTCAAGATTGTATTTTCATACCATTTATTTGTTAGGATCAATTTCATCATTATTAACACCATTAGAGATTGGTTTTTTCGTCATCGAATACAAAATATGTAAAAATAATTTGAAATATATTATTGGATTTTTCTGAAAATAAATGATACTGAGTTTGTTTCAACATGCCTCAATTGTTATCATGTAATGTAAGATAGCCATTATTCAAAATGTATGCTTCATTCATTAAATAAAAGTTTCTATAAATGGAAGATGATTGATACAGATGTTTTACCAGTATCCCAATGATTTTTTAGAAATACAATTCGATATGGGTGATAGTGGATTGGATCATAAATTCATCCCATTTAATTCTTATTAGTTAATCTCATATTGTGGAGGACATTTCTGAAATCTATATCCATGAACTGGTAATGAGGCATTCTATACCTATTTCGATCCTATTATATCTTGATCTTATGTATATGTCTTCTTTTTGTAAATCTCTAGAACGAGCCCTTGTGACTCTATTGACTTTGAGCATCATGTGTCATCCTCATATGTTCAGACTATTTGAAAGGATTATAAAAATTTCCCAATATAATATCAGGGCCTGTGTAAAATATTTTGGAGCCTCACGGGATGAGAGAATACCAATAGTGGAGTTTTCATATGAAAATGTTTATTAGGAAACAATACATATTTATCATTTTGAATAATCATAGGAGGATCCATATAAATTTAAATATTAAAGGGTGGAACGTGGTTAGAATTCACTATATTGAAAAAGGGGGTTTTCAAGTATGGTTCATGGTTTGTCTCAAATTGTGAGGAAACCATGCGAGGGGGTGTTTGAAGGTTGTTACTGACACATGGTTAGTGTATGGTTTTCCATGTATTGTGCTATAACTTATCATGGTTAAAAGAAAGTTCATGATTTTTTGGTTCCCTCTCGATTTACCCGTTGATGGATCATGTAATGATAATATAACCCTAAAAGAAATTTGACTCCTTCCAAAGGATATTGAAACCTTTCCTATTTTATTTCAGTTTAAACCATTGGTGAATATATCTGTGTTAGAGGACCATTTTATATGGTACATTCTAGTTCATAGTGTCCTTCATAGTTTTCCCTTTCTTATATCTGTTGCATTCATGGATCTAATAAATTGGTGAGAGGTCCATGTAATGTGATTCCAATATTGATGAGATATGGTTTTTTTGTTTAAAGGTAGAAATATATAATAAAATTTTAAGTAGTTTTAAGCCATGTTTTTTTGTTAGTGTGAAGTTCATGGTTTTTTTCATAAGTTTTCTAGGTAGCTGGGAGTTACTCTTAACTCCTCTTCATAATAACATGAAGGCTTAATTTCTAATTGAATTAATTTAATGATTTTAATAATGAAATTCATGTGAAATATTTTATGAAAACAACATTTATTGATGGTTTTTCATATTATATAAATATTCTTTTTTGTGGAAGGTGAAATTGGTTTCATAAGATAAAAATGATTTTTATTATGATTATGGTTTTTTTTATGAATTTAAATATTATTGTAAAATTTTATTCAAAAAAATAATTTTTTTTAGTAAAATGTATTTACATGGAATTTTGAATATGTGTTATTGTGAGTTCATTTTTTTGATGTTACCCTAGATAAGAGGCACTCCCTATTTGTGTACCATAATATTACCTAGTATAAGGGGTGTGTTCCATTATATAGTTTAATGAATATATTCCTTGTGATGACATGGTATATTTATGATAAAAAGTTCATGAGTATGGAAATTCTAGTACATTATTCATGTGTGGGTGGGAATGTGATTTATATAATAGTTAAAATACAAGTTTGGTATCTTTCATAGTATATTGGATTTCTTCATAAATTTTTTATTTATTTATTATAAACTACATTGATTTTTGTATTACGTTATATTATATAGATTATTACACAAATTATATCCTACTGAAATGGGTTGGGAAGTCATTGGGGAAATCCTATTGAGTTTTATACTCATCCCCCTTCATGTGGAGTTGTGTCGATTTTATGATGTTATAGAATGAGACACTGATGAATGTATGGTATCCCAATTATTTCTTGATTCATCCTGATTCCGTGGGAATGGATTGCAGGTTAGTGCTTAGTGATTTTTTGGGATTACCTTCGGGATATCGTGGTTGTCTATAGTTTGATGGGTTTTGATTACAATATGAACTCTCATATGGTTCATGGACGTAGTATGGTTTTTTGTCTTCTATTAATATTTGATAATTATTTAATTGTACACAATAATTATATAGTTTTTTTGTATTATTTACCTTTTTAAGATATTTTTTATGTGGATATCATTCCAAATTTTTTTAATCCCTATTAATTTATTTCCATCCTCTAGTATTTTTGTGATGTCACTTATGCCCTATTAACAACCACCACCTCATCACAAGCCAATGGTTGAGGGGGAGGTATGTTAAAAAACATTATTCTTAATGTGGTGATTAAAAACAGACGAATGGTTTTGTATTAGATTCTCATTACCAACTAATAAGTGAGAAGTCAACGTTCAAATAGTCATGACATGAGAATTAGGGTATGAGAACATGAACATAAATATTCAAAACCCTACCCTGTATATAAAATATCATAATTTTAATACATGTTATAATGCATGGAACATTATATGACATTATTCATAATGGAATCAATTGATTAAAACCATGAGATCATTAAACATTAATAAGAAATAGAATTGTGGAATACACATATAAATATAATATAATTTACATTGTTTGAATGTATAACATACAAGACTATAATTGTGGAATTGAATCATTCCTAAAAATATAATAATATTAAATGATCACTCCAAAGACCATTATAGATTAATAAATACCTTAATGAACTAGGTTCACCCCCTATTTCTTTACGTTCTATATCACAAGGTATAAATCCTCACCCAATGTTTTTTATTATCATATAAGTCCCACATGTCACATAAGGAAATTAATTCATATTCTTACAACAAGATCAACAATCATTAATCATATTATAAGCCATGAAATGAATTGGGTTTCAAAAAAATAAGCATATCATAACATATGAAATTGATACAGGTTTCATAATCATTACATCATTTATACTAGACTAACCACTGGAAATAGATGCACGTTTCATAAGATTTATTTCATTGTAAAAAAACCATTTTGAGAATAAAAATTAATGTTTTATATGGTACATATCTCCAGTAAATCATAAGTATCGTAAAACAATTTTATCATAGTTGGAAACTGATTTGAAATGAAAATTCATATAGATAATTTATTGAGGAAAATATCAATTCCTATAAAATATTTTTTTCATACTAACTAATCATAATCTATTTTGGAAATTATTTTCATTAAAAATATTCATAACAACATAACATGGATTGTGTTAAAATATTTTAAATTATATTCCTTAGGAAAATATCAATTATTATTTGAAAAATATATTTTATGATATAAAATTATTTCAAATTGTTTTTCATTGAAAAAAAATTAAAACATATAATGTTTTATTCAAATAAACTTAAATTTATAAATTTATTTAACATCATACATGTTACATTTGTGATTCCACTCAAATATTTTTTAAATCTAAATTGGGATATTTGTGAAAAAATACACAATGATTCAATTAAAAACATATACTGAAATAAAAAAATTGTAAAAAATGTGTATAATTTACCATTTCATAAATATTATAAATATTTGTTAATTTTTTTTATAAATCATTGTTTTGGTATAAAATGGATATTTGACTGAAGATCAAAATAAGAATAATTTTCCTCTAATTTTTTTATATTAATGCTAAATAAATAAATATTTATGAATGTATAAAATTTATTTTTATTACATAACTAGAGAATAATAAAATACATGTGTATCATGAGAGATAAATTGTATTATTTCATTATTGGAAAAATCATCACGAACATTCTCACTAAATTATAATACTGTAACATAAATCCCTAACCAATTTGGTAACATTAAATAATATTCCCCATAAAATAATAAAATCAAATAACTTGTATAATATCATGAGAATTAAAAAAGTCATTATATTATTTGTAAAATTCTCTGTATATTCAAATAATAAAATAAGATAGTTTAATAACACAACCCTTGTCTCAATGAATGATAATTTAGACAAAACATACATCAGTGGTTTTGTTACTGTTAAACTGTGAACCTCATGAAAGATAGATTATAAAATTTATTGGTAATAAAAATAATCCTACGATTAATAATAATAATAAGATAAATTAATTTTGTTTAAATAAAAAAAATAAAATCAATATGTTGTGAATATGGATTGTGCCACACATAAATAAAATGTGAGACGAAAAAACATTACCTTATGTCTTGATATCGTTCATACATGATCCAATATCAATTGAAATAAACTTATGACTATTATATATCTATTATATAACAATACACACATATATATATATATATATCATACCATATATTATTTACATAAAACATTCCATTACCTATTTATTAACAATCCCATGTTAGGGTCACGTTTAGGGAAATAACTACTTTGTTTTTTGTGTATGATTTTTTTTCATATTAAGTTGATAATGGTTCAATAATATGAATAAATTTAAAAATGATATAAATACGTTAATTTTTATGTAAATATATTGATAGTAACCCGTATAATATTTTTATACAATTTGAAATGAAATGTTTGTAGAGAAGATATAAAATACATACGGACAACCAATATTTCCATTTTCAAGATGGAATTAATAAGTGGAATATAAATATTTTTTCCATTAAAGATTAATTTTTATGTCATATATAAAAAATGTTTTCATTAAAACAATATTTAATACTTTCTATTTATTGTGTCAACAAATTAATTCTCTTCGCATGTTGGTTGTCATCCATACAAATGAGTGACGATATCAAATTCCCAAAAAATTAAAAGCATAATGCTATATGATATATAATAATTATGTAAGTATAATAATATCATTTGTATAATATATAAAATATAAGTCCATCATTATATCCATCCACTAGAGGTAGAGATAGAAATTGAATAATATCAATTCGTGAGGCAGTAGTCCTCAATACACCTGAATTATCATATTGAAACCCATTTTATGGAAAAAGACAATGATTTATGATTTTATTTTTCAATAACAAATCTCATTATATGGATGATCATAAGGAAATTTTTTCAGAATTTTTGAATAATAATTGTAGTGGTTGGATGAATAGATAAATTATATGCTTGGTTTGGGATGTCAACTATTCTACAAACAAATTATTATTGTATTCCAAAAAAATAATCAAAGGATAAATTTACAAGAAATATATTTATTACATTATGAGATTTGGGAATTTTAAATGTTATTTTTTAGTCAATGTATTATCCAACAAGTTTTTCTTGGTTGAATATGATTTGATATGATGTGTCCTTTTATATTTTACTTGAGATAAAAACATACAATTTTAAAGAAAAATCTTAACCAATGGTTTCTACATTCTAGATGGATCCATAATGGTAAATTACAGATCATAGAATATAAAAGGTCAAAATAATTACATAAAATATTTTTTGACATGTTTTGGTCATTTTAAACCCTTATAGTGCTTTTTTAACACCCAGTAATCCAATTTTTACTGTAACCATGATAAATAATTTTTACTATATTCATATTTTACTATGTTAATAAATAAATATGATAATATTATATTCTATGTATTGTTATTTTTATTAAAAATAATTAATCCATATTTAAAAATTATATTAATATATGTGAAAATTTCTAATTTATATTTATTCTGCAACTGCAACGAGAAAGAGGGTTTACCAAGAGAAAATATTCCAAAATCATTAAAAATATATATATATCATAGTATGATATGAAATTCAATAAAATGATATAAATTGAATAAATAAAATATATATGAAATAATTTTTTATTTGAAACCATAATAAACAATTTTTAGGTTTTTAAAATATCTTATAGAAATGAAAATTTCAAACAAAAATATCATTTTTCAATATTCTTCAAAAAAATTAAATTCTAGGAAAATTTTTAAAACATAACCAAAAGATAATTTTTACATGATTTTTTATAAAATGATTTCATTTTGTCGTATAATTTTTCATTTTGTTTCGAAAAAAATTTAAATTGATGTGGGGAAAAAAGAATAATTTTTTCATAGAAAAATGTTCTTCTAAACGATACAATTTGTTATATTATTATCTATTTTATAGAAACTACATAAATATGTTGATAATTATTTTTAATATAAAACATTAAATGATAATTTAAACTATTCAAAAAAACTGATTTAATTAATTTATTGATGTAGAACAGGTTTTCGTGCCTAGTTTTTCAATAAAAAATTAATATTAATTTCAAATGGATTATAATTTTAGATATAATTTATTGGTAACCAATGAATTAATTATATATATATGTGTAAACCACATATTTTCATAATCTAGTTAATCACATCCTTAACCTTCATTACAGTGTCTAGGTGATAACTATCTTGTAAAATAATATTGTTTTAATACTTTTTCATGTTTCATTTATACACAATGTTCCATGTAATGTAGGATATACGCAATTTTGTGTGTTATACAATCTAAATATAGTGTTTCATTCACCAAAAAATAAAAAAAGATTAAATTTACTGTAAAATTAATAATTTAATAAATAGATGGGTGTTGCATATTAACCTCCCTTAAAAATAATTTCTCACTCAAAATTCATCATTTGGTACTAAAAATAGATAATAGTTATTTCTCTTCACATAAATAGGGTCCTACATAACTTCATCATGATATTAATTTCATTATAAATCATGAACCATGATAGTGTATTTATTTTCTAAAACATCATATGAATTATCCTGGATCACCACTCACTATTTCTCATAGGAATGATTTTTGCCTAGTGATATCACCTCTGAGTTCAGTGCACGTGATTGAATAGGTTTTTAAACCAATAGGTGAGGTGCGCAGAACAATATTTTAATTTTTGTTGGAGATAGTATTGGTAGAAGAAATATGCATTATGGTATTTTCAAAATATGATAGTGTATTTTAAAGGGACATATATAAAAATGGATTAGTTTTTATTTAATTATTCAAGGGAAAAGTTAATAGAATCCCCTTGTCACATACAACATTCAATAACTTTTCTGATAATTATCATCATAAAAATATCATAAAATTATTATTTACCTTAGGTTTTTTTGAATCGTTCTAAACATAAATTCTATTTAAATAGTTATATGATGTCTCAATTGCTTTGTTTAGGAATCTTCATTCCACTACAAAAGAGTTCCATAATTATTTTTCATACATTTATTCATAAATATACATTTTAACTATGTAGTGAATGATATTATTGTAATAAAACTCAAATAGATTATGGATTTAATCCATTCCACCTTTGAAATCCATATAATAAGATAGTAACACATCTCATGGGTTTGAATTGTTCTCTTAAATAGTGTATCGTAATAAATATGATACAAAATGATGAAACTCAATTACATAACATGATTTTGATGTTGATTTCAACAAAAAATTAATGTAATATTTGGATCCCAAAATTTATATAATTTGATGTGACAATACAAAATATATTACCACATACATAACATATATTCTAATAGAGGGGGCTAGAGGGCCATCATCTCTGAAAGTAACAATGAAATCTAAATCCATAAGGTGATCAACTACCATACATAATTACCTCAACATCAATAATATTAAAAAACATAATGATTTAAATTATATTTAATCATATTTCAAAAAATTGAAGATTCATTCCACAATAAATAAATTTTTCAGTAGAACATATACAACACCAAAGGGTTTTATTACAATAAACATCTATTAAAATATTCTTAATCTTGATAAAATACCATAACATAAATCCTCAAAAGGGGTGATATTTAATTTCAACATATGATCAACCATAATCTCCTAATATAGTATGTAACCCCTAAATACTATTATAATCATATATAAATTTATATATTCATCCAATATTAAATTCATTCTTTATTCCTTAATATCTCATCATATAAAAATAATAATATTAGAAGCCTGGGTTCAACCATATAACGATATAATATCAAATATTATTTCATTATTCCATAATCCATGTAGAAGATGATAATAAAGGCTCACAATAATTTGAAATTTCACTAAGGTATTAACAATAATATTTTCATATGGATTTTCATATAAAATAATACAAAAAATTCAAAAATTTATAACAGAGAATACGTGTGCCCTATTTTTCATCATTCACTTCAACAATTACAATTACATAATATTTCCCTTTGGCCATAGTCATTAGTGGTTTTCTAGGATTATCAACATAATTAGACCTATTATTGAGGAATTTATGATCATAATTCCTATATTACTTGAATTTTAATCAGTGGATGGTCAGTGGTGAATTTTGTGAAGCATTATCTCTATTTGGATCATTATAAAACAAAATCTCATCACATAGACAATCAATTTTTTGATATCCTTACTTACTATACATTATAAATAAACATTCCATATTAAGAAAATTTCATATATGTTTCATCACAGAAATTTATCATAAATTAAATATCATCTTTACCACTCTATGTATATCATATTTTTCATTATTTTCACTATTTATCTTCTTATAAATAAAATGATATTGACCCGTAACTACAACCTCCATTTCCAACATGATTAATCATTGACCAATCTATCCATATCTACTATTGTCCCATGTATTTGATGCCATATTGTAGATTTGGATTAGACCTATGATGAATCAATAAACCTTACTTTCTAGTTGAATGATAACACCCGAAGGGTAACCTATATGTTTTATAAATGTTTCATCAAATGTACTGATGGATTTATCATCCTTTTTCATTAGATCAAGGCATCATATAAATTCATATGAATAATATGCAGAATATATATATTGAAGAATATATTATTAAACTCATCCAACTCTGTGGATTCCATTTAAACATGTTACCCTAAATTCATGATTAGAGACTGACATTGGTCTGCTTTACCATCCATTATATAGACATTCAAAATTAAATTTACATGATAAAAACACTATAGAATGAAATTTTTTTTAGTAGTACTTATCAATTTCTTGTATAATATTTTATAAATAAATATTGTAAATTATAGTGGAATTACTCATATAGTACATCATAAAACATTGTTCCGGCATTTCTCATTTTGAAGAACACTTTGAATCTTGGCTTGAGAAAGATACATTAGAATAGAAAAGAGATTCTCATTCCATATCGTATGAAATTTTTCTTCTCAAGAGGAAAATCATTTCATTTTACATCACACACATCATTAATATAGTGAATTTGGATTCTAGTCGTTGAATAAAACAAAAATTCATATTATAAGCTATAATTGTCTCAGTGTGGAACCACATAATCGTGAATAATAACTTATGATATTTATTAATCATTATTCCTTCATAAATATTTGAAACATAATATTTATCACTTCCCATTAATAGAAACCATCTATTAATATAGTTCATGGTAGTTCATAATGACATTGTGAATTTCAAAAGAATATCAATTGGGAGTTTCAAACCATGTATATATGGAGGCCCAGTTTCATGTACTGGAAGATGATCAAGTCCAGATCAATGTTAAATTTTTTAAGATATTACCCAAATGTCTCTCGATGATTGATACACAATGGCATGTAGTTTCTATTTTTTATATTTAATTTCATGAAAAACATTCAACCTATCATCTAATTAATTCAATAATTATATCTTATATTTTTACACTTATATAAGTGTATCCTTAGATATTTCATTCGAGATCAAAATAGAGGTTTATAATCATAGATTCTAAGAGATACCGAATACTATCATCTGAAACCAACTATAATGGCCAATTATTTTTATACATATATATTACATCATTTTCGATTAATAATTAGTACATAACAGAAACACATTATAGATGGAATTTATAGTATTTTGTATTGGGAGCCTAGGTACTCCATCTTCAAATTTGGTGAAATATTATAAAATTATCAGTTAAATATATTTCAACTGTGTACTCTTCCTAATCATAATATACTTTATAAAATTATTCATTACCTTGGGAATGGAATCCAATGAAAGGGTAATCCTAGATGCTATTTTAGGGTAAACAAGTGATATATAAATGATCACTAAAGTGTTACATGATAAGAATGGAATGATAACATAAAATTTTGATTTGAAAAACGTACCATTCATATGAATTATCATAATTATGATTCATGACATAAATATTTATAATTAATAAGGCATGAACCATAATATAATCCAAGAACATGAACCATGAGAGAATTATAGTAGTAGATGATATGGAAATGATTAATACACATAAAAATATAAAATAATTTCCACTGCATCTTCGTATCACAACCAATGATTTCAAATTATAATTGGATCACTACATAGATCACAATAGTGTCTAGCATTCACTCTAAAGACCAAATTACATGAAAAAAGTACTATACTAAAATATTTTCACTCCTAATTAATGTCACATGTATATCATGACATATTTTTCATTCACCAATTCATTTTAGGGAAATATAGTTCAAATACATCACATATAAAAACTATTCATATGTGTTCTTTAATATCCAATAACAATCATCTTGTATTAATGGATGATTTAATAAATATTATAATACATTTGGATAGAAAAATATCATTTCATATTTGAAAAATATTATTAAAAGATTATGAATATTATTTTCATTGAAAATAACATTGAAAATTTTTTAATGATGATTCAAAGAATATTACATAGGAAAATTCCATTTATTCCATAAACATTACAATCAATATTCCCTGCAAATTTTTGTTTAAGTCTAAAAGATATTTTTTAAGAAAATTACATGAATAATAATTTAATTATTATTTAAAAAAATTCATGCATGTATAAAAATATATATAGTAAAATTTTTAAATAATTTTAAAATCATTTATCAAAATATTTTTAGAAATGATGGTTTTGGACGAAAAATTGTCTTGGACTGAAGGGAAAAATAATAAAAATTTATAAAAAAACTTCTATTTAACTAATATGTACATAATGTGATGGAAAATACTGTAATAATTATTTCATGCAATAACCTTACTAAAAAAAATTATTTATTTATTATTATATTGACCATAATATTTTATCATTGAAGAAATAATCCTGAGCAATGTTGATAAATATTGAGATTGCAACATTAAATCATTACAACTTTGTTAAAATTTAATCATAATTCCAATTAATGAAATAAATTCAATGAAACATATAAAATAATTAGAAAAAAATAATAACATGATATTACATGTCAATGTAGTGTATATACATACCGTAAAAAATAGTTGTTTCTATAACTCATCATATGTCTCAATGAATGAAAATTGTGACAAAAATACCTTTATGAGTTTGTAACATTTGAACCAAATATACCTTCACACAAGGATATTAAAATAAATATTTTAATACCAAAAATTTTATGAAAATAATCATATATTAATTTAATGTGTCCTATATAGAAAACATAAATGAAATTTGTTTTTAATATGGAAAATTTCATAATGAAGTAGAAACGTAAGATTGAAACCCCTTAACATAAGTCTCCAATCACTTAATGCATGTTATAAAATCATGTATAATAACTATAAAAATAATAATACAATATATGTATTACTGGTGACCTTATATTATCTATTTCATAAATATCCCATGTTAATGTCACATCTGAAGCAATAATTATATTGAAATTGAGTATGTTTAGGTCTATTATTTTTTGGTTAATATTACTCTGATCCAAGTTAAATGATATCAGGAATGGTAAAAATTATTCAAATACTATATATATTAATAATATATGTATTTATTTTAATCCATAAAAATTTGAGATACAAATTGAAATACATTGCTTATGGAGATAGTAGGTTGTGCATGTGAATAATTTTTTTTCCATTTATTCAAACAATATAATTAAGGTTAAATAAAATATTTACATTTAAAACCATTATTATATAATATATATAACATATTATCATTAAATAAAAAAATATTACCTTCATTTGAATGATGAATGTATCCAATCACTTAATGAGGCTGTATTTCATTGTACAAATGATCAACATTATCATATTCTACCATAATGAAATGTATATAGGTATAAGTGATATAATAATTAAATTAGTATGATAATATCATAAATATAACATTTAAACAATAATTACATCATTATATCAATCAATGGGTGGTGGTGATTTAAAAGTAATAACATTTGTTCACAATGCGATATTCCTCCATAAACATGAATGATGATTTTGTAACCCGATTGAAGAAAGAGGAGAATGATTTATGTTATTCCATAAACCTAATAACATATCGTATATGGAATATACTGAGGTTATAATACCATCATGGTTTTATAAAAATAATTTATTTTTGGGAGAAATAAAATAAAAGACTTATTTTGCGATGTGAAGCGTTGTGGTGGGGATATTTTAAGGATCCATATTTTTTTGGAATAGAAAAGTGCGACAAAATTAAAATTTCTACTTTATGAGGCTAGTTAGTGGTAAAAGATAAATTTTAAATTAGTCTATGATCATTGATAATTTTTTTATTAGTTTTTTTCAATCAAATTATGAATTTTTACTTAGGATATGAGTTTTTTAGAATTATGAGTTATTCAATTTTTTCCCAACTAATTTATATTTAATATTTAATTAATTAAATATAAATTTATTCACGCATGTTTTCAAGTCATATACTCTGAGTGGAGCAGCATATTAAGATTGTTGGTTCACCTTTGAATATAGAATTTGTGTTTTCAATGG
The DNA here is from genome assembly GCA_963277665.1 of Viscum album. Taxonomy (NCBI): domain Eukaryota; kingdom Viridiplantae; phylum Streptophyta; class Magnoliopsida; order Santalales; family Viscaceae; genus Viscum; species Viscum album. The sequence goes on from OY728138.1 coordinate 556,295,411, forward strand.
TGAGTAATTAAATCAAGGGAGACATTAGGGCTTGGCTCAAGACCCTTTGATATTTTCTTTTCTTTAATCCCCATTTTCCGATTTTCCCCTCTCCTTGGCTTGTCACATACATCCCCCTATGGAATTTTTTTTAGTGATATATATATAAAATTGATAGCGTGTTTAAGAATAATATATTTTATGAAATATAGTTCTTTCTAATAAACTAAATATCCTTGATAGACTGTGTTCTACACAACATAGAGTTTTTTCAATGTGTGACATACTACTAAATCATTATTACATAATATGGTAATTATAAAGAGGATTTTGAAATGTGTGGTATAAATAGAATGATTTTTTTTATAATATATGGTTAACTCTAATATATAAAACGATTTACTTAGTGAAAAATTAATTATTAATTAAATTAAAAACAAATTGAAACTAATTTTATTTCAAAATTGTTTTATGTAAAAATACATTTTAACTTAATTAATTAAAAAATAATATTTTTTTGAATAATTTTGATGAATTTTTATAGTAAATATTAGTTCAAAATTTTAACATCCATCTTATGTTTATTATATTCAATAGATAATGATAAATCATGTTTTACAATTTAAAATTCCATTTTTCCAAAAACAATTTATCACATTTTGCACAAATATTTTATATTTTTTTAACAATTATATAAAATATATTTAAAAATTAAATCATCATTATGGAAAAAATAATTTTTTAATTATCATTGGTTGAATTATTGGGAACATTTGAAAAAGTTAAAATATTCGCTGAATAGCGAAAAATATTGGTTTTCATTAAAAACCTGCATTTTAATTCAACGCACTTCAAATAAATTTTTAATTTTAATATATATTTTAATGTAAAATTAATATATTTATATATTAATATATATTAATAAATTGTATTCTATTTTAATAAAATTATTATTGAATCTTTATATAATTTTTTAATCTTTTGAATCATTTCACATTGGAAAACATCTTTTCAATCATATATGTGGAATTAATTATAATTTTATATTTCTACTACATGTAATTGAATTTGGAAAATGGATTCAGTTGTTTTAATTATTATAATTTATATTCAAAATTAATTTAAATTTTATTTTTGTAAATATTTAACTGTAAAAACAATAATAATTAATTTCAACTATTAAGGTTAGAACATGTTTACTGGTGGTTTAAACAAAAAATGATATGAGGTAAATAACATATAAACATATCAAAACACAATTTCAAGGAATTATTTTATGAAATATATAATAATTTTCTATAATGTACAATTTGGGATCATTTTTTATTTCAGAAATGTTAGTATCATTTTTTCATTTCATATATTATTATTTTTTCACTAACCCCACATACAAAATGCCACCTCACTTCACTCATTTACACACATTATCAACCCATTGGTTTTATAAATAAATAAAAATATAAATTAATTTATTCTATCCACTCTTCCAATGATCATTGTTGTGAAAAAATAATTCTATGATGGATTTTTTTTCCAAACCAAAACAAGATGTTTGATGAAGCTTAAATAACCTAAAATGAGCATTTTGTTTTTTTATTTATCCACTTCCATAATTTATTTTTCAAAAAGATTATATTATAACTTCATAATCATAAATACTATGATATTTAATTGTGTTACTATAATATCCTATATTTGTAACCTATTCTATAAAATGGGAAATTAAACTACCAACCATGTGCAAATTAGACTACTACCTCACAAACCAATATAATTCATTTTTTTTTCGCGTACACTCCTAGATGGAAAAAATGATGGATAAAATGATTATATATGATATTTATGATGTTATTACACATTTTCTATATAATAAAAAATTATACATTCTTATCACTCAATCCTTTGAAAATTTGTAATGTAGCGCGTGTGTACGAAGGAATACTGCCCCCTTAACTGAGGTGATGTTTTTTTTAATTTATTTAATGTCGATAAAAATAAGTATATGTTAAATGGATTGTTATTTTATATTAAATATAATTATACATTTTTAATATTTATGTCAAATATTCTTCATACCATCCATTCCATGGAGGATATAGTAATGTTTTTCGTGTGTATGACATACTACCTCATCGCAAAACAATTATATTCATTTTTTACTAAGGCATTTCCATAAAGGTAATAATGCTTAAATAAATTAATATTATATATACAAAAAAATTATTTTTATGATCATATGTTATTTATATTGTATTATTTTCACCATTTGTGAAAATGGAAATAATAATCTTGTATACATACACCCTAACGTATCCATGAGTGATTATTTCATTTTCTATCTCTATAATTTGGTGATTAATATAAATTAAAATATAAATAGTTTTAATTATATCTATATAATGGTGAAAATTATAGAGATAAAATAACCATAATATATATTTGATGACGAAAAATAATAAATATAAAAAAATGGAAAATAAATATATTTTTTCTTATAATAATAATTTAACATGGAATTTTTGATACACTAAAAATGAAAGATTATTAGAAAATATGATATGGTATGATATATATAATTACGGATCTTTAAAATAATAACAATAATATTATATTGATTATACATGATATTTGATCATTTATTAATGATATTAATACACAAGGTAACTGATTTTCATCTCACTTTTCCTTTAGATGAAACAAATGTCTTATTTACTATGTGTATATTTTATATTTAGTATATAAATAAAAATATTTTATTATATTATAAATATATAGAATATTATTTGGATTAACATAAAGGATATATCTTTTAAGTGGGTTGCATTTCAATATATACCAAATCAGAAAAATAATTTTTTCTCGATTATTCTTCTTTGGGACACACATTATATTATCCCTATATATTATTTTCTTTCATATATACACCATGAACATGTTATGTTTGTTTAATAAATATATTTATTCACATGGAATATTAATATTAATGTAATGATATTCTATTAGGAGGATTATGATTCAATTTTCTCAATGTTTAGGGTTTTGAGATACAATATCATCATTTATTAGGATCATTTTTATTTAGTATTGAGATGTTGAAATCATATAATATATCTATCAATAAAATAATTACATTTATTATCCTCTTTATATTTTTTAATAATAAAATTATTTTATTCAATTATTATCTATATGTACTCATGATTCTAAATGAATGTTTTTTAAATATAATGGGGTTTGTCTCTTCAATGTATAACCCTTTTTCTTAAACATCCATGTTTTATAAAAATGTCTTGAAACTTATTTATTGTCTCACTATGTAATTTTCCAAACTAGGATACAATAAATGGTTCGCTTTTCCAGTGGGTCACATGGATTTAGGTGCACCTTCTATTATGATAGATCCTTTCGAATAGAAGCGATGTCCCATGGTGTGTATTCTGGGAGACTATTTACTCATATTACAGTAAAGAAGAATGGTTTAAATCACAATCATCAATAGTAGTATAATAATATAAATCACTAAACCCTAACAATATATATAAAATATTAATATGTAAATAATTAAAATGCTATTCATATACAATATGATGATCATGTAATGTTTCTAAATGAATGGAAAACAACTACACGGATATCCAGTACATAGCATGTATCAATGGGTAATGTTTTCAAAAACAACTATTCCATTTTGGTTAATTTCCTAGCTCTTACTTCTACTCCCCAACTCATATTAATTGATCAATAAATCACCATATAATCATAACGTTCCCATGTCCCATTCTATATCCATGAAGTCTGTCTAGTTACCCAATAGAAGCTCACAAAAGTTGTGAGATAACACTAAATATGCCACCACAAATTGTGTATATAAAAAATCTAGTATGTTTGATATAAACAAACTAATTTTACAACATTTCAAAGTTATAAATGTATTGTATGTAATGCGATAAAATTTTCGTGATAATTTTCATCCTTCTACGGATCCCTGTAAACCAATGCCATACTCCCACAATCTGGGAAGCTATAAAAATAAAAAACCAGTAATATTATCTAGTATATCAATTGTATCATGGTAATTGTACCAAGGATATCTATAAAGAATCAAAAAATTCCATTGTGGAAACTTCATGTATCCATTTCTAAAAAATCTTCGACGATCATGCTATACAAAAAAGATTGTTTCAATTCCACAGAAGCTATTTTGTTAAATCAAAATTGAATGACCATGAAGGGTCAAATCCTAGGTATATAATATCACAACATCCACATAGATTATAATGAGATTATAGAAGTAAAAATAGTAACAACCTGGTTTTTGTCCTCATATCCTTTAAATAATCACATTAATCTTGATTCCATGAATCCCATGTCAAATGGGAAGTAATGACCTTAGAATATAATGGAATCTGGATCCAATGAGAAAATAGGTCCATGGAATCCCCTACAATAATCAAGACCCATGGAGTATAAATAATCATGGAGTCTTAGGGAATCATGATCCAGTGATATTGTCCAAGGAATCCACTACCATAAATAAATCATCATCCCATAACATTCATCTTCCCTTCATAAATTTCATTCCATAATTTCATCCTCCTCATAAAATAATTTACATTTAAATAATAAAATTATTTCAAATATTATTACAACATTTTGAGGAGTAATATCATTATCCTAATATCTCAATTCAATTAAATTTTAAATAGAAGCACTCCATAAAACTAAATATTGTCCCATTCACCAGATTAGTGGTATAAAAAATGTATTAAAAATTTGAAGACATTATGGTTGGAATAGGTTGGGGAAAACACCAACCACCAATATCAATGTTACTAAAAAGAATACTAACATGTTCAAATTCATGTAATTAAATCATTAAATTAATTTTAGGGGCAACGATGGATTGACCAATATGTGGAAAAATGGAAACTATTTTTATTAAATAGTAGCCATAAAAGGAAAGGTATATATTATCTACCGTATACATATACTAGAGAAAAAATCAATTATCAGCCTCTGGTTGGATACATATTTTGAAAAAAATAATGAACATGTGAAAACCCACAATATAGTATGTACTATCATAAACATAGATAACTCATTTTATATTAGGACAATGAATAAAAACCACTACTATAATTTTTGAACATAATATCATGTATCCAATGAGAAAAATATATGTTTAAAATGTTGTGGGATTGGAATGTTACACAAAATCATAGACATATTCTACATAGAAAAATAACGGTAGGATAGGGTTTACAACACCTATAAAAACATGTAAGTAAGATTTAATGGTGAAATTATTACCATAGTATGGGAAAATAGTAAATTTGTGGAAAACATTTGGTGGCATGATTTAGCTTTACATTTGTCCAAACCAACCACCAACTGTACCCCCTTCACTGTCTCAAGGGGGTACCCCACACTGTTTCTTATAAATAGACCAATATACCTTAAAAACATTATGTAATCCTCTTATAAAACTATAATTATTACCACATAATCCTTCACCCCAATTAAAAATAAATCATCAAATAGTGTGTAATATTATATCCCATTTTCAATCCCTCGCATGGTAACTCCTAACCATGTGTCATTGGTCCTATAGTTTCTCCAAACATTTTGGGCGACTATTTTTCTCTAATATAAAGACTCCAAGTTTTGATCAAGCCTCCCAAACCCCAAAATATCTGGTGTCATTTTTACACATCTATAATTTGAAAAAATGTTTTTAAACTGTAATTAAAAACACCCCTAACTCATATAAAATCAGGGGATCACAAAAACGTCACACATTTAAGAAATTCATCCCCAAATTTCCATTCCATCTGTGGTCAAGAAAATCCTATGAATAAATCCAACTATTAATTATGTATGTTAGCCTCCTTCTCCCATGTCTCTTAAAATAAACAAATATTCTACCAGAAAAACCATAACAGAGGAACTAATCACCCCTTATGAACCTTCATGATCATTTCTATAATAATAATAGGATGATCCTAAAATGAAGGATATACCTGAAACTCAAACTCATATAGATATAGGTCTTGAGATGGGTCTGAGTGATATAGTGGTATCAGAGACACATGGAAGACATCATTCATGTCTCAGTGCTTTATAGGTGACTGCAATCGATGGGATACTAGGATGACTATATATAAAATCATGAAAGTACCAACATATCATGGTGAAAGAATACCTTAATTCTTATTCCATCTATGTCCTAGTCTTTGTGATAAATATAAAAAGTCATGATCCCAAATTAAGTACTCTAGAAGTCATATATAATGTTCGGTAAAAATTTTATTTGTCGACTCTGAGGTAGGAATAATTTTCTTGATTCAACTATACCAAACAAGATGTAGCTTCTATGAGAAATATTTTTTTGAAACACTGACTCACTAGCCTCTAACCAGGACATGGGATATTATTATGGCATTTCATACAACACATCATTTGGTAGAATATTTGTAATATTCTAGTACTTATTGTTTTAGGTGAACTCAACTAGGGGTATAATCCTCACCCATGGTCCCCTAAAATATCTAATGCATATTTTCATCATGTCCACATGATCCTGAGTAGTTCACTATAGATGGAAATTAGTCAAAGGGTGGAATGTAATTCATCGAAGAAATTGTTTTCCTAAAATTCTCTAAAAAATCATCTACAACAGAGATGTAAGATAAAAATTCATATTTTATATAACTTTCTAAAGAAACCCATGATGTCATAATATCACATGAATTTATAACATTACAAGACCACCCACTGAGAATGTCTCCCCAATCTCCTAGAAATGAGGGACATTCATGATCTTGTTATCAATAACACAAACAACATCGATACATCAATGAGAAGTTAGAATTTTTTTTTGAAATCCATAACCACATATTCCCATTTATTCTAGGTAATGGGTAACATATGTAAACCCCCATATGGTCTCTAATTTTTCAAATTCACCTAATGTCAGGTGGGAAACCTTGCTGTAAAGTCATCCAACTCTCATCTGATCCCAGATCACCAATAATAGCAAGATAAATCCAGATATATCATGGTAAACTATAGATAAAATTTCCTAAATGAGGAATAAAACTCTTTAATCATATCCTCATGTATGTATGATACAACCTAAACACAAAAGTGTATACACATAATTTTAACCTCACCCACCGAACAACTATGATGTGGTTCCTCACTTGCTAGAATCTCTCATTGCACTACTAACTCAACAACTAATAACAGTCGCATACATAATCTATCCAAAATAGATGATGTCAAAAATAATGATGAATGAAATATATGGCGTTTTCTATCCTCTGAATCCAAGTGAATATCTAAGAATATTGAAATGAGATTCCACTAATTCTTATCCTTTTGAACTACTTATATTTGATTTCGTCTGCTAAGTGAATCAACCAATGAGTTTCAATTACTAGGGATCAAGTAATTGTCAATATGAAAATACTATATATACTCAGTCCAAAATTTATATTCCATATTCAGATCACAATGTGTATATATTTACTTGATTCTTTGGTGGTCTGTATAAACCATAAAACACCCTCCAAATACATAATGTGTCAAAAAACACAAGATGGGAAAAAACTAACTTGGGATCAAGTGATGGGTATTTCATCTTATGTGGCCCCAACTATCAAGACACATATTCTGTGAATCACTCCTCCAACATTAGAACTTCTCCTTTATCGATACTAGATGCATCACAAAACACATTGTAACTCCTACCTGACTCTTGCATAATTAGATGTTGTGATAATGTAAGTCTCCACTTAATCTATTATAATAATATAATATATGTATTTGAACATTAAAAGTTCACACCCTTATTATTTAAGTCTGTAATGGGTAAATCTATATATGATATGTTCTATATGAAATGCCTTTAATACAACTATTTTCACATGAAATGCTTTATGTTTAAAAAATTATACGGTTTCTCCCAGGGAACATCAACTCTCACCTTCTATAGGTCAATTGATACTCTTGTCTCTGAGATAATATGACCCAATAAATGAATAATATCCATCTATACGTGGCACTTTTTGAGCATACATATAACTAATGTTGTCTCATTGTATCCAAAATGACCTCAAGATGTTCAACATGTCCATGTCTATTGACAGAATACACAAAGATATCTCTCTTGAATACCACAATAAATGAATCTAGATATAGATGGAGGACTCACTCCATTAGGGCCATGAAATATGTGTAAATGTTTTCCACACCAAATGAAATAAAAATATATTCATATATACCATACCTTATATGAAATGATGTATGAGCTTTATCAGTATGTCAAACACCTAACTAATGATAACCTATCCTAATATAATATTTTTAAATCATATTTTCTCCTTGTATATGTTAAAAAATATCATATATCAGTGGAAAATGATATCATTTCATTAATATTCAACTATTTCAAGTTATGATAATCCACTCATAGCCTTAGGTTACCATCTACTATTTTCTCAAAATGGACAAGTGAACCCCGAGGAGATATATTGGGTTGTGTAAACCCTATAACCACCAAGTCATTGAGCTACCTATTTAGATCTTAAAACCAATAATAATCAATCCAATAAGATGGAATGTATAATGGTTCATCTCATATATGAATATTGATTGAGACATCCACCTCTCTCTCTGGAGGTAAATGAAAAAATTCTTTCGGTTAAACATTCCTAAAATAATCAACTAGTAGATGAAAATATATCTGATGTTGTTAGTGATCATTCAAAATAACTAGAAATATGCACAATCATATTACCCAGACATTGGTGTTTTAGTTCATATTAGCAAGACTATACATAATATTTACCTATGAGAATAGAATCTCTATCCTATAGGGATGTGAATTTGAACCTCTGGTGATAACAATAAACAATGTGTTGAAATGAAGCAAACTAGTCCATTATGATAATGGAGTCCAACCTAGTCATCTATAGGATATAAAATATTCCATATGAAGTGAAACCCACCGACCTCAAGGGGTCACTCCCTTCACTGGTTTATACAATCTATTCTGATCCCCAACATATTATCTAAGGACTAAACAACATCTGAAATATGAACGAGCCGAATGATCTCCATTAAATGAACCCATATAATTATATGTGATAATATTGTATTAAAAGGGAAGATATTGGGGTAAAATATAATAAAATATTACCTCCCATGGTATATTTTCCAATAGACATAGCTTCAATGGTATAGTATAAACAATATATGTGTCCTAAACTATGGCCCTATAAAACAATCTAACTACTCAGGGTAGTCCAACTAAATTGTCTTGATACAGATGTTGCATGACTATCTCCACCATGACCCACACCATTACACCAATTACTTATAATACTCTCTTCCCCCGCCTTATGTAGGTATGTGAATCCAACACTAGATCCTGAAGTCGATGCCAATCCACTTCCACTGACCACTGTAGGGAAGGTCATGCAGAAACACCATACATGGACCATCCCACAGCAATATAGACACTTTATTAGGTCTCTATCACATTGAATCATAATATTCCCACTTATTCCATAATGAATATATAATATAAATATATCATCACTAATATCATGTCTATTACTCACCTCATGAGAAGCATCAACACAATCCTTACTTCCCCTAAAAGATGAACCACTAGGTCGATCTAATGAACCATCGTGATAAACACCCCCATCACCACTTATGTTTATATTAGTAATAAGATCTTGTTTCACTATCTTGAAAATATTAATCATGTTATACATTTTTTCATGAGATCAAATGGTAATCTTGGTTCTATTCATGAAGTGTGTTCATCTAAATACCTCATCAGCATGGTATATCAGTGGGAAATGCCAATACACATTAACTCATGTTGAATAAACCATAACAGCCATTGTTACCTACTCATTATGCATAAAAAATATTCATCTTTCTTCTCTTAGTGTCTCAATGAAAAAATATTCATTCAAGATATATTTTTGAATTCCTCTAAACCATATTTTGATGTATATCTTTATAGGTTGAAACAACCTACCAAATATTTGCTGCTCACGGATAAATTTATTACATGAGAATACGTTTCTTCTCAAGAGTTGTCTTGAGATTATCGAATATAAAATATTTAGTCTCAATACAAAACTCATATTAATATACACAAAAATCCATGAATATGTGGTAGGGTTCTATTTATGTAACACACCTGTAATCTCTGACCGCAATGGGGCATGATGTGGTGCTCCCAAAATGGAAATTGTGGATCACTTGAAATTATCACATAAATGAGAATCAACACCCATATATGGTAATGTAATTGGAGAATCAGATTAAACTACAATAGGATCTTCTAAAAACCTATGTCCCACCACCTCTAGAGCATGGTCATCACCACCCTCGTGTTGTATAACTAGAAGTCATCATGGTGGCATGTCTCTATAATGGAAAACAAAATTCTTTCAAAATACCGATAATGACAACTCATAGATAAAAATGCAATGTAGGTTGATAAATTCTTATAAATATATCACACCACTTTCATTACTCACGAATCTAGAGATGGGCCAAATAAATAATCATAATCATCACAAGGGACCCCCTACTTAGGACTCTATATCATAGTCTACATTACGTTATTTGATTCAAAAATTCAGTTTCATTTTACATAAAATCACTTTCACAAGTCTATTTATATAATTGTACCAAATGTTTTTCAACTTCAGTTCCATAAGTTTTTATACACATCATGAACTTAAATATAACACACACCTAATACATACCATTCCAGTCCATGGAAAGAATATTCCATGACTCAACATTCCATTGTTGACTGCATAGGTGTCTATTGTAGCCTATGTTGGAAAAAAAATTAGGTTATGGAGTGAACATTAATTAATAAATATTCATATCAAAAATATTAATGAAAAGTTACCATAATTAATTCAAATCCGAAAAGGAATATATTATAAAATCATTCAGTCATCCAATGCATCAAATATGAAATGACATAATATATGTCATGTGAATCCAAAAATGTACCTAAAATGGTGAAATACATGCAATCCATCATCTCACTAGGAACTGGAAAAACATATCATCAATAATAAGATAATATAAGTATTAATTTTCTTCAAGCAATAACAGATTCAATTTGATTATTATGGGTAAATTCCAGAAAACAAATTCTATTACAGGGTATATATCTTTTTTTATATGTGGGCGACCATCTCAAAAACCATCTTATAATCATATTACAATTAAATAATAATATATTTTTATTGAGTCAATGTTTTATGAAAATAAAAAAATGTCTTAGATACAACATTGAAATGTCACATCTTGTGATCCAATAAACATTTCCCTGATTGAGGGGGTAACATGCTATAAAGCAGACATCCCAATATGCAAGTGGCATCCAAATAGAAGTGAGATGCTTGGATATGTCTATGGAATAAATGACTCCCTCATGTTAGCGTGTAACATGGATGAATATTTGATAATGTTATATATAATAATAATAATATAGATCACAAAGACTTAATAGAAATAAATATGATATAGATAAATATCTCATTTCATAATAAATAAACAATTTTAAAATAAGACATATAAAATATGATGATCATGATAAGTCTCTACAAAGAATGAAAATAGGTAAACATACATCCAATACAAAACATATTAAATATGTAAATAATACAAAAATGAACTGTCATATATATCATCCCATGTCTATTTGGTCTTATTCCACTATACTCATATGAATAGATAAACAATGCATCATATAGATGTCACTTTACAATGTCCCTTCCAATATACAAGATGTGTGTATGGGTGCATAATAGTGTACCAAACAGGATGTGAGATAACCTTGAGTAGGAAACCACCAGTGGTTTCTACAAAAAATATATTCTGGGTGATATAATCAAAGTTAGTTTCATTTATATCACATGTATAAAATTACATAATATAGAGTGATAAAAGTCCAACGATATTATACGTCCTAAAAATTATATCTCTATAAAACACCACCCTCTCAAAAAAAGTGAATATAAGAATAGAAATGAACATGTTTAATATGTCCACGTCTTACCAATGTAACATGATAGACATTCTAGTGTTATATGTAAAGCATAAAAATGTCCATAACGAACAATCCATGTAATCTAGTTATATAACATCATCAATGACCATGTTGTATAACCATGAGTGTGTCATATAAAAAGTGACTTTAAGTTGTAAGGAATGTTGTAAGACCATGATGGGTTACATCCACAGTCTATAAGACTAAGAAATCCATGACTAATCCCAAAAGGATTATGATATAAACTCTGTAATGGATTCGTTTGATTCATAGGAGCATGTCAATAGACCATTTTCAATTTTGATTACATGAAAGATGTATCCAAGGGGTAGCAAGGACCGTATCATCATATAGAATGATTATCCAATGATTAAAAAGTTCCAACACATCCATTTACATAATCAAGACCAATAGAGTATTTATTTCCCTGGAGTCATATAGAATATGGATCCATGGAGCTCGTCCAATGAATCCCTACCATAACCAATTGATCATTTCATTAACTTCGTTCAATTTTAAAAAAACTTATATACTCTATATTAAACGGATTGATCACACACATCCCATGGATGGTTTGAAAATTGTATCCCAAAAGGTTTTAACCCATGTGTTTCCTATTATGGTGATAACAACCAACATCCATCACAATGGTAACCAAGGAAAACCTAATTGTTTTTATTTTATTCAATTAAATAATTTAATTAATTTTACGGAAGACTATGAAACTTTCATCAGAATGTATAGTGGAAAATATTCTTAAGAATTACCAAAATGGCTAAGAAACATAGGGACCACCTAGCGTATAAAGATGGTAGAGAATTCACCCAATTGATTTGGTCAAGATCTAGAGTAAAATGAAGAATAGATAAAACATTATGGAATATTGGATTGCACCTAAATTACACAGTCGATATGAATTAAAATTAAGAATGATAATAATATAAACGAAGAACTTATTGTCATGTATCTATTTAGAAAATAAATTCTAAATTTGTCATGAGATTGGAATGTTGCAATAAACCTAGCCTTAGAATGCGTTAAAACACGACATGGGGAGAGGGATACCCAAGGCTAGAGAAAAAACGTAATAAGAGAGGAGGGTTAAAATTTATAGTCATTTATGAAAAATAGAAAAATCTCCCAAAAAAGATGGGGTGCATAGTTGGGACACATGGTTGGAAAAAAGATGTTCCTATCATGCACCCATTTTTGTCTCAAGGGATACCCCACATGGATTCATGCACATTGTTTAGCTAACCATCTAAAAAATGTGTTGCATGCCTCTACTAAAAACTATAGATCTACCTTCACATGTGTTCTCCCTGTGATTCATGGATTCTTAACAAAATTTAGCTTATTTTGGCCCACTATCTAGACATTTTATTATTACACCTACTTATGTTCAATTGGGTGAATAGTTTCTCTTAATAATGCATCCCAAATATTTGTCCCTAAATTTTATGATTTGGGATCCGAATAAGATGTAGAAACCCATGAAACACATACGACCCCATTATTCATCCATAATTGGATAAAAAAATTATTTAAACTAAAAATTGTAAGTTCTCTACCTCAATGAAAAAATCTGTATCTTACACATTAGGTTTTTCAGATACATTTTTGTGCTTTTTTTTGATTTATAAAATTATATTTCTAAATGAATAAACATTGTATACCCCAAAAAGGATTGTTTTTTTCAATGAATTGGAAAATAAATATTTATTTTAATGTTTTTATAATTAATAAAGTCTCCTACCTTACTAACCATGAATTGTGCTAATGAATCCATTATAATTTTCTATTGTTATTTTCCACCAAAAGGATTAAAAATGAAATATAAAGTATTCATTTTAAAATATTATTTTGAATGTGAAAATGTTATTTCATTCATGAAATTCATTGAATAAATTTCAAAAACTTCATTTTTGGTTTACTAAGATATTTTAATTGAAAATTATTTTAAATTTTTTTTAAAAAATATTTGTTAAAAAACATTATCACTGTAAAATAGGGTATTTAACGAAGGAAATGTTTCAAGTGGTCTTTCAGAATTATTTTAGATATAATATGACATATTAATATTTTATATATTCATTAATGGATATAATATTGAATGATACCATCCCTATTATTCTGTTGGATGGATTATTATTATGATGATGAAATGGTTATGAAACCCATTTATTTTTAATGAGTTATGATATGTGGAATTTATAAAATTATTCTAAATCCCATTTTTAGTAACCCATTTATAATGAGATAATTGGTGAATGTTTTATAATATTATAGAAATCATTTTTCTGGTATTATTTTTCAGATTGGTGGGACCTATATCTCCATCCAATTCATGGGATAATGATTTTTATATCTTGAGATAATAGTATGAAACAAATAGATAGTTTTTAAACAATATGAGAAGCATGTGTGTCTGAATACTATATGGTATTGATGTGTGTCCTAATCCACCCTGGTAAATAAGTGATATGTCCTTATCCACTTGTATTATGTTCTTTGTAGTTACCATTAAAATATGAAACTGTTTTATCTTTATATCCATTATTTCAGGTGATAAACATCTAATCCAAATTATTATTATGTTTCCTTCCCCTGATAATGAATACTTGTTTATATAGGGTATGTATAATATTAATACACTATTAGAATATCATTATTTAGATGATAATGATCATTAATGACCAAATAATATTTTTTTTTCTATTCTCTTAATTCACAAAACTATTATGGTCCTTTTGAATATTTTTATGAATTTTATTAATTATTCATGAAAAAGGTGGAATTTATATATGAAAATATTAGGCCCTTATAGCTGGTCTGAGAGTATTGTTTTTATTCAATCATCTGTGATTAAAATTATAAAACCATTATTAAACACAATATGGACATGTCTAATTATAATATAATATTCTAATATTTTGGTAAGAAAGTGATTGTGTGGTTTTCAATGAAATAAAAATTGGTCAGAATATTAAAAGTAGGAAAATTCACGAAATAGAGGTACCCAGTAGAAATAAATATAAAAAAAGAATTTGGAATTAATTAAGATTTACCTAGTTCATAATAATTGGAATTAATAAACAAATATCATACCAATCAACTGGGATATGATATTGTCAATTGAATTTTTTTATGAACAATTATGACAGATTTAAATTTATGATCGTCGTTGAAGAACTTGGTTCCTATGGTTTCATACATTAATGAGAAGGTTTCATGATTTAGACATCTTATAACTTACTCTAAATGATAATGTGGTTTTCCTATATAGTAATTGTTGTTCGTACTATATTTTTTTGATTTTATTCAATGGAGATAAATATATTGAATTTGATTAATGTTTAATGTGAAGATAAATGTGTTAATGAGAAACCAAATGGGATAATTACGGCGGTAAATGATAATTTGATTATGTCTATTCAGATATAATTAAATATTATTGAAAACATCAAACTTAACTGACTCTCATGAATCACCATTGAAGAATGAAAATGATAATTTAGTGTATGGGTGGGTCATAATATATTGGAAAATATATTCTGTTTCCTATATTTCAATAATATATGAAGTAGAAACCAATTAAATGTATCAGTAGAACATGAATTTTATTTATTGTGGAAAAAAATGACACAATGAATTTAAATTCTAAGAAAAAATGTATGGTTTTATTTAGTGTAATGGATTCTAATATTGGTTACTCATTGATATCACTGATATTTTAATTTTGTAATAATAGAATGATTAGGAAATACACAAATATATTTCCTAGATGGAAATTTTATGTATAGGGGCCACAATGTCGTACAAATAAGTGTTTTTTATTGATGATATATATACTAAAAATAAAATATGAAAGGAATTGGGTACTAATGAGAAAAAATGATTAATCCAATGAATGATGTATAATTATTGATGTTGTTATGTATTGGTATTTTACAAGTATTAAATAAGAGATTATTTTTCTCTACAATATAATCATAAATATGATCGATAATTCATCAGTTGGTATATATTACCTAGAAATGTGATTTAATGTAAATTCAATATTTTACAAAAAACCACATGATTTTTTGAAGACATCCCTTGATATATTTATATCATTTAGTAAATGATGTTTCTATGAATAGATTTAGTATACGAATAACATAAATTTGATAGATTTTATGTCCTTCAAATTTTATATTTTTTTGTCGATAATGAGGAATATATTATCTTTAATGAATTTTTTATCATTATTGGATTTATGGAATATATTCATTAATCCGTGGTATTATTAATGGAATATGGAATGATGTATGTTTTAATTAATTTATTTAGTTAATTTTGAATATTACCATGTTTTATGAAAAAATATATCTATGGTATAAACATATTTTGAACATGAAAAACTAAGAGATGATTAAAGATATTTAGGGTATTAAAGTTGTAATTTTGGAAAAACATATTGTGACATTATGTATAAATTTAGAATTTTGGATGGTTCATATCGTTATCAATTTATGTAACGATTATATTTTTACATTGGGTATATATTTCAAGATTAATTTATAATTTAACCTTATAATTATTCAAGCATATTAGATAACACGCGATAACTATTTTTTGGTCAATAAATAGAGAAATAATGAAAAACATATCCTTATTTTTTAAAATTATGATCCACTACTGATTCAATCAAAAATAAAAATAATCCTCATTTCATAATATAAGTGAGCATGTGTAAATTGATCGATGGAAAAATATAGGATGATACTGTGGTTATTAAATTTAATATAATCATTTATGTATATCGTCTCTTGAAAATTAATTATCTTTAATAAATGGAAATGAAAATAAAATTTTATAAATTTAACCTCATTTTTATTGAATTACTAATATTTTCTCATATCATATATCTATGTAATATCGGTCATTAAAAATCTATTTACCATTTTCTCTATCACTCGCTATTATTATTTTGTTTATATTTTTCTTGTATGTTTCCATTATTTCACATACCACCAGTGTTCCCATTTATTGAAACTGAGTTATGTGTCACTATAGGATATATACTATCATCCATTTCCCTAATTATAATAGGAATTTTTATAAACCCTTTATATGACTTGAGTTTCCCAAAATGGAATTTTCTAATTTTAATCCCTTGTATATTGAGAAAACGTTGAAATTATGAGGACACTATTTTCTTAAAATGTGTATAATTTTATACCAAAATATTTTATGAAATATTTTTTTACAAAAAATTATAATTAATATGATAAATTTTTATTCATGCAACATTGAGTTTTGACAAAAAATGACATACTATTAATATATTAATATTTAATATGATTTTCTTCAACTAGACGTTGGAATGATGGGTAAGAATTTGATAAAACATAATTACAGAATTATATGGTTAAAACACAAAAACAGAATGATATATATATATATATATATTAAACTCATTGGTGACAAATTATTTATAAATGAAAATATGAACCATTTAAAAAAAATAAAATCATTTTCAGGTAAAAAATTTTTCTATAAAATAATTTATTATACATCAATAAAAAACAAAATAGTTTTGTATAATAATTTTCATGAAATTTATATATTATATATTCAATAAAATTTTCTACCTTAATATTACGTGTTTCATAAATAAGAGAAACAAATCAATTTTATTATTAAAACAATATTTTTCTTTAACGATTTTTTGTAACATTTTGTGCACATTGTTTGAAATTAATTTATTTCAAAATTAAGAACATATATAGGAAAAATAATTCATATATTTTTAAATGACAATTTATAAATTATTAAGAGGTGAATTTTTTGATAATTTAATAAAAATTCAACATTTCTATTTAATAATGAAAATTAATGGATTATCTTAAAAAACAACATTTTCATTCAATGAATTTACAAGCTAAATTTTAATTTTAATATTTTTAAAGAAAAATTAGATTAATTATTATTACATAAATACAATAGAGGTCATTGGAATCAATTTCATATCTTATATTGATATATAATGTTTTAAAACAATAAAAATTTATCTCTCTATTAAAATGGTTTTTTTGTTGCATGTGGATGATTTATTTTAAAAAAAAAACTAATTTATGATAGTTAAACTCTGATAAGTTAATTTAATTTTTTTAATAATAGTGTTATATATTATATAAATATGTAGACATAATATTTTACCATAATTAATGTACAAAATATTAAAAATACATTGTCGTATTTAATATTAAAATGGGTTTATTAAAGGTTAAACAAAAAAAGAAAAGGGGTAAAAATATGATTTAATTTTTAAAAAACTATATTATTTTATTTATTAAAAAATATAACTTCTATTTTTATTTTTTAGAATATTATGGTGCCTTTTGTATCCCGAAAAAATTGGTAACATAATTTTATTTTGAAACATTATAACTAATTCATTTCACACACTTAATATGACCACACACTCTATTATCCTTTTGCAAAGATCCCACCCCAATTAAATAATTAAATAACTCCCTAATATATTCATAGTTTCATTATATTGATCATAAACATATCATACAGAGGGTTTCGTGCAAACAAAAACATTGTTCCTCAAGAAAAAGTATTGTCTTCAACAGAGGAGTTTTTTTTATTTCATTCTACACCAACATAAAATATTTTTTTAATTATTTTGATATGAAAAAATAAATATAATCTAAATTCATAGATGTAATTATATTAATTTAATAATATATATCTGTATCCCCATAAGTGAAATGGGAATCGAAATTATCGATCGTTTTGTACAGTGGACTACTTCCTCAAAAACCAATTTTATTTATTTTCTATCATAAACTCACATAGATTTATATAATGATATATTTTATTTTTATATATGTTTTTTTGATATTATTATTTATTAGGAATTATAATATTGCATCTACATTCTTAACTCCAAACCAATTAGTTAAAAATAATGTCCCTCATGTGTAAGGAAGACTACAACATCGTGGACCGATGTGATATTTTCTTCATTTATGTTTTACATGGATGGTAATAAATATTTATTAAATTATATATATATATATATATTATTTTTTACATAATAATCCTTATTTAAAAATTATTTCACATATAACTTTTTACTTTTTATTCCATGGGGTATACAATAACTTTATATGTTTGTCTGGAGAACATCCATCTCATGAAGCGATATGATTCTTTTTAAATAATTTTTTTTATTAAATTTATTTTAGATAATAATAATTAACAAATGATATAATTATTAAAAAATGTTTATTTTTTAAATTTAATATATAATTTATATTTATTCTCTTAAATCCATCAAGAATATCAGAAATATATTTTTTCGTACGTGATGCCTACCATATCCATGAATGGTATATTTCATTTTCTATCTCTAGTTTTATAATCTTCTATAAATACATATATAATTACATTATATGATATTTATATTAGGTATAAAATTATGGATCTTACTTAAAAATGATCAAAAACTAGATGACATAAAATAATAAATGAGAACATAGATGAAAAAATGAGTTATTAATTAAAACATGACATTAACATGGAATTGTTAATAAAAGTATTATAAAATGTCATAAGTAACTAATATATGAATATATATATATATATATATTTAATAAATATATTTATAATAAATTAATATTTATTTTATAGGGGAATCATACTTGTATTAAGGAATTTGAGACTTATGGTTAGGTATTTCTATTCATTTTTATTTTATGTCAAACACATTCCATATTCACAATTTGTATCATTTATTTTGTTAATATAAATGCCATGATTTAAATATATTATTATTTCTAAAAAATTATGTGGATTCAAAAATATAAATGAGGATATTCATTTCATGAATTTTACAGTTAAAAATATTCTAATGCGGTAATTGATTCTACAAATTTTTTATTCCTTGGGACATATGTTCTATTATGTACCTATATTATTTATGATGTGAAAATACAATTCCATTTGACATGTAGTATCATTAATTAATATATTCCCATGTATTCTATTATTTCATTAAATTTATTCCGTTATGGGTTTTATGAATCAATTTTACCATGTGGTAATTGTTTTATGATACAATCTCATCATTTATTGGGATTGAAAATATTTATTCTTATTATGGGGGAATATTGTGAACTGTCCCATAATAAATTCATTAATTTTCATCTCCTATGGTTATATCTTAATAATACAATTTTTTCAACATTTTCCTCCCTTTGTATTCTCATTATTGAAAATGAATACTTTTTTAAGAAAATAAATTTCTCCCATCATTGGTAAAATACTTTTTTTCTAATTTCACTGTTTTCTAAAAATTTAATTAATAAATAAATAATTTTTCTCTAAGAATGATTAATGTAAATTTTAACATATTTTCAATTTTTTAATAGATAATTCAGTTTTTACAAGGTTATTTTTGAAGAAAATTAATTTTCATTAATAATTTTTTATTTAAAAAATTTATTTGTCCAATATGATGTGATATTTCCCTCATGAAATATTTTAAATTATTTTCAAGGAATAATTTATTTTTTTGAATTTATTTTAAATGAAAATGATTTCTATTATGTTTTATCATATTTTTTTATTTAGAAGGTTATTTTCTAGTGAAATTTCTATTTTCCTCAATAAATATTATAAGTGATCTTTCAAAAGTAATTGTAAATTTATGATGACATTTATTGATGATATATATGGATTAAAAAGGATAAAAGTAAATTATAACCTACATAATCATTCACTTGATGGTAATTTTTTTGAAAATATCATTATTCAACCCATTTATTTTTCAATGTATATGGTATAGAAAATTTATGAAATGGTTATGAAATTAAATTTCTTCACAGCATATATAATTTGATAATATGATTATATATTTAATATTTATAGTTTAAATATATATTGATCTCATTATGAGATAGGTGGGACCTATATCTCTCTCTAATGAATTGGTTAAAACCATATATCTAATGATATAATAATTGTATACAAGTTAATGGGCATGATCCACTATACAAATAATTTGAGGCTAGGTCCACAATATGAAACAAGTGCATCCTGGTCTACAATGGGATATAACTGATAAGTCATATTCCATTATGTTGATGATTTTGCAGTTAAACATGACCCCAGAATTGGATTATTATATTTCAATTAGTTCCACATGTTTATGAAATGATTGTATGGTTCATGATTGACTTCAAAAAATTGATCACTATTAAGGTCCCCCTTTTCTAAAATGATAAATTTATAGCGCATGAAAAAAAATTATGATCTATAAATTGTGGGGTATAAATATTTTAATATATTTTTCTGAACAAATATTTTTTTGATTATATTATAATTTACAATGTCCATATAATGATATCCCTTATTATTTCCCAAATTGGGAAACTATATCACATATTCGTATATTTCAAACCTTAGTCTAGGAATAATGGTTTAGGTAGGGTATTAAAAACATTAGTACTATGTGAAGATATATTTGTGGGAGATTTTGAATATCTATCATGAAATACGAATACTTTTTTCTTGTCTCCAAATACACATAACTATTATGGTCTTTATGGGTGTGTTGATGAATTTTTTTAATATTTATTTAATAAATGTTATATTTATGTATGATAATACATCTTCAATATTCTGAGATAGTATTTAAAGGGAGAAAATAAGAGATGTTTATCTATGGTTCTTGGGAGGTGTCAGATACCCGTGTTGCAGCCACATACCCTTGATATGTGTGATGTTTCGGAGGATTCTCCAAAATATAGGATAATTTTTTATTATTTGGAATATAACTAAAAATTTACAACAATATTGTTTTGAGGACCAATTATCACTTCTTAGGACCCCATAAGTGTTGACCTATAGCTTTTGGAGAGAAAATTGGACTTTTTTTAAAATTACAAAGGATCTCCAATAGGAAATACTAATCACATTGATCATAAATCCAGTAAAATAACATGTTCTATGTATATTCTAGTAATATTAATTTATAGATTTCAATCCCATTTAATGGTAGTACACACCATATACTACCCATCTACCATATAGTAAAACACTTTTCTATACAGCCTGTGTACGAGCACTTGGTCAGGTAGAGTACACAACCATACACCATGTGGGGTACACGCTATGTAAAATTACACAAGTAGGTATTGATATATGTCCATTCCATGTGATGTAAATTTGGAGGTAACCCATATAGAAATTCTCTTATGTGAATGTTTTAAACACTGATTACTCAGGTTTTACATTCCATACCTATGTAAAGCATATTCCCATACGGGTTATTGAGAGTACACACTGTGTACTTCCCCAGTGCCACAAATTTGAGGTATTTCATGTTATTAATATCTTTGGTATTAATTGAATTTATAATTAGAATAATTTTTTTCCCTGTAGATAATTATTATGTAACCCTTAGGGTGACTTGTGGATTATTATGATGTCGATATGGAAAATGATCTTTTATGGAGATAAGCATCCTCCCGTAATGAAATGAATTTTTCTTTTGAGAGATGCACCTTGATCAATGACAGTCCATCTTCCATCTCCCATTACCAAAAATTAAATATCATTCAAACAATGATGTATCCCTTCGATGATGTTACATTCCATCCCAAGCACCCAATATATTTTTGTTATAGGGATTTCAAATGAGTTATATTGAGAGATTAATTAATTTCATAGATCCCATGTAATGTATCTTTTCATTATTTTTTACTTATTTATATCCCATGTAGGATGAATAATCAAATGTTGACTTAATGTATCCCATGTAGGATACCTCTTCTAGAATAATATTTCAAAGGTACCCCTGTGGGATGAATTCACATACAAGATAATATAGAAAAAACCATATGGTGTTTATCTAACCCATTTAATATTTAATAGAATCACATATATGGTTCCTTATGTACATATACAATTAGATATGGTATCTTATAGTATGTAACTTCATATGTGCTGACATATAGAATTAAATGAATGGTATCATTTCATATGTTTTGACCTCAAGTGGTCCCATTATTCATTCTCATAGAAATATATGGTGCTAACCAAATCCTATATTTTTCAGTTAATATCATGGTCCCAAGAATCGAGTTTAATATATATGATTTAATATTCATAATATCTAGTAAAAATAATTCTTTATATAATGTTTAGTTGATTGAGATTACCTAAAAATTAAATTTTTATACCAATGTATGATTTGACGAAAATATGGGAAAACGAAAATATTTTTAAACAAATGTGTTATCCACAAAAGGATTTCAAAAATTGGTAAGGGAAAAATAGTAATTCCAAAATCAACTGTCCTATATGTCCAAAAATTAAGTTTAATTACCTACTAATGCAGGTCATTCATTATAATATCATAAAAGTGATCTAAGTTATTGACTGATTCCTTGATATATTCATCCACATTGATCATTCTTCATTGAATCCTCAGGAGAAAATGTTTTCCATTTTGTTGAACCACACCATATTCTATTAGTTAATGAAAAATAATTTCATTCTCTCATATATTTTGTCAATAACCTCTGTGAACAATTCATATAGAATGATTATTTGTTTATTTCTTCCTTCCGTTTTATAACAAGATCTTAAAAATCATCCTTTTCTACTTATAATATTCATATAATTAATTTTAAGACATAGAGTAGCATAGATTCCAGGTTCATCACAGTGATGTATCGTTATACTTCCATGATTAACTCATATATATATTTATAAACTACCTTACTAGAAAATTCCATATCACCTTGTAAAATTTGATGATTCCCCATATATTATCATTGTATCTTTTTTTACTACCCTGTGTGGAGATATATTTATAATTCATTTTTTTAATAATCATGTAGTTTTTTCAGTTCATTATATTTTATTTTTATTAAGAGGGAAATTTGGGAAGAAAATATTTCCTTTCATTCCCTTCCTTGATCTATACGCGACCATCATGGTCCCTTTTGAGTCCTACTCATTATCCATTATTAGATGTGAGTCTTCTTCTTTTCCACATAGTTCAATATCCTTAGAAGACAATGAATTACCATCTTTCTTTCACCTTCTCATATATGTCATCCATCATTCAAGATCAACATTTTCCGTCAAAATTGAACTAATGGTAGAGAAATAGTTTTTGAGATGAATAGTAGTTTCTATTTCACATTGGTCAAGCATCCCAAGTCTGGAAGAAAGAGAATCATTCAAACTTATAAAATCTAGAGGCAATGAATAAACTATTGAGTCTTCCTAGGTGTCATATAAACTAGAGGAAATGTTATAATAATCTTCAATCCATTATCCATTCCTACAGACATAACCAGAAAGAAATGATAGTTTGGACTCGTGCAAGGTATGTGTAGTCTTCTTAACATCATAAAAATCACTCTTAAACATGGAAAACATTATCACAACTAATGTATGAGAATTCCCAATACATGTCTTTTCCTGAAGATAATTCAAACTGATCCTCTCCACATATTCCAAATTGAAATAAATGATTTCCACTAGAATAATTATCCCAATGGGTGGAATAGAAACTTCTTTAGCTTTGAGATCTATGAAACAACTTTAGAATAATGGAATTGAGTGCCCCAACCACATACAAGAAGGGAAATACTCTATCCATGAATTGAATACCAACCTATTATTACAATAAAAATCTTCGATGACCATAATTTAGACCAAATTAGTAGTATTTTGGAGCAATATAGTGTGAAACATATATGGGAATAAATAGAATGGTAAAATGTGTTTTTATACTATTCAAACAAAATAAACAACCAAATAAATTCCCTAACATGGATATTTTTGATAGATTATGAAAAGGGATAAGATGTTCCAAAAGACATGCCCAAAGAGGAATAGTAGGAGCATCATAATACATATTAAAATTATAAGACCACCAAATGTGGAAGAAGTGGGATATGTTTCAAAATAAGGGAGATATTCATCATGAAGTAATCAAATATTCCACCTAGTTGAATGAGACCGAGATATATCGCTCATCTTGGAGAAAAACACTCATAGTTTCCTACCCTTTCTTGGTGAATACATACCATATTTCAATTTCTCATTGATCATAGAAACCTGATGGATGGGTTTAAGGCGTGATATTCTATAATCAACCATTTTCACTCACATGGATTTTCATAATTATCCTACAGAAGTTATGTATTATCTCTTTGATTGGGTATGTGCTTCATCTCAGTGTTAGTTTTAGATACATGAATATTTATTTTAGTTCATTCAATGTAATAATAATTATATGGTCAGAAAATCGGGGATCATTTCATCATATATGAAATTGTAATTTGGGATTTTGTGGAATTCTATTTTATTACAACATTAATTGTATTTACACATTTTCCACTCATCATATTTTTAACAATATAAGATGTATTTTATTTTCTGTTCTTTATTACTTTGATTTGAGGGTATATTCTTCACATTACTATCTCTTTTAGAACGTAATTATTATTTTAATGCATCTACCCTATGTATAACTTCACATAATACCAAGTGGTGAACCATATTGGGACATAGGGTTAGAGTCCCCAGTTTTGTGACATTATAGAGAGAAACAAATTCAATAATTGAACAAACAATGGTTTTTCTCATTTAGAAATAAAATAATGTCCATAAATAGAAGATAAGACCACATATTATTATAAAATTTGACCCAAATTGTCGATATATTTTCATTGATTATAAAGGATGATGTTTCCATAATCTAGGAATAGGTCATTGTTATTGTTCAAAGTTAGCACGGATTCATGTGTAGGATTGTAACATATGGTCTTTAAATATGGTTATTGATGTTGTTTGGGAACAAAGGTATGACACTTAAGTGTGTAGCTTCGTGTGTGGGAAGAGACCATTTTATAAGTTTTTGAGTTGTCATTATGGGTTCAATGTGGAGATTAAATATTAGTTTTTTAGTTTCTTGATTAATAACATGTCTACAACATAGATGATACTGTAGATGAAGTTCATGTATTGGAATCTTGTTTTGGGTGATTTAATTTTGATCTAATCATGAGTATGATTAGGGGTGTGATAGTGCTTTTGATTATAGTAGAAATATGGTTTTGGATTCATTGTGGATTAGATTTTGATTTATGATTTTTTGGTATTATAAATTCTTTATTGTTATTTGAAATTTCTCATGATACATCAAGGGGTTTGGGGATCATGATTTGGAGATGGGAAAATGAATTGGTGTGTGTGGATGAGAATAATTAATTGTAGTAATCCAAACTTCATTCACATATCATCTTGTGGATGATCAGGTTTGAAGAAATGATAACCACACATAGCATGTCATTAAACTACTGTTGATTCATCCTTAATTTAGTATTTTGATTGAGTTGAGTATTATGTATTGGAATCATCCTTTGCAGTTGGACTATATTGTGGGGAACACCATAATCATTGTGATAAATTGATTGATGAAACTATAGGTTATCAGTATAAAAAGGTTACATGGAATTTCATCTCTGTGTTTTGGTGGCGTGGATGAGTGAGTATCATAGTTATGATAAAAATATTCCCTATCATCACGAGTTTCACATTTTAGGTGTGTTTTTCATTTCATGGTAAAATGAAATGGGATGATTGTAAATTGTTGACTGAAATTGGTCATTAGTTATGGCTAAATGGTCAACGATTAATCTTATATATTTGATGTTTAATTTTAGAGTGGTTGTAAGGAATGATTTTTTATGAATTTCAATTATCTTGATGAATTTTAATTTTCATACTTCTTTAGTATGGAACTTTTACAAATTTCATACTTATATTTTTTTAGAGTATGAATTTTATATATATATGTTTTTGTAAATGCATCATGTCTTGAGAGTTTCTCATATACTCGAGAGAGTCTCATGATATAATGGAAAAGAAATTATTCTTTCAATGATTTCTATATTTAGTTTACTATTTGGTGCACCCAATGTAGTGAAACCATGATGAATCCAAATAGTGTTGTCTTTTATAGTAATTTTCGTAAATAACATAGTTATTCTACATTATTTTAAAAATGTAAATGGTTTAACTTCATATATTTTATAAAAAATTATAAAGAAAAGTTCTATTTTTAGTTTTGGATCATGATCAAAACTTTTTCAAAGAAATCCTATATGGGACCTAAAAATTTATTTCATAGGTGATCAACATGGTTTTCATATGTGAAGGTGTTCATCATAGATAGTGAATACCTCAAGGATTGAACATGGCTTATCCAACATTGAATTTAAATAATGAAAATCATTAAAGGTGTAATATTTGTCAATTTTCTCTCTAGTGTTTTAATGGGAATTCCCTTTTATCATCCTCTCATTAACACACATAACATCTATTATAACACCTCACATTCTCCTTCATTACCAATTTCATTATTGTGGGTTTCTTATGATCATTTGGTGTTTTATTATAAATTATTCTTCTATTATCTATGTTATTTCATTATTTTTATTAGCATGAAATTTTAGATGTGATTATTTATATATTAGTGATGTGATTCCAATATATCATTGTGGAATCATAATGTTATTATGGGAATTTTTATTGATTTTATAGAATAAAAACTGATACATTAAATATGTGTTTTCATGTATCGATTTGTCTGAGGACTGTCACCATCAGATTTTATTTGTGCTCTTCCATAAATATAATAAATCAAATTTCTAATTTTGTCTTGGTTGATAGTAATTTATAGAGGGCATGTGCCAAAATCTTTCCATGGGATGATAGAATGTTGTTGGATTCTATTTCAGTGTGTTAAGATCCCCAATTATGTTTTAGAAAATTATTAAAAAATAATATAAAATCAAAAAATCATGTATGGTTATTAAAATGGATTGAATAATAAATTATATATTTATTATAATTATATATGGGGTGTTTTCTATTGATATATGCGGTAATTATTTTTATGAACCATTTGACTAGAAAAATGATGCGCTTGTCTGTCTATGAAATTAGAATGAAATGGATTTTAATGTAATTTATGTAGTCCTCCATCATACTGGTTGTGAATTATATATCATTGTTATATATATTGTAATATATTTGTTCTATCCAATAATGTTAATCATCATTTTATTTATTTAACTGTTACAGTAAAATGGTATTCTTATAAAACACTATTTGACAGGACATGTGGGATCCTACACATTGTCCTGAAGAATAAATTTATAATGGGTGTGGCCTTTCTAATAAATGGATATACTATAGATTAGAAGTGTGGAAACCTTATGATATTATAGTCCCTGATGGAATTTAGAGATGAAAATGATGTGAATGTTCTTCATCCACTGATAGGTGAGTACTTTTGTGGGTATAACTTCTATAAGACAAGACAAAAAGAGTCTTCACGAGAAATAATCTATATTTCTATTGGAAGGAAATGAGATTGGGCCCTCACATAAGAGTGACTACGAAAACGAGGATAGTGAATTCTTGACCTAGATTTAGAAATCTTAATTGATTTTATAATGTCTAAGTGATGGGATTGGACCAATTTGATGGCAATATGAAATAGGATCATGTGAATTATGTATTTATAGGGATGTGACCTTGGGAAGCTTAGTAAGTCAACTAGTGTCTTTTTTAACCATGATATTGTGCGTATAGGATATGTGTAGTAATGATTATGGCTACAACCTTATAACCTGAATCAATTATGGAACATGATTGTATTTGAGATAGACTCACTTAATTCTATGATGTTTTGAGATTCAAATGATATTATGTATATTTTACTTATATCCATCTTTCATACCTCATATGAGTTTGGAATTCCTTGAACATGATACTTGTATTTAGATGTGATTTCGTTTGTAGTACCATAGAGATGACCCATAGATTCATATGTGTTAATGATATGAAATTCCATAGACATGATGATTGGATTCAAATATCATATATATATATATAATTAATTGGAATCATTCATTATATTTTCATGTCATAATATTTTGATTTATATAAAATTTATTCATTGAATAATTGTAATGGTATTCCACCCTACAAGGTGAAATATAGGTCAAATATGTATTTCCTTGTATATTCTTAGTATAATTGTCTATTAAAAGAGATATTTCTAGATTTAGGTAGAGTTTCACTAAAGAATTATCCATTTTCCAAATACAAGAGAAAATTAGTATAATACATGGTTGTAGTCACCAAAAGATCAGCCAAATATGTTTTAGTTCTATCAATGGTATCATAAAAGAACATAGGGATTTAAGGTGTTCATTTATTAAAAAATATTCCAATATATATTATTCTGGTTTCAGTATCCCATTACTAATCATTAATTTAATGGTTATATATAGTACCTCATCGATAGTTCCATACTACATTTTACTCACACTGTGATTGAGTGGATATGAATCTTCAGTACCTAAGGAGACATCACTAATACTAGTATTAGGTATGGAAGATTCTTCATATTAATAAATTAACTTAGATAGCCACAAAACATAATGGATATTAATTATGCACAAATCAGGGATCTAGTAGAGCCGTAAATTTATTAAATTTTTTTTATAACTATAATAAACCGAGTGTGAAAAATCCATAGTATATTGGAATCATCATAAGTTTTCCTTTATTGATGATGTTCCAATATATTTTATATAACATATGTTGGTGTTTATTTATTTTTAATACATTTATTTTTAATATTAAGGACTTTATGTTGTCAATTTATTTTTGTTGATATGCACTATAATATTAGGTAATAGTATACATATTTTAATACTATAGTCCCCCACAACAGTTTTTCAAGATCATTCATATGGGGATGCACTTGTTAGCTCACATTGAATCCTGATTTGATTACTATTCATATATTACAATACCAAGTATCTTATTAGTGGGGGTATTCATTTATAAAATTGATATTCTGTGAGTTAGAATATTGATAATATTATATTTGAATCCATGATGTTTACGAGATCTTATAGATTATGTTATATAGATAATTTGGTCACTAATATCGATTTTATAAGGGTGTTATATGGGTTGAATTAATGGTGTGCTTATAATTTTTATAATTATAAGTATTATGATTATAACTCTAGTATATTTGAGGTATTTTCCTATTTCATGTGGCCTAAATTTGGGTTACCCTTCTGGTGTACTATTACATTTCCCTTCTACAATCTGGGTTTTTTATGCATTTCAATTTGACATTTATTTGTAATTATCACTGTTATTTCATCATTGTTTAAAAAAATGGGATGAGGTTTTTGGAATATTATCCTTTAGAATTATTGGGGGTATATAATTGAGTAACCTGGAGGTGATATAAGTTTTTAGTTAGTCCATGAGTGGCAATGGGTTGAAATTTTATCGTTATATCACCACGAAATGTGTTATATCGTTTTTTACACAATGTTTACTTATGTTATATTTAATGACATAGAGTTATAAAAATATAAATACATAGTTATCCCTGATCATGTTTTTTTCCAACTATTCTTATTAGATGTGTTTTATTAATTATTTTACCTAGTATCCTTTGGTTTGTTTTGAGGATATGAATCCTTTTTGGAATTGATCATTTCATTTTTGTATTTTTATAGTATATTGAATCTTACTTTATCATTTAATAATTTATAAACATTATTATATTTTATATATTTATTCTTATTTAACATGTTTATATGTGGTTAAACTGTTATAGATTTATTAAAAGGGTTTGGTGGTACTATAGTAGGAGTTCATTTTCATTGATAAATATATTTTTAGTAATGGTTTGGGTGGTTATTTAGGTTGTGGGTAGATGTTGATATTTAATTCAATTGGTTTTATGGAGTTGGTTGATGAGTGGTGATAATTTTTATCAGATCTTTATTAGTTTATCCTAAACCCCCCCCCCCCACACACATTTCTATTTCTTAATGTTTTATCAATTAATTATTCATCTTCAAATGAAATTTTTAAAAAATTGGCATAATAGGGAAAATTGTGACACCCCCACGCCATTAATTCAGATATTATCTTTAAAATGTTTTGTATTGGAGGTCTTAATGTTTATTTTCATTTTTAAGTGTTTCGTGATATTATTGAGAGATTTATGAAAAGATTGAAGTAGGATAAATTTTTATCTATGGAGGATATAACCCATCATTCATCCCTGAGGTTGTGAAAAAAACATTAATTGTTGGCAATCCTATAAGAAATGGAAAATTCCCTAGAGATCAATTAGGTGGGAAATTGATACTATACTGGTTTGTATTAAATACACTATGACACATATATTATAAACTATGATATGTAATGATATATGGGCTCTATTATATTTCATAAAATTTTATGTCATAATGACTGATTGCTCGGTAGGTCATCTCTATCGAATCATTTAATTCCAATATGTACATTGGGGTTATAAAACGAATGATATTTAGAGTGAACAACTATAGTGAATTGTAAGGATAATAAAGTATATAGGGTGTTATGGAAGGATCAGTATGTTATAAGTAATGGAGGGTACATAATGATGGTTTCCTACTCTAGTGTTATTATTTTTGATATTTTTCACTCAAATATTGTCATGGATTTTGAATCATTTTTCCTCATTAACCAATATATTCGGACATCCAAAGATCAATTGAAGATGCTTATTTTTTTCCTCTATCTCACTTTGTTCATGAATACTTCTTCACGGATTCAATGAAGTCCATCAATGTTAGTAATATATATTACCACATTCCATCATTGTTATATACAATTTTCTTTTATCCCACAAATACTTAACACAATAAATTTCCATTTCTTTCTAGTAGGTTTTAATCACGGTTGATTGGATATGTATGTGTCATCATGAGTGTCAACATTCACTATTTAGGGTTCTCTAATAGAGGCATTGTGCTGTGACTTGTATCAACAATGATTATGTTATGTACTTTTATAAAATTCCTTTTTGTTATATGTTATAAAATTATTCTATGTTTTAAATTAATTACTTTATAAATTTTACAGACATTCTCTACACATTTGGTTTTTGAAATGTGTTCAGAATGGTTTCCATTCTTATAATAAATTATTGATTGGCCATGTTATTATTAAAAAGTTATAGCTTCAATTTCAAATGGACATAACTATTTCATCAGGGTTTATTAGACTAGTTATAGTAAAAAGGGAATATATATTTTTTAAAATTAATTTCATTCGAATGAAAATTTAGGGAAATCCCCATGATTCATCTAATTTAAAATTGATTTACATTTGTACCATTTTTAATAATTTTTCTACAGGGAATGACATGATGAAAAAGGTATCATATCAGTCATCATAGAATTTCTTCAATTTATAATCATTCTTATATCCTATTGTGGAAGGTATTGGGGATTTTTATTACTAAAATTTATTTTTATCTATAATATTTTATTTAGATACTAGGGACCATTTTTGTCAATTTATAGTTTTGTTTTTATCTCGAGCTATCTCAGTTCCTGTTGGGGTTTAGGACTCATATACAAATTTTATTTTATTTTACGTTAAAAACTATTTAAGAATGGTTTATAATTTATTCTCATAGAATAATGTGTGATATTTTTTAAAATTTATTTATGAAATTTATTTTAAAAAAGAGGAAGATATAATAGGTTTTGATTAAAATTTTAATATTTATTTTTTTGGTTCGAATGAGGATTTAAAATATTTTTGTATTAGTTGTGATAAATGTATTTTTATGCCAGGTGAGCCTCATTTTATTTCTACATATTTTTTCTTATTAATTGAATTTTATTAAAAAATCATGATACATATTTTATTTTAATTTATCATAATATAAATGGGATTATAAATATTTTCATAATAAAATTAATGAAATTTCATATAAAGGAAAATATATATATTCTTTTTTAAAACACCATGGGGTATATATAACTAAACCCTACATTTAAATTATGTTTTATGTTTCTATAGACCTAATAATCTGTCTATGTAACTTCATAATTGATCTTGGTTATATATTATTCGATATATCAATGGATGGTTGGGTTAGGGTATAGTGGATGATCATAGGCTATGTTGGTGTTTTTTTGGAAATTCATGGGATTCATTTTATTTTTAAAAGTTGTATTAGATTTTAATCATTGTTTATTATATATATATATATATATTTATTTATTTTATATATTTCCTTAATAACTTTTGTTTAGTGATTAAGGGGTGTATATAAATTAAACTCTATTTTGTTTTTTATGTTTTTCATGTTTATTTATCTGTATTAAATTATTTTATATGAATTGATTCCATTCACTAAGAACAATGATGAGTTATTCATAATATTATTAGTATAATATTTCAATTTTTTATTTTTGGGAGAAATCAATCCCACATATTTATGATTACTCCATTAATATTTGGTAAAATCTTCTTGGAAAAAGAAGTTCCTATCAAACCTTGTGGTAATCTTTTTTTCGTACTAGTTTTTGTGGCACGCTAAGAATCTTTTTTATTCCTTCATTCTAAAAAAATAAGAGAATACATTA
Organism: Viscum album; assembly: GCA_963277665.1. NCBI lineage: Eukaryota > Viridiplantae > Streptophyta > Magnoliopsida > Santalales > Viscaceae > Viscum > Viscum album. Next base: position 556,329,047 of record OY728138.1, read on the forward strand.
ATATATTTTTGTTATTTAATAGATGAAAATTAATATATATTTGGTGATTCCATTTTAAATTAATATACTTTATTATAAAGAACTAGATAATTGTAATTGAGTGGTCATTATTAACCACACAAGACAATAATATTATAAACAAATATGAATGATTTATGTTATTTATTATTTTCTCAATGATTTAATCATAATGATGCTGACATTCAGTATACATGTTTACTTATATATTAATATATTTAATAAAATTTCTCAAATCCACAATCCTATATCAAGTTTATAACATTTTATATCATTATATAAATAACAAAAAAATTAATATATAATTGATTCCATGAATTATAAAAAAACATCATTGAATCCTATGATGTAATTAATTAGATATAATATATAATTAAATCATTGAAACATAAATTACAATTTTCGATGAATCAATATTTCAAAAAACAAACATAAAAACCATTATTTCCTATAGAAGTCAGAATCATAAGAAAATTCACATCTTTAACACTATATTAGGGTATCATAATGGTATGTAGTGTCTTAAATACAATTTCTCCATTTAATATGATATGTAAAATGATAAAATTATACATAATGGCAAAGAAAAATTTGTATAATAAAACATATTACAAATGTAATACATGGAAATTGGGAAATCGTAATTTTTTTTCTTAATGAGATCATATAAAATGGATCGTATAGAAAGATTCATGATAACATAATGACATAAAATTATTTCTTTTTTACATAGTTTCTTAATATAAAATAATATTATGAACTACATTATAAGGATATTCATTGTTCTGATACTTTTTATAACATATCCTATAAATAATGATAAAATGATATATATAAATTCACATCATCAAAAACAGAAACCGTTTTTAATTTATAACCAAGGTAATGGTTAACCCAAGAGTTAGGAATTAACGTATTTCCAATGTAAATCACAATTAAATATGATAACATTGAATTATATGTGAATACCATTTAATATGAATAATTCGTTTTATTGTATACATGGTGTCAAATATATTTTAAAAAATATGTTTAAAATATTTTCAAACAATATGATTATTAATCAAATGATAAAATGTATCAGACATGAATGATAATTCTAGAAGAAGGTCGTGATAGATCCTACATGGGGTATGTATATGTTTTCTGTTTTTTTTGAATTCCATGGAGGCAAACAGACCCCAAACTAATGTGAAATTATCTTATAAAACTACATTTTTTAACATAATTTGATATGGAAATAAATTGTTTTTGGAAAAATAAATATTGAATTTATTAATTGTGTATATAGAATAGAAATGGGATCCACATTGACATGATAAAATAAATGGATATTACATTAATTGATATACATTATTTCATGACTCGGAAATTGATATTAAAAATTATATTATAATATTATTACAAAAATTTAATGTGAATGAAATGAAAGGAACTGTGACAATTATTTAATTTTCTCGATCATGTCAATCGGCCCATAGAAACATCTTACATTTTAAATTTTTGATATGAATATATGGAAGATAAAATATAAGGGATGTGAAAAAGTGTAATGTGAATTTGAGGAGAGCATAATGTAATTATCTTCTAGGTATTGAAACCAAAATATTTTGATTATTTTAATTTTTATTGAAGACATTCCAGGGAATGAAGTCAAATTGAAAATTAATTCAATTTTATATAATATTTATTTTGAATCATGTTAATTAAAATTAATAGAAAAATTTTAAATTTTAAAATAATAATGGATGAAATACAAGTTATTTTGTATTAAATTTATAAAAGTATATAAGATATAATGATATTGTTTTTTCTAATAGAAATATATCATTTAGATTTTGAAAATTAATTTATATATTTGAATAAATAATTATTTAGTTAAAATAAATAATTTAATTATTTAAATTAATGATTCATCATGTTAAATAATCTATATTTTATTTTTTCATTGTTACAAAAATATTATGCCACAAAAAATATAATTTATGAAATCATGTAGCTTTATGATTAAAAAAAATCATTTCTTTGAATAACATAGTAAACAATATATCATCATATATTTCAGTTAATTTATTATAAATATTCTATCCTTTTTAAAAAATTAAAATTTTAAATATTATAAATTTATATTATCAATTAGAATGAAATAATTAAACAAAAATATAATATTATAGAAAATAACATTTCATTAATAAAATATATTAATATTAATAGAACATTGAATCGTATATTCTTACCAATTATTAAACCTAAATAATAAAAAAAGATAATATGTGTACTACAAGACCTTTTATGTATTTGTTAATCCAACCATGATAATGTAGTAATTTTCACTATCTTGATCATATCCTATAATTTATCTCATTCAAGCATCATTTATTAATATTTTAATCAATAATAGTCAAGAGAAAACCCCATTGGTACTTCCTCCATCCAAATATTAGATAAATATAACAATTATGGGGGTCACATACTAGTGACATATATGATTTCTACCTTATATGAAAAATATTTTCTCTATTTCCCATGTTAATATAAAATAATTGTATCTTATATATAATAATTGTTATTTTTTCATATATAAAAATTCATAGTAGTCATATTAAAAAATTTCAAGAATGTTAATTTATCCTATGATTTTTATTATAGTCAATGGAATACTTTTTTTACATGTAAAGTTCATGTTGTTAATTAAAGGAACTACGATATGAGATATTTTTATGTTACTCAAATTATCCATATATAAATATTTTCAGTTAATAATTTGTGAAATATTAGTGAATATATATCATTTATTTTATATGGACCTTATTTTATAATTATATATTTATTTATTACCGCATCTTCCCATGTATTAGATTCTTCCATATATAAGCATCGATTTAAATTTCAAATTACACATGATTTTGGGAGTAATACCATATAAATTTTATTTTTTGCTTCCTCCGGAACCAATGTTTCTTCCCCAAGATTGTGGTTCCTCATAATAAAATTCACCAATTTAGTTTTCTAATTTCATAATACCTTATCTCTCAAGTCAATAGTATAAAATGGTTCCTCCTTTTATGATAATTTATGTTCAAGTCACACTCCTTCAATGTGAATTATATGATGTTGTATTTTATGTATATACAATATGGAATACATGAAATAATTTAGGTATATTTTAAATATTCAGTTATAAATATAATAAATAATCCCCATATTATATTCTATATATTATTTAAAGGGTTCAGTATAGTATTTAATTATACTTCCCTTTCCAATATCATGATTACTTTAAAAGGAGATATCTTATAAAAATACTTCTTATACATCATTACACTCATAATACTGATGTTTTTCATAATCAGAGCACTTATCAACTCATTAATATTCCTCATTGCGTTTTTGGATAATTTTTTGTTCCATATGGTCTATTACATCAAATCAAAGCAAAAGAATTTATTAAAGCTAGCATCATCTCAAAATGATGATGTTTAAGAAATATCTCAAAAAACATCCATATATGACTAGATGAGAATGAAAAAATTATAGATATTTTTACATTTTAACAAAATAAATGGTCATTATTGATCATTGTTTCTATATAAATAATGTAAATAAGAAATTATAATATTTTCTAAATTTTCGATAACTCTTCTATATTGTCTATTATATTGAGGGTTGTAAGATGGTCTAATAAGTAACCCTATACTATAAAATTATTTTAGACTTAATCAAATGATATAGGAAAACCTTGTATCTATTTTATAAATATTATAGAGAGGTTCTCTATAAACTATCATGGTTTTACTCATAAAAATCTTAAAAATTCAGATAAGGTAAAAAACATTTTTTATTTAAAAAAAGTGTGATAACATTACAATGTAGTCATATACGAACCAAATAAAATTATTCCCTTTTTGTATTCATCAAATCCCAATGTATATAATAATTATTATATTTTATCAAATTCAAATTTCTTTCAAAAATGGTTTCATTATCCTATTGGATTGTGTCCACTTATTTTTACCTAGTTATATATATGAAATGATGAGGACTTTAACAAAAAACCATATATCATTTTATCCCTATTACATATCTTAAATATCCTTCAACATATTATTTCAACAAATTTGAATTGATAAAGATAAGTTATAACCATTATATAATAATATAATATTTAAAAATGTAATTTATAAAACAAATTCTCTTATTCAAATACATATCCTTGTTCAAAATTAACATACTAAAATTTCTAAGAAACACTAATTTTGTTCAATTAAACAAACTAATGTTATATGAATTTCCAATTTTAATCCTATATTATAGCTATGGTTGATCTAACATATCATAATTGTGTTATGAAATTCTTTTGATTACTATTCATTGATATATCTAATCGTAATTATATATAATAGATCATGTTTTTTTTGAAATGTTTTAGAGAGATCAACAATCCTTTAGATATATAGAAATATCAATCTTATTCCCCTTACAAAATTGATAAATAATAGTATATTAATAATATATTAAAAAATAAAAACATATTACATTACTCATAATAAAATTATTAGTGTCAGTATTTTTTTTAATATATTTTCAGAAATTATCAACAATCAAAATAACTCAATATCATTGGAATAAGTATTACTTATCTATGTTAAAAATCATGAGTTTTGTAAATATTTTAATGAATAATTAAAAGGACATATTTACATTCAATAAAAATCATTTTTTATGGGGACATTACAAATAACATTTTTAATGCATCATTATATTTAAAAGCACATCAATATTCTGATGATGGCGATAGTATAATGGTAGAATATAACAATTTCTTGGTCCCTTGGGAGTTTTTTAAATACTGAATATCAAAATTAAGTAGTACTAATTTAAATGTTAACATGATTAGAGGAATCATTAATTATAATCATTTATATAAAAATTAAAAAAATAGATAAACTAGGAAAGAAGAGAACATCACCCATGGTACATGGATGGGGTTATTTTTATATTAAATATGTATTTGAATTTTCATTTGAAATAATCCCACTAGATTATAAATTCGTTAAAAATAACTCATTTGGATTTCATATTCACTTATTGAAAAAGGAATTATCCATCATCCACCTTATTTTATATAAATTTTTTCATTGATGATATTCAAATTGATTCTGATCATTAACATAAATTAGAATGCTATCAATAAATACCAATATAATAATTTTGGGTTTATACTAAAATAAATTGTGTTTTAAATATGGTAGAATAATATGTGAGTAAAACAAACTAAATATAATTACTGAAAAATCGTAAATCCTTTACCCTTATTTGAAATGTTTTATTATTTGAAATATTATTTTTTCAATGCATAAGATTGAATACTTCTTCTTCGCTTCATTAAATATATCTTTAACAATGAAGAGCATTGTATGGCTTTCAAAAGGTGGATATATTCTTGGAGAATTTTTATAATGATATTGATATTAATGAATTTTCGTTTTCAATGGATCCTATATAAAGAAATAATTTGAAAAAAATTATTTTAAAAACAGTGGTGAGATATTTTGGGGTCTATTAATTCTTAAATGGGTGACCAATGTTCATGTTCTCCCTCCACCCTTAAATATTTTTCATCAATATAATAATAAAAATTATAATATGATAAATATAGTTTTAAGATTAAATTAATGTATTTTAAAAATATCATATAATGATAAAATAAAAAATAATTTTCTGGAAAAAGATTTTTCATAATCATAAATCTACAATCTTTTCAACATTTAATAATTGACCATATAGATCCATTAATAATTTTTATAAGTAAAAAAATTTCAAACCAATGGGATATAATATCATATATAATATCTTTGTAAAAGAGAACATATAGCTACTACGTTATCTTTTCTGGTTATATGTAAAACATTATATATATAGGATTTCATAGGGGATGATTTTTGGGTATTTTATTGATAAAAACTACAAAATTTTAAATTAAATATAGCCCAATAAACACTTTTTTGAATGAATATAAAATTTTTATCACTATTAGTATATGAACTATATTTATTCCCTCATTATTATAAATAATTTATGAATGGAGCCAATAAATATTTTCTTCTGTTAATATTTTAATATAAAAATATTTTTAAAATAATGTTTTCATTATAATACTTTTGTTTCAATAATAATCAATTATGGTTTAGGATATTATCGGTAATAAAAAAATCTAAAATTTTATACACGACCAATAAGTTGATAGCTCCTCAAGACCTTGAATAATATAACATTCAAAAATGGGAATATGTAATAGATTCATAGTTAATAAAATATAAAATCTCATAATATATATATTATAATATTTTTTTTAATATCCTCTCAAAATTAACATTCATTATTCATCCTAAAACCATTGAGGTAGGGTATTCATATATACAATGAATTTTCACTATATTAATTAATGATGTAATGTAAAATAAAAAAGTTCAACATTGATTCTAGAATAAATAGATATAGTAATAATAAAAAAATCATTATAATTCATCAAAACTATTATTCAACGATGCATGAAAGGGGCCCCATAGATTTAATGGTTATATACATTTATTTTTATCCATTATAGTCATCACAGAAAATAATATTGAAAATAATCATCCATAATTCAACACAAATGCCATATCCATATATAGAGAACTCCAGATAATATTTATTTTCATATTATTATGACAAATAATTTTTACTTTCAAAAGATTCATTTTATTCCAAAAATATTGAACATATTGATCATTTTTTAATATTAAATTTTACTTAAAAATTCATAAATATTATTCCCCAAATACTATATTTAACATATCTGAACGTTAAAATGTTAAGAACTCATATTTTACAGATCCTTCTCATGTGAGATTCTAAAATAACAACCCCAATTTCTATACTAATCATAGAAAACAATGATATCATGGAGAATTCATAAACTATATTTCTATAAAATTTTCATCATGAATGATTTTAAAAAGGATATAAATCTATATAATTAGATAGTGTTTGTGTAGACTTTTATTTATATTAGTATAAAATCAATAGATGTAATTTTCTAGATCCATAAAAAATATAAAATGATACCATTCTATATTAGAAAAGTTAAACACATATATTTCAACGAATTTATCATCATTATTCTTTAGTTTAGGGACATTAGATATAGTTTGGGGAAAATATTTCTGCGAGTATAAAGTCTTAAAATCACTATATAAAATCGATTAAATATATTATCAAATATTTTAATTATTTAACAATTTATTACATTAATAATTATCTTCATTAATATGAAAAATATTTTGAGAAATATTCCACAATTAAATGTCTTAATTTGCTATAAATATCTTCTATAATTAACATATCATCATTTATCCACACATAATCAAATATTTGTTTGATCTAAGTGAATTACCTTAATAGTATTGAAAAATTTATTGCCTGCAAAAATTCTCAATAAATTTTTAAATATGTTATTTAATCCCCCACATACGTCATATTTCCTTATTCAACTGGATTTCCTTAATATATATATATATATAATGTGTCGATAAAAAGTTTTTTAATATAAACTAGGTATATTGGAATCTAAAAGATATCAATTTTTTAAAATAAATAAATTATGTGGGGCCTCTTATAGTACACCACAATAGTAGAATTATAAATTTAATTTAAAATATAAATTAAAATTTCATTTGAAATATTATAGATAAATAGTGAAAAATAAGTCTTTCAATTCATAATTATATCATATCACTAGAACTAAAATTTTTGGAATTTTATTTTTGTCCAAATTAAATTGTGAAATCGAAGACATGTTGTATGGGAAAATATATTCATCGAATAATTTTTTATTTATTTATGTATGTTATTAAATAAAAAATCATCCACCAAAATAATTAATTAATTGGAATTAATCACAATTTTTTAATTTTCATTGTTTTTTAAAATAAATTCTAAAAATAAATTGAATATTAATTTTAATATAATTTAAAAATCTACATGGAAATTAATTTCATGATTGTGGTCCATTATATGAGTTTGTGAAATTTCTTAGTGACCATGAATTTTGTAAATTATCTAACTATTGTTATGTTATTTTCTTATTTAATTATATTGTTTTAATGTCATGTTAAGAATGTTTTACAATACATTTAATGTTTTTTTGTATAGATCCTCCAAAAAGAATAATCCATATGGATATATTTTTTTTGTCAGAACATACCTTTTTATTGTTGTGTTTACTCATTTCCACTTTCATCATTATACTTAACATATTTATCAAAAAATTATAAATAGAATTTTTTTCAATAAAAATTAACCCATAAATATTATTTATATTCATTCATTTTATTCATCATTATCAGATATTGATTATTGAAAACCAAAAGTTAATGTTAAAATAATATTTATGACATTCTTATCTTTTTTCCAAAATGTAATTTTTTAAAATGATAGTTGGTCCTTTTAATTGTATATTATTATATTAATTGGTGTCATTATCCAGCCACATGAATACTAATGTGGCAATTTTATCAATTTTTGTAAGTCAACGCCTATTTGCTCTCATTTTATAAAAGACGGGTTGGCATTGGTACATGGATATGTTTTTTTAATTATCAGTAATCATTTTTTAATGAAATTTGATTTCATAATTTTTTTATAATGTTACTAGATTTTTTTACTTTCTTTTGCATTCATAATTGTATGGTGGAATGACTGCACTAATATCTGTGATTTTTCCTTGATTTTATTATATAATTTTAGTAAAATTTGGGATAACTAACTGATTCTACTAATTTATTTCAACATAATTCAAATTAATATGAATATTCATTCATTTTATGGTTTATAATAATTATATATGAAAAACATCATGAAATTTTAATGTGAATTATTAAATGCTACACAGTGTATGTAAATAGTATTAAATGAGGTTTTCGGAACATATACATGTGTTAATGTGAATTTCAAAATAAGGAAAATATAATTTGGAGAATAGTAATGCTATATAATAACAATAATTCATCTTTTTATACCCATTTCACAAATTACAAGGGGTATTGTTTATCCCTTAATTGGTCAACAATTTACTATTTCTAATAAGAATGTATATTTTTTCAGAAATTCTAGATATATATATATATCTAGATAGAAAATTCAATTATATATATCTACCATTATCCGATCATAAATACTAGGATACTCTCAATTATAGTATACAATAGTGAGGATTCATCCACATTCTGAATTATATTTTTATTATAAATAATCAACATCTTAAAATTTTACATACATTTTTTGCATTTTTTAATTGTTTTACTATAGAAATTAATTATTCTATAGAAATAATAGAGTTGATTGATATTATGTAACAGTGGAATAAAAAATGAATTTTAATTTTTTTACGCATATAATACATGATTCTCTATAAGATTCATACAATAAACATTATATGTGATTCATGTAATGTGAAATGAACAAAAAAAATAAGGTCTAGTACTTTATAAATATAAGAGAGTTGATGTCATGTTTATCAAAATTAATTTTTCATGTGTTGTATAAATGTGTGAGATTTACATGATTAATAACATTTTTGTATTCATATGAAATTCATCCTCCTTATGTTTATAGAGTACACTTATTTTGATCATTGTGTGGGTATTATGTTTTCCCTTCCATTTTTTGTGTTTAGTTAATTATGTATGTTTTAGAATTAGGATAGATATGTGTTCATAATCATGGAGATATTTAATTTTACTTTATTGTTATTCCTAGTAAATTTTATACAAATGGTTGTAATTATATATTTTTATAATTATATCCATATTCCCCAAAGATTGTGATGTAATATTTGTTTGATGCATCATTCTGTTTTTTTATTTTAGTGTGAATCATCCTGATGTTTCTATGAGATTTGGATGATTATTATATTCATAAATGGGTCTTTGTCATTAAAAAATATTGTCAAATCCCCCCATAGGGGCGCATGGGTATGATACTAGAGAGAAACTAGAATGTTTGATGAGTAGGGTGTTGGGTTAAGTGAATTTTCTCATGATAATTTCAAAACAATTGTTCATTAAATGTTTTATAATATTTTTAATCATTAAAAAATAATAAAAAATATATAATCATAGATTTTCGGATTTTGTAAATTTAATTGATTGAAATTGTATAATATATAATTACATGGGCTTGTAAATGTTGATTAAAATAATAACTAGGTGAAAAATCATTATCATGTTGTTATTTTATCAATGTATTCAAGTGTAGAATCCCTCTAGAAGTAATAAATAAATCTCAAATAAATCTCTATTACTTTTCATATAATAACAGAGTTTTATTTAAAAACATTTTCACCACTAGATCCATCCAACAAGGATCACAAGAATAATTCCATTAGGGTAATAGAATTAATATTTCCCCTTAAATTATTTTGAGGGAAGATGAGTATTGTAGTTCTATATTCATGAGAAGAATCGTTATGAATTTAACTCAAGGGTTGAGATAAATATATATAAATGTTTTGTTGTGAAAAACCACATCTTTATATAAATATGATAAAAGAGAATACATATAGAGATCTAGGTTAATAATTTTTAATTGTATATATTCTTTTATCCAATATATAAATCACTAATGAAACACACATATAATAATAATAATAATAATAATAATGTTTTTGTTATAACTCACTTGATGTCAACAAGTATCATGAACAATATAAATATCAAAATCAATATTAATATTTATTTAAACATTATTCAATATATCATTCACACCAGACCCTCAACATAGATAATTTTCTTTATAAATCCTCCAATCAATTTTTAAACTTATCATAATGAATAATTATTAAAATCAAACAATCTCAATAAATTAATAATTATTTAAATAAATAAATATTATACTCACTAAAATGAATAAATTTGTGATTACATAACAATATACACAGTAATATGTTATTTTGTATTACTCTTGATATACTATTATTGATTAATATTACTCCGAAAATAATTATTACTTAGAACATAAGGAAAATAATTATTCTAAATTTTAATTCATGTTTTATTTAACTGGGTTATGAATACACATATATGATGAACCTATAAAACTCTTCTCATTTGGATTAGGGTGACTCACATAATGTACATCATTAGTGTCTATCAAAATTTCATGGAACCCAAAGCGATATTTGTGAACACGACAATGATAAAAACATTTTTTGAACATTCACAATGAAATATAATCCATTTATTTAGATAAGTCTTCATGAATATTACTTTTCATGTATCATAAACCTCTATTAATGATATAATATGAATGTATTCATTGAAATTTGTTTCCATAAACAATTATGTCTATAAAAGAAATTAGTTTAGAGTGTATATTTAAATAAATGGGTTTGATAAATCTACTTCCATAATTTCACAGGTAATAAATATTTTTATGATTATTCATCAATGTTGTAATACTCATGATGAAAGAGACTGATCATAACTAAATTTAGTCATAATACGTCATGATTGTCTCAAAAAACCAATTTATGTGGCTCGTGATATTAATTTCTAATATTATCATGTTTAAGAACAAAATTGAACATCCATATATAGGAATATTCAATTATCCATAAATGTTGTCAAAAATTTATTGCTATCATATTCTCATAACCTCCCCTCTTATAGTTAATGAAGTGTTGTCTTTTTGAGATGGCGTCTCAATGTATTATGAGTTTCATACCAATAAATACCTATATAAACTTCTTTAAATTATGTTATCCAATCAACAAAAATCTATTTATTAATTTCTCAATATAGATTTTATTATCATAAAATATTGTGAAATAACTATGACCCTTTGATTTTATAAATTCTCTATGAAGACAAAATGTTTAACAATACTCATTTGAATCATAATCTGTTGAAATGTTATTTATGAATATAAAATAGAATGAATATATATTTCATTGATTGTAAAAAGATTTTATTTCTTTGGAACTGGATCAAATAGACTCCCACATTCACTAGATAAAAATTATATTGACATTTATTCCAATGGCTTTCACATGATAGTCAAACATATTTTTAGGTACGAAATTATTACATGGGTCTTTATAATTCCCATTTGTAGAAAAACTACTCACTATGAACACTCCATTTTTAGAAAAATCTTCATCATGTTATCATTCTGAGTTATATGTTTTAACTATATGGGATTTCTTATATCATTGTCCAGGGACAGTAGAGTTGTATTATTAGAAAATATTTTTATATTGAAGTCATTACTAAGAAACACATTATGATCATAGGAAAAGATCTGTATCTAGACAAATTTTTTGAATCCTAAAACACTATAATAAAATAATACTCTTATTTATAAAAATATAACAATATGTTCCTTTATACCCTCTATCTCATTTCTCTTCCACTAGGGGTGATGAAAAATCTTATCTACAATTTCAGGTCATCTCGATATATATAAATACTCTCATCTTTGTATCTCTAAATTACATGATCTATAAAAAATTAATATAACAAAGAAAATCATCATTTGTCTGATATATAAAAATTATTTTAGTCATGGATACCATCTATTGGTGGTGTCTTTTTTCGTCATGATATCATCATAGCATTCTGAAGGAGTATCCAACATCAATATTGTTTTATAACATATAACGTCTCATATATACACTTTTTGAGACATGTATTATATTTGAAAATTATATATATATATATATATTATTTATCCCACAAAAATTCAATTAAAATGCTTCCAATGAATAAAAATTCACTTAGTCCAAAACAACTTTGATATTTAATGAATAAACATTATCCAAAAAATTTAAGATTCTATACCATTGTCCATTATAGTGAATCATGTATTCTGGTATGTACTAAATGATTATAAGACTAGTAACTCATTAATAAAAATTATCCTATCATAGGAAATTAATACTTGGGGAATAACCATAGTCTCAATAAACTTATTGAAGATAAGGTCTCCTAATGATTTTTATATAAATGAATAACAATATAGTTTCATAAAATTTATTTTTCTACTATCTAGATTCGTTTTATAATCAATAAAAATGATTTATTTTGTTTATTAACATACTATTATATTTTTTATTCTCAAATACCATTGTTTTTGTTGTATTGAAATCGTCCAAGATGATTCAACTAATGAAATAGGATTTCATATTCATCTATAAAATCAATTAATTTTGGATAAGTGTTATTTAATATATAATTATTGTAGATTTTTTCATGGAAAATATGGAAAATATTTTCCATATTCTATGCCTTGATGTTTTCTATACCATTTATCAAAAGTTAATGTCATATTTATCCTTGTATTACGTTGTTTCTATAATTTCTTCTTGAATAAATATTTGAACCAGGACTTTTTTAAATCAACATGGTGATTGAATGGAACCCAATAATGGTTTTGACAGCTATAATTTATCTCATAATACTTGAATTATTTTAAATATGATAAACTACGATGTTCATAATTCTTCCATTGGATGAATAGGTTTGTAATTGTTAACCAATAATGAGTGTTTAATTTTTTTTTGTGAAAACACATTTCTCTCTAATTATCTCACATATCTACAACATATATGTAGTTCATGTGTTTCAATATAAAAAAATTACATCAGGACTAATGCAATTTTTCCATTTACCAACTATTTTTAATATTAATCATCACCATGATCGATGTCAATATTTCCTATAATTTCCGTTTTTATATGAGGTTCCTATCATGGAATAGTGAATTTTTTACAACAATTTCCTTAGTTTTTATGGGGTTTATAGGTAATATAACATTATTTCATAGTGATATAATGTTATCATACTCTATATTCCTCATTTTGATATAATGATTTGATATGAATTCAAAACATATACCATGGAACCCTATACTTGGGAATGTGCTTTCATAGATTTATTACCATTCATTAAAATATACAGAATTTAAATTTCCACATTTGATGGAATTAAATATAGAATATATGAAATAACTAAAAATGAATATTCACAAAGTGATAATATAATATCTTTATGACACATCTTAGTACTCCACATGTGAAAAAATTGGAGTTGTCACATTCAATTATCACAATTTGATAATGGATAAAAAAATTGGACATAATTGAGATAGAACAAATATGCCCCAAATATAGGTGGTAAAATCATTTCAAATTTATTTTCCAACTCAATTCGGTCGAATCATCATTATTTTAATTCTAGGATGAGCCTCTAATATATTATGGATCAGCTGGAATTTTTTAATAGAATATGACTTATAACACATTATATAAAAGTATCCACGTAAAATTAAGTCATCAATAATGTTAATGACGTATGACTATCATCCTCATGATTAAAACAGAAAATGTCTTCTCATATTAATTTTTACCAATTCCAAAACCTAATTTTCCCTTTACCATTTACTGAGAGTTATTAGATTTCTAATTAATTTCATTCAAAAATCATTTACATTTATAAAGTGGTTATAGTTGTAACAAATATTAATATATATCAAAAAAATAATATTAATGTTATTATTTCTTAGAATAATACTTTTTGGATTCTCCGTTAGAGTGTTATATGAGCCTTGAAAGCTATTTTTTTAACAATTATCATTGCATAATATTAATATTCATGAACATAAAACCATTTATGAGCCTTTATCTAATATGAAAAATTCCAAATATGTTTATTTTTTACAAAATCTAACACAAAACTATGTAATCTAATCTAGATGTATATATAATGGTTTTTAAAACACTATTTGAAAATTAAAATTTCTATTATGCTAGGATCATTCATTTTGTCAATATATAATGGTTGTCTCTTTTAGCTAAAGCACCTACATTTTAAATAATTGTTTCTTGAATTTTATCCTCCAATTTAAAGACAATTCTAAATCTAAAAGGTTTATGTATATGGATAAATTTTTTATAAATGAATGCATTATTATGTTAATTTCATATATGTATGGACATTTTATATTTGATAATGAATTAACATAATGATTTTTCATTCACTGTTGTTGTGGTGTAATTCGTCTTCTATTATCAATTCATACTATAAGAAGTGAAAACAAATTATTATTCTTATAATTACATATGTATCATCATATCCTTCGATGTAAATTTCTCAAAAAAAAAACAATATACATGTTGTGGTTCTTATCACCTTTTTTAGATTTCTCATATTCATTAGAATGAATATATATTTTCATTACTCATCAATTTGTTTATTGGAGCATAATGTTGGATGATATAGACGATGAATAAAAATATTATTAACATATTAGCTATTGATTAATATTTATGATCCATATGGTATTGATGATGGAACAATATTATTGTGTAAATTATCTAGAATCCTAAATATTATGATTTTTAAATAGTTAATGTTGAAACTAATGTTTAATACCTTGTTCTCTATAGGGAAATTGTAACATCCTAGGAAAATAACGAATATGGGAATTTCATATTTATTATTATTTTTGAATTAAATATTAATTTTATTTTATAGATGATTCTATATTTAATGGCGTACCTTACACACAACAATGATTTTCTCCGAAGTCTGATGTTGCACACAATGTTAAGTCATTCTGAAAAAAATAATATATTATAAATTTTAATTGTAGTTAACACCATAACGTTGTAATGACAGGAATGAACAGAACTAACTAAAATATTATTATACATGTTTTTTAAATGTTTTTTCATTTATCCAATAAAATTTAGAGTATTAAAATGTGAATGAAACAAATTTTAAGCATAAATACTCTAATATTCTTTAAAAGGTTGATTTACAACCTTTTGATGGTGAACCCTATATAAATATACTTTTGGTCACTTATATATGATCTATTTGACAAAATAAAATATTTCATTAGAATTGGAAATCATAATTTACTTTGGGTTAATTTTTGGTATTTTTCTATTAAAATCCATTTTTTAATGAATAGTTATAAATACTATATTTTAATTCAAAACATCCATTTAATATTATTTATTTATATGGATATATTATCTTTTTAACTGGTTTTAAAGTGTAAATATATTATATTTTCACAATTTAATCCAATGCTGGTCATTGGAAGTAATTTCACTTTAAAATTGGACTTAAACAAGTGTCAATCTTTTGATAATTATTATATCGTAAAAACATGCTTTTTTAACAACATGAATTAATTTTAAATTAATTCATAAAACATAAATTTTTTTAATTTTGTGAAATATACATCATTTGTGAATTTGTAATATCAAATATTGATTAGGATAAATTTGTTGTTTTTTTCTGAAAACCTTCAATTATTTATGAATAGTGAAAACACTGAGTAGTAGTTAAAAAACTGACTTATTTATTTAAATAAAATTTTACCACTTCTATAAATTGAATTTCAATAATCTGAAATACATAGTTGTCATCAGTAAGTAAAATCTGGTTCAATGAGATGAAAATAATTTTTGGTGAATAGTATCTTTTGACTATTATTTTCTATGTTTAAAGGTAAATAGATTAATTTAAGGTAAAAAATAATATATTAATATTAAATTACCTAACATGTGTATTAATACTATTGGTTTATACATTTCTAAAAATGGACATCGTTGGGTCAATTTTAGGACCCCATGGAACCACTTAAGAGTGATACTGACACTTTATATTAATTAATTTAAATTTAAGTCAAAAATGCCATAAAAATATATATTTCAGTATATAAATTTTTATATGGGAATATATAAGTTATATCTTTGACTATAAGTATTAATTTTAATGTTAAAAACATATAACATATTATGGTAAATTTTTATAATTTTTAGACATCAAATAAATAAAATTATTTGTGACAGAATAATGATGCAGTGTTTACCTCATTAATGAATGATTTATATAATCAATACTATAAAAATTAAAACAATATCAAATAATTATTATATAATTATTGTATGATTTTATTTCTAACAATTATCATCTTATCTTAGACTTTAATATGATTCGGGATTTTTGAATCCAACAATCATTATATAATAAAAAAATATTTTCAATCTTTCCTAAATAGCCCCTCCTCCCCATTGTAAAAATCCCTCATCTCTAACCCATTACTCACACCTATAAAGCCTTTTGACATGTCAAACCTCTTCCTAAATAATCTCTAAATATACCTATCTTAATCTTAGAAGCCTTACCTTATGCAGAAGTCACTTCAATAAATCCTTTTGGTTCAACCCAAATGGCGCTACCCGATTTAAAGGTAACATCTTCTCTTAAGTTATTTTATATCATTTTACTTATACAACCCCCTAAAATCTGATTATTATTTTATTTTATAACAAAACTAGTATAATAAATATAATCGTTTTGTGTTATGAGAATAATTCTAACCACACATACACACACGTCCGTCTAATTGGCAAAGAACAAACTGTTTCTATGGACTGCGAACTATTATCTCACGAAACGATGATTGTTCAATCTTCTCCTACGACCTTTTACAGTGGAAATTAAGATGGAAATGTATTTACATGTGATATATATTATATTTATATTTTATCTATAATTATTTATTTTTTATTTATATCACACACTTTTGGTTTCCATAATGGGTAAAGACGTTAATTTCATTTGAGGAAGTGTGGACTACCGCCCACTCAAAGTGATATGACTCGTTCATGACATATGTGGAAAATATAATGTATAGATATAATTAAAATATAAAAATATATATTATAATTTAATTATAATATACATATTTATTATTAAATTCCCATTCCATTAAATTTAAATTGAAATGAGAGTACTGTTCACGTATACGTACTGCTTACCGTCTCCATGAACGGTGTGTTTTATTTCATAAATACAAATGATATGGAATATTATAAACACATATACACTAGGTATATATGATAATATGATATCTTGATCAATAATATAATTATTTAGATATTTTAATTTTTACCACATTGACATTTTGTAATTATAATAAGTTTATTTTTGACTAATGTTCCGAACATCGACAAAATGAATGAAATGAACTCAAATAAATAAATAATTGTTATTGAAACATAATAAGTGATATAAAAGGAAAAATAAACATGATAATTTGTCTTATGGAAGTAGAAAATGTTTTTATTTTTATTATTCAGGACGAACACGAATCATATGACTGAAGTCAGAGATGAGGTTATGCGTTTTCATCACACTTTTTATTCCCGTGAGATTTATGCTATATTTTCCACTATCTCCTTTGGTGTGGTGTATGTAATTTCTAGGATTGTATTATTTATATAATATACATTAATTTATGGATATTTACATCTTCATTTAATGATCCTTTTATCATGGGGTGTATGTTTTGTATGTTACCAAATCAATATGCCATCCTTTCACTCTCCTCTTTTTAGAAGACTTATTTTTGTTATGACTTTTAATTTACCTACTCTAAGGTGGGTATGTGTTCTTAAATATCCTTATTTATTTAAATTTTATGTTAACGTGATGGTATACCATTTTATCTCTCATCAACTCATTTTTTTAATATTAATGTGACGCCGTAAGGCTGTCGAATTTCTGTAAGGGAACTTTGTACCCCAATTTCAATTCTCTCGGTGAAATATTTACTTGTTGATTATGTCGTGCTTTGAATATGTGTGAATGAACTTTTATTTTTTTTATATGAAATATCTAATCATATTGAGTGTATTTATATATTTCACACATAATTATGTAATTTATTAATCCTTAATCTAATGATACCGTCTTTATAAGGGATTTCATCTCAATTTACATTCCCTCGAGACTTCATTGTTGTTATGCGCCAAGTCAGTTTTCTACGGTGTATATACTATCCTTTGGCATATTATATCAATAATAACTTTATTCACATGATATTATAATATTTTGAATAAATTTTATTCATCAATTATTTGAATTCAAGCATCTCTCATTTGGTTAGAAACTCCTTATCTAAAATATAGTTATAATGATTTAATATTCTAAATATTTTTCATTAATGTCTAGGATTTTAAAATGGTTTTAAGGATTTATTTATATCAAAATTAATTTTTTTAAATGTTAATTCTTTTAAGAGTATTAATTTGGCATGGGACACATTGATTCAAAAATCTACTTATTAAATAGTGTGATAAATAATTCATTATGTCAATATCGTGAAATGACATATTGTGACTGCAATATGGAAATGTTATCTTTCCTTTATTCTTTTTTTGTGATATGATTATTTTATGGTTATTGGGAATTTCTTACGTATATGGGTGGTTCAGTGTTAAACCTGGGGCGTGTGAGCTCGAGATAGCTCTCCAATTCATTGGTTAACATGATAGAGGTAAATGTTAATGTTTATCCTAATAGATTTATGGAATATAATGTGATATGTATTCCTAGTGTAACTTCCTATTTAGTTATGAAACATACAATGTCAGTTTTATATGGAATACATAAGTTACCTTTATGAATTATGATTTCAATATGTTAATCATAAATATTATGATTTCATGAGGTATGGTAAAGAGATTATGTTTTGTATGTAATGATGAACTAATGTTTCATTCATTATTTTATAATCCTAACAGAGATTTTTATGCTCATCCCATGTTTTTGAAATTTGTTTCAAATGGTATAAGGCAGCTTTAGAGAAATGAAGAACTCAAGAATATTTATATCATGAAAATAATTATTGTTTTCTTCTACGAATATTATTTTATGAAAAAATACATACTGAGTAGAAGTGTCTACATTGTAATTTTTGAGATGTAATGTAATAGTTATGGCCTTATTCTCTAAAACTCTAAAACTGAAAATATCCTCAATGTGAATTATTAACTTAACTCAGTAATAAGTAATGTTTAAGGCTTGGCCCTTATAGTTGGTCTCAGAGGTCGTTTTAGATAACTTTAGTGGTTTGGGTGTTATTTTAACATAAGTGAGATCACCATAATGGTTAGTATAATGGAATGAGTTATAGATTTTTTAGATAAATCGAATGAGTTTATGATAACATGGATAAGTATGTTTTAGTGTTTACCCTCTTCATAAGATAGTTTATGATGATTCTACATATATACTCACACTAACATTTTTGGTTTTAGTAAATGGATGGATCTAGCAAGAACTAAAGTAACAAAGGATGTGAAGAAAACTATGACAGATTTATGAAGAAGTAACTGAATGAAATGGGAGGTACAATGAGAACTGTTGTAGTTATTCTCAACCAACTATCTACAGTCATGATCGACCACCTGAACCTTGGGGATTTTTATAGAGCATCATATTTGCATGAAAAAAATCTGTACAAAAGTTCAGGAAAAAATCATAAAAATATGTATATTAAAAAACCTATGTTTCAAGGATGTGGAAAGAAACACTTAATAAAACGCTATAAAGGGACGAGAAGATGCTATAGATGTAGTAATGATGGTTTAAAGAAATAACCTTCCATAGAAAAAGGAAGCGTCCAGTTGAATCCATGAAAGGGAAAGAAGATATTTATAAATGATAAATTGAATGTTTTAAATGTGGTGTTTATGGTCATTATTAAAATATATGTCCTATGAAAAAGCATTGGGAATGTGACCAACATGATTGTACAAATATTGGTCTTCCAATTCCAAATTCCATTCCAATTAAAGATGAAGAAACTGACAATGACCAATGAATGCAATGAAGTATTATGGAATATGATGGAAAATAATGGATAATGCATCATGAATAATGTTGACTGAGTAAACCGTCTACATATAAGGGATTCAAGTGTTATGTTAAATTTTAGGATGATGAAATGAATAATAGTATCAATGATCCATTAATTATAGGATTACATTCGAATAATTTTTCATGTTTGTGTAACCATGAAGTTTGATATGTGAAAATATTATTCAATAAATAGATATCTTTTATTATGTGGGAATAATGTATATGCATAGGGGTTTATATTATCTTTTTTGGAGGAAATTAGAGGTTATTACGATATGGGATGCAAATATGAGGTATGAGAAAAAATATTTGGTTAAAATATGTGATGGTTATTTTTAAGGGGTTTATCTCATTTTTGAATCTTATAAAATTATATAGTTTTAGAAAAAGGACAACTCATAGACTATGTGACAACTTGTCACATTGGAAAATGCTGCGGGAATTGAAACCACAACCAAAGTGCGATTGGGATTTATCATCTACCACTAGACTACGTGAAGACCCTAGTAAGAATTACTTATTACTTTTAGGTAATTGATTTTATTAAACAAGAATAATCTGATTTGGGATATTATGTTTTATCAAATGAACTTCATTAGTATAGAAAAATGATTTAGTGATTAAGTGATAATGGTTATTTTGGAAGAAATTTTATCTTTTGGGAACACTATATGCTTAATGAAAATAGAATAATCTTAAATTTAATGTGGGGAGAAATGGATGAAATTTTATTTTGGAAGAATATATTTTTTTATTGTGGACATAAGTTGATTTGGGTTTTTGTGGAAATTATTAACCTATCATATAGGATATGTGATTTGTTCAACTGCACATCAGCATGATACATTAAGAGTAGTCGATGTTTTTCGAGATAAATGTTAAGATTTACTATGGAAGACTATGAGATTAAATATTTTTGAGTTTTGTGTTTCAATATTAGTTTTGATTATTTTGATGAAATTTAAAGACAGTTGTATATTGAATGGTCATTCATTAAATTTGGGTACTTTTTGTTGAATTTTAGAGATTAAGAGTAGTATTTATTTTTATAAAGGATTATAAATTTGGGGATTATCTCACTTGTACTAAACTATTTTGGTTTTGGTTAATGTATAAATATAGGGGAAATATGTGGTTTATATTTTGTGGATCATTTTATTCAATAGATGTTGATTTTAGTGATTTTAATGCGTCCTAGTCTTCTTGAATACACATCATTTGGAGAAAAGAAGAGTTTGTGGTAGAATTTTTTTAAAGGATGAAAGTCCACATGACAAGAATGTATGTTTACTTATGTTCTTAGTCAAGATCATAAATATATTACTAAACTTTATTAAAAGGAACGTAAAAAAACGTTTTTCTTTTTCTCTTCCTACTGGGAAACCAATAACCATTTAACCCATCACAAATTTTTTGTTTTATTGTTGTTAACTTTCTCTTAATCTTGTTTTATATCACTCTGCATCAAAACATGATACTTAGTTTTACCTCTATATCAATTTTTTCAGGGAATTCATGTAGGGGTTATCTCGGGTGACCTTTGTACTTATCATTCTTTCATTTATAGTGACTTTTTTATTTACTCTTTTTCTGATTTGGGACATTCAATGATGTTTCCAAGCCCATTTTGAAAATTTTGATGACGTATTTTCCAAAAGGGGTGAAGGATGTAACATCACAGGAAAATAAAGAAAATGAAATATTCATATATATTAATATTTTTGAATTAAATATTAATTTTAATTTAGATGGGATTTTATATTCAATGGCGTACCCGACACGCAACAATGGGTTTCTCCGAAGTCATATGTTTCACAAAAACTTAGTCATACTGAAAAATAATAATAAATTATTACTTTAAATGGTAGTTAACGCCTACTTGTTGTAATGGCAGGAATGAACTGAACTGATTGTAAAATTATTATAAATGTTTGGTAAATGTTTTTACTTTTATCCAATGAATGGTATATAGTTAAAATTTTATTGAATCTATTTTTAAGCATAAATACTCTAATATTCATTAAAAGGTCAATTTAACAACCTTTGATGAGAAACCCTCATTAAATCTAGTTTTGGTCACTTTTATATGTTATATTTTACAAATTAATATTCTTCTATAGAATTGGGAATTCAAAATTTACTTTGGGTAAATTTTTGGTATTTTCTGATAAAATTCAAATTTTTATTAATATTGAAAAATACTGTATTTTAATTAAAAAATGCATTTTAATATTATTTATTTATATGGTTAGATTATATTTTTAAATGGTTAAAAAGTGTAATTATTTTACATTTTTACCATTTAATCCAATTCTGGTCATTGGAAGTAATTTCACATTAAAATTGGACATAAACAAGTGTCATTCTTTTGATAGTTATTTTTTCTTAAAACACAATTATTGTTTTGAAAATGGGAATTAATTCTAAATTAATTAATGAAACTTCTAGTTTTTGAATTTGGTAAAATAGACATCATTTTGAATATAGTATATCAAATATATCATAGGCTGAATTTTTTGTATTTTTCTGAAAACCTTCAATTTTTGATGAAAAGTGAAAACACTGAGTAGTAGTTAAAAAACCGAATTTTTCATTCAAATGAAATTTTATGACTTATGTGAATTGAATTTCAAAAATACGACATACATAGTTATTATTAGTAAGTAAAATGAGGTTTAATATGATGAAAATAAGTTTTCGTGAATAGTAACTTTTTGTTATTTACCGCAGTTAAAAGTAAATAGGTAAATTCATGGTTATAATATTATAATAATAATGATAAATTACCCTAACATGTGTCTTAATCCTAATGGCTGACAAATTTCCGACCATGGTCATTGTTGGGTCGATTTTGGGACCCCATGGAGTCTGTTAAGTGTGATAATGACACTATATATTAAATAATTTAAAGTAAATACAAAAATAGCATAACCATGTATCTTTTAGTAAATAAATTTTTACAAGGGGTTATATAAGTTACCCCTTCGACTATCAATATTAATTTAAATATTAATATATTTCCTATATCGTGGTATTTTTTATAATTTCTAGACTTCAAATAAATAATATTATTTATGATATAATAATGATGCATTGTTTACCTCACAAAT
The DNA here is from genome assembly GCA_963277665.1 of Viscum album. Classification (NCBI taxonomy): domain Eukaryota; kingdom Viridiplantae; phylum Streptophyta; class Magnoliopsida; order Santalales; family Viscaceae; genus Viscum; species Viscum album. The sequence goes on from OY728138.1 coordinate 556,352,937, forward strand.
TAATGATTTAAATAAGTAAGACTATAAAAATTAAAACAGTATCCAAATCATGTCCAATTCTTATTTGATTATTTTATTTAGAACAAGATTCATCTTATCTTCTACAGTAAAATAATTTGGACTTTTACAAATCTAATATCCCAATATAATAAAATAATATTTTCAATCAATATTTAAGATCCCCTCCTCCCCCTTATAAAAAGTCATCACCTATAACCCATTACTCACACCTCTCAAGCCCCTTGGATCATCCGACCACTGCCCAAATAAGCTCTATAGATCGATATATTATACCTATAAGACTCCCCTTAGGAATAAGGCACTTCAAGAAATCCGTTTGGTTCAAACGAAATGGTGTTACTCGATTTAAAGGTAACATCTTCTCTTACGTTTTTTTCAGTTATTTTACTTGTCCAACCCCATAACCTCATTTTAATATTTTGTTTAATAAAAAATATTTTACTCAATATACTAGTTTTGTTTTTATGAGAAGGATTTGAACTAAACATACAAAAACCTCCGTCTAATGGGTAATGAACATACTATTTTTAGGGACGGTGAACTAGTGCCTCAGGAAACGATGATTGTTAAATATTCTTCTACCACCTCTTATGGCAGCCATTAAAATATACTTAATTTCCATTTGATATATATTATATTAATATTGTCTCTATACTTCTTTATTTTTCATTTATATCATTCTTTTATGGTTTCCATAATGGATAAATACGATAATTTCATTTAACCAGGTGTGGACTACCGCCCCTCAAAGTGATATGACTCGTTCATGCCATACTTGGAACGTATAAAGGATAGAGTTAATTTAATTACATAACTTATATATTATAATATAATTATAATTTACCTATTTATTATTATATTCTTATTCAATTATATATAAATTTTATTGAAGGTAGCGTTCATGCATACGAATGACTTACCATCTCCATAAACGGTGTGTTTCATTTCTTAACTCCAAGTGACATGGATTATTATAAATAAATATAAAATAGATATATATGATATATATGTTATCAAAATCATTATTATAATTAGGGATATAATGGACTTTTGACTACATGGGAAATTTAGTAATTATAACAACTTCATTTTTGACTAATGTTTCGAACATCGACAAAATGTCCGAAATGAACTCAAATATTTAACTAGTTGTTATATCAAAGTAAAAAAAGTGATATTAAAGGAATAATAAACCTGAATCTTTTTCTTATGAATGCATAAAATTAACAAAATTTCATTATTCTGGAATAACACAGAACATATCAGTCAAGTCGGACATGAGGTAAGCGGTTTTCATCTCACTTTTTATTCCCTTGTGATTCATGTTATATTTTCCACCATATCCTTTAGTGTAGTGTATATACTTCCAATTATTGTATTATCTCTAAAATATAATTTAATTATTTTTAATTTAAATCATCATTGTAAGATCCTCTATTCATGGGGTGTATGTTTTTTATGTTACAAAATCAGTAAGGGAACCTTTCACCATCCTCTTCTTAAATGAGTTTTTTGTTATCTCTTTTAATTTACATCATCGTATGCTTTGATATGTTTTTATGCATACTTATTGTGGTAAATTTTATGTTCATGTGATGAGATACCATTTTCTCTCTCATCAACTCATTTTTTTAATTTTAATGTGATGTCGTTAGGCTGTCAAATTTCTGTAAGGGAACTTTTTATCCCAATCTCTATTCTTTGGGTTAAACATATACTTGTTGATTATGTCGTGTTATGAATATGAGTGATTTGCTTATGATTTTTTTACAATTAATATCCAATCATATTTAGTGTATTTATATTTGTCACACATAATTATGTAATATATTTATCCTTAATCTAAGGATACCGTCACTATAAGGGATTTCGTCTCAATTTACTATCCGTTGAGACTTCATTGTTGTTATCCACCAATCCAATTTTATATGTTGTATATACTGTCCTTTTCCATATTATATCATGAATAAATTTATTCTCATGACATTTTAAAGTTTTGATTAAATGCTATTATTCAATTATATGTATTTGATCATCCATCATTTAGTTAAGAACTCCTTAACTAAAATATTGTTTTCATGATTTAATATTCTATATCATTCTCATTAATTTCTATGTTTCAAATTGGTTTAAATGATTTATTTATATAGAAAATAATGTTTTAAAATGTTATTTCATTTAAAATATTCAATGTGGTATGGGACCCTTTTATTAAAAAAATCACTTTTTTAAATTGTTATGAAAATGGTTTGATAAAGAATTGATTTTGTCAATAACATGAAAATATTAATTGTGACTGCAATATGGAAATGATATCATTATTTTATTCTTATTTTTTGTGTTGTGATTATTTTAGGGTTCTTGAGAATTATTTTCGTATATGGTTGGTTCTATTATAATCCTAGGGTGGGTGAGCACGAGATAGCTCTCTAATGTATTGGGTAACATGACAGAGGTAAATGGAAATGTTTCTACGAAAAGATTTAGGTAATATACTGTGATGGGTATTCCATGTGTAACTCCCAATGTAGATGTGAAATATAAAATGTTAGTAGGATATGGATTCCATAATTTACCTTTATGATTTATAATTTCTATGTGTTATTCATAAATCTTATGATTTAATGTGGTATGTTAAAGAGCTTATGTTTTGTATGTACTGATGAACTAATCTATTCTTTCATTGTTTTATAACCCTTTTTGAGCTTTTTATTCTTATCCCATGTTTTTGAAATGTTTTCTATATGGTATAAGGTAGGATTAGAGAAATTAAAAACTCAGAAATATTTATATCATGAAAAGAAATACTGATTTATTTTAAGAATTTTTATTTTATGAAAAACTGATACTTTGTAAAAGGGTCTACATTGTAATTTTGGAGATATAATATAATTGTTGTGGTATAATTCTCTAAAACTCTAAACCTGAAAATATTCTCAATGTGAATTGTTAACATAATTGAAGATTATGTAATTTTTAAATATGGGGCCTTAGAGTAATGTTCTCTAATAATTCAAATAAAAAATAACTTAGATATCTCAGACCACATATTTAATTACCTATCCTGGTAGATATCATAGAGGTGAGACAACATGTTTTAAGGATCCATGTATTTATACATCTTTTAAATCACACTAATCATTGATGATTTCATCCATCAGTAAATATAAACTAGTCATTTTGATTTTTTAGTTATACATAATGATCATTCAAACACATCATCATTATAATATCATTTATAATATGGGATTATATATTATAATTCATTCATTATTAGTGATATACTATCCTCCATAATGTGTAAAAATCATGGAAGATACATCTTGTAAGAATTTTATCATTATCCAAATTTTAATTCAATGAAAATTTAAAAAAATTATCGATAGTAATTTTCTACAATTAAATCAAATACTAGTTTACTACATTATATCCTTTATAAAAATGTTCCATAATGAAATAATTTATATTTATATAAATGATTTTTCAGCTCCCAATAACTATAACCATTGTATATAGAATAGAAATTGATTTAGATAATTTAGCTCTCTGATTCAAATTTATCATCTAAAACCGTATTAGGTTTCCAATTAATCATTTTATAATAATTTAGGTTGGATTACCTTTACAACTACAATAACTCAAAATATAATTGTTCATTTATTTAACTTCCCAATACTAAAATCTAAAAGATTAATTTCATAATCACATTAACATTATTTACCCTAGCCAATATAGTGAATTTGAACCCATAATGAGGACAATATTAATTCAAAAAAAATATTGGTCAAATATTTTGTTAACTAAAATCCATATTAAGGGGGCTATAAATGTTCATTAACAAATTGTTTTACCATTATATAAGTTATTGGTGGAGTTTTGAGTTAATTTTGTAAGGTGTATTTATTCATTGTGAATTAATATTCTCAATTTTATCTTTTTGTAAACTTCTTGATAATTTTTTTGATTGTGAATAATTGTTAAACATAGTATTACTAAAATTATTTTAAATATAAATCATTAATTTTATATCCTACTGTATGATTTTTATATTATTTATATTATTTTACCATGTAAATAAATCTATGAATGTATATTAATAATAATGTACTGAACTTAACCAGATTAATGAATTTTTTTTGAAAATTATCTTTACCTATTTGTTGTCTTATCAAGAGGGTGACAAACAAACACTTTCCCAAGGGGAAAATCTTTAAAGTATTGTTTTGTTTGAGTTGTGTTATTCCTCCTATATCCAATGTATCCCCATTTTTGTTTCATTTTAACATGGGTGGTTAACTTCCTCCCCTCATTAGAGAATCAATATTTACATATATTTACTTAATCATTTGTGAGGGGAAACCTGGGGTATGAGGTATATAAGATAATAATTAGAATAATATATTATAAATAATTATGGTTAGATGGATGGCTCACATTCTATCATATTTAATTTAATATACCATTATCACATATAAAAAACATTGAATAACATTAAATTAAATAAAAATTAATCAAATAAATTATTCATATTAGATCATGATCATCCACTCATAAAATTTAAATTATTTAAAACATTTTATAAAAAATTTCAATGTTTTATTCTATTATGATACTTTTTTTGATTTTATAAATAATTTTTTTTCTAAAATTCTATCAATATAGTATTGATGTTTCTCATTCGAAGAAATTTCAATAAATAAAATACATAAATATTATTAAAAATTAGTTAATTACACAACGTATTCATAATAACACAATGACATGTCACCATTTAAACTATATATTGAATAGTACTGTATTATTCATATACTTTGATCCTAAAAGACATGTAATGTACTAAACATGTCAAATAATAAGACACTATGTAGATTTATCTATCAATAAATATTTGAAAATCATCATTTGTGACACATATAAACATGTTAACATATTTATGATTTATAACTTTTGTTCATGTGAAGAACATAACATGTAGTGACATCCATACTTGTTATTTAGATTAAATATTAACGAAAAACATAATTAAAAATATAATATTATTAAAAACCATATCACCCAACATGTATGATGGATTCATTATTAAAAACTATGTTTATTTTTATGATTAATTTTTTATCGATATTATTATTTTAGATATATTTCATCGTATATTTTTTTATAATATGTGTAAAGGGGTAGTCTTTGGAAAACATTTAATACAAGCTTCACTTTATGTATCACTTTTTAGAAATCATACGTTAAATTATTTGTGGACTAATGAGTAATTCATGGTAATATGTTTGGGTTATAGAGAGTATAAACTAGTTACACACCATATAATCTCATCAGTCGTATGTTTTTCAGCTTTGTGTTCTCACATAGTATGTATTAAATATATGATCTGTACATTCAGAAAAAATTTTCCATGAAATTTTATGGGCTATCCAGGTAGGAAAAAATTGAATACACTAATTTTAAATTACATTTATCCTATAATATCATGTTCTAGCTGGTCTTGGTCAACATGGTTTTTTTAATAACATCATGTACTCAACCTCATTACTCTCTTAATTTTTTGGGTCTTTTTCTATTGTATTAAATTTTGGTACATGGGGAATTAATTCTGATTATATGTTTTGTATTACAATTTTGTCTTGTTTAAATCATTGGCCCTAGTATATGTGATATTTTTGCGGTTTTCCTATTTTCATTAGATGAATGTGGTTATATAAATGTGAATATAGAATATATATCAAATATTGTATAAATATTGACTAAACATGAAATTATAAATATGAAAAAAATTTATTAATTGATAAATAATAAAAAAATGATTATAAATTCCAATGTGACGACTTTAAAAGACTAATGGGTTTTATAGTTTCATGGAAGAGTATGTGATTATTCCAAACAATGGTTTGTCATCATCTTCATCAGATTTGATCTGAGAACTTGATGAATAGAAATTATAAAATCTATATAGATATGATAATTCATATTTAATTTAAAATTACTCAATATAATAGTGAATTAACTTATCATTTAATTTATTCCTTTTTGACTAAACGATAACCCCCTTCATTACATACCATCATTGCATAAACGGGTTCCAAATTTAGAATCCATTTATATGTAATCCATATATTCTCTAAGAACATATGAACACACTTAAAGATTAATTGAGTGTAATGAAAAGATTCTTATAGGTTAATTTTTTGATATTTAATTATTTCAACAATAATTACATTAATGTTATAAAATTCTTTTTTTTTGGAAACTTGAGTGGAAGGAGGATTTGAGCTCTCCATTATTGGTATCATCCAAAAGAAATTTATTTAATGTTATTAGAGAATTATATTCTTATGATTTTTTATTAATCGCAATTTTAAAATAATAAATGATAATACCTGATAAAATATACATCTAATTAGATAATTTATAACTTTATAGTTGTCATTAGCTAAAAAATTATTCATTATAGATCCCCATGTCAAATCATTATATTGTTGTTCATGATTCTTTGGATAAAGTGAGTCCCATGGTTAAAATAAATATGAATAAATTAATTAAAATATTTTTATATTATATTTAAAATATCATTAACAATATACCATTAACTAGGTTATAAAACACCATAAACAATTTTATTCATTTTTCAAATCTTGAATAATGACTATTTATATAAATAAGAAATATTAAGGAAATATTTATAAAATAAACATCATAATATTTTATTCAAAAATACTCTTGAATTGATATTTATTTAATATCATGACATCATATATTTTCTTTAATGAATAGTGGAGGAATTTTAGTGGTCAATACTTTTAAAATAATTAATCATCCTCAAAACATGAGTATTATATTAATTTTAATATGATATTTATATAATATATAACTTAGGTTCTACAAACACATAATATGTGACCCTCTAGGCCAAAATTTTAGTGGAATTAGTATATATCATTTATATTCCATTATCAGTGTAAAAATAAATAAAGGTACCAATATAGATTGATGTAACACTACAATGATAAAAAAATCATTTGAATGTTTCCTACATTATATAATCCCTTTTTCTCGATATCTCATCGTGAAATATATATTGCATGTGTCATATTCCTATATGATTGATAAATTTTACTTGAGTTTCCTAAAACATGCAAATAATAACCCCATGTACATATAAAATAATATATGAATATCATTATAATAAATTATCATGTGATATCTACTTAAACACATTTAAAATGGAAAAATCCTTTATAAATTATTTCACTAATGTCGTATCCCTCAAGAATCATCCAACATGTCGTACAACATCATGGTCATAAAACATAATAATTTTCATTCAAGCATAATAGTATGTGACTATTGATATTCATTTATAATAATCTCAATTCAATAAAAAGTTATCATGCATTTACAAAAAAAAATCAATGAAACATAAAACATGTTGAATAATTATGGGAAGGTATATTCTCAAATCCCTATATCTTGAAAATTACCATGGGAGGACATCATGAGAATATGCATCATAGAATTATGTACCACCTTACCCATATGAACTATATTATTTTTGAACATTTTTATGACTTCATTAATTCATTGTACATGAGTTTTATAATTTCATTATAATACTTCATGATTCTCATTACTGTAGGAAATTTTTGTTAACATTCAAAGTAAAATGTTCTATAATGACATTATCATATTATGTTATATATAAAAGGGAAAAATTTTATATGGAATAATTTAATATTGAATATAATAATCATATAAAAAATCTATAATATAAAGTAGTTAAATATAATAACCTACATCTAAAAGGATAATCAAGGATTGGGATGTAACCCAAAAATATTCTCGAGTTTTATAGTTTTGGTGGAAACATATATTTACAGGGGTTGTTTAATATTAATTTTTTCATTATCTTAACCCTATACTAGGTACCCAGGTATCATTCCTCTAATTAGGCATAAATTATATATTATTTAATTTTTTTGAAAGACACTTTGGTGTTCAATGGTGACCATGTTGAAGAGAGTCCTTGTAAAATGTTAAGACTATCCTAAAATAATAAAAACTCCATTAAATATTTCTCTACCAATGAAATTGGATTTTAATGATGGTATTTCCCACATACATCCTAATGATAACAATATATATCAATTAGGATTGCTATGTTAATAAAATGGTTAATAATGTCAAGAACCTCTATGTAGTTACCGTTAGAGAATTGGTCAAGTTTAAATTCTTTAATGGTGAAATTATTTCATAATTATAACCATACATGAATTTTTTCATTAATAAAATAAAGAGAACTATCATACTCCACTATATTATGATATTCACCATATAAGTTCAATGTATTATGAATCACATTATAATAGAATTTATTGATATTTTTATCAATCATATTGATTATTTTCATCCTTATTTAGGAAAATTGAATTGTGTATGATAAATTCTTTTGGTCAGGTCCAACATATTCCAGAGAAAAATCATTATAAATAGTGATATATTGTTTGTATTCATTTAATAACTCTTCAGACACACTAATATAACTACATGACCAATTCAGTATACGATTGGGTAAGATGGAATAATCCATGTGACATCTTTCTTTTGTTCCTGTACTTATGATGAATCCAAATAATTTAATTAATGTTTAAATTTTTCACCTTACAAAAGTTAAAATATTTTACTACATTAGTAAATTCATCATTCTATAATCATGTCTTGGTTTATTCATGGATCCTTATAGAATTTTTTAAAGTCATATCAATGTTGTAATTGGCCTGAACATTCTATCTATTCAAATATAATGATGCATGTGTTGACGATTTAATGATTATTTTATAGGGAGATATATTTTTTGAAGATGATATTTTTTGTGATAGGTATGTTGTTGTGTAGTAATTTTTTCATTAAATAGGACATGATGACTATATAAGTGGTTGGTTGTATAGGTAATATTTTAGAGAATTAAAGTGATATTATTACTGTAATACACAGATCATGAGAGTTTGTTTTCATGGATAATGTATGGTAAAAATTTGATACATGTATGTATTTCATCAAATGTATTTAATATATATTTATTTGAAAATTTGTGACCATCTGATCCATGTAATTAACAATACGATTTTTTCCTAACCCTTGGAGGTTTTACTTTATTGGCTATAATTTCATGGAATAGATATTTATACATGGTGAGATAGTTAATAGAGAGTAAATGATAGTTTATGTTCATGAGTTTCAAATAATGGTTGTATGTATAATGACATGAATACTAGGATGATAACTTAATAGGTGTATCTAGTAGGTTGGTTGGGTGCACATCCATATCTTTGATGATCTATGCACCTAAGGGTGTATTTTTTGTTGTTTTAATTTGGAAATCATCATTTCATATCCATTAAATAACAAAAAACCCTATTATTATTTATATCCTATAATGAAAATTGAATTAGATTAATATGGGAGTGAAATTGTAGATTTGTGTAGTGATTTATATGATTATTTTTGAAATAACCAATTGGGGTGTGACAAACGTATATTGAACCATGGTGCATTTTTTTTATTGTTTTGATAAATGTTTGGAATTTAATTTCAAATATTTTATATTTTCAATATTTCTCAAATCATTGAAATTATATATTTTTAACTATAGATACACATAATATATATTTATTTGAATTATAAATCACCTTTAAGATAGTTGTTATTTTCTATACCATTGTCAGATCCCATCATTATTATTAGTTCCTTTCATGTTTTAACATCATCTAATATCACAACCTTAGTGTTAACCTTATTTTAGGGATGGTTGGTCTTGGTTATGATTCATTTGTTTCAATATATTTAAATAAAGATAATCTTATGTTATATTTGTGTTGTCATCATACCATTGACATCTTTATTTTGAATTTTGTTTTTGCAAGATCTAATTAAGGTACAAGATACAAGAACTAGATTTTATATTGTTTAAAATTATGAATCGTCATGTTTTTTCATTCATTGGTTGGGTAGAGTCAATTTTATTAACAATTATATAGAATTTTTATATTATAAATATATATTAATGGTGTTTTGATAAAGCATATATATTTTTTCAAGATATTTTATGTATGGTTATTGGTAGATTGTATTAATTTGTGAGATTTTTTTTCTATATTTTCTAATTTTTTTTATTTTTATAATACAATAAATATTCTGATAATATTAAATAATTTAAAGGAGGTGATAAAAAATGGTGTGTAACTCAATACATGAATGGAATTTTCGATCTAGATATTTTTAAAAACTATGATCGAATATTTTGAAAGTATATATTGTGGAACTAGTGGATAATAGAATCTCCGATTATGACATACAGTATTTCTTGTTTAAGTAATATGATTTTTTTTATTTGTGTGTGGGAAATTATGTGGTATGTACATTCAAACATTTTATGTTTTATTTAGAAAAAGCTGGTCAGTTGTGGATTCCTTACCAATGATGTATAATGAGAATCTTGTTTATGATTTAGGATTATGTTTTAGATAACTATGTAGAAGATGATGTATCATGTGGTTATTATAGGGTTCGTTTGGGTACTAGTTTGGTTATTCTTGTGATGATATTGTAGTTTCATTAAAACTATAGAAACTGATTTTAATACAAAATTTTATGAAGGGTGTAGGACAATATTGAATAAACCATGCACTCTTAATGAAATATTAGAACATTAAATTAATGGGAAAAGGTTCAAAATAAATATTTTTAATGACTGGAAATGATTTTTCATTATATATGGAATTGAATGAATAAAATATTTTAAAATTTAGGTAAATTTTAAATCTAAATTGGTTAAACAACATGAAAGAAATGATAATTTGTGGACGGTCATTGTTTATATTTGTTGTAAGATATGAAGTTATTTTTTCGTGAGATTGTTAGTAGCGTTTATATTGTATCGAGGTTTTATATTGGAAATGATTACTGTATTTGGGTATATTGTTCTGTTTGTTTTATAAATACCTTTCTATGATGGTGTTTTGAATGGTTTTTTATGATTTTTCCATTTTATTTCTTTATACACCATACTAATGATCGAGTTACCATACATATACCCATATTAATTTGGTTCAAATTTTTTTCTTATTATCTAAGATGGTGAGGATATGAGTGTATGACTAGTCTCTCCTCTCTACTCTGAAATATATGGGGTATAAATTATTTGATTGATAAAAATTGACTACTTATTTTGATGGTGTGATGACACTTTTTGGGACTATGCATGGTAGGAGGAATAGATAAGGTGGACGTCCATCATGTTTGTGATACCATACTAAGATGGATGTAGAATAAGTTTGTGATGTGTAGTATATGTTTTGAATTGTGATTCATTTTTGTTGTTGGGTGAAGATTGATTTTATATTGTTTCTAATGAAAATTTTGGCCCAATTTTGTTTTTATTAGGAACATTTTTCTAATAACATGTATTAGATTTCATGATTATTGTTATAAAATAATAAATTATACATATATTTAATGTTTTTATGAATATTAAATATATATCCCATATAAACATGCCTAAAAACTATAATTATTTATTCATAATGGATAATAAATTCATAAAATTATTATTCAGTTATAATTTTCATTCTCTCAAATATAATTATGTACATATTATTCCATTCCCAACTCATCAAACATAGAACATTCAATCCAAACCTGGAAATTAAAACACAGGAAAAGATCATCTAATCCACTTAGTATGGTTAGAAATAGAAGATATCAATTAAATTATATTATTCGACCATCCTATGGGTAATATTATGTAAAAAAGTACATGATCTCAATGTAAATGATTAATATAGAGAAATTATTTGTTAATATATTAGAAAGTCATATCATGTCTAATGAAATGATTAATAAAGGTGTGAAAGAAGTAATCATCACTAATGAGTGAAAAAATAAAAATGTTGAATTATAGGAATATGAAATGATACACATACAAGAATATATATTCCCAAAAATTTTGACACATAAAATTTTGATCATATCTATATGTAATCTTACTGACACATCAATATCTAATAAATTTTATTCACAATCATGTCCACACATAATCTACTAATCATGGGTAGATGAGATCACATGAAGTCATAAAAATGTAAAAATATATAATCCCAACCATGTTCATTCTTATCATCATTATCTCATGAGATATCAATATCTCATAATCCAATACATTTGAGGGAGATATGAATATAGTCCCACATATCATTTAATGAAAATCATAAATAAGTGTTCCAGAATATTATAAAAAATTACTCATTACATCATATCATAACTCAATGAATGGAAATAGTATTCATTAACAATTCATCATGTCATCATTGCACTACCCATGAAAAATACATTTTTTTGTTATCATTTTATCAATTTATAAAAGCATGAACCATGGAATAGTAATGAGTTCCATAAATACTTCACCCAGACATTATTAAACCTGGGGGAAAAAATGGTTCCATAGAATCATCATAAAATCCTCATTATTATAAGTCATCCGGTTAAATAACGTTAATGGTATAATAATACCATATCTCATTTAATGAGTAAAAATACTAAAAGGATGATTAAATAGAAAAAAATACTATAAATTGAATAATTGGCCATTTAATATATTATTTGTTAAGGATATTTTTTCCTTTTTCATATAGTTTTTACTAAAATACTGCAAAATATTTAGAAAAGAATTTTCAATAAGAAGAACATTGACACGTGAAAAGGAAGAATAAAATAAAACAATGAGCATGATGAATATAAAATTTGTTTAGGTAATATATGGTAAAAGATAAAATTCTTTTCTACACCTATAGAATGTAATAAACCAATTATTCATAAAGTATTTTTAAAAAAATGACATTATAAAGTTTCTTAATAAAATAATATTTAATGAAAATGAAAATTTTAAAAAATCATCATTATATATAAAACCATAATAAAGATTATTACCATAGATTTGTAAAAATACATTTTCTAACAAATGATGAATTATGGTCAAAATTTCATAAAATCAATTTCATTGATAAAACTTACAAGAAGGGGGATTAAAACGATACAATATAGGAAAATTAACGTAACAACAAGATTTGAATATACTATTTACGGTTTAATGTATAGGATCTAAATATTTTCCCTTAATGTAATTTTTTAAAAATCATTCCTGATAAATAATAATATTCTAACATATATCCCGTATTAAAATTCTATTCATCCTTCATAACTATTTGATGATCCAATATCAATAACTAATACCTATAATAAAATTATCGCAAAAAAACATTCATGAATTAAATAATAGTTACAAATCATTTATATTTTAAAATTATTCTATTATTTAAAATTATACCTTAAAATAATAATTTGGGTGAAATCATCTTTACTTTCCATGCATGTGTCATTTATATGGCTTCATTCCTTACACCACAGTTATGGTTTTTTCACATAGAAATTAGTAATCATGATATATGTATCATGTTTATTCATTATATATAAATTTATAAACATTAATATAAATAGTTGATAAAATGAATTAAATCACATCGTGGAGAAATTAGCTCCTATAGGCATATGAGTGATGTTATCACATTTTAATTGATGGAATTTATAAATGGAAAGTAACAATTCAGCCATATATCATCGTTATTATATTTTTAACATCATATATATCTAGTAAATCAAACATTATTTATAATGACCTAAACATTAGAAAAATAACATATTAAGTAATATATTAAGAAACAAATTTCATAAAATTTATGATCATTATGTTATACATCTATGTATAATTATACCATAACCCATACAATACAAATATTAGATCAAAATACGGGTACTAAAAATTAGTATCAATATTTCCCCGTAGCGATTTTTTTACATAATATGTTTTCTTTTTTATGTAATATGTTTATACTTTTCTTCATTATCACATCCCCATCTCCACTAGTACATAAAAATCATTTACAAACATGTTAAAAAATGGGTTCATAAAAAATCAAAGCAATGGATATTTAATATTAAATAAAATAATATGTTGTGTCCGAAATAATTAAACATGATTTTTTTATTTTTAAAAATTAATCATTCGACTAAAAATAAAAAAATTATAACAAATACAATAAAAAAATCTGAAATCATTTTATAAATAATTAAATAAGTTTTATTAATGCAGGAAACTCATAAATGGTCATATTAAATCATACAAAATATATGAATATTTTTTTCACATAATACTTACTTATCAGTATTTTAAATTAGCATATACTTTCTTATAAATATTTTATCTACAGTAATCACATAGGAGGACAAAATAAAGAAAATGGTATAAATTTTCAATTCCATCATAGGAAATATAGAGGAAACAAAAACCATGATATGAGAATAATTAACGGCTCGTTATGAAGATGACATCACAAGGTGGAAACAGTCCTGTAGTGCGTTAGCTTTATCCCCAAATCATAAATATTACATCTCATGAGAAAAAATAACTACATAAGAAATGGAATAAAATATTTTTAGAAATATCATATAAAATTAATAAATATGAGTTCCATGAGAAAGAAATCAATCCTAATGATGTAACCAAGTAATTTCATATGATGATAAAATGGGTTGCATACTCATGTATCTTGTAATATTAAAAAGATAATTATAAAAGAAGGCATATGAAAAATGATCTAATTTAATGTATATCCTTATAGAAATAATGGAGAATAATCTAGTTTTATATAAAAGATACATATATAAATAATTTATAATAATTCTTAAAAATCAAAGATAGTTAAAAATGAGTTAGAGAGAGTGTGGACATACACCAAAGATGATTGGGGTTTAGGGAGATCCACTATACCCATATGAAAAACATTTATACATATAAAAATATCAGTTTCATTTAATTATTTTAAATACAAATATAATTGGGGATATATTGAAAAAAATTGATTGAACTAAGAGAGATTATTAGGAAATTTAAATATCAAATAATAGTTTAGGTTGAAATAAATATAGTTTATGTTTTATATGATAAAATAAAACATTATTTTCTTCTTTTGTAATGAATTTCTAAATGTTCAATAATCAATATATAAAAGAGATCAATTATTAAAAAAATTAAAATAATGTAAATAGAGACATAAAATTTCGATATTATTTATGCATTCTCATAAAAATATATTATGAATAGAATTATATATATATGGATTTGGAAAAGATTGATTCAGAAATTAAATCATCAAAATGATTAAAATGAGTAATGTATAGTAAATTTTCCCCTATGTAAGTACATAAAAGTATTTTATTGAAACCCGTATAATGATGGTAAAATATGGTTAAAAATTACCTTCATCATCAATTTGATTGGAAATAAAAAATTCATGAAATATTTAGAAGCACATAGATGGTGAAGATAAATTGGTGGATGGAAATACTTAAAATAATGTTTCAGGAGGAATTCCTTTACAATGAGTAGTATTTATCATATACATTCAATATCTTCCAAAATAATAACCTTTTCTTTATTATTGATTTTTTAAGAACCATTTTAAATTTTTATTCAAATTTAATTTCTTTGTTATTGATGGTCAGAGTGAGTATCTCAATAGGGTGTTAATAGTGTAAAAAAAAATTTTGTTTACATACGTTAAAAAAATACCTCATATAATTAAAAATATATTAGGCAACAAAATAATACATTGATAAATGTATTTTCCTTTTAAAATAATTCTCAATGATTAATTAGATCTTGGTTAAAATAACATAAATTTACTTTAAACTTATAATTGATTTTACTCAATCAAAAACAATTAAAATCATTATTTAAAGTTATCTATCAATGAAGTTGCATTTTTATAGTTTAAATGAAATTTGTTCTTTATGTATAAGAATATAATAAAAACAATCATACTGGAAAATGAATTCATGAGGATAATTCTGAATATGAGGATCAGTCCTCTTTGTAAGAAAATAACCTACAGAAAAGTAATTTTTTATAAAAATAAAAATTCTACCCCTAACTAGATCTGGTATACAAAAACACAACAACAGTGAAGGACACACATGGAACTCTTCCATAGTAATCGTTTGAGTAATGATAAAACATGCCAAAATCAAAACACTATAATAGTAATAGTCGGAATACATGTAAAAGTGTTTCTAAGAAGATATCGAGTATCGTAATGTCTAAATCAAGTAACAATGTGTGTATAAAAATATAGATCATACACATTCTTATCCTAATGTAATTATAAATGAAGAAATAGTCAAAGTAAAGAAATATAAATAATAGTGTTCCACTCTCTGATATACTCTACAACTACTAAATCATTAAATGTAGCATAAATGGTAACTCGAGTCATGTTTTTGGGAGTTTTAGTGGAATAAACTATCCTAAAAACATTATGTTATGACTATATGAAGAATCCCATATGTTAAATGTATTTTGTTTTGACTATCTGTGAAATCTACTAATAATATTTGATGTAATGAATAAATTTTTGAAACTCACCTCTCTTCATGTGTACATGTATATTTTTTGTTTAGAGTTGTTTTGAGTCATTTTCATTAGGGAGTATTCTTCCTATTTTTAATAGGAACATGCATCAGAAATAAAAATCATCTAAAATTTCTATATCCTTGAACTCATATCTAACAGATTATTTTAATACATATCTATAGAAAAATTAAGAAAAATAATTAAAATATCTATTGATATTTAAATTAGATAAACTATATATAATGGAAATTTAATTCAAAATTAACATAACACCATTGGTGAGTCTTTTGAAATGTGACTAGTCACTTGAGGGGTCTTCATGTGATAGTAACTGAGAGTAGCAGTTGGACACACTCTAGTGATGAAATTTCTAGGGGATAGTCATGTTGGCAGTGACTCGGGCTGGAAGTTAGTCAGGATTGTGGTGACTCTTCTCCATTGTTGGTGACTACAACACAAAAACTATTATTTCTGGTGGTGTCTTTTTCATGGGGTGATTTATAATATAAATTTACAAATATATCTTTTAAAAGTGACACATATATTGTGTTAGGTCATTTAGATACTTAGACGATTTTGTATTTCAGTGGTGAGATATTTTTGACCATTACTGTTTCAAACACTTAGAAAAATTTCCAAACAGGTGGTGACTCATTTTGATGGTGAGTCATCCTTTATGATGAATTTTTTTTGGAAATATATCAAATTTTGTTTCAAATATTCCATATAATAAAAAGAATTTTCATAACACATGAATCTCATCAATAACAAAATATACATTATATTTTGAACATTAAAAGAAATAGGCCAATAATATCCTTATTTTTTGTGTTCAAAAATCATCACACCATTTATATATTATATCAAATATAAATAATGTAATAATATGTACAGTTGATACACATGATATAAAAATTGTTTTGTAGAAGATATCGATGATGAAGAAATTATATGTGTAAGTAAAGGAAATGAAATAAAATAGTATAAAATATTGTACTGTAATGAATACTAAATAAATAAAATATAACTTTTCTCACCATGTTTGGATTTAAAAAAAATCATTACAAAATAATTAATCCATAGATAAACAAAATATGAACAATAGAATTATTCTTAAAATTGAACTACTATTTATCCATAAAAAATATGCAGTAATTTATTTTATAAAAAAAATAAAAAATATCCTCATGAATGACTAAAGTCGAAGATCAATTATTCATATTTTTTAGGTATGAATAAATACAATGAAAAATTGCATATTCCATTTTGTAGGATGTGTCTATATGAACTAATGTTGGTTTTTTACTAAGAATATATAGAGGATCATATGTCATAGAACAAGCCTATGTGGTAATGATTTGCTGAAGATGTTGCACGACGTCTCTAGGAGATAGAGAAATCGGTTGTAATTAGGATGAAAAAGGTCTATGTGGATCTCTAATCTCATTAGTGCTAATCAAATCTCATATAGTAGAATTAGTGGTAAAATAATTTGTAAATGGTATGTCCTTATAATCCATAATAGTGTTTCGATGAACAAGAAAAAATTGATTCATAAAAGTTACGAATCCCATAATGGTGTTCCAAAATCTCTATATAAAACTAACGAAATATGTTTTTATTACATATATTGGTTTAACAAAAGATTAATTCCATTTAAATGATTGAATTTCCCCTTGAAATGATGGATACCATTAGGTATTATCATATTTTATTAATAATTATAAATGAAGAATATATCACATCTATGATGTAAATCCAAGAAATATTTTACCTAATATAATTGGTTATGGATTCATGGTTATAATTAATTTTTTTATATTATTTAGAATACAAGATTAGATGATCAGTATTAAATATTTTGTTTCATATCTTCTCTTGAGGATGATCTCACACACTATCTGAAGCAGCAACAACATGAAACTCTTCTCTGACAATAGATTTTTTTTTTCAAATCAACATCAATAGGAGGTTAACCTAATGTATAATCTTGTGAGGTATTATTGTAAATTTATTCGAGTAAGAAATATATTGAAGTCATAAAATATGACTTCATATTCATTGTAGTGTATTTTATGTATTGCAAGAAACATTCCAACATCTTATTTTCTTGTTCAACGTTATGGATAAGACACATCGTTTTTGGCTAGATATGTCTAGTCACCAACTCAATCAAATGTTAATCATTATGTTCACATAACATAATGACCATGGATGGTTGATTATTCAGTTTAAAATCATAATCAGATAAAAAAATTTAACAAAAAGCATCAAGATCACCCTTGGTGATCTTATTCATGGGACCATTTGGGAAAACAACAGTATTTAATAGAGTAGTAGGTCAATCCATGTATGGTGTATCAGATTTTATCCACTATAACACAGTAGTAGAATAAATTTGACTAACTATGTATTGTTCAAGATAATATACATCCAGTAGATCTGGTCCACCATTTTTTGGTGGACTCCCATCTTTATCAAAAAAATTATTTCATTCATCATACAAGGGGACCATAAAAATATTATACTACTTGCCAATAATATCAATAGAATATGAAACAAAAACAATAAAATCCACCACATCAGGTGAAACCACATATGTCTCAAAAAATTTATCTTAATCAATAACATTCTAAATATTCAATACTTTCATCTTCTCTACCATAATATTGTAAACAATCTCAACAACCTTCAACTTCTCAAAAATAACTTCATCTAAAACATTTTTATAATTAAAAAAAAATTGCTAACTCTCCAAAATTGGGGATTTCTCCCACTCAACTGATGCTTTTTTTTCTTCTCCAACATTCAAGTCAACACCCTTAAACTGGATTGTTATCCTATTTATCTAATTGTGATACTTATAGATAAATAACAAGAGCTTGGGTTGTTTCCACATCCTCATCACCAATTCTTCAATTGAGACCATTATGTTATGAATCTATATTATCATCACTTTCATCTCTATAAACATATCCATTTAAATTCCCTATTATCTAATCATTTCATTCTTTATATTCAACACCATTTACATCATCATCATTATTATCATTTATATCATCACAATTTTCATTTTCCTTAGAGAATTTTGAATTACAATAAATTTATCTAATATTTAATTCTTTATTTCAGAATCATCAATTCCATCAATTAAATAGTTTAACTATTTTTGGGAGAGTCCTTGGATGAATATGTACTATATAATACATAACATTATATTTTCATGAAAAATTAACATCAATTCCTTCATCCACTATATATTCATCATGTTCATTTCCACAAACTGTATCATTTTCATCCTCATTAGAATCATAATACTAACAAATTTCAACAAGAACTATAAAAGGATATAAAAGGTCTTTCAGTCTTGAAGTTTGATCAACAGGATTTAAACCAACATAAAGTTTCTCATCATCAACCAAACATTGTTTTTTTCATTTATTCAAACAACACTTCGTTAATATATAATTTATTCTAGCGATTATG
Source organism: Viscum album (assembly GCA_963277665.1). NCBI lineage: Eukaryota > Viridiplantae > Streptophyta > Magnoliopsida > Santalales > Viscaceae > Viscum > Viscum album. The sequence goes on from OY728138.1 coordinate 556,372,969, forward strand.
TGACCACCACAATAAATTATAGCTTCTTCATTTTTACCAACCATACTGTTTTTTTAATATTGAAAAAAATGACATTCAAGTATACCATTGAATTTTATTTAGAGGCGGGCTTGCAGATCTATATTATTTTATTAATTATATAGAAACAAAGATTACTCATTTTTACAATTTTTATATGGAATAAAAAATAATAATCTTATTATGTCTACATAAAAAAATAACACATTATTAGAAAAAATATGTGTTGGATAATCTTAAAAAAACATGCACTCACTATAACCTTCTAAATAAATTGGTCTTATTAAAAATCTATTTGATGTTATTTTTGAAATTGTATACTGATAAATGAAATCATTACTGGACTCTGTAATAATTCCTTGGTAATCATTACTCATTCGTTTTAGTGAAATAATAAATCATTCATCCACTAATGTGAAGAAAATGAAAATTTTATCTCCATTTATTTTTCTCTTGAGTTGGACTTCAAATTCATAAAATATGAAATCCATATTCTAATAAAACTAAAATATCTGACTAGTATTAAAATTAATCCCATTTGTTGATAATAATTCCATCCATTCTTGGTTTTGGTCACTTCAACCACCAATGATTTACATAAAATTATCCACTCTAAATGTACTTCATTCTCAAGTACTAAAACCCTCTTTAAAATATTGGGATTTATTGGATTGACTGCATCCAGAAGAACCATTTCCCTTGTATTTTGTTTCAATGAAGTGATTTTTATTAAGGTGAAACTAAATGACACATCACATTTTCCATTGAGATAATATTAATTGGTTCAGAATAATGTGTGGGATGTCAACCAGTCCGGAGTGAAAATGGTCACAATTGGTATTCAAGGAAAATACATGAGAGATGTGAACATAGGAATTATAAAATCCCTCAAATTTAAATCATTTTTTATTTAGGTATTGAAAAAATTTAAGTAAAAAATCATTGTTATCAAATAATATATTAAATAAACAATAAAAAATAAAATTAATTGGTTAAAAACATTGATGATAAAAAATTGAAATATAACGATATCTCCAATGATGAGAAGATGTCAACAATGAGAAGTATCAATAGTGAGATGTATCAATTGTGAGATGTATCAATGTCGAGATGTATCAATTATCCAAAAAAACATTGGTGAGAAATCACTATAGTGATAAATTAAAATAGTGAGAAATCACAATAGTGAGAAATCCCATTTTTTAGAAATTACAAAGGTGGGAAATCATTATAGTGAGAAATCACAATGGTGAGAAATCAAAACTATGAGAAATTTAACTAGTGTGAAATCAAAATGTTGAGAAATAAAAGCAATTATTCATTAATAAATGTTAGAACCTTAAAATTAATCTTAACCAAATTAGTTCAAACCAAACCCATGTTTGTTTTAATTGATTTCTCAAAATTCAATTTCATAGTGATGATATTAAAAAGATTATGTATTGTAGAAATGTATTCAAGGGTGAAATCACCCTTTAGAAAATGATCCCAAAAGAACATATTTCCGAGATCAATATGATTCGTTCTAGAATATCAGATAGAATTATTAGATATATTCAATGAACATTTATTAGAATATTTTATTGGGACATGATAGAATTGATATACATAATCTAGTAAAGTGTGTTTCATCCACACAATTTTTTCACATCATCTCTCTCTAAATATATATCCATCTTCAAACGTAGATGGTGAAATATATTATTTTTCTTACTACTCTATTAAATTAGATATATTCTTATTTGGGGACATTTTCTAGTGGTTTTCTTTTATATCTAACATAAATCATAGAAAATCATCATCATAATATCTAACGTATAAAAAATTTGACTCATGGATAGAACAATCCTAAATTAGTAAATTATATGAGTAAATGGAATATTATTGTTCCAAAAATTAATTGTGACCCTTCAATGTTTTCATGAAAATGAGAACACATACACAAAAAAAATATATTATTTATGTACGATGTAATGTAGAAAACACTAGCAATCATACATCTATAATCGATTTGATACACTATTTTCCCAGCTCCATTAATATCCAACATACACGGGTTACTCATAAGAGTGTCAGTAATCTTAGTTCAATCCATGTTAATCAATTTTATAATATCCTTGCAATAATTAAATTTATTAAAAATATTAAATCACTATTTTGAAAAATCTATAAAACAAGAATCAATTTTATTTTCCAACTTAATGATCATTTGAAATTCATATATCATCATTTTTTAAAAGTAGTACATAATGACTTTTTTAATATCCCAAAATAATATCATCTATATATATTTTTTAAAACTAAAACATTTTTTTAATTTTCATTTATAAATATATTATGTTAAGATATACTGTTGGAAAAATCATTAGAAATAATAAATGTGATTAACTTATCATAAAAACATCTAGAAGATTTCTCAAGACCATATAAAGAATTTTCTAATTCAAAAATTAGATTCTGAAAATTATGATTATGAAAAAATGGGGGTGTTAAAAAAATCATCAACTATATAACCTTTTAAGAATTCACTTTTGATATTCAGTTGATAATGTTTTAATTATTTATTTTTTTCATAGGAAATACATATTCTAATGGATTCACATCAGGATACATGTGAAAAGGTATCCTTATTTTATATTCATTCTTCTTGATATATATCAATGTGAAAAAGTCTACAATTTTTTCATACTATAGTGCTTTATAAATCATCATTTTTTATAAAGAATCATTTTTGGGCTATATTAATGGTGTCTTCGGGTCTATCAACATGTTCCCACACATTCCCTCTTTCATATTGATATAGTTCATCTGGCATATTCATAACCCATAAATCATCATTAATTGAATCATTGGTGTTTATTGGTTTATGATTTGACAATAGTGATTGATAGTCTACCAAATAACATAGGGTAGCTATAGTATGTGTACCTCTATCAAGGTCTCCAATTACTCCATATAATAGTTGTTACATAAGGGTCCTAAAAATTTATAAAATGATTCTCTGGTTAGTATAGGTACCTCAATAAGATCATGTACATGTTCTAGATGGTCATCATAACATGATAATTTCTCTTCTTCCATTGAAGTAGATAAATAGGTTTGGTATTTATCTTCGTAGAAGAAAAATCATAAAAAATGAATTTTAATGGTGTATTAGGATCGTGTGGATCTATCTCATTAATTTATACATAAAAATACTCTTCTAAATTATTTACATTTATTTTTAATACTCTATACGATTTATTGGAGTTTCAGTAATGTAGGGAAACTCTTTTACCACTTATGAAGGGAAATTTTAAAATATTATACATAGTGTTAATAAAATTGATTTTGTATTGAAACAGTCAACATAAATTTACTATATTCTTTATAATATTACAAATACCATAAGGGGTATTATTGAATAGAAGAATAATTAAAAGTATATTGATTTTATATAAGGTTGTGTTCACATCATCTTACCAAAATTATAGAGCTAGTTCACATTTATTATGTAATGTCCAAGAAATGTTTTAAGTGTTATGTTATTTATTTCTAGAAATCATTTATTTAATGGGTAACTTGGAGAAGAAAATTTATGTCTATATCCATTTTTATCAAAATGAATAAATATATAAACTTTCAAACTCATGGACATGGTACCTTTTTGTTTTATTAATTATACGTACTCTTATGTTTTCTATATATATAACATACAAGGTAACATATGAACATGCTTCACTATTGTTATCTATAATGAGCAGCCAAGTATACAGAGTGAATTAATCACGTAGTACATAAGAATATTTTCACCCATTAAGACTAGAAACTATTGAATGTCCAACTATATCCATATGAACTAACTAAACCGGTTATAAAGTCAAAAATATATTCTTTTATTTCAAATGAATCATTTGTTGTTTTCTTTTTTGACTAGGGTTACATACATTATTGTTTATGGAAACATGTTTTCATATATCCTTTAATAAATCATTCATATAAATCTTCCTAAGTGAGAGAATTTTGATGTGATGTAGTCTCCTATTCCCAATCCCTAATTCATTATGATAGGTACTAATAGATTAAATATTTAGATAAATAAAAATATCATGATCAACAGCATAAAAACTTTCATTTCTTAAATTCTTAAAGAAGTATTCATTTCCAGAATAAGAACCATTACATTAATTATATTATAATTTAACAACATAACCATTATCAAATAACTTTTATATTATAATAAAATTATACTTCAATCCTTCATAAAAAAATAAATTTCAAAATAAAATAGAATTTGTGTTAAAAATTTTTACAAATCCAATGATTATTCCTATAGCATTATCACCAAAGTTGACATGACCACTATCACCATTTTTTTGGGACATGAAAAATTAGTTCTCTCATATTATATTCCATGAATATATTATATCAAATTAACATGTAAATTTAAAATATGTCATTATGAAATTTTTAAAAAGAAAATTTACAAAAAGATCAATTTTTAAAACCATATTTCTTTAGTCAAATTGTGTTATTAATCTAGTATTTAAGAACCCTGATATGTTTAAAAGGTATCTTATAAATAGAAAATATGATTTATGAAATAAAGAAATCATTTTTCCCTTATGAATAATAACATGATGTTGAACATTTAGATTTATATTTGGGTGATAATTTCACCTTAACTATTATTCTATATCAAGGTAGATATCCCAGTCCTATAAAGGGTTCCACCTCACCCCTGGAAAGGTGGATTATCAAAATCAATAAAATCTGAAGGCCTCCGTGCCATTGGAGGAGGAGGATATACCAGTACTATAACATACTTTGGGAAAAATATTTACCTATAATCCGAGATAAGGGTTCCCTTCCATTGGTACAACATTATAAATTCATTGTCAAGAGTTCATTAGAAAATTTATGTTTAGCATTCATCTTTAATAATTTCAATTTTATCTATTTCTCTACAACATGTTCATATTTATTATCAGTACATAGATCATGCCATTTTATAGGGATTTATATTTGTCTTTAAGATCATTGAATGTCTATTCAAGAATATTTAAATACTCAATCATTTTGTCTTTAGACATTTCATAACCATTTCATAAATTTTTAATCATATAATAATTAATAATAGATAAGTCTATTCGTACCTTAGTTTCATCAGTCATGAAGAACATGGGGGCTCAGTTAGTCTTCTCTATAGGGGTAAAGTTTGAATCACTGAAGCTAACCTATGTTGAAATCCAAACAACATTCAAAGATTTCATGAATTTTTTACCTTGTCCTTATTTTTTTTTGTATTTTAAATTTTTATGGTATAATTCAACATGTAATTTTCACTTTCATTCATTCAAGATTATCTCAGTTGTATAGTAATTCTTTTTTCCAATAATTCTTTTAATTTCATTTACTATCATACATTATGGTATAACTAGGCTATTTGATGAATTGCTTATTTAAATAGAAATTAATAATTTTTTATGTTAGATGGGACAATTATTCATCATTTTTTAATTGTGATTCATCATTATTAGAACATTAAAATTTTATCTTTTTCTTTGCCTACTCTTTTATTTGTTACAGTTGAAGTGAAAGATAAAAATTTCATTTCCATTACATCATTCTCATCTACATTTTCTTTAAGGTATTCTTTATAAAACATCAAATATTAAATAAATTCTATTACTGGAAGTTATCTAATGCTAAATGATTATTTGACTGACCATGATGTCTGTCTCCATCTTTCAAGAAGACATTTAAGCTACCTCACAATATGATGTTTAACATATATTAAATTTTATAGATAGTTCATTGCATTCCCATGTTTGTTTATCCTAAGATACATATATGAAATTAATTCATCATGTATGATCACAAAATTATGTAATTTAACTATATATGTATGCAATTACATTTCATTGAACTCGGTTGTTCCCTTATGATAAATTAAAAAAATATCTAATATTCAAGAGCATTTTTTCTAGAAAAAAATATATTTAATTACTCACTCATAATGAATATTAATGTTAATTCATATCATTGTAATTATTATTATTATAATTATGAGATTCATTCCATGTGACACTAGATGATTCAGGTATTTCATATCTATCATCTATATTATTCTACATTTCAAAACCTATACATATTATATGCATTTTGATCTTTATTTTTTACTCAAAATACTTATTTCATTTGAAAAGGGAGGTATGTTAGTTGTAGAAGCTAAATTTTAATTATTCATTTATAGAAATAAATTTATAAATAATAGAAATTTATTATAATTATAGCACAAAAAAGCATAATAAAATAATTTTTAAAAAAAAATTTGATACTAAATCATATATGATGGATATGATATGTTTGTTTGAGTGAATATATCAAGAGGGGGTGAATTGAGAAGTGAAAAAATTTTATTGTTAAATCCTTTTTTTTTAATTTATCCTATATAATTTAAAAGTTTCCAATCAACAAAAAATTAATATCAATATAATTCATAAACATTTAAAAAATTTATCAAGGATTTTTTAGGTTTCAATTAAGAAAATATAATATTTCAATATCTTTTAATGTAAATTTACATATTAAAAAACATATATAAACACTAAGTATGTATAATTATTAATGTAGTGATTTTTTATAATTTTAATTTTTTTTAAAACATCAATATAAAATAAAAAACGAAAAAGAAAAATGATTTTGAGATATAAAGTCTCAATATGAGATATAGTCCTCTCTAATTAGAAATCAACTATTGTAGTGTTGATTATATAAAAATAAATATTGATACACATCCTGGTATGGGTACACAATAACACTTTCTTTTTAGAGGATATAAATGGTCCTCTTCTATAGTAATCATGGGAGTGTATAAAATTATGTGACAACTGGATATCTACCATTGTAATCCTGGGAAAAATATTAAAGTATTTTTAATAATATACATAGTACCTTCGAGTTAAAATCAGAAGACAGTGGGTGTATTAATATATAGATTAAAAAACGCTATTTGTAGTGTAAATATAAATGAACAAATAGATCATGTCAAGGTTTATAAGTAATATTTATTCCATTCTAAGTATGATCTACATATTGTGACTCAATTAATGTAGCTTAAATGGTATCTTGAGTTGCATTTTTTATATTTGAGGTGGAACAATGTTTTATAATCACTTTCTATAATGACTGTAGGAAGTAGTCCCTATGTTTAATGTGCTTGTCATCAAATAAAGGTTATCACTGGTATTAATCCTTCATGTAAGGACACCATACATTAACTCATATATCTTCAATATATATATAAATTTTTCATTAATATTATTTTATAGCCATTAACACGATTAATTTATTTTTTCTTTGAAATAATAGAATATATAATCAAGGAGAATCTTCAAGATATTATTCATCATACTACCCATGTATTATAAATTATATAATGAAAATATTTAAAAAAATTTATGTTCAATAATTAAAATATGTCTCATCATTAAATTGAAAAACATATACATTAGAAACATTTATTTCGAAATAAATAGAATAATTGTTGTGAGTCATTAGAACAACAGAAGTTCCATGGTTGAATTTTGATCTGAAACTGACTGATTCTGTCTCTAATACACACTATGGTGGGGGATTTTTTGGTGGTGATTTAGGTTGAAGGTGACCTAGTCTATTGGTGAATCTTTTTATTGGTATGTTACTCCGAAAATGAGATTGATTTTTACTCTTCTGGTGACTTGTCCATGATAGATAATCATCCCATTCATTTCCAAAATTATGTCATGGTGATAAAAAATATCCAACGGTAGGTAATATAAGAACATTATTGATTGTGGATCTCAGTTGTGAGACATAGGAAATAATGAGTTTTTCTAATAGTATGCAAAACATCCATACAGGTGGTGAATCGTCTTTGATGGTGAGTCATCGCTATTAGTGGAAATTTTATAAACATAAAAAATTTAAATAATATATTCTTTATAATATAAACTAATTTATAAATATAAAAATCATCCATCGAAAAATTTACATTATTTTTTATCATTACAACAAGGAGGCCAAAAACGATCTATAAATATTTATTTTTTAATAAATTCAATCATTTTGATGGTATTTGGATCATAAGCCCAAAATGACATCAGAATGTTAAATATGAATAATGATTTCATTATATTGTCATATAATGATTAACATTCAACAAATGTGTTATAATTTTTTCTACTATAGTTATATTTATATATAAAACCATTAAATTTGTTTTTTAAAATATAAACTATGATAGAATGATGGATAGGGTGTGTTGTATGTACACATAGGTAACACATACAATTTTCAACGATCATAGTGAAAATAAGTGAAGTATTTATATAGAATTGCAAAACTATAAATAAATAATAAATTTTATAAGAGTTTATTAAATTATATTATATATTTTGTTTATGTGATCTTTTAATTAATAATAATTCACATTGATGCATGGAGGTGGTATTACACAGGTATGCACAAACGATGCTATCATATTTCAATGAATGGAAAGGTACAGAAGTGTTGGAGGTATTAATATTAATAAGTTATATATATGTAATTATTGTCAGATATTTTTATTAAATATATCACTACAAACATCATTTAGTTGTGGTGATGGAAAATGAATTACATTGGTTTGTCATAGGCTAGTATGGAGTAGACATGAATGATGGTTAAATTTCAAATTTCATTGAGGATAAGAATGGTGTAGATTATTCCATTAAAATTATAATATATCTATATATGATAGATTATTAGGTGTTAATATCATCATGATTTAATGAGACTTAAATGATGTGGATTAATAATTATAACAAAATGATCGATTAGGAATGACACATCTTATTATGACAAAATCTCTAGGATTACACTAAAAATCCATCCAAGATGTAATTAATAATAAAATAAAGGCATCTAGGAAATTTTAATTTAATTAATTAATAGATTCTAGTTAGTATTTGTTAATCAAGAAGTATTTTTAGGTTTGAATAAAATTATTGAGGAGATTCCATTTTATAAGATAGGGTAGAAAGAAATTTTCAATTCCTAAATTAATAATTTAATTTAAATCATCATGTCTGAGAAAATGTATCCAAAATAATATAATTACAGTATTTGATGTGTTTGATTTTAATTAATATCATTAAATAAAATTTTAAAAATAACAGATTTGGCTATTTGGTTTGTCTTATTGTTCTAACATGTGTGAACCCTATTTAATAGTTACCTTAATAACCATGATTATACTATTTACGATTCAGAATAGTTATTTTGAATGAAGTATATCAAATTAAGTTGAAATTAAATTACATTATAAATAAAATCCCAAAAACATGTTAATGATATGAATTTTATGGAATTTCCTATCAATTAACAAAATAATTTTTAATATAAAATATAATTTATGTCATTTTTAGAAATATTCAGTTATTTTGACTTTGAAAATACAATGATATAATTTTAATTAGAATATAATAGTCTGACAAAAAAATTAATAACATTTTTCTAAAAAATTCATGGAGGACAATAATTCATTGAATTTATATTACATTTAGTATTTTAAAAATAGTTTGTTATTTGTTAATTTATTAAACACTATTCTAGTGTTGAATGAGAATTTATATTAATTACTTCAAAAAAACATTTATTGGTCAATTACTAAGATGAAATAAAGTAATTCAAATTTCATATGCATACTTTCATCCATACATATGTTGTTTTCATCCTAGCCGCTAAATAATATAATTATTATAATTAAGAAAGAATCATTTTTTACATTACCATTTACATAGATTTTATTAATTTAAAACTCAAATACATATGAACCTATGTGGCCAAATATTCAAGACATGGATGGATATGGATGATGTACACTCTTACAATATTTAAAATCTATTCTTTATAGTCAATTCTTAGTCTTTTTTGTATTATTTTTAACTATACATTATTAATTCACTCATACAATGAGGATAAATATTTAAAGTAGTAAATATTAAAAATGAAAAAAATTTAATTGAACCTATTTAAAAAAATTACGTATGGATTTAAATTATTTAAATAATTTCTTAATATTTAATTAAAATTATTTTTTGATTTATATTCAAAATAAACCAGTAAATTTTAAAGTCAAGCGATATCTCAAAAAAAATTTACTAGTATAAAATTGAATTTAAGTAAATATTAATTATAACATTAATATTAAAGACTTAAATTTTGTTGTATTAAACAAAAATAAACTAATTATATTATAAAATTAACTAATATTAATATTTAATTATTTCAACACATTAAATGAAAATATAGTGTTTTAAATTTAATTCAATATTTTTTAACTATTCGTTTAAAAATCAATCATTAAAGAACAAAATAAAAAATTAACCATTATTAGTGTTTGATTTGATGATTTCAAAAATGAATTATTTTTTATGAAAACAAAATAAATAAATTCCTAAAATTCACTATGATATAATCTCATGAATTGATATAAATTAAATTTTTTAGAACACATATTTTATAATAATAAAATGATCTTCCTGAAAATTTCTTGATTTTTTACTCAAAATGTATCAATTAATTTTCATATTTAGTGCCATGTCCTAGTGGGGACAATTCTGTGACTCTCTAATCCCGCCTCCAATAGGCTAAGGTCTCGTGACTAGTACCGCATATGCATATCAACATCATGAGAGGCATTTCTTATGAACATATACACACGTACCCACCTCGAAGCCCAAAAATGATGAAATTTAAAAACCACTATGTAAAAAATTCATGCATGACATGATATCAAATCCAAAAGAGTCCATCAGGAATGTAATATAGACAGAATCTAGGCCCCATAAAATCCCACCAAAAGAACTCTGTAACAGTAAGTCGAAGCTGTAAGTAATGTACTGGGACTAATTTATCTAGTTATAAGAATACACTTCAGCCCGCCTGATGTCACAAAGTAGCATCTGGTATGGTGCCACCTGGGACTCTATCAAAGGGTCTCTCATCTTCATATGAAATGAAACATTTGTGAAATTACTATTCATTGATTATTATAACAACACACCTTATGATACCACGAAACTACAATGAAATATAACATCAGAAAGTACAATCATCTCTACAATAATATATGTCTACATCACATATAATAATATCCAGATTTTCTCAATCCTATCCATGCAGTCTAGAGGTACATCATAAATAACTCATACAAACACTTAGGATCCATCTAGAAGATTATACATGGCATTCATCTGGGAGAACACACTCTTTAAACCAATAGCACTATTGAAATCCAAACGAGAAGTACAATTCTTAAGGATACTTTATGTGGGAGATACACGGATAGTTCTGATGAGATATAAAACACAATAGTGAACATCATAAATAGTGTAATAGAGTGATACCAACAACTCAATATGGATTAAACAACTATGTAGAGGATCAAAGCCCTATATAGTTTATCACGTCAATATCGAAGACTCTACCTAGGGAACGATGAATGAAGAGAGGATCCTACTTCAAGCCACTATTGATATTCCAAAAACATATGTAGGAAGTCCAAATGATGGATCATTGCATGTGATCTGGTCTATCAGGGTTCGGATCTGGTGTTTTGATGTGCATCGACCATGACATTGAGCAATGTGTTGATGGTTCCTTTTGATTATCACAAGCTTTGTAGATGTTTGAGCATTGTCCTGCAGGGGTAAGGATGTACTCCATCTTCTAGATCGGGGTTGGGAACAAGTGGTTCAAAGTGCATCATTCTTTGCTTCAGGCTTTTTTCTGGAGGGTCTTTTAGTATCTTTATTGGCACTGTAAATGTTGAGCCAGTTCCCTTAAGGGGGTTAGGATGTATGCCGGTTTCCCTCTGAGTGGCTGGGCCTTCTTTAGGGAATTCTGGTGGTCTAAGCATAAAGACATATTCATGTATAGATTCTGCTCGTCTAGTATGAGCCAATGTGAGATGGTCGCTGTCCTTATTGTTCTCTGTCTCAGGGATGAAGGAATATCTGGTCGATTTTTCTCAGAGCCATGAAAAATATTGAAGGATGAGATTACCCGAATCATTACTTTTCATTGAGACACATGCCCTTTCCAGATAGTCGAGGTGTCCACAAAAGAAACCGAAGAATGGGAGTTTCTCAAACTCGAATGATATCCAAGTGTTGGTGCCATTGAATTTCAAAAACATGCCCCTAATCAGTGGCTCTGACACTTCTATTATGACCTTAATTCGAACCTCAGACCCCCATTACATAGGATCTGAGCGGTCCCAATTAAGGAATTGGCCAATGCAGTCCCCAATTTCTCTCATAACTCGTTCTGTTCGCGCGTGAAATGGGATTCATTTGATGGATATCCAGACGGGGGACCATGTAAGATTAATGTGCGGGATATCGTCCCCCCCCCTTGTATTATTCCATGAGGAAGAGTTTATTATCGAATGTCAATGGTCTACCTCGGAGGATTTTATCTCTATCTCCATTGTTGAAGAACTCAAAAACAATGTGATTGTTCCCTGCTTTTGGAATTGCTACTAAAACTTCTAGTTTCCAAAGATTCTAGAGGGTGTTATTGAGGCCCCCCTGGTTTACTGAGATATTTTCAACGAACATTCCTACCACCAACATAGACATTATTTATTCCATGATTGAATCTTTGTTTTTCTGGGCCTCGATTGCCACCTTCTCTTTGTCCATCAGGGACAACCTACTACATTGTTTCACTAGATCCGTCTCCATGCATCAGTGTTCGTGGGATGGGTTAGATCTCATTAAAATGCGCTCGGTGCTTTTCCCTTCATGAGAAAACATGCGGTGGTCATGTTGCCACAGTTTAATTGTTTTCACAACAACGTCCACTATCACTTCTGAGATGTGAATGACAGGATTTGCGGCCCACGTCCAGCTTGGAATGACTAGGGCTGGCCCAGTCTAGGCGACACACTGTCCAGGTCTAGTCCAAGAAAAGATCCCTTGGACCGTCTACCCCACTCCATGTCATTCTTCTGTGCCACGGGCTTCATGATCCGGGGTCTGGGCCTCAGTGACCTTATTTTCTCCCAGATGGAGCTTGCCGTGAAGCACACCAGCGCTAGCAGGTCGTCTCAACGCAATGGACGCTTCACGGTCATTCATCGCGGATGAGGCTTCACGATTGATTCTTTGCGGGATAGTCACAATGTGGTGTGGGGCTTCACGAATGGGGCTTGGAGACTGGAGCACTCTCGATGATCCTCACGTAGCTATAAAGAAATAGTTCCCTTTTATTTATGATCTCACCACCTGTTTAGATGTTATTACAGATGTTAAGGAAAACAATGAACACATTTTATTTAATAATTTAATATATTGTCAAACATTTATTCTAGGCACACTAGGCCTTATAATTTCATGTTAACTAATTTATCTAGTCTTAAAATTAAACCATATAATATTTAATAATAGTAAATATAAAATACAAGGGATTACATTCTCCCCACCTTGGGGTTTTACATCCGTGAAGAAAAACATTGGCTATTAGGAAAATGAGGGTATTGAGCATGAATCTGACCCTCTGGCTCCCTTGTGCTCTCTTAAGAGATTCTTGACTTTCCACTACACACGTGTCGAAGCAATAAATCTCCCACAAAGGATAATCATCTACCAATCATTGATATCCCCCAGGTACTTAGAAAAATACACTCCATAATTGATTTTATGCTCACCTGTATCGATGAATTATGATGGTTCATGGATGGGCCTCCTCATCTACGGAATATGGAAGATATCATTTACCCGATCTAACTACAATGTTAGGGATAAGAGGTAAACCACCTAACCCACTCTACACAGTATCTGAAAAAGGTCATATAAACCTTCAACATAACTTGTTGCCCTGGCCAAATCTCTGTAATCAATGTTGAGGTGAAACAAGTAAGAAAAAATGGTCTCTCTCCTCTAACTCCAAAGGAATACTTCATTGATAATCATTAGATTTCTACTAGATCGTTGGAGTCTTCATCCTCTCCTTGAAGATATACACCTTCTCTGAAGTAGATCACACCTGCTCTGGGCCCATGAGTGTTGACTCTCCTAGGTCAGTACAACAAATTGGTGACTGATACGGTCTACAATACATGGCCTTGAATAGATTCACACCAATGGTGGAATGTCATTTTCTATACTCGAACTCCAATAGTGGTAGGTGATCACCCCAACTATGGATGAAGTCCATCATGGAAGCTCACATCATGATCTCTAAGACCATATTGTTCCACTCCATTTGTCCATATATTTGTGGTGGAAATGTTTTTCTCAATCATAACTGGGTCCCAAAGGACTCTTATAATCCCTTCCACAACCGAGATGTAAAATTAGAATCATTATCTGAAACTATCGTCATTGGGACTTCACGGAGTCAAATTATATCCTCAACATAAAGGCGTCTCAATATCTCTAATCAAATTTTCTCTCATATTGTTAAGAAGTTGTCCAAATTGGTGATTTGGTTGATGATCACCTATATACAATTTTGTACCATAGAAATACATGGAAGAACCATCTTGACGTTCATTAATATCGCATCTGACATCCATTATCGAACCTCAAATGGTTGAGCTGAAACTATTGTAAAGTGGTTCTCATCCATCACCTAATGAAATAAAGGGCTTCCAAAAATGAAATCATCCACTATCGTCTTCATCACTAACCACCAAAACATGCATTGGAGGTTCGAGTACATTTTTAACACACCAGGATGTACTTACATTGGGGATGTAGGAAACTCCCAATGAACCACCTCCATCAATTCCACTAGTACTACTATGTATCATTTGAATATAAAGACAATATCCCCACATTTTGGATATCAATCAAGATCACACTCTGTGGATTTATGAGCATATTGGGTTTTGTTGTCGTTATCCATAGTTGTGGCTCCCTGACTCACTATAAGAGTGGATGGGAAAAAACCATCGACTAGAGTTATTCTACTCCATCTCCATTCCTAAAGGATAAATGTAATGATGAAGACTTCTATGATTCCTCATTCAAAATCTATGATATAGATCTTCTTCTAATGGAATTATCCACCATGTTACCCTTATCCTTAGAATAGACATTCACAATGTATTTTTCATGGAGGAACTCTATCCATTCCATCTCTCTCAAGTTCATATCCTTATGAGATAAATGTACTTATGTATCTTGTGATTAGAGTAGATGATAAATTTCTCAACCATTAGTAAGTATGGCCACATGTTTAATGTGATAATTGACACTAATAACTCAATATCATTGGTCATGTAGTTTCGTTTATGTGGACTCAATTGTTGTGAACCATAGGCAACCACCACTTTCCTCTTCATCAAGACACAACCTAAGATGGTTCTTGATGAATCACTGAACACCACGTACTTGACATTGTCCTATGAATATATCAATATTAGAGTATATGTCCAACTCTTTATCAACTACTGGAAAAAATACTGGTACTTCTATATCCATGTGAAAGGATTCCCCTTTCGAGTGAATGAAAATATTGGAGTTGATATCATGGATAAATCATGTATGAATCTATGATATAACCTACTAGCATGACCAGTCTCCGAACATTCATCAAGTTCATATGTGGATCACATAATAAGACTCCCTCGGGATTCGATTTGTCCACATTCAATCCATCTGCTAAGATAAATTTTCCTAGAAAGTGGACCGCCTGAATCCAAAACTATCAATTCAGGAGTCTCAAAAAAATCTGGTGCTCTCAGTTTATGTCGAGAACTATCCTTACGTTTCTCTCATGCTCCTTCTTAGAAACTGAGTACATAAAGACATCATCGATGAAGAATAGAAATTACCGGTCCAAATATTGGTGAATGATCTAGTTCATGATTCCCATGAAGCCTTCTAGTGTATTAGTCACATAAAAGGTAATTAAAAAGTAATCATAGTGACAATAGATACATCTAAAGCCTTTCTTCATTATATAATTTTCCCTTCCACACAACTAGTTATATCCAGGTATTAGTTCAATCATCGAGAGCCATCATTCCCCTCTCAACTAAAAATGTAGGTCATTTATCATAGTTAGTGGGTACTTGTTCCTCAAGGTCACATGGTTCTAGTGCTGGTAGTCCACACAAAACATCATGCTCCCAGATATCATTTTGGAAGGAAAAAAATATATTCTATCCGGTGTGAATCATTGGTTATCATGAATCACATCCTCTAAATGTCCTCTAACTACACCCTCATGTTAGATAGCTCTATGGGAACCATCTGATATACTGGGGAAAATATCGGTGTTATCTTGGGGTGTAACCCAATACATAATTCTATTTCCCAGTATGGAGGTACTCTTGGAATATCAACATGAAAGACATCCTCAAACTCTGCAAATATCTCTAATAAATGGTAGCACATAACATATTATGCACCAATGTCTTGGCTAGCGAATGGATGCGTAATTGGCTGAAAAATCATATACATGATTCCATACAATACATTCTAAGGTTCCCTATCACCAATGATGGAAAAAAGCATTCCATCACTTTGGAAACACCTTACCCTTTTCCTAAAATAGTCAATCTACTCAGGAAATGTAGATAAAAAATACATATGAATAATGACGTTTTAAGGCCTCGACGCTTCCACCAAGAGGTTCCAACAAAAACTCTCACCACCAAGGGTCATGTTACGCTATCATCAGACCTTTGTGATCACTATGACTTATATAGTAGGTGTCTCCAAGTGTAAGTGTTGAGATGATAGTCAAACTTGAATTTCAATATCTCGAACAAGATATGTAGATAGAATGAAATTACTATCACCTTTGTCTATAAAAACTATTGCTAAAGTATAAAATGCATTGGTCCTGTATTGGATTTATCTTGGAACCATTGGCTCATATGCCTAGATTTCATGTTGTTGTCGAATCCCCTTTCCTCTTGCTCCATGAGAATCGTGTGGACCTCTTGGGGTTGTTGGTGGTAATAAGTCGAAACAAATACCACCTCATTCTTCTCTCCCAGCTCCTATTCCATAACATTCACCCATCGGATCTGCCATGTCCTATCGATGTCTCTACCTCAGTGGTCCATCCAAAGTTTGCATGTTAGTACAAAAAATGGTTGGATAATTACAAGTGACATGTCATATTTCATCACATGAATAACACCACTTATCCCTTGGATGACTGGATGAATCCTATGGGATAAGAGGGCATTTCACTTCAAGGATCTCATCAAGGACAACCCGAATATGGAGTTCACCTCCATCGAATGGAGTCTATTCATGGTAAAGGATTCTCAAAACTTTTATTTTTTTTGGAATGGCCTAACAATTTATTAGGAGGTTTAGCTTATTCTGTATTTTGAACTGGTTAGTTTCCCACTTTTTCCTTAAAATTTCTTTCATAAAAAAAACAGATTATTTGGTGTTCATGGTAAGTGGTTAGAAATCCTTTCTAATGTGATTCTAGAACTATATCTATGAAAAATTCACCTCATGACGAGTCTAGATATCCAAACTCCACCGTCACCTTGATGAACCATGTAGAAGGAATGCTAATAGAACCACCATCTAACCTGTTGGTGTTCGAACTAGGTAGAATACTTGGGTTACCGACTTAATCTAGTCCTTATTCACCTTATATTTAAGATCAAAAATTAACACGACGGGTCACAATATCTTAAACTTGTGGAACACACTAATCATAAGCTCGAAAGATTATAGTATTGGAGGCACTAAAAGCTGCTCAAAATGTGGTGGTATAGTAAGTGCACCACATGTATATAACATATATGGAACATGTCCTTATATCGAAGCCACGTCTCTAAAGGGTTTCATCCCCATGATCAAGATGCGTAATTATTGATGGTATGAATTGTAGAGGCATCTAGTATGAAAAAATGATATACAACTATCAATGATTATATCTAAATAGAAGACTCAAGAAGGATATGGAAACCACAATCAATTCTTATATGATGAATGTTCCATTATTTTCCATAAAACCAGTGTTCTCATATACTGATTTGAAATAAAGGTGATCAGAGTCCCGGTGTATGAATATGTTGTCCGCCAGAACCAAAACTAGAACCTAAAATCCAATCTTGCAACACTATACACTATTTCCCCAAACCAATCCCAAAGACATAGAGTCCTAAAGATGAACTGACAACCTATGATACCACTTTTTGATGACTCGTACCAATTGGGCACGTGATTTGACTCACCAAGCCTACCTTCAATAGGGTTGGGGAATGTAACTAGCACATAGTAAGAATATTACTAACATGGAAGTCATTGAGTACATACATGTATGCACAAACCATCCCCATGCCAAAAAATGATGATATTTAAAAATAAATATGGAAACAATACATGAATACCATTGTATCCCAACAATAGTGTATGAATGGAAATTAACGTAAAGTGAAATTGCTCCAAATAAAATACCACAAAAATAATTCCGCAACTAGGAGTTCAACACGTAAGAAATAGTAACGGGACATTTATATGTAGCCATACAAACACACCTCTGCATTCCAGATATCACAAAGAACCTTCTGGTATGAGTCTGCCTAGAACTCTATCAAAACGTTTATCTTATTCACAATACATGAAACATGTGGGAAACCCCCATCCGGGTTTTACTATAACAATACTTAGTAAGATACCCTAAAACCTCAATGAAATTTAAAAAAGGAAATATCAGTTATACCTACACATTTATATGTCTACAAAATTGATAGTAATATCATGATATACTCAACTAAGAAATGTAGTCCAGATGAAAGTCACAACTACTAAATACTGACGGTACTAATCCAGCTTGAATATTTTAAAAAGAACTCATACAGGAAACCACATTCTTGACTCTGATGGAACTAATGAAATCTACTTAAAAAATATTGACTTTTTGGAACTCTAATGAGAGTGATAAACTGAATGATATCAATATAGATACAATAAAATAGATGAGGATCATATCTAAATCCAAGGTTTGATACAAATAACTCAATATGGATTAACCAACTTTGTAAAGGATCGACACCCAGAAAAGTGATTCATGTCAATACCGAATACGCTACCTATGGTACGATGAATTAATATAGGATCCTTTTCCGGGACTCATGGGGGTTTCCAACAACAATATCTAGCATGTACTGTTGAATGGATCATAGACCTATGGGTAGGATATGATTCTTACATACCTTTTGGGAAATAATATGGGAATGAACACTAATGATACCTGTACATGATAAAAAGGATAAGAAAATTAATCCATGTATAATGGTGGTAGAAATCATGTAGTAGGTCCACACACCCGTCCCTTGATCTTGGGTACTACATGTGTACAATGAACAATGTTTGTAAATCATTTCATGAAGATGATTGTTTCATGTAGTACATAAGGAATCATACAATGTTTCTATCCATATGAGGCCTTACCATGTGCTCTGAATATGTGGTTGTATACAATGTAATCATGTCTACCTCTACCCATGTACTAGTACACAGAGTATCCAATGTACTAGTTCTAGTCCAAGTCCTGTGGTGTGGTAAATGAGATTTATGTAACCCGTGTACTTCACCATGTGTCTGTTTATCTCTTAAGATACAAGATGAGTAAATGGGGAGAGTCCAAAAACCATGTGACATGCATCCCACAAAGTGTTATATATATCTGTCACTTGGAACCCAAGTCCCTACTTAATGTGAACCATAAATCATATAACACTAGGTTACATGCCATATTGATCAAGTTTTTTATTCAGAAAGTCACATTATTCCTCTGCTTGACTCGGCCGATAATCCAAATTATGTTCTGGTGGTTTGTTTACTCCAAAACTTCAGATCTTTCATTTTTTCACACAAATGATGAATTGAGGTGTTTTGACATTTAATTTGCTTAGAATAACTTTTGGATCAGTTCTGAGGAAAACTGCTCGACAAACGGTTTTAACCCATACGGTCTGATTCATCCATCCGCACCACCATTACGCTTCCATTGGGATGTCCCAATTTCGGATCTCAAATTTTTGATCTCTTCACCAAGAAACTAAGAAATATTGATCATCTATTCATAAAAGTGATTCTGAATGAAGAAAATCTTATAAGACAGTGGATAGAAATGCATATGGGAACATCCGAGGAATGATCCTTGATGATTTTTTATTCTGGACTAGATTTATTCCCAAAAGAATGATCAGAAAATGAAATCTAATCAATTCCCAAATAACCAATCCCCGATAATCAAATAACTAAACACATCCCACAAGGAACAATCGAACTGAGATGTAACATGTTAGTTAGTTGGTTAAAATTCTTCAATTAATTTATTAATGAGGAAATAAAATCCCAAATAACATGTCCTACCATGGAAATGGATCATTCATTTTTAAATATCGATTTCTTTTGGAGAGATATCTCAATAACGATCACTGATAAATGTCCTTATCATTTACACCTAGATATTATCTAGGGTTTCTCTTGAGGGTATCAAAATAATTTCCATGGTTATGAGCCTAACCATGTATCCCTGCCTCAAGGATTACATAAAATAATATTCTTTTTTGTGTCACTTCTTTGATCAAATGGGGAAATAAAATAAATCCTCAATTATTTTATTTAATTAAAAATTTATGAAACAAATTTTAACAATTAACCCATATCAGACAATGTTAGGCATAAGGTATTTCCACATCATTGAAAATAGTGTTTCATTAGATTTTTAATATGGGAAACCGTATTTCTATTATTCCACTTTTTATGGAAAATTGTGTCTGCGTTCTATTAAAAAATTTAATATATTTGAAAATATTTATTCCGGGCACACTGCTGCTGGGAATAATAAACTATCTCCCTACCTAGTCTCAAAATTAATCCATATAATATTTTAAAATAATATATTTAAAATTTGGGACATTAAAATATTTAATAGTTACTATATATATTTCATAATGTAGTTAATCCTATTCATATCATCCCATTTAATTGGTAGGTTATAACGGTACATTTTAAGAGTAGTGTATCATTTTTCATCAATCCTTGGTGTTTCTATTATATACGCTATCAAAAATTCTTTTGTTTTTTTAAAATCATTGGTTTCTAAATTCATCCCCCATTAAAAATTTACTTTTAACCAATTTGAACTCAGGATCATTAAATAGTGGTATTACATCTAAAAATATCTTACATTAAATATCACATCTTGCAAATGAGTTAAAAATATCTTCTTTAAAAGAGGAGAATGAAATTTTTTTGTTCATCTCATAAATTGGATTAATAGTATCATAACATTACTATGAAGTGAAAATATATACATGGACAAAACAATTATGTTCAAATAATTAAGGATAGTTATAAAGACCACTAATCAAATGGAAATGTATTATCATGATAAATTATCGACAAAAAAATGGATGGTTCATGAATAAATACCATAATTTATTAAGAAATAAAGGATAGAGGATATCATTATTTTCAACGTCAATTTCTTAGAGTATATGAATTTATTTACCATCTAGATAATGAATAAAAAGATATATACTGACGTTATGAGTACAGTTATGTCCATTAATAAATTTACACCACTATGTCATTTTTGTTTCTTTAATTGCGAGGTGTTCACAAAAAATTTTGACGACTGATGTACTAGAATCAACATCTAATGGATCAAATATTCTACAAACGGAAAAAATATATCATCCTTCTTTCTTTTTAAAATATCAAAAACAAAAAACATTAGTGAAATATAATTTTCAATATAAATTATCCATCATATGGAGATATAAAAAATTAATAAACAAAGTGTCAACAATATCAATTAATGATAAAAATAGATCATTTGATAAATAACAAAACAAAACATTCGTTAAATTATTATAGTAAAATTTTAAAACACAAGAATTAAAATGATTTTATCAAGTAAATTTCAAAGAAAACCCTAAAATTTATCTATAAATAACATCAATCACTCATATTCTCCCAAAAAAAAATATATATATTCCCTAATAAAATAATCTAAATGATGTTATGACAAAATCAATAAATATCCTAAATAACTATAAATTCACACTAAAATTTTTATATTAATCATAGATGTGAATCAATAATTATTCTTCAAATGAAATTAAATTATTTTTTATTTAACATAATCATATAATGTTTAAAAAATAATGAACCGCTTAAAAGAAATTAATAACCTAAAATTCAAATAAAAAATTAATTTCCTTCTTATATATTTCGTTAAAATAAGTCCCCAATATCAACATAATATTTACCATTAAAATAATTTTAAAAAAAAAATCATAATATGGAATACATTTCATATGATAATGGTTTGGGTTTCACCATTAACTCCCAACAGTTTTGGGTCTAAGATCCATGATCTTTCAATATTTGACGAGCAATCATTTTTACTAAAAATATATTAACATAATTATTATAATGTCAACACAAATATGATAAATATCATTAAAAATAATATTAATCATTATATATCATATAATATATTGTGATTTAAAATACCATTATACTTATAAATGGATAATTGTTCATTAAATCATAAATCATGTTGAACACATCATTCATATATACCACAAACCAATAAACTATATCCCAAAATTTAATTTCTCACATTAATATCACATCACATAAAAAATTAAAATTGGGTTCTAGGACATTGAAATTATGAAAATAAAATAAAATTGTAAACCAATAATGGTATTCATAACTCTTATGTTATGAACATAGGAAAACATCCTAATATCAAGATTAATCTAATTTATTCATATAATATCGAATTTAATGAACAAGACTTAAACATTTAAAAATCATCAGTTTTTGAAATAAATACATTTTCTTACACTTTAGTATCCTTATGTTCTATGGTTATAAATAATTATTCCATCTCATGTTCATAAATAAATATTATATAAAAACTAGACACTTACAATTCGTATCTACTTTTCCACTATAACAAAACATTAATGATATCAACATTACATTTTTCAGGACATATCTACCATATGTTATTCTTGACCACATCCCTGTCCCCACTTGTCCATGACACCCTGTGACAAAACATTATAACATGGGATGAGTAAAAAATCACATTAAGTGGAATACAAAATGATAAAAATGAAAACACTTATTTCATAAATAACTATTTAATATTTACATTATTTTAATATTAGATATTATAATAAGAAGAAATATCTTTTTAACCGTTAAATAATCATTGATTCCCTAATATTTTAATAAAATATTTCATTATATTTTACAATTAAAAAAATAAAACCCAAAAATATTCCTTATAATCATGAAAAAATTATGAGTATATATTTAAAACAAAATATTATACATTTAATCATTTCAAAGATGAATATTCATTCCTATAAACAAAATCTAATGTGTAATCACAAAGGATGATAAAATAATGGGAATGCGATCATTAGATCATGGAATATGAGAAACTTTTGTAGAAACACAATACATAACATGAACATAAGTCCTAAAAATTACCAATACAATATAACATGGTTTACTGAGTTCAATCTATGATTTCGTTTTCTACTTAAACATATAAATAATTTATCCTGATAAAAATTATTTACCAAAACATTGGAGAGCTAGTTAAGAGAAACCATTCAAACATGTTTATGATTATGTATTCTATAAAAATAAAATAAATGACAATCTACAAATAGAAGTATTAACCATGTAAATATAATGGGTATCATAATCATGCCTCACATTAAATAAAAAAAATATTTCATAGCGAAAGATTTTGAGAAATTATTATAGGGAATGTATTATCACATCAAAGGATGGGATAATAATAAAAGAATATATCTAAGAGACGTATATTAAGAATTTATAATACTTTAATGACATTACTGAGTGATAGAAAATGATAGTTAAAGAGAGTATTTTTATATCCCAAAAAATGGTGGTTTATATAGATCCCTAAAACCTACATGAAAACCATTTCAAAATAGGAAAATATCCTTTATATAAAAACCCTTATTTGATATACATAAAATGATGGGATATTGTTTTTTAATTTTATGAAAACATCAATTAATAAAAAAATATAAAAAAATAAAATAATCGGTTTTCAGGTAGAAAAATTCAATGATATAATATATGTTAAAATAAATCATTACATTTAACATATGTAATGAAACTCAAAATTTAAAACATGATTTATGTAAGAAATATTATTTCTAAAAACCATGGAAATATATTCAAATTTTATATTAGTTTACTATAATTTAATATATATATATATATATTTCAGTTAATTGATAAAATAATCATTATAATGTAACCATAGATGAGAATTAATTAGAAAAGAAATAATTAAAACTTTTAAAACTAAATTTTCAATGTAATTTGTCCCTTATATAAAACATTAAATTAATTTTAAAAAATTATAAATAATTAAAATATAGAAAAAATAACATCATAATATATTTACTAACAAATAAAAGTATTATTGAAACATATACTATTATATGTACATGGATGAAAAAGACATGGATAAGAATCCTTAGAAGATGTTTTTATAAAAATCATCCCTTTCATTGACTCTGGATGGTCACATTGATTCATTATATTCCAGAACAATAAACATATGTTAATTATTTAATATCCTAAGAACATTAAACCATTTAATTATATAGTTCATTCTATTCACTATAATGTTATATTCAATAATTTATTCATTTATGATTGCCTTATATTTTTTGATGGCATTACAAAAATAAGACCAAAATCACTTCAATGTGTTGAATTTGATCAATTTTTTAAAAATTTCATCAACTCCACAGTTCATATAATGATATAATTGTAATTTTTATACATAAATAATACTATTACATCAATCTATCAATTATGGTTCTTAAAAATGTCCTATGTAATAATCATGAATATTATCGGTTTTACGTACCCATCAGTATGTTCAATATTATATTTTTGGAAAGATAAATATATTATAAATATTATATAATTTCATAAAATAAATTTATATGTATTAACCATGTTATTTGGTATTGAAAAAGAATCACATCGCTTCATTGAGGTGGTAATCCACATATACGCATGAATTTTGTTTTCAATATTTAATGAATTGAAGGATTAGAAAAACTATGATATATTAAATTTTTTAATTGAAAAATATTTCATTAATAAAATATATATATACATTAAAACCATCATTATCAATATTCATTTAAGATGATGATGGAAAACAAATGACATCAATTCTCAAGGAGTTAGTCTGATGTACACAAGAAAAATATCGCCATTTTCCATTTGATAGTAGTAGAGATTGATATACACTATAAAATTGACATATTAACATCATATAATGTGATATATATGGGTTTATTATAAAATAATTGTTTAAGAATATTTGAAGGTGGTGGATAAATAAATAACACATAAATACTAAGTTATCAACGATATCTCATTTTCGAACAACCTATTAAGGATTACACTAAAAGACATCCTAGGAGGGTGTTCTATAAAAGGCAATTAGAATGCTGAAAGGGAATTAGGTAATGTTAGGGTGAGGTATTTGGCCATGAAAATATGTATTTTATGTGTGAATAAAAAGGGGAGGATGTTCCCATTATAATTGAGGGGAGGGACAGTTTTAAAAATTCCTTAAATACTAAATTAATTTAATTTCATCTTCATTTGGAAATGGATCCATAGTTATATAATTGAATGAAAATTTAATTATGGTTATTAAAATATAATATTATTAATTTTTAAATGTTTATTGTATGTTTATTAACATAACCCTTTATTTTACCTCAGCATAACCATTTTTTATATTTATGGGGATAACAGACTCTTTACTCATCATGGTTCATGATTGTTACTATAAAATAATTTAAAATTAATGGATGTTGGTTTTTATTTTAATACATATACTAATCAATTGACCTCATATATTATTTTTTCTGATTTTTAAATATTCTAGTAATATATAAATTATAATAAAATAATATTATAACCATTTTTGAACTTTTTGATTAATATTACATTATATAATACTAATGAAATGATATTATAAACTAATCCATTTGCACACCATAAAACTGATAAATTTATCTAATAAATTCATTGAATGAAATAACTCATTCCTTTTATATTACTTGTAATATTTTTAAACTAATTTTTTTTATTTTTCTTTTATTTAAATTAATATATTGTTATCATTGCATAATAATTTAATGTAATTAATCATTAAAAAAATTATAAATAAATTAACATCATAGAAAACCATTTATATTTCAAATTAAATTTGACAACATAAAATTGCCTTTTTAATCATTGCCACAAAATATTTTAGTTATTACAATCTTCATTGTGCCAATGTTTTCCTTAACTTTTACATAAATATAATATAGGTACAAATAAATGAAATGAATCACCATTTTGAAATTTATTAAATGGTATTATTCTGATAGAATATATCCTATAATAAAATTGGATAATGTATAATTTTATGGTCAGTTTTATGTCCATTTAATATTATTTTTAACTTAAATTTCATATTTTACTATTACCTTAGTAATAAATTTTTACTATAGCTATTGTTAAAAATGACTAAAATTAAAAGAAATCTATTTATAAAATTATTACATCTTTATTCCCAATATTTAATTTATTTTTATTATTATATTCACAAATGATTGATAATTCACTATATAAATTGAGATAAAAAAAATTTCATGGAAAAAATATTATTATGTATAAAAATCTATTAATACCAATTTCAATAAAAATATTAATTCCAAGGTATATAATTACGTTACAGTCACTAAAAAAGAAATAAAAAAACTTTTCAAATAAAAAAAGTGAATATGTCTTTTGATCATTAAAAAATGAAATATTATTTTATAAAATCATTATATTTTTAACCACTAATAAAAAAATAAAACTGATCAGAAAAAATATCATAATTTCATATTACAAGATTTTTGATAAAGTGATTTAAAAATTGTTATTATATTTTTCAAATAATATTCCAATGAGATCAAAAAATTTGTTATAATATATCTCCATAAAAATAAAGAAAATACATTTTTAATTAAATTGTATATTTGATGATTAAAATGAATTCACTAAAAATTTAGTGATTATTTAAAAATAATTTATCAATACATTTATATTATGTTCGAAATTTTTATATATTAAAAACATAAGTAAATTGAATTCAGACTCTCATATTTAATGGATTTGTTAAAATGATTATATTTAAATAATTGTGTTTAATTCGTATTTTCAGCTCAATGTTGTGCTCCATATATTATTTCCAAAAAATATTTATTTATTAATATATTTAGTTATTAAATTAGTGAAAAACGTGTAAATAAGAAAAAAAATGTATAAGATGGATTCTTGAAAGTGGTAGACATGACACATGCACGATAAACATTGTCAATTTCCAATAGATGGGTAAGTAAAAATATTAGTAAGATATTACGCTTCCTAAAATATAGTTATATCATAAATTTAATATATAAACATTTAAAAAACATAATAACCCCACATTAGGGGATATAAATGAAGTATATTCATATCTCTACCTAAATCACGAGGTAAATACGTACACAAGTGTAATACATTCATTACACATTTGGTGTATATGACATTGAAAATAGTTCGTTGGTCATCATAATAACATCTCATTTTATTAATGATTCTATATTATTCATCTAATTATTTATGAAAATTTTATAGTAGGTGAAATAAGAAAAAAATTGAATGTATTCATTTAACAATTATTCCTCTTTGTTGAGATACTTCTATTATATTACACCATAAGACATAAAAGGATATTTATGATATCAAAACAAGAACACAATTAATGAGGCGTGAGAGTTTGAGATGTATTTCGATTGGTATTTGATTATCTATAATGATATATATGTGTGTATAACAAAGGAGAATTTGTGTCCTTTTGTAAGTGAGCGGGATGAAAAACATGTAATATTTCTAATTATTAAAATATATTAATAGAATATTCTTCTTAAAAAGGCTTCCAAATGATTTTGTATTGAAAAGTAGATTATTTATGACCAAAATATGTTCATAAAATATGATTTAGATTTGTTTTTAGATCATTTTTAACATTATCAACTTAGTTCGAACCCTTTTAAACGAGTTTAACTATTACCTTTATTATAGAATTTTTCCAAAAGATACAACTCATATAAAAACCCTAAAGGGGGAATCCATAACAATTTTGGACATGATAATTATAAATATGAAGTCTATTTTGTTGAAAATTAATTTCTCTTTTTCATTGAATTTAGTTTACAAACATTTTAAAAATACATGTAAAAATAGTTTTTCATAATAAAATGTATTTTTATGTAGGAAAAAAATCATACAAAACAATATGAATATTTTTGATAGCAAGGAAAATAATTGCATTTATTTTAAACAAACTAAGCTAATAAAATTTTAAAATAAAATCAAAAAGGTAAAAAATTTATACCTAAGTATAAAAGTTATATTTTTCTATAAAATCTATATATATTCACTAGTCATTGAGAGTTTTTCCTATTTAAAATAATGAAAAATTATCATAATAAATTAATTTTTATATTAAAAGTTAAAAATTAAATATAACTCATCAAAAAAATTATATAACTCGAGAAAATTAATTATAATATCATTATAGAGAATGTAATAAATCCCATTTTTGAAGAAAACATATATCTAGAGCATTAAATGATATTATTGGAAATTATTTATTTATTTATCATGAAATCATTAAATATTCTCACTATATGAAAACATTAAAAATATTTTTCATACTTTTTTCATACAAATTTGTACCAACAAAATAAGAGATATTTTATAATAATATATTATATCAATATTCAATTGGACATTAGAATTTGTGTAAATAATATTATCCATGAAAAAAAATTGTTTAAGGAGAAATATATGATAAAATATTGTGGTGTTATATATTGTCCTATTATAATAATTTAATTCTAGAAAATATATCACACAGATATACAAGACCACAAATACTTTTTTGTCATGACATCCTCTATTTCTCATGTTGCATACTATTATTTAATTATTTTCAGTAATCATTTACCTGGTGAGTGGTCCGGTTTCACTCTACCTTCTCTATTCAATTAAAAATATACACTAATTTCTTCTTATAATAGAGACCATTCGCCATTGGTATAACCTATGCGTTCTGTACATGTGAATGATTAGGAATGTACTTCCATAAAACACATACATAGGACACATTGTGAACTTGAGAGTGATTCGATGGATGTTCCATGTGATAATAAATCATCTTGATATGATCCAAAATTTTAAAGGATAAATATTTCTAGTTATCATATAACTCTTCCATAGAATTCTCATAACTATATTCCATGGATATATTCAAAGGAATACAAGTGAACCAAAATGTAACTCTTGATATCCTTACTGATATCTAGTGTAACACATTATTCCACATTGAGCTTCCTATATATGAGGCTGAATAGCTCTAACAATACGTGTCATGTCCCTTGACAACTCATGTCCTAATTAAAATCATTCTCAAAATTTTCACATATAAATTGGGAGGGTTTACTTCCTTCCATTGAGGCAATATAAGGATATATATATACTTTAGGAATCATATTTTTATAATAATATTTTCCCAGTGGATGGGTTTCATCCCATCCAGCATTGAAATTCCTTGAGCAAGCTCTCAATAAGCCTTTTAACGTTTCAATTGTCCTATAAATCTTCACATATTTCAAATAATGATAACTAATATTAATGTTTCCTATATATTCAATGATATCATTGAAAATATCTAAAAACCCAAGGTAGACCATGAATACTGAAAAGATACAATAGAATGCAGTGCTAAAAAACATGACTACATCCATAATATATACTATGGGAAGATAATAATGAGTGAAATATTTACTAATTGGAATTTAATGTGATAAATTTTTTAGCCCATCAACTAAAACCCAAATATCATTGTGAACAATATAATTTTTGCGAATCATATTTTCAAATCCATTATAATGTTTTACCATTTTCATTCATGTATGCGTAATGGTTATAACATACCATTAAAATTTTATCTTTGATTGTTAACATTCAAACATACCATGCTATGAGTAAATTACTATAAAAAATCCATTTTCATGTTATCCCACTATAAATACTATTTTAGATCACTATACATAATCATATATTCATTATGTGTATAGAAATACGGACTATGAAATTAATTCAATAAAACATACTTCATGATTTTTATTTATTGGGAACAAACATGGTTCATATTATTTATTATTCTCTCATAGTCATTATTAAACTGATGAAAATTTATCACCTTCAACTGTAGTTCTACATCATCATTTTATTTCAATTTAATAACCAAATGAAAATAATTTTTAAAATACATTTAAAAAATATAATTCTTCTACATTCCTCATGATTATAGTTTCCATATTCTAAAAATAATTAAATATATAGTCTCTTTTAATCCTAATCATGGAAAAACTATAATGGTATTTCAAACTGAAAACATTAACCACATTACAAACAGTCATATGGCTGTAATTTAATGATCAGTCCCAATCATCAATAATATAAAACCATCACCTATTAAACTCATACATCTCTCACTATGATAATCTATAATATAGTATTTTCGGATCATTATATGCCATGTAATTCACGACAATGATATTAACCACATATCACTCATGTAAAAAATTTACCTCTAACTCCATGTCAAGATTAATGTAATTTTATTTCATTAATTTCCAATTTTTTGGCATAATCTATCACAATATCATAGTTCATGTCGAAAAATATAATTCCCCTAACTGATGAATCTCTATATGTTATAAACCCTACTCAACTACAGGGTAAAATGACTACATCTATATGGAAAAACCTTCTTCAAAACATGCTAAAATATTCCAAAAATTATTTCACTCATAGTATCATTAAACTCATCCATGTCAAATATGTTTTTTTATTTGAAATGTTCGAGAAATTTCTAACAATTATTGGATAATATCCTTAATGTATATGAATATTATGGATCATTGTAATAGTGGTTAGTATTCAACCTTAGTTACTAACTTCTATCCTTAATAGTATACTTAATTACCCTTATATGATATAATATGAATATAGAATGAATATTTTTATAGCCAAAATTAACAATTTCTAAAATTTTCATACATATTATCCATCCACAATGACATTAAAAAAATCCTAAACTGATTTTAAATCACTTTCTTTGTCAATGAATATATAAGAACAATTTCTCTATGGAATTACAAAAATATATCAAGAAAATATCTGGAGACATTATTCATATCATTCATGATTATAGTTGGGGAAACATCTCATCTAAATTGAATTTCTAAAAATTTATAATAATTGTACATAAGAAAGAATGTTCTATTATATATATCAATTTTCATGGGCCTCACATTATGATATCTAAAATAGAGGTAAAACATTGAAAATTATTGAGCTATAAAATTTTATTAAACATGAAATTAACATGATGTTGATAAAACATTCTCATTAAAGTAATTTGTTATGGTTCGTGATAATAAATGGAATAAGTCAATTTATAAAAAATTTCATTACAAAAAATATGTAAACTGCATGATGATACACGATGGCTTATGAATCTATTTTCAATAAATTTCTACAATTTATTCTATAATTCCTGCCACTCAATCAAGTATATTATAAATAGATTCATTAAAATATGTGTATTACCATCTATATATTCTTGAGAAAATCTATGTTTACAAATAGGGGAATATTATTAATATTTTTTGTAAATACACATGAATAATCTAAAATATATTTTATATATTCAATGCTGACTTTCCCCCTACTATTTGAGACAATATCCATTTTAAATATCTATAAATACACATTCAATGGACGTAATTTCCATTGTATGTTCATGTTTGTCACACCCCGACCGTGCGGTTATTTTTATTTTACGATTTCTTTGACTTTGAATTATTTTGCTGGGGTTCGCGTCCAGTCTCGGATTAGATTTTTGAGTTTTTGTTAAAATGTGCGCTTTTTGACGCGACGTCGTCGGGCGCGTGAGCGGAGCCTGTTCTGGAAACCCTGCTCGTCCCTGCCCGGTGTTTTTGCGCATCCCGTTGTCTTTGGAAATTTTTAAATAGAGTCTTTATATTTAACACGCACTTATATTATTGTAAGTTAATAATTATTTTTATTATTTAAGATGAAATGAGTATTTTTATCGTTTGTACTTTTATCATGATAATTATTATTAAAATTATTATTGTTATAATTGATCTTAATAAAGGTGTTATTAATTACTATGGTTATTTATTTATTTATTTCCTCTTTTCTTTTATTTATTTTTTTTCCTTCCTTCTCTCTAACCCTAGCCCCCCTTTATATATATACCTTTTTTTTCCTCCCCCGCGGGAGCCGCCACCCCCATCTCCTGCGCTTCGGCCGGAAGCCTCCAGGCGCTCGACTCTCCACCTTCGACCTCATCCTCCAGCGCCGACCAACACCCTCCCTCGCCAGGCTTGCCCCGTCGTTTCCCCTGTCCACTCACCGCGGCGACCCATCCTCCCTCTCCGCTCCCGTTTCCCGCGTCGGACCACCCAGCCGGCTCCTAGCAGTACCTCGCAACCGCCGGCCTCCCCCGTCGCAGCTCCCGTTCGGCTACCCATTGCGGACCCCCCTCCTCGGCGGACTCCTCCTATTATTATTATTATTACTAATCCTATTATTATTATCATTATTATCACTATTGTTATTATTACTATTTATTATTATTATTATTATCTTTATTTTTATTTTTATTATTATCATCGTACTCTTATTGATCGCAGGTTTTTATTTGGTTGGCTTAGGACTTTTAGGACCCGCGCAGGGCGTTTCTGAGTGCGCGCCATCGCCGCGCTTTGTCTCCGAGGTTCCGTCGTCGCCGCGCTTTAGTTTCAAGGTGAGCGTTTCTTCCCGCCGCTTGGTTTCGCAGGCTCTGGTGAGTTTTTGGTTGCGTCTGAGTCCTTGAAATTGTCTATGCAGAGTGTCGGACTTTGTCACGTGGTTTCGGACACACGTCGTGTCATCGCGCCTTGATTCCAAAGTCGTTTTGCCGTCGCGCTTGGTTTTGAGGTAGGTTCCCTTTGCACTGCTTTTAAAATTTAAGTTATATTATTTCATGCTGTTTGCGCACCCTAATTATTCAAAATCAACATTTTATTAATTATAATAAATATGAGATAATATACGATAATTAATTTTTAATATAAGAGGGTAAATTTTTAAATGGTTATTTAATGTCAAAAGGAGCCATTTATTTTATACACGACACATGAAACATCCTTTTGACGGGCGGACACCCAATAATGAAAGAATGCCCATTTGGCTTTTAAACATAATTCACGGAATATAAAATAGAGTTCTGGTTTAATGAGAAACGATTTCTTTTGAAGTGTGAACAAATACTTTGGTTCGTTTGAGAAATTTCCCGGTTGGCTCTTAAAGTTTATTTGGGAAAAGAAAATGGTTTGGTTTGGTTTATAAAAATATTGGCAACCTGTGAAGTAGTGTTTTATGGGTTCTTTAAATAGTTTTAAACTGGTTTTGGTAGTGATTGTGAATGGTATTAAATGCCCGTTTGGCACTTTATGGAAAGCGATAAAAATGTTTCGATAAAAACCCTCTTAGGGCGACTCTCATGCCTTGGTTGAAATTGATTGTTTGGGAGGCCGCGCTTAGAGGCTCCCGGGTATTTGAGTAGTTAAAGGCAAGAGGTTGTCCAATGGAGTGGCTCGGGGAATGTCTGTTGTTCTTTATATATAGATATATCTGATTGGATGCTCGGTTGGCATCGGTTGGCTCACCCCTTTTTCTTAAACACTTGAGACATGGGAATCTGGCATATTGAGAGAATATTCTAAGAACGATTCCTGCACTGGTAGGTTATGGTACTGACCAGTGGCCCATAGTAGGTGGATATATTGGGTTTATTGCTATGGGATTTGCCCTCGACCTGCCTGTGAGTGGATGGTCGAGCGTGTTGTGCGTTTTGATTTCATCGTGACATGTCGATAAGGATGATTTCTCATGTATTTGGTGTCTTCTGGTTTATTCTCGATCTCCTAGGTTCACCCATGTCTATTCAGCTTTTGTAGCTTGCAGAAATGATTATGATGCTCACGTGTATACCTACATTGCCCTTACTGTGTGTTTTACTTTGTGCATTCTGGTGTATTGGTTTCTTTGGAAAATGGTTAATTGCTCTTGATTCGGTTTCTAAAAACTGTTTTCAAATAAAAGTATTTAACCCCCTTTGTATAAATTTGAAAACTTAAACATCACTTTTCCTTTTTCTGAAAAGTCATTGGCACTAATGAAATGAACCCGAATTTTGAAATGGCTAAGGGCAATGGTTCGTACTTTGTTTTTCAGTAGAATATTAATAAAAACATACTTTTATAGATTGTAGTTCAAACTTGAAATGATGTTTCTTTTATTTTAAAGGTAGTGCATTGGGAATAGATATCGGGCTAGCCTACTGAGTTTTAATACTCACGCCTATAGTTCTTTTCTGTTTTTAGTGTTTGTGCAGGCTTTAGCTTGAGTGCGCTCGCCTAGGGCGACGCTTGATCGTTGAGTCGGAGAGCGACCCGCGAGGTCGCACGGAGTTGTTCGGACGTCGTGTTTGGTTAGTTTGTTTCCTGTTTGTTCTCGTTTAGTCATTTTGTTTAGTTTACCTTTTTTCTGCGCTGCTCTGTTTTATCTTTGCTTTCTTGTTTATTTATATTGGGCGAAATCGTTCCCACAGTCTCTAAATGATGCCCTGGCTCTTGTCGCCAGCCCGGGAGGATCGGGAACGCCTCTCGGGCCATGTCGCGGACCGGCTCGGGTGACCGGTTCAGGGTCGACCCGGGTTGGTTCGTGACAAAATGGTATCAGAGGGAGGTTTGCTCTTAGCAGACCTCACTTTTCAGAGCGCCCTTTGTTATTTGGGATATCAAGGTAGATGGAGTAGGATTGTCGGGACTTGAGGGGTAGGTACGAGAAGAGCGTCGCGAACTCTTTCCCGTACCGATCCTCAGGTTTCCAGGGGAAGTCTAGTTTAATTGGTTTGTTTGGGTTTTTATGGAAATGTTTTGCGATTGGGGTACGACAAAGGGAGCTGGGCCATTAGTCCTCCTAACCCGCGCGGCCTGGCAAGCCATGTGGATCTAGGGGCATGGTCCAAGAAGGCTCTCTGTGTCAGTGGCGTGTTTGACATATGGCCGCCAACCATATGGTCAAGTCACGCACTGACACTAGTCCCCTGTTTGATTTGTTTTGGATTTCCGTTGATTTCTGAAAGTGGTTTGAATCAGAAAAGTTGGTTTTTTGAAAAAAAAGGGGGTTGTTTGAAATGACATGTTTGATTTGTAGATTGTTTTAAAAGAAGTGGTATGAATAAATTGTTTTTTGAAAAATGAAGTTGCTCTGTTTTGGCCTTGGCATTCCGATGAGTACTCACATGCATTTTGGTATGTTGGAAATGTGGATGGATGTCTGGTATGGTGGATGGATGCCCTGGGTGGCACAGATACATGCATGTGAGTGAGACTCTAAGGGATACCAATGGCGAGGGTTTAAGTTACCAAGATTATTTTAAATTAAAGATGTTTTCAAAGAGAATTTTTTTTTTGATGCTATGATAACTTGGTTTCTCGGATTTCAAGCTTGTCACCTATGCAGTGTTTGATTTTTGAGGTTTTTATTCATTCGTTGAGTTGGCGTTGATTGGGTTTTTGACCTTTCCTTGTCCAGCAGTTATCCCTTTGAAGCTTCGATGAGTGATTGTAGTGCGGTTGATCAACCTAAGGATTTTATGTTTGAGTTTCGGAAGTTGGATCCACCTCTCTTATATGGTCAAGTAGAAACTTCCGTGGCAGAGGAGTGGATGCGGAAGATTGAAAGGGACTTTAGCCTCATTGAGTTGCCCGAGTCGTTGAAGGTCAAGTTTGCGACCTTCATGCTTGAAGGTTCACCGTGGATGTGGTGGAAGTCAGTGTCTCGGGACAAGCCCCGTCAAGAGGTTACTTGGGAGTTTTTCAAGGCCTCGTTCATTCCCCAGTATTTCTCTGAGGAAGATAGGGTGA
Organism: Viscum album; assembly: GCA_963277665.1. Lineage (NCBI taxonomy): Eukaryota > Viridiplantae > Streptophyta > Magnoliopsida > Santalales > Viscaceae > Viscum > Viscum album. The sequence goes on from OY728138.1 coordinate 556,409,189, forward strand.
GAAAAGGGATGGAAATGTGTTGTCTTCAGCAGGGCGACGGATCCGTGTTAGAATATCTCCATCGCTTTGTGGGGCTAGTACCTTAGGATTCAGAGTATGCCACAAATGACCCCGTGAAGGCTCGACGCTTCGAGGCGGGTCTCCGCCCTGATCTGCAGTCGAAGGTGTCAGAGTCCAACCCGACTTCTTTTGTTGATGTGGCGAGACAAGCTTTTCATGTCGAAGCCGCGATGGCAGGAGTGCTTGAAGTATTCCTCCCTCCTTCGATCCCTAAGAACAGTGGTGAAGATTCTGGAAAGGAGATGAGTAAGCAAATGGAAGTGGATGGATCAGGTCGTGGAATCAAGAGGCCTCGAGATCTTTCATCAACCTCTTCGGAGCGAGAGATTATTGTGTGTTATCAGTGTGGCAAGCGGGGTCACAAGAAGTCATCGTGCCCAAGCACTCCGAAGCCCTGCCAGGCGTGTGGACGTCTGGGTCACTTGCGACGATTTTGTCGGGGTGTAGCAAGGAAGCGTCGCAGAGGAAGCTCTCAGAAGTAATGTGTTGTAGGGTCCTTGTTCAAAGTTTCCAGTGTAAGTTTCCTTTCTGTGTAAGTGATCTATTATCGTGGCCTATGTATGGGTGTTGTTTTGGGTTTGAAATGTATGGGAACTTCATGGGTCTTTTGACGAACCTCGTCTTTCAATGCTGGTATGTTTTAATTTTAAAATCTTGCCCTTCAATCTGTCAGATCAAAAGACGTAAGTATCTCATTGGGATTATCAGAACCTGACTGCGAGGCAGAAGATGCTTCATCCATCAGAGCTCCAACCAAAAGGTCTCGGAGTGAAGCCAGCGCGTAGTCAGGAACCCCCGGGGGAAATTTTAAAGAGTCCGGTTAAAGTCGTGCTTCTATCGTCGTGGTGAGATAGTTTTGGTGTTGTTTCTCCGGTTTCTCTGTCGTTGTAGTTCTCTCTTGTCGCAAAGTGCGCGATGGACTTATCTCTCGTGTAACGTCGGGAATTGTGCCTATTGGATGTAAGTTGCTGATCAGTGACCTTGCGTGGGCCACTGATGTAAATCAGTTGCGGCCCTGGTTCGTGTCCATCCCGAAGTGATGGGTCGTGAGTAGTCGTACGTCGTAGTTTTAGTAATTTGATCCTTGGGCCCACCCTCCCCGCCCATGGGGTTAGGGTTTTAGTTGCTCAAAGTATCCATTTAAGCTTCTATCCCTTTTGGTCGTGAGTAAGTGGTTTAAAGGTCATTGCTATGCTCTTTCTAGCTGGAGAAGGTCTCGTGCATGTCTAAGCTGGTTTCCCGTTTGGTCGTTAGTTGGTCGGTTCTTTATGGTGGGGAGACCCACCATGAGTCTCTTTGGGTTTTCTTTTAAGTCGTTATCGAATGCTAGTCGAGTTCTTATGGTGGGGAGCCCGTTCGGGCCTTCCCTATGTTGGTGATTTACTTTGGGCAATGAGGTTCAATCCCGCTGGTAGTCGTTGTGACATCCTTGGTTAAGAGGTTGGACCGTGTCCTGTGAAATCCTTAGGTGTTGATCGATCGGCTAGATAGTGTGGTGGCTTTCCGGGGGCGGAAAGCGTTATGGTGGGGAGAATTGTCACACCCCGACCGTGCGGTTATTTTTATTTTACGATTTCTTTGACTTTGAATTATTTTGCTGGGGTTCGCGTCCAGTCTCGGATTAGATTTTTGAGTTTTTGTTAAAATGTGCGCTTTTTGACGCGACGTCGTCGGGCGCGTGAGCGGAGCCTGTTCTGGAAACCCTGCTCGTCCCTGCCCGGTGTTTTTGCGCATCCCGTTGTCTTTGGAAATTTTTAAATAGAGTCTTTATATTTAACACGCACTTATATTATTGTAAGTTAATAATTATTTTTATTATTTAAGATGAAATGAGTATTTTTATCGTTTGTACTTTTATCATGATAATTATTATTAAAATTATTATTGTTATAATTGATCTTAATAAAGGTGTTATTAATTACTATGGTTATTTATTTATTTATTTCCTCTTTTCTTTTATTTATTTTTTTTCCTTCCTTCTCTCTAACCCTAGCCCCCCTTTATATATATACCTTTTTTTTCCTCCCCCGCGGGAGCCGCCACCCCCATCTCCTGCGCTTCGGCCGGAAGCCTCCAGGCGCTCGACTCTCCACCTTCGACCTCATCCTCCAGCGCCGACCAACACCCTCCCTCGCCAGGCTTGCCCCGTCGTTTCCCCTGTCCACTCACCGCGGCGACCCATCCTCCCTCTCCGCTCCCGTTTCCCGCGTCGGACCACCCAGCCGGCTCCTAGCAGTACCTCGCAACCGCCAGCCTCCCCCGTCGCAGCTCCCGTTCGGCTACCCATTGCGGACCCCCCTCCTCGGCGGACTCCTCCTATTATTATTATTATTACTAATCCTATTATTATTATCATTATTATCACTATTGTTATTATTACTATTTATTATTATTATTATTATCTTTATTTTTATTTTTATTATTATCATCGTACTCTTATTGATCGCAGGTTTTTATTTGGTTGGCTTAGGACTTTTAGGACCCGCGCAGGGCGTTTCTGAGTGCGCGCCATCGCCGCGCATTGTCTCCGAGGTTCCGTCGTCGCCGCGCTTTAGTTTCAAGGTGAGCGTTTCTTCCCGCCGCTTGGTTTCGCAGGCTCTGGTGAGTTTTTGGTTGCGTCTGAGTCCTTGAAATTGTCTATGCAGAGTGTCGGACTTTGTCACGTGGTTTCGGACACACGTCGTGTCATCGCGCCTTGATTCCAAAGTCGTTTTGCCGTCGCGCTTGGTTTTGAGGTAGGTTCCCTTTGCACTGCTTTTAAAATTTAAGTTATATTATTTCATGCAGTTTGCGCACCCTAATTATTCAAAATCAACATTTTATTAATTATAATAAATATGAGATAATATACGATAATTAATTTTTAATATAAGAGGGTAAATTTTTAAATGGTTATTTAATGTCAAAAGGAGCCATTTATTTTATACACGACACATGAAACATCCTTTTGACGGGCGGACACCCAATAATGAAAGAATGCCCATTTGGCTTTTAAACATAATTCACGGAATATAAAATAGAGTTCTGGTTTAATGAGAAACGATTTCTTTTGAAGTGTGAACAAATACTTTGGTTCGTTTGAGAAATTGCCCGGTTGGCTCTTAAAGTTTATTTGGGAAAAGAAAATGGTTTGGTTTGGTTTATAAAAATATTGGCAACCTGTGAAGTAGTGTTTTATGGGTTCTTTAAATAGTTTTAAACTGGTTTTGGTAGTGATTGTGAATGGTATTAAATGCCCGTTTGGCACTTTATGGAAAGCGATAAAAATGTTTCGATAAAAACCCTCTTAGGGCGACTCTCATGCCTTGGTTGAAATTGATTGTTTGGGAGGCCGCGCTTAGAGGCTCCCGGGTATTTGAGTAGTTAAAGGCAAGAGGTTGTCCAATGGAGTGGCTCGGGGAATGCCTGTTGTTATTTATATATAGATATATCTGATTGGATGCTCGGTTGGCATCGGTTGGCTCACCCCTTTTTCTTAAACACTTGAGACATGGGAATCTGGCATATTGAGAGAATATTCTAAGAACGATTGCTGCACTGGTAGGTTATGGTACTGACCAGTGGCCCATAGTAGGTGGATATATTGGGTTTATTGCTATGGGATTTGCCCTCGACCTGCCTGTGAGTGGATGGTCGAGCGTGTTGTGCGTTTTGATTTCATCGTGACATGTCGATAAGGATGATTTCTCATGTATTTGGTGTCCTCTGGTTTATTCTCGATCTCCTAGGTTCACCCATGTCTATTCAGCTTTTGTAGCTTGCAGAAATGATTATGATGCTCACGTGTATACCTACATTGCCCTTACTGTGTGTTTTACTTTGTGCATTCTGGTGTATTGGTTTCTTTGGAAAATGGTTAATTGCTCTTGATTCGGTTTCTAAAAATTGTTTTCAAATAAAAGTATTTAACCCCCTTTGTATAAATTTGAAAACTTAAACATCACTTTTCCTTTTTCTGAAAAGTCATTGGCACTAATGAAATGAACCCGAATTTTGAAATGGATAAGGGCAATGGTTCATACTTTGTTTTTCAGTAGAATATTAATAAAAACATACTTTTATAGATTGTAGTTCAAACTTGAAATGATGTTTCTTTTATTTTAAAGGTAGTGCATTGGGAATAGATATCAGGCTAGCCTACTGAGTTTTAATACTCACGCCTATAGTTCTTTTCTGTTTTTAGTGTTTGTGCAGGCTTTAGCTTGAGTGCGCTCGCCTAGGGCGACGCTTGATCGTTGAGTCGGAGAGCGACCAGCGAGGTCGCACGGAGTTGTTCGGACGTCGTGTTTGGTTAGTTTGTTTCCTGTTTGTTCTCGTTTAGTCATTTTGTTTAGTTTACCTTTTTTCTGCGCTGCTCTGTTTTATCTTTGCTTTCTTGTTTATTTATATTGGGCGAAATCGTTCCCACAGTCTCTAAATGATGCCCTGGCGCTTGTCGCCAGCCCGGGAGGATCGGGAACGCCTCTCGGGCCATGTCGCGGACCGGCTCGGGTGACCGGTTCAGGGTCGACCCGGGTTGGTTCGTGACAATGTTATTCCTCACACTAATAGAAAAATTGATGTTGATTCAGAATACAAAATAGTTCATCTCATCAATGGAAATTGACATTTTACTAATAAATATAATACCATGAAATTACTCAAATTACATCAAATTCAACTACAGGGAGAATCATAATTTTTTTGATGAATTTTACCAGAAACATATTTTAGATAGGATATATAGATTTTAGATATGATCATCATTGCATTTATGGTCTTTACTATAAACCCATTATCTAATTATTGAGTTGGATATGATATACTGCTCCAAAATAAAAAAATATAAGTGTAGGTAAATATTGAAACAATTAAGGAAATTTCAGTTTAGTGAGGACGATAAGTGGACCTTATTACATATCATTATCCAAGAACATGTCTATTGTGACATCAATGTGCATTGATTTATACTATTTTTACTAGTGAGATTTTGATTCTTAACACCCCACTAAGATATTCAATTAGGTATTTGAAACAAATAATTCTCAATATCTATTCATTCGAAAAATTTAACTTCACTAGATTATTACTTCTTCTCATCAGTTTTAGATGCTGAAATTTTCTTAACCCATCGATAATCACTACCATGATAGATATATTTTTAAAATATTTAGTATTAGGCAGTTTATTTCACACAATTTCAAGAAAAAATTTCTCCAATTTTTAATAATATACATGGTTGGAATTTTTTCTACTTTTGGATTTAATACTTTAGCTTCCTTGATTCTTTATTGTTTCATTTACTAAACTAATACCAAAAGAATATTTTGAGTTTTCAGATTTTTTCTTCATTAAGAGAATATTAAAGGATTTATCCATAGTTACTAAATACTCTTATTGATACTTCCATTCAGAGTCATGGTTCAAATCATCTATAGAATCAAATAATTTTTCATATAGGTTCAATTATAAATATATAGTCTTTCATTTAATTTAATGTAAAGTTTCCATAGTATATAGAAATGGATTCATCATCCTTCAATTTTAGCATCAAAATATAACGTTTTATATTGTTATAAAGAGTTCAAGGACCTTATTTCTGTAAAAATTATGTCTTTAACACTTCAAGTTATATATGTTATATTTATTTATCATGCCTTATATTCTTGATTTCACTCAACAAGTGATCATCATCACTATCCATGTGATAGACTCCTAAGATAAACTTATTCTACACTATGCACTAAATGACATAAAATATCTTTTCTATCACATTGATTAGCTTATTAGAATTTTAATGAATAGAATACCTATATAAGTACAGTTGATTATGTCTCAAAAAAACAATTTTCTATATTTCTCCAACATTGGTAAATTTAGTAGCTGATCGCGGTTCATTTTATTTCTCATATACTGAGAAAATGAATTGACAATATCAACAAGATATTACATTATATATTCATGTATATTATGTTTATCTAGATGATAGTCATTTCACTGGTCATTATATCAATTATACTCATGATTCCACCTTGTTTTAGCAATTGACTAAAATAAAAAAAAATCTAGTTCTGAATATCTAACTATAATAATCAAAATATGAAATCATATAATTTTAAAAATAATACTTATAAAGTATTAATTTATGGAAACATTATTCAACCCACTAAACTCAATGTTCAACTCATATCACAATAAATTAAATATAAATTTCATAGTTTTTATCATCTCATTCATTATATTAGTTTATGATATGAATGTGAAATAATAATATAATATCCCTCAGGATTCTTTAGATAGGTTGGTGTTATTAGGACCACACATCATGATGTTTTGGTTATTGTGTTGAAGCCTAATTGACCTTCTTTAGAAATTTTTTCCCAAAGTTAATACATTCCACAACCGCATCTATATTCTATTATTATTGAAGGGATTTATTTTCTATGAAAATTAAAACTGATAGTATACCATAATATCAAATTATTCTCCTATATTTAGTGAAAAATAATTTTTCTTACTAATATTTTATTATCCAAATTTAGAAATATAACTATAATGTCCTCTAATACCAACTATATTGACCTGATAAGAAAAACAAATTCATCTTAACAATTAGAGGAATATTCAATGTAAATTCCAAATAAGGACGTATGAGAAGAACAATAGTTTAATTTACACTGGTACTAGATAAAAAGTATTTTCAAGTGCAACCATTGTATTATAAAACATCATGCATTACCTAAAATATCTATCTAGAATCATCACACATATAACCATCTATAAAAAAATAAGGCCTGAACCTTAAACAATACATAATCTTGGTTTAAATCAAGAATTCACATTTAGGATATTTTTAGGATTATAGTTTTAGAGAATAAGGCCATAACTATTACATTACATTTGAAAAATTACAATTTAGACACTTCTACTTAGTTTCCATTTTTTTCATTAAATAATAACTCTTAAAAAATAAAAAATATCTAGTTCCATGTTTTAGAAAGCATGACTTTTATTTGATACCGTACATTCCCCAATACATCTTTAAGTCATGTGAAAAAACGTTTCAACACCTGTGATGAGCATAAAAAGTTCATGGAGTATAATAAAATATAGAAAAATACATTAGTCCATCAGTAATTAAAAACATAATCTCTTTAACATACCTCATGAAATCATAAGATTTCTGAATAACACATAAATATCGTAATTCATAAAGGTAACTTATGGAATACAGAACATACATTCATTTTAAATTTTACAATTACATATAGAGTTAAATTTTGAATACCCATCATAATATATTCCCTAAATATCTTAGGAGAAACATTTATGTTTACCTCTGTCATGTTACCCAATGCATTTGGGAACTATATCGGGCTCACCCAGTGAATGTTTATCACAAACCTACCCATATATGTAAAAAATTATGAAAATCCATAACATATTTGTAACACATAAAACTAATATAATGGACATATAAAATTTCCACATTGCATTCACAATATATTATTACATGATATTACCATAATCAATTCATTTAAAACATTCAAAAAGAAACGTCTTGAAAAGAAGTGTCCCATACCACTGTGAAAATTTTGAAAGTAATTAACAATTTAAGACACTCGTGTCTATATTAATAAGTCCTTAAAATAATTTATAAAAAATGGACATGAAAGAGATGGATTTGGAATAATATATCGTTAAAACATTTAAAATTCTATTTTTGTTAAGGAATCTTTTACCACTTGAGAAACTCTTGAATAAAAGAATAACATCAATGGAAACTATAAATATCATGATAACATATAAATTTGTGATATAAAATGTCAATGTGGTTTTATATAGACCTTATATGATAATAAACATGAATAATATCAAGATATGCCTCAATGAAAGGAGATTGAGACGGTGTCCCTTACAAAGAATGTTTCCTTATATTATGGATAAATCAATGACATAATTATGTGTATAATATTTAAAAACACACAATATAAGTGGATATTAAGTGTAAAACAATCATATTTCATTCACATATATTCATAACAAGACATAATCATGAAGTAAAATATTAACCAAATGAATGGAAATTCAGTTAAACAGTTCCTTTACAAAAATTTGGCACCTTAACGATGTCACTTAAAAATTCAGAAAATGAGTGGATGGGCAGAAAAATGGTCTCTCATCACATGGACATAAAATTTTCATAAATACAGGTATAGAATAACATATCCCAACATTTGAAAATTTAAATTTAACGATATAACCTAAAAGATGTCTTTGATTAGAAGAGGAGAGTTAATGGTCCCCTTACTGATTTGGTAACATACGAAACATACACCGCATACAAGAAAGATCATACAACGAAGATGTAAATACAAATAAGTTAAAATATATTACACAATTAATACAATCATGTGTAGTAAATACACCACACAAAATTAAATAGTGTCAAATATAGCATGAATCTCATCGGAAAAAAATGAGATGAAAACCCCTTACCTCGTGTCTGACTTGACTCATTTGTTCCTTGTTCTTCTTGAATAATAATCATAAGTTATTTTATAATTGATTCAGAACATTTTTCGTGTTTATTATTCATTTTATGTCACTTATTACCTTAATATAAGAATTAATATTTATTTGAGTTCATATCAAACATTTTGTTGATGTTCGGAACATGACTAAAAAATTGAACTTATTATAGTTACAAATTTTCTATGTGGTCAAAATTACATTATATCCATAATTATATTCATCATTTAGATATAATATATATCATATATACCTATTATATATATATTTATAATATTCCATATGATTTGGATATAATAAATGAAAGGCATCGTTCATGGGACGGTTAGTCGTACGTACGCAAGAACACTACATTCATTTCAGTTTTTTCATTTTTAAAAGAATGAAATTAAATGAAAAATATGTATATTATTATTCCAGTATATTTTAATATTTTTTATAATTTACATGAATTCATTAAAACCATACCATATACGTTCCATATATGTATTAACGAGTCATAACACATTAAGTGTGTGGTAGACCACAATTTTTGAAATGAAATTATCGTATTTACCAATTATAGAAACCAAAAAAGAATTATATAAATAAAAATTAAAAAATAATAGATACAATTTAAATATAAAATATATCACATATAAATACAGTTCCATCATAATGGCCACCAAAAGAGGGGGTAGGAGATATTTGAATAATCATCGTTTCATGGGGCAGTAGTTCGCCGACCAGAGAAACAGTATGTTTGTATCCCTTAGATGGATATGTGTTGAAGTTTAGTTATAACCCTTATAATAAAAACATATAATTATATTGATGATACTTGTGGTGTTATAAAATAATGTAATAAAGACTGCTTATGGGGGTTGGTGAAGGAAAATAAAATAAAATAACTTCAGGGAAGATGTTACCTTTAAATCTGGTAACTCCCATTGGTTGGAACCAAAAGGATGTTTTTAATTTCCATCGACCTAGAGGATGGATTATAGTAGGAATATAGGAATTTTTTGAGCTTTTTGTGGAAGAGTTTTGATGATCCAATGGTATTCAGTGCTATTTGTATTTGGTTAGTGGTCGTGGCCTATTATGAGAGGAAGGGCCCTTTAGAAAAGTTTCAAAGTAATATTTTATTATAAAATTATTTTCGGTTTCAAAAGGTCAAAATATTATTTAATTTTAATATAAGGTACATATAAATCGTAATAAAATAATCCAATATTAATTGGACATGTTTTCAGTATTTTTAAATCCTTAACTTTTTTATTTAATCCATTGATAACTTATTTAACTTTTACCATCTCCACTACATACTATATGGTTAATATATTTGCTGTAAAATGACAAGAGACCCCAAATGGATCATTTATGACAGATTTATCATTATTTAAGTCATTTGGATGAGTATTATATTTTTAGGATTATTTTATTATTTAATAAAATAGTAGTCATTTTGACAACTCAATTGTGTCTATTTATAAATAATTCATATCAAGATTATATAAAAAATCATTATAAGTATTATTATTTCAAATAAAATTCATTAATTCAAATATAACAAGTAAATTTTATCAATATAATTCATGGATGGAATAAATGTTTCAAAATAAATTTATTTTAATATTTATAATATCATTTAATCGATTCCATTATATGAAAAGAAATTACTGATCACCATTGTTTCATAATTATGTTTGTTTATTTAATGTCTAAAAATTATAAATAAAATACCATGATTTATGAAATATTTTTACCTTTCAAATGAATATTTCTAGTCGAAGAGATCACTCATATAACCCCATATACAATTTTTTTACGAAAAGATACATGTTTTTGTTATTTTTGTCCTAACATTAAATTTATAAATATAAAGTGTCGTTATCACTCTCATGTAGCTTTAGGGGGTATAAAAATCAATCCAAGGATTCCCTTGGTCAAAAATATCTCATTAAATAGTGTTAGGACTAGTGTAAGATTAATTTATTTTTATTATAATAATATTTATCACCATTAATTACTAGATTTACACTTTAACCTTGGTGAATAGAATATTTACTGATGTAAATATTCATAATGTCCAAAAATAAAAGTTACATATTTACAGAATTTGTATCTCTTGATTCCAAATATGGAATCCATTTTTCCAAATAAAAAACAAATCTGTGGCATACATTAATTTAAAATTAATTCCTGTTGTCATAAAAACCATTGTTTTTTAAGAAATATTAACTATTAAAATATTGACACTTGTTCATTTCTAATTTAAAAGTGAAAATACATCCAAAAAACAAAATATGATGATATTGAAAATTTATAATCTAATTAAACTTTTACAAAATTAAAATTACAATATATCTATATAATTAAATTAAATGAAAGTTCATTTTTGAATTAAAATGATATATTTTTCAATATTCATTAATAATATAACATTATCAGAAAAATACCAAACATTTACGCAATTTAAATTTTGATTTCCAGATTCTATAGAATAATTTTATTTTTTCAATTAAAACATATAAAATTGACAAAAATTATATTAAAAAAACTCTCCATCAAAAGGGGGTACATCTACCTTTTAAACAATTTTAGATTATTTATGCATAAAATTATATTCATTCTAATTTTAAGCATCTAAATGTTATTGGATAAATATAATTATTTTTAAAAAACATGTGTAATCATATTGTAGTCAGTTATGTCCATTCTTGACAATATAATGCGTATACATTAACTTCCATTTAAAATAATAATAATATTTTATATATTATTGGTATAACTCATCGTTGTATGCAAATAATGATTTCAGATAAATCTGTTGTTTCATGTTGAGTATGGTATTGGGAAAAGCATACCCATTAACATAATATTAATATCTTATTTATATGTATTAACTGAAATAAAAACGTTTTATTCTATAAATACCTATGTCGTTACATCCTTCCACAATTTTGGGAATGGTGTCCTCATAATTTAAAAATTGGGCTAGAAAAATTTATTGAAAGTCCCAAATTGGAAAAGGAGTCAATAAAAATATCACATTAAAAAAAATGAGAAGTAAAAATTCCACCATGTATAACCCATACAAGGATTCCATGAAATCATGGATATGGAAGAGAAACTATCCATAATGTTAAGATGGAGTGTGATAGAATAGATGATTAGTATAATGTTAACCACCATAAATTCTCAAACTTGGGATCAGTTAAAAGGTCATTGATTCCCCAGTAGGAAAATTAAACAAACATCTTTTTTTAAGTTACTTTTCATAATGATTATGAATTTATTTATGATCTTAACTAAAAACATAAGGACACATACTTACTTTTAATGTATGAAACCATCCTTTAATAAATTCCTACCACAAACTCATCTTTTCTCCCAACGATGAGTATTCAAACCGACTTGGTCACATCAAAAAAGCTAGAATCAACTTATAAAGTATCACATAATACAAAAATGATAAACTATATATTTCTCTTGTCTTTATATATCAACCAAAACCAAATTTTTTTGAATGAGATAAGATAATCCCCAAAAAGGATAATCCATTATAAAAATAAATACTATTCTTAATCCCCGAAATTCAAAAAATAGTACCCAAAATTCAAAAAATACCATTCAATACCCAATTGTCCTTAAAATTATTCAACATCATACAAAATAATATTGAAACAGAAAACTCAGAATAATTTTATCACATAGTCTTCCACGATAAATATTAACATTTATCTCCAAATAACATCGACTACTCTTAAATTCACATAATGAAATGTAATTAACATAATCACAAATTCTATATAACATGTTAATCGTTTCCATAAATAACCCAAATCTCTATATGTACAAATTGAAATCATATATTCTTCCAAAATAAAATTCCAATCATTACTCCAAAAATGAAATCCCACTGTATTCTATTTTCATTAGGCATTAATGTTTTTCAAAAGGGCGAATGTTAACCATTATCACTTATGCACCAGATCGTGTTCCTATAATAAGGATATACTTTAAAAAAATAACTTCCAAAATTAAACTTATTCTTGATCAAAAAAATTATCTAACTAAAAATATTTAGTTATACTAACCATGGACATCATATAGAATAGTGGTAGGAGATGACACTCTTGTCTCCCTTCGGTTGTGGGTAAGATTCCTACGACCTTACCGGACGAGACGGGTTGTCACCCCTCTTACGGGTTGTCTTTTTTTAAAAAACTAAAAACAACCCTAACATGTTTTAACCCTAATGGTTTTATTATTCCTTTCGTTTTCATAAAAATCAATTATGACCTCAACATATTATATTTTGCCATTTTCACCTCCATATGATAAAATAAAACTATTCCAAATAGAAAGAATATCATACCGTGATCATGGTGGCCATATGGTTTCATTATCCTCTTGTTCACGTAGGTAGATGGTCCATGCATTGCAACAATAACTTAGAGATCCTTAAAATCATTTTATTCCATTAACCAAATATACCTTGTATAACATGGGCCATATGGGTGTTCATAGAAAACATGTTTCCAATAATAATCATGTATGGAATGTAATTTCAAAACATCTGATATAACATGATTTTTATGAAACATTCAGAAAAGGATTGATTTGAATGTTTCAATCAATTGTCATTTTAAAATTCCATAAGTATGTTCTGAGTGACTTTAATGTATAAGAAAATATAAATAGGTTTTACAAGGGTCTCATTCTTCAACACCTTTTTAAAAATATTAGTATTCTTTAAAATATTTTGATAAGGTAAAATATTTGAAAATACTTTGATAATATTTTATATTTATGAAAATATGAGAAAATTGAGAAAACGAGATTTGATTAAATACAACCCATGATCCACAATCGTATCAATGTATAGTGTAGGTGTTTGATATCTCAAACAACATCTTTCAAGTGAGTTGTATGTGGGATAAAGATTCATAATCATCTGAACATAACATAGTATTAATTATTGCAAATATTTCATCAGTAAGAGATATGAATATTGTTTTAGATCCTACTCATTCGATTTGTAACTGAATTTCCTTGATCTGAAAAAGTTATAAAACAAAGATTTAACTGAAATAATAGACATGTTCATTAACCATGTGTCAAATTAAAACTCATAATTCCTAAGGTTGTCTAAACCGACCTTGGATACCAACTATAAGGACCTGACCATTAACATTACATAATATTGAGTTATGTCAAGAATTCACATTGATGATATTTTCATATTTATAGTTTTAGATAATTAGGCCATAACTATTACATTACATTTCAAAAATTATAATGTAGACACTTCTACCCAATGCATTGGATGCTATCTCGGGCTCACCCGCTCTAGTTTTATCAAAAAAGCACCCGTATATGTAAAAAATTCCCAAGAACCATATTTTATTAATAACACATAAAACTATCATAATCGATAGATTACATTTCCACAATTAATTCACCATATACGACTACAAGATATTAACATAATCAATTCATTTAAAACATTCAAATAGAAAACTTTTGAATCAATGTGTCCCATACCACACTGAATCTTTTGAAAGTAATTTACACTTTAAAAAAATCATATCCATATAAATATATCCTTAAATAATTTATAATACATGGACTAGATAGATAAGGTTTTATAAGATTAAATAATTAAATCATTTAAAATGATGTTTTAGATAAAGAATCCTATACCACTTGAGAAACTCTTGAATAAAAGAATAACATCAAATAAAACAAAAAATATCATGAGAATATAGAAATTCATGAAATAAAATTCCAAAATGGTTGTATATACACCTTATAGGATAATAAAGGTGAACAATATCATGATATACCTCAATGAAAGGAGATTGAGATGTAGTCCCTTTCAAATATTGTTCCATTATATTAATGATAAATCAATGAAATAATTATTTGTGAAAAATATAAATACACCCAATATAATTAGAAATTAAATGTAAAACAATAATAGGTCATTCACACATATTCATGACACGATATAATCAAGAATTAAAAGATTAACCAAGGAATGGAAATTGGGTTAAGTACTTTACTTATAAAACAGTGGCAGCCTAAAAATGTCACATAAAATTTTAAAAAATGAGTTGATGAGAGATTATAGGGTCTCTAATTAAATGTAAATAAAATTTACCGAAATAAGGATATAGAATAACATATCACATCATTTTTAATTTAATATTTAAAGTCATTACATAAAATAAGTCTATGATTAGAATATGATAGTGAAAGGTTCCCTTACCGATTTCGTAACATACGCAACAGACACCACATGAATGAAGGATCATAAAATGAAGATGAAAATACCAATAAATTAATGTATATTACACAATAAATAAAATCATGTGAAGTAAAAACACCACAAAAAAGTGGCAAATATAGCATAAATCTCATGGAAATACAAAGTGAGATGAAAACCCCTTATATCGTGTCCGACTTGACTAGTTTGTTCCTTGGTCATCCTGAATAATAAAAATAAGTCAATTTATATTTTTTAAAAAACCTTTTTAAATATTAATATTAATTTTATATCACTTATTACCTTACTATAATAATTATTAATTATTTTATTTCATATCAGAAATTTTGTCGATGTTTGGAACTTGAGTAAAAAAAGAACTTTTTATAATTACAATTTTCCATGTGGTCAAAAGTAAATTATATAAAAAAATTTATTATTCATTTTGAAATCATATATATCATATATTTCTAATATATATATATTTATAATATTCCATGTCATTTGGATATATGAAATTAAATCCATCGTTCATGGAGACGGTAACCCGTACGTACGCATGGACACTACATTCATTTCAATTTTTCTATTATTAATGGAATGAAAAAAATTATAATGTGGTATATTATTATTCTAGTATAATATAATAATTTATATACATTACATATTTCCATTAACACCATCTTTTATACGTTCTATGTATGGTATTAACAAGTCAAATCACATTGAGGGCGCAGTAGTCCGCACTTCCTCAAATGAAATTATCATATTTACCAATTATGGAAACCATAATTATATTTTAATATTGAAAAATACAGAAGAATAGAGACAATATAAATATAACATATATCACAAATAAATACAGTGCCATCATAATGGTCACCATTATAGGTGGTAGGAGATATTTGAAAAATCATCATCTTGTGAGGCAATAGTTCGCCGCCCATAGAAATAGTATGTTTGTATCCATTAGATGGAGGTGTGTGGAAATTTAGTTAGAATATTTCTCATAACAAAATCATAGTATATTGAGAATACTTGTGATTTTACAAAAGAATGGAATAAAGATATTTTAGGTGTTGGATAAGGAAAATAAAAGAAAAGAACTTGAGAGAAGTCGTTACCTTTAAATCGGGTAATTTCCTTCGGATTGAACCAAAATAATTTTTGAATTAATTTCTGCAATACGGAAGGATTATAAGTGTAATAGAGGGATTTTGGAAGCATCTTAGATCATATTTTGGGCAAGCCAATGGACTTGAGTGGTTTTTTAAAGGGGTAATATGTTGTGGTCTTTTTTAAGAGGGAGGAAGGGCTCTTTATGAGTGTTTAAAAATATTATTTTATTATAAAATTATATTAGGTTTAAAAAAGTTCCAAATCTTATTTAAGTATATGATAAGTTACATATAATTCGAAATAAAAATATCCAAATATGATGTTTAAGGGTTTTCTATATTTTATAATCATTATATTTTTTATTTAATCATTTGTTAAATTATTTAACGTTTACCATGTCCTCTTATATTTTTATACTATATGGTTAATATATTTAGTATAAAAATACAAGATACCCGAAATGGATCATTTATAAAATTTGTAATATTATTTAAGTAATTTGGCTGAATATAATATTTTAAATATTATTTTATCATTCAATAAAATAATATTAAATTTAAAAAACTCAATTTTTTTAATTTATAAACTATTCATATCATCAATTTTAAAAAATATATATAACAACTTAATTCATTCAAAAAAATAAATAATTAAAAGAAAAAAATTCATTATTATCTATATAATTAGTGTATTGAATAAAAGTTTCAAAATAAATATATTTTAATTTTTATAATTTCATTTATCTGAATCCATTATTAATGAAACAATTATGGCATCACCATTGTGTCATAATTAAAATTATTTATATAATGTCTAAAAATTATTACTAAAATACCATGATGTTGGAAATCTATTTATCATTCAATTTAATATTTATAGTCAAACAGATAACTTATATAACCCCATATAATATTGTTTTACTAATAGATATATGTTTTTGTTATTTTTGTTCATAATTTAAATTAATTAATATAAATTATCATTATCACACCCATGTTGATCCATGGGGTCCCAAAATCAACCCATAGATGCCACAGGTTTCAAATATCTCATAAAATAGGGTTAGTACAGGTGTAAGGGTAATATAAAATTATTATATAATAATTAGTCACCCTTATTTCCAGATTTACCCTTTACCTATGGTAAATAATCACAATGTCTAAAAATATAAGTTACCTATTTAAAAAATATGTACCTCATGATTAAAAATATGGAATCAAATTTTTTTCAAATTCAAAACACAGAAGTGAGATAAATGAATTCAAAATTAATTCCCCTTGTCGTAACAAAAAAAGTTTTTTTAATAAATAATAACTATCCAAAATTGACACTTATTTATGTATAATTACAAAATGAAATTACTTCAAATGTCCAAAATTGGATAAAATGGAAAAATCATAATCAAATTAAATTTTATAACCAATTATAATAACAATATAACAATATAAATAAATTATATTAAAATGCAGTTTTTAATTAAAATGCAGTATTTTTCACAATTCATTAAAAATTTAACATTATCAGAAAAATAAAAAAAATAAACATAGTAAATTTTGATGTCATGATTCAAAATAATAATTCTATTTTTTGACAATAGAAAATATAAAATTGGAAAAAATTATATTTAAAAAGGGTTCACTATCAGAATGTAGTAAATCGACCTTTTCAATAATATTTGATTATTTATGCTTAAAATTGGATTCATTAACATTTTAATACACTTACATTCATTGGATAAATGTAAAAACATTTAGCAGACATGTGTAATCATATTGTACATAGTTATATTCATTATCTCTAATATAACGGGAATGTGTTAACTAAAATTTAAAACAATAATATTATTATATTATTTTTAGGTGTAACTCAATGTTGGGTGCAATGTAAGATTTCAGATAAATCTGTTGTTATGTGTTGAGTACGTATCATTAAAATCATTCCTTTTTAAAATAAAGTTAATATTGTATTCATATGTATTGACTAAAATAATAATGAATTATTCTATATATACCTGGATCAATAAAAAAATGGGGGAGTATAACCTAAGAAATAGAATGATCATTTGATCAAAGGGTGATCCTGAGAAATATAAATAGTTTTTTAGAAGAATATGATAACATGATAATGATAGAATAATCGTTTATTTTGTTTTAATGTTAATGTATTCATACCATAAATATCATAGATCATATCCTCTAATGCCAATTCATAACAAAACTCATAATTAATAATGATGTCAATACAGTAATAATCTCACATGAGTTATAAAATATGATTGTGGAATCATAATCATAGGAAATCCTAATTTTTTCATCATATTTATTTTTAATCATGTCCATAAATAATATTATAATTGTAGTTACAAGAAATTATACAAACGAATCAGAAAATAAAAAATGAATTTATAATCATGTGAGAATATGTAGAAGAAATATTTCTCCTAACCAAAATATTATAAATGATATTTAAAATCACGTATACGCATAGTATAATTATCTCATGAGATGTCTAAATAGCATACCTAATTAAGTATAGGGATTTAGAATTCCATTCCAACCAATCACATAACTAAAATAATACATATCTACGCCACAAGATCATAAAACATAAATCGTATCATAAACCATGTAAAACAAATAGGTTTCATAAATATTTCATCATTGCAAATTATAATTATTAATGGAAAAATAATGAGTTTCAAAAAATTATAACAGTTTAATTTTATCATAATCCATTTAAAAACAAGTTTAATAAATATTTCAACATTAATATATTAACCCTTAGGAAAGAAATTATTTTCAATGAATCATCATAAATTAATTATTATACAAAGCCATTAGATGAAATGGAGGTGAAGGAATACTAAAGTCATATCCCAAGTGAGTAAAACGAGCATACAGTATGATGATAAATATAAATATCTCATTAATTTAATATTTAAACTATTCATAGAATACATAAGAAAAATATATATTTCATTTAATAAAATTGTATTTAAAATTTCTAAAATATTAGTAAATTTATATTCATTTAATATAATAATGGATAAATTTAATTGAATCATGAAACAATAAAATGGTAATTATGGTAGAAAATTATATTAAAAACATTTATATTAAAAGAGATAGTTCTTTTCACACATTTGCAAAAAATAAAAAACAAAAATGTGGGAAAATGATTCATTAAAATGAATACATTTAATTTGTATGAGATTTTGTAAATGGTAATGAAAATTAACATTTAAATAATATAATTTATATAGACAATTATATTTATAAAAAAATTAGGCCCATTAATAAGGAAAAAAAGTTTTGATTTAAAAGTTACAATAAGGGTGACTATTTTTAAAAATAATTTGAATCAATTTTAGTACCTAAAAGTAGAAAATGGTACATACAATTAAAATAGTAACAATATGAGAATAAAATATATGGGATCTAATATATAATATCCATATAATTTCCCACAATCTAAATAAATAATAAAAAATACCAAAGGGAAATGTGATTGTAACATAAATCCCATACATAACTTCTTCACATTATTCATATACAATCAAACATCCTATATAATAAATATATATATTTTAAATATATTATAGAAATATATTCAATTATAATATAGTATTTACTATTCCTATATAATTTATAATTACCCTTTTATTAAAAATTCATCACTAAAATGGGAATTTTGGATAAAATATGTCAATATCTTATCAATGTTTCTTTTGGACTATTCCAGTAAATTAAAATACATCATAGATTATTCTTATATATAAAAAATATTGGAATATTTATTATAAATATTTATTAAATATAATTTTATAATAAATCATATATTGTTCTGAGTAAATGTGAATTAAATCACTTCATGGAAATATTATATTCCATATATAGTCAAGGATGATGATTTCACAGTTTGATAGATGAAAAGATAGAGAGGTAAATAATTATTCACCTTCATGGGATTTTTATTATTTTAATATCATTAAATATATTCATTATAAATTACTTTATTACAATCCATATAATGGTAAAATAAAAAATCACATTGCATCATGTAGGTGGTAGTCCACACAAACACACAAGAAACGTTATTGTTTTCCTATGATTTTAATGGTAATAATGTATATAAGATATTATAATTATATAATTAGAATTATGTAATAAATATCCTATTAAACAAAAAAGTCATCATATCTAATTATTAATGTTGGTAATGGAAAAATTAATTCAATATCTACATGTGTGAAGGGGTCCACACGTACTCACGAGCGATGAATTCATTTCCAATTTTGTGCAATGGAGTTGAAAAGTGGTTGTAATATTTTTATAAAAACAAATAAGTATATTTAGGGTAATGGGTTCAAAATTTTATAATCGATATAATGTTGTTATATAATTTCTAATAATAAATAACATTAAAAGTACCCATTTAAGAGTTAGACCTCTTCATTAAGAAACATTATTTTTAAGAAATTTTATTTATTAAATGAAAGGTATTCTAATCATATCAGGACCACTATGAAATTATTAGAGTTATTTGTGACGATATATTTATGTTTTTTCTGGTATAATTTTCTATTTATTTTTTGATATTGTAGGAGTGGAGTGGAACATTAATATGTGAGTGAAATGACCCAAGTAGACTAGTTCAAAAGATAAGAATATATTATTCTAGTTTTCAAAAATATTGATACAAAATCAAATGTATTTGAAGATAAGAAGAGAAAATTTCTACATAATACCTTAAAAGTTTATTTATAATTTATATTTAGTAATTATACACCTTATCATCTTATTTTTAACCAATTTAACTCATGAAAACTCTTTCCATGGTAACTAAATTTTTAAAAAACATATTATTTATAATGCATAAAATTTAATTTTAAATCATTTAAATAGTTTGAAACTATTATTCTACATATTTATTCATTTTTATAAATTTAAATTTCTATATAATCTATAAATTAGTAAAATAATAATCTATCACAACAAAATAAAATACGATTTAGAAATAAAAAATTTTTTTCCCATGAAATATTATTTCCAAAATTAAAAATAATGTTGATCAAAAAATTTATTATGTTTACTATAAATTAACAATTAAAATTTAATATAATTTCAAAACATATAGTGATTTTCATATAATTGAATGTAGTGTGATGTTTTATATTGAATTCATATGTATTTACTCTTCTCGGAAAATTTAATATCCTTCAAAAAACAACAAATATCACATTTTACAACAGAATTTATACAAATTTATTAAAATGTATACATTTTAGAAAATATAAATTAATAAATATAAATAATATTTTTATAATAGCTCCAAAAATTTCAATAGATACATTTTCTAAGAGATAATATTTTTTAATTGAAAGATGACTTTACAAAAAAATTGGGTATTTATTGGTTTTATATTAATTAGTAAATTTGTAATATATAAACCCGTTGTAATTTTTCTTAATAATTTGGATCTTCCAATTCATTAATAAAATTTAATCTATATGTTATTATGGTATAGTTTATTAGATTTCATTTAGGCTCATGGTTACATTTAAAGAATGCAGTTAAATTAATTAAATTTACATAAGGAGAAATATATCATAAATTCATCGGTTATTACAATGAGATTGTTGTGGTAGGTTGTAGAATGTATACAAATGGTATCAGAACTCAATGAAATTTGATGTTGGTACATTAGTGAAAATTTTATTGGGGGAGTGGTATATGGTACACTTATTCCCTGTTTGTTTATTATTATGTTATTATACCATAAGTGATACTTGGTGAGGTTCGTTGTTAATTAACCCAATAGGTTTTTGGTTCTCCTCATTATTCAATATATTGTTATTGTGATTATTTCACCTCATTCATGTGAGGTATTATGGAGTAACCAATTTTAAAATATATATATATATATATATATATATATATATATTCATGTGTATACGTATATATATATATATATTCATCAAAATCCCAAGATGAATTTAATGACTCGACTGGGGAATATTAGAATATAGCTTTGGATTTCTTTTATAGTTTCCACCTATGTGGTTTATTTTATTATT
Organism: Viscum album; assembly: GCA_963277665.1. Taxonomy (NCBI): domain Eukaryota; kingdom Viridiplantae; phylum Streptophyta; class Magnoliopsida; order Santalales; family Viscaceae; genus Viscum; species Viscum album. The sequence continues at coordinate 556,431,211 of OY728138.1, forward strand.
ATACTTTAGAGAATAATATTTTCTTTAATAATATATGTATCCGGGGGTATTGTATTTATAATATGTAATTTTTTTTATTTGTGTATTTTGATTATATATTCCAAGGATATGTGTTCATAATGACTTCTATTTTTAGGATTTATATGCTAGGTGATTTTTTCCAAAAGTATTTTTTATGAATGAGGGTCTTGGGTGTTAACATTTTATGAACAATAGGCTAATGAGGTATTCCATGTAAGTTTGGTATATGAAGAGGTGAAATCATATGATTCGATGGGAGTTATTATGGAGATTATAGTTAAAAACTGTTGATGATTTCATTTGAATTTCATGGAAATATTATTAGTCTTATTTAGTTTTTTATGTAACTGGACAAACTAGTGTGGACATGGGAGATTAGTGACAACTATTTTTTGATAAAATGAAAATATTATTACTCAAAACAAAAGTAGTAATAGTAGGTTTTGGGGTTATAGACATATGAGATGTACATATATCATATCTCGTTTCCCTATGAATTGGATTTGGAATAAAATTTTAAATATTTGTAATAATCTCATTAAATGTAGTTGACTAAATGATTTTTATTCTTAAAAGGATATCATTTTCCTTCTATATTACTATATATTTCTCTCAGTCAATATTTTCATGTGTTTCACGATTTCGCGGGATAATCAGATTATCTAGTTAACTACTGAAGGAATTTCCTAAAAAAATAGGATAATGTTTTGAGTAAGTATTTGTTCATGTACATGAATCATGTATTTTTGATGTATAAGAGGAATTTCTTGAATCATATGATGGATATATGTATAGGGGATCATGAGATTGACATCAGTTTTATTTAATCCAAGGAAGAGTACTGGGTAGGGATTTCTAGCAATCATATTGATGGTAAAGCGCAAAATATTTTTATTTTGTATCTTGTGGATAAGAAGTATGAATTTTTTTTATGTGATGGTTTTAATTATACATTGTTTCTTATGTTTCTATCATAAGTGATGTTGGATGATAAGGGGTATGAGTTACTATTTCATTATAACGGGAGTCTGAGCCTGTGGCATCTTGGAAATATATTAATAAAAAAATTCCCATGTTCATGATTATTTTATGGATACTTATTATAGAGAATATTTTTTGATAGGAATTATTTTCCTTACTATCCAATATATAGTTTCCCAATTTACACCACTTAATAAATGGGGGTAAAAAAAATATACGATTAAGAGGATAAAATTAATATCATGATCATCTCAAGAGGGGATTCATCAGAGTTCCCATCGGTGGAGAGACACTGGTGGATGTTATGAGATGTTCTATAAAATCATGTTTCAACCAATGGATAGTCAGTCTCAAAAGTTATCATATCATTTCATTATATCCAGTAGTACACCTGAATCTACTGATACATATATGCTATATATTTTTTATATGTTTCTCTATATTTATAATATTTGGGAATGAAATTTCATGGCGAATAGTATTGTACATCTGGAATGTATTAATTCATTACCATGAAGATTCCACCTTATTTTCCAAATTATGGGAAGGATAATAGGATTTTTTTTGTCTGAGAAAACAAAGGGTTTGTCAATGTAAGCTATATGAATATCCCCATACCGATTCACAAAAATATATATTAACACTTGTATATAATTGGATATAGAAATTCAAAGGACTCAGATGTGGATAACATGATGTTATAAATATTCTCTTACAGGCTAGGTCAGATATTTCTTTGATGTAAAATATAATTATCACCTTTCCTAGTTAATTTATTATTTGAATATGAATTATAACATTGTTATTATACCCCCATTTCATATTCAATGTTAGTAAAATTTTATATTCCTATATTCCACTAGATGATAGAAATGTGAGTTCGAGGTGAAAACAATATTTTATGTTTTTATTAGGGAGGTGAGAAAAGGATTAGACAATACCAAGAGTTGATATATTTCATTCAACTTAATTTATGACAATACAATGTCTTTATGGAAATCAATTATTAATATTTTGGGAATATTTTCATTGAATTATTTAGTTGGAGATTGAAAGTTAGTTTTATAATTTTATGTGTATGGTTCACTTTTCCCTGTTATATTAATGGAAATGCTATTGGATTTCATATACTATATTTCCTCAACATTTAACACGTTTACTAAATTTGGAAGAGAAAAAATAGGTATATTTAAATATATTCATGGAGGAGTTTTGGATGTTTCTTTAGAGAAACATTTACCATAACACCTTTACATAATATAAGGTTTTTATAGAGTTTTATCAAGCCATATATCAAATTTTGATTCATCTATATCAGATAGAACACTAGGTTTAATAAGAGTTTATGATACTTGTTAATGAATTTATACTGATGGGAGTTATCCACTCTATTATATGAACATTGGTGCTCCAGTGTAATACATTGAGGAGAGGTATAGTGGTATGGTAATTTATATTATTTAACAAATTATGGAGTAAGTGATTTTTATGAACTATTAAACCCATGCATGGATTGAATTTTTGGCTGGTTTAAGGGATTAGATTTGTCTACAAATATAAACCTATGATATAGATATCACCGTATGATTATGGGGTAGGAGAATATATCAAATAATAATATTTGGATTTTATATGTTTTCTTTGATTTTGTGGCTCTCATTACTGGTGTCATGAATGTCATAGTTGTTTTCATGTGAATCTTGAAGATCATGTTTTTTCTTATCTATAATAATTTTTGAATCATGTATATTTATGATATGCTCATATCCATGATGCTAGAGAATGAACATTTATAAAATATAAGGGTTATTTAATAGTTCCTTAAAAACATTCAACTCCATGGTATGTTTTCCAATATAATGATATAGAGAAATGAGTATCATTTTACCAAACATGTGGATTATCATCAAAGAGTGAAATTGAATCATTTTAGGATCATGTAAAATATTTCATTGTTATCACATATGATTATTACCATTGTCTGTAGTTTATCTTGTATCATGGGATATTGTCATAAGATCATGTCGCATTTCCTTCAGGTAACATCACCATTTATTACTATGACTATGAATGCCTACATAAAAATGTTGACCTATCAATGTATAAAATTATCTGAGTATATAAATGATATGTTGATCAATTATTTATTTCATAATTTTTAAGAGGACTTATGGATGTTTGAGGTTTTCTAGGAAAATTCTCATATTTTTTTGGATGATTCTAAATGATGAAGTGGGAAGTGATTTCATAAAGGTTAATGAATTTTAATAGTAATGAACATAAAAATTTAACATCCTTTAATAAGTTAGTGGAAATTGTATTTCACATGAATTATTAGTGACATTAACTCATTATTAAATCATTATTCATCCTCATGTATCATAAGATTTGGAGATCTATTTTCTACCCAATGGTTCATTATCTGTCGTGAAAAAAGGATGTATTTCATTCTAAAAAATGAATTCATGATATAATATATTCCATGGACGGTGAATGTATTTGTTGATGTGTAAAGTAGGGAGTTTCAATAGAATATTTTCATTATTTTAGGTAATCCTAAATATTGATAAATGATCCATCACTGATGCATCATAATTAAAATGATACAGGTAAAGGTGTCTTATTATAGATGATGGAAAAATACTCTATCATACATTATGTGGTGGAGTCTAAGCGGGGATACCCAATGATTGCGGTGATGTGGTAGTATTTCATTCATGGTAATTATCCTAAGGGATGGTTATTTGATGATCAATATTGGATATTGATTTAGGGTAGGTTGTTTGCGTCATTGGAAATGATAGAGGTAGTCATCCTTATGTTTCATATCTCCTCATTATTAGTCAATCTATATATATTCCAAATGTATTATATGGTAATATATATTATATTTTTTAATAGGATGTAATTGTAAATTGTAGAGACCATATCATTATTTTTATTATACTAGAAGGTGAATGTAGAGAGTAAATTTTATTATGGTTTGTTGAATCTCTTGGAAATAAAATTTCGAAAACAGAGGACCTCTCGATGTATTTCATTATCACTTTGACCCATGAGTACTGTAGGAATGAATTTATTTTGGTGATAATGTTTTAGTTAACGATGTTATGACACTTATATTCAGTAATAGTGGTAGGTGTTATGCTCGTTTTGGAAAGGTGGCATGTAGATGAGGTAATATGGATTCATGGATTATTGAGGTCCATAATATACAATTATGTTACATGATTTACCTCATGATATTGAGTATTCTATCTATGTTAATGTTCTCTATGTTGTGAGACATTACTTCTTCCGATCCTCAAACATACGGGTATATGGAATATTCTGTTCATTCAATTGAGGATAAGCTATATTCTTGTATCATTTATTTGGTGTTATGTTGATTTATATTCTAATTTTGGATTATTGTTATGATGATTACATGGTTATGTTATGATCATGGTTGTTTAATTATCATTGTTTTAAAGATAAATTTTTTATAGAATTAGGTTCATAGGATACATTTTTCATTTTTATATTTTTGTTGACTCATGAGGATTATTTTTTAGAGCTGACTAATATAATGAATCCAATCAGTTATCCCCATTATATTGTTTAATTTAGGTGGTATAGGATTGATGTGGAGTTTGGTGGTGGGAGATGTTGTTTAATCTAGTGCGATGATGAGAGAGGTAGGTCATGACATAGTCATCTAAGACACGATGAAATAGTATTACATTAGTAGAGGTATTTCTATAGGTGGTGGTCGAAGAGAAAGAGTAGGTGAAACATCCCTAAGACATGGTCCACATGATTTTGATTTCATGTTTTAATAGTTCTATTATTATGACTATAGTATATCATGGAGGGAATGTTTTAAGGGATGGTTTTCCATATTTGGTGAAACATTGTAATATGCGATGTTAACCTTATAGGGTTCATTTCTCTTACCACATTTGTAATTTTCTATTCTCTAGAAATGGTGTATAGAATTGGTCATGGAATAATTTTTCTGTGGAGTAAGATTTATTTTCCATGAATTGATTTCACATGTATATTTTGGAAATAATTTTGTATAGTATTGGAGGATACTATTTATGGTTATTCTATATTACATTCATGATGTGTCTTTCTCTTTAATGTTGTAATGATATAAGGGTTAATATTTTGGTTGTTATTCATTTGGATCAATAGACTGAAAACTAATTTTTTATTGATAATAACCACTTTTAATGGTTTAGAGGAACCCATAATGGAATTATCATCATGTAAAATAATAACAGACCCAATCACAAGACAAGAAACACCTGTCACTACAAGAATGAAGCTCCACCCAGCAATAAAAACATTAAGTCTAGCTTCCACTATCTCTGGGTTTTATGGCTAACTGTCCCATGAAAAATCACACAGGCCCGGTACAGATAGCTGAAACTATAGAGAACCATAATTTTCATAGAATATTTTTTTCATCAATTCTTTGAATTTTACGAGTATGCAGTTTCTGACGGCGTCTTATTCCAAGGCCCGGTGTGCCCGGAATAATTTTCTGAATTTTATGTTGGGTACGTTCTATGAACAAACGAGCGAGTTTTTTGATCTTTCGAACCGGTGCTAACAATAAAAATATGAGGGCACCGACGAACTCGCAGCGCCAGTATTCACCTAAGGGGACCATTGCCGTAGTTGTGTTTTGACTGGAGGAGAATTTAATTTTCGGGTTGTTATAAAAATATAATAATAATATGTGATAGATATTTTTATTTATGGAGGGTGGTTATTTTCCTCCCAAGGGGAGTTAGAGGTGGGTCCCACACCCAAATAACCTCCCATGAGAGGATATTTGTTGGGAGGGGACCACACACACCCTAAACTCTTGAACTCCCCATAACTCTCTTCTACTCCCCATAACACTCCCCTTGTATTATTAAGACAACTCCCCCATATTGAATGAGAAATCTTCATCTCCCTCTCTCCCTCATTAATATTTTCCAACAAATGTTAATTAATGAATTAAAACTCATCAATTTATTAATTAAAGGGTTTGAACTTTGAATTACATGGGGAATAAAAATAATAGACTTGGCTATTATTTTTACTTTGGGGCATTCATTGTGTGGAGAGTATTTGGGAGGTCACATTAGTTTTTGAAGAACACCGATGAAGAACAGTTTTCTTCCCCAGTGAAGAATGCTATACTATTAGATGAATGCGAATTCCAATGACAACATGCCTTACTTCCTCATCTCATCAACATGTGAGGAGATGCTGCTTCCTCCTCGGATGCATAGCGACGATGTCTACGAATCATCTCCCCGCGACACCGTCTTCCGCGACACCGACCACCACGAACCTTAATTCGAGGTAGGGGGATTTTGTTCAATTTTAATGGATTAAAATTGTTCTTGTAATACCTTGTAAAAATTGGATTTTCATTGGCCAACTTCTACAACCTAACTCAGAGGTCGCGGGCAAAATGCATACGATACGAAGACCCTCCGACATTTCTTGTTATTTTAATTCATTAATGGAAGAGGCGACGACAGGAGAAGTGGAGGTCGTGCACCAGCTGCATGCGGAAGAACCATGGCCTACAACTATGGGCCGCTCAACCAAGGATGAACCGAACGACCATAGACGTCCGGGCCGATGGGAGGAACCACAGCTCCCCACAGAGCCGCGCTGCGGAAGACCGTGGCCCGTGTTCCGCAGGCCACTTTGGCAGAAGAACTGGCTTGCCCGTCGGCTGGTCGGGCGGAGGAGAGCCGCGAAACTGGGAGGGTGCTGCACTGGACAAACCGAGGCCTGCCCGTACTGGCTACTTCTACCAAAAATGTTGTCCAGCTTCAACCGCCCGGTTAGGGAGGGCAGCGCCGATTGGAACCACCGGTTCGGGCAGCTGCCCCCCCCCCCCCCCCGCCACGGATCGCTCGGTCGTCCGGCCGTGCCTCTGCCGGCCGGGCAGCCCATGCCTTCGGTCCGGGCTGTACCTGCCACCAGGATGGGTCACGTTTCTTTAGGTCGGGCTGAAACCCCATTCTGGGTCGGACCAGCCAAACCAAATCGGGCCGACCCGCCATTCCACTCGGCCTAACGGGTCGGGCCGTGCACTTAAATGCAAATAACATCATGACCATGCATCCGATCGACATGCCGTCTGTGGCACTAGGACCCTCGTGACAACGCGGTCGTTTTGCGATACTCTATGTCAGTTTTTGATGACTTTGGAATAATGGCCAGGTTGGATCGAATCTGAAACGAACCGGGCCCTCGGAGCGGAAACAATTATAACATAAGCACTAGACGTCCAATTGACGTGTCGTCGACTACGTTGGATTTATCTTGATGAGATGGACCTCTTGGAATACTCCACATAGGATTCAGATTTGTTTTGAGTATGGATGGGTTCGATTGAATCCGATATCCAACCGGGCCCCTTGAACGAAAATTCTTATAACTCACAGACTGGGCGTCCGATTGAGGCGCTGTTTATTGCATTGAGACCCCTATGCCGAGGCGAACCCATGAGATACATCCACATCAGATTATGTGACACATGGAAGTATCGACTAGTATCTTATTGAGCGGATCCTTCTGGAGATGAGCGTATAGAGTAGGGAGACCTTGTAGCTGGCTGAGACCTGATGACTACTTGTCCCATTCGTTTCGGAGTTACATTACTAGCCATGTGGGGTGCGCTACTGTGTTGGGGTGGAAGACCCATGGAGAAGGATCACTACTGTGTTGGGGCGGCAGACCTGTGGTACTCTATAGGAGGAGTACCTCTATATGCTATTATGGGGTGCGCTATTGTGTTGGGGTGGAAGACCCATGGCGGGGTGCTCTACGGTGTTGGGGCGGCAGACCTACAGAACACGACAGGAGGAGTACCTCAGCAGTCTATGGTTAATGAGTAGCACCTTAGAGACGTGATAAGACTACTATACTCGACAGAGGATGAGTTCTCCAGTAGCAGTGGTTTCAACATCGTGAATGAAAATCCTAGAATGAGCTGAGTCAATGACCCTTGTGTTTTACTCATGATTGAGATGGGTTACTTGATAACTTAGGTATATGTATGGCCATATACCTATGTAAAGGTTATCTATTGATATCTTTATTTTTTTATCCTTGTTGGTTTTTGTGATACCTTGAGGGTCTCGGGGTCCCTACTAAGTATCATTATACTCACCTCTACACGGGCTATGACCGTAGCTAGTTGTGTTGGATGCAGACGACAGATAATGCTGACTAAGGTATATTGTACGGGGAATGGACGGTACCCGGAGGTAGAAAGACGGCGTGAAGAAACACGGAGCAGACCGATAGACGCGGAGTATTGAGGAGTATATATGTATCTACCCTTTAGGTTGGAACCCGGAGGATGATCCAAGATTTACTTCATCATTCAGCTGTTGTCTTTTTAGTTGTACTTTTCTTTCAGTTGTAGATGTACCTTTATGTTGGGCTGGTATTTCCTGCCCCTTTTTAGTTTCTGCACACTTTTTATACTGCTTTACATAGTGTTTGCTTCCTCTTGTTCTATGGTTTTGTGTTTTTACATTTTATAAAGGCAATTCCTTCCCAGTTCTATGGAATTACGCCTTTGGTGCTAGTCGCCAGCCCCTGGCCTATGGATGGTGGGCTTGAGGTAGTCACGATGCATGCCTTGGGGGACGTGTCATGACAGAAACCATACCCTCTCTAATATCTAATTCTAAAGAGCCATGATACAGAGAGAAATCATTTCCCTGCACCTCATCCAGAACATCTTCTAGACAATTTGTTGCAAAATGGAGGCCAAAACCAAGTTCACAGTACAAGTAAAACATTCCACCGAAAAAAATTCCACCAAACAAAACAGCCAAAACTTCCCATGAACATCATCGCCTCATTAGTATGAACCTACTGAGAATCATGAAACCAACACCAAGAACACACCGGATCGCAAGCAAGATTCCACATTCCACATCACAACCACTCTATTGATTTCCCAATCAATAAAAAAGTGGCAATCTGTGAGGGCACAACCACCCCACAAAAACTCAAAATGAGATCCCTCCACTACTTGAGAAAAACCGAGATCCAATCACATGAATCCTACATGATGCAATCACAATTTGTTGGTCCTACCTCACTGTTAGAATCAATAAACCCCCAAAAAGATTTCCCCACCACCGTGCGAATGTGCCATCACCGCAACACCAAAGAGAACAAAAATAGAAAATGGAGCCAAAACCAAAACATGAACCCAATAGCATCCAAACCTCACTAAAAAAACACATCAAACATCAAAAATCATCATTGGAAAACATCACCTTTATGTTATACCAAACACAAATAATACTGAAAATACTATCACTGAATTCCAGCATATGACTGCCAGATCCATCCAACACACCTGCAACCAATGCAGCAACATAACAGAGTCCTCCACTATAGCATTTGAACACTCAAACAATAGATACTCACCATATCCCCATGAAAAGACCATTCTATAAGGGAATAAAAAGGGTCGCAAACGGAAATCACAACAAGATGTTCGAGGGCATGGAGCCACACAATGCCTCTACAGAATAAGCACAACACACCACAATATCACAGGGCTAAAGCATTGAAAAGAAGTCGATCCAAAATGGTATAGGAAGGCGGCGGCGGGTGGAGTAAACCCTAAAGCAGAGCCCCTTACAGGTGCATCTCTCTTTTGGATCAATCGTAAATTAATGTTTCAGTCCCATTGAAACCCTTCTATTAATATAATATATTTAATATGTTGAACAAGTATAAGAGGGAAGGGATAATGGATATTAATTTGTTTTTCGTAGATGGTCTATTGTATTATATAATTGTTATAAGGTCATTATCAACTATGTCAATACTTTTTAGTTTATAGGTATTTTTTAAATTTATAATTATATATGAATTATTCTATTTTCATTATATTTTTCATAGGATTAGCTATACTAAGGTGAATCCTAATAGACCCCTAACCTCCATTTATTAGTTCTTGATCATTCATTTGGGATTGAAGGAGAGTTACCATTTTAATTCATACTGGTAGCGTCTTGAATTTCTCTTCATGGGTGTTCATTGATGATTGTTTTGTTACATTTGGTGTATTTGGGGAAATAGTTTCGATTTTTTTATAATTTAGGTTGTTGAATCTGAAATTTAATGATATTGGTTTTCTAATATTCCCTCATTCCCCTTATCCTTTTCCATTTTTTGTATTCCTTGATTAAGGCAGAGGACTCATGAACATTATTTTATTTTGTTTATAATATGTAAATTAGGTTATTTTTTCTGTGGTAGAATATTATTGATTGGATTTAGAATGGTAATGAAATTATCTAGTGGAAATTTATTTGTATTATTTATTATGATTTTATTATGTTTTTTAATGATATTATTTGTATTATTTCTTTAGAGTCCCTAACACATGTTACTATGATTTGGTGGTAATAATTAAAAGTTGGTTCTAGGTCTATCTGATCAAATCCCATTGAAAAGAATGGTTTTTTTAATCATTGAAGACATGATACATACTTGATTCTGTCATAACATTTGAAAACATAATTTATAGCATAGTTAAAGTTAATATGCATCATCCTTGAAAACATTCAATAATTCCGTATTTATATCATGTGAAGGGAATGAAAATAAATGTGATAAGAAATGATCATTAAGGGTAACATACAATAGAAGAAATCGTTAATAAATAAGTTATAATCAATATAGAAACCTACAAAATTGACCCCACCTTAAATTAAATAATTAATTTGACTATCAATTTTATATATATCATAATCAATATAGTAATGTAAATAATAGATGAAACATTATATTTAATCAATAACATGACTATCATGATTTTATAATAAATAATTAATATAGTATGGAAAATAATTGAACCTATATTTCATATAATTAATAACATGTTCCCAAATTCAATCCACTGATAATATTAGTGAAATAACATCATGGATTATACTTATAAACTCTAAATGAATTAACCTCTTATTATTACATGTCATTATCTCTTTCCCCGATAAATTTCAAAAATATTGGTATATAAACATTAAAAATCCAATTAATATTTTCATAATGATTCTCCTCAAGATTCTATTAATTATTCTAGAGTTTTATTTAATTATTATCTTGACCTATAACTCCATGTATAATGAATTTTTCATTATCAAAATATCGATTTAATTGAAGAAAAATATTAACCATCAATAAATATAATTATTGATTAAATAATACAGATTATTAATATTTACCTAAATAAATAAGTATCATTCATTGTGAATCACTATATGTATAAATGATATACCTTTTAAGAAATAATTATATATCTTAGAATGAAAATGGAAATTTATGTGAGATGTTTTTTCAATGGTCAAATGAATCAGGCTGCTATAAGGGAATGATAATGACTAAAACATTTAACAAGGATAATGAATATAAATATTTTCCTTGGTCAAACTGATCATATACCATAAATTGAAAACATTAAGATGGTATAATTATATGATATCTATAGTTGAGTACACCTAAAATTAATGGTTTTTATCTTTTTATTAATATGGATACTATAAAAATATCAATAAAACATTCATGGGGAAAATAAAATATTATTTTGAGAATCACATTAAAAAACAATGAATTATTATAATATTAGGGAAAAAATTCATTGAATATATACCAATAAAAATGTAAATAATCATAAAAAATGATTTTAGATAGTGTTTTTTAGTTTAATAAACCTCATATAATTATAAAAAACAATCATATTACATTGTCATTAATTTTGTTAAAGTACATCATTTAGAAAAAATAAGAATATTACATTGAATAAATTTTATAAAAAGTAAAAAAATGTCTACAAATGACATTTATAATTATTTTATTTGATTTCAATTTTTTTTAAAATATATTTATAAAACATGTATATGTATGGAAAATTATTATTTACTGATGTGAGAAATAAAGTCATATTTTCTATTAAAAAATATCATTAATTTTAAGTTCCAAGAAGAGTAAAATTATACTATTTCCCTAAAATATCATAAATATATAGATTATTTAGAAATGAATATGGTTTATTATAATATTATAAAATAAATTCATTCAATGAATGTTCATTCATAAAAAGACTCAATTAAAATTGGTTTATTAAATAATCACTTACATAGATCATTGAATTAATATGATAATTAATCAATTTTATTATGCCTCTATAATTTAATAAACAATTAGTCATGTAGAAAAAAAAAATCAATGGTGATTACATATAAAATCTTTTAATATTAATTAAAATTATGTATTAATATAGCCCCGTGAAAAGAGATTGTGTTGTGAAATTCTAAAAAATTAGTTACCACTTATGTAAAATATCCATTCATGAAATTATTCAAATTGAAATTTAAAATATCTTGATATATTGTGGTATCATGAAATTAAATGAAAAAAAAGTCATTATATAAACCTTATGAATGAAATTAGGTCTATAACATTATAATATTCCTTAATGAAAGTTAATTAAGGCAATGTCCCTTAAAATATCATATATGTCTTACTAAAACCTGCTCAAAAGTGAGAGAGGGAGATTGATGTTTATGTTCATACACAATGAATAATAATAACATATGATGATAAATATTCAATATTTAGTGTATAAAAAATTTAAAATTAATTAGTTTCATAAAGTACCAGGTGCTTTATGTAAAAAGGTTTTGAGTTGAAAACCCAAACCTCTCATTTTTAGATGATCATTCAATAAAATAATATATTTTATTTTAATAAATATTTTAAATTAATAATAAATATATATCCATTTATATTATATAATATTTGATCATCATATAACATATTATAACCTATGAATTAATAATATTCCATTATTAACATAATTTCATATGCAAACTACAATGTTTTTTCATGCACATTTTATAATAAAATATCCAATTTCTATATATAAGGTATGAGTAAATAAGATAAATAATTATAATAATGTTATTAATGTCATATTAATTTATTATATATATTTTTAGAATCATTTATGATATTTGGAAAAAGAAAATGAATGGTATTGCTTAATTGATACGGTATGTATAAGGCCCCGGCCTTAAAAATCTTTTAATATTGAATTAAATGAATAATTCACATTGAGGATATTTTCAGGTTTATAGTTTTAGAGAATTAGAACATAACTATTACATCTCAAAAGATTACAAAGTAGAAACTTCTACCAAGTTTCCATAGAATAAAAAAAACTCTTAAAAAGAAACATGTCTAGTTCCATGTTTTATATAGCATGACTTTCCCTTGATCCCATCCATGACCCTATTCCACATTAAGTCATGTGAAAAACATTTCAAAAAAACTTGGGGTGAGAATAAACAGTTCAGTAAGGGATACACAAAGAATGAAAACTGTTAGTTTTTCAAACATCAAGTAAACGATGTATACTTTATCAAAGTAATACCTTCACCTTCATGAAGTAGTAAAATATCTTCACTGAATAAAATATCATTATGTACCCTTTTGTAACAAAAGGATTACCATAAAACCCATATAAAGAACACATAACATATAAAGGTAACTTGGGACATAAACATACTTAAATAGAATAACCATACGGTTGACTTCCACACATACTTAATGGAATAACCGTACGACTGACTTCCATACCCAATGCATTGGAGGTTATAACGTAACCACCCATCCTGGTATTCACGGCACCACCCATCATATGGTTTATCACATAACCACCCATCAAATGTCCAAGTACCATTATAAAATCATAAGACATAAAACAAACATAATGGAAAGAAAACATTTTCACACTTTGATCACAATATATCACTAAAATATATTGACATAACAAATCCATTATAAAAACCATTTTCAATACCAAAATACATAAAAGAGTATATGGTATTTATTTCATTTTAAAAACATCATGGCTTGTTGAGGAAGCCAAAGACCAAATAATACTTGCGGCGACGGAAAAGGTCATGGTCACCATGTACGTTAAAAGAAACATTCCTTTTTGTCGTTTAGTAAAACACTTCGTAGATAAAGATTCCTTTTGTATAAAAGTAAAATTCAAAGGGGTTTATACACCATATAAAAGATAGTTGTGTATAAAACGAAATATGCCTCAATGAAAGAAGATTGAGACGAAGTCCCTCACCTCGTGTCCGAATTGACTCGATCGTTCTTTAACGTACTGAATAATAAACATGAGTTAAGTTCTACTTCCTTAAGAACCTTTTTCAAGATTATTATTCCTTTAATATCACTTATTTCAATGTTATAAACATTATGTAATCATTATGTTAATAATGTTTGTTTTGTCGATATTTGGTTTTTAAGTTGAAATTGGACTTCTTACAATTACATGTTGTTCATGTGGTCAAAGGTTATATATATCCATAATGACATTCCTGATTTGGATATCGTATATATCATATATATCTATCATATAAATGAATTTATAATATCACATAGTCATTTAGAGTTAATAAATGAAATGCACCGTTCATTGAGACGGTAAGCCGTACGTACGCATGAATGCTACTTTCATTTCTATGTCATATTAATGGAATTAAAACTAAATGAGAGGTATGTATATTTTAATTACAGAATTATATTAATCATTTAGATGTAACATACATAATATATATCCATTATATATATGTACTTTTAATAGTACATTATATTTGGGGATAAGAAATGAAATGCACCGTTCATGGAGACGGTAAGTCGTACGTATGCAAGAACAATACTTTCATTTCTATCTCATACTTTAATGGAAATAAATAATAATTATATAGAGTTATTTTATAATTTGAGTATAAAATCATATATAATAACTTTAAATCCATCCTTTATTCGTCCCACATATGTCATTAACGAATCACATCACTTTGAGGGGGCAGTAGTCCACACTTCATAAAATGAAATTATCGTGTTTACCCACAATGGAAACCATAAAGGTATACTACAAATTAAAAATAAATAAGCATAAGGAAAACATAAACATAATATATATCATATATAAATAGAGTGACATCTTAATGTCCACCATTAAAGGTGTTTAAAAGAAGATTGAACAATCATCGTTTCGTGAGGCAGAAATTTGCCAACCACAGAAACAGTATGTTCTTTAACCATTAGATGTAGATGTGTGTAAGTGTAGCTCGAATGATTATTATAAAAAAATCCTAGTATATTGATGATATTGTAGTTGTTATAAAATAAATGAATAAAACGAGTTTATGGGGTTGGAGAAGAAAAATAAAACAAAAGAACACAAGTGAACACATTAACTCAAAATCGGGTAACTCTCTTGGATTTGAGCTCAAAGACTTCCTTGGGAAGACTTCTGCCAAATGTGAGGCTTCAAAGAGTAAGATAGGGATGTGGATAGAGAAAATGGGCAGGGGTTGGCTGCCCCAAAGGCTTTGGATGTGTGGGTAAAGATGTAGAGGTGGAGGCCTTTTATAAGAGGAGAGGAGGGGCACTCTTGGAAAGTAAAGAATATTTACTTTAATTTAAAATTATATTCGGATTTATGAGGTCCCACATTGATATAATTCTAGGATAAGGTGATAGGGGTTCTAAATATACCCATAAAATAGGTTTTTTAATTGTCTAGGTCATAGATTTTACATTATATTTTCATTTTATTTAAATCCATTATTAATAAGGTAATCGCTGCATCATCATGATGTCATAAATAATTTAATTTATATAATGTCTACAAATTATAGAAAAAATTTCATGATGTGGAAATATTTTTAGCTTTCTAATTAATATTTATATTCAAAAATCTGACTTGTATAAACCCATGTAAAAATTTATTTAGTAAAACATTTCATGTTGGTGTCATTTTTATTTTAACATTAAATAAAAAGGTATTAATGTAATTTTCCTACTAAAGTGGCTCCATGGGGTCCCAAAGTTGAGCCATGGATTTTCTTGATCGGCCATGACACATACAATGAGGGAAGGACATGTGTCAAGCTCATCTCATATTATTAAAACATTATTTTTACCATAAACTACACTAATTACCTCTAATCGCGATTAAGAACTTAAAAGTTACTATTCACCAAAAAAATTATTTTAATCTCATTGACCAAAATTTTACTTCTTAATGACAACCATGTATATCTGATTTTTAAAAATCAAATCACATAAGTGACAATGTTTCATTTAAATGAAAAATCGGTTTCTCTAACTACCACTTAGTGGTTTCACTATTCATCAAAAATTGAAGTTTTTCAGAAAAATACCAAAACTTCACCCTAAACTATATTTGATATTCTGAACTCAAAAATGATGTCTATTTTAAAAAATTAAAATCATATAAGTCACATTAATTAATTTAATAATTAATTCCCGTTGTCATGACAAATAGCGTGTTTTTATGAAACAATAAGTATCAAAAGATTGACACTAGTTTAAGTCTGATTTCAAAGTGAAATTAATTCCAACGACCACTATTGGATTTAATGGTAAAAATATATTCTAATTTCACTTTAAAAACTATTCAAAAGATAATCTAATCATATAAATAAATTAGATTAAAAAGAGGTTTTGAATTAAAATACAACATTTTACACTATTCTTTAAAAAATGAACAATATCGGAAAAATACCAAAAATTTACACAAAGTAAATTTTGATGTCCCAATTCTAAAGAAGAGTTTTATTTGGTCCAATAGAATGTATAAGAGGGAACAAAACTATATTTAATGACGGTTCTCCATCAAAAGGCGATAATTGAACCTTTAGTGAAAATTAGGGCATATATGCCTAAAATTGAATTCTTTTTGTATTTTGAGCCTTTATCTTTTATTGGATAAATGTAAACAAAATTAAAAACATATATAATCATATATTAGTTATTTCTATCCATTCCAGCCAATACAACGGCTATGTGATAACTACCATTTAAAATAATATTATTTTACTACTAGTGTGCAACGTAAGATTTCAATGAAACTCACTGTTGCATCAAGAATCAGGACTGGTTGTTCTTCATAAGAGAGATTATCTCCCAACTGAACTACCTCTGAGCTCAAAACATGAGATGGATCTGGCATATACTTCCTAAACATTGAAACATGAAAAACATTGTGTACCTGAGATAAACTCGGAGGTAAAGCCACTCGGTAAGCAACTGATCCAACTTTCTCCAGAATTTCATATGGTCCAATAAACCTTGGACTCACATTTCCTTTCTTACAAAATCTCATCACACTTTTTCATAGAGAAAACTTTAGAAAAACATGATCACCTACCTCGAACGATAGATCCTTACTCCGGTTATCTGTATAACTCTTCTGCCTGCTCTGATCTGTTTTCATGTGTTTCTGAATCAACTAAACTTTTTCTGCCAAATCTTCTATCAATTCTGGTCCCATCAGCTTCCTTTCACCCACTTCATCCAAAAATGCTGGAGTTCGACACCGCTTCCCATATAATTCCTCAAATGGTGCCATCTGTATATTGGAATGAAAACTGTTATTATAAGAAAACTCAACCAAAGAAAGATGTTGGTCCCAACATCCCTGATAATCCATCGAACAAGCTCGTAGCATATCCTCCAAGGTCTGAATTCTTCGTTCTGACTGCCCATCTGATTGAGGATGAAAAGCTGTACTAAAATTTAATTCAGTACCCAATGTCTTCTGAAGGCCTTTCCAAAAGTTAGAAGTGAACCTGGGATCACGGTCTGATACAATGGAGAGGAGAACTCCATGTAACCTGAATATTTATTTATGATACAAACGAGAATGTTGATCTTGGGAAAAAGTATCTCGTATAGCAAGGAAATGAGTAGATTTAGTCAAGCGATCAACAATAACCCAGATTCCATTATTACCTCGAGATGTCCTTGGTAATCCCATAACAAAGTTCATGGATATGTTTTCCCATTTACACTCTTGCACTTGTAAAGGCTGAAGCATCCCTTTCGGTAACTGCCTCTCTGCCTTAACCTGCTGACAAGTCAAACACTTCATAGTAAAATCAGCAATATCTCTTTTCATTCCATCCCACCAGTAATACTCCCGCAGATCCCTATATATCCTAGAACTACCAGGATGAACTGAAAATGGGGAACTATGAGCCTCACATAACAACTCATTCTTCAACTTTGAATCACCAGGGACACATAATCTCTTCCCAAACCTCAAAACACAATCATTATCAAGGTTGAATTCAGGCAACTTTCCCTTTTGAACCAGCTCTACCTTTTTCTGCAACTCACTGTCTTCCCTCTGTGCTTGCTTAATTCTGTCTAATAGGGATGATCTCACTGATACCTAAAACAAAACAGAAGAACATCCTGCACCAAAAACTTCTATTACAAATTTAATAAAATAAAAAACCAAAGGATCTTGTTCCAAACTTAGCATGGTTAATTAATCATTACTTTTTAGACACAAAGCATCGGCCACATTATTTTCTTTTCTCGGATGGTATTTAATTGTACAATCATAATCCTTGATTAATTCCAGCCATCTCCTCTGTCTCATGTTCAATTATTTCTAAGTGAATATATACTTTAAACTTTTTTGATCAATATAGATTTCACACTTTAATCCATACAAATGATGCCTCCAAGTTTTTAAAGAAAAAACAACAGCAGATAATTCCAAATCATGTGTAGGGTAATTTACCTCATGAGTTTTCAACTGACGTGAAGCATAAGCAATTACCTGATCATTCTGTATAAGGACACAACCAAGTCCGTTCAACAAAGCATCACTGTATATTACAAACTCACCATTCCTGGAAGGAAGTGCCAAAACTGGATCATTCACCAATCATCATTTCAACTCATGAAAACAATCATCACATTCATTTGTCCAGATAAACATAACACCCTTCCGAGTTAGCTTATTCATTGGACTAGATAACCGTGAAAAATTTTCAACAAACCTTCGTTAGTAACCTACCAATCCAAGAAAACTACAGATCTCTGTTACATTTGTGGGTCTTGGCCATTCTTCAATAACTATTATTTTAGCAGGATCAACAGTTATGCTATCTTTTGAAACAATGTGACCCAGGAAAGAAATTTATTGTAACCAAAACTCACACTTGCTAATTTGTTCATATAGTTTCTTTTCTTTTAAGGTTTTCAAGATAAACCTTATAAGGACTTTTATGCTCCTCTTTACTTTTAGAAAACACCAAAATGTCATTAATAACACAACCACCATTTATCACCTGATTCAACTGATCCATCACTGTAGTAAACTGCTCAATTTTGATTTTGACCATCTCAGTATGTTAATTTGGAAGGTTATTTCCCTCAGTATGCCATCCCTAAAAAACATCTATGTTTCCTCTATGAAAAACCATTCTGAACGCAGAAATATCTCAGGCGAAGCAACATGGAAATCTTTAAATGATATATCATTTCAATCATACCATAAATTAACTAATAATTTAACACTTTTCTAACTCCTAAAGTTGTCTAAACCGACCTCCTGTACCAACTATAAGGCCCCAGCCTTAAACATCTCTTAATATTGAATTAAATGTATAATTCACATTGAGTATCTTTTCAGGTTTAGAGTTTTAGATAATTAGAACATAACTATTACATCTCAAAAGATTACAAAGTAGACACTTCTACTAAGTTTCCATAGAAAAAAAAAACTCTTAAAAAGAAACATGTCTAGTTCCATGTTTTATATAGCATGAATTTCCATTGATCCCATCCTTTACCCTATTCCACATTAAGTCCTGTGAAGAACATTTCAAAAAAACTTGGGGTGAGCATAAACAGCTCAGTAAGGGATACACAATGAATGAATACTGTTTGTTTTTCAAACATCAAGTAAACCATGTATACTTTATCAAAGTAATACCTTCACCTTCATGAAGTAGTAAAAACTCTTCATAGAATAAAATATCATTACTTACCCTTTTGTAACCAAAGGATTACCATAAAACTCATATAAAGAACGCATAACATATAAAGGTAACTTGGGACATAAACATACTTAAATGGAATAGCCATACGGTCGACTTCCACACATACATAATAAAATATCCATACGGCCGACTTCCACACCCAATGCATTGGAGGTTATAACATAACCACCCTTCCTGGTATTCACGGCACCACCCATCATATGTTTTATCACGTAACCACCCGTCAAATGTCCAAGTACCATTTTAAAATCATAAGAAATAAAGAAAACATAATGGAAAGAAAACATTTCCACACTTTGATCACAATATATCACTCAAATATATTGACATAAAAATCCATTATAAAAACCATTTTCAATACCAAAATACATAAAAGAGTATATGGTATTTATTTCATTTTAAAAACATCACGGCTTGTTGAGGAAGCCAAAGACCAAATAATACTCGCGACGATGGAAAAGGTCGTTGTCACCGCTAATGTTAAAAGAAACATTCCTTTTTGTCGTTTAGTAAAACGCTTCGTTGAAAAATATTCATTTTGTATAAAAGTAAAAGTCAAAGGGGTTTATACACCGTATAAACCATAGTTGTGTATAAAATGAAATATGCCTCAATGAAAGGAGATTGAGACGAAGTCCCTTACCTCGGGTCCGACTTGACTCGATCATTCGTTAACATCCTGACTAATAAACTTGAGTTAATTTATACTTGCTTAAGATGCTTTTTCAAGCTTATTATTCCTTTTATATCACTTCTTTCAATGTTATAAACATTATGCAATCATTAAGTTAATAATGTTTGTTTTGTCGATATTTGGTTCTTAAGTCGAAAGTGGACTTCATATAATTACATGTTGTTCGTGTGGTCAAAGGTTCTTTATATCCAGAATGAAATTATTGATTTGGATATCATATATATCATATATAGCTAGCACATACATGTATTTATAATATCACATAATCATTTAGAGGTATGAAATGAAATGCACCGTTCATGGAGACGGTAAGCCGTACGTATGCATGAACGCTACTTTCTTTTCAATGTCATATTAATGGAATTAAAACTAAATGAGAGGTATGTATATTTTAATTCCAGAATTATATTAATCATTTAGATGTAAAATACATCACATATATCCATTATATATATGTACTTATAATAGTACATCACATTTTGGGATAATAAATGAAATGCACCGTTCATGGGGACGGTAAGCCGTACGTACGCATGAACGCTACTTTCATTTCTATCTCATACTTTAATGGAAAGAAATAATAATTATATGGAGGTATATTATAATTCCAGTATAACATAATATATATTAACTTTAAATCCATCATTTATACGTCCCACATATGGCATTAATGAATCACATCACTTTGAGGGGGTGGTAGTCCGCACTTCCTAAAATGAAATTATCGTGTTTACCCACAATGGAAACCAAAAAGGTATAAAAAAATGGAAAATAAAGAAGCATAAGTAAAACATATACATGATATATATAATATATAAATAGAGTGACTTCTTAATGGCCACAATTAAAGGTTTTTAAAAGAAGATTGAACAATCATCGTTTCGTGAGGCAGAAATTCACCAACCACAAAAACAGTATGTTCTTTAACCATTAGATGTATATGTGTGTAAGTGTTGCTCGAATTATTATTATAACAACATTATATTATATTTTATATACTGGAGTTGTTACAAATGAAATGAATAAAATGTGTTTAGGGGGTTGGATAAGCAAAATAAAACAAAAGAACACAAGTGAACACATTACCTCAAAATCGGGTAACTCTCTTAGATTTGTGCTCAAAGGCTTCCTTTGGAAAAATTATGCCCAAATTGAGGCTTCAAAGAGTAATATAGGGATGTGGAGAGAGAAAATGGGCAGGTTTTGGCCGAGACAAAGGCTTTGGAAGTGTGGGTAAAGAGGTAGAGGTGGAGGCCTTTTATAAGAGGAGAGGAGGGGCCCTCTTGGAAAGTAAAGAAAAGTTACTTTATTTTAAAATGATATTTGAATTTAAGAGGTCCCACATTGATATAATATGAGGATAAGGGTATAAGGGTTCGAAATATACCCATACAATATTTTTGGACATGTGTAGGTCATAGAGTTTACATTATCCTTTCATTTTATTTAAATCCATTATTAGTGAGGTAATCACTGCATCATCATGATGTCATAAATAATTTAATATATTTATTGTCTAAAAATTATAAAAAACTATCATGATGTAGGAAATCATTTTATATTTCTAATTAATATTTATAGTCAAAAATATGACTTGTATAACCCCATGTAAAAATAGTTTTAGTAAAACATCTCATGTTTGTGTCATTTTTATTTTAACATTAAATAAAAAGGTATTAATGTCATTTTCCAACTAAAGTGGCTCCATGGGGTCCCCAAGTTGACCCATGGATTTTTTGGTCAGCCATGACACATAAAATGAGGGTAGGTCATGTGTCAAGCTCATCTCATATTATTAAAACATTATTTTTACCTTAAACTACACTAATTACCTCTAATCACGATTAAGAACTTAAAAGTTACTATTCACCAAAAAAATTATTTTAATCTCATTGAACCACATTTTACTTCTTAATGACAACCATGTATGTCATATTTTTAAAAATCAAATCACAGAAGTGAAAAAGTTTCATTTAAATGAATAATCAGTTTCATTAACTACCACTTAGTGGTTTCACTATTCATCAAAAATTGAAGTTTTTCAGAAAAATAAAAAAACATCACCCTAAACGATATTTGATATTCTGAATTCAAAAATGATGTATATTTTACAAAATTCAAATCATATAAGTCACATTAATTAATATAATAAATAATTCCCGATGTCATGACAAATAGCGTGTTTTTATGAAACAATAAGTATCAAAAGATTGACACTAGTTTAAGTCTGATTTCAAAGTGAAATTAATTCCAAAGACCACTATTGGATTTAATGGTAAAAATATATTCTAATTTTACTTAAAAACCAATTCAAAATATAATCTAATCATATAGATAAATTAGATTAAATAGAGGATTTGAATTAAAATACAACATTTTACACTATTCATTAAAAAATGAACTTTATCGGAAAAATACCAAAAAATTACAAAAAGTAAATTTTGATGTCCCAATTCTAAAGAAGAGTTTTATTTGGTCCAATAGAGTGTATATGAGTGAACTAAACTATATTTAATGACGTTTCACCATCAAAATGTGATAAGTGAACCTTTACTGAAAATTAGGGCATATATGGCTAAAATTTAATTCTTTTTGTATTTTAAGCCTTTATCTTTTATTGGATAAATGTAAAAAAATTAAAAACATATATAATCATATTTTAGATATTTATATCCATTCCCGCCAATACAACGGCTATGTGTTAACTACGATTTAAAATAATATTATTTTATTACTAGTGTGCAACGTAAGATTTCAATTAAACTCTTTGTTGCGTATCAGGTACGCTATCAAACATATGAACCCTTTTAAACTAAAATTGATATTTAATTCATAAATATTAATATGAAAATTCTTTATTCTTTATTTACCTGGGATGTTACAGTAAGTCATATGTACGCTCGAGTGAAAAAACCAATAATTTATAAGATGAAATTTTATGGAACTGGATGATATATTAATTTTACAAAATTAATTAATATAATATTTATTATCATAAATTTTATATTTCTATAATTATGACCATCCATGTGAGTTGGGGATTGAAAGAAATTATAGTAGTTCGTGGGGAGGTAGTCCACCATATGCAGAAGAGATGATTTTTTTCATATGAGATGATGAAGGAGATGTGAAAATATAATTCCATAATCATAAAAAAATCTATGTATATTGAAGATATTATTTTTATTATATTATAATTTTTAATACAATATATATTTATGAAAAATAAGAATAAAAAAAGGGCATAATAAAGATGATTACCTTTACATGGACAAACCACCATTGGATATCTTATTATGGACCATAGGATTGGAATTTTGAATAGAAAATTATATCTATAATGATTTTAATTATTTTTATGTGTTATGTAAATATTTTTTGGTTTAGATTATTGTCCTTATAGTTTTGAATATGTTATTGGATAGGGTTCCAATTTATTATTGAGGAAGAGTGAAATTTTTATGAATACCCAAAAATATTATTCAATTTGAATTTAGTATCACATTAGGTATTTATTTAATTGATAAATAATGCATTGGAGAAAATTTAAGTTAAATAAACATATTCTCCATAAAAATAGAAATGTGTTATAAACTTTTTATTTCCATACACAAAATGATTACATAGATTTATAATTTTAGTATTCACTATGGTAACTATTACTTTAACCAATGTAAATAAACTAATAATAATAAAATAAAATGAGGCTTATTAGATAATTTATACCTATTTATTATATATATGAAATAAAATTTATTAAACAAAAATACTATTTTTGTGGAAAATAAATTTTAACACAGGTGAATGTATTACAGAAACCGTCATTTTAATCATAATCTTGTTAAATTTTTTTTTCTACTAATTATTTTGACCAAAAATTATGTTGAAATTATTATTAAATATTAATTTTAATAATAATATATATTTGAAAAATATTATTAAATTAAATTCACATAATTTTCATAATTTTGTCAAAAAAACCCCCGTATGTTGTCTAATAAACGTGTTTTAATAATTGTATTATTGATGCATAAAATTGTCATATAATAGATCAATGAGAATTGTTCATAATTTAATGTATTTAAAGTTATATATTTATATATATTATTTATAAACTTCAATAAAATCATTTAATATGAGATTTTATTTTAATTAATTAAAATAGAATAATATTATGCATTTCAAACCATTATTATGAAAAATGTGTTCTTAAACCCAAACAATAAACACACACCAAAATCATGTCTTAATATGATTCAAATATAATTAATAATATTATTTATAACTAAATATTCCAATTATTATTTTATGAAAAAATCAATTCATATTTTTATTTTAAAATTACATAATCTTTTACAAATATATGATAGTTTTACCAAAAGCATTATTTCTCACTTGTTAAAGAAAAATCACACATTTTATGAAAAAATCAAAATCATAAATGAAATATAATTTTAATTTTCTTATATGAAAATATATATTCTAGTTATAAAATTAAATTTCATAACATTTAATTTGTATTTTAATATTTCCAAACATAAAATGAAAAAAAAATAATGCAAATTTATTTTGAAGAATAAAATGATATTACTAAAAATATGACTGGTTATTTACTAATATATTTTAATTATATTTTTATATAAATGGCCCTATATATGTATATATATTATAATTTTCTTAAACTTATTCATACTATCCAATTAAAACATTAGTATATTACTGTTGAAATTAAATTGTATATTCTATGGGTTTTTTAAGCTCTATGTTGTGTATCGTAAATGCTATAGAACATAATTTTCATCTATTAAAATCAGTAGGTGTTACATCATTCAAAAAATAAAAATTTCATTATCATAATTTAAAAATTAAATCATAAAAACATGGCTTTATCATTTTGTATTTATTTTTGGAAACCAACATATTTTAAAGGGTTAGTAAAACATCAAGTTATTACAGGGAAGGTGGAATAGAAATTTCATCATTAATAACACCTAACTAGGTTTTAATATAGGGGAAAATTGAATATAAGTGAAATTATGGACATGTAATAAAACACTAAATTGTTATGGATAAAAATAGAAATCAATGATCACAAGAATCAGACAAATCAAGAGAACGTTAATGACCACACACACATGATTCAAAGGTGGGATAGAAGAAAATTAAACCACCAAATATAAAGTTAATAGAGTAAAGTCTTTTCAATAATCATTACATAGAGATAATATATTTATTAAATATTTTGATAACCGGAAAATATATGTACCGTATATCATATTATTTTATTATAAAAATATCATCATTTGGGTTTTTTTATCAATTCTCATTTTCTAACTCCAAAAAATAAATATCTAAGATGAAATTTGATTCATAATTATGTAAAATTATATTTTAATAGATCATAAGATATATAAAATAGTTACATGGTTTTTCATTTGACTCTAAATATTTACAAAAACATAAATTTTTAGAATAAGATGTCCAATATAATTCATTAATCTCAAAAACCACAATAGTAAGAAACAATATAAAACATTACTCTTATATGTCAAATTGATTAAGTGAATAAAATTTCATTATAAATGGATCATCATGTAGGTCAGTGGTCGGTGATGAACCCATTTCAATATTCAGTTGTTAGATCAAGCCTTTTGGATTTACCAGATGTGATGGGTTTTATGAGAGAATGATTTCATCTGTTTTATTAATTGATATTAATATAAATCATACAACATTCCATGGAATATAACAAACATAGTTAAAAATAAAATTACACTACTACAAATATGACATTTATCCGCGCTAGAAAAGTGCATTAATAGCGCTAAAAAAGCATTGTCAATTGAGGCAAAGATAAAGGTGGTCCTTTTTATTAGCGCTCAGAAAAGCTTTGATAATGGATCCTTTTATCTGTGCTGAAAAAAGTGCTGATAAACAACCCCTTTATCAATGCTTTATCATAGTGCTGATAATATAGGTCTTTTATCAGCTCTTTTAAAAAGCATCGATAAAGGGAAAACAAAAAATTAAAAAATATATATATTTTTTTATAATTCGGGGGGGATTTTTGCAGTGTTTGACCCTCCTCTTTTATTAGAGCATGACGGGCTTCCCTCACTCTCCCCCACACGCTACCCATCCCACACATCCCCCACACATCCCCCACTCCTTACTTCCACCCCAACTCGATCCCGTGACCTACGCCTTGTGCGCCAGCACCATTACCACTAAACCGTTTTGTCTTTATCACTATTTAATTATATATCTATTTATATATATAGAGAGATAAATTTATTCATATATTAATATAGATTCATATTAATATAAATATATTTAGTTATATTAAGACATATATATTTATTCATATATTAGTATATATATATTCATTCATATATTAATATATATTTTTATCTTTTTATATATATTTGTAGTTACAAATTTTTATCTGTATATTTATTCTTATATTAATATATATTTATAAGATTATTTTTAAATACATTTATAAAATGTATTTTTTATGTGTGTTTATAAATAAATAATATATACATACATACATATATACAACAAACAAATATATTCATATCTCTACCTAAATTAGGAGGTAAAGATGTACACAAGTGTAATACAATCATTACACATTTGGTGGATATGACATGGAAAATAGTTCCTTGATCATAATAAAAATTTCTCATTTTATTAATGATTTTATATTATTCATCTAATTATTTATGAAAAATAAATAGTAGGTGAAATAAGAAAAAAATTGAATGTATTCATTTAACAATTATTCCTCTTTGTTGAGATACCTCTATTAGATTACACCATAACACATAAAACGATATTTATGTTATCAAAACAATAACACAATTAAAGATGTGTGAGTTTTAGAGATGTATTTTGGTTGGTATTGGATTATCTATAATGATATATATATATGTGTATAACAAAGGAGAATTTGTCTTCTTTTATAAGTGAGTGGGAGGAAAAACATGTAACATTTCTAATGATTAAAATATATTAATAGAATATTCTTCTTAAAAAGGCTTACAAATGATTTAGTATTGAAAAGTAGATTATATATGGCCAAAATATGTTCATAAAATTTGATATAGATTTGTTTTTAGATCATTTTTAACATTACCAACATATTTCGAACACTTTTAAACGACTTTAACTATTACCTTTATTATAGAATTTTTCCAAAAGATACTACTAATATAAAAAACCTAAAGGGGGAATCCATAACAATTTTGGACATGATAATTCTAAATATTAAGACCATTTTGTTGAAAATTAATTCCTCTTTTTCATTGAAATTAGTTTACAAACATTTCAAAAATACATGTAAAAATATTTTATCATAATAAAATGTATTTTTATGTAGAGAGAAAAATTTATACAAAACAATATGACTATTTATGATTTCAAGGAAATTAATTGCATTTATTTTTAACAAACAATGCTAACAAAATTTTAAAATGAACTCAGAAAGGTAAAAATTTTATACCTAAGTATAAAAGTTATATTTTTCTACAAATTCTGTATATATTCACTATTAATTGAAAGATTTTCCTTTTTCAAATTATGCAAAAGTTTCATAATAAATTAATTTTTATATTATAAGTTAAAAATTAAAAATAATTCATCAAAAACTTTTATATAACTGGAGATAATTAATTATAACATCATTATAGAGAATTTAATAAAACCCATTTTTGAGGAAAACATATATCTGGAGAATTAAATGACATTATTGGAAATTATTTATTTATTTATCATGAACTCATTAAATATTCTCAAAATATGAAAACAGTAAAAATATTTTTCATACTTTTTTCATTCAAATTTATACCTACAAAAGAAGAGATATTTTATAATAATATATTATATAAATATTCAATTGGACATTGGTATTTGTGTAAATAATGTTATCCAAGAAACAAAATTTGTTTAAGGATAAATATATGATAAAATACTGTGGTGTTATATATTTTCTATTATAATAATTTAATCCCTGATAATATATCACAAAGATATACAAGACCACATATACATCTTTGTCATGACATCCTATAGTTCTCATGTTGCACACTATTATTTATTTAATTTTAGTAATCATTGACCTAGTGAGTGGTCCTGTTTCACTCTACCTTCTCTCTTCAATTAAAAATATACACTAATTCCTTCTTATAATAGAGACCATTCCCCATCGGTATAACCACTGAGTTCTGTACATGTGAATGATTAGGAATGTACATCCACAAAAAACATACATTGGAATCATTGTGAACATGAGAGTAATTCGATGGATGTTCCATGTGATAATAAACCATCTTGATATGATCCAAAATTTTAAAAGGATAAATATATCTAGTTATCATATTACGATTCAATAGAATTCTCATAACTATATTCCATGGATATATTCAAAGGAATACCATTGATCCAAAATGTAACTCTAGATATACTTACTGATATCTAGTGTAACACATTAATCCAAATTGAGCTTCCCATATGTGAGGTTGAATAGCTCTAACAATACATGTCATGTCCCTAGACAACTCAGGTCCTAATTAAAATCATTCTCAAAATTTTCCCATATAAATTGGGAGGGTTTATTCCTTAATTTAAGGAAATATAACGATATATATCTATAAATTTAGAATGTTATTTTTATAATAATATTTTCCCAGTGGATAGTGTCGATCCCATCCACCATTGAAATTCCTTGAGCAAGCTCTCAACAAGTCTTTTAACCTTTCAGTTGTCCTATAAATCTTCATAGATTTCCAATAATGATAACTAATATTAATGTTTCTTATATATTCAATGATATCATTGAAAATATATAAAAAACAATGGTAGACCATGAATACTGAAAAGATACAATAGAATGTCGTGCTAAAAAAACATGACTACATCCATAACTTATACTATGGGAAGATAATAATGAGGGAAATATTTACTAATTTGAATTTAATGTGATAAATTTATTATCTCATCTACTAAATCCCAAATATCATTGTGAACATTATATTTTTTGAAAAACATATTTTCAAATCCATTATAATGTTTTACAATTTTCATTCATGTATGTGTAATGGTCATAACAAACCCTTAAACTTTTATCTTTGATTGTTAACATTCAGGCATACCATGCTATGATTAAATTACTCCAAAAATCCATTTTTATGTTATCCCACTATAAATACTATTTTAGAACACTATACATAATCATATATTCATTATGTGTATAGAAATACAGACTAATAAATTAATTCAATAAAACATACTTCATGATTTTTATTTATTGGGAAAAAACATGGTCCATATGTCTTATTATTCTTCCGTAATCATTATTAAACTGATGAAAATTTATCACCTTCATCTGTAGTTCTACATCATCATTTTATTCCAATTTAATACCCAAATGAATATAATTTTTAAAATCCATTTAAAAATTATAATTCTTCTAAATTAATCTTGATTATAGTTTCCATATTCTACAAATAATTAATTATATAGTCTCTTTTAATCCTCATCATGGAAAAACTATAACGATATTTCAAACAGAAAACATTAACCACCTTACAAACCGTCATATGGTTGTAATTTAATGATCAGTCCCAATCATCAATAATGTAAATCCATCACCCAATATTCTCATACATCTCTCTCCATGTTAATCTATACTATAGTATTTTCTGATCATTATATGTAATTTAATTCACCACAATGATATTTACCACATATCACTCATGTAAAAAAATTAACCTCTAACACCAAGTCATGATTATGGTAATTTTATTTCATTAATTTCCAATTTTTTAGGCATAATCTATCACCATATCATTGTTCATGTTGAAAATTATAATTCCAATAACTGATGCATGTCTATATGTTATAAACCCTACTCAACTACAGGGTAAAATGAATACATCTATACTGACAAACCTTCTTAAAAACATGCTAAAATATTCCAAAAATTATTTCACTCATAGTATCATTGTCCTCATCCATGTCAAATATGTTTTTTAATTTGAAATGTGTGAGAAATTTCTAACAATTATTGGATAATATATTGAATGTATATAAAAATTATGGATCATAGTCATAGTGGTTAGTATTCAACATTAGTTACTAACTTCTATCCTTAATAGTATACTTCTTTACCTTTACATGATATTATATGAATATAGAATGAATATTTTTATAGCCAAAATTAACAATTTCTAAAATTTTCATACATATTATCCATCAACAATGTCATTAGAAAAATCCTAAAATGATTTTAAATCGCTTTCTTTTCCAATGAATATATAATAACAATCTCTCTATGGAATTCCAAAAATAGATCAAGCAAATATTTGGAGACATTATTCATATCATTCATGATTATAGTTGGGGAAACATCTCATCCAAATTGAATTTCTAAAAATTTATAATAATTGTACATCATAAGGAATGATCTCTTATATATATCAATTTTCATGGGCCTCACATTATGATATATAAAATAGAGGTAAATCATTAAAAATTATTGAGCTATAAAATGTTATTAAACATGACATTAACATGTTGTTGATAAAACATTCTCATTAAAGTAATCTATTATGGTTTGTGATAAAAAATGGAATAAATAAATTTATAAAAAATTTCATTACAAAAAATATGTAAACTGCATGATGATACACGATGGCATATGAATCTATTATCAATAAATTTCTACAATTTCTTCTATAATTCTTGCCACTCAATCAAGTATATTATAAATGGATTCATTGAAATATGTGTCTTACCTTCTATATATTCTTGAGAAAATGTATGTTTACAATTAGGGGAATATTATTAATATTTTTTGGAAATACACATGAATAATCTAAAATATATTTTATATATCCAATGTTAAATTTCTCCCCAACTATTTAAGACAATATCCATTTTAAATATCTATAAATACACATTTAATGGATGTAATTTCTATTCTATATTCATGTTATTCCTCACACTAATAGAAAAATTGATGTTGATTCAGAATATACAATAGTTCATCCCTTCAATGGAAATTGACATTTTATTAATAAATATAATACCATGAAATTACTAAAATTACATCAAATTCCACTGTAGGGAGAATCATAATTTTTTTGAATAATTTTCCTAGAAACAATTTTTAGATAAGATATATAGATTTTAGATATGATCATCATTCCATTTATGGTCTTTACTAAAAACCCATTATCTAATTATTGAGTTGGATATGATATACTACTCCAAAATTAATAAAATAAGAGTAGGTAAATATAGATTCAATTAAGGAAGCTTCAGTTTAGTGAGGATGATAAGTGGACCTTATTACATATCATTATCCTAGAACATGTCTATTGTTACATCAAACTGCATTGATTTATACTATTTTTATTTGAGAGATTTTGATCCCTAACACCATACATAGATATTCAATTAGGGATTTGAAACAAATAATTCTTAATATCCCTTCATTCGAAAAATTTAATGTCACTAGATTATTACTTCTTCTCATCAGTTTCAGATGTTGACATTTTCTTAACCCATCGATAATCACTAGCATGATAGATATATTTTCAAAATTTTAAGTATTAGGCAGTTTATTTCACACAATTTCAAGAGAATATTTCATCAATTTTTAATAATATACGTGGTTGGAATTTTTTCTACTTTTGGATTTAATACTTTAGCTTCCTCTATTCCTTATTATTTCATTTAGTAAACTAATACCAAAAGAATATTTTGAGTTTTTCTATTTTTTCTTCATTAAGAGCACATTAGAGGATTTATCCATAGTTATTAAATACTCTTATTGATACTTCCATTCAGAGTCATGGTTCAAATCATCTATATAATCAAATTATTTTTCATGTAGGATCAGTTATAAATCTATTATATTTCATTTAATTTAATGTAATGTTTCCATAGTATATACAAATGGACTCATCATCCTTCTATTTTAGATTCAAAATATAACGTTCTATGTTGTTATAAAGAGTTCATGGATAATATTTATATAAAAATTATGTCTTTAACACTTCAAATTCTATATCTTATATTTATTTCTCTTTCCTTATATTCTTGATTTCACTCATCAATTGATCATCATCACTATCCATGTGATAGACTACTAAGATAAACTTATTCTACACAATGAACTAAATGATATAAAATATCTTTTCTATCATATTGATAAGCTTATTGGAAAAATAATTACTAGAATACCTCTATAAGTACATTTGATTATATCTCAAAAAAACAATATGCCTTATTTCTCTAACATTGGTACATTTAGTAACTGATCGTGGTTCATTTTATTTCTCATATAC
The DNA here is from genome assembly GCA_963277665.1 of Viscum album. Classification (NCBI taxonomy): domain Eukaryota; kingdom Viridiplantae; phylum Streptophyta; class Magnoliopsida; order Santalales; family Viscaceae; genus Viscum; species Viscum album. The sequence goes on from OY728138.1 coordinate 556,464,210, forward strand.
TGAGAAAATGAAGTCACAATATCAACAAGATATTACATTATATATCCATGTATATTATGTTTATCTAGATGATATTAATTTCATTGGTCATTATCTCCATTATACTCATGATTCCTCCTTGTTTTAGAAATTGACTAAAATAAAAAAAAAATCTAGTTCTGAATATCGAACTATAATAATCAAAATATGAAATCATATAATTTTAAAAATAATACTTATAAAGTATTAATTTATGGGAAAATTATTCAACCCACTAAAATCAATGTTCAACTCATATCACAACATATTAATTATAAATTTCGTTGTTTTTATCATCTCATTCATTATAATAGTTCATGATATGAATTTGAAATAATAATATAATATCCCTTGAGATTTTTTAGCTAGGTTGGTGTTATTAGGACCACACATCATGAAGTTTTAGTTATTGTGTTGAAGCCTAATCAACATTCTTTAGATATTTTTTCCAAAGTTAATATATTCCACAGCGGCATCTATATTCTATTATCATTGATGGGATGTATTTTTTATGAAAATGAAATCTATTAGTGTACCATAACATTAGAATTTTCTCCTATGTTTTGTGAAATAATAATTTTTCTTACTAATATTTTGTTATCCTATTCTAAAAATTTAACTATAATGTGCTCTAATTCCAACTATAGTGACCTGAGAAGAAAATCAAATACATCTTAACAATTAGAGGAATATTCAATGTAAATTCCAAATAAGGACGTATGAGAAGAACAATTGTTTAGTTTACACTGATACTAGATAAAAAGTCTTTTTTAATTGGAACCATCATATTATAAAACATCATGCATTACCTAAAATATCTTTCTAGAATTATCACACATATAACGATCTATAAAAACAATAAGGCCCCAAACTTAAACAATACATAATCTTGAGTTAAATCAAGAATTCACATTTATGATATTTTCAGGATTATAGTCATAGAGAATTAGGCCAAAACTATTACATTCCATTTGAAAAATTACAATGTAGACACTTCTACTCAGTTTTTATTTTTTTCATTAAATATAAACTCTAAAAAATGAAAAATATATACTTCCATGTTTTAGAGAGCATGAATTTTCTTTGATCCCATACTTACCCCTATTCATCTTAAATTCATGTGAAAAACATTTCAACACCTATGATGAGCATAAAATGTTCAAAAAGTATAATAAAATAAATAAAAAACATTAGTCCACCAACAATTAAAAACATAATATCTTTAACATACCTCTTAAAATCATAATATTTATGAATAACACATAGAAATCATAATTCATAATGGTAAGTTATGGAATACATAGCATACATACATTTTAGATTCCACAATTACATATGGAGTTAAATTTTGAATACTAATCACAATATATTCCCTAAATATCATAGGAGAATCATTGATGTTTACCTCTGTAATGTTACCTAATGCATTTTGGAACTATATCAGGCTCACCCAGTGAAGGTTTATCACAATCCTACTCGTATACGTAAAAGCATAAGAAAAACCATAACATATTCTGAACACATAAAAATAATATGAAGGACATATATAATTTCCACATTTAATTCACAATATATTATTACATGATATTTCCATAATCAGTTCATTCAAAACATTCAAAATAAAACGTCTTAAAAAGAAGTGTCCTATACCACTCTGAAACATTTGAATGTAATTTACAATTTAAGACACTTATGTCCATATTAATAAGTCCTTAAAATAATTTCTAAAATATGGACATGAAATATATGGATATAGAATATTGAATCTTTAAAACATTTAAAATGATGTTTTTGTTAAATAATCCTTTACCACTTGAGAAACTCTTGAATAAAAGAAGAACATTAATGGAAACTATAAATATCATGATAATATATAAATTTGTGATATAAAATGTCAATGTGGTTTAATATAGATCATATAATATAATAAAGGTGAACGATATCAAGATACGCCTCAATGAAAGGAGATTGAGATGTTGTCCCTTACAAAGAATGTTCCATTAGATTTTGGATAAATCAATGACATAATTTTGTGTGAAAAATTTAAAAACACGCAATATAAGTTGATATTAAGTGTAATGAAATCATCTTTCATTCACATGTATTCATAACAAGACATAATCAAGAAGTATAATATTAACCCAATGAATGGAAATTCAGTTAAAAGGTTTCTTTACAAAAATTTGGCAGCTTAACGATGTCACTTAAAAATTCATAAAATGAGTGGATGGGCAGAAAAATGGTCTCTCATCACATGGACATAAAATTTTCTAAAATAAGGATATATTATAACATATCTCACCATTTGAAACTTTAAATTTAATGATATAACCTAAATGATATCTCTGATTAGAAGAGGAGAGTTAAAGGTCCCCTTACTGATTTGGTAACTTACAAAACATACACCACATGGAAGAAATATCATACAACGAAGATGTAAATACCAATAAATTAAAATATATTACAAAATTAATACAATCATGTGTAGTAAATACACCACACAAAATTAAATAGTGTCAAATATAGCATCAATCTCATCGGAATAAAAAATGAGATGAAAACCCCTAACCTCGTGTCTGACTTGACTCATTTGTTCCTTCTTCTTCTTGAATAATAAACGTAAGTAAATTTATAATTGATTCAGAACATTTTTCACGTTTATTATTCAATTTATGTCACTTATTACATTAATATAAAAATTAATAAATATTTGAGTTCATATCAAACATTTTGTTGATGTTCGGAACATGAATAAAAAATTGAACTTATTATAATTACAAATTTGACATGTGGTAAAAATTACATTATATCCATAATTATATTCATTATTTAGATAAAATATATATCATATATTCCTATTATATATATTAATTTATAATATTCCATATCATTTGGATATAATAAATGAAATTCATCGTTCATGGGACGGTTAGTCATACGTACGCAAGAACGCTACTTTCATTTCATTTTTTTCATTTTAAAAAGAATGAAATATAAATGAAAAATATGTATATTATTATTCCAGTATATTATAATATTTTATATAATTTACATGATTTCATTAAAACCATACCATATATGTTCCATATATGTATTAACGAGTAATAACACATTAAGGGGGTGGTAGACCACACTTTTTTAAATGAAATTATCATATTTACCCATTGTGGAAACCATAAAAGAATTATATAAATGAAAAATAAAAAATAATAGAGAAAATATAAATATAACATATATCACATATAAATACAGTTCCATCATAATGGCGACCAAGAGAGGGGGTAGGAGATATTTGAACAATCATCGTTTCATGGGGCAGTAGTTCGTCGTCCATAGAAACAATATGTTCGTATCAATTAAATAGAGTTGTGTTGAAGTTTAGTTATAATCCTTATCAAAACAACATAATATTATATTTATTATACTTTTGGTGTTATGAAATAATGTAATAAAGAGTGTTTATGGGGTTTGGAGAAGGAAAATAAAATAAAATAACTTCAGGGAAGATGTTGCCTTTAAATCGGGTAACTCCTATTGGTTGGAACCAAAAGAATTTATTAAATTTCCTTAAACCTAGAGGAAGGATTATAGTAGGAATATAGGAATTTTTTGAGCTTTTTGTGGAAGAGTTTTGATGATCCAATGGTATATAGTGGTGTTTGTAATTGGTTATTGGTGGTGGCCTTTTATGAGAGGAAGGGCCCTTTAGAAATGTTTCAAAGTATTATTTTATTATAAAATTATTTTCGGTTTCAAAAGGTCAAAATATTATTTAATTGTAATATAAGGTACATATATGTGGAAAGAAAATCATCCAATAATAATTGGACAAGATTTCAGTATTTTTAAATCCTTATATTTTTTATTTAATCCTTTGATAACTTATTTAACTTTTACCATGTCCCCTTATATATTCATACTATATGGTTAATATATTTGCTTTAAAATGAGAAGAGACCCCAAATGGGTCATTTCTGACATATTTATCATTATTTAAGTCATTTGGATGAATATTATATTTTTAGGATTATTTTATTATTTAATAAAATAGTAGTCATTTTGAAAACTCATTCGTGTCTATTTATAAATAATTCATATCATGATTTTTTTAAAAATCATTAACAATATGATTATTTCAAATAAAATTCATTAATTGAAATATAAGAAGTAGATTTTATCAATAAAATTCATGGATGGAATTAATGTTTCAAAATAAATTTATTTTAATATTTATCATATCATTTATTCGATTCCATTATTTGAAAAGAAATTAATGATTACAATTATGTCATAATTATGTTTGTTTATTTAATGTCTAAAAATTATAAATAAAATACCATGATTTTTGAAATATTTTTATCTTTCAAATGAATATTTAAAGTCGAATTGATCACTTATATAACCCCATATACATTTTTTTACTAAAAGATACATGTTTATGTTATTTTTGTCTTAACATTAAATTTATAAATATGAAGTGTCGTTATCACTCCCATGTGGCTTTAGGGGTTAAAAAAATCAATCCAATGATTCCCTTGGTATAAAATATGTCATTATATAGTGTTAGTACTAGTTTAAGTATAATTATTTTTATTATAATAATATTTATCACCATTATTTACTAGATTTACACATTAACCATAATGAATAGAATATTTACTGATGTAAATATTCATAATGTCTAAAAATTAAAGTTACATATTTATACAATTTGTATCTCCTGATTCCAAATATGGAATCCATTTTTCCAAATTAAAACAAATATGTGGCATAAATTAATTTAAAATTACTTCCTATTTGCATAACAAACTTCGTGTTTTTAAGAAATAATAACAATTTGAAGATTGACACTTGTTCACGTCCAATTTAAACGTGAAAATACATCCAACAACCAAAATATGATGCAATTGAAAAAGTATAATCTAATTAAACTTTTAAAAAAATAAAATAAAAATATATACTTAAATAAATATATTATATGAAAGTGCATTTTTGAATTAAAATGCTATATTTTTCAATATTCATTAATAATATAACTTTATCAGAAAAATACCAATCATTTACCCAAGGTAAATTTTGATTTCTAGATTCTATAGAATAATTTTATTTTTTCAAATAAAACATACAAAAGTGACACATATTATATTTAAAAAAACTCTCCATCAAAAGGGGGTACATTGACCTTTTAAACAATTTTAGATTATTTATGCATAAAATTAGATTCATTCTCATTTTTAGCCTCTAAATTTTATTGGCTAAATAAAAATATTTTAAAAAAACATGTTTAATAATATTGTATTTAGTTATGTACATTCATGCCAATATAATGCGTATACGTTAAATTTCTTTTAAAATAATAATAATATTATATATATTTTTGGTATAACTCATCATTGTATGAAAATAACGATTTTAGATAAATCTGTTGTTGCATGTTGAGTATGGTATTGGGAAAAGCATACCCATTAACATAATATTAATATCTTATTCATATGTATAAACTGAAATAAAAAAGAATTATTCTAGAAATTCCTATTTCATTTCATCCTTCCCCCGTTTTGGGAATGGTGTCCTTATAATTTTAAAATTCGTCTCGAAAAATTTCTCGACAGTCCCACATTGGAAAAAGGGTCTATAAAACTATCACATTAAAAGAAAAAATGAGAGGTAAAAATGCATCCTGAGATAAACTATACTACGATTCCATGAAATCATGGACATGGAATAGAAACTATCCATAATGTTATGATAGAGTGTGATAGAAAAGATGATTAGGATAATGTTAAACACCATAAAAGCACAAACATGGGATCAGTTAAAAGGTCATTGATTCCCCAGTAGGAAAATTAAACGAACATCTATTTTTTAAAGTTACTTTTCCTAATTATTATGAATTTATTTATGATCTTAACTAAAAACATAAGGAAAATACTTACTTTTCATGTATGAAATCATCCTTTACAAAATTCATACCACAAACTCATCTTTTCTTCAAACGATGAGTATTCAAACTGACTTGGTCACATCAAAAAAGCTAGAATCAACTTCGAGAGTATCACATAATAGAAAAAAGATAAACTATATATTTCTCTTATTTTTATATATCAACAAAAACCACAATGTTTACTATGAGATAATATAATCCCCAAAAAGGATAATCCATTATAAAAATAAATACTACTATTAATCACTGAAATTCAAAAAATAGTACCCAGAATTCAACAAATACCATTCAATACCCAATTGTCCTTAAAATTATTCAACATCATACAAACTAATATTGAAACACAAATATTCGAATAATTTGATCACATAGTCTTCCATGATAAATATTAAAATTTATCTCCAAATAGCATCGACTACTCTTAAATTCATATAATGAAATGTCATTAACCTAATCAAAAATTCAATATGACATGTTAATTGTTTCCATAAATAACCCAAATCTCTATATGTACAAATTGAAATCATAGATTCTTCCAAAATAAAATTACAAACATTACTCCACAAATGAAATCCAACTGTGTTCTATTTTCCTTATGCATTTATTTTTCCCAAAAGGGAGAATGTTAACCATTATCAGTTAAACACCACATCATGTTCCTATAATAAGTATATACTTTTGAAAAAAATAACATCCAAAAATAAACATATTCTTGATCAATAAAATAATCTAAATAAAAATATTTAGTTATACTAACCATGGACTTCACGTAGGCTAGTGGTAGGGGATGCACCCGTGTCTCCCTTTGGTTGTGGGTAAGATTCCTACGGCCTTACCGGACGAGAAGGGTTGTGACCCATCTTACAGGTTGTCTTTTTAAACAAAACTCAAAACAACCCTTACATGTTTTACCCCTCAAGGTTTTCTTATTCTTTTCAGTTTCATAAAAATAAATTATGACCTCAACGTCTTATATATTTCCATTTTCGCCTCCATATGATAAAATAAAACTATTCCCAATATAAAGAACATCATACCGTGATCATGGTGTCCATATGGTTTCATTATCATCTTGTTCACGTAGTTAGATGGTCCATGCTTTGCAACAATGACTTAGAGATCCTTCAAAATAATTTTATTCCATTAACCAAATATAACTTGTATAACATGGGCCATATGGGTGTTCACAAAAAACTTGTTTCCAATAATAATCATGTATGGAATGTAATTTCAAAACAACTGATATAACATGATTTTTCTTAAACATTAAGAAAAGGTTTGATTTGAATGATTCAATCAATTGTCATTTTAAAATACCATATGTATGTTTTGGGAGACATTAATGTAAAATAAAATATAAATAGGTTTCACAACGGTCTCTTTCTTCAACACCTTTTTCAAAATATTAGTATGCTTTAAAATCTTGCGATAAGGTAAAATATTTGAAAATACCTTGATAATATTTTCCTTTTATGAAGATATGAGAAAATTACGAAAAAGGGATTTGATTAAATACAACCCATGATCCACGATGGTATCGATGTATAGTGGAGGTGTTTGATATCTCAAACTACAACTTTAAAGTGAGTTGTATGTGGGATAAAGATTCATAATCATCTGAACATAACTTAGTGATAATTATTGAAAATATTTCATCAGTAGGAGATATGAATATTGGTTGAGATCATACTCATTCCAATTTTAACTGACTTTCCTTGACCAGAAAAAGTTATAAAACTAGGATTCAAATGAAATAATAGAAATAGGGATTAACCATGTGTCTAATGGAAACTCATAATCCCTAAAGTTGTCTAAACCGACCTTCGATACCAACTATAAGGACCCATCCTTTAACATTACATAATATTGAGTTATTTCAAAAATTCACATTGAGGATCTTTTCATATTTATAGTTTTAGGTAATTAGGCCATAACTATTACATTACATATTGAAAATTACAATGTAGAAAATTCTACTCAGTTTCTATTTTCTCTTAAAATAAAAACTCTTAAAAAATGAAACATGTGTAATTCCATGTTTTTGACAGAAGGAATTTCCCTTGATCACATCGTTTACCCTATTCATTATTATTTCATGTAAAAAATATTTCAAAACATGGGATGAGAATAAAAATATCAGTAAGGGTAATAAAATAAAGGATGAAAAAAGTAGTCCATCAATAAATAAAAAACATAATCTCTCTAACATACCTCATGATATCATAATATTTATGAATAACATAAGGAAATCATAAATTATAAATTTATCTTAAGGCACACATAACATACTTACATTGTATCATTCACAAATAAAGAGGGTTTTATGTTTGGAATAACCTTCATATTATATTCCCAAAATCCCTTTGTAGAATCATTTACATTTACCTGTGTCATGTTACCCAATGCATTGGAGAACTATCTCGGTCTCACCCACTCTAGTTTTATCATAAAACCACCCATATACGTAAAAAATTTCCAAGAACCATAACATATTCATAACACATAAAACTATCATAATCGATAGATTACATTTCCACAATGAATTCAAAATATACCACTACATGATATTAACATAATCAATTCATTTAAAACATTCAAATAGAAGACTTTTGAATCAATGTGTCCCATACCACACTGAATCTTTTGAATGTAATTTACACTTTAAAAAATCATATCCATATAAATAAATCCTTAAATAATTTCTAATACATAGACATGATAGATAACGTTTTATAAGATTAAATAATTAAATCATTTAAAATGATGTTTTAGATAAAGAATCCATTACCACTTGAAAAACTCTTGAATAAAATAATAACATCAAATAAAAATAACATATCATTAGAATATAGAAATTCATGAAATAAAATTCCAAAATGCTTGTATATACACCTTATTGGATAATAAAGGTACACAATATAAAGATATACCTCAATGAATGGAGATTGAGACGTAGTCCCTTTAAAAGATTGTTCTGTTATATTAAGGATAAATCAATGACATAATTATTTGTGAAAAAAATAAATACACCCAATATAATTGGATATTAAATGTAAAACAATAATAGTTCATTCAAACATATTCTGAACATGATTTAATCAAGAAGTAGAAGATTAACCAAAGAATGGAAATTGGGTTAAGTACTTCCCTTACAAAAATTTTGCAGCCTAACGATGTGACTTAAAATTTTCAAAAATGAGATGATGAAACATAATAGGATCTCTAATTACATGTAAATAAAATTTTCTGAAATAAGGATATAGAATCACATATCACAACATTTTAACATTTATATTTAATGTCATAACATAAAATAAGTCTATGATAAGAATATGATAGTGAAAGGTTCCCTTACCGATTTGGTAACTTACGAAATAGACACCACATGAAAGAGGAATCATAAAATGAAGATGAAAATACCAATAAATTAATGTAAATTACACAATGAATACAATCATGTGCAGTACATACACCAAAAAAAAGTGTCAAATTTAGCATGAATCTCACGGGAATACAAAGTGACATGAAAACCCCTTACATCGTGTCCGACTTGACTAGTTTGTTCGTTGGTCATCCTGAATAATAAACATAAATTAATTTATATTTGATTAAAACCCTTTTTAAAAATTATTTTTAATTTTATATAACTTATTATTTTACTATAATAATTATTAATTATTTTATTTCATATTGGAAATTTTGTCATTGTTTGGAACTTGAGTAAAAAGAGAACTTTTTATAATTACAAATTGTCCATGTGGTCAAAAGTAAATTATATCAAAAATTATATTCTTTATTTTAAAATAATATATATCATATATATCTATTATTTATTTACTTATAATATTCCATGTCATTTGGATATAAGAAATGATATCCATCGTTCATGGAGACGGTAACCGGTACGTACTCATGAACACTACATTCATTTAATTTTTTCTATTAATAATGGAATGAAATAAATTATACAGTGGTATATTATTATTCTAGTATAATATAATAATTTATATTCATTACATATTTTCATTAGCACCATGTTTTATACATTCCATGTATGGTATTAACAAGTCAAATCACATTGAGGGCGCGGTAGTCTGCACTTTCTCAAATTAAATTATCATATTTAACCATTTTGGAAACCATAATGGTATTTTATAAATGAAATATACAGAATAATAGAGACAATATAAATATAACATATATCACAAATAAATATAGTTTTATCATAATGGCCACCATTATAGGCGGTAAGATATATTTGAACAATGATCATTTTGTGGGGCAATAGTTCGCCGCCCATAGAAACAGTATGTTCGTATCCATTTGATAGAGGTGTGTGAAAATTTATTTAGAATATTTCTCAAAAAAAAATCATAGTATATTGATCATACTTGTGATTTTATAAAATAATGGAATAAAGATAGTTTAGGGGTTTGATAAATAAAATAAAAGAAAAGAACTTGAGAGAAGATGTTAACTTTAAATCGGGTAATTTCCTTTGGATTGAACAAAAAGGATTTTTGAATTACTTTCTATACTGGGGAAGGATAATAAGAATAATAGAGGGACTTTGGGAGCATCTTGGATCATATTTTGGATGAGCCAATGGACTTGAGAGGTTTTTTAAAGGGGTAATATGTTGTGGTCTTTTTTAAGAGGGATGAAGGGCTCTTTAGGAGAGTTTAACAATATTATTTTATTATAAAATTATATTAGGTTTAAAAAGATACAAAACATATTTAATTATATGATATGTTACATATAATTCGAAATAAAACTATCCAATAATATGTTTATAGGTTATGTATATTTTTTAATCATTGCAATTTTTATTTAATCCTTTGTTAAATTATTTAACTTTTACCATGCACTCTTATATTTTTATACTATATGGTTAATATATTTATTATAAAAATAAAAGAGACACAAAATGAATAATTTATGAAATTTGAAATATTATTTATGTAATTTGGCTGAATATAATATTTTAAATATTGTTTTATCATTCAATAAAATTGTATTAAATTTAAAAACTCAATTTTTTTAATTTATAAACTATTCATATCATCACTTTTAAAATATATATATATAATCCTGATTCATTCAATAAAGTAAATAATTCAAATTTAAAAAGTCATTATTATCTATATAATTAGTGGATTGAATAAAAGTTTCAAAATAAATATATTTTAATATTTATAATTTCTTTTATTTGAATCCATTATTAATGAAGCAATTATTGCATAACTATTATGTCATCATTAAAATTATTTATATAATGTATAAAAATTATAACTAAAATACCATGATGTAGGAAATCTATTTAACATTCATCATAATATTTATAGTCAAACAGATAACTTATATAACCCCATATAAATGTTTTTTACTAATAGATATATGTTTTTGTTATTTTTGTCCATACTTTAAACTAATTAATATTAACTATCATTATCACTCCCATGTTGCGCCATGGGGTTCCAAAATCAACCCATAGGGGCCCTGGGTCGGAAATATCTCATAAAATGGGGTTAGTACAAGTATAAGGGTAATATAATATTATTATAAAATAATTAGTCACCCTTATTTTCTAGATTTAACCTTTAACTATGGTAAACAATCATAATGTCTAAAAATAAAAGATACCTATTTACAAAATATGTACCTCATGATTAAAAATATGGAATCAAGTTTTTTCATATTCAAAACACAAAAGTGTGATAAATTAATTCAAAATTCATTCCCATTTTCATAACAAAAAAAAGTGTTTTTAATAAATAATAACAATCCAAAATTGACACTTGTTTATGTATAATTTCAAAATTAAATTACTTAAAATGTCCAAAATTTGATGAAATGTAAAAAACATAATTTAATTATATTTTATAACCAATTATAATAACAATATAACTATATAAATAAATTATATTAAAATGCAGTTTTGAATTAAAATGCAGTATTTTTCACAATTCCTTAAAAATATAACATTATCAGAAAATAAAAAAAAATACACTTAGTAAATTTTGATGTCATGATTCTAAATAATAATTTTTTTTTAAAATAGAACATATAAAAGTGGAAAAAATTAGATTTAAAAATGGTTCACTATCAGAAAGTAGTAAATCGACCTTTTCAATAATATTTGATTATTTATGCTTAAAATTGGATTCATTAACATTTTAATACACTTACTTTCATTGGATAAATGTAAAAACATTTAACAGACATGTGTAATCATATTGTACATAGGTATATTCATTCTCTCCAATATAACAGGTATGTGTTAACTAAAATTTAAAATAATAATATTATTATATTATTTTAAGGTGTACCTCAACGTTGGGTGCAATGTAAGATTTCAGATAAATCTATTGTTGTGTGTTGAGTACGGTATCTGACAAAGCGTCCCTTTTACAAGAAAATTAATATCGTATTCATATGTATTAACTAAAATAAAAATGAATTATTCAATAAATATCTTGGTCAATACAAACAAATGGGGGAATATAACCTAAGAAATAGAAAGATCATTTGATCAAAGGGTGATCCTGAGAAATAAAAATAGTTTTTTAGAAGAATAGGATCACATGATAATGATAGAATAATATTTTTTGTGTTTTGATGTTAATGGATTCATACCATGAATATCATATATCATATCCTCCAATGTCAATTCATAACAAAACTCATAATTAATAATGATGTCAAGTCAGTAATAATCACACATGAGTTATAAAATATGAATATGGAATCATAATCATAGGAAATCATTATTGTTTCATCATATTTATTTTTAATCATGTCCATAAATAATCATATGATTGTAGTTACATGACATTATACAAACGAATCAAAAATTAAACAAATGAATTCATAATCATGTGAGAATAGTTAGAAGAAATATTTCTCCTAACAAAAATATTATATACGATATTTAAATTCACGTATACACATCATATAATTATCTCATGATATGTCTAAATAGCATACCTAATGAAGTATAGGGATTTATAATTCCATGCCAACCAATCACATAATTAAAATAATTCATATCTACGCCACAGGATCATAAAACATAAATCTTATCATAACCCATGTAAAACAAATAGGATTCATAAATATTTCATCATTGCAAATTATAATTATTAATGGAAAAATAATGAGTTTCATAAAATTATAACAGTTTAATTGTATCATAACTCTTTTAAAAACAAGTTTACTAAATATTTCAAGCTTTATATATTAACCATTAGGTAACAAATGATTTTCAATGAATCATCACAAAGTAATTATTATAAAAAGAAATTAGATGAAATGGAGTGGAAGGAATACTAAAGTCATATTCCCAGTGAATAAAACGAACATACAGTATGATGACAAATATGAAAATCCCATTAAATTAATATTTAAACTATTCATAGAATACAAAAGAAAAATATATATTTTATTTAATAAAATTGTATTTAAAATTTCTAAAATATTAATAAATTTATATTCATTTAATATAATAATGGATAAATTTAAATGAATCATGAATTAATATAATTTTAATTATGGTAGAAAATTATATTAAAAACATTTATATTAAAAGAGATCATTCTTTTCACAAATTTGAATAAAATAAAAAACAAAAATGTGGGAAAATGAATCATTAAAATGAATACATTTAATTTGTTTGTAATTTTGTAAAAGGTAATGAAAATTAACGTTTAAACAATATAATTTATATGGAAAATTATATTTATAAATAAACATAGGCCCATTAATAAGGAAAAAATGTTTTTACTTAAAAGTTACAATAAGGGCGACTATTTTTAAAAATAATATTAATCAATTTTAGTACCTAAAAATGGAAAATGGTACAAACAATTAAAATAGTAACAATATGAGAATAAAATATATGGGATCTAATATATAATATCTATATAATTTCCCACAATCTAAATAAGTCATACAAAATCTCAAATGGAAATGTGATTGTAACATAAATCCCTTACATAATGTCTTAACATTATTCATATACAATCAAGCATACTATATATATATATATTTTAAATATATTATAGAAATATATTCAATTTTAATATAGTATTTAGTATTCCTCTGTAATTTATAATTACACTTTTATTAACGATTCATCTCTAAAATGGGCATTTGGGATAAAATATGTCGATATCTTATCAATGTTTCTTTTTGACTATTCCAGTACATTAAAATACATCATGGTATATTCTTATATATAAAAAATATAAGATTATTTGTTATAAATATTTATTAAATATAATTTTATAATAAATCATATATTGTTCTGAGTAAATGTGAATGAAATCACTTAATGGTAATATTATGTTCCATATATAATCAATGATGATGATTTCACAGTTGGATAGATGAAAATATAGAGAGGTAAATAATTATTCACGTTATTGGGATTTTTAATATTTAAATATCATAAAATATATTCATTACAAATTACATTATTACAATCCTTATAATGGTAAAATAAAAAATTACATTGCATCATGTAGGTGGTAGTCCACACATACACACAAGAAACGTTATTGTTTTCTAATGAATTTAATGGTAATAATGTACATAAGATATTATAATTATATAATTATAATTATGTAATAAATTTACTAATAAACACAAAAATAATCATCATATCAAATTATTAATGTTGGTAATGGAAAAATGAATTCAATCTCTACATGTGTGAAGGGGTCCACACGTACTCACGAGCAATGAATACATTTCCAATTTTGTGCAATGGAGTTGAAAAGTTGTTGTAATATTTTTAGAAAAACAAATATGTATATTTAGGGTAATGGGTTCAAAATTTTATAATCGATATAATGTCTTTATATAATTTTTAAAAATAAATAACATTAAAAGTACCCATTTAAGAGTTATACCTCTTCATTGAGAAACATTATTTTTATGAAATTTTATTTATTAAATGAAAGGTATTATAATCATATCAGGACCACTATGAAATTAGTAGAGATATTTGTGATAATATATTTATGTTATTTTCTGGTATAATTTTCTATTGATTTTTGGATATTATAGGAGTGGAGTGGAACATTATTAAGTGTGTGAAATGGCACATGTAGACTAGTTCAAAAGATATGAATATATTATTATAGTTTTCAAAAATATTGATCCAAAATCAAACGTATTTGAAGATAAGAAGAAAAAATTTCTATATATTACCTTAATTGCATATTTATAATTTTTATTTAGTAATTATACACCTTATTATTTTATTTTTAACCAATTTATCTCATCAAAACTCTTATGATGGTAACTAACTTTTCTAAGAAACATATTATTTATAATGACTAAAATTTAATTTTAAATTATATAAATAATTTGAATCTATTATTCTAAAAATTTATTCATTTTTATAAATTTAAATTTCTATATAATATATAAATTAGTAAAATAATAATCTATCACAACCCAAAAAAATACCACTTATCAAAAAATAATTTTTTTCCCATAAAAATTATTAACAAATTTTAAAATAATGTTGATCAAATAATTCATTATGTTTAATATAAATTATCTATTTAAATTTTAATATAATTTCAAAACATATAGTGATTTTCATATAATTGAAAGTAGTGTGATGTTTTATATTAAATTCATATGTTTTTACTCTTCTATGAAAATTTATTCTCCTTAGAAAAACAAAAAAATATCACATTTTACAATAGGATTTATACAAATTTATTAAAATGTATACATTTTAGAAAATATAAATTAATAAATATAAATAATTTTTTTATAATAGCTCCAAAAAATTCAATAGATACAATTTCTAAGAGATAATATTTTTGAATTGTAAGATGTCTTTACAAAAAAATTGGGTATTTATTTATTTTATATTAATTAGTAAATTTATAATATATAAACCCATTGTAATTTTTTTTAATAATTTGGATCTTCCAATTCATTAATAAAATTTAAACTCTATGTTATTATGGTATAGTATATTAGATTTCATTTAGGATCGTGGTTGCATTTAAAGAAAGCTATTAAATTAATTAAATTTACATAAAGAGAAATATATCATTAATTCATGGGTTATTACAATGGGATTTTTGTGGTTGGTTGTAGAATGAATAAAGATTGTATGGGAACTCGATGAAATTTGATGTTGGTACCTTAGTGAAAAATGTAGTGGGGGAGTGGTATATGGTACCCGTATTCCCTGTTTGTTTATTATTATGTTATTATACTATAAGTGATACTTGGTGAGGTTCATTGTTAATTAACCCAATAGGTTTTTGGTTCTCCTCCTTATTCGATATATTGTTAGTGTGCTTATTTCACCTCATTCATTTGAGGTATTATGAAGTAACCTATGATGAAATATATATATATATATATATATATATATTCTCATGTTTATACATATATATATCTATATTCATCAAAATCCTAGATGAATTTAATGACTCGGCTGGGGAATATTAGAATATAGCTTTGGATTTCTTCTATAGTTACCACCTATGTGGTATATTTTGTTATTCTTCTTTAAAGAAGAATATTTTCATTAATTATATATGTATTAGGGGGTATTGTATTTATAATATGTAATTTTTTTATTTGTGTATTTTGATTATATATTCCAAGGATATGTGTTCATAATGACTTCTATTTTTATGATTTATATGGTTGATGATTTTATCCAAAAATATGTTTTATGAATGAGGGTCTAGGGGGGTTAGCCTTTTATGAACAATAGGCAAATGAGGTCTTCCATGTCATCTTGGTATATGAAGAGGTGAAATCATATATTTGGATGGGAGTTATTATGGATATTATAGTTAAATACTATTGATGATTTCATGTGAATTTCATGGAAATCTTATTAGTCATATTTAGGTTTCTATGAAACTGGGGAAACTAGCATGGACATGGGAGATTAGTGAGAACTATATTTTGAAAAAAGTACAATATTATTACTCAAAACAAAAGTAGTAATAGTGGGTTTTGGGGTTATAGACATATGAGATGTACATATATCATATCTCTTTTCCCTATGAATTGGATTTGGTAGAAATTTGTAAATATTTGTAATAATATCATTAAATATAGTTGACTAAATGATTTGTATTCTTAATTGGATTTCATTTTCCTTCTATATTACTATATATTTCTCTCATTCAATATTTTCATGTGTTTCATGATTTCGCCGGATAATCGGATGATCTAGTTAACTACTGAAGGAATGTTCTAAAAAATAAGATAATGTTTTGAGTAAGTATTTGTTCATGTACATGAATCATGTATTTTTTATGTATAAGAGGAATTTCCTGAATCTTATGATGGACTGATGTATAGGGGATCATGAGATTGACATCAGTTTTATTTGATCCAAGGAAGAGTATTGGGTTGGGTTTTCTAACAACCATATTGAAGGTAAAGCTCAAAATATATGTATTTTGAATCTTGTGGATAAGACGTATGAATTAGTTTTATGTGATGGTTTTAATTATACTTTGTTTCTTATGTTTCTATCATAAGTGATGTTGGATGATTAGAGGTATGAGTTACTATTCCATTATAACGGGAGTCTGAGCCTGTGGCATCTTAAATATATTGAGAAAAAAATTTCCATGATCATGATTATTTTATGGATACTTATTATAGATAATATTGATTGATAGGAATTATTTTCCTTACTATCCAATATATAGTTTCCCAATTTATACCACTTAAAAAATGGGGGTGAACAAATGATATGATTAAAAGGATAAAATTAATATCATGATCATCTCAAGAGGGGATTCATCAGAGTTCCCATAGGTGGAGTGACACTGGAGGATGTTATGAGATGTTCTATAAAATCATGTTTCAACCAATGGATAGTTAGTCTCAAAAGTTATCATATCATTTCATTATAGACAGTAGTACACTTTAATCTACAGATAGATATATGCTATATTTTTTACTTTTTATATGTTTCTCTATATTTATAATATTATGGAATGACATTTCATGGCAACTAGTATTGTGCATCTGGAATGTTTTAATTTCATACCATGAAGAAGTCAAATCATTTTCCAAATTATGGGAAGGATAATAGGATTTTGTTTGTCTGAGAAAACGAGGGGTTAGTGAATGTAAGCTATATGAATATCCCCATACCAATTCAAAAAAATATATATTAACACTTGTATATAATTGGATATAGAAATTCAAAGGTCTCAGATGTGGATAACATGATTTTATAAAGATTATTTTACAATCTAGGTCAGATATTTATTTGATATAAAATATTATTGTCACCTTTCCTAGTTATTTTATTATTTTAATATGAATTATAACATTGTTATTATACTCCCATTTCATATTCAATGGTACTATAATTTTATATTCCTATATTCCACTAGATGATGGAAATGTGAGTTCGAGGTGAAAAGAATATTTTATGTTTTTATTGGGGTGGTGAGAAAAGGATTAGACAATACCAAGAGTTGATATATTTCATTCAACATAATTTATGACAATACAATGTCATTAAGGAAATCAATTATTAATATTTTGGGAATATTTTCATTGAATTATTTAGTATGAGATTGAAAGTCAGTTTTGATAATTTTATGTGTATGGTTCACTTTTCCCTGTTATATTAATGGAAATTCTATAGGATTTCATATACTATACTTCCTCAACATTTGACACGTTTACTGAATTTGGCGGAGGAAAAATATGTATATTTAAATATATTCATGGAGGTGTTTTTTGATGTTTCTTTAGAGAAACTTTTACCATAACACCTTTACATAATATAAGTTTTGTATAGATTTTTATCAATACATCTATCAAATTTTGATTCATCTATATCATATATAACCCTAGGTTTAATAAGAGTTTAGGATCCTTGTTAATGAATTTATACTGATGGGAATTATTCATTCTACTATATGAACATGGGTGCTCTAGGGTAATACATTGAGGAGAGTTATAGTGGTATGATAATTTATATTGTTTACCAAATTTCGGAGTAAGTGGTGTTTAAGAACTATTTAACCCATGCATGGATTGATTTTTTGGTTGGTTGAAGGGATTAGATTTGTCTACAAATATCAACCTATGATATAGATATCACCATATGATTTTGGGGTAGGAGAATATATCAAATAATAATATTAGGATTTTATATGTGTTCTTTGATTTTGTGGTTATGATTACTGGTGTCATGAATGTCATAGTTGTTTTCATGTGAATCATGAAGATTGTGTTTTTTCTTATCTATAACCAGTTTTTAAAAATGTATATTTCTGATATACACATATACATGATGCTAGAGAATGAACATTTCTAAAATATAAGGTTCATTTTATAGTTCCTTTATAACATTCAACTCCATGGGATGTTTTCCAATATAATGATGTAGAGAAATGAGAAAAATTTTACCAAACATGTGGATTATCATCAAGGAGTGAAATTGAATCATTTAAGGATCGTGGAAAATATTTCATTGATATCACATATGATTATTACTCTGGTCTGTAGTTTCTCATGTATCATGGGATATTATCAAAGGATAATGTGTAATTTCATTCAGGTAACATCACCATTTTTTCTTATGACTATGAATGTGTAAGTAATCATTTAGACCTGTCAATGTATAAAATAATCTGAGTATATAAATTATATGTTTATCAATTCTTTATTTCACCATTTTTAAGAGGACTTATGGATTATTGAGGTTTTCTAGGAAAATTCTCATATTATTTTTGGATGATTCTAAATGATGAAGTGGGAAGTGATTTCATAATGGTTAATGAATTTTCACATGAATGAACATAAAAACATAACATTCTTTAATGAGTTAGTGGAAATTGTATTTCACATGAATTTTTAGTGACATTAACTCATTATTAAATCTTTATTCATCCTCATGTATCATAAGATTTGAAGATCTAGTTTCTACCCAAAGGATCATAATCTGTCATGAAAAAAGGATGTATTTCATTCTAAAAAATGAATTCATGATATCATATATGACATGGAAGGAGAATGTATTTGTTAATGTGTAAAGTATGGAGTTTCAATCGAATATTTTCATTATTTTAGGCAATCTTAAATATTTATAAATGATCCATCACGGATGCATCGTAATTCAAATGATATAGGTAAAGGTTTCTTATTCTAGATGATGGTGAAATACTCGATCATACATTATGTGGTGAATTCTAAGCGGGGATACCCAATGATTGAAGTGATGTGGTATTATTTCATTCATGGTAATTATCCTAAGGGATGGTCGTTTGACGATCAATATTGGATATTGATTTAGGGTAGGTTGTTTTCACCATTAGAAATGAGAGAAGTAGTTATCCTTATGTTTCACATCTCCCCATTATTAGTCAATTTTGGAAATATCCCAACTGTATTATATGGTGACATATTTTATATTTTGTAATAGGATGTAACGGTAAATTTTAGAGACCGTATCATTATTTTTATTCTACTAGAAGGTGAATGTAGAGAGTAAATTTTATTATGTTTTGTTGAATCTCTTGGAAATACAATTTTGAAAAGGGAGGACCTCTCGATGTATTTCATCATCACTTTGACCCATGAGTATTGCAGATATGAGTTTATTTTGGTGATAATGGATTAGTTAACGATGTTATCACACTTATATTCAGTAATAGTGGTAGGTGTTATGTTCGTTTTGGAAAGGTGGCATGTAGATTAGGTACTATGGATTCATGTATTATTGAGGTCCATAGTCTACAATCATGTTACATGATATACATCATGATATTGAGTAATCTGTCTACGATAATGTTCTCTATGTTATGAGACATTACTTCTTCCAATCCTCAAACATATGGGTATATGGAGTAGTCTGTTCATTTAATCGAGGATAAGCTATATTCTTGTATCATTAATTTGGTGTTATGTTGATTTATATTCTAATATTGGATTATTGTTATGATGATTACATGGTTATGTTATGATCATGCTTTTTTAATTATCATTATTTTATAGGTAAATAATTTCTTGAATTAGGTTCATAGGATATTATTTTCATTTTGATATTTTTGTTGACTCATGAGGATTTTTTTAGAGATGACTAATATAATGAATCCAATCAGTTATCCCCATTATATTGTTTTATTTAGGTTCTATAGGATTGATGTGGAGTTTGGGGGTGGGATATTTTGTTTAATATTGGGCGACGATGAGAGATGTAGGTCATGACATAGTCATCTAAGACACGATGAAATAGTATTACATCAGTAGAGGTATTTCTATAGGTTGTGGTCCAAGACAAAGAGGAGGAGAAAATCCCTAAGTCATGGTCCACATGATTTTGATTTCATGTTTTAATAGTTCTCTTAGTATGACTATAGTATTTAAGGGAGGGAATGTTTTAAGGGATGGTTTTCCATATTGGGTGAAACATTGTAACATGCGATGTTATCCTTATTGGGGTTCATTTCTCTTACCACATTTGTAATTTTCTATTCTCTAGACATGGTGTATATAATTAGTCATGGAATAATAATTCTATGGATTAAGATTTATTTTCCTGGAATTGATTTCACATGGCTATTTTGGAAATCATTAGGTATAGTATTGGATGAAACTATTTATGGTTATTCTATATTACATTCATGATGTGACTTTCTCTATCATGTTGTAATGATATAAGGGTTAATATTTTTGTTGTTATTCTTTTGGATCAATCGACTGAAAACTAAATTTTTATTGATAATAACACCCTTTTAATGGTTGAGAGGAACCCATCATGGAATTATCGTCATTTTCAATAAAAACAGACCCAAAAGACCAAAATCACAAGACCAAAAACACATGTCACTACAAGAATGAACCTCGACCCAGAAATAAAAACATTAAGTCTAGCATCCACTATCTCAGGGTTGTATGGATAACTGTTCAATGAAAAATCACACAGGCCTGGTACCGATAGCTGAAACTGTAAAGAACCTTATTTTTCAAGGAATTTTTTTTCTTTAATTTATTTGAATTTTACGAGTATGCAGTTTCTGACAGCGCCTGATTCCAAGGCCCGGTGTGCCTGATATAATTTTCTGAATTTTAGCTTCGGTACGTTCAGTGAACAAATGATAAAGTTTTTTGATCATCGAACCGGTGCTCAAAATCGAAATCTGAGGGCACCGATTAACTCGCAGCGCCAGTATTCACCTAAGGGGACCTTTACCGTAGTTGCATTTTTACTGGAGGAGAATTTAATTTTCAGGTTCTTATATAAAAATAATAAAAATATGTGATAGATATTTATATTTATGGAGTGTGGTTATTTTCCTCCCAAGGGGAGTTAGAGGTGGGGCCCACACCCATATAACCTCCCATGAGAGGATATTTGTGGGGAGGGGCCCACATGCACCCTAAACTCATGAACTCTCCATAACTCTCTTTTACTCCCCATAACTCTCCCCTTATATTTTTATGATAACTCCCCCATATTGAATGAGATATCTTCATCTCCCCCTCTCCCTATTTAATATTTTCCAACACATGTTAATTAATGAATTCAAACTCATCAATTAATAAATTAAAGGGTTTGAAGTTTAAATTACATGGGGAATAATAATAATAGCCTTGGCTATTATTTTTACTTTGGGGGATTCATTTTGTGGAGAGTATTTGGGAGAGCTCTTGAGTTTTTAAAGTACACCGACGAATAACAGTTTTATTCCGCAATGAAGAATGCTCTACTATTTGATGAATGTGAATGCCAATGACAACATGCCTTCCTTCCTAATCTCCTAAGCATGTGTGGAGACGCTGCTTCCTCCTCGGATGCACACCGACGATGTCTACGAATCTTCTCCCCATGACACCGTCTTCCGCGACGCCGGCCACAATGAACCTTAATACCAGGTAGGTGGATTATGTTCAATTTTAATGGATAAAAATTGTTCTTGTTATACCTTATAAAAATTGGATTGTATTTTTCCAACTTCTACAACCTAACGCAGAGGTTTCAAGCCGAATGCACACGACACGATGACCCTCCGACGTTTCTTGTTCTTTTATTTCATGAATGGAAGAGGTGATGACGGGAGATATGGTAATCGTGCACTAGACGCATGTGGAAGAACCGCGGCTCGTAACTGCGGGCCGCTCAACCGAGGAAGAACCGAACGGCCATAGCCGGCCATGCCGATGGGAGGAACAACAGCTCCCCACGGCGTTGTGCTGCGGAAGACAACGGCCTACGTTCCGCAGGCCCCTTTGGCATAAGAACCGGCAGGCCTGTCGGCCGGCCGGGCGGAGGAGAGCAGCGACACTGGGAGGGCGCCGCACTAGACAAACCGAGGCCCGCCCATGCTGGTCTCTTTTTCCAAGAAGGTCTACAGGATTAAACCGGCCGGTTAGGGAGGGCACCACGGATTGGAACCACCGGTTCGGGCAGTCGGGGGGTCGCCCACCCCCCCCCCCCCCCCCCCCCCCCGCCACGGACCGCTAGGCCGGCCGGCTGAGCCGCGGCATGTCAGGCAACCGCTACCTTCGGGCCGGGCTGCACCTGCCTCCAGGCCAGGTCGCATTTCTTTAGGTCGGGCCAACACCCCATTCTGGGTCGGACCAGCCGAACCAAATTGGGTCGACTCGCCAATCAATTGGGCCTAATCGGTGGGGCCCGTACACTGAAATGCGAATAATATCACAACTGTGCGTCCGACCGACGCGACATCTGTCGTACGTGCCACAGACGGCGAATACTGTGTTGGGGTGGCAGACCAATGGAGGAAGATCACTACTGTGTTGGGGTGGCAGACCTACGGTACTCGATAGGAGGAGTACCTCTGTATGCTATTATGGGGTGCGCTATAGTGTTGGGGTGGTAGACCCATGGCGGGGTGCGTTATTGTGTTGGGGAGGCAGACCTATAGAACTTGACAGGAGGAGTACCTCAGCAGTCTATAGATAAGGAGTAGTACCTCGGAGTCGCGATAGGACTACTATACTCGATAGAGGATGAGTTCTCCAGCAGCCATGGTTTCGACATCATGAATGAAAATCATGGTTTGAGCTGAGTCAATGACCCTTGTGTTTTTCTCATGATTGAGATGGGTTACTTGATAACTTAGGTATATGTATGGCCATATACCTATGTAATGGTTATTTGTTGATATATTTATTTATTTTTTATCCCTGTTGGTTTTTGTGAGACCTTGAGGGTCTCGGGGACCCTACTGAGTATCGTTATACTCACCCCTAAACGGGCTATGCCCGTAGCTAGTTGTGTTGTATGTAGATGACAGACAACGCTGACTGAGGTATAGTGTATGGGGAATTGGCGGTACCCAGAGGTGGACACTCACCGTGAAGACAGACGGAGTGGACCGTTAAACGCAGAGTGTTGAGCATTACATATGTATATACCCTTTAGGTAGGAACTCAGAAGATGATCCAGGTTTTACTTCACCATTCTGTTGTTGTCTTTTCAGTTGTACTTTTCATTCAGTTGTAGCTGTACCTTTCTGTTGGGTTTGTATTTCCTGCCCCTTTGTACTTTCAGCACACTTGTTATCCTACTTTACATAGTGTTTGAATCCTCTTGTTCTATGGTTGTGTGTGTTTACATTTTATAAAGGCAATGCCTTCCCAGTTCTAGGGAATTACGCCTTTAGTGCTATTCGCCAGCCCCTGGCCTATGGATGGCGGGCTTGAGGTAGTCACAATGTGAGCCCTGAAGGACAGGTCGTGATAGAAAACATACCCTCTCTAACATACAATTCCGAAGAGCCATGTTACAGAGAGAAACCATTTCCATTCACCTCATCCAGAACATTTTCTAGACAATTGGTTGCAAAAAGGAGGCCAAAACCATGATCAACGTACGAGTAAAACATCCCACCAAAAAAATGCACCAAAAAACAGCCAAAACATCCCAACCACATCATTGCCTCATTAGCATGAACCTGCTGAGCATCAAGAAACCAACACCGAGAACACACAGGATCATAAGCAAGATTCCACATTCCACATCACAACCACTCTATTGATTTCCAGATCAATAAAAAAGTGGCAATCTGTGAGGGTAAAACCACCCCACAACACCTCAACGGAGATCCCTCCACTACTTGAGCCAAATCGAGATCCAATCACATGAAACCTACATGATGCAATAACAAATTGCAGGTCCTACCTCACTATTAGAATCACAAAACCCCAAAAAGATTTCCCCACCACCTTCGGATCGTGCCATCACAGCAACACCAAAGAGAACAACAATAGAAAACGGAGCCAAAACAAAAACATGAACCCAATAACAACCAAACCTCACTAAAAAAACACATCAAACATCAAAAATCATCACCAGAAAACATCACCTTTATGTTATACCAAACCCATATAATACCGAAAATCCTATCACCGAATTCCAGCGTTTGACTGCCAGATCCATCAAACACAGCTGCAAACAATGCAGCAACATAACAGAGTCCTTAAATATAGAATATGTAAACTCAAACACTAGATCCTCACTATACACCCATGAAAAGACTTGTCCAAAAGGGAATAAAAAAGTGTAGAAAACGAAAAGCATGACAAGATGTTAAAGGACATGGAGTCACAAAATGCCTCTACGGAATAGACACATCACACCACAATATCACATGGCCAAAGCATTGAAAATAAGTCACTCCACAATGGTAGAGGAAGGTGGCGGCAGGTGGAGTAAACCCTAAAGCGGAGCCCCTTACGGGTGCATCTTTATTTTGGATCAATCGTAAAATGATGTTTTAGTCCTGTTGAAACCATTCTATTAATATAATATATTTAATATGTTGACCAAGTATAGGAGGGAAGTGATAATGTATATTAATGTGCTTTTCCTAGATGGTATATTGAATTATATCATTATTATATGGTCATTATTTATTATGTCAATACTTTTTGGTTTATAGGTACTTTTTAAATTTAAAATTCTATATGAATTCTTCTATTTTCATTATATTTTGCATAGTATTAACTATAATAAGTTGAATCCCAATAGACCCATAACCTCATTTTATTAGTTCTTGATCGTTCATTTGGTATTGAAGGAGAGTTTCCATTTTAATTCATACTGGTATCGTCCTGAATTTCTCTTCATGGGTTTTGATTGGTGATTGTTTTGTTGTATTTGTTGTATTTGGGGAAAAAGTTTCGATTTTTTTATAATTTAGGTTGTTGAATCTTAAATTGAAAGATATTGGTGTTGTAATAATCCCTCATTCCCCTTATACTTTTCCATTTTTTGGATTCCTTGATTAAGGGAGAGGACTCATGAACATTATTTTTTTTATAATATGTAAATTAGATTAGTTTTTCTGTGGTAGAATATTATTGATTGGATTTAAGATGGTAATGAAATAATATAGTGGAAATTTATTTGTATTATTGATTGTGATTTTATTATGTTTTTTAAAGATATTAATTATATTATTTCTTTAGAGTCCCTAACACAAGTAACTATGCTTTGGTGGTAACAATTAAAAGTTGGTTCTAGGTCTATCTGATCAAATCCCGTTGAAAAGAATGATTTTTTAATCATGGAAGACATGATACATACTTGATTCTATCATAACATTTTAAAATATAATTCACAACATAGTTAAAGATAATATGCATCATCCTTGAAAACATTCTATAATTCCGTATTTATATCATGTGAATGGAATGAAAATAAATGTGATAAGAAATGATCCTTAAGGGTAACATACAATAGATGAAATCGTTAATAAATAAGGTGTAATCAATATAGAAACCAAAAAAATTGAACACACCTTACATTAAATAATTAATTTGACTATCATGTTTGTATATATCAAAATCAATATAGTAATGTTAATAATAGATGAAACATTATATTTAAACAATAACATGACTATCATGATTTTATAATAAATAATTAATATAGTATGGAAAATAATTGAACCTATATTTCATATAATTAATAACTTGTGCCCAAATTCAATCCACTGATAATATCAATGAAATGACATCATGGAATATAATAAATAAACTCTAAATGAATTAATCTCCTATTATAAAATGTCATTATCTCATTCCCTGATAAATTTCAAAAATATTGGTATAGAAACATTAGAAATCCAATTAATATTTTCATAATGATTATCCTTAGGATTCTATTAATTATTCTATGGTTTTATTTATTTATGATCCTGACCTATAACTACATGTCTAATGAATTTTTCATTATCAAAATATTGATTTAATTTAAAAAATATATTAACCATAAATAAATGTAATTGTTGATTAAATAATATAGATTATTAATATTTACCTATATAAATAAGTATCATTCATTGTGAATCCCTATATATATAAATGATATAAATTGTAAGAAATAATTATATATCTCAGAAATAAAATGGATATTTATGTGAGATGTTTTTTCAGTGGTCACATGAATCTGACTGCTATAAGGGAATTATAATGACTAAAACATTTAACAAAAAATGTGAATATAAATATTTTCCTTGGTCAAACTAATCATACACCACAAATTGAAAACATTAGGATTGTATTATTATATGATATCTCTAGTTGAGTACAACTAAAATTAAGGTTTTTTATCTTTTATGAATATGGATACTATAAAATGATCAATAAAACATTCATGGGGAAAATAAAATATAATTTTGAGAATCACTTTAAAAAAATGAATTATTATAATATTAGGGAAAAATTAATTGAATATATACCAATAAAAATGTAAATAAACATCAAAACAATGAGTTTAGATGGTGTTTTTTAATTTAATAAACCTCATATAATTATAAAAAACATTCATATTACACTGTCGTTAATTTTTTTAAAGTACATCATTTAGAAAAAAATAAGAATATTACATTGAACAAATTTTATAGAAAGTAAAAAATGTCTACAAATGACATTTATAAATATTTTTCTATTTCAATTTTTTTAAATATATTTAGAAAACATATATATGTATGGAAAATGATTATTGACTAATCTGAAAAGTAAATTCATACTTTTTTTTAAAAAAATAACATTAATTTTAAGTTCCAAGGATAGTAAAATTGTACTATTTCTCTAAAATATCATAAATATTTATATTATTGGAAAATAAATATTCTTTATTATAATATTATAAAATAAATTCATTGAATAAATGTTCATTCATAAAAAGTATCAATTAAAATTGGTTTATGAAATAATCACTTACATAGATCATTGAATTAATATGATAATTAATCAATTTTATTATGCCTCTATGATTTAATAAAAAATTAATCATGTAGAAAAATAAAAAAATTAAATGGTGATTACATATAAAATCATTTAATATCAATTAAAAAGAAGTAGTAATATAACCTCGTGAAAAGAGATTGTGTTGTGAAATTCCTAACAACTAGTTACCACTTATGTAAAATATCCATTCATGAAATTATTCAAATTGAAAATTAAAATAACTTGATATATTATGGTATCATGAAATTAAATGAAAATACGTCATTATATAATCCTTATGATAGAAATTAGGTATATAACGTTATAATATTCCTTAATGGAAGTTAATTAAGGCAATGTCCCTTAAAATATCATTTATGTCTTAATAAAACCCGCTCAAAAGCGAGAGAGGGAGATTGATGTTTATATTCATAAAAATTGAATAATAATAACATATGATGATAAATATTCAATATTTAGTATATAAACAATTTAAAATTAATTAGGATCATAAAATAACAAGTTCCTCAAATAGAATGGTTTTGAGATGAGAACCCCAACCTCTCATTTTTAGATGATCATTCATTAAAATAATATATTCTATTTTAATAAATATTTTAAATTAATAATAAATATATATTCATTTATATTATATAATATTTGATCTTGTTATAACATATTATAACCTATTAATTAATAATATTTCATTATTAACATATTTTTAGATGTAAACTACAATGTTTTTTCATGCACATTTTATAATAAAATATCCAATTTCTATACATAAGGTATGGGTAAATAAACTAAATAATTATAATAATGTTATTAATGTCATATTTATTTATTATATATATTTTTAGAATCATTTATGACATTTTGAATAATAAAATCAATGGTATTGATTAATGGATACCGTAAATCATATGTACGCTTGAGTGAAATAACCAATCCTTTAATGAATGAAATTTTATGGAACTGGATGATATATAATTTTTACAAAATTAATAAACATAATATTTATTATCTTAAATTTTTTATTTCTATAATTTTGACAATCCATGTGAGTTGGGGATTGAAATGAAATTACATTAGTCCGTGGGGAGGTAGTCCACCGTATGTAGAAGAGATGATTTTTTTCAAATGTGATGATGAATGAGATGGGAAAATATGATTCTATAATCATAAAAAATCAATTTATATTGAAGATAGTATTTTTATTATATTATAATTTTTAATAAAACATATATGTATGAAAAATAAGAATAAAAAAAGGGGGACAATAATGATGATTACCTTTACATGGACAAACCATCTTTGGATATCTTATTATGGACCATAGGATTGGAATATTGAAATGAAATGTATATCTATAATGTTTTTAATTATTTTTGTGTGTTATGCTAATATTTTTTTGTTTAGAATATTGTCCTTATAGTTTTCAATATGTTATGGGATAGGGTTCCAATTTATTATTGAGGAAGAGTGACATTTTTATAAATACCCAAAACTATTTTTCAATTTGAATTTAGTATCGCATAAGTTTCAATTTAATTGATAAATATTTCATTCGAGTAAATTTAATTTAAATAAACATATTCTCTATAAAAATAGAAATGTGTTATAAACTTTTTATTTACTTACAAAATATGATTACATACATTTACAATTTTTGTTTTCACTATGGTTACAATTATTTTAACCAATGTAAATATACTATTAATATTAATATAAAATGTGGAATATTAGATAATTTATACCTATTGAATATATATATATATATATGAAATATAATTTATTAAACAAAAATACTAATTCTGTGGAAAAAAAATTTTAACATAGGTGAATGTATCAGAGAAACCCTCATTTTAATCATAATCATGTTAATTTTTGTGTGTTTCTACTAATCACTTTGACCAAAAATAATGTTGACATTATTATTAAATATTAATTTTAATAATACCATATTTTTGACAAATATTATTAAATTAAATTCACATAATTTTCATAATTTTGTCAAAAAACCCCACGTAAGTTGTCTAAAAAACTGGTTTTAAGAATTGTATTATTGATGCATAAAATTGCCATATAACAGCTCTATGAGTATTGTTCATAATTAAATGTATTTAAATTTATATATTTATATATATTATTTATAAATTTCAAAAAAATCATTTATTATGTGATTTTATTTTAATTAATTCAAACAGAACAATATTATGCATTTGAAAACATTATTATGAAAATGTGTTCATAAACCCAAACAATAAACTCACACCAAAATCATGTCTTAATATGATTAAAATATAATTAATAATACTATTTATAACTAAATAATCAAATTATTGTTTGATGAAAAATTCAATTCATATGTTTATATTAAAATTACATAATATTTTAAAAATAAATGATAGTTTTACCAAAAGAATTATTTCTCACTTGTTAAAAAATAACACTTTTTATGAAAAAAATAAAAAAATTAAATGAAATATAATTTTAATTTTTTTATATGAAAATATGTATTCTAGTTATAAAATTAAATTTTATAACATTTAATTTGTAAATTAATATTTCCAACCATTAAATGAAAAAAATATGAAAATTTATTTTGATGAATAAAATGATATTACTAAAAATATGACTGGTTATTTCCTAATATATTTTCATTATATTTTTATATAAATGGCCCTATATATGTATATATATTATAATTATCTTAAACTTATTCATATTGTCCTGTTAAAAAATTAGTATATTATTATTGAAATTAAATTGTATATTCTATGGGTTGTTTAAGCCCTATGTTGTGTATCATAACTGCTATAGAACATAATTTTCATTTATTAAAATTAGTAGGTGTTACATCATTCAAAATATAATAATTTCATTATCATAATTTAAAATTTTTATCATAAAAACATGGCTTTATCATTTTAAATTTATTTTCAGAAGCCAACATATTTTAAAGGGTTAGTAAAACATCTAGTTATTACAGGGAAGGTGGAATACAAATTTCATCATGAATAACACATAACTAGGTTTTAATATAGGGGAAAATTGGATATAAGTGAAATTATGGACATGTAATAAAACACTAAATTCTTATGGATAGAAATAGAAATCAACCATCCTAAGAATCAGACAAATCAAGAGAATGCTAATTATCTCACACACATGAATCAAAGGTGGGATAGAAGAAAAATAAATCATCAAATATAAAGTTAATAGAGTAAATATTTTTCAATAACAATTTCATATAGATAAGGGATTGATTTAATATTTTGATAACCGGAAAATATACGTAAAAGATATATTATTATTTCATTTTAAAATTATCATCATTTGGGTATTCTTTGATCAATTCTCATTTTATATATAACTCCAAAAAATAAATATCTGAGATGAAATTTGATTCATAATTATGTAAAATTATATTTTAATAGATCATAAGATATATAAAATAGTTACATGGTTTTTCATCTGACTCTAAATATTTATCAAAACATAAACTTTTAGAATAAGATGTCCAATATAATTCATTAATCTCAAAAACAAAAATATTAATAACCAATATAAAACATAATGCTTATATGTCAAATTGATTAAGTGAATACAATTTCATAAGAAATGGAACTTCATTTAGGTCAGTGGTTGGTGATGCACCCATGTCAATATTCAGATGCTGGATCAAGCCTTATGGATTTAACAGATGGGATGGGTTTTCTTAGAGAATACTTTCATCTGTTTTATTAAATGATATTAATATAAATCCTACCACATTCCATTTAATATAACAAACAGAGTTAAAAATAACATTACACTACTAAAAATATGACCTTTAACCACGCTAGAAAAGTACATTAACATCGCTAAAAAGCATTGCTAATTGAGGCAAAGATAAAGGGGGGTCCTTTTTATCAGCGCTTAGAAAAGCTCTTATAAAGGAACCTTTTATCTGTGCTGAAAAAAGTGCTTCTAAACAACCCCTTTATCAATGCTTTTTTAGCACTGATAAAATAGGTCTTTTATCAGCGCTTTTAAAAAACATCGATAATGGGCAAATTAAATTTAAAAAAAATTATAATTTTATTTATAATTTGGAGGGGGGGGGGATTTTAACAGTGCTTGACCCTCCTCCTTTATTAGAGCATGGCGGGCTACCCTCACTCTCTCCCACACGCTGCCCATCCCACACATCCCCCACACACATGCCACTCTTTGTTTCCACCCGAACTCAAACCCATGACCTAGGCCTTGCGCGCCTGCACCATTACCACTAAACCATTTTTTCTTTTTCACTATTTAATGATATATCTATTTATATATATATTTATATTTAGTGTTAAATTTATTCATATATTTATATAGTTTCATATTAATATAAATATATTTTGTTATATTAAGACATATATATTTATTCATATATTAGTATATATATTCATTCATATATTAATATATATTTATATCTTTTTATATATATTTTTAGTTACAAATTTTTATCCGTATATTTAGTTTTATAATAATATATATTTATACGTTTATTTTTAAATACATTTATAAAATTTGTTTTTTATGTGTGTTTATAAATAAATACATAAATACATACATATATACAACACACACACACACAAACAGACAAACACACACACACACACATATAAATATATTTACGAATAAATACATATATATGTGTATTTAAAAATCCATAGAATCTTAAAAAACCACAAAATATAATCCAGAAGCCCGTTTTGACTGAATAACAAGACAAATAAAATAAAATTAATCAATATTTGATATGATATGTGGTACTAGCCTAACAGACATCCGGATGAAATGTTATACATATTTGAATGTTAACAAATCAGGGTATCCCGACTAAAAACGCAGTTTTGGAGGCCTTATGGGCCTTTTTTGGCCTCGAAATACATGACCATAGTGTCCCATGGGTAAATAGCATGTAGATCACATTGCAGGAATTGATTTGATATACTGTTCAGCTCAAAGGGACACCCGGATCCGAAGTTATAGTCGTTTGAAGTTTCAGTTACATTTTCAACTTATTTTAGATTTTTATTAATTTTTTTTATTTATTGTGTCTTGAAATTGTTTTTAAATGATTAGTAATCGATGATAACATGAAAATTATTAATTAATAATAGTTTTAAAAATATTTTAATGCATTTTCAATAAATTTATTATATGTTAAATGTAATAGTATATTTATAAGTAACTAAAACATATTTAAAAAATATAAATTATATTTAGATCAACATAAAAATAATTACATAACAATATATTATTTTTCATGATTTTTTTTGAAATATAAAATTTATCAGTGCTAGGAAAAAGCGATGATAAAGCCCCCCTTTGTCAGTTCTTTTTTTAGCGCGGTTAAAGTGGATCGCTTCCCTTACCCGTTTTTATAGTAGTGTTAATAACCAAATCACTTTTTAAACACTTATGATTTTTTTAAGACATATTTATATCAATGAAATAAAATATTATAAATATGATATTATTACCATAACATAAATGATCATATTAACCGGATTTATTATCAATAAATTCAAACTATTGTCCACAAAATAAAAACATTTATTTCTATAACAACATAGTCACTAAAAAAGTGTTATACATAGGTGTTACATATAAATTTAGCACATAATAAAATTTAATAAATATATACAAGATACTTCTATAAGACAAAACCATATAAGAGTTATCTTTGAGTCTGAATATATAATTATACATGGAATTATATATGAAAAATGGCACATCAAAATATCAAACAATCATCATCCAAATCATAAATATAGTTTCTTTGTTGATATCAATATTTTGAATACAATTTTAATTGTTTTTCCATGAAATGTGAATTATTATAATAATTTAACATGATATTGTCAAACTAGGTGTATAGTATGGACTGTTGTCATGTACTAGGTGACGATCGAGTCAACAGAGATTTATACTATTCAAAAGTTATTACCCATAGAAACAATTATTCCAAAATGACATACATTTTTAATTTCATCATATGGATGTATTTTAACGAAAAAATATATATATAATTACTCACAAAAACATTAGGATTATCCTCTATACTTATCATCAATGTCTATCATAGGTTTATTTTCCCTAGTATGTGTCATCCTAAATCTATTTCCCTTGGATTATTCTAAACATTATATGAATCCCACTACAAAAACACCAAATCAAATATCCCAAAGATGGTGGATATATTTATACATTTTTTCTATATAAAAATTATTGCATCCAGAAAAACCAAATTGTTTAGTAGACTTGGTGTACTAGATATATACATGAGTGTTATATTAAATTAGAAAAAATAAAATAAAATATAGTGACATCGATTATTTTTCTTCCTTAAACATGGCAATAGTTTCCATCATCATAGTTAGGGGAAGAGGAAAAGATAAGGATTATCATGAATAATCAGTGAGGGTTATATATATTGGAATCTATAATAAATTTCAAATTCATAATCAATATTTAAATTTAAATATTTGAACACACAAGGTACATTATCAATAACACAACTATAATTATTATATAAGGAATAATTGAAAATGAAAAGGTAAATAACTAAACACATAAATAATTTAATCAATAACATTACAATCATTATTTGAAGAGGAAAATTGATAAGGAAGGGTGTATAACATAATACACATTGCACTAAATAAATAACATTATTTTCAGGACTATCAAAGACATCAAAAATATGTTATGATAAATAATATAACCAAAATTCAATTTATTTAATAAAATTATATCTAAATAATTCAATGGATAATATCATAGTAATAATATCATGGAATATGGTAAAGAAATTATCAATGAATGAAATTCATAATAATGGTCATAATCCTCTCAAAAATAATGATATATGTACTATCAAGACCTATCACTAAAAAAGATTAATACTATATGTTGGTACACATCAATCCTATTTAATGATTGTTTATTAATTCATTGTAGTGTAATATTCATTCATATAGGGATACATAAATCCATTCCCCACATGACACTACATGTACATGATATTCCTCATATATCACATGATTGATTTAATTCATGAATAAAATGTTGTATAATCAACATTTCATAATGATTAATGAATATAGATTACCAATAATTCCCATGTTGATTAGATAACATTCATTATAATGTAAAATATTTATATGGGGAATAAAATTTAATATATAATCATATATATGATAATGAATAAGGTTATTTACATGAAATATGATGTCCAATGATCAAAATTAATGTCACCATTTCAATAGAATCATAATCACAACTGATATTATTTATTAATGAATACATGAATACTTTATTCGGACAATATGATCATACAAAATTGAAAAAATGAATAAAATTTTCATAATTACATTATATTCCATATGTATTACAAGTAAAATAATGTGTTGTTTTCAATGGTGAATTGAAATACCATAAAATGATAATTATAAAATTCTTGAGGAAAATAGTATTTCACATTGAAAATGACATATGAAAGCTAGAAATTTACATAATGATAGGAAGAATATTTTCTTATAAAATAACATTAAATAATATATATGAATATCATAAACAATGAATGTTACTGATGGAGGGTAATTCCATACATGTAATTTAATTTAACAAAACATTCGAATCACCCGTTTTAAAAAATAAAAAAGTACAATGTACACAAAAACAAAAGATGAATCCATTTAATAAATTGGAAAAACAATAACATGGAAAAACTTTTTATTCAAAATTAACTTCATTAATTTTGATTTTTTTTATTTTTATAGAATAATTTTATATTTAAAAAAATTCTGTTATACAGATAAACCAATTAATCATTTATTTACAAATTTTATCATTAATTTTAAATATCAAGTAGATGAATATATAATACCCATGAAACTAGACATCTATATTGGGTGCTAAAACATGGTCTGTAATTTTTTTAACAAAATTAACTATATAATAATATTACACATTACATAAAATAGGATATTTTATTGGTCTAGGTTTTGGAGGATTAGAAAATCTGTACATTTTTCAGAATTGTAAAAAAAGTAATAATACAATGAAATATACACCACATGAAGTAACATCTTAAGGGAAATCAACACCTTCGGAAAACTATTCTAATCATGTGAAAAATAATTTTATTCAAGATGTGAGCATTTAATATGCCCATTAAGTGGTTTTGAAAAACATGTTAAATATTTTCATGGAATAAAAATACATAAATATATACATAATAACAAGTATATATCCCAAATAATGAAATCCATATAATTTTAAAAATATTTAATTTCATAAAAAAATTATATTTGAACATTTCATTGTGATTTCTTCATTTAAAAAATAATGTTTTCTGAATGATTTTAGATAATTGGAGGACAATAAGAAAGACAGAAGGTTTCTAGTCATAACTCTTATGAAAAAATTCCCCCTTTAGTCTCATGGGATCATTCCAAATTACATTACATAAGTTATACTAGTGCTTATTTTTTAAATCACATGGTCCTGGCTTTCTCAATCATAAACCAAAACAATTCAAAAATACATACATAATTTTTTTAAATAAAATAATCTTTCTTATAAGATCCCATAAAAATTTCATTAATATTTTATAAAACCATTATTAGAAGAATCCCTTGTATAGAAATATATTTTTTCATTTAAATGTGAAAAATTGTACACATAATAAAATAAATTCATACATGATTAAAAAAATTAATATAATGTCGATGTTATGCGCAATTCATGGCCACAACATTAAGAAAATGTGATGTCCATAATTATTAATTCACATTCAAGATAATATTCATATCTTGATATTCATAATCTATTTTAATTAATAATTACACATACTGAAGTTTAAGAGATATAATATTATTATTATTATTATTATTTCAGCATATATGAATAATCTCCATTTTGAAATCACAAAAACAAATTGTTTTTTTTAACTATTATTTTCAATATATTACTGTAATTTATATGTATATATATTGACAGATTAATTTTAAATCAAACTCAATTATATATAATTAAATTGAACCCTTTTATAAAATATTTGAAATAATAAATCTGTTACATGATAAGACATTTTGAATTTCATGATCTATTTTGATGTAATCAAACAAATAAACATCAGTAAAATTACCCTTACATGCCATCATCAATAATATTATAAATATCACATTTCTTTACATTTATGTTTTCTGAAAACCCAACATAATTTAATAATATAAAATTAAACCATTATAAATTTAAATTCATGAATTGTTAAGAAAAAAAATTAACCATTTCATAAAATTTATAAAGTTTAGAAGAAAACATCCTTATAAATTTTATACATAAATAACCCTTATTTATTTTTATAAAATCACAAGACTCCTCCTAATACTTCAAACATTGTAATGTTGTTTTTCAAAATTAATTTGATTACTAATATAAGTAATTTATTAAAATAATTATCCACTAAAGAGAGATGTGAAAAATTAATGTGGCTAAACTAACAGACCATACTCAATCATGCCATTACAGCTGGGTTAAAGATAAGAAAAAGAAACATTTAGTGTAATATGATCATTCTGCGAAAAATGTGAACAACAATAGTGACATAAAAAATGTATAATACACTTAGAGGGAAAGTGAATATGAAAAACTTAGACCAAAACAAAAAACATTTTACATGAATCACAAATAAATCCCAGATTATTGACAAAACAATAAATTAAAATTACTAAACAATGAAATATGATGAAAATAAGGAATTTTTTTTATCAAAGTAGTTCAAAATAATGAAATATAATTTAAAATTACCACAATTGTTAAATTCATATCGATAGTAAATGAAGAATCAAATAAAACACTTTGATGACCGAAATGATCCTATATTAGACACCAAAAAGAAAAACAATGAATCTATATCGTATTAATTTTAAAAAGAAGATTGACCGAGATTGAACACTTAAAATCCCAGACTAGTGATTGAATCACTTACTGAGCACGGAAAACCATCGACACTGCTCGAATCATATAGAAAAACACCTCATACACCCTCATCTGTGGCCAAGATCACTCAAACATCCATACAAAGTCCTCAAATTTGACCTCATCTCGATTGTGGACTACCCATCAGTTTCAAATCTACCTCATATATACTCTGATTTTGTTTCACAAAGACCTCACGTGAGACTCCTCCAAAACAGGACCCTAAAATCAGCCCATCCTTGATTTATCTTTTATTTTTATCATGTTTTAAATTTTTTATATTCATATTATATTCTCAATAAATGAAATTTATATATATATATATATATATTAACAATATTCATCATTTTAGATTTTACAATTCATAATTTCATAATTTCATAAAATATATTAACTTTATCATTAATATGACATCAAATATTTATTCATATAAATCATATTTATATTATATAATTTATTTATTATAGAAAAATAATATAATAATGAAAATACATAGGAAAAATTATATGTTATCTATTAGTTGTATTAAAATATTATTTTAAATGAAATCAAATTTTCATAACATACATTATTTGTTACTGAATATTAATATAAAATTATTTTGAAAACTATATATTTGAAATATAATTTTTTGAAAGTATTGTTATTAATTAATGTACATTGTTTTAAATATTTTTCTTCATAAGATAATTTATTTAATCATATAAAAAAATTACTAGCGTCTTACATTATTCCCACATAACATAATTGCATCTTCACAATTTGTTCGTCAGACAAAAAGGAATTCTGAATTTTTATCTTCAAAATTGTGAAAAGTAGGAATCATATACTATACCTCTTATATGACAACATATAATCTTTAAATTTATCTAGAACGTTCCTCTGATAACATCTATAGTGCCTTAGAACCTGTGCTTTTGGATTCGGTGCGAAATCATACCATGTAATGTTTTTATAAAATAAATAGATTAATTACACATAATATTACATAATCAAGGACCCTATACCGATCTAGGTTTTTGTAGGTTTAGAAAACAAATTAAATTTTTTTCATAGTTGTACAGAAAAAATAAAATGAAAAAACGTATGTACTAACTTTAAAATATAACAATGAAAATTTGAAAACCCTATTGAAAATGTGAAAAATAATTTAAAATAAGGGCTGAGCATTTAATGTGAATAGTAAGGGGTTTTGAAAAACGTAGAAATATTTTATGATCATAAATATATTTAAATAGGTTTATATATTGAAAATTATATTTCTAAATCATTAAAATCCATATTATTACAAAAATATTTAATTTCATTATATTTGAAAAGATCATTGGGATATCTCTGATGAAAATAATAATTTTTTGTGGGTCATTTTTGATAACTGGCTGAACATAATAAAATCCAATTGTTTCCTGTCATCGCTCATATGGGAAAATTTTCCCTTATGTGTTATGGATCACTACCAATAACATAAAAAATATTTTTCTAGTTCCAGTTTTGGAAATCACTTTTAATGGACCTCCCTTTCCCAATCATATCCTAAAAAATTTAAAAAATACAAACATTAAATTATTTACTTTAAAAGAAACTAACCATTCCATAATATTCCATTCATATTTCCTTGATAAATTATAAAAACATTTTTAGGATATTACCTTCATAATAAAATATTTTAAAATTTTAATTTCAAAAATAAATTAATAAAAAAATAAATTCTTACATGATTAAAAAACATGGCTTGTTAATGTCATGAATAATTCATTTTTAGATCTTTTTGAAAATATGGACTCTATAATTTTTATTTAATATTACTGATTATAATCTAATCATTCTATGAGTACTTATTTTGAATCAATAATTACATTGATTAATGATTTAATGACATCATAATATTATTTTTATTTTTATTCATTTTGTGTTAAGGATAAATTTATTATTTAAATGACATATACAATTTGGTTTTTTGTGGAAAAATATTTTTTCATAACTAATGGTAATATTTATATTTATATATAATGTTTAAATAAATATAATCTATATACAATGAAATTAAACCCCTAAATAATAAATTCACAATAATAAATCTCTTACAGGTTTAAAATTTTCATTTTTGATGAACTATTTTGATGTAATCGATCAAATAAACATCAAACCAATTAACAATAAACTCCCTAATTAATAAATTTATAAGTAGAATATTTATTTACATATCCATATAATATGTTTTAAAATAATACTTAATTTCATGTGATAAAATTAAACCCTTATAAATTTAAAAACATGAATGTATAAGTAAAAAAGTTAAACCCTTACATAATTTTTGTGAAATTTAGAAGAAAAAATATATATAAATTGTAAAAATAATTAACCATTGTATATTATTATAAAATATATAGACCCCTCATGATTCAAAAATTATAATGTGGTTTTACCAAATTAATTTTATTTGTGATATATGGCTTTTATAGGCAAAATTATAGATTGAATATTGAAGAACAAAAGAAAGTGGATGAACCAGTGGACTAAAATCCAGAATTAAAATAAATATACGAGAAAGAAATAAAAAACACATTTACTCTAATAAGATCACTATGAGAAAAAACATAACATCAATGGTGACATAAATTATTTGATTATACAAGTACAGGGATAGTGCCAATGACATGTGTGGACTAAGACAAATATTTTTATTTATCATATTCAAAATGAAAAACATAAAATCACAAAAAAAAATATAATACTGAAAAAAAATTAATATGACTAAAAAAGTGAAATTTGATAAAAATTAAGACAATCGATGATTGAAATAATATATAATAATGACATATTATTTAAAATTACAACAATAGGGACATCCAAATCGATAGAATATTATGTATCTAACAAAAAACTTAAATGAAATAAATGGTCCTCGAATCAACAAAATAAAAAGGAACCTTCCTCGTTGATATTTTAAAATGAAAGACAGTCTGAGGGTGAATCCTTAACATCACACACTAGCGAATGAAACCATACTTGAGTTTAGAAAACCATTGATACTGGTCAGATCATACCTGACAATGCCAGGTCCACTGTTTTCGGTGGACAAGCTCCCTTCAACACCCATATAAACACCTCGAAATCTTCCTCATATCGTTATTGGCCTCACTATCAGCACTGCCTGAACCTAAGAGTCCCTCAGTTTTGTTTCACAAAGCCCTCATGTGAGGCTTCACCAAAAAGAGACCCTAAAATCGGCCCATCCCCAATCTCAATTTTATTTTTATCATATTTCCAATTTTTTGTTTTATACATATTATATTCAAAATAATAAAACAATTATATATGAAAGAAAACTAACAATATTATTTATTTTATATTTTTATATATATAATTTTATAATTTCATATAATATATTAACATTATTATTTTAATATTTTATAATTGACCGTAGAAGAATATTGTTTTATTTATAAATCCATAAAATATTATTATTATTATTTATTGTTTTATATCAAATAATTAAAAAATATTATCATTATAATTACTTATTTATAGGACCTGAAATATTTATTTTAAAAAATAATCTTTCATATATATTATTATTTATTATGCCAACATAATTTAATATTAAAAATTTAAGGTGATATTATATAATAACTATAATTTATATTATAATATTATATTAAATACAACCCCATTTACATAACACAAAATGTTTTT
Organism: Viscum album; assembly: GCA_963277665.1. Lineage (NCBI taxonomy): Eukaryota > Viridiplantae > Streptophyta > Magnoliopsida > Santalales > Viscaceae > Viscum > Viscum album. The sequence continues at coordinate 556,506,118 of OY728138.1, forward strand.
ATAAAACATTAATTTCAAATTAACATTTAATTATAATTATTTTTATGTATTATTTTTTTAAACCTAATTTAAATTATTATTTATCATAAATTAATGTTCTAAAAATTAAAACCCAGATTACTAGTGTTTTAAAAATAATTTTCAATTAAATGAAAAAACTATGAATAAATATATGAGAATAAAAGTAAAGGTGTTTATAATAAATTGATAAAATAATCTTCCTTAGTTGAAATTCAAGATTTATCAGTCATGAATAAAAATAGATTTGTAAATAAACCCTTACATAGATCAAAACATTGAATTGAAAATTATAAAAATAATTGACTGTGTGTGACATTTTTGAAATAGCCTAAAACTAGATTATATTCAAAATAACATAATAAATATTTAGTAGTAAAATAATATTATTATATCAATGAAAATTAAGATGTAATATAACCCATAAGAATAAAAATAAGTAATCAGATTCCTAACCCAATGGATATATTCATGTTAGGTCCCCATAGATTAAATAAAACAAAATAATTTTTTTTACATAATAATAATTATGAATGATTCATGATATTTCATGTTAAAGTGGTATTATATAGACCATATGAAATAAACTAGGATCATGACATTACAGTATGCCTCACATAAGAAAAATTTAGATAATTTCCCTTTAAATTTTTGAATCCTATTAATAAAACACACTAGAGATAAAGTGAACATCAAGATGATGTCAAAACATTGTAATAATAATAAATGATTATAAATATTCTATTGTATACAAATATAAACTATATAAAATGAATTACTTGAATAAAAATATAATGTGGCTTATAATTGATTTTTTGAGATCAAAAGTCATACCTCACATTTCCCTTTAGTTAAACATGATATAACATCATGTATAATGGTTTTATGAATTTTATTAATTTATATAATAACTATATTACTAGTTATTATATTATAAATTATCTTATTATAACATATTATTACCCATTCGTTTATAATATTACATTATTAAAAAAAAATTGGGTGTTATATACATTTTTATCTCAGGAATGTTTTTCATTGGAGTTTTCATTCATTTAAATAGAATATAGACCAACATATAAATAGTTATATTAATTTTATAAATATATTATTAATTTTTTGGGTACATTTTTACAATCATTCTTTATTGTTATACAATGAAAATGATATTTTATAGCTTCATGGAGACAACATGTCATACGTACGCACATGTGATATTATCATTCCATTGATGGATGAAAGGGTAACAAAGTGGATGGTATTTTAGTAATTAATAAAAAAATAATTCCATATGTATAATATATATATTAATTATTTCCATCCTTATGAATACCAGTCATACTCAGTGATAAAAAAAATAATCTTGTTCGAAATATAGTATGTTATTGTACACACGAGCGATACCTTTTTTTTGAATTAGATTGAATATAAGAAGGATAAATATTATTATTTAAACAAAATAGAAAAATAAGATTATGGTATATATTTATAAGGTTATATTTTATTGTTGATACCTAATTATCGATAAATAATACAAAATAAAAATAATAATCTTAGTGAAGATGATTAGCATTTCCTAGAAGACTCTCCTTCAGGTCACTTAATAAGGAACATATTATTGGCTTTTACAGAAGTTATGAACAACAATAATGAGTCTATGGATATTTTGTTTTAGTTTGGTATTATAATGTTTCTTTATATAAGTCAATAAGTAAGAAGAGGTAGTTCCCTTTTATAATTGAAGAGGTGATCCATTTCTATAAATACCCAAAACTATTCAGTAATGGGATGTAAATCTCATTGAATGATCCTGCGAACATTATATGTAATATATTTTTTAGAATTTAAAGTCAATAAAAACCTCCAAAAAATTATATTCATGTTTTAATCATTTTATTAATATATAATACCATATTACATAATTTTTCAATTTTATTTATCACTTCGATAACTAGTTTTTTTAACATGGTAATTAATCATTGAGGCCTAAAATAAAATAATCATTATTTGGAATTTTCAATGCATATTTTATAAATATGAAATAAAATTTATTAAATTTAAATCAAATGTCTATTGAATATTAATTGTAACACATGTGCAAGTATCACACCAAATTACAACAACCTCGTTACTTAATATTTATTGTTTTTTCTAATCATAAGGAAATATAAATTTCTAAATATTACATAAAATTAATTATTATTATTAAAAATTTAGTCCATTTAAGTAAACTCAGTTCACATAAGAGAAATAATCTATCTTAAAAAAATACTCATAAATATTGTTGAACAACTATTTTTCAAAAAATTTCTAATTTAAATTATAGCAGGAAATTATATTAAATATATGATTAGAGATGATAATAATATGGATATAATTTAGTATATATATATATATATATTAAACATATTCCAATTAAATATTTATTTATTTGAGGTCATTATAAATAATTTAAATGAAGTATCATTATCCATTTGAAAACATTTAGCAGAGAATTTTTTTTGAATCATAAAAATAAACATACAACCAAATTAAGATTAATTATGATTCAAATGTAACAAATTAATTCAAATATGCAAAAATAATACACGTTTTACATTGAAATCCCAATTAGATCACAACGTTAATATAAAATTACATAATTTACTCAAATAAAATGACTTTTTTTTAGAAAATATGTATTTTTCATTATTCACTAAAATGTCACTCTTCATAAAAATCCCCAATATTCACCTTATAATATTTTTTATATTATAAATTAAAATGTGAAACATTACTTATATAATAAATTTTATTAATGTTTTATAAATTAATTAAAATTCCCAATCATAAATGAAGATCAAAATGCCTTTTGAAAAAAGACAATTGAAGAATAAGATGTTAATATTAAAAACATGATAGATTATTTATTTAGAAATTATCAATAAATTTATATAGATTTTAACATATATATATATATATATATCATTAATTAGTTATTCACATCTATAACATCTAAAAAAACTATTTTATAATGGTCATATTATTATATTTATCATTTGGGATAGTTGTTTCATGTTGTATACACTACTATCCAAAATTTATTTTCATTAAAAATCACAAGGTGTAAATATTTCTATTTGTTTTTTTACTACTATTAAATATTTTTCATATATAGATTCATTGTTATAACTACCATTTCTCTTCTGAAACCACCTTTCATAATGTTTTAATCAAGAAACCAAGATACAATATATTTCAATATAGTCATCAATGGTTTGGTTATCACCAATGAATGTGATAGTAAATTAACTCAATATAATTGTCTAAAATGGTTGATTTTGGATGTTGTTATTATAATAATTTGTAATTATACAATATTAAATTCCTTTTAGTATTTTGGTATTTGGGGTTTTCGTGGGGCCCATTTCTTTATAATTATTGTTGATGGGTTTGAGATATTGGTGTTTATTTTTAGCAGGCATATGACATCTTTACCATAGATGGGTATAATAAATGCGTGTGGGGATATATGTTGATGGTATGTCTGGTCATATGTAATATAATGTCCTGTATAATTATTTTGGAGTTATTTTAGTGTTTTGTTGTGTAATTTCGAATGATATTACTGTTTCATAGCGGTTTTCGGATGTTATTATTATGGAAAAATTTAGTAGTGGGTGTGGGAAAAAATTAAAACATATATTTAATATTAATGAAATGTTTTTAATTGGATGTAACGTGTAGTTCTGTAAATTAATTATTTTTTAAGGTTATAAATGGGTAGTCAATACATTTTGGATTAAATAGTATTAGTAAATTAATTTAGTATATAGTGGTAAACACTAATTTTTCATATAATGTCATAAAATTGGGAGATGTGAATGTATTATGTGGTTGTTTTCTTATAGGAAATGGGGTTGGTTTTTGTGGATATATTTTTCATGATATTTTTATGTGGTAGTGATAAAGTGGTAATTATTTTGATGATTGGGGAGTTAAAAAATATGATTTAAATAATAATATTTTTGGGTTTTGTGATGTTTTATTATTCATTTCAATTGTTATTTCATTATGCACCCCACCTTAGTTGGGTATGTATAATGATAAAAATATGTTGTTATTTTTAGGATATTTCTTTAATGTCTATGTTAGTGGAGGAAAAAGAGTATGAATCCAACCTCTTCATATATATCCCTTCAAGTTATTCCATAGAATGTGATATATCACGTTTGACCTATTATCTGGATAGAGTGATGGTACTAGGTAAGGTCACATGTGGTTGGAGGTTTCCATTGGGTTGATTTCCTTCTTTTTTATAGAACCTTAGTAAGACATATAAGTTATGGGTTTTTAATTTTCACTAGAGGTGGTATTGAGATTCAATATTGTATTGATCGATATAGTAAATCTAATAAAAAGACCAATGATATTTAGTACTCATCAAGGGTTAGGGAAGGTTTTGATTAGGTATAACCCACATTAGGTTATACAATATTTGTATCATTGTTGGAAATATAACTATATATGGTTTGGAAGTGATCTTATGTTTGGAATTGTAGTGTGTGACTGAATAACTATAAAAAAGTGTTGCAAAGATCCTTTTTCTATATTATTTCATTACTATGTTGTTGAAATTGGAATTTTATAAGATTAAATATTCATGGTGAGGTTATCCATTAATTTATTAGCTACGTGCTTATTGATTTTAAAAAAATTTCGCAAAATCATTAGTCTTATTATTCTACCACATTCATGAGAGGTCATGAGAAGGATCATATGTATTCTCACCCATGTGTGTGTGTGAATATATATATATATATATATCTCAATTTTCAATTTCGATGTTAGGTATCATGATAAATAGTACTCATTTTATGATTTGGATTTCTATCAAGTATTCCACATATGAGGTTTATATTGTAGTCTGGTTTTTAGAACATGAATTGGATGGAATTTCACATGTATCATTGGTTCTTGGTATTAATATATATCATTTTATTGACTATTATATCCAATATATATATTTATATGATATACGATGGTTATGAATTCCATTTAATTGATTTATTTTTATCATTTCTAGTAATAAACATAAGTCTTTCTGCAGTTAGGCCTTGGGGTCCCCCTTATCATCATGGAATTATAAAATGGGGTTATTGTGGAAAGTCAGATGTGATAAATTTACACTACTATATAATTATCTATAATGAAAAATTATATTAGAACTATATTATACATTAAGTATTATTAATTATGTTTAAAATTTCATTGTCATACATATTTCATTATTTCTTTTCGTTCAAACCATTTTATATTTTTGTATATATTTCCCTATATAAATATTTCATGCATTTCTTTAGTGGGGAATTGAATTATTCAATCACTAAAAGAGATAATATCCAAATAATAATTATTATTTTTGGACACAATTTATTCAATATCCTAGAAATAAATTTTCTTGGACAATTACAATAGGTTTTATGATGGAATAAAATAAAAATAAACCAGATGAGTAATGTCATAAACCAATGAGATCAATATACAAAACATCAATACTGATATATAATGTAGCTCCCTTAGAGTTATTTTATAAACCTTAATCATAAAAGTTGTTATTTGTATATATATTTATAAAATTTTCATATCCCATGTTTCTAATGAATTGATCAAACATGTTGGTATGGTTTTCCCACATATTGGGGCCCCTAAAAATTACTTACTATTGTAAATTGATGTTCTAAATGTGTTGAAATGTGGGATCAAAATAATAAAGACATATAATAAATATACTTTTCCAAATTTATTATTATTAATGACTAATTAAAAATGACCAAATAAATTATTTATTCATCAATTCTTATTTATAATTGGATTTATTATTATTATTATGATTATTATTATATCTTTCCATATAATGAATGTTTTAAAAATATTAACGAAAGAATTGTTTTATAAATTAAAAGATGTGGAAAATGTGTTCTAGAATAAAATTCTCAAAATATAAAATATAAACTGTAATAAAGGAAATGTGGGGTTACAACTAAAATGTTTATGTAGTTATATATATTTGGGTTGTCAATAATTTAGGTAATTTGATATTGTTATCAGATTCATTATTGAGTACATCCTGATAATGATCACCTCTTTCTATGATGGAAAGTGAGTGGGGGAATGCTCCAAAAAAATGATCTATTGATTATCATTATTTATTTTATGATATTTCACAATTAATATATGATATCATTCAAGTCATTACCCGAATGAAACAATAAGCATATAATGTTAGAATGATTTTTCAGTTCAATCATATTTAAGTCATTCAAAGTGAATCAAATCTATATGAATCTAGGATGAATATATATTATATATTTAACATCATGGAAATAATTTAGAATCTAGAGAAATATCATGTAATTTAATTAACCATTGTTTTTTAAATAAAAGATCTATAATTTCATATTTAATTCTCAATTTTTCAACCTCTGAAAGAATCACACGGATCTATTTCTAGATTTTCATTTGTGAAAAATTCTATATATACACCATACATAAATTAATGTTAAAATAGTTAAATAATATCCAATGTTGTTTAATTTCTTTCAATGATAAATTTTTTCTTATATTTTGAATAGACATCATGTGTTCCACCACTATTATCGATGCATTGGGAACATTTATATAAACTATACAATTAATCAGTTGAAGTTTTACTCTAGAGAGAGTTTTTTAATCTATAAATGTTTTTCTAACATATATTATCTTTTAAAATACAAAAATAACCACATATAAACAAGTAAATATAGACAAAATCATCTTTAAAACTTACATGAGTTAGTTTCCAACTATCTAGGACATCATTTCACAGAAAAAATTATGAAATTTAGCTAGGTTCAGATATAATATAGTCATCTTTTCATGAATTTATACATTGAGTTCAGTATAAATGATAATGTGGGGTATATATTATATATAATATGTCTATTTATAATAATGTGTGTATATATTCTATTATAGGATTGATTTTGGTAGCCATTATGTAATATTGGTCATTATATGTACTTGTGATTAAAATTCATTTATTTCCTAACATTCAATTTCTCTTACTATTATACCAGTTGACATACCACCAACTTACCTTGTACATGAATCACACTTAGGGAATATATTAGAGTCAAACATAAAGTGTTAAACTTGTGATTTTGTTTTGGATTAATGTGGATATCTATTTGATCTTATATTTCCCAAAATGATCTTCATTGATGATATTCTATGTATTGTCTTTATTAACTAGTTCTAAAACTGCATTGACCACAATGCCATGATTATTTCATTCTCAACATTAGCTTATGTATATTATAAAATACATGCATATTTTGATGTATAAGATATTCGATAAAAAAGTTACGGGAAATTTCTGGGAAGTCACGATAGAAGTTATTAGTATTATCCTTGATGTATCAGAATAAAAATAGAATTATTTTTTCCCATAATGGTAAATCTTTAACCTGAAAATATTCCTAAGTGGTTTTTATGATTTCCTCAAGATAAATAATTGGCGCTTCAATATATGAAATAAATTTTTATTATTTCAATGTATATAATGATTGTAAATAAATTAATGGAATTAAATATATGTAAATTATATATGAAAATTAATTGATTTATTAAGATAGTCACTTATCCTTAGTGATGTATAGTTCATTTTTCAAAAAAAAATTACGGATTCCCTTGCTTTTTATGGAACCTTCTATCTAGAAAAATATTTTAGTTTCAATCAATTATCCATTATCTATACTTGTATTTTTTTCTAATAATCATAATGTTGAACATTAGTTCTCTATAATTGACCTCTATTTTTTTATCATCAAAATTGGGTTAGGATAAATGACATTCCAAATATGTAGTATGATGTACAGATGGGATTTTCATATATGTTGTGAATAATTTTGGCATGATTAATTATATAATTGTATTACCATCCCAAAAAAAAGTTCTAATTAATCCCTCTATATTTATTTTAATTAGTAGTTTTATATTAGATATTTTTTTATTGTAAATCATGAAATAAAATTTTAAGATATATTTTCCTTATATTGGATACTATGTTAAAAAATTAATTATTTGGTAGGTATTCTAATTTTATTTTATTGATCGAGGATGTAATGTTCCTCAGAAATATGATCTTAAATGTTGTAATTTCAGTAAGCCCTTAAAATATTGAATATTTATTTTATGGGAAAATCCCCTTAATTTTATTTGAGATAATGATCCATACCTATCTTATAGAGTATTAACTCTTATTCTTCATTGAATATTCTTGATTATATTCTATTTTAAATTATTTAAAAATAATGAGGATAAATTCATCTTGTCTTGAAATTGGAATTATCCAGTCTTGAGTTGAATTTAATTTCTTCATAATATTTTATTATTTTTGTACCAAAACTGACTTGTGTGTTTTGAGTTGTACAGTGATGATTTATTAGTTGTTCGTGGTTGAATTCATATGAAATGTAAGTTGATGGTTGTATTGGGTTCTATATGACACTATCTTTATGACGTAAATTACATGTCCTATGATTTATAATATGATACTATTATGCATGATTCAAAGCGTTTGAATAATTATCTATTTTTGAAGTGAATTATGGTTTTTATTAGAAATAAGAAATTTTTAGTAATATTTGTTTATTGATATCTATGAATCATGAACAATAACATGGTTGAATATTCATAGTCATAAAATTTTTAAATCTTGTACACATGAGGTATGGGTAATGTATAATGTGATTGTTATAGAAATAATGTTCCACCTCAATAGTTGTGTGAATAATGATAAATAAATGTGGAATTCAATTTTGGGAAAACATAATGTTGATGTGGTAGAGGATTAATAAGTGACACACTGTCATCAAATAAACCACTAATCAAATATTATGGTTTATGTATGGGGTATATCAAAATCTAGATTCAGTTTGATCTAGAATTTGAGATAGAATTGATGTATGGAATATCATAAATAGTTAGGTCCAATATTTTATTTATTTTTATTACATCCATAAATAGATATTGGTACCCAAAGGTATGAACGATGTGGTGATTCTAGAGTAACATTCCTCTAGTTGTGTGGTTCACATTGGTATTATGAATAATAACTATAATACCCATCGACAATTTTGGTTTTCTAGTAAAAATTATGAAACTGTGGGATTCATCAACGAACATGTCAACTATATGATGGAAATTTCTCGCAATTAGAAGCGGATAAGTATCCATAGAAAATTATATATACTCATAATGATTTAATAAACAACCATGATCTAATTCATGACCAATTATCCAATGACCTCTGATTTGAATGATGTTTTTGGGATAATAGTAGGTAATCTAACTAAGATAGATTGTTTTTTACATATTAAAAAGCTTCCAATTTTATTGAATTGAGAAGTGTATTATTTAGAGATATTATGAGTCTTAATATTTTATTTGATAGTAAATTATATATCAAGGATATATGGTTTACTTGTTAATTTTCAAAGATAATTCAACATGCATTGGGGCCTTGGGTTAAATTTTATATTGCATTCCATCATCATATTGAAAATCACTCTAAATGTACCATTAAATTTCATAAATATTTTCCATATGAAAATTTTAATGTTTTTAAAGCGTTGGGATAGGATCACCATTTGTTTGTTTCATTTTACAATATTAACATAAATCATTGTTATATTATAATAGATCTCTAAGTGTAATTTTATGGGAGATAGTCTCACAATACTTTTTTTATGGAAATCAGTGAATCTATATAATTGGCTCTATTTCTTCAATGAGATAATAAAATCAGTAAATATCAAATAGAAAAATCATTAGACAACCTAAAATTAGTATAGGATATTTTATAACCATCAAATGTAATCCATGGGATACAATGTTATTAATCAATTGTTCTATTGTGTTTAATCTATTTTTTCTCACCATTGGATGAATACCATAAGTAAATTACTCTAAGATATATCTAGAATTTAAGAACCCGATTCTTATTTTTGAGGTAAGAGATTCTTCTTTTTTCTTTTCCAAAAGTTTTTTTGAGAAAATATGGAAAATGGGAAAAAATCCTAAATTTTGGAACTACACGCCATGTACTTTTCCACACACAGTGTACTTTTGGCTGTGTTGGGATGAGTACACGAGGCGTGTAGCCATGTCGGCGACACTGGGTGTAGGAACCGACTACATGCCATGTAGTCAGTCGGCAGGACTAAATAGTAAGGTGGTGGAGCAGCCGACAGCTGGGCAACAGTATACTCCGTGTACTTTAGAGTAAATGGCATGTACTAATGTCGACGGTTGAACAGTGTGGTGGTGTCGCCAAATGAACAGTTAAATAAAATAAGTACACACCGTGTACTCAAAAGTACACACCATGTACTTTGTTTTTTTCGGCATAGAAAATGCAGTAGCCTCCTCATTTGTAAAAGGATACACTTGAGCCGATTTGGAGCCAAAGGAGGAGGTCGGAACGTTGAAGACACACTGGGTGTTCGTCTAGAATTGGTTTCTGCCTCGGACGATCCCATTGGAACTGCATGGGTAAGGGCTTCCACTTCATTGGGAGGTTCTTACCAATTCTTCTGCTAACTGTAGTTATTTACTTTTTAATGGGTTTTGTTCATTGTCAGATCCACGCCATTCTTCGGCGTTTCTGGAGTTGGCGTTCGGGTATAACGTTTGTTGGTGTATAATGTAGGTGGCATGGGGTAAATTTCCAATTGTTGTGCATTTTTGTGCATTTTGTGCCACGAACCCATGTTGGGGTGTCATGAGGCTAACGTTGTTGCTATATTTAATGCCTAGAATTGCATAGGTGATTAAATTGTAATGATAAAATGCTTGTTGGGATCGTTGCTTGGATCTGGAGCCACACTGGGGGGTGTGTTTCACAGTTTAGTCGTTTGGCCAGGATACCTGAGGGTATGCCTTCAATGTAGTAATTTTAGAATTTCCTTGAGAGGAATTTCTTGTTTACTACATTTTGATATGTTGGGCATGGCCCGGTTACCTGTTTAGCCTGAGGGAGTTGTTGTGATTAGCCTGTGGGCACTGCAATGTTTAGCCCAAGGGTTGTAGTTATTTTGGCTTGAGGGAAACTTCTTTGGTGCTTGAGGACCATAGAATTTGTGCCTGAGGGCGACACTACCGATGCTTGAGGGTAAAATTATGTTACGCCTGAGGGAAATTACCTGCGGGTTGGGTTCTGCTTACCTGAGGGTAAGGTTTTGATTGTCTGAGGACGTGGACTGTTTACGTAGAAATGCACTATCATGATTTCTATTAATTAATGGGTTAAATGAATAATAAAATGGCAATATAACTTGTAATTAGTGACTGTTGAGTACTGCTTACTTTTTTTCATTTTACTACTGCACACTATTGTTGCATTTTTACACGCAGTTGGGCACATGCCTTTGGTGGGTGCCTACTGAGATATATTTCTCACACCCTGTTTGGGTCATGCTTTTCAGCCCAAACAGATTATGTTTCTGCAGGTGTATATAGATTCAAGAGTCCCTATATAGGTACTTGACTGTTGTTGAGGATTAGGAGGGCATGCGACCGAGCCTAGGGTCGCAATGCCGCTGCCAGCTGTTTTTCTCGTTTTGTTGTAATATGTATTTTGTTGTACAGTATTGATGTACAACATGTTCTGGCTATTTTCTTAGAACATGAATCATGTAGAATCATCACTTCTATATTGTTGGTTATACCCACTACTGTAGTTTATTTCAGTTGTGTATGTTTACTGCTTTCACTGTCATTGTATGTTTATTCCGAATTCTTCTGCTCTACACATTGACAGATGAGGTAATAGTTTCCCCACTATCAGACCTGGGCCCTTGCTGCAAGTCGGCATCCTCTGTCATTTGGGGAAATGCGCTTGAGGTCATGTGGCAAACAAGGCTCGGGGCACCCGTTGCGTGGCACTCGGGTCTGGGACATTACAAAGTGGTATCAAAGGGGTTCTTTTCTTTGACTTACTATTTGTAGTCGTAGTCAAGGATAGGACGAACGGTAATTGGTCATAATTTTTGCCCGGGCGTAGCTAACCCGTGTACAGGGAAAAGCCAGTCTACCTCGTATTTTGAATTATTTTGATATTTCGAATTTTACGGTTGATATGTTTTCACCTTTGGGTGTTGCACGTTGAGATTATGCAGTTTATATTTTATCCATGGGTTCTATTTAGTTGCACCCCGATGAGATGAGGGTATGCAATCTCATGCATCATGTAGGCACATGCTAGATATCACATGCCATGCATAGTTTCCATGCCATGTATGTGCATTAGAATTTTCATGTTGTTGTGATAGTTGTTGTGCTAATAAAGCATGTTGTTGTGATAGTTGCTTGATAAATAACTGCCTTGTGACATGGTATGTTTGTTTGATATTGTTTATTGAATGGACTCCAAACATTGGATTTTGGGGAGTATAGTCCCCATTGACAGAAAATTGGTGGGTCATTGACTACTTATTTTGTTATAACACAGACAACATGTCAAACATTGATTTGTGGGGAGTATGGGCCCTCACGGGTCGAAATTTGAAACTTAGGTGTTGTTTTACGATATTTTCTGGGTTCCGGAGAAGTTTCTGAGGCATGCTCTCTGGAAACCCAGTATACATGTCGTGTAGTATTTATCTACACGCCGTGTATGTTCCTCTGTTCAGGAGGAAAAATAAACATTTGAGTACACGCCGTGTACCCTAATTACACATCATGTAGTATCTCGCCGTGTCACAAACCATGTGGGTGGTGAAACGGGGTAGGTAAATGCTTGGGTAAAACAAGCCGTGTTCCGAATGAACACATCATGTAGTGTGACCCGGAGTCCGGCCGTGCAACTAATAACACGGGTCGGTGAACTCTTATACAGAACACGCCGTGTCAATGATGAACAAGCCGTGTAGTGTGACCTGCGAACTCGGCCGTGTAATGAACAACACAGGACAGTGTCACCTCTCCTTGAACACGCCGTGTACCATATGGACACGCCGTGTAGTCTTTTCCGAGGACAGAATGTGTGGTGTTAGCCGGGTGGCTAGGAAACGTGGTGGTGTACATGCTGTGTGTGGGTGTAGCACGATGTGTAGTGTCAAGCTGAGTAGTAGTCCTTGTCACAGACGACACATGCAGTTGTAAAATAATACCATACATGCCGTGTAGATATTATACACGCCATGTAGTTTTGTTCAATGGAAGCCGTGTGGCTTAGCTGTGTGTAAGGACCCGGGCAGGGGAATAGATGTCAAGTACACGTCGTGTAGTCAGTGTACACGATATGTAGTCTTGTTTTGAAAATTTTGAATTCCTTCTTCCTCTTGTTTTGTTTTTGGTTCCTTCACTTTTCGGTCATAATAATTTTGAATCTGAGGTGTGGTTTTGACCCTATAGTTTCATGCCGCCTAGACGACCGCAAGTTGTTCGCCAGGAGAGCGACAACGATTATACTTCGGATATTGTGGGACATGGACTACAAGTTGATCCCCTAGCAGAGCCAGATTCGGCGCCAGCTGCTATACCGGACATAGGAGCGGAGGCACAGTTCCGTGAAGGCTTTATGCGGTTCATGAAGACATTTCAGGGAGCACCGCAGGCTGCTACATCTATGGCTGAGCTGACTCGTTTCTTCCAGTAGCAGCATCCGCCTACATTTTTAGGGGATAGCGGACCACAGGCTGTGTAGTCTTGGCTAGGATCGATGAAAACTATTTTCTAGCATCTTGAGACACCTCCAGGGCGGAGGGTCAAGCTCGCGACTTACATGATGCGTGATTCGGCCAAGAGGTGGTGGGATGTTACCACCCAGACAGATCATCAAAGGGACATGGCATGGGAATATTTTCAGGTAGTCTTCTATGAATTCTTCTTTCCCTAGACGCTGAGGGAAGATAGAGCTCGAGTGTTCATGAATCTGTAGTAGGGTGCCATGTCGGTGATGGACTATTCTGCTCATTTTACGGAGCTTCAGCATTTTTCACCCGTGCTAGTGGGTGATGAGACGTTGAGAGCCATACGTTTTGATGATGGTCTTCGGTATGACATCCAAGCGATGGTAAATGTTTTCAGGTTGCCTACTTTATAGGCAATTGTGAATCAGGCGCTGATTACAGAGAGGAACCTACGGGAATCTAGTGGTGTGGACCATGGCGGTTTAGCACCAGTTACTGGTATTATGTCTACTAGCAAGAGGGAGAGACAAATGGACTTCTATCAAGGTGGAATTACCAGCCAGAAATCTTCTTCAGGTGGTCTCATCAGGTGCTACCAGTGTGGCAGAGAAGGGTACAAGAGATCGTAGTGTCCACGAGACCCAGTGGAGTGTTGGGCTTGCGGCAAGATGGGTCATTTGCAGCACTTTTTTAGGGTGTTTCCACCAGTGGCTAGTGACAGGGGTTTTGTGTAGACTCCGTGTGCGGGAGCAGGACCGGTGGATTATTACCAGTCGGGGAACTGGAATACGTCAAGGCATGCAGGCCGAGATGGTGGTCGTGCCCATGGTAGCCAGACACCCGGATTGCAGAGGCTGCAGGGTGGGACAGCTCAGGGTGGCCAGGCTATGTCATAGGGCCGCAGGACTGGGCATGCATATGCAGTGCAACAGCCCCAGCATGAGCAGGATCCCGGACCTTCGACAGTCAGATGTACTATTCTAGTATCTTCTGTCTTATCTTCAGTACTTTTTGATACGGGTGCTATGCATTGTTTCATTTCTATACCCATTATGGAGAGCCTTGGGCTCTGTGTTTCTTCTTCTTCCGATATCTTGACGCTAGACACTCCGTTGGGGACTAGGACGACAGGTGTGCATCAGTGCAAGGAGTGCCCCATTGAGGTTGGTGGGTGTCACTTCTTTTGGGACCTCTATTTCTTGGAGATGACGAGCTATGCCGCCTTTCTTGGGATGGGTTAGTTGGTTCCCTTCCAAGCCATCGTAGACTGCAACCATCACAGGGTACGTTTCACGTCACCAAAGGGTGGGGAGTTTCTATAAAAGAGTGAATGGGATGTTCAGGCGAGTCGAGATGGACCAGAGCATCATGGGTGAGGTGAAGTCACGGCCTAGATAGTCAGCTTATATCTGGATGATCAGGGGACTTGTCGGGATGGATTTCCCTCCAGTGGTTGATCGTTTCAGGGATGTCATCACTGATGACTTTTCATGACTACCTCTGGTACGTTAGGTGGATTTCTCTATCGAACTTGTGCCCGGAGTAGCACCGGTGTCCATTCATCCTTATACGATGGCCACGCCTGAGTGGTAGAAGCTCAAGAGGCAGTTAGAGGAGCTACAAATGAAGGTTTTTATCCAACCCAGTACTTATCCTTGGGGTTTCCGGTCCTTTTTGTGAAGATGGAGGACAGTACCCTTAGACTTTGCGTGGATTATCAGAAGCTGAACCAGTTGATGGTTATGAACCGATATCCCTTACCGAGGATTGAGGATCTGTTTTATCAGCTTCGTGGAGCTCGAGTGTTCTCGAAGATTGACTTGAGATCTAGATATCATCAGCTATGCGTTAGACCATCTGATATACCTTTCAAAGCTATCAGGAGTATGTATGGTCTATATGATTATACGGTTATGCCATTCGGACTGACGAACGCAGCAGCAGTTTTTATGGATCTGATGAATCGTGTGTTTCATCCGTATCTTGATTCATTTGTGGTAGTATTCATGGATGAAATCTTGGTGTACTCTCACACTCGACACGACCATGCCACCCATCTTGAGATCGTATTGAGTACACTGAGAGAGCATCGACTATATGTTAATCCCTCAAAGTGACACTTTTGGATGGACCAGATTCACTTCTTGGGTCTCATTATCTCAGAGGCAGGAGTTGTAGTAGACCCACAGAAGCTGAGAGAAGTAGTTTACTGGGATTAGCCTAAGAACATTTTTGAGATACGGATTTTCTTAGGGCTGTATGGTTACTAAAAACGCTTCACACATGACTTCTCCCACTTAGCAGCACCGTTGACGGGTCTGACTAAGAAGGTTGTGATGTCCGTTTGGTCAGAAGCTTGCGAGACAGCTATTTAGGACCTAAAGGTAAGGTTGACATCAGCACTGATCTTGATACTCCTAGAGTAGGGGAAGATCAATACAGTTCACTGTGATGCATCAGAGATTGGTCTAGGAGCCGTTTTGATGGAGGGCGATCAAGTTGTTGCATACGGGTCTTGGCAGTTGAGGCCACATAAGAGGAATTACCTGATGCATGATCTCGAGTTGGATGTAGTTGTTCATGCATTGCGCTGTTGGAGACACTATCTGTTGGGAGAGCATTTTGAGGTTTTCACTGACCACAAAAGACTCAAGTATATCATTACTCAGCATGACCTGAATCTGAGGTAGAGAAGGTGGGTTGAGTACCTATAGTCCTTCAATTTTGAGATTTCCTATACACCTGGAAAAGTTAATGCAGTACCCGATGCACTGAGCAGGAAGACGTAGATACATGAAGTGAAGAAGTCCAGTGGTAAGTGACAGCTCATGGATTTGTTCTCTGAGATGCATCTGGAGGTGCATGACCGTCAGGGGAATACTTATCTTTCTTCTTTAGTTGTGACATCTACCTTCCTGGACAGAGTGAGGATGAGTCAACTATCTGATTTAGAAGGCCTAGTTCTATAAGAGTTGGTGGAAAGTGAGGACCCTCCTCCCGGTTGGACGATAGGCGATGATGAGGTTTTGTGTTTCCATGGACGTGTATGGGTTCCATGGGATATACACGAGGAACTAATGCGGGAGATTCATGCTTCAGCTTGGCCAGTTCATCTTGGGGTTACCAAGATGTACCGAGACTAGAGAGGTCAGTACTGGTGGCCGATTATGAAGAGAGAGATTGCTGGTTTTGTTATGAGGTGTTCCACCTGTCAGAAGGTGAAGGCAGATCACGAGAGGCCAGCTAGGTTGTTACAACAGTTACCCATTCCAGAGTGGAAATGGGTTGATGTCGCGATGGATTTCATGACGGGATTTCTGAGATCACCTCGAGGCAATGACGTAGTGTGGGTTATTGTGGAGAGACTCACGAAGGTAGCTCACTTTTTTCCGATGAAGGAGACCTTTGGTTTGGAAGAGCTCGGAAGGCTGTATATCCGAGAGATCGTACGTCTTCATGGGGTCCCTCGTTCTATCGTTTCAGATAGGGATGCCTACTTTATGTCTTGTTTCTGGCTTAGTTTTTAGAGGTCCCTAGGTACAGAAGTGCTTTTGAGCACATCAAAGCACCCTTAGACAGATGGACAATTAGAGCAGACGATTCATGTGCTAGAGGACATGTTGCGCGCATGCGTCCTAGGCTTTGGGGGCTCTTGGAAGAAGCATATACACTTAGAAGAGTTTTCCTATAACAATAGTTTTTAGGAACTATTGAGATGGAACCATACAAGGCTTTATATGGTAGGCCATGATGCTCACCTTTGTGCTGGTTAGAGGCAGGTGAGCCAGCTTTACTAGGGCCACAGCTCGTACAGGAGACATCTGCGCAGGTCCAGTTGATTCGGAAGCGGATGGCTACCACACAGTCTCGTCAGAAGACTTATGTTGATCACCGAAGATGACCTTTGGAGTTCGTGGTTAGGGATCAGGTTTTCTTGCGTTTTTTGCCGAGGCTGGGACACAAGCGGGTCAGGAGACATGGTAAGATTTCACCGAGGTAAGTGGGACCATTTGAGATTCTGGAGAGAGTCGGGCTAGTTGCCTATCAGTTGTAGTTACCACAACAGTACTGATCCAGGCATGACGTCTTCCACATGTCTTAGTTGCGTCGCTACCATTCAGACTCGTCCCACACCTTTAATCCAGAGGAGGTTGAGCTATAGCATTATGCATCCATTGAAGAGAATCTGATTCGTATCGTTGACAAGAGCATGACGGATCTCCAAGGCCTGTTAGTTCCTCTCAAACGGGTGTTATGGATGCATGGCCGAGTGTTGTACGAGACTTGGGAGCAAGAGACAGACGTACATGCTCAGTGGCCAGAGGTGTTCTGAGCTTATTCTTCGCCACCCTGGAAAAGAAAATTCAGGGACGAATTTCTATAAGGGGAGGAGTTTTTAAGAACCAGGTTCTAATTTTTGAGGTACAGGCTTATTCTATTTCCTTTTCCATAAGTGTTTTTGAGAAAATATGGAAAATGGGGGAAAATCTTAAATTTTGGAACTACACGTCATGTACTTTTCCACATGCCGTGTACTTTTGGCCGTGTTGGGATGAGTACACGGGGCGTGTAGCCATGTCAGCGACGCGGTGTATAGGAACCGACTACAGGTCGAGTAGTAGTACTTACATGCCGTGTAGTCAGTCGATAGGCCAAAACAGTAAGGTGGTGGAGAAGCTGATAGTAGGGCGACAGTACATGCCGTGTACATTATAATACATTCCGTGTACTTATGTCGACAGTTGAACAGTGTGGTGGTGCTTCCAAATGAACATTTGAATGAAATAAGTACACGCCATGTACTCAGAAGTACATGCCATGTACTTTGTTTTTTTGTCTTAAAATATGCAGTAGACTCCTCATTTGGAAGAGGAGACACTTGAGCCAATTTGGAGCTAAAGGAGGAGGCCGAAACTTTACGGATCTGCCATGTGTTCATATGGAATCAGTTTCCGCCTCAGACGATCCTAATGGAACCGCAAAGGTAAGGGCTTCCACATCCTTGGACGATTCTTACCAATTCTTATCCTAAAAGGATTTATTTACGTTTGAATGGGTTTTGTTTTTCGTCAGATCTACGCTGTTCTTGGTCGTTTCTAGAGTCAACGTTCGGGTATAACGTTCGTTGGCATATAAGGTAGGTGGCTTGATGTAAATTTCCAACTGTTGTGTGCATTTTTGCGTTTTGTGACACGAACCCATGTTGGGGCGTTGTGAGGCTGAGGCTGTTGCTATATTTAATTCCTAAAATTTCATAGGTGATTAAATT
This sequence comes from Viscum album, assembly GCA_963277665.1. Taxonomy (NCBI): domain Eukaryota; kingdom Viridiplantae; phylum Streptophyta; class Magnoliopsida; order Santalales; family Viscaceae; genus Viscum; species Viscum album. The sequence goes on from OY728138.1 coordinate 556,525,120, forward strand.
TTTATGATAAAATGCTGTATGGGATTGTTTCTTGGATCTGAAACCACCCGGGGGGTGTGTTTCACTTTTTATCCATTTGGCCAGGATACCCGAGGGGATGCCTTCAATGTAGTTATTGTATAATTGCATTGAGAGGAATTTCTTGTTTACAGTATTTTGAAATGTTGGGCATGGCCGAGATACCTGTTTAGCCTGAGGGCGTTGTTGTGATTTGCATGTGGGCACTGCACTGTTTAGCCAGAGGGTTGTACTTATTTCGGTCTGAGGGAAAATTCTTCCGTTCCTGAGGGCCATAGACTCTGTGCCTGAGGGAGACACTACCTACGCCTGAGGGAAAAATTCTGTTATTCCTGAAGGGAAATTACCTACAGGTTGGGTTCTGCTTACCTGAGGGTAAGGTTTTTCTTGTCTGAGGAAGTGGGCTATTTACATAGAAATGCACTATGGTGATTTCTAATACTTAATGGGTTTAATGAATAATAAAATGGAAATATAACTGGTAATTAGTGAATTTTTAGTACTACTTACTTTATTTCATTTTACTACTGCACACTATTGTTTCATGTTTACACGCATTTGGGCACAGGCCTTTGGTGGGTGCCTACTGAGATATATTTCTCACACCCTATTTGGGTCATGATTTTTGGCCTAAACAGATTATGTTTCTGCATGTGTAGATAGGGCCAAGAGTCCCAATACAGGTACATTACTATTGCTGAGATGTAAGAGGGCATGGGGCCGAGCCTAGGCTCGCGATTCCACTGCCAGCTGTTTTGCTTGTTTTGTTGTACAATGTATTTTGTTGTACTGTACTGATGTATAACATGTTCTGGTTGTTTTCTATGAACTTGAAACATGTAGCGTCATCACTTCAATACTGTTGGTTATATTCACTGATGTAGTTTACTTCAGTTTTGTATGTTTACTGCTTCCGCTGTCGTTGTATGTTTATTCTATATTCCGATGCGCTACACTTTGACAAATGATGGCATAATTTCCACACTAACAGACCTGGGCCCTCGCTGCTAATCGGCATCCTCTGGCGTTTGGGGAAATGCGCTTGAGGTCACGTGGCGAACCGGGCTCGGGGCACCCATTGCGTGGCACCTGGGTCTAGGACGTTACATAGAATTTGGAAATACATAGGATATTCTGTGAACTAAGTTATCATATATTATATCCTCTTTTGTTATGTTAGATGAAAAAACCATCTCTATTAGTCAATTAATGGTGTATTTATGTGAACTTTTATTTGTGATCTAACATAATGATGTTGAGACTGAATATTTTTTATATAATTTTGAGAATATTATTTTCATTAATTTTTTATGATAGACAATTCAAGGAATTAGGTTCATTCTTTTAATTTCTATTGAAGTAAATTTTGGTGTAATATTTAGTTTAAGGTATTTAGAGGAGTATTGGTGGATAAAAAGGGATAGGTGAGGGTCATTTATATTGGATGAAATGGTTCCTTAGTAGTGTGAAAATTGGTAATATGTGGTGTTATTATGGTTTCATGACAAATTTTATTCCAACTGGGATCCCACTTGTAAAACATTCGGTAGCTAATCACACTTTTTATTATTTGGGTGTATTAAAAAATTTTACACTAAAAAGATTGTTCCTAAATGAAAGGGGTACTGTGATCCACCCATCTCTATAGATCATATCCCCATCCATGGATTCCACAATGATCCTATTCGGGGTTTTATATAGATTCTCAAAAATTTTTATTGAGGTGTTTCTATTTACTCATGGGAAATCTGATTTGTATAAATAACTTTCTATCCAACTATAATATTTGTTTTTCTTGTCTTTATTCATTGTAGGTTGTCATAATCCTCATTAAATAAAATAATGGACTGAAAAAATTCCTTATCTAATTTATTTTCTTTCAATATATTAGGTATAGGGATTGAACCATAATTAATCAAGGGAAACATGTTTATTTCATTTAATGATTTTGTTTTTTCAAACACAATGTGGATAAAACCTTAGCTACATAAATTCATGGAAGCGACATTAGTTCATGTTAGAATACTCATAACTATCAATACCAGAATATGCTTTTACATATATATTTTTTATGTGCATCCCACATATAGATTTCAAGGTTTATGTTTTCATTCGTGAAGGGATAAGTCGGGTTAATTAAAAATTGTTGTTTAAAAATAAATGAGTTATTAATATTCCTTTTAAACAATGAATGTTTTTTGTGTTTTTTAATTCATAATTACTTATATTAATTACATGGTTGGATAGCCTGTTTTTCATCCACATAAGTATTTTTTAGTATGTTCCCTCAAACCAATTGACTTTGTACTTTTTAATATCATAATATTAAAAATAGTGTATCACATTATGATTATTCTTCTATTTATCATTATTTACATAATTTCCACTTAGTATCGATCATATAGAAATGTTTTAGTTGTTCCCCAGTATACAAAAAGCATTCATATTCATTGAATATTCTCAAAATTATATAGATAATGGTCAATATTAACTCTGTTTGACATGACATGAATGATATTTTACTTTTAGAGATGAGATATTATAAGGTATTGATATATCATCCCATCATATTCTTAGTTTTTAAAATATATTCATGGAGGTTATGAGGGTAGACCCATTAAAAATAAATATGTTACTTGTCTAATTTGATATTCCTATTCTTGAATATGTGTATTGGAATATTTAGACATTATATAATTGTTATTTTTTATCATTAATACTGATCATTATTTTATGAACAAAAACCATATTGATATATCCTCACAATGAAGTTGAATAAATTGGGCATGAAAAAAGTTATCTAACAATAATTTAATAATTCATTGATGTTTTTTCCCTTATGAGTTATTAAATATTGTATATATTTCCCATTTATTGAAATAGAATTGGATGATTAAAACGATTTCAACAGTAGTTCCTTGATGAGTTCATTTTAGGATGTCAATGAATGATAAATCATATATATAAAACGGTGCCACAATGTGTGCATCTCATAAGATGATATATTAATAAATGTAGATTATATTACGCATTTAGTGTTAATAAGTTTTTTTTCTCATTGATAAATTAACTTATTTCTAACTAGGGTTCATAACATGTTTCTAGATGTTGATCTTGGATGAGTGGATTGTTTTTTAAGGTCAATTGGAATGAGGCCTAGAGGGTCTCAAAGTAAATGTATCCAAAATATAATCATCATGTTATTTAAAATTAATATTAAGTTTCAATATTATACTAAATGTGTATTTTCTTAATTAATCATGTTTTTTGATCATATAAACTAAATCAAAAGAACTATTTTAGTTTCTAAAATATTAGTTTAATATTAAAATAAATAAATATAAGAGATCTAAAAAATATGATATTTATATATTAGTATTTTATTACTCTTGATATAATAAATCAATATATTTTTAGTCCCTATTATTTGTTATTGATTCGTATGAATATTTATTTAGTTTTATGAATATGTATAATAATTATTTATTCAGAAATTTTTTTAATATAAAATTTAATATAATTATAATTAATATATCACTATAATTATATATTCAATTATTATTTTATGTATCAATAAACATTGATAATTATTGATAGGTGAAATTATTTGTCTGGTAGTAATGGAATATTTTTTTAAATATTATTCAAATAATGATTTATTTATGTGATGAATTGTATTCAAATTTAAATTAAAATAATATATTTGAATTGTATTGACATATCAATGATTTAAATAATTTCATTAAATATAATAATAAAAATATTTTTTTAATATATGATATTATTTTAGTTAAAATAATAGATCATGGTATTCTCAATAATTACAATTTATTTTACAAATAATATATATTTCTGGTAATATCATTTTTTAGTGATGAAAAGTGATCTACATAATGTAAAATCTATAATGAATATTGTCACTCCATAGATAATTACAATCCACTTTCCTCTCTAGAATTTTTGTACAAGATAGAATCATTTTAAGACTGAAACATTACATATTTAAATCAATAGAAAATGTTGTAATATTTTCGTTCCATCTAAATATCAACTAGAATACTAATAGTGATTTTTCGGAATTCATGGAGTGTGAGTGAATATCATAAGGGGAATTATTGTTTATAAGTAATATTAATGATGACATCAAAAAAGTGGAAATTTAATTGATAAAAAACAATAAATGAATTCATTTTGAGGAAATTATTTCTCTTCAATTGATAATAAATTATATTTAAAAAATATTCTCTATAAAAAATAAATTATTTCCCCAACTTTTTCATCATATTTAATTCAATAAAACTGATGAAATTGTTGTAGTTCAAGGATTCAAACAGTTTTTCCCCAAAATCCTTCAAATTATTTCAGGATGGTATATTATGATTTTTAATTACATTTATTTATGGATGAACTATTTCTAATTTTCATATATTTATTTTAGTTTTATTTTTTTTCATTACATCCTAGAAGAAAATTAAATAATTTATGTAATTTAATATGACTAACAATAACATAAATGAATTTAAATTGAAATTAAAGAGTCTATATGGTGGTGCTAAAGATACATAAAATTTGAAATGGTTAAACAACATGTATATGGAATTACACACTTTATACCCATGTCCAACCACACAGTAATGCGCTATAATAATCACACTACCCAATTTGGGGATAATTATATGAAAACATTACATGTTTTGTTACTTATCACTAATTAGTACATTATTTGACATCGAATTTATTGTATCTAGGAACTGTATATACAGTGAAACCCAACATGAATTTAACACTAAAAAATCATGATCTCTATGTTGTCAAACAACATGGTTTTATTTTATAACACATATTTTTTAGAGAAAATAATCAAAGCATTATATCTAGTACATTAATTTCATCTATCCACACATATCATGTAATTAATGAAAACTTAATTGAGATACATACAGATTTTTTTATATTGTTGTAGATGTGGTCCAATATGAAATTATCAATTTTTATCTTGGTGTACATGTTTTGTAACATAATCCAAACCATTCAGGGTATGAAAAAATACATCCATGTTGTGTGACTGAAAAATTCCTTACAGATAGTGCTAGAACAAAACAACTGAACATAGATTGTTGTGTATGCAACTTGAGAAAATTGTTAACATGAAATAACACTAAATTTATTATCTATATATAATTTAGCAATAATTTATTTAATAATTATATTCAAGTAATTAAAAAATTATACATGATGTGCGGTTTTCGAACAATACATGTAATTAATGGGAACTACCAGCTAAACATGACTCATTTTTTCATGGAATGTCATGTTGTGGTAAAAGCTCTAAATACGGTACCACTATTCCTCTAACACAACACCATGTTCATATTATGGAACCCCATATTAGAATATATGACATTTATGTAAAAATTAAAATACAAGTATAATCTAGAGAATAAGTAACATGACATGTTTAGAGAATTACATGTCATGTATGTATTAAACTCTTATAAAACTTACACAACTCTGAAATGTGAATTTCGTGTTCCCTTTATTGATATACATGTATATATTACAATCCAAAATTTATTTAAATATTTCTTGGAGAAAAGAAAAAAATTTATTTCTTAGTGGACTTTGTTTACTATATAATTTATAAATCAAATCAATTAATTTAGTATTCTGAATACTATATAGGATGAAATTATCAAGAAAAATATGGAATTTTTTTATTATAATTATTTATTTATTTAATTTTTTATCTAATTTATTAATTCAATAAATTGGTTTTAATGATGAATGATTTGAAATAAATTCTATCAAGGATATTGCATAATATTTTCATATAGTGAATTTACATGATATTGACCAACCGATGTATGAATTGGATTTGAAATTAATTTAGTTATTTATTTCACAGTATTTGGAAAAAAAATTATTATCAAAAAAATATTATGATATATGTATCATTATTTTATTATGGTCATGTTAGTTAATGTGATATTATATGTAACCCTGAGATCATTATTACCCTCTCTTGTGAGAGAGTATGAAATTATAAAATAAGGTATATCCTATCAAGATGATATAGTTCAACACACTATATATAGTGAATATTCCATGTACAAATACTTTTTACTGATGAAATTAATAAACTCAATCTAGGTATCATATATAAGAGTTTCTAATATTTGGTCATTTTTGGACGGTGATACTCTTGGTTACCCAATCAAAATATACAATATCATAATCATATTATTTATTAAATTTATAAATCATGTGAATTTGTAATTATTTATGTGATTTAGGTTTTTATATGAATCATGAAATCCAAGAAATGACAGTAGTATTGAAAAGTAAAAAATAACTATTACATATTAATAATTTAAAATACTATTAGTAAAAGACTAATTTTGGAATCTCATTCAATAACCTATGTTTGAATTAAATTATATTTTGATGTATTTATCTATCATTTGTTATGTTTGTTTTAAATATTTACAAGTTGTAATAAAATACATTAGTTAGTGGAACCTAAATAGAATAAAGTGTTTATTTCATAAGAAATATTTTGTATAATATGGATGAACATTTTAGGGAAATAAAATTTCATAATTCATAGATCATGTTTTACACAAAAAACATCAACTGTAATTTAGTTAATGTACTTGGAATTATTTCCTATGATAATAGCATTGAATATAATTTCATGTCAAATATTTTATTATTTACTGGGACTAATGGATATTTCCCCCTATATCAGATAGGATATTATAGATCTAACATTGAGAAATATTGAAATTTGGTAAAATATTGGGCGACTAATAATATTAATTTAATTTACATCAAACCAAATAACAATGATATTATAGTATATTTTACATTTATCGTATATAGAAAAATGCATTGCAAAACAATGGAATTTTTTAATTATTTTTAGCAGAATGTCATTTCCTCACCATAACAAATTACCAATAGTTTTATAGTCATTTTTATATTAAGTACTATAGGAAAACATTGCTTATGATATATAATCCTCTATTCATAACTAACCACTACAATAGGATAATAATGGTGAAAAATATGCCAACATGATATACACAGAAAAATCATTAAATATAACATTTATATTTCTCTAGATTATGATAAATTAGATTAAGATGGATCCATGGAAAATGGATCCATAAGACAAGTAAAATAAATTCCTATAACATAATAAAAAGAAATATATGCTACAGATTAGTTATATTATCTTAACACTATAAAACTGTAAACTATCATATTTATAGTTGGATAGTGAAATAGAAATAAAGATGATAAAATGCATTGAGCCATTAGTAACATTAGTATTCAAAATGAATATGTAATTGTCAAAATTGTTATATTATAATCGATACACCTTGATCATCCTTATTCACTAAGTATTACAGACTAAATAGTATGGATAAGACACTCTAAAAATTTTAACAAATGATTCACAAAGAATATAAGGACTGATGAGAATATGGATTCTTAAACCACATTGTAAAAATAATTTCAGAAAAGGTTATGAATCTTATAAAAATAATAAATTCCATATTTCATTCAAAATATCCATTCAATATACAAATTATTGAATTTGATAATAATGAAAAAGCAGATATCTTCTTCACATGTGGGTTAAAGGGGACCTAAAATAGAATAAAAAATTTATTGATGATGAATTAATAAAATGAAAATATAATATTAATATCCATCCTTGAATTTAATATATCTATATTACTTCTTGGGTATTAATTATAAAATGTTACTCGCATATTTTTATTCACATATAGTAACCAGATATTTTCAAGCACACTATATGAAGTAAGAAAAAATATCTATGTACATGAGAGTGGGTGATTACTATATTGTTAATGATAACCACAAGACATTAGAATCAATGTGAAAAAATTAAAATTAAAATATTTATTAATATATAATGATAAAAAATAATATAATTCAATATTATGTTCATTAAATAACATTATATTAATTTATATATTGAATAGAATTTTGATTTAATATTTTGTATTCTTGATACCTTTTGAGCTGTCCAATAATGTTTTTGAAAAAAACATAAACCATTAAAAATGGTGAAAATAAAATTACAATTTATTAAGGACGGATCATGTTGTAAAAACACTATATTTTCACAGATTTATCTCATTTTTAGAAAGAAGATGTTATTCCTAAGGCTTTATACACTATGAGGTAGTCTAGTATATATGAGTAACACTATAATACATGGGAAAATACTCATCATTCATTGATTTTTTAGGTTTTGGTCAATAGATGGACACCTCTGAAGGCACAAAGGATCAACATGTCTATGAATATGTACATATCATGATGATGTTAACCAATTTCGAAACAAATGATATACAAATTTTACTTTCATATATGGTTCCCAGATTGATCTCTATGAATTCCGATGTAATGTGATGATATGATAATTTATTTTGATCTAAGGGTTCAATTTCAATTACATGTATAGACACACAGACAAACGAGATGATATGATGAGAAATATGTGGGTGAAGGTTTTATCCATTGAGTTCATAGAGAAGATCATATGTAATTTTAGAATAAATACAATTTGATGAAATTCATTTTCTCATGTTCTTTTTGAGAAACACATATATGTGGTGTATTCTACAAGGTTATTAAATTAAGAATAATCCAATTCATGGTCACCATTTGAGCATAACCTATGTAAAACTATTTTATAATACTGATATGGGGACATCACATATATTCTTAATCAACATACAATTCATAATAACTTTTAAATATAATGTGTTCCGACCATATGTAGAATCTTATACTACTAAAAATCCATGAATAACATTTTTATTCATTAATTTTCCATAGTATTACATTGTGGAGCCTCATTAAGAAATTATAGTGTGATCCTCCAATACACATGATCTTGTTGATGAAGTCACCACATGGCCATTATTTTTTGTAACACACTAAATTTTCAAGGGGTTATATATGATTTTCAAACCCATGTCATATTGGAGTTCAATCGTGTACATAATGTCTGGCATACAATTTCCTCAAAAATCATCCTTAAAATAAGAATACCAATATCTCTCATTCATTATTTTGAGGTATAACACCAAACTATGTTAAACATAATAAAATGAATATTTTATAATCTATTTAATATTTTGAATACCCCAATGTACTCATTAGGATTATCATAAAACATCCCAATCTACATAATAGATCCACCGTGTTCAATAGAGTTCCTCCATTTTATCTTCCATTACCCTTATAAAAGGATTTTTCATGATTATCTTCTCAAATATATAATTCATGAGTTGATTATCTTCCCCTAATGGAATAATAATCATCCATTTTCCCACAGATGATGTCATTTACCAGAGACATCATTAAGACACATACTAAAATATTATCGAACCACATATTTACGCATAATCCCCAATAAATTACCCAAAGATATAAAGAATATATATTGATATTAAAAATGGATAATACCATCACCATATCATTATATGTACTTTCATGATTTTCAAATATATATATATATATATATTATGTCCCTTTTTAGGAATATTCCTTATATATCACAATACCGTTCTTTAAAAAACTAAAAAGGATAAGTTTATTTGCATACTAGATACCTAATCATCATATTCCATGAAGGATCTTCTTTATATTCCTCAAATTACATCACAAATTTTAAATATATTTTATATTACCTAATAAAAATGTTTCATCTTAGCATGGGTAATATAAACATAAAATACGGTGATCATAGATTCTTAGTAAGTGTTAAAAAGATATATCAATCAGTGAACACATGTTATTATAAGATAATAAATATTGTATTAAAATTTTATTGTATCTTATGATAATCTTACCCAATCAGTAAATGAACCATATAAAATCATGGAAATACCTTTTATCATACAAAATTAATAATCCATTAGTCTGTGGCATCATTAAAATTAAATCATTGTGGATGAGAATATATCAAAAGAAAAAGTATATGTAATATAAATATTAACATATAATAATTTGCATAGTAAATTATCTTTGTAGTGACTATCATATTGGATTTTGTATACTCCACATTACATCAATTTCATTAAAATTGTTCACTCCCAAAACTATCTTATTGGATAGATTCCCTTACTGAAGTAGGATAACTATCCATTAAACACCTTATTATCTCATGAGATATACAAATTTACATGATACATTAAATGAAAATATAATTTTGGTCTAACCTATCATGTAATGAATTCCATATATATGTGTTCCATGGATTATAAAAATAGTAATCATAAAAGTTTCATGTGAACATAATTAACCAATTGAATACAAATAGTTTTCATAAAAATATCCTTAAATTATCTTCACCATAATTAATATATATATATAATTTTGTTGGTATCATATGATAATGTCCCTTGTGAATAATAAAAATAATTAATGTTTAGTGGATGGCATGAAAATTATATTTAAAATTAAATCCATATTTATCATTGAAAACATGAAGACAATATCATTTTTTGTAACATTTAACTAAAAATATATAGATTAATAAAAAAATATTTATCATTAAAAATATAAATAAAAAAATATAATTGAACCATAAAAGATATGAATGTTAATTATTTTGAGAGATTCAATTCATTCCATATAAGTTAACATATAATTTTTTTTCATAATTTCGTAAAAAGTAACAGTAGACTTGTTTGGGAAACCTTTTTTCAAAAATATTAATTGTGTATATTTGTTAAAACAAAAACAAAAAATACATGTAATGTACTTTTTTAATAAATTTAATGTGTAAATAAAATCATCTATGAAACATTATATAAGACTATTGGGCATGGTGTAAAATCTTTATCTACCAAAGTGAGATTAATGACCGATTTTCATTAAAAATAATTTATCAATCCATCAAATTTATATAGGGGTGAAAATTATAGTAATACATAAAAATTATAGATAATATGATTATAAAAATGTTGCTTTTTTAATACAGGATAATATCTATATAATTTTCCAAAATGGATAATTATAATATAAAAAACTAAAAAAGAAATGATATAGTGACATAAACCCATACCAAAATTCCTATATTTCTCCATACATGTTTAAATATCCTATTATTTAGGAATAATCATTTGACTTACACATTAGGCCTTCAATGGTTGGTATTTTGATCAACCCAATACCTATATATCATAGTTTGGGATTACATGAATGGTTTTTTATGGAGAGGACGAGCTAGAAGGATCAAACAATTTTAATAAGAGAGTATAGATGGTATCCTATTATATGGGTGGGAGAACACACACATCGAATTATTCAACAGATTGAAATATATTAATGTCTAATTCTAGATAAATGGATCCCAAAGGAATCATATATGAATATAATATGATATATGGCTGAAATTTTTTAATAAAAACTAATTTACAAAATATTTTCTGTTAGTTTATTCAATATCATTTTAGTGTTATTGCTTCAACCTATTTTAATGTATATCGTGCAAAAAGAAATTTATTGCAACGTTACTATTCAAAATGCCCAAAAATTAATGTTTCAAAATTATAAAAATTTCACATGATAATTCCATATATTAATTGAATTTTATAAATTTTCTTCTATATATGTGGTTTAAATAAATTTGAAAACATTTCTTAAAACTGTGAGGAAAACTATTTTCTAAAAAAATTGGTTTCTATATGTTAAAATGATTTTATGAAAACCTATTTTGTATTTTATATTTCAATGAAATTAATGGATTATATTTAATAAATATTATTTAGACAAATTTTAATTCAAATTAAAAATATAATGTGTCTTTTTACATTAATGAAAAAAAGGCATTTTATATAATAATTTTCAATTCCAAAATTCAATAAAAATTATGAAAATCACGAAACTCCTCCAAATTTTTGTATATGATGTATAATTTGAAAATTGATTTTTTATAACAAAATTTTCTAAATGATGATAATAAATTATAATGTTTTTTCACAAATTAATATAAACCAATTTTTTATGTCATCAAATTTTGGTAGCATAAATGACTGTTAGAAATTAAATACTTAATTATTATATATAAATATATACATTTTAATTATATCAAATAATTATAAATATTTTTTATAAAATATAAATTACTATTCATTCTAAAAATTTAATGTCCATGAAGTAATGGTTAAATTTAAATAATAATAATTCAAGACAATATTACGGTTTTTAAAAAATAGTTTACTTTGTAAATAATGATATCAATTATATTATATTTTTTATGAAGTATATAATATAATATATCTACATTTTAAATTATACCCCTTACAAAATATTGTCCATTAAATTATGATACTATGATACAAAGATTTATTGATCCAAAAACCTCATCACATTCTGTGACTTCCTTGTACCTTTATAAAATTTGTTGTTTCCCCAAAAAATTGATCATGTGAGTGGAATTATTTTCTATTACATTTTATCATTGACCAAAAATAATATATGGTTATTTCTAATTATAGATATCAGACTAAAACAGTATGACCTTGGAGTTCAACACATGTGACAGATTTTGTTTGAATTCCACATTATAGAATCATGAAACACATCATGGACATGATAGAGGTTCAGTGGAAGCTCCAAATGTTAATAAATCATCTTGATTCAGTCAATAATCTAAAAGTTGTTGATATATCTATGTATCAAACATAAAAGTTTCTAAATATCATATAATTCATTCAATTATATATTCAAGGGAATACATTGTGTCCATCATTAAGCATTATATCCCACAAGTGATTTTCAGTATAATTTTCTATCTACTCTAATATACCCCGGATATGTTGGTTTATTGTCCTGATCTTCTCTACCATTTCCAAAATTGTATAAGGTCCCATTAGATTTCACTCTCAAACATCATCCACTTGCATTAACAATATATACTTTCATCTAAAAAGGATATCATATGGGTCCAACATTTTTATATTTAAAATCTATTATATCATGAAAATTTTGTTGAAGAAGAGGTTTGATCTCAAAATACATAGAAATAAAACGTCGAGGATACTAGAATATAATAAAGGGTTTTAATGTAACTCTTACACTATATATATGTTTAATTAGGATATGAAGTTATATAGTTTGATAAAATAATAAAATATTATAATGTACATATCTAGATCATAGAGTTAAACCACTAAACCTAATCATATATAGTACAATTTTGTACTGCATATAACCTTAAAACATTCTTAATATATATAATAGAAATATGGTTAGTGGTAAGACACATATATTGGAAATTTAATTTTTATAAAATCATAATGTGATCAATGATAACCCAAATAACATTATGTCCTTTAGATATTTTTTGGAGTTTGTTAATGAAATACATGGCAATGTTTAAACATTTATATTTTTATAATAGATATAGTTTTAAAATATCCGTGAAAATTATTATTCTCACATTTATCTTCTATGACTTGAATCATCATGATATGTAATCTACGAAATCCATTTTCATGTTATACCACTAGAAAAAAAATTATATTGTTATATAATTTTGTTCATTTGGGATGTATACAAGATGATAACCTATGAGCAGTATCCATTAACTCTATCTTCATGTACGGTATTAAAAGTACACAAACATGGTTACTGAGCCTTATGATTCAATCGAAATAATTAATGAAAAAATATACACTTCCCACCATATTCTTCATTTATGAGAACTTCTTCTCTACCTATTTTATCCCTACATATATGGTTAGTTGAAAAGTAATTTAATAATGACAAGATATTAACCTTTGTATGATTATTTTATAATCTATATTATGGAAATTTGTAGACATTTGATATATATTAATCAACATTATGTAAGAACTAGTATTCATCTTCTAAATCAAGGAATTTAATACAATGTTTACCTTAATAAGGTAACATTGTACTGAGAAGTCATAATCTATTATAATTTCATGACATCACCTTTTACTGATACTAAACTATTTCTATAGGAATATGTAAATTTTAATATTGTAATTACAGTATATAACACATCATACAAAAGAAATATAATGACTTCATATTTTAAATGAAAAATAGTCCTTCAAAATAAATAACTTTAGTTGGGTAATTTTTATTATGAATTTTTAATTCGCAGAAGGCAAAAATTATGACCATATAGTTTTACATCATGACTCATCCCAACACCTTCTTCAATGCATCACTATAGATCACAAACAATAATCCATTAAAAAGTAGTGTAATCATTATTGCAACAACCAATATTCTTTTTATATTCTTGAAATATTCTTCATTGTAATATAGACAATGAAACATGAATGTAGTATTCTTAAAAATTGTTATTAAATTAGATGTAATTGAGAAATAAATCACAAAGAACCAGTGGTATCCATATAAAAATTGAAAAAAACTTATATCGGTATCCATGGTTTGTATGATCCATTTATCAGAAACGTTTTTCCTCTAAGGATCTGACGATATACCCACACATGAGATTATATGAACCAATAATGAAACTTTTTTTAACTAGAGTTCAAACATGCAGAAATTTCCATATTGAATTAATATTCATGTGGACTTAAAATTAATCATTTAATTTGAGTGATTCAATGCCATTTCATAGAATATATACCAATATCATAAATTTATAAAACCTCAATGTAATTGAGGAAATATCTATAGAATAAATTCATTAAATCATTGAAGATAGTGGATGAATTTTTAAGTACAAATGTCATCACTGTAAATTCCTAATAATCATAACTCATGTATAAGGAAATTGGGGATATATCTTTTTTATTGAACCACAATTAACTATATCAATAATAGTGAAAAGTCATTTAAATATATTTATCTAAAATTATATGATAAAACAAGTCATAAATACATCATTGAGGGAACTTTTTCTGGAAAGGGAAAATGTTATTTCTTAATAATAAATTCAAATATGCATTGATCCATACTTATTATACAAAAGAAAAGGTGAATTTTTTTTTGAAGAACTAGTTTGAATTAATAACTAATCAAAATTATCATAGAGTTACTTCATCAATTCATGAAAATCGATCGATCACATTACATATAGTTTATTTTATATATTTATAGAACTATGTGTGAGTTCTATTTAAAACTGAACATCAAGATTCTAGGGAAGACTAATAATGTATAAAAACTACATCATCATACTTTAGAGGAATATTAATGTCTTCGATATTGATTTTTTTCGAAAACATCTAATATAAATACCCCTCGTTGATAGGTATTAAAACCCATAAAAATTAAGTAACATTTATTTTATGATCATAGTCATCCTATAACAAAACGATAATATTATTTTAAATTGATATAATACATTTTATTTCAATATTTTATAAATTTATATGGTTTTATGTTTGAGGAAGATAATTAATTCTAATTACTACATATAATATCTCTAATTATAGATTCACATGATTTTCATGAAACACATTCGCAAAAGGTTCTATTATGAGGGTCTATATATATGAGATGCAATCATTATACCATTTATGGTTTTTTTCTAACTAAAATTCTATTCATTGATCACATTAATGATCATACAATTAAAATTTCCATGATATTATAGAATGTATATTACTATTCCCAAAAAAATTGACTGGTTAATTGAGTGATCCACTAAAAACCCCAAAATTATTGTTATATCTCCACTACCCATAAAAAACTAATAATCATTAGCATGAAAAACATACATCATCGTAATGAATTATATAATAATGAAAATTAGTCATATTATATCTATATAAGGGATTCTTCATTTCAATCTATTAGTCCATATGGATAACCATGGTTATTCGTGGTCATCATCTATTCATATATATGTTACATCATATTATTAGAACATTCAATATACATAATAAGAAATCACACCCAATAATCATAATGGGTTAGTGTACATTTAGTCTATATACATAATCATATTATTTCATGAATTATTTTTAACATTTCCTACAATATTCTTCTCACATTGTACACATCCTAGATATATCATAAATGAATCCTTTAGTTATCATCAAAGAAATGAAACATTAGAATGTCTGAGATCAGATTATCATTAAGGGTTAAAATAATGCAGTTATATCAAAGATAATAAATGAGAATATGTTATGTATAAACATATAATAACCTGAAATTTCATTAAATAATTTTACCAAATAAATAAAATATCACAATTAATTAAAACCTAAATAAGTATTTTTTATAAAAACAGATATAAAAAAGTGTGTGTAATCATCAATAATCACCAATAGTCCACGAATTTTATTTATAATAATAAGGAATACCTTTATGTATACCCATATGTATAGAAAATAATTTCACACTTCAGTGATCAATTTCAACACTATTATAGTGGATTGGGATCACTAACCATTCCATAATTCCCAGAGTAAATGTTCACTCTGAATACTATATTATGTGACATAGACACTTATTGTACTATGTTCACTCCCGATTCCATTACTTATTATGTTTTGAGAAATATATCTTTACAAAAATCATTTAATATAAATATAACTCTCGGTCAACTTGTTACATAATGATAACCATTAAAATGTGTTTCATATGTTCATAAAATCGTCAACATATAATCATATCATATCAAGTATAAATCAATAATTTTCATAAAAATCATCATTTTAACATCATATAACACTTGGAAATGAAATGGGTGTTGTATTATCTTCATCATATACTAATTTACCCGTGGGAATGAAAGTTGTTTCATAGAATCAACTGCAAAATAATTATCACCATAATCCATTAAGATGAATAAGGTGGATGATATCATATTATCATATCTTAATAAATCAGAATATTACTTATATAATGTATAAATTTGATGAAAAATATAATTAAATGAACATTTGATCCATTATTTGATTAATAGTGAAAATTATCATTTAATATTCATTATTATTTTTTATGTTTTGTATTATTATGAAAATAATTATCTTCTAAAATATTAATTAAATTTTTAATTGGAGTCTTAAATTACATTAATGGCCTTTGTTGAAGGAAAATAAGTTCTTAACATTTACATTAAATGAGAACATTATTTTCTAACTTTTGTAAAAATTCAAAATTGCCTTTTATGGAAAATAATTTATTAAATTGAATCCTTTTAAACATCTGTAAATAATGAAAATGGTAATGAAGATATTATTTTAAATATATTTCATGTACTTGTAAAAACAACCATAAGATATGTTTCATGGGCATATACATGGAAGAAATCCTTTTTTAACAAATGATCAATGACCATCTTCAAAATCTTTAGTGCAATAGTTCCCCTCTGTCAGTTTGATTGGACAATCAGAAAGTTCTAGTTAACTAACTAACACAAAGTGAACAAGGTATCATATTTCTAATGAAAAAATTAATAGAAATGTTAGATCAGTTAATGCAATGATAGTAGAGTTTTCGTTTATTTTTAATGCAAATAAAAATGAAAATTTTCATATCAATCAAGATTCCTAAATTTCAATTATGAAATAGCTGTATAGTCTGATGAAGAAGTTGTGGTTATAGATGACTATGTTGAGAAATATTTTTGAAGCTTCTCAAAATCCATAGAATATTTTCCAAGCTAACTACTGCCCAAAATTGTGTTCCCAAACCATTTCAGTTTACTAAACATGTTTCCCAATTAAACTGATTATGGTATTTATACAAATTTTGATCAATTATGTTTCTTTATTTTTATTTTTGTATGTTACTTCATATTCTTTTATTTTAGGACTAGAAGCCAAAAATCCAGCCTTATTTATTTATATAGTTAATTATAATATTCACATAGTTATATATTCAAAATTAAATTTGTTTAAATAATGTCTATACTTTTTTGGATGTCACAAAAAGGGGAAGAAATTTGTATAACTCAACATTTCCGTTTATCGAAATACATCTGTAAAATCAACTTTTGAATTGATTTCTTTTCAAATGTTTTAAAAAATATAAATTCTATTATTAATATTATTATTATTTTATCATCAAAAAGTGGGAGTCTATTGGGCATTATTTGTCTCGATAATACTTCATCATTCTTATTGATTTTGATGCTCACAAATGCCACGTTTTCTTTTACTAATGATATTAAATTAATTTTATTTCAGGAAATTAATAATCATCATATTTCTTATTTTGGAAATATATTCAATCTTATTATTCATGTAGAATATTCTTCAATGTGTTTGGAACACTCCTAACAATATTCTGGAAACGTTTTTCATACCATACGTTGAATAATCAAAATGTAATGAATAAACCCAATGTTTGTATTTTTCCTTATTCTTAAAGATCAGCATGTATGGTTAATCAACCCTATGTTGACCGAAATGTATGGATAAATTACCATGGATTTGGATGAAACCATACATAATACAAAGGGAAAATTATGGTTAAAGAACCCTAAATATGTAAGGAACCTAACATATTAGAAATAAACCTATGGATCATTAACCTTAATTTTATGATCAATCATTCCTTTTCAACCTTATGTTTAGAGAATTAATTATATGTAGTTGAGCCCTACATTTTGTAGTTTTTCATTTTGTGATGGATCCTTACATTTTGACTTTTCATCACTAGAGATTTGAATTTATTATTTTATTAGAGTTTCATGCAACGATCATTACAGAATATCATGACAATTTAAATCTCATTTTAGAAAAATTCATTGCTCATTTTTAAATCAATGAATCATATAAAGTGGTGAAATGATATCCTATTATTAAGGGAATTTATGACTACTCTAGGTTGTCTCAGGAATTTGAATTCATACGATTTAACAGGCGATATTCTTGGATGTGGAATTGAAAGATATGCTCTCTTTTTTACATCATTCAGCATATTTTATCTATATATATATATATGTGTGTGTGTGTTTGTGTGTGGGTATGACTCAATAAATAAATATATATATATATTAAGATATATTTTTATCCATATAGTGTGACACGTATTCAAGATTGAAATTGCATTCTTTTGAAGATCTTTTTTTGATCTACTATAACAATTGATCAGACACTATTTTTTTACATAAGAGAATACATTGGAAATATAAATATTCAACATTTAGTATTTTCTGAATGAATTCTACTACTATTTTTGTCTATTTTTTTTCAATGATTTCTTTCATCTAGATTGCTTCAAAACTGATTTTTTCTGATGAAACAATATTGTAAAAAATAATATTCATCTAGAGTCAATTCTTTTTCAACAACAAATTTTAAAAAGGAATCCTTCATAATCAATATCTTTTTATTGATATTTTCAACCACATTCACTAAATTATATATTGGTCTATGATTAGAGTACCTATCAAGTTAAATTCACCATACTCATAGAAAGAGTAATTGGTGGAGTGGTCTAGGGGATATTTAATCAACGAACCACTATAAATAGCCATGCTCAATATTTCTGTTATTATTTGCTGCTCAATATTTCCTATAGAACAAGACACTACCCACATTTATAATCGTTAGTCGACATCATGAGAAATAATTCTAAAATAATTTGAAAAGACCAAATTCACCCCCATCTTGGGTATATTTTATCTTCAATCCTAATATATGTATCCATATGAAAATAAAAGATTTATATCATATAGACATTTCATACCTATTAAATTTTTGTTGTGTAAAAAATGTGTATAAAGTGTTCTAACTTGTTCATAATATCATTAAAAATCATATCACATTCATCTTATTCTAGTTATGTAGAAACCCAACAACAAATTCCATAAAAATCACACCAAATATCCATGTCGGTACTGTTATTGGATTAGGAAATACTATAGTCTTGTGATGCTTTCCCTTGACCTATTTTTTAGTATAATAGTATGATGTAAATTCAAAGATGTATCATCTTTTACCAAGCCTCCATAATCATTATTACATAACCTATAAAATTTTGTTAGTTCAATGGTTCAACGAACATTGCTGATTATATAAATCAACCGACATATCTATTCTTATATGTAGATATAGGGGACCCTAATTTTGAAAATATAGAATAACTAGAATGGGGAGAAACCACTCAAAGTTGACTTCCAATTTTTGATATTGTATATAATACTAAATAATTAATCATAAATATATTTTTCTTGAACAACCAATTTTAAAAGAGAATAGGTCAACTGAACACTAGCTTAGAAAACCTCGATCCCTATTTCCTAAACATTAATATACAACTATAACTAGGGATCTACCATGTTACACACATTCGATGACAATTTCATGGTTTAGTTTAGGAGAATCAAGTTCAATACATTGTCAATGACATAACCATTCCTTGGGGTATAAGAGATGTCTAAATAGAAAAACTACATATAATTCACCAAACTCTTTTGGTGTGGATTCACATATTTTTTTATATTATATAAATCATTTTTTTCATTCCAATATAAATTATAATCCATTATACTTGTATTTAATTCCACAATCGTTTATGATAATATAACTTATGAGAAATTTGAAGGTTATTTTTCAGATAATTTTGTTTTCAAATATTCTATGTGTCATAGGAAATGATGAGACCACCCTACATAATTATACATCCCAATAAAAAAGTGATTCATCATCAAAGACTACATTTCCACTAATAACCTATGACAGAGTCAAAAATGGCGCATAAGACCAAACATGTCACATCTCATCAAAATAACTCTATCATTTCTCATTTAATGAAAACAGCACTCTATTTAGAGAGAAAATGTTGATTGGATTATAAATTATAAAGAAATCCCATAAAAATTGATGATAATATAAGGTTAATCACTTGAATATCTATATATCAGAAAAATATGTAGTTTATCCCAGGTTATAAATTTTTTTACCTTCTCCAGATGAGATGAAAACCTAGGTTTCGTGACCAATTTTCCCAAGAAAATCACATTCTAAAACAAGAAATAATTTTTCAATAAAAAAGAATACATTTAGAAAGATTGGAAATATAAAAAAAATGTTTTTGAATGATCCACATGATCCTCCTGAGATATAGATTATATAGGGATGTCATCCAGTTAGACCACCATGTAAGTATCATGATACTTATGTATAATACAATTCATAAAATTCAAAAATATGGAAAGAGAATTGGTTAGGTAAAATGGCATGAAATGGTACTCATAATGAACATACATGATCCAGATGATGGTTTTATGAATTTCATGTTACTTTATTCTAATCTGGTTGTAACCAGACTAAAGGTCAATTTTCAAGAACCACATCACCTGTTTCAACTAGTCAAATAGATCAAAAATATGTTTTAAAGGAAGGCTTCTTATTAGCATAAATTATTTATTTTTTCAGTTATCCAATCATAGTTTCTTTGATTCATCAGGTTTCATATAAAAGAGAATATATACCAACCAAGGTGTCATAATTGAGCATTCAAATCCATTCTATAACATATCATCAAAATGAGTCGTCAACTCTTTCATTTATGCTAGTTCCATGAGGGTATAAGTAAAATGTACTATTTTAATAACAAAAACTAAATAAATAGAAAACTCAACCTACTTTACCATTGGAAAAATAGAGAATTCATGATGAAAAATATCTGTAAAATCAATTACAACTGAAGGGAGATCACTGATCAAATATTCTCACATCAAATAAAAATTGAACATTTATATTACATTATTCATATTTGGATATCATTGTTTAGATCTAGTCCATATCAATTCCAATTCATTATAAATGATAGAGGACACCCCAAATAGTTTTTTACCAGAGACCCAGAAAACATAAAATAAATTCATGCTTTATTAATAATGATCAAATCTTTCATAGAAATGTATCAAGTGAATTCAGGTCAAGAACTATAAAATCCCAAGAATAATAAATTTATACTACTAATAAAAGACATTCATGACATCAAAGACA
This sequence comes from Viscum album, assembly GCA_963277665.1. Taxonomy (NCBI): domain Eukaryota; kingdom Viridiplantae; phylum Streptophyta; class Magnoliopsida; order Santalales; family Viscaceae; genus Viscum; species Viscum album. Next base: position 556,547,109 of record OY728138.1, read on the forward strand.
CTAATACCTCTTCATTCTAAAGGGTGTAGTGATATGCTCAAAATAATATAAATTATTCATTGGAATGTTTAGCAGATTAAAATATTATGTCGATATAAATGAATTTTAGGAACCAATGTCAGATAATGTTGTCACTAAAGATGAATCAATAATGAAGGTGCCTCAAATAATCACCAAAACCATATATCTTTACTTGGAGACTTTCAATGTGTGATGAATCTTTATACTAAGTAGATATACTTTGAACCCATTATTTCAGGAATAGTCTGATTGCAACATAGTACATTTTCGTGGTTATGTGCATGTGCCACTACATAGGGAAGAAATGATATTGAATAATTTCTAAAAGTTTCATAAAAAACAACACTAACCACCTATCATGGATTCTAAATTACAATAATGTTTCTAATTACATGTCTTGACACACTTGAATTAATTCAAAGGGCCTCCGTCAAAAACTACATTTGGTTTAAAATATCCCCTCTATCTATAACAAGAACTACACTCATAAATTTTATTATTCCCTTTATAGGAACATATAGAACATCCATTGCAAGAAGAAAAACTCCTTTGAAACCTAACATACCATCCATATCATGTTTTACCATCCACAACCTATCCTTTATATAATTATAAAAAGAGAGATTAAAAAATAAAACAAGTGATATAATATAAAATATTTATACCATCCCAAACTATTTTAGTTTTTTACATTATTTGGAAACAATCACATGTGAAAAAAGGAAGATGATCGAAAATTATATTTTGATATTTCATTTAGGTGAGTTCATCTGAATCATGTTGGAAAGAGTCCATATTCCTTTCCATCACCATTAACATTTCTTATAATTGTTATGTGAAATAAATTAATTTCTGTCATTACTAAGCATTATTCTTTTTCACTGTCACCACTGAGTCCAAATGTCCCCTACTAGGTACCTCTAGCATATTGTTGTCACATTTTCAATTTTCAAAGAAGTCATTTTCGTGAACTCAAATAGAATATCTATCTTTATCAACCAATCCTTAACCTCTTGATGATTATTAGACCCATTGAATGAATATGGATTATAGTATTGGAGGTCCTAATAATGACTTTGGAATTCATCACTATGAGTTTCTAGAACAGGATCCTTTATGGGAATGGGTGTAGGTTCATGTTCTATAACATATACAATATGCAAAACATCCTCAATGAAAGTCTGGTACCTTAGACGATTTTCTCACTATTTTTCATCAATACCATCCACCTAGATCCCATTAACAGAACATCTTAGAGACATGATGATATAAAACACCCTTAAAAAATAATGAATAATTTAGATGAATACTCTAATCAACACTCAAATAAAATAAATAAGGATATTAATCACATCAGATAAGAAATATTTACTTGTATTTCTATCTATAAAAATATAATGTTGGGAAAATAGTAGTTTTAATCTATATGATTCCTTTCCCAAATAACCCATCATGACATATGAGTCATTATGTTCACATATGACTAGAAAATCAAATGAAATTACCATCTATTTTCTAAAAAGATATTCCAACCGCACACTAACATCAAGGATAGAAGATCAGCATGTATCACTGTTACGACATTGTCATGAATTGGACCAGATACACTACTACCCTAATAATTGAGTTGGAACATACATAATCCAACGGTAATTATTAATCCTCAAATGATGGTGACTAGAAAAATAAATTATAAAACATTAATATGGTAATTACATTTCTAATGAATAACAATAGTAATAGATACAAATCAATATGATCAAAAATAGAAAATTTTTATGGTTCTAGAATCTATATAGGTATATCAAAAACCCATCCAATACATCATCAATGTACTTAATTTTAGATAAGGAAAACTCAATCCCCCAAAGTACACATAACTCATATCCCCATGTGAACCAAAATATCCACCTCCTCAAATATTCCCAGACACTTTATTCAAAACTAGAAGGTGAAACTCTATAAACACTTAAAGGAAATGGTATGGAATGGGAAAAAATACAAGTAGGATCCCACCATGTGTTCCATAATTAGATTCCATAATAATAAAAGAATAATCATGATTTAAATTAAAAAAACATGAATTGAAGTGCATTTTACCATTTTCAAAAAAACAATCTTCATTTTATATGGATGTGAAAAATTTTCACGATGTCTTAAATAATAAAATTTTATAAATAAGTTTATAAAATTCATGAGAAACTAGTAACAAATTTCTACAATTAGTGGGATTTATAATATTAATAGTTACAATATGAACACTTGTAATATTTTCTAGGGTATGGTATATTATAGTTATATGATTTTTATAATTATCAAATCAAGGATCATCGAAAAATGTTCTACCACACGCCCAATATGCTCTCTATGAATAAGACTCAATAATATCCCATCACAGATAATCATACCGAACATGGTGTTTGTTAGATTTATCATCATCAATCAATTTCTATGGAATTTTCATATGGGAATTATTGTCTCAGATATCCCACCAACTACCTATGTTCGTATGTTCTCAGTCAATCAATAAATAAATGAAAATCTTCTCATTTCAGATCGTTGAACATTCGTTGGATAATTCCCAACTTTTTATCAAATTCCAATAATCATTAAGAAACAAAATATTGTTTTTTATTCAATCCATAAAATTTTAACAAAAATATTAGTTTTTTTAACTGAATTTATGTCATTTTCTATATTTAATCCTCAAATCATTTAAAATTTTCAATAAATTTCTAAACATAACCCATGATTGAATTTTATTGGAATTGGGGGGTTTTTCTAAAACAATCATACCATATGAAATGTAATTCTCAATTAACAATTTTTTTTTCAGAACTCAATTTAATGAAATATAAATAAATTCAATAAAATCAATTATATAGTTAAATGGAAAATATTTAATGGAAGAACATTCCTTAAATCATTATAAGAAACTCCTTTAATGAGACCTACCCAACAATATTGCTGGGAAACAATATCTAGAATCTCAACCTAGAACCATGATTCAAAAACACATTGTTTAGATCCATCAATACAAATAAAATATATAAAACAATATGGTGGTTGAAGAGGTATATAGAAGGGACAAGTATACCACATTCATTAAGAGATGCACCAAAACCAACATGATGATCAATCGTCAAATAGATAATTCAGAGATATTTGATATCTCCAAAATAACCTAAGAAGAGTCTCAATGCTGAGAGAAAGGAATCTGGTATGAATGAAATTAGAATTTCATTCCAAAATCATGGAAAAAACAAACACACAATGGATTAGAAAGTATGTAAAACAGTTAGAAGACATTCAATTTTCATGTCCCACATATGATGAAAAACAATTCACCTATTCTAAAAAATATTGTTCATAGTATTTTAATGGTGTAAAATATGTACATTACATGTATCACTGCACGGTGTGTACCAATTTAACAGATTCTTCCAAGTGATTATTACACATAAATTAACCTCATTACATGGTGTGTCATTCCCAAACAGGTAGAAACACTATTGGTTTTGTACTAAAAATTCCAAAATCCCATGAGCATCACAATTTTAGGTAACCTTGCATTTCATTGTCTACATTTATAAATAAATGAAAACCGAAATCCAATCAAAGGATAAACCATACATGACATGAATGTAATGAAATTTTACACTTATTTTCACTATGAACATCACGACTGTCTCGATTAATTATTCTCCAATGACTTCTTCATCATGTGTACACTTGTATTAAAAAATATGGTCGTGTATTCTCTCTTCTACCCCCATTCCTAATTAATTATTAATATAATTAAGTAGATCTATATTTACTTATTCGACTATGTGATATCTTTATGAATGGATATATGTAGGTATCCCTTTAATTTTATGATACCCATATATATATCATTAATAATCTGTATTAGAGGAGAATATAATATATCATATTAAAATTCTCTAACAATTTGATATATAAATCAATACATAATAAAATATTAATAATAACTCAATCATAGGTATCTCTTTCACAAAATATGATCCCCTATATATTCCATAATGATTTCTTTTTCATGACTGGATGTATTCAAATTAAGTTATTCTTCATTTTAATTTTATCAGAATGAAATAAAATTGTTCATCCCCATAAATTATGATATTTTATTTCTGCATAACATCTAATATTTATTTCATTAAAATATTCAATGAATCATGATATATATATAAAACAGTATTAATTGTAGTCTCATCATAGTTTCATCCATGGGATTGTTTCTTCCAAGAAAACCTAATTATAATACCCTATGGACTCTGATATTCATCCTCATATTTCATAAAATGATTTGTAATAACTATAAAATTTTTATCTTTGTTATATTTCCATGAATAAACTATACCCCACATTGGAATTTATACATTCATCAAACATTCTAATAAAATAAATTGCATGTGTTTCATGAATCACCTACATGGTATAATTATCTTCATCAATTAAAAAACTCTATATAAAAAGATCAATTATATCAAAAAAATGAATATGTTACTCAATTGGATACATGATTGAAAAACATAAATGAATTTATCAACCACATCCCAGAAATAAGAAATATGAATCAATATGAAAGTTCACTAGTAATGGGAGAATTATAAAATAATCTTTTTCCCAAAAAAATATATGAAAACCATACATCTATATTTCTAAAAAAATGCTACATTACCCAATAAAATATGTGTCTAATTTTGGATGATCATCAATTACGTTAGTCGGTCATCTATCTAAATAATCTATGTGAACATTCACCTATGTGGACCACCTATGTGACTATTATTCATTTCTTTAAAAGTAAACCAGACATCTTACACATCATCTTCCTCATATATATTCCTCCTTGTTTCATTAAAAATTAATCTAAGAACTCTTTAGAAGAATAATGTTAATTTGTATCGTAATATTTTACCAGTTAAAGACCACTTCAAATTTCATTGACATATACACATACATTATTCTACATTTATACTTTAAGGTAATCAACTATCACTGTAGCTATTTTGTTTTTCATCACTCTTTCATGTGTTTACTTGTTCACGCTCACATGAAATTTCTCATAAACCACATTAATTCATGAATATACTTTATAATTGTTACATAAGATTAAAATATTTTTTATCATTAATATAATACTAACATACAACTCCTTAATATCATCAAATAATAATTTTTCTTCCAAAATTGGTCCCTCCAACATTCCAAATATAAAGGAACCATATTTTCAAAACATCAGATCGATCCTCCAAAATATATATCATATAAACATTATGAATTCAATAAGAAAAAACTATAAATTGTATCACCATCTACATAAAAATACCTTCATCATGTATATGTATGTTTACGTTTGTTAAAATAGCATAGATGGATCTCCATCATAGAAAATATGCCTTCAATATTTGAATCCATGAACCATATACATGGGTTCCATTAATCCACTCAATTATTATTCATGTCGTACTAAAATAAATTTATAGTAAGTTACTAATTTATATAATATAAAATTTACACTCAATGGAATAAATATTTTCCAACACTATTTTTGTTTGTCAATACCAATGGAAAAAATGATATTTAAATATGGTTTATACTCTCAGTTTCTTATCATACATTCAATAAATTTTTTATTACCCTTATTTATCTGAAATACAATTTTATATATAAAATTGATGTCAATTGATAAATATAAACCTTCTATAAACCAATCCACTATATGTTCACTTAAATCATTCTTACTGATGAAAAAAATGGTTATTATCTAAAAAAACTCATTACCTAATCAAATTGAATGATTCCAAAATAAATGATAAATCATATTATTTTATTCAATAATATCCAAACAAATCTATGATAAAGAAAATTATCATTAAAATATAATATTAAATCGTGAACATGAATTAAAATTACTTCGATTAATAAATAGATTAAAAATATCCATGTTCAATAAAAAGGATGTGACAATATGAGTGGATCAATTTCTTCATTTTATTTTACATTTTATTTATACAAATAATATTAGCAACATTTTTTTAAATCATATTTAGTATAAAAAGGATTAGAGATAAGTAATATATATCATTTTATTGAGATATAAAAAAATAATCTTCATTAATAGTCATTTTTTTATCTGAATAATATTAAAATAATATTATTCTTCACATAAACATAGATGGAATTTCTTTCATCCTCACTTACAAGAATAAATGACACTCACATGTTCCCCATTATGACCCTCATCCCACAATCAAAATTATTCCATACATTTTAAATGAAAACACATCATAAAAAATATCAAGGGAATATGGTCGATCTTGTTATTATATATTTTGACCATAATTGTTTTTATTTTCACATCCCAATTTCTAAAATTCTCCATTATTTACTCTCAATCTTATTTTTCCCTTGGATTCATGGATCTCATCACTTCATCAATTTCATTATCTATTATGTTTCTATACGTAATAAATTTTAATACATTTTGTCACCTAGTGTATCCTTAATAAAATTTTAGAACACATATTATAATGTGATTGTAGTAGTAAAATTATTTAAGTGTTGGTCATACTATTTTGTTACTCATAGATAAACTTTTGTAATCATCATATGAAATATTTTATTTTTATTTGTTGCTAAAATTTTATTCTGTTTCTTTCATTTTCCATGTATTATACAAATATTCAATCAATATTCCTAACATATCATTAGGAACTAGCAAAACAAAATTTATATTCCACATTGGTTATTCGTAGTTTCATCTTTTTAGTAATTTCTTTTGTATTGTCCACTTATCTTAAACATATTGGTTTTGGAATATATGTTCATCCTAATTTACCTCATTGACATCATATTGGGTGTAATTTTTATGAAATATATTTATGGTTAGTTCAAAAGGAATCATCAAATATCACCAAAAAAATTATTATCTCTATTTTTATCATATCTGGAAGTATGTTGAGTTGGTAATACAAAAATATTTTTACATCATTTTTATAAAATCATGGGTATTTTCAATAATTAAAAATTGGGTGGATGTTTTCATGTTTCTCATACATTGTGAATTTTTGTTATTCATATCATGTTTTATCCAATAGATCTTGGATATCCATTATTCTTTTTTGATTAGTGGATTGAGCCCAAAATATAATGAACAAATTTCTAAATCTATTTGATCCCCAACATTGTCTCACAAAAAAAATACTTTTTTATATATTTTGGGTTGTGTTTTTGGGTCTTACTCAGTGTTTGTTGGGTTATTTGTGTGGAACCAGCTTCCACACTCATTTTAGTAAAAACTATAATTTAAAAAATAGGAATGTATTAATTTATATTCCATGGTTAGATTATTACATTGGTTATAAAAATAAGAAATATCATCCTAATAGTCTAAATGGATTTATAATCTTGATAAACTATATACAAACATGATTTTTTCCTTACATTATAATATCTAAATTACATTATAATTAATGTTAATATTTTTCATCCAAGTACACATTAAAAGAGACCATCTTCATATGCTAGGGAAGGTAAAATATGGGGGTGAGTTCAAATCACCAGTAAGGGTTTCTAATAGAAGCATATATCACTAATAAACAAGTAATAATCCTTATTTAATGGTAGATAACTGGTTGAATGCTTAATTTAATAAATAAAGTTGAAAATATGGTTTGATAAGACATAATAAATATGTTAACGATAATAAAAAAATCTCATATTCAAATTATTCATTAATTTATCATTCATTTTTTTTTTGATAATTCATAATAATAATGCCATGGAAATTGATTAATCACACATTCCTTTTAATCAAATTCATGAATATCATGATTATATTAGTGAGAATCAATATGGGAAGCAAAATAAAGGAATATACTTTTCATTTGATTAATAACTTGAGAATGAATTGAATTTTTTGATATTATCAATATAATAATATCATCGACATTATTACCTTAACTCTTAATGAAATAAATTGTTATTATTAGATATCATGATCATAAAAATTATGATATACATACCGTCAAGAGGTTTCACTGAGAAAATTACATCTACGTGATGCAATATAATATAAACTCATTTAATGATTGATTATTTATTCACCCTGTGGGAATATTGATTCATCATGGAGAACTATAATTAAATGAACCACATGTCACATTATGACGTAAACATTCCTCAGATATCAATCTATTGATTTATTTCATGAAATATAAGACATATCAACCAATGTCTATATTGGGTAATGAAAATGGATTGTCAATAATTCCCTAGTTAATCAAATAAAATGCATGGTAAAGAACCATATGTATATATTATATAATATTTGATAAATAATAATATTGATTATAAATAATATGGATATATAAGTGAAATATAATCTTCAATGATCACAATAATATAGCTCTTTAATTGGACCATTAATGAATAGAAAAATTAATTAAGAAAGTGATTTTTAATAAAATTCATTGTCCAACTAATCAGAAATCATCAAGAGAATGAATATGGTTTTCTTCAATACAATTTATCTTTAAGGGAGTAAAATAAAGAAATTTCTTTTGATTTTCATTAATGATTATACATACAATAAAATGAATATAAAATATTTCATAAAAAATACCATTATCACATTGAAAATTACTTTTAAAAAACTACAAATTTATAGAATATTTGGAATTGTTTTATATGAACTTTTAAATATATTTGGAAGGATATAGAGAATTGATGTTCCTAATGATGGTTAATTCAATAAAATTTTTATAAATTAAAAAATAATATTTTGATAAGATTGTAAACAGAATAATAGTCCCTTATTCAAAAGAAAAAAATTTGATTCCATTATGGATATATTTTAAAAAGTATAGAATCATTGAAAATGTCATTGATAAATAATTTTCAGAATGTTAAAAATGGTGGATTATTTTATGATAACATTTATATTGAAGATAAATTATTTTCAATCAAAAAGATAAAAAATTGTCATCATTTATTCAATAAGCATTTGTTCACTATTCTTAAGCACCATATAGTGAAAAATAATTTAATTACATTCAAAAATTGTGAATAACTATATGATAAAAAATTTCATTAAATTTATTATAAAATTATCAAATAATTTTTATCAATGGAATATCAATGATTAATAGTATCACATAAAAAGTGATTATGATATAAGACCATAAGTAGGTATTAAAATTCAGGTGAAAGATTATCAAAAAAAGATAATATTAATTACAATTGTAATAAAAAATAGGTGGAAATAAAACATAAAATAATCAATGTTCATTACACACAAAATCCTCCAATTTCAATTACAATGATAAATTAATATAACCTAGGGAAAATAAATTGACTTATCAAAGTACATACCACATGACAAACATTCATGTAAAATTACAATGTTTCAAATAATTAAAATGGAAATTTAAAATATCATGAAATATGAAAGAATAATGATATTGAATATAATATTTTTAGTATTTAAACAATGTAGTATAAATTTGGTGCATACCGTTACAATATTCCTCAATGAAAGGAAATTGTGATAATGTCCCAAAAATATTAATAAATATATTATTAAAAACCAATAGAATGATAGAGAGAATATTATTTTGAAGTTAATATATGATTACTAATAATAAATAATGATTTTTAATATTTAATCTGTAGTATATTGACCATTTATAAAAAAATTGTTGAAAAAATGTACATGTGTATCAAAATAAAGTTTTTCTAGATAACAACCCTTACCTCACATTTTCCATTATTTAAACATGATTTATCATAACATATAGTCATTTTAAACATGTAATAAATTTATTAATAGAATTTTTTTAATAATACCATATTCTATATTCTTATAAAACCTTGTAACATGTTCATTACTAATATATCAGTATTACCACTATTACATTTGTGAAATGGTTTGTTTTCACATCCATGAATTCTCTTATATGTTAAAGATCATATACATATATTTGTAATATCAATAATCTAAATAATAACATTAATTATATAAATATATTTTTTATTTATTATATTAATTTTTAAACTATATGTTGATTTTAGAAATAATAAAATGAATCATATCGCTATGTTGATATGGTATTTCGTATGTACACATGAATAATGATATTATTATCATAATAGATGAGATTATAGGGATGTTTATGATATTTATATTCAAAATAATTTAATATCATTCCATATGTATAATATTTTTTTATAATGTTAATCATTTTATCTATATGTGTGGGTTTCTGATGGATGAAAAATTACATCACATCGTGAGGTGGAAATCCTCCATATAAATGATCGGTGGATTTGATTCACATTTGATAGAGGAGGAGATGGAAGAATATTATGAAATCAACCAAATATAACCTTGTTAGTTTTTAATGACTAGTTTTATTTTATTGATATTTTTAACACATAATAGAAGTTGAAAAAATAACAAGTAAAAAGAAGGATATTAGTGATGAAAGTTACCTTCCCTTAGAGAAATTCCATATGAATCTCTTACTATGAACGCTTAGGTTGGTTTTTTTGGGAATAAAAGAACCCAATAAATTAGGATATATATTTTAGAGATATATAAAATCATTTTTTCTTTGATCTAAATGGCTTGATAAGAGTACATAATTGATGGGAGGGAGTTCCATTTTAAAATTGTGGTGTGGCATTTTTGTAAATATCCAAAACCATTCAATATTTGGATGCCACTTTCACCCCCAGAAAAAAAAATTATAAATAATTGATTCAATGAAATTTATGGTTGATCCATACATCTAGAATTAACAATGAACCATGTTCCACCCATTTTAATCCCAAATCCTTTATGTTTACATATTTTTATCAATTTTGTTTACAACATGATAACTAATTTTGGAACCCATATAAATAACCCGTTATCGTAAAACATTAACCTCTATATGATGATTTGGACCAATATATTCATAATATTAAATCAAATTTATCAAATGAAAACCATTTATTGTAGAAAATTAATTTCAAAACAATTCAATGCAATTCTCAAATCATTGTTATAAACATAACCACATATATTATATTTTGGTAATTACTTATCATTATAAAAAAAATATGTTTATAAATATTAACTAATATTAACTATATTTATAAAAAAAATAATATGAATTTATTAAAATTTAAATTACTAATGTGGAAAAAAAATTTAAAATCAATCGTGAAAATCGTGTCGAAAAACAGGTTGTCAAGAGATTCATTTTTATCAGACGATTATATTACATTAAATATATTACCAATGATAATTAATATATGGATTTAAATTAATATAATAATATATATTTTTCATAAATAAAATATAATATGTCTTTATTAGTTGTTATCATAAATTATTTAACTGGATAAATATTAAGAATATAGAAACCTTGTTTAGAAAATTAATTTTTTAAGAAAAATAGTATTATTATGCCAAAATATTTTATAAATATGATTATAATGTTAATAATTATTTTAAATATTAATAAATATTAAATTATTTATTTTTAATTTAAATTCAGTTCATCATGAATCATTTAAATGAACATAATTTATGGAAAATAAATGATAGTTTTATAAATATCGGTATATCTCAAAATTCATTGAAAATTCACTATTTTTTGAAAAATAGAAAAAATAAAACCTAAAATAAATTTATATGATGACTTCATTAAGGATATTACTGTTTTTTGGATCAATTCTTGAAGATATATAATTTAATTATATGACACATAGTGATATGCATCATAAAACATTTTCGATGAAAATTTATTTTGAAGAATAAAATGACTTTACTAAAAAATTGATTCCTTGTTGAGTAATTAAAAATGAAAAAAAAAATTTATTTATTATGACATATATAAAAATAATTTAGTTAATATAATTCATATCGTCTAATTAAATAGTTAGGTTATAACAGACATATTGAAAAATTATATTTATTTTGTTTATTTATGGTCACTGTTTCTTGTTGTATATGATATTGTACAAAATCTTCATCTATTAATATCTTTTCGTGTTACATTCTACACACTCTAAAAAATTCTGTCCTGGTAATTTCATCATCTTCATGGAAAAAATGGTGGGTTAAAATTTTAAAATATCAGTATTGAAGAAAAACTTTGTAAATGGGGTTTAAAAACATACTCTTAATAGAGGGAACATGGCTTATCAAGGTCTTATATAATAACACATAACTACATTTGAAAGTTTGAAAACATTTGTGTGGAATTAAAAACATTGACATGAGTAAAATCATAAATAATTATGGAGATATATATATATATATATATTAATGATCTAAAGAGGGTGAATGATCATGGAAACATTAACAACTACAAAACCATGGGACTGCGGGGATTAAGAGACCATTGATTCATTGGATATTACATGTAGTAAGATATTATTTTTGGTTTCATGATAATTTTAATTTATATGAGGGATAATTTAACTATTACAATATAGAACATCATAATGTATACATAATTTATTTTAATTTTTTGGCATAATGTTGTAATTTTTCGATTTAATAAATTCCATCACCCTATCTTCCTCCATAAAATAAATATATAGGATGAATTTTTTCCACCATAAGAACTAAAATTAACATTTTATTGTTCATAATATCAATAATTGAGTTAAAATTATTTTTCATTCTCTTAATGTATTTTCTATATCCAAAACTGTTAGAAAAAATTATCTCATATAATAAATAATTCTCTAAAACCTCAACAATAACAACAAAAGTTCAAAAACTTTTTTATCTAAAAAATAATTTAATTAAAAAATGATATATTATCTTATAAATCATGTTGTGTAATGGATGAATTTTTAACATATCCACCCTTTGGATTTGCGTCAAGCCTCACGGTATTCATGATGTGAAGGGCTATGTTTGGGTATGCCAATTTTCCTTTCTATGAAACTATCTTAATATAATTCCTATAACATTCTATAAAATATTTTCTAAATCCAAAAAAATAACATGAATTATAAAATATATATTTAAAAAATATGGTATTCTATATGTCATTATACAATAAAATAAATAATCTTAAATGACTATTACAACCATAGAAATAATGATTATAGTCAGGTTATCAAAAACATTAAACTTGTATACATAATATATAAAATCATTCTTCCAATAATAAAATTCTAACTAGAACATAATTTATACAAAAGGGTTCTACATAATTAAACAATATATTAAAACTCAATAATTTTCACTAGGGTTCTTCCATCACATAAAACAATATAATGGGTACCTGTGACATTAAATTAATAATCATCCTTAGAATTATTAACACAAGAAATTACATATAAATCATAAACAGTCCTTATCTGAATCATAAACATTGATTTTATTTCAAAATATTTATTTTTAATTACATTAAAGTGGTTTTTATAATTTGAATATCCTAAGAATATAACATTGGAATGCCAAACATGGTAGATAGTAAGGCCCAATTTCATGCACTAGGTGATGATATAGTCAAATCAAACTATTCCCAATCCAAACTAATTTCCCTATATAAAACATTTATCGAACAACATAAAATTTTAGTATCTATATAGGGATATATTTATATTAAAAACAATATAGTATCCCCCTCTAAAACATTAAGTTGTTCTTTTATAGTTACCCACATGGTCTATCGTTGGGTTATGTTACCTAATCATTGCATTACTAAATCTATCACCCAAGGTTTTTAGAAAACCATCTCTCAGTTTTACTATATTGAACCTAAATATAGTCCCCTAGAGCCTGTGGTTACATTATTACATTTTTGAATGATTTAATTAATCACATACCAATGGGTATAAAGGCTTATATACACTTTAAAATAATTGCATACTTGAGTCTCTAAATACATTAGGGAATTTAAATTAATATATAGAGAAATTGACTACTTTCCATCCTTCAGCTCATTGGAATATACCTTATTTATATCTCATTTAAGGGTAAAATAAGGGTGATTTCAAATACTTAGTAAGGGATACATACTAATTAATCTACTAGGAATAAAAAAATAATAGTCAATTGGGAAAGGTAAATAACTGATCACATATTCCATTTAATCAATAACATGACTATCATAATTTAATAAGAAATAATCAATATGGAAATGTAAATAAAAAATAACACATTTTTTATTTTATTATTAACCATATAATTATGATTATATCAAAATTATCAACAAGGAATGATAAATATTTTTACACAAATACCATTTTATCAATAAAATAACCATCATGACATGATCAGGCATAATAAGTATATAAAGTGAAATAATTGAAAAAACATTTCATTTAATCTGTGAAATATTTAAAAATATCATCCATGGATAATATAAAATCAATGACCTAAGGGATAAAAAATAAATAATTCACAATGAGGTAAATGATTAATATTGTACTTCATGATCCTAGACATCATAATATCTACAACATCATGAACTTTCTCCTAGGTAGTTCATAAATATGGGTAGATGTCCACCATAAACCCATTTAAAACTATTGTACTGATTAGAATCATTATACTATCAATACAAATATGGGATATATATTTATATTCCCCATATATTTTTGAATGTCTAACACCTTCCCCATATATTGAATGATTGATTTAATTCATGAACAATATGAATTCACACTAAATTCTTGTATAGAGTAATGAATATAGAATATTAATAATTATCCAGTCAATAAAAATGAATTCATTTTGAATCACAATATGTTTAAATGCTATATTTTCTATGAAATTATCATATCCCTAGTAATGAATATTGACATATATAGTTGAAATATAATGTCCAACGATCTTAAAAATGTTAATGTTTCTAGGTAATATTAGTTACTAGAAAATTTAAAAAATAAATATAATGACTTTGTTTCATAAGAAAAAATCACCATAAACCATTTATATAAAAAACAATATTGATTTCATTACATTATATCCCTAGTTAATTACAATAAAAATAATTGTTTGAAAATAATGATGAATAGAATTAAAATAAAACAGTAGTAAACAATTTTTAAGACAATACCCTTTAATCATTGAAAAACTATATTTAAAATAACAAATTTCAATAATATTTGTAAAAATATTTTTTTTTTACTTATAATTTTAAAATTTTGATGGGAAGAACAAATAGTTGAGTGTTTAGAATGGCTGGTCATTTTATATATGTTTTTCATTTAAAAATACATTCATTCTACACTGTTGTAAAAAATTTCAATGTACCTCAATAAGAAAAAAAGATTAAAATCCCTTTAAAATTAATTTTTATTACTAAAACATGGGTAAATATGTATTTAATAAATAAATTCTATAATGATAAAATAATTTCTTGAAATTCCTTTACATAAATTGGATATGGAAAAAAATTATTTTTGGTCGAAGAGATAAATAAAAATAGATTTTTAGTAAAATTATGTTCTCAATATTATTAAGTACCAATGACAATAAAATGGTACTATTAATTGAAAACATCATGAATATATATGCGATGGAGATCCTCCCTCCCCCCCCCCTCCCCAATGGAGGGGGGAGTTCTCTCTCGTTCTTCGTCACGGAGGCCCCTGCCTACTTTCATCCCCTTCTCTAATCCAGAATTTTTGCACTCTTTCCCGCAGATCTCAATTTGCCCTAAAGTTCCAGATTTGTTTCGTGGAGGGCCTCAACTCTATTTAGCGCCTTCATAACTCAACTCTTCCACAGATGTTTTTAAGCTGACTCTAGTGTCCCAATTTCATCAAAGTCGTCCCTCAGTTGACGATTTTGATCGGTTTGTCTTTGAAGCCCGGAACCTGCAAGATCGGGCGGTGATTTTTCTTCTCGATCGACGGAATATAATGATTCGATTTGGGTCTATGGATGATCTCATAATGGGGTGTTCTAAGGCCCCTCTACGGTGTGTAGGTATGCCTTTCATTCTTCTTCGGTGGAATTTTGAATTCCATGTGCAGCGGGATAATCCGAGTATAGCGATTTGGGAACGTTTCCCGGGCCTTCCTCTCCCATTCCAGAACCCTTCCATTCTATCTATGCTTGGGAAAATGGTCGGCCGCTACCTGTGCTCAGACATCAAAACTGAAACTGTGTGTCATCCCATTTGCCCTCGAATATGTGTAAAGATTGATGTCTCCAAGGCGTCGGTGGACTAGGTGTGGATTACTAATGGGCAAGAATTCTGATGGAATCAGGAGGTTAAGTTTGAATTGTGGACTGATTATTACAGCATGTGCCATTGGCTGGGTCATGGTGCCTCTGCTTGCAGAAATGGCTCTCAGATCAGGAGGGTGTGCAGGCGGGTGAGGGATGGTTTGGTTTCTCAGGAAGTTGCTACTGTGAGGAGTTTAAGGACGCATGGGAAAGATTCGGTTGATGGTGGGGTGAATGAAGAACAAACCATGCTTCCTTGACATTAGATGGTCAACTTAGTGGACAGTGGGTCACTGGGCACTGGGGCTGAAATGAAGAAGCCCGGTGTGGAGCCTCCCGGACCGAAGGTCAGGGGTATATTTCACAGGTTGAAGCAGGACTTGGGGATGGTTGATCTCCTGAAAGATTGTGGTGAGCCTTCTTCTAATGTTAAGGATGCAAGAGGCATTGCTGGAACTCCAATGATTGAGGTTCCATCCTTGATGGCAAGCCCCCGAAGGGAAGTGGGTGATAGGGCTGAAAGAGATGATTTTGTTGAACGACGTTGTGATTCTATGGAGGACGATGTGGACCTGGGTGGGAAAAATGGTGGTGTGGACTCTCTCTGCTGGGAAACTGTGAGTGCACCTGCAGCAGTTGTCGCGGTCCAGGATGAGCAAGTTTCTGCTGTAGATCCTAATGCCCCAGCTCAAGAGGGGATTGAGAGGCACTATCAACACATGGAGCATGGGATTGTGAAGATGGCTGGGAATCAAGAAACCCCTGTCAAGGAAACTGCTAATGACATTTGTGCCTTGATGACAGTAGATGGGATGTAGGCACCACCTGGGAGGCAGATGACCAATGTTGAGCTTGGAAATCGGTTTGAATGCCTGGTGGCTGCTGATTTGGTCCAGGATCAAGAGCAGGATGTTGAAAGGACTCATGAGGACCAATATTCGGCTCCTTTAGGTGCTGATGTTGAGTCAAGGGGAGTTAGTGTTGGCACTTGTGATCTAGATTTGGGGGCTGTGAGGCATATATTGCTGAGAAGGGCTCTGAAGAAGATATGGACAATGGTTCAATGCTGAACATCTTAGTAGGAGATTTCAATGTGAAAAAAGGAATGCATGGTGGCTGTGACTCTGTCGACAACCCCCTGCCTTAATTTGATGGATGTCAAAAGTCAATCTCAACAGGATCAAGGTGTGAAGGGCGGGTATAGGGTGGTGCACATTTCTGGTAAATGGGGGGACAGCTCTGATAGTGAGAAAGAAATTGATGGTAGTATGGTTCAGTCCTTCTATAGTGATATGGTTCAGGGTTGCAAAAATAGAGTGTTTGTGGAGGAGAAAGTGAAGACTGGCCCACCACGTAGAAGGCCGCGGAAGGACTATTCTCACTTGCCAATGCCTATGACTACGAGAGCTTCTAGTGGGAATGTTAGACGGATTTCTTCTAAGGAGATCCTTTCTTTGGAGAAGCTCAACCTTAGAAGGAAGTATGCTAAGATTCTGAAACATTATGAAAGTTCGGAGTGGGAATCGGCTACTGCGGAGGAAATGGGGTATCAGGGATGTGGCGATGGGTCTGACTTTTATGATATGTAATTATTGTTCTCACCTTGTTGTGCTTGTCTGATGTACTTTTCATTTTCTTTTATTTTAAATAAATGGTTGGAGGTTTTCCTCTGACTAAACTTTCTGGTATAAAATGACATATAACAATTTTAAATAAAATATACAATAATAAAATTTCATTGCACATATACTTATAGTATTTCAAACACAATGAAGAAGAAACAAACCCCATTTAAAAGGATTTCAGTTGTGATATTCCTTTCCACATGGTATGTTTTATTTCAAAATTCACTAACATGTAAATGTTATAATTAAAATTTCAAAATAAAAATAAATACGAAAAATTCATGGTATTAAATTTATAATGGGAACTATATGCACCATGAAATAGAAATTTGAAGAAAAAAATTACTATATTCTTCAATAGAAGGAGATTACGAGAATGTACCTTACAATATAAGAAATATAATAATAAAACCCATGAAAAATTTAGAGATAATGATGTTTAATTTCAATTAAAATTAATCATTTCAATATTTTAAATATTCAAATGGTAGTATATACACCATTTAAAATTGACTAGTTTCATAGAAGATCATGTTTCGTAATGAAAGAACACATGAGATGGAAACTCTAACATCAAGTTTTCTATTAGTTAATCTTGATCTAATATTCTTTATAGTATTTTAAGACATAATATTAATTTATAAAAGAAAAATAATCATATTTATCATATAATACATGATCTTATTAGAAGAACATAACAACCATTTTTTATTAAAATATCATTATTACAAATGTTTCAGTTGTTAACTACTTTGATTTCTCATTAATATTTTATCATGGATGTTCTGGTCTTTAGGAATAGGTTTTGGATACATAATATCCATAAGATATTAATGTTATAGATATCATATTTATTCATTATATTCATTTTTATAATCATTCATTTCTATTTTAGATGGAAAATTCGTTTCATTTCTTTGTTGAGACTGTAGGACATATGTACACATGAGTGATGATATCATTCCATTAGTGGATGAAAGGGTATGTAATTCGATGATATATTAATTTTAGTTTATCAACAACATTCAATAATTTTAATATATATTCATTATATCAATCATTATGATTTTTTATGAGTTTTGTTGGAAGAAACTACATCGGTTCAAGATATGGTACTCCTCCGGACACATGAGAGAAGGATTAATTTCTTATTTGAATGAGTATATAGAGAAATATTATTACATAAAAATAATAAAATACAATTAAAATTGATATATTGTGGTTATTATATATTAACATTTACGTAAAAATTGAAGGTGGAAAAAAAGTAATTAAAAGGAGTATTGTGAGAATTCTTACATTCATTTTGAAAAATATAATTTGGATCTTTTATAAAGGAAACATGACTTTGTCTCTTGGGAAGACCAGATCACCATTAAATTTTTCATTGTTCTTTGGGTGATATTTTTGAATGATAAGCTCAATCTAAATTCATGATGTGGGTAAATATTTTAAGTGAGGGTGTGCCCATTTATAATTGTGGAGATGTGGCATATTTTTCAATACCCAAAAATCTTCATTAATAGAAAGTAACCCTAAATCCAAGTGACTAAAAAAATTATAAATACTCAACCTCTTTGAATATATATTCTATGAACACATCATCCACAAATAAATAAATATTTTTTATACATTTTATTCACATATTCTATAAATTTACATAATTTTACCATTTTAGTTTTCACTTTGGAAATTAGTCTTTTTTAACCAATGTAGTTAATTATTTAAAAACAATTATCCTCATTATATTATTTAGTTCTACTGATTATAAATTTGAAAATCACTTTACCAAATAAAATTCCTATGTTTTTTTGAAATTAATTTTAACATCGGAGAATGTGATGCACAAATCCTCATTTTATTAATAAATGTGATAACTAATTTTTATGGATTTTTTCGTCATTGTGGCCAATAATTATGTAGAAATTATTAAATTATATTATCTATTGTGATTTTGAATATAAAATTTTATTTATTAAATTTACCTTGGATATTTTTTAGAATATATTTTACCATTATATACTTCAAATCTTGTTGAAAAACTATTTTTCATGAAATGCAATTTTCATGCTCATGATGATATTATAATAACTATATAACTAGTGATAATCATCATAAGGGTTTTAATTAATATATTTTGTTATTTAATTTATAAATTTCATCAAAATATTTATAATTTTTATTTATTGAAATGAATTAATATGAAGTATCATTATAAATTTAAAAGAATTATTCTGAATAAAAAGTATGTGTAAAAATTATCATATACCAATATCATTTATTAAGATGATTCCATTTTAGTTACTTATTTAAAATATAAATAAATAATCCTTGTGTTATTTTTATATCAATATAAATTAAAAATGTGACTCTTAAAATCATAATTTATTTAGATGAATGAAGAGTTTTACAAAAAAAACTATATTTTCTCTATTCATTGTGAACAAACTCTTTTAACTAAAATCCAAAAATATCACAATATGAAAATTTTGATATTATCATTTAAAATGATATATTTTTAATAAAATAAATTTTTTATATGTGATATAACTTAATTATAATTCTAAGAAATTAAATGAAAAATAAGAACATTTGTTGCAAAATTTCATTTAAAAACATGAAATGACATTATTAAAAATATGAGTGATTATTTACTAAAAAAGATATAATAAATTTTTAATTATTTTTAACTATATATATGTAAATATATATATATATATATTTGGTTACTCCTTTTCATACCCAAAAAATCATCAAAAATTTTATAATGGCCATATTTAAAAAAAAATATGGTCATTTATACATTGTGTTGTGTGTCATTCACACGATCAAACAGAATGTCATTATTTTAAAATCATTTTTTAATAAACTTATTATTGGTTTTAGGATTATTACCACACTTATTCATCCATAAATTTATATACTTTTTTTACGATCATTATTGTTAATAAAAATCAACTAGTGACACTATTATGAGATGTTATTGAGGATACCTCATTCATGATTGTATCTTGAGATAGGTCATTGAATGAACTCACGATCATCATGTCACATGTTGGAATACATAAACCCTAGTAATAATAAAATCATAATTCAGAAGCAACATCCACATTGGCCAAAAATTTTAATTTATTAATATTTTTCTTCTCAATATTGGCCAATATAACATCCAACTATAGAAATCTCATTTTTATGGTTTTTTATAATCATTAATCAATGTAACTTCCTCTTCAAAATCATTCTCCATTCTTCCATCATACTATTCACATAGATGAACTTTTTTAAAAAAAATATTATTATTTAGTCTTATTGTATTTTTATTCAAATTAAAAATCATTCACGTCATTGAAATTTTTGTTTCAATTATTCATGTGAAAAAATGTTTCTTGAAAATTATTCATAAATATATATTTCTCGTTACATTAATTGATCCATTTTTTTTCATAACTCTCGGAATGAGTTTTTAATATCATTCATTAATTCTTTAAATAATCATACCAATTGGGAGAGATTTATATAAGATTTAACATCAACTTTTAAATCCTTATCAACATTATCATTTTCTTTATTTGGAAGGGTGTTATCTTCTAACATAATTTGAAAGATGTTGAAAATAGTAGTTATTAATTCTTTAGGAATGCAATGTATAATATATATTAATCTATCAAATAATATATTTTCATATGTTTTATATTGATCAATATCAAAAAATACATTAGTTTCTGCATAATAATGATATATAATATTAGAATATGAACATATATCCTGACCAATTGATCTTGTTCCCCTAAAGGATGGAATGTTTTCTACTCCTTAGTGGAATCATAAACAAATAGTTCTTCACATCCAAATACAAATATATCTTTTTTGTTATAAATGAATTTATTATCTAATACATACCTTTGTTTAGGTAATACATATTTATTCTTCTACATTATTTTCACATAATTTCTACATTTCATCATTGCATTTAATGAAATATAATTCTAATGAAACTTAATTGGATTTTAACCAAAATTAATCATCTTTATTAAACGTCATAGAAACACAATTATTGAAAAGTTAACAACTTCAATATAGGGAACATGAATAGATATTAACTATCTATGATACCACATGTATGATCCAAATAAGCACATGATTGATAATACGATGATGTTGGATAATTATTATTGTCCATTTTTTAGAATCCAATATATATATATTTTAATTATACAATTTATTTTACTACATTCATAGGTTATTTTGAATTGATTCTATAGTTCTCTCTAAAAATTGTTTTTCTTAAAAAACATTCAAACACATACAAAATAGTGACATGAATTTATATAGTTCAAATCAATGTATGGGAAAGATAATCACTGGCATGGTCTAGTAAAAATTGTGGTCTGAAAACCTACCAGTTAAACTATGTGACCATTACACTATCGTCTTCCAAAAAATGTACAGTGAGTATCCAACTAACTAATTTTGTTCATCCCTCACTCAAAAATTTTCCATTCGATTAAAATTTATTATATGGGAATCATTATGATATCATATCACCAATATTAAATGATAACTTATTGTTAATATAATTCCCAATCTTCTTCTATTACACAGTAGAAGCCATCTTATTTTATTAGTATGTCCAATTGTCATGTAAACAAAATATTCTTCAATTCATAGTTTCTAATTGAAATACTACTACATTGTATTCCATATACATATTATTATTTTATTCATCTCCGCTTTTTCATCCAAGAGTTCACAAGTCTCTTCCAGCCTATATGATCATCATGACCAACATGGGAAAATATTTTCTAAAATTAATGTATTTCTATCAAAATATGTATTCATAGTTCACTTTTTCACCACTATATTCATTTAATTTTCTTATTTAATTCATAACTGACTACGCCAATATTAATCTACATATTTATCTCAATAGGATGTGTTCCAAAATATAGTGTTAGATCCCTCATTTATTCAATGATACCATTCAATATTTCCTTGAGAATTTGTATCATGTGAGAAAATAATATCTCCCATTACAATTCTTCAAAAACATGTAATATATATTTATAGGATTATTTTTATTATTATATTATTAGTTTCAAATTTATATAATCTTCTCAATAAAATTTTCCCCATGTATAGTTTTTTATAACCTTATATATCCAAAACTAGTCATTCTATCTTTTAAATAGATAAAGAGTAAATCATAGTTACCTTCTCATTAATTCTTGATATTATATTCTATATAATATCCATTAAATATCATTTTTAATTAGGGAACGAATAATGATCCATATATCATGATATTCTCATTATATTCTCGACATAGTTTAATTATCCTAATTAGTTCTTATCTATCATCATCTTTGAATACCCTATATACATTATTATTTTTCCATATTATTTCGTCATGCATTTTGTAATAACTACAACATCCTATATTCATTCCAATTCCATGAAAAACTTGTTTTCCGGGTTAGGATTTATTCATTCATTGAAAATTCATATACATTAAATTTTCTATGTTTTTATAATCAAATGAATGGGTTAGTCCTCTTCGTCGTTGAACATAGTTACGTGAACCAATGGGCTATGTTGAAAGAAAAGATTATGTGTCTCAATAAGATAAATTGAAAGAAATCGATATGTGATTCTCATTGATATGATAAAAGAGTATATATATATAAATCTATATTGTTGCATAATATATATTCAATACTCAATAGGATATGTTACTGAAAACTTCTATGTGAATAAATCATTTGCATCACTTAAAATAGCTATGTTATTCAATCAACAACATGAAAATTCTTCTATGTTATTTAGTTACGTGGAAGAATTGGATCTATGAATCTTATTTATGAACATTTGGATATCTTCTTTGGTAACCTTGATGAATCAGCTACATGAATTCTCTATGTGACCATTCGGCTTTGTGGAATTCCAACAATGCCATTTACAACATCTTCAAACATACAAATAACTACTCAAAAAATCTTCCTCACATATACCCCTTATTCATTCATGTAATATTCATTTTGGAACATGTTTTTTGAATAATGATTGCCTTTATATTTTAATTTATTCATTATAAGAGCACATTACTTTTAATATTATTATTTATATACAACCTCATACTTTTATCATTCAAGCGATTCCACAGTAACATCCCCCACAATGTGTGTCACCATTACATTATATATTTACATTTTCAAAATCAGTTGATCTATTTTGTGTGCACAAATGCCTTAATGTCTTTACTTGGTCATAGTTAATTTTCCAACAACTTTTATTCAACCTTCATCCAAAATCTATATGTAACACCCCAAATTCATAAAATGATCATTTAACAAAAATATTAAGTGTATCAAATGTTCTTTGATTAATAGAACCATCTATTTAGGACTCTAGACCAATCATATACTACATGTGCCATCTAAACATCAGAAATACAATAAGGGGAAAAATTAATATGATCCTAATAACCATGAAATATTATTCTTCATCCATGTATATATTGATGTTCCTTAAAAAAAGATGGAACTCCTTAAAACATAATTATCAAAGAGTAGCTGATATGACTTAAAATAATTGTGTTACCTTCTATGAAAAACATATACATCAAATTATATTGATATTCTTAAATAAAAATAAAACTTACACTCAATTTAAACAACACAATATACTACTGAGTAGATAAAATCACCTTGAGGAATGTTAACCCTATATCTAAAGGGGCTATATTACCTATAAATAACACACCATTGTATTATATACTCTGAAATGGGTTTATTTATTTTATGATAAACCAGAATGGACCTCTATGAAGTAATTATTATGCTATATATTATTTTGTACATTTTACCCAGTAATTCATACTTCCTTATCCCATGAACAAAAAATCATTGTTGTGTTCCATTAATTTTACTCATCCCACTCGGTTTCAAATTACCTTAATTAAGATATGTAGAAATCCACTTTTTAATTCTCAATCCCAACATCACAATACCCACAAACCACATAGAAAAAAATAAATTCATGACCCTACATCTATGAGCCTTTAAACTATATCATAATTAACCAATGTTAAATAGAAATATAGCGATACATTGATACAATAATATATGTTCCCACACATAATTATCAACAACCATTAATTTTAATGGGAGGTGATGGGGAATTTCACCAATGTGGGTGGGAAGGATTCATGACCATGCCTTAAATCAATAATCTTTTCCCAAATTAAGTAATATTTCGTCTTAAAAGGTGTAGATGATGTTGGTAACCCATCTCTTAAATTCAAAATACTAACAAATTTTACCCTTGATATTCATAGTGACCTATGCCATTGTATATAAACCCATGTACTTGATAATTATTCACAATATGGTATAGCACATTTCAACAAAATGGGTTAAGTGACATAAATAATTCTTATTCAAAACAAGTAATATTGTTTCATGTATTTTTGGTTTCATTAACAATGTGGTGGGACTAAAATGAACACATACCTTGGATAAAGAAAAATTAATTATTTACCATTCCTTATGCATATTTTATAGTGGGTTTGATTGTTTAAAATATTCAATAGTAGGGTATCTTCGAGAACACCATTTGATCCAAAGGCATGGAATTATCTACCACCAATCATATATATCCTATAGTAAATGGAATACCCATTGCTCCAATGCATGTAAATGAGTTTTCACCAACACAACATATTTACAAACAATTTTCAAATATGTTTGTGAGAGAGTAACACCCCAACAGTATGATACAAACCATATGGGAAAGGCCAATGATCTCTAGGTTTTGAGGCCTCTAAGATCTCCCAATTACCAAAGGGATATGATGAAGCAAGAGGGGATAATTTCATCTTCTAATCACATTGGGGGTTTCTATACTGAGAATGAAAAATTCATCATTCCTAACCTCTGAAATTGGGAGGGCATCACTAGTGACTCTATGAATACTTAGAATCCTCCATGGAGAGTTCCTATTCCCAGTCATTGGGATGATAAATTATGTACATCCTCAATACTATAAGAGGTGATTCAGGGTGTTGCTGTGAAATCAAAATCCCCTACCATCCATTTAGTGGATTATATTAAATACAACAATTATTGACGTAAGGAAATGATTCATACTCATATTTTGTCCCCTACATAGATATTCCACTCTATAACTTGATTACACTATAGGAGAGGGTTTATATTTCACCTCATCTCAAATATAACTTACCATATATATTTGAAAATCATTAGGGTCAACATCGGTTCAACCAATTGATATATAAGGATAGAGAATAAATTATCACTAAACTTTTGGAGGGTTATCACAATCATTATCTAGTGATAGAGGAGTAACAAGGGCGAGAACCTATTCCCACTACATTATAGAAATTAATATAGGGTAGGATAATATTCATACCTCTATTGCAAGGAATATGGTAATAACCTTTCCCCCACAACCACCATGTAGTGGGAACATGTCACCACACTATATCTAGAATATTTTACATTATTTGTTAAAAGTATATAGATCATGGGTTTTATCATATCATTATGTATATATAAATGAATCAGTATGTTTTGGAATCCATAAAATGAATGTATCATATTCCTTTTCATATCATCAAGGATTTTAGTTTAAATAATATGTATTCTATAACAATGAGTTTTAACATATCACTGTTTCCACCATGGATGATTAATCGAACATTATGTCATAGAATGATGGAAAAAAGATGGTGTCATACCCCAAGATCTAGATAAATATATTGGTTTCAACTAGTAGATATCTTGTTATAGGAACATATTCCCATTCCATAGATGAATGTGTAGGTCAATTACAATATTATGGTTTATATCCATGATTAATATCTAAATATTTCGATAAAAAGACAACAGTTAGATCAAATTCAAACATCCACTCAGACAGATTTCTAGTACACAATACTAGTGGCTCAGAGGCATGCACATATTTATATTCCCCTTTTTCTTGATGATTATATATGACACATCTTAGTTGATACTAAAATTGGTGTTCACATATATATCTGGTTTGAAGGGTCCCATAAATAATACATATTTTAGGTGTAAATTATAAGACCATGTTACTATCAAATATTAATGAGCTAATAAGAAAGATCTAATATTGACATGGGAACTTCCAAAGAAAACAACTTTTTAAAAAAACATCATTATACCCCCATGATGTTATTTAAAAAGGATATATTTCCATGGGAATACAATAATCCATTATTAGGAATATACCCCAGAATATCATAGTACATATATTCAAAAGGCCCTAAAATAGTTTTATATAGTGGCCTATGAAACTACCAAATTGCATTCAAAAAAAGGAGAAGCTTCAACCATGGAATTACTCTTGATGATATTCTGATCATTGGTTCAAGAGTTCCACCTCAAAATACAGATAATGAATTAATCATTGTGACTACACATATATCGATTAGGGGATCTCATCCCATGATTCCATCAATTAATTAAATCCCCACATAGATTAGATCAGAATGTATGGGGTACTCATCATTCATTTAAAATGAATGGTATCAATAAAGGCCCTCTACATGAAATCTTGATACAAAACAATGTATTTACTCCCCTTGGATTACATTATAATGTACATCCTCGTAATAACATTTCATCGTGAAAAGAACTTACCCTGGTTTCTATTCTATATTGGGAAGGCTTTCATACCATGCATGACCTGAATCACTATGGCCAGTTACCCCAATGGTCTCAATACCACTATGAAATGTTTTATCCCCATGAATATATGGACTATAGAGATTGTAATTTTTACCACCACCCTACCATTGACATAATTTTCCATTTTCAATGGTGCACATGTATGTCATCTCCTTATTGATAATGTGTCTACAAAACCATGTATGGTCAAATCATGTGGAAATTTCTTCTCTTTTAAATGATGATGACAAAATAGATATGTGCGATAAATTGGATATTGTATGAGTCAATTTATGAACCTCTCAAAATATATATTATGTATTACACTAGGACATCATGAAATCTATGGTATCACTTAACATTTCTACCTATGTTGGGGTACTTGAGTGAGCCCTGTTAGTAGATAGTGTTCTCACCGAGAAGACACTGTAAGTGGGATATTTTAGCGGTCACCAGGTATATGATACCTAAAAAATAAGAAGACGATGACAGTATTGGGAGTCCAAGTAGGATAGTGACTTCATGGGGAGATCTGAGGACTCAGGCCCCGTGGTGTGGGTATCTCAAGGAGGCTTGAATCAACCAAGGGATAGACGATGTTACTCACACATCAGTTAGAGAAATTGAGAACTCTATTTCCCAACCCTTCATTAATTTTATCAAGAGACTATTGATAGACCATCATGGTATAGATAGAGATAAGAGTAGGGTGGTATATAGAGAAGCAGAAGTAGATGAGTTGAAGGACGAGTAGAAAGAGTTGATCATAGGTTTGACCTATTAGCACCACAACCCATATTTGGTCCATGATTGGCCTAGGGATCTGGTTGGAATGGATGAGACTAGCTACATGAAATAGAGCCTTATTCCCCTGGGGATATCGGGATAATATATGTTATGATATATGTCTTTCCCCATTTAGCTATAGTTTTGATAGACATTGGTGATTTCCATTCCTTTCATGCCACAAACAGTGTCTGAGACTCGAAGATTTAGGTTGAAAAATTGACTTGACCCTTACACATGGATACCCATATTAGATGATTCATTATTATCACACATTGTGGTTGACAGTTTCATGTAAATCTTGGATGAGATTGTTTTGGAAGGAATCTCTTGGTAGTGACACCAAGGCCTTGCAGCATCATTCTTGGTATGGCTGGGTTATCCACAGTAATGCTCATACTGACTGTTTTAGGCACAAAGTGTGGTGTATCCATAGTGATGGGAACTTTGATTCCATTATTGGTGAAAATGAATCATTGGAAGTGTAGAATAAACACATGAAATAGAGGGGTGCATCCATTTACTGACCAGTTGGTAAGCCTCACCCACGGTGGTGTAGATGATATGAGTCCTCTGGTTCTTATAGTGGTGGTAGAGGATGAGGTTGTATATTCTTAATATGTTCCATATATACTCCCTTATATGATGATGGAATTATTCATTTATCGTTTCAATTAGAGGACACCAATATCTACACCCGCAAATCATCTGGATCCTACTGACTATGGTGAGTTGAGGGTGCAGTTTGAGGACTTTTATAAGAAGGGATTAATGAGACCCAGTGTTTCATCCTGGGCATCCTATTTTTGTTTTCCAAGAAGTAATATTAGGATTTTAGGTTTTGTTTTTATTATCATATCTTATACCATGTGACAATGAATATAATGTATCCACTGTTAATAATTGATTACCACATTGATTAATTGAAAATTGTGCAGTGGTTCTCAATGATTGAGCTCAGATCATGATAACACCTACTCTGAGAATGAGATCAGGATATAATATATATGTCCTTTAGATGTTTTACAGTCCCTATAAGTACATGATGATGTCGTTTGGAATGTAGAACACCGCAAAAGTTATAATGGGACTCAAGAACTAGATCATTTAACATTAATAAGACAGGTTCTTGATGATTTTCATCAATGACACCCTTGTGTACTTAGTGTATGAGGAGGAGAATTTGAGTAACTTGAGGATGATCCTAAAAACATATAGAGTGCAAAAAAATTATTTGAATCCCTCAAAGTGGTTTTTTTTATTCTAGTGGTCTATTTTCAAAGGCACATCAACTCATACGATGATGATAAGTCAGATCCAGTGATGGTTTTGGTAGTTATTTCATTAGATCCACCTTTGAGTCTTACCAAGGTAAAAATTTTCCTTATGTTGGAAATATACAATCAGAGGTTTTTACCTAACTTATCTAGAGTATATTCACCCATTACAACTTTTATATAAAAGTGGTAGACTTTTATGTGGACAGAAAAGTTCCATCAGTGCTTTTATGAGCTAAGATGTGGTTTACCAGTACTCCCATCATGAAGTTACCATATGAAGGAGTTGAATACATGGTGTTATGCGATACACCAAGTAACGGGATTGGTTTTCTCATAATGAATAGTCAATAAGTGATTGCATATGGCTCACTCTAGTTGATTCTACATGAGAAGAACTATGTGACCCATGATCTTGAGTTAGTACTGATAGTCTTTACATTGATGAAGTGGTGACACTACATGATTTGTGAGAGGTTTATGATCTACATTGATCCCAGAAAACACAACTACATATTCTCTTAGAAGGATATAAACATGATATAGAATCTTTGTATCGAGTCATTCCATGAATTTGACTATGATATTCTCTATAATCCTTGGAAGGAGAACATCATGTCAGATTCTCTATTTAGGGGATCTTGTTTTCTGTTGTTGAAAGAGGAATCATATATGTTTTACTCCTTAAAATTATACTTTATTAAGGGATATAGATTAGTGTACCTATAGTTTCTGTTTTAAACCCTAAACTCTTAAAAAATTCATTAAAGAACAAATTGGGGATACCAACTATGAGATCACATGTGTGTAGATGTCCATAAGGAATTCTATGAATGGATATTTAAAATGTGGGAATCATGTTGGTCTCTTAAAAAGATGACCAATAGTACCAGTCGAATTTTGGAAGGACCTTATGTGGTAGATCAATACATCCATGATGGTGGTACATCTAGGTGTGGTGAAAATGTACTTGATCCTCGGATATCAGTTTTGGTGGATATGGATAAACAATGGTATTTTATATACTATTTCTCATTGCCTTACTTGTTAGCATGTGGAGGCTAAACTCACAGGTTCCAAAATGTGTAGATAAACCCATTCATTAGCTGTAATGGAATTGTGATGGCATCTCAATGGACATCATGATGGGTTTACCATGTACATCCATTGGTCATGATGCCATATGGGTGATCATTGACGTACTCACCAATTCATCCCACTTCCTAGCTATCTGAAAGATGAGTTTGGTATAGAGCATCAGATGCATCTACATGCATGAGATTGATTGAAACCATAGAGTCCCATCTAAGATAGTTTCTGATCATGATTCTTACATTACATCCATGTTTTGGATTGGATTACTGGAGTCATTTGCAAACCATAAAAACTTATACAGAGGTATTAACCAATAGATGAATGGTCAGACAACGAGGACAATTGATGTTCTAGAGGAAATGATAAATAATTTCATATTATACATTTTCACTTTTGGGAGGATAACATGCCACTGGTAGAGTTTGAATATCAAAACATATATCATTCCACCATTTGTATGACACTATTGTAGGATTTGAGTGGGAGACCCTACAAGTCACCACTTTGATGGATTGAATGATGATATATAACACTCATGGCCCCAGTGTTGGTGTATGCTACTACAGAGAAGGTGAATATTATATAAGAGAAGATGAAGAATAAAAAGAGATTATATAAGACTTTTATAGACTAAAAATGGTGGAAATTAGAGTTTGAAGCAGGATAGCACATTTTCCATTAGGTTTCACATCAACGGGGATTACAATGATTATTCCAGGGGGAAAGGTATCTCTAAGGTTAATCGGACCATTCCAGATATTATATAGAGTTGGAAAGGTGGATTAACTCCTTGCTATAATTTTGAGGTTAGACTGGGTACATTTCGTTTTCTATGTGTTCTAGTTGTGGATGTATGTTCATGAACCACCACACATCATCAACTAGGGTGATCTAGAAATTGAGGATGGAGATAGGTTTTGCAGATTACCCAGTGAATAACAACATGATCTTTTCTTACATTATTATTACATAATTATAAAGATAAAAAAGATTATAGTATTACAGCATGAAGATCCAGAGGATTAGTTTCATTGGAAAACTAGGACCAAACATTACCATTACAACATCAATCATAAACATTTATTTATTTCCTTCTTCTCTAGCTTCTTATTGGAAGTTGACCTCTAATTAGTGCATGTAGTCACATAAGGATATATATCAAAATGGGGTGAGATAAATGCATAGTAAGAGGGTAGATATGAAAATATAAAAATGGGTGAGCATAATCATATCATTGGAAAAGGATCAGGAACATGTGAGGAATCATTAATAAAATGGCTATAAATGTTGCAATGCAGAAAACATAAAACATCATATCTTAGTGGATTACTACCATGCATTGTTGTGAAAAAATATATTATCTTTTTCACACATCATTTCACTTTAAATCATGAGAATATTAACTTTACCCAATGGATTATAGCTCTGTATAATTCTAGGCTCACCAATCACATTCAAACATTTATATTATGCAATATAATTCAAGGAGCACTTGTAACATCGTAACATTATCATTATTATGAATGAAAAATAGAACATATAACAGAAATGAATATAACTAAAAAACATAAAGGTATGGGTTTCATCTCATAATGACACGTTCATAAACATTGGGTTTACCAAAACAAAGAGGGAATAACATACATGATACAAGAACTATCAACATTGAGTGAGAAATAAAAGGTGGGTTTTTTGAATGAAGAGTTATTTTGGGAAACATTTGATTGACATAAACTCTAGGGGAAAACAAATATAACCCATAAAATGGTAATATAATGGTGAAAAAATTATTTTTCAGGAGTGAACATCCATGAAATGGATTTAAGGGGGGAGATCCTGAAGAAAGAATGTTGGGTTCAATAATTTCCCCTTACCCTGAATATGAATAATTTTTCACATTAAAGTATTATATACCAACATTATATTCCTAAATTAACAATTTATAAACCTTGTG
Organism: Viscum album; assembly: GCA_963277665.1. Taxonomy (NCBI): domain Eukaryota; kingdom Viridiplantae; phylum Streptophyta; class Magnoliopsida; order Santalales; family Viscaceae; genus Viscum; species Viscum album. Next base: position 556,579,793 of record OY728138.1, read on the forward strand.
TACGTGAATATGGTTTCATATGGTTTCATTAGTTTATTTTATTGTCCTTTTTCTGAGTTATAGTGTTTAAATCAATTGTTCGAGAATGTTGGTTTTTTTGGTTTTCTTGAACAGTTCACATATATTCATAAATGGATGTTCATGTAGAACATGGGTAAACATGCAGAACAGATATTAAATGTTATTAATTATATTCCATGAGTTTAAATGATTTTATAATGAATTATTTTATATACCATGCATTTTAAGCATTTGTTAAATTTTAATGATGATCGTTTGGTTTAATTCAGACGATTTTTCAACCACAACGAATTTTTTCATTTAATAATTAACTAATATGTACATAAGTTATTTCTAGAAAAATAATTAGGATATAGTACATATAATATAATATGGATCAACAATAAATATTGTTTAATGACCTGATCTGAAGGTGGTAATAGAAAATGAAAACATATCGTTTTTGAAGGTGATAAATTAACACCACACGAACAACATTTTATTTTCTAAAATAAAAAAATCGGAGAAGTGTTAGAGATATATTATACCATTAGTGTCATAAGATTCTAGTATATGTGAGGTAATTTAGTTAACATTCCATGTGGATGAAGATATGTGGTGAGACATTAATAAAATAAATTGAAATTGAATGGAAATTAAAGGAAAAGGTATAGAGGGAAATTACCTCTTCAGTTATCCTATTGAGATCCTCCTCAAGGAACGTTGGATTGGTATTTTTATGAAACCAGAATATCTTGGACGTGGGGGAGGTAATATGTAACATTTTTGGGTATATTTTAGGCAAATTATAAGGCTTTACAGTTGTGAGTAAATGAGGGTTTAAATAGTGGTATTTATAGTGGAGGGGAGTGGGGTTTTCTTAATATTTTAATCATTAGTTTATTAATTTCCACCAAGATAAGAAATAGTGATGTATACAAGAGAAAGAACATTAATGGGGGAATTTGAGTTTTATATTTTAGTGCTTACATCGCTATTTATATCAGGAATAGTGGGGTTATATCATAATGTATTTATATGGTAAATTAATGTATTTTACTATTCATTAAAAATTCACGTGTTTTAGAAAAATACCAGAAATTTACACTAACCATTTATCGAAATGTAGAATCCCAAAATAAATTCCATTTTAGAAAAATAATTTCCTAAATATGATTAAATTAATCTTTAATTAAAACTATAATTTACTTGAAAAATACAGCTTTTAAAACATTTGTTTACTTATTCCAAAACATTGGTACATCATCCTTTCACAAAAAACCAACATATATACCATCATATATTAGGTTAGTATTCATAATTGTATATTAATATTAATAAGGGTGACATTATTAATCATAATGGTATGTTACTATTCACCAAAATTTATGTTTGTTCTATTAGACTTCAAAAAATATCCTAAACACAACCGGGTATGTCATATTTTTGAAATTCAAAACATATAGGTTGAAAATTTAGGTTTAATGTTTACATAATATTTAGTATAATTATATGTCACTGTTCTTCATAATGTGATTATACTATATGGAATAATTATAAGAAGGTAATTTCATTTAAAAAACATTGGGGCGTTACACAATGGATGTAGAATATTTCCATAAGAGGATACATTATGTGTGATCCATTAATTTAGTCTATGTCCAGTGGCCACATGAGAATCTCAAAGAGAGTTCATGTATTTAAGAGGCCTATATTAATGTTCACTACCATCATCTATTTGAGTAACAATTATTTTGGGATATTGAGGATGTAAATCCCAAAGGTCATGAGAATGTAAGGTCTCATATTTTTTAATTTATAACTTTTTTACATTATATGGATTGATTTTGAGACCATGCACATACACGGTATGTGATTTTGAGGCCCAGTGATCATGAAATTAATATTTGAAAAATATTAAAATATTTAATTCTACTCATGCCTAGTTTTCCTAAAAAAGTGGAATAACACCAAAACGTGTGATCGGATCATAAATTCAATAGAACTATTGAATTCATAATGAATACTTAATCCTAGGTCTGGCCTTACTTTTTTCAGCACATATTACCTGTATAAAAAGTTACCATAAACATTATTGTAGAAAAATTATTAGATATAATTACATTATTCTTAAAACATAATAAATCATGATTGGGTACTCAGATTGGATATCTTATAACCCTATTGAGTTTATTATGTATTATTTTCCCTATGCATAAAATAACAATGGTCTACATTATTCATTTGTGAATATGTTTCCATGCACGTTAAATATGAAAAATTAATTAAAATAAAATCTATTTTAATTATGTTCAACATAGTGACATATTTTTCCTATAAGATTACATCTATCGAAAATTTATATTAGTTGGCTTTTGTACCTTGGGAACTTGACACAAATGGAGGTTTTTTCTTAGTAGAGAAATTAGACATGGATCTTTTCATAGATAATCACACTGGTTGAGTTAGAGGATCCCATCAATGGCGACAACACAACCATTGCTTGCCAATGATTGATCTAAAATCCAGGAAGGGAATGTGTAAAAATTTATTTATTTATTGTTCATAGTTTTTCCAATGATCAGAAATCATTATATGAATGGATTTTATTGAGGATTGATCACCATTCATGATTGCTTCATTATAAGGTAAATTAGGAGAATTATTTCTGAGTTTAATAAATGATAATCTTATGGAAATGAATTCATATAGACATGAACATCGATCAAGGTTCATTCCTCTTTATTTTTATGTTCTTTTCTCCCCTTATTCATCATTATTTGAAAGCATTATTTATTTTTCTTATGACTCATATATTCTCGATCAATCAATAATTTCACACTCGCTTTGTGGACCAATGATCTGATAGCATAGATATGGTCTCATCATAGCATGACAAAGGTGCGACAATGGAGACATAGAAAATCATATGATGGATGATTAATTATATAGTATTTATCATTATTCATCGGTGAAAAATGAAAAATGATGGTTTGATCTAAATCCAGAGCAGATTTGTAGACGGAACACATTTTCCGACAAGGGTGAGGCATGTGTGACCATGGATCATAAATTTCATTGAGAATCAACTGGATCGAAGGCCGAGAACCATCTAAGGTGTTCAATGTATGAAAAGATGTTCTATAAAATTTATAATAATATATTGAGTATCCTAGGATTACACGGAGTGTGGGTCCCCTAGTCATTGTGCTATGGTTTTGTCTCACATATGAATCTCACAACGTGTGACCCCTATCACATGACATGTGACCCCTATCACATGGTGTGTGACCCTCCCAAAATGGCTCTGAATATACTCCAGGATTAAACATACATGGTTAATATTACATGTCCAAATGGCATGTCATGTACTTACTCATGCATATAGCTTGGCATAGATGGACCGCTACATAGACACATCATCAGTACACTGACATAGCCATGTGAAACTGGGAGAGGAACATGTGTCTCTACAAACTGTGTAATCATCCAACACAACGTTTATATATATACAACAAGTCATGTGATGTTCTTACACATGGGTGAGAATTGGGATAGTAGAACACATTGTGTACCCCCTGGGACACCTCGTGTACTCCCATCAAGAGTGCTTGAGGATATTTTTTTTCCTAGTTTAGACCATTATAGGTTGAGTACGTTCCCTTAGTCCATTATTCAATGGTGTAGAGAGGCATTACACCCACATCACTCATTTTTAATCCCCTCTAGAGGATCAGTCATAGATAGAGTGTCGTATCCCTCCCCGAGTCTAGAGTGAGATCATCTATCACCCCTTATAGAGTCTGTGGAATCGTGTAAACTCCATGAGAAGGGTGATGATCCTCTATCTAGAACACCACATTAGCAGGGTCAGTGGTATCCACCAGTTTTTCTAGGCATGATACACTATGTATCGGTATGATCTATACTGGGTATGCGTTATCCCCAATTGTGTCTAGTCGTGATCAGTTGTATTCTTTGGTCAGTTCTGGGTATAACCCCATATCTGTGTATCATAGTCTTCCTTGACCAATTTGTTATCATTGGTGTTGGGAATAAATGACCTAGACCACTCCATGAGTGTCTCCAATTATATCATGGAAAAAGGAGTGATTTTTCCTAGAACAAGAGTGCTTCAAGAATAATCCTATGGTTGGAAGCTGGTTATGACTTCTTGATGGTGTAGTGTCTCTCTTAAATATATCTTTAAATTATTTTTATATGTTTTTATGCATATATTTTTGTATGTAACACTATATATTCCTTTTTTTATTTATCTGTCGTATTATGGATTCCTATTGAGGATTGTTATACTCCCTCATTCATGGGATTTTCCTGCACATGTTCTGTCATGTGAAAATGATCAACCTTTTGTTGGAGTCCTAGGTGGACCAGGACCAGGTAGAGCATTGTGAGGATAGAGAGACTAAGGTGTTTTCCTTCTTATTTCAAATAGAAATCCCAATACCATTAAAATTTAGGTTGGACTTGTGTTATAGACTCATTATGGTGCACTTATTTTTCCAACGTTTACTTTCTAGTATGTTAAATATTATACCATGATGTGCGATATTATATGTTTGTGTGTATACCTTCAGTTCATTCACATTTAATCATTTTGTGGCATGGATATCTGTGTGTGTGTATATGTACATTATAATGATGCCTCCAATTTTCTGGGATATTAATACTCAGTATGAGTCACCCTTCTCTAGCCTATTGGAGATAATAATAAGGTTGGCATGGAATAGGACAATCTAGGATGGTTCATGACCTGTTTTCTCTACCTCAACACCATCATTTATCTCCGCCACCTCAAACAATTAATGTGACATATAATTCAATTAAAAATCATATGTATAGTTATATACCTCCCAATAGATATGATAGTATAAAATGGTTTTCTCATTATCTAAATGATTTATCTCTTCATTTCTACTTCAATGATAGAGCCTTTCTAAGACATTGTAGCTTGATGGTTTGTGAATGTTTCTATTTAGATTCCTTTATTTTAATATTAATTTGATTATTTCCCCCAATACAGTAAATGAATGATCTATTTTATATAATAATGTATTATATTTTAATATAAAAATATATAATCTAGAATCATAAATATTCAATTATGTTTTTGAATCATCATCTAAATATCCATCAAATGATTTTTTAAATCAAAATATATATGTCTCTCAATAAATATTTACATGAATTCGTTAAATACACTTTGAGTCTCTATATCCAATTTAGAGAACTATTTGAGGGTGTGTTGTGCATAGCATGAAAACCACTCAATTGGAACACTCTATTTTCACCCTTTAATAGTTTTTTGTTCGAAAGTATTCTTAAAATCCATGTGTTTTTCTTATTGAATTTTCATAATAGAGACCCCTATAAAATGTTTCACTACATAGACTTTTTAAATAGAGTTTGACGATTGAAAAGAATACATTAACCAAAGAATTGAAATATTCTAATAATACACTTCAAATCATGTATATTATGATTAATTAGTAACTACCACCTCCAAAATGAGTGTATTAAATAGTTATCATCCAATGATATTACTATAATTAACTTTTTAAAAATCCCAAATCATCAAAAAATTCATATCAAGTGCAAATAAATAATATAGATTTCCATTTTTAGGTCCTTGTCAATTAGTCCATCTAAATGCACCCTAATATATGAATCCTCATTACGATAACAAGATAAATTATAATTTATAAATAGACTCTATTTGGTAACATCATGGACTAACCTAATTTTACAAGTCTTATCCCCCCTTTTTAGGTCCCTTCTAAAAGATACATGTACCATAATAGTAGGGATGTACAAGGTCATTGATTAAACATGTAACCTTAATATTTTTTATACAAATGAGGTATATTTATTTATAAATTTTAATTGATACACTAAAAAATCATGATAATTTAAATGTGAATCCCATTCACCATGGGTATTTTTAATATTTTTAAACACAAAATTTTTTTTGGGTTATCGATGTTCAATAGAAGATATTTCTTAATTTATAAAGAATAAAATTGTTTAATGGTCCATGTTATATGATTAGATGTGAGTAGATGTTATATAACATCACATTACTATTTCTCATCATATATGTTCCATCCCCTCTTCCATAGTTCGGAATAATGGATGACACAGTTAAATCAATGATTAAGCCATGTCCCTCTTTATTTTTTTCACTACTGTTTATATAGAAATCCCTTTGGATGATATATGACCCACATACCCATTTAATCTTTTCATTCTATTAATTCTTTTATCCTAGGATAGTGTTTGTGGAAATATATATTTCTATAATTAATAATACATAATATTTAATGTGTAAAGGAAAATGTGTATATCATATACTATCTATAGGGGAAGTCAATATAAAAATGATCTTATCCAAATTGAGTTTTAGTTGTCCATATATGTTCATTTAAATTGTATAATTACTGGTGGATGTATTTCTAATAATCCTAGAGGGGTTATAAATGACCCATTTAATATTCTATACTAATCATTGATAGCCTTATTCCTCATCAATAATTTAATGTAAATGATGACCTGGGGAATTTTTTTGTTATTTTAGTTGTATATATTAGGGGCACCATGGAAACAAAATTCACATGGTAACTCCAAAAATGAAAATAATAAATAGTTAACAACATGGAGTAATATATGAAATCATGTTAATGGAATGTGGTTTCATTTTATTTACCTCATCTTATGATGATTTTAAATGACCATTGTCAATTTCATTATTTATTCATTTCCCAAAAACTTTGATACATGTTATTAGTGAATTTTTATATCATTGATAAAATGAATGGTTTAATATGAATAAATATTATAGTACTTAGATTTTTATATTTTCCCATAATAAAAATAATTATACATGTCATGACCAAAACAAATCATGATAGAAAAATCTCTGCCATATGGAGTGAATCTTATTCCACCTTGGAGGATGAGGTCTCATTCTATCAATCCCACTTCTTCGATGAATTTAGTTACCTGAAATTACTAGGAAATTAGTGCATGATAGATTATAATCACCATTAAGGGGAACCATCAATGTCTTCCACATTTTTCCATTGAATTTAATGAAATTATTTCCCCAGGAATAAACCCCCATTTCATGTATTTCAAATTATACTAGTCAATGAGAAACCCTTTTCTATGTATTAATGCCTATATTTTTTCCACATATTATTCCTCTCCCTGAGCTGTAAATGAGTGTCTAAATTTGATACATCGTTTCGATAATTTTGGTCAAGATGTGAATTAATCCTTGTCTAAACATAATAAAATATGAATATTATAATAGCTTCTATTTGGATAATATTATATTTTAAAATCATTTTCTCCCTTTTAACCATCAACCCGACCAGATGTACTATCAGTGGATATTTTTTAGTTTTTAATATATATGTAAAAGTTTTGAATGTTTTTTGGATGAAAAAAATCGTTCCAATAGTGTATACCTCATCCTAGAAGATTAATTCAATCGCCTTATATTCTAGGACACCATCTTGATGGGATGTCAGGTTTGTGTGTTCTTTAAGTCTCACATTTGAAGTATAATTGAATTTGTAGATTGGTAAATGTATGATATATATATATATATTAAATAATTATATTTAAAAAATTAATTATTTCTTCTTCATCTAGTTTATATGGATTTTCCCACTCAGAAACTGATGATATGGTCCGAAATTCGAACAATGTTTTTTCTAATAAACAATGTACACATAACAAACCAATTGAGATATTATTATCCAATATAGTTCCAAGAATAGTATAAAAAGTCTAAATAAGTAAATTAAATTTTTAAATATTCTACTCTATCAGTGTAATTTTCATGAAATCTTTTCCTCTAAACCAAATAGTTGACACCTCTCTACTTGCATATCAAACAAAAAAGTAGGGAGTCTTGCTTTAACACATGATTCTAATGAAATATGTAGATAGATTCTTAAGCACAATTCAACTGTTTCATCAAAAATAACTAATCTTACCATTTTGGAGGTAACTATCAATCCATAGTTATTGAATTTTCCCTCATTTAAAAAAGAAATATCAGCACGAAAAACACAAAATTTCTAACTCTAGACATGTCTGAAATATCTATAGTTATGGTACATAAATTATAATTTTTCATAATTATGCCTACAAATTTACAAAGGGAACATAATAATTTTCATAGATTTCTAAAAAATTATAAATTCTTACAAGATGTAGGATATTCAAATAATTTAGTGGTATAACATTGGTGTCATCTCATACGGAGTCCTAGGGATGAAACCCTTTCAGACATTAATCATGAATATATCCCAAAGGGTCAATCCCCTATCTATGTATACCAGATGAATCGTATTTATTCCTATGATATATTAATTAATTACTTGTAAAATTAAACCCTAATTGTAATAAATTAATCATTATTAGATCTAGTAAATTTTATATAATCCTACACCCTTCATATCCTGTTCAAATTCGTTGTAGATCTATCACACCTATAATGGAAAACCCAAATATGTACTTCCTTCCCATATATATGGAGGTCCCATATCATTAATACTCACATATATTATTTATCTACTTCTATATTCTTGATTGATCCATTCATATACAGATATAGCTCAAATATAAATCACTCATCATCTAATGCCGGAGTACTATACCTAATGATGTAATCGATTAAAAGTTCAACCTCTTTAATAAAGCATAAAAATGATTATATATTTTTTATGTATACCAATTTATTCCTATAATTAAAATTAAGTGACTAATTTCCTAAGGAAAATATGATTTTTGGTTTTATTTTAACAATACCAACCCATATCGAGAAATCATAAATTGTAAAAAATATTCTCAAATTCCTACCCCCATAAGATAAAAAAGTGAACTGGGTTCTAAAAAATCATTTTTTATTGATAAAATTTGATTATGATCATCATCTTGGCCCTCTCTGTGGACATATCATATTATTTGAAATAATTTTATTAAGGGTTTTCTCAAAAATATAATGAATCCAGTTAGATCACCAATAAAAGTGGAATCGTATCTGTGTTCTCAATATAACAATGTAAATATATTGTTTTGAATATCTTAATGGAGGTGCGGTGATGTGAAAATTTTGGATGACATATACTGAAATGTAAAATGATATGTTGAGAAATAAAAATACAAAAAATCAATCACCATTCTTAGTGGGAATATATTCATAGATATATAATGAAGTATATTGCGTGTTATCTATTTTCTACATGTCAAAGTGGAGTTCATAAAGAACAATAAGAAATCATATGATTTATATGAAAACAAATTATCCCAAATTCTTATCTTTAATGTTGTTATATAGACTAAAATTCCAACAAGTATATAATTTTATAATGTTTTATGCTACCCACATAACCTTATAATCATCCACTACTAATGAAAATCACACCCAATTCCAAGGGGTGGGGGATTGTGTCGACGCTCATGGAATGTATTTCTGTCCCCTGAAGAATCATATAAAAATAATATATTGGTTATCAAATGATATTAAATTAAACAATTATTACTATATTAGCTATCCCACACTGAACTCATGAAGAGATCTCATTAATATACTATAATTATGGCTCATGAGTGGTCATTATCTAGGGGTTCGACTTTGTAGAAGGATGTCACTAGATTAAGTGGTATCCCTATATCCACATGAATACATCCTCATATGAATCATATAGATAGAGACATCCATAGAAATTGGCTCACTACATTTTTCCCTATAAATAAGAAACACACTGAGAAAATTTACCATCATTATTCACATGAACCACTATTCACATTCTACATAGTTCCCTAAAATATCCTCATGTGGTATAAATTAATATTACTAAGTAGACCCATATTTGACAAAGTTTTTATCCATGTACTTCCTACCCATACTAGGGTTTCTATGTAAAAAACATACAAATTGATGAATGATGGAAATGATATGTTCAATATGTAGTGGACAAAAAATTTGTTTCATAAACACTTCTAAAATCCATCATGTAAATCCAAATCCAACTAAATTTGAAGGTATAGTAAATTTCATCATTCCTTCCATGAACTAGATTTTGGAAGGATCATATTTGATCATAATATTTAATTATTCCTCCTTCATTTTGTGGTTATTTGATACTCTGTTTCATGTTACTATTATGAAATTAAACAATATAGAGATTCCTCCTACACATGGTATATATGTGAGCCCCTATAGAATAAAATTATCATGTAATCCCCCCATGCATTAAATCATATACTATGAGGTCTCCATGTGACCATACCCCATGTGAAATATTTTATTATTCTACTACATGGATCATCCATTTAAATATCTCCATTTAGGGTACCCATGAATGATATATTCTATGTTAGGTCACTATAAAACAACTATCTGTGAACTCAACACAACACAATGATGGAGTCCACTAGAATATTAAATCTACTCATCTTATTGGATCATGTGTTCATACTACCATAACATATTAGGCAAATTATATAAATAATCATTATAAAATAATGTAAAAACCATCAAATGTAATTAATTTATCATGATTAACCACATTGGTTGATCCTTGGTATGTGACTATTGTGGTATCCCATTATTGAGGTAATAACCTAAAAAAATATAAATCAATGCTATATGTATAACCACCCATCTTAAATTATCATGTCATCTAAAAAATCAATGTTTCCTCCATTAATTATATATTCCATTGATTAATGGATTAGAAATGATTTTCTTTTCAGCAAGATAGAACACCTAATGTCATAAAAATCATGTATATCCCTGATAATGAGTTTTTTTTTCAAGATGAAACCTGATTGTTATCTACCACCAAAATATGCCCATATTGGATCTTCATAGTGTTCAATTATTCGTGATGTTATGTTACTTTTCTCTAGGTGTATTCATTAACAACATTTTCAAAGATGATTTCATCACTATGTGACATAAAGGGGTCATAGACACCCATACCGATGTTTAACATATTCATATATGAACCCCACTCACACCCTCTATACACTTAATTAGCATTTATGGGTATCCTTATTATTAAGCCCCACATCATTAATTATGGTTGTACCTTTCCCATAAAAAAGGTCCTTACATAATGATATTACAAGACATGTTATGATCTTATCATATGAACTTATGTCGTATCAGAAAAATGATTTGGGAATTCATTCCTATCGACTATGATATATAGTAAAAACATATAAATTTCAATCTGAACATCCCAATTTTCTACATCCTTATTTTATTGGATCATATTCCCCATGAACCCCAATGTCCCCTCTATAGATTTATATTCCCTATCAACTGTCCACATTAAGAAATATTCCAAATGAATCCTTATCATTATTGGAGGGTAATATTATAATGATCCAAAATAACCATATATCTCATGTGTATGTGTTAACTATAAAATAAAACCTACGTTCAACAAATATATTTTCATAGGGGTTTATGATATTGGGGTGAAAACATTATGGGAAAGACATATATATATGTTCTAAAATAGAAAATTATTGGAGTTTTATTAATCGTGATTCACATGTCCTTGTAACATGACTATAATAAATCACGATGTGTAAGATTATGTGCCTTAAAACTATATAGGTTTTAATTCACTTAATTGGGATATATGGTAATCCCCATTTATGAATCTCTTCATAACATCATGTCACCTACTCATTTCCTAGATAAAGATAAATTTTAGACCACCTATAATGTGATGTTATATAAGTTCTTAATTAAAAAATCAAAATGACAATTATGAGAACCTATAACATATTCATATATGATCCCATCCATACAAAACTACGACCAACCATTTTAATGGGAGGTAATCGATAATATTTTCATTATTACTGAGAAGGATTCATGATAACATCATTATTCAATATAATGATTCTAAACTAGAAAATAATTCTCGCTAAAAAGGTGAGGATGAGCCATATATCCCATGTTATCAATCATATTAACAAACAAGTGTGTCATTATAAAATTTTATTGGCCCCTTCCTTTGAAATTTTGGCTGGCCACTAGAATGTAAACATTCAGGTGGTTCCGAACAAGATAGAATCATGGTATTTCATATTTAATTATTTAGAAATAAATTAATCATAGATATACAATATCCTAAATAAATTATAAATTTAATTTATAAGATAGATATAATACATAATTTGGGTGAGATAACTGTTAGTCATGTAATGAAATAATTTACTCTAATATATTACCCCATATGAGTTATTAAAATGTTAAGATAAAAACACTTATATTATTTTATATACATATGTATTAAATTATATGAAAAAAAACCTTTAGGGAAAAAATTGCATCTGAAAAAAATCTTAAATTATTTTAGTGAAACATTTCAGAACAATTCAATGGAAAAGTTAATGGAAAATTCATATACATCATGATTTTATTTCAAATTATCTTATAAATTTAATGTGTATATAATTATTATAATTTGTAAAATTAATGTTTCCCTTAAGAGACATGTTCTGGGAATATTAATCATTTTTTGTTTAAATAATGAGTATAACCAATCCATAACAAATAGTTCCTTATACACATCAATGAGGTGATAATATTATAAAGAGGATTGATGTGGTATCTCATGTGAATTAAAATTATTCATCAAATAATATAAATATATGTATAATAAATATTAGTGTATCAACATAAATTATTCATAATACAATGGTTAATTGATGTTAAATAAGTTTCAATATGATTGAAATTCATTATATTACAGCTTCATGTGATTGATGAAATTTTATTTTTAAAGATAATATTTTTGAAAAAATATTATCATATGTAAGAAATATATTTTTCTCGGTTAGTGATCTTAAATATAAAGGGTATATTTCTATAGTTATGTTATAATGGTACTGACCAATTTATCAATTCTATTTCTATAAAAGTGATCAAATTCCCATTTTACATAGTATGATTAATATGTGCTTTAGTGATATTAATACTCTATATACTATTTAGTTTTCAATAGAAAAATGATATGTTGATAGATTTTGTGGGAGACTTTATACTTCGGACATATATATCCTTAAAATTTAAAACCAATGAGGTAGATTATTAACCACTAACATAAATAATATATTACATCAAAAAAAGGATATATCCTATATCGAATCCTTATTGAAAACTAGTTTCGATTGTGAAAATTGTATGAATTAAAATATTTATTTCATCTACTAAATTATACCTCGAAAATTTTGTAGTTTCAGATATTTTTGTAATGTCATTCATGGGTATTCATAAATAAGGATATAATGGTTACTAAAGATCATAAATTATGTTTCGAAATAGTCAACAATTAAAACATCTAAAAAATACTCATAATTACTAAATTATAATTCTACTTATAATTATAACATTCCATATTCATTATATTAGAAAAATGGATGTCAATTAAACCTTCCAAGAAGTAAACACTATGTAAAATGTATATTGGAAACAATTAAATGGTTTATAACTCCATATAAATCAAGTAAAATAGGCATGTTATATAAGTAAATTAATTATTTGATGGTAAAATATTTATCAAAGAATATATTTTTTTAAAAAACACAAGTGAGTGTAGTTTTATTAAGAATATAACTGAGAAATGTGTTTACAAGAACATATTAGTATGGATGTAGTTTAAAATAAAAATTATTCTTATAACATTTAAAAATAGTTTTTATATAATATAGTATGTTAATACTATATATTTATCTATGACTGACATAAATACAAAACCCGAGTTCTATAAAATAATTTCATAAGAAATAAATCTATGCGATGTCTTAGATAAAATATTACTACATACCATTATTATATATATATATATACATCCTGGAACAATTAAATAATGGATTTTAACTTTTGTCACATGGGTTGAAATGTCTCAATGATGTTGTGTTAATGAACATGATGATTTTTTATATTGAATAAAATTTCATATTAATAAGTGAATTAATTAATCACATATTATTGGATATGTATTCAGTTTTAGGGTTTCATATGCATAATATAAATTGGGAATTGTTTTTAAATTTTTCTAAAAAACCACGTATTATTGTAGTTGTAATGTTCTGATAATACTTGAGAATTTATGGTGGTTTGGTTCATTTTACATCGATATGTGGGAATACTAGGTAATATGGGAAAAACTGGCTTTCCTTTATATAAATTTCATACATTATCATTTAAATATAGCATAATAAAAACCAATGATTAATTAAGATATTATTTACCATATATATATATATATGATTAGTATGATGTGGCTTCTGATCCGGGTTAAGAAACTATTTGTTAATATATCCTTATAGTTTTTTGAATTGAACAAAGTTAATGATGTATAAACAATATATATATATAATGATAAACCAAAGAGTATGGTATTATTTAAGTTTTCAGGTTTATGATGGATGAAAAAGGGTACATAAAAGAATATATCAATTCTACAATGTTAAATGTGTAATGTATCATTATGTAAGAAAACTGTTGGATAATTTCTAATGACAAAAAATTTAACACAAAACAAAATATAATAATGTTTATCATGTGAGAAATAAAATGATAACATTCAATAGGTGGATCTCCTGTGTCTGGGTGGATGTTGGATATGGTTCCCTATAACCAATAGACATTGTACATTCAATTATCTAAAAATTAATAATCTTTAACATCATAATTGAGTGTTCTATATAAAAATAATGAGAAAATTTCCATAGAGAATCTTTCGTAATGAAGTGTTATAATATATTTACACTCAAATGAAAACATTAAAATTATGTGACAGAATTATTACAAATATAGTATATCTTATAGATGGTATGTACCAGGTGGGATATAGGTTTTGATTAATATTGGGGGGGGGTCATAATGAATTTTGACTTTTTCCAATGAAATTTTAAGAATGTAATGTCCAATTATAGAGGTTACAAGGATAGAACCCTTCATTGGGTTTCCATAAGATATATGGATCGTTGGATATTCATATTTGAGAATGTGAGTATTAGTATATAGAATTGATATTTCTATTAATACATATCAATAATTATGTATATTTATTCACTTAAATTTTTTTTTTCATATTCTCATGGAATGGGTGTATATTTTTGTTGTTTCATGTGCGATATGAAATTAATTTAACAATCACCAAAGGAAATATTCAATCCACATAAAGGAAAATAATATCACTAGACATTTTATTGAAATTTTACTTCCTGATTACATCAATGGTCATCGTAATTCATCAACATGTTCATTAAAAATATTAATTAAATGATAAAATAAACATATTGGATGATTTCATAGAGTATGCATCTTTCATTATGTGATATAACAATATAGTTAAATAATATTACATAGTAAGTATTCAATGGATGTTGTTCTCATTGTGATATTTACTTAATTCTAAAAGAACTCAGTGATTATTTTCTATACAGAAAATCAAATTTAGGAAATTATTCCAAATTCCAGGGAGACAGAGGTCTAGAGGCTCACACAATAGCAGTTTCCAATATATTAGTCCAGTTCTAGTTTATTATAAATACTAATATATTTTTTCATAAAATGTTTTAATAATATTTATAAGTATTTTTTTATTAAATAAATTCATTTTTAGATATAATTGATTGTAGAATATGTTATATGATTTCTAAAATAATTATTTATAAATATGTTAGAGAAATGAATTGTTATTTAAATTGTATTTATTATTTATTAATAAAAGAATAAATACAAATTTATTTAGTGGTGTAGTGAATGAATTAATCTATTTTATTTAATGTTTAACATAAATATACATTCAAATGTTTTTGAAATAAATATCTATTATATTTTTAATGAAATAATATTATTGTATTTATTTGTCTCTATGTTTAAATCATTCTTCCATAATGGAAAGAGATGATTGAAAAGTTTAGTTAATGGTTTGATCAGAATTATATATATTAATTAATATTAATCAAACAACTATTTTTTTATACATGGAATTTAAATATCCATGAGTAAGCACATGTCCTAGAGTATACAAACTATATTTATTTATTATTATTCACTTGGTTATTAACTAGAATAATCAATTAGATAAGGTGACACTTTCCAATATCTTGTTAGACTCAATGGTTAGTGTCCAATGGTTCATAGGCTTTTGAATCTGTAACATGGAATTCTAGTAGTGGTGTTCTATTATGGAGCATGTGTGGATACATTTAACTGAATTCTATTGTTGTATTATTAAACAAAATTATTATAAAACAACATAGGTAACCTGATTGATCAATTAACATTAATAATATACAAGTTGAGTTAATTCATGGTATAAAATTTAATATAAATTAAATGTGAAATGATTTTATCTATGAATAATTGTGTCATTCATTGTCAATTTAATCGTATTTGATCCACTGAAATTGATTGAAGTCATTTTGGTAATAACCCTGACTTCATACCTTCTTCTTTAACACTTCATGTATCATTTTATTTTCAAAAAAAATAAAATAATTTTTTTTTTGACATTAATTTTTTTAAACAATCCTGAATTGCTGTATATAATTTCATTAAATGGATAATAAGAATACCTATTTGATTTACTTAATTTTGTTTTTAATTAAATTTATACATGTTACTTATTGTTTAGTATGGGTATTCAGATTCTATATATGGGACTTCTAAGTAATTTCATCTTGCTCTTGAGTATCAACATGTGTATTTTGTTTATAAATATCGAATAACACATAATCAATGTTGTATAATATAATAATATCAATAAATCCAATGAACATCAGGAATTAATATTGAAGCCACATGAATTGTAAATAATGAAACTATTTACCTTTCACTAATGGATGTTTTTGTTCTGTTCAATCAATATTTATCAAAATACAAATGTATTAACCAATAGAATCTTTTATTTTATTTTATTACATCATAATGAAAGTCATGGGGAAGGAAGACAACATATAGTGTAAAATTATAGAGGCATCACTTTAAAGGATCACACAAAAAATTATTTTGGATTGTTCTATTTTTTATAAACAACAGGGATACTCCATAAGGGTACATTAATTTACTAATCTTTAATAAAACATATGATTAAATGTCATGTGTTTAAAATTCTATGGAATTCATTCCAATCTCAATATCAATATATATTATCTTAGAAACTGATTAATCAATGAAAAAGAATTATTCATGGGTTTTTGTACCCCATGTCTCTTGTATGTAACTCTTTCATGACATGTTTCATGGTCATAAAGAATAAGGGTGATGAATGGGAGTGTTTGGAGACCTTTTGAAGTTGTTTTGAGGTAAAATGGATGTCGAAAGGGTGGCACGCGGTTTGTTTAATCACGTAGCCAAGCTATGTATAATTGGTCCTTTTGAGGCAGTGGATCCAACACATTTAGAGCATGGTTATAGAGACCATGCAAAGAAATAGTTTTAGGGTCTACCTAGGATGCAGCTAATGCACGGTTAGCGCACAGTTTTTATAACCTTTTGAACTAATAGTGCGGATAGTTTATATGAGATCATAAAAAAGTGGATGTCACAATTTTTTTGCCACTATGTGGCCCATTTTTTATCCTAAGCAGCCATAAATCGGGATATCTCTTCACCGAAGGTAGGAGAACCTCTCCCAGTCATTTTTATGTGATCCAAAAGTTTTCCTTGGTGATTCAATGCCATATTTTTGAGGTAAGCGATCGTTCTTCATAGTTCTTGATCAGTTTCTTAGATATACATAGATCTACGTGTCCTCGCCTCTTTTTTTTCTTATAATACACCCTTTATGGGTAGATAAGGTTTTTGTAATGGAAAATTTGGAGAGATGTGGTCTTGATATTTCTATTGGAATTGATCTAATCTAGTTTCCTAGAGAATCGACCCGGTTTCCTTGTGCATTCATTGTTCGTTGGGGTTTTCATCAAAGGATTTTAGGTAGAAGGCTTCTTTATCAACTCCACTTAGTAAAAATAAATGGATTGCTTTAGAATTTTATGTTTGGTGTTGAATTGATTGTGATTTGGTTGATTAAACCTTGTAAGAATATTCCTTGAGTAATGGTTCTGAAATCTTAAAAATGTGGGATTTTTAATGAGTGCCTTGGTTCTTGGTTTTAAAATGAGGATTTCACAAATGGTATTTTTATAAGGATGCAGCCATAAACATTTCATATTCTTGAATTATGTTAATAATTAACATTGATGATATTTTCCTGTTTATAGCTTTAGATAATTAGCTCATAATTTATACATAACAACATGAATATTACATGTAGACACATCTACTATGTTTCCATTTTTTCACATAATAAAAACTCTTGAAAAAAATTGTCTTGTCTAGTTCAATGTTTTAGAAAACATTACATTTCGTTGATCCAATCCATGACCTTATTCCACTTTTTGTCCTCTGAAAAACATTTAATAAACATGGGATTAGAATAAAATGCTAAGTAAGGGATACACAACGAAGGAAAACTGTTAGTTTTTAAAAACAACAAGAAAACCATGAATGCCTTAAGTAATACTTTTCAAAATTATGAAGTAGTAAATATTATTCACTGAATAAAAGATCAGTGATTAACATTTAATAACCAAAATACTACCATAAAACCCATATAAAGAACACATAACATATAATGGTATCTTGGGAAATAAACATACTTAAAAGGAATAACCATATGGTTGACTTCCACACATATCACTAAATATAATAGCCATATGGTGGACATCCATACCCAATGCATTGGAGGTTATAACGTAACCACCCATCCTGGTTTATCACAACACCACCCGTCATTTGGTTTATCATGTAACCACCAGTCAAATGTCAACATACCATTATAAAATCATATCAAAAACAACAAATATAAAGGAAATAAAACATTTCAACATTTCAATCACAAATATATCACATAAATATATTGACATAACAAATCCATTATCAAAACCATTTTCCATAAAAAAACCTAAAGGAGTATATTGTATTTATGTTCCTTTTAAAAACATTAATGCATGTTAAGGAATCCAAATAATACTCGCGGCGGTGGGAAGGTCGTTGTCACCACGTACATTAAAAAGAAACATTCCATTTTTTGTTTTTTAGTAAAACAATTCATAGAGAAAAGATTCCCATTGAATGACATTAAAAGTAAAAGAGTTTTATACACCGTATAATTGAATTTTGGGTATAAAAAAATTTTCCTCAATGAATGGAGACTGAGATGTTGTATCTTACCTCGTTTCCGACTAGATCCATTCGTTCATTAATCTCTTTTAAATCAGGTAACTCTCTTTGTTTGAACCAAAAGGATTTCTTGAAGTTCTGTATGCTAATAGTAAGGATTATAGGTGAAGGAGATGGATCGTGAGAGCTTATTTTGTTAGGGGATGGATGAGCCAAGGGTCTCTAGAGGTGTGAGTAATGGGATAGGGGTGAAGGCTTTTTATTAGGGGGGAGGGGCTCATTAGGAATGCGTGAAAATATAATTTTATTATATAATCATTTTTGGTTTCTAAATTTCTGAAATATGTTACAGTTGAAGATAATATGACTCCTGGTGGAAATAAATTCATCCAATAAGAATTTGTAGATTCTTTGGATATTATTTTAATCATTATAATCTTATTTTTTTAAATTATTTATTAATGATGTAAACACAACATCAATATTCTGTCATAAGTAATATAATTTATATGATGTCTAAAACATATTAAAAAAACCATGATTTATGAAATCTTTTTAGATTTAAAAATAAAAGTAATAGTCTAATATATAACTTACATAACCCCATGTAAAAATTAATTTACAAAAATATATTCGTTTATGTCATTTTTTCCATTACTTTATGTTAATTAAAATAAATTGTCATCACTCTTAAGTGGATCCATGGGGTGTAAAAATTGACCCAAGGATGCCCATGGTTGGCCATGACTCATACAATAATGTTAGGACATGTGTTTAGGTAATTGTATATTATTATAATATTTTTATACCTTGAATTACCCTATTTACCTTTAACAAAGGTAAATAAAAGTCAAAAGTTACTATTCACCAAAAATTATTTTCTTCTTATTGAACCACATTTCACCTAATAATAACAAACATGTATGTCAGATTTTTGAAATTCAATTCAAAAAAGTGATAAAATTTTATTTAAATGAAAAAGTCAGTTTTTTAACTACTACTTAGTGGTTTCACTATTCATCAAAAATTGATGTTTTTCATAAAAATACCAAAAATTCAGCATAATATATATTTTATATTCAGATATCAAAAACTATTTCTATTTTACCAATTTCTATACATAGATGTTGAATTAAGTAATTTAATATCAATTCATGTTGTTAAAACAACAAGCGTGTTTTTACGAAATATTAACTATCAAATGATTGACACTTGTTTATGTCCAAATTTAAAGTGAAATTACTTCCAATTACCAATATTGGAATAAATGGTAAATATATAATCTAATTAAACTTTAAGACCAATTAAAAAGGTAATCTATACATATAAATAAATAATATTAAAATTCAGTATTGAATTAAAATACTATATTTTTCACTATTCATTAAAAAATGAATTTAATCAGAAAAATAAAAACAAATTACTCAAAGTAAATATTGATGACCCATTTATAAAGAATAATTTTATTTTTCAAATAGAACTTATAAAAGTGACAAAAACAATATTTAATGAAGGTTTTCTATTAAAATGTGGTAAATCATCCTTTTAATGAATATTAGAGTATTTATGCTTAAAAATAGATTCATTCACATTTTAAGCATCTGAATTTTAGTGGATAAATGTAAAAACATTTAAAAACATGTATAATCATATTTTAGTTAGTTCTATTCATTCCAACCAATACAACGGCTATGTGTTAACTACCATTAAGAATAATATTATTATATTATTAGTGTGCAACGTAAGATTTCAATGAAACCCATTGATGCGTATTGAGTACGCCATCGAACATAGAAACCCCTTTAATGTAAAATTAATATTTAATTGAAAATGTTATTAATAATGAAAATGTATTATTCAATATTTAAAAGGGATGTTACATCCATCCCCCTTTTTGAAATTACTTCCTCACAATTTTATTCACATATCAAATAGTGGGGGTATTTATCCCTCTTAGCATTTTTAGATAACAGGTTGTCTCTTCAACCATATAGTATATCCACTAAAACTTTACCTCATGAATTAAAATTTTCTACAACACTTGCTATCTTTGGTCAAAAACAAGGAATGGTTGTTCCTCATAAGATAGATTCTCTTCCAGCTGAACTACCGCTTGGCTCAATACATGAGATGGATCAAGAAAATAAATTCTCAACATTCAAAAATGAAAAACATTGTGTTCATGGGATAAACATGGAGGTAAAGCCACTCTGTAGGCAACTTATCCAACATTATCCAGTATTTCATAAGGTACAATGAACCTCAGACTCGACTTTCCCTTCTTACCAAAACACATCACACTTCTCGATGGAAATCATTGAGTAATACATTATCACATACCTCAAAAGAATGATCCTTCCTCTGGTTATTCACATAACTTTACTTCTTTAATTGGGCTATTCTCATGTGCTTTGGAATTAACTGAACTTTCTATGCCATCTCTTCTACCAATTTTGGTCCCATCAGCTTTCTTTCCCATACTTCATCCCATAAAACTAGAGTTCTACAATGCTTTCCATATAATGCCTCAAACGAAGCCATCTGTATACTAGAATGAAAGTTATTATTATAAGATATTTCAACCAAAGAAAGATGTTGGTCCTAACAACCCTAGTAATCCATCAATCAAGCACGTAGCATATTTTTGAAAGTCTTAATTGTTCGTTCTGACTGCCCATCGGATTATGGATGAAACTCTATACTAAAAATTAATTCAGTACCCAATGACATCTGATGGCCTATCCAAAAGTTAGAAGTAAACCTGGGATAACGATTAGATAAAATGGAGAAGAGAACTCTATTTAACCTAACTATATCTTTAATATAGAACCGAGATAGTTTAAATTGAGACAATGTATCTCGAATAGGATGTAATGAGAAAATATAGTTAATTGATCAAAAATAACCCAAATTGAATTATTACCTTGAGATGTCTTTGGTAATCCCACAATGAAGTCCATGGATATATTTTCTCATTTCCACCCTGGCACTAGTAAAGGCTGAAACATCCCATTTGGAAATTGTCACTCTGCTTTAACGTGTTGACAAGTCAAACACTTCACAATAATTTCAGCAATATCTTTCATCATTCCATCCCACCAGTAATACTCCCAATGATCTATGTACATTGTAGTACTACTAGGATGAACTGAAAATGGAGAATTGTGTGCTTCACATAACAACTCATTCTTCTATATTGAATCACAAGTCACACATCATCTCTTCCCGAACCTCATAACACAATCATTATCAATGGTAAAATCCTGCAACTTACCTTTCTGAACCAACTCCACCTTTTTCTGCAACTCACCTTCTTCCTTCGGCACTTGTTTTCATCTGTCTGATAGAGATGATTCCACTGAAATATGAAACAAAACAGAGTAATTTAACACACCACCAACTTCTATTGAAAATTTAATCAAATCAAAAACCAAAGGATATCATTTCAAATATATCATAGTTAATGAAGCATTATTTTTTCAACTCAAAGCATCAACCAATTTATTTTCATTCCCAGGATGGTAATGGATCATGCAATCATAATCCTTGATTAATTCAAACCATCTCCACTATCTCATGTTCAATTATTTATGAGTTTATATATACTTGAAAATTTTGTGGTCAATATATACTTTTCCTTTTACTCCATACAGAGGATGCCTCCAAATTTTTAAAGAAATAATAACAGAATCTAATTCCAAATCATGTGTAGTGTAATTTAACTAATGAGGTTTCAACTGACGTGAAGCATATGCAATTACCTGATCATCCTGCATTAGGACACAACCATGTCCTTTCAATGAACCATCAATATAGATAACAAATTCACCATCTCTGGAAGGCAGTGCAAAAATTGGAACATTCACCAATCATCTTTTACAATCCTGAAAAAAATCATCATAATATTTTTTACAGATGAACTTAACACCTTTGTGAGTTAAATTAGTCATTGTATTAGATAACCGTGAAATTGTTTCCACAAATCTCTCTTATAAATAACATGTCAAACCAAAAAATATACAGATCTTACTTATATTTGTGGGTCTTGGGTATTCTTCACCCACTTTTGTTTTAGCAGGATCAATAGTTAATCCATTCTTTGAAACAATGTGACCTAGGAAAAAAATTTGTATCCAAAACTCACACTTGTTGAATTTTCTATGTAGTTTATTTTATATTAAGGTTTTCAAGGAAACCATTAAATGAATTTTATATTCCTCTATTATTTTGAATAAACCAAAATATCATTAATGAAGAAAACCACAAACTTATCCAATAACCCATAGAAAATTATATTCATATGATCCATGAATAAAAAATGTGCATTGGTTAACGCAAAAGGCTTAACTAAAAATTAATAATGGCCATTTATATTATGAAACATAGTATTTTCAATGAATTCTTCCTTTACTATCAGCTGATGGTACCCTGGCCTCAAATCAATCTATGAAAAATACTGATCTCCCTGGAACTGATCAAACAAATCATCTATATGAATAAATGGATAGTTTTTCTCAAAAATTATGTTATTCAAAGCTCTATAATCAATGCAAAGTATCATTTAACCATATTTGTTTTTAATGAACAAGACCGGGGCACCCCATGATGACGTGCTATGTCAAATAAAAACATTATATAATAACTCCAAAAATTTCTTCTTTAAATCTAAAAGTTCAATTTGAGACATTCTATAATGGGGTTTTTAAATTGTCTTAGCCTCAAAAACTAAGTCAATACTAAATTCAACTTCCCAATCACGTATAATACTAGGAAACTTATCAGAAAAAACATCATGATAATCATTTACCACTAGAACATCATTAATATGAACATTCCCTTTTTTTAAACAGTATGAGAAAGGTAATATTCATTTCTATCTTTTACTAGTTTCCTAGATTCTTGATATATTATCAAAATTAATGGTTCATTTTGGTACAAAACTAAAAATATTTCTAAAAAGAAACCTCTCTAGCTCTTCAGTCAATCATAGCATGATAAACAGACAATAAAGGCATTCCCAAAATAATACCAAACTCTAATAGAGCAAAAACAATATTGTTTGCAGGTAGATTCTTTCCAAACACAAGGAAAATAAGGTTGATATAATTTATTTTTCTCTCAACATTTATTGCAAGAGTTTTTACCATTAGAATAGTATTTATATAATGAGATGAAATTCAAAATTTAATAGAAAAATTCTCAGAAATGAAAGAATGTCTAGACCCTAAATTAAACAACACTTTGAAATAATATTTACAAGTTAAAATTGTACCTGATACTACTTTATTAGATGGCCAAACATCTACTAATGTTTTTTAAATAGATTTCACCACCCATTTCTTCTTGTATTCTGACTGCTTTCCCTCAGTTGAGTTCTTTACAGGACCCTCATTTGAATAATGACAGATTTCATTTCACTTAAAACATATTTCCATTGGATTTTCATTTCCTGCTTCATCATCTTCTTTATAGTTCCGAGAAATTTGACCAGACATGCCACAATAGAAGAACCTTATAGACTTTGATAAACATTATCCTAGATGATTTTTACCACACTTCTCACAAATTAGATATTTAGTTTCTTAACTCTAGGATTTTTTAATGAATTACTTCCTTTTTCCTCCCAACTGGATCTCTTATTCTATTATTTTTCAATGAAAAAATGATAATCGAAAAACTCAATTTCCACCATCTCCGAACATCGAACACTTTTTTCTTAACTTTCAAATTCACGAGAGGCTAATGCACTTTGATATCGTGGCTTCAATCCTGAGTAAAATTAATTTATCTTACTATCATGATCTTGGATGAAATTTGGAGCATACCTTGCCAGTCGAGTGAAATTTCTTACTTAAGCAGTCACTGAGTCATCCTCCTACCTTAATTCCAATTATTGTTTTTTCCATTCTAAGTAGAACCACCTTAGGAAAATTTTTCTCAAGGAACATACATTTGAATTATTCCCAAAAAAATAGCATCAATATCCTCACTATTTCTAATATTTTTCACCATCGACCACCACTGATCGGCTTCACCTTTAAAACAGTAAACAACAAGACTAACCTTATGATATTGTGAACACCCCATGACATCATAAATATTCTCCAGTTATTTAATGCACCCTTCACCTAGAACATGGTTAGAAGATCCCTTAAATGATGGCTGTGATGGGTCATGAAATGATCCACAAATGACATTTTTCTCTATGGTTGATCTGGATGATCTCGTGCATGGATACTACCACCATTAATAGCATGACTCAACTATTCCCCCACTGCAAAAAATTGTTCATTTTCGATTCTGACCATCTCAGGTTGCTGATTTGGAAGGTTGTCTTCCTTCTGATGTCGTTCAATCATAACTACAGTGTTTCCTCCATGGAAAACCATTCTGAGCACAGAAATATATTAGCCAAAGTGACCCAGTAAACTGTAAATTCTTTATCATTTTGATATTAACATAAATTCCTTTATGGACATGAATTTACCAATATTCTAACTCATAAATTAATCTAAACCGATATCTGATACCAACTATAAAGACACATCCTTAAACATTTCATATTCTTGAATTATGTTAATAATTCACAATGAGGATCTACTTAGGTTTAGAGATTTATATAATTAGTTCATAACTTATACATAACAACTTGAATATTACATGTTGACACATCTACACATTTTCCATATTTTGACAAAATAAAAACTAAGTGTCATGTCTTGTTCCATGATTTAGACGACATGACTTTTCCGTGATTCCATCCTTGACCCTAATCCACATTATTTCGTGTGAAAAATATTTTGAAAATGTGCGATGATCATAAAAATCTCAGTAAGAGATACAAAAATAAAAAAACTATTAGTTTTTTAAAATAACAAGTAAACCATGAATACTTTATCATAAGTAATACATTTCACCATTTTGAATTAGTGAATACTCTTCACTAAATAAAAGATCATTTCTTTCCCTTTTGTAACCAAAATATTACCATAAAACTCATATAAAGAATATAATTTAATTAATGGTAACATGGGGCATAAAAATACTTAAATGGAAAAACCTAACAGTCGACTTCTTCACAAATCACAAAATGGAATATCCATACAGCCGACTTCCATACCCAATGCATTGGAGGTTATAACATAACCACCCATCCAGTTTTTTCACATCACCACACTTCATTTGGTTTATCATGTAGCCACCCCCAATATTTCTAAGTACCATCATAAAATCATGACACATACAACAAATATAAAGGAACTAAAACATTTCCACATTTCAATAACAATATATAACTTAATTATATTTACATAATAAATCCATTATTATAACCATTTTCAATAACCATATATACAGAAAAGAGTATATGGTATTTATTCTTCTTTTAAAAACTTTATGACCTGTTAAGTAGTCAAAATAATACTCCCAGCGGTGGAAAGGGCATTGTCACCACCTACGTCAAAAAGAAACATTCCTTTTTTCCTTTACTAAAAAGCTTCATAGAGAAAATATTCCATGTGAATGAAATTAAAATTCAAAGGGGTTTATAAACCATATAAAATAAATTCATGTATAAAAAAATATCCCTAAATGGAGGGATATTAACATGAATTCCCATAACTCGTGTCTGACATGACCCGTTCGTTCTTTAATCTCTTTTAATTTGGGTAACTACCTTCTGTTTGAACAAAAATTATTTTTTGAAGTGCCTTATGCCTGATGTATGTATTCTAGGTGGAAGAGTGGGATATTGGGAGATTATTTGGGTAGGTATTGGATGATCCATGGGGCTTGAAAGGTGTGAGTATGGGGTTAGAGTTGAGGGATTTTTATAAGGGGGAGGAGGGGCTCTTTAAGAAAGTTTGAAAATATTATTTTATTATACAATGATTTTCGGTCTCTAAATTTAAATCATTTACTACTGTCAAAGATAATATGACTCATGTTCAAAATAAAATCATCCAATTAGAATTGGATAGGTTTTGGAAGTTATTTTAATCTTTAAAATCTTATTTATTTAAATCATTTAAAAATGTGGTAAACACTGCATCATTATTGTTCTATAAATAAATTGATTTATTTGAGGTCTAAAAATTATACAAAAATAACATGATTTTGGAAATATTTTTATCTTTCAAATGAATATTTATAGTCAAAGAGATAACATATATAACACCATGTAATAATTAATTTACTAAAAGATATTTGTTTATGTCATTTTTTTCTTTACTATAAGTTAATTAAAATAATGTGTCATTATCACTTTTAAGTGTCTCCATGGGGTCCCATAAAGTGACCCATGGATGCCCATGCTCATCCATGACTCGTCCAATAAGTTCAAGACTAGTTTCAAAGTAATAATATATTTTTATAATATTGTTTTTTCCTTGAATTACCCTATTTATCTTTAAAAGCGGCAAATTAAAGTCAAAAGGTATTATTCACAAAATATTATTTTCTTATTATTGAACTAAATTTTACATAATAATAACACCCATGTATTTAGGATTTTTGAATTTCAGTTCACTGAAGTGGTAAAATTTCATTTAAATGAAAAATTCATTTTCCTAACTACTACATAATGATTTCAATATTAATCAAAAATTGATGTTTTTCAAAAAAACACAAAAATTTCACACTAAGATATATTTGATATTCCGATTTCAAAATGTATATCTATTTTACCAAATTCAATACATAAGAAGATTCATTAATTAATTTAAAATTAATTCCCATTTTCAAAACAAATACCGTGTTTTTTAGAAATATTGACTATCAAAAGATTTCCACTTGTTAATGTCAAAATTCAATGTGAAATTACTTCCAATAACCAACATTTAATGGTAAATATATAATCTAATAAATCATTGAAACCTATTATTGAAAATATAAATATATAAATAAATTAGATTAAAAGGCAGTTTTGAATTAAAATACAGTATTTTTCACTATTCATTAAAAATGATTTTATCAGAAAAACACCAAAAATTTAACCAATGTAATTTTTGTTGAACTGATTCTAAATAATAACTTCATTTTTCCAAATAGAACATATAAAAATGACCAAATCAATATTTAAGTAATGTTCTACATTAAAAGGGGTTAAATCAGCCTTTTGAAGAATATTAGAGTACATATGCTTAAAATTATATTCATTCACATTTTAGGCCTCTAGAATTTATTGGATAAGGTTAAAAACTTTTTACAAACATGTATAATCATATTTTAGTTTGTTCTATTCATTCCCGCCAGTACAACAGCTAGGTGTTAACTACCATTTAAAATAATATTTTTATATTATTAGTGTGCAACCTATGATTTCAAAGAAACTCGTTGCTATGTATCGTGTACACCATCGATCATAGAAACCCCATTAAAGTAAAAATAATATTTTATTATCAATTATAATTAATTTTTAAAATGTATTATTCTTTATTTACTTGGGATGTTACAATTTTCCTTGATCTTTCGAGCATGATTGTGATTAGGTGTTTCAATAAAAGTGAGATTTTAATTGAAATTAAATGTTTCTTGGAAATTTGATGTTCTTTGGTTTCCATTAAAATCCTGGTTTTATTGAAATATTTTAGTGTGGAAATGGAAGTACATTGAATAAATTGTATTAGTGTGATTATATACTTAACGACACATTATTTAGGGATGTGTGCCATTGTGGTACAAGGTACGCGACCCTCAATCGGGGGAGTTTGTTATTGGGAAACAAGGTAATTGGATGAGAGACTGCTCATGAGTATGGAACTGTCAAACGAAGCATGCATGTGTGGGTGTGTTCTGAACTATTTAAATGGTTGTGATAAATTATAAGAATAATTTGGTTTAAATCACTATTTACTTATTATTATAGAAAAATAACTTACTAGAAATTTGTTTCATTTGGTTTTGTTTTCACATGGTTGCAAAAGGATTTTGAAAATTTTATATATTTGGTTATAATCTATTTTGGTAAACTGTTTCATATAAAATGTTTTATATTAATGTTGATAACTTTCTTATCCTAGTGTCATGATTAGGGAAGTAATTGTGGAAAACCTACTGAGTTTTATACTAACCCCTACTTTGTAACATTGTTGATTTTGTGGATTCTATTTCCCGGGACAGGGGAAAACATAATATTTGTTCCATTTTTGGAAGTAGCTCATGATACTTGGGTTTTTCAGTGATTGTGGATATTTTAACTCATGTAGAAAGGTGTCTCATTGTTTCATGAGATTATTTAGTTGTTTATCTATTTTTTACATTGATAGTCGTTTGTTATTTTACTGTTCCACACTTTGAAATGGTTTTGAGATACATGAAGCTATTGAGTTGTCTTTATTTTTTTCATGCATCATTTAGTAAATGGTTTTTTTATTGTTTGTTGATTCTTGTTGTTATTTATTGAATGGAATATCATTATCCACTTATATGTGAAAACTTTCAGCATTTATTATCAACATTTGGCGTATTGGGTAAGTAGCCTAAGGCCATGTAATGACTCATTGTGCTCTCAAGCCAATGAGTATTGACGGATCATTAAAAATGCTATCATTTTGATCTTTTTTGTGTGGTACACATGTTATCATCTTGTTCAGTCCTTTCATAACAAGTGGTCATCACAGTTCTTGGTATTGGTGTTAAAATTATTTATTGTCTATTTCTTGGGTTGAAATCTTAGAAATGAGTAGGATTTTAAGAACTTGGAATGTATAGTATAAAATGATGTAGCTAACCCTTTTATGGTGAATTGCATGTTTCTAGGGATTTGGGTACATATGTGTTTGGAGACACTTCAAGGATTTGGAAATATCATATTCATTGATTTAGCCTATGATATGAGCTTGACATGGATTTTAGAAGAATTAATTCACACAAGGATTTCATATTTATTTGGTAGTAATAATTTATGAAATTGATCAATGCATATATTTATGAAAAATGTAAAAAATTTCCAAATAAAAATTTTGAAACTTGGATATTTAGTATTTTAAAAATGGTTTAATTTTCAAAAAACATCTAAAATGGTTTCAAAAATAGTTGAATATAAAAAATGTTTTGAGAGTGATGTGATATAATTTGAAATGATAATCCATCAGTTGCTATAATGTGACATTGACTGAGTTTGTTTATGGTTTAGAAAATGACAACTAGTAGGAGTCGTTGAAATAAACCTGAAGATGCAGTGGAGAAGGTGGTTGCACCAGAACCACAGGTGAACCAAGAGCTATTTCCGAGTATCATCCAGAATTTTCAAGTGGTAGATATGGGGAACTAGATAAATGATCCATAGCATGAGGATCATACCATCCAATTCCGGAACCAGAATCCACCGATCAGCTTGGGTGATGCTGAACCCGAGAAGGCGAAGGTGTGGCTCAGTTGGATGAATCATATATTTGACTTCATCTGCACACACGTAGATATAAAGTTCAAGCTGGTAACATTAATGTTCTAGGATCGTCCATGGCAGTGGTGGGATTTAGGAGTGCAAGATAAATTGGATTAAGGACTTATATGGGAGGATTTTGAGGAATTTTTCAACAAAAAATTCTATCCTCACACGTTTAAGATCCATAAAATGACAAAAATTTTAGGCTTGAAACAATAAAGTCTCTTTGTCATAGTTTATGAAACTATTTTAATTAATTTAGTCCGATTTTTACCAAAAGATTCATCATTTGCGCCGTTAGTGGAACAAATCATTGAATTGGTGCTATGGTAGGATATTCAATCTAAGATTGTAGTAATCTGTATTATAAATTATACTAAAGTGGTGAAAAAGAGCAACTTTGGATGAATGTGATATCTCTAGGTCTATGGGAGTAGGTATGATGATACCCATAGGGAATGGTGGGAACTCAAACCTGGTGAGTAAGTGGAAAAGGGACACTTATTTCCATTGTGGAAGTGGAAATCTAACGACTGGATCAGTGAACCTTCCACCATGGCACCAGAGTATTTGAGGTTTCTGTCAATGTGGTACACTCGACCACCTTAAGAAAGAGTGTACGACACAACCTAGAGCATGAAATAATTAAAACAAGATAGGGCATCTTATGTTCTATTATTGTTGTGCTCCAAGGTCAGGTGCTTGAGACATTTATCAGGCATCACAAGCATCATATGATTCGACAGGACAAGGATAGTAGAATCAGCCTCGAAAATAGAGCAGAGCTGGCCACATTAATTCTACAAATACCATAACTCCTCAATCAGGGAAATATCAGTAAGGAAAAATTATAATAGTGCACTGACGAATAAATTGTATGTAGTTGAGCAGATGATAATATATGATCATGATGGACCATCTATGGTGAGAGGTACAATTTTTATGAATTCCACCAATGTGAAAATTCTCTTTGATATTAGTTCATCGAATTATATCATTTATTATCATACTGTTGACTTCCTATTTTAAAATTTGGAATTGATTCCTTCTATTTTAAAATTGAAAACTATTTTTGGTGAAAGATAATGTCAAGACTTTTTGTGTAAAGAATGTTTTATAACTATTGATGAAGGTGAGTTAAAATAGATCTTCTCGATGTTGGACACAAATTACAATGATCTAATCCTAGGCATTGATTTGCTAAAAATATTTATGGCTCAGTCAACTGTTATAGGAGAAAATTTAGTTTCACAACTGAGGAAGACATCATGTATCTCTTCAAAGGATATTGAATGGTAAAGAAAGGGTAAAAGAGCTTGTTGGAAGGTGGGAAGGATCTCTTAATTTTCATGGCCTTGACATTTCTAGAAAATGAGTTTCTATTGATCTTGAAATGATAGAAGTTGTTCACTCGTGGAATCCACAAAATAATGTCATCGACATATGAATTTTTCAGGTTCTACCTTGTTACTACCAACTCTTTGTGTGTGATTTCTCACAACTATATTTGCCGATAACAACTCTGACTAAGAAGAATTGTCCATTCCAATGGACAGAGTAATGCCAAAAGAACATCTAGAAACTAAAATGTCTTCATACATCAGAACCTATATTGAACTTTCCAGAAATAGGAAAGGGGTATTCGGTGTAATTTAATGATTTAAGAAAAGGTTTTGGATATGTTCTCATGTAAGGAGACCATGTGGTTTCTTATGGTTTACGGTAGTGGATGGTGCATGATTATAATTACCCAACACATGATTTTGAGGTAGCCGAAGTCATTGATGCCTTGAATACATAGACACACTACCTATTTTGTGATAATGTCACTCTGTTTTCAAACCCCAAAATATAGAAACAGTTTTTATCATAGTGATATTTGAGTCTGATGCAAAGTATATGGATGGAGTACCTCCAGATGATTGACTTTGAATTGATGTATACAAAAGGGAAAAGGAACTCTTGGGAGGGTGCATTGAGTAGATAGTCATATACTCAATTGGTGAAAGAATATTTATAGGAATTGAAGTTAATGTTGGTCCTAGCTGACATGCCTGTGGAATGTGAAAGCGAAGGTGATGTTGGGGTTTTTTTCATAGCTACTCTTGTTCCCGATTTTCTAAATATGGTCAAAGAGGCACAAAAATATGTTGCAGAATATCTAGTTATGAGTTCAAAACTCAATAGTGGGGAGACCATTGAGAGATGGAATCTTGATGGGAGTTTAGTTTTGTACTTTATAGAACCCGTGGCTGTACATATGGCCTGTCAGGAACAACTCCATCATGCTTACCACCATTCAATATGGGATATACATCCAGGTACACAAAAGATGTATAAGGTGTTAAATGTGCAGTTTTATTGGATAGACATGAAATGGAAGGTGGACGAGTTCATCTCGTGGTGCCTAACTTTCCAGAAAGTTAAAGTAGAGAATCTGAGACCATCATGAATGTTGCAGTCAATACCTATCCCAGTGTAAAAATGGTAGCATATATAAATGGATTTTTTTACAGGTCTTCCACAAACAGTCTGGAAACACTATAACATATGGGTGATAGTGGATTTGCTTACCATGTAATCCCATTTCATTCCTATTCATCCAACTCATAGGGTGGAGGATATGTTTAACAAATATGGGAATTAAGTGGTAAAAAGGCATGGAATACTGGTTTCAATAGTCTCAGAGAGGGATCTATGTTTTACATCTCATTTTTGGAAGTCCTTAAAGAAATCCTTTGGGAATCATTTGACTATGAGCATGGTGGATCATCCGCACATAGATGGCAAGTTTGATAGGATACTACAGATGTTGGAAGACATATTGCGAAATTGTGTAATGGATTTTGGTGGCTCATGAGAGGATCATATACCCTTGGGGAGTTCTCATATAAGAACACCTATCAGACCTTGAAACATACAGCTCTGTTTGAAGTATTGTATGGGAATCCTTGTCAATATACACATTATTGGTTGAAAAAAGGTCAAACATCCCTATTTGGGCGAAGTATTCTCTATGAAACAATAATGAAGAACTAGTTGATTAGAAAGTGGATGGAGACAACTCAGAGACATCATAAATATTATGCAGATCACCATTGAAGACCATTGTTGTTCGTTGTGAGGGATCATTTTTTCTTGAGGATATCTCCAAGGAATGTACATCATCATTTTGAATGCAGGGAATGTTATCTCCTATATACATTGTCCATTTTGATATATTAGAGTGGGTTGGAGAAGTGGAATATCTGTTGTCATTACCACCATGATTTAGTTCGGTGAATAATGTGTACCATGTATATCAGTAGAAAAAGTATCAACTGGATCCTAACCATGTGATCAAATCGGATCACATTGACCTAGAGTCGGATGCTTCATTGAAACATATCCTGGTATAGATTTTCAAAAGGATAGATAAAGTATTTCATGGAAAAATCATCGGTTTACTGTGGTTTTTATGGAATCATGGCTAGATTTAAGAACAGACGTGGGAATATGAGAAGTAAATGAAAGAGTAGTGGCCAGAACTCTTTCATGACAGTATATATTTTCTACTTTCAAAGGAAGGAATGATCAATGGTGGGGTGAATTTAGTACCCCCAATTTCTGGTATATAACCCTTACTTGATGGTTTTAATTTTATAATGTTTAAGGGTGATTAAATGTAATATTGGGAGAACATTGGATGTAGTTTTGAGCTAAAATGAAATTATCATGGGCGGCACATGGTTTTTCTAACTGTGCAGCCAATCCGTGCGTAATTGGTCCTCTTAAGAAAGTGGCTCCATCACGGTTGGATCGCAGTTAGGGAGACTGTGTGATGAAAATGTGAGAGGGTCTCCCTAGGTAGTATCTAACACATGATTAGTTAACAATTAGTATAACCGTGTGATCTAACCGTGCAGATGGTTTACATGAGATCCTAAAAAAGTCGATCTCCCACATGTTTGCCTCTATGTGGCCCATTTTTTATACTACAGGGCCATAACTCAAGATTTGTCTTCCTTGAAGGTAGGAGGACCTCTTCCTATAGTTTTTGAGGATATCCAAAAGATTTCCATGATGAATTGAATATGGATTATTGAGGTATGAGATAGATTTTCACCATTCATGAAAAGTTTCTTATAACTAATACGATCTACATCACCTCTCCTCTTGGTTTATTATGTCGAATTACATTATGGGTAGATCTAGGTGTGTGGATGACAAATATTATGATATTTGTTCTTGATCATTCAAGGAGAAGATATCAAAGTAGATTTATATGAGAATCGACCTGGTTTCATTTTTCATTATTCGCTCGTTGGGGTTTTCATCAAAAACTTTGAGGTAGGAGGATTCTTTCTTGACTCCACATATTATAACTGAATGGGTTTGATTTCATATTTTATGTGTGGTGTTGAATTTATTGTGATTTGGTTGTTGAAATTTTTTTTGAAATTTTTTTGAGTAATGCTTGCGAAATATGGAAAATTGCGGATTTGAATGAGTGCTGTAATTCTTGGTTTTAAAATGTGGATATTAGAATTGGGAATTTCTTGTATTATTGGAACATTATTGGGATTAGATGTCTTAATAAAATGTAATTTTTTTAAATTAAATATTTCTTGGAAATTGGTTTTTCATTGGTGTTCAATAAAAGTTTAGTTTTTTTGAAATGGTTTATTGTGGAAATGGACGTACTTAGAATAAATTATGTTGTTGTGACTTCATTATTAACTAGACCTTAGAGATTGATGAGTACCATTGGGGTATATGGGACGTTACCCTGTATCGGGGGGAGGGGGAGGGGGCGTGTTTCAATGGAACATAAGGTAATTGGATGATATACTTCTCATGAGTATTGAACTTTCAAACAAACCACACATGTGTGGGTCTGTTGTGTAGAATGGAAATTATTATGAAAAATGATAAAAATAATGGGTTTTAATGCATTGATTAGTTTTTTTGCTGGAAAAAAAAATTCTTAGAAATTTGTTTCATTTGTTTTTGTCCTCACACTGTTTCAAATAGTTTTCCAAACATGTTTATATTTGGTTATAAAATATTTTGGTCATTTTTTTATAAAATATATTATATAAATGTGGTTAAAAATTTCTATCCTAGTGCTGTGTGTAATGAATACGTTGGGGGAAAATCTATTGAGTTTATAATCAACCCTTCTTCAGCACTTTGGTGCTTTTGTAGATTCTATTTTCTGGGATTGGGAAAAGGTAACATTTCCCACATTGATGGAACTATCTCTTGATAAATCGGTTGTTTGATGATTGTGGATATTGGAGTTCATGAAACATAGAGTTTCATGCTCTCTTGAGAGTATTTAGTTTTTTATCCATTGTTAACTTTGATACTCATTTGGTCTTTTGTTTTTTCACACTTTGATATGGTTTAGTGATACATGAAGTTGTTGAGTTTTTTTTCTTTTTTTCATACATCATTTATTAAATGGTTTGGTTATGGTTTGTTGATTCATGGTATAATTTAATAAAGATTGAATCATCCCAGACTTGTATGTGAAACCCTTTGGCATTTATTTACAGAATTTGGCGTCTTGGGGATATTGCTTAAGGCTTAGTAATTGCTAGTTGTTCCCTCAATCCAATGAGAATTGAAGGGTTATTACATGGATGATGACCTAAAAATTTCCAATTGATAATCATTTTCTATTACCATTAATTGGTAATTTTTATAATTCGTTAATATGATCCATTCCCATATAACATATCTCAATCATACATTATGATATGATTAATAGTATCATTATATAAGTATCTCAGTGCATTATTATATTACATTAATAATATATATGATATTTTGTGTGTCACAATGTTGTTCCATATGGTGTATGAAAATAATATAAAATTATACAACCAAACAAAAAATATTTACTTGTATTTATGGAGTATCTCAACGAATATCCCAATGTGCACACAAGCCTCAAAAAAACACTATACAATTTAACATAATATTATATTAAATAAAAGGACTAGTGAAATAATATCCACATCTCCTTTTCGAAAATCCAATTACACATTTAGTAACATATCATCAATTTAACCGTTCATAACATAATTATGAATACATATAGAAAATTTATCAAAAAACATTAGACAAAAAATAAAAAACTTTTAATCCTCCTCCATGAGTTTTATTGAACACAATCCTTGTTCATATGTCCTTAATTTGTTACCCAATTGTAATTTATTATATGAAAATAATATATGAATTTTTGAATTTAAAAAATCCATGGGAAACCACACAAAAAATCATTGGTTCTACTCAAACTAAATACATATATAACATGATATCAACCAAGTAGTTATATATGAACACTAATGTACACAATATATGTTTTAGGAATGTATGAAAAGTAATATAATATATTTTTATAAGACATCACGGACCATGTGATATAATATAAGTAAATCACAATTTTCCTCCTCAATTATTCTTCCTTCATCGATAATTGAATTACATGGTTGATTAATACCTCACATTTCAATCACCTTACTTGATGAACACATAAAATAACCCTCATCCATGTTGGAAAAAACATGAAATGAATCTTATTAATGTATAGTAAAATATTTCCTCGGTTATTCTCAATAATCATCCCATATTTATTTCTTTTCATATGAGTGGTTTAATGCCATACTAGTTGTGCCTCAACTTTTGATAAGATCATTAGTATACAGAACCACCAATGGGTTACATAAAAATCAATGATTGGTTAAAAATCATATAATGGTATAATGTTATTAATGTTATGTATTATTAAAACATCATATTTTGGGATTCAATATAAATCATACACCCCTATCACTCTAAATACATAATGTATAACATTAAATGTGGTAAAATTTTGTAATTAACTTGTTAAAAACCCATTTTGAGTCATGATAATATTTTATATATCAATACAGAATACAACTCTTGATCACATTAATATTTTATCATAACCTATAATACTCCATGACAAACATTTGATAGGGATAACATAATGTCTCACATTAAGAAGTTAATTATTATTACAAATCAAAAAAATATATGAATCTGAGATGGTAAAATGATAATATAGAGAGATAATTTCATAAAAGTTGATATAATTTATTTTATCAAAATCCATTAAATTTATATGTAACCCCATATATAATATTTTATACAAACATATCATATTAGAGAAACTTTTAGATCAACTATAATTTTAGATCACTACTTCTGTTTTGTAAAAAAATTACATATTTAAGTAATTAATGAAAAATCTCAATATTAACATATGATAAAAATGGTCTAATTATAACCATTTAATGGGTAATATATACAATGAGAAAAAATATGAATAATGGTGAGAGGAAAGTACATTATTCAGAATTTTCAAATTCCTCTATTATGTATCAAAAAAATTAACCCACAAAATAAAATATTATGATCATAACTACTATTGTTGTGTTTATATAAATCATTGTAAGATTATATTATTCTTTATCATTCATAGAACCATTTTATTAAAAAATTAAAAATTCTACTTTTTCTAGAAATATATAACCCAAATCATTATTCTTCTACTAAAATATACTAAAATCATTGAAGATATAAAGTTACATTACCAATAATACATTAACTATGTATATTTTTTTTTCAATAAGGGAATACATTAATATTTTGTAGGGTTATTTGTGAAATTACAAATCCATTTTAGCACATGAGCCTCATCCTAGTTGGTTAGGACTCCTTAAGTGCATCTAAGAGACACGAGGATCAAATCCAGGTGGGGGCTAATTTCTTGGTTACTGGTGCAGGTACTATAGCAGAACTGTAGCAGAACTATTACATGAACTGTAGCAGGAACTGTAGCAGGAACTGTAGCAGGAACTGTACAGAACTGTAGCAGGAACTGTGCAGACTGTAGCAGGTACTGTAGCGGGAACTGTTGTAGACACTGTTTGGCAATGTAGTAGCCAAGAATATGCCACTATTTGGGCCTTCTAGGCACCGATTTGGTCCTCGATTCCTTTAAGGCCTTCGTCCCACCCCGGCCTTCGTGTCAGTAAGGCCTTTAGGGCACCTCAAGGCCTTCAGGCCACCTTAAGTGTAGATGCAAACCAGACAACCTACAATGAACAAGCTTCAGAAGGAGGAGGAGCAAGGATCATTCATCATAATATAAGATAAATGGATTTTAAGAATGAGAGGCTATGGAACCTGCCATTGGGACAAGCTTGTTCATGCACGGGAAAGCTGAGTCGAACAACCATGCAAATGTGGAGAGCTGATTTCACGACAAAGATTCTGGGGAGGAGCAGTTCCAAGTTTTTAGTCTATGTTGTATGTAATGTTTGAATCATACGGGCAATTAATTCTTCTAAGTCCTATGTTCCATGTAATAACTACACCTATGGTCCTTGTAAGGGTTCCACCTCTCCCCTTGAAAGGTTGACTATCAAAAATCAATAAAACCATTCATTTATGTTCATAACCCATCTTCACTAGAATAAAATTCATGAAATAAAAATCAATTACATACATAAATTATACATTTTAAATAAAACCATTCATTTATGGTATGAAAAATGTACAATTTAATAATCCTTGACACGGTAGGTCGTACGTATGTGTGATTAACGTTTCTATTTTTCATTGATAATTATGGAAATAAGGTAATTTTGATTTTATCTTTCCAAAGTTATCATAAAATAAATATAATAATAATAATAATTTAAATAAACATATATATATAATGAAAGTGATTTGGGGAATTAAAACCATTTTCATAGCATCATGGAGGTGATAGTTCACACATACGAGTGAATGATGTTATTATTTTTATGTCCATGGAAAATATGAACAACATTGATATATTACTATCTCATAATAATTAATATGTCATAAAAATAAAAAAATAAATATTTATTCCATTATTATAACCTATCATGATAGATGTATATGGAAATCCATTTTGATCAGTTCAAGTACGTGATAGTTCACACGTACTCGTGAATGATTAATTACATTCCCAGTTAATTGAAGTGGAGATTGATTTAGGAGATGAAATTAGCCTAAAAAAATATCAGTATATTTAGGATATTGATTTTTTATTATTATTGGAAGAATAATATTAGAAGGATATTTAATAATATATAAAATAGATATACATAAAGAAAATGAAACACCTTATTCGGTTTATCACATATGAAGAACAACACAACCCATATAAGAAGACTGTTCTTCCTAAACTAAAGACTCAAGAATCTGTGGAGGGATTATAAGATGGGATTTGGATAAGATTGTATGATCCAAATATTTCATGTTGTCT
Organism: Viscum album; assembly: GCA_963277665.1. Lineage (NCBI taxonomy): Eukaryota > Viridiplantae > Streptophyta > Magnoliopsida > Santalales > Viscaceae > Viscum > Viscum album. Next base: position 556,619,750 of record OY728138.1, read on the forward strand.
GAGTATTAGAGATGAGTGGGTACCTTTTTTATAGGATATGGTAGTGACACCATTGGAAACTATTCAAATATTAAATTAATATAAATTAATTTTTTTTAATCCAACTGACTCTAACATGAGAAAGGTTTATAAATAGGTAATATTAGTTTGAAATCAACAAATATCATAGTTTTTAGACATCTATTGATTTTATTTTAAATATGATCTTTTTGGTTTACCTTTAATTTTTCACTATTAATTTTAATTATGGTAAAAACATTTTAAATTTTAATAAGCTATAAATTTAATGTATATGAAGTCAATTCCTCATAATAGGAAACTATAGGAATATTTAGACATTATAATAACCAATTTTAAATTTTAAAAAAAAATTATAATTTTTATATAATCTGATTATTTTTTAAAAAATATCAATTATGTCAATATTGTAACTATTTATTTTATTTTATTTAATAAAATCCAAACATAAAGTAAACTTTGAGAGAAACCATTTAATAGATATACAACATATGATAGTGGCCAATAATATTCATAGATTTTACACAATATTTCAAATTATATTTATTTGAATAGTATTTGTATCATTTATTTGATTCTTCCTTTAAAAATATATATTATTTCATCATAATTTTGTCACAATATAATTTAATTATTTACATTCCAAAAATAATGAATAAATTACAATGATGAAAGTAATTTATTATTTTTTCAAATGAAAAATGAGAGTCAAATAATTTACTTATTAATCTTCTTTTTAAAATTTGTTTAGTAGTAAGAGACATGTTAATGATATTTATATTTCTAATTTAAATAAAATTATATTCTGTTAATAACACCCAAGTGGCTTCTAATGGATATAATTTCAGCCAAAGAATTTTCTTGGTCAATGATAACTCATTCAACATGATTAAGACATGTATTAACGTTGTTTTATATTATTATATTATTATTGGAACACTTATTTACCTAATATTTACTTTAACTATATTAAATAAAATATTAATGTTACAATTCACCAAAAAATATTTTTATCATATTAGACCACATTTTTCATAATAATTAAAACTATGTATTTCCATTTTCCAAAATTCAATTTACAATAGTTATTAAATTATATTTAACAATAATCTTATTAAAAGATCTAGAAAACTAATTTTTAAGAAGTAAAAACCATCAAAAGATTAAAATGTGTGTTTATCAAAATTAAATTTATAGTTTCATGTAATGAAAAAAATTGTTTTAAATGATAAAAACATAATCTAATTATAACATAATAGTAATTAAAATGATAACATTACGAGATAAAAAAGTATATGATGAAATAAGTTTGTATTAAAATGTTGTATTTTTCAAAATTCATTACAAATTGAATTTTATAAGAAAAATACCAAAATTCAAGAAAAGTAAATTTTTATGTCCCAATTCCAAATAAGAACTTTACTTATTGATATACAACATAGAAAAGTGAAAAAATATCATAAAAACGCTTCACCATCAAAAGCCGGTAAAACAACCTTTAAAAAATGGAAGTAGTTATGCTTAAATTTTGATTTATTCAAATTTAATGCCTCTAGTTTTATTACATGAATATTGAAAAATTTAATAAACATGTTTTACCATAATATAGATATTTTTGTTCATTCCTTCAAATAAAATGTCTAGGTAATAACAAGCATTTTACATAATAATATTAATAATGTATTATTTTCTCGGTATATCTTAGTAGTTCATCCAACAGAAGATGTTAGATAAACCCATTATTGTGTGTTGGGTATGCTATAATATATAGTGTCCCCTTTAATAAAAAATTAATATCCAAATCATAAATTTTAATAGACATGAAAATATATTATTATATAATTTATGATGACATTACATCCTTACCCATTTTGGAAATTTGGTCCTCACAATTTTATTAACTTGTCAAATAAGGGTTGGTATTTCAATATAATATCATTTTCAAATTTCCATGATTCCTATTCAATTATATAGTTTTTTTATAATACATTACCCCGATGAATCACTTAATTCTTCAACACATTCTCTCTACAATTAAGAATCTAGACAAGTTGTTCCTCATAAGAAGGATTCTCATCCAACTAAACTATTTCTGGACTCAGAACATGAGATGGATCCATTATATACTTTCTTAACATTGAAAGTGAAAACATTGTGCACCTAGGGTAAAATTGGGGGTAAATCCACATTTTAGGATGCAAATACATGTTTCTCAATGATTTTATAGAGTAAAATGGACGGCGGACTCAGTTTCCACTTCATACCAAAATGAACCACAGTTTTACATGGTTAAACATTAAGAACGACATGATAAACTACCACAAAAGAAATATCCTTCATACAGTTATCTAGATATCGTTTATGCCTACTCTGAGTTATCCTTAGGTTCTTCTATATCAAATGATCTTTTTCTGCCATCTCTTCATCAAATTCTTCTCCAATCAACATTCACTCACCTACTTCATCAAAAAATTCTATATTTCGGCACAACTTTCAATATAATGCCTTAAATGGTTCTAAACGTATATTGGAATGAATATATTTATTATAAGAAAACTCAAAAAATGTTGTTCCCAACCTCTCTATTATTTCATTTAACATTTATATTACATGTCCTCTAATGTCTAAATTGTATGTTCTAACTACACATCTGCTTTTTTATAAAAATAATTAATAAAATTTAATTGATAACCAATTACTTATGATGGAATTTAGAAAATTAATAAGTGATAGTGGGATCATGATCAGATAGATTAGTGAAGGATCATAACGTAATGTGGAAATCACTATAACATACAACATAATATTTTTATCTAGAGACAGATTATCTCACATGGGAAGAAAATGAGCATATTTCATCAATACATCATTAATGAACTAGATAGAATTGATACCTTAATAAGTCTTTGGTAATCCCACTAAAAAATTCATGGATATATTTTTTCTTTTCTACTATGGTACATGAAAATGATGAATCATCCCTTGTGGTAACATCAACTATACATTAACCGGATGAGAAGTCAAATACTTTCTAATAAAGTTATAAATATCTCTTTTTATTCCATCCCACCACTAATACTCTCGAAGGTCTCTGTACATCTTATTTCTTCCAGGATGAACAGAAGAAATATACATTTTCACTAAAACCTGAATCAAAATAAGGTAATTTCTTTGACTATCATCTTCCAAGATCATGTTTATCAAATATGTAAAAAAGGATCATGTTCCAAACATAATATGGTTAATGTAGAATTATTTTTCTTACTCAAAACATAAGACACCTTATTTTATTTTACTGGATGGTAATTAATCATGAAATCATAATCCTTAATTAGTTTCAACGATAGCCTATTTCTCAACATCAATTCGTTCTATGTGAATATATACATAAAACTTCTGTGGTTAGTATATATTTCAAATTTTACTTCATACTGAATATGTCTTAAAATTTTTAAAGAAAAAACAACATTAATTAATTCAAAATCATATGTATGGTAATTTAACTCATGATTTCTCGACCAATGTGAAGAATAATCATTTACCTGATCATCTTGAATTAGGACACAAAAAAATATTCTCAATGAAGCATCACTATATATAATAAATTCACCATTTTATGATGTTAATGACAAAACTGGATCATTCACTAATATTTATTTCAACTAATGAAAAAATTCATCACCTTCTGTAGTCCATTTGAACATACAACCTTCTCAAGTTAATAATTTCATTGGTCTAGAGAACAAGGAAAAATTTTCAACAAACCTCTTGTAATAACCTTTTAAACCATGAAAACTAAAAATATAATATATATTTGTTTCTCTTGACAATTCATGAAAAACATTTCTTATCATGATTAAAAATTATGCCATCTTAAGAAAAAGTGTATTGATGGAATCAAATTTGATGTTACCAAGATCAGATATGCTGAATTTCCTATAAAGGTTTTTTCATTTATTGTTTGGAATACAATCATTAGATTACATTAAAGATCCACATTATGTTTTGGATATACCAAAATGTCATCAATGAACACAACCAAAAACTTATCCAAGAACTCAAAAAAATTATATTATAAAGATACATAAATAAAACATATGCATTAGTTAACCCTAACATAATAACTACTAATTCACAATGGATATATCTAGTATGAAACCCAGTTATTTAAATATTCTCTTCATTTACATTCAACATATGGTACCCAGACTGTTGGATCGAAATAGTGATGTAGATGCTCAATATACAAGAGGGGGGTAAATTGTAAAATTTAAAAAGTCCTTTGGAACCTTTAAAGTTAGTTAAGAATAACTATGTTTTCCTTAAGCAAGGAAAAAGGCTATGTTTAACAAAGTTAAACTAAGAAAATTCACAACACCTCTTCACACCGAATGTAAACTAGGAAAGAGAATCCAAATGAGGGTTCCAGAAATATGGTTCTGGAAATTGAATCATAACAAATGATTACAATATGAGATTCTACCTTAAAGCGTATAGAATTTAAATGAAACAGAGTACAAATAAGGAAGTATAAGAAAGTTATACTTTCCTTATAATACAAAATGCAGCAGAATATAAACAATTAGTAAAACTACTAGTAACAAGATATAAGTCTTTTAACCCAAAGAGAAGGGTATCCAACAACCTTGGATAAAGGTCCCTTGATTTATACTTTCAAGAAAGTCTGTCTTACCCACACCAGGGTAGGCCCTCGATACGAAGATTGGAGTCTCTGTCTTGTTATCCCCGCAAGCCCTCAACTTCAAGGTAGTTGGCAACCTCTATCTTCCTCAGCAAGGAAGCCCTCGAACTTCAAGGTAGTCGGCACCTCTGTCTTCCTATCCCCGGAAGCCCTCGAATGTAATCACCAACATTCGGAGCCGCACAAAGCTTTGAGATTTAATAAGAGTCTCTCTCTCTAGAAATCACTTCAACAGCATGTATGCACATAACCTAGTTGTTCATCTGTCATCAGTCCAGCAACAGCTCAGCCACGAGCTCTTTCAAATGAGCTCTTATTTATAGGTAAGGTCGGCTCCTTCTCCAACGGTCATATTTTCCTTAAAGATCGGAGGGACCTGTACACGTGTCATTTAGACAACGGTTAGTTTATAACAAAATAGACGACATCGTTTTATAACAAAACAAGTGTAACAGAATGTACAACATCGTTTTAAACTCTAACATAAAAGTTCCGAATGAAAACTTCAGAGTGAAGGTTCGGAGTGTAAGGAACAATAATAAAGAGTAGAAAAATTATATAAATGTAAGCAATATAAAAGTTCGGAGTCTAACAAAGATATTTTTCAGAGACTGAATTAATTCAGAGTGTATAAAATAAAGATACTCAAATTCTGTTTAATAGGTGAATTCCGAATGCGAATTCGGAATAGGAATTCGTCATCAGAAATCGTAATGAGAATTCATCATCAGGATTTGTAATGAGAATTCGTCATCGGAATTCGTAATGAGAATTCGTCATTAGAATTCGTAATGGGAATTTGTCATTGGAATTCGTAATGAGAATTTGTTATCGGAATTCGTAATGAGAATTCGTCATGAGAATTCTTAATGAGATTTCGGAATGAGATTTCTTCATTAGAATTCGTAATGAGAATTCTTCTTCAGAATTCATATCTTGAATCTGGAATAGAACTTAGTCAGAGTTCATATCCGGAATTCGGAATGAAACTTCCTTATAGTTCTTATCCAGAATCCGAATCCTAAAACAGAATGCTTTATATCAAAGTTTCAACAATTCCGAGAAAATGAATCTGAATCTTATACTTAAGAAAAATATGGATGAAAATATGATACGGATAATTTTTCTTATAAAAGCGATTTTCCGTAAGAAAGAAATTTTTCTTATAAAAGCAATTTTCTTAAAGATAGGGTGTTTGTGATTTTCAAAACAAGAAGGAATGGAAAAGTCATAAGGAAAACATTATTGACTCAACAATCTCCCCCTTTTTGGAAAGCACAAACATACTTACGAAAAAGATATTCTAAGAAGAAAAAAACATTAAGGCTTATCTCCCTTTGCTTTGAGTATATTGATGAATACGACTAACTCCCCCTTAGGCTTTGAAAATCTAAGGATCGTATTCAGATTTCTGGAGTGATAGATAAGAATGTCTTCTTTAATGAAAAAGCTCTCCCTTAAACTAACTCTTATTAGAGTTTTTCATTTTCTTATGGATATTTTTCTTCTCCCCCTTTGATAAACTCTTATTAGAGTTCTTTTTTTCTTAAGGATATTTTCCTTCTCCCCCTTTGTGATTTTCAAAAAGAATTGGAGAGAATGGGGAAAAATAGCAAAGTGCCTGAAAAATTAGTAATGACAACAATAGAAACAGCAAGCACAACTTTCATTAAAATTTGAAATCTCAGCAACAACAAAAAAATACAACAAAAATATCGGATTTGGTTATTTCAGATCTTTTTCCTTCGACATGAGCCCCTTTAGAATAGTCTTGATCTTCTTTAGGTCTTTTTGATCTTCTTCAGCTTTCTTCTCTAAGACAACTATTCTTTCGGATTGAGCTTGAATTTTTTCTTCCTAGACTTTCAGCTTTTCTTCTTGGGCTTTGATTTTCTCTTCCTGAGCCTTCATACTTTCTTCAAAATCGATCCTATGATCCCATTCAAACTTCTAGTTTTGGGAAACGGAATTCAGCTTCCCATTCAGATCTCTCACTTCTCGAATCCAGAAGTTCTTTTCTTCTGTCAGCTTCTCTTCAAAGGATAAAGTTAACTCTTTTATCTTCTAGTCCTCGGTCTCAAAAGCATCTTTAACATTGTCTTGAAACTCATCGAGCAAACTCATCTCTTCCACAGTCTTCTTCGACCAGTTTGTCATCCTCTTGCAAGATCTTCTATGAGCTTCGTAACCAACAAAAAACGTTTTGAATTGTGCCTCAATCTCAATGCACTTGTCCATAACCGTTGATACAGAGTCAGTTTTCTGATTCAACTCATGTTGGAGCATCTGGCATCTTGAGTCAATACTTGAGAATGTCGGAATGGATCCCACCAACTTCTTTAAAGGCTGGACGACAAAATCATGCCCCCACGAAGATGACTCTGAATCTGAAATCTTGCTTGGAGATTTTTATTCCTCAATAAGCTCTGACTTCCTTTTAGACGAATCACCATATTCTCTTTTCTTGCTAGCCACTTATTTCGGAGTCTTAATAACGAGTTGTGTCCCCTTGTCTTTATTCGGAATTGATTCTTGATCATGAGTTTTCTGCTCGCCATTAGACACTTGAATAATCTCATCAACAGCTTTCTGAACAACATCTTCCTCATCCTTATCCTTCTCTGGAGTTACTAACTTAGAGGATTCAGCCTCTGAATTTCGGAGCGATAGATGTTCCAAAGGTGATCCTTTATAATCATCCACTTGTTTTAAAAGATCTCCTGTCTCACCACTTCCTTCAGCAACTTCTTCTTCCTCTCCCATTTGCTGAATCTGCTCAGTTTTCTCAACATGCTCAGTTGTAGTCTCTTTCGGGAAATCAAGATTTCTTCCAGGAGTCTCAGGTAGAGATTCCAAGGAAAAAGATCTCGGAACTGGGATGCTTCCAGATACCATCTCATTAAACTTTAACAACGCTTGGACTGCCTCGGCTTCTAACAACTTCTTCTTAAGCTTCTTTTCATTTTCTTGTTTTTCAAGCTCATCAGCAATTTTCTCCTTCAAGGCTTTAGCCTCCGCAGGGTCCAATCCGAACTGCGGATCCCCTTCATTCCTTTTCTCTTTATCAGCTCTCCACTTTGTAACTACCTCATCAGGATAGGTCTTCTTCTTTTTTTATTTGGGAGGTGCGGTTTGAGCTTCCTTAGACTTAGGATTTTCGACTTCAGCTGCAGCTTCCTTCATCTTTCTTTTCTTTACTGGTTTGGATGATTCCGGTTCAGCAGCCTTTGGAACCGCTTCTACTTGATTAGGCAAATAAACGAACTCACCAATCTCCTTGTTGAAAGCTACATCCATTCTCTTCAGGGTGTCATCACTAACCAGCAAAATTTTACAAACCCTTTGCTTAGATCTGAAAGCTTCCTTGAAAGATTCAAGGCACCGAACTATCAACTTTGATAATATTTCTAGGTACATGACGATCTGTGCTCTGAGATTTCCCTTCTTAAGGTTCTCAATGGTTATAAGAATGTGCCTCATGAAGTTAAACTTCCTTAGATTTATCAGAAAATCTAAGATATAAATCTCACTCTTCTTCAAGCTGTCTTTATCACCTTTCCTTGGTACGATAAGTCCTTGGACCCATAACTCCAAAATCCGGAAATTTGTGGATAGACTTGCAATCTTCGGAGCCTTGTCATCAGCCAGTCCGAGATTTTCTAAGGCTTTTTCCTTGTCGAATCTACCCTTAGAGTCTGGAAACACATGCGAAATAAATTCGGCTTCCCCTTCATAAGTCAGTCCTACCAAGCTTGCAGCCTTGGTGTAAGAAAGTTTGTAGGTCTTCCCATATGACTTAAAAGAAAACTTCTCCCTATTATCTTCCTTAAAGAAGGAAACTGATTTATAGAACTCGACAAGCAAGTCTGAATACACTTCATCTTGGTTCCCAGTTTTTGACACCACAACATCTTCCCAGCCATTCAACTTAATGTTCTTTGAGATAAGAGAATCATAGATGTTGAAGAAATCCAGGTGAACTAACCTTTCTCTGTAAACAATCCACTGAGAAATAGGCTTAGTGGATGACATTTCTTGAGATGATAACTCCGTAGACATTCAGATCTGAAGTCCTCTGAGAAGTCCAGAACGGAGAAAACTGAAGTTCGGAATGACCTTAAAAGAGATGGGAAGAACTTCGGGACGCGAGAGCTTGAGATCGATGTGGGACGAGTATTTGGGTCCCCTTTATATAGGCACTGAAACGATGGTTCAACTTCCTCGGTTGATCTAACGGTTAGAATGAGATGAGATCAGATCTGACGGTTGAAAACTTAAATCCGATCTTTTTGAGGTTTTTATTAAACTAAAGAATTAAGAAAACTATAATCCGAAAACGTAATACAAGAAAATGCCAGCAAGTAAGATATGACTACAAAAACTTGAGTAAGGAAATCATACCTTTCGGATTAGCTGAGGAGGATTATTTGTAATGGATAATATAAAAAGATGATTACGAAAAAAAACTTTATTATGAAAAGACAAAGTTCTCAAAAGTTTACTATGGAAAACATTCTCACTACGAAAAACTCAGTACAAAAAAGTCAATACGAAAAACACATTACATGTAAAAAAACCGGTACACAAATCTAGTTATGAAACTTCCAGTACGTAAAATTTTCATTCCGGAAATTTTCAATACGAGAATGTCCATTTTGAAAAATTTTAGTTCCGGAAGTCCCATTCCGGAAATCTTCGTTCCGAAAAGTTTGAAAACAAATTTTGAAATACTTTGTTAAACAACCAATCAAATGTACTCCCCCTATGAAAAGGAGTTTATTACTGTAAGGAGACTTTTTCCACAGAAAGTTAATTAAGAAAGATTACCTTACGGTTATCATTCCTAACTTCTGTTTAATATATTCAAATCTATCAGAAGGCAAAGATTTTGTGAAAATATCAGCAAGTTGATCTTGTGTTCCAATAAACTGAAAAATAATATCTCCTTTAAGTGTGTGATCATTAAGAAAGTGATGCCTAATATCTATGTGTTTTGCACGGGAGTGATGTGCAGGGTTCTTACTGAGGGCAATGGCACTTGTGTTATCACACAAAATTTGAGTTTTAGTAAAACTCAAGCCATAGTCTGTGAGTGTGTGTTGCATCCACAACACTTGTGCACAACAACTTCTAGTTGCTACATATTCTGCTTCAGCAGTGGAGAGTGCTACAGAATGTTGCTTCTTGCAAGACCAAGAAACTAAAGAATCTCCTAAGAAATGACAAGTTCCGGATGTACTTTTTCTTTCCATTCTACATCAACCAATGTCAGCATCAGAAAAGCTTTTTAGAACAAAATCATTTCCAGAAGTATAAAATAATCCTAGATCCATGGTCCCCTTAAGGTAGCGAAAAATTGTTTTTACTGACTTTAAGTGAGATTCCTTAGGATTGGATTGATATCTTGCAGATAAGCATACTGAAAACATTAAGTCTGGTCGACTAGCTGTTAAGTAAAGTAGACTTCCTATAATACCTCTAAAAATGTTTGATCTACTGGTTTCCCAGCTTCGTCAAGATATAATGAGTTTGAGGTACCAATGGGAGTACTTATCCTCTTACTATTGTCATAACCATACATTTTAAGAAGATATTTAATATACTTATGTTGAGATATGTAGGTTCCTTCTGGTTTTTGAGAAATTTGAAAACCAAGGAAAAATGTTAACTCACCCATCATACTCATTTCAAACTCAGATTTCATTAGACTTCCAAAAGAGTCAGTCAAAGATTGCTGAGTTGAACCAAATATAATGTCATCAACATAAATTTGATCAATCAAAACATTTTTCTTATCATTCTTTATAAAAAGAGTTGGATCTTCATTTCCCTTAACATAGTTATTTTGAATCAAAAATCCAGTAAGTCTATCATACCATGCTCGTGGGGCTTGTTTAAGGCCATACAAAGCTTTGGTAAGTCTAAAAACATGATCAGGATGTTTTGTATCTTCAAAGCCAGGAGGTTGTTCAACAAAAACATCCTCTTGAACATAACCATTAAGAAAAGCACATTTCACATCCATTTGGAAAAGTATGAAATTAAAGAATGCAGCAAAGGCAAGTAGAATACAGATAGATTCAAGTCTAGCTACTGGAGCATAGGTTTCTTCATAGTCTATTCCTTCTTGCTGATTATAGCCTTTAGCAACAAGTCTAGCTTTATTTCTAACAATGACTCCATTTTCATCACATTTATTTCTGAAAACCCATTTTACTCCAATAACAAAAGTTTTCTTAGGTCTTTCAACCAAGGTCCAGACTTTATTCCTTTCGAATTCAATTAGTTCATCTTTCATGGCTTTAATCTAATCATCATCACCTAAAGCTTCATCAGTACTTTTAGGCTCTAATTGGGAAAGAAATGCTAGATGTTCTACATCATTTCTTAAGGAAATTCTAGTCCTTACAGGTTGACTTACATCACCAATGATACTATCACTGGGATGATTCTTAAGAAACACTTGATTTGGATTTTGTAAAACCTGTTCATCAACATAGGGTAGAAAGTCTTCTGGGGTAAATGTTTCAGAAGTATCTTCTAGAAAAATTTCCTTATCAGAAGGTTCTTCTATCAAAGGATGATAATCATTTTTTGAAAACACATCCGAAGATGTAATTTGGGATGGTTTAAAAACAAAAGGATCTGATTCATCAAATTTTACATGTACTGTTTCCTCAACAGTGCGGGTATTTTTATTAAAACCTCTATAAGCCTTAGAAGTTGTGGAATAACCTAATAAAATTCCTTCATCAGATTTTGGTGAAAATTTATGTAAGTTATCTTTAGTATTCAAAATGAATACTTTGCAACCAAAAACCTTGAAGTAGGAAAGTCTTGGTTTTCTACCATTCCATAACTCATAAGGAGTTTTATTAAGAAAAGGTCTAATCAAAACTCGATTTATAGTATAGCAAGCAGTACTTACAGCTTCAGCCCAGAAATTTCTAGCAATAGAATATTCACTCAACATGGTTCTAGTTATTTCTTGAAGAATTCTATTTCTTCTTTCACTTACACCATTCTGTTGAGGAGTTCTAGGTGCTGAGAAATTGTGAGTAATACCTTTCTTACTACAAAAAGTTTCAAAATCTGAATTTTGAAATTCTCCTCTATGATCACTATGAATAGTTATCAATGGAAGGTTTTTCTCATTTTTAACTTGAGCTCTAAAACTTTTGAAATAAGAAAAAGCTTCAAATTTCTTTTCTAGAAAATATACCCAAGTAAATCTAGTGTAATCATCAACTAGAACAAACACATAGTATTTGACTCCAATACTTCCAGTTTGTGTTGAACCAAAAAGATCCATGTGCACTAACTGTAATGCATCAGTTGTTGAGACTTCACCGATTGACTTAAAACTAGATTTATGTTGCTTGCCATATTGACAAGGATCACAAACTTTAGAAGAATCAAATCTAAGCTCCGGTAGATCCTTAACTAGTTTCTTCTTAGAGAGTTTACATAGGTTTCTAAGATTACAGTGACCTAGTCTTCTATGCCATAACCAAGAATGATCTTACATTGCACTTAGGCAAGGTAGATCATGGCTTCTAAGATATTCTATGTTTATGGTGTAAACATTCTCTTGCCTATTGGCTGAGAGAATAAATTCTTCCTTGGAATTGTGTACTAAACACTTATCATTCCTAAAATTCACAAGGTAACCTTCATCACATAACTGACTTATGCTAATGAGGTTGTGCTTAAGACTCTTAACAAAAAGAACATTTGAAATCCAGGTTTTACCAAGAAAAACAATATTACCAATACCAACAATCTATCCCTTAGCATTATCTCCGAAAGTTACCTTTCCTCCTTTCGTTTTGATAATCTTTTCAAAAAAGCTTTTGTTACTAGTCATGTGCCGGGAACATCCACTGTCCATGTACCATGTATTGTTGTTGGTACTTTCTTTATTTTCCTGAAATCAAGAAGAAAATTAGACTTTCGGAATCCAAACTTGTTTGGATCCGAGATTTCCAGACAATAAAGTTTTAAGAACCCACATCTTCTTAGAAAAGTATGCTTTGTGAAATCCTATAGATTGGGTTTTGTCTAAGGAACAATTCTTTGCCCAGGGACCACCACATTGACACTTGGTACAAAATGGGGCACTTTGAGGAACAAAATAATTGTTACTGAAAATAGATTTTGCATGGGTATAACCAAATCCGGATTTATTTCATAAAGGTCGTAATTGGGAATACATCTTATCAAAATTTTCCTTACCATGGGTAAAGTTTGATAAACACTTCTTTAAGGAAAAAATTTCGGACTTGAGTTTTACAACCACGTTTTTATCCTCAAAATCATTAGTTTTAGAAATAGAGTTAGGCTCGAAAACATTTTTATTAGAAATTAATTTTTCTAACTCTTTAGAAAGTTTGTTCTTCTCAGAACTTACTTCCTCAAGATTTTTTGAAATACTTTCAAAATCAGCATTTTTCTTATCAAGATCTTTAGAAAGATCTGATATCTCTTTTGTAAGAACAGAATTCCTAGAGTTTGCCTTATCAAGTTTCTTGTTGAGTTTGGAATTCTCAATCTCAAGAAGTTCAGCAAACCTAGAGACTTTTTCATAAGTAGGTAATGTATTTTCCTCATTAGAAGATGATTCTTCATCAGAAGAGTTATAATACTTACTATCATTAGAATTTAAAGAAACATTGGTCAAAGATTCAGCATTTCGTACCTTAGCCATAAGACAATGATTATCAATAGGTAATCTGGCTATAAGACCAAGATTCTTCTGTTCTGAAGATTCATAATCAGAAGATTCATCTGAAGAGTCTCCACCACTGGAACTCCAGGTGTCATTAGCTTTTAGAACATCCTTAGTTTTGACTTTATAATACTTCTTTCTGTTCCTGTCTGAATGTCTTTCTTTTCTTTCTTTCTTTTTGAGCATAGGGAAATCTGGTCTAATATGTCCAGCTCTTTTACATTCATAACAAGTAACTTCTCCATCTTTCTTATCTTTCCTATCCTTTTTCTTATACATAGATTGAAAATTTCTCTGTCCAACTATCTTGTTCATCCTTCGAGCAAGATTGGCTAATTCATTTTCAGAGACTTCACTCTCACTAGATTCGGATTGGAAAATAACTTTCTTAGACTTGGATATGGTTACTCTCTTAGGAGTCTTAGCTTTCATCTGATTTGAAGTTGTAGTAAAAGAAATAGTACCATTTCCATTCTTCTTCTTGATGTTGTCTGCATCTCTCTTCATTCTAGTTTCATGTTGTAGAAGAGTTCCAAATAATTCATCAAGAGTAATTTGAGTTACCTTCCTTTTCTCATCTATAGCTGTTCTCTTGGATTCCCACTCGTTGGGCATAATGTCAATTATCTTGTCCACAAGAGCTTCATCATCTAAACCTTTCTCTCCCATAGATTGTAGACTGTTGACGATAGTCATAAATCTTTGTTGAACTTTACAGATAGGTACTCCATAAGGAAAATTGAAGCCATGATATTCAGCTCTAAGCATAGCTCTTCTAGTCTCAATCACTTTAGAAGTCCCAAAGTGTGTAACCTCTAACTTCTTCCATATACAATTAGCTTCCTCAAAAGAAGAAATTTGGCTATATATATTTCTGGTCATTGAACATAGTAAAGTGTTGCGTACCTTATAGTTGAGTTGATATTCTTTCTTTTCCTGGTTAGTAAAAGTTCTAACTTCTTTGTCAGGAATTTTATAATCACCAGTAAGCATAACAAAGTTGTCTACTCCAGTATTGATAACAAAAGTCTTCATACGATCTCTCTAGTATTCATAGTCATTACCATCAAAGATAGGTGGTCTTGTAGGATTCAGATTGTCAATTGAACCAACATTAATTCCTGCCATGCTTAAAAATAACTTTGCACACAAACTTGTTAGTAACAAAAGTTTGTAATAAAAAAGTTCAGAATGGGAAAAATTCGGAATGAGATAGTTCGGAATGATAAAATGTGCAAGAAAAACTTATATGTGAGTACAAGTATTTCAGAAACCTGCTCTGATACCAATTGTAGGATCGAAATAGTGATGTAGATGCTCAATATACAAGAGGGGGGTGAATTGTATACATTAAAAATTCCTTTGGAACCTTTAAAGTTAGTTATGAATAACTATGTTTTCCTTAAGCAAGGAAAAAGGCTAAGTTTAACAAAGTTAGACTAAGAAAATTCACAACACCTCTTCACACCGAATGTAAACTAGGAAAGAGAATCCGAATGAGGGTTCCGGAAATATGGTTCCGGAAATTAAATCTTAACAAATGATTACAATATGAGATTCTAACTTAAAGCGTATAGAATCTAAATGAAACAGAGTACAAATAAGGAAGTATAAGAAAGTTATACTTTCCTTATAATACAAAATGCAGCGGAATATAAACAAGTAGTAAAACCACTAGTTACAAGATATTAGTCTTTTAACCCAAAGAGAAGGGTATCCAACAACCTTGGATAAAGGTCCCCTGATTTATACTTTCAAGAAAGTCTGTCTTACCCACACCAGGGTAAGCCCTCGATATGAAGATCGGAGTCTCTGTCTTGCTATCCCCGCAAGCCCTCAACTTCAAGGTAGTTGGCAACCTCTGTCTTCCTCAGCAAAGAAGCCCTCGAACTTCAAGGTAGTCGGCACCTCTGTCTTCCTATCCCCGGAAGCCCTCGAATGTAATCACCAACATTTGGAGTCGCATGAAGCTTTGAGAGTTAATAAGAGTCTCTCTCTCTAGAAATCACTTCAACAGCTTGTATGCACAAAACCTAGTTGTTCATCTGTCATCATTCCAGCAACAACTCAGCAACGAGCTCTTTCAAATGAGCTTCTATTTATAGGTAATGTCGGATCCTTCTCCAACGGTCATATTTTCCTTAAAGATCGGAGGGACCTATACACGTGTCACTTAGACAACGGTTAGTTTATAACAAAATAGACGACATCGTTTTATAACAAAACAAGTGTAACAGAATGTACGACATCGTTTTAAACAATAACATAAAAGTTCGGAATGAAAACTTCGGAGTGAAGGTTCGGAGTGTAAGGAACAATAATAAAGAGTGGACAAATTATATAAATGTAAGAAATATAAAAGTTCGGAGTCTAACAAAGATATTTTTCGGAGTCTGAATTAATTCAGAGTGTATAAAACAAAGATACTCAAATTCTGTTTAATAGGTGAATTCGGAATGCGAATTCGGAATAGGAATTCGTCATTAGAAATCGTAATGAGAATTCATCATCAGGATTCGTAATGAGAATTCGTCATCGGAATTCGTAATGAGAATTCGTCATCGGAATTCGTAATGAGAATTTGTCATCAGAATTCATAATGAGAATTTTTCATCAGAATTCGTAATGAGAATTCATCATCAGAATTCGTAATGAGAATTCAGAATGAGATTTCTTCATTAGAATTCGTAATGAGAATTTTTCTTCAGAATTCGTATCCTGAATCTGGAATAGAACTTAGTCAGAGTTCATATCCGGAATTCAGAATGAAACTTCCTTATAGTTCTTATCTAGAATCCGAATCCTAAAACAGAATGCTTTATATCAAAGTTTCAACAATTCCGAGAAAATGAATCTGAATCTTATACTTAAGAAAAATATGGATGAAAATATGATAAGGATAATTTTTCTTATAAAAGCGATTTTCCTTAAGAAAGAAATTTTTCTTATAAAAGCAATTTTCATAAAGATAGGGTGTTTGTGATTTTCAAAACAAGAAGGAATGGAAAAGTCATAAGGAAAACCTTATTGACTCAACACAGACCGGATTTCAATATTTTGAAAAATATTTCTCTCCCTATAACTGGTCAAACTAATCATTGTTATGAGAAAAATGATTCTTGTTCTTAATAAAGATGGTATTAAAGCCTCTATAATCATTGAAAAGTACCATTACACCATTTTAATTCTTAACAATCATGTTAGAGACACCCCATTGTGATGTACTGGGTCAAATGAAACCCTTACCTAATAACTCCTACATTTGCTTTATTAAATCTAAAATATCAATTTGATATATTTGATGAGGTGGTTTTGTAATTGTCTTAGCATCAAGAACTAAATAAATCTAAATTCCACTTCCTGATCTTGTATAATACATAAGAAAACATCAAAAAATACATAATGATACTAATTTATTGATGGCAGATCTATAATATAAACAGTTCCATTATTTTCAACAATATGTAGATGATAACATTAATTTACATCTTTCAATAGTATCTCAACATCATAATTGGTATCAATGTTAGGGTTTCATTCATATACACAAACTGAATCTATTTTTGAAAAGAAACATCTTTAGAAATACAGTCAATCTTATATTGGTAAATTGAAATCCAATTCATACCAGAAATAACATCAAACTCTATTTGATGAAAAACAACAAGGTTTACAAGTAATGTTTTTCCACATCTAAGGATTTTAATATTCTTATAATTTATTTTTTCTTAATTTTTACACAAAGTGTTTTTCTATGAGTTATGGATTCATTTATTGAGGTGGAATTTCCAATTTTCTAGAACATTTCTCTGAAATGAAAGAATGTGTAGACCTCGAAACAAAAACAATCTTTGGAAAAATATGAATAAACAAACGATGTATATGATACCATTTCATTTTATGGACCAACATCTAATAATGTAGTTTCAAATTATATCACCACACCTTTCTACTAATATTCTGGATGCTTCCCATCATTCAAATTATTCATTGGAAAACATTTTAATAATGACCCATGTAATTAAATTTAAAACATTTCAATTAATGTAAATCATATTTTTTTTCTTACCACTACCATGATCTCTTACAGTGAAGTTGCGATCCTTTTTCCCAATTTTACTACATCAGAAGAACATAAAAGTATTCCGATCAAATTTTATAGTGTGATGTTACCACAAATATTACAAATTGAAAGCATAATTTTCATATCATCATAATTTTTTCATGAATTCTTCCCTTTAATTCACAACCATGACCTCAAAATATTATATTATTTAATGATCAATGGACCGTCGAAAAAATCGATTTCCACCTTCTCTATATTTCAAACAAGTTTTCATCACATTTGAACTCAAAAGAAGTCAACATCCCTCGATACATTGGCTTAAATGCCAAGTAAAAATGATCTATCTTACTATCACCATCCTGGATGAAATTTTTATCATACCTTTCCAGTCGAGTGAATTTTTCTACGTATGCAGCTGCTGAGTCATCCTCTTACCAAATCCTAAGTCAAACCGTAATAAGAAATTATTTCTCAAAAAATATATTCTTAAATCCATGACATTCCATGGAATCAATTTCTCCACTGTATCTCAAACTATTAACCATAGACTACCATGGATAGGCTTCACCTTAAAAATGTAAAACAAAAATACTAAATTTTTTTTCTTCAAAAAACCCATTCACATCGATAATATTTTCTAGTTTTGTAATCCACCATTCAACAAAAATGGGGTCAATTGATCCTTTGAATAATGGGGGATGTTGCCTCATGAAATCCTCCCCTATCGAAATGTTCTCGTATGGTAGATATATCTAATCTCATGGATGGATACTATATCCATTTATACCATGATTCAATTTTTCAATCACTACAACAAACTATTCAGTTCTAATTCTGACTATCTCTGGTTGCTGATTAGGATAGTTATTACCCTATCAAAGACATCCCAACATAGAAACCCTATTTCCACTGAGGAAACCCATTCTATACAAATATTTCTCAGATGATGAAACATAGTAATCTTAAAATTATATATCATTTTAATTTAACCATAATGTAAATTTTATTTTTTGTTATTCTATTAAAATATATTTTCCCGATGCTTACCTAAACCGACCTCTAACAACAACTATAAGGACCAATCCATAAACATTAAATATTCTTTACATAAATCAAGAATTTACATTAATTCACACTGGGGATCTAGGTATCTATGAAGGTCTATAGTTTTATATCCTTAGGATATAACTGTCACATAAAAACTCATATATTACAATGTAGACAGTTCTACACATTAACCATTGTTCTAAAAATAAGACTCCTTAAATTTAAATAGGGTTTATTATTATTGATAAAAATATTCTTCTAATTCATCCTAACATCCAAAATTCTATTAACCATCATTAAAACTAGTTAAATTTTTTTAAAAACATGTCATCAGTACAAAAATATCTATAAGGGATATAAGATAAGGAATGAAAACATTAGTCCACTAATACTTATAAACCCATGAAATCAAACATTTCTCCCATAAAACATAAGCTAATTAACATACCTCATGAAGTCATAAGGTTCATGGAAAACATAATAGAAATTATAACTCATAATGTAATATTGTGGAATCAATATCATACTAACATTATATCACACAAAGCTACATAAGGAGTTACCTTTATGGTTACATTTGGAATACCAATCAATGTTTATTCCCAAAATATCTTAGTAAAAACCTTATTTTTTATCTCTGTCTCATTAACCAACAAATTCATTAGATATAACAAGGTCACCAACCATCATCATATTTTGGAACAACCTATATATAGAAAGAATTCCAAATAACCACAACATAATCATAACACATAAAACAAGCATAAAAGAAAAATAACATTTCCACATTGCAATTAAAATATAAAATTTAAGATATTCACATAATCATTCCATTATAAAAACCATTTTCAATAAAAATACTCATGAAATTGGAATATTGAGTTTATTTACCTTCTAATAACATTACGGCTTGTAGGGGCAGACATATATCATATAATCATCATGGCGACAAAAAAGTTGTTGTCGTCACGTACCTTAAAAAAAATTCCATTTTTTATTTAGCAAAACAATTCTTAGAAAAATATTACATTATAATTTTTTTGAAAGTAATTAAAACACATAAGGTTTTATAACATGCCGTATAAAATAAGGTAGTGTATAATATAAAAATATTCCTCAATGAGTGGATATTAAGGCAAAGTCCCTTAACTTGAGTTTGACTCATCATGTGAAATCTTTATATTCATGAAAAATAATAATTTTGTTATTTTTACTTTCAAGAAAACCTTTTTAATATTTATTAATCCTTTTATATCTCATATTTCAAGGTTATAAAAAACACTTATTTTTTTTGGTCATATCGAATGTTTTGTCGATATTTAGTACTTAATTAAAAAATGAACGTGGATTGATGTCAATTTTCAATGTTATCAGAGGTAAATTATCTATATAATATTATTCATGACCAAATAATAAATTTTAATGATAAATAAATTTTTTAAAATAAAAATGTACATTTATGGTATAAAAAATGAATAATGTTATAATCATGGACATGCTTGATCGTACATACTCATGATTAAGATTTCCATTTTCCTTAATCATTATGTAAATTCAGTATTTATTATTTTATATTTCCATAATTATAATAATATAATTAAACTAATTAAAATAATATACATATATATATATATATTATACATGTGATTTGGTGAGTTGAAATGATTCATATCACTCATTGGAGGTGATAGTTCACAATATGTGTGATCAACATTATCAGTTTTATGTTCATGTAATGTAAAAATATAATTAATATATTATTATCCTATAATTATGAAAATTTCATTAATACCACATATGAAAAATTATTCCATTATTACAACCAGTCATGAGATATGGATATGTAAAATGATATAGATAGGTGTTTTGAGGTTATATTGCACACTTACGAGTGAACAATTAATGAATTTCCCATTTAGATGAAGTGGAGATGGATTTAGGTCATGATATTAATCTTATAAAATATCAGTATACATAGGATACTGGAATTATTATTTAATCGTGGGAGAAAAAAATATTAATGAATTGGAAGAATAAATAAAACATAAATACCTAGAGAAAATTATACCTCTTCTTCGGTTGATCACCATTGAAGAAAACCATAAAAACGTTAAAATTAGTGTTTTAACAAAACTAATGCCTCAAAAAATATTTGGTAAGGATTATAGGAAGGGATTTGGGTAGAGCATATGTAACACCCCAAGTAAATGGAGAATAAGATATTTTCATATTTATTAATATTTTTGAATTAAATATTAATTTTTCTTTAAAAGGGTTTCTATGTTCGATAGCATACCCGATACACATCAACGGGTTTCATTGAAATCTTATGTTGCACACTAATAATATAATATTATTATTTTAAATGGTAGATAACTGCTAGATGTTTTATTGGCAAGAATGAACAAAACTAACTATAAATATGATTTTACATGATTGTTAAATGAATTTAAATTTATCCAAAAAAATGTTTGAGGCTTAAAATGTGAATGAATCTAATATTAAGCATAATTTACATTAAAAGGCCGATTTATCAGCATTTAATAGAGAACCATATTTAAATGTAGTTTTGGTCACTTTAATGCATTCTATATGACCAAATAAAATACTTCTTTAGAATTGGGACATCAAAACTTACATTGTGTAAATTTTTGGAATTTTTCAGAGAAAGTTAATTTTTTAATTAATAGTGAAAATATTGTATTTTAATTCCAAACTTCATTTTAATATAATTTATTTACATGGTTGGATTAAATTTTTATTTTGTTTTAAAGTGTAATTAAAATATAGTTTTACAATTTAATCTAATTTTGGTCATTGAAATTAATTTCAATTTGAAATTGGACATAAACAAGTGTCAATCTTTTGATAGTTATTGTTTCTTAAAAACACACTTTGTTTTAATAGTGGGAAAAAATTTTAAGTTAATTAATTCCAATTATATGATTTGAATTTGGAAAAATAGATATCATTTTTTAATTCAGAATATCAAATAATTATTAGGCTGAATTTTTGGTATTTTTCTGAAAAACTTGAATTTTTGAATAATAGTGAAACCACATCGTAGTAGTTAAAAAACTGGCTTTTTAATTTAAATGTAATTTTTTCTCTTATGTGAATTTAGTTTAGAAAATACAACATACCTGTTTGTTACCAGGATTTAAAATGTTGTTCAATAAGTCCAAAATAATTTTGGGTGAATGGAAACTCTTGACTTTAAATTACCACGGTTAAAAGTAAATTGGTTAATTCGAGTTTAAAAAATATTATAATAAATCATAATTTACCTTAACACTTGTCCTAACAATATTTAATGAGTAATGGCAGACCATGATAATCTTTGGGTATATTTGGGGACCCCATAGAGCTACTTAAGAATGAAAATGACACTTTATATTAATTAATTCAATGCAATGGCCAAAATGACAAAAACAAATATCTTTTAGTAAATTAATTTTTATATGGTGTTATATAAGTTATATATTTGATAATAAATATTAATTTGAAAGATAAACTGTTTTCCTACATCAAGGTATTTTGTTATAATATTTAGACAACAAATAAATTAAAATATTTATGACACAATAATGATGTTGTGTTTACCACATTAATAAATCAGTTAAATAAATAAGTTTATAATGATTAAAATATTATCCAAAACATGTCCAATATTTATTGGATGATTTTATTCAGAATAATAGTCCTCTTAAATTTGACATAAATGATTTTTGGGCCTTTTGAAACCGAATATATCTTTCTAATAAAATAACATTTTCACACTTTCCTAAAGAGCCCCTCTCCACTATATAAAATGAGACCACTTCTAACCCATTCCTCGCTCCTATAAAGACTTTTATCTCACTAATAATCTTAGCAATTAAGCTCCCTACATCCCTATCCTAATCCAAGTATCCTTACCTTACGCATAAGGCACTTCAAGATGTTTTTTGTTTCAAACCAAAGGGAGTTACCCAAATTAAAGAAAACTATTTCTCTTAAATTGTTTTCTATTATTTTACTTCTCCAACCCCTAAACTCATTTTATTCCTTTAAATTGTAATATAATCAGTATACTCAATATACTATGTTGTTTTTATGATATGTATTCAAACTACACTTACACACACTTCCATCTAATGGGTGAAGAACATAATATTTCTGTGGATGACAAACTAACGTCTCACGAAACGATGAATGTTCAATTACCACTTACTGCCTCTCATGGTTTCCATTTTGATTAAAAATTATTTATATATGATATATATTATTTTTATGTTTTTTTTATACTTCTATTTTTTTATCCCACACCTTTATGGTTTTCATAGTTGGTAAATACGATAATCTCATTTGAGGAAGTGCGGACTACCACCCCCTCAAAGTGATGTGACTCGTTAATGCCATATGTGGGATGTATAAAGGATATGGTTAATGATATTATATATTATATTATACAGTAATTATAATATACTTATGTATCACTATGTTTTAATTCCATGAATATAATAAATAGAAATGAAAGTAGCGTTCATGGGTACATACGACTTACTGTCTTCATGAATGGTGCATTTAATTTCTTACCTCTAAATGTTATGTACTATTATAAATAAATGTATATGCTGTATACATATGATATATTTGATATCCAAATCATGAATATCATTCTGTATATAATGGACTATTGACCATATAGACTACATGTAAATATAAGGTGTTCATTTTTGGCTAAAGTACCAAATATCAACAAAATGAACGTTATTAACTTAAATGATTTAATAATGTTTATAACATGGTAATAAGTTATATAAAAGGAATTATATACATGAAAAATTATCTTAAGCAAGTAGAAATTAACATTACTTTATTATTTAGTAGATTAAATAATGATCGAGTCAGGCCGAACACAAGGTAAGGGACTTTGTCTCAATCTTCTTTCATTGGGGCATATTTTCATTAATACACAAGTTTATTTTATACTGTGTATAAACCCCTTTGTCTATTAATTTTAGTCAAAAGGAATCTTTTTATATGAATCGTTTTACTAAATGACAAAAAATGTTCCTTTTAATGTAAGCGGTGACAATGACATTTTCCGCCGCCGCGAGAATTATTTGATGTTTGGATTCCTCAACAAGACATAATGTTTTAAAACAAAATAAATACCCATTATTCTTTGATGTGTTTTTTATTCAAAACGATTTGATAATGTATTTTTTATGTCCATAAATTTTAGTCATATATTGTGATTTAAATGTGGAAATGTTTCCTTTCCTTTATATTTGTTTTATGTCCTATGATTTTATTATGGTACTTGGACATTTGACAGGTGGTTATGTGAGAAACCAAATGATGGGTGGTGCCGTGAATACTAGGATGGGTGGTTACGTTATAACCTCCAACGCATTGGGTATGGAAGTTGGCCGTAAGGCTATTCCATTTAGTTATATGTGTGGATGTCGACTTTATGGATATTCCATTTAAGTATGTTTATGTCCCAAGTTACCTTTATATGTTATGTGTTCTATATATGGGTTTTAAAGTAATCTTTTGGTTACAATAGGGTATGTAATGACCTTTTATTAAATAAAGAGTATTTACTACTTCATAAAGGTGAAAATTACTACTTATTATTCTATTATAATGTTTATTTCTACGATTTCCATCTATTTCTATTTAATTGATATTAAATAAATTGAATAGATTCATAATTGACATAATTGTTATATTGTAAAAATAATAATTTATTAGATTATTTAAAAAGTCTACAAAATATCTCAAAATTAAAATGTTTCTATAATAATATCAAGTCATTAATAATGTGACTCGTTATGTGTAATTGACTCCATGTAAGTAAAATTTACAGCCTCTCTATATTTTAAATTTTGTTACCAAAAATAAAATTAAAAGGGAACAATTAAGGGTAAATCCCAAAGATACGATTTGAAATAAAATCCATACAAGTATAAAAATTGTTTGATGGGAGGATTTAGAGCTATCATCATCTTATATTATACATAAATCATGTTGGATTCATTTTAACTACAAAATTTATTTATATTAATTTACAATTTTAAGAGTTTCAAAGGGTGCCCCTCCCATCTCCTATAAAATAGTACCAACCCTTCTCTAATACTCACATATCATGAACCATTTAGATCATCCATGATATAAGGACCCAACCTTAAAACATATATAATCTTGAATTAAGATAATAATTCATATTGAAAATCTTTTCAGGAATTGTGTTTTAGAGAGTTAGGACATAACTATTACATCTCAAAAAATTACAAAGTAGACACTTCTACTTGGTTTCGATTTTTTTTTCTTAAAAAAAACTCTTGAAAAAAAGTCATGTATAGTTCTAGGTTTTTAGATTGCATGACTTTTTTTCAAGAACACATAACATATAAGGGTCAAGGATGGGATCATGGAAAATTCATGCTATCTAAAAACCTATAACTAGACATGACTTTTTTTCAAGAGTTTTATTTAGAAAAAAAATAGAAACTATGTAGAAGTGTCTACTTCGTAATCTTTTGAGATGTAATAGTTATGTCCTAAATCACTAAAACACTATGCTTGAAAAGATCCTCAATATGAATTATTAATTAATTAAAGATTATGTATGTTTTATGGTCTGGTCCTTATATCATGGATGAACTAAATGGTTCATGATATGTGAGTATTAGAGAAGGGTTGGTACCATTTTATAAGAGAGGGGAGGGGTACCCTTTGAAACTATTAAAATAGTAAATTAATATAAATCAATGTTGTAGTTAAAATGAATCCAACATGAGTTATGTAGAATCTAATATGATTATAGCTCTAAATCCTCCAATCAAACAATTTTTATACATGTATGGATTTTATTTCAAATTATATCTTTGCAGTTTACCCTTAATTGTTCTCTTTTAATTTTATTTTTGGTACCAAAATTTTAAATATAACACCATATTAAATGATGTAGGTAATCTATTTATCCTTCCAATTACTATTTATAGTCAATGATACAACTTATGTAACATCATATTAATATCGATTTAGTATTAAGGGACATGTTAATTATATTTGTATTTCTAATTTAAATAAAATATTATTAATGTCATAATCACAGCCAAGTGGCATCCAAAAGCCACAATTTTGGCCCTAGAAATTTCCTGGCTAGCTAAAACACATTAACTAATATTAGGAAAAGTTTTAGAGAATTTTTATATTTTTATTATATCATTTTACCCCTAATTTACCTGATTTATCCTTTAACAGTTGAAAATTAAATATTGAAGTTACTGTTCACCAGAAATTATTTTGAGCATGTTAGACAAATTTTTTCATACTGATTAAAACCATGTCTAAATATTTTTTTTAATTCACTTCACATAAGTGGTTAAATTAACATTAACACTAATCCAAATGACAGATATAGAAAAACGGTTTTCAAAAAGTAAAAAACATCAAAAGATTGACATGTGTTTATATCCAAATTATGTTTTTAGTTACTAATAATGACAAAAATTGTAATAAATGATAAAAACATAAAAATATTATACTTTTTAACCAACCAAAATTATAACCTATCTATATATATATGTTAGATGAAAAATAAGTTTTCATTTAAAACGCTGTATTTTTCCCTATTCATTTAAAAAATGAGTTTTATTAGAAAAACACCAAAATTAATGAAATGTAATTTTTTATGTCCTGATTCGAATTAAAAATATTATTATTTATAATCGAACATATTAATGAGAAGAAACTACATTTAAATATGCTTCTCTATCAAGTGGAGGAAAAACTATCTTTTAAAAATATGAGAGTATTTATACATAAAATTTGATTTATTCTCCTTATAAACCTCTAAAAAATTTTAGATGTAAGAAAAAACATTTAATAAACATGATTAAACCTAATATTGTTAGTTATTTTCATTTCCACTAATACAATGGAATGACGAAAACTAAAATTTAAAATAATATTATTAATAATATATTGTTTTTCATATATCTCACTCTTCTGTGCAACATATGATATCGGAGAAATCCATTATTGTGTGTTTGGTATGGTATGGTACATTGAGTCCCCATTAAATTAAAATTAATATATTCTTCATAAATATTAATAGATATGAAATTTTTTTATTCTATAATTACTTAGGATGTTACTAAAATATTTTGCCAAAATAGACGGAGTTTTAGTGAATATGTTATGCCCTCTTGTAAAAGGTCCCAACCATTACAATTACATGTACCTAGGAAACATAGAGACCATTTATTAATCATATCCCTAATGTATACTAAGTTATTAATCAAATATGATATTTTTCATCAACATATCTATATATGTATTTAATTGTCCATTTATTGATTTAAATTGAATTTGTTTCACTTATTTACCTTTCCATATTGTTTAATCATAATCTAGTTATTTTAATGGAATTGGTTATCAGTTATTTACTATTCCATGTTTCTGTACTCTCATCAATTAATTATTTATTTTTCATCACATACCCTTGCTGAGAATTTGATCTCACCCTTGTTAGGTTAATTTTCCTAGGTTATGAAGAAGGAATCCATGAATGATTTCAATGATTACATTTTTTTCTTTTTATTATTTATAATTTTTTTATTTACTATTTTTCAATGTTTTATTGTCTATCATTTTTGTCATATGGCCTCAAAATGTACATAGTAGATTGGTCCTTCATGACTTTATTTATTATAAAAATGCTAATATAATAAAATAATGCACTGTTTACATGATTCTCAGATCGAGGAGTTAATGATGGTATCATTGTAATTTTTGATGAAACATAGGAAACTAAATTTATATAACATTGAATATGGAATAGTACACTTAGATATAAATTATGTATATATATTGATGAATTTGGTAAAGTAGAGATTACATGTGTTTTACAAACAATACATCTTGATATGGATACAACATGTGGATGTGGATTTTTTACAGAAATACCTATTAGTAAAAACACTAATAATGTTTGTTGATATTGACTCTATATATTCTAGTACACAACAACGTGAGGAAAGACACAACTGGTGCATATGCTTCAGATAATTCAAATTTTCATTACAAACCAATAGGAAGGATTTTAATTTTACGTTTCCACAAAGAAACCCTTCTTATTATTATGAGGTTAGTTATTGAAAATATTTTATATTTATTATTACTATATCACAAGTTTTCGAATTATAAATTATGTTTCATTATGATATGATCTAATTTAGCTTATTTTGTTATTTAGAAATGGAACATAGTAGAAGGAATGTAAACATCCTGAATGAACATGATCCAAATATTATAAATGAAAATATTATTATAGTCATAATCCAGTATTTTGATGGGAAATAGTTTAATAAGTATTCTAATCAATGTGGAAATAGTATCACGTGTCATCTATTACTCTAATTTATATGGAATTGGATGGGTGAATGAGGAGAAGGGGATGCGAGATAAAAATATAGATAAATCTAACAAGGGAATGAAGTACATTCACACATGTGATAATTCTTTAATAAAACACCTTAGTGCATTCCTAAAAGGAATGATATTTTTCTACAATTGTGGAATTAAAAGATAACATGCTTCTTATTGCAAGGGTAAGAAAAAGTATTTCCAATTTACAATGCTTCAACATTGAGGACATGGGAAACTATGCAACTAAATGCCACAATATTCAAACAAATATACCTCAAATTTTTCTAATGGAGAACGGTCAATTTTGGAAACTACTGTTGATTAAGAGGAATGATTAATATTATTTTTCAAGAATTGTGCTATTTTAATATTTAATTAGTGATGTGGTATTTATAAGAATTATGTAATATATGATGCTTTCAATGCTGTATATTTCTGTGAAGTATTTGAGATCATATGTTGAATGGTACAATGAAAAGTTATTCTGTATAAATTAGATCATTTAGAAAACACATGGTTGAGTGAAAGAAAAACCATAATATGTTCTTAATGTTAAGACAATGGTTGCTTTAGATAATGTAAATAAGTTAATTGTTGACTTCACTACAAATGCTTCTTGATTTTTGTATCATAACACATGGAATTGTTATAAGGTTATTGATTTATGAAATGTTCTCAATTGATCAATGGAAGTGGTTTTACAGATTACTGTGTTACTTCACCATGTGATGAAACCTATTCTATGAAAATCCGTAGTAATAGTTCTATTCACAATGATAATAATGAACATAGAAAAAGGTATTATGTATGTATATGATAGGACCAATAGAGGCCTATATACCCAGAGAGGGGGGTGTATCAGGTTATGGATATTCTTTTTCAAATTTCTTCCTGCCGCACTGGATCTTGACCTCTTTTTTACAAGGGTCACTTTGTTTGCACTTGTGTGTTTATTATGATCACTTATTTTCTACTTTATCTGATGATGATGCTTTAAATGCAATGCAGCGAAGTAAGTAGGCAGACACAAAATTTTTTACTTTGTTTACCCACACTAGGCTACGTCCATGGAGCATACGCCGTAAAGTTGCCGGTCGTACCAAATTCCACCATTCTTCACTAGATGAGGAATCAATGGTTCGGGAACAGTAAATATGTCCTAGGATCACTGCCTTTACATGTTTTAGGGTCAGCTAACAACATTCCCAAGGGTCACTCCCAGTTTCTCTCTCTCGGCTCACTGCCGGTGGAGAGGATCACCTTATTCCTCTTCCTTTGCACACTGCTCTGGAAAGGATCCACTAAAAATTTGTAGACATGTAGGTATCTTCATTCTCACTAATGAATACATCCTAGGTTGTATGTGGATGCTCTGTTGAAGTCTATATTTCCCTCGTAGATGAATCTCTCATTGCACCGATGGAATCAGGAAATCTTCCAGCTTTCAGACAGCATTGAATTACCACCATGAATCAACCTTACATGGTGTGAAAGTCTAATCCGGAGCACAACTATCAGCACAAAAGTCACAATTTGCATGCAATTATACATCAATAACTTGCGCGACATAGTCTTCTGCAACTCCAAACTTGCGTGACATGACCCCTTTTATGCCCTTACCAATATTGGTTCATAACTACCAATTGGTGCACAACTTAAAAAACTGGTGCACAAGTCCATCTGCGTGACCACACACCACTTGTGCGACCACCACATCTGCGTGACGGTAGATCTGATTTTTCTATGTGATGAACTCCATTTTAATAAATGAGGAGGTGCCGTCATGTATTTTTATTTTGGTCAACCTACGCGGCGGTGCACAAGTCTCCCCTCCGTGCTCAAGTCCCGAAACGTAGGTTTCTTCCCCTAAAAGACACCTGTGCGACCCAATTTCCTTTTCCATATTTCGAAGATCTAATCTTGAAAAACATATGGCGTGAAACTTTCCATCCTTCCTACGAACTAGAACACATGTCCTTTTTCGGCGTGCAAGTCACCTGTGCGACAACACCAATAACTTTGCGACACTCTTTCCTTTGACATATTTTGACCTTTTGATATTGAAAAACATTATGTGTGTATGTTTTTTCTCTACTTCAAGTACATGTCACAAAAGTCCCTTTCCCAAAAACCAATTTTCTTCATTTGACAATTTTCTGTCCCAAACATTTTTCAAGCACTGGAAAACGGCGCCACCTTGTATCTATTCTTTTTGTACCACCTCAAGATCATCCATTTCTTTGTTGACATTCTTGAATCAAACATGGATCGTTGAACACAACTCTTGAACTCTACATTACACCATGATATCCTATTTGTCAACAAATTTGTATTTCATGGTTTTCTTTTTCAACAATCACAACTCTGATTTCCACTTTGTCAACAAACACAATCACCTCAAAATTGATTCAATGAAACCTTGAGGGATTTTTTCCAACCAATCTCTCCCTTTGGGTTTGTTGAAAACTCTTCCATAAAAAGATACATCGTTAATTCTTCATCCACCATCCACTTATTTCAATTCAAATAGTGATCAAGGATCTACTCAACACATACTCTAAGCCCACATGTGAAATGCTCGATTTGAGAAATAAGAGTAAATGAAAAGTGTATCAGTGAATCACATAAAACATGACATCCAATATTGACACCAAACTGAATTAAATTTTTACCAAACTGATACCAGTTTCTGGAAATATTCCTTCCACATTCCAACACCACACTTCTACTTTTATCATGATCCTTAGCTATCATTATATCTATTATTCGATCAATCACATCTAGCATCATCAGATTTGAAATGCTCCCCCTATATAATTTCCCCCCCTATCTCACTAGTCCACCTGTCAGCTTCTCCCCATATCACTCATGATTTGTCAAATAGCAGCACTGCTCCCCCTTTAACAATCACTATTTTCTCCCCTTTTGTCAACGAACCCAATGGTTACTCCATTGTAGTCTATAACATAGTAGTGAAAGCATATCAACACATTAGGGAAAAACACATCAGACCTCAGGGAGTGGGGTTGGTCCACATCCACACTCTTTTAAGTGCGGGGAGTCGACTGAACTCCCATAGCCAGTCAATGTCTCTCAAAAGCTTCCATGGGTAAAGCCTTTGTCAGAATGTCTGCAACTTGTAGCCCGGTAGGCTCATACTCCAACTTCACGATTCCCTGCTCATCCTCCTCCTTGATAAAATGATAATTTATCAAAATATTCTTTGTCCTTGAATGATGGACGATATTTTTTCTATGATTTATAGCACATGAGTTATATCACTGGATTCCGATCGGAGACTTCACTTCAACTCCCATGTCTTAAAGTTTTTGCATCATCCCCAATAACTATGTGCATGCTTGAGTGGGCGCAATATACTAAGCTTCTGCGGTGCTCAATGAAATGCAAGCTTGCTTCTTTCTTAGACAAGAAATACACAATACACCACGATAGAATGCACCACCTAATGTTGATTTTCTATCATATTTTGAACTGGCCCAGTCGGCATCAGTATATCCCAATAACTCTATTTGAGATTTGTCATTATATTTCAAGCTGAAGTCTATCGTGCCTTTGATATACCGAAGTATTATTTTCACTACAAGAATGTGGCTTTCCTTGGTATTGATCAAATATCTTGATGCTTGGCATGTGGTGAAAGCAATTTCAGGACTTGTCACAGTTAAATACAATAGACTTCCAATGATTTACATGTATTCTAGGATATTTACTATCTTGCCATCTTCTTCTTTGGAAAGTTTCATCCAGGTAGAAACTGGAGTCTTCATATCCTTGTAATTTTACATTCTAAAACATTTCAAAACCCCATTGGCATATTTGGATTGGGAAATGAATGTTCCATTCCATCCTTGAGTCACATGTAGACCAAGAAAAAACTTTATCTCTCCAATCATTGACATTCCAAACCCATTTTTCATGAATTCAGAAAACAGTCTTCCATGAGCATCATCTGATCCACCAAAAATTATGTTATCGACATAAACCAACACCATTATCATTTGATTAGTTTCATTGCTGAAATAGAGATTGTAATCAACTCCTCTATGCTGGATACCAAGCTTTTTCAAGTACTGATAAAGCCTTGTGTATCATTCCCATGGTGCTTGTTTCAGCCCATAAAATGCCTTCATCAGTATATAGACCTTGTTCGCATCCTCATTAATGAGAAATCCATTTGGCTGCTCAATATACACTTCCTATTGTGCTCTGTTTCTCCATTTATTCTTCATCCTTGGTATAAGATTTAAGTCAATTAAAACTCTGAAGTAGATCACTTCTCCACATTGCATCTTTAGATGCCGCTTCCCCTTAGATCATATCTCCCTAAAACCTGAATCACTTGAATAAATAGTTAACATCATTTATACATATAGGCAGAGGGGCATTTTTGGAATCTTCAATATGGGTATTATGGTTTATCATGATGGGTCAACCTTTTGATTCTTTCTTGGAGAGCATCAAACTCCTTCCTTACTTCTTCTAGCTACCTAGACAACTTCAACTGCTCTAACCATATGACAAAGCATTCATTACCTGCATGATGAGTCTTTTTCTGATATGTAGATTCTGCATGCCTTTCCTTTCTCACCATTTGGGGTTTAAACACACAAGACACATTTTGGTCTTTGATGTTCCACCAAAATTCCATTTCCCATGATTCCTTCTCTAACCAAGAATATCTTTTCTTGTCATCTTCCCTTACTCCTTCCTCCATTGTAGGGATCTTTCTCTTTCCTCCACTTCTTATGGTGTCACACGACATGTAATTCATTCAATACCATTTTTTTTATTTTTCTTTAATCATATTTTTGAGTTACCACCCTATTTCGCAATGGTGGCGGGTCCTCTACTGAACATATATTCTTCTTACTCACAATTGTAGCATTTCCTCTCTTTTTCATCCTGATTTGTTCATGTTTCTTCTTAGAGGGTGGTTGTGAGTGTGATAGAGGAGGTGATAGATTCACCTTTCGTTCAGCTCCATGTGATTCCCCTGAGGCTCTATGCCTATTCTCCAACTTTCCATATTGTTTCCCACTGTATGATTTCTCTTTATACATCACTAGAGTCAATAATCTTTTTCTCAGATTCTTTTACTTTATCATATTTTTCTTGTTGCGATATCTTTCCAAATTCCCATGATTAGAACATATGAAACATCATCCATTAAAGGAATACCTCATTTAATCATCTCTCTGACGAGATGTGGATGCATCTTGTGTTCTTCTTCTATCACTGAGCTCTTGAGCTTCTGACACATATTAATGGTTTGTCCCATTATTCAATAGTAATAGCATCTAATGAATGATTTCCTCTAAGGGAATCATCTATCTCATTTCTCATGATACTTCTTATTATTCTCATATTTATCAAAGTTTCTATTTTCACAGTATGAAATGTATTCCAGAGCCTCTGAATAGAAGCTTAATGTGTGGCCATGAATCCCATAGAAAAATCCCATGTTGTCACTTCTTTTGGTAACTGTCCTCTTAGTCCTATGTCTATCACCTAAAAAATATTATCCACATCTTGAACTATTCACAACTCTTTTCATATCATGCATGAGAGGTGATTAGTCAAATCCAATGCCAGTTTTTCCTAAACAGTATGGTCATTGATGTGAGAAAATATTTTTTTTATTCTCCTCAGAAATCTCATACTTCTTTTTCATTTTATCATCACCTTCCGAAGGACAATCGAATATTAAGTGCAGTCCATCCTTCAAATTAGGTTTTTCTTTGTCTTTTGATATCTCCATTTACTTATTGGATTTTTCTATCTCTTCCTCCAATTGTTGAATATTTTTATCACTTGATTCAATTTTAGAATTGACTTCATTTCTGAGATTCTTCTCGGTACTCAACTCATATTTTATTTCCCGTGTGAGATTTTCCACCATGTAACTTTTCTCCTTCACCTTTAATTTTTCTTCTTCAATAGAATTATAACAACAATCATTCTCTTGTCGTAGCCTTTGATTCTTCTGGACTTCTTCAGACAATTGTGTTGCTAGATCATCATTTCTAGCATTCGGATTCCGAACTTCATCTGACTTTTGATTCTCTTCATAATCATCAGCCTTTTGTTTTCCTTTCATTTTTAGCCATCTTTTTTAGCTATTCCCCATGAGAATCATTCTTCTCCCTTAGGTCAGTAGCCACATCGATACGCCTTTGATTTAAGCCTATTAGCTTGTTGAACTCAATATCCAATGCTTGGATCCAAATATATTTAGATTTAACTTCTTCATCCAATTTCTGATCCAATTTTTTGGTCATATTGGCAGCATCTACTGGTGGCCTTCTATTTGAAACTTATTCATCATCAGTTGTTTCAGTATCACTTTGAAGTTCATGTACTTCACAAATTCCAGCATCATGATTAAGTGAATCAATTTTTTCCCTATCTCATTCATCCTAGCTTTTCTTCAGTAAGTTTTTTGATTCTTTTAGTTGAATCGCCCTTTTTCCCTAAACACTTCCGCACTGAGGGATACCACCTGATTTTTTCTTCTTATTTGATGTTTTCCCCTTTCCCATGGAACACCATGATAAGATAAAACTGATTTAACCACATAAATCAACTACACCAATTTGTAGCAAAAAATATAATAAAAGCAACCTATCCCTCTGATACCAACAGTTAGGACCAATAGGGGCTTATATACCCTAAAAGGGGTTGTGAATTTGGGTATGGATATTCTTTTTCAATGTTCTTCATGCCCCACTAGATCATGAAATCTTTATTACAAGGGTCACTTTGTTTTCACTTGTGTGTTTATTATGATAAATTATTTTCTTATTTATCTAATAATGATTCTTTAAATTCAATGCAGGGATGTAAGCAGGTAGACACATAGATTTCTACTTGGTTCACCATCACTGGGCTATATCCAAGGAACATACGCCGACAAGTTTCTGGTCGTACCAAATTCCACTCTTCTTTACTAGATGTGGATACAATGGTTCGGGAACAGGCACTTTGTCTGAGTCTCATTGCCTTTATAAGGTTAAGGGTCAGGTCACTGGTTTCCCAAGGGTAACACCCTATTTCTCTCTCTCTGGCTCACTGCCGGTGAAGATGATCACCTTCTTTCTCTTCTATTGCTCACGCCTCTAGAAAGGATCCAATCATAGTTTATAGACCTTTAGTTTTTTCATTATCACTAATGAATACATCCTGTATTGTATGTGGATGCTCTATTGAAGTCCACCTTTCACTCGTAGATTAATCTCTCTCTGCACTGAAGGAATCAATAAATCTTCCATCTTTCACGCATCCCTGAATTACCACCACGAATCAACTTTACTTGGTACACAAGTCTAATCCGGAACAAAAGTATCGGCGCACAAGTCACAACTAGTGCTCAAGCCTACCTCAATCACTTGTGCGGAACAATATTCTACAACTCCAAACTTGCGCGACTCAACCCCTTTTATGCCCAATCCAATATTGGCATGCAACTACCAACCGACGTGTAACGTTAAACACTAGCGTGAAAGTCCATCTGTGTGACCACACACCGCTTGCGCGACCACCAAATCTGCGCGATGGGAGCTCTGATTTTTCTTAGTGATGAACTCCGTTTTAAAAAGTGAGGAGGGGTGGTCGTGTATTTATAGGCATTTGGTCCACCTACGCGGTGGCGCGCAAGTCTGCCCTCAGTGAGAAAGTCCTGACGTGTAGGTTTCTTCCCCAGTAAGACACCTGCACGACCCTATTTCTTTTTCCATATTACGATGATCTGATCTTGAAAAAAATATGGCGTCCAACATTCAATCCCTCCTAGGCACCAGCGCGTAGGTCCTTTTTTGGTGCACAAGTCACCTGCGGGTCAACACCAATACTTCATGACCATCTTCCCTTTGCCATATTTTTACATTCTGATCGTGAAAAACAATAGGCGCTCAAGTTTCATCTCCTTCATGTACATGGAACGCAAGTCCCTTCTCCAAAAACCACTTTTCATCAAATTTTGATTTTCAAGCCCAAAAATTTGTCAAACACTGGAAAACGGTGCCACCTTATATCTTTTCTTTTTATACCGCCTCCAGATCATCCATTCCTTTGTAAAGGTTCTTGAATCAAACATGGTTCCTTGACCACAACTCTTGAAATCGACATTCAACCATGAAATCCCCTTTTTCAACAAATTTGTATGTCATGGTTTTCATTGACAACAATCACAACACTGATGTCCACTTTTTCAACAAACAAAATCACCTCAAAAATTCTTCAATGATACCATGAGGGATTTTTTCCCAATATTATATTTACATATAACCTTATATAGTGAAATAATATCTCATCTATTGGAAAATTTATAGTAAAAACATTTGTCATATTATCATAATTTCTGATGATATAGATGAAAAAGTTTCACACCTCTAGTTCATGACTTAGGGTTCATCATATTTCAGGGGAACATGTACTCTATCAAAATCCTTCCGTAATAAATAGTTTTATTTTTATAAATTTCCAAGTTTTCAGTAATGATATAAAACTCAAAAAACTATTTTCATGGTGACCATTGTAACTCCCATTCCCTCTTATTAAGAGAATGTTTTATTAAGCCTGTTTTTGATGAGTTTTATTTGAGTAATAGTATATTCAAATATCAAACCATAGATTACACGGATTGAGTTTAACCCGAGAGGATAAAATTTAATTATGGTTGGGAGATTGTTACACCCCACAAATTTAAAATATTTTCATTTATTAGATAAATTTAATTTTGTATCTATATTTCATTACATGCAGCACAATATTATGCTTACACTACACACCAAAGAGAGTTCGCTTGCATTAAACACAATTCCTAGTCATACCAAAAAAAAAATGTTTACAAACTATCATTAGTTATTATAACCTAGACATTATTTTTAATGTTATTAATAGGAATAACTATAGTATGAAAATATATACTTCAATACATTGGTTAAAAATTAAGTCAAAATAAACCTAGGAACTAGTTGAATATATATGATATATTATTATAAATAACTATTTTTATTCTCACAAGGTGAATTTATTAAAATAAATTAAATTAATTACATTTATTAATGGATTTCAATGAAATATTTATGTTATATATCCAATAATTTTTTTATATTCATCCAATAGACTGCATATGCATAATATATGAACAAACCCAATATTAAACATAAAAAACCCATATTTTCATTTTAATGTCTTTTGAAATAGAATATATTTTAAATCCAATTTTATCAATTTATTATATTATATTCAAAAAAATAAAATATTTTTTTAAATTTGAATATATAAAAATTTACTTTAGATGTATTTTTTTTAGTTTTCTCATAAAATTCCTTTTTTAATGAATAATAAAAAATAAAAAGTTTTAATTGAAATGAAAACTTTCATAATAATATTATCTAGTTTTGATTTTAATATTTTTTTAAATATGTTTAGAATATTTTTCTATTAGTTAATATACTATATGTCATTTAAGAAAGTTTCAAATTTACTATTGATATAAAAATGTCTCATTTTTTTGCATATTTTAACCATTTATAACCGTTTTCACCCTATCACTAACATTAATATTAAATTGATTACCTTATAATATATATTTGGAATTTTAAAAAATGGATTTTTTTTCTACCGATGAGGCCAAAATTTGTGAATAGGTTTCTTTTTTGGGAATATGAATTGAAAATTTGCTAATATTTTGATTACCACTGTTAAGAGGAAATCAGGTAATAATGGGATAAAATAATATTATCAAATGATCATAATATTATTATTAATTTTACTGGATGATTGTGTATCGAAGAAAATAATCCATTGGATGATATTATGGCCTTATAGAGCCTCTTGGATGAAAATAAAGGTTTTATTTTATTTTATTTTATGGAATGTCTGATATGGACTCATAAATCCTCTTGGATGAATTTTATTCAACTGTTACCACATTGTGTTCTATTTTGAGTTGATTAATGTATTTTTTCCCCAAAAATAAATTATATATTATTTAAATTGAATATAGTTACAACATATCACTCTCATTGTATTTAATATATTTATGATTCCAATTAGATGAAAATCACGATATGAATGAAAATAATTTTTTTATTTTTATCACAATGGAATTACTTCCATTATATATTTTTTTTATAATTTTTAGAAGTTATAAAATTACCCTAAATGTTTTGTAAATTCATAAACAAAATTTATTTAGATAATTGAAAAATAAAATAATAAATTTTAAAAGTATCATTTTAGATATATTTTTGATGAGTTAATGTGAATAATTAATTTTATAGATCTATAGGATATATAATATATGTTTGAAATAATATGACATGTTTTACCCAATTTTAATCATGTATTCAAATAAAATTAAAAGATTAGTATAAAATTTGATATAATATATTATTAATTTGTTCAAATATCACAAAAATGATAAATTATCACAAATAGGAAAGGATATGGTATAAAATTTTTTGATCTATTCATTTATAGTCTATTTGGAAGCCTATTAATCTATAATATTTTTATTATATATTAAAATTTTGTGGATTTCCAAAAATATCCCTCACCTAAGTTATAAAACAGAACCACCTCCCTCACTACCTCAAACAACTTTGAGCCATCTATCTAGACCAACCACTACATAAATAAGATACCAATATTCATATCATCATATTGTATGCCTCCCATTTGATTTAATCAATCCAATAAAAGATTTTGGTATAAAAGAAGATTCCTGAAAACATGCAAACATTCTTGAAAAATCACTTTAGTTTTATTTCACTTCCCACTACACGATTTCTTAGTATTCCATTTTTTTTCAACAATCTGTATAATAAATATACGGTGATTTTAATATGGTAATAGTTCTTCCTAATAAGACACACAATTCCATCTAATGGGTAATGAACATATTTTTTATGCACACGATGAACTACCAACTCACGAAATGATGATTGGCCATTTTTTCCATTACTAACATTCATGAATTGGAATTATGATGGAAAATATATTTATATATTTTATATATCATATTTATGTCTATTGTATTAACGAATTATTTTATAACAAAGATCATTATAGGTTCCATTTTGGGTAAATATTATAACATCTTTTCAGGAAGTGTGGACTACAACTTCCTCAATGTGACATGATTCATTAACAATATAAATGGAACATATAAATATGTTATTAATAAATACAATATTATATATATGAAATATATACTATAATTGAATTATAATAAAATATTATATCATTTAATTTTCATTTATTTACATGATAAATAAATTAATGTTCTGTTCATGCGTACAAACAGCCTAGAGTCTCTATGAATTATGCATTTAATTTATTGTCTCAAAGTTTTATATATTTTTATAAATACGTAAATAATGAATATATATATCATTTAAAAAATATTTTACAATCTATAGTTGATAGAACCATGATATAATTAATAGGAACAACAAATAATAGGTTATAACCAACTGAATAAACATCGTAATTAACAGCTGAAAAAGTGAAAATAATGTAAGAAAGATAAGAAAGCGAAAATAAGATATTTTAAGATGATCAAATATAATAACATAAATATAAATACGGTTCAGTTTTTTTAAGTAACAATATTTAAACTATTATACTATATGATAAATCATTATCAACCAAAAATAAAATGCATGGTAATGGATTTTGTCTCATATTAAATTCCATTGAAAAATAATTGTTTTTATGCCCAAAATATCTTTTATATGGAATATTTAAAACCATAGGAAATATATTATCATGATAATACTAGTTATCATGATATTTGAAGATAAATTTAATTTTATTTACTTATTGAGATTATAATTCAAATGATTGAAAATGGAATGGGACACATTATATTATTTTAATTTTAATTTCATCAAAATTATTTTAATGATATTTTAATGGTATTTACATTCATCACAATAAAAAAATATTATTGTTAGTTAACCCCAAATAGTTAATTAATTATCATTTATTAAATATGAATATTTGATTTGGAATATTTTTTATTAGTAGAAGAGATTAATCGATAAGAGAAATGCTTCAGATAGATAATACACGGGTAGCGCGCGGTTATAGATAGTCTCTCAGTGCCACAATATTATAATGAGATGAAATAGATGGCCAAATAGATGGGTTTTTACCTAATATGATAATGATTATAATGAAAGGTCCTGATGTTATAGATTTGATGTACCTAGAAAACAAAGCGTGCAATAATAAATCAAATCCCTCATTGCAATGTAATTATTATTTATCCATGGGATTTTGCATCAACATATCTATGGATGAATTATATTTCTAGTTTATTGATTTATAAGAAATATTCATCAGTTATATATGTTATTATAATTAGTAATCCTTATCTTGTTATTTTAATGTCATGTGTTATCATTTAATTACCATTCCATGTTGATTTACTCTCATCAATCTATTATTGATTGTTCTTTACTAACCCTTACTGAGAATTTTTTCCCGCCATTATTATGTTTACATTACTTGGTTATGAAGATGAAAATTTTTAATGATTTATATTATGTTATTTATTTATTTTTATTATGTATCATTATTGTATTTCCTATTTCCCAATGTATTATTAGTATCATGTATATAGTCTGAATTTAAAAAACAATTAACCAAATATGTCTTTTAAGATTTCATTCCTTGTAATCATGTTAGTTTACTAATAATAATAATGCACTGGATCTAGGTTTCTGAGGGTGGGGTGCTACATGAATGATCATGGAGAGATAGAAAACCAACCCCAAGCATAAAACTCATGGAAAGAAAGTAGTCTAACCAATTATCCTTTCACCCCATGATACATTTATAAATATAGATATAAACCACATAAAATTTCTAACACATAATATTTTTTAATTATAATCAATCATTAATTAAAGATAATATTCCAAGGAAAGTCAAAGTCATGGTAAATAAAACCTTAAACTATTAACATTCCATTAGTTTATTCCCTAATATTAATGTCTGAAAAAATATAGTTGCATTATATAACATTATTCTATATCATAAAATTATTCGTTAAATAAAAATTAAAAATGAAGAAAATAAATTATAATAATATAAATATTATAAATTAAATAAATGAGATATATAAAATTTGACTAAATTTAGAAATATAAAATTTATAAAACCTATAATTTCCTCATCCATTTTATAAATTCTATAATTTGATAAATATAATCATATTTTATTTCTTCCAAATATCAAAATACTCATATTAATCATTGTATATAATTTTATTTTATAACATTATATTAATTGAAATATAAGCATATTATAATAAATTTATATAAAGAGTTTAAATAAATTCCAAGAATGATTAAACTCAGGTCATATAAATCATAAAAAGATATTTTGATATGGTTTAAATAAATTCCATGAATGATTGATTTTAATTACTAAATTCCAAAATAATAATTTTTAATAGTTCAAAAAAATATAAAATAAAATATATTTTAAATTATATAGTAATTTTTTAGTATACTATTTCGTGAAAGGCTGTTGTTAGTTCGACAAGCTATAATTAAAACTAAATATTTATAAACATAGAAAAAATTAAAACTAAAAAAAAGAATCTTTGTTCTTGGTATTATTGTTTTTTGATCACACAATGATAACTACAAAAGAAAATTAAAAGAATGAATTAATATAAAGGGAATGAAAAATATGACAATAAATTAGAGGTAATGTGAAATGTTTACTAATTTCATGAACATATGCTTGTTGAATGGAAATTTATATTGTGTCATGACCCATCCCAGAGGGGCCCAAGCCTTTAGTACCACAATCTAGCGTCTAATAGTCTAGGGTATATTGATAAGCATTGAGTAGGAATATCCCACAAATTCGAAACATTTTTCTTTGTACATGAACACATGCGCACATCTCCATGACCAAAATGTTGAAATGTAAAACACTAAGTAAAAATGCATGGATACAACTAAGATATCTGTAATATAGTAAAATAGTATAAAATTGGAATTTAAACAAGGAAATAATAAAATCCCACCCAAAAATCTCTTTGGAAAGTGATGAACAAGTTCCTGAAACTCATATCAATAAAAACATACTTGAAGGGTGGGTATAGGACATCTGTCTGAATCCCTAAGAGCACACCTCGACTGTATGGTCTCTCAGAGGACCACCTATTACTATTCAACCTAATACATCTTCAAATCATCGATCATCCACACCATACATTACATGTACCATAAAATCCCATGTAAGGGTGAGTAGAATTATACTCTGTCGGACACCCCGAAACCAAAAAGTAAATACCACTAAGAAATAAAAAAATTATAACATGAAAAAATACATGATATATTCCTAAAAGAAAATAAACAGTAATTTCACATAGGTATAGTTCTATATTATGTAATGTAGGATCATATTACATAATCCAAAAAAACACCTAGAATCGATAAGACATGTAGTCTTGATGAGACACGTAGTCCCAGATATACACTCAGTTCAGAAGAGACACTCATTTCGGATGAGAAAATTTGTCCCAATGAGACACATAGACATGATGAGACACATAGTCCCACTAAAACAGTCATCCCCAATTAGAAACTATGTCTTGATAACTCACATAGTCTCAATGTCACAACAACCCATAGGATTCCACTCATAGTGCACTCATTCTGGGTGAAGCTACTCCTCACGGAAAAATTACCCCATAAAAACTTTCACAAAAATTCATATATTATATAAAAATAAATTTATCATATCAAGGGTAGGAAATCTGAAAATTTCTCATCAAACATACTCACAATTTGAATATTATAGTCATTTTAGTAAAAATGTCACAAGCGGGTCTCGTCCAGGTCCAACCATACCCGCCAGACTCAGCCCAGACTGCCCTGGTCCGAACCAGCCAGCTAGGTCACTCAGGCTTCCTATATCCCTTGATCTGTCACATTGGAACATTGACTGGTTTTCTATTATGCACATTGTCTACATGCCTGTGTGCTCCCCTGGCCAACACAATTCCACTGCATTTAATGTGGTCGGACCACTGCGCTAATCACCCT
This sequence comes from Viscum album, assembly GCA_963277665.1. Lineage (NCBI taxonomy): Eukaryota > Viridiplantae > Streptophyta > Magnoliopsida > Santalales > Viscaceae > Viscum > Viscum album. Next base: position 556,662,838 of record OY728138.1, read on the forward strand.
TCCTTTCTCCTCCATTTGCTGTCCTCCAAGCACTGACGAGGTGCATTTCACAAGGACATATCACCCTCCACATTACGTCAGTGTGCATCACCACCGGTTTCCACTACTGTATTTAATTGATGGTGATGCTGCACATTCCACGGGCCACACATTAATGCTACAATGATCTATTTTTTAAAACATAGGCACTTCTGCCATCTCTGGTTAGGTTCTTTATCACCCTAGGCACGAAAAAACATCCTGATTCATCTTAATGAAAAATAAATCAAATTTATTTATCTACTGAATTGACATGATCCATCTTTTTTTATCATCATCAATCCTTTAATAAGTCGTCACGACATTGGATCTTTGACCTCAGATCATTGTACCATGAATCAAAGGCACAACAATCCTCCAATCATATCCAACAATGAAAAAAGAATACAAGAAAAATTAGGATAAATTCTTAAATTTACAGGGACTCCCAAAGAATGTATCTTGTCTTTATTCGTGTGGAGATTGATCTGTTCACATTAGAATGAAGAATGAAGAGGAAACAATTCAAATCCCTATCAAAATTCAACCCTAATAATCAAAACCAAAATAAAATCCCAAATCTCTCAATGCACACGAACCATGATTAATTCCATTCATTGATTGTATTTAAATAATTGTTGTAAATAAATAACAATTAAGGAATCAAATTAAAAAAATGCCCTACCTAGAATTTGGATCAATCATTGAATAAGAACGATTCCATTATTGTTGCCGATGACATCCTGCAACTCCGCGGGTCAAATAGTCTATGATCCGCTCAATCTGTCCTATCCATTTTATGAGAGGGTTTCCTTACCACATATATATGGAATTCCAAGGTTATGGTGATGACCCTGGATTGATAAAAAAATTAATAAAATGAAAATGAGTCGTTGATTCCAAAGAAATTATTTTAATATTTTTATTACCAATATACCCAAAAAATAAATTTCATGACCAACCTGTTCCAGAAAATGTTAGGACCCACATATAGTATTATAATTTCTCTAAATAACATGGTACCCATAGATTTTTGATCCATGATCCCATTTGAAGGATATTCGATTTTTTAGGTAAAACTCTCACTCATGATATTTAAAGATTAACATTTTTTCAAAAAATCATTTCAGAAACACAGGGCTTCCGAATCGTATGTCATCTCAACACATTATCCTAGAATAATTCCATATTATATTTAATAATAATAAAAATAAATTCTAGTATATTAGATTCTCCCCACCATAGGAATTTAAATTCCTAAAATTCAAAACAAAAAGCTATACAAACAAATGGAGGGTACAGATCATGAATTTGAGATTCCCGCTCCAATGTGCTCTACTTGAGAAACTCATGCTGCCACTGAATGTGAACCAGAGGAATCAACCACCCATAAAGCATAATCTCATGTAGATCATCTATCTCAACCACATGCTTCTCTAATTTCACCCCATTGTTAATGTCTAGCTCTCCCCAGTCAATGATATGTGATGGATCATGCACGAATCTCTTTAGTTGTGACATGTGGATGATTGCATGAATCCACTCTATCAACAGAGGTAGAGGTAATCGGTATTCCACCACACCAACTCCATGTAGTATAAAGAAAGGGTTGATTAACCGTAGAGTTAGCTTTCCACCCCATCCAAATATCAAGATCCTAGTTTGAGGTGAGATCTGAAGGAACAAATGGTCTCCCTTCTCAAACTCTAATGTCCTTCATCACTGGTCGTAATAATAATTCTAATAGATCTAAGTGGTATTCATATGATCTTAGATGAGACACAGCTTCTCTATTGTCTCATGCACCAACTCCGATCTCATGTGTGCTAACTCTCCTGGGTGTGTTTAACAATGTGGTGACTTGAAGTGTAGCCCGTACAAGGCCTCAAATGGTACCATATTTATGGTGGAATGTTCGCTATTTTAGAACCTATAACCCACAAGAGGAAGATGATTCTACCGACTATTGAAAAAAAAATTGGAATCAAGAATGTATAATTTCTTCTAGAACATGTATTGTCCACTCAGTGTTGTCATCCTTCTATGGGTGAAAACCTATGCTCCATAATAGTTCAGTCCCAAACACCTCTTGCAATCCCTTACTCAATCATTATTTAAAGCTAACATCACCATATGAGATTATCATCAATGGAACTCCAAGGATTCGAACTATCTCTTGCTTGTATAGGTTTCTTAAGAACCATATTTTACACTGCTTCTAAATCTCTTAGAGTTGGGTCAAATTCGTGAGTCGGCCCATGATCACCAAGATTATTTCATTCCCCCATGATATATGTGGTAACCATGTGATAAGGAATATTGATATCCCTCCCACTTCCCCTCTACCTCCTCAAGGGGTGGACCTGATGGAACCTGATGCTCAGCCTTCACCTTCTGATAGGTGTTGAATCAAGAGATGAACTATAAAACAGCCAGCGTCATCCCTGAAAACTAGAACTGTCATCAGAGGTCCTAATACATCCTTGCCACACATGTATGTTCTGCCAATATGGATTTATGGAACTCCCAGAAGTCCTCCCATAACACCACTAGTATCACTATGTGTCCACTGATAAGAATGATATGGTCCCCACCTTTCAAATATACATAAGGGGAATTCACTATGAATATTTGAGAACACAAAGTCTCAAATTCGGTGTCTCTATGTTACACCACCCTGAGTGACATTAGGAGTGGAGGGATGAAAACCACTGACTGGAGGTAAGAATCTCCATCTTCATCCACAAAGAATATCTACAATGATGATAACTTATCTCAATTCACCATTCTTCAACTATGAAATCAATATAATATTGAGAGATTCTACCACCACTATCCCCTTCCTAAGAGTATATACAATTAAAAATTCATAGTCCTAGAGAAAATCAGGACATTACATATGTCTCAAGTTCATATCCTTATGAGAAAGTATATATTTGAGACTCTTTTTGTCAGAGTATATGAGAAACCACTCTCTCATAAGGTAGTGTCACCACAAATTTAATGTGAATACTACAACTGCTAACTCAATATCATGGGTCACTTAGTTCTTTTAATTTGACCTCCACTGTCATGAACCATATGAAATCAATGATTTCCCCTATATAATGACACAAGCAATCTGAATTCCCGATAAATCATAGAATAATACATACACAACACCCTCCTCAAAAAATTTCAAGATGCAAGTGCTAGTCAAATTCTTCCACAACTGATCAAAACATTCGGGGAACTTCGCCATCCACACAAAAGGATACCACTTTTTTATCAAAGTTGTCATGGGTTTACAAAATCTGGAAAACTCTGACACAATCCTCAGATAGTACCCACCCAATCCACGGAAAATTTGCACCTCCGTAACTCGCTTGGGTGCCTCCCAAGAAAGAACCACCTCAATCTTCCCTGGATCAACTACAAATCCATTTAATGAAATATGTGTCCAAAAAAATGGATTTCTCACATCTATAAATGAAATTTTTTGAGATTCTGAAAAATTTGGTGATCTTGGAGTGTGTCCAGGACTATCATGATGAGTATTGTTTTTCTCCTCCATGGGCGTTGGGAACTCTATGATGTCATTAACGAAGAACACCAACAACTAGTCATTATAAGGATGCAATATATTTTTTATGAGTCCCATCGACACTTACTGGGGTTAACATATGCCAAAAGGAATCAATATGTACTTATAATGGTCCTACAAACACCTGATATCATTCCTTTGTATTTCCTCATCCATTACTCGAATCTGGTGATAGCCATTTCTATGGTCTATCTTCGAGAACCACTATTACCTTTCAATTGTTAAAAAATATCAATGATCAATATAAGTGGGTACTTTTTCATCATGGTCAGCGAGTTTAGGATATGAAAGTCAATATATATTCTTAATCTCCAATCTACCTTCTTGGAAAACAAAACTGGGACTGACCATCGTAAAACAATAGGGATCACAAATCCCATCCTCAGTAGGTCATCCAACTACACCATCATCTCACAATGCTTTGTAGAATCAAACTAATATGACTATGTAGATATTTATGTCATTCAGAGGCATAGATAAATACATAATCTTATATCCCAATGAGGAGGTAATTCTAGAACATCCACCAGAAATATGTCATCATACTCTACCACTGTAGGAAATTGGGAAATCATCTCATCCACTACTCTAAGGGTCAGGCCAACCAAAAGAAGTTTAATTGGATGCAATATTATAAGTGCGATTCCATCCTGTTATTTATGATTTTTTATATCCCCAACAATGGGAAACCTTGTCCCGACATAGTGGAAGCACCTAACTCTATGCCTAAAATAGTCAATCTGATCATAGATCATGGATAAGCAGTCCATACCGAGAATGACGTCATACAACCTCGATACAGCTACCGGGAATTCTGAATAGAAACAATAAACTCTTGGAGTATAGTTACACTATTATCACCAGTCTGTGATAGTCTAATCATTTCCCATTAAAGTCTTTAAATGTAGTTTTTCGAGTCAACAGTTCCATGAGAATCTCTGAGTCTCAAACATTTTGGGTAGATGAAAAGAATAAATATCACATGGGCCCAATAAAAAAATAAACTATGGTTGAAAAGGCAGATAAAATACATCTAATAATCCCATTATAAACAAGATCATAAGACTCCATCGACTTAAGAGGTCATCTTCCCTATCAACTAGCTCCATGATCCAATCATGAACCACATGGGGGTGGCGGTGGTAATAAATCGAACCTCATCCCACCTCCTCATTCTGTACATTCTCATATGTCATGTCTACTGCCCTACCATCCACCTTGATCCTACCACCCACTATTCCTCAGTGATCCCTATACTGTCTCCTTATCGTCTGTATGATAGGATATGAAATCTCATGCTCTAAGCCTCCAACCACCACAAAAATAGCATAGCATATCCTTCAGGTGGCTCGCTCTACCCCAGGAGCCCCACACATATGATCTTACATCCTTACGTCATCCCCTAGAGTTCTTGACACCCCTGGGTACCTGTAACTACAATCACCTACCTTTTTTCGAAGTCTCAGCTACATGGTTCCCTGTGCTAGCTCCCAATTCTGGTGTCTACTCCGCTATAACTCTCCCCACTAGTAGAGGTATCTCTAGTTCCATAAAATATATTGGAATTCAAAGGATTATTTTTATTCCAAAATAACCCATATTATCCTTGATAACTGTTTTGAGCCCTGAAGAATGGGTCTCATACGATATCTAAATAGTACATAGAAAGTTCAATAAATCTCATCGAGTACAATACCACTATCTTACTACACTACAAAAGATGTAGAATATCTTGCATACACATAGATCATAATGTCTCAGAAAATTACTCCTATATAAAGATAGTCCATGATGTGTTCCCAAGAAAGATTCATATCATCATGTTTTTTGGTCACTTTTTTATAGCATCGCACCATTGATCCCTAAATATGACTCACGTCTTAGACTAAAATATGGTCAGAAGACATCATCACTAGGTGATGGAGGGATGTAATGGTTTCCGAACGATACTCAGCTAACTGGGGTTCCTTCTCACCCTGAAATAAAGGAGGTCACTTCTTATAGAACTCATGAAATGCACTCAGGCTGTGTGAATCCTCAACCAGGAGAATTGGTAGTAACTACTGCTCGATGGGTGGTGGAATCATGGGTAAACCACCCAGATGTGCTATCTTCGGTACATGCCTTTGTACTAACACCTCGTGGCTAAGAAGATCATATATATGATAATGGAACATAATTCATGGGTTGAAATATACATGCATGTATCCTGAAATAAAAAATGATGTTCAAATTACAATAGAGAATACCAAGTAAGCTAACTCACTAATCTCATTAGAACACACCCAAATCCTATATGACTCATGTAGCATTGTTTTCCCTAGAACTAGTGTTTTCATGTTATGATTCAAAAATTATAATTCACATCCCTAGTTTATGGACACTTCGCCCAACACATGAACACTATATTCTATATCCTTATTGTTGAACTCAAAACACTTAATATCGTTACCCCCAAAAAAAATCTCACCCTCTTGTTTCTATAGGTTGAACTGACTAATTTTATTCCACTCTGTCCAAACCCGTCATAGAGGGACCTGTGATGTGACTACCCGAATACCACCTCTAATATTCTATGGAATGGGACCTACCACCGAGTAGGCATATCCCACAAATGGGAGGCATTTTTCTAAGTAGTTGTACACACACACACATATCCATGACCGAAATGCATAAATGTAAAACAATAATTAAGAAAGAATTAATGAAACTAATATACCAAAAATAGAGTACAATATTATAAAAGTATAATATAAATATAGATAAGTCCACTAAAAAGGAGTGAAGAAAGTGAAAGAAAAAGTTCCTGAAACACATCCGCAGAAAATCGTACTAGAAGTGTAGGTACAATATAGCTGTCTAAAGTCATTGGATCACACCTTGACTTTCTGGTCACTATATGAACCACCGAGTCCTTGTCTGTAACGACCCGAAATTTTGAATAAATATTGTTTCCTAATTTTGTGTGTTATTTTATTTTATACTCAACAAAAAAATTTCATTTTATAACATGAGTATAATTAAAATGAAACCATTGGGCTTTGACTGTTATATGACCATTGGTTAATATGACCACTGGAAACTAAACATTTGGATTATTGCCTCTATATACAAGTTATCCTGGTTAATTATTATAGAAAGAAGATTCGATGGCCTCGCCCAGTAGTCTTGGACCGATCGAAGCCCATCTAACAGAACTTGGGAAGGAGGTAGCACCACTGGGCTTTGCTCTGGGCCAAACCCAAGCCGAACTTCATCGTGTGAAGCTAGAACGGAATCGTCATTGTGAGATGTTCAAACTAATAGAAATTACTACTTGTGCGATTTTAGACGAGCCTTCCTCAGATTCTCTCACCTTAGCACACCTTACACTTAGGTCTTATGCTGGTGTGATAAGGGGCTATGTAAGGAGACCATAACTGCCTTGTATAATCCTTTGTTTTAAAAAAAATTGGGATTTCTTCTTATGATGAAGTTTATGAATTTTCAAATGACCGGATAAATATAGTATTCATATTTTTGATGAATTTTAGAAAAAGGATATTTTAAAAATGGTTGTGTAAACCTTAAATAATTAAAAATGTTTAATGATTTTCGAAAAATGGTCTTCTACAATTATGTTCAGTACGAAATTTAGAGTCTAATAAGATCAACTTAATTTTTGATGAATAGTAAATTATGAATAGTGACTTTATGATTACGATTAGTAATGTGTCCAAATGGATTAGTAATCTCACTTAAAAAAAGTATTTATATAATCTAGGCATCTTGATTAAGTAATGTGATTCAATAAAATGGTTAAATAACGGTTTCATAAATTATTATTCAAGTATTAGTTTTTTTTGGTAAATAGTGTTTTTTAATTAAAAATTTAATTAAAAATATTTAGAAAATTATTTTTATAAAACGGATTTCATTTTTGAGCTCAGAGCACCGATATTATGTATGGTAATTTTTGGGGGTTTTTCTGAAAAAATGAAATTTCGGTGAATAGTGTTTTTATTTAAAAATTTAATTAAAAATATTTAGAAAATTATTTTTATAAAATGGAGTTCATATTTGTAATTAGAGTTTTGATATTTGGCTATGGTGAAATTTTGGGATTATTCTGAGAAAGTTGAATTTTCGATGAATATTGGAAATACAGTTTTTAAGTTACGGGTGTATAATGAAATCATTAAATGATGTATTAAGTATGTAATCAATATGGTCGACTTATGAATAGTAATATAAGGTATGAGGTGTCCCAAGTGCCCATACCATGGGCAAATACCATGGGCAAGCCCATGGTTTTTCCAAAACCACTAATGAGGTGTCCCTTGGCCATTAATGCCTTGTCCCCTCACTTTCCCTATAAATACCAAGCCATCCTCTCATCCATTCGACTCCCCACTCTACCCCAATGATGTTCTGGTCCCATTACCTCCCAAGGAGTCCTCCCATGGTGCCCCCAAGCCTTCAAGGTCCCAACCTATGAGTTTTAAGAGTTATGTTTTAAGGTAAGGGATCCGACCCCTCTCTTTCTTTTCAAGTGATCTCTTTTATGTCATTCCTTTTAGGCTCCGTGTTCTTATGTTGGAAGATGTTCTTTTATACTCCTATTACTGCCCTTTTTATGTTCATATAATGAGAGATCCCCTCTTACTCTCATTATCTCATTTTATGAAGTTTTATGTGGCGTCGTTAGGCTGCCGAAATTTTTGTAACGAATTCTTTCTCCCCTCTCATTTTTCAAGATCTATTTTCATGTAAAGTATTTCATGTTCCTTTTTGTTATTTTGGGGTATGATCTCTATATCTATCATACTTATCTTTTATGACCATATTATGAGAGTCCCCATTTGATCTCTTCAATTCAGTATTTTGATGTTTTAAGTGGCGCCGTTAGACTGCCGAATTTTTAAGTGGTTCTTCACCATTCTCATTTTGAAGTTCTACTTTCATGTCAATTCATTCCAGTTCCTTTTTGTTATGTTGGGGTGTTATCTCTATATCTATCATACTGATCATTTATGACCATATGATAAGAGACCCCATTTGATCTCTTCAATTCAGTATTTTGAAGTTTTAAGTGGCGCTGTTAGGATGCAGAATTTTTAAGTAGTTCTTCACCATTCTAATTTTGAAGTTCTACTTTCATGTCAATTTTTTCAAGTTCCTTTTTTTTATGTTGGGGTATGATCTCTATATCTATCATACTTTTCTTTTATGACCATATGATGAGAGACCCAATTTGATCTCTTCAATTCAGTATTTTGAATCTTTAAGTGGCGCCGTTAGGCTGCCGAATTTTTAAGTGGTTCTTCACCCTTCTCGTTTTGAAGTTCTACATTCATGTCAATTCTTTCAAGTTCCTTTCTATTATGTTGGGGTATTATCTCTATATCTATCATACTGGACTCTTATGTTCACATGATGAGAGACCCTATTTATCTTTTCAAATCATTTTTGTTGAATTTTAAGTAACGTCGTTAGGCTGCCGATCTATCGTAAGAGAAATCTAATTTTTTCTTCCTTCCATGTTTTTCATTTCAAATGGTATGTCCTTGAAATTTCATTACCATGATCATGTATCCTTCTTATTATGTCCATCTACTGTTTTATGGGTCATTTATGAATGTTTTACCCATTTTCCCTCTCTTTTTAATGTCTTCTAAAACCTCGTAACATAGCCGTTATGCTGCAGAATTTCCATCTCAAAATGTCTCTCTCTTTTTCTAAAGTTCTTTTATATTATTAAGTGAATACTCAAAGCTCTTTCTTCTAAAGGGGTATTCACATATATACCAAAATATTTTATTTTAAATTCTGGGATTTACCTACATGAGACCCACCTTTCTTTTCTGTGGGTTTTAAAGTGACGTAAAGATCATGTCTTTAAAGCAGTTTTTAAAACGTTATGATTACGAAATGAAACCCATTTCTTTTATGCTATATGGGTTGTTTATGAAATGATTGATGATGATACATTTGGCTCACATTATAATAAAGTCAAATTTAAGGGTGCACCCTTATAGCACTCCAATGCATTGGGTAATGATGTAACCACTAGAGATTACAATTTTCACGATACCTTGGTGAATAACCTTGGTAATTTTCAAATGACACCTTGGGGATGGACCATGGTGATATGTTCATGATTGTCTATGTTAAATGATGTAGCCACATCTTCAAGTTATGAAAATGTTATTTTTATTACGATATGCCTCATGATTTCTTTCTCATGCCATAAGGTTCTTTTCATGACCTTATTGAAGTATCTCAAGTTCACATGTAAAATGTTTATCTTGTTTCCCTTACTGGGCTTTTTGCTCACCCTTCTTTTTGATGTGTGTCCCCTGGTTGTGATGCAGTAATGAACCTAGGATGAACATGAGTAGAAGCGTTTCAAGTGTTTTAGAAGAATGTTTTATGTTTTCATGATTAAAGTTCCTGGTTTCCAAGACACTAAACCTTAAAGATCCTCGGTTTTGTAAAAAGTAATGAAAGATTATGTGATAAAAAGGCGGGATGCTATAGTTGGTATCAAAGGATGGTTTAGTTATTTGTGGAAATTAGGATATTAAAACTCTAGGAATAACCGTATATAAAAGTTAAAAAAATAGGAAATCTTCCTGGTATTTTGGTGAGTATTGAGTAAGGGGTTGCCATGAAAATAAATCCCTGTCTGGATACGAGCAGGTAGAGGTGGCTCTGACACAGATGTACATAGGGGTAAAACCTGAAAACACCGCTTTGAGCTAGACTCGAACAGGAACCGGTACACGACAACGGGCCTTGCTACACTCTTGGTTACGACACTCCCGGGGGATAAGCTTTGGTAAATTCATAAGCTTAGTATGAGCCATTGTTAAAGGAACAAAGATGAAATAAAATAAAGATTCACATAAGAATATATGATCATGGATAACCTAGATGGTAACCTAGGGGATCACAAGTTAGGGTATACTTTTCTTCTCTAAGTTATCCTTATATGCTTTCAGTTCCTTTTCATGATTAATGGCTAAGTACTTAAGCCCCTAATTATGCTTTCTCTTCATAAGTTAATGGTGGGAAATGGAAGAACATGTCCCAACAACCAATGTGATAAGAAATGTGACGATTGTCGTATTAATATGATAGGGATGATTATGGTATTAAAATATGATTATTATTTTGGAAGATGTTCTCTATTTTGGGGACCCTATATGATCAAGGTAAATAGATTACTACGGTATTTTCATTGAGGAGTAAGGTTGACTTATATTTTAAAGAATCGATGAATTTAAGGTGGACTTATAGTAATGTAGGTTACTTATGGGAATGATTAACCTATCTTGGGTAAAATATGTTTAGGTTAGATACTTTTGTTATAAGATGTTAGGAGTGGTTGATGTTGTTTGGAGATGAACAATGAAGTTTATTTTGGAAGACTATGTTATCAAATCCTTCTTGTATTTGGGTTTCAATCTTAGTTTGGTTTATTTTGAGGAATTTTTAAGGACCGTTATTTATGGAATGGACTATGATAAACTTTGGGCAGTACCATGGAACTTTGAAGATTTAAAAGTAGTTTCCATTCCTATGAGATTATTTCTTTTTGAAGAGTTGTTTTACCTTACCCTTTCTGTTTTTGGGATAATGTTTAAAGATAGAAGAAATAGACAGTTAATCTTTTGTCGATTATGAAGATGATTCTTGTGTTTTGATTAGACCAAGTAGTTTTTAATGCTGATAGTTTGGAGAAAAGATTAGTTTTGGGTAGAAACTTATTAAAGGATGAAACTCTACATGAAGATAGGTATATTTTCTTATGTTTTTGTCTTATGTTGTAAATGAATTCCTCAAAATTATGAAAAGGAACGTAAAACAAAAACGTTGTTGGTTTATGCTTCCTACTAGGTAATCAAAGACCATTTACACACATCATAAGTTTGGGATTTTCTTATGCTTAATGTTCTCCTAATCATGTTCTCTATCACTCTCCCCCAGAACGTGACCCTTTTTTTTCTTCCATGTCCATGTTTTCCTCCATGGAATCCTAGTATGGGTTAACTCGGGTGACCTTTGTACTTCCCTTTCTTTCTTTTAATGTAATAGTTTTTCTGACTCCTTTTCCGATGTGGGACTTTCAATGAAATTTCAAAACCCGATTTTAAAAATAAATAAATAAATAAATTTCAAGGACGTAATTTCTTTAAGGGGGGAAGGTTGTAACAACCCGAAATTTTGAATAAATATTGTTTCCTAATTTTGTGTGTTATTTTATTTTATACTCATTTTTTTTCATTTGATAACATGAGTATAATTAAAATGAAACCATTGGGCTTTGACTGTTATATGACCATTGGTTAATATGACCACTAGAAACTAAACGTTTTGATTATTGCCTCTAAATACAAGTAATATTGGTTAATTATTATAGAAAGAAGATTCGATGGCCTCGCTCAATAGTATTGGACCGATCGAAGCCCATCTAACAAAACTTGGGAAGGAGGTAGCACCATTGGGCTTTGCTCTGGACCAAACCAAAGAGGAAATTCATCATGTGAAGCTAGAACGGAATCGTCTTTGCGAGAAGTTCAAACTAATAGAAATTACTACTCGTGCGATTTTTCCGAGCCTCCCTCAGATTCTCTCACCTTAGCACACCTTACACTTAGGTCCTATGCTGGTGTGATAAGGGGCTATGTAAGGAGACCATAACTGCCTTGTGTAATCCTTTGTTTTAAATAAAAATTGGGATTTCTTCTTATGATGAAGTTTATGATTTTTCAAATGACCGGATAAATATAGTATGCATATTTTTGATGAATTTTAGAAAAAAGATATTTTGAAAATGGTTGTGTAAACCTTAAATAATTAAAAATGTGTAATGATTTTCAAAAAATGGTCTTCTACAATTATGTTTAGTATGAAATTTAGAGTCTAATAAGATCATATTAATTTTTGATGAATAGTAAATTATGAATAGTGATTTTATGACTAGGATTAGTAATGTGTCCAAATGGATTAGTAATCTCACTTAAAGAAAGTATTTATATAATCTAGGCACCTTGATTAAGTAATGTGATTCAATAAAATTGTTAAATAACGATTTCATAAATTATTATTCAAGTATTAGTTTTTTGGGTGAATAGTGTTTTTTGATTAAAAATATAATTAAAAATATTTATAAAATTGTTTTTTTAAAACGGATTTAATTTTTTAGCTTAGAGCACCAATATTATGCTATGGTAATTTTTGGGGGTTTTTCTGAAAAAATGAATTTTCAGTGAATAGTGTTTTTATTTAAAAATTTAATTAAAAATATTTAGAAAATTATTTTTATAAAATGGAGTTCATATTTGTAATTAGAGCGTTGATATTTGGTTAAGGTGAAATTTTGGGATTATTCTGAGAAAGTTGAATTTTCGATGAATTTTGGAAATACAGTTTTTAAGTTACAGGTGTCTAATGAAATCATTAAATGATGTATTAAGTATGTAATCAATATGGTCGACTTATGAATAGTAAGATAAGTTATGAGGTGTCCCAAGTGGCCAATACCATGGGCAAATACCATGGGCAAGCCCATGGTTTTGCCAAAACCACTAATGAGGTGTCCCTTGGCCATTAATGCCTTGTCCCCTCACTTTCCCTATAAATACCAAGCCATCATCTCATCCATTCGACTCCCCACTCTCCCCCAATGAAGTTATGGTCCCATTACCTCCCAAGGAGTCCTCCCATGGTGCCCCAAGCCTTCAAGGTCCCAACCTTTGAGTTTTAGGAGTTATATTTTAAGGTAAGGGATCCGACCCCTCTCTTTCTTTTCAAGTGATCTCTTTTATGTGATTCCTTTTGTTCTCCATGTTCTGATGTTGGAGGATGTTCTTTTATACTCCTATTAATGCCCTTTTTATGTTCATATAATGAGAGATCCCCTCTTACTCTCATTATTTCATTTTATGATGTTTTATGTGGCGTCGTTAGGCTGCAGAAATTTTTGTAACGGATTCTTTCTCCCCTCTCATTTTTCAAGATCTATTTTCATGTAAAGTATTTCATGTTCCTTTTTGTTATGTTGGGGTATTATCTCTATATCTATCATACTGATCTTTTATGACCATATGATTAGATACCCCATTTGATCTCTTCAATTCAGTATTTTGAAGTTTTAAGTGGCGCCGTTAGGCTGCCGAATTGTTAAGTGGTTCTTCACCATTCTCATTTTGAAGTTCTACTTTCATGTCAATTCTTTCAAGTTCCTTTTTTTATGTTGGGGTATGATCTCTATATCTATCATACTGATATTTTATGACCATATGATGAGAGACCCCATTTGATCTTTTCAATTCAGTATTTTTATGTTTTAAGTGGCGCCGTTAGGCTGCAGAATTTTTAAGTAGTTCTTCACCATTCTCATTTTGAAATTCTACTTTCATGTCAATTCTTTCATGTTCCTTTTTGTTATGTTGGGGTATGACCTCTATATCTATCATACTGATCTTTTATGACCAAATGATGAGAGACCACATTTGATCTCTTCAATTCAGTATTTTGATGTTTTAAGTGGCGCCGTTAGGCTGCCAAATTTTTAAGTGGTTCTTCACACTTATCGTTTTGAAGTTCTACTTTCATGTCAATTCATTCAAGATCCTTTCTATTATGTTGGGGTATGATCTCTATATCTATCATACTGGACTCTTATGTTCACATGATGAGAGACCATATTTGATCTTTTCAAATCATTTTTGTTGAAGTTTATGTAACGTCGTTAGGCTGCCGAACTTTCGTAAGAGAAATCTAATTTTTTTCTTCCTTCCATGTTTTTCATTTCAAATGGTATGTCCTTGAAATTTCATTACCATGATCATTTATCCTTCTTATTCTGCCCATCTACTGTTTTATGTGTCATTTATGAATGTTTGAACCATTTTCCCTCTCTTTTTAATGTCTTCTAAAACCTCGTAACATAGCCGTTATGCTGCAGAATTTCCGTCTCAAAATGTCTCTCTCTTTTTCTAAAGTTCTTTTATATTATTAAGTGAATACTCAAAGCTCCTTCTTCTAAAGGTGTATTCACATATATACCAAAATCTTCTATTTTAAATTCTTGGATTTACATACATGAGACCCACCTTCCTTTTCTGTGGGTTTTAAAGTGACGTAAAGATCATGTCTTTAAAGCAGTTTTTAAAACGTTATGATTATGAAATGAAACCCATTTCTATTATGCTATATGGGTTGTTTATGAAATTATTGATGATGATACATGTGGCTCACATGATAATAAAGGAAAATTTAAGGGTGTGCCCTGATAGCGCTCCAATGCATTGGGTAATGATGTAACCACTAGAGATTATAATTTTCACGATACCTTGGTGAATAACCTTGGTAATTTTCAAATGACACCTTGGAGATGGACCTTGGTGATATGTTCATGATTTTCTATGTTAAATGATGTAGCCACATCTTCATGTTATGAAAATGTTATTTTTATTATGATATGCCTCATGATTTCATTCTCATGCCTTAAGGTTCTTTTCATGACCTTATTGAAGTATCTCAAGTTCACATGTAAAATGTTTCTCTTGTTTCCCTTACTGGGCTTTTTTCTCACCCTTTCTTTTGATGTATGTCCCCAGGTTGTGATGCAGTAATGAACCTAGGATGAACATGAGGAGAAGCCTTTCAAGTGTTTTAGAAGAATGTTTTATGTTGTCATGTTTAAAGTTCCTGGTTTCCATGACACTAAACCTTAAAGATCCTCAGTTTTGTAAAAAGTAATGAAAGATTATGTGATAAAAAGGTGGGATGCTATATTGTCCACCTAGGAGTATTTTAAATCATCGATCATCTACACTAGACATGACATGTGTGTGAAAATCCAGTATAGAGTTGAGTAAAACTATACTCATTACAAAACCCCAAAACCATAACAGAAATTCCAGTATGAATTACATGATGAATACCATGAAGAAATAAACGAAGTATCCCACAATGAAAATAAATTTTCATCTCACACATGTATAGGTCTATTATAAAAAATTGGGATTATTTGATGTAATCCACAAAATACCCAATATCGATAAGACAGGTAGTCCAGATGGAAAATGTAATCCTGGTGATATACTTAATCTCGATGAGACATTCATTCCCGATGATAAACTCTATTCTGATGAGTCACTCAGTCTAAATGATACAATTATTCCCGATAAGACCCTCATTCATGATGAGGCTTGTGGTATCAATAATCCTTATATTCTCAAGTTTAAATCCATCCACAATATTCCACTCGTAGTATGATTGATCTAGAAGAACTCAGTCCTCAAGACAAAAATATCTGCAGCATACAAAAACAAAAATTCACTGGATGTATCTCAGAAGGACCATATCATCAAAAGGGATGCATCCCCAAAAAAGACTCGCCATATGAAGTCATGTTTTAACTGTAATGGATATTTTCGTAAAAAGGTTTAACCCTGGTCAAGTCAGAGTCCGAGGAGACCCACCAGACCTAGCCCAGCCCACCTAGGTCCGAACCAGCCCATTGGGCAAAGCCCACTGGGTCTGCACTACTAGGGTTGGCCCACTAGTCCATGGTCTAGATCCATTGGTTTGGCCCACTAACATGTCAATCCACCTACTAGGCGCCATGTAGTCCACTTGACCACATACTCTCCTAGAAAATGTCACATCACCGTGTTAAACACGGTCGGACCGCCGCATATACCTCCCACATTGGATGCTTCCACTGTGGGCCACAAAATATTTTCGACCAGTGTTTCATGTAGCCGACTCGTCCTCCATGTGGCACCGACGTTCCTTTCCACTATTCACTAGCACCCATAGTAGCCCGCATTATATGTACATGTGACACCTTATATGGGCCACATTTCCTACTTAGGGGATCCATTTTTTTTAAATAGAGGCACTTCTGTGATCATCGGGTTGTGGTCTTCAACGACCAGGGCTCATAATAATGGCACAATTCATCCAGAAAAAAATCATTCTAAAAGAGATATTTCCCAATTTCTATTATTGATATATCACTATCATCTTTGTGCCTCTGTTAGGCCTTCATGACATTCAATCATCAATCTCAGAACATAGCTCCATGAATTGAAGGCACAAGGTTCCATTGTTCATATCTCAAAATGAATGAATAATGAATGAAATACTAGAGGAGAGACATAAATCTACAAGAACACCCAAAGAACAGATATTTTTCATGATCATGTCATCCTAGATCTATCAATGGTGGAATTAATAAAGTAGAGTAATCAATTAAAATTTATAACAAATATCAATACTGATAATGAATCCGCAAATAAATTCCCAAATCCCACAATACGAATGTCCCATAAATTAATATGTTAGTTGATTGAATCATTATCACCATAATAAATAAACAATGAGGATGAAATAAAATTAATAAACACTCCCTACCTAATTTTTGGATTTATCATTGGAAAAGAACGAATGTTTTGCAGTTTTCAACGAGATCCTCCAACTCTGTTTGTGTAACATTCCATTATCTACTTGATCCTTCGTCTTTGTTTTCTGAGAGGGTTTTCTTTCCACTTCTCAGAGTAATTACATGGTTATGGTGATGTCCCTTGATTATTGAGTAATTATAATGTAAATAAAATGAGTCGATGGGTCAAAATAACTTATTTTAATAAAACAATATACATCCAAAAAATTTCTTTCATGGTTGACCCATGCTGGTCGATGTTATGCTATGGAAAGGGTAAATTCATTGATATGAACACAATGGTGCCCTTGGATTTAATATCTAGGAACCTATTTTTATGATAATCACGTTTTCTAGGAAAACAACTTGCATGTGTGATTGTAATTTTAATATTTTTTCAAACAATCATTCTGGGCACACCGATCTTTGGAATCACACATCATCTAAGTTCATGTGATAGAAATAATTCTATATGATATTAAAATATAATACAAAGAATTTCCAAGATGTTATAGATTAAATATCATTTTTTTCAATTTTTATTCTATGTGGATATTTGGTCATTGTATCCTCTGTATACCTAAAAAATTATTAGATATAATAATCTAATATCGTTGTATATTAATGAGTTACTGGACATGGGACCATATTTTATCATAAAAAATTATATAATATAATTTCCTTAAAAATATCCATAGGATTAGTTGTTCAAAATTATAATACACATTAATTCACATGATTAATGTTCATTCAATGAGAAATATAATGTGATTAATAACTAAAATCAGACATGTAAAAACCAATATATGAATTAAAATATTGAGAAAATACACTCAAAGGATAAAATTTAAAATTAAATGACATCAAAATATGTCACATACACCCTTATGCTAGATCTACAGTGGAATATAAATAAGAGTAACCTAAAAGAGAGATTATGTAGTAGTCGTAGGATCCCGTGAAGTTCCACCACTAGAAAATCATGTAATATTTAAATGATCGATAGTCAGTATTAGTGGGGAATCTATATTTATAGACAGATATATCAAATCATAATTCCATTGAACATCCATCATTGTCACCCTTTTATCATATCATTTAGTCTTAATTTGAATTATTTTCAAAAAATAGTGTCTAATACCACATGTAATAAAAGCCTTCCTATTTAAGATTAAACCATTAAAAATTCAGACATCTAAAACATATTTTAGAATAAAATCAATCACCTTAATCATTGAAATTTTTAATTATCCAATTTTTTTCTTATATATCCCCATACAAAGTTACTCTGTTATTTTGTTCTTCATTCAACACAACATCATAGTCCATTTCATATTCATGGGTTTATCAATTATAATAGTTCTCTATAATAAAAATAATCTATCTCAAATTCATAGAACTATATATTTTTTATAATTCCATCTATATCATAATAAACTAACATATTCTAGTATAATTATCTATATAATAACTTCCATGGGCGTCACATTCATTTTTGTGTGCAACACCTCATCCACAGTCATCAACTAGCTCAATATTGTGTTTTATCAACTATTTCACAATATGAACATCACTATAAAACATGAATGCTCCCTATAATTCATTTTATTTATCATTTATAAAGGTAATACCATTATAAATCCAACCTATATAGCTTTAATGTTACGTTAGGGACCAATACACATCATTTACTCATCTTTACAAATCCTATCTTAAACTCACACACGAATGACCTTGAATTACTTTGTCCATTATATATACATACTCTACATTTACATAGATTAATGGAAACTTTATATACCATTCCATATCAATCCATCAAAACATTACACAAAAATTAACACAAACAATGGGATTTTTTATTTTCGCTTCTATTATTCATGTGTATCATCCACCTTGATCATGTTTTTTTGAAATTCACATGCTGTTTGTTTTTCATTTTAAAATCCCTTCTACACTCATGTGGGAAGTAATTGAACATGTTAGAATAAAGGAATGATCGTGTAATTTTCTTTCCAATTTTCTATACTATTATAATCATCATGAAATCATCAATGCCTGCACATATCAACATCATTATAAAATAATTTTCTAAATTTTTCTAATGGTTATTTCAACTACAAACATATACATTCATCCCTAAGAACTCACTCTATATTTTTTTGACATTTCATTCATTATCAATATATACTATGACCCTGATATAATTTTCTATGAGTTAGTTTTTATCAATGGTGTTATTCATCATTACATACGGTAATTTATTGATCTAAAAGACTTTCAGGGTTGTTTTGGGCATTGAAGGTAAATTTAACGGTGGGAGAACGATCTTATTATAGTATAAGTTAAACATTCATATAAGGTAGAAGAAGTTATAGAATGTTCATTGTGACATAGGTTTTCATGTATTCTGTATTAGATATATGATATCTATTATCTTTGGATGACATCACTTCCCTCAATGAATTCGACATCTGAATTTCAATTCCCAATTCAAACTACTTACTCTATTATTACTCAAACAAATTTGATTGTGCTCTACACAATATCTAGTGAAGACATTATGGGTACCAATACTCTATCCTAGACTTTGGTTCCACTATAAACATGATATAATACTCACTCATTCTATATTCTCCAACCAATTTGCGTTCTCCATGTAGGAATTTTTCTCTACTCCAAATCTTTTTCATGTTATAATTATTTATTTTATGTGTCTTCAATTCACTGACATATAGTCCACTTTTGGTCCAATAATTAATATTTATTTCTCAATATATATGTATATATTCAATTATCATCAATGTAATAATTTTAAAATTAACCTTTTGTTTAATTTTATAATGTTTTTTCAATACCATAGTTAAAACCAAAAAATATAACCAGTGAATAGCATTGGAAAAATATTTAATTAACCAAAAAATGCTAAATTTCAATTTAAACAATTATACATTTAAATAATGGGAATAAAATACCCTCACTTTTAATCTTATCCTAGACCTCAAGCATGATATTTCAACTTATATTCAATAGGAAATACATTTTACTTATATTTAATATTCAATATAATAAAATTAATCATTTATCAATGGGAATATTCTATTTTAAATCATTATATACAAATATTAATACATCTCACAAACAATAAATCAAAACTATAAAATATAAATTTTACACTTACCCACTCAAAATGAATGATCTTTTAAATTCGTAAATTAATAAATCTGAATATATTATTAATAATCATAGAAATTTATATCGACCTCAATTCAATTTTATTTACTATTCACTCAATGTAAAAATTTAAGGAGATATAAGATCATCCCATGAATATATTTCCCTTTTCTATTGAATTTTATATGATATCAAGTTTCAATCCTCTATGGGAAATTGCAATAAATAATGATGAAAACCTAGAATTAAGGATATTATAATATTGAGTATTAATATAGGTGGTTATGTATCTGGAAAAAAATAAATGAGGGTGGTTAGATATAGATTGTTATACATGATAATAAATATATCATTATGAAAATTCTCATTCAAATGTCACTATTCCCTTATCCATGGACTACATTATAGTGAATAATTGATAATATATCTTAATGAATGACACGTAACAAATATTCCCCCAAAATTTAATTTTTTTACACCACTTTTATTTCTAAAATTGTCCCTTACACCACTCAATCTGATGTTATCCCTCCATGAAACTAATTTCAATAGTGATAATAGGATCACCCGCCATGTAATCAAGGAATTTTAGCCTCATGTGGAATAATAAATTTCTCTCAAATTAATTAATTTTTTTGAGTTCATTATTTTCTCAAGATTTTTCAAGAGGGGAATGAATTGAAAAAAATTAATGATGAAATAATGAAACATCCTTATATGGATTTCAATACCGAAAATTAATCTATGAAATTAACCTCACCACTATTCAAATATAGATATCTTCTCCCCCACAAATAAACCCTTTAAAATCATTGGAAAATCCAAGATTATGGATAAGAAAAAGGTAATGTATACATATAACGTGGTTCATTCATATCAAATAACATTCATGGTTTCTACTAGATATTATATTATAGTAATTAGAATATCATCCCAATGGTATGGGAAAATAAAAAAATCCTCAATCATTTTAAATTAATTTTTGTATAATCATAGTTTTGAAAATATCTCAGTGAATGTTCTATAATGTAACATGACCCAAGATTCCAACAACAAATAGGATAAATAAATAATGAGACTATTGTATTTTAATCCTCCATGGAAAGGGATCATATAATAAAAATCAAAACAATCATTGAAGAAGTAATTTTACAAAATTAATCAACATTATCATCAAAAATTCAATGCATGAAAATGAAATAAAATTTCATTTACCTAAATAAACTAGATTCTAGAATATAGATTCCACAATGAAATAACCCTATGAATAATATTAATAATTCAATACCCAATATTAATCATTCAATATCCCTAAATATAAAATTTAAAATATAGAATCATAGTGTTCCTAAAAAAGTGTTGAATCCCATTTTAATATATAATAAATACTAAGACCAGGGAACACATAATTTATTTTAATATCTTAGACATATTTGAAGTGAATGTTTTAGATTCAGAATAAATACTACAATTAAACATTACTCCACCTTTTGCATGGGTTATTTCTTCTATTATTTACTTTTTCAATTATTTTTTAATCCCTTTTTTCCTTTCAACATGAACATGAAACTATAAATATACATAATGAATCTATATATTCATAATTCAAATAATCTCATAATATTTAATGAGTGAGTGAACATTATATCATAAATAAAATGAAAAATATAAAAAAAAAATTCATTCCTATATGTTATATTTAATTCAATTTTATGTTTGGAGAGGAATGCTTTCAATCTTGTGATAAAGGATTAGATGAATCAATCCCAGTCTGGATCAAAAAGTGGCATGAGTTTCAAGTATTCCATGAATATGTTTTCATTTCAGTCCTAAATAATATTATCATTATTAATTAAGGAAATTACCTTTTAACCACTATGACAACAATCCACTAATTCATTACTAAACCAAAGAAATCCACAATCCCTATTTTGAAACATCTAAAATTGTTTGATTTCATTAAACATTAGTGATATAGATGTTCCTCCATCATTAGTGATATTATCCTTCAATGTTATTTCCTCCCCATTAGCTTTTTCATAAATTTCTCAATTCATGTAAGACGTTATCTATTTCTTCCATTCATTAAAAATAACTCATTAATTATCTTGATTTCAATATAATTCAATATCATTATTTAGTTAAATTATATTATTTATTTCAGGATTAATAGTTAATTTTATCTACATGTCACTAAAATTTTATCTCATCTCTCATGTTTGAACATCAATCAATTCTCATCTAGTATATGGAAATATCTTTCCCAAAATAATTTGGGTCAAATTACCGTTCACATCGATCACAAATAAATCAACTATTTGGTAGAATTTTTCCACTTTGAATATAAAATATTCATATAATACTCATGAAATTATCACCATTGTGTTAGTTAGTTGAAGTAAAACATGATTAAAACTCAACTATATTAATAAAAAGAACATTTTCATGGAGAATGAAATGATGTTACACTCAATCCATGATAAAATAATGATTTTTTAAATTCATTTGAAAAAAATAACAAAAATTGGAAACCACCATTAGTATATTTAATTATTTGGTTGTTTCCATGATTCCATCATTAAAGATTCCCTAGGGATTGGTTTTGTTCCTAAATTCCTCATTTTTACTCTTTTTTTATAACAGATCTATAATGAATTTAGAAAATTTGGAATTTCATATAAATGATTGATGAAGGGAATACTTATATAATGTTTAATAAACATTTAACCTCATTTTCCATAAAACATTCATTCCATACATCACTTAAAAAGGGTATCCTTGGTATTTTTTCTGGTGGTGAGTAATTTTGTATTAATTTCTATAATATATCCTTTTCTATCATCTTTTTTATAGACCTCATTTACTTTTCTTTTTTCTTGTCCTTTTATTTTCGCATCTACTAGGAAATTTTTATCCACTATTTTCCCTACCATTAGGGTGATCGTGTTAAATTTTCTATTGAAGATTAATTTCATGTCCCTAAGTAAAACTATTTAATGAATATGTATTATTTGATTTTCAATATATCTCATAATGAATTCTATATTCTTTAATGAATATTTTCCATTACTTGTGTTATTTTTAATTTGTATATTGAAATCCTTAGGGGTAATCAAAACTATAGCTAAATTATCCTCCATGTAATGATTTTTTCAGGAAACTGACAGTCCTTGGTTTCTTATATTAAAAATAAATACGTATTTGAGTGAAATCCTTTCACTTATTTGGTTACTAACCTGGAAATTAACATCTAATTAATATAACCATAATTAATATCCTTATTATACATACAATAGCTATTTGGTAGGGCCATCACCAAATCAAATGTATTTATTGATTTTCCCTTGGAATGAAGATCCTATTTTTCATCATTATTAATTTCATTGGGGAATTCTAGTGATTTGTGTATTGTATGACATTTTTTAAGGAAATTTTTGAATCCATTCCTATGAAATATAAGCATTGACTATATTATATGAATGATTTTGTGATATTTGGATATCAAAATAAGATGAAATATAATATTCCTTAAATAATATTGTAGAAATCAATGAGTATATTTTATATGAATTCATATCTTGAAATACATTATTCACATAATAATTTATATGAGTACAATTTTAGATATATTTTTAGTAGGAGATAAAAAATGGGGTTTTTTAAAGATAACAAGCATTGAAACCAATATTCACATTGTCCAAGATCAAACACATCAATCATAGGTTGCCTAAGGGGAATCATCAATGAAGTTAGTTTCTACTAAGGGTGCTAGATGAATATAGGATGACATTCATGGGATTCAATGGCGGTATGACTCGTTTCATGGGTAAAGAGCAGTGATCGTGGGTCTCCAATTATCCTAGATCAATTTAATTTGTCTATATATTTGTGTTGAAGATTATTAATTTATACTAGTATGGAGTTCATTTCAATTTGGGATTCAGATATATGGGGAACAATTCATCCTTAGTCAAATGATTTAGATGAAATATTGACAAACAAATAATTTATGGAATATGATTTCATATTCCCCATGAGTCATTATGAAGCTCTATTCTAGTAGGATTTTGATGCACACGTTGTCTAAATATAGCATGAACGCAGTATTGAAACACACCCATTTGAGATAAAATCATCTTGATAATGTGAGAATAATTGACGAAAGAGTACTGATAATGGTAAAAGGGACCTGAATGGTATGTGTTTTTGAGGTATATCTATTCAGAATAATGTTATCCTCATGGTCAATATATAATTTGCATTCAGTTATTCAAATTACTATCATGTGTATGATCACATTATGATTCACATTTTTATATGATTCCTACATGGTAGGAAGGGTGATTTCATTCACTAAGGTAGTTCCATGTAATACCAACTCACATTCATTACATAATGTGATTTATCACTACTTCATCTAGTTTATTTTTATTACATAATATTGATAATCTCTTAAAGTGTCCTACTGCATGTGGTAGGATGGTTGTTCTATATATTTCATATGGTCATTCACATGTGGAAGGTTTTTTAGATTTTATGTGGAGATAATTCAATATAAGGTTATGATATATCCAAGTTCTATGTATGTTAAATTTTCATCATAATTTACATATGAAAAAAATTCCATTGAGTGTTAACTTGAGAATGAGATACGATGGATATTGATCTTACTAATAATCCTCAATATCATTATATTTTTGAAGAGCATTATATTTATTTAAATGATGATATGTAGTATACATACATGATGTTTATGAATGGACCACACCATTACATCAATGAAAATGGTGCGTCAACATTTTTTAGATTATGAGGATTTAACATATTGTGTTACAATGGATGAAAATTAGAATGTCAAAATAATATATTTGAAAAATTATATACCTTATAGAATGAATATAGCATGTAAAAAAATGAATAAATATATGATTACATGATGCTTCAATAATATATTATATAGTAGAGAGAATAATAATAATGACATAAAAAATATTTATGTGGATATTATATAAATACAATGTTGAGGAAACAATTTAAACATCAGGGGGATCTTGGGAGTTTACTGATATAATATTTTGTTTAGAAGTTGAGAATAGTTGATGGGAAAGACTTTAGAATATTTCATTACTCTAAAATTCCCTCTTTTTATAATAGAATGGTGATAAAATAGTTATGATGGAAAAAATTGAATCTTTTTACTTTCAATTGAGATAGACATAGAAATAAAATGGAATATAAGAATCTAGGGGAACAGAAATCTGAATAAGGGAAGAAATTAATTGATATTCAGGGCTCATTAAATATTTTTCAAGTATTTTTGTTCCAGAATATATATTCATATAATATGAGAAATAAAAATAAAATCGAAAATATATTAAGGAAATAAAAGTTTGAGAATTATATAATAGATAGATATATTACTATTATATGAAATATTTTTAAGAACAATAAAAGCAGAATAAAAATATATATAATATAAGCATGTGATGATGAGTATGATCTTCTGGGTATCAGAGCTAAAAGAAAAAAGGAGATGTTCTTACAACCTACATGGTTGAATACAATTTAAATGAAGAAAAGTAGGTCAAGGTGGACCTAATGTATGAGGTTTTATTTATTTCTATCTAATAACATTCATAATGATCAGGAATTTCTAGTTCCTATTATCCATTTTTTTATCGAGTGTGAAAATAAAATGGTAATATTCATTATAGATATGTAAAGATTATATATTGTTGTGACTGAGTAACAATTTTTCATGAATTCATTGTTGAATTTTAAGGGTATTTGTCTGAGAATAAGTTGATATATTAAATTATAGTGACATTTTAAAAACCAAATTAGATCTAAATTTTATATTAATGTTAATTAAAATAAATTATATAAATTTTGGGAGTAAATTTAACCTGTCTGTATCATGTAATATATGATAATCACAGTGATATTTAGTGACAATAGCGTGAAGATACTGAAATTATTCTAGATCTATTGAAAAAAATTATTCCTATGATACATAGGCATATTAAAAACTATGAATCTGATTTTTTGGGTGCGAAACAACTCATATTATAGTCACATTTATTTTAGTTGACAACCTATTATTGGTGTGGTCAAAATATCAGGGAATGGAGAATTTATTTTTGTAAAATTTTTAATTATAAGCTGTTCCATTTTATTTCCTAGACTACATTTTTTGTAGTAAATTATTTTTAGGTCATATTGAAAATATATCCACATACTCTTACAAAGAAATTTTCTTAAATTTAAATGAAGTTTTAGGATACATTTAAATTCAGTAAAAATATTTAACACTTTATTCACATCCCTATAAGATATCTAAAATTTCCTTTTGAAGAATTTAATTGGTATCATAGCATGGTTAATATTAATTGGATATATTTTAAAACCCACTAAATTTCACCATTCTTAAGATGATATTATTTTATATAATTAATTAAAAACCTCATATGGAACATATATTTTCAATTAATTTTTTTTGTATTGAAGTCTTTTATTAGACTCTATGAAACATGATAAAAATGACAGATAAAAATGTAATGAAGAAGTACAAGAATGAAAAAGATGACTACTATTAAAATATATTCATTGTGGTGCATGCTTATCCGATGTTGTTATTGATCAAAATAAATTTCATAAAAATTATTTAGTTGTGAAGAACATAATGAGTTCAAAATATTAATGAGTTTTTTATATAATATGAAGTTATTTAATAAGTGTTTGTAATGAATTTTTTAGAGATATTGTTTTTTAAGAAACACAATATTTGATAAAATATAATATATATAGTAACCTTATAATGAAATGGAAGTTCAATTAGCAATTTATGTTTGTAGATATAGCACCCCATAAAAATATTTAAAAGACATTGGTTAAAAATCATTACATTGGGTTTGATAAATGTAACGGATTTACAGAAATGTGTAGATGTTGAGAAGGAAATTTTTATGATTTTTTTAATTTACATATTTTGTATTTTATAATAGAAATACAATGTAATTATGAATTTAATGTATGAATATTTTATTTAAAATTTTTAAATAATTCATGATCATGAATGAACAAATCAACATATATTGAACATTCATGACAAGAAATATGAGAGAATGAAGACTGGTTTAGAAGATTAACTGAGGTCAACGGATTATGAACACATTCCCCTCAAAAAAATATTTCATCAGTGAGAAATTAAACTAAAAAATATTTAAATATCTCAATAGATAACGTTTCATGAGGGTCATAAATAGTTATTGAATAGTAATTGAAAAATCTGAACGAGATTCCACCATAGCATCTTGTACTATGTTTACCCAATATTATAAATAATATATCTAAAAATAATATTGTCCATATATATTATTTTATATTAAATTAAATTATATAATTATCTTTGTAGTTAAATAATAGTAGAACCACAATAATGAATCAATCATAAATTTGAGAATACGTATCCATAATAGTTAGAATTTAAAGTTGAAACTAAATTGGATGGAACAAAAAATAACATGCCCAAAATAATGGCAGATTGAACACACAAATAATTGAAGGTAGTCTAATAATTTTTTTGTTTCTGATGTTTCATATAATATTTTAATATTTTTTTGGAATAATATTTCAAAATATTATAACTTTGATGAGAATATAATGGCTGGGTAGAAATAAAAAAATAAATAAATAACCTATTGAACAAAAGAATAATATTTAATAAAAAATGAATAATATATTAAAATTGAACTTGAATAAAAATAAATAAGTATTGTCTATTTGTTACAACATTTATATTTTCAAATATGAAATGATTTACTGTATTTAATATTAAAAAAAATACATGTTCTAATGAGAATAACATTTGCTAACAGTATTTGTAGTTAAAAAATATGAGTAAAGGAATGCATATCACAAGGAGTAACCGTGTAATGAATGTATCTAATTGTAATATTCCTCAATATATTGTAAATAAGAAAATTTTTGGTGCCTTAAAAATAGATTTTGGGTTCTTTTGTTATTGTATGAGATAAAACACGCTACATATTAGTAACAAAACCAAGGATATTAAATCATGCAGTAAAAATCTAGAATCACACAAAACATTTATATAAAATTTTAAATAAAATATTGGTATAGTGGAGAACATGGCATGTAATGAGATCAAAAATATATACATAAAGGTTATGGAAAAGGATTATCAATGTCTGTGTTTAAAGTGTAATAATTGATTGTACATTTTATACAATTTACTAAAACAAATGACCGGTAAAAAATATTTGTTACAAGGGAATGAGAAATCACAACTATTTTCTAATTTCAAATCATTTTATCCAAATATAAAGTCCACAAAATAATTGTTGATATATCATCAAACAAATGATAAATTTATCATATGTCTCGACTATCACAAATAATCAATGAGGATACAAAAGGTATCATAAATAGTAACTATTATGCATTCCCAATAAAATATATCTACTCAATATATGAAAACTGTCGTTAATGAAAAGATGTCATTGTATCCTAATTTAGTAAATGTATTGAATGTAAATAAAGAATCGGTCATGATTATGTATATAAATTTATATCTTCAAAAACAATATATCTAGGTTGTTATTCCCAATACTATAATAGATTTGTTGTAGAATATTCATATTTTCCCTAAATCCTTTGTGAGTTTATTCTTAACAAGGGGATAAATACAGTTAAATGGGAAGAACGAATAAATGTTGTGAATTTTATATGAGAAAATATTTTATTGATATATATAATCAGTTCTATATTGGATATTTATGATATTTATAATTCATTCCTTAAGGGGTTAAAATAATGAAGTAAATGAATGAGATAATTGATATTTATAAATAAATAAGAAATTGATATAACACATGGAAATAATAAGGTATAAGGTATGAGACATAGGATTTTATTCCTTTTATTTTATGTGCATATTGTAATCATTAATGGGTGGTATTTTTATAAAAAAGCATAATTAATTTACATGAAAATTAATGATCTAAAATGTCTTCAAGGATAAATCAAATTTCATATTTTTTTAAATATGGCTTGTATAGCCCCAAAGAAATGAAACCATATTTTTTAGCAAAAAGTTTTAATAATATGGATATTATTTCTATATAAATTGATAACGTAGTTTTTCCTCAACATGTTTTCCCACATTCACTTTTAGTTTGATGATTTCCAACACAGTACAAGGTAATTTGTTATTATATATAAATTTAGTTCATGTTTATATAGATCTCTAAATATAATAATGACTTTTAACGTGGGACTAGTGATAGAAGATGCGGTTATTCTCTGGAGGAATATGAATATATGTAAAATATGTATGGTAGTTTATACCATGTTGTGTCATGGTAGTTTTAATCTCAAATAGTACCATGATATATTAATTTTATAGAGTAGTAAAATTAGAGATATGTTATGTTGGGATGGTCCATCAAATTATTTGAATTGTGGAGGAATAAAATTTACCAATATTCCATTAATTTTAAAATATTGGGATATGTATGGAATTAATTATTGATGTCAATTTGGTATTAAATATAAATAAAATGGGGGGATTGAAGAGTCCGTAGATTTATTATTTTATTTTTCCCCGTCAATCCCATTATGAAATAGTGACATATTGTAGAATAAATGAAAATTGGCTGTGAGAATTTATGAATCCACCCCTATGAAATATAAATGAGGAATACCATATTTGGATAATGATTTGAGAATTTATAATATAATGAAGATGAAATAAAATATGTATAGGAGATACAGTGAAATTCTTAGGACTAGTATTTTAGAATCCATTACATGTAATGCATTTCATATATAAGAGATATCGTGAGTTTGTTCATGATCATGAGTCTTAAATTGACATTTGTAAAAATATGGTGCTAGAATAGGAAATCTAGTTGAGAAACCTAGATCCTTGAATGTACACGTCGATGCTCAATGTCTTCAAGCCTAGTTCGAACAAGATAGATCATCATTGACGGTTGTGAAATTTCATTTCATATGGGAGATGAGGGTCAATATGAATCACAATAGTTTCTTATAATACTATGTAAGGGGTACAAGTTTGATAACCATATAGAACCATTATCCATATAGGTTTGGTCATATTTCAAAGGCCCACATTTTTTTAAATAACACTAATGTGGAAATCAATTTGATACATATTTCTATTATATGGATACATGTCTATTGATAAAAAAAGATAAAAAATAAACATGAATTTCCCATGTGATTAATATGAGGGATGCAAATTTCCCCATGATTAATCTTAAAACTCAGTTCTAGTACGTTTTTTAGTTCATGATATATTCATTTCATACAAAAGAGACACTAAATCACCTCCATGTGAGAAAAAATGTCCTTGACAAAGTGATAAATGTAATAACAATTGTAATGAAATCGATAAAATATTTATTCATTATATGTTTGCATTTAGTCGATCTAGTTATTGAAACAATATCTAGACATTTGATCCATAGACAGTGTTCTGATTTTTAATTCGTGGACAAACATATCTCAACATCATGACACTTGGCCAACCACAACGACATCCATAGCATAATAAGTGAAATAATTTCATATGGTAAATTATGTGTCCACATCCTCATAGTCAATACATATATATATAAATCTGAACGTCATGTGGCGAATCATTATTTTATAAGATCAATGATCACCATATGCTTTCGGTTTCATGTAGTGGGTTGATTTTCATAAATTGCATATGGTCATTATCTTGTGTCTTTTTACTCAGATGTTTTGTATATATAACACTATATATGGTTATGATATATCCATGATATATATAAGGTAAATATCTATTATCACTAACACATGTTAGGATTCCATTTAGTGTAATCTATGGGTGGAGATTCAAAGAATCTAGATTTTGATATTAATTCCAAATGTATTATAAGTAGTTTAGAATTAGACAGTGATTTCAATGTGGATAATGGATATAGATCAACACTATCGAAGATAGGATCACACTGTATGATCAATGGTTATTTTTTGTGATCATTTTTTGGATTTTGTAGTTTTAAAATGATTGGTTATATTGAGATAAAATTAACATGTCTTGTGATATATATGAGAAATTATTATCATTATAAAATGAGAGTGTATTGAGTCAAAGAGGATTAAAAATATGAGTCTTCCTATATTTTTCTAGACTAATCTATCAAAATAGGAGTGAAATGAATGAGTATCAAAAAATAGAGAGATCTGGAGAGATAATCTGAAGTGGATGTTCACATATCAATTCCAGTAGTAGGTGGAGTGTGAGAATTTAGTTAGATCATCTATGATTAATAGAATCTGATTGAGGACGATAAAAACTCAATTATACTACATTTATAAATAAAAGTTAATTATGCATAATATTAAAAAAAGAAACAAATGATAATGATTGTATAAGATGATTCCTATAGTTACAAAAGAGGCTATCGATGGATATAAAATGAATATGAGGACCCTTTGAGAACCTTCCAATAATAAGTGTTATAAAATTACATGGATTCATGGGTTACTAAAATTTATGGATATATTTTATATCACAAAATATAATGTAAAATTATATGTAACCATTAAAAAAATGTAATAGTATTCTATGAGAAGGAAAGTTCAACAAATCAAGAACAAAGTATTGTAGTGTTGTGCTGTGATAAAATTTGAATAAAACTCTAAACTTTTTCTCCCAAATACATCATAATATTTTATTTTAAAAATAATATTAATTTTTTTCATCATCAGTTATACAAAAAAACAATTTTTTGTTGCATTACACGAAATAATGAGATTAAATTCTATAAAATGTAACACTATGAGTAAAAGGGAATATAAGATCCTCATATATTATGATATGTTTACAAGTTTAGATATATCCAATAAAATGTTTCTATGTCTATGAAATATATTTGTTAGTCATATGATATTAACAAATCTATTTTTGTGCATATTATATTTTTTTCTTTAGGGAGTTTCCCTTCATTTTAATGGCTCCCCATTTCTAAACATATCTGTTGACCCTTTTATAAATTTTATTTATCAAAATAAACATAATATTTGAATTCAAATATTTCAAAACAAATTGAGGAAGAATATTTTTATTTTTATTTTGACTAT
The DNA here is from genome assembly GCA_963277665.1 of Viscum album. NCBI lineage: Eukaryota > Viridiplantae > Streptophyta > Magnoliopsida > Santalales > Viscaceae > Viscum > Viscum album. The sequence continues at coordinate 556,695,213 of OY728138.1, forward strand.
TTTTGTTTTTCGATGAATACTAAATAATATTGTAATTCAGTTGAAATCATTCATTATGTTTAAATAATCATTAATGTAAATTTATATTTTAAAATGGTTTGTATATCACAATATATTAATTATACATATATTAATCCACTTTAGTTAATTAGAACCATTTTATTCATATTTTAGATATAAAATTATTATGAAACTTTTGAACATTTTTTCTGTAAAAATATACTTTATCACCATGCCCATTGGATTAGTTATACAGATAATTTTTCCACCACTATGAATTAATTTTTTAATAAAGAATAAAAATTGATGTAATAAGGATAATATTTAGGGTCGAATACGATAAACATAATTTCTTTACAGAAAAATATTATTGAAAAGAACTAATATTCATTACCTATATTAAGGTAAAACAAATAATTTACAAAGCGGTTAAACATTAATTTTACGGGGGGAAACAACTTAGACACTTATCCAAAATAAATTGGAATTAAATATTTATAACATATCTCATCGTATTTATAATTTTATTATTTATATTTATATTATTCTCTAATAATTCCAACTATAATATTTCATGTGAATAAAAATAAAAAACATAATTCATCCTTTTGTTTAAAATTTTTTAATCCTTGACATTAGGAAAAACCCAACATTATTTTGATAATATAAATTATTTTGAAATGAAAATGAATTATGTTTATCCTATTGATGTAAAATATATTTTAGTGATTTTTTTGTAATATCTAATTATTCTAAAATGGTAATGTAGTGATTATTTCATTAATTCATATATAAAATAAATGATACTAGAAATATTAAAATTCAGGAAAATTGTTTGAATTACTGTGTTACATTATAATTGTAGATGAATATTCCATTTTAAAATCTTTTTTAATATATTATAATTTTTAAATTCATCTTTGAAATTATATTTTTTTATTTATTTCAAATAAGTAATGTCATAACAGAAAATAATGTTATTTTAAATTAATGATATTTTACTTAATGATATAATATTTACTAAAAATCAAATATTTTAAAATTTTATTTTTAAATAGTAATAATAATTAAATTTATTATATAAATATACACATTTATATATTTTAATCATCATAATAACCCCTAAATTGTAATTACATTGTTAACAGATGTCAGGTTAAAGTGGAGTTTTTTGAATGTTACATGCATTGTCATGGAAATAAATTTCTAATAAACATGTTATTTTTATATTTAAAATTGCATATCATATTTATATACAATTCTGTCTATTTTTTACATTAATTAACACATTAAATTATTCATAGTGGATTAATTACATTGGATATAAAACTAGTTACCGAAATGATATACCAAATTGAAAAAAGTATGAATCCTAAAGAAAAATTAAAAAATAAAAAAAAATCCATTTATTTACTTGTTTTATTAATTTTTATAAAACATAAAATCCCATTAAGTAATTAGTTTTACATTTTTTTGAACATGACGTAAGGCATACCTCACAATAGTGTTCACATTTTGTATTTACTAGAATACCACTCCCCATCCACTATAAAACAGAATTTTATCTTCCCCTTCATCACAACTCTCAAGCATGTTTGTCTAATCCAATACATGACAATAAAACAAAAAAAAATCCATCCCATCATTATACAAGCCACACATTTGGAAGAATAAAAACTAATAATGTATCTTTGAATAACCCCAAATGAGTTACCCAGAGTAGAGGTAGCGTTCCTCAATGAGCTCTTTTGTATTATTTCATTCTCCACTAATACTATTATTTTCATAGATTTTTTATATAATAATTATAGTATCCTATATATAATTATAATTTTTTTATATTTATTGTAAAAATTCATCACTTTAAAAAATTTCAATCATATTTTTTAGGAAATGATTGTTCATTTGCGTGATCGACTACAACCTCACGAATTGATGTTTTTCGTTCTTCAATTAGCTTCCATTATTATTTGAATGATGATGGATTTTTAGTTCATATCTGATATATATGATATTAATGACTAATTTATTCTACATTAATATTTATATAACAAAAACCATAACCCATTCCATTTTTTTAGAATATGATAAATTCGTTTATGGACTTATGGACTATTACCTCCTCAAATCGATGTGATTAATTAATGCCATATAGGGACTGTATTAATGATGATTTTAATAAACGTATTTGAAATATATAATATAAATATGATAATTTAATGTCAACATAACTATATATGTCTATAACATACTTTTTAAATCTAATTGTGAAATGGAAGTAGCGTTAATGTATATATAACCAACCGTCTACATGAATTGTGTATTTCCTTTAATTTCTCCAGATTTCATGTATTACTATTTATAAATATTCAATTAATATAAATGATATTTACATTATGTTTTAATTTGGAGATTATTAAATCATGATATAGTTATTTGAGAAAAATTACATGTTATAACATACTCTAAAAACAAGGAAATTAACATATGAAATAGGGAATATAATGAATGATTATTAAGAAACCTGTAATAATATATTATAATAAGATCATATATAATATTATAAATATTAATATTGTTTTGAAATATGTTAATAAAAAGGTGAAAACCATTACACATGAGTTGAAAATATGTCCTCCCAAAATGTAATTCATGTTATGGGTTTTCAGCTAAATTTATATTCCATAGAGTCTTATTAATTAATATAGTCCAATTCACATTAATGTGGTGTATATAAGGACAGGTTATAATTTAATATCATGATTCAAACATAGTAAATTGTATATTATGTTTTACTTTGAGAAGTCTCATCTAAGAGTGTTTGAAAAAAAATTACCATGAGGTAAATGTTTTTTTTTCAAAATTACATCATTCTGGGATTGTTAACATTACATTGAAACAATATACTCTATGATGATAATTTTTAGGGTACATTACAATTATCTTAAAAATATATTTTACCATGTAATGAATAATATTATTTCTCAAATTTTATATCTTTTTTAAATACAATGTTCAATTTGATTCATATTTGAATAATTGGGGAATTATTGATAAAAGTTTCATTTTTATTCAATGTGTATATTTGATAAAGAAATTTTTTATGATTTATGTTGATTATTTCAATAAATTCTAATTTATTTGGACCTCTAATATATAGTTTTTCCAACAGTTAATGAAATCCCATTGATGCATTAGTAGTGTAATAATATGAATATGTTGGCCAAAATAGGTAGTTTAAAATATATTGAGAATGGATATTGATGGTAAAGGTATCATTGTACTAAGAAACATGTAATCCAATGATTAGGCACTGCCTACATGGATAATTTAGTTATCATTATTCAACATGTGTATTTTTCATTGACATTATCTATGGATTCATTTCATTCTAACTTTCTTGATTATATGTCATCTAATTTTGTAATTTACATTTTTATATCGATTATTCCTTATATAGTAATTTAAATGAAATGTGTGTTCAGTTCTTTACCATTGCATATTGATGAATCTTATTTACTTAGAATTAATTTTTCGCAATTCTTCCCCTTATTGAGTATTTTATCTCACATTTATTTTATTTCTAATCCCTCTGATATGATGATTAATTCATCAAATATGTTTTTAGGATATATTTTATATTTCCTTGTCATTTATTATGTTTTATTTAATTTTCCAAATGTGAAATGGGAATCATTTATATAATGTAGATTTCCAAAACTGTTAAACCGATCAGTCCTTCATGATATAATTCCTTGAAATCATGATAATTTAATAAAGGAACCAACACTGGGATTTGGTATCATATTACATAAAGTAGAATCCTTAGAAACTAGATTTTAAAAAAAAATTATCATAGAACATAACCCTCATATATAGATTTAGGATAACTGTATAAGAAAATCCTCAAATTCTGGTACATATAAACCATGTGTGTATTCCTTGAAATAAAAATCTGTATAGATTCTACAAGTGTTCATGGTTCTATAACATATGTAATTAGGGGTAACAATGCCGAAAATGTTTGTTGGGTATTACTTGAGAATATCCAAGCACATAAAAATAGGCCCAACTCTGGACCTAGGTCTAAACTATAAGGGGGTATTCTTATTATAACAAAAAATATCATTATAAACCATTATGGAGGATTTTATTTTAATTATATCCCCAAAGAAACCATGTTTATGATTATGAAATTAGATATGAATAAATTTTTCAATATATGATATATATTTCACTAGTTCTGAGTTTATACATTACATTCACTAATTTTTTGACATATTCTAGTGTAAGTTGTAATTTATAGATGGTTTTTAGTATATACGATTGGAACCATACCAATTCAAAAGATCCAATGAGTAATATGGATAATATATTTTATGTACTTGAGCTAATTATTCAAAGGGAACTAGTGTCCCATGAATTTTCATCATATACTGATATAGTATAATTTGATAATGAGATGGGTAAAAATTTATAATGGTACTATGGAATCTACTGGGTGAATGATAATAATATAATAGTAGAGAAAAAATTTATAAAGGGAAAGGGAAAAAATTAATTACCAAAAGGTGATAAATTTTCAAACATACTGGTACTTACTTAAAAGAAGAATAGTTTTCTACATGTGTTGAGGGAAAGACCACCGTACATGTGATTATATGGATAAGAAAATAAATTCCAATGTAAAATGCCACAACTATAAGAATATGAGACACTATGAAAATAAATATCTCAGGTATCAAATGAATAGACCCCAAAAGAGGATAATAGATCATGGTCATACTTTTAGTGTCACCAAAGAAGAAGAGCAAAGATTAATATTCTTGGTGGTTGGATTATAGAAGTATGTAAAGTTATTATTTTATCAAGAAGGTACTAGTCGTCAGAATTATAAAATATATAGATATTTTAATATAGTAGTACTTCATCAAGGATTTAAAAGTGTGTTTTGATCGAAAATGATGAACAATAAAAATGATACAGTGACAATTTGAACCTCTTTATAAAAATTATAGGTTGCATATAAATCATTAAAATGTATCAAATATTTATATAAATATTTTCAAATAAAAATATGTCTTTTATTGATAAATTAAATTGGATATCACTGAATTTTATATTACAGATTAATGATTTTTTTGATAATGTTCTTAATTTAATCATTTATGGAGTTTACAAAATTATTGTGATTAAGGAATAAATTGACTAATATTTGTTGTAATTAACTAAAAATTATAATTCATGTTTTAAATAAGTTTTAATTAAATTAATTTTGCTATAATATTATAAAATAATACATTTTAATGATATCCACTTGTTTATTATGCGATAAATAATAGACACTTCAAGTTGTTTTCATTATGGACATTTAGTGACCTCCTTTATAATGGATTGGATAATAATATTTTGAAAAATATAACGATTTATTAATTGAATTAATATGATCTTATCTTGATGTTTTATATATTTATATATTATGTACTGGCCTGGACCACCTTGGTCTATTCCTTTGTGAAAATATGGTGTTTGAGGTGTTCTGGGAGGTCAAGGAAACGTATCCTCAATAGATTGACACATATCCTTTTCGGTGAATATTGTTCCAATGGTAGACCATTGTGAATAGTGAAACAGTAACCTTAGGTGAATAGTGTCATCGGTAACCTTAGGTGAACAGTTACAATGGTAGACCATTGTGAGAAGTGCTTCAGTGACCTTTGGTGAATTGTTCTAATAAAAGACCATTGTAAACAGTGCATCAGTAACCTTAGGTAAACAATTCCAATGGTAGACTGTTGTTAACAATGCATCGGTATCCTTAGGTGAACAGTTCCAAGAGTAGATTGTTGTGAACAATGCATAGGTGACCATAGGTGAACAGTTCCAATGGTAAACCACTGTGAATAGTGCATCGGTGACCTTATGTGAATAGTGACATCCATGACCTTTGTGAATAGTTTCATCAGTGACCTAATGTGAACAGTGTCATCAGTGACCTTCTGTGAGCAATGTAATGGTAACATAATATGAATAATGTCATCGGTAACATAATGTAAACAATCCAAAGTTGAGGTTCCCACGGTGACCATATTTTTCCTTTTCCATATTCTGAGTTATATGAACAGTGTTTCCAAAGCAGTGAGGTTGCAACAGTGACCTTTTATTTCCTTTTCCTCATTTTGTTTTCCTTGAATAGTGTTTTCCGAATGGTGAGATTTAGGAAGAGTGTTTCTAGAATGGTGACGTTTATGTATAGTGGTTCCAGAACGGTGATGTTTATTAACATTGTTTCCAGAACGGTGAGGTTTATAAACAGTGTTTCCAATAGGGTGAGGTTTATGTAAAGTATTTTTAGAATGGTGTGGTTTATGTACAGTGTTTTAAGAGTGGTGAGGTTCCGATTGTAGCCTCTATTTCCTTTGCTAAATTTTTTGTGTATGAATAGTTTTTCCAACTTCCTACATTTTTTCTCCCCTTTGAGATTTCCTTTGACGTAAAATGCATTTAATTACTTATTTTAATGACTATAAGGCCTATACAAATACCATAACTCCTATATTAATTTCCCTAAGGCTCGGGATGATTTTACTCGGTCAAACTGCTTGGTTTAATGTTATCCGCCTTTAATGGGATTTCAAGTGTATCTTAAACCATCACTCTAATAAATCTGAAAAAGGGAAAAGATATCTTCCACCATTTTTATTCTTCCTTGTTCTATGGTGTGAGGATCTTGATCCTTTCCTTCCTCTCCATATGAATCGGGATATTAAACATTTCCATGTGGATTGGTTTCCTCGACGTTCTTCCTGATGCATGTGCACCACCTACATTGGTGCAAGTGGCAAGGGTTGATCTTTAATCAAAATAAGTTGTCACAAGAGGAGGAGATCTTGATCCGTTGTCTGGATTGTTCTTGTATAAAGAACTTCATGACCTTTTTGAGGTAGGGGATTCATTGCTTCTCTCTTCTATTACGTGCAACTATATTGATAACATGTATTATACCACTGGATGAAAATGGAATTGACTTAATACATAATTCATTCGGTTAAATAAACTGATATCATTCGTATGTTATTTCCACTTGTTTTTATAGATAGTATTATATCTACGATTTCTTTGTATAGCTCTTCATTCTTGATGAGAAATGGTAAAGAACATAAAGTCAGAATTAATTGATAATTTTTCAGCTAAAGATAAAGAGGCATGTAATTGAATCTGGTACTTATTATTGTAATTTTGTGTTAATAAAATTGGTGTAGTAATAATGTTTATTTATTTGTGATATCATACAGATTAGGTTTTCCTGAATTTGGAACAAGCGGATAATAAATTGGTTAATCCAAGAATGATTAAAGAATTGGAGGTTTGATAAAAGGTAATTGCTTGTCGGGTTCTGAGGTACCCTCTTGTTTGTTAATGTTCCAAGAGACCAATTGTTAAGATTATTTTTTTACTACATCTTATGTTGTGATGTAAGCTTGGATGGCTGTGGTGATATGTGGAGGCATGGAGGCCTATTTGTTGTCCTATAAGTTGTTGCTTAGAGTGGCGAGACGCATTGGTTTATGCATGTGGGTGTCGGGAAGGACAACATGGATGATGGAATGGGATGGATGTCAATGCTAGATGATGGATGTTTCTTTTGTTGATTATCTTCTTTACATTTCCCCACTGCTCAATGTATCTGGTCTTGCTTACCCTTCTCCTGAAAGAGGTGATGGCATGTGGGGTATGCCACATTCTTTCCTTGTTTAGCGTCTTAAGGGAAGATGGGTCTACACTCTTGATATAGGCAGCAAAGACTTGATGGTTAGTACATCTACTCACTGTGTTGATCCACCCTGTGTTTAGTAGCATAGAATGTTTTTCTAGAATTCTTGGGAATATGGGAAAGTAGTTTTGTAATGAATAATTGAATAAATGATGTTAACCCATGGGGTTGGAGTCGCTGGAACATAATGATGAGGTAGTAATTTCAAAGGGACAGTTGACTTTGGGAGTGATGCTAATAAAATTTAATGTGGATTTAGTAATGATTAGTTAATGTTTAAATAATTATTTAACGTAAAGTGGAACAGATAAAAAAGGGAATGAAGTAAGTCAATAAAGCTCTTTAGATGTTTGTGTGCTTATAGGTTATCTAGTCATAGAAGTGGTAGTCGATAGTTTGAGATACATTAGCTGTAGTTAAATCTAAGACTACGTTATGCCCATACTGTGGATGTGAGATATAGTATATTATGTACTTTTTTTGTTTCTATACGCTACTCCACCATGTTAGTAAGAGAAACTAACACCCTGGGGATTCTGAGCCCTAATTGGTGTTTCCCCAAACATTCTGGTGGGAGGATGGATGGTTGAATACCCTCTTTGTCCCCACACTCTTCTCATGGTAGTTACATGTACTGGTAGGAACAGTGGTTATATTTCCCCATATAAGTTTCTAGAGGGCTGTAATAGCTTTTGGTTATTCATACACATATATTCTGGATATAGTATCCTATGGACTACTATGGGTGGAATGTGTATAGGGATGTGATGGCTTCAGGATACTTACTAAGTGTATGGTATGTACATGCTTGATGAATAATGCTCGATGTATGATACACTTTTTGTGAGTTGTGGCGGCTCCTGGAAACTACCTGGTTACTTTGGTGTGTGGACGTGGTGGTTTTGTTGCATGAGGTGCATATTGTGGTTCTTCTCCCAGGTGTCTGTGGGCAAGCCTTTTTGAGAGATATGCTTAAGACGTGCGATGTTGCAGCAAAGAGGCAAACCAGTGGGGATGTACTAACTGGGTACCCTTGATATTGATAATTACATTATATACACTTGTATGTGTTACTTGGTGAGAGAATTCATGGTGTGGCTAGGAACATAGAATTCATGTTTGGGTGACGAGTCAGTTTCACTTGTTGTTCACTATTCATTTTCATGATTTCCTTAATTTTTCATGGGAGGCTTCGGGGAGGATCCTAATGAGTATATTATTATACTCACCCTATTTATATATAAACTGTTTTTCAGGTCACATGGAGTAGGTTGGAGATCAATATGGTCTCTACTAGCTTGGGTTTGCAAGATCTATTCAAGATTCTTGTTGCTGATGTTTTTACATTCTTTTGGTTACTTTTAGTTTTTCCCCTTTCAGTTTTATTAGTTTTTTATGACATTGCATATGTGTACATGGGTTTTTATTGATATTTTTTTATTAGATGGAATTTTTAGGCATCTGTCTTATCTCTCTCTTCCACATGTGTTCACTTAGAGGGTAATGCCTCCCATTTGTGTGTTTACTATACCCTCGGTTCTAGTTGCCATCCCGGGGCTTACTAGAGCCGGTACCCGGGGTTCATTATCTCCCTTCTCAAATTTCTAGCCTAGGAGGGGTACACTTTGTGGGTAGGGGTTCATGATAGAGTGGTATTAGAGGTTTGGTTGAGAGATATGATGGAGGTTTGAGTTAGGCATATGTGTGGTGGCATGGGTTGGTAGGGTATCAGTGTCATTCATGTTTATCAGGTGATGTAAACACTAATGATCGGCTAAGACATAGGCTTTAGGGCCCCCTATAATCTAATGTACAGTCCATAAAGTTTACAATGGCTACTAAATGACGTGATTCTAGTTTCAAGGTATAGACCTAGGAAAGGATGATTCATCATTCTTCTTTTATCCTGTGTTTGCATGTATAGACCTTGAGATAAGTTAATATAAAATAAAATAAAATAAATTGATTAATTAATGTTTAGTCTTCCATATTACATGTTTCGGAGCCCTAACTGTTTGTTATTTTATAGGTATGGTTTCAGGTCGATGTCCTCGTAATGATCACATAAAGGATGTTCATTAGGATGTTCTAACTGATTGTCGATGGGTAGAGGTTGACGACAATGACAGATGGAGGATGACACTCCAATAGTTTTAGCGCCAAAGTCTCCAGAAGTAGGAGGGATCCATTTTAGATACATTTATGGAAGACAGGTTAGAGGAGGTCAAGATCGTCTTCAGTTCGATCCGTGATCGGAAGGATCATTGAGTGAAAATGGTTGTTACAATGATGTGTGTAGCAGTGAGGCAGTGGTGTTTCTTCTTCCTTGTGCATCATGAAGAGTCAATGATCTCATGGGAGGAGTTCTGAGACATGTTTAGAGTCATGTTTTATTCTTTGAATGTGAAGGCATCCAGTCGCTACGAGCTTCTTACCTTTCGACAGGGGAGCTCTAGTGTGCAAGAGTTTGGAATCCATTTCAAGAACCTTTTATGGTATGCTTTGGACCTATTTGTAGATAAGGAGGTGAGGGCGAGGCATTTCATGGAGGCTTTGCATCCAGAGATCTAGTTACGGGTCACCCAATTTATCATGAAAACATATCTTGAGGAGCTGGTGAGGGAAGTGGTTTTTGAGAAGACTTTGGAAAAAACTAGATCATCACGAGAGGGTAGTTATCGTGATTCATCACAATTTAGATCTACGGTACGGGGTACCCAGTTTTTAGGGATGAAGAGTTTCCATTCAGTCAGGGGTAGGTCCCAGATCTTCATATATTGTTTCTTTGGAGGCATCAACACTAATGACAATGCCAATGGATCATGCTCTTTTTTTTCTTGTGGTGGTCGAGGTCAACAGCAACAGGAGTGACCGACCATTCAGAGTAGTCATTGTGCACCAGGTTCTCCACTCTAGGTTCCTCCGTTGAGGTAGTTCCAGCCGAGACAGCAGCAGTAGGTTGCACCAGCTGTAGATTAGCAGAGGGTAGATGGGGTAGGCATAGGACATCCCCATGATTCTCCCCATCCTCAAAGAGAAGGGTGCGGTCGTGGTGGTGTTCGGAATCAGGGATAGAGATTCCATGGAGGAGGTTGTGGTCAACATTATGCTATATAATTGGCATCTCCAGGAGAGCTCGACATCGTTTGTGGTACCCTTTTATTATTTTCAACCATGGTGTATGCCTTGTTTGATTCAGGTGTGACGCACTACTAAATATCACCTACCCTTGTCCATGCTTTGGGAATTTAGGTAGAGAGGCTTGCAGTGCCCTTGGTGTTGACTACGCCAGTTGGTGGTCGAGCTAAGTTGATTGAATTATGTAGAATATGAGTGCTACTGTTGGGGTATCACCACTAATGGAGAGATTTCCTATGTTTATGAGTACAACCATGTGATGTCATCCTTGGCATGGATTGGTTGTATTCAGTGCATACTATTGTGGATTTCTTTAGGAGGAAAGTTGTTTTCATCGATGCAGATGGAGAGTCGGTGGTGTTCTTTGGTGAGTGGGACCATCAGATGGGTCATAGGCGCATTCCATACATATCATCTATGATGGATGAGATGATGATGAGTTCATTAGAGTTTTAGCAGTTGGTATTTCCAAGGGTCGTAGAAGAGTACCCTGAAGTCTTTTTGGAAGAGGTTTTCCCATTACCCCCTCGATAAGAGATCGATTTTGGGATCAAGCTACACCCAAGAGCATCGCTTATCCATATTTCCCCATATAGGATGGTCCATTATGAGTTATGAGAGCTACGTATACATAATGATGGTCTTTTATAGTGCAGTTGTGTTCATCCAAGTGTGTCACCGTGGGGTGAAACAGTTTTGTTCATGAAGAAGGATGATAGCAGTTTGCAGTTGTGTGTCGGTTATCATCGCTTAAACAAAGTGACGATAATGAATCGTTATCCCCTTCTGCGGATTGATGAATTATTTGATCAAATAAAGGGTGAAAGATGGTTCTGATGATCGACTTGAGGTTAGGGTATCATCAGATGTGTGTGAGGGATGAGGATATATCGAAGACTGATTTTTGTGGTCGTCATAGACATAATGAGTTCGTTGTAATGTTGTTCGGTGTGATGAATGCTCTAGCTGTGTTCATGGGACTGATAAATGTTGTTTTCTGTGAGTTCCTGGATAGGTTCATGGTAGTTATCATTGACGAAATCCTTGTGTATTCCACATCTGAGTAGGACCATGCAGAGCATCTACACAATGTTTTGGGAGTTCTTCATCAACATTATTTGTTTGGGAAGTTGTCGAAGTGTGTGTTTTGGGCTCAAGAAGTCTGTTTCTTCGGGCAAGTTGTGTCCCAACAGGGAGTAGATCTGGATCCATCGAATATAGAATCGGTTGTGTCTTGGGAATCCCACAAGATAGAGTCAGAGATGAAAAGTTTCCATGGTCTCGCTGGCTACTACAGGAAGTTTGTAGCCAATTTATCATGAGTTGCTAATCATTTGTTAGCTTTGACCTAGAAGGATCAGGTGTTCATATGGACTGACCAGGGCCATACAGCTTTCGAGTATCTAAATAAGTCGTTAGTAAGTGCTCCAGTTCTTTGTCTTCCAGTAGAGGGAGTTCAGTTTGATGTTTTCTATGACGCTTCGCATATGGGGTTATGATATATTCTGATGCAGCAGAGATCAATTGTTTATTATGGGTCTCAGATGTTGCGTCCCCATGAACGTAACTATGAAACCCATGATCTTGAGTGGGCAGTAGTGGTGTTTTCCATGATGTTGTGTAGAGATTACCTTGTTGGTGAGCACTTTGTGTTTTTCACCAATCAGAAGAGTTTGAGTTATGTTTTCTCCCAATGTGACTTAAACAAGTGACAACATCGGTGGATAGTGTTCTTATATGATTAAGACATCGAAATATCATATACACCTGGAAAGGGGAATGTTGTAGATGATGCACTGAGTCAGAAGCCACATAGTGATGCAGTGCGTCAATCTGGTGACTTTTGGAGAGTAATGGAAGAATAGTTAGAATTACATATTGATATGGGATAAATTAGTGGAAGAGGTTGTATTTTTTAGATAATGGTGCAATTATCTCTCGTGAAGCAAGTGGAATATTCCTACTTGGAAAATCATGAGGTGTAGGTCTAGAGAAACTGAGTCGTTTGTGGCGAGCCCCCTGATGGTTGGTCAGAGGATGAAAAACATCGAATGTTTTATCACAGAAGTATTTTTGTTCCTTTGACGATGCACTAGATGGTTCTAAGAGAGATTCATAGTTCACCTTTAGCGGTGCATCCTGGAGACACAAAGATGTACCGAGCCTTGAGGAGCCAATATTGGTGGCCTAGGCTGAAGCGTACGGTTACAGAGTTTGTGTCTCCATGTTTGGACTTTCAGAAGGTGAAATCCGAACACCGTGTTCTGGGTGGTCTACTCTAACCATTAGATATTCCTTAGTGGAAGTGGGAGGACATCACAATGGACTTTTCTACTGGTTTACCTCGAGCTCCGGGAGGACATGATGCTATTTGGGTAGTAGTGGATCGCTTAACAAAACTGTCTCACTTTATAGCAATCATGGAGTCGAGCTCTGTGGATGTTTTGTCAAGTTAGTGTCTATAGGAGGAGATGAGACTTCATGGAGTTCCATGGGTGATCATTTCATATCGTGATCCTCGCTTTAATTCTAGGGTTTGAAGTGGTCCCCAGCATGCTTTCAGTTCTCACCTATGCCATAGCACTACTTTTCATCCTCAAACGAATTGTCAAACAGAGCAAACCATCAGGAATCTTGGAGACATGATATGCTCTTGTGTTCTTGATTTTGTAGGATCATGTATGAGACACTTACCTTTTGTAGAGTTCACATACAATAATAGTTTTCACACCACCATCGGTATGGAGCCATTCGAATCCATGTATGGTCGACCTTGTTGTTCTCTAATGTGGTGGACTGGGGTAAGAGAGTCTGCAGTTCTCGGACCATAACTAGTGAAGAATACAACAGAGATGGTTCAGGTGATTCATGAGAAGATGGAGACAGTACAAGATCATCAGAAATCATATGTTGATCGACGTAAGATACCCATAGAGTTTGATTTTGGGGATCATGTTTTTCTGAAGGTGAATCCCTGTCATGTATAGAAAAGGATTGGTCTTGTGAGTAAGCTTTATCCTTGTTTTGTTGGGCCTTTCGAGGTGTTAGATTGTGTTGGAGGTGTGGAATATCGATTAGCACTTCCCTTGTAGAAGAGTCGGATACATTATGTCTTCCATGTATCACAACATTGTTGTTATCATCATGATGACTCTCACATCATCGATTGGAGTGAGATCGATGTTGATGATGATTAAACATTTGAGGAGAGACCTCTTGAGATCCATGACCGCAAGGAGAAGGTGTTTCACGAGCGTTATATCCCCTTGGTTTGTGTATTGTGGCGACATGGTGGCATGGAGTAGAGTAACTATGAACATGAGTCACTGATACTTGCTCGGTACCCAGAGTTGTTTGATGTTTAAATCATTCCATGTAACAATGTCCCCTTGTGTTTCGACCTTTCATGTTTATAATATAGTTTTCTTTTGTTGCTTCATGTGTCTTACTCTCTTTTGAGAGGTATCTCGATGGGTGGTTTTTTCGGAACCCGTTTCTTTTTCCCTTTATGTGGGTTTTGAATTCTCGAGGATGAGAATGATTTGAGAGGTACATAAAGAAATGGCTCAGACCTCCCTAGTCCATTTCCTTGTGAAAATATGGTGTTTGATGTGTTTCTTGAGGTCAAGGTGACTTATCCCCAATACATTTCCAAATTTCCATTTCGGTGAATAATGTTACAATGGTAGACCATTGTGAACAGTGCAACGGAAACCTTAGGTGAACAGTGTCATAGGTAACCTTAGGTGAACAGTTTCAATGGTAGACCATTGTGAATAGTTCATCGGTGAGCTTAGGTGAACAGTTTTAACGATAGACCATTGTGAATAGTGCATCGGTAACCTTAGGTGAACAGTTCCAATGATAGACCGTTGTGAATAGTGCATCAGTGACCTTAGGTGAACAATTACATTGGTAGACCGTTGTTAACAGTGCATCGGTGACCTTAGGTGAAGAGTTCATATGGTAGACCATTGTGAACAGTGCTATGGTGACCTTATTTGAATTGTGAAATCCTTGACCTTTTGTGAATAGTGTCATCAGTGACCTTTTGTGAACAATGTCATCCGTGACATTCTATGAACAATATAATGGTAAACTTATATAAACAATGTCATCAGAATCCTTAAGTAAACAATCAAAATGTGATGTTCCAACGGTGACCATTTCTTTCCTTTTCAAAATTTTGAGTTTTGTGAATAGTGTTTCCAGAACAGTGAGGTTCCAACAGTAACCTTTTTTTCATTTGACAAATTTTGAGTTCTGTGAACAATGTTTTCCATAATGGTGAGGTTTAGGAACAATGATTCTAGAATGGTGAGGATTATGTACAGTGTTTCCAGAACGATAATGTTTATGAAAAGTGTTTATAGAACGGTAAGGTTTCTGAATAGTGTTTCCAGAATAGAGAGGTTTATGTACAATGTTTCTAGAATGGTGAGGTCTATGTACAGTGTATCCAGAATTGTGAGGTTCCAACTACAGCCTCTATTTCCTTTGCATAATTTTGTGTTCATGAATAGTGTTTCCATATTTCTACATTTTTTGACCCCTTTAATGTTTCCTTTGACCTAAAATGCATTTAATCCTTGTTATAAGGACGCTAATGCCGATTCAGAGGACATAACTCCTATATTAATTTACCTAAGGCTCGAGATTATTTTACTCGGTCAAACTGTGTTGTTTAATGCGATCTGATTTTAATGGGAAATCAAGCGTATAATAAACTGTCGCTTCGATAAATCTTCAAAACGGACAAGATATCTTCCTCCCTTTTAATTCCTCCTTGTTCTCTAGTGTGAGATGCTCGAAACGTTCCTTTCGCCCCATAGGAATCAAAAGATCAAACCTTTCCCCAAGGATTGGTTTCCTCGACGTTCTTCCTGCTGCATGTGCACCCCTACATTGGTGTAAGCGGAAAGGGTTGATCCTTTATCAAAATAAGTTGTCGTGAGAGGAGGTGATCATGATCATTTTCATATATTATTAGTTTATAAAGAACCTCTTGAACTATTTGAGGTAGGGGACATGTTGCTTCACTCTTCTTTTACATGCAACTGTATTGATGGCATGTTTTATGCCAATAGATGACAATGTAATTGACCTAATAAATATTTGAACTGGATAAAAAATTGATATTGATCATATGTTATTGCATGTTTATTTGAAAGACAATGTGATATATTTTCATTCTTTTTTTAGCTCGTTGTTATTGATGAATATTGGTAAGGAAAGTAAAGTCGGAATTAATTGATAATTGTTTGGCTAAAGATAAAGAGTCTTATAAATGAATCTGGTTCTTCTTGTTGTAATTTTATGTTAATCAAATTGATGTAGTAATCATGATTATTTATTTTTGTTATCTTACAAATTAGGTTTCCCAATTTTGGAACAAACAGATAATAAATCGGTTAATCCAAGATGGATTAAATAATTGTTGGGTAGATAAAAGATAATTGCTTGTAGGGTTCTGAGTAACCCTCTTGTTTGTTAAAGGGACAATAGCTCAATTTTTAAGATGTTTGTTTTACTGCTTCTTTTGTATTGATGTGATCCTAGATGGTTGTGGTGATATGTAGAGGCAGTGAGGCCTATTTTTTGTGTCAGTAGTTGATCCATAGAGTGGAGAGATACATTGGTTTATGTATGTGGGTGTCGGGGAGGACACCGGGGATGAGGCAATAGAATGGATGTGATTATTGGATGATTGCTGTTTCTTCAGTGGATTATCTACATTACTTTTCCCCACTTCTCAATGCAGTTGTCTTGTTGACCTTCTTCCGAAAGAGGCGAAGACGCGCGAGCTATGCCACGTGCATTCCGTTTTTAGATTCTCAAGGGATGATGGGTCTCTGCTCTTGATATTGGTGGCAGAGACTCGATGGGTAGTACATCTACTCACCATGTTGAGCACCCTTGTGTTTAGTATCATAAATTTTTTTTCTAGAATGATAGGGAATATGGGAAAGTAATTCTATAATGAATAATTTAATATATTATTTTAACCCATGGGGTTGGAGTTTCTGGAACATAATGATGAGGTTGTAATTCGAAAGGGATAGTAGACTTTGGGTATGATGCTAATGTAATTTAATGTGGAATTTTTAATGGTTAGTTAATGTTTAAATAATTAATTAACATAAACTGGAACTTTTAAAAAAAGAAATGAATTAAAGCAATAAATCTTTTTAAATGGTTGTGTGCTTATAGGATACCTAGTCTTAGAAGTGGTTGTCGGGAGTCTGAGAGAAGTTAGCTGTTGTTGTGACTAAGACTTGTTTACACCCATAGTGTGGTATTGAGATAAAGTATACTCTGTACTTTTTGTGTTTCTAGATGCTAATCCACCATGTTAGTAGGGGAAACTTACACCCTGTGGATATTGAGCCCTCGGGGGGTGTTTTCCCCAACATTCATGTAGGAGGATGGATGTATGACTACACCCTTTGGCCCACACTTTTATCTTGGTAGTTTCTTTTTCTGGTCGACACAAAGGATAGTTTTCCCCATATTTGTGTGTAGAGGGATGTAATGGATTTAGGATATTCACACATATATATTCTGGATAGAGTATCCTATGGACTTCTATTGGTGTAACATGTATAGGTTGTGGTGTCTTGAGGATCCATACTCGGTGTATGGTCTATTATGGCTTGAGGAAAAATACCCAATGTATGATACACATTATGTGAGATTTGGTGGCTCCTGGAAACAACATGATTACATTGGTGTGTGGACGTGGTGGTTTTGTTGCACGAGGTACATATTGTGGTGCTTCACCCAGGTGTCTGCTGGCAACCCTTTTTTGAGAGAGATGCTTAGGACAAGCGTTGTTGGGGAAAAGCGGAAAACCAGTGGGGAAGTAGTAGCGGTTTACCCTTGATATTCTTCATTACATTATATACTCTTGAATGCATTACTTGGTGAGAGTAGCCATGGTGGGGATGTGAACATAGAATACCTATTTAGGTGATGAGTCAGTCTCAATTGTTCTTCACAATGCTTTGGAATGCTTTCTTTACATTTTCACAAGAGGATTTGGGGAGGATCCAACTGAGTATACTGTTATACTCACCCAATGTCTATATAAAATATTTTTTAGGTCACTTGGAGTAGGTTGGAGATCAAGTTGTTCTCAACTAGCTTGGGGTTACAGGAGCTATTCGCGCATGTATTTGCTGCTATTTTTTACATTTTTGGGTACTTAAAATTTTTCCCCTTTTAGTTATAGTATTTTACCGTAAAATTACATGTGTACTTGGGATTTTATTTATATTTATGTATGAGATAGATTTGGTTGGTGTATATCTTAATTTTCTCTTCTGCATGTGATCCCTTAGAGGTTAATGCCTCCCATTTGTGTGTTTACTATATCATCGGTGCTAGTCGCCAACCCGAGGCCTGCTAGAGGCGGGACTAGGGGTCATTATCTCCCTTATCACATTACCGTCCTAGGAGGGGTAATCTTTGTTGGGAGGGGTTCGTGACGTATTACATCCCCATGTGAGGAAAAATATGGATAGAGATGACGTAAAAAACAGTACAAGGCATTTCTAAAGGATTTGAATATCCTTAAAATATTGATTCCCGTAATGTATATTTCTAATTATTCATAGAGATTGAAATACATCCAAAAATCTAGGAAAACAGCTCTGTAAATTTTTTATCCTAATACCTTAATATATTTCTCTTCTATTGTAATTTAAATCATCACACATTTATGGATTTGAGGCCCTCAACATTCCATTAATCATTTACTTATTTTGATTAATGACCTCAATCACTATTTATAATTATTAAAACATTTAATCCAAATACATATTTTTACATTATAATAATAAAATTCAATGTAGAAACATAGTTATATTTTCTTCCATTTGAAATTATTACTCCTCATTCTCTCTTATAAATAGGATATTTTATTAACTATTTTACAATGAAGATTTCTTCAACAATTTTATTTTCAAATACCAAACCCTAGATTACCAATATCATGATTCAATTATGAGGTTGAAATTTATTTAATATGGGGAGAATATAACAAAATAATATTTTAAATTATTTCACTTTTTGAATAAATTAAATTTTGTTTATATCATTCTTTAAACACAACACCCAATTAATCATTCACTACATGTATCACTGAGATTAGTTTGTGAAACGTGAAACATTAAGAACATAACATAATATATGATCCTGATAACTTGAGATATATTTACAATTCTAAATATATTAAATAATTTGTTTTGAAGTTAATAAATTATATATTAGAGATATATGATAAAAAATATATATTTTTACGCGTAAAAATCTATATTTTTTTTTCTATATGTAGTTTTTCTTCTTTTTAATGGCACATCATTTTGAAAATAAATTATGAATCATTTATAAAAAAATATGGAGAATAATTATTATTATCGAATTAATAAATTCAAAATTATATTTTGGTAAATTTTTGTTTTTTTTCTATGAATACTTTCTTTTATTAACAGAGATAAATTCTGCATTTTAGTTGAGAACTATTTTTCGTTTAAATAAATATTAATATCAAAATATTATTTAATTTTTTTAAACTCAAAATATATAGATTATACATATATTAATCGAATTTTAGTCATTGTAATCATTATTTTCTAATATATTATATAAATACATATTAGTATTTTGAATGTTCTAAATTTAAAAACTCCCTTTCTCACCACCTTTGTGTGATTATATATCACATTAGTTTGGACAATTCTATTAATCTAATTTGAAAAAAATAGATATAAATAGTTGTAATCATTATAATTTTTTTAATAATTTAATTTTATTCTTTACAAAAATGAATGTGGAAAGTATTTAAAAATAATTACTATGATAAAGGTAAAAATTATTTTTCTTAATGGTTAATCTTTATTCTTAAGAGTGGAAAAGACTAAGAAAGTTTTCAAAAAGCATTTCACATGACTTATTTTGACTATATATGTCATATTCCTAATTTTATGAGTGATCATGATATTAGTATAAGAAATTGATCAATATAAAAATTTATGTAAGGAGAAAGACAATAAAGCCTTTGGTTCTGAAAACCCACATTATTTCTGATAATGGCATTATTTTTAAAGGTAAATGACTCATTTTTCACATAATAATTAATAGGTGGTTTTTAAGGATGAAATAGTAACATAAAATTTTTTCGAAACCCTAATGTTGGGATTATTTGGTTAATAAACAAATAAAATTTATAATACTACAAATATTAAAATATTATAAACAAGAATAATTTTTGTCAACCATTATTTATATTTGTGGATATTCCATGTTAAATATTTCTTAACTTAATATTATTTAATTCCATAAATTAAATTATATTTTAAAATGTAAATTATTTAAATTATTTGAAAATCAAAATTAATGTTATTTTATAATAACTGATATTTTATGTATATATTTAATATTTTGTTATAGCCAATATTCATAAAATATGTATTTAAATATCGATAAATATCAAATATCTTTTTTTCACTGGAAAATTATTCCTTTAACATTAACATATTGACACCTAAATAGAGAAAATATTTTTAGTGTGGTTCGTGTTAAAGCATTGTTTTTGCACAATAAATACACTTATTTAATATTTAATTACAAATTAAAATTAAAATTTTATTTTGTAACATATATATTATTTGTATAAATAATTAGATCCATATTAGATAATATTTAAAACTTTATTTTTTTATTGGTTGAATTACATAGTTTAGACAACTAGTTATCGGAATGAAAAACCAAAATGAAAATCAAATTAAAATAATTTTATAATACGTAACAAAATAACCATTTTTTTCATGTGGGACTACATGTAATGACAATACATATTTAATCTATATTTTTCCAATTTGGATGAATATTAATTAAGATAGACATCCAAATTGGGTTCATCGTTTGTTATTTATATGAACGACAGTCGTCCTCCACTATAAAAAGGAATTCACTATTGCCCTTCCTCACACGTCTGAAGAAACATTGGAAAATCCGACCCCTGAGAAAATAATATTTGAAAATCCCCCTATCCAAACATCCTAGAAACCTCACTTTGGGATGAAATCAAACTAAATATGAATTTTGGAATAAACGAAAAGGAATTACATGAAGAAGATGTAACGTTCTACAATAATATCTTCTGTTTTATTTCATTATCCATCACATCAATTATTATTATATATTATTTGTATAATAAAATATTTATCCATAATATAATGATATTTTTTTACCTTAAGGTTATAAAATAAAATTTAAAACAATTCACTTATATGGGATACACATTCATCATTCGTGTGTATGGCAGAAAACTGCATAGCGAATTGATATTGTTCTTTCATATATTACCACCATTCATGGTTTGAAAAATGATGGATGTATAGTGTGAATATGAAATATATTTTATTTATGATGTTTTTATTATTTTTTTAATATTTATATAACATATTATTTTATTCTTTCCAGTTTTCTGTGGATGCGATAACATCATTTATAGAAGATAGTAAAACACCCCACTCAAAGAAATGCATTTCATTAACTCTATAAATGGAATGTATGAAAAAAGATTGTAATTAAATTATTTGACATATATTAAAAAAATGATAATATAATAATATTATATATATATATATATATCACATACTTCTTAAATATAAAAATAAATCAGATGTAGCGCTCATGTATATGTATAGCATACTGTCTCCATCAATGTTGCATTTCATTTCATATCTCCAAATTTTATGGATTAATAAAAATATATATATTATATATATATTATATTTAAATCATGATTTACATTCTTTATGTGATTAAATCATGAATTAATTAATTATATCAAAAATAAAAATTCAAATATACCCAAAAAACAATGTAATTAACTCAAGAAATAGTGAAAATAATGAATGATTATTAATAATTAGGTAAAAAGATATTATAAAACTATAATATATGATATTTAAAATTTTAGTTTGGGTTTTTATAATTTAATTAAATTCATGAATTAATTATACATGATTTTAATGGATTTTCACCCAAAAGATACATCAATGTAATGGATTTTGTCTCAATTTGCATTCTATTGTGACAAATATTCTGTTATACACCAACTCATATTATTGTGGTCTATATACTACCCCTTTCTAATTTAGTTTCACGATTCACTAATAATTCACTGTATTTTATGTTTCAATTTTAACAATAAAATCCATGGGGATTTTATATAATAATTAATAAGTGGTTAATGTTATATTCGCATTATTACTTTCTTTTGTGATTCTTAAATTTATCTTCAATCAATCACTTAACTAGGATAATTTTTATTGGACGTTAAATTTATAATAAATATATATATTATAATAAAATGTATATTATTATTACATAAACTATATAATATTTTTACATATGGTGTTCACTTTGAATTTTATTTTACTAATTGGGGAATTACAGATAAATCTAAATCCCTTATTCGAAACATATATTTATTAAGGAACATTTTTTGATTTATGTTTATTATTTAATTCTATGAGGGATGACTTGAAAATGTAGTATTAGGGTTGAAAATAGGTTAATTCAACCCCCTCGATGCAATTTTATTCTCTTTATATGAATTATATTGCCAAATTAGAGCAGTAAAAACATTATTGAGAATAAATCATGATTGAAAACATATCGTGTTCCTATGAGACATGAAGTCTAATAATTACACATTTATTTTATAGATAATTTTGTTTTTATTATTTCCAATTTTATTCTTTCATTGAAATTATCACTGGATTCACTTCATTATATTTTTTTTGATTAAATGTCATGTGTTTCCATTATTTACCACAAAAATAGATTATTCGTTATCTATTTTTTTGAATGGATATTGTGTAAAATAATTTACCATTACATGTTGATTATTCTTATTGATTCACTAATTCTTCTGATTTATGTTTCCCCTTAATATGAATTTGATCTAACATAATTTTGTTTCCTTATACCAAGATATGAAGATGAATTCATGGAAATATTTTCAAGGATTTAGTTTATTTATCTTCATTTTTTTGAATTTTTTATTTTCGTTTCCAATTATAAATTGGGTATCATGTTTCTAATATAAGTTTCTAAAAAATAAAAAATAATCAGTTCTTGGGGATTTTATTCCTTATAAAAATGAAAATTTATGGAATTAAATCACTAACTCTGGGCATCTGTAGTCACGGTGTTACATCAATGAAAAATTAAAAAAATTAATTTGAACTTTTTCAAAGGATCTAGATATACTACATCACTACTCATTTAATATAAGACAATTTTATTATGACATAGATGTTTTTAAATTATATAACTGAATAAAAAAATAAAATGTATGGAATGATGTCCATATTATCATTTATTAGTGAAAAAGTATATGAAAAATTAAGTGTAGATGATGGGGTTTATGATGACATTATATTGGTGATTTATATAGTTGACATGGTGGATTCTATAGATCTATATAAATCTGATTTGTAGTAGTGAAATAGCTACTGTGTATTCTTGATGTCTATCTAACATAAATTTAATATTATTTAGTGAATACATTGATTAATTATATTAGTTAGGGAGAATCATATACAGAACTATAGATATTTCTATAGGAATAAATTAAATAAGTAACATATAAATGTTGGGTGGGATACCATAGAAGTATTCAATATTATGGTATATAGGGAAACCATAGTGTTAATCTATTTCCACAATTTTAATCCTGTAGGATAAGACCATTGTACTCTAGAATGGGAATCCATTTGAGAATCTATAATTTTATTCCCTATGAGTTTAGTTTTGGTGTCAAAAATTATATGCCTTATAGCCATTAATATTACATTGAAGAATACTTGATAGTGGTGAATGAGAAATCATGTAAATATGTAATATTTTGTTCCCAATAAAGTAAAAATAGTGTGTTCCTCTTATGTTAAATACATACATCACATACACATGATGAAAATTTGGTATAAACAGTATAAGGCCCCTGCCTTAATCATCTCTTAATATTGAATTAAATGAATAATTCACATTGATGATCTTTTCAGGTTTAGAGTTTTAGAGAATTAGAACATAACTACTACATCTCAAAAGATTACAAGGTAGACACTTCTACTATGTTTCCATAGAATAAAAAAAACTCTTAAAAAGAAACATGTCTAGTTCCATGTTTTATATAGCATGAATTTCCCTTGATCCCATCATTGACCCTATTCCACATTAGGTCCTATGAAAAACATTTCAAGAAATCTTGGGTTGAGCATAAAGATCTCAGTAAGGGATACACAAAGAATTAAAACTGATAGTTTATCCAAACAACAAGTAAACCAAGTATACTTTATGAAGGTAATATTTTTCACCTTTATGAAGTAGTAAAAACTCTTCACTGAATAAAAGATCATTACTTACACATTTTTAACCAAAATATTACCATAAAACCCAAATAAAGATCACATAACATATAAAGGTAACTTGGGACATAAACATACTTAAGTGGAATAACCATACGGTTGACTTCCACACATATCACTTAATGGAATAGCCATACGGCCAACTTCCATACATACTTAATGGAATATCCATACGGATGACTTCAATACCCAAGGCATTGGAGGTTATAACGTAACCACTGGTCTTGGAATTCACGTCACCACCCGTCAAATGTCCAAGTACCATTATAAAATCTTAAGACATAAAACAATTATAATGGAAAGAAAACATTTCCACACATTGATCACAATATATCACTTAAATATATTGACATAAAAAATCCATTATAAAAACCATTTTCAATACCAAAATACATAAAAGAGAATATGGTATTTATTTAATTTTTTAAAAAAACCTTACGGCCTGTTCAGGAAGCCAAAGACCAAATAATACTCGTGGCGACGGAAAAGGTCGTTGTCACCGCGTACGTTAAAAGAAAAATTCTTTTTTGTCGTTTTTTAAAACAATTCGTAGAAAAATATTCTTTTTGGATAAAAGTAAAAGTCAAAGGGGTTTATACACCGTATAAAATAAAGTTGTGTATAAAACGAAATATGCCTCAATGAAAGGAGATTGAGACGAAGTCCCCTACAAAGATCATTTTTTAAATAAAATAGATCTATTATGTGTATTCACTATATTTACACATAAATAAAGTATAAATACCAGATATGACATAATAATATCATGACATAATTTGAAAGTAGGAGATTAACCCAAAGAATGGAAATTGGGTTAAAAAATTCCCTTACCTCATGACCGACGTGACTTGATTGCTCTTTAATCTCCTGAATAATAAACTTGAGTTAATTTATACTTTATTAAGAACCTTTTTTAAGATTATTATTCATTTTATTTCAATTATTTCCATGTTATAAGCATTATTTAATCATTTCTGTTAATAATGTTTGTTTTGTCGATACTTGGTTCTTTAGTCGAAAGTGGACTTCTTACAATTACATGTTGTTCGTGTGGTCAAAGGTTCATTATATCCAAAAAGATATTCATGATTCGGATATCATATATATCATATATATCCATCATATACATGTATTTATAATATTACATAATCATTTATAGGTAAGAAATGAAATGCACCGTTCATGGAGACGGTAAGACGAACGTACGCATGAACGCTACTTTCATTTCTATGTCATATTAATGGAATTAAAACAAAATTAGAGGTATGAATATTTTAATTCCTTAATTATATTAATCATTTAGATGTAACATACATCATATATATCCATTATATATATGTAATTATAATAGTAAATTACATTTGGGGATAAGAAATGAAATGCACCGTTCATGGAGACGGTAAGCCGTTCGTACGCATGAACGCTACTTTCATTTCTATCTCATACTTTAATGGGAAGAAATAATACTGATATAGAGGTATATTATAATTCCATTATAACATCATATATAATAACGTTTAATCCATCCTTTATACGTCCCACATATAGCCTTAACGAATCAAATCAATTTGAGGGGGCGGTAGTCCGCACTTCCTTAAATGAAGATATCGCATTTACCCATAATGGAAACCATAAAGGTATGCCCAAAATGAAAAATACAGAAGCTTAAGGAAAAAATAAACATATTATATATCATATATCAATATAGTGTCATCTTAATGGCCACCTTTGAAGGTGTTAAAAGAATGTTGAACAATCATCGTTTTTGGAGGCTGAAATTCGCCATCCACGGAAACAGTATGTTCTTTAACCATTAGATGTAGGTGTGTTAAAATGTAGCTTGAAAACATATTATAAAAACATAATAGTATATTGAAGATACTGATGTTGTTACCAAATAAATGAATAAAATGATTTTAGGGGGTTGGAGAAGTAAAATAAAACAAAAGAACTGAAGTGAAGACATTGCATTAAAATCGGGTAAATCCCTTTGGTTTGAGCTCAAAGGCTTCCTTGGGAAGACTTCTGCCCAATGTGAGGCTTCTAAGAGTAAGAGAAGGATGTGTAGAGGCAAAATGGTCAGAGTTTGTCCGAGCCATAGGCTTTGGAAGTGTGGGTAAGGTGGTAGAGGTGGGTCCTATTATAAGAGGAGAGGATGGGCACTCTTGGAAAGTAAAGAAATGTTACTTTATTTTAAAATGAGTTTTGGATTTTAATGGTCCCACATTTATGTGTTTCGAGGATAAGGTGATAAGAGTTTTAAATCCACCCATCCAATAGTTTTTGTACATATTGAGGTCATTGATTTTACATTATCATTTCATTTTATTTAAATCCTTTATTAATAAGGTAATCGCTGCATCATCATGATGTCATAAATAATATAATATATTTAATGTCTAAAAATTATAAAAAATATACTATGATGTAGGAAATCATTTTATATTTCCAATGAATATTTATAGTCAAAAATCAGATTTTTATAACCCCATGTAAATTTTTTTTAGTAAAACATCTCATGTTTGTGTCGTTTTTACTTTAACATTTAATAAAAAGTTATTTATGTTATTTACCAAACAAAGTGGCTCCATGCGGTCCCCAAGTTGACCCACGGATTTTCTTGGTCGGCCATGACACATCCAATGAGGGTAGGACATGTTTCAAGCTCATCTCATATTATTAAAACATTATTTTTACCTTAAACTACACTAATTACCTCCAATCGCGATTATGAACATAAAAGTTACTATTCACCAAAAAATTATTTTAATCTCTTTGAACCACATTTTACTTCTTAATGACAACCTTGTATGTAGTATTTTTGAAAATGAAATCACAGAAGTGACAATGTTTCATTTAAACGAAAAATCAGTTTCTTTAACTACCACTTAGTGGTTTCACTATTCATCCAAAATTGATGTTTTTCAGAAAAGTACCAAAACTTCACTCTAAACTATATTTGATATTCTGAATTATAAAATGATGTCTATTTTACAAAATGCAGAACATATAAGTCACATTAATTAATTTAATAATTAATTCCCGCTGTCATGACAAATATCGTGTTTTTATGAAACAATAAGTATCAAAAGATTGACACTAGTTTAAGTCCAAATTCAAAGTGAAATTGATTCCAATGACACCATTGGATTAAATGGTAAAAATATATTCTAATTTTACTTTAAAACCAATTCAAAAGATAATATAATCATATAAATAAATTAGATTAAAAATAGGTTTTGAAGTAAAATACAACATTTTACAATATTCATTAAAAAAATGAACTTTATCGGGAAGATACCAAAAATTTACACAAAGTAAATTTTGATGTCCCGATTCTAAAGAAGAGTTTTATTTGGTCCAATATAATGTTTAAGAATGAAAAAAACTATATTTAATGACGGTTCTCCATCAAAAGGCGATAAGTTAACCTTTAGTGAAAATTAGGGCATATATGCCCAAAATTGAATTCTTTCCATATTTTAAGCCTTTATCTTTTATTAGATAAAAGTAAAAACATTTAAAAACATATATAATCATATTTTAGTTATTTTTATCCTTTCCCTCTAATACAATGGCTATGTGTTAACTAGCTTTTAAAATAATATTATTTTATTACTAGTGTGCAACGTAAGATTTCAATGAAACTCTTTGTTGCATATCGGGTACGCTATCGAACATCGAAACCCATGTAAAGTAATATTAATATTTAATTCGTAAATATTAATAAATATGAAAATCCTTTATTCTTTATTTACCTAGAATGTTACATCCTTCCCCCCTTTTGGGAATTGCGTCCTCACAATTTTATTCACTTATCAAAATAAGTGGGGGTATTTATCCCTCATAGCATTTTCAGATTCCCATGTTGCCTCTTCAACCATATAGTTTTTCCACAAAACCTTTACTTGATGAATTAACTTATTTCGCAACACTTGCTCTCTTCAGTCAAGAATCTGGACTGGTTGTTCTTCATAAGAGAGTTTCTCTTCCAACTGAACTACCTCTGGGCTCAAAACATGAGATGGATCTGGCATATACTTTCTCTACATCGAAACATGAAAAACATTATGTACCTGAGATAAACTCGGAGGTAAAGCCACTCGGTAAGGAACTGATCCAACATTCTCTAGAATTTCATATGGTCCAATGATCCTTGGACTCAACTTTCCTTTCTTACCAAATCTCATCACACTTTTCCATGGAGAAACCTTGAGATAAACATGATCACCTACCTCGAAAGATAGATTCTTCCTCCGGTTATCCGCATAACTCTTCTTCCTGATCTGAGCTGTTCTCATGTGTTTCTGAATAAACTGAACTTTTTCTGCCATCTCTTCTACCAATTCTGTTCCCATCAGCTTCCTTTCACCCACTTCATCCCAAAATGCTGGAGTTCGACACCGCTACCCATATAATGCCTCAAATGGTGCCATCTGTATACTGGAATGAAACTGTTATTATAAGAAAACTCAACCAATGAAAGATGTTGGCTCCAACTTCCCTGATAATCCATAGAACAAGCTCGTAGCATATCCTCCAAGGTCTGAATTGTTCGTTCTGACTGCACATCTGATTGAGGATGAAAAGCTGTATTAAAATTTAATTCAGTACCCAACGACATCTGAAGGCCTTTCAAAAAGGTAGAAGTAAACCTGGGATCACGAACTGACACAATGGAGAGAAGAACTCCATGTAACCTGACTATCTCTTTAAGATACAAACAGGAAATTTGATCTAGTGAAAAAGTATCTCGTATAGAAAGGAAATGAGAAGATTTAGTCAAGCGATCAACAATAACCCAGATTGCATTATTATCTCGAGATGTCCTCGGTAATCCCATAATAAAGTCCATGGATATGTTTTCCCATTTCCACTCTGGCACTGGTAAAGGCTGAATTATCCCTTTCGGTAACTGTCGCTCTGCTTTAACCTGCTGACAAGTCAACCAGTTCACAGTAAAATCAGCAATATCTATTTTCTTTCCATCCCACCAGTAATACTCCCGCAGATCCCTGTACATCATAGTACTGCCAGGATGAACTGAAAACGGAGAACTATGAGCTTCACATAACAACTCTCTCTTCAACTATGAATCACAAGTCACACACAATCTCTTCCCAAACCTCAAAACACAATCATTATCAATGTTGAATTTAGGAAACTTACCCTTCTGAACCAGCTCTACCTTTTTCTGCAACTCACTATCTTCCCTCTATGCTTGCTTAATTCTGTCTGATAGGGATGATCTCACTGATACCTGAAACAAAATAAAATAACTTCCTACACCAACAATTTCTATGCCAAAGTTCATCAAATCAAAAACCAAAGGATCCCGTTCCAAACGTAGCATGGTTAATGAATAATTTCTTTTTCGACTCAAATCATCGGCCACTTTATTTGCTTTTCTCGGATGGTAGTGAATTGTACAATCATAATCCTTGATTAATTACAGCCATCTCCTCTGTCTCATGTTCAATTAATTCTGAGTGAATATATACTTTATACTTTTGTGATCAGTATATATTTCACACTTTACACCTTACAAATGATGCCTCCAAATTTTTAAAGCAAAAAAAACAGTAGCTAATTCCAAATCATGTGTAGGGTAATTTACCTCATGAGTTTTCAACTAACGTGAAACATACACAATTAACTGATCATTCTACATAAGGACACATCCAAGTCCCTTTAGTGAAGCATCACTATATATAACAAACTCACCATTCCTGGAAGGATGTGCCAAAACTGGATCATTCACCAATATTTTTTTCAACTCCTGAAAAAAATCATCACATTCTTTTTTCCAGATAAACTTAACACCCTTCCGAGTTTGCTTAGTCATTGGACTAGATAACCCTGAAAAATTTTCAACAAACCTTCGCTAGTAACCTACCAAACCAAGAAAACTACAGATCTCGGTTACATTTGTGGGTCTTGGCCATTCTTCAACAACTTTTGTTTTAGCAGGATCAACAGTTATGCCATCTTTTGAAACAATGTTACCCAGGAAGGAAATTTGTTGTAACCAAAACTCACACTTGCTGAATTTTCCATATAGTTTCTTTTCTTTTAAGGTTTTCAAGATAACCCTTAAATGAAATTCATGTTCTTATTTAATTTTAGAAAACACAAAAATATCATCAATAAAAACAACCAACATTTTTCACCTGAGTCAACTGAGCCATCACTACAATAAACTGTTTAGTTCTGATTCTGACCATATCAGGATACTGATTTGAAAGTTCATTTCCCTCTGTATGCCTTCCCAAAAAATTTGTTCTGTTTCCTCTATGAAAAACCATTCTTAACATAGAAATATCTTAGGCGAAGCAACATGGTAATATTTAAATGCTATATCATTTCATTCATACCATAATTTAACTTATAATTTAACAATTCTCTAACTCCTAATGTTTTCTAAACCGACCTCTGATACCAACTATAAGGCCTCGGCCTTAAACATCTCTTAATATTGAATTAAATGAATAATTCACATTGAGGATCTTTTCAGGTTTATAGTTTTAGAGAATTAGAACATAACTACTTCATCTCAAAAGATTACAAAGTAGACAGTTCTATTAAGTTTCCATAGAATAAAAAAACTCTTAAAAAGAAACATGTCTAGTTCCAAGTTTTATATAGCATGAATTTCCCTTGATCCCATCATTGACCCTATTCTACATTAGGTCCCGTGAAAAACATTTCAAAAAAACATGGGGTGAACATAAAGAGCTCAGTAAGGGATACACAAATAATGAAAACTGTTAGTTTATCAAAACAACAAGTAAACCATGTATACTTTATCAAAGTAATATTTTTCACCTTTATGAAGTAGTAAAAACTCTTCATTGAATAAAAGATCATTACTTACCCTTTTGTAAGCAAAATTTTACCATAAAAACCATAGAAAGATCACATAACATATAAAGGTAACTTGAGACATAAACATACTTTTGTGGAATAACCATACGGTCGACTTCCACACATATCACTTAATGAAATAGCCATACGGACAACTTCCATACATACATAATGGAATAGCCATACGGACGACTTCCATACCCAATGCATTGGTGGTTATAACGTAACCACCCGCCCTGGTATTCACGGAACCACCCATCATATGTTTAATCACGTAACCACCAGTCAAATGTCCAAGTACCGTTATAAAATCATGCGACATAAAAAAAATATAATGGAAAGAAAACATTTCCACACTTTGATCAAAATATATCACTTAAATATATTGACATAACAAATCCATTATAAAAACCATTTTCAATACCAAAATACATAAAAGATTATATGGTATTTATTTCATTTTAAAAAAAACTTTACGGCTTGTTCAGGAAGCCAAAGACCAAATAATACTCACGGCGGCGGAAAAGGTCATTGTCACCATGTACGTTAAAAGAAAAAATTCCTTTTTGTCATTTTGTAAAACGATTCATAGAAAAAGATTCCTTTTGTATTAAAGTAAAAGTCAAAGGGGTTTATACACCATATAAAATAATGTTGTGTATAAAATGAAATGTGCCTCAATGAAAGGAGATTGGGAGGAAGTCCCTTACCAAGATCATTTTTTAAATAATGTAGATCTACTATGTGTATTCACTATATTTACACATAAAGAAAGTATAAATACCAGATAGAACATAATAATATCATGACATAATTTGAAAGTAGGAGATTAACCCAAAGAATGGAAATTGGGTTAAGAAGTTCCCTTACCTCATGTCCGACGTGACTTGATTGCTCTTTAATCTCCTGAATAATAAACTTGAGTTAATTTCTACTTTCTTAATAACATTTTTTAAGCTTACTATTCCATTTATATCAATTATTTCTATATTATAAGAATTATGTAATCATTTAAGTTAATAATGTTTGTTTTGTCGATACTTGGTTCTTCAGTCGAAAGTGGACTTCTTAAAATTACATGTTGTTAGTGTGGTCAAAGGTTCATTATATCCAAAATGATATTCATGACTTGGATATCATATATATCATATATATCCATCATATACATGTATTTATAATATTACGTAATCATTTAGAGGTAAGAAATGAAATGCACCATTCATGGAGATGGTAAGTCGTACGTACGCATGAACGCTAATTTCATTTTTATGTCATATTAATGGAATTAAAAATAAATGAGAGGTATGTATATTTTAATTCCATAATTATATTAATAATTTAGATGTAACATACATCATATATATCCATTATATATATGTACTTATAATAGTACATTACATTTGGGGACAAGAAATGAAATGCACCGTTCATGGAGACGGTAAGCCGTACGTACGCATGAACGCTACTTTCATTTCTATATCATAATTTAAATGGAAGAAATAATAATTATATAGAGGTATATTATAATTCCAGTATAACATCATATATAATAACTTTAAATCCATCCTTTATACGTCCCACATATGGCATTAACGAATCAAATCACTTTGAGAGGCAGTAGTCCGCACTTCCTTAAATAAAGATATCGCGTTTACCCATAATGGAAACCATAAAGGTATGCCCAAAATGAAAAATACAGAAGCTTAAGAAAAAATAAACATATAATATATCATATATAAATATATTGTCCTCTTAATGTCCACCTTTGATGGTGTTAAAAGAATGTTGAACAAATCATCGTTTCGGGAGGCAGAAATTCGCAATCCACGGAAACAGTATGTTCTTTAACCATTAGATGTAGGTGTGTGTAATTTTAGCACTAATCCTTCTAATAAAAACATCCTAGTATATTTAAGATACTGGAGTTGTTACAAAAGAAATGAATAAAAAGAGTTTATGGGGTTGGAGAAGTAAAATAAAACAAAGGGACTCAAATGAAGACATTTCCTTAAAATCGGGTAACTCACTTTGGTTTGAGCTCAAAGGCTTCCTTGGGAAGACTTCTGCCCAATGTGAGGCTTCTAAGAGTAATAGAGGGATGTGGAGAGACAAAATGATCAGGTTTTGGCCGATCCAAAGGCTTTGGAAGTGTGGGTAAGGTGGTAGAGGTGGGGGCCTTTTACAAGAGGAGAGTAAGGGCACTCTTGGAAAGTAAAGAAATGTTACTTTATTTTAAAATGAGATTCTGATTTTAATTGTCCAAAATTGATTTGTTTAGAGGATAAGGTGATAAGGGTTTGAAATCCACCCATCCAATAGGTTATGGACATGTTTAGGTCATATATTTTACATTATCATTTCATTTTATTTAAATCCTTTATTAATGAGGTAATCGCTGCATCATCATGATGTCATAAATAATATAATTTATTTAATGTCTAAAAATTATTAAATATATACTATGAGGTAGGTAATCTATTTAGATTTCTTATGAATATTTATAGTCAAAAATATGATTTGTATAACCCCATGTAAAAATTGTTTAAGTAAAACATTTCAGGTTTCTGTCATTTTAATTTAACATTTAATAAAAAGTTATTTATGTCATTTCCCAATCAAAGTGGCTCCATGGGGTCCCCAAGTTGACCCATTGATTTTAATGGTCGGAAATGACACATACAATGAGGATAAGACATCTTTCAAGCTCATCTCATATTATTAAAACATTATTTTTACCTTAAACTACACTAATTACCTCTAATCGCGATTAAGAACATAAAAGTTACAATTCACCAAAAAATTATTTTCATCTCTTTGAACCACATTTTACTTCTTAAAGACAATCATGTATGTCGGATCTTTGAAAATAAAATCACAGAAGTGACAAAATTTCATTTAAACGAGAAATCAGTTTCTTTAACTACCACTTAGTGGTTTCACTATTCATCAAAAATTAAAGTTTTTCAGAAAAGTACCAAAACATCACCCTAAACTATATTTGATATTATGAATTAAAAAATGATGTCTATTTTAAAAAATTCAAAACATATAAGTCATATTAATTAATTTAATAATTAATTCCCACTGTCATGACAAATAGCGTGTTTTATTGAAACAATAAGTATCAAAAGATTGACACTAGTTTAAGTCCAATTTCAAAGTAAAATTGATTCTAATGACCACCATTGGATGAAATGGTAAAAAAATATTCTAATTTCACTTTAAAACCAATTAAAAAGATAATCTAATAATATAAATAAATTATATTAAAAAGAGGTTTTGAATTAAAATACAACATTTTACAGTATTCATTAAAAAAATGAACTTTATCGGAAAGATACCAAAAATTTACACAAAGTAAATTTTGATGTCCCGATTCTAAAGAAGAGTTTTATATGGTCCAATAGAATGTATAAGAGTAAAAAAAACTATATTTAATGATGGTTCACCATCAAAAGGTGATAAGTGAACCTTTAGTAAAAATTAGGGCATATATGCCCAAAATTGAATTCTTTCCTTATTTTAAGCCTTTATCTTTTATTAGATAAAATTAAAAACATTTAAAAAACATATATAATCATATTATAATTATTTATATCCTTTCCTGCCAATAAAATGGCTATGTGTTAACTTCCATTTAAAATAATATTATTTTATTACTAGTGTGCAACGTAAGATTTCAATGAAACCATTTGTTGCGTATCAGGTACGCTATCGAACATTGCAACCCCTTTAAAGTAAAATTAATATTTAATTTGTAAATATTAATAAATATGAAAATTATTTATTCTTTATTTACCTGGGATGTTACAAACAGTATATCTACATTATCTAACCAAAAATATTAAGTTTTATTAAAAATAGGTCTTAGGATTGTAATAAATTAAATAAAAATATGTAATACCTGATTCAAACCACTCCCCTCTCATGGGATAAATTATGCATGTTGGGAATTTCATTTATCATTGTCTATATATGATAAAACATCAGTAAATTATCCACCATTTTCATTAATATTAATTAATTTCATCCTGTTTAATTTAATGCAGCTTATATCAATCTAATCTAAATGAAAATAGATCTCCTCTAGTGACTTTCATAAAAATTATCATCAACCAACAACATCAACATTAGAATTATTTTTCTAGGTTAATACTTTGAATATAATTTGTCTCAAAATATATATTTTTATACCATAATGTGGAAAATTTCATACTAAAACATTAAATAATTCTAATAAAATAGTTAATTATTCATTCCCAAATTGATTCCAATTTTCAATTTCAATCTTAATTTAAATAGACTACAAAGTCTTAAATACAAATGTTAAAAAATATCATGCTAAATAATACTAGATGGTGATGGAATGGGGTGAAGTTAATTAAGTCAACTCCACAACATTATTTCATAATGAAAAATGAAAAATAAAGCCTCACTATATCATTGAAGAATTGTGAAATATAAAAGTGTCCCATTGTATTAGAACGATACATATGTTTTTGTTCATGTCTAGATCTAATGGCTTAAATAGTTTTATAAAGTTGGAGATCATTTAAATTTTTTCCAGTTTGACCTAAAACTATTATATAGAAATGAATTAAAAATATAAATATATGTACACAAACACATGATCGTCTTCAATATTTAATTACATCTCCTTTATATAGATCTTATTTCAATACATATTTAGCCATATCTTCACATAATTTATAAATTCTAGTCTTGTATTCTTCATAATTAATAATATATTCATACAATATAATATTTTCTACTTCATGATTATAGTTAATTTCTTCTTTACCTTCATCCTGAGATTCATATTTGTTCATCAATGTTTATCATAAAATATCATTATGATAATACCATATATAAGTTAAAAATATTAAACTAAAAAAAATATGTTTCCTATATAACCTATACATTATTGGAAACTAGATCAAGATACAGTGAAAACATTTTCAATACATATAGAAGGAATTAATAATTACCTCTTAAACTAAATAATAAATAAAAACCTATCAATTAAAAAAAATTACTAATTTTTTTTTTACAACCAAGTAATTCTAAGTGTCGAACCGACATGGTATTTTTAGAATATATAAGATGGTTTTATGAATGTTTAACAATAAGTGAGTTAATGGTTTGAAAATAAATTTTAGATTTTTATTAATTTTCTAAATGATTTGTTTATCTATTAGTTGAATGAAAAAATAGAATAATTGTACAAGTAATTTTTAGAGATGAATTATGGATGATCATTGGTCATGGTATCTTATCTCTAAATAAATAATTCCAAACAAATATGACCAACTAAATTAGATTATATATTAATTAGAATAATAAATGAAATATTTGAAATTAATCACTCTTAATAATATAACACCATTCAAAAAAATGGTTATTAGTTATTTCATAAAAAACGACAATAATCCACACGAGGAATAGTGATTCACTATGAAAGAGTTTTATTATGAAATTAATGAATAAATGCAGTAATTGAAAAAATAAATAAAATATTGAAAAAATTCACATGAAGACTTCCAATTGATGTTAAATCACATGGAACTATGAAAATACCTCATACTAATAAATCTGATGAGGAATAAAAAAAGAACCTAAAATAGTTACATAGAAGAAACTATAGGTTCTATTAATAGTAGAATCACCAGATGACCCTCTGATGGAATGATGATATATTTATAATAGTATAATTAAATATATATTTATAATCATTGAACTCCATTTATAAATCCTTGATAGTACTTTATCTCCCCTCTATGAGATCCACTTTCCTGTCATTTTACATTTATTTGAATTCTTCTCTTAAAATTTATTGCAATTCAAATTTGATAATATTCCCCATTTTGATTTTAATTCATCAATATTTTCACAAGGATGAAATATTATTGAATATATGATATAGCCCCCACATCAATCAATTTATTATTTATATGTTTTGGTGTTTTTTATGTAGCTTCAATTTAATTATCTTTGTTAATTCCATTTGTATTCACCACTACATGATTCTATGTATTAAATTATCGAGTCCTTCTTATTCAACAGTTACTTAAAAAACACGGAATATATCTATATGATAGGGAACCTATAATTTACATAAATCTATAAAATTCAATAATAACACAAAATGGAATATCATTATTTACACAATCATTTAGTTGAGTGTCAAATTCATCATTCTAACAACATTATGGTCACCATATTCAACAGAATCTATGTAGAATTTTGTCTGTCATTACATCATTTGAACATCCTTATATTATATAAATGATCTCCCCATGATTTTTTGTCATCATATTATGCATGAAGTATAATTAAAATGAATCCTTATACACCATATTTATCGAGATAGGGACCCTTAATAATTATTTCACAACCATTATGTTACCACTAATTCACCCTTATGTGGGTAACCTTGAAATATCTTTCACATTACATAATCTTACACTACTTTTTCATAGATCGATTTAGAAATTAGATATCCTGCCATAGCTACCATTTATACATATAAATATTCTTCATTTTGATTTTATTAATAAAATTACATTACTAATTAGCATATAGAACGTTGACCACTGTGTTTTTTAAATTCTTCACCTATTTTTCTTGTTGTTTTCCAATAATCATTGCACTCATATATTCCAAACAGATCTATGGAGTGAACTACAACAAATCATAGTGTTTTGATCACACTTTTTCCCGATGTTCTATTTCTCAGCAAGCCTTCATGCATGTGTTTATCTACCATGTAATTTTTAAAACATCTAATTCATATGGATGGTAGATTTATCATTGAAATCCTATTGTTAACCATGATTACTCACTCCATGGTAAAAGACCTATCATTTAAATCCTCCTAATAAACTAGCTACATGTTCTCATTTAATAATCCTTATTAATCATCAATATGTTTATTCGTCATCACAATGGGTAATTTCGGTATCTAGAGGTGTTCCATGTCTAAACCAAGCAGGAATACAGAATTAAGAGGAGAGATTTATAAATCATGACATCTTTAATTAATGAATATTGAATACAAAATTTGTTGTCTATATGTGGCACGTAATGCATGCTATGATATGTCATATAAAATCAAAATGGTTTGGTTAGATTTGGATAACATCTCTTTTTATAAACGATACATAGTACTTTCAAATTGAAGGTCCCACGTCAAACTATCCTAAAAACTATCACACACATAAATTTTATTATTATATATATATCATCTAATGAAAACTATAGAGGTTCAAATTCTTGAACCAGACATCCCTTATTACCCCAATCATGAGATGCTAAGAACACTCTTGGTGTATTCATACCCATATGTGTACTCTATACATGATAAATGATGTGATCCCTATCATATCCATCCAAAATATTTTGAAATCCTCATGTCTCTTTACATGAGGGATATTTTGGACACTATTCATCATACAATTTAAAATCCTATTATCACAAAATTAATATATATATATATATAATTTTATCAATATCATGATCTTAAAAACAAGAGTTTATTTAATTTTGAAAAATTTATTTTAATATAAAAATTAGAGATGAAATAAATAGAAATAGCGATTATCTTGTGAAATGTTATTGTTGAAGAATGATAACTTCTTATTTAAACAATAATGCTTGAAAATTGTGGATAGCATTATGACTTTTTAAATTACACTTAAAATCTCCTTAAAAATACAATATATTAAAGTAATAGTTCATTCTATATGAATCCTGAATTCATTTAATAAAATCAATTACTATCATGGATATTTATTTATTAGGATTTCAAAAATATATTAAATTTTTTATTAACATAAACAAATTAATAATTTTATAAAAAATTTATAAATATAATAAATAACCAAAATACAATTTCCTATATTTTGTAAATAATTTATATGTTATAAAATAATAGACATATTTATAATTTTGGAATAAAATATTCTTTTTTGAATATAAAATTTTTTAATATACAGTATTAAATAGGATTCAGAATTGTTAATTATAAATAATATTTCATAAAATAGTATCCTCATTTGTGAGATAAAATTTGGGCACATCACATTTAAAAAATACAACATTCTATGATATCATATCACTGATTTGATGTTATAGTTTTTATCAGGGAATTGATGATATCAAATTTTATAACATGATATATCATATGTTATGATATTACAAAATCAAATTATTTACATCTGGTTATTTATTACCACATCTCAAATATTAACATCTCATCATATAATAAATAATTACAACCCATTCCATAAACAAGTCAGGATTATAATTTTTTATCTTATGTCTTAGGATATCCTATTAAAGTTTTCATTAACATTATGAAATATATTTTCTAACAATAGACAATGTGAAATCTATACGATAAAATTATTTTTCATTTTTTAAAAAAATATATCGAGAATCATGAATCATATACATGATATTTAATGACTAATGATCATCAATTGATTTAATAGTACTCATTAGATGCAGTGGATGATATTAGAAATTATAAATCCCAAGATAACCTTACATTGAAAATAATACCATACAAACAATAAATGATGAAACTATATACCATACACCATTTATGGTCGTTGTTTTATATTATCAACGATTGATAGAGATAACTATGAAGATATATAAAACTATGAAATTTAATTTAAATTCATCGGATAATTTTAATCACATGATATATAAGATAGATCTTACTCAAGTACATATTTTCACTTTCTAATAATAAAATTAAATGTAGAAACATAGTTATATTTTCTTCCATTGAAATTTTTACTCCTCATTCTCTCTTATAAATATGATATTTTATTAACTCTTTTACAATGAAGATTTCTTCAAAAATTGTATTTTCAAATTCCAAACCCACGATTACCAATATCATGATTCAATTATGAGGATGATATTTATTTAATATGGGGAGAATATAACACCATAATATTTTAAATTATCTCACTTTTTGAATAAATTAAATTTTGTTTCTATCACTCTTTAAACATAACACCCAATTAATCATTCCCTACATGTATCATTGAGATTAGATTGTGAAACGTGAAACATTAAGAACATAACATAATATATGATCATGATAACAAGATATATATTTACAATTCTACATATATTAATTAATTTTTTTGAAGATAATAAAATATATATTTGAGACATATGATAAAAAACAAATATAGTTTTACGCGTAAAAAACTATATTTTTTTCTATATGTAGTTTTTCTTCTTTTTAATGGATCATCAATTTGAAAATAAATTTGGAATCATTTATAAAAAAATATGGTGAATAATTATTATATTGGAATTAATAAATTCAAAATTATATTATGGTAAATTTTTGTTATTTTTCTAAGAATACTTTCTTTTGATTAAGAGTGATAAATTCTTCATTTTAGTTGAGAACTTTTTTTCGTTTAAATAAAGATTAATATCAAAATATTATTTAATTT
Organism: Viscum album; assembly: GCA_963277665.1. Lineage (NCBI taxonomy): Eukaryota > Viridiplantae > Streptophyta > Magnoliopsida > Santalales > Viscaceae > Viscum > Viscum album. The sequence goes on from OY728138.1 coordinate 556,735,913, forward strand.
ATTTAAAGTCAGAATATATAAATTATATATCTATTAACCGAATTTCAGTCATTGTAGTCAATATTATCTAATATATTATATAAAAACCTATTAGTATTTTGAATGTTCTCAATTTAAAAACTCTCTTTCTCGCCACCTTTTTTTGATTATATTTCACATTAGTTTTGACAATTATATTAATCTAATTTGAAAAAAATAGATATAAATAGTTGTAATCATTATAATTTTTTTAATAATTTAAACTTATTGTTTACCAAAATTAATGTAGAATGTATTTAAAATTAATTACTATGATAAAGGTAAAAATTAGTTTTCTTAATGGTTAATCATTATTCTTAAGAGTGGAAAAGACTAAAAAAGTTGTCAAAAAGAAATTTACACGACTTATTTTGACTATATATGTCATTTTCCTAATTTTATGAGTTATCATGATATTAGAATGAGAAATTGATCAATATAAAAATTTATGTAAGGAGAAAGACAATAAAGGAACCATCAGTAAATTTAACACTTATAAAGCCATTGGTTCTGAAAAACCACATTATTTCTGATAAAGGAATTATTTTTAAAGGTAAATGACTCATTTTTCACATAATAATTAATAGGTGGTTTTTAAGGATGAAATAGTAACATAATTTTTTTTTCGAAAACCTAATGTTGGGATTTTTTGGATAATAAACAAATAAAATTTATAATACTAAAAATAGTAAAATATTAGAAACATGAATAATTTTTGTCAACCATTATTTTTATTTATGGATAATCCATGTTAAATATTTTTTAATGTAATATTATTTAATTCCATAAATTGAATTATATTTTAAAATGTAAATTATTTAAATTATTTGAAAATCAAAACTACTGTTATTTTATAATAATTGATATTTTATGTATAGATTTAAAAAAATTTTACAGCCAATATTCTTAAAATATGTATTTAAATATTGATAAATATAAAATATGTTTTATTCACTGGAAAATTATTCCTTTAACATTATCATATTGACACATAAATAGAGAAAATATTGTTAGTGTGGTTCGTGTTAAAGCATTGTTTTTGCAAAATAAATACACTTATTTTATATTTAATTTAAATTTAAAATTTAATTTTTATTTTGTAACATATATATTATTTTTATAAATAATTAGATCTATATTAGATAATATTTAAAACTTTATTTTTTTATTTGTTGAATTACATAGTTTAGACAACTAGTTATCAAAATGAAAAACCAAAATGAAAATCAAATTAAAATAATTTTATACTACGTAACAAAATAAGAAATTTTTTTTATTCATGTGGGACTATATGTAATGACAATACATATTTAATCTATATTTTTCCAATTTGGATGAATATTAATTAATATATACATCCAAATTGGGTTCACCATTTGTTATTTATATGAACGACAGTCGTCCTTCACTATAAAAAAGGAATTCACTATTGCCCTTCCTCACACGTCTCAAGAAACATTGGAAAATCCGACCCCTGAGAAAATAATCATTGAAAACCCCCCATCCACTCATCCTAGAAATCTCACTTTGGGATGAAATCAAACTAAATACGAATTTTGGAATAAACGAAAAGGAATTACATGAATAAGATGTAACGTTCTTCAATAATATCTATTGTTTTATTTCATTATTCACCACATCAATTATTAATATATATTATTTGTATAATGAAATATTTATCCTTAATATACTGATATTTTTTTACCTTAAGGTTATGACATAAAATTTAAAAAAATTCTCTTATATGGGATACACATTCATCATTCGTGTGTATGGCAGAAAATCGCTTAGCGAATTGATATTGTTCATTCATATATTACCACCATTCATGGTTTGAAAAATGATGGATGTATAGTGTGAATATGAAATATATTTTATTTATGATGTGTTTATTATTTTTTTAATATTTATATACCATATTATTTTGTTCTTTCCATTTTTGTGTGGACTCGATAAAATCGTTTATAGAAGATAGTAAAACATCCGACTCAAAGAAAAGCATTTCGTTAACTCTATAAATGGAATTTATTAAAGAATATTGTAATTAAATTATGTGAAATATATTAAAAACAATATGATAATATAATGATATTATATAAATATATATCACATACTTCTTAAATATAAAAATAAATCAGATGTAGAGCTCATTTATATGTATAGCATACCGTCTCCATCAATGTTTCATTTCATTTCATATCACCAAATTTTATGGATTAATAAAAAAATATATAAAATATATATATTATATTTAAATCATGATATACATTTTTTATGTGATTAAATCATGAATTAATTAATAAGATCAAAAATAAAAATTCAAAATATACCCAAAAAACAATGTAATTAACACAAGAAATAGTGAAAATACTGAATGATTATTAATAATTAGGTAACAGGATATTATAAAACTGTAATATATGATATTTAAGATTTTAATTTGGGTTTTTATAAGTTAATTAAATTCATGAAATAATTATACATTATTTTAATGGATGTTCACCCAAAAGATACATCAATGTAATGGATTTTGTCCCAATTTACGTTCTATTTTGACAAATTTTCTATTATACGCCAATTCATATGATTGGGGTCTATATACTACCCCTTTCTAATTTAGTTTCACGATTCACTAATAATTCACTGTATTTTATGTTTCAATTTTAACAATAACATCCATGGGGATTTTATATAATAATTTATAAGTGGTTAAAGTTATATTATCATTATTATTTCCTTTTGTGATTCATAAATTTATCTTCAATCAATCACTTCACTAGGATTATTTTTATTGTTCGTTAATTTTATAATAAATATATATATCATAATAAAATGTATATTATTATTACATAAACTATATAATATTTTTACATATGGTGTTCACTTTGAATGTTATTTTCTTAATTGGGGAATTATAGATAAATCCATATCATTTATTCAAAACATGTATTTAGTAAAAAAAATTTTTATTATTTATGTTTATTATTTAATTCTATGAGAGATGACTTGGAAATGCAGTATTAGGGTTGAAAATAGGATAATGAAACCCCCTCTATGCAATTTTAGTCTCTTTATATGAATTAGATTGCCAAATTAGAGTAGTAAATACATTATTACGAATAAATCATGATTGAAAACATATCGTGTTCCTAGGAAACATGAACTCTAAAAATTAAACATTTATTTTATAGATAATTTAGTTTTTATTATTTCCAATTTTATGTTTTCATTGAAATTATCAATGTATTCACTTCATTATCATTTTTTTGATTAAATTTAATGTTATTCCATTATTTTCCATTCAAAAAAAATTTCGTTATCTATTTTTTTTTTTGAATGGATATTGTGTACAATTATTTACCATTACATGTTGATTATTCTTATTGATTCATTAATTCTTCAGATTTATGTTTCCCCTTAATATGAATTTGATCTAGCATAATTTTTTTTCCTTATACCAGAAAATGAATATGAATTCATGGAAATATTTTCATGTATTTAGTTTTTTTATCTTCATTTTTTTTAATGTCTTATTTTGGTTTCCAATTGTAAATTGGGTAACATGTTTGTAATATAAGTTTCTAAAACATCAAAAATAATCAGTTCTTGGGGATTTTATTCCTTATAATATTGATAATTTATGGAATTGATTCACTAATTCTGAGAATCCATAGTCATGGTGTGACATCAATGAAAAATAAAAAAATGAATCTGATCATTTTCAAAGGATGTAGATCTACTACATAACTACTTTATTAATATAAACAATTTTATTATGACATAGATGTTCATAAATTATATAAATGAATAAAAAAATAATATGTATGGAATGATTTCTATATATTCATTTATTAGTGAAAATGTATATGAATAATTATGTGTAGATGATGGGTTTTATGATGACATTATATTGGTGATTTATATAGTTGACATAGTGGATTCTTTAGATCAATATAAATCTGATTTGTAGTAGTGACACAGCTACTGTGTATTCTCGAAGTCTATTTAACATAAATTTTATATTATTTAGTGAAGACAATGATTAATTATATTAGTTAGGGAGAATCTTATACAAAACTATGTATATTCTTATAGGAATAAGTTAAATAAGTAACATATAAATTTTTGGTGGGTTACCATAGAACTATTCAATATTATGGTATATAGGGAAACCATAGTGTTAAGCTATTTCCACAATTTTAATCCTTTAGGATAAGTCCATTGTACTCTAGAATGGGAATCCATTTGAGAATCTATAATTTTATTCCCTATCAGTTCAGTGTTGGTGTCAATAATGATATTCCTTACAGCCATTAATATTACCCTGAAGAATACTTGATAATGGTGAATGAGAAATCATGTAAATATGTAATATTTTTTTCCCAATAAATTAAAAGTATTTTGTGCCTCTTCTGTTAAATACATACATCACATACACACGATGATAATTTGGTATAAACACTATATCTATATTATCTAACCAAAAATATTATGTTATAGTAAAAATAGGTTTTTGGATATTTATTAATTAAATAAAAATATGTAATACCTGATTCAAACCACTCCCCTCTCATGGGCCAAATTATGGTTGTTGGGAATTTCATTTATCATTGTCTATATATGATAAAATATCAGTAAATTATCCACCATTTTCATTAATATTAATTAATTTCATCATGTATAATTTAATGCACTTTATATCAATTTAATCTAAATGAAAATATATCTCCTCTAGTGACTTTCTTAAAAATTATCATCAACCAACAACATCAAAATTAGAATTATTTTTCTAGGTTAATCCTTTGAATATAATTTGACTCAAAATATAAATTTCTATACCATAATGTGGAAAATTTCATACTAAAACATTAAATAATTTTAATAAAATAGTCAATTATTCATTCCCAAATTGATTTCAATTTTCAATTTCAATTTTAATTTAAATAGACTAAGAAGTGTGAAATACAAATGTTAAAAAATATCATGCTAAATAATACTAGGTGGTGATGGAATGGGGTGAAGTTAATTAAGTCAACTCCAAAACATTATGTCATAATGAAAACTGAAAAATAAATCCTTACTATATTATTGAAGAATTGTGAAATATAAAAGTGTCCCATTGTATTAGAATGCTCTATACGTTTTTGTTCATATCTAGATCTAATGGCCTAAATAGCTTTATAAAGTTGGAGATCATTTAAAATTTGGCTAGTTTGACCTAAAACTATTATATAGAAATGAATATAAAAATATAAAGATTTGTACACAAACACATGATGGTCTTTAATATTTAATTATAGCTCCTTTATATAGATCTTATATCAATACATATTTAGCCATATCTTCACATCATTTATAAATTCTTAGTCTTGTATTCTTCATAATTAATAATATATTCATACAATATAATCATTTCTACCTCATGATTATAGTCAATTTCTTCTTTACCTATATCCTGAGATTTATATTTGTTCATCAATGTTTACCTAAAATAACATTGTTATAATAGCATATATAAATTAAAAATATTAAAAAAAAATTATTTTTCCTATATAACCTATACATTATTGGAAAGTAGATGAAGATACAGTGAAAACATTTTCAATAGTTATAGAAGGGATTAATAATTACCTCTTAAACTTAATAATAAATAAAAACTTATTCATTAAAAAATTATATAATTACTAAATTTTTTTACAACGTAGTAATTCTAAGTGTCGAACCGACATGGTTTTTTAAGAATATATAAGATGGTTTTATGAATGGTTTACAATAAGTGAGTTAATGGTTTGAAAATAAATTTTATATTTTTATTAATTTTTTAAATGATTTGTTTAGCTATTAGTTGAATGAAAAAATAGAATAATTGTACAAGTAATTTTTAGAGATGAATTATGGAGGATCATTGGTCATGGTATCCTATCTCTAAATCAATAATTCCAAACATATATGACCAACTAAAGTAGATTATATATTAATTAGGATAATAAATGAAATATGTAAAATTAATCACTCTTAATCATATAACACTATTCAAAACAAAAGGTTATTAGTTATTGCATAACAAACAACAATAATCCACATGAGGAATGGTGATTCACTATGAAAGAGTTTTATTATGAAATTAATGAATCAATGCAGCAATCGAAAAATTAAATAAAATATTGAAACAATTCACATGAACACTTCCAATTGAAGTTAAATCACATGGAACTATGAAAATACTCCATCATAATAAATCTGATGAGGAATAAAAAAAGAACCTAAAATAGTTCCATAGAAGAAACTATAGGTCCTATTAATAGTAGAATCACCAAATGACCCTCTGATGGATTGATGATATATTTGTAATAGTATAATTAAATATATATTTATAATCATTGAACTCCATCTATAAATCCTTGATAGTACTTTATCTCCCCTCTATGAGATCCACTTTCCTGTCATTTTACATTTATTTTAATTCTTCTCTTATAATTTATTACAATTCATATTTGATAATATTTCACAATTTGAGTTTAATTCATCAATATTTTCACAAGGATGAAATATTATTGAATATAATATATATCCCCCACATCAATCGATTTTTTATTTATGTGTTTTTGTGTTTTTTATGTAGCTTCAATTTAATTATCTTTGTTAATTCCATTTTCATTCACCACTATATAATTCTATGTATTAAATTATTGAGTCCTTATTATTCAATAGTTACTTAAAATACACTGAATATTTCTATATGATAGAGAACCTATAATTTACATAAATCCAAAAAATTCAACAAGCACACAAAATGGAATATCATTATTTACACAATCATTTAGTTGAGTGTCAAATTCATCATTCTAACAACATTATGGTCACCATATTCAACAGAATCTATGTTGAATTTTGTCTGTCATTACATCATCTTAACATCCTTATATTATATACATGATCTCCCCATGATTTTTCATCATCATATTATGCATGCAGTATAATGAAAATGAATCCTTATACACCATATTTATCGAGATAGGGACCCTTAATAATTATTTCACCACCTTTATATTACCACTCATTCACCCTTATGTGGCTAACCTTGAAATATCCTTCCCATTACATAATCAAACACTACTTTATCTTAGATCAATTTAGAAATTAGATAGCCTACCATAGCTACCATTTATATATATAAATATCCTTCATTTTGATTTTATTAATCGAATTACATTATTAATTAGCATATAGAACTTCGACCACTATGTTTTTTAAATTCTTCACCTATTTTTCTTGTTGTTTTCCAATAATAATTGCACTCATATAATCCAAACATATCTATGGACTGAACTACGACAAATCATAGTGCTTTGAACCCACTTTATCACGATGTTCTATTTCTCCGCAAGCCTTCATACATGTGTTTATCTACCATGTAATTTTTAAATCATCTAATTCATTTGGATGGTAGATTTAACTTTGAAATCCTATTGTTAACCAAGATTACTCACTCCATGTTTAAAGACCTATCATTTAAATCCTCTTCATGAGCTAGCTACATGTTCTCATTTAATAACCCTTATTAATCATCAATATGTTCATTCGTCATCACAAAGGGTAATTTCGGTATCTAGAGGTGTTCCATGTCTAAACCATGCAGGAATGAAGAATTAAGAGGAGAGATTTAGAAATCATGACATCTTTAATTAATTATTATTGATTACAAAATTTGGTGTCTGTATGTGGCACGTAATGCATGTTATGATATATCATATAAAATCAAAATGGTTTGGTGAGAGTTGGATAACATCTCTTTATATAAATGATTCATAGTACCTCAAAATTGAAGGTCCCACATCGAACTATCCTCAAAACTATCACACACATAAATTTTACTATTATACATATATCATCTAATGAAAACTACAGAGGTTCAAATGCTTGAACCAGACATCCCTTATTTCCCCAATCATGAGATGAAAAGAACACTCTTGGTGTATTCATACCCATATGTGTACTCTATACATGATAAATGATGTGATCCCTGACATATCAATCCAAAATATATTGAAATCCTCATGTGTCTTTACATGCGGGATATTTTGGACATTATTCATCATACAATTTAAAATCCTATTGTCACAAAATTAATATATATATATATATATATATATAATTTTATCAATATCATGATCTTAAAAACAAGAGTATATTTATTTTTGAAAAATTTATTTTAATATAAAAATTAGAGATGAAATAAATAGAAATAGTGATTATCTTGTGAAATGTTAATGTTGAAAAATGATAACTTCTTATTTGAACAATAATGCTTGAAAATTGTTGATATCATTATGAATTTTTAAATTACACTTAAAATTTCCTTACAAATACAATATATTAAAGTTATATTTCATTCTATATGAATCATGAATGCATTTAATAAATTCAATTACTAGTATGGATTTTTTTTATCAGGATTTCAAAAATATTATAAATTAATTATTAACATATACAAATTTATAATTTTATAAAAAATTTATAAATATAATAAATAACCAAAAGACCATTTTTTATATTTTGAAAATAATTTATATGTTATAAAATAAAAGACATATTTATTATTTCTGAATAAAATATTCATTTTTTAATATAATATTTTTTAATATACCGTATTAAATAGGATTCAGAATTCTTAGTTATAAATAATATTTCATAAAATAGTATCCTCATTTGTGAGATAAAATTTTGGCACATCACATTTAAAAAATACATTATTCTATGATATCACCTCCTTGATTTGATGATCTATTTTTTATCAGGGAATTGATGATATCATATTTTATGACACCAAATATCATATGTTATGATATTACAAAATCAAATTATTTATATCTGGTTATTTATTACCACACCTCAAATATTAACATCTCATCATATAATAAATCATTATATCCCATTCCATAAACAAGTCAGGATTATAATTTTTTATCTTATGTATTAGGATATCTTATTAAAGTGTTCTTTAACATTATGAAATATTTTTTTTAACAATATACAATGTGAAATCTATACGATAAAATTATTTTTAATTTTTAAAAAAATATATCGAGAATCATGAATCATGTACATCATATTTAATGACTAATGATAATCAATTGATTGAATAGTACTCATTAGATGCAGTGGATGATATTAGAAATTATAAATCCCAAGATAACCTTACATTGAAAATAATACAATATAAACAATAAATGATGAAACTATATACCATACACAATTTATGGTCATTGTTGTATATTATCAATGATTGATAGAGATAACTATGAAGATATAGAAAACTATGAAATTTAATTTAAATTCATCTAATAATTTTAATCACATGAAATATAAGATAGATCTTACTCAAAACCACTCTGTGGGAGTACCTCATGAGGCAATTGATAGGGGAGGAAGATAAATTATGGGAGATTTATCATGATGGGCCTATAAAAAGGGCCACATGATCCATTATCATGTCTACTTCCTCAATTTTATATATATTGGAGATAATCCTAGAGATTCCAGGATTTTATCTTACACTATGAAATTTGAAATAAAATATATTGTTGTTACAATGCTTCTCAACCCTGAATAGTCTTACTCATAAAACTGTTTAGCTAAAGAAATGTTTATTCAATGATAGAATAACATAAATATAATTTTACATGAATATGGACACATGTTATTGGGATTCATTCTCAATCAATGACGGGTTATCTAAAACAATCATTAATTTTGATTATCTTATGAAATAACTTAAATGATGGTCGGTTTGGAAGTATCATGATATAAGCATATACATGATTTATGTTATACCTTTAACCAAACTATGAAATTACATGTTACCGATGTTTTACCATTTGATATATACATATTTTATTTATTATTATATAATAAATGCTTTTTTTATTTTGGGTATTTATGAATCATTAGGATAGACAGTTAGTGTCTTATCATTTTACATCCCTTACCTTATCTAATATGACGATCAATATCCTTGTCTTTTTATCCACTTTCTACTTTAAATGGATTGGTATTTATACTGAAAATTGAACATAAATATCTCGAGATGCGATTAGTAATTGTCTTTCCAAACAATTAATATTACAATTACATTGATGTGCAACCAATTTCACTAAAAAAAGTGATGAACCCCCCAGTATATCGACATACATTTTTTAATATAAATTAAATTACTCATAATAAATAATGTACATGTATTTATTTTTTCATCATTATCTATTTACATATATTGTTTCCTTCATGCATCTTGGATGGGGATGGATAAAAAATGGTGGGGACGTGACCTTATATTTTGTTACTATACTCACACCCTAAAAAAACTCTGGGACTCATGATTGTAAATTATAATATGATCCATGTAAAGGGAACACATCATACCATAGGGTCTAGGAATCGAGTTTTTAGAGTGGAGGTCAAATATAAATGCTTTCGAAGGTCATATATAGTATATTAATTTAGAATTTCGTAAATTAATTACATGGTAGATTTCACTTTTGATTATACTAGTTTGGGACCTCATGAAATGTTTCTATGGGCAATAATGTTTTCATTACATTTTTACATGATTTATTAAAATGTGGAGTTTCTTGTTATTTCAAACATATGTATTACATTTTTTCATGTATATGCATATATTCAATTATCTATTAGTAATTTGACATATTAAATAAGGATCAATATTGGTTATCTATGTTTTTTATGCCCATGTCCATCAACCATAAATGCATGTTGAATTATCTATTTGACCATTCAATTATTATATTTGGTTTCAATGGGCTAAAACAACGCCATCAAAAAAAATATTAAACCCACAATATTTACACCATCCTATAGAAATCTGGAGAACCACCTATTACAATGTTGTTACCTCAACCAGTATGAAAAAAGAAACCAAGTGATGATCATTATAAAGAAATCAATTAGACCAAGAGATAAAAATCTATAATGTAAATATAATATTTCATAATTATATGATAAACTAACTATATTATTTTATCCAATTATATGAGACACATCAATATACTAACCAAAATAAAAAAACATGGATACATTCCTCTATTCACATACCTAATCAAAAAAATAAATCCCTATTGACAACCATTATACATATATATTATAATATCATGTACCTAATTGAGACAGACTTTCATCCATCACTAGCATATAATCTATGTGTCCATAGTGAAAACCATTGTTTAGTGAAATATGACAATGTAAAACAATGTTTACTAGATCATATATACCATCATAATATATCCCATATTAGTGTCATCCTAAAACATTATGATAAATCATTACATGAAATATAATATATATATACTAATGTATCCATTACAATAAATACGTCGAGTATTGAAGATCCAGCCAAAACATTTCCAACATATCATAATGTGTCGTAATAAAGGGCTCTTTTGGGAGATCTTGACTCATGGATTAGTTATATATTTATATAAATTATTGTGACATAAGGTGAGTTTTTTAGATTAGGAGTTGAATAATAATTTATTTTATTAGGATTTCATTTAGAAAGGGATAATGTAGTCAGAATGGAGTGTAGATGGTTATGTGTTGGATTTTGTTGTAAATACATAGATTATGATAAAAATAATATATTATATTTTTTTAATTTTAATTCTATTATTTTAAGAGTATAAAGGTATATGAAATATATTCTAATAGCTATGTTTCAGCTCTCCATAAAATGGGAAATTCTCTCAGAACATAATGTTTTTCATACATGGTTTTTCCTATACATATGTTTTTATTTCTAATACCTATAATTTTTTTCAATATATATACATTAATTTTGTGAAATTGAACATCCTTATACTAATTATTTTCTTTTAATTATTATATATCACATTGTAAGATCAGGATAAAGTATGTTATAGAAAAATTGGTTTTCCCTGATGATGATGGTAATCTCAAAATGAATGTGTCCAATAAATAGTGTGTTTCAATAAAAGTCATGATTTGATAGAAATTCACACCATACTGATAAATCCATGTCAGTATATTATAAATTATTCCTTTTAGGATGGGATCATTCCATGATTGGGAGGCATGTAAGTTATGGTATACTCTATTTTAATGTTATTTGATTTAACACAAATCAATTCATGGTATCATGAAAATATCACACATATCTAAAAAAATTAATATTCCATATGGATTTTGTAAATGTGTGTTTTATTTATTTTTATTTTAATGTAAATAATAAGGAAATTCAATATATGATAATGCATTATAAATATGGTGAATATGATTATGATATATAAATAGATAGTTTGGACACAGACACTCATAATGATACAGTAGAATATGATAAAATATTGGTAAATGTTAAACATACAACTATAATATTATCCCATATGGTGATGAAGTGATATATAAAAATAGGAAATGAGTCCATGTCTGAAAGTAATTAAGTGTTGTAATTCTAAAAATTATTAATCAGATATTATGTTGGTGGAATTTATATTTTTATGGATGTTTAATGATAAAGTCAGAATAGTTTTTATGTGTGTTTTGAAGAAACATATCGTTGAAAATTCATTGATTCATTGATACAATTTAATAAAAATATTCTATTATGATCTCAGTTTATTTAAATAAGTTAAATGAAATAAGGATTGTATTTCAATGTATTATAAATTATTGATAAATCTATAAAATTTTAAGGACTTGGTTTTTCTAATGAAATTAAAAGGTTTGGTACAATTATTACAAACATGGTTGGCGGAGGAGGAGAAAAGATCTTGTGTGATGTAGCATATGACTGATTGTATTGAAATATAATTGAATGTGGTGGTACGAGGATGCCATGGATGACCTTTGGTTAAGGTCTGTTGTGGCATGTGGTATTTCAATGCTCATCCATATAGAATCCTTAGTATTGATCACGTTGTAACCCCCAACAATTATTCTGATGTGTTAGAAAAGAAAAAAGATATTGTTTCAGTTTAAACAATAAATATTTAATTTAGTTGACATTATATTCTGATCTGTTTATTATCATCATGCTATATAATCCATGGAAGTATATCTCAAAAATCCACTAGATTATATTTCATGCATGTATCATCAATGTAAATTGTCATGTTATATCATAAGGAGAACTCTTTCACACATATCAGTGTTTATTTATGAAATTTTTTCTTGAAGATATATTTTAGTGTTATTGTAATGATATTGTGTTATTCCATTTTGATGAGAGTATGTTATTGACAATCTCTATGATCATTCATGTATAATATATCTTTGATATGTAACTCCATATTATAATAACTATATAATGTATTATAAATATTGAACATGAATTTACAATAATTCAAATATTCTCTTATAGAATATAATTTTGATAATATTCTATATTATTCAATATTGATCGGTTAATGTAATATACAAAATGATTGGTTGATGAAAATATGTGATTTCTGATAAATTAATTTATTAAATACAAGGGGTAAATGATATGTTTGTGTATATAATATCAATCATATTATCATTTTAATATTTTTTTAAATATATTATGTTTTCAAAATGAATCCGATTTTTTTCATTACAATAATGCTAGAAGAAATTGACCGATAAAATAAGTAATATATTATTGGGAAATGGGAAAAAATAATTTGGTCATTTAAAGCATATATTTGACTATATTCACTGATAAATGAATAATTTTATTATTTAATTTCAATGGAAAAAGTTTGTTGAGTGGAAAAGTATTTTTCTTCAAGAAGATAATTTTCATAAGTAATAAAGTAAGATTATATAAATCCCTAGAATAAAAATGTTTAGCCATTAAAAAGATGAGATATTTGTTGTTTGAATGAGAATAATAATGATATATTTTCTTATGAATGATTTGATAAAGATTACATAATATGAAGATCTATGATGATACTGGGTTACATGGAGGATATTTATCAATTTGAGATGAATCACACAAAATCAATGTTCTATATGATTTCAATGTAATTGAAAAAAGGTGTCAGGTTTTTCATGATTTTGAGGGATACATAAGAATTTTAGAACCATACATTAAAAATTAAAAAATTATATCACCTTAATATGTATATTAATTTAAAAAATTATTTTTATGTAAAAAATAGTGATGACACTTATAATGATGTAAAATGTTACAAAAAAGATATACAGAAAAAATTTCTAATTTTAATTTTGTTTTATGAATAAATCAAATTATAGTTATTATTTGTTTTAATATAGAAATAATGAAGTAGAATACTAATATATCTAGATCTAATTTAATTTATTTGATGGATGACTTGATTTATATTGATTTTGGGATTAAAAACCCATAATCCCAAATAAATATTATACTGATTTCAGTTATATAAATGGGGAATCATTCCGGTTATATATTTTTAGGTGGTATTTTAAGGGGATAAATGTGTGATTGAGGATTACCATCCATTACATAAATTAGGTTAAATATATTATTATTTTTTGCTATAGGTTACACAGTTTTATAGAGGATAAATTAACATTTAATAAATTGGTTATTACGGTGAGAAGGTTTCGAAAAATGTAAAAACATTACGATAAATAAATTTCAATATTTTATTGTTGCCTATATATGATCCAAATTATGATGATCTTGATTTAGTGAGGGATTATGAAATTATGTTTTTTGAAGATAGTGTACATGATTTATTCACATACAACTGAGGTAGAATATTCAGTGATTATGAAAAGCTATATTGAGGTTGAAGATATTAATGATGATATGGAGTCACATCAATAAAAATGAATTATTGTACTCAATAATTTACAATGAAAAAAGAAACCTTTTACAAGATTGAATTATAAACTTTTCCTGATATATTTATTTTAATAGTTTTCTTTGTTAAATTCAGTAGAATAAAATATTGAGTATTTATCCCCCAACATAATTGAACACAAAATGTTTTATATATCACTCATTGGGAAAAATATATATAAATTCAATGTGATGTGGAATTTCTAATTTCTATTATTGCATGTGGTGTGTGTATCACCCATACTCTTGTACCATATAGTCGGCAGTTATTTACTATATTAAAAATATATAATGGATTGTGACTTATAGGATTAAATAGGTTAGTAGTATTTAGATGTAATATACATATATGATTCTCGCATTACATCTAGAAGAATGAAATAGTGAAATAATAAAATCGTATTGATATATATATATATATTATTTATTATGTTATGTCTGTAAATTTATCAATAAAAAGCTTTTTGGTATCTTGGAGAATGAGAAGACATAATAAACAGTGATCTCAAATGATTAGTAAGGTAATTTTAACCAAACTATTTCTCTTGAAATCAATATATATGATGTAAATAGATGATATAAATAATAATACATCATTAAATATTAATAATATCATAAAAGATGAATAAATAAAAATATTTCCTAGAAATAAAAATAATCAATTGTAAATTATATGTTATTTTCATAATTATTTGATGAATAATATTGGAAATAATAATCCTACTATCTAAGCCTTGTTTAATGATATTATTTATAAATAGGTAAGGTGTGTGGCAAATACAAAAAAAAGTCTTATTTGACCTAATGATGAATCAAGGGGATAAAATTGTCCCAAACTATCACATACTAAGTAAAAATTTATTCACCTGAATAGTTTGAATAAAAATTCAATACAAAAAAAGCATAATCATTTTTATTGGAAAACATGAAGATGATATGTCAAAATATTCTCCACTAAATATAAAAAATAATATAATAATAATATATCTAGAAAATTAAGGTGAATAAAAAGATTAGATTATATCCCTAGTAAAGAATAATATTAATAAAAGTATATTAACATGGGTTAAAATAAATTTATAAAAGTTCACTTTATAATTTCATGAGGAAAATACCCTTTACATTTTGAAAACATATATAAAAATATCCATCAAATTAACTAATATAAGGAAAATTATTTCTTTTTGAAAAGAAAATTGTAATATTATAAGTGAGTCTTAAAATAAAATAGTATTCATTATGGTGTGAAAATTTATTAATGTATGTACGTTAAAATAATGACATCCAAACATTCCTTAAAAATTTCATCATTAATAAATTGAAAAAAAAACAATCCTTTTAATCATTTTTTTATAAATTATAAAATGGGAAAATATATTACTAATATTAAATTTTATAATTGTAATAAAATTATAAAAATAATTATAGTGAAAATGTTTACATGGAAGAAACATATTATTTATTGAATTAAGAAAATATCAGTCCTATGTTAAAACCATATTTGGATTCCTTTGAGTTATAATGTTTCTGAAAATGGAAATAATAATTGAAAAACGTATACATATAAATAGGGGAAGAAACTATATAGATTTTAGAATATAAAATATCATATATTTCTGCAAATAAAAACTCAAACACAATCAATCCCAAATAAGGGTCATAATGGGAAAATTTCCCTCACCACTAGACAAACATGTTTTGTATGTGATTTCAACATCATGTTTACAAAATAAAAATGTATTATAATTATATAATGGAACCAAATATATTATGATAATATCATATATAATCAAATTTATACATTTCACAACTTTTATTTTTAATTCATTTATAAAATAATTGTATTCTAGTGTTAGATGTTTCCGTTTTCATATATGTTTTTGATATTTAGTTTTAGTACTTTAATATTTATCAGGATTTAATCATCATCATAACATTAATCATTCTATAGGAATCATAAATAATCATTATATACTTATTTAAAATTATCCTTGAATATTTTACAAGAATAATAATTTACATTGTTCATTGAGTTGGTAGTCCATATGTACGGATGAGTGAAGTTATCATTTATTAACTTTTGAAAGAGAAAGAAGGTACATAATATATTTTATTAGAAAAATAATAATTATTTCATAAATATAATATTTATTATTTAGATCCATATTAATAAACATCATTGTAATGTGGTTATGATAATCTAATTACAAAGCTACCTATAGATGATAGGTTGTTCATACATATAAGTGGTGTCTCTAATTACTATTGGATTGGAAAGAGATATATAATAGTGTATACACTAGAATAATAACATTTTAGTATATCTAAGACAATGATATTATTTTATTAGAATGATTATATATTATGTTATGCTTTTATAAATAAAATTATATAAATATACAATGTTAACACCAATTCAAAGCCTTTTGACAACCTGCTAGGTTTATACTTGAAGCATTTTTAGGATGGAATCATCATCATACCATTACTTATTATATGTGGGGATTAATGTTCAATTTTTTTTATTTTATTCTATAAAATTATCCTCCTGTTTGAGGAAGATATGTTAGGTGGTCATCTTTTCTAAATGAGGGAAATAACCCACTTATATTTTTTACATGGATTAAACTATGGTAATATTTTGATCAAGATAAATAATGAATACTTAAATATATTAGAAGATGATAATTATGATTTTGAAATAAAACCAACCGATGAGGTCTGATAAATTTGGTTTTAATAGTTCAATTTTTTAAAATAATACTGAAAGTTTGATAGCGTCTAGGAGATAGAAAAATAAGAATAAACTATCCTTGATTTATAATTATTTTGTTATGATTGATCTAACATAGTCATTGAATTAGTTTGTGTGAATATTATTACACACATTAATAATTATATATAAATATCATAATCAATAAAAATTAATTCATTAATTCTTAGGATATAGTATATTATTTTTTAATAAAGTCATTTTATTTTTCAATAATGAATTTAAATTAAAATTGTTTTTATTTATTTTTGAAATTAAACATGAAATTAAATTTCGGGATATTTTAGAAAGAATATTTTAAAAATGAAATATAATTTTATAACGAATAATAAAACAATTATCTTTGAACGAAATGTTAGCATTTTTTTTAAATGATTGATTTTCAAGTAAATACGGATAATTATTAATTTTTATTGAAAACCATATTTTTTTTGAAGTATTTGAAAAGTTTATTTTTTATTTAATAATATTTAAAATTAAAATATGTACTATTATATTATGGATAATCATGTTAACTTCATTGTAATCAATTCCTCTGGTATAAGTTGTTATAAAATAAATTTATACATATAAAGGCATTCTTCCAGAAAATAGTATATCATTTCATTTTTTCAACATATTCAAGTATTTTTTATGAAACATCATGAAATTAAATAATGAAAAATGGATTAATATATTTTAATCTTTTGGTCCTAAATTGGTAAAGTGGACCCTTTTATTTTTAGTGTTACAACATAAATCCAATGAAATTACATGCAATCATGGTGAGTGTAAATCAGATATTTAAGGTAAAAATAACAGTATAAGGACCAAAAAACCTGACATCAAAACATAAATGTATCCCATCATATGGGTTTATTTTTTCATTTATCATAATTTTTTCGAAAAAATTATAATTTTGTGCAACATTTGATCGATTTTTATCTATATATCAATAAAATAAAATATAATGTAAATAATCTCACATTCCTTCTTTTAATATTAATAACATTTGGTAAGAGAGTTTAAACCAATTTATTTTTGGATGTAAATTATTTATGAATGGTAAATGATTTTTATTATCATTATAATTTATTTTTAATTTTTAATGATGAAATAATGAACTTATATTCTTTCTCAAAAATGAATAAACATCTATTCAGTTAATAGAATAATAATGAATTTGTACTAATAAATTTAAACGTAATCTAATTTCATTGTAATATTTTGTTAGAGTTTTCATTAGATAAACAGAACATTTGATGGATTTTTTGAGTAAAAAATTTAAATTCCATTGATCTTATGTTATCTTCGAAATAAAATAAAATGAATAGTTTTAAAATGACCATAATGATATTTTATAATAAATTATATTTTAATAAATAAATTAAAAGTTTTAAAAATTATATCTTCACAGAAGTTATTTCTACATTGTTTAAAATATCAACCATTGTCTATTTATAGATCAATTATACTTACTTAATAATCATATTTACCTCTAAAAAGTAAAATAATCATTATCATGGTAATTTTCAGAAGGGGTTAATGCAGGTTAGAACTAAGATATAAGGTTAAAATCAAAATATAAAAAATTAAAAAAATTACATTTTATTATTTCGACTCTTCGTTATCCTATATTATAATTATATTAATTTTTTTCTTTTCATATGAAAATTTATTTATATTAATTTATTATTGTAAATATTTCCATGTTCTCCCTCCCTTGAATCGTCATTTTTTAGTAGTTGAAAAATGTATATCTATGTTCATTACACTCCCAAATCCCATAATAACATTCCTAGAAACATTATATAGGTATTATTTTTGGAATAAAATAAAACTTATAGGATTTAAGGTGTAAAGAAATAGACATTTTCTAATGAAGGGGTATTGTTTTTTTTGGAATGATTTAGTTTCATTTTATATTCTACTTCAATAAAATCCTCGTAAAATATTATGAAATAATAATACTATAATAGTACCTATAATAATATATTGTTATATTTATTTTAAGAAAAATATTCATATCCTCCTCAATCAAATTTGAATTGAAACAATAGTTTGTTTGTACAATGTACAACTAGGTCATGAATCTATGTAATTTATTTTTCATCACTACCTCTATTGGATAGATATAATGATAGATTTATTTTATTTTAATAGTTATTATGTTTCACCACTATTTAATTAATCGATGGTCTCCCACTTTTCATACATATTAAAGGGGAACCCATTATATATGGCTCGAACTCATAAGTCCCTAATAACACAAAATATCTGACCCATAGGCCCATTGACTAAGAAATCCTAACCTACCTAGCCCAAATAGTGTGATATCCCAACAATGATTCAGGAATCAAGCGTGGGAATCCATCTCCCGACATGTAATAGTAGTGCGTACATGTATATTACCACCTCTGTGAAGCGATGCAATTTGGTTTATATCACCACATCACATGAATAGTATCTATACTTATATTCATAGAATAAATATTGTATTTGTAAAATAATTATCAATATATAAATTCAAAATAATTATTATCTTTCATCTGTTACGATCAATGGCATAATTGAATCATTACTCATGCCTTTGTATGATCATCTATCTCTAGGATTGAAACAATTTTCGTTTTTTATAACTATATTTCAAGATTGTTTTTAAAAATATAATTTATAAATATAAATGAAACATATATCGTCATTACCATTCTGGATAAAATAAAATAGTGATCTAATTAACTATAGTCAATCAACCGAATTCATAAGCTGCAAAAAATTAAAATGACCGATGTTGACTTCATTTATTATGTAATTGATTATAACATGGTATTCATTAAAATAAAATAGTTGATATATATGAAAATGATATTGAGAATGTAAATAATTAGAATAATGTTTTTAAATAAGTAGATTAATAATAAATGATATGATCAATACTCAAGGAAAAGGATACTTTAATGTAAAACCTCATTTTAAATTTTTTAATGATTTATTATTAAATCATTGTCATTATTGTTTTTTTCTCAAAATTTCTGAATTCATGTATTTATATGTAGATAATTTGTTTATAAATGTAAATTTCATTTTTATGATTAATTTATTTCAATGACTTACAAATGTTACATTTTTATGTATTTTATACAAAATATTTTTGATATATTTAGATAATCGAGAAAAAAAATTATATTAACATATATGCCATCAGTGGTTTCTCCTAGCACTATAAGAAGTATTTTTTGTTTGTATTCATTTTTAATATTACATGTTTTATTAAAAAAACAATTTCCCTTTTTTCATATATTTTAAAACACATTATAAATGGAATCGATATTTGGATTGATGGAAATGTTTTTCTTATCGTTATAAAGAACATTTTTAAATGTATACATGATTTAGTAGGTAATGGTTATGGTTCATAGTAATTATTTATGATGATGAATGGGTCCATTATAAATCACATATGAGTGGTTATATTACTAATGAAGGATGAATTGTTCCATTATTGACATCCAATGCATGGGTTAATTATTATGTTCTTTATAGAATAACTATGGGAGTTAAATTATTACATAGTTTACCTATACGTTTTAAATATAACTTCTATGGTTTCTATAGAAAACATATAATTTCACAAGAAAAAATAATAATCAAGTAAGTAAATTAAATTTTTATCCATTTTTTATGGGTGAAAAGTATATATTTGTGAAATATATTTCAAGGGCCTATAATCAATTCAAATAAACCGTAAATTTTTTAATTTTTTAATTGATATTTATTATGAATTTTTTTATAATCAACATTTGGAAGAAAAGATTATTTTATAGGTAATGAAAAGTTTATTTTGATACAGGTGAATAATATTAAAATGTATAATATTTATATTTAATCACCAATTAATATGTTTAATTATTTATATAATTTATGTTCTTAGATTTATTATTTGTTCTGGATACATATTTTAAAATTATTTTCATTGTGTTTTGATGATTTGTAGGGACAAGGATGAGGTAAACATGAATATTGTGACGATATGTGAGGAAAATAAAACATTTTATATCATTTCTATTTTATGTTGAAAAATGGACACTATGTATAAGTGTACACTTTATGATTTAATATTGATTTTCGTATTGGTAATGAAATAAGACTTAAAAAATAAAAATAATAAGGATCCTAAAATTTATGATAATTCTATATTAATATCACACTCAAGATTATGGAATTGTTAAGATTGAAAAACTAATGTTGGTACATGAGGACATGTTTAGTTTACATTGAAGATTAATATGTTTTTATTTTTGATTAAATGAGGAGTTTTATATACCTTCATGATTTTATAATTTTATGCTTTCTCAAAATCTATATGTCATAGATAGAAATTTTGAGGAATAATGTCTTGGAATTTTTTGATCATTAATATTATTATAGTAAAAATATATGATAACATATTCTTTGGTATGTTATCTGATTTATTGAAAATTTAATTAGATGTAGAGTGAATTTACATATTGTGCACATATGATTACATTATTGAAAACCAATAAAGATTATATTATCTTTGATGATATGGTATTTAGGGGTTTTTAAAATTTGGAATCAAATATTTATTGACACCCATGGGGTTGAAATGTTATTTTTTGATTATGTAAATATTCTTATTTAAGAACAAGTTATGTATTTTGGGAACATTAAAATATTTATATGAAATAAATTTTATGGGTCTTTTTATAAATAAATAATGAAATATGTTTTTGGAATAATTAATGATTTTAATTTTTAATGGTGACATATGTAATTTATGGAAATTTTTATCTTAAATTGGATATTATATGATTATGGAATCTAAATATGGTGTAGGAATTTCGTATTGACTAATGGTAATCATAGGTAGCTATTATATTAAACTCAAATGACTATATGAACAATTTACTCTGATTTTTCGGTTTCAATCATGGTTGGGAATACATTGATTAATTTTAAGGATGGTTATTTATCAAGTGATCTATATTTAATATAATCTGTTTTGAATTTGGATATTATTAATGTTTTTGTTATATGAAATTTTATTAATTTACGGAATAATCATACCTTGTGAGAACCTTTTTGTTTTTGGTCATTGACTAATTAAAGGAAGAATAGTCTATTATCCTTTTTATGGGTTATATAATCTGTTAGAATGTGATTTTTGGGTTTTAATATTAAAAAATCCACATTTTTAATCATCGTTTGATGAAAAAGATTATATTTTTTTGGAAATTGATTAAAGGACGATGTTTTACATCTCTATTACGTATATTTACATATATTCTCATTCTATAAGGTAATATAATTCCATAATACTAATGAATTGATCTTCAAACAAAAAATTATATCTTATTAACAACATTTCTTTTAAATTAATTGACTTTTCAGTCCTCTATGGTTTACAGTTTTATGATAATTAAGTATATCCTAGTTATTCACTTTCTTGTGATTAATGTTTTATAACACTCTATATAATTATTTTAAATTCTGTAATTTCATAAATGTATATATTTTCAAATTATACTATTTATATGCTATTTTAAACCCTAATATGTGTTCTTCCATATGACCCATGTACTTCGCTTATCCTTCTATTCAGAATATTTTTATATTAACCCTTTTTTCAATGTGGTATTTGAAAGAAACTATATTCAAATATAAAAACATTTATACCAATATAAATTTAAAAGGTTGACGATTCATTTTATTAATGTTTTTACAGTGTAACACCCTAATATTTTGAAATAATATCATTATTTTCCCTACTATATATGATACGCAACACCAAACTTAATCAAACCATGGGATATTATTATTTAAATATGTCAATTATCACATATTAATAGAATTAGAGGGTATGAATAAGATTTAACACATTATGAAATATATATAATGTCCCTTAAAAAGTATAAATTATTAAGAAATAATCACCCAGTTTTTAGTAAAATCATTTTATTAATCAGAAATATGTTTTACTCAAAAATGAGGGTTTTTTAAATGAATATTATAATTACTATATGAGAAATTTATAAATATTGTTTCCTTAAAATTATCTCATTTATAAATAATTAAAATAAAAATCATCATTAGGTAAAAAACCGAGATATTTCTAAAAATAATGATTTTCCACTAGAGAGTGAAAAATATAGGTTTATTTTATTGAAAACTGTTTTTTATACAAGTAGTAAAAATATTCAATTTATATAAAAATGGTGAAATTAGTTCTCTTATATAAATATTAATCAAATTAGTTTTATTGTAATTAGTACTTATGGTTGAATTTTATATGAATATAACTTTATAAATAAAAATCATTTTTCTGAAAAATTATTCCTCATTTCATTGTGAATTATAATATTAAATTATTGTATTCCAAATATAAAAATGTAATCTTGGAAATTATGTTTTATATTATTAATCAAGATGTTTAATTTTGATAAATAGGTCCCTTTTATTTTCATTCACACTGAATATTGACCATAAAAAATAATTGTCAACATTGTATGGGTTAATTAGGTAAATAAGTTTTAAAATATTATGATAATGAGTAATAAATACCCTAATAATAACATTAATAAAATTTGATGAAATTATATCATATGATTCTATCTATGTTTTAAAAATATGGATACTTGGTGCCATATCTATTTGATTCTGACGTTATAGTATTTTAGTAAAAGATAAAGTAAATAATGACAATTTCATGAATTTTATATCAATTACATTATTTAAGAGGGATTAAAAATGATATATAACTTCATAAATATATATTTGAATGATAAATTATTATTTCATAATTTTAATTTATTCATATACTTTAGTAAAAAAAATTACCATGAAATCATATGCAACATCAAAAAATTATTTATTCAATTGATATACAGTTCAAATAAGTGATTTTAATAAAATACAATGTAATCTAATTTCAATGAATTATTATGATAAAATTATATTTGAGATACATATAACATATTATTTATTTAAAAAAGTATCATCTTAAATTTCTATTATTATCATGTTATTTGTAAAATCAAATTGAATGAATAATTCAAAAATGACGGTAATTATATTTTATAATAAATAATATTTTATAAATTTATATAAAACCAATACGAAACCTTATTTTAATACATATAATTAATACATGGTTATGAATATCATCCCTCTCCCATTTATGTATAAATTTTTATTTTATTGTAGCTTTATTGAACAATAATGAGTAAAACCTTTGTTATCACGGGAATTGTCAGAATAAGTAAACATGGGTTAAAAATGATATAATTAAAACCCTAATAAAAACACTTTGAAATTTGAATTGATTGTATAAATTACTTCCATAATGAACATATATTGTAATTATAAGATTTTGAATCCTTTTCCATGATAATTAATTTATATTTATTTAATATTATATATAATTCAATTGCACCCCTCGCCTTACTTATATTGGAGAACCTCCTATATAATAATCATCAAAAAATATATTTTAGTTTGTGTTATCCCATAAAAATTATATTATTAACAACCCAATCCATCATATAAAGGTCTTTTTTGGGAAATATACCAACCGTATAGGATTTATGTCATAAAGTAATGTATCTTGTCCGAAAAAGAGGTATAATATTTAAGTGAATATTCCATTTTTATTTATTCTTCTACCACTATATAATATTATAATCAATGATGAATAAACAGAACCAGTATATTACCTATACATAGATATTTTCACATTAATATAATAACCCATTACAATATCCTCCTCCAAAAATTGGGAAATTTTATTGTTGTTCTTTTGTTCGGTAGAAAAAAACCACACGAACCAATGCAATTAATATTCCATCAGATCCTATCATGGATGTTTATAACTATGGATATAATTTACATATGTTACATTCTAGAAATAGTTTTAATTCTTTAAATATTTCATATTATTATTTTAATTATGTTTTCATCCATTAAAAGATGATAACATCGTTCATGTGTACCTGTGGATTAGCACATTAAGGAATTAATGTCACTCATTTTTCATTGTTTCATCAAAATGATGCTATATATATGTATATATGAAATTTAGTATGGTATTAATAATATAATGTTCATCCTATAATGAAAAAATAATACTAACATTTATTCCATCTTGATCATTGAGAAAATAGAAACATTACCAATGAGTATGAACAACTAACCATCTATATTACTGCAACATAATTATTTTTTCATAACCATATTTAATTTTCTATTTTAAAATTAAACTTTATATATAATAATAGTACTTATTTTTATTATTCTTGTTATTTTTATATAATTTCTTACTTGAACATTGTATACAATCGATACGCTGAGCCAAATTTCTTCAAAACGATAGATGTGATATCAGATGATTAAGTAGTTTAATAAAAATGATATTAACTAAAATAAAACTAATGATAGAAAATGAAAAGGGTTCATTAACTTGTAACTAATTACATTATTTTTAGTATTTAAGAATATTACAAATTAATAATATGATTCAGACTCAGGGAAAATGATACATCAAATTAAAACCCCATTTTGAATGTTTTAAATATATATCTTCTTATCAATCTCTTCCTTGCTTATATTCTCAAAATTAAATTGTGGATTTATATATATGGAAATTTATTAACGTTATATGAATTTATTTATCTATTTTTACATTATTTTTATGGATTTCAAAAATTATAATTTTAAATATTATATATAGTGTATTTTTAATTGGTTTAAAGATGAAAAATAGAATTGTTTATTTTAGTTTACATAACATAAAATGTTTTAAAACCTCTATAATAGGCATATGATATTTGGATTCCTTTATAAGATTCCATAAATTATCCTTATAAAAAACACATTTCCCTTTTTATTATATATTAATATAAAGGTTTTTAAATTTAATGTATATTTTGAAATCATTAAATGTTTTCCTTATGGGTTTATGGAATATTATTAAATGTTTTAGTTCTTTAATGTGTTATGATTGTGGTTATAGAAATACTGTTATTATGACATTCAATTTTTTATAAATTAATGGTGGGTTGATCAATTATAAACCAAAGATGACTGGTTTCATTATAAATAATGTATCTGTGGTCATGATATAAAACAAAGAGCAGTGATAACATTTTTATCGAAGAAATGATGCTTAAGATATAAACCAAGGTTAAAAGGACCTATTATATCCTTCCTTTGAATTGGGTAGTAATTATTATATATATATATTTATGGTGGATGTTAAATGAAAGCCTACCTTAGATTCATGATTTATTTATGATTCTTATATCATTTATATGAACCACATGGTTTTAATTTATGGATAATGATATTTTGTTTAATGTTAAAGAAATTATGTTTAATGAAATGTATTGGAAACATATTTCTGGTAAAAACTATAACTTTATGAAAAAATTAACGGGTTATAATAATTTAAAAGAATACTTTTTGGGTATTATTTTTTCCCATTATGATTTTATCTGAAATATTTTATAGATATATTTATGTTGTAATTTTGATTTATTGGGTAGTGAATTTTTAATTTTAGACCAAATTTTTTTTTTAAAATGGATTTTTTAAAATTTATTCCTAAAACAACTAATTTATTTATTCCTTTCATTTCTGTCCCATAATGAGCTATTGTGTTCTCATTCCAAGTTTCATAATGATTTTTATAGAGTCCAATTTTCGGGTAGGGACATGGATGTGGTTTAGATTAAAATTCTGAAGGTATTTCAAAAAAATAAAAAATGATATATAATAATTTTTTTGTTTTATGAAAAATATATATACTTATTGTAAGTGTCCACCTCATGACATGATATTTATTTTTTCCAGGCTGATAGATGATTCCATAAAAAACTAAAATGTAAATATCTTAAAATCAAATATATTTAATTCCTTAAATAAAAATAATTACTATTTAATTTGAGGGAATTCAATCTATAGTTTAATGTTAAAGTAATTCCTTAAACCCAATTTTTTTTACCATTTATCCAAATTTTCACATATTTACTATGATAAATATATAACATGGTTACTATTCATTATGAAAAAATAGGTTTTTTCTTTTTTACATACTATTAATTATTATTATTATAGATATTGAATATATTTTTCATGATTGAACAAGTAATATTTGTTTAAATAAGTTTTAATATAATCTCACAAAACACAAAGAAAGAAAGGTTTTAAAAAAATGAATTATGATGTATAATTTTTTTTACATAAATTAAGAAATATGATGATTCAAATTACATTACTTGAATTGTGATTAATAAAATGAAAATAAATAAATTTTATTTTTCAATTTAAAAAAATAAGTGAATTTAAATTGAGTAATAGAAAGGATAGTATCTATAAAATTGATATTTTTTCAATGTTCACTAAAAATAGTTTTTTCAGAATAGTATAAATATTTCATACCCAAAATACAATGATATACTAATTTAAAATATTTTATCATTATTATCAATCTTAATTTAAGAAAATTTAATTTAGGTTTTACTCACATTCTTCTATAATTATATTTTCATTATCTTGTTTTTTTAGTAAAATTAAAATCTTATATTCAATAATTAAATTTTTGGTATAACAATTACCACCAAACCAAAAGATTTTCCAGAAAAATTTAATGTATATAAACTCATGATTATTATGGGTAGTTCATCATTATAACTTCATCATGATCCCATTTCACAACATTTGTCTTATAATTTTTCTAATGTACAATCACCATCCAATCATATGATTCCTATATACAATTTGTCTATTGTCTATAATCGCGATATATACTACACGGTGATAGATATTTGGTTCAAATTATATTTCCAAGCAAGTGAGAACATGAGTTGGGAATGAAAATTGCAACTTTATTAATGAGATATGGAACTTATCTTAAAGATTATAGAAAATATATGGCATTCCAAAATGGTAATCCATAAATCTAATTCAGTCAATATATTAAAATTTTCTAATTTATATATGACACTGTTTCCCTTTCTTATCAAAATTCACAACACAATTCTGCTGATATACCATTAATAAAAATGATCACCCTCGTTAAATTATAAATCATTCTTTCAGTTATCGAAATAAATTATTATCTAATTTGATGAACATTAATATGATTCTAAATATTTTTCAAATTCATTGTTTTATCCTCAATGTGATCTAGGATTACAAGAACCCATTAACAAACATCATTTGAAAAATCTAGAGTATGTCACAAATTTCTTATAAAATGTCTCATATGGATCCATTTAAATTCTTTAATAGAATATATAATTTTGTGAAAATTATAATAAAGGTAAATATTTATCTCTATAACCTTGAAATTCCATTGAGTATGACCTCAACATATATTCTAATGTCTAACTAGTCTTTTTAGACATCCCATCAGTTTGATAATGATAGGCAGTTCTCTAATGTAGCTCAGTTTTAAAAAACATCTCAATTCACTTATAGAATATTGATGTAAACTAGGGATAATGATTATATATAATTGAACTATGTGTGAGATAATTTTTTGAAACCTCATTAATATAGTTTTATGTTTGTAATTCAAGAGATATATCATCTCTTATAGTGAAAAAGTGTACAAACATGATATGGAAATCAATAATAACACATTTGGATCCATTCTTTTAGGGATTTATTGGAAATCCATTAACAATGAAAATAGTAACATCATATAATTTCTACATAAGTAAGGGCCCAGGTTTAATTTATCCTTTAGGATGATGTTATTTGGACTTTATATATTGGTTGAAAATTAATATTTATATATAATTTTAAATTTCAAATTTTATATTTTCCCACATAAATTGGTCCTTTAAACAAATATATTATATATATTAAAGGGTTTATGGAGAAAATTAATATTTTTTGCAGTATCTAATAATTTAATTTTATTCTCATCCATTTATAGAGTACATGGAGTCATTCTTAATTTTTAAATAACACATTCATAAATGAAAAATTAAAACATCAACTAATTAATTGATTAGATTTTATTATGAATATACTCATCATTAAGATGATACATTTTTTCATATAACAATGGTTTGTTAGCCATTTAGAATATATGTTGTGTTTCCCATACTTAAGGATTTACATATACAATTTTACTATATCCTATATTAGAGGATCATTTTAAAAACCTATTTTATCCAAAAAAGAAAATTCTCTTTCCAAACCAATTAATCATCCACATGTTTTTCATTTCTAGGGTTACTGTGTATTCTGAAATGATAATATTTGAGAAGTTTTGGCCATATTTATTTTATAATGTTTCCTCCATTTGGGATAAGATACATTTCAATCATTTTTATCCATATATATTCATATACATAACCATAATGTCAATTCACTCTATATTGAGTTCATAGATTGTGTCTTACAACTCCTGATTGTGGGTTTCATAATTCTATTAATGAATATTTAACTACAATTATGTTTATTAAATAACACTAATGTTAAACATAATGAATCATCCAACTCACATATTTTTGGTATCACTAAATATCACAAAAATATCCCTTCTATATGGTTATTTAAATATCAATTCATTGACAAATATCCACATAAATTATTCAAACAATCATCACATTCTTCTGACCATATGAAGATAACTCATTTATATGTATTCTTATTTATTGGGATATGTAATAATAAAATGTATGAATTAAATGTCAACATAAATATGATAATCCATTGAAATCACATACCTCAATTATATTATTTAGCATAGGTCATTCCATAACTTCCGTGTTTACTGAATGATTAGTAAATATTTTAATCTAAGAGACGATATATGATGGAAAAGAATCTATTTTAATCCTTAATTCACATTTTATAAATATTCCACATAAGAAATATTCTAAAATATACTTACAATGTATTAAAAAGTAACTCTTCTATTTATCAATAGAATTTATATTATATCATATATCAATATAAATTACCACAATGATATTATCGAGATTATCCATGAATGTATATATTTCATAAAATCCAAAAAATATATTGTGTTTTTGTAATTCCGAAAGAAATTAACGTAAATTTAAAATTTCCATAACTCATATGAAATTTATTATTTGGAATACACTATAACAACATTGTTAATCTAAAGAGTAAAATACCTACATAGATAACAATCATTGATTGATATTCAATTCCATTAAATTAGTGTTATTTCAATATAATGAATCTGATGAATTATTTCATGAAATTATATATTTCAATCATAGTATTCAATTCCAAATTCAGTGTATCAAAAAACATAAAATTGAGTATATAGTCATATTTAATCTGAAAATAATAAAACAAATTGTTTTTTTAATATATAAAAATAGAAAAAATATTGTCAAGTGGTTTGTAAAATATTTATAAATAAACCAAATTGAATACCTTTTGGGGGCCAACCTTGTGTGTGTTATTTGTCCTACACATCATGCATCATTGATGATGGAGTTAATACCTAATCTACCACATTCTGAGTGGTTGCCTGGGGTTCATATATACCACATCTTCATCCCCTTTCTTGTATCTAGATATTGATGTATTCTCTTGGTAAACCACATAGTCTCTACATTTTAAATAATTAATGATATTATTATATTTATAAATAATCCATGAAGTTAACCTTATGGATAAATTCTCTAATTTATGATTTACTAAATATAAAACCTGATAATTATACTAACAATCCATTCATATCAACTTTAGTATCCCATCTTATGCAACCCATATATGGTATTGAATTTATTACATGAAATAAAACACAAGCGATCACATCCTAAAGGATATAATATGTTTGTAGTATTGAGAGACAAGATATCAATTTTATTTTAACATTACCTCTAAAAAAATTAAATAAAACACTAAAATTCTTGTGATTTATTTTATTTCTTCTACTAGATCCCTAAATTCATTCATAGATTTCTTCTTCATACCATGGGGAAATGAAAACCTAAAATGGGTATGCTGAAATTATTACAAAAGGAATTCATAAAGTATGATCAATCATAATATTAATAATAAATGAATAATGTGGTATTGACAAATAAAAATAAAATATTCTACATTACTAATATCATAAAAAATAGGAATAAATCACTGGATGAAATAGAAATAAAAATAATTTCATTTATAAAAATAACAAGTCACGTTAACATAGAATTCATAATGATATATGATCATATTATCAATTCATTGTTTCAAAACATCAAACATTACTAGTTAATATTACCAAAAATAGCCAAACTAGTTTATCTCAGGACATATAGTGATGCATCGAGGATTTAAAATGGTCATCTCTCATACATTACAATCTCCAGTGCGTTCATCATATGAAATGGGTGATAATAATTTAATAAAAAATAGAAATATTATTATTAAAAAAGTATTATCTAAAATTTAATATTTTAACCAATAAGAAATTGACACAGGTGATCATATTCTATCAAAATAAATAACATCGATGGTAACATATCTATATATATAATATAAATAAAAATATTACTAAAAGGATTTTCGGTCAGATTTAGTAACTCGGAAGGGTGAATTGATTTCCCAATAACAAAATATATTAAATACATTTTTAAATAAACTCCCTCAATTTATATAGGATCACCCAGTTTATCAAAATTGTAGTTTTATTAAATTTTATTCTTATAAAAAATTCATTAATTCTTGATTACAGCCCAATTAAAACAATATAAAAATTACATTTACATTCCAAATTTATTTACACAATAAAATAATTATATAAACTGTGGTTATGATTATCAATAAATGAATACATTCTCTTTAAAATATAATTCGTAAAATTTGAAATATTTGTAATGAAAAAAAAACAAAAAAACACACAAAATAGAATAAAACAAGGTGTTCTATCACATGTTGGTTCCAAATACCCACCACATGGAATCAAAAACGTCCAAAAAGATTGTATAAATATAATATGATCCACAACATGGTTCGAGTTTATATACAACAACAAAAAAGATCCCCATGCCAGACATGGACCTCTTCCACATTAACCATGGGATGAAATCGATAATGGGACAGGCAAGGACCACTTCCATGGACACATGGTAAAAAATTAAAAGAGATATTAAGAAAATTTCATGTATTACATAGTTTTGGTTTAGGATATAATGTGTGTTGATAAATAGGTCAAGAAACATATTTATCTAATATAAATTGAAACGATACTAAAAATGAAATAAGAAATGGTATATAAATTCTATTTCTCTTTAGTATGATGTTATTTAGATGCTTGATCCCACCAAAAAAGATTTCATAGGAACTCAATAATTTTTTCTAAATATCATATTAAAAAATAAGGTTGTAAGGTTATACTGGTTCTGAGTGTAAGGAATTTTCCAAATTTTCAGAATGTTCTAGTATTCCATAATCGATAGTATGTAAGATATACTATGTAAGATCTTGATAAAGGATATTATTTCTATTTAACAAGTAGACTACTTTCCAACCCTACCAGAACCCTTTTCTATTTAATGTTATATATGAGAATCTTTTTTTAGGTTTATCATTTGGATCTACTAACTCGTCTTACGAATCTTTTATTAGGGACATTAATTCATATATAAAATATTTATGTGATAATATTATAAAATAATCAATTGCAATAATTGTATTATGAGTGTAGTCGATCCATTTAATTCAATATAAGAACATCAATGACACTATATCATCTGTAGGCATGGGTAATCTTGTATTGACTCATCACAATGGTGACCAAATATAGTATAATGTCGGGTGGTGGAATGTAAACTTTTTGAATGTTTCCTTGAGGCTATTCATCAGGAAAAGATTCATCTTGTGTCATTCCATATAGTGGTGAGCCATTTTAACAAGAAGTGAGACAATAAGTCAGTCATGTATCTAATTCTTAGTCTTATGATGGTATTTAATATAATGGTGACTCATATACAATGGTGAATCATACATAGTGGTGACCAATTCTCAATGGTAACTAATTCTATGCAATAAATAAAATAGTTCCAGGTAAACTCTAATGGTTATATATCTTAACACGTTAACATTCATGTTGGTGGGAAATGTCGATATTTGAATCCTTTTTGGTGGCATATAATTGTGAACTAATGGTGATTCATCCCTAAGGGTTGGTAATATCTGGTATTAGTTATTTCTACATTTAGGGAAAACTTCATCATATTATCTTCTATTTTAAAAAGAAATCATAAAAAAGTAAAACTCATAGAAGAAAAATTATCATGATTTTTAAGTATTAAAGCAATGATGTTCTAATAATATCCTCATTTATTATGATAAAAATAATAGATTTTAGAAAAATATTTATAAAATAAACATTTTTATATAATGTTTATATGATACGAATGAAAAAAAAGTTAAAAAAAATAAGGGAATAAGTATGGTATCAAAGTAAATTAGTCAAAAAAAATTAAGAAAATAAGGAATCAAAGTGAAAAGAGTTAAAATAGAATAAATGGTATAATATGGTATCAAATATATGATCATACAAGATATGATATTAACATAAAAATTTCACAAATTTATTCTCCCAATTTTGGGATTATCGAAAATTTAATAAAGGAGTTATTAAGGGCATAGAAGATCAAAATTAATAATTAGATGAATTTCATTAAGGACAAATAGTGTTCATTACACATAAAAAAGATAAGGAACAAATAAAATGATATTCAATATCAAATACATATTCTATTCTAAATAACTATATTCCTTGATAGTATGAGTATTATATTCTTTACCCTTGTTTGATATATATAGAAAAAAGGGAGTCGTTGATGAAATAGCAGAGAGAACAGATGGTAGAGAAGGAGTAGGAATCTATCTGATTATAATTTAACATATTATCTGGAAAACATCTATTGGTATCATAATAAAATACTATAATTAATAAGGGAAAGGTTCATTTTCTTCATGCGTAATATTTGGTCTTAGCACTTATGGATAAATCGATGGAGGATATAAATTAGTTGTCTCTAGAATGACCTCTTATTCTACCACTACTCATCCAAACTAATGAATGAAAGGGTTTATAAAATTTATTAATTCCATGATGAAAGATCATCGCATATCTATGAAAAATTAAAATTAATTTTTGTCTTCCATAACCAAATTTTTTATAGGGTTCATCACTTCCATATTATTTACCTATTTCATGAATTATTGAGTTACTAGAGGTATCTAAATATTCCTTTATAAAAATATGTAATGGGAGTTTAGTTCATGATTTTTGTATATTATAGATAGTTAATATATAAAATAAATTTTAATTGTTTAATAATCATTTAAAATATCATTTTATCATTTTATAACTAACTAGTACATTTTCTAACAATGGGGACTAATCTATCTTAAATCCTCCCAATGAGTAGCATTTACATCTCCCAACAGAATATGAAGATCCTCTCTAACAACTGACCAAAATATCTCAATATAAAAATAAGTTGAGGGTGGTGAAACATAAGTATTACCAGTAACTAATGTCATGTTCTCCAAACTATAGATCAGTGAAAAAATTGAAGCAACATTAGTGTTCTTCATATACACTATTGACCATAAAGTCAATGTCTCATTTTCCAACCACCATTTATGAGTTTCAAATTCCTATATATCATGATTAATTTTAGCTTGTATATGGAACAATATATGATCAAAAAAGGTGATTATTATCTCTCTCTCCAAGATGGGTGATAGAGGATATTGACTCTTCAACTTCCTACAAAATATAGATAAAATAAACTCCCTGATGTTTTACAAGTCCTAAAGGGAAACCAATTCTACATTAATCGCAACAAATGAATAAACATGTGAAGCATTCTCTACTAACACATCTATTGAATCCAAATATTAAAAATATCTTGTGATATCTCCTACATAATCTATTTCTTATCCCTTGGATCCATTTGGATCTTCCTCAATCATACATGGAGTAGCGTGTCCAAAATGATTTGGTGGACTTCTCTCATCAACATCAGAATCCTATTTATCCAAAACAAGTATGACCTACACTATAACTATATCCCATTTTTTCACGAAAATGGTCACCAACTGTTGTATAATGGAAAAAATTGTGGTTAACACCAATAGGGGTTTTCTCCCACTCTAAAGATTTTGTAATCTAATCTATGTTAATAAAATATTAAACCACTTCATTAACTAAACGGGGTCTATCTCCATTCCAAATAGCAATAGAAAAAACTAGATAAGATTGTTTCTATAAAATATCAACATATTCATCAGTAAAATGTAACTCCAGACAATCATGATCTAAAACACCCTGATCATAACCATCTTGATTAGAACCACCATCATGAATTCCATCTTTATCTTCATTCTCATCATCATCACCATAAAATTGGTCATCTTGGTTAGCTTAAACATCATCATATTTCTAATCATGGAAATTACTTCAAATATATCCATAAACATGATCATTATAATTACCATTATCAATTTTTTTATTATCATCAAATACATCACCAAATTACTTTGAAGATTTAGAGTAAATATTGATCTCCCCTTCTTTAGAATCAGCAGTGTCTCTTATTCACTACCTTTTGATAAAATAATTTTTTTGTATGACAATGTCTATGAGGGAAAGCTGGGGAAATAGAAACCAATGGGATTTTATCAAGTTCAGGGTCACTTGCCTCTTCATAAGATGTCTCCTACTCAGAAGCTTAAACATATTCCAAATCAAAATACTCAATCGTGTCATCTGGATCCATTCCCAGATAATCAATTTATTTTAGTCAAGTTGGTTTATCAGTAGGATTTTACTACTCATAAATCTTTTTTGATTAATCAAACTGCTTCCTCAATCGAAGGTTCTATTGATCCCCAGATATCTTACCTATTACATTGGATAAACAAAATCATCCACACATCACTTCATATTCATCATCTTCTTCATCTAAATCATTGTCCTCCGAAAAGGTCAGAATAATCATGGGATATGTAAGGTAGTGTTACCATGATGATTCTATACAAGTATCCATTATATTAATAATTAGATACTTGTATATGTTGATTTTTGTCCTCTCTACAAAAGGTAATAAGTGTTATACATCCTAAAATATCATCATACTAAAATCCCATTTTCATGGGCATAAAATCTAATGTAAAAATGTAAATATCAATGCACATTCACCATATAAATCAATTGTAGCTAGTATTTTCAATGTCCCATCTTTAGTCAGCTCTACCAAAACTTCCTCATACTGAAAATAATAACCATCACATTGTATAAACCCTTGATAAAAATTTCATACTCATTCATGTGTAATTTAATAATTATTTCCATTTCATATAATATTAGTGACATTACATTCCATGTACCATGGTGATTATACTGTTTTTATTTTCTCCATTACTAAACATTGAAAACCGATAAAACTAAAAAACCAACATATTATAAAATGTTGGTTTAAATCATGATAAATAGTTCTTCCATCCCTGGTACTCAATAACATTAATAACTAATGATCCTCTTGTAAATAACCACTTATCATTAATTTAATTCTCATTTATTATAGTACGACTCACATGATTTTGGTTATGTGACTATACTCTGATCTACTCAAATATCCTCTCTTATTATTCAATGGTTGTAACTCCATGACTGTTGACAAAGTAGATCTCATCACTCAATCATGGAAAATATTGTAGAAGGCTCAAGAGAGGTTGAGGGAAGAAAAATGGTCGGGAGAGAAAAAGTCATAGAGAGGTTCATAGGTAATCAGATGTGCGACAAAGTGATTCTCATTTTGAAAAATGACCAATTTATATTATTTAGGGATATATATTTCTGAAAAATGGAAAACAAAATAAATATTTAAATTAAAATAAAATATTAACTAGAAATCATGATATCAATGATAGATTAATTACAATGGAAATACATTTCTAATGGTGGGTAAATTCCAATAGTGGTTAAATACCAATGGTGTGTAAATTCCAATGTTATGTAATATTCAATGGTGGGTAATTTACAAAAAATAATGTCTATAATAAATATATCATTCCTAATTCATGTTTTATATTGTTTAATATATCAAAATTCAATGGTTTAGTGTAGATATCTGTATGATGAAGTTTTGTACCAATTAAATAAAATGTAATATTACACATTTGAAAATGATCACTCAATAATTTATTTCATACAACAATATTTTTTTATAGGGTGAGAAAATATTCATTGAAATATATATTGCACATGGATTTTCACAATTTATGGTGACTTGAAGGAATTGATATCCATAATCCAGTAATGCCTATTTCATTCACAAAATTTGAGCACATCAGCTAAATGAGGCTATGTATTCATATTCCGCCATACAAAATGATAATGAATTTTGATTCTTCCTACACTAAGAAACAAGAGGATTTTCAGAAATACTACGTGTTCTATAGGTTCTTTTATATGTAACTTGAATCCTCCAAAATAATAATCTGTGTAACTCACAATGTCATATTCTTTTTCACTTTGAAAAAAAAATAATAAATTGGTTCTATATTTGAGGTATTTTAAAATCCATTTAACAAAAATTAGATGCTACTATATATGGTTTTCTTGAAAATGAGCACAAATACACACATTAAACATAATTTTAGTTTGGGTAGTAGTATAATGTTTCATGCATCCAATCATTCCCCTATAATTTGTTTGATCCAGCCGTTGTATAGATTCTTCATGATCTAATTAACTTATGGTACACATATGAGTGTCAGTACTCATAGTTTTATCCAAATGAAATCTTTTTAAAATAAAATTAAATTATTTAAATTAATTTTAAAAAAACCTTTAATTATTTGAAAAACCTGAAAACCAAGTAATAAATTCAATTTAACAATTAAAATACGTTCAAATTAATTTTTCATTGTATTTGAAAAATATTTATCTAAATATTTTTCTGAGGATCCAAATATAATATCATCTACGTAGATTTTAATAACTAAAACAACTTTTTAATTATTTTTATAAATGGAATTGGATCTTCTATACATATTGAAAAACCTTTAGAAATAATAAATGATTGGATCTTATTATACCATTGAATTGGATATTATTTTAAACCAGGTAATTTTATTTAAAATTGTGAAAAATGATTTGGAAAATTATTGTTTTCAAAATAGGGTGTTTTTCATCAAAAACATTAAAAACAACATTCCTATTTTATGATTAAATTTTTTTATACAATTCATATGGTGTTTTAATTTTTATGATCTTTGTAGGGAATTTTTTTGATGGATTCATGTTAGGAATCAAGTGAAAAAATTTCATCAACATTTATGCCTTCTTCTTGATGATACTATTATGAAAACAACCAATAATTATTTCTTACACTGTTTTAGGATTAGTTATCCTTACTTCCAGACACCCATTGTGTGCATATAGTAAAAATGTGGGTTTGTCTACCTGTTTCAAAACATTATTTCAATCATACTTGTTGGATTCTTCTTGGATACACATTACCCATTATTAATCATTAATTTCTTTAATTATGTTATTACACTCTTGTTATGCCCCAAATTATTGATGCTCAAACTGATTCCTTATAAAATATATTGAATTAGAACCTTAATCTATTATTCCAACTATGAAAAATAAATTATTCAATGTAAGACTGATAAAAACTCTAGAAAAAGAAAGACTGGTAACCTCATGGACTTCTACATGTTCTGTATTAGCTTTTTGATATTCCTTAGAAATGGATAATTTTTTAGATTAGTTTACAAAACTATAAAATGTTTTGGTACTAATGTTAAAAGTTGATAATTCATATTAAATAATATATAAAATGGATTAAGGGTTATGTGTATATGTCTCACCAAAAGGTACAAGGATAAACCCTTCATAGTTTTTTTCTTTTGAATAAAAAATCTAAAATATTTAATTGAAGTCGAATAGCCAAGAAATTTCTCTTCATAAACCATGGAACAATAATTTATAATATTTTAATTAGTATTAAAAATAAATATTATTAATAAAAAATATAATGTAATTAATCAATAGATTTATAATATTCAAAATGTCATAAGGTTTTTCTTTAGTATGAGTCTAATTAAAAATCTATTAATTATATAAATTTTTGTATTGAAAGCCTCTACCTAAAAGTAGAAAGGAATGTCTTATTCATTAAGTATTTTTTGGGTCATATAATGAAGTTATTTCTTTATTAAATCTGTAAATTAATTCCTCTAGTAGTCCATAATAGAAGGAATGTTATGGTTATAACCATTATTTGGGAAAAACGATTCAAGATCTGGAATTACAAAAAAATTTCCATGTTCATATTGTATGGTATTAATCCAAAGTCCAATTTGGTTTTCTGTATATTTTTCATAATTGGTTAATTGATTTTATATTAAATTTTTTGAGATAAATTACATACCCATGTAAACCAATAAATTTCATATACAATGACATAAATAGAATGATCCCCATTTAGACTAGTAACACTATAACGTCTAGATATGTCCATGGGAACCAATTCTAGGGGTTTGGATGTTGAATAATATTTTCAGGTTTGAATTATTGTCTATGATATTTATATATTTTACATGGGAAACTATCATTATAATTTGGGAATTCATTTTTTTGATGATCCCAAACTAACCCTTTCATTGTATTTGTTAAATGTGGGTAAATAGTATGATTTTCATATCTCCAATTACAAATAGAAGATTCTATATGGATGTGACATATACAAGATACATTTTAAGAATATAAGTATTATTATTTACCAATATAAAAGGGATCATTACTCAAGGGAAGTAAAAATATAGAATTTTTAATAAAAAAATTAGATGAATTTTTTTCAATACTCACATAAAATCCATCATCACATATTTGTGGGATGATAAAAAGATTGTATTTTAAACTAGAAATAAATAAAATGTTATAAATTAAAACTAAATAAGAATTAATTACGTGGCCACAATAAATTATTTTTCCTTTTTGAGTTGTGACAAATGGTGACATGTCCACCATCAACCTTTTCAATTTTTTAATCTTGATTAATCTCCTACCATGGTTCTAGAACAAGTGATGTTTGGGTACAATATAATTTTATAAGAGATCTTCAAGATGATACCCTACAAAAAACCATTATACCAAAAAGTATTATAGTACAATAAATTCATTGGGTCTAGAAAAAGTATTCATTGGGGATTTAAGTACCCAATGTTTCATTATGGGTTTCCTCTAGTTTGATTTTAATATTTTTAAAACAAAAATAATATTTGGTCTGGCTGAGTAATAACTAGAAAAAAAAATTTAACACAGCTTAAATTTATTACATACAATTATCCTCTATCCAGGATCAAATACAGTACATAGGGTATATTTTATTTCTATTTTTTTACAGTATTTGAGTGAGAGTATTTCATTAATTATTAGCACATTCTATAATATTATTTAATTTTTAATTTGATAATTTTCATTTTTTATTTTCATTCAATAATTTACCATTTTTTTATCTCTAACCAATAAGGATCGATTTTTGACATTTAAAATAATAATGATGTTTCATTAAAATTTTGTATTTATCATTAATATCAATGACTGTATTGTTAAGAATTTCATAGTATTGAATAATTTTCTCATTTATCATATTTTAAAGAGTATTTTCATATTAATAATAATTATACATTTGTATATGAGTTATGGTAGGTACCATAGATATGTTTTTCATTAGAAAAATATTTTTCATTCATTATTTTCTTCATGAGTTGAATATATGTCACTAGAGATATACTTAGATACACTCTAGGTGGATTTTATTTCATTCATATATTTTATTTACATATATTCATACTTCTATTTTTATTTTAACATGGTATGGTCAACCTTGACATGCCCTTATTATTTACAATCATAAAAGGTACTCTCATTTGGCATATCTTTTTATTTCCAGTAACACTTATTATTCCCTATATTTTTATATTTTTCCTTATTTATCAACTTCGAAAATAATTTATTCTTATTATATAATTTCAAAAATCAGTTATATAGATAGTCCATCTACATATCAATATCTTCTTGTGATTTATCATAACAGGAGATTTCATCATTATCTTTTTCATTAAATTTTGATGTATTAGTCTTGGAGGATACTAATTTACATTTAAGAATATCATCCAAATGTCAGTTAAAATTATGTTCTTATTATTAATTAATTATATTTACAACAATATAGTTAATAGGTTTCATACTAATATCTCATAATCCCCTGATGGTGATTGTAGATA
The DNA here is from genome assembly GCA_963277665.1 of Viscum album. Taxonomy (NCBI): domain Eukaryota; kingdom Viridiplantae; phylum Streptophyta; class Magnoliopsida; order Santalales; family Viscaceae; genus Viscum; species Viscum album. The sequence continues at coordinate 556,777,828 of OY728138.1, forward strand.
TCTTCATCTCATTGGAATTCATTTAAGAATTCACAAGATTTGGACTCTTTTATAGACTAGATTCCCCAAGGACTATATTGTGCTTACTATCTCATTAAACATGAGAATCATATCAGAAATAATCTCAAAATGTTTCATCTTAATCGTACTATGTTGAATGAATATGTATTTAATATCATTTCATTTCCATTGGTTATTCATTCAATAGAAAAAAATTAATGTGTCATATATTTCACTGATAGTTTTATAAGAATATATATTACCAAAAACATCATCACCCAAAACACAATATAGAGAATACGTGGCACTAAAATTGTTTTTATATGTTGTTTCAGTAGAAGTATATCACTTATTTATTGAAGTCTTAGGTTTTTCATATTTACCTTCTATAGAAGACTATGTTTAAAACCCCATTCATTAAATGTTCATTTTCAGCTTAATTTTCCAATAAGCAGAATTATATTCATTAAATTAAGATGTTCTGTTGGAAGAAGAACAATATTTTATATTATCCATTTAATAAAATAAATTTAAATCCAATATATATTTAGGATTATATAGTCAAAACTAAAATCACTATTTGATAATATTTTAATCCTTAAATTCTAAATGTTTGTCATTGTTAGTATCTCTTTTTTGGTGAATTGAGTTCCCAATAGAAATATCTAGGAAAAAAACTTTTATAAATAATCACACAGCTAAAATAAAATAACCCATTTAATCAAAGTGTAGTTTTATATAATATTTGTCTTTTAAAAGATTCATGATATATAGATTAATGCATTCTTAAAACAATATAAAATTTGCATTAACTTTTTTTAATCAATTTATACAATAAAATACTTATATAAAAACTGGTTTTGATTAACTATATAGGTTTATTTTTTTATAAGATTACATCAAAATAGTTTCAATCTTTGTGAAGAAAAAATAAAAAAGACATAAATAAGAATAAAAATAAGGGGTTAATTCATAATCCATGAACGAATCCCATCCTCTTCAAAATCACTTTCTTCAAGATCAATATATAAATATAATCTTATCCAAAATGAGGATCAGGTTTACCGAAAATAGCTACAATGTTTTACATTCCATGTAAGGAATTATTTCACAATAACCATGGAAATAAAATATTAATGCACTAGAAAAGGAAATAATCCAATTAACCAATAGAATCAAACAAATAGAGTCTAAGGGAATATCATGTGTTCTATAGTTTTAGTGAAAGAGACATTCTGTTTTGATAAACAAGTAGAAAAACACACTACTTTAATGTAAAAACAATTAAACTCAAATTTTGTATTAAGTGTATTGAAATGAATTTTCTAGTCAATCTATGGTGCTTCATATTATTGAGATTCTTCATATGTGTCTTTGAGAAGAGACTCATAGGATTCCCTAAAAAACATTATAAAATAATTCATAGTATGTTTCTTTATGATATGCTTGTAAGGAATGTTTTGAACATATACAATGTTATACTCTTCCAAAATCAAGTGTTTGTAAGATTCACTATGTAATATCTTGATTTGTAATTATTTTTCAATAAATACATAGATTTATATTCTAATCAATCACAACACTATATTTTTAACTATGTAAGAACCCATATCTTCTTTACAGGTATGTTTTTCCTTTTTCTAATGTTTTTGAGAAAATAGGAGTTTCTGGAAATTTTCTAAGTACACGACGTGTACTTTTTCAGTACACACCGTGTAATGTGTTTCCGTAGGAGGTCTTGTGCTGGACGTATAAGGGGGAAACAAATGGATCAGTGACTGTGACATAGAGTTTGACTAAAGAGAATTATGGAAAAGGAGCGTACATTCCATGTACTCAAAAAGTACACGCCGTGTATTATCTTTTTTTTTCATTAAACGTACTAGGGTCGCATCTGACAGACCGAAAGCCCTCTTTCTAGATCTCATTTGGCTGAGACTGTCTGTACGACCACGATCTTCCTCCGATCCCTTGAGCCTCCATTTTTTCTCTGGATCGTCCACCGTTGAATGCATTGGAATCCCAACAGTATGATCTTCCTTCTCTTAAAGCATCGTTTTCCAATTCCTCCTCTTTTCCTTGTAATCGTGGGTTGAATTTCTTATCTTTTTTCATAGATCTACGACGTTTAAAGAGATTCAAGCCTTGTGGATCAGCTATATCGATCTATTAACCCCATGGTAGGTGGTTTGTGCCTTTTTTACAAAGTTGTAGAGTATTATTAAAAAATTCCACCAATACCCTTGAATGGGGTATTGCGTGTTTACTCTTTTTCCCCTGTTGTTTGCCTTATTTTCATGTATTCCTAAGTAGATGTTATTGATTGTGAATTGAGTAAATTTAAATTTTTTGGATGTATTTCCCATGAATGTTTTTTCTGTTTTTGACCGTTTGATCTAGTTTTTCCTTTTAGGATATTGTTAGTTTCCATGCCTAGTATTATAGGATGGTTCTCTTTTCTTACATGCAGTTATGCTATATAATGAAAGACAAGTAGTTATTGAGGATCACATTGGACATTACACAATGAGATACTTGTTGACTTTACACAGGTCTGTTATAACCTAGTGTGGTAGACCATAGGGAGAATGGATGTAAGGTCTTCTCCAGAGTGTCTTTATAATTTACGATGCGAGACCACATGGGGAATTGACGTTCAGTGATTCCATAGAAAGTATATAGTTCCTCGACGCAGTCCCCAAAGGGAATGTGACGTATGTTCTTCCTAAGAGCACTTTTAGTACCGATATGAAACTATATAGGGAATTGACGGTGAGTGCTTATTCATATAGTCTATATTTTAGCTGAACCAGAGGGGTGAGACTCTGTGTGCTTCCCAGAGAGTTACTTTCTTATGCTAGGTAGGGCCAGAGGGCATAGTATATGAGTACTTCCTAGAGGGTTACCTATTTCTGGTATCAATTTTGAATATTTGTTCACATGATATTTGGATTATGGATTGTTTACTACTGAGTACTTTCCTATTTATTGTTTTATGAACTTTTACAGGCCATATTTTCATTGACTATTAGGCATAGATCTTTGGGTGGATTCCTACTAGGATTTAGTCTCACACCCTGTTTGTCTCAAGTTTTTTGGCCCAAACAAATTATATTGATGCAGGTATAGACAAGGGCAAGCACCCTAATGCTTCACGTTCTTCATTGTTATGAAGTTTGAGAGCATGGGACCAAGCTATAGTTTGCGATGTAGAAGAGTTATTTTTTCCTTTTTCACTTTGGTTTTACATTGTCGTATTCAACATTGTGACTTGTTTGGATATTTTCCTAGACATATATATATCATGTATCATTTATATATATATCTTCTCCAGAATGCTTCTTTCAGTCTGCCGATATTTATTTTTGTATGGATTATTACTCATTCCACTGGTGTATGTTGTTTAGTTCCATTATGTACTCTGTCAGTGAGGGAATAGTTTCCCAACTATCACACCTATGTTCCTCACTGCTAGACAGAAACCTCTGAAATTTGGGGAAATGTGCTTGAGGCCATGTGACCAACCGTGTATGGGAAACTCTGGGTGGATTCCAGAACTGGGACGTTACAATCTGGTATCAGAGGGAGGTTTCGATCCTTCGACCTGTGGGTTATGGGACCACATGGACCATAATTTGGTGGATCATCGACATTTTTACCTTTTTGTAACTTTTAAAAGACTCCAAAAATTGATTTTCATGGTGTATGGGCTCTCACGGATCGGAATTTCCCGCTTTTAGTGTCCGTTTTAGTGTTTTTGAGCTCCCAAGTAGTTTCTAAGGCATACTGTCTGAAAAAACCCAGAACATACGCCATGTATTTTTGACTACACACAATGTGTTCTTCTTTTCAAGAAGAAATAGTTTTTACTAAGTACACACCATGTACATTATGTACATGACTTTTAGTCTCTAACCATTTTATAGTCTATGTGGGCAGAGACACGGGATATGGAAAATTCTAGTGGGAACACGCCCTATACCGGTTCTGCACGCCGGGTTGTGTAATCTTAGGTACTCGGCCGTGTAGCTAACAACATGGGTCAGTAGAGTCTCTTCTTACACATGTTGTGTCAGGTTTGAACATGCTATTTAGTCTGTCCCAGGTTCCCGGCCATGTCACTAACAACACGGGTCAGTGTTATCTTTTCTCGTACACGGCGAGTAGTGTCTGCCGTGTAGCCGGTCATGTATCAAACCACACGGTTTGGTAGGGAATTTTTAGTACATGTCGTGTCCTTATGGAACATGCCGTGTAGTGTGACCTTGGTACACATGTCGTGTAACTAACAACACAGGCCATGTGATTCTTGTTGAGTACACGCCATTTCTACCTTGAACACACCGTGTAGTTGTGTCTTAGGAGAGCCGTGTGGCCTAACTGTGTAGAAGGACTCGAGCATGGTAAGAGGATTCAGGTATACTCTAGGTGTTTTTAGAACATTCCACGTGTTTGGGGTGTTACATGACCAATATAAGAAAAAGTACACACGCATGTAAATGACTTAAGGGAACACATCGTGTAGATTTTATACACACCGTGTAGTCATGTTCTGTAAAACATGAATGCTTTCATTCTTTTGTTCCCTTATTACTCTCAATGATTTAAATCCTTGATAATGTTGATCTAAGGTGTGTTATTGACCTTGAAGAGGCATCGCAATGAGACGTCCTCCGGTTTTACGCCACCTTCTAGGTAGTGATAAGATGACAGATATGGCTTATTAGGGACTTCCAGCTGACCCTCCTGTCATGCCAGTCTTGGCACCAGTCGTTATACCTGAACCAGGAGCTAATGCTCAGTTCAGGGAAGGATTCATGAGGATGATTCATATCTTCTATGGAGCTCCACCTCCTGTTACGTCTATGGTAGACTTGACGTGAATTAATCGGTAGCAGCATCCTCCCAGCTTTTCATGGAAAAGAGGACCTCATGCTATAGAGTCATTACTAGAATCCAAGATTACAATCTTTTAGCATCTAGAGACACCTCCAGAATGGAGGGTAAAGCTTTCCACTAATATGCTATGGGAATCCGGCAAGAGTTGGTGGGACATGATCTCACAGGTAGGTCATCAGCATGTTATGGCTTGGGAGGAGTTCCATCGCATCTTCTATGACTACTTCTATCCAAGGACACAGAGGGCCGACCAAGCCTGGGATTTCATGGGTCTGGAGTAGGGAACTATTTCTGTCATGAGGCATTCCTCTCACTTCACCGAGCTTCAGTGCTTTACACCCATCCATTGGGGAGATGGGTTATTCCTGGAATGGAAGTTCAAGTATGGTCTCAGGAACGACATTTGTTCCCCGGTGAACATCATCCAGTTGAACTCATCCACATTTTTCATCAACCAGGTGCAGTTCACAATGAACAATATGAGGGATTTCATAGTTGTGAGCTAGGGAGACTTGACAAATGGAGTTAGAATCCCTCCTACGGAAAGTAGTAAGCACCGCATGGAGTCTTTGTGAGGTGAATCGAGGAGGTGAGAAAAATCTTCTAGAAGCAAGGTGGTATGCTACCAGGCAGGAAGATAGGGAATACAAATCTATAGCGCCAAAGAGACATAGTGGAGTGTTGATCATGCAGAAAGATGGGTCACCTTCAGAGTTTCTATCGGATCTTCTCACCAGCAGCCGATGACCAGGGTTAATTCATGAATCCTCATATAGGAGCAGCTCTGCCAGTTTCTCACCAGTTGGGGAACGAGAGTTCTTCCAACTGTTTATGTCGAGGTGGAGGTCGTGGCTGTGGGGGGTCAGTTGATAGTTTTTGGAAACAACAGAGTGGTTCAACTTAGAGTGGTCAGGCATGGTCACAGGGCTGTAGAGTAGGTCAGACCTATGCAGTGGATCAGACCTAGATGGAGCAGGATCCCAGACCTTCTATAGTTCTAGTTACGATCCTAGTTTCCTCAGTTTTATCTTCATCTCTTTTGGATACAGGTTCTTCCCATAGCTTTATCTCTGTTTCTATTGTGGTGATCCTTGGGCTCTGTATCTTTTCATCTGCCGATATCATGACACTAGACACTCCGTTGGGGACTAGAACGGATAGTGTAAGTCAGTGCAAGGATTTCCCTTCTAGAGGTTGGTGGGTGACACTTCCTATGGGATCTCTATGTCAAAGAGATGACATGCTATGATGTTATTCACAGAATGGACTGACTAGTTCACTTCCAGGTAGTCATCAACTGTTATCACCACAGGTTGAGTTTCATGTCACCAGAGGGTGTATCGTTTCTTCATAAGGGATAATGGGATGTACAGGCGAGCAGAGCGGGGCCAGAGGATCATGGTCTAGAAGGAGTTACATCCTAGATTTATAGTATGTATCTAAATGATCAGGGGACTTCCCAGTTATATATTCCACTAGTGGTGGATCTTTTCAAGGATGTCAAACTGGAGGAATTTTCAAGTTTTCCTCTGGAGGGAGAGGTTGACTTTTCAATTGATCTTGTTCCCGGAGAAGCACCGATGTCCATTCCTCCTTATAGGATGGCTACACTCGAGTTGCATGAGCTGAATAAGTAGTTGGAGGAGTTTCTGGAAAATGGTTTCATCTGACCTAGTGTTCTCCTTGGGGTTCACCTGTCCTTTTTGCAAAGAAGGCAGACGGTACCCTTAGGCAGGGTGTGGATTATCGAATGTTGAACCAGTTGACGGTCAAGAACTGATATCCCTTACAGAGGATTGATGATCTCTTTGATTATCATTAAGGAGCTCGTGTGTTCTCTAAGATTTATTTGAGGTCCGGTTACCATTAGATATACCTCTTACTGCCTTCTAGAGTAGGTATGGTCTGTATGAGTACTTGGTTATGCCTTTCTATCTTTCAAACATGCCTGCAGTTTTCATGGTACTGATAAACCGAGTGTTCTATCCATACATGTATTCCATCATTATTGTCTTCGTGGATGATATCTTGGTGTTCTTTCACATTCGAAATGACCATGACAATCATATTGATATTTTTCTGTGTTCATTGAGAGAGAATCAGTTATATTCTATTCTCCCAAAATGCCAATTTTGGATGGATCATATTTACTTCTTGGGTAATGTTATCTCAGATAATGGATTGTCTATAGACCCAGAGAATGTGAGACCAGTAGTTTCATCGGTGCAGCCGAAGAATGTCTTTGAGATACAGAGTTTTCTAGGGTGGGCCGGTTACTACAAACTCTTCATTCAGGGCTTCTCACGCTTAGCAGCATCGGTGAAGGGTCTGACCAAGAAGGGTGTGAAGTTCTTATGGTTATATTCTTGTGAGTCATCCTTTCATGAGATGAATGTGAGGATGACTTCATCACTGATACTAGTATTTCTAGATCTGGGTAAGAGTTATACTGTCTACTATGACACTTCAGGTATTAGGCTGGGTGTTGTGCTTATGCAGGGAGATGGAGTCATTATGTACGGGTCTCGGAAGTTGAGGCCACATGAGAAGAAATACCCGATGCATGATTTGAAGTAGGCAGTTGTTGTTCATGCCTTATGTTGTGGAATACATTATCATCAGGGAAAGAATTTTTTTGTTTTCAATGACTAAAAATATATCAAGTAAATTTTCACTCAGTGTGATATGAATTCGAGACACCGAAAGTGGGTTGAGTACCTTAAGTCGTTTGACTTTGAGCTTTCCTATATGCCGGGAAAGGGTAACGCAGTGTCTGATGCGTTGAGTAAGGGGACTTAGATACAATCAGTTAAAGAGGACATTAATGAGTGGAATATTATGGATCTGTTCTCTGAGATGCATCTAGAGTTGCACGACAGACAGGTGAAGATTTTTCTATCTTCTATAGCTGTGACCTCTACGCTTATTGACCGAGCTCGAATGAGAAAGCTATTAGATTATGTAGGCGTAGTCCTACAAGAAAGCATGTCATGAGAGGACACTATTTCTTGATGGACCGTAGGGGAGGATGAGATACCGCATTTCCAGGGATGTGTATGGGTGCCATCAAATACACATGAGTAGCTAATGCGGTATTTTCATTACTCATTTTGGGCACATTATCCTGTCATTCCTGAGATGTATCGTGATCTACACCGTCAATATTGGTGGCTAGGTATGAATAGAGATATTGTTGGGTTTGTCATGAGGTATTCCACTTGTCAGCAGGTGAAGGCAAAGCATCAGCGATCAGTAGGTATTTTACAGCAGTTACCCATTCCCGAGTAGAAATGGAATAAGGTCGCAATGGATTTCGTGACCAGGTTTCCAAGGTCCACTTGATGGAATGACATATTATGGGTTGTCATTGACAGAATCACGAAGGTTTCTCATTTCTTTCTGATCAAGGAGACCTTAAGAGTTGATAAGTTGGGATGGTTATACTTCCGAGATATTGTACGTCTACAAGGAGTTCTACACTCTATTGTATCAGATAGAGTTGCTCGTTTTACTTCTTGGGTCTGGTAGGGGCTTCAGAAGGCTTTGGGTACATAGGTAATTTTGAGTACAGCATACCATCCCCAGGTAGCTAGCCAGTCCAAGCGTACGATTCTGGTGCTAGAGGACATGCTCCAGGTATGCATTCTAGATATTGGAGGTTCTTGGGAGAGACACATAACTCTCGTGGAGTTTTCCTATAACAATAGTTTTCAATACACTATTCAGATTTCACCTTATGAGGCATTGTATGGTATGCCATGCTGATCACCCTTGTGTTGGCTAGAGGCATGAGAGGCTGCTTTGCTGGGACCTCGTCTTTTTTAGGAGACCACCGAGTAGATATAGTTGATTCGGAAGAGGATGACTACTGCACAGTATCGTCAGAAATCTTATGCTGATCAGTGGAGATGACCTCTGGTGTTCAGGGTCGGGGATCAGGTTTTTCTTTCTGTCACACCAAGGTTGGGATATAAGAGGATCATGAGACAGGGTATGCTTTCACGGAGGTACGTCGGTCCATTTGAGGTGTTGGATAGAGTTGGGCCGGCTTCCTATAGGTTGTAGTTACCTTTGAGGTACCGAGCTATGCATGACATCTTCCCCATTTCTCTACTCCGATGTTACTTTTCAGACCTGTCTCATGCTTTCCAACCCAAGGAAGTCGAGTTGGAGGTGGATGCTTCATTCGAGGAGCATCCTATCGGGATCGTTGATCAATGTACGAAGGTTATCTGTGGCTGATATATTCTTCTAATATGGGTGTTATGGCAGCATGGGTGAGTACAAGACAAGACTTGGGAGAGGGAGGCCGATGTACGCTCATGGTGTCCATAGTTGTTTGAGGTTTCTTCTTCTACGTTGTTCTAGGAAAATTTGATGACGAATTTCATTAATGCGGGAAGTTTGTAATAACCTAGATCTTCTTTCAACATATTTTTTTCCTTTCTCTAGAGTTTTTTAGAAAAGAGGAGTTTCTGGAATTTTTCTAAGTACATGTTGTGTACTTTATGAGGAAATGTTGTGTACTATGTTGATGCATGAGGCCTTGTAAGTGGCACACATGTCTATGTGAGGGTGATTGGAGGTCGCCTAAAGCATAGTGCAGAAAAGGTGAGTACACGTCGTGAACTCAATAAGTATACACCGTGTATTTTTTTTCATTAAATGAACCAGGGTCATGTCTGATGGACATAAATCCCCACTTCTAGGTCTCATTTGGGTGAGAGCATCCACACGAACACAGTCTTCTTCTGAGCCCCCGAGCATCCATCCATTCTCCGAATCGACTGTCGTCTATTTCATTGTAACTGCAGAGGCAATCTCTTCCTTCTCCTAGAGCTTCGTTTCCCAATTCCTCCTCGTTTCCATGTTATCTTGGGTTGAACGTCTTACATGTTTTCATATAAATATGACGTTATAAATATAATCAGACCTCGTGGTTCAAGTATATCGTTCTCTTAACCCCAAGGTAGGTGGTTTGTGCCTTTCTGTAGAAATTCTATGAGTATTATGTGAATCTTACTCCAATACACTTGAACGGGGTATTGTGTGTTTAATGTTTTTCCCCTGTTGTTTCCCTGATTTTCTTGTATGCCTAGGTAGAGGTTATGTTTTGTAAATATGGTAAATTGTAGTGATTTGGATGTATTCCCATGCATGTTTTTTCTATTTATGACAGTTTTGTCTAGTTTTTCTTATTAGGATATTGCCAATTTCCATGCCTAGTATTGTAGGATGGTGCACTTTTCTAACATTTTGTTATGTTGTAGAATGATTGACAAGTAGTTCGTGAGGTTTACTTTGGCCATTATGCGATACGAAACTTACTGACTTTAGACAGGGCTGTGAGAACCTAGTGTATTATACCAAAGGAATAATGGACGTAAGGGCTTCTCCAGAGTGTCGTTATAATTTATGATGAGACACCACAGGGGGAATTGATGTTTATTGCTTTCTCAGAGAGTCTGTAGTTCTTCTATGAGGTCCACATATGGAATGTGATGTATGTTCTTCCCTAGAGAGCCTTTAGTACCTATATGAGACTATAGGGGGAATTGATGGTAAGTGCTTCCTCAAAGAGTCTATATTTTAGCTGAACTAGAGGGGTGAGACTGTCTGTGCTTCCCAGAGGGTAACTTGATTCTACTATGTAGAACAAGAGTGGATAGGCTTTGAGTACTTCTCAGAGGGTTACCTATTTGTGTTTTCTGAATTCATTAGTTATTCTCTTGATATTTGGATTGTGGATTGTTTATTGCTGAGTACTCTCATGTTTACTATTTTCTGTAAATTTACCTACCATATATTCACTGACTATTAGGCACAGATCTTTAGGTGATTACCTATTAGGATTTAGTCTCAAACCTTGTTTGGGTCATTCTTTTGGGCCCAAACAGATTATATTGTTGCAGGTATAGACAAGGGAAAGTGCCCTTCTACATCAGGTTCTATATTTCTTTAAAGATGGAGAGCATGGGAACAAGATATTTCTTAAGATGGTGAGGAGTTATTTTTTTCATTTTCACACTGTTTTATCACTATTGTATTTAGCATTGTGACTTGTTTGAATATTTTGATGGACATATATATATATATCATGAATCATTTATATATATATATATGTATACTCTAGTCTCCTTCTTTCTGTCTTTGGGTATTTATTTCTGTATAGATTATTACTACTTTTGTTGTTGTATGTTGTTTAATTCCACTATGTAATCTTACAATGAGGGCATAGTTTCCCCACTATCACACCCAAGGCCCTTTCTACTAGTCGGCAGCCTCTAACGTTCTGGGAAATGCCCATTAGGCCATGAGACCATCCGGGTACGGGAAACTCTGGGTGGCTTCCAGAACCAGGATGGTACACACTACATGAAAGAGTGTACATTTAATGAATAATCATTCGTATTAACTAAATCATCATACAAAACTCCTTAAAATATCCTTTAAGGTATCCATAAAATATTATAGGAAAAAGATAAAAACAATACATCACATTAAACGAATTATAACATATATTGAAAATTTTAATTCAATATTATAAAGCCATCATTGATAGGTAATCCGGTGGAAAATTAACTCTGTCGTTGACTCATTTATAAGGATACTAAATCTAGGGAAAAATCATATGGCCAAGTTTCATTTTTTATAAATTCGTCTAGTGGTGAGTCATAAGGTGTAAATTCAATAGAGGATTTTCATGTTAACTAACAGTGATACATGAATCTCCTAGGTCATCCAATGATACGTCTTCCAATGGTAGGTCATTTGATAGTGACATATATATAGTAGTGACTCATACTCAGCAGTGACACATTCTCTGTAGTAACCCATTGATAGTGGTAAGAAAGCTGGTAAAAGGAATTTTCAACACATAGCCAAATTTGATGGTAGTGGTTAATGTTTGAAAAAGACTCCAATTTGGTGTTATTAATTTTGAAATTATAGTGACTCGTTATAGATATTAGGTAATGTCTAGTGTAAGGTTGGTTCAACAGATGGTAAAATTTTCAATTTATTTCCTTATATTATAAAATTCTATAATAATATAGTAAAACAATTAGAATCATAATTTACATGATTTATTAGTATTAAAATAAGGAGGTTCCAACATGGATTTTGATGTAGATTAAAATACCTGTAACATGATAATTGTAATTTTTTTGGTGAAATACCCTTTCCATTTCAGAATCACATATTTTTAAATCAAAAAATAAAAAATAATATTAAGAATTTCTTTTTATTTTAAATGAACCATTGAAAAATATTAACTATTAATTGAATAAAATATTATTCTTTATGGTGGGAAAAGCATCAAAATTTTATTGTTAAAATAAATAATCCCCTTAATAATTCATTTATAACAGTATCATTTGGAAAATGATAAGAATATTACAATTAGTAGATTTTATATAATGAAAAACTTGGCTAAAATTTTCCATAATAAATCACTAGAGTGTATTAAAAAACAATCATGATACTATTTGAGGAAAATATATACATGATTGAAACTGATTATCAACCAAATTTAAAAACATGATTATTTCAATTAAGAGAGTCATGTGTTCTTTTTTAGCACCAAAAAAGATAAAAATAACCATAATACATAAGGAATCCATAAATAATGATATTTGATGTAAATATATATGTTTTATTATATAAAATATCATACAATGACACCACTAAAAAAATGAATATAACTAATCACGAATGTGGTTGAGATTTTTCAATAAACCCTTACCTCAAGTATGTATTATTTATAATTGATTCTAATTACTTGTATGATAAATTAATTTTTATTATGAAAATATTCAAGAATAATTTACATACTTATAATATCATATATGACCCTATTATAACTTATCCATAGTTAGTTTTTAATGGTTCTATGTTGAAATCATCATTTATGGAATGTTAAATATTTCATTTTTAATTTATATTTTGACCAATTATTATTTTTCCTTTTGTCACGACCCGTCCCCGGGGCCAGTGTCGTGACTACCCCAAGCCCACCTTCCATGGGCCAGGGGCTGGCAACTAGCACAAAAGGCATAACCCTGTTAAAAAAGGAAGGCATTTCTTTTTAATCTATAACACACACATAGTCTGAACACAGACTAAAGGGGCAACAAGTACTAAAATAGAAAAGTCAGGTGTGATGAAAGTAAGTGGGACAGTATACAAACCCAATTGAAAAGAAAGTACATGTAAAAAGGGAATAGAGATCTTGGATCGTACACCGGGAAATCCTACCTGAAGGGTAGGTACAGAACTCGAACAACTCCTCCCTATGGTACGTCACGTATAGTCCAGCTCTGAGCAGCCTCCTTCCAGCACCCTCAGCCTTGATCACTGCTGTCTGTCATCTGCACAGAACACAACAAGGTGTGGGCGAAGCCCATGCATGGGTGGGTATAACAATACTCAATAGGGGGCCCTGAGACCCCATAATGTATCCTATAATCCACAAAATATAAACCCCAGTATAAATACACAATCACTAAGTATCAACTAACCCTACTTAGATATATACCCATACATATACCTATCTTACCAGTCAAAGTCCGGCTCCAACTCTCATGCCCAATCACAACCCAGTCCACAATGGAAGTAAAGTCACTCGCCATGATTATAATGGTTGAAATAAATGACTCAGCTCACATAGGTATACATCATACATAGAGTGATAGAGATGATCAGATTTAGTCACTGATTCATCTAAGTTGTCAGACCCACACAGGCTACATGACCAGCTAAGATGTCCCACCCACACAGGATACAGGACCGGGTATTATTTTGGACCCACACAAGATATAGGAATAGAAGTAAAAACGGTCAGTCCTAGAGAGGATCCTTGTACAGTAGTCATAACTGTCGAACCCACGGAGTATTCTTGTTCAGAAATCATTTATGTCGATCCCACATAGGATTCCGGTACGGTAGTCATCGCAGCTAGCTCTAGGGTTCCCGCACACAGCATGCTCGATTCTGGGTGGGTCCTCTCCTCAATAAAAGTTTCACTACATAAAAAATTTCCTGAGTTGATGTATCCCATAGTTTTGTCTCATCAAAGGAAACTCAACGCGACAAACAACCCGTCAATAGGACGCACAGTCTGAGAGTTAATGGCATTTCTGTTCCTGTGGCCCGGTTGGATTTTACATTTGACCCAAACCCGACCATTTTCTAAAGTTGTACAAAACTAACATAGAGTATATTAAAAGGACCGCCTCATTGCGATGGTCCAAGTGTCGTAGACAGCGTGTCGATTGGACGCGTGTTCTTGACATTATTCGCATCAAAGAGAATACGGGCCAGACCCGTTAAACCAGTGGGATGACGGGTCTGCCCGTCCTGGCTCGGCAGGTCTGACCCGGCTGGGGGGTCGGCTCGGCTAGGTTTGGCCGGTCTGACTCAGCTGGGGGGTCGGCCCAGCCCAGTGGGGCGCGACCCACCATCGGACCCGGCCCGCACTGTGGGTCGGTCCGGTTCGCCCGACGGTGCCGCCTGTCCTCTGCCTGACCAGCCGTAGTCGGCCGGTTCTGCACGGCACACGTGGACCACAATACGGGCCACAGTTCTCCCCACTCGGTGCATGTAGGCGCCCCGGTTCTCTAAACCGGTCTTCCGTAGTCGAGAAACCACCGGTTGTGGGCCCCAGTTTCTCTCCATGCGGTCGGCGTGACAGTTCCGGTCCACCGCCGCCGCAACCCTGCTTGGTCACGGCCGTCATCTCTAAAGCGCAACATGCCGACGACATGCCTCTTCATATGCCACGGCCCTCCCAGCTGTGGTTCCTCTTTCGTCTATCACAGTCCTCCTGGCCTCAGTTATTCTCCGGCGCGGTGCGACGGAACCACGCCCTTTCGGCTCTGCCTTAGATGTCATCAAATGGAAACAAAAAAGTGGACGATCGGGTCATGTTCATGTGGTCCGAACTCTCCTCGTCATATTATATCATTTGGTTTTTCCTAAACAAAATTTTGTACAATGATATATGAAGGTGTATTATCATATTTAAAATTAATGAAAAATCATTTACCTCATATTCGTCGTTTTATGATTATGAGTCGTGGAAGACGGACGTCGCGGAAGATGGACATAGTTCCGTGAACGTCGGAGGAGGCAGAGCTCAGTGAAGTCGAGTCGAGTCGACACCGTCGGTGTACTCTAAAGATGGCTATGCTTCCTTTCCTTACTCTAGGCTAGGAAGGAATAACTTGATGATCATTGTTTTTTGGAGATGAGAGGCATTCATTATCAGAATAGAACAGTGTTCTTCCAAGAGTTCTCCAACGAATGTTAATCCAAAATAAAAGAGATAGTTCTCTGTTACTTTTATGGCACAACAAATCAAGAGTTGACTTTCATTTATTATGACAACACAAAGATTAAATATGGAGGAATGGATTTCAAATTCAAACAAGGGAGCTGGAAAGTTTGAACATTAAATTGGGTGAGATAAAAGATTAAGAGACCCTCCAAATTAAATGTGAGTCACATGGGGGTTCAAGGGGAGTTGAGGGGATTGATGCTTGTGTGGGCCCCGCCACATAATATCCTCCCATTGGAGGTTATTTGGGGGTGGGCCCCTCCTCCAACATCCCTTTGGAGAAATTAACCACCATTAAAATAAAAATTATGTTACACATAATTTTTATTTAATTTCTTATCAATCCTCAAAAAATCACTTCCTTCCTCGATAAAACGCAAGTTCGGTAAAGGTCTCCATAAGTGAATACCGGTGCTATGAGTTCATTGGTGTCCTCAAATTTAAATTCCATGCACCGGTTCAAAAGATATAAAAACATGCATGTACATTTAATTTGCGTACCTGATAAAAACATCAGAAATTGATTTCGGGCACACCGGGCCTCGGTATCATTCGCCGTCAGAAAATGTGGTCTCGTAAAATTATCAAGTATTTAAGAAAAAAATTCCACCAGATTTTTGGGTCGTTACATTCTCCCCACCCTAGGGATTTACATCCCCATAAGCTATATCACACACTAAGGGAAAAAATGGGGGTAATGAGCACGCATCTGAGCCTCCCACTCCCATGTGCTCTCCTAGAGGTTCTTGTGTTGCCAGCGAATGCGCACCAGAGGAATCGACCATCCACGTAGGACACTCCCCTGTCGATCCTCAATCACCACTGGAACCTTCATGAATGTCTCCCCGTCATCGATGTCCAGCTCCCCATGGTCGATGATGTGGGATGGGTCATGCATTTATCTCCTCAGCTGAGATACGTGGAAGACGTCGTGCACCCAGTGCAACTGAGGGGAAGGGCCAGGCGGTAAGATACCTCGTCTACTCTACCAAGGACCTGAAAAAGTCCAATGAATCATGGAGATAACCTTTCTCCATGGACAAATCTTCATAGACCTCGTCGAGGTCAGACCAGTATGAAGACGTGGTCGCAATCCTTGAACTCCAACAGTCTCCGTCTCCTATCATCATATGACTTCTGTCTGCTCTATGCAGTCTTGATCCACTCCTAAATGATATGCACCATCTTCATCATAGCATGTACCATCTATCTTCCTAATAGTGCTGACTACCCTAGGTAAGTCCAGCACAATGGCGATATGCAAGGTCATCTGTAAAGTTCCTCGTAAGGTGCCATCCTGAGGGTGGAGTGGTAGCTATTGTTATATGAAAACTCTACCAAGGGTAAGTGATCCTCTATGATATGACTGAAGACGAGGACACATGCACTGATCATGTCCTCGAGAGTCTAAATGGTCCTCTCCATATGAATATCAGTCTGAGGATGGAAGGAAGTTCTCAAGTGAAGTTGCATCCCAAAAGCCTCCTACAATCCATTCCACAGCCAGGAAGTGAAACAGGCATCGCGATCGGAGACGATCTTCGATGGCACACCATGAAGCTATACTATCTCTTATATGTAGGGGCATCCCACCATCTCTACCGAGCCCTACTCCCGGATCTGTAGGAAGTGGGACGACTTGGTGTGTTTGTCGATAATCACTCAGATAGAGTCGTGTCCTCTAGATGTACATCGATGTCCCTTCACAAAATCCATGGATATCCCATCCCAATTCCGTCAGACTCCACCACGTGTCGATACGTCATAAGTTCCTCCTCCAGGTAATGTCCAGTCCTAGAGCTCCCAGCCAAACATCAATGGAAAAGTGGTGCCTGACCCATGCCCCAGCGCACTGTATGGCTCCACCACGCCCTGACGTGGCCTCCTCGGCGCCCCCGCGTCCTACCATGCCCTACCCGGTGCACCCACGGCCTGCCCAGGGCTCATCCAGCATGCTCGTGCCCAGCCCGGCCTAACTGCTGGCCTCCTGACCACTAGCCTCCAGAGCCGACCAACGGCGTCCCCCATGGTGTCTTTGGCCAAACCAGTCTGGTCGCCCAGGCTGAGTCACCGAGCCACTATGTGGTGACTGTAGGGCTGAACCTCCATCGCGGTCTACTGGGCCGGGCCCAGCAGACCGGGGCAAAACATAGCGGGTTGACCCACCCAATGGGTCGGGTCAGACCCAGCGAGTTTGACCGGGTTGGCCAAGATTGTGTGCTCCTCCTCAGTAGTCGAGTAAATCTGTATGTCATTAATGAAGACTATGACAAAGCGATCGAGGTAAGGCTATAAGATCCTATTCATAAGACTCGTGGACACTGCTAGAGCATTGGTAATGGAAAAGGGAATAACCAAGAACATGTAGTGGTCATAATGACACCTAATGGTCGTCTTCTACACATCCGCGTCTCAAACTCTAAGCTGGTGATAGCCTGGCCTTAGGTCTATCTTCGAGAACCATCGTGCTCTCTTGAGCTGATCAAAAAGGTCTTCAATCCTCGGGAGCGGGTACTTTTCCTTCATGGTCACCTGATTTAGGCGATGATAGTCAAAACACAATCTAAATCTCCTATCTGCCTTCTTGGATATCTAAATTGGAGATACCCAAGGTGAAACACTGGGTCGAATAAATCCTTTCCTCGGTAATTCCTCCAGCTGTACCCACATCGCACATAGCTTGTCCAGAGCCATCTGATATGCTGGAATAGATATCAGTGTTGTCCTGGGGTACATTTCAATGTAGAATTCTACCTCTATACGATGAGGTAGTGCTTGAATGTCTTCCGGGAAAACATCCACGTGCTGATCCGCCACAATAGGAAAACTTGGACTCCGCACATCAACCGCTCCGAGGATGAGACTAGCTAACTGATGTGTGATCGGTTGCCCCCTCCTCTGTGTAAGTCCATCCAAAACTGCAAAGGCACCCTTCTCGCTGGTGATGGTGAAAATGGTCCCATCCATGTAGATACAACGCACTTTCCTCCTAATAGAGTCAATCTGAGCATAAAATGTAGATAACTAGTCCATACCCAAGATGACGTCGTAAGGCCTCGACGCTGCTACAAGAAGATCCCAGCTGAAGCTCTCTCCTTCTAGAGTATGCTCACACTACCTGCACTAGTGTGTAATCATCCAGTATGCTCTCGTAGGAGTCTCTAGTAGAAAGGATCGAGCAAACATCTCCATCTATATCTTCGAGCTACGAACGAGGGCAATGGAAATAAAAGATTGACTTGCACCTGTTTCTATAAGTATTGTAGAAATTGTTGAGTATACACAGATCGTACCTTGAATCATCTGAGGTGGGTCGTGGTCATAGGCCTTGACTTCGTAGAGCTGAGCCACCCACTGTCCTCCAGCTCCCTATGGTTGGGTTGGACCTCCTGGTGGTGGTGGTGGTAGAGCCTCGAAATGTCGTCCACCACCCGCTACTCGGTCAACTCCTCTTCCACATTCTGCTGCTCCCAGCTGACCACCACGGTCTAACCTCTAACATTGCCTGATAGGTCCTTATACTATCTTCTTCTCATCTACATGGCGGGTCGGGCATCATGAGCCATGTGGCCCTGATCGCTGCATGCATAGCACTGCCTGCTCCTCATATAGCTGGCTCTGTCTCATGTGCCCCACACAACCAAACCCGTATCCTGGGGTCGCCCACCTGATGGCATGGTCTGCTTTGACCTTTGCGACATCTGTCTACTACCGGCCGTAAAAGACTCCAATACGTGTTTCCCTTTGGTGGGTCTCACTACTAGTGACTGCTCAGTGAAAAAACTCTCCACTAGAAGGTCTTGCTTCAGCACCCCCGCCTACGTCAGAATGCCGAGGGGAATTGTCGAAGCCCTAATCTCATGCCGGAGTACCAGATCAAATGTCCAGCACCTAATCAATGTGTCCCACACCATATCTGTGGAGTAGCGTGACAGGTCGGTGAACCTTGTTGAGTAATGAGATACTGTCATGCTACCCTTCTGCAGAAAAAGTAACTCCTGAATCTACACCGCATGAACAGTGGATGAAATGAACTCTGAGCAAAAGAGACTCTCGAAGTCTGTCCAGAGTATTGATGCCAAATCATGAACCTGAAGCATCAGGACCCACCTTCTTCCTACTTCTGCATGCAGGAGACTCACAGCAAGAATCACCATGAGGTCTGATAGTGTCCCTACCAGTCTGAAAACTCTCACGACAGCCTCCGGCCAATATTCAGCTTCCTGTGGGTTCGTCACTCCCCAGAACCTGGGTGGCGACTGGCACTGGAACTCGTGAAATGCACTCAGTTGGCGTGAACTCTCTGCTGATGAAGCTGTTTGTATTAGTGGCCCGGTGGGCAGTGTTACCACTGTAAATTTTCTGTGATGGGGCCCTGCACCAAGACCCCACCCTCGGTGGGCTACCATCTCGTACGAAACTTGGAACCCTAGTTTGATGCCTTAGTGGGGTCATCCTTAAATGAAACAGGTGTTCCATGGTTAAAACAATATACCTGGTGAGCTGACACAAAGCAATCATGAAGAATACTTTTTCAAAGGAAACACACATGCTATCAGTGTTTTCTTTCACTGAGTTGGAGATCAGAAGTCAGTGTCCTAGTTTATGGATACATCGGTCGTCCCACCAACACCGGTTTCCCTAAACTGATAACCACACCTAAAACAGTCAACACTATTTCCATTAAAAGAATCAGAGTCTATGATATGTGGAAGAACCGACTCCTCTAATACAAATTTGCATTGAATCATCCTCAGGTCCGTTCTGTTACAACCCCAAGCCCGCCTTCCATAGGCCAGGGGTTGGCGCCTAACAAAAAATAGTAATCCCGTTAAAAATGGATGGCATTACCTTTTAACATGTAACACACAGACATTATAAACATGATCATAAGGGAAAAAATTACTAAAATAGAAAATTAAGGTGTGCTGAAAGTAAGTGGACCAGTATACAAACCAAACTGAACAAAAAGTACAAGTAAAAATGGAAAAACAGATCCTAGATCATCCACCGGGGAATCCTACATGAAGGGTAGGTACAGAACTCGAACAACTCATCCATGCAGTATGTCACATCTAGTCCAGCTCCGAGCAGCCTCCATTAATCACCCTCAGCCTCAATAACTATTGTCCATTGTCTGCACATAACACAAGGTGCGGGTGAAGCCTGTACATGGGTGAGTATAACAATACTCAATAGAGGACCCCGAGACCCCCAAAGGTCTCCCAGAATCCATAAAGGATAAAACAAAATATAAAGACATAATAATGAAGTATCAACCAACCCAACTTAATTATATTCCCATACATATAGCTAAGTTACTGGTCACAGTCCGGCTCCAACTCTCGTTCCCAATTACAACCCATTCTACAAAGGAAGTAAATTTAATCACCACGATGATAGTGGTTGAAATACATGACTCAACTCACACAGGTATACATCGTTTATAGAGTGATTGAGATGATCAGATGTAGTCACTGATTCATCTATGCTATCAGGCCCACAGAAGATACAAGACCAGCTAAGCTGTCGGACCCACACAGGATACAGGACCAGCTACTCTGTCAGACCCACACAGGATACATGAACAGAAGTTAGAACTACCAGACCCATGGAAGATCATGGTTCAATATTCATCGATGTCAACCCCACGGAGGATTCTGGTTCAGTAATCATCATTGTCGAACCCACGTAGGACTCAGGTACAGTAGTCGTCGCAGCCAGCTCTATGGTTTCTGCACACATCACACTCGATTTCAGGAGGGTCCAATTCTCGAGAAAAGTGTTGATACAACAACGAAGTCCTGATTTGATGTATCTTCTAGTTCTGTTTCATCATAATAAACACAATGTGACAGATGACCCGTCAATAGGATGCATGTTCTAAGAGTTATTGACATTTACGTTCTATGGGGTTGGTTGGTTTTTACGTTTGATCCAAACCGGTATTTATCCAAAGATGTCCAAAATATATGTACAGTATCGCAAAAGGACTGCCTTGTCACGATGGTCGCAATGCAGCAAATGACATGTCAATTGGACGTGCGGTCTTGAAATTATTTGCACTTAAGTGAAGTTGGGCTCGTCCTGTCAAACTAGTGGGCCGGCGGTTCGGCCTGACCCGGCTGGGGGTCGGCCCATCTCGGTTTGGTGGGTCTGACCCGACTGGGGGTCGATATGGCCCGGTTTGGTGGGTTCGACCCGATTAGGGGGACGGACCGGCCCGGTGGGGCGCAGCCCACAGGCGGACCCTGCACGTGCTGTGGGCCGGTTCGGTTCTCCAGGCAGTACCAAGCGACACCACCTCTCCCCTTCCCGGCAGTACATAGCCGGCTGGTTCTGCCCGGCACACGCGGCCCACATAGCTTGCCGGTTCTGCCCGCAGGTGCCGCTGTCCTCTACCCTGGCCTGCCTTAGCAGGCCGGTTTTCCCAGCCGATCGGTCCGCGATTGTGGGCCCCGGTCTCCTCCACATGGTTTCTGCGGGTGCCTCGATTTTCCATCCCAGCTGGTAGGCATCCGGCAGGTTCATCCAGCTGAGCAACCTGTGGATGCGTGCCGCGTTTTCCCTCCACACGGTCGGCGCGACGGCGCCGGTCCACCACCGCCGATGCGTAGCCTAGTCACATCATTCAGATCCACAACACAGCGTAACAATGCCGCGCCTCTTTATCTGCTGCAGCGCTCAAGGCCACGGTTCCACATTCATCTACCCTGATCCTCCTAGCCATGGTTATTCTCATGTGCGGTGCGACGGTAATACGTCCTCTCGGCTCCACCTCTGATGTCATCAAATGGATATAATAAAGTAGAGGGTTGGGTCAGGATCGTGTGGTCTGAACCCTCCTCATCATATGATAGCATTTGGTTTTTCCTAACTAGAATTTTGTATAATGAAGAACGAAGGTGTAATCTCATATTTATAATTAACACAAAAATTCCCATACCTCGTATTTGTCATTTTGTGATGAAGAGTCATGGAATACGGTTGTCACATAAGATATAAATCATTCCGCCAACATCAAAGGAGGTAGAGCTCGCTAAATTCGAAGTCGAGTCAACACCGTAGATGAACACTGATGATGACGATGATTCCATTCCTTACTCTGGACGAGGAAGGAATAACTTGATGCTCGTTGTTCTTTGGAAATGAGATGTGTTCTTTGTTGGAATAAAACGGTGTTCTTCTAAGAGTTCTCCATGGATGTTAAGCCAATATAATAGAGATAGTTCTCTATTAATTTTATGACACAAAAACTCAAGAGTTTCCTTTCATTAATTATGAAAAAACCTAGATTAAATTTGGAGGAATGGATTTCAAATTCAAACAAGGGAGGTGTAAAGTTTTGACACTAAATTGGGGGAGTTAAAAGTTTATGAGACTCTCCATATTAAATGTGATTCACATGGGGTTTTAAGGGGAGTTGAGGGGCTTGATGACTGTGTGGGCCTCAACACATAATAACCTCCCATTGGAGGTTATGTGGGGGTGGGCCCCACCTCCAACTTCTCTTTGGAGAAATTAACCACCAAAAAAATTATGTCACGCATAATTTTTATTTAATTTATTAAGAATCCACATAAAATTGATTCTGTCCTTGATAAAACGCAACTACAGTAAAGGTATCCTTGAGCGAATATCGGTGCTGCAAGTTGAGTAGTCTCCTGAGATTTTAATTCCAACCACCAATTCCAAAGATAAAAAAATATGCATGTACATTTACTATAGGTAACTTAACAAAACTTCAGAAACTGATTCCAGGCACACAAGACCTCGGAATCAAGCACCGTCAGAAACTGAGGTCTTGTAAAATTACCAAGTATTTAAGATACATAATTCCACAATATTTCCAGGTCATTACACCATTATACTTAATCATTGAACCAAAATCAACATAATTTTTATAATGATAATAATATCATATATATTCATTATATACTTATTTACAATCATTTATGTAATGTGTATATTAAAAAATAATCACATCGTTTGGTGTAGTTTGTATTATATAGTTATTAATGGGTTGAATTATCAATTATTAGTGGATGGAAAATAATGTAAATAATATAATATATTTATATAATAAATACTATATAAAAACTATTATATTTCAACATTATTTCAGTATTTATAACCATCTTTATAATATGAAGATGAAAAAATAAAAACTAGTTGGTGATGGTAGCTAGTACATAAAAATTCAAGATTTTTTATTTTTGTGGTAGGGTAAAAGGAAGATTAATAAGGGGTATTCAAGTAGAATAAAAAATTTATTTGTATGTAATAAATTTATTTTATTTTATGATCATGGTTTTAGGTTAATACTTGCAGTGATGTCAGATATAAAATGAAAATACTCATTTAATAACTATTACATATTTTATGAAAAACTATATAGTATAAAACCTAAATCCTTCTTAAAATAAAATTATGATCAAACGAGAGACTATTGGATCTTGAGAGATATATTATAAATTATTTGTGTAGGAATTTGTTTGAACTAGGAGTGTGGACTAGGGGATAGGAGGTGTCCATTTGTAAAACCATTTCCCCAACAGCCTTGAGAAAATGCCTACATTTTTTACATTATATGAAACACAAGATTAAAATCCCAAAGTACTGAGTAGTTTATCCTTTATTGAAATCATTAATATATATATTATACCCATATAAAATTTGGATATGATAATAAACATTAAATATTGTTAATTCATAGAATTAATGAAACACATTCAAATAATTCAATTTCATATCCCGATGAAATAATGAAAAAGAATGGTGTGGTAAATAAATCAGTAAAGGTTATGTACAGTGTAATAAATCATGAATTAGTAATAATAGTAAATAAAACATGGTATATAACTGAACACACATCCCACATAAATATCTGGATAATGCATAATCAATATGACATATTAAATAATGGATCCACATTAAATATAATCAATAAAATGAGAATGAAATTCATCCATATATAATGTCATGAAAAACATTTCATGGATAATAATAATAACATAATTATGAATGATGAAAATTCATAATATTGGACACATTTTTCCTATGTACATGGTCCATTTACTGTCAATGCAGTTTAGAAGACGATTTAATAGATAATGGATATAAACACATCTAATCTGTTTGACTAATTTGTCCCATGAGACTGCTGATTCATTGAGGGGAATAATTTAAATAGTCCAAAACCTATGTCATACCAGTCCAAATCATTCCATATATATCAAAAAATCATTTCAATGCATTTAAAATATTCCATACCAAATATCCATATTGACTAAATGATATAGATTGATCAATATTTCATAAATATATAAATATATATCCATTTAATATCCATATGTAATAATAGTATTATGTTATGAAATTTTTATATAAATTAAAAAAATTATATTAATAAAAAATTTAATTTAAAATGATACATAATTAAAATAAAATAATTATTTTAAAATAATGTTATGAATCACAAGAGAAAATGAGATTTCATAAAAACATTAACCACTTGGTCAATTTAAAATAAAATCCCACCTGGAGAATTAATTAAAATTCGAACATAAAATACCATTAAATATGAATAATGATATTTATTTTTTCATTGGGATGTTTATAAACCACATAAAACTGAATTCGTGCATAATAACAAACAATCCTCAAGTAAATGCAAATTGAGACGAAATCGCATAACATACACTTCTTTTTGGATTCCTTATAATTTACATCACATGAAATTATTTTATTAATATTATTTAAATACAAAATAACCATATGAATATTTAAAATTTCATATATGACTCCATTTATCATCTTATAACCCATCAGTTAATTATGCCTAATTTTGCTTATTATTTATGGTGATAATTGCCTTGTTTTTTGAAGTATTATTTGACTTCTAATTTTCTATTCCTAATAATGATATCATGATATAATAATATAAATATTATATCCCATGAATTAAATATCATATATATCTATAATATATTCATTTATAATAAATCAAAAATTTATTGATGGGACAGAAAATGCACCGTGCATAGAGACACTTGTTCGTGTGTACACATGAACATTTCTTCCATTTTGATATCTTATATAATGAAATTAATATAATTTATAGTTATTTATAAAATAATTATGTTCTAATATTTATCTTTGATACATATAATATTTTTATTTGACCCATCTCTAATATATTTAATTTATCCTGTGAATGAATTACATCTTTTCATGAGGCGGTTGTCTGCCGTAAATAGGAATGATGTTATATTATCTCCAAAAAATTGATATCATAAAGTCATGTGTTATATAATAATTTAATAAGAATAAATAAATTATATATATCACATATATATAATATAAATCCACCATTATTCCCTACCATGGAAGGTTTTAAGGGGAGAACGAATGACATCAGTTCCCAAGGCGGTAGTCTACCCAACACAAGAATGATGACTGTGTATCAAATTTTATTGATGTGTTTCATGTATTAGGACAACAAATTGTCAATAAAACATATCATTAAATTTATTATACTATGTTATTTATATAATATGTATATAATAATAATTTAGGTAGTTTCATGAAGAAATTAAATAAAAACACTATTTGTAAAACACGACCTATTCTTCGGGTACCCAAAATATTTTTTTAAGAATTCATTCCCATGTTGAATTTATTAAAATAATTAGGATTATAGGTTGAGTTTATATAATTTTTATGTTAAATTAAGAGGTTTTGGATGAGAAAAAATGATTTGGATATGTGAATAAGTGTGGGGAGTGGGTTTCTTTTTATAATGGAGAGGGGGTGGCATTCTGGTATGTACCAAAATGTAATCACAATTGGGAGTCCTATATGTCTTAATTTGACTCGGATAATGATATTTTTTTGATACATGATGTTATATATTTGATATATAACAATTAAATGTGATTTCAAAATTTTCATACAACATTTTTTCGTTAATTTTAATGTATATTCAGTTAATAAATTTACTTTCCTGTTAATCACTATAATTTATATTCACTAAATTTAAAAAGAATTTTGATTATGAAATTGTTTTAAACATATTATAAATTATATATTATGATTATTTATAATATATAAATCATTTATCATAATTAAAATCAAATAATTTATAGGAAATAACTTCATATTAATACCATATACAGAACGAGAGATCAATTATTCAAAGGGTAAATGTTAAAAGGTATACTATGTTTTATAAAAATGTTAATATATAAATGATTAAAATGAACAGAATTTGATTAATAGATGTATAATTTATCTATTATGACTTTTAATCCAATTTAAATATAATTAAAATTATAAATTACTTATATGAAAAGTCAGATTTCAATTTAAATATATTATTTTTACCTCTTCATCCCAAAGTGAATCTTGTCAAAAAAGACCAAATGACAATCCTAATATAATTTTATCATTAACATTTAAGAAATTAAAATTATTTTTCAATATAAAATTTATAAAAGTTTTAACATTTAGTAATAAAATATGCTCTCTATTTAAATGTGGAAAACCCATATTTAGGAAAATACATCTTTTTATGTGTAAAATTTGATTTTTTATTATCATATTCCGATAAAATATATTGGAGGAATTTATATATGATTTATCAAATTTATATTACAGAAATTTAAATAATATTATGTTCTAATAATACTTATTTAAATATATTATGATAAAAAACCCATCGATAAATAAAAATATTTTTTTATAAAAACCTTTCATTTTTATTCAAATGGTTTTTATATTAATATATAATTGTTGAGTAATAAATTAATTTAAAAATATATATTATTAAGTTATTAAATAATATTTATAATCAAAAAATTTATTGAAAATGATATAAATTTCATTTCAAATTATCATATAAAAAATATTTGCTAAAACTAAGTATTTAATATAACTCGAGCTCTCAAAAAATTTCATTGTTGCATGTACAAAAGAATAACTCAATGTTCTGATCATTGCAAGATATGTCATAGATTGTATTTATTTAAATTTTTTAATATATAATAATGTATTGTGATATTATATTATTTTTTTTCATTTTCTTAGATTTTATAGATGTTATCGATTATCATATTCATATTTCAATGTTTTAGGATGTCAAAATTCTCCCCACTTTAAATAAATTGTGTCCTCGCAATTAAAACCTGATCTCGGTAATGAGGTGTTTGATACATGGAAATACACTTTTTTTATCCCAGCTATTAAAATATTTAATAAAATATATTCATAATAATAACTAAATGGAAGTAAGAAAGGAATCAATAATAACACACAATTACGTTTCCATATATGAGAACATAGTTTTGAAAGGAAAAAATGGACGTGGAAGAGAAAGCTAACATAAATATACAATGGAATAGAGACTAATAACAAGTTCTTTATAAAAACGATGACCAAAAATCCATATAAAAATGGTTTTAAAAAGGTAATTTATATCATCAAAATGAAGATAATACAACAAAAAATTTTCAAAACCATTTTCCTCGCATTTAGTAATTATATAACATACAAGGGATATAAGAATATAAAATAGAAATATTAATATTTCATATAAAAAAATCAATATTTGGTTATTCATAAATAAATTTCCAAATCAATATTAAATCTATCAATCCAATATCCCAAAACTAAATTGTATGCCAATGTATTAAAATTACCCTTTAAAATATCATGTGATTCAGAAAAGAGTAATGTGATATTTCCTCAAATATTTAGTAAATCGAAAATATATTGAAAACATTAGAGAATTACAAATGAATGTCAACATATTCCTTACTATAAAAAGGTAACAGTAATTCTCGTCCAAAATTTATTTATCCAAATTTAGATAATGGTTTCTAAATAAACATTATATTCCCCATAAAATAAAAGGTGGCTCTTAATTTTCACATACCAATCATGTGAATAAATTAAATTTTTATTGTCTTATAGCATGTTAATTACTTGAATTACCATAAAATATCTATGAAAAAATGAATTCACCCATATTACATATGTATAAAATTGGTGATTGTATAAATTCCATAAATCAAAAAATGGCGTAGACTCTATCAATGATAGTGAGACCACTTTTTTAATAACTAATTATTTTTTTCCAAGGTAGTCAATAATATAAAATTTACATTATACATATCATTAAACTCTTTATCCAACCATCATTTTCTCAAAAACATGAATATATTTTTGGAATTTATTTCCCTTAATCATATACTTTACAACAAGATTATCTTTTCACTGAATCATTTCAATTGGTTATATATATAATTCAATATGTTTTATCAAATCTACCACAAACAGTTATTGTCTTAAAATCATTATATATATATATATATAATATCATATAGCATATAATGATGATATTTTTAATAAAATAATAAAATAACATAATTATTTAAGCCAATGAAATATTATTTATCCTTTTTCATTATATGTAGAAATAGTATAGGCTTTACCATAATCCATTAGATTTTTTTGAGGTGAATTCCTTTGATTCGTGGGGAATTAATTTGCATAGGGCCCCAAATACTTGAATTTAAAACAGATAATATTTATTTTTTCTTTCCTTATATCACATTATTTTTTTGATAACCCATTTAAATAAAAGTATAACAATAAAAAAATCCATTCATGCATTTACTAGAATGATTGTCTCCATAGTTATCACATGTGTGAAAATACTTCATCCTCTTTTAACATTATCTATTATTTGAACATCCATCGTCTTCTTATATTTCATACCATTGAATATATAATACATTGACAATTATTTCAGTATCTTGGTAGCACATAAACCTATTTTATATTATGGAGTGAAAATTTGAGACACCAGAGACCTTAAGGGACATGGAGTAAGCCCTATAATGAAGTTGTAATTATTTAACACAATATATTATAAATAATTTTTGTAAAATCTAGATAACAGTTATAATGTTGAATTATAATTGGAAACACATTATTAAACATTTTTATTTAATATAAATAACATTCTATTAATATGTTTCTTTCTCATGAAGGAAATATTTTTAAAAGAATTTGTACTTAAAAGATTTTGATTCCAGGAGATATATTTCATATTCATCCTCAGTATTCTCGATCAACAACCATTGTTGATCAACATCACCATTGGTTAAATTTAATAAAAGATTAAAATTTTCCTTTTCCCAATTTCCTAATTCTATAAATGTATTCTCAAATTACATAATAAGTTTTTAATATACCATTGGATCGGTAGTCCTAAAAACTGAGGGGGTATTCTATTGCATAATGATATAAAAAATTGGTGATTATTTATATGGAAACGAATGCTTCATCTGGGAAATTTTATTCATCCAATCCTATTTAATATACTTTCATATATCCATAATTATGAATTTTTAAATTTCTACCATATTAGCTTCCTCAATAGAGAGACCTCTATACTAGCCATAACTATTGATACCATTATTCCATCCATGAACCATTTCAATACAGTGTAATATAATATGTTATATTATATCATAATGAAACTTATTTTATAATACCAATACAAGTTAAACACATAAAATAAATTGAAATAATTATGATTATCTAATCTTATAATCATAAACATGGATTATTAGTGATTTTCTTCTATTTTAATTCTCAAATTCTATCTCATTGTTATATTCATTAACCGTTGTTTTCCTAAATCTTTTTTTTAATGTTTTTAATAAACCACACTCAGATACCAACAATAAATACACTTACAATAGTATCCTAGAGACATTGTCTTACTTTATTACAGTGGAATAGATACAACATTCAAATCTCCAAGAACTGAACATTTTAGTTATTTGATAATATCATATTAAATAAATGATACCCTTATTAAATGAAACAAATTAGGAAAAAATAATTAATATAGAATATCTACATCATTGTAGATCATTATAGGAATTAATTTTCATATGTTGGGTTAAATAAAAAAAATAAGTGTGATATCAAATGATCAATAAGGGTAATGTACTATGTAATTTATCACGAATTAATTATCATAATAAATAAATCAAGGTAGAAAACTAAAATGTGATTCCACATAAATATCTAGATAAATAAAAAATCAATATTTAAAATGAAATAATTAAAACACATTCCATTTAACCCATAAACAAAAAATGAAATTACATTATAGATAATGTGACAAAAAATTTTCATAGATAATTATAATAATTGAACTCTTAATAATGTAAATGCATAATTATTGGATGCCATGTTCCCTAGGTACATGGTACCTTAACCATTAATACCATTCATAAGACTATTTAAAACATATTAGGTAATAAACCATCTGATTTGGCCAAATGATTTGTCTCTTGAGACCATCGATGCATTGAGTTGCTAGAATTAAAACATCCATAATCTATGTTGTACATGTCCATTGAATTCTTTATATATATAATAATCATTTTATTTCATAAATAATGTGCCTTATAGAATATCTGCACTGATTAAAGGATATTGATACATCAACATTTCCCCAATTAATTAATATCATTCTACACAGACACAATATCTAACAATATTGAATAGTTTATGAAATAGTAATATTCATTACACAATAATGGTGATATTCAAGAAATATTTTAATTTTCAATGTAATTTAATCATAATGAATTGATTTTTTAAGATAATGTTAACAATAAAAAAAGAATATAATATTGCATAATAACTTTTTCCAATTGGTGATTTTCCAATCAAATATACTTTTATGAAAAAATTTAATTTTGCAAATAACATAAATTATTTAAAAATAATGATATTTATAATAAAAGGGGTAGTGTATACAATATAAAAAAATTGAATTGAATCATAATAATTACTAAGTCTCAATGTAATGTAAATTGAGATGAAATATCTTACCTTAATCTTCCTTTTATTGGAATTATATTTAACCTCTGGTATAATGGTTTTAATCATTATATTATAATTTTATAGTACCAAATTAATATTTATAATGTCGTATATGTTTATTTTATAACATATTTACAACCATTTGTTGATAATAATTCATTATTATCATTTCTTCAGGTGTTTATTGCATTATTTTTCATGTATGTTTTGAAATGTTTTTTTATCCTATTCATTTGGTTATTTTTTAATAATATCTAGAATGTAAAAAATTATGTAAATATCATATAGACATAGTCAATATATTTTTATGTAAACAAACAATTTTGTTAAAGAAAATGAAATTATCCTTTCATGGAGACAATATGTTATACATACACATGAATGCTGCTTAAATTTTATTTTCAAATTAAATGATATAAATGTAACTGATATTGTAACACCCCAACACAGAAGTCTGGATTAGGATAATTATTTTATTAATTTTCAAGGATCTCATGGAATCAAATCTCGAATGACTGATTGGTTTCATTGTCTTACACAACCAGATTACATACATTATACCTATAATACATTAGAAAATAAGACATTCATCCATGATACATATTAAAAAAAAATAAACACAATCCATGAAGTACTAATCAAATATATCATCATCATATCCTTGAGAATATAATAAAAATAAGGCGAGATAAAATTATTAGTAAAGTTTGTAAAGAAGAATAAATAATGAATCAATGAGATTACATTGACATGTAAAAGGAAAATAATTGATAACACATTCCATTAAAATAAATAGATAAGGCCTAATAAATATGGAAGGGTGAGAAAATGAAACATAATACATTTAAAAAATAGACATAGAATGCAATATATCAAAATATATGTCAATGAAAAATAACATTTATTAATAATAACTAAATATATAACGATTGAATGAATAATAATGGATATGTAATATGAATCATCGAGGCATCATTCCCTGAATCTAATACTTTCAGGGGTATATAACAAGAATATAATACATTCAAAACATCATTAATAGAATATAATATCATTGATGAATCATTCAATGAATATATTACATTCTGGGATTCCTAAAATGAACCTAATAAATGGGTAAGGCCTTAGCGAAACCATATGTATTTTCTCTTATAAAACTTACTGATGAATTGATGGGAAATAGCGAGCCGCACCCATCACATTCCTCATATGTAGATTATTTCATTTAATTAATAAATTATTTTCCTTATCATAAAATATTCATATTGAATAAATAATAGGAATTTATCAATAATTCCCATGTTGTGGATACGTAAAAACAAATGTTGTTGATGATTATGAATGGAAATACTATTTAAAGATCGTTAATACATTTTTGGGGAAAATAATCATTAAACATTCCAAAGTGTCCAATACAACATTTAAACATTTATTTCATAATTAAACATGAATAAAATTAAACATGTAAAATCATGAGAATAAAAATATTGATGATATAACATTTTAAATGTAGTATATACACCATATAAAATAATATATATTCATAACAACAATTAAGTTTTAATGGCATGTAAATTGAAATGAAATTCCATTACCACATTGGTAATATTTTAATTTGATGACCTAGATATAATTATCAAAATAACATTTAAATAAAATAATTCATGATTAATTAAATCAAAATGGTATGTTTGTACACTACAAAAATAAAGTATGTGGTATGAATGGTGTATGCCTCACAAAAATAATAGTGAGACAATAATTCCTTACCTAAACCTTCCTTTTGTTTTTTTTGTATATATACATACGTATTGAAAACTAAAATAATGTTATTGTATTATAAAATAACCATAATTATGCTTATAATATCATATATTTTCATCATGAAATATTTTATTACGCTTTTGTTAATACCCTTTCATTATTTTTACTATTTTAGGTGTGAATTTCCTAGTTCTCTAATTTTTTGACTCGTAATTTTATCCAACTATTTCATTGATCATGATTTCATAATATCCAAAATGTAGTCCAAGAATTAATAATCTTATATATTCATTACATAAGTTTTTATAAAACTCCATAATATTTGGAGATAATAAATGAAGTTTACTATTTATCGAGATGATAGGCCGTACGTATGGATGAATGCTATATTAGTTTTTTCATATTAAAATAATGAAATATTATAGATTCATTTTTATATAATAATTTCAGTATCATATATATGTTATATATTTTACATATATTTACTAAAATCATCCTTAATAGGTTATATTTATAGTTCAAATGAATCGTATCACTTCCTTCGGGCAGTAGTCTAGGCTTCCTAAGACGATGTTATCACGTTAAGGAAAGAAGGGATGTATTAATGGTATGTGTTTTAAATTTATTAGTGAAGTATAAATACATATAAAGATCATTTACATAATATATAAATATATTTACTATCATAATGGCCACAATGATAGGTGGTAAAGAAAAAATATTAACAATTATTGTTTTCCGAGGGGGTTATTTTTTATTACATAGAAACATTATGTTCATTACCAATTAGTTGATGGTGTGTGTAATTGTATCTATAAAATCTAATATAAAAAAGCTTACTATTTTTTTTATACTTATTTTTTTATTTAATAATGTAATATAAAATGTTTTGGGAGTGGATAAGAAAATGATATAATAGAGATCATTGGAAATTGTTACCTTAAAATCGGGTAACTCTGCTTGGTTTATATGAATGGGCTTTCTTAGAAGTATTTCATTCAAACTATAGGATTCATGGTCGAGGAGTGGGATGTTATAAATATATTTGGGAAGATATTTTCTGAACTTATTATGTTATAGGGGTGTTCGTAAGGGGTATAGTGCTTTCATTTTTATAGCGGAGGGGGAGGTGCAATCTTGTAAATACCAAAACATATTCATTAATGGGCATCGTATCTTACCAAAAGTAACATAAAAATTTAAAATAAAACTGATTAAATAGGAATAATGGTCTTGTAAAACCTCTATCTAACAAAAATATGTTCATTTTAAAAATTTGGTTCCTTAAATTCTACGATTCCCCTATTTTATCATTTAACGTTTAATTAAAAAAAATAAGTTTTATTTATAGATTAATTTAACCATTGGGAATAAAATTAGATTTTATTTATTATAAAATAAAAATATAATGAATTATTAATGTGATATCTAATTTATTAAAAAAATCCATAGTGTTTTGGAAATTTATTTTAAAATAATTACATGTGACGTGCTAAAACAATGGATAAACCATTACTATGTTATCAACATTGTTATAATATATGGGTCAATATGATAATTATAAAAGATCTATTTTTCAGTTAATTGAAAATATATAATATTTCTTAATATATAAAAATTACTTGGTAGAATATTGGATTTTGATTAATTTTATTTAATTTAATAAATTGTCATTTATTATAACATACCAATAATGTAATTGATGACATTATTTATTTAATTATAATTTTATAATATAAAAAAATAGAATTCAAATATATTATGTTTTAATTCGTCTAATTTGGAATATTATTCTAGAAAGTAAATATATTTAATAAAATCATCAATTTACTTCACTTTTTTTATTTATAGTTTCATTTATTTTGGTTGGTTAGTAACAAAATAATCACTACATTGGCGTTTCTTAAGAATTTTATGTGACTAACCAATCTATAAAAAATAACGAAACTTTATTATGAAATAAAAAATAAATTATTATTTACAATGGATATTTATAACAAAAAATATAATTTTCTAACATATATCAATGTTTTTTAAATGTTAAATGTAAGGAAAGTCACAATTTTTGTTTTTTATTGAATAAAATTTTATATATCTCACATCCATTACATAATTTCATAATAACTAATAAAAATAAAACCTAGTGGGGATATGGTTGAATAATTGATAGCCAATGTATTTTGGATGATTGTGTATGTCATTCTATCCCTTAATATTATGGTTTGGTCCCTTATTAAGCATAATCATATGTTTGTCACCTTAATTAATTTTAATCACAATCACTAATCATTTTAATTAGAAATTAAGTTGATTTTATTATTTCAAAAATATTGTACTGATTAAAACAATGTAATTATAATTCCTAAATTAAAAATCATTTCTTAGGGAATATTAAGATTAATTCCAATCCAGTACATATTGTGAGAAATTGGGTATCTAAAGTAGAAACATACAAATTTTCAATAAGTTTTTATATATAATTAAAATATATAAATGGTACAAATGACCTCAATTGGATTAATATATTTATAA
This sequence comes from Viscum album, assembly GCA_963277665.1. Lineage (NCBI taxonomy): Eukaryota > Viridiplantae > Streptophyta > Magnoliopsida > Santalales > Viscaceae > Viscum > Viscum album. The sequence continues at coordinate 556,813,268 of OY728138.1, forward strand.
TTCTATTATTATGTCATTAAAACAACTTTATAATAAAATTTAACATAAATATTTTATTTAAACGAAAAGGTAGTTTAAAAATAAATGAATTATTTTTCAATATTCATCAAAAAATGAAACTTATCCAAAACATATCAAAAAAACCCTAATAGAAATTCGACATTTTTAATTTGAAAATGATGTTATTTTGATGATAATTTTTTTTAGAAATTACAAATTTATTTCTTTTAAAATAGGAGTGCCATTAAAATGTTGTAAAACTCGGTGTTGCATGTAACACAAGCTAAATCAATGTGGTGTGTAGCTTAGGCTTATAATGTTGTTTCATATAATGACAGAAAAATTAATATTTTAGATAACATAAAAATATTGTATTGTCTTTTGGTTTTTCATATATATATATATATTATAAATCAATTATCATCATTATATTAAATATAAGACATATATTTATTACCATCAACATTAAGACATTGCACATAATGTTGAACAAATTACATCGCTTTGGAAGGAAGTAGTCAACCGTACACACGAATAATATTATCATATTCCCTTAAAATGTAATGTAACATTTTATGTGTTATATAATAATTCTATAATAATTAATAATTAATAAATTTCATATATATAATATTTAAACTATATACCATCATTATATAAACCATTAAAGGTGGAAGTCGATGAATAGTGGACATTGGTTCACGAGATTATAGTCCCTCATACACACTGGTGACGATTGATTTTCCAATTTGACGGAAGTGTGTGAGGTTTTATATCACACCCATATTTGAAAAACAACTCAGTACATTTTTGATACATATTTTGTTATATAGCCATGAAATAAATATTATTCAGGGAGGTGGAGAAGGAAATAAATAAATATACTTTTAGAAAAACCATTACATATTCGAAATGTATCCTACTATGGTTTTCACTAATTCCATCATATTTTGTATTTAATACAATGATATAACATATAATAATAGTTTCGTGAGTTTTTTATGTCAATTGGAATGGTTTTGGATAATTTAAATGGCTTTAATGTTTTGAATAAGTTATTTGAGTGAGTTCATGTTTATATTAGAGGAGGAATGTCATTATTTCAAATACCAAAAAAATAAACAATCTTAGGACGTCTATCTGACCTCATCTTCCCCAAATAATGATACATTTTCGAGAAACGAGGGTATATGGGTGAAATATTTCTAGAAACAGGTTTTTAACATGTTTTTAGTAAATTTATCCCCTTGAGATTAAAGTTTAATCCCATGATACACCCATTTTTCTCTTCATCTTTTTAAGTAAATTTTACTGCTTTCACTAATCATTTATGAAAAAAAATATTTTATATTTAAATGTTATTAAATATTAGATTTATTACATATTTCAAATTACATTCTTAAAATTAAATTAAAAACATTTCAAAAAATTAATATAAAATGAATCTCGTATATGTAATAAGGAAGCATGTTTTTACAGTATAAATGTTTCAAATATTTCTATGTCTGTATATCTAATTTAAAAATACATGATTAACATGATATAAATGATATTACTATATATTAATTTGATATATTATAACTTTATACGCGATTATAAATATAATTTAACATTATACATTATTTAGAGGACAAGTCATTATTTAATTAAATTTCATTCATTTTCACTATTCAACAACAGTTAAACATCTCATGAAAATAAAAGAAATTAACATAACATAATTTTGAAATTTATATTTCAAAAATGATGTTTATTTTTTAAAATTTAATTTATAATAGTGTCATAATATAGCTTAAAAATAGGTTCACTATTGAAAGGCCCAAAACTACCTTTAGAAAAAATCGACATTTTTAAGCCAAAAATTGGATTACTTCATATCATATTCTGAAAAAATATATTTGATGAATATGAAAATAATTATATAATATATAATATATAAGAATAATTAATATCATATACTAATATTTCTTAAATTAATTTATTAATATTAAACACCTTTGGTGAATAAAATTATTTTATTATAAAAACATTTCCTAAATAATCTGTTTTTTAATTAAATTATAACTACTAGGTAACCAAAAAATTCAACAATATATTTCCATAATTTTATTTAATCATATTTATGACCATTTATTTAATGGCCATGTGTATAATGCATGTTATCGATGAAACTCGTTGTTGCGTGTAATGAAATATAACTCAATGTAGTATGCATCGTAGGATATATTATAGGTTGAATTTATTTAAAAAATAAAAAATTTCAAAATTTATTGGGTTTTTATGTTAATTTATAAAATTTTTTATCTATTTCATTAATGCTATCGAATATCATATTCATAATTTAATATTACGAATAGTTCAGACTTTTATAAAGACAGTGTGGAGAGATATTGATTTTTTCAAAATAATAAAATATATTAATTCCAAACACAATAAAAATAGATCCAAAATTAATTAGATTCAAATTTGATATGATCATATTCAAAATATAGCCAACTAGTGATGTCTAATTTTTTTTTTCATTGAATCCAAACCCCTTTATTTGTAACAATTTTAATCAATTTTTCCATGAACCCTAGTGATAAATATTAACCATTGTATCGATTCATTCTGAATATGTTACGTTGAACATGATACATAATATTAAATATGACTATAAATAATATGAAATCTAGTTTATATGATTAATCTCTTATAAGTGGAATAAAATAAATTTAAAATAAGGTCTCAAAATATGATGATAAATTTTTTTCCAAATTAATGTAATATTATGAATAAATATGTTTTTATGGAAACATTTAGAATAATTTAAATTGTAAAAAAATTGTGTAACATGTATGGTGGAATCACCCACCATATTATTTAAAAAAGGAACTTCTTCTAATTTTTTTAATTGGATCCCATTACATGAACTTTGTTGTATTAGTTGGTATTATACCCCCATGTGGATAGACATAAGGCCAAATCCCATGAGAAATGAATCTATCCAAACGAGGCTATAGAAAACTACTCTAAAAGACCATTCATATGGACATGGAAGATGAATTTTCCTGATCACACAATTCCACACCTATCATCATTCCCATCATCAATTCATGATGTCATCAAGCTGTTTACTAAGACTTCCACAACAATGGCCATCCCCTTCCCTTGCACGAATTTAGATCCTCCTCTAAGTGTTTCTCAATGTCATTATAGCAATATATGGTACTATCGTAGATTTGACCATTGCCTAACCTATCATACCTCTTAACTATGTTAATGTACTCTATCATGGCCACCACATATGCTACTAAATTTCCATTTAAATAGCCAAATATCTATAATATGATATACATTTTTCCCATCATAGTGGTGAATAAACCCACCAAAAAGGGTCTTCATGGGATTTTAGTGAGATTTGATCCCCTGAAATAAGATGTTTTAGATGAGGTACATTCAACACTCACCTACATAATTATTTTTTTCTAATGAAAATAATTATATAATTTATAAAAAAATTGCATGAATAACTTTTTAAAATCATTTTAAAATGGGTTAAATTTGAAATTCATGTAAGGTATTGATTTTCTTTATAAAATCCACAGATTTTCATTATTCTCAATAATATTTATCATTTAAAAAATCCAAAATATATAATCCTATGATTATTTATATATATATATATTTCAAAAATCATATCCCCTAAATAAAATTAAATTTTGATGATTTTTTGAATTATGGTTCTAATAAAATTGTTGTATTGAGTTACCTATATTATACAATTATTTCATTAGATAGAAAATATAACTTACTATAATTAAATATCATGTTTTATAATTCCACATTTTATTATTACTGATAAAAAATAAATACATAATATCCCTGATAAATGTTCGAGTAACGTAACAGGACTATAATATATTAGGTTGAAATAATTTTGTTAATTTTTATACATTAATTCAACCCCCCTCTCGTGTGACTACAAGACCCACATGGAATTTAAATTAGTATCTAAGCATTAATATCAATATTTTAATATAATTTCTTTTCCATTTTTATTAATATCATTAGTTGAGAGGGATATTTTTTGATTTTATAGAGATTCACTAGCTTAGGAAATCATTAGTATTAAAGACTTATATAGTAGAAAAAATGTTAGTTACTCTATTTAGAAACCATGGATTATATTTCATGACACTTTATTTATGTATTATATAAATATTATATTGTTTGGTATCATTTTTGGATGTTTACTGGAGGATTGGGAAAATATTTTTACTTTTCTAGATGTTATCAGTTCTTGAACGGTTTGTAGAAATCATGAAACACCTCCCATGAAAGAATAAACAAAAATCATTGGCCAATGGGTAGTATCATTGTTAGGGACATGCTTTTTCAAAACCATGGAATCTCAAATGAGAAACCATGCAATATTGGATGGTTTTGTATGAAAGGGGTTCTACACATTTTTTTAACATTGTGAGAAAACTGTCTATGGGGTGTTTAGAGGCAGTGGATAATGCAAGGTTAGAGCATGGTATTCCTAATCATGAACCCTAACCATTAATTGGTAAAGGAAAGATCCAAAATTAAATGATCTATCTCAGTTTACCCCTACAACATGCATTTTTAGCAAAACAAATAAAAAAAATTCCACTTTCACCATTGGGAACATAGACCATTACTCTCGATCATGGATTGATTCCTGCAATAATCAAAGATCATTGGAGTCCCAGATTCCATGGTAAGTTCACTTTTTTGGTTTTTTACAATGATTTTTTATTTTTCCATATATTAGAATCACTTAACTAGTTCCATGAGGGTATATATATATATATATATTTGAAATCATAAATAGATGGGATTGTTTTATTTTTATGGAAAAAAATATAATGTATATTTTGGAGATTTAAATCGGTGTGTTTTGATGTTATGTGTTTTTCTTTGCTTTCTCCCAGGTTTAATAGGGATGTGGGTTCCCTCCTAACACCACATGTTTAGAACATCATATACAAGTTTAAAATTAATTTCATTTAAATTTGGAATTAGATGTTTGATTCTTTATGATAAATAACATTAGTGAAGAATTTTTATAATGATGAAAATTGGTTTCATTTGAGGAAAATATATTTCATTCATGATTTTATTATCATTGAGTCCAAATTATGGTATAGTTTTTATGAGTGAAAAAATGATTATGGAATGATTTTTAATAATATAATTTTTTTTAAATGGATTGGAATGATTTTGAAAGTGTTTTGGTATAACCAATTGGCATGTGTTCGTGTGAATTTTGGATGGATAATGGAATGTTCTTTCCCCCATTAAAAGGTTGGACATATAAGGGAATGAATTTTATCCTGACAAAATGTTTCACCAAGTGACCTCTTGGTGAAATACTGACTCACCACTACTAATATAAGGAGTTCCCATAATTAAATTCATGTGTGGATGTGTGTGTATATGTCGATACGTTTAGATATGTGGATGTGTGGAAATGATTGGGTATGCAAAAATAAAATTTGTGAAATAGTTTTTAAAAGAATTCTGGATTTATTTAATTGTAAAATTGGTTAGTTTGTAATTTTTTTAACATTGATATATAATATTATAAATTGTTTTGTATAAAATATTTTAACATGTTCTATCCTAGTGGAATGACATGGTAAGACATTAATGAAATCCTAATGAGGTTTATACTGACCCCTTTCCTGGGAACATTTCTCATTTTTAGATGTTGTATTTTTTATAAACATGCAATGGTGAGGTATATCGTTAATTAGTGATGCATCATTATACCATGGTCATGAAATATAGTTTTAGATATTCAAGAAGGTTGTTAGTTTTTTATTTGAGGTAATCAATGCCTTTCAATTTTTTTCTCTCTTCATTTTACATTGATATAGATTGTAGTTTGATTAGTTAATTATTTAGTTGTGTTATATTGTACTAATGCATCATCGTGTTGTTTAATTTTTTTGTGTACTAGTTTTGTTGAATTATTTTCAAGTGGAAAACAACCCCACAACTATTTACTAATCCTTTGGAATTTATTTTAAGAAATTGTTCTATTGGTATTTGATCTAAGGATGGTAACCCACCATCTCTTCCCACACTAGTGGGTGAGGTGATAAATGTTTCACATTGTAGAGTATTGTCATATCCACATTTGGAAAAAAAAATTGTATTATCTTGTTTCTCCCTTGATTGTGGAATAATGTTTTTATTTCACTTGAATTGGTATCAAGGAGTATGATTGTCATAACATAAAATGTTATGCATAAAAAGGAATATGAATCCTTTTTTATTAAATATCATGTTACTAGGGATTATTGGTACATGAGTGTATTGAGAAACATTAATAATTTGTAACTTTATATTCATATATTTGGAATATGATAAGGGCTTGAAATGCATTAAAAGATACAACTTCCCACCAGGAGTTCAAAATTTATTTTGAGTACTGAATTTTCAATTGTTTAAAAAGTGTGCATTTTTAAAATAGTTGAAAAGAATTAAATTTCCAAAAATAATTGTGGAATTTTAATAATGGTTTGAAATATGAAATTATAGAATTTTGTACATCCATGTTTTTATATGTTTAATTCTTTAAATTTGAAATGGATAAACTGTAGTGTGTAAGAATAAATATAATTTTTTTTGTTATTGAAAATTGAACCTGATTTGTATCTTAGAAACTAACTAGAAGTGTCTACTATGAATGTGGTTATACATGATACATTGGGGAACAAATTGAAAATTCATAATATTATCCATGATTTTATTTCCATGAATAGATGGAAAATAAGGGATGAACCAATGAATGTTGATCATTCCATTCAATTCCAAATGTACAATCCACCCCTCTTTTGTGTTGATTTATTATTGGAAAAATAATTGTTGTTGAAAATAAGATGAATCACATATCCAATTTCCTTAGCACACCTGATGCGATGAATTTAATGATAGAAACATACATATTGGTAAATCCTTTATTCTAGTGGTGTGATTTAGAAATTAAGAAGAAATTATACCGAGTCATATAATGTGAGTATTTTGAAGAATTGTTTAATAAAAAAATTATACCTTCATACATTCTGGATTTCACAGTAACCTACATATTAAATTTAAATTAGGATAACCTCACAATGCAATATTACATGGATAAAATTATGAAATTTGTACCTCTTTTCAAATGAATTTTATTCAATTGTATCCACTATGGAAGACATTTTTTGAATAAGGGATGGGGATAAGAAATTCACTCAAGTAATATCTTTCTTTGAATATAAATTATACAAAGATGGTCAATAGATGAATGATAGCATAAAGAGAGATCTTAGAAATTATTCTTTGGAAATGAATTTTGATACCTATAGTAAATGGTGGAAACTAAAATGATTTTAATAAGTGGAATAGGGACACCTATTTCCAACCTGGTGCTATGATGCCAAATCAGATATCCCAATTAGTGAATCTTCCTCTAAAACTGAAGAGTAAACCATGATTTTCATCAATTTAATTATACTGATCACATGAAGCATGATTATACAGAACCACCCACAGAATTCAATAATTTCAACTAGATGGTATATCATCTTGGTTTTTGTACCTGTGCTCCATTGTCCATTCTAACAAAATATCTCATGTTTTGCAGACCTATTATGTTTCATAAGGACGATGATAATAGAATAACTGAACATTGAAAGAAATTTTTATCCAAGGAATATCATATCTCCTAGACCAATTCAATCTCAATAGGCTATAAATGAAAAAACTTCAAAGAATAATAAAAATTATGATGTTAAAAATGTGGCTATGGATGATCAATATGAACCATTTATAGTGAAAAATACAATTAATTTGAATTCTACCCTTATGAACACGTTATTTTATATGGTTTGATCCCATTCATTTATTTATTCTCATGCTTTTGTTCTCCAAGGTATACATGTTGAGATGATTTATTCTATTATTGGAAATAAAACTCTTTTTGGTCAAAGAGAATTTAGATCCTTCATGTAAAAAACATTTTTCACAACTATTAATTTGTCTAAATTGATATATTATTTATTTATTGTTTTGATGGATGTATATGAAATAATCATGTTTCTATATTGGTTGGAAATAATTTTCTATCATATCTCCTATTATAATCAAATGGTTATTTTTACAATTATTGAATTTATTGAACATCTCTTTAAAAAATATTTAAATATGGAAGCAAGTGAAACAATATTGTTGCCACTAGAATTTCGAACTATCTGGTAACAGTTTACATCATTTATATTGGAATCTATAGATGATAATGAGAATAGTGGGAATCCAATGACTATTAATCTATTTCATAATATATTTCCAGATAATTTCTCACGGTTCCAACCAATAGTATAAGTGGATTTTTCCATTAATTTCATACTATAAAACACTCTTATATCACTTAAATCATAACATGTGAAAACAAAATAATAAAAGGAATTGAAATCCAAGATGCAAGTGTTGGAAATCATACGGTTTATTTATCTTAGTACTTATCTATGTGTAGAACATGTTCTTTTTGAAAAGGATGATAGAACCCTTCATCATTATGTGTATTATTGAAAGCATAACCAATATAAGATAAATAATCAAATTCAACTTCAATTAATTAATATCTTGTTTTATCAATTTTTAGGATCCCAATAGTTCTCTAAAAATAACAAATGTTCTAGATATCACCAATGGAAGGTTCATAAGGTGGGTATTACAAAAACATATTTTTGGAGCATATATGGATATTATGAGTTTGATGTTATCCCCTTTGGGGTTACAATTTATCTAGATATATTTATGGGACTGATTAATTAGATATTTCAAATGTATCTAAATTATATTGTGATGGTGTTATCAAATGACAAATTGGTGTATTTTTTAAAACAATTTAACATGGGAAACACCTGGTCATAGTCTTTGGTATCTTGAATGGTTATCATATGTATGCCAGACATTCAAAGTGTAACTTTTCATTGTAAAGTTACTTTTCCTTCACCCCGTAATATTTGAAAATTGGGTTTGTGTGGACCTGAAAAAGATAGAGTTTATGATCACTTATCAAAATATATATAATTTCTTAGAGATATATAATTTCAATGGACTATCATCAAATTATGGATGTTTTTTATGACATTAATTGAAATTATTCACCAATTGATAACTTTCATAAAGAAAAATGTGAAATTCTTATGAAATGATGAATGTATGACATCTTTTCATGATATATATGTTATACATACATCATAACTACTCTTGAAATTTCCCAAATTAGGAAATTGATATGTGGTGTATTGTGATTCTTCTATTTTAGGGTTGTTGTTCCTACTAATGGCTCATAGAAGTTATGGATTTATGAGAAGAACAACCCAGGACATGATTTACAACAAGATATTGTAGTCTATTATTTGAAGACTTGGTTGTATTGCCTCTTTGAAATGAAATTCATGTTATTTATGGATCACAAGATCGTGAAACATATATTAACACAACGATTTTTGAATATATGAAAAATAATATATATGGATAATCCAAAATGTACAATATAATCTATGGAACACATTCTATGTGCATGTTTAAATGATTTTTTTGGTTCATGGGAGGATCTCTTACCATTAATATATTTATCAAATAAGAAATATTATCAGTACTCAATATAAATGAATCCTTTTCAGTTAATTATTTAGAATCGTTTTCATTCTCTAGTTTTTTGGATGGAAATAGGTGAGTCTTCAATGCTTGGAATAAGCCTTCTGCAAGAGACAATAGAAAAGATTTAGTTGTTCAGGAATATAATGGTGAAAGATGAATGTATACAAAATCATATACGGATAATTTTTCAGGACAATTTTCATTCGTGGTGAATGATCATGTCTTCTTGAAAAGCATTCTAGGTCATGGATACCATCATTTTGTGAAAAATGAAAACATATATTCCTAGACACGTAGGCTATTTTGAGATACTTTAATGGGTTGGTGAGGTAGAATATTACATGACTTTTCCACCAATGTTCATTTAATGCCTTATTTGGTATCATGTATCATAATTAAATAAGTATCATCATTATCATAACATTGTGATTAGAATGGATTACGTTAACCTAGGGCCAGAGCAATGTTTGTTGATGTACTATTACAGATTGGGAATATGAATGGTAAACTATTGCATGGGGAGAGAATCAGTGTATTTATGATTTTATGGAAATATGATCATATTCTAGAAGAAATTTAGGGTCGGGAGATGGAAATGGTTGAACAGTGTCCCAAAATATTTTACCAAAATATTTTCTCATCATTCAGGGGATATAAAACCCTATAGTGGAGAGAAATTAGCGTCATTTGTTTCTTGTACGTGACCCTTTATTTATTTATTTTAACTATATATTGTAATTGGGTCATACTTTAGGATGATTAGAGGCGTTTTGGTATATTTCACGAATGTTTTGGAGTTTTAATGTTTGATACTGGTCAGTTGAAACCAAGAAACTTATCCTAGGAAACTGTGAAGCAGAAATAGTTTACACAGGGTAGTTTCATTGTTAAGTACATTGTTTGACCCAAACATGAGGCTACTTAGTTGAAATAGTCCAATGGTGGATATTGGGGTTTACAATGGATTGTGCATGGTTTGTATAATAGTTAAATCCAACCATGTGAGGGTTGTTTTCGGTAGTGTATTGTTCATGAAGTGTGATTGGTTTCTATAAATATGCAACCTAATAGTAAAACCCTAAAAATAGGATATCAAACATGTGGATCTATCTCCGTTTACAACCTACATCCCTCATTTCTACACTATTAAAATAATAAACCATGTTCATCCTCCTCCATAAGATATAGAGACAATTACTATTTATCTACGAGTTATTTCTAGGTGAATCTAATAAAATCGAAGGCATGGATTCCTTAGTATATTCACATTATTGATCAATTTCCTTAGATTTATGCTTGTTACCTGTCGCAAAATAATACATATCTTATGTTGGGAATATATATATGTATTTTTAAGTCATTAATGATAAGATATGATTAATTTTTTAATGGAAAAAGTTATATAGTCGATATTTTGAGTTTTAAGATGAGTTTTTTGGGTTTTTTCCCTTCACCATTTCCCCTCTATCTGATAGGTTGGTGGATTAACTCATTAATCCTCTTATTTAGATCATGGTAAATTATCGCAAATTAATCTATTTTCATAAATGTAATTTTACAGTTGATGTTTGATTATTACTAATGAGCCACATTATTAATTTTTTTAATAAAGATGGAAATTGGTTTGTTTTTTTGAAAATGTATTTGGATCATTAATTCAATATGACAGTATAGATTTCAGACATGGAATTCTATTTTGTTTCTTTTCATTGAACCAACTTATTTTATTTTCAAATTGATTGTAATTATTTGTAATTGGTTTTGGAATATTTTTTTTGCATGTGTTAATATTCAAATAAGATGGAAATGGGTGTGATGTATTTCCCATAAAAAAGTGAGATGAATATGGTCATTGCCTTTCACCCATAAAAATTGTGCTCCATGTGATGAAATGGTGAAAGGATGAATTAAACCTCGTGAGTATAGGTAGGTCCATGTTTGACATGCTTGTGTGGATCTCTATTAATGTGTGGATGTTTATGGATAAGAGAATGTGAAGAAATAAATGGTTATTACAAAATATAATTTAATAAATGGTTTTAAAGGATTTATTGGATTCTTTATTTTCTATTTTTTTGTTTTTAAAATGGTATTATTTGATATAATACGTTTTAAAATGTTTTATATAAATTTTGATTACATATTCTATCCCATTTTCACTTGTCTTGAAGTCTCTAGGTTAATCGTACTTAATTTTATACTCACCCTATAACACCCCAAGCTTCCACGGTATGCTTCTCTTTGAATAATAAAGTAGCGTGTGTTGTACGCCACTTCGATTTCTAACACACACCACAACCAATCAAACCATCTATTATGAATAGTAATACCCAATTTTTATATATTTTATACATTTTATCTTTCAAATATACTCCATTTTTGGATTTGGAATATCAAAATTATCAAAGGGTTAATTTCTAGTAATTTTTGGATAACTTTAATATTTTGATGAATAGTGAGAATTACAAAATTTTAATAAAAAAAAAAATCTAATCGAAATAATTAATGGTGATAAATTATGAATTTGAGTGATTTTAGAGTATAATTAGATTTTATTTTTACAATTTATTCCAATTTGGGTCATTGGACATAATTTCACATTTAAACCAGACATAAGCAAGTGCCAATCTTTTGATAGTTATTATCTCTTAAAAACACCCCTTTTTGTTTTAACAACATGAATTAATTTTAAATTAATTTATACCACTTCTGTGTTTGGAATTTAGAAAAATTGATTCTATATTTAGAATGATGAGGTACAAATTTTCTAAATAGGTAACTTTTATTTTTAGACATTTTGAATAATTACTTCGGTCAATATTTCATTTACAATGGTTAAAGGCTAAATCCGGTAAATATAGGTAAAATAATAATATTATAATAATAATAAATTACCCTAAAACGTGCCCAAACTCTGTGGGTTGATACATGTCCGATCATGGGCATCTTTGGGTAGATTTTGGTACCCCATTGATCCACTTCTAAGTGATAATGACACTTTATATTAATAAAGTTAATGTAAATACAAAAATGACATAAGCATATATCTTTTAAAAAAACAATTTTTACATAGGGTTATATATGTTATATTTTAGAATATAAATATTCATTAGAAGTGTAAAAATATTTCCTACATAATGGTATTTTCTTTATAATTTTTAGACTTTGAATAATAAAATTTTTTATGACTCAATAATTATTAGGTATTTTCCTTATTAATACAAGAATCAAATAATTGGTATTATAAATGTTAAAAGAAATATAATATGAATGTTTTGATGACATCCATGAGTCTTATTGGTTATTATGACATGATAATATTGCATAATTGAGTTTTTCTCTACTTGATAATGTTTTTAATACTTTAACAAATATCAATTATTAAATAGTGTCAAAATTGACATAAAAGAGTTTTTAAAACAACTATTATATTATTAATTCTTATTCTATTACTAAAATATAAGGTCTGGAAAAAGAACATATATAATAATAGATGTATTATTAGTGGACCACTTCGGGGGGATTTTGGATGTTTTTAGTATGTTTATTGACTATGTAATTTAAAAATAAAAAGACACATGGTAAATGTCGAACTATTTAACTAAGAGTTAAATCAAATAGAGAAAGTTAATATAGTGACACAAACCTATCTAAAACATTGTGGCTGAGTTTTTTACAACCTATCCCCATCATAACCTGTATGTAATACACTTTGGAGCCATTATAAACAGAATATTAATTTATTATAAAAAAATATTTTCTAGCTTTTCCAAAGGTGAACCTCACCCCTCCTATAAAAAGGCACTCCCCCTTCTCTCAAATTAATACCTTCAAAGACCTTTTGATCGGCCAAAAGCTGCCAAAATATCCTCTCAACTTCCCTAAATTCATTTTAATGGCCTTTAATTAGTCATAAATCCAACTTAATGAGCCATTTTGATGAAATCAAAATGAAGAACCCGAAGAAGAGGTCAGGTTTTCACCACCCTCATCCAAGTTCCTTTATTCTTAAACTTCTTATTTCTTTGTTATTTACATTCTAAAATAATAACTCCAGCATCTTATATATAATGTGATGATATTATAAATATGGTACATCTATATTCAGTATTCTATCCATCTTTTGAATGATATGACATCATACGTGCGTAGGTACGGCTTACCGTCTCCACATCGTGGTGTAATTGTTATTCAAAACATTATTATTTGGATGGGTATGATAATGATGTGTAATTGAAGTAAATAATAAATATTAAATTTTAATGATTCTGTATGTATGATATACCATCCAATTATATATTATTTTAATATCAAAAGAATGATGTTGTCGCTCGTGCGTACGTACGGACTACAGTCTCCACGAACGCGATGACATTCATTCCATATCGTATCCATTCAAGTAGAATTCTCTTTTTATGATTAAAAATAATGTTTAAGGACTTGATATCATTCTTGATATGAATAATATACAACCTATCCATAACAAACATGGCTTATGTAACAAAACAAATAAGTTAGAACCCGAAACAACGATAATATTAAGATATTATTAACAAAGCAATGTTAAAAGATCATATATAATATAATATTAATGAATTTGATTCATGTATAATTTAGAAACAACTATTTCACCATTATACTGGAGGTTAAACTACCCTCAACCAAGGAAATGTACAAGGTAAGGGTTTATTTCACATTCTCTTCATTATCTGAGTTTGATTATACGTAATTATCTATTGGGACATCTTTAACATTCGCATCCATGTTTCTTAAAAATGTATTTCAAATCATTCTTACTATTTTAGAGACTATGTTTTAAGTCATTTATACCATTTTTGACTTTTTATAATACATTTATAATGGAATCTTTCTATCGTTTTCCAAACAAGTTCCTTTTTAACCTTTTTTTACAAAATTAAGGTAAGAATGTGTTTTTTAACTTATATGGTGGGTGCGGCTATTTTCCTCTGTTATAAAATCATCAAAGATTCCTTTACAATATAATAAGGATATTTTCAATGTAAATGTTTTATTTTATAATTATATGACTTTTTAATGATTTCAAAAAAAGAGATATTTCCCTCAAATAGTTTTGATTTCATCTATGTCAACATCCTTTGATGGATTTTAAGCTTATTTTAAGTTGATTTATTATGATACAAAACATCCATATTGTATTGAAGGTTTTGTGATATATTTGACTATAGAGGTGTTATTTTTATACCATTCATGGTTTATGGAGAAAATATTGATGTTTCGTATGCTAGTTTTAATCTGAATGGTTATGTTATGTTCAAACCTGTTTATATGAGGAATGCATTTGACTTAATAAGTGTCTTTTAGAGCCCGCTATAGATCCTTGATGCATTGGTAGGTCTCATGAGGCAAAATAGTGTCTTGGCACAAGGCCTGCACAAAAACATATTTTTAATCTTGGCACAAGGCCTTGACTATGTGGTAATGATTGTCTGGCATTATGCATTCCATCATTATGAAATTGGTTATTGATATTTCATGTGATTATTCAACTAGTAGAATATCCATGGGAATATTTAAATGGAATTATTTCATTTTATTTTTTCCATATTATGCTGAAGATGATGTTTAAGAGGCTTTTTTTAGTTATACAATACCTTAAACGTTTATGCTTATTTATGAAATATTCTGCAATATTGTTATTCATACTGGGCATCTGAGCTCACCCCTTTCTATGCTTTATATTTCCCAGGATGTGAAGAAGTATTTTATGAATGACCTGCCGGGATAGTATGAGGGGATATGAGTATGGAGAAAAGATGTTGTTGTAGTTTTTATTTTATGATGTAATTTCAGACTTACGAATGTATCTAGTGATTCCAAGGCTACTAAACTAATCAGCCTTTTGAGATTTGATCTTTTATGATCATGCCAGTGTTATGTTATAATGCACCGATTCTGGGTAACTAGGGTCAGGGTGTTACAGTTGGTATTAAGGGGAGGTTTAGTACAAACCATTAATGTAAGATTTAGATAAACTCTGATTAGAGCACATATCCCTAAGATAGACTTTGAGGATTAGTATAGATGAACGTCCTAGAATTTTGGTATTGTAGAGATTTTGTGAGTTTTTGGAGAAATACATCCATGTCTAGATACGAGCAGGTAGAGGTGGCTCTGGTACAGATGTTCATAGGGGTAAAACCTGAAAACTCCTCTATGAGCTAGACTAGAATGGGAACAGGTGCACGACAACGGGCGTTGCTGCACTCTTGGTTACGACACTCCCGGGGGATATGCTTAGTATAATTTGTATCTTCATTAAAAACCATTATGAAGGGTTTATGAGTATATACTTTCTCAATGAAAACATTTTTATGAATATGGATTATATCCATAAACTGTTCAATTCATGTTTAGTGTTTTACAAGTTTGGATTTGTGTGTTGTGATTCATAAACTAATCTATTGTATTCCATTGTTTTGAAATGGGACCTAGTAAAAAAAATGGAAATTGTATCAATGAACACACTCAATGTAAGGATTTCACTCCTGCTAAAGATAATTATATTGGAGCTGGTGATGCAACTGGTGATGATCAGCTAATCACCATACTGGTACAACACACTCAGGTTATGAATAAGAACCTTATCTATATAGAGAACCCTGATCCGCAGCATGGAGGATCAATGTTAATCGCTTCATGAGGAAACAACCACCGACATTCAATGGGAGTTAAAATCCATTAGCGTATGGGTAATGGATAAATTTCTTAGAAAAAATATTCCAAGCCTTGGGGAGTAGTGAAAGGGAAAACGCTATCAAGGATGATTACCGCCTCGCTAGAGATTCTGATCAATGGTGGTCATTTATTTAAAACACAAAGTTAGATGATGAGGTATCAAATATGGAATAGAGGGAGTTCAAAGAGCTGTTTTTAGAAAAATACTTTCCTCGTGACCATCGAGTAGATATGGAAATGCAATTTTTGAGTCTAAGACAAATGGAGGATGAGAATGTCGCAAAGTATGAGGCTAACATTACAAGGTTATAATGGTATTCTACAGATTATATATGTAACCCAAGAAGTAAGATTGATAATTTCTTAGATGGGTTAAAACTGTTTCTCCGTCGAGAATTAGTCACGCAATCCTTCTCGTCGTACGAAGATATTGTCTCATGTGCTATCAAGACACAAAAAGAAATTCTCTATGTCTTATGACTATAAAGAAAAGTAAGAGAATAAGAGATCTAATAACCACTCTGGAAATGTAAATAAGTGAATGAAGGGAAAATTTGAATATCCATCCTGTAGTAAAAGTGGGAAAAACACCCTGGTACTTGCATGAAGGGAATGGGAGTCTGTTACAAGTGTGGTGAAAAAGGCCACCATGCTTGAGATTGAAAGGGGAAGAAAGAAGCTACTGATGTTCAATGATACAATTACAGGGATATGGGACATTATGCAATTTAATTTCTAAATCATCAGGGGAACTTAACGCAGAAAAAGCCAAGGGATCAAGGACAAGCTTATGTTTTCACTACTGCTGAGGTAGAAGCATTGAATGACGTGGTGGCAGGTAATTTAATGGTTTCCTCAAGTTTAGAAATTTTCTTTTAGATTCTAGATCATCGCATTGTTTCATATCTTCCCATATTTCTAATGAAATTTAGATATTTCGAATTTGATTTTACAAGTGATTTGTCAGGTAAAACTCCTAATGGAAGTATCATCGCAACAATGTTTTGAGAATTTGTCCCCATTAGAGCATATAAATGTTCTTTATCTGATGATCTTATATTCATACCTATGATTGAGTTTGATAAAATCCTCTGTATAGATTGGCTTTCATACCATGATGCGATAATTTATTGAAATAAGATGGAGGATACAATTTTTATGATGATGATAAAGAACACCTTATCTTTAGATAAGAATCATCACCACCTAATTTTTATCCAGATCCACTCCCAATAGCTCACTTAAATTCAATTGTCGTGGATGATTTTAATGAAATAACTGTGTGTGAGAAAAGGAATGTTAAAATATAGGATGTATATATTGTGAAAGATTATATAGATGTGTTTCCATAAGATTTTCTTGGACATCCTACAGAACAAGAAATTGAGTTTTCCATTGATTTAATTCCTAGTTCAAAGCCTATATCGAAGACCCCTTATAGAATGGACACTATGGAATTATTTGAACTAAAGAAACAAATTGAGGAATTGAGTAATATGGGATTTATTCAACCAAGTGTTTCTCGATGGGGATCCCTTATCCCTTTTGTTAATAAGAAAGATAAATCTATGAGGTTATGTATCAACTAGAGGGAGATTAATTCTATTACAATAAAGAACAAGTATCCCCTATATCGAATTGATGATTCATTTGACCAACTTCAAAGATCTCTATAATTTTCAATGATTGACATTCAATCTGGATAACATCAGTTGTGTGTGAAGAAGGAAGACATTCTGAAGACAGCATTTCGATCCAGGCAAGGGCATTATGAGTTTACAGTAATGCTTTTTGGATTGACTAATGCACACTCTATCTTCCTAAATCTAATGAATAGAGTTTTCAAGGAATATATTTATGATTTCTTTGTGGTATTTATTGATTATATCATTGTATACTCCAACAGATAGGAAGATCATAAAAATAACTTGAGCATTGTTTTGAAGACTCTTAGAAGACATGAATTATGGGGGAAGTTTAGCAAGTGTGAATTCTGGCTTCAGGAGATTTCTTTCCATGGCCATATTATCTCTAGGGATGAAATCTCTGTTGATCCTTCTATGAAAAGATCAATCCTGTAATGTCTAGCACCAATGAGTATAACTTAGTTACACATTTTTATTGTCTTAGTAGGTTATTATCGGCGTTTCGTCCACAACTTTGCCTTATTGGATAACCCATTAACGAAGCTCACACGTAAAGGGGTTAAATGTGTTTGGATAAAATATTGTGAAGAATGTTTTGATGAACTAAAGAGATGATTATTCAATTATCTTATATTGACTCTACCATCGGAGAATGATGGGTTTGTTATTTATAGTGATGCTATAAAGAAATGGCTTGTTTGTTTCCTTATGCAGAATGATAGGGTTATTGCCTATGCATCACGACAACTGAAAATTCATGAGAAAAACTATCCTACTAATGATCCTGAGTTAGCTTCTATAATATTTTCTTTGATTATATGGATTGATTATATCTATGGTAAAAATTGTAATATTTATACTGATCACAAGAGTTTGAAGTACATTTTCTCACAAAAAGAACTCAACATGAGGCAGGGGCGACGGATTGAACTACTCAAGGATTATGATTGCACGATACACTACCACCCGGGGAAGGCAAATAAGGTAGCAGATGATTTGAGTTGAAAGGATAATGGAGTTTTTAATAAGATGGGTGTTGAAAGAGATCTTATTTTCATTGATTTAGTAAAGATGGATATGGGAATAACAATGGAAGGTGAAGCATCAATGCTTTTTCAAATGGTTGCCAAACCATCATTACTAGAAAATATTAAGACTTCTCAGACCGATGATGAGGAATTTCAAAAGAAGATTAAAGATGTGAATGATGGGAGATTGAGAGACATTGTGATTGAAAAAAAAAAAATTATATTATGGAAGAGACTTTGTGTTCCCGGTATACCAGATCTGAAAAAGGAATTGTTAGATGATTCTCATAGCTTCAATTTCTCTATATGCCCTAGGAGCACAAAAATATATAGAGATTTGAAGGAAAATTTTTGGTGGGACCACATGAAGAGGGAGATTACTTATTTTGTGTCAATATTTATGGTTTTTCAACAAGTGAAAGATGGAAGGCAACAGCCTGGAGGAGTCATGCAACCTCTTTCCATACCTGAGTGGAAATGGGATAATATCACGATAGAATTTGTCATGGGACTACCAAAGAATTATAGAAGGAATGATGCAATATGGGTCATTGTTGATAGTCTTACCAAGTCAGCACATTTCTGTGCTATAAGAGAAGATCTACCACTTGATCTTCTAGAAAGACTATAAATTAATGAAGTTGTGAGACTTCATGGAGTACTCCTATCGATTGTTTCGGATCGTGATCCTCGTTTTACTTCAGGATTCTGGAAGAGTCTTCAGAAGGCCCAGGATGTTGAACTTCATTTGAGCATTGGCTACCGCCCTCAAATATATGGACAATTAGAACGGACTATTCAAACCATAGAAGACATGTTCATATCCTGCTCACATGACGTTTAGGGTATGAGGGATCTACATTTACCTCGGGTAGAATTTTCTTTTAACAATAGCTTCCATTTTAGTATTCAAATGGAAGCATATGAGGCGTTATACAGAAAGAGATGTCGCACACCAACCTGTTGGGATGATGTTGGTGAATGAAAACTCATAGGCCTAGAACTGGTTAAGGAAACGATGGAAAAGGTAAAGGTAATCCAATACCACATCAAAGTAGCTCAAAGTAAGCAGAAGAGAAATGCCGATAACCGAAGGAAGGATTTGGAATTTTAAGTAGGAGATCATGTTTTCTTGAAGGTATCTCCATTGAAGGGAGTTATACGTTTTGGTAAGAAATGTAAATTGTGTCCCGGGTACATCAGACCTTTAAAAAATCTAGAATGAATTTGGGTTGTAGCTTACCGTTTTCCAATGCCGCCTAGTCTCTCCAAAGTTCATGATGTGTTCCACATATCACTGTTGTGAAAATACATTCCTGACCCAATGCATGTACTCACCTTTCAGGAATTAGTATTGGAACTCGATCTGTATTATTTAAAATAGTCTATAAAGATTCTTGATATGAGATAACAAGTGCTGATAAATCAGACAACTCGTTTGGTAAAAGTTATATGGAGAAACTATAAGATGGAATACGCAACGTGGGAACCCGAGGAACATAGGATGAAGAACCACATGAGTCTTTTAATAAGGTTGTATTCTAGAAATTTGAAGGATTAAATTATTTGAAGGATGGTAGAATGTAACACCCCAAGATTCCACGGTACGCTTCTCATTGAATAATACAGTAGCGTGTGATGTACACAACTTCGAGTTCTAACACAAACCACAACCAATCGAACTAGGCATTATGAATTGTAATACCCACTTTTTGAAATTTTATACATTTTATCATTGAAATAGTCTCCCCATTTTTTGATTCATAATTTATAAATTATCTTACGGTTCATTTTTGGTACTTTTCAGATAACATTCATATTTTGATGAATAGTAAAAATTACTAAATTTTAATTAAAAAAACATTTTTAATTGAAATAACTAATACTGATAAATTATGAATTTGAATGATTTTAGAGTATAATTATATTATATATTTACAATTTCATCCAATGTTGGTCATTGGACATAATTTCTCATTTAAAATAGACATAAGCAAGTGCCAATCTTTTGATAGTTATTATCTCTTAAAAACATGCGTTTTGTTTTTACAACTGTAATTTATTTTAAATTAACATTTTCCAATTCTATGTTATCAATTTAGAAAAATTGATTCCATATTTAGAATTAGGATGTCAAAATTGTATAAATAGGTAACTTTTGACTTTAGAAATTTTGAATAATTACATAGGTAAATATTTTATTTACCATGGTTAAAGGGAAAATCCATTAAATAGGGGTAAAACAATAATATTATAATAATAATAAATTACTCTAAAATGTGTCCTAAACCTATTGGTTGATACCTGTCTGACTATGGGCATCTATGGGTCAATTTGGGGACCCCATGGATCCACTTGAAACTGATAATGACAATTTATATTAATAATGTTAAACTAAATACAAAAAATTACATAAGCATATATCTTTTAGAAAAACAATTTTTATATAGGGTTATAAATGTTATATTTTAGACTATAAAGATTCAATATAAAAATAATAAGATTTAATACATTATGGTAGTTTATTTATTATTTTTATACATTGAATAATTAAATTTATTTATGACACAATAATTATGCAGTATTTCCCTTATTAATGCAAGAATCAAATAATTGGTATTATAAATGTTAAAATAAATATATTTTGAACGTTTTAATGTCATCCACGAATTTTATTGGTTAATATGACATGATTTTATTGCTTAAATTAATTTTTTTCTAATTAATAAAGTTTTTAAGACTTTAAGAAAAATCAATTATTAAATAGTGTCAAATTTGATATAAAAGCATTTTTAAAACAAATATTATATTATTAATTCATATTCTATTCATAAAAATCTAAGGATCGGCCAAAGAACATATATAATGATTTTTTTATTATTAATGGACCACTTGGGGTTCGCGTAATGTTTATATTACGTTTATTGACTATATAATATAAAAATATAAAGAGACATGGTAAATGTACAACTATTTAATTAAGAGTTAAATCAAAATTATAAAGTTAATATAATGACCAAAACATGTCTAAAACCTATTGGTTTATTGTTTTTCGACCTATACCCACCATAAAATTTAAATCATACACATTGGAGTCATTATAAATGGAAAATTAATTTATTATAAAATAATATTTCTCGCATTTTCAAAGGTTCCCATCACCCCTCTTTTAAAAGGGCACTCTCCCTTCTATCAAATTCATACCCTAAAATACTTTTTGTTTGGTAAAAAACAGCACAAATATCCACTCAACTTACCTCACATAATCATAATGGAATTAATTTATTCATAAAGGCAACTTAAAAAGCCCTTTTGATCAAATCAAAAGGAAGAACCCGAAGAAAGGGTCATGTTTTCACCACCCTCTTTCAAGATCCTTTCTTCTTCAACTTCTAATTTATTTGCTATTTATATTATAAATTAATAACTTCAGTATCTTCTAAATACTTTTATGTTATTATATGTATGGTATAACCATATTTAGTATTCTATCTATCCTTTGAATGAAATATCACCATACGTGCATACGTACGGCTTACCGTCTCCACGTCGTGATGTAATTGTTATTCAAAACATTATTGTGTGGATGGGAATGATAATGATGTGTAATTTAAGTAAATAATAAATATAACATTATAATGATTCAGTATGTCTGATATAACATCCAATTATATTTTATTTTAATATCAAAAGAATGATATTGTTGCTCGTGCGTACGTACAGACTACCTTCTCCACGAACGCGATGAGATTCATTCCCCATCGTATCCATTCAAGACTAATTATCATTTTAGGATTAAAAACATGGTTTAAGGACTAGATTTAATTCGCGATATGAATAAGATACAACTTATCCATAACAAACATGGCTCATGTAAAAAAACATATAAGTTAGCACCCGAAACGATGAAAATACTAAGATATTATTACCAATGAAATGTGAAAGGATCATATATGATATAATATTAATGTATATGATTCTTGTATAATTAGATAACAATTATTTCACCATTATACAAGAGGTTAAACTACCCAAGAATACAAAAAAGTACAAGGTAATGTTTTATTTCACAATATCTTCATTATCTAAGGTCATTTATACGAAATTATCTACTATGACCTCTTTATCATTCACATCCATATTTCATAAAAATGTATTCCTAATCATTCTTAATATTTTATAGACTATGGTTTTAAGTCATTTATTCCCTTCTTTGACTTTTTATAATCCATTTATAAAGGAATATTTCTGTAGTTTTCCAAACAAGGTCCTTTTTTACCTATTCGACAAAATTAAGGTAAAAATGAGTTTTTTTAACTAATAAGGTGGGTGCAGCTATTTTCCACCATTATAAAATTGACGAATCTTCCCGTATAAGATAATAATAATATTTTCAAATTAAATGTATTATTTTATAATTATGTAACTTTTTAATGATTTCAAAAAACTGGATATTTCTCTCAAATAGTTTTGATTTCATATATGCCAACATCCTTTGAAGGATTTAAAGCTTATTCGAAGTTGATTTATTATGATAAAAAACTTCTATATTGTATTGTTGATTTTGTGATATGTTTGACTATAGATGTGTTATTTTTATACCATTTTTTGTTTATGGAGAAAGTATTGACATATCGTATGCTAGTTTTAATACAAATGTTTATGTTGTGTTTAAACCTGTTCATATGAGGAATGCATTGAACATAATAAGTGATGGATGGAGACTGCTATATCTCCTTGATGAATCAGTATGTCTCATGAGACAAAATAGTTCTTGGAACATGGACTTGAAAAAATATTATTTGTAGTTATGTCACAAGGCCTTGACTATGTGGTTATAATAGTCTGGAATTATGCATTCCATCATTATCAAAGTGGTTATTGATATTTTATGTGATTAAAAGACTAGTAGAATATCCATGGGAATAAGTAAATGAAATTATTTTCTTTTATTTTTAAAATATTATGATGATGTTCAAGTTTAAAATGCTTTTGTTTTAGTTATTCATTACCTTAAATGATTATTCTTATTTATGAAAGTTTATGCAATATTGTTATCCTTATTGGGCATCTGAGCTCACCCCTTTCTATGTTTAATTTATCAGAGGATGTGAAGAAGTATTTTATTAATGAACTGCAGGGATTGTATGAGGGGATATGGGTGTGGAGACAAGATTTTGTTGTAGATTTCATTTTATTATGTAATATAAGACTTATGAATGTATCTAGTATTTCCAAATCTATTAAACTCATCAGTATTTCGAGATTTGATCTTTTGTGACCATGCCAATGTTATGTTATAATGCACTGACTCTAGGTAACTGGGGTTGGGGCGTTACACACCCCCTACATGGGAACATTGGTGTGTTTCTAGATGTTTTATAATGAGCCATAGGTACATGAAAGGTATTTAATTTCTTTGGTATGCATCTTGGTATAATGAAAATTGATATTGAAGTTGGATCAAAGAGTATTATGGGTGTTTCTATTCAAATTTCTTCATTGTTTTTTTAGTTTTTATCAAGGTTTCTAATTTGTACTCTGATATAGACATCTATTGGTTTGGTCACATAATGTGTTTTATTACATTTTTCTCACACATCATATAGTGGTTTAATTTTTAATGTTGTCTTTGGATTAATTTTTTTTTCAAATGGAAAATTTTCCACCATCATTTTATGAACCATTGTAATTTATTGTGAGAATTTAGTGTCTTGGGGATGGAACTTAAAGCTATAAACTCGGCTCTTATTCCCATTTAAATGGGTGAGGGGTTGTATATTACACTAGTATTTTTAAACCATATTTTATTCTACCTATGAAATCTAAAATTGGAATATTTAGGAGGATATGACATTCGGGACTTTATCCCTTCAAAAATATTAAAAAAGGGGGTATAAAACTATTTGGAGGTAATCATATTAGCCATTTTTTATCTAAAAAAATTGACCATTTTGATACTTAAGGAGAATATAATTTGAGATTATTGTCCATGTGGTAGGTAAGACTAATACGTTTATTAAATAAATATACCATGTTGTTAAGGAATATATGATGTGAATTCCCATAAAATCTATAAACCCTATATTTGATTTTATCGACTATATATATAGAGAGAGAAACTAAAATATTCCCTAAGAATCTAATTGGATAATTAATATGTACATTAACGAGTTCGAAAATCAAAATCATTAAAAAACATATTGATGAAATTGGGGTATATGTTATAAATTACAGTAAAAAATTATCACTTGTTGAAGAAATATAAATATGCTCATTTTTAAGAAAGATGTGTAAAAAGTAATTCTAGTAAAAAATCTCTACTCACAATAGTATAATGTAAAAGATGTAAATTATTTCTATAAACTCAACTAGAAATAATGAAAACATATCTAAAATAACTTGATCATTATATTCAAGTGAATAGTTTATTCTAAGAATAAAATGTTCCGAATTTTGAAATTGAATGTAATTATAATTTGAAATATCTGGAATATATTAATATATGTATATATATTATGTTTATTTATATTTAAGTACCATTCAAAAATAAATATGTTTCTCCATATGGATCATCACATTGAACAATGTATATGGATAATACAGATATAATTTTAGAAAGGATTCTTTCATCAAGGAAGTATTATTATTGTATAAAAACCTAGTGTTATTTCAAGATATATCATTATGAAGTGTATATGAGAATCAAACACTCCGTTAGGGACATATTTATTGTAATATTTTCAACATTCGAAATAATTCATCATATACATTATGATCTAGGAAATAATAGGTGATGAAATGTACTCTGTGATTCACCGTGTCCAAACTATTTAGCTATGGGAAATTATTTGTAAATGTTTTCATCACATTATGGCGCAATGAATAAATGAAAAAAATTAAAAATATAAAATATTGAAATCTAAAAAATTTAATACTCAGTATAAGAATTTTTATTTTTTACACTTTTTGGGTCATTAAATGTACCTGAGGTGACCCCATAATCACTTATATAAATATTATAATTTTTCCATTAATATTTAATAAATTAAAAACAAAAAATGTCCTAGTAACACGATTGTTTAGTTTATTTAAGTAATAGATAAAAATTCATCTTATTTAATGACTGGTCACACATATCACTTATGAAAATTTTTATCACATTTTACAATTCATGGAAGTTATCTTTGTAAAATAATTTTCATAACCTAGAGATATAAAGCATAAAAGTGGGTGATCTCATATAGTTAGTATGGATAAACATTTCAGATATCAATTAATGATCATTAGTTATTGTAATATAAGAGTAATGATATGACAGAAAGACCATAACATAATATATCAATACCCAATCAAAAAAGAATATTTACTAATGAATAATTTCATGATTATTTTCCCTAAAAATGATAGAAGACGTAAGATTATGAAATCATTAATAATCAATCCTGAGCGAGGAAAACATAATATATATATAAGGAATGGTTTTGTGGCATACATGTAAAATTTGAAATTCACTTCCATTATTAGTACTCACTACTGGTACTATCAAGAAGTATTGGGATCACTCTCTATTCCATCATTTTTATAGTCATGGTTCCCAAACAATGGTATCATAATTTAAAATATCACTCACAAAATTGAGATGAATCTTTATTACACTCCATATTGTCTCATAAGTTGTCTATATATACTGAATTAATTAGAGAGGTTTATAATTTTTATCCCACACATAAATTATTTAAAAACATAGGTACTATTTCATAAAATCATGAAAAAATTTCATCATTTCATAATTTCATAACACATTGTGAGGAATTAGATTTTATATTGAATTTTTAAAAATATAATTAACCATTATGAATGAGATGAGTTTCCTATTATCATCCTTCAATAATAATCATCACAATCCATACAAATAAATTAATTTGATATTATCATGAGACCATATCCATAATATAACATGTAAATCCAAAAATCATTTTGATATATATTAAATATACCATTAAAATACCATATGAAAATTTTTTGTTACATAAAATTCAAAATATTTGATATATTTTAGTTTCATTTAAAACTAATCATTCTAGGAATATTGAGTACAGTTTTTTATTTATTTAAAATATTCTAAATGTATTATACAGGATTCATCAAATTATATAATGTTCATGATGATATGAATTTTTATATTCCATATATTTTTTAAGAGAACATTCTTTTCATTGTTTTATAAAAATAGAAAAATCAAGACATTAAATATTTATTGAAATTATTAATTTAATACTGTGTTTTGACAATAACCTTGTAATTAAAATAATCATTAATATATTTAAGTATTTATGAAAAAATTCAAAATATATTTTGAAAAATACAGACATCGATGGAAAATATAATCATTAGATTGGAAGTATGGTTGAATATTCAAATGAAATTTTTAGAAATATTTTAAAATCCCTAGAGAGTGAAATTTATATATTAATAGAATATTTCACAAATTAAAAATGGATATAAAAATTTATCTTAATTTATTTTAGGAACAATGTCATTTCTCTCATCAGAAATGTGGTGTAGATAATCCTAGAATAAAGTGATTGCAACATAAAATCATACCTCATGTCCCATAAAACATTATACATGTTAAAACCCATTATATTAAAGATATATATTTCTTATACATTAATTACAAAAGCATATTCACTCTTCAAATTATATTTTTCATTTATTTATAATTTTAATCTATCATTTCGTTTATAAATATTCATTAAAATGAACATTCGGGAAAAAATTGGAATTCTTTTCATGTGTTTTTTAGTTCAATTTTTCAGATCAACAAACAGTCATTCTTATTTAATCTAATATTGAATATAATCATGTTTTACGCATCATTTTTATTCTCATTTTATTATTTTACACTCATTCAAAGTAAAATATAATTAAAAATGAGTCACATCACTTATTGGATATGGTAGTCCCTACATACACATGATTAACGTTTCCACTTTTTTATAGATGGATTGAAGGAATCATAAATAATAATTCACCTTTAAAGAATCAAAATAATTTAAAAAATATAAAAAATATTCATTAAATCAATCATTATTACCATCAATGTAAATATAAAATGCAAAATGATTAAAATCACTTCGTTGAGGTGCTAGTCAACTCGTATTCAATAGAGAAGTTATTATTTTATAAAGTAAATAATGGAGAGAAACTATATATATGATATTGAAATAAAAACATATCATTGTTTAAAGTATATTATTTCAATCATGTTATTATGGTTATATAAATATATTAGGTGTTTTGGAATGAATTAAAGATGGAAATGATTGATAAGTACATATACCTTTTTATTAGTTATCCTACTTTGAGAATCACCTTAATGATACCTAGAAAGGGTTTATAGAAACAATATAACATCAAAATCATGTATAAGGATTTTAGTAGATTGTTTCAAAATATTTTGATTGATAAAAATGAAATGTATTATAGATAAGGGGGGATAAGAAGATTAATTTTTATAATTGAGGGGAGTGGAACTATTAGAAATTATTAAATCATTAAAATAAGAAAAATTCACATTCAAGTGAATATTTAACAAATTAATCCCAACATAAATTATAACATATATTTGTATATAATGTTTTTAAAAAAATAAGATCTCGATAGGTGTTTGGGTTATTTTAACCCTTGTGTTGTAACATTTACCCCCATTAACCCTTTTAACATTTACTTATGTAATGAGTTTTTAACTCAGTTTCTATATATGATGAACATAAATGACATTTTATAAATTCATAAAATTAAAAATTCTTGTTACAAATATGGGAAACAATTTATTTGATTATATTTATGTAGCTAAAAAATGTTATTTTAAAATAAGTGCATAAATTGAAATGGACATTATTTTAAGAAAAATTTCATATTTAATGGTGAAAATAAATTTAATGTTATTCTATAGTGGTTAGAACCATTTAATTAATTTAAACATATTTTATTTATAATATTATATAATGGTTTAATTAAAATTGTTTCTTGATAAGTTATTATGTGAATTTCATAAATAAATAAAAATATTTTGGAAAGAATAACAGTTTTTATGAAAATATAACTCTTTTTTTTACTTTCATATTCTTCTAAATTCATTTGAAAAAAAATTGATAAGTGATTTTAATAGCTATTTTTGTACATGAAAATATTTAGAATATATTTACAGTATTTATGGATATTGTAACTGAGACGACATGAGATTCCAAGTCATGATGAGCAAAGAAAATAAATATGAATGATGTTAAAGAAACGTAATATCATGTTAGTGAAGTACTCTATAATAAGAGGATTAATATTTAAAAAGAGGAACATGTTAGAAATATAAAATATCCACTGATATAAAAGGGTGGGTTTTTTCCGAATATAAACATATCCTTGATTGTGTCAGATGTTATTTTTTTAGAAAATTCATGGGAATATTAATAAATAAATAAAAACATATTTATTTAATTATAATGATTTCTATCATCAAATTGTTGTTTATAAATATTATATAATCGAAAAACCCCTCGGTGATGTACATAGAACTAGTTATTTTAGATATAGGGCTGGAGGATCATTTTCAAATGATTGGCATCCAGATCATAGATCGTTGATCATGGTCCCATGGAATTTGTGGATCTCATCAACGAAAATGGATTATATTCATTCTTGCCTAGTTTTTTTTATCCAAATCGATATAGATATTTCATTTATTAAGATTTAGCATTATTTTATTTTATTATGATGAAACTAAGTCAATCATCCAATTAATTGATTCACATATCGAGCATATTTTTGTATAGAGGTCACATATTATCTAGGATTGTGGTTTTATTTTGTTTTTTATGTATATATCATCTTTTACCATTCTAAAGGATACAAATCGAGGACTACATGAACTTTATCCAAGGTTTATTCCCCATATTTTTAGTGTGTATTCCTTCCCCTATTATTTTCATGTTCATCACATGAAATTTATTTTGATTGTAGTTTGATGAGTATCATATATTTCATTGTTACAAAAACTACCATCTTTACAATGAATGAATTCCACGAGTACAGATGAGATCAAGGATTCAATTTTAGGTCATAAAGAAGTTGGATGATTTAATAGCTCAAATTTGGGGATACCCATTACAGTTTTTTAAAAATATGGTATTTGTGTAGCCTGACGGCAGTGGATCACAATCAAGTTGAGTGATCAGAATATTACGAGTGGGAAATGGTGAATATTGGACAAGCTGTATCCCTATATCTAACCAGTTCAATAGTGGGAAACATGTATTTATGTGGGGTAAGGGGATACCATGTAAATATTCACGTGTTATGGAAATTCTCAAGTTGCATGGTGTGTAATCTAATGATACACACCATGTTGATCCATTAATACCATTGTAGTGTTTTTGTATAGGGAGTTAGTAATAATCATCATTTGATACATGTAAGATGACATCATACATTGCCTAGTGAGTTCTCATATACTCTGAGAGTACATGGCTAGGTGTACATGAGTATAGCCTAGCTTAAATGTTTTCGAACATGGCCACAACCATATGTACATTAACAAAGAAAATGTGACATGGGTAGGGAGTTGTATAACATATACATGTTGTGTAACCTTTGTTAAATGCGTCGAATTATGATGTATATATGTTTTTTAATAAAGATATTTAATGGAAGATCATGGCTTGTTTAAAACTATTTTGTACTCCATATTACCTGTCGTGTACATCCACTAATGTTGTTTGGAGCCATGAAATTATTTACTTTGGACCAGTATTAGTTCATTATGTTCCCTTGTCCCATTCTATTGAGGGTACAGTTTTACATTCTATCCCCAACTCTGTATTATGATCTTCAAAGGAAGATAATTCTCAGACAGTGTTTTTGGGGTCCCGATGTGAGATCGGTAGTGATACTCTATCATTTCTTATATATATCATAGGTTTCTATATAGAGTTGGCATGTCTTACTAATTCAGAGTATTGAACCCCAATCTAGTAAGCTATATTTTTAGATTTCATGGTACCGATGGAAAGCTATCCACTTAATATCATCTTGGTAAAGATTTTTTCTATTGTCTCCCCTAGTGGTCGTGAGATTGATTATTTATATGTAGATATTTTACTCAGATACCATTTAGTTTTATTTTCTAGGTTCTAGTATTCTTTCCCTCTATTTAATGTGCCTACATTGATTAAATGATGTGTGGATTCAATTCCCCTTTAATGATAATATCCTAGTGGCTTCGTGAAGAATTCGGTGGCTGATATTTTTATTAAAACCTCATAGAGGCATGGTTTACTTCTTGAGTATATCTAGAATTTTCATTAATTATTATATCGTTTTTCTTAGATAAACATTCTTTATTCTTATTTTTTCTTACTTTCATATTGGCATGCAGCGTATTTTTAAACTCACCAATTCATAGTATTTTCCCACACATGTCATCTCTTATGAAAATAATGACTATTTTTAAGATGTCTTCTGAGGATAGGGAGAAGGTGGAGCATAGATTGGGATAGAAAAAATTATTTTCATACATGTGGTCGCATTCAATAGTAATACAGTCCTTCTGAACGAATTTCAATCACTTTGGATTTTAGTTAGGAATTTATTTTTCCCCATTATCACTTTCAGTGCATCTTTTTCATACTATGGTTTTTGAATTATAGATGTTTTCTTCTACCAGTTTCAAGTGTATTATATTTCATCATTCTATGATATTGGAGGAAAATTTTTTATACTGCTATATTAGAATAATGACTTCAATGTGTGTGAAATGCCAACTTGGAACTGGTTTCCATCCCCTGGAATACTGGTGGTGAGCATAGGGTTGTCACAATTCATTCCTGTCTGTCCAGGTCACGACAAACTGGTATCAAAGATTTCAGTTATACCTTAAGACATGAGTCTATGAGACTGGATTTTTTATGGAAATTAGAATTAATTATTTAATGTTTTTATTTCACGCTGTGGAATCTACTGTCGGTGTGGTAGATGATGAATCCATAAACCAAGTCTTTAATCACATTTTATTCGACTCAATACATCTAGAAACTGGTTGAAGGGGAAAATAGTTATCCATTTTCACATAAGGATTTATTTGTTTCTATGCCCTTCTTGAGTTATCTCCTCATATATATTATTTGATCATGGAACCTCTTGTTTATTCCACGATTCCCCTGTGAATACAACCAATAGGGATTCAACAATGTGATCATGAGAATGATCCTCAGATTGATGATTCTTCTATACAATGGAATTTAATTTAGGGAGTACATATGATTGGGTTACTAGTTCTATAACTTCCTGTTGAGGAGTAGTTATCAGAAAAAGTACCACCAAAAGATGATGGAATTACGAGTGCATTTCATGATTTCTAGAGGCAGCTAACCTCCTAGTTTCATAGTGAGCTAGACCCCTAGGGGTATGAGGAATTTCTAGAGGAAGTCACTAGAATTTTCTATCTTATGAGGATTCCTTCATATCAGATGGATGCCCTTTACTACATGATTATTTTTGGCTTTTCTAGTAGTTGATGTAGTCTGTTGAATAATTAAATTGAATATTTTTCTCAACACTAGTAATAAAATATTTGTCTCCAAAAGGTTCATTTTCTTTGTCAATGTTTTGATGATTGCACATAAAAGAGACCCTGTATGTATATATCAAGGTAGTATACTTGTGGCTGAGTATTCTCTAAGGCATACTATCTCTCATTATACACCATTGATATGGATATATATATGTTCTATAGAGCTCGTGATTTTGAGAATGGATTATGATGAGATACGAGGACATTAATGGTATACATTTTCATTCAATAATATGTTCATTTTATTGAGTGATCTATAGTATTGGAGATAATTATATTATAGAAAATGATGAATTTGGGTGCTGGTAGTGGACAACTATGAGCTAAGACCTTTGCAGAAGGTATTTGGTGTCATTATCTGGCATATAAGTGTGTTATTTTGATTTAGTAAATGATGTGATGATAAAGTATTAAAAATTTGGGGAATTTAAGCTGGTTCATATCATCTATGGTATAGTTCATGTTTCGGGTGTGATGTTTGGGGAAATCATTCCTCGGATTCTATAATGTGTCGTTCAACCGATCGGGAGATAATCAAGGGGCCACATAGGTGGACAAAGTGGTAGAACCATATGGAATCACATATTGGAAAAAATGGATGAGGGTTAGGTAGAGTAACAGCTTAATATCATAGGTTTGATCTATTTATTACACCACCCACATGTGGTCAATACTAGGCTAAAAGAGATCGTGGTCATGGATGAGGAGATTTTCAGTATATGTAGACCTGTAATCCTGAGGTACCTATTATTATATAAGTTTTGATCTCTATCTTTTCATTATTATCGAGATAAATTATAGACACGGGTGTGTTTCCTTACTTTCATTCCACTTCTATGGTTTAGGGAATATAGATTTTGATTAATCCTTTTTCATTAACATTGCACATGGAGACTCTATTAAGATGTGTCTCAGTGATTAAAAATTCTAGGAATAATATCCTCTAACACTTATTGTTGATAGAATCATATGGGATCTCCTTGTGTAGTCGAATATACCATATGACTTAATACATTGTAATGACTATATATTCATAGTTCATGACCAAATTGATTATCTGAGGAGGATTTTGTGGTGTGTGAGAATTTAAGGGATGAGGTTTTACTAATGGGTATATAAGGAATTTCTGTAAGAGAAGGATATGATAAGGAATAAGAGAGCACATCTGATACTCATCAATTTTCTAGCATGAATCTTGGAATGGTAGAAGCTACATGGTACTAGTTTATTATAGTGGTGGAAGAGTATGGAGAATTCATTCCAGAATACATTCTGTTGTTACATATCCATCATGATTTAGTTTCCTTCTTTGAAATAAAACCTAGGATGGTGCCAATATCTACAATAGAATATAAAATAGCTACTATGAGGAATATATTAATTAGGGTGTATTTATAGGAATTACAGCTTAAGGGATTTTTGAGATGAAGTGGTTCCCCATGGGAATCCTTATTTATGTTCAGCAATAAGGCAGATTAGATTAAATTCATATTTGTGGATTACTGACTCTAGAACTACCTAGATATGAAAAAATGTAACCATTAAATATGATCAAAGAGAACTTGAATTGGTTTAGTGGGGAATGATTATTCCCAATGTATGGCCACAAATATTGATAATACCAACATTTTATATTGGAAAAAGATATAACTAAGACAACATTCAAATATCGTTGTGGTCACTATGAGTACTTGGTGATTTCTTTATGCCAGAATTAGTCTAGAGTAATGCTCATGGGACTCATGAACCAGATATTTTATCCTTTATTGTATTGGGTTTTTATGGTCCTAATTGACAATATACTATTGTACTCAGTGTCTAAGGAGGTAAACACAAGACGCATAAGGATGGTCGTAGAAACACGTTGAGAGAACCATTTTTTCTCAAAATCTCTCAGGCTGCCGATTTTATTTTAAGAAGTTCCACTTCTAGGGAAAGGTCATATCGGAGGCAGGATTGGAAGTGGACCGATAAAATGCTGGGGAAGTGCTATCTTGTTAATTAGATAAGTGTGATGTTGTGGTGTGAAATTACCATGGGTTGTTAGGGTACTGTTGGAGGTCTATACTTGAATTCTCAGTAGTTTCATTACCATTGACCACTTTGACCTTAAAGTGGTTTCATTTCATTAGGTCATTAACCATTATATTATGTTTTCATGTGTTTTGGTAAATTCAGTTGAGAACCCCCATCTTAATATTATTTTGTAGAGGGTGTTGAGTATGTAGCGTTCTATGATACATCGTGGACCAGAATTTTCATTTTCATGATACAGAAGAAATAAGGGATTTTCTATTATTCTAGGTTATTTAGACCACAAGAGAATAACATCATAACCTATGATCATGAGCTAGAATTAGTATTCCTTCCCCAGTAAATGTTGTGACCCTACCTTATGGGAATTTTGTTTATCATCTACAATGACCACAACAATCTAAAATATATTTTATATCAAGAAGATCCTAACTTGATACTGATTATATGTCTATATTTACTCAAGGACTATTATTTATGGATATTCTATACTCATGGGATGTGGGATGTATTATTGGGTGATCTCAACATGGCACTTTTTTCATTTTTGAGATGAGGAGTAATAAAAGTTATACATGTTTCATTTGCGCTTAGTAGAAAATGATGGTTCTTAATTTATTCATTTGATGGTTGTCACACCACTTCCCTAATAGTATCTTAAAGAAAATAAGGATGGAGATACTAATTAATATTCCTTACATACTCATATATACATCCTATGTGATACTGACTGATTTTATTAAGGTGATGAGCATGTCATCTTTGTTAGAGGATGTGTTATGGTACCAGTGATGTTGTGGGAGGAGGATATGAAATAGTTTCATATATCCAAATTTTTGGTATATACAGGTGTGTGAATGATGTAATAGGATCACTACCATATATTTTGGTGGATTTATATGAATAATTATATTTTCGAGTTTGTCTCTCAATGCCTAACCTCTCATAAGGTGAAGGACGAGAACCACATTCGATCTTGTTAATCCTAGCCCCATGATGGTACATAGTGAAATTTGTTTTATATTTCGATGTACATCAGGATTGGTTTAGCACAATTGTACTACAGAAATGATTACACCTTAGTGACCATGGACCAAATCACCATGTTGTCCCACATTCAAGAAATTCAAGACTATAGTTCAATATAGGGATCAATGATATTTTATGGAAGGATATTGTTTGGATCCATGGAGTTGCCTCAATGATCAATTTGGATGGTGTTGATTTCTTTTTATCAAAATTATAGAGAGGATTGTTGTTGTCCTTTGGGACTCATTTTAATTTGAGAATTGTGTTTCACCAATAGACTGAAGGATTGACTGAGTGAATCATTAATTCCTTGTAAGGAATGTTGTGGGATTTTATGTTCTATTATTTCCATACTTTAGAGGATCGCCTAACCTTGGAGGGGATTGCATACAAAAATATAAACCATGTAACCATCGATATGGTACCATTGGAGGCCTCATATGGGTGACCTTATAGGAGAATAATTTTTTATATTGACAGAGTTGAGTCAGCACTCATGGGAACATAGTTGGATCAAAATATTATAAGGAAGGTGTAATTAATCTAGGAGCATATTCAGAATACAATGATATCTCGTAAGTCCTATGAGGATAGATGACGGATGATATTTCACCTCGATGTGAATTAGGTAGATCTGGTCCAAGCAGTAAGGTATCTCTGGTATTTATTGTCCCCTTTTATAGACTTTGAACATAGGGATAGGTGAGGTACATCATAGATCTGCTACCATAGCTACACAGTGTACATTAACTCTTTCACATATTGCAATTGAGGAGTTATGTGATTACATCCTGCATGTTATTGACTGGGGTATGATAAAAAATAGGATGGGGATATATTTCCTATGTATATATTGGTTTCATAGTATATGTAGTATAAGATCTATTATGGGTGAACAAATTTCCTAGTGCATTTCGAGAGGTAGAATTGGAATCATTAGGAGACCACTTGGGAGTGTGAGACCCATATTCCCACTCAGAACCCACGTCTCAGGGTGTATTATTTTGTATTTATTTCTAGGACATAATTTATTAAGGTGGGAATAATGTAAAAAAAGTTTTAATTTATTTGAATATATCTATTAATATCATTAGAGTCATGAAGAAAGATGACATGATATTCTAAGGCCTCATGATCCTGGAATTCAAATTTGAAAAATATTCAATATTCAAACATCACACAAATGTAGTTTTCATGAAAAAGTGTAATAAATATTGAATAGATTATCAGGATGGAAATATGAGGCCATTGTTACGCTATAATAATTTTTTTTTTCTTAGGTGTTACATAACCAAGAGAACATCAAACATTCATGTTAAGAGTAGTCATGGTATGATAAAATAATAAATAAAATAACTAATTTATAATATTAAAATGAATATATTGACCTAATCCTAATTAATAAATTCAATTACATGGAAACATAATTCAGTGATCTGCATTATTGTTGATATTTTAGAGGGATAGAGATTTTTAATATCATTCTTGATTAAATTAAAATTTTATTAGGGATCGTCAATCAATGTGAAATAAAATTAAGGTATCTCTCCAACATCTATGATTTTGATTTCTTCTTTAGCAGTGGTTGATCCAATTCAACGATAGAATATCATAGTGTAGATTTATCCATTTTACAGTTTCAATTGATGAAATCAAATCAATATAATAATGAATTGATTCATGGATCAATATTGTTTACATGCAGGGTATGATATTAACAATGTTTGGGGATTTACATTGTTGGTTTGTTATATCTCTTTATTATTCAATATAACAAAAAATAATAGATGACAACAAATATTTTAGTTGTGTTACATTTGCTAAATTTTTTTCTATTCGTTTCATATCCAATTCATTACACAATTATCATGGGAAATTAATTTGGATCATATATCAATGAAAACCCATTTTTCTATTTTTGTGTGTCAATTACATGGTGCAACAAATCAATTCCCTATTATTAGATGTGATTGAGACTACAATTTCGGGGAATGAAAATGAAAAATGTTTGATTGGTTCTTATTCGGGGATACCCAATGTCTGTTTTTTTGCATGTGGCTATGGAATAACAAGATGAAAATTAATATTGATCATGTTTGATGAACTGACTCTAGTGAACCATCGAAGATTCTATTTTTTAGGCATAATATTCTATCATCATTGACATTGATGGTGGTAATTATATACGGTAGTGGTTGATTTGGAATCTATGTTTAGATACATATTTTCTAAAAAATACCGAGTTAGATGGAATCTAATATCAAGATACATGACATATGAGGACCTTGTTATAATGACATGGTTTCCAATGGGACATAAGTATCAAAAATTATGTGTTAGTAGGTACAAGGTGTTTGTACTAGCCTATTGGCTATGTATGTTCTCTGGTATTTTGTAGACCTGAACAAGAAGATGTATACATAGGAACATCCAGGTGTATATGGGTTGTTACATGAGCATGTGAAGAAGAACATGATCACGGATAAACAACATGCTAAGGGTGATGGCATACCAATACATTCCATATATCCTTATGTACATATTTTTTATTTATATGTATACAAGTAGTGTTGGGAAGTGACCCAAAAGTATACTAGGGGTTTCCTAGAAACATAGTGTACAACCATGTATAAAATGTTTACCCCCATTAAATGGTGTTTGGACAACTTGTTTCATTATTTTGGACATGTATCAGTTTAGTGCGGTCCTTTGGATCAACCCCAAAAGGATATATTTTGGAAGTGCATTGAGAGCTCAAGAATGTGATCAAAACTAGTGGATGAGTCTCGAATTGATTTTTTGATGTCCCTCTATTAGATAATATTGTAATCCTATTCACTTATTCTTTTACCATAGCTGGGGTTCAACGAATATACATGACCTCACTGAATATGGTATTGATCTCCAATATATATGGGTGTTTTGGTTGGTTTTCCAATATCATTGGAATACGATCACTTATATATTTGGTTGATCCCAATTGGCTTTTGGTTCCTCAACAGCAGCCCTAGATGTGATCACCAATATGTGAGTCATTATCATCATATACTAGTGTTTTTTCATTGGTGGTAACCAATGATACCTTCTAAATAAAATTCTCTAGTAATTTATTGTTTTCTATACAGTTTATCTCATATGAAAGCATGTCGAAAAGGTTTCAGGAGAACCATGTCGTTGGTATATTGGCTGAGACTTCCTAAAAGTGTGGTGTCCTTTATGGGGATATCTGACGATTTCATTGATTTCTAAATCCTTATTATGAGATGAATATTCATAATTATATGTGGTTCGTTTTTTGGGGGTTTCCAACTGAGTATTTTTATAATCATGACTCTATGTTCTCTTCCCACACGTTTCATGCCTTCTAATGATGGTGACCCTTTTGATGATATCCTGGTAGGAGAAAGAGCTAATGGATCATAGTTTCAGATATAATGATATAGGTTTTTCCTTTGGAAGATTCATCTGATATTATTCCACTCATTCTAGGACCTTTTGACTCTCTTTTGTTTTTGGTTGGGGTTTCATATTTCCACCTTTTCACATTCTTTATATTATACACTGATTATGGGATGATAGATATATAAATGAATTGGATCATTTAATAATTCTATTTCTTTAAGGAAGTGTTCATATGTATAGGTACATTAGGCTAATGCATCCCATAATTTTGAATAGTCTACTTAGTTTTGGTCAGTATCCCCTGGCTTATTTGATGCGGGATTGGGGTAATATCTATTTGACCACCATCGTACAAAGGTTATGATGCTAATGAATTAATTATATACATTGGTAAACTTCAATTTTTAATAATTTAGATTATCTTATTCACATGTTACAATATGAAAACTTGGTGATTACTTTCATAGTAAGAATAAAATTCCAATATCACACCATGAATTTCATAAACATGGTGTTGATTGTAAAAAATTCTATCAAATACATAAAAGATATTTAATTTGAAATTTATCACAAAATATTTGGGTGTTACAATATATCCAACAAAAAATCACAATTAAAATTATATCAATATAATACAAACAATAGATGATTCTTATAACTTTTCGGATCCATGAGTTTAAATATAACTTCCCCAAAATTTATACCTTTGTGACAAAACATTGATCATGTGAGTTGTGTGATTTTTCTTCATTTTTTCTCTCTATTGTATAATCCCATCACATTATTTCTATATCATAAGATCTATCTTCATCTAGTGTTATGATCAATGATATATATAAATTTCAAGGATCAATTATCCACTCAATCAGAATAGATACATGGAACACATGATGAACATGATGTTGATTTAGAGGAAGTTTCTTGTCATAAGAATCCATCTTCATATTATTAAGAATTATGAATGGACTGATATATCCATGGATCATATTTTCATTCATCTAAAATATCATAAATAAATTCCAAGGAGATATTCCTATAAATAATATGTAAAAAATTAATATTATATAAAACATCTATGATTATCATAATAATTATTTGGTCAAATGTGGGTTTTTCCAAGGATTTTCAAAACAGATATATCCTTCTCATCCATTTTAATTATTTTCTCATATCACAATACAATTCATTCTCTAAATACATCCCATTAAATTTATGTTTTTTCACATCCTACCATAGATATATTCATAAGGATCTTTAATGATTCTTGATTGAAATATATTTTTATAATAAATCTCAAATAAATAAATTATTGATCCAAAAACCTAAAAATTTTATCAAAAATTCTCCCAATATATCTTCTAGGATTTGAATGGTCCTCTCATACTAATTGTCTATCTCATGATGACATACAATGAATTTTTTAACATTTTATCCATGTCCTATTAAGACTTCTTTATAACTTGAATGTAATCCTAAAATACAGAACATATACAATTGATTGTTTTACTCAAATTTACATTACAAATTATTTCACATATATCCTAGACTGATTATCAATAGAAAAATATTATTTGGAATCAATGAAATGTGATGAATTCATGTACTGATTTTCTCTAACCCAAGTACCATTATGACCATTCAAATTTTTTGGGAGTACATTGAAGAAATCCATGGTGATATTTTCGCATTACATTCTTGTATGTGTAATGGTTTTATCATCTCATAGAATTTAATCTCATATCTTTAACTTGATTATAATCCATGTATCGAGACATATTCCCAATAATATACATTTTCATAGTATCCTACCATATATAAAATTATATATCCCTATACATTTTTTCAATTACTAGTTTAATAGAGAGTGATGAACTATGAGAGTCATATAATAAAACCTACAAATATGATATTAATGTGATAGATACATAGTTAATGAACCATATTATTACATCGTAATCATGGTTTCCTATGTAATATTAATCAATTTATTTTTAATTTCAATATTTTAGTTTTGTTTCACACTATTACTTATATGTAAGGATTATTATACATTTTTTGAAGAATGAAATTGTTAGCCCATATTCCTTATGGTTGCTAGATCTATATCAAATAAATTAGAAAGTACCAGATTTCTGTAAATCAAAATCACGGGAAATAAGCATTGTATTCTATAATAAGGTAATCAACCATTGTATTTATATAGACCCAGCCTTAAAACATTACATAATCGTGTATTAAACAAATAATTCACATTGAGGATCTTTTCAGGTTTAGAGTTTTAGAGAATTAGGCCGTAACAATAACATTACAACTCAAAAAATACGAAGTAGACACTTTTTCAAAGTTTCCATTTTTTCCTAAAATAAAAACTCTTTGAAAATGAAGATTCATGTCTAGATCAATGTTATAGACATCATGACTTTTCCTTGATCCCATCATTGACCCTATTCATCCTTAAGTCCTGTGAAAAACATTTCAAAACATGGGATGAGTATAAAAAAATCATTAGCAGATATAAAATAAGGAATGGAAACATTATTCCATCAATAAATACATATCAATGAATCCATAATTTTCAATCATAACATACATCATGAAATCATAAGATTTAGGAATAACACATAGAAATCATAAATCATAAAGGTAACTAGTGGCATACATATCATACAAACATTGTAGCTATCACAACAACATAGGGAGTTCTGTTGGAATACCCATCACAGTATATTCCCTAAATCTATTAGGAGAAACATTAATGATTACCTCGGTCTCATTAACCAATGCATTGGAGAGTTATCTCGGGCTCACCCGTCCTAGGTATATCATAGAACCACCGATATAGAAAAAAATTCCCAATAACCATAACATAATCATAACACATAATAGAAGAATAAAGTAAAGATAACGTTTCCACATTACAATCATAATATATAAATTCACTATATTGAAATAAACAATGCTTTGTCAAACCATTTTCAAAACCATTTAAAACATTTTATAAAGATATAATTGAATCAAAGTGTCCCCCACCACTTTGAATCTTTTAAATAAAATAACATTTTAAAACATTAATTTCCATATTAATAAATCCTTAAAACCATTTTTAAAACATTGACATTAATGAGAATGATTTATATGATTAAATATTTAAAACAATATTTTTGTTAAGGAGTTCATAACCAAAAGGGAGATGCTTGAATACATATAATTGAAGAATACAATTTAATTCAATATTTATAATATCATGAGAATACAGTTATTAATGATATAATTTTCCAAAGGACAATATATACACCATATAAAAGTTAATTGGTCCATAACAACAATAAAGTTTTAATGGAATGTAAATTGAGACGAAATACCTTATAAAGACGGTATCCTTAGATTAAGGATAACTAATTTAAATAATTATGTGTCAAAAATATAAATAAACCAGATATAAGTGGATATAAAGTGTAAACCATTCATATTTTATTCACACATATTCATATCACGACATAATCATGAAGTATATGTTTAACCCAAACAATTGAAATTGGGTGAAGGATTCCCCTTAGTAAAATTCGACAGCCTAACGACGTCACACTAAAACTAAGAAATTGAGTTGATGAGAGAGAAAATGTTATCTCATGACATTGAAATAAAATTAACCGCAATAATTTTATAGACGAACATATCCCAACATAATAATATGTAAAATTAAAAGACGTAAAATAGAAGTCTTTTAAAAAGAGGAGGGTGAAAGGTTCCCTTACCGATTTGGTAACATACGAAACATAAACCCCCTTAATGAAGGATAATTGAATAAATATGTAAATACCCATAAATAAATGTATATTACACAAATCATACAGTCATGGTAAGTACATCCACCGCACAATAAGAAATATTGGCAAATATAGCGTGAATCTCACCGGAATAAAAAGTGAGATGAAAACCCCATACCACGTTGTAATCAATCAAGTCATATGAAAAAAAGTTAATAAAAACCAAATAAATCAAATAATACCATGAATATAAATATAATCATGATAATATATATCAAATGGAAATACACAATACACCACATGCAATAAATAAGTAGCGGAAAATGGAAATCCCACATAATTAAAAGTGAGATATGAAACCCCTTACCTCGCGTCTGACTTGACTCATTTGTTCCATGTTCATCATGAATAATATACATAAGTTAATTTATACTTGATTAAGAAAAATTTTCAAGTTATTACTTCTTTTATATCACCAATCACCTTGCTATTTCAACAAGTTAATTATTTGAGTTCATGTTGGACATTTTGTCGATGTTTGGAACTTGAGTCAAAAATGAACTTGTAATAATTACAATTTTTACATGTGGTAAAAAGTACATTATCAATAGAATGGTATTCATGATCTAGATATCATATATATAATATATATCCAGTATATATTTTTATTTATAACAGTACATAACATTTGGAGATAAGAAATGAAATGCACTGCTCATAGAGACGATAAGCCGAACGTACACATGAATGCTACTTTCTCTTCTATTTCACTTTTTAATGGAATTAAAAATTAATGATACATAATTATATTATAATTACAGTATAATATCATATATAATTTCATTAAATACATCATTTTTATGTCCCACATATGGTATGAACGAGTCATATCACTTTTAGGGGACTGTAGTCCGCACTTCCTCAAATGAAATTATCACGTTTACCCATAATGGAATCCATGAATGTATGATATAAATGGAATATAAAAAAGCCTAAAGAAATCATAAATAATATATATTTCATATATAAATATAGCTTCATCATAATGGCTACCATGAGAAGCAGCTGGATATATTTGAACAATCATCATTTCGGGAGGCAGTAGTTCGCCTTCCAAAGAAACGGTATGTCTTTACCCATTAAATGGAGATGTCTGTAAGTGTAGATATAATAATTCTCATAAAAAACCTATAATATTGAGTATACTAGTGTTATTGTTAAATTAAATAATAAAAAGAGTTAAGGGGTTGGAGAAGTAAAATAAAATAATACAACTTTAGAGAAAACGTTACATTAAAATCGGGTAACTCCATTTGGTTTGAACCCAAAGGTTTACATGATGTGACTTATGCCTAAGGTAATGCTTCTAAGATGAAGAGAGGGTTGTACTGATCAGAATTGGGTAGAGGTTGGATGATAGAAAGGTCTTGAGAGGTGTGAAGAATGGGTTAGAAGTGGTGTCCTTTTATACGGGGGAGGAGGGGCTCTTTATGAATGTTTGAAAATATTATATTATTATAAACATATCTTCAGTTTCAAAAATTGAAAAAATCATTTAATTAAATGATAAGGTTAATAAAGTTATATATATAATTATACAATAATAATTGGACAGGTTTTAGATATTGTTTTAATATATATAATCTTATTTATTTATATCATCCATTAATGAGGTAAACACTGCATCATTATTGTGTCATAAATAATATTATTTATTTGGTGTCTAGTTTTTTTTTGGAAAAATATACCATGGTGTATGAAATATTATTATATTTATAATGAATAATTATAGTCTAAGATATCATATATATAACCCCATGTAGAAAATTTTTTACTAAAAAATATTTGTTTATGTCTTTTTTGTCTTTACATTAAATTAATTAATATAAATTGGTGTAATCACTCTTAAGTGGCTCCATGGGGTCCCAAAATTGACCCAAGGATTCCCATGGTAAGAAATATGTCAAAAAATAGTATTAGTACACATGTTATCGTAATTTAATATTATTA
Organism: Viscum album; assembly: GCA_963277665.1. Classification (NCBI taxonomy): domain Eukaryota; kingdom Viridiplantae; phylum Streptophyta; class Magnoliopsida; order Santalales; family Viscaceae; genus Viscum; species Viscum album. The sequence goes on from OY728138.1 coordinate 556,858,194, forward strand.
TAATTTTATTTTTTACTCTTATTTAATGGATTTACACTTTAACCATGGTAAATAAAATATTTACAAAAATAGAATATTCATAATGTATAAAAATAAAAGATACCTATTTACACAATTTGGAACTAATGATTTCAAATATGGAATCCATCCTTTCAGATTCACACCACATAATTGGAATAAATTTATTTAAAATTAATTCACGTTGTGAAAACAGAAAGTGTGTTTTTATGAAATAATAACTATCAAATGATTGACACTTGTTTATGACCAATTTAAAAGTGAAATTACTTCCTATTAACAACATTGGATTAAAAGGTAAATAAATAATCTAATTGCACTTTTAACCCAATTAAAAATATAACGTAACCATATAATTTAATTATATTAAAAGGTAACTTTGAATTAAATTACAATATTTTTCACTATTCATTAAAAAATGAACTTTTTCAGAAAAATACAAAAAATTCATCCAAAGTAAAATTTTATGTCATGATTCTATAGAGTAATTTTATTTTGACAAATAGAATATAAAAAATTGACAAAACTAGATTTAAAAATGGTTCGCTATTAAAAGGCGGTAAAATGACCTTTTAATGAATATTATACTATTTATGCTTAAAATCGCATTCGTTCTTTTTTTAAGAATCTAAAATTTATTGGGTAAATCTAAAAACATTTAACAAAAATGTATATTCATATTGTAGTTAGTTCTATTCATTCCTATAAATACAATGGCTAGGCATTAACAACCATTTAAAATAATATTATATTTTTATTTTTTAGTATGACATAGCATTGTGTGCAACAAAAGATTTCAAAGAAACCTGTTGTTGTGTTTCAGGTACGCCATCGAACAAAGAATCCCATTTAATTTAAAATTAATATTTAATTCACATGTTTTAATAAATATGTAAATTTTATTTTCTTTATTTACCTGTGATGTTACATCCTTCCCTCTATTGGTAATTACGTCCTCAAAATTTTAAATTGGCCTCAGAAACATCATTTAAAGTCCAACATCGAAAAATATTTAATAAAAATATCACATTAAAATAAAGAAGAAAAAGAAAAAAAAATTCACCCAAGACAAAAGATACTTGGAATCCACGAAATCATGGATATGGAGGAGAAAACAAACCATCAAGTTCTGATAAAGAGTGACAAAGAACCTGATAATGAGAAAGTTAACCACCAGAAAATCCCCAACATGTGATGGGTTAAACGGTCTATCATATCCCCAGTAAGAAAAGTAAATTGAAAACGTCCTTGTTTTAATTTAATTATCATAATGATGAAGAATTTATTTAAGATCTTTAATAAGAACATAAGTAAACATACTTACTTTTCATGTAGACTTTCATCCTTAACTAGATTTCTACCACAAACTCATTTTTTCTCCTAATGTTGAGAACTCATGATGAGTTTATTGCATTAAAAGCTCTATAATCAACATCTAGAGAATCACATAATCTAGAAAAGATAAGCTATATATTTCACATGTGATAAGACATTAATCAATACCAAAAAGGTTAGTACAAGATCCGATAAACCTCAAAAAGGATAATATTTTTCAAAAAGAAAAACTACTCTTAATCCCCAAAATTTGTCAAACAATACCCAACGTTCAGCAAAGACCATTCAATAAACGAATGTCCTTAAAATTATTCAAAGTAACCCAAACTAAGATTGTAACCAAACACTCAGAAGTATTTATTCACATAATCTCCCACAGTAAATTATAATATTTATCTACAAATAAAATAGACTACTCATTAAGTCTCATACTGATGTGTAATTAACCAAATCACATATTCTCTTTTATAGGTTACCCATTTCCATAAAAAACCCAAATCACCATATGTCCATAATAAATACAAATATTCTTCCAAAATAAAATTCCACTATTACACATCAAAAGAAAAAATAATTATTCCTTGAATAAGGTTTTCATATATCGAACATTAGGGTTACTCATACTTTAAAAGTCTTCCAATGAAATCCCATCCTAAAAAGAGCATTAATACATTTAACCATTTCATCATCTCAAAATCTACCATAACCCCTGAATCCGTTATATGTTAACTTCTTACTCATTCAGTGTTCCTCATGATCAATTAACCATTCCTTACCAACTTAATCTGAAATACTTATTTCTTAAAAACAAAATCATCAATCATATCCTAAGATTCAATAATATCAAAACATTTGTTATGAAATAATGCATTCCTTTCATTAGTCAATTCCATTTTTTTCATCCACAATCTGAATAGATTTAGGTATTGGTAATCATATATTTGTATTATCCTGATGATCCCATTGCAGAAACTTCTTCATAAGACATCTGTTTGAATAATTACCTTGCACATCACATTTAAAAAATTCAATTGATCGCCATGAAATTACTTATTTCCTTTTCTAGAGTCAACTAGATGATTCATTTTTCCGTGGATGTTTTTTCTTTATGACCATCATTCCCACATCTATAGAATCTTCTTGTCTCTTTGAAGCATTTTCCTAGGTGTTACTGTCCACATCCTTAACACAAAGGGTTTTGAACAGACTTTCCATTATGATTATTGCATGAACCTTAGTAGGGATGTGTTTCTCGCATATACGATGCCTTATAAAAATCACCATGGATCAAGTGTTCAATCATGTCTCTAGATAGTTGGTTGAGAATAACCAAAAGAGTTCTCATTACAACTCCCATTTCATTTAGTCCCTCATTCAGAAAACCATCACAGTTTTCTTTACATCCGCTATTACTTTGGTGCATACTTGATCCAGCCATTTACTAAAACCAAAAAGGTAAGTGTGAGGATATTTGTGAAATGATCATATAATATCTTATGAGGAGGGTAAATACTAAGATCGACTTATTGATGTAATTTTAAACTCATTCAATTTATCTAAAATAACTATGGATCTTTATAATATGCTAACCAATAGGGTTATTCCACTTATGATTAAATAACACCCTAAACTGTAACGTTATCTAAACTAAACTCTGATACCAACTATGTCACGACCCATCCCCTAGGGCCCATGCCATGACTACCCAATTTCTACCTTCTATAGGCTAGGGTCTGGTGACTAGCACCAAAGGCGTATTCATAAAACTGGAGAGGGAATGACTTTATAAAATGTAAAGACACACAACCAAACACACAACAAGATACGAATGAATGTCATCTATATAGTAAACAAGTGATTATAGTAAGTAAAAAGGGGCCAGAATACAAGCCAAACTGGAAATTACATGTTCAACTGAGATGCAATACAACTGAAGAAAGATAAAGACAACTACTGGATCATCCTTCGAGGTTCCTACCTAAATGGTAGGTACAAATTTCCTTCTCATTACTCCACATCCACCCATCTCCTCTGCGTACCAACTCACCGTATGGTCCACCTCTGAGCACCGTCCAGTCCTGATACACTCGTCCTCAGTTAGTGATGTCAGTCATCTGCATCCAACACAACATGGTGCGGGCATAGCTAATGCAGGGATGAGTATAATGATACTCAGTAGGGACCCTAAGACCATCACGGTCTCTTAAAATCCACCAAGGATAAACCAAAAATTATTAAGTCAATAGACATCGTTACATAAGCATATGCCCATACATATACCTATGTTATCAAGTAACCCATCTCAATCATGAGGAAAACACAGAGGTAGTGACTCCACTCGCACTATGATTTATTCTATGGGTAGTATCAAGTAACATCCCTAGACACATCGTCGAGCACCTCGGCAGTTGGAGAAACCATCCTCTATCGGGTACAGTGAGCTTGTCGTGTCACACAGAGCTACTTCCCACTAATCATGGACTTCTGAGGTACTTATCCTGTTGAGTATCGTGGGTCTATCGCTTTACACAGAGGCTCTCCCCAACATGGGTTTGTCGCGTCACATAGAGGAGCTCCCTCTCGTGACATGATGACGTATTCATCCTATCAAGTACCATGGGTCTTCTGTGTCTCACAGAGGCGCTCCACAACATGGGTCTGCCATGTCACACATAAGCGCTCCCCACTGGGCCTGTCAAGTCAGTCTTAATCAAAATGGTCTGCTATCGTCAAGTCATAGCATGCTACTAGGTTCCCGCACTATGCTCGCTCGTCTCTGGGAGGAACCGCTCAACAAGCTACTGGTCGATACTCCAACTACCACTAAGTACAACAATGAAGAATCGCAATGGTCTGCCATGTCATAGAGGTCTCAACACAACAGACAACGTGTAAATAGGACTCCCAAACTATGAGTTATTATCCTTTTAGTCCTAGGGGGCCGGTTGGATTTGTGCTCCATCCCCCCTGACCATTTCCCGTTGTAATCTAAAACTCCATTGGAATATAATCAAAGGGACCGCCTCAGTCCAAGATTACAATCACTGCTGAAGGTATACGAAACGGTCGTCTGGTGCCATGGTTATTGTCAAAATATGGTAAATGGGACATCGTAAGCCCGGGTTCGGTCTGGTCCGCGAGGGCTGCAGAAGCCGCAAACGTCGTGAGGTGGATCGGCTCAGCATGCCTGCAATGGGCGTGAGGGGGGGGGGGGGGTCCAACCGCAGGGTGGCAGTCTGGGTATGGGGCGGAGGTACGGTCGCGGGGCGGAGGTCCGGCTGCAGGGCGGCGGCAGGCCACGTGGCGGTAGTCCGGCGCGGGGCGGTGGTCCGGCGCGAGGCAGCGGTCCGGTCGTAGGTTGGCGGTGCGGCCACAGGGCGGTGCTGTTGGGCCGTCACCTTCGTCGTGTTCGTCACCATTTTCACCTTCATCCATTCCGATGAACACACCAAAGAAGAATGACAGAGGGTTTAGACCATGTTTTTTTGGCCTGCACCTTCCACATTAGAGCAGTAGCAATAGGCTCAACATAAATAAGAATGAATAACATCAAACCCTCATGCAATGATTATTCCCTAAACCCGCAATAGGAAATAAATTAGGATCAACTAGTTATAATGTTTATCTGCCTTCCTTGTTCTAGAAGGGAAGAACATGGGTATATAAATTCATTCACAATAAACCCCTACCTCAGATTGTTTGATGACGTCGTAGAGAGAAGTCGAAGTTGTCGACGCTAAGGGAACCTTCCACATGCCTCCATTCCCGGGCTCGTGCGTTGGTTCCTGGTAGTAGAATGCGTTCTTCGTAGTCAAATCCATTCTTCGTAGTTGAAGGTGTTCTTTGTAGTTGAAGGTGTTATTTGTAGTCAAATGTGTTACTCGTCGTCATTCTTCATCGGAGAAGATTTATCCCAATTCCATCCAAATGAAAATTTGTGCCAAAATATTAGATTATTACGTTTATTATGTTTGTTTCCATAAATTTAAATAACTTAATTAATTAATTTATGTGTTGGCTCAATTAATTAAATAGATGGGGTTTCATAACAAATGTGGTGGATGCTCAAGAGGCTTCTCCACATTAAAGTGGTAGTTGAGAGGTTTCCAACTCATTAAGATGGGATTTCAAGAGGTTTAGGCCTCGGGTGGTCCCCACACCCATAATCTCTCATGGGAGGTTAGGCTTGGGTGGTCCCCACCACCATAACCTATCATTGGAGGTTAATGTTTTGTGGTCCCCCAAACTCAACTTCTACATTGAGGTTTAGTTCCAGTGGACCCAACCTCCCAACTGCCACATGGGTGTCGAAAATTAAAATAAATTGTCACACACTTTTATTTTTATTTTATTCTTTCATAAAAAACACAAAAACTAACTTTCACCCTCGACCATCTCTCATCGAGGTGAAAGTCTCTTTAAGCATATACTAGTGATGGGAGTTCAGTGGTGCCATCTGATTACAATTCTGAGAACAGGTTCAATAGTTATAAAAACATGCTCACATGTTTACTCAACGTACTCGAATAAAATTTAAAAAATTCATTTCGGGAACTCCTGGCCTCGGAATCACTCATCGTCAAATGTCGCGGACTCATATGATTCCCATATATTAAAAAAATAACATCGAAATTCTAGGTCTTTACATTCTCCCCACCTCAGAGCTTTTCATCCCCATAATCCATAACTCAATCTATAGGATCAAATGGGAGATACTGAGAATGCATCTGAGCCTCCTAATCACATGTGCTCTCCTAGAGGTTCCCGTACTTCCAACGAACGCACAAAAGAGGTATCGACCTCCCATGTAGGACCCACTCCTATAGATCCTCTATCTCCACTAGAACCTCCGTAAAAGTCACCCAATCGTCAACTTCTAGCTCTCTGTGTCGATGACGTGGGATGGGTCATGGACGTATCTTCTCAGCTGGGATACGTGGAAGACGTCGTGCACCCAGTGCAACTGATATGGATGACATAAGCAATAAGCCAACTTGCCAACTCTACTGAGGATGTGAAAAGGTCCGATGAACCTCATAGGTAACTTTCCACCTTTGACAAATCTCTTCTAATCTCTTCATGGTGAGACTCGTAAAAAGACATGGTCTCCATCCTCGAACTCTAAAGGTCTCTATTTTCTATCTTCATACAACTTCTACCAGCTCTATGCAGTCTTCGTCCACTTCTGGATGATCTGCACCTTCTCTGTGTTAGCCAGTACCATATCTGGTCCCACTAGTGGTGACTCCCCTGGGTCAGTCCAATACAAAGGTGTTCTGCATGGTTGGTTATATAACTCCTCAAAAGGTTCCATCCCAATGGGTTATTGATAACTATTATTATATGAAAACTCCACCAAAGGAATGTGATCATACCAACTGAGACCAAAGTCGAGGACGCAAGCACGCATCATGTCCTTGAGGGTTTGTATGGTACGCTCTATCTGGCCATCCTTCTGAGGATGGAAGGTAGTGCTCAAATGAAACTGTGTCCCGAAAGCCTCCTGCAACCCCTTTCATTTCCAGGATTTAAATCATGCATCCCGATCGGAGATAATCGTCAAGGGTACTCCATGTAGCCTACAATCGCCTGCACATAGTGGCATCCTGAGATTTCTTCTGAACCCTACTCTTTGATTAGTTGGAAGTAGGTCGACTTAGTGAGTCAGTCAACGATCTCCCAAATTGAGTAATGACCCTTGGATGTATGTGGAAGACCCGTCATGATGTGTATGGATATCCCATCCCACTTCCACAATGGGACATCTAAATGTTGAACCAAGCCTGCTGGAACCTGATGCTTCGCCTTCACTTACTAACCAGTGAGGCATCGAGAGACATACTCTGCTAATGCTTTCTTCATCCCTGGCCACTAGTGTTGTCGTCGAAGATGCTGGTACATCTTCGCCACTTCTAGATGTACCGCTAGAGGGGAAGTGTGGAACTCCCTCAACACATCCTCCTAATGTGACACTGGTACCATGGTACGTCCTCTAAAAAGGATGACGTTCACCCCACCATCATAAAATCCATCACGTGCCTTTCTTATTGGTATCTGAACACGTCATCTCTCTAAGTCAGCATTCCCACGTTGCGCCTCCCTGACTCGCTGAAGAAGTGGGGGAGTGACTATAAGAGACTGATGGAAAGCTGTAAAATCACTATACAAAAAGGATTTTTGTAAAGTATCCAACTACTCCGTCACCTCGCCTAGCAGCTATATACCAGACCTCCTATTGATTGAATCTGCTACAATGTTCCCATTCCAAGGTGTATAGTCCCACTCAATGTCATAGTGCTGGAGAAACTCAATCCAACGTCATTGTCTCAGGTTCAGGTCTTTTTTAGAGAAGATATACCTGAGACTCTTATGATCTGAGTACACTGTAAAACGTTTTCCCATCAGATAGTGTCGCCACATCTTCAAGGAAAAGACAACTACTGCTAACTCCAGGTCATTGGTAGCATAGTTATACTCATGTTGTCTCAGCTATTGAGAACCATATTCAATCACTACTTGCTCCTGCATTAAGACACACCCGAGTCTGGTCCCTGATGCATCGCAGTAAACTACGTACCCCATGCCCTCCTCTAGAATCCCTTGGATGGGGGAACTAGTCAGCCTCTGCCTCATCTCCTAAAAACACGGCTGGACTTTCTCCGACCAAACGAAGGTTTTCCCCTTCATGGCCAACACTGAAATTAGTGCTGAAAATCGAGAGAAGTCTTGTACAAACCTCCAGTAATATCCAGCCAAACCCAGGAAACTTTGTACCTCCGTCACACTCTTTGGTTACACCCAAGCAAGTACCGCCTCAATATTCAATGGATCCATTTCAACTCCAGCCTCCGAGATGACATGTGCCAGAACGAAAACCTCTCTGATCCAGAACAGGAACATCAAGATCCTACTATAATGCCAGTTCTCTCGGAGTGTGTCCAGTACTACCCGCAAATGGTAGGCATGCTCCTGCTCAGTATTCAAGTAGATTAGAATGTTGTCAATGAAGACTATGACAATGAAATCAAGGTACAACTGAAATATCATGTTCATGAGTCCAATGTACACTGCTGGAGTGTTGGTTACGCCAAATTTCATAACCAAGAACTTGTAATGGTTGTACCGACACCTTAAAGTCGTCTTCTTCAAATCTTCATCTCGCACTTTGAGCAGGTGATAGCTTGATTTGAGGTTTATCTTTGATAACCACCGTGCACCCTTCACCTGATCAAAGAGTTCATCAATTATCGGGAGTGGGTACTTTTTATTCATGGTCACTTGATTCAGGCACCGATAATCAACACAAATTCTCAAGTTCCCATCCAACTTCTGGACAAAAAAAATCGGGGCTCCCAAGGTGAAACATTGGTCCAGATGAATCCATCCCCTTGTATGTACTCTAGTTGTACACATAGCTCACGAAGCTCCATGAGAGCCATACGATATGTTGGTGTTGATATCGGTGTTGTTCCGAGTTACAACTCAATTTAAAATTCCACCTCTCTTTGAGGAGGTCGACCCGAAACATCATCAGAGAAGACATTTGCATATTGGTCCACCACTACAGGATAGCTCGGACTCGCCACATTAACCTCTATGAGGGTAAGCCTAAACAAATGATGAGTGATCAGCTTCACCCTCCTCCAGGTAAGTATATCATGTGATGCAAAGGCTCTCATCTTGCCAGTGTAGGTAAACCTGATCCCATACGTGTGGAAACACCACACATTGTACATAATACTGTCTATATGGGTATAGATTGTAGATAACCAGTCCATACCCATGATGACTCCATAGGGCCTCGATGCTGCTACTAAGATATCCTAGTCGAAGATGTAGCCTCCTAGAGTAAGCTCTCACTATTGGCACCAGTGTTAAATTGTTTAATCTTCTTCCGTAGGAGTCTCTATATATATGGATTGAGCCCACGGCTCCATAAGAATCTCTAATCTCCGAATGAGGGAAGTGGAAATAAAATAATGACTGTAACTTCTATCTATAAGTACTACAACTAAGGTGCAATAGACACATATCGTTCCAAGAATCATCTCTGGGGCACCATGATCGTATGCCTCAGCTCTTTGGAGATGAGGTCGCCCCTGTCATCCTGCTCCCTATGTTTGAGGTGGACCTCCTGGTGGTGGTGACATTAACATCTCGAATTATCTCCCACCGCCAGCTGCACAACCAGCTCCTCTACCACGTCCGCCTACTCCCTACGGCCCTATATGGTCGAACCTACGTCTCTTCCTAGGAGGTCCTTCGACCATAGTTTGATCATCCATACGACGGGTCAGATAGTCACGAGGAATGTGACCCTGCCTGCCACATGAGTAACACTGCCCGCTTCATGACTGACTGGTTTCGCCTCGGGTGCCCCGCACAACCGATCATGAGTCATGCGGTCATCCACCTATAGGTCTGGTCCCCTTGGACCTCTGTGACATCTATCTGCTTCCAGCTGCAGAAGAATCCCCAACGTGACCACTAGTGGTGGGTCTCACTAATGGTGACTTCTTATTAATGTAAATCTACACCAAAAGGTCTCTCTCTCACACCCTCGCCTACGTCGGGATGCTGAGTGAGATCATCGAAGCCCTGATCACCCGCCGGAGCCCCTACGTGAAGGTTTGGGTCATGAATAATGGGTATCGTACCATATATGTAGAGTAGCATGATATTTCAGTGAACCTCATAGAGTACTTAGCTACAGTCACGTTACCATGGTGCAGATGAAGCAGCTCTTGTATGCACAGTGCGCGAAGAGTCCCTTGAACAAACTCTGTAAGAGACAGGCTCTCGAAGTATATACAGAGAAGCGTCACCTCGTCATGAACTTCGATCACCAAGCTCCACCATCTTTCAGCTGATTACGGTAGGAGGCTGGCATCCATGATCACCATGAGCTTTTCTTGTGTCCCTAACAGTCGAAAGACTTTCACTACAGCTTCCAGCCAATCCTTAGCTGCATGTGGGACCATCTCTCCCCAGAACCTGGGTGGCCTCTGGTGCTGTAACTCGTACAACATGCTCAAGCGGCATGCATCATCGACAGCTGGGGCTAGAGGGATCAGTGTCCCAACGTGTAATGGTATCACTAGTGCCCCTACCAGAAAATGGACCTACATCGAGGCCTCATCGTTTGGTGGGCTATTAGTGAGTGAAACTCTCGGAAGCCAAGCTGGATGTCTTCGTGGTGGCATCCTAAAAAGAATCATGTGGGCCAGGGTTAATATGTTATACCGGATGAGCTGACTCAAAAGATCAAAAATAAAACGTTTTAAAACACACATGCTATTAGTGTTTTCATGCATTGAGTCTGAAATCTGATGTCAAGGTCTGGGTGTATCGATACGTCGTCCGTTGCACCAACACTGGACTCCCTGAACATAAAGCCGCACTTATTACATTCTACACTATTGCTTCATAGAAAATATCAGAGTTTATGTCCTTCAGTAGAACTAACTCCTCTGATACCAATTTTTCATGACCCGTCCCTTGGGGCCCGTGACGTGACTACCCCAAGTCCACCTTCCATATGCTAGGGGCTGTAAACTAGCACCAAAGGTGTATTCCCTAAAACTGGGAAGGAATTGCCTTTATAATATGTAAACACACTCAACCAAACACACATCAATATACGAATTCAAGTCATCAGTATAGTAATCAAGTGAGTACAGTAAGTAAAAAGGGGATAGAATACAAGGCCAACTAGAATGTACAAGTACAACTAAGATGCAAGACAACTGAAGAAAGATAAAGATAAATACTGGATAGTCCTATGATATTCCTACCTAAAGGGTAGGTACAGATCGCCTCTCATGTACTCCACGTCCACTTGTCTCATCTTCTTAACAACACACCTTATGGTCCACCTCCAAGCACCTTCCAGTCCCGATACCCTCGTCCTCAGTCAGCGATGTATTTCTTCTTCATTCACCAAAACTTGGTGCGGGCATAGCTCATGCAATGGTGAGTATAACAATACTCAGTAGGGACCCCGAGACCCTCAAGGTCTCACAGAATCAACCAAGGATAAAAAAAAGTTTCAAATCAATAGATATCTTCACTTAGGTATACGACTATACATATACCTATGTTATCAAGTAACTCCTTTCTATCATGAGGTAAACACAGAGGAACTGACTCAGCTCACACCAGGATTTATTCTAGGGGTAGTATCAAGCAACATCCCAAGTCACATCGTCAAAAAAATTGGCTGCTGGAGAACCCCTCCTCTATCGGGTATAGTGGGCCTGTCGCGTCACACAGAGGTGGTTCCACTAATATTGGACTGCTGAGGTACTCCTCTTATCGATTATCGTGGGATTGCCGCGTCACATAGTGGCACTCCCCACCTTGGGTCTACCGCGTCACACAGATGCGCTCCCCCTTGTGACTTGCTGAGGTACTCCTCCTGTCGATTACAGTTGTGATTCCTAGTGGCGATGGTCCGACCATGGGGGGGTGGGGGGGTCCAGCCACAGGAAGAGGTCTGACCGTGGTGCTGCGGTCCGGCCGCGGGTGGCGTTCCGGCCGCGGGTGGCGTTCCGGCCGCGGGAGGTCTGTTCGGCCACGGGGCGGCAGTCTGGCCTCAAGGTGGGGGTCCGGCCCCGGGATGGCAGTCTGGCCGCGGGACGGCGGTTTAGCCGTGGGAGGGCGGTCTGGCCACGAGGAGGTGTTGTTGCACCATCTCTTTCATCACATGTGTCACTGTTGTTGCCTTCATCAATTTCTATGAACACAACAAAGAAGAACTTCGGAGGGGTCGAGCCATATTTGTTTGGCCCACACCCTCCACATTAGAGTGGTAGCAGGAGGCTCAACCTAAATAATAATGAAGAACATCAAACCATCCCGCAATTATTATTCCTTAATCCCGCAAAAGGAACCATATGCGGATCAACTAGTTAGAAAGTTGATCTGCGTTCCTTGTTCAAAAAGATAATAACATGTGTATATAAAATCCTTCAAAATAAACCCCTACCTCGGATTTTTTGTTGACGTCGTTGAGAGATGTTGAAGTTGTTGTCCCTCGTCGCGCCCGCCACATGCCTCAAATCCCAAGATCAAGCGTTGGTCCCTCGTAGTCAAAGGCGTTCTTTGTAGTCGAAGGTTTTTTTTCATAGTCAAAGGTATTTATCTTAGTCGAAGGAATTCTTCGTAGTCTAAGGCGTTCCTCGTAGGCGTTCTTCATTGGAGAAGATTTCTCCCAATTCCTCCCAAATGTAATATGGTTCCAAAATAATAGATTATCCCATCTATTATGTTTGTTGGAATAAATTCAAATAAAATTAATTAATTGTTGTTTTGCCTCATTTCATTAAAAGAAAGGGTTGGAATAATTAATGTAGAGGAAGGTAAAGAGGATCATTCACATTAAAGAGGGATTTGAGAGGTTTCTCCCTCATTAAGAGGGGAGATCAAGAGGTTTTTGCCTCGGGTGGTCCCCACCACCACAACCTCTCATGGGAGGTTAGGCTCGGGTGGTCCCAACCACCATAACCTCTCATCGGAGGATACAGTTTGGTGGTACACACTACTCAACTTCCACATAGAGGTTTAGTTCGGACTCCACCTCCCAATAACCACATGGATGTCGCAAATAAAAATATAATGTCACACGCTTTTCTTTTTATTTTATTCTTTCATGAAAAACGAAAAATCTAAATTTCACCCTCGACCATATTTTGTCGAGGTGAAAGTCTCATTATGTGAATATCGGTGTTGTGAGTGCAACAGTGCCCTTAGGTTTCAATTCCGAGCAATTGTTCAAAAGTTAGAAAAACTCACTCACATGTTTTCTGAACGTACAAAAATGAATGTTCATAAATTCATTTCGGGAACTCCCGGCCTCAGAATCACGCACCGTTAATTTTCACGAACTCGTAAAATTTGAATATATTAAAAAAATTTACATAGAAATTACTTTTCATTACAAACTATAAGGACCCTGCCTTAAAACAATACATAATATTGAATTAAACAAATAATTCACACAGAGGTACTTATTCAGGTTTAGAGTTATAAAAAATTAGGCCAGAACTATTACATTACATCGAAAAATTATAATGTTTACTTTTATTAACATTTTCCATTTTTTCATAATATAAAAACTATTTGAAAAAGAATATTCATGTCTACATCAATGTTTTAGACATCATGACTTTTTTATGATCTCATCCTTGACCCTATTCATCTTTATGTCCTTTCAAAAACATTTCAAAACATTTTATGAGCATAAAAAGATCAGTAAGGGTTATAAAATAAGGAAAGGAAAAATTATTCCATCATTAAATTCAAATCAATGAAACCTTACTATTCAATCATAAAAAACCTCATGAAATCATGGTATTTATGAATAACACATAGAAATCATAAATCATAAATGTAAATTGTGGAATCCATATCATACATACATTGTAGCTATCAAAACTATCTAGGGAGTTATGTTGGAATACCCATCACACTATATTCCCTAAATCTATTAGGATAAATATGAATGTTTACCTCTGTCACATTACCCAATGCATTGGAGAGGTATCTCGGGCTCGCCCGCCATATGTTTATCACCGAACCACCCATATATGTATAAAATGCCCAATAACCAAAAAATAATTATAACATATAACACAATATTAATGGAAAGATAAAATTTCCATATTCCAATCACAATATATCTATTCAAGATATTGAAATAAACAATGATTTATCAATCCATTTTCCAAACCATTTAAAACATTTTACATAGTTATTTTTTTATCAATGTGTCCCATACCACATTGAGGATTTTAAAAGAATTAACATTTTAAAATAATAATAACCATATAAATAAATCCTAAAACCCATTTTTAAAACATTGAAATTAATGATAATGAGTTATAAAAATAAATCTTCAAAATAATATTTTAGATAAGGAGTTTTTAACCAAAAGAGAGATGCTTGAATACAAATAATTGATGATTAACATTTAATCCAAACATTATAATATCATGAGAATATATATATTTATGATATAATATATCGAAGGACAGTATATATACCATATAAATTTGAATTGGTTCATAACAACAATAATGTCTCAATGGAATGAAAATTGAGACGAAATCACTTATAAAGACGGTATCCTTAGATTAAGAATAAATCAATGAAATAATTATGTGTGACAAATATAAATAAACCCAATATAAGTGGATATTATATTTATAAATATAATATGTTACTTATACATATTCCTAGCGCAACAAAATCAAGAATTAGAAGTTTACCCTAAATAATTGAAATTGGGTGAAGAAGTTCCCTTAAAGAAATTCGACAGCCTAACAACGTCACATTAAGATTCAGAAAAAGTGTTGATGAGAGAGAAAATTGTATATCATTACATGGACATAAAATTTACATCAAGAAGGATAAATAAGAACATATCCCAACATAATAAGATGTAAAATTAAAAAAAATATCAAAAATAAGCCTTTAAAAATAGAAGGGTTAAAGGTTCCCTTACCGATTTGGTAACATACGAAACATACACCCCATAGAACAAATGATAATTCAATGAATATGTAAATACAAATTGATTAAAATATATTACCAAAATATTACAATCATGGGCATTAAATCCACCACACAAAAGGAAATAGTGACAAATATTCCCTAAATCTCACGGGAATAAAGTGTCATGAAAACCCCTTACCACGTTGTAGTCAATCATGTAGTATGACAAAAAGATCATAACCACCAAATTATTCACAGAAAACCATGAATATAATGAAAATTATGATAATATATATCAAATAGAAGTACACAATATAGAACATGCAATAAAAAGTGGTGAACAATGAATATCTCAAAGAATTAAATGTGAGGTAAGAGACCCCATACCTCTAATCTGAATTGACTCGTTTGTTCCTTGTTCTTAATGAATAATAAACATATGTTAAATTATAATTTGTTAAGAACTTTTTTCATTTTTATTATTCATTTTATATAACTTATTACCTTTCTATAGAAATTAGTTAATTATTTGAGTTCATATCAGACATTTTGTCGATGTTTGGAACTTTAGTCAAAAATGAACTTGTTATAATTAAAATTATTCAATGTTGTAAAATGTACATTATCACCAGAATGATATTCATGTTTTAAATATCATATATATCATATATATCTGACATATATATGTATTTATAATATTACATAACATTTGAAGAGAAGAAATGAAATGCACCGTTCATGGAGATGGTAAGCTGTACATTCACATGAACGCTACTTTCATTTCTATTTGATATTTTAATGGAATGAAAATTTTATGATACATAGTTATATTATAATTACAATATAATATATTATATAATTTCATTAACTCCATCCTTTATATTCCCCACATATGGTATGAATGAATCATATCACTTTGAGGGGGCTGTAGTCCGCAGTTCATCAAATGAAATTATCGCATTTACCCATAATGGAAACCATAAAAGTATGATATAAATGGAAAATAAAGAATCATAAAAAAACCTAAAAATAATATATATCATATATAAATACAGTTTCATCATAATGGACAACATGAGAGGTGGTTGTAGATATTTTAACAATCATCGTTTCGTGTGGCAGTAGTTCATTGTCCATAGAAACAATATGTTATTTACCCATTAGATGGAGGTGTGTAAGTTTAGTTTGAAAAATTTTATAACAACAACCTAGTATATTGAGTATACTGGTGTAGTTACAAAATAATGTAATAAAAATATTTTAGGGGGTTGGAGAAGTAAAATAAAATAAACTTAAGAGAAAATGTTACCTTAAAATCGGGTAACTCCATTTGGTTCGAACCAAAAGGTTTGCATGAAGTGCCTTATTTCCTAAGGTAATGCTTCTAGTCGTAATAAAGGGATGTAGGGAGCATAATTGGTCAGAGTTTAGATGAGCCATGTGTAACATCCCTAGTAAATGAAGAATAAGATATTTTTATATTTATTAATATTTGTGAATTAAATATTAATTTTACCTTAAAAGGGGTGCTATGCTCGATAGCGTACCTGATACGCAACAACGGGTTTCTTTGGAATCTTACGTTGCACACTAATAATATAATATTATTATTTTAAATGGTATTTAATGCCTAGTCATTGTATTGGAAGGAATTAACAAAACCAACTACAATATGATTATACATGTTTGTTAAATATATTTACATTTATCAAATAAATGTTAGAGGCTTAAAAAGTGAATGAATGTAATTTTAAGCATAATATTCATTAAAATGCCGATTTATCGCCTTTTAATGGAGATCCCTATTTAAATATATTTTTTGTTACTTTAATACATTGTAATTAACCAAATAAAATCCTTCATTAGAATGGGGACATCAAATATTACTTTGGGTAAATTTTTGGTATTTTTTTGATAGAGTTCATTTTTTTAATGAATAGTGAAAATATTGTATTTTAATTCATAAGTGCCTTTAATCTAATTTATTTACATGGTTAGATTATCTTTTTAATTGGTATTAAAGTGGAATTAAGTTATATTTTTACTATTTAATCCAATGTTGTTCATTGGATTTAATTTCACTTTAGAATTAGACATAAACAAGTATCAATCTTTTGATAGTTATTGTTTCTTAAAAACACGCTATTTGTTTTAACAGTGGGAATTTATTTTTAAATTAATAAATTCCACTTATATGTTTTGAATTTGGAAAAATGGAAATCATTTTTGAATTCTAAATATCAAATATATCTTAGGCTGAATTTTTTGTATTTTTCTGAAAAACATCAATTTTTGATGAATAGTGACACCACTTAGTGGTAGTTAAAAAAACTGACTTTTTCATTTAAATGGAATTTTACAACTTCTTTGAATTGAATTTAAAAAATCCGAAATACATTGTTGTTATCAAGATGTACAATTTGGTTCAATAAGATGAAAATAATATTTGGTGAATAACAACTTTTGACTTTTATTTACCACGGTTAAAGTTAAATAGGGTAATTCAAGGTTAAAAAAATATTATAATCATTCAAAATTACCTCAACACTTTCCAAAATATTATTGGTTGAGTAATTTACGATCATTATATTTTTTGGGTTGATTTTCGGACCCCTTTAGGCCACTTGGGTGTGATAATGACAATTTAGCATAATTAACTTAATGAAAAGACAAAAATGAAAAACGAAAATATCTTTTAGTAAATTAGTTTTTTGATGGGGTTATATAAATTATCTGTTCGACTATAAATATTCCTTGGAAAGCTAAAAATATTTCCTACATCATGGTATTTTTTTTATAATTTTTAGACGTCAAATAAATTTAAATATTTATGACACAATAATGATGTAGTATTTACCTCATTAATAGATGATTTAATTAAATAAGATTATAATGATTACAATATTATCAAAAACATGTCAAATAATGATTGGATGATTTTATTTAGGTTATGAGTCATCTTATCTTCGACCATAATTATTTTTAGACCATTATAAACCTAATGTCATTATATTATAAAATAATATTTTCACTCTTTCCAAAAGAGCCCCTCTTCTCCCTTATAAAAAGAGACCACTTATATGCAATTCCTCACACCTCTAAAGCTATTTGGCTCGTCCAAACTCTTCAAAATTAAGCTCCATAAATCCATATACTCCTCCTATAAGCCTTAAATTAAGCTGAAGGAACTTAAAAATCCCTTTGGGTATAAAAAAGAGTAAGTTTCCTAATTAAAGGTAACAGTTTCTCTTAAATTGTTTTCTTTTATTTTGCTTCTCCAACCCCTAAACTCATTTTGTTTATTTTATTTTGTAACAACACCAGTATCCTCAATATACTAGGATGTTGTTGTTATAAGGATTCGAACAACACTTATACACACCTCCATCTAATGGATGAAGAACATAATGTTTCTGTGGATGGCAAACTAACGCCTCATTAAACGATGATTGTTCAATTACATCTTACTGCCTCTCATGGTGGCCATTATGATGGAAATATATTTATATATGATATATATTATGTTTATGATTTCTTTATGCTTATTTACTTCCCAATTATATCAAACCATTATGGTTTCCATGGTGGGTAAATACGATAATCTCATTTGAGGAAGTGCGGACTACCACCCCCTCAAAGTGATTTGACTCGTTAATGCCCTATGTAGGATGTATAAAGGATAGAGTTAATGATATTGTATATGATATTATAATGTAATTATAATATACCTATGTATCATTATGTTTTAATTCCATTAAAATAAGAAATAGAAATGAAAGTAGCATTCATGCGTACGTACGGCTTACCGTCTCCATAAACGGTGCATTTCAGTTGCTACCTCCAAATGTTATGTACTATTATAAATACATGTAAATTATGGATATATATGATATATATGATACCCAAA
Source organism: Viscum album (assembly GCA_963277665.1). Classification (NCBI taxonomy): domain Eukaryota; kingdom Viridiplantae; phylum Streptophyta; class Magnoliopsida; order Santalales; family Viscaceae; genus Viscum; species Viscum album. The sequence goes on from OY728138.1 coordinate 556,876,948, forward strand.
TCATGAATATAATTCTTGATATAATGAACCTTTAACCACGTGAACAACATGTAATTATAAGAAGTCCATTTTTGACTCATGTACCAAATATCGACAAAATGAACATTATTAACTTAAATGATTACATAATGATTATAGCATGGTAATAAGTGATATAAAAGGAATAATAAAATTAAAAAAGGTTCTTTAGCAAGTATAAATTAACTTTAGTTTATTATTCAGGATATTAAAGAAGTAACGGGTCATGTCGGACACGAGATAAGGGACTTCGTCTCAATCTCCATTCATTGAGGCATATTTCGTTTTATACACAACTTTCGTTTATACGATGTATAAACCCCATTTTACTTTTACTTTTATAAAAAAGGAATCTTTTTCTACGAATAATTTTTCAAAATGACAAAAAGGAATGTTTCTTTTAACGTACGCGGTGACAACAACCTTTTCCGCTGCCGCGAGTATTATTTGGTCTTTGGCTTCCTCAACATGGCGTAATGTTTTTAAAATGAAATAAATACCATATAATCATTTATGTATTTTGGTATCGAAAATGATTTTTATAATGAATTTGTTATGTCAATATATTTAAGTGATATATTGTGATCAAAGTGTGGAAATGTTTTCTTTCCATTATATTTGGTTGATGTATTTTAATTTTATAATGGTACTTGGACATTTGACGAGTGGTTACGTGATAAACCATATGAAGGGTGGTGTCGTGAATACCAGAACGGGTGTTTAAATTATAACCTCCAATGCATTGGGTATGGAAGTCGGCCATATGTCTATTCCATTAAGTGATATGTGTGGAAGATGACCGTATGGTTATTCCATTAAAGTATGTTTATGTCCCAAGTTATGTTTATATGTTATGTGTTCTTTATATGGGTTTTATGGTAATCTTCTTGTTAGAAAATGGTATGTAATGATCTTTTATTCAGTGAGTAGTTTTTACTACTTCATAAAGGTGAAAAGTATTACTTTGATAAATTATACATGGTTTAATTGTTGTTTTGATAAACTAACAGTTTTCATTCATTGTGTATCCCTTACTGAGATTTTTATGCGCACCCCATGTTTTTTTGAAATGTTTTTCACATGACTTAATATGGAATAGTGTCAAGGATGTGATCAAGGGAATTCCATGCTATATAAAACATGGAACTAGACATGTTTCTTTTATTAAGAGTTTTTTTATGTAAACATAGTAGGAGTGTCTAATTTGTATTCTTTTGAGATGTAATAGTTAAGATATAATTCTCTAAAACTCTAAACCTGAAAAGATCCTCAATGGGAATTATTCATTTCATTCAATGTTAAGTAATGTTTATGGCTGGGGTCTTATAGTTGGTATCAGAGGTCGGTTTAGACATCTTTAGAAGTTAGAAAATTGTTAAATTATAAGTTAATTTATGGTATGATTGAAATAATACAGCACATAAATATTACCATGTTGCTTCTCCTAAGATATTTCTATGTTTAGAATGGTTTTTCTTAGAGGAAACAAAGAAGCTATGTTGGGACAACATCAGGAGGAAGACAACCTTCCAAATCAACAACCTGAGATGGTCAGAATCGGAACTAAACAGTTTGTTTCAGTGATGGTACAGTTGACTTAGGCTATAAATGGTGGTGGTATCCATGCACGGGATCAGCCAGATCAACCGCAGAGGGACATGTCTGCAGTGGAACATTTCATGAGGAAACATCCCCCATAATTCATAGAATCATCTGACCTCGTGCAAGATGAAGGGTGGATTAAAGCACTGGAAAAGATTTTTGATTTCATGGGGTGTTCAGAACATCAAAAGGTTAGTCCTACTGTTTAATGTTTTGAAGGTGAAGCTTATCAGTGGTGTTCGATGGTGAAAAATAGCAGGGATAGTGATGAGATTGATGATCTTCACTGGGACGAATTCAATGGTTGGTCTCTTAAGAAATATTTTCCTAAGGTGGTTCGTCTTCAGATGAAAAAACAGTTCCTTGAATTGAGGCAGGAGGATGACTCAGTGGATGCTTATGAAGAAAAGTTCACTTGATTGGAAAGGTATTCTCCAAACTTCATACGAGATCTTTATAGTAAAATAAACCATTTTTACGCAGGGTTAAAGCCAAAGTATCGAAGTGCTTCAGCATCTCGTGAGTTCAAAAGTTATGAAAAACATGTTCGATGTGCGGAGAAGGTGGAAATGAAGTTTTCCGATGATCATGTGTTCTTTGACAAACAACAGAATAAGAGGTCCAGTTTGCAGTCAAAGGGGAAGAATTCACGATATAAGCAAGGAGGTAAGAAAACTAAATATCCATCATGTGAGAAGTGTGGTACAATTCATCTTGGAGAATGTTTATCCAAGTCTGGAACGTGCCTTCGGTGTGGTAATTCTGGTCATATTGCTCGTAACTATAAGAAAAATGATCATGCAGGCAATAAAAAGCTAGCGGTAAGATGTTTTATGTGTAATGAAATGGGTCATTATGTAAATGAGTGTATAACGAAGAACTCAACTGGGGAAAAGCTTCCAGACTACAAGAAAAAAGGGGTGGTGAAATCCTTTGCAACTACTTCAACAGATGTTGGGCCATCGAATGAAGTGGTATCAGGTACACTGTTTGTTTGTTCGGATTATGCCAATGTATTGTTTGATTCAGGGTCTACACATTCTTTCATTTCTGAAATGTTTTCTAGTAAATTCTAAATTCCATCTCAAGATATGAATCCTGAACTTATGGTAAAAACACTCAGAGGAAATGTTGAGGAAAAAAGAAATTATAAGAACCTTCATATCCTTGTGTGCGGAAAGAATATACCTGCAAACCTTATTGTTTTTCCTCTAGTAGAGATTGATGTTATTTTAGTCATGGATTGGATTTCTGTTTATCATGCTAAGATTGACTACAGAGCTAAAATGGTTTCTTTTCAAAAAATATTGTCAGTTTGTGTACAAGAATGAACCCATGATTTTAATAACATATCCGGAAGTTGAGAAACTTGTAAAAGATGGAAAAGATTGCTACCTTGAACATTTTTTTGAAAATAAAGGAACTGTACAGATTAATGATGTGCCAGTGGTAAATGAGTATCTTGATGTTTTTGCTGATGAGTTGTCAGGTATTATTCATGATTGGGATGTTGAATTTACTGTTGACTTAGTTCCTGATTCTAAGCCAATTTAAAACGCCCTTATCGAATGGATCAAGTTGAACTTTTAGAGTTAAAGAAACAATTGCAGGAGTTATTAGATAAAGGTTTCATTCAACCTAGAACATTTCCATGGGGTGCTCTTGTATTGTTTGTTAAAAAGAAAGATGGTTCAATGAGGCATTGCGTTGATTATAGAGCCTTGAATAACAATACTGTTAAGAACAAGTATCCTTTGCCTCATATCGATGATTTGTTTGATCAGCTCCATGGAGCTCAGTATTTTTCGAAGATTGACTTGAGGTCGGGGTACCATCAGTTGAAGGAAAAGGAATCAGACATTCCGAAGACTTCGTTCCGTACTAGATATGGACATTATGAATTTTTAGTTATGCCTTTTGGGCTAACCAATGCACCTGCTGTATTCATGGACTTAATGAATAGAATTTTCCATGAGTTCTTGGATAAGTTTGTGGTGGTTTTCATTGATGATATTTTGGTGTTTTCTAAAATTAAAGAGGATAATGAAAGACATTTCAGTTTTATTCTGAAAACCATAAAAGAAAAGAAACTGTATGGAAAATTTAGCAACTGTGAGTTTTGGTTACAACAAGTTTCTTTCCTTGATCACATCGTTTCAAAAGATGGCATAACTGTTGATCCTACTAAAACAAAAGTTGTTGAAGAATGGCCAAGACCCACAAATGTAACTGAGATCCGTAGTTTTCTTGGTTTGGTAGGTTACTAATGAAGGTTTGTTGAAAAATGTTCACCATTATCCAGTCCAATGACTAAGCTAACTCAGAAGGGTGTTAAGTTTATCTGTAAAAAAGAATGTGATGATTGTTTTCAAGAGTTGAAAAGAAGATTGGTGAATGCTCCAGTTTAGGAACTTCCTTCCAAGAATGGTGAGTTTTTTATCTACAGTGATGCATCATTGAATGGACTTGGCTATGTCCTTATGAAGAATGATCAGGTAATTTCATATGCTTCTTGTCAGTTGAAAACTCATGAGGTAAATTACCCTACACATGATTTGGAATTAGCTTCTGTTGTTTTTGCTCTAAAAATTTCGAGGCATCATTTGTATGGAGTAAAGTGTGAAATATATACTGATCACAAAAGTTTAAAATATATATTCACTCAGAATGAATTGAACATGAGATAGAGGAGATGGCTGGAATTAATCAAGGATTATGGTTGTACAATTCATTACCATCCTGTAAAAGAAAATAAAGTGGCTGATTCTTTGAGTCTGAAAAATAATGCTTCATTAACCATGCTACGTTTGGAATGAGATCCTTTGTTTTTTGATTTGATGAACTATGGCATGGAATTTGTTTATGTAGGAAGTCCTTCTATTTTGTTTTAGGTATCAGTGAAATATTCTCTATCAGACAGAATCAAGCAGGAACAAAAGCAAGACAGTGAGTTTCGGAAAATGGTAGAGCTAGTTTAGAAGGGTAAGTTGCCTGAATTCGACATTGATAATGATTGTGTTTTGAGATTTTGGAAGATATTGTGTGTGCCTTGTGATTTACAGTTGAAGAGAGAGTTGTTATGTGAGAATCATAGTTCTCTGTTTTCAGTTCATCCTGGCAGTACTAAGATGTACAGAGATCTGCGGGAGTATTACTGGTGGGATGGAATGAAAAAAGATATTGCTGATTTTACTATGAAGTGTTTGACTTGTCAGCAGGTTAATGCAGAGCGGAAGTTATCAAAAGGGATGCTGCAGCCTTTACCAGAACCAGAGTGGAAATGGGACAATATATCCTTATAATTCGTTTTGGGATTGCCGAAGACACCTCGAGGTAATAATGCAATCTGCGTTATTGTTGATCGCTTGACTAAATCTGCTCATTTCCTCACTATTCTAGATACTTTATCCCTAGATCAACATTTCCGTTTGTATATTAATGAGATAGTCAGTTTACATGGATTTACCCTCCCCATTGTATCTGATCGTGACCTCAGGTTTACTTCTTCCTTTTGGAAAGGCCTTCAAAAGTCATTGGTTACTGAATTAAATTTTAGTACAGATTTTCATCCGCAATCAGATGGGCAGTCAGAACGAACAATTCAGACCTTGGAGGATATTCTATGTGCTTGTTCGATGGATTATCAGGGAAGTTGGGACCAACATCTTTCATTGGATGCGTTTTCTTATAATAAATGTTTTCATTCCAGAATACAGATGGCACCATTTGAGTCATTATATAGGAAGCGGTGCCGAACACCAGGTTTTTGGGATGAAGTGGGTGAAAGGAAGTTGATGGGACCAGAATTGGTAGAAGAGATGGTAGAAAATTTTCATTTGATTCAGAAACACATGAGAACAGCTCAGAGCAGGAAGAAGAGTTATGCGGATAACCGAAGGAAGGATTTATCTTTCGAGGTAGGTGATCATGTTTTTCTCAAAGTTTCACCATGGAAAAGTGTGATGCGATTTGGTAAGAAAGGAAAGCTGAGTCCAAGGTTCATTGGACCATATGAAATTCTGGAGGAAGTTGGATTAGTTGCATATCGAGTGGCTTTACCTCCATGTTTATCTCATGTACACAATGTTTTTCATGTTTCTATGTTGAGAATGTATATGCCAGATCCATCTCATGTTTTGAGATGAGAGGTAGTTCAGTTGGAAGAGAATCTCTCTTATGAAGAACAACCAGTCCAGATTCTTGACCGAAGAGAGCAAGTGTTGCAAAATAAGGTAATTCACTAGGTAAAGGTTTTGTGGAAAAACCATATGGTTGAAGAGGCAACATGGGAATCTAAAAATGCTATGAGGGATAAATACCCCCACTTATTTTGATAAGTGAATGAAATTTCCAGGATGCAATTTCCAAAAGGGGGGAAGGATGTAACATCCCTGGTAAATGAAGAATAACAGATTTTTATATCTATTAATATTTGTGAATTAAATATTAATTTTAGCTTAAAAGGGTTTCTATGTTCGATAGTGTACCCGATACGCAACAACGGGTTTCTTTGGAATCTTACGTTGCACACTAATAATATAATATTATTATTTTAAACGGTATTTCACTCCTAGACATTGTATTGGCGGGAATGAAAAACACTAACTACAATATGATTATACATGTTTGTTAAATATAGTTACATTTATCAAATAAAAGTTAAAGGCTTAATAAGTGAATGAATCTAATTTTAAGCATAATTTTCATTAAAATACTGATTTATCACCTTTTAATTGCGAACCCTCTTTAAATATAGTTTTGTTTACTTTAATACATTCTAATTGACCAATTAAAATCCTTCTTTAGAATGGGGACATCAAATTTCACTTTTTGTAAATTTGTGGTATTTTTCTGATAATGTCCATTTTTTAATGAATAATGAAAAATATTGTATTTTAATTCGAAAGTGCTTTTTAACCTAATTTATTTACTTGGTTATATTATATTTTTAATTAGTTTTAAAGTGGAATTAAAATATATTTTTACTATTTAATCTAATGTTGGTCATTGGATTTAATTTTACTTTGAAATTAGACATAAACAAGTATCAAACTTTTGATAGTTATTGTTTCATAAAAACACGCTATTTGTTTTAACAGTGGGAATTAATTTTTAAATTAATTAATGCCGCTTCTATGTTTTGAATTTCGAAAAATAGGCATCATTTTTGAATTTGGAATATCAAATATAGCTTAGGATAAATATTTGGTATTTTTTCTGAAAAACATCAATTTTTGATGAATAGTGACACCACTTAGGGGTAGTTAAAAAAACTGACTTTTTCATTTAAATGGAATTTTACCACTGATGTGAATTGAATTTCAAAAATCCTACATACATGGTTGTTATCAAGAAGTAAAATGTGGTTCAATAAGATGAAAATAATTTTTTGTGAATAGTAACTGTTGACTTTTATTTACCACGGTTAAAAGTAAATGGGGTAAATCAAGGATAAAAGAATATTTTAATCATTCAAAATTACCTTAACACTTGTCCAAATATTATTGGTTGAGTCATTTACGACCATTAGAATCTTTGAGTTGATTTTGGAACTCCTTTAAGCCACTTGGGTGTGATAATGACAATTTAGAATAATTAACTTAAAGAAAAGACAAAAATGTCAAAAGAAAATATCTTTTAGTAAATTAATTTTTAGATGGGGTTATATAAATTATCTGTTCAACTAAAAATATTCAATGGAAAGCTAAAAATATTTCCTACATCATGGAATATTTTTTATAATTTTTAGACATCAACTAAATTAAATTATTTATGATACAATAATGATGCATTATTTACCTCATTAATAGATGATTTAATTAAATAAGATTATAATGATTAAAATATTATCCAAAACATGTCCAATTCTGATTGGATGATTTTATTTAGGTTATGAGTCAACGTATCTTCGGCCATAATTTTTTTTGGACCATTAGAAATAGAATATCATTATATTATAAAATAATATTTTCACTCTTTTCTAAAGATCCCATCCTCTCCCTTATAAAAAGAGACAACTTCAATGCAATTCCTCACACCTCTCAAGCCATTTGGCTCATCCAAACTCTTCCCAATTAATCTCCCTAAATCCCTCTCCTCTTCCTAGAAGCCTTACTTTAGGCAGAAGGCACTTAAGATGTCCTTTTCGTATAAACCAAAGGAGGTTTCCTAAATTAAAGGTAACATTTTCTCTTAAATTGTTTTCTTTTATTTTGCTTCTCCAACCCCTGAAATATTTTTATTTCTTTTCCTTTGTAACAAAAACAGTATCCTAAATATACTAGGATGTTGTTATTATAAGTATTCTAAGTACACTTGCACACACCTCCATCTAATTGATGATGAACCTAACGTTTCCGTGGATGTCAAACTAACGTCTCACGAAACGATGATTGTTCAATTACATCTTACCGCCTCTCATGGTGGACATTATGATGGAACTATATTTATATATGATATATATTATGTTTATTATTTATTTATACTTCTGTACTTCGGAATTATATCAAACCTTTATGATTTCCATGATTGGTAAATACAATAATCTCATTTGAGGAAGTGCAGACTACTGCCCCCTCAAAGTGATGTGACTCGTTAATGCCCTATGTAGGATTTATAAAGGATATTGTTAATGATATTTTATATGATATTATACTGGATTTATAATATAACTATGTATCATTATGTTTTATATGCATTAAAATAAGAAATAGAAATAAAAGTAGCGTTAATGCGTACGTACGGCTTACCGTCTCCATGAACGGTACATTTCATTTTGTACCTCCAAATGTTATGTACTATTATAAATACATGTACATGATAGATATATATGATATATATGATATCCAAATCATGAATATCATTCTAGATATAATGAACCTTTTACCACGTGAACAACATGTAATTATAAGAAGTCCATTTTTGACTCAAGTACCAAATATCGACAAAATGAACGTTATTAACTTAAATGATTAAATAATGATTTTAACATGGTAATAAGTGATATAAAAGGAATAATAAAATTAAAAAATGTGATTAAGAAAGTATAAATTAACTTTAGTTTATTATTCAGGAGATTAAAGAAGGAACGGGTCAAGTCGGACACGTGGTAAGGGACTTCGTCTCAATCTCCTTTCATTGAGGAATATTTAGTTTTATACACAACTTTCTTTTATACGGCATATAAACCCCATTGACTTTTAATTTTATACAAAGTAATATTTTTCTACGAAGCATTTTACAAAAACACAAAATGTAATGTTTCTTTTAACGTATGCGGTGACAACGACCTTTTCCGCCGCCGCGAGTATTATTTGGTCTTTGGCTTCCTCAACAAGCCGTAATGTTTTTAAAATGAAATAAATACCATATACTCTTTTATGTATTTTGGTATTGAAAATGATTTTTATAATGGATTTTTTATGTCAATATATTTAAGTGATATATTGTGATCAAAGTGTGGAAATGTTTTCTTTCCATTATATTTGTTTGATGTCTTATGATTTTATAACGGTACTTGGACATATGACGGGTGGTTACGTGATAAACCATGTGAAGGGTGGTGTCGTGAATACCAGGACGGGTGGTTACGTTATAACCTCTATTGCATTGGGTATTGAGTTCGGCCGTATGGCTATTCCATTAAGTGATATTTGTGGAAGTCGACCGTTTGGATATTAAATTTAAGTATGTTTATGTCCCAAGTTACCTTTATATGTTATGTGTTCTTTATATGGGTTTTATGGTAATATTTTGGTTAAAAATGTGTAAGTAATGATCTTTTATTCAGTGAAGTGTTTTTACTACTTCATAAAGGTGAAAAATATTACTCTGACAAAGTATACATGTTTTACTTGTTGTTTTGATAAACTAACAGTTTTCATTCTTTATGTATCCCTTACTGAGCCTTTTATGCTCACCCCAAGTTTTTTTGAAATGTTTTTCGCTGGACTTAATGTGGAATAGTGTCAAGGATGGGATCAAGGGAATGTCATGCTATATGAAACATGGAACTATAAATGTTTCTTTTTTTTATGAGTTTTTATTTTATGGAAACTTAGTAGAAATGTCTACTTTGTATTATTTTGAGATGTAATAGTTAAGATCTAATTCTCTAAAACTATAAACCTGAAAAGATCCTCAATGGGAATTATTCATTTAATTCAATGTTAAGTAATATTTATGGCTAGGGCCTTATACCATGTGCCTTGAGAGGTGTGAGGAATGGGTTAGAAGTGGTGTCCTTTTATAAGGGGGAGGTGGGGCTCTTTAAGAATGTTTGAAATATTATTTTAATATAAACTTATCAGGAGTTTCAAAAGGTCCAAAACACATTAATGTTGAATATAATATGAATCATGTTCTAAATAAAATAATCCAATAATTATTGTACAGGTTTTAGATATTTTTATAATATTTAGAATCTTATTTATTTAAATCATCCATTAATGAGGTAAACACTGCATAATTATTGTGTGAGAAATAATTTTATTTATTTTGGATATAAAAATTATATAAAATAGATACCATGATGTAGGAAATCATTTTATAATTCTAATGAATATTTATGATCGAATAAATAACTTATATGACCCCATGTAAAATTTTATTTACTAAAAGATATATTTTTGTCATTTATGCCGTTACATTAAATTAATTAATATAAAGTCTCATTATCACTCTTACATGGCTCCTTGGGGTCACTCAATCGACCCAAGGATTCCCATGATCTGAGATGTATAAACTAATAGAATTAGGACACATTTTAGGGTAATTTACTATTATTAAAATATTAATTTTTTACCCTTATTTACCAGATTTACCTTTTAACCATTTTAAATAAAATATTTATCGATGTAAATATTCATAATGTCTAAAAATAAAAGTTGCATATTTACACAATTTGGACCTCCTGATTTAAAATACGGAATCCATTTTTCCAAATTAAAAACACTGAAGTGGAATAAATTAAATTAAAATTAATTCCCCCAGTCAAAACAAAAAGTGTGTTTTTAAAAAATTATAACTATCATAAGATTGACACTTCTTTATGTCAAATTTCAATGTGAAATTACTTAAAATGATAAAAATTGGATTAAATGGAAATAATATAATATAATTACACATTAAACTCAATTATAAAGATAATCTAAACATATAAATAAATTAAATTAAAATGTAACTTTGAACTAAAATACAATATTTGTCACTATTCATTATCAATGAACTTTATCAGAAAAATACCAAAATTTCATCCAAATTAAATTTTGATGTCCCTATTATAACGAAGAATTTTAATCTTTCAAATAGAACATATATAAGATAAAAAAAATTATTTAAAAAAGAATCTCCATCAAAAGGCGGAAAAATGACCTTTTAAAGAATATTTGAGTATTTATACTTAAAATAGGATTCTTTCTTATTTTAATCCCCTGAAATTTATTGGGTAAATGTAAACACATTTAACAAACATGTATATTTATATTTTAGTTAGTTTTTTCCATTCCTGTCAATACAATGTCTAGGCATTAAATACCATATAAAATAATAATAAATTATTATTTTTCAGTATGAATCAGCATTGTGTGCAACATAAGATTTTAAAAAAACACATTAGTGCGTATCGGGTACGCCATCAAACATAAAATCCCATTTAAATTAAAATTAATATTTAATTCAAAAGTTTTAATATATAAGTAAATTTTAAAATCTTAATTTACCTTTAATGTTACAATATTCAACTTCTCATGGTGTGTATGTATTAAACAATCATAATATTTAATGAACTCTGACATCGCCTTTGGAACATATTCAACTAATTATGTCTGAATATATTCTCACTAATTTTTTATTTATATATATTTAACAACATTGAAAATATATCTAATTGAACCATATATTCAATGAAAAAATTACCACATCATGTTCCAAATCATGAGTTGAGTAATTATTCTCATGAAACACTAATTAGAAAATTTCATAAAAACTAACATTTTAATATACAAGAGAACATGTTACAATCTCTTATTTTATGTACCCATGTGTATCAAAAACCCCTGACCACTACAGATTACTATGAGAATAGATACACTTTCAAAAAATATTTTCAACCCCTTTGAAATTTTCCGAAAATGAATCAGTCCATTAGAACTAGTATTCTACTTATTGAAAATTTGATATTTGATAAAATATCTATGAGAATTCTATTAAATTTTTTTTATAATTTCTATAAAACAAAATATAACAACAAATACCATTCACCATTGGTTGGGGAGAGTTTTCAATAACATTTAAAATTAATGGATCCACTAATATACCCTTCTTTATAGTTTATTACCTATGAAATAAAACCATTAATATCAATAATTAAAACATTCTAAATGTGGAAAAAATTGTTTTTCCTCAGGCTCATCAAAAAGTCCTCAAATTATTTGTGTGGTCTTCCTTTCATATGAAACAAATAATAATATCATATATTTAGGCTATCAAATACTGATTTATGTAATTTATCATTACATTATTAATGAAATCCATGAATATATATAGGTAAATGGTTGGTCAAATATGTTGTCATTATAAATTCATAATGACTATACTTTATTGATAAATCTCTATTATGTATACCATCCTTCTTGAAGAACAATTTTTTATTTCCATATTAGAGATAAATCATGTAAATTTTCTTATCTCTCCATAATTATTCAAAAAAATTATTAATATAGGGTACCTGAAACATATTCCTCATATTTAACTTGTTGATTTCATAATAAATAATCCATATATGCAATTACCAGTCTTTACACTTAACAAAAATAAACATGCATCCAATAGAATTTCACTTGGTCCATTGAATCCACTATCAATATTTTAATATAGTTTCTTCTTAAATTTTTTTAGTTCAACTGCGAATATTATTTATATAGTCTATGAAATCAGTGTTGCACATGGAAGGAGTTCTATTAAAATCTCAATATCATGATACAAGTTAAGATAGTGGAGAAATTCAAGAAATACCTCAACATATTCCCAAAAAATAAAAATATATTAAATATTGGCTTCATCCTCATCTATTTGAAGAAAATATTATTCAGGAATATGTTGTACGACACAAAAATTGATGTAATTTCAAATAAAGTATTAAATTTTAATCAAATTGAAGGACAGTCTTAGGATGATTTGGGATTTAAAATTTGATCTCTATTTCTTATAAATTTATATAGACCCTATATAAAGAGAGATAATCAATTTTCAAAATCATCTTAATTTCCACTAATCGAAATATAATTATATTTTAATAGGTAATATTCCTATGACTTCTAATTGAAAACCCCAAATATAGAGTGGTGTTAAATTTTACTCAACCATCATGATCAGCTTAAGAGATTAACATAGCATAGAACATTCTTCAGTCATGGAGTTATCACATTTATTAGGTCATTAACTATGATAATTCAATATTTCCCACAAACAGGACCTTGAACTATTTTTGTTACCATATGATGAATTAATTTCCCCTCCATTGAGCACATCATATTTCATGAAAATTCAGTTAATAATATTTTTTAAAAAAATAAAATATCTTCATGTTCCATTGAGGCATTTATTTTGGTGACTCATCCCTCATTCAATACATTATAGAAACTGAATCATATTCCCTTCATGGGATTTACCATCTAAGCATTCCAAAAATTCTATTTTTACCTTCCTTGGGAAATTCAAAATAAATAAAATAAAATAATGTTGTTATTTATAATTTTAGATAGATGATTTTGAATAATCATATGGTTTCTCATTCAAACCACAATTTCAATTGGTTTCCCATGAATATAGTTATTCCATTGGACATCACAATCAATGTTCAAATGATTCACACTAGTTCCATTCATTTACTAAATCCTAACTCATAATGTAGGTATATAAAATAAAAATAGAATATAAGATATCATACGATTATGAAAATCACTATTATGATGTGATTATCCACATTAATCCAAACCATGAATATTATGTTCCTAAAATATATATATATATATATATATGTGGATTTTCATAATGTAGTATATATATTATAGTCTCATTCATAATAATGGTTTATAAAGTGAATTTGAATTAACAAAATAAGACCCCACATGGGTGTCTAGAAAAGTGTACAGTCATAATCTTTCCCAATCATCCTTTTTAATGTTTTTACCTGTATGTATATTTTTTATAGTGGAATACAATTTCTATTTTCCATAATTGGTTTTAATTTTTCAAAACCCCACAATCCAAACATTACTAAAATTTCAGGATGTTATCCTATACATCGACATATCCTCCATGTTATCACCAATGTTATCTAATGTTTATCTCTACAAAAAATAAGCCATTTTCTGATACCAATTGAGGTGGTCAATGCATCTCATATATAAATATTTCATCATTTCATATGAATATCCAATTCATATCAAAAAAATTAGGTCCGATAACTATAAATTCTTAGTTTCATTATAGAGTACATACATAATAATCATATGTAATAAAATATTTTCATCTTCACCCATAAATTTATCACATTATAATGATATTAAACATTACCTACTTCAATCCTTTATTCATAACATGAGAAAATAAAATATACTAAATACTAACATCATATGCTCTATAAGCGTTAACATATATTATATCAATAAATGAACATAGGTGATCACATGATAATAATTATTTTATGGATAACATTTTTTAGAACTTCATGGTTTTAATTATACCATTTCATGCATAATATGTATATAAAATACTTGTTTTGCGTCAAATTATATTTCTATAATATTCTTTGTAGTGGCCAATTTCCATGTGTAGGGTATTAGATCTCAACATGATATTGAACCCCTTTTTTATTCCATTGTGTGATTTTTTTTATTTCATTCTATAAAAAATTTAATCCTTATTTGATTTAAGAAATAAAAATATATACATTGATAATAAATTATTACTTCTTTAAAAATGAATATTTTATTGAGAAAATTGATTTTGAAGAATAATAAATTTTTTATATTGTTGTAAATGAGAAATAATCATTATTTTTGGAACATTTTTAAATATAAATTTTCTGTTAAACTAATCTATTGATTAATTGTGTTTATTTATTTTAATTTATTATATTTTAATTAAAATTGTTTTATAATAAATTCTTATTTGGAAATAAAATTACCCCTTTATAAGTTATCCACTCCATCCAATGTTTTGTTTGAATGGATTTTCATAATCTTTTCAATTGGTATTTTGGTATGATTTAATGATCCTATATTTTTGAAATTTTTAATTTTATATCATAAATGGATATGACACAATATTTTTCTTCTACTAACAAACCTCAAATCATTAATGAAACAAATTATTCTCAATGAAGAATCAGGTTAAAAAAATATTGAAAATATGGGTTTTGAAATATGGAATGTTATAGTAGAGAAATATTATATACAGAAGACTTCTAGGAATACAAGGTATTTTTAAATTAAATTTTTTTTAACAATAATAAAAATTCTATAAATGTTCTATATTCTTTTTTGGGTTCTGTGTAATCAGATATTATATCTTATTTCACAACTTCTTTTAAAATATTGGGCATTATAGCATTTTCTCATGATGAAACATATAATATGAATGAATCATTTTTAAATAATTATACAATTAAATACGATGCATTAAAAATGAATCATGAGGAGATTATTTATGGAATTTATCTGTTCTTAAATTAAATCATTAATAAAATCATAATCTTGAAATAAAACCACTTATAAAAAAAAGACATGAAACACTCTAGAGGCCTAGCAAAAATATAGTGTGTTAGCTTAGTATCAGTGAAACAATCTTGTGACATCAATTCACCATATATCAGTGGATTTTATAGAATTTTAATGATATAATTGGAATAAAACAATTTTATAATATACTAATATGACGAGACTAAAATAAAACAGGTAGCATTCATCTTTACTAACATCAAATTGAAATATAATGATCGAGATGAATGTTCATGTAATGAGGAATCAAAAGATGATAGTGATGAAGTGATAGAACAGCTTTCCAGAAGGTTAAAATAATTATATTATTAATAAATTATTTACAAAACCATACTACAATTGATAATATGAAAATGTAGGAATTGGGATGAAATATTGGAAGAAATATGATATTCAGATGAGATAATCAACTATGAGTGTAAGAAAGAAGGGAATATCAATGTTGAATTTCCTATGCTGAAATAAAATATTAATATGATGAAAATGATAGGAAATAAATGAAATCAATTAAATGGAAGATTATTTCATTGCAATAAAGATAAACAGATTCATATAATAGATAAGATGAAAATCATGATAGAAAAAATATGATCATGATGGGAAAAAAGATAGTGTATCTTATGCACAAACTTCTTCTCATAATAATATGTCTAATAATTATGAAGAAGAAAATATCGATAAAAACATTCCATATTCGTGGATATATGAATATTATTACATGTCATAAGATACATTGGTTGATCATAAAGATAAGTATCAAATTCTAAACAAACAACATGACATGTTTGCTAATTTTGAATCTGATTTACTGTCAAAAAATAGAAGACTCCTAAACTATTAAAAGGAAATATTGAATTGTAATTTTCTAGTGAGAAAATTACATAGGACATAAAATTATTTAATAATGGTATAAATACTCTCACATAGATACATGAACTATAGAAAATATATAAGTACATTAGTGGCATAGGTTACCTACCTGGATAGAGGATAATTGTTAAGAAGTGTATCATTCATAAATATATTTCTATAAATTATGATACCATTTTCTAATCAACATGACATAAAAATGTTTTTATTTCTCATATTTTATAAAATTTTAATTGGAAATCGATTAATGAAATATGAGAATCTAATTACATAATTACTGACACTTCAAGATCCATGATATTATGGGTACCAGAATAATTTTTAATGAAAAATATTTATTTATGGGATCCAACTTGATAAGAACTTCTAATATTCTATGGTACCATGATAGATATTCTTCTAACACATGAATGAATATTACTCAATCTTCAAAATGTGGGCAAAGGATGATGGTGGATATGTCACCGTTGGTGACAATGCTAATGTGAAAATAATTTGACTTGGATAAGTTGGTATTTATAACTCTATTTTAATATCTAATGTAATATGTTTTAATTTTTTAAATTATAATATACTTAAGATATCATAGTTATTTGATAATGGTTTTCATCTTAAATTTGAAAACAACACTTTTAAATTATTTTCATCTAAAAATGGTATTGTTTTTACTGATTTAAGAAATTAAAATATTTATGAAATTAATTTATAATCTCAATTATGTCAAAATGTTTCTTTTATAAGTTTATTCCATAAGAAATATTCCCTTTGAAATAGAGAAATATGGAATTATAATATTTACTCACAAATAATGATAACTAGGAAATTATTATTAAAATATATACCAAAACATGATTTTTTAAATGATCAATTCTATAACACATGTTAAAAAGTGATAGTACATAATACATCTTCCAAATTATAAAATAATATTCATTTTCTTATCCCCTATATGTGATTCATATTGAATTTTTTAGAAAATAAAATTTATCTACTATTAGTTTGAATAAATATGTATAAACCTATGTAAATGATATTTCAATGTATACTTGGGTTTTCTTTTTAGCACAAAAAATTGAATCACACCCTTAAATTACAAATTATGAGATATCTGTATAGAATCTTAGTCGATTCAAGAGTAAAACTATAAGGCCCCAACCTTAAACCTTACTTATTATTGAATTAAATGAATAATTCACATTGAGGATCTTTTCAGGTTTAGAGTTTTATAGAATTAGGTCATAACTATTACATCTCAAAAGATTACAAAGTATACACTTCTACTAAGTTTCCATAAAATAAAAACTCTTTAAAAGAAACATGTCTAGTTCCATGTTTTAGATAGCATGACTTTCCCTTGATCCCATCCTTGACCCTATTCCACATTAAGTCCTGTGAAAAAAATTTCAAAAAAAACTTGGGGTGAGCATAAAAAGGACAACAAGGGATACACAAAGAATGAAAACTGTTAGTTTTTCAAAGCAATAAGTAAACCATGTATACTTTATCAATGTAATACCTTTTATCTTTAGGAAGTAGTAAACACACTTCACTGAATAAAATATCATTACTTACCCTTTTGTAACCAAAAGATTACCATAAAACCCATATGAAGAACACATAACATATAAAGGTAACTTGGGACATAAATATACTTAAATGGAATAACCAAACGGTCGACTTCCACACATACTTAATGGAATAGCCATACGGTCGACTTCCATACCCAATGCATTGGAGGTTATAACGTAACCACCCGTCCTGGTATTCACGGCACCACCCATCATATGGTCTATCACGTAACCACCCGTAATGTGTCCAAGTACCATAATTACACATAAAACATTGAAAATATAATCATTTCAATAACAACATTTCATTTTCAATCACAATAAGTAATTCCAAGATATTGAATTAAGCAATCCATTTTCAAAAACAATTTAAAAGAGTTTTTTGAATCAAAGTGTCCCATACCACTTTGAAGATTTTAATGGAATTATAATTTTAAAACATTAATGTCCATATAAATAAATATTGAAAACCATTTTGAAAACATGGACATTAAAGATAAATATTTAGAATAATGAATCTTTAAAACATTTAAAATGATATTTTTGTTAAAGAGTTTTTAACAAAATGAGAGACTCTTGAATAAAAATAATTGCGGAATAACCTGTATTACGAGCTTCATAATATCATGAGAATAAAGTGATTCATGATATAATATGTCAAATGACAGTATACACACCATATAAGAGTGAAGTGGTGCATAACAACAATGAAGTCTCAATGGAAATGTAAATTGAGATGAAATCCATTATAAAGATGGTATCCTTAAATTAAGGATAACTCTATCACATAATTATGTGTGAGAAATATAAATACACCCAATATTAGTGTATATTAAGTGTGAAACAATCATAGGTCATTCACACTTAATCTTGGAAAAACAAAACCAATGACTTAGATATTTAACTCAATGAAATGAGATTGAGTTATGATTTACCATTCAAGTTCTTAAGAATTTATCAATGAGATGATTATGTGTAGAAATACCATACCCACCAAAAAGTTTTGTAGAAATTACAAAAATAGATATTCCACACATAATCTTGTCATAATAAAAAAAAGAACTAGAGGTTTAACCCAAAGAATTGAAAGTGGGTTAAGAAGTTCCCTTACAGAAATCTGACAGCCTAACTGCGTCACTTTAAAATTCAGAAAATGAGTTGATGAGAGAGAAAATGGTATCTCATCACATGGACATAAAATTTAAATAAATAATGATATAGAAGAACATATCCCAACATAATAGTATGTGAATTAAAAGACATAACAAAAGAAGTCTTTTAAAAAGAGGAGGGTGAAAAGTCCCCTTACCGAGTTGGGTAACTTTCGAAAAGTACACCCCATGGAAGAAGGGTCATACAATGAAGATGTAAATACCCATAAATGAAATTATACTACAAAAAGTGTATAATAATATTCAGTACATACAACACTCAAAGGAAATAGTGGCAAATGTAGCATAAATGTCACGGGAATAAAAGTGAGATGAAAAATCCCTTACGAAAACTCGGAAGCCTATCGGCGCCACTTAATGCTTCCAAAACTGTATTTATGAGATCAAATAGAATATCTCATAATATGAACATAAAAATTAAAGTATGAGGAATATAAAAGAACATCCCCCATCATAACAAAGAGGAGCGTAAAAGAAGTTACATAAAGGAGAGTACTTAAAAATAAAGAGAGTGGTTAGATCTCTTACGAAAATTTGGCAGCCTAACGGCGCCACTCAAAACATCCAAAATGGATTGCTGAGAAAAAATAGGGTCTCTCATCATATGAACATAAAAATTAAAGTAGGATTAATATAAAAATAACATCCCAATCATAAGAAAGATGAGCTTAAAAGGAATGACATAAAAGAGTATACTTAAAATTAAAGAGAGGGGTAGGATCCCTTACCTCGGGTCCGACTTGACTCGATCGTTCTTTAACGTCCTGAATAATAAACTTGAGTTAATTTATATTTGCTTAAGAAACTTTTTAAAGTTAATTATTCCTTTTATATCACTTATTTACATTTTATAAACATTATGTAATCATTTAAGTTAATAATTTTTGTTTTGTTGATATTTGGTTCTTACGTCGAAAGTGAACTTCTTACAATTACATGTTGTTCGTGTGGTCAAAGGTTCATTATATCCAGAATGATATTAAAGATTTGGATATCATATATATAATATATATCCAGCATATACATGTATTTATAATATTACATAATCATTTATAGGTATGAAATGAAATGCACCGTTCATGGAGACGGTAAGCCGTACGTACGCATGAACGCTACTTTCATTTAATTGTCATATTAAAGGAATTAAAACTAAATTAGAGATATGTATATTTTAATTCCAGAATTATATTAATAATTTAATTGTAACATATATTATATATATCCATTATAAATATGTACTTATAATAGTACATTACATTTGGGGATAAGAAATGAAATGCACCGTTCATGGAGACGGTAAGCCGTACGTACGCATGAACGCTACTTTCATTTATATCTCATACATTAATGAAAATAAATAATAATGATATAGAGGTATATTATAATTCCAGTATGACATCATATATAATAACTTTAAATCCATCCTTTATACGTCCCACATATGGCATTAACGAATCACATCACTTTGAGTGGGCGGTAGCCCGCACTTCCTAAAATGAAATTATCGTGTTTACCCACAATGGAAACCATAAAGGTAAAACACAAATGAAAAATAAATTAGCATAATGAAAACATAAACATAATATATATCATATATAAATAGAGTTACATCTTAATGTCCACCATTAAAGGTGTTTAAAAGAAGATTGAACAATCATCGTTTTGTGAGGCAGAAATTCGCCAACCACAGAAACAGTATGTTCTTTAACCATTAGATGTATATGTGTGTAAGTGTAGCTAGAAATATTCTTATAAAAACATCCTAGTATATTGAGGATATTATAGTTGTTACAAAATATATCAATAAAAAGAGTTTAGGGGGTTGGAGAAGCAAAATAGAACAAAAGAACACAAGTGAAGACATCACCTTAAAATCGGGTAACTCTCTTAGATTTGAGCTCAAGGGAATCCTTGGGAAGACTTATGCCAAAATTGAGACTTCATGGATTACGATAGTGATGTGGAGAGACAAAATGGTTAGGGTTTGGCTGAGAAAAAGGCTTTTAAAGTGTGGGTAAGGTGGTAGAGGTGGGGCCTTTCATAAGAGGAGAGGAGGGGTACTCTTGGAATGTAAGGAAATGTTACTTTATTTTAGAATGCGTTTCGTATTTTAATGGTCCCACATTGATGTGTTTTGAGGATAAGGTGATAAGGGTTCAAAATACACCCATCCAATAGGTTTTGTACATGTTTAGGTTATATATTTTACATTATCATGTCATTTTATTTAAATCCTTTATTAATGAGGTAATCACGGAATCATCATGATGTCATAAATAATTAAATTTATTTAATGTCTAAAAATTATAAAACAAATATCATGATTTAGGAAATCTTTTTATCTTTCCAATAAATATTTATAGTCAAAATTCTGACTTGTAAAACACCATGTAAATTTTTTTTTAGTAAAATAACTCATGTTTGTGTAATTTTTAATTTTTCATTAAATAAAAAGTTATTTATGTCATTTCCCAATAAAGTGGCTCCATGGGGTCCCCAAGTTGACCCATGGATTTTCATTGTCGGCCATGACACATCCAATAAGGGTAGGACATGTTTCAAGCTAATCTCATATTATTAAAACATTATTTTTACCTTAAACTACACTAATTACCTCTAATCGAGATAAAAAACTTAATAAGTTACTATTCACCAAAAAATTATTTTAATCCCATTGAAACAAATTTTACTTCTTAATTAAAACCATGTATGTCAGATTTTTGAAATTCAAAACACAGAGGTGGCAAAGTTTCATTTAAACGAAAAATCAGTTTCTTTAACTACCACTTAGTGGTTTCACTATTTATCAAAATTTGATGTTTTCCAGAAAAATACCAAAAATTCACCCTAAGCTATATTTGATATTACAAATTCAAAAATGAAGTCTATTTTACAAAATTCAAAACATATAAGTTTCATTAATTAATTTAATAATTAATTCCCGCTGTCAAAACAAATAGCGTGTTTTTAAGAAATAATAAGTATCAAAAGATTGACTCTAGTTTATGTCCAATTTCAAGATGAAATTAATTCCAAT
This sequence comes from Viscum album, assembly GCA_963277665.1. Classification (NCBI taxonomy): domain Eukaryota; kingdom Viridiplantae; phylum Streptophyta; class Magnoliopsida; order Santalales; family Viscaceae; genus Viscum; species Viscum album. The sequence goes on from OY728138.1 coordinate 556,898,996, forward strand.
GACCACTATTGGATTAAATGGTAAAAATATATTCTAATTGATCTTTAAAACCAATTCATAAGATAATATAATCATATAAATAAAATAGATTAAAAATAGGTTTTGAATTAAAATACAACATTTTTCACTATTCATTAAAAAATGAACTTTATCGGAAAAATACCAAAAATTTACACAATGTAAATTTTGATGTCCCAATTATAAATTTGAATTTTATTTTGTCAAATATAACACATAAAATTTTCTAAAAGTGGATTTAAAAGAGGTTCTCCATCAAAAGGCGGTTAATCGACCTTTTAAAGAATATTAGAATGTTTATGCTTAAAAATTGGATTCATTCGCATTTTCAATCCTCTAAAATTTATTGTAAAGAGTAAAAATATTTTAAAAACATACATAATTATTTTTTAGTTAGTTCCGTTTTTCTCACCATTACAATGGCTAGGCGTTAACTACCATTTAAAATAATATTATTTTATTATTAGAGTGCAATGTAAGATATCAAAGGAACTTGTTGTCGCGTATTGGGTACGCCATCGAGCATAGCATTCCCTTTAAATTAATATTAATATTTTTTCACAAATATGGATAAATATAAAAATTTAATATTGTTTATTTACCTAGGGTGTTACATCCTTCCCCCCTTTTGGGAATTGCATCCTCGCAATTTCAAAATTGGGCTTGAAAAATCCATTGTAAGTCCCACATTAGAAAAGGAGTAAATTAGACTATAACTTTAAAAGAAAGAAAGGGAAGTACAAAGGTCACCCGAGTTAACCCATACTAGGATTCCATGTATGAAAATATGGACATGGGGGAAAAACAAAGGGTCATGTTCTGATGGAAAGTGATAGTAAACATGTCTAGGAGAAAGTTAACCATAAGAAAATCGCAAACTTGTGATGGGTTAAACGATATTGGATTCCCCAGTAGGAAAAGTTAATGGAAAACATTTTTTTTAGTTACTTTTTGTTGAGGAATTTATTTTAGAGCTTAACTAAAACATAAGGAAACATACTTACTTGTCATGTTGAATTTCAAATTTTACTAGATTTCTTACACGAACTCATATTTTCTCCAAAAGATGAGTATTTAAGATGACTTGTTTACATTAAGAGAGCTATAATCAACATCTCGAGAACCACCTAACCCAAAAAAACAGAACTATATACTTCCCATGTCTTTAGACATTAACCAAAACCAAAACCAAAAAGGTTAGTACAAGATCAGATAATCCAGAAAAGGATAACCCTTTATAAGAAGAAAATCTATTCTTAATCTCCAAAATTTGTCCAACAAAACCCAAAGTTCAACGAGGACCATTTAATAAAAAAAATTTCCATAAAATTCTTGAAAGTAAACCAAACTCAAATTGAAACTCAAATATTTGAATGATTTAATGACATAGTCTTCCAGGGTACAAATTAACTTTTATCTCCAAATAACATCAGTTGCTCTTAAATTCTCACATTGAAAAGTAATTAACCTAATCACATATCCTTGTTGATAGGTTAATCATTTCCATAGATAACCCAAAATAAACATACTCTTGATTCCTAAAAACATCTAACTAAAAAGAATTAGTCAAACAAACTAGGGACTTCACGTAGTCCAGTGGTAGGCGATAAATACCAGTCACACTTTGGTTATGGGTTCGATTCCCGCAGCTTTGTCCGACGTGACGGGTTGTCACACGGTCTACGTGTTGTCCTTTTTCAAAAACTATATAATATTTAAAACATTCCCCAAAATGAGATAAAATCTTCAAAAATAATCATAACATATTTTAACCTCAAGCTTATCTCATGCCTTTCACTTTCCATCTTAACATATAGTAACCCATAATTACCTCAAAAGTAAGGATCATATAAACCCAAATGGTTCTTTATAACTATGTCCACAAAAGAATAGATAACTATTCCTTGAATACAATTTTTATATATCAAACATCAGGGTTACACATACTATAAAAAGTCTTCTAATAGAACCCCATCATCAAAAGAGACTTAATACTCTTAATAATTTCACCATAACTCTTGAAGCATTTATATGCTGACTTCTTACTCATTCAACATTCTTCATGATCCATTAACCATTCCTTTCTAACTTATTATTAAATACATCATTCCTACAAACAAAATCATGAATCATATCCTAAGATTCCAAAATATAAAAACAAAAGTTATGAAATAATCCATACCTTTGATTGGTCATTGTCAGTTTCTTCATCCTCAATCGGAATGGCATTAGGTTTGGGTAAATGAATATTTGTATGATCTTGGTGATCCCATTCCTGAAACTTATTCATAAAACATGTGTTTTCATAATGACCATGCACACCACATTTAGAAAATTCAATTGATCCCTCGGAAATAACTTCATTCCCTTTCCTCGAGTCAACTAGATGCTTCCTTTTTCCATGGCAGGTTCTTGCATTATGACCTTCATTTCCACATCTATAGCATATTTTTGTCCCTTTGAAACATTTTTCTAGGTGTTTCTTTCCACATCTTTGACACATAGATTTTGAATACACTCACCATTATGATTATTACATGTAGTTCTGTAGGGATTTGTTTCTCGCATATATGATGCCTTACAGAAATCACCAATGTTTAGGTGGTCAATAATGACTCCAGATAGTTGGTTGAGGATAAACACAATAGTTCTCATTTCAGCTCCCATATCATTTAGTTGCTCGCTCAGAAAACGGTCACAGTTTACTTCACATCCACTATTACTTTGGTGCCTGCTAGACCAGCCATTTACTAAAACCAAAAAGGTCAGTGTGAGTATATCAAAAAAACCATCATGTACTAATGAGGAAGATAAACACTAAGATATACTTACTCATTCACATTATCTAAAACTAAGACTCTTTCTGAAATCATAACCATTATGGTAAAGTCACTTATGATTAGAGGATACCCTAACCTTTAAAGTTATCTAAACCGACCTCTAATACCAACTATAAGGCCCCGACCATAAACCTTACTTATTATTTAATTAAATGAGTAATTCACATTGAGGATCTTTTCAGGTTTAGAGTTTTAGAGAATTATGTCATAACTATTACATCTCAAAAGATTACAAAGTAGACACTTCTACTAAGTTTCCATAATATAAAAACTCTTTAAAAGAAACATGTCTAGTTCCATGTTTTAGATAGCATGACTTTCCCTTGATCCCATCCTTGACCCTATTCCACATTAGGTCCTGTGAATAAAATTTCAAAAAAAACTTGGGGTGAGCATAAAAAGCTCAGAAAGGGATACAAAAAGAATGGAAACTGTTATTTTTTCAAAGCAACAAGTAAACCATGTATACCTTATCAAATTAATACCTTTCACCTTTCAGAAGTAGTAAAAACTCTTCACTGAATAAAATATCATTACATACCCTTTTGTAATGAAAATATTACCATAAAACCCATATAAAGAACACATAACATATAAAGGTAACTTGGGACATAAACATACTTAAATGGAATAACCATACGGTCGACTTCCACACATACATAATGGAATAGCCATACGGTCGACTTCCATACCCAATGCATTGGAGGTTATAACGTTACCACCCGTCCTGGTATTCACGGCACCACCCGTCATATGGTCTATCACATAACCACCCATAAAATGTCCAAGTACCATCATTACACATAAAATTTTGAAAATATAATCATTTAAATAACAACATTTCATTTGAAATCACAATAAGTAAATCCAAGATATTGAATTAAGCAATCCATTTTCAAAAACCATTTAAAAGAGATTTTTGAATCAAAGTGTCCCATACCACTTTCAATATTTTAATGGAATTATAATTTTAAAACATTAATGTCCATATAAATAAATACAGAAAACCATTTTGAAAACATGGACATTAAAGATAAAGATTTAGAATAATGATTCTTTAAAACATTTAAAACGATATTTTTGTTAAAGAGTTTTTAACAACATGAGTGACTATTGAATACAAATAATTGCAGAATAACCTGTAATCTGAGCTTCATAATATCATGAGAATAAAGGGATTCATGATATAATATGACAAAGGACAGTATACACACCATAAAGGAGTGAATTGGTTCATAACAACAATGAAGTCTCAATGGAAATGTAAATTGAGAAGAAATCCATTATAATGATGGTATCCTTAAATTAAGGATAAATCTATCACATAATTATGTGTGAGAAATATAAATACACCCAATATAAGTGGATATTAAGTGTGAAACAATCAGAGGTCATTCACACGTAATCTTGGAAAAACAAAACCAATGACATAGATATTTAACTCAATGAAATGAGATTGAGTTATGATTTCTCATACATGTTCGTAAGAATTTATCAATGAGATGATTATATGTAGAAATACCATATCCACCAAAAATGTTTGAAGAAATTAGAAAAAATAGAGATTCCACACATAATCATGGCATAATAAAATCAAGAAGTAGAGGTTTAACCCAAATAATTGAAAGTGGGTTAATAAGTTCCCTTACAGAAATCTGACAGCCTAACGGCGTCACTTTAAAATTCAGAAAATGAGTTGATGAGAGAGAAAATGGTATCTCATCACGTGGACATAAAATTTACATAAATAAGGATCTAGAATAACATATCCCAACATAATATTATGTGAATTAAAAGACATAACAAAATAAGTCTTTTAAAAAGAGGAGGGTGAAAGGTCCCCTTACCGAGTTGGGTAACTTTCGAAAAGTACACCCCATGGAAGAAGGGTCATACAATGAAGATGTAAATACCCATAAATGAAATTATACTACACATAGTGTATAATAATGGGAAGTACATACACCACTCAAAGGAAATAGTGTCAAATGTATCATAAATGTCACGGGAATAAAAGTGAGATGAAAAATCCCTTACGAAAACTCGGCAGCCTAACGACGCCACATAAAGATTTCAAAAATGGATTTATGAGATCAAATAGGGTATCTCATAATATGAACATAAAAATTAAATTATTATGAATATAAAAGAAAATCCCCCATAATAACAAAGAGGAGTGTAAAAGAAGTTACATAAAGGAGAGTACTTAAAAATAAAGAGAGAGGTTAGATCTCTTACGAAAATTCGGCAGCCTAACTACACCACTCAAAACATCTGAAATGGATTGGTGAGAAAAGATAGGATCTGTCATCATATGAACATAAAAATTACAGTAGGAGTAATATATAAGAGCATCCCAATCATAACTAAATGAGCTTAAAAGGAATGACATAAAAGAATGTACTTAAAATGAAAGAGAGGGGTAGGATCCCTTATCTCAGGTCCGACTTGACTCGATCATTCTTTAACATCATGAAAAATAAACATGAGATAATTTCTATTTTATTAAGAACCTTTTTAAAGTTTATTATTCTTTTTATATCACTTATTTCCATTTTATAAACATTATGTAATCATTTAAGTTAATAATGTTTGTTTTGTCGATATTTGGTTCTTAAGTCGAAAGTGAACTTCTTACAATTACATGTTGTTCGTGTGGTCAAAGGATCATTTTATCCAGAATGATATTCATGATTTGGATATCATATATATCATATATATCCAGAATATACATGTATTTATAATATTACATAATCATTTAGATGTAATAAATGAAATGCACCATTCATGGAGACGGTAAGCTGTACGTACGCATGAACGCTCCTTTCATTTCTTTGTCATATTAATGGAATTAAAAATAAATGAGAGGTATTTATATATTAATTCCAGAATTATATTCATCATTTATATGTAACATACATTATATATATCCATTATAAATATGTAATTATTATAGTACATTACATTTGGGGATAAGAAATGAAATGCACCGTTCATGGAGACGGTAAGCCGTACGTACGCATTAAGGCTACTTTCATTTCTATCTCATACATTAATGGAAAGAAATAATAATGATATATAGGTATATTATAATTCCAGTATAGAATGATATATAATATCTTTAAATCCATCCTTTATACATCCCACATATGGCATTAACGAATCACATCACTCTGAGGGGGCGGTAGTCCGCACTTCCTAAAATGAAATTATCGTGTTTACCCACAATGGAAACCATAATGGTAAAAAACAAATGAAAAATAAAGAAGCATAAGTAAAACATAAACATAATATATATCATATATAAATATAGTGACATCTTAATGGCCACCATTAAAGGTGTTTAAAAGAAGATTGATCAATCATCGTTTCGTGAGGTAGAAATTCGCCAACCACAGAAACAGTATGTTCTTTAACCATTAGATGTAGAAGTGTGTAGATTTAGCTCTAAATATTGTTATAACAACATCCTAGTATATTGAATATACTGGAGTTGTTACAAAATAAATGAATAAAAAGCGTTTAGGGGGGTTGGAGAAGCAAAATAAAACAAAAGAACACAAGTGAAGACATCACCTTAAAATCGGGTAACTCTCTTAGATTTGAGCTCAAGGGCTTCCTTGGGAAGACTTCTTCCAAATGTGAGGCTTTAAAAAGTAAGAGAGGGATTTGGAGAGACAAAATGGGCAGGGGTTGGGCTATCCAAATGCTTTGGAAGTGTGGGTAAGGTGGTAGAGTTGGAGGCCTTTTATAAGAGTAGAGGAGGGGTACTCTTGGAAAGTAAGGTAATGCTACTTTATTTTAGAATGGGTTTTGGATTTTAATGGTCCCACATTTATGTGTTTCGAGGATAAGTTGATAAGGGTTTTAAATCCACCCATCCAATAGGTTTTGGACGTGTTTAGGTCATATATTTCGCATTATCATTTCATTTTATTAAAATCCTTTATTAATGAGGTAATCGCTGCATCATCATGACGTCATAAATAATTTAATTTATTTAATGTCTAAAAATTATAAAAAAAAATATCATGATGTAGTAAATCATTTTAGCTTTCCAATGACTATTTATAGTAAAACATCTGACTTGTATAACCCCATGTAAAAATTGTTTTAGTAAAACAACTCATGTTTGTGTCATTTTTAAATTTACATTATATAAAAAGTTATTTATGTCATTTCCCAACCAAAGTTGCTCCATGGGGTCCCAAAATTGACCCATGGATTGTCTTGGTCGGCCACGACACATCCAATAAGGGTAGGACATGTGTCAAGATCATCTCATATTATTAAAACATTATTTTTACCTTAAACTACACTAATTACCTCTAATCGCGATTAAAAACTTAATAAGTTACTATTCACCAACAAATTATTTCACTCCCATTGAACCACATTTGACTTAATAATGACATCCATGTATGTCGGATTTTTTAAATTCAAAACACAGAGGTGGCAAAGTTTTATTTAAACGAAAAATCAGTTTCTTTAACTACCACTTAGTGGTTTCACTATTCATCAAAAATTGAAGCTTTCCCGAAAAATATCAAAAATTCACCCTAAGCTATATTTGATATTACGAATTCAAAAATGAAGTCTATTTTAAAAAATTCAAAACATATAAGTTGCATTAATTAATTTAATAATTAATTCCCGCTGTCAAAACAGATAGCGTGTTTTTAAGAAACAATAAGTATCAAAAGATTGACTCTAGTTTAAGTCCAATTTCAAGATGAAATTAATTCTGATGACCACTATTGGATTAAATGGTAAAAATATATTCTAATTGAAATTTAAAACCAATTCAAAAGATAATCTAATCATGTCAATAAATTAGATTAAAAAGAGGTTTTGAATAAAAATACAACATTTTTCACTATTCATTAAAAAATGAACATTATCGAAAAAATACCAAAAATTTACACAATGTAAATTTTGATGTCCCGATTCTAAAGAATAATTTTATTTTGTCAAATATAACGCATAAAATTGTCAAAAAGTGGATTTAAAAGAGGTTCTCCATCAAAAGGAGGTTAATCGACCTTTTAAAGAATATTAGAATGTTTATGCGTAAAAATTGGATTCATTCACATTTTTAATCCTCTAAAATTTATTGTAAAGAGTAAAAATATTTGAAAAACATACATAAATTTTTTTTGTTAGTTCCATTCTTTCCCGTGATTACAATATATAGGCGTTAACTACCATTTGAAATAATATTATGTTATTATTATAGTGCAACATAAGATTTCAACGGAACTCATTGTTGCGTATTGGGTATGCCATCGAGCATAGCATTCCCTTGAAAGTAATATTAATATTTTTTTCACAAATAGGGATAAATATAAAAATTTCATATTGTTTATTTACCTGGGGTGTTACAAAAACCATAATAAATGATTTTCCTTGGGAGTTTTAAATGCATGACATTGAATCGTTCTGCACATAACATGGCTCTAATGCTAACTTTTCTTCAATTAGGAACCAAAAGTATAATGGTGTCGTTGAAATAAAAAATATAACATATACTAAATTCCCTAGAATAATCATAGTGATTATTATATTCATGTTTCATTTTGTGAAAAAGTTTTGAATATATCATTCTATATATTTTATACAATATTAATCAGACCTCTCTTAATGAAAAATATTATGAACTATTTAATAACATAAAGTATAAGGTTAATTGGTTTCTATTTTTGGGTTTTGAATAGAGTTTTTAATATATTAATGATAATATTGAATATTTTTCTTCGAAAAATGATAAAGGAATACACCTTGGCTACTCAACTTCTATTAAGTTGTATAAGGTGTTTATAAAATAACCAAGACTATAGAAGAATTTATTCGTTTCAACTAAGATTAAACATATCCATATGATCCTAAGATGACTTCATATATCCATGAGGATAACTTTTCAATTTTCAAAATTAAATCCAACATATATAACACTTTATTGAAATAAGGAGATAAATAATTCAATTCCAAGGAAAAAAGATAACATGAACCTATATATGACCACAAGATGAAAACACAACAACATTTAATAGATATTTTCATATTTATTGGTATGATTCTTTAGATGGTTTTGTGTGAGGCCTATATAAGGTTATATATACAAGTGGGTTTCTTATTAATCATGTTGAAACTCAAGTATTCCAATATCAAATATTACCAATGAACATCACTGATGAAATTAATGATGATTTTTGGGTGAAGTACATTAAAGAAAATATTTATAAATTTTAAAGACAATTTTTTTGGGAACTTTTAAATACACCTAGATACACATTTAATAGTGGTAATAATTAGGTATTTCGTAACAAGATAGATGAATATGGAACAGTAGTAATAAATAAGGCTACATTCATTTCACACGGGTATAGTCTAGAATAGGGCATTGACTATGAAGAATAATGTTCACTTATAGGAAAACATGATTCCCTAATAATTATAAATTGTTATGAATGAAATTTGGATATCAAACTATATCGCATTAATGGAAAATGTGAATTATAAAATGATTATAATGTAATGGGTTTTTTATGAACAACCTCTATTTGTAAAAATCATAATTTTCCAAATCATGCTTTCATATTTAAAATATCATTATATTGTTTTGAAAGAGGAACATAGATCATGGTATGAAGTGTTATACTATTTTCTAATTTATGAAGGTTTATTTAATAGTATTGATAGTATTAATATTTTTTTATATATTTTCAAATGATATATTCATTTTTCTAATCTATAATGAAGATATTATCTTTGGATTATGAAAAAAAATATTTTTTCTAATTATCTAATAATATTTACAGAAAATGAATATGAAATGCGTTTAATGGGTGAAATGAAATTATCTTTTAGTTTTCATATTCATCACAATAATGTTGAAATTATATTAAATCATTGTATACACACAAATTATTGTTTAAAAAGATTTTGGATTGGATCATAGTAAAAGTAGTTACACACCCATGTGTACCACATATAAGTTGTATCTTCATGAATGTGGGAAGATTATGGTTCCAAAAAGTTATAGATGAATGATTAGAATTATTTTTATACTTCACTACTAGCTGAACTAATATTATGTTAGTTATGTGTATTTCTACTCTTTTTCATGAAAACCCAAAAAATAATCATTAATTTTCTTAAAATTAATTTAAAATTAACACAAACATACAATAATTTTTTTATTTCATTAACTTATAGGGCATGCATTTTATATACCATGTAATTCAAATATTTATTTTTTTTGGTTGAATGTAAGATATAATAATGTCATCTAGAACCTATCATCTTTAGGGAAGTCTCTTGTATAACATTGTAGTAAGTAGCAAAATTATGTTTCATAGTCAACTATTGAAGCTAAATACATTATTGTATGTAGTTTTTGTGATCACATTTTTTGGATGAAATACACTCTCATAGATTATGGATATCAATTCATTAATGTCCCTATAAGTTATGTTAACACAAGTGTAGTGAATATGTATAAGAACCATGTATATCCCTCTAGAATAAATAATATTGATGTAAGACATCAATTTTTTAGATATCATTTTCAAAAAGGTAGTATAATTCTTGAATTCAATAGAACTCGACATCAGATTACTTTAATTATTAGTATTTAATTTAATTATTCTAGATTATACTAAATAAAACCAAAACTTGGAATTATACATTTTGGATAAATATGGATTTTTAAATTACCCACCATTTGAAATTACGAATTTTAGATTTTCCCCAACATTAAAAATTCCCCCCATAGAATATTACCCACCATTAGTAATTAAAACCATTTGTAAATTTCCCATCATTGGAAATTACCCACAATTTGAAATTACCCACCATTAAAAATTACCCACCCATGGAAATTACACACCATTGGATATTACCCACAATTTTAAACTACCAGCAATTATAAAAAATAAACCACTATAAATTTACCACTATTAGAAATTCCCCAACATTAGAAATATCCCACCATTTAGAATCACCATCCGGTAGAAATTACCAGCTAGTTGAAATTAACCACTATTAGAAACATCCCACCATTTGAAATGTCCCAAATTTATAATTAATCCATTGTTTCTATTTTTTCCGTTCAAAAAAAAATATTTTATTTATTTATAATAAAAAAAAATTTAATTTCTATTTCCATTTAAAAATCCCCAAATGATATAAATTATATCATTAGTCTAAATTCAACACACTTACTCTTCACACCACTTTTTTTTAACTTCTATGCTACCCTTTCTCTCTTAAACTTTATCCATCTATTATTCTCTCCAAATCCATCACTCCATCAAAAATTTTATAGTAAAGTGACAATATGAATAATCTCCCCTGGGGTTTAGAATTTTTAATTATCGGATAGTATAATCAAGAAGAATGTTAGTGGATCCATGGATCCCGCAACTCGTAAACCATACATTGGTTTCTATTAAATATGTAAATTTTATACTGTTGTTTTATAGAATGTTGAAGGTCCCTAGAGTGTTCCAGGAATATGGATGGATATAATGGTTCTCCAATAATGATAAATCACTCTATCATAATATTTTTCACCAATTTTATCAATATGATATTTTTAGTTATAGTTAATTTAAATATTTGATTCGAATTATAACAGATGGAAGGATTCCTCTCTATGAAACAATTTTCTAAAAGAATCAAATTATCTCATGAGGGGTTTTTTTTATATCATGGAATTATTCTCAATGAAAACGATTATTTTAATTGTATGATAATAATATATTAGAACTGATTGGAGTCAGATCTCAAATAATACCTACTATAACAAAATAATATGTTGAGTACCGCCTTATTTTTATGTTTACAGAACACATTTTATTTGCTATAAAAGGACACTTCAACACATTGAGATACCAATATGTATATATCAAATACATTATGAAACGTTGAGATAAAATCAATTTGTATAGGTATCATATGGTTCATATTATGTATATTTGGAAAACGTCATCCAGATATAACTCACTAAATTATCCTGAATTAATTTGTACCATTATTGATGAAAACGGATTAGTTTATGAATATGAGGAAGACCAATTCAAGTGTTATGGATTTGTACTGACCAGATTCCTGTGTAAATGGATGAAGGTAAACACTAATCCATGGATGAAAAGGTGATTTTCTTATACTGATATTATATATAAAAATTATAACAAAGTAAATCACCCATCCAGGATAATAGAAAAATATTATCTTATCTTGGATCCAAATGTGGTAGTACATTACTCGGATAAAGATAAAGAAGATTGTGTTCCAAATGTACCTGCTAAAAAGTATGAGTTCCTAGTTGGGTAGGGTAGTGGCCTTATCATACATAAGACTCCATTGATCTCTTTTTTTAGCTAGTCCCATGATCTCTCAACCGTCTATATAGAGTCATCTATGTGAGATGGATGAATATAAGGAATCATTAGTTTCATAAAGGGAAAATTTTAGCAATTATTCATCTAAATATTAAAATTAACTTGTAAATATCCATGAAATTAAATGTTCTGGGGTTTATATTGGAAATATAAAGATAAATGAGATGATGTAACTACGAGATATGACAATGATGATATGGATGGAAATATGGTTCATTGTGATGATGTAACTGATCATGTTTCTCCTGATGATCATGATATGACTTAGTCTCTTCACTCTTATGTATTTGGATTATTTATAATATATATTAGGAGGGAACTAGTTTTTTCAAGATGTTGATAATGACTATTATATTAAAGATAAGATGACTAAATTTATTTACTGTGAGTAAACCACTAGTTTTTTTAGCAACCATGTTGACCCTGTAGATTTCGAGCCAATAGTTTTCTATTTGACGGGGATAAATGTCATAGATTTTGAGGATTATAAATGATTCCCAAGGAATGTAAGACATTTATTAGTACATTATGAATTATATTAAGGTGAAAGAAGTCCATGAAATCTTGGTAGACCTGATTTCCATGTTTGATTTCAGGTTTAACCTAACATATCCATGGTAGATGAGTATGATGCAATATGAAGTATTCATATATTTACATTATATGTTCATACCAGAGCTAAGATAGAAGAGATTATTGTGACCCATTAAAAGATATATGTTGTATCCCTTCCAGTATTTGATACTACTATTACCTTATATTCAACCTCTCTAGATGATATGGTGTCATTCTGAGAGAGTTTTATACACAAACCCCCTAGGGTCAAGCCTGAATTGGTCACCCGAGCTAGCCCTTGACATAGCCAGATAAGAAATCATAATCATCCCATGATGGAGTGAATACCCAAGTATATTTGGGAGGAATAATTGGAAGTATTTATCCCAATTAAGCTAAAACAATTAGTGGAAAAATATTTTTTTCAAAAATAAATGAAAATAAACAAAATAATTAAACTACATTTACACATAAAGTGAATAAACCAGATAAGAAAAACATGAAATCCCCAAATGAACTAGAAAATCACTAAATCAGTATGTGACCCCAAAGGTCAATCTATGATATAAATACCAAAAATCACTCATATTAATTGGGACCTTGAAATAACTAGTACCTACGACGAAAATTAGTATAAATTAAAGGCCTGTATATTAAAACATAGCCGGTGTACTATAAATCTATTCCCAAAAAACTTTTCTAATAAAAAGAAACATCAATTTCTTGTTACAAATAATATATATAAAATATGTGTTTCATCATATTTTCTCCTCAATAAATAGGCAATATAAAACACTTTTTATTCGAAACATGTTTCTTTTCCATGATTGGTTCTTTATTATTTTAATGAAAAATATAAATGGAAAAAGAGATGTTGTTTTTTTATATAATTGATAATAGGGTGTAAAAATTCATAAAAAAATTCCATAAAACATTTCTAGATTCATTTTAACCATTTAATAAGGTAGTAAATTTGATATGTGTGTTGAAGAAATTATCACACAAAAAAGAAAATTCAGTATATCACACATGAGTTACTGACCAAAAAATGAATATAATATATCTACCACAGACAAATTAGTTACAATGGAAAATGGGGGTACCTAAGAGATTAGTGGATAATCTTGAACATATGTGAAACTATATAATCTCATATGCATCCCTCAACCAATTACAAAAATTCAACCACATGCTTGGCCTTGCCCTACCTGCTCTAACGGAGGCGCATAATCCCAAAGCAGTGCATGTTTCGTAAGAAGGGACACTATCTTGTGCATGAGGTAACCTAGTACAACACATATTACTATAAATTAATCTATATAGTCAATGATAAAATTTTAATACTAAATCGGGGTTTTCAAAAATTATATATTCATGTAAGAAAACATGCGTAAAGATTTATTTGTTATAATCACACACATAAGAAAAAACCCTAGAATCATCCCAATGAATGATCCATTCCCTTAAAACAATTTTCACACATGGTATTACCTTACGATTAACCTCCCATTCCATTTCACACAACCAAGGAACAATTATAATCCCTGGAGAGTTTTCGAAATAGGACCAACTTATGAATGTTCCAAACATGCCATAGTAAATCATTAAGTAGCCAACCATTTCCAATTAACCAAACCCACCGTTTCAAGAAAAGGAAAACACACAATTTATAAATCCAAAAACATTAATAAATATATTTTATAAATGAAAACACATTTTCAAACAAAAACCCTGTTATATAATCATTCATTTACTTACAAATTCCAACTAGGAAATTTATCAAATGTTTGGGGTGAGAGGTTTAGTAAAATAGTTTCAAACAATTCATAATAATAAGTAAATATCTTCTCTAAGAAAACAATTATTGCAGTTGTTAAAATTATCTATTTAACATCCAAGTAATGGTTATAATGAAATAAATAAATGATTCTTAAATATAATGGCCAAATAAAATGATAAAACCCCCTCAAACCATGGCCATATCCACAACGGAAACCCAAAAAAACTCCACATGGTTCCAAGAAATAAATAATAACCAAGAGGAGATTTAGAATCACAAAAAAATTAAATTTAAAACCACATAATAATGATCCATATACCCAAAACACCAAGCTGAATTGAAACATAAGTGAAATTAGATAATGAATGATGATGAAAAATGGATGATAATGATAAATTGAATATTTACCTGCAAAAGTTGAAGAAATACCTTGATTCCACTTTTTGAAGAGGAGGGGTTGTGTGTGTAGAAATGGGGGAGCTCCCATGGTGTGGTATGTGAAACAGAGGGGAAAAGATGGATTTAGTGTAAAATGGATTATTAATAAAATGGATTTCATATTATTTTAATCAATCTGAACACTTTTCATGTTTCGGTACAACAGTTTCCAAAACAGTACACCAACCATGTGTCCCCTTATTTGACACACTGGTAACCTGAACAGTTTAGATACATAGTTTTGTAAGCCATGCTCTAACCATGATACATTGTTTTATCAAAAGTAGTTGTAACATGTTTACACCTTTAGCAAGGTTTAGACATCCATGCTAGGAGATGTCCCCTAAACTATAGACAACCAAGGACCAAGATTGCTAATCCTAAGAGATACATGGATTGAGAAAAACCATGAAAAACCTATGATACTCAAACTATGTGAGTTCATAAGAAATTTGAAAGGATCAATACCTCATGAGGTCACATTGGTAACCCATATCCATGAACCTAAACTATAAAACCGAGGAAAAACATCATGAGGATCAAATGATAAATTCAAAACACACAAGTCTATTTAGAGAAACCAATAACAATGAGATAAACTGAAATAAAAGAAGAAAATAAAAATTGGGGTGTGATAATTCTTCCCATCATTATGCCTTCTTCCCCTAGAAGGCCCCAATTATTCCAAATCATCAAATAAGACACAATGTTCACTCATTCACATTATCAGATTCCCCAAACCAAAAAACAATTCATCCACCACCGTAATGAAAATCACACCTCTAACATGAAAAAAATCAGCAAACTCAACCCACTAGGTGTACAAATGATGGAAAAATCAATCTAAAACAAGAAAAACCTTCTCATAATCAAACAATGGAGTGTACTGTAAAATCCTAACATCCACCTGTATGGAAATGACATCGAATTAGAAAACTCATATAGAAACTACCCACTTCCATACCAACAGTAGTGAATAAACCGGATTACCAATATATAATTCTATAATTGAGTCCCCATCGTTTTTTAATTATATTTGGATACCCAAACAACACAATTGATCTAACATTGACCTTCTAATATAGAATAACCACATAGAAACCCAAAAAAACAAAGTGGTGTGAGAAGACATGCAGCATAACACACTTTCACTCTAAAATTCATATGTTCAAAAAAATACATTCCCATTAAATTGATGTTATAAAAAGAGACAAAAAATTATTTTAAATCATAATCACAAGACAAAACATCATAATACAGAATATACAAAATTGATTAAATTTAAATAAAAATAGTCTTTAAATTGATCACAGATAAACACTCTATACTTATGAATGGGTTGGGTTTTCATTCCAATAGTTGGATCTAGATTCACACATATTTATATAAACACCGAGAAAAATAAGTTAAAATGACCTAGATATCTAAAATATTTAAGTTCATTGTATAATTAATTAATATTGTACTCTTTAGACCATACCTACATCAGTGGTCATACAACAACGTCCTATGCATAAAATTATATAGGAAATGATCATTATGACTCATATTTATGCTACCTAAATTACAAAACTCATGTCACTGACTTATATAATTACTATAATCCCCTTCACTATATCAATAAATTTGAGAAAAAATTGCCACCCTGAGTGCCCCGACCACACCACTTCAACCAGAATATGTTTCCACACAATTCAGGTAAAGGATGTTAGGCCAAACTCTGACACCTCAATTGTATATCTGGAGAATCCCAATCAAAAAATGTTGACCCTTCAAATAATCATTGTCATCCCAATCTAGAATATATAGAGCTAGATCCAGAAAAAGATGAATAAAATTAAAACACTGATCCATCGCCATGCTGATGGTAGCATATATCAATCGCCCTCTCCACCTTCTTAGACACATAGAAGTACTACCAGATGAACTATTCCTTGATGATTTCTTAGGCTACATTTTTCAAATTCATAACCATAATGACTAGATTCTACCAATACAACTCAGACCGTTGAGAATAATGTTGGGAATCTTAACCATTCGACACTCAATATACTTAAGTAAACTAATGATCCATTCAATTTTCCCTATCCATTATGATTCTTAAAAGGAACATCATAACTATAATATAGGGGATGATACAATATCAAAAACTAAATAAGGATTTCTTGAGGATGATAATTTAGAAGGTCTCCTAAAATTGAACTACTTATATCTGCACCACAATATCCATTGATTCGGTAGTGGGGGTGTATAATAAACAAAAACAATTCCATGAACTCAATAAAAACTAACTCACTAACAAAACACATCCCATGAATACACAAAACCAAAAATACACTCCTAAATTTTAAAAACTGTTAAAAATAGCGCAAACCCACCAAGTGAAATCCAATTAAATATTCTACACACCAACACAGTTCATTTCAAATCAACTCCATTGAAATCCAACAAAAACCACAATTATTCCCCTTAAATTCATTTCCCTCTCCTTTAAACAAAAAATATATTATTAAAAAAATATTTAAAACCATTTCATCAAAATAATAAAATTTTAAAATAAATTTTCGAGACAAAAATTAAATAAAATTGTTAAAGCATTCAGCATTTCCCTAAAAACAAAAATATTTCAACTTATGATATATTTTTCACTATTTAAAATAAAGATTTCAAAATGTTATAAAAAATCAGAAGTTCCCAAAACAATATCTATATAGAGGAAAATAGTGTCAATGGGTGACCATGTTGTATTGTTGATATTCATATGCCAATTATGCCACCATCATAAAGAGTCTCTCAGAACCATATCCCTTATTCCACATGACATTCCAATTCAAGTGATACCAATAAGACCACCCATCCAAATCCCATTTCATTTCCCAACTAGAAGAAATCATACTAGAACCAAATAATATGATCAAAACCTAACTTCACATGGTAACCCAATGTTCGGTACATAAATCATTGTCCATACACTCCATCATACCAACACACCAAGATCTAACCATGCTACTCAATCTAAATTGAGATCACAAATAAAAATAGTTTAACCAGGAGGTTAGGCCTTCTAAATAACCTACAATGTGATACGATTTTCTCAAAAAATGAAATTTTTTGACCCCGAATCGATCGCTTGAGCTGACCCACAACAAAGCCAAATAGTTGTTCTCAATATTTTCAACATTGTGAAAAGTGCCAAGGAATTTTTAGTGAACCCATAGGAATGATTTTTCAAAATTTAAATAACCAAAAAATGGAAACCAATATGTGATGATCAAAATTCAAAAAAATAATATATATATATATATATACAACAATAACTAAAACTAAGACGAACATTAAAACCCCAAATTAACCTAACAACCACTAAATCTCAATGTGTACCTGAGGTTCACTCTCTAAAACAAAAAACCCAGTAACATTCATTGTGATCGAGTCTAAATTGAAACATGTACAAGATACAAAAATAATAATAATGTATAATTATGAGTGTTAAACCTTGGAAGGCGTTCCCAATGTATTAATGTCCATGGAAGTTCCCATAAACAAAAAATAATCTATTGAGAAATTGAATAAAATATATACAACATTAAATTTTAAAAAAAATATCATTAAACAAGTCACAAACAATTTCCTTTATTATTTGAAACTGATTTCATTAGCATGAATGTAGGCTTTGGATTTTAAAGATGGAGATACAGTAAAGAAAAGATGGTGTTTTTATTTAAAATGATAAGAGGGTGTAAAACATTCATAAAACATTTCAAAAATCAATATTTCAATTTCAAAAATAGGTACACTATACATGTGTGTATATGTATTAGTCACATAACAAGGGAAATGGAATATAGATCATATGAGTTACTAAAAAACAAGGAACCAAATTGGCCGACCACAGAAAAATTAATTCCATGGTAACATGCAGGTAAAAAGGAGCTCAATGGATAATATAGAGCATAATGAGTCTGGAAACACCATGTAGTAATTTATCACACAATTACAACAATCCACCCACACACTCTGTCATACCCTCCCTAGTAAAACCAAGGGGTACAACTCCAAAGTAGAGCACAATCCATTCTAAAGGCCATTATCCAGGGGATGATCTAAACTAGTACACTAACCAAACCATGAGAAAACTCTAGTTGTGGCTGGTTCCAATGTCAATACAGAAGATATAGTGTAGAAAATAAAAAAAATACATCCATGAATATACATATATATAGTACAATAACACACATAATCATAAACTACTGAAACACCCCAACAAACAATCCATTTCCTTTAATGGATTGTTTCACAAAGGAACCCCATACCAAGTGCCTCCCATACCATTCTACACATCCAAAGAATTTGGATAATCCAAGTGTAGTTTTTAAGCGAGGACCAACTTAGGAATGATTCAATCCGGCCTCAAGAAAACCTTGAGTAACTAACCATTTTTAGAGAACCAAAACAATCTTTTAAAAATAGGGGAAAACACCATAATTATATCCAAAACCATTTAAAAATTCATTTTAGGAATAAAATTATATTTACAAATGAACCCTATACTTTAGAAACCATAATTCACTTACAATGGATCACTAAGAAGTTTAATAGACACATGATCTGTGATGTTTAGAAAAACCAATTCAAACAGTCTATAATAATAATAATGAAAGAACATTGAATCATAAATAAAATTGTCTTATGAATACCATATCATTAATTAACATCCACATAACATCTGAAAATAATGATATCCTTGATCCATAAATTTAAAGGCTATATGTGAAGAAAAACCTACCTCAACCCACAAGAGATTCAACAATGGTGACCTGAAACATCATAAGAAGAATCCATGAATTGAAGGGAATCCAATAGAAGCCTTAACAACACAAAATCCCCAATTTTATCACATTAAAACAAGAAGCATATACAAAAAATACAAGGGGATATTAGAAATATAAGAATAAATTAAGTAATAATTATGGGGAAGAAGGGAGGAGGTTAATGCCTTGATGATTCACCCAAAAAATATGATGAAATACCATAATACACCCATTGAAAGTTGATGGGGCATGGGGAGAATTGGAGGAGTTTAGATGGTGTATTACAAGAATGTGGTGAAAAAATTGGGTTTTGGGATTAATAGACATAGAAAAGAAGAGGAGGGATTTATCATTTCTCAACACACCTAGGCATTGTTCACAATAATGCCACACAGTTTACAAAACCAAGCAGCATGTGTATGCCCCCTCACTAGACACACTGTGAATATATACGGTTTGGACTCACTCTTTGGAATACCAAGCATAAACCATTGTTCTGTTGAAAAAATCATAAGCATGTGAAACAGTTCCACAATGTTTGGACAATTATTCTTAGGGCATGCACCATTAACCATTGACACATTAGGACCTATACAGTGTCTCCTTAAAGATTCATGGTTTTAGCGAGTCTATGTGAATCCCTTGAAACTCAACCCAAGTGAGTTGAAAACGAACTGCAAAGGATCTGATCATCAAAATGTCTCATGATTACCCCTTAACCATGACCCTAAACATTGAAAATGATGAAAAAGAATCCAAAAAAATTATATCTGAAAAACCTAATATAATTTATACAAATTAATAGAATGGAGGCAAATCAAAATAAAATAATGAAATAGAAATCTAGGTAAAATAGGCATTGTTATTATTTTGGTTGGATTCGGAATAATCTGGCACCTCTTGTTAAATATCTCAGTGAAAATTATTCTATAAACATGTTTGATCTTGTGGTATCACAGAAATAACTAAAGGTGATTCATCATAACCAAGAGGTTTAGATTGATAACAGATGGCTAACAAATGAGATAAATACCTTGAGTGCTATAATGTAGGATATGAGAACAAACAATATGTTTAATATAGATACATTTTTGGAATTGTTTGAGAATTTACATATCATGGATTCAACATTTAGTTCTCCACCTCTATACTCATCCTCATATATAGAGTTGATTCATTCAGTTGTTAGAGAGGAGATACATGTTTCTTTGGGGTATGTTCTTTATTCTCTTTATGATGTTCAGTGTGTGATAAGACAACAATGTTATCTTGTTTATATGATGGTGAGGGAATGTTTGAGTGATTATCGATGTGGATGGGAACAAATATTTGAGGCTATTAAGTATTACCTTTCTATTATTAACACAATGAATTACTTTCACTCCCACTTCTTGTTTCTAGGTGAGAAATGTTTCATGCCACTAGTTACCAGATATTTCAAGGAACATGTCACTCAATCGAAGGATATAAATCATACACTTTAGTTGTTTATAGTGGAAAATAATGACTTCTTTTATTCCATATATCATTGTGAATCATCGTTATAGAATTAATAAATATTATAAAACATGTATTCTATGTGACATATAATTCAATAGTAAATCCTCTAGACATTCTAGTGACTTATCATCCATCTACTCCATCCACTACCCCTGAATATTTCAGACCTGCTATTTTCATAAATTAAAATTTTCTCTTAACTTATTAGTTTTATCATCTCTGTTAATAAATAATGGAAGTAGACAAAAATATTTTTCCGATAATTTTCTGAGATCTACCATCATATACTTTAGTAAAAATAGTCAGAACCACAGTTACCTCAACCTCTACCTCAATTCCCTTACCTCTACTATAGTAAAATCATCTACTTATTCCAAATTCACAGGATGTGTGTTTTTTAATATATATTTATATTTGATAAGAATTGTATTTGGATTTCTTACACCCAATTTTATTCCTATATAAAATTTTTATAATTAATCATATTTTTCATCCTTGATGTTATTTTTTCTTCAAATCAAATTTTGATAATCCTAGAAGGGGGAGAATATTTTTTCTACATGTATATTAACACATTTTTCATATGATATAATAACTATGTGAATATAATATATTTCATACCATATTTATTTATCATATATTATTTAAATTAAAGTTTGTATCCTCATATTTTATATTTTATTAGTTAATCATATATCATTAATTTTTCAAATATAACTATTTTATAAATAGTTTTATTATATACATGGTTTCTAAAAATACATGATTTCTGATAATACAAATGGGAGTATTGTGGGAACCTCCAAGTATAAATTTTTATATTCCCTTATTCTTTTTTTTATATAGAATTTTATTATTTTTTGATAGAATTTCATAATATAATGTAATCAGATGAAAATTTTGATATGTGGTGAAAAGAGTTAATACCAGAAATTAACAACCACTAGGAATGAGTCATAATCAGAGATGGATAATTCTAAAAGATGACTCCCCATTAGGGATTATTCACCACCATAAAAGAATCACACCTAGAAAAGTATCACTATAAGAACAAACTCACCTCAAAGAATAACCTACACTAGGATGAAAAATTTTAACATGGTAACTCCTTAATATACTTCACTATTAAAAATACCATATATTAAGATGATTCAGTAGAGAATATGTGTCACTGATAATGATGAAATACCATCAGATGATCACTGCAGAATATGGGTCACCAATGAAGATGAACTACCATCAGATGATTCACTGCTAAATATGAGTCATCGTGGAAGATGAGTTAATGCTAAATAGACTAACACGATATGATCTACCTCTTTCCCGATTCACTGCCAGTACTGACTCACCACCGAGCATCAGTCACTATCACTATGTTGCAACATCTATATGTTGTGAAATTTTAATTAAAATATCTTAATTTAAATGTTAATGAAATTAATGAGAAGAGTTATTTTATAATAATATTTTGAACTATTATTGGGAAATATGAATGTCTATGTCAAAGATCAGTAAGAGGATGCAAGGGATCATGATGATTGTTCTATATAAAAACACTCCATCCTGAAGTGCTTCATATTAGTAAGAATTCTACCTTATGCATGTGTATTGACAGAGATTTAATAAATAATCTTGTGTCATATTTTCTGCATACATGAAGGATCCATACACATGAGATTACATGTTACATACATAACTAAATTTTTACTATGAATGAGTGGAGTACAGTGAGAATCTAGATACAGTCATACTTTTATAAAAAGAGAGATTTTGAATGGACTGTTTTACATATATATTATGAGAAATGTTCCAAGATCCACTCCATGCAACATTCAGTGATACTCGGGAATATTTATCACTCCATACTGATCAACAATATCTTCTTCCATTTATACTAAATTCTCTTTATTCTTCTTGATTTTAAATTCTAGTAGTGTGTTATTTTTTTTTGTTTAATAAAACACAATAAATATTATGAAAATACTTTATATTATTTTATACACTATTCACTATGTTTTAATTTTTTCCCATGATTATTGTTGATTTCATCCATGCATGGATAGTCTTCTTTTTATACCCAAAATTATTGGGGATTATGTCAATATGTGGCCTAAACATCTTGTATTCCATTGTCTGAATACCTGATCTTGGTTTTGTATTAGATTATATTTATATAATCATCTTTTAATTGGTTTATATTTAATTAGAGGGGATTCGGTCTCGACTTGATGTTGATCCCCTTATTTTATTTGGTTGACTGATTTTATTTTGTATCATTCTTTTAAAATCAGTAAATTATATTTGATATAAACTTTAAAAATCATTAATTGTATAAGTAATATCACAAAGTTATTATATAAATATTTTATTCAGAAAATTGATTTATAAAGTTAATACAATTTTCATACTATTATAAATGAGACGTAATATGGATTTTATAAATATTTTATAAGATAAAATTTATATTATAATACACTTTTGAATAACTATAAATGTTATTATTAAATAGATAGATTTTAATTGAACATTATTTAATATATGTTTTTGTTGGGAACTAAATTCAACCCCCTCTTGAGTTATTAAATCATAATTTTAACCTTATTATAACATATAAAACATACACAATCATTCAATGATCATTAATCATTAATAATACAATAAATATTGTTCAAAACAAAATACAAAATTCATAACAGTTAAAAATCATCAATACTAAATCATGATCCAAGGCAATAAATAATAAGTATAAGATATATGTTTATGGAATATATATAAGCATAAAAAATTCCTATAATTATGAAACACTAAATGAATACCTTTTTTTATTGGGTTCACTCCCCATTACATTGTTTCGATAGTCGATGTTCACTCCCAACAATATCATAATAAAAAATTATCTTACCTAATTGGGTTTAAATTTCATTTCAATAAATGCTATCTCATGAGATATTAATCATTTTTTAGTCATTTACAGAAATATATATTTTTAAGACCACCCAAAACATAATCTATCTATATATATATGTTTTTAACAAGTTCATGTTAACATTCATCAATTCATTGTACTACAAAATACTAGAAAGAAAAAAAATTATAAATATTTTATCATAACATATTTAATCTACGGTAAGGAAGTTGGTTTTATTGAGTCATCCATATATATAAATAATAATAAATATTATTTATAAATAATTATATTAAATCATCAGACCATATCCCTATTAATATAAAAAATATCTTAACACTTCCTTACATATATGAGAAAACATTTAAAAGTTTATTCAATCATTTCATTGGAAACAGAGAAATTATCTTTTACATTCAGAAACATTTAAAATTATAAATTCGTTGAATATTGGGAATAAACAATTTTTAAAAATAACCATGAACACATATAATGTATGCTTTATATAAATGAAATGTCATGATAGTTAGAAAATTCATTTATTCAATAAACATTAATATGGTTTATTTTTTTTCTTTTTGTAAAAAAATGTATTCGTTCATAAAAATTTGAATATATTCCATTTAACAATCTATTAAATAAAGTCATATTTAATAATAATATTCTCACCAATAGTAAATTTTATATAATATATAATACCATATAACTTATTAAACGCATAAGTACATGATCTAATACAATATTTCACACTCATACATTTCTAGGATCATTTGGTTTTATTCTATTAGAAAATAATGTAAATAATTAGAAAAAAAGTTTCTATTTCCACGTAATATCACATTTTCCCACATAACCGAATCTTTGTAGTGGCATGAAATCTTTGATTAAGCCCGTTGAAAATTATTTTATAATGTTGGTTGTGAAAAAAATCATAATAAGTGACATAAATAAAATGAAAATCATTATTCAGATCATAAACATGAAATGTTAATAAGAATTTTTTCCCTTCTTAAAAAGATGAATTTGATCTAAAATAAACATTTACATTTCCCTTAAAGAAAACATTATTTATTAATAATTATCATGAAATATTTTATATTAATTCATAATAAAAAAATCGTATTCATAAGGGTTTCATGGAAAACAATATTTCCATAAAAACATTTCACTTGCATAAATTTTTTTATAAATAATCTTTAATAACCTAAGATAATTCTCAGAACATTTGGAATCAAGATATTTTCATAATTAAAATTATAGTTATATAATGTAGGAATCATGGGAAGTTATCCTAATACTCACAGTAAGAGGAAACCTTACAATTAAATCACATAACCTGATAATTCTCTTATCTATTAGAATAAACCTATAACTGGTAAACATCATTAATTTAACCAATAATTGGATAAGTATATTATCCTCACCCATAATTAGATCTATATTGGGATCCCCAACCATTTATTTATAATTTCTGAGAACCATATCATGAATAATTCATTTTTATCATTCATTACAATCATAAATCCCATTTAAATTATAATTTATTCCCATAAGAAATAACACATTAACTTTTTTGATAAATATAAGTCAAATTTTATTGTTTTTTTTTTGAAAAAATTAAAAACATATATAATTTTGGGAGAATTATCTTATTTGAAAATAACTTTGGAATATTATAATATAATCTTGATAACAAACAATGACTATTATTATTGGAAAAATCAGTCTTGCTATATACATTAAAAGGTATTCATTGTAATATTTTCTAAGAAAATATTTTAATTACCAATATTTTAAAAACATTAATGTATCGTTTAGAAAAAATTAAAGAGAAAGAAAAATGTTGTTTAAAATGATATATATAAATATTAATACATGAATAATAAAATTCTTGGAACATTTTATAGACATATGATTCAATAAATTTTTTTAAACATTTAAATCATTTTTTAATTAAAAATCACTGGCCGTAAAACTAAAATACCTTCCCACATTATCTAACTATTTAATAATACAATTATATTTCTAAAATATTTTCTTAAAAATATATTACTTTTTGATTCATTATCATTAATCATTTTATTTCTTTTATTACATTATGTTATTTAGTTACAAAAATTATTAGTTTCACATTGGACATTTGAGGGGAATTTAATTTATAATCTGAGAACCATGTTAGTTCAATAACAATAGTCAATGAGGTTTTAACATAACATAATTTTAGAATATCATTATCTCTAAATAAATTTTATCTATTCTATGGATTATTTAACTCTCAACAATGATCTGAAAACAAATAATTATATATTAATACCAACATTATAAATTAAAAATTATCAATAATATTTACCACACTATGATATATATATATGTGTGTGTGGAAATAATTTACACAATTTTACAATAATTATTAATTATAGTAAATTACGACTCATTTTTTCTTATAATCATTTTATTAATAAAAACAATTTATTTTTCTTCAAAGATTGTTTTAATTTCCATTTGGAAGTAGAATGTATAAATATGTTATAACTTTTCAGATATTCTAGTTATAGAAAAAAATATAATTTTATGAAATATTCATTTAAATATTTTCATTAGGTTAATTGTTTGTAATTTTTTAATAAGATTTATCTTTATCTTAATACTTCAATATAATGATTTTATTAAAAATGTTACTTTTTTGTAAATATAATTTAAATTTATAATTAAATTTTCTATTTTATCTTCAATTAAAATTACCTCCATTTAATTATAAATAGTGTATTTAGTTTTAACTAAGTCATCATTATAAAATATTTTTTAATAACATCATTTTAGAGCTTCAAATGGAGTTTTCTAAAAACTTTTTTTTTTGTTTTACACATTATAATGAATTTATTATCTCAATGTAATAAATATTTAATACTGGAAATAAACTACTTATTTATAATTAAGATATTCAAATTATATATATGTATCCCCTTTATGTTTTCAATTATAAACATTTACTGAGGTAAATATATTTCATCATGGTAAATAAAAAATGAGTAGAATATGGATAGAACTAAGGGATAAGATCATGACATCTCCAAAAAAATCCTTTATTTCATTGTATAGATTCTTTTGGACCTTAGTAATATTTTACTGAATGGTTTTAATGTTTATTTACAATTTTCTTTAATAAATACATTAATATTATATTTTTGAATTGAATAATACAAAATGCCTCTATCATTGATTAAATGTCTATACTATATTTTCAAACTTATAAAATGATGATATGTTCAACAATATATTTTTAATGTTAAAATTAATTATTTCTTATCATGGTAATATATTTCTTACATTTTAGGGATGGAGATATTATCTTAAATAACTATGCAACACCAACATAACTATCATTCTTGTAGTAGACAAAAATTACATTTACGAATACTAATACAATTAAAATGTGTATGAATTATTTGTGTCCATGAAATTTTTAAATAAATTTATCCTATTGTGAATGACTTATTTTCTATCCAAATTCAATTTCTATATCATTATCCTTAATGTCGATCTACATGAATTGTTAGGAAAATAAATATAAGGATATCTTATATTTAAAATAAAATATTAAATTATTTAAAAAAAATAAAATATAATAATTCAAAAAATTAATATTACATGGTATATCATGTCAACCATTGACCACTTATTTGTCACTATTACATTTATAGTAATTTTCTTGACCTCAATATTGAAAAAAAAAACATTGACACCATGGTAACCATCAAATGTGTAAGAGGAGGTTAAAATAAATAAATAAGGGTTAAAACAACACCTTAACATTTATAAACATTATTAAATGAGATTAATTAAAATAATACACTTAATAATTTATAAAAATATAATTTTGGTGAATCATTGAAAGAAAAAATATTTATTATGTATAAATTTTATTAGTAATTCTAATTCTGTCATTTCTATCACTATAATTGGACATCACAAATCCCCTCATACTCACACAACCATTATCAACTTATCTCACCCAACAACAATGTATCCTGCTTATAATCCTCATTCAATAATTAATTAGGGTTATTTGACCTTCATAATACCATATCTAGTGTCCTTAAAATGAAATCCAATGGATGTCTTAGAAAGAGGAGGTAATTGATTTTACTGGTCTGTTTCATTTTATATCTTCTCTATCTTAAATATTTTTTCAATGAACCATTAAAATATATGAAAATGATCAAAAAAAATTAATATTATGTTATTATTTATATTTAATAACCTTTATCCATCTCCCTTTCCATCAAATATTAATTCAATGTATCATTTGTGTGTACATATGGACTATCGCACCCACGTCGTGATATGATTGATTTCCCATCACTATCATCAATTTTATGTTATTTGGAGGGAATTATTAATAATATAATATATTTTGTAATTTATTATTATTCTATAATTATAATATTGTTTCTACTATATTGCATTTTCATATCTGAAAAATACTACATTACTCGTGTGTTCTTATTGACTTCCACCTCCACAAAGTGAAGTGATTCATCATTAATTTGCAGTCTAAATAGATGTTTATAAGTATAAATTAAATTATGATATATTATATTTATTATATATTATTTATTCTAGTTATATTAATTAAAATTATATTTTCTTTCCTTATATCAACATTAAAGTGAAAACATAACTTTTGCCTATATATGAACTACCATCTCCTTGAATTGATGTAATTTTGTTTTTGTACCTATTTCATATGAATGGATAAACATATTTGATAATGTTTTAATTATTATAGTTATTCATTATTAATATTTATTATATTATGATACCATGACCATTAGGTATGGACTAGAACCATCAAATTGAAATATTCCTAGAGAAAGGATAAATTATCACTCCAAAAATATGGGATGGAACTTTAGATAACAGTCTTTTACCTTGCTTTTGTTTTTAGGAGACATATTCCATATTCAACCCTTATATATTTTATGTGGTGTATATAATACCCCTTTGATTTACTATATCATGAATAAATTTATATTAACGGTATAAAATGTTTTATTTTAATTTACTTATATTATTTTTATTATTCATCAAAACATAATAATATGGTTTTTGGTTTCTATTATAGTCCCATTTTTTTCATGATTGTCTGTAAATAATACCTTTAGGTAAATTTTAGGGATCTTACCCTTTATACACTATATTTTTTTCATATGTTTACTCCTTCAACTTTTATATATTAAAACAATATTTAACTTCGTGGAATCTAAAATGAGTGATATCATGTTTCTAAAGAAAAGGAAATCTTATTTTCTTTTTTATTAAACAAAATTTCACATATATGTTCTTTGTCACAGTTATTATGCTATTGAAGTTTTTAGTAATACCTGATTATTTTTAAAACGTTATTTTTCATTATTATGTTCTTATAATCTGATATTTTAAAATCCTTTATTGAACATTTTCTTAAACATATAATTATTGAAATTTTTTCCGAATATAGTAAAAGAATTTTCCCTATTAATGTATATGAAATGAATTCATTATCCCAATATCATGAACAATAATTTCATTTAATCATCATTTAGATGATTCCTTTGAAATTTCTATATAAAATCATTTTAACAATAGATTATGATTTTGTAGATTAAATTTTTAAAAAATTATATTTTTCACATGTTTTGAAATTATTTTTTGAATGCTATTTTCACTATACTTTTCATCTATATCAACATCATTTTTGTATTTTTATGATTACATAGGGATATATTCTAATGATATAATTAATTTTCATTTTCTTAATTCCTTATGATGATGATGGGTTAAGGATGATTCTCCAAAAATCTATTTGGAAAAATATAATTATGTTTTGATTAATAATTTATGAAGAAAATTTCATGTACATGGGCTATAAAATGATTAAATGATAAAATGACTATGAAACATCTTCCATTTCATGTTGTATGTTGTGATGATATGCTGATTGTTTTAAGATCATTTGGAATATATATGAATGGATTTAATTATGGGATAGGTCACCCCTAAATAATATATCCCTCTAATGCATTGCATATAGATGAATATATAATTTGATAATACGTACTGCGGTGTAGAGTAAAGATTTTTTTTAAAAGGTATCTATCCAATAACCTTGTCTTAGAAGTGAACTATGTATATGGAAATCAGTGTGTGTGGATGAAACTCAATCTAATAACATAGACTTCGATGTGATCCTTGACCAATGAAATTACTTTCTATTATTATGCATGTATCACAAAATTAAGCATTATTATGATATATTCTCTTGGATCATTATTGATTAATAATGATTCCAAACTCTCATGTCCTTTTAAAATTTTGAGATAAATTCTTGTACAATAAATCATTATTTATGATTAGTGAATTTTATGGTTATGAATTTATTATGTTAGGATAATTTATTTATACCCTTATCCTGTGTCATGATAATTCATTGAAATCTCATATGTTTACTCCTACTGAGCATCTGAGTGAACACATTATTATGTTTCCATTTTCTTTAATAATAAATGAAATTTTTTTAATTTTTTTGTAACATTGAATAGTATTTTGGAAAAATAAATCTACAGATGAGTTTTTAGTTCAATTATGAAATTAGATGGTCATTAGTCATGTCTCTTAGGACACTTATCCTTTATGACCTTTACGTGTCTATAAATTTATCGGGTATTTAATATTCCTCAAAATATATTTAATGTTTACATATGAAATTTTCGGGTTTCCTCAAATGTTATTAGATATGGGATCCATTAAATTTTAGATATTTGGATTCGAGAACTATACATAAACAACTAGTGTTATTATTTTTTGTAGAATAATATCTAGTTGTTTTGCTAATGTATATGTTGGTTTTTTCCTAGTAAATAAATCACTATATGGATAATATAATGTGTATGAAAATGTGGCATGTATGTACCTTGGGTTAATAAATATCATATGGTAATTTTTTATTAAATAAATTGTCATCAGTTGATGATTACTGGTCCTAAGTCAACACATATATCTAGACACCATTGAGTGATATTCTTTAGTTAATTTAAATTTTATTTAGAAACTGTTATGAAATATTTGAATAGATAATAAAAATGGGTGACCTAGGTTAATATTGATTTATATTGGGTTGAATATAATCCACTATGATTTGGATATCATATGAATGATTTTAGATATAGATATATATATATATGACTTCATACTATGAATATTGTTCCTCCTAATCTGACTTTTTATTTTAGTAAATTGATAAAAACTAAATGAAACTTGTTATTGATGAATGTGATGTAAAATTGAATGATTTTCCTCATGAGAAATTAAATTCAATGTGGTTTGAAATGAAAAACCTTGATATTATACATAATTAGTTATCTCATAATATGAATAAAGACATAGTCTTGGGAGAGTTGCCTAATTATTTGATAAGATAAAATTGAATTTCATGGGTGTTTCATTAATGAATTCCATAAAGTGAGAAGATTATACATTATACATATATTGTATGAGGAACTATGTACATAGATAAATTTATTAACAGAATGAGAAGATGTTCTATGAATCAAAAATTGCAGTATAGAGCTTGTAATTCCAAAGAAAATATTTGGGTCTTGTTGTTGGAAAATGATGTCAATCCTATGGTTCCATTTATAATTGAAGTCATCATCTATTGGTAACTTTTTAATTATCTATGTAAAACTCATATTCTAAGAGATAAATCATAGAGAATTAAAGGGAATATGTGATAGAAATCATTAATGAAGAAACATTTATGTGTTTATAATTTGGGATTTTATAATTATATTATATATGAATTTCTTTATTAACATTCTAGATATAATATTAAAAAAACATCTTAGGATTTTCCTTTAATAGTTTTAATATGATTATTTTCATGCATATATAGAATGGTACTAGTACCCTACAAAAGTGATTTTTATTAATGAGATATTTTTTGAAAACACGATATTGAGCGATATAAAAAAATTAATATGTTCCTGATGTCGAAAGAATAATATTTAAATGGGATAATATATTTTATATATAAATATCTTTATTACGATAGTTTGTGTAAAGTGGAAATATATAGTATTTTCTTGTGGATTTATGATGATTCAATATATTTAAAAAACTGAATAGCATATTTTAGGAAGTATATGGTTAGGGTGTATATATTTTTTATATGTTTCCTTATAATCTATTGGTATTTTTTGTCGATAATTGTTATACTTATTAGGGATAAATTTGTGATCAATTCATTTTAATCATTATAATTCAATTTTGATCTGAAATGTTTTGAATTGTTCCCGATATAATTATTTATGTAATGTTTTTATTTTTTTATTTTATTTTATAATATATATTTTGGATATTGTTTTGTGATTATTTATTCATATTTGATAACATGTTCTTACAATTTCATTTTCTGAAAATATCTGGTGAATTGAGGAATGACTATTCTTTATTTTTTGGATCATATGATATATTTGAAGTTAAAAATAGTGCTTAAGGAATGAAAAATAAATCATCATGTTTATTTATAGTAGGTAATATTTTATGAATAAAGAGAGGAAACCCATTTAAATCACAATCAAAGTATGAAATTATGATTATAGTATGGAAGTAAATTATTCACATTATCTCATATTCTCTACCTTCATGATAAATAATTTATACAGCTGAATTATGTGATGATAAATATGTCAGGTATTATGTTGAATGTATTTCTCAGTTATCAATGTATATTTTTTTGAAACTCATCATTATTATAATGTTATATACTAATCTTTAGAAATAAATAAATAACAAACACTATGTTTCCATTTAACTTTCATAGAATTTGTTTTCTATGAAAAAATATATATAATATATTATTAAAATTTCATGATAATATAATTATAGAAAGTGAAATTTTAAAATTTTGAGGGATAAATTTTTTTCAAGAGGTATAATCTAATGCTTAGATATATAAAAAAATATATCTCCTAAAAATATTTGTAACAATTCGATATCATGGTTTACATGCAACAAAGACCACAAAATGAAATGTGATATATTATAACCTAGAAGTTAAAAGCACGGTTATGAATAGGAATAAAGACATTATAAATATAAATAAAATTTTTTTAGTCAATTTTAATGTATTGATTAATTCATAGAAAATATGTATATAATTTATGGTAATGTCATGTAATCCTTCAAGAGAACTATACTTTCTTCAAAAATTTGTTTCTATTTAAATATTAATGTTGAAATGATAATTAATTTATATTATTTTAGAAATTTTATTTATGGAAAAATAAATAAATTTTGAAATAATAAATTAAATATTATACTTTGTTGAATTTTAGAGATTTTCATAAAGAGATCTATTTTTACATTAATTGTTAAAAATATTGATATTTTTAAAAATAAAATTTCATTCACTAAAAAAACTAATTAAAAAGTATCATTGTGTTATGAATTTAATATTAAATTAACATAAGAATTTCATAATTTATTTTATCTAATTATTTATATAGGAATCATTGTTTTACGTTATTTTTTAATTTGTGAATTTTTTGTCTTTCCAAATATTTTTCACAAAATGGTTTTTCATTGTATTTTATAAATTTAAATTAGATATGAATTATTACAATTATATATATTTAGTAATATAAAATATATAAAATATTTGAGATTAGTGGTTTCATAATTTTTAAATAGTTCCCATTTATTTTTTGTAATTAAGAATAGTAACTGTGGTAAATATTTTTCTCCACAACAATTGTAAGAAGGGAAAATATGGTTAAAAAGTGAAAAGGAATGTAAATATCCAAAACAAGACAATTTTCATTATTGGATAGGTTTCTACTAAACATTAAATAATTTATTTATGTTCAATAAATTTTGTTCAAAATTCCTTTATCGACGACTTTTATATTATTTTATGCAAAAACAGAATACATGAGGTCACCCACTTTGTTTTAATGTCTTTATTATTTTTAATATTGAAAGATAGAGTGTATTATTTTTATAGATGGTTTTATGAATGATGAATGACTTATTTGTTGGTAAATTATATCATAAAATTTATTGATGGAATAATTATCTAAAATTCAAAAGCTACTAGGATGCAATGCTTATTGAAGTAGAAAACAATCATATACACTATTTTTAATAATATTAAATTTAATTCAATATTGATAAATTATTATGTTACACAATTTTTTTTATAAATATAACATATTATTAATGTGTTAAATGTTTATATTTTATTCCATTTCATTATTGTTGTCTATAAAGTAAAAATACATGATCAGTCTTGTATGTGACTTTAATGATATCTTATGTTAAATAAGATTTATTCGATGAATTAAAATTCATAAAAATAAAATCCTTTAAAAACATTATCCTATATGAATAAAAATATATGACATTTTCCAGTCGTGGGTTACTTTTACATTAATTGTAACTTATGTAACCACTAAAATGTATAAAACATGAATATCATATTAGATATAGAAAGGGTTAACAGAGGTAAAACATACGGATAAAGAATAAAATATCAACTATACATGTCTAAATTTAATTTTATGAGATAGGTTTTAGTAATAATCATTCAAGATTTAGTATATATCAACATATTACATTTTTCACATAAAATTTAATTTTTTATATATGAATGTTTTATATAATTCAATTTGTGTCAGTATTTTACTATAAATGTACACCATTGTTCCTATCATTCTCACACCATGGTGAGACACTTCTATAAAAACATAACAAGACATCTACTAAAAATATTTATACATGTTATAGATTTAATTTTATCATCTATGTACTATCTAAAGGGTCTTTAAAATTAAATATAAAGGTGGTCTCAATTAGAAAGTAATAGTCTAACAAATATCATTCATTTTTTTCATATCCAACCTCCAATTATGTCATAACCATTAGTATATGACCAGATAATTATATAAAAAATACTATTATGTTTTAATTTTTCTTATTATTTTTCTCCATGAACATTTTCATCAAATGCTAAAACAATGTATCACTCATCCGTACATGTGGAGTACCGCCTGAACATAATGATATGAATCAATTTCAACAACTATCTATATTTATTCAATATTAAGAATTATTTAATTATTATGAATGATATTTATTAAATAATTATAATTTTATAGTTATAATATTATATCTACCTTCCTACATTCATATCATTTATAATATGATAACATTGTATTTGAATTCTTGTGGACTACCACCTAAATAGAGATATGTGAATAGTTTTCCATTTTTCGTCTTCATGGATGGTAATAAAGATATATTAAAACAATTTATATGAGTTTTGTTATATTATTATTTTTTAAATGGGAATTAAAATTTACCTTTCTTTCGTTCATTCTATCAAAAAGTGAAATAATCACCTCTACATATGTACGGAGTATCATTTATAGGATATGATGAAATTTATTTTTTATCACTATATATATATATGGTAATAAAATAGTAAATGGAGAATAAATATGATTTTAATAACGCTATTTTTTTATAAAATGAAACACAAACCAATATAATATGCCCGGAACTATAGAATCAAAATAAACATGGAAAACTGACCAATGTTCACCCCTATGTTTTTTCATTGATGAAATTATTAATAAGATAATAAGAATAGATTATATTGGAATAAGAAATAGTTTGTTTTGTTTGAATATTCTTCTTGAATATATTTATTATAAATAATTTTTTTTATGATATAGGATTTCATTCATATAATGTTGGATTAATCTTCATGTAAAGGGTTCTCTTATCACTATATTTTTGTGAGACTTATGTCGTTTTCACCATGAGTTTATTCCATATAGTATATATACATCAACTTTTAGATTCTATATCATTAATAAAATTATATTCATGGTGTTTAATTTTTTTTTATTCTTTATTTCACGGGGTTTAGGATTCAAATATTTGCAAAATGATTATGAATTAATGTTACGATCTCATTCCCATTCATCAATTTCTATACAAAATTCACATTAAGAAAAATTATATATTTTATATCTTATAAACCAAATATAATTTATTCTCAAATTTTTATTCTAATATTTCTTTTTTATTAGTACAATTTTCCTTTTATTTGTTGTTAAAATGATCAAAAAATCCTTTTATGTAAAATTCATCCATTTTTTCTTTTTGGTCAATAGAAATTATATTTCATGTCAATGTCCATTGAAATTTTTCTATTCATGTATTTACTTATTCATTAAATTTAATAAAAACATAAATTTAAATACATTTTACTTTATTTGAAGGTTCTTATAATTAATATTATCCTAAAAACATTTTCTAAATAATTCAATTTTTTAATTTGTAGTAATATTTTTAAAAGATTTTTCTATTTTAACATATAGTGGTTCAAAAAATTTCCCCATAGTCATGAGAATTATTTGATTTAAATAAACCTTTATATGTTTCTATGGTTATTTAAATATTAAATAATATTTTCAATTATATGAGAAATTTTAATTAAAATTTTATTGAAACAAATGATGTGTTTGTCATGATTTCAAAGAATAGTTTGAATTTACATTTAAATATATTCTTACACAATGTTAGGATCCATTAAAAATATTATTATTAATTATGTATTTTATATTATGAAATAATAAACATTATTTTTTATGCAAAATGTTTTTGATAATTTAATGATGATTCTATAAAACCCATTTTTTCGCAGTTTATTTATGTTATGGTGAAACCATAATGATTCTAGTTTTCTTTTTCATGGGTCATCTTATGATGAAATGATAATTTTTTTGAAAAATTATTCCTTTTCTTTTTTATAATATAATTATTTGATGAATTTTTTATGATATAGTCGAAAAAAATTTCTATTGTTGTACTTATGAGATGAATGGGCCCATAATTTTAAATCCCTAAAATGAAATTGGTAATTATGGATATCTCATGAGAAAATAATGGACGATATTTAGAGTCAATGTAGTTTATTAATATAATATATCTCATAAGATACTATTGGGTGTGAACATTGGTGAATGAAATAATTGAATGGGTGTAAACCCAGTCCACCATGTTGGTCAGGGTAGTGATCCTTGACAATGGAAATAATTTTATATTCTTCATTGACTTCCAAATACTTTTTAATTATGTATATGATATGTTCTAATGGTTCATTATTTATTATTCATGATTAATCAATCATATGGATATTATATTTTTTAGAATATGAAACATTCTTTAATAAAACATGATGTATGATATATGAATTTATTATGAATGGATTTTTTCTGTTATAATAATGTTATAATACCCTTATTTTAACTCATAATCATTGGTTGATATATTAGTTTTTGATCCCAACTAGGACTCTGAGCTCACGCATTTCTAGGTTTACATTTTTATGTTCTTATAATGAATGGTATTATGTAGGATATTTTTACGGATAATATTTTGATACTAGAATATCCCTTGATATTTTGAAGTTTATTTAATTAATAATATGTTCATATATCAATAATAAAAATAAAATTACCCATTATATTCCTTGGGCGTGTATATTTTCAATATATATATAATTTTCATATAAATTGGTGAAATATATAGGAATGAAATTATAATGTCGCTACTTGGATTATGGTTCGATTATATATGGAATA
This sequence comes from Viscum album, assembly GCA_963277665.1. Classification (NCBI taxonomy): domain Eukaryota; kingdom Viridiplantae; phylum Streptophyta; class Magnoliopsida; order Santalales; family Viscaceae; genus Viscum; species Viscum album. The sequence goes on from OY728138.1 coordinate 556,936,941, forward strand.
TTAAAATTATCTAATGTCCCAGAATTTTCATATAATTTTTTAAATTATATGGAATTATTTCGAGACGTGAAATCTGACGGCACGTGATTCTGATACCCGGATTGCCCAGAATGATTCGTCGAAAAATGTTATGTTTTAAATAGTGTGCATGAGTGGTTTTCCTGAAAAAGATGAATAATTATTAAGTGGGTGCACAGATCAGAAATCCTAGGGCACCATTAAATTCAAGATAGCGGGTTTATCCAAGGCGTCACTTATGTTTAGTTGATGCAGGCCTCCGACGAGAAAACCCGAAAATGGCATAAGCGTAAATAAAATAAATTAATAAAGTTATTTTATTTTTTAAATATTTATAAATCATGAACGGTGACTCGGATTAAAAATATATTACCACCATTGAGCTCATGGGGGTATTCATTAATTAGGATGAACCTAACATTGGCAGACGCGGGCCAATGGTGGAAGTTATTTTTTGGCTGTAAATAAATTAATTAACAATTATTTTATTATTAAAAACCATAACTTTTAAACAGTATCTATGATTTAAAATACAAGAGTACCAATGTGCTTTTTGGGACTTGTTTCCCATAGGCAGAGCCAAACCTTGACCGGTGTAAGTTGAGGGTAAATGTTAATAATTTTCTGATCTTCCTTCCAGGTACGTTCAGTAAACACGTGGGCAGCGTTTTCTATATTTTAAATCATTCTTTGGATAAAAAATCCAAGGGTACTATTAAATCTATATCACTTTATTCTCTTAAAATAGGATTCACTTTGACAGCATTAGTTTGGGACAAAATGTTAGATTTTGGACTTTTAAAAGAATAATATAGTAACAATGATATTTTATTTCTCTCTTTTTCTTTTCCTCCAATGGTCAATTGGAAGTGGCGGGACCAACAACACTTTAAGGCATTAAATTTATTGACTCCCCTTTATTCTTGTAACCTTACCATTAGAATTAAAAAGGTCCTTAATTAAATGAACACCATTAAATCCACATGCGTTTCTCACACTCTGCCTCTCCTATTTATATAGAGCTACTGGTGGAGTGTTGGCGTGACTTCATCAACCGATGAAGCTATACAAAGGTACCATGATTCCAACCACATGGATGACGAGACCAGTTTCTATGAGTGGTGAGGAGCACCACCAAATCACAAACTGATGACAATGACGATGGAGGTTTCGTCGATCGTTGTCAGTGAACGACTCTTCCATGTAGGGGTTTATTTTGAAATTTTCCTTGATTAAATAAATCCTCTCCCACTTTCTATCACATTAATTCGGAGTGCACAGCCCAAATGAACAAGCCCTAAACCCTCCACTGCTTTTCTCATTCTCCGTTCGTTGGGGATAATTTCATAATATTGATGGTAACACGAAATAGGGGGTCACGTTTTGATGGCGACAGTGCGGGAGAGCCATATGCATAGAAGGCACCAAGAATGGACACCAGAGCACGTCCGGTGAGCCATGGAAGAAACTGCCGATGCACTATGTCGGTTGCCTCCGACGATGTTTCGAGGAGACCCACGGCAACATGCCGCGGCCGGTGGAAGGAAGCGCATGACGGCACACCGTAGTGGCCGAAGGCGGTCGGCCCGAGGTGGTCATGCGGGACAAGGGAGGTTCCCGCAGGCACCGCCAGCGGCAGCAGACACATCCAACAAGCCATGGTAGGAAGGTGTGACGCAGCCAGTGCTGCACCATGTTGGCAAAACCCAATCGGCCTATCATCTGACCATTTCATGGGGTGGGGAAATGCCCCACCGGCTGGGCGAAATGGGCCCGCAACTGCAGGGCTAGTAGAAGAAAATAGTTCTAATTTTAGAAGACAGGCTAGATTCATGCTGGCTAAGCATACCAGACTCACCCAATGGGTCTGGCCGGACCTGCCAGCGGACGGGCAAGACCGGCAGCCCAGCGGCCTGCGTGGGTGGGTCGAGCTCCTCTCAACGGGCTGGGAAAACCCCAGCCCAGGCCCACAAAATGAACCAGGATGACCCAAGAAGGTAGGACCCAGTGAACCAGGCTAACCATTAATGGGTTAGACCCGGGTGGGGTCAGGTAGAACCTGGGACCCGTTGTGTCAGGCCGATCTGACAGAGTCTAACCGAGCAGAGGCCCAACGGGCCCCCGAATAAAAAAACACCCATAACTGATGAACATTTTGTATGTTTGACATGCCTTTAGTGGTGTTGGGACCCCTTTTGGGATGCGGTCCTTTTGGTATATTCCATTGGGCCTGAACAACTAGGACAAACCGAGGTTTGATCGCCCCCGTTTCACGGAAAGGGGTGTAACTAACGGACCGGGCGTCTGATCGATGCGCCATATGTGGAATAAGAACCCTTGGGACAAGGAGGTACATTTGGGATAATCTATTTAATTTTTTATTTTGTCTTACATGTTACATGGGTTGGATCGGAATTGAATCCAACCAGCTCCTTTTCACAAAAGTGCCCATATCTCACAGACCGGGCGTCTGATCGACGTGACGTCTATCACGTTGGGTCCCCTATGACGAGGAAGTCTGTTGGGTATGCTTATTTAAGGACATAATACTGGATGAAATATGACCTATTTCTTAAGGAGTGGTTCTCCTAGAATCAATGGTTCTATGAGCGGGAATCCAATTACTACATATATGATGATCTGGCAGTATGACTAGACATCCCTATCCTAGTAACCTTGAAGTTATACCGTTAGAGTGAGCTGCCGGTTTTTATTTTTGATTAATCATTTATATCATGATTCAGATATTACCTCTTAGGTATATCTTATGATGTTTACCTTTGTGGATTACAGAGAGACCTACGGGTTCATAGGATCCCTACTGAGTATTGTTATACTCACCCGTGCACGGGTTTCGCCTGCACATTATTGTGTCTTGTATAGGCGACGAGCAGCTAGGATGAGTCTTGAGGGATCCAGGAATAGAAGGTAAACAAATGAGGAGGTATGGTGTAGAGTTTTGTGGATATGATATGTGCATCCCCTTCCGGTAGGATCCCTGTTGAAAATTCCATGAGATGTTTTCTTTTTTTAGTTGTACTTGTAATTTTCAGTTGGGTTTGTATTTTGACCCCTTTACTTTAAGTGCACTTTCTTACTATAGAAGTTTACTTCGTGGTGTCTTGTCCTTGAGTTATTGGTTTGTGTTTTTGTGAAATTTTAAAGGAAATGCCTTACTGTTATATGGATACTCCTTTTCGGTGCAAGTCGCCAACCCCTGGCCCGTGGAAGGCGGGCTTGGGGTAGTCATAGCATGGGCCCCAGGGGGTTGGTTGTGAAAATACAGTGTCAAAGGAGTCTATTCTACAAAAAAAAAACTAAGACTCTACTCATTTCAATGTAAGAATAGTGTTATGTGTTTTGAGTGTGGTTTTCAGTTCGGGGTGTCCAGTGTTGGTGTGTCGTCAGACGTATCCACACACCCGGACCATGAATTCTGATTTCTGACATAGTAAATGAAAACATTGATTTCATGTGTTTTATAAATGTTTATACTTTTTTTATTTGGAGTAATATAACAAGGTATAACTAAATAAACCTAGATCAAATTTTCTTTATCAGGATTTTGTCGTGTAGATAGCCACCTAGGATTCCCTAGAGAGTACACGATGACGGCCCACCGAGCAATCTTGTGTGGAACATTATTGTAGAAACCATGTGTGAATCCGAATTGTAATAACCCCATATGGATCATAATTCTAGTGACCCTATGTGTATTAGATGTGCGTGACCCAATGAGGACCACCCTTTGAGCTGCTCGTCGTGGATAAGCGACATATCAACCCTGGGCGGGTCGGATCCTGTGTGGGTCTTGCGGGGGTTCGTACCTACCGATCCATTATAGATCTGAACCAAGTTATCATGTGTCAATTAGGACGGAGAAATCCTATGTGGATCAGCAATTTATTCTACCAGTGGACCATTCACAATGACTTAGCACATTTCTTGAGTTCTAATAGAAGATGTCTCCAAGGTTTTAAAGAGAGGGAAATCCCCCGGAAACTGAGTACTTACTGGAGGTTGTGGCAAGATATTTCCACCCAGTTGGGACACCAGTCGATCAGATGGTGATCCTATGTGATAATATTTATCATTAATTGACCATGAGGATGTTCCACATGGTTAGGAGGCCTCTGTACAAGGACAAATTTCCAAGATGGTACCGTCAAGTAGTGTGCTGGCTATATCACATCCCATTTGTTAGCACTTACAACCAGTGGTACCAGTAGAGAAAACATATAGGCTTAGTGACCTACATGTGTTTTAGCATCGAATACCCCTCATGTCTCGAGACTAGACAACTCAAAGGTGGATAAGGACTGGCTTGAAGAGGTGATTGAGTTTCCATCTAGCCAAGGCACCATTCGATCAAGTGGTGGTTATGGTAAAGATCCTTCAATATGGCTCTGCTGGATGATGACAGGGTTTAGATTACCCCTGACAGTGCGAATACGTTAATTTTCAATAGAAAAGGATTGAACCTTCCTCGTATAAGGGGTTCTATTGATATAAAATTCTAAGGGGTGAGTGGTCTCTAATGTTTCTACAGCTTCGGAAGGACGACATGTCAGTAGCTGAGTATTTATAGTGGCGTACCGACAATCCCAGGTACTCAATGAGTATAGTACGTTCACTACTTCAGGGATCACACCTCCGTGTGAGGTGTGTTTAGGGACATCCGAGCTATCACTATTCCTTTATGAATTCCTTCTTATGTTAGGGTGCTATAGAGAACCATTGTAGGTGAATTTTATTTGGATGAGTAGATACAACCAGTGAATGTTAGAAGTGCGAATGCAGAAAACTGATTCCAGTCTCAAAGACATGGGTGTGTAAAATGATTCCAGAAGACGAACAGATAGGGATAAATAAATCTACATGGCATAAGATGTGGAAGTGGATCTATGAGAGGAGAATGAGGTGGTATACATTTAGACATGTTACAAAAACCACAAAAATGTGGTCCCCACCAGGCTTAGGGAGCTTGAGGATAGGGGAAGGGACTAGCTTCACGCGATCAAGGTGTGGGACACAAGGGCTACTAGAATGATTTGAGGTATGGTCTATGTCTACTACTAGCTATCGTATTAATAGTATTAGGAACTGATAAATCCTTCTTATGGAAAATCCAATTCAAGACCTAGAGTATCCGGTTAAACCGATGACTTAACCATTATGCATGGATATACCTTTGGGAGGAGACTCGATAATCACACATATGTCAAAATTGTGATATGACCCTTGAGGCGAGAGTTTCTATTGGATATTCTAGGTGGTAGCTTCAAGGACTTATGACGTTAGTTTGGGTGTGGACTTGACATCCACAGTTCATACCCAGGTTGACTGTTTTAGGAAAAAAGTATGTAGTATATCTATAGTGTGGGAATGTAGTTTTCCTTGGTCGATGAAGAAAAATCTCAGGAAGCACCGGATAAACTCATGAATAGAAAGGTGAAACTGATCACACTTGTGTTGGCCAGCCTTATCGTCATGGCAGTAGGAGATTTCAGTTTTCTGTTCCCAACAGTAGTGGTAGAGTGTATGGATATATTTTCAAAATATGTTTCCAGGATTACCTCCCCGAAGGGAGAGGGAATTATGATTTGGATGGGTATTGGAGAATATTTTTACCTGACTTCTCTAAGGCAGTGACACCCTTTTCATCTTTCACGAAGAAGGGGGAACCATTCCTGGGGACGAAGAAGTATCATCAGGGCTTTCTGAAGTTGAGACTGAGGCTGGAGATTACACCCATCTTGAGGCTTCTAGAAGAGGGAATTGGGTATGTAGTCTACTTTGATGTATTACGGACCAGTCTAGGTTGTTTCCTGATGCTGGAGTGGGAAGTGATAGCCTACGGCTCACAGAAGATGAGACAACATGTGAAGAACAATGCTACCCGTGACCTAGAGTTAATAGTAATGGTCTGTTCATGGAAGATTTAGTGGAACTACTTGATGGATGAATGGTTTACTATTTACACTGATCAAAAGAGTCTTAGATATATCTTCCCACAAAAGGACCTAAAAAAAAGACAACGAAAATTCATAGAGTTCCTCCAAGACTATGAAATTCATATAGTCTATACTCTTGGGAAGGGGAATGTGGTAGCAGATTTACTAAGAAAGAGGACTGGTCTATAACTGCTGAGTGAGGCGTTAGGGCATCTAGTCGTGCTGCAGATAACATTCATAGATAATGATAGAGTGGCTTACATCTAGTATATGACTGCCTCTCCACCAATTCTCTGGCGATATCGGTATGCACAGCTTGAGGACATTGACTATGAGCCCCAATGTCCTCATATATCCTCATGACAGACTCCTGAAGGATTTTTTGATTGTGGGGATCACGTCGTCCTATTCAGAGTAAACACCATGGTACCAGTGCCGCTAGAGGAGGAGGTTTTTAGGGAGATTCATACATCCCCTTAAACGGTACATCCTGGAGTGGCAAAGATTTACCATGACCTCTGACATCAGTACTGGTGGTCAGTGATGAAGGAATCATTGGAATAGTTTGTATCATTATTACTCACTTTTCAACAAGTGAATACTACATATATCTCTCGTATTTCTTATGATGATAGAATATAGAGACCCCCGAAGATTGTGGAGGGTGACCGTGTATTACTATGTGTCTCACCCGACGAGGATTGCAGATGTTTGGATGGGGTGCCAAGCTAATCTGAGGTTCATCAGACCACTATAAATTCTCAGTAGAGCAGGTGACGTGGAGTATGGTCTATCTCTTCCCCCATAGATGAACCAGGTGCATAATTTTATCCATGTGTCGTAGATAAGAAAATGTGTGCACGACCCATCACATAGTATCGACTAGGACGAGTTGGACATTGATGATGGGGAGACCTTTATAGAGTTCCCAGTGAATATTGAGGATCGAGAGGAGTGAGTTCATCATGGATGACTGATCCCTCGGGTGCGAGTTTGGTAGCAGCACAAGAACCACCAGGAGAGCACGTGGGACCAAAAGGCTTAGATTGATGCTCAATACCATTATTTGTTGGATTTTCCATTGTTTTGGATTTCAAGAAGGTAATTTCATAAGTTTGGGAGAATGTAATGTCCTGGTATTTATATAAATATTTAATTATATTGAATTATTTCGTGATTGCAAAATCTTACGGTGCATGATTCCGAGGCCCGGAGTCCCCAGAATGATCTGTCAAAAAAATTTGTTTAAAATAGCATGCGTGAGTGGTTTTAATGAAAAATTGGTATAATTTTTAAAGAGGTGCCAGAATAAAAAATTTTAATGCACCACAACATTCATGGTAGCGGGTTTACCCTAGGCGCGACTTATGTTTACTCAGTGTAACCCTTCAAGGTGAAAACCAAAAAATAGAATAACTATAAATAAAATAATAAAATAATGTTATTGAATTTATTAAATGATTATAATTCATGAAAGGATTATCATATTAAACATCTGAGACCACCGCTGATCTCTTGAGAGTATTATTTCTTTAGGGAGTTCCAAATATTGGTCGATGCGGAAAAACAGTGGATGTTAGTTTTTGGACGTATATAAAGCAATTAAGAAACAATTATTTTATTGTTAAAAATCATAACTTCTAAAGAGTGAAAAAGATTTGAAAATCTGAGAGTACTGTTGTGTTTTTTGGGATGTGTTTTCCTTAGCCAGAGACTTGCCTTGATTGTCGTATGTCGAGGGTTATGATTAATAATTTTATGAACTTTTCTTTGGGTAGGTTCGATAAATGCATGAGCGCCGTTTTCTATTTTTTGACTCGTTGCTTGGATTGAAAATCTGACTGCTCCGTTCAATCTACATCACAATGATTTTCTTAAGGGAGGATTCACTTCGACCGTAGTAGATTCAAAGAAAAAGTAATATTTTGGACCATAAAAAATAATAAAATAACAATGTTGGTTTATTTTTTCCTTTTTCTTTTCCTCCAACAGACAAGCGGCAGTGGCGGGACGAACGACATATCAAGCCATTAACTGGCATGACTCTCATTTATTCTTGTAACAGAACCATTGGAATTAGGTTGCATTCTTAATTAAATAAACCCCATTAATTTCACATGTGTTACCCACCCTCCCCCTATTTTATTTATATGAAGCATGGGGTGGATGGTTGGAACAACTTCACCGGATGACGAAGATCTGGAAAAGTTACACAACACCGACCATATGGAGGATGAGACTTGTTTTAGTGAGCGGTGATGAGCACCACCAAATCACGAACAGATTACAAAGACCACAGAGGATATTTTGATCATTGTCAGCGAACGTCTCTTCCAGGTATGGGGTTTATTTTGATGTTTTATTATAATGAATTAAATACTATCTTGTTTTTATCACCTTAACGAGAAGGGAGTGGGCCAAACGGACAAGGCCTAGACCCGTTGATGTTTCTCTCATGCTCCGTTCTTCGAGGATGGTTTCCCCAAATTGATGCCAATGCAATATAGCGGGTCACGATTTGGCGGCAGTAATGACGGAGATCTGTAAGTGTAGATGACACCAAGAAGGGACATCGGAGCATGGCCAGTGACCCATGGAAGAAACCACCAGTGTTCCATGTCGGCGGTGGCCAGTAGTGGTCGGAGGAGACCTGAGGCAACCTATCAAGGGCGGTGGAAGTTGGCGTGTAATGGCGTGTCGTGATAGCCGAAGGCGGCCAACTCTATCTAGCCACGCGGGACAAGCGCGGCGCCCATAGGCGCCGACAGTGACAATAGCCACGACCAGCAAGCCACGACAGGAGGGTGTGATGTTGCCAGCGCCATGCCGCATTGGCGAAAACCAGGGACTAGCCAGCCAGCATGGGTGTACCGAACCCCACCTGACCGTCCAGGCCAACCGTGGCTTGGGCCCCCCAACCAAAATTGGCCGAACAAAGCAGGCCAGGCCCGAGTAGGATCATGTAGACCCCAGGACATTTTGCATCAGGCCGTTCTGACCAAGTGACCCCGGGCCCGTACCCAACGTGCCCCCAATTAAAGAAATGCACGTAACTGACGAACCGAGTGACTGATTGACACACTGTTAGTGGATTCGGGGCCCCTTTTGGAAAGCGGTCAGTTTGGCATATTTCAGTGTGCCCGACCAACCTGGGCTAGACCGAGGTGAGATCACCCCCATTTGAAGGAAAGGTGTGTAGCTAACAGACCGGGCATCCGATTGATGTGAAGTCTGTGTCAAAAAGACATTTGTGATACGACAATCTGTTAGAGATACTATATGTTATTTTTGATAGTTTTTGGCTTTAGACTTTGGATAGATCATAATTGAATCCAATCGAGCCTTTTTTGCAAAATTTCCCATATCTCACAGACTGTTCATCTGATCCACGCATCGTCTGTCACGTTGGGACACCCATGAGAAAGCGGTACCCTGGGTATTATTTTTTGCTGACATCATACCAGTTGAAATATGACTTATAGATTTAGGAGCGGGTTTACCAGTATCAATCTTGCTTTGAACGAGAATCTAGTGGCTGGCTATGACATGAAGCTCAAGAGCGACCAGTACGGGTCTGCACGAGTGACGAACAGAGGTCTGCACCCACGACCAATACGAGTCTACAGAAGCAACCAATATAGGTCTCCACCATCGACCAATACAAGTCTGTACCAGCGACCGATGAAAGCCTACACCAGTGACCAATTGGGGTCTCCACAAATGACCAATACAGGTTTGCACGAGCGACCAATACAGTTTTGCACCAACGACCAATACGGCTATGCACCAGCGACCAATACGGGACTGCTCCAACAACAAATAGAGGTTTGAAGTTGAGTTACTATAGATATGATGATCTGGATGTACGACTAGACATCCCTATCCTAGCAACCTTGAAGTTATATCGTTAGAAAGAGTTATCCCTTTTTCTTTTTGATTCATGATTTAGATCATGCTTGAGATATTACCTTTGATTTATTTCATGTTATGTATTAATTTTGTGGATTACTGAGAGATCTTTGGTGTATCAGGTTACCTACTGAGTATTGTTATACTCACCCCTACAAGGGCTTCGGCACACCTTGTTATGTGTTGTGCAGATGAAGAGCAGTTGGGTTGAGACTTGAGGGAGCCAGGACCAGGTGGTACACGGAGGATATGGGATGACGTAGAGTGTTGTGGAGACGATCTAGACCTACCCTTTGAGTATGATCGTCGATCGATGATCCTAGAGCTATTTTCTCTTTTCAGTTGTACTTTTACTTATCAGTTGGGCTTGTATTCCGGCCGCTTCAGTTTTAGTACACTTTTTTCAACCGGATTTTACATAGTGGTTGTTTCTTGTTCAGTTCATGGTTTTTGTGTTTGTATAGGTTTAAAGGAAATTCCTTCCCATTATAGGTACACAAATTTTCAGTGCCAGTCATCAAACCATGACCTATTGAAGGTGGGCCTGAGGTAGTCACGACACGGGCTCTGGGGGACAAATCCTAGAAAATTATTACATTTATCTTATTTTTATATTAGAAAATATTTTAAAAGGAATCGTTTAAGGAAATCATGAAAAATTATCAATGTAATTTCATGGAAACAATATTTTATTTATTTTCATGTACAATAATTTCATTTTTAAAACTTGTCGAAAGGAAATATATTATATTATATTTGGCCCTTAAATAATAATATATATTTTATAAGTGTCATATTTATTCCTCATATACATCCATTAAACCAAATATATATCTTGTAGATGAAAAATTAATCTTATCCCTTTAGGGAAGCGGTATTTCATAAATACAAATTGTTTGAATTATCAATGTCCGTCTGAAATAATGGGTACGAAGGAATGCAATATCCAATAAATATACATATATAATCCAAATTATTTCATAAATTTCATATATATTAAATTTGCAGTCATTTAATATATCTATATAAACTGGTGAAAAAATGAAACACTTAACTTCATGGATGTGGTATTCCACACATATGCTGATGTGACATTTTTATATCTCATATAATTTAAATGGAATTGAAAAAGGTTCATACCAAATTATTAATAAATGTTTTTGAATATTAATTATACATCCTTTTTAAATAATCATGGTTAAAGAGGATTGTAATGCAGTGGGAGAGGAAATAATCATGAAAATGACAAAAAGTATGTATATATTCTCTTATGATATCTCCCTTTTTCATAAACATAAATCCTTCTAAGATTAGTCTATTGAGAATAAAAACACCCCTACAAAGTGGGTTAGTATTTTTAGGATATATTTATTAGGGATTTTATGATTTATAGTTTTCAAAATATATGAAAAAGTATTAGAGGAGGTTCTCTATTATTTGTGGGGAGAGTGAAAAAATAAAAAATTTCTAATAATTGGAACATTATAAATATTAATCGTGTTGAAATATCTCCAAAAATATAAAATATAGAAGATAATTTTTATGTGTATATATAATATCATCCATTGAGAAATACGTATGATTATGTTTCCCATTAAAATAGTTTTTTACGTTAAATAACTCAACTTCCCTTTACCACAATGTCACATTTTTACCATGGCTACTATTCATAATAACCAGAAATGAAATTGAACTCATTAAAAAAATTGAACCATCTAATTTAAAATTTGAAATTAAATTTTCAGGATTTAATTTGTTAAATTGAAAGATATTACATTTAAAATAATTATGTCAAACAAAATGAAAACATTTTATAGAATATTATGTTTTTATACATAAAAATTATATTATACGAATTTAAAATATTTTTATAATTAAGAAGTAATTATTTAAAATATTAAAAATCAAATAGATTATAGGTTACATTATAAAAAATTAAAATAATAATTGGTCATTAATATTATTTTTTAATGAAATTATATTATCGTTTTGAAAAATATCTGAAGTTCTCACTATTCCCTAAAAAATAAAAAATTTGTTAAAACATTAGAAATTATAGAAAACAAATATTATATTTTTTCAATACATAAATGAAGACCTATCCATAGTATTTAATTATTAAATTATATGATTTTTTCTTTTTTAAAACCAATTTTATTCATGGAGATCACTATATTAAAAAAATAATTTTTTTATGGTACGTTTTAATAATTTCTGTAAAAAAATGATGAATATAAATAAATAAAATAAATTTGTATATATATTTATATTTATCTATTTATACGGTTAAGGGGTTTTAAAAATATTATTAAATTATGAAATTTCATCCTCACACAATTATTCATTAATTAACAAACATAGGGTATTTTTTCCTCAAATCACATTCCAACTCACGTGTTTCATTCTCAGTCATGTGATTCTTCTATAAAACATTTAGATCATTAATAAATTTATTTTATAATATGATATCACTATAATCCAATTTTCATCCTTATATTCTTCTTAAGATATATTTTCCTTTAACAATACCACTTAAGGTACCCTAACAAAAGATGCATCAGTTATTAATATTCATTGAGAAGAACCATGTAAATCATCATATACCAGAGTTAAAAATAGAGGCAATGCTACCTGGTAAGTAAATGATCCTATCATTTCCATAATTTTATATTTTCAAATAAAATATTTGCTTTAGGTTACATTTGATCCAAAATTAATTACACTATTCCATTGGGTTATTTCATGGAATACATTATACCTTACCTCAAGGGATAGATCTCTCCTCCTATGATTAGCATAACTATTATCCTAGCTTTGTGCTCCACTTAAGATATGATAAATAATCTTTACTTTTACAACCATTTGTTCATAAATTTTTCGTCCAAATTATATTTAATTTCTTTATTCATTCTAACATGATGGAGTTAGACATTGATGTTTATATAATGCCTCAAAACATTCTATATGTATACTTGAATGAAAAATGTAATTTTAAGAAATTTCAATTGAAGATAAATAATGATCCCAAATTTTCTAGGAATATAATGATTTATCTCTATGAATATCCTATTATGTATTTTGTTGGAAATATTTTTATCCATCGCATTACAGATGAAATGTTATACATCAATTTAATTCAATACTCAATGCTTCCTTATTCAGGAAAATTATTGTAACCATCGGATCAGGACCATATAAAATAGACATGGGAAATCCATATATCCAAGATAATATGTTGATAAAAATCATGGGGATAATGAAAATACATAGTATATCATATATCTGTATATATGTATATTGAAAATATTTTCAAAAAAACAACATGCATTATTACCTTGATAATTATTCATTCGTCACAACATAATATTCTTGTATTTATTCTCCAGTTTCCACTCTGGGATTGGAAAGAACTAAATCATCACATTTGGACGTTTCCACTCATATTTGAACAATTTAAAATTTTAAAATTTCTAATTTAAATCAACATTTCCTTTCCTATTACATTCCCATTCATAACATTATCTAAGCTATCTATATATATCTATGATTATATGATAAAAATAATATAAATATATATATTAGACTCATATATAAATTCCATAATCTGTTAGGAATCACTCATAACGTTAAACTGACTTACAATTCTGAAAAAAATCATATAAAATAAAATCTGGTAACATACAATTTGTTACATTTTATACAATTTCACTCAAATAATGATCTTTCTTCTGATCCTCCTCAATTTATTCTTGAATGAGATGATTACAATAATACATATACCAAAGAATATTATAATTTGATAATTAAAAAATTTCTAGGATATAATTTTTTGAATCATTACCTAAAAGATTATATTTGTATCATAACATAATTTGTTATGTATTAAATTTTCACCAAAATGCATCAATTGAATTTTTTTGGTTTACCTTGATGGTAGTGGTTGATTTAATCATAATACATACTCTGTCTTATCTATAATCATATCCTTTTGATCAAAAACATTTGGGTGAATATAAAATTTTATATTTCATGACCATTATATATTTCAAATTTCTAACAAATTAATTTATTAATACAAGTGTTTAATTAAAAATATACTAATTTATGATTAAAGGTTCCTTGTGGGATAATTAATATCATACAGTTTAAATATATGAGTATTATATGTGATAACCTGTTCATTATTAATAAAAACAGAACCAAGTACCTTCAAAGAAGAACTATTGTAAATAAGAAATTTTTTTTCTAAATATAATATCTAACGGTAAGGAAGTAAATAATATTCCATGCAATTTCTAAAATCAATGATACAATTAAATTTTCTAGAATTATTTTTTTCATTATTATAATAATATATTTAGTAGACTATATAATGTAAATATAATTTCACCAAATTGATTATAGTAAACATCTAATCAATGGAAATATAATATATCCATGAAATTGTTAGTTTGTGTCTAATCATTAACAAATTTTCATTTTGCTGGAACAATAGTTATGCTATATTTAGGAATAATATTCCCAACAAAATAAATCTATTATATACCAAATTCACATAAATGGAATTTTTTTATATAAATTTTTTTATTTTAATATATACTAAATATTATTTTTGTATTTCTAATGATATTTATTGGTTTTATTATATATTAAACTCTCATTGATAAACACAATAAAAATTTATATAAATCATCATGGAGCACTCTGTTAATTTGATCCATTAATATAATAGGTGGATTTTTTAACATTATATGAATAACAAAAAACAAATAATGATCATACCTATTATAAAATGATATCCTTTAAATTTTCAAACCTTCACCATCAGTTATAGATACATGAACATTATATCATTAATGTAAAAATATTGTTTACACTAGAGTTAGTTGAACAAGTCATTGAAATGAAGGAATAAATATAATTTTAAATGTGATCTTAATGTGTTTTTTATAATAAATTAAATGTAACAAGAAATAATACATATCCATTACAAATAGAATATGATCATCCAATTGGTTTATTATAAGGAGGATGTAAAACATATCTATCAATTCATTCGACTAATTTCTAAATTATAATAACTCAACAATAGATATTCAATAACCTTGTTTTGAAATTGGATTATTATCATACGTTGTCTAAATAATAATCTAATCATTGTGATTATGAATACCACTAGGAAAATCATAGAAACATACATCCATATAATCACTCAGAACTGAAACATCTCTAACGTGAATAGTTTCTTTCATTTACGGCAATATGTGAATGATAACTATCACTACCATATTTTATGACTTTATCACATCATGATTTAATATTAATGATAAATGAAATATTATTATAATTTCATAATTACATAATAAAATCCACAACTGTGTTTACCAAAAACAATCCTTCATTTCATGAGATTTTATTTCCATTTTACCTCAAACTTTCCCTGATATAAATGATTCCACATATCCTAAATCCAAAAATTTCAATGGAATAGTATGAATAAACTTGTATTATGTCTACACAAACATTATTTGAGAGTCCCACATATTCTATATTGGTATGAATTATTTTTGAACATTTTTTATATCTTGATGAATCTCACCTTGAGTAACTAAATGCAGGGTTATAGTAACATAATTACACAATTCATTGAAATGGAATAATTCTACTTTGTATTTTTCTTTTTTTCCCTAAATGATGTAAATACTAATTTCATTGTATCCATTGTACATGATCCTATTATTTTCTCGTCAATAAAACATCACATATATTAGAATACATTATCCATAATTCTTATTTCAACACATATCACAAGAGGGTAGAAGAATATTATCACCCATGGGTTTCTTAAATTATTGACTCCAATTCCATTTCATCAGCATCACATCTCATTCTTATTTTGTAAAAATTATAAACACACCATCTAAAATATAACATCACACCACATAATTTCCTCATTCCATATGAACTCAAAATAAATTAGATACCTCAGTAATATTTTTTTCTATCTGGAGAAAAATTAATAAATGTTAAGACCGTGGTTCTGAATAAAATTCAGTGCATATCTGGACAATATTTTTCAAATTATCTTTTTAGGTGGAAACATATTCCTCCATATTTTGTATCATTTCATTGAATTTATTTTTCATTCATAGTCTTATAATATTACGAAAATAAATTCCATAAAATTAAACATTAAATGTCAGGTTTCCATGGTATTGATTTTCATCTTTACACTAATGTAATTAATTAAAGACCACCAATGATCAAATTACTCTAATAAATTTTAAATATAAAGGGAAACATTTTATTATTTCAAAAAATCTAAAAACATCAAATAACATTTCCAATTCATGTATAATTTATTAATCTCTCACTGGTTCTACTGTTTCCCAAACATTCAGAGGGTGTTGTTTCATATGATATGTTATAAACATGGTCCTTTGAGGAGAATTTGGTCATATTACTTCATGGGTTGCATAATTAATTTCATGAATCAACTGAGTCAATATTTTAAGAAACTGGTATTTTCTAAACCATTCTATATTGAAATATAATAAGGCTATTATCCGATTTTTTAGTTTCTCCAAAAGATACTATCATTTTTCTATGTAAAACAATTCTGAAGAAATTTTAGTAGAAAATGAAATAGTTAATTAATCATAATATTTCTAATTATAATATAATAAAAAATTATAGATTATTTAAATGTTATTTTTCATTAACCTAGTATCAAAATTTATCTAAAACTTTTCTTTAATTCCAAAATATAAACCACGTACATTATTCTACATTTAATTACATGATATATTACATTGGTTATAATTTCATATATTTAAAGGAAATTTACAGTTTATTGTTATATAATATAATGTAAAATATTACATATAAATTGGAAATTTGCACATAATATCAATTTTTCCCATAAAACATTTTATTTAGAAATAAAAACATTAATAATTCTATATAAATCCTATATCTTTAACACTCACATATTGAATTTTATACTCATTCATAATAATTATGATAACTATTTTAAGAATTTTTTTATAAAAAGTCTTAGTAAGGGAAAAAAAGAAACTGAACTATTTAATATATTTTTAATCCTAAAAAATCGATATGAAATTTTACGTTTTGTAAAATGGACACTTTTTCACTATTATTTGTCAATTTTTACATGGAAATAACATAATCTCATAATATATTTCAAGAAAAATTTCATAGAGTCACAAATAAGAAAAAGCGTAATCATAAGTGATTCTTGGAAAACATGAAAAACCATGAAAACATTTACTTGCAAAAAAACATTTCTAATTAAATTATAAAACATCTTAAAACATTCTTGAAAATAATATTCATATTTTATTACCATTTAAAATAGAAATATTTTATCTATAAACAATTGAATTCATGTCATCTAGGTACAATTGAAAATTATACATATATTCACAATTACAATAACCATTATAACAACAAAAATTAATCAGAAAATTGATATCTTTTAGGAGTAACCAATCACCAATAAAATAAATGAATTAAATGTGTAAATTGGAGAGCTATTTTGGGAAATCCCTTCTTAAGACATGTATCATACTCTCCTATAGTTTATAAGAAATATCTACGAACATTATAATCAATTAAACACATGTATCATTCAATATAATATTAATACCCATACGAATATAAATTTATGGCCATAAATAATAACACATTCACTTCTCTTATAATGATTCCCTAGATATAAAATCATTTCATATTGAGAAAAATATTTTATTTAATAAAACTGTAAAAAATTATAGTAAATTTTTAAAAATTTATCTCAATAAAATTTGTAAAATATTTTAATTATCATAGGGTAAAAAAATTGATTTCCACTTTAGTAAAAAACAGCTAAAAATTATCCAAACATTAAATGTTTATTATAATCATTTTATAAAAATAAAAAGCAATTTCAAATGAGTTAATAATTAATATATAAAATATTTTAAAAACAAATAATAATTTTAATGAAACATTTTTTGAACAATGACAATGTATAAAAATATTTTAAAACATTTTATATATTATTTTTAAAGATAATCACATTTATTTAATTCATATCTAGATTTATTAAATTATTTAACTCATGAATAATAAAGTTATATTAGTTTTATAGAATCATAACCAATTTTAATTTAATTACATTTTCATTAATCGTATTATTTCATATTATACTATGTTTTATTAAGTTCCTAAAATTGTTAACCCCACATTGGATGTTTTGGAGTTCTTCAACATAAAATATAAATACAACAACATTGTGTTGACTATGGACATGAGGTTATGGATCCATTAACTAAATAATATAGTCGAAGTTATATTTATCTTATTTATTCATTATATAAAATTATAAATGAATCTTTCATGATAATAAAAAATAATTATCCATGTCTTCCATAGAGATTGTCGAACATACATAATCATGAAAATAGTATTCATTTTTTTAATGATAAAAAAAATTAAAATAGTATTTTTCATTTAAAAAATAATTAAAAGAATATTATTTTTATATTTATTTACTAGGTAATTCAATACATCCTTTATTATAAGGAGTATGTGAAAATTTAATCACAACTCTTGTTAGAGGTGGTATTACAAATTTATATACATAAGTTTTTATCAATTAAATAGATAGAAATTTTTTTATGGTATGTAATGTATTATATTTAATAAATCATAATTATTTCACAAATATCATAAATAATTATCTCTATATCATTTTAACAAATCATATGAACAATTAATGAAAAAATTAATTTCATTGCTTTATGGAGGTAAAATTACAAAAATGCACATTAACGATGTTCTAGTTTAAGATATAAAATTAGGGGAATAGTAGTCATAAAATAATAATAATATCATTTTATAATATTTAATATAAAAATTTTATTATTTATTTTGGTTAAATAAAATTATTCAGAGCTAGAGATGAAAAAAACATAAAATATGTTAGTTGGGACTCATACATTCACTAATGATTTCTCCATTCAGCTTCCTCCTAAAGGCATAATGAATTTGTCTTTTGAGAAAACCATGACATTTGGGATGTGGTTTGGGATGTTTTTCAGGTGTTTGGGTAGGAATTTTCAGATAAATGTGTTTTAAAATGATAGATTTAGTGATCAGAGCAGGTTCCCTTGTATATATGAGAGGAGTGTCACACTTGTAATTTTTCTATACATAAAAATATTATAATGTCTTATTCAAGGGAATTTTTCTAAAATACTATCCAATTTTATGTAAAATACTATAATGGTATAAATAACATAATCCAATAAGAATTTAGATAATATTATGTTTCCTTATCACTTAGTAATTACTTTATTATATTAAATTACCCATTATAATTGTCAAAAAAATATTACCATGAAATTTATTCACATTATAGAAAAATAAAATGTTCTATATTAAAAAATTTCTATATTTTGATTAAAAATATGGAATCAATTTTTAGACTTTACAATTTTCAAAAATAAAAATATTTTTTCAAAAACCAAAGGAAAATAGTTTATTAAAGAATTTTTATTTATGATAAAAAATAAACATTTAAAAAAATTAAATAAAAAACATACGATAATGAAATGGTTTATAATAAATTTAGAAAAATATATTTAATGTATGATTAAAACAAAATCCAATACATAATGGTACTTTTTAATTAGATGTTTAAATGAATAGAAAAAACAACCTAATATATATATTTTCACTAGATTTAAAAATTAAATTATTTTTTATATAACTCAATTTATAAAATCATGAAATATATCTTTTAAATATAAGTATATTACTAACAGAGTAAAATTTTATTATAATAAGTCTATCCATTTCTCAACCGAAATTTTTTTTAAAAGTATTTATAAAATATTGATAAATATTAAGACATAAAATTAATAATTATAACTAATAATATTTATTTATTTATAATATTTCTACTATCCTCCCCTCTAACCATTATAATGTATTTTTTTATAACATAGACATTGAATATAATTTTCATCAACTAATGAAAAATTAAGGTTATATTTTCTGTATAATATATGTTAAGTCATTTAAAGTAACTCTTGGAGGAAAACATTATTAATACTTGTAAATTAGATGAATAACTAGAGGATATGAAAATATTTCATTTTAAAATAAAGATCTATATATTTTTCTTCTATGTAAATTCGGAAAAGACAACCTCGAAGGGATATGATATTGGAACAAAAACTCAAACCTCCAGTATCATCATACTCTATAGACATTCAATCATATTTTATAATAAATATAGGTTTTATATAAATATAATACATACCCATAATCATTATTAAGATAAATTTTATCATTAATTTAGAATTTAATTATTTTCTTTTAATAATATTTCATTATTAAAAAAACCATTTTGGTGAAAACATGCATGTTTTCCAACTAGGATTTCATTCAATGGTTACTTTAATTTCACCATGGTCATGAATTCAACCTATCTATAATAATTATTTTTTTTATAATTATGATATATATTTATTATATATAATTCAATAACCATTTATATAAATCAATGAAGAAACATTATATTTATAAATTTTTGGAGACTGTAGTTTGTAAGTACACATGGGTGATATTTCAAAATTTCACAGAATGGTTAAAAAATAATGTTATATAAAACATAACCTATAAATAATTATATTTATATCCCAAATATCAAATATAGTCATTCACTAAGTTCATATAACCAAAAATGTAACTATGAAATTCCAATTAAATCTCATCACATCGTGGATGTGGTAGTCAACACATACACATGATCAAGGTTTTCATTTTCCATCAAATATGGAAGAGAAAAAAATTGATATAACATTAACAAAAAATAATATCAATGTAGAAAAAATATTTTTTCCACTATATTAATTTTGTTATTGAACATTTTCAGGAGATTAAATATGAAAAAAATGGTATGAACCTATGCCTCGTCCTCATGGAACCTTTTTTAGATTCACCTTAAGGATTTTGGATGGGTATTTTATAAATAAAGGAACATAATGGCAATGTATAATGATTTTGTGGGTTTATTTTTGTGTATATCATGTTATCTTAATGTTATATGTGATATGTATAAGAGTGGAGTCTAGGTGTCTGTTTATAATTTGGGATAATGAAACACTTGTAAATTATCAAAACATTAAAATATTATAATGTAATATTAATTTTTTTGTGGAACATAACCAACCAAAATATGAATATAGGATAATGGAGGGTCTAAATCTGCTAATGACATTCTATTTGTACACGTTTTTAGTTTAGTGTAACCCTTATTTTTTAAATTAACCTCGCATTTACCATTTACTACTTTTACCAATGTCGGGTATTTTTACTATATTTATTATTCCAAATGACCAATAATTAAATTAAGGTCATCACCAAAATTGAAAATTATGACCCAAATATTGAATCTATTTTTATCATATTTAATTTCTATAATTGGTATATATTAATTTTTAAATAATTAAGTAGATTTATATAAATTTTTTATTGAGAAAATGAATTTGTATAATAAAACTAAATTTATTAATATTCCATACCTCGTAAAAATTATTAGATGAAAGATAAAATAAATTATTCATTTATAACTAATTTATAACAAATTAATTAATTTTATACATCTAAAATGTTCATTATTCCATAAATTATTTTATATAATTCATACCCTATAACACAACATCTATGTGATATCAGTCACATTTAATAAATATATTTCAAAGGTATATCGTGGTTCATTTAATCAAAATGTTTCGTTTAAAGAATGATATTGAATTAATTAAACATATTTATAGTAAAATATAACAAAAAAATTTAGGTACTATAGTTAATATATAATTTCATTGAACTATATTATTAATAAATAATGTTGAAAAAAATTAACTTTAGTATTATGACTGAATAAATAAACAAAAAGTAGAAATCATCCTATGTTTAATCATCGCAATGAAAATGACATCAATTATTTTACCAAAAAAAATTCAGTATCATGATATATTATTCGGAATTAACATTAATTTTTTGATCTATGAAGATGATTTAAGTATTAAATTTAATAAAAATGAGTAATTTTTTTCTAAAAGATGAAGTCTAAAAACATTGATGAAAAAATTAAGGTAAAATGGAAGTCATTTTGGTATGTAATGAAAATTAATATTCCGTGATGAAAACACAAATGAAGAAAGTCATGAAATATTTCACTAGGATATAAAGATTCTTATTTTATAGATAGATGGGCTATGTCATCAATAAGTTCAGGTAATCCGTAAATGATATTGATTAAAAATAAAAATTGAGATAACTAACTAAATCAATAATGGAAGGAAATATTCATACTAGAATAGTAAAAGACATATCAAAATATGAATTTAACATTTATCATATGTTATGTAGATCAAAAATATATATGAGTTATTGAACCATTTTTTAATATATAATAAATTTTTTCATAGTTCTGAAAATTTAATAACAATAAAACCATCATAAATAATGTTGGTCAATAAAATGAAGATGAAACAGAAGATAGATGAATAAATAATTTATAGTAAGGTTTAAATATTACTAATAAAAAAATCAACATATTTTAATAATAATTATGATTATTTGTCTTGGTGATTTGGATATTACAAGGATGATTTAGTAAATTTAGAATAATCAGTATTCCCAATTATTAGAAGTAAATTTTTTATAAAAACAGAATTATTATATTAATATTAATAATTTATTTTGGTCTATTGATTTCCATGTGATGAAGATAAAATATGTAGAATGCATGAATAGTTTTCAAAGAGATATAACTGAATTGAAAAGATTTTTCATATTTAAAAATACATCTCAGTCTAATTTCTCTAATTATTCTATAAACAAAAGATCAAACTTATTCAATTATATATTCAATTAATTTTAGATGAATTTTCTATCAAAAGTGACACAGTTTCGGGTTTGTTATAAAGTAGTTAACATAATGAAATTAATCTATTCGTAATAAAATTCTTTCATCATGGAAGGATATATTGAAATTAAAACCATGGGGCCTACGTGATTCACACCAATTGATGGAAACCATCACATTCCAATCAGTATCACCCATAATAAAGAATATAAATGGATTTTACACTTTGAGGGAGACTTCTTAGTGGTGATTGTGGAGATTTAATCTAAACTATCAAACATAAATGAACTATATATTACAAAATTATATTTTAGGAGTGTGAATTAACAAGTTCTAAATGATATAAATGTTTTGAAATTTTAATGTTAGAAAATTTTAAAATATTTTTCGGATGAGCTATGTTGAATATAATGACCTAATTTTCTGTAACTCAATTTTGAATAAAAAGGGTTGTAACCTTATATGGGGATTGAATTTTTAATATATTCATCAAGAGGGTGAATTAAATTATTTGAATTAAAAAATAAATTTATAAACACCCTCCCGGGTTAATATTTTATTGATATCTATGAGGTATAATTAAATAATCGTGTTTTCTACATCACAAAAATATTTCCTTTACGTAGTGTAAAGTTGTGTATGGATCATTTTCCAATGAAATAGTTTTCCATACATCCCTTGAGTAATTCATTCTATGTATTTAATCGAAAGGATGACAAGGGGAGAATATGAGAATTTATATAGTATGATATGGGGGTTTCACTACATCGGATTTTAATATTTGATTTTATTTAAGAAATGAGGTATAAGATTATTTATATTATATTTGAAATGGGTATTAACAAAATAGATCTAGATATAGGGATTTTATATGCTCAATGGATTTTTTGGAGAGTGTTGTATATTTTGATTGTGTGATTTCAATATTAAGTAAAGTTTATAAATAATAAAATACAAGAATAAGAGTAATGAAAAAACGGTTCTTCCAAAAGATGATATAAGAATTCAAACACTACAAGATAGTACATAAATATATAGATTCAGAAAAATTATATAAAAAAATTGAATGATTTGCATATTAGTGGATCATGTGATTTATGAAGACATGTGATGTTGTTATATCTAGAAGTAATTATGTAGATTACATGTATTGATTAATACTATGATCTTATGTGAGAAGAATATATATTGTTTATAGAAGTTAAATGTAATGACAAAAATTGAATTTAAGACTATTTGAAACAAGTTGTTGTTACTAACAGATTTAGAGTTATCCTAGAAATTCTATTAGATTATTAATTTATGTTAAGTGTTTATTTTAATATTTTATGTGTCGTACATAAATTAATTATCATGATAAAATAATATGGAAAACATCGGTGGTGGTGATGTTTTATTCACTACATAATTGAAAGAGGGTGTATATGATCAGTGTAATAATATATGAAGAAAACCATGCCAATTATAGGGGCATGGATTGACTACAATGAGGATATTTCTAGTTCTAACAATATCTATCATATATGCCAATGTAGTAGTGGAGAATAAGTGTGGTGTGGAACAAGAATGAGAGGACTGTAGGTTCTTGGCATGGGGAGGTGATGAATAGTATAGGATTAAAATTTGTTATGGTGACGGGTAAAACCACATGAGTTAAATGATCATTTCTTGATAAACTAAATTAATGAAAAATATGCTGATAAAAGATAATTTTTTCCTTCTATTCACATTATGAAAGTAGAATAGCAGTTTAAAAAAGTATAATAATTTAATTTGAATGTTTTTGTATCACGTCATCACCTTCATTGAAATGTCAGGGTTTTTATATGGGAATATCATGTTTTATCACATGATTTCATGTCATGTTTGTAACATCTCAGTGAACAGTAATGGTAGATCATGTATATCTTTTTCCCATTCATTGTAGTGTTACATGTATATAATCTGACTAGAATATATATTTCTCAAATGTTACTATTATATTTTGTAATGTTGGTTTTGAAGAGGCTACATATAGTATTTTAGACGAATTTTCAATTATTATGCAGTGGAATATACACCAAAATTTATTTACATTAATATATTGTTGACTTTATACTATAAATTCAAATACGATAGTTTATTGAGATGTTTCTGGATGTAGGAAATATTAAATTAAGAGTTTTAGATTTTTTATGGTAAAATTATAATATATCCAAAACTAGAATGTGTTTTGATACAATTTGTGGTAGAAATGGAATCCGTTATTAAATATGAAGGTGTTGGGAATTAGAATATTGATCCATGAATATTTTGGATGATAGTATCTTCTTTAAATAATAAAATAATAATATAATTTTTCTTTCAAATTATGAGAAAATATACCCTAAACTAAACCTGTATATTTCCATAACATGAGAAATATCATATCTTTTAATTTTTAGAGTATATAAAAAATTGGAATTTAATATTGTAGGCCTATAGAGAATGATGTAATGTAATTTCATAGAGTACAATGATTTTTAGAGAGGTCATGTGTAAATATATCTAAATCCTGGATAAGGAGGCTACAAGTTAAGTTGAGAACTAAAAGTGGATATTCACCCATTCATGTCATGTAGTGCACAAGTAAAGCATTGAATGAGTTTAGTGATTTTTGGAAATTTCGGTGAAATGTATTCCAGAAGATTGAGTGATATTAAGGAAAAGAAAAATTTGATACTGTAGATTGAAAATTAATCAAATTTGATGATACGGAGATAATTCACATATAATTTTCTAGAATTAAAAATATTTTTGATGATGCAATACTGAATGTTGAATGATTATAACTTCAAAATTAGGATCAATGATTCTAGTCGTGTTTTATAGAAGACACCTTGAATATTGATGCTGAGTTTTTAAAGACATAAGATGAACATAAGTCATTATATCTTTATATATATTGAAACCTAGTTTATTAAATAACATAATTAGTAAAAAAAATATATTAAAACACTCCATTAAAATGGATTAAATAGATTAATATTAGTCTTATAAATTGGGACCCCATTCATTGTATATTTTTTGAAATTCATATGTTAATGCTATAATTAATCAAATAGAGTAGTTTTATAATTATGAAACTATAATTTATTGTGGGTAGTTTTTAAAAAGCAGAAGAAACAATATGATATTGAATGTTCAATGGGTTTTTTAAGCTTCTATATTTTTTGAACATTGAATTGATTAATGTAATGACAGAACTAAAAATTTATTTTCAAAATTATATATTACTTTACTGATTAGTATATAGCTGAAGAAGAATATTTATGGGTAGTGTAAAACCTATATTGAGGAAGAATATTAATAAATTTATTTAATTTAATCATAGAGCTAATGGACTATAATATTCATTAATTTTCAGGGATTCATTCTATACAGGTTATTGAAATTATAAAAAAATATCAAGAGATGGATTGGAATTTATGAGCTTTCCCCCATTGTAATCAACTATGTAATATATTGAATATTTATGTCCCATGAGGAAAACCAAACATACGATATAGTTGTTTTACAAAATTAGGAACATACCACTTAAATACTATGATTTCCACTCTATTTTTTCATCCATTATTTATGCCTTGGATGTCTGTCAGAAAAAAATAAGATCCATTAATCTATTTTGATAAAAGGAATAATCCAAATAAATTAGGGGTAAAATAATAAGTTATATAAAATTTGTTAAATTTTTCTAAATTTACTCACCCTTCCCTACTTAGTGTGACTGCTTGTCTAACAGACTAGATTTTATGGTATGAATATTTTTAATATTTTATTAAACATTTAAAATTAATGTTATATAAATTGAGGAATGTTAGATGTTTTACAGAAGCTAGATATTACAAATTCAGATTGGGCATCATGAGGTAGTAGTATTAATTCTACAATAGTGTCATCAGGAAGATGGTAATGAACCAACAGAAATATGGTGGATGTAGATCATGATTCATCAAGGTTGTATAGACAACTAGCATGATTGAGGGAGTTTTTGTGGACTTTGTACCTTCCCTAGAGCCTCCATCCTTCTGGTGGAAATTTTTTTCCATCCATGATTTTATCCATAGATATCATACTTTTTGTGGCGGTCAGTGGCTCACTGTTTTCATTATAGTGGTAAATAATAATTCAAGGTTGTAATTTTTTTATCCATTGTTTATTCTTCCTCTACCTCTGACATGCCAGTTTATTGTTTTTACAAGCCCATGTATCAATTTCATGCAATTTTGAATTCTTCCCTCCAAAATATTGATCATCTGTACTTAATAATTGTATATTTATTCTCATTTTGTATGAACCATCAATTCAAGGGAAATAATATTCATCATAAAGGGAATAAAAATAGATCATTAATTGTTTTTATCATATCTAATATTTTCGGATTCATCTAAAGAGATATTTTTCATTCATTTATTCAAATGGAAATCAAATCTAGATTAATGAATTGTACTTCTTTATTGGAACAAGATAGTTGATAGGGGTCTATCTTCCCAAGTATATCCAGTTTATTCCTACATGTTTATTGTGGCACCCTTATGTCATCTTAATCAAATAATGTTAATGTGATGTAAAAGAGAAAGATTCATTGATATTTGATTTTCAACATTAATTGGGATATGATTCATGACATTAGAACATAATTACATTTTAGGTAGGAAGATCTAGTAATATATTCCCTATTTATTCTGTGTTTATTATTATTATATGGTATGTGTGTGTCTGAGCACATGTGCCTGTAAGACCTCTGCATGATATGATTCACATGGTTTCGGTGTGTGTGTTTTTTTCTAGTGACACTGTAAAATTATATGAAATGATTGTTTATATATTTTTCAATGTGACTCTACCTAGATATACAAGTATAATAAACTTCATTAATGTACCTTTTGTGTGATAAGTATTGTTTCTATCTCTCTAATACAGAGTGACTAGGTTGAGTCATACAAGCTAGTTCCTTCCTTAGACGAAAAAGTGGATGATGTGACATATTCCCATATAGCTATAAAATTTGGTGGACCTGAGATGTGATATATTTCCACCAAGAAATGAGATTGGGTGAAAATGTTACGTGAGATATTCCTTGAGCGATGTCATATTGGGTGGACTTTATTACTACCCTTAATTGATGGTGTGACTTCTCCTGTAAGGTTAATGTGGATAGATTATTATTTTCAAAAGTATGTTATTTCACTATATGAATTTATCTCATATATGTAGAGAAAGTAGGTATAGTGCATCTTTAAGGACATGACATATGTGTCTACATGTTTGATCATTAAAGTGTAGATATGAAATGTATATTATCATTGAATACATCTGCCTATGTTGTATATTTATGTAAACAACCATTGGCAGAGTCCTATTAGAATTTATAATGAAACCCTACATTGTAATCTCTATGAACTTGTACATTTTATTATCAGGTATCATGTACAGATGAATTTCTATATAGTGGGATGTTGAGTGGGATTAGTGGGACATTTTGAGGAAATGTCATGATAGACTATGAGTCATATATATTTCTTACACTTTTGTCAACGATTATTTTACCTACATTAGTGAATTAATACACCTTAAGTGGGAATCATTTATATTTGTATATATTTAATTAATGAAATGTCATAACTTTAGAACATAGGTTGTGTACACTTTTTCTTATTTTTTTATGGGATGATAGTTATCTTCCATATTTTTATACTTATTGACATTAATTATAGTGTATTCAATATAGGTTATATATTATGGAGGAAATTGACTCCCCATGATATTACGCAAGACCTAACCTATTGTCAGTATCATTTTCTATATAGTTTGGTTCATATTAGGTCATGTGTCACACTAGCTCATATTTAGTGATTCATGTCATGGTGTTGAAAACTGTATCAGAAAATATTTTCATTATTTTTAAATAATTTATGAATTGGTAGAAATAGATTAATTTAGTAGCCACTATGGATTATTCTACACAATTTTTATTATGACATAGAATGTAGACCATTTAATGTCTTCTTAGGTTGTATATTTCCATTTCATGAGTTTTCATTGGAATTTCAGAAACACACACCCCACATACATCTATAGAACCATTGAGGGAATATGACAAGAGTGCTCCTACTATGGGGGATACCCAAGGTGAGCCTCATACATTATTGGACAGTTTAATTTTTAATTATTCAATTATTCCAATGTAGATAACTATATATAAGAGATCCAGCCAAGGCTTATCCAGATTGATCCTTCTTAGTGTATAAGAGATTAAATGTAAATGGTTAATAATGTTCATGAGATATTTCTATAGTATCCCCTATCCTGCAATGGAACTAGAACCAACGGAGATTTTATACTATATAATCATTCATGATAGGATATTCGACATATTGGGGACACTAGTGGATCAGATAGTGAAACATTGTGTTTTTATGCTCTAGGGACTTTCTACCTGGTGGTGGGACATATGAATCCTGAAAGAAAATTTGATTGAATTATGTGGAAGACCTTAAATGATGTATTAATAGAATAATTTTCCATGATAATATAAATAAGGATCACACTAAAGAGTGCATGTATATTCAAAATGAGTTGATGTTGATATTTTATTACTTTTCATGATTTAGTGATTTTCTTGATTTTTCTAAAATATTAGTTTGGAGTAACCTGTATATGTCTAGGATGTTAGTTATAATACTTCGAACTAAAATGGAATAATTTTTTATATTTTTTTCAAATAAAAATGATGTCTCATATTTGAATAACTGTTTATTAATAAGTGATTAGAGGATGATAAAAATTTGGTTGTTCATATGGTTGTAAGTGGAATAGACAGTGGATTTTTTAGTGCTACAGAAGCTTCCTCTTATGAAACTAGGATTAAAAAAATAAATGGCCATGTTCCATCACATTGAAGGAATAATATAGCATATAGGGTTTTTCTTCTTCCACTACGGTATATGGTTCTTCTATGTGATAGAATTTTAGTGTAAGGGGGGTTATCAAAAATATTATCCTAACCGTCCATGGAATTGTCCCCAATATGGAATGTTAGTACGTATTAGATTATTTTATGGGATGGAGAATAATATGGGATTAGTGAGTTCTTGAAAATTTGTGGTCTATGAGCTTCATCATCATTTAAAGACTCCAATGTGTTTAGTCAATCATGTTACTCATGATCCATCTTGGATAAGCCATGAATCTAAAACATGAAATTTTAATGAGGGTAATTAGGTTAAGACCATAAATGGATAGAGATACCATCAGTGGTTCTCTGAACACTATATATTACATACACAACTTGTTTTTTTATATAGGTGATTACTATTCATTTATGTCAGTTGAAGTCATATTTTAGAAATACTGGTCCAATTATATTCTAAATTTATCATTAATGGTCATCATTTGGAAATAATGTGGATCACCTCTATATTTTATTACTTTCCCATAATAATTTTGGCTATGATAATGTATGGGATACTATAATTCTATAGATTTAATGATTTAATTTGACATTGGTTAGGGAGTTCTTGACTAGTTACCATTCAATAATTGACTATTATTTTAGATGAGTATCCCTTATAAAACATAATAGAGATATTTTTAGCAGAAATACTTAATGAGATATTGATATAGACCAGGAGGAACTCAAATCTAGTAATATTAGAGTAACTAAAACACATGTGGAAAGCATGACCCTTACTATATATTAGAAAATAACTTCCTCCACTTTTTCTATTATAGAAAACCATTACCAAAATATCATTCTAGAATATTTTTCATAGTTTCTTCCTAATTTAATTATTGAGTTTTGAATTTAACATATTCTAGTTGAGCATTCTATATCCACTCCACATTACCACATAGAGCCTATTATGAAGAAACTTCATAAGGTGAATCTTGATGACCTATAAGAGAAGATATTTCTCAATGAATGAACATCTCAATGGGGTCCTCCAATAGTGTTCCCTATGAAGGATGATGGAATATTTCTACTATGTGGGGACTATAGGATGTATAAAAAATAGCTATGAACAAATATACCGATTTCCAAGGATTTTACACTTGTTTTAACATTTCAGGATACCTCAGTTTCTTTTAATTGATGATATGTGGCTTGGATATGATCATATTTGGATCAGGTATGAGGATATATTGATGATATAATTTTGGAAAATATATGGGTTGTACGGGTATCTCAGTATTAATTTTGGGATATCAATTTCTATAGTGGTGTTAGTACCCCTCATGAATAATATATTTCAACCATGTAAGGACTCGTTCATCATTGTATCCATTGATGATATCCTAACACATTCATAGACCTAAAATCTCACATCGGAAAAATTGACAATATTTTGAGTACTTTTTGATCAAATAATCTTTACCCCATGATATCAAAATGTAAATTTTGTATTTAGGAGGGGTGTTTATTTGGACATTTAATTTATTAATTGGTAATTTATATTGATCTAGACAATGAAGGGGATCTAATGCCATGGAAAAGTCCTTGGAATGTCTTTGAGATTAATTGTTTATTATAATTGGATGGGCACCACATATAGTTAATTTAGGTATCCTATAATGGTTCTTATCAGGAAGGAGGTGAGTATTGAAAGGAGGGAACACTTGTAATAAACCTTCTAAGAGAATAAGGGATGATTCAAATCATACCAATTATAGTCTTCCCTGTACTAATAATTTTTTATGTAGTGTATTATAATTCTTCTATGGTTTTATTGTGATGTGAATTGATTCTTATTGAAAAGTTATTTACAGGTGAGTCTCCCTAATTTTGGACTCATGAGTGGAACTACCCTACTAATGACCATGAAATTTATTTGGCTGTCCTATCATTGTTGTGCCATTTACATTACCTCTTGATTGAAATAGTTATTATATATATAGACCAAAAGAGCTTGTGGAATGTCTCCTCCTGATGGGAATTTAGTATTCATCAATATCATTAGGATGTGTACGGACAAAAATTATTCATTGATATTGTGTATTTTATTAGTAAAATAATGTTTTGTAGATTCACTTAGAAAAAATAATAATATCATAAAGATATAACATCAAATTCTATGTATAATATGATTGATTTTCATGTAAATCCATTTTTTAAATTAATAAGGATCTTATATATGTTACTAGTTCTACTATTGCGATCATGACCTCAATGGTAGAAAAATTAATGTTTACTCAATTGTGTTCTCCACATTGTTTAATGAAGTGTGAAATGTGGGTGGAAAAAAAATTTGTTCTGGGATTGACCTTATTTGAATTTTATGTTCACTTTGTTCATAGAAGAGTAGTCATAACTTCATTTATTATTGATTATTAAATGATAACATCTCATTCCTTATTGTAAGTATTTCACCCTATGTCAATGAAGATGAATCAAAATATGATACATTGATTCCATTGATCCATTATGTAGTGGAAGAATTTATAATTTTTCTCTCCATTTTTGAAATATCATAGAATCAAATCAGAGAATCAGAGACAAGGTGGCTTACATTAACCACATATGATTCTTATTTCTTAAATGAGATAAATTGATTGTATACATTATCATTCAATTTCCTTAGAATCTAATAGTATGAGTTATCATCTGGGTTTTTGTTGATCAGATAATAAATTATGTCATGTCATTTTAGTTTATTATAATCATTTAGTGTATGATCATAAAAGATCTATGTTTGAATGACTATGAAACTAAAAGGATTTTTTATAAGGAAATCTCTGGATATAGAGGTTCATTTTACTTAATTTATTTTTGTAGTGTATTCAGAATTATATGGGGACTGATTTGAAACTATTTAAAACATACAATATAAAGACCAATGGGATTTAAGTGAAGAAAAAATGACCATAGATTATATTCTTCTAAATTGCGTTCAATATATTCATGCACTATGAGATTATCATTTATACATTGAATAATTATCCTATAATGATAGCTTTCACTCTTCAATTTGGATGGATTTGTTTGATGAAGTCTATGTAAGGTCATTTCATTCAATAATATATTAGCATATAGTGTGTGAGACCACATGTTTTGGGCTATACATGGTAGGGGGTAAAGAAGAAAATAGTTGATTAGTAATGGACTATTTACTATACATATCATGAAATTATCAAATGTTGTTTAGAAGAGATAACCATTGGCTTGTTTTGTGGGTGAATCGGTCTCCTTGCTGGGGTTAGCTCAGTGAAGGAATTAGTTATTTCAGAGGATGTAGAAACCAAAACTATAATTTATTGTATTATTACATAATTTTTATCACATTAGGATCATATCCGTTCTATTGGCCCTACCACAATGAACTATTGGTATTAAAAATGTGTTCCATGTGTTTCATATTTAAATATACATGACTGATCATGTTCACATCACTGGAAATTAAATTATTTATTTTCCAAATAATTTTTAGGATATTGTGAGAAACCATACGACTGGAAAAAACCGAAAATATTACAAAAAATATATCAAATAATTATTAATAAAAATATTAATCATATGGATGTCCTTATCTTTGTATAGGGTCTATTAAATAGTATATAATTTAGTATTATTACCATCCTTGATGAGATCTTCAATGTGATAATTCATTTTGTCCCATTCTTGTAAAAATAACGCCACATTTATTTACTTTTTATTTAATCCTCATATCATGATAATATATTTCTATTTGATACACTCAAACTACTCTTTGCTGGTCTAAACCAGAATAATTCTCTCGAGCAACCTATAATTGTCATATATGGTGTAAATATTTGAAAATTCATCATCCATAATTTCATCCTCATATCACATGATAATATATGATGTTATATTATTATTTTAATGCACCTTACAAGCCTTCCATTTCTATTTAAACATCATATCACTAGTCCAATATTACAAATTAGTGGACGCCTCACTAGAATAAATAACATACACTATCGCACCTCCTAACACCAGATTAAGGACTTCTATAATATCATCATCCTTTGATTGTTCATTATAAATACCACTATCAATCATATGGGTTCCAAACTAATTTTATTTATTCTCCTTACATTCTTGTTCAATAATATTGGACTCACATTCAGTCTTCTAGGTCTTAATCCTCATGGATCTCTATGTCTCCATCTATTTAGGAAAATTGGATTTTCCTTTGTCCCATTATACATATTCTTTTTATTGAGAACACAGGTCCCTATATACTTATTCCCCTTCCGCCCTTTATTCCTCCTCTGGATTTGAATCCATTTACTCTAGAACCCCTTATCTCTATCTTCTAGTAATTTCATATATATATCATCATTTAAATCTACCATAGAAAAACATATTCCATGATTTACTCTATTTTCTTATTCTATATCACTTAGTTCATGGATTGTGTCTTAAAGATTAAATCCTCCAAAACAATTTCCAATATTAATATGTGACATGTCCATTCTAGGAAATATCTCCTTAAATCACTCACCCCACCATCTATGACCATCATCTCATTAACCATGAAAACTATAAGACCTCCATCAAATTATTCCTAGGTCTCAAAATCATAAGTGTATTCATCACTAGGAGATGATATCTATGTAACCTATATCTCCTCCTTTATATTGGTTCCATTTATAGTAATCAAATTCTCCTAAAATGAGGTATCCTTAATTAAATTGTATGTATCCAAAAACCCTACTATAAATCTCCCACATTCCATTGGGCCAGGGAGGATACCTTTGATACTTGAAGAAACAACTCTTGTTTCAATATAACATTAAGATCCACTGCTTCTAGATCAAGATTCCAAGAACATAGTGTTCCATCAAATCCAAACTAGAAATATTTCTCTAAAAAAGCTGGGTATGGTGGTTTGATACTTCATTAGTCAATTGAATCATTAGTCAAAACTATCTCATTACGACCTAGATTAAAATCTCATTCAAAAAAATTCCATTAGGACATGACTGTATTTTTTTCTTATTTTGGTTACAAATAATGTTCATGTTCCTAAACCATACTAAATGATTGACCATTCATTTGTATGAGGAATTGAGATACAACAAGGTCTTATAATTACACAATTTCTTCTATCAAAACTCTTCAAATACAACAATCTACACAACCTCTATTAGGAATTTGGAATCATCTACTACTATTGATATACATTGAGTAATTATGTTGAAGATATCATTAGTCCTACCATCGTTACATAGTTAAAACCCATCTAATTTACTAACAATTGAATAATTGAATGGTTATAAAGAGAAAATGGTGGATCTAGAAACTAATCCCAAGGCATTGTGGTCAGTGTGTGTCATTTCATGTTGTATTCATATGTCCACCTGATCACCTGTGAGGATGTTGAGTTGGAAGTAGATAAATCGTATTTAAAGATAGATATTTGTATTGTTGGATGGAACTAGAAGGTGAATCAAGGAAGAATAAGTTTTCATGTTTTTGTTATATGGAATCATGGGAACATCCATGGAGAGACTATAGAGAGGGAATTAGATGCTTTTACTAATGGATCACGTTTTTTTAAAGGTCATCTAGAAAAACATAAAAATGAATAGAATTCATCAGTGAAGGAGATTTGTAACATCCTAAATTTAGATTTCTGATTTTTATATTATTTTTATTATATTTTATAAATATAGTTAAAATGATTTTTTTAATATAAGTTTTCTTCTGGAAGCATGATATCATAATTTCAAGGTGGCTAGCACAAGGTTCAAGCGCTAAGGATACAATAATTCAATCATCATGTTGGAAGTGCACCACTATGTTTTAAATGGATTATAATATAGAATAATTAAGGATAATGAAATAATTTATCACATGGTAACCCAGCAATTCTTCATTGGTGATGTTATGTTTGGCGATAAAGTATTAGAGCCAACAATAAAATGGATGGAAAGCTGCTAGAAAACTAGTGGTATTTAATGGGGGCCATGTAGGGCACACGAAGCCACCAGCTAAAAGTGGAAATCTACTATTTGGTAAGTGTTATTTTTAGGATTCCTCGTTTCTATTCATAGCCACTATCGAGAATGTGGCATAATCTAGCTGTCTGGTGGTGATATTTGTCCAAAAAAGTAAAGGAGGGTGTACATCATTTTAAAAAAATTCTATTTCCCTCAAACTCACATTCAACACTCACTCATTTTTAATGAACATAGTACTCTATTCGTAAGTATTTTGGTTTATTATTCCCAAAATCAAGGAATTGTAAACATTAATATGAATTAGTGATCCTTTCTTGTATGTTCCATCAGTTCATGAAATATTTTATTCTCCCATTTGATACAGGACATAGATATTTGATAACTTGATGATATATGTGAATTATTGCTTTAAAAAATTAGGGAATTGACTATATTTGAAATAATATACATCTATATCTAGAGAATTACTATCTTATAATTAATTATAATTATTATATTTGCAGATGCAGTTTTTTCTTGAGTATGTCAAATATATTCCTACCCATTTAGCATGGTTTGCATTATATATGAATTTATAGAATTCAAACATCATTTCATATGGATGGATTCAGTGATTTTTTATGTGATACACTACTCAAAAGGTGATTATTGACATCAAATTATTTTTCCACCATTGTTAGGAAGTTTATATAAATGGGTCCCAATATATATGAGTGGTTGGCACGAGTGTTTATTATTACTTTTTGTATGTGTGCAATACAAATTCCTCATATTATTTTTATGTGGGTATCTTCATAGACCCCTGAGTCCTATTCTTGATATTAAATTTCTGTTGATGTGTATTTTCTATATGACTCTTTCTTGACATAAAAAAATTATTGACATCTATATTTTAGCTTGTGTGTGACATATATTTTTTATATATATCTAAAATTGAGTAAATATGGTTTGCTATATGAGATATTAAATTCCTTATAGTGAGAGTGTATAAAAAGTTATGGTTTTCCCCTGATCCATGAGATAGCATCATTTTTTGACGTGACGGCTTTCCATAATGTCATTATTTTTTTCACATGTGACTTGATGTATTACTATAGGGATTTCATATTGGGTCAAAATGGGTGATACCATTAAAATAATTGTTTTACAATCCAATCCATGTTAGTGGGTAATTATGATTAGTGGGTCATATAAATTTACAAATTGTACGAATTTCCCTAATGAAGGTTGTTGAAATAGGTTTTTTTGGTCTTCAAGGACCAAATATTTATGGTCACATTTTTGATTACTTGTTAATTAATTATTCATTGATTATATTAATGGTTTTTTTTCATATTGTTTAATTATTTTAAGGACTATTATGTGTTTAAAAATTGGCCATATAGTCACAAAATACATAATAATATTTGAGTAAATATCTCTTTTGTAATCATGGATCCAATAGTGTTAATGGGCCTTACAATGTGACATTGAGCATGAGAAATAAGGTGTTTCATGTAATTTCTATGATGTACTCTAGGAAACAATTTTTTTATATTTTCTCTTAGTTTCTATTCCCTGATTTAATTCATTGATCCCCCAAATTGGTGGATCTTTTTTTTCCGGATTCTAATATTTACTTTTCATTTCATTAGAGAATTGGTTTTGTACTCTTATTCATAAACTACTATTAGAAGATTAATTTCACTATATTATTATTACCATTACTCTTTATTTTATTTTATTATGTACAAGATTTCAATTATAGATTTAATCGTATCCACATTTTTCCCTTTAGGCCCCCACCTCTAGTCAGTAGCCTCTTACACAAGGGGTGGTGTGCTTGAAGTCATTTGGAAATCGGGCCATAACGGGTGACTAGAGATGGGGTGTTACAAAATAATCTATAGATTAAGAAATACAGTTAGAATACTTTCTTGATTTTTCAAATTTTAACTCTATTATTAAATAAGTTGTTAGATGAACCATTTTGTCAACCGGTAATGAATAAAATTTCACTATGATTTAAGCTGTATTTCACTTGGAAATATAAAAATAATAAATAAGTTCAAGAAAATACTATGTTTTTTAAAGATTGTTTTGGTTAAAATTAATATTGGAAATATTTATTTCAACATTATGACTTGATTAATATTTTTTATGAAATCTTTGGCTTTAGATCATAAATAATTATTATTGGAAATTATTATTTCAACATCATCCTTTCCACAAGACATTAAACTATGTTGGTCCCTCTATGAATTACATGTCCCATCATTCGGGTTTCAATAATCATTCACATCTGAAAGGAACCCCAAATGATAGGGATGCTTTAACCATGGATCTTCTACAGTCTTGGGCCAACAAATCTATGGATTTTAAACAACAATTTGATACAAGGCCAATGTTGCGAATACGGTATGCGGTCGACGCTTATTTGTTGTTCCCAATCAAGGAAACATACATATATTGTGTTACAAACATAATCAGTAGTTATCCTAAATAATTTTTTTCGTTCTATGGTCTCCAACATGATAGGCATAGTGATTCACCCTTTCCACCCATATGTCCCACACACATGACATTAAACATGACATCTATGCTCTGAGATCTATAACCACGAAAAATGATCCACCACTTCCTGTCTCATGACATTAAATTGTGTTCCATCTTTCAGATTAATGGTTGCCTTGATTCCCAACCTCATGGGATGCGTAGGAAAACATGGTCATTTTGTCATTGGGTCTAACCCAGGTTCATTTATTCTTTCTCTCGGCCTCTTGGTCTGAGTTCTCTTTGGGAATTATGCATGGTGTGTCGTATGTGGTCTTATTCCTTCATTCACGTAAGGTTATTCTCCACACCATACACATTCCTCATCTAGACCCCCCCCCCATATATCATCATCCTTACTACATGATGTTAAACTAAATTCCATTTCAAAACTACAACTGTCTTGAGTCCTCCTCCTACAGGATATTTAGGAACTCTGGTAATGTTTTTCTTCGGGTACAACCATGATTATTTGAAACTCCATCATCACTCTAGCCACAAAACATGAGTCCTCTATGAAGGTGGGTATGTGGTGTGGTTTGGGATTATGTCCTCTTTCACGTTGATGTTTTAATCTCCACGCCATGTACCTCTCCCTCTTTGGTAGTTCACCAGCATATTCAGGAGTACTCTGGTCCATGATTGAGAGTGTTGGATTCTATATAGACATGTTCTCTCCTTTTTTCATGCATCATGTTCCCCATTATTTGGAATTTTATCATCATTCACACCCTAAAGGACCCCCTATTGACGTAGATGTTAGGCCAGGAGCTCTCATACCGTCTTTTTTCAATGTCTCTGAGGTTTCTAGATGATAATTTGATACAAGTACAACGTTGTGAATACGGTCAGTGGTTGACAGTCATTTGTCGTTCCCATTTTAGGTCACGCAATGTGGATGTTGTGTTTTGAACATGGTTAAATAGTCATCATCCAACACTGTTTCACCCCCATTATTCCAAAAATATTGTTCTTACGATTTACATCCTATTTCATAACATCATGTATATGTGGAATTTCAACACTCTTGGTGATATAACTCAGTGGGCAGTTGCATGATAAGAGTATGAAGCCACAGTGAGGTGTTATTTTATTCTTGGTACCATTTCCCCCTTTCTCTGCATTCCCTATGATGTTAAGACCTTACCTTCCCTAGATTTATGGTTGGCTTGATTCCCACCCTCATGGTATATGTAGGAAAACATGGTCATTCTCTCTTTGGGTCGATCCCAGGTTCATTTATTCATTATCTCGTCCTCTTGGTCTGAGTTCTTTATGGGAATTATGCATAGTGTGGTGTATGTGGGACTATTATTTCATTCACGTAAGGTTATTCTGCACACCATACACATTCCTCGTATAGACCCCCACCCCTTTTATCTTCATCATTACTCGATGTTGTTAAACTGAATTCCATTTCAGAACTACGTGTGGCTTGATTCCTGGTCCAGCATGATACATATGAACTCCCATAAAATTTTTCTTCGGGTCCAACCATGCTTCTCTGAAAACCAATCATCTCTACAGCCCTACAACCTGAGTTCTCTAGGAAGGGGGGTATGTGGTGTGGTATAGGATTATTTCCTCATTCACGTTGGGGATTTAGTCACCACACCACATACCTCTCCCTCTTTGGCAGTTCACCAGCATGTTCAGGAGCACTTCGGTCCATGACTGAGAGTGTTGGATTCTACATCGACAAGTTCACGCCCTTTTCATGCATCATGTTCCCCATTTTTTGGACATTCATCATCATTCACATCCGAAAGGACCCCTTATTGACATGGATGTTAGTCACATGTCTCTCCTACCATCTTTGGCCAGCGTCCCTAAAAATTCTATATGATAATTTCATTCAAGTCCCGCTTTGTGAATACCTTCAATGGTCGACGCTCATTTGTCATTCCTATTTTAGGTCACACAATATGAATGTTGTGTTTTAAACATGGTTAAAAAGTCAACATTCATCATTGTGTCACCCCCATTATTCACTAAATATTGGTCATGTGATTCACATCCTTTTCCACAACATCATGTATATGTGGAATTTCGACACTCTTGGTGATATACCTAAGTGTGCAGTTGAATGTTAAGATTGCAATGCCACAGTGAGGTGTTATTTGAAGCTCATTACCATTTCCCCCTTTCTCTGCATTCCATGTGATGTGAATCCTTTCCCATCCCCAGTTTCCCACATCAAGCACAACACACATGGGAATTGGGATTTGGTCAAGTTTTGCATCTTTTTGGAAGAGTCTCTCTTCTTATGGTTTGAGTTCTACGACCTTAAACTAAGATCCCCCTACATCCTAACTGCAAGACGTAAAATTGCATGATGTCATCATGAAATATGTATGTCTTTATTCCCATCATTATGGGATACGTAGGAACACCTCGGTATATCATCTTTGGGTCCATATCAGGTTCCAGTAATTTCCTCTTCTATTCAGTCTTTAGAGCCTAACTTTCATAGGATTTAATTTTGTGATGTATGTGAGATTATATCCTCATTCGCATCAGGTTTTTAATAGACAAACCACGTACTCCTCTTGTAGGAGCTACTCTCTTGCCTAATGTCTGGTGACATTCAACGACACTCTCAGAACAATATAAGGCGTGATTCTCATCCTTATTGGATACATAGTGACCCCCATACATTTCATCTTCGGGTCCGGCCCGAGATACTCTGATCTGTTCTGGCCCTTCGGCTTGGAAATTCTCCCCTGGTGTTTCATGGGGTATATTGTAGATCATGTACTCATTCACATCGATTATTCTTTATCATACCATGTACATTGCATCAAAACCTCACTCTTTTGGATGCGTCCAAGCCATATGCACTTTAACTATGCTTCCTAGTACCACATGACTATAAACTGGTATGTATTTGATTCACAACGATAAAATACATTGGTTGTTCTTATCATATGACCATAAACTATGACATTATCTTCCTGGATGAATGATGAAAAAACGCCCGTCATTTTTATGTCCTCACTCAAGGGGACATCATGTTTGTTATTAGTCAACCACCATGCCATTTTTTAAGGCCTACATATGACTGGATTCCTGTAGTGATTCTTGGATTATCCATCCTGTGGTCATTGATTCCAAAAAAAAAGAACTCATCCTATAGAAAAAACATGATCTATAAAATTTCTCTTCTTTTGGTGTGTGGTCCAGACCCGCATGACAGTATTTTCCCTGGCGTTGGCACCCTACCATGTCACTTTAGAACTACTTATGTCTTGATTCCCATCATAATGGTATACGTATGAATTCCTGGTATCTTTTCCCTTGGCCCATCACAACATTGTTTTTTGTTCCAAAACCTAAAATCTCCCCCAATATCTCAGGGTGTCATACATACATCTACATCCCTCATGCATGTTGGGTTTTAAAATAGCCTCATCATGTGTCCCCTAGATCCACCAAATTACGGTCCGAGATCTATGACCAAAAAACTAAGATATAATTTTCATTGTCGCATAAAATTAAACGATATGAATCTTTCAGAACTACGTCTGGCTTGATTCCCATCCTGATGGGAAACGTAAGAACGCCCAGACATTTCATCTTCAGGTCTATTCCCAGGTATCACAAATCATGTCCTCTTTATGGCCCATTGTCCCAAACTATGTTGGGAGCATATGGTCGTTGTCACGACCTGTCCGTGGGGCCCGTGTCGTGACTACCCCAAACCCGCCTTCCATAGGTCAGGGGCTGGAGACTAGCACCAAAGGCGTAAATCCCGATAACTAGGAAGGCATTGCCTTTATAAAAGTAAACAAAACACCACAGAGTACAAGCGGAAGAAAAACAATAAGTACAAAAGAAAGTGATGAAATGTAAATGTCCCAGAATACAAACCCAAATGGAAGTACAACTACAACTGAACAAGTACAACCGAAAAAGACAACAGCTGGAAGAACGGAAGCGGCTCCTGGGCCGTCCTCCTCGGATCCTACCAGAAGGGTAGGTACAGATAGTGCATCTCCTGGATCGTCCAACACGGATCCAACCTGAAGGGCATGTACTGATAGCACAACTCCTCAACGCTCTCACCCGTCGACCTCCTCCGTGTGTTGTCTCATCGCGAAGTCCACCTCTGGATATTGACTCGTCGGGTAGTCCACCTCCAGGTACTAACTTGTCATGTAATCTTGGGTACCGTCCAATCCTCGAACACTTGGCCTCCGTCAGCACTGCCTGTCGTCTGCAACCAACACAACGAGGTGCGGGCATAGCCCGTGCAGGGGTGAGTATAACGATACTTATTAGAGACCCCGAGACCCTCAAGGTCTCACTAAAACAAACAAGGATAACCACAAAGAAGATCTCAACAGATAACCTCTACTTAGGTATATGCCCATACATATACCTAAGTTATCAAGTAACCCATCTCAATCCTGAGATAACACAAGGATCATGAAATCAACGGATAACCACTACCCAGGTATATGCCCATACATATACCTAAGTTATCAAGTGACCCATCTCAATCATGAGGTAACACAAAGGTCAAAAGTCTCAGCTCAAACCAGGATTTTCATTATCGAAACCGTAACTGTTGAAGAGCCCCGTCTCTGGAGTGTACAGTGGTCCTGTCACGACTCCGAGGTACTGCTCACAAACCTAAGACTGCTGAAGTACTCCTCTTGTCGAGTACTGCGGGTCAGCCACCCAAACACAGTAGTGCTTCCCGCCGGGGTATTTCACCCAAACACAGTAGTGCACACCCTCTAGTAGCATGCTGAGGTACTCTCCGGACATGTACCGTGGGTCTGCACTTTCACACAGGTAGTGCTCCGTCCGCCATGGGTCTGCACCCAAACAAAGTAGTGCTCCGTCCCCTGGGCTAGTCAACTCACTCCAAGTCGAGTCGGTCACGTAGTCGTCAGCTCTCAGTAGGCTACACAGTCTCCGTACACCGCACGCTCGTCTCTGGGAGGGTCCACTCCATGAGCTATAGGTCGATACTCCAAGTATCTCAAAGGACCGCCTCGTCATAGGGGTCTCAACGCAACAGACGGCGTGTCTATCAGATGCCCGGTCTGTGAGTTATTATCCTTTTTGTCCCAGGGGCCCGGTTGGTTTCGTGTGCGAACCAATCCATCCGTATCTCAATTGTACCCCGAACTCTCATAGGGTATACTCATAGGGATCGTTTCTCAACGTGATCACCAACGCCACTGACGGTTCGTCCAATGGACGTCCAGTCTGAAAGATGTCAGCTTTTCCGTTCCAGGGGCCCGGTTGGATTTCGGGTGCAATCCAACCAGGCCACTATCCAACTACATCCAAAACTCGGGCGAAGTATGCCAAAAGCTCCGTCTCATCAAGAGGAAAACAATGAGATAGACGACGCATCAATCGGACGTCTGGTCTGTGAGTTATTGGCATTTTCATTCCAGGGGCCCGGTTGGTTTCATGAGCGAACCAACCCAACCGCACTCCGACGGCATCCAAACCTCGAGCGGAGTAAGCCAAAAGATTTTTCTCACTTAGAAAAATCCATCAAAGTCGACGGCACGTCAATCGGACGTCTGGAGCTCAAGATATGAGCGTTTCCGCTCCGAGGGCCCGGTTGGTTTTGTGTCCGAACCAACCCAGCCGAACCCAAAGTGTTCCGAAACTTTGACTGCGATATACCGAAAAGACCGTATCGATCCATGAATCGTATCACCACTGACGGTGCGTTGATCGGAGGTCTACAGCTCAAGATATGGGCGAATGACCGTGAGGGGTCCGAAAACGGGGGTTTTGGGCCCGAACCGACCCGGCCCGAACCGGGTCGACCCGACCCGGATGCGGGTCCGACCCGGTAGGGTGCGACCTGGCCCGGTCTGCCCAAGCCGGCATAGCTCGGCTGGGGGTTTGGCCGAACGTCCGAACAGTGCGGCGGGCGCTGCCCCCGAGTGAGGAGTCGCGACCCCGCGGTTGGGGCCGCATGTGCCAGCGGAAGTGGCATCCGACCGCGTCCCACTGCTCCCCTCCGGTCCCGCGCGGTCGCGAGACCGCGCTCCGCCACCGCAGCTTCAGCCATGGCAGATTCATCCTGCGGCGCGCCAGCAGGGGCTTCCACGGACCACTGGACGCGCTCCGGTGGTCCGATTTGCCTGCGGTCTTCGCCAGTGGTCACCTCAGGATCCGACCTTTGCTGAAAAGATCCCACAATGCCCGTGCGGCTTCGTTTGTCGTCGCCCGTCAATCTGCATGTCAATTAACAAAACGCGCCATCTTCGTGGTTCTCCGGCGTGACACGACGGCACCGCGACCCTTCGCCGTGGCCCGACTCCGCCCGCGGATGTCTTCGGGTTTCTCCGACGCGGCGCGACGGCATCGCGTCCCTGTTCGTTTTCACAGCGCGGCGCGACGGCGCCGCGCATTCTTTTCTGCACGTTTCCGCGCGGTGTGACGGCACCGTGCCATTCCCATTTCAATCCACAAAAGAAACCCACATGGGTAAGGAGGAGGTTCGTCCGTGTTTGTGCGGTCTGACCCCCTCTCGTTAAATGATAGCAAATGGTCATATTTCACGAAGAACGTCAAGGTAAAAATCACGAACAAATTAAATAATAATTCTCAACATCAATCCGCATGAACGAACGATCTGCAGATCAACCTGGAATTGGTTAGTCCGCGCTCA
This sequence comes from Viscum album, assembly GCA_963277665.1. Lineage (NCBI taxonomy): Eukaryota > Viridiplantae > Streptophyta > Magnoliopsida > Santalales > Viscaceae > Viscum > Viscum album. Next base: position 556,981,891 of record OY728138.1, read on the forward strand.
TCGTTCTTTTCTCAAAAGATAAGAGATCACCAAAATAAATTCCCCTACCTCGTGCGAGATAGAACGGAGGTTCATCGAACGAGGATTCTTCGCGGGTAGAGATGTCACGGAAGAAGACGTCGCGGAAGAACCGCCGCGGTACACGGCATCGTGAAGAAAGAATTCGTAGGAGACGTCGGAGTGCATCTGATGTGGCGTCTCCTCACTTGTCGCGGAGAAGAGAAAAGATGGCACGTCGATTGTTCTTCATAGAACCAGCGTTCTTCATTGAAGAAGATTTCGTTCTTCATCGAGAAGGAAGTCCTCTTCTTCTTCACAAGAATTCTCTCCCAAAACTCCACCACAAGAAACTAACCCAAAATAAAATATGCTCACCTCTTATTTTATTAACATAACATAAATTTTGAATTTCAGGAGTTTGAAATTTAAAAATCCACACTTAACTCACTTAATTAATAACATAAGTTATTAATGTTTAAGTTATCAAGAGTTAATGGTGAGTTGTGGGGGGTTGAAGAATATGAAGGGGTGGGGTTTGTGTGGGCCCCACCACCCTCATAACCTCTCTTGGGAAGTTGGGTAGTTACCCACCTTCCACACAAAGCCATAAACCACTAAAGAAAATAAAAATTGTAGTTAATTTATAAATTATACTTCCACAATTTTTATCATCTTCTCTCGTCAAAACGCAACTCCGGAAATGGCATTCCTAAGCAATTGTCGGCGCTACGGTTCCATCGGTGCCCTCGGAATTCGATTCCGAGCACCGGTTCAAAAGATAGAAAAACCTGCTCGTCCGTTCACTGAACGTACCCGAGCCAAACTTCGAAAAAATGATTCCATGCACACCAGGCCTCAGAATCAGGCGCCGTCAGAAACTGCGTTCTTGTAAAATTCCAAAGAAAATTAAGAAAAAAATTTCCTTGAAATTTCTGGGTCTTTACAGTCGTGTATACCTATGGGTTTCCCATTTATGTAGGTTTTCAAAATAATTGCACCATGTGTATCTCATTCCCAAGGAAAATTATTCAACTCCCTCTATCTGACACATCTCATTGGCAGACTAAAATGAATCATAGAAATGATCCCAATGTGGGGAATTATCTCATGGGAATTCCAGCATTTCATGTCCATACTTCATGAGACTGTTATTTATATCTACATCTACTTCAACATCTGAAGGTACCTCCTCTACAGTCTGGTCTCATACCACATTATATCACCTACCATATTGGGAAAACACCCCAGAAGACCTCAGAAGACATAAGGTGACAGTTCCCATGTTTCTAACATGTTCAGCGGTCGACCTTCATTTATCTTTCCCCATATTTGGATAACATGAAATGGATGATGTGTTTTGAACATAGTCAACAATTATCCTCTATCATCACACTATCGTCATTGCAACCAAGATCTCGGGCGCCCTGATTCATATATTTCCACTCCCTTATATTCAAGTTGAATATCAACACACTCGGTTTTCCACCTCTGCTCATTAATGTCCCTTAATCAGGTAGATGAATAATTTTGGTACTTCATTCACCTAGCATTCCATTTCCCCAATTGTGTTCCTCTAGGTTCATGGAAATCCCACCACTACTCCTTGTTTCTTGTATCGAGCATGAAGCACGTGGGCTTAGTGGTTTTGGTAGTATATGAACTAGTATAGTTATACCACACATGTCAATCGAACAACATGACGTTAAACTACAATCTGATAACTACATATGTCTTGATTCCCATCCTCACGGGGTAAGTAGGAATGCCCAAACACTTTTTCTTGTGGCTCAACCCAAATTTATCCATTTTCATTATATTTACCTATGATTTTCCCTGGGTTTACAAATTGTGGTATGGATTTCCCTGGTCTTAACTCATGTTGGGTCTATAATGGCTGCACTATGTATCCTCCCTTCGGGGTCTCCCCAATCCACTCTCCATCCTACCGTGTAATGATTAACTACACAGGTCATCTAGAACTATGTATGGATGGATTCTCATCCTCATGGGCTACATAGAAACACCCAGACATTTCTTATTCAGGTCTAGCCCCATGTTATGGAACCTATGGTTTATGGAATAAAGAATCTTATCATGAACACATGGTGTGGTTTTGACTCATATGGTCCTCATTCATGTTAGGATATGTATAGCACAGTGCATTACCTTTATTAATAACCATTCCCTCGACTCATGAATTTAAAATGAATCCCTACCTTGAACATGTTTAGGATGCCCCATGATAATTATGTGATGTGTAAGCTTCATTTCCCGAGAGGATTTCCCCCTCCATAATTGGACTCTAACTATGCATATCTCATGAACTACATATGGATTTATTCTCATACATATGGGATATATCGAGATGCCCAATAATTTCTCCTTGGGCCCAGCCCCAGTGACATTAACCCTTCTAGCCCCTCGGCCCCGATCATGGACTAGTATCGATGACCTTAAAATAGGATCCTACACTCTATTTAACATGACATTAAACGTTTTTCATTGTTCCATTAATTATTCTCTTAAAAATATGTTCGTCTTCATAGTCATATCACATTAAACTATTCTATGCACAGTCCTCACCGTACAATGTAAAACTAGTTGTATTTCATCCTTTTCGGCATGGTGTAAAACTGCGAGCCACTCGAAGGTTCTCTCCCAAGAGATCCATTAAAGGAATAAAAATGATCCTGGATCTGACTGATGCACTCATGTAACATGATTTCATCACAGGGACTTAATTTCAAGAGTGTTGGACTCCAATCGAACAACCCATCACACCACCTTCCATGGTTTTCATTGCATTTATATGGAACCTCATCCACATTCATGGCTGAATAAACCCCCTTACAGGATAGATTCTTGGAAAATGGATCACCTACTGTATTGGGATAACATACAGGATGACCAATGGATCACATTTCGAGTCAAGTCATGTGTTTCAAACATGGTTAGCGGTTGGCCCTCATTTGTAATTTTCATTTCAGGATAACATGATAGGGATACTGTGTTTTGAACATATTCAACAGTAACCCTTAATTTTCAATCCACCCCTATAGTGTTCCGAATTTTTTGTATTATGAATCATGATTTTCACTCCCCTCTATTCAATTTAATTATAACGACCTCAGGGTTATCTGGTTCTTGCACCGGAGCTCATAGGGAGAAGCAAGTTGGCTATCCAGAGAGCCTTTATCTCCATCTGGGACCACTCTCTATTTTATAATTCTCCCAATTGTTATCGAGGCCCCATTCCAATCCCCTCACATATTCGACTATTTATCATGATTGTACATGTGAAATACCTTATATTATCTCTTGATTCTCGTACCGAGCATGGATAATGTGGGATTAGAAATTTATCCAGTCGTTTCCTCAATGTGATAGAGATACAGTAGAACCAAATGCAGGTGTTTTTCTTAGTTGTTCCCTATGAACATTCTATGCCTAACCCTCCTCATCCTTGTTGGACCCCATTTATAGTGGGGCACTTGTTGACACCAGATAACGCATCCACAAGATATTTCAAATGCTTCCAAAAATGATCAAAGAGTGTTTCCCATTTCAAAAACTATGATTGGAATGGTCATATAGCCTGAATTGAGATGCGAATTAAGAGTTTCGAACATTTGATGTTGGGATGGGAAACGGGTTTGTGGATCACTTTTGCGAAGTTACCTCTGCAATTGTGGAGCATAGGAACATGACCAATGCCTCCCCAAGAGCATCAAAAGCTTTTACAGGATGTTTTATGAGTCCAAAAAACATTACTGGAGCCTCCATGGGCACCAAAAAAGCCATGAAAGTAGCCTCCTTGATTTCAAAAAACATGTGGGAACTCCCTCCAGTTGTAAAGAGAAACTTCCCTCGCGACGTCTTTTTAACATCGTGGCGAGGATTTGTTCTCCACGTTGAGCTCCACTGACATACATCACCTATAAATAGCCAGTTCAACCCCCTTTTAATGCATTGTTATGCCATCCCATCGACAGCCAATCTCCCTTTTTTCGGTTCTCCAGAGCACTGTGACTTTATTCCCTTTGCAAAAAGATTCTCCCTTTGGTATGCGACACCATGAGATCCGTGAATCCCCTTTACTCAATAAGAGCCTATGCTCTATGAGTTTGTGCTCATCATGGACCATTCCTTTGTGAGGCTGCTCTTTGATACCGTCAGCTCTGCAAACACTATTACATTGTGATGCCCCATCCATCTCGAAGATCTTACCTACATGCCCACTAGTCCATACTGAGGGGTATGAGCCCCTACACCCCTACTAGGAATCAGTTTCGGACGGGTCCCATCGCTACCATCACTGAACCCCATGAAAAATAGAGAGTCAAACCGCGAACTGTTCGGGTCTACATGTCGATATTTTCTATTGTGCCCATATGTGCAGCCACCTTCCACCTATGGAATACCATGATTTGAGATAATCCTCCAAACACAATGAAATACCTTGACCTGGCATATTCCTCATGGCCCCATTAACATGTCGTGAGTTGAGATTCTGATCATCAATTCCTCGAGTACCATGAGTCAAACCAGTCCTCAAATAACACATCCAAGCCCCATCACATGACTCCTATTCTAGGATTCACTAGAAAAGGGCTGCTCTTTTATATGTCCCAACACCAACCATATCTAGGCACCTATTAATAATAGTCCTATATATATGAATATTAATTTTAGTACACACTAAGTGAAAAATGTATGATTCCTCTTTCCCCAAATAAGATATTCATTGTGCACCAAACATAAGATTCCAATAGTTGTATGTATACGAATTTAAACTTTAGTGAACCCTATATGACAATTGTTGGATACATCTTTATAAAAAAATAGATGCCATATGTGCCGAACATAAGATTCCAAATTTCCTATTTATATAAATTTAAACTATAGAACACCCTATATATAAAATATAGGATTCTCTTTCTCCAAACAAGAGATGCCTTATGTTATATGCATAAGATTCGAATAGTCTTATCTATATGACTTTAAACCATAGTACACCCTATGTGAAAAATGTATGATACATCTTGCTCCAAAAAAGAGATTTCTTATGCACCAAACATAATATTCCAATAGTCATATCTATATGAATTTAAAATATAGTACACCCTATATAACCATTGTAGAATGCCTCTTTCTCCAAACAAGATATTCATTTTCTACTAAGCATAATATACCAATAATCCTATATATATGAATTTAAAATGCAGTACACCCTATATAAAAAATATAGGATGCCTCTTTCTCCAAGAAAGATATGCCTTATGTTCCAGAATAAGATGCCTAATAGTCATATCAATATGACTTCCAACTATAGTACACCCTATGTGATAAATGTATGTAGCCTCTTGCTCCAAACAAGAGATTCCTTATGCACCAAACATAAGATACCATTAGTCCTATCTATATGACATTAAATTGTGGTATACCATATATGATAATTGCATGATTAATCATTCTATAAACAAGAGAATCCTTATGTGTCGAGCATAAGATGCCAATAGTCCTATCTCTATGACTTAAAACTCTAGTACAACCTATATGAAAAATATAGGATGCCAATTTCTAAAAACAAGAGATGACTTATATGTCAAACATAATATGCCGATAGTCCAATAACCATGAATATTAAACTATTGTACACCATATATAAAAAATATAGGATTCCACCTGATCCAAAAAAGAGATGGCTTATGTGACAAGCATAAGTTACCACATTCCATGATTATAATGATAAAATTTCAAGAGCGTTGGACTCTATTCAAAAATTACATCACTCCACCTCATGATTTTCTTTTATTACATATGGATCTACATCCTCTTTCATGTATGAAGGGACCCCGCTAACGTCCTTGAAAAATTCCACATATGCTCAAAAACCGTACTTGGCCAATTCCCAAGAAGTATTTGGAAGACACTTTGAGTTAGGTGATGTGTTTCGAACACAATCAACAGTCGACCCTCATTTGTTTGTCCCCATTTCTGGCTAACACGTTATAGATGATGTATTTCAAACATGGTCAATAGTTATCCTCCATCATCACACCACCCTCACTGCATTCCAAACATCAAGAATGTGATTCCCACTTCACATCTCACTTTGTTCGGACTGATTCCAATGCCCTTTGCATTATCCCGCTATTGAAATATTACATAGGTGTAGGAAAAAATATTCCTCAAGCCACAAATTACTTGGGATTCCCTCAAGCACATACATGAGGAAAATATTATGAGAATATTCCAAGCAAAATCACTTTCTATCAGTTCCGCTCCTTAGTGGGACTCGAGAAATATCCATGTATAATCCCCATCCGCCATTGATGCTCCATAGCGACCCTCGGGATGATATTATGCATAATATCCATCCACTATTTCCACTACATAGCTACACCCAAAAAACATTCATGTATAATAACCATTCACCATCATTCATGGATACACCTTTAGGCCATGATCATCAGGTCTGCTTTTTCCACTTATTTCTCACACCTAGCATGACTACTGTGAACATAGAGTAATAATTAACCATGAAATATTCTTTAGACCGCATTAGTGCATAATCCACATGCCCCTCTACAGTGAACTACATGGATTTTGATCCGTTCCATGTTCCATGAAAGCTATGTCGGAAGCCTTCCTAAAGCTCGATCCCATCACCCATTAGTCCCGACCATCTTTATGTTGGTTCACCCTTATCACACATGATGTTAAAAAGTATTCCCCTTTTCATTCCACATTACGTTAAACTGTATGTATAAAAACTACATGGGTTTGATACCTATCTCATATACAGGTTATTTATGAAGACTCCCCAAGTGTCAATCAATATCTATGGTAAGTCATTGTATTCCCCTTTGTTGGGATATATTTATCAGGTCCAACCCTTAGGCGTCAGACCGACATTTGGGATGATAACCATGCGTAAGATCTGACATATTATTTCACTAAAAAATATGGAATTTACCAAAAAAAAATTAGAGGCACATAATATATTTATTGGTAAAAATGATTAATTCCAATGGATATTGAGTCTTGTTAGAATTAATTTTAACTACAAACAATTGTTTTTAGTGATAGGTATATCTGTTGGTATAAACTATCTAATACCAACATATCATTTACCAACAGTTAAATCATTTATTTTTTCATATTAATACGAATATTTTTCTACTAACACAAGAATATGTTATTAATACCAACTATTTCCAACAATTATTTTTCAGTTAGAAGGTTTGTTCCAATAAATTGTTTTCTAAAAAAATGTAATACAAATAATTGAATATATATATATATATGTATACCAACAAGTCATTTGTTAATAAAAATACATATTTATTCATAGAATTAAAGTAATTTTTTAAATGAAACATATTTGTTAAAATGAATACATACATACATACATAAATTCATGCATTCATGCACACACACACATACAATGTTTTTGTCTATCTATTAACAAGTTACCGAATTATTTTGAAACTCCCACCTGATTAACATTCAACTCACTAATGATAGAAAAAATGAAGGATTGTAGTGTCGGGGGACCTATTATAATTATATTTTAATAATTATAATTTATCTTATAAAAAACTAATATAGATAATTTAAATTCTATTCTAAATAATGTTTTTAAAAAAAATTATAGAAAAATGAGAAAAATAAATAACTTTCCATTTAAAAATATTAGAATTTAAAATGAATTTAAAATATATATTTTAATAATAATAATAACAATAATACATGAAAACATAAAATATGGGGCTTAACCGTAATGGTTTGAGTGAACAAAATCCTCCTCCACCTCTATGCGTTCCACCTCCCCACCACCGGCTCCCCGCGTTTGGCCTCCCCCACCATAGCCTCCCCACGTTCCACCTCCCTGCATTCAGCCTCCCCGCCTCCCCACGTTCCACCTCCCCTGCCAACGCCTCCCGATGTTCTGCCTCCCCCCGTTCCGCCTCCCAGTGTTCTGCCTCCCCTGCCACTGCCCCCCTGTATTTCACCTCCCCTATCACCACCACCCAGTGTTCCAACTCCCTGGGTTCCACATCCCCGTGCTCCGTCTCCCAAACAAGTGAAGCATTGGATGTTTAGTTGTTCTATTCCGTCATTTTTCAATCCAATGAAGGTTTGGATCTTGAGGTAATTTTGATCATTAATTAACACATGTATTACAAATATGGCACTCTACTGTGGGTTTTCTTCAATTTGACACGGGATTTAACGATGATTTGGAGAAAATTTTTAAAGCTTAAATGGAGTTTCGCTCCGTTTTCGTGATTCCTTGGAGATGGTATTACATTTATATCGACGCTTGTGAGAATTTTATATGATGTACAATGAATTATAATTGTTGAACTTCTTGATATTATCCAACGTATTTTTTCCCTAATCAGGCTAGTAATTAAAAGTGACATAGGATTTCAATCACAAATACTATTTTTCCATTGTGCTTGCTTTGATGATTATCATGATGCTCTAAATGTACAAGAATTACCTTAGTTGATGATTTTTCAGTCTTATCTTTAAATACCTGATCAATTTTTTTTTTAATTTGATTCACTTTTACGCCTGAAATGTCATTAAATTTTGTTTCCATCTTTGTATTTGGTGGTTTCTAGGGTCCATTGATTAATGTTTTGTTTCCATTTGATGTAAAAGTTTTACTATGTATTTAGTAATTCTAGGAAAGGCTTCTCTTTGATGTTATTTTGTATTAATTGAATGTATGAAGCTACTATGTGTACTGGAATTACCTTATTTAATGTTTGTTTGGCCTCATCTTTTAATACCAAATCACCAATTTTTTAATTTCATTCACTTTTACACCTAAAAGGTCATCAATTTTTTCCCATCTTTGTATTTGGTGGTTTCTAGGGTCCTTTGATTAATGTTTTGTTTTCATTTGATGTTAATGCTTTTCTATGTATTTCTTAATGTTAGGAGAGGTTACTCTTTGAAGCTATTTTGTATGAATTGAAAGTATGAAGCTACTATTTTTACTGCATTATTTAAAAGCACTTGATATGAATAGTTATTTTTTATGCTCTGTTCTTGTTTACATGATTAGGATGATTTGGAGAACCTGCTGTCTTATTTTGTTAGTAGCTCTTTTTTCTTGAATGATGATTCAATCCATGTTTCTTAGTTTCATTAATCATCTTTCCCATTTATTGTTAAATCAGAATTCTCAATTGCACCCAGGCACTGAGTTTTTTAAAACAGAATTGATGTACATTTGATGCTATGTTTTACACCTAAATTTTTTTCTTTGCTAATAATGACCAAACCCTACGGGGGTGGGGTGGGGGCTGTGTAGGCATCTTCAGAAGTTGAATTGCAGCAATGAGGGACATTAAACAATTTTCATCTACTAGCGTAGAGGTGGAAGGGGGTACCGTATCAGAGATTGGTAGGGGTCTACTGGTCCTTGTCAGTGTTCATGACTCTGACGCTGACTCTGATGCCAGATATATATGTGGTCAGGTCTTGAACATGAGATTTTTCTCAAACAAGGCTTCAAAGAAAGGATTTGATCATAGTCATGAAAAGGGACTATGATGTAATAATTGATGGTGTATTTCGAGAAACAATGAAGGTAAAGATACCTCTCTATCGGTTATTCAACTCTGAATGGAGCTAGTATGTGGGATTCATCAAAATATTAATGGAAGTGGGCATAACAGATAGCCTCCCGATATTTTTATGCCTTCGACTTACTTCCACATGTTTTTATGTCTTATTATTTTCACCACAAGTAGTTGTCTTCAACTTTTCGCTGCATTATTTCCCTGCATTTTTCATGGACCTACCTTAGACTGAAATCATAAAATCCTATATTGATTGTCAATAAAGTCCAAACATGTGTCGTGAAGTGCAATTATCTTTCTTTTTGTGACTTCAATGGAAAATCATATCTCTGACATTGTTTTTGTGTGGTTAGTTTTCATGAGAGGGCTATTCTCACAAAAGATCAGTTTGGAGAAGGATAAATTTATAATGACAAAATAAATTGAGTTTTAACTATTCTCCTCACATGGATGACTAATGTAGAGATTGATGAACTCATATAATTTGTTGTCATCATCAGATCTTCCTCTTTGGTGCCACGAGTTAGAGTTAAATAGCTTAACTATATATATATTTTTGAATGGGTTGAAAGTGTGGTCGCATAGTCCGTTATTGTAAAACTATGTATATTTATAAAGTATCAGTTTTTCATATTTAATTTATATTATATATATTAAAAGACTGCCTTATTTGTATGCTTGTGTAGGTTTTGTGGTGGGTTTGTGAATGTATGTCTAGTGTGGGAGGTGATGAAGACTGCTATAATTCAGGTGTGCATTGCCTTATGCGCACACACACTGATTGATGACTCTACTTCTATTACACACACAAATGTATGCAATAGTAGTAGTCACACAAAGATGTCTATGTAATAGTAGTAGTCACACAGACTGTAGTACATAATATATATTGGTAGTAGATTCATATACCGACCGTAGTAATCGGCTATGATATATGATAAGCGACTCTAGTATGATTATTCTACTACCTTGACTCTACTATTATTACGTGGAATGTCATATGATATTCTATCCAACAAAGATTCTGATACTTCATATTTCAATTGATGAATTTCACTTTCTTCTGTATATTTTTTTCAGATATTTGAATAGACTTCATCAATCACAATCTAAGCCTATAAGAAAGCGGTTCTACAATTGCTGATGTGTTTCTAAACTCTGAAGATAATGTATTTTGAGATTTGGTGAAAACTCAACATCTTTCAAATGGATTTTCCAATCAAGGAAGTCGATTCTCCTCGTCTTTTTTATTGATCTATCTTCTTGAGGCTTGTGTATTAACACTTATAATATTTATACAGTGAGAATTCCTTAAATCTAATCCTTTTGAAAATGTGTAAAAGTTGTGCATTCCAATTTGGGTATATTTTTTTATTTTTTTACAATCTAAAAATAGATATAAATCAATGAAATAATTTCACATATCCATTATAATCATATCAATTTCCGGTTGTGGAAAACAACTACTAATGCACATACATAAATCTACAAAAGCACACACACAAAGCTATCATATACTTACAAGTCTCTCTCGATTGAAATAAAGTGTTGTTTAACCTTATAATAACAAGAATAATAATAAAAATAATGAGAATTTGGTCACGAGTCATTTTGAATTTATGAAATTATATGTTTTTTTGTAATCACGTGTTATTGAATTCATCAATTTATATTATACTAAAATAGATTTTTTTCCCTCATACATAATTTTGCTTATCTGATTTAATACATTTCAATTAATTAGGCTATCTGGGATTATTAATAAGAAAAATAAAAATATGTTGGGCAATAATTATGTGTATGATCATATTTGAATTGTCTTTTTAGGTATGCATGATGGTTATTAAATGATTCAATGTTTATAGATTTCAATGTTTTCATGATATAGGATTACAGGTTTCTCTATTGATTATTTTACTAATTTTTAGGATATAGGATTCCAGGCATCATGTTCTAGGTTGGTAAATTGAAGGTTGGGTTTACAAGATATTATTTTTTATGTTTAATAGTTTCTTGTTTGTGGGAGCCCATGTTTGCACAAAAATGTTTATAGGTTTGAAAAAATAGGTTTCGAAAAATAGGATTTTAGTTTTCCCAAACATAGTTGCACAAATATGTTTTCAGGTTTTCACAATTATATTTTTATTGTGGGAGACCATGTATGCCCATGTTTTCATAGACATGTTTTCAAAAATGGGCTTGCACAATTTCATTCTCCCCCAGAAGAAATTGTTTTTAATAATATTTATGTTCAATAGTTTGTAGTTTTCACAAACAGGTTTGTAGGCTTATATTTTTTTTGGTTATGGGTTTCTATGTCACTGGTTACAAAATTAAATGTTTTCCGATTTGTAAGACATCTACTTAAAATTTAATTGTTTGTTCGTTGCAGTCTTGTAGGTTGGTATTTTAGAGGTTAGCAGGATCAATGATTATTAACTTACATGTTTGTATTTAATGATAATATTGATTAGTGGTTTATAATATTATAGGTTTTATAGTATAGGTATATATGTTTACGGTTTTACAGGTTTTTCAATTAATGTTTTTTGATTTTTAGGATTATATGTTACATCTTTTCAGATTGCAATATACAGGTTCATCTATGAGCTACAAACCATACAATATGAAGGTTCACATATTCAAATTTTGTAGTTGTGAACCATTATAAACACATCCATGAACTTGTGACTGCATCCATGTTTCTATCACTGATTCACTCATTAATGATCCAGTTTTTGGTAAGAGCATGAATGCACATTACCCAGTTAATGGATTATTCAAGGTTTGTCTATTAAAATAGTTCATTATCAGTCATTTGTTGATGTTTTAATCTCTTTCAACTATAATTATAATGTTAGGATCTGGTCAGAGGATGGTGACGGTGATGATTGGAATTGTGTTCAGTCATTATGTCCACTGACTAGCAAAATCTGATATCATGGGTACTTGGCAAGTTATTATTTCAAACCTAATGTCATGTATTATATTTTTTCTAAATAAAAGGCTATATTTGAATGTTTATTTCCTTATTGTGCAAGTAGTACCATTTTCAAAGGTAAAAATAAAGTTAAACACAAATTTTTATTTCTTGTTGTGCAGGTACAACCTTTATCTCTATCATGTAAGCGTACTTATGTCACTTTTCTGTTTACCCGTGTACCAATTCCATATGATGTATTTTCACAAATGATTGTGCATATATTGGAAATGGCATGGATGGGTCATAGATCAGAGGTGGCATAGACTAGAGGTGACATGGATGAGCTGGAGCTAGCATGGATCAGAGCTAACATGGATGTGGATAGAGCTGGATGAGATTGAATAGACTGAAGCTATTATAAATGGGGCTAGAGCTTGCATGGATGGGATGAGTCTAGAGATGACATGGATAAGTTGGAGCTATGGGTGCTTGATTCATTGACTATGATGGGTTGGATCTGCTATGGTGGTTGATCCTTTTTTAGGGGGATCCAGGGGGTGGGTGGTTTGGGTTGTCCTGAATTTTGGGACAAAATTGTCGAACAATCCTTGTTGGGATCCAAGAGGTTCTGTTTTTTATGAATTTAATTATTAATATAATTAATTCATATCTAATTTTGAACATGTGTTAAAATAATCATCGGTTTGATAATTAATACATATGTACTATATATGATAAATTAATAAATATAATATAAACTTTTACTGGCAATAAAAATTTATAATTTTTATTTAAATGTAGTTTATAAAAAAAATATTACATAATGGTAATATTTTTACCTACAGATAAATTTCTCACTAGAACCTATTGCTAAACACTTTATCTAATATATATATTATCTGTTGGTATTATTATAATTGAAACTGAACTATTTTATCTGTCGTAAAAATATTTATCAAAAGAGTTTTTACCAATAGTTTAGTGACATAGAAATATATGTTGGTAAAACGTTTTACCAACAAAAATTCAGTTTTACCAACAGATAGGTCCCATTTAGAAAAAGGAAAATATTTTGTAGTGTTTGGGTCACATTCCTCCATGAACACCCTATTCTTATTCCTAGTCCCGAACAATGTGGGTTTTTATTTCTGTCTCCTAGACAGGGTACGTAGGAATCCTCCCTAAGGTACAACCCTAAACACTGGTAAACCTATTTGAACAACATGGGTTTTGATCTCTGTCTCCTAGACATGGTACATAGGAAGCCTCCCTGAGGTTCAACCCCACATACTAGAAAAATTCATTGTCCTTTTTTTCTGGAACCCACATCCTTGGTTCGTACCTCAGTGGCATCAGACCAACTCTCAGGATGCTAACCACACGTCAACCCTAGCATGACATCTGGTCGTTGTCCTCTGCGCACACCTTGATTCAATTCCCACTTCCGGAACTACGTAGACTTCGATTCCCTGCAACAGGGATACGTTTCAATCATCCCTAAGGGTCAATCCCAATACTCTTGTCTCATCATGGACTTTCTTTTGAGCCTTTGTGTTCTAGGATGGTCATGACCCAACTCTGAGGTTCTACTTCTTTCGGGTTTTCCATCCATGTGTCTGCTGTCATGGGTCACCTCCTCAGGTGTCCCATCACCACGCCGAACTACATGGACTTTTATTCTCCTACATAGGGATATGTAGGAATCCTATCTAAGGTATAATCCCGACATCACCATCATCATCACGTTAGTTCCATCCCCTTAATCCTATCTATTTTATTAAAAACATTATCATCCATCCTGATTCGTACACGGGCTGCATCATCCTGGAAAAATCATTCCATTCCATTGGGAATCTGACCACGTAAAAGCCCCCAAAAAATACATATTAATCCAACCAAGAGTTTCCCTCTTGTGATGGGATCTTATCCATTCATATTGCCAACCATGTCTCTAGGTCATTTTCCTTTGTTTACACCCCGATTAATAACTACATCGAACTAAGTCTATTTTGATCCATGTCATTTACATAGGGTATATCAGAAACCCCCACGAGGATCATTCCCAGTCAATGCAAAACCGTGGTGTTCACCATTCTGGGGTGCACTCTCCCTGAACCTCCCTTAGTGGTGTTCAGATCAGCCTTCACAGTGTGACATCTTCCCTATATGGGACACACCACCCTATGTCTGCTCTCATTGGTCATTCTGACATGTCCATATGGTGATCCCCATTCAGGGCATCACACGTTCTGATCTTCTCTCAGTGATTTCCATATCATCCATCAATGTGTGATATCTTCTGTCTATGAGACACACCACCTCAGATCCATCATTATTCGGCATTGTGATCCATTAATCTGGTAAAACATGTAGTTCCTCACTCCTAGGGATGTACTTATCTGATCTGTCTTTATGGGTTGTTCCAATCACTCTCATTCCAGCTCCAAAATACGTTAAAATCCAACAATACCATTTTTTGAACATGGGATCTCTAAGGGAAACCTCAAAAGACACGCCTTTGGTTTAACCATCTCCTCAAGATGTTAAAGTCATGACATACACCATTATTAATATGGGAAGCAGAGGAAAACCTCAGAGACATGAATTTTCCATAAATAATCCCTCGACCTATGTGGGATGCCTTGGGTTTTGTTCACTTGGAATGACCACTTATGAGGAATGATAAAGTTGAGCAATTTCCACGCATCCAGATATTCCCCAACATGCCTGATGTTACCATCTGCTCTGACTCAAGGTTACTTCCCTATCACGACCCCTTGGAATTCACAGACATAGTAGCATAATTAAATGGTGTCCATAATGATATATCTTTGGTAATGAGATTCACGAACAATGAATATAGTATTTGAGGGAGACCCAGACTAGCAAATGAATTGCAGGAGGAATCCACAGAAGGAGGAATTGACCTCCCTTTATCACATTTCAATCAAGGAGAAAACATCCCTAAACAAGAGGTGGATGCCTGAGGACATTGGAATGAGGGAATGCGGGGAAACATATAGAGCCTCCTCTGTGGATAGATGCATGGCCCAGAGGAAGCATCAGAAACGATGACAAAATCTGATGGAGAGGATTCCATATCATTTTGGTCATTATGATTATGGTTTTGCCCGTTATTAGGATTCATATTACCTAAATCCAATTAATTGGAATTAATTTGATTCAATGCTATTTTTTTCACATGATAATCTGTTCTTATTAAAAAAATATTGTACTAATTATAATGGTGTATGTTTGTTTTCAAAAATTCATTGAATGGATATGGGAAAATTGAGATTAATTTTAATCCCACACATGTGGTGAGAAAGTGGTGTTTTAAAGTATAAACAATAAAATTTACAAACAAAATCATATCTATTTTCAATTTAAAATTTATTATAATGAACTAAATTGGATTAATATATTACTAATTATTCTATTATTAATTTAAATTATATTTATAAAATAATTTAAAATTAAATAATATGTAATGAAAAACTGATGTTGTCAACTAGAATGATGTATCTTTCAATTTTCATCATAAAATTAATCTTGTCATAAACTATCGAAACATCACCATAAGATACTTTTGTACATCCAAATTAAAAAAATTAATTTTATTATGAGAAGTAAAAATTATAAAATTTCCAATATTTTGTTTTAAAATATGTGTTCATATAATATGCGTTATAACACAGTCTTACATGTAACATAGTATAACTCAGTCTGTAGTTTAGTGTATGCTTAACAGTGTATCTTATAAATAGATACGAAATAATATTTACTCTCACATGAAAATATTGCAATGTATTAGGGTGTAACTTATTATTCCATATAGTGAAAAATTTAGGTTATGAACGAATATTATGTATTATATTGATCATAATTTAATTATTTTTTTGATATACTCTTTTTGAAATGAATATATGTGAATCAACTTCCTATAATTGATATGAAATAATGATTCAGTGTTTGTGCAAGTAGATGGAAAATCAATTAAATTATTTTAATTAAATTTATAGAAACCCTTAAAATACTAAAACACATGTATCAATATTATTGTTTGAGTATATATCAAACATTATTGTCCATTAGTCTAATTAATGACCATTTGTTGCCACTGAATATGCTTATAAGCTTTATAGTATTTAGTTAAATACATTTTCAAACATTTTAAAAAAATAAGTATAATATTTGTAATATGGTGTTAGAATGAATAAATTATTGAAAATAAATATAATTTTTAAAAATAGTATTTATCTAAATAATTATTATTTATTAAAAATTATTAGAAGATAAATAATGACCTTAAATAGTTACACAATGATGATGTAATAATTATTAAACTAATGGAGAAATAAAATAAATGATATTAGAAATGTATAATAAAAAATTATTTGTATAAATAAAGGTTCCCCATGAATTTTATAGGTGACTATGACATATTACAGTTATACTATATAAATTTTTGGAATGTTATATTTCTATTTTCCATTCCATAATGTCGGTGTAATTAATAGTATTAAAAATGAAACTAATAATGTTTTATGAAATTGAAATTTTTTTAAACTATTAATAAATCATAATAATATTTTCTAAAAAAAATTATTCTGATAAATTCTAAAATTTCATATATTGACTTTTTATTTATAATTAACAATATATCAGAAATCAATTACATTGTTTTAACAATACAAAATTTGTTACTATACGTAAAATTAAAATGGGTTAGCAAAGTGATTCATCAAAATTATATGGTTTATAATAACACAAAAACATTTCAAATATATATTTATCATTATAATAAAACCCTATATTAAAATATAATTATATTAATGGAATTTTTTAATTATATTTATTCACATTTAATTTATTATTAATTATTATTTTGAGAATATCCAAAAGTTTCCCTCACCTTAATTATAATAGGACACCTCCTCCCTCTCCTAATTTCATCCCCTTGAGATTTATATTTCATCCATACTATGAAAAATGAAATTATCCACTTTCACATCCCCATTCTAGAGGTTATTTCCTTATAAAACCACCAAACATACATCCCTTTAGAGGAGATCCAAAATAAGACATTTTGAAGAATATGTAATATCTATAACTGGCCACTTTATTTTTATAATCTTCCTTAAATCATTTAAATATATGATCTTTATCATAATATATAACTTTGATAGCCAAAAAATGATTAATTGTAATTATGATTATGAAAAAAATCATCATATAACCTCTTTTAATCAAATAATAAATGAAAGTATCCCTCATGCGTATGTATGTATTAAAATCCCGATATATTAATACAATTAATTTTCCATCACCATATTCTATGGATGTGTGTTATGATTTGATTAATTAATATATATATTTATATATGATAAAATAATGATTTTAAGAAATATGAATTATTATTTACCTTTCTATCATTTCACCAATTGAAAAAAAAGAAAATAGAGTTCATGTGTATGTATAACCAAGTGTCCTCATGATCGTTGTATTAAATTTCATATTTCTATATTTTATATACTATCATAAATATATATATGTTGAATATGTATGATATTTTTTTCATTCATTACGTTTTTTCAGATCTTGATACAAATAATAAGACCAAAAATATAATAAAACAACATATATGAAATCGAAGTGGTTGTTAGCTAAAACATAAAAACAACATGAAATTGTTCACTAAGGGGTAATAAAAGTTCATAATAAAATACAAAATATTAATATATATAATTTTATTTTTCTTTGGTAGAAGGATAATTAAATTATACATTTTATATACAAGGTTTGAGTGCGTACATTGAAATTCATGTCTTATGGTAAGGGTTTTCTTATCTCAATTTTATTTAGGTTTGATATATGATATATTCAACAATTATTCATACTATGTGGTTTATATGCTAAATTATGATATATTATTTCATAAATATTCTTTATTTAATTATATTTATTATTTCAATATTTTTTACTCTTTCATGGGGCTCATGATTCAAATTTTATTCTAGTAGTAATCTAATTTCTAGTGTCACTTTTAATTATATAATACTTGTTTGATATTAATTTTCAATTTCATTCATATGGGGTATATAATGGTCTTTAATTTAATATAAGATCATATTTCTTACATTTACTTCTATTTAGATTTCAATTTGGTGATCTCTATTTAATGGTATTTATGGTTTAAAATTATCCAAATTAGTGAGGGAATTTTGTCTTAGTTTTCCTTCATTGAGATACATGTTATGTTATTTACCTATATGATTTTACTAGGTGTATATAATTACCTTAAATATTATATATTATGAATCTCTTTCATGTCATGATATTATATGTTTCATTAAATTTTCTTCTCACTTCAGTTAGAATCCACATTCCATCAAATTTTTTTGTTTCATAAAAAGTTAAACTTTTTAAAATGTTAATTTATTCATTTTCACGAAAAATTATTTCAATTTGGTTTATAATGGTTTAAAAATATTCCATTATATTTTTTAATTTTATTTTAAATATAAAAAATTCTAAATGAAATATTATTTAAAAAGTGTTTGTTCAAATTGGAATGGATATTTTCCTAAAACAATGTTTACAAATATCATTCAAATTTATTTTCCATCTAATATGACTTCTATTCATGTAACTTATGAGTTAATAGGAATATGATTCAATTATATTATCTTTTTTATATAGATAATTTTTTCCTCTTTATGATGTAATGATATAAGTGAAATTGAAATTTATTCCATGGGTTATTATTTGATAAACTGTAAATAAACTCAATTTATAATTATTGGTTATGATATCACGATTGATTAATGTTCATGTGGCACACATATGTATGGTTTGATTATTTGAGTGGTGGGACATATGTCTCCACTGATTTCATTGGGTAAATATTTATATCTTATTAGATAGTGATAAGAAAGTAGTTAGTGATATTTATCCACTATGGGAAAAAGGGGGAACCCATTCCACTATGGGATGAATTGTAAATCTTGTCCCTTATATGGAAGGGACATTGACTAGGGATGATGTTGTGTCCTGACATGTGTGTACTTCCACCATAAATTACCCTGTTATTTTTTTGGAATGAGTATTGACTTGTAGAGAGTGATATTATATGTTTATTTGTTTGCCACAATATCCATAACTTATTCATGTGTTATGATTTCATGTATTTTTATTTTGATTCCCCCCCCAGACTCTTGTTTTGTGAACTACAAATATTTAAACCATGAATTATTTCGATTATACTTCATATGATAGGTATGATGTTATAATGTCATTCCTAGTTTCATATACCCTTCTTTAAATGATTTCTCTTACATATCTCTCCATTTTTACAATTCTTGAGAATCTGAGCTCAGTATTTAATAAGATTCCATACCCATGGTTATGAAGAATGGTTTTGTGAAGGATATATCCTTGAAGGGTTGTAGATATAAATAAATATTGGTAGATAATATATATTTTTGTGGTACAGTTGTTTATTTTTATATGATATGAAAGTGTGTTTCTGAATTCCCTAAAACTATAAAACTAAATTTTCCTTATTTAAAAATTATAGTAGTCATGTCGATTTAAACACCATATTTTGTACTTTATGAATACATATATTCATGGTTTTCAAAATTAATAAATTTCTTTATCACATCATTATTATTCTTATTCATATCATTGTATGTGATAATGTCCTGAGAGCAACTATCGCACTAAAAGGTCATAGAAGATCCCTGCTATGGTGAGAATGTGGAGGTGCTATGACACTATTCTTGGATATATGTTCTATATCTAGATGATATAATTGGAGGGAAAAATGGTACATGATTTTAGTATTTGAATATAATATTAAATTGAGGTACCTTCTCATGGTGTATGTCCATGGTAATGTTCTTTACGATATTATGAGAACAATACCCTCTAGATGGAACTCCACATTTCTATGTGTCATTGGATGTTCCTTTCTAATGACGTGTTTATATCTCCTTATAAATTAATAATATTGTTAATTAGTATTGTGAGTCATGCACTAAGATGTATTGATAAAACACATGACGACATATGTGTACCAAAACTTAGGATATACTGGGTTCTTCACGAGTAATATTGAATTAATGAATAATGCGAGAAAGGCTTATTCACGTATATTCTTTAATGGAAGATAATATCTTAGGAACATTTATGGAGATTTTATAGCTTAAATAAATCCACTCCCATTGTTATTAATAGGCAGGTTCTATTTCTACGAAGTAAAATAAATGGATATTGATCATATAGATTGATGGCACTAGAATTCAACCTACTTGATTAGAGAACCTCTGATAAATGAATTATATTACACAGAAATCATTTGTATGAGGTGAAATGTCATTGCGTAATTAACATCTCTCTCTTTGGGTTCCTTGGCTTGTTTCTATTCACCATCCTTGGAAATTAGGAAGGATCACGTAATACCCCATAGAAAGAGGCCTCGATAGTCACACACAAAGTATAGCCAGTGTTCATGTTAATTAATTTATCATTTATAAAGTTGAATAAGTATTACTCCTGGTCATGGTTTAGCAGTCATTCATGTAAGAATGATCACATTTATTTCGTCACTTGTTTTTTGACATAATATGTTGTGAGTGGAATGGTTAATGAATATTTAGGAGATTGGAAGACCATGTTTAATGGTCTAGTGAGAATTAATAATATTTATTATTATTTGATTAAATACTATTAAATTATAACTCACAAGGTAAACACATGTCCTGAAATAATAATATTGTTGATATTATTTGACATGGAGGTTTTTATAAGAATATTTAAATAATTAAGGGAAATTGTGAAAATTATTTATTATTACCCTTGAGAAATAAATTCATGGTTATATTCTTCTCTCATTACCAAAGGGCAAGCCAAGTGACACCTATTTAGTTTTGTAACAAAAACTGGGGAGAAGCTTTCAAACCTAGGGCGTTATTTCATCTCCATTAACTCTACAAAGAATGAGACCAATCCTCCTCCTTGAGAAGAATGAAAATTATTTGGAAGTGGTTCTCAAGGAAATCAAAGGAAGACATATCCAACGCAAGGATCATTCATGATATCACCTAAAGACTCTTTTGAAACATCCACAGATTTGAGGAAAATGTGTGGATAACTGATAGTGGAATCCTACACTTGGATTCTACAATGGAATAGAGTTTCACTGCAGATATTTGGTGAGACACATCAGTGAAGAAAGAATAAACTTTTAGGTAAGTCTTATTTAATTAAATTAACTGCAAAAAACAAGTGATTCTCTAATCTCTCATGGTTCCATGTTTTATGTCCCTTTGTTTTTATTTGAATCAATTATATTGGTAATGAAATTCATCATCACAATATACCTCTAATTGAATATCATTAACAGAAAAAAAATGTTGGTATCCATCCCTATCATGATTCCGCTGCACCTGAAACATAAAATCAATATCAGTACAGTCACATTATTGATTATATTTAAATAGGTTAACTGATTATTTACACATTCATAATATAGTTGTTCAAATCATGTTAATCATTATTTAAATATGAATTTTGTGATCTATTTATTCATCCATCATTTCTCATAGATATAATATAAATAAAAATATTTATGTTTAAAATAAATTGGAGGAACTAATTTGGAGGGGACAAGGATTCTGACTAAATGAAACAGGAGTACATGTTGTGTAATTGGAATTACACATCGTGTACTAATTATCAATGCACAAGGTGTTAATTTAGAAATCACTCAACATACTTTCATTAATTACATGTGGTGTAGTAAATTTTTACACCGCGTGTTGATCTGGACAGATGGTTTCACGGTCTACTGGACTAAACGTTATGTGGTCCACTGGACACGGCGTGTAGTCTCTACATGTCAGGGTAGAACCATGTATTTTATTCATGGATTACATGACCAGTGACCATGTAATATGGATTCCACATGGTTTAGGGCCCACTAGACATGTCATGTTCTCCAATATAACTGAGGTACTCCCAACACACAGATTCCCTTGGCATGTACTTTGTATAATTGGGGAACAATGTACATGTTAGGTCGATCAAATCTAGAGGCCTTGTATTTTTACCTTCTGAAAAGATGTATTATTATTTTTTATTATGTATCCCTTGAGACATGTACTTGTGCATGGGATAAAATATGAGACACACCATGTGATAGGCTTATATACACACACATATATATATATTTAACATCTTCATTATATTCAAGTTGGTCACTTCATGTACGAGTGGTATTATAATAATTAATCTATCTGAATGTTATATGTCACCATGTATAATGTGTATACATGTGTAATACATGTTGGGTAGTTTTGGATGGGTATTAACTGGTTAACCTCTGAGGTACATGTTATGTACATAGTTAATTTTAAATGAATCTATTAATTTGTTTAAAATTATTACAGATGAGAATTTAAAGGAAGTTAAGGAAACAGATTCTGAAAAAAGTATTAGATAATTAATGATACTAATTAAATGTTTCGAGATCGATTTATCTGAAATAAAAATGATTAAATAGTTTAACCATAGTTTTATTAATTGCATAATTATTTTCATGCATGTGAAAAATCATGATCTAAACCATAAGTTTGTATGTGATTGGTTTCTAATTAATTTATTATTAAATTAAATTATTTTCTTGCATGCCTTTCCTCCTCACTAATATTTATGGCATGTGTGAAATTTTTTCTTTTATGTAAACCTCCTTTTACACCTCACAAATTTGTGAGTAAAAGTATACGTATTGGATGGATCTCCCATGATAGTGGTGGTGGTTCAAGTTAGGATCCAAGGAGAAACCAATCCAAAGAGAAACAAAGGTGGACATGTGGAAAGATGTAAACATGAAAAACAAATGGTTGAAGATATTTCCCCACTAGGTTAGTTGTTATTATACAATATTTTTGGTTAAATAACCATTATAACATGATCATGATCATATAGTTTATTTTAATTATCTCAGTTTCATGTTTATTTCATTATTGATGTTTTTTTGCGATCATATAATTATTGAATTAACAAGAATGAAATCTTGTAATTAAAACATAATAAAAATTTCTTTACTAGCCATAGTTTAGGTGCTTTCAATTATAGGTGAATTCTACCATGACAATTTTGGTTGACTTGGCTTGGTTAATATCAAAGGTTGACTACTAAAGTTAGGATAGTTGAAACTGAGAGGTAAAATTTGAGGAAATATAAATTAATAATTTTTGGATTTGGGAGTCCACTCAAAAGATCAATGAATTGGGAGTTAATGCAGTTGGTATTTGCAATGACTACCTAATACCATTCGGTTTTCGTGACCAACCAATTCTGGGGTAATCAGAAAGTAATATGGATCCTTGCCGGACGAACATCCAATCAACCAGATATTCTAATTACAATGGGAGGGATATTGGGTTTTGATAAAATTTTGGGAGACAAATATATAAAAAATTTCATTATTTGTCTAAATTTTATGCAGTAAAGTACTAAAATATTCTCATCTTATTTGTAGAAAAAACATCAAAATGAAATAAAACATATATATTTGATCCATACTCGGCAAGGAAAACCTTCTTGCATAAACTAATTTCTAGGAGAAGAAAAAACGAATATGGACTATCCTTCACCCAGAAAGGAAGCTATATGTCCTGGAAGAAGCTTTACTTGTTTCTCTTAGAAATAAGGATAGTAATTAATTTAACTTTATGTTTGAGAAATATATAAATGATTCTTCATATGTTCAGCTCATTGAGCTAGCATCCATGTAAAATTATCTCTTGATGGGACATAATAAAATGTATTCTTTTAGTGTGATGACTCACATTCAGGATCTCTATTAAGAGAATGAAAGAGAAGGGATGTATGATATCTCCAACAGTTTGTTCACAACTATTCTTAGAGAGTCTGCGCCATCTGGGACACATGTAGTCAATCATATCAGTTACATTGAGTGCATGGACATCTTGGGAGATAAATTCCCGAATGAGTTGAGTAAAAATACCATACATTCACCACTTCCCAAGACCATATCTAGTTTCATTGTGTATTATAATATGAGAAATAATTAGAGGAGTCTAAGGGAACATCTGATCTTGATTCTTCAAGTGGGTAAGGACATGCTGCGTGACAAACTCGTAGTCCCTAGGGTGAAAATGATGAGGAAGGACAAGGAAATGAGTACTAATACATATAACTTTACTAAAACCCCCGAGGAAAATACAACCAAGAAGATGAAGATTGAAAGGTAGGCCATGAAAAAGGAGGCAACATTTTTTTCATGTGGCATGTCATGCTACTAGAAGAGGAACTATAGAGAGAGGCAAGGGGAATCTAAAGGTGCAATTGTTATTTAGTGAAATCATTCCATTTCAACAAATTGGGTATTAGATACTGCTTTTAGTTCTCATATTTGTATACATATGTAGTAATCAATAATGTTCCATATGATTTTCTATAAGATATGTGGATTGGCATGATGGAAATGGTGAAAGGAGGGATTCTCTTTCCGTGGGTGACTACCACCTTACTTTGACGACATGAATGGTTTTTATTTTACATGATTTTTATTATGTACCTAATATTACCAAAAACATATTTTTTATCTAGTTTATATTTATATATATTGGTTTAAATTCATTTTTGTAAATAATAGTTGTTTCTTTTATAAGGAAAACATGTGTTATGGTATGACACATTTAAATAACAATTTTTATGTATTAAATTAAGGAAAACAAGAGTTGGATATTGATAATGAATCAAGTTCACATGACTCATATAACACCCAATTGTGGAATCACCACCTTGGTTGGGTAAATGAAAAGGGGTTGAAAAATATATGTCAATATAGAAATTTAGATTCTTATAACCTCAAACCACTTGATAGATGTTAGGAGTTTTTATAAGGGAAAATGAATAAACCACCATTTGGTGGGCAGGGTGAAAGAGCCGCATAGATTCTAGGATTAGTACCCACTAATGTGTGTGGACCATTTCTAATAGAGGCTAGAGGTGGATATTCATTCTTCATAACATTTAATGATGACTTGAGTATATATGGATATTTTTATATGATGATGTAAAAGTAATAGTCCTTTTAGAAATTCGAGGAATTCATGACTGATATTGAGAATCATCTTAATAAGATGATAAAGAAGCCTTGATCATAACGAGGTGGAGAATATCTTGACAGGGAATTCATAGACATTCAACATGAGTTTTATATTCAATATCAACTCACTCCACATTATACACCATAGTGAAATGGTGCTAGTTAAAGGATGAACCATACCTTATTGAACATAGTGTTCTTGATGATGAGTCATGAAGCTCTTTTGTTATGCTTTTGGAAATATGAAGTAAAAACTATAGCATACACATTAAACCAAGTAATAACTAATGTATAAAATAGAATTACTTTCGGGATATTCTGTGGAATAAATCTCAATTCATTGAATATATATGTATGGGGATGTGAGGAATTTGTTATGGCTTTCTCAAGAAACGAATTAGCACCCTAGGGAAAAAATTAACTTTATAGTGTATCCTATATAAAAAAAGTGATACTACCCTTACAAACCATCAGACATGTATGTGACTAATCCCAGATAAGACGTCTTTATTGAGAGGGAGTACATCTTAAAAAGGATAGTGGGAGAAAGGATGGCATCGATGAAATTGATTCTCGTGGTACACCGGAGTTGGTACAAGGACAAGCTCCATAGGTCCCTGTGAAATAAATAGTTCTTGAAACACAAATACTGAGTATGAGATCAAGAGATGAAAGGGAACCATTGAGATATGGTTTTCTAGTTACTGAGGATGGAGACTCATTATTGTTGGTAAATGATGAACCACACTCCTATAATGATGATGTAAAGAGATTAGAAGCTATAATATGACTAGAATATATGATCCCTGGTATGGATTCCATGTATCATAGCCATTTTTTGGTTCTAGTGGATCTACTAGTTGATGTAATGCTTGTTGGGTGTAAATGGTTATTCAAGAGGAAACTAGACAAGGAAGTTAATGTAAGTACCTATAAAGAAGGTCTAGTGGATAAAGGTCTTAAAGAGTGTCATGGAATTGTGTGCAATGTAACATGTATTCTATTTTCCATGTCCAAATCATTCATAATCTTATTTTCCATAGCAGTATACCATGAAAATGTTATTTGGAGGTGCATATAAACACTAAATTAATTAAATAAAACCTTTCAAAAGATTTCAATGTGACAAAACCAGAATTGTTTGTGACATTGAATGATTACAAAAGGGTTTTCATGCTTTATAGATCCATTCATGGATTAAAGCGTGCATCTAGTCCACGGTACATTTGATTTGATGAATCCATGAATTAATTTGGGTAATAAAAAATGTATGTCAGAAATGTGTATAAAAAGGTATAGTGAATATTTGGTCATTCTCCTTATAGTATATGTTGACGACATTTAACTTATTGGAAATGACATACTAGTCCTACAATCTATTCATGACTGGTTTTCAAGTTCTTCTCCAAGAAGGAAATATGTTAAGAATCCAACATTTTAGGGATCAAGATTATTCATTAATGATCCAAGAGGCTTCTTGTACTAAACCAAAATACATATATTGATCATATACTAAAGAGATTTAGTATAAAACATTCCAATAAGGGATTAGCTCCAGTGTCACATGGTTTTAATCTTTCTATTAAAATGTGACCCTATAAAAAATAAGAGAATGATAGAATGAGTAAGATCTCATATTCTTATGGGATCGGATCAATCATGAATGTCGTCTTATATAAAATACATTATTTCTTATTTGAATTGAGAATGGTGTGAATATATAAATAAGATATCAGAGAACATCATTGGACAACTATTATGGTTATCCATAAGGGTCTACAAATATCTATGCATATGTTCCTAGTGTATGGAGGAGCCGAGGAGCATTTCATCAGATGTTGTGATGATGGTGGTTTTCAGATAGATCGGAATGTTCTAAAGATGCAATCAGGATATGTTTTTTTCCTCAATGGATGATCGATTGGCTATGAGATTTCAAATCATCTAGTTGTGCTTAACACTACAATAGAGTTTGAGTACATAGAAGCATCTGATGTAGCCAAATAATCCATTTGGATTCATTACTGTTTTCAAGATATTGATGTATTACACACAAGTAAAGACTCTATCACATTGTTTTATGATAATACTACACTGGTGGCTATTGAAAAGGATACATGGTCACATCAATGGACAATGAAAATTCTTCTAAGTATCACCTATTGAGTTATTTTTTTCAAAGGGGTGAAATAATTAATAGAACTTGTTGTAATTATTTATTATTACTCTAGTGAAATAAATGACCAACGATATTATTCTCTCATTAGCCAAGGGAAATCCATTTGACTCCTATTTGGTCATGCACAAAAAAATTTAGAAAATATATCAAATGTAGAGAGTTATTTATTCTCTTTGAATGATCTCAAGAACAAGAGAGATAATCCTCGCTCGGATCACAAAAAACACTTTGGAAGGGGTTCTCAAAGAGATCAAAGGTAGAAATTGCAAGCACATGTATCTTCCATGCTTGAACACAATATCTACATCGGTGATGCCCAAATATACATTTAACACATGTGGACCACAAAAAGATGAATCCTATAATGGGATTCTACAACGTAATGGTGGTGCACTGATTATTTGAGGCTGGATGCAATAATTAGAAAGAATAACCTCAGAGTTAATTATAATTCAATTAAACTAATTTCAAAAAACATATGTTGATATACTTTAACTTTGTTCCAGGTTTAAATCTAATTCTTGTTATTTGAATCAATTCTATTGGTCATGATGTTCTTTGATAGAATTGAATTCACATTGATTATCTATAATGGAAAAAATCAATGTTGGGCATCGTCCCTCCCGACCATCCACTAAACACAAAATATACATGCATGTCATAGATTATTTTCAAATTAAGTTTTAAGTTTGGATGGAAATAACTGGGACACATTTGTAATATTTAGTTCGTTTCACCAAATCTGATGTGTGGATTATAGACCATAACATTTTGTATCCGAGTAAGGTTTAGATAATATTAGAGATTAGGATTTTTTTCACGTAATGATTTCTTATGATTTTTAGATACCATAATTAGTATATATGGTCATGTTTGTAGTGCCTTATAAACCCATATTGAGGATTTATGCTTTGAAATTTTATGTACACTACTACAATTTTAAGATAAATTTATTCTTTCGGTAATTATGGGTTATTAGATTTGGATATGTATGATGAAATTTATTAGATTGCCTTTGGGGTTGAAAAAATTATTTAATGTAGTAAATGATGATGTTGTTTCTGAGGATATTTATAAGGTGTCAAGAATTTTATAATGAATATATTAAAATAGTTTTATAAAAATAACAACCCATGTGATGGGTCACAACAAATCATGTGCTGGAAGGTCATGTGGATTGAACCCACAACTAAAGGGTGACAGGGGTTCATTTCCCACAATTGGCCTATGTGGATTCAAAATTAATACTTAATTTTTTAATCTAAATAATATGATGGATAATAGTTATGTTAAATCTGGGAACATAATGTTATAGATACAGAAAACTAGGGAAATTATAAAATGAGTTGTAGTTATCTTATTAATGTTATTTTGTAAGACATAAACTATTTTTGGAACCCTATATGATAAATATAATACAATGGGTTTTTATTTAATAAATAATGGATGAATTATATTTTAAAAAAATAATATGATCTTATTTTGGATTTATGGTGATTCTAGTTATTTATGAATGTCGTCAACATAATGTTAGGAATATTAGGAAAATTAATTTTTGGTAAGAGTCTGGAAGAGAAACTATTATTATTTGGAGATAAATATATCTTGGAATACTATGTGATCATATCCTTTTGATTATTTGGTTTCAATATTAGTTTAGAATATTTTAGATGAATTTTAATGTTATTTATATTTTGAATGGTCTATGTTGAAATTTGGTTATTACTGTTCAATTTCCAAGATCTTGATAGTTTTTCTTCATTTAATAGTTTATTATTTTTTTAGAATTATATTATTTTGTAGCAACCATTATTTTTAATTATAAATGACATGAAAAATATTTAGTTATTTTGTTTTGGAATATGCGAGTCATTATAGGATATTTCTCGTTCTTATGGCATGAAAAACTTATTGTGAATACTCATCCTCTAGGGAAAAAGTTGAGTATGCATTGGATAATGATTAATGTATGAAACACTAATTTTCAATTAAATGTGTTTCCTTATTTTCATATTATATATGGAAAATTAATTCTTCAACTCTATAAAAATAATTGTTAAATAAGAAAATTAAATAAAAATGTTTTTCCTTTACTTGTTTTATTAAGAAATCGACGGCCTTTTACACCATCACCGATTTACGGTTTGTGTTGTTTGACATTATAATGTCCATGTTCTATGTTATCATTCATCAGAACATGATAGTTAGTTTTATCTTCCATTAACAATTTTCCTATATGGAGTCCTATTATTATTTTTCTTGTGTAACCATTGTACATTCCTTCCAATCTTTTCAATTGTATATTTGACTGACCCGTTTTCCGATGTGTGATTTCAAGAAAGGTGTTTTGAAAATTAAAACCCTTGGTTATAAAGAATAATAAAAAAAATTAAAGGTTATAATTAATTATATTGGGTTGTTATAATGTAATATATCAATATTTTAATAGGAAAGGATATGTTTTATGGTTTACAATATTCAGAACACCTTGCTTAAACAAATAACTAATATTTTTACATAAATCTAACCATTCTAAACTAAAATATAAATATGTGGGAATGAATATTATTATGAAATATATATAATATTAACACTCATTTATAATACATTAATTATTTTTAAATAATTACTAGTTTCTGAATAATGTCATTTTATTTATTAGAACCGTATTTTCTTCAAAAAATGGGTTTCAATTTTTTTTTAAAATATAATATAATTAATATATTGAAAATCTAGAAAAAATATTTTATAAAATGAAAATAATTTTTGAAATCATTATATCAAAATTTTCCCAATGTTAAAACTAGATAATTTTTTAGAAATCAATATTTTCCTATGAATAGTAAAAATAATATTTTTGTTGATCACTATATTTTATATAAAACTATTCTAAAATAAAAATGTTTTTTATTAGTTATAAAATTTAATTAGTTAAATTCTATTTTATTTTATCCAATTATGGTTTCCAAAATATATTTTATAAAAGAATTTATTATAAAAACATTTTACATATAAAAATATCATTTTTCATAAAAATCATCATTCATTGCATTTTACTAGTTTTTTAAATAAATTATTTAACTTATTTGAATTTAATTTTAAATAATGGGTTACATATTCTTATTCGTATGGTAAAAATTTGAAAATTACCCTTTCAATTTTAGTAAAATATTAATAGTATCTTTGGTAAATGTTTGTTACCACGATTAAAGAAATATCATGTAATTTAGGGTAAAAATAATTTTGTAAATATTATAATATTACCTTAACACATGGTAATATGTTATTTAATGAGGATAAATTTAACATTAACCGATAATGTTATAAATTGGATTATTCAATGAACACATGTCTATTAAAATGAAATATTTAATATTTATATCAACGAAAGTAAAAATATATCACCTTCTTTGACCTAAATATACCTTCTATGTCCTAGGCTAGAAAACATTGGGTTATAAATTAATATAAGGGTTTATATTGAGATTATGTTATTTAATTTTATGATTTTATTTTATTTTAAAAATATTATTTATGAAATAAATACCTTTAATTCTAATGAAACACTGATGTAGTGCTTGTTCAAGAAGATGAAAAATCAATAAAATATTTTAATATAAATTATAATAATAATTAAAAATAAATAAACATGATAAATTAATAATTTTTATTATATATTGATCATATCCATCCATGGTTCTAATTAATTTCAATTTAAAGCCACTTGAATATGAATATGACGTTATAACATTTAATTTACTGAAAACTAAAACACATCACACTCATAATTTTGATATGTATAATAATTATAATGTGGTTCTAAAAACCAGATACTATAAAAAAATTATCATTTAGAAATATAAAATATTTATCAACATCATGGTAATTTTCCATATTTTTTATAACCTAAAATATTTCCTTCAATAATTAAACAACAATGATGGAGTAATTATTCAACTAATGGAAAAATAAAATAAACTATATTAAAATTGATTAAATTAATATAATATAAGTTAATTAAAATTACTCATGAATTCAATAATTTTTTATCACATATAAGGGTGTATTAAATGATATTTACAAATTTATATTTCTTTTAATATTTTATTAAAGTCAATCTAATTAATATTGTAGAAATACACACAAATAATATTTCAAAATATAATATTTTATTAAATTATATACAAGTATATATGTATTTTTAAAAAATTCATTCTGATTATTAGAAGTTATAAAATATAATATATTGCAAATTTATTTAAAATTAATTTTATATAACTAGAAAAGTACAAATTTTTAACAAAAAAACATTTGTTATAGTAGTTAAAACTAAAATGGGTTAATTACGGTTTAATATAAATGATATGGTCTGAAGTGAAAATATAACATTTATAACATATTTTTTTTGATATTACAACCCTATAATATCTTTTCATTTAATTTAAATCATTTTAGAGGTATTTGTATTGATATTTTTTTTATTATTCGTTATTATTTTGAGAAACACCAAAATTGTATCTCACCACAATTTTAATAAGACACCTAATCCGTCACATATTTTTTACTCTATTATCATTATATATCAACCATAATATTAAAAAATCTACTATCCACTTCAATAGAAACCTTATTTAGGTTCCTGTATTTTCCAAATACCAATCCTAGAGCCCTTTAGAATGTATCAAAAAGACATATCTAGAAGAAGATGTAATCACTCTAACCGATCACTTTATTTTTCTACACATTAATTAGGTTGAAAATTTTATGATTATTATAATAAAATATTATCTTTAGTATCCTAAATATACAACAATATTATTATTATTAACCAAAAACCATAATATACAGTCATTTTGATCAAATAGTAAGTGAAAGTATCGCTCATGCAAATATACGGCTTAACGTCTCCATGTGGAGATACTATTCAATTTTCATCTCCAAATTTTATGGATGGGTATTTTAAGAGTATTAATGAATATATATATATATATATGATATATTAATTATTCTTGAAAATAAAAATTATTATTTACCTTTCTCTCATTCCATTAATCAGAAAAATGATAACATTATTCAGGCATACGTACTGCATACTATCTCTATGGATAGTTTAATCCATTTCTTATTTTAATATACTAAATATTATTATAAATAAAAAATTAATAATTATATATGATATAAATTTCATTTTTTACATTCTATAGATCATTATATAGGAAAGAGGACGAAAAATATTACAAATAAAAACATATCTGAAAGACAAAAAGGCTATTACCCCAAATGTAACTTTAACAGGAAAATTTTAATAAATGAAAAATATAATTTCACAATAAAACAATATATGGTTTAATATATAAAAAATTGTTTTCTTGGTATATTTATAACAAAAACATACTTAGTAATCATGATTTATAAATGTGTATAATGAAATTCATGTTATATGGTGTGGGTTTTCTCATCTCACTTCCATTTATGTGAGATATTTTCTATATTCAAATTTTATTCTCATTCAGAAGTCTATATTCTGAATTTGGAAATGCTATATCATTAGTTTAATTTATTTGATGATTTGAATAGATTAATGTTTTGTTAATATATCACACAGTTTATGATTCAAAAGTTACTCTACTAGTAAGGGGATTTATAGTCTAACTATTATTTCTGCAATACAGATAAAATATTCACCTTCTATTTATTTTTTGTTGTGCATCTAATTATTATGAATTTAATTTATGATCCAATTACTTAAATATATCCGTATTTAGAAATCTATTTGATGATTTCACTTCCACTGTTTTTCCGACTCAACTGTTACCATACTGGTAAGAGATTTTTGTTTCAATTTTCCTTTTTGGGACTCATGTTATGTTATACACCTATATTAATTTATGATGTTTATATAATACCCTTTGAAAATTTTTATCATCAATTTACTTAATTTCGTGAGGTTATAGTTTCGATTTAATATTATATCCCTTCGTCCAACGTCTATGTTCCATCAAAACAATGTTTTCTAAAAATGTTTTAAATGTATTTTAAATGGTATTTTAATAATATATATGGAATAAAACATAAAATATCATTAAACAGTTTAAAAATATTTCATTATATGATTTCATTTCTATTTTTAATGATAATGGTTTTATAATATTTTTAATATTGAAAAATTGTTTTTTGATGTGTAAAAAGTATTTGCCCCAAAAAAATTATTTAAATAGATCGTTAAATGCAATTTTACATCAAAGTTGACTTCCATTGATGTTACATATGATTTACATGGTTTATAATTCTTGTATACTGTAGTTATTATTTCTGTGACTGGTTTTTGTTTATGATCGAATGATATTTATGAAACCCATTTCTTTCATATGGTTGATCTTCCAATAAAATGTATATGAAACCAATTTCACATTATGTGTTATGATATGATCAATTATTTATATTCAAATATTCAAACATAGTTTTGGTGTTAATAATTTTATGGTAGGTACCTAATCATTCCTCTAAGTGATTAGTAAATAATTTCTCTCTCATTATTTAATATTGGGAGACAAGGACATGTGCTTCAAGTACTATAGGAACATGTGGAAACCCAATCCACTAGGGGAGGAAGGTGAATCCAGTTCAATTATAAATAATGGATTGTGACTGGGGATGGTGATGTGTCCCACCTAGTTAGTGCAGTCCCATTGATGTGCCAGGTCATGTTTTTTCAATGAAACATTACTTATAGGGAATGATATTACATGTTGTATGTGTTTTCCACAATTTCCAGGTCTTATTCATTTGTTATTATTTCTTGGAATATAATCTTGATTCAATCATGATTTATGTCTAATGAAATACAAATATTTCATCCTTGAATTGATTTTTTGATCTTATATATGAATGGTATAATATTCTAATGTTATTCCCATGTTCTTAAATCTTTATCTCCATGGTTATTCTTATGTATCATCATTCATTATCCTTAATATTCTTTTTACCACACACTTTCTTATGTTTTGTATCCCCATGTTATAATAAACTGTTTTAAATCGAATATATCTACATAGGGTGATATGTTTGATGAACTATTGGGAGTTAATATATATTTTTATTAGAATGTTTATTTATATAATATATGAATGAGTTTTCCAAATTCTCTATAAATAAATACCCTAAAGGTAATTGGGTATATAAGTGACCCATTATTTCATTTTCATGTTGTTTTTTTGGATGTAAAACATTGGGTATCATTTTTAATGTTAATGTATTATTCATTAGATTCACATGTGAGGATTTTGGAAAATTACATTAAGACCATCAAGATTCATAATAGTATTTACATCCTTATCAATGATTCTGTAATGATGTAAGGATTTTATATTCATTTGGTATAACATTGATACTCCTTTTGATGATAAATAGATGAAAATAATAATTAGATTCAATAAAATATATCAAAGTAGAAGCCACAAAGACATTAATCCAACTGATTTTGGGATATACCTTGTATACCAATCATTCATTGTTATAGTAAAAATTTCATTATCATTGATTATGTCTGGGAACAGGAATTGGGTTCTGATGACATTAATAACTCCAACCATATGATAAATTTATATGTTTGAATCTGTTAAATTCATTCAATATATTTATTTAAATATTTGATTCAATTAATATTTTTAAATTCTTCTAAACTCTATATATCTACATGATAAGAATTATATTTCAACCATATGTCTATATTCATATGTGTTTTCAATGAATTTTTTTGATCATTAATAATTTTTCTATAAATAATTTTATCTCATATTCTTTCCCAATTTGAAGTTAATAAATTCATAATGATTTACATGTTTTTATTTCATTCATATATATCCATTACATCCCCATCTGATCCCACAAGGCCACTCACATCATGTTGTCCTTCCTAGGAAATCTCATCACTATATTATTACATGATCTTCTCACTAGGTCAAAAATATGATCAATTTCAAAAAATATTTCATATTAATCTTCAATAAAAATACATAGAATATTATTTGATCACTTAAACATATTTATTTCCAATGAATATGACATAAAAATACAGTAATCCCCATGAGATTCAAATATTTGGTTCTTCTCTTTAGAAAAATTAAAGAATGCCCTTCTACTAGTTAAAATTTACTTTAGTGATGTTTTATATCTATACCGCATCTCATAGGTTATCTTGTCTTAAATCCGACACAAAAAAGGCCTTTTAATAAAGAAACCATTTTTAAATTAGCACCTTCAAATAATCTTATTTTATATTTTTTTACCCATTAATTTTCTTCCATATTACTAACAACAATTTTCATCCCCTTAATAATCTATTTTTTAGGGATCCTCTCTTTTTAAAAATTTCAACTTATACCATAATTATAGATCAATAATTCCAAATTAGTTTTTGTGAATTCCAAAACCATATGAATTTACAAATTCTAAATTTTCTACCCAAGCATCTTCTCCACTAATCTTTGGTAATTTTTAATATGCCAAAAAATTAGAATTTTGAGATATAACTATAATTCATTCCATACTACTGAAATTGTGGATAAATAAAATATTAATCCTTTATCCAACCCAATATTAATTTGATATTTGCACATAAACATAAACATGCACTAACTCAAGAAATATTATTAACTTCTTATCCTTAAACAAATACTTATTCCAAATTATTTACACATTTTGGAATGTATTACATGTGTGTGTTGGATAATTTGAGTGTTTAGGGATATCAAGAGGTTCTTCGTTCATTACAAAGTCTTCCAATGATTATTTTTCTGATGATACTATGTATAAATACATACAACATATAGTTTTCTTAGTTAAATATAATGAACTTGTCAACTTCTACACATATGAGTGAGAGGTTCCCATTAGTGCACTTCCCATTATATAGACCCACTTCATCTCTCAATTTAATGATGCATGAAATATTTTCAAAATGCACTACATGACCTCAATAACATAATTGAATTATAAATAATAATTTCCGATCATGGCCTCAAACTAACAATATATCAATCCACCATACCACTTTTCTAATTATTTTATATTTCCCTCAAAATAATAACTTTAACCCTTCATCATTTACTAAATGAATTACATTTTAAGATCCTATAATTTGTGGATGAATGTGCTTGTTTATATTTTAGTTCGAATCCATTAAATATTGTTAATTATAGTTTTTTCAGATGTATGATGTGGTTAGAGGGGTTCCAGGGGTTCTAGATGTGATATAAATAGGAACATTGTCTATCGAGGGCATGTTTCACAATTGGAGAAGTGTTATAGATATTTGTTCACTCATATAATTCTACTTATATGGAGGGATGAACGGTTTAGAAAACTGTGTAATGGGGGAGGTCCAAACTGTGTGGACTCGGATAAAGGAATTATTCAAGGTTGGTGCTTGTTTTTTGGAGGCCATGCAAGCCTTTCGAGATAATAATGCATCTCAACACCTCTTGGATATTGAGAAGTTTTTGGTTGACGCGTGGTTTGGAAAAAAATGCCACAAAATCAGGCCCCACATTAAGAATCGGAAAACTACCAACCCTCCAATATGGATTTCAGGACTCGTACAAGATTTTATTCACATTTGTCTACCTTAAACCCTAGTGAACAACTAAAGGTACCAAACATTCCCAAGGGTGTTTTACCATCGATTATAGGCCTTTTGGAGTGTCATTGGTTGTGGATTAAAGCTCAATATATTCTGAATTCTCTATATACTTTTCTTTCCATATTAGGGCCCATATAATTGTTCATCTTCCTATAAAAACCAAATACTACTTTTTTCTAGTGGATTGAAAATTAAGGATTCAAATGGTTGTTGAATATAGATCTATAGTGATGTTTAACCTTCCATTAATCATCATATTTACGGTAGGTGTTCTACAAGTTATATCTCATACTCTTGATTTATATTCTTGGATGTGTTGTTTGGTGGTTCCTTATTGTTGTGAAATTCGTTAAATTATTTATCTTTGGTACAATTGTTTTTTAAATTATGAATTGAACCGCGCATGATCCCCATGGGAAGAATTTAGGGTTATTAGATTTGTTTAGGGCCCCACATATGGTGTTCTAATTTCACCGAACAAATGAAATTAGAATATCCAGAATAATGTTGATATGTTTTGTATTATACAATATAGTAAATATATTGATATATATGTTATAATGAAAAGTGTAATTAGTGGAAATGGTGTCTATATGTTTGTCTCACATAAAGGGTCATTTGGTTAATGTTAATGGGTTAAATGTGTTACGAATTGTGGATGTTAAATGGGTATATTTTGTCGAGTTTTGTAAATGAGAATGTGAATATATTTCAAGGAATGTGGACGGTAAAATCTATTAAATTGGTTATTTAGAGATAATTTTTTATTATGATAAATGAACAAAGTATGAAAAAGGTTATTGTGCTAAATGGGATGTGTAATGTAAATAGTTAGAGTACTAATGGGCTAGATATTTATGATGGTTTACATGTTAAATTGACATGAAATGTATGTGGTACAGAATTGAAAAACATGGAATTAAAATGAAATTAATGTAAGAATCATTTTACTGTTAATATAGAATAAGGGAGCCCTTGGTTTAATGTTAACGTCTTAATGAGAAACAAATTTAAAATGGTAAATATTGCATCAGGTTATGGAATGAAGATGTATTATTTTTTCTACAATTTTGGAATGGTGAGTTAATTTATGTGTTGATTGAGCATAATATTTGATATAAATATGTGGTTAATTTATAAATAATCATTCCCCCATGGCTTGGTGGTATGTAGGGTATTTAATTGATGTTCTATGTCCCCTAGGTCAGGGTAGACTGAGGCTCTAAACCCCACCCCTATAATTCATGGGTTAGGTTGTTGGATTGAGGCATTATATCCCCGTGCAGTTTCATTAGATGACATCACCTGCACTGGATCTCCAACGTTAGTGTGATATTATTTATTGTGAAATGTTAATTCCAAGTGAGATAGGAAACATAATGTATTGACCTATGAACAGAAATTTACAGGTTTAGGCCATATTGTAAATGAAGATAATCCATAATTTGTTGAAAACATAATGGAAATACATTAAGTAAAGATAATGGACTAAATTATGAACATTTAAATAATAATGTAAATAAAAAAACTGATCATTGTTAACGTATAAAACCTAGTTTTTATTTTTTATAATGTCATTCATTTCATACTTACATTCACTGCCTTTTTAGATTGGATATTTTGTATCACTATTGGTGGTGGACTACATTGTTGTACTCACACCCTGCTCGTGCCACAGTTGGATACCCAAGAAAGGTTCATGGGTACATGTTTGGATAATGGAAATGACATATTCTACAGAGATTAGTTGGACTTTGAATGTGAATTGATGAGGATTCAATTTGTATCCATAACCTATCTTGGAGATTTTTTTTCTTATATTTTTTGTTTTTCTTCCACAAAACACTTTAGATAATGACATTACATATTTAATTTTTTTGTGGTTCATACACAATTTTGGAAAATTTTGGTAATTCATATTTAAAATTGTATGTTATTGTTATATTAATTTATTAATGTTATATATAATTACATACTCTGATAAACTTGGTATTGTCTCCCCAGTTATCACAATGGACCCTCACTACTAATAAGAAACCTCTGGAATACTGAGAGGCGTTCTTTAGGTCATATGATTACACGACTTACATAACCTATTTATTACATCCTAGTATGGGTACATTACAACCTTCGGTTAGATTTGTTTTGTTCTGTGGTATAAATTTTTGGGATGGTACATATGAGGTTATGATGTTTAAGGCTTTTTAAATGAGATCATTCCTAGGAAGATATATCCCATGTTTGAGGTAAAACCCAAGTACATAGTGTTGGAGTTTTTTTTATGTATGTGTCTTTCTAAAGTTTAATTATATTTCACCATTGGGTGATATACATGTTGTGTGATGTGACTATTTTAGGATTTTTGATTGTGGCTAGAAAAACGTGATGTTGATCATTCATGTATCATTATAAGTACCTTGGGATATGATTACAATTCATTATAATAGAAACACATGGAATGGGTGAATGTGGAATGAAGGTTAAGATGCATTTTACCTTCATTAAATTTTGAGGAAAATGTTATCTAATGAAGACGTTGAAAATGGGAAATAGAAAGAATGTAAATGTGTTGTTAAATAATAACGTGATAAAATAAATGTTATAAATGGATTAAAATATTTTTTTTTGATAAAGTGTAAAGATGGAATGGTGAATAAAATAGAAAGATTTATATTTTCATTGTTAATTGGTTAAGGAAAATTTCTGAATTATTGTTGTGAATGAGTTTAAATAATCTTTGTAATATGTTGTGAAATGGGAAAGGTGGAAAAAGGACAATTTTTTCTGTTGTGAAAGTGGAAATGGTTTATAAGGAGAGTGTCTAATGAAATATTTCTATCCATGTTGGTTAGTTTACCAAATTTTAACCATGAACCATCATTTCAATGGTTAACGATAGTATTATATTTGTGATCATGTCTATTCAGAAAGCGTGTGGAGTGGGTTTATTATGAATGGTTTTGTCTTTTCCACTGAGGTTTACACATATTGGACATTCAATGAAATGTTTGTTGATGTAAATGTTTTGAAAATTGAATCTGAATAAGTATGTATTTTTTAAATGTTGGATAAATATAACATTGCAATGTTTGAACCTTTTGGTATTCAAAATTGTGATGTTATTTATTAGAGAACAATTAATGATGAATCTTATAGAGACGAACAATATATGTTGTAATTTTTTTATTCTATCCATTTGAATGGGGGGTTTGGGAAGTGAGAGCTCTGTAGGATGAGACCATGATTATATTACTTGAATAAATTATTATTCCTAATGTGTAGAAAATGGTTTGAGCCTCGTAATTCATTCAGTAAGTCTGTGACCTTGATTTTTTGAGATGTACCCTGCTAATGATAATGTGGTGACCCTTGTCAGTTGTAATTGTGTGGGTTCTATGTTGAACATAATAATGAGTGTCGTTCTTGTCTCATCATTAGTGATAAATATTTTGTTGTGGGTGTGGTGACCCAGGTAGGTTCATACCCTATTAGTTGTGATTTTGACAATGGAGTGGGTGTTTCGTGTCATGGTGTCGGCATATGTCTATGAGTATTCTTGTTAATGAACTAAGAATAAATATTCAACTAGGGCATCAGGCATAGTGTCTATTGGAACTAGA
Source organism: Viscum album (assembly GCA_963277665.1). Taxonomy (NCBI): domain Eukaryota; kingdom Viridiplantae; phylum Streptophyta; class Magnoliopsida; order Santalales; family Viscaceae; genus Viscum; species Viscum album. The sequence goes on from OY728138.1 coordinate 557,023,002, forward strand.
TTAATAGTAACACACATAAGAAATAATTTATTTTTCGAATGATCTGTATGACATATAGAGAGGGACGGTGGCTTTTGATTGTCGGGACTTATGTTGGTGAGTTTGTACCATTAAATCTTTGAGGTGATGTATGAGAGAAGTCAGACAAGGTTTCTAGTGCTTTTCGGTGTGTTTTTCACAAATTTACTTTTTGGAATTTCAAAGTGGAACACAGAGAGTATTTCCTACTGTGGGTTTGGCCAAAAGGGCTATGTCGGATGGTTAATAGGAACAGAAGCCTTAGCCCAGTTGGTAAGGACTCTGTAAGTGCATCCAAGTGACCAGGGATCAAAACCAGGCAGAGTCAGAATTTCTAGGGTACTGTAGTAGTACTGTAGTGGGAACTGTATTAGGCACTGCTTGACACTATAGCAGTCGGGAATATGCCCCCGTTTGGGCCTTCGGGCCATCGATTTGGTCCCTGAGTCCTTTAAGGCCTTCGGGCCACCTAGGCCTTCGGGTCAGTAAGGCCTTACAGCCACCACAAGGCCTTCTGGCCACCTTAAGTGAAGATGCAAACCAGACAACCTACAAGGAGAAATCTCTACAAGGAGGATGAACAAGGAGCATTCACCACAATAGAATCTAAATGGATTGCAAGAATGAGAGGATATGGAACCCACCATCGGGACAAGCCTGTGCATGCACGGGAATGCCTAGTCGAACAGCCATGCGAAGGTGGAGAGCTGATTTCACAATGAAGATGCTGGTGGGGAGCACTTCCAAGTAGTTAGTCTGGGATGTATGTAATGTTTGAAGCCTGAGGGAAATGATTTCCTCTAAGGCCTATGGGCCATGTAATATTTTCACTTACGGGCCTTGTAAGGGTTCCACCTCACCACCTGAAACGTGGATTATCGAAATCCATAAAAAATGAAGGCCTTTGGGTCGTTGGATGGATGGATGGATGGTTAATAGTTTTGGTGATGCGAATCGAGTTATCATAATGCATTGGTAATTTGGGAAAATTGAGGGTCGCCTCCCGAGAGGTAGTCAAATTTTTGAATGTGTATTCCGATTTGAATCATAGGTGTTTGTTTTATTGAATTAATTATTTAACATTGAGGGGAGTAAATATTTTTGTAATAATTCATGGTTATACCTTTGTTTCATTCATAGGTTGGAACATAGTTGCTTGTAGAAGATGTATGGTTGGTTTTGAATGGATGGATCATTTGCGTGTCTGACCCATCAATTTCGATGGTGATTAGTGGCTCTATAGATGTTGATTTTTTGTGAGAGAGGCAAGTGCTACCATATTGTTGATGCATACTAATACTATGAAGATGAGAGCTTATGAAGTGTGGAAATGTGGTGGGTCTTCTTTTCATGAATGATTTGGTTTTTTGGTGATATGTTGGGAATGACATGATGCTTACGAGGATGAAGAAATAGGAGGCATAGTTAGGTGAATAAGTGGGAAAATGTGTTAGGCTCTAGTAATGGATGTATCATCAAATTTTAAGATGTTTACTATTTGCGGTCATAAAAAGTGAGGGTCCTCAAGTTCTCGGCGGAGACCTAGATGTGGGCATGTGATGGTACGGAATGGCTCTATTCAAGTTGGAAGGACAAATAGCTCGGGATATGCACATTTAGTTCATTATGAAACCAAATTGAGATGTGTGGGAATGTGGAATGTCGCTATTTTTAAATGGTTATTGAGGGTTGTTGTGTATTGGATGTTAATTTACAAGGTCATATTGGAATAACTCGAGTAGTATGATGCTAGTATATCCAATGAAAACATATGTTCATGGATTCATGGAAGACGTTCACGGAGTTATGGTTAGTATTAGTTGTAAATCACACCTAATTGGTGGTGCTTAAGTTGTGATGATACGTGTATGGGACGGGAAGACTGAAATTCTCAGCGTGACCTCATTCCCTATAGCTGGAGGTGACATCAGTGATGGATAAGTTGTGGTGGTTTCGTTAGACATATTAATAGAATACTTTTAGCTAGTGACTATCATGCCCGACATCTTGACAGAATCCTAAAAAACTGTGATGTCTCTGGATTTTTGCTAAGTTGCATTATTTTGTTTTGGGTGGATGTTGGTCATCATGGGGTTTATTGTCATGGGTTGGTGTAGATGGAGCTAGATGATGGGATGTACACCATCGACAAATATTTTTTAGGTAATCAGGATGGACTTGGTGTCGAATTTTTTAATAAGTTTCATTCTTCGATGTTGGGAATGGTTATCAACTGATGTTTCGTTCGTTGTTTTGTGGAAATCTATATGGCCATGTCAATGTTTTTTTATTAAACTGCAATCTATTTGTGAACCATGGTAATAATCCACCAAACCTAGATACCCAGAGTTGGTGCATTATTTTATTTCATTTTCATGATTATAATGAATCAATTCCCAAAGAAGCCTTATGTTTAGAAGTCTTGGGTAGGATGATTACATACATGATACCCATAATATATTTGGAAATTTATAATACATACATTATACATAATATAAATAAATAAAAGGCATCCTCAAAATCATATTCAAATGACTCCTCTTCCTAACCATGGGAAATGAGACATAATATGGGTGTTCTAAATACTCAACTATGGAAATTAATGTATAATAAATAATTAATCAATGAGAATAAAATAACATGGAATGTTAAATAACTGATAACACAATTATATTAAAATAACTATATATGGAAACATCAATATTCCATGGTAAGAAAATTATAACACATGCCATTAAATCAATGAAAGGAAAATATAATGCATCCGTAGATATGTTGATGAAAAGTATCATGGATAAATAATAAATGAATATAAAATAATTGAAAATAGTATATATCAGATTTCATGTCTCCAAGGAGCATGATACCATTACTATTATGATACAGTTTAAACTACTATGATTTGGCCATCTAATTCATCTTAGGAGACTACTGAGGCATCGAGGGGATTGCCTTTACCAGTCCCCAACCCATAGTTATTACATTAAATAGTCTAAAACCTATTTATTTTTGTCCAAATAATTCTTAATATATTAAATAAACTATATTTCTTATCCAAATGTATCTGTATTGAATATAAGATATGTAATTTTAAATAATTCTTAAGTTAATCAAATTTCTAAAAAAGTGAACACTATATGTAAAATGATATATGGATTAGGAATTACTAATATACTTTTTTGAGAATATTGATATTCAAGGTTATTTCAATTAACAATTAATTATAATAATTTTATTGTATCAATATTATGTTAAAAATCACAAATCGAAGTGATAATTCAATGCTAATCACTCAGAACATTTTTTATAAAAAAATATATTTAAACATCCAAAATTGTCCCATAACACATGAAACATTTAAATAATAATCCCCATGAATGAGATTAATTATAATAATAACAAAATATTAATGATATAATGTATAAAAAATGGATCTATATACACTACAAAAAAGAATTATGTGGTGTATATGGTGTCTTCCTAACGAAATGAAAATTCAGACAATAATCCATTACCTTAAAAATCATTTTGTTCTATACTCTTTATCCTAATGTATATTGGTATAAAATATATTAATAAATTATAAAAGAACCATATTCATGTTTATAATATCATATATTAACTTTTTACAATATTTTATTACCTGTTTGTTAAACCTCATTCATTCTTTTAACTATTTTGGATGTTTATTTCCTAGTTTTATCAAGAATATTTTGACTTATTACATGATATTCAAATTAAATATATCATGATTTAATCAGATCCCTAATATAAACAATGTCATTATTATCTTATATATTCAGTACAAATGTATTTATAAAAGTCCATTATATTTGCAGATATGAAATGAAGTGCACTGTCCAAGGAGATGGTAGACCATACATATTCATGAACGCTACATTCATTCAATTGATATATTTTAATTATTTAAAATTAAATTATAAATATTTATATTATAATTTCAGTATAATAAATATTGTAGACGCCGGAAAAGTCCGTTGTTCCCAAACGAAGCTCCGGATGCGGAAAGCGAAGTGATATTTGGAGTCAGAGGCACATTCCGGAGGGCACGGATGGCTTGCGCGAAATTTCAGAGCCCCGCGCGCAAAGGTGAGGCGTGGCGCGCAATCCTTCCGGGATGCGCGCCATCGGCAGGGCCGGCGCGCAATTTTGCGCGCCCAGAGCTCCCACGGCTCCCTTACGCGCCGGGTCCGGATTCGGCGCCAGCGAAGGGAATTCCGCGCCCGCGAAGAGAATTTCGCGCCCGCATCCTGAATTCCGCGCCTGGGGTTGCCTATAAATATAAGGCGACCCTCGACGTTTTGAAGGTTGCCGGAATCCGAAGCGTCGCTCGTTCGCGCAATCCAACCCCTTCCGCGCGCAATGCCGATCTTCAGGTAACCTCCTTTCTTTCGCGCAATAGAGCCTTGGGGTTCGCCTTCGCGTGCAATCCCCTTGGCTCCTTTCCTTTAGAATAATCCTTAACCCGAAGGCCTTTGCGCGCAAAAGAAGCCTCTTGCGCGCAATTGCCCCCGGGTGCGCGCAATCCAACCCGATTGCGCGCACCCCCCATTTTCAAAGTGGCCATTCGATCTAAGAATGAGCCGTTGCCCCCGCGTGCTACCCGAAGCCCGGTGCGCGCAATCTCAGTCATCCGCGCGCAAAGGGCTGGCCCAATTGCGCGCCAGCCCGCAATTTTGCGCGCCACCCTGCTGTTTTGCGCGCAAAGCTCCTCTTTTGCGCGCAATCCGCCGGGGTCGCCCCCCTTGACCCCCTGAGGGTACCCGCCTGCGTGGCGCCCGATGATCTTCATCCTGGGTGCCCGCACCGTGCGTTGTCTTTCCGTGCGGCCCTCCAGGCTCGCGCGAAGTGACACGGACCCATCGGCGGCAACCCTTTCGTCCAAGCTACAAAGACGTTAAACTGTACAGCATTCGTCCAGCATGACGTTAAACTGCACATTCGTCCTGCATGACGCTAAACTGCATCACGTCCTGCACGACGTTAAACTGCAATCGTCCAAGCTACATGACGCTAAACTGCCTAGCCCTAATCGTCCGCGCTGCAAGACGTTAAACTGCCAACCATAACGTCTGCGCTGCACGACATTAAACTGCCTAGCGTATCGTCCTCAACACACGACGTTAAACTGTACTTCGTCCGGCAAGACGTTAAACCGTCCGCTTCGTCCTCAACACACGACGTTAAACTGTACTTCGTCCGGCAAGACATTAAACCGTCCGCTTCACCCGATCCCGTGCCTCGCACGCAGGGTCCCCCTCCCGGTTTGGATGTGGCCCCACCCGCTCGTCTCTGCAGGGATGTCGGGATTGGAGTGGCCTTTCCCCACGGGGGTAGAGTGTTATCGAATGAACAACGTGGACTTTGATCCCTATCTCCTAAACAGGGTACGTAGGAAGCCTCTTTGAGGTTCAAGCCCACCACCTGGTCGTCCCGGTCGTATTTACGTCGGTTCGTCCATCAGTGGACCCCTCCTGGGTTCATACTCGCGTCGATTCACCTATGAATCCGCCCCTGTGGGAGACTGCCCGTGTGTATCTCCACTGTGCCTCCCCACAGCCCCTTTTTCTATTTCTCCTTTTATCTTCCAGCATGACGTGAAACTGTGATCCACCCGGCCGTTCCATCCCCCTCTGTGCGAGGTGGTTCGGTTCAATCCTCCGCCCGGCAGCCTCGATCCCCTTGTGAGTCGGCTCGCCAACGTCCAGCATGACGTTAAACTGTATATCCGAACTACGCTGACTTTGATCCGCGCTAACGCGCGGTACGTAGGAAGCCTCTACGAGGTCCAAGCTCTTCACTCCATCATCCACCCTGACCCTTACCCGGGCCGCCACATCCCGGTGGGGTCATGCCATTTCATTCCACACCACTTCACTCGGGAAGCCGCCCATGCGCTGGCCCCAGCGTCGGAGGTTCCCCGCAAGGGGTTCTGTCATCTGATCCACTTCTCGTGTTGATCAGTCCGATGCCGTCCCCGCTGGACGTTAAACTCGTGGCATACCCCGTGTTAAACATGGGAAGCTGAGGAAAACCTCAGGTAACACAGTTCCACGCACCCAGTGCGGGATGCCTCAGGCCATCACGCCTTCGAGAAGCCCTATTAGGGACGCAAGGCAGACACGCAGGGTCGCAGTGGCAAGACACGCCCCCAACACCCGGAGCCACCCGGTCTCCTCACCGCAGGTTGCTGCCCCGACCAGACTCCTTGGAGCGTCCGGGCGGAAGCAGCGTAATTAACCGGTGTCCATGAAGATATGGCGCCGGGAACGAGATTCACGAACATTCTTAAATCTATGAGGGAGACCCGGATTAGGCGACGAGTTCCGAGGAGACGTCCACGGAAGGAGGAGCCGACATCCCATCATCCCGGTTTCGATCAAGGAGCAGACGCCCCTGAACAAGGGACGGATGTCGCCCGCCTTTGGAAAGCGGGACTGCGGGACCACAAGCCGCGCGCCCATCCCCTCGGGTCGATGGGTGCACACGCGAACGCGTCCTGGGGGAACAGCGTAACCCGACGCACATCCGCACCGAAACAAATATGTTATATATTTTACATAGATCTATTAAAATCATCCATCATACATTTGATGCATGGAAGGAACGTGTCCCATCGCTTCGATGGAGCCGTAGTCCGCACTTTCTCAAATGAAATTATCGTATTTACACAAGAATGAAAGAATAATGGTATGTTATAAATAAAAAATAATGAATAATAAATAAATTTTAAATATCATATAAATATATTATCCATTATAATTTCCACCATGATAGGTTTAAGGAAAAAATGAACATTCATCCTTTCGTGAGATGGTAGGTCATCGTACACGTAAACAGTATGTTTGTTACCCATTATATATTGGTGTGTGTAATTGTAAACCTAAATATATGTATAAAAACATATTTTTTTATTTATTATATTTTAGTTTCTATATAAACATGTAATAATAATAGTTTAGGGGGTAGAATAGAAATAAAATTTAAGATCATTACGAAGGATGTCACCTGTAAATCGTGTAGCTTCGTTTAATTTTAACAAAAAAGGCTTCATTTTCTTTCTAACATCCCATAGTTATGATTAAAATAGTAAATGAGGGATGCTAAAGAGTGAATTTGGAAGATATTTTATGAACTAACATGGCTTGATATGTGTGAGGAAGTGGGAGAAAATGATTCCTTTTTAGAGTGGAGGATGAGTAGGACTCTTGTAATCTTTTGGAAGAAAATAACCCCACCAATGTTTTGTTCAATTAATGCGGATAAATAATGATGTAATGTATATAAATGAGAGGATAGGTTATGAATATGGCCAAAAAATGGTTTTTGGACATGTTTGTAAGTTATTTTCACACTATTGATTAATTTTTTTCCATTATTATGATTTATTTTACCTTATTAGTTACATTTAATTTTAATTACCTTCACTAAGAATTTTAGTCAAAATTTTTTTGACCTTATTTGAAATTATAAATTATTCGTATTCTTAATATGGAATCAATTTTTTCAAATTCCAATATGAGAAGTGTATAAAATTAATTGTTAATTTAATCCGACATATGTGGTGAAAATGATGGGTTTTGAAGTAAAAACATCCAACAATTTCTATATTTTTATAGTCAATTTTAATCTGAAATTTATTAAAATGATTTAAATTAGATTAATGGTATAAAATATTATCCAATTAAACATTAAAACCCATATAAAATTTACATTATCCTTTCCAATAATGTAGATGATAAGATAGTTTTTAACTTAAATTCAGTATTTTTCACTATAAATTAATAAATAAATATTCATGGAAAAATACCAAACATTCACCCTAAGATGGATTTGATGATTAAAATTCAAAATATGAAGATTATTTTTGAAATATTAATTTGTTAAAGGTTCAAATTTCGATTTACAATTGGTTATCCATCAAAATAAGAAAAAACTACATTTAATAAAAAAAATATAGTATTTTATGTGTAATATTGGATTTGTTCTTATATTATTCCTATAAAATATATTAGATGAATGTGAATATATTTTTGTGGTTATATATTATATAAATTTACAATATAAACAATCTAAAATTATAAGTATTTTATTGATTTTTCATAATGTGATTAAGTGGTTTTTTGTTTTAATACGATGTTCTGTGTATTAAAAAGCTATCAAAAATTCCTAATGGAAAATATGATAAACTATTGGAGTGCTACAATATTCCCTCCGAAAAAATTCATTCCTTGAAATTTCAAGGTTATTACCTTCAAAAATATTTTGGTATTTTTCCTACATTTAATCCTCTAGTTCCCATGTGTCTTCCTCAATTTTGTGATTTCTCTGGTGTCCTATTTCTAGACATGTTGTATAGTTTCACAATGTGTTCCATATAATATCAATAATTATTATGAGTTCCTCATAATATAAAAGGACAACATCCAACTCTATATAATCATAGGAGGGCACATGTGTTGGGGCATTCATGTATTTCCATGACAAGGATATATGGAACACATTGTATACCATTGTATGTTTTGGCAACATTATTAGATGATAAAGAATGATTCTAACTCATTCAAAAATTTCTAATTGTCCAGTGTACCTGGGAATTTTTTTCAGTTTCGTAATGAAACTTATAACACCCTAACATTAGAATAACTTCATTAAAAAGTTATCTCCCACTTATAATTCAAAATCATTCCTCTTCTTATCATCACAACTTATTTCCCTACATTTAGCCGATTTAATTTGAATTTGAATATTCATTACCTTTGTATTTGACTCATCTAGGAGTTCTTGTCCAATGTGTTTCATTTCTCCAACATCATCCCACAAAATTTGAATATGACATATCCTTCCTTCAAATTCTTCATACAGTTCCATTTAAATACATGAATGGAATCTATTATTATAGGAAAAATCTACAAACATTATGTATTAATCCCACATACCTTTAAATACAAGTTGAATGTCCTCAATATAACATCCAATGTTTTAATTGTTCTTTATATTTTCTATCAGTTTGAGGGTGTTAGGCAGTACATAAATGAAACTAAGTGTCGAGATCCTAATGATGAATTTTCCCTAATTTCATTGTAAAACAGGGGTACTGATCAGAAAAAATAGATAGAGGTGTGCCTTGAAATATTATGAATTCAATAATGTGCATAACTTTGAGACACTCTAGAGGAATGTATTATCTTATGGAATGTAAATGAGATGATTTGGTTAGTTGATAAACAATAAACCATATTTCATAATTCCTTCTGGAGTCTTTGGTAGTATTATAAAAATGTCCATATTACTTTAATCCCATTTTTAAATAGAAATGTTAAGAAGTTATAGGAATAGTTTATGATGTTTCTTTATATAATTCACTTGTTAACAAACCAACATCTTCAAAAATAGTCCCCAATTACCCACATCATTTTACCCAAATAAAAATGTTTTTTCAACTCCATATACATATTTTTTCTTCCAAGTTTTATAAAAAAATTTGTTCTTTGTTCATCGTCCAAAATTACTCTTTATAGATAATTTATTTATGTAATAAATAGTATTTTTCCAAACATTACAACACCATCATTACAAATAATGTATTCTAATTTTACAGTATTCACAACTTTAATTTTATTCGGAAATGCTTCTTTATTAGATTGAATTTATTTATCCTCTTTAATAATTTTGATTTACTAATCATTTTAAAAACAATATATGTGTCCCCTCCAGTATAAATTTCCATAAACATATTTTATAGATCCATGAACATAAGATCCTTATGAATCCGTGTCTAGGATAGAACTCTATGATCCTTTCTAACTAGTGCATCTACTGCCATATTTTCATTTCTTGGGTGGTAGTATATTAAGAAATAATAAACCTTGAGTAGCTAGGGCTATCATATTTGTTTCATATGGATTTCCTTTTATGAGAATATGCATTTCAAGATTTTATGTTCCTTGAATATCTAATATATTTCAATATATATATATTGTCTCCATATTATTATAGTTAGGGTTATAACTGCTGACTCAAGATAATGGGATGGATATTTTTGTTCATGAGTCTTCATTTACATTGATTCATATGAAAAATCATTATTATTTCGAATTCAGACACAACCATGTACCATTTTTGATGAATCATTGTATATGATAAAACATCACTACAATATCCTAGAATCAAAATAATAGAATTGAATAATCATATCTTTAATTCTTCAATGAATTCTTCAAATTCATTTTTCCAGGTAGACATAAACCATTGATGTGGAATCATGGTTAACAGGTTACCTAATATGGAAAAATGCAGAATGAATTGTCAATAGTAACCTACCAAACAAATGAAACTATGCACCAATGTTATATTCATTTGTGTAAGACATTAATTTACTGACTTTTTATTTTTCGGGTCAACTGGTATGCCATATATAGACATAATATAGCCTAGAAAAGGAACATATTGATTCCATACACAACACTTTCTAAATTTACCATATCAATAATTCCTTCTAGAAGTATTAAGAATTATATTTATGTGTTTATTATGGTCACCATTGTTTATTTATTACACAGAAATATCATAAAGGAATTCCATAATAAAATAATCAATATATTCATTGAATTAATTTTTCATTATGTTTATAAAAATAGAGGTTTCATTAGTCTATCCAAATTGAATTACTTAAAACTCATAATCTCTACACCTTGTTTGAAAAGCTATCTTTATAATTTCTTCCATTTCACTCATAATTGGTTATACCATGAATGAAGGTAAATCATTGAAAATTATTGGTATCCTTGAATTTGATTAATAAAATCATATTTTAGATGTATATAAAACATTTTAATTATTATAATTACATTTATTTCCTTATAATCAACACACAACCTCATGGACCCATCATTCTTTTTAACAAAGAAAATATGGAATACACATGGTGAAACACTAGTAAAAATAACCCCATATTACCCAAATCATATAGTTGTTTCTTCAACTCTATTAATTCCACAATGGACACTCTCTCAGTAGACATTGATATTGACATTTCATTGGGAATCCAATCAATGTAAAATTCAAACTCATTCTATTAGGGATTTTTATGTAATTCCTTAGATTATACATCAATATATTCACAGAAAAGTGGTACATCATGAATTATAAAATTACCTTCTTTATCAGCAGACATTTTTTCCTCTCCTTCTCCAATAATTTCATCCAATAGAGCTACTAAGGGTGGATCTACAGAAGAATTAGGATAGGACGCTTCTACTATGAGGATGATGGATTCAATAACTTCCTAAAAAATTGTAATTTCTTTCTTCTAGCAATAAAATTTGCATCATATTTCGAGAGCCAGTATATATAAGGGAAAATATCAACTTCAAGCATTAGTATGATAACATGGGGAGCATATAAATATAGTTTATGTTCCATAATTGGGATAGATCGACACGTCATTGTTGCAATGATTCATCCCTTAATATTTTTAATTGAAAACTCGCTTACTAAATCAAAAGGTAAACGTACAATTTTCTTAGAAAAAATATATAGATAAGTTTATAATGTTCTAGAATCAAATATGGAATTGGATAAATGTTATGATAGAATTAACGTACCTTTTACCACATCACTCGGCACCTCATCCTCTACCACAGGGATCAAATATTCATTTCTATCTCCTCGTGGCCTCTTATTTGGTAATTTACCTTGAAATTAGGGAATTAATTTGAGTAATAACACATATACCTAAAGGTAATATAGTGAATATTAGTGTTTTTCATTCTTCACTTTTCATTCTTTAATATGATGAACCTTTTATCTACAACTAAAGAAAACTCCATATCCCTTCAATAACGTCCTAGCATGATTTTTCCCCTTATTCTCAATGGTGGTAATTTATTCATTACATTCATCTTCATTGACACATTCCATTTATCATTTTTTTAAGACTTATTCTTCTCTTGGTTACCTTTGAATACATCCGATTTTGATAATTTATTCTATATCTTAATGGCACCAAAATCTATTTATTCATATGATGAAAAATAATATGATATAAATTCCCTTTTGATATTTTTTTTATGAACATAAAATATTTGTTAAATCATTTACTCATTTTAATGTACATAATCTGTAGCATACCAAGTTAACCTTATAATGGTAGTTTCGTAATCTACAACACATTATTCTTCCTTCTTCTTTATGACAAGTAACATTCTCTTCAACACAATTTTTTTATCATGAGGGAAGTATTTATCAGTGAATTTATCATTAAAATTCATCCATTCCATGAGATCAATTTCTTCTACCTTCATTGTAATTTTGATCAAAGACCACCATTGGTCGGCATCACCTTGGATATAATAGACCCTAAGTGTAACCCTTTCCTTTTTACTAAATTCGAAGGCCGTAAATATATTATCCAGACACTTCATATATTTATTATATATAATTGGATTAGTATTCCTAATAAATGATTGGAGATTGTTTTGTATAATGTAATACATCATGTGATATTCTATTAATGGAATAGGTTTCTCTATATTGGAAATGATATTTTTCCTAAAGTGGTTAAATTTCTCAAATATTTCAATAATTTTCTTTGATCCAATACTATCTATATTTGTTTCCGCAATACGGAAATCTCTACAACTTCTATGAGTATTAATACAATACTCCTGTCCACGAGCCATTTCTAAACATTGGAAAATACTATATTATCACATGAAATCATGAATTTATAATATGGTATAACAAAAAACATAAATTTAAAATTTATGAATTATAAATCATAACATTTATTAGATTGAGGGAATGTTTAAGATTAATGCATTAATAATGGTAGGTAATGATAATGTAAATTATCCTAAGAAAAACCACTAGAGTGTAAAACTAGGTTCACATTAAGGATCGCTTTCAGGTACTATGTTACCAAATTTTGTTTCCGGGACATCATGTCAGAGTTGTTACCTCTAGGTAAATATATTTTATAACCATGTCAACATGTATTATCCAGATAAAAAATTATTTCTATAAATTCAAACAAAGACTCCAAATTAACAAAATTATAGGATTCTCTTGTATAATTATCATTAATGTATATATTAGGGTTTCCCTATCTAATATATGTTTTATAAATGTTGTTTCCAATGATACTTTTAAACTCCCATTGATACCAACTGAAATGACTCAATTCTAGAAGCACAAAACTGGTAAATTATTTTAATACACTTCTATGATTAGATGGAATCATTTATATAAGGAAATTTCAGCTTAGCAGTCCTAGATAGTAGGATTACATTTATGATAAAGATACAACAATTAGAAAAAAGAAATCAAAACAAGATAAATAATAAAAAGAAACAATTAGTATCCTTGAAAGCATATTCAAATGATTCCTCTTCATAACCTAGGGAAAGGAAACCTAATAAGGGTGAGGTAAAATAAATAGTAAGGGAATGTAAGGTTGATTAAATAATGAATCAATGATAATACAATAACAACGAAAGTAAAATAACTGATAACACAATCACATTTAAATAACATGATAACTTAATTTAATTATTTTAAGGTATTAAACATAAAACACATTCCATTAACTCAATTAACTGAAAATTTAATACATCGATTAATATATAAATGAAAAATATCATTGATAAGTTAAAATTGAATTAATAATAATGGATATTCCTAATTATCATAAATCATGTTTCCGACGCACATAATACATTTACCAATATGGGATAGCTTGAGCTATTCTGATTTGGCCAACTAATTTGTCTCTTGAGATTATTGATGCATCAAGGGGAATGAATTAACTAGTCCCCAAACTATGCATAATTAAATAAATAGTCCCCAATACTTGTATTTCATGTCCAAATCATTCTGCATAAATCTAATAATATATTTTATTACAATAATTTATGCGTATTCAATAGAAGATTCAAATTTTACAATAATTATACAATTAATCAAATAACAATAAAGGTGAACACCATATGTAATATGATATATGGCTAATGAAATAAAAATAATCATTGTGTGATAATGTTGAATGTCATGTTAATTTAAAATTAAAATTGATTAAAATAATATGATTGTTTTTAGAGGATGTTATCAGTCCTAGAATTAAGTGATATTTCAAATTTAATCATTAAAAATACTTTTTTCGGAAAAAAGATATTTCAACATTCCAAAGTGTCCCATAACACATGAAACATTTAAATAATAATCCCCATTAATGAATGTTTTTAATACAATGAAGAATACAGATTCATAATATGTTATATAAAATGAGGTGATATATGCACTACTTAAAATAATGAAGTGTTTCATAGGGCGTTTGCCTCATATAAATAAAATTATGGCACAAATCCCTTGCCTTAACAATCCTTTTGTTGTTTGGTCATTATAATATTATATAGTGGTTCAAAATGTATTAATGATTATAAGATATCTGTAATCATGCTTATAATATCATATTTTAACTTCTTAAAATACTATATTACCTATTTGTTATCAGTATTTAATTATTTTAACCATTTTGGGTGTTAATGTCATAGTCTTCTCAAGTTTGTTATAAATTGTTATTTTTTTTGTAACGATTAGATAGACAATTATTTCATTATTTCCATAATATAATCCTGAACTTAATTGTATCATATATTATGTAGATGTGTATTTATAATTTTTCATAATATTTGGTGATAAGAAATGAATTGCAACATTCATGGATACGGTAGGCTGTACATACACATGAACGCTACATTAATTAATTTGTTGTATTTAATAGAATAAAAATTAAACTATTCAAATTTATATGATAATTATAGTATCATATCAATGTCATATATATATAATATTATTATTAAAAACACTATTTATATATTCCATGTATGGCATGAATGAGTCACATCTCTTTGAGGTGGAAATAGCCCACACTTCCTCAAACAAATTTATCATATTTATATAGGATTGAGAGAATAAATGTATGTTATATATACAAAATTAAAAATAAAAAAAAATTATATATATTATAAATCATATATAAATTTGGTTTCCATTAAAATGGCCTCCACAAGATGTGGTAAGGGAAAAATGAACAATCATCATTTTTTTAGTGGTTGTTCGACATTCACATAAATAATATATTCATTAAACATTAGATGGAGGTGTGTTAAAGTTAGGATCAAACCATAAGAATACAAAAAATATTATATTGAGGAATCTTAGTTTCTATATAAAGATGGAATAGGATTTTTTGGGGGGTGGAAAATGGAAATAAAATTAATTATCATTACTAAAGACATTATCCCTTAATCAGGTTACTCCTTTTGGTTTGCACAATAATTATTCCATGGATTGATTTCTCCCAAAAAATAGGCTATAGGGAGTAAATTAGGAATTTTTTGAAGGTAATTAGGATGATCTTGCTTGATCTTGTGTTTCTTGAGAGGTGTGAGGAAGTGGGAGGAAGGGAGGCCTTTTTTATAGTAGAGGAGCGGTACGCCTATAGTACTTTTGAAGAAATGAACCCCACCAATGTTTTCTTTATTGAATTTGGATACATAATAATAAAATGTCTATAAAGGGGATTATATGGTATAAAGAAGGCAAGAAAATTTATTTTTTTATGTTTATATGTAATTTAAGCCCTTAAGATTAACGTTTTGTCCCTTATTAAATTTACGTTTATATTAATCATCGTAATTAATTTTAATTACATTCACTGATCTTTTTGGTCAAAAACTAATATACGTTATTATATGTTATAAAATATCTTTATTCCAAATATTTAATCCATTT
This sequence comes from Viscum album, assembly GCA_963277665.1. Classification (NCBI taxonomy): domain Eukaryota; kingdom Viridiplantae; phylum Streptophyta; class Magnoliopsida; order Santalales; family Viscaceae; genus Viscum; species Viscum album. Next base: position 557,038,836 of record OY728138.1, read on the forward strand.
ATCCATATTAAAATTTATTTAAGTAGCATAAATTAATTTAAATTTAATACCCCATATGGGATGAAAATGCGGGTTGTTAATATAAAAACATTCGAACGAATTCAATGTTTTTATAATAAATTTGTAATTGAAATTGAATAAAATAACCGAAATTGTATTAATTGATAAAATTAATATCTAATTATACTTTATGTAAAATATAAAATATAATTTAAACTTATAAATAAATTACATGAAAAAACATTTTTGAACTAAAATATATTATTTTTCACTATTCTTCAAAAAATGAATCCTTATAGAAAAATACAATGAATTCATCCAATTATATTTTTTTGTTTAAATTCCAAATATGAATATTATTTTTACATATTAAATTTATAATAAGGTCAAAATTTGGATTTAAAATAGGTTCTACGTCAAATGGAAGAAAAGCGACTTTCAATAAAAAATATTATTGGATGTGTAATATTGGGTTTTTCTTATATCATAAACCTATAAAATAAACTATATGAGTGTGAAAATATTTTAGTTTATATATATTATATAGTTTAAATATATAAACTCTCTAATAGTGTATGTGTTTCATTGATTGTAAAAAATATGATAATGTATTGTTTTGTTTAAATGTGGTGTCGTGTGAATAGCTTTGTTTCCAACATAATATATAAAAAATGGTAATGTGTTAGGTTTTTATAGTAGTGTTTGGATTTAATTAATGAAATTTATGGTAACAAAACACTAATACTGGGGAGTAATAATTTAGTCCTAGATGTGTGGAGTAGAGTGTGTAGTTGATGTAGTGGTATCAAGATGCCAGTGGAAAATATATAAGTTGAACCTTAGGTTGTTGAGAGAGTCTAGCTGTGACTTGATTTTTGTTGATGAATACGAAATTTATTAGATTTGGGATTATTGTGTATATAAATGGAATTTGGCATGCATGTGTAAAAGTCATCGAAGGGTGTGGTTGGACATTACAACGGGTTGTAGCAAGGGAGTTTGGGTTTAAATATCCATCAAAGATTAGGCATGGACTCAGGTAGGTGTCATTGGGTGATGTTGTAATGTCATGAAGTGTGAAGGGACCATGGATATGTGATGTAGTGTTAACACAATAGTTAATCTAATCACTTCTTATATGTGTCATCAGATTATTGATTTACTCAACTAGGATGAACAGATGAATGTCATGTATCATAGACCAACATCAATGGGTGTATTAGAAAAAGTTTACAAATAAAATTTTGTACTGGTTTGGAATATAATACTATATGTGATTAGTTATTGTATATGTTGTAGGGGTACATGTGTTTAGAATGTTGAAATATGTGTTGGATCATGTTTATGGTTTGATGGACAGTGGATTCTGTGACTGTGGAGTTCTACAAGAAGTCCGGGAATGAACAAGGTGGGTGAGTTGGGTTATGGTGTGAGGAATGAAGTCATTAAGTTCCATTAGAAGGTTAAAATAGGTAGCATTCCCATATTAAAAGATGGATGTTCTGGGATAATCCAGTCCAGGGTGTTGAGAAAATATATGTTAAAAGGATTGGATCTGGTAAGTTGTGACCAAGATCACATTTATGTTTGAAGTGTAATGTGATTTTTGAAAATTAAGCTAAACAAGAGTGTGGTCAAGTTGTTCTTATTCCATGAATGGATGCTCTAGAGATGTCCCCTGGGAGGGTTTTACAATAAGGATGGATTCTATTACAAGGTTAAATCCCTATGGACTTTCTGTTGTGATGAGATGAGAAGGTGTTAGGTATGTTTTTGATGTTAAGTTGGTTTTATGGAATTCCGTTATGACATCTGACATGCCAATGACTCAAACGTTGACGAGGTAAGATAAAATATGTGGTGCTGATCACTATAGTAGGACGGTGGTATTTTAATGATATTAAAAGTTTTTTAGGTTAAATGGACTCTATTATGATCCATTTTAGTGATTTAATATTAATAGTGATCATTGACATGAGATTGACTAGTAGGGTTCCTTACATGTGTTAGTAGTGTCTTGGATGTTTTATTGTGTAATAGAACCGTCAGGACTTTAGTTGTGGATTGATGTATTTAAAAAACTTTGATTAAAAAATACCTTGTGTTTTATTCATGTGGTGTTGAGTTGGGTCGCCATTACATTTGTGAGCATATTGTAAAATCGAACCATGTATCTTTGGACATGAGTTTTGAAGAGGACCAGACTGAGAGGCTTATGATTGGATCTTCCCCAATGGTATGACGTTGTGTGTGAGGATCCCAAGTGTTTATTTTAGGTAGTGATTTTTATAAAATTATATCTTTTTTAGTGTATGATGTTTGGTTAGATGTTGATGCATCCATTGTAGAGAATTTAGTTTGTTTTATGGATTGTAGTGAGATGTATTGTGGTGAAAGGCCATCCGTTTGGTTAGATATTTGTGGTAGAATTTTAAGGATTAGTATGATACTTGGGATGGATACATGGAAATGAGGGCCTATTGTCTCAGCCTCTTCTCTATATATTCCCATTTATAGGTTGATGTGTGGCTCGAGGATGATCCATTATATGGTGTAGAGGTTGTAAGAACCAAGAAATTATGGAGGATTTTTCTTGTTTAAATACTGGTGTGAATCTGTTCAATCTAGTTAATTAAATTTTTACATGATGTATGATGGGGTTTAGGGGTGTTCGTGGGGATCATTATGGGAATTAAAGAGGATCCATTTAGATCTAGTGCATATTTTAGACTTGGAACATTGTTAGAGATAATTGTGTCCCAAAACCATGATTTCAAGGAAGAGGGGATAATTGTTAAAAAAACTATTCAAGGGGTGGGACAAATTATAGTGTCCTAGATAGAGTAATTCCACATGGTTGGCACATGATTATTTAGACTATGTGGTCCTTTCTCAGGTAACAATGTACATCAACCACTCTTGGAGATAGTTTGGTGCATGATTGGTTCATGGTTTGGTAAACGGAGTGGAAAAATTTTGATCCCCATAAAAAAGTTGAAAATTCACAATCTTGCCCTTATTATTCTAAGAATGTCACCAAATTTTAGACCACTTTCCCCCGTTGGAACCCAACTAATTAAATCAAGATACCAAATCATCCCAAGGGTGGTTACCCCAAAATTCGAGGCTGTTCGGGGTGTTTTTTGTTGTGGATCAATGCTTTGGGTAATTCTAACACTCCACTTTCTTCTATTTTCCATATTAGTGCATGTATATTCGTTCTACTTCTTCCTAATCATTAAAAAACATTTTTGATGCAATTTATTCTGGGGCTTCAATGTGTTCATCAATCTAGATCAAAGGAGATGGTTTACAGTGTGTTCATCTTAGTATTTTGGGATGGTTTTCTATAATTAATATCTAATTGTCGTTATGTCTATTTTGGATGGTTTGGTTGGGTTATTGGAACCTTCACGTTGAGAATTTTTTTCCTTTAGTGGTATTTGGTAAAATGGTGTTTTTAATAATGAAATGAATCCCACATGTGTCATGGGATACATTGATGATAATTATACTAGTTTAGGGCCACCCATTTGGTGTTCCAATATCCCCAAATATGAAAAATTATAATCTTTAGTGTAAGGTTGATATGTGTTGCCTTAGATCCCAGGGTAAATACATTTATATGATAGATTGAATAACCATAATAATTAATGAATATTTATCTAGTTGTCAGTATGGAAAAGGAGGTTGATTGATTAAATTTAATTGGTTAAATAAGTTATGTATTATGGATGATAAATTGGAAAATTGGGTTGAGTTTTGTAAAATAGAATGTGAAAATTGGTTAAGTCATGTTGATTAGAAAATATGTTAAATTACCAATGAGTCATAATTTTTATTATGATTAATTGTTATGTCATAAAAGAGGGAATTTTGTTAAATGGTATACGTAGTGTAAATTGTATGTGTTCTAATGGGAATGAGCATGAATGGTTTACATGTAGAATGGATATAATATGTAAATGGTATTTAATTAGTTAATATATAACGAAAATTAAATTGATGAAAATGTATTTTGATTGAGAATATTTCATAAGGGATCATTTGGTATAATGTTAATAGGTTAATGAAAAATGTATTATAAATGGTACATATGGCTTCAGGTTGTGTTCTGAGAATGAACTATGTATCAAACAATTTATTAATGGAGAATTATTTTGTGTATTTTTTGAGTATTATTTGTTATCTTGTATATATTTGGATAATGGATGGATAATAATGTACACATGGATTAGTGGTATGTGGGATGTTGACATGGAGTTTTATTCCCACATATTGGTTTACACTGAGGCTCTAAACCCCACCTCTAGAGTGAAAACTTTATGGAGTCAGACTAAGGTTTGATTCCCCAAAATGGCTTCATTAGAAGAGACTACATGGACTGAGGCTCTAAGGTCAATGTGATGTGATTTTTTGTGAAATGTTAGTCCCTAGTGAAATAGGGAACCTGACTTATTGCACTATACAAAGAGATCTACCGAAATAGGAAATAATTAAATTGAAGTAAATTCCTATCCCATGGAACTTGTAGTTGAAATGAATTAAGTGATTAATAGGGAAGAAATATGAATAAAGAAATAATGATGAAAATGGATAATGTGAACACTGTTAACTAAGGACATCCAAGTTGTATTTTTTTTTATCTTATCACTCATTTCATACATGAATGAACTATTAGTTTAGAATGAATTTTTTTAGGCAACATTGGTGGTGGCATTTTATTTTCTAATCACGTTATACTTGGGATGAATTTGGGTATTCGAGCATATTTCTTGGTGCCAAGTTAATACAGGGGTGAGGGCCTATACTGGGGGGTTTGAATTGATATTGGCATGTTCATGTATGAGGTTCCTAATTTGGATCATGGTCTAATCTGGGGGATTTTTATGTTTACATATATTTTGTGTTTTTCAATCACTTGACACATTAGATAATGAAACAACATATTTACTTTTGGTTGTTCTTTATACTATGTTTGGGAAAAGAATGGAAAACATTATAACGAGTGTATAGTATTGCCACATTTCACATTAGACACTCACTACTAGTTGTAAACCATTGGTATATGGGGAGGTGTGCTAAGGGTCATGTGGTGACCCATATCGAGGAACCTTTTCAATGGATCCTCGGTAGATGAACTTACATACACCATAATTGCCAAAAATTATCCTCATCGGATTTATTTATTCCAAAAAATATGTTATATATAACCACTGAACAAAATTAATATACCATCATGATAAATTCCAATAAAATACATTTTTAAAACACTCTCTATCTTCGCTTTCCATTTTTAAATCCATGTTTTTTTATTTAAACCCTTTGGTGGTGAGTGATAATATTATATATAAAAATAAAATAAATAACATTAATCCTCTAACGGTGTAAATTTATTATTTATTTGTATTTTTTTTAGGATTATCCTAGTTTTTGTTATCCCATTCTTTGAGTTTTGGTGTGTTACATTAAAACCCATGATGTGGAATCCATTAATTCATTCACATCACTTTTACAACATTAAAATCCATTAAAAATGTTGGTTATAGATAATAATATATGTTATTTTGTTTCACAGGAGCCTTAATATTATCATTACTATGGAACCCATAAAATATGTGTCCATCATCATTCAATAATAATATCCTCAAATTTATGTGGAAGTATTACATGTATTTTTTTCTATATCTATTTGTTTTCCATTCTATTGTGTTTTTTTATAGAACAATATCTATATAGAGAGTGGTTATTTATGTTTTTACATCGTCCAGTAGAAATATATTCTTTCAATTAACCACTTTAAAATATCAACCCTATCATTTAACCACTAAAAATATGTGAACATGGCTCTTTTATTGGGTGAATCTGCATGAACCCTCATATCAACTTTTAACACATATATACATGAATAGAATTATACAATACTATATAATAAAATACCTTATTGGTCATAAAATATCCATAATGTAATATTAAATTATATTTTTTATTTCCACTATTCATTACACACAAACATTAAATGTATTATTTCAGAGATTAATAATCCTGGACAAATGAAAACTTTTTATCTTTACCTAATTCTCATTTTCCATGTTATTGATAATTTCATTATGATTCATTCAATATATATTTTAAAATCTATGTAGTATTCTTATCGATGGTGCATAATTATTTATGATTCATGATCTACTATATTTGATTTCACCATCTCCCTCCCAGCATGAATTTTTCAATGGAATCTTAAAGATTGGCCACTAGGTCAACTCATGAATCAACTTCTAAGCATTAATCATCACCATCATCTAATTTTGGGATGTTTATGATATATACAAAAATATCCCATTTCATTAATATTTTTCATCGGCTTCTTTAAATTATGTTTCTTTTGAAATATCATCTTCAAAGGATTGAAATTTAATGTTTTATTGAACTTTTCTTATGGTGTTATTTTTTATTCTAAAACATTAAATGATTAAATTTTGTTTTAATCTTATTCATAATCATATCCAAACTTATTTTTATATCATGTACTAAGATTTAAAACATTTAGAAATAAAAAATAAGTTAGTTTATTACTTCATTTCATTAATATATTACCTATTCTGAAATTATTCGAATATAAATATGTTTCCTCATCAACATCCATATCATTTGAAATATCCTCTACTCTGAGATTCTTAATCACATTCGATGAATCCTTATGAGACTTCTCATTTGACACAGTTTCATTATTTCTATTACTTATATCATATTCAACATGTATACTATAAAGACAACATAATTCCACTTTTAATGGATTTTTTCCGTTGAATATTAAAACATTTTTATTAATGAGGTGGAATGTTCCTAGTATTTGCTTCATAATTTTATAATCATTGCAATTTTATATAATTCGATATATGTACACAATAATTATGTTTTCCTAATGAGGAATGCACTAATGAACTCATTCATGTGTATTTTCGGGTCCTTTTAACTATTAAATAACACCTCACACGTAGATTTACATACCATGGGGTGTCTTTTATTAATGTTCTTAAGTTTATACTTGTTTTTCCTAAGTATTTAAATGATATAATATATATATATGTATATATTTATATTATACTAATCCTCAAAATGAATTAACTCAATTTTTAGTAGATTTAATCTCTATTTGACTTTTTTTTGAAAAATAACAACAATTAATAATTGGGAATATACCATTAAAAGGAGTTTTGTAGATATCAATTCATAAAGAGAGAAAATATTTTCGCATAGGATTTTTCTATAGCGTGATTGTGTTATAGTTGGATGTTGGAATTCCATTTTTCATGATTAAAATATTTTCTTGTTTAGAGATATAAATCACTAATAATATCTATTTCATTGATTCCAATAATTAGAACCACCTAATGTAATTTTAATACATTGGGGTTGAATCTTGGTATGACTATTTTTCAAAAGACACATTCCAAAAACCATCTTCCACATTTTATAATAACACACCTACTCTATCAGAAATTGTATGAACTGTTGCATAATCAAAATAGGGACATAGGGGATGTACATGGATACCCAAAATGTTGATAATGTAAGGATAATGTAATAGTGATGTGCTAATGATAATGAATGAGAAACATAACATCATTAAAATAATGAGTTGTTATACTAACCCTCAATGTGTACAATGTTTACAAAATTATGTAGAATATACAACTCAACCTAGAAGATGAAAACTGATTTTCATAATTAAATCTATAATATTTCACTAAGAATAACTTATAATGACTTCACTATAAATGTGTTTAAATCACTACTTATTTTTATCAATTTATATTGACTTTGCATAATGGGATACCTTCTTTTATTTAATCTATCATTACAGTGAAAATCTAGGAATCTTATTTTTTTAAAACAAATCTGAAACACATTAAATGGGTCTAGAATTTTAATCTCAAAAATATCATATACTTATCCTTAAAAAAAATTAAAATTGATTATATCTATCATATGTTGACGAAAATAATAATATATTTTTATGATATAAAATAATTTTTTAATCATGTACATTATGAATAGATCCAAATAAATAATAGAACAACCGTAATTTATAGATATTTTACACTAAGATAAATATTTTTATTTCTATATTTATTTGTACAAGAGAATTTTATGTTTTACATTATTCAATAAAATACTATTACAATGTAAACTAGTGACTCCTATGTTTTTAACATTTTATATGAAACTATTCTTACAAAATTCGTTTATATAGAGGTGTTACCCTAATCCATCTCATCGATGAACCTTACACATCGACCCTTTACAAAAAATTAATCTTACACAAACGTGGAATCCCTAGGACAAAACTATTTTTCTGTGAATCCTATAAAACATTCTCATTTATAAATAAGTTGGATCACATTATTTTTTAAATTAAGGTGTTCTCAATGGTATTGAATCATTCACATAGTATTAATGAACCATACAAACAAGACATGGAAAACATTATAGAGACCACAAAAACCTATATTCTCTTATAATTGCCATAAAATACCTCCATCCATTAAGATAAACCACCTTCATGAATAATAATTCTTCCTCGAAGGTCTCTTTAACAAAATTTTCAAAAAAATTACCAAATAAAAGAAATATATGAGGATTGTTTACTAAAACTGATTCATTTTTATTAGGTGATCACATAAATTACTAGATCATACTAATTATTTTTCTAATTATTTTTAGTGTTTATCCATGTATAAATATATTGGGTCACCTATTTATTTAATTTTTTCTTTTTGACCATTATCTTGTTAGTCAATGAATAAGAGAAAAAAGTTATTTAATAAAAAAATTGAAAAATGGATTCATTGAGTCATCTACCCCAAACCCCTATATGATAATTATTAGTAATTTTGTATGTCATTTTCATGTGTTGATAATGAAAAAAAATTAATCGAAATATGGTCAAATCTTTTGAATTATATGTGAAAAGTGTTCCAGTATGTATACAACTATGGGCTCTGAATTTTCAATGTGATTGTGGAGAACATTAATCCATGATTTTAAATAGGATTCACACTTAAAAAGGTAAAAATATAATTCATCAAAATGTAATTTTTTTATATTCATATTATTAGACATTTATAATATTTTAGAGTCTTGTATTTGTTTTCTTGACCCTCATGGTAAATATTTTGCTATAAAATCACATTATTGAATGTATTTGGTAAATGATTTTTAGGTTAAAATTTTATTTTTTCATTTATTTCAATAATTTATTTTATCAATATGAATGAAAGAAGGACTCAAAAGGTAATATCATATAATTATAATACACATAATAAGAAATTGTGGGTGAGTAGTAAGGAAAGAAACAAATTTGATTATTAAAATTCTATGATAATAAGATGAATGATGATGAAAACATGTAATAAATAGTTAGTCATGTTAATGAAATTTTGAAACAGTTTGTGGATTATGTGGGTAGTTAGAGGATTGTATATTTTAATATATAATTATAGGTAATTTATGAAACCGTGTATATATAAATCACATAGTAATTGATAACTTGATCTTGGTACTATTTTCTTCCATGACCATCAAAACATTTTTATTTATTGTTCAATGAGAAATGAGAGTTTATTAAATGAGATGATAATGGTAGAAATAAAAATTTCATGAAAATATACCAGACAATAGAAATTAAATAAATATAGATAATGATGAATAGGATAATGATTAATTGGAATATAACAATCAGAAATTTTATAAAACCATGTCATTCATTTATGGACGTTTGAGAAGGGTCATACGAATGTTTTTTATAATTATACATATGATGTGATTAATCTGTGGAGGTACATAATGTTTGATATAAAATAAACCAATTTTAGATGGGTAAAATGATTTTGGAATATTATGATAGTCGTAAAAAGAGATCCTCATACAATAATTCAATAATATTTTCCAATTTTATATTTTATCACTAAGGAATGGTCTGAATTTCTATAAACAATGAAGATATAAATTTATTTTCAATGATTATGTATGAAGATAACTATGTCAAGGAATATGAGGTTGATACTAATAATGAAGATGTTGAAATAGTATAAATATCAAAATATAATAAGAATGGGTTCACTGTGAATCATGAAATTTTGAATGTATTGAATAAATAGACTTTTTTCAAAGTCAATTAATAACCCAAGGAATTTTTTTCCATGATTTCAAAATTATATAATTAGAACAAATATTTTATAAAAAGAAAAATTTAATCATCTAAAAATGGTCTTATTCGAGTGAAAAATGGGTTATGAATAATTAATTAGAAAACATTAAAATTTTCAATCAAGAGAATTATTTGACGTTAAAATGGAATATAAATTTAATTAAAATGATAGGTGATGGAAATTATTCAGCATAAAATGAAAGTATTAAAAATTTAATTATATTCATATTCAACATGAAAAACTATAACTTAATATTAATGAAAGATCAGTGTAGATTCTTTTTTACGGGGTTAATGATTCGCATAATATAGAAATATATATTAACCAATAAATATTATGATCAATGTTTGGAGAAAAATTAAATTTTACTGAATATTATTATACAATGTTAGATGTTATGAAAGTCATATTTACGGAAAAAATATGGTTATCAAAAATATAAAAAATCAATAAATGAAAATTTTAATATAAAAATCAATTAAAAAGATAAAATTAAAAATAAATTGAACAATTCATGAGTGAATATGAATTTTAATGGATCCTATTAAAATTATGTTTTTTAAAGGGATCCATAATTAATAATCAAATGATAATTTATTATAAGGTTCCAATATTTGGAAAATAATTACTTTTTTGTGTAACATTGTATTTTATGAACAAAATTATAATTTTGGAGGCATTAGGACTTTATAAATTATAATTTATTTTAAATAAAAGTATTTAATTTAACCTATATTATTAATGAGACAAAAAAATTTTGGGACTCAACCATTCAAACAATAAATGATCAGAAAAAATTATAAAAATCTAATATGAATGTTGAGAAAATTATCTGACCATTAGATGAGGTACATGGAGTATTTTACCTACATGGTGGTATTACTGACATATTTTCAACATTATAAATTTTTATATGATCATGAATTTTTAACATAAAATAAATATAATAATATATTCAATGGAAAAGAAAAGCCATTTTTTGTTGAAATTTTAGTCAATTCATCAAAACAATAATTTCAATAAATCCTACCTAGTGTAATGTCATCATTAATTTCACAAAATATAATGTTATTTAAAGATTTTAAAAAATATAGGGATGTAATAGTGACATTAAAAATATTGTTGTCATTAAAGGAATGGTGGTGGATATATAATTATTACAAATGTTATGAAAATGTTGAAAAAACATGTTTTTATTAACTTGAAAAAACAAAACGTAATAATCATTTATCATATTTATAATGATATTAATGATGTGTTTTTCATGAGAATATTAGTTCATGATATAGATGATGAATATCTGATGTAACTAGAATGTTTATAATGAATATTGTACACCTTGTTTTAGTTTTTTTTTTGCTAAAATTTTTTGATACTTATGAATAAAGAAAGAAACTAAATTGTGGAATTAGAGGCTTAGTCATATTGGCCAAAACAACATAATCTATAATATTGTAGGAGAAAGTTAATATGATGGTCTTATATTGATGCATCATCTTAACGGACATTCTATAATGTCTCATTATATTAACAATCGAAATTCTCTTCATAAAATTATTTATATTGTATGAACCTCTTAAAATCAGATAGAGATGATAATACAAACATTATAAATATAGACTAATTGAAATATGTGGTATTTTGAGAAATTTAGGAACCTAGGACAATTGAATAGTATGTTGACCATTGGAAAATTAATATGACCCTTATGAAAGTACACCAACCAAAAGAATGGTGAACTCACTCATTAAATATTAAAAGTTATATTTTTTGAATAAATTATTATTATAATTAAATATTAAATTTGTCATGTATAAAACATTATTTTCATTAAATGTCTTTCATTTTTCAATTATACATGTCCAAAAATGGTTAGGGTTAATTTTTGGTATTTTTCTAAAATAATGGAATTTTGTATGAATAGTAAAATATGTCAATTTACGGTATATTTACATTATAAGTTCAATTCACTATTATGTGAGTCATCAAAAATTTAAGAACCAAATTATAAATTAAACTTCTCTTTTATTTTATTTAGTCATGGATTGATCATTATTTCATGTCTTGGAAAAAATTAATAAACCCGAGAATAAAATAATAAGAAAACACTCCCCTCCTCCACTGTAAATGCCAACCCTCATTACCACTATTCCTTTGACATTTAATGCTTCTTTCCTGGTAAAATTTATTCTTGATCCCATTCCAAGGTATCTTACCTACATATAAGAGACTATTTTCTTAATAAATTTAAAATCTCATGTACCTCAAGGAGGATCTCAAAGAGAATAATTTAAGACATAAAAAATCAACATTCTTATTCATTTAATTTCATTCTAATTTAGATTCATTTATTATTCTATCCTCACATACCCTTATATAAGTATCATGTTGAGTAAAATATCAAAAATATTATATAATATTACTTTTTTAATAAAAAAATCCATCATCATTTGTCACCCCTCCCCCTTTTGTTCTAAAATGAAATCAAAATCTATGATGTGTTATTTTATATCATTCAAGGAAACGAGTTTAAAATATCTAAAACCACCTTAAAGGCTAGTAATAAATACATTTTTATCGGTAAAAATGATTATAATATATTTATTAGAACCAATTTAATTTTCTATATCCATTTTATATATATGATATAAATTAATAAAACAAAACTACATTATGATGATAAAAAACTTCCAAAATAATCTAAATGATTATCACTAATGTATTATCAAATTATTAATCCTATCACTAAAATATAAAATGAGTTATAAAACAATTTCATCATATTTATTTTCATTAATATAATATAACTACAAATACAGACAATAATTCTGATTTTTCCTGATTTTTCATATATGTATTCAAGTAAACCGATCATGAAAATAATGAAAACGAACAATCCTGAATGATGAAATAGAACCCATCGCTCGAAAAAAATGCCAAAAATGAACATAATAAATTTATAATTTAAAAAAATCATCCAAAAGTGGTTATTATTTACTTAATTAATGGATTTAAATATATTATCATTCACATTATGATCAAGTTGATTGTCATTTCATACATAAGGTTAGGGATTATTTTGGAACCTCAACTTTTTCAATTGGGTTATTCATTCCCTCTTTACCCCAATTCAACTATACATTAATTTTATAACTTTCTTATATATTCTATATATATGTTCCAAAATCGTCTATCCATATTATTTCATCCTTCTTTTATTGGGAAATAGAAGGTTTAAAAAATTTCCTTTCAAAATTCTTCTCCATAAGCAAGCCCGATTAAAGGGAACATATAGATTTGATACCAATATTAACGTACCATACAAAAACGTTTTTAATCCATCATTATATTTATAAAATAAACCATTTTACCATGAAAAAATATCTATGTTCACTTCTAGTTTTATATAAATTTTTTTTCTTTTTTCCTTTTTAAACCCTTTTGAAATATTTATTGTAAAGCAGTATAAAATATTTTATTTATAAACATTCATAAACAAACATTTTTCATGTTTTACATACATTTTTACATAACATATCATGAAATATTCCTATTTTTTCTTATTAATTTCCATTTATTATTTAATTCATTTCTTTCATAGAAACCAATATGATATTCCCTTTTTATATTCCTTTTAACATCTTTTTGATAATATATTATTTCTATCAATAAACCTATTGATTAATTTTGATTTTTTATATATTATTATTTTTGTGGAAAAAATATTCATTAACATGGTATCATGTTTTCACACATATATCAATCCAATTAAGTGTGTATTTTTTACATTCTTGAGAAATCATGTGCAATGGTCTTGGGTGTTTTCCTTGACACGTACACTATGTGAAACAATCTGGGTCTATACTTATGATCCTCCATGTGAAATTATCCTTGACTCATGATTATGTATTTGTTTGTGTTCTTCCCATATTACTATAATTCAATGGAGACATGATCCCATATTCTGTATGTTATGAATCCATGTGTTTATTCCATTTTTATGTCATCATGATATACCTTCTAACCCATCTGTTATGATTTATTATTATGCCTATACACATGAAAAAAGGTATAGAGCTTCCCTTTATTCATATATTCAACTGGGTATCCTATGTAGATATAAGGTCTCAAAGGTTCTTAAGAGACCATTAGGAATAATAAATAAAATATGTTTTTATTTTTTTCATGCCTTCTAATTATGTATCAAATCATCCAGAAATTCTATAATTTATGATCCTTGTATTTGGTGGTAAATTATTCTTAAACAAATGTAATAATATTTGAAAAATTATTGGGCCACTATAGTTAGTATCAAATAAAATTTTTTTAATTTTATAGTCTATTTCTAGAGAACATTATTAAGAATAATTTGGTTAATTATATCCCTATGTATAATCTTGATTGAAACATGGTGTATCACATGTTAGGATATAATTTTCCTTTAAGTGTTTACCCTTCTATATTAAAAGATTAATTTTATTATGCTAAATAACTATGTAATTAATGACCATAATTTTACATTATTTGTTATATTATTACTGGAAATAGAATAAATCCATCAAACAATCAATTTGATAATAAATTTGATTATTTTCTCAATTATATGAAAAATATATTGGTAACATGAAGTCAAATATTCATGACAGTGCATGATGAACTAGCTCATGTTATGAATAATATCTATAATCACAAGGAACTCCCTCTTTCTCCGAATAAATAGAATGTTTTAGTTGAATCTTTTATGTGACAAAGGTTTCCTTTTTTAGTAGATCTCGGGATCCCCTCCTCATGGAATTGAGGATTAAATCCATTGAAAATATATTATCTATCCTCTGGTGCATAGAATAAGATAATCTAGTCCTAGGTGTCAATGGTTTTGAGGGGGAACCTAGTCAATGGTGGAAATTAATAAAAACATGAATTCCAATGAATAAATTCATACCATGTAAAGGGATATTTCAAGAATATAGTTTTTAATAAATATTTTCCACCAACCCTCAACTTTAAGAAAGAAAGGAAGTTCCTCCGACTGAAGAAAATGAAAGACGTCCCAATCAGGTCATTATAGAAAAATTAACAATACATTCATGATACACCTATAGTTTTTCATGCACACTACTATCATGGTGGATTACATAATTAGTGGGCTAATTCCAAGTTGACAATTAAAAATTAGTGATTACAGACATTGATATCTTTGATGAGATTGAGAATTTTTTCTTCATGGTTGAAATGGATATTGGAGAAATTTAGTTGTCTCGTGTGACTAGAGATAATAATAGGAAAATGGATGTTAATATGTGTGGTTCAATAGATAAATCCCAGTATTGAATGAACCCCAATATTCAATATTTAAATCTTATGGGAAGAAGTATCATGGGAACTATCTAAACGGAATGAATAAATGATTCAAATGTGAATGATTGGGGATCCTAGATAACAACAGATAAAGGGAAATGAAGAATACCACTAATGTAGAATAATATGGGAAGGTTCAGATCAACACATAGCTTTTAGTTCTGTTTTTTAACTTAAAAGAACATGAAAATAATGCAAATTATTTCCCTAAGACAGGGGTCGCTCTGGGAAATTATAAAAAACAACCACCAAGGTAGCATGGATGGGAATAATATATCACTATTATTGAGGTAGATCTTAAGAATTATGTTGTGACATTTACATTGGTTATTTATTTATGAATATAAATCATACAATTTGATTTTGGTTCTATGTAGTCCTTAATATCTTGTATGTTTTGTTGAACTATTCACATACCGCCACAAAAAAATGGAGGTTGAGTTATATGGGGGATCATAAATTTGGTAAATTAGTTCATCAAAAATATATAACTACTCCATGGTTAATATTTGTTGATTAAACCTCTCCGTAAGACTTTTTTACTTCCACTGGTAGAATTTAATAGTATATTACGCATATATTTTCTATCTTCATAAAATTACAACATCGACTGTTGTTAAAGGGATATCTCTCTTCGTTTCCCAGAGCATTCTCCAATTATGTACAATTGTATGGAATATTACGAACCTACATTAGAATCATTTTATCAAGTAAGGATATTAAAATTATATGATAAATATTATCTAGATCAAATGATTCAAATACTGGAAATGATCATACACAAAGACATTCCCATTGTGAGGGTCTATACAGATGTGTTCCCTGATGAATTATGTAGTCTTTCACCTAATGGGGAAGTTTAGTTCTTAATTCAACATATTCGTGGATCTCTAACGATATCAAATACACCTTATTGAATGTCCCCCATTGATATAAAAAACTAAAGAATATGTCATCGGAGAATCTGGAAAAAAATTATATACCAGAGTGCTTCACTACATGGTGAACATGTTTTCTTTGTGAAGTGGAATTGTGGATCATTTCACCTTCACACTAGTTATCGTGTGATCAATAAAATCAAGATAAAAAATAAGTATCCCCTACCATAGATATATAAATTGTTCGATCAATGACATGGGTCAATGTATTTTTCAATGGTAACCATCGGTAGCAATATAACTAATTAATGGTGAGGAAGGAAAATATTATTAGGAATTACATTCAAATGAATTATGGACACAATGATTTTATTGTGATTCTCTTTAGACTCTGAAATGATCCAACAATATTCATGGACTTAATGAATAGAGGCTTAGAAATTACATTGACAAAAAAGTGGATGTATTTATTGATGATATTTTGAAATACTCAAAGAGTAAGGGGGAAAATTATGATTTTTTCAATATTTCCCTGAAGACATGGTGAAGGGAGAATAATTTTTTAATGTACATTATATTTGAGTTATGGATAGATGGTGTATCATTATTAGGGAATGTTATCACCAAAAAAAGAAATAACTATGGAGCATTCCAAGATAAAGTATATAGAGGAGTGGCCTAGGAAAACATATATATTATAGATTCATATATTCATTCGTTTAGCTAGGTATTACAAATTATTTGTAAATAACTTATCATGAATGGAAAACCCACTATCAAAGATGACTCAGGAGGGAATAATGTTTATCAAGACCAGTGGGTGTCAATACTACTTCAAAGTGTTTAAAACAAGGCTTATCTCTACACTAGTTCCCAAACTACTAATAAGTGGGAAAATATTTGTGGTGTACAATGATTCTTAATATAAGTTCATAGGCTTTGTAATGATGCGAAATGATAAAATGATCTACTATTCTTCTGAGAAGTTGAAAATTCATGATCCAAACTCTTCCATGCAAGATTTGGAGTTGACATATGTGATTATTTCATTGAAAATATAGTGGTATTATCTCTATAGATAAAAATATGAAATATATAGTAATCATAAAATCCAAAATTATATATTCACATAGAATGAACTTAATATGCGCTAGAAAAGATGTTTCGGGATCACCAATGATTATGACTACTCAATAAACTACCATTATGGTAAGGAAAAAAAGGTTGCGAATAATCTAGGAATAAGAAATCAAGAGACATTATCAATGATGATAATTGATAT
This sequence comes from Viscum album, assembly GCA_963277665.1. Classification (NCBI taxonomy): domain Eukaryota; kingdom Viridiplantae; phylum Streptophyta; class Magnoliopsida; order Santalales; family Viscaceae; genus Viscum; species Viscum album. The sequence continues at coordinate 557,056,568 of OY728138.1, forward strand.
GGATACAATATTCTTAGTCTTTGGAATCATCATGAATTGGATTTCATTAATCCTTTCTCAAATGATTTATCAACCATTGATCATGGAGAAGATAATGGATTATAAATGAAATGATCTGAAAATTTAGAAAAGGGTGGAAGCTATCAGAAATTGTACATCCTTAGAGTTCCACATGTATGATAAAGGATTCGTGAGATCTAGATTATAGAAATGTATACAATCCAATCTAGATAAATAGAAAGAGCTTCTGAGTGACACACATAGATCAACCTTCTCTATATACCCAGCATGCACAAATATGTATATGGACCTCAAAGATAACTATTGGTTGGAAAATATGAAAAATAAAATAACTGAATATACATTAAACAGAATGGTATGTTAGAAAGTGAATTCTTAAAAGATGAAGTCTTGTTTTATGATATAGGTATTACCCACACCAACATAGAAATTAGAAAAAATGCCTAGGACATCATCCCCGCACATCCAAACACATTCAGAGGAAACAATGATATTTGTGTTTGATTGGATAATTATATAAAGGTAGATCACTTTATCCAAATTTTACATGACTTTCCACTAGATCAACTATTATAGATACACATCAAATATGTTGTAAGGATGCATTGAGTACCACTATGGATTCTATCAGATCAGGACCCAAGATACACTTCCATGTTTGGGAAAATTATTTAACCTGATATAGAAAATGAGTTAAACTTAAGAACGTCTTATCATTATCAAACTAAAGTCTAATCTAGGAAAACAATTTAGAAACAGTAATACTGGGTGAGAGTGTGTCCAGTTGACTTTAATGGAGTATGGGGATAACTTCTACCACTGAACGAATTATCCTACCATAACATTTTCCACTCGAGAATTGAAATTGATCCATATAAATCAATTTATGGTAAGTGATGAAAAATATAAACATCCTAGGATGATGTGGGTGAAGATATGATGCTTGGACTCAAACTTATCAACAGAAATAAGTGGTGTTTCTATAAATCAAGGAACATATGTCAATGGAATAGTAACATGAACTTTGGAATAGTAATATGACCTTTTTGAATACCATATCATCCAATATAATAGTAAACTCATCTATAATTTTATGAGACATTAAATAATTTTTCAATGTGTTATAAAATTAGTTAGGATTTTTTAAGTTTTTTCTCAATTAAATAATTATTTTAATTAAAATTTACATATATCATATTTTGAAAATTATTTTCATATAATGCAGTATATTTCTCAAATTATACTTGTCAAAATATATATATTTGGAGTATTTGGTATTTTTCTAAAATAATTGATTTGTTAATGAATAATAAAATACAGGAATTTATAGTATATATACATTATTAGTTAAATAAACAGTTCCATAAGTTATTCCTCAGGTAAAAATCAAAATCATGAATTATAATTCTCTATATAATTTATTTACTCATGGAATCATCATTATTTATTATCTTGAGAAAGAATTATAAACTTGTAAATAAGATAATGAGAGAACGCCCCTTTCCTCCACACTAAATACAAACCCTTTCCACCTCTTTTACTAACACCATTAATTATTTTTTTCCTTCTCCAAATTCATCATAATACTCTTCGCCAGACTAACCACTACATCAAAGAGAAATTTATCTCAATAAATGATCAAACTCAAGTTACTCAAGGAGGTTCTCAAAGAGAATAACCCAATAAGTTAAAACCTCATTCCATTCTTATTAATTTCATTCCAGTTCATTTTCATTTATTATTATATCCTTATAAACCCTTCTCCACGTATCATGGTAAATCTAGTATCTTGTATATAGAGGAATTTAATTATGTCCACGGAATAATTCATCCTCATTTCATTCTCCTTTATTTATTATAAAAACAAAAATTTCATCAGTAAACCGTTAATTTATTATATTTAGGATGTCGAGTTTTCAATTTTACTTTTCCTCCATCATGGCTGTTCATACAACCATTTTTATGGTTGAAACCAATTATAAATATTCATTAGATCAAATTTAATGTTCTATAACCATTAGATATATATAATATTAATTAAAAAATAACTATTTCATGATAATTTAAAATGTGAAAAAATGATCTATATGATTGTCACTAAGGTATTATATAATAATTCATCATTTTCCAAAATTAACACATTTATTATAAAACTATTTAACCTTCTTGGATGTTCTTTAATAAAATATAAACTCAATTCTGGGAAAACATTATCATTTTACATGATTTTTATACATGTATAAAAGTAAACCGATGAGGAGAATCAAGGAAACAGATTCTCCCAAATGATGAAATTGAATCTCATAACCCATCAAAAAGTCCATAAATGAGACTAATAAATTTATAATATTGTAAAAAAATTATTAATTATTTTTAAATAATTAGTGAATGGAATTAATAAGATTATCCATGAAATTTATATCATGTTCATAACTGTTTCAAACATAATGTAAGTGAATCTTTTTAAACCACCATTTTGAATTTAGGTTACAGTTTTTCCCTCCTTACCCCCATGTAATTTTATTTATTTATAAATAATTATTCAATGTTCTATTTATATATTCCATGATCATGTATCAATATAATTTCAGAATTATTTTATGAGTAAATGAATGTTTAATAAATGTTCGTTTTTCAATTCTTCTTAGTAAGCATGCCCAAAAAAAGGGAACATCCCAATATCTTACCCATTTTCATGTACCAAAAATAATCTATTTCAACCCATCATTATATTTCAAAAATAACGCAATTTATAACATAAAAAATTTTATGTCAATTTAATATTTATATAAAATTATATTCCTTTTTTCCATTTTAAATAGTCTCAAAAGTTATCCAAAAACCCTGAGTAAATTTTTTTATTTATAATATTTCTTTAACACAAATTTTTTTATTTTCAATTATGTTTGCTATAACAAATCATGATATGTTACTATCTTACCATATGAATGTCCATTTATGATTTAAATCCATCCTTTCATGTAATCCATTATGATATTCCCTTTTCATATGCCTTTTAACCTTATCATGATACCCATTATTTCAATTGTTAACCATAATGTTTCTGATTGATTCCTTGTGTATTATTTTTTATGCTGCATACATATTAATGAAAAGTTTTTGATTGGTGATCCTAAATATCACTTTAATTCATTTGGTAATGTTAATTCTCAAGAGATGTCATGTGCAACATTATTAGGGGTTAGCCTTGACTCATTCTCTATGTACAATAGTCTTGGTGGTTAGCCTTGACATCTGCTCCAATAAGAGAAATGATACATGACTCATGGTAATGTAATAGTTTATGTTTTTTTCAAAATTACTATGATTATAGTGTTACCTGGTCCAAGGTTTTTTATGATATGATTCTATATGTTTACTCTTTTTTATGACATCATATTTCACCTTCTAACATGTGTGAAATTCTATGTAATTATGATTATTACCCTACTACAATTTTTATTTCATACCTTTTTTAGGTATTCCATATGTTATCCTAGGAATATGTAATGTCTTAGAGGGTCTTAGTGTATCATTATGAAGATTAAATAAAATTTCCATTTATTTTGGTTATATTCTGTCTAATTATTTATCTAATCTTCCAATGTCACTATAATTTATGATACATGACATGTATTTGATGTTTAATTATGCTTAAAACCATAAAATAATATTTGAAAAAGTATAGTGTTGTTAGACATCCACATGACTAGGGCCACGAGCTGATGGGTCACATGGACTCATGTCACAAACCGACCCAAGACAATGCTGGAGCTGTAACTACCCCATGATGACCTCAACATGCTAGGGGTTGGTGATAATAACTGAATGCACAAAAAAATTCATGGTGGCATTTTAATATAACCTTGTACACACTCACGCAGCCATAACAATTCAATGGTGAAGAGGAAAATTAGAAAAATAGGAAACTATTATAATGTAAGCTATCAGAAATGGTAAATCCTTAGAGTTCCACATGTATGATAAAGGATTCGTGAGATCTATCTTATAGATATGTCTACAATCCAATCTAGATATAGAGAAAGAGCTTCTGAGTGACACACATAGTTCAACCTTTTCTATTCACTCAGTGTGAACAAAAATGTATATAGATCTCAAAGATAACAATTGGTTGGAAAATATGAAAAATCAAATAACTGAATATATATTAAACTGAATGGTATGTTATAAAGTGAACTGTTAAAAGAATAATTCATTTTGTATGATATAGGTATTACCCACACCAACAAAGAAATTTAAAAAAACACCTAGGACTTCTTCCCCGCACATCCAAACACATCCAGGGGAAACAATGATATTTGTGTTTGATTGGATAATTATATAAAGGGAGATCACTTTATCCTAATTTTACATAACTTTCCACTGGATTAAATATCATAGATACGCAGAAAATATGTAGTAAGCATGCATTGAGTACCACTATGGATTCTATCAGATCAGGACCCAAGATTCACTTCCATGTTTGGGAATATTATTTAACTTGATATAGAAACTGAGTTCAACATAAGAACATATTAACATTATCAAACTAAATTCTAATCCAGGAAAACAATTTAGAAACAGGAAGACTTGGTTAGAGTTTGTCCAGTTGGATTTAATGAAGTATGGGGCCAACTTCTACCACTGATCGAATTATCCTACCATAAGATTTTCCACCCAAGGTTTGAAATTGATCCATATAAATCAATTTACAGTAAGAGATGAAAAATATATACATCCAGGGATGATGTGGGTGAACATAAGATGCTTGGACTTGAACCTATCAACAGAAATAAGTGGTGTTTCTAGAAATTAAGGAACTTATGTCAATATAATAGTAACATCAACTTTGGAATAGTAATATGACCCTTATGAATAAAATATCAGCAAATATAATTGTAAACTCATCCATGAATGTATAAATAAAATTTATATATCTTATCAATGAAAATATAATATAATTATATCATAATATTAGTAATTAAATGTTTTGAAAATGATAAATTATATTTTTGAATAATTTGAAACGTAAATTTTTATTTACAATATTATAATTAATATAATCATTTAAATTAAAATATATATTTTCATAAAATAGACTCATAAATTAATATTTTTTGACATAAGATTATATAATAATTTTATGAGACTTTAAATAATTTTTCAATGTGTTATAAAATTAGTTAGGATTTTTTTATTTTTCCTCATTTAAATAAGTATTTTAATTAAAATTAATATATATCATATTTTGAAAATTATTTTCATATATTGGAGTCTATTTTTCAAATTATACTTGTCAAAAAATATATATTTTGTGTTTTTTGTATTTTTCTAAAATAATTGATTTGTTGAGGAATAAAAAAATACTGGAATTTATAGTATATATACATTATTAGTAAAATAAACAGATCCATGAGTACTTCCTGAGGTAAGCATCAAAATCATGAATTATAATTCTCTATATAATTTATTTACTCATGGAATCTTCATTATTTCTTATCTTGGGAAAGAATTATAAACTTGTAAATAAGATAATGAGAGAACACCCCTTTCCTGCACTCTAAATACAAACCATTTCCACCTCTTTTACTAACACCATTAATTATTTTTTTCCTTCTCCAAATTCATCATAATACTCTTCTCTATACTAACCCCTACATCAAAGGGAAATTTATCTCAATAAACGATCAAACTCATGTTACTCAAGGAGGTTATCGAAGTGAATAACCCAATAAGTAAAAAACCACATTCCATTCTTATTAATTTCATTCCAGTTCATTTTCATTTATTATTATATCCTTATAAACCCTTCTCCATGTATCACGGTAAATCTAGTATATTGTATATAATGGAATATTATTATGTCATTTGAATAATTCATCTTCATTTCATTCTCCTCCATTTTTTATAAAAATGAAATTGTCATCAGTGAACCGTTAATTTATTATATTTAGGATGTTAAGTTTTAAATTTTAATTTTTCTCCATCATGGATGGTCATACAACCATTTTTATGGTTGAAACCGATTATAATATATTCCTTAGATCATATATTATTGTTCTATAACCATTAGATATATATAATATTAATTAAAAAATAACTATTTATGATAATTTAAATGGTGACAAAATGATCTAAATGATTGTCACTAAGGTATTATATAATAATTCAACATTGTCCAAAATTAACACATTTATTATAAAATTATTTAACCTTCTGATATATTCTTTAATAAAATATAAACTCAATTCTGGAAAACCATTATCATTTTACTTGATTTTTATACATGTATAAAAGTAAACTGATCAGGAAAATCAAGGAATCAGATTCTTCCAAATCATGAAATTGAATCTCATAACCCATCAAAAAGTCCATAAATGAGACTAATAAATTTATAATATTGAAATAAAATTAATTAATTTTAAATAATTATTTAATGGAATTAATATGATTTCCCATAAAATTTATATCATGTTCACAACTGTTTCAGACATAAGGAAATTGAATATTTTTAAACCACCATTTAGAATTTAGGTTACAGTTTTTCACTCCATACCCCCATGTAATTATTATTTATTTATAAATAATTATTCAACATTCTATTTATATATTCCATGATCATGTATCAATATCACTTCAGAATTATTTTATGAGTAAATGAAAGTTTAATAAATGTTTGTTTTTTAATTCTTCTTGGTAAGTATGCCCGAATAAAGGGAACTTCCCAGTTTCATTCCCATTTTCATGTACCATACATAAACTATTTTAATCCATCATTATATTTCAAAAATAACTCAATTTACAATGGAAAACAATTTATTTCATTTTAATATTTATATAAAATTATATTCCTTTTCAATGTTAAATAATCTCAAAAATTATCCAAAAAACCTTAGTAAATTTTTTTATTTATAATATTTCTTAAACATTAATTTTTTTTATTTTCAATTTTTTTTGATATAACATATCATGATATGTTACTATCTTACCTTATGAATGTCCATTTATGATTTAAATCCATCCTTTCATGGAATCCATTATGTTATTCCCTTTTCATATGCATTTTAACCTGATAATGATACCCATTATTTCAATTGTTAACCCTAATGTTTATGATTGATTCCTTGTGGATTATTTATTATATTGCATACATATTAATTAACATTTTTTGATTGGTGATCCTAGATATCACTTTAATTAATTTGGTAATGTTAATTCTCATGAGATGTCCTATGAAACATTATTAGGTTTTAGCCTTGAATCATTCTCTATGTACAATGGTCTTGGTGGTTATCCTTGACTTATGCTCCTATAAGTGAAATGATACATGACCCATGATTATGTAACAGTTTATGTTTTTTCCAAATTACTATGATTATAGGTTTACCTGATCCCAGGTTTTTTATGATATGATTATATATGTTTATTCTTTTTTATGACATCATATTCCACCTTCTAACTTGTGTGCAGTTCTATGTTATTATGTTTATTACCCTACTACGATTTTTAGTTCATACCTTTTTCAATTATTCCACATGTAATCCTAGGAATATGTAATGGCTTGGGGGTCTTAGGGTATCATTATGAAGATTTAACAAAATTTCCATTTATTTTGATTGTATTCTGTCTAATTATTTATCTAATCTTCCAATGTCACTATAATTTATGATACTTGACATGTATTTGATGTTTAATTATGTTTAAAACCATGAAATAATATTTGAAAAATGATAGTGTAGTTAGACATTCACATGACTGGAGCCCCGATCTGATGGGTCACATGGACTCATGTCCCAACCCGGCCCAAGACAGTGCTGGAGCTGTAACTACCCCATAATGACCTCCACATGCTAGGGGTTGGTGATAATAACTGAATGCACAAGAAACATATGGAGGCATTTTACTATAACCTTGTACACAGTCACGAAGCCATAAAATTTCAATGGTGTAGAGGAAAATTAGAATAATGTGAAATTGTTGTAATGTAACATAAATATGCATGAGCCTCTATATAGTACAATGGTACAATAGTAAATATTGAAGTATAAAGGGTAAAATCACATGCCCATACTAGAAACTCATTCCTACCTAAATAGAACTCGAAGAGAGTAACATCCATGTGCACCCCGATCCGGTAGCCCAACTCTATCCACCATTCCTAGTCCATGCATCATATATCCCTATGCTCTCCAAATATCTTGATCAATCAATCCACCATCTGAAAAAGACATGCCAGGTGTTTGGAAAATTCCATACAAGGGTGGGTATATAAATTCCTAGTAGAACTCCCTGAAAATATAAAAGGGTAGATTTAAGAGATACATTCAATGTAAGGCAGTACATGGAACATGGTACATTAAATGAGAATGGGAAGAGTGTAACTCAACCCAACAAGTGTATGAATATGTGGTCATCCAAGCACAAGGATCCCGAAATGGTGAGGTGGTGAACCTCTCATTGAGTCTTCGCTACCAATAGTTGGAGAGTAGTCCCATCCAACCATAAGAAGATGAAGACCGAATGAATGTGGCATACCTCACATGTCATTGCCTCTCATGGATAGAGAGTAACCAATAACCCACGTAGTGGGTACTCTAACGTGATGGATACATAAATACATACATATATATATATATATATGTTCACTCAGATAATCCCAAATTAGATAGTAAGGGTATCTATATAACAGAACTCATCCCAAGAAGATGAGTATCCAACAGATCCTTGTAAGAGTCATCTGTGATTCCCATTACCTCATGTGTCGGCCCATGAGTTGCATGTATAAGGGGCTCAAATAAACACATCTAGATAATATCCTCTTTAGGAAGTAATTAATTTCCTTCAAGGTTTTAGGTTTCATCACAAGAACACATATCATTCGTGAAATATCCCCTCTTTCTCATGAGTCCTTAGGTAAGACGAATTGCACCTCATCACTATGCTGTAAAATTGAGTGTCTTCTATGGAAGGTCATCAGGGACTACACCTCCCAGCCGAGCAAGAGGGCCAGCCCTGATGGTTTATGAGGACAACAATACCTATATCCTATAAGAGGGTCAGCCTGTAATGTTGTCTTGGACTCAACTACCCATCCCAGGTAGAGGGATAGCTCGTAAGGTCATTGGGTAATGCACTACCAATGTCCTAATAGATATTCATACCATAAGGTTTTATGAGACTATAGTACCTAGATCCAATTGGAGGGTCATCCCGGATGGTTGTCAGGGACTACACTACCCAGCCCTACTAGAGGGTCAGCTCATAATCCTTAGGTACTACACTACCCATCCCTGCTAAAGGGTATGCCTAGATTTTTCAAGGACTACACTACCTAGATCATACATTAGGGTTATCCTAGAAGGTATTAAGGGACTAAAATATAAATCTCTTCTAGAGGGTAAACCCAGAATTGTTAAGGTAAGATTGGTTGATCATTTTCATCATTGGGTAACATCTCTATGGGCTCCAAACTTGGAACATCCATAACATATTGTGAAAGCCTCCTCTGAGGGAAAAATCACATTGTACATGGAGAAATACTCAAGAGAGGCATGTCACTGGCCAAAATCAGAGTTGAAATGAATTTGATATGGAGTAATGAATATTTCTCATTGAAACTCAAATAGTACACGAAGTGTGGCCCATCTATAGTACCTAACCATGTCTCTGGCCAAACACGAGTCATATCCCATGTTGTATTGGAGGTCGTATTGGTGGACTACATGGCGTGTTCTATTTATCCGGGTATTGGGGCCATGTTTGATGGTCATGCCCATGTACTCAGACCTTGTGTCTTTGAACTATAATACACATCGTGTTGTCCTGCATGGGATTCTTCTCATGTGGCCAACCTATGTCCATAAACTCAACACATTTCTTGTTTCATGTCACGAGTTCCTTCACACAGCTCACCTGAAATGGAATGTTAGTAAGTAGCGTGTCAAGGGGATTATATAACAAGTCATCCTTATCTTTTCCCAAACCCTAACATCACCGCTGAGGGAGGCTACAGGTTTTTTGTTCTTCATAGAACACGATGTTTAGTCATTTTTTTAGAAACCTGTGGGTTTCATCAATCCTAGCTTCCACATCAGAATCTACTTAATATGTAGTGTGACTCACCAAATTTCTCTCTGAACTCATTGAATATGGATGAAGAACAAAATATATTTTCAAATTATTCACGAATCATTCTCGTTTGAAAATGAGGGTTTTGTCGGATCTTCTTCACACCACTGTAGCTTCATTTCTCATTATATTTTCTTGAAATCCTCATATTCATTCTCCTCACATCATGATATTTCTGGATCTATTCCTTTATTAAATTTTCATTGTGTTTCCATGATTCTGCCTTAATTCTTGGGTTCCCCTTCATCACTAGGACACCGAATAATAGTCGAACAAGGATCCATAGTTATTCCCTGGTGAGGAATGAGAAGACACGAGAGGGAAAATGTATAATAAATAATGGATTGGATCATTGGCTATGATTTCATGGCCAAATATAGAAAATGGTCATCCAAATGTGATGAACTAATTGTAATCAACATGTTCTTATCTATATAGAGCAGAAAATATGGTGAACATTGATGAATCATGTTCCAACATGATTAATCATGTAATCCAGGGTTTAAAAAACACAAATACGAGTCCTAGGAATTGTATGGTTTGACCATGGTTGAAGAATTCGTTCACCAACAATGGAGTAGGATTGGTTGCGTCGTAATCCATATAGATCCATGGATTTGTCTTTTGTTATTCATTCATCATCCTCCAGTGGGAAAGGAGAGGATATGACGTCCGCATTGGAAAAATAGATTATGATTTTCCAAACAACATAAACATGTATTTAATATCATCCATTAGGTTTAAGGGTAATTATGCAATCAAATAAATTTATTCATTTTATCTCGTAAATGCAACACCAATGAGAAAGGGGTCTAAATGTCCCTCACTAGATTATTTTATGTCGTGACTAGGGAAAAAACATTTTAGAACTAACCCTGGAATAATATTACTAATCCAATAAATTGTTTAAGAGTTATTTGATTTTCATTAATTAGTCTTTTTTTGACAACACAAACTATATTTATTATTTTTATAAAATTAATTAAGGACACATCAGGCATCAAAATGACACTTAATATCAAATCCTAGCTCTATAATAATATATAAAAAGATTACAATTTATTATAATGCATAAACGGAGTCTCTACATCATTCCCTCATTCAAAAATTTTGTCCCCGAAAATAGAAACTAGACATACCACTTATGATATTCAGCCCACATCTTTCTCTCCCACTCATAGGAACTCTTTTTCATATTTATGTGTCACCAAAATAATAGAACATGAGGGATGATTCATCTATACATGGTTCCTTCATTTTGAACCTTGATCACCACCGAGTGCTCTGTAATGTCGTATCCATCATCGATGTTATGCTCTCCCTAATCAATAACATGTGTGGGGTCATTCAAATATCTCCTCGGATGTGACATGTGATAGGCGTCATGATCCCGCTCTAGATGTGGGGGTAAGGTGAGGTGGTACGATACCACACCAACCCTCTGTACTATCATGAATGGCACAATGAACCTCAAGTATAGCTTGCATCCCCAACTGAACCTCAACATTTGACAACATGGGGAGACCCTAAAAAAGACATGGTCTCCCAAATCAAAATCCAAGGGCCTAAATGGGGATCTTCATACTATTTGTATCTACTCTGGGCCATCTTCATCCATTCCTGGATGGCTTGCACCTTCTTTGCCACAAAATGCCCCAACTCTGAGATGATAAAAGACAACTATCTAATCAACATCCAACACAAAGGATACCTGCATGGTGTCCTGTATAGGGCCTCAAAATGTTCCACACTAATGGTGGAGTGGTAACTATTATTGTACGCAATCCCCACCATGATTAGATGATCCTACTAGCTTTATCCGAAATCCAATACGCACAGTCTCTGCGTATTCTCGGGCACATGGCTAGTGTGCTAGGTGTACCCATCAATATGGTGGTGGAAGTCTGTAATCATGTGTTGATGGGTCTCGAAATCCTCCAACATGCCTATCAACAATAATTGCATAAACCGAGTGTCATAGTTGGATACAATTGTCAAGGGAACCATGTGAAGGAGGATGATATTTCATAAATATAGCTGCCCCAAACTCTATACTGAACACATCACCATGATAAAAATGAATTACGCTAACTTCATGAGTCAATATACAATCCCCCAGATGATGGCATGGCCCTTTTCTGTGTGTGGAAGAAATATTATGACATCCATGGATATGTCATCCCATTTCCACTTGGGTATATCAAGCGGCTGCAAAAACCCATCTGAGACCTGGTACATAGCCTTAACCTACTGACATATAAGACATCGTGAGAAGAACTCTGCTACACATCATCTCATGTAAGACCACCAAAACTGCGGATGATGATCCAAAAATATGTTCCCCACATCTAGATGTACATGTAAGAGATATTTGTGGAACTCCCACATCGCAACTAGAACCATTTTTTAACCGTGGAACCAGATCTTGTGGTTCCCTTCTTCAGAATATCAATCACTGCATCTCTTTTGGATTTATAATCACATAGAACATTGCAATAAATATCTTCCAAATGATACTCTCTTACACCCTCATGCAGCGTAGGAGTCAACACCATAAACTATTGTAAAATCATACCCTCCTTCTCCATTAGGGTAATCTGTAATAAAGTTAAATTCACTAACTCTTCATTTACTAGGAAAGCCTTGGAATTACTACTAAGGGAATCTAGAACAAAATTTCCCTTCCAGATAGTATAGACTATCTCAATTTCATAGTCTTGTATAAACCACAACTAGTATCACTACCCCATGTTTAAGTCTCGGTGAGTGAAGAAGTACCTCAAACATTGGTGGTCTTAATAAACCACATTGAAATCTAACAGAAGGCAGTGGCTCCATATCCCCAAAGTGAAGACATCCATTACTATTTTTGGATCAATATTTTCATAATATTTCTCGTGGGGTATCAACTCTCTTGACTCATATAAGATGATTTCATATCGTTGCATTAGTACGCAACTGAGATAAGATCCAAAGGCATTATAAGACAATTGGAACTCAACTCCTTCTTCTAGAAGCCTCAAAACTGGAGCATCCATCATCATTTTTCTCAACTCTTCAACGACATTGTGGAACCACTCAGACTATGTATTAGATTATCTCTTCCATGTTAATGTGGTTAACATGGATGAAATCATGTATAACTCTTCCAAAAAAATTTATTACATCGCCAAGCCCAAAAATCTACACACCTCTGACACACTCTTGGGTACCTCCCAAGAATGTACTACTTCAATATTCACTAGATCTATAGATAAACCCTGCTCACAAATGACAATAAATAAATAGAATACATGTTTTATCCAAAACTAGAAATATCATTATTTTCAATAATGCTAGTGCTTTCAATGTAGGTCGAGGAACATCCTCAGGTGTAATGAATTCTCCTCCTCTATCATAGAGTAGAAGAGTATGTCTTAGATGAAAACTGTTAGGCCCAATATTTTACTAAGGTTTTTACATTCAAATGTTTTTATTTTTTGACATGGAATGTTTTTGAAAATAACCTCACTTTGTTTATAGAAAAAAATAATTTAATGGGGATTGTTTCCAATAAAATAAGATCCTCATTTCCAAAAGAATCGGATAAATGGTTTGAAAAATATTAGACACCTATATTCATATGAATCATAATCACTGTGAAAGTACATCGTAATGATAAGTTTCCATTTTGGATGAAAAGGTTTTGATCATGCTTGACTTGTGTTTTAATTTGGATAATATCATAATGAGTAATTTATTTTCATCATATTTACTCTTAATATGATGATAAATAATTATTTTTTTCTGGAGAATTAGAGGTTCAATGAGAAAGATGTTTTTAATTTGACAATTTTTTGCTATTTTGGAGTTCTCATAAATAATATGCTTAATTTAGAATTTTTTTTATGCCAGCTTAATGCAAGGAAATGGACCTGAAAAGGTTGTGGTGATTAAGAGGGGGTGCCGGTTGAAGAGGTTGTGAGAATTTAATATAGCATTTTTCATTCCACCAACCATATTCTAAAAGATCAGAATCATCATAATCATACCTATAATTATCAAACCTCAGCCAATACTACTCATAAGGATCATACTCTTTATATAGTAATCATGTGTAGTAACATGGTTGTCTTAACTGCTTATGGAAGATACATATGAACACTAATTTAAATTAAAATGTTCTTTTAATATGGGTCAAGAGAAGAAATGATTAAGATAATATAAAAAATAGTCAACCATTTAAAAGGATTGAATTAAATTGTTTGGACTATTTTTTGGAAGAAATGATAATTCTGAATTATATTTCAAGTGGGAGCTTAACATTCGAATAAAATATTTTTTTTCAAATCCGTTATGTGAATCATATTTAGTAATCGGATTGAGACAATCAACATCAGAATAAATTTCTTAGAAAATGAAATCATTCTCATCAATTGAAATTGGTGTCAGTAATTGGAATCAGGACCAGAATATGAAATTATATTTGGATATATCTCTAAATAAATGAATGAATATTTAAGTATATTCCTGGAGAATTATGATGTGTTGAAGAATTAAAAAAAATGATATTTCATAGGAAATTCAGTATTGTTTCAATTTTGGTAGACGGGAATGATTTGGATATTCCTGCCCAAAACTGTTTTTGGTATACTATAATAGAAGAAAAGTACATTGTACATGACTAACAATGGAGTAGTATTAACCACATTTGAAAGATAATATCCTAATATATATTGAGATTAAGTGATTGAATTTGGATCTTGTATTGATGAATCATTCACATAGATTGAAATAAGATGAAGAAAGATCACAATAATGTATTCGACTGATCATTGTTCAAAAAAATCATCATAATTATTTTGTCATCATATTCATCTTTTCATTTGTATTCAGCTGATCATCGTATTAAGCTGGATTAATCACCTTCAGGATTTCCATATTGGGATTCTCACACTAGGTAAGTATTATATCGAGTTTAATTTACTCAGGGATTGAAGTGGTAAAGATTCATTACTATTGTATTCAGAATGAAAATCAAACTAGAAGAATTGTACTTGAAGGAATCAGATTAGGAAAATTGGACATAGAAATATCGGATTGGGTTATCAATAGCAAAAACCATGAGGTTTTTACCATTTTTCTTGGATAGAAATTTTAGAATTCTATTTCAATTTAGTACACAATTTGAATTTAAAAGAAGCTTAGGTAATATGAGTTGTTACAAAAACATTATATTACCCTATTTATTCTAAGATGGTGCACATGAACATTTGGATTGTCTTCAAAGTTCTACATTAGTGAAAGGTAATATTAAAATATTTGATATTTAGGGATTTTTTATAGTTTATTTTATGGTTTTTTATTGTCTCTAATCCATACAAAGGATGTAGCTATTCGTATTGAATACTCAACCATGTAAATACATGTATTCAGGTGGATGTGGGTTTGTTTTGTTTTCAGTTGGGAATTGAATCTTTAACAGGTGGAGAAGTTTGTTTTAATTTAAAGGAAACATAAAAAAAATGTTTCAATGATTCATGCATCCCTCTCTCAATGACCCAAATACATAGACTGGGCAATTACAAGTGGTATCAGTATGTTTGTTCCCTTCACTTATTCTTTGCTTATTGTGAATTTGAACTATGTGAATAGTAATAGAAATTCAGTGTTTGATGAAATAATTATTATATCTAGAAGGATAAAATGATGTCTTATCTTATATATAACAATTAAAAATCTCTTTAACCTGTAATAGTTTGGTTTCTACCAATTGATGACAAATCTCCTCTTATAGCTGTTGATAATCCGAATCTGGAGAATAATGGAGGGGAAACGAATGCTATATTGTCATCACATTCTGAATGTTAATTCTTAAGATTGAAAGGTTTTCCCACTTTCAAATGTATATGGTGAAAATTTAAAAACATATACAAATTTAATACAAAAGTCAAGAAGGAAAAACATAAAATCTGGTTATTTATGTATGAATACTTGAATATGATTGAGAATGAACATGTTGGGGACTTCTATACCAGGGTAAATGATATTGTGAGAACTATCAGATGTGTTGGTGAAAATAAGGATGACTCTAATGTTGATTAAAATATATTTAGAAACCTATCAGACAAATTTTTTGAAAATGTTTCTTCATTTGAAAAAAGAGATCATGAAACATTATATCATGATGATTTTTATATCACTCTTATCACTTGTGAATTAATAAGAGATAAATGTATGAAGAGAAAAAATTGATAGAAAAATGTAATTCAAGGTAGCGAAGAAAGAAAAGTCAGAGAAGATTCTTGTTAAAGAATAATATGGTGCCTCTAACTATAAAAATGATTTTTGTAAAAATCTCAATGATATCATATCCTTTTTTAGAATAATTTGAAACAAGGAACTTGAAAATAGAAGTGGAATCATCCCTTGTAATGTTATGAATGTGTTTTCTTTGGCCACATTGTGGCTAACTATCCTCAATGAAAGAATAAAGAGGATTGGGATCAAGAAGAAATAAAGCCATGTTGATTGAGGAAAAAATAGTTTTATAAAGGAATGTTGTATTTCACATGGAATGAAAATAAATTATTTTTATGAAAAGGAATGATATTATTATATAAATATTAAAAATATGAAGGAAGTGATACGGGATTTGAAAAAATAGTTTATTAAGGTACTGAAAAAAATTCATTTCAAAAGTGAATGATAAAGAATATAGAATCAGCAGTTCTGAAGAAAAAGAAACTAAACATGAAATCCATTTAAAATAGTAATTGAATGGATGTCTAGATAGATCAGAAGACATAGAGGGAAATAAGTATGAAGATTAATGCTCAAGAAACCAATAATGTATTCTTGATGAGAAAGAAAATTTGGTGAAAGGGTTTGATTATTTGAATAAGTCATTTGATAATAAAAATAATCATAATGATAATATAGAGTTAAATATGTAGAAAAAAGAATAAGAGTTGGAAGAAATGAACCAAAACCTTCAAAAGAATAATTATGAGACATAAGAATCAAATTCATATCATTGATGTTGATAAAAGTTATCAGAATAAGAGACCTAATAATGATAAAAATAATATAACTTAAAAGGATAAGAAGACGAATATAATTGTTTCTGAAAGAAAAGATGGAAAACTAGTGTGCGTGGACAAGACCAAAAAAACTGAGAATTCATACACCATAAAGAAACCTATGTCTGAAAATGTTTTCCAAAATTATGAATTTGGAAAGACATCCAATACACTTGATTCCTACACAGATGAAATGAAAAATAAGAATATGATTGAAATAAAAATTTTGGAGTATTATATTAGAATTAAAATAAAGTTGTTTGGAATCGTAATCACAATTATAATAAGTATACTGGTTTTATATGAAAGTACTAATTTTATGGCCATTTCATGTATAGTGGTGAATTTGGACATACTGAATGTATGTGTTAGTTCAATAAAAATAATTATTATTATTATAACGGTTTTGAAACACAATAGATTGAAGTGGAGTCAAATCTCTCAAAATAAGAAGATTTAGAACGTTGTTGAGAAGAAGTCTAGAATGAGTGGAATAATGATTGAAAATAGGTTCCTTCCCCTGTAAACTATTTTTGAATGATGGTAACAACCAAGAAACCGTGAAAATGGATGACTTATTTTGTTAAAATATTTACAAATGATTCTAAATTTTTAGAATCCGATGAAGAATAATGAACATAAAGGGGATAATATCTTATTGTTGAAACTATATTGAAATACACAAAATGATAATGATCCTAGATTCTTGATAGTGGGTGTTCCTCAAACATGGAAAGTGACTTGAAATTTTTGAATGATGTAAAAGGTTTTGAAGAAGGCACTATGAAATTTGGTGAGGACGAATCATTGAAAATAAATGTTGTTGGTTCATCCATCATTTGAAATGAAAAGATGAAATCCAGGAAAACAATGTATGTTGATCATCTGAAACACAATATTCAATGTTTTTCATAGTTTTGTGATGAGTGTAACGATGTAATCTTCATGAAAGATGGTTTTATGATGAAATTTGAATAAGATAGAACGATAGTTACAAGAGGACAATGTAAAAAAGGAAACCTATTGCAGTTTGGTAAGATAAAAAACTCTTGTTACATGAATATGGCTAAAGTCAATCAATTATGGCATAAACGTATGGGACACATTGGATAGAGAAATATGAGAAAGATAGCTATTGCTTGACTAGGATTGGAAGTGCGGGTTCTCACTTACCCTTAAAAGAATTCTAGAAAAAAACGTTAATTTTGAGTGATTGAATAGTGTTTGAGAAATTGTCTATTTTACAATAATAATATATTGGTGTTTCACTATATTTTAGAAATTAAATTATTACAAATTATATGAACAAGAGTGTTGATATTTGTTCAGGACAACCCCTTGTGATGATTAATTCGTATAATTGTGTTCTAATGTGTAAACAAAAAACAAATGGTGATATGTGCTTCATCAAATTCGTTGATTATTTTTCTCATATTACTTATGTTTTTTATATGAAAGACAAATCATATTATATGAAAATAATTAAATTTATCATAATTAAATATGAGAAAAAACGAGAGTATTCAGATAATAAGCTGAGATCACAAAATGGTGGTGAATAAAGTAGTGAAAAATTTGAATGATATCCTGAGAATTATGTAATTTGGAATTACTGTATCTCCCTAGACAGTACATAAAAATGGGGATGATGAAATAAATAATATAATCTTGGTTAAATTGGGAAGAAAAATGTTACATGAACATTTTATTTCTCATTAAAATTGGAGTTATTCCAGAAGTACTTCTTTTTACATTCAGAAAGATTTTTTCTATAGGCCTTAGTCAGATTTGACTCCATATGAGGTTTTTTTAGAAAAAACCCCATGTCTAAAGAACATTAGAAATTTTAGGAGACCATGCATTATAAATAAGAAAAGTGGAACTGTGTATGGTTTGAGATGAAATGTGAAGATTGAATACTTCATGGATATGCATCAGAATGAATAGGGTACATGTGATTCAACAAATAAAAAAATTAATTTTTGATTTATTTACTATGACTGTAATTGAATGGGATGAGAAAGATAAACATGTTTAGATGGGAAAGGAAGTTGGGAAAGATGTATAAGACAGTTCTGATTTGGATTAAAACCACTTTAATCTTATTCAAGGTGATGAGTTGGACTCGGCTATTTATAGTGATGAGGAAGACTCTCGAATGTATCACACATGGCTGATGAAACAAGTGGAATCTTGGAATATAATTGATTATAAACATTTAATATTTCAAACCCTATGAAAAAAAAAATTTATTTCACATACATATCCATATACAAATGTGTAACCAGATGATGTGAAAGAAGATTTTGAAAATCGAGAATAGGTTAAAGGCATTAATAATGAATTAGATCAGAATAAATAGAACAATACATGGGAACTCGTACCCAGGCCTGAAAAACATCATTGGAAAAAAATAGGTTTTCATGAACAAGTTGAATGAAGATAGTGATTTTATAAAAAACAAATAATGATTGGTCTATAATGGGTATTAACATATTGAGGGAATTGATTTGGATAAAACCATTTCTCAAGTGGCCAGATTGGGAAAATTTTGAATATTTATTTCAATTTCTGCACAATGAGTATACAATGTCTTCCAGATGGAGGTTAAGTATACCTTACTGAATTGTTATCTTGAAGAGGAAATGATCATTAAACGTACATCTGTATTTTTTGTTGTTAAAGGATAATGTTATGTGTATAGATTTAAGAAATCCTTTTATTATTTGAAACAAGATCCAAGGTAATAGTAATCCAAATTGGAGATTTGCCTATGTACAATTAATTTGACTAAAGGAAGAGTGGATAGAAATATATATATCAGATAAAGACAAGAGTATTACTTCATCAAGATTGTCTATGTTAATGATATTATCTGTTCTGTGAATGAAGAATGATGTTGTGGAAGATTTTCTGATGAAATGGAGAACGTATTTGAAATTTCTATACTGGCGGAAATGAAATAGTATCTCGGGTTACAAGTCATGAAAAATAAAGGTTATCTTTTTCACTCACATGAATAGAATGATTATGAACTTCTAATGAACTTTGTTCTTAAAAAATTCAAAACCTATTTCCAAACCAATTTTAGTGGAAAAAATCTGAGTAATGATGGGGAAGGAAAACAAGTTGAATAAATTTTTTCTCAGAAGATGATTGGAATCTAATATTGGTTGACTACCTAAAGACCTCACATTGTTTATTATGTTACCTTATTTTCAATGTTTCAGAGTTCCTTATGAGAATCACTCGTTCTTACTAGAAACAAAATTCACAGATATATCATAGGAACAACATAATTAAGAAACATGTATTGCAAATTAGATAGTATTTATTTGTTTTTGTATTGATATGATGATTTTTTAAGAAATTATGATGATAGAATATCAACATCAGATTGAGTATTCTTTTTGGGAAATAGTGTGTTATTTGGCATTCAATGTAACATAATTCATTAACCCTCAATACATAAGTTGTTGAGTATGTTTCTTCCACTCAAGACTATACTCATCTTATGTTGATGAATACCTAATTGGAAGATTTATAGGTTGATATGAAACTACCCTTGCTCGTGGGTTGTGATAATTAAAGAAAAATCAATCTCACCAAGATTCTAGTTTAAAATTCTTGTTCAATGCATATAGATATCAAATCTCATTTCATCAAATAGTATGTGGAGAATAATTAATAGAAGATGGAGTATTTTCCAACATCAGAACATGTGGTAGTCATTTTCTCAAAACCATTACCAATGAAATCATTCTAAAAATTAGGGTTGAACATGGGTGGCCAACCACATTCTCATCAAGGATGGGGTATGTGGTTTTATCCCCTCTCTCGTCTTACCTTATGATTGTATTTTCAAGGGGGATAATTGTATTGTTTTATAATTTTATTTCATTAATGATGTTGTTGTGGGTATGATATGAATTTAACATTGTTTTTTGAGTGAACTATTCTTACGGTTTCTTGGAGTAGTTTTCTGAATGACTTATATTTTAGTCCAGAAATATTGTATAGGAGTTGGGAAAGAAATATAAAGATGTTTTTACAATCACTACTTTTGGATACCACGGATTAGATCTTAATGGGTAATTTTTTATACAATGAGTTATCACACATAGGCTTATAATTATTGATATATAATCCATTGCATGAGGATTCAAAGTTCAGTGATTTATAAAAATTATTTGACAACAAAATTAAATGGGGGAAGATTGTTAGAACCACGATTATGATGAATGTATTCTGCATTCAAGTGTTTCCTTTTGTTTTCAAAGAATGATTTTGTAAATCACCTCATGTTTTTATTGCAAAAAATGTATTGAGGATTGTTTTCAAAATAATCAGATCCATGTTTTCATAATAATTGGATCCATCTTCTAAAATAAAACACAGTTATGTTTTTAAAAGAAACGTACTCACTGTGGAAGTCTGTCGTAATGAGAAAATTCATTTTTGGAGAAATTTTTTTGACCATAATTGTTTTGTGATTGGATTGGGGGATGATCTTATTGTGGAATTGATAGTCATCAGACATCATTTTTAATAAAATAAGAAAGATGTTTTTGTTTTTATGGGAAATCAGAGCCTCAGTTACTATACTCTTTTAAATATGATGCTACTTTACTGTTTTGTAATTCTCATAAATCATAAGTTTAATTGTGAACATGTGATGAAATATTGAAGGGTTAATGGGGGAGTAAAAATGTTGTGCCTATTAAGAGATTAGGCCAATTGAATAGGTGCTTCTGGTTGAAGAGGTGGTGTTGATTTACTGTAGCATTATGTTTTCCATTAACCACATATTACAAGATCGACATCAGGATAATAATACCCATGAATTATCTTACCCTATACAATCGTGCTTAGAACATTAGTACTTTGTATATCATAATCATGGTGAGTTGAATGGTTGTTTTAATAGTTGAAGGATGACACAGATGGTCACATATTTAATTTCAACTGTATTTTTTAATTGGGTTAAGAGAAGAAATGAATTTGACCATCAAAAATATAGTCGACCATTTCCAAAAAAATGAATTATGTTTTTTGGATGAGTAATTGTAAGAAATGATATTGTTGAATGATTTTCCAAGGGGGTTCTTCAAAATCAAATAAAATATTTTTATTCAAATCGGTTCTTGGAATCGTATTCAGTAATCGAATTAATGCAGTTGGATTCATATTCTCGGTCTTGGAAATTGAAATAGGTCTCATCAAATGAAATTGGTCCCAACAATTGTAATTGAACCCATCATTGAAAATCATACTGAGTTATACATCTGATGAAGTATATGATATTTGAAGAAGATTTCAGAAGTGTCGAGAAGCATTACTGATGTCATAATTGGTCCATGATTTTAAGTGAAATTCAGTTTGGGGTGAATTTAGGTGAGCAGGAAAGATTTTGGGTTTTTCGCATGAACATATTTTGGTCTCTAATAAAATGTGAAAACTACACTATACTTGACTGTCGATGGAGTGCTATTCACTGATGTAGAGAGAGGAGCTATGAGTTTTTTGTTTGAGTAAGTGATACCTTTTTGATCAAGTATTGAGTAAAAATTGATAGATAATTGAATGATATGAAGAAATATCACAACATTATGTTATGATAATCATTGTACTAAAAATTTATCATACTTTGATGGTCATCATATTCAGCTAGTTATTTTTATTCAACTGATAATCGTATCGAGCTGTATTAATCAGCTTTCGGACATCTGTATTGGGTTTCTCGTACTAAATATATATAATACTGAGATTATTGTATATATGGATTGAAGGGTTAAAAATTATTTAATATTGTATTTTGAAATAATATCGTACTGGGAGTATCATATTTATATAAATTAGACAGTGAAATTTGGACCCACAAAAATTGGATTATTTTTTTCTAATAATGTACAGGATGTTCATACCTTCATTGTAGGTATGGATTTGTAGAATTTTATTTCAATTGAATACACAAGTTGAATTAAAATGAACTACATGTAACACGAGCTATTACAAAAAATATTTATTAACTTATTTGTGCTAAGAGGGTACAAAAAAACTTTTTATTGTCTTTAAAGTGCCACATTAGAGAAATGGAATATCCTACTTGTTTTATTCAAGGTATTATTTTCTTGTGAAGTTTATGGAATTGGATTATCACCAAACTATAACAATGATGCAGCTATTCTAATTGAATTCTAGAACTTGTAAAAACATCTGTTCTTCTGGATGTGTGTTTCTTTTGTTTTTAGCATTGAACTGAATCATTAACAAGAGACGAAGGTCATTTCAATGGAAAGGAAACATAAAAAAGTTTCAAAAACTCACCCCTCCCCCTCTCAGTGATACAAATAAAATGACTGTCAACTTACAATAGAAATGAAAATATGGACTATGTATGGATAGAATATCCACTACATCAAATCCATGAAAATAGTTGGGGAATTTTTCACACCAATGGTCATCATAAGGAACTCGTAGTGTCCATAGTGAATTTGAAAATCCAAATTCTGAATATCAACATCACAAACCCATAGTTGGTGATAGATGAAACTATGATCGATTTTGGAGAACCACCTCACCCCTCTCAACTGATAATAGAGGTATTAAATCCTCAAAATGGGTACTTGTTCTTTTCCATTGCTTGATTCAGGCGACAATAATTCATGAAAAGTTATAATCTCCCATCATCAATTTTCCCAAACAATACAAGATCCGCCCAGGTAGAAACGTTGGGTCTAATGAAGCCATTGTCAAGACTATACTATAACTGCATCCTCAACTCCCAGAGCTTAGTGGGTGCCATCCGATATGCTGTAGAAGATATTGGGCAGTCCCAGTCTACAAGTCAAGGAAAAAAAATCAAACTCTCTCCCTAGAGGTAGATTCGAAATATATTCAAAAAAGACTTCCATATAATCATCCACAACTAAAGGGATTAAGATGACTGAAGAGTCTATTGAACTGAGGTTCATAATTACTTGACAATGGGTAATGGGATATAACCCCTTTCTCACAACACCCACATTTTCTGTAATGCTATCTCCCTCACCGAAAAGGGCTAACATTTTCCTATCTACACATAGAAATCTCACTACTTTTTGTTGAAATTTAATCATAGATAACACCAATGAAAGGAAATTCATTTCCAAGATGATGTCATAGGGTTCCACTGTGATGAACATTGGGTCCCATGTGTTCCACTCTCCACCAAATGATAGCTCAAACTACAGGCAAATGAATGTTATAGAGGAGGTGTTCTCTATAGGAACCTCATGGAATAGTTGTTTTGCTAGTGTCTATGTTAGTAGACATATCTCTCACACAAATATTTGAGAGAAAATATAAGGGCTAGAATGTGTGTCTACTAATACTGAGGTAAGTGTAGAGTATACATATATCATACCTAGATTCTTCTCACGTGTCACTGGCTCTTAGATTTCCATAGCATTTATCTATCCATAGCCATGACCTCTAGCTCCCTAAGCCTGATGCGGGCCGTATAGTGGTAGTGGTGGGAGAACCACGTATTGACATCCCCCACCTACAGCTCCTCCCACTCAAGTTCCATCTCATCCTCCTTGGGGACAACACATTCCCTATCAGGGATATCACATATCACACTCTTTCCTCTATTGTGGTTGCCCATCTTTTGCATCACTGTGACTCTTAGTATCCCTGGTCAATATTTACCAAGACATATGTCCTCTCCCATCAAAAGTGTTGCATTGGCCCTCTCCAGGATACTCTGATGCTCTGTATATGCCCCTGAAATGGGAGACCACACCCCTGAGTCTTATCATGGAAGGGTATCCTGTTATGAGACCTTTGACACCTACCTACCACTAAATATGACTCATCCCTCTCATGAATACCACCAGATCCAGATTTCTGGATCCTTTTTCAAAGAATATCTCTATCAAATGTACCCTCTCCAGGACACCAACATAGGTGGAGATTCACCAGGGCACTACGCTGGCCTGTATCTATATACATAGTACTTAGTCGAACTTCCATGCTCAAAAGTAACCATCTCTAATCATGTCAAGAGAGTTTCATGTAAGGTCGATGAACCTCCCTATACACTATTGTACTATCATCCATCATGGATGAATCACTAGAAACTCTTATATACCAATGTAGAATAGTAAGTAGATGTATTAATCCTCACGAAATAGTTTATGAATGTCTCCCCATGAGAGTGTCGAATCATTGTGCATCTGGGTAACCAAACTCCACCAACTGCCAGCTACTCCATGGAAATGACTAGCTGGTAATTCCATCATTTGATCCATAGGATTCCAAACTAGTCCAAAATATTAGACCACTAATTCATATATATCCTCTTCTTCCTGAGGATATAGATCACTATAGAAACATAGTGGTCACTAATAGAGGATCTCATGCAGAGTGCACTCACCCTACACACATCCTCGTCCTTCCCAACTGGGGCTTCTTCTTTTCAATGGTTAGAGACACTAATACTGGTCCCAATATTAGAAAAGGATTTCACGATGTACCAGGAACTGAGTGCTCATTTCTCAATGGGTCTTCATCACAAACTCGAGCTGGTATCCTGGATGGATCTTGTTGTAGAGGCATCCTGAAAATATTAAAGGAGTACCATTCTCAGATAAGAATATATATACATATATATTTATATATCAACAATCGAATGGAGAGCTTACTCAAGAATTATAGTTAAAGACCCACTCCTATTGATGCATGTTGCATTTTTCCCTAAAAAATTTTCTCAGGTTGACAAGTCAACAAGCATATAATCAGGGTCCTGGTGAATGGATACCTTGACTGCCCAAAACATCATTGGACTCCCCATCTAGATATCCTCTCTTGATACACATCGACACTATTTCTCTAAATCCCAACCAATTAATATTTAGGTAGCTTCCGAAAAATGTCCGATGGAATGAACCACAAATGATACCACTCAATCATGATCCATCCCAAGTCGGGGCTCGAGCTGCAACAATCCCAAGCCTGCCTCTATAAGATAGGGTTTTTGACAAGAACAAATGGAACAGAAAACATGGGGAGGCCTTTTCCTATGAACCAATACAGATGCACACATCCCACAAAACGAAAAATTGTAGAGTAAATATAGAAAAATGTAAAACTATTGTAAAGTAACATAAACATAAATGAACGTATCGATAGTATAATGGTGTGGTGGTGAATACTGAAATGTAAAGGTTAAAAACAAATGCCCAATCCAGAAATAGGTTCCAACATGAAGAAAACTAGAATATATTAACATCTGAGAGATCCCCACTCCTATATCCCAACTCTGACAACTTTATGTAGTCCATATATCATGTATCCCTAAGCTCTCCATAGATCACAATCAACCTATATTCCATCTGGAAAACAAACAATGCATGTTTGGAAAATCCCATTCAGAGGTTACTATACGCACACCCATTAGAATTCCCCGAAAAGATAAATGAGGATTATTATGTGATAAATCCAAAGTGAACTATTATATAGAACATAGAATGATAAAATGTAGTGGATGCATTTAAGGTCAACACAAAATGAGTGTGAATGTCAGATCATCCAACATAAGGATCTCAAAATGGTGTGGAGGTTAACCCCCCCCCCCCCCCCATCGAGTCTTCACCAACTATATCCGAAGAGTAGACCTGTCCAACCACGATAATCTGGGTACAGAAGGTATGTGTCATACCCCGCACATCTTCACCTCTCTATGAATGAGAGTATCCATGTCCCAGGGAGTGGATAATGTAATAAAGGGGATATATATATATATACACTCTCTCAAAGAAGACCAAATGATAGAGTAAGTGTATATACATCTTAAAGCCCCAACCAAGAAGATGAGTAGCCAATGGTTCCATGGTAGAGTCATTTATGATTCCTAGAACCTCAGGCGGATTCCCAACAGTCGCAATTCAAAGGGGATCAAATCACCACACCTTTATACTATCTGTATTGGGTGGCTGAAATAACCTGAATGGTTTTAGGTCGCGTCACAAGAATGAATCTCTTTGGGGAAAACACCACACATTCTCGTGAGTCCATAGGTAGGTCGAATCAAACCTCCCATCATTCCACACTTCCAAGTGTCTTCTTGGGAAGGTTGTTAGGGACTACAATACCCAACCCGGCTAGAAGGTTAAATCAGATGGTCTTCAAGAACTATGCTACCTATATTCTATAAGAGGGTCACAATTGAAGTTCGTCGGGGACTACACTACCAAGACCAGATAGATGGTCAACCCAGAAAGTCATAAGGGAATACACTACTGATATCCTCATAGAGTGTCTCTTTGGAAGGTTGTCAGGGAATGAACTACCCAGATCATACTGAAGGGTGAGGTAGGAAAGTATTCAGGGACAACACCACCAATCCCTATTACATGTTCATATCATAAGTTCCAGGGACTACACTACTGATCCCTACTGGTGGGTCATGAAAGAATCATTAGGGACTAAACTACCCAGATCCTACAGGAGGGTCAGCCTATAAGTGTGTTGGGGACTACAAAACCCATTCCTACAGGTGAGTCATCCCACAATCATTCTAGTAAGACTATATAATCGATGTTATCATCAAGTGTCATGTGTGAACATTCTAAACCATGAAAACCACATCGTATACCGAAAGATTCTTTTTGATGGAAAAATTACATTCTATATGAAAAAACACCCATGAAAGGAATATCGCAAGACAAATTCTGATATTAACTAAAGGATCATGTAACTCAAATATTAAAGAGTGTGTTAGGGGGCCCAAACGGCGTGTGGCCCCTCTTCACTGCTTGGATGTGTCTCTAGCAAGACATTGGTCACACCCTATGTAGTAGTGTACAATGTGTATGTGTACTACACTACATGTTCCTTAAATCTGGGGATTGTGGCTATGTCTGTCTGTCGTTTCCTTGTACTCAGACCCCGTGTCCATGTACTCCAGTACCCCACATATTGGCCCACATGGGATGCAACCCATGTAGCCACCATGTTTCCATGTTCTGGGAATATGTCATGGGCGTAACAATGTTTTCCATCACATGGCTCACCGCACACTAAAAGTAAGTACATGATGTGTCAAAGGAAGTACACGGCGTCTAATCAATGTCTTTTCCCAAAACATAGCACCACCGCTGAGGGAGGCTACACGCCATGTGTTCTTTACAGAACATGGAATGAAATTGTGATTTTATTAGGAACATGAGTGTTTTTTTTATCCCATCCACCACTTCTGAATCTTCTTTAACCAAATTCTGAGTTTCTTGATTTTATTTCAAAATCGTTTTATTTGGACGATGAATGTAGATCTCCTCGCCGTTCATCATGAATCAGTCTTGTTCTAAAATGACCATTTGGTCGGATCATCCCGACACTACTGTGATTTTGTTTCTCATCAGATTGAAGTGAAATATTAGGATTCTCCATCCTTGTATAGTTTCTTTATCTATGAATTGCTCATATTTTCATTGTGTTTCAATGAATCTTCCTGGATTTCAGGTGCATGATCAAGTTCGGGTAGCTTGGAAATCATCAAACTGGGATCCATAGGGATTCCATGGTGAGGAAAACTATGAAATGAGAGGGAAAAGAAACCCTAAAAAATGTTTGGGATAATTTCCCATCTTTTCTTATCCAATGATAAAAAATGGACATCTAAATTAAATGAAAAAAAATAAACATTATGTTCATAGCTATTGGGATAAAAAAATGGTGCATATTGAGGTATCAAGATCAAACATGATTAATAATATAAGCATTGGTGTAAAAACACAAAATTCATGTCCTAAATCTTGTTTGGTATGATCATTGGTAAAGAAAACCTTAATTAACAAATGAGGTTGATCCATCATGTCTTTATCCATCTAGATCTAGGGGTTCTTTATTCGTTCATTGTTATAAAATGGGAAAGGAGAGTATTGGACTTTTCCATTGGAGAAAATATGCATATGAGGTTAACAACCCATTAAATGTATTTAAATCCATTAATTAGTTAAAACGGAAATTAATAAATTAAATAAATTAATTCATTTAATTACATAAAATGCATTGCCAATTAGATAGGGGTCTGAACGCCTCGTGCGGACTCATTTTACGTCACGCCTTGAAAAGCTCCACCATCCTGACCAAACCATGGTCTCAGATTTATAATCTGATCAACCATTTAATAATTATAATATATATTTAATTAACTATGTGTTTTCAATATAAAATTTATTTAATTTTTTAATAAAATTAATTTTGGACACACCGGGCCTCAGAATCACACATTGTATTAGTGTGTAGCTCGAAAGAAATGTTTATAAAAATTTCAAAGTCTTAGAAGGAAAAAATTGGGTCCCTATACCTGAAGTGCTCCTCCCAATATTCAAGAGGAATCTTACTAGCAATGAGGGTTTATTTTGGTACAATGGGGAGTCCAAATCCTTATATGTGTGTGTCAAAGTGGTTAAAATAAACACACAATGGAGGAATTTTAATATAAATGAACACAAATGGGTTTGAAAAATAACCCATCATAAAGGAATCACATATAACTAATATAAAAACCACAGAACAATAAATAAAAGAACAACTAACTCTTATTATCAAAATCCACTACCCAGTTTCATATACATGTATTCATGGAAAATTGATATATAAAATGGGAATATGGGGATGCTGTATTCAATTTTGTTATAAAAAATTTGAAAAAGAATAAATGGATTCTACACTAGAATCTCAATCAATTTCTTGGTCCCCTGCGTCTATATTCCAACTAAAATTAATTCATATAAAATATTTGTAGTAGGGTAATTCCCCTTATCCATACATTCATAAAGAGAATCTAATCGGGTACCAAAGGTGGACCAGGTAGGGTGTGGGATAAATTTATAGTTGATCACCGACAATTATGTCTTCATGTAATCCAAGTACTGCTTATTTCTAAAAAAGTGTGAAAATATATGTAATTTTTAAAAAATAATGAATAAATTA
Source organism: Viscum album (assembly GCA_963277665.1). Lineage (NCBI taxonomy): Eukaryota > Viridiplantae > Streptophyta > Magnoliopsida > Santalales > Viscaceae > Viscum > Viscum album. The sequence continues at coordinate 557,086,759 of OY728138.1, forward strand.
GTACCAGTATTCAAATGTTCCTAATAGACACCTCGAAGATCTACCCACTTTGTCTCATGGCCGAAGGAGTTTCTGATTTGTAATTACACATTTTATAATAAATTATATATATTATAGTTACATATTTGATATTCCTATATTGACAGAAAATGTCTAGAATGAAATATCCACATACCTAGAATACTAGGTGGTGTCTAGACTGTGGTGTTACTTAGACTTCTATAAAGAATCTAAATGAGAATATAGGATTATGATTTTGGGTAGATTCTGAACATCTCATAATGAGTGAGAGACATCAAACTCATCAGTCAAAATGGTGGATGTGTTGTCATTTCAACACCTAAATCAAGAGACGTGGTCCATCATGCCCACCATCCAAACAGTTTACAAGGTGTGAGACATCATTCTTATTAACCATTGTAATGAATAATGAATTACAATGCCAAATAGAACCCTTACCATCATTCTATAACCAATATGAAAGGTGAAAACATGTTTTTATTAGTATCCATGTGGTATTAAATTTCATGCATTTCATTATTCAAGATTAATACATGAAAGGAATCAAAATTATCATAAATAATTTTATAAAGAATGAATTTTGTTAGGAAATTGACACCATTTATATTTCATTTCAACTAAAACATTTAATTCATGTATCGACGGAAAACCATCCTGAATAATATGTCAAATTTAATACCTGACATTAAATCTATCAAAAGATGGATATTCATTTTAAAATGATCTAAAAGTAACATAGAAGGTTACATAGTCAATAGGGAAATTAGATACATTGTATAATCCATTATAATTCACTCTTATCACTTACGAAGTGCCTTGGGTTAAATTAAAAGTTCTATAATAGGGTCAATTCCATTTGTAATCCATGTCAAATTCTGTGAAGGCATTAAGATTATTTAGCCAATTATTTATAAATAGAATATTAATTGTGGAACAAACAAGGGGTGTTCCTGATCAATGTAGGCATCCTCTATTTACATAACAATGATCCTTAGAACCATAACAAGGTGTGTATAAAAATTAAAGAAAATGAAAACAATTTTATTTTTATGTGTGGGGAAAACTGACATGTTGTACAATGACAAGGCTATGAAATCACCTAATCATTTGGAGAATATATTGACACCACATACCCAATAATACATGATGACTCATCATTCGATGAAAGACTTAGATTCTAATTAGGATTGGATAATTTGATATCATATTCCAACACCCTGATTATAGAGAAAATGATATAGAACCTAAATAATGAATCTGTTCAAGATATAAAGTGAAATACGAATAGATTTGTCTCAATAGAATAAATATAGCTATGGAAATCTTTAAATGGATCTTAATATGGTACTCTAACAAGGGAGGTACTAATGAAACTAGGTTAAAGGAGGTTGGAGTTCATGAGAGGAAGGACCAACTATTATCCAATAGAAATGGGAAGAAGAAAAAATAATTAGTATAAATAGATTAATTAATGCTACAAAACTCCATCACCCTAAAAATATGGGGTAGAAGGGTTGGCCATGTAGTTTTTCCAAACTGTTCACAAATTGTGATAGCCTTACTTATTGTGGGAATACCCCACACTGTTTAGGTGCATGGTTTTCCTAAATATTCACAAACCATGTGAAATTTCTCTCTCCAGCCTATGATGTTTTCACATGACCATGTACCTAGGGTTGCATAGTTTCAGACAAACTTTGTGCCCATTATACTTAATGTTACCTCATATTGTTACTCCACATAGTTTCTACTAACGATAACGTATTTATGCAGCCTAACTTTTTTTCCTATTTCGTGTAATTCTGGGCTCGGAACAAGCCCCAGACATTCAAGGGACATTCTATAAGTCATAGTACACATTTAACAATATTAATAATGGTTTTGAAGTTGTAAAACATGTGAGTTTTAACAGCATGAAAATATGGGCCCTTACAGTTGGACATTGAAATAAATTATATATGCTCTATATGTTAAAATTGTTAAACTACTAATTCCTTGAAATTTAATCTAGAAATTTAATCATCTAACTAGTTGAAGCTCATTAATTTAAATATTTTTTACATTTGAGTAAGAAATAAATAAATTAAGATCAATATTTTATTTCCTTCACAAATAATTTCACTAATATCATATTCATTATAGCAATGATGTAGAAGATGAAGATGTTAAATATTTTTTATAATATTATGAAATATGTTATGAAATAATATGGGTTATCCATAAAGAATATATTAAACGAGAAGTTTGTGTAATATAATAAAATAATATATCAATATTATCATTGTAATTACGGTATTCATCATGAACTGAGTGAATCATACACACTAAAAAAATTCATAGGATAAACCAGAGTTTGCTGGTGATGGCTCATATTGTAACAACACATGTATTTTTAAGGATATATCAATTTTAGGATTTATAATTATTGATGAATATGCATTAATATATTTTATTTATAAAATTACTCATGTTTCTGTCATATCTGAAAATATAATATATAATCAATTATATATAATTTATTAAATTTAAATTATTACATTTTTTAAATGGTAAAGATTATTTCATTAATTTTTTTAATTTTCATATATCTAAAGATTAATTTAATTTTTTGTTATTTTATAAATTTTTATTATTGATATTTATTTTATATAATAATTCTATTTATTGATTTCATTAAAAAATTTATTAGGTTATCATGTATGAATTTGGTTTTTCATTATCGAGAAGAACATCATTTATTTTAAATGAATTTTTTTGATGTTCTACATAGATGTTTTTAAAATTTATTTATATATATTTTATTTTTTATTTTTATAAAATGTATATCATATTTGGTATAATATTGTATAAATTATTATACTGTGTACATTTATATTTTCTTACTTAATTTACTTTTTAGTGAACATTGAAAGAAATAATTTTTTATCTCTTTAATTTTTTTGATATCATAATGATATAAATAAAGAATAAAAATTAATGAAACATAAGAATGATACATTACTTGAATTTATAATTAAAATATTATATTAATATTATTATACTAATAAAACATAACAACTACTTCATGAAAAATATCAAATCATTTTTTTGTGTTGACATAGTGCTGGTGAAATATTGAAAAACTCAAAACATTGTGTCTTTAAACTAATATTATAGTGGGTATTAGGAAAATATCAAAATTAAAGGAAAATATTATTACTAATAAATTATTTATATATATTTTTCCAAATTTAAATTTTATAAAACCAGATAACTAGTCAAAAAATTGAATTGTTCCTGCGCAATGTAAGAAAATTAATAATACATATCAAGAAATTATTATCATGATGTAAATGGGAATAATTAATATTAATTACTTTTTCATGTTATATTAATGATAAATAATGACTTTTATTTATGTTATTTATTTTTTCAATATTTCTAAATAGGATAATTAAGAATTATTCATACATGGTGTCGATGAAATGGTTATGAAAGATGGGGAAAAGTTAATTTTTGTTAAAAATAAAATACATTTTATATTTTGTTTGATTTTTTTATTTTACAATAATTATGTATAAAAATTATCTTAAAAAATTATTTCAATACATGAATATGAATTTTAAATTTATCTAGATACATTTAATGTCAAAATTTGAGAATGACCCTAAAATAAAATTATTGTGTATTTAAAATTAATTTTGATTATTAAAATAATAGTAAATTAATATTATATGAAGTATATTTTATATTTAATGTTTTTATTGGATAAAATATTATCATTATTGAACTATTTCTCATTTCTTATTATATTTATTACCCATAATGATGGAATATTTCAGAAAATTCCATTTTCTTTCCTATAAAATTTCGCTGATTGGAACCATTAAAAACACATCTAATGTTCAGTTTAATCTCTATGCTATTCAAAATTTCATCAATATATTTTAATATGTTATGCACTTAATCTGAAAGAATTGGTCCAAGGATTAAGTTGAGGGTTACCTTACCATTAAATCCATTCTTATTTATGATTATTTATCTTAAACAACATTTATTAAATCCTTTATTTTCCCCCATTATTTTTTAAAGGGTTATGGTATCTATTATATCCATAAAATATGAAGTAACATCCATTACCTCTCACTATATTCTTCTATAGGTTCTTACTGTGATAAAATATTTGTTTTCCAAAAAAATGACATTTTTTGTTTCAATCATATTATACTACTTTTAATAACATTAGTAATATTTATAATTATCCCTAAAATATTATCAAATTTATAATATAATATTTTTCTATTATTAAAATATTTTTATATCATTACAATATTTATTTTCCATCCTTTAAAACCATTTAAGAAATCATGGCTCATTGTTGTGGTTTTGGGAAATAAATATATATTATAATGGCGTCGAAAATATAAGTATTTAGTTAAAATTAAAAACATTACTTTGTATAAATTTAACATTAATTTAATTAATTAATTATTATTCTGTAATAGTATATTATCATTCATGGAAATAAAAATTAAATTAATGAATAATAATCATTTGAAATTTTAGGAAACCACCTTATAGATGATATTCTGAGAATAGAAACTATTTCATGGCCTCATGACGTAAATAGGTTATCTAATGACACATAATTAATGAATTTAATCATATGAACATTCTTGAACCATTTCTTAATGACTTTTTAAAAACACGGTTATACCATAACCGTTTTTATATTTGAAAAAAAAATTCAGTTAAAATAGATCTCAAGAACTATACCAATTTCATAACAAATAAAACCTGATATATTTCAAATAAATTGAGCAATATATATTAAATTAACATAAAATAAATTTTTAATAAAGTAAATAAATAATATAATTTTTTTATTTTGGATTTTATAGTATCTATAATGTTAGTTGGGACTCATGTGAGGTGTTTTTTTAAATTAATTTCCTTTTAATGATTTATATCCATTCATCATCAACTATTATAATATATGATTATGTTAATTAAAATATAATTTTTTTTAATTCACATGTTTTATTTGGATTGAAATTTGATTCACATATTCTCTTCCATGATATATTTTTGACATCATATGTTATGAGTTTTAAGTGTTTTTTATTCCTATCTAACATAATGAATTGTTATTCATTCATATCTTTAATTTTCATATAAAGGTATTATTCATCAAATTGACTAATATTTATATCCTCTAATAAATAAAGGGTTTTTAATCATTTGTAAAATGATTGATGTGTCTATATCCCTATAAATTTTCATATCCATCATTAAATATCCAAGAACATAGGATCCATATCAATCCTCATTTGGGATAGAACTCCATGATCCTTCCTATTAAATGAATCAAATACCATGTTTTATTTCCCTATGTTTTATTGTATTGAGTTATCATAATCCTTGATCAGATCGAGCTATAATCATTGTCTCATGTCAAGATAATTATTTTAGAATATGTATTTCAGACTATTATGATATGTGTATATGTAAAATCATTCACAATAAACATAATGTTCCTATATTTTCAAAGAGAAGATTACACCCACTGGATCAAGATCATGGGTGGGATATTTCTATTAATTAGTCTCTAATTTTCATGATTGATATTAAATAACATTATCATTTTTAATTAAGATATGACCATGTCCCATCTTCAATGCATCAATAAATATGATAAACTCATCACCTTATAATGGTAGATTCAAAATTTTTGAATTGAATTATTTTTTTTTCAATACATTATTCAAATTTGTTTTAAAATAACCTAACACATTTACATATATTAATGGTTAATGGATTAGAAAATCTTGAGAAATTATCAATGGACTACTAAAAATTACCCTCCAAACCAATGAAACTACGGAACTCAGGTATGATTGTTGGTGTAAGCCATTTCATTGCCTACATTAGACAATGTAGGTTCAGTTGGTATTCCATACCTCGATATAATATGGATAGTAAAAGGATATTTTAAAATAATAAAATAAAATTTATAAATTTACCACATAACTCTTCACTTCTAAGAGTCGTAATAATGATCTAGATGATATTATAAATATCCTCATATATTTTACAATACACCATAATATCATCATTGAATAACACAAAAATATAATCTATATATTCCATGAATAATATGTTTTTTATGTATATAAAAACATATGTTAAATTAGTCAATCCAATTATCATTTCAATAAAGTTATAATGTCTATACCTCATCTACAAAATCTATTTTTGGAATGTATTCATCTTCTACTTCGAACCGGTTCAACCAAGAATGGATATGATTCATTGAAAAATATTGATATCCATAATGATGATCAAACAATTCATTTACATGAGTTATGTGATACTTTTCTATTATTTTAATAGAAACTATATTTATATAATCAATGCACAACCTCAATGATCCATCTTTTTTCTTATGAAAAGAATAGGGTCTCCCCGTGTTGAAACACCCACGTGTATAAATCCCAGGTTACCTAAATCCTATAGTTGTTTCTTCAACCCAATAATTACTATAAACACGCAGATATTTTAAGGAAAATTTTTTCTTAAATAATTTGGAATTTTATGAGTCCACAGCTTTTGATGGCACCTGATTCTGAGGACGAGTGTGCCCAGAATCATTTTATGATGTTTTTTTCGGTTACATTTAGTAAAAGATCATGTGGGATTTTATATCTTTTGACCCGATGCTTGGAATTGAAATCTTCAAACACCGATGAACTCGCAGTGCTGATATTTTCTTAAGGGGACGTTTTCAGTAGTTGCGTTTTATACGTGTTGAATGTTGATTTTGTGGATTCAAAGCATATTAAATAAAATTGTTGTTTTTCACAATTTTATTTTTAGTGGTGGTTATTTTTCCTCCAAAGAGGAGTTGAAAGTGGGGCCCACACCTTACATAACCTACCATGGGAGGATAGGAGTGGTGGGGCACACATGAGCCTTAACCCTTCAACTCACCATTAACTCCACTTGATCTCCCCATAATTAATTTTCCACCTTTTCCTTTAACTATGGTGGAGCCTCTCTACCTCCAAATTTTTGTCATTAATATGAAAAAACCTTGAATTTATTATTTGAACTCCAAAAATAAATTAACTAATTTAAGTGTTTGACAATAGAAAAACATGTGGGAAGAAAATATTAGACGAAGCTATTATTTGGTGGGGGAACATGTTGTGTTGGGGAGGCTCTAGAGAATTAAAAGAATAGAGTTATTATCTCGACGAAGAACACCGTTCATCCATGAAGAACATCTATGACAAAGAATGTTGAGAAATTATCCAATGACGCACCCTCTTCGGAAGTAGCCTGATGTCAACAGAATCGAGGTCAGTATTCCATGTCACCTGACATCTACGACGCTCGTCTTCTATGGCTCGTTGACATGCACCGTCCTTGAAATCGAGGTAGGGGTTTTTAAAATATTAAGTGAATAATTTGTAATCTGTTCTTCATTGAATTTCATGGATTATCTTCGGCGATCTGCTATCTCTTAACAAGGTGGGCGAGGGCAGAAAGAACATGGCCCGACGACCCTCAGTTGATCCATGTTCTTATTCATGATAGAGTCAGTGATAGAAAACAGTGGCGACGACCAAGGGCAAAGGTGGAAACGGCGGCCACACACTGGCTCATTAGAGGACCGCGACACCAGTTTCCCTACGGGCGGAGGAGACCACGGCCCACATCCATGGGCCGCTCGGCTGTGGAAGAATCGGCTGATCCCTCGACTGACCGGGCTGGAAGAACCGACCTGCCCGAGAACCGATACACCTCATGGAACCACGATATGGAGTACTGCGGCCTATGCTTCTGCGTGCCGCTTCGGCAGGCGAACCAGCTGGCAGATGGTCGGCCAGGTTGAAGAAGGCCGCAGCACCCGAAGGTGCCACATGGGAGAACATCGTCCCACCTGTGCAGTCCGCTCATGCCAGAGAAGACAGGCCAGCTTCGGCTGGCCAGATAAGAGGGGCGGCGCCGCTTGGGGCTGCCCTTTCGGAAAACCGGGGCTTGGTCCCCCTGATCCACTCGGCTAGCTGGCCGAGCCATACCCAGCCATAGGTCGGGCCACACCTCGCCTAGCTAGACCGCACCGCATCAGGACGAGTGACCCCTTAGCCGGGTCGGACCCGCCGAGCCAGGACTGACCGATCTGCCAGCCCACTGGGCATGACGGGTCGGGCCTGCTTTTCTTAAATGTGAATTACTTCTTGACCATGCGTCTGATCGAAGTGTCATCTGTGGAAATGGGACCCTTACGATAAGGCGGTCGTTTTACAATACTCTAAGTGAGTTTTAGGCAACTTTTGAAAATGGCCGGTTTGGAAACAAAGGTAATTCCAACCAGGCCCCTGGAACGGAAAAGCCAATAATTATCATATCGGGCGTCCGATTGACACACCGTCTATTGCGTTGGGTTCCTTTTGATGAGGCAGAACATCGGGATACATCAACTCTACACATCGTGATAGTTTATGTATCGACCCATTTGCTCGAGGAGTGGACCCTCCTGGAATCTAGCGTGCTTTGTGGGGGAACCCTAGAGCCGGTAATGACTACATCCACTACTTTACTAGAATCCTCCATGGGTTCGACAGCGATGACTACTGTACGGGGATCCTCCGTGGGTTCGAAGACAATGGACATTATACGATAATCCTCCGTGGGTTAAACGATGATGACTTCTATTCTTGTATCCTGTGGGGGTCCGACAGTTTGACCTCTGTACATGTATCATGTGTGGATCCGATAGAGTAGTTAGTCTTGTATCCTGTGTGTGTCTGACTGCTTAGCTGCTTTTGTATCCTATGTGGGTTCAATAGCATAGATGAATTAGTGACTATAATTGATCTTATGGATAGTGATGAATATCATTCTTGTATATCGTGTGGGTCTGATAGTATTGTCATGTGTACTTGTATCCCATGTGGGTCCGACAGAGTAGCTGGTCTGGTATCATGTGTGGGTCTAATAGCTTAGCTGGTCCTGTATCCTGTGTGGGTCAGACATCTTAGATGAATCAGTTACTACATCTTATCATCCCTCTCGCTATATGAAATATGTATACCTGTGTGATCAGATTCATTACTTTAAATCATTATCATCGATGTGGTTGGCTTCTTTGGTATGTGGACGGGGTTGTGGTTGGGATCGAGATTTGGAGCCGAACTGAGATTGATAACTTATGTATATGTATGGGAATATACCTATGTAGGGTTTATTGATACATCGTGGTTGTATCTTTCTTCTGTGGTTTATCCTTTGTGAATTCTGGGAGACCTTCGTGGTCTTGTGTTCCGTACTAAGTATCATATACTCACCACTGCATGGGCAATTCCCGCACTACATTCTGTTGGATGTAGACGATAGACATCACTGATCGAGTTAGATACTTGTAGAGCTAGATGGTACCCAGAGGTGGACCACTTGGCGAGATGTACACAGAGAAGACAGAAGGACCTGAGGTACAGAAGAGGCCATTTGTACCCACCCTTCAGGTGGGGTTCTTATAGGACGACTCAATAGTTTTTGTTTAACTTTACTGAGTTATACTAGCTTTCCAGTTGTACTATTTTTTTAGTTGTATTGTACTTACTATTGGGATTTTATTTCCGGCCCCTTTTACTCTCATCACTTACTTTTGTATAAATTATTACTTAGTGCTTACTTCAGTTGCGTACTCGGTTGTGTTTGCTTACTTTCTAAAAGGCAATGCCTTCCCAACTTAGGGATTTACACCTTTGGTGCTAGTCGCCACCCCCTATCCTATAGAAGGTGGTCTTGTGGTAGTCATGGCATGGTCCCCAAGGACGAGTCTTGAAAATTACATAGTGTCCATTGTATTGAGAATATTTTATATTTTCTTTATATCAAAGATTAAAAAAATGTGAAATTCAATATCAAGCTATAATGGATGTCGAGGTAATTTCTCAGAAAATTCATTAATTTATTCCTGCACTATTTGTACATCCTCAATTTGTGGAAAACATTCTCCATCACATGATGTTGTTTTCTCTTACTCCCTAATAATTTAATTCAACATTTATTCATATGGTGGATCTAAATAATAATCACATGAGAAATATTCTTCTTTAATGATAAGGAAATCTACATATTCCTCCAAAATCGAAATTTCATTTTTTTGAAATAGGTTTTTTCATCATATTTTATAATCAATACCATATAAAGTATTATATCATGTTATAAAATATGTATGAAGATAATGATATTAAATAAATAACATTTATTCTTCATAATTTAGATACTTTTTCACATCATTGTTGCAATGAGACGTCCTTTTGGAGTTTTGACTAGAAACTCCCATGTTACATGAAAATAAGAATGTCTAATTTTTTTGGAAAACTAAGTAGATATAAAATATTGAGATTATTAAGGATCATATAAAGCATTTGATATATTTGGATATCTAATTAATGTACCTTCAATTATATCATTGGGAACTTGTACCTTATCTGTAGTGATTGTTATGCTTGGACATCACCCCATCACCTCTTCATTGAAAGATTCCCTTGTATTTGGAGATCTGTTTTTCAAAATTTTCCATATATGGGATGTTATAACCTTGAATACAAATGTTTTCCTTATTCTCGATTAATTCCACGTCATGATGACCCATTTACCAACACTTATAAAAAAAAATTGTTCCTTTATAGAATTTCCATGTATTAATCATTCCACACTTGTCACACGATGTAAATTTTTTAAAAATTTCCTTTTATTCATTCCATTTCTCTTAGTGATCAAATGAACTCTTCTTCTCTTGATTCTCATTGGATATATTTATTTTATATAATTCATTCTCCATATTAATGGAACATAAATATATTTCATCATATGATTAAAATTTCTAAGAAACCATCATCTTTAAGATATTTGTCATGAGTGATTCAATGATGTGATAAATTCTAAAATCCATCTTTCGTATATAATATATATCATACATGGATAACATTGTAAAGGAAGCTTCATAATTTATAACACTATCATCTTCATTTTTTATCTTATGTAACATTCTCTTCATTTTAATTTATTGAGCATGAGGGATGTATTTGTCAAATAATTCTTCCTCAAAATTTCTCTACTATGTGACTTCTATTTATTCTTCCTCCATAGTTTTATGAATCTGGGAGATGCATGGATCGACATCACCTTTGAAACAATAGGCTGAAAGTGTATCATTTTCTATTTCACTACATCCCTAGATTGTATAGGTTTCTCTATTTAGCCAAGGTACTATGCCATAACCTGAATAATCTTCCCTAGTATAACCATAATTTTATCCATACAAAAACCATATATATTGGTTTCCTCAGTATCTAAATCTAAACATTTTCAACATGTATTAATAACAGTCATCCCTCCTATCATTATTTCTAAAAAATGGAATATACTAGATTAGCTTATAAAACAATAAATTCTTAATATGGTACAAAAGTCAACATAAAATTAAAAAATACTGCATCATAAATCATAAACATTGGTTACATTGGGAATATATTTAATTTTAAATCCTTAATAATGGTTGGTAAAGTTAATTTAAATTCTCCTATGAGTATCCCCCAGGAGTGTAAAATCATGTTCTTATTAAGGATTGTTGTCTATTACCATGTTACACTTGATTCATGCTCAACAGACCGTGTAAAATATGTTACCCCTAGGTATTTCTAATACAAAACAATGTCTATATGTAGTATCCATACCATGACGTATTCCAAGAATAAAAGACATAATTTCTACCTTACCAAAACTATAATATGTTATTGCATACTTATTATCAGTGTATAACATATGGTTATATTCTCTAATCTATGTTTTCTAAACAAGTTTTAAAATGTTTCTACTAAACATACATTGATAAAAACTTTAAATCCCCAACCCCAGAAGGGTCCATTATTTAATTATATTATCTTTTATATAATAAATAAATCCTGAAGGATCAAATCATTTAATCGTTTTAAAAAACCAAATTACATATATGACACCCATAATACATTGGGAAATGAAAATAAATCATAAAATAAGTAATTCTTAATATACTAGAAAATCATTTAAAGTATTCATCTTCACAACCTCGAGAAAGAAAAAATAATAGGGGTGAGCACAAATTCTCACTAAACATAATTAAAGAGGAAGAAATATTGAATCAATAGAAAAAATCTATTTTGAAATGTCAATAACATAAAACACATACCATTAAAATAACTAGATAAGGAATAATCAATTTCTCATCATAAATGACTAAAAATATTCCATTAAATATATAAGATTAGAATAAAATGACTCCAATGATAATTTCAATTAAAAAGCTATTTCTTAATAATAATAATAACTGAAATATCAATAGAGACAATGCTTAATTATTGTATTCCATGTTAACTAAGTGCATGAAATATTTTAGATTAAGACTATTCAAAATACAGTTCAACATATCGATAGATACTCGTCTATTTCTTCCAACTGATTCATGTCATGAGACTGTTGATTAATCAATGGTCTTAGTTTAAGTGGTCCTCAACCCGTTTCATACTGGTCCGAAGCATTTTTTATATATCAAATAGTTGATTTAAAATATTGTAAATCAAAAAATACCATACAACATTAATAAATTTTAATACCATTAATATAATAGGATTAATGGTATAATATATCAAAAAGGTCAGTACGTATACTACATAAAATAAGTGGTATATATGAAATTTACCTTACAGATGTAAAAATGTGATGAAAATATCATACCACACAATTCCTTTTTAGTTTTACATGATTTAACCTTCTGTATAATGGTTAAAATAATAATATAATTTTATATCAGAAACATATTCAAATTTATGTTGTCATATATGGTCTTATTTTATAATTTTATCCATGGTTTTTTAATAAACTGTCATCATTTATACTACTTTGTGTTCTAAATTCCTTGTACTTAAAGTATGTTTTGACATGTTACCTATTTTTTCAATAATATAGATCATTATTTAAGATATATATAATTTAAACCATGTTTTAAGTATTAGATGATATCAAATAATAAATTTTTTGATAGGAAATGAAATTCACCCTTTATTGAGATAGTAGGTCGTATGTTCACTTTAACACTACTTTCATTTATTTTTCGTATTAAAACAGTGAGTATTAGATGATATATATGTATATTATAATCTCTGTATAATATATATATATATATATGTCATATATATAACATATTTTATCCCAAAAATATATTATATATTCCATATAATGTATGAATGAATCACCTGGTTTTGAGGATATGGTAGTCCACACTACCACAAATGATGTTTTCATATTTTCCTAAAATGAAACACATGAAGGTATGTGTCATATACATTTTCATGAACTATTAATAAAAGATAAATATAATAAATATCAATTAAAAATATCATTTCAATCATAATTACAAACAATGAGATATGGTAATGGAAAAAATGAATGATATCATTTCATGAGGCTGTAGTTCAGCCTAAATGAATGGATAATTTGTTACCCATTTAATGCAGGTCTTGTTGGTGTCGATAAAACCAATAACATAAAAACAAATAATTATATTAATGAAACTATTTTTTATATATTAATGTAATTAAATGAAATTAACATGTTGGGAAACAAGTAAAACTAATGTTATCCTTGAAGACTGATGCCATTTATATAGGTAAATCCTTTTGGATTATACCAAAATCCTTCATTAGTAACCATTCATCCTAATGGTATGATTCTATGATGAGTGAAATTTGGTTTCGAAATTATTGGTGCGGGGTTTCTTCAATCCAAAAATCTCAATGTGTCACGAGGATGTGAGGGAGGAGTTTTACATTTATAATTGAGGTTAGGGGTACTTTTGGGAATTCTTAAAATATTAAATTATTATAAATTATTTTTCAATTAAAAAAAGAAAAAAGAAAGTTGTAAAAAACATAGAATGAGGATAGTAATAGAGATGTTCATCCAAGAAAATTACACCTTTTTAGGTTATATTATTACCCTTGACTTTTGGAAGTACCCATTAGTTACACCATTTATCTTTTACAATGAGAACATGGATTTCTATATTTTATGGGTAAATATTGTTACAAAAAATTACAAACGAAACAAAAATTAATATTTAATGAAATATTAATATTTATTCCAATCAGTTGGAAGAATATTATATTTTTATTAATTTTATATCAATTAATAATGTATTTTTATATGTTAAAATCATTAATTTCAATTTTGACATTATTCATTTGACAAATTTTTCTATGTATCATAACAATAACATAACATCAAATGTAACCCTATAATACATCCATAATATGTATAAAATATCATTATAATTATTTTATGACATTAATTATATTGATTTATATTTATTTTAATATTTTTAATAATATTTATGTGATACGTAATTTAGGAAACCAATCATTGTATCACCATTGTCCAAACCATTAATTTAATTAGGTCTTCCCTAAAAATTAAAAATAAATTATCATGAAGAATACATAAATTTAATTTTTTAAATTACTATTTATTGTTAAAAAAAATTTCTTAATAAGAATATATTTAAAATGTAATACTTATTATAAACATGATTGTGACTCATTGGACATCCCTTATAATAAAATACTGTAAAAGAATTAAATCCAACCAATTAGATCCAGGAGTCCACAAAATAATCACAAATATGCATAAAATAGTCACTAACTTGTCTGATTAAATTATTATAGCAGTTAGGGTGGTTTCATAATATTATTTTTAACCTTAGTTACCTGATTTACTATTTAATGTGGTATTTTTTTTTAAATACTAATGTTACAATTCATATGGCCCAAAAATAAAAGGGACCTATTTATATAATTTTAAACAACTAAATCCAAATATTAAATCCATTTTTTTAAATTAAAAACATATAATTTTTTGTAATTAATTTAAAACCAATATTGTTGACGGAGCAAGAAAACATGTTTTTTATGTGAAAATGTTCACAAAATTGATACATTTTTTATATCCATATTCAATATGAAATTCATAGAAATTACCTAGATTATATTACTGATATTAAATTTATCTTAATATACCTTAAAACCAATAAAAACTATAATTTTGGACTATAACATATTCATATGAATGTTTTTTCAATTAAAATTTAGATTTGAGTTACTTTATTCGAAAAATAAAACATAACAAAAAATGAACAATTTCGACCAAAAAATAGTATTATATTACGATTTAAAATAATTAGTTAATATTTTCAACCAAAAAATAAATAAATGTATCAAAAATTTTATTTAAAATAGGTTCTTCATTAAATGGTGGTAAAATGAATTTAGAAAAAATATAGGGTTTTATGTTTAAAATAGTGTTCGTTGTTATCTTATTACTATCAAATTTATTTGAAGGATTAAAAAATAATTGACTGGATATTGAAAAATTAAATGCATTTTATAATTTATATTTTTATTAATAATTTAATTTTCTTTAAAAACATGTCTAAATAGTGTTTTTCTCAAATCTGTTTTCGCGTGCATTGTTATCTATAAGAAAAAAAAATTATTATAAAAAATAATGTAATGCCATGGGGACATACATCTTATTCAAATACAACATACATAAAAATATAAATCATACACCAAATTCCAAAGAAATTTTTTTTCATGTTATTAACTGACTCATTGAGGGAATATAATAGGCCCCACTAATAACATAATAATTATAATGCATTCATTATATTAAAAAATAAACAACGTAAACAGTCATATTGAAAATATAACATATTAAATGTTAATATTTTGGAAAAACCATTATCATAAGCCATAAAGACTACTATTGTATATGGAATCAAAAGATAACATCCCTATTAATGTATAATATTCAATAATGAAAGTTTCAATAGATGATAATACTTTAAAAATATCACAAGAATATTTCTTAAAGATAATAACATTTTAGTTTTAAAATATCATATTCAAAATCCAAAATTTTTAAAAATATTAATAAATGTGTGTCATTTTATAATAATAATGAAATATTATAGAATATCATTAATGTTATTTACTGAAAATGATTATTGGAAATTTTATTGATGTTGTCTATATAAAAAAAATATTCCATTCAAATTGTTTAAAAAGTAAAAAGTACCTAATTTAGAAAAGGAAATGGATATTTTAATGAAATGTTTTTTATATAAATTCAGTAATGGTTATTAATTAATATATTTTAAAATCATAATATAGTATTAATATATAATATGTTGAATTTTTTTTAATGATAATATGTAAATAGAAGAAAAATATTCCTGACTAAATAAAAAAATAAAGCTTTACTTGAAAATATTATTTCAACCTCTTGAGTACTTAAAAGATGAAAATGAGTGATAAAAATTACATTTTCATAAATAACCATATTATAGTAAAATAAATTATGTTAAAGGTATAATTTTTAAATAAATATCCAAGTAGATAAATTATTATAAACAATCATGAATAATGTTGAGATTATGAAATATACATTTCTCTCACATATGACATGTTTTGAATTAATTCAATATTCCTATATAAAAATTTTAATTTATTATGTTTCTATGTATTATCAATATTAAAACATATATTTACATATATGATACATACATAACTTCTCAAGACCTATTTTTAATAGTTCTATATTAAGATCATTGTTTCTAACTATTAACTATTCCATTTATCTATTATGATTCAATTTAGTGGTTAAATTACCTATATATTTCTCATGGATATTTAAAATACAATATATTACCCATGATATACATATTATATATATTTATTATATAAATATTTGTATTCACCAATCAAGTGTGGATAATGAAAAATGAATAATACTGTTCATTGATATGGTAGGTCTTACAAATGCATGAACATTGTTTTCAATTTCAGATTGATGGAATAAATAATGGTAAATAATAAATCATATTATTATAATTATTATTATATGTTATATTTCATATAAATTCATTAACTATATCATTATTAAAATACATGTAAATTTGAAATGAAAAACGAATCACATCATTTGGTTAAGGTGGTACTCCAAACGTATACACAAGTGATGTTATCATTCATTAGCATATTGGAATTGGAGAAGTAAGACATGATATGGTAATTTTATAATCATAATTATTTCATTAAAATCATATTAAATCACTAGTAACATATTATATATTTCAAATTAATTCAGTAATGAAAAACTAATCACACAACAACATGGATACTTTAAGATGTTTGTATGCACTACTGGGGGTTTTCAAATCTCCTAGGACTTAACAGTGTTTAAAAAAGGTTTTACCATGACCATGAAAACACACACACTCACACACATATATATATATATATATATTGGATAATATATATATCATTTTATTATGGGTACAACATTTTTATATGATGAATTAGAATTAATGAATTTGAAACAATTTTAAAAATGAATACCTTGCCATAGAAAAACCATATTTGGATGTCTTCTTAAGGACTCTTGGGTTCATATTTTTGATAAAAAAACCCTATAAAATGAGGGTAATGAAATGTATGTGAAATTTTTGTAGTTTTTGGTCAATATAAATGGCTCAAGTTGTATAAATATTACTTCAATATTGTTTAAAATGATATAAATGATTTTTCTACTTCTTGGTGAAGCTTATATAGTGTTGTGTAAGAATTTAACAAATTAATTTCATAAATTAAAAATAATAAAAATATATATTAATAATAAATATTATATAATATTTAAATTACTTATTTAAAACCAAACATATCCTAGTTTATTCTAATGTAAATAATTTTTCCATATTATAGCCAGGAGAGGTAAAATTTAAAATTTTCATTACATAGAATAATATAAATGTAATTATCATGGGAAAAGGGACAAAACTATATATAATATAGTGGGATGGATATGGATGAATTGGACATATATTATGAAATTAAATAATTTCTTGGATGGATTTTTATAATATATTTTAATAAATTATCCCTCTTTTAAACATTTTCCCCATACAAAAGAGAAAATATTTACCATGGTTCGATGTCATAATGAACAAAACTATGATTAAACTATTGAACATCTTTGAAAGATTTAATTCTAAATATGGTATCATGTTTTCAGAATTCATTTCCTAGAAGTATAAAAAATTAGTTTTCATACACACTCTTAAAATTCAATGAAAATCAGTTTATAGATAAAAGTATTTGTATGTTTAAAATATTAACTTATATCAAAGTCATTAAAATTAATGAAATTATTTATATTATTCTAAATCAAATGTATTATATGTAACATTAAGGAAATATTCAAAATATATGATTTATTTAAAATCTAATGTTATCCAATTACAATATTTGTATAAATGTAAAAATATATTGAGTCATTTTAAAAAAAATCATTTCATTTAAAAATATAATTCCACATCCCTTTACAAAAGGACTAATTTAATTTAAGGAGTAAAACATAAAATTAGATAAACATGATTGTAAATTTCTCATAAGACCAAGTTTTTCATGATGGGATACTCTAGTTATTATTGTAATTATATAAATAGTTTGTTATGACTCGCTATTTATTATTATAAAATGAATTAGGTTAAATGAAATAATAGATATTCACTACCACATATTGATGAACCCATTGGTCATTTAAAGGGATAACATTTATTCCTTAATATATATTTATTAATGGGGTGTCACAAATTATTGGTTAAGAATTAGGATATACAATTTATGTGTTTTACGTTTTGATAAAGTAATTAAATATTTATCTTCTTTCCCATTTGATTTACAAATGCACCAGTTGTTTTTAGAGAAATTATGGGTCATGTATTTTAGCATTTACAAAACAATTTTTCATGTTATTGAACAATGAGATTATATTTTATTCAAAAATGTATAAATGACATGAATATTATTTAGATATTGTGTTGATCACATTATCATGGAAAAATTTGTATCAAATTTTTTTAAATGTAATTTCATAGTAAAATTGGTTTGGTTCTATGGTCATGTGATTTCTATGAAAGGAATATCATTAGATCCTATAAATATTTATGTCACTATCTATTTCCAACCATAGAGTATTTCATTTTAAATTACTATCTTTCTAGAAAAATCATGATATTATAATATAATTTTTTGTGACTTCACATGAATCACATCTTTTAAGATAGTTCTCCTACAAAGGGAAATCTATTTCATCGGAGTGAGTATTGTCAAAAATTACTTTTTGGAGATTAAATCAAGGCTCATTTATGACCAATTATTGTTTTCCATATATAATTTAATAGTTTTGGATGATTTTTTAGATCATATGGACCTAGAATTAGTTGTGTTTTCGTACTAAGAGAAAATGGGTTGGCTTGTAGGTCATGAGTTTGTGGAGTTCATGAAAATAATTTTCCAACATATTATATAGAATTCGATATGGTAGTTCATTCTTTGAAAATGAAGCATCATTATCTCACTGGAAAGGAGTTCTATATACTTAGAGACCATAAATGTTCAAAACACATGTTCTCATAATGAACATGGAACACGTTAAAAATTTGATTCGTCGAATAACTCTATATGTTAAAAATTAACTAGTTTTATACAACAAGAAAATGGAGTTCCATGGAACACCATGTTTGTTAAAATCAATAAAAACAATTAGCAAAATAAGATTTCGAATAGTGTAAATTAATTTGTATACATGATTATATGAATTTGGATTTTCACCGATCACGATGAGGTAATAATTTTTAATTTGGGGACTCTTTTTCCTAACCGGTTCGACCATGTAAATGATTCTTGAAAAACAGAATAAGATTTCAGTTAATTATATAAAATAATAATAGTTTGGAGATAATTTATATAAGGAAACATAATATGAAATCTTTTTTAATTTATTATATCAAATGTTTTTTGGCCGTTCACTATGTAGAAAACCCATTATTTTTATCATAACATGGAATTATTTTTTCATCCTTGAAATGATAAAATACATAAGGCATTTAGAACTCACTATTGGTGTACTGGAATGAAATTGAATGTGGAAGAGTATGTATAAATATTCTTTACTCATCTGTAGTTGGGGATGGGCACAAATGACAAGCTGTTATATTACAATCTGTGACTATACCCATGTAATGATGTGGGCACATCGCTATGAATTTTGTCACACATATCCCAAAAATGGTATAGAAATATGAAAATATAAGGTTGATATGGTACATCTTAAATATTAAGGTAATTCCGTGACCCCATATGCCTAGAGCTGGTGAATTATTGTAGTACATTGGCACGATCACAAGGAATCTAGTCCCGATGGACCGATCAGTTTAGTATCCTTGGAAGGACTGGATACATACATAAATTTTACGTTACATTATATAATGAAAAACAACAACATTGTATCCTTTGAAAAAATTCATTTCCCTTATACTATCCATGCAGGTCATTTATAATATAGTTATTCTAATCCTATGAAAAATAAAACATAGAAAGGGGTGAGCTCAGATGCTCTGTAAGGATAAAAATATAGAGTAAACTTTTATAAATAAGCATAAACATTTAATTCAATGTATAAAAATAAAAAAAAATACTTTTAAACATAATCTTCAGCATAATATAAAAATGATAATTCAAATAATTACATTTCATTATTAACATGGATATTCTACTAGTCAAATAATCACATGTAATTTCAATAATTTATTTCATAATGATGGAATGCATAATTACAGACATCATAACCCCATAGTCAATAACTCGCACCAAGACTACAAATAATATTTTATCAAGGTCTTGTGCCAAGATACAAGTTTGTCTTAGGAGACCTACGGATGCATTGATTAGTAATAGGGGGCTCCACCCATCACTTACAAATTCCAACGACTTCCTCATATGAAAAGGTTGAAACATAACTTAAACATTCGTATTAAAAGTAGAATACAAAATATAAATACTTTATCCATAAAACTTGAATGGTATAAAATTAACACATCCACAGTCAAACATATCACAAAACCTTCAATACAATATGGATGATTTGTATCATAATAAATCAACTTCAAACAATTTTAAAATCATTCAAAGGATTTTCACATAGATGAAATGTAATCTAGTTGAATTAAATACCTCTTTCTATTTTGAAATTATTTAAAAGTAACATGATTAAAAAATAAAAAACTTATTTTGAAAATATTCTTATAATCTTGTAAGGGATGCTTTGAAGGTGTTATAATGGAGGCAAATAGCCACACCTGCTGTATATGTTAAAAAACATTCTTTCCTTAATTTTTCAAAAATGTTGTAAAGGACCTTGTTTGGAAAAAAACGGAAATATTACTTTGTAAAAATATTATAAAAAGTCAAAAAATTGTATAAATGTATTTAACCGATAATCATGGAAATACTAAAAATGCTTTGAAATATATTTTGAAGAAACATGGATGTGGATGATAAAGAGGTCCCAGTAGATACTCACGTATAAGCAACCTCTGATAATAAATAGATTGTGAAATTTAACCATTACCTTGTAATTTTAATTAGTCGATGGTATGTTAAACTCTTGTATAATAGTTAATTTTTTTTATTAAATTATAAAAGAACTATATACCTAATTATGATATCATATATGATCCTATTATATTTATTTTTTAATAATATTTTAGTATTTTCATGTTTTCTGGTGTTAAATGATTTGTTTTATTTTTTATGCTTGGTTATGTAAGCCATGTTTTTTATGGAAGGGATGTATTTTATTCATATCCATCATTATATTATGTTCTTAAACATTTTTTAATCATAAAATAAATATTATTCTTGAATGATTATGATGGGGAATGAATCTCATCGCGTTCGTAGAGATGATAATCCGTACGTATGCATGAGAGACAATATCATTATATTGTTGCTGAAATTGTTTGTAGTTGGATGGTATATAATTTATACTAAATCATTGAAATGTTATATTTATTATTTTAATATGTTATACTCATTATTATATCCATCCAAATAATGATTTTTTTGAATAAAAAACTACATCACGACATGGAGACGGTAAGACGTAAGTACGCACATATGGTAAATTTTTCATTTATAGGATTGATAGAATAACGAATATGGTTGTAAAATATTTAAGATAACAATACAGTCTTTAGAAGGTACTATAGTTATTTTTTTTATGGAAACAACAAGGAAAGAGGAAGTGGATGGAGAAAATAACTTGGCAGATGGTGGTGAAATTATTACATTTTCTTTGGGTGCTTACATTTGAATTGATCAAATGGACTCCATAAGTAGGATATATGATCAGATTAAGGAATACAGGATTAATTTAGGTATTTTTTGAGGATATTTGGGTAGGGTTTGGCTGAGCCAAATGGATTTGGAGGTGTGATTTTGAGAGAAGGGGAAGTTCCCTTTTAAAAGTGGTGTGAGGGGCACCTTAGGAAAATCGTGATATATTATTTTATTATAAAGTAATATTTCATTCATAATGGATCCCAATTGATTTATTTAGAATATAACAGGAGTATGGGTCTAAATACTCTCAACCAATAGGTTTCAGACAAGTTTAGGTCACCATATTAACCAAATCTTTTATATTTAACTTTTTGTTAAATAGTTTATCTTTTACCATGTCTTCTTGTATTCATACAATCTATGGTTAATAAACATATGCTAAACATTAAAAAGACCCTCATGTGGTTCATTAAAGACATATATAATATAATTTAATACCTTTGGACTAATTTTTTTTTATGAAAATTAAAGAATTTAATAAAATAATATTTTTTTTAAAAAAAATTTATGTCAGTTTTGACACTATTTATTATTTGGTTTATGTCAAAGTCGTATCAACTTTATCACTTCGAAAAAAATTATTCCAATCAACCCTAACATTACATATTCATCAATAAAATTAGTTTATATCATCAAAAGTGTAATATTACATTTATTTGGATATTTAAAATATCAATTATTTTAATCATTCATTAATACGGTAATTATTGTATCATCATTTTTTCATAAATAAATTTAATTATATAATTTCTAAAAATTATAAATAAAATATCAATATGTATTAAATATTTTTATCATTCTAATGAATATTTATAGTAGAATTTATCTTATGTATAACCCTTTATTAAAAATGTTTTAGTTATGAAAACATGAACCTAACACTTTTATCTATTCTATAAATTAAATAATAATAAATTTTCTAATGAAATCCTAGTGGACCAAAAGGATAATATTTTATTAATAAGGTTGGTTTTGGTCAAAATAAACTTATCCAATAGAATTAGGACATGTGTGAGGGTAATTAAAAAATCATTTTTATCTTTAAATACCATATTTACTTTTTATCGTGGTAAATAAAAGACAAAAGTTACTATTTACCAAAACATATTTCCATATTACTGTACCAAATTTTACTTACAAATGAAAAAACTGGCTCTAATATTTATGAAATTGAACTCACTGAATCGGTAAAACTATGATTTATTCAATTTTACAAATGCTCATAGAAGGTGGGTAAAAACGTTAAAAAGTACAATAAACTTCAATACACTTAATTTTATTATAAAACGACTCTATTGAATTTAATTGAACTGATATCAGTATTATGTATGTATTTTAACTTAAAATAAATTTAAAAAAAATATAAAAAAATTTAAATAAAAAGTTGATTTTAAATAATAACGTAGTGTTTTTCACGATTCATCAAAATTTTAAAGTTTTCTGAAAAATACCAAAATCTCACCCTAAGTAAATTTTGATATCCTGAATTCAATAATGAAGTATATTTTACCAAATTCAAAACATTTAAGTAGTATTGTTTAATTAGAAATTAATTCCCGTTGTCAAAATCAGAATTTGTATTTTTTTTAAAAAAAAAGTAAAATCTATCAAATTATTGACATTTGTTTATGTCCAATTTATATGTGAAATTAATTATAATGAATTACATTGTATTAAAGGATAAAAAAAATCTAATTATACCTAAAAACCATTCTAATTTTTTATTTAACAATATAAATTATTTTTACTAAAAAAGTTATTTACAATTAAAATTTAGTATTTTTCAATATTCATCAAAAGAAGAAAGTTATCAGAAAATTACCAATAATTTATCCAAAATAAATTTTATGTCCTGATTCTAATGAAGAATATAATTTCATTAAATTGATTATATAAAGGTGTCAAATATTGGTTTTAAAAAGGCTTCTCCATTAAAAGGAGGTAAAATTGCATTTTTTTTAAAATAGTTATTTTATGAGGAAACAAATTATTCATAATATGGATTCTAAAATTTTATAGAGTTTATAAATTTCAAAATTCAGTTAATAGTATTCATAACCGCATTTTTAACGGTGATTCATGGTGCGCCTAATCTCATCGTTGCATGTAGCGCATGTTATTAGATTACTTTGAAAAGTTAACGTACTGTGAAATCATGGGGCGTTACATTCTCCCCACATTGAATAAATTACATCCTCCCATTTTGAAATTGTTCATCGAAAATAAAACATTAAAAATAAAAAAAATACCATTGTGAAAAACCCACATCGAAAATTGAGATAATAAAATTTAGTCTTAATAAGTTGGAAAGGGAAATTAAAAAGTCCCTGCCAAATTATGATCTCAATTAAGAGAACATTGGTGGTAATTATTGACACATAATTAATGGAAAACAGAATTATTTAGTGGGAGTGATTGAGCACATCAATCACAAACAAGTGTAAAATTAAGGGCCTTAAATCCATAAATCTATGATGATTTAAAATACAATTGGTTCAATAAAACCTACGGGATTAGGATAATACATTTCTTGTTTCATGATCCCTTCCATAAAGTTGAAGAAATAATTTATACATTGAATAAGAAGAAAAAATATACTTGATAATTAGAGTTTCATCCTTCAACTAATTCATAGAACAAACAAATATTTTACTCCAAAATATAATATAATTCAAAAATGTTTTCTTTATCCTAATCGTATAGGGTTTTAAAAATAATTAATTTATAATTCATTTCTCAAACTATTTAAAAAAACTACATTATACCAACCAGTATGTCATATAGGCCAACGGTTGGTGATGCACCCTCGTTTCCGTTCAATTTCGGGTCCAAGTCTCGCGGCCTTGTCGGACGCAACGAGTTGTCGCCCGACCTCTGGGTTGTCTATTTAATAGAAATAAAAATATAATCTTAATTAATTTTTTAACCATAGACAATAGTATCCAATGTCCAACATAACACATTCCAGCTATTAGACTTATCCAAAGTATTTCTGTCCAAACCCACAATCCAAAATTTATAAGGAAGGTCAATATAACATAATGAAGATCTCTTCTTTCCACATAATATCATGTGAGTACCCTTATCGTGTATGGTTACACCCTGAACTACCATATAACCTTTTTGATTACATTAATGCTCTATTATTTCTTATAGAATACTAGACATATTCCTTATATCCAAAAATATTGAATACTCCAATAATGATGGAATAAAAAATAATGAATCAGTTCCAAGGTAGTCAAGGATATCTAATATAATTTATCCAAATCAATAATATATTATTCTAAAATCACTACCTCAGTATCAGAACCATATTAAGGTTTATCTTTCCTTCAACCCTGTATTTTCCAAAAAGTTTAACTTATTGTTGAGTCACATTTTGTACTACCATATAATCTCAAATCCTCAATGAAATAGTACTTCAATACAATACTTATTTATTTCTATAATTCATATATCATATACATCATTGATACAACACTCAAATGAAATAATTCATTAATAATTACATAAGAACACTAGTCATTAATCATCATCTATGGTTGTATCATAACTTGATTATTATCCAATAGCATCATTTCGGGTATACTCTGATGATGTGGACATTGATTCGTGTAGAGTCCAAACTCATTGTAGATAAAAAACTGAAAAATTAAAACGTTTTTATTACCCATGAAATCACGTACTTGGTGTCCTTTTTCACAACACATATAAAAACCTCCCATTACCTTCAAGAATTTAAAAAGGTGATTCTTTCCACAATTATCACATATTGGAAAATCCTTCTTCCTCCTCTTCCCTTTATGTATATTTCTCTCTACCATCCTTTTATTCTCTTGCTTCCCTTCAAAGCCATAGGACTCATAGAATTAATTAAATATATTATTAACACATGATACTATTTTATCATATGATGAGAATATGTCAGAGACTATTTCCCTTATAAACTTTGTCTTAATACCATGAAAGATATGATCCTTCTTACTCGTTAGATCATGAGTATTGCTAGAGTTATCAGTCCTTCTACTGGGCACCATTTCTAAAAAATGGCATACACTAGGTTAGTTTATGAATCAAAATTAATAATTCCAAACATGTAAAATACCATCCATTAATATAAAACATTATGAATATAATCTATAATCTTAAGAAAATGTTTTCTTTGAGGAGGTATTTACTTATAAATCATTCATAATGGATTGTAAAGAAAAGAAGAATTATCCTAAGAATATCCCACGGCAGTGTCGTAACCAAGAGTGCAGTAAGACCCATTGTTGTGTATCAGGATACCCTGAGTCAAACCCGAAACTCCTTGTCCGATTTCTCACTCCTAGGTACATCTGTTTCAGAGCCGCATCTACCTACGCATATCTAGACAGGGATTTATTGATTTGAAAATACACAAAATATCTACATTACCCAAATTCTAAAATGTTTTCATATACTAATCCTCAAATCTATATTAGGGTAATGATCTCTAATCAAGGTTTTTATAAATCTAGTTTCCAAGGTTTTTAATAAAATTACTTTGATACCAACTCTAACACCATGACCCCAAATTCCAGGAGACGGTGCATTATTTTAATACACTTTTATGATCCCAAGTAATCTAGTCCTAATAGACCGGTCATTTTAGTAGCCTTGGAATTACAAAATACATACATAAGTTTTACATTAAATTATAAAATGAAAAAAAAATAACCACATTGTCTCCTTTGACCACATTATTTTCCCTTATACTATCCATATAGGTCAGTCATTATATACTTCTTCACATCCTGGGTAGAATAAAACATAGAAAGGGGTGACCTCAAATGATCAGTAAGGATAACAATATAGTAGAATCTTTCATAAATAAGCATAAACATTTAAGAAAATTTATAAGACTAAAACAAAAGAATTTTAAACATAAACATCACCATAATATGGAAAAGATAAATCAAATAATTCCATTTACTTATTCACATTTATATTTTGCTAGTCTAATAATCACATGTAATATCAATAGCTAATTTCATAATGATGGGATGTGTAATGCCAGAATTTATAACCACATAGTCAAGGCCTCATGCCAAGACTACAAATAAGTCCTTTTCAAGGCCTTGTCCCAAGACACTAGTTTGTCTCATGAAGCCTATCGATGCATCGAGGAGCTATAGCGGGATCCACCCGTCACATACTAAGTCCAATGCATTCCTCATATAAAAAGGATGAAACATAACATAAACATTCATATTAAAACTAGCATTCTAAATGTAAATACATTATTCATATACCATTATTGGTATAAAAATAACACATACATATTCAAACATATCACAAAAACTTAAATACAATATTAAAGATTTGTATCATAATAAATAAAATTCAAACAAGTTTAAAATTCTTGAAAGGATGTTGTCATAGATGAAATGAATACTATTTGAAAGAAATACATCTTTTTAAAAAAAATTATTCAAATGTCACATAATTATAAAAGAAAACAGTTATTTTAAAAATATTCTTATAAGATTTTAATGGGTTGATTTGAAGGTGTTATAATGGCGGAAAATAGCTGCACCAGCCGTATAAGTTAAAAAACATTCTTTCCTTATTTTTGCTGAAAAGTGTATAAAGGACCTTGTTTGGAAATCGATGGAAATATTACATTATAAACATCAAATAAATACTCAAACAAGGGTATAAATGACTTTATCCGATAATATATGAAATTTAAAAAATATTTTGAAATACATTTTAAGAAACATGGATGTTGATGATAAAGATGTCCAAGTAGATACTCATGTATAGGCAACCTCAGATAATAAAGAGATTGTAAAACGTAACCCTTACCTCAAACTTTTCCGAAGTCGATAGTTTTTTAACCTCTTGTATAATAGTTAAAACATTGTTATTAAATTATTCAAGAGCTATATACATAATTATGATATCATATATGATCCTCTAATGTTGCTTTGTTAACAATATCTCAGTAGTATCATCATTTCGGGTGTTAAAAGATTCGTTTTCATTTATATGCTTGGTTACGTAAGACATATTTATTAGGTATAAGTTGTATTTTATTCATATACATAATTATATTAGGTTATTAAACATTATTTTTAATCATAAAATGAAAATTATTCTTGAATTATTATGATGGGGAATGAATCTCATCGTGTTTGTGGAGACAGTAATCCGTAAGTACGAATGAGTGAAAATATCATTAAATTGATGGTGAAATTGTATATAATTGAATGTTATATCATATATACAGAATCATTAATATTTTATATTTATTGTTTACATCAGTTATACTCATTATTATACCCATCCGAATAATGAATTTTTTGAATACCAAACTACACCACGATGTGGAAACAGTAAGTCGTACGTACGCAGGTATGATGAATTTGTCATTGATAGGATGGATAGGAATTTAAAATATGGTTGTAAGATATTTATAATAACATCACAGTATGTAGGATTTACTAGAGATATTATTTTTCTATAGAAACAACACAGAAAGAGGGTTCGGAAGAAGAAAAGAACTTGAAAGAGGGTGGTGAAATAGTTACCTCTTCTTCGGGTGGTTCCTTTTGAGTTGATCAAAAGTACTACTTAGGTTGGATTTTTTATTAGAGTAAGGAATATAGGATGAAGTTATGGAATTTGGAAGGATATTTGTGTAGGGTTTTTCTGAGCCAAATGTATTTGGAGGAGTAATATTGAGAGAAGGGGAAGTGCCCTTTTATAAGAGGGGTGATGGGCACCTTAGAAAAAACATGAAATATTATTTTATTGTAAAATAATTTTCAGTTTCTAATAGATCCAAATTGATTTATTTCAAATATAAGGCTGTTATGGTTCTAAATACTCTCCAATAATAGGTTTTAGACAAGTTTAGGGCATCATATTAACCTAATCTTTCAGATTTAAGAATCAGTTAAATAGTTTAACTTTTGATGTGTCTTCTTGTATTCATACTATCTATGGTTAATAGACATATGCCAAAAATCCAAGATAACCAAAAGTGGTTAATTAATGACATGTATAATATTATATAATCCCTTTTTTATAAATTTATATTTTTAGGAATATTATTTAATTTAATAATATAATAAATTTTTAAAAACACATTTTGGTCAATTTTGACACTATTTAGTATTTGGTTTGTGTGAAAGTCAAAACAACATTATCACTACGAAAAAAATGTATCCAATCAACCATAACATGTCATATTAACAAATAAAAATAGTTTAATTCATTAAAAGTTTCAAATTACATTTATTTGGAAATTCAAAAAATCAATTATTTTAATCTTTCATTAATAAGGTAATTATTGTATCATCGTTGTCTTATAAATAAATTTCATTATTCAAGGTCTAAAAATTGTAAAGAAAACACCATTATGTAGGAAATCTTTATATATTTATAATTAATATTTATAGTCGAATATATCTTATGTATAACCCTAAATTAAAAATGTTATAGTTATGAAAACTTGAATTTAACACATTTAACTATTCTTTAAATAAAATAATAGTAAATGTCCTAATCTAATCCAAGTGGACCAAAAGAATTTTAAATTTCATTCCTAAATTTTTTTTTAGTAGAAGTATACTTATCCAATAGAATTAGGACAATTGTTATGGTAATTATAAAATCATTTATACCTTTAATTGCCAAATTTACTTTTAACCGTGAAAAATAAATGTCAAAAGTTACTATTCATTAAAAAGTATTTTCATCTTATTGAACCACATTTAACTTACTGATGTAAACAGTGTCTCTTTGATTTTTGAAATTCAACTCACATAAGTGGTAAAATTACTTTTTATGCAAATTTTAAAATACTCCTAGAATATGGGTAAAAAATGTTAAAAATTTCAATAAATTTTTATACATGTAATTTTATTATAGAATGACACCAATAAATTACATTGAACTTATATAGATATTATGTATCTATTTTTGACTTAAACTAAATATAAATAAAATAAATAATTATTTAAATAAAAATTCAGTTTTAAATAATAACATAATGTTTTCATTATTCATCAAAAATTGAACGTTTTCAGAAAAATAAAAAAAATTAACCATAAAATAATTTTGATATTCTGAATTCTAAAATGAAGTCTATTTTACCAAATTCAAAACATATAATTTTTATTTTTTTAATTTAAAATTAATTCATGTCGTCAAAACCCAAAAATGGATTTTTTAAAAAAATTAAAAACTATCAAAAGGATGACATTTCTTTATGCCCAATTTATATGTGAAATTACTTATAATGACAAACACTATATTAAATGTTAAAAATATAATCTAATTACACTTAAAAACCATTAAAATGTGTAATTTAACTTATAAATTTTTTTGATTAAAAATTTTGTTGTTATTTAAAATTTAGTATTTTTTATTATTCATAAAAATATGAAAGTTATCATAAAATTACCAAAAATATATCCAAAATGAATTTTTATGGCCTGATTCAAAAAAAAGAATTAAATTTTATTAAATTATATATAAAAAAGTGTCAAATATTGGTTTTAAAAAGGGTTCTCCATTCAAAGGAGGTGACATTTCATATTTTGAAAAATACTAATTTATCTGAAAAAATAAATTTGTTCATAATATGGATCCTAAAATTTTATAGAGTTTATAAATTTGAAATTTTAGTTAATACTATTCATAATCGCTTTTTGAATGGTGTGTCGTGGTGCACTAGAACTCGGTGTCTCATGTAGTGCTTGTTATTAGATTACTTTGAATAGATAACGTAATATGAAATCATGGGGTATTACAATTCACCTCACATCATCAATATTCATTAATCCAAGAAAATAGAAGACTTAGTGAAAATCTATATTAGAGAAGTCATTATGTTTCATGGAATCCCATTCTTGATTGTCGCCATCTGATATCATCATTTTATCTCTCATATTTAGTGACCTTTGCATCATGCTTTTGGTACCCATTTTACCATGATTAAACTATATTAAACTGAAATGATTGAGAATTAGAATAGATGATACAAACATTATAATACATACACAGTGACTGTGTAATGGATTTTATCAGATCATTAGAATATCATGAAATGTTATGATAATTATCATTCAATAATATTTATAAATACATGATATATATGGATCCTTTTTTAGCATTAGTTGGTGATTCGTACAAGTTTCTGCTTTATTGGGTAGAGATCAGAGAATAATTATAAATGGGATATAACCTTTTTTGTGATAATAATGAGAAAATTTATTTGATCAGAAAATTTATGATGAATCCTCATAGTCATAATAAATATTTTTTTTTCAAATCATCTGCAGTAATCATCTTTTTGAAAGATCATGTGTTATTGAATGTAACTTTATGGATCAGACAATGGCATGTGGTTAATATAGGTTAATTTTACCCCCAATACATCGTCCCATTTAAAATATTATAGTGTATTTGGAATTTGGAATATATTTTGGCATAATAACAATGATTGATCTTTATACATAATGTATTTCATGTATATTAATTGATGAAGTAGTAGTGTGATATTGGCCATTTTATTTGATTGGTCCATATTAATCATGCACTAGATGATACATTGATTCATGACCCAGTATAGATTTTGGAAAGATAGAAATTTTTATGTAGAATGTGTATTACATCTGAGTGATTTTTATTATATCATGATCATATTTAAAGATATTTCACAGAATATGAAATATTTTTGATAGTGTAGTGATTCAAACATTTCCAAAGCAAATGAAAATATCCAACATTCAAAAGTTGTAAAGATAAATGGTGGGAATAATGTGACACCATCAATTTAAGTAGGTTATGCTTTTAGTTTTTATTTTGAGTTTATATAATACGCGTGTTTATATTTTTATTTTTATGGATGGTTATTGATTGTTTTGGATGGCATTATAATGTTCATAATTTTTTAAAATTACGTATGATATTTGAGGAGTCACTAAGATCATACATTTTTTGGATAAACAATGTGCCTACCATGTAAAATTGTGCATGTTGATACATAAGTAATCAAGACTTGTTGGTGTATGATTTATCAAACTATGAGAGAAAGCTGCATGGGGGTATGAATTGGGCATAGTGTCGTGTGTGTGGTTTGTGAAAAGTTTTCTAAATCATATGTTCTATCCTTGCGATGTGTTTTTATTATTCCAAATAGTAAATTTATAGAGAGGTTTTACCATTTAAACCTTTAGTTTTATTTTCCTATATCATGATATAAAACTATAATTTTTCCATGACATTTCATGGTGATTAATATTTATCTAGAAGTACATTTTTATGAATCACTGTGTAATAGATTTTGAGAAATAACTATATATCTATATTTTTTGTCTTTCTCTATAGATACTCTAATACTCTCTCATATTGAACTTATATGTATTATGTTATTTAGTGATAAAAAATTGATGAATAATGATGAGTTTTAGAATTAATATATGGGATAAAATGGGTTTGTGTCTATATCAAATAGTTTTGTGAAGCCTTTTTTCATTTTCCTCATTTGTTGATAGGTAACTGTCTTTTTACACATACCCAATTGTTCTAGAACAAGAAGGATTCAATGTTTATGAATGTATTTTATGGTATTGAAAAGAAAAATTTTAATTATTTCTTGAAATAAACCATTAGGATTATTATTTGGATCTTGATAATTTTGCATAGAATTTGGAAAACAAAATATTTATACATTAGAAATTTTGTATTAAAATTTTGGTATAGTTTTAATGTAAAAATGTGTTTTTACATGTTTTAAGTGTAATTAGTTTTCTTAAAACAATACATGATTGGGATGGTGTTTGTTTTTTTGTTATGGATTATGATCGACACGTACCACAATCAATGTGGGATAGAGTATGGTAGTGATTTACCATAATAATTGTGCATACCCGGGTGACAGATTAGTGGGGTGATTAATCACCAATCATGATTATATTGATATCCAGGGAATTAATGTGAGTCTCATTTTTTCAACATGGAATTATTATACAAGGTGATATGAAATGAAAATAGTATTTTATTAATATTTAATTACACAGATCTAATTTAGGGAATTTTATTTATAAGGTTATCTATTTTACAATTTTGTATATAAAATTTTTTACTTATTATTTTCCTAGTGTTTTGTATTTGGAAGTCTCTAGGGATATAATACTAAATGTCATACTCAACCCATACATGGAAACTTTGCTTAATTTTTAGATTTTAAATTATGGAATAGAGGAAAGGGAATGATATCATATTTATCTATTGATATTCCTAAATACTTTGGGTGAGGTATATGGACTTAGAGTATATAGTTAGATAATATAATACATTGTATGAGTCCACATTGATACCATAGAGTCATGTTTTCTCTATAAATTTTGTCTTTATGTATCATCTGTATTTTAATTCTATAATGTTCTTTTTATTATTATTATTTTTTAAACATAGTTTTCATATCATTGATTATATAGATATTTATTGTATTTTGTTTTTTATATTTTTATGTGTTATTATCTATAAAAGGAAAATCATTACCTAATGTTTTGGAAATAAATTTGAAATTATATCAAGCCTTTGGTTTATTTGATATTTCACCAATTTTTAGTGAAACCGATGACCTATTTTATCTGCATTGGTATAGAGAAGATGTTACAGACACACTTATATATACCATAAATGTTTTGTATCATTGTTCTATTGTGTTTGGATGGGATAATTTATTAATGAATTGAGATTTTTGACATATATGGAGGACGATATACCAATTATATTTTATATTAATATTAATATATTCAAATCATCACTATCAGTGTCAGTGAATGTTGACCTAGAAGATTATAAATCATAAAAAGTTATATTTATTATGTTAATCAAATATCTTTATCACATAATACTAATATTTATTGAGTATATTTCAATAATTTATTTTGTCTCAGACCATTTCAGAATATTTACTAACCCTTATTGGTATATAGAATATATATAACACTAATTCCTTATTTTATCCTAAGAAAGGAAAAAACCATTAGAGGCGTTTCAATCATGAAATATTAATATTTTTCTAAGTACCTTTCCCAATGATTTTTTCCCACCATTTTATAGTGATACTCCTCCCCCTCAAAACTATTATAATGATATAATAAAGTAATAAGGGAGACACAATAATATTATATTATTCACCAAGAGTAATGTAATCTATGTAAAATGAAATGAGAAATTGTCGATTCACCTAAAACACTATGAAAAATTATTTTCATTATAAATTAAAGCAGTTTTACTTACATAGTAGGATTAAACCTTCCATAATAAAAAATAATTAATTATTCTAAACAAAACAGAAAATATGAACATTCCCAGTAGTTATTTTCATTGTCTTATTAAAAAAATATTGATTGAATAACATCTGAGTTATATCTATTACATCCAACACCTATAATATTAAACCGATAAACTATCAGAGATATTTTCTCCCAGACCACCTTCCCCACACTAAATATCCATAAAAAATATTAAAATTCTACAATCATATATTTTTTACTCGTCTAACCCAAGATTAATCGTCATTAATTCAATTGAAAATATATCACAAATATATTTAGAGAATACCTCTATTTACCTATAGAAATATACTGATCATTCATAATTAGAATGG
Organism: Viscum album; assembly: GCA_963277665.1. Lineage (NCBI taxonomy): Eukaryota > Viridiplantae > Streptophyta > Magnoliopsida > Santalales > Viscaceae > Viscum > Viscum album. Next base: position 557,121,772 of record OY728138.1, read on the forward strand.
TAAAATATGTCTGGAAACATTCCACAACACTGTTTAAATATCAATCATTTATGTAATGGATATCCATCCTAAAATATAGGAAATATGAATCTTGAACATTAATAATTAAACACTATCCATGTTTGAATACCACCACTACGATGTGATCACTCTATTCCATAAAATCTACATACCCCAACTCTAGAACGTGCATCACATGATTCTTTGTACTAAAAGATGTAATCTGAAAACATTGATATTTGTTTCAATAATCTATGGAGATCATCATTTTAATTAAATATGGAATCTTCTTTTACTAGAATAATAATGTGTAAATCTCAATAATTCAATATTGTCACATATACTCTAGGAAAGTTATATCATCAATACTAAAACACGACGCCACATTCCACCTGCATAGAATCAATATATTCAGTCATGAAAACTCACCAAAATATTCCTAATCCTCTTTATATCATGAAAATAATTTACTATTCTATGATCACTTTATCTACTCAGAATGGTATATATTTAAAACACGTGATTTATTTGTAAATGTTTATATTTTATATGAAATTATATTTCAAATATAGTCATTTAGGTGCCTTTTTCATGACTTCTAGGAGAATCATTTATGCTGTGAATGTGATTTTCATGATGTTGATGACTGTACCACCCCAGACCTACACTGTCATACATATACCAAAATATTAAATTTATAAATATTCATCGATACCATCTAAGATGACTATAATATAACATGAAAATGTTTTACATTGTTTTAGAAGAATATTCATTTCTACTCATAAATCAATACAAAATCCCAAAACCAAAAATATTAGATTCCATGGATATTTTATAGATAAATATTTTTTAAAACATTATTTATATATTCTTGACCCCAAAAAATATTATCGTATTTAATAATTCAAGAAACATCATAATTAATAGTTTTTTTCATTGCCAGTGGAATGAAAACATAAGACCAGTGTGGGATCGAAATTTAATTAAGTGAGAAACATATCAATGAGTCACAGTGATATAGACAATAAGAATGAGAGAATATATAAAAAGATAAAAGTATCGAGTTCAAATGTTTATTTAATTGTAAGTTTATTCCATAAGGAATTATATAAGTACATATGGCCTAAAAATTATCATCATGAAACATTCACACAACATGGAAAATGAATATATATATATGATATAATCATCAGGATTTGTAGATCATATCATAGAGATGGTACAATAACATGGTATTATGTGCACCATAATATTGTGATTGCAACACATACAATTAGTTCAATTCACATATTTATGAACATTTCATTTATATTCATGCATATAATTGTGAACATATCAATAAGGTTCATAAGTAGAGTTATTATTGTATCAATATGGTCCATACATATAATTATTTACATATCAATATGTCACACACATAGATTTTGGAACAAATTAATTATTTATACATGTTGATTCATAACATTTTAATACAATATATAAATAGGGTTGTGAATATATCAATATGGTCGAAATAAAGGGTTGAAAATTTATATATAAGGTTTATGTATACAGTTTTGAAAATATCTACATGTTCCATAAACAAAACAATTACTAGTTGGTATATAAGGTAGAATTCTATTATTTAGAGGATTATACCAGACACTTATATAATAAAATGATATGTAATAAACATGTGTTCCTTCTGAACAAAAAAAATTAATAATCTTGTAATAATGGTATTATCCCTTGATAAATAAATAGGATTCACGTGTTATTTACATAGAGATCCCATATTTTATGTTTAGTTAATTTTTGAATTAGGATTTGTGAACCCTAGAGAAAACCTCTAGCATATTACTAAGTATAAAAATGGACACACGAATATTTACACAGGGATCCCATATGATATATTTTTGGTATAAATTGTTTAAATGAATAATTTTTTCATGACTTTTTTACTTATGTTTTGTTCTAACCTTTTCTATTTTAGAAAATGGTGGTAACCAATAGAAATCAGGCCAACAACTCGTGTGAGGGCCAATACAACGATTGCCCGAATGACATCCCCAATGATTTGGGAGGTGGAGTTCAAAACATCATGGCGATTCATACCCAATTATCTCAGGTTATGAACAATAACTATAATAATGGAGAATGCCCTCCTTCACCAAAGAGGGATCAAATAGCTATCAAATGTTTTATGTAGCAATAACCACCGAAGTTTTATGGATATTCTGATACACTAGTTATGGAGCAGTGGGTCAATTCCATGGAGAAGATCTTTTTTGTTCTTCACAGTTCTGAGACGGAGAAGGTGACCATAGCTATTTATCATCTAAATGGAGAAGCTGATCAATGGTGGGATTTGATTAATAACACCATGCTAAGGGAGGAAATTGTAGATATGTAATTGAAAGTCATTAAGATAATGTTTCTTAATAAGTATTTCCCACGAACTCTTCACGCAATGATGGAGAGAGAATTCATGGAGCTCAAGAAAAATAAAAGAGAATATGTCACAACCTATGAAGCGAATTTCACAAGTCTTGGAAGGTACGTTTAAGGTTTTTTTATCAAAAATGATATAAAATTTAATATATTATATATTGGATTAAAACCAAACCATAGAAAGGCTCTTGCAATTCGAGACTTTGGGAGTTATGAAGAAGTTGTTAGATGTGCTCTAAAAGTGGAGATGGAGTTTGGAGAATGGTCCCATGGCTATGGGGATAGAAAATGAAACATGGAGTTTCAAGCTAGAGGATCTAATGAAAAAAGTGGAATGGAAACTCAATGAACCACATGCCAAATATGTGGGAAGTTGCACCATGGGAACTGCCTCAAAGGGATGGGGAAATGCATGAAGTATGGGAAAGAAGGACATCATGCTCAAGAGTGTCGAAAAGACACAAAAAGGAAGGATAATGTAGCCGATGAAAGGATATAACAACTCATGGTTCAATTCTACAACTGTATGGAGCTAGGGAACTATGTAAACTAGTGCACTAAACCTCGATCTGTCGAGGGTAATCAAGGTCAGCAGCCAAAAAGGCCAAAGGAACAATGGAAGGCATATGCCATAACTACTACAGAGGTGGAGCAAGATAATGAAGTCATAAAAGGTACACTTCCTATTCACTCAATAATGGAAACAGTCTTATTTGATTCTTGTTATACGCATTCCTTTATATCTTGAAATTTTCCTAGAACTATAGAATCGAAGCCTCAAAACTTTGAAGTAGAAATTTCTGTAAGAACACCAGGTGGTGAAATCATTGTAACCCAAGTGTTTGACTCTTCTCCTGTTGGTGTATGTGGGAAGATTCTTCCAGAAAATCTCATAATACTTTCCTTGGTGGAATTTGAGCTATAATGGGAATTGATTTTCTCTCTTTATATAGATCACATGTCAACTGTCTTGAAAATGAAATATCTTTTCATATTCGGAACCATCACATGTTCCTCTACAAATGCAAGGAAGATCATGAATATCCTTTGAAAAATCCTTCAATGGTGTGGGTGTTGATTCTCAATGAAGAAGCATCCCTCGCCGAAATGGTTGAGTTGAAGGAAAGCTCCAACCTTGAGGAAATTCCCATTGTGAGGGAATACGTCGATGTATTTTCTGAAGAGTTACCCAGAATTCCCCTGGGTTGTGAGGTAGGGTTATCAATTGAACTCATACCCAGAGCTACTCTTATCTCAAAGTGTCCCTATATGATGGCTCTTATTGAACTAGAGGAGTTAAATAAGTATCTTTAAGATCATCTGGAAAAAGGGTTCATATGCCCTAGTGCATCACCTTGGGGTGCACCAGTGCTCCTTGTGAAGAAGAACGATGGAACAATGCAGTTGTGTATCGATTATCAGGAACTCAACAAGATCACCATAATGAACAAGTATTATCTTACAAGGATTGATGACTTGTTAGATCAGTTATGGGGAGCTCAATACTTCTCAAAGGTGGATCTTCATTCTGGATATCATCAGGAAAAGGTGAATAAGAGAGATATTCAGAAGGCTGCCTTTCGTACATGGTATGGGAACTATGAGTTTTTTGGTGATTCCCTTTGGACTTACTAATGCCCCTGTAATCTTCATGGATTTGATGAATAATGTATTTAGACATTACCTCGACAAATGTTTGGAAGTGTTTATTGATGATATTCTCATCTACACCAAGAGCAAGAAGGAATATGAAGAACATCTAAGACTAGTGTTGGTGACTTTGAGAAAGGAGAATTTGTATTCCAAATTCAGCAAGTGTGACTTTTGGATGAAGCAATTCACATTCTTGGGACATGTGATCACAAGTGAAGGAATTTATGTGGATCCTTAAAAAAAATTCAATTAAGTATTGGACCAGGCCCTCTAGTGTCACAAAAATTTGTAGTTTTCTGGGATTTTCTGCATACTACCAATGTTTTTTGAGAAACACCTCACGATTTTCCAACCTGATAACTAACTTAATAAGGAAAGGGGTAAAGTATGTCTAGACGGAAGAATGTGAGGGAAGCTTCAAGGAGATAAAGAGACGGTTGATCACTGCAACTGTACTCACACTACCGAAAAGTAGAGAGAGTTTTGTGATATACAGTGATGCTTCAAAGAAAGGCTTGGGTTGTGTAATCATGAAAAATGATAATGTGATAGCCTACGCCTCAATGAAGTTGAAGATCCATGAGCAGAACTACCTGACACATGATCTAGAGTTGGAAACCAGGATTTTTTCCTTGAAAATCTGGTAGCACTATATTTATGGCGAGAAGTGGGACATATACACCGACCATAAGAGCCTAAAGTATATATTCACACAAAAGGATCTCAACATGCGTCAAAGGATATGGTTAGAGCTAATAAAGGATTACGATTCCTCTATTCACTATGATCATGTAATGGCAAACAAGGTAGCTGATGCCCTAAGTAGAAATGAACCTGCTACTCTATCCATGTTACAGATTGATAAATTCCATAACTTCATTGATATGAAAAATAATGGATTGGGAAATCATAAGGGCATTGGTTACATCCTACCATTCCCAAATGATTTCACAACAATCCATCCAGGAGAATATTAAATAGGCACAAAGGGATGATGTGTAGATACAAAAGAGGGTGAATGCATTAAAGGAAGGTAAGCTACAAGAGTTCCATATCGACGATGATGGTGTGATTCAGTTTGGAATGCGGATTTGTGTGACTTCATCATCTGGTATAAAGAAAGATCTATTGGACAATGCACATAGCTCAACATTCTCTATCCATAATGGGAGTTCCAAGATGTACTATGATCTCCGAGAACACTTCTGGTGGGATAATTTGAAGAAGGAGATTGCAGAATATATATCGAGGTGCTTGGAATGTCAGAAAGTTAAAGCTGAGCGACAAAAGTCCAAAGGTATGATGCAGTCATTGCCTATAGCCATGTGGAAATGGGAAAATCATACTATGAATTTGTCATGGGTATCCCGAAGACATCAACAGGAAATAAATTAATACGGGTTGTGGTTGACCGAGTCACCAAGACTACCCATTTTATCAATATTCAGGAAATTCTCTTGCTTGAAGAACTTAAAAGGATATATGTGAAGGAAGTGGTGAGACTACACGATGTTCTACTCTCAATTGTCTTTGACCGTGACCCATGGTTCAAATCTAAATTCTGGAGGATCCATCAACATGTTTTGAGTGCTGAATTAAATTTCAGCATGACCTATCACCCCCAAAGAGATGGCCAGTCTGAAAGAACTGTTCAGATTCTTGAAGATATGCTAAGAACCTCCTCTCTAGAATTCAAAGGTGGATGGGATCAGCATCTCCCATTGGTTGAGTTATCATACAACAACATCTTCCAGTCGAGTATTCAGATGGCTCTATATGAAGATCTGTATGGAATGAAATGTAGAACTCTAACCTGTTGGGATGAAGTTAGAGAAATAAAGCTACGTGGACACGATCTTGTTCAAGAGATGACATATATGGTTCAAGTCATCCAAAAACACATCAATGCTGCTCAAAGTCGGCAAAAGAGCTATGCTGCCAACCGTCGAAGGGACTTGGATTACGACGTTGGAAATAATGTCTTCCTTCGAATATCTCTATGGAAGAGAGTCATGCGATTCAAGAAGAAAGGGAAGCTAAGCCCAAGGTATATTGGCCCCTTCGAGATCCTTGACCGCATAGGAGCCGCGGCCTATATTCTTTCACTTCCACCAAATATGGTTGAAGTTCATGATGTGTTTCATGTATCATTTCTGAGGAAGTATATACCAGACCCTTCACATGTACTAAACTAAGATGTGGTGCAGCTGGAAGATGATCTTTCCTATGAGGAGCATCCAGTAATGATTCTGGATCGGAGGGATGAGGTTCTATGCTACAAGACATCCCATCATGTCAATGTTTTTTGGAGTAAACATATGTTTTAGGAAGCAACATGGGAACCAGAAGAGGTAATGAAGGAGAAACACCCTCACATGTTTGTGTAAAGTGAAATTTTGGGGGTGAAATTACTTATGGGGGGAAGAATGTAACGACCCAAAGTTATTCAATGGAAATTACCTTCTTTTAATTATGTCATAAAATCACATGAAAACACGACATAATTAACTACTATGTGATAAGTGACCTTTGAACATATGTTTGTCACTTATTTTTTTGATTTTTTAAAATATGACATACACGGTTGTGTTCAAGATGATTTTTGGAGTCTAATGCAAAAAAAATAATTTTTTGTTGAACATAAACATACCCTTTTGAATATTAACTTACCCTTATGAATATTAATATGAGCCTAATGAATATTAAATCATCAAACATAAGAGTGACCGTACCGATGGATAATTAAATAAAATTTAGACATCTTAGAAAGTGACAATTTGACCTTAGTAAACATTTTGGTATTTTGTAAGTCATAATTAATTAATTATAATTAATTAATTTATTAAAAAGAAAATTTATTTTCATAAAATTTATTCATTAGTTATAAAATAAATGTATTATAGTTTTTAGATAATTTTATTAGACTCTATGTAATTTTTGAATGCACAATAAAATCGGTTTTAATTTTAAAAACTACTTTTTAGGTAAATTATGATTTGAATTAAATATTAAATGAATAATATTTAGAAAATTATTTTTGAAAAATGGATTTCATTTTTGGATTCTACACGTTGAAAAATTGTGGGGGTGAATTTTTGTGATTTTTCCGTGATACTTGAATTTTTTATGAATAGTGAAATACCGTAATTTACAAAAAAAAATAAGCTAAAAAGATAATTATAGAGTCATGTGTGATGTTCTATTGATTTAAGCCCACCTGTTTCGGTATCACATGATAAAATTACTATTCATTGTCATTAAATACTCACTATTCCTTGTCTTAGGGGAAATTAATAAACTAATTAATTTTATATTAAGAAAACCCCTCTCCCCTACACTATAAAAACCACCCTTCACACCCTCATTTCCTCACACCTCTCAAGATCCAAGACTTATCTGAACTCTGACCAAACCCATTATCTAGCCCTTCTCCCACGTTCAAGAGATTCTGGTCTCATTAGAAGACCAATCCAAGATTCCTTGAGGATGATCTCAAGAGGAAGTCTTAAGAGGTAATGTCTCTCCCTCTTCTCCTTTAATTCCCTTTCAAGTTCAATTTCATTTCTTGATCTCTCCCCATCTATATTCATCCAAATGGTATTGTAACTCAAGTATTATACATTTAATGCAATTTTATTATGCAAATGTGATATTATATAATCCATCCACCTTTCAATTTTCCTTGTATTTGTTTAAGGAGAACGTTGATTGTGAGGTGTTAATTTATCACCTTCAAGAACGACAAGTTTTCTTATTCTATTTCTACCTTTAGTTCTGGTAATGAAACAATTTTTATGGTTGAACCATAACATGTTATATGTATTATCTCCTATTTAATGTACTAGAACTATCTTATGACCATATTACTAAGTGATAAGGTAAAACAAGTTCGTTATGATCAAATAACTGCCCAAATTAACCCAAATGATCATCATTTAAATATTATCTAATGAGTCACCCACATGGTTCTAAAATAATTCATTATAATATCATTAAAACGTATGTAATATCATTAATAACATTAAATATCAGTTATGGATGTTTACCCATGTTCTACCTGAACCACAATTTATGAATACAAGTGAACCACCCAAGAAAAAAATTAAAAATGAACATCCCCGAACAATGTTTTTAAACTCTATAAGTCATACAAAGGAACATAAAATGACATAATGAAACCATAATGAACACTATTAATGTATAAAATGTTATGGAATTTATAATTAATGAATATAATTTCATTATACAGGACATTAAAGAGAAAAATGAATTCGGATACAGGGTAAGGGGAAATTCTCAAACCCATCTTTCGTCCATCTGGATCTCCCTCTTTCACTCCATTTTTGCTATGGTTACTCCTTAAAGACCACTTACTCATCATTGTATTTCCATTTTTGGGATATAAATGTTTGTCACTGGTTTTTATGTCAAACAAAATGTTTTCCAAAAGAACTCTTCTTTAAGAACACACCTTTTACTTCTCATTCAAGATTTACGGTTCTTGTATGTTATTACCTCTTTCATTTGGGAACCCGATGTTTAATAATGTGTTATTATGAGATGAAACCCATTATTATTCATGGGTAAGTTATGTTAATATGTTAATTGTGGAATTCTTGATAAATGATAATGTTATGATGTGACGGGTGTGCCCAGAATTATATAGTGCAATATGAATGATTAAATGTGACGGGTGCACCAGAAATTATACAGTGCTCCAATGCATTGGGTAAAATGATGAATCTCATGAGTAAATGAGAAATTACGTATGAACAATATTCTAGATTTGTTCACAAGAATGCGTGGTAGTTAACCACTTAGACATGATTTTAAATTTTTATGTATTGCCCCGTTTCTAGTCTCTTATTAATGTTTCCTCTCATGTTCATTATTCTTTGCCTATGTTATAAATATACTCACCCAATGCTATACTTTTCTTATCATACATATTAATGGGCTTTTAGCTCACCCATTTTTATGTATATCCTCAGGTGGCTACATGTACTAAGTAGAGGACAAGTGCCAATAAGAACCTAGAGAAGATGAAATTAAATAAATGTTTATGATTGATGTTGTATTTGTTATGTATGGTCCTAGTTTTCCCAAGACACTAAACCTTTGGATACTCTATTTGTAATAATATTATGTTATTTATCATTAAAATTATGTAATAGTAATGTAAGAAAACATCAGGGTCCCTTTAGCCACCATCACGGTGCCACTGTGACTTGTGTGCGACCGTCACGGGGCCACCGTAACCGGGGCCCCCGTGACCGGGGCCAGTGTCTTGGTGGAGCCGTGTTTTGGAAAAGTAATGGAATCGGTGGGTCCGGGTCATTATATATGGGGTTCCTTTATATATGTTGTGGATAAGGCACACATTTAATTGTTCAAAATAATAAGTTGTACCTACATTTTGAACAACTCAAAAGGCATTAAAATGGATCATTAAATAATATGATAGGTTATAAGGTTATTATATGACTATAAAATGGGTTTTTACACATTGATAGTTTATTATACCTCTTTACATTATTGTTCAGCCCCTAATAAACCTTTTTAATCCTCATCTTTTGGAATTAATTTTTAGTATTTCTACTATCCATTAGACCAAAAATTTATCTGAAAATATAATATAATATTAACTATGATGATTAAAAATATGGAAGAAATTTTTTACTAATTACATTCACATAATAAGAAAATTTAATGTAAAATTAAACACATAGATTTGATAAAAATATGTTTTCCAAGAAGATAATTTTCATCGGAATAAAATGTTTTATAATATAAATCCAAGATGAATTTTATATCAATTTAAAAAATATATTGATACTAAAATTGTAATATTATTTTATTTAAAAGTAATTTATAAAAATATATTATACTTTTTAATTTCAATAAATGAAAATTTAGTGTTTCAATAATATTATTTGTTTCATTATTCAAGAAATAATAATTTTTTTATAAAAATTTAAAAAATTTATCCTAATATAATTTTTACATGTTGATTAAAGAATTATATTTGATTTTTTCTTGAAATTTTTATAAAAGTGTTACAAATATGTATAATTATTTCCACAGAGAAAGAAACATAAATCATTTTTTTCAGAAACAAATATTTCTGATGAATATAAATTATTTACTAAAAATATATTAATTATTTATAAATATATTTTTATTACATAAAAAATATATACTAAATTTTCTGAAATTTGTTATATCGTATCCATACCATTAAACTTAATCTCTATGTTATAATATTATGGATTAAAAAATAATATTAATCATATATCATGGCTCCTTAAAAGTCAGTGTTGTGTGTAACACAGGATATCTGGGAAACACAATAAATATGAAAAAAGAAGTCATTAAATAATGGGTTGTAACATTATAAGCACATAAAAAGAATTTAACCATTAAATTTACATCAATTTATTAAAAAAATTATGTTAAATATTCTTCATTACATCCTGAGGTTCCCATGTATCTTCATCAGGATACTAATTTCACCACAAAAAATTAACAGGGTGAGTGGACTTATGTAACATCCCACACCACTTAATTGTACTCGTAATGTTTTAGTATGCTACTTGGGATTAGGTGACATCCAAATGAAACCAAGGGTTTGAAATAAATTACAAGGGTTTCATTTAAAATTTGGAGATTGTTTTCACCTAAAAAAACCACAACCAAGATAACAACAAAAAAACAATGTTTCATGATATTAATGTAATATAACACAATGTAAAACCAAATGTAGAAAAATATTAAAAAATTATAGCAACCATATCAAATTAAAAAGTGGAATACAAAACCAAAAAATCTCAATGAAACAAAACATATAACTCCACAACTCCCAACATGCTCCAATATCCTACTCCACAATCCACTACCAGGGTATCATGATGTATCACTAAAAATATGAGATTCATTTTTTTAACTATATATCAATAATAAATATCTTCAAATGCATAAATGTTCCCACATAGAGGGTGAGTTATCAAACTCAGTATATTTTCCTCAAATGACTTCCCTACTCAAACAACTATGATACATCATGTATTCACATTTATATAAAAAACTATATATAAAACACTTTAAAGATTTATATATCAATCCAATCCATTTTTAGGAGAAAATTTGCATAACAAAATAGGTTTCAAAAATTTTGAAAATTTCCACATGCATGCCCAGCTCATAGATCCATACTCAAGAGTGGACTTTTACTGATCTACCAATATGTCACAAGGTGACCATACACCATGTGCCCCAACGACACACTCCCCTTCGATCGGGTCACACCAATGATAATGATCAAATTCAAACCAATTAATCGAAAATACATCCTTAAATAATCATTTAATAAAAGGTAAATAAAACATTTATTTTATTCAAAACCATTATATAATAAAATTTCAATAAATTAAAACCAAGAAATATTTTAAAACATAGTTTTAAAATCATGAAACAATACACTATTCACAAAAATTAATTTCCACAATATTCCAAACCATGAGTAAAGAGTGTTTCTTCAATTCATTGTACATATAATTCACAATATAATTAATAGAATTAAAACAATTGGAAACAAATACTTCATGTTTTAAGAAGAGGAGTCGAGTGAGAATCACCATACCTCAAAAATATAGGTGGATATAATCACTGAGAAAAATTATTCAATAGTGTTGAATAGAAACTCCAAAGCCCCATCTTAGAAATTGTTCCTTGACATCAATATAGATGTATCTCAACATTAATTTCTTCAAAAAACATTGATCTATCCACAATGTACTATATCTAGGAATCTAATAGAGAAAAAAGAAGAATATATGGATAAACAACTAATAATAGGGACATACCAATTAATCCACCCTCTAAGGAACCATTACTTGTCAATGGATCACTCTTTGATAAAAGTTAAGCATCTCATTATCATTTTTATGGAGTTGAATTCGAGTTAGGGTCATAATAAGTGAAATAATATAGTTAGGGTTTTTAATTGTGACAGACCCACAACATTTAAATCTATGTTTAACCATGCATGGTTAGGGAGTAAAACTAGGAAAATATTGTGCTAAATTTTCACATTCCTCTAACTATAGCACAAATAATGGTTGGGTATCATTCTTATAGAAATCATATTCCAGCCTTTCAGAACCAATTTGTCCCAAAATAATTTTTTTCACCTCAGTGGCCGCATGGTCTGACCAAATCATGAGAATAAATTTTTTCTTACCTAGAGCCCATTGTTTCACTTGAGACAGTTTCCTAGATTTGATTCATATTTTATACTGAACATTCCCAAACCATGATCCACCATAAATCCCTAATAAATAATCAAAAAAACATACGAATCATCCAAAAATTAACTAAAACCCTATAAATACTTATGGTGCATAAATAATGGGTTACATACATGAAAACAATGTACAAATTTCCCCCTTACCATTTGTATATCTATCCATGGAATGGAGAAAACTAAAGTTTTACTGAAAGATATTGGGTCATTTATCCACCATTTCATTTTTTTTATTCCCATGACTCTTCCAAAATCTATCATGTTTCCATATGACCCACAATACAATGATGCTTTTACCATACAAGATGTTCTATTTCTTATCCAGAAAATTTACTAGGACAAGAAATAACAAATCATTTATATCTAGTTCAATGTGATCCCATTAAATCAAAGAAACTGGAAAAGGTTGATACGTTTTTGACAGATATACAAGAATGACATTTTGAAACCCACTAAACCTGGGTTTCAATTACAATGTATATTCCAACACTCAAACCTATTCTTGTTTCTCAAAATGGACTTTTTATTAAAGATATAACTTCCCGTGTTTACCAAAAAACAATGCCCATGATATGGATATATTCTCTAGAATCAAAGATCACACACCAAGAATGAAGAAAACCAGAGATGATGATCTGTATTTGATTTCTTATGAATCTAAGAAATCTTTATCCGCTTCCTGATCAACTAAATATTATTCATTGTATTTTGTAAAAGGCTTCTCCCAACCAGTGAGTTATAACATTTTCCACTGAACAAAGTGCAGAATGACCCTGACAAACATACAATTCTTTATAGTGATTCATTTTTATTGAATCTTAATAACTATTTTTATATGAGAAGTCAACTAATAGTACGTTCTCTACTGTTGACCTACCAGAATCTATTTCACAAGATCTAATAATATTCTCCAATGTTTTTCACATACAATCATATTTTCCATCCAAGTATGGATGATGTGTAATATTCATAATGAGTCACAAGGTATTTCTATAAGGTATTCAATAAATTAGGCGTAATCTATGAAACTCTATAAAATTGTATCAAAACTAGTATGTGAGGCCTCAACACTACTTCTCGGAGATAAAGTTTTTACAATAACTCCACCATGTGTGATTCATGAATAGGTATGTAATGGGCTTACATTGTGAGATGATCCACTATCACTGATATGGAATAATGTTTCTGAACCATAGTTGGGAGACCTTTCATAATGTACATAGTTATCTACTCTAATTTCCAAATAATAATCGGTAAGGACTGCGAAATATCCATTGGTCATTGGTATTCTACCTTAACCATCTTATAGGGGAGGCATATAAACACAATAAAAGCCACATTTCTTTTCATTCCAACATAAGAAAAAATTGTTTCTTTTTAGTTTAACATATTTATTATGTATTCCATGATTAATAACCACTCTTAAATGACAGTAATTATGGTGAAGTTTATCCTGAAAATCTGTCAGTATGATCATCTAATCTCAAAACCATAAATCTTAGCTCCCATGTAAGATTTATCACTATATGGTCTCTATACGATTGAATATTTAACTCATGGAAACACATTAATAATAAGATGTCTATGACACTTTATACATCATTATAATGTAAAGAAGAAAAAAACTAATTGGAAACTTTAGAACAATATCAATTTTCACAATTCATGTGCTTGTCAGCTATCACAGGAATTAACAGAAATTGATATGACGATTCTTTTTCCAACTTACCAAATGTAATTTTTTTTAATTAATTGTCCACTAAATAAAAATTACTCAGTTTATTCATCATGTCATAGTTATACATTTTTAGATACGCCATCAATCATTTTTTCCTTTGATTAATGTCTCTACTTGAGAAAATACTTCTCAAACAATTAAGATCTGTAAACACTGTAAATTTCCCAAAAAATAGGTATTAAATCCACGTATACCAACATATACTACATGATATTACTCCAAATCATTTTTTGGAATTATTTTTTCATGGGGAATCATATTTATTTTGAACCATAGTAATCTACACGATCTCCCTAAATCAGAACATATCCAAACAAAGATCTAGAATCATCACAATAAACCATGTAACCATGTCTTAATTCCATTAAAATAAATATTAGTGAAGATGTTAGTTGTAAATTTATATATTGAAAATAACTATAAGATTGATTGTTCTATTAGAATGGAACATTTCATATTTCCAAATCTATCATTGTTTTAGAAGTTCGAGACAAATCACAGAAAATATTTCACCAATAACCGGTTGTTCCAAGGACACTTTGTATCTAAAAGACTTTTATTTGTGGTTAAAATAGTAAATATCTAGGAAATTATATATATCCATTTATGTTACATGTCCCCAGAAATATACCTCTTGTATCCAAAAATCACACATTGATAATTTAGAAAACAAATTGCGATGTTAAAAAAATCCCAACATGGTCACCAAGTGTTTCTCATGATCATCCATTTTCATTGAACAAACCAATATATCATCCACAAAAACCACCAAAAATTACAAATATATTTTAAATATATGATTAATCAATTATATAAGGTTCTATGGTATATTCATATGGCCAAACTTCATGACCATGTTCTCATAAATTTGATATGTACTTCTGAAAGAGGGTTCTCATATATTATATATTTTAACCCATAGTTGGGGATATACTGAGTGAAAGTAAATATTTGAGAACAACTCATCTGTAATAAATTTAGAGAATGTATAATCAATTAATGGAATTGGGTATAAATTCATTATTTTATCTTGGATAATCTTATGATAATCTAAACACAACGGAAGTGTCCCATACACCATTTTCACAACCAACACTAGAATCTAAATAAAATCATGATAAGGGAAATTGAAACATTTTCATTTAAACTCTTATAACTAGAACTTCAATTACCTAAGTTTCATTTGATTCATCTGATATGATAAATGTGAGATATTACTGGTCCCTAGTAAGAGATCAATTTTAAACTCTACCTCTCTTTTCAATGGAATCCTTGAGAAGATATTGCGAAAAACATCCAGGAATTGAATAAAATATTATGGAAAACTATTATCCCCATTATCATATACTATTACAAAAATCAATGCTTCAACATGTATTATTGAATTTCAGCTGATGGTTCTAACAATCCTATTTTACTAGAGTATACATTCTAGTCACCTATAAAGTGGTTCTTGATGCCATTATCAGTCATTAATCTAACCACTTGGGTATACCAATCAATTTGTTGTTTTATAATTTTCTATATACTCATTACCAGGATTATTTCATAAAAATTCATCTAAAAATATAAAAATTTCATAACAATTCAACTTGATCAATCATTATAGAATATGTTATGCATATAGAACCATTCCACTCTCTTTGGTCAAGAGGATTTTGATATTTTTTAAATAGAATGCATCTTATGAATCTGAAATACCTAATGATCAATAGAAAAAAATGAATAAAAATGGTTGGGATATACATGTATTAAAAAAATCATTGAAGGGTATAATATAAATGAACCATACCTCTCACTATTGATAGTCCTGGTTGATCATCCATGATCAGTTGATTAGATCAAATCAAATTCTTATCCACTACATTTTTCACTTCTGTACAATGTTTATATTTTCATTATTGAGAAGTCATGGTAATTTGAGAGTTAATATATCAAGCTCAGCTATAAAAATTAGAGTTATTTTTCTATCACCATCCTATTGATTAAAGAAAAATTTTAAAAACATTTAATGATTCCCTATATCCTTTCCTTATTGAAATGAAACAATAGTGTAGAAGATCGATTCTTTGGTTAAAATTGTGACAAGATCTCCATGGTATTATAAAATATCTATCCTTGATTAAAAAACAACCACACAGAATACATCCAATAAATCTATTGGTCCTTGGAGTAATATTCATTGATCTACCTATATGATTTAGACTCATACAACTTCCTTGTAAATTGGTGTCTCTCTTAATATTGTTCATAGTATTAGATTTCCAACCATTTATCATTGATATAAACATTATTTCTCCACCAAATAGTTTTGAGATTTCAATTTAATACACAATCATTTTATCAAACATCTCCATGTAATATTTTATACAGATCAAAACCATCTTTGAGAAAATATCTTTCTTTAAACCAGATTAAAAAAATTATGTCCCTTTGAGGACATATTTTCTGCATATTCAGCTGAAATGCAGACTAAACTGATAAAGTTATCCAAATTCTCTATCACCAATATATTCTCCTACATCATCATAAAAAATTTTGACATTCTATTAATTTTGGACATGTTAAGACATAATTATTTGTTCACCAATATTTCAAAACCCACTTATTCCATGTCTTGGACAATTTTATTCTAGATAGTTAAATCCCACAACTTGAGAGAAAGATACTCTATTATATAAGTTTCCATATTGTCTTTCAACTCCACTAGTGTGCCTTGGAAATTGATGATTCAATTCATCATATTCCGGAACACCTCCAGTTTCTATGGTTTGGAATCACACTAAAATATGAGTGGATTCTAATTCTAGTACTAAACAGAATGATCCAAATGTCTTGGTTCAAACCTTTTGTTACTAGTTTCCACATCTTGAAATTCTTGTTCCATAAGCTAACCCGGCTATTAGTTCGCCTATGGATCATGTGAAACCACATTCATAAAATGTACATCTAGGTTAGATTATATAAAACCTACAAGGTTTCATTTCTATAACACACAAAATTCCAAAAATCTCACTCTCTACCAACTAAATACTTAAAAGATTAAAATTCTACCACATCACATATATCACATCATTTACTTTCAAAATGAAAAGGTTTCCACTTTGAACCATTTTTGAATATTCCACTATGCATTTGAAAATCAAAATGCATTAAAAATAAAACTACCTTTCCATTTTAATATCTTTCATTTGAAAACAATTTTAATACTTAAAAAAATTAATTCCTTTTCTCCAAATCATAATTCATTACCCAAAATGAAATATGCAACCCTAGTGGGAAGCCATTTCTATAAATGAATGTCATTCTCTTCTCACTAACTAAACACATGAAAAAAATATTACATCTTCTATAAGTGTCTCAAAACACCTATGTACACAACAACTCGGTAACTTGAGGTTCAACATAAATAGGATAGTTCCACATTTTTATACTCTACATGTCTTGTTCTGATAGTCCTACTGGTTTCCACTATCTCAACTAAATGAATAATCAATAATGATTTTCAAACTCTGTGAACAAAAAGAAATAACTTTATTAACAAGCTAAATGGTAGACAATATAAGAGTGGTAAAATTTTTACAATCATTACCTTCTTAATTTTCCTGAGAAGGTGGTTGGATGTTACGTTTCTTTAGGTGAAATCCCCAATACACCCAAGACTGGAAATAAATTTCCCAGATGTCATTTATATTTGGTAGATGATTTTAGCTTTGAAAAAAAACTACCACAACCAATATAACCAAAATAAAGAGTAACTAAATGGATCATTATAACAATTTTATTCAAATAAAAGTAACACCAAAATCACAACAACATCGACCAAAAACAAATAGAACATCATTGTACAATGTGGAATAAAGAATTACCTCAATGAGTTTGGAGATATAACTCCACATCTCTCACCATGCTCCAGGATACAAATCCATAATCTATCCTAAGGTATCTAGGTGAATCATTAATAAAAATATTCCCATGTAATTTACCTATTTCACAATAAAAATTATTATAATATTCACCAAAGACCCCATGTTAGAGGTTGTGTAATGAAACTCAATAGGTATTCCTCAAATGACTTCCCTATTCAAGAAACTAGGTTAGTGCATGTTAGACATGAATATAATATAATTAATATATAACACATTAAAACAATTTATATTGATCCAAACCATTTCTTATAAAAACAATTCATACCAAAATATTTATACTATCCCAAACCACTTCCATGAAAAGAAATCACAAAATTCATTTAAAACATCTCCCTGCCCATTAGCATGCCCAATACATGATTCCACAATTACATAGAACCCCACCTACATGCGAAGGAAAACGTTCCATGCCCATGAATGGAATCTCATTAATATTCATATTTTTTACAATGTAACCATATTTTAAGTGCCCTAATAAAACACGCCTCTTCTCCAAGGTCGCATCGGTGAAAATGAAACCATGCCAACCAAGTAAGACAAAATATATAGCAACCCAATAATTTAAATAAATTCAAATAAAATATTTCCATTATTGAAATAGTTTCCATCAAACTATTATAATTTATTAAATAAAATACATATTTGTAAACATCATTTCATCATCTTGAAATAATTCACTGTGCACCCAACCAATTTCCACAATTTTCCAAACCATCACTAAACGGGGTTCCTACCAAGATTTTAACATCAATTTTACAACAAATTAAAATAATTTGATTCTTGTCCATTATGTTATAAAATGATGATTCAGTTTTGAAGTCACCGACCTTGAAAATGTTGGTGAAAATGATGAATGACACAAATTTATTAATGAAACAGAATTGAAACTCCAAACCCCACCTTTGATATTTTTCCCTAAAATCAACACAACCGTATCTCATTTTAGTATTCCTAAACAAAAATATAGATAACCATAATGGACTACATCTATTAATCCAATTAAGGTAATAAGAATAAACTGTGTAAAAACAATAATGAATGGTGACTTACACTAGAATCCAACTTCTAGAAAACCATGATATACCAACAAATCACTCATTGATCGAAGGGAATAGTCTCCATAGCCATTGGGAGGAGTGGATTTTATGTTATTGTCATATTAAATCACAAACAAGGGGTTATGAGTCTGAAACATATTAGATCATAAATTAACAGATATATCTTATAATATTACATTCTTAGGTCCCAAGGTTAGGAAAACTATTCATTACCATGTGCATGACTCTGCTTTAAGAAGAAACTCACATAGTTAGATCACATGGTTATAATAGTAGAAAAACAATAGTGAAGAATCTCTCTTTCACAACCAACCCAAATGGTTAATGTTCTGTTACCCCCAAAAGACTGCCTCTAATAGGCAATAAGATGATATCTTGCACTGAGTTGGAATACAACTAAAATTGGATTCCATGGTCTAAGACCATTTACACATTCAGATATCTCCAATCCTATAATATGATGAAATATAAAAAACTAAACAACCATGTCAGAATACACATAAATCAAACAACCAGGGTATGGAACTGTGTAATAGAATGTAATGATGGAAAATTAAATCCCACCACAACTAGTCTGAAAAAGTCTAAAGTGAGTGTAATAATAGGGACTTCTTCTAAGATACCACAAGGAAAAACCATGGTCCATCTAATCTCATTGTGAATCATCTTGTCTTAGTCCTCCTATGACTTTTTCAAATGATCAATCTTTTTCCCAAGACAAAACATGTGTAGGAAAATCTCGTGCAAGTGGGGGTATAACAATTCTTTAAGGAAACCCCGAAACAAAAAATCATATAACTAAATTATATATTTATCTCTATACTGGTATGTGTCTACAACACATATAAAAATAATATCATGATATATTCAATAAAAAAACACTATATAATGGTTTGAAACACCATATCTACCATTGATTTTATTCCAAATGATCCATGCCACACTGATCTTGGAGAAGGAACCCATGATTATGAAAGTAGTGATGAGGTCTATCCGAGAGGTAATGCTCATAATGTATCAAAAGAGGAGGTGTATGACTGTAGTTTGAAGATATAAATTTCATATATGAGAATCACACCCAACTCCATGGGTTATACCAAAAAAACAAATCTTGAATAACCCACTAAGAAGAAAATTGGTACCACGTAGTGTTGGTCATTAAAATACAATGAAGTCCATCTAGGGAATGAAGAAAAATAGGGGATATCATTTATGAAATCAAATAAGGATTAAAAAAATTGATCCAATAATTTCTACTCAGATGATTAAAATACAACGTGTTAGAGGGTATCCAATAATAACCCATTAAGAACTGATATTGGGAACTCAAACTAACAAAACCTATCCATGTTATAGAGGAAAATGGATTCAATCCAAAATTTTACGAGTATACATTGTGAAATAGGGTTACACAATTTTTTCATTTGACCCTGGGTCCTTCCCATCTAAATGATCTCTATTCATGTCTATGATGAAGGTAATGGCATGATGCTTCACCAGAAAATATCCTCATATCCTAGTACATGACTTGGATTTTGTATGACTAGATTAGACAGGCCCATGTAGGGGTACATGGTGTTCCCATGCCCATGTACTCATGTCTATGTCTAGGTACCATCCATGGTATACTACGATCTCACTACAATGGAAAACATTCCTTGTGACATGGTTTCATACCATGGGATAATCATCTCTTTCCCGAATCCCTAGCTAATGATAAGAGGGGATATCAAAGAATGTGCCTCGGAGTTACACAATGTGTAATACGTAATTATCCATATTATTAAAAATGGATCCCAAGACCTCTGCCTTTTGCCTGTCCTCCAATCTAGGAACTTCCTCTCTAAAAAACCCTAAACCAATACATGGCGAGATATTCAATCATAGACCAACAACATAAGTCCCATTGAATATTCTATAAATTTGGAGCATTTGTCTATCTTAATTTCAAAATCAATAACTAAGAAGTAGTTATCTAAAACCATGGGATTCTCTAGTGCTTCCATCAACTCACAACTGTCATGCTAGGGTGATCTCAGATCTAAAATATTGAACTATTGTGCAAGGAATCAGTGTTGCAATTTTCTAATTTCAGATATATTTTAAACTTAGGGACAATGGAATAGCACCGCCAATGAATTAACACTTAGGGGAGGTATTAAAAACTAAAATCCTAAGAAATGGACCTTGTTCAATGTTCTTTTCATACTCATTTCTTTTCCACTAGAATGAATAATTAAGAGATAGCAATGAATGACAAATAAAAATCTCCTAATAATACCCTAAAATAATCCCATCCAGCACAAAAAACAATTATCGAATTATTTCGTTATCCAATTGATTTGTGTTTCTCATAGAAATTATGAATAGGGAAATAATATATTTAAACAAATGTTTCTACATTAATGATTCTATTTTGATGCATTATTTTTTCTATATTCTGTATTACATTTATCCTTTTCCCCCTTGAGTTTTTTGTGAAAATGGATATATTGGACCTGGCATCAAGTGGTTCGCAATTGGTGCATGGTATTGGGACAGCAAACACCTTCTCTGAGGAGATAATCTGGAAAATATTCATTTAGGACATTGGAAACCACACTGTTAGCTCATGATTTATAAATCCATTAGGTATAACCTTGGATATTCATCCTCTTGTATTGTGAGGGATGCTTGGTCTCTGCATGGTTTGAAAACCCATGTGGGATAACCATGTGACAAATCTAGGACGATAAAATTATAAAATTACATGTCTACCATCTTAACATTTAACCCCTAAACCACACATAATCCACTCTGTTCAAGATTTTCATACCAAGGAGCTTCCACTTCTCCTCAATTAACATCTTGAACACCAATTTTTGGGTGGTTTCGGTGGAGAATAATCAAAAAATAATCAATTATGATATTTTTTTTCTTTATTTATCCCTTCTCCTTGGGTTTCACTTTCCTCTTTCATGGTTTTTACTTTTCCACCTTGTTTTTTGACATAAAGAGAGTTCGATATTTTTTGTAGTGTGAAATCATCATGAGTTTTGTTTCATCATCATAATCATTATTATTATATAAAATCTCCAAGCGGGGAAAACATCAATGGCAGAAAAAACACTATGAGAGCTAGGGAAACCCCATAAGATTCTACAGAGGCCTAATGTAGTGCAGAGCTAGGGAGTCTCCTATGATCAAGTTCTTTGATTATTTTGGGAATGAGAGCACACCATCGGGGAGAAATACCTGAATTCCTTGAGAATCCATATAGGTAAAAAGATCAACAATCTTATTACTCTTCCTTAATGTGTGCGAGAGGATAGTACCATTGCAGATGAGTCTCTTTGGCCTTCTCATGACTTAATGAAGGGACCATAGAACACTCTGATTTCCATGCATGGAGTCATGCATGATGAGGGAGTCTGTCTCGACCACCGCAAGATCAATATTACGACATTTTCAAAAATGTAGGGTCTAAAAAATTTACATATCCTTGGCCAGAAGAGTGTGTCCTCTACCATGGTGAATATAGAATGAAAGGACCACACGTCCCAATGGATCTCGGAAAACACTGCCACCCTTCATCTCATTCATCGAACATGAGGCATCAAAGATGAAATTCAAACCAGATGGATGGGGTGACCAACAAATCTAGTGACCGAAAAGAGTGGGGTGGACCACTGTACGTCCCACATGTAGGGATATAAAATAGGGGGCCTCATTCCACTTGTTGAGAGAAAAAACCATGTATATAATAAAGGATTTGGTCCTAGCCACCATGGAACTTCTAGTGGTCATGGAACCCTCGTACATGGCTTTATTCCAAGCCAACCAAATGCACCATAAACTCTAAGAAAGGGTGATTCCATGAACATTCCCATCCAGCCCAACATCCCTAGTACCATGGATCTATTGGTCCAAAAATTGAAGGTCCCTTTGTGATGTGACCAAAACTCCTATGAAGTCACTATAGGCCATGCACATAAGGTGATCTCACTCTCTATCGAAAAAGAGGTGGGTCGAGCTCTCCTCCCTCGTGTCGCTACAGCATAGGATGAATGAAGCCATACTAATACCTGATCCCGTCACGTACTCATCAGTTGATAAATCTATTTTGCTGATACACCATAGAAGAACATTAATTTTGGCAGGAACCTCCTTAACCCATAAGGACGATCCCCAAGGGTCCTGATGTACCGCACCAGAAGACATCCTCTTATAGTCCTTGGATGAGATGAATGTTTTTGTTTTATCTTTCCGATGTATCTTCTTCTAGTGGTATAATTTAGGTTTCACACAATTTTTTGGATTTTTACAAGTGGGGTGTAGGTTTTTCCATGATATTACATTAATAAATTAGTTTTTATGTATTTATTGATTTTTTAAATCTGTTCTACATATTATTCAAGTTTTTGAAACATTTTAAGATGCACATGTTTTAAAAATGGGTTTTCTAAATAAATCTAGTCATGTTTCATTTGTTTTTCATTGTGGTATTCTCGATTTAGTTTTATGCCTTGTGTGAATGGTGAGAAATATGTTTTCAAATAGATTTAAAATTTTTAAAGTGTTTAAAGTATATTTCTATGATAAATTGGTTTTCTTGCATGTTTTCATATTTTTTGTGCACCTAGAATGTGTCTTTGAATTGTTAATGTGATGTGTATCATTTTATATAATGGTTTTATTTTTAGTATGGATTTGAATGGGGACTTACACGTTGTAATGTTTGGATTACATATCTGTTCTTATTGATTTATTTTAAAATGTGTTTCATAAATTATTAAAGTAGTGTGAAATGTATTTACATATGTTTGTAGTGTGTGTGTAAAATAGTAAGTGGGTTTTTATGGAAAATGGAGGTTTTAATGTGAATTTTCATCAATGTATCAGAGTGGAAATCTGAAAAATTTTATTTCTATATGTGGTCATGATGCATAGAATTTGTATATGGTTTTGATGATTTATGTTAAATATTAAATGGAATTTGAGAACAAATGGAATCTTATGTATATAGTTGGGTGTAATTTAACTAGAATTTAACATGGTTCGAATGTTTATGAGACCCCATTTATTCAATAAGGATTGATGACACAACACTAAAGAAACATTTGATATGATTGGAGGTCAATATACCTTGGTATGGTATCCCTTAAAGTGACATGTGCATAGGAACAGTATTGATTTGGGATTATTAAATGGACACCACAGGCCCTTGGGATATGTTCCCCTATTGTGGCTCATGTATAAGGCCACTATTAGTAGTTAATTTGGATTATTTTGATCACCAATCTATGAGGTCCATAGGGTCTCACTTTTTATTGTTACTTGTATAGATTTACCCATTGTGCACTATTGGGAAATTAATATCATGTAATGTGGCTCTAACCATCGGTATACATTAGACCTTGTGTAAATTTTATATTATTAATGTTCTTTTTCTAAAAATGATTTCCTTATAAACCCTTTCTTAAGAGATAAATCCAAAAAATGTTTAGTTATAAATTTTTCAAACACACTTATGGAACTGAAAATCCTGATTTTTCTTCTAATTTTATAGCATGGAATCATTAATTTTGGTGGTATCTTACTCGGATTTATCTCTCATCGTACATGAAGATTTTTGTTTATTTATAATTTGTTATGAATGACCCATGTTATTAAAATATGTATCATAGTGGTGGTGGTGGATCTAGTTTAAAGTGTTCTACTTCATGTAGGTGTTGGTAGTGGTGGATTGGGGGTGATTTCTCTCTTGTATCTTAGCTGTTTTTTGGATAGATTTTTTTCTCATTTCATTGTAGTATGTTTGGTTTTTGTTAAATTTGGTAATAAATTGAGGAAAAAAATTGTATACCACATTTGGATACGGTTATTGGTAATGTGATATTTTATTCTTGTTGTTTGTTTATGGTTATAAAAATCGGGGAAATCATTCACATAGTGTAGTGTTTATACCCAAGAACTAGTTTCCTTCTCATGGGTATCAATGACACCCTTTCAAAAATTCCACTAATCGGGTCGGGTGTCTGGTTGGATGGAAATATGGTTTAGTTGGTAAAAACATACTATATAAATATGGATTTATTGTTGATGATTAATGATCCTCTATCATTGCCATTAGGTATATCTTGAATCTTGTTTCTTGTTGATCATCGATCTATGATCTGGTTTCTGTTTTTTTGAGAGATATCCTCCAAAACACTCTCCAAGGGTTCCTTAATGGCTCCATCATTATGTGAAAAACAATATTTCCTTCATAATTGTATTCATATATACTAACCAGAAGTTTAATCCTAAAAATAAAAAAAATTATTGTTTTCTTTAATCGATTTAATTCCAAGAATGTCTTTTCCAAAAATTCCATGCACCATCCATGGTTATGTCACTCTATGGGGGGACCCCACATTTTGAACTCAACTGCACCCTCATATTTCTGATCCTAACTCCCGTTTATATGTTCTTTTAGTTTTCAGGAATAAGTTGGGCACATGATATTTATAATATTTAATATATTTCAATCATTTATTCAGAGAACAATGTGCCTCGGAATCGCACACCATTCCCACATCAAGACTCGAAAATATGACATAGAATACTCAAAAATAACATATGAAAAAAATGAGAGTCATAAAATTATCCCCACCTTGCGTATTTACATCCCAAAAATCCAAAACAAGGGCTACAAAAAGATATGTGGTTACTGAGCATGAATCTGAGCCTCCCTCTACCATGTTATCTCTAATATATTCATATACATCCACCATAAATTCAATAAAATAATCTATTAACCACCATTTAAACACTCCTATTAGTCCTAAATCTCTATGAGGTGCACAACAAAGGTATTTCCAACCACGATATTGATCTTACAGAGTCGATAACCAGAAATGGGTTATGCACATACCTCTGAGACATGTGGAAGACATTTTGTACTTAGTGAAACAAGAAAGATAGATCTATGTGGTTTGACACCTTGATAACTCAATAAAATATATTTAAAAGGCCAAGGAATATTTTATATATCTTACTACCCCAGCCAAATATTCATAACAAACATCACCATGAAACCCCTAGGAAAACAACGTCACCCTCCTCGAACACCAGAGGCCTCCATAGTTTATCCTAAAAAGACTAATGGATGATCTCTATAGTCCTCATCCACTCTTGTAATCCCTGAAACATATATGTAGTTGATGACACCAACTCTAGGCCCATGAGCGTAGATATTCCTAGGTCAATAGAGTAATGTGTTGGCCTATAGGGTGGCCCTTACAATACCTCGAAGGGTTTCATACCGATGGTGGAATGTCAAGTGTTGTTTTACACATACTCTAATTTTGTTAGGTGATCCTGACAATAATGGACAATGTCTAACATGCAATATCACAATTTGTACTCCATTAATTGAATGGTCCACACTGCCTGGACATCAGTTTCGAGGTGTTATGATGTGCTCAAACATTACTAAATATCAAAATCCACCTATAATCACTTCAAAACCCTGGATTAAAATATAGAATCATGGAATGAAATGATTTTATATGGAACACTTTGGATTTAAAATATATCCAAGACAAATTGGTGTTGTACATTCTCTATGGATCTCTACTTCTGGATATCTATGAAGTAGTATGAATTGGTGATTCAATCAATGATCACCCTAATGGAGTCCTTTCCCCGAGATATACGTGGTAATACCATGAAAAACTCCATGAATACCCAAATCCACTCCCACTCTATTACATCAGGGAGTTGAGATCCACCTAATAGAAATTGTTCTAAGCCATCAATTAATAACAAGTAAGGTATCAGTAGACAAACTCTGCAACTCTATTTTTATCCTCGGCCAAAAAAATATATTTCAGTGGTGCTATTACATCCTTTCCAAAATTGGATGTACCTCCAATGTATATATATGAAAAACTATCAAAATCTCATCCCCCATCATCAGTGGAAATGTTTTGTGTCCTCTATAAAGAAATACATTCTCGAAAACTCCATAAAACCCATATTGACTATGTCATGTTGATACGAGAGTACATAGGATCACACAATAAATATCACCAAGCTACGTCTCCCTAACTCATTGCAATAGTCGAGGGTTGATAACCATAAAATGGTGATAATCATCTCTTATATATCTACAATGGATAACTTTAATGATGAAAATTTCTTCGACGCCTTGTTATGAATCAGTAAACATGATCTCATGCTAATAGAATCTCCTACCACATTCCCCTCCAATTGAGTTTAGTAAATCATGAAGTAACAATCCTGGAGGAATTCATTCCTTTTTCTTTTGACTCAATTTAAAGTCTTTTTGAGACAAGATATACTTGAGAGTATTTTTATTAGAATAGATGACAAACCAATCACCCATCTTGTAGTTTGGCCACATCTTCAATGTGATGACTACTTATTCTACCTCAAGATCATGTTTAATGTAGTTATTCTCATGTTTCCTCAACTGATATGAACCATATGCAATCAACACCTTCCTTCTCATAATAACTCAACCATTCCTTGTTAATTATTCATCACAAAACACTACATAATTGACACCCTCCTCTAGAATTCTCATGATGGGAGTGCTCATCAATCTTTGCCTCAACTACTAAAAAACATACTGACACATTTTTATCCACACAAAAGGATTCCCATTTTCAGTCAATGAACTCATGGGAGATAATATCTTATAGAATTAATGTATGAATCTATGGTAATATCCAGTACATCCAAGTATGCTTCACACCTCCACCACGCTATAGGATATATCCTGAGATTAAATTTCCTTGACCATGGCTGGGTCCACTACCACACCATTTTTTGTGATAATGTATCAAATAGTATTGAATGAATTAATCTTGAATTGATAATTTATAACCATTCTATAATTCGGGTTCTCCTAGAGTACATCAAACACCATCCTCAAATTTCTTCCATTAACCTCCTTAGATTTAATGTATATAAGTATATCATCGAGGAAGACTACCATGAACTGGTCAAAGATGGTCAAATAATCTATCACATGAGTCCTGGGAACACTGTTAGGGTTCTTTTTATTCTATGGATAATCACCATGTAATCATAGTGATCATAGAGACATCTAAAAGACATATTCAGTATAAACATGTCTTATACTCAAATCCAGCGACTTCCTGACTGATGGTAAACCTTTGATAACGATCGAGCCCCTCTCAACCGATAAATATGTTATCAATATCTAGTAGTGGATAATTGTACTTTACAGTCACCTAGAATTTGTATTGTTAGTCTGAAAAGAGCCCCAATCTCTCTTATGCCTTCTTGGAAAACAAAACTGGGGATGCCCAAGGTGAAACATTGGTTATAACAAACACTATACTCTGTATGTCCCCAAACTACTCCCTTAAGTTGTGAAGCTCTATGGGGTTCATCCGATATATTGGCACAAATATCAAATTTTTCATGGGGTGTAGACCAATGTCGTATTCTATATCATGTTGAGGAGGACATCGTGGAATATTCCTATGGAATACATCCCCATACACCGCCACCACTGTATGTAATTGGGAACTAATAAAATCCAATTCAACAAATTTCATCCTTCTCTAGTGGTGATTCATGGGATAAACCCTCTTTTACATTAGTCTATTATGAACATCCTGGGTTTCTATTTCACAAAAAAGGTGAAACCAGTCCAATATTTGTTGACACACTGCATCTATCCCCTTAAATATTCAATTTGGGCATGATATTAGGATAAATAGATTATACATAATATTACATCGTAAAACCTCATCGCTTCAACAATGAGATCACAACATAATCTCCCACCTCAATGAGTTAGGATATACTATCAATATAACGATGTCATTGTTTTTTTATCTCTTGTTGGAGTATCCATGTCTAATGGTCGAGATAAGGGCTCAACTTGAGTCTGTAAGTATGAACATGTTACCTTTAAATGAATGAATGAATAGAATATATGTTTATAAATACTAATGTTATGCTTGAAAGGGTATAGATCACACCTTGAATAATTCTTGCAGTCTCTAGGTCAGAATAATCGACTGGATCCAGTTGTCCCCAAACTTTTCGTCTAGCTCCCTAATCTAGTAACAGACCACGTAGTGGTGGAGGTGTTGGTATGTCAATGTGTCCACCACCTCCCAATACACTTTCACCACCCCTACCACATCCTACTCCTTTAGAAACTTTCTAATCCTACCACATTCTCTTCCACAAATACCCATCTATGTTCTCCATATAAAAAATTATAATAGGTCCAAAAATGCAAGTCATGTTATCCACATATGTCACATGGGAAGAACTACCTATACCTGAGCTGACTGGACCCATTATGTGAACCCAAAACCATAGATCCCCTATCCTAGGACCAAATCCAAATAAATATCACACGTAATGTTCCATGAAACTGATGTCAGATCCCTTCTTCTGAGGTCACTTCTTCTACTTTCCCTCCACCGAAAACCAATGGAAGTTTATTTTCTTCAAATAAATTATTGGCCACCAAATCAACATCCATCACCCTTGTATATGTTATAAATAATATAGGTATGACACTATCTAGGATGTCTCTATGTACCCTTTCTATATGTTTCATGCCCGGAAGCACTACTCTAATCATTTTCCATCGAGGGCCTGGATAGGTTGGTAAACCTCAATGGATATTCAGCTTCTGTCATGCCTCCATAATGGAGCTATAGATCCTCTTTGATACGTACATCCCTCAGAGAATTTGGTGGTAAATACTCTCTAAAATGTATCTCAATCTATTACCATGATATAGTCACCTCATAATATCATTGGGTCACCAAACCCCATAGTCATCTTACTAATTGATGAAGTATTCTTGCCTCCAGGACAACCATATAATCTACCGATGACTTTACATGATAGAAAAATAACATCACCACCTCTAGAGAGACCTTAGCCTCTTATTGATAATACTATCCTCGAATGAAAAGTGGCATCTTTCACTAAACTCATGAATTATTCCTGCACAACATCCGCTAATATTCTGGATATCATGATCCTCACTACATTTCATTGTATTACTGGTGCACTAATAGTGGTAGCCACTCTAGAACTAGTTACTTTATCAACCCCTCATCACTGAGGGGATTATCCTCGAGAACCTTTTTTAGGATATATTATAGAGGAATCATGAAATAAATATGTTGTTCCATGGTCAATTAGTATATCTATCGAACATAATCATGAAGGGCATGGAAACAACCATTCATATATGATGCTTATACCATTTTTCCCTACACCATATATTCTAATTTACTAATTCCAAAGGTAAGTGATCAATGTCCTATTGTACGAATATGTTTTGATCCACACAAAAACTAGAGTTGCTGGACAGAAAGATGAACTTGTGACACTTAATAATGCTTTACCCTATCCAATCTTGTAGATTATGGTGCTATGATAGAACTGAATTCTATGATACCAATCAATCATGGAATATCCCAATTGTTCATGTTCCTTGACTCCCCAAGCTTACCTCTAATAGGTCTGGGGACTATCACTACCGCATAGCATGTAACATCCCAAGTAAGTAATGAGTAATAGATATTTTTATCTGTGTCTATTAATGATTAAGATAGTGTTTTAGAGACTTAAAATGAAAATAAATCCAATCTTAAGCATGGAATACACTAATATTCTTAAAAGATTGTTTTACTGCCTTATGATGGAAAACCCTTTTTAAATATATCTTTTGACAATTTTATAAACTATGTTTGTCAAAATAAACTTATTCTCTATGATTGGGACATCAAAATTTACTTTGTGTGAATTTTTGGTACATTTCTGACAATGTTCATTTTTTAATGAATAGTGAAAAATACTGCATTTTACATCAAAACTTCTTTTTAATCTAATTTATTTATATGATTAGATTATCTTTTAAATTGGTCTTAATGTGTAATATGAATATATTTTTACCATTTAATCCAATGGTGGTCATTGGAATCAATTTCACTTTGAAATTGGACTTAAACTAGTGTCAATCTTTTGATACTTATTGTTTCATAAAAACACGCTATTTTCTATGACAGCGGGAATTAATTATTAAATTAAATAATGTGACTTATATGTTTTGAATTTTGTAAAATATACTTCATTTTTGAATTCGGAATATCAAATATAGCTTAGGGTGAATTTTTGATAATTTTCTGAAAAACATCAATTTTTGATGAATAGTGAAACCACTAAGTGGTACTTATAAAGACTGATTTTCCGTTTAAATGAAATTTTGCCATCATTGTGTTTGGAATTTAAAAAATCCGACATACATGGTTGTCATTAAGAAGTAAAATGTGGTTCAATGAGATTAAAATAATTTTTTTGGTGAATAGTAACTTATTATGTTTTTAATCGCGATTAGTGGTAATTAGGGTAGTTTAAGGTATAAATAATGCTTTAATAATATGAAATGACCTAGACACATGTCCCAACCATATTGGTTGTGTCATGGCCGACCAAGACAAGCCATGGGTCAACTTGGGTACCCCATGGAGACACTTTGGTTGGTAAATCACATAAATAACTTTTTATTTAATGTAAAAGTAAAAATGACACAAACATAATATGTTTTACGAAAACAATTTTTACATGGGGTTATAAAGATCAGATTTTTGATTATAAATAGTTATTGGAACTCTAAAAAGCTTTCCTACATCATAGTATTTTTTTATAATTTTTAGACTTTAAATAAATTAAATTATTTATGACATCATGATGATGCAGCGATGACCTCATTATTTAACAATTTAAATAAAATGGAAAGATAATGAAAAATCTAAAACCTAAACATGTCCAAAACCAATTGGATGAGTGGATTTCGAACCCTTATCACCTTATCCTCGAATTATATCAATGTGGGACCTTTTAAAACCGAAACACATTTTCAAATAAAGTAATATTTCTTTACTTTCCAAAAGTGCCCCTCCTCTCCTCTTATAAAAGGCCCCCACCTCTACCTCATTTCACACACTCCTCAAGCATTTGGCTCAGCCAACCCCTACCCATTTACTCTCTCCACATCCCTCTCCTCATCCTAGAGGATTCCCTTTGGGCATAATCTTTTCAAAGAAATCCTTTAGGCTCAAATCAAAAGGAGTTACACTTTTAAAGGTAATTCATTCTCTCATGTTCATTTGTTTTATTTTGCTTCTCCAACCCCCTAAACTCTATTTATTTACTTATTTTGTAACAACACCAGTATCTTAAATATACTAGGATGTTGTTATAAGATTTATTTGAGCTACACTCTCAAAGAACTACATCAAATGGTTAAAGAACATACGGTTTCCGTGGATGGCGATATTCTGCCTCCCGAAACGATGATTGTTCAATACACATTTAACACCTTCAAAGGTGGCCATTATGATGTCACTATTTTTATATATGATATATAATATGTTTATTTTTTCTTTAAGCTTCTGTATTTTTCATTTTTGGCATACCTTCATGGTTTCCATTATGGGTAAACACGATATCTTCATTTAAGGAAGTGTGGACTACCGTCCCCTCAAAGTGATGTGATTCGTTAATGCCATATGTGGGACGTGTAAAGGATGGATTTAAAGTTATTATATATGATGTTATACTGGAATTATAATATACCTCTATATCATTATTATTTCTTTCCATTAATGTATGAGATAGAAATGAAAGTAGCGTTCATGCGTACGTACGGCTTACCGTCTCCATGAACGGTGCATTTCATTTCTTATCCCCAAATGTAATGTACTATCAAAAGTACATGTATATAATGGATATATATAATTAATGATATATCTAAATGATGAATATAATTCTGGAATTAAAATATACATACCTCTCATTTAGTTTTAATTCCATTAATATGACAAAGAAATGAAAGTAGCGTTCATGCGTACGTACGGCTTACCGTCTCCATGAACGGTGCATTTCATTTCTTACCTCTAAATGATTATGTAATATTATAAATACATGTATATGATGGATATATATGATAAATATTATATCTAAATCGGGAATTTCATTCTAGATATAAAGAACCTTTGACAACACGAACAACATGTAATTGTAAGAAGTCCACTTTCGACTTAAGAACCAAATATTGAAAAAACAAACATTATTAACTTAAATGGTTACATAATGTTTATAACATGGCAATAAGTGATATAAAAGGAATAATGAACTTTGAAAAGGTTCTTAATCAAGTATAAATTAACTCAAGTTTATTATTCAGGACGTTAAAGAACGATCGAGTCAAGTCGGACCCGAGGTAAGGGACTTCGTCTCAATCTCCTTTCATTGAGGCATATTTCGTTTTATACACAACTTTCATTTTAACGGTGTATAAACCCCTTTGACTTTTACTTTTATACAAAAGGAATCTTTTTCTAAGAAACGTTTTACAAAATGACAAAAAGGAATGTTTCTTTTAACATATGCGGCGACAACGACCTTTTCCGCCGCCGCGAGTATTATTTGGTCTTTGGCTTTCTCAACAGGCCATAATGTTTTTAGAATAAAATAAATACCATATACTCTTTTATGTATTTTGGTATTGAAAATGGTTTTGAAAAAGGATTCTATTATGTCAATATATTTATGATATATTGTGATTGAAATGTGGAAATGTTATCATTCCTTTATATTGGTTTTATGTTTTATGATTTTATATTGGTACTTGGACATTTTAACGGGTGGTTATGTTATAAACCATATGACGGGTGGTGCCGTGAATACCAGGACGGGTGGTTACGTTATAACCTCCAATGCATTGGGTATGGAAGTCGGTCGTATGGCTATTCCATTAAGTATGTATGGAAATTGGCCGTATGGCTATTCCATTAAGTGATATGTGTGGAAGTCGACCGTATGGTTATTCCAGTTAAGTATGTTTATGTCCCAAGTTACCTTTATATATGTTATGTGTTCTTTTTATGGGTTTTATGGTAATCCTTTGGTTACAAAAAAGGTAATTAATGATACTTTATTCAGTGAAGAGTTTTTACTACTTCATGAAGGTGAAGCTATTACTTTGATAGAGTATTATGGTTTACTTGATGTTTGAAAAACTAACAGTTTTCATTCTTTCTGTATCCCTTACTGAGATTTTTATGCTCATCCCAAGTTTTTTTTTGAAATGTTTTTCACAGGTCAAGGGAAAGGTACATGATATGATGATAGTGTCAAGGAAGTGTCAAGAAATAATCCAAGTTTTATTTTAAATGTGTTACCATTGATGGGAATGAAGAATACTATCATTATGTAACCACTTTGTTTATATGTGGAATTTAATGCAAGTTTTATGATCTAATTCTCTAAAACTCTAAACACAAAAAGATCCTCAATGTGTAATCTTGTAATAACTCAAGATTAAGTAAGGTTTAAGGATAGGGCCTTATAGTTGGTATCAGAGGTCGGTTTAGACAACTTTAGGTGTTAGAAAAGTGTTAAATTATAATATGATTGAAATTATATAGCATTTACGGATTACCATGTTGCTTTGCCTAAGATATTTCTGTGTTCAGATTGGTTTTCCGCAGAGGAAAGAAAGCAGCTATGTTGGGACGACATCAGGAGGAAGATAACCTTCCAAATCAGCAACCTGAGATGGTCGGAATCGGAACTGAACAGTTTGTTGCAGTGATGGCACAGTTGACTCAGGCTATAAATGGTGGTGGTATCCATGCACGAGATCAGCCAGATCAACCGCGGAGGAACATGTCAGTGGTGGAACATTTCATGAGGCAACATCCCCCATCATTTAGAGGATCATCTGACCCTGTGCAAGCTGAAGGGTGGATTAAAGCACTGGAGAAGATTTTTGATGTCATGGGGTGTTCAGAACATCAAAAGGTTAGTCTTTCTGTTTACCGTTTTGAAGGTGAAGCTGATCAGTGGTGGTCGATGGTTAAAAATATAAGGGATGGTGACGAGATTGAGGATCTTCACTGGGAAGAATTCAAAGGTATGTTTCTTGAGAAATATTTTCCTAAGGTGGTTCATCTTAGGATGGAAAAACAGTTCCTAGAATTGAGGCAGGAGGATGATTCAGTGGCTGCTTATGAAGAAAATTTCACTTGATTGGCAAGGTATGCTCCAAACATTATACGAGATCTTGATGGTAAAATAAACCGTTTTTACTCAGGGTTAAAGCCAAAGTATCGAAGGGCTTTAGCTTCTCGTGAGTTCAAAAGTTATGAAAAACTTGTTCGATGTGCAGAGAAGGTGGAAATGGAGTTTGCTGATGATCAGGTGTTCTATGAAAAACAACAGAATAAGAGGTCTAGTTGGCAGGCAAAGGGGAAGAATTCATCAAAGAAGCAAGGAGGTAAGAAAACCAAATATCCATCCTGTGATAAGTGTGGTAAAATGCATCCTGGAGAATGTTTATCCAAGTCTAGTAAGTGCTTTCGGTGTGGTAAGTCTGGTCATATTGCTCGTAACTGTAAGGAAGACGATCAAGAAGGAAATAAAAATCCAACGGTAAGATGTTTTAAGTGTAAATAGATGGGTCATTATGCAAACGAGTGTCCAACGAAGAACTCAACTGGGGGAATGCAGTTAGACTGCAAGCAGAAAGGGGTGGTGAAATCCTTTGCAACTACTTCAGCAGATGTCGGGCCATCGAGTGAAGTGGTATCAGGAATTGAAAAGAAGATTGGTGAATGCTCCAGTTTTGGCACTACCTTCCAGGAATGGTGAGTTTGTTATATACAGTGATGCTTCATTGAAAGGACTTGGTTGCGTCCTAATGCAGAATGATCAGGTAATTGCTTATGCTTCACGACAGTTGAAAACTCATGAGGTAAATTACCCTACACATGATTTGGAATTAGCTGCTGTTGTTTTTGCTTTAAAAATTTGGAGGCATCATTTGTATGGAGTAAAGTGTGAAATATATACCGATCAAAAAAGTTTAAAGTATATATTCACTCAGAAAGAGTTAAACATGAGACAAAGGAGATGGCTAGAATTAATCAAGGATTATGATTGTACAATTCATTACCATCCGGGAAAAGCAAATAAAGTGGTTGATGCCTTGAGTCGAAAAAGTAATGCTTCATTAGCAATGTTGCATTTGGAACGTGACCCTTTGGTTAAGGATTTGATGAAATTTGGCATAGAAGTTGTTGGTGCAGTAAGTCATTCTGTTATGTTTCAGGTATCAGTGAGATCTTCTCTATCAGATAGAATCAAGAAAGCATAGAAGCAAGACAGTGAGTTGCAGAAAAAGGTAGAGCTGGTTCAGAAAGGTAAGTTGCCTGAATTCAACATTGATAATGATTGTGTTTTGAGATATGGGAAGAGATTGTGTGTGCCTTGTGATTCATAGTTGAAGAGAGAGTTGTTATGTGAAGCTCATAGTTCTCTATTTTCAGTTCATCCGGGCAGTACTAAGATGTATAGAGATCTGCGGGAGTATTACTGGTGGGATGGAATGAAAAGAGACATTGCTGATTTTACTGTGAAGTGTTTGACTTGTCAGCAGGTTAAAGCAGAGTGGTAGTTACCGAAAGGGATGCTTTAGCCATTACCAGTGCTAGAGTGGAAATGGGAGAATATATCCATGGACTTTGTTGTTGGATTACCGAAGACATCTCGAGATAATAATGCAATTTGGGTTATTGTTGATCGCTTGACTAAATCTGCTCATTTCCTTTCTATACGAGATACTTTCTCTCTTGATCAACTTTCCTGTTTGTTTCTTAAAGAGATAGTCAGGTTACATGGAGTTCCTCTCTCCATTGTATCGGATCGTGATCCCAGGTTTACTTCTAACTTTTGGAAAGGCCTTCAGAAGTCGTTGGGTACTGAATTAAATATTAGTACAGCTTTTCATCCTCAATCAGATGGGCAGTCAGAACGAACAATCCAGACATTGGAGGATATGCTACGAGCTTGTTCTATTGATTATCAGGGAAGTTGGGACCAACATCTTTCTTTGGTTGAATTTTCATATAATAACAGTTTTCATTCTAGTATACAGATGGGACCATTTCAGGCATTATATGGGAAGTGGTGTCGAACTCCAGCTTTCTGGGATGAAGTGGGTGAAAGGAAGTTGATGGGACCAGAATTGGTAGAAGAGATGGCAGAAAAAGTTCAGCTGATCCAGAAACACATTAGAACAGCTCAGAGCAGGCAGAAGAGTTATGCAGATAACCGGAGGAAGGATCTATCTTTTGAGGTAGGTGATCATGTTTTTCTCAAGGTTTCTCCTTGGAAAAGTGTGATGAGATTTGGTAAAAAGGAAAGTTGAGTCCAAGGTTTGTTGGACCATACAAAATTCTGGAGAGAGTTGGATCAGTTGCATACCGAGTGGCTTTACCTCCGAGTTTATCTCAGGTACACAATGTTTTTCACGTTTCGATGTTGATAAAGTATATGCCAGATCCATCTCATGTTTTGAGTCCAGAGGTAGTTCAGCTGGAAGAGAACCTATCTTATGAGGAACAACCGGTCCAGATTCTTGACCACAGGGAGCAAGTGTTACGGAATAAGGTGATTCACCAGGTAAAGGTTTTGTGGAAAAACCACATGATTGAATAGGCAACATGGGAATCTGAAAATGCAATGAGGGATAAGTACCCCCATTAATTCGATAAGTAAATAAATTGCGGGACGCAATTTTCTAAAGGGGGGAAGGATGTAACATCCCAAGTAAGTAATTAATAATAGATATTTTTATCTATGTCTATTAATGATTACGATAGTGTTTTAGAGGCTTAAAATGAAAATAAATCCAATCTTAAGCATGGAATACTCTAATATTCTTAAAAGATTGGTTTACTGCCTTATGATGGAAAACCCTTTTTAAATCTATCATTTGACAATTTTATAAACTATGTTTGTCAAAATGAACTTATTCTTTATGATTGGGACATCAAAATTTACTTTGTGTGAATTTTTAGTATTTTTCTGACAATGTTCATTTTTTAATGAATAGTGAAAAATACTGCATTTTACATCAAAACTGCTTTTTAATCTAATTTATTTATATGATTAGATTATCTTTTGAATTGGTCTTAATTTGTAATATTAATATATTTTTACCATTTAATCCAATGGTGGTCATTGGAATCAATTTCACTTTGAAATTGGACTTAAACTAGTGTCAATCTTTTGATACTTATTGTTTCATAAAAACACGCTATTTGCTATGACAGCGGGAGTTAATTATTAAATTAATTAATGTGACTTATATGTTTTGAATTTTGTAAAATAGACTTCATTTTTTAATTCGGAAAATCAAATATATCTTAGGGTGAATTTTTGGTAATTTTCTGAAAAACTTCAATTTTTGATGAATAGTGAAACCACTAAGTGGTACTTATAAAGACTGATTTTCCGTTTAAATGAAATTTTGCCATCATTGTGTTTGGCATTTAAAAAATCCGACATACATGGTTGTCATTAAGAAGTAAAATGTGGTTCAATGAGATTAAAATAATTTTTTGGTGAATAGTAACTTATTAAGTTTTTAATCGCTATTAGTGGTAATTAGGGTAGTTTAAGGTATAAATAATGCTTTAATAATATGAAATGACCTAGACACATGTCCCAAACTTATTGGTTGTGTCATGGCCGACCAAGACAAGCCATGAGTCAACATGGGGACCCCATGGAGACACTTTGGTTGGGAAATCACATAAATAACTTTTTATTTAATGTAAAAGTAAAAATGACACAAACATAATATGTTTTACGAAAACAACTTTTACATGGGGTTATAATGATCAGAGTTTTGATTATAAATAGTCATTAGAAAGCTAAAACGATTTCCTAAATCATAGTATTTTTTTTATAATTTTTAGACTTTAAATAAATTAAATTATTTATGACAACATGATGATGCAGCGATGACCTCATTATTTAACGATTTAAATAAAATGGAAAGATAGTGAAAAATCTAAAACCTAAACATGTCCAAAACCAATTGGATGAGTGGATTTAGAACCCTTATCACCTTATACACGAATTATATCAATTTGGGACCTTTTAAAACCGAAACACATTTTCAAATAAAGTAATATTTCTTTACTTTCCAAAAGTGCCCCTCCTCTCCTCTTATAAAAGGCCCCCACCTCTGCCTCATTTCACACTTTCCTCAAGCCTTTGGCTCCGCCAACCCCTGCCCATTTACTCTCTCCACATCCCTCTCCTCATCCTAGAGCATTCCCTTTGGGTATAAGCCTTTCAAAGGAAGCCTTTAGGCTCAAATCAAAAGGAGTTACACTTTTAAAGGTAATTCATTCTCTCATGTTCATTTGTTTTATTTTGCTTCTCCAACCCCCTAAACTCTTTTTATTTACTTATTTTGTAACAACACCAGTATCTTCAATATACTAGGATGTTTTTATAAGATTTATTTGAGCTACACTCTCACACAACTACATCAAATGGTTAAAGAACATACGGTTTCCG
The DNA here is from genome assembly GCA_963277665.1 of Viscum album. Taxonomy (NCBI): domain Eukaryota; kingdom Viridiplantae; phylum Streptophyta; class Magnoliopsida; order Santalales; family Viscaceae; genus Viscum; species Viscum album. The sequence goes on from OY728138.1 coordinate 557,161,318, forward strand.
TGGATGGTGAAATTCTGCCTCCCGAAACGATGATTGTTCAATACTCATTTAACACCTTCAAAGGTGGCCATTATGATGTCACTATTTTTATATATGATATATAATATGTTTATGTTTTCTTTAAGCTTCTGTATTTTAATTTTTGGAATACCTTCATGGTTTCTATTATGGGTAAACACGATATCTTCATTTAAGGAAGTGCGGACTACCGCCCCCTCAAAGTGATGTGATTCGTTAATGCCATATGTGGGATGTGTAAAGGATGGATTTAAAGTTATTATATATGATGTTATACTGGAATTATAATATACCTCTATATAATTATTATTTCTTTCCATTAAAGTATGAGATAGAAATGAAAGTAGCATTCATGCGTACGTACGGCTTACCGTCTCCATGAACGGTGCATTTCATTTCTTATCCCCAAATGTAATGTACTATTAAAAGTACATGTATATAATGGATATAAATAATTAATGATATATCTAAATGAATAATATAATTCTAGAATTAAAATATACATACCTCTCATTTAGTTTTAATTCCATTAATATGACAAAGAAATGAAAGTAGCGTTTATGCATACGTACGGCTTACCGTCTCCATGAACGGTGCATTTCATTTCTTACCTCTAAATGATTATGTAATAATATAAATAAATGTATATGGTGGATATATATGATACATATTTTATCCAAATCGGAAATTTCATTCTGGATATAAAGAACCTTTGACCACACGAACAACATGTAATTGTAAGAAGTCAACTTTCGACTTAAGAACCAAATATTGACAAAACAAACATTATTAACATAAATGGTTACATAATGTTTATAACATGGAAATAAGTGATATAAAAGGAATAATGAACTTTAAAAAGGTTCTTAATCAACTATAAATTAACTCAAGTTTATTATTCAGGACGTTAAAGAACGATCGAGTCAAGTTGGACCCGAGGTAAGGGACTTCGTCTCAATCTCCTTTCATTGAGGCATATTTCGTTTTATACACAACTTTCTATTATACGGTGTATAAACCCCTTTGAATTTTACTTTTATACAAAAGGAATCTTTTTCTACGAAGCGTTTTACAAAACGACAAAAAGGAATGTTTCTTTTAATGTACGTGGCGACAACGACCTTTTCCGCCGCCGCGAGTATTATTTGGTCTTTGGCTTTCTCAACAAGTCGTAATGTTTTTAGAATAAAATAAATACCATATACTATTTTATGTATTTTGGTATTGAAAATGGTTTTGAAAAAGGATTCTATTATGTCAATATATTTATGATATATTGTGATTGAAATGTGGAAATGTTATCATTCCTTTATATTGGTTTTATGTTTTATGATTTTATATTTGTACTTGGACATTTTAACGGGTGGTTACGTTATAAACCATATGACGGGTGGTGTCGTGAATACCAGGACGGGTGGTTACGATATAACCTCTAATGCATTGGGTATGGAAGTCGGCCGTATGGCTATTCCATTAAGTATGTATGGAAATTTTCCATATGGCTATTCCATTAAGTGATATGTATGGAAGTCGACCGTATGGTTATTCCACTTAAGTATGTTTATGTCCCAAGTTACCTTTATTTATGTTATGTGTTCTTTTTATGGGTTTTATTGTAATCCTTTGGTTACAAAAAGGTAAGTAATGATACTTTATTCAGTGAAGAGTTTTTACTACTTCATGAAGGTGAAGGTATTACTTTGATAGAGTATATATGGTTTACTTGATGTTTGAGAAACTAACAGTTTTCATTCTTTCTGTATCCCTTACTGAGTTTTTTATGCTCATCCCAAGTTTTTTTTTGAAATGTTTTTCATAGGTCAAGGGAAAGGTACATGATATGATGATAGTGTCAAGGAAGTGTCAAGAAATAATCCATGTTTTATTTTAAATGTGTTACCATTGATGGGAATGAAGAATACTATCTTTATGTAACCACTTTGTTTATATGTGGAATGTAATGCAATTTTTATGATCTAATTCTCTAAAACTCTAAACCCGAAAAGATCCTCAATGTGTACTCTTTTAATAACTCAAGATTAAGTATGGTTTTAGGCTGGGGACTTATATAGCAGGCATATCAATTACATGGGAGGACTTACCTAAGTACATTTACACATGAACTCATCTAAAATCCCATAAAATATTGAAATATATAAACAACATAACAACCATGAATTCATAAATATGAATCCCACATCTAAGTTATGCCAGGATGTAATGTATGTTAAACATGGGTAAATACATGCTGACCATAATGAGTCTGAAAACAAGTCCAACCAGAGAGTAATAATGGGGAATGTTGTCATGATATCAGAGGAACATACTTTTGTATGTCCAATATTAGTTAGCATGGTCCATTCTAGGTCTATCTAGGACTCTGTGAAAAGTATGATTATCTTTAGAAGACACTCCACATGAAGGAAAATCCCTTGTAGGGGTGAGTATAACAATGCCAAATAGAACACCACAAAACCAGAAAGCATAAAAAAATAAAAAGTTTCTATATACAAGTATATGTCTACAACACATTTAAAAATATTATCTAGATATACTCAAAAAAATACACTATCTAAAGGTTAGACACAACCATAATGGAATCCAAGGATTTCAAATTGAATTTTCCACACAACACTCTTCTATGAGAATTCACTCCTTATTCAGAATGATTTGATGACATTCATTTGATATATATTGAGCGTTGAGTATCTACATTGGAATTATATACAGAATTTCCAAATAGATATAATACATTAATTTGTATCACAACTAAGTCTTTGAGTTATACCAATAACTAAATCATGATTTAAATTCATGTGTATATAATCATATCCCACATATAGTTATAATGATAATACTATGAACTACCCCTAGGTCATGAAGTTGAATTGAGGATATCACTCCATGCCTCACTAAATGAATCCAACAGAACTTGTCATGAAGTCATATTAAAGGGAATGATTTCATATGAGTATTATAATATTATATATTAAACATTAGTGAATTGATATGGTTAGCACATACTAAAAAACATTTCCCAGATATAGTGGAAAACAAATTCAATCCAACAGTTTAGGAGTATATCGGATGTAGTATGGTAACGTTTTGTGGTCTGTCATACCTGGGTCTAGCCCTTATTACCAGACTATGTCCCTGTTCATTTAACAATAATGGGACTTTATTCCATTTATAACTCCCCATGTCATGATACATGGCATAACATATGTATTCTTAGCCTTCCCATTTCCTTGTGGGTGTACACTGCATGCCCATGCCAATATACTGCATCTCGTGTCTATGTAATCTATGAAGTACACTTTAAGATTAAAAATTGTGACCACACACTATGTGTTGTGGTCACACACCATGTTACACTTATCTCATTCCAAAAACCACATCTTTTACTAATAAGGGACCACATGACAGGAGGCTTCATGTTACACATCGGGTAGTGTGGAATTTTCTAAATTATCTTATATGGTTCCTGCAACTTAATCAATTCTTTAGGCCTTCTATGTAGTAGCTACCATGCATAAAGTCATTACCCAATCCACGAAGATCCATTCGATAACTAAACATTGATAATTCACCCATCAATTCTTTCAAAAAATGTGAACGTTCATCTCTATTCATTGGGAACTAAAGAATGTGAATGCGCATATCCAAACATATATAACCCTCCATAGCTTCCATTTTTCCTCAACTAACATGACATAAAAATCTAGGATCTTCAATTATGAACCATTAAACAATAAATTTGATGAATAATGTTCAAATTACCAATATATGTCGAAGCTCATTCCAATCAATGAATATACATGATGAATGAAGAATCATGGGAGAAAAAAAAGAACAATCACGAGGAATGGACCTTAGTCAATGTTCATATTGATCTATATTCATTTACATTAGAAATAATAGTGAAATGATAAAAATTTATCATGAATAAATTATCTGCATAAACCCCACACAAAATATCATCTTTCATAATGACTTATCCACGAATCGGTCAGATAGATGATTGATTCAAGTTCATCATAGAAATTATGAATGGCGGGATAATTAAATTAGAAAAAATTATTACCTCGAGGTGGATTGTTCACTAATGAATAATGATCATGCATTATTAAGATTGGTGGGATCCTAAATCATTATTCCTTCCAATTTACAAACTATGATACGATTTCCATTCATCTAAGAAAGCCCATCCAATTCTCCATATAAGGGTTCTTCTATGGATATAGGATTATGTGTCTTACCATGGGATTAATAAATAATTCACAACATGATTAATATATAGTCTCTAATTGAGTAAAATATAAAAAAAATTAACATAATTTATTTATTTTTATTTCACACATAGGATGAATTTTCCACATATACTATTTTTTGACCAAGGTTTTGCCTCACCTATGGTAAACATTTTATTACGAACTCAAAAGTGCACTCAATTTTTTGATCTAGAAAACCATTAGATATTATTCCCCCTTTTTAGAAAAACTATACCAGATTTCACTATTTAATATTTTTTATATTTTTTATATATTTTATATATTTTATATTATCAAAACTTTTATTCCAAGAAACTGTAGCCTTAGAATCACTAGCTATCTCATCCCCTAGTCTAAAAAATATTCCATAAAATATCCAATATATATAATCCATATCATTACACACTCTTTCCTAAAATGAACAGTTTGTCTTGAGTGTCTATTTGGTTGAGAAAAATCATGCACCTTATAGTGAACCTACTAATAGACCAATGATTTTCTTTCCAAAGATACCTATAGTAGTTTCAATGTTTCTACTAATTGTGGTAAAACATTTTATCCTAGAAAACCCCAAAAGTACTTTAGAAATCCCCATCCCTCCCACACATAACCCAAACACATTATATAATTGAAATACATAAATAAAGTGTTACATACATTGAACTTGATGGTGGTGCATTTTTTTCGAATAAATTTCTCAATGTGATCTAGAATATCCATAGATTATTCCTCATAAGAACGATCATGATAAATTGAAATAACCATTTAGATTAGTACTTTTTATAGATGAATTTTGTTATTTATTAGGATAGATACGTCTAACATATCATGAATACAAGATAGGTTTACTGGAAGTGCCAAGAGATAAGTTATAGTCTAAATAAGATCAAAAACTTCAATCTGACTGATATGTATAGGGATTAGTTTTTCGTTCCCTCTAAAACTCATAAACATCTACTATAGAGAAATTTTTGGAAAACCCTTCTCTGAAATATCATAATATAGATTTCATCGACTATTTTTGGCATAAATCTTCTATAAACATTGTATAACCATTACGTATTGCTAAATGGATCTCACATTCTCTTCCATTTCTTTCTCTATCACTACTCACAATATATTTCATTGTATAGCTACATCATAAAAAAAATGGAGTTCTAAACATCAGTCCATAGATCTCATCAAAATTATCCATCTAAATTTTCATGTGAAAGACACTAATGTAAGAAAACTAAAATAGAGAAAGGTTTTGATCCCCCTTCAAAGTCCTTAGAAAATGATTTCATAATATAATATAGTGATTGGATGGTTCTCTCAAATTGACCATATATTTGAGGATGGAACACTGAACTGAATGTCATGTATATATCAATATTTTGTTGAATAAAATGCCAAAATATTAAGGTAACACTCAAACCCCAATCATATACAATTGATTGTGACAATCCATGAATCCATACCATTTCATTAATCTATAATCCATAATATTGATCTAGAAATAAATCTTCTTAAATAGGGATGATAAATGTATAATTTTTAAGGATATAAAATATAAGCCATATGTCATTATTTCCATTAAAAATTTTAGGAAATCCAATGAAAAAATACATGGTGATGATTTCCCATTTCCATTCTAGTATCGATAATGGTTTTATCAAACACAACGATTAATTTCCATCATCCATAACCTGATAATATAATACGAATTGAGATAAAAACATTAAAATATCTTTCATCAATCCATATAAAAAAATACTATCTCAAATATATATATATATACATATATTACATTCAGAAAGAATAGAGAATAATGAACTAAGGGCTTCCTCTAACAACTATTTCATTTAATATAGTATGGATGGAACACATATATGGTTTATAATCCTTATAAATCAATCATGTTCAATGTTATACTAAATATATCATTTTAACTTCTTCTAAAGCTCTACATTATAAATATGCACCTCTTTAATCCTAAAATTAATAAATGGTTGAAAACATATTTGATAATGATAAGATTCACCCGTACCATAAATATTTCAAGATCCATCCTTTGAAAATCATTACATATTTGATATTTTTATATCCTTATCATATGTATCCTAGTATAATACTTCCAAATCAAAGCATAAACAACATTTTTCACATTCCATAGGTGGTAATGAATTGAGTAGTGGTAGTAGTAATAAATATTATCTATCCATATACTATATAACATGTTTAAATCTATATGTGTGAATATATTGTATAAATATTTTTTTTCATTTTACATATCATACTTTTCAATGTGTATAAAATTCTTCCATATGTTTAATGAAAAAATTACCATAGTGAACTCCCAATCATGAGTTTGTAGTTTTTCTCATGATGCTTCAATTGATGTCATGAACAGGGTATAACCGTGTCATTCACATGCGATCACAATCCCAATACCATATTATATGAAAATATATATATATCAAAAACCCTTATCATTCTTGGGTAATGTAAGGACATGTGCACTGACTAATCGTCTCTTTAGTTCTATCAAATATTCCTCACATTCATCCATCCAGAGGAACATGGATCCTGCACAAGATAACTAGGTGAGTGGATAAGATATTGAATATAAATTATAAATAAACAAACAATAATATTCATCTAAATTAATAAACCCTTAGATATCAATAACACTGGTTCGTCTTGGCCAACATCAAATAGTGTACATAGTTGATGGACCAATCAATATACCCTCACTAGAGATTAAATTTCCCAATAATGATACATTTTCTTGAAATAATTTACACTTTCTAATGTTTTCATGCATTTTCTCTACCAGTGTGATCTTTTTACCAATTATCAAGTAATATTCTTGTTCTTTCATAATCATTGACTAAAACATAATATCATCTTTGTAGACATCCACAAATTAATCATGGTTATCTATAAAGACAATATTAATTAAATACATGATGATATTTAAGGGAATTAGTCACTCCTAATGGAATCATTATATAATCTTAATATCTATACATTGTACAAAATGTATTCATTTTCTATATCCTTCTTCCTGACCATCAATTTGTGAGAATAGAAATAAAGGTAAATTGTGGCTATGTATTCAATTCCGTACATCTGATCAGAAAATCCATCAATATGGGTTAGAAGATACTTTTTCATGGTTATGATCTTGTTCAACTTCCAATAATATGTTGCTTCAAATTGATCCATCATTCATACTAATTGAAAATATAGGTACACCCTCATTGGGAATCATTTAGCCAAATGAATCCATTGTCAAGATTCTAATGCAGTATCTTCTTCAGTTCTAGAAACTCAATCAAGGAAATTCAATAGGTTTCCTTTGGAATAGCCATTGAAATATTTATGAGTTCAATTTAAAACTAAAGCTCACAATTAATTATAATTCTATCCAAATCTTATAAAATACATCTAAAATTTCAATAGAATAGACATATCCTCGATGTTGAGTTTCACCCTAACCATCTAAGATGAACTACCCTTTTAAATAAGAATCACAATATCCATTGTATGTTTATATTTTTAATTTCAATATTGAAAAATAATAGGTCAATTAATAATACATAATGTGACATCCCTTTCATCGAAATTTATGTGAGTTTAATGTGGAGAAATCCAACCCATTCCAAATATAACAAAAAATTAAACTCAAGGGAGACTAAAATTAATTTCATGAAATGGATTCCAACAAAATTAATCTGGATCATAATTTTTGAGTTAAGATGCAATAATCATTCCATTTTGTGTTTTCACCACTACATAAACATATAATAATTGATGATAGGGATTATTATTCCTTCAAAGTATTTATGGTATATTTTAATTCATAAAACTAAGATTAAATATGGTACTTCACTATTTGATCATTCTTATTACAATGTCAGCTTCTTCATTCTATCTTTAATCCCATAGAAAACCCAAAATACTTTTCATGATCATCAATCAATTTTAATCAGAATAAACAAATATATACTAATAAGATTTCATGAAAAAATATATTAAATCTATGAAAACATAATAATAACTCAGTTCATTCATGGACATTATTCAAATCCTTCACGATCTTCCATAAATAGAATGGTAATTTTTTTCAAAATATCTCATGGTAGTGTAATACCAGTTGTGATACATGGCATCTTATCATGGACCAGGTGGTGATCGAGTAAAATTACAATGATTGATGTTTAGAATTATTACCCAATGTTATAACTATGGGAGAGAGACATCCTCATTTAGTATACAGACAGGGATTTAGTTTCTCAAAACCCACTCGCTCTATCCCTCACCATAATTCTAGGAAATTTTATATAACATAGATTTATCCTTATGGTAAACAATAACGATTTCATATTCAAAATTTAAAGTATTGAACTAATCCTTTCCCTAATACAAACTAAAATTACCCAAACTTTTATTATATAGATATTACATCATAATATAAAAATATTTATTACAAAACATAATGATGAATGGAATTATCATTTAGTGATGTTGTCTTTAGAATCATGGATACAAAAACAATTGTTTCATAGGTGAAGTATATCATCTCTTACTAATCTATTCATAACTATAATCCTTCTATGACATGTCATACATAATATCATTCCCCAAAACCTGTGAAAATGAAACATATGTAAGTGTGATCTCATATGTTCATTAGGTGTAAACAATAGAGATGTCAACATAACATGAGCATAATGTTATGGAAACATATAATAACAATTTAAAACCATGACATTCAAATCACATACAATTAAAATGAGTGATGTAATATATCATTTTAATTTATAAGACATGAAAAAATATAACATAATAAAATTATCCTTGAGAATAAAATTTTTATAAGACATATATTTATAGAATATACATAAAATTATGAATTAATTACATAGTATGCGACGTTCATTGTCAAAAACTAAAATGGATGATCAGATTCACCCAAAAAACTATCATAGTTAAAATGGATCTCTTCCAAGACTATCATTGTATAAATGATCCCTTACTGAACTAAGATAACTCCCAATTCAATTTCTATTTATGTCAATAGAATCTAATCTTTACACAATGCATTAGAGTGTGACTTAGGATTCACCTATCAGATAATCAAAAAATTTGTTTTCTATAGGATCATAAAACATTATTCATTTCATATCCTATACAAACAAAATGGGTCACATAAAAATTTCTTAATAGAATAAACCATAGAGGGGAAATGTGATTCATAATTATCCAATCAATTCAAAATAACATAACCCATGGAATGAAAATTATTTATGTTTAAATATCTTGGTCATAATCATAGAAATATTAGTGAAAATATAAGGATGGTATCCATGTAACATAACCCCAATAAATTTTCATTAATATAAAAACATTTAATCTTATATGTAAAATGACTTGGAATGATCCCATGGGGAATTTTGTTTATAAAATAAAATTTTTGCAATGAAAATTTCATTTTTTAGAAATATAATTTCAGAAATACAATGAAAAAATAAATTTAATTGAAAATAATATTTTACACTTATAATGTAATATTTAAAACACTCAGTGTTCATAAATATAGAAAATAATGTTCATGTTGTACATGTTAAAATAATGATTAATTTAACATTTTCGTTAAAAGGTCAAAAAATAACTCAATGGGTGAATTACAAGAATATTATTTTAAAAAATTTAATGAAAATCCAAAAAAGGAATAAATTTTCTTTAATATATCATTATATATCTATAGAAAATTATATAAAATATTTTTAGAAAAAAGTACATGGAAAAAAATGATGTTTTTCTAAAGGGAGAAATAAAGTTAGTTTTACTTGAACTCATTATTTTGAACCATTCAATACATAGAAAGAGAAAAATAAATGGAAGTCATTTGTTTTAACTAAATAAACATATTATAACAAAATTAAAGTTCTTCATGATAGGTATATCATTATAAATAGATTTTGGAAGTATAGTCATAAAAAATCTTGATAAACAAAGAGATTGTAAAATAAATCAATTACCACTAAGGTAACTTTTGAATAATAATCCCCATGAAAGATATAAAATTAGATGGATATTTATATTATATAATTTTAATTATATTAATAATTATATATATTAATGGGTAGTATATAATCCATATAAAAACATTTTTTGATAACGCATGTGTCCCATAGAAACAATTGTGAGACGAAAATCCATTACAGATTTTAGGATTTAAAATCATAATCACCATTAAATAATAAAATAAATCAAAAATATAAATTTCATTAAAATAATTATATTCAAGATATAACTTGATAAATGGGAGTTATATAAATCACAAATAGTAAATTTGTGGTGAAAATTTCATATGTCTCTCAAAAATAATAGAGGGGTAAAACACCTTACTTTAATCCTCAACATCTTTCAAACATTTTGACCTTCCCGTATAATAAAAATTAATTTATTATACATCAATTAATTAACCATAATTATTTACATAAAATATTTTTTGATCTATTTGTGTTGTTTTAATACACATTTATTAATAATTCTTTCGTAAAACCATGTTTCAAGTAACACTGATTTGTTTTTCATTTATGTTTTGATTTAGTATTTTTGTTCCATTTATAGTGATCATATTTAAAAAATATAAAAATAATTAACATTATATAAATATAAATATATATTAATTACATATGTATTCATAGTAATCCTGAAGTGATTGATATATAAAACAAATTAATGTATTCATGGAGATGGTAGTTTGAATGTATGCATGAACAATGATTTCATTTCTCGATGGAATGAATGAAAGAATGGTAAACACTATATAACCATTAATGAATCCGTATGATGATATATATCACATTGTTTCATTACATATTAATTAATTTGCTTGTAATACGTAACTGAATAATGAGTAGCATCACTTTGCGTGTTAGTAATCCACGTTACACATAAGCGGAGTTATTGTATTCTCTTGAAATAGAATATAAGAATATGTCAATTATATAATAACTCAATTATGGTAATTATATCATAAATAAAATTTCAATATCGTAAATCCATCATTATATCCATCCATGAGAGTTGGCGATGGAAAATAGAATACATTTTATCATGAGGTTGTAATGCGCCTTACTCACAATCGACGGACTCATTTCCCATTTGATGGAAGATGATATGGATATAGGTTATTACATTGAAATAATAATATCTATGTATATTTTAGATACTGGTTTCAATATATAAAAATAGTGTAATAACATTCAAAGGATTTGGAAGATGATTTAAACAAAAAAACATGGTTATGAATATTACCTCTTCTTAAGAAAACACATTATTTTTATACCTAAATTATTGTAAGAGATGTTTACTAATAAATTAAGGTATTTTGATGAATGGATGGAAAAAACGATGTGATTTTTTTGGTATTGGATTAACCAATTTGATTTAGATGTTTGAAGTGGAGTGTATAAGGGGGACACTTTTATATGTTTTTTAGAGGACCCACTTGGATTTTCTGATAAGAAAAAGGTGTGCCCATGTTTTAAACATACTAGAATGATAAAAAAATGTTTAATTATAGATAATAATAGGTTATAATTTTTAAATAGTTCCCTAAAAAAAATTTTAGTCACTTTTTTAAGACATTTTTCCAGTTATATTTTTAGATAATCTCTCTCCCCCTCTTTAAAAAAATTTAATCTATAATGGGGGTATTTAATATTTAATATTTTTACTATTAATTTTTTTAAAAATAATAGTTTAAATTATTTTATAATATTATTTATTCTAATTATGATATGAAAATAATTTTTACACGTTCTATTCACAGAATATGGAAATTATATTTTAATAATAAACTTGTAGATGTGATAAAAAAATATCTATTCCAAATTGAAAGTTTTAATAAGTATTGAACTTTTAAATATAAAAATTAGAATGAATTGTATTCAAATTTCAAAAAAAAATAGTAATTAAATTATTTATCTAATTTTTTAATTATTACATTTATAAATTAGGTGGATCTTTTTAAATTACTTTAATGAAAATGCAGTTTTTAATAAAAATTATTATTCTCACTATTCATAAAAAAATAAGCATTTCATCAAATTCTAATAAAATAACCCTTATATAATGTTTTAATATTTATTCCTAAAATAATTTAAATTTATTTAAGTTAAATTTATAAAATATTCCTAAATTAATTTCATTACTTTTTTATAAAATAAATGTAAATCATTTTATGATAAAAGGTTGTTTTGATGCACATAAACACTTTACCAAAAATTAAGTACTTATATATAAATATAGTTTCATTATATATAACATTTATAAATAAATTATTGAAAATATATTTATTCATATGTATACCACTAAATTTATAATCTATGTTACAATGGTATAGTTTAAATAAGAATATTAATAGTATATTTTGGTTTGTTAAACTGGATGTTTCATGTAACCAAAGATATCAATCTAATTATAGTTTTTAACAAAATATATTTAAATATATATCATGATGTTAAATATAGTTTGTTATATTAATAACCACTTATGTGGTGCCACTGTCTCAAGCCAACATCCCACATGGTTGGCTCACACAATTAGTCAAATCATGCGTGAACCATTCCTTTCCCAATACATCACAATGCATGATTTCCCCTAGGTACCTTACTTGTCTTAATAAAATAATGTACTGATTCTCCAACTATATTTAGATTCTTAGAAAACGTTTTGTAATTTTTTAGAGATGGTGAACAGTTTCTACTAACATTTCTCAAGGTATGAACCTCCAAAAAGCACTTCCAAAAAACAATGAAGCTTTACAGCAACTCGTGCAACAAAACCCATGTCTCATATAAAATAATTCTAATAAAAAGATATTCAAGTAAACGAATTTTTTGTTTCTATAATAATTTAAACTAATCCTTTAATTTATTAGGATATATTCAATAGACTGTTTAGGGCCACAATGCAGATATTACCAAATTCCCAGTTATTTCTTCTTGTAAATTATCATCCAAAAAAATCCTGACCATAGTAATATAATCATATTATTATCACAATTATAATAATATATAAATTGGTAATAAAATAATATATATTTATTCATCTTCGTTAAAAAAGTAAAAAAATAACCTCTATCATCTGTTTTTATGGACAACTGCCTCCATGAATCAGCATCACACATTTCTCATGACCACCACTCTTCACTAGTTAAAAGTATGTAATTGAAGAATAAATGTTTAGTATAATATAAAATATTTATTGTTAATTGAAAATTTTTACTCTTGTATCATTTCATATCATTCTTTGGTAAATTAAGAAGTTAGTTATGTGTTGTGCAGAATACCTCCTCCATGATGTAATGTTTTGTGTTTTTATCATGTTTCTAATTCCATTTAAAAGAATAAAAAAATATTTCAAAATATTTAAAAATAATTATGTCTATTTTATTCTAGGGTAACAATACTATAATCATCCTTATGTATACTCACCCATTGAGTTGTAGTGTTTCCTTGTTTGGGTTAGTTTGACCACATACACACATTGCACTATAATCCACTATCATGGATGGCTATAGGAATAAAAATACAAGTATTATTACTGGTTTATAAAATATTATTATTGTTTTATGGTTATATAAAGGTGAAAATTATTATCCAAATTATTATTATGATATCATCATCAATCACCAAAATTACTGAAATAAAATGACACTAATTCAAATTTCATGCAACTTACCTAACAGAATTATTGATTGAGATTTCAGGTATGTAAATAAATATAATTTATCATTTCATATATATGAAATTGTTTATTAATGATGAACTCAATATAAAATAATGGGTACTTTAGTCAACATAATAAAGAATATGTAAAACAAATAAATTTACAAACAGTAAATATTGAAAATAAGCAATAACAAATAAATATATTCATTATAAATGATATTCAATAATACATATAAAAGGTAAAGAATATGAGTAAGGGTATTTAATATTATATTAAAAAAATTATTTACACATGTTTTGAGTGAATATGACTATGTTGAAAAACAAGTTCATGGGTTCTATGTCTCAAAAATGATATATTGCATCATATTTTCTATCATACACCATGATATATTCCATATAGTATGATTAATATATAATGAAATTATTTCACTAGATTAAATTAACTCATTGGGTTTTAATATGTATATAATTTTATATTTTCATGTATAATTCAATTAAAAAGATTCAAAATTGTAAAGGAAATTTTGTAACTCAACTCCATTTATTGTGTTAAATGATTCTCTCTGATGTTATATCATGGCTTATTTGTTTATTCCAACATATGATTTTATTTCATAGATACTCAATTTCTCATATAAGAAAAAATTATACTTTTGATTCAAATAAAAATTATAAATGAATTTTTTCCCCATTTAATATACATCATTATTATGAATAATTATCATTCACTATAAAACATATTTTTCATCCTTTCCATTTTTTTCAAAAAAAAATTTAACCTTTATATTTGAAAATAAAATTATGTATTATCTCATGTAACCATAATATTTTCTTTATCATATTTTCCAACAGATATTCTATTGTCTCATTTTATGACATGGGTTTTCAGTGAAGGTATTTCAAAATAATAGAAATATTTTACATAATTTTAAAAGAAAATGTGTTATCTTCCACTCCACATTTAATTTAGAAAATCATTTTATTATTTCAAGGTTATATTTTTAATTTTTTCATTTATATGTTACTTTTTTAAAATTTTATAATTTCACATTTTGAAATCTATTTTTTTTAATGTGATATAAAAAATCTTTAATTATGAAAAAGAAAATAAGAAATCTATTAAAAAATCTTAAATTTTCATCTTTATCCCAAAAGGATATTTCCTTGAAAATTTAATATATTAATTATTATATATATTCTCTTACAATTTTATGGGGTTTTACTAATGTAAATCCCTTACATTATTTTTTATTAATATTCATTGAATATTGATGATTATTATCCCAATGTATTTACACTACAAATTCTCTTTATTTTTTCGAAATGATTAAATGGTGTTTACATGGACACTCTATAATGATGTATTAGGGAAATTATTGTCTCAAACAAACCACATATGTCTATATAAGTGAAATACCATATAATTAATTTCTTCAATGAATGGAATATAATAATAAATTTAATGAATATATTTTATTACCAATTTATTTCTAATTGGTTCATCAATTTATGATTATAAAAAAATCTGAATCATGTTTTTATTTTATTCCTCATGAAAAGGATACGAATTAATTATTTATTCCATTTATTCTTTTTGATATAATGAGAAGATAATTTCAAGTGAACACATATGTATGGATGAATGACGGGTGGGGTCCTTTATTTCACTCCAACGTATTGGTTGAATGTTTATATCTCAGGAGACATGTATACGAGGGAAAATTATATTGTATAATAATTCAGGGTGAAGATGTGTGACTCAATATGTTGATGTTTATATTCAAAAAAATTTATTCCATAGTATTCTATTTATTTTTATAACTATGTTGGGTGATTTTTATTGAATAGTCTTTCCACCCACTTTTTATTAATTTCTTATACTATTATGTGTCATATTCCATGACTTGTGTTTTATAATTTATGATTTCTTTGGAATAATTTTCATATGGTTTTTAATAGTAAACATTTGATAATATTGTTTTCACATCTGATAATATTACGACCACATATGATATTTTATTTTCATCACTTATGTCTACAATTACTAAATATTTGAGTTCATCACGTTATTAAATTTCTATTTCCAGATCTTATAAAGAAAAGTAATATATATGATGTGTCTAGGAGAGAAACTTTTAAGAGATAATTGGTTTGAATTATTGAAGATTTATTATGGATTGTGTAGTTTATTTTATTGTGGAAAGTATATATATTAGTTGATAATTTCATGGTGTTTTTAGTTTATGTTTTTTCATAATACTCAAAAACTCTAAACCTAATAACAATTAGGAATGTATAATAATTAAATATTTTCATTAATTCATTTAATTTAGATTGTTATGTTCCTATGTTTAAAAAAATATACAATATATGAATGAAATTATTATGATTATAGAAATATATTATATTATATTCTTCAGTACCTATTAGTATTATAGAAAATAACACCTTCACTCATGATAAAATTTGGATAACCACCACCATGAAGTGATGTTTTTCATTTTTCATTTCGAAAATCAATGGATTTTTATAATGATTTATTTAATAATTAAATATTTTTTTATAGTAAAATTATGATCTTTTAAAGGTAAACATTTACATAGTTTATTTACATTTCAACCATTATATAAATGAAAACATAGTTCATGTGTAAGTACAAATTTTCCTCTCCATGAATCAATGTGATTTATTTTTTCATACTACATTAAATTTATGGTCATAAATGTACATTGAATTGTTGAACATGGTAGTTAATTTTTTTTAATATTATTGAGATAATGCAACATTGACCCCATCATCAATGGTTAACACACCAACCATAATTTAAGATATTATGAACAAAATAACCTTAAAATTTTATAAATATACATATTTGAATTAATAAATAAATAAATCAAAGTAATAAATTGTATCAAATATTAATAATAAATGAATAAATTTGAAAAAGTTTATAAAAATTAAATTATAAATATGATTTTATTAGTCAGGAATGTAAAAACATACATGGACATTTAGGACACAAAGTAACTTATTTTTCTTTATAATAGTTCTCTAAGTGTTTTAAATTATTTAAAATTATATTTACATGTTCATTTTAATATTTTTATAAATATATTATTCATACTCAAATGATGGGATTAAATTAATTCTAAATATATTTTAGATTTTTTATAGTGGTTTAAAATGGAATACTTTTTAGATTTTATACCTGTCATTTTAGCTTCCAATGTAACTGTGAGATGAATAGTTTTTAACGTCTGTTACATTCCCACATTTTCCTTATATCATGGATAATATTTTTTATCAATATTATTTTTCATGTTTTTAAGGTTTTTTAATGATTAACTTATTCTCATTTATCAGTTAAATGATGGAACACCCTCCTAGAACACATAATCACAGAAATCAAACTTATGATTGTATGGACTCAAGAGAACCTCTCTATATACCAGAGGCTAAAAACTAGTAGTGAGGTCCTTGGTTGTCTCTGTGGGTATAATATTCCCTATAATAAGATTGTATAGTTCTGGAATAATATTAAATAAAAAAACAAATTATAATTAAAATATTTGATAATATGAATCATTAGAAGTAAACCATCCAGACATATTAAACTAATGATTATCCACAATATCCATTTCAGGTACAAATGATAATGATGTTATGTTTCATTAAAAAAATTGGAACCAAGACAACATAAGTACAAACTATAAAAATTTATATTTAAATACTAAAATTATAAATTCAAAAGGAATACTAAGATTACGCTCGGTTTTCTACTCATTTACACCATCATTTCACATTTACCAAACATCTAAATCTATACACATTTCATTTTCTAGACCTACAACCATGAGGAATTTTTTATTACCAATCATCAACTCAAATAGTGTGTGATAGAAATATATTATAAAACCACAAGAATAATATGTAAATAGTACATCCTATGATTATATTTATATAAGTGAAGAGTTAATATGATATTTAGAATAATAAGACACTAAAATAATAACCATGTTGGGATTTGGTTCCTCATGGGATTCCTAGCCGGCCATACCTACATTTTCCTAATCAGGATGTTTCTAAATAGTTACCATGTAAGACATAAATTCATTAGAATATTCTAAGAGTTCCCATGAAATAGAAATAATTATGGAGGACCTATGGTGTAAATGATTCATCGGTGTCCTTAGAGTGTCAGGGAATCACAAAAAAATTTCCATGCAACCAAGACAATGGGTTCAAGAATAAAATTATGGTTACATCCATGGTTATAATTTGGGAAATATTATATAATTCTTTTCATTTTAGTACATTGATTGTAAATCTAATAATCAATATGAATGGATCTAGAGGTGATGATCCAATGTGTTGTATTCCGCATGACCTCAGGATGAATCCAATGGTATAATCGTAGAAAATCATTTTTCTAGATACAAAATGGATGAATCATTGATACAATTTTGATTATTTAATATGATAATAATACATTGAATGAATTATAATTTGGTATCTCCCTCAAGAACCATCTCAATTAATAATGTTGGTGTCCTTTAAGTCCTCAAGGAATTCCCTTGGGAATCAAACCCTTACTCAAATCTAACCACTACTTCAATAGTAAATAAGTTCCATAATAATTTTTCACCATTTATAAATAATCACAGGTTGTGTATTAATTAATTCATCTATACCATTCCATTTAATTTTAGATATTACTTTTCATTCCTAAGGAAAAATTATCATAAGGGTGTTCCTATGTTTTTGTCATGTTGTATATAAACAATAAGGTGCCTAATGAATGGTATATTATTAACAAAATCTTTTTTATTAATTTATAATGTCTTGCTAAATTTAAATTTTATAATTTATGTAGTCACATGTACTTGGTATCAATTTCTCACATGTACAAGGTCTCTCCAAAAGGGTGGATTCTTCGTGAGGTTACAATATCCCATAAGGACAATAGGCATAATCAGAGGTCCATGTCATTTTTTCCACAATTAATATAATATATTAAATAATTAAAATGAAACAAATTAATATTCTATTGTACCACACAATGGAATTATTATTAAATATTTATATATTGAGGGATACATTGTATAATTCCTTCCTTATGATGATAGAGGAAAACTCATCTAGTATCTACATTAGACCATAGCAGAAATGATACAATATTGAGGAATAGAATAAAATATATATATAAAGGTCATGTTATCATTCTCAAAAATTACACTATATATAATGAAATACACTGACCAAAGAAGGTAATGGATTGAAACTATTACTTGTATTCATTATACGTGACACAAAACGAGGTAAACTACGTATGATAGTGGTAGTGGGTTCAAATTCATGATTTGAGGTTGAAGGGAGCTCTCATAGTAGAGGGGTATTGTTTTTAAAGTGAATAAAATATTGGGGTTATCATTTTAAATTATTATAGTTGAAAATATGTCATTTTACACTTCTCTAAAGGAAACACATATGTTGAATGCATAGTTTGTCCAAACTCTGCCACACAACTACCATTGTAGAATTAAGGGTGCATGTTAGGTGCATAGTTGGTCCAAATCATGAACCACTTTGTAGATTTCTATAGCACCAAAAATGTCTATTAGACCTTAAATATATTATTAAATTAACTTTTCACCTCCTCCAATTCTTACAAATGGTTGGGCCACATGGTTACTCTTAATCGTATCCCGACCATGCTCCTTTGGATTTTTTCCAAAAAACCAGAGCATCTAGCTCTTGAAAATATATAGAATCTCAAAAAACAATTAATAATAATTTATGAAAATTTATAATGTTTAAAAGGAATTATAAAAATAAAAAATAAATTATATTCAACTTGTAAAAATCTAGGACTTTACTATGTACCCTTTTATGCAACTTTTTCTTGAGTTTTTCTAAAGGTAGTTAATCAATCGTTGATAATATTTTTCCAAGTGATCTTGTACCTCATCCTCCCTCTCCCCTGTACCATACTATATGATATGCTACATCCATAGTACCCACAAATGTGGTACATACCTTCCATGGAGGGCCTTCATGCTCTAATATACTATATTAATAAGATGATCTTAAGAATAAGCACTGACCACTGACTTGTCATCTATAGTTTCAATTATATATGAATAATCGAAATGATAATTTAAATGTCATGATACATGGGAGAAACCCATAAAATTGTGGTAACATTATCCAGGAATAATAGATTAATCGAAACCCATAATTTTCATACCTATATAGAAACCTGGTATGATTTATTTATAAAGATATAACATGAACCTGATGATAGAATGATGTAAAATAGAACATTGAAAAATAACATGTTCTAAGGATCTTGTCAAATAGGTCTTTTATATGATGTAGTGGATAATGGTTATTCATCATAATCTGGTCAACTGATTCTAATTCATGAAAATAATTATGGAATCATCAATTTCATAGTATAAAATCATTGTTTAATTTCAAAGTGAAGTAATTATCCATATGAAACCCTTAGCTTCCAAGTCCTCTAATTTCCACATAAGCTCCTAAAAGTCATAAATAAACAACCTATAAGGAGGAATTGATACCAATAAATCTCCTATAAAATTCATTATTAAAAACTCTACCTCTATCATAGGATATAGTCCAATGACCAATCAAGAAATATGGTCCTAAATTTGTCAACTACATGATAGAAAACAGTCTGTTGCATTCCGTATTATTATTAGAGATGATCTGAAATTTGGATTGATTCCTTGAACATCCCTTGATGATCATATACATATTAAATCACATGGATATTAAATTAAAAATTTTAAACATAATCACTACCCACATGTAATGTGTAAGAAACACATAAGTGATAAAATTAGTATGGATAATATAGTTAACCAAAAAGTTGATCCAATGAATGAAATCAAATTCTATCATATTGAGTAAGAAGTGGTTCAAAAAAAATTGTAACATATAATATTGAGAGAAAAATATA
Source organism: Viscum album (assembly GCA_963277665.1). Classification (NCBI taxonomy): domain Eukaryota; kingdom Viridiplantae; phylum Streptophyta; class Magnoliopsida; order Santalales; family Viscaceae; genus Viscum; species Viscum album. The sequence continues at coordinate 557,182,329 of OY728138.1, forward strand.
TACATTGTAATATATTTCCATACTACAATACCAATGGAGTATCAAAATTCATTACCCCATAGATGTAAAAAAAAGTTATCCCAAGTTTATTCATGATAGATATAGAGATAAGAGATTGTGATGTGCCTATATAAAATATAGAAGATAAAAAAGTAGAGTCTACTATGATCTTACCTATCAATACATACATTTTAGAAATTTTCATCTTCGTTGAAGTCTATAATACATATATATAGTAGGATTCCTAGACTAAATCTACCACATTAACAACATGATATGGTCTATTTGGATAGGGTTTCACATCCTAGATATAGAATCCTTAACCAAATCCTCCTCCTAAAATTGTGTGTCAAATTGTACTCCAAAACCCCTCATGATATGGTTCTACTGATCCAACTTGAGAAGGTGGAAATGGATTTTATCTTCTCACACCATGAACAGATGGTAAGGATTGGACTAATCTCTAAAGATGACTTAATTTTTCACAAACTGTGTACTCCTTTATATCATAGTCACACTGAGTCAACAAATGAACCTATCTCCAACACTAAGGGTATCTAAAAAAATATTCATTGTGAATAAATTTTATAAAACTGATCTACTATCAATCCTACATACCATGCTTCTTTTGGCTGGAAAAACTACCTTTTTTAGTGTTCATCAACTTTTTCATGTACTACATCGTTCATCAGGCTGCACTAAAAAAAGGTCCTAGTTCACAATATTCCAAATAATAGTTAGTCATAACATATTTACCCATGTTCGGATGGAATACATGATACCACCTTCAAAACACCTTGTTTTAGATCACTCAATATCGAATAGATATGGTGAAATGCAATAAATCTCAATAAAATGAGCTAAATAGCCCATAACAGACATCATTACCTTCCCTAGATTCATGAGATACCTTTCTTGAATAGATCTCAGTGTCTCCAGAAATAATTAATCACATAATAAAAATTATAAATATCGCCAAACAATATCTTGATACCAATCAATCTAGTTTACGACATCCCACTAGTACTTGAAAAATCCTCCAAACATATAATAAGTGAGCATAAAATTCTTTTATGGATGTCTGTCCATATGATCAATGGTAGAAAAAATGGCCTCTATCCAAGATTCAATAGACTAATGGAATCCTCCCCCAAAGAAATTTTGTGGTTACTACTACATTAAGTCCCTTTAAAACATTGATATAGTCTGTACATGTTATGGATATCCCTCTATAAACCAAAATAATGTAGAAACCCTTTATGAAGCTTATTTTCAACTCCCTTTCTAGATACAACATGAGGTACAATTATAGGTTCTTCATGTGGAACTACTAGTGTTACAGGTCCCACCACTGAAAAATAATGTTCATCACCACATTATTAGAAATCCATCTGATTATATCATAGAAGAATTTATCTACAATTTCCAAGAACACACCTCATAAAATTATAATAATTAAAAAAATGTTCTTATAGTCTAATAATAAACATAACCATTTACCAAAAAAACAAGCTAACACATCTACCAAGAATCTATGGTCATGGTATTGGTTAGATTCTTAGATTTAATTATTTGAATTACATTATATGAATTGTTAATTACAATATATTGTGTAAAATACCATTTAATTTTTAACTTGAATCACCATTTAATGGAAACATTTTATTCATAAATTTTGAATTCAACGTTTTATACATATATAATCATTTATAAATATCAATGTCTTGTTATATGTTTCTATCATTCCTATGTTTTAAATTCAAACAGTTTATAAGTTGAAAATGGTAATACATGTAACTACAACAAAACCCTTACATCTATTAATTTAATTTTATAGGGAATATATTATTATTCAAATATATGAATAAAAATTCATTTTTTATAGATGTATACAATTTATACAGTATAATTGGACTCTGTTTAGTGAAAATCAACTTATGTTTTATCCTATTAAACCAATGGCTCATCTATCAAACATTTAATTGTTGGATAATTAAGGCACCACTACTGAGGAATATAAAAAATTAGTTAGTTTTAAGAATAATATATAATTAATCCAAATAATATTATCCTTGAAAGAAATTTTATAATATTTTGACATATAATATCCAAGGCACTAAGAATATTCATTATGAAATGAATTTCATTAAGTAAGCATGGTATGTAATGATACATGAAGATTGAATCTCTTTATGACTATGATGATTCATTTGTAATTATTCTTTTCCCTTGAGGGACAATGATGATATTTTATATTGTAATAATCCAACAATAAATAAGTGTAACACATCAGAGAAATCAGTTAGATTATATTAGGGAAAACTAGAACATCAAATCTAATCCCAACACAGTTGGATTTCCCAATATATATGTTAGATACTCCCATTGACAGACTCATTACCAAATTCTAGTTCTTCTTATTTTCATTCTTAACCATACCAAATTGTATTGAAAGGAAAATAATGTTTTAATACCACCTTTTAACATCCCTTATCATCAACATTAATAAAAATAACTAAACCGGTGGCCACATTGCAAACACACCTCCCCATATTCCAAAGGAACTTGAATAGTTTCGAGGTCCTAGAGTGTGTCTAAAAACAGACTATTACCACTTTTAAATGTTTAAACAATCAAAATAATAAGAAATAATTAAATATTAAATTATTAAAAGAATCAACTATAATGTGAATAATTCTATGTAAAAAAACTAGACATAATAAACTGATGAGTGGTCACAATATCTGAGTAATATTAAAATGATTAATATGTAATGATTCTATTCAATAAATGAATGTTTGAAAAAAATGTAAATCTTATATCTAATTACATATAAATAAAAATAGGAAAAATCCAAAATCATCCAAATCATGAGATAATTCATATTCTCCCACACACCATCTTATCTCATGAATCAAACAAACATTTTTGTACACATTACCTTGTTTAAACAAGCGGTCACGATTTCTATATAGGTACAAATCAGTATCCCTAACAGGGTGTGATTAAAACCCAATAGGATAACAATAGCATTGTCTATAAAAAAAATCATGTTATTATAAATATATTTCTCTCTAGGTGTGATGATATTCATAGTAGGAAATATAAATAATAAACATATAAGTCTTGGGTTTATCAAACAATGCCCAATTGAAGATTCATTATTAATCATCATCTATATATCTCTAAATAGGTATCTTTTGATATGTCAGGGCGCAGTAATATACTAAGAGTACATGATTAAGAATAATAATTCTGCAGTACCCAAGTTGAAAATGATGCATCATTACCCTTTGTGGGTCATGTATGTTAATAATGAAATCCATGTATGCCAACAAACGTGTCTAAGCTTAATCCAAGAGGTAAACCCTAAGCATTCAACAAGATAATTATGTCTAACCGGTCCTTGGAATAAATCTTATTAAAATATCAGGCTAAGTATGAATGGATCCCAAGATGATGATCTAAGGCATCGCATGTCCAGGGACTACAAGGTGATTCAAAAGATATAATAGAAGGCATTATATTTTTTTTCGATACAAAACAAATGGATCATGAACACTATATCAATGAATTAATATACTAATAAAAAACATCAAATTCCAAGGTGGTTGTCTCCCTTGGAAATTGGATCAATGAATTAGTGTGGGGTCTATTGAGTTTTTAAGGAGTTCCCGTGGAATCTAAAGATGGATCAAGTCTGAACACTCCTCCAATAGTATGAATTTTCCATAATATTTTTTCAACAATTATATATAATTATAGGACATGTAAAAATAAAAAAATATATCATTATAATTAATAAAAATTTTCACTTAAATTATTATGTAAAATGTTTAATAAGATAATTATTATATTTTGGTCATTATATAGATAAAAAATAAGTTGCCATTAAATGTTGCAATCCATTATACATCAAAATTATTCATTACATATAACATAATCAAATTCCCTTTTAATATTTATTCAATCACATGTAATTGGTGTCAATGGTTAATTTCTAGGAGGACCAACCATCATGGGTGAATTTTGGTGAGTTTCTATTCTCCAGTAAGATTAATAATTATCAGAAGAATTCTAGTTTAATGTTTACAAAATTTATATAATAGCTTTAATAAATGAAATTAATCACTTGGAGATTATGGTGTGAGAAAAGATAAAAAAAATTATAAATGGTTAGACATTGATGGAAATGGCATGGAAAACATATCTTCTTGTTGCAGAAGATCAGTCCTCCAATGTCAGCCTTAGAACTGAGTTGGAATATGAGAAAATAGAGAAATTAAAGAATACCCAACTTTTTGTAATATTTTCTTGAAAAAAATAATATTTATAGTAGATATATAAAATTAATAAACAAGATGATTGATTGAATCTCTTACTTCTATGCTTCCAATGTGAAAAACAATGAGAGAAATGGAGTCTTAAAGGGGGAGAGGGATCAACGACTAACATTGAGGTTGAAGGGAGATCTCATCCAATATGGATTCAGTGAATGGAGTGAATTAAAAATAGGGTTTTGTTGGTCATATTATTAAATATAAAACAATTAATTTTAAAATTCATTAATGGGTTGCATGTTTAGGCCAAATTGTGACACAAATTTGCTACTCAACTACCTAAATGGCACTAAAGGTGTGTTCTACGTGCACAGATCAGAGAAAATGTACATATCACGTCCACCCATAAATAAACTACTATAGTACCTCAGATTGACATAAAAACGTTTTAGTGGTTAAACTAACCGAGAATCCCCTCTAAATAGGACTCAATGTCGAGATTCATGTTTATGACTTGCCATTCTCTAACAATGTTCCCCGAGATTGTTTGTAATATACTGGAACTATGGGATTTGAAAAGTCCCCAGATAATCCTTAAAACATCATCAATAATTTAAAAACAAGTATATGGTCACAAGGAATATTTAAACTGAAACATAATGGATGAGAAACTCATAGAAATATGATGTTATAGAATTTTTTATATAATAATTTTCAAAAGAATGTGATATTTCTATTATTTTTATTAAAAAATGTGTTGTGTATTTTCTTATGATTTCATAATATTTTTTCAATGGGTTTGTGGTGAAAAGTTATTTTTTTCAATGTTTTTTTTATATGGTTCTTGGTTGTTATAGATTATGATGGGGTAGCCTGATATATGTAATTATGATTGTTGATCATGATTTATCTATATAATGTGTTGGCTAATGGGTTTTTCATAAAAGCTGAAATATGTGATTATGACCACATTTGATACTACCTTTGAATTACCTGGGCTTTATATATTCTAACACCAGTTAAACCCAAGTGAACATATTTTATTAATATTATATTACAAGATATAAGTTTTATTATTTTTTAAGGGTTATTAAGGAATTGTTTTTATTTCATGAGGTATATATTGTTAATGAACATTTATACATAAATTTGTTTTTTTACAAAAAACAAATTACAGTGTTTTCATGTTCCTCGTGATGCCTATATGATTTTTCAATGATTACTATGAGGATATGCAGTTCCTTTAAATAATAATATTTTCATAACGGTGATGATTTTCGACTCAAATTTCTCTTTTTTCATTCTAAATCATTATGAATAATATTTTCCACATTTTTATTTAACAGTTGTAATAATTATATAAAACTCTAAATCTAATCTATATTATAAATTTATAAAATTGAATCCCCTCTTAAAAATCATGTAATTGTAATTAAATAAAGATTTAAGGTGTTTTATTTGGTATCATATATGGTGTTTAGATAACATTTGAAGTTATGATTTCATTAGATTTTCTATTTTTAAAAATAATTAGAAAACAAATGGGTTAAAGTTAATTCTTTGGGATCAGAAGTTAAAATTAATCTATAACCACAAGGGTTATTATATGATGGAGAATAATTTTTTTTTTTTATAAATTGAATGAATTTAAATTAAGGATACTTAATTAATGACCTATTTGTATTAATAAGATGGATTATTGTGATATTATAGAGTATATTTAAACTAAAAAATTTATATTTCAGTAGATAGATGGAATTTGATGTAACCGCATTAACAATGGATATGTTGGAAAATACAATGGTTGTCTAAATTAGTGACTATATGGGACATGAGAAAGATTAAAAATTATGGTGTTTATACATAACAACATAACTCATGTTATGATTAAAACACTATAAATAGTGTAATTTCCAAAGATTGAAAGTTAGATAAAAAAGTGTTTTATTTAAATTATAATAATAAAGAGCATGAGGCAAGAAAGAATCAACTTTATATATGTCAATAATGATGGAATAATAAACTATTTAATTATCTCTAACTAATAGGTAGATGTTTAAAATGGGTGAGTATATTCATTATAAAAATAAATATCCCAAGAAGAAATATTGTGAAGGGAATCATCAAGGTTTTATGAATCATGGTTTGGAAAAGTGGTAATATTAATATATAATGAGGAAGAAATTGTCAATAAAAAATTAAAGGAATGATTTTTTTATAGTTTTACATCCTATAAAAGGAAATATGAATTTATTGATATTTTTGATTCATAATTGTTTTTATATTTATTGGCTGTGGCAATGATGTAATAATTACAAAGGATGAAAAATCATAGTTAAAGGATTATTAAACATTATTAATGATTCCAAAATTGGGGTTATAATATAGTGATATTTTATTTATGGATTTATAATAAATAAGAATGATTATATGTTAAATATTATAAATTCATTTTTTAGGACTTATTTTTTTTATTTAAAAATAATTAAAAATATAATGGTAGAAATTTATTGGAATTTATTAAATTATTATGATATGTATAGAAATATTTTTTATCAAACAATTATTTAAGTTGTTTTTTGGGATAAATATTATTATATTGAGGGTAAAATTTTTATTTTTAATGAAAACATTTATTTTTAATATGATCACTGATATGAAACTAATTATGGTTAACTGTGATAATGGGTTATTTTAATATTTTTCATAACAAATGGTTCATCATATAGAATACAATGGTATTGAAAAGTAATTTACTTATTCTGTGACTAAATTTTTTTTGGATAAGTTCTCTATATATTTTTAATCACTATCATAATTAAGGTAAATTTGAAATATTAATCTAATAAAGTTGTAGAAATTATATAAGGAATAAATATGTAGTTAAATCAATAATTATATATCATTTTATTGGAAGTATAATTGAATATTTTGGAAACTATATTATTATGTAATACATATTTTTTATGTAGATGTATTCGTGATTGTAGGTTTTGGGAGATAATTTATTGTTATCATCGAATAAAATGTGTCCAAGTCATTAAAATAAGTAGGTTTAATGTTTGGTATATAATATCAGAAAGATTATAATAGTTATTTATTTTCAGAATTATTTATTTTAAACGTTGGGATTTTAAGGTTAGTACTGGGAGATTAATGTAGTATTTGTTCATATGAAGGTTTATTCGCATTGACATTATCCTGACATATACTGAAAATAATTTGTTTCTCATAACCAATAGATATAGGGCAAACATATTTTCATTCTAATTTAGATATTGTGACCTGTTGAATGTTAATTTTAGTAATTTAGGAATGATAAAATCCATCATGACTCTTTATCCTTTAATATATGAGTTCAAGTATAGGTGAAACACTACTCAAAATCAAACAGACAAATTGATCTTGTGCTTAAGGTATGGAATGAATCCAAGAATGAATATTTTCACATATAATTTATCTTTATGGTAAATGAATTTTTTCAACTCCAAAAAAACGTATGATAAATTTTCCAAGTTGTAAAAGGATAATATTTCTCATCTATGATAGTACATTATTTAAAACTCTTTCACACATATATGTTTCATAATGGTAAATTCCTTGATTAAGAAATATTTTTCAAATAATATGTTTCATAATATTAATATATTATATTAATTTCATTTACAATGTAAATATTATTAATTTCGGTTAAATTTTAATTATTTCCACTTATGTATATTTATCTTTCACTCCTTAGAATAAATAATAAAAACTTTCTTTAACACTTTTATCATTCATGATATAAAATTTTGTAGATGAAATTTAATTAATGGGGTAGAATGTAAAAAATCAATTTTATAGTTTATATTCCAATGAATGAATTATAATTTTAGTAAATTGTACCACACACAACACCGATATTAAATGAACATCTATATAAAGAGTTCATTTTTGTTATTTTAATTTGATCGTCATAAGATAATCAATTGATTCTCATGAATGATTCCATCTTAAAAAATTAATAAATATATATATAAATGTATTCTTAAAAATTTCCTTCCATTAATACATATTAAATAAGATTTTAGTTTCAATTTTTAATAATAAAATCATATATTTTTAAGAACAAGTAACTTTTAAAAGGGCTATTTTTTTATAAAAGAGGGTTTCTATATATTTTATATATTTCATCTAAAACATAAATATATCTTCATACAAAATTAAATTAATTTATATAATTATTTATATCTTATATTTAATCAAATATATAATCACAAATACATTGATTATCAGTTTTTTGGAATATTAAGATAAAATTGTTTCATAATAAAAAGTGATTTTTTTCATTAGTGTTTTATGTTTACAATGTATTTTATCTTAAGGAAATAAATTATTAATTATTTATTAACAAACATAAAGAAAATAAAATAATTATATATTTATAAAAAAAATTAAAAATATATATTGGTTGTTCTAAACATTAATTGAGAAATAAAATTGTTTATGCCTCAAATTACCTTGTTCTAAAAATATTTTTATTTTTTTTATGCCCATGAATTTTATTTTTCTCTACCACCCATAGAATTTTAGTTTCATATTATTAAATTATATATTTATATAATTATCTGTAAATATTATTAGGGTGATTTTTTTTGGATTTTTTTAAAATAGGTATTTTTTGGATGAATAGTACAAAAAAATTTCAAATACCATTACATGGCAGATGTCATTGTGATATAATAATGAATTATAAAATAATAAAAAATTCAAATCATTATGATATTTATTGATGGTTTAAAATAAATAATTTAAAAAAATTAGTGTGAAATTTAAAACCGATGTTTGATTTTTTAAAACTTATGTTATATTGTATTATAATAAAAACCTATTTTTTGGTCTTATACATTTAATTGATTGGTTGTATGTTTCCATTGGGTTTTAAATTTATTTAAATATATAGACAAAAATTGATTAAAAAATATACATAAATATTTTCTCTGAATTAAAATAATATATCATTTTCATGTGATTTTTTATTAAATTGGTATATTATAAAAACGTTTTTACATTTCCTTTTAAGAAATTATACCTAATATAATTATTACCTTGTCTAGAAATTTAATATCAAAATCCTAGATTCTATATTTGGAATGAGAATGTTTGTATTTTTTAACCTGTTTAATACCATTTTTAGTAAAAATTAATAGTTTTCATGGTAAATGTTTTTCACCAACATATAGGTTGAAAGGGTTTAGAAAGGGTTAACTAAGAGATGGGTTTTCAAATATCTCCTAAACATTTATAAATATTGTATTATGATTTTATTTAGTCCATTTTCAATCTTATATTAAATATTCAGAATCATTGGTCCCACATCCCCATTAATGGAATTTATATTAATTAATATTTATTAATGTTTACAAGAATATTAGTCCCCTCACTTATAAAAGACCTCCTCATCACCTCAATTTTCATCGTACATTTATAACCCTATCACATTCAATGTATTTTAAAATCCATCACCAAATCTATTCTCCTGGTCTTAGAGCTCATGGTCCAATAAAAAGTCTATTCATGAAAGGATAATGTAGTAGGCCATTAAATGCTATATAAAAAGATGGTATGAGTATTAATGAAATTAATTCAATTCATATTATTATTCTACCTATAGAGAAAATATTAAAATTTTCAATTTGTATTCAAATTAGAACATTTACTACAAAAAATTGTTATTAAGATCATGGATAATCTATTTTATACCACATCTCCCACATATGGGAAATGAAAAATGTGCCCATGCGCACATCTGGACTACCACCTCTATATCGAAATCGGTTTTTTCATCACCACCACACATTGTTATAAAAGCCTAATGAATGATTACGTTTTATATTTATTGAATTAATTTTATTATATATAGTAATCATATTATATACCTTCTTATCCTATAATTCACTGTGAAAGGATAATGTCTCTCATACCTTTTTCTGGACTACGAGCTACATAACGAGATGTGAATAATTTTTCATTTCATCCTTACAAACTAGTCATAAAAATGTGTTTAATAAATAAATATGTTATTTATAATATCATTATGATTATATAAATTTAAAACTGTATCTAATTTTTTTCCTTTTAATCTATTATAAACATGGAATCATCTTTCAGTTGTATTTATGGACATTAATATCTGTTTTACAAAGTGGTTCATTTTACCAACAGACATGGATTATTCTAAATGTTTATTTATTGTAAAAAACAGAAAATTATCATATTATTCTATTTCAAGTAGAATATGATGATAAACCTTTTTACATTACTCCAAACACTAATGTTGGTTGTTGATATTAGTAAATAAACAACCAAAAACAATTTCATGTAAACTTATCCAACAAAATAACTAAATTAAGAATTGTAGAAAGGTAAATAAAAAGAAATAACATTAATGTAATAAAAATTAATTTAACATCCCGGCATGGGTTCTAAGCACTAGTGTCGTGATCTGTTTGGCCACTTGACCTCTGGTGTGCCTCCCCATACGAGAGAGGCTATCAACCAGTGGAGAGGGTCTAATGTCAAACATTAAGAGACTATACCCTCTTTATCAGAGTGATACTAAAGAATAAATAAATATGAAATTACCAAATTACATGAAACCATAACTAGGATAATACATGGCATCACAACATGACCAAAACTGAAAATAAAATATCAAAACTGAATAGAATATATTCTATTCCAATGTATGTTTCATGTGTGGAAATGAACAAACAAAATTAAAGATACTAAAAAACTTCATCGGGTCCCAAACCATATTTTAATCCCTCATACATGATCCATCTATGATCATCCATCAAAAATAGTTCATTTTCCCTAAACCTATCATACATACATGATGTCTATCCAGATACCAATCATGTATCCCGAGTAGGGTGTGAGCACAACTTTGTAGCCCACCACCAATGGTGCCTAAAATAATTTCCAGTTCGAACCAATGTATAGTGTTGTATAAAGAATAAATAAAATAAATATTGATTCGAATTTTCACTGATTCAATTACTCTTTATTTAACCAAATAACACTAGGGCTCCTGATGACAAAAAAAACTCATGATACCTACATTGTCTTATGCTGGGGTCTTAACTATCCCCAAGGGATATCATATTACGGAATTCTGTTGTCATCATTATTCATCTCAATACACATATAAAGGATATTTTTATCATTTATTGTCTAAATTATCAGATGAATTTTATTATTACCATTCACCATTTCATTTAACTCATGAATTACATTATTACCATTCATCATTTCAGTTCACACATAAATTCCATTGTTACAATTCATCATTGAGATTCACACATGAATTCCATTTTTTCATTCGTCATTTCAATTAACACGTGAATTTCATTTTCACTATTAATTTTTAGAATTAGCACATGTAACAAAATCTCATTAAATAATCCACTAATTAAATAATCAATATATACAATTTCATATTCACATCAGCTAATTAATTAAGTCAACAATTAATTAGTTAGAATAATTTTAATTATTAATTCATCAAATTTTTAACCATGTCAGTCAATTTCAATATTACTAAAATATCCAATAATTTATTCAATAATTAATTATTCTTATTCAAAAATATAAATATAGAAATAAAAAAATCAATAAAAAAATTTTAAATTTCAAAAATATAAATAAAATTATATTTAATTCAATATTTTTTAAAAAAATAAATCTATTTAATAATCCCAATGATTCAAATTAATTATTTCAATAACTAATTAATCATCTTCAATCGTCTCAATTACTCCATAATTACCACAAAAATTAATTATTTCAATTCGTAGTTCCAGTGTTATAAATTTCAAAATTTCCCACTATTAATTATTTCATATTATAATTAATTCCATCAATAACTCAATTTGAAAATATAAAATAGAAATTAAAAAACTACATGCACATAGAAGAAATGAAGATATTGGTATTTTGACTATTTACAATAAACCAAAGAATTTATGATGAATCCACACTGATGGATATCAATAAATTAGAGCGAAATAATCAAGAAAATGATGAAGTAAATGATATATATATGAAACATAAATATTCACTTAAACATGTCTAGATATAACAAATATAAATATCGATCCAAAACCAACTGCAGTTAAGAATCCCACTTTTATCTAGGAAGAGGGGGGAGACAGAGAGAACTAAACAGAAATATATAATATACCTAAGAATGTCGAGATCATCAATATCACATTTGATTCATGATGAAAGGTGGTCAATAGGTCATTGACTGCATCTAGAAACCATAAAAAATGATGGAAAATGCGTTTTTCCATGTGGGGGTCGACTTTGGGTTAATATGGGGGTCTGGGTTCTTTCAAATCAATAATTATGAGTAATTAAAACTGTGATCATGGTTTCCTAGGAAGATAAACACTATTTTGAAAACAGTGAAACTTAACCACATGCCTCTTCTTGGGGGGTGAACATTTTTTTCCTTATAAGGGTAATGGTTTGAAAAATCATGCACGAGCTATAAAAAACCTACATTCTCAAGAGTGCACAGTTTTATAGGATGGGTGTAGGGTTTGGGAAAACTGTGCTCCCATAGATCACTGGCCCACTTCATTTAAAAATAAAAATATTCACCCAATTAAAGCCCAAGGTAAAACCCATTAATTACTCAAAATTTCTCCAATGTGTGCTTGAAAACAAGACCAAGACATGTCCAAAAAAGGTCAAGATCACACATTCTCCACACCTCATAATAGATCATCCTCATGTTTTATCACAAAAATTTTTAATATTTGGTGTCCAAAAGATTGGTCCACTCATGCATTATATATTCTTCTCTCTCCCATGTTCCTACTGAACACACATATTTTTTGAAAATATATAGACTATAATCACGATCATTCAGCATAACACATTCTCATCGTTATCCAATACATGTATTAGATTCTCTTCAATGGGAAAATTAATCTAAATATCCAAATAATCCATATATAACACATGAGAAGGGTTTTAAAGGTACCTATGATGTTTTGACACATGAAAAACGTTAAGCATAGAGTTGTATATATATGGATGATCCAAATGGTATGCTACCAATTTGATTCTCTCCATAACCTCAAATAGTTTAACAATCCATGGTGACATCTTTCAATGTTTATTTATCCTCTGGTGAGCCAAACTAGCTGACACATGAAGTAATACACGATCACCCTCATTAAACTCTAGAGGGCATCAACATCTATCTATAAATAATTTCTTCCTATTCTGAGATATATCCACATGTTTATGGATCAGGTGGACATGTTTCAAAATATCCTCCAAGAGAAACGACCACAAAAAAATCTAACTCACCTTTATCCATACACTATAAAGAGTATATAAATCACCAAACATAAAGAGCCTTGTATTGTTCTATATGAATACATTCTTGATAACTATTGTCATAAGAGAACTCCACAAGTTTTATGTGCTTCTACCAAGACCCACTAATGTTTAGAACACATGCTCATAGCATATTCCCAATCACCTACATAGTACACTCCAAATACCAATCTATATCTAGGAGTAATTATGTACATAATAAATCATGTGTTCCAGGAGCCTTCTCCAGGACCCTCCAAAAGCGCGAAGTAAAATTGGATTATTAGTCTTAATCTATAGTTTGTGGAACCCGAGGCAGCGAGACTATCTCGCAAACATATTATTATCCCAACTGATCCACTAAGAAGGTCTGCCACATTGGTAAGAAAAATTATACCATTTTCCGATGGTCCACAATAACCATGATAGATTCATTATTATAATTATTTATTGGAAAACCCATCATATAATGCACAGTAATGTCATTCCACATCAATTACAGAATGAGAAGTGAGGGTAGTAAACCATCAGGTCACTAATGCTCGTCATTCACCTGCTAGAAGGTCTAGAATCATCTATGAAACCTTGTTATCTTCTTTTTCAATCATGAAAACCAAAACATTGTTCATCAGACATCATACATTTTGGCCACTAGTAGATGTACCACCCACTAAGGGACAGAAAATTATCCCATCATCTCCTCCCTCATTCTCACAGAAATAATAACCTGATTCCTATCATATATAGTCTCATCCTCATCTATGTTCAATATAATGGAGAGTCCATACATTCAAGGATTTCTGTCAATGTAAAGAACTCAGAATCATCATATTGAATGTCCCACATCCATCAAAAAACATTAGACTACACTAAAAACATATATGTCTGTCATATGGACCTAACTCTCTTGAACCACATCATAAATTTGAGCTAGTAGATTCATCATCATCTACTCAGAACTGGACTTCTGAATAGCTGAAGTGTGATTTTTCCTACATAAAGAATTAGTGACATTGTTTCCCTTTTGGGAGTATATGAAAGCTTAAAACCAAATGAATATATATACTCAACTTGTCTACATGATCAGATATTAGAATATCAATATTAAAATATATAAATTAATCTATTTTTATTCGTATTTATACTAAATGTAATGAACCAATGCATTATCAATGGATTTTCCTTCTTATAAATTTGTCTTATTATATAATCAAAAAATATTAACTGTATAACTCAATAAAAACTTTATAAATGAAGAATGAGTGAAATAAAAGTTATCACTATATGTTAAAAAAGACATACCGATGAAATAATAACTTTATCTAAGAATACTAATGTGACCCTTATGAATAGTGAACTAGAAAATGTAATAGTAACCTCAGCAATGGAGGTACAAATAAAATTTTCCCATCTTATATGATTCAATATGATATATTTATATCATAGTATAATTATATAAATATTTTAAATATTAATAATTATGTTTTGGCATTATATAAGTAATGTATATTTAAATAGGAATTTATTATTTATGTACTAAATTAAAAAAAAATTATTGTCATAATATTTATTCATTAAATAATATTTTCTTTTGTGATAATTTTTAGATTATTTTATGTAACCTTAATTTATTTTTCAAAGTGTTAGAAAAGAAGTTTTAATTTAGAAATTTAAATTTTTAATGTAAATTATGATTTAATGAAAATTTTAATTTCTCATAATGAGAAAACTATTTTTAAAAAATAGAGTTCCTTTTTTATTCTACTTGTTGAAAAATAGTAATGGTGAATTTTTTGGATTACTCTGAAATATTGAATTTTGGGTGAATAGCAAAATAGAGTAATTTACATTATATATTCATTATATGTTAAATAAACTATTCATTGAGTCATAGGTGATGTATGAACTATTGGTCTGAGATAAAATTATATATTTACTATATTTAGTCTTAGTAATCATCACTATTTCTTATTTTGATAAAAATAATAAAATAATGAATTAAATATTGACAAAACATTCTTTTCCTCCACTATAAATACCACCACTCACCACCTCTTTTCCTCACACCTCTCAAGCATTGTTCCTAGTATAAATTCTACTCAAATATCTTCCCATCCCCTACCCCACATCGAAGATCTCTTTGTCTCATAAAAATTCCAAAACCACATCCCTAAGGAGGGTCTCAAAGAGGCTAAATTGAGGAGATAAATTCCCCTTTCAGATTCTTTGATTTTATTTCCATATTCCCTTCATTTATTTTTACCTCCTCAGCTCCCCTCATCCAAAAGGTTTGATAACTCTAGTTAACTAACTATTCACGAATTTTGTTATTAAAATTTAATAATTCTCCATCATATGTAATTTCACCTCCTTTTATACTAAAAAAAAAATCACCTTCCGAGATGTGTTAATTTATCACATTCAAGGATGACATGTTTTCAATTTCTATTACAAGATTCAAGGATTGTAATGAAACCATTATTATGGTTGGACCAGATTATAATATATGTATTTTAAAATGTTTAATGTTCTGAAATCATATTTTATAAATCATTAAAATTTCTGAAACAAAATGAGTTCATTGTGATAAAAAATAGAAAAATTAATCCATGTCATTATCATTAAAAAAATTCTATTTATTCATCCTCATACTATTAAATAAAATGAATAGTATAAAAATTATGTCTCTAGAATTTCATTAATATAATATGATTGCACTTCTATCTAACCATTCTCATTTTCCATGAACTTCTTTACTCTTATTCATGTTAACCAGACATGAAAACTAAGAAAATGAGAAATCATGAATGATTCAATTGAACATTATAACTCAACAAAATGTTCATAAAAGATCATAATAAAATGTTAATAAATTAAATTATTATATAATGGGGTATGGAATTATTAATTAATGTATACACTTTTTTGTATCCAAGACATAATGTTCAAATGGAAGTCACCTTCAGACTTAAGGTAAGGGATTCTTCCCAAAAATACATTATTACCTCAGGTTATTAGTTCTCATTCATTACCCAGATGAAAATAAGTTTTTTTATATTATATATTTTTTTATATGTTCCATGATCATGTATCAAGATCCATTAATCCTTATTTTATGGGTATGTACATGTATTTAAAATTTTTCATACTCAATAATTCTTGACAATCAATCCTGAGTTATGGAAACAATTTTAATTTTTCCCATTTTTAAGTGAACTCTATAATGTTATTTTCCACCATATATTTTCTAAAATCACCCATTTTATTATGAAAACTTTCTTGGTTCACTTATTGTTTTATATAAATGATTATTCCACATTCTATTTTTATGAATCTTTAATATTTTCATTAAACTACACTAATAACATTTAATTATATAGATTCTTAAATAATATTAATACATTTTATCGCTTTAGTATGACATCAATTATCATGATGTATTCCCATTTTACCTTATTAATGTTCATAAATTTTCAAAATTGATTCTTTCATGGACACAATTATGATATTTCCATTTTCAATGCAATTTTACATGATTATGATATCCATTTCTTTCCATGGGAATGTATTATGTTATGCTTGATTACCTATGAATAATTCATTATGTGGAAAGAATATTCATGAGCTTGTTATGTTGGGTGCACCAAGTTAGAACTCCAATGCATTGGGTATTGTTAAGTCTCATTTGATGTCATGTGAAATAGTTTTGGTGGGTAGCCTTGACTCATTCTCCATGTGCAACGATCATAGTGGTTATCCTAGTCTCGTACTCCTTAATGATCAATGAGCATTGACTCATGAAAATGTCACTTTATATGTTTATTCCTTATCACTATGATTCCATGACTATATGACCCCATATTTTATATATTTTGATTCCTTATATCATTTTCCATTACTTTTTATATCATTATGTCATGCCTTCTAACCCATGTGATAAGATTTAGTATTCGGATTATTTCCTTAATAGACATTTTATCTCATTATTTTATTCATTTTACCCCCAGGTTATCCTATGAAGATGATTGAGAATAATGGATGTTTGGAGATAAATGTGGAGATTAAATAAAATCTGTTTTTAGGATTTTTATTTATGTACCTAATCTTCCAAGAAACAAGACTTTATGATCCTTGGATTTAAATATGATTTTTAATTATTCATAAAATCATGTAATTATATGTGTAAAAGGTTACTATCATGGTAGTCAGTATCATATGAAAGCCATGTTATTTTTGGATATTATGAGAAAAGAACATTTGTACGAAAAATATAGATTAATTATAATAAGACATTCCTAAAATTTGGTTAGTATAGATTAAGTGGTTTATCAAGAAGATACATCCCTATCTAGATACTACAAGAGGATGTTGTTCTAGTATAGATGTACCTAAAAGTAACAACTCTGACAAGGTGTTTTGGGCCTCACTTGGGGAAACCTGGTAGACGACAATGTAGCTTACTATTCAATTGGTTTGACACTCCCATGTGATATTCATTGGTAAATTAATAAGATAATTTTGAACCATTATTACGGGAAAATAAAAAATCCCATAAGAATATAAGTTAGGAAATATATTGTGGATAAACTAAACTGAAAACTATAGAATCATAATCAAGGATATAATTTTCTTTTACATGATTATAATTGTAATCAAAGTTTTCATTTATGAATAATATAAAAGTATTCATGACCGATAATTGATGTTTATTTTTCTTAGTTAATGTATAGAAATCGAATAACATGTGCCAAAAATCAATGTGATTGGGAATGTGATTATTTCTCTAATGATATGCCAAATATGATTGTAATTGGTTCTCAAAACATTATTGCAGTATTCGCTCAACTATCTCAAGTTATGAATAGAAACATGAATCATGTGGGAAACCCTTTTTCTCAAACCAAAGAGATTTCTTCCATTTAGTCATTTTGGTGAAACATTACTCCCATATTTAGTGGATTTTTTGATCCCGTCATTGAAAAATGGATAAACTCCATTGAAACAATATATATGTCCTCCAGTTCTCATAAGAAGAGAATGTTATTTTGGTAGTATATTTTTTTGATGGGGATGATTATTAGGGGTAGGCACTGATCAATAACACATTTTCCATGGAGGAAATTTATTCCTTAGAATGGGAATATTTAAAGAAAATATTTTTCAATAAATATTTTCTTTGACCCCTCTATGTCAATATAGAATGATGAATCCTCAGACTTTTGAAAAATAAAATTGATTCTATAAGGGCGTCTGAAACATTGCATGGATTTAATGGTACGTATCTAGATTTTTCATGAACATTACACATAGGGTGGATCACTTCTTTTCCATACTAACTCTAAGTCTAGGAAAAGATTTTGTAATTTGATAATTTGATAGTTATTTGGAGATTTTATAGTGTACCCTTACAGTTCAAATGGAGATTGGGGACTCTCAGTGGTCACGTAGTCCTAATGAAAAAAGATGATAATGGAGTCTAACATGGATGGATAAATAAAAAATCCCAATATAGAAAGGGGAGTAAACATTCCATGTGTCATAATTGGGGGAAGAAGCATACTGGGAACTGTATTTAGGGAACCAGGATATCATTCAAATGTAGAAGAATGGGGAATGTATTTAAGAACTAACGAATGGATTAGAAGAATTCCACTAATGTGGAGGAATAAATGAAGGCTTACATAAATACTATTCATATAGTATAGGGTTTCCCCTACAAGGAACATGAAAAATTTTCAAATTAATGTCCATATCCCAGGCTTTTTGGAGGCAATCAACTACAACCTCAAAGCCAACATGGAAGGAATATGGTATCACTACTACTATTGTGAAGTCATAAAATGATTTGGTGATAAGTACTATGGTTATTCAATAATGAATTGTGAATACCATTTTATTCTAGTTATACACTTTCTCTCATGTCATTTATGTTTAGTAGAACTATTAAATCACCACCTCAAAATTTAGTTTTTGTGTTGTATGTGAGAAAAAATGAGGTAATTATTAAATCCAATGTATATAACTTCTCCCGGTAACAGTTTTTTTAATGAACCTCCTAGAATATATTTTCATACTCTTTTTCAGGGAGTTTGATTCTATATTAGGTTTGTATTTTCTATCTCTATAAAAAACCAACAACGACTGTCAGGAGAGAGAGATCACTCTTCACAACCTGAAGCATCATCCAATTCTATAAAAGTATAATGAGGAGGAAGACTCCCATTTAGAATAATTTTATAATGTCTGGATACTAATACCTAATGAGACAATATATCTATCTCTAATGATTGAGTAAAAGGAGATAATCATGATCGAATACATGCCCATCATTAGGTATTACACTGATATTTTTCATGTAGAGTTTTCTGGTCTTCCTCCTACTCGATATGTTGAGTTTTCAATTGATATTATTCATGGATCTCTACCTATATCTAATAAACCTTTAATAATGGCCACCATATAGCTGGAAGATATGAACAAGTAGTTCCAAGAGAATCTATAGAGGGGTTTTAAACACCTAAGTGCTTCTCCATGGGATTCACTAGTTCTCTTTGTTAAAATGAATGATAAATTTATGTGCCTCTCTATTGATAATCGTCAAGTTAATAAAATTGTGATAAAGGACATGTATCCCCTACCACAGATAAATGACTTTTTCGATTAGCTATGGGTGGATTGTTATTTCCTTATAGTGGAACTTCGGTAAGTATATCACCAATTAAAGGTGGTGATGGAAGATATTCTGATTAATGGATTTCGAACAAGATATAGACACAATGAGTTCATAGTGATTCTCTTCAGAATCACTAGTGCTCCGTAAATTTTCATGGATTCAATGAATAGAGTCATTTGGGATTACCTTGGAAATTATTTAGTAGATATTATTAATGATATTATGATATACACCAAGAGCAAGGAGGAACACAAGAAGAATTTGAATTCTATGATCAATAATTTTTTAAGGGAGAAACTATATGAAACGTATAGTAAATATGATTTATGGATAGAGTATGTATCCTTATTGGGGAATGTTATCACCAAAAAATGGATATCTGTGGACCCTTTCAAGACGAAGGCAATCGAAGAGTGGTCCATGATAACATCTGTATCATGGATCTAAAATTTCCTTGGAAATATAGATATTACCAGCAATTTATAAATAACTTATCATTGTTTTAAAACACCAATCACCAAGACAACACTAGGATTGATGTTTTTCTATACTCATGAATTTGAGGAATGTATTATAAAGCTAAAAAAGGCTTATCACTGCCCTTGTACTTACACTCTAGTTAAGTTGATAACTCATTGTGGGGTATTGTTAATCTTAAAATAAATTAATAGGATGTATACTAATGATAAATGATAAATTGATTTCTGACACCACAATGAATATGAAAATTGATGGGAAAAATGTTCTCACACATGATCTAGAGTTGGTAAATGTGATGTTTGTGATGAAAATATGGAAGCATTATCTCTATGGGGAGAAGTGTGAAATATATACTGATCATAAGAGTCTCAAATATATATCCACAAAAAATATAATCAATAAAACCAATGAATACAGTGAGATCTCATAAAGGATTATGACGGGCCATTAAACTACAATATTGGTAAGGAAAATAAGGTTTTGTATTCTATATGTAGAAAGTATGTTGCATCTTTGAAAATGCTGATAAATAATAAGGATCCATTATTATTATATTTGATGATGATATACATGGGAATCATTAAGGTAGGAACCTCATCAATCATTTCTCAAATGATTTTTTTCATTCCCAAAAACATATTTTTCATTTAATAATAATATTTTAGTTTTATTCTATTTAATTTACATGTTATCCGAACAAAACATGGAAACAAAACAAAAGGCATTTAATTTAACTAAAACACAGAAGTGCTTACATTACAATACGATAAAATGAATTCAACTAACCAAAAATACCATTTAAAAGACCTATTATAATTATAGAGAGACATCCCAATAAAAAAACCTCAAGAATATAGTAAGGGTCTTTTGGATCCATAACAACAAACATTATCATGGACAGAGCCATAGAAACCGCACTGAGCATCAGTGGAATGATGTGCACCATTTTTCACCATGTTGTATTGAATATGAAACACCAAAATACATTTTTATACGGCCTCAATTGGACTGTTTCCCCTTAGGACATCGTTGAGTTTCTAACGGCTATAAGTATAGTCGTTGGTCTTTCTGTTGCTTCAATTTAAAATATCTATGTATAATTTAGTTTTCCAAAATATTTAACTTATGTATTGATATTATAACATTAAACATATAAACTCTTTTTATAATCTTTAAAAACGATAATAATTTAATATAGTATGACTTCAAAATGAGGTATGTATTTCAGATCGTTTTCAAATATTTCAAATATGATAAAAGGATTTTATAAATATTTTTATTCTTGATTTTTAAACCAAGGTTTTAACTAAAACAATTTTTTTGAATTTATAATACTAGTATAAGATTATCTTAATGATGTATTAAACATTGATTTATCACTTTGTGATTTTAAGCATTAGCATTTATAAATCTAGGGAAAATATATAGTCATAGTAGAGGATTATTATTTTATTGAACCTATATATAAATATGAAAACAGATTTCTATATTAAACAAAAATAAATAAATATTTACTTAGATAAAATATAGGTGAGTACCCCACCTAGTTGAGGGATACCATGTGGATGGACCTCAAATCCTTCATGGTAATCTCACCCAAAACCCCTGGGCGGTGTCCCAGGGGTGGTGCACATGAAGGGTGCACGTTCTATTTCATGCAATATGGAAGAATAGATACCCATCAATGCACACTGGTGGGGGTGAAAGGGACTAGAGCATGCCACAATGCGGGGTGGTATGATGGCATGGGTGGGCGCATGATCACGCCCATAGAAGAACCTAGTATGGGGTGGTACTTTGAGGGGGGAATGAGTAATATGTGCATTTTCTCGGAGATCCAGGCCTATAAAAGAGAAGCTCAAGACCATATGTTTTGATGTGGTATGGAGATAAATAGTCTGGAGCATAATTGGGTCGTTCGATCAAGACATGTTCTATCTGAGCCACCCAATCAGTTCAGATTTCGAACCCTCATGGTCACAGATATCCTCTGCATTTTTTTTGCGCCATCTGATCCATCATGGATATAATCACAACAGTACAATTTATTTTAAAAATTCTTCATCACTCGTAGCTGTCTGGTCACAAACAATCTAATCTGGGTCCTCTGTCCTTTTTGAATCTCTATATTGCACAGTAGTCGTCTGATCTACTTCTTCTCTAATCTTAGCCATATGTTTATTTTCTGAATTTTCCTCTCCCTTGGTGTCTTCTTCATCCCCATGCATTGAACAAGTATCCTCCCACTCTTCTACCATTTCATTTCTTCCACACCTGTGACTCCTCCCATCACTATCTGAGGCATCCTTGCTCTCTATTTACACAATCACTCAACCTCAGTCTTTTTTTATATCCCGAGTGGCTCTCTAATTCCATGGACGTTGCATTAAAACTATTTTATATAATGAATTTTATAGTTTATATACATCCAATTGCACCCCTAACCTCTCGGTTGTTCTTCTTTCTCTCAAGCCTCTTTTGAGCATTCTCAAGCGTCTTCTCCTCAAATCAGTTAAGGGTTCAATATATTTTGTCTTCCTCGTGCTAATCTATTATATACACATTGTATAGTGGGTAATATATACATATATATATATATATAAATTTACAGTTTTAAAAAAACCTCTGTTATGTTAGATTTTAAGGCTCTTAAATTTTAGTTTTAAAAGTTCAAGTACTATTTTAAAATGAAGGGTTCTATGTTACCTTTCTTCGATAAAAGTTGGGTTTATATATATATACACATAAATGTATACACATGTATAGATATGTATATAGTTTAGAATATCACATACTGATTCATTCTAACATGGTGAGTTCTTTATACAACATGAAATTCTTAATTCATTATATACAAGGGATGTGTGATGTTTAAAGATTCTAAAAAATTGAAATAAATACTTAAGCATATATATGTATATGTATATATATTTAGTAAACAAAACATTATATATTTAGTAGAACATTTTAAAATTTATACACCCTTGATTAACTAATTCTCTTAATGTGTTATCAATATAAAAGTTTCATAACACATAATTTGTATGATCCTTTATAAACACTTTATATAATCAGTAATATATATTTATTCAAATAGGTTTAGATAAACCTCTTTTATACTCAATATTAAGACTCCTATATATTGAGCTTCAAATTAAATGTAGCTTTGTAAAATTTAGAGTATTATATTTATGTACAAAATACTTATATATGTATGTATGGACACATGTATATTCCTTTTTGGGATTTAATCATAAAATGATTATATTTTCATAAAAACCAATTTGTGGTGATTTAATTATGTTTGAGGGGTGACTAATGTTTATTTTAATTTATTTAACCGTGGGTTGGTTGAGAAAATATTGTGTATACACTTTTTATATATGTTTTATATAATTTTAAGCCACATTTATACATTAAAAATAGTTACCCTAGTATATTCCCTCATAGTATTTTTAGAAGAATGAAGTAGTCTATTTATATTTCTAAAACACTTGAATATGCCACAATAAATGTCTTCAATCATTAAGTTCTAATTTGTTAAATATTCCCTTTTATTAGCATCTATTTTAAATATGGATTAAAATTGTCCTAATTTTATAATTGTGCATTCTGAATATAAAATGTTGACATTCATAATATGGATTTTAGGGACTGTCATTTTATGTGTGTTTAATATGCTTTGGTTATTGAAACATGTTTTTCATACCATACTTTTAATTCATTTTTAGGCATTGCTAGAATTTTTATTAACTCTTATGAGCATGAATTACTTTATTTACGTAAATTCTAAAGAAACAGAATGTTATGTAATTATGAATTTAAATTATTCAAAGTGGTATGGGACAATTTGAATAAATATGAAATGAGAAATTAAATTAGTCACGGTGGTGTGGGGAAATTTGAATAATGTAAAATAAGGAACCAAGTAATAAGTGATGTAACATCCCGGATCCGAGTGCCATGCAACGGGTGCCCCAAACCCGGTTCGCCAAGTGACCTCAAGAGAATTTCCCCAAACACCTGAGGTTGCTGACTAGAAGTGATGGCCCAGGTCTGATCAGGGGGAAACTATGCCCTCATTTGTCAAAGTGTAGCGCAGCAAAATGAAATAAACCATACAACAGCGGAAACAACAACAATATATATATAACTAAAATGAATAACTGATTACAAAAAAGGGAAACCAGCAGTCATGTATGAAGATGCAGCATGTCACTATTCTCTAAAACAGCCAGAACATGTTACACTGCATTACAATACAAATGAAGTACAAGTACAGAAAAGAAAAACAGAATAAACAGCTGGTAGCATCGCGAGCCTAAGCTCGATCCCATTCTCCCCTACTCATTATGAGAAATCAAGTACATGTATAAGGGCCCTTTCCCTTATCTACACCTGCAGAAACATAATCTATTTGGGCCGAAAAGCATGACCCAAACAGGGTGTGACAAATAAATCCCAGTAGGCACCCACAAAAGGCTCATGCCCAACTGTGTGAAAGCATGCAATAATAGTGTGCAGTAGTAAAATGCAATAAACTAAGTATCACTCAAAAGTAAATAACTTACTAGTTAAATTTCCATTTAATTATTCATTCAATCCATTTAATACAAGAAAACGCCACAGTGAATTTCTATGTGAACAGTAAGCGTCCGCAGACAAGAAAAACCTTACCCTCAGGTAATCAGAATCCAATCCACAGGTAATTTCCCACAATTATATCAGATTTTTCCCTCGGGCGTAAGTGCTATTGCCCTTAGACACAAAGGCTATTGCTCACAGGCACAGAAGAAGTTCCCCTTAGGCTAAGATAACAACTGCCCTCAGGCTAAGCAGACAACGCCCACGGGCTAAGTAAAACACTGCACTCAGGTGAATGTAACTGAGCCATGCCAACATGTAATTAAACATTCACATTCAATTCCTCTCAAGGAAAAATTAGTGCATAATATTAACAAGGCATACCCTCAGGTATCCTGGACAAACGGCTAAATAGAGGAATCCACCCCCAGGGTGGTTCTCGATCCAAGAACTGATCCCAACCAGCATTTTAATATAACATTTAATTACCTATAAAATTATAGTTATTTATAATAGCCACAGCCTCAGCCACACAACACCCCAACATGGTTTCATGTCTCAAAAACACACAAAACACACAATAGTTGGAAAATAAACACCAAGCCACCTACCTTATACGCCCCTGATCAGTATACTCATACAATGTTCCACGAATCGTCCTAGAACGAGGTAGATCTAAGGTGAATGAAATTTCATTCAACCGTAAATAACATTACTTGAAGGATTAATTGGAAACAAATAATCAAGGAGAAGGAAGATCTTACCTGTACGGTTCTAGCGAGATCGTCCGAGGCGGAAACAGATTCCCGACGTGCGCTCGGCGGATCTCCAAAGGTTTGACCATCCTCTCCCAAGATCCCATTAGGTTCTATGCCTTCCCTGTAAACAGGGGAGGAAACTGCCCATTTTATGTGAAAAAAACAAAGTACATGGCATGTACTTCATATTTTTAAACTGTTCTTCTGGAGGCTTCCCGCCAGTGTGGCACAGTTCATCTTCCGACATGACTACATGGCGTGTCTTCATGAGTACACGGCGTGTGCTGCCCCACAGCTGGCCACCACCTTACTTTTTGTCTGCCAACTGACTACACGGAGTGTAAAGGACCACTACACGGTGTAGAGTCGGTTCCTAAACCCTTCATCACCGACATGGCCACACGCCCTGTGTACTCATTCCACACGTCCAGAAGTACACTGCGTGTGGAAAAGTACAGGGCGTGTACTTCCAAAATTTGATATTTTTCCACATTTTCCTTATTTTCTCAAAACAAATTATGGAAATGAGAAAGGAAGAAACCGTACCTCAAGAATAATAATCGGGTTCTTAAAAACTTCCCCCTTATAGAAATTCGTCCTCGAAATTCCTTTTCAAGGGTGGTGAAGATATAGCTCAGAACATCTCTAGACACTGAGCATGTAAGTCGGTCTCCCGCTCCTAGGATTCGTCCTACCCTCGGCCATGCTTCCATAGCACCCGTACGAGAGGAACTGATCAGCCTCGGAGAACCATCATTCTCCTATCAACGATACAAATCGGATGCTCCTCAATGGACACATCTATCTGAAACTCAACCTCCTTTGGCTGAAAGGTGTGAGATGGGTCTAAATGATAGCAACGCAACTGAGACACATGGAAGACGTCGTGCATGCCTCGGTATTTCTGCGGTAACTACAGCCAATAGGAAACTAGACCGACTCTCTATAGAATCTCAAATGGCCCCACATATCTCGATGAATGTTTACCTTGTCTCCTTGTTTGCTTGTGTCCCAGCCTCTGTGATACACACAAGAAAACCCGATCCCTGACCACGAACTCCAAAGGTCATCTATGGCGATCAGCATAAGATTTCTGACGAGACTGTTTGGTAGCCATCTGCTTCTGAATCAATTGGACCTGCTCATAAGTCTCTTGCACGAGACGTGGTCCCAATAAAGCTACCTCACCAGACTCTGACCAGCACAAAGTTGATCGGAATGGCCTACCGTATAATGATTTGTAAGGTGCCATCTCTATGGTCTCCTGAAAACTATTGTCATATGCAAAATTAACTAGAGGTATATGCTTCTCCCAAGAGCCCCCAAAGTCCAGTATTGATGCACGCAACATGTCCTCTAGCACCTGTATCGTACGCTCTAACTAGCCATCGGTCTGAGGGTGGTATGTTGTGCCCAGAAGCACATGTGTACCCAGTGCCTTCTAAAAACTCTACCAGAAATGAGACGTAAAATGGGCATCCCTATCTTAAACGATAGAACGAGGGACCCCATAAAGACGAACGATATCTCTGATATACAGCCTTCTGAGCTCGTCAACACTGATAGTCTCCTTGATCAGCAAAAAGTGATCTACCTTCTTGATTCTATCCACAATGACTCATACGGCAACATTGCCTCGATGTGACCTCGGAAAACCAGTCATGAAATTCATCGCTACATCATCCCATTTCCACTCCGGAATGGGTAACTATTGTAATAGTCTAGTTGGTCTCTAGTGCTCTGCCTACACCTGCTAACAGGTGTAACATTTCATAACAAAACCAGCTACATATCTCTTCATACCCGGCCACTAGTACTAACGTCTCACATCCCGGTACATCTTGGTAACCCCGGGATGAACTGCCCAAGATGAAGCATGAAACTCCCACATCAGCTCCTCATGTATATCCCCTAGAACCCATACTCATCCATGGAAATGCAGAACCTCATCATCACCTAGCGTCCAATCAGGGGGAGGGTCCTCACTTGCCACCGACTCCCGTCGAACTAGGCCTTCTGAATTAGATATTTTTCTCATCCTCACTCTGTCCAGGAGGGTAGAAGTCACATCTAATGATGAAGGATAGGTGCGCCCCTGACTGTCGTGCACCTCCAGATGCATCTCAGAGAACAAGGCCTTAAGCTTCCACTCACCACTGGCCTCCTGCAATGCTTGTATCTGAGTCTTCATACTCAGTGCATCAGCTACTGCATTACCCTTACAACGTGTATATTCAAGCACAAAATCGAAGGACTGTAGGTATTTGACGCAACTCCTCTTCCTCAAATTTATGTCACGTTGACTAAAGATATACTGGAGGATTTTGTGGTCGGTGAAAATCACAAAATGCTCTCCCAAGAGATAATGTCTCCAACAGCACAACACATGCACAACTGCAGCCAACTCAAGATCATGCGTTGGGTAATTCCTCTCATCTGGCCTTAACTGTCGAGACCCATACGCAACAACTCGATCGCCCTGTATCAACACTGCTCCCATCCAAATACCTAATGCATCATAGTAAACTGTATAGATCTTCCCTTTATCTAGGAGTATCAGGATCGGTGCTGAGGTCAACCTTCCTTTCAGGTCATGAAATGTTGTCTCGCAAGCTTCCGACCAAAGAACATCACACCATTCTTAGTCAAACCAATTAGCAGTGATGCTAAGTGAGAGAAGTCATGTATGAAGAGTCTGTAGTAACCATCCATCCCTATGAAACATCGTATCTCAATCACGTTCTTAGGCTACTCCCAGGAAACTACTTCTCTCACCTTCTTTGGGTCTACTGCAACTCCTGCCTCTGAGATGATATGACCCAGGAAGTGTATCTGGTTCATCCAAAAGTGGCACTTTGGGAGCTTAGCATACATATGATACTCTCTCAGTGTACTCAATAGGATCTCAAGATGTGTGTCATGGCTGTGTCGAGTGTGAGAGTACACCAAGATGTCGTCCATGAATACTACCACAAAAGATTCCAGATAAGGATGGAACACATGATTCATCAAATCCATGAAAACTGATGGCGCGTTCGTGAGTCTGAACGGCATAACCAAGTACTCGTACAGACCATATCTGCTCTAAAAAGCTGTAAATAGTATATCTGATGGTCTCACGCGTAGATAATGATATCCATATCTCAATCCAATCTTTGAGAACACTCGTGATCCATGAAGCTGATCAAAAATATCATCTATAATCGGAAAAAGGATATCGGTTCTTGACCGTCAACTGGTTCAGCTTCTGATAATCCATGCAAAGTATGAGGGTACCGTTCACCTTCTTCGCAAAACAGACCGGCGAAACTCGCAGGGAAGTAATGGGTTGGATAAATCCCTTTGCCTATAACACCTCTAACTGCCTCTTAAGCTCCTATAACATAGGTGTGGCCATCCTGTAAGGAGGAATGGACACCGGTGTTGCTCCTGGCATGACCTCAATAGAGAAACCACCTCTCACTCTGGAGGTAGACCTGAAAAGTAGTCTGGGAAAGCATCCCTGAAGCGATCAACCACTAGAATGAAATCCGCCTAACAAGTCCCCTAATCATCCAGATATATGCTCGCAATCTGGGCTGTGACTCCACCTCACCCAAGATTCTTTGGTCCAGCTCGACTCACCTGAACATCCCATTCACCCTTGTATAGAAACTCTCCGTCCTCTGGTGACGTGAAACTCACCCTGCGACGATAGTAGTCTACAAAGGCTCAAAATGGAACCAACCAGTCCATCCCGAGAATGATGTCATAAGAATTCATCTCTAAGAAATAGAGGTCCCAAAGAATGTGACAGCCACCATCCTCATGGGGGAAGTCCTTACACTGACGCACACCGTCCATTCTAGTACCCAATGGATTGTCTAGCATCATAACACCAGAAGAAGAAGAAAACCATAGCCCAAGTCTCTGTACAATGGGTATAGATATAAAACAATGTGTCACACCAATATTGAAAAGTACTGAACATAAGACAGAAGCTACTAGAATAGTAACTCTGATTGTAGAAGGTCTGGGATCCTTCTCTTGCTGGGTCTGTTGCACTGCATATGTCTACTCAGTGCAGAGGCCCTGCGACACAGCCTGGCAACCATGAGCTGTCCCGCCTTGCTACCTCTGAGATCCTGGTTTCTGTCTACTATGACCATGACCACCATCTCTGAATGCACACCCTGACGTATTCCAGTTCCCCGACTGGTAAGAAGCCAATGGTCCTGCTCCCTCACGCGGAGTCTTCACAGAACACCTCTCACTAGACATTGGTGGAAACACCCTGCAAAAGTGATGCAGATGACCCGACTTGCCGCAAGCTCGGAACCCCACTTGATCACGTTCACAATGAGGTCTCTTGTGCAACTCTTTACCACACTGGTAGCACCTGACCGGGCCACTTTAAAAAACTTCCTAGCTGGTACTGCCACCCTGTGAGATGTCCATCTGCCTCTTCCTCTTGCCAGTAGAAATAATACCAGTAACTGGTGATGAACCGCCCTGGCCCACACCACTAGATTCCCGCAGGTTCCTCTATGTAAGCAGCGCCTGGTTCACAATATCATGTACTGAAGGAAACTTCAAAACATTCACCAGTGCTCGGATGTCATAACGAAGACCATCCTTAAAACGTCTGGCTCTCAACGTCTCATCACCCACCAACATGGGTGCAAAGCGCTGATGCTCGGTGAAATGAGTAGAATATTCCATCATTGACATAGCTCCTTACTGCATCTTCATAAACTCTCGACCACTATATGCCCTCAGCGTCTCTGGAATGAAGAATTCATAGAAGACTGACTAAAAATCTTCCCACACCATGTCTCTATGATGCTCTGACTGGGTGGTAACATCCCACCACCTATTGGTGGAATCACGCAGCATATATGTCGCAAGCTTGACCCTCCTCCTTGGAGGAATCTCAAGATGATCAAAAATAGTCTGCATCAACCCCATCCAAGACTTCGCTGCCTATGGTCCTCCATCCCCTGAAAACTTAGGAGGATCCTACTGCTGGAAGGTATGATTCAGCTTGTCCATAGATATAGCAGCATGCAGTGCTCCCGGAAAGGTCTGCATGAACCGCATAAAGCCTTCACAGAACTGCGGCTCCGCACCTCTGTCTGGTATAACAGCTGGCACTGCATCTGGCTCTGCTGGAGGATCCACTGGTAGCCCATGGCCCACCACCTCTGGAGTATAATCATTGTCGCTCTCCTGGAGAACAATGTGCGGTCATCTAGGTGGAATGACACTACAAGCTCAAAAACATGCCTTATATTCAAGACTTATCAAGGTCGAAAATAGAGAAACCCAAAAGGGAACAGGAGGAAGAAGGAATTCAAAATTTTCCAAACAACACTACACGGCGTGTATACTGAATACACGGCGTGTACCTGACTTCTCTTCCCTTGCATGGGTCCTTCCACATGACTAGCCCACACGGCTCTCGAGAAACAAAACTACATGGCATGTATAATATTTACACGGTGTGTATGGTGTTATTTTATTACTGCCCGAGCCATTTGTGACACGACTGACTTCTTGGCTTGACACTACGCGGCGTGTTACACCTGCCAACGGTGTGTACACCACCCTGTTTCCCATCCACATGGCTAAAACACATGGTCTGTCCTCGAACAAGACTACACAGAGTGTCCCAAGGGTACACGACGTGTTCAAGGAGTGGTGACACCGACCCGTGTTGTTAGTTACATGACAGATTCCCCAGGAAACACTACATGGAGTGTACATAATTAACACAGCATGTATGTCTTATGGTCTCCTCCGTTTGTGTTTTTAGTTACATGAGAGGATTCGGGGTCAACCCTACATGTCATGTATATCAAGTACACGACATGTTTTACCCAAGCTCTTCCCTTCCCCGTGTCGCCGCCTACACGGTTTGTGACATGGGAAGAGACTACATGGCGTGTACACTGGGTACACGGCGTGTACTTTAAAATTTATTTTTCTTCCCGAACAGAAGGCCATACAGGGCGTGTTTAAAGAACTACATGTCTTGTATATTGGGTTTCCAGATAGTATGCCTCGGAAACTTCCCTGGAACCCAGCAAATATCGAAAAATAACACCTAAGTGTCAAATTATGACCCGTGAGGACCCATACTCCCGACGAATCAAAGTTTGAAATCTTATCTGTGTTATAACAAAGTAACCATCTAATGATCCACCAAATTGAGGTCAGTGAGGACCCATACTCCCCAAATACCAATGTTTGGTGTTCATTCTATAAACAGGCTCAAATAAAATTACCGTATCACACAGCAGGTATTTTATCAAAGTATCAATCATAACAACATGATTTACAAGCACAACAACTATCACAACAACATGCAAACTTCTAATGCACCAACATGGCTTGGTAATATGCATGGATTGTGATTTCTAGCATGTGCCTATATGATGCATGAGATGGAATACCCTCATCTCATCGGGTTTTAACTAAATAAAACCCATAGATAAAATATAACCAGCACAATCTCAAGTGTGTCACCCTACAGTGAAATCAAATCAACTGTTAATTGGAAAAGCAGTAAAATTTCAATCACGAAGTAAATTGGCATTTCCATGTATGTGGGTTAGCTACGCCCGTACACAGCTTATTACCATCTACCGTTTTTTATATCCCTCACTACGATGCCAAATAGTAAGTCAAAGAAAAGAACCTGGCTCTGATACCACATTGTAACGTCCCGGTTCCGGGTGCCACGCAACGGGAGCCCCGAACCCGGTTTGCCACATGACCTCAAGCGCATTTCCCCAAATGCCAGAGGCTGCCGACTTGCAGCAAGGGCCCAGGTCTAATAGTGGGGGAAACTATGACCTCATATGTCAAAGTGTAGCACAGCGGAATGAAATAAACCATAAAACAGTGGAAACAACAACAATTTATATATAAATGAAATTAATAACTAATAACCGAAAGGGAAACCAGAAGTCATGTATGAAGATGCAGCATGTCACTATTCTATAAAATAGCCAGAACATGTTACACTGCAATACAATACAACTAATGTATAAGTATAGAAAATAAAAATAGATTAAACAGCCGGTAGCATCGCGAGCCTATGCCCGGTCCCATGCTCCCATACTCCTCAGCAGCAATCAAGTACCTGTATAAGGTCCCTTTCCCTTATCTACACCTACATAAAAGTAATCTATTTGGGCCAAAAATAATGACCCAAATAGGGAGTGAGAAATAAATCCCAGTAGGCACCCACCAAAGGCCTGTGCCCAACTGTGTGAAAGCATGCAACAATAGTGTGAAGTAGTAAAAGGAAATAAACAATGTAGTACTCAAAAGTAACTTACTTAATAGTTAAATTTCCATTTAATTATTCATTCAATCCATTTAATATATGAAAATTCCACAGTGAATTTCTATGTGAACAGTCAGCATCCGCAGACAAGCAAAACCTTACCCTCAGGTAATCAGAATCCAACCCGCAGGTAATTTCCCATAGGCATAATAGATTTCACCCTTGGGCGTAAGTAGTGTCTCCCTCAGGCACAGAGTCTATTGCCCACAGGCACCGATGATGTTGCCCTCAGGCTAAGATAACAACTGCCCACGGGCTAAGCAAACAATGCCCACAGGCTAAGGAAAACACTGCCCTCGAGCAAAAGTAACTGGGCCATGCCCAACATGTAATTAAACATTCACATTCAATTCCTCTCAAGGTAAAAGTAATGCATATTATTAACAAGGCATACACTCGGTTATCCTGGACAAACGGCTAAACAGAAGAACGCACCCCCGGGGTGGTCCTGGATCCAAACACCGATCCCAACCAGCATTTTAATATCACATTTAATTACCTATATAATTCTAGATATATAAAATAGCCATGGCCTCAGCCACATGACACCCCAACATGGGTTCATGTCTCAAAAACACACAAAACACACAGCAGTTGGAAAATAGACACCAAGCCACCTACCTTATACACCCCTGTTCAGCATTCTCGAACAACATTCCATGAATCATCCTAGAACGAGGTAGATCTGAGTTGAAATAAATTTCATTAAAACATAAATAACATTACATGAAGGAATAATTTGAAGGAACTAATCAAGGAGAAGGAAGATCTTACCTGTGCAGTTCCAGCGAGATCGTTCGAGGCAGAAACGGATTCCCGATGTGCGCTCAGTGGATCTCCGAAGGTTCGGCCATCCTCTCCTGAGCTCCCATCTGGATCTAAGACTTCCCTATGAACAGGGGAGGTTACTACCCATTTTAAGCGAAAAAAAAACATAGTACACAGGTGTACTTCCAAGTACACGGCGTGTACTTCCATTTTTTAAACTGTTCCTCTGGCGGCTTCCCTCGAGCGTGGCACTGTTCATCTGCCGACATGACTACACGACATGTCTTCATGAGTACACGGCATATGCTTCCCCATAGATATCCACTGCCTTACTTTTTTCCTTCCTACTGACTACAAGGCGTGTAAAGGACCACTACACGGCGTGTAGTCATTCCTACACCCATCATCGTCAACATCGCCACATGCCCTGTGTACTCATTCCACACTGCTAGAAGTACACGGCGTGTACTTCCAAGATTTGGTATTTTTCCCCATTTTCCTTATTTTCTCAAAAACACTTAAGGAAAAGAGAATGGAAGAACCCCGTACCTCATGAATAAGAACTGGGTTCTTACATGTGACACTTGGAATGATAAGTAATTTACTAAATCAAGGTTTTAGGTGCGCTTTTATTTAGTGAAATAAAGATTACATTGGACTTATTTATGTTTCAGGTGAGGCCTTATATATCCCCTCGGTGCATTGGTAGATAAACATGAGACAAACTACGGTCTTGGCACAAGGCTTTGAATATTTTATGATTTATGGATTTTGGTCGAGGGCTTAATAATTATATTTCTTGGTTAAAGCCTTGATGCAGTCCCGCATTATTCATTTTCCTCCATATGAATATCTAATTTAATTAACCAAATTAATACTGGACAAGTAGAATATTCTTGGTTAAAAACCATATGTTTATGATAATAAAATGAAGTAAAAGATTATGTCTTATTAATTATTCAGCACTTTGAGATTTACCATCCAGTGTATGTTGCACAATAGGAAAGGATGATATTGAAGTTATTATTTTTATGCACAACTATGATCATGTATTACTCATAGTTATAAATTTTTTACCTACATATTCCCAAGCCATACATATTAAAGTTTGAATGTCTTTTAATTATTATTCTGAATGAGAATTCTTATAATTGTGATATGTTATGATTCATGTGTTAATAAATTATTTAATAAAATGTTATATTTATAATGTAAGGAATGTATT
Organism: Viscum album; assembly: GCA_963277665.1. Taxonomy (NCBI): domain Eukaryota; kingdom Viridiplantae; phylum Streptophyta; class Magnoliopsida; order Santalales; family Viscaceae; genus Viscum; species Viscum album. The sequence continues at coordinate 557,217,805 of OY728138.1, forward strand.
TAAAATTTTTTAGTCGGTATATTATGTAATTTTAAAACCCATTACATGGATTTCATATTCTCACCCTACGTTTTCAACCTGTTTTCATTTACAAGTTTAGTATATTTAAGTCACTTTGTTCTCTTGTATCTTTGTGGAGTTTATTTCTATTCCTATTTTTAAAGAAATGTAATAATTGAATATTATTCTCTAGGGCCAAAAAAATGATCATCTCTAGTGGAACATGTGTGTGTGGTTTCATCTCTTCCTTTAAAAAATATTTTATACGCCATGTTTTATTAAGACCCTGCCCTAGCTTTGGGGATGTCCGCAGGCCAGGGCATGATTGTTCGTATCATATGATTGGTTTATACGACCCTTGAAAATTAGTACAATACATAAAACATGAATATGTGTTACTAAGTAGTATTTTCCTTAAAAGTTTAATATTTCTGATGAATCAGGCCTTATGTCTCTTCCAACAGAAGTATTAGAGACCAAAGTGAGGAAATCATGTATATAAAACTAGAAGACTTTTGAAAATATTTGTTTATTATTCAAAACCCTCTACCGTATATCCAATGATCCTCGTATACTCCAAATAAACCGTGGAGCAGGACTCAAATATATTTTTATGATGAACGCTCAATTCAGGTTCTATGCATGGCAAGGAATATACATTGAGGGTTTATTTAAGTGTTTTACCCAAGCTGATAATGCTTCATCACGGGAGGACTACAATGAGGGTGCACAGTAGGGTGACCTCCACAAAGTGTACTTATGTCATGTTTTGACCTACAGTCTCTGTAGTCAAGTGGTGGATTTTTATGCTCTTAAATATGAGCCTGCCCATTTGTATTATCAACATCCTATTCATCCTGATGTTTCCCAGCTACATACATGTCATGATTCCCTCTCACTAAACCATAGATGTCCATATATGGTTGATCGTAGTTCCCTACATTGCATCTAGACCAACGAGATTGAAAATTTTACAACCGCTTTGAGAATATTTTTGTCTAGGATTTGGGGAAACCAGCAACACCATTGAGACTAGTGTCATCTTAGAGGAAATTAGAAAACCCACACTTCTGTTTTGTGAGAGTGAGAAAGTAGTTATGTAACACCTTGGGTCTATGAACATTGTATAATAGAATAATGTTATATGTATTGATTCTTTAACTTGATATTTCAAATAAAGTCACTATGTTGATATGTTTATGCCTTTCTGAATAAAGCATATCTCTTGAACTTTTTATATAATAGATATGAGCTCACCAACAAATATTTTATCACTTCTTTCTGAGCTGTAATATATTATAATTTTCAAGACATATTCCGATGAATACCAGCCCTATGTAAACCTATATCTGACTTGTAAACAACTCCATCGGGTGTCAAATCAGCATAAAATTGTCCATTATTACTGAAGAAACAAGTTTTCATATTAATTTATTGAAATGCACAATTTTCGGAATAAAGACAAAGAGGGAAGTATCATGAAGATCTTTTTCTATGTTTCAACGTGGCTGATAACTACCAATTTGTAGGGAATTTTCTATAAGATGCTTTGGAAAGTTACCATTGTGTGGCCTACCTATTCTAGGTCTTGAGTTTTAGTATGTACGGTGACCTCTACGACATCAATATTTTCATGCACAATGTGATGTGAGGGATATATTTGAAACAAATCCACTCAGAAATTTCTGACTTCTACACCCCTCGTGCCTCTCTACGGAAGGCTGAGTGATATAATTACATGTTTGACCATATATGTTTACAATGTATCTGGACCAAGGAAATTGAGGAGCTATACACTATCCTAGGATTCCATATGTGGTCGTTTTTTACCATACCCATGGTGGTGGTTCCAGTGAAGGGATATTGGAGGTAATGTGTGCTTATTGTTTTTGTTGGTTGGGATCGAGTATTGTAGAATTTAGAGAACAAAATTCATTTAAGGGGGGATATTGTGATGCCCCAAAACTTATTCCTCATGTAATAATAATATTATGGTTTTATTCTGTTTAATTTACATGTTATCTGAACAAAACTTTCAAACAAAACACAAGGTATTTTATTTAATTTTAACACCAAAGAGTTTACATTTCCACAATAAAAATGAATCCAAATAACCAAAAATACATATTAAAATAGAAATTATAATTACTGGGAGACCACGCAATACATCCAAAACCTCATGATGACAGTACGGGTCCATTGGATCCATAACAATGAACATCGGTATGGAAAGAGCCACTACAATCGCACTGAGCATCAGTGGAATGATGTGAACCATTTTTTACCAAGATGTATTGAATAAGGAACACCCTAGTACATGTTTATAATGCATCAATTCAACCGTTCCCATTAAGAGACCATTGAGTTTCTAACGGTTATAATTATAGCTATTGGTCTTTCTGTTGGTTCAATTTCAAATATCTAACTATAATTTTTTTTTCAAAATATTTAAGTTATGTATCGAAATTATAACTCTAATCATGTAATCTATTTTTATAAACTTCAAAAAGGATAATGATTTAATATAGTATTATTTTACAATGAGGTATTGATTTCAAATACCTTTCAGGTCTTTAAAATCTGACGAAAGGATTTTATAAATATTTTCAATCGTGATTTTTAAACCAAGGATTAATCTAAAACTATGTTTTGGGTCTTATAATACTAGTATACTATTTTCTTAATGATGTATAAAACATTGATTTATCACATTGTGTTGTAATGCTTTAGAATTTATAAATCTAAAAAATATATGTAATTGTTGTAGAGGATGCCTATTTTTTTCAACCTATATATATATATATATATATGATAACATATTTTCATATTTAAAAAAAATTATTTGCTAAAATATAGGTGATTAGCCCACCTAGCCGAGGGCCACCTTGTGGAATGCCCTCAAATCCTTGATGGCCATCTCACCCCCAACCCCCTAGTAGTGGCCTAGGGGCGGTGACCACGTAGGGTCCATGTTAAGTCACAAGAATAAGGAAACCATAGGTACCCCTCAGTTAAAACCAGTTCATATGAAAGGGGCTAGAGCACGCCACCCTGTGGGGAGGCACAGTGGCATGGGTGGGCGTAGTAGCGCGCCCGCATAAGAACCTAGTACGGGGTGATACCGGGAGGGGGAATGAGTAATCTATGAATTTTCTCAGATCTCCAGGCTTATAATGGCACTATTAATGTCCCTCCGTTTCGACATGGGATGGTGAAAAAAAGTCAGGAGCAGATCTGGGACGTTCAATAACATCGCGAGCAATCGGGGCCGCCTAATCAGTTCGGATTTCGAACCCCCACAACCGTAGATTTCCACCGCATTATTTGTGCGTCGTCCGATCCATCAGGGATCTAATAATATCCATCCAAGTTATTTTAAAAAACACGTGTCTCTCATATCTTTTAGATCACACACGACCTAATCTTGGTTTTCCATCCTTTTTAAATCATTTCATTGCACCATAACCATCTGATCTACTTCCTCTCTGATCACATCCATCAGTTTATTATCTGTATTTTCCTCTCTCGCGGTGTCTTCTTCCTCTATATGCGCTGAACCAGTAGTCTCCAACTCCTATACCTGTTCATTTTTTCCACTACCGTAACTCCTCTCATCACTATCAGAGGCATCCTTACTCTCATTTTCAACAAAAACTCACCCTCGCTATTTTTTTATAATCCGAGTGGGTATAAGATTTTATGAAATTGTATTTAAAACTATTTTATATAATGTATGGTGTGGTTTATATATATCCTATTTCACGCCAAACCTATCAGTTGTTTTGGTTTCTCTCAAGCCTCCTTCAAGCCATCCTGAGCCTCTCCTCCTCAAATCCGGTAAGCGTTTAATATATTTTTCCTTCCTCACACAAAACCATTATATACTCTTTGTATAATCAGTTATATATAAATAAACTTATAGTTTTAAACAAATCTTAGATATGTTCGATTTTAAGGCTCCTCAATTTGAGATTTAATAGGTAAAGTAGTATTTTAAAATTTAAGGGTTCTATATTGCCATGATTTGATACGGTTTGGGTTTTTATATATTTGTACACATAAATGTGTACACATGTATATATATTTATATGGTTTAGAATATGACCATCTAATTCCTTCTAACATGGTGAGTTCTTAATTCTACAAGAAGTTATTAATTCATTATATACAAGGGATGTTTTATGTTTTTAGATTCTACCCTATTTGAATTAAATACATAAGCCTATATATGTATATGTATACATATTTCAAAACAAAAATTTATATATTTAGTAGCAATTTTGGCAATTTATACACCCTTGATTAACTAATACTCCTAATGTGATCTAAATATACAAGTGTCATTATACATTTGATGCATGATTCTTTATAGACACTTTATATAATCAATTATACATATTTATTCATACAAGTTTAGATAAACGTATTTTATACTCAAAATTAAGAATCCTGTTTATTGAGCTTCAACGTTTAAGTAGTTTTGTAAAATGTAAAGAATTATATTTTTTTACAAAACACTTATATGTGTATGTACGGCTACATGTATATGCATATATGGATTTTAATAATAAACTGGTTATGTTTTCATATTTTTTTTTTGGTGATTTAATAATGTATGAGAGAGGTATAATGTTTATAATAATTTATTAAACCATATGTTCGTTGAGAAAATATTGGGTTTAAACATTGTATATATAGTTCATATAATTTTAGCCAAACATTATACAAGAAAAATTGTAACCCTAGTGTATTCCCTCCTAGTATTTTTAGAATAATGAAATAATATATTTATTTTTCTAAAATAGTTGAATCTGTTGCAGTAAATGTATTCAATAATTAAGTTATACTCTGTTAAATATGCCCTATTTTATCATGTGTTTTAAATATGAAGTAAAATTATCCTAATTTTAAAATTATGCATTCTGAATATAAAATTTTTACATTCATAATATGTATTTTAGGGATTGTCAGTTTATGTGTGTTTAATGTGATTTAGTTATAGACACATGTGTTGCCTACCATACTTGTCATTCATTATCATGCATCAATGGAATTGTTATTAACTCTTATGATCATGAATTACATTATTTATGTAAATTCTAAAGAAACAACCTTTTATGGGATTAAGATTTAAAATTATTCAATGTGGTATGGGAAACATTGAATATATAAGAAATAATGAAATTAAATTATTCAAGGTAGTATGGGACACTTTGAATAATGTGAAATAACGAACCAAGTAACATGTGACACTTGGAATGATAATTATTTTACTAAATCAAAGTGGTATGTGAACATTGATTTAAAGAAATGAGGAATGCATTGAAATTATGTATTTATTGGGTGGGGCTTACTACAGCCCCTCAGTGCATCGGTAGGTCTCATAAGACAAACTATGGTCTTGGCACAAGTCCTTGACAAATTTATGATTTATCGATTTTGGTCGAGGCCTTAGTCATTAGATGTCTTGGCTGAGTCCTTATCATAGTCCCGCATTATGCACTTTCCTTATTATGAATATATAATTTAATTAACCAAAATAATATTCGACAAGTGGAATATTCGTTTTTAAAGATATTACGTTTATGAGATTGAAGTTATTATATTTATTTGGAACTCTGGTCATGTATTACTATTACTTATAAATATTGACCCCACATATTCACATGTCATACCTATTAAAATTATAATGTATATTACTTATTATTCTAAATGAACATTCTTATAATTGAATCATGTTTCCTTTTACCTATATTAGTATTCCTTGAAATATGCTCTTATAAATCCTAGAATTAATGATATGTTATGATTCAAGTGTTACAACATTCTTTATGAAATTGTTTTATGAATAATTTAAGGAATGTTTTCAAAAGGATTGAATTGGTATATTATGTTCTTTTAAAACCCCTTACTGGGCATTCGTATGATCACCTCACATTTTCAAACTGATTTATTTTATAGGTTTAGTAGATTTAAGTCACTTAGTCTGGTGGAAGCTTCGTGGATTTTCATTCCATTGTAGTTTTGAAAGAAATGTAATAATTGTATCTGATTCTCAAGTACCTTAACCAAAACAATCCTCTCTATGGGAACATGTGTGTTTGATATCATCTATTCTTTCAATTTGTTTTACCCACCATGTTTTATTAATACTCTACACTGGCTTCGGGGTAGTTCAGGGGACAGGGTGTGACATTTATCATCCATAACTCATTCATCAAATAGCAAATGCTCAAAGAAAAGATGTGGAAATTATGAAAAGGTTTGAAGCTATTAGAAATAGTAAATCCTTTGATTTTAAGGTTAATGATTTTTATTGGTAAGATTTGGGTCATGATTATGTGTACCATCAGATCTATAGATAAAGAATTTTTTTTAGAATGAAACAGATAGCACAACCTTCCCTATTCACCCTAGGAGAACAATAATGTATCGAGACCTCTTAGTGAACTACTAGAGAAAAAATATGAAGAAGAAGATTTCATAATGTACATCAATGTTCTTGGTATGTCAAAAAGTAAACGCTAAAAAAATTATAAGGGGATTTTGTGACCACTACCCATAAAAAATTGATGATGAAGAACATTACCATGGACTATATCACTGGAATTCCAAGGACATCAAGAGGAAACAATGCTATATGGGTCATTGGGGATCGTCTTACAAAGACATCTCACATTATCAAAGTTCAAGAGGACACCTCATTAGATCAACATTAATGTATATATATGAAATAGGTGTCAATAAATAATGGAGTACCAATATTGATCGTATCAGATCAAGATTCAAGATTCACCTCAATGTTCTGGAAAAGTCTCAAATATTCTTAGAGCACCGAGATGAACATTAGTACCGCCTATCACTCTAAAATGGATGGACAATATGAGAGAACTATTAATACACTGGAAGAAATTCTTATAGTGTTTTCTATGGACTTCTATGGAGTATCATACCAATATCTTCCACTGGACGAATTCTCCAACAATAACAGTTTTCACTCCATTATCCAAATAGCTCCATCTGAATCCATTTTTGGGAAATGTTGTAGGCCTCCAGCATTCTGGGATAAATTTGGTGAGAGTAATATTCTAGGACTTGAAATGGTTCATGAAATGGTTGATAAGGGGAAACAATTGTGAAGCATGTCAATGAAAACCAAAGTCATCAAAACAGATGTGTCGAAAATTTTCGATGACGCCTTGAGTGAGAAGTTAGAGATATGACATTCCTCTTAATATCTCCATGGACGATGGTAATGATATTTTGGATGAATGTGAAGCTATGACCCAGGTAAATCAACCCCAATAATATTATTGATCACATTAGAGCTGTGTACTATCGGCTTGAACTTCCACCAACCATTTCTAAAGTAAACGATGTAATCCATGTATCCTGCTTATGAAATTACATACCAGATTCATCACATAAATTAATTTACAGGTGGTATAATTAAATAATTATCATTGTAACAAGGAGAATACCGTGAAGATCATGGCTCATGGTGATAATGATATATGAAAAAATACTACTAACCTGGACAAGTACTATGGAAGAGCCATATGTGCGAAAAGGAAACATGGGAACCAGAGGAAGTGATGAAAAGAAAGTACCCACACTTGCTTTAATCCTAGAATGTAAAATGATATTTATAAGGTCAAATATCATGAGGAAGAATGTAAAAACCAAATCTTTTGTCAGTGTATTTCCAATATTATAATTATTTCTTATTGTTTAATCGCATGAGATCACATATATAACACACTAAAGACTTTATTAATGATGAATGAGTCAAATAAATTGTATCTCTAGAAGATAAAAAATTTATAATAGTAATTTAGTAACATGAACATTTGGATAGTAATGTGACCCATATGATTAGTAAACCATCCAATATAATAGTAACCTCACCAATAAAAATATCGAAAACATTTTTCCATCTTCTAAGAGTCATTATGATATAATTATCTCATATTATTATTAAATAAATATTTCTAAAATTTATAATCAAGTGTTGATATTTTTATACTTAATTTTTATTTGATTAAATTTTTATAATTTATTTAATGAGTTAAATAATAATTTTGTTTCATAAAAAATATTAGAAAAATAATATTTTTTTCATATGATTATAACATAAATTTAAGAGACCTTAATTAAATTCCCAAATTGTTTGAAAATCAGTTTTTATTATAAAATTTTTATTTTTTAGGTAAATTATGATTTCATTATAGATTAAATTTACAATATTTAGGAATTTATTTCAGAAAATGAGTTAATTTTTTAATTATTCAAATCAAAAAATGGTTGGGGTGAAATTTGATGAATTTATGATATAATGAATTTTGGGTGAGTAATAAAATATTATAATTTACGGTATATATACATTATAAGATGAACACAATATTAATTATTTAATTGATTATAAAATCACCTTTGTTTCAAACTCACATGGTATAATTATTGTATTGAGTCTCAAAAATCAGAATTATTTCTTTTCTTGAAAAAAATAAACTAACTAATTATATATTGAGAAAACATTCCTCTCCCCCACTATAAATACCACCCCTGACCACCTCTTCATCTCACAACCATCAAGCCTTTATCATTGTCAAAATTATACTAAAATGACTTCCTAATCACCTATCTCAAGTCTAGGATCTCTTTATCTCGTCAAAGAACTAAACCCTATTACCTAAATAGGCTCTCAGTGAGGATAAATTAAAGGGGTAAATTCCTCATTCCGATTCTTTTATTTCATTTCATGTATCTTTCGTTTAATTTTATCACCTCAATTAACCCAATAAAAATGGTATGATAACTATAGTTCTCAATATATACAATAATTGTTTTATTATAATGGAATAACTCATCATCATCTCTCATTTTCCATCCTTTTATACTTAAAATGAAAACATCGTCTGAGATGTGTTAATTTATCATATTCAAGGATGACGAGTTTTCAATTTATATTATCATCCTAAAGTATTGTCATGAAAAAAATTTTATGGATAAAAGAGATTATAATATATTTACTATAACTTATTTAATGTTCTGAATTCATTTTTTTGTGATATTAATTTATTAAGAAAATGACTTCGTTGTGGATGAAAACCTGCCAAAATAATCCAAGTGATTATCATTAAACATTTATCTACTGATTCATTATCATATCATTGAATCTAATGAATTGTATAAAAATTATATATTATATAGGATAATTAATATAATATAATTAAACTTATCTATAACCATTCCAATTTTATATAAACTTACATACTCTTATCCAACAAAAACAATCATTAAAACTATGAAAATGAGAAATAATGACTGCTAAAACATAAAACTATAACTCATAAAATAGTGCATACAAGATCATAATAACATGATAATAAATACAATTAATGTATAAGAGGTTATTTATTTATTAATAAATGATTCTAATTTTATCATCTAGGTCATTAAAATCATGTGAAGGACACCTTTGGATATATGGTAATGGATTCTACACGAACAACAATTATCCCTTCGGGTTATTCATTCTATCTCTTTATCCAAATGAAATTATCTTTTATTTTTAAGTGAATATTATAAATGATGTTTATATGTTCCATGATAATGTATGAAAATCTATTCATCCTCCTTTGATTGGGATATTTTTTTAAAAATGTTCCATACTCAATTATTCCTGATAAACAAGCCATATTTAAGGGAACTTATCGAATTCCTAATAATTTTATGTGCACTATATGATTTGTATTGATACATAATATCTTTTTTGAAATCAATTTTTTTATTATGAATATATATTTGGTTCACTTATGGTTTTATATAAAATATTATTCCACATTTTGTTTTAAAATCTCTTTATAATTTTCCGTAAAACCAAAATAAAATGTTTTAATTCTAATGATTCTTAAATACTCTTTTTACATTTTATAACATAAGTTTGACATAAAATTTCATGATATTTTCTCATTTTACCTTATGAATTCCCATTAGTGTTTCAAATCCATTATTTCATGGAAAAAGTTATGATGTTCCCATTTTTAATTCCTTATGACGTGATTATGATACTCATATATTTCTATGTTTAACCTTAATTTTATGTTTGATTACCTATGGATGATTATTTTTGTGAATGAATATTAATGAAAATGTTATGATGGGTGAACCCAGATTTCACTCCAGTGAATTGGTTAATGGTTTGTGTCAAGATATATCATGTGCAATGATCTTGGTGGTTACCCTTGGTTGGTGCTCCATGTGCAACAGTCTTGCGGGTTAACCTAGACTCATGATCCTCTTTGTGAAACGAGCCTTGACTCTTTCTCTAGTCATGTTTTATATTTAATCCACATTACAATGATTCCATGACTATATTATCCCATGTATTATATGTTGTTATTCATTATATCATATTACATGCCTTTTTATTTCATTATGTAATTCCTTCTAACCCATGTGCTATGATTTCATCATATGATTAGTTCCTAACTGGGATTTTTAGATCCTAAAATTGTTCATGTTATCCCCAGGTTATCCAATGAATATTTATATTAACATTTTATTTTTGGACTTCAATTTGAATATCAAAAAAAATTATTTTAATGATGTTTAATTAGGTACCTGATCTTCCAAGAAACAAGACATTACAATTCATAGCTTTTAATATGATGTTTAATTATTCATAAAATCATTTAAGAATTATTGTAAAAGGTTAAGGTGGATATAAAAAAATATTTCCAAATAGGTGATGCCGAAAACACATTAAATAGTTTACCACTATAGCCAACTCTTGGTCATCTATATGGTAGTCCCTCTCATGTTGCCTCTATTTTCAATCCGTGTACTATAAAAATTGATATCCATACATTGACAGTGATCCAATACCATTCCTTGAATCATCAAAATACACCATTTAAACCTCACTATAATCAAATATGATCATATTTGATGATGATTTTGACAATTTTTTCAACTCCTTGATGGAAATCTCTCGTGATTCTCACCATTCCAACATTAGCCCCTTCAGGTTCATTAATAAAAGAGGTGCCACCAAATGGGAGATTTTATGAATAAACATTAAATAATATCCTACTAATCCCATGAATAATTGGATATAAATGTATTCTTTGGCTTAACCCACTAAAAAATCGCTTGATCCTTATCTGGGGAAACTAACACACATTCCTCTTAGATAATATAATAGAATAAGTGCACTCGATCAATTGAGAATTGACACATAAATGGATTGTCATATATCTAATTCCCTCTCACCGTACTAATAACCATGTCATGATATTGGGTATGGTCATCATTCCTCTTTGATAATATAAAAATATCATCCATAATCACTACTATAGACTGATCAAGGTATGGATGAGATATTCAATCTAATTTGGCCATATTCACTACTACTTCATTCTTCAACCCAAATGACATTATGATGAACTGATATAAGACTTACCTACTTTTATAAGAATTCCAAGGTATATAATATATTTGAAATCTCAAATGATTATATACAGATCTCTAGTGAATCTTCGAGTTAACATAATCTTCTCCTAACTACTCAAAAAGATCATTGATACATGGTAGAGGATACTAGTTGTCATCCATAATCCGGTTCGACATCCTGTAATTGACACATATGTGTAGAGTCCAATCAACCTTATCAGCAAACAACACTGGACAACCCCAAGGAAACGTACTTGGATAGATAATCCCATTATCCTATGACTCGTATATCATTAGTCTTGATATCTTGAAACACTGTTAGTGACATTCTGTATGGTGTAATAGATACTACCTCATTCCCCAACATTAGATTAATATTCAATACCATATCACACATTGGTGCAATCCCTGAGAATTCTATAAGAATGGAATCATGAGACATATCCCCTATCGGTTGAAGGAAATCATGCATGACACATATATCATCTATAAACAATCATGAAACACAGGTGGAGAGATCCCCCAGTTACTAGTGAACTGGCCCTATTAGGGCCACCAAGAAATTTCACTCTTCCAAGTGAGTATATTTGTATCCCTAAGGATATAGAAATGTTAACCCCATGTCGTATCAATATATGTTGAATTGTTATTCTAGAATATAGTCTATAACCACAATTATGTTGATTCCTGACATGTCATGAATATAGAGATCCCACAAAAAAACATAATCCCCGTCATCGTGATAACATCCAATGCACAACCATATTTTTCTACAATGTACTCCCAATAGAGTATTTATCCTCAATTTTCTACTAAAAATCTCTACCACCAGGATCAAAACATTCACATGTTTTTCATAAATAAAATAATCAGTGGAACCAATATCAAATAATGAAATAGTTATTGTAGAAGCTATATGAATAGTACATCTCATTATGAATGGTCCATCCCTGTTATCCACAAGAGTATGTTTAATTTCATGTTACTGTCACACCTCGATTCCATATAATGTAGTCTGAATCACCAGAACTATACCACACAACTTATAAAGGAACTCTTTACCAGATTCTCATAACCCACTACCTCTACTACCTCGGCTAGTATAACTCTATCAGGTTGATTGTTATGGTACATAAGATCCCCTTCTCACACCTCAGTTCTATCCATATCCTCTATCACAACCCATCTGTCATTAGTTCCCATAGCAAATATATGGATCACCCATATTGGTTTAATATCAGTACTATACTATTTGTTTTGGGTATTGTCTACAATAGTGGACCTCCCTACCACATTGGTGATCGATAATCCAAGTAGGGCCTTGTGTGATAGACCCTTAACATAGCCACTCTTCCTATTATCCCCCTATATAACATTCTCATAGAAATGTTTCCTTCTCATGGAATTTATTTTTCATGATCATCCAATAGAGAAAATATGTCCTATACTAGAATCGTTTCTAATTTTCCCCTCAATTGTTAGTGACTTATCCACCCCCATCAAGAAACATCATTAAAAAAGGAGGCTAACTTTGGACATAATCTAACATTTAACTCTTCCTTTGAATGAGATCTTTGTATCCATCTCATCCCAGGACAATGATGGATAAAATCACTACAGGTATGTAAATATTCTACCATATTCTATCACATAAATACTCTCTTCAGTCAACTGCATGATCTCAACATCACTCTATTTCCTCATTGAATTTGGATAGAATTTATCCATGAACATATCCAAGAATTATATCCATAACATAACCACAAAATTTCAAGTCCATGACTGAATTTCCCACTAGTGATTTTCTGATCCTTGAAACAAGTAAAGTAAAATTGACCCTTATCTTGGTAGCAGTCTCCATGTGGTTATGTATAGTGTGGATAAAATCCATCGAAAACTCCACCCCCTCGGGTCTACCATCTCGAATAAAAACTTGGGGTAAAAATCTGAAATTCCCACATCAGATCAAATTTTCAATTTTCAAACCAGTCTAAATATCTATTTATAAATCACCTGATGTGAAAAATATCATTCATAACTAATCCCCTTCTTCCTCATATAGCACATTCAATGCCTACTGTATGGATACTTGAATGTCATTTCCAGACATCTCCTCATGAAGTCTACTTGATAAGTTTTATCATGGAGGAATATCTCTATAATTCCAAACATATGTTTTAGGACACATAACACCACATTTCCACATTTTTGAAATAGTAAAACACAACAAGTCATAACAAGTCTTTTCCCCAAACCCCACAACATGTACAAAATTAAGGCTCTATCACTACCTCAACAATCCTACATCAAGGTCATGGTTAATAAAGGTTAAAATCATTATCATATTCATGTTTCTCATTATACACCTAATATTAAAATATTTCATTATTTTACATTTTTCATGTTCACATTTGGAAACATTAAAATTTTATTTTTCATAAAGGAAATAATTTTATGATAAACAACTTATGCAAATATTTTATTCTCATTCGTTCCAATAATGATGCATATCAAAAAATCCCTAAGTTCCTATAATGATGATTTTATACTAAATTATCATGACATTCAAGACCATGAGTCACATATCATAAAATATCATAAAAATTATCACATCAGACATCACGTTCATCACCCAAGGTGAAAATACATCCAACCGTTACAACACACATTAATAAAACCCAACCCAACTTGGTCACATGGCCTTTTTCATAATATATTGGTAATATAATCTAATAAATGATCTTTGAACCATGGTATGACTCATACTATTATTCTATATATCATTACCAAATAGTAATGAAATATGGAAATAAAAAATCACCCTTGATACCAAATTGAAACATCCCGACTTAGGTTCCAAATATCAGTGCCTGGAGACGGTCAGTGGTATGACCTCAAGAACATCTCAATATACTCTAGAGGTTGTCGACTTGTAGCGAGGTTCTAAGGTACATCATGGGAAAATTATACCCTCTTAAATAGAGCAATACCATAGTGAAAATAAATAATAAATAACGAAATCAAATATAACAAAAACATTGATGATTCGAGTATCACATGAAGAACAACATGGGAAATAAAATATCATATCATTACAATTGATATTTTATTCCAAAGTATCTTCCTTGTGTCAAAATGAAAAACCAAATGTAAATACAATAAAATATTCTCAATAGGTCCCGAACCACTTCTTGTTCATACATCGTTCCTCCATCCCAAATCATCTATCTATCACATGGTCTTTTCCCTTATCATATCCTCTATAAATTATGTCTATTCGGGTACCGAATAGGTTTCCTAGTTAGGTTTGAGTAAAATTTACTAGGCTACCACCAATGGTGTATATAAAAATATTATATCAGAACCAGTGTATACTGTGGAATAACGTATAAGTAAAAACCATAAAGTAAATAGTTTCTTCTTAATAAATTACTTTTTATTTAACCCTAAGACACTCCATTTTCCTATGACACCCAAAATCTTAATACGGGCTTCAAACCATGATTGTGCCTTGACTATCAAAGATGGATATCATATCATATAATACCATTATTTCCATTCTTCATCTCAACTCACATATGAATGAAAATTTTCTCATTAATTGTCTCCATTCTTTTATAAATTACATTTTTACCACTAAACATTTCAATTAACACATTAATTCCAGGTTACTATTCATTATTTCAATTCAGACATGAAATTTATTGTTACCATTTATCATTTTAATTCACAAATAAATTCTATTTTTATCATTAATCATTTCAATTAAACCATGATTTTCCTTTTCAACATTCATCATTTAAATTTACACAATTCACAATATCACATTATTAATTAGTCACTTTCAACAATTTCATATTCACATAATTTCATTAAATAATCCATCTATTAATTAGTCAAATCAATTTATTTTATTAATTAAACAATTAATTAATCACCTCAATAAATTTCTTAATAACAAAATCCATCAATAATTAATTTAAAAGTGAATTATTCTAATTCAATAATTTTAATATAATAATAATTCATTCAATATTTAAGTATTAAATTTCAATAATTTAAATCTCTCCCATATTACTTCAGAAATTAATTATTCTCATAACCTCAACCATTCAAATTAATTAATTAAACAACTAATCAATCAACTTCAACAATCACAATACATCTATAATTAATTAAAATAATAATTATATCAATTCATTTTCCTAATATTCCCAACAAAAAAATTTATATCAACTAATTAATTCATTATATAAATTAATTCAATAAAAAAACTCAATTTCTAATCATCTAGTAGAAATTATAAAATTATATACACATAATTGAAATAATGACACTGAGATTTTAATTATAAACCACCTACCTCAAAATTAATGAATGACGTTCCTCAATGAATATCTTAAAATTGAAGTGAATCAATCAAGAACACATTGAAGAATATGATCTACATCTTGAAACTAAATCCATAATTAGATGGATCAGGATAGAAAATAAATATTTCTAAATCTAGAAAAAAAATGTCCAATAATACCTCTTTTATCATTGAAGAGGAGTAAGATAGTGAGATAGATCTAAATGAGAAGAAATAATAACCCTCGTAACAAGGATATCTTCAATATGCCCAATTATTCACCATGAATGAAGGTTGCGAGGGATTGGAATTCTCAAGAAGCCTAGACAAAAATTATAGAAAACATGTTTGTCTAATTGCAAAGTTCGATTTGGGGTTAATATGGTGGTTTGGGACTTTTAAAAACAAAAATTACGATTTTTTAACACTTTATCCACAATTTTCTTAGAATAGGCACATAGTTTTCCAAACTGTATGCCATAACTTTTCTCTACTACCAGGGGGTTCTCAGTTTCCCCTAATAGGGTGTTCGGTTTTAAAAAATATGCACATGCCATGAAATACACACTCTCTCATGTCAACATAGATTGATTGGATCAGAAACATTCTTTAGGTAAACCATATTCCAACCATTACCTTTCCAACATCCTTCCATAATTATCAACTTTCACCCAAACACGTCCCAAGGTAAAACCCAAATAAAAAGTACTCAAAACAAGAGAAAAGAGTACAAAAAAAATTATAAGACATCTCCAAAAAATTATGGATATTATAATTAAATGGTTTAAAAAAATAAATAATTAATAAAATTTTGTTTCTATGGAATGTAGAATATGTATATGAATATTGGGACATTATGTATGCATTTTTTTATAATGTTGTTTAAAAATGAATTAAAATCTTTCTATTAAAAATAATCATTCTTTAGAAAGTTTCAATAATTTTCATATTTATAATCATATGATTTATTATTGTCATATAAACTATATTTCACATTCTTTAAAATGATTTTTAGTGAAATCAATTCAAGTTATTCTATATAATAAATTTATTAAATTTTTAAAAAAGAATCAAATTAATGCTTTTTTAAAATTTACTGAATGAATATATATTCAAAGAAATACATCCATTATTCATTATCAACATTCCTATTTAATTTGGGATGGTTCTTCAAAACATATCATATAGTTATTCCTTTGTAATATTTTTTTAACAATTTTTAAAGGAAAGTTACAATTTTCGAAATTATTATGTTAACATTGGAGGTTATTTTTATTATTGTTTATATTGTGTTTTTAATGGATTATTATTGAAAATTTAATGATTATGATTGTTTATTTTATGAAATAGTAATTCTAAATTATAAATAAATGAATAGGGTACCTATATTGATCATGACTCTGGGTGGTCCTAACATATCTCCTTTTTCCATTTGGTAATGGTGTTGTATTATATAAATAAAGGGGAAGTAACCATGTAGGTTATTAATATGAAATTATCTAGGAAAAATTTATTATTACTCATGTAAAACAAAAGTGATGTCAGATTATGAATATAATTCTCCAATATACATATTTTGTTATAATAAGGTTTAATATGGAAAAAAATTTACATTTTTAAGGAATTATTATGAAATTTTAAAGGTGAATTGATTATTTTTAAATGAAATGTTTCTGTGTGTAATCATGTTCTTCTTAATGAATATATGGTTTCTAGATGTTTATTAAAGATTTAAAAAGTATTATTTATGAAAAGGTCTATTTTTAATGTGGTTATGTTTGGTTTTTTTATGAATTTTTTATTATTAATGGGTATTCATTTTCAAGGTTATTATTTTTATTAAAAATAATAAAATGTTCTCTTTTTTTATATCCCTTAAAAAGATTTTGTTTTGATAATCTCATTTTTTAAATTATTTTTCCCAGGAAATAAGGTTGTGTAAGAACTATAGTAAATATAATCATCCTATTATGTATAATTTATGAAAAGGATAAAATATTTCCTGAATGAAGTAGGGGTATATATTATTAATTATTTTTTGAAACAAATATTTACCATTTTTATGTGTATGGTTTTTTATAAAAAAAATTTCTAATTCTCTAAAACTAAAATCCTAAAATATCTAATAAAAGTAAAAAATTAAAACCATTATTATATATCATGAAATTATGTCTTAATTGTGTTATAGTGTTTTATATGGGGTTCTTACTACCTTATAAAGGGTTTATATCTTGTTAAAAAATAAAAAATAGTAATATTACACAAGGATGGGTGTATTGATTATTTCCAACTCCACTAATTGGATTACAATATTATTCTAGCTCGATATTTCCAAGACCAAACATCATCATCATTGAATTTCTAATAAAAAATATTAATTTCACCACCCTTATATCTTTATCTCTGTATATCAATTATTATACTACTTCTCTTAAAGTTAATAAAATCTATTATATATTCATAGAATATTAATATCTCTCATTGGTTAACCTTAAATCCCCAAACAACATATCAAATAATTTTTTTATATGTCATTAAAAAGTGAGTCAGGATCACCCATTTAATTCCCAAATCTCTCTCCTTAGATATAGGAAATAAGAATCTTGAATTATTTAGACTTGATACTATTAAGAAATGAATACTTCCGTCTAAAAATGATCATGACATTCCATCAAAATAGATATCCTAAAATATTTTACTAATAGTAAACGATTTTTTTATCACAACATGTAACAAATAATAAATTATTTTCATGGTTCATAATAAAAAAAATGCATCATAGAGATATATTTTGGAATCTTATTTTACTATAACATCATAACACTACTCATACCAGCATAATGTCGTAACTATTACTCTATGAATTTTTTATCTTCTGTACTAAAATTACGTGAAATGTGCATCTTAAAAGGAATGGATGTTCCACCAATAAAATGTCACACTTTATTATTTATAAATATCATAGGTACATACTATTATGGGGATCCTTTCATAGTGTGTTCTACTCCCTATAATACAAACCTACAAACATATTAATCTATTCTTTTATACACACTATGTTATTAATGTTTGCATGCCATTAACCCTATGTAATATATTGATACTATATGACTCAATTCTTGAAAAATCCCAAAAGATCCCCTGTTATTTCCCATGACTTTGTAAAATCATATGTATTTCACACTACACCAACATTGTTGTATAGCCCAGTGGATCATATAAGGACACTAATAAGGGGAAAAATTAGGAAACCCACATTTACAAGTTATTTTTTTCATTTAATTATACCATCTTATAAAAAAACCTATACCATGATTAATAGGAATGCATAAATTTTATGTTATCTCAATCCTCAAATTAAATGTTAAATAGAAATAATGAAGAACGGAAGTACTCCATATTTACATGTTTCGGTCTTGATGTGGTTTCATACTCCTAATACAACAAGATATTGATGGGTACATGAATTATATTATCCTTAGAAATGTGTAATGATTAAAAATGTAGTTCAATTTTCACAAATGTTTTGGGAAGGTATAATGCGATTCTTTGACATGATGTTCTTTATACTTGAAAAACCAGTCCTTCAATTGTGTTTTTATACTGGTAAAAATAGTACATAAAATTTAATTTATGTACTCCAGATAATAATATCAAATTTATGGTTTTGATTACAATACATAAAATAAAATGATACCTTCTTTGTAAAAAAACATATATTTTACTATCCAAATCACATGGAGAAGAAGACATGCACACCGGTTCTTTTTAGTCTTCTCACACTCACCGTTTATATTGAATATAGTGGGTTTATTCTCAATAAATGAATCAACAACGATATCATTAATAGAAGAACAATGATTGATTCCTTATTATACTTTTATAAGATGAAGATATCATATATGATATATTTATTCATAATCATATTGAATATAGTATATAATAATGGAGTTGGATCTCACTCTCAATCATTGTTTACAATATTTATAGTAATGATTTGAATATTGATTTTATCATCCGATTCCCATTAATTCAATAATTGATGTTCTATTATAATATGAAAAAGAAAATGATACATTATTATAAATTTTGGCTTCTATAATATATAGGAAACATAAATAAGGTTAAACATAAATTTTTTCTTCTACTACATCTCATTTATTTCCACTTCTTGGGTAAATATCATCTTTTAAGCCTCCAATAATAGAAGATCATTAGCCACCAAGAAATACCAGTTATGAATTCACGATAGATTTGTTTTTTACATTTTAGAATATTTGATATTTATTTCTTTTTTCTTTTATAATCCAAATAAATTCTAATATAAACTTCATGAAAAATTTAAAATATCACAAATCAATCTCCATATAATCTACATTTATAAAAAAGTTAACATTGACATTTGAAATATGAAACATTATCATAGTTTTATAATATGACATGAAATTTAAATCTTTAGTGTGGTACTCACAAAGAATAACCCCTTATTCATAAAATAAAATAGTTCTTCAATCATATATCTTAATAGGGGTATCATTATTTTCATACATGAACCAATTACACCACATTATCAAATAATTTACTATTTAGAATAAAGAATTTTGGACCATTAGTTTTCTATGATGTAAGTTATTTTATAGTGTTTTAGAATGTTATAAAAATAATTTATCTTATATAGATTATAATTTATACATAGAAATTAACTTCTATGGAATTATATTATAATTTCTAATTTTCATAGATGCAATTTTCCTACATGAAATGATCTTGTGTATAAAAAACAACATACAAGGTATAAAACAACTAAAATTAAAATTCATTATGCTAATGTTTCCTTCACAAAATATATTTTACTTATTATCACAAAAATATCATACAAATTGAATAATCTTCTAGAACATTGGAATTTTACATCCTATCATGATCTCATCTTTCGAATCATGTGAGATATAAAATTTTATTTGATTAAAAATTCATATATGATAATATTATCTCATTTAATTGAATAATAAAATATCATAATTATATTGTTCTAAAGGAATGTCGTATTTGGGAAACTTATTTATATTTTTCTTACATGAATCTCTCCATTTTCTATTAATATCGATCTCGAATGTATTATCCCATATAGATAATTATACATCACATTGAATGGAATAAAATGAATAAAATGGATTCTTTGGATTATAAATTAAGTTAACTAAATAAAATGTTATTGTAATGAATATTCACCATCCCACATTGAGGAAATATTTTTTTGTTCCCTCTTTAATAATAAACCTTTATGAATAATTAAGATGATGAAATCCAATAGACTCGGTGCTTTCTAGTAGTCCATCATGTTCAACACCGATATTCACCAATAAAACTTATCTACCCCTATATCCATAAAATGAAGGCTCCTTCCTTAATCATTTCTATTTTTTTCATGGATATGTCATGTTTAACCTTGGTTATCCCTATTTTTTGGCTTCTCTTATGGCCTATTTTTTGTGTGATGACACTATATTCTGAAATCATGTCATAAAAATCATTTTCAAAACATCAATAAAAATTGGAAAATATGATATGTGATGTTTTAAATTTTATATACACATGATTTAAAATTCATTACCCAACTCCCCTCATTAATTATAATCTTCTAAAATAGTATCGATTAATATTGCATACATCTCATGTTATTAAACACTATGATATAACTCATTAATCATAGTTTTACTTAAAATTGTATAAATCTATAAAACCCAAATGGAAAAAATATTGTTTTTTTATTTATGAAATGTTAGGTAATAGATAAAAAACTAACTGTTTATTTCTCTAATTCAAATAACTAATAGACACCATACATTGGATATAGTACTCTATACATGCTTAAACTAATTAATAAATCCATTCTCTTTCTAAATTAATCATATTAACATTAAATATATTTTAAATTAATCGATATTTATTGAGATAATTAAAAATAACTTTAATGAAAACATTAATCCCATTATTTTTGTTTTTGTTAGAACTCTCAAATTCCATTAAGTCTATATGTGTAAATTTTTTCCATTTCATCTTTCCATTATTTATCATAAAGAAAAAGGTCATAAAAGTGGTATAAAATCACATCCCTTTAATATATATATACTTAATCAACTAATTTTGAATTCACATTGAATCAATAAATTGAAAATTGACACCACATATTCACATAGCTTTGAGGATCTATTTAAAACATCATTGTCTACTTTGGAAAACATGGTGTCTAAACATGTTTCAGTAACATTTGTATTCATAAATTTTTATAAATATTAAAACTATGATTTTATTGATTATTTTTAATTTTTAAGTGATTATGAATTAACTAAAATGTTGTTTTCATGAAATTTTATCTATTAAGGTACCTATAAAATTTGCATATAGACTCCCCCTACATTGTGGGTTTCTCTCTTTCAGATGTTAAAACATTTTCGTGTTGAATACTGGTTATTGAGACTAATAGTTAAAAGGAATACATAACCTTATTCACATCACATAACTTATCCCTATGTTTAATTAATTAACATTTGAATTTTTACATTTTAGACATCGGAAATCAATTTTGAGTGCTTTTAAATATTTCATAATCATGTAATTAATTATAAAAGTTCTCCCCTTTAATGTTATTATTTAATTTTTCTAACAATCAATGAGAGTGTTTAAATACATAAGTTTTCTTGAGACATAACATCAGGTACCTTCCATAGATCTATTTTTTGTTTCAATGAATTTTTTAGATTCATCAAAAAATTGTCTAGATTCTCCTCTCCCCCATAAATTGATACTAAAACTCATTTTTATCAAGGTGGGTCTTTTACATGAGCGAATTTGAAGAGGTATCGTGTTGAGAAAACAATAATATTGGTATATATATATCATTCAAGTAAAAAATAATTATTTTATCATAATTTGCCTCATTTTAGTTCAAGTCATGATATCTTCCACACATCCAAACAACACATTCGATACACCTAAAATGATAGAACTCAAATACAACACAAAAGTAAAGAGAATACCATTAATCGATTTGTTTTTAAAATTTAACCAAAATAATTAGAATATTTTATCGTATATGTTATACCTTTTACCTTAGTATTAATGCTTGAACATTTTTATATCATTCTTTGCTTGTGGTATCTCAGATCAATTCACTATTACAATTTCAGTATGTGAGATGTTGACCCATGTGTCATTTGGTGGAGACAAAATTTTCATTGGGACGTATTATTATGAGATAAATATTATTAATCACAGATTATCAAAATGTCCATCCATGTTTCACCTCTCATAAATTCTTCTTTAATACATGGGTTCTAATTTATTAGATACCCCTCTTGAAATTCTATATCATCACGATGAATCTTTTATTATAATTTATCACTGGAATTTTATTGTTCTAATTCAATCCATATTTCATTCACCAAATCTACTATCAATATTATTAATCATTAATCTATTATATTGAAAATTGTATTGGTTTTACATTATATATTAGTTTTTTGAGTGACATTAAGCATTTCAGAAACTTTTTTATTTCCATGGATTTATTCCCATTTGTTACTTTTCTTTCTTCCAACCAATACACTAATGGATTTTTTTTAAGTCCATGTGCTGATTTTTAATTTTAAAAATAGAATATCCCCTTCACTTTTGATGTATCACTACATCAATACTACTTGGACAATATTTTTGATATTTTCATCCTTATTCTTATACTATAAGGATAACTTGTTATTATTTTGATCATTATTCAGTGAAATGTAGAAACCTTATCTATATATTTTCCATCCCAATGTTATATATTCATTATAAACCATTTTTATAGTGTTATATTCATATTTTATTTTGACAATATATTATATAAAAATATGCCATCCCCATGACCACAAAAAATTCTACCATCATAGGTTTTTCCATTTTTTCGAAATTTGTTTAAATTATTTAAATTTTTCATAATCTATTAATGTTCCCACTTCAAATAATTAATTATTGTCAATGGTTTCCTTTTTAAAACTTTTGATCTATATAAATTTTCCTAAAAACATTATTCTATTTCCTCAAACCAATATAAATATCTGAAATGACCAATTAAAATACTTTATTCTTCAGAGGGGATTTTTTCCATAATTTTAAAAAATATGTGTTTTTGGACTTGGGTTATTTTTTCAAATCATTTTTGTATTATCTTATAGAATTACATATTCTTGAATTATTTAATCTAACCTTGATATGGTGAAAAGCATATCATTATTTTCCTCTACATTTATTAATATGTTTTTGTTAAAAACCTGTAGTATCCTAGAAAATGCATTTGGAATCATATAAATATTTTGATTCGAATGGATAAAGTTTAAATTGATTAATTTATATTCTCTTCTGGTTTATATAATGATATTTTTCTCAATATATAATCCTTTTTAGAACCATTAATCACAATAAACATATTTTTTTAACGTTGTATCATTTCAGATGTCTGGAACGATTAGATGTGGGTAGTTTCTATAATTTTAACAATGACTGGAAATTCTAATCACTTATTGTTTATTGAAAATTGTTCATCCTCGATTCATATAAACCTTACAATAGAATCTCTCTTTATCATCTTAATATATTCTTCATAAATCCTGAATTATTCTGGTCTAGATTCATGATGATATTTTATTTTTTCATTTTAATCTAAAACTGGGAATCCTTATCATTTAGAAAGGTATTGTGAAATTATTTCAATACATTAATCAAATCATCATGAAAAAACATTGTCACCACTATCTCAAAATAATCATTTGAAATTTTTCATCAATTAGGTAAATTAATTCAGTTATATGTTACACCAATTTCCCCTTTCCTTCAACAATTTCTGCAAGGACACTATATTTTTGGAGTTTCTCAACTAGTATATAATCTAATTCTTAAAAATCCTTTTATAGATAGTGTTTCTCGATAATAATTTACTTATAAAATAAAAGTATATATTTTATAACTTGAAAATAATATTCTTCACATAACATTAAACATGGGAGTTTTTTTATAAAACATATTTGCTATGTTAACCCCCTTCATAGTCTCCATAGCATTAACTATATTATTTAAAAATATCAATATAAAGATATATTTACAATATGAGCAGTAATTCTGTAACATCCCAGGTAAATAAAGAATAAATAATTTTCATATTTATTAATATTTACGAATTAAATATTAATTTTACTTTAAAGGGGTTTCTATGTTCGATAGCGTACCCGATACGCAACAAAGAGTTTCATTGAAATCTTACGTTGCACACTAGTAATAAAATAATATTATTTTAAATGGTAGTTAACACATAGTCGTTGTATTGGCGGGAATGTATAGAAATAACTAAAATATGATTATATATGTTTTTAATTTTTTTTACAATTATCCAATAAAAGATAAAGGCTTAAAATACGAAAAGATTTCAATTTTAGGCATCTATGCCCTAATTTTCACTAAACGTTCACTTAACACCTTTTGATGGCGAACCATCATCAAATATAGTTTTTTTCACTCTTATACATTCTATTGGACCAAATAAAACTCTTCTTTAGAATCGGGACATCAAAATTTACTTTGTGTAATTTTTTGGTATTTTTCTGATAAAGTTCATTTTTTAATGAATAGTGAAAAAATGTTGTATTTTAATTCAAAACCTCTTTTTAATCTAATTTATTTATATGATTTGATTATCTTTTCAATTGGTTTTAAAGTGAAATTAGAATATATTTTTACCATTAAATCCAATAGTGGTCGTTGGAATTAATTTCACTCTTAAATCGGACTTAAATTACTGTCAATCTTTTGATACTTATTGTTTCATAAAAACACGCTATTTGTCATGACAACGGGAATTAATTATTAAATTAATTAATGTGAATTATATGATTTGAATTTTTTAAAATAGACATCATTTTTGAATTCAGAATATCAAATATAGTTTAGGGTGAAGTTTTGGTATTTTTCAGAAAAACTTTAATTTTTGATGAATAGTGAAACCACTAAGTGGTAGTTAAAGAAACTGATTTTTCGTTTAAATAAAACTTTGTCACTTATGTGATTTATTTTCAAAAAATTTTCATACATGGTTTTAATTAAGATGTAAAATGTGGTTCAATGAGATTAAAATATTTTTTTGGTGAATAGTAACATTTAAGTTCTTAATCGCGATTAGAGGTAATTAGAGTAGTTTAAGGTAAAAATAATGTTTTAATAATATGAGATGAGCATGAAACATGTCCTACCCTAATTGGATGTGTCATGGCAGACCAATACAATCCATGGGTCAACTTGGAGACCCCATGGAGTCACTTTGGTTGGGAAATGACATAAATAACTTTTTATTTAATGTAAAAGTAAAAATGACACAAACATGAGATGTTTTACTAAAACAATTTTTACATGGGGTTATACAAGTCCGATTTTTGACTATAAATATTAATTATAAAGATAAAAGGATTTTATACATCATGATATTTTTTTTATAATTTTTAGACATTAAATATATTAAATTATTTATGACATCATGATGATGCAGTGATTACCTCGTTAATAATGGATTTAAATAAAATGAATAGATAATGTAAAATCTATGACCTAAACATGTCCAAAACCTATTTTATGGGTTTATTTAGAACCCTTATCACCTTATCCTCGAAAAAAATCAATGTGGGACCATTAAAATCCGAAACTCATTCTAAAATAAAGTAACATTTCCTTACCTTTCAAGAGTTCCCCTCCTCTCCTCTTATAAAATGCCCCCACCTCTACCACCTTACCCACACTTCCAAAGCCTTTGGCTCGGCCAACCCCTTCCCATTTTGTCTCTCCAAATCCCTCTATTACTCCTTGAAGCCTCACTTTGGGATGAAGTCTTCCCAAGTAAGCCTTTGAACTCAAATCTATGAGAGTTTCCCGATTTTAAGGTAATGTGTTCACTTGTGTTCTTTTGTTTTATTTTTCTTCTCCAACCCCCTAAACTCTTTTTATTAATTTATTTTGTAACAAATCCAGTATCTTAAATATACTAGGATGTTGTTATAATAATAATTATAGCTACACTTACACACATCTACATCTAATGGTTAAAGAACATACTGTTTCTGTGGTTGGTGAATTTCTACCTCACGAAACGATGATTGTTCAATCTTATTTTAAACACCTTTAATGGTGGCCATTAAGATGTCACTCTATTTATATATGATATATATTATGTTTATGTTTTCCTGATGCTTCAGTATTTTTCATTTGTGGTATACCTTTATGGTTTCCATTGTGGGTAAACACGATAATTTCATTTAAGGAAGTGCGGACTACCGCCCCCTCAAAGTGATTTGATTCGTTAATGCCATATGTGGGACGTATAAAGGATGGATTTAAAGTTATTATATATGATGTTATACTGAAATTATAATATACCTCTATATCATTATTTTTTTTCTTTCCATTAATGAATGAGATAGAAATGAAAGTAGCGTTCATGCGTCCGTACGACTTACCGTCTCCATGAACGGTGCATTTCATTTCTTATCCCCAAATGTAATTTACTATTATAAGTACATATATATAATGGATATATGTGATTTATGTTACATCTAAATGATTAATATAATTCTGGAATTAAAATATACATACCTCTCATTTAGTTTTAATTACATTAATATGACATAGAAATGAAAGTAGCGTTCATGCGTACGTACGGATTACCGTATCCATGAACGGTGCATTTCATTTCTTAACTCTAAATAATTATGTGATATTATAAATACATGTATATTCTAGATATATATGATATATATGATTTAGAAATCAGTAATGCCATTCTGGATATAAATAACCTTTGACCATATGAACAACGTGTAATTGTAAGAAGTCCACTTTCGACTTAAGAACCAAATATCAACAAAACAAACATTATTAACTTAATGATTACATAATGTTTATAACATGTAAATAAGTGCTATAAAAGGAATAATAATCTTGAAAAAGGTTCTTAAGAAAGTATAAATTAACTCAAGTTTATTATTCAGGATGTTAAAGAACGATCGAGTCAAGCCGGACCCGAGGTAAGGGACTTCGTCTCAATCTCCTTTCATTGAGGCATATTTCGTTTTATACACATCTTTGTTTTATATGGTGTATAAACCCCTTTGCCTTTTACTTTTATACAAAAGGAATCTTTTTATACGAAGCGT
Source organism: Viscum album (assembly GCA_963277665.1). NCBI lineage: Eukaryota > Viridiplantae > Streptophyta > Magnoliopsida > Santalales > Viscaceae > Viscum > Viscum album. The sequence goes on from OY728138.1 coordinate 557,245,843, forward strand.
TTTACAAAACGACAAAAAGGAATGTTTCTTTTAACGTACGTGGCGACAACGACCTTTTCCGCCGCCGCGAGTATTATTTGGTCTTTGGCTTTCTCAAAAAGTCGTAATGTTTTTAGAATAAAATAAATACCATATACTATTTTATGTATTTTGGTATTGAAAATGGTTTTGAAAAAGGATTCTATTATGTCAATATATTTATGATATATTGTGATTGAAATGTGGAAATGTTATCATTCCATTATATTGGTTTTATGTTTTATGATTTTATATTTGTACTTGGACATTTTAACGGGTGGTTACGTTATAAACCATATGACGGGTGGTGCCGTGAATACCAGGATGGGTGGTTACGATATAACCTCCAATGCATTGGGTATGGAAGTCGGCCGTATGGCTATTCCATTAAGTATGTATGGAAATTGTCCATATGGCTATTCCATTAAGTGATATGTGTGGAAGTCGACCGTATGGTTATTCCACTTAAGTATGTTTATGTCCTAAGTTACCATTATATGTTATGTGTTCTTTATATGGTTTTTATGGTAATCCTTTGGTTACAAAAGGGTAAGTAATGATATTTTATTCAGTGAAGAGTTTTTACTACTTCATGAAGGTGACGGTATTACTTTGATAAAGTATACATGGTTTACTTGATATTTAAAAAACTAACAGTTTTCATTCTTTGTGTATCCCTTACTGAGCTTTCTATGCTCACCCCAAGTTTTTTTGAAATGTTTTTCACAGGACTTAATGTAAAATAGGGTCAAGGATGGGATCAAGGGAAAGTCATTATATATAAAACATGGAACTAGACATGTTTCTTTTTAAGAGTTTTTTTATTCTATGGAAACTCAGTAGAAGTGTCTACTTTGTAATCTTTTGAGATGTAACAATTATGTCCTAATTCTCTAAAACTCTAAACCTGAAAAGATCCTCAATGTTAATTATGCATCTAATTCAATATTAAGTAATTTTTAAGGCCGAGGCCTTATAAATTCCATAGATCTAATTCAAGATGTGAAATATAGTTCTTTAAAAAAAATTAATTTCCATGCCTCCTTGTTCATCATGTTTTATAGAGTTTTAACTCATACTTTTAAAAAATAATAAATATTAATGTAATATAGGTTATTAATCTGAGTAACTCCTAAATATTAATGAAAAATTCACCTCATTAACTAATAAAAACGAAGATTCAATATTTTTATATCAATTTTTATTCATACATAGATTAGCTCTGATACTTGTTTAAGAAGTAATTTACTGTGTTGGAATAATGGGATGAGGGAATGTGTATACCAATAATATATAGAGTTCTGATTTATTATTTTAAATAACCCATAATTCTCTAATAAATCCCTAATAAAAAGTAATGTGTCAATTAATTCATTATCAACCCATACCTTTTAATGTAATTAGGATTCAACATTAAAACTAAACCATAATATTTCCATGGTTCAGCCACGATTTGAGATCCAGCACCTTGTTATGTTTGAAAATACATGGTATATTTATTTTATAATCACTATAAATTTTTTTTATTATGAGTGATAATCATCTTACACCCATATTTGAAGTTGGTATCAATTACTCCGTTGATATAGTTTAGTTTATACTAGAACTATGAGTTATTCAATGGTGATATTTTACTTACAACATCAGTTCAGGAAAATCCTTACCATAGCTTGTGAAAAAACTCATCTTTCTACTTTTAATGAAACAAAATCTACTTGAATGTTGCATGCTTCCTGATGAAAAGGATCATTAGTGTTAAAACTAGAATAGGAAATAGTGAATGCTCATCATTTTTTTCTATCATCTCAAACTCACTATGTATATTGATCACAATAGTTTTATTCTCATCCAATGTTGGGATATTAAGATATCTAAAAAATAGTTTATACCCTTATCATACATCATCTATGATATAAGGATATTTTATATAATCTACATAGTCTTCAGCTCCTTAAATAATGAAGATAACAGTGGATCTAGATATATATCTCTCTTTCAACATTTAGAATTTATAGCCGTGATATAAGTGTTTAGTATGTCGTCCATTTCCCCTTAATGAAATGATGACTTACACTTCTTATTTCCATTGGTCAAATGTATAACCATAAAAAATTTAGATTATAGAATACATAAGATGTAAAACAAGAGCAGAAATTAAATTACTTTTTCCAATTCATCGCATATATATAAATACTATTCACATGAATACCATTCTAAAATACATTGAAAATATACGAAATATAAAAACCCAAAAATATCGATATTCAATTCATTGTAATCACATCCGTTTATACTATGAATCTGTTTCCTTCACAAGTAATTTTCCTAAAAAATATGAATTTAAAAATAATTGAATATTCATGGTAACACATTATTATCTCCAAAAAATATAGAAGTAAAATAAACCTGGGATGATATGTAAAATATGTTTATTGTTCATGGTTTGATATTGAGATTTGGTAATTCCCTATCTACTAAGGTACTCACAAACCTTATCTCTTCATTCATATACTCACTTATAACTTCTATATTGTCTCATAACTAATGTATCCTGATCTTTACAATTGAACATACAACATGTCAATTTCATATTCAATATACTTCATAATATAGAATTCGAGATCTTCATTTTAACAAATTGTATATGATTTTATAGATTTTTTAATACCATATGAAATGATTATCTTATATGGAATAAAATTGATAAACTATAATTATTATTTTTGGTCGTATCTTATCATTTATAATATATTTATGGACTGATTATCTAAGTTTAATATTTTTTATTATAAATGAAGTATAATTTTCTGAGATTTCTTAATCATATGATAATTTACTATTGAAATCATAATTTTCTATTTCTAGAATAATTTTCTTATACACTTTAATGATACTTCTCATCATGAATAACATCTTTGAAATATTGAGAGCTTCGAAAAAGACTTGTATAAAAAAATTAAACTATTATGATTTTAACTCATTGTATCACATTAACTCATCATTAATATTATAATGTTTTTGTAATGTCGATTCATCTTGAAACTACTACATGTTATACTTCTATTATGCACTCCATTATATGTACCTTCAATGTTTTGTGTGATTTTATTCTATTAATTGAATGAAATTAATTAATGAATCATTCAATAACCATAATTTTCTCATACTATTGTACATATATTATTTCCTTCAAAAATACCCATCAATTAAATTTTTTGTAAGAAATATCTTTCATGGAATATAGCTTCTAGGTAATTATTTTTAACGGTACACGGAGGAATTTGAATAAAAAAATTTTTCTAAAAAATAAAACTCACCCACTCTATGAACATTTGTATCCCTAAATATTCTATAAAAAATTTAGTAATTGTCTTCATGTGTGAACTCAATAATTATACAATCTTTTATTAAAGTCACTAAATGAAATCTGATTGAGCTGGTACTTTCTTGCATTTTAAGGTGCATGATGCCTGATGTTTCTACTAATAATCCTTTTATAAAATATCTACAAAGTGAATGCAATATTTATCCACGTCTTCACTATCAGTGTTTCTGATTCAAATTAACTATTGGACAAATATATGTTCTAGATGATTTATTTTCCAAATTTTATGAGTTTGACAAATTTATGTACACATCTCATTATAAAAACTTTTCCAAATATCACAACAAAATATGTAACGAAAATATAATGATTTAAATATAAATAATTCAAGAAAAAAAAATTCCTTAATCAACTCCTAAAAGAAATTATGATTTTTTTCAACTTGAAACATTAAACTTTTTTTATTTATAATGATGGTATACACATCAGCTTATTCAATAATTATTTTTTCAAAGAATAAAAACGACTATAACACCAATGGAAATATATTCTAATGTAACATACAGAATATATTATAATAATCATACCAATATTTTAAGATGACTTATCCAATTTATACACTTAAAAGTTATACTATAATTGGGATATCTTCTTCTAAAAATATTGGATTATTCAATCAAGACCTAAAATCATCATCTTATATGCATATTTTCATTATAATTATCTTATACACATTGATATTTTTTAAAAACAAAAACACCCATGGTAATGGGTACATAAATTTAAGATTACCCTAACCTGGAATGGAAACCAAGTATTTTAGATAACAATTTCTTTGATAAAGTAAGATTTTATTACATTTAATATATTGCAGTTCCTAGATTGCTTGATGGATATTTAGTACGATATTTGTACCATTTTATTTAACGAAATTGGAGTGACTGTATAAAATATTTTTCTATAAAATGTGAATATATGATAGTTTATCAGTCCATTAATGGATTTCCACCAACATATCTGAAATTTTTTATTTATTGGTGAAATCACCAGAATCGATATATCCATTTTTTATATATAACTATTGATTTTTTATCTATGGTTTTTCATGAGTTCCCTAATGAAATATAAGTTTTCTTGTATAAAAATTCATTTAAAAAGATGAATACAATTTTTTTATAATGTATTATATATAACAATGTATTATATATCCCCTGATGCATTGGTTGGTCTTATGGAAAAAAAATAGCATATATATTTGATGTAAACACGTCTATTTATATTATATTTCTTTAAACGAGGACTCAGTGATATTATTACAATTTTTTCCACTCCATCAATTTGTGGTTTTATAGTATTATCATTAAGGTAGTTTATTTCCATTGTAATTTCATCAGTTGGTATATTATAATCATGTTGTCAATTATATTTAATAGTTTATTTTATTTATCTAAAAATATTTAATGCCATGTTAATTCTGATTATACTCCATTATAGGATAATCAATTATGAACATATATCCACACCATTTTTACTTTTCCCCATTTTCGTAGTAAACAATTATTATTTATATGCATGAAATAAGGATATATTATGGATAAATAATAAATATTCATTTATTAATAAAATATACATTATGATTAAATTGTAATCGAATTATCATGTATTTTACCAATTTCATGATAATAATATACTATTAATTTTCACATATTTTGATCTTATATATTCTTTATCATTTTAATAAATACCCACTAGTACTAGTATATTTGATTCAAGGATGTTTTGGTTTTTACCAATGATTGATCTATAAAAATATCATCAATTATATTTAGAATAGAATCGTATATTTGAAAACTAATATAAACCAATATAAAACATTATGAAATCATTTTCAATGTGTATAAGATGAGTTCTTCATTTTTGATAAATGTATATAAATTCAAAATGCACATTTTATAATTTGTTCTATTTTCCAAAATTAAATTATGTTGTCACATTTTTCAGACCATTGAAACTACGTGATGAAATAAGATTACATTCAATATTCTTTGTTTTTATAAGGATCTTCTGAAGGATGAAAGATTGTTTATAGAGAAAAAAAGTTAATAAATTGGGGTTCAAATAAAGAATCCATGGGTTGTAAATTAACATTAATTATTTAATGGTTTAAAATATAATTTATCTTGTACAGAAAAATAAGGGTATAATGATAATATATAAAATAGAACTCTATTTGTGATATTTTTTAATGTCATCGTAATAATAATACCTTAATAAAATAATTTTATATTTAAAATTTAGATTTTATTGAGACTTATTATTATTTAATTTTAATTTTAATAAAACATTTCATCACCTTTTAATGATGTTATTATATTATGTAATTTTATACTTATTATATGTTATAGTTATATAAAACGTTATTTTTCAAGAAATTATTTCATATATTGTATGATAAATGATAAATATAAAGAATTCATTTTTTTCAGTCATTTATGTTTTATTATTATATATTGATGTATTTAAATTTAAGGTATTTAAATAAAAATGATTTGGTTTTTATTATAAAATTATATTTATAATTCCATTTATATAATTATGGGACAAAGAACATTTTATCTCAAATCACATATAAAAATGGAATCTATCCCTCGGGACTTATGCTAATTGTTTTAAAAAACAATTGGTGTAAGACCCCAATATGAACGATTTACTAAAACTATTAGCATAGAATGGTTATGAGTATGGTATATGAATAGTTTCGAAAAAACATTTGTATATCACACCTCTATACCAATAGTTTCAAAAAAATATTAGAATAGAAATAATATAAAACAAAAATATGATTGATAAATCCCTTCATTGATAGGCTTATTCTCCTTTCATCTTGTAGTCCCCATTAGTGCATTCATTTTATATCATTCTAGATCGATTTTTTTACCCATATTCTTAAAATTATTATTATGTTAAATCATCAAGGTATGATTATTTTATTCCCCTTTTATCATATATTACCCTATGTATCCATATTTAATTAAAAAAATTGAGAATGACCTAAATGTTATTATTATTACCATGAGATTCGTTATGAATCCACATTAATATTTTAAATTCTTTTTTTAATAAGGTATCTTTATTAAAGTGTCCTACTTTTAATTTGATGTTATGGATTGATGATTTATTTTTTAAAGTGGGTATGTATTTATTTATAATTTAATGTGGGTTTTCATGGTTTCAAGAAACATTATTTTTTAATCCATCAATTCAAGAAATGAATTTGTCTGTAAATATTTTTTTTTTAATTTTTTTACTACTTTTTAAAATATTAATGTTCTTATGATTTCTTGTTATGTTTCAAAAAAACATATTTATCGTCACTGTAAATTTTTATCAGAATTTATAAATATACATTATTGAAATTTTCTCTAATAATGTTTAAATTAAGATTAAAATTGGTTTAAATAAAATTTAAATTAATTGTTCACATCAGATGATTAAAACCACATTTTTTATTATATTTTTATTTTTGTCTTGTATTTTGTAAAATTATTACTTATTGATATAATCGATTTCAATATTATGGTTTCATATAAATATCTCATTATGTTATCTCATTTTATAGAGTTTTGGAAATAAGGATATGAGGGATAAAATATATATTTTCAATTATTTGAAAATATTTTTTTCCATTTTAAATTTTTACTTTTCAGGATAAATTTTTTTTATAAACATGAATTTTTGAAAGTGAAGTTTTTTTTTATGCACAAAAATGTATAGTGTTTAAAAATTTATAAGATTTAAATGTTATTCCAAGGTTTTCCAATGTAATAAAAATAAACTAAACTTGTCTACATTACGTAATATAATAGGATTTAACTTCAATATTATATAAATTATTTTAAAAAATGACATATTTTTTTGTAAAAATTTTAACAGATTTGGTAGATTGTGGATGTTTTAAAATGATCGGATCTCAAATGATTTTCAAAACACGTTTTTTTTATATATTTTATTTTTCATTAATTCAGATAGAGGTATTTTACCATTCCCATCTTAAAAAAATGTTGTAATAACAAGGATAAAACAAAATTAAGTTATATAAAATATAAAAAATTGTTTTTCAAGAGAAAAATTATATTTGGTTTCAAAATGGGGAGAAAAGGCAGATAAAAATTATTTATGATCTCAATTAGAGGACTTGAATATAGAATTTAATTTATGATTGGTTTCTATTTATTCATGATAATGAAAAATAAGTTATTTCAATGAAATTATAGAATGATAATATTATATATGAATTAGTTAATTAAAATGATGATGTTGAGAGGGTGATAAAATTGTGTGATTCTGGTATGACCCTAGTATATTGGCAATGTGGTGAAATGGAAAATCAATAATCATTAAAAAAATATTTAATAGGAAAACCATGTAAGGAATATCAAATATTTCCATCGATTAAATTATTACATTTTTACATACATACATTAAGATGATTCATATATTCCCACAGCCCATTATATGGAATGAATGTTAATTATACAACATGGAGTTTTTAAAAAACAAAATTCATGTTTTTGTAAAATATTGAAACTTGTTCTTGGATGAAACAGATGGTCCAAATGATTGTATACAATTTGGAATTTTAGGATGAGATACAAATGTTTATTTAACACTATCTCATGTTCTATAGAATGTAATTTTTAACATTCCATAGATATCATGTCTCTAAAATCATTTTGATTATGATGAAATGTCAACAAATATGTGATGGAATGAAAATTAGATAAAAAGGGATAATTATGAATTTTTTCATCCATAATATGGATTGACATTGAATAAATTTGATTCTTAATATCCTAATTTAAATATAAGGTGCATAATGTGAGGTTTTTTATCATTTGATGGTTTTAATCATTTTTATCATATGCCTACTAGATACATCAAAGATCAAAATTACATTCACATTTATGAAATTCCTCAATAGATAAATATAAAATATCCTTTCAGTTTCTAGGGTATACTCATATCTGTAGCCTATAATATCAAAACTGATGTAGATTTATACTTGAAACCAGTAATAAATTAATTTAAGAAAATTCTGAATGTGGGTTTGCATACATGTTATTCTTGTTCAAATATGGATGGAGAATTATTCTCCTAATAATGAAATGATTTTTGGATAGAGCACAAATTGATAATATCCATGACCTATTTTTTTGAATAATTCATGGTCTTTAATACCTAAATATCATTTTTTTTATTTATTATTATGACACAACGATGATTATTTCCAATGGATCTTCCATATAAGAGTAGTAATCAATGGTTTGTTAGTTCCATTATGATAAAAAAGCCACATCAGTTTATGTTTGTAATTGATGCATGTAATTAAACTGAATATGTAATTTTTTAATTCAGGAATGGTAAAATTAAATATAGAATGATTAAGAACGTTCTCATTAAATCTCAAAAAAAATCGAAGAAGGGATTTATTTTTGTTGAGTTATCATGATGGCCAGAAAAATTAATACAGAATTGTTTGTACATACTACACATTGATGAAAATGTTAAATTACTATTTCAATAATTCTTAAATGCCATTTGGAAGATATAATTACATTTAAGATATTTTTATGACTTAGTCGAATTGGGTGTCACACAATAATTCCATCACGTCTGTATCTGGGAATATAAATTAAAATTTACGTGTTCTTCTTTTGTGATGAAACCATTAGAAAAAAATCATTTTATGGAATTAATATTGAAATTGAATGTATCTAATAGTTATTAAAGAATTATATAAAAATGGTTCAACATAAGATATTTAATTCTGTAATCAATAAATTCTCATGATTACCACAACCAAATTAATAATTTTATTCCAATAGAAATATATCATCTATTGTATAATAATGTAAGGGTAGTAGTGATTTAATTTGTACAATTTTATCCTGATATTTTTATTATCATTTTTTCAAATATTTTTTATCAAAATTTAGTATGATGAACCCATAATTCTTTTAAGTTGTTTAAGTATTTTCCTCTACAATTTTTCACATGTATGATTCATCTAACTACTCGTATATTAACTAGAACACTTCTTGGAAGACAGATTTCTTTTTCATTGTATATATGAATTTGAAAAAAAAAATATTTTCATATTTGTAGTCTTATATCATGAATAGTCTTCTCCATAGTGGTTACATTGTTAAAGGTTAATTGGATCGATAATGCATGAATTTTTATTCAATATATTTTTTTCTGATGTGACAATAAGGTGTAACCATCCAATGAAAAATAACAAAGAGTAGTATGATAATAATAAACCCAATTTTAATTAAAATCCCTAAACATTGAGAATTCCACATTTATATACATTATATAAATAAATACTTGAAATTTTGGAGATGTAAAATCATATATTCTTGTTTAACTATAATTTTTTCATTGACAACATCTAGTATGTAATTTGATATTTTATATATTATCACATCACATGTAATTTTATATATTTGGTAAATTGATTATATATTTTTATGAAGAGAATATAAAAAAAATTTTAAATAGAAATAATTGTTCATTATATTTTACATGGACTGCAAATTTTTTTAGAAATGAGTATCCTTCATGGAGGAAATAGAAGGTATAATTACAAATGATTTTAAAAAATATTCATTTCATTTTAATATTAATTTATGATTCATTAATTTATTTTACCTATTGAATCTGAATTTGTATAAATAAGAGGTTTCAAATCTAACCCAAATTATTTGGTTCATGAATTAAAATCATATGTGATTAATGGTTAAAAAATATTGTCACTAATCAAGCCATGAATATGATAACATAAAAATATTTTGTTATGATAAATTCAATAAAAGACTATTTTTTTAGTACAACATATAGTAGACCACTATATAAAAATTGAAATTGTTTTCGGGTTGTTGATAAAATACTTATATCAGATTATTACATATATTATAGAGTATTTATGATAATATAATGGTGGTTTAACTGAAATATGTGAAATAAAAAATTTATTTATTTCTATGGGATTATAGTTATTTATAAGAATCCCATCATTAGGGATATAAAATATATTTTTTCATTTTTGGTTAAATATTCATTTTTTATAAAATATTGTCCAAGACCTAAATTCATTATCATTATTGAATTATTCATAAGAAATATTTTTTATGATAGTGGGGATTATATTGATAAAATCCTTTCTTTTATTTTTCATAATAAATTTATTACATATGATGACTCTAATAGTATATATGTATGAGTTTATTGTGATATGAAAGTTTTGGTGGGTAATGAATGAAAACAACTATACATTCTTATAGTTCATTTAGATTAGCTCAACTTGGGTTTTTTAGGTTATTACTATCAGAATTATTTTAATGTCGGTTTCATTATATATCCAACATGAACTATATGTGATTTTTAATAAGGAACCAACCATAAATATTAAATAATTTATTAAATTATTTTACAATTAACTTCCATACATTCCAAAAAATATTTTCAATTAATAATTTTAGATAATTAGAAAACAAATTAATACATATCAACCTCCATGAATAAAAATCGGGTACTTATAAAATAATATAGATTTCTTCCATAATTCAATTTATTTTAATAAAACATTAAATATTTTCATGAAACATCATCACAACATTCAACATTGCTTATTCTTTTCAATTTATCATCCTTAAACCCTGTAAAATCATTTTAAAACATGGGATGAGCATAGAACATGTCACGACCTGTCCCCTGAGCCCCGTCCCGTGACTACCCAAGCCCTCCTTCCATAGGCCAGGGGTTGCTGACTAGGACTAGAAAGGTGTATCCCTAAAACATGAATGCATTTCGTTTAAACAAGTACAAACAAAAAATCCAAGAACACAATAAGATGCAACCACAAAGTAAAAAATGTAGCAGTAAGGGTGTGTTGAGAAAGTAAAGGCTCCAGAATACAAGACCAACTGAAAGGTATAACTATAACTAAAAAACAGAAAATAGCTTTTAGAATTGGCCATTGGGGATCCCACCTAAAGGGTAGGTACTTCTCATCTCCACTACTCTCCACATTAAACAATCTCCTTCGTGTACCTCCTGGTCCTAGCTCACTCAAGACTCAGCCAAGTTGCTCGTCATCTGCACAAGACACAACAAAGTGCGGGCGATCCCCGTGTAGTGGTGAGTATAACAATACACAATAGTGACCCTGAGACACCCGAATGTCTCTCATAACTCCACAAAGGAAAAGAAAAAAAACCATGATATCAATTACAAAGAACAAAGAAATAGACATAGCTCAAACCATGTATATGTAAAGCAGATAATTATAGATTATTATTCAAGATGCTAGATCATCTTATTCAATCAAGAGGCACGACTGTTAACCATATGGATTCCGACCGAAAAATGATTGATAGGTACTAATCCTCACAAGACCCACATAGAATTTGACCCACACAGTTTTGGTATGCACTGGACCACATAGGATTTCTAAGCACTGACCCACACAGTATCTGACCCATATAGGATTGGTATGTCACTGATCTACGATGGGATCCTCTAAGGCTAGTCCTTGTTGGTTTGTGTACTACTGGTCCACATTGTATTGCTCTATGTGGATCCACACTGGATAGCTAGGTCCTGACCCACACAGGATCGCTCGGTACAAACCACCATATGATCTGTCACCAACCTCTGCCTCACTGTCATCCAATGGATTTCCCTCTCATAGTACTCTTGATTCTTGAAGAATGGATCCTTAATCCATTGGTCATATTTCAATGACCACTATGTTCCACGAAGAAGTAACCCAATGATCTATCTCATCATAAGGTTTCAATAGGACTGTCTAACTCCAAATATCCCATTGCCCGAGACGTTTCATCAAACAGACATCTAGTTTGCAAGATATGGCCTTTTAAGCATTTATGGACCTACGAGGGGTTCGCGTCCGGTCCGACCCAGTCGGACAGACCCTGCCCAGTCCAGGACTAACCTTGACTGGACCTAACCAACCTGGGCCATCCCAGTTAGTCTTGGACATAGTGGGCTCAGCCCGCTGGGACACGACAACACAACCCACTGGCTAGCGCGACCCGTGTGGGGGTCGCGCAGTCCATCTGCAAAACGGCTAAAGCATCTGTTCAGTTCATTAATGTGGAGACACTGCATGGAGTCACCAGGGTGTCCACGGGAACTACAGGGAGTGGGTACCTCACCTTTAATTGCAGCTCTGATGCTAAGGCTTCTTATGGCGTCGCATTTCCTCATGCCGCCCCGCCGCTACCGCGGACGGCCCGCACGGGTAGCCCCCTTCGGCCCAGCATAGCGCTTTCAGGTGTTGCCTCCCTTCAGCAGCCAATGATCATCAGTGCAGGTTTGCAGGGTCATGCTGATGGACCTCTTGTGGGATACTGGGTGAGATCTGGTTGTCTGTTCTTCCGTTGGGATGTGCCTATAGTCTTCATTTGATTCTGCTTTCATTTTGCACCTCTCGGTTTGATGGTTCCGTCAAGTTCGAAAAACCCAACTCTGAAAAACACAATGAAAATCAAGAATTGGAGGGTCCAAACCTTGTATGTTTGGACAACACCATCTAAATTATCATTATAACAAAATGGATTAATTTTTTCATCACATTAAAATAAAAAGATAATCCTCATTCAAATCTCCTACAACGACCACTATAAAATTCAATAATGAAGAGAAGAATCATGAGAATTTCATGAAATAAATGGCAACTCCTACCTTATGATTCTTCAGAGACTTCACGGTGGTGGATGAAGATTATGCGTTTGATGAAGACGTTGGCATTCATTGATCCTAGTTCACTGCCGCCCGAGCCTCCCTCTCCGTCGGTGGAAGGTGTCAGGGCACTTCGCAACTGGTTCCTCACATGTTGAAGCCATGTCAAAACTCATTCCTGAGACTCACCTAAATGGAGGGGAAAAGGGTGAGTAACGCAATAGGAACTAATGATGTTCATTAATTGACGTAATTAATGTGCCTCATTAATTACACATGGGGTGGTTACAAAACCAATGCGTAACCAATCATTTAATATCCTATATTGAATTTATGACTACTTATGAAGTCCCCACCACGGCCGATCAACAATTGGTAGGAAGGAAAAGAATAAAAACATAACCTCCATGATATTTTTGTATTTAATTAATACTCACAAAAACTAACTTTCACCCAACCAAATTTGGCGGATGTGAAGCCTCCCTTAAGAGAATCCTCGCACATTGGATTCAACGGTGCCCTTATATTTTTCATCCGAGCACCAGTTCAGAATAAAGAAAATTCCTCCCATACCTAAACTAAACGTACCTTTAATAAAAGTTCAAAAATTCATTATGGGCACACATGGCCTTGAAATCAGATGCTTTCAGTTTTGGCAGACTCATAATAATCTCAAATAATTAAAAAAACAATAGAATTTTTTTGGGTTTTATATTCTCCCCAGCTTAGGACTTTTGATCCCCAAAAGATACAACAAAACTTGGGGACAAATGGGGGTATTGATCCCGTATCCGAGAATCCCAATCCATTGTTCTATATTGGTGGTTCTTGTGCAGCCAATGAACTAGAACCAGCGGAATAGACCACCCATAAAGTAACCACTTCAGTTTACCCACAATCTCCATCTGGAACTCTGCAAATGACGCCCCATCATCTATATCTAGCTCTCCTCAGTAGATAACGTGTGACGGGTCATGAATGTGTCTCCTAATCTGCGACACATAGAATATATTATGCACCTGGTGCATTTGAGAGGGAAGAGATAGATGGTACGCCACCTAACCTACTTAGCTGATGATCTAGAATGGTCTGATGAACCTCAGAGATAGTTTCCGCCCCAAAAAAACCTCCATAATTTACGTTGGGGTGAGTCTCATAGGAATACATTGTCTCCCTCTTCAAACTCCAATGTTCTCTATCTCATGGAAGCAATACAATTTTTCCGGATTTTTGCAGTCTTCATCTTCTCATGGATGATCTGCACCTTCTCTATTGTAGCTTTTCCAACTCTAGATCGATGATTGATGACTCCCCTGGTTCTATCCAGAAAGGGTTGATCTGCAAGGTTGCCCCTACGGGGCCTCAAAATGAACCATGTCAATGGTGGAGTGATTATTGTCATTGTATGGGAACTCCACTTGGGGATGGTGGTCTTCCCAATTGCGGCCAAAATTGAGGACACAGGCATGAATCATGTCCTCGAGTGTCTGTATGGTCTGCTCCATATGACCATATTTCTGAGAGTGAAAGTAGGTGCTGAAGAATATCTGAGTCCTGAACGCCTCATACAATCCCTTCCAAAAGAGGTATGTATAACATGTGTCACGATATGAGATGATCGTTTATGGAACACCGTGAAGTCACACAATCTCGTTTACTTAGCGACGTCCCAAGATATCTACTGATCCCTGATCTCAGATGGGTAGGATGTGGGCTGACATGGTAAGTATGTCAACGATCACCTAGATGTAATCCTAGACCATGTACGTAAATGGTATCCATTTCATGAGGTCCACGGAGATACCATCTGACTTCCCCTCGGGTACCTCAAGTGGTTTTGCGAATCCCGCTGGTACTTGATGGTCTGCCTTCACTTGCTGACAAGTGATTCATCAAGATACAAACTATGCCATTGCCTTCTTCATCCCTGGCCACCCTTACTGATGCTAGAGATCTTGGTACATATTCACCACTCTAGGATTTACCACTAAATTGGATTGGTGGAACTCCCTCAACAACTCCTCTCAAAGCGTCCCTGGTACCATAGTGCATTTTCTTAAAAGAACCATGTGCTCACCAACTTCAGAAAATCATTCAAGAAACCATCCTGAGGATATCTGAGAACATCGGTCCTCACAGTCAATGTCCCCAAGAATTGCCTCCCGAAATCTATGAATAAGTTAAATAATGGTATTCATATTCTGATGGCAATATGCTCCATCTATATCCACATTGGATATTTTTAATAAGTCTAGCTTCTCTGTGGCATCACTCATCAGCGGTAGACGAGACCTCCTGATGAGTGCATCTACTACTACATTCTCCTTCACAGGTGTATAGACTATCTCAAAGTCATGGTCCTGGAAGAACTATAGCCATATTCACTACCTCAGGTTCAGTTACTTCTGTGAGAATATATACTTGAGACTCTTGTAATTAGATTAGACTATTAAATGTTCTCCCATCAAGTAGTGCTGCCACATCTTCATCACAAAGACCAATACTACTAACTCTAGGTCATGGGTAGCATAGTTCTTCTCATTCTATCTCAACTTCCATGATCCATAGGTGATCATTGCTTCTACATGAATCCGAACAAAACCATGTATGGTCCCTGATGCATCACAGAAGACTGCATACCCAACTCCCTCTTTTGGTGGCATCAAGATGGGGGCACTCGTAAATCTCTGCCTCAGCTCCAGAAGAAACTGATTAAACTTCTCTGTCCTTGGGAAAGGCTTCTCCTTCTTTGTCAAATCTGAATAGGGTTCCGCTGCCCTGGAGAAGTCTAGTTCAAATCTCAGGTATTACCTTGCCGATCTCAAAAAATGCCACACCTCGGTCACACTCTTTGTTGGATCCCAAGCAAGAATTGGCTTTATATTTTTTAGATCCACATCAACTCCAACCTCACAGATAATGTGCCCCATGAATTGGACTTCCCGTATCCATATCTTGAACATAGAAAGCATTCCATTATATTGGTTCTCTCACAGTGTATCCAAGAGAATCAATAGGTGTGTGGTATGATTCTCCTCCGTTGCCGAGTTTATCAAGATGTCGTCGATGAAGACCACCACAAATCAATCAAGGTATGGATGAAATATCTTGTTCATGAGCCCCATGAACAATGTTGGAGTGTTGGTCATGCCGAAAGGCATCACCATGTACTCATAATTCCCATACCAATATCTAAATGTTGTCTTCGGTATATCCATGTCCTATATTCTATGCTGATGATAGCCTAATCAGATGTCTATATTCGAAAAATATCGATCCCCATTCAGCTGGTTGAATAGATCATCAGTCCTTGGGATTGGATGCTTTTTCTTCACGGTCACTGGGTTCAACCACCGATGGTCAATACAATGCCTCATGCTCCCATCTGCCTTCATAGAGAAAAAGATCAGGGATTCCCATGGAGAAACACTGGGCCTTATGAAAATTTTTTCCTATAAGTCCTCTAGAAGTTTTCGTAACTCATGAAGCTCCATGGGAGCCATCCACTATTCTGGTGTAGATATCGGTGTCGTCTCGGTGTACAAGTCGATGTAAAATTATACCTTTCAACATGGAGCTAGTCTTAGAACATCATCAATGAAGACATCAACATACTAGTCCACCACTACAAAATAACTAAGACTCCTCACTTCAAATGCTCCCTGGGTGAGGCTAGATAACTAAGGAGTGATCAGATGCACCCTCCTCGGAGAAACCCCATTCTGTGATACAATATTTTCCTTCTCTCCGTTGAAGGAAAATCTGATCCCATCTTTGTGGACACACTGCACTTTGCTCCTAAAATAGTTGATCTGAGCATGGCCTGCAGATAGCTGGTCCATACCCATGATGACGTTGTAAGGTCTCGACGTCACTACTATGGGATCCCATCCAAAGCTCTCGCCTCCTAGAGAAATCTCACACTATAGAGACCTATGTGTAATCGTTGAATCCTATCTTGTAAGAGTCTCTAATCGTAAGGATCGATCCAACATCTCCATCATAGTTTATAAGCTCTAAAACAATGTCATGGTAATGAAAGAGTGATTGTAACCTCTATCTATAAGTACTAAAACTAGGGTGGAAGAGACATAGATCATACCTCTTTTGATCTTTGGAGAACTTTGGTCATAGGCCTCAGCTGCCTGAAGTTGTTCTTGCCCATGTCCACCTGCTTCCTATGGTCGGGGTGGACCTCTTGGTGGTGGTGGTGGTGGAACTTCAAATCTCCTCCCACTGACAACTACACGACATGCTCCAATGCCTCTTTCACTGCCCTACAGACCTCTTTTCTCGAATTAATACCTCTACATTGGTGGTCCCTCGACCATCTATTGATCGTTGGTATAGAGGGTTGAGCAGTCGCGAGCCATGTGGCCCTGCTCACCAAAGGTGAAGCACAACCTACCTCTCAGCTAAACTTCTCTTCCATGAAAGCTCTGCACCTCTGAACCTACATCCTGGGATCGTCCACTGGTGGGTCTGGTCCTCTTGGGCCTCTGTGTCATATGTCTACTGACTCTTGTAGATGACCCAACTACCTATCGTCTGGTGGTGGCCCTCACCATCTGTGCATGTTCACCTATGAATCTCTCGACCAACAATGCTCGCTCGAGCAGTCTAGCCTGCATCAGGATATTCAGGGATATCATCGACGCTCTGATCTTCCACCAGAGACCCTGCTCAAAGTATGGGCCCTGAATAATGGGTCTCGTACCACATATGTAGAGTAGCTCAAGAGGTCAGTGAATCTCTCTGAGTATTGGGCTGCTGTCAGGATTCCCTGTTATAAGGGAATACGCTATTGAATACGCACAAAGAGTAGTGTCGCTGGAACAAAATCCACCCTAAATAATCTATCCATGTCAATCCATGTGATCTTCACCTCATCATGGGTCTATAACATTAGTCTCCACCATCTCTCTGATGTTCCTTGGAAAATTCCATATACTAGGATAACCATCTGCTTTGCTGCTGTCTCAACCAAGTGAAAAACTCTAGCCAAAGCCTCCAGTCAGTCCTCAGCTTCTTGGGTATCTATCTCGCCTTGAAACCTCATAGGCCTATGTCTCTAGAACTCATGAAATGTTCTTATTTGGCGTACAAGGTCTGATGGAGGGGCTGGTGGCATCTTCTAACCAATGGGTGGTGTAGCTTCCGGTGCACCACACAATGGTTCTACCACAGTAATAGGGCCCTGCACTGAAGCCCCATCGCTTGGTGGGCCATCATCGTGTAATCTCTCAGGAATCCTAGCCAGTTTTCTATGGACCGACATCCTGAAAAGAAATAGGTGTGCCACAGTCAATAAGTTATACCTGGTGATCTGACTCAAAATAGATCAGAGTAAAAACATTTCCAAAACACACACAATTAGTGTTTTCGTGCTCTGAGTCAGAAATTAGAATTTATAGTCCTGGTGTACGGGTACGTTGGACGATGCCCCAACATTGGACTCCCTAAACTGAAATCCACACTCAAATCACATCACACTATAGCTCCATTAAAATGATCAGAGTCCTAGTTCATCGGTAGAACTGACCCATTTGATACCACTTCTTCACAACCTATCCCCCAGGGACCATGTCGTGACTACCCCAAGCTTGGCTTCCAAAGGCCAAAAGTTGTCAACTAGCACCGGAAAGGCATATCCCTAAAATTGGAAGGTGTTTCCTTTAAACCTGGACAAAAACACATTCCAAGAACACAACAAGATGCAACCACAAAGTAAAACTTCAGTAGTAATGGTGTGCAATGAATGTAAAGGGGCTGGAATACAAGCCCAACTGAAAGATACAACTATAACTAGAAAATAGAAAACAACACATGGAATTTACCACTGATGATCTGACTTGAATGGTAGGTACAACTCATCCCCACTGCTCTCCACTTTATCCAATATTCCCAGTGTAACACTATGTCCTTGATCCCTGACGTCAAACCAAGTGGATCATCGTCTGCACAAGACACAATAATGTTCGGGCAAAGCCGATGTAGGGCTGAGTATAACAATACCTAGTCAGGACCCCAAGAAACCCAAGGACTCTGAGATTTGTTCAATAGAAAATCCCAAAGCATGATATCAATCAAAAATCATAGAGAAATAGACACATATCAAACCAGGTCTAAGTAAAGCACATATGTACTGCTGATTGGTTGAGAATCTAGATCATCTAATTTTATCAGGAGGTACTTATGTTACCCAAAAGGAGTCTGAACCACTTAGGATCAATAGGTACTAACCCCTGCAAGACCCACACTGAATATGACCCACACAGGATTAGTATGAGCTAACCCACATAGGAACGTTGAGCGCTGACACACACAGGACCTGACCCACACAAGATCGGTATGTCATTGATTCACAACGGGGTGCTCTAATGCTGGTCTTCATTGGGTCCCGTACTACTGATCCACATAGGATCACTTGGTGCAGATCCACACAGGATCTCTAGGTGATGACCTACATAGGATCTCTCTGTACTATCCTCTATACGATAAGTCTCCAACCTCTGCCTCACTACCAGCCACTGGATTCCCGCCCATTGTATGCAAGATTCTGGAAGAACCTCTCATCAAGCCATTAGTCATATTTCAACCGGCACGAAGTTCAACGAAAATGTAACCTGATGATCTGTATCTTCATAAGGGTCCCAATTTAATAGATGGCGCGTCAACTGGACACCTGGTCTGTATGTGATAGGAATTTTAGTGGTGAGGGCCCTGTTGGATTTGGGTACGATCCAACCCAGCCATAGTCCAAATTTCTCCAAAACCCATGTAGAGTTTGTAAAATGTACCATCTCACTTCAAGGATCCTAGAGCCACATACAGTTCGTCAAATGGACTTCCAGTTCACAAGGAATATCCTTTTGAGTGTCTTTGTTCCTGAGAGGGGTCCATGTCCGGTCCGACCCACCCAGGCTGGGCTGGCCGTGACGGCTCGACCTACCGGCTACTGCGACCCATGTGGGTGTCGCGTGGTCCATCTGCCGAATGGCTCATGGAGTCATCCTATTCATTTAGAGGTGGTGCCACATGGCGCCCCCAGTGTGCACACGAGACCCGCAGTGAGTGGGCCCCTCTCCTTCCACCACGACTTTGATGTCACAGCTTCCTCATACGGCACACGACGGCTCAACGCCACGCCACAACCATGGATGAACCACACATGCCGCCCCTTTCAGCCTTCCATGAAGTCTTCGGGCACAGCCTCCTTTTTGCGGACAGTTAGATCTAGCCGTATCCGTCACCATCGGTGCCGGTTTCTGGAGCCACTATATTGGTGTTGCGCCAGCATAGCTTCTGTAGGCCACCATGTGAGTTCCAGTGGTCTGTTCTTCCTTCCGAACGCCCCTACGGTCCTCCTGGGATGCTTCAGTCATTGCTTTATTCTCATTTTCATGGTTTCGTCAAGTTGGAACCCCCACCTATGAAGGACACAATTAAAATCAAGGGCCGATGGTTCTAGGGCTTATTCCTTTGGCCAGAACCCTCCGCAATAGCTTTATAACAAGAGGGATTAAATAATTTATTACATTAAAATAAAAAGATAATCCCCACTCATGTCTTCCACAATGACCACCTGCAAATTCAATAACTAAGAGAATAGTCATGAGAATTTCTTGAATTAAATGATAACCCCAACCTCGATATTCTTTGGAGACTTCGCGGTGGTCAAAGAATATTATGTGTTTGATGACGATGCCGACGTTCGTCGATCCTGGTCCGCTGCCACTCGCGCTTCTACCTCCATCGGTGAAAGGTGTCGCATCACTTTTCCAGAAGTTCCTCGCTTGGTGAATCTATGTCAAATCTCCATCTAGAACCTCACTTAAATAAAGGAGGAAAATGGTGAGTAACGTGTAAGGAATTAATGATGTTCATTAACTGACGTAATTAATGTACCTCATTAATTACACGAACAGTGGTTACAAAACCAAAGTGTAACCAAGCATTTAATATCCCATATTAAATGTTCGACTACCTCTACAGTCCCATCCACTACCGCTAAACATGTGGTAGGAAAAAATAATAAGAAAATGAAAACCTCCATGTTATTTTATTATTTCATTAAAAGTCAAAAAACTAAATTTTTCACCCAACCAACTGTTATCAATGTTAAGCCTCCCTTAAGGGAATCTCAGCGATGTGGATTCAATGGTGCTCTCAGATTTTTAATCTGAGCACTGGTTAAAAAGATATAAAATTCTGCCCCGCGTGTTTACTAAACATGCCTTTAAAAAAAAGTTCAAAAAGTCATTCTAGGAACACTGGGCTTAGAATCATGTGCCATCAATTTTTGCAGACTTGTAATAATCAATAATAATTTAAAAAAATTATCTGGAATTTTTCAGGGTCTTTACAGAAAAAATAGTAAGGTACTTAAATTGGAATTAACTATTGGTCCATGAATACCTATAATCATATGAAATTATTTTCATAAATAGATACTTTTCACCCATAAAGAATCATATACTTACTATGTAAAATAAAGCGAATTGTATAAAAAATAGAAGACATGAATAGTACCATAAATGTAACGTAGGAAACTAAATAAATATGACATTAACCCTCACAAATACCATATTATTTTTAACCCTCATTACTACCCTAAAATATAACACTCATGAATACCTTATGATGTAACCCTCAAAGCTACCTTATGGTGAAACCATCACAATTACACTGGGAGAAACCATATGGTCGAACACCAACATAAAAATACCTAATAAATCTGATGGAGATTTAGGTCCCACCATTCATCATAAACAATGACCAATTCCATTGTGTTATGTTTTTATGAAATCCTTCCACCCATTTATTAAAAATATTTTTTTATTTTCATTTTTTGGGTGTATTTATTTCATAGTTTCTATGAAGGTTTATTATGGATTATATAGTTTAATGGATGAGAAACTAATGAAGTAGAATGTAATGGGATAAATATATTTCCATAATTTTTAATAATACCAAATGTCATTTATTTCTGATATGAGGGCAATTCATTTGACAAAATATCAATGAAAATTATTTACTTTATTTTTGAGATACATATTACCATTATGAACATATATCATTTTGTTAAATTTCATGTTTATATATTGGTTAAAAACCTTATATAACATACAATATGTATTATACAGTCTTATTTAACCATAATAATGGCATTATGATAATCCTTGATGTTTTTAACATAAAATTAATTTGTATCGTCCATGAAGGAGGTATATCGACACATCACAGATGATGTTTTAATTTTTATAATAAACGGTAGCAGTGAAAGTGTTCGATGATAAATATTTCCACAAAAAAGATAAAATTCCAGTATGTATAATATAAAAGAGTTTCAATTACAATTTTATTATGTTTGGTGAAGATAAAATAAAAAAATAATAGAAATTAAAAATAAAACTAAAATAAATTAAAAGCTGGTTTTACCATTTAAATTATCCTCATTGAGAACCTCCTTAAGGCTGTTGATTTTCGGATTTTGGGGAGACCAAGAGTGGTTGGACAAGGGGAAGAATATTTTCAATGGAATTAGCAATAGATTAATCAAGATACAAGGATTTGAGGAGTGAGGAGAATATGTGATGATGGGTGGTGTTTATAGTGTTTGAGATGGTTGTTATTTATTATGTTATTCATTTGTTTTTTATTTTGGCCTAAGAATTTGAAAATTTTGCGCATTATCACTAAACATCTTAAAATAATTAATGAGGAATAAGAATTATGGAGCTTATATTAGTGATTACTCAAGGAATACTGTTTTTATCTTATAATGTATATATTCCATAAATTATTATATTTTACTATTCACAAAAAATCATGCATTTTAGAAAAATCCAAAAAATTAACTATGACAATATTTCCACATATAAAATTAAAAAATTCACATCATTTTTTTTAAATAATTTTCTTAATATGAAAAAAATAATTTTAATTTAAATTCATCACTTACTTAAAAATTACCAATTTCCAAAGTATAAATAATTTTATAGCACATTTAAATATTAATTAAGATATATTAAAAGTATCTTATAATCATAAGGAAACAAAATATTATTTTATGAATATATTTTATGAAGATAAATTTCATTTTAAATCATCATATTAATTAATGACTTCTAAATAAAAATTTACATGTCACGAAGAACACAATGACATAAATTAATATTCTAAAAACAATTATTTACTTATTTCAAGATATAAATACATAATTATATCACCTGTAAGGTATATACATTTTATTTAAACTTTAATAGGGGATGATACTATTCTATTAGTATAAATTACATAATTTATATAAACATTAATTATTTTATTATAAATGTCGAATGAATTTAAATGTTTAATTTTGGAATGAAAAAAATATATTCCTTGGTGGTTACATTCTTCCCACCTTTTTAAAAGTGTATCCTCATACCTTTTAATCACATATTAAACAAATGAGGGTACCTTTACACAAGAGCATTTTATGATTCCCATGTTTCTTCTTCAACCATGACGATTCTCCACAGAACCTTATCCTAGTGAATTACCATATTTTACATTACTTACACTCTATGACGAAGATTATGAATAGGATTATATTTGTAAGAATGGTTCTCTTCTAGGAAAACTATTTTTGGGCACAAATATGAAATTAATGGAGCACATACTTTCATAACATTGAAACATTAGAGACATTTTGTAGTTGAGATAAACTCAAAAGCACAAATACATTGTTGGAAACCAGTCCAATATTATCAATGATCTAATAAGTCTAATTAATTGTGGAATTATCTTTCCTTTCTTACCAAAATTCAAAAAAAACATTCTATGGAGAGACTTTATGGAAAAAATGATAACCAACCCATAATGAATATTATTTGATTCGATTACATGTATGAATTTTCTCCCTACTCTAAGATATCATTATGTGTCACAGTGTCATCCTCCCTTTCTTTGAAACAACTTCAACTAATTCTGACCCCATCAATATTCATTCCCCGAATTCATCCCAAAGAGGTGTAGTTCGACATGAATTACCATATAATGCCTCGGATCGGGCTATCTGACTACTGGAACGAAAACTGTTATTATTAGAAAACTCAACTAAATAAAGGTGATAGTCCAAAATTCCCTGGTAAACCATTGAACAATCACATAACATGTCTTCCATGGTAGAAATGTTTTGTTCGATCCTTCCATATGATTGGTGATGAAAGGTTGTGCTGGAGTTTAATTCTTTTCCCAATAACTTTTTGAAGTCCGTTCGAAATTTTTTAAATGAATCTGGGATCATGCTCACATACAACGGAAAGAGTAACTATATGTAATCTGACAATATCAATGAGTTACAATCTATAAAGATGATACAAATACATATTATCAGTAATACTAAAAAATGTAAAGATTTAATCAGTCACACAATAATACTTTAAATCGTATTGTTACCTTATGAATTATTTGGTAGTACCACCATGAATTCCATGTATATATTTACCCATTTTTACTCTGGAACTAGAAATGTGTGAACATCCACCTTTAAATTTTCCACACTTCTTTAACCATTTGACAAGCCAAAAATTTAATAGTGAAATCATCAATATCTTTTTTCATTAAATCTCACAAATATTACTCCCAAAGGACTCTCTACATCTTAGTGTTATCAATATGATTTGAAACAAGATAATTATGATCTTGAGCTAATAGTTCATTCATCATCTAGGAAATGGATGGCCCCATAAATCTATTCCCAAATATCAAAACACAAACTTTCCCATTGTTTATGTCTAGTAACAATCCAATTTTAAACAATTTTAACCATTTATATAACTCATGGTATTCCATATGCACGTTAATTTAGTTTGATAAAGATGACTACACTACTACAAGAAACAATAAAAGGAATTTTCTATAGTAAAAACATTATATGAAAAAATTCATCAAATCGTTAGTCATGGGGGGAATGTTCCAAACATAACACGGTTAATGTAGCATGCTTCTATTGACTTAATGAATCGTCCACATTTTTTCCTTTTATAGTTTGGTAATTGATCATTCAATTGTCATATTTAATAACTTCACACAATCTTCACTACCTCATGTTCAATTTATTATGAGTAAATATATACTTCAAACATATATGGATAATATATATTTTACATTTGGATCTATATAGAATATGTCGCTATATTTTCAATGAGAAAACCGCAACTTCGATTCCCAAATCACTTGTGTGATCATTTAATTTGTGAGGATTGAGTTATCTTGTGAAACGAGACTGCGGAGGTCTCCCGATGAATCCCCTCTGTAGGTGACGATGGAGGCCTCTGTGCCGATCCCTCCCCCTTCGATGGGGGAGGGAGAATCGTCGTATCTTAGGAGGGCGAGGGCCTTCCAACCATTCTCTAACCCGGAGTTTCTCCCTTCCTTCCCGAATGTGGCTTTAAACCCTAAGGTCCCGGATCTGGTGGACGGGGTCCCGAATATTCCTTTATCCTCGACGGAGTTTTCTGAGTCGACCAACCTATTGAATCTCACTATTTTTGCCCGCTTCAAGGACAAGAGGCCCTCGGTTGATGATTTTGATCGTTTCGTTTTCGGTTCGTGGGATCTCCAAGAACGAGCGGTGGTGGGTTTACTCGACAATAGACAGATAATGGTTCGCTTCAAGACGGAGGCTGATTTTCTAAAAGCATGGTCAAGTGCGCCTCGTTTTTACAAGGGATCCTGTTTTCTGCTGCTGCGGTGGTCTTTCGACCTGCATATGAAAAGGGACTCACCATCAATCGCAGTTTGGGTAAGTTTTCCCAAGCTTCCCCTACCGTTCCAGAACCCTGCAATTATCCGAATGCTTGGAAATATTGTAGGTAGATTCCTTTGCACGGATAGTCGAACTGAAGCGCTCTGTCATCCAGTGAATCCTCGTGTTTGTGTTGAGATAGACGCATCTAGATCTCCCTTTGAGTATGTTTTTGTCACGATCGGTGAAGAGTACCGCTATAAACAGCGGGTGACTTATGAATATTGGATTGATTTCTGTGGGTCTTGTAGGAGGTTAGGGCACTCGACCGAGGTCTGCCGTAGGGGACTTCCTCCTCGGTCGACCAAGGGAGATGGTAAAGGGAAATATATCCTGCCGGCCTTGAAGGGGAATAACTGTTTGCAGGTTGAGGAGGGTTCTCACTCGAGACCGATGGAGCCGGCTACCAGAGGAGAATGCTCTGGGGTGGCTTCGATGACACTGAATGGGGAATCAATCAGGACTGGTAAGGCAATTCTGGAGGGTGATTCGGGTACTGGTTCTTTGGATGGGAAGGGGCCAGGTAGTCATCCAAATTTGGATTGTTCGAAGGATTCCATGGGATTGGATCCTGTGGCTCCCCCCTTTATACCTTTGAGTAATATATTCTCTATCATTGCCGAGGATGGTTGATCTGAATGCCTGGAAGAGAATGATTTTGAAGGTAAGGAGAATGGTGACAGGGCCTTAGAGGATCAGTTGGCTGGAGGTTTGGAGACTGAAGATGGCTTGATCAAAATGGAGGCTATGGAGGTTATGCAAGAGGGTGACAGGGGACTAGGGTTGGAGGGATCATCCTTGGCTGTTTGCACGGAAACCAGAAACTCCAATGTGGTGGGAGCTGATGAGGGCCAGGTTGAGCAGGGCCTGAAAGTAGTCCCTGCAGCAACAGTGGATGAAGGTGTTTCAGTGGGGGTGCTTCTGCCGGTGATGGAGAACCCTACTACGGGTCAGGATGATAAAGGAAGGGAGTTCCCTTTGGGAGGGACAGAGAAGGTGAGCGGAACAGGTGACCGCTTGTTCAGTGAGGTGGTACAGAGTGAGCAAACCTCTCTTCTAGTCGGAGGGCCTGGTTCACCCACAGTAAGACGTCGGTCAAGGAAGGATTACTCCTCTCTCCCACGGCCTATGCAGACTCGTTCATCATCTAGCAAGAAAGGCAAGGTCGCTGTGTCTTTTGCGAACAACATTGTGACTGAGAGGATTTCACCAGACCCTGTTCTGGAACTTCTTAGGAATCAGGTGCAAAGTCCTCATTATTGGAGGACACCAGGATGGGAAACAGCCTCGGCCATTAGAGAAGATGAGTCTGGTAGGGGATGCGGAGAGGAGTACGCATTTGATGATTTTTACTGATGTTTTTAGTGTGTTGATTGCTGTTTCTGGGTTTATGTTGTGGTTGTATGCTTGGGCACCGGAACCCATTAAACTGGCTATTGAAAATAAAAAAAAAGGATTTCCAGCAGTTATCTTGAAGCATAATAAATTTTATTTTAATTATGAATTATAATGAAACTATGTCTTATTAATGAAGAATCACATTAGAGTAAACCCTTAACATTTCCAGATGAAAGATCCATAACTAGAGAATTGACCAATATTCCCTTTAGTTCTTGGAAACAAACATTACATTCTTCTGTCCAAATAAATTTTAATCAGTTTCGTGTTAACATAGTTGGTAGGATAGATATCCATGAAATTTTTTTAGAAATTTATTAGCAAAAACCAATTAATTTAACAAAACTGTGAATCTTTGTAAAATGTGTGGGTATTTTCCCTTCATCAACAGATTTTGTTCTTGTAGGATCTACTGTTATGTCATCCTTATTTTCAATGTTCCCATGAAGAGAAATCTATTATAACCATAAATCTGTTTTTCTAAATTTCCCACATAACATCAATTCATTGAGAGTTTATATGAAAGTCCTTAGATAATTTTCATGAACTATATAACAATTTCAAATGACCAAAATATCCACAACAAAAACAAAAACATACTTATAAAAATATTCATATAATATTATAATCATAAGATCCATTTGTAAATAATGGGAATTTATCAAGAAAATTCCTTAACAAAAAACACATAATTTTGATATCTAGTTAAGAATTATATTTTCAGAATATCATAATCCTTCACCATCATATGATGGTACCCTGCTCCCAAGTCAATCATTGAGAAAATACTAATCTATCTGGAGATGATACCACATCCTTGGATGTACTGTCATCTTCTGATGTACTCACAAAGGATCTCAATAAACCTTTATAATTATAATCTGGATACTTATCATCACATAGATAATTCATTAGAATGTATTTTCAATATTAACTATTTCAACACAGTTAAAAAAATTATTATTTTCTTATCAGAAATTAACCTTAATTTTATTTTCATTATAGTCTCTCTCCATATGGAAAACATACCACATCAAATAAATCTTCCTGATTTTTTTAATAAATTCTCTACAGTGCTTCTTACCACACATTTTAGAAACTGGAATCTAGATTTTCATACCTTTATATTTCATTGATTTGTTATTACCCATTTATTTATATTTTCACCATTTCTTCTCCTTATTTTCAATGTAAATTTGATCATTATAAATCACCATTTCTATACTCTCAAAATATCAGACAACTTTATCATAACATTTGTTTAAATAGGTGGTGAGTCTCCTTTGATATATTTTCATCCATTTAGCGGAAAAACAAATGATTTTACTATCAAGAGCTCGAATAAGATTTGGATCATACATTTCCCATCGTTTAATGATTTCATCATATACGGCCATTGGGCCTTCATAATTTTTTTAAATTAAAGTAATTTATTTTTTGACATATGGTGAACCACCATAGGAATATATTTTTCAAGGATAATGTTCTTAAATTCATCCAATTCCAAGGAATCAATATCATCATTATCCCAAATACTATGGATCATTGACCAACACTGGTCAGCTTCACCTTGAAAATGATAAATAAAAATACTAACCTTTTGATTATATTAACACCCCATTACATAAAATATCTTTTTAAGGAAATTTATCTATCCTTTTTCCGCCATTGGGTCAAAATATCCACTGAATACATGTGGGTGTTTCCTCAAATGATGTTCCACTATATTCACACTCCTTTGTTGTATCTTTTTGGACTCCTCATGTATTAATCATGTTTTAATGATCACAAATCTCAATAATAATTACAAATCTTATAAACTATCACAAATTTCACAAATCGAATCAATCTTGTGTATTTATACTTCAAGATATCTAATACTTGATTATGGATAAGCTCAATTAATTTTATGCATATTACTCTCTATGTCTGAATACTATTATTTCCCTATGTATAAGACACTGTGAAGCCAGACACAGTAATAGAGACACCTTAAGCAAGACACCATGAACCCTGACACCATGAAGCATAAGTCTCAGACATCATGACCAATGAGACACTATGACCACGAGACACCATGACAGCAATATACCTTGACACAGTAAGCTAGGAACCATGAAGAAAGACACTAAGAACAGACACCGTAAGCCAGACACTCAGTTTGCCTATGTGCGAGACACAGTAAGCGAGACACAGTCATCAAGGCACCGTCAATCCAGAAATTATGAGCAAGGCACCAGAATCCAGAAACCATAAGTGAGACATCGTGAAGGAGATACCGTGAAGGAGACACCATGAAGGAGACAGCGTGAAGGATACACCGTGAAGGAGACACCGTGACAAGGAGATACCATGAAGAAGACATCGTTTGCATAATATAGTGTGACACCGTTTCTTAACCCATTTTATCGTCTTTCAATTTATCTTTTTAACGGTCATATATGACTTCTTTAATGCACAGACATAATTAATGTTTTCTTGTAGACATAGTATGAGGTACAAGGTACAACATATATGGAACCTGTCGGCTAAAGCTCATGTATTGTGAAGATAAATAGAAGAGTGCCAAATTTCAAGACACAACATAAACAATACAACACACAAGACAACACAAAAAACATGAGTTCACAGTACTCAACAGAAAATAAAGCCTGAGCATAACAGTGAAGAACCCATTACCTAATATTTGGAGAGAGCATTGTCTCATGCATGAAATACAACTCTACTGAAGAACACACGAAGTACACTGGGATCAAGAGAACATCTTCACTCATGAAGAACACAAGCTGAACCACGACACTCTTTTTTTCAACACAAAAACAAGAGAAGGACTAAGAAGCTTTTATGTGTTATCCAACAAGTCCAGAGCTGCCCTGCTAATCACTAGAGCATTCTACACTCATATTTACTCTCTCTCTCTCTGTGATTATTTTGTTTATTTTCGAGCAGTGTGTGTACTCTGTAGATTTTACACACGCACTGACTTTTGCGTTAAACTAGAGTATTTCAAAATACTCATACCAAATTATTTACTCTTGTTTACCCATGACAACTATGGAAGAGGTCCTTGGGTGGACTGGTCATTATTTTTTTTACACACGACAACTGTGCAAGAGGTCCCTGTGTGGCCTGGATAGTCTATGTACTGTTTTTAACCCTGATCTAGGGTGTGGATCAGAGATTATTTATATATTCTTCATGGTGGCCGGTGATCACCAAGTTGAGTGGATTAGATCTATGCTTGAGACTGAACCACTTTTTTTATATCTGCTGTGATATTTCAATTTAGTTTACACTATTTTACTGCTTACTGCACAATCCATAAAAACACTAAATTCACTTTTATAGTTAGTCTTTGAATGAAGTTATATCTGAGTTTTCTTAGTAGTATAACTTCAAATGTAATTTTAATAATACCAATTAAGATTACTGAGAATTATTCAATCTTCTAAGTATTTGTTTAAACAGTCAAACTTTTATAACAGTATAACCTTGATTAACTGGGCTGTATCTATTTTTGGGGAAATCAATATTTGTAAAACTAATATTCATTTAAACATAAATTTTAATTGGAACTCAATTCACCCCCCCCCCTCTTGATTAAACCACTATGACCAACATTTGGAATCAGAGGTTTCTTTATTAAGACTTTTTGTAATCTTATTCAACTGTGATTATCGTTGTACTTAAAATATCTGTAAATATTTGTCAATTATAAATTTATAGATCTTTTAAAAGTAATTTGTTAGTATGGAAAACAGATTGGAAGGTGTTGCAACTAACATACCACCATTTGTTAATGGAACCAACTATGCTCAATGGAAAATTAAAATGAAAATGCATCTAGATAGTATGAGCATTGAAATGTGTTCATCCATTATAGATGAATACAAAAATCCTGTGAATAATAAAATTACATGGAATGAACCTACCATACTTTCATATAATAATAATTGCAAATACATGAATGCTCTATACTGTTCCTTAGGAGATGAAGAATTTAATAGGATTTGTTCTAGTAAAACTGCCCATGAAATTTGGGATACCTTGCCAGTCTCACATGAAGGCACATATAGTGTAAAAGAAAAGGGACTAAATATTTATACTATAATACAATATAATTTTAATTTGAAACCTGAGGAGCCTGTTTTTGATATGTATCATAGGTTCAATGAGATTTTCAACACAATGATTTCTCTAGGAAGAGAAGTCACTTCCAAAGAATAGATTATGAGAATTCTCAGATGTTTACCTGACAGATGGAGGGGAACCTCTGTCTCAATTAGAGAGTCATGAGACATCAATAGGCTAGCTGTAAAGGAACTCATTGGGAAACTGATGATGTATGAGGAAGATCTGAAAGTCAACAAATAAGAGGAGGATGAACCAAAGAGGAAATATGTAGCATTCAAGACCACCCTCTCGAAGCACAAAGTCAAAGGAAAAAATGGAAGCTTCAATAGACAGTTCCACTAATGAACAATCATCACCAGATAGTGATGGGAAGATGGATCAACTTTCTAGAAGATACAATCGATTTTACTTGAATAAAAACTTTTTCAGAAATCCTAACTGCAAGGGAAAGTATAATAAAAAAGGAAACTGGAAAAAGGACTGGAAGAGAAGTGACAAAACTGATGAGATTGTATGCTATGAAAGTAAGCGCAAAGGAAATATAAAGGCTGACTGTCCAAAGCTCAAATATATGATGAAATATGAGGACAAGGACAAGAAGTATAAAAAAGTAATGAAGGCAACCTGGAGTGCCTCTGATGATAGTTCAAGTGACTCAAACAAATCACATAATGAACAGTCTAACAAGGACAATATGTGTTTTATGGAAAACAAATCTGAGGTAACATTGAAATATTCTATGCATAACTCATACTATTTTGAAGAGGAACATGACTTTGAAAATATGACCAATGAAAAAATGTTTGAATATTGCAACATGCTTGAAGAGACATGCAATTAATTAAATTATAAATATAAGTCATTGAAGAAACATCATTCTCTCACTGTAACTATTAAATCGGAACTTACTATTGAAAAATAGAAAAATGCTCAACTGCTCAAAGATAACAATGAACTGAAAATGTCTAAAGAGAAATTAAAAAGTGACTTAAAAAAGTTTACTAATGGTAAAAATACCCTTACCCAAATTCTAGGAAAACCATTTCTCATAAATATAATATTGTCATTGGTTATCAACCAGGTAAAAGAAACATTTGTATAATGAATTTTGTTTCAAACACTATGACAGATAATTTTGTTCCCAGTTATGGACACAACTTATCTAGCTCGAGTCATGATACATGTTCTACTTTTTCAAGTTTTTGTGGACCAAATAGAGTTTATTTTTCAAATACATTACATAATGCTTATAAGAAACCTATGAGACAAATATGGGTTCCGAAAGCAATTTTTACTAATGTTACTAGACCCAAAAAAGTATGGGTACCAAAATATTTCTTTGCATGATCATGTTATAGGAAAGCTGCATAAAGAGATCATGCACAAATATGTGGTACTTGGATAGGGGGTGTTCAAGGCACATGACAAGAGACTACTCATGCTTCAAGAATCTGAGAAAAGGAGATGGAGGACATGTCACATTTGGTGATAATGGAAGGGGGAATATCATTGGCTTAGGTCAGATTGGTAACTCGAAATCGATTCTAATTTCTAAAGTACTGTTTGTTAATAGCTTAAAATATAATTTTCATAGTATCTCACAATTGTGTGATGATGGATATCATGTTAAAATTTAAAATTATGCATGTATGTATTTAAATCTAAAGATGAATTAATATTTTCTTCATCAAGGAATGAAAATGTTTATTCTGTTATTTTCGATTCCTTAACTTCTCAAAATGTTTCATGATTAAGTGTCTTCCATAATGAATCCTGGCTTTCTCATAGGAGACTAGGACACTGTAATGTTAACTCCATTGTAAAATTAACTAGAAAAGTCCTATTTAACGACTTACCCAAACTTGAGTTTCAAAATGACAAAGTTTGTAATCCCTTTCAAAAGGGAGAACAACACAAAATCTCTTTCAAACCAAAGAATGAAGTTTATACTTCTCAACCACTCGAATTGGATCACATGGATTTTTTTGGACCATCTAGAGATTCTAGTATAAATAGGAAGAACTTTGTTTATGTTCTAGTAGTTTATTTTTCTTGATATACATGGACCTTTTTTGGGGTTCACAAAAGTGAATCTTTCCCCTATTTTACTAAGTATGCCAATTCTGTAGAAAATCTTAGTGGACATAAAATTTAATCTTTATGAAGTGATCATGGCCATGAGTTTGAAAATCAAGAGTTTGAATCCTTTTGCTCACAAAATGGTTATAATCACAATTTATATGCCCCTAGAACACCTCAGCAAAATGGTTTAGTAGAATGAAGAAATAGAACCTTGTAAGAAATTGCTAGAACAATGCTTAGTGAATATGCCCTACCTATTTACTTTTGGGCTAAAGCTGCTAATATAGCATGCAACATAATCAATAGAGTATTGATTATACCAATTCTCAAAAAGACTCCATATGAACACTGAAATAATAGAAATCCTAAGGTTAATTACTTTAGTGTTTTTGGTTGCAATGTCTTTATTCTCAACAGTAAAGATAATCTTGAAAAAATTTCATCCAAAAGTGATGAAGGAATTTTCCTAGGTTATTCAATTTCAAGAAAAGATTATAGAGTATTCAATAAGGGAACTAAATGTGTGAAAAAATCTATACATATCAATTTTGATGAAACAGATCCACATGATCCTAGAACCACCATGGAAAATCTGGAGGATGATGTATCAAATATAAACATCAACTCAAAATCCTCAAATACCTCTGTGAAAGAACCTGTGAAAACTTTCAATTATGGAAATTCTGGGCAACCAAGTCATAATGAACCTGAATCTATTGATGAACCTAAATTAACTAGTCTACCTATTTCTAGAAAGGTTGAAACACTTAGAAACCATCCCGTAGATGTTGTTGTAGGAGACTTAGAGAAAGGAACACAAACTAGAGCCTCTCTTAGAAATAAGGTTGAACATCAAGCCTTCTTATCACAGATTGAACCTAAAAATATTGATGATCCCATAAGAGATGAATTTTGGGTAATGGATATGCAAGAAGAACTCAATCAGTTTGAAAGAAATAATGTTTGGAAACTTTTGGAAACACCCAAGGACACTTTTTTCATAGTCACTAAATGGGTGTTTATAAATACAGTAGATGAAGCTATAAATATTGTTCGGAATAAGGATAGATTAGTTACACAATTCTATAGTCAAAAAGAAGGAATTTACTATGAGGAGAATTTTTCTCCAGTAGCCAGACCTGAATCCATTAGAATTCTACTTGTTTATGATGCACATATGAATTTAAAAATATATCAAATGGATGTTATGAGTTCATTTTTAAATCGGTAACATAGCTGAGGATGTTTTTGTTGAACAACCCCCTATATTTAAAAACCCTCATTTTCAAAATCATATTTTTAAACTATCAAAAGGTTTATATTGTTTAAAACAAATTCCATGAGCTTGGTATGATAAATTGAGTACTATTCTTATTTCCAAAGGTTTTACAAAAAGAAATAGCTGACCCTACCAATTTCATAAAATGAATTTCGTATGATGTTTTAGTTGTTCAAATCTATGTAGATGATATTTTTTTGATCTTCCAAAAATTCATTATGTATTGATTTTCCTAAAATGATGCAAAACGAATTTGAAATGAGTTTAATGGGTAAAATAAAATTCTTTCTTGGAGTTAAAATCTTTCAAAATAATGATGGAATTGTTTTGACTCAAATTTAGTATACTATAGATATTTTATAACATTTTGGATTGTATTGCACAAAACGTAGTGACACTCCCATGAGTACCATCTGTAAGTTGGATCTTGATGAAGATGGAAAATATGTTGACCAAACCAATTATAGAGGAATGATTGGAATTATACTCTACATAATTGCTTGACATCCTGATATTATGTTTAGTGTTTGTATGTGTTCTCGCTTTCAAGCAAACCCTAAAGAATCTCATTTAAATTCTGTAAAGAGAATTTTCAAATACCTTAAGCATACACCCAATTTAGGACTATTCTATCCTAAAGGACAGTCATTTGAACTAGTCAGTTATTCTGATGCTGACTTCGGGGGCTGTATGTCAGATAGAAAAAGCACTTCTAAAATATGTCACCTTTTAGGCAAGTCACTAGTATCATGGTGTAGTAAGAAGCAAAACTCTATAGCATTATCTACTGTAGAAGCTGAATACATAGCTGCTGGTAGTTGTTGCGCACAAATTTTGTGGATGAAACACACTTTACTAGACTATGGATATCAATTCAGATATGTACCAATAAATTGTGACAACACAAGTGCTATTAACATTACAAAAAATCATGTTTCATATTCTAGGACAAAATATAATGATGTAAGACATCACTTTTTAAGGCATCATTATCAAAAAGGTGATATCACCTTGGAATTCATTGGCACTGAATATCAACTTGCTGATATATTCACTAAAACATTATGTTATTAGAGAATAGACTACATCATAACTGATCTTGGAAAGATCAATCACAAATAGATATCGTACTGGTCTTACTGTCTAATCTTTTACTATATTTTACTTTACTGTTTCATGTTCGCGGCTTCTCAGTTACTATCTCTTGTTTACGGTCTCACAGTCAGCACTTTGTATTCACAGTCTGTTACTCAGTATCTCACCGTGACTGAACAAAGTTTACTTACTGTCTCACCGTGACAGAAAATACCATTCACTATCTCACCGTGACGACCACTTACTGTCTCACTGTGACGACCATTTACCATGGCACCGTAATGACTATTCATTGTCTCACCGTGAAAATTATTTATGTTTTTATTTTAATTCGTATAGCGGTAATTCTTATTTCACCACTTTTTAATTTCATGCGTTTTTACTTTTGTGACGTTTGACATTCCCAAATGATAAAAAAAGTTTTTCACTCGATTCATCACCCAAACTCTCTCGCACTCACTCCTTCCAAACCTTTTCAACCTAGAAACTCTTTTTATCAAACCTTCAATGGATTCCAATGTTGAAGCGTCTATCATAATCTACTCCTGAGAAGCATAGCTCAATGAAGAAGCAGAGAGCACCGAATCTGGCGCCCGAAGGACCCTTAAATCCAAACCTGGTAAACCATAGTGTTATACCTGAAAAAGAAATTTTCCCGGAGTGGCTGCTGTCAAGAAAATCCCTAGTTTTAAAAGTTTTAAGAGAACAAAGTTGGCTCGAATGGTTCTCTAGAAAGGATAGACCCATTTATCCGAGGTTGGTAGCTCAGTTCTATCAATATGTAGAATTTTCTTTTGATGATGGTGAAAGTTTTTTTTTGAGAAGCTGGATCAATGGACAAAGATTCTCCTCATCAAGGATATGGGCTTCCTGCCTTAGGATTCCTCATGAAGGGATCAGTGATGATTATCAGAGAGACCCCCCACCTACAACCTATTTATTTTACCTTGAAAATGCACCAAAAAACCTAACTATAAATGGAACCAAAAGAAGGGCCATAGCTGCTGAACATGATGGAGAGACATGACTGCTATTTAAATTTGTTCAAAATATGATTAGCCCAAGAAAATGTGAATTTGATTTCTTAATGTATCAGGATGTAATTATGATTCATCTTATGAATAATGTCCACAAGATAAATCTGTGCAAGTACATCATTCATCATATGTGTGAATTGATCAAGGTCACATCCAAATCCACATATCTGTTTTACACTAGGCTGATTTCAGCAATGCATATTTCCAAAGGAGTAGTTAGACCCAACAAAGAAGCACTTATGGACTATGAATTTTTTTTATCTAAAACTACCATCAGAAGGATGAAAGCAAACTAGAACCCCTGGAAGAAGGAATGGGTTGAAGACAATGATAGGATTTATGAGAAGTATAATCCTGTGGATTATCCAACAAGGCCAAAGCACATTTCTGATCCTGGTTCGGAAACAGATGAAGTTGCTTTTTATCCAGAAGATGAAGAAAAAGAGGAATATGCAGCTGAAGAACCATATAGATAAGAGGCTGATATATCTCTTAAGGAAGAAGTTTTTATTGAGGAAGAAATCATAATTATTCCTCCTGTTGTTCTTGAAGATGAACCTCCTGCCCCAAGAGATGTTGTTAATCTGGAAATTCGATCTGAGGCTATAAGAGAATTAATTGTCCCAGAATATGAGCAGCAAGCCATGGAAGTGGTTATAGTAGGAGAACTCCCTACTGTGAAAGAATAAACTCAAAATGAACTCTATGTTATAGAAGAACCAAATCTGGAACAACATCATGCTATGGAAGAAGAAAATCTAGAAAATTCCATGTTAAGGAAGATGAAAAACAAGAAGAACTTCCTGAAGAGCAATCTGTTCCTGAGATTATACCCTATGCTGAAGAGAGGATGGAGATAGCCTTTCAGTTGGCTAGACAGGAGATTCTTGAGGAAATTTTAGATGAACCAGTGGATTTAAATTAAGAACATGAGCCTCACGGTCTTGAAATGGAAGCACTCATTGAGGGGGAGGAACCTCAAAATCCTGAGACCGGTGAAGCTGAGTCTGTTGAAGCATCTCAACATACTGAGTCATATTCTGTGTACAATCGGTATATATTGCCTAGATTTTATGATATGAGTGAATCTCAGTAGGTTACTGCCCCTGAGATTGATCTTTCTTCTTTGTTTCAACTGTAATCTGCCACATACATTGCACCTGATCCTGAACCTGAACCTCAACCTGAACCAGCACCAGAGCTTGCACCTATACCACTTCCTGCGCCTGCCCCTTTACCGGAATATCAATCTTCTGTAAGCAAGGATGATCTGAAAGTCTTTGGAGACACTATCTTAGTTATAGTTTAGAAACTCTTGTCCTCTCAACCTCGTCTTATGACCAAACTGAGTCAGGAAGATGCCTCAGTTCTTTTAGAAAAATATTATCTGACACATTCAACAAAAGATGATTCATGAAATTCAAGAATTAAGATTTGAAAACAAGTTGCTCGGTACTGAAGTTCCAACTCTGAAAATCATGGTTGAAAACCTACAGCAAGAACTGCATTCAAGATCAGAGCCTGCTCCTGGACCTACTCCTACTTCTCCACAACCTTCTATTTCAATCATCTCTCGAGATATTGTGTCCTAGATTCATCCATACCTTCTCTGGTAAAACCACTACTTCTTATTTGGATAGTTATTTGCTCAGATCTATAGTCAAGGAAGAGATTCAGAATTCCTTAAGTGGATTTGATATGGATATTTTATCTGAAGTTGTTACGAATAGTGATAGAGTGCTTCACCTGGTTCAAATTCACTCAAATATTTCCAATTATGCTCAGGAGGAGATCTCTAAGAAAGTGGACTTTTATTTTAACCGTATTTTCTCTAAAACAGATATGACAAATCACGTTAAATATCTTGTGGAGAATCTGAAAATACCTCCTATGACTCAGGCCTTCAAAGCACAAGTTCAGAAGCTCAATGAGTTTACCATATTGATGGACAAGTTCATGGAAAATAAAGATGATTTTGAAAAGGCAATGCA
The DNA here is from genome assembly GCA_963277665.1 of Viscum album. Classification (NCBI taxonomy): domain Eukaryota; kingdom Viridiplantae; phylum Streptophyta; class Magnoliopsida; order Santalales; family Viscaceae; genus Viscum; species Viscum album. The sequence goes on from OY728138.1 coordinate 557,284,763, forward strand.
GTATGGAGGGGAGATTATTGCAGACTTTATTAAACATCTGAGACCGTATCTTCATGTTCAAAGAACAACAATTGTTTCTCCCGAGGCTGCTCCTCTCAAACCTAGATTAATTACTTTCACCTCTGCCTTACCCTCAACAACCATGTCTGATTGACAAGCTCTTATTCGGATCAAGAATCTCATCCTTTATCAGCAACTGCCTCGATCTTCTACTGCTCCAACTTTGGCTCCATCAGTCTTTGAAGGTCTACCTTTGCCTTCTTTGTCTGCCTCCTCTATGCCTTCTTCTACATCAGCAACTACCCCTATTTCTTCATCTTCTGATGCTGATAAAGGCAAATAGAAGACCAATCCCTGAAGAAGCCTAGTGACTTTTTTAATGGGAATGTCATTGATTTTTTATATTTCTACTATCTGTTGTATTCTAAATGCTATTAATGTCATATGCACTGTTTTCCCTCTATTCTTTCAAAATTTTGATAATCCCAAAAGGGGGAGAAAAAGTGAGATGTTATATTCAATATGTTATATTCTATGTAACTGCATTAAATATACCCTTTATCTGTACTTGATTTTTGATCATAAAATAGGGGAAGATTGTTGGACTTCTCATGTATTAATCATATTTTAATGATCAAAAATCTCAATAATAATTACAAATCTTATTAATGATCACAAATTTCACAAATCTTATCAATCCTGTGTATTTATGCTTCAAGTTATCTCATACTTGATAATGGCTAAGCTCAATTAATTTTATGAATATTACTGTCTAACTCTAAATACTGTTATTTTCCAAAGTATAAGACACCGTGACACCAGACGTAGTAATCTAGACACCGTGAGAAAGAAACTGTGAACCCTGACCCCGTGAAGCCTATGTCTCAGACACCGTGACTAATGAGGCACCATGACCATGAGACACCATGACCACGAGATAACGTGACATAGTAATCCTGACACTGTGAAGCAAGACACTAAGAACAAACACTGTAATCCATACACTCTATTTTCATAAGTGCAAGACACAGTAAGCAAGACACAGTCAGCAAGGCACCGTGAATCCAGAAATTATGAGCTAGGCACCGGAAGCCAGAAACCGTAAGCGAGACACCGAGATGGAGATATCGTGAAGGAGACACCATGAAGGAGAAACCATGAAGGAGACACCGTGAAGGAGACACCGTGAGAAGGAGATACCGTGAAAAAGTCACAGTTTGCATAACATACTATGAAACCATTTCTTAACCCATTTTTTCTTCATTCAATTTAACTTTTTAACGGTCATATTTGACGTCTTTATTGCACTAAATTAGTTAATGTTTTCTTATAGACTTATTATGAGGTACGAGGTATGACATATATGGAACCTATCAGCTAAAGCTCATGCATTGTGAAGATAATGAGAAGAGTACCGAAGAGAAAGACACAACACATACAATACAACACACACACCAACACAATAAATGAGAGTGATTGTACTCAAGAGAAAAGAAAGCCTGAGCATAACCTCGAAGAACACTTTGCATGATCGTCAGCAAAAACATTGTCTCAGGCATGCAATCCAACTCTACTAAAGAACACACTAAGTACATTGGGATCAAGATAACATATTCACTCATAAAGAACACAAGATGAACCACAACACTCTGTTTTTCAACAAAAAAACAAGAGAAGGACTCAGAAGCTTTTCTCTATTATCCAACGAGTCCCAAGGTGAACTACTATTCACTAGAGCATTCTAAAATCATATTTACTATCTCTCTGAGTGATTTTTTTTTATTTTCTTGCAGTGTGTGTACTCTATAGATTTTACACACACACTGTCTCTTACACTATACTGGAGGATTTAAAAATCCTAGTAACAAATTTGTTACTCTTGTATACCCACGGAAACTATGGAAGAGGTCCCTGTGTGGCCTAGTCATTATTTTGTTTACCCACGACAACTGAAGAAGAGGTCCCTGTGTGGCATGGATAGTCCATATACTGTTGTTAACCTAGATCCAGGGTATGGAATAGAGTTTATTTATGTAAACTGCTTTGTGGCAGGTGATCACCAAGTGGAGTGGATTAGGTCTCGGCTTGAGACTGAAACACTTGTTTTATATCCACTGTGCTATTTCAATTTAGTCTACTCTGTTTTACTGCTTACTGCACAATCCAGAAAAACACTAAATTCACATTGATAGTTAGTTTTGGAAAGAAGTTATATCTGATTTGTCTTAGTAGGATAACTTCAAAAGTAATTATAATAATACCAGTTATGATTACTGAGAATAAATCAATCTTCTGAGAAGTTCATTAAACAGTCAAACTTTTGTAACAGTATAACCTTGATTAAATGGGTTGTATCTACTTTTAGTAAAATCATTATTTATAAAATTAATATTCTTTTAAATAGAAATTTTAATTGGAACTCAATTCACCCCCCTCTTGAGTAAACCACTCCGACCAACATAGCTCTATATTTTCTCTTTCATGGATGTATTCTCCACATATAGAGTGATTCAATTGATAAATAATTATAACAAAATGCTCAGTTCCAATTCCCACCATTCTATGTTGCATATTCAGAAATATATCATCATCATTGTGCAATCCTACTATAGAATCCATGTTTCTTCTATAGAAAACCATTCTAAAGAGTCATATGTAATATGATGTAACATGGAAATCATAAAATAATATATCATTTCATCAAAAATAGAAGGTATAATAATTTTATGGTATTCTATTAAAAGAAACAAATCCCATAATGTTATCTAGACCATCTTCTGATACTAATAATGAGGACACGACCTAAAATATTAAATAATTTACTAAATTCATTTATAATTCACTTCCTTATTTACCCGTAGATCATCCTAGTCTGGAGTTTTAGAGAATTAAGAAAAAATTCATATGTATCATACCATTAGAATAAAATGTGGTAAATCCTAAAGCAGTATCCCTTTCATCCATAATACAAAATTATTTTCTAAAACATGAAATATTATCATGAAAAATATCCATGCTATTAAACTCTACTACTTATTTTCAATTATCCATCCTTAAAACCCATGACAAATATTCTAAAAAATTATATGACAACAAAAATATTAGTAGGTAAATAAGAATAATAAAGCATTAGTTCCACAATACATAAAAAAAATATGAAATTATTTTCCAAAATAAATACTTCTCACCCGTATAGTATTATATACATATTTTTGAAAATAAGATATTTCCATTAAACATAGAAAACATGAATAAAACCATAAAGGTAACTTATGGAATTATGTAGATAATATTGTAACCCTTTAGACTAACATATGGGGTTTAACCCTCATGGATACCTTATAATGTAACCCTCAAGGCTACCTTATGATGTAACCATCACATCTATCTTATGGTGTAACCATATCTATTACACATGGAGTAACCATATAGTCAAATTCTAACAAAAACATACATAATTAATTGGATGGAGGTATTGGTCCCACACTTCATCATAAAAAATTCCCCAAAGGGGATAAAAATCATAAAACATAAATAATTCCATCATAAATACATTCGTTTATAATTTTAAAAATAATAAAAATCTAAAACAATCTTTTTAAAGAAACGCCTTTTACCTCAGGTTAGTCTTACTTAAGACATGTTCAAACATCATGTATAATTGTATAAATACTGTTATAAATATATTAAAAATACTCTATTTATATTTGTAATAACTTATATTATCTTTTTAAAACAGTTTTCCACCCTTTTAAAAAAATATTTTTTTATTTTTATTGTTTTCGGGTGCATTTATCATATGTTTTCCATGGTTGGTTCGTTATTGATTTTATTATAAAATGGACGAAAACACCAAAAGATGAATGAAATTATACTAATATGATAACATAATTTTTAATGATATAATCCATAAGTTTTTTCAATATGAGTATTATTCAATAAATAAAACATTAATTAAAATGATTTAATTTATTTTGACAGTTTTTACAACCATACTGAACCTATATCATTTTATTTAATATCGTATTTATATAATGGTTCCAAAACCATATATAAAATTTATTAAATATAATTAAATATTTTCTAACCATAACAATTAGTTTATGGTCATATTTGAAGTCAGTAATGTAAAATGAAACTGTATGGTCCTTAGTATATGTAAATCGACACGACACGGACGATGCTCGCATTTTTAGAATAAAAGTGAGAGGAGAAGAAGTATGAGTATTAATATTTTAATAAACATTATAAAATTCATGTATTTATTGGATACTAGAGCTTTAATTCTACTTGGATATGGGGATGTGAATAGGAAAAAAGAAAAATAAATTATATTAACATGAAATTAAATGAAAATAAAAGAGGATTTTACCACTAGAATTCTTCTCTTTGAGAACCTTAATAAGGCCCATTGTTTTGGTCCTTTTAATGAGAATACATGTTAATTAATGTGTCGATGATTCCTGAGAATGAATTTGGGTTTAAATTAAAAAATATTCATGTCATTGAGTTGTGAATATAAGAGGTGATGAGGGTGGTATTTATTGTATAAGAGAGAGGGTTTTGATTATTTTATTCATTACATTATCATTTTTGACCATGAATATGAATTGACTTATAATTATCATTAAATATGTTAAAATAATGAATCATTATTCGTGATTATGGTTCTGACGTGATAGATGACTCATGTAATAGTGTATTTATCTTAAAATGTACAAATAGCATAAATAACTGTCTTTTACTATTCACAGAAATCCGACTATTATCGAAAAATCCCAAAAAATCACCCTAACCATTTTATTATATGTATAATTAAAATATAAACTCCATTTTTTTAAAATAATATTGTATATAGGTGAAATTTTATTTTTTATTAAAAAAATCATTTATTCAAAAAAATTCCAATTTTATAAATATAATTGATTTTTTGTCACATTTATAAATTAATTAAAGTCGCATAAAATTATATTATTATAATAATACAAAAATATATTTATTTATTATTAAATTTTATATAGATAAATTTTTTTATATCATTATATTAACTATAAATTGTAAAAAAAATTACGTGTCATAAAAAACACAGAGATTATAAATTTCCAAACAAATATTTACTTATTTCAATATATATATATATGTCATGATTTCAAATACAAGATAAAAAAAATTACTTATAATTTAATTGGCGAGGATAATATTCTATTAGTATATATTTCTGAGTTTCTTTAAATATAACCTATTACATTATAAATTTATGATGAATTTAAATGTTCAATTCCAGAATGAAAAAAAAAAATTTTACAAGTACCTCGTTTGTTATAGTTTTTAAAATAATGTTGTTATTTTTTTCTTTTCATTGATTTTTATAATAAAAATTGATCTATTTTAGAAACTAAAAATCCAAAAATACTGAAATATTTCAATTATAATAAATCCAAGATGAATTGTAATGAATCAATTTAAACTAATTAGAATGAAAAAAATAATTACCAAACCCAAAATAATTTACCAATGACCTGGGCCACATAATGGACATATAAAATAAAAAAAATATAATCCAACTGATAAAACTCAAAAAAATTTATATCAACTTGACCTAACAGATTAACCAAAATATGTTAAATAACCTAATCGAAATTGAATTTGATCGAATTAAAAAATTAAAGAATAAAAACTATACCATACCGTAGTTTATCATGATAATTAGAATGTGATAATTTTTCTATGACAGGTATTTTCTGTTTTTATATTACATCTATAAAATATGATATGATACATTTTTCTCACAACCAAGTGTTTGTTCGGATGGAAAAATGTATATGTTAATTAAGCCACGTCACTTATTCCTTCTTTTTGGGAATAACATTAGTTAAAAAAGACTAATTAATTTCATATATATTTTATAAAGAAATAAATGAAAAAATAAAAGTTAAAAAGTAATATAGTGTCTATTAATAATCACCACATGTGAGATATGGTAACTCCTAATATAGGTCATGTTTTCAATGTACTAAAATAATAATATATATCAACGACATTTAATGTCATGTCAATAATAATTTTTTAAAAAAATTATCAAGAGCCATTATCCAATAGATAATTAATATCTACGATTAATACTGGTATTATTACCTTGATGGATTATTTGAGGGGTGGTAATAGCGCTATTCACAATTGTCATTATTCCCAATTACACCTAACCCCTTTTTTAAATATACAATGTTGCACAATTTATTGTCCAACATTTCCCCTACAGGAACAAGAGATATTTAGACCACCAATACCATCACAAGTATTTACATATTATCATATATATATATATATTCATTATCCATTGATTTCTTACACTCCCCGTCCATATATTCATATTCCCCAAAAATCTATTTCGTCGCCATTTCATACTACATTCTTCTATCTGGGATTTTATGTCTATACTTCTTAAACTTCTTCTTTGACACATTATGAACCTTCTTATCATACTATTCATCAATAATAAACATTATACCCCACTACTATAACAAATTATATGAATCCTTCATAGAATTAGGATATATAAATACCCACTGATAAGGCTAACTTAGGTATTTTTATATAACCATACTACATTTTTTCACCATAATTTATATTCCATATATGATATATTTATTTACTTTTTTTAAATTTTTTAATTTTAATTATCAATCAGCCACTATAAGGAAATTTCGGTATACAATCATGGATGGAGTGTGGAACCACCACACATTAGTTATTATCGACTACGATGAGGATAATCAGATTATTAAGAAAACTGGGAGAGAATATCGGAGTGACTTGGTGAAACTTGAAAAAACTATTAAATCATTCAATTAATCCAATATCTTGGAATCACCTTGAAAATTTAATAATGAATTGTTATTTATTTCATATATGGGTAAGATAATTCATTAACGTTAATGTTATCTAATTAATTAATTTATTTGAATGAATATTTTCTAAAAAATTCATGATAATGTTGTCGATAATGGTGATGTGAGGAATGCATTCATAATGGAAGTATCTGAGATATGTAGAAAAAATAATCATAAATTATATAATTTTTGGGTTGATAGAGTTAGAAGTTTCTGAGAGGATATACCTATTCCGAATGTGTTTCTTGTGACACATTGATGTAAAATTATTCAATGTTGGGATATAGATGGGTTTAATTTATTAATAAAATGATATGATTATTACTTAAAATGATGATGAATTTCATTAATACTATTTCTATATAATTGAATATGCCTTTTAAGGAATTCTGAAAATGAAATAAAAAAACTTCTATAAAGTATCTTAGAAAATTGGGGTGGATGATGTTTCCTAAACAAGAGTAGATATAGTTATCATTGATGGAGATTTCTATTTACATAAGTAAATAGATAAATTAAAAGGGATGAGACCTTAATAACTTTGTACGGTGTTACACATTGTTTTTTTAATCTTCCTTTTTTCATTTAGAATCATCCAATAACTAACACTAATTCAACAAAAAACAATAAAATTCTCCCATTAATCAATTACACACAAAATAAATAAAATATTATACATTCTTTGATAACCCCTGCAGAATGAGGAAACCAAGTTAACACCCCAAAATATCACCACCTAACTCGAACAACTAGTGGAACTATTTCAAGAAGGCACCAACTCCAATAACATTACCAAAATTTATATTCCGAGAAATGATTACATAAAACTATTTTTAATCCAAAACCTAGACTTCCACTTCAATTTCAATTACCATTATTAACATTGATTCATATAAAAATTTAAAAATATGTAATATAATAACATTAAATTCCAACACACGACATATAAAATATAATTACTAAAAATTATAACTAAATCACACCACAAACAATGGTCAGATAGTTAATTCGAAAAACACCAAAAATTACATTTCGTAAGATTCCTAATATTAATTCAACACATCATAATTAAAAAATTTATCCCAGACACCATGTTACATCCATATAATTATTTATCATTTGTAAAAGGTTATCACAGTTTATCAATCATAAATAATGATGGGTTTAAAACAAATAAATTGATTTTAAATAATTTTTGATTAGTTTATTAAAACTAATTTTAACCAGTTATTGAAACAAATATTTAAAATCTTTAAAAATTTCTCTCTAAACTGATTTTATATAATTTTAAAACAATATTAAAACATGTTTTGAAATTACACATAAATTGTCTTAATAAACACATTATAAAACAATTTTTTAAAATATCATTTGAAATTATTTTTAAAAATTATTACAAACTAGATTATTATATTTTAAATTTTAATCCTCATGTGAATAGTTTGATATAGTCATTAAATTCATCAATTTATATTCTAAAATTAGTATGTCTTAATGTTAACATATAAACATGAAAAAAAAACATCACATATTATTAATATATAAATAGACATAAATCTAAACTATATTAACTTGTAATTTTAAAACATTATTAACATATATGTATTTTCAAGTAATATTACCATTTAAACATGTAAATATAACTACTAAATATGAACATATATACTTTTCATCGATAAACTCTAACTAAAGTATTGATAATATAATTAAAAAATATATAAATGATATTTATTATATATACCATCAAAATTAATATAAAACATAATTAGACAACATTGTACCAAAATGAAATAATCATACCAAAATTAAATTGAACCATAATGATTTAAATATTTTTTAATTGAACCAAAATAATTACAATCAAGAAAATAGAGAACTAAATTTTAACCACATATTTTTTTAAATCTAAATCATAATTTTAATTGAATTGATATACAAATAAAATAATATTATAAAAAATTGAATGGACTATAATTGATTAAAGAACAAAAAAATCCAACAATCAACATTAAGCTGAACATTACTTTATGAAACTAAAATAAATCTAATTAATCAAAACTATCTCAAATTATTATGTTTTATTTATCAGTAAATAAACAAAAGATGAATTTGATTTATAAGTTTTTATTTAACCTAAATAATTCTTATTCAAACTGAATTCAACCAGACTTATTCAAATTAATAAAAAAGGGTCTCAAACTATTATGATTATAAAAAATAATCTAAATACAGCTTCCTAGAAATAGTCAAAATATTTACTTTTCGATTTAATTGATTCTATTTTCCCTCTATTTGGATTAATATAGTATGCCTCTAGAAAGTTTAGTTCAATTCATGTTTTTTATTTTCAAATCATTACATGTTATAAAAATATATTTTTTTCAAAAATATATTATATATATGATTGTATTTCTACATTCATTATCATTATACAGGGTTTTTTTGAGTGCTGATAGATATGTGAGTCCATTTAAAATTTTTTATCATGAAAAAATATTAATTATTTATATTATTTAATATAACATATAAAATAAAATAAAATATTTTTTTATTTTTCTATTTAAATATTAATAACTATTTTATAACTAAAAATTTCATTTATATTGACAACGTTGTTCTTTGGAGGAACTTGATTTGTAGGAGGCAAACTAATTATAAGATGAGATCCATGGGAGAGTACGTTGTCGAACAAGGATGAGTATTTCTCCCCACTAGATAATGGCCCACATTAGGAGACCTTAATAGATTGTGTACCATGATGTTAAAAATGGATTATCTAGAGGAACTAAAGGCTCATGTAGAAGAATATAATTCTATAAAATTTCCATTAAGTAGTGTGAATGAAATCAAATGTCCAATGATAAATTTATAAAATTAATGACATGATTATTTCATTCACTTACATGGGTTACTTGAGATATTATTAATACATGTATACAAAACATATGTTTTTTATATGATGTTGTTGCAGAAGCTAATGAAAATCCAAGGGTTGGTTGGGATGATGACATTTATGATGATGATGGTGATGGTTGGGATAATGATAGTGATGATGGAGGTGATTCTAATGATGGTTCTGAGGATGATGATTATGATGATAGAAAATTGTGATGAGTACATTACATATCAATATGATAATAGTGGTGGTTGTGATAGCATGATTTATCCCATACATATTGAACTAATATTTATAACTCCTTGTATTGGATGACTATGGGTGATTTCACATAATTTTTATTATTTTTGTTCTGTAATCAGATGATGAAATGTAATCTATAAAATATATGTGCAGTAACCAAAATTTGTTTTGATCAGATTAACAAATTAATTTGTTTTTCAAATTTTCTATATTTGATTCATTGTGTTTGGGGATTGGGTGAAGGTTTCGTGGGTGTGTGAATGTTATAGACTAAGATGGAAAGGTTTTGGGCTTCTTTGGTAATGTAATTCTATACCAATTGTTTATCAAACCATCTAGAATTTCACGTACACAATTATTTTGAAATAATATTTTATTAAATATAAATTTATGGTATCTATACCAATGGTTTCAAAGACAACACTGATATACTAATATCACCAAACAAATTCACCCAAAATTTTAAGGAAGAATTTTTATATCATATAAAAACTATTATTTAGCCTATACTAATATATATTAACCATTTGTTTTTGAAAAATTTCCAAGAAAATTTTTAAAAAAATACTTCCACCTGATTATAAATATATAAATAAATGATTTATATATTTATAAAAAATTTATACGTAATTTATGTTGAAAAAATATTTATTTAATTATTGAAATGGAAGATCAACAATCATTTTATGAATACGATTTCAATTAATTATTCGGATATACATTACTCAATTATTGAAACCATTATGTTATATTATATTATACATTTATTTTTTTGATGTCATTATTATGTAATTTCATAATAATAAACAAATAAAATTTTAATTAAAATAATAATTATTATTTTAATGAGATAAAATTAAAAAATATTTTTTTTTAAATATTTCGAAACATTTTATATCATTATGGATATAGTTAGTTGTATTATGAAGTAGGAACATCCAGTGATAGTAATACAAAAAAAATTGTCATTATTATATTTAATGGGACGCCCAGGCTTGGTTGTCCACATATCCTCAAGTGTGAATCTATATATTCTAGGGCTGGACAACAAGCATCAAGGGTCCACAGTGGAATAGTGGGGAAAATATACCCTCATGATCACAGTGTAGTATAGTTTTATAATCAAACCATTTTTATAGCAGAATACTTAACATATTTCAACAGTTGATGATTAAACATCCATCATATAAATATTCAGCAAATCACATTCATCTACGTCACGTACTAAATTATGATCATGGAATTATATATAAAAAGAAAATATAGGGGGGTTAGGAGAACAATCATATGCAACATGCTATACAAAAAATGAAAAAATACCCAATGATATCAATAATAGTATCTCGTGGATAGGATATGTCCTCCACCCCTATAAACCATAATAGAAAAGTAAAAAATCATCCACAACATGTTTCATTTCTTTTTCCATGCCGATAAAAATGGATATTTTAACGTTATAAAATGATGGATTGAGAAGGTTGTGAGACAAACTATGTAGGCCACCACAAATGGTGTCTAATTCCATCCAGTCTATGAATATATAATATTTAGGGTGAAGCTAATAGAAATTTATGTAATTGATATTTATTAATTAAATAACCCATATAGTTTCAGGTCCCCATGAATCATTCATCTTCCGCTACCTTTATTGACATAATCTAGACTACCTCTAAGTAATATGTCAGTTGTGATTTACCTTTAATAAAGTCTCAAGACCTATCTATCATCCCATGTATCCCCCATGGATCATAACTAATAAATATATGTGTAATAAGTACATAATACTAATATAAGGCCTCTAAAAAGTGAAATATTTTTCATTTCCTATGTAAACACATCATATAATTAATTTAATAACTAATTCAAATGTAAAATTATATCATCCATGGCATTACAGATCTAGAATATAGTTATATGTAAAGTTATAAAATGAACATATCACCTTATGAGAAGAGGTTACAAATTCCTCATTGAAACCCTGGTATCACTCTAGGAATTGTATAAAGTTATCACCCCATGAGTGTATACATTATAGTGCATAAAGTGATCATAAGGGACACTCGTGACATATATTTTGATCTTCTCTCTAATTTTGTCATTGGAATTCCATATAGGGATTCCAACTATTAGTTTTTGTGTATATAATGATATTATCTCAGATCTCATCTCTATATGTCTACATAAAGAGTCCAATGGTTTCTCGGAGAATAATAACATTCTACCCTCTAATTCAATCCATAGAAGTCTACATAAAGAGTCAAACTTCCACATTTGGAGTATAAAATATAGATTCAAAGTGATCCCATCCATCGAATTAATATGATAACTCATGTGTCACCAAAGTTTCATGAAAAATTAATCTTCATATAATTTCATTAAATAATCATGATAGGTCTATTTATGGAGTTACAAACTAGAACCCATTTCTCACAGGGGAATAACAATATGAATATTCATAAAACCAAAGACTACACATTACCCTAAAGAATAAATTTAGATCATCCATCCATAATGTTTTATATAATAAATTTAACTCACCTCAATGGTGCTTGTAATAATATCTTATGGTTATAGGGTCTATCATCACATGAAACCACTAATTTATCATAATAGGGAAATATGGTTTTAAATAACATCTCTTGAAAACTTGATTAATGAAAATGTCATTAGTTTTTAGGAAATTTTTATTAATCATATCATATAATTAATTAGAATCACATGTAAACTATTTCATTATACATCCCAATGAAATGGGAAAAGAAAACACCTCTAAGGCGAGTTAAAATCATTTGTCTCCCTTGGAAGTTTTATCCAATTTAGTGGTGCACCCAAAGTGGTAGTTTAATTCAAGGTCTTCCATCATAAATGATATATAAATATTACTCGTCATTCATATAGGTAAATATTAAGAATTTAATTTAAGATTCAATTCAATTAATAAGGGATGTTCAGAAAATCCGGCGTGTGGCACAATGACGTAATACATAAACACCTAGACATTGTGGGAAAGGAATTTGACCACATTCCACATCTTGGTAATCGACTCATCATTTCTTTTTTCCCTCTAATATAGGATAGAAAAAAATATATCAAGGAAATAGAAAAATTCCCTAGAAACATGGATTATTAACTCACACCAAAATAACTCCATCGACGTGAATAAAAAAGATGAAAGGTGAATGTGGAATAGAGGTAATATCATTGTATATAAAATGAGATAGTTAGTATGTGATAAATATTTTAAAGAAAAAATCTTGTTCAATGTATATATTTAGTCATTGAAAAATCCATAATGGGAGATAATAAAAAAATAATGGGTGAGGCATCAAAATAATAAATGGAGGAAATGTAATCTAGCCACTTTTTAAGAGGTCTCATGGTTTGTCAGTATGGTTTTCCAAGATCTGCACCAACCTCGTGCACCCCAATACCTAGTAATCACAACCCACATGGCATGTATAACATAGTTATAAAAATAATGTGTAGCCCATTCACACATAATGTATCAACCCACATTGTCCAAATCCCCCTTCAATGGTTTTGGAAAACAAGGTGTGACCCTTATAGGGCCACATTGTTTCAGGTTCTTGGTTATCACTAACTATACGTTTTTCATTCCCCATTATTGTTTCTTATTAAAAATAGAGTTCTGGTCTCCAAAAAGGCCACATATTTTACCAAAAAATTATTTAAACTATATGGTAAATTTATAACCATAAAATATAAAGTTTGACTAAGATTGAAAGGATAAATACCTCATAGAAAAGGATGATTCATACATTATTCCCCACATAAATAAACTCATACATAAGTTTATCTTACATGAGTGGTAAAGCATCATGTAAAAATAACTCGAGCCACTAGGCCTGAACCTTGACCTCCCAGTCCCAATTGTCATATTTTACATGTTCATGGTGCCATAGGACTCATACTCAAGGAACTAACCATCAACAGATAACCTTTTGTATCAATAAAATATATGGATAGGATGATCTCCAAAGGATCAATCAAACTCCAATTCAAATCCCTAATGTTGAAGAATTATAAATCGACCTGAATTATGAAGGAGAATCATAGATTAATAGATAATTGCATGCATTTTATGATACTTCATAGATAACAGTAACTGGTAGGCTTCTAGACTATCTCTCTTTCAAATCTCAAAGGGCGTGACAAAATAAGATAATAGATTCTATTTTTTATAAACCCAAGTATTACCTAGTCTTATAAAACAAATAGGAAAACCTTAATCCCCTCCTCAAACTATAGTGGTTGATGGTGATGATCTTTGTATGACATCTTCTTAGAGTGAGCTCTAAATATCCCCAACTTAATAAGTTGATCCACCTTGGAATTATTCTAAATGAGATAGAGACACACTACAATATATGGAATATAATGAGCCATGTGTATGATCTCCTAGATTATATCAATATAATAATGATCAGTGACAGATAAGTGTTTATCCCAACATCCTCTAAAATAAAAGACACATAGTTGGATCATTTGATTCATAACTTGTATCATATTCATAGACTGACTACCATTCTATGGATGATAAGTTGTACTCAACAGTACTTGTGATCTTAGTTATCTTTGTAACCCATTCCAGAATAGTAATATTATTCAGTATTCACTAGTCTATATGATAGAACAAGTAAATATATAGAGAAATATGAACTTATGAATGTAGATCCTCCCTATATCATCTATTGAAAAGGCCTCCCAAATATATAACAAATTGGTGACCTTTTCCAATCTGTCTATGACCACCGATATGGAGTCACTAATTCAAGGGGACCTTGGTAATCCTATAAAAAATCAATGGTGACAACATCCCACTTCAACTCAGAAATCATCCAAAGTTGTAGAAGTCCTACTATTAACTGGGGTTCCTACTTCACCTTTTCATAGGTGGAACACTTAGTAATGAATCTATATGTCTCCTTTTCTATCCCCTACCATATGTATTGTCAGTTTAATTCATGATACATAATGGTATGATATATATATAAATTCCATACATAATTATGAGACTCTCATGTCAACTCCTCTTAGCTATCTATAAGCCAAAATGATTATTTTTATAAAGGATAAAATCAGGGTCAAACAAAAAACAAACAACAACCAACAACTGAACATGATCTATTAGGGAGTGAAATTATTGAAGACCCAAGGAGTCTCCACGAATACTCGACTATAACTCCTCCGAAATAGAAACTAGATTATCATAAACCATCAAGGATTCTTCTTGATTTCCCCTACATGATACAGAGTTTTCCGCGAAGATTGATTCCCTCCAACTGTGAGGGAGAAATTGTCCATTCTTGGTTTCCCTAGCACATATGCGGATGAAATAGCTCATGTTCAATGAAACTGTGTGACACCTGTGAACTGCGCTAACCAGGATCTCTGAATCAGACTCGATCTCTACTACTAGAAGCCCCCAGCCCCTACAACCAGAATCCATGATAGGAAGGAATGAGCCTCCACACCTAAGGAGTTTCCCGGACCATAGTAAGCACTAAACCCCAACATCATTGAACCCCTAAATTCTCGGAGAATTTCACCGCCCCACATAACCCCACTCCATCTGGATCCATACACATTATGTTTCCAACCACCAAGTGGAGGTTCCCATTTGACCCAACAAACATTCACACTTCTCTAGATTCATGCCATACTGAGGAACATGCAAACCATATCAGATCCTTGGAAGCCTTTAAATGGTGAAATCAGTTCGGTAATGAGTATCCTTAAACTTATCTGCAAAGAGATAAGGGACTGACTATTTCTGATCCTTTCATGGTTGTGAGTGTCCCATAATATCCATCCATTAGAAATTAGAATGACTATCTACACCATATGTTCAACCATCTCAAATTTGGATCCACTAACTGAGGAAGTCAGGAACATATTCATGGTGAAATTCTCGCCTATGAGGCATGGGTGTGGCGTGAACAAGGATAATAGAAATATCACCCAGTCTCTTTGAAAAAATAATTGAATTGATCACTCCGATTGTAGGTGGGCACATAAAAAAAATCGAGATGCTAATGGAATACCCTTCCATTAGGGATTTTCATCAGTTGGAATAGCCTTATTTCAAACCCCCCATACCAGGAAACTTATTTTCATTGGGACCTCACTGCACCATATTTTGGATTCCCATTCATTCGGAGCACCGTGGACATGATGAATACTCATGTAGTTCTAAGTAGAGAACCTCCCCGAACATGAACTAGTAAAACAAAATTTATCGAGGAAATAATTCATAACAATATCTGGGAACACCTTCATCTGACCAGGCAAGAGCATCGCATGTTTGAGATTGTAGTTCCCTACAGTTTCTCTAAATGAGATCTCGGGAGAAGGAAAACCAGGATAGCACAACATTTCTCCATCCTAGTAGGTCATCCCAAAATTCAGATTCTCGACCCTAATAATCCAATGGGATGTAGTCTGTATGATCTCCAAGTGATGAATAATGCAGCGCATAAGTCTGGAAGGATTACCATTACTCATCGCACGGCTTCCCCCATCGTCTCTGTACCAGTCTCCGAAGAAATATTCCCATAGGGACTCACCCACCAGGGAATCCCATGACAGTTTACCCTGCATGCTTTTCATGGCCGTGTGCAAGTCCCTTAGCCCAACTCCACCTTCTGCAACCGGTTTTGCCAAACATTCCAAGGAAGCCCAGTGAGCACGGCCTGTGCAGTTGGAATCCAAAAGAAAACCCGTAAGAACCTTCTCCATATTTTTGACATCCCCTTTGGGTGGTTTGATGATTGAATAAATATGCATTAGAATCAATGAGGGGACATTATTGATCTAGGTGACCCAGCCTCCAAAATAAAGGATCTTGTTCATCCAATTCTGGATCCTTCCCAGTAGACGATTGTTTATATCCTCAAAATAAATCTTCTTAATGCGCCCGCAGGAAATTGGGACATCGAGATATATAATCAGTAGTTATTTTTGTTGACATCCCAATATGTTTTGAATATCTCTACATCTTCTTCCAGCACATTAGTTTGAAATAAAAACCTTTCTTTTCATAAGGTTAATCCTCTGTCCACTCAAACGACCATAACAATTCGTAATATGCATGATTTTTTTAGTTACCTTCTCCTTCCATTATAGAAAATTTATATGTCATCCACGAACATAGGATGCTAGACTCATTTCCAGTCGTGCCTGCAGTAGTAAGGAAGAGATCTGACCTTCCTCCAGACCCTTAAGTAATCTCCTGGAATGAGAATATTGTGCCAAGATGAAGAGCCCGAGGGATAAAGGATCACCTTGGCAAACACCACAAACAGATTTGAATAACCCAACGCTTATCCCCATAAGAGACAAGGAGAGCTAAGGTGGAGAATAGAACCAGAAGCATAGATCGCAGAACCAATCCTGGAAACCAAATTTTTTCATCACACAAAGGGTAAATCCCCACTCCATTCTATCATAAGCCTTGTCTATATCTACATGGAATACCATGTTGGGACCCGGTGTTTTCTTGTTCAAGTTTGTCACCATCTCTTGAGCAATGCCGAAATCCCCTTGGATACTCCTCCCTAGAATGAAACCATGTTTCTCTCTCCAAACCATCCATGGAATGATCACATTCAACTGTCTAGAAAGAAAAGTAGCCAAGATTTTGTTGGTCACAATGCATAATCATATGGGTCTATATTGACTGATAGTCGTGGGGTTTTTTTAGGAACAAGGACGACTCATGAAGCACATGAGATTATGTTCAGCCACCCGTTGCCAAAGAAGTCAAGCACTACCTTGACCATATACAGACCAACCACTTCTCAGGTAGCTATAAAGAATGATGCTGGAAAACCATCTGGACTAGAGGCACTATCTGTGGGTATCTCCAAAACGTAATCCATGATCTCATCCGTAGGCGGGTTTGCAGTAGGAGTTAAGTTGTCGGCTCCCACTACAAGGTAGGGAACCCATCTCAAAAAGTGGTTGTTTATCACATTCAATAATCTCTTATAGTACCAATTCATCAGGAAATGATATATATATCATAATAACCTTCTCCAAAATTAAATAGGAATATGATAGTGATTCATGTGGAGACTAGAAATAAAGCTCTTGAAACACCAAGGGAATCTGTAAAAATTGGGCTATATGACTCCACTTGATACTGGCCTCTTTAACTGCTTATATATGAGTCTTATAACTCATGAATTGACAACTAAATTTCCCTTTGTGACCATATAGAAAATATAAATGTAAAAGTATAGTAGGTATTCATCCAACCATAATTATTTATGATTCAAGTCACATTGTGTAAATATATACATGTGGATATTTTGGTAAATACACACCAAAAAACTCTCTTGCAAATTGTAATGTCTCCAAAAGTGAATGGCCTGAAAAACAATCGATAACTTAACATCATATTCTGGGTAGTTAATCTTATATGGTCTCATCAAATGGGACTCATATTCCATGGCTCACACCTCCTACTTCATAAATAATCTTATCCACTTCCATTACATGTCACAATAAACTATAATGATTCTAACTAGCTCTATAAGATTCAGAATCTCAGAAAAAATTCAGTCTCTATATTATCTCCTAAAAGGATTTATCAAATGATTATGACTATATGAACATTACACGCTTCTTATTGATGCCCGAAAGTGGTTATTATATGTGTTGGTAAAAAATGCCTCCAGGTATCATTGAATCATTTTTGAGGTGATTGTGTTTGTTGACAAAGTGGAAAACTAGGTGGTGATTGTTGACAAAGCAAAACAATGACATACAATTTTGTTGACAAAGAGGATTCCATGGTGGAATGTCGAGTTCAAGAGTTGTGGTTAACGATCCATGGTTGATTCAAGAACATCGATAAAGAGATGGATGATCTGGAGGCAGTATAAAAAGAACAGATACAATGTGCCACCGTTTTCCAGTGTTTGCCAAATTTTTGGGCCTAAAAATTGACAAATTCATAAAAGTGTTTTTGAAAAGGGACCTTCTCTACGTACACTTGAAGGAGAGGAAACTGGTGTGCCATATGTTTTTGAAGATCAGAATATCAAAATATGGAAAAGGGACTAGGGTCGTGCAAGTATTGAGTTGGTCGCGCAAGGGACTTGCGTGCCGTGAAGAGACTTGCACACCGGTGCATAGGAGTATTGGGAACTTGCGCGCCTTTTGTTTTTCCGGATCAGAACTTCAAAATATGGCAAAGGAAGGTGGGTCGTGCAAGTATTGGTTTGGTCACGCAGGTGAGTAGCGCGACAGAGGCCAGGGAGGTTGAGCTACGCGCCGAGACTTGCACGCTGGAGAGGGACTTGCGCGTCGTCACGTAGGTAGTTCAAATGCCTATAAATACTGGACCACCCCTCCTCATTTCTCACAGAGTTCAATAATTTGAAAAATCAGAGCTCTTTTCGTGCAGGTGTGGAAGTCGCTCAAGTGGTGTGTGGTCGCGCAAGTAGGGACTTGCGCGCCATTGTTGAAGTTGGGCACCATCTATTTGTTGTGCGCCTAAGGTGGTTTGGGCAGCAAAAGAAGTGTGACGCGCAAGTTTGTAGAAGTTTAATCTTGAGTCACACAAGTGTTAAGAAACACTTTCACACCGGTATTGACTTGCATGCCGAGACATGCGAGCCGCCTTAGATAAGGGCTCCAAGTATGGTTGATTTTCGGGCAGGGTTTTCAAGCTGCGTGGAAGCTGGAAGTTTGCCTGATACCTTCGGTAAAAAGAGATATTCATCTACGGGTGAACTTTGGACTTCAACAAAGCATCTAAATATAGAGGAATATGCATTCTTTCATTCAAATGAAGTGACCTAAAGGTCTATAAACTGTGAGTGGATCCTTTCCAGAGCAGTGAGTGAAGGAAGAGGAATAAGGTGATCCTCTCCACCGGCAGTAAGTCAGAGAGAGAGAAATAGGGAGTGACCCATGGGAAAGCTATGAGATGACCCTAAACATTGTAAATGAATTGAGCCTGGGATAGAGTGACTGTGACCAAACCATGTAATCCACATCTAGTGATGTTTAGTGGAATTTGGTACGACCAACAACCTATCGGCATATTCTCCTTGGACGTAGCCCTTAGCGGTGAATCATGTAAAATTGCTATGTCCTATGCTTGCTTTACTTTCTATTTATATCATGCAACATGAGAGAGAGAGAATACTGTTTTTCTTAATAGAGAAACAAGATCAGAACGGGCTTTAATTTTCAGTTATTCATACACTGATTAACCCCCCCCCCCCCCTCAGGGTATTCACCCTTGTGGACCTAACAATATAAAATAAAATACATTAATTAAGTATTGATAATAACAATCTAACCTTATGATATAGTAAATATCAAATACATTATTAGGCTGGTCCTAGGAAATGATATCTCTCACCTTCTCCGAGTCAACTGATACACCTATATTTGAAATAATTTTTCCTAGGGAGTGAATTTTATCCATCCAAAAGTTTCACTTTGTGATATTATATTATTTATTTTGTTATCTCAATGTAATTAATATGATATCATGATTTTTTTCATAGTGTTTTCATGTATTACTATACAACAGTATATAATCAATGAAAACCATCATAAAAATTCCAAAAAAGGTTGGAAAATATGGTTCACTAGTTCTGTGAAAATATCTATCATGTTAGAGATACTGAAAAGAATGACCAAATACTGATAAAACAACTATCCTCTGCAAGATGTTTTATTTTTTATAGATAATGATCTGAGAAACACCTTATAATACACCGATCATAGATTAATAATAGAGAAAGACTTTTCTCATCAATGATGGTTGAAGAGATCATCGATATGAGGTAATATATGCCTGTTAATAGTTGTATGTAGGTTTGGCAGATGTTAATCAATGAAAAACTAAAGGGTTCCATCCTCCTTGAAAAATTGTACCGATGAACACCTTGGACAATAACTTTTCATATATAGCCATTTTTCTTTAAAACCCATTAGATTACTCTTGGTCTCCTGTAACTCCATATCATCCATCATGTATGAATAAATGGATATCAGTAAAGCTCAAATAAATAACTCGATGGAAAACTATTTCTCTCTCTGTGTAGGTAAACCTGAAAAGTCATATGGAAAAATCTCCTTAAAACAATCTACCAATAAAGATAAATCCATCTAAAACATTACTTCCTCATCTAGATATATGATAGAAATCTTTTTGGATATCCCACCCATCTCACGATGCTTTTGTCTAGCTTGGATCATCCAATCATCCCATTAACACTTTTGAACCAAAAACCACCATCTAGTAATGTGAATTTCACAATTCATTTATAAAAATAAATATAAACAAGGTATGTAAAAAACTACTTCATCCTGAGAATGATGTCAAACACTATCATCTCAAGGAAAAATGGGTTCCTCTAATAAGTGACACCCACCTATCTTGAGGGGGGGCTTCCTGCACTATGTATACATTCCAATACAATATCCAATGGAGTAATGAGTGTCATTATTCTATAGTAAATATATACACCAATATCAATTCACTCCAATATAATCACATATATTAAGGGATTAGAATCATATTTATTAAAAATATAAGCTTCAAATTTATAAGATATTATACTAATACCTGACAATAAAGAATATATAGAACACTTTACCTCATTTATCAACTAAAATGCATAAATATGGCCTAATATACAACCTTGAGACATATCCTTTCATAACTAATAATGTATTCTCAACTGGTTATATGTCTTGTTTCTAGCTATGCTGGTCCGAACCACCTCCTCATCCTGATGGAATGGTAGCAATTCCATTCCATTCCAAACGAGAAGATAATGAACTCAATCTGTAATATAGAGTTTTTTTGTAACCACTCTCACTGAACATTCAAAGTAATTATAAAAAAAATCATCGAATATTACCCATATTTTCTCTATAACAATAGTCGACTAAGTCCCTGGTACTATGGTGCTTCTTATGCCCCGATCTCCAGCATTGATGGAACCTCACCTAGGAACCTGATTATGAGATGTGGATACTGATATCACCACTTGGAAACTCATAATGATGATTCCTACTATTGGTATGTTTATCTCCAAATCTACGTGTTGATCCACCTTTGACCAAACCTCTAGTATCCCTCTGGTTATGTTATGTGATAATTGTCTGATTTACTATCACAGACAGCCTAGGAAGTCGACATACATTCCCCTGTGGTCATATTTCAAACCTAATCCCATCTAAAAATAACTTTTATCTCAAATAATCTTCACCTAATATAATATTTTCAAATCACAACATCTTAATGAGATTATTAAAATAATCCATGACTAATAGTGGACCCTTCTCAAAATGCATAATCTCTTAATCACTGTGAGCCCCGAACATCTCTAGACAGAAATAAACATAGAAGGACATCTAAAAGTAACTCAAACACATATGTATCTATTGATCTATTTTGATAACTACATACCACTATATCATGTAAACATCTCATATCGTTTACGTAGAAAGATTCACTATCTTCTAGAGATGTTTCTCGAGATTCTTGAAAATCAACATCATGTCTTCAAGACATGACACTGCATCCTATGTACCATCATCACCTAAAAAATGTGAGGATGATACTAATTAAACTCACATGTAAACTCTTATATATTTAGGGAAGGTCGCATGTATACGTTAATATACTACATAATGTATAAGAAACCCTCTCAAAATCAAGCATTAACGCCCATATTGGGTTCAAATTGAGGTACCTCAAGTGGAACAACTTGATGTTCTAATAGTGGTTTCAGGACCACCACCTCTAGAACATGGTCATAAACAACCTCTTAAAGCCTGAAATGATGTCATCATGATAGAAATTCACTAAAACTTCTAAAAAATGCATCAAAATAAGATTTTATAACCAGGAGTAGCACATATATATGAATAGGATAGGTATAATAAATCAAAATTATAGTGTCACCCCTCTACCTAGTCATAGATATTGGTCTGAGAGATGTAAAAAATCATAATAAATTTAAAAGATTCATCCTACATCCCACTACTGAAGTTGGTTTAGAGTCAATTTCACTATCAATAGTCAAAATTCTTAGTATACTTACTATCAATTAAAAGATATAGAGGATAAGACCCATTAAATAGAATTTAGAATCCCCATTTTGTGGTGGTGGTTTCATTTAAAAACTCAATCTTAGTAGTTTATAATCATTGATTTGTATATATAATTGTATATATAAATGTATATATATATATATGGTCAAATTTGATGGGTTTTAATTCTTAATTTTTAAAGGTCAATGAACTTTATAAAATTCTATTACAGTCAATTTAATTCCATCCAATTATTTACCGAATTCCCAACTTGAGATATGCTTACAATTTGATGTACATAGCAAAAAAAATACACCAAATAATAGTTTATGACTTGCATGCCATAATATAATCATGAAATGATATATGGATGACATATAAATTCTAAGGTTCCTATGATGATTCATGATGGAATAATTCTTTTACATATTGGGAAATGGTAAAAATCGTAAATCACAAGGTACTTTAAACATCAAGTGCATTATCCAGTGGTAAAATCTTTGAAACTGTAATATAAATAATATGAAAGAGCATGTCCCATCCTATATAATTTCACTTTTCATGGTATGTGGTTAAGATGCTCCCTGGAAGTGGCCTAAGAACAATTCAAAACATGCCTTATTGTCCTCTATATAATCCAAAAGTAGTATGAAAATGGAAAGAATCCTTTGATACCACATTGTGACATCCCAGACCCAGATCACTCAATAGAAACAAAACTAGGTTGGGCACATGACCTCAACATCCCCACCCCAAACACCAGAGGCTACATACTATTAATTAAGTTCTATGGTGGAATAGTGGATATACAATACCATCCTGATCATAGTATATCATAGGGGTATAATCATATCAATCATTATGAAAATCATAAGGTTATATAAATATACAAGGACTAAAAATAAATCACATAAATAACCATGTAATCCCATTAATTTATTCTCTAAAAAAAATAATGATAATGGCATGTGAAATAAAAAGTAAACACAAACGGTCAAGGGAAATACTATATATGTCATGCTATACAAAAATTTCCTTAATACCCAAGGAAATCACACATATTTACATGAAAAGAGGATTCTTCATCTTCCCATGTACCTTATCCTAGATTGGAAATCAATCATACATAGAGTTTAATTCTACCATATCTATGCCTACATTCATGAAGTATATCATCATAATAAACAATGTCCTGATCAGAGTGTGAGATAAACATCATAGCCCACCACTATTGGTGTTTCCTGTCATCATATCTATGAATATATAATTATATTTATATAGTTAGTAGAAACATATTTAACTGAAGAGATAAAAATTAATAACTCACATATGTTTGTCTTCCTTAAGAACACCCATACTATGAAAGCTTCTTCGGCCTAAGACGAAATATCTATATATAATCGGTCAATCATTATTTAATTTATAATAATGTCTCATGTTTGGGATATTATTCATATCATCTCATTGAATGATATCTCTGTAAGATATGTTATATAATTCCATCATAACTATATATGTCACATACTTAATCCTACATTTTTATTTGTCTTGGAAGTCATGTCCCATAATTAATTTAATTCTTAATTCAATGGAATTTTGAACATGTCATTAATATTCTTGACCTGGAACATAAGAATCACTCCAAGAATACAATTAACCTATTTCCTTATCATTCCATTATACTAATTCCGCATATAATCCCTGTTATCACTCTTGGTGTGGTATAACTTCACCATCCTATGAGTCCATCCTTAGCTATCCAAAACATGAGACCTAGAGTCACTCAAGGTGTATATAATGATATTACTTATAATATTGTTTCTTATCACTACACATGGGGATTCCAAGTGTTACTTTCGGTGTATATAATGATCTCATCTCTATTTCAATCATTAGAAGACTGTATCGGGATACTATGTGTCACTCATGTAAAAAAATACTATTTTCTTTTACTCTATCCTTGTCAATCCATATATGGATTCCATGAATCATTCATTGAGTATATAATCGATATACCAAGTGATTCTTTCCATAGTTTTTATATGATAACTCATGTTTTGCCCAAGTATAATGAGAAAATCAGTTAAAATTAACTTTATTTGATAAGCCCGATGGGTCAGTTTTTTGAGTTCTATACTGAAACTCAAGTATCACTCTCAACATGTAAATATAAATGGTCATGGGACCAAAGAATTTCCAAAAAAAAAAATAATTTCACATTTAATTCAAAAAGTAATCTCCTTTTATATAATTAATTTACCTCACTTAAAATGAGGATCAAATCATAGGCATGTTATAGAAGGCATATCATAACATGAAACACCACATTTATCTTAATTGATAATTTGTTTTAATTAACATATCAAGCCTACATGAGACTGGAAAATAAGAAAAGGCATATGGGAATGGTATTCCATTTAATCTTACAATTAATCTATTTCACGTGTAAACGGTTTCATTTAACATCTGAAGTAATGGTGTAAAGATCAGTCATCTATGGTGAATGAAATTTATGGGCCACCCATGGTGGTTTTATCAAGTTTTTCAATGCACCCAAAGTGGTTGTGTTGTTCATGGTCTATAACCTCCAATGAAATTAAAATAGGTTTCATGGGTCTTATATGATAAGACATTTAATATCATTTAATAATCATTTCATTATATATGTCATTCTTGGAAAATCTGATGCATGGAACAATGAAACAATACATTTACACAAATACATTGTTGTAAAATTATTACACAACCTACATGATCATGTTAGTATACTCTTCATCCAATGTTGGAAAATAATCCACGTTATAATGAATGAAATAGAGAAAATATAAAAACACCAAAAAATTGTTTTTATTATGTAATACCAATATAACATCATCGATGAGAAGATAAATAATGATAGCTACAAGAGGAATATAGATCTTACTAGAGGCAATCGAATGAGACCAATGTCTTTAGAATTGGTGTCAAGGGGAAGAATATCCTTCAGTACAAATACTTATACATGGATAATTGGATTATAAATGAAGATGAGGGGTGAGGATTTAATTGAACTATGGATTAAAAGGTATGTTTAAAACATTATGATTGGTTGCATTGTTAGGCCGCACATTTGGGCATGTAGAGCATAAACCTTTTTCACACTAGTTCTTAGCAAGGAAAGACTGTAAAGAATATAACAAACAATTATAAAAATCATGTACAACCCATGAGAACCCGTTTTATCAAACCCACACGACCAACACACCATGTGTGTTTTTGGAAAACTGGGTGATACCCTTGTAGTGTCTCATTTTCTTTACGTACAAAGTTAGTAAAAATAGTGTGATAATTGCGTTCCTCTGTTTTTTCCTCTAAAAATTGGAGTGTTAGACTCCGAACAAGCCCATACACTCCTGAACTCTTCTGTAACCCATGAGGAAAAATTATAAGTATATAATAATGAGTTTAAACTTATATTTAAAAGAATAATACCTCATATAAAATCCAGTATCTTACATTTAATGTTATAAAAAATAATATCCTTACCAATTGATAAATTATTTAAAAAGCTTAAAATGAAATTTTTTGAGAGGGGAGAATGTAACATAATATATTATAACACATATTATTTAATTTTAAATAAGAAAAATAACACCTTTGAAATAATATATTCAATAATATTTATCCTGTTTTTATTATAATTGTGGAATAATAAAAGTGTGTCTAGGTGTTTCAAAAAAATAATAAATAATGAATCACAATTTTCATAAAAGAATAAATGTTATACTATTTATTTGTATCTGTACATCATAATCCTTTTAATTTCAATGTAGTAATATTATAATATCTAGACTATTATATTCGCTGGGACTAGTAAAATTAAGTCTCTACACCACATAATTATATATGAAATAAATGTTTTACCCTTTATGGATTTATTTTCACAAATAATATTAATAACATAATATACATCTCTATTATAAATAGAAAAATATTATATTAAATGGATGTTTTTGAAACTAAGAGAATGAGGTGGATTTTTTAGATGTTAGAATAAAGGAAAATTATATGAGAGAAATATAATTATTGGAATCTATCCATTTGGAATGGATAATTTGGATAGTAAGATAAATTATTGAAGAGTAATTTGACCCTCATGGATAACCATTAAATAAATTCTCCATGTACAAATTTAAAATGTATTGAATATAAATCAGTAAGATATCAAAAACTTATTATTCAAGGTCATAAATTTCATTATCCAACCATGAAACACATAATATTTATAATGGAATAATTATTGTAATATTGAATACATTAATGGATTAAAATTTTATTTGTTTTATGGTGAAATTTATATATATAAATTTCAATGAAATATTTTTATTGACTCAAATTATATAAAATAATATCAAAAAAATTAACTATGAAGTGATTTTTTTATGTATAAAAATATTTCACTTCATTAAAAATAATTTTTTAATTATAAATTATATTTCTATATATAATAAATTTTATATTATTACAAAATTATATTCTTAATAGATCCAGTAAATTTATAATCAACATTTCAAAAATAACCAACAATGAATCATTACTATTTTTTGGGTGGTTTAGTTTTAGATAAATTATAAAATAATGTATGCACATATGTTATGTATTACGACCAAATTTTTGTGTAACAATGAGTTAGTAATTAATATAAATTAACAAATGACCTAATATACATTAATTAACTCAATGATATTATTTTAATGTGTCAAAATCAATTTTAAATCCTACAATGGACATTCCAAATGTCTTCTAAGGTTTTTAAAAGACTTTTTTATAAACAATTCATTTCCATAGTGTACATTTTATTATTAAATTTAGTTCAGTTATTTACCTTATTAATTTTTAAAATAAAAAATTTATATTATATAAGAATATATAAAACCATGGGTTAGGAAATTATATTAAATTTTTCAAAACCAATATTTTTGATGCTAGTGTCTGGATATTAAAATATATTTCCCTCACATTTTCTTAGAATGCATACCCATATCCTTTTTTATCATTACTATAGTATGATTAATCATATTTATCCTCTCCATATATCTCTTAAGAGTCCTCCCATGAATCAATAAATATTATATCTAGTCTTTTTTGATTCATTAGAAAGCTAATTTTCATGGTAAGAGTAATTTATTGTTTATTATCATTATCAATTAAATATTATTTTATAATCTCTTTCTGACCTCCTATTTCATATGATTCCATAATTCTACTTCCATTGCATTATAATCTATTTTATATTTTATAAATGAGATATTACACATTATCTCTCATTATACACTTCTTCTAAGTTTTTATTTTTTTCAAATTAGTGGTTCTTCTTCTCTTCTACTAATTTCATTTAACAATGAATTATAATCATTTTAAATTTCCATATCAAATGTTATTATTATCAATAAATATTAATTAAATATTATCATATAATTTAGTTTTTACCATTCTACATCATTATACCAGATTTATAAGTCATTATAATGATAAACATTTTTTATAACCCTAAAATCCATTATCCAAATCCTTATATCGGTCATGAATTATGGTTACTATGGATGTAATATTTATGATATGGTAAAATTATAAATGGAATTATGATAGAGATTTAATGAAGATGATTATATTGGTTTATGATTAATTAGAAATTGTTTTTGAATTGGTTCGCCTATGAAATTATAATTTTCTCCTAAAAATTAGTATGATACACCTCAAGTAAATCAGATATGTTTTTAAAAAACTCTTATTTTCAAGTGTATATTTATCTATCAATTATTTGGTATCCTAAAATTTATTAATATTGAATTAAATTTATAAATGTTATTAATATCCATTACTATTATGGTTTCCTAAACAATATTTCTGCATAAATTCCTCCTCTAATAGTGTATTTCCTTAAATTTTGAATGTCATCTAGTTTCTAATTTTAATGAAAAATAATCACCTAGATTTATATATTATTATACTGGATGTTATTGGTATAAATTTTTATCCACTAATTATTTATATTTATAATGCATAATAATTAATTATTCTAATCAAAATTAATTCACCTTGATATCTATACCATCCATTTTTTCTAACAAACCTTTTATTTAAAAATTATTTTAATATTTTTTTGGGAACTATAATATATTATATAGAGTTATATTTTTTAGAATAATGCATAAAAATATTTATTTCATAATTTAAAAATGGATATTATTAAACGTTGGATAATATTTATTATAATTTTGTTTACATATTGATATTTATAATAATTTTATTAATTTATAATGATTCAAAATATTATCAATATATTAGAAACAATTATAAAATTATATGAAATGAATATGTGAATTTTTGGGTTAAGTGATAGTTTTAAGATTCTAGAAAAAATGTTGATATTAATTTATAACTGTAATTTTGAAATAACGTTCATAATAGTTATAGAGGGATTTAAATAAAATGAATTATATATTTTTTTAATATTCATTTCAAAAAATTATACAATCTATTTTGATAAAAAAACATAGAAAATAATAGTTGACAGTTTGATGTCAATATAATATACAATCATAAATCAAAATTTCAAATTATGATAATAGATTATAAATTTTAATTGTAATTGAATTTTCATTATATATTATTTATTTTTATATTAAATAATTTAATATAATTTTGTCAAGAATTTGAGAAATATTTCTAATTTACAATTCCTTTTAAAATCAAAATTCGAGTTTTTGTGGAATTCTACATCATATTTTTATATTTATATTTTTAAGAAAATATAAAATTTTAGAAAAATATACAATATATAATACATTAAAATACACTTAATAGATAATATAAATATTATTAATATAAAATATATTTAATATTATAATAAAACAAAATTGACAATAATTATCGATGTTGTTGCAGTACATACACAAAATTTAAAAAGTCATAATTCATTTCTTTGTGATAATATTTAAAAAATTAATTTCTATTCTCAAGTAGAATATTAATATAATGAATAATGAATAATTTAAATTTTTATTCATAAATATTAAAATATATAAAATTTATTTCAATGTGTTTTATTTTAGAACTAGATCATTGAGTATAGTGATTATAACACCCCCAGACATTACTATGTATATTTTAATTTATATAAATATTTTATTTTGTATCATATATAACATATAATTATGGCCTTGAATAAACTAAGATAAATTGTAATAAAAAAATATTTCAATGTAATATAAACATTGAAACATTATGAAAATACAATATGGACCACCACTAATAAAATTAAAATATATTTAAATGCAGAAGAAAATAAAAAAAACATTTCCATAAAATCATTATCCTCAATGGTTTCATGGAAGATTCACCAATATGACTACAAATATGGATGTATGGAAAAGAATTAGAAATATTATAGATAGGTTGAGGGTGAATTAAATGAATAAGCTAACTGGCTCTATGCATATATGTATAAACTTATATATGAATGAAATATGATCATTATAAATAAAGACAACAAAAATATGGTCCTTTTAAATATAGTAATTGGATATATGATCATTGGATGATTATATTAATACATAATTCAAATTATATTCTTATCCATGACATTTTTTAAATTTTTGACATTTATTAGGAACATATTATAGTATAATATATCCTATATTTCCAAAAAGAATGTAAATTATATTTTATAATAAACATTTTTTCATTTAATTATTTAATAAACAAATAATTATTATCATTACACTAGTGAATGAAATGTTGTTTAAAATATTATATATTTTCTATTTACGAAACAATTTTCATTTCATAGTATCTTTCATGGCTACATAAATGAAAGAAACATTGATATTGAAGTATTTTTCAAAAGGTTTCTAGATGAGGATAAAACATAACTATTTAGGTAAAAACATCACCTAAATATGTACAAATTTTATTTTATTAGTCATTTTACAAATATTCCTCCAAAATTTTAAATATATCAATTTGGATCCATTTTCATAATAAAAATGATTTGTATAAATATAATATTTTATGAATTACAAACTGTTTCCTCTCCTCACTTATAAAAGGGAACCCTCACTCCTCTCATATATAAACTTAAAGAGTCATTTGGATTGGCCATTTCCTACTCTGATCCCATATAAATTCCCTCCACATTTTCTCGTATGGATGAATATAAACCTTATATGTCTTACGGTTTGATGTTAAGGACATCTTGCAAATAAGATGTATAGATTTTAGTCAATCATTTTAGTTTTATTGAATCTTATACCACCTTAAAATATTATTAAATCATGGTTAAATAATAAAAATAGTATCATTAATATACATAGATGATGTTTTTAATGGAGATACCTTTATCTATCTCCTCTTCCTTCAAATGGAAAATTATTCCATCATTTATGTCTACGGTGAACTACCATCTCAAAAACAAAGTAATTTTCATTCAATCACACTCTCTCAATATAGGATATAATAATGAAATTAATTTTTATATATGATTATCTATAAATAATTATCATTACCTAAAAATTATATCTCCTCTAATTTTTTGTCCATTCAATATATTTAAAATTTATAACATCGTATATGCATACGTGTAGATTACCACATCCCCAAAGCACGATGATTTAGTTTTCCACGCAACAGAACATGGATTGTATATATAAGTTTATTTAACGAAAAAATATGATATTTATAATATAATAATAATTTTGGAATGATAATATAAGTTTTATATTCAATCTATCCCCTTCCTTGAAAATTAGAAATGTCACTCATATGTATATATAGTCTATCGTCTCAATGTTTTTAACGAATTTTATTTTTCATAACCAGCCATCATTATTTCATTTAAAATAATAATTTATGTAAAACATTTAAAATTATGTCATTATTATAATTATATTTATAACTAAATAATGAACCATTTTACTACACTCTAAAAATCAAATCCTTTGAGAAATTATGAAACGAACGTCCTAAAAATGATGTGTGCATAATCGATTAAGTAATTAGATATGTCATTAATGTAAATTAAATAAATTTCCTAATTATATGGTATTAATCAATTATAATATTATTAATAAATAAATAAATTTATATATTTTTATTATACATGTTTTATAATACATTATCGGAATGTCTAGAGTCGGGTAAAATAATTTGATCTCAATTTTTATTAATGGATAAATATTTTAATGTTTCAAACATAATAATATTTATATAGGTTTAATAGTTCCCATTTTACAAGTTAAATAGTTAATATATCATAATTAGTTTTATTTTATGCTTCTATTTAAATTTTTTATCAAATTCGATTTGACTGGAACATTACTAAGTGGTAGAGAGATTTTTAACTCAATTTCAGTTCATTGGTTTTTAACTCTTCTTTATGGATAATGTTATACCATGATTTTGGTTGATTTTATATATAATGTTTTTATTCTAGTTACCATTTTTTATTTTATTTTTAAATATTTTCACGTTATTAGTCAATTAATTACCTATAACATCAAAATTAATATTATTTGCATGAAATTTCATTAACTCGACCTCATTTTCTTGAGACATGATTCATATCATAAACCATAATTTCCATGTATGATGTACTAACTAATTAATGAATTATTTTTGTAATATAAATTCATGAAATTAA
Organism: Viscum album; assembly: GCA_963277665.1. NCBI lineage: Eukaryota > Viridiplantae > Streptophyta > Magnoliopsida > Santalales > Viscaceae > Viscum > Viscum album. The sequence continues at coordinate 557,317,560 of OY728138.1, forward strand.
TTCAATATATATATTCATTTTGTCATCTTTATTTTAATTAATTTTGATTAAAATATTAAAAAATCAGTTGAGGATTTATGTTCCAATTGTTATTTTATTTTTATATTGTCTTTTCTCAATGTTCTTATAGGGGAAATCAATGATCTTATTTTCTTGAATGCTTCCTTTTTTCCTCTGGTTATAAATATGGTTTTCATGTTTGTTTTGAAATTTTTATCTTATAGATTGAAGAGACATCTATAAATTGTTTATAACTTATATCGGTCACGTATCTTTTGTAGATCGAGAATATTTTGCTTCCATATACACGTTTTATAAAATAATTTCAACAATGTTATTTTTCAAACATAAATGATTTCTTGCATCTATTTTACATTATCATTAGAATATTATTAAATTTACTAAAATGAAATTCTATACTATTCTCCACATATATTACTTTTCACTCTTTCTAAAAAATATCTAAACGGAATGTTTTATTATAATATTTGAAAATTGAAAAAAAATTATTTCTATATGAAGAATTTTTTCATTGAACCATTTATATAAGTTTCCAATGTTATTTTCAAAGAAATTTTGTTTCAAATTTTTTTTATAAATTTAGTTTTTAAATTTTATTCTCTAATCTAAAATTTATTTTCATCAATAATGTGTAATTAATATTTTAATGGTATTTTTGTTCATCAATGACAACAACCCATGTTGTAAAACATACTCCACTTGGAATATTTTATACTGATTCCTTCATAATTATTTTTCTATATGTATTATTATTTACTCATATAGATTTTCATTGAACTAGTTTTTATTCTATGTGTTTGTCAATGTATGAATGGAATAATGATTTATTCTTTCAGTTTTATTATTAAATGAAAGAAATATGTTCTTTATTTCAATTATGGATAATTTTTGTTTTCTACTTTTAGGGGTGGTTCCATAATAAACTATGAATGTTTGGATTCTATATAAACCAAGGATGGGATGTAATGTTATAAGACAACGATGTGTGGGTCAATTATATCACTACAATGCATTGATTTATTATTTTATTTCTAAATAACAGTTATGTAAATAGACCGTATAAGTAATTCCACATATAATAGAGATTCTAGTTTTTATATGAAAATTATGTAATTTGATAACAAACATTTTCCATCATTAATTAATTGTGATTATATGGAATCATCGATCTAGTGTTATTTTCAAATGGATGAGAATTGGGGACTTATATTACTCTTATATTATATTAAATTTATATGTCATGTTTCATGATTTCTAATACACTTATTTATGTTTATTATTTATCTTATATTATGCATAATAAATTTTATTTCCTCATTATACCCTTATGCTCATCTTACTATCACCAATGGAAATTAAATAATAATAAATATGTTTATCGTTATACCCATTTCAGGCCACCCTTGTTAATTGTTTTTCTATAGGTTGTGATGAATTTTTTTAATCATGTTATACCTAAAAAAGATACTAGATATGAATAATATATTACGAAATGATGTATATTTGGATGAACCACTAGCTTATTCATCCAAGTGTTTTTGAATGATTTTTTTTTGTATTTTTGTAAAACTCTAAACATAAAAGGTGTTTGGGTATTTATGTGGTTTTATATTTCCTTTTTTCGTTTCATATTTCTGTAGTTTAAATTTGGTCTTATTTATTGGTTTCAATTTCATAAATATAAAAAAAAATTTATGGAATCTGAGTGAGTAGGTTTATAGCTACTAATGTTGTTTTCCATGATTTTTTTAAGTAATTTCAGATATTGTTATGTTTTTTTGTGAGGTTATCTTAAAATTCATGGATACCATTATGGGTTAATAATTTTAAGGTTTATCATAGCATCAATGTCTTATAAACCCATTTTGAGGTTTTAAATATTTGTAATTCAATGCGATTAATGATATTTTTGAATACGTTTTATTGGGATAAGGAACATATATCCTTGATATTTAACATTAATGATTTTTTAAAAATTATACTATTAAATTTATTTTTATGATGGAATAATGTTATAAAATTACCATTTCGGTTAAAAAAATAATTAATATTGATGTTAGTTATGCTGAGGGACTATTAGTTTATGCAATTATCTCTGTGGAAATATTCTTTTTTTGTTGAATTTTGGATATTAATGTATTATTATTTCTTATGATGGTTTATACTATTTTGAAATTATCTTTACTTGTAATTAACATTTTTATTTTATATATATATATAGTGAATGGGGGAATAGAATTTTATCAATTTTTTATTATGTAATCTAATAGAAGTTGTTTTTACTACATCGAGCTTTACAATTACTTCTTGAATAAATAGGTCGAGGAGAAAAAGATGTGATTGTGGTGGAAATTGATTAATGAATGATATTATACATGTCAAGTATGAATATTTTCATATGTTATTATTCTATATGGTAAAAAATTACTAAACTCTATGAGAAAAACAATAAATGAATTTTTGTTTCTTATTTCCTTATTTTATAAAGAATTGATGTTCCCTTTGACACCTTATTTTTTTGTAATTATTTTTCATTAAAATTAACATAATCATTCAATTTATGGTTCTCAATTACCTATGTCGATCACTATCATTTTTTAGACATTAAATGTTTCCTCTATTTTGACATTTTCACATCACAGTAATGTTATCCTTCATAGAAACCTAGAAACTATTATTTAATATGACCTTCGTATATCAATTTCCATCTCTTCAATAAAATTTTCTATTGACCATTTTTATGAATTTGGTTTCCAATAAAGGTATTTTTATATTTCAAACCATTGATTAAAAAATAATGAAATTCAAATTATGAAGATGAAATTTACTAATTGAGGGGAGGATATAACATCGCTGTATTTTTAAATGTACACTATGTTCGATAGCGTGTAATTCAAGAATCACAGAGCTTAAACAAAAAATGAAATGTAATTATTAAAATGTTATATTTATAATATAGCTTTAAAAATGGTTCATTTGAATAGAATTTACTGGATTGTGAAATATATATAAAGGTCAAAATCAATAAAAATTTATTTATTACTTCCTATCAAATAAGAACTTATTTTTTTAGTAATGTCATCTTTTTCTTCAAATATACATTTTCATAAAAAATAAAATTTTCTATTTGTTGGGGAAAAATGTTATAATCAATATTGAGAATATTTTAATATTTTTTTAGTAAAAAATATATAATTTTTTATTTCTTCACATCAAAATTAGAATAGTTCTAAAGGATTGGGATTCTTCTAAAATTATTGAATTCTTAGTTAATCGAAAAAAATATGAAATTTTATACATGTTTATTTTTAGTTATATAAAAGTATCTTTATTAATTGAATTATATATTAATTTTAAAAAATAATTCTTTAATTATCTATTATCTAATTAATTATATCAGAATAATTAGTATAGTGGATTTATCTATATGTCGATTTTAGGCTTAAAACACATTTGTCTAAAACCTGTTTTGGGTTTTTTATGAATAATAAATAAAATTGATTTATGAAACCTAAATGAATTGAACAAAAAAAGTTATTACATATTTGGAATCAGTATTTACAAATTTTTTAAGTATTTTCCTTTTATTTTTTATCATTATGAATTTTGAACATAGTAAATATTTTTCACCTCTGTAATGGTAAATTGCTTAATTATTATTAAAAATAATATTATAAGGACTATAAATGTCTTCAATAATTGACCTTAATCTATTTTATGAGATTTTTTCAATTATACGCATCCATGATTCAATTTTATGGAAATTTTCTTACATTTTTTTAAATTACTTAAAAATTATTTTATGTAAATATAATGTCAAAAACATTTATCTCGTAGTTTTATTATTTATAAAAAATCACACTTATAAATAAATATTATACTTGGAACATAATGTTAATTTAAATATAAATTCATTTTTAATATTGATAATTTTATTATAATATGTCGTCATTGACTAATTACCATGAATACTTATGCACGGCCGGATCAGTGCTTTTACAATATGTAGAATAATCCTATATGTGAATTTATATGTTAGAAAAATAATTTTTATTAGTGAGATATATTCTCCAAAAAACATTTATACATGTATATCATGTTTTGGATATTTTAAATGTTTATTTATTAGATCAATTACTATCATGTTATTTTTAAGGCCATGTTGAATGAATAGTGTAAAAATGATATTACTAAAATTTCGTGCTAGATAATTTTTATTTTTTCTACCTTCAAATTATTAAAAAAATCTATAGGATAATTATGATGAAAATTTTTCAAAATTTCTCTACTGTACATTTATGATCCATTTTTAAAATTATAATTAATATTAAAAGTCATAAATGTTGAAAAAGTTATTAATGCGGTTAAGGTTAAGCTGGTTATAAAAGGGATTACATCAAATGATAATGTTCTAAATGATAAAAAAAACTTCAATAAATTATATTGTGACTATATGAAGACCAATTAATACATATAATTGAATAGTTGTTATTTGTGGAAACATTTTCTTGGAATTTTACCCACAATATTTTATAATACATCATATATTTCCAAAAAAGATAGTAAGGATGTTTTATAATAATAATTATTTAAATAAATAATTTAAAATTCATAAATATCATATATAATCCCCATTGAGTTATGCTGGTTAAAATAGATACAAAGGTAAATTTAGGTGTCATTATTCCTTTCATATTAACACACTTTCAAGCATTAGTATAAACAATCATTGGTATCACTATATGTATCAAAATGGATAATGGGGTTTAAAAAGGATAGGGGAGGTAACATCACCTAAACATTAAATAGTTTCACTATATGATCAAATTTAGTAAAATAATGCTATAATATTATTATTATATCAATTTTTAGTAGTTTACCTTGAAAATTAATTTATATTAACTTTATATTTTAGGCAATTCTAACAGTTCCCTGCCCACACTTATAAAAGGGAACCCATTATGTTCTCCTTTAAACACTTCAATGGGCATTTTAATCTACCACACATTACCAAAATAGCTACATAATATCCCTCCCTACATTTTAGTAAACTTATTTAATGAATAATAACATACCCATAGGGATTATGTTGTGTCTTGGATGTACATTTTTAATAAAAGGTATATATTTTAATCAAATGTTTTTATATTTTTTTCCTCTTATACCTCCTTCAAATATTCTTGAAACATGATTAAATAATATCCATTGTGTTTTATATATATTGAAAAATTATTATTTTAATAACATATCATATAAACATCTCTTCTTTTATAAAATTTTGAATAAATCCAACATTCGTGTGTATGGAGGACTCTATGCTTGTGAAATGATGTAATTTTTCATCCACAACCGCCTCTAAAAGAATAAAATAATTACATATATATTTTATTTATATGATATTAATAACACATTTATCAATCCTAAAATATAACATATCATCTAACTTATTACATTTTCATCCATTAAATAATGTCAACCTTGTTCATACATAAGCATGGATTAGCACCCCTACGAAATTATGTCGTTAGTTTTTCATAACCATAACACATGGAATATATATATATATATATATATGAGTGTGTATTCAATGATATAATATTGTATTTGTTATATAATCATAATTATGGTGATTTGGAATATTATTTACCATTATTATCTCTTTTTAATTAAGCAGTATAATTATTACTCATGCGTATATACGAACAACCATCTTTAGGATTGTAATGTAACTTACTTTACAAACTACCATTTATGTTTGGTTTTAAAATCTTATTTCACGAATATATTTAAAAATTATTTGATTATAATTTTCTATATATTATGGAACAATTACCCCCTTGATCATTTTCCAAACACTGTAATAGTTTCTAAATTATAAACTAAACTTCCTCAAAACACCCAATAAGGAAAGAATAAATTTTTTCATTAAATATGTAATTATATTTAATTAAAAAATATTTTAGAGATAAAATATTTATCATTTAAATTTTTAATTGTAAATAAAAAAATTATTTTAATTTTATTATACATGTGTTAAAGGACATACATCGATGTCTTGACTCTGGGTAAAAGATTTCGTCCAAATTTCCCTTCGTTGAAGAATGATTTAATGATATGAGCCTTATTTAATTTTTGTGGTATTTATACATCCCCTTACTAAATATTATATCATTAATAATCCATATTCATTGTATTTTTCATTTAAATTCATGTTTTTTCATCCAATGGGATTGACTCGAACATTTCCAAGTGGTTGGAGTTTCTTAACTCAATTTCCATTCATTGTGTTTTGACTCTTCATCATTAAAATAAATTTTCTATGATTTTTTGTAAGTTAATATATAAATTAATTTTTTTATTTTTTTATATGGATTAACTTATATTCACATAATCAATTTGTGTATTAATTTTCACCTCAAATGTAATTATCTTTGAAATGATTTTTGTTGACTCAATCTAACAATCCTAATATAAAATTCATGTGGGGAACCATAATTCCACTGTATTGTATACTTACTACCTCATGGGTAAATTATAGAATATTAATTCATTAAATTCATGGGAATTATAAATTATTTTCATACTCTTTATATCAATGTCTATTAATTTTGAAATTATGAATTATTTAAAATCATTGGGTTTCAATATCCATTATTTTTAAGATTGTTTCAGATCATGATTTTATTGGGGGGAAATAGAATTACCATATTATATTAACCAAGATATGATTCATTATTCTTTGGTTGTGTTTCTTCATTAAATATATTTTCGCATTTCCTTCCTTATTTTATTAATAGACATTATTAATGTTGTTTATAATTGATAAGTAGTATATATCTTCTTTTATTAGGAATGTTTCACTTAAATTTCCATGATTTCTAAAATGTTTTCAAGAATATTATTTTAAAAAAATAAATTATATCCCAAATTTATTTTACATGATATTTGGTCTTCCTTTAACATGCTTTAAAAAGAAATTCTCTATCAGTTTCCACTTGTGTCACTTTTAACCCCTTTTACAAAAATATCATAATGATTTTTTATGTTTAAAAATTTCGCATAACTTCACATAATCATTATCATTATTTACAATTATAATTTCATTATTTGTTTCCATTATTATTTTTATGGAAATATATTTTCTCCATATTTTTGGAATTTATATATTTTAAAAATGAATTTCCAATATAAGGCTTATTTTCCTATAGAATGATTTGAATGATCTTTTATTATTATTTAGAATCATCAAAAACAATATCCATTAATGTTACTTACACTCCATTGGGGATATTATTAATGATATTATCTTAATTATCCCTCTGGATGCATAATAATTTTATAAAATATATTATTGTGGAATCCATTTAGATTCCCCAATTTAATAAATGTAGGAAAGGAATAATTGTTGTTTCTATGATTTTTATGGTGAAATAAACGAAATAGGTAATTTATTAATGTTATTTTTCTTGTAAATAGTATATGATGATTATTAGTACTATTATAATACATGAATGGGTGGTACTATTTTAAACCAACGACGTGTGGTTTTCTTATAAACCAAGAATAGGTGGTTTCTTTACAATCCACCAAGACATTGCATTATGATTATTTTCTTTAGATAATTATGTTAGTAGTCATCCATATTGGTTATTACAGTTGTAAGAGGGGGTTTAAGAGTGATTTGATAGCGATATTCTTGGATACCATCAATAATTGATTCTTTATATGGGTTTATAATGAATCAAAGATCCAAGATTGTTCTATCTCGAATGATTATTATTATCTTGTATCAATATAAAATTTTTTGATTATAAGATACTTTCAATTTCAAAAATTAAATTTGGACCCCTATTGATTGATTTTTTATGAAAAAATCAATTGAATCTTGTTTATCAAAGGGGTCTGATATCAGTATACCCAAAAATCATATAAAATAATTTTTCACTCAATATGTTTCACAAATGAATCCCTAAAATTTACATTACACATTCCCAAGACTGTAGTATAGAAAAAATTACCCCTTTAAAGGAACTATGTTCAATAAAAATTAGTTTATTCACGGAGTAAGTTAAGAGTTCCAAATTCTATATTTCTTTTCATATTTAAGAAACAATTATCCTAAAAATAATTAAAACATCACCTATTTATCTAAAAATATTATATTCCACGTTAGATCAAAATATTTATTCCAATTTGATAAAAGATCACACAATGCATTACAATATACCATTTTTCAAAAGCATTTATTATCTAAGTGTAATTTTCATGAAATTGAAATCATTTATTTTGTTTTCTCTAATCAAATATTACATAATACAAGAAACATTTAAAAATAATTTTTAAATAGTATCATAATTATTTTAAATTTTATTTATGAAAATCAATTATTTTTTATCGATTATTTTCATTAAAACTATTATAGAAATTATCATCCACTAATGGTTTTTTTATTCTATATAATCGAATTTCGATGTTTTGTTTTATAAACTAATTTTTTAAAAGATATTCTTAACATCTATTATGTGAGTAAATATAAAATAAAAAATTATAAATTTTTCATATGATTATGAAATTTCATCAACAATATACAATAGGTCTTTTATAGATTATGGAACCATTGGAAATTTATTTTTTACTGTTACTATTATATAAAAGCTATATTTTAAATCTAGATTAATCAACCTGGAAAATAAATCCACAAGAATAATTAATCCATTTTTTATATTTGATAATAAATATATAAAATAGGTTAATTATACAGAAAAATATTTAAATCATTTAATTAATTAATATATTTTTATTATTCAGGAAGAAAAAGGATTTATATTGTGGGGTGGGAATGAGGTAGGAGGTTTTATTTTATGCATTTATACTAAAATGATTAGAAATGATTCTATAAACTATCTCTTTTCTGTTTTCTATGAAATCTATTTCATATGTAATTATTTCTTTTAATATTATTTCTATGCCTCTCTTTCATTTTAATCTCAATGGGTAATTCATTATCCCTTTAATTTAATTCTTTCTCTATTAATGGTTCATCATAATTTTTTTCCTATGGGATGAAATGTATAATTTTGTAGTTCTATTCAATAAATGGTGAATTAAAAAACCAATTCTAATTAGTAATGTTATAGTTATTGGAACATATATATAATTATGTGTGGGACTTATATTAAGCACCCAAATGAATATGATCATTATTTATTCCTGGGAAAAAATATATAGGAATTATCTTAATGGGATATTCCATTATTTTGTTAATATATGGGTGCTTATGAATATGATATTCCATGAAACCAATATGATTATTACATATCCTTTATAATTTCATACAGGATTGTTTTATAGAAGAAGGTTATTTCATGAGTGAGAATTGGTATATAAGAATTTAATGATTTTTATTTAATAGAGAAAACTGTTCTTGGGTTTTCATTTATTTTGATGGTCTAACTTGTTTCATCTATTTTTATACAACATAGAGAGATTTATATTCTTATCCCACATTTTAAAAATTATTTAATTATGTTTATATATGATTTAGAACAATAAGGAATTCAAATATAATTTTGCACATTTTGTTTCTAAATGGAAGACATTATATAATTTTGATAACATTGTTTTTAGAAAACTAGACAATGAGTGGAATTATGCAGTTATTTTTCATGTAATTGGTTTTCTAATATTATAAAAATGTAATATTATTTGTATTTGGGTTGTAAGTGATAAAATATTATTATAAAAAAAGTAATTTAATTTTATCTATGTTCAGGATCTTATAAAAGTATTTTTAATCTATATATCGATTATTTCATTATATATGACTATTGATTACATTGAAATGATTACATAAAAGGATCCTAAGAGAAAATTATATCATCTTGATTAAACAATATGTATAATGAGAGAAAATAACATAAGTATTTGGTGTATGGATTCACATATATGTATTCTGTCTTTGGAATTTTCCTTGACTTTGTGGTTCAGATGATTGAAAATATTAAATTTATAAATATGATATCATTTCTTATCCTTGAAATTATTTATTTATATATTTACTAGAACTTATCAGTTAGGATAATTATATCATTAAAAGGGAGTTTAGGGAATTAGTGATACTTTTTCTTTTTTGTTTCTTTTAAAAAATCTTCACCTCCTCTTATAGACTTCAATTCTATTCTTAAAACCAATCAAACAGACATCCACATGAATAGAATAATTTACATGGTTCACTATTCATTGAGAATGATTACATCCTTGGTATGGTGTGGAAGTAATATAATACCACACAATCCACTTGAAATCAATCCTTCGATTACAATGAGTAGGATATTCCCTTATACACATGTAGCACTCTGTAAACAATTTCAGTAGTTCTTGTGCACCCTTATAGTATAAAGAGGGTAATACATTGTTTTTGTAACAACACATGTTAGCTATGACTATTTTCAACTTAAAGAAATTTATTCCATTTTAAAAAATCATAACTCTATTACATAGAATATTTAAAGAACATTATGATCTTTGTTAAGGAAAAACCAATTCCTATTCTTCTAGTACAATTTTCCCAACCCGATTAGTTTGATTAAGAATCTCCCTGATACAATTCTTCCTAGAAAAATTCTCTAATATTGGTTATTATATGATCTATTCTTCCAACTATGATTTCCTAATACAAAATGATATTGAATTATTTGATTATGATCAATACATTTTAGACATCCTTCTTTATCTTTCTAGAAACATGATTATTGAAATACATATCCCATAATCTATACCGATACAATGATCTTCCAAATTCGATTTAATAAAAGGTAATGATATTCTCTCTTATCCTTACAATTCATTATCGAAACTTCTTGAACAAAATTATAATACAAAAACACCCTCTTCTTTATAAAAACTCAGCGCTTCTCCATCTTCTATGGTGAATAGTAGATGTTTCCTTAGAAAAATATGATGTAGTTTTTTCCTTTTATAGGACATCCATAAGTGGTTTTATAGGGAATCAAAAATACATTCCCCTAGAAAAAATTCTACCAAATCTCAACATCCCCTTAAATTTCAAGTTCAATTATGACATCTTCAATGCTTGTCGATTCTTCTCTAATATTCTTCAAACATCTTCCCTTATTCATATCACTCTTATTTGTTCAAAAAAATGAACTATATAAATTTAATGTAATTATATGATGAAATTTATACAATTATGATTGATTAATAATATGCTCTATATAAGTTGAATACAATTATTCTTTTGAGTATCATGATCTACCTTGATAGTAAATTTATTGAAATCTTTCATCTCTATTATCAAACCACTTCTAATTATTAAACTTTTATAATTGACAAAATTGAAAATACAAATAATATCAAAAAAATGTAGTCCAACTTTTATATGAGAGATCTTTCCCCAATTAAAGTAGTGTGACTTTTGAAAACAATTCAGATTTCATTTTAATCAATCATCTTCAAAAACCAAACCCTTCATTCAAAAAATAATTAAACCATCCCAAATGGTTGAATTCATTGTTGATCAGTAATTTTTGTTGATATTTTCATAGTCATAATCTCAATTAGATTTCAATCAGACAAGATTAAAACAATTTTTCTTGAGTACAATGAAATGCCCAATACGATGGACAGATGTAATCATGTTTCAAATTCACCAATGAACATTCTCTCCAACCCAACTTGAGTATAGGTATTTAGAGTATATTAATTATGAGTACTATTTCCTTGGATATTACAAATATAAGTACGATTATTTTGGTTACATTCATCCTAAATATTATTGGACTAGGTAAAAAAATTTATTAGTACAATCCTTAGCATCCTTTTTCTTCTTTTCCACCAAGATATGATTAAACTTGGAATGATTGGGAATACCACTTTTCCTTTATTTCCAACATCGATAAATCTGAAATCAATTGGTAAAATCTAATTCAATCCGCATTTGATTAAATAAATATTCATCATAAGTTTCAAAAAAATACTATGGATTTATGATTATTACAAATAAAAAATGCATCGTCACATTTATATAGGATCCATTCTGAATCTGATTACAATAAATACCTCATTAAAATATTCTCCCATTCTGGGACCATGGTTGGACTCAATTTTCTAAAAACTATTTCATATTTTTATTTTCATCTAAATACAAAGTGGTGTAATTTTTTTCTTAAATCAAACGTTCGTGGAAAAAAAAAGACAACAATTGAAAATAGTCACCTTCATCATCAGATTAGACCTAACAATCTCCCCCTTTGGATTTTGTTTTCAACCATGTTTTCATTAATCACTAAACATTATATCCTCTTGAAATTAATCACTCTTAAACAATTCTATGCCTATGTGAGCTAACTCAATTTAATAAAGAAGAATTATTGAAAGAAAAACCAAATTGTCCCAGAGTAGTGATTACGAAAAAACTTATACATTCTTCTTCCTCGTTTTATCTTCCACAACAATACCTATTTTTTGGAAAAATATACAATTAGTTTCATAATAAAACTCTAACAAATAGTTAGAATCATGCAGTCACAATACAATTCTGATATTAAATCTTACCAACAACACCCTCTTTTTATATGAATATTGATATATTAATGAATTCATTCATTCTCCAACTTAACAACATTATCCAGTGATAAGATGATAGAGGGGGCAGAGACACATATGTCATTCTGGAGGAGAATGAGGTCAGACACTAATGTTCAACCTCAATTTAGAAAAATGATTCCAATGTTAATGGTATTTTGAAAATTGTATCAACTTGTTCCTATTTTAGAACATAATCAAGATTCAATTAATTTTTCTCTACATGATCTTTTATGAAATGAAATATTTTATCAATATGTTTTGAATGAGAGTGTTAAACTGGATTTCTTGTGAGATTGATTATACATTGATTATCACAACCCAAAATCATCGGTAACTTTACCTCCACAATTAAATAATTCGTTAGACTTTTTATCCACATAAGTGGACTAGTGGATTGAGTAGAAGAACATACTCACCTTCATTCATACTGATATTTATTGAATTCTATTTCATTGAATTCCAACTAATTTGTTTCCCTATAATGAATACTCCATTACACATGGATCTTCTGCCATTGACATTTCCTACACAAATAGTATATGAATACACTAATGAATCAATATTGTCTGATCTATCATAGTTGATTCTAAAAAAATTTTTTCCATTGATGTATTTGATAATTCTCTTTCCATCAAGTAAATGGGATTCCTTAGAGAACTCTTAAATCATTCACATAAGGTAAAAACATAATGAGTGTCATTCCTTGATGCAGTCAATAATAAAAAACCTCCAATAAGAATCCAAAATTCATTTTGATGAACTTTTTTTCCTTATCCATCATTTGAAAACATTGCTCCCGCTAAAATTGGTGTGGGAAAAAGTTTTGAGTTTTCTATGTTGAACTTCCTAAGAAGATATTTAGAATAATTATGTTGAGAAAGAAAAAAGAATTTCACATTTTGTATGATTTTTGACCAAAGAATTTATTTTATACCTCCCAACATAGAGATTTAAAATACCATTTTCATTTCTTCATAAAATCATTAACAACTTCCTTCATAATTTTCAGTAATGAAAATATCATCAACATAATCGATACCATCAATTTTTTAATATAATTTTCATACCAATCATGATTTTTTTATTATCTCCTCACCTTCATCATTTAGTATGATAAAAAAACCCACATTATTCAAATAATGTTTGTGTTTTCAGCCTTGGATAAGGTTTCCAATGTATCATTATTATTTATTTGATCGAATTAATTATTCTTGAACATTACCCATTCTAGATACTCAAAATCCTCTTTCACATCATTCAGCTCCACTTTTGAATATAATTAATTATGTGTAATAGATTTGTTTATCTTCTTGTTTTAACCTTATGATATTAATCACCAATTATATTCTGAGATTCCAGTTTCTTCCTCAGCCTTTTATGTAATTTTTGAATATATTCCTCATCACTATAAATATCTAATTATGTTTTTGCTTTTGAGTAAGAATATAATTTTCCTTATTCCTTTTAGAATTTTTTTCATCAGTGAGATCAACTTATTTTTCTAGTTGAGCATCTCTGTATTTATCTGATTGTAAAATTACATTCACATCAATTGAATAAAAATTTATCCATAGTTATTTTTTAACCATTGATATTCTATTATTTTTGGTTCAAATCTATGAATGATTTCATTTTCACATTTCTGGTCAAACATTCCATAGTTTAAAATTTTTTCTTTATAATACATGGACTTACAAAAATTATAATTTATTTAAAACATGGAGTTTTCCAATAAAAAATTTTATATGGAGTCATATAAAATTAAGTCCTTTAGAAATAATAGTTCTAAATATTAACAACATTACCAATGTATTGCCTCAAAAAATAATGATAAAATAATGTTCATGTAACATAGTTCTTACCATTTACACCAATCCACTATTCTTTCTATCAGTAACCCAATTTTATTAAGGAGTGTATAAAGAACTATAATCATGCTGAATTCCATTCTATAAAATATAAATTTTTTATTTTTAAATTATGTATTAACCTCTATTATATGTTCTTATCTTCGTCACTAAATACTCAAATTCTTTCTCATCCTTCCTTCTGATAATTTTAATCATTTTCAAGAAAATAGATTTAAGGTTCATATAAATAACACAAGTAATGTGAATAAAATCATCAATGAATGTAATTCCATTTAATGTTTTTTTCTCATCCGTCCACATGTATTAGAATGAATCAACTGTAAGGGTGGTTTTGAACAATTATCTACATTCTTATGCACTGAAGATGTAGAATTTTGTTTTTGACCTATAATGAAACACCAATTTATTCTTCTTGGAAAATAATAAATTTCCTAAAAATATCTCTCTTTGATAACAATATCATGTTTCTCTATTACATGTGTCCCAAAAATTAATGCAACAATTTATTCTCCTTCACCATACGTATGTAGTAATTGTTTTTTTTTTCACCATTTTAAATCATGTTTCCTTTTGTATATAAGCCTCTTCTAACAGTTTATTCATCTTATTCACTATTCCAAAAAACTCATATTTTCATAAGATAACATTATCACCCACATCAAAAAATTGTGAAACATTTAGAAAATTGTGTTTTACCCAATAAATATACAACGTTTTCTTGGATTTTATATTTTCATTCCCAAAGATGGATGATCCAACTACTTTGATTTTATATAATTCATCATTACCATATGTAGTTTTTCTTTATTTAAAAGCATTAAAATTCATCAAAAATTTCAAATATCATGTCATGTGAGATGAAAACCCAATGTCAAAAATCCAAGGTCTTTCTCCTTTTGTGGATTTCAGTTCAGTTTCAACAACAATAGCTTTTTCTAAATTATTTTTATTCATTACCTCCATAATTTTAGAATTATTAGGAAAAATTTGTTATGCTCTTAATAATACCATAATATAATTTTCATGGTGTCCTGGTCGATCACATCTTTAACAAATAGATTCTCATGTTTGAAACCTACATTTAATCATTACTCCATCTTTTTTAGGTTTCCTCAAAATATCATTCCCAATATTAATTCAATATAGAGATGGAATCCTCCTATACCATTGTATTTCAAAAACTTTGGAATAATAGTAATGTTTTGGTAAAACCAATAAATATTTTCAGGTATGTAAAAAACCACCACAATACTAACAATATCCATATAATGATTTTATTCCTACGAAATATCCTATTTGATTGTAATTGAGAATAAGTTTCTCAGCCACCTTTTTCTCATTATTTTCTGATCCACCAACTATTATATTATAAATTATAGTTTTCCATCTTGATTTATCACACGACTTAATATTTGAAACATTTCTATATTTATATTGTTTCAAAATATTTTTGGAATTTAGGTTATTTGAGATTTCAAAACTTTCATCATTGTTGGTTTCTTCCATATACATGACATTTCTCAACATTACACTTCTCAAAAATAACTAAATATTAACTCTAAACCTTTGAAGGTATATTTTGTTCATCCTTTTCATGATTCACCTTTCAAGAACATTCACCATCATTAGAAATAGTTTTTTTAATCTAGTATTTCTCTATTCAACTTTGGAATGTTTTCATTGGAAAAGATCCATCTCTTCTTCTATTGTCTTCGGCTTCACATCTAAATTTTCATTCTTACTGTTCTCATCATAAAGTGATTTTTTTAAATCATCAATCTGTTTGGCCAGCATCACTTCCACATTAGCACAATATTCTTCATTTCTTATTGAGGATAATTTATCCTCGAGCCTTTTGTTTTTATTTTCATGTCTTGTAATCATTACCATACATTCTTTAATATCTTCTTTAAAATGATATTCAAGTTGGAATTCATCTTCATCTGAACTACTTATTATAAAATATTCATCATTCAATGTGGAAATTAATATATTTTCAATAAAAAAATCATTACAGATTTTATATTCAATATAATTTCCATCTTATTCATATTCATTATATAATAAACTTCTACTTATTTATTTCATGAATTTCATTCCTTTACATGTGGACCTTTATCTCCATATTTATTCCCTGATCATCTTGGATTCCATTCTTATTCATCACTATTCTTTTTCTTATCTCTTCTTGGATGATTTTTTGTAAAGTAAACAATGCCTCGAAATTCAAATAATGTCAATGTATGTTCCCCTTTATATTTCCATGTAACTATTCTAACATTTTAAGAAGACAGAGATAAAATAACATCATGATTTTAATATACGTCATTCTAGATGTCAAAATCACCACCTTCACCATTAATAAGAATATTTATTCACTTTTTATTCATATCATCTATGATATAAATTTTTTTATCAACTGTTATTTTTCATATATGTATCCATTCTAATTTTAGCATTGATGAGAGTTCTAAGAAAGTCATCAATAGATAATGTTTAGGATCCCTATCTTCCAATGAATAATCTTTTGCGTCAAAATTTTCAATATGTATTCTAAAAATCATTTCATCAACTATATAATGATTTATCTTTTCACCCAGATGTCTAATAATTATAACAATTTCATTTACCTAGGTAAGGATGTTCCCAAAATATTCTTACTCACCCATCTTGTCTCTTAATACTTCAATATCCATGTTTAATGTTTTCCCTTTCACTATTATATTACCTATGTAAATGTTTTCCAGTTTATCTCATATCTCAATAGTTGTGGAGACACCTTTTACCATTATGAATTGACTTTAAGAAAGTGACCATAATATAACATTCTTCCCCCTTCCATATTTCTCCACATTATTCTTATTAATAGATGTAAGATGATCTTTAAAACCAATTGAAGAAAACCAATCGATTATGGATTCAAGAACAACATATCCAATAGACATAAGATAAGGCAACATTCTATCTTTCCAGATATGATAATTATTTCCATTGAAAACAAAAATACCTTTACAATTAACAAAATTACAATTCTCTATTAGATTATCATCAAAACATATTCAAAGAATAAGTGAAGGGAACCTACCATATGATACCACTTAATGTTGCCCAGTCTTGATAATTGTACAACATAGAGTGGCAGGTGGTGAATTAGTGATAATTTTTCTTTTATGTTTCATTGAGACAACCTTCACCACCAATTAAATATTTCAATTCCCTAATTAAAAAAATCAAACACACATCCATATTAACAAAATAATTTAGAAGTTTCGATTTTCAATAAAAATAGTTATGTCTATGGTATGGTTGGAAATTCATCCGATACAAAAAAATCCACAAGAAATAAATCCTTGTATTACAACGAGCATCATATACACATACACTCATAT
Source organism: Viscum album (assembly GCA_963277665.1). Taxonomy (NCBI): domain Eukaryota; kingdom Viridiplantae; phylum Streptophyta; class Magnoliopsida; order Santalales; family Viscaceae; genus Viscum; species Viscum album. The sequence goes on from OY728138.1 coordinate 557,335,447, forward strand.
AGGACTATGTAAACAATTTCAACAGTGTGTGTGCACCCTCTTAGAAAAAATAGGGTAATACAATGTTTTTGTAACAAAGAATGTTACATGTGCTTCTTTTCAACATAAAAAAATTACTTTATAAAAATATTCACTTTATTACCTAAAATTATAAAATAAATTCCTATAATTTTTTATTGAAAAACCAAGACCAATTTTCCAAGTATAATTTTACCAGTCTAATTTCTTCATGTATGATTCTACGTGATATGATTCTTCTTGGTACAATTCTCTCGGCCTGATTCTTCCGATTTTGTTTCCTCCTAGTATGATCGCCCAATAATAAAAGATATAGAACTATCTAAATACGATCAATAAAATTAATACCTCTTTCTTCCTCAGTCCTAAAATACTAGTACAAAAATATTTATCTGATAATCTATCTTAATGTAATGATCACGCGAATATGATTGACATGTTGAGTACAATAATAAGAAAAATACAATAATCATAGAATATGATAATCATATTAATAAAATTTTCTGATCTTGTCTTTTCTCTTTTAGTTATTCGTCAAAGCATCTTCAGCAAAATATTAAAATGAAAACCTCTTCATCACTCTAAAAATTTAATATTTTAACTCTTCTGTGTTGAACATTAAATCAGTCATAAGAAAAGTATAATGTACTTTTCTCTTTTTATTGGTGACCCATAAGAGTTATTTTAATAGAATCCCAAAACCATTCCCAATCAAACAAATTCACCCTAATATAACTTGACCTTACATTTTGGGTTCGTTTATGGCTTCATCAATGCTTTTCAATTTTTCTCAAATCTTCTTCACTCATCAACCCTTCTTTATATCACTCTGATTTACTAAAAATAACTTTATCAATTGAATGTAAATGTATAAATAAATTGATACCATTATGATTTCGGAATGAGATGATCTATATCAATTTAATATAATTATTCTTTTAAGTGTCGAGATCATCCTTGAGAGCACATTCATTGAAATAAATCATCACTTATATGGAACCACTTCTATATCTTCAACTTTTATGTTAACCCATGTGAAAATTCACTTGAAATATAAAAATATGTCAACTCTACTATGATGGATATTAACACAATTGAAAAATAGTTACTCATAAAACCAAGTTAGAGTTCATATTACTCAATCATCTTCAAAAACCAAACCCTTCCTTATTCAAATAAGTTAATCATCCGAAGTGTTTGATGTCGTCATTTATTAGTAATTTTGATTATGATTTTTATCATCTTCAACTTCATTTCATTTCCATAGACTTGATTGAAAACAATTTTTCCTGAGTACGAGGAAATGCTGAATACGATGGAATGGAGGCAACAACATTTATCTTTAGCAACATTGTATCTCTCTAACTGGTCCTAAGAATGTTTTTTTAATGTATCTTTATTCTAGGTATGATTACCCTTGATATGATTAACTTGAGTACAATCGCTCTTGGTACGATCATCGCAATTTTTATTGTCCTAGACAAAATCATTTCTTAGTACAATCAATTTTTTCCTTCTTCTTATTTTCCACCAAGATACTATTAATCTTCATACGATTTGGAAAAACTATTTTACATTCATTATAGTTATGCTCAATATGATAAAAAGTGGACATATCTATTTTAGACAACATTTAGTTTATCAATATTTATTTATATGTTTGAAAACTTATTTATGATTTCTCGTAATTAAATTTCATCAATTAATCTTTACATTTATATTATATTCATTCTGAATCAAATTACAATCAATATCTCAATATGATCTACTCCCATTTTGGTCCCGAGGTGAGTTTTATTTTTCTGAAAACAATTTGGGAGTTTTATTTTCAACTAAAACCAAAGGGAGGTGATTTAATTTATTTAAACAGACGTTCCTTACAAAAATAGACAATTGTTGAAAATAATGACCTTCATCGTCTTCTTGGACATAACAATTATAGAGTTCATGTATATCTTATTTTCATGATATCATTATTATTTAATTTTTCGTTATTTATTAATGTTTTATTTTTTTACATGTTTAATCTTTGTTAGCATCTACTATACGCCACATCTTAATGGGTGTCTATGGTTACAAATTGTTTTTTTCACATTTAATCATAAGAAAATGAGTAATTTTATTTTAGAAAAAATGATAAATCATGAAGAAATAAGTAAAATTCATGTATTACTATGATGTATTATAACATTTCCATATAATCTAATGAACATGTTTGTTTCTAAGTTATTTATACTTATAAACAATAAGGTCTTATATATTGTGATATTATGTATTCTATAATGTTGTAATAAAAAAACAATGACTTTGAGAATCTATTTTTATGGTTGTCACAATAATGTTCAATAGACCAATTATTCTATAGTGGTTTTTAAATAACAATAAAATGAAAAAACTATGTTGGAATTTTATTATGTTTTATATTTATAGTTTTATGTAATATACAATGAGGGATGAAAATAATAAAAAGAAATGGGTCCATAAATTATATTATATTTATCTATAAATCATAGATGTATATAAGAATGAAACAATGTAGTAGAGATCGAGATTGTAATTATTTTTGAGGGCCTCAATAATGTGTTTAAAGAAGATGGCGTTAATATTTTGGTTTAGTGTTCAATCAATCACAATATAACTAATAATATATAGTTATTCATATTTAGGAAGCACAATAACCCTAAAAATTAGGGATTGTCCAATTTAATTTTCAATCAATAAGTAGTTAAATATTTTTAGAGGAAACTCCATTTTTCATTAATTTTATTGCTTTTTATTTATTACTTTATTAAGGTTTTTTACAATAATAATTATTATTTCTGTACAAAAACCAGAGGAAAACATATTATGCATATTTTTTAAAATCATTTAATGATAATATTTATATTACTTTCTCTATGATCACCACTCATAAATTAGCATTCTTTTTTTCATCTTCCACTGTATTGTGTTATTTTTAAATATAAATTTTCTCTATGAAAAAAACAAAGATTCAGTCACATCAAGGATAATTCAATTGAGAAATGTTGTGGAAGAGGTGATTTTATTTATATTTATTTTCATATATTTTCTATTTCAATCTATTTTTTGTTTCCGTTGTTATTTTCTTATAATTATTGTGTTTTATAATGTTTCATGAATTGAAATGTTTAATTAAAATCATTTTCTATGCATCATTTTTTATAGAATATTTTTTTATCGTTTTTTAAATGATTTATGTTGTATTTGTTATTTTCATTAATTTTTTAATATCATTTTAAAATTTTTAATTATTTAAATAAATTCCCATGATTTCCTTTCAGACATAAACATCATAATATAGAGATGTGTTATATAAAAATTTGACATTATATTTCATAAACCCTCTTCTTGAGAGATTCATGAGATATAAGCTCGGAGATAAAACATTATATTATTGTTTTTAAAAAAACATTAATAAGATTGTGGTTGATAGAGATAATATTTTCATCATTTTAAATATGAATTTCTTTTTTTAAACCCTCTAAATTTTTTAATTTGTGGTTATTTACAACAAATTTTGATTTATAAGTATTTTTGGAATAAAATGTAAAAAGTTCTTAATTCTAGAATTTTGACAGATTTTCCTAACAAGGGTATTTTTTTCTATAAAATTTATAACATTATTCCAATGTGAGTGATTACTTTTTTTATGATATTCCTCGAGTTATATTATTCACATTTTTCTTCAAGACATAGATAGTATTTGAACATCTAGATGGCCAAAAAAATCATTGAGTTTGGAAAATCATCCAGGCGTACAGCGTGGAACCCACCTCTATAACGGAATCATAATTTCGGCTACACACCTACAATTTTTCTGATTTCATGTGCAATGGAACGAGTAAAAATAGGTTCATTCTTACAATAAATTTCATAGAGTTTGGATACCATTGTTGTGGAATGTGGATATTATACATTGAGGGATATTTTTGGAACCTTTATCCAGAAAAAGTTACAATCAATATTAAATTTATAACTCCTATATATTGTTTCCAATTATGCTAAAATTTTTGGGGGCTGATAAATGAAAAAATTATGAACAACATTTATTAAGGTGGTAAAATCAGAGTCATCTATTTATTAGGTCCATAACAAGAAAAAAAAATTTGGAGTACTTATTCTACACTATAGAAGGTAGAGAGCTCCTTTGTCCCAAATCATTCTATTCCATTCCACCCCATTCCATACAAGGCACCGATAAGTAGATCTCCACCGAGGGAGTCTGGCCAAAACTCTTCCCCTATTACTGTCGTATCCCATCCACCTCAGGTTGGTTGTGACTCCTCCTCGGTGCTTCTCCACAACGTGGTAGTGGCGGGAGGTTCCCCCTTTAGCGGTGACTCATGGGCTCAGCCTCAACCTCTTCGTTGTGGGCCTTTTCTCACCATATCCCCATCGATCTGCCTAGGGCTTCTTTGGTGGCATGATGCAGGTTCAGTGGCAGAGCTCCATCTACGACCTGGGGGTTGTCACCTTACCAGTGTCACCTGCGAGTGCATTGGGTGGGTCTTTGTGGTCCCTGAGGCAGTCTTGACGGTGGTGACAGGAAATATATTTTCTTTTCTATAGTTCCTCCTTCGGAAGAGTGTCAGTTTTCAGGGGGTATGAATCTGTTATTATGTTTTCAGCGGGTAATGATTTTGTTTTTTGGACTTATTGTGTTCCCTATTAGATGCGATCATGATGCAATTTTGTGAACCGATTTGGCATTCGTTTGAATTTGGTTGGCATGCTTTGGCGATGCGGTTGTGGCGTGGTTCGATGCGGCGACAGTGGTTGATCTTGATCCCGAAGGTGCTGAGTCTCTTGGGGAAGTTGAAGGTGTCTCTAACAAACTGTAATCCAAATTGAGTAGCAAATATTATTAAGAGGATTAATAATGATTCTTCATAATACTATAATTGATTCTATTTTTTGTGTTTTGTTGGTTGATATGAGTGGGAACTTGTTAAGGACGACTGGGGTGTGGGATCTGGCTCCAAAAATGCATTGGCATTTCCTAATTTGTGTGTGTGGAAGGAGGATTTTTGTGCAGGTGGCACTATGGACTATGGTTCATGGGGAAACATAACCAGTTGAGCTATATGACTACAAAAGAAGAGGTTCAGAGTAGTGAGCTTTTTTGGAACATTTTTATTTCGATTTTGAATTTTGAGAGGGTATGGAATTTCCCATCAGTACCAGGATCACGCAATCCTTCACGAGACAGTTTGTTGAGTATCAGTGTGATGGTGAATGTTGGTCTTGTTGGGTTTGATGTTGTGGAGGATTTATTACTTTATTGTATTTGGTTTTTTTTATTGGAATCATCAATTTTAGGGGCTTTTTAAAATGTTTTATGTCGTTGATGTCATTTCGGGTTCCCTCTCACCCTTAAAATGGGGTCTATTTTAATAAAAAATAATTTTCTCTCATTGAGTGTCCATGTACATTACCCATAATATTATACCATTATTCCTATTCATTTGTATTCATATTATAATCTTACCATAGCTATCTATAATACTCATGATCCTGAGTAACTTACCCAAGATATATCCTAGGGGATTAATCATGTACCTAAACATGAGACCATGATTATTATATTCTTGTAGCTAATTGTAAGGATAATTTATAGTATTTGTAATCCTTTTTATGGTTGTAAAAATTTTGACATCTTAATCTAAAACCATTTTTCCTTAATTGGGTAGGTGAATGGAGGGTGTTCTTGAAAATCACTATATAATATTTTCATTAATAACTGGGGTAGACTGATGTGTTCACACCAACAATATAGTGTGTTCACTAAGGATATTTGAAGTTGGTCCATAAGGTTCTCCCTAAATTTTCTATTCATAGAATATTTTTTCATCACTAATTCCATTGTGTATAAGCATTTAATTTTATTTAGAATTGTATTTTATTTATTTAATTTATTTTCATAAATTCTATTTTTATTCATAGAACAAATAAAAACAACAACAAAAATTAGTTTGTCGGTGAATTAAATTAAGTAGGTGAAGAAACTGAGAAAGTTCCTCAAGTTGGATGACCCTAGTCAACCACTATGCTACACTATGAATACAGTTTTTCCATGCCCTAAGATAGGCATGTGTCAAAACTAGCTCTGTTTTTGGGGATCTAATCTGTTTTTACATTACTTTTTCTATATTAAAATTTTATATAGGTTTTATTATTTTCTAAAAAACATTAAGAAATTTCTTCTTCAATGATGTTTTCAAAAGATCATTCTTTCATTATATGGGCAATTACTCACAGCTGCAAGAAGAAGAAACAGACCACTTTGAAGAGGCCCTAGAAAAGAAGTGTTGATGCTCTTATGATAAACATCATGTAAAAGAAAAGAGGCATAACAACATGGATCTCAACTGAATAATTGATATCCACATCTGATGATAACCAAACTAACATACAAATATTAAATTATAAGAATGAAGTGCCACCAGTTTTCCCCAATTTCACTAATGAAATCCTATATATTGATCCCAAACATGAGGAATACCTATATCATAACCATTTTATAAACATGATTCAATCTAACAATGATGATCTAGAGTGGATTCTGGATGATTAATACTTACCTACAGAGCTATGTGTGGGAGAGCACTGAGATTTGGATTAATTCTATAATGAGAATGAGGTAAAGAATCATATATCTGATACCTATAATGTAGAAGAGCTAGTACCATTTCATTTCACTCTATCCATGGATGAGGAGGAATCCACAGTTGTTATAAAATTTAATGAAATGATGGAAGATCCCGACTACCTACATCCATCTACTCATACTCTCATTCAATAGGCACTTATCACTAAAGAATTGATTCAACCAAACTTATCTCAGAGAGTTGGTCGTTTCTTGAACTCTGTATTTTCCAATTAAATTCAATATAATTTGAGTATCACTCTTTATAGTTTTGAATTTTCTGATTCATTCCAATTCTTACATGGCCTTGGATGAAGATGAAGAAACAAAACCCACACCTATTGAGGAACACCTAATGCTCCCTAAAATTATTAAACATGATTTTGAGTAATCACATGATGAAGTAAAAAAATAATAGTTTGATGAAATAAAGACAAAGACTAATCATTTTGAATAAGAAAATGTTTTTTTCTAATTTATATTTTATTTTTATCCAAGCACATTTTCCTTCTTACATTACCTCTGGATACTTAATTCATAATCCCCATGTTGGGCCAACACATGAAAATAATGAGAAGGTTGGACAAGTATAAATAAAAGTATGGTAAATCCATAATTAAACCTACCATCACCATGCAAGTTACAAAACATTGTAAAGGGGGAATATCGGGTGTACTCTATACATGGAGTACTCTTCAACAACGAAAAGGAAGTCCAATCTATAAGGGAACACTTGTGGTTGTTCAAATATAATAAAATGCACATATATATATATATATATTGGATAAAAGATGGTATATCACTTTAGAGATAGTAAAAGAATCAAGGCACACATGTGGGGATTATACAATGATTTATCCACTACATTCATTCTAGAACAATCATTTTCCATATTAGGAAATTAGATTTTTAATTATGTTTTTGTAACTACTCTATAATTCATCTCACTCCCTTATATGTTGTTGATATTTAATATAATGAGCCTTGTGATTAATTGAGTTGTTTTCTTTTATATGATCATGGGGGAAGATGGAATCCTCTGATATTGTAAGAGAACAGATAAACGTCATGGGAAATTGAGTTCATTTTTATTTTTTTCACTTTTAAACTCTATTTATTTTTTCCAAAACATTTTTTTTTCTTTAATGATAGTAATTTCTTGTCCATAGTTGAATTAATTCAATACAAGACTTATATTGGGTACATTAGTTTCATAGCAATCAAGTGATGCATTGTTTTTAAATTATGTGTTAATGACATTTAATGGGTAATATAAAGTATTTAATGTTTAATGTGAAGCATGGATTTTGAAATTATTTTTCTTGATTTTAAGGAATCGATCGATTCATGTAAATGAAATTTTCCAACCATTTTTCATACATTCAATTTCTGAAAATTATGTGAATGGATTTTTTAAACATGCCTTAAGTGTTTGTCTAATATCAAATATTAGATTCATGGGAGGCTTTCTCGTCCATGTACTTTCTTTTTTATCTTTATCATATTTGTTTAGTGATCTTGAGACATGCCGCATTATGTACTTGTATTGAAACATGTCAAAGCTATAACTTTGTGAAAAAAAAATTAAAATATTTGTGGAATCTTTTTAAAATCCATTATTTTTAAATACCAAATTTACATAAATCCTTATTTATACCATAGAAACCATGAAAAACCTTTATTGAGATAAACCATTCTTCAATCCATTTTTATCCATCCTACAATACTCCTATTGTTTGCTTGATATTTTAAAGATAATGTGTGGGGGTAAAGTGAATCATGGTAGAAGGGATGATATAATTTTTCATTAAAAAATATATTGGAGATATTTTGGTAATTTGAAAAGAAATTTGATTCATTCATTATATCTATTGTTTTTCCCTCCATGTATAAAAAAATAAAAAATATAAAAAGAACCAAAAAATTAGATAAATGTGTTATGATTTGGGGAGACCAAAAATCACCATTACTATATCTAATATTTTAATCATATGTGGTTAAGTGGTGGATGAGAAGTATATTCTATTAATAACAATTTCTAATAGGGGAAAAATGAAAATTTCTTTAAAAAAACAAGTAAAGTGGGTGTACATATCATTCGTTATGAATAATTTGATCATGACCTTGCTTTGAGTTAATGGAAATGGGAGTTTATATATTAAAGGGTAGAATTCCATTACACTTTTTGATATCATTAATTTTACATAGGTGATAAAACTCCTCTTTGAGTCTTAATGTTTTATAGAATCAAATACTATCATCCTTAAGCATGACAGTCATTTGTACCATTATTGTAAATGCTCTTGATTTTAAATGCCATTTGTGTTTACAATGTGGAGAAAGTATTTCATTTACATTCCCATGTATAGTGAAAATGTTCTAATTAAATGATAATAACTCTACATTATTTTTTTCATGAGATATTAGAGGATTTATTAAAAACTAGGGTAAATCCAGATGTGGAATTTTTAATAATAATGAATTGAGGAGATTGAATTAATAAAAGGATAAGTTTCATCTTTTTTCAAAGGATAAAAGTAAAATAATTGAAATGATTTTTTCATTAAATATTGATAAATTAAATTGATATTTTATGTTTATTTTATAATTTTTTATTTCACATTTTAATGGGTTTGATTTAATTAATTTGTGATTTGAATATTGGTAACATTGGTGTCCTTTGAATTCCAGGTTGAGATTTTATTCTTGAGGTCAAGAATGGTTTATTTTAGGTGAAATTGGTAGAGTTATATATTCATTATTTTAGATATGAATTTAAAATATTTATACCATCTTAATGAATTAATTTTTTCTTATTTACACCAATTTGGGATTAATGGGTTTTTTTGGAATAAAATGTGAAAAGTGATTAATTCCTGAATTTTGACATCTTTTCATGACTAGGGTATTTTGGTCATAAGATTTACAATATTAATCCAATTTGAGTTATTTTTTTAAGATTAATTGATTTATTTTCTTCCTCGTTTTCTCTATTATTAAGAGCTTATCTAAATATATAGAGGGAAAAAATCATTGAATTGGGAAAATCATCTTGTAGAATATCGTGGACACCACCACTGTAACTGAATAATAATTTGGGATACACAATTCCAATTGATATGATTTAAAATATAATGGAACTAGGACACATAGTAATGTAACATTAATATATTTCATAGAGTTTTGAAATAATTAATTTGGAAACTCAAGGTTATACACTGAAAAAAACATTTTATGCCCTTTTTACAGGAAATGTAACAATCATTAAAAAAGTCATAACTCCTATATATTATTCCCAAGTAAACATTAAATTTTTAGTATGAATGGAATAGAAAATTATGAACAACTTTTATGATAGTGATAATATGTGAACTGTCCATTTAGTGGTCCAAATATGATGCATATATTTAGTGGATAAATTCTAAACTATAAAAGTAGTAGATTGCCTCTATCCCAAGTCATTCCATTCCATTCCATCACATTTAATCCCAAGATCTTACTAGGAGAACTCCACTAAAGGGGGCTAGCAACATATATTTTCCTTTTCTTTTTAATTTTTTTTCCTTTTTTTAGATTCCAATTATAATTTATAATTATTTTAAAGTCATTCATTTCTTATTTTCATGTCGATTTTAATAATGATATTTTTTCTTTAATTCTTTATCTTATTTTATTTTCATCTTCTCATCTTTCCATAGTGAACTATAATACTCATGATCATGAGTACAAGACTCATGGAATATCCTGGGGGATTAATCAATTTCTTGAACCTGAAACCATGTTATTGATCTTCTTGGGGTTAATTATAAGGATAATTTATTTTGGGTAAAATCCTCACCATGGTTTCATATATATTAACTTCTTAATTTACAATCATATTCACTTGATTTATGTGGTGAATGGAGGGTGTGGTTAGCAATCAATAATTATACATTTCATTCATAATTGGGGTATATTGGGATATTAATAAGTATGATGGAGTGTTTTAACTAAGGATATTTGAATATTTTCAATGAAGTTTCTCCTTGAAATTTCTCTTTACAGAACTTCTTTAATTCACTAATTCCATTTTGTTTAAGCATTGAATTTTATTTAGAATTTAATTTTTTCATTTCATTTATTTTCATAAAATAAATGTCATTAATAGAAATAATAAAAACCACAAAAATAATTAGTTATTAGGTGAATTAAATTATATAGGTGAACAAAATGTCAAAGATCCTCAAGTGAGACGACCCTGGTCATCCATTGTACTGCACTAAAAATATAATTTTTCCATTCCATATGATATGTGTGCGTCAAAAAATTAATTTATATAAATAATATTTTCCTCATTTTATATAAAAATTTTAATTAATTAATCCCCCAAAATTTGTTAATTTGATCATATTTACATAAATTATCTATTTATAGGTCGTTTTGGAATAAAATGTGAAAAGGTAAAAATTCTTTAACTTATATAGATTTTCATGAAAATGTTATATTGGGCATAAATTCTAAAAAAGAAATCCAAATTGAATGATTATTATTTTAGAATAATTAATTTATTTATTTTATTTAAATTTTTCATTAATACCAAGAAGTTATTGGATCATCTAGAGGACCTAAATAATGATTGAAGTTGGAAAATCATCTGGGTGGACAACATGGACCTGACCTCATTAACGGAAGCCTAATTTGGGCAACACACATGAAATTGATGTTTTTCAACCTATAACAAAAATAAGACAAATAGATTCATTATATTAATAAATATTATAGTGTTTGTAAACAATTAAGTTGGATAGTGGACATTATTCATTGAAGGAAGCTTCCTATAACAATCGTCCAGAAAAAATAATAGTCAATAAAAAATTCATATATCCTACATCAACTGGCTAAAAGCTGAAATTTTGATGGAGAACGTAGGATAAATTTATGAACAACTTTTATGAAGATTAATGCTGGATAATCATACATTTATTACATCTAAAGGTGAAATATTTTTAAGGAATTTATTATGTCCTATTAAATAATGGGAGCCTCTCCTTGCCAAATAATTTCATTCAACTACATCCCATTCCATCTGAGGCATCGAAGAGGAAATCTCTTTCAAGGGATTCCCACAGTAAATCTTCCCTTATTCTTCATAATTTATTTTTTTTCATTAATTTTTTAGTTTTTAATTTAAATTTTAATTTTAATAAATTAATGCATTATTTTGTGTCCATTTTCTACACACTTATTTTTTCCATTCTTCTTCATTTATTTTAATCTTCTAATCTTACCATAGTTTCCTATAATATTTATGATCATTAGTAACTGACCTAACGAATATCCTAGGGGAGTAATCATGTTCATTAATCCGAGACCATTTTTTTATCTTCTCTAAGTTAATTCTAAGGATAATTTATAGTTTTTGTAATACTTAATATTGTTTTCTAATGTTTTACTTCATAATGTAAAACCATTTTCCTTCGAATTAGGTGGTGAATGGAGGTTGTTCTTGGAGATTGCTAAGTATAATTTTCATTCATAGCTAGGGTATATTGGGATGTGCACACATATGATGGAGTGTGTTCACTAAATATAATTGATGTTGGTCAATTCTAGTGCTCCATGGATGTTATTTCATGAGAACTTTAGTTCTTCACCAATTTCATCATATTTAAGCAATTAAATTTATTTAGAATTAAATTTTATTCATTTCATTTATTTCATTAATTACATTTTATTCATATAAATATTAAAAAAATAGAATAAATTGTTAGTAGGTGAATTAGATTATGTAAGTAAACAAACTGAGAAAGCTTCTCAAGTAAGACGACTATGGTCATCCACTATGCTGCACTAGGATTATTCCTTTTTCCACGCACTATGATAGGTGTGCTTCAAAACAAGAACTGTTATGGGTGATCTAATTAGTTGTTTACATTACTATTTTTATTCTCATATTTTAGATTATTTTCATTATTTTTTATAAAAATACTCATAGACAATTCTTATTTCATAATTTAATAAAGCGATCATTATTTCAATACAGGGAAAAATTACTCAAAGATGTAGGATGTAGAAACATACTACAATTAGGAGACCCTCTAAAAAATATTTGAGGCTTTTATGACAATGGTAAATCATAAGTAAAGAGGTATAGAAACATAGATATCACCCTATTATTTGAAGGCCATGGCTGATGAGCTTCGAACTGACATACAATTATTAAATACCAAGAAGGATGTGCCACAATTTTTTCCTAACATCACTAATTAAATCCAATATGTTGAGGCCAAACATAAGGAACATTAGAAGCCCAACAATTTTAGGAACCAGATTCATGATAACCGTGATGAGATAGAGTGGATTCATGATGAGAAGTACTTACCTGTTGAGCTATGTGTGTGGGATAAATGATATATGGGTGAATTATAGAATGAGTATGAGGTACAACATGATATTCTTGATAACTATAAAGTAGAAGAGACAATACCATTTCATGTCACTCTTTCCATGGAATAGGAGGAATCCACGATAGTGATACATTTTTGAGAAATTATGGAATATCCCTACTACCCAATTCCATCTACATATAATCTCATTCGATATACACTTATTATTTAATAATTTCTTCAACTAAACCCAACTCAGAGAGTTGATCCTTTGTTCAAATCTATCTTTTCTAATTTAATTAAAACTGATTTTAGTATCAATCCTTATGGATTTTATTTTTCATATTTGGTCAATCCTTGCTTTTCATTATAGGAAGATGAAGAAACAACACCCACTAATGTTAAGGAACCATTAATTCTCTATGAAATTAATGAACATGAATTTTAGGAAGCCCTTAATAAAGTCCAAGGAGATGAGTTTTAAAAAATCAATACATTAACTAATCATTTTGAAATGGAGAATATTTTTTATAATTTAAATTTAAAATTTAATCAATAAAAATTACCTTATTACATTCCCTTTTTACATTCAATTCATAAATCCCATGCTCAGCCATCCCTTGAAAAAAATGATAAGGTTTCACAAGTATCATCTAATGTAGATGTGGATCCACAATTCATACTACAACAATCATGTAAGTTGTAGAACATTGTGATGGGGTTGGATCTACTATACTCCATCCACAGATTCCTCCTCGATAAATAAAAATAATTCCATGCTGTAAGGGACCACATCTGGTGGTTCAATTCCTAGAAAATCCATCCAGAAACAAATTATGTATTAAATATGGTACTAACCTCTGGAGGTAGAAAAAGAAGGTAGGGCCCACATGGGAGATCGTACCATGATTTATCCTTTATAATAATTCTATAACATTCATTTTAAATATTATGAATTTAGAATTACAATTCTATCTTAGGAATTAGTCTAGAATATATCCCCCTTTTTCATATCTTATTGAGCATTAATGACATGATCATCATTATTAATGATGATTCTTTCATTTCCAGGTTCGTGATTGAAGTAGGAAGCCTCAGATATTCAAAGATAAGAACTATGCTTCATGGAAAATAGATTTCATTTTTATTGTTTATACTTTTAAACTCTAAAATTATTTGTCCAAAACATGTATTGGGAATTAATGATAAGAATTTCATGTTCCCAACTAAATTAAAAATTTACTTGCCATATATATGAGACATGACATTCTCAAGAATCCAGTGATTCTATGTTTTAGAAATAAATTTTAAAGAAATCAAATGCGTAAAATACAAAATATTATTTTTATTGTGAAAAGGGGATTCTGAAATGATATCTCATGATTTGAGGGAATTGATTGATTAATGTAAAAAAATTCCCATCCATTTTTCGTACTTTGAATTTCTTAAATTTATGTGAATTTATTTGTTATTATATATCATGATTTATTTTATTTTCCAATATTATATATCTCTTTCCCGATAGGATTTCTATACCAATTACTTCATATTTTTTCTTGAGCATATTTCTTGAGTGATCATGGGACATATCACCAACCAGAACTTGTATTAAAACTTGTCAAAGCAATGACATTGAAAAAACTATTTAAAATTATTTAGAATACTTTTGAAAATCCCTTATCCTTAAAAAAACATTTATATCAACACTTATTCAGCCTATAAGGACTATGGATTACCTTTATAGTGATGATCCAGGTTTCAAGCCATTTTAATCCATTCATATACTACTCTTTGTATTTATATGATATTTAAAAGGTAATGTTTTGGGGTAAAGGGAATCATGGTGTAAGGGATGATATACATTGGAAATAAAAAGTATGGTGGTGCTATTTTGTTAAGAATAATGGAAATTTGATTCAATCATTGTATCTATCATTTTTTCCCTCTTGAATAAAAAAATAAAAATGTCAAAAGGAAGAAAAAATGAGAATTTTGGGTTGTTATTTTGGGAAACCAAAACTCACCATTACTAGTCCTGTTAAAAATCATAAATTTTGAAATATGAAAAAAATTTAAAAGAATCATTGAATAATAAAAAATATAAAAATTCAAGAGGGTACATAAATCATTTATTTTGAATAATATTATTTGTACCATACATTATGTTTGGGAAAATTTGAGTTGCTAATTTAAAGAGTGAATTTAATTATCATTTCATTGATATCATGAATTGTACTTAATAGATAAACCTCATCCTTCAACATAAATGATTAAAAGCATTAAATCGTAGAAACCTTAAACCTCAGATTCTTTTGAACCATTTTTACAAGTCTTAATGATTTTATGTTCCTTTTATCTAAAAAATGTTAATAGAGTAGTTAATTTACTAGTGTATGGATAAAGAACATGTTCTCATGATATTAGCATAACTCTACATGATTTTTATCTTGGGAGATGAGAGGAAAAAAATAAATTTTGAGTTAAAAAATTTGTGGAATGTTTAATAATAATGTATTGAGGACATTGATTTAATGAAAAGAGAAGATCCATCATTTTTAAAAAGGGAAAAGTAAAATAAATGAATTGATTTTATCTTTGAAAAATGAGAAATAAAAATGATATTTTATGTGGAATTTGTAAAGTATGATTTAACATTGATTTTTTTTATTTTAATATAATGGAATTTTAATATTGGTAACATGGGTGTCCTCTGAATTCCATATTGATATTTTATGAATGACGAAAATCCTGGATTAAGTTAGGGGTAATTTAAAGAGAATATATTGTCCTCATGTTATATATGTGTTTCAATTATTTAAAACCTCTAAATTTACAAATTTGAGCTTATTTAAAACAATTTAGGCTTTATGGATAATTTGGGAAAAAATGTTAATGTTCTTAATTCTGAAATTCAGAAATATTTTAATGACAAGGGTATTTTCAGAAAAAAATTATTGTATTAATCCAAATTGAATGATTAAATTTTTAAGAATTATTCATTCATTTATTTTCTTCAACATTTTCTTCAGGACCAAGTGAATATTTTAAAATCTAATGGGATGAAAAAATCACCGATGTTGGGAAATAATCATGGCAGACAACGTGACCCCACCTCTACAATAGAAGCATAATTTGGGATACACACCTCCAATTGAGGTTATTCAATTTAGAATTTAATTTGGGCACATAATAAAATTCCATTATTAAATTTCATGGAGTTTTGAAACCATTAAAGTTGAATGTAGACATTATACATTTAAGAAAGATTCATGGAACCTTTTTCCAGAAAAAGTTACATTCAATATAAAAATTAATAAGTCCTACATCCATTGGTAAAATAAGAATAAATAATTAGGGTGAATGAAGGAAGCAATTATAAAAAATATTTATGAAGGTGGAAATGGTTTAATCATCTATTTATTTGGTTGAAAACATGAAATATTTATGGGGGACAATTCTAACCTATAAATGAGGAGAGATCCTCCTACCCAAAAGATTACATTCCATTCCATCACATTCCATTTGAGGTACCAAGGATGAGATCTCCACTGAGGGAGGCCAGCTGGCAAATAATCCCTTTTCTTATTAATTTATTTGTTTTCTTTATTTTTTACTTTTTCAATTTTAATTGATATTTTTAATAAATTCATGCATTGTTTTTATTTTTGGGTCCACCTTCTTCATCCTAATTTTCCTTCCATTCCTTTTCTTTTTTTATTTAATTATCTCATATTACTATAGCAAACTATAAAACCATGATCATGAGTAACTAACCTAAGGAAAATCTATGGGGAGTAATAAGGTTCTCGAAATTGAGACCATGTTTTTTATCATCTTTTAGTTAGTACTAAGGATGATTCGCTACTGAAAAAATATCTTATACCAACAGTTTGGAGAACTGTGGGACAGTAAGTTGTGAGGATAAGTCTATACCAAGGGGTTATCCAATACTATTGGTATAGACCTATACCAATGGTTTTGATAACTGTTGGTATATGTAATATGAAAATATATATCAATGGTTCCATAATCCTATGGTATATGTAATTCAAAAAAAATCATCCGGTTGTTTTTTATCCCAGCACCTCACGTTTGTGATCGAACGACCTAACCACTAACCTAACTTTCTTTTGTGAACATAATTTAATAAATATATATTTGTATTATCTTAACTATTTTAAATTGTGATTTATTTAATGTCCTTTGTAAGAATATTCCATTAAAAAAGCATGTTCCTATACCAATGGTTCTCAAAACCGTTGGTATAGGTTCATTGATTTTGGGACCTATAAAAACGGTTTTGGACAAGCCATTGGTATAAGTCTAAATTAGTGAACTATATAAATGGTTTTTCCAAAACCATTAGTATAGATCATATTTACAGTAATGATTTATAGGGGGTGTAATCGTCATTGTGGTTGTAAAAAGTTTGAATTATTTATCTACGACCATTTTACCTCAATTGAGGAGGTGAATGGAAGGTGTGATTGGTGATATATAAGTAGAATTGTCATTCATAAACAGACTAGATTGAGGTGTGAACACATATTATGGAGTGTGTTCAATAATGATATTTGAATATAGTCAATAAAGGTGATCACTAAAGTTTCTCTCTAGAGAATATCCTTTTTTCACTAATTCTATTCTGTTTAAGAATTTCATTTTATTTAGAATTGAATTTTTTTAATTTTACTTGTTTTCCTAAATTACATTTCATTCTTATAAATAATAATAACAACAACAATAATTATCTCTAAGGTGAATTATATCAAGTAGCTCAAAAAATTAAGAAATCTCTTCATGTGAGACAACAATGCTCAACTACTGTGCAACACTATGAATATTCTTTTTTCCATGCCCTAAGACAGGTGTGCGTCAAAACATTAATTGATTGAGATAATACATTCCACATAATAAAAATGTATTTAAATTATTTAAACCCTCTCAATAAATTAATTTGATTTTATTTGCAATATTTTTGGGTTAATGGGTTGTTTTGGAATAAAATTTGAAAAGTGCTTAATTCAGAAATGTTTATAGTTTTTCATGATAACTGTATTTGTTTTGCATAAAATTTAAAATATTAATCCAATTTGATTGATTTTTTTTTATTATTCAAGGATTTATTTTCTTAAACATTATCTTAAAGACCAATAGCATATTCGAACATCTAGAGGGATGAAGAAATCATTAATGTTGGTAAATCATGAGGGAAGAAAATGTGGACGCAATGTCCATAATAGAAGAATTATTTAGGATAAAAACCTCAAATTAAAGTGATTTTACCTATAATAGAACTAAGACCATTAGTTTCATCGCACTAATAAATTTTATAGAGTTTCAACACCATTAAAGTTGCATGTGGACATTGCACATTTAAGGAAGCTTCTTGGAACATTCATCCGGAAAAAGTAATAGTCAATGATAAATTCATAACACCTATATCTGGTTGCCAATTAAGTTGAAAATTTTAGAGTGAATAGAGGAGACAATCATGAAAAAAAATTTATGAAGGCAGAAAATCAGGAATCATCCTTTTATTGGGGAAAAATAGAAAAAAATTCTTAAAGGAGAGATTTTTTCCTATAAAAGGAGGAGAGATCATCCTTCCCAAATCCTTCCATTCCATTTAGTCCCATTCCATCTGATGCACTGAGGAGAAGATCTCCACAGAGGTATGATAGCCTCAAATCTTCCCCTTCTGTCTTAATTTATTTAATTTTAATATTTTGTTATTATATTACAACTATAATTTATATTTATAATAAATTCATGGATTGTTTTTGTTTTTGTGTCCATCGTTGTCACCCTTATTTTTCTTCCTTTATTCTTCTTTTTTTCTTTTCATCCTCTCATCTTACCTTAGTGAAGTATAATAATCATGATCATGAGTAATGAACATGAGGAATATCCTTGGGGATTAATCAGATTATTTAATCTAAGACCATGATTTTTATATTCTTTGTCACAGTTTTAAGGATAATTTATAGCATTTGTAATCCTCACTATGGTTGTTTATATATTACCATCTTAATCTACAACCATTTTCCGTCGATAGAAGAGTTTATTGAAGGGTGTTCTTAGAGATGACAACATAGACATTTCATTCATAAATTTGTAATATTGATGTGTTCACACATACAATGGATTGTGTTTACTAAATAGATTTCATGTGAGTCGATAAAGGTGACCCCTAAAGGTTCTCTCGAGAGAACATCTGTTCTCACAAATTCTATTCTATTTAAGCAATGAATTTTCTTTATAATATAATTTTTTATCTTTTAATATATTTTCATAAGTTACATTTAATTCATAGAAATAATAAAAACAAAAAAAATATTTAGGTCATAGGTGAATTATATTATGTAGGTGAACAAACTGATAAATCTCTTCAAGTGAGACGACACTAGTCTGTCACTATGCTACAATAGGAATACACATTCACCACACCCTACGATATATGTGTGTCAAAACATGAATTGATAGAGATAATTTTTCATAATTTTATATATTAATTTGAATTATTTAAACCCTCCAAATTTATTAATTAGAGCTTATTTAAAATAATTTTGTATTTATGGGTTTGTTTGGAAGAAAATTTGAAAAGTTCATGATTCTGGAATATTGAAATATTTTCATGACAATGGTATATTGGGCACAAAATTAACAATATAAATCCAATTTGAGTGATTTTTTTCTTTTAAAAATTCCTTGATTTATTTTATTCAACTTTTTATTTATCACCAGGAGATTATTTAAAAATATAGTGGGCCATCAAAAACATTATAGATGAAAAATCGTCTAGGTGGACAACATAGACCCCACCTCTATAACAGAATCATAATTCAGGTTACAGAGCACCAATTGAGTGATTATAAATAGAATGGAACTATGACACATGGACACATACAAATAATAATTTTCATGGATATTAGAAAACAATAATGTGGAAATTGTATGTCATACCTTTAAGGAAGCTTCCTCGAACATTCATCTTCGAAAATTAACAATCAATAAAAAATGCCTAACTCCTACATCTGGTGGACAATTATACAAAATTGTTTAGGGTAATTGGAGGATACAATTAAAAATAGGTTTTCATTAAGAATAAATGTGTAAATAATTAATTTATTATGTTTATAATTTGACAATTTTTTAGAGGATAGATTTATTCCTATAAAAGGAGGAGATCTCCTCCTTCCCAAATAATTCATTTTCATTCCATCCCATTACATTCGAGTCGCCGAGGAAGATATTTCCACCAAGGGAGGAATTGTCAAGTCATCCCCTTTTCTAATAATTTTATTTTATTTTTTTATTTTTTGTTATATTTTAAAATTGTAATTTATATTTTTAATAAATTCATGTGTTGTTTTATTTTTTTGTTTATCTTCTTCACCCTTATTTTTATACCAATATTGTTCTTATTTTCTTTTCATCTTCTCATCTTAGTATTCTGAACTATAAAACTAATAATAATGAGTAAATGACCTGAAGAATTTTTTGGGGGAGTAATCAGTTTATTGAACCCAAAAAAAATAGTATCTTCTTTGATTTTGTTCTATTGATAATTTATAGTGGGTGTAATCCTCATTTTGATTGATTAGTGTGTACCTTTTTAATATTCCACAATTTTCCCTCGATTGAGGAGGTTAATAGAGGGTGTTCTTCATGATATCCAATTATAAAATTCATTCATAACTAGGGTAGAATGTGGGGTACACACATATTATGGAGTGTATTCAATAAATGAATTTGAAGTTTTTAAATGAAGGTTCTCCCTAAATAATCATCAAGGAGAACTTTATTTCTTCACTAATTATGTTTTTTAAAGAATTAAATTTTATGTAGAATTGAATTTTTTTTCATTTTATTTAATATCTTAAATTACATTTTACTATATAAATAAATAAAATATCCAAAAATAATTAGTTCTTAGGTAAATTAGATTAATTAGGTAAATAAACAAAGATAGCACCTCAAGTGAGACGACCCTGGTCAGCCACTTTACTGATCTAGGAATAAGATTTTCTCATTCCTTACGATAGGTTTGTGTCAATTAATGAATTGGTATAGATAATATTTTCATCATTTTATATATTCATTTAAATTATTTAAACCCTCGAAATTTATAAATTTGATCTTATATACATCAATTTTGGATTTATGGGGTTTTTTGGAATAAAATTTCAAAGTGTTTAACTATGGAATTTTGACAGAATTTGATGATAAGGGTTTCTTGGGAATAAAATATAAAATATTAATAAAATTTGAGTGATTTATTTTTTTACTGATACCATGATTTATTTTCTTAAAATTTTCCTTTCATAGTAACATCTTAATTAAAAATATTTAGTTACGAAAAATCAATGATATTGGAAAACCATCTAGGTGGATATTGTGGACACACCTCTATAAACGAATCATAATTTAGGTTACACTCCTCCAAGGGTTTAATTCTACATATACTGGAACTATGACACATATTTTAATTCCATTATTAAATTTCATGGTGTTTGAAAACTATTTAGTAGGAATGTGGAAGTTATAAATTTATGGAATCTTCTAGGAACAATCGTCTAGAAAGTTTAATAGTCAGTAAAAATTTTAGAACTCCTAAACATTCTATCCAATTAAGATGAAGTTTTGTGGGTGAATGGAGGGAACAATTATGAAAAAATTATGAGGTCTACAATATATGAATCGCCCATTTTTACGGTCCCAGATGAGAAAATGTTTTGGGGGACATATTTTTTCCTATAAAATGATAAGATCCCCCCCTTCCTAAATAATTCCATTTCATTCCATCTCATCCCATCTAAGACACAATGAAATTTATCTCCCCTGAGGGATGTTGGCCTCATATCATACACTTGTCTTATTTATTTTTCAATTTTTGTTTTAGTTTTCAAATTTAATTAATATGTCTAATAAATTCATTCATTTTTATTATTTTTGTGACAATATTATTAAAACATATATTTATTCCATTCGTTTTCATATTTTTTTCATTTTTTAATATTAACATATTGAACTATAATAATCATGACCATTATTAACTGACTTTAGGAATATCTCATTTATTCAATCATGTTCATAAAACTAAGACCATGTTTATGTTATTATTTGAGTTAATTGTGAAGATAATTTATGTTGGGTTTCATCCTCATTATGGTTGTCTAATATTTAACTAATTAATCTATAACAATTTTTCCTTGATTGAGGTGAATAATATATGTAAGGATTAGACATTTCTAATTAGTAATTTCATTCATAACCGGGGTAGATTGAGGTGTTCACACATATGATAGAGTGTGTTCACTAAGGAGATTCGAAGCTAGTCAATTAGGTTCTCTGTAAATGTTCTCTCTGGGGATCATAACATTGTTACAAATTCCATTCTATCTAAACATTTCATTATAATTAGAACTAAATTTTTTCATTCCATTTATTTTCATTAAATCCATTTCATTCATAGAAATAATTAAAAAATATTTAGTTGATAGGTGATTTCTATTTTGTCAGTGAACAAACTAAGAATGCTCCTCAAGCTAGACGCCCCTAGTCAGCCACTTTACAACACTAGGAATATGATTTTTCCAACCCATATGACAAGTGTGAATCAATAGTTTATTTTAATATAATGTTATGACATTTAAAAAAAATTATTTATACACAATTAGAAAATGACCCCATCAAGACCCCTCAATGTACTAGTGATGATATAGAGTGTGATACTTGAATCCCACCTCCAATAAGTCACATGAAAAAATAGGATTAATGGTATAAATATCACAAATGGCAAGAAATTCCATTAAATGAACACAATATAAGACTTAAAATGAAAAAGAAACTAGAAAAAGATTCCCAGAAATGTATCTCTTGTCAAACTATTTCATAATGAATATATAATTTAGGATTAAAATTTAATCTAATAGAAAAATCATTACACGAAACAATATTGACAAATACTATCCCTGTTGTATACCACATTGGTTTATAAATAAATCCAAAAATAATAAACTACTAATATTAACCAATTACAAAATTGATGTCTCAATAATTGTGTGATGTGACATTATAAAAGGGAGGTTCTTTAGAGTCGAAATGTGATTTTCATTTTTCCATCCCGCTTTAGAATTAGATTTTTTAAGACTTTAAAAGTGATAATAAATTGTAGTATAATAGTATAATATTTGAAAATTTAGTCTAAAAATATAAAATTTAATAATCTTAAACACCATTTAACAAAATTAATATCACAAAAAAAATAAAAATGTCAATAAAATGTAAATGAATAATTTTCAGATTATCATATAGAAATATGAATACCCATGAAGTATATAATTACAAATCTACTTCCAATTAATAATAATCATTTTATTTTATCCAATGTGGTGGGGATCAGTAGAAATGATCTTAGGTTTCTTACTTCCAACCTAGAACTTCATCAATTATAGGCCTATTAATAGGTATTATGTTTCTATATAAATTTTTTTAAATATATGGTTATAAGTTGTAATATATTATAAACCAATAATACCATAGATATGTGTGTTATAAATAGGTTGATAAATCCATAATCACCACTAAGATCTAGAAATATTATGAATATACTCACCATGACTTCAATGAAATGATTGTCAGAATATACAACTTCACACATGGACCCTTTTCAATATCAATGAATTGAAAAAACAGATTTTATAACACAAAATTCCTTTGATCAAGAGTGATCATTCAATATAGATTCAACTGCTGATATTTCCTCAATCACAGTTTATTAACAAAAATTAATGGTTAGAACATAAAATGTTTATAAATTTTGTAGAAACCATTAGAGATAGTATATCATATCAACATAGAAAAAGATTATAGGCATGGAAATTTGGAAAAATGATATATCCTCATGTATTTACTAATAATTAGATTTTTATAACATCTAATTATCATCTATTTCATGATGTTTTATATAAATATTATATAGATACAATAATTGGAATTTCGATTCAATATTCTGTAGTTTTTATCATAATATCATTGAACACAACCTTCTATTTTCATTGGGATATATCATAACGTCTGTCATCTTATGAGATAAAAAATATTATAGAACTCTAATAATAATTGAGTGTCCCATGATGTTCCCTTAAAACATTATGGAATATAGGTTTTGTGGAAAGGATTACCAATCATTCACGATTCGTACATTAAGTATGGACATAAAAAATCTATACAAAAATTAATATGAAAATTTTGTTCATTATAATATGTAATGTGATTTTCAGTATATTAAAGATAAAAGTCAAATATTGACAAAAAAATAAACAAAAAAAATATCCCCTTTTTTAATATCAAATATCATAATGGGGAAAAATAGTTCAACTAAAATTCAAAAGGAAAAAACATGTTGTAACTTCCAAGTCACTCTATTATCTTTCTTATGAAAAGTCTACTACAGGTAAAAATGATAAAACTGATATATTACAAAATAGAATTTATTATTCTCAAATTTCACCCACAGTTTAAATTTTTAGAATAATAATTAATGGGAAAATAATAAATAATAAGATTAAAAAATTCAGTGAATGAAATGAAGTGGTAAACATAGGTCTAAAATATCTACAGTAGTATTTTCAAGTCACTCTCCCACGGATTATATCTAGAATACATGTACTTTAAATTCTCCACCCTTCATGATTTAATGAAATAAATACATATAATTGAAGGGATAAATTAAAAAAATCTTTTAGTCTTTTTATACTCTCCCATGAGATGTTTTTATTTTTGTGATGTTCAATGTAAATGATGATAAGAGTATTCTTGTTAAAATTATCATGATTTAGTGGTGTCTGGTAAATATATTTTTTCCAGAAAAATCAAAAAAAAATAAATTTCAATTGAATAAGAATTTGATAATAGAAACATCATAAATGATCTTTCATAATTATTTTTTTTTCTAAATAAGCATACACTTTAGAGTGTTTGTGTCATGACCCGTCCCCCGAGGCACGTGTCATGACTACCCCAAGCCCGCCTTCCATATGCTATGGGTTGGAGACTAGCACTGAAGGCGTAATTTCTAAAATTGGGAAGGTATTTACTTTATAACCAGTATCACACACAACCAAGCACACACCAAGATACGAGGTCAAGTAAACTGAATAGTAATAAATGTGAGTACAGTAAGTAAACAGGCCATAATACAAGCCCAACTGGAAAGTAAAAGAAACTGAAAGAACAAGTAAAGTGGAAAATATTCTATGAAAACCTGCCAAGGACCCTAGCTGAATGGTTGGTACAGCTCTCGAACGGTCGTCTCTGCGGTACGCCTTGCTTAGGTCCACCTACAAACTACCTATAATCCTGGTACTCTCATCATCAGTCAGCGTTTTTTGTCTTCTGAACCAAACATAATGAGGTGCAGGCATAGCCCGTGCAGGGGTGAGTATAACAATACTCATTAGGGACCTTAAGACCCTCAAGGTATCACAAATCCACAAAGGATAAACCAAAAATCAAGGAAACAACTGTCAACCCTACTTAAGTATATGCCCATACATATACTAAAGATATCAATTAATCCCATCTCAATTATGAGTAAAACAGAGAGACCAACTCAAAATCCAAAAGCTCAAATATTCCACAAACAAAGGAATACCACGAATGCAAGTACCTCACAAGTACACCACACAGAAAAATACCACCATGGAAAAGTACCACACAGGTACGAATCAGCTCACACCTGGTATAACATAGATACGGTAGTAAATATGATTAGATATAACTACAGAATCATATTACTCTTTTAAGTAGAAGACCCACATAAGATTTCTAGGTGTTTACCCCCACATGATCTCAAGGTGCTAACCCACATAGGATCACAATGAGCTGAACCACACAGGATCTCTAGGTGCTGACACACAGAGGATCGCTAGGTGCTAACCCACACAGGATCGCTTGGTGCTCAACCACACAAGATCATAAGGAGCAGACCAACACATGATATATATACGAGATGACCCACACATGATCGATAGGTTCTGACCCATAGAGTATCACACTCATTTTTCATTATGTCGTTAAACCCACATAGGATCCTAGTACATCGTCACAGCCATCTACAGGGTTCCCGCAATATGCTCGCTTGTCTCCAGGAGGATCCTCTCTATAATACACTAGTCAATACTATAACTGCGACAAATTACCATGAAAAAGTATCTCTAAGGACCACCACATCATTGGGTTCTCAACTCAACAGATGATGCGTCAATCAGATGCCCGGTCTGTGAGTTATTAACATTTTAGTCCCGGAGGCCTGGGTGGATTCGTGCTCGGTCCAACCTGATCATACCCCATATAATTCCAAAACTTTAGTGGGGTATACTCAATGGTACCATCTCACTCCACGATTTCCAGTGCCACTGATGGCTCTTCAAACAGACGTCCAGTGTCAAAGTTATGGAAAAAATAAAGTATATGGTCGTATTTGGTCTGGGTTTGGTCCGACCCGGTCGGACCGACCTAAATTGACCCAGCCTAGGTCAACCCGGTCTAGGCAAACCCAGCCTGACCCGCTGGGTCCGGCCCAGCCCGCTAGGTGGCTCGGTAGGCCGTGAGGGCCACGATGGGCCACGGGGGTTCGGCGGGGTTGGCTCAGCTAGGGAGGCTCAGCCAGGGCGGCAATACCAGGGCGGCACGACCAGGGCGGCTTGGCCGGTGCGGCTCGGCCAAGGTAGCTCGGCCGGAATGGCTTGGCCAGGGCGGTCGTGGTAGCTCAGGCGGAGGATAAGCCCGGACGACAGTGGCTCGGCCGTGGGTCGGCTCACACGCAGACAACTGCTAGGCCCTAAGGTGTGAGGCTCCATGTGGCTCGAACGGGGTGGCTCGTCTAGTAGGATGGGAGGGGATGAGAGGGCGTGGGGGTTTGGCCGTAGAGGGCGGTCCGGCTGCCGTCTGGCGTTGTTGCCATCATCTCTTTATTCGCCTTCATCGATTGTAAAGAACACACCCATCATCACATGATTTGCAGAGGGGTATGGCCATGTTTGTTTGGCACGTACCCTCTGCATTAGGGTGGTAGAATATGTCTCATAAAGAACTTATAAATAGAATATCATGCTTTACAACCCCCCGCAATGATTTATTCCCAAACCTACAAAAGAAAACAAGGGAAGAACATGGGAATGATAATCATATAGAAATAAACCCATACCTCGTTTGATTCGTCGATGGAGGACGTGAGGAAGTATCCGACTTTGTTTGGGGATAGACGAATGTCGGTGACATCGACGTTCCCTCGATCATCAGTTCATTGACATTGAAGAAATTCTTCATCAACAAATGTTTCGTGGAAGAAGTCGGAGTCGAAGCCGATGTTCTTCATTGGATGAGCGTTTTTTGTGGATGAACTTCTTCGTTGGAGAACTTTCTCCCACAAAGAAACTCATTTTCCAACCAATAATCCCCTCAACAAAGGGGTGGAAAAATAGTTAAATTAATTATAAATTATGTTGACACACTCACAGAAGTTGGTAAAATTAATTTATGTGTGTTGGCACAATTAATGTGGAAGAATTCAAGAAGCCTTTCCACATTAAAGAGAGAGTTTGGAGGTTTTCTCCCCCAATTATGAGGGATTGGGGTGGTCCCCACCCCCAAACATTGAATTTGGGGTTTTAATAGCTTGGGTGGTCCCCACCACCGAGCATTCAATTTGGATAATAAAACCCATGTGGCCCCCAACTCCGCAATATTCACTTGTGGGAGATTTTAGTAGAAATAAAATAAAAGTTTATTTTATTTTATTTTTCATTTCCAAGAGAAATCCCAAAAACTATCTACAACCCTCAACCTAATACGATTGAGGTGAAGGTATATTTATGTGAATACCGGCACTATGAGTTCAACAGTGCCCTCATATTTCAATTCCGAGCACCGGTTCAAATGTTATAAAAACCCGCTCGTACATTTACTGAACATACCTGAAGAAATGTTCATAAATTCATTCCGGGCACTCCGGGCCTCCGAATCACGCACCGTCAATTTTCGCAGACTCGTAAAATTCTCATATATTTAGAAACACAATCTACATGGAAATTATAGGTCTTTATAGTTTTATCAGATAATATTGCAGAGGATTATCCACATAATTTTCAAGAATCACAACAAGTAAATATCTTGATGATTAAAATAAAAAAAAATTATTCTTAAGAGATGTTCTTGTTATAGATTCTACATTCAATAGCATGTTATCCTAAATTAATAATTATTTTATATGATATTATATATGTATTTTTCATTGGATGACCTACAATTTCACTTGACACAATCTCTCACTAGCCCAAGATGGATTTCCAAATCACCAAAAGAATGTAAGTGTTGCTCGAGAATTAAGGAAGTACTCAGGGGAATGATTTCATCCAAACATCATATTTAAAAACAAAAGATATTTTACTGAAAATATTACATTTTTAATACATGAATTTCACCTCAACCACTAACTAATAAGGATTAATAAGTAAATGAACAACCAATTATGTCATTTTCAAAACAACTGTTCCAAAACAATTTTATCAATGTGTGTACATGATCCAAATAAAATACATGATATAGAAAAAATGTAGAAATTAATTTCAGATGGATGAGAGTAGTCCGTGGATGATTCAATTACATATCAATATAATAAAAATCCAAACCAACCCATAGAAGAAAACTATTTCAATTGACAGACAATTTCTCACCAACTCTCAACTCACCATTATGGGCCAATAATTTGATATATAAACATAATATGGAAACTATAACCTATATAACACATGAAATATGTATACTCAAATTCACATAAAGAGACTGTGCATACATTGTGTGAGAAAATAATCCATGTATGATCTCAAAATATATTCTATGAAATTATATTAAAAAATCGCTCATGAATTCTATTTGAAAAAGTAATATAATATTTTGTTTTTGATTATTAAAAATGAGGCAATTAAACAAAAACACATGATAATCGTTATTAATAATAAATATTCTCTCACATTTAAAATTCCATGGACGAAACTTTAGAACCCAAAAATTTATACATATCGTTTTTATGGAATGAAAACTAAACATCATATTAAAAAAAATAAGATATACCTTGAACATTTATTAATATAGTAGAGATAACTCTTTTATTTTAAACAATTTATAAATCTAGTATCAAAAATAATGTTTCAAACCAATTTATATTGATTACTAATAATATTAAAAAAGACACAAATTGGATATGCGAAATTCGAATGATGGAACGTTATAAAATAAAAATGTAATGTTGTTCCACCAAGAAACAAGCATAATGGGATTTGATAAGAGTGGAATAAAAATTCCATAGATGAACACTTAATTAATGAATATGTGTATATGGACATATCTTATGTTCTAATATTAGATGATCACAATAGATCTATGGAAAAACAAACCAACATTTAGCCCATGTTGTTTCAAAAAACCACGAATCCTTCAAATTAGACAACACTTGTCATATTATACCGAATCCTCCCTATATCCCCTATCCATATCACAACTAGGAGGATCACAAAAGTGTTTGTACTATCTATGCTACCATGATTGAATCCCTCCCACCAATAATAATGACATCCCATGAAAAAAAAATATATTGGTTGTTATGAAATCAATAAAATTACATGAACTGAGAATAATAATTTTCCTCATATATCCCCTCTAACTCCTTCATAAATAATATCATATTTCCACATAATCTAGTCACCATTAATAATAAAAAACTATATCAGGTTAAAAAATCTATGTACCCTTGTATTGCTTACAAAAACATTGCACTATTTTTTATGAGTAATCAGTACATATTATAACAATACATACCCCATAACTGTAATGGTTTAGTGTCTTTGGAGACTAAAGTCATAAACATATTTTTTCATAAAGGATCATTAATATAAAAAAATTAATCCATTCACAATACCCTTCTTTGAAAACATCTATTTTGTCGATTACTAAATA
Organism: Viscum album; assembly: GCA_963277665.1. NCBI lineage: Eukaryota > Viridiplantae > Streptophyta > Magnoliopsida > Santalales > Viscaceae > Viscum > Viscum album. The sequence continues at coordinate 557,365,519 of OY728138.1, forward strand.
GCTGAGGATATTGAAACATAATAATTGGTGACCTCAAATACACAGTCATTTTAAATATATGATATTTTATTCAATGATCACTACTTATTATAATATAAAATAATTGTCGGAGAAAATGACCACAATGTATAAAAATCATACATAGTTAGATAAATATAAATATTCGGTAGTAATGGAATGGTAATTTGTTATAAAGAAAACATAAAATCAAAATAGTGTGGAATCCTCAATAATCAATCATGATATAAGAGATCATATAATAAAAATATGAATTTATAAAAAATAATATTCATAGGAAATCATAACATTATGAAAATGTATATGTAGTAAAAGTTTTGTTACTTATGTTAAGTCCAAAAAAATAAGTTCCATGTATAAAATTATAACATTGTGAACATGTATAAATAGAAATTGTATCACTCTTTGAGGTAAAGATCAGAAATAATGTCTGGGAATAAGCTAGTGGAAATGAGACCCTATCCACACAACATTTTTTGAACATGAAATCAGCTCATGAATAATAAGGTTTTAATATATGTATAATTCCACTAAAAAACATTAGAATATTTCTAGGGGAAAATACTATTTTAATTTAGAAATCACTCATTAAAAAAATGATTTTGTTCTCACATTTGGTAAAAATTCATTCATTCAAAGAATCTAAGAATAATGTTTTTAAAAATTTCATAAAATGTAACACTTGTGTAAATGTGACTTTAATAAATCATTTTAGAATATTAAAATCATTTTTGAATAATAAATTTTCCAAATAATTTAAATAAAATACTCTAAACTAGAGAAAAAAATAATTGTGACATTCCAAAAAAACATTTTTTAAGTAGGTTAATTTACCAAATAAAGGAGAATGAAATGAAAATAAAAAAATATTATAAATTACCAATGGATAAGAAAATATATGGGTTTTTAATGTTAATATCTATATAATTTCACTTAATGTAATTTTTTTATTAAAAATAATTAAAAGAAATTATAAAATAATATAAATTCATTACATCAATTATTATTTGGCATTGTATTCATTAAATAACCAATATATTAAAAATATATTAAGTATACAGCAACTAAATAAATTTTATGCATAATTATAATACAGTATATAGGAATATTATCACACAGTCATTAACAATATTAAATTATCATGAAAAAAATTTATTAGATGTTTCATTTTTCAGGTGTGTTTTTTTAAAAAGTTATGGTAATTGCAATTTATCATGGTTACATTATCCCAAATATTTAAATTATATCATTTATAGAATATTATTACATAATATCACAATTATTCAAGATCTATTACGAATTAATGTCATAAAAATTTTAAAATCACTCTTGTATGTGGTGAAACCAACCGAAAAAAGAACATTCTATAACAACTAAATGACTGTGAACATGCTATTGTATAATCATATTGTATTATTAACATAATATTATACGTTTAATAAATATTATATATATATTTTATATGTAATTTTAGAATCATTCAGAAAGGTATATAACTAAATTGTAATATATTTCACATGTAGATGGTATTCTAAATTTAAACCTAAATGATACATCTATCATTAATTAGAAAATGTAAGATAGATTAAAGAATATTTTATAATTATAGAATAACTTTGAAATCACTAATATAATATATATTTATAAAATCCCTCATTATAATTCTCTTTTCGAGGTAGAAATGAAAATAAATCATATCTCTATGAGGATGTGGTAGTCTACGTGTACAAACAAGCGGTGCATTCATTTTGCTTTTGATGGATGGGATATGGAAAATGGTTGTCCCGTAATCATAATAAAAATTCAGTATATTTATAATAGTTTTTATTTATGGTATGATGTATTCCATGGATTTATAGATACTCGATGAATAAGTAAACATTGGGAGTGTCATTAAATAATATTACTTCTTCTTTGATAGACCACCTTTGGTTTAATCATTAATCATTTTTATGATGGTCTTATGAGAAAACTAGAAGATATAAAATGTGGGAAAGGGAATATAGTATGTAATTTTAATAGGTATTGGTCATGATACGTGGATCAATAGTTGTGAAGAAAACATGATTAGTGATTCCCTTATATAAGTGAGTGGAGTGACACACTTGTAATTTTTCAAAAGTATATATTAATATTATAACTTTTTCATGGTAATGTTGAAAAAAGGACCCCCCAAATTAATATATATCATGTTATAATCTTTAATTATTCTTAGAAAATAATATTTAGGCATGTTTTGGTGATATTTTAATCCTTCTTTCCAAGATAAACTCTCTTTAAACCAAATTTTACCATAAACCAGATAACATAATTTTTTTCCACAATAACGTAATTATAAGAATAGAAACAAAAGGATATATATAAATATTATTAGTAATTTTGGATTAAAATTTATAATCCATTTTACTATATTTTTAATGTATAGGGTCGGTAATTTTAATTTAACTTCATTGTGAAAGCACGTGAAATTATATTTTTAGGAAATTACCAGATTTAATCATACAATATATTTCACATTGAAATCATATAAGAAGGTGGTTTCCCTGATTTGTTTTAAACAATAAGAATATGAATTTGTTTATAAATTTTGTTCAATAAAACACATCTTTTCACATTTAAAACACTCTATTAAATTAAAAAAGCTGAAAAAGGTATTGAATTTGAATATAATAAAATTTATTTACATAAAATTAAATTATGTGGTCTAAAATTGAAATTAATGTTAGAAAATACATTATTTGACTCCATGTACATATTAGTATATATAAAATAAAAACCAACATAATTGGAAAAATATATGTTTTAGAGAGATTTTAATTCCTTGCCCCATTATTTTAACCTTATTCTACATATTTTACCCTTATGAAGGTGACACATCTTTACCATCATTAGTATTAATAAAAACAAATAACCTAATGAAAAATAATTAAACTCTTATTTATAAATATGGAACCAATTTTTTATGATAAAATTTCTATATGTGAAAGATATCAATTTCAATATAATTGTGTAAAACAGAACGAAAACCTTTTTTTGAAATTTAATTCTTATTCCCAAAAATGAATTTGTAAAAAATAATTATAATGTTAATTCCACTATAATTTGTTATATTATTTAAAATTTAAGTATTATTTTATTAAAATAACTTCAAATTTAGAAGGTAATTAGAATTTAAATTTCATTATTTATATAAATTAAATTATAGTTTTAAAAAATTATATTTTTCAATGTTTATTCAAAAATTATTCCTTTCAACAAAATCTCAAAAAATCTACCACTCATAAAAATAACATAAATGATTCTAAAATATATTAATTTACTATGTTAAGATTTATAAAAAAAAATATTATAAATTAACTAAAATGTTTTCACTGGAAATGAAATAATGTCCATTTTTGATGCATACATGTTTCTAAAACATAAATTTTATTTAATTGAGATTGGGTAATTATTTATAATAAATTGTCAATATATATTAATTATATAATATCATTATAATTATTTTTTATAATTTCATTATTCCTTTTGATACTGTCAATTTAATTTCTATCTTTTAATAGTTACAATTAAATAAGAATATTTTAATATTTTATCACAATTAACTTAAAATATAAGTCTTGTCAGTTAACAAGATGATACCAAGATTATTATTCATTAAAACAAAAAAAATTTAGTTGTTACATCACCCTCACCTGTAAATAAATCCCGAAATTATAATATCATTGACATCATAATCATGTTTTAAACATATACATATTGTTTTCTTGAATCCCCACATTACACAAATGAATAATAAATCATCCTTTGAAAATGGAATGTGGGAAACAAAATGGTTACTAGAAATAACACGTATTCATGTTCCCAGATAAGAAGAACATTAGAGGAATGTTAAAATAAGGACATGGTAGAGAAATATAATATATAAATAAAAGTTTAGAGTTATAGAGAACATGACCATTGTTATGTTAATCAACACAAAACCAAAAGCCATTGAGTTGTGATAACCCATCAATTATTAATTATTAATAATAAAATGTAACATATTTTCATTTTAAATGCTCTTTTTTCCAAAATTTTAGAAATAAATTTCCCTTATAATATGAGAAAATATACTTCCCTACATTAATCAATTTATTATGTATAATTTCATCATTTATTTTCATGGTTCAAATCTTTTTTCACTTTTTTCATCCCATGATCCATTGATTAACGAAAAATATAAAAAAAATTAGAAAAACTAAAATGACCATATAATAGGCCATATGACCTACAAAAGGATGAAAATATACTCCTCCTATCTCTAGAGAATAACCAAAACGAAAATGGTTCACACAAGATAGGATAATATTCAATATGAATGCCCCTAGTGCAAAAATTAATAAAATTTCTACAGTAACACCAATGATCAACAAAAGTCATTACGTGAATAAAGATCCTTAAAATTATTCATAATATTCCAAATAAAATTCAAACACAAATGATTTAATGAATCATTCACATGTTCATACATTATCGAATTAATAATTATCCATAAATAATTTCAATTGATTGTAATTTCATAGATTTAATATGTATATATTTTTATCAAATAATCCCAAAAATATGTTAATAATTTCCCTAAATATTATTGATCACTATGAAGATAAAATAAAATCATATATTCATGAAAAAGATAATTAAACATTTATTACTTAAATAAATCTAGTCATAACATTAAATATGATTGGAGGTCATGTATCATCATCGTATTGATTTAAGATTATAAGTTTATTTAGAAAATAAAAAAGAATTTTCTTAATGTAGTAATTTATAAGGAATCTATATAGAGAGACAAAATAAATTCTCAAAATCAATTCCAATTCCACTAAAGGGTAGAAAATAATAATTTTATAGGGAATATTCACACAAAATTACACATTAAATCACAAATTATGGAGTAGAGAATAAGTGTTCCTTTATTATCATGATTAAATTTATTGATAAATATTTCATATACCCTTCCTTGGTCAATGTGATATAATTTAGATTAGATAATTAACTTTGATAATTCCCAAGTTATTCACATATAATACATTGAACAAAAAATGATACAATTGGATGTACTTTATTTTCCTCCATTCATCTCTTCACTTTATATTGGTAATTAATTTCCTTATTCCCTTTTCTTAAAAATAAAAAAAAATCTCAATGTTTCAAGCAAAAAATTATGTAGTATCTTATTCCCACATTCATGAAATTTTGAAAGATAAATCTTCTTCCCCCCATGATTTTTGTCACTAATACATTCCTAAAACTCCATTTTTCTCTAATTCGTTTTCTTGAGAAACTCACCAATGATCATGTTGTTAATCATGTACTGAGATATATTTTTATACATCCCCAAACGAGTTTTCACTCCAAATCCAACAACATTTATTTTCTCATTTTGGAAACCACTTAATAACCATTCATTCCCATTTTTAAATTGTCTCCTACTAGTTCTAACAATATACATAAACTAGGAAAAACATAATACATGAATCAACAACAAATAATCACATTGATCTATCAATTAATCGTGAAAATAATTCTTGAGATTACCTAAATTATAAAACCCTCTTAACAACCTATGATACTTTTGGGATCAATCTAGATAAAATTTTCCACATCATTAGTTTCAATAGATTCTATATTATCCACTCAATCTAATGAATCAAAAATAGAATATGAATTAATTAAATCATATACTGTTATGAGTTTCTATATAATTTTACAGACGTCGTCCTAGTCATCATTAACTAAGTGAATATAGATTTGATACTCAATAATCATTTTGTACATTTATTTCCCAGAGGTGAATCCATGCTAAAACCACATGCACATTCCAGAATCTTTGAAAATACTTCCTTGTAAAGAAACCACATAATCTCTACTTCAATAAAATAGTAGTATATTATTCTATACATAGTCCTATACACAATTTTTACATGATAGATCGCTAATCTTAATCTCCAAAAAATAACTACACTTTACACTAATACAAATTTAGATGAACTAATAATTACATATATATAGTTTTTTAATCATTTTATATGAGTATTATATAACTATTTATTATGATTCACATGTTTTTAATTTTTAAAATTTTATTAATACTAATAACCAAATTATTAATTAAAATACCATAAATATAATTAATTTATTTTACATTGTGAAATTTTTTAATTTATTTAAAATTATATTTGAACATGGTTTAATTGATATATTAATTTTTTATAATAAATTGAGAAGCAGTAGAATTATTAAAATTGATTCGTTAATTTTGATACTTTTGAATAATCAGTTTCATTTCAATTTATATTTTATTAATTAATTTATTATTTTGAGATTAACTTATTTTTTAATTTTTTAAAATTAATAAAAAATCATTAAAATATATATTTTTTAAAAAGATAAATTTTATTTTTAATTGTCATATTCTGATATAAATGTGAATTTTGAATTCTAAAAAATATTTTGATTTAGAAAGACTAAATTGAATTGGATGGTTTTAATTTATTTGAAATGAATTTAGAAATCAACTTTAAGTTTTGATGTTTTTATTGAATAGTTTTGTCAATTATATTATTAGTTAGAAAAAATAATAGAATGTGTTTTTTAAAATGAAAATTGAAATTGCCAGAAGTCCAAGTGACTCCATGGAACTCACAATCACTTCTACACATGACAGTGTGCATTTATCATCATGTGGTTAACTGACAGAGTATCAAAAGTTTCCACATTCTCATTATCACATAATAATTGAATTGAAGAGAAATTAACATACAAAACTATAAATATTGACCTGACCATGTCCTAGAAAAAAATTCAATGTTTCTGTATGTAAAAAAAATATTGTGACTAAACCCCCTCTTTACTGTCAATTGAGGGACCATAGATAATTTTCCATGATCCGACCTATTTTTTACTTTATAACTAATCGTTCCCGCTAAATATGATATATCCCATTGTTAAAAATCGTCATGTTTATATCCCAAGATACCTCAAAATAAAAATAAACCTATCATTTCCACACCTTCTTCAACATAAAATTATTGGGAATGAAGTGATCGTGAGGATCACCATCATCATTATAATTAACAATAGATATATACTTGAACCATTTAAAAATATAACTACTGGTACCTATAGATAAGGGGAAAAGAAATCGTGAAGTACTAAAAATTGGAGTTATGGGATTTGATATGATGGATTACCAAATCTATGGATGTGGAACCTAATTGTTCTTAACTGATCCAGTTTCCAATTTAGATTATCGAAAACCCATTTTGATCTTCACCAGGTTCATATACCCACATCTATATACATTTCCATTGTAGAATACCTTGTTATGATAATATTGATTCCATGAATTCTAAATTAATTCCTCTTTTATGATTCTACACACTGTGTTGTAATAGACCACACATTATCTACACTTGGATGTGAAGAATATGGTAATTCAATGTTTTTTGATGAAGCCATCTGATCCAATCCACCAAAAAATCCAGACATACCTAATAGATTTATGATTTCATCGAGGAGATGGATAAAATCTAGAAAAACTATCATTGCACATGTGAAAGATAAATCCAAGCTCATATAAAAATATTACTACTATAGATGAATTATCTTCAACCAATGAAGATGAATAATGAAAGGAATAGCCACACATGGGGGATCCAAAAAACATGATCAATGTTGAAACACCATGGTTTTCAGCTTGTATTAGTCTCATTCATGAAGATTTAGATGATATGACAACCCATAAATGTTGGATATCATAATGATTAAGATGAGTCATGCCCGAATGTGATGAAGGAACTGACCTCATTGATGTACACGTGATTAATAATGGTCCTAAAGCTCCCTATGAGTTGGTTAAATTCAATACCAATACTAAAAAATGTAATCATATACTTTATTTCTATGTTTTGTATTCTATTTCATGATCACTGATATATTTTACAACCCCTACTCACTGGCTGGGTCCTTGAAAATGAATACATACATTTTTCTCAATTGGATGGCCAAAAAGACATCTACATTAAAAAAATGTAGGAACAACGAAAAAAATTTAACTATGAAGCCACCATTTTAGTTCCCATTATAGATAACCATGTTTAATTTCATTCATATTTTGATTTAATTATTTCACTCACTATATATATTTTATTGTATTAATGGAAAGGGATAGTTGTTTTTTTAATGCCCAATTTAAGTGCAATCCTTGATTGAAGCTTGTTATTCCCTATTTTAGTCCATTTTAATCCAATCCAATAATCCAATATATTCATTTCTTATTTCTACAAGAGTATAAATATTTCCACTATTTTGAAATGAAATGAATCACATCACCTTCTTATTATGTAGAGCATGATCATGGGAGGAGGATGAAATAGTTTATATATATTATCAATGACAGGAAAAATCCATCACAACCTACTCTATAGAAACATTTCAAGGATCCAAAATTCACTGAGGATGGGTGGTGAAATTGATGAACATTCCAAAACAATATCAATTTTTTTCACACATGGCTATTTTCAATGTGCGACATGGATGTCATATAATTATTCTATAAATAACACACCATTCTCTATATAGAACTTTATATATCATTTTTGAATGTTGTTTTCAATGATCACTCCCTATTTCTATTTTCCACATTTCTCCATTGTATATTTTTGTAATAGTATTAGTGATGTAACACAAATCAAATACTTGTTGAGCTGAGGAGACTCCCTTATCCCCCTATTAAGTAATAAAAATTTTAATTAATTTAATTTATTATTTAAATATTTTTATTTATTCAAACATTATTGGAAATAGTAGTTTCATTATATATTCTATAGTTTATTTATCTTACCATATTCAATAGATCATACACACATACTACATGGGACTTCTATATTCATTCTTATTGTGATAAGTGGGTCAAATTAAAAGTTATCAGTGAAGTGTTATTAAAAATATAAAGGATATTGGAGGTTGTAGTAAAAATTTTATCCCTCTATCTATACATAAATTTACATGAAAGAGTAATCAAGTACTATTTCATTTGATTATAGAGAAGACAGTAATGTAAAAAATTTAGTAATGATTTAACTAGGTTGGTAACTGGATATCTGATGTTAGTCCATTTTAGCTTAAATTTAATTCAAAACCAATATTGTTCAATATTTCATGCAAATTTTATGAAACTAAAAACAATAAAACTAATTAGAACACCAACATCATATTCCACTATAGATAAAAACCTGAGTCCCACCACTACTAAATCTTTCTGATGATCAAAATATTTTTTTCTCAACACCCCACAATAATCGACACATTAATATTATAATAATACACAACACAAAAAAACATAATGGTTTAGTGTATTTGGATACCAAATACATAAAAATAGTATTTCACAATGGATCTTAAACATATCTCTTAAATTTTATCTATAATAGTAACCTTCCTCAACATACCCTTTTTTAAATAATTCTTGATTACGTGAGGATGGAAACATAAGAAATGATTATCTCAAATTCTCAGTAATGGTAATAATTGGAGATGTCAATCAATGATCATGAGTGAATATATGATACAAATAAGAGTATAAGAACAACATCATAACATAATATAATAATTCCCAATTAGTTAGATAACCTTAATCATGATCCTTACCTTAAGGCTTTGTCCTAAAAAAGAAAAATGTAATAAGTGTATGGAATAATCATTAATCAATCAAGGCCTTTCACATAAAATCATAAACATTGTAATATTATGTAATTATAATATGAAGAAATAAAAATGCTGTGAACATATAAAAATAGTAATAGGTTCACCCATTACGTTAAGGACATGAAATCTGGTTCGAGCATAAAAATATTGCATTTTTAACATAAATAAATAGTAATAGATTCACTCATTTAGTTCATGATAAGAACTTAAGATATTATATATATTTATGGACATGAAAAAATATCCATGTATATTGTTTTGAATAATAAATTATGTCATTGTATAGAAAATTCATTAAATGAGTAATCTATCTATACACAATTCATTTGTAGTCTATAATAGTTCAACTTATAATATTAATATAAACCATAAATAAATGTTCCATAAAAATAATCATCATTACATTTTTAGTATAATAAATGTAATGATATGGTTTTTATGAATATTTCATTATAAAATAAATAATCTATATTATTTTAATTGTTTTCAAAGAATCATCCGTATAAAAACATCATCATAAACTATCAAAAGATAAAAAATTAATGGTATTATTTTATGATATCCCCAGGGAAGTATATGTAACTTCAGAATATGTTTTCATAGATATGAAATTCTTTTACGAGATCATGTAATATTTATTTATGAAAATAATAATTTCATTTTGAAAACACTTATTTTAAATATAAATTATTTAAAAGTTTTTAAAATTATATTTACTTATAAATGAGTCAAGGAAACATGTAAAGGACTCTTCCAAGTAGTAAAAGGTTCTTGCGGTAGGAAATTACATTCTTGTCATAATCATTAAAAAATGATTATTTATACACCTTTGGTAAAAATATCCTACATTAAAAACTGAAAAGAATAATTTTAACGGAAGGGACCCTCCTAGTCTAGTATTTTTCCAAAACACAGTTCCATAAAACGGCTCCACAAAAATGGTGGCACCAGTCACGGTCTCAAACCGAATTGGTGGCACCATGAAGGTGGAACTGTGATGGTGGCACTGTGAGGGTGGAACCCTGACGGTGGCACTGTAACGGTGGCACCGTGACGGTGGCACTGTGACCGTGGCACAGTATCCTCACCGGGTGGTATTAGTTCTTTTCGAGTTCCCGAATTTTTCCACTCCCACAACATTCTTTTGAAGAAAAAATGATTTTATGCCATCTTCCAAATCCATTTAAATCCCATAAATGATATCTAAAATTTCCCCAAATCCCGGAAACCATTAACTTACCAAAGCATGTAGTTTTACCATGGTGTCACACCCTTTCCCTGTACCATCCAGTTCCTCCCCTGTTGCGAGTTTTTCCTCTGATTAGAGAAATATGTTAAATGCACAACCATTGTGGCCAACACTACGATGGTAATTATTAAATGAAAATTAATTCCATTGTGAATATTTTCCCAACCGCGTGGAAAACCACAATCTGACATTAAAGACAATTAAAATTCCATATCCCGTAACAACATGATCTCATCCTTATATCATGATAGAATTTATTCCTTCTTCTTCTTGGTTGGTCTCCTTTATTCTTTCCTTGTGCACTTTGAGTCCACCCTATTCCCGAGGCATGTGGTGCGCCTTTGATGGAGCTTCCATATGCATCCTTGGAGTCTCTGGAGTTCCTCCCCTACAAGTCGCACATCCCCAGTTCTTAGCGTGCTGAGTAAAAACATTGATCCATGATCAATCCAAGTAGGGGTTTCCTTCGTCTCTCCTTACTATGTATCATGAGGGGTGAGTATGTTATTGTTTCTATGGGGATGGATAAAACCAAACATTAATAAAGATACCAAATGGACATTTTAGGAATTAAGGGGGGGTGATCGATGTTTCTAAGGTATTTCATTATCCTTTTTTATTTATGTTGTGAATTGTGTGGGATTATTCCCATTGAAAATCATGGTCGTTGGTGGTCTTTCCTTGTGCACTAATGAAACCTAGTCTTCTATGATGATTGAATGACTTAAGATGGAAATTGATTAATCAAATAAACTCATCTGATTTAATGGATGCCTATTGGAAAATAACCCTTATGTAATCACCCCAGTTTACAAAGCAGAAGGAAGGAACTTAACGAATGAAGTCCTTCAGTCTATAAACCTCTTTGCTCTATCACGGTGGTACGTGTGTTGTTTTTCTTATTGCTTATGGGGAGATATGGATGGGGATGGGATCCTCTATTGTTTTATGGTTGTTCGTTGTGGATCTGAGGCTGTTTGGGGCTCTATATTGAAGCTTGGTTTGGTTCTACTACTTTGGGATATCTCACAAATCACTATGTTGTTGTAACTTTACAAGAGAACCAGGTGTGAATGCTTGAAAGTGTTGATTGACTGTTTTTCTTTTCCACATCTTCTGTTTATGCCTGTTAGTTTCCCCGTAGTATATAATTTTTACTTAAATGGTATCACTTGAACATGAAACCAATAATGGGTTCAATGGGGAATTGGTTCTAGGAATGAGTCGTGACTTGTCTGTGAGTGGCGTGCCTTTATATGAATGAATAGTAAGGAGGGTGTTTTAGCTTAAGTTGGATTTGGAAACCTTATATTGGGATGAGTTCTTGTTACCTATACATATAATTGTAGTTATTATGTTTCTTATTCTCTCCCCACCCATGATTATCACTTTGTGGCGAACACCCCCATTTCATTGGGAGGGTATTTTTTCCAAAACATCTATGAGTGGATGGTTACTAGCTGCTATTCTACCCCTTTTCTTGAATAGCCCAAGACACCTCGGGCTGGCTGTGATGGCTTGAGTTCCATTATAGCCCAAGATTCTTCGGGCATGGTAGTTTTGGTGGGTGGCCCAGGACGGTGTGGGAAGGTTGTTTCCCAAGTGTCTTCAGGATGAGGCCCATGTGTCTTCAGGTGTGGCGGTAGTTGTAGTGGCCCAGGTGTTTGCACGTGGGTTTTGTGGTAGTGATGGCCTAGTTCTGTGCGGGTGGGGTGTGGAAGTGGAACTGCAGTGAGAATAGCGGGAGAGGTTCGATGCGTAGGATGTCTTCAATAACCAGTGGGAAAGTGGTGAGGGGCTCCCAAACATTGATGTTTTTTTACTGTTACATTACTTGGATTGCATTATTTGGGGAGCGTGGCTTGGTGATTCATGGGTGGGTAGTTTTCGTTACTAGGTGTTTTGGTTATCTCTTTTCTCACGGGGCATTATAATGCCTCCCCACTTGTGCACGATAGACTTTGGATTCTCCTACTGAGTATACTTGTATACTAACCCTACGTATATAAAACTTTTTTCGGGTTTCCAGGAGGACATCAGGGATCAAGTGTAATCATACTACTTCAGACGTTGGGATGGTTTCTATTGATGTTTTTAATTCTTTGGTACTTTTTTAGGGTATTCTTGCACCTTGTAGCATTTACATTTGGAACATGAAAATGGAAACGGTTTTTTTTGTCTGTATATGTCCATCCCATTTTGGTTTTCTTGGGAATTAATATCTTATCTCTCTATCCTATTTAAAAAGAAGTTAATGCCTTCCATCTTATGTGTGATTCTATACCCTTGGTGCTAGTCGCCACTCCGGGACCGATTGAAGGCCTATCTCGGGGGTTATTATCTCTCCTTCATCTTGATGAAGGATGGGTCTTGCAACCTGGTGTCCCTTCTCTCATCTTGGTGAATGCGGGTCGTGAAAGAATGGTATCAAAGGGAGGTTGAGAGAAAGGATGGGGTTTGGAGTTAGGTACGGTGAGGATTGCATGGAATGTTAGGGAAAGAGTGCCAGGTAATCTTGGTAAGTGAAATAGGCTAGGTAATACTAGCTAGGACACGTTATTTTAGGGTCCCCCTTTATATGATGCAAGGACTCTATGCCTACCAAACATCCAAGTGAGGCTACACTAATTGCAGGGTAGAGACCCTATGAATGGTACATGCATCATAATGACTTGTGTTCTTGTGTTTCTGGGGAATTTGGGGATTTAAAATTGAATAAAAAGTCTAAAAAATTTGAAAGCAGTCTTCTACACTACTCGGGCATAGGCAGTCCTTGTTTACCTTGCATCCATGGAACCTGGACGATGACCATGAGTAGTGCAGGAAATTGAGGCCCATTAGGTTGACATGGCCGATCGGCAGAGGACTGACCGAGAGGAGTAGGATGATCAGTGGAAGAGGATGATTTGTGCCATTCAGCGACTGACCCTTGGGAAGTACGAGGGAAGCACCTCGGACATGGAGATAGAAATTTGGCTAGAGGATCTGGTGATATCTTTCATCTTGATCCGGGCTCCGATGGAGTATTGGGTTCCTCTGGCTATAATCCAGATGCGGGGAGCATCGTGTTAGTGGCGGACGCTCTACCTCGTGGGGAAGAGGGAGGCTGAGGTTACGTGGGCTGACTTCGAAAAAGAGTTCCGAGTGAAATTCCTCTCTTCAATGATGACAGATGAGAAGAGGCAGGAGCTTCTCTCCCTCCCGCAGGGGAGCATGTCAGTGAGAGAGTTGGGGATCAAGTTCAAGGATCTCCTTAACTTTTCCACTAACCTCTTTCTAGATGAGGAGTCTCGGGCAAGAAATTTGGAAGAGGCACTTCGACCTTCTCTTCTGTATGACGTTACTCCCTTCACCCTGCCGACGTACATAGAGGTCCAGAAGAGGGCTGAAGTTGTAGAAATGATACACACACTGGAAGGTGTGCCACGGGAGGGAATCTAGTTGGGCTTGTCAATGGGGAAGTCCATCAGTAGTAGGCCTCCAACATCAGTGCCCTCTAGGTTCGACTAGTAGGGAGTAGGCTACAGCAGTTCCAGTTTCGATCCCCTGGTACTCGCACTTTCATTTCAGGCCCAGGACCCAAGTGCTTCATCTGTGGCAGCCATGGGTGTAGAGACCCGAAGCCTGACGTACATTGACATTAAATTACATTTGCGGAATACTTAGTACATAACAAAAACACACACTAAAGGATCGTAATAGTTTAGTGTCTTTGGAAACTCGGAATGTAATCTTCTAATCGTGATGAAAGTTCTTCAATATCTCCCATAAAGGTCATCCCTTTTTTTTACCTAAAACCTTTCTTTATATCCTGGGAAAAAGAAAACATAAAAGGGTGAGCTCAAATGCTCAGTAAGGGTAAACAAAAGAAGTATCAATCACATCATATATATAAGAACATAGCTTTTGGAAATCTTAACCTGCAAAAAAGCTCAGAATAACATGGGATAAATCATAGAAGTGAAATGTAATCCCAATAATCATTACTTAAAACATGAAACTTTGTGGCATACACACATAATCATAGAGAATCATTTCTTGTTAGTCAAGACTCAATGCCAAGACTATCTTAGTGGACAAAGTCCCTTTCTGAATCGAGTAATCCTCGTTTCAGTCCTGTTTCACTGAACCGGTATAACCTACCATTCCAGCCATGTCTATCTCATGAGATATGAAATCTTTACCCAATGCATTGGAGGGAGATATAGGTCCCACCCATATATTAATGAATCCTTTCTTATGTGTGCCACAAAATCATAAATCATACATCATTTCATAACCCATGTAATAAAAATGGGATTCTTAAACAACATGACATCATAAAACCATTCATATAAGATAAAGGAATTCATAAACATAATTCCATCACAACATAGTCAAATCAATGTAAAAATATGGATAGAAACAGAACCCTTTAATATCTTAGATGGAAAATAATGTTGATAAAACACTTGAATTGAATTCTTGAGGAAAATATCCTTTGTTCTTTAAAAACATCATGCAATTTTAAAAGAAAGAGATTTTATTGAAAATATTCATGAAATATTTTAGAGGAAGCTTCATGAAAATAAGGCTTTATAAAACATTAGAAATCCGTTCGTGCCGTATAAGTTAAAAAAACATTCTTCTCGTACTTTTGTCGGAAAAGTCAAAAAGTACCTCGTGCGAAAAACGACAAAAGATTCCTTTCATATCTTTTACTAAAAACTCACCGAAGGGTAAAATTGGATTTAAACAATTGTAGGTGGATGGAAATAATATTACATATTGATGAAACGTGGATGTGGATGATAAAATACACCCCAGTAAATACTTAAGAATAAACAATCTCGGATAAAAATGAGATTGTGATATTTCCCTTACCTTAGGTCCGATTTGCTTTGTAAGTGTCCGAACCTCCTCTTCTTTGAAGTGCCTCTTTGAGACCTCCTCTTATGGAACTAAAATTGGTCTTTGAGGAAGACCAGAACCTCTAGGATATTTCTAGGGAAGTGGAGAAGAGATTTTGGCAGGGGTTGGCCGAGCTTGAGTGCTCAAATTGGTGTGAGGAGGAGGGGGAGGAGGTGTCCTTTTATAGGGGAGGAGAGGGGCACATTAGGAATATCTCAAAATATTATTTTATATTAAAGTCAAAATCGGTTTATAATGGTTCCAAAGGGTCTTATTTCGAAGATAAAGTGGGGAAGGGTCGAAATCCTATCAACCAATAAGATTTAGACAAGTTTAGGGTATTATTTTAACCTTATCAATTAGATTTAACTCTAAGTTAAATAATTTTACTTTTACCGTGTCTTTTTGTTTTCTTTCACTATATGGTTAATATACTTACTATAACATGCCAAACGAACCCCAAATTGTTTATTATTAAAATATATATCCTTATCTAAGTCATTTGGCCGATCCTTAGATTTTTAGGAATAAAATAACAATTAATAATATAATATTTGATTTAAAAACTATTTTGTGTCAATTTTGACACTATTTGATATATGATTTTTGTGAAAGTCATAAAAGAATTATATGTTCGAACCAAGTTGATTAAATCAACAATAATATATCATAGTGACCTAGAAAATTAGTGGAATTCATAAAAAGTCTCAAATTACATTCATTTGAGCATTTATAACATCAATTATGTTAATATTTCCTTGAAAAGGGCAATTACTGCATCATCGTTGTGTCATAAATAAATTAATTTATATAAAGTCTAAAAATTATAAATAAAATATCATTATGTAGGAAATCTTTTTAGCTTTCTAATTAATATTTGCAATCGAATTTATATTATGTATAACCCTATATTAAAAATGTTTTAGTAAATAAACTTTGATTTTGTCTCTTTTAACTCTTCTTTGAATTAAATAATAATAAATGTCCTAATCTAATCCAAGTGGGCCTAAATGGTCATATTTTATTCATAAGGTTTTTTTTGGTCGAATTACACTTATCCAATAGAATTAGGACATGTGTTAGGGTAATAGTAATATCATATTTACCCTTAGTTACCCTATTTACTATTAACCGTGGTAAAAAATGTAAAAAGTTACTATTCACCAAAAAATTATTTTTATCTCATTGAACTACATTTTACTTACTGATATCAACCGTGTCTGTCGGATTTTCGAAATTCCATTCACAGAAGCGGTAAAATTAAGTTTTATGCAAAATTCAGTTTTTAACCTACCACTTAGTAGTTTCACTATTCATCAAAAATTGATGTTTTTCAGAACAATGCCAAAATTTCATCCTAAGCTATATTTTATATTCCGAATTCAAAAATGAAATCTATTTTACCAAATTCATAACATAGAATTTGCATTAATTAATTTTATAATTAAATCCCGCTGTTAAAACAAATAGCGTGTTTTTAAGAAACAATATCTATCAAAAGATTGACACTTGTTTATGTCTAGTTTAAATGTGAAATTACATCCAATGACCAACATTGTATTAAATTGTAAAAATATATTCTAAATATACTTTAGAACCACTCAAATTAATAATTTATCACTATTTATTATTTCGATTGAAAAAGTTTTTTTTAACTAAAATTTAGTAATTTTCACTATTCATCAAAATATGAAAGTTATCCGAAAATCACCAAAATTTCACCTTAAGCTAATTTCGATATTCCGAATCCAAAAATGAAGTCCATTAAGATTTACAAAATTTCAAAAAGTGGTTATTACTATTCATAACTGCTAGTTTTAATAATATCTTAATAGCATATCGTTGTTTAGCGAAACTCGGTGTTGCATACAACACACGCTATCGAGGAAGGTTGCGATTGCGTGTAATTCAAGCCAGGTCAGAGAAGTGTATTGTGAAAGATCCTTTTGGTGTAGAGTATAACACAAGACATTAAAAAGAATATTTTTCATAAAATCTCGGGCTGTTACATTCTACCCCCCTTAAAATGAATTTCGCCCTCGAAATTCGTCGGGGTTATAAATGGTTTACTATTCGAAAGTTTCTTTAATAGAAACCCACATTGTAAAAAGGAATACCAAAACTTGTCTTTAAAAACTAAAGTATGAAATGTAACGATTACCCAAATAAACTAATCACTGGGTTTCCACATAGGTGAAAATATGGATATGGAAGAAAAATCTAACCATCATGTTCTGATGGAGAGTGGTAGAGAACATGGCTATGGAAAAGCCAGTAATCACAAATCCATAAATTTGTGACGATCTAAGGTACCATCTGATTCATCAGGTATAAGAGAACTAGGACAACATTTTTGGTTTCCAAGATCATTTCCCTAAAGTTAAAGAATTTGAATTAGAATTAATACTTACTTTATTTTGGTACAATCTCACTGTTGTTCGTGCCTTGAACAATTTCCACTTCATCTCTTAAATAAATGAAGTTGAATTTGTTATTCGTGAAGTGTTAGCAGATCATGTGATAGAATGACTGTTCATTCCATCTGTCTCAAACAAAAGGTTAGAAAAAGTTATTAAATATACATAAGTCATTCTATAGTGAGATTAATCATATATGGTTCCTAAAATGGACTTATACATCATATATCATACTTCTTAATATAATAAAACTAGTTTCTACTAAACAGGGACTTCCTGTAGGCCAGTGGTAGGCGATAAAGGCCAGTCGCACTTCGGTTGTGGGTTCGATTCCCACATCCTTGTCCGAAGCGATGGGCTGTCGCCCATCCTGCAGGTTGTCCTTTTTCTAAAACTATATTACTATAACATCCTATCAATAATATCGAAAAAGTTCTATCCTAACTTATGTCTAACATAATGTATTCCAATCTTTAGGCTTATCCATAATACTGCAGTCCACTCTCATAACATAGTGAAAATGATTACCAGAGATTTAATACCATCGTTGATCCCCATATATCATAAGATATGTTTTGTTGGTCACATTCCAAACATTCAAAGTCCTTAATCATGTATTCTCTTGAATACCTTAGTGAAAACATGAATGCAGTTTAAAGTTAACACTTTCCACATACCAAAATCCTCAAAATTCTATATACTCAAACCATGATATCACTTAGTCCTTATATCAATCATGAGCTCATGAATACTATTAAACATTTCATTTTCTCGTCTTCATTATGCGCATATCATCTTATTTCCAAAAAATATCTCAATCACTTTGAATACCACATCAATAAATATTGCAATACTCAATGATACAACATTATTTTGGAATCCCATTACATAAACACTTAATCATTCCACCACATCGTTGTCATATTCAACATTGCCAATAGTGATCGCATGTGATTTCCCTTTTTCCTTTGCCTTCAGTGGTTGCTCATGTTGATCATCACTAACCCTTGGATTAGGGCAATTATTAGCATAATGCCCCATTTCCTTGCACTTGAAGCATTGAAGTGTTGGTGGTGCGTTCTCTGCAGTGTTTGCTTTATTCACATCATTAGAAACCCTTTTTCCATTACTTCGACACTCAGCTGCTCGATGACCTTCTTTTCCACACTTAAAACATTTTCTAGTCCCTTTAAGACAATCTCCACCATGCTTCTTTCCACACTTTGTGCATAAGGAAACATTCATCTTCTTTTCACCATTATTCTGAGATTTCTCCTTGAACTCCATCTTTCGTTTCTTGTCAAAACCATGAGATGGATATGTAACACCAACTTCCATTTCTACCTTGATAGAACAACGCACAATTTCTTCATAGCTACTGAAGTCTCTTATAGTTAATGCCCTTCGAAGACTTGGTTTTAAGCCACTGAAAAATCGATCAACTTTACTTTCAGGTTGGATGATAATACCAGAAGAATACCTTGCAAGTCTTGTAAAATTTGCTTCATAGGTACCAACAGATTCATCGTCCCTTTGCTTCAGTTCAAGAAACTCTTTCTCCATCTTTGTTCGAAGAATACGAGGGAAGTACTTACTGAAAAACAAGTTCTTGAACTCGTCCCATTCCATGGACTCAATTTCATCTCTTGGCCTCGTATTCTTGATAAGATTCCACCATTGATCAGCTTCACCTTCCAAACGATATACTGCTAAGATGACTTTATCATGTTCAGAACATTGAAGAACTGAAAATATCTTTTCAGTAGTACTGATCCATTGTTCAGCCACAAGTGGATCAGAAGACCCACTGAAAGAAGGTGGGCGTTGCCTCATGAAGGACTCAATAGAATATTGTTCACTTCTCTGCTCATTTGGAAGTCCAGAATGATTCATCTCTTGTGTAAGTATAGCAATAAGATTTTGCACTCCATCTCCCATAACATTTGTTTGTTCAGGAGGGCAATCATTGCATTGTCCATTGCATTGATCAACACGGTTCCTTCGGGTTCCAGCCATCGTCTAAAACCCAAAAAGAATAGCGTGAGAGGCAAAAATCATGCTAGGGAACACAACATAATAAAGGGGGAGTACCTTCAATATCTAACATCTTAGGTTTAGTTCTATGATCGTTAGCGTAATTCTATTACTATAACCTATACGTATACTTATCCCTAGGGACATCCCTAGACATACCTTAGAAATATCTCTAGGGATCTCACTAACGTTTTCGCATCCTAGTTTCCAAAGGTTGACTAAACCTTTCCTATGATACCAACTGTAGAGACCCGAAGCCTGACGTACATTGACATTAAATTACATTTGCGGAATACTTAGTACATAACAAAAACACACACTAAAGGATCGTAATAGTTTAGTGTCTTTGGAAACTCGGAACGTAATCTTCTAATCGTGGTGAAAGTTCTTCAATATCTCCCATAAAGGTCATCCCTTTTTTTTACCTAAAACCTTTCTTTATATCCTGGGAAAAAGAAAACATAAAAGGGTGAGCTCAAATGCTCAGTAAGGGTAAACAAAAGAAGTATCAATCACATCATATATATAAGAACATAGCTTTTTGAAATCTTAACCTGCAAAAAAGCTCAGAATAACATGGGATAAATCATAGAAGTGAAATGTAATCCCAATAATCATTACTTAAAACATGAAACTTTGTGGCATACACACATAATCATAGAGAATCATTTCTTGTTAGTCAAGACTCAATGCCAAGACTATCTTAGTGGACAAAGTCCCTTTCTGAATCGAGTAATCCTCGTTTCAGTCCTGTTTCACTGAACCGGTATAACCTACCATTCCAGCCATGTCTATCTCATGAGATATGAAATCTTTACCCAATGCATTGGAGGGAGATATAGGTCCCACCCATCTCTTAATGAATCCTTTCTTATGTGTGCCACAAAATCATAAATCATACATCATTTCATAACCCATGTAATAAAAATGGGATTCTTAAACAACATGACATCATAAAACCATTCATATAAGATAAAGGAATTCATAAACATAATTCCATCACAACATAGTCAAATCAATGTAAAAATATGGATAGAAACAGAACCCTTTAATATCTTAGATGGAAAATAATGTTGATAAAACACTTGAATTGAATTCTTGAGGAAAATATCCTTTGTTCTTTAAAAACATCATGCAATTTTAAAAGAAAGAGATTTTATTGAAAATATTCATTAAATATTTTAGAGGAAGCTTCATGAAAATAAGGCTTTATAAAACATTAGAAATCCGTTCGTGCCGTATAAGTTAAAAAAAACATTCTTCTCGTACTTTTGTCGGAAAAGTCAAAAAGTACCTCGTGCGAAAAACGACAAAAGATTCCTTTCATATCTTTTACTAAAAACTCACCGAAGGGTAAAATTGGATTTAAACAATTGTAGGTGGATGGAAATAATATTACATATTGATGAAACATGGATGTGGATGATAAAATACACCCCAGTAAATACTTAAGAATAAACAATCTCGGATAAAAATGAGATTGTGATATTTCCCTTACCTTAGGTCCGATTTGCTTTGTAAGTGTCCGAACCTCCTCTTCTTTGAAGTGCCTCTTTGAGACCTCCTCTTATGGAACTAAAATTGGTCTTTGAGGAAGACCAGAACCTCTAGTATATTTCTAGGGAAGTGGAGAAGAGATTTTGGCAGGGGTTGGCCGAGCTTGAGTGCTCAAATTGGTGTGAGGAGGAGGGGGAGGAGGTGTCCTTTTATAGGGGAGGAGAGGGGCACCTTAGGAATATCTCAAAATATTATTTTATATTAAAGTCAAAATCAGTTTATAATGGTTCCAAAGGGTCTTATTTCGAAGATAAAGTGGGGAAGGGTCGAAATCCTATCAACCAATAAGATTTAGACAAGTTTAGGGTATTGTTTTAACCTTATCAATTAGATTTAACTCTAAGTTAAATAATTTTACTTTTACCGTGTCTTTTTGTTTTCTTTCACTATATGGTTAATATACTTACTATAACATGCCAAACGAACCCCAAATTGTTTATTATTAAAATATATATCCTTATCTAAGTCATTTGGCCGAACCTTAGATTTTTAGGAATAAAATAACAATTAATAATATAATATTTGATTTAAAAACTATTTTGTGTCAATTTTGACACTATTTGATATATGATTTTTGTGAAAGTCATAAAAGAATTATATGTTCGAACCAAGTTGATTAAATCAACAATAATATATCATAGTGACCTAGAAAATTAGTGGAATTCATAAAAAGTCTCAAATTACATTCATTTGAGCATTTATAACATCAATTATGTTAATATTTCCTTGAAAAGGGCAATTACTGCATCATCGTTGTGTCATAAATAAATTAATTTATATAAAGTCTAAAAATTATAAATAAAATATCATTATGTAGGAAATCTTTTTAGCTTTCTAATTAATATTTGCAATCGAATTTATATTATGTATAACCCTATATTAAAAATGTTTTAGTAAATAAACTTTGATTTTGTCTCTTTTAACTCTTCTTTGAATTAAATAATAATAAATGTCCTAATCTAATCCAAGTGGGCCTAAATGGTCATATTTTATTCATAAGGTTTTTTTTGGTCGAATTACACTTATCCAATAGAATTAGGACATGTGTTAGGGTAATAGTAATATCATATTTACCCTTAGTTACCCTATTTACTATTAACCGTGGTAAAAAATGTAAAAAGTTACTATTCACCAAAAAATTATTTTTATCTCATTGAACTACATTTTACTTACTGATATCAACCGTGTCTGTCGGATTTTCGAAATTCCATTCACAGAAGCGGTAAAATTAAGTTTTATGCAAAATTCAGTTTTTAACCTACCACTTAGTAGTTTCACTATTCATCAAAAATTGATGTTTTTCAGAACAATGCCAAAATTTCATCCTAAGCTATATTTTATATTCCGAATTCAAAAATGAAATCTATTTTACCAAATTCATAACATAGAATTTGCATTAATTAATTTTATAATTAAATCCCGCTGTTAAAACAAATAGCGTGTTTTTAAGAAACAATATCTATCAAAAGATTGACACTTGTTTATGTCTAGTTTAAATGTGAAATTACATCCAATGACCAACATTGTATTAAATTGTAAAAATATATTCTAAATATACTTTAGAACCACTCAAATTAATAATTTATCACTATTTATTATTTCGATTGAAAAAGTTTTTTTTAACTAAAATTTAGTAATTTTCACTATTCATCAAAATATGAAAGTTATCCGAAAATCACCAAAATTTCACCTTAAGCTAATTTCGATATTCCGAATCCAAAAATGAAGTCCATTAAGATTTACAAAATTTCAAAAAGTGGTTATTACTATTCATAACTGCTAGTTTTAATAATATCTTAATAGCATATCGTTGTTTAGCGAAACTCGGTGTTGCATACAACACACGCTATCGAGGAAGGTTGCGATTGCGTGTAATTCAAGCCAGGTCAGAGAAGTGTATTGTGAAAGATCCTTTTGGTGTAGAGTATAACACAAGACATTAAAAAGAATATTTTTCATAAAATCTCGGGCTGTTACATTCTACCCCCCTTAAAATGAATTTCGCCCTCGAAATTCGTCGGGGTTATAAATGGTTTACTATTCGAAAGTTTCTTTAATAGAAACCCACATTGTAAAAAGGAATACCAAAACTTGTCTTTAAAAACTAAAGTATGAAATGTAACGATTACCCAAATAAACTAATCACTGGGTTTCCACATAGGTGAAAATATGGATATGGAAGAAAAATCTAACCATCATGTTCTGATGGAGAGTGGTAGAGAACATGGCTATGGAAAAGCCAGTAATCACAAATCCATAAATTTGTGACGATCTAAGGTACCATCTGATTCATCAGGTATAAGAGAACTAGGACAACATTTTTGGTTTCCAAGATCATTTCCCTAAAGTTAAAGAATTTGAATTAGAATTAATACTTACTTTATTTTGGTACAATCTCACTGTTGTTCGTGCCTTGAACAATTTCCACTTCATCTCTTAAATAAATGAAGTTGAATTTGTTATTCGTGAAGTGTTAGCAGATCATGTGATAGAATGACTGTTCATTCCATCTGTCTCAAACAAAAGGTTAGAAAAAGTTATTAAATATACATAAGTCATTCTATAGTGAGATTAATCATATATGGTTCCTAAAATGGACTTATACATCATATATCATACTTCTTAATATAATAAAACTAGTTTCTACTAAACAGGGACTTCCTGTAGGCCAGTGGTAGGCGATAAAGGCCAGTCGCACTTCGGTTGTGGGTTCGATTCCCACATCCTTGTCCGAAGCGATGGGCTGTCGCCCATCCTGCAGGTTGTCCTTTTTCTAAAACTATATTACTATAACATCCTATCAATAATATCGAAAAAGTTCTATCCTAACTTATGTCTAACATAATGTATTCCAATCTTTAGGCTTATCCATAATACTGCAGTCCACTCTCATAACATAGTGAAAATGATTACCAGAGATTTAATACCATCGTTGATCCCCATATATCATAAGATATGTTTTGTTGGTCACATTCCAAACATTCAAAGTCCTTAATCATGTATTCTCTTGAATACCTTAGTGAAAACATGAATGCAGTTTAAAGTTAACACTTTCCACATACCAAAATCCTCAAAATTCTATATACTCAAACCATGATATCACTTAGTCCTTATATCAATCATGAGCTCATGAATACTATTAAACATTTCATTTTCTCGTCTTCATTATGCGCATATCATCTTATTTCCAAAAAATATCTCAATCACTTTGAATACCACATCAATAAATATTGCAATACTCAATGATACAACATTATTTTGGAATCCCATTACATAAACACTTAATCATTCCACCACATCGTTGTCATATTCAACATTGCCAATAGTGATCGCATGTGATTTCCCTTTTTCCTTTGCCTTCAGTGGTTGCTCATGTTGATCATCACTAACCCTTGGATTAGGGCAATTATTAGCATAATGCCCCATTTCCTTGCACTTGAAGCATTGAAGTGTTGGTGGTGCGTTCTCTGCAGTGTTTGCTTTATTCACATCATTAGAAACCCTTTTTCCATTACTTCGACACTCAGCTGCTCGATGACCTTCTTTTCCACACTTAAAACATTTTCTAGTCCCTTTAAGACAATCTCCACCATGCTTCTTTCCACACTTTGTGCATAAGGAAACATTCATCTTCTTTTCACCATTATTCTGAGATTTCTCCTTGAACTCCATCTTTCGTTTCTTGTCAAAACCATGAGATGGATATGTAACACCAACTTCCATTTCTACCTTGATAGAACAACGCACAATTTCTTCATAGCTACTGAAGTCTCTTATAGTTAATGCCCTTCGAAGACTTGGTTTTAAGCCACTGAAAAATCGATCAACTTTACTTTCAGGTTGGATGATAATACCAGAAGAATACCTTGCAAGTCTTGTAAAATTTGCTTCATAGGTACCAACAGATTCATCGTCCCTTTGCTTCAGTTCAAGAAACTCTTTCTCCATCTTTGTTCGAAGAATACGAGGGAAGTACTTACTGAAAAACAAGTTCTTGAACTCGTCCCATTCCATGGACTCAATTTCATCTCTTGGCCTCGTATTCTTGATAAGATTCCACCATTGATCAGCTTCACCTTCCAAACGATATACTGCTAAGATGACTTTATCATGTTCAGAACATTGAAGAACTGAAAATATCTTTTCAGTAGTACTGATCCATTGTTCAGCCACAAGTGGATCAGAAGACCCACTGAAAGAAGGTGGGCGTTGCCTCATGAAGGACTCAATAGAATATTGTTCACTTCTCTGCTCATTTGGAAGTCCAGAATGATTCATCTCTTGTGTAAGTATAGCAATAAGATTTTGCACTCCATCTCCCATAACATTTGTTTGTTCAGGAGGGCAATCATTGCATTGTCCATTGCATTGATCAACACGGTTCCTTCGGGTTCCAGCCATCGTCTAAAACCCAAAAAGAATAGCGTGAGAGGCAAAAATCATGCTAGGGAACACAACATAATAAAGGGGGAGTACCTTCAATATCTAACATCTTAGGTTTAGTTCTATGATCGTTAGCGTAATTCTATTACTATAACCTATACGTATACTTATCCCTAGGGACATCCCTAGACATACCTTAGAAATATCTCTAGGGATCTCACTAACGTTTTCGCATCCTAGTTTCCAAAGGTTGACTAAACCTTTCCTATGATACCAACTGTAGAGACCCGAAGCCTGACGTACATTGACATTAAATTACATTTGCGGAATACTTAGTACATAACAAAAACACACACTAAAGGATCGTAATAGTTTAGTGTCTTTGGAAACTCGGAACGTAATCTTCTAATCGTGGTGAAAGTTCTTCAATATCTCCCATAAAGGTCATCCCTTTTTTTTACCTAAAACCTTTCTTTATATCCTGGGAAAAAGAAAACATAAAAGGGTGAGCTCAAATGCTCAGTAAGGGTAAACAAAAGAAGTATCAATCACATCATATATATAAGAACATAGCTTTTTGAAATCTTAACCTGCAAAAAAGCTCAGAATAACATGGGATAAATCATAGAAGTGAAATGTAATCCCAATAATCATTACTTAAAACATGAAACTTTGTGGCATACACACATAATCATAGAGAATCATTTCTTGTTAGTCAAGACTCAATGCCAAGACTATCTTAGTGGACAAAGTCCCTTTCTGAATCGAGTAATCCTCGTTTCAGTCCTGTTTCACTGAACCGGTATAACCTACCATTCCAGCCATGTCTATCTCATGAGATATGAAATCTTTACCCAATGCATTGGAGGGAGATATAGGTCCCACCCATCTCTTAATGAATCCTTTCTTATGTGTGCCACAAAATCATAAATCATACATCATTTCATAACCCATGTAATAAAAATGGGATTCTTAAACAACATGACATCATAAAACCATTCATATAAGATAAAGGAATTCATAAACATAATTCCATCACAACATAGTCAAATCAATGTAAAAATATGGATAGAAACAGAACCCTTTAATATCTTAGATGGAAAATAATTTTGATAAAACACTTGAATTGAATTCTTGAGGAAAATATCCTTTGTTCTTTAAAAACATCATGCAATTTTAAAAGAAAGAGATTTTATTGAAAATATTCATTAAATATTTTAGAGGAAGCTTCATGAAAATAAGGCTTTATAAAACATTAGAAATCCGTTCGTGCCGTATAAGTTAAAAAAAACATTCTTCTCGTACTTTTGTCGGAAAAGTCAAAAAGTCCCTCGTGCGAAAAACGACAAAAGATTCCTTTCATATCTTTTACTAAAAACTCACCGAAGGGTAAAATTGGATTTAAACAATTGTAGGTGGATGGAAATAATATTACATATTGATGAAACATGGATGTGGATGATAAAATACACCCCAGTAAATACTTACGAATAAACAATCTCGGATAAAAATGAGATTGTGATATTTCCCTTACCTTAGGTCCGATTTGCTTTGTAAGTGTCCGAACCTCCTCTTCTTTGAAGTGCCTCTTTGAGACCTCCTCTTATGGAACTAAAATTGGTCTTTGAGGAAGACCAGAACCTCTAGTATATTTCTAGGGAAGTGGAGAAGAGATTTTGGCAGGGGTTGGCCGAGCTTGAGTGCTCAAATTGGTGTGAGGAGGAGGGGGAGGAGGTGTCCTTTTATAGGGGAGGAGAGGGGCACCTTAGGAATATCTCAAAATATTATTT
Organism: Viscum album; assembly: GCA_963277665.1. Taxonomy (NCBI): domain Eukaryota; kingdom Viridiplantae; phylum Streptophyta; class Magnoliopsida; order Santalales; family Viscaceae; genus Viscum; species Viscum album. The sequence continues at coordinate 557,393,607 of OY728138.1, forward strand.
TATATTAAAGTCAAAATCAGTTTATAATGGTTCCAAAGGGTCTTATTTCGAAGATAAAGTGGGGAAGGGTCGAAATCCTATCAACCAATAAGATTTAGACAAGTTTAGGGTATTGTTTTAACCTTATCAATTAGATTTAACTCTAAGTTAAATAATTTTACTTTTACCGTGTCTTTTTGTTTTCTTTCACTATATGGTTAATATACTTACTATAACATGCCAAACGAACCCCAAATTGTTTATTATTAAAATATATATCCTTATCTAAGTCATTTGGCCGAACCTTAGATTTTTAGGAATAAAATAACAATTAATAATATAATATTTGATTTAAAAACTATTTTGTGTCAATTTTGACACTATTTGATATATGATTTTTGTGAAAGTCATAAAAGAATTATATGTTCGAACCAAGTTGATTAAATCAACAATAATATATCATAGTGACCTAGAAAATTAGTGGAATTCATAAAAAGTCTCAAATTACATTCATTTGAGCATTTATAACATCAATTATGTTAATATTTCCTTAAAAAGGGTAATTACTGCATCATCGTTGTGTCATAAATAAATTAATTTATATAAAGTCTAAAAATTATAAATAAAATATCATTATGTAGGAAATCTTTTTAGCTTTCTAATTAATATTTGCAATCGAATTTATATTATGTATAACCCTATATTAAAAATGTTTTAGTAAATAAACTTTGATTTTGTCTCTTTTAACTCTTCTTTGAATTAAATAATAATAAATGTCCTAATCTAATCCAAGTGGGCCTAAATGGTCATATTTTATTCATAAGGTTGTTTTTGGTCGAATTACACTTATCCAATAGAATTAGGACATGTGTTAGGGTAATAGTAATATCATATTTACCCTTAGTTACCCTATTTACTATTAACCGTGGTAAAAAAAGTAAAAAGTTACTATTCACCAAAAAATTATTTTTATCTCATTGAACTACATTTTACTTACTGATATCAACCGTGTCTGTCGGATTTTCGAAATTCCATTCACAGAAGCGGTAAAATTAAGTTTTATGCAAAATTCAGTTTTTAACCTACCACTTATAGTTTCACTATTCATCAAAAATTGATGTTTTTCAGAACAATGCCAAAATTTCATCCTAAGCTATATTTTATATTCCGAATTCAAAAATGAAATCTATTTTACCAAATTCATAACATAGAATTTGCATTAATTAATTTTATAATTAAATCCCGCTGTTAAAACAAATAGCGTGTTTTTAAGAAACAATATCTATCAAAAGATTGACACTTGTTTATGTCTAGTTTAAATGTGAAATTACATCCAATGACCAACATTGTATTAAATTGTAAAAATATATTCTAAATATACTTTAGAACCACTCAAATTAATAATTTATCACTATTAATTATTTCGATTGAAAAAGTTTTTTTTAACTAAAATTTAGTAATTTTCACTATTCATCAAAATATGAAAGTTATCCGAAAATCACCAAAATTTCACCTTAAGCTAATTTCGATATTCCGAGTCCAAAAATGAAGTCCATTAAGATTTACAAAATTTCAAAAAGTGGTTATTACTATTCATAACTGCTAGTTTTAATAATATCTTAATAGCATATCGTTGTTTAGCGAAACTCGGTGTTGCATACAACACACGCTATCGAGGAAGGTTGTGATTGCGTGTAATTCAAGCCAGGTCAGAGAAGTGTATTGTGAAAGATCCTTTTGGTGTAGAGTATAACACAAGATATTAAAAAGAATATTTTTCATAAAATCTCGGGCTGTTACAATGGGAACCTTCGAAACATGTACCCGGACCAAGTGTAGTACAGTGGGAGTGGGTCGTTGTAGCACCCACCTCAGCAGCACGGACAACAAGCTTCCGCTCCTCCAAGAGCAGACATTGCAAGAGGAAACTGACCTCAGGACGCTCCTCAAGGACCTCGACCAGGTCACGGTCAGGGAGCTGGCCGATAACCATGGGGCAGGGGAGCTGGGCATGGGCAGTTATAGACTGTATAGGAAGTAGTTATAGGTGGGTCGGAAGTCATTCAAGGTATGATCAACTTGTTTAGTGCCCATTATTATTCCTTGTTCGATACAGGAGCTTCACACTCTTTTGGTGCGCCCAGTCAGGCCTGTGATCTGGGTATAGATGCTGAGAGACTTCCAGCACCCCTGGTATTGAGTACACCAGTCGGAGGTTAGACCAACTTGTTTTATGTTTTCCGAGGGTTTAAACTGATGATAGGGCCACATCGGTCCGTTAAGGATCTTCTATAGTTGCAGATACAACCAAACAATGTAGTCCTAGGAATTGACTAGTTATTCTCTGTATGTTCCATTATTTATTTCTTCCATGGAAGGACCGTGTTTTTAGATTCAGGCGGTCGACGTGTGACTTTCCTCCGCAAGAGGGGTTACGAGGAAGGTAACTGGCGAGTGGAGAACCTCATTTTCTTATTAGCTGAACTGTCAGTGGAGTCAGCGGATACAGAAATGGTGGAAGTCACAGGGGTCTTCAATGACTTCATGGATGTCTTCCCTAAAGAGGTGGTGAATCTACGACCTCTATGTGATGTTGTGTTTGGGATATAATTGCAACCTGGTGCCTATCTTATTTCAATGGGTCCCTACCATATGGTGCCTTAGGAGTTGTGGGATTTGCGGATTCAGATTTAATATCTAATGAAGAAGGGTTTTGTTCGACCATGTGCATCACCATGGGGTGCTCCAGTCTTGTTCACGAAGAAGGCAGATGGTGGTCTGAGACTGTGCATAGACTACGGGACACTGAACCAGGAGACAGTCAAGAATCACTACCCCTTCCAAGGATAGATGGTATATTTGACCAGTTGAGGGGAGCATTTTGGTTCTCTATGATCGATGTGCGGTCTGGGTATCACCAGTTGAGGGTGAAGGAGGATGACATCACGAAGACTGCCTTCTAGTGTAGGTATGGTCACTTTGAGTTTGTAGTCATGTCGTTCGTCTTTACGAACACACCAGCTGTGTTCATGGGGCTCATGAACTCCCTCTTCCGGGAATAAATGTACTGGTTTATAATTGTGTTTATTGACGACATCCTGATCTACCCAAGATCAGAGGAGGATCACGCTGAGCACCTGAGAACAGTTTTAGAGGTCCTCCGGCAGCACCAACATTATAGGAAATTGTCCATCTTCAAGTTATGTACTCGATAAGTGCACTTATTTGGACACGTGGTGTCTGAGCATGGAATAGCAGTGGACCCATCGATGGTCGAGGTGGTTGTTTCTTGGGAAGCACTAAAGAATGTGGAAGAAGTTTGTAGTTTCCTAGGTCTTCCAGGTTACTACCGGAGATTCATTCCCAACTTGTAACAACCTTATATTTTATGAGAATTATTCTTTTAATTTCATTGATATCTTGTGTTGTATGCTACACCAAAATTATCTTGTGCTACACACAACCTCGTATTAGCATGCAGTATACGCAACACTTTTCTTGGCTTGTGTTACACACAATTTCAAGTTCGTTTTGTAGAAATTATTCTACGCAAAAATATGTATAGATTTTGTTTAATATATAAATGAAATAAGTTTTGATTATTTTATACGCAACAACAAAGGGATCTTTCACTACATGCAACCTTTACTTGGCTTGCATTACACGCAATCACGACCATCCTCGATCGCGTGTGTAGTACGCTATACAGGGTTACACTAAACAATAATATATTATTATAATATTATCATGAACTATCTTTTATTAATAGTAGTATCTACATTTTTAATTTCATGACATTATAATTCATCTTACACATTTTATATAACATTGTATGAGAACAAAATAAATTTTTCGGGTAAAATAAGTATTTTTCAAAAAATACAGTTTTGTCGCCTTTTGATGGCACACCCAAATTAAATATATTTTAGAACATGTTTATAAGTTCAATGTGACAAAATAAATTATTCTTTGGAATCAGGATATAAAAATTTACTTTGGATTATTTTTTCATATTATTCTGATAACTTTTATATTTTAATGAATAGTAAAAACATGCTATATTTTATTTAAAAACAACTTTTTTCATCGCAATAATTTATATGGTTAAATTATAATATTAAATGGTTTTAAAGTATTAATAGAAAATATTTTTACAATTTAATATAATGCATGTCATTACCATTAATTTTACATTGAATTCATAGGTAAAAACATTTCAATATTTGGCAATGTTTTAACTTTTAAAAGTTGTTTTCCTAACAATGATATTAATTTCAAATTAATTACATGCAACATATGTGCTTTGAATTTTGAAAAATGGATTCCATATTTGAATTCAGTGGGTCCAAATTATGTAAATAGGTTACTTTTATTTTGATATTATGAATAGTAACTACGATATTTTTTATTTACTATAGTTAAAGGTAAATCGGTTAATTAAGGGTAAAAATAAGATTATAAAATTATAGTAAAACCTGAAAAATTTTTATTGGATAACTAAAAGTAGACCCATATCACCTAAGGGTTGGAATATAATCATTTTATGGACTTTTTTCTATAAAAATAATTTAATTATTATTAAAACCAAAGAAAGTGACAACATGTCACTCTCTTAAATCTTATAAGTATAATAATTTTAATTTAGTGATAAACTTCATGAAACTTCAAACATAAATAGTCTCCAAAAAGATAATAAAATTAGATTCATCATATGAATTTATTTATAATTTTTAGGGATAAAATATTTATTATTAAAGGTGACACAATAGTGATGTTGAAATAATTTTATTGATTGAAATATCAAAAAAATGTTTTTAAAAATAATAAAATAAATATTATATGAACTATTTAATGTGCTTAACTATTTTTCTAGATAAATATGACATGTTATGAATCTATTAAAGCTTTTATTTTGAACATATCTTTCATGCGTTGTTTATTTAAATTCAAATAAATGAATAGTGTCAAAATTGACACTATTGTTATTTTATAAAAATAACATTATATAAAATTTTTTAAAATCACAAAAATGATTAAAAATTATAAATTAAAATTTATAGGGTCTAAAATGTCATAACGTATCCAATTATGGACAATTCAAAACACATAAGTAATTATTTATAACAATTTTAAATTTAGAATCTTATCACCACAAATAAAATTAAATAGATTAAATAAGGATAAATGAAGTTGATAATGTTTAACATAAATTCCAAACACGTATAAATTTTATTGGTTGATGATATTACAACCCTATATCATATAAGCATTGTATTTGAGTCATTTTTTAAGTTTCTATGTTGGGTTTGAATTTATTATAAATTAATATTTCTTGTAATTCCAAAGGTGCCCCTCTCCTCCCTTATAAAAGGGCACCTCCTACCTATCCTCTTCACAACACATTGAGCTTTCAAGCCCTCCCATCCCTTTACAATTTCTCTTCTCAGCTTCCCTATCAACATTCTGAAGGTTCTGGTCCTCTCAAAATACCAACTCTAGTTCCTTAATAGGAAGCTTAAAGGAGGTGCGTCGAAGAAGAGGTAATCTCTTCTACCGATTCTTTCAAGTTTCATTCTTCTTCAACTTGTTCTTATATAGATGCTTAATTATAATTTAATAACATCAGTATCACTAATATACTGATATGTTATTATAAATATGAAATAACCCCATTTCACCTTCTATCCATCTTACAGAAAATGAAACCACCGCGCGTGCGTACGTACGGAATACCGTCTCCACGTAGTGGTGTAATCAGTTTTTCCACCACCACCATACTTGGATGGGTATAATGGTGTAAATAATAACTATATATGGTAATTATAACATCATAACGATTATGAGATATTATATCATTCACTCCAATTCAATTAAATAATTATGGGAACAATATCATCACTCGTGCGTACGTATGGACTACCGTCTCCACGAACGCGATGAGATTCATTTTCCATGATTAACCATTCAAGTATGATTATAAATTATATATAAAAAATAATCATGAAATATATTACATAATATTGATACTAGATTTATGTACATATATGTTTCATTTACATAATTCCATTTAATTCAATCAGGAAACAAAAACAGTGTTCAACCGTACGTACGGCCAACCGTCTCCATGAACGGTGTATTTCATTCCATTTATCGACCTATCATATATATTTATATGATTAATATGTATTATATATAAATCATGTTTTAAATTCTGGAATTAATTAAATCAGGATATAAGTAATAATATCAATAACAACAAGTCGAAACACGTAGTATAAATGAAATGATTTTACCCAAAATGCAGCTTTAACATAGAATTTACAAAATAACGGGTAATATAAAGTCATAAGTAAAGCATATATGATATCATAACAATGAATATGATTCATTAATAAGTCAATGACATTATTTAAATCATTATACAGGAGGTTCGAATACATACGAAGCATATCAGACATAAGGTAAGGGATAACTTTTCCAATCTTGTTTTTATCCGAGATTGTTTATTCGTAAGTATTTACTGGGGTTATATTTATCATCCATCTCCCTGTTTTATAAAAATGGTTTCATGTATGTTTAAATTCCTTTTTACCCATTTATGAATTTTACTACAAGGTATTTAAGGAATCTTTCTTTCGATTACCATACGAGGTACTTTTTCACTTTTCTGGAAAAAGTACAGGAAGAATGATTTTTTAACATATACAACATTAATGGATTTTTACGGTTTTATAACACCTTATTTCCATGAATCTTACTCTACCAGATTTCTTGACTATTTTCAACAAAATCTTTTTCTTTTAAAATTTCATGGATTTTTGTGAAAAGAAAATTATTTTGAAGAAGAAAGGATATTTTACACAAGAATTCATTTAAAGTGTTTTATCAAAACCATTTTCCATCTAAGATGACATTATTTCATATGTGTATGTTTCAAGTATAACGTCTCTATGATTTATATGGTTTCACTTTTCTTATGATGAAATGATAACCATTTTTTTATATGGATTATGTTATGATGGGATGATGTTTATGAAACATATTTTATTCTTTTGGTTATGATTAATTATTTATGTTTATATTGTGGCACATGTAATAATGATTTAATTATGATATGGGTGGGACCAATATCTCCCTCCAATGCATTGGGTAAAGATTTATATCTCATGAGATAGAAATGGCTGGAATGGTATGTTAATCTGGTTCTGTGTTACAGGACTGGAACGAGGAGTGAACATGATTCAGAAAGGGACTTTGTCCACTAATATGGTCTTGGGAAGAAATGACTTAGCTAATATGGAAATAATATCATGTGCTTAGTGGTTTTCCAAAATTACATGTTTTATTCCCATTATATTTTATCATGATTTTTGTTCCTTTATGATATATGCCTTACGTACTTCCATGATTTATGTCTTTACTCATGATTTTGATGTTTAGATTTTCTGTCCAAGTTTTCTTTGCATTCAAATGTTTATGGATGGTTTTATTTTATCTATGTTTACCCTTACTAAGCATTTGAGCTCACCCTTTTTATGTTTTCTTTTCCCTAAGATATAAAAGAAAGGTTTTAGGTAATAAAACAAAAGGGGAAGACCATTATGGGAGATGTTGAAGATCTTTCACCATGATTAGAAGATTATTTTTCCGAGTTTCCAACAACACTAAACTATTACGGTCATTGAGTGTTGGATTTTGTTATGTATTTAGTATTCCTCAAAAGTAATTTAATTTACATGTACGTCGGGTTTGGGGTCCCTACAGTTGGTATTAGAGGAAAGGTTTAGTTAACCTTGGGAAACTATGATGAGAAAAATTTAGTGAGATCTCTAGAGATATTTCTATGGTATTTCTAGGTATGTTCCTAAGGTTATGTATATGTATAGGTTACAGTCCAATAATTATGATAAAGATCATGATTAACCTATGATTAAACCGAAGATGTTAGAGATTAAAATTACTCCCCTAGATTATGTTTCTTGCCTAGTTTGATTTTTTCCTCTCATACTGTTCTTTTTGTTTTTTAGAAAATGGCTGGAAATAGGTAGATTCACGATAATGGAGGATGTGATGGACAATGGAATGATATTCTTCATGAGAAACCTAATGAAACGGGATTTGGAAGTCCAAACGTCATTATTATTCCTAATCAGAAATATCATAATATGATCAATAATCTCACTTTTGGTAATTTTCTTGACTCAGATAATAAGAGAAATATGGAGTTTAATGATGATCATAGAGGAAAGAAAGTTCAATTTCCATCATGTAAATTATGTGGTAAGAGGCATCAGGGAGGATGTTTCAATGGAACTAAAATATGATTTGGGTGTGGAAAAGAATGACACAAAGCCAGCAATTGTAAAGGAGAAGGTTCATTTAACACCATGGACTAGGATAATAGTATTTCTAATACATCAATGATGGATAAATGTTTTAAATTTGGAATGTACGTGCATTATTCAAACCAATTTTCTAAGCGAAGGTTTCATGAAGAGAATCACCATGGTCGTATGGGTAGTATTTATGTTGATGATGATGAAGAGACTACAAATGATATATGAGATAAAAGAAATGATGAATCTTAGTCAGTGGTTTAAGAAGGTAGTGGAATGATAATATGTTTATCAAGAATAATGTATAGTACTATGGAATAAATAAAAATCTAAGGATTGTTACACTGTTGCCGATCCTTGAGTTTCTGAAAGTATATGATGAATGATACTGATAACCTTGAAAGGTTATTCAAATATTTTTGGAAGGTAGATGATATGTGAATAATGAAAGCATAAGGACATAATGAGATGTTTGATAGTATTAATGATCTCATGACTTGTATAACGAAAATGTGATATCATTTTTTGAGTATACATATTTTTGGGATTTTCTTATGTGGATAGAGTTACCATTTGAAAACATTCATGTTTTCACTAAGGTTCAATGGGTATTCATTTTTCAAGAGAATACATGATTAAGGAATTCACATGTTTGGAATGTGACCAACAAGATATATATATCTTATGATATATGGGAGATAAATGATTGTATTCAATGCTTGGTAGATGACCTTTCTTGTAATCGTTTTAGTTATACTATGAGATTGAACAGAAGTATTTTGGATAAACCTAAATATTGTAATAGATTAAGTTCAATATAATATAGTACTGTTTAAGGATAGAACTTTTTGTTTTCTTATAATATAATAGTTTTAGAAAAATGACAACCCATAGGACGGGCGACAACCTGTCGCGTCAGACAAGGTTGCGGGAATCGAACCCACAACCGAAGTGTGACAGGCCTTTATCGCCTACCATTGTCCTACAGGAAATCCCGGGTTAGTAGAAACTAGTTTTATTTTATTAAGCAGGATGATATATGAAGTGTAATTCCATTTTGGAACCATATGCGATTAATCTCACCATAGATGGACTTATGTATATAACTTTGGCTAAAATTTTTTAAACATATGGAATGACCTATCATTCTATCACATGATCTGCTAAAACTTCAAAAAAGGAAAATTCAACATCATTTGATTAAGAGATGAAGTGGAAATTGTTTGAGGCACAAAAAACGTTGAGATTGTACCAAAATCATGTAAGTATTTCATTTAATTCAAAAATTCTTCAACAATTGTGAAATGATCTTGAAAACCAAAAATGTTGGCATGGTGCCCTCATATCTAATGAATTAGACGGTACCTTAGATCATCACAAATTTATGGCATTGTGACTGTTGGTTTTTTTCATAGCCTTGTTCTCCACAACTCTCCATCAGAACTTGATGGTCATATTTCTCTTCCATATCCATATTTTCACCTTTGTTCTCATATGTGGGAACCCAAGTGATGAGTTACTTTGGGTATCTGTTTTGTTTCTAACGTTCATTTTCTAAAATTAAGATTTAGTATTCCTCTTTACGGTGTGGGTTTCTATGAAAAAAACTTTCAAGTAGTAAACCATTTATAACCCCGACCAATTTCGAGGGAGAAATTCATTTTAAGGGAGGTAGAATGTAACAACCCGACATTTTATGAGAAATAATATTTTTAATTTCATTGATGTCTTGTGTTGTATGCTACACCAAAATTATCTTGTGCTATACACAACACCATATTAGCTTGCATGATATGCTACACTATTCTTGGCTCGTGTTACACACAATTTCAATATCGTTTGGTAGAAATTATTTTACAAAACATTATGTATAGATTTTGATTAATATATAAATGAAATAAGTTTTTATTATGTTATACGCAACAACAAGGGGATCTTTCACTACACACAACCTTGACTTGGCATGCATTACACGCAATCACGACCTTCCTCGATAGCATGTGTAGTACGCAATACTGGGTTTCACTAAACAACGATATATTGTTATAATATTATCATTAACTATCCATTATTAATAGTTATATCTACATTATGAATTTCATGAAATTATAATTAATCTTACACATTTTATATAACATGGTATGAGAACAAAATAAATTTTTCGGGTAAAATAAGTATTTTTAAAAAAATGCAGTTTTGACACCTTTTGATGGAAAACCCACATTAAATTTAATTTTTAGATGTTTATAAGTTCAATTTGAAAAAATAAAATTCTTCTTTTTAATCAAGATATAAAAGTTTACGTTGGATAAATTTTACATATTATTCTGATAACTTTCATATTTTGATGAATAGTAAAAACACGCTATATTTTAATTAAAAACAAATTTTTTCATCACAATAATTTATTTGGTTAAATTATAATAATGATTTGTTTTAAAGTATAAATAGAATATATTTTTACTATTTAATATAATTTATGTCATTACCATTAATTTTACATTGAATTCATATGTAAAAACATTTCAATCTTTGGAAATGTTTTATCTTTTAAAACCTTTTGTCTTAACAACGGGATTAATTTTAAATTAATTACTACAACTTTTGTGTTTTTAATTTTGAAAAATGGATTCCATATTGGAATTCAGTGGGTCCAAATTATGTTAATAGTTTACTTTTATTTTATTTTTTTTTATATTATGAATAGTAACTATGGTAATTTTTATTTACTGTAGTTAAAGATAAATCGGGTAATTAAGGGCAAAAATAAGATTATAAAATTACAGTAACACCTTCCAAAATTCTATTGGATGTATAAAAGTCGACCCATATCACATAAGGGTCTGAATAGATTATTTTTATGGACTTTTTCCCATAACAATAATATAATTATTATTAAAACCAAAGAAAGTGACAACATGTCACTCTCTTAAATCTTATAACTATAATAATTTTAATTTAGTGATAAAATTCATGAAACATCGAACAGGAATAGTCTCCGGAAAGCTAATTAAATTATCTACATCATGTAAATTTATTTTGAATTTTTAAAGATTAAATAATTATCATTAAAGGTGACACAATAGTGATGTTGAAATTATTTTATGGATTGAAATATCAAATAAATGGTATTAAAAATATTAAAATAAATATTATATGAACTATTTAATGTTCTACACTAATTTTCTAGATAAATATGACATGTTATGAATCTACTAAATCTCTTTTTTGGAATATATCTTCTTTGAGGAGTTTTTTTAAATTCAAATAATTGAATAGCATCAAAACTGACCCTATTGTTATTTTATACAAATAACATAATATAAAATTGTTCAAAAGTCACAAAAAAATTAAAAATTTTAAATTAAAATTTATATGGTATAAAATTTCATATATTGTCCAATTATGGACATTTCACAACACATAAGTTATTATTTATAAAAATTATAAATTTAGAATCTTATTACCACAAATAAAATTAAAAATATTACATAAGGATAAATCAAGTTGATAATTTTTAAAATAAATTCCCAACATGTATAAATTTTAATGGATGATGGTATTACAACCCTATCTAATCTAAGAATTATATTTGAGTCATTTTGTAAGTTTTTATGTGGGGTTTAAATTTATCATAAATTAATATTTCTTATAATTCCAAAGTTGCCCCTCTCCTCCTTTATAAAAGAGCACCTCCTCCCTCTCATCTTCACAACACTATGAGCCTTAATTCTTGGCCAACCCCTACCAATTTCTCTTCTCCACTTCCCTAGATAATTTTTTTAGGTTATGGCCTTCTCAAAAGTCCAACTCTAGTTCCTTAAGAGGAAGCTTAAAGGAGGTGCATCGAAGAAGAGGCAATCTCTTCTACCGATTCATTCTATTTTGATTCCTCTTCAACTTCTTATTTTTTAGTTGTTTTATTATAAATTAATAACATCAGTATCACTAATATACTGATATGTTATTATAAATATGAAACAATCCCATTTAACCTTCTATCCATCCTACGGAAAATGAAATCTCCGCGCGTGCGTACGTTCGAAATACAGTCTCCACGCCGTGGTGTAATCAGTTTTCCCAGAACCACTTTACATGGATAGGTATAATGGTGTAAATAACAAATATATATAGTTATTATAACATAATAATTATTCTGAGATATTATATCATCCACTCCAATTCTATTAAATAATTATGGGAACGATATCATTGCTCATGCGTACGTTCGGAATACCGTCTCCACGAACACGATGAAATTAATTTTCCATGATTAACCATTCAAGTATGATTATAAAGTATATATAATAAATAATCATGAAATATATTACAAAATAATGATACTGGATTTATGTACATATATGTTTCATTTACTTAATTCCATTTAATTCAATAAAGAAACGAAAACAGCGTCCATGCGTACGTACGGCCAACCGTCTCCATGAACGATGTATTTCATTCAATTTAACGATCTATCATATATATTTATATTCTGAATATATATTATATATAAATCATTTTTTAAATTATATAATTAAGTAAATAATGATATGAGTAATAATATCAAGAACAAAAAGTTGAAACACGTATGATAAATGAATCGATTTTACCAAAAACGCTGCTTTAACATGGAATCTAGAAAAGAAAGGGTAATATAAAGTCATAAGTGAACCAAATATGATATCATAACAATGAATATGATTCTTTAATAAGTCAATGACATTATTTAAATCATTATACAGGAGGTTCAAATACATACGAATCATATCAGACATAAGGTAAGGGATAACTTTTCCAATCTCGTTTTTATCCGAGATTGTTAATTCGTAAGTATTTAATGGGGTTATATTTATCATCCATGACCTTGTTTTATAAAAATGGATTCATGTATGTTTAATGTCCTTTTTACCCATTTTTTAATTTTACTACATGGTATGTAAGAGATCTGTCTTTTCTTTACCATACGAGGTACTTTTTGACTTTTCCGGCAAAAGTATGAGAAGAATGTTTTTTTAACTTATACAGCATGAACGGATTTTTACGGTTTTATAAAGGCATATTTTCATGAATCTTTCTATACAAGATTTCATGACTATTTTCAACAAAATATTTTTCTTTTAAAATTGCTTGGAATTTTGTGAAAAGAACATGATTTTGAAGAAGAAATGATATTTTCCTCAAGAATTCATTTCAAGTGTTTTATCACACCCATTTTCCATCTACGATTGCATTATTTCATATGTGTATGTTTCAAGTATAATGTCTCTATGATTTACATGGTTTCACTTTTCTTATTATGAAATGACATCCATTTTTTTATATGTATTATGTTATGATGGGATTATGTTTATGAAACCCATTTTATTCTTTGGGTTGTGATGAATGATTTAGGTTTATGTTGTGGCACATGTAAGAATGATTTAATTATGAGATGGGTGGGACCTATATATCCCTCCAAAGCATTGGCTAAAGATTTATATATCATGAGATAGACATGGCTGGAATTGTAAGTTAATCTGGTTCAGTGTTACAGGACTGGAATAAGGAGTGAACTCGATTTAGAAGGTGACTTTCTCCACTAAGATGGTCTTGGAAGCAGTTCCCTGGATAATATAGAAATCATATAATATTCTTAATGGTTTTCCAAAATTACATGTTTTATTCCCATTTTATTTTATCATGATTGATGTTCCATTATGATATATGCCTTACATACTTCCAAGATTTATGTCTTTGCTCAAGATTTTGATGTTTAGATATTATGTTCAAGTTTTATTTGCATTCAAATGTTTATGGATTATTTTATGTAATCTATGTTTACCCTTACTGAGAATTTGATCTCACCCTTTTTATGTTTTATTTTCCCTAGGATATATATAATGGTTTTAGGTAAGGAAAAAAAGGGGAAGATATTTATTGGAGTTATTGAAGATCTTTCAACATGATTAGAAGATTATTTTTCCAAGTTTCCAAAGACACTAAAATATGATGATCCTTGAGTGTTGGTTTTTGTTATGTATTAAGTAAACTTCATAATTAATGTAATGTCCATGAATTTCAGGTTTGGGGTCTCTAGAAAACTTCTCATGAGTTTCAACACCTTAGACAGCCTTGACAAAGATAGACTAGGCTTTCATGTGGAATGGGCAGTGCGAGGCAGCCTTCAGCTATCTGAAGGTGAAGTTTGTTAGTGTCCTAGTGCTGAGGTTTTCAGAAGAAGGGGTAGAGTATGAGGTATTCTGTGATGCTAAAGGGAAAGTCTTGGGGTGTGTGTTGAAGCAACAGCAAGGGGTAATCTCCTGCGGGTCTTGGCAGTTACATCCCCATGAGTGTAACTATACCACCCATGATCTGAAGCATGCAGTGGTTGTTTTCACACTAATGTTGTGGTGACATTACCACGTCAGGGAGGGAATCATTTTCTTCATGGATCACAAGAGCTTGAAGTATATCTTCTCCCAGCAATGCCGGAATTTTCAGCAGCGAAGGTGGATGGAGCTCCTTCAAAACTAAGACTTCGAAAACTCCTACACCTTAGGAAAGGGGATTTTGGTGGCCAATTCCATGAGCAGAAGTCATAGATGGATGTGTTTTGAGAATAGGTAGATGCTTGGAAGGCAATGGATGATTTGTCTTCCCAGCACCTGGATGCATGGATGGATGGTAGTAGAGTCTGTCTATTTCAGATGACAATGCAATCCTCTCTATTGCAACAGGTGGAAGAGTCTCAGTGGGGGATGTGGAGGCTGACGTGATGCGCAATCGCATTAACCAGGGCAATGCCCCCGAAGGATGGTCGAAAGATGGGAAGAATCAAGTGTTGTTTTGTGGAAAGTTGTTTTTTCTCATGGGAGTGTGTGAGTGAGTTCTTGGAGAGTTCCAAAACTCACCCCTGGTAGTGCACCAAGGAGTTTCCAATATATACCGGTTTCTGAGGGGTCAATTTTGGTGGCCCGGGGTGAGGTGGGAAGCATTAGAGTTCGTGGAAATGTGCATCATGTGTCATCAGTTGAAGGCCAAACATGGTGTCCCAAGAGGTATGTTACATCATTTAGATGTCGCCAAGTGGAAGTGGGACATCATCTCGATGGATTTCGTCACTGGACTACCTAGAGTTCAAGGGGTTGCGAATCTATCTGGGTAGTGGTGGACCGACTAACAAAATCGTCTCACATCTTGGCGAACAAGGATTCAGGTACGATAGATTCCCTGGCGCAGAGGTACATGGATGAGGTGGTGTGGTTGCATGGGTTTCAAAGGTCCATAGTCTCGGATCTGGATACCCATTTTACCTCACAAGTTTGGAGGGGATTGCAGCATGCTTTTGGCACTCAGCTATGTCTTAGCACTACTTTCCACCCCAAGACAGATGGGACGACAGAGCTCACTATCCAAATAGTGGAATATATGTTGCGGGCATGCGTTTTGGTCTTTGGAGGATCGTGGGTGTGACACTTGTCTCTGGTTGAGTTTTCCTACAACAATATCCATCACTCTACAATTGGCATGGCTCCGTTCGAAGATTTGCACGGGAGGCCATGTCGCTCACCGGTGTGATGGGCAGAGGTTGGGAAAGCAGGCGTTCTTGGCCTGAAAGTGGTGCCAAGCACGACGGAGATGGTTCAGCTTATACGAGAGTGGATGAAGGTAGTGCAGGACTGACAGAAGACATATGCTGATAATAGGATAAGACCCTTAGAGTTTGAGGTCGAGGACCACGTCTTCATGAAGGTCTCCCCTCGGCATGGAAAACGAAGGATCAGTAGAGGGTGTAAGTTTATCCCAGGTTTGTCGGACCAATAGAATTGTTGCAGTAGGATGGCAAGGTGGCTTATCATTTGGCACTACCATCGCCACTACTAATAATGCACGATGCCTTCCTTGTGTCTCATCTCCGACAGAATCTACATAATGATTCACACTTCCTAGACTGGGGAAAGATGGATATCGAGGCCGAAATAACATTTTTATAAATACCTGTGATAATCGAGGATTGAAAGGAAAAAGTGCTTCATGGATGAACCATCCCATTGGTTCATGTGTTGTGGAGGAAAGGTGGCCTCGAAAAGAGTACCTGGGAGCGTGAGGCACATATGTGTGCCCAGTACCCAGAGCTGTTTTTTGTTCTGTTCTGTTTTATTTTATTTACTTGTTTGTGATGAAGCATTTTACCATGTTAACTCTCGAATGTATTTTTTTACTTGTTCTATGAATGTGTGTGAAGAGTTACGACTATGGGATGGGGAGGACCTGATCCCTAATCAAGATGCATTAAAGTGGTTGTGGTCAAACCCGTGCGGGCGAGTCAGTGCTGCCCAATGTGGATAGCATCTTGACATGGAGGAATGGACTCTGTAACCCATCGGACTGGACGATGTGACCATTGAACATTTGTGTGCTTGTTGTGGGAGAATAGCGGTATTGTATCCTTAGTCGTTTGGGAGATTGATGAGGATTAATCTTGAAAGGTATTTTGAGGTGGTTGTTCGGACCCCCCCCCCCCTCTTTTCTTCTGTTCTAGTTTCGATTCTGGAGGAAAATAATAGTTTGAGATGTATCTGATGTAACAGACTGGACCCTCCTGGTCTAGTACATTTACAAAACACTTTTCCATCAAATGGTTCCACCAAAATGGTGGCATCGTGAAAGTGGCACCGTGATGGTGGCACTATGAGGGTGACATAGTGAAGGTGGCACCATGAGGGTGACTAGGTGGCCCCATGACAGTGGCCCTGTGAAGGTGGCACCGTGAGGGTGACACGGTGGCACAATGTCCTCACCGAGTGGTCTTTGTTCTTTTCTAGTTCCCTAATTTTTCCGCTCCCGCAACATATCTTTCGACAGAAAAATGATTTAATCTCATCTTTCAATGCCATTTAAACCACATAAATGATATATAAAATTTACTCAAAGACCATAAACCATTAACTTTACAAAGTTTGAGGTTTTTCTTCGGTGTCACACCATTTCCACGTACCTTCCAGTTCCACCCCTATTGCACATTTTTACTCTGATTGGAGAAATATGTTTAACGCACAGCCATTATGGCCACCACTCCGATGGGAATAATTAAATGAATATTATTTCCATAGTTTGTAACTTCCCAACCATGTGGAAAACCATGATCCAACTTTAAAGTTGTTCAAAATTCTATATCCCGTAAAAATGGGATCTCATCCCTATATCACGCTAGAATTTCTTCCTTCTTCTTCTTGACTGGTCTCCTTTATCCTTCCTTGTACGTTTGGAGTCCACCCCCTACCTGAGGCATGTGGTGCACCTATTCTCAAGCTTCCCTACTCATTCATGGAGTCCCCGGAGTTCCTCCCCTACAAGTCGTGCATCCCCAATTCTTGGCACGCAATGTTAAAACGTCGATCCTTAATCAATACAAGTAGGGTTTTCCTTCATCTCTTCTAACTGTGTATCATGCAGGGTGGTTACGCAGTTGTTTATATGGTTATGGATGAAACAAAACATTAATAAAGATTAAAAACAGACTTTTAAAGAATGAAGGGGGTTTGATCGATGTTTCTACAGTATTTTCTTATCCTTGATTATTTATATTGTGAATTGTGCAGGCTTATGCCCACTGAAAATCATGGTCGTTGGTGGTCTTTCCTCGGGCACTAATGAAACCATGTCCTCTGTGATAATTGAATGGCCTAAAATGGAATTTGATTAATCACATAAACTCAGCTGATTTAATGGTTTCCCAGTGGACAATAACCCTTGTGTGATCACCCCGGTTAACCAAGAAGAAGGAACTAACATAACAAATGAATTACTCGATTCTGGAAACCTCCTTTCTTTGTCACAGTGGTATGTGTGTTTTTTTTTCTTGATGATTATGGGGTGATATGGATGGGATGGGATCTTATATTATTGTATGGTTGTTGGTTGTGGATCTGTGGCCGTGTGGGTCTGTATCTTGAAACTTTCTTTGGTTCTAGTACTGTGAGGGATCCCAAAGATCCCTTTGTTATTGTAAAATTACAAGAGAACCGGGTGTGAATGCTTAAAAGTTCTTATTGGTTGTTTTTATTTTCCAATGCTTGTGGTTATGCCTATTAGTTGCCCAGTAGTGAAGAATTTTTACTTAAATGGAATCACTTGAACATGAAACCGGTAACGGTTTAAATGGGGAATTGGTTCTGGGAATGAGTCGTGACTTGGCTGTGAGTGGGGTGCCTTTTATGAATGAATAGTAACAGGGGTGTTTATGCTTAGGTTGGCATTGGAAACCCTAGTATGGGATGAGTTCTTGTTACCTATACATATAATTGTAGTTATTATGTTTCTTATTCGTACCCCACCCATGTAAGGCACTTTGTGCCGAACACACCCTTTTCATGGGGGAGGGTGTTTTTCCCAACACTCATATGAGTGGCTGGTTACTAGCTCCTTTTATACTCCCTTTCCCAAACATCCCAATACTCATGTGGAAGGTTGTGACGGTATGAGGTCTATTATAGCCTAAGATTCTTCGGGCATGGTAGTTGTGGTGGTTGGCCTTGGTGTGTGCGGGCAGGTTCTTTCCCAAGTGTCTTCTGGATGAGGCACAGGTGTCTTCGGGCGTGGTCGTAGTTGTAGTGGCCCAAGTGTTTGTGGGTGAGTTCTGTTTTAGTGATGGCCCAGATGTGTACGGGCCGGGTGTGGCAGTGGGACTGCAGTTAGAATGGTCGGAGAGGTCTGATATGTAAGATGTCTTCAATAACCAGTGGGAAAGTGGTGTAGGGTACCCAAATGTCAATGTGTTATTACTTTTACATTACTTGACTTGCGTTATTTGGTGAGTGTTCCTTGGTGAGGCTTGGGTGGGTATTTTTCCATGCTAGGTGTTTTGGTTATCTCTTTTCTCATGGGGCATTAGAATTCCTCCCCACTTGTCTACGAGAGACTTTGGATTTTCCTACTGAGTATACTTGTATGCTCACCCTACATATATAAATCTTTTTTCAGGTTTCCTAGAGGACATCAGGGATCATGCTTGATCATATTAGTTCAGACATTGGGATAGTTGATGTTGATGTTTTCTTTTCTTTGCAACATTTTTTGGGGTTTTCTTTTACCTTATAGCATTTACTTTTGGAACATGCATATGGGAAGGGTTTGTTTTGGCTTTACTTGTACTTCCACTTTTGGTGTTTTTGATAAATACTATCTTATCTCCCGATCCGATTTAAAAAAGGTAATGTCTTCCATATTATGTGTGATTCTATACCCTTGGTTCTAGTCTCCACTCTGGGACCTATTGAAGGCAGGTCTCGGGGGTCATTATCTCACCTTCAAATTGAAGAAGGAAGTGTTTGGAAACCTGTTGTCCCTTCTCTCACCTTGGTGAATGTGAGTCATGACAATAATTTATTAAAACATTTAACAAAATAATATTATTTATAAAATTAAATTTAATCCCTCTTTGTGGAATAATAAAAAAATTATTGAAAATAATTTAAATCACATATATATGAAATTTATTCCTAACCAAAGAGTAAATAAATATAACATTACTTAAAATTTGTTGAATCATTTTATATACCAAAGAGAATATATTGATTGGAAAACATGAAAACCAATAAAATGCATGGAATAAAATATATGTGGTTTTATGGGCAAGATTTATAAAAGTTTCCTCATTTGAAATTTATCATAAAAAAACTGAAAGGAAATGTGATTTTAAAATAAATCCATTACATCAAGTCTCGTCCTACATATCATGAATTATAACCTGTTGTATAATTAATATAGACTTATTATACATATGTTATTGAACTATATTTATTTTTTATTACTATACTTGTTGAACTTATCACCCATTCAATAAAAATCATTTATCATCATCACCATTTTTGGATATAATTTTTTTTGTTTTTCATGTATGATTCATTTTAGTAGTTATAGTCCTAACACATTGATCATGGTTGAAAAAAATAAATAATTAAAATCAAGTAATCCCATGATATTATTCAACAAAAATAATCTTTATCCCAAATTCATTAATCATTCATGTCCTAGGAATTGTAACATCACTCATGTGGTTGGTAAAATAGACCTAAACACGAGCACTCTATAGAGTCTAAATGAGTAAGATAACTTTATATTATAATATTATTATAACATTTAAAGTAGATTATTCATGTCTTCAGTATAATATACACTCATTATTTATAATTTGGGAATCATCAAAAAGGTACATATATACAATAAAATATATCTCTCATGAGGAATGTAGTCCATACGTATCAACGAATGATACTTCCACTTTCTAATTTGGAAAGAGAAATGAAAAAACAAAAAATATATCATTAATTTTTTTTATTAACTACTAACTACTATATAAATTTAACAAAACCATCACTAAAAACATTCATTAGTGTCGGTGATAAAAAATAACAACATTGTGATGAAGAGGTGGTAGTCCATACATAGATACACGCGATACTTTCATTTCCCATTTAATGGAGTAGAGGTGGAAAATGGTTGTAAAATAATGATACTAAGGACACAATGAATTGATGAAACTAGATTAATTATTTTAGGATGGATACAATATATTTATAAAATGTATACTAATAAATAAACATTGATAGAGACACTAATGATGATTACCTATTCATTAAATGATCTCCATTAAATTACACATTAATCAATGTTAGGATGGTCTTAAGAAAAAAATGGATGACCATTTACATGGAAATGGAATTAATTATGTGAATCTTGAAAGTATTTTCCATTGTATGTGGCTCAAAATAATTAAATAATAGAGGATATGTGGTTCCATTTAATATGATAAGATAGTGACACAATTTTTATTTTTAAATGATTTTAATTAAAATAAGGTATATTCGAGTTACATTAAAACATTAGAACCCCAATGTGATAGTTATGTTGTGATTTAATCTACGTAGAATTTTTTAAAAAATCATTGTTAGAATCGTTTTGGGGAATTTTAAGCATTATTTCAGAGAAAAACCCTCGTTAAACCAAATCTATCCTAAACCATGATAACATAAATTTTTACCATGTTATCATAATTATGAGCACACAAAAAAGGGGTATTATAAAAAATATTTTGACATGATTATTCAAAATATTGAATCAATTTTATTAGAAAATTAATTTATAGAAGGAAGAAAATAATTTTAAAATTTTTACCAAAAAGTTATGACAAATAAATTTTGGTAAAATAATCCGTTTAAAAGAAATAATCATTTTACGCAGAGGTCATGTAAGAAGTTGATTTACATGATTTTTTTTTAAATAATAAAAAATGAAATTATTTAAACTTTTGGATCTATATAAAGATGAATTTAAGGTTAAAAGTAAAAATAATTATAGAATAAATCAATTTGATGAATTAGATAGTTATATTTATTGTAAAATTATTTTTTAATTTTTACATTGAAAAGGAAATAATTCAATCAAAAATATTTTTATATAAGGATTTTATTTAAATGATCTACATATAAATTTTCAAATATGACTTTCCATGAATTAATTTCATATTTAATTATTAAAATAAAAAATAACTTATGGTCAAATTTTTCTATTTTTTAGAAAACTCTAATTTTATGATGAAGAAAGAAAATACCGATTATAAATAAAGTAATTAATTTTCAATAAATAAATAAATTGAAATTTCCAATTAAAATATTAATTTAATTTTATATAACATAATTATTATATAGTTTTATTTGATAAACGTAATTACATTTTATTGAAATATATATATGATTTTACTATTCGTATATTTTTGGTATTATAAATAGTGTTTTTCTTAAAATAGTTTTAATGTCTATAATATATCTATATTTTAATTTTTCAAAAAAATAACAATGAACATTTTTTAAAATTAAATGTATATATTATATATCTATAAAAATTTATTTACATTCATATAATTATTATTATTAGTGGTAACATCAAAATAAAATCATACTTTTCTTGAAAAATACATTTTATTTAAACCCTACTAGAAAAATGGGATGTTCTCACACCTTCTAGCCTTGGAATCCCCCCTCCCCTAGTCAAGTGATGTGTCCCCCACATTCATGGTTTCCTTCCTCCACATATGGATTTTTTCTGATAAATGAGAAATAATCTTTCAATCCTCTTGATATTTAATCTCCCCACACCCGGGTGACTTACAGTTGTCTTCTACTATGTTCTCCCCGAATTAATAGATTATTTTTACTAAAATGTTTTATTACATTTGATTATAGAGTTCCCAATACTTTTTCTCTTCTTCAAGCTCTTCTTTTCATCTTTATCTATGCTTGTGATTTTACTAGAGCATGTTAGCAGCACTTATATCCTCATTTTTTCAAATTTATAGTCTAATAGTGGTCAAATATAGATTATTAAATTCGTATAAGGCCTTTCTAATTATAATTTAATTATTTATTAAACTATCATGGGATTATTATGAATTTAAAATAAATTTTATATTTTATTGGTGGAATATTTAGTGGATTTATACATTTTGAATGTTGGGAATAACATTTATGTTAACTATAAAGGTTAATGTTGGTTTTAATTATCCTTGAGTTGTAGGATTTAAAAATTGAAATTTGATTTTTTTTTTATATCAATAACCATGGTTAATGTATCTGTTGGGTTTTTTACCAAAAGAGAAATAATTTTACATTTATTAATATGATTATACTATTATATGTAAATCTAAAAAAATTAAATATCTATTAAGGTAGGTTCTAAAATAATTAATTATTATAATTATAGTACCTTTTGGAATGTTTCTTAGATTTCATTATTATTATTTTAAAATTAATGAATGATAAAAAATAATTTCAAATAAATAAATATCGAGATTTCATATTATTAATATTTTTAATACCTTTATTATGTTCAAATATTTACATAATCCATTTTTAAATGTCATGAATTAGTTATATAAGTTGTAATTAAATGATTTTTAGATTATATTAAATTTATTAAACATGGATTCAATAGATATTAATTACATAAAGATTTAGTTCCTCACAAATAAATTAATGGTGTCAACCTTTGTTCAACCTATTTTTATTCACTATTAAGAATAACATAGTTTATTATTAAGATTTATTCCTTAGTTAATTAATCTTGTATTGAGTAGATAGAAATTTATTTCTTTTATATATTAAATTAAATGAAATCCAACTAGTAACACTTTTCCTAATTTAAAAGGTTTCATCGGTGGTAAAGTGTTGTATGGGTCTCTAAAAGTGGGATGTAATGGATTAATTATTTAGTCATGATGGTTCTTCACCAAATTAAATACTTCATAAATTGGAATATAATAGAATTTAAAATCTTTTTTCTATTTGATTAAATAATATATGTAATGTCATCATTAAATAAATACCTTTCACAAAAAAAATGTTATCCTAAATTATGTTTTAAAATGATAATACCACTATATATAAGAAATAAGAATTTTATTATGGTATTATTTAATTGTTATTATTTCTAAAATTTTCACCTTGTTCATATTTCTATGAGTATGTATTGGTTTTTTATTATGATATGCCTTGTTATTTGTTCGGATGGATATTATTATCCTATAATGGTAACTAAAATCATACGTTATATTCAATTTGGTTTCATATCATTTTTCTTTAATTTCCACTAAATTAAATTATAATTTTTCTTTGAATTTGGAAACCATTATAGAATTATAGTAAAATTAGTAGACATCATTATGTATAATGGACTATTATTAGGCATATAATAGGGGATATGTTTTTGATAGATCCACTAATATGGTATCATTTCAAGTGATGAACATTTTCCCATAGAATGGATTGGTATTTGGATATACTGACCCTATATGGAATTAGATCCTGGTCCTTTGACTCTTCCTAATTTCTGCCTTCATAATACAAGGGGATTAACGGTTTATTAAATCCATATACACTTTCAAATTTAATATATCATTAAACATCGGGCTTCTAACTCCTTTATTTCATTTTGATATATATCTCTTTGTAAAAAATATTAATTTCCATGATATTTGGATTGAATGATTATTTTTATTTATATTAATTATTGTATAATTTCCATAATATTATTATACCATATTTTTCTGGTTTTAATGATGTGTAACATAATTGTTTTTAGTAATTTTGTTCCATCATTAATACAATTTTATTTATTTTGATTACCTCATATTAAAAATAAATATGTTTAAAAAAATGGTACATAATGGCATATGTATTTAATTTTATTATATAGTTCTTATTTCTAATTCAATGTATTATATTCTTTCATGTTCTTTATTTATAGACATCACGTATATCATATAATAGTACTCTTATTCATATTTTTTTACTAGATTGTTTATAAAAAAGGTTTAAATGAAATTTTATTAATCAAGAAAGAAAATATAACAATAAACATGATCAGATAGGGAAAAAACATCCCTCATCAAAAATATAGTCAAAGAAAAAAAAATTCCTAATATTGATACCAATTCTAAATTCCTTGTATCATATTTCATTCAAATTAAATCTTTAATAAAAATGAAAATGACATTAGACGTGTAATAATTTTCTCTCTAGAATTCCACTCAGTGAAATAGTTTGTCAATATTAGTGTCTTTTGATTCAGAATTCCCACTCCCAGAAATCACCTCCATCTTTCACAGAGGAACATCAACAATATACCTAGATAGTATGCTTTGGTAATTGTATGGGATGTTGCAATATGTAAACCATATTTCTATGGCATTGTGGGGAGAAATCATACTCTAGAGTGACTCAAAGCCTTATAAGAGTGAATGGATAAAATAATTTGAGTGTTTATATCATCCTGTGATATTTCCTATATAATCATTGATTCTACATCAGAAATATTTTTATTAACATTCATCTATTTGTTATAATTATCAAAATTACATGATTGAAAATGATCTCTAAAAATTTTTATAGGGGAACAAGTTTAATCTTGTAAATTAATCCAATCACTTCTACCACAAGCTCAACAATTTCATTTTGGATGACACCCTAATCTCCAAGATTTTGCATGATGTGATATCCCTTCAGATTCTACCTTCACCTTGTAAGATGTAACTAAATCCATATATGTATTGTTAATCTTCCCATATTTGATTTCATTACGGGAACAAGTTTCCAATGAAAACTTTCTCATTTAATCATTATCAACCATTAAATAAGTGAGTTGTTTAGATAAATCAGTGACATCATTTAATCCTACTTTATAGTGTATAAATTGTTTGGTAAATCATACTTCAGAGTAACTTAACTAATTGAAAGATCATGTTTCATAGTGATAAATAAATTTCAAAGAATCTAATTCAATGTGAAAAATAGAATTGGATGAATCAAAAAACACATGTTACTTTTCAATAAAGAACAAACAATCAATCATGTGAAATAATTAAACGTAGTCTTCGAATAAATTTTTTTAAGAACACGTAGATAATAATTTTCAACCAAGACATCGCATATTAGAATTGGGAGATAAAAACAGATAAAAAAATCATTACCATCTTTGAAGGCATAATAAACCTCAAACATTTTCTCAAATATTCTTAATTTCTAATCATTCTTTGTTGTTCATTTCATAATAGCAATAATATTCCTTACTGCACGGAAGATTCCTATTTTACATTGAAAATTATATTGTAAATATTTCATTCCTTTATAGAACTATAATATGTGTGTTAAGGTATATAGTTTTCAATAACTTCACCAAATTAAATAAAGTTAATATATTTTAATTCTTTATGTTACTTAATAGGATTTATATCAATAGATATGAGTTCATATTAAATATTTTTAATGAATTTGTTATTTATGGTTTATATTTTTTATTTAACGTAACTTTTTTCCTTGTAACAAAATTAATAGAATTTTTTTGTGTCACATTGGTTATATTTAAATTGAATTTCAAAATAATTTGGATATTTTTTTTAGATTTTTCATTTAACAATGCTTAATATGGAGGTCGTATAATTTTTTCATGTACTGATTTTATCAAAAGACCATGGTTAGGTTGGGAACAATATAGATACTATATAAAATATTATATATTTAGAATAACTATTATGTTTCATATCACAAGGGTGAGATATGATATCCTTATACTTTTAAAGAATGGAAAAAATAATTTCAATGTATAATTTCATATATGATCAGTTTCCATTTTCACATCATCATGGGAAATATATTATTTTAGTGCATGAAAAAAATGATATCAATACAAATGAAGAAATTAATGAAGAAGATGATGATGAGAGAGTGAAGAAATTAATGGTCGATTCCAGAACACATGTTTATCAAGAATATACAAGAACGAAAAATCAAATCAATAAATATCATTATATCCGAGAAACCCAATAATTATAATTTCTAATGATCACATTGATAAAATTTATACCTTTTTGAATGAATTGCTTCCTAATTGTGTAGAAATTTTCTACAATCATTACATGTCATGGAAGTTAATTAAGAAACATTGGTTTTTTACAAATAAACTTCCTAATTTTCTGATATAACATAGTTTATGTTGGGAGGAAACCACATACCATAATTAGTGTAAGGAATATGAGGCATATCAATGGAAGAAAAAGTTTATGGAACACTATATGGTGTGCCACAATATAAAATATGGAACATTACATTAATTCAAAAGCATCAAAATCTATTAATGTATTTTTAAATGTTTACCATCATGTGATGGAATTATACTAACTAATTGAATATAATGATGAGTATTTTAATCCAATAGATGTATTTTCATGGTTTTGTTTGATGCAAAACATCATGATTTATCAGATGAGGTGAATAATGTCATGTTGGGTTTATCATGTATTGGTTTTAATTCATTTTGTTAGATTCTTACTATGCATAGCTTGTGGCCAGTATTCAAGCATGTTTATAATCTTCCACCATGGATATGTATGAAAAAACAATTCACTTTATTGAGTATTCTAATATATGAAAATTAATATCATTACAATGATATATAAATCAACATTTAAAATTAATAAGAGAGTTGAATCAAATTTGGAATATATGTGTGTGGAAATTCGATGCCTCTTCGAAAAATATATATTAGATTCATGATGCCCTTCGATAAACCATAAATGATTTATTTTATTATGTAATGATGTATTGTTAGAGAATAAATGGAAAACTACATTGTATGATTTTTATAAATAATACATGATCTATGAGACTTAAATACCACTATACATTCTATTTCATCGATAATTGCAAATTTTATACAATGTATAATTAATACAATTAAAATCGTTGGTGGTTTAATAATACTATGATCACTTACAACCACCTCAATGTAGATCAAGAACTTATGTGCATAATTAATTGAATGATTAAATATTTCAATGGTGTAAATTGTTTAATACATATAAAAAGAGGAATAATTTTGACACTTCATCCATGTACAAATAGAAAAAATGAAAAGATCATTTTTTTCACATTATTTTACTTATTTTTATTTCACTGTTTAGTCATAATGAACATTTATAAAAATATATGTGAAATTTTGATTTCAATTCTCCTAAATGTCAATGAGAAGGCCAAATATGACTTATGATCTGATAAGGACTTTTTGGATTGTGGTATTTGGCTAGAACATCATCATGTGAGTATCTCTGAAAACAAATAGACTGTTAAATATGCTTCATATGTGATGAAACCCTTAATGAAAAATCTGTTTTTGGAAGGATTGTAGATAATCAAGGGTCATTATAGATATTCCAACAACAAATCTAAATTATTCAATAGAAGGTATTTGAAACTAAATCCCTAAAAACACATAGTCAACACATCCTTCTTCGAGAATTGAATCCAATAGTATTATGGAATTATATATCAAAGAATATCATGGTTACAGTGATTCTCTAATGACATTTTTTAGCAACCTTTTTTCTACAAGTTTATCAAATTATTTCCTAATAAAAGTGATCTAACTGATTCCATTAATTATTTTTAGTTGGAAGAAAAATCCCCCCATTGTTTTTCACTTTCATTATACATTTTTCAATTCATCATATAATAGAAATAAATTCCTGGGGAACCATTTATTCTTAGTGGATTTATCCTACAGAGATAAAGATGTTCACAATAAAATCTTATGTCTGGAACAAGAATCATCCAAAAGGTTATATTGTGAGAGGTTGTCTTCCTCAAGAATGTATGGTTTACTATTCAATATTGTTTTCCAATGGGAGAACAAGACATAATTAGACAATGGGAAATGAAGATGTAAAGTATGGGTAAAATAATCCCTCATTTTCATCTCTTCCACAAACAGGATGACTTATTAGGATGTATAAAAAAGATACATTGAGCCTTGAAGAATGGGATATGGCACATCACATAGTATTTTTTATTTTTGGTTTGTTTTATGACTATATAAAATATATAATATAAATATTTATATATTATCTCATTCTATGAAATTTCAGATATACCATAAGAATTTATTATATTTTTATGTAGATAATACACAGACACAAACTTAGTAGAGTTAATTGATCTTTTCCTTTGATAAGGATAGAGGATTTGTATATTAAAATTGTTTTCTACATGAATGAAATAAAAATTATTAATATTACTTAAATTGAATTAAAATATATATTTTCATTTAATTGTATTATTCATATATATTTTTGGTGTTTAGTTTACCTATTTTCTCTATCCTGCAAGAATTATGAGTATTGGTTTTGATCCCAATTAACCTGTTCATGAATGGAATAATTAATAATTAAAGAGAATAAATTTTTTTCAACTGATTGAGTAGTGAAAATGAGAACACAACATGATGGTGTTATGTTAACTACAAAAGTGTAATATTATTCTATTTCATTATATAATAATCCTCTTTATGAAATGGTGAATTATTATGGACTTATTATGAAAAAATTGTTATTGTATTACTAAGCTCATGCTCAAGTCAATATGATGAAATGTAAATGGATTGACCAAATGAAGATGCATAGTACATTCATTGATGTCTTTGGATTCCTATTTATTTACATGAATCAAAACAATGATACTAATGACCCATATTTTTTGGCATAAACGGTAAAATATGTTTTTATAAGAAATATCATCTGAGACTTGATTACAATGTTATTATTGTAGTACTCCCAATACATATTTTCCCTTGTGGGGGATGCAATTATCAACAATGATTCCCCAATTGTGTTGAAAAAAGCATTATATTTGGTGACCCAAGCTATCACATTGTGAAAATTGAGTTTGAGCCTATTGTTGTGGTCAGTATTATGTAGAAATTATGATTAATTCACATAGTTCATTTAGTTTACAATGATGTGGATTTCTAAGGTCGCTACTACTATAATTACATTCAGTTAGTTTAATTTGAGAATGATATATTAGTTTTAGTATTGATTATTTTCATTTAATTTTAATAGATTTTTTCAATTCATAAAAGAATTTTTAAAATGGGTTTCAAAAATATGTATATCTTAGGTTTAAATTATTTTTTATAAAACATGTTATCACCTTGATTATTACATCGTTTACTTATAAATTATATATATAATTTAGCAGAAAGGATGTTTAAAAATGTAAATTTCATTATAATGAAGATTACGAATGATATTGGAGGTGTTTTAAGGAAACTATTATTTGATAATGATCAAAAAATTCTTGATATAGTTTTTCCTCCTTTGGTTCCCTTTTCTAGTATATTTTTATTCTTCATTACATTTAATTTCATGTTTTGATTATTTATGAAAAAAATTTGGGACATTAAAATCATAAAGAGTCGACTTCTCATTATCTAACTAGTTTGAGTCTGATTGGGGGTCCTCTAAGTGCAACACAGAGCATCCATTCTACCTGTTCATATCCTAAAACTCCAGCAGAAACCCCATCTACAACTACATTTCATCTCCACATGAGCCACTGTGGATGATCCCACCCATGATTCTATCATAACGTAATTTATCATAAGTTTTTATAATACCATGTCTATGCTGCATTAGAGGAAATTACAACCTATACCATATCCATATCCCATGATGTATCCACATACCATCTATCCTTATCCATCCATGTATAAACCGCCTCCATTTCATTCTATCCATATATGATCTCATGATTTTGTTCTTTTAGTTTCCACTCCATTTCATGCATATCATACAATGCATCCATTGGAATGGGAACATCCTCCAGAGGCTATTGACTCTAGAAAACCAATGGATCCATTAGAGTCTAATGGAAAACATACATCATGTATTTTTATTATAAGTATTTCAATTAATATAAACTCATTTTTTCCTATTGTAATGTAACTTTATTTCCCAATTTTCTATTTATCATATACAGTGGGACCTTCTAAAAGAAGACATGGTTAAACCCATATATGAGAATCCATAAATCGTAAAACACAAATAATGGTGGGTTAAATGAAGATAGTCAAATGATTAGTAAAAAATAAAGGCAGTGTAGATGTTATATGGGAACTTTTTATATGTACAATGATATCATTTGGGTAAAACTAGTCTCATGGAGGAAAATTAGTAATGAAATCAATGATAATACATCAGTAGAGATATATGTATGAATTCTTTTAAAATTGATATCTAGATTTCTCTGTTACTACTTTGAATTAACATGTTCATTCTAATACCGATTTTTCTTCCACGATGTTGATACTCCTTAGGTCTAATGGTTGATGGATATTAGGGTGTTCTATCAATCATACAAGCATGAGTTATATGTTCATTGGAAGTGTAGATTCGGTTCTGACATAGAGGGTGCACCAGTATTCCATGGCATTCCAACAACACATTATCCATAAAAGATACCATATTGGAAGAGTAGTGAGTTTAATATTTTACTAATAATTAATGGTTTTCAATAAAAATTTCATCATTATTAATTGAACTAAATTTTTATAGGATGTTTAGGAAATAAAAATAAATAATTATTCAATGACATATTTACATATAGTGGACCGCACAACAATTCCCATAGAAGATAAGCCCCGGGTACATTAATATGTATATAAATACTATCTATATTAATATTTTTACATTATTATAAGACATTTATTTGATAAATTTTATATATAGGGTTTCTCTAAATATATATAGGCTTTAATATTTTTCATGTCAAGAGTAAACTGAAAAACAATATTCTAGAAGGATGAAAATTCCCCAAATGTTCAATTGTCAATGTCTATAACTGGGCAAACGACTATTTTTCCAATTTTTTAAGTGGCCAAGTGGCCTGGTAGCCAAATTAAATAGTGTCTAAATGAGAAAATGACCAATGGAAGTAATTGGCAAATCAAAAAATTTCCAATTTTCAAATTTAATTTTTTTTACAAATTCCCTATTTCCTAACATCCCAAATATCCAAATGCCCAAATAGATATCTATAAATCTGGATAAGTGGAAAAGTGACGTAATGTAAAAATTGAAAAATGATAAAATGGACAAAAGAATAAATACCCAAATGAAAATATGGCTAAATTCTTAAATTCCCAAATTAAAAAATGGAAAATGGGAAAAATTGGCCATTTTGCTAAATGCATAATTGGCCAAATTCCCAAATGGAAAAATCCCTAATTTGGAAAAACTCTCAATTGACTTAACTTCCAAATTGAAAAATGTAAAATGGCCAAATGACTAAGTCTAAAATTGGAAAATTTTATAAATCAAAAAACTAAAAATACATAAATGGAAATATGGAAAATTAGAAAATTTACCAATTTCCCAATTACCTAAATTCAACAATTCCTAAGGGGGAAAATTGTTATTTTCCCATTTAAAGTGGCCATGATACCATGTGGTAAAATTTCAACATAATAAAATAGATTAATTACTAATTGGAAAAATGAAGAAATCAAAGAATGGGAAAATGTACAAATGGACAAATGGAAAAATGGACAAATTCTCAAATGACCAAGTGGAAAAATAGAAAAATGGTAAAATGAAAAAATGTCTAAATGTCCAATTTCTCAATTTTCCAATTTCTGAATTACTGAACTGAACAATTTTCCAAATAACAAAATTTCCAACTAACCATGTGGTCAAGTGTCTATGTGGATGAGTGTACAAGTGTCCAAATTCAAAAATTTCCAAATGGACAACTAACCAAATGAAAAAAATATAAAAATAGACTAATATGAAAATGGAAAAATTGCCCAAATTCCAAATTGGCCAATTGGTAAAATTATCAAATGGAGAAATACCCAACTTCCCAAATTGGAAAATGAAAAAATGGCCAATTTCTCAAATTCCAATGTTCCCAATTTCAATATTTCCCAATTCTCTAATTTCAAAATCCCCCAATTTCAATAATGGACAAGTGAAAAATTTGGAAAGATGAAAATGGTTAAATAGTCAAATGACCAAATTTCCACATTTTTAGATAGCCAAGTGACTAAATGGCCAAATTCCCAAATTTCCAATTGCACAATTGCCCTAACTCCAAAATAGAATAACGGAAAATGGACAAATAGAAAGTTGACTGAATTCTCTATTGTCCAAATGGAAAACTTTCCAAATTAATTATTGGATAAATACCCAATATAGAAAACATCCAAATGGAAAAATGAAAAAATTGACAACATGGCCAATTGGCGAACAAAAATTAACAAAAACACTAAAATAATGGAAAAAGGACAAAATTACTTTGTTTCCAGATAAAATAATAAAATAACACAACTAGAATTGTCCAAATGAAAAAATAGAAAAATGGGAATACTGGTAAAATGATGAAATAACAAAATGAAAAATGACCAAATTTCAAAATTACCAAAAAAACAATAATTAAAATGATAATGGACAAATGATAAAAATTAGGAGATGACCAAATAACCAAGTAATATCACATATATATAATTATACAAAAAATAACATAAGAGAGGAATCCACAACATATCAATTTTAATCAGGCTAATTAGAATATATTGATTATGTTATACCAGATGTATCAAATTTATAATTAAATGTATATTTAGATGCTTTTTCATTCTATAGATTTCTTCAATAGCTAAAATTTGAATTCATTCTTGGTTTAACAATTTTATATTATTAAATAATGTAATAATATATTAATCAATTTCATTTACAATAAGAATGTTCAAGAATCACTATTTTTCCCCGATCAAATTTTTTTTTCTCGAGTTGGAAGACAAGTGACTGAAGTACTGAAAATTGACTGACAAAAGAAAATATTCTAAGGATATTTATTGATATTTAAAATTTTTATTCTTAATAAACAATTAAATATATTATTTTCATTTTTTAAATTGTTACCAGGATGCCCTCGATGAGAATGAAGATGAAAGCATCAGTCCAAATGGTAATTTTAGGTAGGTATTAAGTTTAGATCACCCTTGTAGAGTCTCGTGTCAACATGGAAAAAATAATTCGCACTAGTTACAGGCCCTCGTCAATTTTCTCTCAAAACTCTGAAATAATAAATTTATTAAAGTGACAATTTCAAAGCATTCTAGGAAAAATAGGTATACTGGGGAGTGGAATATGTGAACTAGTCACCGAACACTTCCTAAAGGCAATGCCAATTATATTTCCACCACGTACATCAGTGAATATTACTATTTTGATTCATGTATGGAATTATTGAGCTCTTTATTTTATTACCAATGTGATGAAAATTAGTGTTCTAGTAGCGGTCAAACTGACAGTTCTAGTGGTGGTGGTGGTAGTAGTCATGGTGATATTGATGCTTATGCTAATGATGATGATGCTCCATGCACTAATTATGGTGATGATTAAGATGTGGTTGTTAGAAATCAAAGAGATATTGATCCCTCTATTTTTTAGTTTAGGTAACAATTAATATATAGATTCCTAATATTAATTGATGATGTAGATTTTAGATGTATGTTAATGTATTGTAAATGTTTTCAAAACAATTTATGGATGGATTGTTCAATGATAAATATATAATATCATTTTTCTTTAAATGTGTACAATGGTTGTAATTTATTTGTTGGTTCTGTGATGGGCGGTGGATGGTGCACTTATTGTCGAATGAGTGGAGAAATTTTTACCCATATCTAAAAAACCATAGATATACGTGAAATTTACCCATATATAAACCTATGTTTTTTGGAATGGTGGTTAAAGAACAATACCCATATTTCAAAGTGAACTATGGTCATTAAGAAATTCGCATAACTACAATAAATGATTCAAGAGAAAGGGTGGGTATTTTCCTATACTGATGTTGTGGTCACCGATAATTCTATAAACCCTGGGAATATGCTATACCCATTGTTTTTTGGGTTATAACCATGTTTTAGAACTATGGGTATAGGGTGAGATTCTATTACTAAAAACCCCCTTTTTTATATGCACGGTTTATTTTAAATAATATTTTTCAAATTCATTTAATTTAATATTGAAAAAAGGTTTTGATATTTTCAATAATCATAATATATATCGTGTAATTTGTTAAACATAATTTTATAACATAATAAATATTTAAAATAGTAAAAATTAATAACCATAGATATGTTGAAAATAATATTACTTGAGGTTAAACTAAAAATAATTGGACTAAAATAAAAACATACTTGGCTAAAACCTATTTTCTAGCATAATTTAGATATTTATAGCTTAATAATATAAAATTAATTATTTTGGAATCATTCAAAATTTAAAAAACATGGATACAAATTTTCCTTATAAATAATTACACGTGTGCCACTCACCATACATAGTAAAGGTCGTGCCCAATCATTTCCTATTAATACAATAAAATCCATTTATATTAGCCCATAGCTGAAAAAATATCTTTCATAATTTCCTACCCATGACCTAGAGACATTATTTTTTTTGAAAATATATCATTATAAGGCTTTTTGTTCTTACCTAGGGTGCTTTCCAAAGAATATCTATTGTGATTAATCGTGAATTTACATTTTATTTAATATTCAACCAAATACAAGTACTCTTAAACTATGATTACATAATAAATCCTATATTACCCATATTATAATATTTTTTTGTTAATCACATAACATAAATCCATCATCATTTCAATCAAACGAGATAAAAAATAATCATCATGTGTGTGGAAGACTACCACATAACTAACTGAGGTTATAATATCACATATAACTTATTACATTTCATTCCTTAGGGGATACGATAATGTAGGTCCTGTGTACGGTGGACTGCCACTATATGGGGTGATGTGATTCATGTTTCACTAATGATTTACATGTAAGTTAATAGTGAAAAAATTAATAAGTTTATATGATAAACACAAAATCATTATTAAATTTTGGAAATATTTATCATTCTAAAAATGAAATATATAATTTTTTTCTCACACTAAAAAATGATAATGTACTCATCATTGCGTGTGGACTACCGCTTCCACGAAGCAATTTGAACATTTTTCATAACAAAAAAAATGGATGATATATATATAAGTTTATTTAATGAAATAATATGATATTTTAATATTGATTTAATTATATAAAGATAATAAAATATATACATTCCTTAAATAGTGATCGTTATAAATGGAAATGTTACTCTTATGTATGTATGACCTACCATCTCCCTGATCATAATATAGATCTTTTTTCATAGCCATATTTCATGACTAGTTTTAATATGTATAATCTATGCATAAATATGATTGTTATTTCATGATACGCTTTCTTAGAAGTTGAAAAATGTCCTCTTTGACCATAGTCAACCTATCGAAGTCTTTTTTGGACATATACTCAAAATAACATCAAAACATATTATGTAAACATAATTAATCATTAAATTGAATAAAACAAGGTAATAAGTGAAATAAAAGGAATAAAAAAATTTAAAAATATATTAATAGTATAAAAAATGAATATAATTATATTATTCAATAATATAAAAATATATGTGACAAATTTAACTTGAGGTAAGGGGCTTCATCACATTATACTTTCATTGATGTATATTCTGATGTTATGAACCTATATTCTTTTATCATGGGTATATAGACCCCCGTTAAAATCTATTATCATATGTTTTTCTATTCCCATGATACTTAAATATTTTTTTCTTGATTTATTATTTCCTGGGGATTAAGATTAAAATGTTTCTAATAGGGTAAGGGACTTCATCTCAATTTTATTTCATAGAGGAATATTCATATTCTTTTCACATATATCTTTTCATGTTCTGTATATACAGTCCCTTTGAAATGT
The DNA here is from genome assembly GCA_963277665.1 of Viscum album. NCBI lineage: Eukaryota > Viridiplantae > Streptophyta > Magnoliopsida > Santalales > Viscaceae > Viscum > Viscum album. The sequence goes on from OY728138.1 coordinate 557,430,122, forward strand.
TATATCATGAATTCCTCTATTCTCTTGGAATTTATATATTTTTTATTGTCAATAATTAATTTGGAAAATGATTAAAATGTCTACAAAGTGGAAAATGCACAATTTATTAAAAAATTCACATTTAAATTTTTTCCTTCAAAATCTATTTCTCATCCATGATCGTATTTTGAAAATTAATTTATATATTTAATTATATGTAGATGAGTGTTTTATAATAGACAAGTTTTTTATGTGTGTTTAATTTCTATAAAATACTCTTTCTATTTAAAAATTTAATTTCATTTAAAATGAAAAATAATGTTTTATTTTAACATTTCCTATGATAGTGAATTATTAAACCCCCAAAACCATTATTTAATGTTTATCTTACTTGACAATCATTCATGTTTTAGTAAAATAAAACCCATCATTCCCATTTTTTGAGAATTTTGTTATTGAAAATTGGTTTTATCATAAAATGGTATTTTGATATCTAAAATAGTATTCTATACAAGATTTGACGTTTTTTTAAGGAGTTTTATAATTAAAATAAAATATTTCTAGATTTAAGAAAATATTACGGTTTTGAGATTTTTTATGATGATGTGTGGTTCTATTCTAAACTAAGGGTTGGGGGTTCCATTTTAAACCAAGTATGGGGTTACGTTATTGAATATGGATGGTTGGTTTCATGATAATCAATAGATGAGTGGTTCTATTATAAACCAAGAATTCATGGTTACGTTATCAACCAATAACAGGATGTTAAATAATTAAAAAAAGATGGATGGTTATGTTATAAACTAATGATTGGTGTGTCCCTGATGTACAACCAATGAAATGGGTACCCCATAGATGGAAGTTAAACATATAGGTAATTATATTTATAAGGGTGATGTGAATAATGATTTCCCATGTTACCTACACGATTTATATGCTATTTCTATGGGTTTTATATGATTACAATGACAAAAAGGTATTTATGATTTCATTTGGAAGTATTTATATCATTTATCTAAAAGAAAATTTAGATAACATTAAAAATTTTATCACATTTCATGTTATTCGAGGCGCTAATGGGTTTCTACGTTTTAGGTACCTCGGTGATCTTTTATTATCACCCTTCATTTTAAAATGTTTTTGATAGGGTTTAGGTATTGGTAAGGTAATTTTAGACATCATGTTAAAAGTCAACATGATTTTTTATGAATGGATATCATATTTTATTTATAAAATATTATATTATGTAAAAATTTGATACTAATCAGAGGTGAAAAATTTATATATATGTATATATTGTTTTTTAAGGAATATTTTATGATCTCATTCTGTAAAAATATAAACCTAAAAAGATACTAAGATTTAATAGAATAATTTCATGAAATGAAACTCATTATTATTTATTTTTTAAGGCCATGTTCTTATAGGAACCTTGAAAACATATCATTAAATGAGTATTACAAAAAAAAATTCTAAATTTTAAATAAATATAATATATGTTCATAGAATTCAGGTATGGGTTCCGATATTTCAAATATGTTTTCAAAAAAATAATTTAACTCCATAAAAATATTGTTTTTTAAATACCACTCTTCTTATTGGGTAAGAAACATTACAAATAAATTTTAAATCCTAACATCATGGTGCTAGCCATGTTTTAATTAGTTTGCCCTTATCGAGTTGAATTTTTTTCCTTGGTTATTAATCATAATAAACTAAAATAAATGAGGAGTATTTAAAAAATATATAACTCATGATTCCATATATGGATTTCATTTTTCATTATTAAATGACAAGATCTTGAAGAAATTAATTTTCATATAAATGTGTAAAATGAACTAAAAAATTTAAATTTATAGAAATTTGTTTTTATCAAAAAATTAATTATACCAAAATCATTTATAGTGACGAATTGTATTTATTTAATTTTTTTACGCACAATTAAATGAGAAATAAATTCTATAAAAAAAATTAAATGCAAAATGTTACTTTTAAATTAATTTTTTGAATTTAAATATGTTATGTTATTAGAAAACAAATGATATTATATAATATTCACTTAAAAATAAATCACTCCTGAAAATCCCTAATAAGAAATGCTAATAAAATAATGACATAAGGATTTTAAAAAATTATATTTGTTTTCTCACAACCTGACCTGATGGGGCCCATGCCACAAATCCCCAAGCTCACCTCTAAAAGGTATGATCTGGCGACTGGAACCTAGAAGGCATATAACTATCTTGAGAAGAATTTCCCAGGTTCCTATAAAAAAGAACAAATCTTTGAGCTCATAAATTATAGAAATTTAAAAACTAAAGGCAACCAATGCATGAAAACATCTATATCCTACAATCAGAGTACTACATATGTGCTGACAGTGAAAAAGTGAAATCCCACACCTAGAAACGAAAACTAAAAAGGTGTCCAACCTACTCAAAAGGAGGAGATTTATTTCATCTAAAAATTCCAGAATTATGCTCAGCCAGTCTCAGGTAAACACCTCTGTCTATCTATATCACTATTCTCTCCCTTCCTTGGGTCCTACATTGATTCCATTGAAATCCATGTTGTCTTCACAAGATGTAAAACATCGATGAGTAATTCTTGTTCATGGGTGAGTAAATAAATAAATAGAATGCACAACAAACCCACAAAATAAATAGTTAGAAAATTAAAGGTAACACTCTACTCGACCTAGCTAGAGGGAAACCCAATTGAATGAGAAACTCCATCATGAACCATACTCAGTTGTACATGAAGAGTTAGCTCTGTATACCTGGGGTGTCAACCCTGGCATATGACGTCACAAAAAATGACTCCTACAAATCTCACTAATACACTTGTCTCAGACACTATGTATTACGAGGATCCAAACTCATAGCCGCTAACATGATTTTCTTCCTATGATCTAACCAAAACATAAAATGAAGAGAACACACTCTATGAGCTCAAAAATCCCATATGGAACCTATCTAAGAGATTCACTCCATCATGAACAACAAAAACATTCATAATGGTATGTCCCAGATAATTTTCTCCATTGGGAACATCATACTAGCTTCGACTCTAGTTCTCAGCATCGGAGGTCATGTCATCATTTCCTTGCTCCCAGCGTAAGAAAATGAAACCAAAGTGAAGAGGATATACCCTCACCACTAAACATAATTGAGGGAGCAGTAATCCAGATGATGTACCATGTAAGTCCTCTCCAACAAAAGAGAACATAGGGACTCATTCCTCTACACTATCCTACAGTAAGGGGAGTAGCACTCCTAACTACCGAGTGAATCCTCTATTGATTTTGTAAGGAGTGTCCTGGACCACATTACATCAAGGTAGAACTAACCCCTATCTAGGTATCATTTTCATCTACTGTATAGTTGTGCTCATTGTAATTGTATCCTACATCTGAGGGAACTCCATTCCTAATGGATTACTTGATCCCCACTGCAAGTCAGAGATGGGGTAGTACTAAACCATAAGTGAGGACCTGTAACCTATTCCAATAGTGGAGTACAACTCATGAAAAAACCCAAAACATGATATAATAGGGGGAACCACCGTGTAAATCGAGGACCCACACCGTGGTAGGACATATGAGTACCAACACTTCCAAATCATTTATGATGGAGGAACCACACCTTGATATTGTTGGGGAGTACCAACCCTAGGCCCGAGGACCCTCTCCCAGACACGGTAGGGGAGTACAGACTCTACCATCTCAGTAGTTATAGAGGAACCATTCCCTATAAGAATAGGGGAGTGCCAACTTCTAGAATAATTTAATCGCATTCTAGTGCAATAGGGGAGTACCCACTATATTTATACGTCATATATAGAGGACCCACACCCAATTCCAACAGAGGATTACTGAATCCAAGAAGAGAGGACCCATTTAGTTTTCCAATAGGGGAGTTCCTACTCTACCTTAATGAAATTAATAGGGAAACACACACCCTAGTCCATTACGGGAGTAACACCCCTATAGGAAACTACCCAAAGGTAATGATCCCATACCCACAATGTGGGGAATCCAATCACCACCTAGGAAAAGAGGTAAGGAAAACCCACGGCCTAGTTCAATTGGGGAGTAATAGTCCTCGGGTCTCTCTATACAAACCACACCAATCTCCAACATCAGCTCAACACTTCTTCACAAGTGACTTTCTCGATTTTCACCACCTCATATATTTTAATCTGTACCAGAGGCCATCATTATGTGATAAATAGAAAACTTCTCATGATATACTACTCGCAAGACTTAATCTGAGTCCCATAAAAAGTGATATGGCAGGAAGATGATCCATAAGGGATCTCCTAGTACTATAAAACATGAAACGGTGCACACATGGTGTCTGTGCCCACCTGATGACCATCTTGTGTGTCATTTTCACATGGGTTCCAAACCATGTAACGGGTAAACCATTTTTAAAGGAGGTACATTCTGTGTCCCTCATCTCTCGACCTATGGCTATGTTCCTCTTATTCACAGAATGGTCGACCATCTCCTTGACACGCTATGTATCCAATGCAACATGGTGTGATCGGATAAATAGCCACATGCCCATGTAGTTTTACCAAGTTTGTGTATCTTGGTCATCTGTTAGTACATGTCAATATGTTTTCACACGACAATCCCAATCCATGAACTAGAATTAGATGGTTTAGGGAACTTTGTGGCATGCAACCCCTATACACGATGTGGATTCCAAAATTTACGTCTTCCCTAAACAGGTAGAGCTATATGACATGTTTCACTAAACCACATGTTTTGTAGATGGTGATTTTAATTGGGAATCACCGACAAAATCACTTCATTCACCCCCAATTCATCCTAAAACCAATAGATTTACCAAGAAGTGGTCAACAAAAATTATATATGGCTCTAGAACATTAGAAAATCACAAAACTATTAGGATCAAGACCCAAACCCAAATTTTATTACCTCATTAGTGAAAATATGAATAATTAGATCAAGAAAGATGCACAGATCATTGTGGTTCTTGATTTGATGATGATTTTATTCACAAACAGCTATATAAGACACCTCATTATATGGATTTGGTATTGGATTCAACACCGAAAAAGGGAGGAGTTATGAGTCTCTCCTTGTTTGAGTCATTAATTTATAGGGGATAGGGAGAATAATTGGTTTTAATTAATTATGAAAAATTAATTTTTCCCTCAATGCCATTTAAGAAAAATAGCCCCCCCAATAAATCATTTGTTGCAAACAACCTGAGGTGGGGACTTGGTTAAACATGACATTCTAGACTGAACCACAATGTCACAAATCTGATACAAGACTCTGAAAAATATTTAAATAAATTTCATGAAAAACTATGCATGCATGACATAATATATTTAATATTTTTAATAACGCTGCATCAAGGATCCTTGGGCCTCAGATTCCTATGCCGACTCAGCACTCAACTCCAAAAATATTTCAGAAATATTCTGAATTCCTTCAGGTAAAAACTCAAGTAATTAAATAACCCCCCCCCCCCCCCCATTTGTATTTTAATCCCCAAAAAAATAATGCATGTGTACACGAGAATAACAGAGATCCCCACTAGGCTCCCACACCAGTGATATTAGGAAGAATCCTTGGGCTACTTACATGTATACACACAGTTGAACCACCAATATCAATCCACTCTTATGTATATCTTCTTCCTATACAATATGATGAAAAAAGGTAACATGTTTATTTATCTATAAAATGTGGAAAAATACCAAGAACCATGATACATTTGCAGTCTTATGGTCTAGCGGTACACAACCTCTCTAACCCAACACAAATACTGACAGAATCATACATTTCACATCCACCCCACAATGGAATATGAAAAATCCACCTAAAGTATTTTTTCGTTCATGGTCGATTATGAGAAAGTGAGGGTATTCAATAAAAAAAGGGATTCCCAACAGTAAACACTAGGTCATATCAATACCTTCAACTACAAACCTCCAACTGTAACACGGATCAAAAAAACATAAACACTACCAAACCCACTAGATTCATCCTAGCTCAGTATGGCTCGTATGAAACCAGTCCATAATTTGGATACATCATAGGGTCTAACTCGGATGTTATTGAACAATCATAAGAAAGTATCTCCCTCTTCAAGGGCTACCGAGATAAAGGGGGTCACACAAAAAAACATCACTGGAAACGCCAGGACTTTCTCCAACACTTCATCACATCACCTTGACCCAGACATGGAAGAATAAGTAACTTTTCTACATCACCTCTATAAGTTCCTCATTGGGTGGAACTGATTCTCCCACATTGTTCTAATTTCATCACAAAAACATATCTCACTGGGGAAAGAATCCCCAATCCACATGAGTATAATACTACATGAAACTACACCACATCCTCCCCATTCCTGTCGGGTACAAAAAGGATGACAAACAAATGAAGGTACTAATGATAAAAAGGGATACCAAAACACAAATTGGGTCTTACTGAACCCTCTATTTCGACTACCAAGATGAGGTTCTACCAACCTCTATGTCACCCTGGTCAAACCTTTAGAATGAGAAGAATGAAATAGAATACACAAAACAATTTCTTAAAATTGCTACTAAAAATAGTAGAAAGGACACAAGGCATACCTCTATCCCACATTAGTGATTCCAGATCAATGGCCTCCATGACATGAAACTTTCTTCCCCCACATCCTCCAGATCTTTATGCCCAGTGAGGACAACCTAGATGTGGTGGTGGAAATACCTAAAACTTCATGACACCTCATTCTACTCATCCCTCTCATTTTCCTCATCTTCCACCTCGTGGAATTCCTTTCTACAAGAGCTATCTCTACTAAGTTGGATCATTATATGACTCCCTCTTGGTAGCATGGTGGGTTATAAAATAACTAGCGTGTTTCCCTCAGCTCTTCCAAACATTACATCGCCTATCTTACAACTGATCTAATATGTGGCACTACTACGGCGCTATAAAACCATGTGTCTGTGTCTTGGCATGGGAATGACTTCTACATTGTGAACCTATTACCTGTTATATCATAGATCATGTATATTCCCCAGTCTATGACCCCTATTGTAGGTAACATCAACATGTTCCTTAGATAGGAAAATTTCCACCACAAGAGGTCAATCCAGCACACCAGTGTGGGTGGGAATGTAAGGAGGAATCATAGACACCACGATCTCCTGACATAATCCCTGCTTAATGGCTTATCTCTAATGAATGGATCTTGAATCGTATCTATGGAGTATCATAAAAATTCAATGAACATTAAACAAAAATCTTCCACTATCATGATACCCTGTTGAGGATGCATAATCTCCTGGATACACAATGATCTCTACATAGATTGGTGAAACTATTACATGAAGATTCCCTTGAACTCTTCCAATGTGAGTGCCTCCTTGTCATGAGTATATATCACCAAACTCCAAAATCACCCAACTGGACCATGTAGATGGCTCTATTCTAGAACTTCCCTCTTTTCATGAGGTGTCTTCATTATGTAGAAAACTCATGTGACTATGTCTAGCTAGTCATCTTCCACCTGGGGTTCTGGACCATCCTAGTACATAAGAGGTCACATACTCTAGAAATAATTCAGTTCACTTATCCTGGACACATCCTCATCCTAAACTACTGGTAAAACTACCAGCTCAATAGGTTGTGGCACCACTAGAAGACCACACAGAGGTTACGCGTCAGAATCAGTGCCATGTACTGAAGCCTTATCACTAGGAAAATCATCATCAAGATATCTCTATAGAAACCCATTTGGATAATTTTTTTAGAGGCATTATGAAATAGAATCAAGATGTACCATGGTCAAAGTGTATATTTAGGGATATGACTCAAGATGTACAACAAAAACAAAACCCCAATCCTATATGATTTATGTACCAATTATTTTACATAGAACAGTATCATAATGTGCTGAGTAGAAAAGAAGGTTATCATATTCCTGGTGAATGGATACATCATCCACCACATAAAAACTAGACCCTTTTTTCTATGATCTGAACTCAAAACATCCTAAAAAATTCCAATATTAAACCCAAACCAAGATCATGAATCTACGACCCCAGTGGGAAACTGACTACATCTAATACCACTTTTTCACGACCCAACCCAATGGGACTCAGGATGCAACTCTTGAATCCTGCCTCCAAAATGACAGGGGCCAGAGACTATAACCAAGAAGTCATATTACTGACATGGAATGAATTACCTAAGTACATGTATGCATGCAAAAAAATTCTAAGCTCATGAAATTATGAAATATAGAAAGAAAAGGAAACCAATTCTTGTATAGATATATATCCCATACACAGAGTACAATAGAAATATAGAATGTAAAAAGGGGACAACAACACCCCCTAAAAAAATTAAAAGTGTTAACCCTTCTAAGAAGGAGGGGATCAACGTCAAATGTAACCTCCGTAAAGATCCTTATCCACGCTTTGGAAAACAACTAGATCTACCTATATCACTAATATCTTCTTATCATGGGTCCTATATGAACTTTTTTGAAATTACTATGGCCTGGAAAAGACAAAAAACATTTGAAGAAAAATACTCTGCTAGGGTGTGTATAAAAAATACTCTATATGAACACTAAAACCCCCCAAAAGAAAAAGGTATAAACTGAAAGGTAATAGAATGATTAACCTAGCCATAGGTAAACCCATTATAGAGAGAAACTCCATATAGAACCATCTTTGGCTATACATGACATGTCATCTCACTCTACCCATGTTGTCAACCCCAAGATGTGAAAGAACCACAAGGACTCCTAGATATACTCATCTGATACACTAAATATCATGAGGTTCGAGCCTCATATCCAATAACATGATTTTCTTCATAGGCTCTAAGACTAATATTTTACCATTGGAACACACTCAATGAGCTCAGCCATCTGAAATGGAACCCTTCCAAGATATGAAATTCATTTAGAAGAACTCTACTATTCCTAATTGTACATTTGAGATAACATGATCCATCTGAAACATCTTCATTGGTCTGACTCTAGTTCCTAGCATTATAGGTCCATTCATATTTACCTCACACCCAATGCAAGAAAATGAATCCAAAGTGAAGATCCCCTCCTTTCACGACATCAAACAGTTGACCTAGAACTACTTTATACTATGCACTATGTGCATCCTCTCTGTCAAGAGAGAATACAGGGACTCACTCTTCACCATTTCCCCTTAGTCGAGGGATTACTGCTACATTTTAACATTTGAAACCCTTGTCACTCCTATGAGGAGTGGCCCACACCTCAGTCCGTCGATGGAGTAATAAATCACATATAGGTATAGGTCACATATAGTGGATGTTCTGAATCCTCGTAATTATATCCCATGGAAAAGGGAGCTCTAATACCAATGAAGAACTCACACTCTATTGCTACTCAGTGATGGGGAAGTACTAATACATGAGTGAGTACTCATTCCTTTATCCAAAGGGGGGGGGGGTACTACTCATGAAGGACATGCACCGTGATCCAACATGGGGGTACCATTTCATAAATCTGTGATCCAGAGCCTAACCCTATAGGGGAGTACCACTCCGCGAATAGAGGTCCCAAACCCTTGTAGGATATGGGAGTAACAAATCTGCCAACTCATTTACTATGGGGGACCCACACCCTGACATGACATGAGAGTACTGACTCCGTCAAATCACCATGTACGGAGGTCACTCGCAGTGGAAAGGCAGGTGAGTACCAACTCACCTAATAGAGAACTTGCACCCTAGTTTGATAAGAGAATACCCACTCTATCTATATGTCAAATACAGAGGACCCACACTCTAGTCCAATAGGGGAGTACTGACCCCATCGACAGAGGACCCGCTCTTTGGTCTAATAGGGTAGTACATACTCTACCTTCATGAACGTCACTGGGAAACCTATACCCTAGTCAATCAGGTGAGTAACACCCCAGGAGTAAACTACCCAAAAGTAAAGACCCCATTCCCACGACATGGGGATTCGTGTCTCCACCTAATTAGACAGGCAAGGAAAAACCTCACTCTATTCCAGTATGGGATAAATGGTTATATCATCTCTATATACGAACTTCACTAATCTACAACATCAACTTAATACCGCTCGAAAATAATATTTCTCGATATACAACACCTCGTATCTTGTAATCCATAATAGAGACCACCATCGTGTTGTACATAGAAACCCACTTATGATATACTACTCCTGAGCCTTTATTAGATTCGCATAGAAGAAGATATTGAAGGCAGAAGTTCCTCAGGGAATCTCATAGTAGTACATGGAATGCACCGGGGTACAGACGTCGTGTGGGGCCTCTCGATCACCTACCCGTATATCTTTTTCATATGGATTCTAACCCATGTAGGGATATACCAATTGTATAGGGGTGACATGCCAATCCATCATATCTCGGCGCCTGTCCCTGATCCCATTCTATACAGACCAGCCAACTGTGTTTTCACATGTCGTGTATCTGATACTAGAAAGCGTTTTTATATCAATGACAACCCGCCTTTGTGTTTTTCATGTTTTTACACACTAGACCCCATGTCTGTGAAAATTGAAATTATGTTAGTACATGACCATGTGTTTTCACATGACTATCCCAATCCATGTCCCAATATTACACTGTTTATGGTACTACATGGTGTGTAACCCCTATACATGATGTGCAGTGCCAAATTTATTCTTCACCAAATAGGATGATCTACATGACATGTGTCACTAAACTACACACCATGTATATGGTCAGTCCAGTTAGGAATCAATTATAAAATCACTTATTTCCCCTAATTCGACCAAAAACCCATAGATCTACCAAGCGTGGATATATAATAATTGCAATAGGGATCCAAAACCATATAAAGACACAAATTGAAAGCGATCATGACCAAAACTCAAATAATCCTACATCATTGGTGAAACAAAGAATAATTGGATGAATAATGATGCCTGAATTGTTTTGGTACTTGATTTGATGAAGATCTACTTCAAAAATGGAGATCAACGACACCTCATTGTGTGGATAGTGCATCAATTTTATTGGCACCAAAGTGAGGATAGGTGTGTCTCTCCTTGGTTGAGTTGTGAATATATGAGTTTTGGGGGTGGGGAATGAATATGTCTTAATAAATTAAATCCAATTAATTTATCACTCAATTCCACGTCTCCAAATTAACCCAAGATAAAAATCCAGGTGTAGATGACCTTAGGTCATTCCTTGGGTAAACACGATGGTCTGGACTCAACTGTGGACTTAGAAATCCAATCCATCGATATGAACTGTATTTGTTGACATTTCACATAAAACTATGTGTGTGTGACAAAAAAATTTAATATTTTTAATATCACGACACCGTGGCTTCCTGGGGCCACGACGTCCTATGCAGACTCATTGCCTAACTCTACAAATTTTTCCAAAATTTTTCTGAAGAAATTCATGTAAAACCCTAAGTCATTAGACATTTTTTCAAATAAATGATCTAAAAATATTAGAAATTATTTATTTTCATTTTACACAGAAATACAATAAAATCTATTTTTCAGGAAAATTTATTTTTTAGACATAAAATGAATCAACTAAAAAATTAGTACATAATTATTATTCTTTAACAAATTAATTTCAATAATATAAACCAATTATAAATATTTTTTAAATTCTATTTATTAATATTAATAGCACCATTATAATATATATATTATTGGGTTAAAATTTAAATAAAATTATTTATATAGTATATCAAAATCTCCATAAAGAGTAGTGTTGTGTGTTAATCTATCTATCGACCATATTATTATTCTAAAATAATTTATATAGGTATTATAATTATAATGGTTCATCAATGAGGGTATCAAATCCAATGTGTAATATATTTTATAAGGTCTAAACTAGGTCTTAAATGAAAATTTGTTTCAAAATTACAATTCATTTCGTATCACTAAAATCTCAACACATTAAGAAACTTGATATTTTTTGTGGGAAAACCCATTTTGACACAAAAAAATTATTTAGAAATATGTTTTTTAAATTAAAATATCAAATAAGGAATAATACCAATTTTTTCATATAATCCAATTAAAAATCCTATTAGTAATTTTTCATAGACGCTTGATATGAGAAAACATTATTTTTAATACTCATATGAAAACCCTTTATTTTGGGTCAGGTATCGATGGAAATAATTTTTCAAATGCATTATATATATCATACCTAGCCATATATTTATAAAAAAATTAATTAAAAAATCTAATAATAATAAAAATTACTAAATAATGAAAATTCATAAGAGAAACTATATCTAATCAAGTGGTAACAAGATGGAACATGTCACCTCTCCTGGAAAACACACAAATAAGCATTGAAAATCACTCCAAAACTTCTAGAAAACAAAAAAAATAAGATATATATCTCAAAATCCCAAAAACTAGCATGAAAATTAATTATAGTTCATGGAAAAGGTATAATGATATAGAAATAGAAGAGAAAAGATAGAGGAGGAAAATACAAGAAGAAAAGGGACGATTTCTAGGAAAAATCACTTAATACCCCTATAGGATGAGCCAAATGTAAATTGAGAAGTGAGGGATAAACCTCTATTGTAGTTCCCAAGTAATATCAATTAGTATTAGGGGAGAAAATGAGGGAAAGTCTAAAATTAATGAGGGTAATACAGGTAATATCACATTTTAGGGTAATTTGGGAATATCACAAGGTTTAATAAATAGAGATCCTACCTTGTCACTAGAATTCTATTATAATTGGACACCCAAATGGATTATATAGATGGTATACTAAACCATGAATCAACCTTGAAAAACTAATCTATAAAAACTAAGTTACCCCTTTGATTATTGTCTAATTGTTTCCGCTAATATTGTAGAAGTCTTGAAAGGCCTAGAAAAAATCCAAAATTTGAAACAGAAACACCAATGTTCTCTAAATAACCAAAAAAATATTATAAAAAAAATAAATGAAAATCGATAATAAAACTAGTGTGATTCAGTTCTAGAAACCCTGAATATTTCCACTCATGGAAATTAATTTATAAATGAAATAGGGGACAAAAGAATCAAATAATGAATATTTAAACAAGAGGTGACTCAGTCGGGAAAAATTAGTATGTTTCCACATCTATGAAACACTCCTTATTATACATCTGGAAAATCATATCTATCTAATACATAAAATAAATACAACTAAATTCACAAATAACACCAAAAATATGAAGACTTTACTCTACCATATCAAACAAACTCGGAGTCCTAAGTTGATTGAGACCTTGTACAGTCTACAAGGAATTTATAATTTTTTAAAAAATGTGGAAAAAAGGAAATCACTCATAGAACTAAATACACAATAATGATAAAAATTATCCTAAATTAGACATCTATGAAAATAAAACATTAACCAACCTCAAACAAAAATTCTTAAATACCAAATCAACACTCTTAAAATGAGTTAAAACCCAAAAATACTCCAAAAATTTAAACTAGGTCCAAAATAACATTAAATAGAAAATGGAAATCCAGAAAACAAACAAGAAGAATTTTTAATTAAAACCAACCTAGGGACCATACCCTGGTCAAAGAACTCTATATTAGCAACACGAAAAAAAATCATCTAACAATGATCAAATGAAAAAAAAACATCCATCCCAAGTACCAAACCATTAAAAAACCCAATCATATTTAACCTTGTATAGACCCAAGGTTCTCCCATGTTAAATCCATTAATGATCAACCTCAAAACAACTAGAAGGGAATTCCAAAACCTCAAGAAACAAAATTCCAACAAACAATTATGGAATATACATCAAATAATGAACACCCATAAGAAATTATCAAAGAAACGCCCATAAAGACATCATATTATAAACTAAATACATTAATTAAATTTTAGTCCATGAACATGTAATGGAATAAAATAGTCATCCATAACATGTTCCAAACTATGGATTTTTCTTATAATCAAACATACAATACATATGTAAATGATAAAAATGGTCATATAAAAGGTTGGACTTAAATATTTCTATCAAGATAGATTATATATTATCGGAGAGATATACTGGAAATACAAGAGTCTAGTTCCTCATAAGAGAATCAACATGTTCTTCATAAGGAAAATACTCATCAACCAATAATAATGGATCGATCTCAAATCAATTCTTGTCCTCCCCCGATAGATTACCTCCATCCATACAATAAATAACATTCACATCAATCATCACTGTGTAGCATTATTTCTTGGCCAACATTATCACACCCCATTCTAATGCATCCTTAAAATATGTGCAAATGTATCAAACCAATACTGAGAGGGGATTGTAGACTAACAGAACACTCTGTTATATCTACCTAACAAGCTCAAAACAGTTTTCGCCCAAGAATATTTAGAAGATTCAAGATAATTAAGGATACCCTCAAAAATTTCTATCCACTTTAGTGATTTATATAAATCTTGATCATAGCCATTTAAAATTGTCCACTAATCCCAGAGGTCTAATATTGGGTGAAATAAAAAAATTGATCCGAGACAGACACTGTATTCAGATTCTTGGTATAATACTTAAAATTATGGGCCTTCTGAAATAAACAAGTTGATTCTAATAGAAGAATAATCCTTAGAAAAAATCCTCCTAGTTTTTAACTAGACCTTTAATAGTGATAATCTCTTCATAAAACAAGGAATTAACCCAAGAATTTCATGCATTATATTGCAAACTAGATAATCCCATTCTCAGTCAAGGAAAAAAATGTAAAATGAAAAATCCATAAATGAAAACCACATTAATCCCTCATCAAAAACATTCTTTCATTAAAAATACCAATATCCAAATATATATATTAAAAAATTCATTTTACTTCTGTATGAATTTTAAATGAAATTATATTTATAAAAAAAATTTCTTTCGTGACATATCATTTCTCTTAAAAAATTCATCTCATTATTTTATTACCATTTAAATCAATTTATGGTTTTAATAAAATCATTTCCTTGAATATAGATGAAATTTTATCCCTATTAAAGTAGGTTTAAAATATAGTATATTAAAACCCCATTTTAAAAAATACTCACTACTAGGAAACTTACCAATACAAGCCCATATATACCAACAGTTTGTAAAAACCATTGGTATAGGACCCCTTTCCTAATGGTTAATGAAAACTGTTCAGAAAATACCACCTTTAGAAAACTTTTCCCAATGGTTTGGAAAAACCTATGGGAATGGGTATGTCTTTCCCAACGGATTTGCCAAACCGGAGGGAAAATCCCACATTGGGACCACGTTTCTCGAGGGTTTGGAATAAATATTAGGAAAGGGTATGGATTTCCCAACGATTTTGCCAAACTGTTGGGAAAATCCAAATTTGATACCACTTTTCCAAATGGTTTGGTAAAACTATTGGAAAAGGGTATGGTTTTCCGAACAGTTTTGCCAAAGCATTGGGAAAATTTCTCCAAAATGTGGATTTTCCCAGCGGTTTGGAAAAACCTTTAGGAAA
The DNA here is from genome assembly GCA_963277665.1 of Viscum album. NCBI lineage: Eukaryota > Viridiplantae > Streptophyta > Magnoliopsida > Santalales > Viscaceae > Viscum > Viscum album. The sequence goes on from OY728138.1 coordinate 557,445,622, forward strand.
GGGTATGGATTTCCCAACGGTTTTTCCAATCCGTTGGGGAAATCCCACTTTGGGAGCACATTTCCAAATGGTTTGGAAAAACTATTGGGAATTGGTGGTTACCTATCCTAGTGATTCTAAAAACTGTTGGGATAGGCAAATCCTAAAGGTTTTCAGAACCTATGGCATAGGATCCCTTAGTTTTTATGAATTCTTTTGTCAAATATCATCAAATAAATCAATATATAAATTACATATAAATATATAAATATGTAAATATATTCAAAAATGTAATTGTAGTATAGTGGTAAATTCTTTGATATATAACCCATAGGTTGTGGGTTCACATCTCTGCTGTAACTTTTTTTTAAAAAATTACCAATACCAATGGTTTGGGAAGTCGTTGGGTGATTTGGTGTGGGGATAGACCCATCCCAATAGTTTGAGGGAAACAGTTGGGGAAGACCTATCCCAAGGTTTTAAAACTATGGGTATAGAACTATACCAATGATTTTCAAACCGTTGGGATTGGTCTTTCCCAATGGTTTACCCCAAACCGTTGGGATAGGTCTATCGCCACGCCAAATCACCCAACGGCTACCCGAACCGTTTGTATAGGTAGTTTTTCCATTAATGACTCTTATTAAACAAAGAAAACAATTTTAATTTACAAATTTCATCCATATTTATTTATCAAACATTTTATAACAATTACATATCTATCAAAAAATAATGAACATCAACATTAATAATATTAAAATATAAAAAAGTTCAATAAAATAAATACATTCTAAAAAAATTAATACCAATCTAACCAACTTTAGTCCACCTAAACAATATGGAATAACAGTAAGGGAAATCTAGAAACAGAAGAGGCCAAAATATATATCTTGATTTGATAGAGAGTTTTTTATAGTATGTAATAATGGTTTGAAAGGTTAGGAATCAACCATCTAATATGCTATATTATTTCCCCAGAGCAATTAAACCTAGGTTATTCACTATTTACATGTTTGTACAATATAACTATGAATCCAAAATTCATAATCAAATTTACATTCCAAATGTAAGAGAATAGATAAAATCACATACAAAAATAATTTGGGATTAAAATACTCTCATTCCATAATAAAATATAGTATGAATATTCCAAAATGAACTCAGAATTAAATACTAAACCCCAATGAACCATTAAAATTTATGTTTGGTCGTAACTAAGTGCTTTCCTGGAACTGAGCCATACTCTACACTTAAGTCTCACAACCCTAATATATAGACATCCATGAAACATCATCAAATAAAAATAAGGTTCTCTAGTACACCTAGAACATTAAAATAATTTATGCACTTATACCATTTTAAATGAACTAGACTAGTTTGACCAACCACATTACCGGACAAAGTCCTCCAATAGCCCAAAGTCACATACCTGGCCCCCATATACAATCAGCTGGGTCTTGGGAATCAAGGAAGGAATCCTAGGATATTTTTTTCCTCTATTAAAAGTTTTAAAATAGTATATTATTTATCAAAAAAATCAGTAGGGATCTTCTATACCTATCCCATCCACCCAAAACTAATAAGTAGAACCATAAAAATAAATAACCAAACAATTAATTATAAAACAATTGACCCAAATCATATGTATCAACATATATGTACCATAAAAAACAAATAAATAACAATGTAAGAAATTAAGAAAATAATTTTGATGTATGAAAGTTATTCTTTGTCAATATAATGAAATTTAACAATTCAAAAATTCTAAGTAACACATATTACATGGCCATCTTCACAAAACCCACAGTTTCTCACCACATCCCAACCAACCATCACATACCATGAGTATGATTTCCATACTAAAATAGAAACCTATAACCAAAATAATATATGTGATCTGAATTAAAACACATAAAGTGTGATTATAGGGTCTGAGACTATAGGCCCATATGGATCACACCACAATATCAATGATGTTTACATAAATAATGAGATCTTTAATGCTATATTGAAATAAAATATAGTTTTATTTAAATACTAATATTGTGAATATGAAACCAACTCATATGCTCATTTTCATAAATAATAATGATTATCCTTTAACACTAAATACTGAAAATGAAAAAATAATTGATTTTTAAAAAAATAAAACTATATCACCTTTTATAACATTTCAAAATCCATTATTCAATTTCATCCATACTGAAAGCATCTCTCTATTATTAAAATAAAATACCAAACAAAATTCCAAAATCACTTTAAAACGATATTATATAGGATCCCAAAAATAATAAATAAATAATACTTATAGACAATATCATTTCATCAATTAAACATCAGAAACTATTTAACGAATATGGTTCCATCTGTATCACACATAAAGAGATGTTATAAGCATAAAATGGAAATACCCTATATAAAATCCAACCATGGAACAAGTGTCCTAAGTGAAATATTATCCCAACAACATCATGATATAATAGATTAGTAGCTTGCCAATATTTTTTCCAATATTAATACAATCTATCGAATTTTCCAACAGTGGACTCATTGGAATAGAACATACCCAATAAACGTAGTCTACAAAACTACTAGTGGAATTATAGAAGATGTGTACCAATTATTGTGTAATTAATCATTTAATACCACATAGAGACATTGGATCCCATAACCAAACTAATATTCTTGATGGAGAGGAATCACAATAATCATAATAATAAAGAATAATAAATGCCTCATATACCACCTCCCACACCTTGGATGAAAATCCCCTTTTAACATCATCCATTCATTATATAATAATAAATGGACCAGGATGAGCGAAATAATTATAATATTAAATTAATGGGGGTATCCCAAGTAATGGTTATTTTATTTTATAGGGTAAAAAATAGACCATTAAAAAATATGATATGTAATTTTAAGCCCTTTTATTTCTTTGAAATATAAACTACATAAAAACAAGATAATATTTAGAAAATGAACCAACTTTATGAAAATAAAATTCAAATATGTACTATATTTCTATTGAAACCACAATATATGTTTCAAGGCCTATATTTTTCATAAAAAAACTATTAATGAGTTCTCATGAGATTTTTTATTGATGGTTGGATTTTGAAAAAATCAATTTTTAACTATAACATTAACAAAATAATGAAAAAATTAATTCTATGTTGAGAATATATGGAAAAAAATTAAAATCCATTATAGATATCTTATATAGAGAAACAATAATATAAAACGAATTTATAAATTCCAAGAAATATAATAATTGAAAAAATATTAAAATAAATATAAACAACTACCTTATCTTGAGTGGAATATATTTTCAATGTGTCTCCTTTCAAGGAGATCACCCAAATAAAGAATGAAACAATATCTATTGGTTATGGCCAAAAAACCCATGTTATAAAAAAACCATGAAAAACCCATAACTTTCATAGTTAATTAGGGTTCGAATAGAAGAAAACCTCTATGAAAAATAGAATACAAAATATTGAAAAGGATAATAGGTGAAGAAAATGTTATATTACCTTGATAAATCACCTCAATCCAATGGATAATGATCTAATCATCTATATATAAGGGATAGAGATAGAACCCTCTTCAATTCCAATGTTAGATGAATAAATTAGAATGTAGAGGAAGAGAAAAAATGTAAAACTAAAGAGATACAAAGGGTAATTTTAGTTTTTTATGAAATATGGAAGGACCGAACGATTTGGTCACAATGTTTTTTAAATCATCCACCATTTGTGTGGTTGGGACTAGATAATAACTAGTTACCCATATAGTATTTCCACAAGATTTATCAAACAATGATACAACTATCAAAGTTTCCTCTGTATAATGGAAGAACACCCCGTAGTCTTGTATAATGGTTTCATTGAAAACATGTCATGAGACACACTATAATTTCATGAAAAATAAATATAAAGACCAAAAATCTCTGAAAAACACAAAATAACCAAATATAATATGATATAATGTAAAATAACTAACAAAATAATATGGGGTTTACACCATCAGTCTTCATATCCTGATCTTTACAAAACATCATAATAAACCATTCTCCATCCGTCAGATAGTCATTCTCGTCAACTAAAACATTTATGTCACTGTAATGTTCATTGATACACATATATGACATATTCATAATTATGAACTTGAATTCAAAATCATTTATAATTTTTTTTTAAATCAGAAAAATTACAAATAGGCAAGTGATCACCTTTTTTTGATCCATGGTTTTCTAAAATATATATTACAATCATGTAGATAGTCAAGCGTAGTGTCCAGGTCAAGTATCATTTGATCATATCTAGTTATATTATCTTATATTTCATACATAAACATGATATACATTTCTTTTCTCTATACTACAGTAACGTGATTGAAAGAAAACTTTTTGATGATAATTTTTTAGTCTGAATATCTTTTTATCTTCCTCATGAAATCAATGTTTATCATAATTTTATCCTATGATTTTTTATATCAATTTATAAAATTAATATATATAATTTTAGGTTCTCAACTTTAAGAATAAATTAAAAAAATCATATCCTCAGTAAAAACATAATTTCCTCCCTCCACATCATCCTTGTATTAAATTATAGGATTAGGAGAACTAGTTTTAATATGTAATATATTATATATATTTTTATATTTTTATTCAAAATAATTTAATTTTGATGGTTTCACTTTGAGTAGGGAAACTATGGATTTTCTTGGTGTTACATGTTTCTCACCACTCTCTATATGTAGTGCAGTGAGTATTTTTTTATTCATTTAGAACTTTATCATATATCCTATTATTATTTACTTATCTAGATAAAGACTTAATAAAGTTAAATTTCTTTTCATATTTTTAAATTGGATCAGAAAACATGTTCATAAATATTTTTGGTAATGAATATTGAGACATTATAATTTTAAATAAAAATCCATTTTCAATATATCCACTACTCATAATAAACTCTATATCCCTTTGTCTTTTCATCTCATACATTGAATGTTTGAAGAATGGATTAGCTTCCATCCACTCTTCTATAATTTGATGGTATTCCATTTCATTCTCGAAATGAATTTCACCTTACATTTTAGAGGGTGTCATGTTATTATCTCCAGGATATTAAGTAAATAGATTAATAAAAATAGTTTCATATACTATAAAATGATTCTTCACTTCTAGTTCTATTTATTTTTTCTCAATCTCAAATAACTTATCATTATATTTTTTAGAGTTTCAACATATAGATGATATTTATATACTTATATTTGATTTAATAACTTATCTAAATGGATTTTATAGGTTTATCATTATCAATTTTTCAAAAAATGGTTTTAGGGTATAATTAAAAATAATCTTATTATAATAAATTGTTTAATTATTTGGTAGTATTTTATTCTTCCTTTCTTCTTCTCTGAGACCATTCATTCCATAATCCCTAACATGCACGACTATGATCTTATTTAAATGAAAGGAATTTTGTTGAATATTTAATTTTAGCATACCAATCTATTAAAATTAAATATATTCCAAAAAAATACAATATTATTCATTCTCATGTTATAAATAATTTTTATATTATTTTAATTTGTAATCATGTAATTACTTTTGTCTTCTTTTCAAAGTAAAAAAAAGTTACACATAACCCATTGGAAGAAAAATATTTTATCCATTTTAAGATGGATCATTTTATGTACAATTTCCTTCGTAATGAAGATGGAATCCCCATACAAATATTTATTAAAGGTTATTTACATATCAAAATGTTTGTGAAGAATGGAAGAGGATGTACCTTCCAATATAAATACCATTAAATCCGCAATCCTCTTTATTATAAGTATGAAATCCATTTCCATTATCATAATTCACAATTTCATCTCTATATCTTAATTTAGAAAAAATAACAATAAAACTTCAATGATAATATTGGGGTTAAAAAAATCACATTTAAAAACACATTGAACTATATAATAACATCATTTAAAAATAACATCCATATTAATATTAGAAACGTATCCCTAATACCCTTCACAGTCGATCATTGTTTCTAAGATAATACATCTGGTTGTGATCAATTTTGAAATAAAAATAACATTGCATTATTTATCTCACACAAGTAACCTAACACACATATTTTACAAACATAGTGTTTCACACTAACTTATATATAACTACTCAAGGTAGAACACCCATTTATCAAGATTTTTATCATTCACCATTTATTTCAATAATATTTCACTTTAAATAATACCTACTTGAATACATGATGTCAAATCTCATTAATGAATTGAATTTTAAATTTATTATTAATATGTATATTACCTTCCATAATTTATCTTACAATATATAATAATATAGGGAACAAAATTGTAATGCCCCAACCCCAGTTACCCAGAGTCGGTGCATTATTGCATAACATTGGCATGATCACAAAAGATCAAGTCTCAAAAGACCAATTTGTTTAGTAGTCTTAGAAAAACTAGATACATTCATAAGTCTTACATTACATCATAAAGTAAAAATAAACTACAAGAACATCTTGTCTTCAAATCCCCTCATACTATCCCTGCAGGTCATTCATAATATACTTCTTCACATCCTGGAAAAATTAAAACATTGAAAGGGGTGAGATCAGATGCTCAGTAAGGATAACAATATAGCGGAAGCTTTCATAAATAAACATAAACATTTAAGATAATGTATAACTAAAACAAAAGCATTTTAAACTTGAACTTTAATATAATATGGCATATGTAAAATGAGATAATTCCATTTACTTATTCACATAGATATTCTACTGGTCGAATAACCACATGCAATATCAATAACCACTTTCATAATGATGGAATGCATAATGCCAGAATATCATAACCACGTAGCCAAGGCCTCGTGCCAAGACTACAAAAAAGATTTTTTTCAAGGCCTCGTGCCAAGACACTAGATTGTCTCGCGAGACCTGCCAATGCATCAAGGAGCTATAGCGGGCTCCACCAGTCACTTATTAAGTCCAATGTATTACTCATATGAACAGGTTTAAACATATCATAAACCATAACATAATCGTATCACATAAAACATGCATAAAGGAAGCATAACATTTCGACATTTGAATCACAAGATATCAATACAAAACATTGATATAATAAAAACATTATCAAAACCATTTTCAATACCAAAATAAAAGAAAATTAAAACTTGGTATTTATTTTTCATTTAAAAAATGTTATGGCTTATAGAGGAAGCCGAAACTCAAATAATGGTCACAGCGGCGGAGAAGTAGTTCTCACTGCATATGTAAGACAAAACATTAAGTTTTGTCTTTTAGTAAAAATTCTTCGTATAAAAATATTCATTTTGAATAAAAGTAAAAGTCAAATGGGGTTTATACACCGTATAAAAGAAAGTTGTGTATAAAACAAAATATGCCTCAATAAAAGGAGATTGAGACGAAGTCCCTTACAAAGATAATTTTTTAAATAAAATAGATATATTATGTGTATTCACTATAAGAACACATAAAGAAAATAAAAATACAAGATAGGACATAATTATATCATGACATAATTTGAAAGTTGGAGATTAACCCAAAGAACAGAAATTGGGTTAAGAAGTTCCCTTACCTCGTGTCCGACTTGACTCGATCGTTCATTATTCTCCTGAATAATAAACTAGAGTCAATCTCTACTTTATTAGTAACCTTTTTCAAGTTCATTATCCCTTATATATCACTTATTACAATGTTACGAAAATTATGTAGTCATTTACGTTAATAACGGTCGTTTTGTCGATCTTTGGTACTTGAGTCAGAAATAAACTTCTTATAATTACAATTTGTTTCATGTGGTGAAATATACATTATATCCAGAATTATATTCTTGATTTATATTTCATATATATCATATATATCCAGTATATACATGCATTTATAATATTACAAAACATTTAGAGGTAAGAAATGAAATGCACCGTTCTTGGAGACGGTAAGTCGTACATACGCATGAACGCTACTTTCATTTCAATTTAATAATTAATGGAATGAAATTATAATTATATAAAGTTGTATTATAATTCCAGTATAATATCATATATAATATCATTTTCTCCATCCTTTATACATCCCACATATGGCATTAACGATTCAAATCACTTTGAGGGGGTGGTAGTCCGCACTTCCTAAAATGAAATTATCGTGTTTACCCACAATGGAAATCATAAAGGTATGCCATAAATGAAAAATAAAGAATAATAAGGAAACAAAAAACATAATATAGATCATACATAAAAATAGTTTCATCATAATGGCCACCATGAGATGTGTTAAAAGAATATTGAACAATCATCGTTTCGTGAGGCAGAAATTCCCCAACCATAGAAACAGTATGTTCTTTAACCATTAGACGAAGGTGTGTGTAAGTATAAATCAAATACTTCTCATAACAACATCCTAGTATATTTAAGATAATTTTTTTGTTACAAAATAAAGGAATAAAAAGAGTATAAGGGGTTTGAGAAGCAAAATAAAACAAAATAATATTAGAGATGACATTACCTTAAAATCGGGTAACTCTTTTTGATTTGAGCCAAAGGCTTCCTTGGGAAGAATTATTCCCAAATTGAGGCTTCTAGGAGTAAGATAGGGAAGTTGAGAGAGTAGTTGGGCAGAGTTTGGCCGAGCCAAAAGGCTTTGAAGGAGTGAATAAGGTGGTAGTGGTGGGGGCCTTTTATAAGAGGAGAGGAGGGGCACTCTTGGAAAGTCATGAAATGTTACTTTATTATATAATGAGTTTCGGATTTTAAAGTTCCCACACTTATATATGTCTACGCTAAAGTGATAAGGGTTCAAAATATACTCATCCAATAGGTTTTTGACAAGTGTAAGTATTAGATTTTACATTATCTTTTCATTTTATTTAAATCGTTAATTAATGAGGTAATCGCTGCATCATCATGGTATCATAAAAAAATTTATTTATTTAAGGTCTAAAAATTATAAAAAAAAATCATGATGTATAAAATCTTTTTATATTTCCAATGAATATTTATAGCCAAAAATTTAACTTATATAACCCCATGTAATAATTGTTTTTTTAAAACGACACATGTTTGTGACAATTTTATTTTTACTTTAAATAAACATTTATTAATGTCATTTGCTTACCCAAGTGGCTCCATGGGGTCCCCAAGTTGTCCCATGGATTTTCTTGGTCGGCCGTGACTCATACAATAATGGTATAACTAGTGTAAGGGTATTTTTATATTTTTTTAATATCATTTTTACCTTAAATTTCACTAATGACCTTTAATCATGATTAATTAAACTTAAAAGTTATTATTCACCGAAAAATTATTTTTATCCATTTGAACCAAATTTTACTTCCTAATGAAAACCATGTATGTCGGATTTTTGAAAATAAAATCACAGAAGTGGTAATGTTTCATTTAAATGAAAAATATGTTTTTTAACTACCACATAGTGGTTTCACTATTCATCAAAAATTGAAGTTTTTCAGAACAATGTCAAAATTTCACCCTAAGATATAATTGATATTACGAATTCAAAAATAATGACAATTTTACAAAATTCCAATCATATAAGTTTCATTAATTAATTTTATAATTAATTCCCGTTGTCACAACAAATAGCGTGTTTTTAAGAAACAATATATATCAAAAGATTGACAATTGTTTATGTCCAATTTCAATGTGAAATTAATTCTAATGACCACCATTGGATAAAATGGTAAAAATATATTCTAATTATACTATAAAACCACTAAATAGTATAATTTATCACTATAAATTATTTTGATTAAAAAGATTGTTTTAAAGTATTTATCATTATTCATAAAAAAAGTGGAAGTTCTCAGAAAAATACCAAAAATTTAACATAGGCTAATTTCGATATTCCGAATCCAAAAATGAAGTCCATTTTGAAATATAAAATATATATAATTTCAAAAAGTGGGTATTAATATTCATAATGGTTAATTTGATTGGTCTCGGTGTGTTAGATTCTTGAACTTGCGTACAATACAAGCTATTGCAATATTGAAAGAGAAGTGTATCGTGGAATATCGGGGTGTTACATTCTCTCCTACTTCAATAAATTGTGTCATCGCAAGTTTAAATTTTTTTTGAAAATAAAATGTTGAAAATAGAAAATACCTTTGTGGAAAACCCACATTAGAAATAAGGTTAATAAAATTTAGCCTTAATAAGAGGAGAAGGGAAATGAAAAAGTCACCACCAAATTATCATCTCGATAAGGAGAACATTGGTGGCAATTAGAGACATATAATTGGAGAAAAAACGTAAATATTTGTAGGGAGTGATTGAGGTCATCAATCACAAACAAGTGTAAAATTGAGGGCCTCAAAGCCTTCAATCTATATTGATTTAAAATATTATCAGTTCAATAAGACCTAAGGTATTAGGATAACACATTTTTTGTATAAATATCCCTTTACAAAAGTTTAAGAATTAATTTATTCATTGAATAAGAGATAGGTATATATATATTTATGCTTGACAAGTAGAGTTTCAACCTTCAACTAATTTCTACCACAAACTCATCTTTCACTCAAAAAGATAATAGAACTCAAAAATATTATATTTATCCTAATCGTACAAGGTTAAAAATATTAACACATACCATTTAGATTAGGAAAACTATTTCGTGATAACCAGGGACATCCTGTAGGCTAGTGGTAGGTAATAAAGGCCTGTCGCACTATGGTTGTGGGTTCGATTCCTGCAGCTTTGTCCGACGTGACGGGTTATCCCCCAACCTGTAGGTTGTCCTTTTCCTAAAACTATAGTATTATAATATTCCAAAAATAATCTTCATAAAAGTTTTAACCTTAAAAAATAATATCCAAAGTTCAATTGAATCCATTCAAACCTTTATAGTTATCCAAAATACCTCCGTCTAGACTTTCTCTAAAAGGTCTCTAAATTCTGAAATCAATTGTAACATCAGATTCCCCAAACAAAGTAAAGTTTCTCTTATTGTCACTTACTAAAAATATGATTACCTTCATCATATTAAAACCTTAATGAAAACAACAAGTACTACAGTACAATCCTTATATATATTTCCAATTATTCTTATAACCATAATATAGTTCTTGAGTCTAACAACACAAATACAATAATTATTCAACTTCATCCGTAGTAACAGCATAAGCTTGGCCTTGATCCCTTGGACTTTTTTGAGGTATGTTTCCCTAAAGCTTAGGACATTCATTTGCATAATTCCCCATTTCTCTACAATTGTAGAATTCAACATTGATAGCCTCTTTCTTTCCCTTGCAATCACGAGTCCGGTGACATTTTTCTCCACATTTATAACAAACTCCCATTCCTTTTAGGCAAGTACTGGGGTGATTCTCCCCACAATTATCACATAATAGAAAATCCTTCTTTCCCTTTTTCCATTTATCTGTCTCTTGTTCCACCATTCTCTTCTTCTCTTTCTTTACTTTCTTGTCAAAAGACTTAGAGAATTCCTTTTCTGTCTTCATAGCACACAAGACAATATCTTGGTACGATCAGAAGGATTGTGATACTAAATCTCGATGGAGAAATGGTTTTAACCCATCAAAGAAACGATCAATATTACTTCTTGGGTTACATATATAATCTGCAGCATGCCTATCTAACCTTGTAAAGTTGGCCTCATACTTTGCAACATTCTCATCCTCCTTTTGTCTCAAACATAGAAATTTCCTTTCCATATCTACTCGATGGTCACAAGGAAAGTATTTTTCTAAGAAAATATCTTTGAACTCTCTCCATTACATAATTTATACTTTTTCATCTTCCTTTTTAATTAGAATCAATGACCACCATTGATCAGCATCTCCAGTGAGGCGGTAAACTGCCAGGATAACCTTTTCCCTTTCACTACTCCCCAAGGCATGGAATATTTTCTCTAAGAAATTTATCCCTTGCTCATTTACTAAGGGATTTGTACCCCCATTAAATGTTGGTGGTTTTTGCCTCATGAAGCAGTATAACATTGATCCTCCACGTTGCGGATCAGGGTGCTCCATACGAGTAGGGTTATTAGTCATAGCCTAAGTGAGTTGTCCCAGTATGGTGATAACCTAATCCACACAAGTTGTATCACCAGCTCCATTATAATTATCTTGAGTAGGAGGGAAATTCCTACATGGAGTGCGTGCATTAATACGGTTTCCATTCCTTCCACTAGGTGCCATTTCTAAACAATGGCATAAACTAGATCAGTTTATGAATAAAAATACATAATTCCATACTTGTAAAACACTTAACATAAATTGAATAGTATATGGATATAATACATATTCATAAAAAGAAATGTTTTCTTTGAGAAAGTACATACTCATAAACCCTTCATAATGATTTTTAATGAAAATGAGAATTATCCTAAGAATATCCATTGGGAGTGTCGTAACCAAGAGTGAAGCAGGGCCAGTTTTCGTGCATCAGTTCTCATTCGAGTCTAGCTTAAAGCGGTGTTGTCGGGTTTTACCCCTAGGTACATCTGTGCTAGAGCTGCCTCTACCTTCTCATATCCAGATAGGGATGTATTGCTCGGAAAACTCACAAAATATCTATAATACCAAAATTCTAGGAAGTTCTTCTATACTAATCCTCAAAGTCTATCTTAGGGATATGTGCTCTAATCAGAGTTTATCTAAATCTAGCTTCCAAGGTTAGTACTAAACTGCCTCTGATACCAACTGTAATGCCCTGACCACAGTTTCCTAGGGTCGGTGCATTATTGAGTAACATTGGCATGATCACAAAAGATCAAGTCTCGAAAGACCGATTAGTTTAGTAGTCTTGGAAACACTAGATACATTCGTAAGTCTTACATTGTATCATAAAGTAAAACAAAACTACAACAACATGTTGTCTTCATATTCCCTCATACTATCCATGCAGGTCATTCATAATATACTTCTTCACATCCTGGAAAAATTAAAACATTGAAAGGGGTGAGCTCAGATGCTCAGTAAGGATGACAATATAGCGGGAGCTTTCATAAATAAACATAAACATTTAAGATAATGTTTAACTAAAACAAAATCCTTTTAGACATGAACTTCAAAATAATATGGAAAATGTAAAATGAGATAATTCCATTTAATTATTCACATGGATATTCTACTGGTCGAATAACCACATGCAATATCAATAACCACTTTCATAATGATGGAATGCATAATTCTAGACTATCATAACCATGTATCCAAGGCCTCATGCCAAGACTACAAATAAGATTTTGTCAAGGCCTCATGCCAAGACACTAGTTTGTCTCATGAGACCTGCTGATGCATCGAGGAGCTATAGCGGGCTCCACCCGTCACTTATTAAGTCCAATGCATTCCTTATATGAATAGGTTTAAGCATATCATAAACCATAACATAATCGTATCACATAAAACATGCATAAAGGAAACATAAAATTTCCACATTTGAATCACAAGATATCAATACAACACATTGATATAATAAAAACATTATCAAAACCATTTTCAATACCAAAATAAAATAATATTAAAACTTGGTATTTATTTTTCATTTAAAAATGTTATGGCTTGTAGAGGAAGTCGAAACTCAAATAATGGTCATGGTGGCGGGGAAGTAGTTGTCGCCGCATACGTAAGACAAAAAATTCCTTTTGTCGTTTAGTAAAAATACTTCGTATAAAAATATTTCATTTGAATAAAAGTAAAATTCAAAGGGGCTTATACACCATATAAAAGAAAGTTGTGTATAAAACAAAATATGCCTCAATAAAAGGAGATTGAGACGAAGTCCCTTAAAAATATCATTTTTTAAATAAAATAGATGTATTATGTGTATTCACTATAAGTACACATAAATAATGTAAAAATAAAATATAGGACATAATAATATCATGACATAATTTGAAATTAGAAGATTAACCCAAAGAACGGAAATTGGGTTAAGAAGTTCCCTTACCTCTTGTCTGACATGACTCGATCATTCTTTAATCTCCTGAATAATAAAATAGAGTTATCTCTACATTATTAAGAACCTTTCTCAAGTTTGTCATCCCTTATATATCACTTATTACAATGTTATGAAAATTATGTAGTCATTTAAGTTAATAACGGTCGTTTTGTCGATCTTTGGTACTTGAGTCAAAAATAAACTTCTTATAATTACAAGTTGTTTCATGTGGTTAAATATCCATTATATCCATAATTATATTAATGATTTAGATATCATATATATCCAGTATATACATTCATTTATAATATTACAAAATATTTAGAGGTAAGAAATGAAATGCACCGTTCATGGAGACGGTAAGCCATACGTACGCATGAACCCTACTTTAATTTCTATTTCATAATTAATGGAATGAAATTATAATTATATAAAGTTGTATTATAATTACAGTATAATATCATATATAATATCATTTACTCAATCCTTTATATATCCCACATATGGCACTAACGATTCAAATCACATTGAGAGGGCGGTAGTCCGCACTTACTAAAATGAAATTATCACATTTACCCACAATGGAAATCATAAAGGTATGCCATAAATGAAAAATACAGAATCATAAGGAAAAGAAAATAATAATATATATCCTATATAAAAATAGTGTCATCATAATGGCCACCATGAGAGGTGTTAAAAGAATATTGAACAATCATCGTTTCGTGAGGCAGAAATTCGCCAACCACAGAAACAACATGTTCTTTAACCATTAGACGAAGGTGTCTTTAAGTTTAAATCAAATACTTCTCCTAAAAACATCCTGGTATATTTAATATATAGTTTTTGTTACAAAATAAAGGAATAAAAAGATTTTAAGGGGTTGGATAGGCAAAATAAAACAAAATAACATAAGAGAAGACATTACCTTAAAATCAGGTAACTCTTTTTGATTTGAGCCAAAGGATTCCTTGGAAAGAATTCTGCCCAAAGTGAGGCTTGTAGGAGAAGGAGAGGGAATTTGAGAGAGTATTTGGTCAGAGTTTGTTTGAGCCAAAAGTCTTTGAAGGTGTCAATAAGGTGGTAGTGGTGGGGGCCTTTTATAAGAGGAGAGGAGGGGCACTCTTGGAAAGTCATGAAATGTTACTTTATTATATAATGAGTTTCAGATTTTAAAGGTCACACACTTATATATTTCTAGGATAAGGTGATAAGTGTTCTAAATATACTCATCCAATAAGTTTTTGACAAGTTTAAATCTTAGATTATACATTATCATTTTATTTTATTTAAATCGTTAATTAATGAGATAATCGCTACATCATCACGGTGTCGTAAAAAATTTAATTTATTTAATGTCTAAAAATTATAAAACAAATATCATGATGTAGGAAATCGTTTTATCTTTCCAATGAATATTTATAGTCTAAATTTTAACTTATATAACCCCAGGTAATTATTGATTTTGTAAAACAACACATGTTTGTCACAATTTTATTTTTACTTTAAATAAAAAGTTATTAATGTCATTTTCTTACCCATGTGGCTCTATGGGGTCCCCAAGTTGACCCATGGATTTTCGTGGTCGCCCATGACTCATCCAATAAGGGTAGGACAAGTGTAAGGGTATTTTCATATTTTTATAATATCATTTTTACCTTAAATTTTACTAATTACCTTTAATCGCGATTAATTAAACTTAAAAGTTACTATTCACCAAAAAATTACTTTAATCCCATTGAACCATATTTTACTTCCTAATGAAAACCATGTATGTCAGATTTTTGAAAATCAAATCATAGAAGTGGTAATGTTTCATTTAAATGAAAAATCAGTTTTTTAACTACCACTTAGTCGTTTCACTATTCATCAAAAATTGAAGTTTTTCAGAAAAATGCCAAAATTTCACACTAAGATATAATTGATATACATAATTCAAAAATGATGTCTATTTTAAAAACTTCCAAGAATATAATTGGCATTAATTAATTTTATAATTAATTCCCACTGTCACAACAAATAGCGTGTTTTTAAGAAACAATAGATATCAAAAGATTGACAATTGTTTATGTCCAATTTCAATGTGAAATTAATTCTAATGACCACCATTGGATAAAATGGTAAAAATATATTATAATTATACTTTAAAACCACTCAATAGTATAATTTATCACTATAAATTATTTTGATTAAAAAAGTGGTTTTTAAGTATTTTTCACTATTCATAAAAAATTGGAAGTTCTCAGAAAAATACAAAAATTCAACATAGGCTAATTTAGATATTCCGAATCCAAAAATGAATTCCATTTTGAAATATAAAATATATATAATTTCAATAAGTGGGTATTACTATTCATAATGGCTATTTTTATTGGTCGCGGCGTGTTAGATTCTCGAACTTGCGTAAAATACAAGCTATTGCATTATTGAAAGAGAAGCGTATCGTGGAAGCTCGGGGTGTTACAAAAATTATTAATTATTTATAGAAATAGAAATTTTGAAATATGATCCTTATGAATGTAATATTACATTAATTTGGCTTAATATTATTACATAAGGGTTTATTCTTTAATAATTTTAAAAAAAGTTATATCTTACATTGTATGTAACTATAGAATAAATAAATTTTAAATTTTTTTTTGAAAATCATAATAAAATTCATTGGTGGAAAGTGATCTACAATTTAAATAAAAACATGTATAGTCTAAAAACTCATGTAATACTTATCCATAATATTTGAACATTGATAAAATGAGAAAAAAATTACTAGTTACCAAGTATTCTCATTTATCTACCGGAAAATAGCGATTTCTATTTATTGTACATTATTCGTAAGGCTTCCATTCCAACTACGGTTCGAAATAGTTTTCAATGTAATAATAGAACACAAATAATTCCAACACATTACATTTTAATATAATTATATTCCATTCAAATTTATGCTCAATGTTATTTGAAGGATTGATCTTCATTGATAGAACAACGGGTTTTACAATATACACCTCCTAGAAATTTTTAATAGAAATGTTCACTATTTTGAAAAAAAAATTATGTATAGAATTGATCTCTATCAATGGATATTTTTCTATGTCTAAAATTTATTCTTATTTGTATTAAATAAAATTAAAATTTATCAAGGAGTATTCTTTGAAGGGTTATGTTAGTAAAAATGTTTTCAAATATTCAAATTTAGATTTAAGTTTCACAGCATATATTTTATCTTCAACATAAGATAACTACATATGTTTCCTAATGAAATTTAACATCACCACTTTTATTTTGAATTTATAAAAGTATATCATGATTTTAACATTATCATTAACTGATATGGATAACACATTTTCAGGTATAGAGGGGTAAACATTCTTCTAAGAAATATAATTTTTAGGATCAGAATATTTATTTGACATATCATTATAGGAACCCTGAACCATAATAAATATTACTATTCTTGATTTAATTTTTCTGTAACTTAAAACATATCTTCTCAATCATGTTAATATATTTCACCATATATTCATGTAAAAGAAATTCATATTCATTTTTTCATAAACCTTGTGATAGAGGCGAAAAATTAGAATCAATATATAGTTATGAAAGTTAATTGGGTGTAACCCTCCCCTCGATACAAGAAGTGTTCTATTTTATTCTACCTTAACAACTAACATTATTCTAAATATTGTCATTATCTCATTAATTTTAGTCATCATAAATGTAACACCCCAAGATTTTATGAAAAATATTATTTTTAATGTCTTGTGTTGTATGCTACACCAAAATTAGCTTGTGATATACGCAACACCGTATTTTCTTGCAGTATACGCAACACTATTCTTGGCTCGCGTTACACACAATTTCAAGTTCATTTTGTAGAAACTATTCTATGCAACATTATGTATAGATTTTGTTTAATGTATAAATGAAATAAGTTTTTATTATGTTATACACAACACCAATCAGATCTTTCACAACACGCATCCCTAACTTGGCTTGCATTACACGCAATAAAGACCTTCCTTGATAGCGTGTCTCGTACGCAATACCGAGTGTCACTAAATGAGATATTATTATAATATTATTATGAACTAGCCATTATGAATAGTGATACCCACATTTTAAAATTTGATAAAACTTATCTTTCAAAATGGACTTCATTTTTGGATTCGGAATATCGAAATTTGATTAGGGTGAAATTCTGGTACTTTTCGGATAACTTTCATATTCTGATTAATAGTGAAATTTTCTAAATTTTAATTAAAAACAACTTTTTAATAGAAATAATTAATAGTGATAAATTATTAATTTGAGTGGTTTAAAATTATATTTATAATATATTTTTACCATTTAAAACAATTTTAGTCATCGGATTTAGTTTCACATTTAAACCAGACATAAACAAGTGTCAATATTTTGATAGTTATTATCTCTTAAAAACACGCTATTTGTTTTGACGGCGGGAATTAATTTTTAAATTAATTAATGAAAATGATATGTTTTTAATTTTGTAAAATAGACTTCATTTTTGAATTCATAATATCAAATATATCTTAGGCCTAATTTTTGGTATTTTTCTGGAAACATTCATTTTTCGATGAATAGTGAAACCACTAAGTGGTAGTTAAAAAATGATTTTTTCATAAAACATAATTTTACTGCTTTTGTGAGTGGAATTTCAAAAATCCGAGAGACATGGTTAATATCAAGGACTAAAATGTGGTTCAATTAGATGAAAATATTTTTTCGTGAATAGTAACTTTTTACTTTTATTTACCACAGTTAAAAATAAATAGGATAATTAAGAGTAAAAATGATATTATTATTACCCTAACACATGTCCTAATTCTATTTTATAAGTTTAATTAGACCAAAAACAACCTTAGGAATAAAATATGACAATTTAGGCCCACTTGGATTAGATTTGGACATTTAATATTAATTTATTTAAAGAAGGGTTAAAATAGTTAAAATCAATGTTTAATAAGTAAATCATTTTTAATATAGGGTTATACATATGATAAATTCTTTTATAAATATTCATTAAAAATATAAAAAGCTCTTTTACATAATTGTAATTTATTTATAATTTTTAGACATTATATAATTTAATTTATTTATGACACAAAGATGATGCAGTAATTATCTTATTAATGAAATATTGACATAATTGATGTTATAAATACCCATATAAATGTAATTTGAGACTTTTTATGGATTCCACTAATTTTATAGGTTAATATGACATGTTATTAGTGATTTAGTTAACTTTATTCGAACTAATAATTCTGTTATGTGTTTTTAAAAAATCAATTACCAAATAGTATCAAAATTGACATAAAATAGTTTTTAAAACAAATATTATAATATTAATTGTTATCTTATTCCTAAAAATCTAAGGTTCTGCCAAATGACATAGATAAGGTTATATATATTAATAATAAACAACTTGGGGTTCTTTTGTCTTGTTATAGTAAGTTTATTAACCTTATAGTGTAAGAAAACATGAAGACACAGAATAAGTTAAATTATCTAACATAAAGTTAAATCTATATGATAAGGTTAAAATAGAAACCTAAACTTTTCTAAATTCTATTATATTAGAGGATTTAGACCCATACTCACGTTAGTTTCAAAATAACTCAATTTGTATCTATTAAAAACCGAATATGACTTTATAATAAAATAATATTTTTATTCATTCCAAAGGTGCCCCTCTCCTCCCTTATAAAAGGGCACATCCTCCCTCTCTTCCTCACACCACTTTGAGCCTTCAATCTCGGCCAAACCATGAAAATTTCTCTTCTACACTTCCCTAGAAACATCCTAGTGGTCTTGGTATTCTTCAAAGACCAATTTCAGTGCCCTAAGAGGAGGTCCCAAAGAGGCGCTTCAAAGAAGAGGTAATGTCCATTACCGATTCATTCAACTTTATCTCTTCTTCCACTTCTTCTTATTTTGTTGTTTCATTATGAAGAAATAACATAAGTATCAATAATATAATGATATGTTATTATAATTATGAAACAACCATATTTCACCATCTAACCATCGTACGGAAAATGAAATCATCGCGCGTGCGTACGTACGGAATACCGTCTCCACGCCGTGGTGTAATCTATTTTCCACCACCACCTTACTTGGATGGGTATAATGGTGAAATTAATGAATATATATGATTATTGTAATGTGATATTGATTCTGTAATATTATACATACACTTTAATACAATTCCATGATCATGGGAATGATATCGTCGCTCGTGCGTACGTACGGACTACCATCTCCACGAATGCGATGAGATTCATTTTCCATGATTAACCATTCAAGAATGATTATAAAGTATATATAATGAATAATAATGAAATATATGACATAATAATGCTACTAGATTTATGTATATATATATATGTATGTCATCTATTTAATTTCATTCAATTCAATAAGGAAACGAAAACAGCGTTCATGCGTACGTACGACCTACATTCTCCATGAACGGTGTGTTTCCTTTATTTTTATAGATCTATAATATATATGTATATGATGAATATATATTATATATAAATCATGTTTTACACTCTTGAATTATGTATATGTAATAATATCAAGAATGACAAGTCTAAACACATACGATAAATGAAATGATTTTACCCAAAACCCTACTTTAACATGGAATTTACAAAAGAACGGGTAATATAAAGTCATAAGTGTAACATATATGATATCATAACAAGGAATATGATTATTTAATAAGTCAATGACATTATTTAAATCATTATACAGGAGGTTCGGATCCATACGAAGCATATCGGACCTAAGGTAAGGGATAACTATTCCAATCTCGTTCTTAACCGAGATTGTTTATTCGTAAGTATTTACTGGGGTTATTGTTATCATCCATGTCCATGTTTCCTAAAAATGGTTTCATGTATGTTTAAAGTCATTTTTTCCCATTTTTTCTTTCACCCAATGGTATGGAAGGAATCATTCTTTTATTTACCCTACAGGGTACTTTTTGACTTTTCCGATAAAAGTATGAGAAGAATGTTTTTTTAACGTATACGGCATGAAAGGATTTTTACGGTTTTATACAGCCTTATTTTCATGAAGCTTCCTCCAAAAGATTTCATGACTATTTTCAAAAAAAAAACTTTTCTTTTAAAATTTCACGACATTTTGTGAAAAGAAAATGATTTTCAAGAAAAAAGCATATTTTCCACAAAAATTCATTTCAAGTGTTTTATCAAAACCATTTTTCATCTAAGATGACATTATTTCATATGTGTATGTTTCAAGTATAATGTCTCTATTATTTACATGGTTTCCCTTTTATTATTATGAAATGATATCCATTTCTTTTATATGGATTATGTGATGATGGGCTGATGTTTATGAAACCCGTTTTATTTATTTGTTTTTTATGAATGATGTATGTTTATTTTGTGGCACAAGTAAGAATGATTTAATTATGAGATTGGTGGGACCTATATCTCCCTAAAGTGCATTGGGTAAAGATTTATATCTCATGAGATAGACATGGCTAGAATGGTAAGTTAATCCGGTTGAGTATTACAGGACTGGAACGAGGAGTGAACTCGATTCAGAAAGGGACTTTGTCCACTAAGATGGTCTTGGCAGCAATGCCTTGGCTACTATGGAAATTATTACATGTGCTTAATGGATTACACAATTACATGTTTTATTCCCATGTTATTTTATCATGATTTCTGTTCCATTATGATCAATGCCTTATGTACTTCCATGATTTATGTCGTTGCTCAAGATTTTGATGTTTAAACATTATGTTCATGTTTTTAAGTTCAAATGTATATGGTATGTTTTATTTTATACATAATTACCTTTACTGAGCATTTGAGCTCACCCTTTCTATGTTTTATTTTCCCCCAAGATTAAAGGAAAGGTTTTAGGTAAAGAAACAAAAAGTGGAAGATCTTTATGGGAGATGTTGAAGATCTTTCACCAAGATTAGAAGATTATATTCTGAGTTTCCAAAGAAACTAAACTATTAAGGTCCGTGTGTGTCTTTTTTTGTTATGTATTAAGTATTCCACAAAAGTAATGTATTTCCAATATACATCAAGCTTCGGGCCTCTATATTTGGTATATGAGGAAAGGATTAGTTAACCTTTGGAAACTAGGATGCAAAAACTTTAGTGAGATCCCTAGAGATATTTCTAAGGTATGTCTAGGAATGTCCCTAAGGATAAGTATACATATAGGTTATAGTCCTAGAATAGCGCTAACAATCTTAGAATTAAACCTAAGATGATAGATATTGAAGGTACTCCCACTTTATTATGTTGTTTTCCCTATAATGGTATTTGCCTCCCACACTGTTATTTTTGGGTTTTAGACGATGGCTGGAACCCGAAGGAACCGTGTTGGTCAATGTAATGGACAATGAAATGATTTTCCTCTTGACCAAACCAATGTCATGGAAGATGGAGTGCACAATCTTATTTCTATACTTACACAAGATATGAATCATTCTGGATTCCAAAATTAGCAGAGAAAGGAGCAACATTCTGTTGAATCCTTCATGAGGCAGCGTCCACCTTCATTCAGTGGGTCTTCTGATACCTTAGTGGCTGAACAATGGATCAGTACTACTGAAAAGATATTTTCAGTTCTACAATGTTCTGAGCATGATAAAGTCATCATAGCAGTATATAGTTTGGAAGGTGATGCTGATCAATGGTGGAATATTATCAAGAATATGAGGCAAAGAGATGAAATTGAGTCCATGGAATGGGACGAGTTCAAGAACATGTTTTTCAGTAAGTACTTCCCTCGTATTCTTAGAAAAAAGATGGAAAACGAGTTTCTTGAGCTTAATCAGAAGGATGATGAATCTGTTGGTATATATGAAGCGAATTTTACAAGACTTGCAAGGTATGCATCTGGCTTTATCGTCCAACCTATAAGTAAAGTTTATCGATTTTTCAGTGGCTTAAAACCAAGTCTTCGAAGGGAATTAGCTATAAGAGACTTCAGTATCTATGAATAAATTGTGCATTGTGCTATCAAGGTAGAACTAGAAGTTGGTGTAACATATCCATCTCATGGTTTAGACAAGAAACGAAAGATGGAGTTCATGGAGAAATCTCAGAACAATGGTGAAAAGAAGATGAATGTTTCTTTATGCTCAATGTGTGGAAATAAGCATGGTGGAGATTTCCTAAATGGTACTAGAAAATGTTTTATGTGTGGAAAACAAGGTCATCGAGCAGTTGATTGTCGAAGTAATGGAAAAAAGGTTGCTAATTATGTGAATAGAGAAAATAATACAGAGAACTCTCCACCAACACTTCAATGCTTCAAGTGCAAGGAAATGGGGAATTATACTAAAAAATGCCCTAATCCACAGGTAAATGATGATCAACGTGAGCAACCACTTAAGCCAAAGGATAAAGGAAAGTCTCATGCGATCACTATTTTTGATGTTGAGTATGAAAATAATGGTGTGTAATGATTAAGTGTTTATGTAATGGGATTTCAAAATAGTACCATGGAATCTCATTTATGGTCTTGTGGAATTTTGGAATATCTATTTATTGGTTTTCAATAATTATATAGTTCTGGTAACCATGAAAAGGTGATTGAAATATTTTTAGAAATAAGATGAAATGTGTATAATGAAGGGCTAAGGAGAAAATAATATGATAGTAATCATGAGCTCATGACTGATACAAGGACTAAGTGATATTATGGTTTGAGTTTATAGAATTTTTGGGATTTTGGTGTGTGGGAAGTCTTAAAATTTAACAACATTCATGTTTTCACTAAGGTTCAATGGGTATTCATTCTTTAAGAGAATACATTATTAAGGTATTCACATGTTTGTAATTTTACCAACAAGATATATCTTATGATATATGGGGGATAAATGATGGCATTCACGTGATTGTTATGTGACATTTCAAGTAGCCATTTTCTTTATACTATGAGCTTGGACCGAAGTATTTTAGATAAACCTAGATATTGGAATGGATTATGTTGGACATAAGTTAGTTCGATGTTATTTATGGGATGTTATAGTATTGTAGTTTTAGAAAAAGGACAACCTGTAGGATAGGATACATCCCATCGCTTCAGACAAGGCTATGGGAATAGAACCCACAACCAATGTGCGACTGGCCTTTATCGCCTAACACTGGCCTACAGGAAGTCCCTAGTTAGTAAAAACTAGTTTTATTTTATTAAGAGGTATGATAGATGAAGTATAAGTCCATTTCTGGAATCATATACGATTAATCTCAATATAGATGGACTTATGTATATTTGATAACTTGTGCAAACATTTTTTTTGAGAACAGATTGAATGACCTGTCATTCTATCATATGATCTGCTAACACTTCACGAATGAAAAATTCAACTTCATTTCTTTAAGCGATGAAGTGGAAATTGTCCAAAGAACGACCAACGGTGAGACTGTACCAAAGTCACGAAAGTATTTCTTATAATTCCAATTTCATCAACTTTAGGGAAATGATCTTGAAAACCAAAAATGTTGTCCTAGTGCTCTTATATCCGATGAATCAGATGGTACCTTAGATCATCAAAAATTTATTGCTTTGTGATTGATGGATTTTTCATATCCATGTTCTCTACCACTCTCCATCAGATCATGATGGTTAGATTTTTCCTCCATATCCATATTTTCACCTATGTTCTCTTATGTGGAAACCCATTGATGAGTTATTTGGGTATCTGTTATGTTTCTAATATTACTTTTTTAAATTAAGTTTTAGTATTCCTTTTTACGATGTGGGCTTCTATGAAAGAAACTCTTGTGTAATAAACCATTTATAACCCCGACGAATTTCGAGGGCGAAATTCATTTTAAGGGGGGTAGAATGTAACACCCCGATATTTTAGGAAAAATATTATTTTTAATGTCTTGTGTTTTATGCTACACCAAAATTAGCTTGTGATATACACAACACCGTATTTTCTTGCAGTATATGAAACACTATTCTTGGCTCGCGTTACACACAATTTCAAGTTCGTTTTGAAGAAACTATTCTACGCAACATTATGTATAGATTTTGTTTATTGTATAAATGAAATAAGATTTGATTATGTAATATGCAACACCAAACAGATATTTCACTACACACAGCCCTGACTTGGCTTGCATTACATGCAATAAAGACCTTCCTCGATAGCATGTGTAGTACGCAATACCGAGTTTCACTAAATGAGATATTATTATAATATTATTATGAACTAGCCGTTATGAATAGTAATACCCACTTTTTGAAATTTTATAATTTTTATCTTTCAAAATGCACTTCATTTTTGGATTCGGAATATCGAAATTAGATTAGGGTGAAATTTTGGTACTTTTCGGATAACATTCATATTCTGATGAATAGTGAAAATTACTAACTTTTAATTAAAAACAACTTTTTTAATATAAATAATAAATAGTGATAAATTATTAATTTGATTGGTTTAAATGTATATTTATAATATATTTTTACCATTTAAAACAATTTTGTTCATTGGATGTAATTTCACATTTAAACCAGACATAAACAAGTGTCAATCTTTTGATATTTATTAACTCTTAAAAATACACTATTTGTTTTGATGACGGGAATTAATTTTTAAATTAATTAATGAAACTGATATGTTTTGAATTTGGTAAAATAGACATCATTTTTGAATTCATAATAACAAATATAGCATAGGCCTAATTTTTGGTATTTTTATGGAAACTTTCATTTTTTTGATGAATAGTGGAACCACTAAGTCGTAGTTAAAAAACTAAATTTTTCATAAAACATAATTTTACCGCTTCAGTGAGTTTAATTTCAAAAATCCAAGAGACACGGTTAATATCAAGGACTAAATTGTGGTTCAATGAGATGAATATATTTTTTGGTGAATAGTAATTTTTTACTTTTATTTACCACTATTAAAAATAAATAGAATAATTAAGTGTAAAGATGATATTATTATTACCCTAACACATGTCCTAAATCTATTGGATAAGTTTAATTCGACCAAAAACAACCTTAGGAATAAAATATGACAATTTAGACCCACTTGGATTAGATTAGAACATTTAATATTAATTTATTTAAAGAAGGGTTAAAATAGTTAAAATCAATGTTTAATAAGTAAATCATTTTTAATATAGGTTTATACATAAGATAAATTCGACTATAAATATTAATTAGAAATATAAAAAGATTTCCTACATAATGGTATTTTATTTATAATTTTTAGACGTTAAATAATTTAATTTATTTATGACACAAATATGATGCAGTAATTATCTTATTAATAAAATATTGACATAATTAATGTTATAAATACCCAAATAAATGTAATTTGATACTTTTTATAAATTCCAATAATTTTATTGGTTAATATGACATGTTAGTATTGATTTAGTTAACTCTTTTTGAACTAATCATTCTGTTATGGTTTTTACAAAAATAAATTTCAAAATAGTGTCAAAATTGACATAAAATAGTTTTTAAAACAAATAATATATTATTAATTGTTATTTTATTCCTAAAAATCTAAGTCTCAGACAAATTACTTATATAAGGTTTTATATATTAATAATAAACAACTTGGGGTTCGTTTGTCTTGTTATAGTAATTTTATTAACCTTATAGTGTAAGAAAACAAGAAGACACGATAAAAGTTAAATTATCTAACTTAAAGTTAAATCTAAATGATAAGGTTAAAATACAAACCTAAACATGTCTAAATTCTATTGTATTAGAGGCTTTCGAACCATCCCCAACTTAGATTCAAAATAACTCAATTTGGAGCTATTAAAAACCGAATATTACTTTATAATAAAATAATATTTTTAGTTATTCCAAAGGTGCCTCTCTCCTCCCTTATAAAAGGGCACCTCCTCCCTCTCTTCCTCACACCACTTTGAGCCTTAAAGCTCGACCAACCCCTGAAAAATTCTCTTCTAAACTTCCCTAGAAAATTCCTAGAGGTTATGGTCTTCTTCAAAGACCAATTTTAGTGCCCTAAGAGGAGGTCTCCAAGAGGCGCTTCAAAGAAGAGGTAATGTCTGTTACCGATTATTTCAACTTTATTTCTTCTTCCACTTCTTCTTCTTCAGTTGTTTCATTATGAAGTAATAACATCAGTATCAATCATATACTAATATGTTATTATAAGTATGAAACAACCATATTTCACCATCTATACATCCTACGGAAAATGAAATCACCGTGTGTGCGTACGTACGGAGTATTGTCTCCACGCCGCAGTGTAATCTATTTCCCACCACCACCTTACTTGGATGGGTATAATGGTTAAAGTAATGAATATATATGATTATTGTAATTTGATATTGATTCTATAATATTATACATACACTTTAATACAATTCCACAATCATGGTAATGATATCGTCGCTTGTGCGTACGTACGGACTACCGTCTCCATGAACGCGATGAGATTCATTTTCCATGATTAACCATTCAAGAATGATTATAAAGTATATATAATGAATAATAATGAAATATATGACATAATAATGCTAATGGATTTATGTATATATATATTCATGTCATCTATTTAATTTCATTCAATTCAATAAGGAAACAAAAACAGCGTTCATGCGTACGTACGGCCTACCATCTCCATGAACGGTGTATTTCATTTCTTCTTATAGATCAATAATATATATGTATATGATGAATATATATTATATATAAATATTGTTTTACACTCTGGAATTTTTTATAAGTAATAATATCATGAACGACATGTCGAAACACATACGACAAATGAAATAATTTTAACCAAAACGCTACTTTAACATGGAATTTAGAAAAGGACGAGTAATATAAATTCATAAGTGAAACATATATGATATCATAACAATGAATATGGTTATTTAATAAGTCAATGACATTATTTAAATCATTATACAGGATGTTCAGATCCATACGAAGCATATCGTACCTAAGGTAAAGGATAACTATTCCAATCTCGTTCTTATCCGAGATTGTTTATTCGTAAGTATTTACTAGGGTTATTGTTATCATCCATGTCTATGTTTCCTAAAAATGGTTTCATGTATGTTTAAAGTATTTTTTACCCCTTTTTACTTTTACCCAATGGTATGGAAATAATCTTTCTTTTATTTACCCTACAGGGTACTTTTTGACTTTTCTGACAAAAGTACAAGAAGAATGTTTTTTTTAACATATACGACATGAAAGGATTTTTACAGTTTTATAAGGCCTTATTTTCATAAATCTTCCTCCAAAATATTTCATGACTATTTTCAACAAAATCCTTTTCTTTTAAAATTGCACGACATTTTGTGAAAAGAAAATGATTTTCAAGAAAAAATGATATTTTCCTCAAGAATTCATTTCAAGTGTTTTATCAAAACCATTTTTCATCTAAGATGACATTATTTTATATGTGTATGTTTCAAGTATAATGTCTCTATTATTTAAATGGTTTCCCTTTTCTTATTATGAAATGATATCCATTTATTTTATATGGATTATGTGTTGATGGGATGATATTTATGAAACCCGTTTTATTTATTAGTTTTTTATGAATGATGTATGTTTATTTTGTGGCACAAGTAAGAATGATTTCATTATCAGATGGGTGGGACCTATATCACCCTCCAATGAATTGGGTAAATATTTATATTTCATGAGATAGACATGGCTAGAACACTAAGTTAATCCGACTCAGTATTAAAGGACTGGAATGAGGAGTGAACTCGATTCAGAAAGGGACTTTGTCCACTAAGATGGTCTTGGCAGCAATGCCTTGGCTACTATGGAAATCATTAAATGTGCTTAATGGATACCACAATTACATGTCTTATTCCCATGCTATTTTATCATGATTTATGTTCCATTATGATCTATGCCTTATGTACTTCCATGTTTTATGTTGTTGCTCAAGATTTTGATGTTTAAACATTATGTTCATGTTTTTAAGTTCTAATGTATATGGTATGTTTTATTTTATCCATGCTTACCCTTACTGGGAATTTGAGCTCACTCTTTTTATGTTTTATTTTCCCACAGGATTAAAAGAAAGGTTTTAGGTAAGGAAAAAAAAAGTGGAAGATCTTTATGGGAGATTTTGAAGATCTTTCACCAAGATTAGAAGATTATATTCCGAGTTTCCAAAGACACTAAAATATTACGGTCCTTGTGTGTTTGTTTTTTTAATGTATTAACTATTCCGCAAAAGTAATGTATTGTCCTTGTACGTCAAGCTTTTTGCCTCTACAATAAATGATGATTTATTATTTTTCACTCCATGTATCATTAATTTCTCTAATTGATTATCTCCTTTTTCTTTTTGAAATTTTTTCATTATTATATTTTTTGTTTATCCTCAAAAAATCAATTCTAACATGTTATCATTTCTTAAATTCATATTTGATAGTATTATTTGAATCTATATTGTTATATATACATTTTCCATCATCTAGTTATCCATATTAAAATTATTATATCCCATATAGCCATATATCTTTCAATAAAAATGAGAGATTTTACTATCTCGATGTTCTTCCAAACTATTCCCTTTGGATGTACTAGGTATAATTAATTGAGATCCAAAATTTTGGAATATAAATAATAAAAACAATGAATCTCAAATTTCTCCATTTTTCAAGATCAACTTATAGAGGGATCTCATATTGAATTATAGTACTAATTAAATAATCAATTCCTAGATTTAGAGATATTTACTATCATCTACTTCATTTCCAACGGATTATCATTATTTAGGAAAAATATCAATTAATTTTCAACAAATTATTCATTAGATAAATCCATCTCCCCATCTAATTTAAGGATGTTAATTATTATAATTACTCTCTTATGCATTTGACTGACTGATTTATCTAGTAAAAAACCCACCTCTAGATAATCATCACACAATATAGCTCTTTTTGTTTCATGAACATTGAATTTCCCAATGTGAGTGGCTTATTTATATTTCTAAATTCCTGTCCTTGTTTCGAATTATTACACCTTATTATAGATGTCTCTTTAATTGACCACAATAATGTGTTTCTAACAAAGATGTTATTTCTAAACTCTTCAATTTCATTTCGAGTGAATTCATCGATTTCCATCAATTTGGTCTTCCATCATCTACAAAACATGATATTATTATCTACACTATTCTTTATAATAAAATCCTTTTGGTCATACCATTATTTATTGTCATTATTATCAAATATATGCCTTCATATTTTCTATATATTATCAACTTTCATAACTGCAACATCCCCCCCCCCCTTATCATTGGGTTGAGAAGGTAGTGAAATGATACATGGAATTTAGTGACATACTCAAGATGCAAAAGGATAAGAATAAATTTCTAAAGGATTCAATACATCTAGGGGTCAATTTTTCATTCAAGAATAAAACAACTATCTTAAAATACATATCTAAAAACCACCTATATGATTAATGCTAACAGTGAAATACAACTCAACATTTTAAATATCAAAATCAAACTAAAACTAAGTACCATAGTGGAATACAACAATATCAAAGTAAATAGTTGAACTCAATACTAAAATACTCCAATGAAAACTCCAAGCTCCAAAATTTCTCCATTATCCAACTCCATAATATCCCAACTATCATAATATACTATCAATGATATGTGAAACTTTAACTTTTCACATGTCTCGATAAAGAACATCTGCAATAGCACAAAAGTGAAAAAGAAGGGGTGGGTAATAAAACTCTATAGATTTTTTCCAATGAACCCCCTACTATACCAACTTGGATAGAACATTTTAGCATGTTTATATAAAATAGTCTATATAAAACAATATCGAAAATGTTTATATCAAAACATAAACAATTTCCAATGTAAATTTTTTTCTCAAATAACACCAATTTACAATGAAAGCAACCAAATAATGATCCAAATCCATTTCATTATTTTTACTTTAGAATAGATAGTTTCAATCCAAATAGACACACATATAAAAATGCATGATTCCATATAATAGTTTGACACTCATGAGTAGTTTATGATTGATCTACCATGACATCACAATGTAATTAAATCCCATGTGCCATTACACCTTTGGAACCAGCCATAAGCTCATATATCAACCAAGACTCATAAGGGAATACGAACACACTCAATAAGTATTCCCAAAAACCATTCCAATATAATAATACCATAACAATTTTAATAAAACAACCATTTTATTTAATAATTTATTCCATAAACTGAGCCAAGAAATTATATTAAAATCACCATTTTATCATCATTTATCAATTCTATTATTATAAAAATTCTACTATTTCACCCAAACCCACAAATAATCACTAATTTGGATTGAACCGTGATTTTCAGACAAATTTCATAAAACATTTCAATCAGTTTAATCGATATGAAACTAAACCCTCATGTTCAAAATACTTCAATCAAGAGTGAAGACACCAACCTCGAGTTTTATGGTGATAATTAATAAGGGAAATATAAACCCCTCGAAACAATATTAAACCTCCATGAACTTGCCATATATCTCTTCCCATATTTAAAATAAGACCAAACATAAAACTTATTTTTAATCAAAAAAATTAGATCTGAAAAAATAAGGCATTGATCTAAGAAACCGAGAGGGGGGGAGAAGAAATTATATGAAAATCATGGTGAATAAACAAGAATTATTTCATACCATGACAATAGAGATTCATCCCACCAAGGAACATCTCCTGGTCGCTACATATTTGATGGGTAGAGGATCTCCTGAAGTTAAGAGTGAAAAATATCGAGTTAGGTCCATTTTGGGGAAAACGAAGCATTTAGAGGTGAAAATGTATTATATATAAAATTTACGGATCTAAATTTTTATATGCACGTAGTTTAGAATCATGG
Organism: Viscum album; assembly: GCA_963277665.1. Classification (NCBI taxonomy): domain Eukaryota; kingdom Viridiplantae; phylum Streptophyta; class Magnoliopsida; order Santalales; family Viscaceae; genus Viscum; species Viscum album. The sequence continues at coordinate 557,477,478 of OY728138.1, forward strand.
AGAAGAAAAACATCATATACCTCAAAGAAGATGTCAATCGATTGGCTCACATAGTTACCAAACCATGCACCAACAGCTCCAAAGCTCATTGCCTAATGTATAATAAACACTTCATGGTTTCACCTAGGCATTCACAAGGTTTGGGAAAATCATGCACTTCTCATGTGCCTTCCCATTATCCCATGTTTCATTGTATATGGTTTACTATAGGTTTTTCAGAGTTTTCCAAAACCGTTCACCAAATGTGCACCAGTAAAAAAGCCCGAAAAAGACTTCAAAAGTTCTCCAAACTATCCTAATCATCACCCATATAATATACATACATAAAATTTAAAAATTAAGGGTTTCATAATTGAAATTCAAGATACTAAATTCTCCACACCATTATTCTTTCCATCACAATAATGTATAAAACCACCCATGCTATGAAATAGTTCTATCCAACACTCTTTCATTTCATTCTCATACTACAGAGTTTATTCTTGAACCTGGCCATGTTTCCACAAAACCCTAACTATATAAGTGCTTTTATTATGAAATAAATTCTCTTTTTTAAACATAATCTACACTGGGTTATGTACCAATGAAGAAAACAGCTCTAGTTAAAGATGATGGCATCGAATCACAACGACAAAATTAGGGAGAATATTTTCAACTGAGATTTGTGAAACATGTTTTTCAATGCACTAAACTGTGGTGGTAATGCCAACTGATATTACAACTCACCAACCCATTAAAAAATATCTTAAGGGAATATGTATTTATGATATAAAATGTATTTCTTCATGATAGGATGATGTCCAAACTTTTGGATAGATCCTCAAAAACACATAATCACTCAAAGAAAAAGTCATTGTCCATTGATAATGATCTGCATTTGATTTTTGATGAAACTATGTCATATTCATCCATTTATTGATCAAATAAATCTTCTATATTGTCTCTTGGAAACTACATATCTCATCAAGTTAAGTATCACATGTTTTCACCCGACAAAATTAAGAAAAAAATTGACACCCATAAAATGATTCAAATGGAGACATTTGTGTTAAGGCCTAAAAACTATTGTTATATGAGAACTCCACTAATAGAATTTACTCTTCCCATGATCCATATAAATCAATTAAATAATCACAAAACATGAATTCAATGTTTGTATCATCCTTTTAGATTGGTCATCCAAATGAGGATGATATGTGGCACTCATTATCAACTGAGCGCTAATGGATTATTTAATGATCAATAGAAATGATATGTAAACCATGGATAACCATCTAATATGATCAAAATATATATTTAATACCTCTATATCACTTATTGGATATAGATTTCTGGCAGATACACCACCGTATAGATTCGTGAATATGAATGAAATGTGAATAATTTGTTACACGACCTAATTTCACATGAATGGAATGGTGTTTCTGAACCATTATTGTTAGTCTTGTTAAAAAATCTATAATTATCATCTCACATATCCACACTAGAATATTTTAATACTACAGCATAGTTGTAGGCCACTGATGTTCCTCATTAACTTGTTGACAAGTTACATATCTTGAAACAAACTCAGCCACAAAACATCTCATACTACTCCATGAAAACTATTCTTTCAACACATTATACATCTTTTGTATTCCCAGATAAACTGCCCATATATAAGAGTGGTAAATTTAATGATGATTTTCTTTATAAACCATAGTTAAGACCATCCTATTTCTGATCCACAACATCAAAATATCATTTAGAAATAATTTATTAATAGTATCATGACTATTGAGTTTCAAACTCATCACAGAACATTCTAAATCAGATATTCATCCCTCTTAAATCCACATTAAAAATTCAATAACCACCTAAACTTGAAATAACACCATATAATCATATTGGTATTCACCTTCCAAGTTCATGTCATCGAGAACCGATATTAACTGCCACTCATATGAAGCCTCTTTTTCTAAGTGAGCATATTACTTTTCACATAATGAAAACTCCATAAAATACTATTTTCCCAGTGCATACATCACATCAATGTAAAAAATTATAATATATTCCATCCATATTAATTTTCTCTAAATCAAATTTTGTTATGATAAAATATTTTTGAAAATCTTATGATTTGTGAACACAATTAATTTATCACCAAATAGAAAATGACGTCATATCGGCATAGCATGGACTATAGAAGATGACAACAAATCTTCTGTTTGGTAACTCTTCTCATGAACTAGTAAATACATTGATCCATAATCAACAACACGGTATCCTTACATGATAACTCAGCCAACCCTATTCTTGACACATCATAATACACAACATACCATTGTCTTAAATCGGAAAAATCATGACTGGTGTTGATTTATGGTGAACATTAACCTATTGGAAAAAGTTATTTCATTCCTCATCGTATTTGTAAAGGAAAATTATCATTTTTAATGTTGTCATACATTAAGATAACCACGAAAAAACATGCATAATTAATTGATAATAACCATTCAATCTACAAAAATTTCATGTCTCGAATAAATTCATTGGTGATTGAAAACAAATAATAGCCTTTATATTTTCTAAATCCATAGAAATTCCTTTTTTAGAAATTACCATGCCATAAAAGTGTACCACTTGTATACAAAAATAACACTTTTATAACTAGGAATATAGACAATGATCCCAAAAGATCTGAAACACTATTTCCATGGGATTCTCCTGATCAGCCATTGTTCTTGAATACACTAATATTCCATCTATGAACACCACCATAAAAGAATCCATATGGCTATGAAATATTTTTTTTTCATTAATACCATAATGGTCATTTATGAATTCTTAAGACCAATATTCATTACCACATATTTATAATTACCATATCTCCTTCTAAAAGTTTTTTTCAGAATATCCACATTTTGAACCCGTAATTAGTGATATCATAATAACAAGTAAATCATAGATAACCACTGAGATCCCATTAGTTGATTGAAAAAATAATCAATGAGTATAAGAAGATACTAACTAATTATATTAACTTTGTTATTATTATGATAATCTAAAAATATTCATTGAGTTCCATGTAATTTATTCACAAACTTGACTAGCACTGCCGACATGGACTTTCTAGGTCAAAGGAACCAATTTAAATTATAGATCTTCAAACAATAAATTCAATTTAATTATCATTTTTTGTTCAATATGTCATGATGTATATGAAATGTGACTATAATCAATCAGAAACTCCACTTCTCTTACTTCTGGTCACCCTAATAAATTTTTAAGAAACACATTAGTAAAATAATCCACCACTTCTAGAAAACTATTCTTCCTGATCTCATCCATTGATGAAGAAGACAGTTCTTCTAAATAGTATGAGATCATTCCAAATATTAGTGTTACCAATCTCATTTCACCCTCCTTAAAATTTCAGTCTTCTCGAACAAGATAATTGATGCCATCTTCAGTTGTGAAACTAACCATTCTGGTATAATAGTCGATGTGACCCTTGAACGTTGTCAACCAATCCATACCCATGATTATACTATATAAATGTATCTCAATCATGAATAAATTCCATATTATATATTCTTGATCAATGGTTATAGAACATGATCTACACACAAATTCTTAATATAATCTTTAAATAATAAGAGTTTGATGTTCTTTCACAAAAGTCATCATCTAATTTTTAATTATAAAAAAATCAATATCTCAAGAATAAATAATGGAATATGATTCCCCCATATCAAAAAATACTTGTATAAGGATATAATTTAAAATAATAAGTCCTATCACTATAGATTGTCTTGGAAGACCATCCCCAATAACCTATTCTTCTCTATATAATTGCTTCATCACACTACTTTTCTCCTTGTTTCCATATTGATGTTGAACTGCCTATTGATTAATGGGATTCCTAGAATCACTATAGAGAGATCTATTCTAGTGATGAGACTAATTCTCTTTCCATTTCCTTCTTGAATTATTTGGTTCCTACAACACCTAGGATGTGTCCCGACCACCATACCTTGGAGCACTGCGATATTAATGCTGTAGATGGATGATCTAGTTTCAATTATGGACTTCCCTCAATTGTATCATGTGCTATCTATTCATGTATTCAATTAAACCACATTAGAAACATCCATGTTCATTCATGGATCTCATATAATGATTCACTAATCCAAATGTCCACTTTTTATTCATTCTTACACCTTGGAAATTTGTTTCCCTCTTCTACTGACTCTCAAAATTCGAGTTACCACTTTTCACCATGGGTATGAACATAATTCTTCCTACCATAGCTATAGACATGTCTCTTTATTTTTATTTCACTCTATTGACTATCTATGTATAATCTATAATATAGAGCATGATATTCTTTAGGTGAATCTCGTATCTCATCCCCAATTTAAAAATGCATGGCTTCAAGGATGCAGTTTCATCAACTTCAAGTGCAATGTGAAAGAAATTTAAGAATTTTTCCACATACTCTAGGAAAAAAGATTTTATTTCTTCATGAAAAATAATTCTACCATTAATTTAATTCATAATGTTTCGTGATATTATTTTGTATTGAACAAGTCTTACAAATCCTCCCATGAATGGTCTTGGTCTGATATAGCCTAAACATCTAAATCCCAGAACTGTCATTCAAAATATTACATCATGTTATTCCCCAGTTTAAAATTATACTCTGTTGGTGTTCTGAGGAAATCAAAGATATGATTTACCCTATTCATCCACACCTATTCTTTATCTTTTTAAGAATCACCATGTATTATTGGTGGATTTAGTATAATAATTATATGGAATGATCCACTTTTCTTGTTTCATCCCTCTTACTCCCAATATCCGCATATTAAAATTATTGGAATTACTCTGACCAGTTGTTGGTTTAGTTGTGGCTCAGATGAAACCACAAACCCTACATCTTCTTCTAGTTGTCTTCTAAGATTCCTATTGGGTTCCATTTTCTTGAAACAGAAAAAAATTAAGTTTCTTTCTATTAATAGAAGTCTTAACAATTTCAAACATTATTACATCGTATTATCATAATAATTATTCCGAAAATTAAATATATTTTTTCAAATATGTACATTATTTTGAAAATCACACCATTTTAAAAATTTTACAACCATGCACTTTTTAAAAATCTCACATTTTAAAACCTTTTAAACTATTCTCAAAAATAAACTCATTTCTTCCAAAACAAAAATTATTACTCAAAATGAAATATGCACTCCTAGCGGGAAGTCATTCCTCTAATGCAAGGAATGCTCATCTAATTGGGTAAACAAATAAAAATGGAATTCTAAACCATATAAGTGTCTCTAAAACACATATGTACCTAAATCCTTAGAGAATTTGTGATTATCATAAAAACGTTAGCTTTGTAATTTCATACTCTGGATATCGAGTCCCGAAAATCCTACACCTTTCTATGATCCTAAATCATAGAATATTCTAGAATTTATTCAACTCTATAAACAAAAACCAATACCAAGTCATGGAACACTAGTTTCAGACAAAATTAAGGACCAATATGACCCAAAACATATTTTGGATCAAACAAAACAGACCCAACTTTTAACATCTCTCTCCAACTCATTGACTTGAGAACGAAATGGAAGGTTATTGGTCCTTAAGAAAATCTCCAAGATTCAAATGGAAGGAGATAAATATAGAAGTGATTCAATACATATGGGGAGATTTTCTCTTTAATAATAAATCAACTAACAAAACAATCCATAAACAGATAACTTCCATATCACAAATTATAACAAATAAATACAACTCGACATTTCATTTATCAATCACAAACAAAAACCATGTACCACATTAGAAGACTACAATATCAACTTAAATTGTGGAAGAAAAACATAATGAATCAAATGAAAACACAGTGATCCAAACATTCTCTATGATCCAACTCCACAACAACCCAAGTAACATGATGTACTAGCAAAGCTGTGTTATTCTTTTCCTTTTCTCATGTCTGGATAAAAACATATGCAGAAGCACTAAAGAGAAAATGTAGTGGTGATTAATGAAAGTTGTTATATTTTCCCTAAAGACATTGCTACCAAAACCACTATGATAAAACATTTTATTCCATTTATATAAAACAATTTATATAAAACAACATCTAAAATAGTTTCTTTCATAATATAAATAGGTGAAAATATAAAATAGTTTTCTCAAACAACACCAATTTCAATGTAAAGAAACCAATCAATGTTCCAAAACCATTTCATTAATTTCATTTTTCATTCCCCATTCCAATCCATAGATCTATACGTGCATGATTCCTTATGATAGTTACATAATCATGAGTAGTTTCTCATAGATATACCAAGTCAACCTAAGGTACTTGAATCCCATGTTCGATTACACCATTTACACCGAGCACAAGGTCATATGTCAACTATGACTTGTAATGAAATATTTAACACACACACACCATGTATTTCAAACAACCATGAAAAAATATTCATTCTAATATCATTTCAATAAAAAAATATCTTTTTCTTTTTCATCCAAAATTTGAATAAAGAAACTATTTTAAAATTGTCATTTTAAAATCATTTATCAAATCACTTTGCACGATAATTCCATGATTTCACACAAAACCACAAAACCATGATAAAAAAGGATTCCACCCTTCATTGAACACAAATTTCACAGTCCATTTCACTCCATTTAATCAATTTGAATCTATAGCATAATGTTATAAATAGGGTAGTTCATATTGAATCCACCAACCTTGGGGATTATGATGAAAACTAAACATCGCACTTAAAATCCCACCCAAAAAAGTTAAATCTCCATGAACCTACCTTAAATATCTTTCCCAATAAACAAAAAAGACAAAATCTAAACATCATTGACATACACAACCATATAACTACCCTCAAAGGGTGTTGATCTATGAAAAGGGGAGAGAGGGAAAAGTAAATATAAGAAAAATCATCACAAAAACCAAGAATGATGACTTACTTTGATAATAGACCATCAAAACACAATGGAATAGCTCTAGGAAACTTTCAATTAGATGGAAGGAGTTTTTCCAACCATTGAGTAGTAAAATCAAATTTTAGAGCCATTTTTTAGTTAATCAATAAATTTAGAGGTAAAAACGCATTAGATCCAAAATTTAAGGATCTATCATTTGACCAACATATGATTTAGTCACACGGTTAAAAAAAATATTGCACTAATTTTCTCCTTCATCTTCTTTAAGGGAGACCACCTATGGTTGGATCACACGGTTACCAAATCATGCACTAATTGTTCTAAGGCTCACCGTCCGACATATTCTCAACATTGAATGTTTTCTCCTAGTCTTTCACATAGTTAAAGAAAACCATGTGTCTCCTACATGACTTCCCCTTTGTCTATGTTTCTATTCTCATGGTTTTCGGTATGTGTTTCATATTTTTTCCAAACCGTGAACCAATTATGCACCGATTGAAAATCCAAAAAACCCTCCAAATGTTCGTCAAAACCACCATAAAATCACCCATAAACGTTACATAATTAAAAATAATAAAGTGTTACATAAATGAAACTAGGGTACAACAATAATAGATTTCATACCCAAAAAGTTCGTCAAATATATTGTTACTGCGAGGAAACTAAATAAAATTTTGATTAGAAAAATTGGCTACATATAAGTTTCCTTGAATATTGGGAGGCATATTTAAATCTATTGACCTTATTTGACACAAAATGTTTTGTAGTATTGGTTTGACACTAAACTATAATAGGGTGAATTCTAGTAAAAAAGTGGTAAAACTATTCTCTCCCCGCACTAGAATTATGCTTGTTAATACATAAAAATTCAAAAAGAATCATATTATCAATGTACGGCATTTAATCTTGTAGTATGCATAGCATAAATTACACAATTAGAATGTAAATATTATTCAATAAATTTAAATACACCATTAAAATAATAATTATAATGAAATGTAAAAAATAATGTGTAGAGTATCAGTTAAAAATCAATGTTCCCTTAATGTATATTATTACCAATCTAATTCCACTTCATATGATGAAAATTATTTTATCCAAATAGGTAGGATAGTCTGTAGTCCTGATCATAGGTATCCTAGGTCTAACATAATACCTCTTCAACTTTAAACCTATCAAAATGTACCAAGTATACATAGAATACTTTTCTACTATAAGAATCTTGATGACATAATTATAGCTAAAAGACGGCCCCCTTTTATAACACTAAGAATGAACACATAAAGGGAAATATAAATAATTTAATTTATATATAAATTGTTAAATATATATAAATAATATTTATATAAAAATATAAATATATATATTTAGAAAAATGAAATATACATATATTATAAAATATGTAATATAACATAGTACATCTTACCTTATGGAACACATAAATAGAAACAAATTCTCCCCTGGACTCATAACAGAGAAAACTTACCAACCAATCATATATATATATATATTTATGATTTAAATAAAAATAGTTACATATTTATATTATTTTTATTTATAAAACAATATATTAATAAATGAAATATCAAATCTTATATACCTAATTTTATACATAACAATTTATCGAATTTATAATAATCATAAATAAATTTAATTAGAGATTTAAATTCATTGAAAACATTTTATATAAATATAGTCTATTAAATAATATTTTAAAATATTATATATATATATATAAATTAAAATATTTTATTTATTTATATATATAATATATGAATATATATTTAATTTATATATACATATTTATATATTCAGAAATATGGTTAATATAATAGAAATTAAATGTTCTTTATTATAATTTTATACTAATTTAAAATTTTATATATAAGTATAATTTCACACACAAAACACACACACACACACAGAGATATATATATATATATATATATATTTGTATGTGGGGGAGTGGTTGTATTAAAATAGAATGTATGTAAGTGAATTATGTGTATGTATGTATCTACGTGAATGTTTTTGTGTGCATGGTTATCTTTGTGTAAGTATATGTATGTGTATTTATATGTTTTATGTGTATGTATGGGTTTTGAATGTATATGTCTATGTTTATTTATATGTATGTAGTTTTATGTGTTGTATTCTCATGTGTTTTTATGTATGTGTATGTATCTATGTATGTTTATGTATATACATGTATGTGTGTATGTGTTTGTATGTATTTCGGTGTATGTGTATGTATGTAGTTGTATATGTATGTATGTATGTGTATGTATATATGTGTATGTTTATTTATTTTGTATATTAATGTGTATGTTTTGTTATTTTGTTTATTAAAGTGTATGTAATTGTATTTATGTGATTGTGTATTTATTTGTATCTGTGTACATGTGTGTGTATATATATATATAGAAGTTTATATATTTATTTTTTTGTTCTTTTCTCGGTATATGTGTTTATGTGTGTTTGTGTGTGTATGTGTGTCTGTTTGTGTTTGTGGGAATGTGTATGTGTATGTTGGTGTGTATATATGTGTGTAAATGTATGTATATAATGTGTATGATTTTGTATATGATTGTGAATATACAATTAGGTAACCGAAAAAGACATTTATTTTTCCAATTGGATACATCTCTTTATAGTATACACAGACACAAATGTATATCCCTCGAATCACAAGAAATGTCATTTGGGTTACCAAATATAATTAATTAAATATTATATCAAATTTCATAAATATACATTTAATTTTTTTAAAATTTATTCAATTTTTATAGTTATTTATATATCTTATCATTAAATAATAAAATTTAATATTTTCAATATATCTGTAATTTTTATATATATAATTTTTTTTTTATTTTAATTATATTGTAATTATTGATATGTAAATTTTTTTTCTTATTCATTTTCAATAATTAATTTATCATAAATCAGTTATATTTAAATGTAAATTATAATCATTATTCATTTTTATTTTAGTATTCATTTATTTTATATATTTATTTAAATGAAAAGGATAATATTTGTTTCATATATCAATGCTATTTCTAATTCCTTCTAATTTATTTAAAAAAATAATTCATTTTTAACATTTATTCATTGAAAATTTCTAATTCATTTTAAATATTGATCAATTTTTAAAATTTTATAAAACATACTAATTTTTAAAATATCTTAAATTTCATTAGTTAATTTTATGTTTCCATTTTAAATATTTTAAAATTTATATAATTATATTTATTTTCAAATTTAATATTACACACTCAATTTTAATATTTTAGAAATTAATTAATTTTTTATATTTGTACTTTTTGATTATAATGTAGATTTGAAATTTTGAATATCCATATTTATATAATTAGTAATTTATTAGAAATTTTAAATTTTAATTTTAATTTTTATAACATATAATTGTTTTATTTTTAATATTTATTTATATATTTCTATTTATTAATATTAATATTTTTCTATTTTTTTATTTTAAAAAATTATTATATCATTAATTTTTTAGTATTTTTATATCTCAATCCTTAAACAATATTTTTTATTTTTTATTACTAATTTATTGTGTAACATTTTTATTTAAATGTCATTTTAGTATTTATTCTTTTTTATATTATTATATATTAATTTTTAATATTTATACAATTTATATATTATTTATATTATTTATTCATTTTTCATAATTATGTAATTTATATAAAATATATTCTTTTCTTTTCTTTTAACTTTTCCTAATTTATATAAATAATATTATTTTTTTATTGTTAATATTTTTTTGTAATTTATGTAATAAACATTTCATAGTCATTAAATATCCCAAATTTATTTTTAATTCTTTTTCAAATAAATTAATTTTTAATATTAATTATTTCATGTTATTAATAATTGCGCATTATTTTTTATTTTTTATATAATTTATAATTTTCCATAATTTGTTCATTTGAATTTAAATTTTTATATACTACCATTTATCAAAACTAAATTGATGAGTGATAAATCCAAACATTGTTAGGGCTGATAAAAAGGTATTATTTTTTCAGTGCTGATAAATGTATGTTTTATCATCGCTTTTTAACTATCGCTTATAAAACCATTTCCATTCATGTAAAAGAACCCTAATAAAAATCATTACTCTATATGACCTATATCTCTCACAAAAGTTGAACCTTGGTCCCTCCTTTAGATTTGTAGGCTGAAACAACCGTTGAACTAAGGTATGTTTGTCACCCACTACTTGTTTTTGTACAATCTTTTTTATCTTGTCTTTTTTTTCACCTTTGCTCGATGCACATGCACTTTTGGGATTCATGCCCATTGTGTCTCCAATGTTCATTATGAGGTTGTCCATTATTTTCATGTTTTGTTATTTTACTAATTTAGCAACTATTTCTATGTAAAACATTTCATAAACCCCATCAAAGGTTTTATGTGATGATATTTTTTATGGCTTGTGTCTTTGATGGTAGAGTGGAAGGTAGTGAATTCTTAGTTTCCTTGTGCTCTTTTTAGGGTTTCAATATTTCTATTTTTCATCTAAAAATATAACCCCATATTCATCTTCCTATATATTAATATATTATGTACATGATATTCATAGAAGGATTTTTTTCATTCATTCTTCAAGAAGCATTTAGCCAAGCTTCTCAACCCTAATTATATACTTCATTTTCATTAAATAAATATCCTCATGTGGTCAAAACACATTTACCTATACACATAAATATAAAATATAATAAAATCATAAAACAATTTACTTTAGTGAATATATACTCAAAATAAATTCGTGAATACATTATTACATTCACGTATATCTCTATCAATTCATAAATAATATTATGATTTAAAAGTAAAAAACATTTAAAATATACATTATCATATGAAAACATAGAATTATAAAAGAATTTATATAATTCAAAATAATAACGAAATAAAATGTAATAATATCGAAAATTTTAATATATTTAACAACATTAATTCATCGTAATATTAGAACACATAACAAACTAAAAAATAAAAATATTACAAAAACTATATATCATTTTATATAATTTCAATTTTAATATACTCTAAAGCACATATTATATAACAATAATAAAATAAAATCATAAAAAACATTGGGAAGTAGTTTGTAACACATCCCATAAACAATAAATTCCCCAAAAATCCCCCCTTTTGATTATTTCAAAACATGACCAAGGGTCAAAAAAATTATCCCACATTTTAAAATGATAAAAATATAATGGCATTGAAAAATATATTACAAAAATAAGGGAAAAGATGATAATGTATAGAGCACATGTTAATAAAATAAAATAAAATTCGCCTACCATATTAAATAATTGTTATGAAGGAAAACAACCATAACCAATTAAATAATTCAACATGAATAATAAAGAAATAATTTTTGTCTCCAACACATCCCATGTTACAAAATCTACAATGATTTATCCCATAATAGTTTATAATGGTGAATCTTTTTATTTTCAGGATTTTGTGTGTGAAATTTATTCTAATACTTCTTTTTTAGTTGGTTATCCAATTGTTTTTTGGATTTTAATGGCATTATTATGAAAATTATTTTTTATTATACATTTTTTATTTGGGTCATCATAAATTTACAATGAAAGATCCATAGTTGAGGTGATTACTTTGTTTCAAAAACTGTCCAAAATTTTAGAAAACTCTGTTTTTATATATGTTTTGACTTTGTAATATAATTATATATTCCAAAATAATTTTCTAGTTATTAATATACATTGTTATATTGTGCACAGTGATACTTATGATGAATAAATAATCTCCCTTTATGAATCCATTTCAATAAATATAATGATTGTTTATATGTGACATCCTATAATAAAAAATAAATTTTATTGTATCTTATATTCATAAAACTCTTTGTTTTCATATGTTTTCAATAGTTTTTAATATAAGTAATTTTGTATCAAATATGAAGATTATATCTATGTACATATAATGAATAGTCTATTTGGATTATAAGCACACATATTCTATGTATTTATTTCAATATATTAATATGAATATTATTGAATCAGATAGTATAGAAATGAATCGAAAGTGGATGTATGTAAATAATATGATAAAATAGTGTGATTATATTATTAAATATTATATCATGTTTGAAAAGACTATGTAGATAACCCTTCTCAAAACCATTATCTATGTTAATATTGATGTTATTAAATATGGGATTATATAGAATAGTTAGAGGTACACCTGATTTATTATGTAATGTATTAAAGTAATAATTGATGGATCAAACAAGTGCAAGGAATTATAATATCTAGTGACTGGGATAAGAGTATATTTTATGGATAATTTGATATAATTATATGTGTGAATGATGATGAAGTTCATATTGAGCATTTGATTACATATGTAAATGATGATGAAGAGAAAATTGGGAAGTAAAAATTAAAGTTGAAGAAAATATATTTGATTACCCAATGATATTTTTGAATTTAATGGTATATTATTAGAATCATCTGTATTTTTTTAATTAGTACACTAAATTTTCTTCCCTAATTAAGTTATATATTTCCAAATATGGAAAGAGATACAGTAGCAACAACATTATTGATCAGCATTCAATCTTAAATAATATTATACATTAATATAATGATCTTTTCATGCCAAAAATATTTATACATGTCCAAATTATTATATATTATTTCATAAGGACCATGAGTCACATAAAAAATTCTCTTAGTGTGGTTCATATTGGTACATGAAAAATGAATCAAGTCCATTAAAATTTTTCTGGTACTTTCGAGCCATTATATGTTTTATATGTATATATGGATGTGAGTATATTTTAATAAAACTAATGTGTCATTATGGGAAAAAATTCATAATGGGACTCTTTTCCTCCCATATGAATGTCCCCAGTGGAATAAAATTTTTCATTTTTATCTTGAATTTGGGAGATATATGAGAATCATCTTCCACGCAATATCTAAATATTGAATGATGCCTTTTTATATGAATTAGTACTCATGGTACATTTATAATTATGTTAGAAAATTATATCATGCAATAATATCTATGACTGATCCAAAAATATGTATCTTACCATTATATATATCCAGATCAAAATAACAAAGTATTTATATTGATGTTTATTTCGATACATTGACCAAAGATCTAAATTTAATGTGGGATAATGGTGTTATATTTTATTATTCTCAAAAAATATTTTTTATTTAGAGAAAAGTTATATGAGAAAATAAATTAAATTCCTTATTATGCAAATGTTTTAGGATATATAATTAATTTAATTATAGGTTGATCCATTTGGGAAGAAGGTACACACTTAGTTCGGATGAATCATTCTATATAGATTGTATTTTAAGAAATCACAAAATATTTCCCTAACAACATAAATACTACAATTAGATGACATAATTTGATGATAATTTTGAATAAGTTATAACATTATATCAACTAACATCTGATCAATAATTTGATAAATCAATTGATATTTTCATCATTTTTAGAAAATTATTTTTTTAAAATCATATGAAAAAAAATGGGGAAAATTGATTGAAATTTTATAATTTTCATAATGGAATTTTTTATACATCATCATTTTTTTGATACCATGCACCTAGAAAAATAATGTATGTAAAATTGACATTAAAAATTACCTAAATTCACCTGAAAAATTTAATGATTCCATTAACCTTATGTTATACATCATTAACATGGAGGTAAGGGAACTGTTTAAATTATTGAAGATTCAAATGTATACATTTCTTACTCTCGTATCTTACAATCTATTCATGATAGAGATATATTAGTTTTTAAACCTCTTAAATGATGTAAAGTTTCTAGAGGCATATTTATAATTTATTAATAATATCATATCAATGAATTATTTGAAATTAAACGGTGTAAAATTACATGATTTTTTAGTTTAATGGTTAATTAGTGGTTATTTATATTACACTCTGTGTAAAAGTACATTACACACATTAACCATGTTTTTTTCTTTTTCAAGACTATATGAATAAAATTTATCGAACTATTACTATTTCTATCTATGAAAAGTATATTTCTATAATATTGAGAAAATTTGAGATGTTTTTCCTACTGTGTTTGTTTGTTAAGATGATTCACATGGATTTATAGATCTAGTTATTTTTTCTTGTACATTATATATGGGTGTATTTCATTGAATGAAATATGATTATTTTCTATTTATGAATAAAAAATATAATTCATATAGAAATTTTAATTTCAAAGTGATATATTGTTTATCAAGACGATGAATAATATATCATCTACTATTGTAATGTGGATAACACTAGTCTCCTCATTACTCTATGTGCTTTATGTCTAAGGGGATTTATAGAAGAGATTTTATCAATATTACCATTATGGTGTATTTTAAATACCACTTTTATGTTTTACATATAATTTTTTAGGTTTTAAAAGAATTTGAAACACAAAAAACAGTTCTTAGGATTTTGAATAAATCAAAGGATGAAATATGTATATCAAATACATGTAATTAATACTTTATAGTATAGTTTCAATAATATATACTTATGTATTTATAATAACTTTAATTCTTATTTAGAATGAATATTATGGATACTTTGGGAGACCAAGTTTGCTTTTAAAATCTTATAGTATTTTTTTTTATTAAATATTTTAGGTTTTATAAAAATGATAGTATGAATGTGTTACTTTGAATATGTGTTGATTTACTCGTGTGGAGGATGTGATATATGTATTTGCTAAAAAGGATAGAAATTCTATTTATGTGATAATTTCAAATAGTCGAATCATTGGAAAAAATATATTAGTGGGATTATTTATCATTCCTTGTTGTCATTTTCAAATTTACATGTGTTATTAATAGTAGAATAGTTAAAATCAATAAATTAGGATGTGTAAAATTTAATTTCTGTCAGGAATGGTATAAGAAAGAACATTTCATAATGTCATTATAAGTAGTACTAGTATACTATTCCTTGGATCCAAGAAACAAGAAATGGTCAATTTATTTATTTCTGACTAATATCATAACTAGGTGAAATGAAAATTCAATATACAATGACCCTATCATTGGGACACCGTAGTCATTTCATAGTGGTGGAAATATAAGCACAATTATTTATGTCAGTGGGAACCATAATATGGGTTTTTATATGTTTTATATATGTTCTGAATCCCATAAAACCTCAAGAAATAAAATATTAATTTCAATTGTTATGATAATTTATTTTTAAATATTTGGTGTGTTATCCCAATATATTATTAGTTCACACTTCTTTTTTCAGAATAAAAATTAACAAATAATTTAATTCATTAGATAATGGATTCCATAATTTCTAATACTGAAAATCATCTAGAATAGATGGTTTATCTGCAAGTTGATCTTATAAACCCAACAAAACAACATAATAATAATTCTATATATATTTTAAATCAAGTAATAAAAAAATGGTACTGTTTCGTTTCACATTAATTTTTAAAATCAACGCTAATTTTGTTTTCATTTTTCAAAAAAAAAATTTGCATATTGACTAAATATGTTTTAGTGAACAAAACATATTGTTTACTATTTTTTCTGCAAGTTATGTTATAGAATCTTCCACTATTTAAAAATATATATAGTGGTTCTCTTATTAAACACTATATATTAATTGTAAATATTTTTGAAAAACTTTATCATTGTTTCTTTATCTGATGTTTTCTATAATTTTGTAGAAATTTTATTTATCTCTTATTAAATTATTAGTGGATCCAAAAACCTCCAAAAAATATGGTGTAGTTATATTTTTTGTTATATATTTGTGTGGTTAAAACATCTACTATTTTAATTATTGGACATTTTAACCACTAATTTAAATTTAGTTGGAGGTAAAACCACCCCTAATATTTCTTGTACAGAAAAAAACCAAATAATTACCTTTCAGTATAGTGAAAAAATACCAATACATAATAATATTATCCAACCAATAAAATTTACAAATATATAAAAATATTTTCCACCCAATGTTAAATTTTTTTTCTTCTTCTTAAAATACAACTATTTTTTCTTATTATTATTCACTCTCCCTAAAAATATGATCATCATTAATATATTTAGGTATAAATAATAATGTCTATTGATGTATATGTGGTTAACTATCAAATATTACTTCATTTTCATCACACATATCATAAATTACACTTAACTTTAGATTCACAATAACACTGTAACTATAATCTAATATTTTTCAACATAATATACCATCTTTCGTTGGGAATATAAAAAAATTTAGATAATGTTCTCCATGTTCAGTAGTATCGATCAATCACGGAAAATTATTATAATTAATTTGTAAAAATTATCTTTACACCCAAAATAATATTAACATAGTTGCATTTAAATAAAAACTGTAAATTTCCCATGATAATTTTTCATCGTAATAACTTCTAATGTTCTATAGTAACTATAATCTCAAAGAGAAAATTTATCATTTTTTTCAATCTATCCTAATGATCGTCGTCAGAAAACATGAAAATACCAATATTTTAAGCATCAAATTTCCTAATATGCTTCGTGGACCTAGAGATAAATATTTCAAATATTTAGATATTTCATCTCCATTATTAGTGTGCATTACCAACAAAGATTTAAATAAAAAAAATTAAATTATATAGACAATTTTCATAATTTAAAAAACTTTTCTCTTATTAAAAATGTATACCACATAAAAACCATTAATTTTTTTTGTTTTCCCATTTTTTATCTCTTTCTGTTTTTTATTTTATTCCAATGGAGTCAATTAATTTGTTTTCCTAATTGATATATATATATATATATATATATATGAATTAACAAAATTTGTTTTCAGTAGATCATATATTTGTTCTTTTATAAATTAAAAATCATTCAAATTAAAATGAATAAACTTTTACGACACATTGACCTATAATTATTGTTGTGCCCAAATGATTGCATTTGTTGTCAATAACATGTCACTATGTGTCAACTAATGACGTAGAGCTTGAAGACTAATGGTTAGAGATGCATCATTACATCTGACGATTGTTGAGCTGATCTTTAAGTTCAAAGAACTTGTATCAACTAGATACAATGTCACAACAATGTTAGAAGACCATGCATTGTCATAAAAATGCATGAGGAGATGAAGAGAGCCATCCACAACTTCTAAGTGGATGAAGTGAGCTAAAGAAGTCCATGCACTATCACTTAGTGCTTGTGAATTGAAATTGATCCAACTTGATCTCTGATTAGATCAATGAAGAACATTGAAGACTTAATTGATTCAAGTGATTCGGTTGAAGAAAGTACCTTCAGAAATTCCAATCCTAAGTGATGAATAAATGTTGAATAGAATTGGATGAATTCTAATGAAGAAGAAGAAATAAAGAAGAGGAAGAATGGCTTGGAAGAAGTGGCATTTGGAATTTGAACTTGGGTTACTTTGTTTTTATACAAAGTCCCTAAGTCTCTACTTAAGCAAAAAATATGGCCAGCCAAGGCACCTTGAGGGTTCAACCCCAAGGCATGGGCGCTAGGGCACCACGCCCATGGGGGAACCCGTGGGGCGAGCCAGGGCGGCAGGGCGCACCCACGACACCGCATGGGCGCCAGGGGCACGCCCGAAGGAGCGCGGCAGGGGCGTAGGAGCGCGCCCCCAAGAGTGTCAGCGTGCATAGAGGGCGCATAGCGCGCGCCCGAGTGGCAGGGGTGGGCGAAAGAGCACGCCCGCAAGAAGAACTCGGTGCGGGGCGGCACCGAGAGGGGAGAAGTGCAACTGAAGGGAGGCCGGCAGCGCGAGGTTGATAAACCGCGGAAAAATCGGCCGCCGTTTCGATGTGGGACACGGAAAAATCTCTAGGAGTGAATCCTGGCCGCACGATTGATCGCACACCAGATCTCGGCCGCACATCTCATCGCGCCGCTCCCGTTCAGATCCAGGCCGTCCAAAGTTTTCTAATCGCCCGATCCAACGGCTCCCGGTGCGTCTCTTTCCTCGAGCTCAGCCGAGGCACCTCCCGCGACGCCACCTGAACCAGTGGCCCTCTGAGCACTGAAGTCGAGCTCCCGGCCACCTCCGATCAAGCTAAAGCCACCATTGTGATAATCTGGCCATAACGAACATATTCATGCATTAAAATATGCATGCATGCAATGAGATGATGAATTCGGTCGAGGCCGAGGCAAACGAAGTTGCCGAGGCATCGGGTGTTTGTGCTTTGCATGAATGGGCCTAAACAGAGACATGAATGCGTTCGAAAACGCATGCACGTGAAGGAAACCGAAAAATAGAAAACCCGCATTAAAACAGAGAAGAATAATGAGATACGCGGAAGATATTTAACGCGTTTGAAGTTTTCAAAATGCCGCAGATCTCGGGGGTTCGAGTTTTGGATCCCGCGGACTCTATTCACACTCCTCGCCTATAAAAAGAGAAGTCCAGCGCCCTTGGAAATGCTTGCTGATCCTTTGAGAACTCGAGAGTCCCGCGAAGCCATCCGAGATACGCGAAGTACCTCTGCACAGCCTCTTGCGCGACTGAGAATCCTGGAGCCACCCGAGGCCCCGAAGAAGTCCCCTGCGCGCTACCTCTTGCGCGACAGGAAGAAGAGCTCGGGCAGTGTACTTGCGCGCCCCTCGCTTGGTTACACCCTGCGTGCCCACGGGTGTCACGCCCTGCGCGACAGAGGCCGTCCGCACACCTTGCGCGGCTATTGAAGAAATGAGGCGTGCACCATTGTGTGCAAGGAGGAAGACCCGAGGCTTAGCCTTGTGTGTGCACAAGTGAAGAAGACAAACTTTGAGAAGAAGAGGAGTACACACTTAAGTGTGTGAATGCAAAAGAACTAATCATTCTAAGTGATTGGTTTTTTGGTGAGCAAGACCAACGAGATCTTATGAAGACTGTTGAAGCTACTTAAAGTTTTGAACAACACCTTTGAAGAAGTGAAGTGGAGCCATGATGAAGATGATGCTGTGGAGTTGGGGGGTTTAACCAACTTGTAATTGGGGGGTATAACTAGTTACTGTGTAAACATATTTTGGCATAGTGAAGAATCCGTGTTGGGGGGTGTAACCAACACGGCAAGGAGTAGGTCTTTGTACCGAACCTTGTAAGTCTCTGTGTTCTGTTCTTTCATTATCACTGCATCCCTAAAAGAGTAGATCTAGGCCTTAACCAGCTGCAGAGGTTGAATTGATAATTCAAAGGGAACAATTCTTAAAAAGAAAAAGTTATCACTGATTCACCCCTCCCCTCTCAGTGATCACAACCGATCCAGGCATTTCAAGTGGTATCAGAGCCAGGTTTCCTCTGTTAGGATCTACTTCTAAGAAAATGGACAATCTAAATTCTGTTAATAGTAGGGGTGTCCCTACATTCGATGGAAAGAATTATCACAGCTGGAAAAATCGGATGTTGCCCTACCTTCTATCTCTCGGCCTTGATGTTAGAGATGCAGCCTTATTTGGATTCCCTCCTCTTGCTAATGAAGCTGCTATGACACTCGATGAGAAAATAAATATGGAAGTTGATGGTAAAGCTCAAAATGCCATTCTTATGTCACTCTCAGAAAATGTATACAACAAAAGTCATGGGACTCAAGAATGCTAAAGAAATTTGGGACAAATTGGAAAGTAGTTATGAAGGCAACATGAAAGTCAAGGAATCCAAATAAGAAATTTGGAGAAGCAAGTTTGAAGATGTCAAGATGGGATAAGAAGAAAATATTGATAATTATTTCACAAGATTCAATGAAATTGTCAGTAACATTCAGGGATTTGGAGAAAAGTTGGAGGACTCCACTATTGTTAAAAAACTAATGAGAAAATTTCCTGACAGGTTTGACCCCAAAGTCTCAGCATTAGAAGACAGAGATGATCTCTCTCTTGATGAACTACACAACATTCTCATTGCATATGAAATGAGGAAGATCCCAGTATTCAAGAATAAGATCAAGGATGAGATGGCTTTTGAGGCCATGAGACAACTCAAGATAAAAGATGACAAAGTCCTAGAATCAAGTGATTCTGACAATGAAGAAAAGGATAAAGATCTCAACACGATTATTTCTCTTTTTTCTAAAAGGTTTGGAAAAACTAAATTCAGGGGAAAAGGGAAATCACCATCTAGATGTTTCAATTGCAATAACATCGGACACTTTGCTGTTAACTGTCCTAAGAAAAGATCTAGTGCTCCAGATATTGAAGATGATAAGTCACAAAAGAAGAAATGGAGTAGATACCCAAGAGAAGGAAACAGATCTGGTGCAAGAAAGAAAAGGATCGTTCCTGGTGAAAGAAGAAGCTATGTAAGCAAAGAGGAAGAATCAGACTTCACTTCAGCCAGTCAATCAGAAGAAGAAACGAATTTTATGGCACATGTGGAAAAAGGGTTTGACACCTGCAGCAGTGAAGATGATGAAAGTGAACGAACAGAGCTCGAACACATATTGAAAGATGAACTAGTGGCTTGCCTTGAACAGAACACTGAACTCAAGAAAGAGAAGAGATTGTTACAAAAGGAAACCAAAAGGATGACTGAGGAGTTGGAAGAATGTATGAAGAAAGAGACAATGTACATTGCTGAAATCAAGAGACACAAACTGAAGGTAGCTGAGCTGGACAAGAGAGCAAAAGATCTTGAGGAGAAACTTAACCTCAAAGAAGAAGAGCAATCAGTGACACATTCCAAGTGGATTGAAGCACAGAATAGCTTGACAAAGATGAGAGAAGACTTCAACAAGGTTGTTGAGGTCAAGGCAGAATCATCTTATGCTGGTGCTCAGAGGCAGGTCAATTTACCACTAAGTAAATCTCTAAATATATCTGTTATTTCTAACAATGCAGGTTCAAAGATAAAATTGAGACAAACATGGCATGAACAAACCGGTGTAAAATCATCTTCAATGGAAGAAAGGAAATCCTCAGGAAGGACTACTCAAATCTTGGACAGAAAATTACAACATGACTCTTATCAACAAAGAAGGTCAAGGTTCAGAGGCTACTGCTGGTGTTGTGGTGTGTTTGGACATAAGGCCTATGCATGCTGGTATAAGATGTCTCTTCCAAGCATGAGGCATGAGTCAAGAGGGAGACATCCTGAAACCCATAGTGTTTTGAAGAAAGCATCAAAACCTCCAATTCAGAACACATTTGACTGCCTGAGTGAAGCTTGTGGAAGATGTGACCAACAAGGTCATAGAGCTGATAAATGTATGACAACTCTTCCTAAACAAAAAGTCAAAGACATGAAAGGGAAAGGCATTCAAGAAACCAATGATGAAATCACATGCTTTGTTGAAGTGGCTCTAAAAGCCAGCAGTAAAACCAAGTCATGGATTCTTGATAGTGGATGCTCATCCCACATGACTGGTGATACAAAAATTCTAAGCAACATTGAAAGTCATGAGGGAGGAACCGTGGTGTTTGGAAATGATCGTTCTCTGAAAATCAAGGGAGTTGGAAAGGCTATGATTGCAACAACAAATCTAAAATCAAATGATGTGTTGTTTTTTGAAGGATTAAATCACAACCTACTGAGTGTAAGCCAATTATGTGATGATGGACATGAGGTGTTGTTCCAGAAGGATTCATGCATCATCAAGAGCTAAAAGGATGGAAAAATCATCACTCAAGGAAGAAGAACCACTGGAAACCTATTTCAAATTGGTGAGTCCATCAATTCTTGTCATCTTAGTTCTAAAGATGAAAACAATCTTTGGCACAGAAGACTTGGCCATCTAGGTCAAAGAAGTATGAGTAAAATTCTGAAGTACAATATTGTACGAGATCTACCCAAATTAAAGAGAGAAAGAGATGAAATTTGTGACACATGTCAGAAGGGAAAATTGACCCATAGTTCACACAAAGGAGTAGATATCATGTCTACTGGGCCTCTTGAACTCATTCACACAGACATATGTGGACCGATGAGACAAAAGTCTACAAGAGGAGATCTCTATTTTATAACCTTCATTGATGATTACACTCGGATGACCAACGTCATGTTCATGAAACACAAGTCAGAAGCAATCATGATTTTCAAAAACTTCAGGAGGCAGGCTGAGAAAGAACTTGGAATCTGTATCAAGAAAGTGAGATCAGATAATGGAAAAGAATACACTTGTGATAATTTTGAAAGCTATTTGTTCAAGCATGGAATCATGCATCAATACAGTACACCATATACTCCACAACAGAATGGAGTGGCTGAAAGGAAGAATCGAAGCATAGTTGAAATGGGGAGGACTATATTGGCTGAGCACAATATCTCTATGTTTTTCTGGAGAGAAGCAGTATGCACAGCTATACACATACAAAATAGATGTCTCCTAAGACCAGAAACACAAATGACAGCCTATGAAATGTGTTTTAACAGAAAACCAACTGTTAAGTACTTCAGAGTCTTAGGCAGTCCGTGCATCATCAAGATTAAAAACATTAATCTGGGAAAGTTTGAGGAAAAAGCAGAAGAAGGAATCTTCATGGGCTACCTACCTGATGGAAAAGGCTACAGATGCTGGAATAAGAGGCTGAACAAAATGATTGACTGCAGTGATGTCAGAATAATTTAAAACAACACCAAACCATACACTGTGGATAATGATGACTCAATGAATGGCTCAACCTTGGAACAAAAGAATGAATAATTAACTGAGCCAATACCAACTGCTGGTGAGATCAACTCTGAACACACCAGTGATGAAGAGGAAGGTAATGAAGATGGAAGAAGGAGATACAATAAATTGAAGAAACATGTCGACACATAAAATGTCCTTGGTAACCCATAGTCCTCAGTAAAAACTAGGAGAAGATTGAGATTGGAAGATCACACTGAATTGGTTTCTCAAGTAGAACCTCACACAGTGGCTGAAGCAGTTGAACATGAGGAATGGATACAAGCTATGCATGAAGAACTCAATCAAATAGAAAAGAACTCCACTTGGGATCTTGTGCTAAGGCCCAAAAATAAAAATGTAATTGGGACAAAGTGGGTTTTCAGAAACAAACTCAATGAGAAAGGGGAAGTTTCAAGAAATAAGGCCAGACTTGTATGCAAAGGGTATTCACAAATGGAAGGAATAAACTTTGAAGAAACGTTTGCACCAGTTGCAAGACTGGAGACTATCAGAATGTTCTTAGCAGTTGCAGCACACAAGCAGTACAAGGTTTATCAGATGGATGCGAAATCTGCATTCCTAAATGGAGATCTTGAAGAAGAAGTGTATATAGAACAACCAGAGGGATTTGTGCTAGACAAAGATGGTAGCATGGTATGTAGATTGAAGAAAGCATTGTATGGGTTAAAGCAGGCTCCCAGAGCCTGGTACTCCAAGTTGGATGGTTGTCTTAAGAGCATGAAGTTTGTCAAAGGAACAGTTGACAGTAATCTCTATGTCAGAGAAATGAACACTGGTACTCTCATAGTCATTATCTATGTGGATGATATTATTTTTGCTGGTGACCAGGAAGGACTATGTGAAGAATTCGCTGAGCAGATGAAGAGAACCTTTGAAATGTCCATGCTTGGTCAAATGACATATTTTCTAGGATTTCAGGTGGAACAAAGGAAAAACTCTATATTTCTTTCACAAGAAAAGTATGCAAGGGACTTAATAAAAAGGTTAGGAATAGAGAATGCAAAGGAAGTCTCAACACCCATTTCTGTTGGAACCAAACTATGCAAGGATGAAGAAGGCAACAATGTTGATCAGAAAGAGTTCAGGAGAATTATTGGCAGTCTCCTTTATCTCACGGCCTCAAGGCCTGATATAACATATGCAGTGACTTTGTGTGCAAGATTTCAATGTGACCCAAAAGAATCTCACTTATCAGCAGCTAAAAGAATCTTGAGATATGTGAAAGGAACCCTCAACTATGGACTCTTATACAAACACAGTACAAACATAAAGTCGTTGGGATTCACTGGTGCTGATTGGGCTGGTGATTGCACTGATAGAAGATCCACATCTGGTGGAGCCTTCTTTCTGGGAGAAGGATGTGTTAGTTGGTATAGCAAGAAACAAAATTCTGTAACATTGAGCACAACCGAAGCAGAGTATGTGGCAGCTACACATGCATGTACACAAATGATTTGGATGCAGGTGCAGCTAGCAGATTTGAGAATTAAAGCTGAAAAACCATTGTGGATATTATGTGATAATCAAAGTGCAATTGGCTTGTCTAAGAATCCTATACAACACTCCAGATCCAAGCATATTGATATAAAATATCATTTCATCAAAGAAAGGGTCGCCAGTGGAGACATCAATCTCGACTACATTTCTACTCAAGATCAGATGGCAGATATTTTCACCAAAGCTATGCCTACAGAAAGATTTGTTGAACTAAGGCTGAAACTTCATGTTCAGCCTTCTCCTCTCACTTGAGGAAGAGAAAGGTCCCTCCTTATTCCCTAAATTTATATGTTTCTGTACTAACATGCAGGGAATTGAAGGAGATGAGTGCATCCCTTAAGGGGGAGCATTAGTTGCTGAGTCAAGCAGTTATGCATTTTGGGAATGACTTCCTATTCATCCCTTTGCATTTGTTGGCCAATAAGGGGGAGAAATAATCAGCACATACACATTGTGACATTCTTCAAGATGTGCTTCGGAGTATTGACAACCAAATACAAAGGGGGAGATTGTTGTGCCCAAGTGATTGAATTTGTTGTCAATAACATGTCATTATGTGTCAACTAATGACATAGAGCTTGAAGACTAATGGTTGGAGATGCATCATTACATCTGACAATTGTTGAGCTGATCTTTAAGTTTAAAGAACTTGTATCAACTAGATACAATGTTACAACAATGTTAGAAGACCATGCATTGTCATAACAATGCATGAGGAGATGAAGAGAGCCATCCACAACTTCTAAATGGATGAAGTGAGCTAAAGAAGTCCATGCACTATCACTTAGTGCTTGTGAATTGAAATTGATCCAACTTGATCTCTGATTAGATCAATGAAGAACATTGAAGACTTAATTGATTCAAGTGATTCGGTTTAAGAACATACCTTCGGGAATTCCAATCCTAAGTGATGAATAAATGTTGAATAGAATTGGAGGAATTATAATGAATAAGAAGAAATAAAGAAGAGGAAGAATGGCTTGGAAGAAGTGGCATTTGGCATTTGAACTTGGGTTACTTTGTTCTTATACAAAGTCCCTAAGTCTCTACTTAAGCAAAAAATATGGCCAGCCAAGGCACCTTGAGGGTTCAACCCCAAGGCATGGGCGCTAGGGCACCACGCCCATGGGGGAACCCGTGGGGCGAGCCAGGGCGGCAGGGCGCACCCACGACACCGCATGGGCGCCAGGGGCACGCCCGAAGGAGCGCGGAAGGGGCGTAGGATCGCGCCCCCAAGAGTGTCAGCGTGCATAGAGGGCGCATAGCGTGCGCCCGAGTGGCAGGGGTGGGCGTAAGAGCGCGCCCGCAAGAAGAACTCGGTGCGGGGCGGCACCGAGAGGGGAGAAGTGCAACTGAAGGGAGGCCGGCAGTGCGAGGTTGATAAACCGCGGAAAAATCGGCCGCCATTTCGATGTGGGACGCGGAAAAATCTCCAGGAGCGAATCCTGGTCGCACGATTGATCGCGCGCTAGATCTCGGCTGCACATCTCATCGCACCGCTCCCGTTCAGATCCAGGCCGTCCAAAGTTTTCTAATCGCCCGATTCAATGGTTCCCGGTGCGTCTCTTTCCTCGAGCTCGGCCGAGGCACCTCCCGCGACGCCGCCTGAACCAGTGGCCCTCCGAGCATTGAAGTCGAGCTCCCGGTCACCTCCGATCAAGCTAAAGCCACCATTTTGATCGTCTGGCCATAACGAACATATTCATGCATTAAAATATGCATGCATGCAATGAGATGATGAATTCGGTCGAGGCGGAGGCAAACGAAGTTGCCGAGGCATCGGGTGTTTGTGCTTTGCATGAATGGGCCTAAACAGAGACATGCATGCGTTCGAAAACGCATGCACGTGAAGGAAACCGAAAAATAGAAAACCCGCATTAAAATAGAGAAGAAGAATGAGATACGCGTAAGATATTTAACACGTTTGAAGTTTTCAAAATGCCGCAGATCTCGGGGGTTCGAGTTTTGGATCCCGCGGACTCTATTCACACTCCTCGCCTATAAAAAGAGAAGTCCAGTGCCCTTGGAAATGCTTGCTGATCCTTTGATAACTCGAGAGTCCCGCGAAGCCATCCGAGCTACGCGAAGTTCCTCTGCGCAGCCTCTTGCGCGACTGAGAATCCCGGAGCCACCCGAGGCCCCGAAGAAGTCCCCTGCGCGCTACCTCTTGCGCGACAGGAAGAAGAGCTCGGGCAGTGTACTTGCGCGCCCCTCGCTTGGTTACACCCTGCGTGACCACGGGTGTCACGCCCTGCGCGACAGAGGCCGTCCGCACACCTTGCGCGGCTATTGAAGAAATGAGGCGCGCACCATTGTGTGCAAGGAGGAAGACCCGAGGCTTAGCCTTGTGTGTGCACAAGTGAAGAAGACCAACTTTGAGAAGAAGAGGAGTACACACTTAAGTGTGTGAATGAAAAAGAACTGATCATTCTAAGTGATTGGTTTTTTGGTGAGCATGACCAACGAGATCTTATGAAGACTGTTGAAGCTACATGAAGTTTTGAACAACACCTTTGAAGAAGTGAAGTGGAGCCATGATGAAGATGATGCTGTGGAGTTGGGGGGTTTAACCAACTTGTAATTGGGGGGTATAACCAGTTACTGTGTAAACATCTTTTGGCATAGTGAAGAATCCGTGTTGGGGGGTGTAACCAACACGGCAAGGAGTAGGTCTTTGTACCGAACCTTGTATGTCTCTGTGTTCTGTGCTTTCATTATCACTGCATCCCTAAAAGAGTAGATCTAGGCCTTAACCAGCTGCAGAGGTTGAATTGATAATTCAAAGGGAACAATTCTTAAAAAGAAAAAGTTATCACTGATTCACCCCTCCCCTCTCAGTGATCACAACCGATCCTGGCATTTCAATTATAAACATTGATATATATTTATTTACATAAAAATGACATGGATCATCATCAACACATCCCACTCAAATGAATCCCTTAATTATAAAAACTAAATAACTCATAAAAAGATAATCACTCCTTCAAAAGTTAACCATTAACAACATAGCCATCTAGGTGGACCTTATTTTTCACATATTCCTTCAAATATTGAAGATGCCTAACGATAAAAAAATATTAAATTACTAATTAATAATTATATGTATCTACAAAAAAATTATAATTATTTAATTAAATGATTCTTAAAATATACACACCCTGAGAATGCAAATATTGATAATTTAAATGTAACTCCCCTAGAATTTATGAATTTTTTTAAATAAATTTAATTTCTTTGACTACTTTCATTTCACACTACACTGAGTTTTAATGAACTGTGATACACATTTAGCAATATTACATAAAAAATACCATTATTACCAAGCCATCAAAAAATGTGGTATGAATATAAATAATCATATTTTTAAAAATAAGTATATATTTATCAATATTTATTTAATTTTGGTAAATTAATGATATCCTAAAAATATATTTTTTTTAATGTAATTTAATTTATTTTTCAAAACAAAGAGTAAAAAATCTACATTATGAATATGTATTTTAATAAATGAACATAATATTTTTGTTCAATATTCTAAAATTTCCATTGATTAATTTTTTGGGATTTCAAAAATAAGATTAATTTTTTAATGAACAACGATAAATGCTTATTTATTTAAAACATTCAATTTTTTTAAATAATCTACAACTTCCATTATATTTTAATATTTTTCCAAAAGTAAAATTATTTTTATATTATCATAATCATTCCAATTTAAGTAATTTTCATCAATTTCATATTTTGTTTTGATATTATAACTTTTTATACTTATGAATACATTTTTTATTTGGAAAACTATTTTTTCATTGTGTCTGAGGGTTTAATTTCAAATTATGTTCTAACACTTATGTTAATTGAATTTCGAGAAGTGGATTCCACTTTTTTATCAAAATAATAATCAATTTTAAATATTTAAAATTTAATTTTATTCCGTAAGGAAAAGTAATAAAGAATATAAAAATTTATTACTGTAGTTATGGTTAAAATTACTTCAAAACCATTCCAAATATTATTCCATTTTCATATTTTGACATTATACAGTATTTTATAAAATGATCAGTTTTTCGTCCTCGTTCCATGTTTTAAATGTGGGTGTGTATTTTTATTTTTGAAAAATCATATACATGTCATCTCCCCCACTTATAGAATAGAATCCACCCCCTCTCATATTAAAACCATCAAAGAACTTTTATAAAGATAATTCCTTCCCAAATACATTACATAATTCCATCCAGAAATCTAAGTCAGTTTATTTTTTTTGATACCCTCTTATGAATGCATTTCTCAAAATCCCAAGGAGTTTTTCCAAAAATGAGTTATCATTCCTAACTAAGCGTTTTTTTGTTATTACGCCACATTAATAAGATATTCAATGATTATGATATAATAAATAAATTCATTTAATATAATTATATATTATTATGTTAATTAAATAACCAATATTCATCACATGTTCCATCAAATTTGAAAAGAAACAATTACCCTTTTTTATAGAGGACTACCACCTCACAAACCGAGGTAACTCGTTTTCCATCACCGCATTTTGCGATAGGATATTGTATTGGATTTAAATTATTTAAATAATATTTTTGGAAAAGTTACCCATATATAATTTTAATATACATCTACTTTCTTTAAATAAAATCCATTTAAAAAATGATAACGTTGCTCAAATATATGTGGGGAGTATGACCTCCACGAAGAAAAGTGACATGTATTTCATTTTATATTGACATATATGGTAATCACAGATTATTTAAGGAATAGAAATTATATTTATTATATAAAATTTTTTAATCATGGGTGAATTAATATTTTTCTTTCTTTATTTTATTTCTTTATGAAAATGTAAACATCGTTCATGTGTATATACAACCTACCATCTCTAAGAAATATGTAAATCATTATATGTATCTAATATTTATGGTTTATATAAATACATATATAATGAATATATATTTTATTTATATAATTTTTATAATACTGGATATTATGGAACTACAATTAAACTAAATGGAATTAAAATAAAAAACCAAAGTATACATGAAAAAAACAAACCAGTTATTACCCAAAACATTATATTAACAAGAAAATTTTTCATAAATGGGAAATAAAAGTAATTAGGAAAATAATATATGGTAATATATATAATATTATGGTTATGGGAGATATGTATAAGGAACATATATTTATTATATAGGATTTTCGGACATATTCGATCAAAATTGGGGTATTAGTTAATGGATTTCTAGTCTCTCAATTATTTTTTGGAGATATTCTCCACATTCACCAATAATTAGTTTTATGTGGTGTATATATTACCACATTGAATGTCTACCTTATGATCCTATTTATTTACAGGATAGTTAATTTTTAAATTTTTGTCTTTCTACAATGTGATTTATATTTCAAAATTTTTCATAACAGTAAGAGATTTTTGTCTCACTTTTATTTTTGTGGGACACATTCCATATTCATAAAAATATTATTTTTTGTGGTGTATATAATTTACATTAATTCATTTTTTGATAAACCATATTTAAATTCTCTAATAAAAATAATAAAATAATGTTTTTTCTATCATGGGACATATAATTCAAAATATTCTAATGGTTTGTGGTATTATGTTACAACCACATTATTTATCCAGTTTCATTATGATTAATTTTTTATAAATAAATATTTTTCTCTATCTCTCTAGAAACAAATGAGTTTTGTTCTCATATATTTATTTAATAAGAAAATATCCCATCACTTTCTTATCTTTATGTACAAATGGTTCCAAATGAATAATTTTAAAGAAAACATAATTTATTTCTTTATTTGGTAAACAATACTTTAAAATCAAAGCAAATGTATTGAAAAAAAAATTCAAAGAAATATTTTACTACCCTCTAATTTTTTTAATTAACTATTTAAAATATTTCAATTTTTAGAACATGTTTCAATAATAATACTCTTTTATTATTTTTAAACATGTCATGTTTGACAATATAATTAAAATGTCAAAAGAATGTTCACTTTATCATGTAAGTCATGAAAAAAATTCCAACAATCTTTATTGATAAATTATTTAATGCTTCATCTATAGTTTCTCAATTTAATTTTCAAATAAAATTTCTTATTAATAATTAAAAAAATGAATGATTTTAAATTATTATTTTTAAATAAGAATGGTTATTTTACTCTTCATATATGCCAAATTATCTTTTCAAATAATTTTTTTATGATGAAATCCTTTCATGTGAATTAATATTTAACATTCTCTGATTTAGTTAAACCACACATATTATTTCTCTAAATGGGTTTTTATGACATGTTGTGTATGAAACCCATTTCTTTTCCCTAGGTTATACTATGATGAAATGTTGAACTATTCGTGATTAAAATTTCTTTTCCACCGATTTTTCTATAATGAAATGTTTATAAAACCAATTTATTTTAATGAATAATGATATTATGAATTTTTTATGATATTATGGAACACGTAAATTATATTCATTATGTGATTGGGGGCATATAAATATCACTACAATGCATAATTAAGTGATTAATACTCTATGAGATCAAATGGTACATTATAGGTTATCCTAGGACCAAAAGGGGGTACATTGGAGGATACCTCATTCTCAAAGGAGGGTACATGGGAGGTTATCCAAATACTAAAGAGGTTAAATGATGGGTTATCCTAATCCCAAATGAGGGTGCATGGGAGGTTATCCAAGTCCCAAAAGAGGATACACTTGAGGTTATCTTATTATAGAAAGATATGAAACATGAGTTTATCTCATACCCAAAAGAGGGTACAGATGAGGATGTCCTACTTTTGAAATAGGGTATAATAGTGGTCATCCCAAGATATTAGAATGTAAACTAAAGGTTATCCAAATTATAATATGAAATGAAATTCTTGGTGTGTATCTTTGAGAAAATATTTCTTATTATTATGTATATTCCTTGAATATATGTCTTATGCCAAGGTTATTTTCCCCTAACGTATATTCTTTTATTTAATTATAATTTATGTCTTATGAAATTCTAATATTTGTTTGAAGACTCATTTTTTTGGTCTATGATATGTTGGGAATGGTTTTAATATTTTTATTTTTATATTTTTACAACCTTATACTCATGTTATGTAAATATATTCCTTATTTACCATTACATATCATCAAAGCCCACACTTTCTTATGTTTACATTCCACATGTTATGATGAAAGAAATTTTTTATGATTTATCTTTGAATGGTGTTAGTTTTAAAAAACATTGATAGAGATGATGTAGTTCAGTTTTGAAAAATCTCTTTATTTATACATGTTTCCAAAGGAACTACACCTTAATGTTTATGTCATATATCATTATGTTATGTAGAAAATATACATATATTCTGATGTCATATCTATGTATGAAAATTTTGGTTCATTAGAGATTTAATCATATTAATGTTTAGTTGAACTTTCAAAGCTAGGATGCCTAAAATTTACTAAGAACCATAAGTATATGTCTAGGCATAAGAAAAAATAATGGATTTTTTTAAGGATATAGAAAATGGTGTACATTAAATTACATACCAATATAGATACTAAGACATGATATGTCTTTGAAATAGTCATAACTAGGGGTAATATCAATTAAAAAGGTTCATTGTTATTTGATTTGATCATTAGGTGTTCTATGAAAATGGGCATAGATTCCCACTAGGTTTGACACACTTGTGGGAATATAATATTGAAATTCACACAGACTTTTCCAACCAAAATAAAGAATTTAGATTAATTATGATCATGAATGATGTAGTATGAACCTAATGTTACATTTTTTAAAATGATGGTATAATGATTTAGACATTGTGTTACTAAATTTTCAAGAGAATGTGGTTTCCCACTACGATTATTGTTGATCATAGTATGATTTTTGGTTTTAGTAAATTAATGGAACCTATATGAATCATGTTTGCACAAAATATGATTGAAAATTAGGTGATTATGAGAAGAAAAATCAGATTATTATTCTATTGAACAACACTATGATTATTATTAAATAAAAATCAGGATATTTGATTATCATCGCGAATTTCAATAATATTTTTAACGCATTAATTATGGTTAAGATGTAATTTTATGAAATTATGTGTGGTAATTAATCAATTGGAAAGAATATTAGGTTTCATACATGTCACAATTGTCAGAATAAGATCTTGGAATAATATATCAAATGTAAGAAATGATACTTTCAATGAGGAAATTATTATCATAATGAAATGTATTACCAATTATTTCAATTTCATTTATATAGGGAACATTTTAATTATTTGGGTGAATTTACTAAAATAAGGGTTATATCCTAAACCAAGGAAGGACCTATGGTATTCCAAGTCATTGATGTAAATGACTTGAAGCATTTATTTATTGGTATAGAAGACTTATTTTGATTCCTTTTTCATAATTATGGTATTTTGGATATAAAAATCATGACACATATATGGATTTATCTGATTTTGGAAGAAAATATATCTCCAATTATGATTAAATTAAGATTTATGGATACCATCATTGGTTTATTAGTTTTATCTTTATCATTAGTTCAAAGTCCTCTACACCACTTTATTATCTTCTGAGTGATGCGATTTTAAGGTGATTAATGAAATTTTTGGGGACGTTTTCTTGGAAATGGGTATATCCAAATCTTATGATCAACATGATGTTTTATTTGTGGAAAACATGTCAATTAAAACCTATAATGGTATTTAAATCCTTCAGCATTTATATAAATTTTTATTATTATGTATTTACATTATACCACTAGTGATGTTATAATAATTTTATTAATATAGTTTTATTAATATATACAAGAAATAACTTTTGTAATGGTCATGGGGCTTGAACCCACAACGAAATAGTGGTAATGTTGAAGTTCCATCCACTAGAATATGTGATTTCATGGTTACCAAGAGATTTTTTAAAATGTAGTGATATGTAAATAATTATATTAGTTTTGGGAAAATATGTTTTATCATAGAGATAACCATTTGATTTAAAAATAATAGTGTGATAGCTTATGCCTTATGAAGATTCTCTATTCATGAATAATATTAACCAACTCATTATTTGGATTTAAATGAGTTAATTTCTGTATTAAACATATGGATGAGTTTTATTTATAGAGAATGGTTTTAAATATATATATATATATATATATTAATCATAAAAGTTTAAATTATATATTCATGTTTAAAGAGTTGAATATGTGATAGAGAAGATGGTTGGAGCTGATTAAATATTAGAACTGCTCAACAATTTGACAACATGGGAAATTGAACAAGGTGTCTGATGAATTGAGTCAATGGGATCTTGATATATTATATAAGATAATGATGAAAAAGATCCAAAGGTTAAGCATTTATAAATGATGGATCTGGAAATATTTAAGGAAGTGGAAAAATAATAACATTCTCAAATGATGATTAAACAATATAACTTTGTGATGATTAACAAGGCACAAAAGAATGATATAGATCTAAAAAAGAAGGTCGAAAATGACCTTATGTTTAACAATTATTATGATATAATGATAAGACTTATGAACTATTTATATTCTCCATCCATAACAAATATGATGAATGAACTGTTATAATAATATCACAGTTCTTTATTAACTATTCATCCAAGGAGAACAGAGATGTATATAGATCTGAAAGATTATTTCTGATGGGACAATATGAAGAGAGATATTTCACTGTATATATCTTGGTACATGGTAAGTCATAAAGATAAGGATGATAGAAAAAATCTAAGGGGATGTTACAACCATTTCTAAAACTAGACTATAAATGGGAAGATATCATCTTAGATTTTGTCATCAGAGTCCGCAAAACATCTAAATGGAATAGTGTAATATGGTTTATAGTCGGTAGCCTTATGAAGTCAGAAAACTTCATCTATATAAGGTAACAATTTTCTATTGATCTTGTTTCCACAATAAAAGTTATCTTTTTTATGGATATAAGGGAGTAAAAAACAATGAAGGAGCCTATAAATGTGGTGACAAAGAGCATCACAAATGATAATATGTATAAACCCATTGGGAATGGAACTGTATATATCATATGGATCACTATGAATCCTACAATAGAAATAATCATTGAACTCCATCTTTTTGGGATGATGTTAGCGAAATAAATCTTTTGGGACATAATCATTCTGATGAAATGGTCGAGAAATTCAGATCAATTAAATAACACATTAAGGATTGTAAGAGTATTACAAATATTATTCTAGAAAACATCTACGTGATCAATATTTTAATGTCTGTGAAAAGTATTTTATATGAATTTTTTCCATGGATGGTGGTTATTATATTTCAATACAATTGAAATATGAGACCTAGTTATATTATATCTTTCATGCTTTTTGATTGAGTAGGGATTGTTTCTATCGATTTTCACTCCCACTGTATCTACTTCATGTCCAAGATGTGTACCTTGCATCTCTCCTGAGTAAGTAGATAAAAAATCCACCACATTTATTAAAATAATTGATCATACTAATGGATCTTTGATATTTCCTATGAAGAAAAAAGATTACAAATTCTAGATCATATTGATAATGTTCTACAAAATATTACCACTCACCTATTCTAGGTTTTATAGTAAAACCACCAACATGAGGAAGAAATAATAGAACCTAAGAATATGATGAGTCAAGAAGTATCCTTAGTTTTTTTTATAAGATTAATTTAATTTCAAGGGTGAAATTTATTTTAAGAGGTATAATGTGACACCCCATTATGTTATGAATTTTTTTTAATAAATATAAATTCTTCAATAGCATACAATATACACTACATCGTGTTTCTAGAAACCATGATATACTATTAATATTGTTATTTAAATAGTAAATTTATAAGATAGACATTAAAATATTCTGTATGAATATAAATATCCAATTTTTTTAAAATAAGTATATTATTTGTATAAATAAAACATATATATATAGTTATTTTTTGGTAATGACATTATTTTTTTAAAATATATTTTTCATAAAAAATGATTTTATTTCATTATGTGAAAAAAGTAATAAAAATATTCTTAAAAATTTTATATTTGATATTTTAGAAAATAATATTTTATTTTGGATTCGTCATTTAAAAATTATATTGGGGTCATTTTATGGGATTTTTTTAAATTTTTTAGTCATTTTTGTGAATATTTATTTTATTATTAAAACATTCATTATTATTTAAAAAAATTTAAACATTAGATTTTATTTTAAGATTGTTATAAAAGTAAAATATATCAAATAATATCAAATTTAATTATATATAGTTTATTTTAATGAATTTCATTTGAATTTTATTAATAAAACATTTATATATATGAAAAAAAATTCCTTTCAAAAATATTAAAATTCATCACTTGTATTAGTTTAACATTACATGAAATTCTACCACTTATATTAATAGAAGTTGGAAATATAAATTACACATTTGGAATTAGAATAATAAATATTATATAATAATTTCACTTTATTTTTTGGTCATAATTAATATTAAAAATAGTAAAAATTATTTACTATAATAAAGGTTAAAAGGGATTTACCTTGGTGATTAACTTAAACAATTATAGTTAAAATATCCTAAAAATATGTTAAAAAATATTTAAAAACCATATTTCAACTTTAAATAATATATGGTTATATAGTTATCTATTTTAATTCTTTTTAATGTTTAAATATTGGTTAAATAATTTTATTACAAAATTTCAATGTCTTTTCTCTCCCCCGCTTATAAAGGTGGACCCAGTCTCCAATACTATTTACACATTAAATACCATTCTTTTTTCCAATACCTTCCCAAATAACTTCCTTAATTAACATCACATACCATATAATCCTTATACATATTATTTAACCATCCTAATAATTATTTTATTGCAAACCTAAGGTGGTTTTCCAAACATTTGTTATCGATCATAACCGAGCATTTTTTTATTTCATCTTAAACCTCCGTCAAACATTTATAAAATATTAAAATGTAATATGACATATATATATATATATCCATTATAATTATATGTTATTATATTAATTTCATAACATATATCTATCTCCTCTCCACCAAATGGGAAATAATATCGCCGGTCGTTTGTGCGGCAAACTACCTCCCCGTGATCTGATGTAATTGGTTTTGAAACCCTTCCCCTCACATTGGGTTTTAAAAAAATATTTAAAATATATTCATGATATTAGTTACATAGTTAATAACATTTAATTTCAAGAACATATAAATCATCTTCAATTCTAATCTTTTGGAAAATTATAATTTCGCTCGTCTATATGTTTGGCCAACCACTCCCACAAAGCGATGTGATGTGTTTTTCATTTAATTTTTACATCGAAGATAATGATGGTATATTTAATAATTATAAATGATATATATTATATAAAAATTATTCATTAAAGTTTTTTAGAGTTTTTTTATTTAATTCTGTTAATAAAGAAAAAAGAAATAATGTTCTTGTGTGCGTACGACAAATTGTCTATCTGAATAGTGTAATTCATTTTCTATCTCAAACATTTATTAATGTATATAAATCCATATAACTAATATATATTATATTTATATTAGGTATATAATTATAAATATTATGATTCTATGTCAAATTTTAAAGGCCAAAAAATATTAAACAAAAATATAAATGAAAAATAAAGCAGCTATTACATGAAACATTATTCTAAGAAGATTTTTTTTATAAATGGGTAATCAATGCATAGAACTAAATAATATAATGTATTTTTTACAATATTATGGTTCTGTAATAAAATTATAATCATAATATATTTTTTATATAGGGTGTTCAATAATATAAAATGAAATTAAATACTTAAGGTAAGGGATTTCTAGACTCTCTATTATTTCTTTGGGGGATATGTCATATTCCCCACTCGTTTATTTTATATGGTGTATATAGATCCCATTTGAAATATTGTTTTTGAATTTATGTTATATATTTATATATAATGTTTCATTTTGTGTTATTATTTAATGGGGCTTACGATTCAAAATTTTACACATTCGAAATGGTTTCTCGTCTCAATTTTACTTCCATGTGACAGATGTCAAATTCTATACATGTTAAATTTGAGGGATATATATACTACATAAAAATGAATTTTTTTAACTCATCATCTAAATTATGGTATATAAATATCTATCTAATGTTTTTGCTTCAATTCATATTAATAAGAAAAATTTCTCAATTCCGCTAGGTCATTATGTTACAACCACGTTCTTTATCGGGGATGTTTTTGATTTAGATATGAGGATGAAATATTATGATATATCTTTTAATAATCTCATTAATTTTCCCCTCCATTTGTTTTTTCATCAATATAATATGTTCCCATCAACTTCCACTCTATATGTACTCTAGCATTAAAAAAATATTTATTTCAAAAAATTACATTATATCAATCATTGATCGAAAATAATTTCACTTTCATGTCCTCAATATATAAATAAAATTAAAAGAGTGTTCTTATTATTCTCCAATGATTGTGTAAATTTATTTTTAATCATATTAGAATATTGTAAAAATGATTAAAATAAATCTTTTATCATTTTCCAAACACTTATCTTTTGAATTATTTTTGAAAAAAGTGAAATTATTCTTCATTTTAACATATAAAATATTAATGTAATTTCCCACTTTCATGATCAATAAATGATTTAAAACATCCTATACAAGTTTCCATGGTTATATATAAATAAAATTATTTGTTCCATATTTATGAAATTTTAATATTTTAAATATTCTTTTCAAAGTGGAAGGGATATTTTCCTCAGGGAACATTCTTATTGATATTTCAAAATCATTTTCCATATAAGATGAAATAAATTTATGATACTTAATAATTACTAGACTTATAAACAAATTAAAACATCCTTATTTATTCTCTATATGGTATACATTTATTATGATAAGAGTTTTATTAAACCCATTTTTTTCCATGTTTTTTTTATGATGAAATGATGTGATGTTTATGAACCCTATTTATTTTTCAGGAGTTTTGATATGATTAAATTTTTATGAAATTCATTTTTTATGGGTTTTTCAATGATTAAAATTTATAATCTTATAAAACACATCAAAATTATTTTAATTATGTGATTGGTGGGACCTATATCTCCCTCTAGTGAATTGGGTAATTATTAATGTTCTATGAGAACAATTGGTAAACTAGATATTTTCCCATTCCAATAAGAGGGTAAAAATTAGGTTATCCCAACCGCAATATATCATCCATCGATCTATTACTCACTCATGTGGCCAATAAAGGCTGTTCATAAGACCATAAGTGTTCCTCCCCACATTTCATTGGTTGTCGACTAGGAGCGGGGTGTGATGAAAAAGTGTGGAGACTACACCCCTTGGTATAGTGTTTCAATTCAGTGGAGTAATCAAATAATAATATTACCATAGTAATGAAAAATAGTGGAAACCATATATAATAAAACTGGAAAGTAAAGGATAAACCAATAAACTAATGATAATAAATCATGGAATGATTCTCTAATATGTATCAAATTTCAAACATAAAACAATGCCATGAAAGAATCATCGACAATAATATAATACCAAAATACACTCTTCTAAAACCCCATGTTGGTACCATATTCAAAATATTTCCCAACCATAAATCAATATATCTACAATAATAACATTTACCCTTGTACACACATGAATCCATGAAATATTCATGTGTACCAAACAGATGTCGGGATATGGAAAGGGTATAACTCAACAGGTTCATTCTACTATGTCTAAACAAAACTAGTCAGATAATAAGTGTACGAATTAAGTTATAAATAGATATATTTATTAATAAATTAATATAATA
The DNA here is from genome assembly GCA_963277665.1 of Viscum album. NCBI lineage: Eukaryota > Viridiplantae > Streptophyta > Magnoliopsida > Santalales > Viscaceae > Viscum > Viscum album. The sequence goes on from OY728138.1 coordinate 557,517,518, forward strand.
TAATAATAAAACTCCTTCAGCACCAGATGAGAATGTATGCGATCATGTAAAACAATAATTTTAACCATAACCATGTAGACATGGAAAATTATGCAAAATTGGGTTGATCCTGCTATATAAGCATTTCATCAAGGGTATAAGAAAATGTCGATAAATATAATTTTTAAATCATGGGTCAAGGAATAGCCCGATATATAAGCATTACTTCATGTTTTGTGGAACAACATCAAATATTTGTATTTATGCATGTGTTAGGGAATAGACCAGTATATAATAATTTTAACAAGATATAGGGAATAAACTGGTATATATGAATTTACCATTTTTTCGGGAATAGCCAAGTATATTAGCAGTTTATCGTGTTTCAACATTTCATAATAACAAGGATATCATAATATCACATCACATGGATTAGTGGATAATTATGAAAATTAACATTTCTCTACAAATTTCCCTTTATTATATATGAATTTATAAATATCCATATCAATAATCATATCAATTTATATGTTTAATCTATATCCAGAAAACAATTGAATCTCATGTCAAGTTAAATAGAGTTTAATCAATTATCCACTTCAAATTAATGAAGTGTTGTCTCATCCAGTGGATTGTGATAGGCTAAGGAAAATAAAAAATTGAAAAAAAATGGATCCAACAAATATTATATTTCATGATTTAGCCTATATTTATAAATGGATTAGTTAATATACAAATTTAAATATCACAATCACAATATTGCATATACTGTTCAATTATTTAAAATATAGGGTTACATTTAGACTTCTATAATTACCTTTTGATTAATTCAGTTATTCTAATGGTAAACTCCAACAAGGAAGAAGGTGAAAAAGATCACAGGAGGATCCTAGATCATCATAGATAAAGATCAATACCCCAAAAAACCAGAGTCAAATCATTACACCACAATAAAAAAGTTAAAAAAATAAAAGGTAATGCAAAGGAGATATGCATAACATGAAATATATGTCTAATCAAGACATTCAGAGTGGAAGATGAAACTCTTAAATATCATATAGTTCACCCTAGGGTTCGAAGGAGAGGGTTTTATGAAGGAATGAATGAAAATTTATACAAACATTCCACGTAAAAAAATTCTTCTGGATAAATACATGAAATGTAATCCACTTACTCATCATGTATTTATTTTTAATTAGATACACTAAAAATATCTCATTGGACTATATTAACCCTTTCATGAATTTGATTTGATGTGAATTGTTTACAAAATGTGTAACTGCTTCATTCCCTACACTGGTTCATTACATGGATAATGGTAGTTATAAGTCTTGTAACATATATACTATCTGTAATCTCTCAACAGAAAATTTTTCTTCCAATTCCTACATAAGGACTTGTACCACCTATAATTCCTTCTAATTCATGAAAACACCTCAAAACCCAATTTTTCAATTTTATTACAACACACCATTAATTCAAAAAACACTCATGACCATTATTCCATTTCCCCCAAAACAAATATCTCCATATGCAAATAAGACTCAGCAACCAATGATAAATGGAAATTTAAAAGAGGGATGTAACTGCAAAAATATGGACACTTACATCCTCCCCACCATATAATATCCCATCCTAGATATACTACAAGAATAATTGTGGGGGCTCAATAAAAAATTATAGCATTCTTCCTACAAATTACACTACCTCTCCCAAATAACCTCCAAAAAATTCCATGCTTCCACTATACTTGAACTATAGGTACAGCCCAACCCATGAGATAATTCTCACTATGGTTCACAATCTGTATTGGATTCTAAAAAAAGGAATCATTGGCATAAATATTTATTTCTATTATTTCTGTCACATTATAATGGTTCTAATAGTATCTCCCAATATTCAACATAGGAAACACAACAAGAATGGAACTATATCATTGTGGAAGGTTTAATAGGTATTTTATTAGACTGACCTTATCCTCTATCTAAAATGGCCCAAAAAACCTAGCTCTATCATTCCCTATTTCTATATATGGGTTTTCCCCAACTTAATTGAAACTATAAGGAAATCACGATGAATAGCCTCAAACTCCTGAGGTCATCTTAAATGGTAAGAATATGATTTTTATCCTATTCTGTGAAATAACTGACAATTTCAAATCAACTAAACCTATTCCCATTTATCCTGCATGAGACTATTCCTGACAAGAACTAACTCACCTGCCTCCAAAAAACAATTAGGTTATTGAGACAACCTCTCATATATATTCTCAAAATATTCCATCTAGATCGATTCATAGAAGATGTTATTCTATGATAAATAAACAAGTTATACATGATTCTTCAATGAACCACCCAAATCCATAACATAAAGTTATTAAATATCCTCTAGAACCTGAATAGTCCACTAATATTGAGCATCATTATAAGGATGACATGTTTTTTCCATCATAACTCAAGTTCAGAGATTCATTTGAAGTCCCTGCCAAAACTATAATGTGAAATAAGAACTATATCAGAAATGATACTCCACATAACAACATGCCACTGAATAATCTCTCGCACATATAGAATTTTCATATTATCAATGGTGAAATTATCCCTGGTAGGAAATATTTTTATAACTTATTCTTTTGATCCACGATCACAAATACTTCATAACTTTTACATGTTTTCATAGGTAGTCAGGACACAAAGGCAATACTGACATCATACCATTTCTAGAAAAGAATGGGAAAAAGAAATAGAATCATACTTAGCCACTAATGATCATATTTGACCTACTGAAAAGTGAAAAATCTCACTACAAATCATTTTATCTCCTTCTTCACTACTAACCAATAGTTGTATATATGAAGATCAGGATAAATATTTTTAAAACCATGATTTATATATCATGTGGATTCATAAAACTCTCTATTTAACTACTTGTGTGAGACCATAGGAAACCATACTCATCCACATACATTAATTGAATTTCCAATTCCAATAGACCGTTCATGGGTTTCTTCACACCAAATAAACTATCTCTCAGAACGAAGCTATATAGATCAGTAAACTACTCGGTCATGATCTGTTATAACGGCACATGTATAACAGATTCCAAATCCATAGATTCTCATCTCTTGGAATTGTGAATATATAGTTCCAAGTCTGTAAAGAGGACCATTATTATACACTAATTTCAAAACACTTTCACTGCTTCTGTCTATGTTTTCTATATCAAAAAAAAGACAATGACTTTTCCATTTCCTAGTGTATATTCCAATTCAATTACAAAATAATTACAATATATGACCCACCTAATCTTTTGAATTTTTAGAACCTAATCAGGTGATATGTACCTATGGATATTATGGTTCATGTATACCAAAAACCTCTCACCCAAAAGATATGGTCTCCCACATATCAAATCATGTATCATCGATTCCAACTCCATATCATGAGTAGGTTAATTTCACTAGTGCGGTCTCATCTGTCCAGTACCATAAGAAATAATTAAATCCTATTTCATTTAAACTACTCCAAGTCCAACTTCGGTTGAATCGTGTTCCTAGTGTATCCTTTATCCAACATTATTAATGTTACTATAGGTTTTGAGTCTAGTCTACCGATCATTCCTTGACAATACCTCTTTCAAAAAACTAATGAAAAAACATAACCCCTTTATTTTTATTCTTAAACATCAATGATACTAGATGGGACAATTCTTTAATACAATGCTAATATTATCCTGATAATTTTATAAAACTCTGAATCATAAAGACATTATCGGGTTTCCTCTAGGTACCACAGTCGTAACGTTCACTAGATTTACTGCGACTCTTACATATTTGGTGACATGGCCCAAGAATTTTACATTATCAATATAGAAACATAATTCTATAATCTTGGAATAAATATGATGCTCTCTCAATATACTAAATAAGAATTTAGGTTTTTTGGAAAGGTCAAATTATGACTAAGAGTATACTAATATGACATTTACAAAAAAACCCAGAAAATGGTCCAAAAATGATGAAAGATGAAATTCATAAAGGATGTAAATACTATTGGTATATTGTTCAAATTAAAATGCATCACTATAAACCCAAACAATCCATAACTCTTCCTAAAATAATTTAGAAGTATGTTTTATTGTCTCACCCTCAACTGGTGGTGACTTGATCTCAAATACATAATGTATAATATCATGTGGTGTCTCAACTAGTCAAAGAGATCATTTGTACACAGAAGTGGATAATAGTTCATAACATTCATCTAGTTCAATATGTTATTATCCAAAAATAACAAATTGATATTATCAGCCTTCATAGAAAAAAAGAATTAGAGATTCCCATGGAGACATTCCCATCTGTATGAAACCATTACCTTCCAAATAAAACAACTAACATTTAAACTCTTGAAGATATACTGGTGTAATTCAATAAGGTGGAATAAAACTATATATGTGGCTGACACCAACTCGATCATGAAATAGATCTCCCACTTATGGGGTAATATTTATAACTCAAGAGGAATGATATCCTAATTACATTATACCACTAGAAGAAACCAATATTTCTATATTCCATCATCATTCTGATAAATACATCATTTTTTAGTTTTGAGACAATCCAAACGGCTCTGAATTGATCTTTTGTGACTAGCCTGATGATCCCACTCACCATGGTGAGAAAAACTGTATCCTTCTAGAGATAAAAAAGGCAACTCTTCTCTAGTAGTAGTAAATATAATCTAGGTATAGTACTGACCAATCAATACCAATAATATAATATAAAAAATTGAATTATAATCACAAAATGGTTCCCATATGAAAAGGTAACCACCAGTATCTAGAAAACATGCCTTTCAATGATTGATAATCTCTAAACTCACATCCAATGGTGTGTCGAAGTCAATACAACATAAAATATTTTCACAACCATTCCCAAACCATTTTATGAAACAATAGATTAATAAGTAATGTGATTCTCCTATATCAATAAAACACAAGAAATGCTAGATAATACATGAATTGTACCTCTCAGGGTAGACTGTAGAGACCCGAAGCTTGTCGTACATTGACATTACATTACATTTGCGGAATACTTAGTACATAACAAAAACACACACTAAAGGATCGTAATAGTTTAGTGTCTTTGGAAACTCGGAACGTAATCTTCTAATCATGGTGAAAGTTCTTCAATATCTCCCATAAAGGTCATCCCTTTTTTTTACCCTAAACATTTCTTTATATCCTGGGGAAAAGAAAACATAAAAGGGTGATCTCAAATGCTCAGCAAGGGCAAATAAAGGAAATAAAAATCATATCATATCTTTTTGAAAATCAAAACCTGCAAAAGAGATCATAAATTCTTAACATGGAATAAATCATAGAAGTGAAAATGAGATCCCCATAATCATAACATAAAACTTGAAACTTTGTGGCATGCACACATAATCATGGAAAATCATTTCTTGTTAGTCATGACTCATTGCCAAGACTATCTTAGTGGACAAAGTCCCTTTCTGAACCGAGTTCACTCCTCGTTTCAGTCCTGTATCACTGAACCGAAATAACCTTCCGTTCCAGCCATGTCTATCTCATGAGATATAAAATCTTTACGCAATGCATTGGAGGGAGATATAGGTCCCACCCATCTCTTAATGATACCATTCTTATGTGTGCCACAAAATCATAAACCATACATCATACCATAACCCATGAAATAAAATGGGATTCTTAAACAACATGACATCATAAAACCATTCATATAAGATAAAGTAATTCATAAACATAATTCCATCACAACATAGTCAAATCAATGTAAAAATATGGATAGAAACAGAACCCTTTATTATCTTAGATGAAAAATAATTTTGATAAAACACTTGAATTGAATTCTTGAGGAAAATATCCTTTCTTCTTCAAAATCAATTTCTTTTCACAAAACATCATGCAATTTTAAAAGAAAAAGATTTTATTGAAAATAGTCATGAAATATTTTGGAGGAAGGTTCATGAAAATAAGGCTTTATAAAACCGTAAAAATCCGTTCGTGCCGTATAAGTTAAAAAAAACATTCTTCGTACTTTTGTCGGAAAAGTCAAAAAGTACCTCGTACGAAAAACGACAAAAGATTCCTTTCATTTCTTTTACTAAAAACTCACCGAAGGGTAAAAATGGATTTAAACAATTGTAGGTGGATGGAAATAATATTGATGAAACATGGACGTGGATGATAAAATACACCCCAGTAAATACTTACGAATAAACAATCTCGGATAAAAATGAGATTGTGATATTTCCCTTACCTTAGGTCCGATTTGCTTTGTTCGTGTCCGAAGCTCCTGTATAATGGTTTAAATAATGTTATTGACTTATTCCAGAATCATATTCATTGTTATGATATCATATATGGTTCACTTATGACATTATATTACCCGTTCTTTTGTAAATTCCATGTTAAAGAAGCGTTTTGGGTAAAATCGTTTCATTTATCTTAGGTGTTTTGACTTGTTGTTCTTGACATCATTATTACTTATATCATGATTTACTTACTTCCAGAATATAAAATATGATTTATATATCATATATATTCAGTATATATATATATATAATAGATAGATAAATAAAATGAAAAACACCGTTCATGGAGACGGTAGTCCGTACGTACGCATGAACGTTGTTTTACTTTCCTTATTGTATTGAAATGGAAGTAAGTAGATGACATACATATATATATATATACATAAATCCATTAGCTTTATAATTTCATATATTTCATTATTATTTCTTATATATACATTATAATCATTCTTAAATGGTTAACATGGAGAATGAATCTCATCGCGTCGTGGAGACGGTAGTCTGTACGTACGCACGAGCGATGATATCATTTCTATAAATATTGAATTGAATTGGAGTGGATTATACAATATATCAGAATCAATATGATGTTGTAATAACTATGTATAGTTATTCTTTACACCATTATACCCATCCTTGTAAGGTGATGGTGGAAAATAGATTACACCACGGCGTGGAGACGGTATTCCGTACGTACGCACGCGCGGTGATTTCATTTTTCCGTAGGATGGATAGAAGGTGAATTAGGGTTGTTTCATAATTATAATAACATATCAGTATATGAGTGATACTGATGTTATTACTTCATAATGAAACAACCTAAGAAGAAGAAGTGGAAAAAGAAATAAAGATGAAAGAATTGGTAACGGTAATTACCTCTTCTTTGAAGTGCCTCTTTGAGACCTCCTCTTAGGGCACTAAAATTGGTCTTTGAGGAAGACCATAACCTCTAGGATATTTCTAGGGAAGTGGAGAAGAGATTTTGGCAGGGTTTGGCCGAGCTTGAGTGCTCAAATTGGTGTGAGGAGGAGGGGGAGGAGGTGTCCTTTTATAGGGGAGGAGAGGGTCACCTTAGGAATATCTCAAAATATTATTTTATATTAAAGTCAAAATCGGTTTATAATGGTTCCAAAGGGTCTTATTTCGAAGCTAAAGTGGGGATGGGTCGAAATTCTATCAACCAATAGAATTTAGACAAGTTTAGGATATTATTTTAACCTTATCAATTAGATTTAACTCTAAGTTAAATAATTTAACTTTTACCGTGTCTTTTTGTTTTCTTTCACTATATGGTTAATACACTTACTATAACATGCCAAATAAACCCCAAATTGTTTATTATTAATACATATTTCCTTATCTAAGTCATTTGGCCGAACCTTAGATTTTTAGGAATAAAATAACAATTAATAATATAATATTTGATTTAAAAACTATTTTGTGTCAATTTTGACACTATTTGATATATGATTTTTGTGAAAGTCATAACAGAATTATATTTTCGAACCAAGTTGATTAAATCAACACTAATATATCATAGTAACCTAGAAAATTAGTGGAATTCATAAAAAGTCTCAAATTACATTCATTTGAGCATTTATAACATCAATTATGTTAATATTTCCTTAAAAAGGGTAATTACTGCATCATCGTTGTGTCATAAATAAATTAATTTATTTAAAGTCTAAAAATTATAAATAAAATATCATTATGTAGGAAATCTTTTTATCTTTCTAATGAATATTTACAATCGAATTTATATTATGTATAACCCTATATTAAAAATGTTTTAGTAAATAAACTTTGATTTTGTCTCTTTTAACTCTTCTTTGAATTAAATAATAATAAATGTCCTAATCTAATCCAAGTGGGCCTAAATGGTCATATTTTATTCATAAGGTTGTTTTTGGTCGAATTACACTTATCCAATAGAATTAGGACATGTGTTAGGGTAATATTAATATCATATTTACCCTTAGTTACCCTATTTACTATTAACCGCGGTAAAAAAAGTAAAAAGTTACTATTCACCAAAAAAATTATTTTTATCTCATTGGACTACATTTTACTTACTGATATCAACCGTGTCTGTCGGATTTTCGAAATTCCATTCACAGAAGCGGTAAAATTAAGTTTTATGCAAAATTCAGTTTTTAACCTACCACTTAGTAGTTTCACTATTCATCAAAAATTGATGTTTTTCAGAACAATGCCAAAATTTCATCCTAAGCTATATTTTATATTCCGAATTCCAAAATGAAATCTATTTTACCAAATTCATAACATAGAAGTTGCATTAATTAATTTTATAATTAAATCCCGCTGTTAAAACAAATAGCGTGTTTTTAAGAAACAATATCTATCAAAAGATTGACACTTGTTTATGTCTGGTTTAAATGTGAAATTACATAAAATGACCAACATTGTATTGAATTGTAAAAATATATTCTAAATATACTTTAAAACCACTCAAATTAATGATTTATCACTATTAATTATTTCGATTAAAAATGTTGTTTTTAATTATAATTTAGTAATTTTCACTATTCATCAGAATATGAAAGTTATCCGAAAAGTACCAAAATTTCACCTTAGGCTAAATTCGATATTCCGAATCCAAAAATAAAGTTCATTTTGAAAAATAAGATTTACTGGATTTCAAAAAGTGGTTATTACTATTCATAACGGCTAGTTTTAATAATATTTTTATAGCATATCATTGTTTAGCGAAACTCGGTGTTGCGTACAACACACGCTATCGTGGAAGGTCGCGATTGCGTGTAATGCAAGACAAGTCAAGGATGAGTGTTGTGCAAGCTCCTTTTGGTGTAGCATATAACACAAGACATTAGTAAAATAAAAAATAATAATTTTCATAAAATCTCGGGCTGTTACATTCTACCCCCCTTAAAATGAATTTCGCCCTCGAAATTCGTCGGGGTTATAAATGGTTTACTATTCGAAAGTTTCTTTAATAGAAACCCACATCGTAAAGAGGAATATCAAAACCAATCTTTAAAAACAAAAGTATGAAACGTAACGGTTACCCAAATAAACTAATCACTGGGTTTCCGCATAGGTGAAAATATGGATATGGAAGAGAAATCTAACCATCATGTTATGATGGAGAGTGGTAGAAAACATGGCTATGGAAAAGCCAGTAATCAAAAATCCATAAATTTGTGACGATCTAAGGTACCATCTGATTCATCAGGTATAAGATCACTAGGACAACATTTTTGGTTTTCAAGATCATTTCCCTAAAGTTGAAAATTTGAATTAGAATAAATACTTACTTTATTTTGATACAATATCACTGTTGTTCGTGCCTTGAACAATTTCCAATTCATCTCTTAAATAAATGAAGTTGAATTTGTTATTCGTGAAGTGTTAGCAGATCATGTGATAGAATGACGAGTCATTCCATCTGTCTCAAACAAAAGGTAATCAAAAGTTATTAAATATACATAAGTCATTCTATAGTAAGATTAATCATATATAGTTCCTAAATGGACTTATACTTCATATATCATACTGCTTAATATAATAAAACTAGTTTCTACTAAACAGGGACTTCCTGTAGGTCAGTGGTAGGCGATAAAGGCCAGTCGCACTTCGGTTGTGGGTTCGATTCCTACAGCCTTGTCCGAAGCGATGGGATGTCGCCCGTCCTGCAGGTTGTCCCTTTTTCTAAAACTACGTTACTATAACATCCCATCAATAATATCGAAAATCTGCTGTCCTTAAACAATACTAACTTATGTCCAACATAATCCAGTCTAATCTTTAGGCTTATACATAATACTGCAGTCCACTCTCATAATATAGTGACAATGATTACCAGAGATTTAATACTGTCGTTGATCCCCACATATCATAAGATATGTCTTGTTGGTCACATTCTAAACATTCAAAGTCCTTAATCATGTATTCGCTTGAATACCTTAGTGAAAAAATGAATGCAGTTTAAAGTTAACACTTTCCACATACCAAAATCCTCAAAATTCTATATACTCAAACCATGATATCACTTAGTCCTTATATCAATCATGAGCTCATGAATACTATCAAACATTTAATTTTCTCCTTATCCCTTCATTATGCGCATATCATCTACATTCCAAAAATATCTGAATAACCTTTCATGGATACTGGTAACATTAATCATACACTTTCAAAACACCAGGAAAGACAACAGTGTAACAATCCATAGATGTCTCTTTATTCCAAAAGTACACATGATAAACTTGTAATCATTCCACTACATTCTCAAACCATTGACCGAGCTTCAAAAATTCTTTCATCTCACATATCATTTGTAGTCTCTTCATCATCATCCACATAAATACTACCCATATGACCATACTGATTCTCTTCATGAGTCTTTCCCTTAGGGCATTTGTTTGCATAATGCCCATACATTCCACATTTAAAACACTTAACCATTTTTGATGTCGTAGCAATACCATTATCCTCATCCATGGTGTTAACCGACCCTTTTCCTTTGCACTTACTTGCTTTGTGTCCTTCTTTTCCACACCCAAAGCATCTTCCAGTTCCCTTGAAACATTCTCCTTGATGCCTCTTCCCACATGATTTACATAGGGGAAATTGAACTTTCTTTCCTCTATGATCATCATTAAACTCCATCTTTCTCTTATTAGCCGAGTCAGGAAACTTACCAAATTTTACATTATTGATCATATTATGAGATTGCTGATTCGGCATAATAATGACCTTTGGACTTCCAAATCCCATTTCATTTGGTTGCTCATGAAGAATATCATTCCATTGTCCATCATATCCTCCATTATCGTGAATCATCTTGTTTCCAGCCATTTTCTAAAACCCAAAATGAATAGTGTGAGAGGCAAAAATCATGCTAGGGAAAACAACATAATAAAGGGGGAGTACCTTCAATATCTAACATCTTAGGTTTAATTCTATGATCGTTAGAGTAGTTCTAGTACTATAACTTATACGTCTACTTAACTTTAGGGACATCCCTAGACATACCGTAGAAATATCTCTAGGGATCTCACTAACGTTTTCGCATACTAGTTTCCAAAGGTTGACTAAACCTTTACTCTGATACCAACTGTAGCGGTCTGGAATTACTTCCAGTGGACTATAATTGATACCTATCAGGGCACTCCATGGGCGGCTACACCCCCTGGGCGGGACACACCACCATCCCCAGTGGCAGCCATTTCCTCATGAAGCCCTTGGGCGGAGAGCCATGCTTCGTCCAACGCTCACATGTGAGAGTTCCCAAGGATCGGATACATTCCTACCTCCTTTGCCTCTGATACCAACTGTAGAGACCCGAAGCTTGTCGTACATTGACATTACATTACATTTGCGGAATACTTAGTACATAACAAAAACACACACTAAAGGATCGTAATAGTTTAGTGTCTTTGGAAACTCGGAACGTAATCTTCTAATCGTGGTGAAAGTTCTTCAATATCTCCCATAAAGGTCATCCCTTTTTTTTACCCTAAACCTTTCTTTATATCTTGGGGAAAAGAAAACATAAAAGGGTGAGCTCAAATGCTCAGCAAGGGCAAATAAAGGAAATAAAAATCATATCATATCTTTTTGAAAATCAAAACCTGCAAAAGAGATCATAAATTCTTAACATGGAATAAATCATAGAAGTGAAAATGAGATCCCCATAATCATAACATAAAACTTGAAACTTTGTGGCATGCACACATAATCATGGAAAATCATTTCTTGTTAGTCATGACTCATTGCCAAGACTATCTTAGTGGACAAAGTCCCTTTCTGAACCGAGTTCACTCCTCGTTTCAGTCCTGTATCACTGAACCAAAATAACCTTCCGTTCCAGCCATGTCTATCTCATGAGATATAAAATCTTTACCCAATGCATTGGAGGGAGATATAGGTCCCACCCATCTCTTAATGATACCATTCTTATGTGTGCCACAAAATCATAAACCATACATCATACCATAACCCATGAAATAAAATGGGATTCTTAAACAACATGACATCATAAAACCATTCATATAAGATAAAGGAATTCATAAACATAATTCCATCACAACATAGTCAAATCAATGTAAAAATATGGATAGAAACAGAACCCTTTATTATCTTAGATGAAAAATAATTTTGATAAAACACTTGAATTGAATTCTTGAGGAAAATATCCTTTCTTCTTCAAAATCAATTTCTTTTCACAAAACATCATGCAATTTTAAAAGAAAAAGATTTTATTGAAAATAGTCATGAAATATTTTGGAGGAAGGTTCATGAAAATAAGGCTTTATAAAACCGTAAAAATCCGTTCGTTCCGTATAAGTTAAAAAAAACATTCTTCGTACTTTTGTCGGAAAAGTCAAAAAGTACCTCGTACGAAAAACGACAAAAGATTCCTTTCATTTCTTTTACTAAAAACTCACCGAAGGGTAAAAATGGATTTAAACAATTGTAGGTGGATGGAAATAATATTGATGAAACATGGACGTGGATGATAAAATACACCCCAGTAAATACTTACGAATAAACAATCTCGGATAAAAATGAGATTGTGATATTTCCCTTACCTTAGGTCCGATTTGCTTTGTTCGTGTCCGAAGCTCCTGTATAATGGTTTAAATAATGTTATTGACTTATTCCAGAATCATATTCATTGTTATGATATCATATATGGTTCACTTATGACATTATATTACCCGTTCTTTTGTAAATTCCATGTTAAAGAAGCGTTTTGGGTAAAATCGTTTCATTTATCTTAGGTGTTTTGACTTGTTGTTCTTGACATCATTATTACTTATATCATGATTTACTTACTTCCAGAATATAAAATATGATTTATATATCATATATATTCAGTATATATATATATATAATAGATAGATAAATAAAATGAAAAACACCGTTCATGGAGACGGTAGTCCGTACGTACGCATGAACGTTGTTTTACTTTCCTTATTGTATTGAAATGGAAGTAAGTAGATGACATACATATATATATATATACATAAATCCAGTAGCTTTATAATGTCATATATTTCATTATTATTTCTTATATATACATTATAATCATTCTTAAATGGTTAACATGGAGAATGAATCTCATCGCGTCGTGGAGACGGTAGTCCGTACGTACGCACGAGCGATGATATCATTTCTATAAATATTGAATTGAATTGAAGTGGATTATAAAATATATCAGAATCAATATGATGTTGTAATAACTATGTATAGTTATTCTTTACACCATTATACCCATCCTTGTAAGGTGATGGTGGAAAATAGATTACACCACGGCGTGGAGACGGTATTCCGTACGTACGCACGCGCGGTGATTTCATTTTTCCGTAGGATGGATAGAAGGTGAATTAGGGTTGTTTCATAATTATAATAACATATCAGTATATGAGTGATACTGATGTTATTACTTCATAATGAAACAACCTAAGAAGAAGAAGTGGAAGAAGAAATAAAGATGAAAGAATTGGTAACGGTAATTACCTCTTCTTTGAAGTGCCTCTTTGAGACCTCCTCTTAGGGCACTAAAATTGGTCTTTGAGGAAGACCAGAACCTCTAGGATATTTCTAGGGAAGTGGAGAAGAGATTTTGGAAGGGGTTGGCCGAGCTTGAGTGCTCAAATTGGTGTGAGGAGGAGGGGGAGGAGGTGTCCTTTTATAGGGGAGGAGAGGGGCACCTTAGGAATATCTCAAAATATTATTTTATATTAAAGTCAAAATCGGTATATAATGGTTCCAAAGGGTCTTATTTCGAAGCTAAAGTGGGTATGGGTCGAAATTCTATCAACCAATAGAATTTAGACAAGTTTAGGATATTATTTTAACCTTATCAATTAGATTTAACTCTAAGTTAAATAATTTAACTTTTACCGTGTCTTTTTGTTTTCTTTCACTATATGGTTAATACACTTACTATAACATGCCAAACGAACCCCAAATTGTTTATTATTAATACATATATCCTTATCTAAGTAATTTGGCCGAACCTTAGATTTTTAGGAATAAAATAACAATTAATAATATAATATTCGATTTAAAAACTATTTTGTGTCAATTTTGACACTATTTGATATATGATTTTTGTGAAAGTCATAACAGAATTATATGTTCGAACCAAGTTGATTAAATCAACACTAATATATCATAGTAACCTAGAAAATTAGTGGAATTCATAAAAAGTCTCAAATTACATTCATTTGAGCATTTATAACATCAATTATGTTAATATTTCCTTAAAAAGGGTAATTACTGCATCATCGTTGTGTCATAAATAAATTAATTTATTTAAAGTCTAAAAATTATAAATAAAATATCATTATGTAGGAAATCTTTTTAGCTTTCTAATGAATATTTACAATCGAATTTATATTATGTATAACCCTATATTAAAAATGTTTTAGTAAATAAACTTTGATTTTGTCTCTTTTAACTCTTCTTTGAATTAAATAATAATAAATGTCCTAATCTAATCCAAGTGGGCCTAAATGGTCATATTTTATTCATAAGGTTGTTTTTGGTCGAATTACACTTATCCAATAGAATTAGGACATGTGTTAGGGTAATATTAATATCATATTTACCCTTAGTTACCCTATTTACTATTAACCGCGGTAAAAAAAGTAAAAAGTTACTATTCACCAAAAAAATTATTTTTATCTCATTGGACTACATTTTACTTACTGATATCAACCGTGTCTGTCGGATTTTCGAAATTCCATTCACAGAAGCGGTAAAATTAAGTTTTATGCAAAATTCATTTTTTAACCTACCACTTAGTAGTTTCACTATTCATCAAAAATTGATGTTTTTCAGAATAATGCCAAAATTTCATCCTAAGCTATATTTTATATTCCGAATTCCAAAATGAAATCTATTTTACCAAATTCATAACATAGAAGTTGCATTAATTAATTTTATAATTAAATCCCGCTGTTAAAACAAATAGCGTGTTTTTAAGAAACAATATCTATCAAAAGATTGACACTTGTTTATGTCTGGTTTAAATGTGAAATTACATACAATGACCAACATTGTATTGAATTGTAAAAATATATTCTAAATATACTTTAAAACCACTCAAATTAATGATTTATCACTATTAATTATTTTGATTAAAAAAGTTGTTTTTAATTATAATTTAGTAATTTTCACTATTCATCAGAATATGAAAGTTATCCGAAAAGTACCAAAATTTCACCTTAGGCTAAATTCGATATTCCGAATCCAAAAATAAAGTTCATTTTAAAAAATAAGATTTACTGGATTTCAAAAAGTGGTTATTACTATTCATAACGGCTAGTTTTAATAATATTTTTATAGCATATCATTGTTTAGCGAAACTCGGTGTTGCGTACAACACACGCTATCGTGGAAGGTCGCGATTGCGTGTAATGAAAGACAAGTCAAGGATGCGTGTTGTGCAAGCTCCTTTTGGTGTAGCATATAACACAAGACATTAGTAAAATAAAAAATAATAATTTTCATAAAATCTCGGGCTGTTACATAGACAGTCCAAAATATTCTTTATCTAGAGTAGTCCTCATAACATGACACTAACTATACCCTCTTACTTAGGGTCTTGTATATATCCCATTAATTAATGCCTCTTCATGAAAACACAACTCATGCACTAATGTTCAACATCCACAAACTTGACATGAACATCAAGTGGAACTCGATATACAAGTTTTTTGAGGAGTAGATGAGTCATTCCTAGACTGAAGTGCATGTATTTGTACCCTTCCATTATTATGATACAAAATAACACTAAAAAATATAAATCTATTCTATCTATCCAAAATCATGACACTACAAAGTGGGGTATGAACACTGAGGCCCCTTTTGGACAGTCTTGACACACTGAAAAAACTATTATTGAACATGGTCCTGAGATGGATTCTGACTTATCTTGCTACTCTATCTATTGTCCCCATTGAAACAATATTCATAGTGATTCTTCTCCCCACTAGGAAATGAGTTCCTAGTTCACCATAATAAAATTTTATAGACAGAACTTGAGGCCTCACATTGATCCTCTTTTAGGATGAGTTCCTAATTTATTACATCTAAAATGTTACTCAAACATAAAATTTTCACAAGTAAAATGGTCTCATAGAAAACCCCATATTGAAAATTCTTCACCCTGGAGATCACATCAACTTCCAATGATGGAAAAAGGCACTACATGTCAGTGAAATGTTCAATATATTACATCACTAACATTCCCTCTTATGTGAGATGCATGAACTAGAAATCCTTCTCATCACTTAATGTCTCTCAACATCAATTTCCTAAGGAATTCTCCTCAAACTCCATCCATAATAACTCCACATACTACCTATCATTCTCTAGAATATCCCACCAAAACATGGTAGGTCCACAAAACAAATACACAAAAATATTCACCCTTCTATATGTGCATGTATCCAAATTATAAAAGATTTTATGGATTATAGAATCCAAGACATGGATTCCTAGGTGCCTCCCAACCCAATGATCGTAGGTGAATGCTTTACCTAGAACTATCTCATTAGCCCATACATCGAAGGCATGGTATGAACAGTCTTCCATTACATGGATCTCATAAACCTCAAGGAGTTTTTTTCACGGTAAACATCCATCTACTCCTTAGGATACTAATAAAGCTAAGATTTAGCTTCATTAGTAGCGTGTTGATTAACAATCTCATGATACTCATCTTGAAGTTGATGAGAATTATTTTCCTCTATATGACAATCACATTCATAGAACAATGGCTATAATAGAAACGGTTAACCTCCAAAGCTAACAACAACAGAGAAAAAAATCCTCCTACACTATCAATTCATGCCATACAGGTTTTTTGGATGACATTTCGGTTCATTCCATTTTATTTATCACATATAACAGTATCTTATATACTAACTCAAACAGAAATGTTTATATCATGTGCAATAAATATTCCATCTAATGAATAATTCATGTCAATATATATATCGATATTTTCTTATCATGATGCATGTATACTCCTCTCACACCATACCATCCCATGAGTGTATATCTCATGAAAAAGTACCATAAAACAACATGTGAATCACTCAATGTGAAATAACATCATCCATAACAACAGAACAATGAAAATTGAAATCGCATCCCTAGGAACTAGGGATTTCCATCATACAAGGGTTATCTTGTCATGACCCTCTCCCTCAAATGATAACACTACTGGGATGAAAATGAATAAATGGAGATAATGACTCCTCGAGTCCCTCATCCAATAGGCCCCAGGATTTTGACTAGCACCAATGGTATACTATTCTTGTAATATGGGAGGCCTTAACCTTTATAAGAAAAATGATCAGGAGATATAATTAATCATCCAAAAAAATAGAAGGCATAATATAAAATAGAATCCGAAATAATCCCAAAATCCATTTATAGGTAGATTTGATAAAAAAAAGTAATGTATCCCATGTTAATACCAAAAAGTAAGGTTAATGTAGTTACACAACAACTATCCCATGTCCCAAGATAGTAATTCCTATCCTGGTCAACAAAATCCTCTTAAAAAACATGATAATTGTTATAAATAGGTATTTTGAGAATAAATGTATACACAGTATGAAATCCAAATTCACTCCTGAACATGGGATAGAAGCATACTAATTCCCCCTGTGAGAAAATAGACGAACCAAATAGCACCTAAACAGGTATACTAACCAAACACAACCTCACCAAGACATTCTCACCATGTAACACAAGCCAAGTAATATAATATGTTATAAATAATAATGCTGATAGAGTACCAATCACAAGTTACAACTGGTATGCTACTCTCATCCAATGTCGTAGGTCTTGTCACTAACATCCCTTCGGTATACCACATCCCATCCATCCCACACACAACTAGTCCATAAAACACATCCCACTCGCACACACCTGGGACTCACAACACATCCCTCCCACCAACATCTTAACCTCACAACACATCACAACTCATCCTGAAGACACCTTGGTACGAACATCACAACTCATCCTAAAGACACCATGGAAACAAACCTCATCACCCAGAAACACCTGGGATATCACATCTTGTCAAAAAGCACATAGGTTGGGAACCATCTCACCTGAAAACACCTCATCTATCATAACCACCATCTAAATCACTAATCCACCTCTGTACATCACATCGTATTCCATACCTACCTCAACTTGACTATGGTGATGAAAAATTGTGGGTACCCACCAATCTGTACTCCTCAACATATGTTACGAAAAACACCCCTTCCACCACATGACGATACATGTGTTTTTCACATAGTGTTCCACATGGGTGGAGTTGTGTACATAAATCAAGAATAAATACATCTATATATAAACAAAAACAAACTCTCAATCCCAAACTATGGGTACTCAATAAAACTACCAACTAGAAACACCTTAATCTATTTGAATACATCTAAATGTGCAACACCACACAACAAGCCACATATCCCATTACACATTTCCAAAAAAATCCATTTAACCACATACATTCTATTAATAAAACAAATCCAAGACACTCAAAACATTATTATGAAATTATTTATTCATTCCCTCACTACCCAAGAAAATATCAGGTACAAAAAAATAACAAGAGACTCATTAAAAAACATTCCAAAGGTGAAGATCCCTAGTAAATTAATACACTTTATATTAATGACACATCATACCATGACCTCTATATATGGGATGAATATTTATAAATGTTTTCAAGGATAATAATGTGGGTAATTACCCACACACACACTTTTTCCCTTATCCAAACTCATTCACCCAGTTCAACATATTACCATAACCATCCACCAACTCACAACCACTTCCAGCAACACATTAAACACAACCAATTTGGAAGCCCTGCTACATAATCACACTACACCGATCGTAGTACCACTCTAAAACCAAATGTTATCCAATTATGCCCACACAAAAACCACATAAATCCCACACATCACATCACCTCACGTACCAAGGAAAACCAAATTTTCAGTTTTAATAAGGTGTCCCTTAATTAATTCCACTTGTTATTTTAGAGGTCATAAAAGAAATAGTTTGATCCTCGAGAATCCATTTATAAGATGAATATATCGGTTTAACCAAAATATATATAGATGAACTCAACAAAAACCCAAAAACATGTATTACACAAACCATATAATGTGAAAACAAGGACCCCTCAACGACCAAGATTTTCAGTGGGTTTTTATCCCATTAAAATGTAAATATCAATAACAATAATAACAGAATATGATCATGTGTCAATTCTCCCAAGACCCAATATATTTATTCTTAATCTATTTAAATTTTCCTTATTAATCTAGAATTAAAATTCTTCTCCAGGAAAAACATCAATATACCTCTCTCTCATGATGAACAATTTAGAAAGACGAAGGAAATCCTACGTAGAAGAAGAACTATCATCACTTCCATGTTTCTCCAAAATCAAGGGTGTGTGGACAACATGAATCCCACCAGGGAATCCCAAAACAAAAAAAGCAGCCTAACCACACGAATCTAATGGTAATAGGGATTCTTCATGTCCCATAGTAAGAGGTAGAAATAATAAATTATTAAGGGTATATATATCTTATCATTGGAAATATTGGATATCAATCATCATATTAGATATAGTATTGATTTTCCATTAAAAAGGGTTCTTTATAAGACAACATTTTTTGACAATTTAAAAGCCAATAGACCCTTAGAATGTTGAAGATATAATTTTTGGAATTTGAATTGGTCTTAATACCTTTTTGAATTTGGCATTAAACCCATTTAACATACAAAATTGATATACAAATAGAAAAAATGGTTGAATTGGAACCACTTCCAATGAGGCATCGCTAGTGAGATATTGTCAAATGAGGAACCACTAAATGAGGAATTCCATTGAGACATCGCTAGAGGAGGCACCTACAGTTGAGTGACTTCAAGCGAGCAACCACCAATGAGTGACTGCTAGCGTGAGATGCGTCCATCAAGCCACCTCCAGGGTGAGACACTACTATCAAGGCACCACCAGGGTGAGACACCACTAGTGACCCACCAACTATGTGAGACACTACTAGGCTGATCTACCATCACCGATGTACCACCAATGTAAGACACCCCACATGAGGCATAACCAGCGTGAGACACCATTGTGTTGAGGTACCATAAGAAAACATGGAAAATATGTAATTTGGAAATGTGTTGAAAAGAGTCACATTGACATCCCATTACTCCTCATACACCAGATTTTACTAAGAGTATTGAACTAGATTGGTCTGGACCATCACATTTTATACCTCTCAATCTATTCTCACCATCGTGAATTCAAAACCAATATGAAGGTAAAGAGAGGATGTGTTCAAACAACCATCCTTAGAGATAACTCTCAAAGATTTCATGAAATGGCACGGACCTCTCTGGTCCACTACTTTGTGAAAATGTGGTGTTAGAGGAGTTCTAGGAGGTCAAGGTAACTTATCCCCAATGCTTTTCCAAAATATTCCATTTCGATGAACCATTTCAATGATAGACAGTTGTGAACTGTAATTTCACGTTACATTTTCAGGTACTTTAAATGTTTTTAACAATCCTTGATTTGGATTAGTGACTTGGGGGTGAATTTGGGTGGACTTTTAAGGAAAACTAAAGGGTAGTAGCTTTCGCATGGGCATCACACGGTTTGTCTAAACCGTGCGGCCAAACCGTGCGTAGATGGTCATGGAGGCAGTGGCTTCTGCATGGGAGGCACACGGTTTGTCTAACCATGTGGCCAAACTGTTAGAGAGGGGTGGTCAAGGAAGTATCTAACACACAGTTAGTGCACGGTTTGTCTAACCATTCGAGAAAACCATGCGGCCACATGAATTAGCTCTTAAAATTGTGGATCTAACTCGTTTTTCCTCTAAAGGTTTCATTTAATCTCCTATGCGAACATAAGTCGGGATTACCCTCCCTTGAAGGTAGGATAACCTCTCCAAGGAATTTTGGAAGTGATTCGAAGGCTACTCTTAGTGAATCAAAGTCATTTACTTGAAGTATTTGATCGTTCTTCTTTGTTCTTCTTCGTTCTTGATCAGTTTCTTAGATCCACTTGGATCTACTTCCCCTATTATCTCTGTTTCTTAGATCTACATCCATTATGGGTAGATCTATGTGTTTCGATGCCAAATATAATGAAATTTGGTCTTAGTTGTGTTAGGAGAAGATATCTAAGGAGAATTCATGGAGAATCAACCCAGCTTTTTTTGCATTCATCATTTGTTTGGGGTTTCGTCAAAAACCATTGAAGTAGGGGATTCATTGCCTCTATTTATTTTATGTGAAACTGTATTGTTAGCATGTTTAATCCCACTAGAAGACAATGGAATTTACTTAATAAATATTTTGTACCAGATAAAGAAATTGATATCGATCGTCTGTTGTTGCCTCATGTTTTGATAGATAGTGTGATATCTAGGCTTGCTTTGCTTAGCTGTTTGTTCTTGATGGAAATCGGTAAAGAAAGTAAACCATGATTTATTGATATCTGTTTGGATAAAGATAAAGAGGCATGGAATCAAATCTGGTTCTTGTTGAAAGTTTATGTTAATCAAGTTGGCATAGTAAGCATGTTTAGTCATTGGTGAAAGCATACTGGTTAGGTTTACCAATGTTGGAACCAACGAATTATAAATATGTTAATTCATGATGAATTAAATAATTTGATTGTTTGATAATTGTATAAAGGGTTTTGAGTTATCCTCTTAGTTGTTAAAGGGCCATAGCCTAATTGCTGTGATGTTTTTTTCCTACTTCTTGTGTTGTGACGTGATCCTGGATGGGTGTTGTGATATGTGGGGGCATAGATGCCTTTTTTTGTGGCAGCGGATGACGTCTAGAGTGGCGAGATGCATCGTTTTATGCATGTGGGTGTCGTGGAGGACACCAGGGATGATGTAATGGGATGGGTGTGATTGGTGTATGCTTGCTGATTCTTTGGTTGTGTATCTACATTACTTTTCCCCACTACTCAAGGCAGCTGGTCTTGCTTACCTTTCTTCCAAAAGGGGCGAAGAAATGTGGGGTATCCCACGTGCTTTCTGTTTTTAGCTTCTCATGGGAGAATGGGTCTACGCTCTTGCTATAGACGGCAAAGACTCGATAGATAGCACATCTACTCACCGTGTTGATCCCCCCTTGCATTAGTAGCATAGAATGATTTTCTAGAATTCCTGGGAATATGGGAATGTAATTATGTAATGAATATTTGAATAAATGATGTTAACACATGGGGTTGGATTTCGCTGGAACATAATGATGAGGCTATAATTTTAAAGGGACAGTGGACTTTGGGTGTGATTCTAATGATGTCTAAGGTAAATGGTTCATGATGAATTAATTTTTAATGAATTAATTAATATAAATTGGAACTGAAAAGAAAAAATGGAATTAGGTAATCTAATAATGTTCTTTAAAAGGTTGTATGCTTATAGGATTACTAGTATTAGAAGTGGAAGCTCAGAGTCCGAGAGACGTTAACTGCAGTCGAGTATTAGACTATGTTATGCCCATAGTGTGGTTGTGAGATATAGTATATTTTGTACTTTTTGTGTTTCTATAGGCTAATCCACCATGTCAGTAAGGGCAACTAACAACCTTGGGATTCTAAGCCCTGGGGGTGTTTTCCCCAACATTCCGATGGGAGGGTGAATGGCTGACTACCCCCTTTAGCCCCCTCTCTTCTCTTGGTAGTTACTTGTGCTGGAAGTCACATTGGATAGTTTTTCACATATATGTGTGTAGAGGGATGTAATGGCTTGTGGTTATTCACACACATATATTATGGATATAGTATCGTATGGACTACTGTAGGTGTAACGTTTATAGGTTGTGATGGCTTGAGGATCCTTACTTAGTGTATGGGATGTAATGTCTTGAAGTATAATACATGACGTATGATACTCGTTATGCGAGCTGTAGTGGATCCTGGAAACTACCTGGTTACTTCTAGTTGTGAGGATGGTGTAGTGCTTTGCCCAGGAGTCTACGGGCAAGCCTTTGTGTTGCACGATGTGCACATTGTGGTGCTTTTCCCAGGTGTTTGTAGGAAAGCCTTTTTGGATAGAGATGTTCAGGATGTGCAACGTTGGGGAAAAGCGGCAAACCAGTAGGGAAGTAGTAGCAAGGTACCCTTGTTATTCTTTACTATATGCTATATTCTTTTATGTGTTACATCGTGAGAGCAGCCATGGTGAGGTTGGGAACTTAGTATACCTGTTTTGGTGACGAGTTAGTTTCACTTCTTGTTCACTGTGCTTTAGCATGCATTCTTACTTTTTCACGAGAGGATTAGGGGAGGATCCTACTAATTATACTGTTATACTCACCCTATGTATATATAATCTATTTTTCAGGTCACTCGAAGCAGGTTGGAGATCAAGCTGGTTTCTACTAGCTTGTGGTTGTAGGAGCTGTTTGGGCTTATGGTTTTTGTTTGTTTTTTTACTTTCTTTTGAGAACTTGTTGTTTTCCCCATTCAGTTGTAGTACTTCTACATGGCATTTCATATGTGTACTTGGGTTTTCATTTATATTGCAGTCTGATTTGGAGTTGATTGGTGTATATCTTATCTATCTCTTCCACATGTGTTCTCTTAGAGGTTAATGCCTCCCATTTGTGTATTTATTATACCCTCAGTGCTAGCCGCCAACCCGGGGCCTACTGGAGGCAAGACTCAGGGGTTCATTATATCCCTTCTCACATTGCTGGCCCAGAAGTGGTACACTTTGTGGGGAGGGGGTCGTAACAGAGAGGTATTAGAGGTCTGGTTGAGGGATAGGATGAATTTTGGAGTTAGTTATATGCGAGGTTGCATGGGTTGGTAGGGCAATAGTGTAATTCATGTTTATCAAGTGAGATAAACACTAGAGACCGGCTGAGACATAGGAATTTAGGGCCCCATATGATATGATGTATTGACCTTTAAGTTTACAATGACTACTAAAGAAGGTGATACTAGTTGCAGGGTAGAGACCTAGGAAAGGATCATGCATCATTCTTCTTTGTGCCTGTTTTTGAATGGGTAGACCTTGGGATAGGTCAACCTAAAATGAATAAAAGAAAATAATTAATTAATTAATGTTGAGTCTTCCAGATTTCAGGTTTAGGAGGTCTAATAGTTTTATATTTTATAGGTATGGCTCCAGGTCGACGTCATAGTCATGTTTGCATAGAAAATGTCCAGCAGGCTGTTACAGCAGGTCGCCGCAGGGTAGAGGTTGATGACGACGACACATAGAGGAAGATACTCCGAGTGATTTAGTGCCATAGTCGGTAGAAGTACGAGGGCTTCGTTTCAGATGTAGTCATGGAAGACTGGTTGGTGGAGGTTGAGATAGGCTTCAGTTTGATTCATTCTCGTAAGGAGCACTGGGTGGCCTTATTTGTGACAATGTTGTGTGGAGCATCATGAAAGTGGTGGTTCTTGTACCTCGGGGATTGTGAGGAGTCAGTGATCTCATTGGAGGAGTTCCGAGACATGTTTAGAGTCTAGTTTCTTTCTTCGACTATGAAGGTGTCCTGTCTCCATGAGGTTTTTACCCTTTGATAGGGGATCTCCAGTGTTCGAGAGTTTAAAATCTATTTTAAGAACCTTTAATGATATGCTTCGGACCTCTTACCAGATGAGGAGGCCATGGCAAGGCATTTCGATGAGGCTTTGCATCCAGATATCCGGCGCCAGGTCACCCCATTTATGATAAAGACATATCTTGAGGTGATGGAGAGGGAAGAGGTTGTTTAGAGGGATTTGGCCAGGACCGGATAATCACGATAGGGGAATCGTCATGATCCCTCACAAAGTAAATCTATGGTTCAGGGTTCTTGGTTTTCAGGGCAGAAGATTTTTCATTCAGCCAGGGGTAGGCCCCAGCCCTTCACTTCTCATTTCTACAGAGGCAGTAACTCTCTGGCCCTTGAAAAGGGATTATTCTCTTGTTTTTCTTGTGGTGGTTGTGGCCATCAGCAGCGGGAGTGCCCGAGCTTCTAGAGCAGTCATCGTGTACCAGTAACTATGCTCCAGGTTCCTCCATTGAGATAGTTCCAATCGAGGCAGTAGCAGCAGCAAGTTTCACCAGCTTTAGATCACCAGATGGTATATGGGGCGGGCATAGGACAGCTACATGACGTTTCCCGTCCTAATAGAGAAGAGTGTGACCATGGTGGGGGTCGTCATTAGTGTCAGAGAGGCCATGGAGGAGGTTGTGGTCAGCTTCATGCTCTAGTGTTGACAACTCCATGTGATCCAGATGTCGTTCGAGGTACCATTTGCTTGTTTTCTACCTTGGTGTATGCCTTGTTTGATTCAGTAGCAACACACTCCTTCATATCACCAACCCTTTTCCTTGCTTTGGGAATTGAGTTAGGGAGTCTTCCAGTGCCCTTGGCATTGACTACGCCAGTTGGAGGTCAAGATGACTTGTTTGAAGTATGTAGAGACTGTGAGCTAGTGTTGGGGAAACACCTCTCTTGGGGAGATTTACTATGTTTATGAATACAACCATTTGATTTCATCCTTAGCATGGATTGGTTGTATTCATTGAAATCTATCGTGGATTGCTTCAGAAAGAAGGTCATTTTACTTGGGGAAGATGGAGAGAAAGTGGTGTTTTTTGGTGAGCGAGATCCTCAGATGAGTCACAGGGGCGTTCCGTACTTATAATCCATGATGTCTAAGATGATGTTGAGTTCTTCAGTGGTTCACCAGTTGGCGTTTCCTAGGGTCACATAGGAGTACCCTGATGTCTTTCTAGAAGAGGTTTTAGCATTACCCCTTCGATGAGAGATCGATTTTGGGATTGAGCTACAACCAGGAGCGTCTCCAATCCCTATGTATCCATATTGGATGGCCCCTTATAAATTATGAGATCTATGTATATAGCTTTATGGTCTATTAAAGTGAGGTTTTGTTCGTCCTAGTGTGTCACTGTGGGGTGCACTAGTTTTGTTCTTAAATAAGGTTGATGACATTTTGTGGTTTTGTGTTGATTATTGTCACTTATAAAAAGTGACAATAAAAAATCTCTATCCTCTTCCATGGATTGATGACTTATTTGATCTACTAAATGGTTAAATTTGGTTCTCAAAGATTGACTTTCACTCAGGATATCATCAGATGCGTGTGAAGGATGAGGATATTTCGAAGACTGCTTTCTGTTGTTGTCATGGGCATTATGAGTTCATTGTAGTGTCGTATGGAATGATGAATGCTCTAGTTGTATTCATGGTATTGAAGAATGTTGTGTTCCATGAGTTCCTGGAAAAGTTCATGGAAGTTTTCATCGATGACATCCTTGTGTACTCCACATCTGAAGAGGATCATGTAGAGCATCTACAAGATGTATTGGGTGTCCTTTGTTAACATCGGGTATTTGAGAAGTTGTATAAGTGTGAGTTTTGGGATCAAGATGCCCGTTTCATGTGGCATGTTGTGCCCCAACAAGGATTAGTTGTGGATCTATTGAAGATAGAAGCAGTTGAATCTTGGGAAGAACCCCCGACAGTGTTAGAGGTGAGAAGTTTCCTTGGTCTTGCAGACTACTACAAGAGGTTCGTATCCAATTTCTCACGAGTTGATACCCCTATAACAGCTTTGAACAAGAAGGATCAGGCATTCATATGGACTGATCAGTGCCAGGAAGCCTTAGAGTATCTAAAGTATAAGTTAGTAAGTGCTCCAGTCCTTTGTCTTCCAGCTGAGGGAGTCCAGTTTTATGTTTTCTGCGATGCATCAAATCTGGGGTTAGGCTGTGTTCTCATAAAATTATGGGTCTCGGCAGTTACGTCCCCCTGAATGCAACTATTCCACCCATGATCTTGAGTTGGCATCCATGGTTTTTGCTCTGAAGATGTGGAGACATTACCTCATTGGTGAGCGCTTTGTGGTTTTCACTGATCATAAGAGTTTGAGGTATGTTTTCTCCCATCTTGACTTGAACATATGACAGTGTCGGTGGATGGAGTTCTTACAGGAATACAACTTCAAAATATCATATACACCTGTAAAAGGGAATGTTGTATCTGATGCCTAGAGCTGAAAGTCATGTAGTGATGTTGTGCATGAATCTGGTGATTTCTGGAGAGTAATGGGAGAACTTTTAGCATTACATCATTATATGGGAGAAGTCTGGGGTAGAGGATGTCTTTTTTAGATGACGATACAATCATCCCTATTACAGAAAGTGGAAGAGTCGCAGTTGGGGGATCCTAAGGTGGAGGTCTGTAGAGACTTAATTGTTTTTAGTGAGGCCCCTGATGGTTGGTCAGAGGATTAACACCACCGAGTTTTTTATCATGGAAGGCTTGTTGTTCCCTCGATGATGCGTGATACGGTCCATAGAGAGTTCCATATTTTACCTTTAGCGGTACATCCTAGCATGACAATGATTTACCGAGCCTTTAGGAGTCAAGTTTCGTGGATTGGGATGAAACGTACCGTTGCGGAATTTGATTCTCGATGTTTAGTCTACTAGAAGGTGAATACTGAACATCGTTTTCCTGGTGGTCTTCTCCATCCATTACAGATTCCTCAGTGGAAGTGGGAGGACATCTCAATGGACTTTGTTACTGGTCTACCTCAAGATCTGGGAGGACATGATTCTATTTGGGTAGTAGTGTATCATTTAACAAAATCGGCCCACTTTATAGAAATCAAAGAGTCATGCATAGAGGAAGTTTTGTCTATGAAGTATCTAGAGGATGTGGTGACACTTCATGGAGTCCCTAGGATGATCATTTCTGATCGAGATCCTCATTTTACCTCCAGAGTGTGGAGAGGTATCCCACATGCTTTCAGTTCTCATCTATGCCTTATCACTACTTTTCATCCTCAAACAGATGGTCAGACAGAGCGAACCATCTAGACTCTTGAAGACATGTCATGCTCTTGTGTTCTTAATTTTGAAGGTTCATGGATGAGGCACTTACCCATGGTGGAGTTCTCTTACAATAATAGTTTTCACTCCACCATCGGTATGGCGCCATTTGAAGACTTGTATGGCCAGCCATGCCATTCTCCATTGTGCTAGACTGGGGTTGGAGAGTCAGCAATTCTCGGACCAGAACTAGTGCAGAATACAACCGAGATGGTTCATGTGATTCGTGAGAGGATGAAGACAACACAAGATCATCAGAAATCATATGCCGATAAAAGAAGGATAAAGTTAGAGTTTAATGTTGGGGATCATGTGTTTTTAGAGGTGACTCCCCGTCATGGGCAGCGAAGGTTTGGTCGTGGAAGTAAGATTTTTCCCCATTTTGTTGGGCCTTTCAATGTGTTATCTCTTGTTGGAGTTGAGGCGTATCATGTAGCACTTCCACCACAGATGAGTCGGATACATGATGTTTTACATGTATCACAGATCCATCGTTATCTTCATGATGACTCTCACATCATCGATTGGGGAGATATCGATGTTGATGATGATAAAACCTTTGAGGAGCAACCTGTGGAGATCGAAAACCACAAGGATAAGTTGTTGAGCGGGCGTTCTGTCCCCTTTGTTTGTGTCTTCTGGCAACACGGTGGAATGGAGAGTACCAGGGAACGTGATTCACAGATACGTGCTCAGTATCCAGAGCTGTTTGATGTTTATATTTTTTTTCTTGTATTGATGAAAAATATGTGGTTATGAAACATTCATGTTTATGATATGGCTCCCTTTGTTGTTTTGGTGGCTTGCTCTCTTTTGAGAGGTATCTCGATGTGTAGTTGTTCAGACCCAGTTTCGTTTTCTCTTTATGTGGGTTTTGGATTCTCTTGGACGAGAATGTTTTGAGAGGTATCTGATGTAATGGCCCGGACCTCTCTGGTCCACTACTTAGTGAAAATGCGGTGTTAGAGGCGTTCCGGGAGGTCAAGGTAACTTATCCCCAACGGTTTTCCAAAATCATCCTTTTTGATGAACCATTTCAATGATAGTCAGTTGTGAATTGTAATGTCACATTATATTTTTAGGTACTTTTGATGTTTCTAACTACCCTTTTTTTGGAGTAGTGACTTGGGGGTGCGTTTGGGTGGACTTTTAAAGAAAACTAAAGGGTTATAGCTTTCACACAGGTTGTGCACTGTTTGTCTAAACTGTGCGGCCAAACCGTGCGTAGTTGGTCTTGGAGGTAGTGGATTCTGCACGGGAGGCACACGTTTTGTCTAACTGTGCGGCCAAACCTTGTGAGAGGGGTGGCATAGGCAATAGATAACACATAGTTAGCGCATGGTTTGTCTAACCGTGCTAGAAAACCGTGCGGGCACATTAATTAGATCCTAAAATTATCGATCTAACTTGTTTTGACTCTAAAGCTTTTGTTTATGATCTTAAGCGGTCATAACATGGGATTACCCTCCCTCGATGGTAGGAGAACCTCTCCCAAGCATTTTGGAGGTGATCTGAAGTCTTCTCTTGGCAAATCAAAGCTAGTTTCATGAGGTTTGTGATCATTCTTCTTCTTTCTTCTTCATTCTTGATCGGTTTCTTATATCTACTTGGATATACATCCCCTCTTCTCTCGGTTACATAGATCTACATCTATTATGGGTAGATCTAAGTGTGTCGATGCCAAATATGATGAGATTTGGTCTTGGTTGTGTTAGGAGTAGAGATCTATGGAGGAATCTTGGAGAATCAACCCAGATTTCTTGTGTGTTCTTTGTTTGTTGGGGTTTTCATCAAAAACCTTTGAGGTAGGGGATTCGTTGCTTCTCTTTATTTTATGTGCAAATTTATTGTTAGCATGTTTAATCTCACTTGATGATAATAGAATTGACATAAAAAATATTTTGAACCGGATAAAGAAATTTTTATTGATCGTATGTTGTTGCCTCTTGTTATGATATATAGTGTGATATCTATGCTTTCTTTGCTTAGCTGTTTGTTTTTTATGGAAATAGGTAAAGAACGTACTCCATAATTAATTGATATTTGTTTGGATAAAGATAAAGAGGCATGAAAATGAATCTGGTTCTTGTTTAAATTTGATGTAAATCAAATTGGCATAGTATGCATGTTTAATCATTTCTGATATCTTACTAGTTAGTTTTCCCGATGTTGGAAACAACAGATTATAAATCTGTTAATTCAATATGGATTAAAGAATTTGATTTTTTAATAATTCTATAAAGGGTTCTGAGTTAACCTCTTGGTTTTTAAAGGGCCATATACCAATTGTTGTGATGTGTTTTTTTCATTCTTCTTGTGTTGTGACGTGATCTTGGATGGGTGTTGTGATATGTGGGGGCATAGAGGCCTTTTTGTTGTGGCAGCAGATGATGCCTAGAGTGGTTAGATGCATCAGTTTATGCATGTGTGTGTTAGGGAGGACACTAGATATGATGGAATGATATGGATGTCATTGTAGGATGCTTGTTGATTCTTTGGTTGTTTATCTACTTTACTTTTCCCCTCTACTCAACGCAACTGGTCTTTCTTACCCTTCATCTAAAAGAGGAGAACATACGTGGAATGCCACGTACTTTCCGTGTTTATCTTATTAATGGAGAATGGGTCTACGCCCTTGCATTAGATGGAAAAGACTCGATGGGTAGCACATCTACTCACCTTATTGATCCCCCTTGTGTTAGTAGCATAGAATGCTTTTCTAGAATGTCTGGGAATATGGGAATGTCATTCTGTAATGAATATTTAAATAAATGATGTTAACCCATGGGTTTGGAGTTCACTGGAACATAATGACGAGGCTACAATTTTGAAGGTACAGTGAACTTTGGGTGTGATGCTAATGAAGTCTAATGTGGAATGGATCATGGTGAATTAATGTTTAATGAATTAATTAAAGTATATTGTAACTGAAAAGAAAAAAGGGAATGAGGAAATCTAATAAATTTCTTTAAATGGTTGTATGCTTATAGGATACATAGTCTTAGAAGTGGAAGCCCGGAGTCCAAGAGATGTTAGCTGCAGTTGAGTCTAAGACTAGGTTATTCCCATTATGTGGTTGTGATATATAGTATATTTTGTACTTTTTGTGTTTCTATAGAATACTCCACCATGTCAGAAAGGGAAACTGACACCCCTGGGATTCTGATCCCTAGGGGTGTTTTCCCCAACATTCCTATGGGAGGGCGAATGGCTGACTAACCCCTTCGGCCCCACTCTCTTCTCTTGGTTGTTACTTGTGATGGAAGGCACATCGGTTAGTTTTGCCCATATATGTATATAAAGGGCTGTAATGTCTTGTGGTCATTCACAAACATATATTCTGGATATAGTATCCTATGGACTACTATAGGTGTAACATTTTAGGTTGTGATGGTTTGAGGATCCTTACTCCGTGTATGGGCTGTAATGGCTTGAGTTATAATACCCGACGTATGATACCCATTATGCGAGCTGTGGTGTCTTCTGTAAACTACCTGGTTACTTTTGGTTGTGAGGATGGTGAAGTTCTTCACCCAGGTGTCTGCGGGAAATCCTTTTTGGAGATACATGCTCCGGACGTGCGACGTTGGGGAAAAGCGGCAAACCAGTGGGGAAGTAGTAGTGGGGTACCCTTGTTATTCTTTTCTATATGCTATATTATTGTATGTGTTACTTGGTGAGAGTATCCATGGTGAGGTTGGGAACCTAGTATACATGTTTAGGTGACGATTTTTTTTCACTTGTTGTTCACTGTGCTTTATCATGCTTTATTACTTTTGAACGAGAGGCTTTGGGGAGGATCCTATTGAGTATACTATTATACTCACCCTAGGTATATATAAACTGTTTTTCAGGTCACTTGGAGCAGGTTGGAGATCAAGCCAGTTTCTACTTGATTGTGGTTTCAGGAGCTGTTTGGGCTTGTGTTTGCTGTTATTCTTACTTTCTTTTGAGTACATGTAGTTTCCCCCTTACAGTTCTAGTACTTTTTCATTGCATTTTATATGTGTACTTGGGTTTTCGTTTATATTGCAGTTTGAGTTGGAGTTGGTTGGTGTCTTTCTTATCTCTCTCCTCTACATGTGTTTCTTAGAGGGTAATGCCTCCCATTTGAGTGTTTATCATACCCTCGGTGCTAGTTGCCAACCTGGGGCCTACTAGAGGTGGGACTCGGGGGTCATTATCTCCCTTCTCACATTGTCGGCCCAAGAAGGGTACACAATGTGGGGAGGGGGTCGTGACATTTCATCACACATGAAACACGATTATCAACCTAAACCCAGCTAAACACATTAACGTTCTATAGTAATCCATATTTTTCCATTCAAAAAATGGAGTGGAAACCTCGACGCCCAAGAACACCCCCTCTGAAATTTTCTAACCATTCATTATCATCATGGTTGTTTACATGTCAACCCAAATGACCACAAAACACACTACACAAAAAAATACACCATACCAAACTCATGAATCAGGGAACTCTATCTTCTATTTCGTGATACTATATAATCTATGAGGCACTGACTCGCCTTCATAAGTATTATCATATCAAAGTTAATGCGTCTTGATTTTGAATCATGTCCTCCCCTTTTCATACATTATGATATTATCACAAAGCACACCATATACATCACAAACCAAGTAAATACAGCTTATATCATAATCAACACGGTTCATAAAACACATAACAAATCCAAACAAAACATTAAAAACATAAAAAAAATATTGGAACAGGGCATGCATCTATGTCTGTCACTCACAAGTACTCTCCTCCTGGACACCATGCCTCCATGACACACAAACCAAATGAATGATATTTCCACAAAACACATTCTCTTGATGATATGGGATCTTTTATGGCTGCTCCACAAATGTAATTTCATCCTCGACATCTAACTATAGCTAATCAATTACATGGGATTCATCGTGATGAAACAAATGAAAATGGGTGATATGAAAGACATCGATTAACCTCTCGAACAATAGTGGAAACAAAATACAATATTCCACCTCACAAACTCACCCTATCATCTCTAAGGGACCAAAAAATGTGGGAGAAATCCTACTACCACTTCCAAAACTCTTTATCCCATGTCGGGTGGAATCCATCAAAATCACATTGTCTGCAACCTAGAACTCCACAGTCCTACTTCTATGATCAACATAGGATTTTATTTAGTTGTTTACTACTTCAATTCCCTCATGAAAAATATAAACTTTATCAGTATTTATCTTCACCACTTATAGACCAATAACAACTTTCTCCCCAACCACTATATATCATAAAAAATGACATGGTCACTCATACAAAGACTAAAATTGGAAAATTTTAAAGGGAGAGTGATAAATAAAAATTACTCAATTTGAGGCCTATGAGTGGAGACAATCTCCTCTGAGTGGCGGGCTAGGGTTTTTCTTCTCTAGTTTTGCCTCCTTCCCTCATCCAGCGTGAAGCGGTGCGGGTCAGCGTCAGTTCTTCATCCTCATCACGGCATCTGCGTGACTCGATTCTTTTCAGCCCATGCGAAGGCGGCTGGCTACGATCCCATTCGACATCTCTGACCCATTGGTTCGGCGAACTTTCAAGCTTCGGTTTCGGCTTCGTTATCCTGGTGCATTGGCACGGCGACCGTGTGGATTTGGCTTCGATCCTTCTCGGTTGGAGATTCGTGGCATGGATCTGGATTTTCACCGCAATTGAGCTCGGTTGGGCGTCGTATGTGGCCATGTCTTGGCGTGCTTGATCAGGCAAGGCTTGGCGCTGGCCCCAGTGTAGCGCAGAGGGGGGGAGGGTCTTCCTGCAGCTTCCTTGCAGGTCCTATTTTGGTGGTTTTCTGTCTTTGTTGCTGAACTTGGGGTGTGTTGGGAATTGGATTGCTTAGTTTTCTTTATGGTGTGAATGCTTTGTCGCTGGTTCCCTCTCCATTCGGCTCTCCCTTCTATGTGTTCTGCTTGTTCTGCAGATGTGGTGGGAGTGGATCAATGCGCTAGAGATGTAGATAATCAGGGGTTTGTGATGGTTTGATGCATGATGGTTGTCTTCTTGGAATGGTTTGTTGTTGTTTGATCGCTTTCATGGTGTGATTTTCTGCTTGGTTGGAGATTTTTGGTTTAGTGATGGTATTTTGGTGGCTTGCAGTTTGAGGTTTGAGAGTCATTGCACCTATTCTCTTACAGTAATTGCTTCATATGGGGTTTATAGCATCAGTTTTCTCCTGGTTTTTTCGTTCGGATTGGATGTTTGAGAGGGTATGGATTTTCCATCCGTTCCATGCCTGTGCAGTCATGCACGGGACTTCTTGTTGTGAAGCGATGAGTAGGAGAAACTGATTTAATTTTTATGATGCAGGGCAAGAGCTCTTTCGTGTAGGTTTGAATTAGTTGTTTGCTCTTAAATTTTCTGTATCATGGTGCTTTGAATGTTTTTATGTCTTTGAAGTCATGTATGGTTTTTCACTTTTTCCTTAAAAGTGATTGAAAATAAAATAGAAAATTTCAGTCAAAGGAAGAGTGATAGATATTATTATCATAAAAATACTCCAAGGGAAGGTGATGTACCTAAGATCCACTAATGTCTAAGATGCACACTCGCAACATATCCTCCAATGTCTGGATAGTTTGTTCCATCTGCATGTCGTTTTGAGGGTGCAAAGTAGTGTGGAGGCATAATAGGGTACCAATATCATGTTTCATACCCTTCATACTTTTGAGGTAAAACATGCATCCTGATCCATGAAAATTTTCCCCATAACTCCATGAAACTGTACTACCTCATCCACATACATCATATCCCAAGAGTGGATTGCGCCTGACTCCTATATCGCTAATAAGTGAGCTGATTTTTCAACCAATCCATGATCAGCAACATAACATCACAACCACCCTGATCACATGTAACCTTGTGATTAAATCCCATGATATTTCATCCCATTTAAGCTCGGTAACATCCATAGGGTACCACAAACCACATGGAACATGGTTCCTAGCCTTTACCTGATAGAAAACCAAGCAATTCACCATGAAGTCTTCCACTACCTATTTTATCCCAGGCCACCAAAACAGCATCCTTAAGACACGATACATCTTAGAAACTCCTAGGTGTTCCAAAAAAGGTTATCATTGAAACTAAAAAAGTTCTCCATGGTACTTCACCACCAGAAATGAAACATTACAAGAAACAACATCTAGTTCCAACAATCATTTGACCATCCCTCTAGAGCCTCTCCATGGCCTACATGATCACGCATCACATTTGTCTATAAGTATCCACACTAAGACTCATCCTCACACTGAATCAAATTCAATTTCAACTTAATCTAAAACAAATAGACTTTACCACCATCCACCCTAGAATCGTACTATAGGTCCACAAACTCCTCCATCACTCTCTAAGCATCCACAGATTCCCAAACAACATCCTTTTGTGACTTTCTACATAAAGAATTATCCATCACCACCCCCTTTAAGGAGTTTGAGGATATCAAAAAATCATTATACGTATGAAACTACCTCCACCTATATATTCTTAGATTTGGGTCACACTGGGAAATGATATACTACAAACTTGTGTGATCTTTGAGGACCACAAAGTACTCCCCAATGAGTAATTTCCACCACTACTTCTGCACAAACACAATTGTTTCTTGCTCTAGGTCATGGGTGGCATAGTTACACTTATAGTGATGTAACTTTGTAGACCCATATGAGATTAAAACTCGTTGATGCGTCACCATGCATCGCAATACCAAATAAGAAGTGTTACAAAACACCTCAAATATTAACCCCTCATTAGGAAACTAGAGTAATATCACACAAACCAACATCGTTTTTAGGTAACTGAACACTACATTGAATAGATAAATCTATGAAAAATCATTGTCCTTCATTGAAAAAGATATCAAAGGGCAGGAAAATTTATAGAAATTGGGAACAACCCTTTGATAATATCCTATGAGACAAAAGAAAATGTCATCCTATTCCATGTTCTTGGGTGCTTCCCAACAAACAACGGTTTTAAACATTGATGAGATTAAGACCACACCCTGTTGAGACACCACATTCCTGAAGTAATACACATATCATATCCAGAACTTATACATGGACAACCTTCGATAGATCTGGTGGTGTCGAAGAACATCCAAGATAGTTATGATATTCTCAGCGTGCTCCTCCTTCAAATCTGAGATGATATAAAGTACCATCGTTGAATACGATGAAAACCCGATCCCAGATATCATATAACACATATTTCATAATCCATATGAACATGAATGTGGTATTATTAACACCAAAAGTCATGAATACTAATGATAACTGCCCACACATGCATCTGATGGGAGTCATTGGGTTATCTCCCTCCTTCACCCCCAACTGGTGATATCTAGGTTGCAGGTGCATCGTAGAAAACCAACTCACCCAATATAGCTGGTTAAAAAGATTATTTGTCCTCAAAAGTGGGTAACCATTTTTTACTATCACCTTATTTAACCTTTAGTAGTCTATAGAGATCCTCAAACTGCTAACAACCTTCTTTGAGAACAACACTGGAGTACTCCAATGAGACACATTGGGCCAAATAAAACCCTTCTATATCAAATCAACTATTTTAATCCCAAACTCCCGAAACTCAAAATGTATCATCATACAAGGATCCATCAAAATTGAAGAAGCATTGGGCTAAAAGTCACTCCTAAACTCAACATCATGTAGAGGGTGTATCATAACAAAAACCTTGGAAAATATCCAAAAAAACAACCCAATTTATATGGTATCCTCTACCATCTCAGCATCCCATAATTCCATTGACACCATAGCGAACACCGAATGAAGGGGATCTAAACACCAGCTTCCCACATGGAAACTATGCTCACCAAAAACAACCACATGCTGCCATAGTAATTCGAAAAACAAAAATTTCCTCTAGATGATGTAGATATAAATACATATTAACAAAAACCAGTCGATGCTGAGGATGAAATTTTATGGATTCTTCAGTAGAAAGTAATTATCCCCATGGGACTAATGTAGTCCCATAATCATTCTACATCCCTGTCACACATTAAACAATCTATTATAGCCTTAGACTAGCATACTCAACACCATGGGAATGGAAATAATCTCTATTTCTAATCCAAAAGCATGGGCTAGAGGAGGAGCATCAAATGAGTGAAAATATCCTGAATAAAACAAGGCTAAAATAGGGGAACTAAAAAAATTGATCATACCTAGGTTTATATCTGGACCCTCTAGTACTACTACCACCACTACATGAAAATTGACAACGTCAAACTCTTAAACCTCTATTATTAAGAACACATCCATGGCAATGCTCATGTTCTAGTCCCAAATCATGAGGAACATCCTATGGTCGGCATCTACTTTATCCATCTCCCCTCATCAGAGTGAAATCTAGTTTCCCTTACTAGAGAAATAGTCTCTCTAGAAACTGATTTTGAGGGTGGTGTTGAACCTATTCACCTCCATAAAAGTAATATCAGGGACCTACATGGAAGTAAATATATAAATTATCATGAACCCCAAAACCAAAACAAATTGGCGCAAAACTCCTAGGAAAATCATGGAAACCACTAACACTATAAGGCCAAAAAAGATGCTGGTGAGGTTGACTTCAGACCAGTTGAAACGTCAAAAGTCCTAGAACCTTATATATGAATTCAAACTCCCCTTATTAAATACCTATATTGGATCTCCTATCATGGTAGGCATTCACATGGATTAATCTTCTCAATCACGTGTATATTTTTCTCATCCTTTATATATTTCAGCAATGTAAATGGAGTAACGAGATACTGGATAGAAAGATAATGTGACTCCTCAAGTAATCTCACACAAGTCTCCTCATCTAGAAAAGGGTCTAAGGGAAAACATATATGATCCTTGATATTGATTCCTATCCCCCACACTACCATGCTCTCCTACTAAAGGTATATGAGCTCCTACCTATTCTAACACATCAGGGTTGATGGAAAGAACTCTTCCCAGAGCTCCTTCAACAATTCAGCCCAAAATGTTTCTGCCTCCTTCCTCTCTCCCAACTACACCATCCACCACTAATGAGTAGCACCAAACATCTAACTTACTAAAAAATGGACCCAATAACCTATCGGGTCCTTGATCAAACTGAATGTGATCTTGAGCTTCTACAGGGATCTCTATGGCCCCAGGTCTCAGAAACTACCCTCATACACACTCAATGAATTCTGCTGGAAGGATCTCAATGTCCAATGCCACATTCCATCCTTAACAACTATATCAAACATGTGGAAATAAATCATATTTTCCTACTAAACCTCTATTGGTAGATCCACATGTGGGTTATTACTACAATCCATAGCTTAAACATAAATAATGATTTTGTAATCCTGAGATAAAAACTACCAGGTTTAATATATAATAGAATCACATCTCATCATACAATTGATTTTTAAATATAACTAATACCAAATTTGTAATGTCTCCAATGTAAATACCCAATAGTAGGGCTAAAGAAGAGACAAATCACCTTTCCTACGGTCTGAGATTGTAATTCCCAGCACAGTCCACATAATCCTCCTACAAAATTGAAATCAATTTTACATACTTGGGGTGGGAATACATGTATACTCAGTAGGAATTCCAAAGTCTCTTGATCACATGTGAATGAAGTATACTATTTCCCTTATGAGAAAACATCAAAACCAAATATCACATAAACAGGTATACTAACAAAACCAAACCTCACAATAGAACACTCACCAAGTACCATAAGTAAAGTAATATAATAAGTTATAGAGAGAATCAATGATAGGTTACCCCACACCACTTTCCCACTAGTATTCCACTCTCTTCCAACATTTTACATCATGGCTATCCTATCCCATTCGTATGCCAAATCAAATCCCACCCACACACACCTGGTCCGGACAACACATCACAATAACACACACTTGGGACTCCTTATACATCCTTCCCACACACACATGGGCCTCACAACACATTACAAATAATCCCAATGATACTTGGTAATGAACAACACAAATCATCATGAAGATAACTGGGAGACAAACCTCATCACCAGAAAACACAAGGGCTATCACATCTCTCCTAAATAACCTAGGCCAAAAACAAACTCACCCGCAAACACCTGCGCTATCACAACCACCAACTAAAGAACTAACAGGCCTATGTTCGTCATATAACGTGTCATATCATCCTCTTCTAGAAGAGAGAGTGTATTAGAGTGGGTAACCATCAATCCGTACTCCTCACCAGATGTTGGGAAAACACCCCTCATCTGATGATGTAAATATTCAACACATAGTTATAAACCTGGGTTGGGTGCATATATAAGTCATAATGAACCACAAGTATATACAAATAATACCAAAATTTCAATCCCAAAATATGAATTCTTTGACCAACACCCAACTCACTACACCACCACCTTTTCTGCAACCTCTAAATGAACAAGAATGCACATTAATCCATAGATCTCACTTCACATTTACAAACAATTCCATTTAACCACATCAATTATTTTAATTAATCCAAACCAAGCCACTGTAAACATTATTATTTATTTATTTATTCGTTACATCACCACCTGAGAAACTATCCAGTATGACACCTAATAATAAACATTGTAACAGTCATTCAGGAGGTGAAGAACCTAGGTAAATTAGTGAACTTCACATTACAAACACATCATACCCTAACCTATAGATACAAAGTCAAAAATTCTACATGTTATCAATGAAAATACTCTCAGAAATTACATAAAAATATACTATTTTCCTTCATTAAACTCATCCGCCCAGTTATTCATATTAACAAAACCAACCCCCAACTCACAGCCACATCCATCAACACATCATTGCATATCCATTTTAATATCCCTACAACATAGTCACACCACACCCATCACAACATCACTTCACCACCACATGTCATCATGTTCCCCAACAAATAACAACTATAGCAATCCCATACATCACATAACCTTTTGTACAAAGGAAAAAACAATTTTTTAGATTAAATAAGGCATCCCTTACTTAATTCCAAGTGATAATTTAGGGGTTTTCAAAGAAACTATAAGATCATAGTGAATCCATTTATTATATATGTATATGTGGTTAACCAAATTTTATATTTAACCATTGAAAAAAACAAAACACAATCCATTCCATAAATATTCTAGTGCGCAAACAAGGACCCCAATGACCATAATTTATAGTGTGTAGTTATCCCATTAAAATCACAATATCAACAATAGAAATAACAAAGTAAGATCATGTGTCACTTTTCCCTAGCCCCTATATATTGATCATTTAACTTATTGGATTATCTTTATTAATCTGTAATCAATTATCTTCCCAAGGTATGACATATATATACTCTTCCATCTGGATTCACAATTTCAAATGATGAAATAAATGATACCTTTAAGAAGAACTATCAATACATCCTGGTTGAGCTAAAAATAGGGGTGTGTATAGTAGGTATCCCTTTAGGGAATCTTAAACTAATTGTAAGAGCATGGCCACATTACTCCAATAGGATGATGGATTCAAAACATTCAATAGAAATAGGAAGAAAGATGTAGTGAAAAGGGGGTAATAAATATGAACATTAGGAATATTGGATCTAAGTCAAGGGATTAGACAGAAATTTGATTTTCCATTAAATTCAGATATTTTCAAGACCACACTTGTTGACCATTTAAAAGAATATAAACAATATGGGAAATAGTGATATAATTTATGGACTTTGAGTCAGTTTCAAAGCCTTTTAAATTTATCCTTAAACCCATTTTAGATCTATGAATGATGTCAAAATGGAAAAACTGGATGAATTGGAAGCACTGCTAATGAGGAACATCTAGCAAAATATCATTAGGAAATACATCGTTGGATGAGGCATTGCCAGGGAGACGTTTCCAGAAGAGGAATCACAAGATGAGCGACCACCCATGAACCACTGCCAGCGAGCAACCGCTAGGGTGAGACACTACCCATGAGCCACAGCTAAGGTGAGACCCCATCAGCAAATCACATCCAGGGTGTGACACCATTAGGAAGACACTTCCCTTGTGAGAAATTTTCATCAAGCTACCTCTAGGGTAAGAAACTGCCATGGTGATATATCATCCATGAGGTACCTCCCGGGTTAGACACCACTAGTAAGGCACCTCTCGTGCGAGTCACCATTGTGATGAGGAATTATTGGAAAACATGTAAAACATGTAATTCTGAAATATGTTGAAATGATAATACTTGACTTATAATGAACCCTCAAACCCCATATTTCTAACAATTTAATGGACTTTTAATGTATGGTCCATTACATATCTAATCCCACACCCATGGTCGTGACTATGTCCCGAAATATCATAGCCTCCTTTATATTTTTCCCATATGGCTCGAGAATAGAAAATAAAAAAACCTTCTCCTTTTATTCCACATTGAAAAATCCATTAATCTCTCACTCTCTTATGTGGATGAAATGAGTTGTCTATGATACTTCAAGCATGCCTATCCATATTAATCATGTATTGGAAAGCTGATATCTATCTAATGTCAAAAAGAAATCAATAAAATAATTTAAACAATTTAAAAAATATAATAAAAAAATATCTTGGTTTGTATTTCTAGGTCGGTCTCATCTCCAAAATCTAGCACAATGATAATAATTTACATTAGAAACATGTTTCCTTTCCCTATTCCATTCCATTGTTCATTTTGTCTTCTCAGGTAGAAAATGTTATCCTGAATATGGTGTATGAATAATTCGGTAGGTCAATACCACAATGTCTAAACAAAACCATTATGATAATAACTGTATGAAATAATCGTTAAACATTTGAATTAAACAATAAATTAAAAAAATATAACAATCAACCTACTTCATGACCATCCCATAATCTTTTTGGGAAAGTAGAAAAACCATGGAAACTATAAACTTATATCGACGGAAAAACACAAAAAAAAAATTGGGTCGATCCTATTATATTATAATTTTATCATTAGACTATGAAAAACCAGATCAATATAAGAATTACATCATTTGTCATGGCATATCCTTATATATAAGCATTACAACACATGACAGGGTATATCCAAGTATATTCGAATTTTAGAAATTGTCAGTGAATATTCTGGTATATAAGTATTTGATAATGTGTCAAATAATATTTCAGTATATAATAATTTAAGAATTTGTCAGGGAGTAGCCCAGTATTTATATATTTCATCATGTATTAAAAAGTTATAATAACAACGATGTCATAATATCACATCATATGGATCAATGGTTAATTAGAAAATTACCATTTATCTTTATGTTTTTAAATTCTTATATATCAATTTATCAATATCCATATCAATAAATAAATTCATTTCCATGGTGAATCGGTATTAAGAAAACTCTTGAATCTTTATTCATGTAAATCACAATTTATTCCATCTCACAATTCATATTAATAAACGATTCACTGACCCAATGTTTTTCCATAGACCAAGTCACATATAAAAATTAACACAAAGAAATTAAACCAATATTATATTCCATGATTTAAAATTTATCAATGAATAAATTAAATATATCATATGATTTATAAGCTCAACAAAATATTTCACATAATTTTTAGGTTAAGAGAGTATAGGGTTATTTTCATAAACCTACCATTAACCAGTAATTAAAGAATTTCTTTCAATGGAAATTGCCAATAAGGAAAAAGGAACGGAAGATCACAAGATCAACCAAGATAAACCTAAGTCAAAATCCAAATCCTAAAACAACCCCACAGTCAATAGATTACTCTAAAATGAATAATGGTTGATTGAATATAAGGGAAACCAAATTATAAAAACTTACAAGGGTTGATATGTGTAATCTAGAGGTATGGAGTGGAGGAAGATACACTGAAAATTCCTAGGGTTCACTCTTTGGCCGATATGAGAGGGATTTGTGATGTAATGAATGAATGATCATCTGCACCGCCCACATAAAACCACTGATCATGATAAAAACAAGGGATGATATCTATTTACATGTCTTTTATAAATTTTTAAAGAGGTACAATTAAAACCCCATTACCTCAGATTATATTTTCCCATACTCAAATTTAACATGACATGATATGATCACATGAAGAATAAATGTTCCATGCCATTCATTGGTTCACGACATGTCTTTTTACAGATATACATCTTGTAAAATATACATATAGTGTTATATCCCATTATAAAATTTTATTCTAAAATCCTACATAAGGACTAAAACCACCTCCAAATCATTATAAAGAACAAAAAACTGTTATAAACCAATTTTATACATTTATACCTAACCTCCTTTAAATGAAAAAAATATACATCCCTCATCTTTATTAAAATTTTCTAGCAAATGATCTCCATCTATTTATAAAAATAAACCACAAAGGTTTATCAAAAAAATAAAGTCTTATATACATTGAAAAATTTAGGATCTTACAACCAAAGTGGGTACTTGACAGGTTATCCCAATTCAAATCAAAGGTACATTAGAGGTTGTGCAATTCTGAAAATAGGGTACTCGAGAGGTTGTCCTATTTCTAATATTGGGTACATGGGAGGTTATATAATACTCAAAATATGGTATATAAGAGTCTATCCAAATCATGAAATAGGTTACAAGGGATGTTATCCAAATCCCAGTGTAGGTATACGAGTGGTAATCCATTGCCAAACATGATATGAATGTATTAGTTGTAATACATGATTGAATATTTTGTCTGTTTATATATATTCCAGCGATCTATGTCATATTCCAATGGTATCCCTTTTTAACCCTTATTAAAAATCTGATATCTTCCTATATTATTTCTCCTTTACATTGGTTATGAAGAAATAAATTATATTGGATTGTTCTATGAAGATTTATAGTATTGTGGAACTTAGTGGGAGATAATGTAGTTCACATATGAACCAGTTGTTTATGTATCCATGTTCCCAATGTCAGTAGAAATAAATTATTATGGTATTGATAGTGATA
This sequence comes from Viscum album, assembly GCA_963277665.1. NCBI lineage: Eukaryota > Viridiplantae > Streptophyta > Magnoliopsida > Santalales > Viscaceae > Viscum > Viscum album. The sequence continues at coordinate 557,561,814 of OY728138.1, forward strand.
TTACGTAATAAAAATTGATCTCTTTAGACATGGTAACTATGTTTTTAAATTGTGCGTCTCTATTGTATGGTCCCTATAACATTACCGTATTCAAAAAAATCACCAAATGATGAATCATAATAGTTAAAAATGATTAGATAAAGATCATTTACTAGTGGCAAATTGATTAAAAGTTTATTTCCTATGTTTATCGAGTTCATTTGGGTTTAATTTTTTCTAATGATGTTGTCCAAAGAATGTGAAAACGTTGATTAAATTGTTTGTTATTGGATCATGTGAAAAAATATGCATTTCTAAAAGAATAAAATATTATATCAATAAATATAATGCATGATTTTTATAATATCTGTTTTTAATAATGGTTGAAATCAAAATATCTTAATAATTTTCTAGAACATTAATCAGGAAACATCAAAAAAATCAATCCTAAAAAAACATTTTTCTGATTATTCATTACGAAAATAGTTGTCGGGTACTTTCTGTTCTCAATTTTCCATAGACCGAAATTGATACTGAGTAATTTTAATTAAATACAATAATTAAAATGATACATTGACATTAATTTCTCATTAAAAATTAAAAAAACAAATTATGACACACATTATTCTCAATGTGTTAAAATCATTGTTACGATGTATCAAATTAAATTCACAATATAAAATTTTGACAAATATTAAACTTTGCCCCGATTATTTTGATTCAATTGTTTCTAAATATTTTATAACTCTTTATTCAGATTCATTCATCTAATAAAATATCCTCAAATTTTTAATGCCTCGTGTATTCAAAATATATAACTATGTTCAATAGCTTCTGTAACACGAAATACCAAACCTTGAAAAGTGATTAATTAAATATGGATATTTTAACTCATCCATGAAAGTACCATATATGAATTGGATTAACTATTTTATAAAATATATATTTAAATTTAATACATAAACATAATATATTTATAAATTCCTAGTCAATAGTCACTCAATTTTAAACAATGATATTTTTCTAATCAAATATAAGTTTGCTTCAAAATTTATATTTTTTGTGAAAAATGAATATAAATTAATATGACAATTATAAAATTTATTTGATAAAATTTACATCATTTTTTATTTCATTGTATCATAATTAACTTTTGGTAATTTTTTTACAAATATTTATTTTCTAGTGAATAGTGAATAGTACCATTTTTTGTAAAAAAAAATTATTTTCATAAAATAAGTACCATAAATGTCACGTTATTATATTAAATTATATTTTAAAATATGATATTATTTTTTATTTATATTTAATATAATTAATTAAACCCGAATCATATTTATATCAGGTTTAGTATAAGTTTATATTTATGATTAAAAAACATTTTCCTGAAATCTATTTTAAAATACATTGTGTTTCATCTTTTTAATTAACTAAAACTAACTCCTAATGTGGAAGTATCAAATCTAATTTATTTTTATTTATTTATAATTTTTTAATTATTATTAATTGATGTTTATATATTGAGGATTACAATATATAGAGATAAATGAAAATCATCTTTTTCTTTATAAATTCATTTCTCAGTAAACCTACTTTCTAAAATGCTTACATGTTTTATTTTAAATTAAATTATTTCACCTTTATGAATTTATTTGGATATAATGGATTCCATACTTTTAATAACAATAACTAATACTATTTAATAATCTCTACTTAATTTTTAAACAAAATGAATGGTAACTATTATAAGTATTCATTACGATGGGAAAAAGGATAATAGGTTAATTAATGTTAAAAATAATTAATCAATGAAAGGAAAAAAATAAACCCCAATAGTATGAATATCTATTTTCTCTATAGACTAATTATAATATTTTTTTTATAGATTATAATGAAATTTTTTTTCAAAAAATAAAATTTTCATACGATTAAAATATTATATTTTTGTATAATAAACAACATCAATTATGGATTTCCTTTTTGATGAATTTAATAATTTTAAAAAAATATTTTAATTAAATTATTTTATTAAATTATTTTTGTTAAATTTAAACTCTATCATATTTTTTATGATGTCAAATTGAACTGTTATAAGGTTTTAAATACCATTGATGGCCCAAAACCATCATTTCTCATTAATGTTGATTCTTCTTTTAAATTTGAAATTTAAAATATTTAGAAAATTATTTCATAAATTAAATATTATTTTTGGAATTAGATTATTTAAATTAACTAATAATTTTGGTTTCATATATTTTTATTATATTAGAATTTTTTGGTAAAAATTAATGACTGTATTAATATATAGTGAGTATTATAACATCATAATGACCCAAAAGTGATGTAATAATTTCTATAATTGAAATGAAAATGCAAATATATGTTTCCCATTTTAAATAATGTGTTTTGAGTTAGTTTATGAAATTTTATAATTCCTTTATGAATCCTAAAAAACCTAAATTATCTTTTAATGTTTTAAAACAAAATATTTTTAAACATGAGTCACTTCCATATCACCATGGGACTTATTTTTATGAATTAGATCCATCAATATATAAAATAATTAATTCCACTACCAAATTTGGAAATAATGGGTAAAAATATAGGGAATGTTTTTATTTTTTAAACATACTATATAGAGTCTAAAACTATTGTTTGGGAAATAATAAACATCTCTGCTCTCTTTTCCAATTTAATACCACAAAATTTAGAATTTTACACCTCTAAATAACGTTTTAGTACACCTTTACTAATCCAACCTCTCTTTTTAGTCCTTGTAATTTTCCCCAAGCTCTCAAGAAACTCGTCCCAAGCTTTTGGAATCACCCTCTCAATATAACAGACCTCCCCCTCTTACTTTTCATCATTGTTGATTATTTTTATTTAACATATTTAATATCAATAGTTTATGTTGTAATTACTTTATAAATGTAAAATTAATCTCCAATTAATGTTATAATAATGTTATACCATTTATCCTATATCAGTACAACCTTTACCTAAGATGTTACTATGAAACAATTTAGTTAGTGGACTCTCTCTCTCTTATTTTCCATTCAAAAAAGTTCTGTAAAATTAGCATTTTTAATCTCAATTGGCTATGTTTTCATGAATGTATAAATATATATCCCCATTATAATTTATTTACTAATAATTAGATATTATTTATCCTCTATCAGTTTAGGAATTACCTACGTCGTTACTAAGCTGAAATTTTTTAAGGGATCTTTTCCCATTCATCTCTATTCATGCATCATCTTCATTTTATGAATTTTATATCAAATTCCTATGTTGAGATATTTTTTACACATATATATTATTTCCCAATTGATTTAAAATTTAAGAGATTCCCCTATCAGTCTCAATTAAACGATTTATAAATCATTATGTTCAGTTGTGATGTTGTGCAAATTTCAATATGATTTTCCATGCCAATCCTTTGTGTTGTGAATTCCATCGCAATTTCCACTCAAGTATATTCATCTAGAAATACCAATAAATGTTTTACTGGTAAATTCTTTATATGTATCCAAAATTCCATGTTTTTTTATTTAAATTTGATGAAATATTATCTTGTTTTTAAGGATATATATGGAATAATTATTGATGTATATAACATGAATGTGACAGGTGTGCCTGAAATTATATAGAACTCCAATGCATTGGTAAATTTCTTAGTTTCGTGATGAACCACATATGGGATTATAGAGTGATGGTAATAAACTATTAGAAATTATGAATAATGTAATGATGTGTTTGAATTTATACTTGACTCATGTTAATCTTGTCATATTAAAAGTCAATTCGATATTTTCCATGTTCTCTATTTTTACCATGATGTATCTGGACTCATTGTTCATGTTTATGATTCTCACACCATTTATGTCTCATGAAAATAAATATTTTCTAACATATAATACATTATTCATGTTATGAATTTTTTTATTCCCTTGTTGGCATTTATATGTCACAATTATCATATGTATTGTCACGAACCGAATCGATCGCCACCAAAAATGGCACCAAACCCAGCCTGTGACAAGGCCCGAAGGGCGTTCCCGATCCCCACGGGCTGGCACAAGTTCCTGGGTATCATAAAATGAAAATTGGGAATGATTTACCCGAGTTTATAAACATAAAACAACAAAAGAATCCAATGAAACAAATCTGGATTTTTCAAACCGAACAATCTTTTACAAAAATTCAGAACTGAATTACATAGCTTAAAACAACTCAAAAAGACTATACTAAAGGTACAAAACCAAATAGGGACAGCCCAAGAACCCTCATGGCAAGGGGAACCACCCTCAAGCCACCTCCACAAGACTTCACCACCAAGGACCTGCTAGAAACCCGAACCACTGGAACAAAAAAAACTGTACCCAACCTGCAACAACAAAAATAACCAAGTCTACTAACACCCAAGGGTGTAAGTAGGGTGTGAGCCAATGACCAGTATGATACCACCACTAAGAGATTCCATGTGATAAACATTTAAAGATGAAAAGCATGCAAGTTTCCAAAAACATGAAAAGCTAGTTACAATTTCTAAAAGATGCAACTTTGAATAAAAACAGTTTTCAAGTGGGATATCATTAAGAATGAACACTTTTAAAAATAATGTCAACACTACTGAATTTTCCAGCCAACTCTACCGTATTCCAACGGTAATTACAAAGTAAATAATCAGCACAATAAATAGGAAATAACCCCTAGGAACTAGCTCGTTCTGGGTCCCAGGTACCTCGTATCTCGGTGAGAGTAACCATCACAATATCTGTTCTTGTGCACGATCCACTAGTAAGGAACATACCCATAACCTAGTGGTCCCCAATCATCATCATCATAGTTTAGTTAGAGTTGTAAATTTCAATCTTTCTAAGTGGAACTGAGGTCAAGCCCCACGGATTCACTAGCATACTAGTACACGTCCACCCACCTAGATACCCGGGTTTTCCCTTTGTGCTCAAACAAGTTCAACAAACCAAGAAATATACTTTTCACATGAAAATATCACTTCCACATCACACATTATCCAAACATCCCCATGCACATCACAAAATTCACAAATTTAACTTTTCATTCAAATTCATTTTGAAATCAAACTCACACCAAAATAGCCCGCAACACTTTTTTCGTAACTTTCACAATCCAACACATCCTTTAACAATTTTATGAAGTCCCTACAAATATGATAAACATCACAAAACAGAACTATTCACATTTAAAATGGTTCATTTGAAAGCATAAACAATCCAAAACAGTTTTCCAATATGGTTTCACCTCTTACATAAATCATTAAACCACTCAAAACTTTCATAAAACAATTCCAAATAGTGCACCAAAGCTTTCCAAATAAAACCCATTTTCAAGGAAAAAATCACATCAATACAAATTCAAAATAGAATTTGAAGCCCCAAAAACATTTTTTAAACAACTCCCATGTGTTATACAAACACCTCAAACAATAGTACAAAATATCCACATGAAACACACATGTTTTCAAAATCACTTTCAAGAAGTACAATAAAGTTTTACACCTTAAACCCTTAAAAAAACCTATTTAATACCTAGTGTCACACCAATACCCAACCAAATCATAATTTTTATCCCAAACAAGATTTATTAAACAAAATTCATATGTTATAAAACAATCCCAAACAATACCCAAATGGTTGCACATGAAAACACCAAATTTTAAGCTAAAATGAAACTATAAAAACAAATGATTTACCAAATCCAACATAAACAGTTCACACACCACACACATCATATTAGGAACATGTATAATAAGTAATTCAAGCAAACGAACTCATCTATAAATATTTACACATGGAATCACCTACCTTTTATGACGAAACCATCAAAACATGGTGTGAAACATCAACCGCACCACCGCCACACCTCAAGGAAGATAAATTCAGACCTAGATCACAAAATTTGGCCAAAAATACACCAAATTAAACCCTAGGATCAAACCCTAACTTCTAGAAATTTTAGAACATAATGAAAGAGGGAGGAAACCCTAAAGGAAAAGGAAGAAACCAAGAAGGAATCACTTACCCAAAACAATCCTGAAGAAAACGACCCAAAATCGACCAGAATCGGATTTTTAAAATAGATAAAAATTTAATGGAGTTTCGAAAAATAATGATGAGGTCATTTAGGAACTGGAATGGGTGGAAAATAATAAAAATTGAAGGAGTTATGAAAGGATCAATTTACCTCCTCAAATCTGGGAGATTTGTGCAATCCAAAGAACTTTCTCCCACTTTCGCGATGCAACCGAGCTCAAAATAGGGGTAGGAGAGCTTGGGGGCGCGCCTTAGGTATGTGGTCTCGAGGGAGATTTGGCATTACCGAAAAAACGCAAATAGTGAAGGAGATATTAAAAAATTAAAAATTATTTTCAATGCAGGAAATGGGCTTTCGAGCAGGCCCAATATCTTAAATAAAAACCCATATCCTCCATGATTATGGATTCCTAAATAGTCCAAATTAATATTTTGGTGTTAATATGTCAGGGGATGACAATTAGGAATTTTAATGGATGAAAAATGTTGAAAATGAAGAAGTTATAAAGGAATCAAAATTTATTTTTAAATCTGGAATTGGGCTCACGGTTTGGCCCAATTCATAAAAACTCACTCATTCCTCCATAAATGCTTGGGAAACCCTCAAAACAAATAATGAATGAAAATTAAATGGAATTTAACTTTAAAATAAGTCATTTATGTGACAATTCTCCCCACCATGAAAACTTTACGCCCCTAAAAGTCACATCAAGGACAAAGCAACAACCAAACCCAACTAAGAAACCAAGAGGTACTCATTTGCCAAGTTTCTCCCCCAAAGGCCAAAACACTACCAGTGATCAATGAAGGAAGGAATACTCTCACAAACCAAACATACAACACTTTCATGAAACAATCAAGCACATTAAGGCTTTATCCCAAATGAAAACTCCCCAAACAGAAACTGAACAATACTCAATCAATTTACCCAAATAAACAACAACATTGAACAAGGTTACACTTACCCTAATATAACTAAACCATTGGGCACTCTCCAATATCAATGTTTACCCAAGAAAGATGTAGGTAGTTAGATATCTCTGAATGATAATACCTACTTCCCAGACAAGGCCAAGGAAAAACATGAGTTACTCGTATGAAGAGACACAAATGGGCTCCCCACCATAAGAGACAACTTAAATTTTTTTTCCCGAGATAGAATCAAGACACTAATAGGGGAAGGCCCAAATAGACTCCCTAGTACAAGGGGCATAAATCCATTATAAATTTAAAAAATAATATGCATGATACCAATGGTGGGTCTTCCCACCACAAGAACCAACCATCTTAACCGACCGGCGTGAGTTGACATGAAAAGACCCCAAAATTAAGGAGTTGGGACGGTCGCACGGTTAGTCTGCACAGTTTGGAAAACTGTGCGATACTATGTGGATCCTTATATCTACATGGTTGTTTTTTTGTTCATGGTTAGAACTAACCATGTGAAAACCGTGTGATCAATTTTTCTAGCCAAATTTCCAACCATTCTCCAAAGACTCAATGCAAACCAAAGGGGGAGGGAATAACATTGTGTGATGACATGGGTACAAGACCTTCCACCTATTTCCACCGAACGGGAACAACAGAAGAAATATGATGACACCATAGGTTTAAACTCTTCCTATCTTTCATACTGAGGATAGGACTTTGTACAAGGGTTTAAATGACACTAGGGTTTCCCCTGACTACGCGCCAGCTTGTCTCCGGGACCTATGGCTGGAGCTCAAAATATTGAAGCATCTTCGGCCTCGCAGTTAGGCTGTGGAAACCCCTATATGGATCTTCTTCTTTCGATGCCACAAACAATAACACTGCATGCCCTGATGGGTTCATCAAGACATAACACACTCCATAACTCACTTTACCAAAACCAGACATTTCACTGAAACAAGGGATCAGAAGAAATACACACATCGCACCTTGTTTCATTGGGTGAGAAACAACAGAAGGGCAGGACACGTATAAACACCTTCCTCTAAGATAGAGGATTTGATGTTTTTCCCAAGGGATACATACTCCCAACATAATAGAGAACCTATGAGGATTGTGTGACCTTCACCTTTACAGTCAAAAGAGTACACAACATCACAGTGCGTCACTGAACATGACCCTTGCGATTGATAGAAACAATACATGGAGCAGGACCATATTCCAAGTCCCTAAACAACAGACAAGTCCAAAAAGTGGACACAATATCCTATCAGGACCAAAATCTCAAAAATGGTGGTTTAATAATAACTCTTTCTTAAAAGAAAACTATGAAGAACCCAGAGGCCCTCTTAGACACCATCATGACACTCATCCACACTAATAACCAAAAAACACTTCCACCTTCGATGAATTATGAAACTTAAGAAACTAAGGTCTCTTTCAACCTTCCACAAGCACTGTCCCACTAAAATAGGATCCAAAAATCAGAGAAATTAATGGGTGTAGACTCAATAAAAAAATGTTCGATAAAATATTCCTTATATTGATCAACTGGAGGATTTTCCAATGGCGAAACAATACGGGTTGCACTTCAGTTGTGCATTAACCCTTAATGGGGGCGTACCTTATCCAATGAGAGAACCCAAGGACCCAAAAAATCTGGTCCATTGGTCAAAACATTCCACAAAACAGATCCAAATACATTAATGGAACCACCATAAAGGCATCCCAAAATTTTTTCAAAAGAGACCACTAACCGTCCCTACAACACAGCTTACTGACCAAACACAAACCCAAAACACAGTTCAAACAGAAGGGGTTCTTCAACTCAAAACATCTCACAACATCAACATTTTCAAAAACCCATAATACAGACCATACCAAACTATTCATCAAGACATCATGTTTTTCTTTAAAACAGATTCTTTGAAAACAAACGGTTTAGCAGTAATCGTATCCACCAATGGTACCCCATGGGCCTCACACTTGCATGTTTTTGTGCCACACTGGGCACCCTCCTCATAACTATCACAGCACTCATCCAGTCATGCCATCAACCGTCCATCATCCCATATAACCCCATGCATGTGGTCACTCAAGTAAATACCAAAGGTTAAAACAAAAATTCCTTCCACTTTTCAAAAACAAAATGGTCAACCAACCCAACCTTTTTCTCAAAACTGCTAACAATGAGATCAAAACCCCAATTCACATCTTACAAAACTTTTCATAAGGACACATACATTTAAAAAAGAACTCACTTTCAAGTTATTAACATAAATTTAAAAACATCTCATCCCATTAAAACACCCTTTAATTGTTTAGATAACTATATTGGAAACACTTTTAAAAACCAACTTCAATATGGTTTCGGCTTTCAAAAGAGGTGTAAGCATACTATTTTACATTTCAAAATAATTCTGAAAATTCAGTTCCACAATTTCATAAATCAAAAAATTCCATATTTATTTGAAAATCATTTCAAAAAAACATTAAACTTCTTAAAACCAAGTCACTTTAAAACCAAAGTTCCATGATTTCAAAACTAAAGCACAAAACAATGTGAGAGGAAACTAGTTTTAGTGGGTGACTTGGAAATATGGTTGGCAGCCATATTCCAATCACTTCACCATCACAGAGAGTGTTCTAGGGAATATCCCCAGCTCCACATGGCTTTTCAGACCCTGCGAGCTCACTGAGACCATTAATCCAACTCTATTTTCATTTCCCCTAATCATCATCAGACCAAGAAAACCAAAAGACATAGATAAATCCCAACTTCCCCAGGCAACTTGAATCCCATCATGAGGTGTGGTGATCATCCAACTACTCATAAAAAAAATTCCGAGTCCCGACAATCATAAATCCAGACTATCCCGACTGTTCCCCAAATAACATGACCCAAAGAGAGCGGACCTGCTCTGATACCATTTTGTCACGAACCGAATCGATCGCCACAAAAAATGGCACCAAACCCAGCCCGTAACAAGGCCCTAAGGGCATTCCCGATCCCCGCAGGCTGGCACAAGTGCCTGGGTATCATAAAATGAAAATTGGGAACGATTTACCCGAGTTTATAAACATAAAACAACAAAAGAATCCAATGAAACAAATCTGGATTTTTCAAACCAAACAATCTTTTACAAAAATTCAGAACTGAATTACATAGCTTAAAGGACTGCCCAATAACCCTCATAGAATGGGGCACCGCCCTCAAGCCACCTCCACAAGACTTCACCACCAAGGACCTTCTAGAAACCGGAACCACTGGAACAAAAAAAACTGTACCCAACCTGCGACAACAAAAATAACCAAGTCTACTTACACCCAAGTGTGTAAGTAGGGTGTGAGACAATGTCCAGTAGGATACCACCACTAAGAGATTCCATGTGATAAACATTTAAAGATGAAAATAATTCAAGTTTCCAAAAACATGAAAAGCTAGTTACAATTTCTAAAAGATGAAACTTTGAATAAAAACAGTTTCCAAGTGGGTTATCATTAAGAATCAACACTTTTAAAAATAATGTCAACACTACTGAATTTTCCAGCCAACTCTACCATATGACAATGGTAAGTACAAAGTAAATAATGAGCACAATAAATAGGAAATAACACTTAGGCACTAGCTCGTTCTGGGTCCCAGGTACCTCGTATCTCGGTGAGAGTAACCATCACAATATCTGTTCTTGTGCACGATCCACTAGTAAGGAACATACCCATAACCTAGTGGTCCCCAATCATCATCATCAGAGTTTAGTTAGAGTTGTAAATGTCAATCTTCTTAAGTGGAACTGAGGTCAAACCACATGGATTCACTAGCATACTAGTACACGTCCACCCACCTAGATACCCGGGTTTTCCCTTTATGCTCAAACAAGTTCAACAAACCAAGAAATATACTTTTCACATGAAAATATCACTTCCACATCACACATTATCCAAACATCCCCATGCACATCACACAATTCAAAAATTTAACTTTTCATTCAAATTCATTTTGAAATCAAACTCACACCAAAATAGCCCGCAACACTTTTTTCAAAACTTTCACAATCCAACACATCCTTTAACAATTTTATGAAGTCCCTACAAATATGATAAACATCACATAACAGAACTATTCACATTTAAAATGGTTCATTTGAAAGCATAAACAATCCAAAACAGTTTTCCAATATGGTTTCACCTCTTACATAAATCATTAAACCACTCAAAACATTCATAAAACAATTCCAAATAGTGCACCAAAGCTTTCCAAATAAAACCCATTTCAAAACCATATTTTAAGGACAAAATCACATCAATACATATTTAAAACAGAATTTGAAGCCCCAAATACATTTATTAAACAACTCCCATGTGTTATACAAAGACCTCAAACAATAGTACAAAAGATCCGCATGAAACACACACGTTTTCAAAATCACTTTCAAGAAGTACAACAAAGTTTTACACCTTAAACCCTTAAAAAACCTTTTTAATACCTAGTAGCACACCAATACCCAACCAAATCATAATTTTTATCCCAAACAAGATTTATTAAACAAAATTCATATGTTATAAAACAATCCCAAACAATACCCAAATGGTTGCACATGAAAACACCGAATTTTAAGCTAAAATGAAACTATAAAAACAAATGATTTACCAAATCCAACATAAACAGTTCAAACACCACACACAGAATATTAGGAACATGAATAATAAGTAATTCAAGCAAAATAACTCATCTAGAAATGTTTACACATGGAATCACCTACCTTTTTTGACGAAACCCTCAAAACATGGTGCAAAACATCAACCGCACCACCGCCGCACCTCAAGGGAGATAAATTCAGACCTAGATCGCAAAATTTCGCCACAAATACACCAAATGAAACCCTAGGATAAAACCCTAACTTCTGTAAATTTTATAACATAATGAAAGAGGGAGGAAACCCTAAAGGAAAAGGAAGAGACCAATAAGGAATCACTTACCCAAAACAATCCTGAAGAAAACGCCCCAAAATCGACCAGAATCTGATTTTTAAAATAGATAGAAATTTAATGGAGTTTATAAAAATAATTATGAGGTCATTTAAGTTCTATAATGGGGGGGAAATAATAAAAAATGAAGGATTTATTAAAGGATCAATTTACCTCCTCAAATCTGGGCGATTTGTGCAATCAAGAGATATTTCTCCCACTTTCGCGATGCAACCAAGCTCCAAATAGGGGGAGGAGAGTTTGGGGGCGCGCCTTAGGTATGTGGGATCTAGGGAGAGTTGGAATCACCGAAAAAACGCAAATAGTGAAGGAGCTATTAAAAAATGAAAAATTATTTTTAATGCAGGAAATGAGATTTCGGGCAGGCCCAATATCTTAAATAAAAACCCATATCCTCCATGATTATGGATTCTTAAATGGTCCAAATTAATATTTTGGTGTTAATATTTCAGGGGATGACAATTAGGAATTGGAATGGATGAAAAATGTTGAAAATTGAAGAAGTTATAAAGGAATCAAAATTTATTTTTAAATCTGGAATTGGGCTCACGGTTTGGCCCAATTCATAAAAACTCACCCATTCCTCCATAAATGCTTGGGAAACCCTCAAAACAAAGCATGAATGGAAATTAAATGTAATTTAACTTTAAAATAAGTCATGTATGTGACATTTATGTTCCCATGTTTCTCATTATATTTTAAAAGCTATTGATCTTTGGAAGCTTGTTAGGGATGTTTTCAATAAATTTTTATTGATGTATCTTTTTTTATGTTCCTAATTACCCAAATACACTATTATAATTGATATTCTAGGTTTTTTAAGTGTATTTTGATGTTATAAAATTGTAATTAATGTTTAATAATAAATATAAATTTCATATTTGGTATGATAGGGATGTGTAGTTATTTTTGGGATTGGGATTTGAAAATAATAGAAAATGACTTGGGGATAACACCATGAATAGGAAATAATCCCAATGTTTTTAATGTATATATTAAGTGGATTCCATGAAAATACACCACTAAATTGATACTAAAATTTGTTATGGATCTTTTATTTATGTACCAAGGTGTGATAGCACTGAAAACACCTTATTGAGCTAGACCCAATCGGGAACTAGTGCATGACATTGAGAATTTCACACACGTAGTTTAACAATCCATGTGGATATTATTTGATAATTTCAAAAACATGTTACAAACCAATATTAAGAGAAAAACATTCCTAAACTAGGATATTTTATGAAATATATCGATTATAACTTATAATGGATCCTCAAAATTCATAAGGTAGGGAAATAAATTTCATTTGTTTGTTTTCCCTTAAATTTCATTTTCATACCAGTTATGTGTTTAATAAATGAATATTATGCACCCCTAATTTTCCCTTTATTCGAGTCAATGGATATAAAGATGATGAATAGAATCAATAACCATTGTGATGTGCAATGTGATAACAGCCCAAATGAGTTTCTTAACATGATTGGAGATCAAGTATACCTTATTTTTAATATTACAAACCAACAAACACAAAAAACAATAAACAACCAGCACAAATTTTACTATCCAATGAAATAAAAAAAGGATGATAACATATCATAGAAGTTCATATAATTAATATGATAAATAAAAATTAAATTAAATTCCCATCATATAAAAATGTGGAAAGAGGCACTAAGGTAAATTACATAAAGTAACTATATAGTGTTTTAAATGTGGAAAAATAGGGTAGAAAGTTTCTTGTTTCCATTGAAAATAGAAGAGTTTAATGGAATATAATAAATTAATTCATAAAACACCTTAATTATTGTTCCAAGATATTTATTATATATGTATTTGAAACATATGTTGAATGGTACTAATAAACTATGGATGTGATTTAGTGATAAGGTGATATATTAGAAATCACTTTATTAATGGTCTGATAAACATTAATATGTGTTTAATGTTTTATGGAACATAATGAGTCTTGGGATGATAAGTATAATTATAATATTATAATAATAAAAATTTATACCACTTTTTGATGATTTATGCGAGGGAATTTAATAATTATTAAGTATATTTTTTTTAAAAAAATTACAGGATCACGTATTTTTAACCCTGACATGACAAATGATATTATGTTAGATTTTTTATTGGGATGAGGTATATATATACCCATTAGGTCAAATATAATGGATGATTTGATAGGAATGAATTTATTTTATCGACATGTAATAGTAATGGTATAATAAAAAGTTTTATGTTAAAAAAAATTTAATGTCGAGGTTTTGGTTTTATTTGGGATATAATGGTATTTAATTAAGGAATGATCTCTATTAAATAGTATTTTTTTATGAATTTTGGAGATTAAATTATCAAGGATTAATAATTTTATTTTTCAATATTATTTATTTAAATCAGTTTTTGTTTTACTAAATATATGAGTAATATCTTTTTATTTTTTCATTGGATTATGTGATACATTATAAGTTTTTTCTAGTCCTTCATACATAAAAAATTCATCTTTACTAATCATCATTTCGATAAAAGATTATATTTTAGTGGAAATCGATTAGAGAACAAAATTATAATTTTCATGAAACTATATTTTATTATGTTTGATTTATAGATGCTGATGTAAATCCTTAACTCTATAAAAATTATTATCATAAAAATGTTGTCACATTATAACCTAATGGTGTTTTCACCCACATCAGATTTATGTTTTTGGGTGTTATTGACTTTTTCCTAACCATGTTCTATATCATTATCTATTCATTATTATTATTTAGTTCGTTTTATTAAATTTATATATATCACTTTCCACTTGTATTCTCTTATATAAAAATTTTTTTCTATAATGACCACCATACATCCCATTCCCTCTTTTCAAGTGGATGTTTTATTAACCCTATTTACAGTGTTGTTTTTCAATAAATATAATTTCAATTGTCAAAAAAATTGATTACCAACACCATGTTAAAATTTCAATGATGAAATTTATTAATGTAGAGAAAAATGTGACTCCCCATTTTTTAAATGGTGAAACTATGTTATATAGAGTATGTGAAATGAAATATTAAACCTAATTAAAAATGATTATGTAAATATCAAATTTTAACCTAGCCAACAATCAATGGAAAGGAATAGGATTAGATAAATTATGAAAAATATATAAATTTTTATCTCAAAATAAATATGTTTTATAATTTATTTAAAAACTAAATTAATTATTATCAATGACATTTTATTTGAGAAAAATAAGTTATCAAATAAAATTATTTCTTATTCCTATTATGGAAAAACATTATAATTTCAATAACTGTTTGAAAATGTATTAACAAAATAATTATAATTTTTTAAGTTATTATATCAAAATTATCTTAGGTTGAAATATTTTTTCTTTCTGAAAACACATATCATTCATTGAATAGTGAAAATAACAATTTTTATGTAAAACTATCATTTATTTTGATAAATTATGTAATTTAAATGTCACATTATTATTTTAGATTTTATTTGGATGTTAGATATGTATTAATTATACATATTTAATCAAATTAATTACATCTTAATCATGTTATTTAAACAAACTATATCATTTTATATTTATTCCTCAAAACACATTTTCCTAAAAATTATTTTAGAATGAATAATGTTTCCCTTTTTGAATAATTTAAAAAGAAACCATAATGAAGATATATTTAAATAAAATTTATAGATAATATATTTATCACTATTATTTGACTTAAATATGGTTAATATTAATAGTTATTGAGTTAATATAAAATCATATTTTTATTAAAAAGTTCATTTTTTAGAAAAATTGTTTTCCATCATGCTTCCATTATTTATTTGAAATTAAAACCTACCACGTCTGTGAATTTATTTTGATAAAATAGATTCCATATTTTTATTAATAATTATTAATACTAGTTAATAAGTTCATCTTAATATTAGGATAATATGACTATTACTTCTAATAACTTTATATTCGCCGTGGTAAAAGATAAAATATTTTAATTGAGCTTAAACTAATTTATGAAAAACTAGAAAAATTTATCCCTAATAGTATAAAAATTTATATTTTATTTTAAATGAAGTTATGATTATTATTTTTCTTATAAATAATAAATAAATTATTTTGGAAAGAATTAAATTTTCATGTTATAAAATAAAAATTTTATTTATGTTTCATATGAAAATTCTATCAAGGTGTTAATTTTTGTTAAATTAATGATTTTTTAAAAAAATTACCCAAATAAAATATTACTATTAAATAAATTTTATTATATTTAAATGAAATTATAATTATTATAAAGTCATATTTAATTGTTATAAGGTTTTGAAAACTATTATTGATGAAAAATCTCATTTCTTAATAAATGTCGATTCATAATTTAAAATTAAATATTCAAATATTAAAAAATACTTGTAAATAATATATATTTCTTGTAATAATTACATTGAAACTATCCAATAGTGAGTGTTTCTTAATTTCCAATGACAGTGTAATTATTTAGTAAAACATAATTATTTTATAAATATATAGTATGTATTATAACATCATATGGAGCCAAAAATGATTTCATAATTTTTATAAATCATATAAATGAAAAAATATTTGGTTACACTTTAAAATAATTAGTTTTTGAGGTTATATGATTAATTTTATAAATAATTTCAGATTCCTCCATTATCAATATTGTATTTAGTGGTATTAAAACCAATATTTATAAACATGACTGAAATTAACATCACCATGGATAATATTTTAATTCTTTAGGACCATGTACATATAAGATAATTAAATCCACATCTAAAATTGTTATGTCGTCATTACCTTTTAAATTTTACCTTAATATCTAACTTATGTTATTATAATAATATATCATTTTCCCATATTTTTAAAAACATTTCATTAGTAGTAACTATGATAAAATTTAGTAAGGGATCTCTTTCTCTTCTTTTCCATTCAAGAACATTCATTTTAGTTAGACTTTTTAATATAAAATGGATATGTTTACATGAATTTATAAATATCCCTATGTTGTCCAATTAATTTCCTATTAATTATAGATCATTTATTCCATATAACATTAGTATTAACCATATCCATTGCAATGATGGAATTTTTTAAGGGTTCTTCTCCTTATCATTATTCATGAATATTCTTCAACTAATTAATTTCACTCAAAATTAATAATCGTGGGATTTTTTACAAATTATTATTAAAATACATTTGATTTAAAGATTACATGATACCCCTTTTTCTATCATTAAATGATTTTATAGATCCTTATGTATGGTTCTCATGTTGGTGAATTTTCACATCGATTTTTCAATAAAAAGCCATTATATTGTAAATACCATCACTATTTCAACTCAAGGGTATTCACTTATACATACATATACATCCTTGATTGGGGAATTCCATATATATATAATCCAAATTTATGGATCTTGGAATTAAATTTGATGAAATATGAACCTATGTTTAATGATTTATGTAACACCCTTAGCCCAGAATCCCAGAGCTGGTGCATAATTTTAATACTTTTGTATGATTAGAAGGAATCAAGTCCCAAAAAAGTGATCAGTTTAGCAGTATTGTAAAATTTATTACATATATGAATGTTAAATTACACATTAGAAAATAAAACACAATATAAATGATCCTTTGAGAATAACATTAATCCCCTAGGTTAACCCTACATATCAATCATAATACACCTCTTGGAATCCTGGGAAAATAAAACATAAGAAAGGGGTGATCTCAAATGCTCTGTAAGTGTAAGAAATACAATGGGAGATAACATAAACATTAGGCATGGTAAATAATTGAAAATACATGCCTTTAAAAATAATAAACATGAATACTTTATGGAAGGAATATTAGCTAAGTAAATAATGCCATAATAAAAAATAGTAATGGGTATTATACTAGT
Source organism: Viscum album (assembly GCA_963277665.1). Taxonomy (NCBI): domain Eukaryota; kingdom Viridiplantae; phylum Streptophyta; class Magnoliopsida; order Santalales; family Viscaceae; genus Viscum; species Viscum album. The sequence continues at coordinate 557,579,719 of OY728138.1, forward strand.
TGAATAATGACCTGAACCATCAATATTACTTTCATATTGAGGGAATGTATAATGCGGGACATTCTGAAACATTTTGTCAAGGCCTCGTCCAAGGCATCTAAAAATGATTAAGGCCTCAGCCAAAACTATATATCAAATTGGGAAAGGCCTCAGCCAATTCCTCGTCTAATTGTCTCATGAGACCTAACAATTAACCAAGGAGCTATTGCAGGCTTCACCTATCACATAGTATGTCCAATACATTCCTCACATGAAAAGGTTAAAACATAACATAATCATTAATATTAATACTAGAAAACTAAATTTAAATACATTAACCATATACCATGAATGGTATAAAAATAACACATCCACGGTCAAGTAAATCACAAAACCATCAATACAATATGGAAGATTTTTATCATAATAAATCAACTTCAAACAGGTTTAGAATCCATCAAAGGATATTGACATAGATGAAATCAAAACAATTTGAAAGAAATATCTCTTTCTATTTTGAAATCAATTAAGATTCACATAATAATGAAAGAAAAAATTTATTTTGAAAATATTATTATAAGTTTGTAAGTGATGCTTTGACGATGTTATAACTCTAGAAAATAGCAGCACTCACCATATAATTAAAAAAAAGACAGTATTACCTTAATTTTTTCAAAAAGATCATAAAGTAAATTGTTTGGAAAACGATGAAAATATTCCTTTAAAAACATATAAGGTCAAATAAGGGAATAAATTACTTTAACTCATAGTCTAGTAAAGAGTAAAAATGTTTTGAAATACATTTTTATGGAAACATGGACGTGGATGATAAATAGGTCCCAGTAGATACTTATATAAATCAACCTTGGATAATGACGAGATTGTGAAATTAACCATTACCTTGCACATTCCTTCAATTGAGGGTACATTTAACCTCTTGTATAATGACCATAGTATGTTATTAAATTTTAACAGAACCATATTCATATTTATTATATCATATATGATTCATTTATGACTTTATACTCCCCATTTAATAATGATATCCATGTTAAATTTACATTTTTGGTAATAATTGCTTTCTTTATTGTACACATTTTAACTTGTTATTCATGATCGTATCATTTAGATCACTATTGAAATAATTCCATAATATAAAACATGATTTATATATAATTTATATTTAGAATATAAATATTTATAATAGACAGATATATGAAATGGAAAACACCATTTATGGAGATGGTAGGCCATACGTACGCATAAACGTTGTTTCCGTTTTCATATCATATTGAACGGAAGTAAGTGAATGAGATATATGTAAGTACATCAATATATATATATAGTTGAATTATTATGTCTTATATTAAATACTTATTAATAATAAATATTATTATAATCATCATTGAATGGTGAACCTAGAAATGAATCTCATCGCATCGTGGAGACGGTAATCTGTAAGTACACACGAGCGAGGATATCATTTACATAAAGATTAAAATGTGTAGAAGTGGATGGTATATTAATTTTATAGAAACATTATCATGTTATTTTAATTATTTATATAAATATTACTCATCATTATATCCATCCAAGAAACATTGTTTTGAATAACAAATTACACCATGATGTCGAGACTGTAAGCCGTACATACACACACATGGTGACATTATCATTCATAGGATGGATCGGATAATGAATATGTAACATCATGGGTAAATAAAGGATAATACTATTTCATATTTATTAATATTTGTGAATTAAATATTAATTTTACTTTAAAGGGGCTTCTATGTTCGATAGCGTACCCGATACGCAACTACGAGTTTCTTTGAAATCTTACGTTGCACACTAATAATATAACATTATTATTTTAAATGGCAGTTAACACGTAGTGGTTGTTTTGGCGGGGAAGAATATAAATAACTAAAATATGATTATATATGTTTGTTAAATGTTTTTACATTTATCCAATAAAATATAAAGGCTTAAAATAATTAAAGATTTCAATTTTAGGCATAGATACTCTAATATTCACTAAAAGGTCGATTTATCACCTTTTGATGCAGAACCCTCATTAAAAATAGTTTTGGTCACTCTTATACATTCTATTGGACCAAATAAAATCCTTTTTTAGAATCAGGACATCAAAATTTACTTTGTGTATGTATTTGTTATTTTTTCCGAAAAAGTTCATTTTTAATGAATAAGTGAAAAATGTTGTATTTTAATTCAAAACTTCATTTTAATCTAAATTATTTATATGATTAGATTATCTTTTGAATTGGTTTTAAAGTGAAATTAGAATATATTTTTAACATTCAATCCAATGGTGGTCATTGGAATTAATTTCACTTTGAATTTGGACTTAAACAAGTGTCAATCTTTTGATAGATATTGTTTCTTAAACACACTCTATTTGTATTGAAAACAGGAATTAATTATTAAATTAATTTAAGCAACTTATATGATTTTAATTTTGTAAAATAGACATTATTTTTGAATTCAGAATATATAATATCACTTAGGGTGAAATTTTGGTATTTTTCTGAAAACCTTCAATTTTTGATTAATAGTGAAACCACTAAGTAGTAGTTAAAAAACTAAATTATTAATTTAAATGAAACTTTACCACATCTGTGATTTGAATTTCAAAAATCCAACATACATGGCTTTCATTAGTAAGTAAAATTTGGTTCAATGGTATGAAAATAATTTTATGGTGAATAGTAACCTTTACGTTTTATTAATCGCGATTAAAGGTAATTAGTGTAATTTAATGTAAAAATAATGTTATAAAAATATTAAATCACCTTGACACATGTCCTAAACTAATTTTATGAGTCATGAACATCCATGAAAATCCATGGGTGAATTTATGGGACCCCATGGAGCAACATGGGTAAGATAATGACATTAATACCTTTTATTTAAAGTAAAAATAAAAATGTCACAAACATGTATTTTTTTTACTAAAACAATTTTTACATGGGGTTATTTAAATGATATATTTGAATCTAAATATTAATTAGAAATATAAAAATATTTCCTACAACATGTTACTTTTTTATAATTTTTAGACATAAAATAAATAATATTATTTATGACATAATGATGATGCACTGTTTACGTCATTAATGAATGATTTAAATAAATAAGAAGATAATGTTTATAATAATATCCAACACTTGTCCAATTCTTATTGGATGATTTTATTTTGAAAATGTTAAACCTTATCTTTGGCATTAATAAATTTTTTACCTTTAGAAACCTAAAATCATGATATAATAAAATAATAGTTTCATGCTTTCCAAAAGAGCCCCTCCTCTCCCTTATAAAACGACCCCAATTCCTACCCATTTCAAACACTTCTCAAGCCCATTAACTCGTCCAAACTCTACTCAAATAAGCTCCAAATATCCCTCTCTTCATCCTAGAAGCCTTACCTAAGGCAGAAATCTCTTCAAGAAACCCTTTTGAATCAAACCAAAGGGAGTTACACGAATTAAAGGTAATGTCTTCTCTTATGTTCTTTTGTTTTATTTTTCTTCTACAACCCCCTAAACTATTTTTTTCATATCTTTTCTAAAAACAACAATATATTCAATATAATAGGATTTTTTATGAGAAGTATTCGAGCTACACTTACACACACCTTCGTCTAATGGTTAAAGAACATATTGTTTCTGTGGATGGTGAATTACTGCTTCACGAAACGATGATTGTTCAATCTTCTCTTAACACCTATAATGGTGGCCATTAAGATATCACTGTATTTATATATGATATATATTATGTTTATGTTTTCCTTATTCCCTTGTATTTTTCATTTATGTCATACCTTTATGGTTTCCATAATGGATAAACGAGATAATTTCATTTTAGGAAGTGTGGACAACCGCCCCCTCAAAGTGATTTCAATCGTTAATGCCATATGTGGGAAGTTTAAAGGATGGACATAATAATATTATATATGATATTATACTTTAATTATAATTTACCTTTATATCATTGTGATTTAATTCCATTAAATACGAAATATAAATGAATGTAGCGTTCATGCGTACGTATGACTTAACATCTCTATGAACTGTGCATTTCATTTATTACCTATAAATGTTATGTACTATTATAAATACATGTATATGATAGATATATATTATATATATGATATCCAAATAATTAATATCATTCTGGATATAATGAAACTTTGACAACATGAACAACATGTAATTGTAAGAAGTCCATTTTTGACATAAGTACCAAACATCGACAAAACAAACATTATTAACCTAAATGATTAAATAATGTTTATAACATGGAAATAAGTGATTTAAAAAGAATAATAAACATGAAAAAGGTTTTTAAGAAAGTAGAAATTAACTTTAGTTTATTATTCGGGAGATTAAATAATGATCGATTCAAGTCGGACACGAGGTAAGGGACTTCGTCTTAATCTTCTTTCATTGAGGCATATTTTGTTCTAATAAAAGACTTTCTTTTATACGCTATATAAAACACCTTTGACTTTTTGTTTCATTCAAAGGGAATATTTTTATACGAAGTTTTTTACTAAATGAAAAAAAAAGTAATGTTTCTTTTAACGTACTCGGTGACAATGACCTTTTCCGCCGCCGCGAGTACTACTTGATCATTGGCTTCCTTAACAAGTCGTAATGTTTTTAAAAGAAAATAAATACCATCCACTCTTTTATATATTTTGGTATTGAAAATGGTTTTGATAATGGGTTTGTTTTTTCAATATAATTAAGTGATATATTGTTATTTAAATGTGGAAATGTTTTCTTTCTATTATATTTGTTTTATGTTATATGATTTTATAATGGTACCTGGACATTTGACGGGTGTTACATGATAAACCAAATGACGGGTGGTGTCGTGAATACCAGGACGGGTGGTTACGTTATAACCTCCAATAAATAGGGTATGGAAGTCAGCCGTGTGGCTATTCTATTTAGTGACATGTGTGGAAGTTGACCGTATGGTCATTCCACTTATGTATCTTTATGTCCCAAGTTACCTTTATATGTTATGTGTTCTTTATATGGGTTTTATGATACTCTTTTGGTTATAAAACGGTTTGTAATGATCTTTTATTCAGTGAAGAATGTTTACTACATCATAAAGGTGAAAATTATTACTTATGATAATGTATTCATGTTTTACCTATATTTTTATGAAAACTAACAGTTTTCCTTCTTTTTGTATCCCTTACTGATCTTTTTATGCTCACACCAAATAATTGAAATGTTTTTCACATGACATAATGTGGAATAGGGTCAAGGGTGAGATCAAGGAAAATTAATGTTGTCTTAAACATGGAACTAGACATGCATATTTTTTCAAGGGTTCATATTTTGTAAAAAAATGGAAACTGTATAGAAGTGTCTACTTTGTAATCTTATGAGATGTAATAGTTATGTCCTAATTCTTTAAAACTCTAAACCAGAAAAGATCCTCAATGTGAATTATTCTTTTAATTCAAGATTATGTAATGTTTTAAGGCTTGGACCTTATATAATATGGTTGTAACATATTTATAATAACATCACAGGATGTATAAGGTACTGGAGCTATTATTTTGGTTTGGAAATAACAAATAAAGAGAAAGTGGAAGAATAAAAGTATTTTGAAAGAGGTGATAAAATAATTACCTATTCTTCGGGTGTTTCCTTTTGATTTGAAAAAAAAGGCTCTTTAGGTTTGCTTTATTATCAAGTAATGTTCTCTAGGTAGAATTTAGGGAACTTGGGAGGATATTTGGGAAGGGGTTGGCCGAGCCAAATGGATTTGGAGGTGTGAATTTGAGAAAAGGGGAAGTGCCTTGTTATAAGAGAGGTGTGAGTCACTTTAGGAAAACCTTGAAATATTATTTTATTATTAAATCGTTATCATATTCTAATGGTTCCAAATTGATTTATTTCAATGATAATGTGGGGATGGGTCAAAAAAGACTCAACCAATAGGTTTTATACATGTTTCAGTCATAATATTAACCCTATCTTTTAGATTTTACTCTTAGTTAAATAGTTTAACTTGTACGGTGTCTTATTGTACTGTTACACTATATGGTTAATAAACATACTCTAAACATTCAAGATGACCTCAATTGGTTTATTAATGACATATATAATATTAGTTATGTTCATTTGATGAACCTTATATTTTTTGAAATATTATATAATTTAATAATATAATATTTGTTTTAGAACCTCATTTTTGTCAACTTTGACTCTATTTAGTATTTGGTTTTTATGAAAGTCATCACAACTTGATCACTTCGAAAAAAATGCATTGAATCAACCCTAAAAAGTCATATTAACCTGTAAAATTAGTTTATGTCATAAAAACATTGCAATTATAGTTATTTTAATACTTATAATACCATTTATTTGATTCTTTCCTAGATAAGGTAATTACTGCAGCATTAGTCTGTCGTAAATAATTTTAATTATTTAATGTCTAAAAAATTTAAATAAAATACCATTATATAAGAAATCTATATATATTTCTAATGAATATTTATAGTCGAATATATCTTATGTTTATCCCTATATTAGAAATGGTTTAGTTATTAAACATTGAATTTAACACTTTCAACTCTTCTTTAAATAAAATAATAATAAATGTCCTAATCTAATCCAAGTGGACCGAAATGATATTATTTTATTTAAATGGTTGTTTTTTATTTAAATAAACGTATCCAATAGAATTATGACATCTATTAGGGTATTTATAATATCATTTTTACCTTTAATTACCCTATTTACTTTTAACCATGGTAAATAAATGTAAAAAGTTACTATTCAACAAAAATTATATTCATCTTATTGAACAAAATTTTACATACTGATATCAGCCACATCTCTCAGATTTATGAAATTCAACTCATAGATGCGGTAAAATTATTTTTTATGAAAATTTGCAAATACTCCTATAAGGTGGGTAAAAGACGGTAAAAAGTTCAATAAAAATTTATACATCTATTATTATTATAAAATGACTCAAATGAAATAATATTAACATATATAGGTATTATATATCTATTTTTACTTAAAATAAATTTAAATAAAATAAATAATTATTTATAAAAAAAAGTCGATTTCAAACAATAACGCTGTGTTTTTCACTATTCATCAAAAATTGAATGTTTTCAGAAAAATACCAAAAAATCACCCTAAAATAATTTTGATATTTCGAATTCAAAAATGAATTTTATTTTTAAAAATTAAAAACATTTAAGTTTCATTAATTAATTTAAAATTAATTTTTATTGTCAAAACCAAAAAATAGGTTTTTAAAAAGTAAATACTATCAAAAGATTGACACGTGTTTATTCCAAATTTAATTGTGAAATTACTTATATTGACTTATAATGTATTAAATGATAAAAAAATATAATATAATTATACTTCAAAACTATTCAGATACATATTTTAACACTATATATTATTTCTATTAAAAAAGTTGTTTTTAATTAAATCATAGTATTTTGCATTATTCATCAAAATATGAAAGTTATAAAAAAAGTACCAAAATTTTATCCAAAATAAATATTTATGTTCTTATTCTAAACAAGAATTTAATTTTACTCAATTAAAAATATAAAAGTTTCAAATTTTGAATTTAAAATTGGTTCGCCATTAAAAGGCGGTAAAATTTCATTTTTTGAAAAATACTTCTTTTATCTGAAGAAGTGAATTTGTTCTTATATTATTTCTAAGAAACACATAATATGTATCTAAAAATTATATTGAGTATATAAAATTAGAAATTCAGTTAATAGTATTCATAAGTGCTTTTTAATGGCTAGATGGTTAGTCATGGTGCGCTTGAACTCAGTGTTGTGTGTTGCACAATTTATTGAATTACATTGAATATATATAACCTACTATGAAATCATGGGGTGTTAAATTTTCCCCTCCTTCAATAAATTTCATCCATTCCATTTGAAAAAAAAATTGAAAATAATATGTAAAAAAATAGAAAAATACCTTTACAGAAAACCCACATCGGAAATTGGGTTAATAAAATTTAGTCTTAATAAGAAGGAAAGGGAAATAAAAAATACACCACCAAATTATGATCTCAATTAGGAGAACATTGGTGTAAACTAAAGAAATATTATTTGATGAAGAATGTAAATATTTTCAGGGGTGATAGAGGTCATCAATCACATACAAGTGTAAAATTTACTCCCTCAAACCCATCAATCTATGATGATTTAAAATATCATCGGTTCAAAAAAACATAAGTTATTATGATAAGACATTTTTGGGTTTACTATCCCTTTACTAAATTTTACAAATTAATTTATTAATAGAATTACTAGAAAAAAATATACTTGACAAGTAGAGTTTCATCCTTCATCTAATTCCTACCACAAACTCATCATTGACTTCAAAAGATAATAGAATTCAAAAATATTATATTTATCTTAGTCATATACGGTTCCAAAAATAATGAATTTATAATTCATCAGTCAGAGCATTTAAAATAACTACATTATACAAACTTGGACATTACGTAGGCTAGGGGTAGGTGATTTTCCTTTGTCACCCTTCGATTGCGGGTTGAAGTCTCGCAGCCTTGCCGGACGCGATGGGTTGTCACCTAACCTCTGGGTTTTCCTTTTTATAAGAATACAAAAATAATCTAATGAAATGATTTAACCTTGACAGTAGTATCCAATATCAATCTAAATCCATTCCAACTATTAGACTTATCCAAAATACTTCTGTCCAAATTCACAATAGAAAAATTTACAAAGAAGGTAAACACAATGAAGATCTTTTTTTCACATTATAACATTTGAATACCTTCATAATCTATTCATTTAAAATATGGTAACACCCTGAATTATCATAAAACCATAATGATTACATTCATGTTCATTTATTCCTTATAGAATACTGGATATACTCCTTATATTCAAAAATGATGTAAACTCTAACAATGATGGAATAAAAAACCATTAATCAGTTCTAAGGATGTAAATAATATCCAATATAATTTATCCCAATTAATAATAACTTATTCCAAAATCAGTACTTCAGTATCAGTACAATATTAAATTTTTATCTTTCCTCTAACCGTGTATTTCCCAAAAATATTAACTTACTATTGAGTCACTCTTCTTGGTACCACATAATATAAAATCATTAATGAAATAGTACTACAGTACAATCCTTATATAATGCATAATTATTATTACCATTATATCATTTATTTAATACTCAAATGACATAATTCATTAATATCAACATAAGAGCACTAGCTATTACACTTCAACTGTGTTAATATGAGAACTTGATTATTATCCAACATCACCATTTGTGGTATACTCTGATGATTTAGACATTGATTCGCATAGTGTCCCAAATCCTTCTAGATGAAACATTATACATTTGAAACTTTTTTCTTATCCTTGCAATCACGTACTCGGTGTCCTTTTTCTCCACACTTATAACAAACTCCCATTACCTTCAAGCATTTACCTAGGCGATTATTTCAACAATTATCCCATATGTGGAAATCCTTCTTTCCCTTATTTCCTTTATCCATCCTTTTCTATACCGTCATTTTCTTCTATGCATTCCCTTCAAAGCCATAGGACTCAGAAAATTCTTTACATATATTGTTATCACATGATAATATTTCTTCATATGATGATAATATGTGGGAGACTATTTCCTTTGTAAATGATGGCTTAATTCCATGAAAGATATGATCCTTCTTACTCTTTGGATCATGTGTATTGTTGGAGTTCTCATTCCATCTACAGGGAGCAATTTCTAAACAATAACATACACTAGGATAGTTTTATGAATCGTAAATCATAATTCAAAACTTGTAAACTACCTAACGTAAATTTAAAATATTATTCATATAATCTATAATAATAAAAATTTGTTTTCGTTGAGAAAATATTAACTCGTAAATCCTTCATAATGGCTTATAAAAAATGAAAATTATCCTAAGCATATCCCTCAGGAGTGTCGTAACCAAAAGTGAAGCAAGGCCCATTATCGTGTACCAGGATACCTCAGGTCAAGCCCGAAACTCCATGTCAAATTTTTTAATCCTACGTACATCTGTTCCAAATCCACATCTACCTTCTTGTATCTAGACAGGTATGTATTGAAAGGAAAATTCACAAAATAACTACATTACCAAAATTCTAGTATGTTATTCTATTCTAATCCTCAAAGTCTATCTAAGGGTAATGTTCTCTAATCAGAGTTTTACTAAATCTAGTATCCACGGTTATTGCTAAAATTATTCTGATAACAACCATAACGCCTCGACCCCAGAATCCAGGAGCCAGAGGATTATTTTAATACATTGGAATGATTATAATGAATCAAGTCCCGAAAGACTGATCAGTTTAGCAGTCTTGGAAAATAGATTACATACATGAACTTTACATTACACATTAGAAATTAAAAGACAACATAAATGATCCTTTGAGAACACCATTAATCCCATATCTTAACCCTGCATTTCAATCATAATACACTTTTTGGAAACCTGGTAAAATAAAACATAAGAAAGGGGTTATCCCAAACACTCAGTAAGAGTAAGAAATATAGCAGAAGATAATATAAACATTAGGCATTGTGAATAATTGAAATCACAAGCCTTTACAAATAATAAACATGAACACTTTGTGGTAGGAATATGAGATGAGTAAATAATTCTATAATTAAACATAGTCATGGGTATTCTACTGGTTGAATTACCACATGAACCATAAATATTATCTTTATAATGAGGGAATGTATGAAGCGGGACATTCTGAAACATTTTGTCAAGGTCTTGGCCAAGATGTCTAAAAATGATTAAGGCCTCGGCCAAAACCATATATCAAATTGGGAAAGGCCTTATCCAATTCCATGGCTAATTGTATCATTAGACCTATTGATGTAGCAAAGAGCTATTGCGGGCTCCACCCGTCACTTACTAAGTCCAATAAATTCCTCATATGAAAAGGTCGAAACATAACATAAACATTCGTTTTAAAACTAGCATACGAAATGTAAATACATTAACCATATATCATGAAAGTTATAAAAATAACACATCCATAGTCAAATATATCACAAAACCTTCAATATAATATGAACTATTTTTATAATTAAATATCAACTTCAAACATGTTTAAAATCCATCAAAGTATATTGACATAGATGAAATCAAAATAATTTAAAAGAAATATCTCTTTATATTTTGAAATAAATTAAGAGTAACATAATTATGAAAGAAAACATTTATTTTGAAAATATTATTATAACTTTATAGGGAAAGATTCGACTATGTTATAATGGTGGGAAATAGACGCACCCTCCATATAAGTTAAAAAAATAAATTCTTACCTTAATTGTGTCGAAAAGGTCATAAAGTACCTTGTTTGGAAAATAATGGAAATATTTATTTCAAAACATATAAGGTCAAATAAGGGTATAAATGACTTTAAACCATAGTCTAGTAAATATTACAAATGTTTTTAAATACATTTTTATGAAAACATGGATGTGGATGATAAATAGGTCCCAGTAGATACTTATGTAAAACAACCTTGGATAATAAAGAGATTGTGAAATTAACCATTACCTTGCACTTTTATTTGGTAGAGGATACATTTAACCTCATGTCTAATGACAATATCATGTTATTAAATTATACCAGACATATATTCATATTTATTATACCATACATGATTCATTTATGACTTTATACTGCCTATTTAATAATGATTTCCATGTTAAATTAACATTTCGGGTAACAATCGCATTCTATATCATACGTGTTTTAACTTGTTATTCTTGATCGTAAAATTTAGATCATGATTTAAATACTTCTAGAATATAAAAAATGATTTATATATAATATATATTTAGAATATAAATATGTAAAATATATAGATATATGAAATGGAAAACACTGTTTATGGAGACCGTAGGTCGTACGTACGCATAAACATTTTTTCCGTTTTCTTATCGTATTGAACAGATGTAAGTGAATGAGATATATGTAAGTAAATAAATATATATATATATATATATATCAGTTGTAGTATTATGTCATATATTACATACTGATTAGTAATATATATTTTTATAATCATCATTGAATGGTGAACCTAAAAATGAATCTCATCGCGTCGTGTAGACGGTAATCAGTACGTACACACGAGCGAATATATCATTTACTTAATGATTAAAAGGTGTAGAATTGGATGGCATATTTATTATACAGAAACATTATCATATTATTTTCATTATTCATATACATATTAATCATCATTATATCCATCCCAATAACATAGTGTTGAATAACAAATTACACCACGGCGTGGAGACGATAAGTCGTACGTACGCACGCATGGTGACATTATCATTCATAGGATGGATAGGATAATGAATATTGTAGTACCATATTTATAATAACATAACAGTATGTAGAAGGTATTGGAGATGTTATTTTGGTATGAAAATAACAATGAAAGAGAAAGTGGATGAAGAAAAGAACTTTGAAAGAGGTGATAAAATAATTACCTATTCTTCGAGTGTTTCCTTTTGATTTGAAAACAAGGTCTCCTTAGGTTTAATTTATGATAAATGTAAGTATTATTGGTTAAATTTATAAATTTTTTGAGGAGATTTTTGAAGGGTTGGGATGAGCCAAATGGCTTTGGAGGTGTAAATTTGAGAGAATGGGAAGTGCCCTTTTATAAGAGAGGTGAGGGTGACTTTTGGAAAACCGTGAAATATAATTTTATTATTAACCAATTTTCGGATTCTAATGGCTCCAAATTGATTTATATCAAATATAAGGTGGGTATGGGTCTCAAATCAATCAAACAATAATATTTAGATAGGTTTAGGTCACCATATTAACCAAATCTTTTAGATTTAACACTTAGTTAAATAGTTTAACTTTTACCGTGTCTTCTTGAATTCTTACACTATATGGTTAATAAACATACTCTAAACATACAATAGAACCTAAAGTGGTTAATTAATGAAATATATAATATTATTTAAGTCCTTTTTCTGAACAGTATATTTTTAGGAATATTATATACTTTAATAATATAATATATTTTAAAAAAACTCATTTATGTCAATTTTGACACTACTTAGTATTTATGTTTTTAAAGCCATAAAAACATGATTACTTCAAAAAAGATACATTTAATAAACCTTAAATTTTCATATTAACCTATAAAATTCTTGGATATTATAAAAGCATTGAAATTATATTTATTTTAATATTTATAATACCATTTATTTGATTCTTTCATTAATAATGTAATTAATGCATCATCGTTGTGTCATTTATAAATTTAATTATGTAATATATAAAAATTATAAACAAAACACCATTATGTAAGAAATATTTAGAGATTTCTAGTGAATATTTATAGTCGAATTTATCTTATGTGAATCCATATATTAAAAATGGTTTAGTTATTAAACATTGAATTTAACACTTTTAACTCTTCTATAAATAAAATAATAATAAGTGTCATAATCTAATAAAACTGGACATAAAGGATCATATTTTTTTTCTAAGGTTGTTTTTTATCAAAATAAACTTATCTAATAAAATTATTACATGTGTTGGGGTAATTATAATATCATTTTTACCGTTAATTACCCTATTTACTTTTAACGGCGGTAAATAAAAGACAAAAGTTATTATTCAGAAAAAATTATTTTCATCTTATTGAACCACATTTTACTTACTGATATAAACTATGTCTCTTGGATTTTTGAAATTCAACTCATAGAAGCAGTAAAATTATGTTTTATGCAAATTTGCAAATGCTCATAGAATATGGTTAAAAAATGGTAAAAAGTTCAATATAAATATATACATCTAAATTTAATATAAAATAACACCAATGAATTAAACTGAACATATATAAGTATTATATATCAATTTTGACTTAAAATAAATTTAAATAAAATAAATTTTTATTTTAATAAAAAGTCTGTTTTAAACAATAACGTAGTGTTTTTCACTATTCATCATAGATTGAATGTCTTCATAAAAGTACCAAATATTCTCCATAAGATAATATTGATATTAAGAATTAAAAAATAAATTCTATTTTACCAAATTATAGACATAGAAGTTTTATTAATTAAATAAAATTAATTCCCATTGTGAAAACTAGAAAGAGGCTTTTTAAAAAGTAAAAACTATCAAAAGATTGACATGTGTTTATGTCAAATTTAAATGTGAAATTACTTATAATGACATAAATTGTATTAAATGGTAAAAATAAAATCTAATTATACTTCAAACCCCTTCAAATTCATAATTTAACACTTAAATTATTTCGATTAACACTACGGGAAATATAGATATTTGCGACGGGTCATTTGCGACGGGATCCCGTCGCAAATATCCTTTTGCGACGGGGTCCCGTCGCAAATATCCTTTTGCGACGGGGTCCCGTCGCAAATCGCCCGTTGCAGAAAACGCCGTCGCAACTTTTTTTTTTTTGCGATGGGCCCGTCGCAAAAACACTTATTTGCGATGGGAAATTGGCCCGTCGCAAATAGGATTATGGTTTTTTTTTAAATCTTTTGCGATGGGCCATATTCCCGTCGCAAATGGTTGCTTCGAAGCGGGTATTTGCGACGGGCATGTCGCAAATAATAATAAAAAAATTAAAAAAAAATTAAAATTTATTTATTATTATATAAATCAATAAACCTATTTATATTGATATAAATATAATATTTATTTTTTAAATATGTTTTAGAAAGGAAGAATGAAAATCAAATATGAATGTATAAGATGTTCAGTAAAATAGGCTTATAAAATAAATAAAAAAATATTTTTAATTAGTAATTATGTAATTTTTATCAATTAATAGTCATTTAATAACTCTTTGAATATAAAAAAAAATAAAAAAATTAATGAATGATGGAAAATAAGTTAAAAATGAAACTCAAACTTCAAACGGCCATAACTTTTGATCCGGGACTCCGTTTGAGCTCCACAGCATATCAAATCGAAGCCTGCGACGAGCTCTACAGCACTATGGACCGGTGGAACCCGTCCAAGGTTGGTTCAATGCCAAAAAAGGCCCAGAAGGCCTCCAAAACTGAGTTTTTAGTCAGGGTACCCCGCTTTTTCACCGTTTAAACAGCTATAACTTCTGTTCCCGATGTCCGATAAACCTCCACCATATATCATATCGAATATCGTTTCATGTTCTTCGATTTGACTGATTGTGGAGCTGAAACGGACTTCTGGATTAGAAGTTATGGTCGTTTAAACATTCAAATGGCTATAACATCCGATCTGGATGTCCGTTTGGCTTGTACCACATATCATATCGAAGATTGTTTCATGTTCTTCGATTTGACTGGTTGTGGAGTTGTAACGGACTTACGGATTAGAAGTTATAGCCGTGTTAACATTCTCGGTGGATTTTCACCCCCTCATTCCTATGTATTCATTCATAACTATACATATATATGTGTGTGTGTGCGTGTGTGTGTGTCTATTATATATATGTATTTATTTATTTATTTATTTATTTATACATATACATAAAAACCCATATTTTATAAATTTATTTAAAACTAAGCTTATAAATTTATATTAATTAATATACAAATAAATATACGAATAAAAACTTATAACTACATATATATATATAGAATAAATATATATTAATATATGAATAAATATATATATTTATTTATTTATATAACCAAATATATTTATATTAATATAAATCTATATTAATATACGAATAAATATAACTATATATATATAGATAGATCATTAAATGTATAAAAAATGAAATGGCTTAGTTGTAAAGGTTAATGCGCGCATGGGGGAGGTTTATTCCTATTTATTATTAATTATTCCTTTTTATTATTAATTATTTCTAATTATTATTAATTACTACTAATTACCACTAACTATGAACAATTAATACTAATAATTTAAATTTATTAAATAACAAAACAATATAAACACAATTAAATTACAACTAATTAAAAATAAATAAAACTAATAAAAAATTTAAATTAAATATTAAATTAAAAAGAAAATAAATACCTTTAAAATTGATCGGAGGTTGATCTCCGATAATTGTTGAAGACATCAATATCAAATCTGGAAATAAAAATTAAACTTAAGAAATTGTGAACTCTAAAAATAGAGTTTTGAGAGAAGTTGAGAATGAATGGAAAAAAACGGGTGGGGGTATTTATAGGTTAGATTATTTGCGACGGGAGTATTTGCTACCGGATACCCATCGCAAATAGTATTATTTGCAACGGGACCCATCGCAAATACTTGAGCCCGCATTTATCACGGTCAACGGTTAAATAGTTATTTTCGATGGGTCCCGTAGCAAATATTAACCTGCCGACATACTATTTGCGACGGGGGGTATATTCCCGTCGCAAATAGTTTTTACCGCCGCCGAGTATTTGCGACGGGGTATATTCCCGTCGCAGATAGTTTTTACCGCCGCCGGTTATTTGCGATGGGTGGTAACCACCCGTCGCAAATAACTTTCCCGCGGTTTGGCGCGCTTTGCGCGCCAAGCCTTTTGCGACGGGTGAGATTTCCCCGTCGCAAATAAGTGGTTATTTTCGACGGGAAAATACCCCCGTCGCAAATAACCCGTCGCAAAAACCCCTTTTCCCCGTAGTGTAAAAATGTTGTTTTCAATTAAAACACAGTATTTTTAACTATTCCTCAAAATATGAATGTTATCGGAAAAGTACCAAAAATTTATCCAGACTAATTTGTTATGTACCACTTCAAAAGAATAATTTAATTTTTCTCAATTTAAAATATACAAGTTTCAATTATTGGATTTAAAATGTTTTTCCATTAAAAGGCGGTAAAATTGGATTTTTTGAAAAATACATCTTTTATTTGAAAAAAATGAATTTGTTCTTATATTCTGTCTAATAAACCCATAATATGAATTCTAAAATTATATGGAAAATATAAAATTTAAAATTCAGTTAATACTATTTATAAGAGCTTTTGAACAGCTAGTTTGGCAAGTTGTGGTGTGCTCGAACTCGGTGTTAGGTGTAGTGCATGTTATTGAATTACTTTGATGATATAACCTACAATGAAATCTTAGGGTGTTAAAATCTATGTGGAACAGTTATTCATGTACATAATATGAAAGTGATAGGTGTTCTCATAATTATATTGTGCTCAAATTCATTGGGTAATTTTTAATCTCATGCTATATCATGTATGGGATTTGGTAATGAACTGAATCCAATGTTGTTACCTCTTCCACCATGTTATGATTTTATTTAGTCATGACCCATGATTATATTTTATGGTTTAAAGTTGTGTCCAAATTTCATATGTGGCCATTATGTTACCATGTTATATCATGCCTTATTTTTCTATTTTTCTATTCTCCCCCTTTTTATTTACAATAAAAATACCTATTGTCTAACATGTAATAATTTGTTCTTATTATGTTTTTATTTGGTTGCTAGAATTTATATTCACCCCCATTTATAGATATGTCCCCAACTTATCCCATTAAATTTTAAAAGATATATAATTTTTAAGGCATGTCATTGAATTTTTCAATAATGTTTTCTTGTATCCATGTAGCAATTTGTTTATGTACCTAACTACTAAAATATAAATGTATTCTCAATCAGTTATATTATATTTTTTATTATCATTTAATAAATTAGGAATTGATAATAAAAATTATTGTTGTTATGAATATTTTACAAACATTTGATTATTGTCCAACGACATATAATACTGATAATAATTTTGGTGGAAGCATGAAATAATTTTTTGGATTAAGACATGAAAATTTTAATATACATTTATGATATGTATCATGTAATTTATTATGAAGCATTAAACACGAATTTCTATTATAAGGGAGTTACTAAGGCTCAAAATCAATTTTACAAATACGAAAATCTAATTCCATGTGTTTGTTCTCCCCATATAAGTTTTCTAGTCCAGGAAATTATATTGTAGTTCATATTAGGGATGATTTTATTTTGGAGATTTTCATGTTAGATGAATCATATGTTTCTAAAACATCATTCAATAACTCTATTAATTTTTGAATAATATTCACAAGGAAGAAATTTGTTTCATTTCTAGGAAATAATTTTCAAGTAATTTTCATTGATATAAAGAATAAATTGAATTGCATAAACATCTAGTGAGATATATTAAAAAATATTAATAAAAATGGCCATATGTTGTAATTTCTACTTAAATTATTATGAGTATTTAACCCATAAACATTCAATACTAAGTGCACATCCCTATTATTTGAAGATAAATCTGGATGTAATGGATCAATGTCCTTCAATGCCGTTTAATCTATCAGATTTCACTATAAATTACTAGTATTATTGTATAAATAATACCATAATATATTTTCAGTGGTATTATATAACATTAAAAATATTTACAAATTATATTTTAATTGAGTGTAAATTCCAATCTTTGAGGTAGTTTTTTTTCTTATGTGGTATTAAAAATTTTAAAATTAAAATCATTATTATTTTACATCATTCTTGATGTACAACATCTTACGAACTTTTATCTATTCGATTATTATTTCTAGTGAGTAATGAAATCATTGAGACAAGTGTTTATTCATATATAATTGATTCCATGATTTATAATAACCTTATTCATCTCATTAAATGATTTGTGGATATTAGATTCAATAATAGAATTCTGAAAATTTATTATATCCAGTATATTTAATTTTTTATATTTCCATATATGCACACTATATGGTAAAACCTCAAAAAATTCAAATTAGGAATATTTAATACACTATTTTTATAATTCATTATTTTCATCTTCATCCAACATTGAAACAGTTATTTTTTCCCACTTTAGTTTCCCCTGTTATTATTGTTCTCAATATCATTCATTAGTATGTTATCATCATGATCTAGCATTCCCGAAGTTATGAATGCATCATTAATTTCTATAACCTCGCATTAGGGGTCAATTGATGTGTTAAATTTTTATGGTGTTTCCATAATATACCAAAATAATTATTTATTATTTTTTGAATTTTATTATCAACCATCAACACATTAGATAGTTCATTTAATCAATTGATATAACTATTAAATCTTTCTATAATATTTGATTTCACATGAAAAATCTAATTTATATAATTAGGAAATTATTTCAATATCATGTTCCCAAATACCTCGTCTTTCTTAAATCACTGTTGAAATTTACATTTAATACCTGGAAATTTTATTCTTATGTATAAGGGTTTATTTACAATTGCAAAACCATAAATTTGTTCTAACCAAGTTACATACTAATATGTGTTATGAGGTAGGGTTATCCAACATTTATTAAAAGATAATAGATTTATTACAATTTCAAATAATATATATATTTATATTAGTACATATATTATTAAAATATTAAAATATTAAATTTTACTCTTCAAATTAAGGCATTCCCATTTTTTAAAATTAATATAAATATATAGTCATTCATTGCACTATTATAATACCCACTCTAAAGAGACTATAAATAAACTTGTTCAAAAAAAACAATAATATCATGTGGAAAATTTTATACGCAATCAATGTTCTTTTACTATCAATAAATGACATATCAAGTAGAATTTAATTATTTCTTGTTTTTTAACTACAAACATGTAAAAAAAATCCCAAACATCATTTTCAATTGTGTTGTACATAAAAATAATTATTTAGTTATTGAAACTATAAATAATGAAATTTAATGTTCATAGTGTTTAGATTATTTGGTTTTTAAATATATAATAGATCCATTTTAGTTGAATAAAAATTTAAAAAATAAAATTATTCTTGTTCAAGGATACCAATGATTTCACCTTTATTTTTATGATTGATCATAATTATGAACTCTTGTAAAACATATCACTATATTAAATCTATTTAAAAAATAAACATTTTTTCTATTTACAAAATACGGTAGATATTTTATGGAAAAAAACACAGATATAATTTTATCTAATTCTAAAAAATTATGTCACATTTTAAATTTTTAGTTTGATTGAGTGATAATAAATATTTTTTTCTTTACTATAAGAATTATTACACAAAATATATTTATACCAGAATCTATGTATAACCCTGTTTGTATAATAATTTTCATTAATGTGGAACTATATATTTATTCATTAGAATGTCATAATTTTACTATAAAAAAACTTTTTAGTCATTATAAAATATTCCATAAGGGGATATTTTTATTTAAATTGGCTTATTTCATTTTGTGTCATAAAAACCTAATAAAGCATTAAAATAAAGATGTTATTATTATTCACTAATTATATTTTTTTCATTAAAAATTTTCAATAAATAAGCATTATTATACATTTTCAAAACATGTTTTAAAACACAACAACATAAAACACTTTTAAATACAATGTATCGATAAAATAATATAGGAAAAAATAAAGAAAAATTTTTATGTTTTTAAAATATAGTAAAACAAATTGAAATAATGGAAAATAAATATCTTATTTCATCAAATATTACATTTTCAAAGGATTAAATGTAATATTTGAAGAAATAAATACAAACTCCTAACATATGATCTATACTAATATCACTATTTTTCTTCCAAATGATTAATTTTTACAGCAAAAGTTGTATAAAAATATGAATATTATATTGCAAAAATAAAATCCTATCATACATTTTGGATCATATAAATAAAATTTATATAGTTAAAATAATTAATCTAGATGGACATAGGGAATATGACTTGAGGTATTCTAAATGTGGAAGTTATATATGATGAGACGGTGCGAAGTGAACAGTCACTAACGACATAGATAGGGTTATTTATGGATATATGAAGAGAGTGTGGATATTTCATAGAGGGGGTGCGAGTTATATTCATTAGGGATTGGGAGTATAATTTATGAGGATAGGGTGAATCCAAAAAATACCTAATAATACTTTGACAATGATGATGAACTCATGTATTGTTCGTTCCCTCCATAAATTGGATTACACATTATCTTTTTGTTTATATTTAGTAGTGATGCAATAAATTCTATCATGGAGTTAGTCCCCTTAATAACATGTTTCTGAGAATAAAATAAAAACCTAGTTTTTTAGGTGTAGTAATTAATATTACATAAATCTGACACACTATGTTGCTAGTATAATTGAAATTGTTTGTTTTTGTTTTACTTTGATGTTTCAAAAAATAGTTATATATACAAAACACTAATCTAATTCCCTTTTATTATTAATGAACTTCTTGAAAATAATTTATATGTCATTTGTGACATTTAGGAATAAATTTCACATCAATCAGACAATGGGTGTGTCTGGTATGACTCAATGTTCAGGTTTTTTGTTCAAAAGTGAAATTTTAATTCAAAACAAGATTCTTAAAATATAAACATAGAAAACAAATGAATATATCTATTCTTACTTTTACAAAATGGTCACTATGTCATTTGGGTAATATAGAAATTATCCTAACATCAATCTGATAGAGAGTGTGGCCAATATGACTAATTTTTTTTTAAATGGACATTATAGGTCAAAACACACCTCACGTATTAAAAATAGGTAAAACACATGTGAATTGTCTTAATAATATAGTAAAATTGGTCATAATTAATTCTTGATGTGAAATAATTTACTACTCGTTATGTTAACACACAATATTCTTTATAAGCTTCAAAATGATAGTTTTTAGCTTAGAAATGATATATTAGATCAAAACATGCATCACACAATAAAAAAAGAAAACAAAATCATTTATTTATTATACTTTTGAAAATTATCTATATGTCATTTTCATCCTGTATGAATCATCCTAATTTCAATCCAATATATATTTTGTATGGTTTGGTTGAAAGGGTGTGTTTTCCTTCAAAAATTTAATTTTAGTTCAAAACACACATCACATACTCATGAATGAGAAAACATTCCTGATAGTTTTTGAAACATTAGGAAAATTATAATTATATCTAACATATCTATATATGAATCATATGTACATTAATAAAACACACTATGTTCCCAATATGACTCAAGGTGCACGATATGAGTTTAAAATTGACATTTTAGTTCAAAATGATAACCAATAATTGAAAACTATGAAATATCACAAAAACTGTCTCGATACATTGGAAAACTGATCTATGTATCATTTAAGATTTATACAAAAGGACTTCACATAAATTCAATACATGGTTTGTCTAATATGGTTAGATGTATGTTTTTTGATATAAACTCGAAATTATACATCAAAAAACAAGCATCATGTATACAAAACAAATTAAACAAATGTGAATTGAATTGATAATTTAAGAAAATGTACATTAATTTATTAATTATTTTTTTGGTATCAACATAATATCAATTGGACACACTCTATCTCCATTATGATTGAATGTGAATGTTTTTAATTAAAATTAACCTTTTAGTTAAAAATACATGTCATGTAAAACACCAAGAAAACAGTTTTGTATAGGTATGAAACAATAGGAAAATGATACATAACTAATATTTTAGGTATAGGAATCATATTTACATTTAACAGAAAAAGATTGTGCCCAGTATAACTAAAATTATATGTTTTCAATTTAATAGAGACATTTCAGTTCACAACACATGCCACTCAATAATAACTAATAAAAAAGACACATATTATTTTTATACTTTATGAAAATGATCCACAAGTAAATTTTGATGTATATGTATTATCAAAGAGTTAATTTGAAACACTATGTTCCCAATATGATTGAATGTTTGTGTTTTTTTTTTGAAGTGACCATATTATTTCATTACTTGTGTCACATTCTCAAAACATAGAAAACACACTCATATTATCATTATACATCTTGATAAGGACCCATTAATAATTTTTGTTGTATAGTATTGAACCAAATGTTAATATGACATAGATTGGGACCAATATGATTAAATGTGAATATTTTTTATTTAAAAGTGAAATGTTAGTTCAAAATCTGAATCAATCACCAAATATAAAAAAAAGTCAAACTATATTGATACATTACTGAAATGATCTCTATGTTATTTTTCATTCAAATCAATAAAACCCAAATTAATTTTATATAGGTTTTTTTAGATTGACTCAAGGTATGTGTTTTTAGTATAAAGTTTAATTTTTAGTTTTAATTATTCACAGATAACGTAATATAATGAAAATACACACATATTATATTGATTCCTTACCAAAATGTTCCATGATTCATTTTCTGATGGGTAGATAATAATTGTACAAATATTTGACACACAATATTCTTGGTATATCTAATTAAAAATATTTTCATATTAAATGTAACATTTCATTTCATAACATATATCAATCAACAAAAATTAAGAAAACAATCTCAAATAGTCTTTCTAATTTAAGAAAAAAACACATATGACAATTGTGATGTATAGGATTTTACTTTAAATCTATTCAACAAATTAGGTACTCAGTATGTTTTATATTTTGTATTTTAATTTAAAATAGACATTTTAGTTTATAACATTAACCAAATACTCAAAAACAAGAAAACATTCATAGATTTACCTGATAATTTAGGTAAAATATCCATAATTAATTGGTGATTTATATAATGAACTAAATAAAAACCGAACAAACTCGGTTCATAGTGTTACTAAATGTGTGTGATGTCAATTTTAAAGTATCATTTTTTTATAAAAACATGCATCACTCCATAAAACAAAGAAAACACTATAATATTGTCTTGATACATTAGTAAAAAATCATATTTTATTTAAGATAGGAATTAACCACACATAAATCCAACACATGATGTACATAGTATGATTCTAGGATTTTGTTTTGATTTAATGCCGAACCATTTGTTGAAAACATGTTACACTTACTAAAAACAAATAAATCATGCTCATATTTCCATTATAAATTATAAAAAATATCTAAAAATTATTTGTGGTGAATCTAAATAAAAAACATCTCATTGTTACAGATGGTGTTCTTGGAATAATTAAATGTTCTTGTATTAATTTTAAAATTGAAATTTAACTTCAAAATATGTTTCACTAACCAAAAACATAAAAAAACATAGGGATTATATTCATAATTTTTTTTTAAATTCCATAAGTCATTTTTTTGTGTGGGAATTAACCGAACAACAATATAAAATACAGCGTTCCCAATAATATTCAGAATGAGTTTTTTTAGTTCAGTAGTGACATTTTAGTTTAAAGCATGCATCACTCATCATAATCTAATACAACACACCTGAAATATCTTGATACTTTAGGAAAATGATCAACAAGTCATTTGTGTAATGTTGGCATTAACTAACTCTTAATCTGATACAAGTGAGTGTTTTTAATTAAAGGAAGAAATTTATTAATATATTACTTTATTATATTTATGATTCATTCATTTATTTATACTATTAAATACATAATAATTGTTTTCATTATAGGTACACTTTTCTTTTATTTGAATTTAGTTGTTTCTTTGCATTGTAGTAAGGTAATTGGCCTCTTTTGAATGGGGATCCTAAAAATAGTGGAATAAAAGACCACCATGTTATTTTCTAATATTTAGAAATATTTAATATTTTTAAAAAAAATTGTACATTAAAATATAGTAGTATTTTATTGATATTTTTTTACTATAAAATTATTGGATATAGATGTATTAAGTGTGCGGTAAACATATTTAGTATATTAATATGTTTTTCATTGTAAAATTTTTGTAGTGTGTTGTAATGGCATTAAGAAACTATCTAAACTTCTTCTTTTATCAACAAAATTTATGCAATATTTAAAGGAATTTCTCTTTTAATGTTTCTTAAAACAAAAATGATTTTTTAGTGCTAATAAAAGTGATTTATACAAAGAAAAAGAACCATTTTTTAGCTATTTAAACATTCACTCTTATTTTAATTAACTATATATTTGTTTATTTGAATATTAATTGAATAAATAATCAATTATCTGAATTAAATGATTTATAAATTTAATTAAAATAATTTTTAACTAAATTATCCATTAATTTAGTTAGATATGTGAAACTATTATATTTATTTATAGTTAATTTGAAATAAGTTTAATGTGTGACCCTCCTCCAAGGATTAGGACACCTAAGAGATGTAAATATAGTAACCTCTCATAATTACAGCACATCGACCCTAGATACCATAATCGGATATAACTAACTTCGATTATAAAATGGACATGTGCCACCTAACATTAAAACAATGACACCGTTATTTTTATGTTTATAGAGTATCTCTTGCCAAGAAGAATATTTAAAATTCTAGCATTCACAACACCTACAAAAATTTAGTGGACTCATTCGAGGAACAACCACTTACCTACTGGCACTGCTCACTAGAATTCATATTGGTAGCCTACATCTCATGATCTCTTTAGATTATCCACCACATTACCAGACCACCAATTCCAAATGTTATGCCACCAGATCGGTATTACTTTAAGTGACTCTGACTATCATCATCATTCACTATTAGGCATCAACCCACCTCAAGCAATATAAAATAGGATATGGTTAATTTCCTAAAAATTCACTATTAAAAAATTTTCACCATTAATTGATAGTCATATAATTCCATGTCCAGTATGAAAATTATTCTTAGATATAAAATTCATAAGAATTATAAATTTTATATAAGAAAATTTTAAATATAAAACGAGCATAACCATGATACTATAAAAACTATCCCAATAGTATTTTATTAAGAAATGTGAAATTATATAATGTTTAATAATGTGATAAGTATGGTTCTGTAAAAGAACAAATACCATAAATTCAAAAAAAATCAAACATAAAAACAGAGAAACTCTCCATGAATGTGATTGATTAACATAAAAAAGTATTTTAACAATTTACAAGTTTCATGTTCCACCCATATGTGCGTTCATAAATCTCTTCTAATACATATTTTTATAACAAGGTTTATCCAATTCATTTTTGTCTAATGATTTCTAGTCCTCCTCCTTAGAGGTTTTATTTTCATAGATGATATTTTCATCAATTTGTCTAAATATTTAGGGAAAAATTAATTCTCTAATATATCATGAATATCCATCTCTATATTGTATGAAATATTTTCATCATTGTTTGATGATACAAATTCCCATACTATTATGAAATATTTTATGGAAAAAGAACTAGGATAATGATATTAATATATAAAATCATCCTATCAGACAAAGATATCTGAAATATCATCATAGAGAACATAAAGAAACATATATATTTAAATTCCATAAAATTAGAATAATTTATTGTTCTTAATAGTTAACCAATTTAATCCTTATTGATTTCCCTTCCAAAAATTTCATTAATAGGTTCATTGGTTCTAAAAATTTTGGAGGGTAATTGGTCGTACCTCAAAGGCCAACCCATGAATTCAAACCCCTTAAGGAATAAATAATATATAGAATAACTGAATTCAGAAAAAACATCATAGGTTGTACCTCCAAATAATCCCACTTAGGTGAATCTATTTTGGAGTATCTAGAACATCTCGTCAATCCAACACATGTTTTAGAGTTCCAAGACATTATGTAAGGTCCTTACATTGTTAGTGTTGGCCTTATATTCATGAATCACCAATAAGATTAATCTCCTTTTAATTATAATATATCATCCTATTTGAAAACTATCTACATGCATGATTTTATAACTCCTCTTTTTATAGGCTTGAAAGTCTCAGATTGGGCAGTATGACCAGGCTTTTCCATTGACAATATGAGATTATTTAGAGAGGACTATGTTCCAAAAATCATAATTGAAGATCCTCCCACTGATAGAATCTATTATTCCAATTTTCTAGTATAAATGGGATTATTATTATTCATTTTAGAACCATATTTAATAGGTTCCTATATTTATGAAAACTGTTAGACAAATCAAAAGAGATACAGATAGAATCAATTCATGATGGATCAATTTAAATATCTTTGGGGGAGACCAAAGTGTCCCAAAATTCATCCTCTTCAAGGTGAAAAGAAAACATATCAAATTAAATAGGTCATTTTGCATTCAATATAGTAATCATAGTACCAGAGTAGATGTCTACCCACCCATATTGATAAAAAAATCATTATTAATTTTTGATTAGAAGAAGTGTACACATTAGTGGTTCCATTTCCATTTTCCTATTAAATCAAGGGGTGTCATTGAACAAATATTTATATACTGATTTCTCATCCCAAACACTATTAGTATTCACATATTTTGAAACCCTTTTAGTATTTTGTTTCTTTTAAAATCCATAAATGAACACATATTTGTGGAATTATTCCCAACACTAGAATTCTTGTATTTATTTTTAGGGATTTTTTTATGAACATCATATGGATTCAAACTTTCCTAAAGTCATCATACATCGATGGAACATCTATATTAGTCTTCTTGAACTCAACAAAATACTTTTTAGATATTATATTAAATTTAAAATAGTAAATCACATTCCCTAACTTCTTATATGTATAAGAAAATTTTGATTATATTCCAAAATATAATGACCAATGTAGTCAAATTTCATTCAAAAGAAATGTTATTTCTCATATTCAAATGAAATCGCAATTTGTTTTTAGAAAAAAACTAGATAATAGTCTTAGTAAGTTTACAATAGATGACAATCACTACCAAAAAAAACTCAAATAATCCATACCATGATCATTCACTCTCATTTTAGATCCTAATAATAACCCCAATTACGTGGGAAATATCATTGATGATATATGGGTTCAATAAGACCTATTTCATAACATGGATTATTCCATGTCTCTATAATAGAGTTATCAACTAATGATGGATTAAAATAAGTATCCCTATCAAAATATTTAATTATATATAGCTGAAGGGACTTGAACCCTAAACCCCATGCCATAGATTTAAGCTCGGTCAATGGAAGACAAGTTAAAGAAGACCCATACCCAAAAATGTCACATTCTATTCATTAAATTAAAAAATATATATACATCAATAAATTTTAAAACTCATAAATCTTCTATAAAGATTCCTTTTGATAAATCAATTGATAACGAATTAAAAAATTTCAATCTTCAAGAAATTATACCAGTATCATTAAAATTTCATTAATTAAACCAATATAATTTATTTTTATGTGATTTTTAAGAGAGGTATGGAAAAACATTGTGGAATGTTTCCTTCATATCCATATCCACAATGTAAAATGATGATTTATTCTTAGAATCAAAGTGAATGTTGTTGGATTTCAATAAGTTTCCATATTGTCTATATATGCCTAAAATAGGGACATAATATTTCAATCACAATTTACTCATGTCATATCCACCATGATGCTTCTTCTAGATTCATATTAACAACACTATGGGATTTAAATACATGGTTTATTTTTTTATAAGGATCAGTATCCAAATATGCTTCCAAAAAATTCAAATAATTGAAAAAAGTTTCTTTCATAACTAACCTAACTATTTTATTTATAACATCAATGAACAATACTCCTCCGATTTACACCCATATCTAACCTATGGGTAATAAAAAGAATATAAAACCTATGAATGTAAATGAAATTTTGTGTGTGGTTGTATACAGTGATTGAATTTTCATTTGTCATCTTCAATAAAAAATTATAAAATTTGCATTAAAATTTTATAAACAGTAAAATATTAAATTCACATTCATCTACAATGTATACATTTTTAATATAATTCATCCATTAAAAGTATATAATAATTAATAAAATAAAATGATCTCTTATAAGTGAACTCATTTTAATCCTCCACATGAACCACCAAATTGATGAACCTTAAAAAAATGTATATTATAATTTAACACACAAAACTATATAAAAATATAAATCATCAATAAAATAAAGATCAAAAACTTCATATGGTAACAAAAAATGTATACATATATGATTAACATTATAAATAGTTTAATTCTTCAAAACTTTTAGTCAACTGTTTAATTACACGATCTTTCTAAGTAACAAGAATTTTCTTATCAGAAATAATACACCCACCCAAAACAACCATTGTTAATAGTTTTTTCTATTTCATCGATACCTACACTATAGTCAAACTAACTGAATTTTCTTCTCCTTATAGAACCTATATGTTATGAATCGACATGCTTATTATTGTTTACACTAAAACAAAATGAAAATATAAAAAACAGAAAATAACAAGATAAAAACATCACCATCTCACTAAAAATCCACCTTGACTATAGAATAAAATAAGAATAATAATTTTACCAAACAATTAAGGGAAATTATTATCACTTAATTTTCTCATTCATTGGAAACATCATCAATCTAAAACATATGGCATGGAACCAAAAGATAACTCATTATAATAATTTTGTAAATAGTATAAAAATTGAATTTCAATAATATTAAAATAATGGGTGGGATTTAACTTTATTATCATTACTTTATTGCATAAGAACCACATCCTCCCTTGATGAAGCTAATGACTATCCAATCTGTGAAACCAAATATAGTTAATGATTATATGATCGGTGGTTTACATTTTCATAACTATTTTTTTTATAAGTAAAATTCATTGAATTCCTTATTTTTAAATGATATTTTTTCATACACTTACAAAAAATTATTATTTGAATATTTTATTAATTCCAAATATCATCATCCATAAGAACATATTATTGAATGAAAAAATCTTTAAGATAGTAATATTAAATTTCTTCTGGAAAAAACTAAGAATCTATTGAGACATTTTCCTATTACTGATTTCATCAAAATATTTCACATTATGAATTTTAATAGAATAAATATTAGAGTGATTTAATTAAATAATTATGTCATATCAGACACTTCTTAGATTTTATATTCTAATGATGGATGCATCACACAGTAATGAAATAAAATAGTTGTCATCATTACTCATAGAAGATATTTGTCCAATATATAATATATTTAAGAACTTAATAATCATTATGAATGGGTAAATCCACTCCTAAAATTTCATTCCAAAATATCCATGGATATATAAAATCATTTCAGTTCAATGAATTTTAATTTTTACCACACCATCCTTTTGGATTCTCTATATATTTCAATATGATTCATTATTACAAACATACTATATATAGATTTTCGTATATCATATTATTCATTTTTGACTCTATTGATACATATTTTATCACCACTAACTTTTATTATCTAATCATATATTAAATTGTCAAATATATTTTATTGTAATTTTTACTGTTTCACTCATAAAAGCTATTATAAAAAACATATCTATTACCATTATTAAAAAAAATTCAAAATCTCACCACACATAAATACCCCATCTAATTAAGAATGCATCCCACTAAAGACCTATGAATCCATAATACAGTGTGAACAAGTTCTTGGTCACCTCAAATGAACCCAAATTATCTTCTTTAGACACCAGTAAGCCACCACATTAAGTAAGGGACTCTAAGTGAGACAAAATAATTTTTTATCTAAAAATTTATCCATAAAAAGTGAACAATATCAAGGTTATGCTTATGGAAAAAATTATTATTTGTAAAAATGATGATAGGTTACACACTTCATGTTATTTTAATAACTCATACTTTTCATGTTTATGCCAACCAATAGTATCCAACCTATGTTTCAATACCATTCCCTTATGAAAATTTAAATTTCTAATGAAACTCCAATTGTGATCGGTTACCATTCATAAAATTTATTTCTTATACATATCAAAATAATAATATCACCAGATTCATCATTCCAATGTAATTGGTCATCACTGCATTAGTACATATAGAATGTATATGTCAAATCATGTGTCCTGAAATTATTATAATTCAACTCATATATCATAACATCAAAAATTAACCAGGTATCCTTTTATCCACTAATCCATTAAATAACCTTTTCTTATATCAGGGTCTCCTTAAAAAATTATTACAAAGTGCCTTAGAGAAATTAAAAAACATCACATCAAAAGGAATGATTTACACCTATCAAGGAATTCATCATTTGTATAATATTTCAAGAAACATATTAATATTTACAACAATGAAACAAAAATATTTTATTAGGTATAAAACAAAATATCACAATCGAGCTACTCATCATAGGATACTAAAAGACCATTATCCACTATATATATACTATAAATGGCATAGCCCCCTAGAAAATGGGATAAAATGGATATGAATTTTTTAAATTTTAAATACATCATTATAATGAGATCTTGCCAGGGCTCCACCATTAATAATCATATCAACACTATGTATGTATCATCATGTAATGTATCTCACACAATGTGATACCAACATGGGAAATATGATTCTACCTAATGGTCCCATATTAAACCACAAACAAATTTTTCCTATATAACTCGATACCCTATTTACACTTTTTCATAAACGTCGTTACACACATTATTTCAAAAATAGTTGAATCATGATCCTTTATTACTCAATGTTTTTTCTATCTATCTATAGTGGTCCCTGGATATCTAGGGAGGATATTTCTTTAAAAGTATAACACTATAATTTTTATATCATTTCCATAGTAAGTACCACTACTTCTAACCACAATCTCAGAAATCATTTCTCAGGTTCCAAAATATCAACTCGTTGTTAACATCCAAATGATATACCTATTTAAATGAATGGAACATCAATCATAAAAACCTAAGAGATGTATATAGTAGGAAAATTATATACAAATACTTCATCCTAACATAAATGAACTAGAAATACATAATCAACATGTACAATAATTAGGAACAAATGAAAAAACATAATGCATAAGCCTTTTCGAAACGATTACTGAATTTTAAGTGCACTCTTACATAAGGTGTAGTCAATGAGATGTTATGATTTCTATATAAAAGTCAATTTTCCACCCACATCCATATTTGGTTTCCCTATAAAAAATAATATTTCATATTTATATGTTTTTCCTCCTTTACATCATGACATAATCCTCACACGTTCCTACTCTACACACAACCTATCTCTCAAAATAATGATCTATTACAACTTTCTTAATACCCAATACTACTAAGTTTCCCCCTTAAAATAACAATTTGATATGATATTTCACATAAATAATGACAATAATAGGACACAAATCTGATGTGACATTTGATGGTATAAATCTCATGAATTGGAATATTTTTCCTCTCAAAACATATAAGATGGATAAAAATGAAACTAAACCCACTAAAATATTCATAATAATGAATTTGTAAACAATTAAGTTCCTAATAAATATATAATGAATTAATATTATTCAATATAACCAAATATAATAATACCACCATGGTGGTATAACAATTTTTCCCTTTATTTGTAGATAAAACCACAAAACATGTAAACAACATTTTTATATGAAAAATTGAACATAATAAAATGTTAAACCACTGACCTCTATAATTGACCAAACACTACACATAAACTCAATCAATAAATCCTATAAACTTATATTTAAAAATTGGGGTCAGTGAATCAATATAATCTTTTATACTCTCAAAAAGTGAGAAAAATTTCAATAAATAGCATGTATATATAAATATAAAATATTTGAAATAAAAATTTTAGCATCGACCTCACCTCAATATATTTCCAACTGAAGGGTCAACTAATTCATCTCACAAGACTATGCATTGGCCCATATAGTACATAATAATAAACATATTCCCATATCACATGTAATCGACCTCCATAAAAACATATTTGTAATAAATGCATTTATATATTATACTCACAAAAAAATTAAGAGATTATGATAATTAAATTGACCAATATAGTAACTATAGTTCCAGTTACTCAAATAAAAAATGAAATAAACCACATTCTCTCCTCCTCATGACTACATAAACCACATATGAACAACATAAAGACTATGAAACTCATAAATTAGTGGTGCACCCAACAATATTATATATGGTACTCCCATATCAAGGAATTGGAATAAATTTCTACTAGTTTTCCATCACACTATCCTCCTCACTTATTTTTATTTCAGTTACAAACTGAAAATCCATTATCATGTTGTGATTTTATATTATTTAGAACTACCATTTTATGAAATAAAAATAAACATAATTATCCAATAAAAAGATCATCATAGTCAATACAAAAAAACATTATCCTTTAACAAAAACATATTTAGAACATCTACATTAAATTATTTAAAACAATTAGCATAATAATATTATAGGACACCCATTGTGGTACTCCTGCTAATAGCATGAGTGGCTCTCACAAAACAAGGTGTGAATACTCATCCCCCACACCCACATATTTTTATATATCAATAATCACATAAATCAATTAATATTAACTCCCAAGTAGTCATACTACCCTCAGCCTAGGAAGACCCTCTTGGGATATCACATCAATAAAAAAATTATAAAAAAAACTATCAAGGGGAATGGTTTAGTATGGTTACTATAAGAATTATAATAGAGTTAAACATAAAATATACCCACAAAATATTCACATCATAATAACCAACCATTTAGTCATCACCTTAGTTACCATACTCTTCCACATATTCATAAATTACAAATAATCATCACTATTATCTAATAATTATATTGAATATGACATTGTCATTATATTATCCACCATGTCATCATAATATACGCTTTAAATTCATTATTGTATTTATTATCAAATAACTACCATTATTATATTATTATGAATAAATTTAATAAATATAACCTTATACTAATGAAACATTGACAGATATACTCTCAAATGTATCATTTTAACTATAGATATAAATCAAACCCTCAAAACGTCCTCATTTTCACAATCAAGCCTTATCCTTTACTCATTTGCATTCTCAATATAAACGAAATGTAATTTAGATTATTCTAAATGGAAATCTCAAAATATGTTGTATCATTTCATATTAATAACTCTTGAAAATATTAGTATTCTTCCCCATATGATTGGATCCCATTAGAGTCTACTCACATGTCATATCATTCAAAATCATCTCTAGATCGACAGTAAACTTATCATTCTAAAAAATATTATATTATTTTTTCATTAATTATAGATTCCAAATCGGTAGATAAAACACATAAATATATTATACTCTTGAAAATAGGCATATATTTTTTCTTATAATTTTTTTAGGTTGGGTCTCCATTACAATGAACACCTCAAATTATTTAATTACATAATTTTATTATCAAAAAAATCATATCCCATTGAAATTTCACAATAATGGTCTCCATAAAATGATAATCCATTTCAGCATTTTTTTCCATAAAATTACATCAAACACAATTTTACTATTTATCATGAAATTATATATCTTTAATTAATACAATGATAGTGTAATTAATACTCATACCATTTTGTATAAATAGGAGGATTATTATTAAAAAAAATTACTAACTAATAGTTTTCTGGATAATCATTTATGTCAGTTATTTAAAACAATTAAATAAATTATCATTTTAATTATTATAATATTTTTATATTTGTAAAATTAAAACTAATATGTTGTAATATATAATTGAACTAATGTATGTGTGATTCATGTTCCTTCTACCTATGTCGATTTGACTACCAGTTCCCTGACTAACTCCCAACAAGCCTAATAAAGGATTCAGGGCACAACGGCATTGTATCAGTCTCGTACCCAACAATTGAATCCAATAATTCAATACCATGTATTGAGTAGAACAATATTGTCATTACAGTATTGTTTTCAAGGATTCAAGTGATCAAACCCTCTTGAATAATACACCTGATCTTTGTGAACCTTTGAATGACATCATAGAATCACTGAGTGATGGCGTGAATGATACTCACTACTTCCATCATTCTCTATTCATCAAAATAATAATAACGTTTCTTTAATAAGGATTAATATAGTTATCTTAGAAACTATATACGTAGGAGAAGGATATATGCTCTTTATTCTTGATGTTGTTCTAGAATAATGTATGTCCAATAATTTGAATATTCTCAGGAGTAGATTTATTGAGAAAAACAATGTATAACATTAGAAATGATATAATTGGGTTTAAATACTTATGTCAGATAAAAGGTTATTACAAAAGGCCCCTAACCATTAACATAATTCCATGTAAACCCCATGTCAAATATTATTAATAATATTATTGTTGTTGTTGTTGTTGTTGTTGTTATTTCCATGATCTGAGAAAAAAAACATACGTAATTTAAATAACATTTCTTAAATAAGTTAATATTTATTTATTTATTTAAATGACATAAAATATGTCATTCCTTCTATATTCCCAACTTATTTCATAAATCCTCATTTGCACTTATTGAACCGTAATTATTTAATAATATTTTAAATATAAAAATTTCACTATGTCATTCATTTAATAAAACAATAAATGGTTTATTAAATAAATATTTATATTAAATATTTTTAAAATATTCTATCTTAAATATATACATATACTCATTCGAATCACTGATGGCTAAATTCTATTGATCAACACAACCTGAAAAAAACTATTCATTATAATAGGAGTATAATATTTATTCTAATATTACATTATAATATATTTCAAATGACGTTCTAGATATATTTAGTTTTTGACCCTATTAAACCCTGTATAAATTTCATTAGGATAACTATCCTATAATACATTATTAGTTTCTATAAACATTTCAATTAACTTAGACAAATGTGTTAATGTAACGGCAATAACATCATACTATAGAAACACACTATTTAATATAGTCTTGTTTTCTTGATATCTTATCATTTAGCATACATTGTAATACCCACCCATCTACATGATTAATTTTTTTTAATTCATTAAAATGAACTCATTTATAAAAATTCCATGGAAATATATTTAGACGGTAATTTTAGTTCAAATCAATGGGAATATGATATGTACTTCTTTTAACTTTGATATGATAAAACCATTCTTGACATTTTATTTTATTCCATATCACTTGTAATGAAACCAACAGATCATACCTTCTCACAATAATAATTCATCAAGGGTATTGTCAATATAAATAGGTACAATGATCACGATACAAAATAATAAAATCTCTAGTCAATGGATGAATACACACATTCTCAAATAAAAATATCAAATGACACATAAAACATGTTTAATTATTATAGGATAGTATGTTCTCATAAACATCCGTACTTGATGTTTCCAATGGATAACTTATTGAGATGAAGTATCAATGTCTTATTATCCCTTATACCAGATTGAATATATCCTTGGTGTCTAGTTAAATTATCTCATCCAACCAAATAACAAGTACATAAGAATACTTCCATAGAACTTCTTGGTTATAGTCATAGAATGGAACTACAATGAACATTCAATGTGGTAGATAATCTAAGGACATGATCACATTATTGTTTTATAATGGAATATGAATAATATTATAATATATTTATTAATATTAAAAACACTGAAAATACATGTAGTCAAATGTACAATGTACTATATCCTAGCGTACTAACTCCAATAAACACCCACATACACTTGATACAAAATTCTCTAAATTTTTATATTCTATCTCCCTAATGATATTCATGCTTCTTATGATTTAAGGATTTAGACAATGGGTATGTCCTGTTCTCCTATAGGGAATCCCTTTTTACTAAATTACCACCACTTTGAGAAAAATACATCATGATATGATAATTTTAAAAAATATGATTCATCAATTGATATAACCATGAATACATATAAAAGGACACTATTTTGATACTTTCACAATAAAACGTGACAGTGTATATACGTTTATTGTAACATCCCGACCTGGTATCCTCAAAACCAGGCCCTCAAGCATGTTCTCCACAAGACCTCAAGCATGCATCCTTGTATGCCAGAGGATTACGTCTATTAGTGGGGGTCTAAACAATATTTGTGAGGATACTATAACCCTATATCAGAGTCCACAACAAGATTTAAATGACCATATATCATTCACATCAGAGTAATATGGAATAATAAATAAATTGAAACTAAAAGGTTCTGCAATAAAATTAAAATACAGTAATGGATCAAATATTAATGTTTCACATACAACCACGATCACCTACTAGGAAGATCATATAAAAAGATATAAACAGCTGAAAAGTAAATACAATCAAACCTACATCCAAATCCAGACTATAACACATACCTGGTCTCTATTAACATATCCAGATACTCCAACCCGACCAATAGACTCCACATTAGCATCCCTCTCAACCATGAAACCTAGATCCTACGAGAAATTCATTGTGCAGCTTAGCTCAACCTAAAAGTAGAAAAGACTATATGAATGCCATAGTGCATGTACAAGGGTGAATAATAAATCCTAGTAAGCCACCCCCAATGGTGAACATATAAAATGCTGTTGTAAGTTCATTCTCATGAAAAGTTCTCAACCTCGCCAATATGCAAAACAAAAAAGTATATAAATACAAAAATTTAGATCTGTAGGACCAAGACCTTGATTGACCATACTTGCTTCGGCCAATGTAGGAATATCTTTAAGAATGTCTTAAATGCTATGAATTACAAACAACTTGCATGCTACATACCCATGAAATACACAACCAACATGAAAATACCAGGAACCCATCCAAAAATAGTCCTTTCACCTTATATACTACTTTATGTCATGATATACCAATTCCACGTAACCAGACATGTTATCATACGTGGAATCTCGACAACCCTATCCCCTTTTCCAAAAAAAGAGTACTACTAATATCAAACCATCAACCTGATATCTATCTCATAAATCATAACCATAGTTCATGAAGCATCAGTCCATCCCATAATCCATATATATATATAACCCATAGCTGGAGAATAATTCCAAAATCATAAAAATTTATATCAAATCAACCTTTCCTAGAGCATTAGTTTGGAATCCTAACCATATATATAGAGCACCAATCTACTTTTTGTCCAATCTAGTAAAACATCAATGCCCCGAGACTCGGTAGAGAGAACAATCCCTTAAGTATAATATTTGTGTTTAGAGCTTATGCATGAAACCCTCTTATTAGTATACTTGCTATTCTTGGAACCTCCTTCCAATAATAATAACCTCAGTGGGTCTTAGAGCATCAGTCAATCCTTATCCTAAGGGGAAGGTACCTCAGTCAAACATCCTTTATCACAACGCATGCCATTTATTCTTAGAGCCTCCATCTATAAGACTATATTTTATGTCCATTATCAGCATCTAGAGCCTCATTCTGACACCCTCTCACTTGTATACATCATATCCATGGAACATCAGTCTAGGACCAAACCACAAACATTTTACATCATATCACTATTCTTAATAGTATAACATAGCATTCACAGAACCTCAGTCCATCACTAAAACTGTATACCACTATCGATAATGATATGAAACCTTATACTAACATTCTCAATCATAGATATCTGGAACCGTACATGTGCATCATTTTTTCATCTCTCATATCCATCACACCAGTTACAAATAAATTGGGTTCCAGAACATGGAAGATGAACCATATCAAATTTCACCATGGGTGTAACCCAGGTCACAACCTCAATGAAATAAAACATAATAACAGCTTGCCAAACATCCATGTCACCCAGTAACATCCTAGCCCTATTTTCTATCACATCATCCTGGGTACCCAATAACCCCCATAATCAAACATCATATTCACACACACACAATGTCCGACTCATCCAATCAATTGATTCCAAAAATGACCCTCTAGATCCACACATAAACTGAGGAATCCATTTGTGGATCCTCAGAACTAATAGTAAATCAAGAAAATAATCTCTAAACCCCATTAACCACTAAACCATTAGTCAAATAACTAACATAATAAACATCTTCAAGAATCCCTAAATGGCCTCTAACCAATACATGATCAACAACATGCCACATACATATCCAGAATCAATGACATACCACACATGCATTCTCAAACATCGAGCAAGAAAAATATTTATCACTTAACTATGAATCATCCAACTATTTAAATCATCAAGAGTCTCTGGGACTCAAATAAACTCCACAATGACGCTCTTCCATAACCAAAATTCATGGTGTTAACCAGGCCCCAAGATACCATCCACCGTGAACCTCAAACATAAGATCTAAACCTCAACTTCTCCAACCTCAAGTCACTAGTCCCGATATGCAGGGACAACCAATATAATCCCATACATGCTACTCAGATCCAACCTTATGTGAATCATCCAAGAAACCATCAGGAAAAACACTATGGTGCTCTCATTACAGAACAAGCACTAAGCTCATAACCCTCACTTAGGTCTCCCATCTCAAAACCCAACCCATTGAAGGATAATGAATCCAAACCTCAAGGAAATACTACTTTTGAAACTAATTTTTTCATAGAATAATTTATATGACCTCAATATGTCAAAATTATCCAACCATTGTGATGTACAAAAAATGCTCATAATGTCCTACTCACATGGCCAAATATATCTTCGAGGGCACAAATCACCCAAAACTGCAAAGCTAGAAATAGTACATAGCATGTACTTTAGATTACACAGTGTCTACACTCATCTATACTACATCCCATTTACATTTACATGGCCAAAATGACATGGGTTCTACCTATGTAATACTACATGGAGTGTACCGAAAGTACACGTCATGTACTTTCCAAAAACAATCATCTCATGTTTTTTTACATAGTCGGACACGTGGACATGTACTACTACATGGAGTGTACTCAAGGTACACAACATGTACATATAAAAATTTCTTAATAGCTAAACGGCATGAACCAATGAAATGTTTTCATAGAACCACATGTCTTATAGGCAGAGTCCCATATGGGAAACACCTCTAAAACCTCTACAAACCACTATTTCCCCCAAAATAATCGTAGTTCGAACCCCATCAGATCCATTGATGTCATAATAAGGAATTAATAATTGGATGAACTAATTGATGGGGATTTGGGGTATAAAACATAGAACCGTCTTACCTCATGTTGTAATCATTGATGCTTTAGGTCCAAATCATCTCTTAGAAGTTGTTACACTTCATTCCGTCCATGATATACACCAAGGAAAATGTCTAGTGAAATATCCCTCTTCTCCCCCTCTTGGTATTATTGTCGTGCATTAGGGAGAAACCTATATCCATTACCTACCATGTGTGGGATCCAAAATGGGAAGGATATCTTCTTATTTATTTATTTAATTAATTAATTTGTTAATTTATTACCCAATAAAATCATTTCCTTAGTCACATAACCCGATGTGAGAATATACCTTTCCTAGGACATACCCACCATTTCATAAGCAACTAAAATGTCTGAATCTCAATCTAACACTCTATAAAAGAGATACAACCACATGAAAACACTTGACAAATTTAATATTTAACTAGTGAATATTTCATATTCATCCTAAATTCCAACATCTCGGATCTCCGGGAAACTCTTTCCCAATAATAAACACACTATTAGAGACCATGGGAGTGGTGGGAAAAATTATATGAGACCATTAGATCAATTAAAATGACCCTTTTACCACTAATGAGAACCCAAAAAACAAAAGGTTTAAATTTATACTCAAATTTAATAATCCAATGTTCTTGGGTCACTACTACCTTCCCACTATAAACCCTCTCATCCAATGGAATCCATGATGATATTCCAACAAAAAAGACTACCCAAATTAGTTTTCTACCAAATCTAAACTCGCCACATTCTACCCAATGATGGTAAAAATGTTTATCCTAATAACATAAAATAGTGGGTGTATAACACATCAAAGTTGAAGCCACTGATTTTCACCACTAACCAACCTCTATAACAGTTCCTAAACACACCCCTCAATATTAATATTCCACATCACCATTAAAAAATATTAATCAAACACATGGTTCCCTCCAACATAGAACACAACCCACTTCTAAGAATTATAATCTCAATGCTCCCAAGCATGTAAGTTTCCATTCAAAATAGATTCTCATATGTTCACCAACCCACTCAATATGGTCCTCACTATATACTCAACCCTACCCACACTAGGGTCACACTAACATATATGATTTGGAACTCTTGACATAGGAGTATCCAAATCCCCACCTCATAACAAACATATTTTCCTCCATCACATGAAACATAAAAAACAAAACCCTTGCGCTGGACATGGACATCTTTCTCTCACCATAATAGAAAAACAAAATGACATCAATTTTCCATTCCTAACATTAATAAATACAACCCGTGGTATTTTTTGATATCTAATCCATCATAGTGACCTCAGTCACAAAAGACATATGGTGTGCTCCCCACCATATAGATTTACAGAGAGCCATGTGATAAAAACCACCCAGGAGGCCCATTATCAACCCTAAAAAAATATTTATCTAAAATGGAATGATTCTAGTGATTTCTTATAATACTCAAGATATTTTCAGTATATATGGAAACCTCATCTCTAAACAGTGAGTATATAGAGAAATTTCAATGAATACAAACAGATCTTCATCCATTGTAGAATATCATTGTTCTATCCCAAGGTCTTGGGTCACCATGCCCAAAATACTATCACCAAAACTTCAATGATTCTCATTCCACTCATGGATACTACCCAATTATAGTACCTCGGTCATACACTCCCATAAGGCCTGATCTACAAACCAAACGATACAATGAATCTCCATCACTTGAATCTACAATGTTCCACTATCTCAAAACCATACACTCACTTATGTAACCTATCCAAATAACCATTTATGACTCCAATGAGTCACTTATCAGGAAACATCTTCTCAGAAGGCTAAACCATGCATACTCAAGAACTTCTTGTCCTCTTGATCTAACCCAAATCCACTAAGCTCACCTCACCTGCACAACTATTTCCCTATCTTGGAACCTGAATGAACCTTCCCCTATCAAAACCAAACACATGACATACTTTTTGGTACATAGTAGCACTATATCAAATCAAAATTCATATAACAATAATAAACCTCAAACCCAACATCATCCTTCTTGAAACATTATCACAAGGTCAACTCACCCATTTGTGCATCGCACAACTGATGGAACTCATAACTCAGTCAAACCTCCATGCCACGCTGGGATTCTAAAATGTCAACTAATTCATACAATGATCACTTACTAGAAAACATCACACCATGGACATCACTAAGAGTCCACCAGACTCAAATAAACACCACAATGACAGTCTTCCATAACCAAAATCCATGTTGTCAACCAAGCCCCAAGGCCCAATCCACCCTGATCCTCAAACGTATTATCTAAACCTCAACTACTCTAAACTCCAGTGACATGTCCCTATATTCATGGAAAACCAAGATCATCCCAAATATACTACTCAAATCCTATATTCTCCCTCATGAAAAACACCATGGTATGATTTTCCCAGATCAAACACTGAGCTCACACCCTTCACCCGAGTCTCCTAGCTAAAAAAAATCCAACCCACTAAAAGATATTGATTCCAAACCTCAAAGAAATCCTACTAATTAACCTAAATTTTCCATAAAATATTTTATATGTCTTATATATTTTAAAATTATCCTGCCAATGTGATCTACATGGAAACTACTCAGAATTGACTAATCACACACCCAGATCTTACTTCCAAGAAAAAAACCCAAAACCTTAATGATGGAAAAATTACATAGCCTGTACTTTAGAGTACATGACATTTACACTCATTTCTACTCATTTCTAGAGAGACATGGGTTCTGCCAATGTAATACTGCACATTGAATACCTATAATACACAACATGTAACTTTCGAAAACCATATTCTCGTGTTCATTTTCACATTTTCAGACACACGACCATTAACTACTACATGGTTCTTACTCAGGGAAATTCTCATGTACATCTAAAAATTAAATCATCCCCAAATGGGATGAAAACATGTTCTGTATTCACAGAACAACATGATGTGTAGATGGAGTCTCCAACGATAAACCCCTCCAATCCCTCAAGAAACCCCGGTTCTCCCCAGATAAGAATATATCGATCCTACGGGGGTATTTAGTAGTCATAAAAAGGAATTAATACTTGAAAAAACTAATATATGGGGATTTAGAGGTATAAAAATCAATGTTGGCCTACCTTGTGACTTAAACACCGAACCTTCATCTCAAAATCCACTCTTGAAAGCTACTGCATGTAGATCTGGTCTTAATCTACGCTAAGGAAAATGTTGAAAGGCATCTCTATCATCACCACCTTTTGTTTTGGGGTTCTGTGTAAAATCAATAACCCTACCACCTTTCCTTGATGTCTAGAGGACCAAATGGGGAGGTGTACTCTTCTTAATTATGTTATGTTAATTAACTAATTAAATAATTACCCATTTAACATTCGTCCTGAGTCCGGGAACCCGAACACTGTTTATACCTCCCCTAGAAAATAGGCCCCATTTTAGACTCAACTAAAGAGTCGTAATATCAATATGACACTCCTGTCAATAGATTTATCCACCCCAAAAATCCTGAATAATTTTATATTTAATTCATTAAATATAAAATATTCATCCAAGACACTAACTACTCTGAACTCTTCCAAACTCGTATCCCATAGTAAACACACTATTTTCAGTCCAATATAGTAGTGATAAAAAAATATCTGAGACAATCATATAGGATAATATGACTATTTTACCCCTCATTATCACCAATGATCAAAAAAAATAAATTTCTACTCTAATTTCAGAAATCCGAAAACTCAGATTTCATTAGTAAGAAACCCCATAAAACTATTGGATAATGTTACATATCCACAATATATAATTTGTTTCATAAAGATATTTAATATACTTGAATAACACTGTAGAACTTTTTTCCATGTACAATTTTGATCTCCTCATACTCAAGAATCCAATATTATGGGAGAATACATATCCTGCCTATAATTTCATATCATTATGATTTCTCTAGAAACTATAATATTTATGTCCCCTAATGTATATCTCACTGTATCTTCTATAAAATAAGAATATATCCATAGTATGCCTCAAATAATTTAGGATATCATTAACTACCATCCATTGTAAGTAAAATATATCATTAGAATATCATCCTACTAATCTCAATGTATAATAATCATTACCTATCTTCCTCGATATCTCTTCTTATGTTTGAGGAAAAATTTCATATAAATGTTTATATCATGTGAATCAAGAAGTAATCCACTATTAGATTTTTCTTTAATGAATCTCTTTAATAACCGATCAATTTTTTACCCTAAAAAAATCTGTGAATCCTCTTGGATATATCCTGAATAAGTTTGATCCCAAGATATAGGCTACTTAACATTAGTCCTTCTTGTAAAAACATTTTTTCAAATTTTTCATAATTGGTTTTAATATTGGAATCTCATATTCAATATGTTATATTGAATTGATATATACTTCTTGGAAAATGAAAACACTCCAACTAAAATTTTTATT
Organism: Viscum album; assembly: GCA_963277665.1. Classification (NCBI taxonomy): domain Eukaryota; kingdom Viridiplantae; phylum Streptophyta; class Magnoliopsida; order Santalales; family Viscaceae; genus Viscum; species Viscum album. Next base: position 557,624,172 of record OY728138.1, read on the forward strand.
AAAAAATGCTCACATTCATTCCTTATCAAACCAAATTATCTGATACCATCATCAATGAAAGTTTTCCATCATCTGAATACATACCACAATCCTTAAATTGATAAATATTAATTTAATTACATATTGGAATCTCTTTGATTTACAAACACCTATACTTATTTCATATATACATCATCCATAAGTTTTCTATTAAGGAATGGAATTTTGGCCTTAATATTCAAAATCTCATAATAAAGGTATGATATGATTAGATCATGAATTATAAATGATTTCAATATGGTAAATTATCAAAATAATTCATCTTATTAAATATATTTCTTTTTTATTTACCAACTAAACACTGACCATGTTATATAGGTACTGAATTTATCATTCATGTCTATTTTCCAATTAAATATTGAGTTTCTTCCAACGTGCATTACATCAATATGAGGATCTAATAAAACCCAAACATGGTTTATATTATATTTAATCCATTTTAGAATAAACATATGCATTCAATAAGATTTTTTCATATCTACAAAGTATTTTGTTTTCAATAAATGTTTCATTATTAATAATTAATAGTGATTCAATAGCCTTCGTGACTAGAAAATTATATCTCTATTTTTCTAAAAAATACCAAGTTCTCCTTATATAATGCTAGTGTCGTAAGAAAAACACCTTTTATGAGGTCCCAAAAAAAATGTTTTACTATCTATACTTCAGTATCATGAGAATCAATATTGTCAAATTCATTCTTTCTTCCACTGTCTCTATTTAATATGTGTTCCCTGTTAATAAATTTTGGATTTTGATCAACTAAAATACTTTTATCTGATGGTTTTTTAATATAATATCCTCTAGTTCCCATGGATAACCTATAACTATACAAATTATGTCCTGGGATGTTAGTTTGTTTCTAGAAGTATCACTCAATTTTTTTTCAAAACTTCACACTCATAGATAAGTGTAATTTTTAATTTCAAAACTAAATCTAATGTGTAATATTATTATCTACATTATTTTCCATCCAATTTAGTGTATATGCTATATTCTATAATTAATCTCCATCAAAAGATAATATAAGATCTGTGTGAATCATCTTCAATTTAACCATGTCCAACAAGGATTGATTTATCCTTTTTAAAAATACATCCCATTGATGTGTATAAGGAGAATAAATTTTTTGGAAAATATAAAATTCCATTCCTTTGTTAATGAAGTATTGGAAATGATATTCTCCTCCGCGATCTGATCAATGATTATTTATCATTACACAATGATAATTATCTTCTATATTAATTAAAACCTTAAATTTATAAGATTATTTGTATTTATAAATCATTAATTATACACAACCATATAATCTGGAGGCATAAATAAACTTAATTATGTACGAATACCCACCACCAGCTTCAATTGGAATGGATCACACACATCTGTATAGACTAATTAAATAAAAAAATTTCCATTCATATTTTTCAACAAATGTTGTGTTTTAATATTTCTTTATAGTCATAACTAACATATATCAACTTGTTTTATATTGAAATAATATAAATAGACATCATGATAGAGATTGAAAATGTGTTTCTCATTTAAATGACCATGTCAGTGATGTAATAACTAGGTACAATTTGAGTCATCTGAATGTGATTAATTTTGATAAATAATACTTTATTTTTATATTCTAGTGCCTAATGAGTGTTATTAAGTCCTTTAATACCCAAAATGATGGTATCATTATAAAATAAGTATCATTTATTCAAAAATAATTAATAAATATCCATCTATATATACATTTTACATTGATAAACTTTTTTAGTAACACCTAAAATGTAATAAAAATACATCAAAATTGGAATCATACCATAAATATTTATGGGGTAGTATTTTATAAAACAATTATACAACATTACTCTATTAGGGGATCAATTACCCACCTCACCATGGGAAACATTTATGAATATTATTTGTTACTATATTTGGATACAAATTTTAAAAGTAAAATCATTATTTAATAACCAACTAGTATATATGAAAAATTTATATTCAAATAAAAAACAAACCTAAATTATACACTTCATTACTCATAGTAGTGAAAATATTCTTCATGTTACCTTTCTTTGCACATGCATAAAAGTCCATATCATTTTATATATAATTCCATTAGATCACTTTTCTCATGGTTGAAAGGTACCTAGAATCCTCAGATGATGTGTTAGTCAAGAGGCCCTTTTCCTATCCTTTATTTTTTTCAACATAAAGAATAAGTTTAACATCATTATATATGTCCTTACACACCTTTATAATTGAATTAAGGATTTGTAGTAGTGACTTCTCAATGTTATTTATTTCAAAATTCAAAAGCACTATTAAACAATGATAGAGTAAAGAAACTATATGGTCGGTGTACAACTCATTGGGTATCATATAACCCACAATGTCTTAATGATTAATATATCTAGTCTACTTTACTACCTAATTTGTAACTGGTTCTTCTTATGCAGTACGTAATCAAATGACTGCCTTGGATATCTTATACTTCTCCTTTCTAGTCTCCTCTCGATAAAGATAATGGAAGTGAAAAAGGATGTTATATGTATCTATGTCATCATACCACATATATATGTCATGGTAAGAGTAAAATAACATGAGTATATTATCATATATATTGTCACCAATGTGTTATAGGTATATAGAGAGCTCTTCCTCATTAGCCACTCTATATGGTTAATCGAGAATAGAGGAATGTATTACATAACAGTAACACCAATGGAATATTATGATGCACATGAACTTGTGCCACTATAATATGTTACTACCATTGATGAAATTTTCTTACATTATTTTGGATCACCGTGATAATTTCATTGTCATATTACTTTCCATTTTCTATAATAAAAATAAAATTGGGTTTTTACCCTTGAAAATTATTACCAAAAAAGTGAACTGATAATTTTAGTTAAAAATATAGAACTATTTTATCAAATCCCAGTATCCCCTAATTATATTCTAAATATCTGGCCCCATATATATTTTAGTTAAAAGTTCTCTTATTTACCTTATCATAACCCATCCTATTTCCATGAAGATTCTCTAATGTTTTTCTAGTATGAGATTCATGGTGGAAACATTTCCTCAAAACTCCTTGATATGTTAAGTGGAATCCCTAGTATTATAATTATGGACTCAAATTACATTAATAACTTCCAAAAATGGTATTGAAAATAATTTTTCCATTACACTATACAACAATTAGGTTATAAAAACCTATTATCTAACACTACACAATAATTGAAAAGAGTCCCTGACTATGGCATGAGAAAAACATTCACTATGGTTGTATCTTTACTCAAATAATAGAGGTTATATCTAAGGTGATATTTAAACTTAGGGAGGTTTTCACTATGTCTAGGAGATCTTCATGTTATCCTTCCACATGATTTCTAATATTATGATGATATTTTACGAGTGAGTAACTATGTATCTATGAAATAGTTTACACATACTCCATATATGTTATTCTTTCTTCCATTCTTAATAATTAATTGAAATTTATTGATAATGGTAAATTACTCAATAAAAATAAATAATTACCCATCCAATTTAAATGAATAAAATAAATACATGTGGAATGATCATTATTTTTCTAAATGGATAGTTTATCATGTACACAAAAAAATCACCCATGACCCTATGGGAATAAATCAGGAACCAATACTAATTCGAGTTATAGCATTTTTCCTATTCAAATATGAATATCCTTTCATTATTTCACCTAATATTTATCTTAAACCAACTCAACTCACTCGGTAGATCAATTCCTCACATTTTATATATCACATGCAGTTGATGGGATCTATGCGTATGGGGTAACATAAAAGAAATTATGGACACATAGGCTCGCACATATCAAAGTGAAGTGGTTGGTTTAAATATTAACATTTAAATTTAACAATAATTATCACAAATACCATGTAATATTAACTAAAATAAACGAATCCCAATAATATATATTTGTTTTTCATTCTCATGATCATCCATGCCTAAAATGACTACACACTCCATGAAACTATAATGCATTCATTTATATTCATTCTTTATTATTATAAATCAATCAAATTAATAAATTATATATCTTATTAATTACATTATTAATGTAAATTAATTATCTATCTTAATTTTCTTAGGAAATACCATCTTATTTTATTTTAATAAAAATTAATTATTTTATTTTGATTAAAATTATTACATCTATGGAATATACAGACTAAAATTGTAGTTTTTTTAGAATCCTTGTTTAGGTTAATAGGTAACCATATACATCAGGCATGAATCCAAAATACAATATCAATAATTGAAGTTCAAACTAAAAACATAAAAATTTTGAACCCAAGGGGACTCGATATAGGACTCATCCAGGTCAGGTCGCCTCCCATTTTCCATCATCAGTATGAGAACATCATCATCATCATTACAATCCATCACCATCGGAGTTGATGACCGGATCAATAAAAATATAAATTCCCTTCAACCTCAAAAAGTCTTCATAAACTAAACACCATTATCATCTCACAACCGTGAAAAAATTCATTACCACTGGATAACCATCAAAACTCTTTCACTACATTAGTAATATAAAATACATTAACTACATTGGTTATTTTGGACTATTATAAGTTTTATAATGTTATATTTATAATACTATTATGAATCAAATCTATTCAAAATATAGTTGTTATATAGTGATCATATGATTAAAATATATTAAAGGTTTAAAAAATTCTATTTGACTCAGACAAAGGATGTGATGGCCTGGACCAGTTTCTTAGTACCCTATGAATCCCATTTATCATAGCTTCTGAGAGAGATAGAATCACTAGGCTTTTCCCTTGACCAACAAAATGCTTGTCTTCAATAACTAAAGCACAAATAAAACAATTCTGTTAGAATTTTATGATTTTCAAGATCACAGACTATATCATGTTCATTGAATTCACTGAAAAACACATAACCATCTCACACCTTACCCATATGAATTTCATTAGTATAATAAATAGAAATGTATCTAGCCATTAATACTATGAATTTTTACATACTATTTTCAGAATAATAATGATTATATTTATTCCATTTTTATTATTACATTTATAATTGATTGAATCATGAATATTTAAAAAATTATATTTTGATATTATTAACCAAAAAATGTATTTTTTGGGATATTTGTGGTTTCAATCAAATCAATCCTTTGGTGAAAGTCGTGAATTTTTTTTAAAAAATGTTACATATGTAAAATATTGTTATAAAATAATATTTATAAATATAATTTATATTATTATTTTATTAAGATAATCTCATATTTATAAGAGTGTGAGAACTATTATTTTTTTAATAAATGTTGGTATTTTTATTCAAATGTGAAAAGTCTCATATTTAGAGTATTATTTTTTTTAAATAAATATTATTTTTGAAATCCAAACTTCAAAATTATCTAACACTATAATCTTCATAATTTTTTGAGCAACCTAATTTTTTTGAAAACATTAATATATGGTATAATTATAAGGTGTGTAATATGGTATTATAATGACACAAAAGTGATGTAATATATTTAATAAAATATATTCACTACCATATTTATATTCCCCCTTCAAAATAATGTTCTTTTATGTTATTTGAAAAAATTTATGATGTTTTAACTAATCCACCAAAACCAATATTATATTTCATGATTTTAAAATAAAATATTTATAAACATATCCAAATTCAACATTAACATTGTAATTACATTAATATATTCAGTCCATAACCATTTAAATTAATTAAATCCACTACTACTTGATAGAATCCATGGATGAAAAACCATGGGTTGGTTTCTTGTTTTCATTACTTGATCATAAGATTTCAAAACCTATATTGGGAAATTAATAATGATTTCTCCTCTACATTTCTATATAATATCTCCCAACATTATATTCCTTTACACTAAAAACTATTGGAGCACAAAACTACTCTAAAAAACCTTCGCTAGGGCCTTCCTAGGGTTCCCCCATGCAGTTTAGAAGAACCTCCACGATTTTAGAGGCCCCATATAAAGGTAAAAGATTATTTACATATACTCCTTTTTCAAAAACATTATTTATACTATTAATATTATTTATGATTTTTCATGAATTTATATTCATTTTAAAATACCTCTTACATTAATTTGGATTCTAAAATAACGATATACCCCTTTCACTCACTTTTTACCCTTCCATTAATCTTCATGTACACCCATTATGATACCAAAAATCTATCCTACAATTTTTCATACTAATCATTTGTATATTTAGTACACGTATTCATTTTAACTCAATGGTATTATCCTAGTGGTAATTATAATTCATTTATTGTGGATTTAATAGTATATAACTGACACAATTTAATCTCGGGTTTAAAATTGATGAATGAAATCCTTATGTTGTATGGTCATTGTGGAATAGTTATGTATGTAAATGATATGAAAGTGATGGGTGGAACCGAAATTATATATCACTTCAATGAATTATATAATGTTTTAATCTCATTATATTTCATGTATGATTCATGGGAATTTATCCAATCACAATATGTTATGATGTCTTAGTGGTTAGATTTGACATATGTTATTGATGTCATGTTTTATATTGTTTTGACATTCATTTTTTGTCATTATGTAATCATGAAATATCATGCTGCGTTGTTCAATATCATAAATCTCACCCCTACTATATTACCTTGATTTTTCTATTGTATCACATGTACTACATTATCTTATCTTATAATTTTTTATTCGTTTACTAGGCTTTATATCTCACCTATTTATAAATTACATCCCCAAGATTCTCGTGGTGTTTTATATGATCCATCTAATATCGGAGAAAGTTATTGAGTTATAAAAATAATTTTTTTATTTCTTTCACATGTTCTTAGGATAACTTTTTATTACTCAAATACATTAGGCCTCATCATCTTCAGGGTGTTGTATTATATTCATCTTTATGTAATAATTAATTAATTAATGTTTATTATAATATGTGTTTTCATGTCTAGTATTAAAAAAATTTCTAGTTATTTTTAAAGACTAGGATTATAAAAATCTAGTGGAATCATTAAGGATAAGAAAAAATATATTAGCAAATAAATAAATTTTGGTAAAGTATAGCATAATTGGATTTCAAGAATATGTAGCCATATCTTGATACTATAAATTGTTGTGAAATGGTGCATTTTTTTGGACTCTATTGTAAGAACCTGGATCTCTGTTTTAGGTATATATCTTGAATTTGGGTTGTTTTGAGGAAAATGAATAAAGGTGAAATTTTTTATGTACACGTTGTGTACATTGGAGTACATTATGTGTACCCGTTTTCCACGTGTAGCTGTGTACTTTCCATGTAACGGCCGAGTACATGGTCATGTCGGTGACCTGGAATACATCCTAATATGGGGGTCGGTTGAGGCTAGTATATGGTGTGTGCATTAAATGAACACACCATTTACCTTTCTATTTATTTGTTATATCAGGGTGGGATCACGTCTCATCACTATAACCATCTTCTTCTTCCCATGTGTGGTATAAGAGAGCCACGAGACTTCCAAGAACATCGAACCCAAATAGTTTCTCTATCTGAGCCCAAATTGAGACACCACTGGGTTCGTTGGATTCCCACTGATGATTTCTCTCTTCCCCTAAAGCATCTCTTCTTGATTTCACCTCTCTCATGATTTTTCCAAGGTTTAATTATTTTATCCTTTTATAGATCTACATTGTTCTAGGCCGATTCAAGGTCCAACATTCAAGAGTGTTCTTTTTGAAACATCAACATAGGGGTCTTGTGTCTTCATTTGGTTTTGTTTGGATTATATATGCTAAAAGTGTCAAATACCCATGTTCAGGGTATTGTGTGTTATGGAATTTAAACCTATTTAAGACCTGTTATGGTGTATTTTATTGGGAATGGGGTTATTTATTATGTTTAAGTTTTTATACCAATATTATGTGTTTTTTCCATGACTGATAGATTATGGTTTTTGGGTCTAGAAATCATGTTAGGATTTCTTCATTTTCCATGCCTACTATTTTTTTAAAGGTTGGGGCTGAAGCCTTATTTTATTATTAAAGGAAAGAAAAGACCTCTTTTAACTGGGTAGAGGGATACCCATTACATAGCCCAAAGGCTCGGTGGGCTTGTAGCCCATAACTTAGCCCATAGGCCCAAATTTTTGGCCTAAGGCCCATTCTATAAATAGTAACACAGATGCTACATTGCCCGCCGCTGCTACAGTACCCAGCTACCGCTACAGTATCCATGCCTACTATTATTATGAAGGAGTTATTGTTTATTTGAGATTTAGGTGTTTTTCATTATGGAAGTATTCACAAAGGGAATTGACTATGTCAGATTCTCAAGGTAGGGTCATTTATGTATAACTATTGTTAAGTTTACCTAGAGGTATTGAATGTGAGAGTTGATTAGTGCTCATGGACCAAAGGTGTTATCACATGAGAGCTACCCAGAGGGTCATTATTACATGAATTTTGGACCATTGGGAATTGACTGTGAGATCTTCCATGGGTCATTATATTATATTTTGTCTATGCATACCTTGAGGGTATTGACTATGAGAGCTACCTAGGTGGTAATTTTTAAATGATTAGTGCTATGTGGGACCAAAGGTGTTAGAGTATGTGAGCTTCCCCAGAGACCCACTACTTATTGAATTGATGATATGTTAAACTAGAGTTGTTAGACTGTGAGAACGTTCCCTAAGGGTTTCTTATGAATGTTTGATTGATTGAAACAAGTCTTCCAAGACAAATCACAAGCATGGACTCCATATTACTTGGTTGTTTAGATGGTCTTCTGAGACTTCTGTTGTTACTATTATATATGGGGTACATAGTTTAGGCTAGATTCCTATGTTACATTATTCATTAGTTTAAATAATTTATAAATGTCACTGAATTTAATTGGAAACTGTAGCATTATTTAATTTTGAGTACTTCCTAGATTATTTCTTTAGTTCTTCATTTTACAATCTATAGACATTTTCTAACTGTTAAGCATAGATCTTTTGGTGGTATCTTACTTGGATTAGTCTCACACCCTATTTAGGTCATGTTTTTATGCCCATGTAGATTATATGGTAGCAGGTATAGATAAGGTAAAGCACACTTCTTCCTTATATACTTGATTGATGTTAGAGCTGGAGAGCATGGGGCCATGCTGATGCTTGTGATATTGTTGGAGTTTACTATTTTATGTACATTGGTTTCGGTATTGTATTTTCATCATTGTGACTTGTTTGTCTGTTTTCCATGATACGTGTGTTATGAATCATTATTTATATATATGATTCAATGGTTTTATACTATCATTTATCTACATTTTACTTCTGTTGTATAGTATTCTTGCTTCCTCCTGTATTTACTATTTGTTATTCAGCTATGTATACTCCACCAAAGAGTGAATAGTTTCCCCAATTTCTTACCTTGGCTCTCGCTGCTAGTCGATAGACTCTGGATTTTGGGGAAATATGCTTTGTGTCATGTTACCAACTGGGTACGGGGAACCATTGGGCGGCACCCGGAATAAGGATCATACAATGTCTTATCATAGGTGTATCTTTTCTGCTTCATCTTACTGTATAGAGCCTATAGACATGGATATGAAGGAATGGGTAGTTGGTAATAAGCTCTGCCTAGGAGTATCTAACCCGTGTATCTGGAAAATCCATGTTACCTTGAATATTGTAATTTTTCATGTTTTGAAATTGTTACATTTGATTTTATTTCAATGTTGGTTGATACCCATGTATTGTGTTGTTATCATTGATATTATGGAGGTTCTATTTATATTTAATCCTGATGAGATGATGGTATCACATATCATGAATCTTATAGGAATTTGATAGTGGTCATATGCCATGCATTAGTTTCCTACCATTTAGGGTTATTTACTAAGTGCATTTTGTAGTGATAGATATCGTTCATGATATGCATGTTGTTTTGATAGATTTCATGATATTTATTCCTTTTATTTTATAGGGTATTGAAAATTTTAATGATTCATTTTTATGGACGCCAAAATTTGGTCCCATAGGTGTTATGGGCCCTCTTGAGTCAGAATTTGGTTGATAATGTTTGAATGTTAATTTAATTTTGTCACGTTCTGGTGTGTAAAATGCTTCCAATTCTTGATTTTCGGGTAGAATAGTCTCCCATGGGTCAGAATATGTCCTTAATTGGACAAAAATTTATGTTTTTAAGGGATATGGAGATGTTTCAGAGGCTTACTATCTAGAAACCTAGACAACATGGCTTGTGATGTTATGAACAGACTCCATGTTTTCTTCTATTCTGGAATGAAACAACTTTTTCTTAAATACACACTTTTTACCGTATGTAAATGTCGTGTAGTATTTAATCATGTGAATGACTGTGTGAGCATAGACACGAGGTTGGGAAGGTACTGGTCGAACACACCATGTCTAGATTTTACATGTTATGTGTAGAGAACCATGTATCTGGCCATCTGACCAACAACACAAGTTAATTAAACATAGGTTTTACGCGCTCTGTCTAACTTGTACACATCGTGCAGAGTCATCCATGTATCCATCCGTGTAACCAAAGACATGATAAGAATGAACTAAACTAGTACATGTCGTGTCTAGGGTGAACACGCCATGTACTATTACCCAGAAATGAACATTGTAATTCTAGTCATGTAGATGTACTTGGGAAGGAAGAATGATTCAAGTAAAAATAGTTTCTGAGGAGGAACACTTCATGTGTATGGGTGTTACATGAACATGTTTGGGAGAGGTACACTCCATTTTAAAGGCAAAAAGAAACATTCCATGTAGGATTTATACATGCGGTGTACCCCTATTTTGTAAAACATTAATATTTCTTCTCATGTTCCTTTCATGAATATCTACATTTCATTCCTTGATAATATTGAACTGAGGTGTGTGCATGAACTTTCAAAGTCATGCTACCAAGATTTCCTCCGGTTGTACACCAGATACAGAGCAATGATTAGACATGGGAAATGGGAGATTAGGAAATACCAGCAGATCCTCTCATTGTGCTCAACCTGGAATCAACTATTATACCAGACATAGGTGATGATGCATAGTTTTGTAAAAGATTTATGAGGATGATATGTGCCTTTTAGGGAGCACCGCATCCTTCCCCAACTATGGAAGATTTGGCGTTGGTATTCTAGTAGTAGCATCCTCCCACATTTTCACGGGATCGAGGACTAGAGGCCATAGAGCCATGGTTGGAGGCCATGCTTTCTATCATTGAGAATCTGGAGACATATACAGAAAGAAGGGAGAAGCTTTCTACGTACCTGATACATGTTTCTTCCAATAGATGGTGGAATTTTATCTCATATACAGGATGGCATCAGGATATGGGTTGGGAAGAGTTTCAGAGGACCGTCTATGATTACTTCTATCTCGAGCCATTGAGGGCCAATCGAGCCCATGATTTCATGCATTTAGAGTAGAGATCTCCTTCAATGATGGATTACTCTTCCCATTTTACATATATTCAGTGATTCTCACTTGTTCTGGGAGGTGACATGTTATCTTTGGTGAGGTGAATAGAGTAGGGTCTCAGGTATGGAATTTGGTTGTTGGTGACTGTATTTAGGATGACTTCATTGATGGCTATAGTGAATCAGGCGCTGATTACCGAGCATAATATGAGGTTGTTGGGAGGTGTGAGCCAGTTTGGTTTAGTAACCATGGATGGTACACCTTCGATGAATAGTAGGAAGCTCTGTAGGGATCTTTCATGTCATGTTTCTTCTGGTAGCCAAGAGGTATGGTACTAGTGTAGGATGATAGGGTATATGAGACCGCATTGCCTGAAGGACCCAGTTGTGTGCTTGTCTTGTGGAATGATGGTCCACCTTCAACATTTTTGCTGAGTGTTCTCACTTGCAATGAGTGAAAATGGTTCTGTTATGACTTCACATTCAGGAGTAGCACTACCAGTTTCTCATCAGTTAGGGAACTAGAGTTCAGCAGGCAATTTAGGCTGAAGAGGTTGTCATGTCTATGGTGTTCAGGCTACAAATTTTCAGCGATACTAGTATTGATCAACTCAAGGTAGTCAGGCAGGGTCATAGGGTCATGGCATAGGTTATACATTTTCATTGCAGCATACCCTGCAAGACTAGGATCTCAGGCCCTCTATGGTTAGAGGTAGGATTCTAGTGGCCTCCATTTTAGCTTCTTCTCTTTTTGATACAGGGGCTTTGCATAGATTCAAATGTTTTTCTGTTATGGAGAGCCTTGGGCTTTGCATCTTTACTTCTTAGAATGTTATGATGATAGAAAATACTTTAGGGATTATGAAGTCTAGTGTATGCCACTTCAAAGAGTTCCCTCATGAGGTTGGTGGTTTTCACTACATATGGGACCTCTTTTCCTTAGAGGTAAATGGATTTGATGTCATTCTCATAATGGACTGTTTAGACTCTTTTGAGGCCTTTGTTTACTGCTATTTTCGTAGGGTGAGTTTCACATCACCAGAGGGCCGTAATTTCATACAAAAGGGAGAATGGGATGTCCAAGAGAGAAAAGATGGACCTCAGCATCATGGGTTGGGAGGAGTTATGACCGATATTTTTATATTCCATCTAGATGACCTGGGGACCTCACAGATGGAATTTCCTCCAGTGGTGGATCATTTCATATATGTCTTTTCAAAGGAATTTTTGGTTTTACCTATAGAGTGAGAGGTATATTTCCCATTTGAGCTTGTTCTAGGGGAGGTACCAGTGTTCATTACTCCATATAGATTCCTACACTTGAGTTACAGGAGCTCAAGAAACAGTTACAGAGTTTAATTAAAAGTGTTTAATCTAACCCATTACTTCCCCATTGGGTTCGCATGTCCTTTTTGTAAAAAAAACATACGGTACCTTCATACCTTTTTGGATTATTGGAAGTCGAACCAATTGAAGTTCAATAACCGATATCCCTTGAAAGGGGTAGATGATCTTTTTGATCATCTTGGAGGATCCCAGGTGTTCCCAAAGATTGAATTGAGGTTCAATTATCATCAGTTTCACATTACAACACTAGATATACATATTACAGCCTTTCGAAGTAGGTATGGTGTTTACGATTATTTGGTTATGATGTTCGGTCTCACAAACTCACCAACAGTTTTCATGGAACTAATGAATCGAGTGTTCCATTCATACTTGGAATCTTCTGTGGTTGTCTTCATGGACAATATCTTGGTGTACTCTCACACTTGACACGGCCATGCCACCAACCTTGAGATCATTCTATGTACACTAGGAGAGCATTATACATATTCTATTATATTAAAATTCCACTTTTGGATAGACCATATTAACTTATTAGGTCATGTTATATCATATATAAGAGTATCAATAGACCCAGAAAAAAGTGAGAGAAATAGTTTCCTTGGAGAATCTGAAGAACATATTGGAGGTATAGAGTTTTCTAGGGATAGATGGTTACTTCATGAATTTTATATAAGACTTATCATTTTTATTAGTGCCACTGATAGGCCTGAGTAAGATGGTTGTGATGAAAATGTGGACAGATTCCTGTGATTCAGCCTTTCAGGGTCTGAAAGGGAGATTGACTTCAGCACTGATACTAATTTCACTTGTGCTGGAAAAAAGTTACATTATTTACTGTGATGCGTCAGGTATCAGGATGGGAGCAGTCCTTATTCAAGGGGAAGGAGTTGTTTTTTATGGGTCTCGGCAGTTGAGGCCACATGAGAGGAATTAACCGACCCACGATCTCGAGTAAGTAGAAATTGTTCATGCTTTACGTTGTTGGAGACATTATCTATTGGAAGTTCATTTTGTTATATATAACTAACTCAAAAGTCTTAAGTATATATTTACTCATTGTGATATGAATTGGAGAAAGTGAGGTGGTTTGATTACCTTCATCCTTTTGACATTGAGCATGCATATACGCCCAGGAAAGGAAATACAATAGCAGATGTGTCGAGCAGGATGACTCGGATATAGGTAGCTCAGGAGGCCAATAGTGAGTGGAAGTGTATGGATCTGTTCTATGAGATTCATTTGGAGCTACATAACAGACAGGGGAATACATTTATTTCTTTTATATATGTAACCTCTACTCTATAGGATCAAGTGTGAATGAGGCAGTTATCAGATTTTGAAGGCCTAGTCCTATGAGAGAGTGCATTTGGAGAGGACCCTACTCTTGCGTGGACTGTACATGATGATAAGATGTTGCATTTTCATGTTGGTGTATTGGTGTCATCATACATATCTGTTGAATTGATGCGATATTTTTATTATTCATTTTCGGTAGTTCATTCTGGTGTCAACAAGATGTAATGAGATTTACACCATCAGTATTGGTGGAAAATTAAGAAAAGGGATTGTAAAGACCCATATTTTCCCTATAATTTTTTTATATAGGAATTTTACGAGTCTGGGAAAATTGACGGCGCGTGATTCTGAGGCCCAGTGAGCATGGAATGAATTTTTGAACTTCTTTTCAGGTATATTCAGTAAACGAGCGAGCGGGTTTTTCCGTAACATTTGAACCGGTGCTAGGAATTGAAATCTAAGAGCACTGTTGATCTTGTAGTGCCGGTATTTGCTTAAGGAGACATTCACCTCGGCCACAGTGGGTTGAGGGTGAATGATAGTTTTTCAATTTTTCGTGGAAATAAAAATAAAAATAAAATATGATTCTATTTTATTTTTTCTGAAACCCCACAACATGGGTTATAGTGGTGGAGACCACTCGAGCCTAACCCTCCTATGTGAATGCTAAGATGTGGGGACCACCTGAACTAACCCCCCATTTTGAATTTAGAGGCAAGGACCACCCAAACCTCCTTTAATGGGAGGAAACCTTTCAAATCCCACTTTAATGAGGGGTGGGGTGACCCTAGGTTTCCTCTAAATAAATTATGGCAATATCATCATAATTAATGACGACAGTTTAATTTTTTTCCAAAAATTAAATTGATGAAACATGTCATATTGGAAACATTTTATTTTGGGTGGAATTGGGAGAAAGGATTGCAAGAGGGCAGATTTTGGAGGAATTTTTCTTCTCTAATGAAGAACGTCGATGTTCTCCAACGACTTCGACTCCTTCCTCAAGACATCCTCCAAAGTGGGACATCTTCAACTATGACGAACCGATGTCTGTTCCTCCTTCCTCTTTGATGTCAATGAGAAATTGAGGTAGGGTGGATGTTTGAATTTTTTTCCCCGTACCTGTTATTGATGTTCTTCGAGATTCATGTTTTCATTGAGCTTCTTGCTACCACTCTAACATGGAGGGTGCGGGCCAAACAAATTTGGAATGACTCCTCATCTATTCTTTGGGAATGGTGTGTTCTTCATGATGGAACAAGGCGGCTTGTGCCACGGCAGTGAACGGAGAGTGGCCATCCGAACCAGCCGCCGACAAAGGCGTCGCGCGCGATCGCGCCTCGCAGAGAGGACGGTTGGCCATCCGGCCAACCGTGATAGACCGCCGCACCATGACCACCCCACCACACCACAGCTGCCATGCCACCCCACATCCCTATGCGCCACCTCATGCCGCCCTGCGACCTCTGCGCCACCCTCGTGGCCCCTGCAGCCTCTGCACTGCCCTCGTGGCCTCTACGTCGCCTCACGCCACCCCGTGGCCTCCGCCCCGCCCTCACAGCCCCCGCTTCCTCTGCGCTTCAACATTGTCCCTGTGTTGCACCGCGGGCCAGGTTTGACCCAGCGGGTCAGGCCAGACCCAGCAGGATGGGTCGGGTCAGTCCGACCGGGTCGGACCAGACCTGGGTTAGCTTCGACCCAATTTCACTCTTTTAGCCATAACTTTGGCACTGGACGTCCGTTTGACGAACCGTCAGCGGTGCTAGAAATCATGGAGCGAGAAGGTCCCTTTAGTATAACCCACTAGATATTTGGATAAAGTTGGGGTATAGTTGGGTTGGATCAAGCATGAATCCAACCAGGCCCTCGAGACTAAAAGACTAATAACACACATAATGAGCATCTATTTGACTTATCATATGTTGTGTTGAGACCCCTATGACGTAACGGTCCACTGGGATAATTATTATTGGGAATTTATAGATGTTGTATTATCGACCAGTGGCTTGTGGAGAGGACCCTCCTAGAGATAAGTAAGCTTAGTGTGAGAACCTTGTAGCTGGTTGTGACGATGTACTAGGATCATGTGTGGGTCTGAAGACATACTGACGATCTACTAGGATCATGTGTGGGTATGACGACGTACTGATGATGTACTAGGATCCTTTGTGGTTCTGAAGACGTACTCATGATGTACTAGGATCCTGTGTTGTTCTTACGACGTACTGACGATGTACTAGGATCTTGTGTGGGTCTGAAGAGGTACTAATGATGTACTAGGATCATTTGTGGGTCTGACAACATACTAAAGATGTACTAGGATCCTGTGTGGGTTTGACGACATAATGAAGATTTATTAGGATCAGTTGTGGGTCTGACGATGTTCTGACGATGTACTAAGATCATGTGTGTGTCTGACGACGTACTGACGAGGTACTAGGATCCTGTGTGGGTCTGAAGATGTACTAGGATCATGTGTGGCTCTGATGATGATTTAAGATCTTTCGTGGTTCTTCCTCTTAACAGTGTAAGTTTAATTAGTTGTTATAACTAATCATATCTACTTCTGTACCTAAGTTATACATGGTGTGAGCTGAGTCTGTACCTGTGTGATACTTTCCTTCGTGTTATTACCTTGGTGGTATTCTTCAGTGTGGCGTACCTATGTGGTACATACCTTCATGGTATTCCTTCCTTTGTGGAACATTTATGCTTTGGTCTAGTGAGTTGGGCCTTGTGTTTCCTCATGTTTGATATGGGTTTAAATGATAACATAGGTATATGTATGGGCATATACCGAAGTAGGCTTGTCATTTCTTTTTATTCTTTGTGGTTTTTCCTTTTTAGAGTTGTGAGACCTTGAGGGTCTCGGGGTCCCTACTGAGTATTGTTATACTCACCCCTGCACATTCTACTCCTGCAACTTCTTGTTTCTTGTGCAGACGATGGACATTGCTGATTGAGGATGAGGGTACTAAGACTAGAGGTATCTCAGAGGTGGACCTTAGGCGAGGCATACCGTAGAGACGACCGTTCGAGAGCTATTCCTACCCTTCATGTAGGATCCTTGGCGGGTGATCACAGGAGTCGTCCCAGTTTACTTGTACTTTCAGTTTCTTGTACTTTCCAGTTGGGCATGTATACTGGCCCATTTTTCTTACTGTACGCACTCTTTAACTATAATATTTTCTTTAGTTTGTATCTTGCTATGTGCTTGGTTTTTTGTGTTTACAGGTAATAAAGTAAATGCCTTCCCAGTTTTAGGGAATGCGCCTTTCAGTGCTAGTCTCCAGCCCCTGGCCTATGGAAGGTAGGCTTGGGGTAGTCCCGGCACAGGCCCCAGAGGATTGGTCGTGACAAATTTGTATCAAAGGATTCTGTTCTATCCTAGAACATTGGACTCTGATATTTTTTTTAACAGAAATAGTGTTCTGTGTAGTGAGTGTTGTTATCACTTTTGGGAATCCAGTGTTGGTGCGGTGGCCGACGTATCCATGCACCAGGACCCTGACTTCTGGTTTTCGACTCGGTGCACGAAAACATTGATTATGTGTGTTTTTCAAGAGTTTTCTTTGTGATATCCTGAGTCATCTCACTAGGTATAAATTATTAACCATGGCGCACATGTTCCTTTTCAGGATTCCTCCACGCAGATAGCCAACTAGGGTTCTGGATATTGTATGCACTGATAGCCCACCGAGTGACGAGGCCTCGGTGTAGGGCCCTCTTCTAGTAGAGGCACCACAGGAGGGCCCAGCGGTACCATTAACCATTGGGTCACTGATTCCAATAGCCCCAGCAGTAGAGGGTGCACACCACTTTAGGGCTTTTCATGAGTTCCAGCGCCATAGTCCAACCGGGTCCAGGGGAGAGATAGACCCACAGGCAGCTGAGGATTGGTAGTATGTCATGGTGAGAGTATTCAGACTGGTAGGGACACCAACTGATCTCATGGTGATCCTTATTGCCAGTCTTCTATAGGCAGCAGCATGCAGATGGTGGAGCATGAAGCTCCAGGTTCACGATGAGGTGACGCTTCTATGGGAAGACTCCGAGAGCCTTTTTCAAGAAGAGATTGTCCCAGCGACTCTTTGTGCAGTGCGCATACAAGAGCTTCTTCATCTGCAGCAGGGAAACATGACTATGGCTCAGTACATAGTGAGGTTCACTGACCTCTCACACTACTCCATATATATGGTTTGAGACCCATTCTTTAAGACCTGGACCTTTGAGCAGGGACTCAGGTGGGAGATCAGGGTTTCGATGATTTCTCTTAGCATCTCGACGTAGGTGGGGTGTTAGAGTGAGCCCTCTTAGTGGAGAGTTTTCTTGGTGAGTTGTCACCAATAGCGAGACCCACCATCGGGTGTCACGTTGCGGAGTCTTGTGCAGCTAGCAGTAGACAGATTTCATAGAGGTAAAAGAGGACAGAACCTATAGGTGGAAGACAACATGATTCAGGATCAGTTGCGTGGGGCACCCAAGACAGAGCCGGTCATGTGAGGAGCGGGTAGTGTTACGCATGTGGTGGGTAGGGTCACATAGATCGTGACTATCCGACCCACCGTATGGATGATTAGAAGACAGTTGAAGGACCACCCAGGTTGATACAAAGGTCCGAAGGGTTTCAACACAAGTGGGGGATGATTTTCCCTTTTAAAAACATACCACATAACCAACAACCATAACCAAACTAATCAACTAAATGATTCATGATAAAAACTAAAACAACTCAACCATTTATTTTTATAATAAACCAAATAAGAGTACCACATCACAAACCAACACTAAATCAAAGTAAACAGCGGGAAGACAAACTAAAGACTACAAGATGACAACCCAACTCCATGCTCCACCAGCTCTAAGCTCCAACATCACGAACCAGCCCAAGTATCACGATGTGGTGGTATAAACATGTGACACTTTACCTTTACCAACATCCCGGTATATGACATCTGCAAAAGCACCAATGTTCCAATGTAGGGGGTGAGTAATGAAACTCATTAGGTTTTCCTCGAGGACATCCTAACCCATGCCTCTAGGATAAAACATGTTAGCACAATTATATAATACAATTTATATAAAAAAATCCAAAAGAGTTCACAATATAAAAAGTTCTATGTCATAGCCATTTTCCAAGAAAAACTATTTTCAAAAAAACCCATCTTTCTCAAGAAAAGAAACCAAGAATAGTTTCCAATAAAATTCACATTTCCATTTTGGCACATTCATTCCATTTCACAAATCCACACAACCCACCATTTCACAACCCATGAAATCAACTATTCATGCATCGTTATGACAGTTCCATACTCATGAGAGGTCTCTCGTCGATCTACCAAGTCATCAAAAGGTAATTATTCACCATGTGCCATTACACTTTTGGCATCGAGCACAAGGTTATATTTCAACCAAGCCTCGTAAATGCAATATTAACGCACACACCCAGTACACCCAAAAACCACACCATTCCAACCATGCCAAAACCATTTCAATAACACATCCCTTTTATTGAAAAACTTTTTCCTATAATCCATTTTCCAAATCTAGAGAAGCCATATTTTAAAATCACCATTTTAAAATCAAGAAACCAAAACACTTGGCACAAACCATACTTTCATTTTCCATGATTCCATCAAAACAGATAAATCATCGCTAAAGAAAACTTATAACAAGCATTGCACCACAATTTCATAATTAAAACCAAGAAATTTAATCAATTTGAACTTGGCCTTCATGTTCTAAGAACGAGGAATCGAGTGTGAAGCCACCTACCTCAAAAAATTAGATGAAACCAACCAACGGTTGAAGAACGATCAAGAAAATCAGGTCGATTCACCAAGGATCCTCCTTAGATCTCTTCTCCTAACACAACCGAGACAAAAAAATCATTATTTTTGGCATCCTCACACTTATAACTTCCCATAATGGGTGTATATCTATGAATCCAAGATAAGATGAGAAGTAAATCTAAGTAGATCTGAGAAAAAGATCATGAACGAAGGAGAGCGATCACATACCTCAAGAATCTGGCTTCGATTCGCTAGGAGAAGCCTTCGGATCGCCTCTAGAATGCTTTGGAGAAGTTTTCCAACCTTAAAGGAAGAGTAATCATGAGTTACGGATACTTAAGAGCTTTAATGATGAAATTAGAGGCAAAACGAGTTAGATCCATAATTTAAGGATCTAATTTTAGTGCCTGCACGGTTAGTCCACATGGTTTGACAAACAGTGCGTTAACCGTGTGTTAGTTACTGCCTTGACCACCCTTCTCACACGACCTCATCGCACGGTTTCCCTTAACGGTGCACTGACCATGTGAAAGCCACTACCTCCCAAGTTAGTCACGCATGGTTTGGTCGCACAGTTTAGACAAATCGTGCACTGCTCGTGCAACTTGCCCTTTGCCTGAAACATCAATCTAGGATCTCCCGACTCTCCCGTACATCACCCTTATCTTTTAAAACCTAGAAAAGAATCAATTAAGGTTTACATACCAAAACCTGGGGGTACTAAATTCTCCCCGCCATTGGACTTTCCATCACCTAAAAGTAGAAAACCATCGCTTTCCTGAAAGATTTGTGGCCACTACTCTTTCTTTTCTTTCTCACGTTCCCAAGTCTCTTTCTGAATCTGACCATGCTCCCATAAAACCCACACTAGACCGATGATTTTTTCATGCAAGACATTCTCTTGTCTTTCCACAATCAGTACCAGGATATTTATCAATGAAGCATCTTGATCTAGGTCAACGTGATCCCATATGATCACATGTTCAGTATCAGGCTGATACTTTTTCAATTGAGATGCATTGAACAAATTATGCACCAAATTGAACCATGGTGGTAATGCCAATCGATAATCCACCTCTATAACCTATTACAGTATCTAAAAATGGACAATGTATCAAGGAGATAACTTTCCCTTCTTCCCGAAATGATGATGTCCAAGCCATTGAGAGATTCCCAAAAATACATGATCACTCACCACAAACGACAATGGTGTTCGGTGATGATCTCCATAGTATTTCTGACAACTCTGAGCTGTCACCATCCTTTTTCTAATAAACTGAATCTTCTCCGTTGTTTCTTGGACAAGGCTCGTCCCAACTACTGAATTTTCAACTGTTTCCACCCAACATAGTGGACAACGACAAGGACGCCCATACAGTACTTCAAACGGAGCCATTTGTATCGAGGCCTGATAACTGTTATTGTATGAGAACTCCACTAAGGGTATATTCTCCTCCCATGAGCCTCCAAAATCCATTACACAAGCCCAAAACATGTCTTCCAATGTCTGTATCATCCTTTCGGATTGTCCATCCATTTGAGGATGATATGCCATACTCATATTCAACTGAGTTCCCAGGGCTTTCTGTAAGGATCGCTAGAAACGAGATGAGATCCTCGGATCTCTGTCTGACTAGATTGAAACTAGTATGCCATGTCTCTTTAACACTTCACGGATATAGATTATTCAATGATATTCCACCGTATGAGTTTCACGAATATGGATAAAATGGGCCGACTTGGTTAGAAGATCCACTATTACCCAAATGGCATCGTGTTTCCAGACCATTCTTGTAAGACCTGTAACAGAATCCATTGTTATCTGATCCCATATCCAAATTGGGATAGGTAAAGACTGTAACATACCCACTGGGGGCTGATTTTATTCTTTAACCTGCTAGAAAATTAAGCACCGTGGGACGAACTCAGCAACCTTCTTTTTCATGCCTCTCCACCAAAACTGGGCCATCAACGCCTTATAGATATTTTGTGTACCTAGATGTACAGCCCATATCGAATGGTGTTAATCATGAAGGAGTTTTCTTAAGCAGTTAACGTTATAACCAAAAAATCTCAAAAACGCAAAACTAAACTCTCATCCAGCTTCCATCCCTCAATGGTCTCCCCACCATTGAGTATTGAACTCATTGCAACATAGTCTACATCGGATGCTTGTGCCTCCTTTACTATCCCCACCAAATCAAGAACAAGTGAAACTGGAAAAAAAACCACAACATCACCTCGGTCTTCACATTCCATATGCATGTCTGCTAAGACTGACATCAACTGCCCTTCGTCTGAAGCTTCTTTCTCTAATAGAGCATACGACTTCATGCTTAATGCATCAGCCACCGAATTGCCCTTAACTGGTGTATATATCAAGTCAAAGTCGAACATTTGAAGATACTCCATCCATTTCCTCTACCTCAGATTCAAATCTCACTGTGAGAAAATGTGTTTCAAGATTTTTTGATCTGTAAACACAGTAAATTTCTCACCAAAGAGATAATTATGCCAAGTCTTCAAGGCATGGAAAACTGCATCTAATTCCAAATGGTGTGTCGGGTAATAATTCTCATGTACCCTCAACTTCCTTGAACCATAAGCAACAACATGGTCTCCTTGCATGAGAACACATCCAAACCCAGTTCCTGAAGCATCATAATATACCACATACCCCTATCCCGATTCCAGAAAAATCAATATGGGTGCCGATGTAAGGAGAACTTTAGACTCTTGAAAAGATCTCTGACATTTTTCAGTCCATTGAAATGCACTGCTTTTTCTCTGTCAAATCTGTCATAGGTGAAGCTAGTCGTGAGAATTCACTCACAAAGCATCAGTAATAACTAGCTAGTCCAAGAAAACATCATATTTCAAATACATTCTTCGGCGGTTGCCAAGAAAGAATAGCTTCTATCTTTTCTAGATCCACTAAAACACCATTCTCAGAAACAACATGGCCCAGAAAGCGTACCTATTGTATCCAAAAATCGCTCTTTGATAATTAGGAATACAACTGATGGTCCCTCAATATTTCCAACATTATCGCCAAGTGTTTCTCATGATCATCCCTTGTTCTTGAATTCACCAATATGTCGTCTACAAACACCACAACAAAAGAATCCAGATATCACTGAAATATCCTATTCATCAAACCCATGAAGACCGCAGGTGAATTCGTAAGACCAAAAGTCATGACTACCTATTAGTAGTGGTCATATCTGCTTCTGAAGGATATCTTTGGAATATCCTCCTTCTCAAACTCGCAATTGGTGATATCCTAACCGTAAGTCAATCTTGGAAAACCACTAGGCTCCCCTCAATTGATCAAAAAAGTCATCAATGTGTGGATGTGAATATCTATTCTTTATCATAACTTGGTTAAGTTTTCTATAATCCACACATAGCCTCAATGTTCCATCTGGTTTCTTTACAAACAATCCTGGTGCTACCCACGGAGACATGCTTGGCCGAATAAAACCTTTGTTTTTCAGTTCTTCCAACTGCACTTTGAATTCCTTTAACTCCATTGGTGCCATCCTATATGATGGAAGTGAGATAAGACTGGTCCTTGGAATGAGATCAATCGTAAAATGCACTTCTCTCATAGGTAGTAACACTGAGAAGTTTTCAGGAAAAACATCAGGAAATCGATCCATGACTACTAGAAAACAATTATTGTCGATCTCGTCCATCGATTCCAAGTTTAACACAGCCAACTGGAAAAATATCGTTGCCACTACTGGTGCCAACAAGCCTGTTTCACCTTCCTTTACTACTATTTATTCTCTAAAGAGATGCTTGATGCCATTCTCAGTCATGAAACTGACTTTTCTGCTATAAAAGTAGATGTGAGCCCTGAACTCTGTCAACCAATCCATACCCAGTATTATATCATAGACATCCATTTCCAGCATAGAGAAATCCCATTTCAGCTTAGCTCCATCAATAGTTATAGAACATTCTCTACACACAAAGGCTCTACATTTTCTTTCACTGAAAGGAGTATGAAGTTGTATCACAGAAGGAATCATTTCAAGTTTTAAGTTCATAAAATCAGTAATACGAGAAGCAAGAAAAGAATGTGATGCACCAGTATCGAACAACACTTGCATGAGGGTAGAATTCAAAAGAATCGTACCTTTCACCGTAGACGGTCCATACTGGTCATCCACAATCACCGGTTCCACTCCATACAATTACATTGTGGCTGCACTTTGCTCCTTATTTCCTTGTTGAGATTGTCATTTCTAAGGAGTCATGGTATTCTGGGAATCACCATAGCTAGCTCTGTTCTGCTGGCAAGACTGATTTTGCTATCCTTGCCCTGTTGAAGCATAAGATGCATGCGACACCTAAGAAGTGTCACGAACACCCATTCGTGGAGCACTATGATAATATAGCTGAAGTTGTCCCATATTGTTACAATTGTGGCATGATCTTGGTAGTGTTGTACATTCTCATTTCATGTGATCAATCGCGCCACATTGAAAACACCCAGCTTTCATCATGGGTCATGGACGATGATTCACTGATCTAGTCGTCTGATTCTGATTTAAACTCCCACATTGGAAGTAGGTGTCCCTCTTCCACTTGTTCCCATAATTAGAGTTCCCACCTGTTCCTGTGGGTATCATCATAATTCCTCCTCCCATAACTCTTGAGATGTCTCTTTCAGGTAGTTTTTCCTTGTTTACCATCTCCATATAATCTATAATACAGAGCACAACTATCTTTGAACGAATCTACTATTGCAACCCTGATTCAAAGATGTGTGCCTTCAATGATGCACTTGCAGCAACATCTGGTGTAAAGCACACTAAATTAATGAATTTAGCCGTATACTCTATGACAGATAGATTCTCTTGCTTCAGGCTGAAAAAGTCAATTGTCCTCTGGATCTTGAATATGTGAGGATAGAATTGTTTATTAAACAATTCCTAAAATTCCTCTCATCTCAGGCCTTGATCCACCTTAGCGTGAACCACCAACTGCCACCACTATCATGAAAGATCCTCCAGCATATACGTCACCAACTTTACTATTATTTCTATTTGTGTGCCGCTGAAATCGAATATAAGATTCATCCTACTCAGCCACACCTCCGCCCTTTCTAGTTCCGAATCACCCCAAAAGATGGGTGGGTTCTTCTTCTGGAACTGGACAGAATGGTCTACATGCCT
Source organism: Viscum album (assembly GCA_963277665.1). Taxonomy (NCBI): domain Eukaryota; kingdom Viridiplantae; phylum Streptophyta; class Magnoliopsida; order Santalales; family Viscaceae; genus Viscum; species Viscum album. The sequence goes on from OY728138.1 coordinate 557,649,321, forward strand.
TGACTCATACCTATGATTCCATATGTCCACATCCTAGAATTCTTGAACGATAATCTGAACTAACTCTTGGTTCATACGTGGTTCAGGTGAAACCACATTCTCCATGGCTTCTTCCATTTGGTTTCAATGATGCCTAACGAGTGACATCTTCTATACAAAGAATGCACGCTATTAGTCTCACTTCCTAGAAACTGAAGTCTTAGCATTTCATATTCTGTCACATTATCTATCACAACACTATTCTCAAAACAAACCTTTTCCATATTCAACCATTTTTTGAAAACATTCAACATACATTTTGAAAATCACCCAATTTTCAAAAAACACCAAATACCGTGTTTTCAAAGTCTTTCAGTTGAAAACTATTTCTGCATTTTTCCAAAGTTGTAAAATTACACCAAATCCTTACTTGTTCCTCACAATGAGATATGTAATCCTAGTTGGAATTCATTCCTCTACAATGCATGTCATGGTCATCTCATTGGATAAACCCATGAAAATGAGATTTACAACATTCTAGAAGTGTATCCAAAACACTTATGTACCCAACACCCTAGTAACTTGAAGTTCATCATTAATGGGCTAGCTACATCCTTTTATTCTATACATTTCAAGTTCCGAAAATCCTACTCCAGTCTAAGATGAGCACCCAAGGAACAGACAAGAAGGAATTTCAACTCCAAGACCAATAACATCGATGACCACTTGTTAGGCAAGGACCGAACAAGTTGATACCATTTGTAATGACCCGCTTATTCTTATTAGATTAAGAATACAACAAGTCATTACTAGGCCTTAAGAGACATCCCCAAGGTGCCAATGTCTTGCAATAAATGTCGTAGGGTGTCAACACAAGTGGGAGGTGGTTTACCCTTTTAAAAACATACCACAGAACCAAAAACCATAACCAAACTAATCAAATAAATGATGCATGATAAAAACTAAGACAACTCAACCATTTATTTTATCATAAACCAACTAAGAGTACGATAGTGGAAACCAACACTAAATCATAGTAAACAGTGGTAAGACAAACTAAAAGACTACAAGATGACAACCCAACTCCATGCTCCACCAGCTCCAAGCTCCAACATCACGAACCAAACCAAGTATCATCAAGTGGTGCTATAAACATGTGGAACTTTACCTTTTCCAACATCCCGGTATATGACATCTGCAAAATCAGAAATGTGCCAAAGCAGGGGGTGAGTAATGAAACTCAGTAGGTTTTCCCCGATGACTTCTCAACCCAAGCCTCTAGGATAAAACATGTTATCACATTCATATAAAACAATTTATATAAAAAAATTCAAAAACAGTTCACAATATAACAAGTTCCATGTCAAATCCAATTTCCAACAAAAACCATCTTTCTCAAGAAAATCAACCAAGAAAAGTTTCCAATCAAATTCACATTTCAATTTTGGCACCTTCATTCCATTTCACAAATCCACACAAACCCCAATTTCACAACCCGTGAAATCAACTATTCATGCATCATTATGACTCTTCCATACTCATGAGCGGTTTCTCTTCGATCTATCAAGTCGTTACTAGGTAATTATTCCCCAAGTTCCATTACACTTTTGGCACCGAGCACAAGATCATATTTCAACCAAGCCTCATAAATGCAATATGAACGCACACACCTAGTACGCCCAAAAACCACACCATTTCAACCATGCAAAAACCATTTTAATAAAACACCCCTTTTATTGAAAACCTTTTTCCTACAAACCATTTTCCAAATCCAGCAAAACCATATTTTAAAATCACCATTTCAAAATCAAGAAACCAAAACACATTTCACAAACCATTATTTCATTTTCCATGATTCCATCAAAACCCATAAATCATCACTAAAGAAGATTTATAACATGATTTTCACCACAATTTCACAATTAAAACCAAGAAATTTAATCAATATAAACTAAGCCTTCAAGTTCTAAGAAAGAAGAATCGATAGTGAAGCCACCTACCTCAACAAATTAGTTGAAACCAACCAATGGCCGAAGAACGCTCATGAATCCCGGTTCGATTCACTAAGGATCCACCTTAGATCTATTCTCCTAACACAACAGAGACCAAAACTCAATATGTTTGGCATCCACACACTTATATATACCCATAATGGGTGTATATATAAGAAACCGAGCTAATAGGAGATGTATATTTAAGTAGAGCTGAGAAAACGAACAAGAACGAAGGAGAACAATCACATACCTCAAGAATCCATCTTCGATTCTCCAAGAGAAGCCTTCGGATCACCTCCGGAACACTTGGGAGAAGTTTTCCAACCTTCAAGGGAGAGTAATCCTGAGTTATGGCCGCTTAAGAGCTTTAATGAAGAAATTTTAAGCAAAAAAGAGTTAGATCCACAATTTAAGGATCTAATTTAAGTGCCTGCAGGGTTAGTCCGCACGGTTTGAAAAACTGTGTGCTAACCGTGCATTAGCTACTGCCTCATCCACCCTTCTCGCATAGCCTCATCGCATGGTTTCCCTTAACTGTGTGTCAACCGTGTGGAAGCCACTACCTCCCAAGTCAGCCATGAATGGTTTAGTCACACGGTTTAGACAAACTGTGTGCCACCCATGCAACTTTACATTTTCCTCAAACTTCAATCCAGGATCTCCCGTACATCACCCTCTAACTTTTAAAACCAAGAAAAGAATCAAGTAAGGGTTAAATACCAGAAACCGGGGGTACTACATTCTCCCCACCATTGGAATTTCTGTCCCAGGAAAGTAGAAAACCATCGCTTTCCTGAAAGAGTTTGGTCCACTGCTCTTTCATTTCTTTCTAGCGTTCCCAAGTCTCTTCCTGAATCTGACCATGCTGCCATAAAACCCGCACTAGAACGATGCTTTTTCCATGAAAGACTTTCTCTTGCCTATCCAAAATCCATACTGGGAAATGTATCAATGAAGAATCTAGCTCTAGGTCAACGTGATCTCATCTGATCACATGGTCAAGATCAGGCTGATACTTTTTCAACTGAGATACATGGAACACATTATCCACCAAATTGATCCATGGTGGTAATTCCAACGGATACTCTACCCCGCCAACCCATTATAGTATCTCAAAAGGGCCTATATATCGATGAGATAACTTTACCTACTTCCCGAAATGACAATCTCCAATCCTTGTAGAGATTCTCAAAAAGACATGATCACTCACCGAAAACGACAACAGTCTTCGGCGATGATCTGCATAAGATTTCTGAAGACTATGAGCTGTCTCCATCCTCTTTCGCATCAATGGAATATTCTTCGTTGTTTCATGGACAAGGCTCTTACCAACTAGTGAAGTCTCACCTGTTTCCACCCAGCATAGTAGAGAATGACAAGGATGCCCATACAGTGCTTCAAACGGAGCATGTGCATTGAGGCCTGATAATTGTTATTGTATGAGAACTCCACTAAGGGTATATTCTCCTCCCATGAGCCACAAAAATCCATTACATAAGCCCGTAACCTGTCTTCCAATGTCTATATCAACCTTTCGGATTGTCCATACGTTTGAGGATGATACGACGTACTCATATTCAACTGAGTTCCCAGGTATTTCTGTAAGGATCGCTAGAAACGAGATGTGAACCTCGGATCACTGTTTGACATGATTGAAACTGGTATGCCATGTATCTTTACCACTTCTCGAATATAGATTTTTGAAAGATCTTACACCATATGAGTTTCATGAATAGGGATAAAATGGGGCGACCTGGTTAGACGATCCAATATTACACAAATTTCATCGTGTTTCCGGACCATTCTTGGAAGAACTGTAACAAAATACATTGCTATCTGATCCCATTTCAACACTAGGATAGGTAAATACTGTAATATACCCACTAGGCACAGATGTTCTTCTTTAACCTGCTGAAAAGTTAAGCACTGTGAGACGAACTCGGCCACCTTCCTTTTCATTCCTCTCCACCAAAACTGTGCCTTTAACACCTTATACATATTTTGTGTGCCTAGATGTACAGCCCATCTCGAATGGTGGTAATAATGAAGGAGTTGTTATCGAACAGGTAAAGGTACAACCTTCTGATCTCAAAACCAAAAAACTGAACTCCCATCCAGCTTCAATCCTTTAATGGTCTCCCCACCATTGAGTTTTGAACTCATTGCAAAACAGTCTACATCATATGAATGTGCCTCCATTACTATCTCCACCAAATATGGAACAAGCGCAATAGGAAAGAAAACTGAAACATCACCTCAGTCTTCACATTCCACATGCATGTCAGCTAAGACCGACATCAACTGTCATTCTTCTGAAACTTCTTTCGCCAACTAAGCATACGACTTTCTGCTTAATGCATCGGCCACCGAATTTTCCTTACCCAATGTATACATCAAGTCAATGTCGAACATTTGAAGATACTCCATCCATATTCTCTTCCTCTGATTCATATCTCGCTGTGAGAAAATGTGTTTCAATCTTTTGTGATCCGCAAACACATTAAATTTCTCACCAATGAGATAATGACACAAAGTATTCAAGGCATGGACAACTGCAGCTAATTCCAAATTGTGTGTTGGGTAATTCTTCTCATGAACCCTCAAATGCCTTGAACTATATGAAACAACATGGTCTCCTTGCATGAGAACACATCCCAACCCAGATCCTAATGTGTCACAATACACCTCATACCCCTGTCATGATTCCGGAAAAATCAAAATGGGTGCTGATGTAAGGTGAACATTTAACTCTTTAAAAGATCTCTGACATTCCTCAGTACATTGAAATGCACTGTTTTTCTTTGTTAAAGTTGTCATAGGTGAAGCTAGTCATGAGAATTCATGCACAAAGAATCGGTAATGACTAGATAGACCAAGAAAACATCATATTTCAAAGACATTCTTCGGTGGTAGCCAAGAAATAACAGCTTATATCTTTCCTGGATCCACTGAAACACCATTATCAGAAACAACAAGGCATAGTAAGCGTACCTTTTGTATCTGAAAATCACACTTTGATAATTTGGCATAAAAATTATGGTCCATCATGATTTCCAACACTATTTCCAAGTGTTGCTCATGCTCAACCCTTGTTCTTGAATACACCAATATTTCATCCACAAACACCACAACAAAATAATCTAGATATGGCTGAAATATCTTATTCATCAAAGCCATGAAGATCGATGGTGCATTCGTAAGACCAAAAGGCCTCACTATATATTGGTAGTGGCCATATCTACTTCTAAAGGATGTCTTTGGAATATCCTCCTTCCAAAATCGCAAATGGTGATATCCTGACCGCAAGTCAATCTTGGAGAACCACTGAGCTCCCCTCAATTGATCAAACAAGTCATCAATGCGTGGAAGTGGATATCTATTCTTTACCTTAAATTGGTTAGGTTTACAATAATCCCTAAATAGCCTCAAAATTCCATATTCTTTCTTTACATACAAAACTGGTGCTGCCCACAGAGACACACTTGGCCGAATAAAACCTTTGTTTTCCAGTTCTTGCAACTGCACTTTCAATTCCATTAACTCTGTTGGTTCCATCCTATAAGATGTAAGTGAGATAGTGCTGGTCCCCAGAAGGATATCAATCGTGAACTCCACTTCTCTCACAGGTGGTAACCCTGAGAAGTTTTTAGGAAAAACATCTAAAAATTTATCCACAACTACTGGAAACCTATTATTCGTGATTAGTTCCATCGATTCCAAGTTTAATGTAGCCAACTGGTAAGAGATTTTTGCCACTACTGGTGCCAACAAACCCATTGCACCTGCCTTCACCACTCTTTCTTCTCTAAAGAGATGATCGATGCCATTCTCAGTCACAAAACTGACAGTTCTACAATAACAGTCGATGTGGGCTCTGAACTCTGTCAATAAATCCATACCCAGGATTATATCATAGACATACATTTCAAGCACAGAGAAATCCCATTTCAGCTTAGCTCCATCAATAGTTATAGAACATGCTCTACACATGAAGGCTATACATTTTCTTTCACCAAGAGTAGTTTGAAGTTTTATCACAGAAGGCAATATTTCATGTTTTAAGTTCAGCAAATAAGAAATATGTGAAGCAAGAAAAGAATGTGATGCACCAGTATCAAACAACACTTTCATGAGTGTATAATTAAAAAGAATTGTACCTCTCACCGTAGACGGTCCAGACTTGTCCTCCACAATCACCTGTTCTTCTCAATACAATTGCTTTGTTGCTGCACTTTGCTCTTTATTGCCTTGTTGAGATTGCCCTGGATGAAGAGTCATGGTATTCCTAGAATCACCGTAGCTAGATCTATTCTGCTGGGGAGACTGATTTTGAAGTCCTCACCCTGTCGATGAATAAGATGCTTGTGACACCAGAGAAGTGTCACGAACACCCGACCGTGGAGCACTGCAACAATATCGCTGAAGATGTCCCATCTTGTTGCAATTGTGGAATTCTCTCAGTGGTGTTTCACATTCTCATTTCATGTGATCAATTGTTCCATGTTGAAAACACCCATCATTCATCATTGGTCGTGGAGGAAGATTCACCGATCCAGTCGTCTGATTCTGATTTGCACTCCCACCTTGGATGTAGGTGTCCCTCTTCTGCTTGTTCCCAGCATTAGAGTTCACACCCGTTCCTGTGGGTATCATCATACTTCCTCCTCCCATAACTCATGAGATATCTCTTTCAGCTACTATTTTTCCTTTTACCATCTTTGTATAATCCGTAATACAGAGCACATCTATTTTTGAATGAATCTCCTGTCGCAACCCTAATTCAAAGATGTGTGCCTTCAGCGATGCACTTGCAACAAATTTCGGTTCAAAGAACACTAAATTCATGAATTTATCTGCATACTCTGTGACAAAGAGATTCTCTTGATTCAGGCTGAAATAGTCTGTTGTCCTCTGGATATTTAACGTGTAAGGATAGAATTGTTTATTAAAAAATTCCTAAAATTCCTCCCAGCCCAGGCCTTGATCCACCTTAGCCTCCACCACCAACTGCCACCACTATCATGAAAAATACTCTAGAATATACATCGCCAACATTACTTTCAGTTCGGCTGGTGTACCGATGAAATTGAAGATACGATTCATCCTACTCAGCCACACCTCCTCCCTTTCTGGTTCAGAATCTCCCAGAAATATGGGTGGGTTCTGCTTTTGGAACTGGACGGAATGGTGTAGAGGCTTTGACTCATCCCTCCATTTCCCCGTGTCCACAGCCTAGATCACATGAATTATTCTCTGAACCAGCTCTGGGTTCACACGTGGTTCAGGTGCAACCACATCTCTTTAGCTTCATCTATTTGATTTCTACGATGCCTAACAGGTTCTATATTCTATACAAAGAACGCACGCAGTTAGTTTCACTACCTAGAAACTGATGGCTTATCATTTCAAATTCGGTCACATTATCTATCACAACACTGTTCTCAAAACTACCTTTTTTCAAGTTCAACAATTATTGAAAACATTCAACATACTTTTTTGAAAATCAACCCATTTTCAAAAAAAACGCCAAATAACCTCTTTTCAAAGACGTTCAGTTGAAAACAATTTCTGCATTTTTCAATAATTGGAAACATACACCAAATACTTACTCATTCCTCACAATGAGATATGCAATCCTAGTGGGAAGTCATTCCTCTACAATGAGTTTCATTCTCATCTCATTGGTTATACCCATTACAATGATATTTCCAACATTCTAGAATTGTATCCAAAACACTTATGTACATAACACCCTAGTAAGATGAAGCTCAGCATAAACAGGTTAGCTACATCCTTTTATGCTATAATTTTCAAGATCCGACTATCCTACTCCTGTCTAAGATGACCACCCAAGGAACAAACAAGAAGGAATTTCAACTCCAAGACCAAAAACATTGATGACCACTTGTTAGGAAAGGAATGAACATGATGATACCATTTGTAATAAAGCACTTATTCTTTTTGGCTTATAAATAGAACAAGTCATTACAAGGCCTTAAGAGACATCCCAAAGGTGCCAAAGGCTGGAAATAAATGTTGAAGGGTTTCAACACAAGTGGGGGATGATTAACCCTTTTAAAAACATACCACTGAACCAATAACCATAACCAAACTAATCAACTAAATGATTCATGATAAAAACTAAAACAACTCAACCATTTATTTTATCATAACCCAACTAAGAGTACCACAGTGGAAACCAACACTAAATCAGAGTAAATAGCAGATAGAAAAACTAAAATACTACAAGATGGAAACCCAACTCCATGCTCCACCAGCTCCAATCTCTAACATCTCGAACCAGCCCAAGTATCACGAAGTGGTTCTATAAACATGTGACACTTTACCATTGCCAACAAACTTGTATATGACATCCGTAAAAGCACCAATATGCCAAATTAGGGGTGAGTAATGAAACTCAGTAGGTATTCCCCGATTACTTCCCAACTCATGCCTCTAGGATAAAACATGTTATCACATTCATATAAAAAATTTATATAAAACAATTCCAAAGCAGTTCAAAATATGACAAGTTCCATGTCAAATCCATTTTCAAAAAACACCATTTTCCAACAAAAACCATCTTTCTCAAGAAAAGAAACAAAGAAATGTTTCCAATCGAATTCACATTTCCATTTTGGCACATTCATTCCATTTCAAAAATCCACACAACCCACCATTTGACAACCCGTGAAATCAACTATGCATGCATCATTATGACAGTTCCAAACTCATGAGCGGTTTCTCTTCGATCTACAAAGTAGTCACAAGGTAATTATTCCCCATTTCTATTACACTTTTGACAATGAGCACAAGGTCATATTTCAACCAACCCTCGTAAATGCAATATGAGCGCACACACCAAGTACGCCCAAAAACAACACTATTTCCACCATGCCAAAACAATTTCAAGAAAACAACCCTATTATTGAAAACCTTTTTCCTGCAAACCATTTTCCAAATCCAGAAAAACCATATTTTAAAATCATCATTTTAAAATCATGAAACCAAAACACTTTGTACAAACCATTCTTTCATTTTCCTTAATTCCATCAAAACCCATAAATCATCACTAAATATGATTTATAACATGCATTTCACCAAAATTTCACAATTAAAACCAAGAAATTTAATCAATTTGAACTAATCCTTCATGTTCTAAGAAATAGGAATCGAGATTGAAGCCACCTACCTCAACAAATTAGACGAAACCAACCAATGGCCGATGAATTCTCAAGAAACCCAGGTCGATTCACCAAGGATCCTCCTTAGATCTCTTCTCCTAACACAACCGAGACCAAAACTCAATATGTTTGGCATCTACACACTTAGATCTACCAATAACAGGTGTAGATCTAATAAACCTATCAAAGAGGAGAAGTAGATCTATGTAAATCTGAGAAAACAATCAAGAACGAAGTAGAATGATCACATACCTTAAGAATCCGGCTTTGATTCGACAAGAGAAGCCTTCAGATCGCCTCTGGAACGCTTGGGAGAAGTTTTCCAACCTTCAAGTGAGTGTAATCTCGAGTTATGGCCACTTAAGAGCTTTAATGTAGCAATTAGAGGCAAAAACAAGTTAGATCCTCAATTTAAGGATTTAATTTATGTGCTTGTACGGTTAGTCCGCACGGTTTGACAAATCGTGCACTAACCGTGCCTTAGCTACTACCTCAGCCACCCTCTCGCACAGCCTCATCGCACGGTTTCCCTTAACATTGCGCTGACTGTGAGGAAGCCACTACCGCCCATGTTAGCCACACAAGGTTTGGTAGCACGGTCTAGACAAACTGTGTGCTGGCCGTTCAACATTCCATTTTCCTCAAACTTCAATCGTGGATCTCCCGACTCTCCTGTACGTCACCATTAACATTTAAAACCAAGAAAAGAATGATGTAAGGGTTACATACCAGAAACCGGCTGCACTACATAGGGAAACCAACTGATCTCAAGGTGATCCTTGCCGCTAGTCTTCTACAGGCACCTGCAGGAATATGGTGGAGCATGATGCTCCAGGTTCACGACGAGGTGACACTTCTCTGGGCAGACTTCGAGAGACTGTTTCAAGAAGAGTTTATCCTAGTGACTCTTCATGCAGTACGCATACAATATCTTCTTCATCTACAGTAGGGAAACATGATTTTGTCTCGGTACTCAGTGAGGTTCACCGAACTCTCACACTACTCCATAGATATGGTTTGAGACCCATTCATTAGGGCCCAGACCTTTGAGCAGGGACTCAAGAAGGAGATCATGGTTTCAATGATTTCACTTAACATCCCGACGTAGGCGAGGGTGTTAGAGTGAGCCCTCTTAGTGGAGAGTTTTCTTGGTGAGTAGTCACCAACATCGAGACCAACCACTGGGCGTCACGCAGCGGAGTCTTCTGCAGCTGGCAGTAGACAGATATCATAGAGGATCAAGAGGACCATACCTATAGGTGGAAGACCACATGATTCAGGTTCGGTTGTGTGGGGAACCTAGGAAATATCCATTCATGTGAGGAGTGGGAAGTGTTACACATACGGTGGGTAAGGTCACATGGATCATCAATGTCTGACCCTCCGTAATGATGATCAATAGACTATCAAACGACCACCCAGGTAGAGACAAAGGTTCGACTGAGGAGGTCCGTAGGGAGATGGCAGACGTGGTAGAAGAGATGGTCGTGCAACTGGCAGTGGTCGATGATTCAAGGTTTTACCGCCACCCCCACCAGGTGGTCTACCCCGACCACATAGAGCAGGTGGACAAGGGAGAGTTCAGATCCCAGAAGCTGATGCATACGAACATGGAACTCCGAAGATGATACGAGGCTCAGTCTATGTCTATTACACTTTAGCTGCAGTACTTATAGACACAGGTGTCGATAATTATTTTATTGTCACTGCCCTCGTTCAATGCTCGGACATTCCATGGAGTCGTTAGCTCGATCCTTACGTCTAGAGACTCTTACTGGAGCGGATTCGACAATTACGCACTAGTATCGGCAGTGTGAGCTTACACTAAGAGGTTAGAGATTCGGCTGGAATCTTCTAGTAGCAGTGTCAGGGACTTACGATGTCATCCTGGGCATGGACTGGTTATCTAGATTCCATGATCATATTGACTGTAATAGGTGCAAAGTGTGGTGTGTCCACACTGATGGGACCGGGTTTACCTTCACCAATAAGAAGGGAGCCTTTGCAGTACAGGATTGACTTAACCAGAGGAGGGTGAAGCTGATCACTCATCAGTTGGCTAGAATTACCCTTAGAGATGTTTATGGGGAGAGTCTGAGTAATCCTATAGTGGTGGACCAGTATGTGGATGTCTTCCCTGATGATGTTCTGGGACAACCTCCTCATAGAGAGGTGGACTTTTACATTAACTTGTACCCCGGGATGACACCGATATCTAAACCAGCATATCAGATGTCTCTGGTGAAGTTTTGTGAGCTTCGGGTATAGCTAAAGGACTTATAGGGGAAAGGGTTCATTCGGACCAGTGTTTCTCTTTGGGCAGCCCCAATTTTGTTTGCCAAGAAGGTGGTTGGGAGCTTGAGACTTTCTGTCGACTATCGACGCCTGAACCAGTGGATCGTGAAGAAAAATTACCCACTCCTAATGATTGAAGACCTATTTGTTCAACTTTAGGGTGTATGGTGGTTCTCGAAGATATACCTCAGATCAGGCTATTACCAGCTCAGAGTACGAAACAAGGATATGAAGAATGCGGATTTCAGATGTCGGTATGGACATTACGATTTCTTGGTTATGCCATTTAGAGTGACCAATGCTCTAGTTGTGTTTATGGGACTCATGAATATCTTCTTTCAGCCATACCTTGATCGTTTTTTAGTAGTCTTCATCGAAGACATTTTGATCTACTCGAATACTAAGGAGGATAATGCCTATCATTTACTAATAGTTCTGGACACACTCCCAGAGCACCAACATTACGGTTAGCTCTTGAAGTGCTAGTTCTAAAACCGAGAGGTTCAATTTCTGGGACCCATCATCTTGGAGGATGTAGTTTCAGTGGATCCAGCGAATATTGAGGCGGTACTTTCTTGGGAGCCACATAGAAGTGTGACAGAGGTACGAAGTTTCTTGTGTTTGGTCGGATACTGCTGGAGATTTGTGCTAGATTTCTTTAAAGCTGCAGCACCATTTTTAGTATTGATGAAGAAGGGGTAACCCTTCATGTGGTTGATGAAATTCCAGCATAGTTTCTAGGAGCTGAGGTAGAGGCTGACTAGTGCCCCCATTTTGTGGCTTCCATAGGAGGGTGTACGGTACATAGTCTACGGCGACGCATCAGGGACCAGGCTAGGATGTGTCCTGATGCAAGAGCAAGTAGTGATCACATATGGTTCTCAACAGATGAGACAACAAGAGCAGAACTACGCTACCCATGACCTGGATTTAGCATCAGTGGTCTTTTCCTTGAAGATGTGGCGACACAATCTGATGAGTGAACATTTTATAGTCTACTCGGATCACAATAGTCTCAGGTATATCTTCTCAAAGAAGGAACTAAACCTGAGACATCAACGTTTTCTTGAGTTTGTCCAGGAAAATGACTTCGAGATAGTCTATACTCCAAGGAAGGGGAAAGTTGTAGCTGATGCACTCAGTAGGAGATCTGGTATACAGCTGCTAGGTGAGTCAATAGAGCAGTTGGCTGCTTTGCAGCTATCCTTTGTGAATCGAGATGGAGCAGCTTTTCTTCAGACTCTTACAGTCACTCCCCCACTTCTTTATTGAGTCAGGGAGGTGCAACATGGGGACACTGACTGCGAGGCTCGACGTTCTCAGATATCTACAGAATAGACACCTGATGGATTTTCTAAAGGTGGGGAGCACGTCATCCTCTTCAGAGAAGGTACCATGGTACCAAAGTCACTTTAGTAGGAATTGATGAGGGAGTTACACACATCCTCTCTAGCGCTATATCCAAGAGTGAAGAATATATACCGTAATCTCTGATGACAGCACTAATGGTCAGTAATGAAGAAAGATGTAGTAGAGTTTGTCTCTTTGTTCCTCATTTTTTAGCAAGTGAAGGTGGAGCATCAAGTGCCAGCAGTCTTGGTTCAGCCTTTAGAGGTCCCAGAGTGGAAGTGGGATGGGATATCCATGGTATTCGTGACATGACTTCCATGTACAACTAGTGGTCATGACTCTATCTAGGTGATCGTAGACCGACTCACCAAGTCGTCTCACTTCCTACCAATCAGACAGAGGGGTTCGGTAGAGATCGTGGGACACCTTTATATGCAAGAGATTGTCCGACTAAATGGAGTACCCTCGACGATTGTATCTGATTGTGATACAAGTTTCACCTCTCGTCTATGGAAGGTGTTGTATGAGGCTTTTGGAACATATCTTCATTTGAGCACCACCTTCCATCCTCAGACGGATGGCCAGACTGAGCGGACTATTTAGACCCTTGAATACATGTTGCATGCCTGCTTCCTTGACTTCTATCACAACTAGGAGGATCACTTTTTTTGGTGGAGTTTTTATACAACAACAACAAACACACCACCATTTGGATGACACCTTTTGAGGTGTTTTATGGTGGACATTGCAGATTACCTTTGTGCTGGACTAACCTAGGGGAGTCAGTACTTGTGGGACCAGAGATGGTATGAGATACCATAGAGAAATTACAGATCATATATGAATAGATGAAGACTACACAGAGCAGGTAGAAGTCTTATGCTGATAGGATATAGATACCTCTAGAGTTTGAATATAGTGACCACATCTTTCTACGGGTCTCACCTCAACGAGGTTTGCAGAGATTTGTTCAAGGAGGAAAGTTATCTCTGAGGTTCATTGGACCCTTCCAGGTCCTTTACAAATTTGGTGAGGTGGCTTACTGATTATCTCTTCCAACTCAGTTGCACAGGGTGCATGAAGTCTTCCACATATCCCAGATTATGAGATATGTGTACGACCCATCTCACGTCATCGACCACGATGATCTGGACATCAACGATGGGGAGATGTTTGCGGAGGTTCCAGTAGAGATTGAGGATCGACAAGATCGGGTCCATCATGGGAGTTCGATACCTCTAGTGCGTGTTTGATGGAAACACGGGAACCTCCAAGAGAGCACATGGGAGCGGGAGGATCAGATAAATGCTCAGTACCCCCACTTGTTTTCCTAGTCTTGTGATGTGACTTTCCAAGATGAAAAGCTCTATGGTGGGGAGAATTTAAAGACCCTAATTTTCCATGTAATTTTTTTTATTATATGGGAATATTACGAGTCTGCGAAAATTGATTGCACATGATTCTGAGGCCCGGTGTGCCTGGAATGAATTTCTGAACTTCCTTTCGGGTACGTTCAGTAAACGTGCGAGTGGGTTTTTCTGTAACTTTTAAATTGGTTCTCAAAATTGTAATCCGAGGGCACCGTTGAACTCGCAGCGCTGGTATTATCTTAAGGATACCTTCACCTTGACCACAATATGTTGAGGGTGAAAGATATATTTTCACTTTTTCATGGAAATAAAAATAAAAATAATATTTTATTTTATTTTATTTTTGTTCAAACCCCTCAACATGGGTTATAGTGGTGAGGAACACCCAATCCTATACCCCCATGTGAATTTTAAAAGATGGGACCACCTAAACTAACCCCCATTTTGAATTTAGTGGTAGGGACCACCCAAACCCCCTTTAATGGGAGAAAACCTTTCAAATCCATCTTTAATGAGGGGGAGGTGGTGGGTGACCCTAGGTTTCCTCTAAATTAATTATACCAACCTCATTGAAATTAATGATTCCAATTTAATTTTGTGCGAACTATTAAATTGATGAAACACATCATATTGGATACATTTTATTTTAGGTGGAATTGGGAGAAAGGATGGGAAGAAGAGATATTTTGGAGTAATTTTTCTTCTCCAATGAAGAATGATGACCTTCTCCAACGACTTCGACTCCTTCCTCAAGACAACCTCCAGCATGGTATGTCATCAACTATGACGAACTGATGTTCATTATTCCCTCATCATTGACATCAAGGAGCAATCGAGGTTGGGTGGATGTTTGAATTTTTTCCCCTTACCCGTTATTGATGTTCTTCGTGATTCATGTTTTTGTTGAGCCACTTGCTACCACTCTAACGTGGAGGGTGCGGGCCAAACAATCATGGCCCTACCCATCCACTGTTCTTCATGAATTGTGTGTTTTTCGCGATGGAAGAAGGCGGCTTGTGCCATGACAACGAACAGAGAGAGGCCAACCGAAATGGTCGTCAATGAAGGTGAGGCGCACGACCGCGCCATGCAGAGAAGATGGCGGGCCATCCGTCCCACCACAATGAGGATGTCGAGCCATGCTGCGACCCTCCACACCACCTCGCGCCACCCTAGGGCCTCCGCGTTGCCACGATCTGCCCCACTGACTCTGCACCGCCCTCACGGCCCCCGCGTCTTCTAAGCCACCTTGCACCGCCCCTTGGCCTCTATGCCGCCCTCGCGGCCCCCGCGCCGCACCACAGGCTGCCGCCCAGCGCGGGCCAAATTGGACCCAGTGGGTCGGGCCGCCCAGTGACCCAGACCGGGTTGGTCCAGGTCAGTCCGACCGGGTCAGACCATACCCAGGTCAGCTTCCACCAAATTTCGCTCTTTTGGCCATAACTTTGGCACGAGACATCCATTTTACATACCGTCAGTGGCACTGGAAATCATGGAGAGAGACAATCCCTTTGGTATAAACCATTGGATATTGGGATAATGTTGGGGTATGGTCAGGATGGATCGAGCACGAATCCAACTGGGCCCTCAGGAATAAAAGGATAATAACATAGAGACCGAGCGTCAGTTTGATGCACCATCTATTGCATTGAGACCCTTATAACATAGTAGTCCTTTGGGATACTTCTTCGTGGGACTTCATGGAAGTTGGGGAATCGACCAGTGGATTGAGGAGTGGACCCTCCCAGAGACAAGTGAGCTTAGTGCGAGAACCTTATAGCTGGCTGTGACGATTTACTTGGATCTTTTGTGGGTCTAACAACGTACTGATGACGTACTAGGATCTTGTGTGGGTAAGAATATGTACTAACGATGTACTAGGATATTTTGTGGGTCTGAAAACATACTAATTATGTACTAGGATCCTATGTGGGTTTGAAGACGTACTAATGACGTACTATGATCATGTGTGGGTCTGACGATGTACTGATGATGCACTAGGATCTTGTGTGGGTCTGATGATGTACTGACGATGTAATAGGATCCTGTGTGGGTATCACGACATACGGACCATGTACTAGGATACTATGTGGGTCTATCGAAATAATAACGAGGTACTAGGATCTTGTGTGGGTCTGACGATGTACTAGGATCCTGTGTGGGTCCGATTATGAGTTAGGATCCTTCGTAGGAATGCCTCTTAACAGAGTAAGATAAATTAGTAGTTACACATAATCATCTCTACGTCTGTACCTAAGTTATACACGATGTGAGTTGAGTCTGTACCTTTGTGGTACTTTCCATCATGGTAATAACTTGGTGGTATTCTTCAGTGCGGCGTACATGTGTGGTATATACCTTCATGGTATTCTTTTCTTTTTGGAATAGTTGAGCTTTGGGCTAGTGAGTTGGTCCTTGTGTTTACTCATGTTTGAGATGGGGTTACTTGATAACATAGGTATATGTATGGGCATATACCTAAGTAGGGGTTTTAGTTGTTTTCATGATTTTTGGTTTATCCTTTGTGGATTTGAGAGACCTTGTGGGTCTCGGGGTCCCTACTTAGTATCATTATACTCACCCCTACACAGTCTATTCCCACACCTTGTTTTGTATGGTGCCGACGAAGGACAGTGCTGATTGGGGATGAGGGAACTAGGACTAGAGCTAGCATGGAGGTGGACCCTAAATGAGGCATACTACCGAGATGACTGTTCGAGAGCTGTACCTACCCTTCAGGTAGTACCCTTGGTGGGTGATCACAGGAGCCTTCCCAGTTTACTTGTTCTTTCAGTTTCTTGTACTTTCTAGTTGAGCTTGTATACTGGCCCCTTTTTCTTACAGTACTCACTCTTTTACTATAACGTTTTATTTAGATCGTATCTTTTTGTGTGCTTGGTTGTGTGTGTTTCTAGGATATAAAGGCAATTCCTTCTCACTTTTATGGAATAAGCCTTTCGGTGCTAGTCGCCAGCCCCTAGCCTATAGAATACGAGCTTGGGTTAGTCACGGCATGGGCCCTAGGGGATGGGTCATGATAGGTATTTTGCTGCTTTTGTTATGAGATATTCCACCTGTTAGTATGTGAAGTTGTATCATCAGTGACTAGAAGGACTTTACAACAGTTAACCATTCTCAAGTGGAGGTGGAATCATGTCACGATGGATTTCGTGAAGAGTTTACCGAGGTTTCCTTGAGGGAATGATGCAGTTTGAGTTGTTGTTGATAGACTCACAAAGGATTTACTTTTCTTTCAGACAATGGAAAGATTCAGTTCTCATGAGAGTTGATGGTTTTACATCCAAGATATTATACATTTTTAAGGGGTTCCACACACTATCGTTACAGATAGGGATGCACGGTTTACATCTCGTTTTTGGAAGAGACTACAGACGGATTTGGGTACACAGGAACTTTTGAGTACAGCTTACCATCCGCAGACAGATGGAAAATTTGAGCGCATTATTCAGGTGTTGGAGTACATGCTTCGAGTATGTGTCCTAAATTTTGGGGGTTCTTGGGAGAGAAACATAACCCTAGTGGATTTTTTTTTCAATAGCAATTTTCAGGCACCGATTCAGATTTAACTATTTTAGGATTTGTATGGTAGGCCATGCCGATCACCCCCTATGTTGGCTGGAAGTAGGAGAGGAAGCTATGTTGGGACCTCGTCTTGTCCAGGAGACCACTAATAATGTGGATTTGATTTAGAATAGGATTTCTACTACACAGTTACGCCAAAAATATTATGTTGATCGACGGGGATGACCTTTGGAGTTTGAGGTCATAGAACATGTATTCATATGTGTCACAATGAGGTTGGGACAAAATAGGATTAGGAGACATAGAAAACATGAACATAGATATTTTAGGTCATTTGAGGATTCTGAAACAGTGGGTTTGGTTTCCAGTTAGTTACAGTTATCTAAGAGGTATCAGGTATGCACGATGTCTTTCATGTTTCGCAGTTATGACATTACTTTTCAGACTTGTGTCATGTCTTTCAACCCATTGAGGTTGACTTGGAGGTGGATGAATCCTTTGAGGACCACCCTATAAATATTTTGGATTGCATTACAATGGTTATGTGTGGCCAGTCTATTATTCTAGTATAGGTGTTATGGATGCACGAGTGATTACAAGATGAAATGTGGGAGAGGGAGGCCGATGTACGATCATAGTGTCTAGAGTTGTTTGATGTTTCTTCTTCACCACCCTTAAAGAGAAATTCAGGGGCGAATTTATTTAAGGGGGGTTGTTTGTAAGAACCCAGATCTCCATTTCTTGTATGGATCATGAATTCAGGTTTTTTTTAGGAAAAGGATGAAAATGGAAATTTTCTATGTACACACTGTGTACTTTAGGTTACACACCGTGTACTAGGTTTCCACATGTAGCTGTGTACTGGATGTGCAATGGCCGAGTACATGGTCATCTAGGTGGCATGGAAGACCACCTAAAGTGGAGGATAATTAAGTCTAGTACACGACATTTACATTAAATGAACATGTCCTGTATTTTTCTTTTTATTTATCGTATCAGTGTGGGAAGGCATGTCATCTCCAGAACCATCTTCTTCTTCCCTTGTTTCGTATAAGAGAGCAACGAGATGGTCGATAAATTCAAACCCCTACTGATTCTCTATTTGACCCCTGATTGAGATGTTGTGGGGTGCATTGTATAACCACCGGTGAGTTCTCTCTTCCCCTAGAGCCTCTCTCCCTAATTTCTCCTCTCTATTGAGTTATCCAAGGTTGAATAATTTTATCATTTTTGTATATCTACGTTGTTCTAGGCCAATTCATGGGTCGATGTTCAAGAGTGTTCTTAGTGAAATATCAAGGTACGTGGTTTGTGCCTTTATTTTGTTGTTTTTGGATTATATATGCAAAAATTTATGAATACCCATTTTTAGGGTATTGGATGTTTTGGAATTTAATCTTGTTTAAGGACTATTGTGGTGTGTTTGATTGAGAAAGGAGAAAATGCTTATGTGTGGTGATTAATACCTTGATTATGGGTGATTTTTCGTATGTTTTATTGATTATGGTCATTGGGACTAGAAAGCATGTTAGGATTTCTTTGTTTTCCACGCCTAGTGTTGTACGGATGGAGTTATTTTTTATTTGAGATGCATGTTTTTTTCATTGTGGAATAATGGAGAAGGGGAATTTACTGTGAGAGATTCCTGAGGTAGGGTCATTTATGTATAATTGTTTCTATGTTGACCCAGATGTATTGGTTGTGAGAGATGTCGGGTGGTCATACACTATAGGGGTTATACCGTGAGAGCTCCCCATAGGGTTACTATTAAATTAATTTTAGAACATTGGGCATTGAATGTGAGAGATTCTAGGGGTCATTTTATATTATTTCTTCTATGCAGACCAAAAGGGTATTGGACATGTGACTAACCCAAGTAGTTTTTTTTAAATGATTAGTACTATGTGGGACGAAATGAGTTAGACTGTGTGATATTTCCCATAGTTTCATTACTTTTTTGAATTGATGATATGTTAAACTAGAGGGGTTAGACTGTGAGAACATTCTTATAGGGTTTCTTATGAATGAATGATTGATTGCAATTAGTCTTCCATGACAATTCACATGCTTGGACTCAGTCTTACATGGTTGTTTAGATGGTCCTCTGAGATGCCAGTCGTTACTATTACACACGGGGATAAAGAGTTTCATCTAGATCCCGAGGTTACATTATTCCACAGTTTGAATAATTTATAAATTTAAATGAATGTAATTGAAAACTATAGGATTTTTACATTTGAGTGCATCCTAGTTTATTGCTTCTATTCTACATTTTTCATTCTATATACATTCACTGACTATTAGGCATAGATATTTTGGTGATTTCCTACTAGGATTCGTCTCACACTCTGTTTGGGTCATGCTTTTGGGCCCAAACTGTTTATATGGTTTCATGTTTATATAAGTCCAAGAACCTTTCATCCTAGGGTACTTGATTGCTATCAGATACAGAGAGCATGGGACCAAGCTACGGCTTGCGATGATGTAGGATTTTACTATTTTCTGTACATTGGTTTCAGTGTTGGCTTTCCAGCATTGTAACTTTTTTCCTATTTTCAATGATACTTGTGACATGCATCATTATTTATATATATACTGCAGTTCTTTATCCTACCAGAATTATTCTATTCACTTATATTGTATGTTATTACTACTTCCGCTTGTGTTTACAATTTTTTATTTCGTTGTGTATAATATTACAATGAGGATATAGTTTCCTCAATGTCTTAGCATGTCCCTTGCTGCTATTCGGGAGGCTCTGTTATTTGGGGAAATGCGCTTGAGGTTATGTGACCAAGAGGGTACGGGGCACCATTGGGCGGAAAATGGAACTAGGACATTACATATATCATAAATTATTAACAAATAATAGTCTTCTCTACACACATACTTTAACACTCCCATGGTATATGATTCATTAAATTCATATGCACCTTACGAAACAATATTATGGGTAAAAAGATTCCGAAAAGATTTAATTTTAGAAAAACGATCAAAAATAACTTAGATTAAAACCTATAAATTCATAGGATAAAAAATATATGTCATTTATGAATAACCCCTTGAATGTTGATTGTTTCCTATTTATGTGTTTCATACTTTAAAAATTATCATCCCTAATGTTCCAACTATTTTTAGTCAATGTCTTGAAATATAAGAAACCATTTCAATGAAATGTGTGATGGTTTTTGTGATGACTTCTCGCATGAGATTCTAAACCCTTTGGGAGGAGGAATCATGAATATCATGAAAATAAATTCTCAATTAAATCCAGTTTTCAATTGAATCCAAAATAATGAGGAATTTCCAAAGCCCCCTTAGGAAAATATTGTTTCAACTATTACCATTATGCGAAAAATGCCTCCATCTTTTTTTGAATCATATTCCCCATTAATGATGAAAAATGTATCAACCACATCAAAATGATCTTCCATATCTTTCAAAGCTATGAGAAAGTGAGGTTCATGTTGGCTATTCATCAAATAGAGGGATGACATGATCAATGGTTAATTTTGGTCCAAAACATGAATCCTTACTATGAGATCATTTGGATGCAGTGGATGGAAATCCAAAAACTATTTTTAGATAAATATTTTCCATTCACTCACCGACATGAAATAGAGATTGATTTTTTTAGCCTCGAGAAAATAGATGGAAAACATATTGGTATGTATGTGAACAACAACACAAGACTTGCATGATATAACTATATTATTTTTATCTCTCATAATAGTAATATTGACTGATTGTGTGGATGGATGAAACTAAAATTACAATACACATTAGTAACATCAGACTTTGATTTTTTTCAAGAAATTTTCTGATGAGACCTCAATGCCAAAATGGAGATTATTGTATCATTATGTTCTCACGGTTTAGGATATGATATGTGGGGAATGAATTTTAATTCTGGTGTTGTGTTGTAAAATATTAGGTAGGTAATAATTTCCATCATCCCATGTGGTATAAGTGTGGGGGGAAGAATCTGATAAATTGACTATAGGGGAAAAGAAAATTTATTAGCTATGAGAATGAAGGAAACCTTTCTAGAAACTAGAGATAAGAGAAACCTACCAATGTGATGGATGAATGGAATTCTACACTCAACCCTTAGCATGTCATCCATTTTTACATCTACAGGGAGTTGGGATACTATATGATTCAATTCCCTAATCCAAGGGTTATCGATGATAATGGTTAACAACAACATTTTTTTCCTAGATATAAATAGTTAGTGTAGTCCATCACAACTACTAGGGTTGATCCTGACAATTATGTGGAAAAATATATACTAGTTATTAATTCAAGGATAGATAACATACTATTTGATACTTTTTCTATGAATTCATTAATATCACATGTGTTTAGAAAAAAAATTCAAACACTACCTTAAAACCAAAAAGTGTAATTAATGGTGAAGATGGTAAATGTGGAAACTATTTTAGCCTATGAATATGTTCATACCCTGTAAAAATTTGTGGTAGGAATTTCATAAAAAACCCATTTGATAATATAATTTGTGGTATTCGATGATATTCAATGAATGTGTTCAATTTCCCTATGTAGATACATTATAAATTAAATGAAGAATTAAATCATCTTATGTATTGTAAATCACCATATGATTCTATATACATTCAAGGAGAAGGATGAACCTTGTTTGATACTGACACCACATGAATAGATATTATTTCCTTACAAGAATGAATATATACCTCATATTATTTAGACTAAATAAAAGATCACCCTTGATGAAATTCCAATTGTATGGGATTTAATTGATGTGTTTCCTGATGAATTTATTGGCCTTCCTATTAGCCGTAAGATTGAGTTCTCAATCAAGATAATACATTTTGATTTGTGGATATCCAAGACTCTATATAGATTTTATAATGTTGAATATGAGGATTTAATGAAACAATTATGGAAAAATCTTGGTAAAGTGTTTATATGCCCAAGTGATTCACCATGGGCTGCACTAGTCCTATTAGTTAAGAAGAAAGATGTTCAATGTTCCTCTACAATGATAATCATGAGCTCAAAAATATCATGATAAAGATAAAGTGGTGTATATTTTGGACTGATGACACTTTTGAATATATACATGGATCATAGTTCTTATATAAGGTGGATCATCAGTTAGGATATTAGTAAGTAAATACGATGAATAAGGATATCCCCAATTCCACTTCCTTACATGTTATGGGTACTATGAGTCTATAGTAATGAATTTTTTACATTCTAATGCTCTACGAAATATAATGTGTATAATGAAAAATTTCTTTAGGTATTTATTTGAAAATATTTTTCTAGTAATGTTTTATTATATTCTATTATACTCCAAAATCAAGGAGGTACACAAGGACATTTTAAATACTGTGATAAAGACCTTCTATAATCAAAAGTAATCTGAAATGTAAATTAAATGTGACTTTGGTTTAGAGAATGTAACTTTAGTGGGGAATGTATCACCAAGAAAGTTATATTTCTAGATCCTTAAAAAATTGAAGCAATTGATGGATGGCCAAAACTGACATCTATATTAAAAATTCATAGTTTCTTTGAATTAGTTGGGTTCTATCATCAATTTTTGAGGAACATATCATGATTTTAAATCCCACTAACCAATATTACATTTAATGGATACATGGTTTTTTGGGTTAATGAGTTTAATAAAATATTTAAATAGCTAATTATGTGGTTAGTCACTGCACTTATTCTCACATTAACCACCAGTGGGGTGTGATTAGGGATATACAATGATGTTTCCAAAAAGGTATTGGGTTATTTAATCATTAAAGATATCAATGTGGTAGTTTATTAATACCACCAAATAATGATCCTTGAGATTAAAAATGTAATTCATCCTCAAAATTTGGTAGAACTGTTCTTCACGTTGATTATTTGGTGACAATATATCTATATGGAATATTATGAAATATATATGAATAATAAAATTCTCAATAATATATTCAGAAAAAATTAAATTAATTTGAACCAAAAAAGGTGGTTAGATATTATCAATGATTATTATTTCTCAAAATATTAACTTCTTAGGAATGAAAACAATGTATCATTTGGGGTGAGTAGAAATGTTCCCAAAAACCTATCCAAGATGAATATTTAAAGGGTCTAAATTTCATGGAAAAAAATGGCTATATATGGTAATAATAGAAGGGTATTCATCCTTCACATATAAATTAACTTATATACCTTTTATATCTAGATGAATCAATAATTCAACAAAATATTATGAGTTTCTACATAAGAATATGGTTTATATTACGGAGTTCCACTTTTCTAAAGATTAAGTTATAAGGTTTAGAACCTTGAAATGTATCCCATAAATTAATGAAATGACAATGAAACTTTTGGGTGATATTCATATCTTATCCTTCTCTATTAATTCGAGTTGAATTGAAATTCAACGATATTTGATGTTAAATTACTAGTGGGAAAATAAGGAGAGGGAGATTTTAGAGTGTGTATCTTGATTCTTGGTACACAAAAATGTTATGGTGTTGTGATAGTGGTCTAAGGGTTTTTTGAAACCATTTACCACACTATTATAGAAATGGGAAAACATAATCATGGATTTAATTATAGGAATCCCAATGGTACTTAATAGAAATAACAACATCTTATCAATAGTCAATGACCTTACCATGTGAGTGAATTTCATCACTATAAAGGTTGATATATCTCTTGAGAAACTCTCTATGATATACATAGGGTATTTTCTATGATTGCATGTAATTCAACTATCTGTTATTTCATATTGAGATTCAAGGTTTTCATTGAGGTTTTGGAGAATCCATATGTATGTGTTCCATAAATAACTAAGCTTTAGTATAGATGACATCCCTTATATGGATGGTTGGTTTAAAATTAGAATTCAAACTTAGGAGGATATTTTGAAATCATTTTAAATGAATTTCAATGTTTATTGGGACCCACACTATCCCCTAGTTCAGTTCATATATAACAAAATTCCCATAATAACATTCAATTATCGCCTTAAAGGCACTTTCTAGGAAGGGATTTTAGACTCTAACATGCTAGAATAATGCTGTGAAGAAGAATATGATGGGACCTAATCATATCCTTGTGATGATATATAATAATCAAACCATTCAGTTTTATATGATATCCACAAATATCGATAGAAAATGAATATAGACCATCATAAATGAGACTTGGAGAATGTTTTCCGAGGTAAAGTGTTCCATCATATATCATTGTGGAAGAAATTCATGGGGTTTTGGAAGAAGGGAAATCTTAGTCCTAAATACATAAATCCCTTTGTATATCCTTTATGACATGATAACAATGGGTTATCAATTCCCCCCTCCCCACTACCTTTCAACGGTAAATGATTTGTTCCTAGTATACCCCTTGATGAAGTACATACCTGACACCTGATTGTACTAAATATAGAGTTCTTACACTGGAGAATGATATTTTATATTAGGATCATCTCGTAAAAATCGTTTATCATGGATACTATGTTTCATGAAATAAGAATACTCACATGTTCAAAGTGTTGTGGCGAAACCAACTGTTTGAATAGTTTCAAGGGAACTGGATGAGGTGATGAAACAAAAGTATAGTCATTTGTTTTATTGTGTGAAATGAGAATTTCATGGGTTGAATTTATGCAGGGGTAATAATATAAAGACATGAGATTTAATAAATTACATTTCATATTTAATTAATAAATTCCTAGTTTAGAAACGAAATTTATACAAAATAATTGCAATAATTTGGTTATTTTTTACCATTATAAGTTATACCCTTTAATAATTAATGGATTTTTATGAATAATAACCATTACGAGTATGTAAATATTATAGTTATCATATGATTAGAATATATTAAAGGTGATGATAATGTCTAATTGACATAGACAAACGAATCAATGTCCTCAACTAGTAGTATAATACCCTATGAAGCCCATTTATTAGAGCTTCTGATAGTGAAAACAATAATGGGATTTTCCCTTGAAAAATAAAACTAAAAGATTTACTAACTAAATCATGAATGAATCTACTTTTCTAGAGATTTCATGAATATTGAGATAATATACCGTACCATATTTTTTGGACCACAAAAAGACAATATCATTATCATGCACTGTACCCTTAGGGTTTTCACTGTAGTAATAAAGTTATATGTATCTAGACCTTAACATTAAGAATTTTTATATTCCCTTTTCAATAAAGTAATTATTATATTCATTCCCAATTTATTATTACATTTAAAATTATTTATTAATGAGTTTGATAAAAAATAGATATAGATATTATGAATAAAAAATTGTATTCCCAGGAAATATATAGTCTCTATCAAGACAATCCTTTTGATTAATTCAATAAATTTTTAAATAAATTTTACGTAAGTGATATATTCTTATTATAAAATAATTATTAAATATAAATGATAATCTAATTTTATGAAGTCATTTGTAATTTTTATAAGGGTCAGATAACTGTTATTTTTTCAATGAATATGTGATTTTTTAAATAATTATATTATCATATTTAGAGAATTATTTTGCTAAAATGAATATTATTTTTTAAATAAATACATAAAAATTATCCAATGGTAAAATTTTCATTATTTCCTAAGATAGACAAATATTTTTTGGATAAAAATATGGTATAATTATATATTGTCTACTATGACAAAATAATGAGTTGAGAGTTGCATAATATACCCTATAAAATATTTCCATGAAAAAATATATATGTCCCCTTAATGATATATTGTTTTTATGTTATTTGAATAATTTTATAATGTATTAATAAATCTTTAAAAAATAAATTATTTTTTATGGTTTTAAAATCAATACCATATAAACAAGACTCACTTTCACATCACGAAGTGAATTATATTAATTTTATTGGTTATTAGAATAGTAAAATAATGAAATATACTCCTCCGTTGAAAACCCCATGAGTAAAAACTAGGGTAATTATTTTTATTGACCGCGTTATCCTATAGTTCAAAAAATATGTTTGAAAATTCATAAACTATTCTTTTCAATTTTTCTACATAAACCCTCACAACCCCCTGTTAATAATCACTAAAAACTCTAGGAGCATGAACTTACTATGAAATTCTCTCACTAAATCCATACAAAAGTCCTCTCAAGATCTTATGAAGCCCTTCCTAAGTGGTTATATGTTCCATCATAAGGTAAGGTATCCTCTTACCATATTAATTATATTATAACTTTGATTTCCAATTGTTAATATGTTTTCATAAATTCTTATTGATTTCCATATGATTTTCAAGTGATGATAGACCCTTTAAATATAATTGAAGCCTTCAATTAATAATAGTATACCCCAGTTATATTGTAGAAATTTATTATGTGATTTTACATGCCAAACCATTGTGTAATAAATACCCATCTTCATTTACACTCAATGGTATTCACCTAGTTGTACCGATACTTGGTTGATTGAGTATTTATACGTATCTAACCCAAACCAAATAATCTTGGGATTGTCTTTTATGAAATAAATCAACATTTTTTTTGGTCTATATGGAACAATTATGCATGTACTTGGTATGAATGTGGTCGGTGGGAATTGAATTATATCTCCCCCAATGCATTGGGTAATGTTTTTATCTAATGACATCCCATGTATAGTAAATGATAGGTTATTTTAATAACATTGTTTTTTTATTCTATGATGTTAGTCTTAACTTATGTTTATGATGTTATGTTTTATGTTGTTCCACATTCCTCAGTTTCATTTATTCTACCATGTCATATCATGTCTCATTGTTCAGTATTATAAATCACACACCTCTTATGTTACCATGATATGGATCCTGGATAACATGAAATATGTTACCATATTTTGTGTTTTATTTATTCCCTTACTAGGATTTATAGATCACCAATTTCTTATGTATGCCCCATGTTTTCCCAGGTTGTTTTAGAATATCCATGGAATATAATTTCATGTTATTAAATTTTTAAAACAATAGTGTTGTATTTAAATTGCAAGTGATTATGATATATACCAAATTACATAATTAAATTTGTATTCATTAAATTTTGGTTTGTCTTATCAGTATTTTGTGTGATAAACTGTTTATTGAGGTGTATCAAAATATGGGTTGTCATAATGTGTATCCTTCTTTTCAGTCATAAATATTATTTGGGGTTTAACATGGATTTTATTAAAGGAAAAATAGTGTGTGCCAGTCTATATTTTAGGTGTTGTCACTTGGATGGTGTGTCACCATGATTTGTGTTTCCATTTTGATGTAACATATATTTAAAGAAACATATAGAATACATCAAATGTCATTATATTACATTGATTACATTTTCATTGGTACATTTAGGTCATTAGTGCATCATTTATGACTACATGAAACACTATTAATAAAAATGATGTCTACCTCTTTTAATTCCGTCAAAGTACATGGTATATATAAATTCCACACATGATTTTTACTAACATGGTAACATAGAAAATATTTAGTGAAGAATTTAATATTCTCACAACACTATCACATGTAATGATTACTATTATGCACCATTTTGTTTAGTTTAGAATTTTAATTAATTTTCAATCTATGTAACTAACCCACACTATTACATGATACCATATACTGTAATATTCCTAAATTTGAATGAATTAAATGTTGTTCATACCATCAAACTTTTCATTCCACACTATGGTCATCTCGACTACATGACTATAGATTTGGAATGATTTTTATAAAATTATTTTTGTCTTACATGATGTCTACTTGAGTTACACATCATGTAGAGAAAACTACATTATGTTTATTATCTTTCATTCAATTCATAATGTGTAATTAGTGCATGTTCTAAAAATTGACCACACATATTCAATGATTATCATGGAATAAATATGATTTTTTTTACAAGATATTTATTTAAGGTACATACCACGCAATCGTTCATATAACATACCAATTGGATTTGTCAAAAAACAATTTATAATGGCCCCACACACTATTACCCCACAAGATATACCTTGACTTACCTAACATGTCCCAGTTCAGACCACTTTCCTATAATTCATATAACTTATTTTACATTCCATGTATCTATGTTATCATATTAGAATCCTCAACACTTGAATATGGGATATTTGAATGTTCTTCATCTATTCATGTCATCTTTATGGTCATATGAAGTTGTTGAACATGGTTTATCATATTTTTGATTGAAAAATAGAAACAAGTGAATTAAAAAATAATAATAAGTTTTTAATTCAATTAATTATCAATAGATAGATATTATTAATATATGGTCACATGGATACAAATCAATGGTTGTGAGAAACCTTAGAAGTGTGTTGATCCTATATCAAAAATTAAAATTTAGTCAATTTAATTAAGAAAAACATATTACTAGATAAATAAAAACTAAATAATCTTATATAAGGGATCTTTCACATTTAATATATAATTTCATAAAATAAAAAATAATTACATCTCCTTGATATTATTTTTCTATTACCAAATTGGCGAACCACTCTTATCGCACCAGCAATGTGTTGATGGATCCATGTGTACAATCCGAGTTGATGTATCCATATATTTTCTGGGATCCTGATAAAATTTCTATAAAATAATTGAATGTTTCAACAATTATTCTTACAACATGTATCATTATTAGTAAATGACAATAATAATGACTTCCATATTTGATGTATTATTTTGGAACAATAGAAACTGTATCTAGAGGAGGAGTATTTATGCTCTCATATTTTGTTAGCATTCATGAATAATTTATCTCTAGTCTTGCTAAAATTCATTAGAAATGATTTGTTGTTTGTAACAACAACTTACCATCGAAATGATATAATAAATTCTAAATACTTAGGTCAAAAAATTTTGTTACATCAAAATTAAAATTCATGATTAACTTAATTATATGTGAACCCCACATAAAATAGTTATATTATTCTTATTAGTATTTTCATGATTTGAACAAGACTCACAGATAATATTAAAATCATTTCATAAGAAAAAAATATTTATTTTAATGTTATTAAATATATAATTACCACTATACCCTTAACACAGTTGGTCAATCCTCCTTAGCATTTATTGAACATTGAATAGTAACTATTTATTTAAATTACATAACATATCGCTATTAAATTTTAAAGAATGGAATAATATATTCATTAAAATAGTGAATACATATTTATTTAATATTAATCCCATGGATATATTGTTTTGAATAACTTAAGACAATATATTTGTGATCAACATGACCTGATTAAGTAATATTCCTCAAAACTAGAGAATAATACATAATATAATGTAAAATTAGAATAGAATTTATCTAAGGTTCTAGATATACTTGGTATGTTTCCCTATATCTATCATTCATAATGTAATTTAGTTAGATGGCCAAAATTCCAATAGAAACATCTAACAACACATAACAACATCCATAAAGAATAGTGTTAATGTCGAAATCTTCGAAACCTCCTATGGATATTTATTAAATAATATAATAATTTTATCCCATTATATCATAATGTTTATTTCATTTCATGTTTCATAAACCTATATGTTTTTTCTGTCATTCTTTTAATTTTTGAAGATGAACTCACTACAAAATTCACAACCGTCATAAAATTTATTAGGAAATTTCTTCCAATCATAGAACATGAGATATGTACATCCATTAACTCAAAAGGAATATATTCTTTCATTGAATATTCATTGATTCCATATCACTCATCATGCACCCATCAAATCCTACCACTTAATTAATATATTTCATCATAATTATCAATATTATATATATGTTAATGGCTGATGATAAGAGAAAATAATAACATCATGTACATGTACAAATACCCATTTCTACTGATAGGAATATACAATGAAAAAATATATAATTACTGTGATCTTTTATGTTATCATGGCCTCCCCTCTTGGAGATTTCCAATGTTGAATTTCATAAGAAGAAGTCTCAATTTCTTATGAACCCCATCATCTGATATCCCATATTATCTATATCTTATTAGATAATGTCATCCAACAATAGAACATGTATTTAATAATATTTTCATAGAAAATCAAGTTTCATAGAATTATAGGGAACATTTATGACCTTTGTTTGTGACATATAATCTAACCATATTACCTCATTTGTGTTACATATAAGAATATAAATCACATGACAAGTGATTTATTTATACTCGTCAATTTGAATATATAGATAATCATAAGTTCAAAATAATTGGTCATATGTAACTAACTTCATCGCATTATAGGTATGGTCAACATTAATAATTAAATCCCTTATGATTTTACGACTCCCCTCGTGCCCACAGTTTTCCAATATTTTTATCATCATAATACACAACAACCATAACCACCCATATCGAATTATTCATCCTCTATTATTCCAACCACCACTACTGGAAATCTGACCTTCCCAATGATTCTATGCAAACGGTTTGTAAAAACCGTTGGTATAGGTTCCCTTTCCCAATGGTTTGGCCAAACCGTTGGGAAAGCCCACTTTGAGGCCACCTTTCCCAATGGTTTGGCCAAACCGAAGGGAAAAGGCCACTTTGTGGCCACCTTTCCCAACGGTTTCTCCAAACCGTTGGGAAAGGTACCCCATCATCCAACATTCAACCCAGAAATGAAATCCAGAAGAAAAACATATACCAACTATTGTGACAACCATTGGTATAGGTTTATACCAACGGTTTTGACAACCGTTGGTATAGATCCTTTGATTTTTTATCAGTTCTTCTTACCGAGAACATTATATAAATCAAAATTAAAATAATTATGAGAATACATATATATATTTATTTAATTATGTTCACAAAAGTCATGTTAGGTTAGTGGTTAAGTCGTTCAATGTTAAACTAGGGGTCCTGGGATCAAATCCCAGCAAATGTTTTTTTTGAAATACATATACCAACGGTTCCATAACCGTTTGTATAGATTTTCATATTACTTATACCAACGGTTTCCAAAATCGTTGGGATAGGTCTATACCAATGGTTTTCCCAAAACCATTGGTATAGACCTATCCCAACGGCTTACTTGGCAACGGTTCTCCAAATCGTTGGTATAGGCTATACCAACGGTTTGGAGGCCTATACCAACGATTCCAAACCATTGGTATAGGTTAGTTTTCCAGTAGTGCACATCCTACGAAATCAAAATGGATTATTGTGTCTCTCTTAATCTAGTTTAAAAACAATCATTTCCTAAGTAACCACCCTCTACCACTATCCTACCTCCCTCTAATTACACAACCATTCCATAATCATGGGTACTATTACTTCCCTGTGCCCACTAAAAGCTAGAATTTTCACAATACACTTTCATTGACAGGTCAGACATGATCTGTTCCACTTTCCCAAGATACCAATACTAATGGTTACACCATTATCACTATGTTAATTTATTTTCATCTTATAAATACTTACCTATGTTACCACTACACTTATATAGTTTGAAAACTATCGACCACTGTCTAATATTGTTTTTTGTGAAAAGGCCTTTTTTTATTTTGAAAACACTACATGACCTAATGAATCATCCAAATTCAATGGTGGAATAAAATAAAATCCCAATGGAACATTTTTCTCTGTGGAAACATATTTGACTTTATTAACGTTTTCAAAAAAAATCACTAAACATTAATGAAAACATTAAATATACTACCATTGTATTGAATAAAGTATAAAATGGATTATTTATTTACAAAAATAATAGTTAAATTATTCAATGAATCTTTTTTAGATGTAAAAAATAATATATTTGAAATCTAATTAATTTTTAAAAAATCAATTAATTTTTGAATTTTCATAAAATGTAAAAGATTTATCTAAATATTTATTCTCTAATATAATAACTAGAGATGTGAAACCAAAAGTGATAGGTTTTGATATAAATACCTAGTGAGACACTACTACTACTTCCTTATATGAGATATTATTCATTGTTTGACCACCTCAAATAACATGAAATCTGAAATTTAGTTAAATTAGAGTAGTATTTAGTGCCTAAGAATGAGCTCAGTTCAGTCCCTGAAATAGAAAATAAATTAACATCATTACTATTTGAATAACCATATTATAGGAAAATTGACTAAATGAATTCAAATATGAACTTTGGTTTCCAAAACTAATATGTCATATAATGTGATTTATTTAATTAAATTATGAACTCTATGGAAATTTGAGATCCTATAAATAAAAAAAGTACACAATAAGTTAAACATATAATTTATGATATCATATATATAAATAAAATATTGATGGAATGTTATTTCATTATAATTAATCATTTTACTCCAAAATCTGAAAACAATTGTGAAAATCTACTTCCATTTATTAATATTTATGAATAAATTTAACAGAAATACTCCTAAAATTCATGTAAACAACCTCATATTGTGCGAAAACAATTTTTCTAATTCATTTTATCCATTAAAAAGTTATTATTTGGTCATTTAAAAGGTGAAATCTCAATTTCCCGCCTACAGTACAGAAAAAATTAATTACTATAGGAAATATGCATAATCAAAAATGTTTCATTTTTTAACCTTTCAACATTATGTTATATGATACCATTTTCCCTTATTTTAATCCCATATATGTCATGTTTTTTCGTATAGAATAATCCCTATTTAAATATCATATATATGTACCTAACAATCTATTATATTCTTTTATAAGATAATTTTCAAGACTACCATTGGGGAGGTTTTCCAAATATATTCCTTGGAAAATAAATACATGTTTGGGTGAAGATTGACGGGTGAGTCAATTTTTTAGGAATATTTTCACTTTGTAAATTAACGTATAATTCATTACCTATTCATTAAATAAAATTAAAAGAAAAAATTTATATATGGAAATTTATAATTAATATTATTTTTTAAAAAAATATTTAAAAATAAAATTGATTAAAAAAATACTACAAGATTAGTTACTCTGTAATTAATTTTTTTTTAAAAAATTTGTAATGTTTAGAGATATAACATGTAGAAAAAAAACTATGAGGAAAATTCTTTGAGTGTTTTCTATTTTTTCAAACATTTATTTTATAAAATAACCTCTTCATTAAACAATATATTTTTTATATGGTCACCCATAAACCATAAAACTCATAATAGACCATATTTAATCACAAAAAATTATAAATTTTTTTCCATCATATATTTTATAAATTCATATTATAGAAAAAATAGAAAACATATATGTATTATGATTGAGGATAACACTGAAAACTAATATATCTTGAGTTTAGAGAGATAAACATATTTGGCGTGTTGTAAGTAGTAAACTTTGTTATGAATATATATGTGAGGTTAGTATTATTGTGAAAATGAATGATAAAAAATGAAGAATGTGACTTTGTTTATGGATTATAGTAAAAATAAATTTCAGATACCATTGAAATATGTCCCCATTATTTTCATAGTTTATAATGATTATTTAAATGTTAGATATTATTTCCTTGAGAAAAAAATTAAATATAGGGAAATAGATAAAACCATGTTTACTGATATTTTATAATGGGTTTCCATGGAAAATAACCCTCACAGTTATTAATTAATATTCATTAATCACATTTTAGTAATTTTTTATATTTATTAAAATAATTTCTAACTAATATTAACATAATAATTTTAACATAATTTAAATTTTTTAAATTAATTTAATTATTTATCATCCTCACCTATATTTCATTTTCTTTACTAGATATGGTGTAAATAAATATTATATTGTGTGTATAATATTATGTAATTTAATATATGTAACCTAATAATTATCCAAAAAATTCTAGCATATTTAATCCAACAGTAAATCCACATCAATAGACATGGTCTATCAAGGAAGCAATACCATCTCTCTCCTAGATCACACACTATCATAGGACTTTTTCAACTAAACAATCAGGTTATATCTAAGCTATATAATCATTGAACAATTCGATCTATCATTTTATATTTATACTCTATATCTGACTATGTATACATGATTCTCATCAATCTAAGAGTGAAGACTTATTCGAATAATCTATGTTTACTAGATATTATCATTCATAAATTCATCACCTATTGGATAATCACCATAAACCCACTTTTTCTATACAATAATACAACTAAATATCAATATCAATTCTTATCATCCATTAAATTCATCTCATTTAGTAGATCCACCTCAATCATATTCAACATAGCATGGAGCACCAATCGTAATCGGTTAATGACAACCGAAATTCTCGAATATAGAACCAATATATCTACCTATAATGACGATTCATTATAATCATTATCATTTACCCTGCTATATGTATCCCATGATAAAGCTCAGTTCATGAAAAATAACACAACATTCCAATTATAGTGGAGTACCACTATAGAAAAGTGTTCCATTATTCTATTAAAACATATTCTATAGTGTGAAAAGCATTATAAATGAATTATTTTCTATATATCTTTAAAAAATTATGAAATAAAATTCACCCATATAATTATTAATTACAAATCATTTTTATGCATCGACGGAGGTCATGGGGAAATTTGAATACATCAATAAATAATTAAACATGGGTTTTATGATAAAAAAGAGTGCAGTAGTTTTATATGGAATACTTTTGAAAATATTTTTATAAATTTTTATTAAATAAATGAAGGAGAATAATGTGGGATAGATAGTCTATAGTTATTAGATTCTTTATGTTAGGGATCTGATGAATGTATGGTATGGATATAAAAGGGATGATAACGGCATCATAAGGACAATAGAATATATTCCATATAATATTCTCAAATCACTCACGTGATATGATGTTGAGTTGTTATCAAAATTAGTTTAAAGATACCATAATAAAGAATAAGAATACCATAGAGAGTATACATCCATATATTGTGATCACATTTTATTTATACACACATGAAATCATAAAGTGAGTGAGATATATTTTTTGAGCCTTTATTTTTTACAAAAAAAATAGAACACAAGGCACTTGGTAATGGGGTAATGATGTCTAAACTCGAAATCCATTTTATAAATGGTTGATATACTTTTGTTAATGTGTTTTTCCCCTTTAAATTATTTTCTCATTATTATATTTTATAAATTCCAATAAAACATGGTTATAGATAGATAACACGTTGGTGGTGAAAGTTAATGATAGAAACCATGTTTTGTTACAAAATATTCTATATCATATTCAAAATTTTGTAATTGTTATTTTTTAGAGAAATATAGAAAAGTGTAATATGGATTAGTGGATTCACTATTATTCCCTCTTGTATAATTTTTTGACACTTATTTTTATCTTAAACTAAAATATGTTCCTTTATTCCTCACCTTCAAATATTGAACATGTATAAGTATTAGAGTGTGGTTCGTGGTAATTGGACATGTGAAGTAAGGTGAACTTACCAATTTGGTCATTTGGGATGAGTGATGTAATATCCATCTACATGGTTTAGGGGTGGTCTCTAATATTGTATATAGGATATCACTATATATAGGTAACATTTGTTTGTAATGTACTATATCCTTACATTATAGAGATATGGAAATAAAAAATTTAATGGTATAGAGTCTTCATCTTAAGTGAGAATGAGATAAGAAAATATTGATTTCAAAAGATCACGGAACCTTCATCATTAAGGAACCCCATATAGAACATTGACTATTCATCACTAACATTCAATCTCATTTTTTATTTCATTTAATATTTTTATTTTTCATTTAATTACAAAAACCAATATAATTTTATAAAAAATATATATTTCTAAAAGACCAAAAGAAAAAAAATTATGAATATACGTAACACTAAATAAGATAAGGTTAACTTGTGAGATAAAAATGTGTTTAGCTAAAATATTTTACATAAATGAGAATTTAGTGGTTATTTCTGTATTCATATGACAATAATCAATCAATCATAATATTAAATAGGTTATTAAAATTATGTAAATAGATTAAGGATATAATTATTTATAGGTGAAATTAAAAAATATGGTCCCTATAAAACTATCTTCTAAAAAATATTTTTATACTTATTTACATAATACATGGTCACAAGATATATTAATGTTACAAAATAGTCATGTATTTTCAAATATTAATATCCTAAATCCATTTTTTACATCATAATCCCAATGTAAAATATTTTAATATATAAATTTACTGTTCAGCATTTATGAAATATGTTTTACATATTTGGAATTACATTATAATAATAAAAACTAAAATAATTATTTTTATTATATTATTTAAACATATAAATTAATTCCTCATCATGAAATGTGATATTGAAAAAAATTACATTATTATTATGGCCAAATTATCTCATAAAATATATGGTTTATGTAAATCTATAAATTTACTTTTCAACTAATTATTCATATTTTTTGAAAAACTATATATAAATAACATTTGAATAATTTTTACATTCTGATTACAAATTTTTAATCCATAATATATATATATATATATATTAGGTGCTTAGTGTTAAAATTATATAAAATACATGCACCATAGACACAGGCCTAGAAGGCCGTCCATAACCCCCCAAGGGATAACCAACCCATCAAGCCTTATTTCTTCAATACATGACCCAATGTCTCAGTAGGAATGAAGCCCATTAAATGGCCCAAAGTACCACAAGATGGCCTGAAGGCCTATTTCCGCGTCGTACCTACGCCACCGCCTACCTGCATCATGCATGCGTGATGTTTACATCACCGTCTGCCTGCGACACCGCCAACTGGTAGAAATTCACTTCCACCCAAATTTGAACCCGGGTCTGATGTAGTATCATGAGACACCACTACCACTAAGGAACACACAAACTACTTATAGTCCATATAATAAAAAAGACTTTTTTTTGAAAATATTCTATTTTTAATAAGGAAAAAATGTGTGAAAAAACAAAATTGTTAGATTGTAAAATTTATTTATTGTTATTATAATTTATAAATAAATAAAAATTTAAATCCTTGACACATATACCTTTTTGATGACTTCATAGGACATAGGGTTTTGATGTGAAATTTTTGAACTTTTATGTTACAGTTTTTTCATAATCATATTATAGTGATGTAAAGACCCGAAATTTTCATGCAATTTTTTTTCGTAATTCTTTGACATTTTACGAGTCTGTATCTCTTGACGGAACTTGATTCCGAGGCCCGGTGTTCCCAGAATCAATTACCGAATATTTTTTTGGGTACGTTCAGTAAAAATACGTGCGGGTTTTTCTATCTTTTAAACCGGTGCTCGGAATTAAAATCTGAGGACACAGAAGAACTCGTAGAGCCGGTATTCGTTTAAGGGGACCTTTACCGCAGTTGTGTTTTATGTGGGATGAAAGTTTAAAATTTGGGTTTTAATAAGAAGTTAAATAAATTGTTTAAAACAATTTTATATATCTATGGATGTTATTTCCTCCCATGGGAAGTTATTGGTGGGGCACACACCCACCTAACTTCCCATGAGTGTATTTTGGAGAGGTGGGGCCAACACAAGCCCCAACCTTTCATCTCCCATAACCCTCTTCAAACCCCCCCAATTAATTCCCCTTACTTTATTACGACAACCCCCCTTAATTATGAGAACTCTTCCTCTCCCTCTCTCCCTCTCTCTCCCTCTTTAATGATTGCCAACACATGTTAATAAATGAATTCTAACTGTTCAATTAATTAAATTAAGTTGTTTTAATTTTGAATTAAATGTGTGAATAAAATAATAGATTTGATATTTTTTTATGGTGGCACTTGTTGTGTTGGAATTTGGTGGGAGCTCTTGAAAAATAGATAAGGGTGTTATCTTCTCAAAGAAAGAACACCACCCACTTCGACGAAGAACGCCTTCGACAAAGAACAACACTCTCTTCGACGAAGAACGCCAATTCCATGAAGAACAACGACATTCCTTCTTTTCTTTTCTCTGTGACAAGAGAGGAGATGCCACTTCTTCTTCAGGTGCACTCTGACAATGAAGGAATCGACACCTTCATCCACGATGCATTGCTACCGCAAATCTTTTCCAATGTAGGGTGGATTGCTTCAATTTTATTTGAATAAAATTTTTCTTCGTGATTCGTGAAACCTTGTTTATCCTTGGAAAATTGCTACCACTTAACGCAGAGGGCAAGGGCCGAATGTACATGGCCCGATGACCCTCCTTATACCCCTTGTTTGCGATTTAGGAGCGTTGGAAGAGGCGATGATAGGAGAAGCGGCGGTCATGTGCCGGCCGCGTGCTGATGAACCGCGGCCCGCAACCAAAGATCGCTCGACCGAGGAAGAACCGGTCGGCCATAGCCAGTCGGGCCGAAGGGAGGAACCGTGGCACCCCACGGCGATGCTTTGCGGAAGACAGAGGCCCACGTTCTATGGGCCGCTTCGGTGGAAGAACCGGTCGGCCCGTCTGCTGGCTGGGCTTAGAAGAGTCGCGATGCTAGGAGGTCGCTGCGCCGGACGAACCGCGACCCGCCCGAGCGGGCTGCTTGCACCATGAATGTCGGCCAGTTAGGGAGGGAGGCACCGCTGGAGGGTCGTTCCCTCCGCCATGGACCACTCGGCCCCTTCGTCCTGCACCCTACCGGTCCGGGCATCGCCGCGCCACGTCGGGCCACGCCGTGCCGCACCGTGCTGCACTGGGCTACGCCGGGCCTCGCCTGGCCGGGTCGGGCCGCGCCCTCTCAGGTCGGGCCGTGCCTTCCATCAGGACGGGAAACGGATACCACCGAGCTGGGTCACGTTTCATTAGGCCGCGCCAACACCCCATGCCATGTGGGACCCACCGAACCGGATTGGGCCGACCCGCCAGCCCACTGGGCCTAACGGACTGGGCTCGTACGCTTAAATGTGAATAACGTCACGACCGTGTGTCTGATCGATGTGACGTCTGCGGCACTGGGACCCTCGCGACTAAGCAGTCCTTTTGTGATACTCTATGTGATTTTTGGACAACTTTGGTAAAACAGATGGGTTGGTTCGAAACCGAAATCCAACCGGGCCCTCGGAGTGGAAATGCTTATAACTTAAGGACCGGATGTCCGATTGACGTGTTGTTGACTACTTTAGATTCTTCTTGATGAGATAGACCATTTGGCATACTCCACACATGATTCAGATGTGTTTTGAGTATTGTCGGGTTGGATTGATCCTGAAATCCAACCGGGCCCCTGGAATGGAAATGCTAATAACTCACAAACAAGGCGTATGATTGACGCGTCGTCGGTTGCGTTTAGACCCCTATGACAAGGCGGTCCCATGAGATACTTACACATGAGATTACGTTACACTTGGAAGTATCGACAAGTAGCTCATGGAGCGGATGCTCCCGGAGATGAGCATACGGAGTACGGAGACCTTGTAGCTGGCAAAGACCTGATGACTGCTTGTCTGATTCGTTTCGGAGTGACTTGACTAGCCCAGTGGGAAGCCCTACTATGTTGGTGTGGTAGACCCATAGAGGAGGAGCACTGCTATGTTGGGGTCGCAGACCCGTGGTACTCGACAGGAGGAGTACATCTGTAGGCTATTATGGGGTGCGCTACTGTGTTGGGGTGGCAAACCCCTGGCGGGAAGCGCTACTGTGTTGGGGCGACCGACCTGCGGTACTCGACAGGAGGAGAACCTCAGCAGTCTAAGGTTAGTGAGTAGCGCCTCGGAGTCACAACAGGGCCACTGTACTCAACAGAGTAGGTATTCTCTAGAATTTGTGGTTTTGATAATGAAAATCCTAGTTTGAGCTGAGTCAATAACATTTGTGTTTTCTTCATGATTGAAATGGGTTACTTGATAACATAGGTATATGTATGAGCATACACCTAAGTAAAGTTTATCTATTGAGATATTTATTTATGGTCAATCCTTGATAGATTTAGTGAGACCTTGAGGGTCTCGGGGTCCGTACTGAGTATCGTTATACTCACCCCTGCACGGGCTATGCACGCAACTCATTGTGTTGGATGCTGATGATGAACATCGCTGATCGAAGCAGAGTGTAAAAGGACTGGACGGTACCCAGAGGTGGACACTCGGCATGACGGCACATGGAGCGGATCGATAGATGCGGAATGCTAAGGAGGACATCTGTACCTACCCTTTAGGTAGGAACCTAGAGGACAATCTAGGAGCTACTTGTCACCTTCCAGCTGTTTGTATTTCTGTTGTACTTTCTTTCAGTTGTAGTTGTACCTTTCTGGTGGGCTTGTATTTTCGGCCCCTTTGTACTTTCATCACACTTTTTTATTGTATTACTTAGTGTTTGATTCCTCTTGTACTCTGGTTGTGTGTGTTACGTTTCATAAAGGCAAGGCCCAGTTTTTAAGCAATTACGCCTTTTGTGCTATTCTTTATCCCCTTGCCTATGGAGGGCGGGCTTGGGGTAGTCATGATACGGGCCCCAGGGGACGGGTCATGACAAATTGGTATTAGAGGAGTTGGTTCTACCGCAGAACTTATGACTCTGATATTTTCTTTTCTGTGAAGTAATAGTGTTAAGCGTACTAAGTGTGGTTTTTAGTTAAGGGGGTCCAATGTCGGTGCGGTGACCGACGTATCCATACACCAGGACTCTGACTACTGATTTCCAACTCAGTGCATGAAAACACTTATTGCGTGTGAGTTTTCAAAAGTTTTCTTTCAGTCATCTCAATCCAGGTCAACTCACCAGGTATAGTCTTTTGACCGTGTCACATATGTTTCTTTTCAGGATGTCTTCACCTAGGCATTCAATGCAGGTTCCGAGTTGCGTATGAGATGGCAGCCCACCGAGCGATGAGGCCTCGGTGCAGGGCCCCATCATAGCAGAGGCAGCAGCGGTACCACTACCCGCTGGGCTTCTATTATCACCAGCCCTAGCAATAGAGGGTGTGCACCACTTGAGCATGTTGCACATGTTCCTGCGATAGAGTCCTCCGAGGTTTCGAGGTGAGTCAAATTTTCAGACGGCAGGGTACGGGCTGGAGTTTGAAGAACGATCTTTCCACCCAGCTGGGACACCCACTGACTTGATGGTGTACCTAGCTATAAGTCTCTTTCAGGGAGCAGCTGAGTGGTGGTGGAGCAAGATGCTCCAGTTTTGCGACGAGACGACCTTCACTAGGGGAAACTTTGAGGGTTTTATCAGGTTGTAGTTTATACTAGCGACTCTAAATTCTATGCGAGCTCAAGAGCTACTGCTCTCTCTGCAAGGATTTCTGACCGTAGCATAGTCTTCTACAGCCGACAGTAGATAGATGAAACAGAAGTCCAATCGGACTAGGACAACAGGTGGGAAACCTCGAAATAAAGGTTAAGTTGTGCAAGGCACATGAAACAAATCCAGCTATACGAGGAGCAGGAAGTGCTATGCATGCGATAGGCAGGGTCACTTGGCTCGAGACTGCCTGACCTGTCCAGTAGATGAGAAGCAGGCAATATA
Organism: Viscum album; assembly: GCA_963277665.1. Lineage (NCBI taxonomy): Eukaryota > Viridiplantae > Streptophyta > Magnoliopsida > Santalales > Viscaceae > Viscum > Viscum album. Next base: position 557,691,488 of record OY728138.1, read on the forward strand.
GGAACCTACCAGACCGCGGCAGAGGAGCCGGCCGTACAGCCGGTTGTGTACGACGCTTCGAGGTGTTTCCACCACCACCACTAGAAGGTCCACCCCGACCACAGGAAATGGGTGGATATAGGAAATCACATCTTTAGGCAGCTGAAGAATTACACTATGGAGCTTTGGAAGCAAGTGGACAGGAGCGGTACTAGTTCAAGGCATGGAGGCCTTTGTTCTTGGTGCTTCTAGTTTCCATGTTGTAGTTGTTTGTGATTGTTATGTGTCTTTTTACTACGAGCTGCAGTAATAAAATAAACTTATCCTTGTGACGTTTACTTTCCTACCCTTTTTGTATGGTTGATACTGAGAGGTTTGGTTTTAAGCTGTTGACTTGACCCTCACTTTCGAGATTCCTACTGGAGGAGACCGAGTTACCACACACTGATGCCGATAGTGTGACTCGAACCTTGGCGGCGAGAGTAACAGTTGGATCTCTTGGTAGTAGCATCGAGGCCATATGATGTTGTCCATGGAATGAATGTATCATTCATGTCAGGATTGACAGTATTAGGCAATGGGCGTGGTTCATCTAGGGGATGAGACCAGATTTCTCTTTTCGATCAAAGAGTAATCTTAGCAGCTCTTTCAGATCGTAGGCAAAGAAGGGTGGTCATCGACCGACTTACCAAGTCATCCAACATCCTACCGACCAGAGATGGTACGAGCTATGACGGAGAAGGTGTAGATCATCTAAGATCGAATGAAGACTACCCAGAACAGGCAGAAATCCGATGCTGATAGGAGACGGAGACCACTAGAGTTCAAGGATGGAGACAACGTCTTCCTATGGGTCTCACCTCATCCAGGTCTACGGAGATTTATCCAAGGCAGAAAGTTATCCCTGAGGTTCATCCGAACTTTCCAGGTCCTCAGCAGGAAATTTGAGGTGGCTTAATGCTTGGCCCTTCCACCTCAGTTGCACTAGGGGCATGACATCATTCACATAACTCAGATGAGGAGATACGTGCACGAACTTCACACATCATCGACCATGGGGAGCTGGATATCGATGATGGGGCGACTTTCACGGTTGTTCCAGTAGAGATTGAGAATCGACAGGAGTGGGTCCTACGAGGATGGTCGATTCCTCTGATGCACATACGCTGGTAGTACGGGAACATCCAGGAGAGCACATGGGAGCGGGAGGCTCATATGCGTGCTCAGTACCCCTTTTGTTTCCCTAGTATGTGTTGTAGCATTATGGGGACGTAAAGACCTGAGGTGGGAGTAATGTAAAGACCTAGAATGTTCAAGGAATTTTTTTTCTTAATTATTTGGAATTTTACAAGTCTATAGCTTCTGAGTAACACTTGATTCTGAGGCCCATTGTTCCCGGAATAAATTCTCGAAGTTTTGTTCGGGTATGTTCAGTAAACGTACATGTGGGTTTTTTAATCTTTTGAATTGGTGCTCGGAATTTAAATATGAGAACACCGATGAACTCGCACCGCCGGTATTCGTTTAAGGGGACCTTTATCGCAGTTGCGTTTTATGTGGGTTGAAAGTTAAAAATTGGGGTTTAATTAACAAGTTAAATAAAATAGTTTAGAATAATTTTATATATCTATGGAAGTTATTTCCTCCCATGGGAAGTTATTGGCAGGGCCCACACCCACCTAACTTCCCATGTGTGGATATTTGAGAGGTGTGGCCGACACGAGCCCCAATATTTCATCTCCCATAACCCTCTTCAAACTCCCCAATTAATTCCCCTAACTTCTAGTCGCATGTTCTTCCTCATTGGTAATGTTCTGGGATGGTAATGTTCTGGGTTAAAAACGATTATGTGTTTCTGAGTTTTTTGTGTTCAATTTATTTTTGGTTCTGGTTATGGGTATTTTTTATTCTGATTGTGGCGAAGGCATCAGTGGTCTTTTGGTGACGCGTCGATGTTGGTTATGTTTTGTTGAGGATGGTTTCTCAGAGATGGTGGTTGATTGCGGTGTGGACGACGATGGTTGAAATTGTCTTTTGGCACCGGTGGTTTGTGCTGCATCTCTGGATCTAGTGGGGTTGGACATCGCTGGTGATATTCTTCACACTGGCGTCACTCAGAGTTTCCTTCCGCCCAACCCTGCTCTGACCTAGAGTTCCTCGGCGCCTCTCCCAGTCGGATTTGGAGAAGTGGATGGTTTGAGGTTCTGGGAAGTGTGGTTCGGTGGCATTCGGGGCTCCTGAAGATGGTGTTGACGCTGGTGGTGATGGTGGAGCGACTAATTCATGGCCTTTTGATGCCAATAACTCTAGTATTGTGTCTCGGGAAGGGTTAGAGACGAGGAAGCTTTTACGACGGCGATGACAGAATCGGGTTGAAGGGCTCGCCGGCGATTTGGAATTATCCGGCGATTTGCATGAACCAACAATGGGGTTGTGAGGTGACAAGGTGCAAGAATCAAGGGATCACATGGCGTTTGGTGGCTCATGGACCAAGACAAATGATGAAGTTCGAATTTTGAATTTTTGGTCTTTTGAATTTCGAATTATGCTATGGGCGGGACTCTAGTAGTGATTTTGGTTTACTTGGCTTGGACTTGTCACTGGTTTGATATGTATTTGGTTCACACTTACCCATAAATGTGTCATTAAAAAAATATGAATTGAAGGTAATTCCACATCATTTATTGCGACAACCCCCCCCCCCCACCCTTAATTATAAGAACTCTTCCTCTCCCTCTCTCCCACTCTCTCCCTCTTTAATGTTTTCCAACACATGTTAATCAATGAATTATAACTCTTCAATTAATTAAATTAAGTTGACTGAATTTTGAATTACTTTTGTGAATAAAATAATAGCTTAGCTATTATTTTATGGTGGCACTTGTTGTGTTTGAATTTGGTGGGATCTTTGGAGAAATAGAGAAGGGTGTTCTCCTCTCAAAGAAAGAACACCACCCTCGTCGACGAAAAATGCCTCTGAAGAAGAACGAAACTCTCTTCGATGAAGAATTCCAATTCCATGAAGAACGACGATGTGACTTCTTTTCTTTTTTCCGCGACAGGAGAGGAGACACCACTTCTTCTTCAGGTGCACTCCGATGACGGCGGAATCGACACCGTCATCCACGACGCACGGCTACCTCGAATATTTTCCAAGGTAGGGTGGATTGCTTCAATTTTATTTGAATAAAATTGTTCTTCGTGATTCGTGAAGCCTTGTTTATCCTTGGCCAATTGCTATCGCTTAACGCGGAGGGCACGTGTCGAACGCATATGGCCTGACGACCCTCCGTAGACTCCTTGTTTGCGATTGAGGCACGTTGGAAGAGGTGATGACGGGAGAAGCGGCGGTCGTGCGTCGGCCGTGTGCGGAAGAACCGCGGGCCGCTCGACTGAGAAAAAACTGGCCGACCATAGGCGGCCAGGCAGAAAGGTGGAACCGAGGTGCCCCACGGTGCCGCAATATGGAAGACAGCGGCCCGCGTTCCGCGGGCCGCTTCGGCGGAAGAACCAGCCAACCCGTCAGCCAGCCGGGCAGAGAAGAGCCGCCGCACAAGGAGGGCGCAGCGCTAGACGAACCACAGCCCGCCCGTGCGGGCCGCTTGCACTATGAAGGCTTTCAGGCTTCAGCAATCTGGTTAGGGAGGGCAGTGCTTCTGGTTCGTGCAACCGGGGAGCCCACCCACCCCCCAGGCCAGGCCGAGCTGCGCCACGCCGCGTCGTGTCGGGCCGCGCCGCGCCGTGCCGGGCCGAGCCCTGCCGGGCCGGGCAGGGCGTGCCTCGCCTCACCAGTCCACATATTACACCTAGCCGGGTCGTGTTTCTTTAGGCCGAGCCGATACCCCATGGTGGGTCGGACCCACCGAACCGGATTGGGCAGACCCGCCAGCCCCCTAGGCCTAACGAGCTGGGCCCGTACACTTAAATGTGAATAACTTCATGACCGTGCGTCCAATCGATGCGCCGTCTGTGGAACTGGGACCCTAGAGACGAGGCAGTCCTTTTGTGATACTATAAGTGAGTTTTGGACGAATTTGAGAAAACGTTCGGGTTTGTTCAAAACTGTAATCCAATTGAGCCCTCAGAGCGGAAACACTTATAACATAAGGACCAGATGTCCAATTGACATGTCGTTGACTACGTTAGATTCTTCTTGATGAGACAGACCTTTTGGCATAATCCAAATAGGATTCATATGTGTTTTGAGTATGGTCGGGCTGGATTGAACCTATAATCCAACCAGGCCCCTAGAACGGAAATGATAATAACTCACAGACTGGGCGTCCGATTTACGCGCCGTCTGTTGCATTGAGACCCCTATGATGAGGTGGTCCCATGAGATACTTCCACATGAGATTTCATGAAACATGGAAGTATCGACCTATAGCTCGTGGAGAGGATCCTCCCAGAGACAAGCGTACATAGTACAGAGACCTTGTAGCTGGCTGAGACCTGATGACTACTTGTCCAATTCATTTTGGAGTGACTTGACTAGCCCAGTGGGGAGCACTACTGTGTTGGGGTGGCTGACCCATGGTGGAGGATCACTACTGTGTTGGGGCAGCAAACCCAAGATACTCTATAGGAGGAGTACCTCTGTAGGCTATTAGGGGGTGCACTACTATGTTTGGGCGGAAGACCAATGGCGGGAAGTGCTACTAGGTTGGGGCGACAGACCCGCGGTACTCGACAGGAGGAGTACCTCAGCAGTCTAATGTTAGTGAGTAGCACCTCAGAGTCGCGATAGGGCCACTGCACTCATCGAAGGATGTGTTCTCCAGCAGTTGTGTTTTTTATCATGAAAATCCTAGTTTGAGCTGAGTCAATAACTTTTGTGTTTTCCTCATGATTGAAATGGGTTACATTATAACTTAGGTATATGTATGGGCATATACCTATGTAAAGGTTATCTGTTGAGATCTTTCATTATGGTTTATGTTTGATAGATTTAGTGAGACCATGAGGGTCTCGGGGTCCCTACAAAGTATCCTTATACTCACCCCTGCATAGGCTATGCCCGCACCTCATTGTGTTAGATGCAGACGACGGACATCGCTAACCGAAGAAGAGTGTACAAGGACTGGACGGTACCTGGAGGTGGACACTCGGTGTGACAGAACATGGAGCGGACCGATAGACGCGGAGTGCTTAGGATGACATCTGTATGTACCCTTCATGTAGAAACCTAGAGGATGATCCAGGAGCTTCTAGTGACCTTCCAGCTGTTTGTCTTTCAGTTGTACTATATTTCATTTGTAGCTGTACCTTTCTGTTGGGCCTGTATTTCCAGCCCCTTTGTACTTTCAGCACACTTGTTTATTGAATTATTTAGTGTTTTCTTCTGCTTATACTCTAGCTCTGTGTGTTATGTTTTATAAATATAATTCTTTCCCATTTTTGGGGAATTATGCCTTTGGTGCTAGTCGCTAGCCCCTAGGCTATGGAAGATGGGCATGGGGTAGTCACGATACGGGCCCTAGGGGACATGTCATGACAATTGATCTATAATAGATTAAACTTCTCCAATATATAATTCCACTCAAATATCAATAATTGGCTTTTGATTTTAGTATATTATATGAAAGACCCTAGAGATACTACCTCATCCCCAAGAATAGATATTAATACTTCATAATTTATTTTAATATGTGTCGAATCCAGGGATTCACCCATTAACAAAAAAATGCATTTATCGTTAAGCACATTAAGAAACACCAATTATCAGGTCAATTAATAATAAATATATTTTTAATGTTAAATTTTCCCATTAATCATAATTTTTGTGGATCGTTTTATTAATTTTTATAAATTCATTATATCAACTACAATTTCTCATTATCGTGTCTTATTCTCCAATAATTTATAATATTTCTCTAATAAAATTTTTTATTTTTATATTAATAGTTATATTCCTAAATTTAAGTAGACATTATATAATAATAGGGTTTAATAAAGTACCATAAATATTAATATTTTTCTATTTTCCACATTTATATATAATATAAAAATAAGACCAATATTATTTATTTTTATTTCAACCAAATGTAATATTGAAGTATTAGTTTTTCTAAGACTTCTAAGGTACCATGTAAAATCCCAGGTATTTATAGAATAATTAATTTTCATGTCAATTAATATTTCTGAATAAGATATTAATTTTACATTAATGGGGACAATTTTCTAATAGAGTACTGAACACGCGACAATGGTTTCTAAAAAATCTTACATTTCACAGAATGTTGTGTTATACCGAAAAATAAGACAATAATAATAAAATTATTTTATATGGTATTTAATTCATAGTCGATGAATAGGTGGGATTGAAAATAAATAACTACAATATGATAACACATTTTTTCTAATCATTTTAAACTTATCCAATAAAATTCATTAGATTAAAATTAGAATGAATCTAATTTTAATCATAAAAACTCCACTATTTTTAAAAGGTAGTTTTACCACATTTTGATAGATAAACCTTATTAAAACATGTTCTTGTCACATATATATGTTCTATAGAAAAAATAAACTTCTTCTATAGATGTATGATGTCAAATTTTAATTTTTATAATTTTTTGGTAATTTTCTGATAATGTTCATTTTTTGATGATTAGTAAAAAAATACAGCATTTTAAGTCAAAACTACCTTTTTAACTAATTAATTTATATAGTTAGATTAAATTTTTTTATTTTTTTTAATGTGTAATTGAATTTTGTTTTTATAGTTTAATCCAATTTTTTTCATTGCATGTAATTTCACTATTAAATTGGACATAAAAACATGTTAATCTTTTGATAATTTTTATTTCATAAAAACCTGATTTATGGTTTTGACAACGAGAATTAATTTTTAATTAATTATATGAACTTATTTCATTAAAATTTTGGATAAAGGCTTCAATATTTGGAACAATAATTTCCAAATTATGTAAATATGTACCTTTTATTTTTGGATGTTATGAATAGTAACTTCCACAATTATTTTTATTTACCACAATGAAAGGGTAAATTAGGTAAATAAGGGTAGAAATGTTATTATTATAATATTAAACTACCCTAAAACATGTATTAATAATATTGGATGAGTAATGGGAAAGAAAAAAATTCTTAAGCATATCTTTTGGTATTTGGGTTCCACTTGGGTTTGAAAATGACATGTTCTATTAATTAACATAATGTAAAGGGAAATACAAAATAAACATGTATTCTTTTCATAAAACAATATTATGGTCAGGTTTTGTATGTAATATCTTAAAATATAAATACTCATTAAAAATATAAAATTATTTCCTACCTCATGGTATTTTACTTATAATTTTTAGAGATTAAATAATGAAAGTTAATAATGACACAATGATAATGCAGTGATTGGTTCATTAATAATGGATTCAAATAAATGATATTATCAATATTAAAATAAATATTATTTGACATTATTTATATCATAAACTAATTTTCTAGATTAATATGACATTCTATTAGATTATGATATGTTTTGGTTTGAATTTATCTCTCTATTTGGATTTTATTTAAATTCAATAAAGTGAATAGTGTAAAAATTGACATAATTGATGTTTTATAAAATATATAATTTATTAAAATATTGAAAAATTATAAATGTTTTTAAATCACATAGTGATTATGATAGGGTATAACATTTCATTAACTATCCAATTATGAAAAATTGACTATATATAAGTAAAATTAATAGCTTCATCAACAATTAAAATTTTGTTATCACTTTTTAAATTAAAAGAGAATAATTAAGGGTAAACCGAAAAGATATGGTTTATAATAAACTAAATACCTATCTTAAAAATATTTTATTATAGTATTTAAATAAATCCATATCTTAAATTTTCTATATCTAAAGTTTCAAACAACTGTTATTAAAAAAAATATTAATTTAATATTTTAATACATTCCAAGGGTGCCCCACCCCACTCCTATAAAAAAGAACCCATCCCTCTATATTACTTACACATCCAATTACTTTTTGTACAGAAAAGATCTGTAAAATCCTTTTATTATAATCCCTCCCCACATTCATGAAGACTGTGTTTAGGCAGAACTCATTTCTTAGTGGTTTTTAGGTATTCTTCAAATGCGATCAACCAAATAAGAGTTATTGTTTTCTTTAAATGTTACTATATTTTTTCTTCTTCCAATTCCTCTAATATAATCCAATAATGATGAGATTGTAACTCCAATATCCTCAATATAATGATATTTTCTTCGGTAAATTTTATCCCCTAAATCTATCTCTACTTCCACCAAATGGGAAAGGAATTTATCGTTCGTCCGTATATGTGAATTCTCACCTCCACGAACCGATTTAGTTCATTTTACATTTATGTCTATTATGATTTACTATAATTATGTAATTAATAATTATATTTGATATTCATGAAATATTAATTATTATATGGTAAAAATATATCAAATAAATTCATACTTCCACGTGCATAAAAATGATAACATCTTTTGTGAATATGTGTGAACTATCACCTCCACGAAGCGGTGTGACCCATTTTTATTAATTATATCACTTCTAGGATATATATCAGTACATGTAAATGATTATTATGATTTTAATAAATTCATTATAATTATGGAAAATAAAATTATAATTACCTTATTTCCATAATGATTAATGAAAATGGAAACGTTACTCATGCATACATAAGGAGTATCATCTCTATGATTATAACTTTTTTCATTCTTCTTACCCATATATAATGGTTTAAATTAATAAATATGAGTTATGTGTAATGGTGATGAATATTTTAGGAATAATATTATGGAGATGATGGGTTTATGACCACATGCACTAGTGACGTCATACCATGCTCATTTTTTACTGAAGAACTGATTATTGGAAAAACGTCTGACATGAACATAAGTAATTAACAAATTATTATAACATCATCATAAGTGATGTTTTGGGAATAATAAACCTAAAAAACGTTTTTAATTATGTATAAATAAAATTTTGTTTATTATTCAGGAAGATAAATAACGAAAAATACAACTTAGACTCAAGGTAAGGTAATTTCTAAACGCAATTTCCACTCATTGAGTTTAACACATACATTGTTTATTATATTATGAAATACCATGTGTGGAATCACTGTTTTTTATTTCTATTTTAATTTCCACATCCCTTTGTGTGGATATTATATTTCTACACACAATCACCCAATTGAAAAATTCTTACGTCATTTATATGAACTTTGTAAGGGAAATCATAACTCAATCTCCCTTCATTGAGTTATATATCGATTTCATTGGATTTGTTTTTTCATGAATATGTATGATGGAACTACGATTTTTTAACACTGAAAAATAATTATATTTGGTGTGTTTATATTTTTCACACATAATTATTTCATTGATTTATCGTTAATATAAGGATACAATCTTTGTATGTGATTTAGTCTCAACTTACATTCCATTGAGGCTTATTTGTTTTTATGAGCCAATTCAGTTTTATATGGTTTATATACTTCCTTTGACATATTATATCATGAATCTAATTATTTTCATGATATTATAATTTTTTTTAATTTATTCTTTAATTATACATATTCATGTACTTTCTCAAGTGGTATGGGACTTCATCTCAATATCCTTTCATTGAGTAATATTTTGATACGAACTTATTTTATAAGGTATATAATTATAGCTTTGTACTTTTAATCTCATTCAACAGATTTAGAAAAAAATATTTTTCTACAATTAATTTTACCAAATGACAAATGGAATGGTTTTTAGCGTACACAAAGACAATGACCGTTTCACCACCATGAGCATTATTTGATATCTGGCTTCCTCTATAGAATATAATGTTTTGAAAATGAAAATTAAATACCATATTCATTTTTTAGGTATTTTTTGTAATTGAAATGGGTTGCAGTATGGATTTATTATATCAAAATTTTCAAATGATGTCTTATGATTACAATGTTGAAATTCTAATATTCTTTTTTCTTGTTCGTGTGTTATGACTATGTTATGGTTCTTTGAATGTTTTTATGTATACAGGTGGTTCCATGATAAACCAAAAGAGGGTGACCACGTGATAGCTCTCCAAAGCATTGGGTAACATTAAAAAGTTAAATGTTAATGTTTCTCCTATGATATTAGGTGAATATAGTGTGATGTGTATTCCAAACATAACATGAAGGTAACTCTTTATGTAAATGTGAAAGATATAATTTATGTATGTTATGGATTCCAAAAATTACCTTTTTGATTAATTTTTTTCTATGATTTATTCATAAATCTTATGATTTCTTGAGTTATGTTAAAGAGATTATCTTATATGTGTGAAAAGTATGATTTCATTGATTTGTATGTATTCATGGACTAATGTTTTCTTTCCTTAATTTTTATACCATACTGAGATTTATATTCTGATTCAATGTTTTTGAAATTTTTTTCACATGGTACCGAAGGGTAATAGAAATGAAGAGTTTAAGAATATTTTTATGAAGACAAGAATTTTTGTTTTTTTAAGGAGTTTTATTATTGTGAAAAAAGATTTGATATAGAAGATGTGTATAGATTGTATTATTTGAGATGTAATGTATTAATAATGTCCTAATTCATTTAAAATTTAAATCTGAAATGATCCTCGATGTGAATTGAAGTAAAAATATTGACTTCTCTCATGATTATGTAATGTGTTAAGGTTGGGGCCTTACAGTTTGTATCAGAATATGGTTTATACAAATTTTGAGATTAGGATGTTTTTTAAGGGTTAAGCCTATCATCATGGGTTTATAAGTTTATTTTATATCATAATATCAATGACTTAGAAACACCTTTTAGGTATTTTGATCAAAATGTTACGGTGAATAATTTTATTTTTGAATAAATTCACTTTTGAGGAAATTATGGGTTATTAATTTTTGGGATTAAAAATGCGACTTATGAGATAACATTTGAGGTTAAAATATGTTATGGTTATTTTTTAAAATTTTATCTCATTTTATGGAATGATATAAAAATATATAGTTTTTTAAAAATTATAACACGGAGACCGTGTGACAACCTATATCATAGAAAATAGTAACGAGAATATAACCCTGAGCCAAATAGTGACTGAGATTTATCGCCTACCACTAGACTACGTGAATTCCCAGCTTAGTATGACTTATTCATTTTAGTTAAATTATTTTTTGGATAAAAGATAAGTTGATTTTGGGGACATATTCTTTATCAAATTGATATTATTAGTCTATGAAACTAATTTGGTAATTATGTGATAAATGTTATTTCGGAAGACGTTCCCTATTTTCAGAACACTATATGCTTAAGGAAAATAGTATACTATGGGATTTAATTTGAGTAATGGTTGGATTTTATTTCTAAAGAATCTATGTTTTTATTCTAAACATATGTTAGTTTAGTTTGTTTGTGGAAATGATTAACCTATAATGGAGAATATGTGATTAGGTTAGTTACTTTTAAGTATGAAACCATAAGAGTATTTGATGTTATTTTGAATAAAATGATAGAATTTTTCATGGAAAAATGTTTGATAAAATCATTATGAATTTTGGGTTTTAGTCTTGGATGGAATTATATTGAATAATATTAAGGACAATTGTTTATTGAATGGTATTTGGGTATTGTTTGTTGAATTTTGGATATTAAAAGTAGTCGCTTTTCTAAAAATGATTATTCTTTTTGGGGAATTATCTTATCTTATCCTAACTATTTTGGTTCTGGTTAATCTTTCAAGACTGTATGAATAGATAGTTGTTTTTTGTGGGATAATTGACTCCCTTGAAATCAAATACTTTTTACCCATCACATGTAGATGGTTTTCAGGTAGTTAACATTGTCTTAATCATGTTTTTTATCACTATCTATCAGAAAACGATTGTTAATATCTCTTCTATATTCATGACTTCTTGAATGGAATACTAGTATATGTTTTATCAGGTGACTCTTTTACTTCACATTCTTTATTTTAAAGTGATAGTTTTATTAACTCTTTTTCTAGTGTGGGATTTTCTATGATGTCTGAGTGCCCAGTTTTAAAATTGTGAGGACACGATTTCAAAATGGGGGGAACGATGTAACATCGTAAGAATTTATAGAATAATAAATATTAATATCTATTAATATTTATTCATAATATATTAATTTTACATTAAATAGGATGCATTTCCGGATTGTGTACTTGATACGCATCAAAGGGTTTCTCTAAAATCATACGCTGCACAAAAGGTTGTGATATAGTGAAAAATAATATGATAATAATATTTTTATTTTAAATGGTAGTCAACACCTAGCTATTGTATTGGTGGGAATTAAAATATCTAAATAAAATATGATTAATTTTGTTGTTAAATGTTTTTACATTTATGTAATAAATTTTAGAGGCTCAAAATGAGAATGAATAAAATTTTAAGCATAAAATACTCTAATATTTTTAAAACGTAGTTTTAATGCCTTTTGATGGAGAAAGCTTTTTAAATATAGTTATTTTAACTTTTATATGTTATATATTACAAAATAAACTTTATCTATATAAACTGGATTTCAAAATTTACTTTTGATTCATTTTTTTAATTTTATGATAATGTTCGTTTTTTTAATGAATAGTGAAAAATATCGCATTTTCCGCCAAAACATCATTTTAATTTAATTTATTTATATATATAGATTATGATATTTATTATTTTTAAAGTATAATTTTATTATGTTTTAATAACTAAATCCAATTCTCATCATTGTATGTAAATTTAATTTTAGTTGGACATAAACACATGTGGGTCTTTTGATAGTTTTTATTTCTTAAAACCTCACTTTCTTGTTATGACAACAGGAATTAATTTAAAATTAATAAATTCAACTTATGTGTTTCTAATATGAAAAAATGTATTCAATACATGGAATAAAAATTTCCAGGTTATGTAAATATATCCTTTTCATTTGTGGATATTATGAATAGTAATTTCAGAAATTATTTTCATTTACTTGGTTAATGTGTAAATTAGGTAAACAACGGTAAAAACAATATAAAAATAATAATATAAAACTACCATAAAACATTTCCTAATCATATATGATGAATAATTGGAGACCGAAACAACACTTAGGCCGAGATTTACTCTTTTGAGAGACACATGGGTGTTAAAATGACATGTTATAATAACTAATTTAAAAGGGAAATATAACATAAACATGTAGCTTTTTACTAAATTTTATTGGTGGATCTCTATAAGTATTATATTAGAATGTTAATAGTCATTAAAAAGATAAAAATATTTCCTAAATCATGGTCATTTATTTATAATTGTTAGTGATTGAATAAAAAAATTTATTTATGACACAGTGATGAGGCAGCGAGAGCTTCCTCAACAAAGAATCCAAATAAATGATATTATAAATATTAAAATAAATAATATATGACATAATTTATATCATGAACAAATTTTATAGACTATTATTACATTCTATTAGAATATTCAATGGGTTCTCTCGATGTTATCTCACTTTTTTTATTTTATTTAAATTTTATAAAGTGCATAGTGTAAAAATTCAAATAATTATTGTTTTATTAAAAATATTATTTATTAAATTATTTAAAAATCAAAAAAATATTTTAGAATCCCAAAGTGATTATTCTATAGTCTGAATATTCCTTATGTTTCCAATTATTGGATATTGATCCAATATAAGTACGAGTAATATCTTTTTAAAAATGAAAATATTGTTACCACTTAAAATTAAAAGAGAATAATTAATTGTAATCCAAATAGATAACGTTTAAAATAAACTCAATACCTATATAAAAACTATTATATTATATTATTTATAAATATCCTCATCATGTGTTCACTATATCTCATGTTTCACACACTTGGATTAAATAATATTATTTATTAATTTAATATTTTAATAATTTCTAAGGGTCCCCCTCCTATAAAAGGGCACCCATCCCTATCTATTACTCAAACATTCAAAGAATTTTAGTTCATCCAATATCAATAAATGACACATATTTGAATCCATACTCATATTTTTGAAACCACATTTTAGAATAACACCCTTCATAGAGGTGTTAAGGTGTTCTACAAAGTGATCAACCGAAGAAGAGGTATCATTTTCCTTAACTGAAACTATTTTGTTTTTTTTTTGACTTCCTTAAATATCATGCAACCATGATTAGAAAATAACTCCAGTATCCTCAATATAGTGAGATGTTATTATGTTAATATCCTTTTATAAACCCATATATACTTCTATCAAATGGAAAAGTAATTAATAGTTCCTATGTACGTGTGAATTATCACCTCCACGAACTGATTATGTTCATTTTCCATTACCATATTTTAATATTAGTTATAATGATGTAATTAATATACATATATTATATGCAATAAAAATTAATAATTATAAATAACAATATATCAATTAAATTCTTACTTCCATGTGCATAATAATGAAAACATCTTTCTTGCGTACCTGTGAACTATCACCTCCATGAAGCGGTGTGACTCGTTTTTATTATTTATATCACTTGTCTGATATATATATATATAAGTTAATGTAAATAAATATTATGGTTTTAATAATATCATGATCATTCTAGAATGATAAAATTATAATTACCTTATTTCTATAATAATAAATGGAAAATTAATACGTTACTCATGTGTACATACGGCATACCGTCTCCATGATTATAACACTAATAATTTTTCATAATCATATTTATTGGTTTAAATTAAAAAATGATTTATGTGTAAAATTGATTAATATTTCATGAAAAATGTTCTATAGATTATGTAATTATGATCACATGGACTAGGGACATCATACCATGTTCATTTTCGACTCAAGAACCGATTGTCGACAAAACGTCGGACATGAATTCCAAAAATTAACTAATTCTTATAACATAGTCATAAGTGATGTAATGTGAATAATAAACATGAAAAAGGTTTTGAAACATGTATAAATTAACCTATTTTTATTATTCAGTAAGATAAAAAAGAACAATACAACTCGGACTCAAGGTAAGGGAATTTATAAACTCAATTTCCACTCCTTCGGCTTTACGCATACTTCATTGATTTTATTGTGCCAAGATTATTTGAAGAATCATTGTTTATTTATTTTTGTTGTAGTTTCTTCTTATATTTGTGTGGATATACTATTTCAACACATAATCACCCAATTTACAAATTATTATGTCATTTATAAGAACGTTTTAAGGGAAATCTTTACTAAATCGCAATCCATTGAGTTAAATATCCATGTCATTGGTTTTGTTTTTTCAATAATATTTTTGAATGAAATATGATTTTTTTACACTTAGTATCCAATTATATTGGGTTTGTTTATATTTTTCACATATAATTATTTCATTGATTTATCTTTAATGTAAGGATATGATCATTGTAAGGGATTTTTTCCCAATTTACATTCCATTGATACTTATTTTTTGTTATGAACCAATTCACTTTTAAATGGTGTATATACTTCCCTTTGACATATTATATGACGAATCTTCCTTTTATCAAGATATTTTATTTTTTTCAATGTTATTATTTTATTGATTATATTCAATTATGTTCTCACGTGGTAAGGTAATTGATCTCAATCTCCATTCATTTAGGCATATTCTGGTATGAGATTCTCTTATACGGTGTATAATTATCCCATTTGAATTTTAATTTCATTCAACAGTTTCAAAAGGAATATTTTTATACAAATCATCTTACTAATATAAAGGATATAGTTTTTAACGTATACGACAACAACGACCTTTCCACAACCATGAGAATTATTTGATATATGGATTCCTCTATATGATGTATTGTTTTTAACAATAAAAGTAAATACCATATTCCTTTTCTATGGTATTATGGTATTGAAAATGGTTTTGAGATTGGATTTATTTTATTAATATCTTGAAATTATGTCTTATGATTACAATGTGGATATTTTCTTTTTTCCTTTAGGATTTATCATGTGATATTATTTTTTATGATTCTTAAGAATTGTATATTTATATGGGTTGTTGAGTGATAAACCGAGGGTGGGTGAGCCCAAGATTGCTCTCAAATGCATTGGGTAATGTGAAGGTGGTAAACATTAAGTCTTCTCCTAAGAGATTTTGGGAATATACTGTGATGGGTTTTCCAGACCTAACCATGAATGTTACTCACTATGTAACTATGAATGCTACAATGGAAGTATGTTATGAAATCCACAAGTTACATTTATGATTTGTAATTTCTATGCATTATTCATAAATATAATGCTATAATGAATAATTTTAAAGATCTTATGTCTTATGAGTGAAATGTATGACTTAATTTAATTATATGTATTCCTAGACTAATTTTCTCCTTATTTATTTTATATCCTTTAATAATCTTTTTATCGTCATCCAATTTTTTCGAAATGTTTTTCACAGGGTATAAGGATGGGTAAAAGAAAAGAAGAATTCAAGAATATTTTTATCAAGAAAAGAATTCTTGATTTATATGAGTTTTATTATTGTGAAAAAAAATGGATCGTGTACCATTTTCTACTTCTTAATATTTGAAATGTAATATATTAATAATAGCCTAATTCTTTAAAACTATAAACCTAAAATGATCCTCTATGTGAATTAATGTCAAAATATTTACTTATCTAAAGATTATGTAATGTTTAAATTTTGGGGCCTTATATGCCACCTTATATATCATTAAAATAATCAATCTTCAATGATTTTATATTTAGTGAATGATTAAAGAATCATAAAATTATCAATATTCTATATATAGAAATAGAAATGGATATTGATGATTTGAATTTGGTGATATCATTATATATCATATGATTATAGGAAAAAATAGGTTGTTAACAAATTTTTCAATATGATATGGATTAATATAATTCATTTTTCATGGTAAAGTATAAAAAGATATCAGAAAACAATATCCAGAAAATTATTGTTTCATGAATTTGAAAATTGATTATTATAAATCTTAATTGTTAAACATAAGGATTTTCGTATCTATTTCTATTTAAATAATTTTTTCATGTTCAATTACAAATAATAAATATAACACCAATATAAAGAGATTAATTAATTATAATAACAAAAAAAGTGAAATAAATTATAAGATAGTAAAATGAAGAATTTTTTACAACATAATTGTTTTATAAGTTTAAATGTTTCAAACTCACATAGAATAATAAAATTTATTTTAAAGAAATGTTTTTTGTAATTATGTATTATTGGTAAATTTATTACTTTTAGGACTCAAATAAATAAAAGTTACTAAAAAATTAAAGTAATTATTAGAAATTTTTTTAAATATAATAAATAAATAATGATTAATTATTAAGGTCAATGAGGTTACAAGAAATGAAATTAATATATATTTTTGTATCGAAAAATTATTTTTATTTTATTTTTATTTTTTTAATTTAAAAGTATAATTTCTCATATTTTGAATAACTTATTTAATGGAATTATATATATATATATATTTAATCAACATACATATAATTTAAATATTATTATTTGGCGTCGAATGAGTATAAATAAAATTATACATAAATATACATTATTATAAAAAATATTTTCTATATTCCATGTGTACTTATATAGAGAATAATTTATACCATATTTATAATTTGAATGTAAAAGAACTTTTTTCATATCTTTAATCCTTATTTGAAAGTTTGGTTATAAGGTCAATTTCATCCTATGAATAAAAGTATGTTATTATTGTAAAAGTTAATCATAACGGTATGGGAAAAAATGATACAAAAAGGTTTAAATTAAGGGATATGATCAAAAATAACATAGTAAAATGTTTTTAAATTGTATAAAAATTATTAATCATTCATAGAAATATCTTATCATCACTAAATGTCAGTATTTTATCTATGTTATTTGAATATGAAATTAAATTTATATTTAAAGATTTTTTTTAAAAAAAAATTCCACCCCTATGAAAAACAAAAGAATAACTCCTATAAACATTGAAAAATATAACAGTTACACAATGTCACCTTAATCATTACCCAATTTATAACATCTCAGACCCTCCTGGTCCAGTACATTGACAAAAAATGATTCCATCAAACGGTTCCACCAAAACAGTGCCATCGGTCATGGTCTCACACTGAAAAGGTGGAACCATGACGGTGGCACCGTGAGGGTGGCACTGTGACGGTGGCACCATGTCCTAAATGAGGGTCTTCATTCTTTTTTCAACTTTCGTCTTTTTCTGCTCCTGCAATATATCTTTTGACGTAAAAATGATTTAATACCCCCTTTTTAAAGCCATATAAAGCCCATAAATAATATCTAAAATCCCCCAAGAGCTAGGAGAACCTTAACTTACCAAAACACATGGCTTTTCATCGATGTCACACCCATTCCCTGTACCTTCCAGTTCCGCCCATGTTGCATGTTTTTCCAACGATTAAAAGATATGGTTTAACGCACAGCCGTAATGGCCACCACCCCGATGGGAATAATTAATTAAGGATTAATCCCATCATTTCTAACCTCCCAACCGCTTGGGAAACCACGATCTGACTTTAATGCGATTCAAAATTCCTTATCCCATAACAATAGGATCTCATCTTTATATCATGATAGAATTTATTCCTTCTCTATCTTGGATGGATTTCTTTCATCTCCCTGGGTGCGCTTGGAGTCCCTCCTTTCCAAGGCTTGTGGTGTGCTTGTGCTGGAGTTTTTCTGCTCATCCTTAGAGTCCTCGAAGTTCCTCCCTACAAGCCGCGCATCCACAATTCTTTGTGCGTGGAGAAAGATGTCGATCCTTGATCAATCCAAGTAGGGTTTTCCTTTATCTCTCTTTACTGTGTATCATGTGGGGATGGAATACTATTGTTTCTACAGGATGGATGAAACCAAACATTAATGAAGATAACAAACAGACTTTTAAAGAATGAAGGAGAGGGAGTGACCGATGTTTCTATTGTATTTCCATACCCTTGATTATTTATGTTGTGAATTGTGTGGGCCTATGCCCACTAAAAATCATGGTCGTTGGTGGTCTTATTTGTGCATTAATGAACCTATATCTTCTGTGATGATTGAATGCCTCTAACATGGTAATTTGGTTGATCACGTAAACTCGGCCGATTAAATGAATGTCCAGTGAACATCAATCCTTGTGTGATCACCCCAGTTAACCAAAAAGAAAGAAGAAAAAACAGTGAATGATGTAGTTGAGTCTGGAGACTTCCTTGCTCTGTCTTGGTGGAATGTTTGTTTTTTCATCTCGATGCTTTTGGCATGATGTGGATAGGGATGGGATCCTCTTTCATTATACGATTGTTGTTTGTGGATCTGAGGCCAGGTGGGGCTGTATCTTGGGGCTTTCTTTGGTTCCAATACTTCGAGGGATCTCACAGATCCCTTTTGTTGTTGTGACATTATAGTAGAACTGGGTGTGAATGCTTAAATTTATGTTTGGTTGTTTTCCTTATATTATTGTCTTGGCTAGTGGTTATGCCTGTTTGTTGCCCAGTAGTGACGAATTTACTTAAATGGAGTAACCTCAACATGAAAACAACAAAGGGTTCAATGGGGAATTGGTTTTGGGAATGAGTTGTGACTTGGTTGTGAGTGATGTGCATTTATTTTATGAATGAATAGAAATGAGGGTGTTTGTGCTTAGGTTGGTTTTGGAACCCTAGGTTGGGATGAGTGCTTGTTACCTATACATATAATTATAGTTTTTATGCTTCTTATTCGCTCCCCACCAATGTTGATCACTTTGTGTCGAACCCCCCCCCCCCAATTTCATGGAGGAGGTTGTTTTTTCCAACACTCCTGTGAGTGTCTAGTTATTAGATCCTTTTCTGCTCTTTTTTCTGAATAGCCCAAGACTCATCGGGCAGGCTTTGATGGCCTGAGGTCCATTATAGCCAAGGTTCTTCGGGTAGGGTAGTTGTGGTGGTTGGCCCAGGTGTGTGCGGGCAGGTTGTTTTCCAAGGGTCTTCGTGATGAGGCCCAGGTGTCTTCGGGTGTGGTAGTAGTTGTTCTGGCCCAGGTGTTTGCGGGCGTGGTTACGCATCGTTGTTGTGGCCCAGGTGTTTTCTGGGGGGATGTGTGGTTGTGGTCCAGGTATAAGCGGGCGGGGTGTGGCAGTGGGACTGCTGTGAGAATGGCGGGAGAGGTTCGATGCATAAGATGTCTTCAATAACCAGTGGGGAGGTGGCATGGGGTACCCAAATATCAATGTGTTATTACTATTATATTTATTGACTTGCGTTATTTGGGGAATGTGCCTTGGTGAGGATCGAGTGGCAAGTTATCCTTGCTAGGTGTTTTGGGTTATCTCTTTTCTCACGGGGCATTAGAATGCCTCCCAACTTGTGTACAAGAGCTTTTAATTTTCCCTAATTAGTATACTTTTATTCCCACCCTACGTATATAAAACTACATTCAGGTTTCCATGAGGACTTCAGGGATCGTGCAGGTTCATACTAGTTCAGACGTTGGGACATTTGTTGTTGCTGGTTTTCTTTTTGGTACTTCCTTTTGGGGTTTTCTTTAACTTTTGTAATATGTACTTTTGGAACATGCATATGAGAATGGTTTGTTTTGGCATTACACGTACTTCCACCTTAGGTGTTGTTAGGAATTACTATATTATATCCCGATCCTATTAAACAAAAATGGTAATGCCTTCCATCTTATGTTTCATTCTATACCCTTGGTGCTAGTCTCCACTCCGGGACCTTTTGAAGGAGGGTCTCGGGGGTCATTATCTCTCCTTCAACTTGAAGAAGGAAGGTTCTGGAGACCTGATGTCCCTTCTATCATATTGGTGGAGGCGTGTCGTGACAGAATGATATCAAAAGAAAGGTTGAGAGATAGGATTGTGCACAGGGTTAGGAACAGTGAGGGTTGCATGGGATGGTAGGGAAACAGTGTTAGGAAATCATGGTGCCTGAAATAAGCCAGGGAAGACCGGCTAGGACACATGATTTTAGCCCCCCTCCCCCCATGATCTAACACAAGTACTATAGGCCTACCGAACAAGAAAGTGAGGCTACACTGATTGTAGGGTAGAGACTCTAAGAATGGTGCATGTATCATAATGACTTCTGTTCTTGTGTTTCTTGGGTATTTTGGGGATTGAAAATGAACAAGAAGCCTAATAAAATTTAAAATCAGTCTTCAACACTACTCGAGCTTAGGAATTACTTGTTTACTTTGCAGGTATGTCACCCGAACGAAGACCATGGGTAGTGCGGGAGATCGAGGCCCAGGAGGTTGATTTGCCTAATCGACAGAGGGCTGACCGAGAGGAGGAGGACGATCAGTGGCAGAGGATGTTTCGTGCCATTCTGCATCAAACCCTTGGGAAGTATGAGGGAAACATCTCTGACTTAGAGACAAAGATATGGCTAGTGGATCTGGTGATATCTTTCAGCTTGATCCGGGATCTGGCGGAATACTGGGTTCCTATGGATGTAAGCCATATGTAGGGAGCAGCTCGTCAGTGGTGGTCACTTTATCATGGGGAGAAGAGGGAGGGTGAGGTGACGTGGACTGACTTCGAGATGGATTTTTGGGGTGAATTATTCTCTTCCACGATGAAGGTTAATAAGCGTCAGGAACTACTCTCCCTCCACCAGGGAAGTATTTCAGTGAGGGAGTTGGAGATCAAGTTCAAGGATCTCCTTCTCTTCAATCCGGACCTTTTTCCAGATGAGGAGTCTTAGGCGAGACGTTTAGAGGAGGCACTCTGACCTTCCCTTCATTATGCAGTTACCCCTTTCACCCTACCGACATACATGGAGGTCCAGAAGAAGGATGAAGTGGTGGAAAGGATGCACATGATCGGAGGTGTATCACGAGAAGGAATTCAATTGGGCTCGTCGAAGGGGAAGGCCTTCAGTAGCAGGCCTCCAGCATCAGAGCCCTCTAGGTTTTGACTCGTAGGGAGCAGGCCTCAGCGGTTTCATTTCCAATATCCCGATCCTCACCCTTTCCTTTCAGGCTCGGGACAGATATGCTTCATCTATGGTAGTTGTGGGCGCCATTGGAACCAGTTCCCAGACCGAGTACATTATGTTGGGAGTGGGCCGATGCAGAACCCACCTCAGCAGTAGCAGGGACAGCGTGCTCTAGCTCCTCCAAGGGTGGATGTCGCTGGAGGAGGTCGACCCCAGGGTGCTCCTTAGGGACCTCAATAATGGAACGGTCAGGGAGGCGGCCGACATCCGAGGGACAGGGGAGATGGGCAGGGGCAGTTACACGCCGCAGAGGCAGCAGCTCTAGCTAGGCCGGAAGTTGTTCGAGGTACGATCAGCTTGTTTAGTACTCTTGACTATTCCATGTTCAATACAAGAGATTCACACTCCTTTGTTTCACCCAGTCTGGCTCGTGCTCTCGGTCAAGACGCTGAGAGACTTTCAGTTCCCCTGGAGTTGAGTACACCAGTCGTAGGTCAGACTGACTTGTTTTATGTTTGTCGAGTGTGTAGGCTGATGATAGGGCCACATCAGTCAATCAAGGATCTTCTACTATTGCAGATACATCCATATGATTTCATCCTAGGCATTGAATGGTTGTTCATTGTACGTGCTTTTATTGAATGCTTCTGAGGAAGTATCATGTTTTCAGACTTGGGCGGACGACATGTGACTTTCATCGGCGAACGGGGTTACTAGAAAGGTAACTGGCGAGTGGAACCCCTCCATTCCTTGTTTGCTGAACTATTATTGGAGTTAGCAGAAACAGAGATGGTGGATATCTTGGGGATCTTCAATGAATTCATGGATGTCTTCCTTGAAGAGGTGGTGACTCTACCCCCTCGACATGATGTTGAGTTTGGGATAGACTTACAACCTGGTGCCTGTCCAATTTTGATGGCTCCCTACCGGATGGTGCCTTCTGAGTTGCCGGAGTTGCGAATTCAGATTGATGATATGATTAAGAAAGGATTTGTTCGACCAAGTGCATCACCATGGGGTGCTCCAGTCTTATTCGTAAAGTAGGTAGATGGTGGTATCAGGCTGTGCATAGACTACCAGAGGTTGAACCAGGTAACGGTAAAGAACAGTTACCCTCTCTCGAGAATAGACGACCTTTTTTAAAAGTTAATAGGGGCAGGGTGGTTCTCCAAGATTAACATGTGGTCGGGATATCACCAGCTAAGGGTGAAGGAGGGTGAAATCTCGAAGACTGCCTTCAGGTGTAGATATGGGCACTTTGTGTTTGTAGTCATGACGTTCGGCATTACGAATTCTCCAGCTGTGTTCATGGGGCTCATGAACTCCGTTTTCTTGGGAATACCTGGACCTGTTCGTAGTCATGTTTATCAAAGACATCCGGATATACTCAAAATATGATTAGGATCATTCCAAACATCTAAGAATGGTTTTTAATGTCCTCCAACAGCAACAACATTATGGGAAACTGTCCAAGTGCATGTTCTGGAATCGAGAAGTGCACTTCCTTGGACACGTGGTGTCTAAGAAGGGAATAGGTGTGGACCCATCGAAGGTCTAGGAAGTTGTTTCTTGGGAAGCAACCAAGAACGTGGTAGAAGTTCGAAGTTTCCTAGGTTTGGCAGGTTACTACCAGAGGTTCGTGCCCAACTACTCTCAAGTCGTAGCACCTTTGACAGCCTTGACCAAGAAGGGCCACACTTTCGTGTGGAATGGGAAGTATGGGGAAAACTTCAACTAACTAAAGGGGAAGTTGGTTAGTTCCCCAGTGTAGAGGTTTCCAGAAGAAGGGGTAGCGTATGAGGTTTTCTGTGATACTTCAATACAAGGCCTCAGGTGTGTGCTGATGCAACAGCAAGGGGTGATCTCTTATGGGTCTAGGAAATTACGTCCCCATGAGAGTAACTATGCCACCCATGATCTAGAACATGTGGATTTCGTGTTCGCACTGATGATGTGGCAGCATTACCTCGTCCGAGATCGATTCTGCATCTTCACAGATCATAAGATCGTAAAGTATATCTTTACCCAACGAGACCTGAAGTTGTGACAGCGAAGGTGGGTGGAGATTCTCCAGGACTACAACTATGAGATCTATTACACTAATGGTAAGGGGAACATTGTGGTTGATTCCTTGAGCAGGAAGTCCCGGGGGGAAACTGTTCAAGAATCTGTGGATTTTTGGAAGGCAATGGAAGAGTTGGCTTCCCTACACCAAGATGTAAGGGAGGATAGTGGTAGAGGTTTCTTGTTTCAGATGACAGTGCAGTCCTCTCTACTGCCGCAGGTAGATGAGTCTCAGTGGGGAGACATAGAGAGTGATGTGATGCTTGATCGGGCTAACCAAGACAGTGCTCCAGAATGATGGTCGGAGGATGGTCAGAATCAGATTCTTCTCCGAAGGAAAATTTTTTCCCCAGAGATTATGCATGAGAGAGTTATTGGGGAGTTCCCCAACGCACCCCTGGTAGTACACCCGGGAGCTTCCAAAATGTACCGGGTCTTTATAGGTCAGTTCTGGTGGCCCGGGGTGAAGCGGGCGGTGGAAGAGTTCGTAGAAAAGTTTCTCATGTGTCAGCAGGTGAAGGATGAACACCGCATCCCATGGGGCTTGTTACATCCTTTAGATGTCCCTGAGAGGAAGTGGGATGACATCTCGATGGATTTCGTCAAGGGACTACCCGGAGTTCAGGGGGGTTGAGATGCTATCTGGGTAGTGGTGGATTGACTGATGAAATCGGCCCACTTCATGGAAGTCAAGGAGTTCAGTATAGTGGATGCCCTAGCACAGAGGTACGTGGATGAGGTGGGGCGGTTGCGAGGAGTCTTGAGATCTATAGTATCTGATCAGGATACATGGTTTACCCTATATGTCTGGAAAGGATTGCAACATGCTTTTGGAACCCGGATATGCCTCAACACTGCTTTCCACCCCCAAAAAGATGGACAGATGGAGTGCACCTTCCATACATTGAAGGATATGCTACGATCATGTGTTTTGGACCTTGGAGGGACATGTGTACGACACATGCCTCTGGTATAGTTTTCTTACAACAACAGCTATCACTCTACCATTGGCATGAATCCCTTTGAATCTTTGTACGGGAGGCCATGTTTCTCACCCATATGCTGGACAAAGGGTGGGGAAGTATGTGTTCTTGGTCCAGAGGTGGTGAAGAGCATGACAGAGAAGTTTCATCTAATACAGGAGAAGATGATGGAGGTTCAGGACCGACAGAGGTCATATGCCGATAATAGGAGGAGACCCTTGGAGTTCGAGGTTGGGGACCACGTATTCTTGAAGATCTCCCCTCAGCGTGGGAAACCGAGGTTCGGCAGGGGGAGTAGCTTTCTCCTAGGTTCATCAGACCATTTTAAGTGCTACGGAGGGTCAGTAAAGTGGCTTATCAACTAGAACTACCACCACCGCTACTGATAATGAATGATTTCTTCCAAGTGTCTCATCTCCGATGGATTCTACATAGTGAATCACACATCCTCAGCTGGGGAAAACTAGATATCGAGGCCGACATAATGTTTTTAGAAAGACCAGTGTGGATCGAGGATCTTGAGAAAAAAATGCTCTGTGGATGAACCATCCCTTTGGTTCATGTGTTATGGAGTCATGGTGGGCTCGAAGAGATAACCTGGGAGCGGGAGGCACAGATGCACGCCCAGTACCCAGAGCTGTTTTGAGTTCTCTTCTGTTTTATTTTATATACTTGTTTGTGACTAAGTTTTTTTACATTGTAAACTTTGGAATGTGTTGTTTTCCCTATTCTCTGAATGTGTGTGAAGAGTCCTGACTCTTGGGAGGGGAGGACCAGATCCCTAATCAAGACATAGTAAGGTGGATGTGATTAAACCCTTGTGTGTGAGTCAGTGCCACCCAAAGTGGATAGTATCATGACATGGAAGAAGAAAACTCTCTAATTCATATGACTGGACAATTTGACCCTTGAATTTTTGTGTGCATCATTGGGGGAAGATGAGCAGTAGTGTATCCATAGTTGTTCCAAAGATGGATGAGGTTTACTCCTGAGAGGTATCTTTCGAGGTGGTTGTTCGGACCCCCCCACTTTTCTCCTGGTTTAGTTTTGATTCTCAAGAACGAGAATGTATTGAGAGGTATCTGGTGTAACAGCTCGGACCCTCCTAGTCTAGTACTTTTCCAAAACACGATTCCACCTAAATAGTGGCACCAGTCACGGTCTGACACCGAAACGGTGGCACTGTAAGGGTGACACCATGACGGTGGCACCGTAAGGGTGACACCGTGAGGGTGGCACTGTGACGGTGGCACCGTGAAGGTGGCACCATGAGGGTGGCACCGTGAGGGTGACAGAGTGACGGTGGCACCATGTACTCACCGAGGGTCTTCGTTCTTTTACCAACTTTCAACTTTTTCTGCTCCCACAATGTATCTTTTGATGTAAAAATGATTTAATACCCCCTTTCAAAGCCATTTAAAGCCCATAAATAATATCTAAAATCATCCAAGAGTTGGGATACCCTTATCTTACCAAAACACGTGGCTTTCCCTTGGTGTCGCACCCTTTCCCCGTACCTTCCAATTCTGTCCCTGATTCATGTTTTTCCTCCGATTAAAAGAAACGGTTTATTGTATAGCAGTTATGGCCACCGCCCTGATGGGAATAATTATATAAGGATTAATTACATTGTGTGTATCCTCCAAAATGCATGGGAAACCACGATCTGACATTAAAGCAGTTAAAAATTTCTGATCCCATAACAATAGGATCTCATCTTTATATCACGCTAGAATTTCTTTCTTCTCATTCTTGGCTAGATTTCATTCTTATCCCTGGGTGCGCATGGAGTCACTCCTTCCCGAGGCTTGTGGTGCGCCTGTGCCGGAGTTTTTCTGCTCATCCTTGGAGTCCCCTGAGTTCCTTCCCTACAAGTCGTGCAACCTCAGTTCTTGGCATGTGGATAAAGATGTCGATCCTTGATCAATCCAAATAGGGTTTTCCTTCATCTCTCTTTACATTGTATCATGTGGGGAGGGTATGCTATTGTTTCTACGAGATGGATGAAACCAAAAATTAATGAAGATAAAGAATAGACTTTTAAAGAATGAAGGGGAGGGTGTGATCGATGTTTCTACTATATTTCCTTACCCTTGATTATTTATGTTGTGAATTGTGTGGGCCTAGGCCCACTGGAAATCTTGGTCGTTGGTGGTCTTATTTGTGCATTAACAAACCTCTATCTTCTGTGATGATTGAATGGCTCCAACATGGTAATTTGGTTAATCACATAAACATGGCCGATTAAATTAATGTTCAGTTAACAACAATCCTTGTGTGATCACCCCGGTTAACCAAACAGAAAGAAGAAAACTTAGTGAATGATGTACTTGAGTCTGGATACTTCCTTGCTCTGCCTTGGTGGCATGTCTGTTTGCTCTGCTTGATGCTTATGGGTTGATTTGGATGGAGATGGGATCCTCTTTCATTATACAGTTGTTGGTTGTGGAACTAAGGCCATGTTGGTCTGTATATTTGGGCTTGGATTGGTTCAAGTACTTCAAGGGATCTCACAGATCCCTTTTGATGATGTGACATTACAAGAGAACTGGGTGTGAATGCATAAATTGGTGTTCGTCTGTTTTCCTTCAGTTGTTGTCTTGGATAGTGGTTATGCCTGTTAGTTTCCCAGTAGTGCAGAATTTACATAAATGGAGTAACATCAACATGAAAATAAAAATGGGTTCAATGGGGAATTGGTTTTGGGAATGAGTTGTGACTTGGCTGTGAGTGTTGTGCTTTTATTTTACGAATGAATAGTAATGAGGGTGTTTGTGCTTAGGTTGGTTTTGTAACCCTGGGTTGGGATGATTTCTTGTTACCTATACATATAATTGTAGTTTTTATGTTTCTTATTCGTGCCCCACCCATGTTGAGAACTTCGTGCCGAACACCCCAATTTCATGAGGGTGGGTGTTTCTACTAATATTGCAATGAGTGGATGGTTATTATCTCCTTTTATGCTCCTTTTCCCGAATATCAAAGACTCATCGAGTAGGCTGTGATGGCATGAGGTCCATTATAGCTCAAGGTTCTTTGTGCAGGGTAGTTGTGGTGGTTGTCCTTGGTGTGCGCGGGCGGGTTGTTTCCCAAGTGTCTTCAGGATGAGGCCCAGGTGTCTTCGGGCATGGAAGTAGTTGTTTTGGCCTAGGTTTTTGTGAGAGTGGTTACACGTGGTTATTGTGGCCTAGGTGTTTATGGGCGGGATCTGTTGTTGTGGCCTAGTTATGTGTGGGCGGGGTGTGGCAGTGGGACTGCTGTGAGAATGGTGTGAGAGGTTCAATGCGTAGGATGTCTTCAATAACCATTGGAAATGTGGCGCAGGGTACCCAAACAACGATGTGTTATTACTATTATATTTCTTGAATTACGTTATTTGGGGAGTGTGCCTTGGTGAGGCTCAGGTGGCCAATTTTCCTTGTTAGGTATTTTGGGTTATCTCTTTTCTCATGGGGCATAATAATGCCTCCCCAATTGTGCATGAGAGCTTTTGGTTTTCCAAGCTGAGTATATTTTTATTATCACCCTACGTATATAAAACTACTTTTAGGTTTCTAGGAGGACTTCAGGGATCGTGTTGGGTCATACGAGTTCAGATGTTAGGATAGTTGCTATTACTGTTTTTCTTTTTGGTACTTCCTTTTGGGTTATTCTTTTACTTTTGTATTTTTTACTTCTGGAACATGCATATGAGAAGTGTTTGTTTTGGATTTACTTGTACTTACACCTTTGGTATTGTTAGGAATTACTATCTTATCTCCCGATCATATTAAACAAAAATGGTAATGACTTCCATCTTATGTGTCATTCTATACCCTTGGTATTAATCTCCACTCCAAGACCTATTGAAGGCGGGTCTTGGCAGTCATTATCTGTCCTTTAACTTGAAGAAGGAACTGTCTAGAAACCTTCTCTCCCTTCTCTCATGTTGGTGGAGGCAGGTCGTGACACAAATTCTCTCCCTATTAATCCAATTTCTCTGGTGGAAAGAGACATCCCCAAATAGTGCATTTTTGTGAGGCTCTCTAAGGGGGTAGAAATTTCATCAATATAACTGTTGTCTTCTCCATAATCATAATATTTACATTTTTATGGTAAAAATCCCCACTATGAGGTTAATTGGGAACCTCTTATAAGAAGACTAAGATAATGATTACAAACTAATTATCCAACCACATACCATCAAGTATGAAACCAAACCCACCAATATATACAATTAAAAATTCATATTTCCAATTCACATCTTCAAACCACCATTGCACCCCGCCCCACAACAACATGATATCAAAATCCAGAATTAAAAAACAAAAAAGTGAAATGGGGACCTCCACAACAAATCCTCCAGTGGATCATGTCATGCCTTGAGTTACTAGATATGATGTGTGCCTAGAAACCTAACCCTTCATCATTGTCATCATCACCTACATCGCTGGAATGAGCATCCATCTAGACTGTCAATCATCATAGAACGTATCATCGACGCACTAAACAATTCATGATTGGAATGTAGCAAATAAAAAATTGATCTTCTTAATGGATTAATCCAACGTAGGATGAGTTGACATGAATCCCATTATGTTCATGAATATCACATCCCAAAACATTCTTGAAAACCACAACACCAGACTGATAGGGGGAGGGGAAATGGAAGCTGAAGCCATAGAATAGTAAAAAGTGGATGTGGTTTTACCAACAATCCACGAACATCAACTAGATATCCCTCTATTCATTTAAGTCCTATCAAACCAGAACCCAAAAAAACATCATCAATGATAAAATAAATAACAAAATTAAAAAAGAATTTTTTCCCTAAAGAAGGACCAGCCTATTTAAAAACTATCTACAAAAAGCCACATAGAAAATATATTAATTTATGAATGAATAATCCAAATAATATGTGAAAAAAAAATTCATAATGAAATATCATATGAAGAGAATGAACCCGGATAATATGACACTGGGAAATTAGGGGAGGATCACGTTTTCAATAGAAAAATATTTAGGTAAGAATGAAAGAAAAATACACAAAACCACATGCCAAATTCCACCAAAAACAGAATCCCTAATCATTGAAGTATTTCCGATTTAAACAAAGACGGTGTTTTTTAATGATCTTTCTAGCCACAAGATTTATATTCACAGGGTAAAAGAGGGAGAGAAGGAAAATAATTCAAAATAAAACCAATCCCCACGAGAAGGTGATGATAGGAACAGAGTGGAGGCACAAGGAAGGAACCCTATCACGAGGATAGTAGGAAACCTTCAATGTGGGGAGCCATCATCTTCGAAAGGTGGGTCTGTTATCTTCTCCTCAGTACTTCATATATATCTTCATCATTCACCTATTCAATATTTATTTTTTAATTTGAATAAAAAAATTAAATCATGAATCATCAAGAAAAGTGATATTATTAATATACAGTAAAATATTCATACCCATTCTTTCAATATGTCGTGTTCTTTTTTGAGTCATATTATGAACCTACACGAAAAAGGTTATAACATTTACATATAAAATGAATAATAAAACATAAAAATGTTAATTGGATATAATAATTATCAATTTAATATTTTTTAGAATTATTTTTATAAATAAATATATATATTTATTAATAAAATCAATTCATTTTATTGAGTTAAAATTTTCAAGAAAAATAGTTTTTTAAGCATTCCAGGTGAACCATAACCATAATTACCATTAAATGAAAGTTTTAAAAAAAAATCAAAATTATTTAACACATCATCATTCGTATTCTATGGAGACTAACCCATGGACAATTAGTAAGGGTCACAACTTACAAACTAAATCATACATGGAAAAATAGAATAGTTGAAACCCAAATAATAATTTTAACAATAATTAATTAATATATAAGTAAAAAGGAATTAAAAATAGACAATGTTAATTAAAATAAATAGAAAAAACATTATTTTTTGTTGGAAAAATAAATATGAATTAATTTAATATTAATTAGAGAGTGTCTGTATAAGAGGAATTATAAGGTATGTTTTTCTTTTCTAATATCACATTGAATTTGAGATCTTCTATATATATATATTCCAATTTAATAAACTTATAGGATCTTTATTACTTTCTGAAACCTCCAAATATTTTCATAAAATATGTTTTTTGAGGAATTTTATATGACTCATTACAATTTTCCTTAACTTTAGTTAACATTTAATCTTTAAGGATGACTATAAGTTGAGATAACCATATTTATTTTTTTCAGTCATGGATATTTATCATCCATGCTCTTGATAATTATTTCTTAAAAATTTTAATTATCTTATCATAAATAATTTTCAAAGGTTATTATCTATTGTATATAAATTTCACTTTAAAATTTATATAAAGGTATTTTAAATCTTTTTTGTATGGGATAATACTTCTAACATTTGACTATCTTTAAAAGGGTCCAAAAATAATATTTATTTTTAGAACCCAACACATGAATACATTTTCATGAAATTATATTTCTTATTAATTTTCAATCTTCCATTCGGTGTTTTACGGGTTTGAAATAGTAATTCTTACTCTCAAATTTTTATAACTTTTTTGCTTTGAAATAATCAATATTAAAATAATATTGTTTTTATTCTTATTTCTCAAATTAATTTTACTATTTTTTAAAAAAAAATATATCGTAAATTTCCACATCAATTAATGTTTCTTGTGATTAATTAGGGATATTATCTAGACTAGTATCACGTATAAGGGTTATATGTGTGAGATGTCGAAGAACGATTGTGAAATAAGTTTGTTATATATCTATTATCTAATGATACTAAAACTAAAATTTTTTGTGTGTATATATTTTATATGATATAATGAATAGCCATGTATAATGATTAAGTGTATGTATATGTTATGGTTTGATCATTTAATTCAATTCTTTGGTGATATTTATGGGTGTATTAAAGTTAAAAATATTGATTAAATGATATCTCTTGATGTGATATAATTACATTATTATCTATAAAATGACACATTTCTTGTGATATAAGCTTAGTTGTATAATGATTTCAATTATTATATGTATTATAGAATAAAATTAGAAATATGTAAATATAGAATAATAGAAAATATTAAAAATAATAATATTTTACCATGGAGTTATGATACATGTTCACCTCAGTCGTAACAAACTAAATAGTGATATCATTTATTATGATATAGTTTTTTAAAAAAATTAAATTAAAAAAATATATTATTTTGTTTATAAATTATATTATAAATAAAATATATAATATTTGGGTATTTAGGAAATATTCATTTCGATGCTTTTTGGGTTTTTAATAATGTAATTTTTTTACATTATTAATAAATATTATCATAATTAATTCATTAACATATTTTTACATTTAATATTTTTTATTTTTATATATATATATATTATTTTATTAATATTTGAATGATAGAATTTAAAATTTTGAATTTTTTTATTATTAAATTTATTGAAAAAGTTTTAGGAGTTTCGTGAAAATTGTAATATACAATTTAACTTTCTAAAAAAATAGGTCATGAGAAGGTGAAACCAATATCATGACATATTTTTTATTGAATAAATAGAAAATTAAAAAAAAAATTGGCATAGGGGGAGATTGATATATTATACAAAAAATCAAATTTCAAAAATATAAAAAACATAAAAAAACATTTTAGATAGTTCTTGTATGTAAAAAATCAGACTTCATTATGCAGTAGCTCAATATTATCGACCTATCATCAAGAAAATATTTATATAAACCAGCTTCCTACAACTAAAATCCTAATAAAGAATAAATTCCTACATCAAGGTATTATCAATATTACACCCAATTACTCCTAGATCTCATCTCTAGTCTTAAATTAAATTCATAGAGGGATATTTTTCATAGAAAACCAATAGTCAAATCCACCATTATTTAACCATCGTAAAAAAATTTATATGGTATAATTCATATTAAATTATTACTAATGCGACTAAAAGAATTTAATTCATGTCTATAACATCCCTCACCTAAGGATAATGTTTATATTCTATACAGATACAAATATATCTAGTGTAAATTTTAATTTGAAGAGATGTGTAATATTCTAATTTTATTTTCCTACTTTGTGGAGTAAAATTAAATGAATTTTCATCTATCATTTTATTACTCACTTTCATAAATTAATCATTATATATATAACATGTTTTATGTGTGCCTGTTATTTTATATCCTCTTATATAATAAAAAATTAATATAGGTTAACTAACTCTAATTGTCTATATTCTATATTCCCAAAACACGGATTTATTATAATTTTCACTACATAATTGGTATTCAAATTGTATTAGAATTATGATTCATCCTAAGTAATTATACATAGAGAGTGGAACAATTGGTAATAATCCCCACTTGATTGGGGAATATATTATTTTCATTAATAGTAGGATTACTATATATCACAACATACATTCTCTATAGTATGATTTTGTTTTATTGTGATTTTAAAAAAATTCATGAATGTGTAGTGAATACAATATGTGTAAAATCTAGTCTATATTATTTAAATTAAAAAAATATGAGTCCACCATATTACTTCATGAATACCTCTCCATACATTAGATTCTATTGAATAATAAAAAGGGCATGAAATAGTCATTGGGAGACTCTTCCCACATATATAAATTTTAGGTTTCATTCACAAATATATCTCAATATAACCCTGGAAAATACATATAAGAACATACCTAAAACATATGGAAAAAATAGGGAACCAATTGGTAAACTAGTAGTCTGTAATAAAAAATTAAAATTTCTACTACAATAAAAATTATACAAAAAGTATAACTAGTAGATAGAAAATTCAAAATAACCATTATAAAACAGTAGTTTCTTGGAATATACATCTATAATACAAATGTATAAAAAATTAATAAAACAGTCACTAACACAAATCACTAGATATCTTACTCTTATATCATCGACCTCTGATACACTCCTCCACAAACACTGTACATCCATCTCCAAGAAGAGACATATACATAAATGAATCTATTAATATTAACCCACTCCCAAATCAATTTTGTGTTTAAATTTTAAATAAATAGGATATAGTGGGAACCATAAATAAGTGGGTGGTATTAATTAAACCACCGCACAAAATAATCAATACAATAATAAAAAACATTGATTTAAATGGAATAATTATAATTAAAAAATTATGTAGACCTTGATCACAATGGAAAAAACTAAATCTATTAAGTCATGAGAATAAAGGAAGCCACCCTAATTCATACACTAATACAAAGTTCACCACAATATTTACCCCAAAAAATAGTGAATGAATCCCACCATAAAATGATAGAAGAACCTTTCTAGTCATTGGTTAGTGAATCAACAAATCAAAAAAATTCATTGTTATACAAAAAACATAATCCACAAAAACCATTAAATGGATATTATTCCTTTATCAAGAGATTTAAAACATGACACCTAATTGTAACTAAATTACAACCTAATAATAGAAAGATTACAACTACCCTTTGTAATTCTTGAATTCACATCAACTAACTAAGTAAAATTTATTAAGGTGAATCATGTGCAAGTCCATGTTTCCTGAATTCATATAGAGATATCCACTCAACAAAACTAAAAACATATATCTTGAATTATCATACTAATCCTTAGCTTTATTTCATTAATATATAGTATACATGTAATCCAAAAGAACTTGAATGATACTGCTATACTCATGTCGATTTCTACCCGACTATACTAAAGGAATTCATACTGTCATGATCCAGGTAAGTTTATCATAAATTTCCCCCTTATGAAAATATTAATCCAAGAAGAGGTATCACATCACATACAATAACATCCAATCTCTTAGATACCCACCCAAATAATAATTCATCTCAAATCATATCAACATTAAAAACCTAAAAATTTAGGACAAGTAATGATCACACTATGAAACAAAAAATAATGTAATCAATGAGGGATCAACTATCACTAAAAACTATTAAATGATAAAAAAACAGAAGACAAGTAAAATAGGGAATAATGTAAATGATATAATCATAATAGTAATCCCATGATAAAAATAACTCATAAATAAATTAATGGGGACCAACCAAAAAATAATATAATCATAGATCTCGCTTCACTCCCATTTCATCTCTTCATTCCTTAAATGATATATTAGTTATACTACCAAAAATAAATATATGGAATAAACACATACATGTAATGTTTTCATAATAGATGTCCCCACTCTATGATATTACATATCTATGACTACACATATATCAGTATTATTCTATATCAATATTATCATTATCCTCAAAAATATTGTTTAATGTCCCTGGACTAACCCAAGTGAATCATTCTAAATAAAACCATCCAATAAGGTTGAGACTACCAAATTCACAAATAGTTGAAACTGAAGAACCTAGACCCCAATCCATAGTTACACACATATATTAAAAATAGTAAATGGAAATTCAAATAGTGGAATCACCTTTCAACCAGGTGACTTTTTATCCATGAATGTGATCAAATAAAAAGACAACACATACTGATCTAGCATGATCATGATCTCGAACATCCTCAGAAACATTTCATCCCCATCTTGGTTGTATCGTGGACCCAAGGATGTTTTATTATATAAAATATCCTTCTAATATGTACTAGTATTGTATCCATATCACTCTAAAATTAAAAGGAAATCGTTTAGGAGTAACATACCATCCTCTTAAAAATAATAACGAGGGATCTCACTCACCTCCTAACCCTTCATCCTAAACCACACTACGAATCATCTCAATATAAGGAAGATTTGCATTAAATATAACCATCAATAAAATTTGAAACATAAAATGTATTATCTCTAAACTCAACCAATTTAGTCAATCAATATAGAATTTCTACAAGAACTGTTGAGGCCAACCAATCATCAAAAATAAAAACACTATAAAATAGTTTATGGAAACTAATCTCTCTCATCACTAAATTAATATCAATGTTTCACACCCATCTCAAGGATTTCTCTTGTCCATAAATTTTTCATAAAATTGATTTATCACTTATTTTCCTACAACACATCATGACACACTATAATTAGTTGGGGTCACACAAGGGTCATATACATTATCATAATTTTCAAAGGGTACCTTCTTAGGTCCCATGAATATCCTAACATCAACAGTCACAATAGATGTACATGCTTACTCAACGTAATATATAACCCATGGGAAGGTTTAATACATCATCTCTATACTATTAGAAATCCCAATGTTGATAGATATAATAAACAACAAAACCATTATTCAATAATTCTAAAGAAAGTACAAAATATTTTAAAAAAAGAAATTTATCTCCCAATGTAAAATAATCCCAATCATATATCAATATATGAAACCACATGTATTTAATTAAAATATTATGATATTTTCACAATTAAAAATAAATTCTTAATGTGATTAGAATTTTTAATTACAAGAAATAATACCAAGGATAAAACTAGAAAAAATCCCATAATAAAACAAGTTATCTTATTTAGAAAACCCATTTCGAAAGCACAACATTAAATAACCCATATAATTTATAAAATAAATTAATAAATGATCATCATTTAAACGATATTTTCAATTCCATGCAATTTTTTTGGGAAAAACTAAATTCATGCCAACTCACACAACCATGTAAACCCACAAAATGGGATTCCAAAATTCCTTCAACTAATGTGGAAATAACAAACTATTTATAAATTTTAGTGGTATTTGATGTCTATTAGGAAAACCCAATACCATCCTATTTAAGAATAAATGTATTTTCACATGATAATTTCATAACAATAATAATAATTCAAATGTATTTAATATACTAGTAGTTGATATAAAAGGATAAGAAACCACAATTCACAATGACTAAATTCCATATATATGAAATTATTACCATTTAATAATATAAATATATGTCGATAAACATCAGTATAGCTAGAATATATCTCATCAATAAAAAATTTATAATTCATTCATAAAAAAATTATATGAAAATTTTTATAATTAATTAATAGTCATAAAACATAACATGTTTCTCTATGAAACCAAAAAACATGATCAGTATGGTATAGTTTACTACTAATGTACACTTTATTCTATTTCACATAGAATGCATAATTTATAAACCTAAATTTATTTTTAATATAATATATTTTCACCCAAATCCATAAATAAATCCATTGAGTGACATAACCCTTGTCAAATGGAATGCACTATTGATAATATATTCTTTAAATACTTCAATATATAGCACAGAATAAATCTGTATCATCCAAATAAAATTCCACATGATTAGGTAGAATATTAGGAATGTACCAAAATTTATCAAACTGAAATTAAATAAAATAAGGTGAAAAAGATAAGAGGTAAAATTTGTAATATGAACATCATTGTTTATTAAGAAATATTTTATAGACTAACCATACTCTATATAAAAATGACCTGATAATGGAAGGATAAGGGGAAAATAATTTATGCTCATTAGTCATTTAAAACCACTTAATCCCTATTGGATTTATTTAGTAATCATTTCATATTTAATCCCACCATCTTATTATATATCTTTTCATTACATTTTACAAATAGAGGATCTTTAATGTTTAGTGTCTTGAAAAAAAGGTAAATAATATATGAGAACATATAAAATTCTTTCAATACTCTTGAAAAGATTCTTAAAATGTTCATACTAAGTACAATTAGTGCATCTCATAACCTATGGACATACATCAAGGAAAAGGGTGAGCATAAGGCCCAGTAAGGGAAAATAAGGAAAATAGATTACATCTGAACTTGAGAGAATAAAATAAGAAAATGAGGAAATATCATAGTGGCCTGAGAAGATACATATCATGATAATAATAAATTCAATAATAACTTGATAATGGGGCTAAAACACTTAATATATACATACATAAGCATATAACCATGGTTCATCTCCAAGGTGTCATAAATTTCACCGTGATTATTCTGAAATGTATTATTAAACATGGCATCTCAATAGATTAATTTAATTACCCAATGCATTGGATAACTACCAGGTCACCCCATTAATATTTATTTATTTTCATGTTAAAAAAACATATCATAATAAGAAATTTCATAAATAACCCGATGTGAATAAAATAAATGGGTTTTATATCAAAATCGTGACATTTTAAAAAGTTCTTAAAAACAAGTTCATTATGTCATTTATAACCCACATAAAGGGAATAAAGGTTTTATGTATGTCAATTCCAGAATAAAATAAATAATTTTTTATGTCTTGATTAATACCATTGGAAAAGAAATAGGTTTGGATATTAACTTAAATAACTAATATAATTTCATGAGAAAATGAGAGAAAATTTGAGACGAAAATTCTGTATCATAATGCCTATGCAACATGGTATTAGAAAACATTTAAAATAGAATTTATTGGGTTATCCCATACATAAATGACTCATAATATAGTATTGGGACCTAATAAAATGGAAATAATAATATGTTATAGAAACATTAAAGGAAAACCACATAAAAGATAACTTGAATGGTAAAGAGGGATGTTGGGAATTTCCTTGGGAAAATTTGATAGCCAAACGACGTCGCATAAAAATACAGAAAAGAAGTTGATGAGAGAGGAAAGGGTATTTCATCATTTGTACATAAAATATAAAGAAATTAGGATACAAAATAACATACCCTAACACATGAAAATAGAAATTTAAATACATAACATAAACTAAGTCTTGACTAAAAGAGGAGGTTGAAAGGTCCACTTACATTGAACAGTAACTTCTAAAACTCGATTATTTGGATCATATGGGATTGTGGTAACCTTAGGAGGGCTACTTGGGAAGTAAAAATACAAGAGCATCATTGAGGGTGAATTTTTAATTAATTTAATTATGTAATGGTATATATTTATATAAAAAGTTGTGGAATATTTTATTAATTTCCAAGGGACACCTCATTAGCGGTATTTGAAAAACCATGGGATTGCCCCTAGTATTTGCCCATGGTTTTGGCCACATGGAATAACTCATATAATATTTTAATCGAAATGTTTTTACTATAATTTTAAATTAGATATTACATCATTATGATATCATAAAACACGCCTAAAACTCACAAACTGTATTTTTACTTTTCACCAAAAAATGAAAAATTTTATAAAAATCTCATAAATTCACCCTAACGTAATATTGATGATTTGAATTCAAAAATGAACTCCATTTTTGGAAAAAGAATTTTCCAAATATTAGATATTAAATTTTTTGTAAAATCACTATTTACATGAAAAAATACTCATACTAAACTAAAAATTAATGAAATTGTTATTTATACATATGTTATTATATCTTATGACCCACTAAGATGCCTAAATAAGGTTTTTACTTACTTAAGTGAGGTTACTATTCCATTGGTCATATTACTATTCATAAGGGTAATATTACTACTCATAATTTACAATTCACAAAAATTAAGTTGATCTTATCAGACTCTAAATTTCATAATGATCATAATATTATATATCCATTTTTTTGAAAATAATTTCACATTATTAATTATTTAATGTATAAATAATATTTTAAATTTGTCTTTTTTTAATATGAATCAATTAAATGAAACATCTAAAAAATGATTCTATATTTATTTTGACATTTAAAATAAAAAAAAATTATTATAATGTAGAATAACAATTTTATTTATACAAAAGGATTACATAAAGTAACAAAGGCCTCATTACATAGGCCCTATAACACCTGGAGAGAACCGAAATGTAAGGTATGCAGTGGTGATAAAATTTTGTGGTGGCTCAGACAACATTGACCGAGTGGGGACTTATAACATCTAGAACTTCTCCTGAAGGCGATTACATTGAAGATTAACATGTTAGAGATCGGATTGAGATTGGTCCTGAGAAAAGCCAAGTGATTCTACCTCCTTACCATGGTCTGAAAAATGGGCTTCGTTTTGCCCGAGTCTACTGGATGAGTCCATCCACCCTTCTTTATTCATTACATATAAATTATTACTTATATTTTAAAAGACTATTGTATCATTAATTTTCTTCCAATGTTCATATAATGGATGAAATTTGATGGTTACATTTCAATTAAACATATATATTTTTATTTATTACGACACATTATAACATATTTTTCATGAAACAAAATATTATTCAAAAGTTGTGGTCCCTATATTATTGCCGCCTTAATAAATTTCAACCTATAAATTTTAACTCCTACCCTCAGAAGAAAATAGGTGAGGGTACTTATTCCTCATAGACTCCTCTTGTTCACATGTGGATTTTTCATATTTTTTGTTCCTCTGCAATACATTAACAAGGTGGGTAGTCTTATTGCATAGAACCATGTCTCTTCTGTCCAAGATCTCCACTGAATGCTCCTCATAAGAGAGTTCATGTTCCATTTTTACAACCTCTTGATTTATTACATGTGAATGGTTAGCTATTAAATTCTTCAAGAGGGATAAGTGGGAGACAAAATGAACCTGTGCAAGATTTAGAGAATGTTCAATCCGATAGGCCACTAGTCCTATGCAATCAAGGATTTCAAAGGGGCCAATTTATCTATGGCTAAGATTCCCATTCTTCCCAAACCTCATGAATCTCTTCCAAGGATAAATTAGAATAAATACATTGTAACCATCATCAAACTCCAAGTCCATTCAATGGTTTTTAGTATAGCCCTTTTACCGACATTGAGGAGCCTTTATGTGTTGTTGGATGGGATGAACATTTTTTCCATATCTTGCACAAGATTTGGCCCCTGAATATTTCTCTTAGCATCTACATCCCAACAAGTTTGAGTTCTAAGTCACTTCCCATATAGAGATTCATAAGATTCCATTTTAGTTCTTGAGTGGAAGTTGTTGTTGTAAGAGAACTCAACTATTGGGAGATGTTGATCCCATCCACCTATAAATTCCATTGAGCATGTTCTCAATATGTCCCTGAGTATTTGAATAGTTCATTCATATTAGCCATCATTTTTGGTGTGATAGGTCATACTAAAATTTAAGTTGATAAACAGAGCATGTTGAAGACCTCTTCATAATTTTTATGTGAACCTTTGATCATGATCAGATATGATTGAATGTGGAAATACATGAAGCCTTACTACTTCCTTCACATAAATCCATGAAATTTGATCCGGAGGTAAATTTTCTTGAATTGAGATAAAACGGGTAGTCTTGGTGATACGTTCCCCT
Organism: Viscum album; assembly: GCA_963277665.1. Lineage (NCBI taxonomy): Eukaryota > Viridiplantae > Streptophyta > Magnoliopsida > Santalales > Viscaceae > Viscum > Viscum album. The sequence goes on from OY728138.1 coordinate 557,732,733, forward strand.
ATAAACCCTATAAAATTATTTCCATTAGATGTGATCTGGAGACTAGTGAAAACTTCCATAGCGATATTGTCCCACATCCATTCTAGTATGGGTAGTGCTTGAAATACCACATTATGAAGTTCTCACTCTATCATCACTTGCAGACTAAACAGGAACCCTATATTGTAGTCAGCTATCTACTTTTTAATTATATCCAACCAAAAATGATCTTGAAGGTCCCTATTCATTTTCGTGCTTCAAGGATGTATAGAGAAATAAGAGCTATGAGCTTTATCCATCAGCTCCTTCATTATTTCTTGAACCGATGTCACACATAGTCTTTTTTGAAATTTCAGTACACCTTCATGATCAATACTAAACTCAAGAAACTTCACATCCTTCACAGCCTCAATCTTCTTCAATAACAAAGGATCTTATTTTTGAGTTTTCCTGATCTTATCTACTAATGGCGGTCGAGAAATCATTGGGGATAGGGTTGATGATGTCCCTTACCTTATAATTCCCATGTCTATTTTCACTAGGTCTTAGATCGCGGGATCTCTTTTAATTCTAATAATGGATAGAACAACTGGTTATTCATTACTTAATGAATCAATGTATTGTCTTCTCTTATAGGATGATAATTAATTGATCTATCGTAGACTTTATGAAGATTAAACCATCTCCTCTATCTAATGTTCAATTCCTTTTGTATGATAATATACTTCAAACATTGATAGATAGTGTATATAACAAACATCTCCCCAAAAGACAGTACATGCATATCTTCAGAGATTAAATGACTATAACCACATCCAAATCATTCCTAGGATAGTACTTCTCCTGAGTCTTCAACTATAGAGATGCATAATAAATCACCTTTGTATTTTTCATGAGGATGCACCCAATCCCTTTTAGAGATTCATCACTAAAAATAATGAATCCTTCCTCGCTAGAGGGTAGAGTTAACACTGATGCAGTATCCAATCTCTTATTTATCTCTTGGGAACATTCCTCAGACTCCTTTGTCCAGATGAACTTAACCCCATCTCGTTTTAACATAGTTAATGGATTGTAAAGTCAAGGAAGGATTTTCACAAACATTTTATAATATCTTGCTAATCCAAGGAAACTACAAATAACAATTATTATTGTAGTCGATGTAAACTCATCTACAACCTTTGACTTTATAGATTCAACTGTGATTCCTTTATTGGTTACATTGTTCCCTATGAAAGAAACTTTTTGTAACCAAAATTCACATTTTCTGAACATTTTGAAAAGCCTCTATTTCCGTAGAGTTTTCAATATAACCCTTAGATTGTCCTCATGCTCCACGTGACATTTGGAATATTTCATAATATCTTCAATAAAAACAACCACAATGTTGTCAAGGTAGTCCATAAAAACCCTATTCATCAAATCCATAAAAATAATAGGAGCATTAGTCTAGCTAAAGGGAGTAACAAAAAACTCATAATTCCCATATCTTGATCGCAAGGGCGTTTTTGGAATTTCTTATTTCATCACCCTCAATTGATGATAACCAAATCGAAGATAAATCTTAGAGAAGAATTGAGCCCCAAAACGTTGGTCAAATAAGTCATCAATTCATGGAAGTGTGTATTTTTTATTCACTGTGATCTCATTTAGTTCTCTATAATCAATGCATAGCAGCATTGATCCATACTTCTTTTTTAAAAAGAAAATTGGTGCTCCCCAAGGAGACACACTCGGTCCGACAAACCCCTTATCTATAAGATCATGGATTTTTTTCTTTAATTCCTATAGATCTACATTTTCCATCCTATATCGGGTCTTTGGAGTCGGATGAGATCCATATATGAGTTCAATGGACAACCCTGTAATGTCCCGGACCCGAGTGCCACGCAACGGGTTCCCTGAGCCCAGTTCACCACAAGACCTCAAGCGCATTTCCCCAAATGCCAGAGTCTGCCGACTAGCAGCGAGGGACCAGGTCTGATAGTGGGGAAACTATGCCCTCATTTGTCAAAGTGTAGCACAGCGGAATACAAAATAAAACATACATCAAACAGCAGAAGCAGTAAACATACACAACTGAAATAACTACATCAGTGGATATAACCAACAGTATATAAGTGATGATGCTACATGTTTCATGTTCTAAGAAAATAGCTAGAACATGTTATACATCAATACAGTACAGTAGAAAACAGAGTGCAACAAACCAAGCAAAACAGCTGGCAGCAGCATCGTGAGCCTACGCTCGATCCCATGCCCTCCTACTCTTCAGCAACTGTCAAGTACCTATATAGGGACTTTTTCCCCTATCTACACCTGCAAAAATGTAATATATTTGGGACGAAAAGCATGACCCAAACAGGGTGTGAGAAATATATCTCAATAGGCACCCACCAAAGGCTCGTGCCCAACTGCGTGTAAGCATGCAACAACAGTGTGTAGTAGTAAAATGCAATAAAGTAAGCAGTACTAAAAAGTAACTAATTACCAGTTATATTGTCATTTTATTGTCCATTTAATTCATTCAACTTTGTAACATTCTTGTTCTCAACAGCACCAAGCCCTCAGGCCAACCAGAAGCTTGCCCTCGGGCTAAAATAGTAAACCATGCCCTCAAGCTTGCACTCAGGCCATATAGAATCCAACCCGCAGGTATTTCCCTCAGGCGTAATAGAAATTGCCCTTAGGCATACGAAGTGTCTCCCTCAGGCACAGAAGTCAAGCCCTTAGGCATGAAAGGTTGCACTCAGGTGGAATAATGACAGCCCTCAGGCTAAAACAGTCACGCCCTCAGGCTAAAACAGTCACGCCCTCAGGCTAAAACAGTACAGTGCCCACAGGCTAATCACAACAATGCCCTCAGGCTAAACAGGTAACCGGGCCATGCCCAACAGGTAAACAAGAAGAAAAAAGCAATTCCACTCAAGGCAATTCTACAATTACTACTTTAAAGGCATACCCTCGGGTATCCTGGCCAAACGACTAAACAGTGAAACACACCCCAGGGGTGGTTCTGGATCCAAGAAACGATCCCAACCAATATTTTAATATCATAGTTTAATCACCTATGCAATTATAGGTATTAAACATAGAAATGGCCTTAGAAACACGACACCCCAACAAGGTTTCATGGCACAAAAACGCACAAAACACACAGCAGTTGGAAAACTAAACACAAAGCTACCTACCTTATACGCCAACGAACGCTCTACCCGAATGCCGACTCCAGAAACGCCCAAGAACTGCATAGATCTGACGAAGAATAACACTCAATCAAATGTAAATAACTTACGTTAGGAGAAGAATTGGCAAGAACGGTACAAGGAGAGGAGAGGTCTTACCCATACGGTTCCAACGAGATCGTCCGAAGCCGAATCGGATTCTTGACGAACGCCCAGTGGATATTCAAAGATCCGGCCTCCTCCTTTGGCTCCAAAATGGCTCAAGTGCCTCCTCTACAAAATGAGGAGGGTACTACTTGTTTTAAGCCGAAAAAACAAAGTACACGGCGTGTACTTCGGAGTACATGGCGTGTACTTCTTTCATTTAACTGATCATTTGGCGGCACCGCCACACTGTTCATCCGTAGACACGAGTACATGGCATGTACTCTCAAGTACACGGCATGTACTGTTGCCCAGCTGGCGACGACGCCACCGCATTACTATTTAAGCCTGCCGACTGACTACACAGCATGTAAGGTACCACTACACGGCGTGTAGTGGTTCCTACACCCTTCGTCGCCGGCATGGCTACATGCCCCATGTACTCATCCCAACACGGCCAAAAGTACACGGCGTGTGGATAAAGTACATGGCGTGTAGTTCAAAAATTCAGGATTTTTCCCCTTTTCCATATTTTCTCAAAATCACTAAAGGAAAAGGAAAAGAAGAAGCTCGTACCTCAAAAATAAGAACCAGGTTCTTACAAACTTCCCCCCTTATAGCAATTCTTCCCTGAATTTCCCTTCCAAGGGTGGCGAAGATAAATCTCAGAACAGCTCTGGCCACTGAGCACGTACGCCGACCTCCCGCTCCCAGGTCTTGTCCTGCACTCGGCCATGCTGCCATAGCACTCGTACGAGAGGAACTGACTGGCCTCGGAGAACCTTCGTGCTCCTGTCAACGATACGGATCAGATGCTCCTCAAAGCACACATCATGTTGTAGCTCAACCTCCTCTGGCTGAAAGGTGTGAGACGGGTCTGATTGGTAATGACGCAACTGAGACACGTGGAAGACATCGTGCATGGCTCAGTACCGCTGCGGCAACTACAACCGATAGGCAACCAGCCCGACTCTCTCCAGAATCTCAAATGGTCCCACATACCTCGGTGAAAGCTTGCCCTGTCTTTTGATCCGTTTGTGTCCCATCCTCGGCGAAACACGCAAGAAAACCTGATCCCCGACCATGAACTCTAAAGGTCATCTGCAGCGATCATCATAAGACTTCAGATGAGACTGCGCGGTAGCCATCCACTTCCGAATCAACTGGACCTGCTCAGATGTCTCCTGCATGAGCTGTGGCCCCAGTAAAGTTTCCTCACCTGCCTCTAACCAGCACAAAGGTGATCGGAATGGCCTACCATATAAAGCCTCGTATGGTTCCATCTCAATAGTCACCTAAAAGCTATTTTTATAGGCAAACTCGACTAAGGGTATATGCTTCTCCCAAGAGCCCCCAAAGTCTAGGACGCATGTGCGCAGCATGTCCTCTAGCACCTGTATCGTCCGCTCTGACTGGCCATCTGTCTGAGGGTGGTATGTTGTGCTTAGAAGCACCTATATACCCAGCGCCCTCTGAAAACTCTGCCAGAAATGAGAGGTAAAGCGGGCATCCCTATCTGAAACGATAGAATGAGGGACCCCATGAAAACGTATGATCTCTCGGATATACAGCCTTCTGAGCTCGTCTACACCGAAGGTCTCCTTGATCGGCAAGAAGTGAGCGACCTTAGTGAGTCTGTCCACAACAATCCACAAGACGTCATTGCCTCGAGGTGACCTTGGCAATCTCGTCATGAAATCCATCGCGACATCATCCCACTTCCACTATGGAATGGGAAACTGTTGTAACAGCCCTGCTGGCCTCTGGTGCTCTGCCTTCACCTACTGACAGGTGGAACACCTCGTAACAAAACCAGATATCTCCCTCTTCATACCCGGCCACCAGTACTGATGTCTGAAGTCACGGTACATCTTGGTAACCTCAGGATGAACTGCCCAAGCCGAAGCATGAAACTCCTGCATCAGCTCCTCGCGTATATCCCTTGGAACCCGTACTTGTCCATGGAAACGCAAAACCTCATCATCGCATATCGTCCAACCGGGAGGAGGGTCCTCACTTGCCACCGACTCCCGTAGAACTAGGCCTTCTGAATCCGATAGCTTCCTCATCCTCACTCTTTCCAGGAGGGTAGAAGTCACAGCTAACGTGGAAAGATAAGTCTGCCCCTGACTGTCATGCACCTCCAGATGCATCTCAGAGAACAAAGCCATGAGCTACCACTAACCGCTGGCCTCCTGTACTGCCTGTATCTAAGTCTTCCTGCTCAGTGCATCAGCTACTGCATTACCTTTACCAGGTGTATAGGCAAGCTCAAAATCAAAGGACTGTAGGTACTCGACCCACCTTCTCTACCTCATATTCAGGTCACACTGAGTAAAGATATACTTGAGGCTTTTGTGGTCGGTGAAAACCACGAAATACTCTCCGAACAGATAGTGTCTCCAACAGTGCAACGCATGCACAACTGTAGCCAACTCGAGATCATGCGTTAGGTAATTCCTCTCATGTGGCCTCAACTGCTGAGACCCGTACACGACAACCCGGTCGCCCTGCATCAAAACGGCTCCCAGCCCAATCCCTGATGCATCACAGTAAAATGTATAGCTCTTCCCCTACTCTGGGAGTATCAGGATCTGTACTGATGTAAACCTTCCCTTTAGGTCCTGAAAAGCTGTCTCGCAAGCTTCTGACCAAATGAACTTTACACCCTTCTTAGTCAGACCTGTCAACGGTGCTGCTAAGCGGGATAAGTCTTGTATGAAGCGCCTGTAGTAACCATCCAGCCCTAAGAAACTCCGTATCTCAAGCATGTTCTTAGGCTGCTCCTAGGAAATTAATGCTCTCACCTTCTCTCGGTCCACTGAAACTCCTGCCTCTGAGATGATATGACCCAGGAAGTGAATCCGGTCCATCCAAAAGTGGCACTTTGAGAGCTTAGCATATAGGCGATGCTCTCTCAGTGTACTCAATACGATCTCAAGATGGGTGGCATGGTCGTGTCGAGTGTGAGAGTACACCAAGATGTCGTCCAAGAATACTACCACAAAAGAATCAAGATACGGATGGAACACATGATTCATCCGAGCCATGAAAATTTCTGGCACGTTCTTCAGTCTGAACGGCAGAACCAAGTAATCATACAGACCGTATCTGCTCCAAAAAGCTGTAAGAGGTATATCTGATGGTCTCACGCGCAGATGATGATATCCGGATCTCAAGTCAATCTTCGAGAACACTCATGCTCCACGAAGATGATCAAACAGATCATCCATCCTCGGTAAGGGATATCGGTTCTTAACCGTCAACTGGTTCAGCTTCCAATAATCCACGCAAAGTCTGAGGGTATTGTCCGCCTCTTTCGCAAAAAGGACCGGAGAACCCCAAGGAGAAGTACTGGGTCGGATAAAACCCATTGCCTGTAACTCCTCTAACTGCCTCTTGAGCTCCTGCAACTCAGGTGTGGCCATCCTATAAGGAGGAATGGACACCGGTGCTGCTCCTGGCACTAGCTCGATAGAGAAATCCACCTCGCGCACCGGAGGTAGACCTGAAAAGTCGTCTGGGAAAACATCCCGGAAATGATCAACAACCAGAGGGGAATCCATCTGACAAGTCCCCTGGTCATCCAAATATAAACTCGCAATCTGGGTTGTGACTCCACCTCGCCCATGATGCTCTGGTCCATCTCGACTCGCCTGAACATCCCACTCTCCCTTGTATAGAAACTCCCCGCCCTCTGGTGACGTGAAACGCACCCTGTGATAGTAGCAGTCTATGAAGGCTCGAAAGGGAACCAACAAGTCTATCCCGAGAATGATGTCATAGCTCGTCATCTCCAGGACATAGAGGTCCCAAAGGAAGTGACACCCACCAACCTCAAGGGGGAACTCCTTGCACTGACGCACACCAACCGTCCTAGTCCCCAACGGAGTGTCTAGCGTCAAGATATCAAAAGAAGTAGAAACATCGAGCCCAAGGCTCTCCACAACGGGTAAAGATATGAAACTATGGGTAGCACCCGTATCAAAAAGTACTGAAGACAAGACAGAAGCTACTAGAATAGTACCTCTGATAGTCAAAGGTTCGAGATCCTACTCCTGCTGGGTCTGTTGCACTGCATATGCCTGCCCAGTTCCATGGCCCTGCGATACAGCCTGGCTACCCCGAGTTGTCCCGCCCTGCTGCCTCAACGATCCTGGTGTTTGGCTACCACAACCACGACCACCATCTCTGCCTGCACACCCTGACGTATTCCAGTTCCCTGACTGGTAAGAAGCCACTGGTCCTTCTCCCGCACACGGAGTCTACACAGAACCCCTCTCACTAGCCACTGGTAGAAACGCCCTGCAAAAGCGTTGCAGATGACCCATATTTCCGCAAGCTCGGCACTCCACTGGGTCTCGTGGACACTGCAGTCTCTTGTGACCCTCTCTACCACACTGGTAGCACCTGATCGGAACACCCGAAGAGACTGCCTGGCTGGTACTGCCACCCCGAGAGAAGTTCATCTATCTCTTCCTCTTGCCAGCAGAAATAGTACCAGTAGCTGGTACTGAACCGCCCTGGCCCACACCACTCAATTCCCGTTGGTTCCTCTCTGTAATCAACGCATGGTTCACAATCACGTGTACAGTAGGTGACCTGAAAACATTCACCAGCGCTCATATGTCATACCTAAGACCATCCTCAAAACTTCTGGCTCTTAACGTCTCATCACCCACCAGCACGGGTGCAAAATGCTGAAGCTTTGTAAAACGAGAAGAGTAGTCCATCACCGACATAGTGCTCTACTGCAGATTAATGAACTCTCGAGATCTATCTGCCCTCAGCATCTCAGGAAAGAAGAATTCATAGAATACTGTCTGAAAATCTTCCTACGCCATGTCACTGTGATGCTCTGACTGGGTGGTAACATCCCACCACCTCTTGGCGGAATCACGCAGCATGTAAGTCACGAGCTTGACCCTCTGCCCTAGAGGCATCTCTAAGTGCTCGAAAATAGTCCTCATTGATCCTAGCCAAGACTCTGCAGCCTGTGGTCCTCCATCCCCTGAAAATTTTGGCGGATGCTACTGCTGAAAGATACGTGTTAGCTCGGCCATAGATGTGGCAGCCTGCGGTGCTCCCTGAAAGGTCCGCATGAACCGCAATAAGCCTTCATGGAACTGCGCCTCCGCGCCTGTGTCCGGTATAACAGTTGTTGCCGCATCTGGCTCTGTTGGAGGATCAACTGGTAGCCCATGTCCCACCATCTCTGGAGTATAATCGTTGCCGCTCTCATGGCGAACAACTTGCGGTCGTCTAGGCAGCATGACTCTACAAGGTCAAAAGCACGCCTCAGATTCAAGATTATTAAGACTGAAAGCGAAGGAACCACAGAGGGAACAAGAGGAAGAAGGTATTCAAAATTGGAAAAACAAGACTACATAGCGTGTACAATGACTACATGGCGTGTACTTGACTTCCCTTCCCATGCCCAGGTCCTTCTATACGGCTAAGCCACACGGCTTCCGTTCAACAAAACTACACGGCGTGTATAATATCTACACGGGGTGTACTGTGTTATTTTCCAACTGCCTATGTCATCTGTGACACGGCCAACTAGTCGGATTTACTTCACACGATGTGTTACACCCGTACACGGCATGTACAACACCCAGTTTCCCAGCCACACTGCTAACTCCACACGGTCTGTCCTCGGACAAGACTACACGGCGTGTCCCAAAGGTACACGGCGTGTTCAGGGAGAGGTGACACTGGCCCGTGTTGTTAGTTACACGGCTGAGTCCCTAGGTCACACTACACGGCGTGTCTATAATTGACATGGCATGCTCTGTCAAGGAGTTCACCGACCCGTGTTGTTAGTTACACGGCCGGACTCCGGGTCACACTACACGGCGTGCACAAAAACGACACGGTGTGTTTTACCAAAGCCCTTCCCTACCCCGTGTCACCACCCACACGGTTTGTGACATGGGAAGAGACTACATGGACTGTACTCAGGGTACACGGCGTGTACTCAAAAAGTTCATTTTCCTTCCCGAACAGAAGAACACACACGACGTGTATGAGGTCCTACACGGCGTGTATTCTGGGTTTTTCAGACAGTATGCCTCAGAAACTTCCCCAGAACCCAGAAAATACTGAAAAACAACACCTAAGTGTCAAATTCCGACCTGTGGGGGCCCATACACCACACGAATCAAAGTTTGAAATCTTATCTGTGTTATGACCAATAAAGAGTAAATGATCCACCAAATTCTGGTCAATGGGGGCCCATACTCCCCAAAAACCAAAGTTTGGCGTCCATTCTATAAACAAGCTCAAACAAACATACCATATCACAAGCCAGGTATTTATCAAGCAACTATCACAAAAGCATGCTTTTCTAGCACAACCACTATCACAACAACATGTGAATTTCTAATGCACCTACATGGCATGGAAACTATGCGTGTCATGTGATATCTAGCATGTGCCTATATGATGCCTGAGACGACATACCCTCATCTCATCGGGTTGCAACTAAATAGAACCCACAGATAAAATATAAACAGCACAATCCAAGTGCTTCACCCAACAGTGAAAACATATCAACCGGAAAATTTCAAGATCAAAAGAATGCAAGTACGAGGTAGACTGGCTTTTCCCTGTACATGGGTTATCTACGCCCGGGCACAACTTATTACCAACTACCGTTCCATCCTATCCCTGACTATGACTCCAAATAGTAAGTCAAAGAAAAGAACCTGCCTTTGATACCACTTTGTAACGTCCCGGACCCGGGTGCCACACAACGGGTGCCCTGAGCCCGGTTCGCCACAATACCTCAAGCGCATTTTCCCAAATGCCAGAGGCTGCCGACTAGCAGTGAGGGCCCAGGTCTGATAGTGGGAAACTATGCCCTCATTTTTCAAAGTGTAGTGCATCAGAATACAAAATAAAACACACATCAAACAGCGGAAGCAGTAAACATACACAACTGAAATAACTACAGTAGTGGATATAACCAACAGTATATAAGTGATGATGCTCCATGTTTCAAGTTCTAAGAAAACAGTCAGAACATGTTATACATCAATACAATACTGCAGAAAACAGAGTACAGCAAAACAAGAAAAACAACTGGTAGCGGCATCGCGAGCCTAGGATCGGTCCCATGCCCTCCTACTCCTCAGCAACAGTCAAGTACCTGTATAGGGACTCTTTCCCCTATCTACATCTGCAGCAATATAATTTGTTTGGGCAGAAAATCATGACCCAAACAGGGTGTGAGAAATATATCTCAGTAGGCACCCAACAAAGGCTCTTGCCCAACTGCGTGTAAGCATGCAACAACAGTGTGTAGTAGTAAAATGAAATATAGTAAGCAGTACTCAAAAGTAAATAATTACCAGTTATATTGCCATTTTATTATCCATTTAATTCATTAAACTTAGTAACATTCTTGTCCTCAACAACACCAAGCCCTCAGGCCAACCAGAATCTTGCCCTCAGGCTAAAATAGTAAACCACGCCCTTCAGGCTTTCCCTCAGGCCATACAGAATCCAACCCGCAGGTATTTCCATCAAGCGTAATAGAAATTTCTCTCAGGCATAGGAAGTTTCGCCCTCAAGAATATAAGTCAAACCCTCAGGAAAGAAAGGTTGCCCTCAGGAAGAATAACAACAGCCCTCAGGCTAAAACAGTCATGCCCTCAGGCTAAAACAGTCACACCCTCCGGCTAAAACAGTACAGTGCCCACAGGCTAATCACAATAATTCCCTCATGCTAAACAGGTAACCGGGCCATTCCCAACAGGTAAACAAGTAGTAACAAGCAATTCCTTTCAAGGCAATTCTACAATTACTACTTTAAAGGCAAACCCTCGGGTATCCTGGCCAAATGGCTAAACAGTGAAACACACCCCGGGGGTGGTTCCGGATCCAATCAACGATCCCAACCAGCATTTTAATATCATAGTTTAATCACCTATGCAATTCTAGGCATTAAACATAGAAATGGCCTCAGCCACACGACACCCCAACATGGGTTCATGGCACAAAAACGCACAAAACACACAGTAATTGGAAAACTAAACACAAAGCCACCTACCTTATACACCAATGAACGCTATACCCGAACGCCGACTCCAGAAATGCCCAAGAATGGCGTAGATCTGATGAAGAACAACACTCAATCAAATTTAAATAACTTACGTTAAGAGAAGAATTGGCAAGAATGGTACCAGGAGAGGATAGGGCTTACCCGTGCGGTTCCAACGAGATCATCCGAAGCCGAATCGGATTCCAGATGAACACCCGGTGGATCTTCAAAGATCTGGCCTCCTACTTTGGCTCCAAAATGGCTCAAGTTCCTCCTCTGCCAAATGAGGAGGCTACTGCCTGTTTTAAGCCGAAAAAACAAAGTACACGACATGTACTTCTGATTACACGGCGTGTACTTCTTTCATTTAACTGTTCATTTGGTGGCACCGCCACACTGTTCATCTGTCGACACGAGTACACGGCATGTACTCTCGAGTACACAGGGTGTACTGTTGCCTAGCTGGCAGTGACGCCACCGCCTTACTGTTTAAGCCTGCCTACTGACTACACGGCGTGTAAGGTACCACTACACGACGTGTAGTGGTTCCTACACCCTTCGTCGACGGCATGGCTACACGCCCCGTGTACTCATCCCAACACGGCCAAAAGTACACAGCGTGTGGATAAAGTACACGGCGTGTAGTTCCAAAATTCAGGATTTTTCCCCTTTTTCCATATTTTCTCAAAAAAACTTAAGGAAAATTAAAAGAAGAATCCCGTACCTCAAAAATAAGAATTGGGTTCTTACAAACCCTACCTCTCTTTCCGAGGGAGGTCTGGGTAACTCCTCAAGAAATCATTCAATTTATTCATAGATGATGGGAACATATTATATCATTATATACACATTTAAATATATTTATTCATTGATCAACTCCATAAATAAGTTTATAGTAGGTGCTTCTAGAAAAAGATCGGGTCGAGAAATCTCTCCTTGGAAGATAACTGTAGGTTTCCAATTCGAGACTACTGAGATTTCCTTACTTCTTCATTTGATCTTGGCATTATACTTGGACGACCAATTCATCCCTTGTATAATTTCAAATTTCATCATGGTAATAAAATATATATTGGTGATAATATTATACTTACTAATGTAAATACTAGTGTTTCTAAACACTGATGATTCTTGGATAATCCCACCAGGAGTCTGGTTTGATAACTCTACCATTAGAAATTCAGGGGTTGATTCTAAATACTTTTCAAACACATAGTATGTAAAGGAATTGTAGAACCATAATAAAATAGTGTAATTTATAGATTTTAGAGAAAAACAATAGTACCTTCCACCACATCATTTGGATCATGAACATTAGTTGTTGTGATTGAAAAAGCACAACATTTTTCCCTTGGCCTTTACTAATGCTAATGGTGATTCCCCACCACTACCCTTGGATTTAGATAGTGATTGGAAAAATGCATGAGTTGTCCACACTTGAATAATTGTACCTAAATTAGGGAATTCACTATATTCCATTTTTTATTAGTGTTGGGATGTTGAGGCTTCACCTCACTATGAGAATTCCATGTGATATGGTCGTCTCTTAAATACTTATAGCACGTCCCTCTTCCATGTAAGTAGTTCTATGAATTCTTCTTCCCACATTTATTACATGTGGGATTTTGAAATTTCTTTCCTCGCCTTCCTTGATCAAAGAGACTCTCTATTATTGACTCCACTGATATATTTGTGTCATTGAATTTCTGAGACCATTCTGTCTCATCTAACTCTAGTTCGACTTTCATAGCACTTTTCACGATCTCCTCATACCTATCATTGACTTTGTTGGCTACATTATTTCATATATGTGGTCTTAATCCACCAAATAATCTATCAACCATCCCATTAGGATCTATGGAATTTATATTGGTGTAACAGGAAAGCCTTGTGAAGTTCATCTTGTAGCTTCCAACATATTCATTATCCTTCTGCTTCAGCTTGAGAAACTCTTTCTCTATCTTCGTTCTCATCGAATGAGGGAAATAATTATTGAAGAAGATCCCTCTAAACTCTTACCACTCCAAAGCATCAACCTCCACTCTTGGCCTCATGTTTTTAATTAGTTTCAACTACTGATCAGCTTCTCCCTCTAAGAGATATAAAACCGGGGTGAACTTCCTTTATTCTGAATAGTGAAGCACTGAAAAGATCTTCTCAATAGAACCTATCCACTATTTAGCAATCAATGGGCTAGTAAATCCACTAATTTTTGGTGTTCATTTACACATAATAGACTCAATAGAAAGTTGTTATTTTCATGGTGAAATCAATATCTCATCTTGATTCAAGTTATTTCTCATAACACGAGTCAGATGGTTCGTCATTCTCATGAAATTTTCCATTCGAGATTCCAATTTAGGGTCATCAACGCATGGTCCATTGGAGTCAACATTTGGATAGTTCCTCCTATTTTCTACCTTTTTCAAGAAGAATAAAATCATAGTAAGAAGCTTATTTCATTAATGAATTTTTTAACTAATAAAGACTTTTATATCATCAAACATCATGCTTAAAAATATTACTAGTTATCAAAATTTACATTTCTCTATAAATACTTCATAAATATTAATAAAAAGCATGTGATTAACCAAACATATCACCCGAGAGTGTCAAAACATAAGTGCGGTAAGGCCCATTATCTTGCACCAGTTCCCATTTGAGTCTATCTTAAAGCAGTTTTTTTGGGTTTTACCCCTTGATACAACTTTTTCAGAGCCACATCCACTTGTTATTATCCATACAAGAATATATTTGTTTATAAAACACTTATATAGCATTTCACCAAATAGCAGGATGTTTTAAAATATTTAAGATTTTATATAGGTTTCTTCCAAAAAAATCATATCTAGATTTTACAAATAACTAATCTATCCTTAGATACCAACTATGGCATCACACCTTCTTATTATATAACATTTCCTTACATTTTAAAAACAAAGGATCATTAATGATTATTGTATTGGGAAAAAGGTACATAATACATGAAAACATATAAAATTATTTTAATTATATAGAAATTCTTCTTGAAATCTTCATGCTAAGTACAATTACTGCATCTCACATCCTGGTGAATTACATCAAAGGGAAGGGTGACCATAAGGCCCAATAAGGGAAAACAGGGAAAATAACTTACATTTGAACATTAGGGAATATAGTAAGAACATGAAGAAATATCATAGAGTCATGATAGGAGACATATAATTATAATATGAACTTGAATTGTGACTTGAAAATGCGGGTAAAACATTTAATTTATCCATTCATATGCATTTCACCAAGGTCCATCCCCAAGGTGTCAAAAAATTTACCAAGGTTATTCGCCAAGGTATCAAAAAAAATGTCATCTATAGAGATTGATTTCTTTACCCAATGCATTAGAGAGATATCATTGTTTACCCTTAATATGTGTTTATTATAATGTAATCCCCCTATATAATAATCAAACATTTCATAAAAACCCCAAAGTGAATAAAATAAATTGGTTTCATATCAAAATCATTGAGTTTTAAAAATTGCTTAAAAACAAGATCATTATTTCATTTGTAACCCACAGAAAGGTAAATTAGTTTTTAAGAATGTTAATTCCAAAATAAAATATATAATTTTTATATCTTGAGGAATAACCCTAGAAATGATATAGGATTGGTTATTCACATAAATAAAATATGATAATTTCTTGAGATATTGAGATAGATTTTGTGAAGAAAATTTCAAAGCATAATGGCTATGCGACATAGTTTTAGAAAAAATTAAATAATGTGGGGAAAAGGTTATACCATACATAAATGAATCATAAAAATTTGTAGGGACAAAATAAAATAGAAATAAAAACATTTTATGGAATCTTGAAAGGCAAATCGCATAAAAGATAACTTGAATGGAAAAAAGGTGAAGTGGATAATTTCCTTGTGAAAATTTGACAGCCTAACGTCATAGCTTAAAAATTCATCAATTCAATTTATGGGAGTGGAAAGGGTCTCTAATAATTTCAACATAAAATGGAAATTAATAGAGATACATAATAACATATGCCAACATAATAAAATGGAAATTAAAATACATAACATAAAATATGTCCTGATTAAAAGAGGTGGGTGAAGGGTTCCCTTACCTTGAAGAGTAACTTATAAAACATGATGATTGGGACATTTGGTCCTTGAGGGCACCCTGGGTGGACTCCATGGGGGGTACTAAGACTATAGATTCATTTAGGGAGAATTTGGATTAATAGGAATGAATGAATTGTTTGACATTTATTGCAAAAGTGAGGGAATATTTTATTAATTTCCATGGGACACCTCATTAGTGGTATTTTCAAATCCATGGGCCTACCCATTGTATTTTATCATGGTGTTGGCCATGCGGGACACCTCATATAATATTTTAATCCAAGTTATTCAACTATAATTTTAAATAACATATTAAATCGTTATGATGTCATAAAACACACTAAAAACTCCCAAACTGTATTTTTACTATTTACCAAAAAACAAACCATTTTATAAAAATCTCATAAATTTTCCCTAACCTAATATAGATGTTCCTAATTCAAAAATTAACTCCATTTTATTATAATAATTTTTTAATTATGAGATATTTAATTTTTATGTAAAATCATTACATACCCAAAAAATACTAATACATAACTTGTTATTTCTGAACTTGTTATTTACTTTTGTATTATATCATATTACCATTACAGATTCCTAAATTATAGTTATACTTACAGAATTGAGGTTACTATTCCATTGGTCATATTGCAATTCATAAGGTTAATATTACCATTCATATTTTAATATTGACCAAAAATTATATTGATCTTATCAGACTCTAATTTTCTAAAAGATCAAAATCGTATATGTACTTTTTTTGAAAATAATTTCACATTATTAATTATTTAATATTTATAAATTTTTTTAAAATACTAATTTTTTAATATTCATCAATAATATAAAACATCTAAAAATTCATCCTATATTTATTTTGTCATTTGAAATTCAAAAAAATTAAAGTAATGAAAAATATAAATTTTATTTATACATAATTATTACATAAACTATCTAAGGACTCAGTACATGGACCCTAATAACACCTGCACAAGACCTAAGAGTAAGGCATGGAATGGTGATAGAATCTTGGAGTGGATTAGACAAAATTGCATGAGTTGTGATTTCTATTAGCTTGAACTTCTCTTGAAGGTGATTACATTCAAGCATAATATGTTGAATCTCGGCTTGGGCTTGGTCTAAAGAAAATCCTAGTGACACTACCTCCTTCTCAAGCTCCAAAATATGGGCACTATACGACCCTATTATATTTTATAAGGCCATCAACTCTTCTTTCTGCATTATTTATCAATTATTATTTCTATATTAAACAACAATTATAAAATTAAAAATTATAATTGTTTCTAATGGTCATATAAAAGTCAAAAATTTATGGTTACATTTCAATTATACTTATATTGTTTTATTGATTATGAAATAGTAAAACATACATTTTCAGCAAAAAAATATTATTCAAAAATTTGGTTTGTTACAATTCCCCTAATTAAAAATAGATCCTATGGGTTTTTGAGTGTTCATTATCTCTCAATGAAGACAAAATTATTCCATTCTAGTCTCAATGGAATTCCATTTGGCATAATATGGAATGGGTAGTGGGCATCCCAACTATTAATCCAACCAATCATATGGTGAGATAACACTGCGAATTTGGAGGGGTTTGAAACCACCCACAATTACCTAGGTTATATCTTACATAATTTATTCCATTCACTAGACTCCTCTGAATAATTTTTAAAAAAAAATCTTTTCACCACCCATATGATGTACAAAAATCGTCCTCTAAATATTCCCTTAAAATTCAACATCACTTATTCATGATATTTAATAGATTATATCCTATCTATGAAATCACTATCATTAGAATATATAGGTTTTTATATTTTACATGGTATGAATAAGAATATGTATTAATATTAAACATATATTTTTTCAAGTGGGTTTATAATTTAAGTCATCAGTTATATAAAATTCATATATTAACATGACTAAAATATCTTAATTTTGATACATGCATTTGATTTAAAAATTAAAGTATTTTTCAAATGCATACATGTAGGGAATCAATGGTATAGATAAATGAAATGGTTTTACCTATAAAAACCACTAAAATATAATGTGATAGATTTTTTAGTGTGTATACACTCATTAATACCTACAAAATTCAAAATAAGAGAACCTAAAAGTTTTTTTTAATGAATTGTATTAAAAATATAATCTGGGTATGGATGACCCCATATTTTGGAGGTTTTATATCATATTTTGAAATTTTAATAGCCTAACATTTTTTCAAAGATCAACTATTAAGATCCCTCTATTCCCCTTGGGTATATAGTTATATAAATATAAGACATGCCACACTATAAAAGAGTGATATATGATATCATAAACATCATTGTAAAACTAAACCTATATATATATTGATGTGAGCACTAAATTCTCTCCCAAATATAAATAATATGAACCATTTACTACTAATTGATATAATTTATGGGAAATTAATTTGTATTGGTTGTATATTAAATAAAATTAGTTATTGGATATTTCATAAACATGAAACTCACATGATAAATACCCCCTTATAGATTATAATTTCATTATAAACATAATCCATTTTGATATTAATTAAATATTTATATTAAAATTTTATATGTTCTCTTAGTTATATGGGAAACCAAAATAAAAATGAAATTAGCGAATATTATAGAAATTTTTTTTAAATTTCAAATTTATTTTTATTTGAATCAATTAGGTATCAAAAAAATTTGTTCACGTATGTAAACATGCAAATATAAGAGAATTGGTTAAGGGAGATGTATAAACACATGTATGAAATAAGGAAATGGGTTATACATTTGATATAGGCCCATAATATATACTATTAAATTATGTAAAAGTTTTTATTGAATTGAAAAACTATAACTATGTTCAAGGCATTAAGTGGAGGTATTATATTTTTAATGACATATTAATGGTCTGTGAAAGAAATTATAATTTCAAATATAGTTTCTCATACTATAATCATATAACTGAGTGTTGGTTAGATTAATATCTTAAAATTATTGATTTCATGAACCTATATACATTAGTGAAGGGGAATGCAATTCAAGATGCATTAAATAGAGAAACTAATACTCCTGTGGTAAAATAATATTACCATAAATTGTAGTTAATGATTTTTTAATAGATTTTTAGTTAGAGTTTAATATGGTAATGAAGAATTTGGTTCACTTAATCCTTATTGAGACATTAATGTTTGAAAACAGGATCAAGGATGATAAGTTGTCTATGGTAAATGTAGAAGGATAAGAAGCCTATATATTTGGGAGATTATTAATTGATGGTTAGTTGTGGTGAATTCAGTTGTAATTTTATCAATATCTTGGATGGACATTCCTGTGGATCTGAATAAAAAAATTGTTACATATTTTCTTCCATTCCTGTTGATTAATCTGAATGTATAATGTTATTTTGTTTATTGTGTATCATATGATGAATTGTTTACACTTAATCCTAATAAATAATTTTTTTAGTTGATTTTTTCATAATGTTTTTTGTGAAACTGATCATTAGTTTTCATGGAGTATTGTAGTATATCATTTGATAAACAAATCATTGATTCACAATGAGCTTATTCAGGGAACTCCATAATATTATGGAAATATATTTTAAAATTATAATAGTTTATCATCATAAGATTTATGGTTATATGATGGATATAATATAGTTTTTTAATATATTATAAATGATTATGTAACTTATTTTATAAGTAAAAATGAAGAAAATCCCCCTTTAATAGAAAAATTAGTCATTTATCTATTTCTATATAAATATTCATGTTATTTTATATTAATACATTTCTATTTAAATTGGATATATAAGATAAGAGTGTGAAGACTCTCATAAGATGATGTTTAGTGAAAAAGACACTATATTAGGTTATTTTTATTTAGAAGAATGCAATTTCTACACATTTATAGAAATCCTCATGATGATTCAAAATTAAAAATATTGAGATTTTATGTCTATGTCCATATGTTTTTAAAGGTAATAATTAGGTTTTCTTATCAACGTAATTAAAATAAGGGAAAATAATTATACGGTATTTCAAAAATTCTGAGATCATTGAATGAATTTCCAAAGAGGATTATCTGATAGAATTTAAACAATTTTATGTGTTGGTCCATAATATTCCCTATGTTTATAAATTAAAAAAAATATCTTTTAGATTCTTATAAATTATTTATTGGTCAATTTATATAAAATTTTAGTCTTCAAATATAGAGAGAACAATTCAACCTATGGATTATGGATAGAAAATTATCATAGTATTAAGTATTACCTTGAAATGGTTTCTATGGAGACACTCGATGATCTTGGAATATACATGGGAGTGAGAGTTAGAGATGATATTATAACTAAAATAGTTGTTCTGGTATAGTGCAACCTAGTATATTTTTAAGGATGCAATGTCCTATGATTATTAACACCCCAAATCTAGTATTTAAATTTTCGTATAATTTTTTTTTTGTTTTATGTCATAATTTTAGTTTATAAATGAGAATGGGAAGGTTAATGGTTAGGTACATGGTTATAAAAGGGAAGCGAGTTGAATTTATGGTTTGTTTAATCATGAAATCTTACAATTTAAAATTTAATGTAAGACGAATAATTTATATTTTTTTGATACACGATAATATTAACCATCATTATCAGTGAATCTAACATGATTTTTCTTTTTATTATTTATTTAATCTTGAAACTCTCATTAATAATTCATCTTTAGACTTGGGTGGTTTTAGAACATCTTGGGTGTGAAATTTTGATTCTTTGAAAATAAAAAATGGACTATTTTTAGGATGGATCAAATTATCATTTAATGGAATGATACATTATAATGATTTATTTGATTTTCAAATCACTCATTAAATCTTAATATAAATCTCTTTATTTCTCATGGGCCTAGATATAATAATTCAGAAAATAAATGGGTTTTAATTTGGCTTGTTTTTTATATTGATAAGAATTTTAAGGGTTCAATTACAAATTTTAATTTTGGATTTTTAATTCTGTTAATTAATAAATAAATACTTATAAATAGGTGGATTATATCCCTTTTATAGTATTATCTAATTTCATATTACAATAATATTATTTGAAATAAATTATTTAATGAAATTTCATAGTTTTGTTAAAATGATGATTTTATATATAAATGAGAGGTTTTGAAAAAAAATATCTATATAGAATTCTATATTTTATTTCAATGGTTCGTATAAATTGACATTTTTGGTTATTAAATGAGGGTTTTAAATTATTTAGAAGAAATTTTTTAGTGGCAAGTATTTATAATATTGATTTGATCAATATTTTGACTCATTTACATTTTTATTATATGGGGATTTATCATACTACATGTTTACGTGTGAAAAAACATTATTCAATGGGGATTTATTTTTGGATCATATTTATTTCATGCATGGGTATATAATAGTTTAGAGAAAAAAATTGTTGGTTTAAATATGGATAACATGATACACTCAATATAGGGTGAGTTTTCGATAAATTATTGAATTTTAAAACTACAGTAATGCTAGATAATTATGGAATTATGGGAAAAAGTCTTTTTCCATTTATATTATACATAGGAATTACTTAAAAATGTTTTTATTTTACATAATATTTTTGAATTTATTTTTTGGAACTTTTTTTATATATTGAAGTGTATATTAGTAATTGGGGAATTACTAATGAGTGTATAGTAAACCCCTAAAAATGAACTTTGGTCAAAATATAGACATGATTATTTATGATATATGTAAATAGAATAATTTTTTCTTACACTGTGGTGTTTTTTAATTCCACATTTGAGTTATGGTAAATAAAATGATGGCTTTGGGTTTAAGAAGATAAATTTATTTCGGATTTATTCCCTTTTACATCCCCTAAAAAGGTGAATTTTTAAATGATTTAATATTTGTTTTAATGATGTTTTTAGATAATTTATTTTAAAATAATTTTTCATTTTTATGAATTTTATCAATTTATGTTTTTATAGAAAATAAATCCCATGAGTTTGTTTTATCCAGCATTGATAGTCTGTAAACTATAGTGATCGTGGGATTCACTTGAGGATATATAGAAAAACATCTTTGGACCCATGGTTGAGGCTCCTATTGTAGGGTGTTAAAGTATCCCTCCCAAGTGTAATTGAATTTTAGATCCCAAAAAAATTTCTACATCAGAATTTATACTACTTCATAACGATTGTTTCATAATATTCCTTCTATAGCGATTCAAATTCACTCTAATGTGCAATTATTTTAGTACATGATTCTTTTGTTTATATATAAAAAACTTTTGTTTTTATGATTTAATTTTTCTATAGTGAAAATATTTTGATTCTGGTTCATTTTTAGTGAAAATTGTAATTCATTTTATATTTTATTTTAAAAGAGTATTTTTGTGTTTAATTTTTCAAATGTACCTTTTTTACATTCATTTTTCTATGAAAAAATGTTTTCAGTTATTTCCTTTTAGTTTAATGTTATCCTTTTTATGTTGTAATCAAATTATTTTAGTATCTAAAATTAATTCAATCAATGTTCCATGTTTTTTATCGTAAATTAGATTTTTCACAACATGATTCAAATTATTATTTGAAATCCTGAATTCATGTATTATTTTGTTTTGATGATTATTTAAAAATTCAATATTTATAAATTTCATTAAGTATTTAAATACTCATTGTAATTATTATGTATTATTTTCATCCTTTCAATGAGTATGGTAGGTATTATATTGATTGAAAATGATATAAAATCATATAAGGTAGATCATATGTATGATTTTAGGGATAAAATATATCATATATAATAAATTCTGCAGAGAAATATTCAGATATGACCTATTTTTAAATGATTAGTTCATACATAATTTTTTGTTGAAAATAAGATGATGCAAAATATATTGTAGTTTTTTAATTGAAGGAAAAGTAATATTGATGTTTATACCATTTTATAATTCGAGTAATGATAGATATACAAGATAATTTTAAAAGGGATATGTTTAAACCTAATATTATTTTTTAGGTATTTGGATGATATGTAACATTATAAACTTTATAGAATCTAAATATTTTATATTTATGATTTTCTCTTTAGTGGAGTAAATATAAAATTTTATTTATTTAAATATATTTTGAGAAGAGTAATGGTTTATATAATTTCTATAGTGTATTTGGTAGATAATATAAAATTATTTTTAATTTTAGACAATTTCCATACATATGATAATTCCCCCTTATGTATTAAAACATATCTTTTTATAATTTACTAAATTATAGGTTCACATGGTCATTGAAAAGAATATTATAGACTTTTTTTCATTAGTTATCAATTCAGAATTAAGGTAAAGGGAGGGGTTCTTGAATATGTGTACTTGGGAATCAACTATATGTTAAAAATAAAAGTTGTTAAAATTTAAATGAAACATGAAAATCTATATTTTTACATAATAACTGGGGATGAATATATGAATTACATTGGCATGGGTCTTTAGAAGGGAGTTATACTTGATTCACCCAATGAAGGTTGTTAATAAATAAGAGAGACTTGTGGATATTGAAGAAATGATATTAAAGACACTATATGTGATGGACTAAATGGATGGATCAAACTTATATTTGTTTGAAGCCCAATTTTTCAGAACTGTTAGAAAATTAATTATTTAGAAAAAATAGACACTAAAAATCACCTTATTGTACTAAGACTAACTATGAGAGAATACATATAGTATATCAAATAGGGCACAAGCCAGAGTTTCTTAGAGAAATAAAGCAGATTACGAATGTGGAGTTGAGATATTATCTTTATAGAGAATAACAATTTCCCCCATATTTGTTTTTAGTTTTATTTTTGTTATAATGGGATCATTTTTTCCTTTTAAACATATTGAAATACACAATTATATCATTATTCATGGGAAATAACATATCTATAGTTTTTAATCAATTCATGCTATTTTTCTATTGTTTTAGTTTTCTATTTAGTTTTCTTAGTAATATTATTGAAAATTATGTTCTATATTTTTATTGATTTAAAAATAGAATAAAATTAATTTCAACGCTATTTTTAATAAATTTCCCCACTAAAATAAATAATAATATTGACTATTAGGACTACATGAAGGGAAATTTATAGGGAGAATATGTTATTTGATGAATGACACTCCTAGTTTGCAAGAACTGTCGAACCCATTTTCATTATTATCATTCTCCCTTAAATATTATTTAAATGTACATACCATATATATCTCTTATTATGTATCTTTATATAAAAAACATATAATACTATTGAATTTCTCCCACTCACAATTAACCCTTCCATTCCATCATTTTGAACTCTTCCATTAAACACCCAAATTAATTCAATGTTTGTTATTGTTTTTTAATCAATAATAACTCATAACATTCTCTATCCATTAGGTTTAAACATTAACTTTTATGATAGTGTATGAGATTATATGTTTCATTATAGAAGATGTGGAAAACCCCATTCCAGACAATAATTTGGAACTATTTCTAGGGAATTCCTGGAATTGAGTTTCTTAATGATTTATTAAATTAAAAAATAATAAATAATAATAATAAAAGAAAAATAATAAAAAAAATTATAGGAAATGCTTCTTTATATTGCCAATATACATTCCTAAGATTGAAAATTTCAGATTATACTTATTTTTGTCCGGTTTCAGCTTGAAATTGTGGTTATTAATTATATTTATAGTGTTTCTTTATTGAAATTCGATTTTTGTGTTAATTTCTAGTGATAAACAGATCCATTTGAGGGTTGAAAAATACAATGTGGGGATTTTTGTATATGTTTTTTAATAATATATTAATATTTGAGGGCAGTGGTCTTATAACCAACCGAATATTCCTAATCAATTTGAAGGGGGGATGTTTTTTATCATAAACCTACCAATTAATTAAATATGAGATAACTGATAATTGAGTAGAATTCTAAATTTGAAAAATAACATTAATCTCAATAATTTACAATCCAAAACATAAAAATTTAAATTTAGGATCTTTCAAAATAAAATAATAAATATGAAAAATAATTATTTGAAAATTTTGAACATGAAGAAAAAGATTTATCATGATTAATCAACTTAATTACTGAAGAAAATGACATAATAGAACTTTTGAAATATAATGTAGTAGAAAGTGTTTGAGGTGATTCATCCAATGTGATATAATCTAAAAATGAGGCAATTTATTAAAATATATATTATATATTGATTCAAAAAATATATATTTGGATAACGATGTTCTCCCGATTACTAAATTCTAGTATAATATAGAAACATTTCATATTTTTTAGGGAACAAAATCCTTTGTTTAGGAAAATATCTGAATTGAAAATTCTAAAGATAATGTGTCTTTAAAATTTTTTCTAAAATAATATGTAATAAAAATGAGATGTTCATTATAGAATTTGAGAAAGGAAGGGATAAAGAAGATCGATTTTAATGTTGAATGTTTTCAAACTACTCTTCAATGTGATATTCTATATTTTAATCATTAAAACCCAACAATGTTTTAACACGTTCTTCATCAAAATAAGATTATGTTAAATTTTCATATGGGTTAACTAATGAGAACTAATTTTTTATCCTATCACTATTGGTTCCTCTAAATATTTTTATAATAAAATGGAGATATGCAATGATAATATAAGAGAAAATTTCTATAATTTTTATTCACATGACAAATATCTTCTAAATATTTATGTGGAATATCACTCCTATAATATTAAATTAGAATACTCAAATAATCTTTATTTTGTGGATTAAATCTTTTAATTTTAACATGATTCAAACTTGATCAGAGACAATTTTTTTAATAAGATATAATTATCTTAATATTATGATAGTTGTTTTCCTTTTTTCATTTTGAGGCTTATTGAAATATAATCATAACATTTTAAAGCATGAAATTTATGATTCACATAAATCAATTATTCCTTTTTCTTTGATTTATTCTTAAACAATTTTTATAGTGAATGCCCAATTGGAGTTGATAGTAATTTAGAGGAAGAATTTTTTATTTATAAATGTTAAAAATATGGCATCAATATTTTATAAAAAAACATTTGAAAAATCTATTTTTCAATCCTAATTTATGGAAACCATTAGTATTAATGATATTATGTTTTAAAATTACTAAATGTGTATTGAGAATAGTGACACTCCCCTTGAGACACTTTGTGCTTTATTATACCATCATTAAAACATGAAACGTAACCATTCTCAAAAAAATGCTAAAGTTGATAGAATAATTTTCTCTACTTCTATGTGTATTTATAAACATATTTTTTAGTCACTGATCTTAATGGATGTTTGTAAATTCTTGATATAGTCTCTTCTTTTTCACTCGTAATTGATTTTTCAAATTCAACTATGGTAGTTTATTTTTCTTAATATTCTCATACTAAAATATGAAATTTTTCTAGGTTTTACACTTCATTAATGGTATTTTTCAGGGAATAATTTTACTATAATGCGTATTCAGTGTTCCTTAGGTGTTTTATAGTAACATTTTACTCAATAATTTTTTGAGAACATTTATTGTTTAAACAATTGGTGGTTTATGGATAGAAAAATACACCAATGTTGTGACTCTGGATTGTTTTTTAGGAATGTCTAGCTGAAGATTATAAATGTTTAACTACATAAGATGAAACCCATGGATTAATAAATCACCATCTATTGTGTTTTATTTGAAATAAAAATACCACACCATATTGTTTTTTAAAGTATTTTCTTCTCATATCCTCATTTTGAAGAAATTTTATCATGATGGCATACTAGATAACTATAATAACTCTATTATCAATTACAGGGAGAATCATTTCCAAATTCTCACATCTTGATACACTGATTCATTTTATTTTTCATTACATATTCCAATTGATAATTGATTTTTTATAATAACATATATTCTCTAATGTGAGAAAAAAAAAATTTAAATCGTGTATTATAAAGGATATTGATAAATTTGTTGTTCATTAAAGAATAGTAACAACTTTTGAAGGGATTTTTTTCTAATTATTTTCATTTTTTATTAAAATTTACGGATCATTAAATTTATACATTCTATCCTGAAAGTTAATTTCAAATATTTTTCAAATATAGGATTATAATTTAATCATTGATAGAAACTACATTTATGTAGAAAACACTCTAACATATTTAAATAATAATATTTATTGAATATATGAAAAAAATAAATTTTAATTTTCATACTTAAATATATTTGTCTAGAAATAATTTTGAAATAAATTTGAGATCTCATTTAGCGGCTTCATTATTTCACTGTAATGAATGTATTACAATGTTTTAGGAAAATTTTACTATTTATTTATTGAATTTTCATAAACATTTAGGTTATATCTTTATAAATATAATATAAATACATTAAAATTTATATTTTATAGGTGCTAGAAATTTTTATAGGCTTGATATATAAATTGTTATATGAATCTTTTACATCGTTTCTACTGTTTTTTCAGAAAACCATTTTGAAAATAATATTTTTGAATTGTTCTACCAAATTTTTGTTAAATATTGGTTAAAATGTTCATTTTCATATATGGGGGAGTATTATAGTATTATTATACACTATATTTAATGATGAAAAAAAATTCCATATTTGTGTTCAAAATCAACTATTTTTAAGCATTCGTTTTCTTTTTTCAGTGGTTTAAATTTGTCTTATTAATGGAAACTATTTTTATTCTTTGAGGGGGTCAATATTTTCAATTTAACCATAACATATATTCTTTAACATCTTTATCTTTCTCTTATGAATGAAATTTTGTAGTCAAATTTAATGGGTAATATTTAAAATGCGGATTGAATTCTAACCTCTTGATAGAATTTTAACTTTTATGTTTTGAATTCAATGCAAGGAGGTACCTTTTGAACAAGGTATGAGACATTATTTTTAACTTATTAATATTTACTTTAATCATGTTAAAGTTATAATTTGTCCTGTTGAAGACCCGATGAGCCTCTGGGGATGGTTTGGAACCTAGATGTGTGGAAATATGGGCTGCTGGCTGGCCACACAGATAGAGTAAACCATGAGACCCAGGTCACACAGCATATCAAAACACTAAATCTATAAACAATGGAACCTGGAAGCCTTGAGGGTATGTATACAACCATATGTAACTTGGTGTACGACCATGAAACTGGCTTCTATTTCGAACAGAGTAGATTCACACGGTTTCCACACAGTTTGTAAACTGTATGCATAAATCAGGTAGTCCCATTTCCAGGGAACAATTTCCATTTTCCACTCCCTTGACATAAAATATATAATTTCCTCTAACTAATACCTCTATAAGAATGATTAGATAATTTATCCTCTTTGATCTGAAGAACCCTCTGAGATTAGTCTATGAGCTAGAGGCTTTGTTCGGTGTCTGATCCTTAATCTGTTAGAGGCATTGGATCCTTGGGGTGAGATCCCCTAGTCACTATAATCCTCTCTTTGTTTCTCTTTCATTCATTTTATTATTTATTTGTTGGATCATTCACACTATTTTCATGGAATTGGAATGAAACTTAAATCTCTTTTAAATATCTTTGAATCAGTTGTCGATATAAAGTGGCGCTTCATCTAAAACCATAAGGTATGTGGTCACATCATTTTCGATTTGTGTTTTTGTTGTTTTGTAATTATTCTGTCATGCCATGCATTATCCTTTGGTGAGTTTCTTTGTTATTTTGTTTCATGCATTTATAGTTTACCCTAGTGTGTTGAAATTTGTTAATTATGTTATCTTTAATGGTTTCAATATAACATATGCTTCATAAGGACACCCAATGGGTGTTCTAACCAAATTTTCCTATTTAAGAAAACATTCCCAATATGTCCAAGAAAAATTTTTACCTCTTGTCTTGGGTAAAAATTTAATTGACCGTTTTTCACATGAATTTTTATAAAAATGAGACTCCCCATGGGTATTTGGACCTCTTAGGCTTCGAATTACTGAAATTGGTATGTGACAATTTAATAAGACCTTTTCTAAGGGTTGTTCTCTTGTAAATGGAATTTTCATGTTTTTCAAAGTTAGTGTGATTTCTTCATTAAATTTTTTTATAGGTAATGAATGGTTTCCATTGTATTGAATTAAATGAACGTGGCTTCCACTGGATGGTTTAGGACCATGCCTTATTCTTCTGCCCAATAATTTCCTTATGTCAATTGGAATTGTATTGGGAAATGACTTGAATGAGAGGATTTTCCTCATGCCTTGAAATGAATATGTGACCAATTCTTTTATAATCATTAAATGTAAATTCTCCAGTTGTTATGCCTTAAGTATTTTTTAGAATAATGAATATGCCTGATTAATGGGTATGTATGAGAGGAGGGCATAACAGGTGTATGCCTCAAGCCCTGTGTACTTATAAATGTTATGCCTTATTGGATACGGAGCTAAGGGACTATGATATCCCTAATGGGGTAACTATGAGAGCTTTTATCTGAGGAACAAAGGACCGTGAGAACCTTTAGGTATGAAAGACCATAAGAAACCCCCTTTTTAATGTCAAGTGGACATGAAAGCTCTTTGAATTGATCCAAGGGTTAAACTGTGAGAGATACCCTGTTATTTAATTCCTATGTGCTACATCTTGATCCACCCAAAAATTATATCTTTATATATATATAATTATTACTAAATATATGTATAGAAATTTGATCAGACATACTAGCCTTGTGCTGTAGTAGGTAGACCATCTAGGTGTCCTCGGGGGAACATGAGTGGAAGGCTATTTATTTATTCAGCATTATTTTATATCCATTTTCTATATTAAAACTATTTAAATATGATAAACTAATAATTTTACACATATAAACCTTTGGTGGTGTCCTATTGAGCTTTTATCTCACACCCTACTCGGCACAACCTTGGAATCAAATCAGATTATGATTTTTTCGGTATTGGTAAGGATAAATTCCATTCTCTAGGTTTTTCACTTGTACTACTTAGCTAGCACTAAGGAGCAGTGTATCTGGATTTGGTACCAGATGATCATGTAGCTACTTTTTTCATTGTTATTTTATACTATTTTATGGCATGCTTGTTGAATGTTTCCTATTATTCTTGTACTCTAATTCCATGCCTACATTTTTGTATTATAAATTTACTGTGATTAATTTTCTATGTTATTTAGATATTTAGTCTTCCACTCCTTGGTTACTTAGTTATTTGATATGCTTCAACTATTTACTATATATTTCTATTGCATAGGCTTCTACTACTGTTCACTATATTGTGTATCTACTTTGTTACTCAAAATTATGGTTCAGTCTCCCCACTGTAATTCATATACACACCTACCTCTAGTCGGCAACCCCTGTTTAATGGGGAGACGCACCTGGGGTCATGTGTCCAACCAGGATCGGGGCACAGGTTAAGTGCAATCTGGGTCCTGGACATTGTGAAGTTTTATTAGAGGGGTTCCTTTTTGGATTTGGAAATTTATAAAAATAGAATAAAGATTGTGAACACATTGGGACTTAGTTATAAGTAGTTCTTGAAATCATAGTCCAATGTACAGGGTAAAAACAATGTTTCGTTATGATTTTTATTGATTGTTATATTTACTATTGATAAGGGTTCATGATTGGATAATGCACATGTTTTGTGATATTATTCACACTGATGATATTGGACTTATGATTTATTTACTATTTCCTAATGATATGACAGCTCTACTTTAGATCATGAATCATCTTTGTAATAACATGTCTTATAAGCCATGAATCCTTCCATGTAATATTTAAATTTCAGTGAGAATTACATGTTTCTTGTTGACTGCACCATGTTCTATAAATAAAAATTATCTAACATTTCTTATAGGACTTTAGATCATATAGTGGTGTGAGTACAGTGATTGCCACTCTTTGTCGCATAATTTTTGTAGGCTCTTATGGATCAATGGATGGAATTCCAGGAATCTCAACAATTTAAAAAATTTATAGTAAAATGAATAAGAATATTTTAAATGGAAATGAACTCCATGTGAATAAAATATTTTGATTCATAAAGTGTATTTTCCATTATCGATCAGAAATATTCATATCATTGTATTCAACATTTGTAAATTCTTTAAATTTTTAAAAGGGAACAATTTCATTTGAGAAGTGAATTATAACTTCATAAAAACCTTCTTGATCATGAATAACATAGAAACATATCCCAAACCCATCCATTGTAGTTGGTAATTGGTGTTTCTCTATTTCTATGTCCTGTAAAGGTCTTTTAAAATGTCTAGTCCTAGCATTTTAAGCAGGTAGGGAGGAGTGTTTGTTCTAATAGGATGGATTTAGTACATCTCTTGGTTTCATGATTGAAATATTTTAAATTGAATGAATCCCATATGATAAATTTGTTTGGAATTGTAGAGATATGTCTCCATGACATCCTCGATCCACGCGCCCTGAAGGCAGAGTTGATCAAGTTCCTAATATAAGGACTTGGACTTAAACATAACTTATTCTAGTGAATTTTGAATGTAATTTATATTCATTCATTCACAAAAATCAGTTAGTTTTTTAGTTTTAGAGAATTTTAAAAAATTATTACATAAAAAATAAATATTACAATATATATGGGTCTACAGGCCATTCATTTTATTATAAAACAAAATATATTTAAATGAAACATGGTTAATTTTTAAGACAAATCTTCAAATACTTCCATAATAACATCTTCTTTATCTATACCAATATTGAGCCATGTTAAAAATTATTTAAAAACAAGAGATGATCACAAAAATATAAAAAAGGGAAAATAGGTGAAACAGTTTAAATGTGATCTTGAGAGTTATAAATAATAATATGAGTACATTCATAAAGGAATGAGGAAGAGGAATATAATAAAAATAAGAACGTGGATCATAACCTGAAAATGTGGCTACAACATTTAATAAAGACATTCATAATAATATCACCAAGGTTCATCTCCAAGGTGTTGTAAAAATTACACATGTTATTCACCAGGGTATCATAAATATTACCAAGGTTATTCAACTAGGTATCATGAAAATTACTATGGTTTTCACCACGGTATCGTAAAACATGTCATCTATAGAGATAACTTCATTTACCCAATGCATTAGAGCGCTATGAGGGAGAACATTTAATATGTCTTTATTTTTATGTGATCCATATAGATCATAATAAAACATTACATAAATATCCCAAAGATATTAAATGAAATGGGTTTCGTATCAAAATCACGACATTTTAAAAAGTTCTTAAAAACAAGATCATTATTTCATTTATAACCCATGGAAGGGGAATGAGGGTTTTATGTATATCAATTCCATTAAAAAATATATCATTTTTATATATTAATGAATACCTCAGAAAATGAAATATTAATGGTTATTCACATGAAAAAATAAGATAACTTCTTTAGGAAAAAGAGACTGATTTTGAGACGAAAATTCAACAGTGTAACGACTATGCAACATGGATTTTGAAAACATTAAAAATAGAGGACACAAAGGTCTCCATTACATAAATGACTCATAATACAGTATTGGGGTAAAATAAAATTAAAATAAGAACATGGTATAGAATCATGAATGGCATTCCACATAAAAGAGAACTTAAATAGAAAAAGAGAAGTTGAGAATTCCATTATAAAAATTTAGTATCATAGCGGCTCCACTTAAAAATTCAAAAAAGGTGTTGATGAGAGGGAAAAGGTTCTATAATAATTTGGGAATAAAATGGAAATCAATAAGAATTTATAATAACATATCCCAAAACAAAAAAATTGAAATTAAAAGACATGACATAAAATAAGTCTTTGACTAGAAGGGGAGGGTGAAAGGTTCCCTTACCATATAAGAATCACTTGAATACATATCATTATGGAATTACGTTATAAAAACATTAAATATCTTGATAATATAGTAATTCATGATATAATTAATAAAAGGGTTATATATACACCTTATATTAAAATAATCGTGTATAACATCATGATATACCCCAAAGAAAGGTGAGCGAGACGAAGTCCTTTACCATGAGTCCGACATGCCACGTTTATTCACTATCTTCCTCTTAATCGAGTAAATCCTTTTGATTTGAGGCAAAAAAATTATTTTTTTTATTCCCATTTTACGTCTTATAGGAGGAATGAAGGGATGTGGGGAGATTATTTGATCAATGTTTTGGTGAGCCAAGGGGCTCAGGAGGTGTGTGGAAGTGGGTTGATGTGGTGGCCTTTTATAGGATGAAGGATGGGTACTATAGGAAATTCTTTAAAAATTATTTTATTATATATTTATTTTGGATTTATAATAGTTATAAAGAGATTTAATTCAAGTTTAATTTGATTATGGGTCCAAATTCTCTCAACCCATATGTTTTAATCAAGATTAGGTCACTAAATTGACCTTATCATTTAGATTTTTCCCATAGTTAAATAATTTAACTCTTAAGATGTCTTCTTGTATTTTCATACTATATGGTTAATATAGATACTATTAAATTCCATGATAATATAAATAGGATATTTGATGACATTTTTATAATTATTTAAGTCATTTGGTGTAATATTATATTTTTATGACTGTTATATAATTTAATAAAATTGTAATTGTTTTAAAAACTCATTTTTGTAAATTTTAACACTATTTATTAATTGATTTTTGTTAAATTCATAAAAAAAATTCATTAAAAAAATACATTGACTCAAATATAACAGGTCGTAATCATCCAAAAAATATGTGGATGGCATCAAATTTTTCAAATTAAATTTACATTATATTGATAATATCATTTATTTGAATCTTTCTTTAATAAGGTAATCACTGCATGATCATTATGTTATAAATAAATTTATTTATTTAATGGCTAAAAATTATAAATAAAATACCATGATATGGGAAATATTTTTATATATCTAATGACTATTTAGAGTCAATGATATCACTTATATAAACCCATATTAAAAATGTAATACTTATTGAAAACATGATTGTGAGAGAAGCATTAAACAAGCTTCCACAGGAAGCTTTGTCCTTTTAATTAACGACTCTTCTATGAGAATAGTTAAACTAGCTTCGATAGGAATATTTGTACATGTAATTAAAAAATATTCTATGATAATATTTAAAATGGATTCTATGGGTAGCATAGTACTAATAATTTAACAAGCTTCAATGAGAAGATTTATAATAGCTTCCTTGGGAAGATATATACTTTTAATTAAACAAGCTTCTATGAGAATATTTATACCAGCTTCCATGGGAATATTTATCCATTTTATTAAATAAGTTTCTATGTGATTATTTAAACTATATCATCCAATTATATTATGTCATGTGTTAGGTTAATTTTATAATTTTATCTTTACCCTTATTACTTCATTTTCCCTTAACCACAGTAATTAAAAATAATTACTGAAGTTACTATTCATAATTTTAAAAAGTAAAAGATATATATTTACACAATTCATACCTTCTTTTTCCAGAAATGTAATCCATTTATCAAAATTAAAAACACATTAGTTTTGTTAATTAGTTTAATATTAATTCCTATTGTAAATATTATAAAACTGGTTTTTAAAAAATAATAACCATCAAAATATTGACTTGTGTTTACATCTAATTTAAATGTTAATTTACATACAAAGACCAAAACTTGATTAAATGATAAAAATATATACATTTTATAATTTTATGAAATTCAATAATATAATATAACCATATATGTTATCTGAATGGAAAAGTTTTTTTCAATTTAAATTTAGCGTATTTTTACTATTTATCAAAACATGATAGTTTTTAGAAAAATATAAAAAATTCATCCAAACTATATTTTTTTGTCACTATTGAAAATACATATTTTATTTTGTCAAATAGAACATATAAAAGTGACCAGAACTAAATTTAAAAAGGATTTTCCATCAAATAGCTGTAAAATTCCATTTTTAGAAAAATACGTCTTTTATCTGAATAATTAAAAAATTTCATATATTATATCCATAAAACATATAAGATGAATTTAAAACATTACATTAAAAACATAACATATATTTTTCATTAAATAGAAACCCATAAAGAGTTATATGATTTCATAAACATAATTATTCTTTTTTTAGATAGGTTTTCATAAAAACACATCCTTTGTGTTCAACGGGTTTTTATTTCCATTTATAATTTATTTTTTAAACAATGAATCAGTATTTAAACATGTGTAAACCATATTTTTATAATTCAATTGATCAAATTCATTCCTGCCATTCAAATTACTATGTTATAATGGTAACAATTAAAAAATAATATTTATTTGTTCGTTTAATCTCAATTAAGTGTATCATGTTTGCTATTGATCATATTGTTTCATTCTTAAACCTCAATATGTTACATTATTTCTCTCTTTTGGAAATAGCATCCTCGCAACTTTAAAATTTGGCTTTGAAGATTCATTTAAAATCCCACATTGGAAAAAGATTCATTAATGGTATCACATTAAAAGAATAAAGGAGAAGTATAATGGTCACCCATGATAACACATACTAGGATTCCATGTAGGAAAACATGGATATTATGGAGAACCTAACTCTCATAGACTAATAGAGAGTGATATTGAACTTGATCATATAAATTTAACCATCAAAATTCCATAAAATTTTGTTAGGGTAACATTTTGTTGACAAAAGATAGTGTATAATATTTTTACTTCAAGATCCTTTTCCTAGAGTTGATGAATTTCATTACTACCAAGACCAAGATCATACAGAAATATACATACAAGAAAATTAGAGTTTCATCCTTTAATGAATTTTCACCACACAGTCATAATTTTTTTTTAAATAATGAGTATTCCTAGTAAGTTATCTTATATAGAATCACATAATCCAAAAAATATTAACTATCATTTTTTCCTATATATGAAATTTAAACATTTAAAATATTAGTTCATGATGTGATATTCCCAAAAAAAATAACCTTATATGATGAAAAACTACCTCGATCATTAAAATTCAACAGAAAATACCCAATGTTCAACAAAGACTATTCAATATAAAATTGTCCTTAAAATTATTCAAAATAAAAAAAATATTAAAACCCAAAATTCAGGGGGATTTGATCACATAATCGTTGAATATAAATTATAACATTTATCTCCATATAACATCAACCATTGTTAATGTCACATACAAAAATGTAATTGACATAATCACATGATCTTTATGATAGTATAATAATTCTCTAATTTCCATTATTACACATTAAATAATTAATACTTTAATTCATAAATAAAAATCCATATTATTCTATTTACCTTAATCCTCTAAAGTCCCCAAAATAGTGAACATCTTCCAAAATATCATTTTTCACTTAATCACGAAATCATTTTTCAAGCCCACGATTATCTATTAAAAAAAATTTACCCCTAAAAAATCAACCTATTCTTATTTCATAAATTGTGTTAACTAAAAATAATGAATTCATACTATCTAGGGATATCACATGGGTGAGTGGTTGGAAATAAAGGCATCGCGCACTTTGTTTCTGGGTTCGATTCCAGTATCCTTGTCTGATGCGATGGGTTTTCATAGGGTCTACGTGTTGTCCCTTTTTTATAAAACTATATAATTATTTTAACATTTCCCAAAATATGATAAAATCCTCAAAAATAATCATATTATATTTTAACCAAAATTTTTATCCCATACCATTCATTTGACATTAAAAATGTAATAACTCAGAACTACCTGAAAAAAATAAATGATTCCAAAAAGAACTGTTAATCAGCTTGATATTTTATAACATAATACTCAAAATGGTTTATAATAATATAAAATTAGGACCAACCATAAACATATAAACCCATGATAATACATCATAATCTAAAGAGTTTTCTAAACCCTGCTATAATACCAACTATAAGAACCCGACCGTAAGAATAACTTATTCTAGTAACTTTTGACTATAATATATTTTCTTTCATTCCCCATGATCATTTATGTTTAGAGTTTTATAGAATTTGGAAAAAAATATTACATAAACATTCAATATTATAAAGTATATAAGTCTACATTCCATCCCTTTTTTTATAATCCAAAAACTATTAAAATGAAACATGGTTTCTTTTCAAGACAAATCATTAAATACTTTCATCCTAGCATCTTATTTGGCATTACCAATCTTAAGACATATAAAAATTTAGAAATAATGGGATGAGCACAAAAAGCATAATAAGTGAAAACAAGGGAAATAGTTTTCATGTTATCTTTAGAGATATAATTAATAACATGAGGGATTTTATAAAGTCATGATGAAGAGTAATATCATACTAATAAGAACTTAGATCATAACATGAAAATGTGGCTACATCATTTTATTTAGACAATCATAATCACATCACTAAGGTCCATCCCCATGTTTTCATATCACCAAGGTCTATCCCCATGGATTTTTATAAATTACCAAGGTTATTCACCATGGTTTCATAATAATTACTAAGGTTATTCACCAAGGTATCGTAAACCATGTCATCTCTAGAAATTAATTTCAATACCCAATGCATTGGAGCGCTATTAGGGTGAACCCTTAATATGTCTTTAATTTCATGTGAGTCACATATATCATTATAAAACATTCCATAAATAAAAAAAATCAATAAATGAAGTGGGGTTCATATAAAAATTATAACATTTTAAAAAGTGCTTAAAAACAAGATCAATATGTCATTTATAACCCACAGAAAGTGAATGAGGGTTTTATGTATGTCAATACCAGAATAAAATATATTATTTTAGGTATTTATGAATAAACTTAGAAATTAAATAGGTTTGGGTATTCAAATAAATAAAATAAAATAATTTTTTGAGAAAAAGAGTGAGATTTTGAGACGAAAATTCTACAGCATAACGACTATGAAACATAGACAACATTAAAAAGAGTGGATAAAGGGGTCCCAAATATATATAAAAATCATAATAAAGTAGAGGGACAAAATAAAATGAAACTAATAACATGGTATGGAAACTTGAAATGTATATGACATAAAAGAGAACATGAATGGAAAAAAATAATGGTTGAGAATTCCATTACGAAAATTCGGTATCATAACAGCGTCACTTAAAAATTAATAAAATGAGATGATGAGAGAGAAATGGGTATATCATCATTTGGAGATAAAATAAACAGAAATAAGGATATATAAGAATATATACCAACCCAAAAATTGAAATTGAAATACATAATACAAAAGAAATCATTGACTAAAAGGGGAGGGTGAAATGTTCCCTAACCACATAAGAAACACTTCAATACAAATCATTAAGGTGTCATATTATGAGAACATCAAATATCATGAAAATATATTAATTTATGATATAATTAATAAAAGGGTTGTATATACACCTTATATGAATATAATGGTGCATACCATCAAGATATTCCCCAATTAAAGGAGATTGAGATGAGGTCTCTTACGTTGGATCCGACTTGTCTCGTTCATTCTTTATCTTCCATTTAATCGGGTAACTTCTATTAATTTGAACCAAAAAACTTATTTGGGTTGCCTAATGACCAATGAAATGATTATATTAAGAATATTGGGATTTTGGGGGCTTATTTGATCATAGGTTGGGCGATCCAAGGGGCTTGGGAGGTTTGTGGAAGTGGGTAGAGGTGGTGGCCTTTTATAAGATGGAGGAGTGGTACTTTAGGAACGTCTTGAAATATTATTTTATTATAAATTTATTTTAGATTTATTATTGTTAAAAAGTTATATATTTCAAGTAAAATATTATTATGGGTCGAAATACCCTCAACCAATAGGTTTTAGACAAGTTTAGGTCACAAAATTAACCTTATCCTTCAGCTTTAACTTATCGTTAAATATTTTAACACTTACCATGTCTTCTTGTATTTTAATACTATATAGTTATTATATTTAATATAAAATTCTCATATAATATCAAGAGGATCATTAATGACATTTCTAACATTATCTAATTCATTTGGTGGAATCTTACATTTTTATGGCTATTATATCCTTTAATATAATAGTATTTGTTTTAAAAACTCATTTATGTTAATTTTGATACTATTAGGTAATTTATTTCCTTAAAGTAATAATATCATATTTATTAGAAACAATAAATTAAATCAATGATAAAATGTCATAATAATCATTAAAATTCGTGGATTACATCAATGTTTTTAAATTACATTGATTTTAATATTTGTACTATCATTTATTTGAATATTTTATTAATAAGGTTATCACTGCATTATCATTGTGTGATAAATAAATTTAGTCATTTAATGTCTAAAATTTAGAAATAAAATACCATGATGTAGGAAGTATTTTTAGATTTATAATGAATATTTATAGTTGAATATATCATTTATATAAAACCACATTAAAACTGTAATACTTATTAAAAACATGATTGTGAGAGAATCTGTAAACTACTTTCCATGGGAAGCATTTCCCTTTTAATTAATGAAGTGTCTAGTAGAATAATTAAAATGGATTCCATATGATTATTTATAAATTTAATTAAATAATATTCTAAGATAATCTTTAAAATTGATTCTATGGGGAGCTCAATTCTTATAATTTAACAAGCTTCTACGAGATGGTTTACAATAGCTTCCAAGGGAAGCATTATACTTTTAATTAAACAAGCTTAGATGAGAATCTTTATACCAGCTTTCTTGGGAAGCATTATCCATTTAATTATATTAAATTATATGATAATATTTAAACTATCTCCTCCAATAAAATTATGGAATGTGTTAAGGTTATTTTATAATTTTATTTTTACTCTTAATTACATGATTTACCCTTAACCATGTTAATGAAAAATTACTAAAGTTACTATTTATAATGATTAAAAATAAAATATACATATTTAAGAAATATATAACATATGATTCCAAATATGGAATCCATTTTTCAAAATTCAAAACACAAAATTTTTAGTAACAAATTTATAAGTAATTCCTATAGTCAAAACCGTAAAATGGGTTTTTAAAAAGTAATGACCATCAAAAGATTGATGTGCATTTATATCTAATTTTAATGTGAAATTACATTAAATTACCTAAATTATATTAAATGATAAATATATATATTTTATTTACACTTTTAAACCATTCAATAATATAATTTAACCATATAAATTATCTCGATTGAAAAAGTTATTTTTAATTAAAATTTAGCAGATTTTTACTCTTCCTCAAAACATGATAGTTATCAGAAAAATTTCTAATTTTCATCCAAAGTAAGTTTTTATGTACCTTTTATAATTAGTTTTTTTAAATAGAACATATAAATGTGATAAAAACTAAATTTAAAAAGGTTTCCCCATCAAAAGGCGGTAAAAATACATTTTTAGAAAAATACTTATTTTATCCGAAAAAATGATTTTGTTATTATACCATATATAGAAATCATATAAGATGAATTAAAAAAATTACATTGTATATATGACACATATTTTTCATTAAATTTAAATCCATGAATATTTATATGATTTTATAGACATAATTATTCTCATTTTAAATATGTTTTAAAAAAACACATCTTTTATATTCAATTGGTTTTTATTTTCATTTATAATAAATTTGGAAACCGATGAATCATTAATTAAACATATAAAAACCATACCTTGATAATTTAGTTGATACTATTCATTCCCTCAATTCCAATAGCTAGGTTATAATGGTAACATTTAAATAATAATATTTAGTTGTTTTTTAAGCTCAATGTAAAGTATCATTTATGTTGTGGTATATAATGTTTCCATCATAAAACTTGGGATGTCGCACCAAATGTAACATCCCAATAAAATAAAGGATATAGAATTTTTATATTTATTAATAATTTTAGATTAAATAAAAATTTTATTGTAAAGATGATGTTATATTAAATGGCGTACCTGACACACAACAAATGGTTTCTCCAAAGTTTTATGTTGCACACAATGCTGAGTCATACTGAAAAATAATAATATATTATTATTTTAAATGATAGTTAACATCTATCCATTGTAGTAGAGGGAATGAAAAGAACTAACTAAAATATGATTATACATGTTTGTGAATTTTTATACATTTATCTAGAAAAAATATAGAGGCCCAAAATGTTAATAAATCTAATTTTAAGCATAAATACTCTAATTTTTTTTAAATGGTCGTTTTACCACCTTTTGATGGTGAACCCTTTCTAAATATTTTTTTTTTACTTTTATATTATCTATTAGACAAAATAAAATTTTCTTTAGAATCGGGACATCAATATTTACTTTGGAGGAAATTTTGGTATTTTTCTGATAATGTTCATTTATTAATGAATAGTAAAAAATATTGTATTTTAATTCAAAACTTCCATTTAATATAATTTATTTATATGTTTAGATTATATTTTTAATTGGTTTTAAAGTTTAATTAGATTTTATTTTTACCATTTAATCCAATTTTGGTCATTGGAAGTAATTTCACTCTGAAATTGGACATAAACAAGTGTTAATCTTTAGATAGTTATTATATCTTAA
Source organism: Viscum album (assembly GCA_963277665.1). Lineage (NCBI taxonomy): Eukaryota > Viridiplantae > Streptophyta > Magnoliopsida > Santalales > Viscaceae > Viscum > Viscum album. The sequence goes on from OY728138.1 coordinate 557,773,777, forward strand.
AAACACTTTTTGCTTTCACAATGGTAATTAATTTTAAATTAATTAATGAAACTTATAGTTTTTTACATTTGTAAAATTGAAATCATTTTTGAATTCATAATATCAAATATATCTTAGGCTGAACTTTGGGTATTTTTCTGAAAACCTTCAATATTTGATTAATAGTGAAAACACATAGTAGTAGTTAAAAAACTGATTTTTTCATTTAAATGAAATTTTACCGCTTTTGTGAATTTAATTTATAAAATACAACATACATGGTTTTTATTAGTAAGTAAAATTTGGTTAAATAAGATTAAAATAATTTTTTTTGAATAGTAACTTTTGACTTTTATTTATCGCGGTTAAAGGAAAATAGGGTAATTCAAGGTAAAAATAATAGTATAATAGTATAATATTACCATAACACTTGTCCTAACCTTATTGGATGTGTAATTTCTGACCAAGACAATCCTTGGGTGAGACGTATTTCCTTTTTAAGCCACTTGGGTAAGATAATGATATTAATAACTTTTTATTTAAATTAAAAATAAAAATATCATAAACCTGTATTGTTTTTATAAAACAATTTTAATGTGGGGTTATATAATTTATATTTTTTACTATAAATATTAATTATAAATATAAAAATATTTCCTACATCATTTTATTTTTTTATTTTTTATAGACATCAAATAAATAATATTATTTATGACATAATAATGATGTATTGTTTACCTCAATAATGAATGATTTAAATAAATAAGATTATAAAGATTAAAAAAATATCCAAAACCTATCAAATTTATATTTAATGATTTTATTTCGAACATTAGTCATTTTATATTCTACTTTAATGAGTTATGTAATTTTATAAACCTGAAAATAATTATATAATAATATAATATTTTCAAACATTCATAAAGATCTCATCCACCCCCTTATAAAAATCCCTCAATTCAATCCCATTACTCACACTTATAAAGCCCCTTGGATCGTAAAACCTCTTCCCAAATATTCTCTCAAGATCCCTATCTTCCACCTAGAAGCCTTACCTTAGGATGAAGGCTTATCAAGTAAACCATTCGGTTCAAACCAAAGGGAGTTACCTGATTTAAAGGAAATGTCTGCTTTTAACTTCTTTTCAATTATTTTACTTATCCAACCCCCTAAACTCTTTTTATTTATTTCTATTATAAAATCACCAGTATCCTAAATATTCCAGATTTTTTTTATGAGAAGGATTCAAACTACACTTACACACACCTCTATCTAATGGGTAAATAACATACTATTTCTGTGGACAACAAACTAATGCCTCACGAAATGATGATTGTTCAATTATCTTCTACCGCCTCTCATGGTAGCCATTATGATGGAACATTATTTATATGTGATATATATTATAATAATATTGACTATATGCTTCTGTATTTTTCATTTATATCATAATATTATGGTTTTCATAATTGGTAAAAGCGATAATTTCATTTGAGGAAGTGCGGACTACCGCCCCCTCAAAGTGATATGACTCGTTCATTCCATATGTGGAATGTATAAAGGATGGAGTTAATGAAATTATATATTATAATATACTGTAATTATAATATACCTATTTATAATTATGTTTTCATTCCATTATAAATAGGAAATAGAAATTAAATTAGCATTTATGTGTACGTACGACTTACCGTCTCCATGAAAGGTGCATTTCATTTCTTAACTCCAAATGTTATGTACAGTTATGAACACATATATATAATATATATATATATATGATATATATGATATCTAAATCATTAATATCATTCTTGATATTATTGAATCTTGAACACATGAACAACCTGTAATTATAAGAAGTTCATTTTTGACTCTCAAGTACCAAATATCAACCAAACGACAATCATTAACTTAAATGATTGAATTAAATTTATAACATGGTAATAAGTGATATAAAATTAATAATAGACATTAAAAATGATCTTAAGAAATTAGAAATTAACATTAGTTTATAATTCAGGAGATTAATGTACGAACGGGTCAAGTCAGACACGAGGTAAGGGGTTTCTTATCTCACTTTTAATTCCATGAGATTTCCATTGATTGCCACTTATTTATTTCATGTGGTGTATTGTGTACTAACATTTTATATATATTATAATGATTCTTTTTATATTCATTTTATTCTGTGATTCATTTTATGGTTATTAACTTTTGTTCATACAACTAGATTGATTACAATGTGGTAAGGGGTTTTCATCTCACTTTTTATTCCCGTGAGATTCATACAATATTTGCTACTATTTAATTTTCTAGGATGTATATACTGACCAAGATTTTATTATTTGTGTAATATAATTTAATTTTTAGTTATTTACTTCTTCATTGTATGATCTTTCTTTCATGTGGTGTATGTTTCGTATGTTACCAAGTCGGTAAGGTAAATATTCACCCTCCTCTTTTTAAAAGACTTTATTTTTGTTATGTCTTATAATTTACATCTTATTATGTTGGGATATGTAACTATAAATCCTTATTACTGTAAATGTTATTTCTAATTAATTAGATACTATGTTCTCTCTCATCAACTCATTTTCTGAATTTTAATGTGACGTCGTTAGGCTGTCGAATTTCTTTAAGAGGACTTCTTTTCCAAATTTCAATTCTTTACGTTAAACTTATAATCCATGATTATTTCATTCTATGAATATGTGTGAGTGACATATTATTGTTTTACAATTAATATCTGATTATATTGGGTGTATTATTATTTTTCACACATAATTATGTAATTTATTTATCCTTATTCTAAGGATATTATCTTTATAAGGGATTTCATCTCAATTTACATTCCATTGGGACTTCATTGTTGTTATGATCCAATTCAATTTTATATGGTGTATATACAATCCTTTGGAATATTATATAATTATTACCTATATTCTCATGATATTATAAAGTTTTGATTAAATTTTATTCCTCAATCATTTGTATTCAAGCATCTCTCATTTATTTAAGTACTATTTAACTAAAATATTGTATTAAATATTTATTCTTCTAAATCATTATCATTAATTTCCATGTTTTAAAAATGGTTTTAAGTATTTATTTATATAGACATTATTGTTTTAAAATGATAATTATTTTAAAATATTCAATGTGGTTTGGGATACTTTGATTCAAAAATATCTTTATTAAATGGTTTTGAAAATGGTTTTGAAAATGGTTTGATAAAGTATTGATTATGTCAATATAATGAAATGATATATTGTGACTGAAATGGGGAAATGTTATATTTCATTTATGGTTTTCTTATATGTTATTAATATGTTATGTTTATTGGTCATTGGTTACATATACAGATGGTTCCGTGATAAACCTAGGGCAGGTGAGCCCGAGATAGCTATCCAATGCATTCGGTAACACAATGGTGGTAAATGTTAATGTTTATCCTAAATGAATTAGGTAATATACTGTTATGGGTATTCTATGTCACTGTGAAATCTACAATGTATGTTTGATATAGATTCCACAAGATACCTTTATAATTTATGATTTCTGTGTGTTATTCATAAATTTTATGATTTCCTGATGTATGTTATGATTGAAAAGTTTAGTTTCATTGATTTTTATTTGTTAACGGGTTAATGTTTACTTTCTGTATTTTATAGCCCTTACTGATCTATTTATTCTCATCCCATGTTTTGAAATGTTTTTCACAAGACATAAATATGAATAGGGTCAAGGATAGGATCAAGGAAAAGTCATGTTTTCTAAAACATGGAACTAGACATGAACATTTTTTATGAGTTTTTAATTTATGAAATAAAATAGAAACTGATTAGAAGTGTCTACTTTATAATTTTTTGATTATGTAATGTAATATTCCTTGGATACTTATCTAAAACTCTAAACTTGAAAATATCATCAATGTGAATTATTAATTTAATTCAAGATTATGTAATGTTTTAAGAATTAGTCTTTATAGTTGGTATCAGAGGTCGGTTTAGATAACTTTCGAGGTTAGGGTGTTATTTATGCATAAGTGACTTAAAAATAATGGTTATCATATTATAAAGAGTCATAGTTATATTAGAGGTGATAAATGGTCATTACATTTTGGGGTGCAAAATGAACGATATTAGATAACCATTGAGGATAAAATATGTTTTGGTTATTTTCGAGGAATTTGTCTCTTTTTTTTAAATGTTATGACATTGTATAGTTTTTGAAAAGGGAAAAAATTCATACTATGTGACAACCAGTTGCGTCGGAAAAATCTGCAGAAATCGAACCCACAACCAAAGTGCGATTGGGATTTATCACCTACCAGTAGACTATGTGAAGTCCCAGGTTAGTATGACTAATTAGTTTTAGTTAAATGATTTTATGGATCAATACTAAGTATATTTAGGATCTTATGTTCTCTAAAATGGTCATCCTTAGTATAGGAAAATCATTTAGTGATTAAGTGATAATGGTTATTTTGGAATACATTCTATCTTTGGAGAACACAATATGTTTAAGGAATATAGAATACTGTGGGATTTAATTTGTGGAATAATGGTTGAAATATTATTTTGGAAGAATATATGTTTTTATTGTGGACATAAGGTTATTTGGGTTATTTATGGAAATGATTACCCTATCATAGAGAATATTTTAATAGGTTAATTTCACTTCAGTATAAGACTTTAAGAGTAGTCGATGTTTTTGTAGATAAATGTTAATATTTACTGTGGGAGACTATGTGATTAAATCCTTCTCAATTTTGGGTTTCAGTCTTAGTATGTATTATTTTGAATATTTTAAGGAAAATTTTATATTGAATGTTCTTTCTTGAACATTGGGTACTTTTTGTTGCATTTTAGAGTTTAAGAGTAGTACTTCTTATAATAAAGGATTATCCTCTTGTGATTATCTGATCTTGTACTAACCAATTTTGGTTTTGGATATTATATAAAGATAGGGGAAATATACGGTTTATATTTTTTTGGTTCATGTTATTATCTAGAAGATGATTCTATCACTTTTTATGTGACCAAGTAATCTTCAATACTCATCGTTTTGAGAATATATGAGATTGTGGTAGAAATTTTGTAAATGATGAAAGTCCACATGTGATGTAAATAATTTTCCTTATGTTATTATTTAATATCATTAATAAATTCTCCCACAATATGAAAATGAACTTAAAACAAAAAAAAATTCTGTTTACTTTTACTTTTGGAAAACCAATGCCCGTTTAACCCATAAAAAATTTGTGGTTTTCTGGTTGTTAACTTTCTCCTAATCGTGTTTTCTATCACTCTACATCAGAACTTGACAGTAATTTTCTCCTCCATATCCATGTTTTCATAGAATTCAAGTATGGGTTATCTTGGGTGACCTTTTTAATTTTCTTTCATTCTATTATAGTGATAGTCTTATTTACTCTTTGACGTGTGACTTTCAAGAAAGTTCCCAAACCCAATTTTAAAATTGTGAGGACGCAATTTCCGAAAAGGGGGAACGATGTAACATCCTAGGAAAATGAAGGATATGAAATTTTCATATTTATTAAAAAATTTTAATTAACTATTAATTTTATTATAAATAGGATTCTATATTCAATGGCGTACCTCACACACAACATTTGGTTTCTCTAAAGTCTTATGTTTCACACAATGCTGAGTCATACTAAAAATTAATAATACATAATTAATTTAATTGTAGTTAACACCTAGCCGTTGTAATGGAGGTAATGAATAGAACTAGCTATAATATGATTATACATGTTTGTTAAATGTTTTTACATTTATCCAATAAAATTTAGAGGCTTAAAATGTTAATGAATATAATTTTCAACATAAATACTCTAATATTTTTTAAAAGGCCATTTTACCACCTTTTGATGAAGAATCCTTTATAAATCTTGTTTTTGTCACTTATATATGTTATATTTGACAAAATAAAATTATTCTTTAGAATCAAGACATCAATATTTACTTTGGATGAAATTTTGGTATTTTTCTGTCAATTTTCATTTATTTAATGAATAATGAAAAATTCTGTATTTTAATTCAAAAGTGCCTTTTAATATAATTTATTTATATGGTTAGATTATTTTTTTTTAATTGGTTTTAAAGTTTAATTAGATTATATTTTTACAATTTAATCCAATGTTGTTCATTGGAAGTAATTTTACTCTGAAATTGGACATAAACAAGTGTCAACCTTTTGATAGTTATTATTTCATTAAAAACACGCTTTTTGTTTTGAAAGCAGGAATTAATTTTGAATTAATTAATGAAACTTCTATTTTTTGAGTTTGGTAAAATATACATCATTTTTGAATTTGGAATATTAAATATATCTTGAGCTAAATTTTTGGTATTTTTCTGAAAACATTCAATTTTTGATGAATATTGAAAACACTTAGTAGTAGTTAAAAAACTGACTTTTTCATTTAAATAAAATGTTAACACTTCTGCGAATTGAATTTCCAAAATCTGATATACATGTTTGTTATTAGTAAGTTAAATTTGGACCTATAAGTTGAAAATAATTTTTGGTGAATAGTAACTTTTGACATCTATTTACCGCAGTTAAAGGTAAATAGGGTAATTCTTGGAAGAAATAATATTATAATAATATAAAATTACATTAACACTTATCATAACCTTATTATATGAGCAATGGATGAACAATATAGTCCTCAGGTGAGACTTTTGGACTTTTAAAGCTTCTTGGGTAAGATAATGATATAAATAAATTTTTATTTAAAGTAAAAATATAAATATCATAAACATGTATTGTTTTGATAAAAAAATTATAATGTGGGGTTGTATAGTTTATATTTTTTACTATAAATATTCATTAATAAGATAAAAATATTTCCTAAATCATGGTATTTTTTTAAAAAATTTAGACATCAAATAAATAAAATTATTTTTGACACAATAATGATGTAGTGTTTACCTCATTAATGAATGATTTATATAAATAAGATTGTAATGATTAAAAAAATATCCAAAACCAATCCAATTCTTTTTGGATGATTTTATTTTGAACATGAGTCATCTTATATTTGACTTTAATGAGTTTTGGACCTTTAAAACCGAAAATCATTATATAATAAAATAATAATTTCAAACTTTCTTAAAGAGCCCCTCCTCCCCCTTATAAAAAGACATCACTTCTAACTCTTTAATCACACCTCTCAAGCCCCTAGGATTTTCCAAAATTGACCCAAATAGGCTCTTAAGATCCCCCTCTTACACCTATAATTCTTTACCATAGGAAGAAGGAACATCAAGTAAACCTTTTGGTTCAAACCAAAGGGAGTTACCCGATTTAAAAGGTAACGTCTTATTTTAAGTTCTTTTACATTATTTTACTTCTCAAACCCCATAAACTCTTTTTATTTATTTCTTTTATAACAAAACCAGTATAATAAATGTACTATGTTTTTTTTATGATATGTATTCAAAATAAACATACACACACCTCCATCTAATTGGTAAAGAACATATTGTTTCAGTGGACGACAAACTAACGTCTCACGAAACGATAATTGTTCAATTATCTCCTACCGCCTCTCATGGTGGCCATTATGAGGGCACTGTATTTATATGAGATATATATTATATTTATATTGTTTATAGGCTTCCGTATATTTCATTTATAGCATACCTTTATGGTTTCCAAAATGGGTAAACGCGATAATTTTATTTGAGGTAGTGCACACTACCGCCCACTCAAAGTGATATGAATTGTTCATGCAATATGTGGAATGTATAGTGGATGGAGAAAATGAAATTATATATTATATTATAATTTAATTATAATATAACTATTTATCATTAAGTTTTCATTCCATTAATAATATAAAATAGAAATAATAGTAGCATTCATGTGTACGTACGGCTTACTGTCTCCATGAATGGTGCATTTCATTTCATACCTCCAAATATTTTGTACGGCTATAAATACATATTTATACTCGATATATATGATATATATCATATATAAATAATTAATATAATTCTTGAGATAATTGAATTTTTACCACATGAACAACTGGTAATTATAAAAAGTTCAATTTTGACTCAAGTGCCAAATATCGACCAAACGACCATTATTAACATGAATGATAGCATAATATTTATAACAAGTTAATAAGTGATATAAAATGAATAATAAACTTGAAAAAGGTTCTTCAGAATGTAGAAATTAACTTTAGTTTGTTATTTAGGATATTAAAGAATGAATGGGTCATGTTAGACACGAGGTAAGGGGTTTCTTATCTCACTTTTAATTCTGTGATATTTCTATTGTTTGCCACTTATTTATTTCTTATGGTGTATTGTGTACTAAAATTTGATATATTTTATCATTATTATTTTTATATTCATGGTATTCTATGATTTTCTTGGTGGTTATTAACTTTTTTTCATACAACTTGATTGATTACAACGTGGTAAGGGGTTTTCATCTCACTTTTCATTCTCATGAGATTCATGCTATATTTGACACTATTTACTTTTGTGTGGTGTATATACTCCCCATAATTGTATTCTTTGTGTTTAATACTTTAATTTATGGGTATTTACATCTTCATTGTATGATCCATCTTTAATGTGTTGTATATTTCTTAATTTACCAAATCGGTAAGGGAAGCTTTCACACTCCTCTTTTTAAAAGACTTCTTTATGTTATGTCTTTTAATTAACTTCTTCTTATATTGGGATATTTTCTTCTATATCATTATTGTTGTAAATTTTATTTACAAGTGATGATATACCCTTTTCTTTCTCTTCAACTAATTTTCTCAATTTTAAAGAGGCTTTGTTAGGCTGTCGAATTTCTATAAGAACACTTCTTATCCCAATTTCGATTCTTTGGGTTAAACGTATACTTCTTGATTATCTCATGCTATGAATATGTTTTAATGACCTATTATTTTTTTACACTTAATATCCAATTATATTGGATGTATTATTATTTGTCACACATAATTATGTAATTGATTTATCCTTAATCTAAGGATACTGTCTTTATAAGGGATTTCGTCTCAATTTACATTACATTGAGAGTTCATTGTTGTTAAGCTCCAATTCAGTTTTACATGGTGTATATATTTTCAATTGGAATATTATATCTTGAATACCTATATTATAATGATATTATAATGTTTTTATTAAATTTTATTCCTCAATTATTTGTATTCAAGAATCTCTCATTTTGTTAAGAACTCCTTAACTAAAATATTCTTGTAAATATTTATTCTTGTAATCATTCTAATTGATGTCCAAGTTTTAAAATGGACTTAATGATATATTTATATGGACATTATTGTTTTAAAATGTTAATAATTTGAAAGCATCAAAGTGTTATGAGAGACATTGATTCAATAATATCTTTATTAATTTTTTTGAAAATGGTTTGAAAAATCCTTGATTATGTCAATATATTGAAATGATATATTGTGATTGAAAAGTGGAAATGTTATCTTTCCTTTATGGGTTTTTTATGTGTTATGAATATGTTATTTTTATAGGTCATTGGTTACGTATACGGATGTTTCCGTGATAAATCTAGGGCGGGTGTTCCCAATATAGCTCTCCAATGCATTGGGTAATGAGATGGAGGTAAACGTTAATGTTTCTCCTAATAGATTTAGGGAATCTAATGTGATTGGTATTCCAAATGTAACTCTCTACATAGATATGGAAGTTACACTGTAAGTTTGATATATATTCCATAAGATACCTTTATGATTTATGATTTTTATGTGTTATTCATAAATCATATGATTTCTGAAGGTATTTTATGATTGAAATTTATAGATTCATTAATTTGTATTTATTGGTGGGTTAATGTTTCCTTTCCCTATTTTATAACCCATTCAGAGATTTTTATGCTCATCCCATGTTTTTAAATTATTTGCACATGACATAAATATGAATAAGTTCAAGGATGGGATCATGGAAAAGTAATGTTGTCTAAAACATGGAACTAGACATGAATCGTTTTTAAGAGTTTTTGTTTTATTAAAAAATGGAAACTGAGTAGAAGTGTCTTAATTTTAATTTTTTGATTTGGTAATGTAATAGGTATGGTAAAATTCACTAAAACTCTAAACCTGAAATTATCCTAAATGTGAATTATTAATTTAATTCAAGATTATGTAATGTCTTAAGGTTGGGTCTGTATACCTATGGTGGTGGGCATTAAGCCACCAGTTTTGTGTCATGTCGAGATACCTATGGTTCCAACATATATTCCCGATATGTGCAGTGATTACATGTTTCGATAGTGTTTTCTACATAATATTTAATCGATTCTAGGTGGAGTGTGACCTTCCCCGAGTATGGAAGAGTTGACTCACAAGTTTTAGTAGGAGCATCCTCCCACCTTCTCGGTGGATGGAGGACCACATGTTTTGGAGTCATGGATTGATGCAATCCTTTATATCTTTGAGCACCAAGTGACACCTCCATAACTGAGGTTCATTATATCATCTTACAAGTTATGAGATTTAGAGAACAGGTGGTGGGATGTAATGACCCTTAACGGACATCATAGAGAGATGGTCTGAGCTAACATTCAGATTGTTTTCTATGACTACATTTTTTCCCAAACACTGAGGGGGTGATAAATCTAGAGAGTGTATAAATTTTTGGCATGATAACATGTCATTTATGGATTGGGCTTCCTGTTTTCAATGAGCTACAGTGATTTGATCCCCCTTTAGTTGCTGATGATCTAATGGCTACTAGGATATTTGATGAAAGAATATTTTACCCCATCTGGTCACAAGTAATTTTTTTTAGGATAATGACTATTTATGAATTCTTCAACTATGACCTAATAATACAGTGTAATTGTATTTATGTTGATGGTGAAATATAGGGTGGTTCTATACCTTTGTATTCCAATGAATATTCATCTGGGAGAAAGATTCATTTTGAGGTTTCTCGTAGAGGAGGAAAAAGTCAAGATCCTACTGCAGATAGTTACCTTTTCAAACACCAGTTTTGAAATTTAGGGAACATCATTGTACAATGTCTGCAGGATCTAGTGGTCTACAAAAGCTGTGGTATGATGGGATATATTTATCGTTTCTGCAGGACTTTGCAAATAGTGCCTAGAAAACTAGGATCTTCACCTAATACTCTTCTAGGGGTGGGGTTATAATGACCATGATATATAGGTACCTATAATACCACAGGTTGGTTCGGCTAAGGTGGTGGTCGAGGAGGATGTAGACAGAAATATGATTCTCATTTCGAGTAGACCAGGCCTTCTTAGGGAAGTTAGGTGGTGACTCACAGCATCAGTACATGCCAAATTAAACAAGTCCAGGATGCGCCACAAGAGCAAGGAGACAACCCATATATTGTAAAAGGTACTATTTTAGTATCCTCCAATTTGGTTTATCCAATTTTTTATATAGGTGTGTATCACCCTTTTATATCATAGATGATCACTAAGAGATTGGGCTTCGACATCTAATTTTTCCATGTCATCCTGATGCTAGATTCATTATTAGGTGTCTGTTTAGAGGGTGTTTTCCACTACCAAAATTGTACCCTTGAGATGGGTGATTACATATTCGTATGGAACCTGTAAGTTCTAAACAGGCCCATCTTTGATTTAATCATCAAGATGGACTAGATAGTTTCCTACAAAAACCGTATTGACTATTGTCATTAGAGGGTCACATTTATATCACTACAAGATGTTACGAACATGCATAAATGATAGTGGGATTTCAGTATAACCCGGAATATACCCTAGAAGGAGAGTATTTGTAGTGTTATAGAAGAGTCCCCAATCTTTATCATTATGAACAAGGATCTGAACCAGCTTCTTTTCCAGTTGTAGTGGAGAACATAAGATACTTTTTTATGGATGAGTTCTATGGTCTACCTTCGATGTGATAGGTAGACTCTATTATTGATATTGGATTAGGATCAACACAAGTTACCATTTCCCCTTCTAAGATGGTGCCTAAGGAGCTTTTAGAGCTTACAAATCAGTTTTGTGATCTATAGGTGAAATGTTTTATATGCAGCGACACTTATCCTTAGGGTTTTCTAGTCCTCTTTTCCAAGAAAGTGTATAGCACCCTTAGGATTTTTGTTGGATTTACATCAGTTTAATCAGCTTATTATCAAGAATTGGTATCCATTTTATAGAATGTATGACCACTTTTATTATCTATGAGGATCAAAGTAGTTTTCAATTATAGATCTGAGGTTTGTGATATCATCAGGTGTGTGTCAAGGCTTCGGGACTACCTCTAATATATTCAAGGATAGGTTGGTCGGTATGAGCACCTGGTTGTGCCATCCTAACTAGAAATGCAACTGTTGTCTTCATGGATCTTATGAACCAGTCCATCCAACCATTTGTGTATTGATATTTTGTTATCATTGTGGATAGTAACATGGTGTATTCAGGCTCCAAACATGACCACAAAACCCTATGTGAAATCATGATGAATACACTAAGATATAATCATACCTATACTAGTATTAGTAAATTCCACATATGGATTGAATAAGTACACATCTGAGGTCATATCACCTAAGATTCAGGTGTTTTAGTGTGCCCAAATAAAGTGAGAGTCAAAGTGTCTAGGGAGAAGATGAATAATTTATTTGACATTAGGATTTTTTAGTCCTTCCTAGATAATAAAAATGATTCTTTCAGGATTTATCATGCCTTTCATAATTGCTTACAGGCTCAAAAAAAGGTTGTGTAAATCAAATAGTCTAATGCTAGGGAAACATCATTATAGGAGTTGAAGTGCAAACTTAGTTCAACTCTAATACTAATTATTATAGATCTAGACTGGGCTTATACAGTCTACTATGATGCATCAAGTATTATGATTGTAATTGTTTTAATGAAGGATAATAAATTCATTTCATATTCTTCTCATATGTTGAGACCTCACTAGTGTGATTACTTTATTCATGGCCTCGATCTTTCTTTTGTTGTTCATGCCTTACGTGGTTGGACAGAAAATGTACCGGGATAGTGTTTTATGTTTTAAAGTAACCAGAAAAGCCTCTTATACATCTTCACTCAGTGAGATTTGAATCATAGTCATCATAGGTGGGTAAAGTACCTACAATTATTTTTCATCAATCATACCAACACTCTAGAAAAATGGAATTTTGTAGCTGATGCACTATAATAGAAGACTCATACATAGGTGGTTCAAGAATCCAGTGAAAATGGAAGATTATGGAATTATTCATGGAGATGCACATTGAGGTTTAGGAGGGCCATTGGTAGAGTATTCTCTCATCCTTATAAGTGTAATATACACTTATATAATGAGTAATCTCAAGACAAATATCTAATCCTAAAGGGCTTGTCCTATGGGAATGTTTCCTAGATAGTGACAATACTTTTGGTTGGAAAGATCATATGGATGATACTCTATTATGCAATGGAAATGTATGGGTCCCAGAAGACATGAGAGAGGAGATGATGAGAGATTTAAATACCTTATATTGGGTAGTTCACTCTGGTGTCCCCAATATGTATTCTAATTAATGATGCTACTACTTGTGTCCTAGCATGAAAAAATATACAAATGGTTTCATCACTCGATGTTCTACGTGTCAGCAAGTGAATTGGGAACATCAACATTTGGAAGGGATTCTTCGGCTATGGTCTATTCCTGAGTGGAAATGGGATGATGTTGTGATGGAATTAGTGATTGTTCTATGAATATCACCTCATGGAAATGACATGGTCTGAGTTGTTGTTTATCATATGACAAAGGTCGAACACTTCTTACTTGTGTGAGAGACCTTCTTAGTAGATGAGTTAAGGAGGATTCATGTAAGGAATTGACCTCGGTTTCCCAAATCTGGTGCCTTATTTGATTATATTGGCATGAATACAATAAACTCATATCTCTAATGAAGAAATAGTTCTATAGTATTGTAAAACTAGATACATACAAAAGTTTAACATTACAACATAAAATTAAATACAACATATCAAATTCATTTGAATCACACTTAATCTCCTAGATTATACTTGAAATCAGTTCATGATATACTTCTTCATAACCCGTAGGAAAAAACCTATAAAAGGGTGGAGCTCAGATGCTCTTTAAGGGTAAATTAAACATTGGAAGAAATTATAAACAAAAGCACTGAGCATGATGAATAACTAAAAAATTCATGGATTTAAAAATATACATGTTAATAACATTGAAAGAGTTAAAACTGGTTAAATAATGCCATAAAAAACCATGGATATTATAATAGGTGAATAATCATATGGGATATCAATAACTAGTTTCATAAGGATGGAATGTGTAATGCCGAACATCATAATCACACCATTAAGGCCTTGTTCTAAGACCATAATAACCATTCTGTCAAGGCCTCGTGCCAATACACTAGTAGTTCTCGTGAGACAAACTGATACATAAAGTGGACTTAGAAGGCCCCACCTGTCAGGTAATATATATAATTAATTCTTCATAATAATGTGGATAAACAAAAAAACATGTACATTCATAATAAAACTAACATATGAAATGTAAATATCATTCCATAGCCATTAAATGTAAACAATAACCATTCAAACTAATATGGGGAATGGTATCAAGATAGCTCATCCACCATCAAAATAATCATAAAATAGTCAATAAAATATGGTAGATGATGTCATGAAATATTAATCACAAAATAATCCACAAGGGTGTTGAAATAGTTGAAAATACTCTTACAAAATCATCGAGTAATTCGTGTGATAAATAATCATTTACATTGAAAGGAAGAGTTATTTTGGAATAATATTTTTATAAAACCAGAATTTAATTTAGAAATTTTTTCATAATAAATATATTGAATTTATAAAAATAAATGTTTCTAATAACATATTTTATAGTTCCCTTGAAAATAGGTTAGAATTCATGAGATTATCTTGAAATTGGTTTGTTTATGAGGAATAATTTTTCAAATATCCTTCTAAAAAATGTAATTACACATAAAAGAAAGATAGATTCAGGTTGGTACAAATAAATAGATAATTATCACATAATTTTTGAAGAGTAATTAAGATTAAATAATATTTTTTTAGTTATGAGAAACAAGGAGTATCCCGATAGAAAATAGAGGATAGGTTAGAAAACTCGCACCTTATCTCCAAATATGTTCTGCCTTTGATCTTAATGTACTAGAATATAAAATTAGACTGATTAATAACATAATTCAGAACCTATTAGACATTTATTTTATTTATTAATATTTTATTATATTCATTTATGGTTTTTGTTATGGGTTAAGAGATTCAATATCATCGTTTGTGAGTGCTCGTTTCATTAGTTTTCATGAACGGTTTGTTTTTGTAGAAGTTGATGTAAACTATGAATTGAATTAAAGATTTGATGTTATATGTTATTAATGTTCATCAATGTGGTTAT
Source organism: Viscum album (assembly GCA_963277665.1). NCBI lineage: Eukaryota > Viridiplantae > Streptophyta > Magnoliopsida > Santalales > Viscaceae > Viscum > Viscum album. The sequence continues at coordinate 557,789,201 of OY728138.1, forward strand.
ATTATCATATAATTTAAATTTTAACTTTTAAAGAGGATGAAACATTTTATAAAATTTTAATGATAAAAGCATGGATTATTTTGCGGGTTTTTCTGTCACGGTAATATAATTTTGTTTTATAAATGAATACTGTAGGTAAAATCCTGATTCCAGAACATTAAATAGGATATATTACAAATAATATTATCTTGTTCATACCTAAAAATTATTTCATGACCAGAATTAAATATTATAATAGAAGTTGAAAAATCATCATCCTTGAATGTGATAAATTAACACATCACAGATGATGTTTTCATTACTACTATAAAAGGAGGAGAAATGAGATATGATGATGAGTTATTCCATTTGAATAAAACATTTACATTAAATTTAATGTAATGTACTTATCATAACATTTAGAGGAAATTTGTTTAAGAAATAAAATGAATTAAAGGTACTTGAAAGAAAATAAATGAAATGAAAATAAGAATGAACATATTGAATCTATCTTCCATAAGAGCCTCTTTATGGGAGAGGATTTGGTCTACTGAATAGAATGAAGGCTGATGGAAGCATATAGGTTATTGGGAGGATATTTTAGCAAAATTTAAACAATTAAAAAGCCTTTATAGGATTGAAGAGAAGAGGGAGTGATGGGTGGCTTTTATAGTGGAGAAGAGGAGTTATTCCCCATTATTTTAATAATTATTTTATATTTTGGATAAATACTATTAATACTATTGATACTTATGACTAAAATAGTAATACGTTCATGTGTGTTTGAACCAAGTGGGATTAAATCATCCTTACATCACCTATGACACAATAAATCATGTATTGAGCATTTATCATAAATTGTTGAATTTTACTATTCACCAAAAAAATCATGTATTCCAGTAAAATTCCAATAATTCATCCTAACCATATTTAGATATGCAGAATTAGAAAAATAAATCCATTTTATAAAAATAATTTTCTAAATATTAGAATTTTAATTTTTTAATAAAATCATTATTAACTTGAAAAATACATATTTTAAATTTAAAAGGGATTTTATAATAATTTCAAAAATTAATTGTGGTCTCATAATATTATCCGAAAATATTATAAAAGAAATTAATTATTGAAGAATAATTTTTATGAAAATTTAATATCTATTAAATAAATTTAATTATTTAAGATTTTAATTAAATATTTTTTACTAACAAAAATACCAACACTTAAATATTAATTTCTAAAATACTCTATTTCATTTATATGATGTCTAAATTTTATTTATAATTTCATGGTTGATGAAACTATTCCAAAGGCTCGTATAACTATGCATAAGGGTACATTACTATTCTTAAGGGTTCATTACCATTCACCAAAAATGTAATTTGATCCTATTAGACTCTAAATATCATGTTGAGCAGTACAGTTTATGTCAGTTTTTCAAAATTCAAATCACATGGGTGGAAATTTTTTGTTTGATGGCTAGGTTATAACAAAGTGGTTCTTTGTAGAGACTTTATGTTTCGTGATTTCAATATTAAAATTATCTATAAATCTATGGGGTGTTACATTCCCCCCCCCAGAAATTTCTTTCTTAAAATTTCATAATGTTACCATATAAAAATATTTGGGTTGTTCTTCAACATGTGCTCCTTAGGTTCCCATGTTGCTTCTTCAATTTTTCAATTTCACCAAATAACCTTTACCAGTCATTTCATACGATTCCTCAACAATTATTCCTTAGTACATAGGATCTGGATAGGCTCTTCATAATAAGATAATTCTGGTTCTAATTATATACCTTCATAATTAAGAACATGTGTTGGGTCTGGCATTTAATTTCATAAGACTGAGACATGGAACACATTGTGTACTTTAGAAAGTCTAGGCTGCATTTCCAAACGATAAGACATAGCTATGATTATCACCAAAATTTCAAAAGGATGAATTTAACTGGGGCTTAGTTTACTATTAAATCTTATAACACCCTTCCATGGAAATACTTTTATGAAACAAGGATATCCCACATGAAATACCAAATCCTTCCATCAATTATTAGTATATCCATTTTTCATGATTTTATATGCTTTGATATAGTTTTAATAGTCTTCCCAATTTCTTGTTGTTTCCTCCACATGCTCTGGGACCACAAGCATCCTTTCACCAACTTCATCCCAACACATTGGTGTATGATATCTATTTCCATATAATGCTTTATATGGTGCCTTTTGAATACTTTAATGGAAAATATTATTGTTGGAAAACTCCACCAATGGTAAATACTGATCCCACATACCTTGAAAATCATGTGAGGAAGATCTCAACATATTTTCTAATGTTTGGGTCATCCTTTCTGATTGCCCATCAGTTTGAGGGTAATAAGAAGTACTCAAATCAATATCAATATCCAATGATTTTTTGGGAAATTTCCAGAATTTTGATGTAAATCATGGATCACGATCAAAAAAAAATTGATAGGGGTGAATGATGAAGTCCCAAAACTTCGTTGACATAGAGGTGTCTAGGCGCATTAGTGGGATATCCTCTCTTAGAGTGAGTAAATGTGCAGATTTTGTAAATCAATCCAAAATTACAAAATATTTCATCATTCATGTAAGATCCCGGATCTTCGTTTTTGGGTATGTTTTTCTCTTCTTGGAGTTTTTGAGAAAAGATGGATTTCTGGAAATTTTTTAAGTACACGTCATGTACTTTCCGATTACACGCCCTGTACTCCCTTGTCGCGCTATGCCATGTGATGGCCGGGTCTGGGCCACACACACAGCGTGTAGAGGCAATGTGGCGGCCACTTAAAGCGGAGTTCCGAAAAACAGAGTACACTCCGTGTACCCCAGAAGTACACGTCGTGTATTTTGTTTTCACTAAATGGACTGGGGTCGCGCCTGATGGACAGAACGCTCTCCTTCATCAGGTTCTTCGTCCGAGAGAGACTCGTATGACCGTGATTCTTCCCCGGATTTCCGAGCCTCCGTTCGTGCTCCGAATTGACCGTCGTTAGTTGTGTTGGAACCGTAGCGGTGAGTTCTTCCTTCTCCTAGAGCCTTGTTTTCCAATTTCTCCTCTTTCTCAAGATATCGTTGATTGAGCGTTTTTGACGTTTTTTCAGATCCTCGACGAAGTAAGGAGAATCAGTCATTGTGGTTCATGTATATCGTTCTCCTAGCATCGAGGTAGGTGGTTTGTGCCTTTCTGTAGAATGTCTGTCAATATTTTTTCCAAATTCCACCAATACCCTTGAACGAGGTATTGTGTGTTTCCTTTTTTTCTCATGTTGTTGCCTGCTATGCTTGATTGCTTGAGTAGAGGTAATTGTTTGTGAATATGGTAAATTGTATTGTGCTCTGGATGTTTTTCAATGCTTTTTTTTTCTTGTTTGGCATTTTTCCATTTTCCATGCCTAGTTGTAGGATAGTTGAACTGTTTTACTGTTATACTATTGTGCCTTAGAATGATGGCCAAGTAGTTCATGAGGTTTACATGGGGCGATACGCGCGCTATGCATGTTTTTTTTACAGAGGGCTAAGAGAACCTAGTGTAGTGTACCATGGGGAGAATGGATTTAAGGGCTTCTCCAGAGTGTCTTTAATTTACGATGTGATACCATAGGGGGAATTGAGGATGAGTGCTTCCTTAGAGAGTCAGTAGTTCCTTGACACAGGCCACAGGGTGAATGAGACGTTGAGTGCTTCCCCAGAGAGCCTTTAGTAATATAAGAGACTATAGGGGGAATTGACGGTGAGTGCTTCCTCAGAAAGTCTATTCCTTAGCTGATCCAGAGGGGCGAGAATGTGTGTACTTCACAGAGGGTTTCTAGTACTATAGGTTGAACCTTAGGGGTTAGACTGTGCGAACTACCTAGATGTTACCTTTTTGTTCTACTTGCGTGAGTGGATGTTTCTTGTTTGTAGATTATATGCTAGAAACTGGATTGTAACTACTGTGTATTACCCTAATTATTGCTTACTATTTTCTGCTTGTTGTACCATACCAGCCATATATTCACTGAATGTTAGGAATAGATCTTTGGATGGTTGCCTACTGGGACCTTGTATCGCACCCTGTTTGGGCCATGATTTTGGGCCCAAAAAGATTATATTTTTTGCAGGTATAGATAAGGTAAAGCACCCTTCTACTTCAGGTACTTAACTTGCTGTGGAGCTGGATATCATGAGACCATGATGTGGCTTGCGATGCTGAGGAGTTTACCTATTCTCTTTTTCACTTTGGTTTAGTATTGTATTCAGCATTGTGACTTGTTTGGATGAATTCCTAGACATATGTATCATGAAACATTTTATATACATGTGTGTGTGCTCCAGTTGATTATTGTTAGTCTTTCGCTTTTTATCATTTACTCTTGTATGGATGGTTACAGTTTCTGCTGCTATCTATTTGTTTCTTTTCCGTTGTGTACTCTACCAATGAGGGAATAGTTTCCCCACTATCACATCCAAGTCCATCACTGCTAGTCGACAGCCTCTGGCGTTTGGGGAAATGCGATTGAGGCCATGTGACTAACTGGGTACGGGGCACCTCTGGGTGGCTTCCGGAACATGGACGTTACAAAGTGGTGTCAAAGGTGTCTTTTTTTATTGATTTACTGTTTGGAGCCTTTATCCAGGGTTAGGATGGGTTAGGTACATGGTAATAAGTTGCGCCTGAGAGTAGCTAACCCGTGTACAGGGAAAACCCATACTACCTCATTTATTACGGTTTTCTAGTTTTGAGATTTATGGTTGATATAATTTCACCTAGAGTGATTCACATGAAATGTGTTGGTATTGTTGTTACCACTATATTTCTATTTCTGTCGCAACCCGATGATATGAGGGTATGCCATCTCATGCATCATATAGGCACCTTTTAGATATCACATGCCATACATTCTTGCCATGCCATCTAGGGTGCATTAGCGATTTCATGTTGTTGTGATAGACTTTTTGTAGATTATGCATGATTTTTTTATAGATGCTTGTTAGAATCCCTGCTATTTTTTAGAGGGATGTTTGTACTGTACTTGCTTAGATGAACGCCAAATTTTGGTTCTTGAGTTGTTATGGGCCCTCTTGAATCAGAAATTGGTGGATCAGTGACCTATTTTTTTCCTTATATATGACTGTATTAGAGGCCATGATTTTATTCGCGGGGATTATGGGCCCTCACAAATCGGAATATGGCACCTCAATGCCTTGTTTCTGTGTTTTCTGGACTTCGGTGCAGTTTCTAAGCTACTGCCCGGAAAAACTGAAAATACACGGCATGTAGTTTATATATACACACTGTGTATTTTTAAACCGTTTCACTGACTGTGTGATCAGAAACATGGTTTGTGGAAAGATCTTCAGGAACACGCCATGTACGGTAGGTAGACTCCGTGTAGTGGTGAGTCGTGTACCCAGCCGTGTCACTAACAACATGGGCCGGGGAAGCTCGAGTAGAACACGCCGTGTTTGGTAGGAACACGTCGTGTAGTTTTGTTACAGGTACCTGGTCGTGTCACAAACAACTCGGGTCGGTGTTATCTTCTCCTATACACACCGTGTTTGTTCGTAACACACCGTGTAAGGATTAGCCATGTAATCGGCCAGGTAACTAACAACAAGGGTCGTTGAAACCATGTATACTACACTCTGTGTCCTCAAGGAACATGCCATGTAGTCTCAGTTTAAGTGGACCGTGTGGGTTAGTCATGTAAGGAGACTCGGCCAGGGGAGCAAAGTTCAAGTATATGTCGTGTTTGGGGACAACACACTGTGTAGTTTGGGCTATTGCATGACTTGTGTGGTAGGAATACACGCCCATGTGAATGGCTTAAGAGAACTTGTCGTGTAGTTTTTATACACGTCGTGTAGTAGTGTGTTGTTAAATTTGAATGTTTCTTTCTCATGTTCCCGTTTTGTACTCCGGTGTTCTTAGTCTTTGATAATCATGATCTAAGGTATGCTTTTGATCTTTCAGATCTATGCCTCCGAGACATCCTCTGGTTGTATGTCAGTTGCATGATAGTGAACAGATGACAGATATGGCTGATCGAGGACTTCCTTCCGATCCTCCAGTCGTGCCATCCTTGGCACCATCTGTCGTACCAGTTGCGGGCGCTAATGTGCAGTTTAGAAAAGGATTTATGAGGATGATTTAGACCTTTCAGGGAGAACCGCCTCCTGCCATGACTATGGCAGACTTGACGCAGTTTTTCTAGGTGCAGCATCCTCCTACATTCTCAGGGGAAGGAGGGCCACAGGCTGCATAGTCATGGCTGGAAGCCATGCTGACTATCTTTGAGCATCTAGAAACATCTCCAGAGAGGCGGGTCAAGCTCACTACCTATATTCTATGAGACTCCGCCAAGATGTGGTGGGACGTGATCTCACAGGTGGGTCATCAGTAGGTTGTGGCTTGGTAGGAGTTCATGCGCATGTTTTACGACTACTTCTAACTAGTGACCCTGAAGGACGATCGAGCCTGGGGGTTCATGAGTCTAGAGTAGGGTTATCTTTCTGTTATGGAATATTCCTATCGTTTCACCGAGCTGCAGCGTTTTACACCCACCAGAGGTGGAGATGGGATGTTCTTATCAAGGATGTTTGAGGATGGTCTCAGGTGGGAGATCCGATCGCAGGTGAATCTCTTCCAGTTGACTTCCATCACTTCCATTGTCAACCAGGCGTTGATTGCAGAGCGCAATCAGAGAGACTCTGGAGCTGCGAGCCCGGGCGGTTCTGCTTCCAGAGCTATTGTTCCTCTAGTTAACAGTAGAAAGCGTTGTAGGGAGTCTATGCCCGGTGATTCGAGGAGGTGAGATACATCTTCAGGTATCCAGGTCATATGCTACCAGTGTGGAAGGGTAGGGCACACGAGGCCGCAGTTCCAGAGAAACCCAGTGGAGTGCCGATCTTGTGGAAAGATGGGTCACTTTCAGTGTTTCTTCCAGGTTTCCACACTAGTAGCTGGTGATGCGAGTTCTTCCATGACTCCTCATTCAAGAGCGGCACCACTAGTTTTTCACCAGTCGGGGAACTGGATCTCTTCCATCCAATTGGGTCGAGGTGGAGGTCGAGGCCGTGGTGGTCAGTCACCAGCCTTTCAGCGTCAGCAGGGAGAATCACCTCATAGTGGTCAGGCAGGGTAACAGGGCCACGGGGCAGGCCAGACATTTGCGGTGTAGAAGGCCTATAAAAAGTAGGATCCAAGACCTTCTATAGTTTGAGGTACGATCTTAGTAACCTCAGTTTTATCTTTATCTCTTTTTAATACCAGTGCCACGCATAGCTTTATCTCTGCTGCTTTTGTGGAGATCCTTGTGCTCTGTATATTTTCTTCTGCCGACTTGTTGACTCTAGACGCACCTTTGGGGACGAGTACATCTAGTATACGTAAGTGCAGAGAGTTCCCTCTCGTGGTTGTAGGGTTTCGTTTCTTATGGGATCTCTACGTCCAAGAGATTTCAGGCTATTATGTCATTCTTGGGATGGACTGGTTGGTTCCCCTCCTGGCATTCGTCGACTGCTATTACCAAAGGGTGAGTTTCATTTCAATAGAGGGAGAATCTTTTCTTCATATAGGAGAATGGAAAATTCAGGCGAGTCGAGTAGGACTTGAGCATCATGGGATAGGAGGGGTTACAGCCCAGATTTCTAGTCCTTATCTCGATGACCAGGGGACTTCTCAGTTGGAATTTCCTCCAGTGGAGTATCGTTTCAGGGATGTCTTCCCAGAGTACTTTTCAGGTTTGCCTCCGGAGCATGAGTTATACTTCTCTATTGATCTCGTTCTAGGAGAGGCACCAGTGTCCATTCCTCCTTATACGATGGCTACACCTGAGTTGCTGGAGCTCAAGAATCTATTGGAGGAGTTGCAGGAAAAGAGTTTCATCTGACCCAGTACTTCTCTTTGGGGTTCGCCTTTCTTGTTTGTGAAGAAGGCAGATGGTACCCTTAGGCTCTGTGTGGATTATCGAAAGCTGAACCAGTTGGCGGTCAAGAACCGATATCCCTTGCCGAGCATTGATGATCGTTTCGATCAGTTTCGAGGAGCCTGAGTGTTCTCAGTGATCAAATTGAGGTCCGGTTATCATCAGTTGCATTTTAGACCATCAGATATACCTATGACTGCCTTCAAGAGTAGGTATGGTCTCTATGAGTATACGGTTATGTCGTTCGGTCTCACGAATGCGCCAGTAGTTTCATGGCACTGATAAACTGAGTGTTCTATCCTTACTCAGATTCCTTCATCGTGGCCTTCGTGGACAATATCCTGGTGTACTCTCACACTCAACACGACCATGATACCCATCTTGAGATCGTTCTGAGGATACTGAGAGAGCATCATCTTTATGATAAACTCTCGAAGTTCCACTTTTGTATGGATCAGATTCGCTTCTTAGGTCTCGTCATCTCAGAGGAAGGATTATCCGTTGAAGCAGAGAAAGTGAGAGTTGTAGTTTCTTGGGAGCAGCCGAAGAACATTTTTGAGGTACAGAGTTTCTTAGGGGTGTATGGATACTACAGACGCTTCATTCAGAACTTTTCATGCCTAGAAGCACCATTCAAAGGTCTGACAAAGAAGGGGGCTAAGTTTTTATGATTAGATTCTTGTGAGTCAACCTTTTAGGAGATGAAGGGAAGGTCGAATTCAGCACCGATACTAGTCTTTCCAGATCCAGGCAAGAGCTATATTGTTTATTGTGATGCTTCAGGTATCGGGCTGGGAGTCGTGCTTATGCAGGGAGATGTCGTCGCTGTGTTCGGGTCTCGACAGTTGAGGCCACATGAGAGGAACTACCCGACGCATGATCTGGAGTTGGCAGTTGTCATTCATGCCTTACGTTGTTGGGGACACTACCTTTTGGGAGATCACTTTGTGGTTTCCACCGACCACAAGAGTCTCAAGTACATATTCTCTCAGAATGATCTGAATCTGAGAGAGCGCTGGTGGGTCGAGTATCTTCAGTCTTTCGATATTGAGCTCACCTATACACCAGGAAAGGGCAACGCAGTGGCGGATGCATTGAGCAGGAGAAATCATATTTTGGAAGTTCGGGAGGCCAGCAATGAGTAGCAGCTTATGGATCTATTCTATGAGATGCACTTGGAGGTGCACGACAGACAGGGACAGACATTCCTATCTTCTGTAGTTGTTACCTCTACTCTTCTTGATTGGGTACGGATGAGGCACCTATCAGACTCATATGGCTTAGTCCTATGGGAGAGTGTGTCAGGAGAGGACACTCTTCCTGGATGGACACTAGGAGAAGATGAGATCGTTCATTTCTAGGGAAATGTATGGGTTCCAACAAACATACACAAGGATCTGTTGCAGGATTTTCATTCCTCAATTTGGGAAATTCATCCTGGTGTCACCACGATGTATCAGGATCTTCATCGCCAGTACTGGTGGCCAGGTATGAAGAGATATGGTGCTGGTTTTGTCATGAGATGTCCTACTTTTCAGCAGGTGAAATCATAGCATTAGAGACCAGCAAGCCTTTTACAGTAGTTACCCATTCCTAAGTGGGATTAGAACGACGTCACGATGGACTTCGTGACAGGTTTGACGAGATCACCCCGAGGGAACGACGCTGTTTGGGTTATCGTCCATAGGCTTACGAAGGATTATCACTTATTGCCGATTAAGGAGACCTTCAATGTTGATGAGTTGGGACGGTTGTACATCCAAGAGATTGTACATCTACATGGAGTTCCACACTCCATTTTTTCATAAATGGATGCACGCTTTACTTCTCGGTTCTGGCAGGGACTTCAGAAGGCCTTGGGTACACAGGTGCTTTTGAGTACAGCATACCATCCCCAAACTGAAGGCCAGTCCGAGCGCACAATCAAGGTTCTTGAGTATATGCTCTAATATTTTATTCTAGAATTTGGCGGTTGTTGGGAGAATCATATTCCTCTTGTTGAGTTCTCCTACAACAATAGTTTTCAAGCGACTATTCATATGTCACCTTACAAGGCTTTGTATGGTAGGCCATGTCGATCACACTTATGCTGGCTGGAGGCAAGAGAGGAAGCTTTGATGGGACCTAAATTGTTCAAGAGACCTCATAGAAGATAGAATTGATTCGGAAGAGGATGGATACAGCACAGTCTCGACAGAAGTCTTATGCTGATCAGCAGAGACGACCTCTGGAGTTCGAGTTCGGGGATCAGGTTTTCCTGTGTGTCACACCGAGGTTGGGACACAAGAGGATTCAAAGATAGGGTAAACTCTCACTGCAGTATGTCGGTCTGTTTGAGGTATTGGGGAGAGTTGGGCCGATTGCCTATCAGTTGTAGTTACCTTAGAGGTACCGAGCCATGCAAGACGTCTACCACATCTCTCTGCTCCGACATTATATTTTAGACCCATCTCATGTCTTTCAACCCGAGGAGGTTCAGCTCGAAAAGGATTCATTATTTGAGGAGCATCCTATCTGGATTGTCGATTATAGTACGAAGGTTCTATGTGGGTGATCTGTTCCTCTAGTACGGGTGCTATGGCAGCACGAGAGAGTATAGGACGAGACCTAGGAAAGGGAGGTCGATGTACGATCACAGTGGCTGGAACTCTTTAGGGTTTCTTCTTCTCCCCCTCGTTAGGGAAATTCGGGGACAAATTTATTTAAGGGGGGAAGTTTGAAATAACCCAGATATTCGTTTTCAGGTATTTTTTTCTCCTCCTGGAGTTTTTGAGAAAAGATGGATATCTGCAAATATTTGAAGTACATGCTGTGTACTTTCTGAGTACACGCCGTGTACTCCCTTGTCGCACTAGGATGTGTGCTGGCAGTGTCCGGTCCACACACACTATGTATAGAGGCGATGTGGTGGCCATTTAAAGTGGATTACAGAAAAATAGAGTACACGCCGTGTACCCCAGAAGTACACGCTGTGTATTTTCTTTTTTTTTGCTAAACAGATCGGGGTCGCGCCTGATGGACAGAACACTCTCCTTCTTTAGGTTATTCGTCTGATAGTGACCTGTATGGCCACGATTCTTCTCCGGATTCCCGAGCCTCCATCTGTGCTCTAAATCGACCGCTGTCAATTGCGTTGGAACCACAACGGTGAGTTCTTCCTTTTCTTAGAGCCTTGTTTCCCAATTTCTCCTCTTTTTCAAGATATCGTTGGTTGAGTGTTTTTGACGTTTTCTCAGATCCTCAACATTATAAGGAGAATCAGTCATCGTGGTTCATGTATATCATTCTCCTAGCATCGAGGTAGGTGGTTTGTGCCTTTCTATAGAAATTCTGTGATTATTTTGTGCAAATTCCACCAATACCCTTGAATGAGGTATTGTGTGTTTCCTGTTTTTCCCTTTTTGTTGCCTGCTATGCTTGATTGCTTGAGTAGAGGTAATTGTTTGTGAATAGGATAAATTGTATTGTGCTCTGGATGTTTTTCCATATATGTTTTTCTTGTTTGGAGTTTTTCTAGTTGCCATGCCTAGTTTTAGGATAGTGGAATTGTTGTACTGTTATGCTGTTGTGCCATAGAATGATAGCCAAGTAGTACATGAGGTTTACTTGGGGCGATACGCGCGCTATGCATATTTGTTTTACACAGGGATGAGAGAACCTAGTGTAGTAGACCATAGGGAGAATGGATGTAAGGGCTTCTCTAGAGTGTCTTTAATTTACAATGCAAGACCACATGGGGAATTGACGATGAGTTCTTCCTCAGAGAGTTTGTAGTTCCTCGACGCAGGCTACACGGGGAATGAGATGTTGAGTGATTCCCTAGAGAGCCTTTAGTACGATACGAGACTATAGGGGGAATTTATGGTGAGTTCTTCCTCAGAGAGTCTATTCCTTAGCTGAACTAGAGGGGAAAGACTGTGTGTACTTCCCTGAGGGTTGCTAGTACTGTAGGTTGAACCTTAGGGGTTAGACTGTGAGAACTACCCAGAGGTTACCTTTTTGTTCTACTTTCTTGAGTGGTTGTTTCTTGTTTGTAGATTTTATGCTAAAAACTGGATTGTTACTGCTATGTATTAACCTGATTACTGTTTACTATTTTCTGCTTACTATACCTTACATGACATATATTCAATGACTATTAGGCACAGATCTTTGGGCGATTTCCTACTGGGACCATGTATCACACCCTCTTTGGGCCATGATTTTTGGTCCCAAATAGATTATATTATTGCAGGTATAGATAAGGGCAAGTTCCCTTCTACTTCAGGTACTTGACTTACTATGGAGCTGGAGAGCATGGGACCAATCTCTGGCTTGCAATGCTGAGGTGTTTACTTGTTCTCTTTTGCACTTTAGATTAGTATTATATTCATCATTGTGGCTTGTTTGGTTGCATTCCTAGACATATGAATCATGCATCATTTTATATACATGTGTGTGTTCTCTTGTTGTTTATTGTTAGTCTTCCACTATTTATCATTTACTCTTGTATGGATGGTTACGATTTCTGCTGCTAACTATTTGTTTCTTTTCTACTGTGTACTCTTCCAATGAGGGCATAGTTTCCAGACTATCACATCCAAGGCCCTCACTAATAGTCGGCAGCCTCTGGCGTTTGGGGAAATGCGCTTGAGGCCATGTGAAAAAATGGTTACGGGGCGCCTCTGGGTGGCTTCCGGAACCGGGACATTACAATTCATTCATGGATTTTTGGGTAATACAGTTACAAAATCCAAGGTGATGTCAACCCATTTCCCAGTAGAATAAGGTAGAGTTTGCATGAACCTTCTTGGATGTTGTCATTCGACCATAACTTGTAGATAGACTAAGCATCATAATATATAATCTTCAATTTCACCCTTCATGTTGTCCAACCAGAAATGTTCTTTCCAATCTCTATATTTCTTAGTGCTACCAGGATGTATAGAGAAATTTTAACTATGTGCATCATCCAATAAATAACTTTTTTGCTCGGGTATGTCTGGAACACAAATACTGTTCCCAAATTTTATAATTATGTCTTCATATACGATGTGTTACTACTTCCCATCATTCACCTCAATATTTTTATTTTGAATATTCTCATCACTATGCTGAGAACATTTAATTATTTCCAATAAAGATGGTGGAAAACCAATTGACGAATTAGTGAAGTTTCACCATCATTGAAAATTCCCATCTCCATCCTTATTAGATCCATGAATACAAGATCTATTTCAATCCAAATTTTGTATAGAACTCTATGATCCTTCCTTCTCAATGCATCAACTACCTTATTTTCCTTTCCTGGTAGGTACATTAGGTAAAAAATCATAATCCATGAGTAGTTCGACCCATGGCATATTCCTCATGTTGAGTTTTGTTTATGAGAAGATATAATTCAATCTCTTAGGATCCATATATATCTCACATCTTTATCTATAGAGATAATTGATCCATATATTTAGAGAAAATATTATAGCTGCTTACTCAATATCATGAGTATGATAGTTTTTTCATGAATTTCTAATTTCCTTGATGCATAGGAAATGATTCTATCATTCTGCATAATGACGCAACCAAATCCATTAATTGAAGAATAATTATATATCACAAACCCATCATTCCATACTAGTAGTGATATGAATAAATAATTCACCAAAATCCTCTTTATTTCTTCGAAATATTCCTCGCATTCTTTTTTCAATATGAACATGACCAATTTATGAGTAATTTTGGTTAATGGGATGGCTAATCGGGCAAAGTTATGAATGAAATGGTGACAATAACTTGCTAAAAAAATAAAACTATGTACATTAGTTTTGTTCATTGGTACAGGACATTCCTAAACATCCTTTTACCTCATATGATCAATGTATATTTCATCTTTATAGACAATATGGTGAAAAAAATAAACTTATTGAAGCCAAAATGTACACTAAACATCCCATATAATTTATTTATTCTAAGATTATTTAGAATAATTTGCATGTTATTTTCATGATCTTTATAGAATTTGGATTATACCAAGATATCATCAATAAATACCACAAAAAAACTAATCAATATATTTCTTTAAAAAATATTCATTAGATCCATGAAAATAGAGGGTGCATTATTCAGTCCAAAAAGAATTATTATAAACTTATAATTCCCATAATGACTTAGAAATTTTGTCTTTAAAATTTCATCATTCCTCACACAAAAGTGATGATATCAAGAGAGAAGGTCATTATCTAAAAATATTGGGCCCTGTGAAGTTCGTCAAATAAATCATCAATGTGAGGGAGGTGATACATGTCCTTTATCGTAATTCCAATGATCTCTATATATTCAATTCATAACCTCATAGATTCATATTTTTTCTAAAAAAAAGAACCAGAGCACCCCATGTAGAATTATTAGGGAGAATAAACCCCTTACTACTCATATCCTATAGTTTCTTCTTCATTTTCACTAATTCCACTAGGGCCATTCTATAAGTATTCTTTGATATAGGCCTTTCACCAGGAAGTAAATCAATAAAGCACTCAATGTCCCACAATGGAGGATTTCTAGGTACATCCTTTGGAAACACATCAATGTATTCCTACACAAGAGGTACATACCCTTTTTGAAAATTACTTTCATTAACCATAAATATTGCATTCTCTCTCACCCCTTGAATTGAATTCAGTAGAACTGATGAGGGTAGATCTATATGAGAATCACATGGTGATGTTTCTTCCGTAATGATAAAAGATCCAACATCATTCTCAAAAATAGTAACAATATTATTATATAAATATATTTTCACATCATAATTTTAATGTCAATACATAACAAGGATTATATCATATTCAATCATGGGTATGATGAAAAAATCAGTAGATAAAGCGCGTTCATATTCCATAATGGGGTCTACCTGACACATCTTTTTTGTAATGAAACTTCTCTTAGGTGTTTTGTTTAATAACTCCTTTATCAAATAAAATTTTAAATATCCAACTTTCTTGGAAAGCAAGGAATATATAAAAGCATATGATGAGTTAGAATAAAATAAATAATTAGCTATGTTTGAGGAAATGATTAAATTACCATCCACCATATCATTAGAAACTTCAACCTCAACAGTTGTGATAGTATAAGCTTAGCCTTGATCCATTGAACTTCATTGGGGAATGTTACCTTGAAGATGAGGAAAATCATTTGAATAATGTACCATATCCTGGAAATTGTAGCATCAGAAATTGGTAGCTTATTTCTTCCCCTTAAAATCATAGGGGCGGTGAACTTTTATACACACTTGTAACAAACAACCATACCTTTCACGCATGTAACTGGGTGGTTCTTTCCACAATTATTACATGGTGGTAAGTAAAATCTTCTATTATTCCCCATTTCCTTATAAAATTTTCCATAGTTTTCATCATCCATACTCTTCCACTTCATTCCTTTAAAGTCATAAGACTTAGAGAAGTTATTTTCCATCTTGATGGTACATTAGAAAATATCTTCGTATGATGAGAAACGTTGGTAGACTAGTTCCCTTTAGAGGAATGGTTTTAAACCACCAGATAATCATTCAATCTTGTTCCTTGGATGATGAATGGAGTTTGTGGAATGTCATTATAACCTTGTGATGTTAGATTCATTCTTTTCAAAATTCTCATCCTCTTTTTACTTCAGATTTAGAAACTTCCTTTCCATATCTTCTCATTGTTTATGAGGGGATTATTTTTCTAAGATGATTACCTTAAAATATCTCCATTAAATTTTTAATATTTATTCTTCCTCCCGAGTGTTTTTAATTAAAGACCACTACTAGTCAGCATATCCCGATAGATAATAAAATACCATGATAACATTCTCTCTTTTGTTACATCCCAATTTGAGAAATAACTTCTCTAAAGAATATCTCCACTTCTCCACTATGAATGGGGTTTTTTTCCATTGAATAATGGAGGTTTTTTTCAAATAAATCGGTCTAATGAAGCTTCTCCACATTCTGGATATGGATTCTTTATACAGGTATGGTTATTGTTCATAATTTGAGTTAATTGTCCCAATATAGTTATAAGTTTCTCACCAGTTGTCGAATCCTTGATCCTGCATCATTATTTTTCATTGAAGGGATATCCATACATATGATACATGCATTTGTGAGGCTTCAATTCCATCCCCAATATTCTATCTCAAAAATAATACCTTGCACCATATTATTTTATGAGTAAAAATGTATAATCCCATCTTAGAAAAATACCTAGCATAAATTGAAATCCTATCCATAGTTAATCTCATAATCATAAATAGTTTTTTATTATAGAAAAATTTAAATTCAATTCCTTCATAATTGGTTGTAATAAAAATGTTTGTTATCCTAAGTATATATCCCAGGAATTTCAAACTAGGTGTGCAGTAAGGGGCGTTTTCGAGTACGATGATACCATGGGTCAAGTCTGAAACTCATTAACAAAGTTGTTACTCATAGGTACATATGTTCCAGAACCATATCCACATGTAGTATCAAGAAAGGGGTTTATTTTATATAAATATCAACATAATATATTACTTACCAAAATTCTAGGATGTTCTTGTTTATTTATCCTCATAGACTATCTTATGGATTTGTTCCCTAATCTACATTTTCTAAATCTAGTTTAAAATAATTCTAGTAAGCTTACTTTGATACCAAGTTTAATGATGTAACCTTGGTTTCCTTGATCTTGTGCCCTATTTGATTACATTACAATGAATATAATAAAGTAGTATCCTGAAGGAATGAATAGATAAGTATTTTTGGAAAAACATATACATATATATGTTCAACATTACAACTTAAAAGGAAATAAAACATATCAACTTCTTTTGAATCACATATAATATCCTAGACTATCATTTCAAGTCATTAATAATATACTTCTTAAAAACCAAGGGAAAATAAATAATGTCAAAGGGGTGAGATTAGATGCTCAATAAGGGTGAATAATACATTGTATGAAATTATAAACAAAAAAACTATGTATGATGAATAACTAAAAATTCCTACCTTTAAAATTGTATGTGATAATAATATTGATGGAATAAAAACTGATTAAATAATTCCATAAAATATAACCATTGATAGAATAATTGTCAAATAATCACACAGAATATCACTATCTTGTTTTATAATGAGGTAATGCATAATTCCAGACATCATAATCACAATGTCAAGGCCTCATACTAAGGCCATAATAACCATTCTATCAAGAAATCATGCCAAGACAATAGTCTATCTCATGAGACCCACTGACGCATCGAGGAGCTATATAGGGCCCCAACCATGAACTAATAATTCCAATGAATTCCACATATGAATGTAAATAAACATAAAAAAACATATACATTCATATTAAAACTAACATATGAAATGTAAATAGCTTTCCCCAATCATTAAACCTAAACACTAACCATTCAATGTAATATAGTGAATGGTATCAAGACATCACATCCATATTAAAAATATTCATAAACAATTCAATACTAAATTATAGATAATATCATAAAATATTAATCCCATAATAATCAACATGATTGTTGAAATAGGTGACAATACACTAATAAAATCATTAAGTAATTATTGAGATAAATAATCCTCTACATGGAAAAGATTACTTATTTTGGAAAAATAATTTTATAGAACCAGATGTTAATTAAGGTAGTTTTTCATAATTAGAAAACTGATTTTTTGTTCTTTTCTAAAATCATATTATAGAGTTCCCTTGAAAATAGGTTATAATTCAATAAATTCCTATTAAACAGGCTTGTTTATCAGGAATGATAATTGAAAGGTCATTTTTAAACATATGAATCCACATAAATCATAAAATAATTATGGTTGGTACACATATATAGAAAATTAACATAGAATTTATGTTCAGTATATAAGAATAAATAAGAATTTTATTGGCGTTAAGAGAGACAAAGAGTATCCAAAAAGAAAATGGAGGTTCAGGTAGAAAACCCATACCTTTGGTTCGAACATGTTTCCCTCTTGAACATAAGGTCTTGGAATATGAAAGTATACATATTAATAACAATATTCATAAAAAATTAGAAATTTATTTGATTTATTATAATTTTATTAAGTTCATTTATTTTCGTTTTATGTGTTTATAGATTCAATATCATCGTTTGTTAGTGTTCATTTCATTAGTTTTCATGATCAGTTCGTTTATATGGAAGTTAATGTAAAATGATAATTGAATTCCAAAATTGATGTTATTTGTTACTAATTTTCATTCATAAGGTTAAATGTACATATAAGTCATTTTTTCCATTGGGTGAGTATGAATCATTATATAAAATTCTAATGATAAGCACCTTGATTAGTTTGGTGGTTTTTCCACAACCACAAACTCATTTTGTTTTATAAATTATTAATATGTGTAAAAAACATACTACAGAACATTAAATATAATATATTACATATATTATGATCTTTTTAAAAAATAAAAATGGTTTTGTGACCATTATTTAAGATGGTAATAGAATATGATACCCTGTCATCATTGAATGTGATAAATTAACACATCACGTATGATGTTTTAATTTCTAGTATAAATGAAGGGGAAATGAGAGAAGATGATGAATTATTACATTATCATCACAATATTACATTAAATTTATGGTATTAGAGTTATAAATACAATCGGAGGAATGGATGTGAGGAATGAAAAAGAAAGAAAGAAAGGAAGTTGAAAGAAAATAAATGAAATGAAAGGAGGAAATGACCACTTGAATCTGTCTTCCTTCAAAGCCTTTTTAGGGGACATGATTTGGATTTCTGAAGATACCAATGGGTGATGTTGTTGGGGAGGCTCTTGGGAGGGGATTTTATAGTAATTTAGTAAATTTACAGGGGTTTGGAGGAGTGATGAGACGAGGGAGTGATGGGTGGCTTTTATAGTGGAGGAGTTGAGTTATTCCCCATTATTTTAATCATTATTTTATTATTTTGGATCAATACTGTGAATAGTCTTTATTATTATGAACAATACAGTAATAATTTCATTTTAATTATAACCATGTGTGCTTACATCATCCTTACATCACTTCTGACTCAATAAACCTTATATTTAGCATTTATTGCAAATTATCATATTTTATTATTCACCAAAAAATCATGTATTTTAAAAAAATACCAAAAAGTCACCCTAAACATTTATCAATGTGTATAATTTTAAAATGAACTCGAATTTATCAATATAATTTTTTGAATAAGATAATTTTAATTTTCAATTAAAATCATTATTTACTTGAAAATTTAATATTTTAAATTTAAAACTGATTTTTTAATAGCTTTAAAAATTAATTGAGGTCTCATAAAATTATCCTAAAATCCTTAAACAAAGAAAAAATTATTTAATAATTCATTTTATAAAAATGTATTTAATTTTAAAAAAATTATTAATTTAAAATTATAACAAAATATTTATTACTCACAAACATACCAACTCTTAATTTTTAATTTCTAAAAATTCTCTATTTCATTTATAAGGTGTATAAATTTTATTTATACTTTCATGGGATTAGTTACTATTACTAAGGATTATATTACTATTAATAAGGGTACATTACTATTTATAATGGTATATTACTATTCACCATAAATGTGTGTTAATCCTATCAGACTCTAAATATCTTACTGAACGCAATTGTGTATGTCATTTTTTTTAATTTTAATTGCAAAGGTGGAAAACTTACATTTACTGCCTAGGTTATAATAATTTGTTGTTTTGTAGAGACTAGTTGTTTGATAAATTCAATATTTAATTTATTTATAAATACTTGGGGTGTTACAACATTCATCAAGGGGGTGGTACATCTCCATGGAGCTACTCATTCTATAATTTTTTATAGAGATTCTTGTTTCACGTCACGGTTCTGGAAGAGGTTACAGATGGCCTTGGGTATGTTGGTGCCTCTAAGAACATCCTATCACCAGAAGATTTATGGACATACAAAGTGTACTATTCTGGTGCTAGATTATATTCTTTGTGAGTGTGTCCTAGATTTTTTGGATTCTTAGGAATAGAGAATTCCCCTTGTTGAGTTTTCTTATAAAAAAGCTTGAAATATACAATTGAGATGGATCTCTATGAAGAATTTTATATAGTCTATTTCACTGAAATATTTTCTTGCTAGAGATAAGGAAGATAACTTTACATGGACCACGTATCATGTAAGAGACTACAAAGCATGTCCAGTTAATCAGGGAGTGCATATAAACAGCTTAGTCTAGATTGTAGTCTTATGCTAACATACAACATCAACCTCTCATGTTCGATGTCAAGGACCATATTCTCATCAATGTATCACCCATGTTGGGGAATAGATGTATTCGTAAGTAGTGTATGTTATCAATGATATTCAATGGACCCTTTGAGGTTGTGAAGTTTATCAGATCAATGGCATTCCATGTAAAATATCCTCAATGATAACAATACATGAATGATGTATCTCATGTATCTTAGATTATCAAATACTATCCAGACCTAACTCACGTCTTTTATCTAGATGAGGTTGAACTAGATATGAATGAATCCTTCAAGGAGTATCCAGCTTATATTATTGATCAGATCATAATGACACTCTAGGGAATGTCTTTTCGTCATGTACGAGTGTTATGGCAGCATGCCTAGGTACAAGACGAGACCTGGTAGTGGGAAGATGATATAAAATCTCAGTACTCAGTACTCTTTGACGATAGTGCCTCTTTTCCCTCATAATGACAACTCATGGATAGATTTCTATAAATATGTGATGTTGTAACGAACCAAATTTTTTCTATGGTACAGATCAGTTGTTTTTCATTTTAAATATTTCCTTTAATCATGGTAAAGGTATACTATGGCCTAGGGAAGTCTCGTGGATCACTTGGGGCTTGTTCGAATCCTAGAGGTATAGAAATATGGGATTCATTTTGGGCCGCATTTTTAGTGTAAACTATGCGACCATTCCACACAGCTTGACAAAATTGTGTTCTAGTAGACAGGGGTCCTATAAGTCTGCACATTTTTTCCATAACTGTATGGAACTAGGTGCACGACTGTGTGCATTTCTACTGTTTCGAAGAGTGTAGATCCACACAGTTTATGAATGGTTTGTAAAATATGAACGTTAATTGTGGAAGCCCAATTTTGCAGAAATATTACCATTTTCACCCTCTCTCATCTTAAAATATAATTTTCCCTTTTTATCCTACCTCTCGTGGAGAAAATTGATGATTTCGCCACTTTAAGACAAAGAATCCTTCCAGAGTAGGCTTTGACCTAGAGTATTTTTCTGGTATCCAATCCTTGATCCATTAGAGGTGTTGGGTCTATTAAGGTGAGATATCCTAGTCTCTCTAATCCTATCTATTTTTCCCTTTCCATATGTTACACTATTTAGATGTAGTCTCATTCACCATTTTTTCAGGGTTTTGGATGGAAACTCATATCGCATCCAACCTGATTCGAATGTAAGATCTATATAAAGTGAGGATTCATATAAGACCCCACGGTCGGTGGCCACATAGTTTTCCATTTGATTTTCAGTTGTTTTGTATTAACTTTTTTGTGTCATGAGATGTCCTTTATTGAGATTCTTTGTTGTGTCGATTCCTACATGCCTAATTTTTCATACTACATTGACATAGTTTTATTGGAGCATGGTTAAGGGTTTCAATATCACCTATGATCTATAATGACCCCAAACGGTTGTGCCTACCAAATTTTCCATTTTAGGCCAATTTTCCAAAGATAACCAAATATTTTTTGTATCCCCCGGCTTAGGTTTAAATTGAAATGAATATTTCCTCACATGTATTTTGATGAACCCAATATTTCCCAGGGGTGTCTAGACCGGTTAGTCTTGAAATTTCCAAAATGTGTATGTGATTATTTGATATGACCTTTTCCAAGGCTTGTGCTCTTTTAATAAGAATTGACATGTCTGGAAATGGGAATGCGATTTCTTGATTAAATTGGTTCACATGTAAGTAATGGTTTCCCTTATAATTATTGAAATGTATTAGACATTTATAGGATGTTTTATTACCATCACCTATGCTTAGGCCCATTAATTTCCTTATGTTAATTAGAATTGGGTAAGGCAAATGGATTTAATGAGATGATTTTACTCATTCCTTGAAGTGAATATGTTACCAAGACTTGTTTAATCTTTAAATTTAATTTCTTAAGATGTTATAACTTATATATTATCGTGATAATGAATGTTCCAAATAAATGGGTATGGGTGTGATGAGGGAATTAGAGGTGTATGCCTCATCCCATGTGTACTTATAAATGTTATAGCTTATTGTTTATGGAGATAAGGGACCATGAGATCCCTAATGGGAAGACAGTGTGAGATTATATATGAGGACCTATAGTCTATGAGAGCCTTCAGGTAGGGAAGACTATGAATGGCACATTCCGTAATGTTAATATACTGTGAGAGCTCTTGGAGTTGGTCTAGATGTTAGACTGTGAGAGCTACCATAGTATTGGATGTCTGAGAGTTACGTCCTGATCCATCCCAACATATATATATATATATAATTATTATCATTTATATGTACAGTAAATTTCTCAAACATACCATCCATGGGCTAATGCGGGTAGGCCCACCAAGATTCTACTAGGGAACCTGAGCAGGAGGTTATTTATATATTTAACATTTCATTATTTATCTATTCTATCTAAAAAATTATTTATACAGAAGAATAGACTCATATTACACGTAGAGACCATTGGTGGTGGACTACCTAGATGTTTTCTCCCACCCTACTAAGGCCTCCCCTAGAACACTTCAAGATTGTTTTTTGTAGGTACTAGTAAGGGTATGGTGCCTGCTACATGTTGTTTACTTGTACTACATAGTTAGAGAATAAGAGCATATGATTGAACTTAGGCTCAATATTCTCATGGAGCCACTTTTTTCATTTTTCTTTTATACTACTATAAAGAATTTATATTACTTGTTTGTTATTTTCCTGGTATTAGAATGCCATGCATACATGTTTGCATCAAACATTGCATATAAATATTTATCTACAATATTCAGTTATTCAGTCTTTAATTACTTTTTTATTTAGTTATTTGATATGCTTCCACTATTTACTGTATATGTCTATTGTAAATGATTTCATTACTACCCACTATTTGGTGTATCTAATACGTTACTATGAAGGGGGTGTATAGTCTCCCTATTGTACTAACTACACACCCCAACTCCTAGTCAGAAGCCCCGAGTTTATAGAGAGGTGTGCCAAGGGTCGTGTGGCAACCAGTCTTGGGGAATGAGTTAAGTGGTATTCAGGTCGGCGACATCACATTAAATGTTAATTTAAATGAACACCTTATACAATTCACTCATTTTATGTCAAATATATTAGATGATTTTAATTATTTTACACTATTAATTATTAAAAATAATAATAAATATTATTGTTTCTAGTTATTTTCAGCTTCAATTTATATTTCATGGTTCACCATTGAGAAAAAGAGGTGTTTTGAAGAATTACTGAACACAAAACGAAGAATGTTAATTTCATTTCAAAATTTTAAAAATATAATTTCTTTTTTAAAATTTGAATTTAATTTTTTTCCATAATCATTTCTTATTTAAAAAACAAAATTATATTTTTCTATAATTGAGTGTATGTCATTTTTTTGAAAATATCATCTTCTTGGTAATTATAGTTCATTCATTTTTTAGATGAATTTTTATTCACTAAATATGTTTAATTGGTCACTTATGGTTAAGAAATGATTTATGTTTTGGGGAATTTAATGTGGAATTATTTTAATACGTTTTGTTATATCTTTTTTATAATATTCTTAACTTTTTTATGATTCAATGAATATTTAATAATAATTTGTTAAACCAATTTTTTTTCTATTGAATATTTTCATTCATTCAATACATCAATGAAAATGAGTATTTTAGGTGATTAATTGTTCAAATGTTTATTATTTTTATTTTCATTTACATTATGTAATTTGTTTTGAATGTTTTTAGATTTAAATTAATTTAAATAAAAATATCATGTTATTCTCAATGAATTTTGATTTTTTGACTTTATTCATTCAATATTCAATGTTTTCAACTTTAATTTAAATTACAGAAACTCGTTTTCAATTCAAATTTTAAATATATAATTATTTGATTATTATATACTGTTTTAAATTTGATATTCTGAATTAATAAATTATATCTTGTGTTTGCATAATCCTAGTATGTGATACATATGATTTGTATCATTTTATTTATAGTTTTATAAAATTTTCTAGCTGGAAATGTTTGAAAATCGGTAGTGGAAGATCTATAATATGATTTTTACAATAAATCAAATGATATATAATATATTTTATGGGAAAATTTAGAAATATAAATTATTTATTTATAAGTGTAGTTAATACATAATATATTCTCAAAAAAAATATTGATGTGTAATATTTTACAGTTCTTTAAAATTGGAGGACACTTGATTTATATGTTTTCCAATTTAATAAATGTAATAATTTTTTATACATAAGATATATTATGAGGGGATACGTTCATTAATAATAATATTTTATAAGAATATAGATGATATACAACAATCTACAAAAAGAATTCAGAAAAAGTTCATATATAATATTTACCATTCTATGAGAGTAATACATAATATTCAAGATTTATCTAATTTTTTTTGAAAATCGATACACAATATAGTATTTAGAGTTCATTTTACATAATTAAATAGAGATTTAATATTTTAAAAAAGTTTTTTATATAATATAATTTCTCATATACATTATAATTTAACATATTTTACATTTCATAGTTTTATGTCATGTCGGCTAACAAAATGAATTTAGAATTATATTATAGCAATGTTCATAAATAAAAATTAAATATTATAAATTTCATAGATTTGAAGATTAGGAATTGGGAGAAACTATATGTTCTCATGTTAATATTTTGAGGACTGAATAAAACCATAAAATGATTCTAGGTGCATAATACATAAAATTATATCTATGAGACATTTGTGTCAAGGTCATTTCCAAGGATTTCTACTCAATTCACCTAAATAAGATGATGAACAATGAAGGGAACTACATAAAAATAAGATATGATATATTGATGAAATTTTCAATGAGGAAATACATGGATGGATCCCTCTTATATTAATCTGAAGGATCCTTTTCAACATGATTTTTTTAAAAATTATTTCTTATGATAGATAATAGAAGAACAACAATATATAAGGACTAGGGAAAACTATGAAAGTAGATGGGTATGATATATTTCGATGACATTGTAAGATATTATCAGATAAATAAAGTATAATATAGAGGAGGAACTAACATTTTGTCTCAATAGATAATATTATTTTCTCCCTCATTTATTTTTTTCAATATTTTTAATATCTTGGGATTATGTTGTCCTTCTATACATGTAAAAATTTACAATTGTTAAAATATTTATGGGAATATACATTTGGGTTATTTTATCCATTAATGTTTTTATTTTATCCTTTATCATTACCTTTCATTCTTATTGAGGTCATTCCAATCAATTCATATTTCTATTTTTTTGGTTGTAATGAAAAAAGAAAAAAAAACAATAATACTATTTTTAACAAATTACCTTATAATAATATGTTTATAGATCATGTTTTTGAACTAGAAGAATATAAATTCATAGGGATATGAGGATTTATTCTATGAATGAATCTTAGTATTTTTAATCCTCATTGTGATAATTATTCTGATATTAATCATTCCATCAATCTTTTTTAATTGAATTTCTATTTGATGTATCATAGCATGTCTCCAACTCCATAACACTATATTAATAATCCTTAATTCCAACCACTCACATTCACCCCTTACATTACATCACTTTTCACTCTTCTATTATGTATCCAAATTCATACTAAATGTTTATTAGTTTAATGATTATTGATCCCTTAGAATTCTCACCCTCCTTCCCTTAGGTCCAACCCTTCACTTTAATATAAGTACAGCAGATTAGTGGTCGTGATGGCCTCCAACTCACAAAGACAATAAAATGAATTTATATGTTTTAAACATGAGATTAAGTCTCATAAAACACTAATGATATTTCTTCACAAGATAGTTGTTCACAATAAATACTTTTTTACTAGGAGATATAGAACCACCACTAAGAGGTGTCAATCTATAGTTAATTAAAAACACTCAATTAATTAATTTTTATCACTAGTTAGTTCATATTTATCTCAAATTTGATGATTTTTTGATGTGATATAGAGTCAGAGAACACACATAGCACAATGATAAAAATTTATTCACCAACTAGTTTTATCATGTGGATTACCCCCAATGAGGAATGTTTTTGATACTGATTTTGATGTTCATATTTTAATTTCAATATTGAACATGAATGGATCAGAGAGATGGCCTTAGACTACCATGTGAAATAATTATTTATATGAAATAAATTAATCAATATTTATATCCCTCAAATCAACAAACTATGGCATTTGATCTCATGTTTACCCTCGTTATTCTACTCATTTCTTAGAAAATCCCTCATAAGTGTTTTCATGAAGAAAAAAAATGTAGGATAAATCATTGTATAATACAAATAGAAAATAAAATTTCTTGATATTGACCACATTCTATTTATAGAGTATAAAAAATAGCAGTGTGTAATACTCTCTACCTTTAATATGTTTAGATCTAGTTGACATTGAAAGTGAATCATTAAGATCCTCAAACTTGTTCAAACTATGGAATTATTATCCTGGTGTGAATCATGTATATTTTAATATATTCATATATTTGTAGAAATATTATTGGATGTGACAATTGTTATTTTGGATTGATCACTATAATTCATCTTTCTTATGGGACAAGGAATTCTCACATCATTGGTATTGTGGTGTGGTTTTATTTTGATGTTATCATCTCCTCACTAATGGTGGGATGGTAGTTCTATTAATGGTATATTCTTTTATCCATCATGACATATTTACTCCTTGGAATGATGGTATTATTATTTAATTATTCATTAAATCCTTACAAATATGATATAATTTGTCTTATATCGTAGGTTGTGATATAAAAAAGTCATATGGTACCAAAATTAGAAAATTAGTGGCATGTGATTATAATTTGTATGGTCATGTGATCTATTACGATATGGATATATTATAGAGCATGGTTGTTGCCTTTGTCCATGAATATCATAGAATATGATTAGTAATTATCATAAGGAATTCTTAGGTATGTTATACCATGTCAAACATTTATAATTTACATTCAAATGAGTCTTCCAAGATTGAAATCATCAAAGAGGTACTTCATAATATGTAATTCAAGGGAGTATATGAATTCATCTAAAAGGGTTTCATGAATTTTTCAGGCATTTATTCGTGTGTTTTAACACATGAGTGAATGAATGAATTGATATGGAAAATCCACATGTGATTTATATAAAATGAAACCCCCATTCAATGTTTACTAGCACACCATAGATGAAATGGTGATCCCACTCATGTGATAATTTATTTTGATTCAATACATTGATTCACAAAATTGGGAAAATTATTTTTATTGTTCATTCCTGATCATTGTAAATTATTGAAGAATGAAATATCAGAAATAGTACATTTAGTGAAAGTTTCATATATATACTTTTTATTAATTTAAAATATTCATGATTTTATTTCTTCTTTAATTGTCCATCTTGAATTGGGTTTGTTGATTACATCGACAGTTTCTAATATGTGTTGTTAAAACATTTTGAAAAACCATATGGGTATCAGAGACTATAATATGATTCTATAAATGAGATCATTTTACAAATTCATTATTTTATATCACAGTTCAAGAAATATTTATATCATTAAATATAATTTTCCTAAAAATGCCACATATTTGTTCAAGCCATATCATATGTCTTTCAAAAATATTACCTTACTATACTTTTATAATATTTTCAAAAAAATGAGTATCATATCAGATTTATAATATATGTTTGGGTAAAAAAAATATGATGTGATGTGTTATATTACACTTTTACGTGTCAATCATAGGATAATATATAGTTATCACCCATAAAATATGCCTAATGGAACTAAACCATTTTTAACACAACATTGTTATAAGTCATATTCTATAACTCCCACTGAATCCTTAAATATGATTCAGTAATGAAGTAAAATTATTTAATTCCAATTATAAATTGAGGTTTATTGTTTCTAATTTATTTTTAAATAATGGTAAATGGTATCTTGGGAATATTTATTCATTTACAAATACTTTATGAATTATATAATTATAAACATTTTATAATTATTTATTTAAATTTTTATGAAACATTTATTACAAAAATATTACATAACATTAAATGAAAATATAAGTAAACTCATTTAGATAATGATAAAAAATTACTTATGATCAATATATAATGTTTATATTGAGAAATCACAACAATAATTTATAATGTTTTTATAATTACTAAATGAGGTTGAAATATAAAGTGTTTATATTTTAAGATTATAATTTTATTTAAACCATTATTTGAAATGTTAAATTCAAGGGCCCTATATAGGATATTATTTAAACCATTTAATTTTATTTTTGTTCGTAAAATTGATAACAATTTAAATAATCTTAGGTATATTATATTTATAATATGTAAAATGTATACATTATAAAAATTCTAATACAAAATATTTGTAATTTTAAAAATATAAAATATTAAAAAATATATATCATATAATAAATAATATAATAATTTAATATAAATTAAAAAATATGAACATTTTTATTAAATATTATAGAATTTTCACAATAATTATCAAAATTATAAAGTATTTATAGTTATATTTTCCTAATGAATTTCTCATAAATATTTATATCATGATTAAAAATGAGAATTTTTAATATATTTAAAATTTATTCATTGTTTATTATTCATGAATATAAATGATTTATATTTTAAATATTTTTAGGCATTAGATAAATTTTTAAACTACGTCTAGATATTATCTCACATGTATATAATTAGTCACATGTTGGGTATGATAATGGGATGAGTTCTCCATCTATGTCCTCTTTTATTTTTAATTAATGTCATTATCATGAATTTATCTATTAAATATACTGTATATGTTTTTATTTGTAGCTATAATGAATTATAATATATCTTTATTAGTGTATCTCTTATTAGATGGAATTCCAATTAAAAATCTCATCGGCCTAGAGACATATATATTATTCTGAAATTGTGGGAGTTAATTATCTGTGCCTCTAGGATTAATCATTAATTTTTTTTAATTTACTAAAATATTAAATCTTTACATGAAATTTTCATGTAACTTAGGTAAAATTTTATTTTTCATATGTGTGAATATATTTGGGTTCTATTATTAACTATTTAACACAAACTCTATGTTATACAAATAGTACCTTATCAATATGGTCTGAACATATTGATTTAGAGGAATGAAAACGATTCTAAAATAAATTCTAAAAATAATGTTTATATAAAGGGTATAATATAAGAATTTTTTTAGAATAAATCCACTTTTAAATAATAACTTTAATATCCCTTCTAAAGTATCACATTTCAAGTCCTCAATCTTTCAACCATGTATGTTCTTCCAAAACAAGATAGCAATTCATTATCAATTATAAGTCATAGTGGAAATAAAAAACCTTATATGTTTTCTAATTAAATAATTTTTTTGATTTAGGGTATAAATATCATGAAAACCATACCAGTTTGGATACCCAAGCAATCATGTTGGGTTTACCCATTTTTTGTATAGATCAAAGAGGTATATGATCATGTCTATAATAGTCATTTAAGATATGATTGGTATGGTTCCCTACTTAAATAGATATGTAGATAGAGAAATTATAAATATGATTTATTTCTAACAAAAATATGGATCTTGGACCACTAATAGATTTTAATTTAATGGATTCATAATTTTAGTGTAAGCCTGTTTAAAAAATTTTCTTATCAAATTTTAATAAAACATGATACTCATATATTTAATAAAAATTGTATAAGAACATTATCATCATCCAAACATAATTTGTAATTAATCTTTAAAAATTGATGCGAAATATAAGAAACTTCTTAGACTACTAACATAATAATAGTTCTTATATGTGGTTAAATTATATGTGTTATGAAAATACCTTAATGAGTAACTAAATTTTGATATTTTTTAGAAGGTGATTGTAGATTATTGTGAGAAGCATTGAATTATTATTTTTTAGGTTTAAATGATTTGGATGAAAAATTATATAAAGACTCTTGGTCACATATTCTCAATATGATTGATTATGATAATAATAATTAATATGATAAGGAATGATAATGAATCGGTGAGAATAGTGGTACCATTATGGTGCATTACAGTTAAATAATTTATGTTGTATTCTCTAATATAAATGTTCTTATAATATGAATTATTTCATGAAATGTTTACAAAAAATTATAAATAAATTAGGATATATATTCTGGGAATAAGGTGTGTAGGTTTGATGTTGTATTGATTTTACAGGTGGCTAATTTTAAAAAGTAGATGAAAAAATTTTAAATGGATAGTAAAATAGTATTTCTTGTAGTAGCATTTTAATTTATTTAAAAAATAGTTAAATTACGATGGATTAATAATTCCATAGGATGTATTTTTTCAGGATACCTAAATTGGTTTGTGAAACTCCATAGAATGATTATGTTTAGTATGTATTTCATATAATATTCATTTATGGTATTAAGGGTATATGAATCCAATTTATGTGTTACGAATTTTGTAAATATAAAAAGTCAAAAATAATTTGAATAACTAATAGAGCTCCTTGTTTCCTTTATAGTGATTAATAAAATAACCTCTACCCTGTAGATTTTAATTTAAAGAATTTAATATTATAAAATTATAATAATTTATAATATATTTATCATTAAAATAATTTTATTTCATTGGTATCTTGATTCACACACAAAAACACATTAAAAGTGACTCTGATATAGTGTTGAAAATTTTTCACATTAAATATATTTTTAATAACATATCTATTGAATTTTTTGGTATGAAAATTAATCACATTATGAAATAAGTTTGTAAATTTCTTACTCAATACCAAGTATTTATTAATTCTTAGAAACTAATCACTTAATTTTTGTTGAAGAAATTTTATTCTTTGAAAATAATTTACATCAGAAATGGTTTTAATTGATTTTTATGAGAAAATATTACAATTAATTTCAGAAAATTTATAAATATTATATTATAAAATTTATATTATTTTGTAGATCATTATTTAAAAATTATAATTAGGTCTAATTATGATATTTTTCTAAAAATATTAATTTTTCAATGAATACTCAATAAAATTATTATTTTATATAATCCAGTATTTTCATTCAAGTATTCACAAAAAAAATTCTTTAAAATTTATTTTATAATTTAATTATCCAATTTTTATTAATTTTATTTCAAATAAGGTATTTGGAATCTAATTTATGGTAAAAAAATTATTTACATTTTTATAACTGAAAATGCATTTGTGTGGGTATTAGATTTACGTCACAATTTTTGGGGTTATTTTAATATAAATTTATAAAAATTAGAGGTGATAAATCATTTAAAATGGAGTAAATTTTTTTAATTACCATGGTTAAAATTATTTTCTAATCGACACATAATTTTTTGTCATTATGAATAGTAATCAATGAAAAATTTCATCACTACAGTAAAGGGTAAAAGTTGTAATTGAGTGGTTAAACTAATGAGATAAGGGTTAAAATAACCTAAAAACTTTTCTAAATCCCTTTTTTATTATCTTTTATAGCCTATATCATCAAATATTCTATATTGATTCATTTTGGATCATTTTTCCTTAATTAAAACATTAATATATTTTAATATTTTCAAAAATCCTATGTATGTCCTCTACCTCTCTTGTAAAAGGATACCACCTCACCTATCACCACCACACATCACGAGACACTTATATCATAAAATAATTAACCAAATTACTTTCTAAAATTCATATCGATGTTATATAGTTCCTAGATTTATTATAATACTATCCATTAAGGCTAGCTGTAATCCAAATGAGGTTTCTCAATGAAAAAGAATCCCTCTTAACTGAGTTCTATCAATTGTATTTCTTTAAAAAATTCTCAAAACCAATTTTATACATCATAATATGATTCAGATTGTATATAAAATATACATATAAATTTTTAAGATGACCAGATAAACATTTGTCTCGTCTATTCTATCATATGGGAAAAGAAAGTATAACTTGACTACGCATGTTGAATACCGCCCGCAGATGGTGATATGATTCATTTTCCAACAACTATATTAATGGATTGTTATTATGATTGAATTAATGATTATATATTAAATCTATGAAATAATATATTATTTTTAAAATATAATCTATTATTTACATTCTTTTCAATATATCCACTGAAAAATGATAATGTCGATCATGCGTATGTGTTGACTACCACCTTCTTAATGTGAAGGGATTAATTTTTCATTGAAAATTTACATAGATTTTGACAATTGTAGATTTGAAAATATTAATTATATATAAAAATTAATTATAATTATTTAAAATTCCATTATATTCTTATTTATTTTATATTCATATACGTAAAAGTGGAAACATAAATCATGTGTATGTATGGACTACCGTCTACACAAAGTTATGAAACTAATTTTTTTGTCACCACATTATTTGAGTGTTTATAAGATTCAATATAATGAATTAAAATGATACATATTTCATTATTTATAATATTATTATGATTAAACCATGACCATTGTTCTAGGAAATGAACCATTGAACTGAAACACACATGGAAGACACACTAGATTTCACCTGAATCTCAATTTTAAATAATAATAGTTAATAAAAGAAATTGGAAAGAGTAATAGAATGTTACATAGTCAGTTATATTTGAATATTATTTTGAAATATATTTATAATAAATTTAAATTTATTATTTTTGATATTTGAACATGTACAAGGAATAAAGATTCTTGAGGTAAGGGATTTATGTCACAATTTCATTTCATTTAGAAATTGATTATGAAAAATTTATATTGAGAGAAATATTATAACAATTATCTATTAAAAACCACATATTTTTGCATCCTTTATTTATTCATGTAATTTCCATGTAATATTACCAAATTCCTCTCTATTTTTTAAAATGGTTGAGAAAATATTTTTATGAAAATAATTTTTATTTCCTCTTTGGTCAAGAATTTTTTCTTCAATTTAAAATTTTTCTATAAATTTTTTTCAATAATGTCTTTAATATTATCCAATTAATTTTTAAATTCATTTCTTCCCGTAATTTAATCTTTATAAAAAATTCAAAATGAATATTCATATAATTTTCTAATAGAGATATATTTTTCCAAAGGTGTGAATGGAACCATTGTTTTAATATATACTGCATTAATGGATTTTCCAATTATCATGAAAATTATTTTCATTTAATATTTATTTATAATATTTCATTATTATTTTTAAAAAATTATTTTCAAAATATGTTGGAATTTTTTTGATTTAAAATATGTTATTTCAAAATTAAGTGGGTATTTTCTTCATGAAATGTTCCAGTACTCTTATAAAGGTATTTTAATCTTAAAAACATCCATTAATGTTAATTATGCATTACAAGTACAAGATATAATGATAATAACCTTATCATTTCCCAATATAGTTATTTATTATGATTATTAAATCATTATGGAATCTTCTTTCATAGGAATTGGTTAATCTATAATGAATGGAAAAATAATTTCATAACCTTGTAGAATATATAAGAATGTATTGTGATTATGTGTTTTTTTGGTCTGTTATATACCTATAATGAATTGGATAATGTGGTATAGATATCTCATGAGATTATGATGATAATAATTGACATTATTGTGATATATATGATTATATTTTGATGTGTTATTGTGATTTATTTTGGCTACACACATAAGATTATGTAAGAACAATATTGTGAATTGATATGTTTACCATATGATGTGTAATTATGATTACTTCTTGTAATTACCAAAAAAATAAAATATTGACATGATTATGAATAAGTATGCCCAAAACATTATAATTATTATTCCAATAATTCCACATCCATATGACATAAATATGAAAGGTTTATTAATAATTTCAAAACATTATTAATCATGCTTCTAGATGTTACATAACTTTAGAGTGTGTTGTATATTCTTTTCTTGGTATGAATATTTTAACATTAAAAGTATGAATAAGATTACATAATCTCACATTTATGATCATTCTATGATCTTATGATCGATATCTCCGATTTTTTACCCATAATTTGTCATAGAGATCGACATTTCTTATGATTTTCCTTTATATGTTTCAATAGAAGGTTTAATAAATGATTTGTATATAAGGGTAATATTATAAATAACAATTTGTATGATGTTGAAGAACATTTAATAAACTAAATTACTATGTATATAATCTCTATGTACACTAAACATATACATTCCTTGGGCATGTTAAATTTTGATATATTTCGAATATCCATATAAAATATATAAAATCTAGGTATGTTATTCTTAGGTTTATATTGTTGTTTTCAAAGTATGTTTTAGTTATTTAAGGATATTGTAATTTTAGAACAATTTTTTAAACCATATCAATAATTAAATGAATTATTTCACATCATGAAGATTTGTTAAAGTATATAATATTTCATTTTCTAATAAAATATATCCATGTATAGATACTAGAAACTAGATATTTCTAAAGAACATATACACTAAGGGAAAAAACAATAAAAAAGGAAAATTGGGTGTTAACTCCCTCACCACTAGTTCACTATGAATGTTTCCATACTACCCACCTAACAATAAAATCCTATTATATTTTCTTGTGATAATTCACATTTTATTTATGAACAATTATTAAGGATTGGAATAGATGATGACCATGAATGAAAAAGGATTATATATAGGAGTAATTGATTGAAAATAAGGTGGCACGATTTAGAAATAATCTGGTTGATTTTAATGATTATATGATTTCTCAATATGGTTAGTGATTTTTATTTCTCACTCTAACCATTTTGGTTTTATTAAGGGATTGGTTATATAATGATGAAGTTGAGGTTGTGATAGGTATTCTCAAATGTGGAAGTAAATTTCATGATTTTAGTCTTGTTAATTCCATAATATTATTAATTTCATCTAAGAAATTTATTTCCTATCCTCAATAATTCTGTGTTCAATTGTATGTAAACCCCATAATTGTTTTATGATCATAAATTAAGTATATATCTTTTCTTAGAGAGATATTTTTTTAAATTTCTTCCCCAAAGACATCTGATTATCCCACTAGTTTAATTTGAAGTGTTTTATGGAAAGGATTCTATTTCTCTATACAAATATCTTATAAATTTACGATGAAGTAATTTCATATTTTTAATTATATATAACTATAATTTTCTATTGATTAATAGATGAACAAGAACTTCTTGTAGTAATTAACTCATTTTTATAAGTCTTCCTCCATATTTATAATGAAAATTTCACTTCAATTGTTGGGGAGTAATAAAAAATTAATTATATTTCTATTGTTTCAGAATTTTCTGATATATTTCTCAAATACGTTCTTAATAATTTGATGAATACTGATGTTGAGTTATAAATAGAACTCATACTTGGCATTACACCTCTTTCAAAGATTCCAAATTGAATGTAAATGATTGGGTTACATTAATTGATTAAGAGACTCCTATATGATTATCATAAGAGAATCATATCCTGTAGTCTATCACCATGGGGAGAACAAGTTCTTTTTTATGAAGAAAGATAGTTCAATACAAATTTTAATTTATTATTGGGAATCTAATAAGATAAATATCAAGACAAATTTTCACATACCCTGTATTGATAAACTGCTTGATTAATTACACAAGCTCATCCATTTTTAATGATTAAAAATAATTATAGATATCATAAATTGATGTTCAAGAAGTTTCTGATACCCAAAACATGTCTTCATATAATTTATTTTAATTATTAATTTATACTAATTCTACTATGACATAAAAAAGACCATTTTATCTTCATGTATTTAATGAATCAATTCTTTATATATTTTCTCAATAACTATGTGTTAGTATTTATAAATAATATTTTAATATATTTTTATGTCAATTAATATTATATAATGATTT
Organism: Viscum album; assembly: GCA_963277665.1. Taxonomy (NCBI): domain Eukaryota; kingdom Viridiplantae; phylum Streptophyta; class Magnoliopsida; order Santalales; family Viscaceae; genus Viscum; species Viscum album. Next base: position 557,825,346 of record OY728138.1, read on the forward strand.
TTATGGAGACCATTTTAAGGAATATTTTGTATGAAAAAATTACCAAGATTGAGTTTTGGCTATTAAAGGTATATTTATTATGTCATACAATCTCTAGGGAGGGCATATAGGTAGATCCTTCAAAAGCATAATTTATTAAAAAAATGTCCCAAAACAACACTAGTGATTCATATATATAGTTTTCAGGGGTATTATTTATATTTTCAAGGATTTGTAAAGAATATCATAAATCTATCTAATCCACTAACCAAGTTCAAATATGAGGCATCTAAGTTCTGATGGACTGATGAGTGGTAGTAAAATTTCAAGGAGTTAAAAATTTGTTGGTCAGTGCACATATACTCAAACTACCTGGAAATAGACAAGGTCTTATGATCTATATTGATGCATCAAAGAAAAGTATTTTGTGTTTCCTAATGCAGAATGTTATGGTTAATAGCTTATTACATAGGCCAATTGAATGTTCCTGAGTAAAATTTCTCATATTATTATTTGGAGTTGGATGCAGTAATTTTTGAACTAAAAATATGGTGGCATTATCATTATGGAGAAAGATTTGATATATATAAGGATCAAAATTGTTTATTTATAAATTCATGTAGAAATAGTTGAATATTAACCAATGGTTATTGAAGGATTTTATTAGAGATTTTACCTTCTCAATACACTACAACCATGTGATGGTGAACAATGGGGTTAATGCTCTGAGTCAAAAAGAACATGCTATTTTTTCTATGATGTGGATTGAAAGAGATCTGATATTTATGAATTTTCAGAATAAGTATCTTGAAATAATGAGTAATGAGGATAGATCATATCTTCCTTTGATGATTGTTCAACCATCTATCCATGAGAAGATTATACAGGAATAGAATGAGGATATGAAATTTTAGAAGAATGCGAGAAATATTCAACAATTCAATCATGATTATAATGTAATAATATGGTTTAATAACTTATCTTGTGTCTCGTAAATACTATACACATTGATTTGGATCTTGGATGAATCACATTTCTCATCATTTTCTAAACTACTCAGGCATATAAATTTGTGAAGATATATGAATTGGTATTTTGGTGGGATAATATTAAATATGATATTTATAAGTATGAATATAAAGTATTTGTATTAAATTATGATATGACTATGAGATTTAATTATAAGGGGGTGTTATAACTATTACCCATACCATCATGAAAAGGGGAAAACATTTCCTTGGATTTCATCTATAAAAGCTGCAAAGCATCTATGATGAACAATGCTATTTAGGTTTTAGTCGATCACCTAGTAAAAATAAAAAATTTCATTACATAATAAAAGACTCCTCTAATGATAAATTTTCTCATATATACAATAAATAAATGGTGATATTTCATGGTGTACAAAATTATGTTTTATCTAATCAAGATCCAAGAATTAACAATATGTTCTAGAAAAGTATTCAACTATAATTGAAAATGGAGTTGGCATTTAACATTTCATATTATCCTCAAACATATGGCACTATAAGAATATCATTCATACCCCAAATAATATGTTAAGATCATTTTGAATTAATTTCAATAGTGTTTTGGATCATTAAATTTTAATGGTTTTGTTTTTTTATAAAAATATATTTCAAAAGATAATTTAGATTGTTCCTATTAAATACTTATTCGGATGTAGATGCAATGATTGGGGATGACATTTTATAAAGAAATATATTCAGACCTGATATAGGTAAGAAGTTTTCTGAGACTTTTAAATCTATTCAGTATCACAATAGGGAAACATTGACGTGATAAAAACATTATGTTGAAAATCATTTTGGATATCTACAGTTTAATTTCGGTGATAAGGTATTACAATGAATATTTACATGGGATAATGTTGTGATATTTTTTAGTAAGGGAATATTGAGAACAATATATATTAGTTTAATCAAAATTCATTATCATATCAGTATATTTTATTATCACTTTGTGCTTCCCCCAAGTATCGGTAATGTTCAAATTTTTCCCATGTATCTCTCATGATGATGTATTTAAATTGTCCATCACAAATACATAACATAGATTTTATACCTCTGGAGCATGATATCTATTATTAGGAACTACTAATGGAGATTCTGGATTGAATAGATAGTGTTATTGAAAATCATACCACAAACTTAAAAATGGTTTTTGGAGAAACTATAAATTTTAGGAACCAATGTGTGAAATCATGGATGTTTTGAGGTAGAAGTATCCTCAGTCTTTAATTTATGTGTGATGGAACTAACATTCTGAAATTATTACAAGGGTTAGAATTTAAAACTCAATGTTATTATAATATATTTCAATTTAAATGGATTTTCTATCATTGATATCTAGCTTTACATGCAACATTGCTTTTATATGGACCCTAATATACTATTGAAATATTGTACTTTTAAATATAAATAATATAAGCTATTTTTGTAATTGGAGAGTATGAATACAATCAAATTAATTAAGAAATATGTATATATTTATATATATAATTATCCTACTCAATATAAATGTATTGATTATTTTCTATGAATTAAAAACATATTTCAAATGAAGTTGTATTCTCTTTATATATTACAATTTCACCAAAATAGTTTATATTTTTTTATGGAAAATATTAGAACAAATTTATACAAATTTTTTATTTTTTGTGACATAAAAATTAAATAATTTTTTAAATAATCATATCACAACAAAAAAATTATCAAATCTTTCGGGTTTTTTTGAGAATATTAGTAATTGTGTATATTGTTAAAAATCATTAATTTTATAGAAAACAATATTTTTAGCTCTAGTATTTAAAGAGTATCATTTTTTTGAATTGATATTAAAATTTAAATACATCTCCTTTATTGAATATAATCAAATTGAGGTCATTATAGTCTAAATTATAATTTATTTTCATATAAAATAAATTCATACATAAAAATGCATTTTGAAGGAAAACCATTTTTTGTCATGTTTTGCGTCTCTATTTTTAAAGTGATTTTTTCAAAAATAGGGATTTAATAATATAAATAGAATCAATATTTATAATCATAATAATTATTCTTAAATGAAAATTTTAAATTTTTTTTTCATTGTAAATAGTAAGGTAAAAATTCATTACTGTTGTAAAATGTAAATGGGAATTAAATAAATAGATTTGTTTTAAAATGACAAATAAACATATTTAAATATTATTTTATGTTCATATTTGGTACCTATATAATCTAATATTCTTATATGAGAGATTTTGGATCCATTTGGATTGAGTAAGATATTGATATATTTTAATTGTTTGGACGGATCCACGTGTGTCCGCTCCCTCCCATATAAAATGATGCCAAATCTCCCCACTTATATACACTTAAAAAGACTCTTAAATCAACCAAAAACATACCAGATACTTTCCCCACATAATTTATCATGTCTTTGAGGCCTTTAATTGATCAAAATAACATTCCACAAAGGATTAAAGTGTAATACAAAGGTTGTTTCCCAACAAATAGGTATTACTCTTACAAGAGTAAATTAAATTTTAATTCTTCCTCAAACTACTAAAAGCCTATTATATCCATTAAAATATTTTGATATAATTATAATAAATATAATTATATTTTATTTATAATTTTATAATCGAAATTTTCAAATTATTTTTCACCAAATAGGAAACAAAAGTATCCCTCATGTGTGTGTGTGAACTACCACCCCCACAAAAAAATATGATTCATTTTCCATAAACATCGTTCATGGTTGTTAATTATTATTGTTTAAGTAATTATATTGAAATTTAATAAAAAATTATTCTTCATTAATTATAATATATTATCTAACATAACATCATCCCATTCATTGGAAAATGATAATCACTCTCTTGTTTTCATATGGACTACCACATCCATAAAGTGACGGGATTCATGTTTCATCTCTACATTAATTAGACGGTAATGATGACAGATTTAATAAAATATTATGATATTTATTATATATAAATAATTATGTAATTCAGAATTATAATACCTAATTATTTCATTCAATCCATCTACAAGTTGAAACATCACTTGTGTTAACGTACATACTACATTTTCCAAGAAGTGATGTAATTAGTATTTCATCACCACATTCATTAAATTTTTATTAATGTTTTTCAAATGAATGAATATGATAAATATATCTTGATTTGGATTATAGAAATAATTAAACAATTCCCATTTTTCAAGGAGAGGATCAATCGATCCGAAACATTAAAGGAAAACAGACATCTCTTTATTGGAATATCCTCTTCAATGAAGAATTGTAAATAAACGGATAATTTGAAATTATAATGGAATGGTATGTTGTATGTTATAAATTAATATATATCATTAATATATTTATAAAAAATATACTTTTATTATATAAGATGTTTTAACATGTACAATAAAGGAGAGACTTGACATATGATATTTATTTTACAATATTATTTATTTTATGAATTATTTATTTTAAATTTACAATGAGGGAAATTTTTTGATACATTGTCATTAAACCCAAACTATTTTTTCTAAAAATTTTATTCTTGGAATTTATAGGTAACATTACCATTTTCAATATATTTTATATATAAATCGATTCAGTTTTTTTGGGAAAATAGAATTTATTTCATTTTTAATTGGGAATGTTATTTTTCCATGTCTATATTCTCATTAAAATGTTTTATAGAATGTCATTAATATTTTACAATTATTATTAAAATCATTTTTACCCATATTTGAATTTCAAAAAAAAATCTAAAAGTAATATTTATTTCTTTTTTAGAGTGAGGTATTTTATACAAAAGGTGTGAACAAATATTTCTTTTTACGTATAACGCATAAATAGATTTTCAGGTCATCATGACTAATATTTTCATTGGTGAAATAATTACATGTTTCTAATATTTTTTAAAAATAATTTATTTTACATGATATTCAACAATTTTTTATATTTTAAATGTCTATTTTCTATATTAATAGGGTATTTTCAACAAGAAATATTACAGTGGTCATTTAAATATATTTTAATCTATGATAACATCCTTTAATGCTACTTATGATTCACTATGTACAAGGTCAAATGACATCTTCCTTGTTATTTTAATAAATAGTAATAAATTATGATGAAGAAATATTGATAAAACATGTATTATTTTCCTCATATTAGGCTATGATGAAAAGATAAATTTCTTCATGAACTTGTATCATGCATACGAATGAAATGTGATTATCTGACTATTGGATCCATTATAACCATCAAATGCATTGAGTAAAGAGTTATATATATATCATTTGATGATGATTATGATGATAAATATGTACATTTTTATGATAGTTGTGTTCTAATTCTTATTTGTGAGTTTGATATCATCTATCTATTTCTATGACAAATATATTTTAACATATATATCTCTTTAAATAATGTTAACCTCTTTGATGTCATTTTTACATGAAACAATGAGTTTAAGAGAACCGAAACATATTATAAAAATATTCTTATAGTTATATCCTTTCTATTAGATTGATAGGTTTGCCTATCATTAACCAGATTATTAAAAATTTGGATAAATATTTAAATAAATACCTAATTTTTTATTTTTACTAAGGAACTATGTGCTCAATTTTCACAAAAGCTATATAATTCTATTAAATATGGTTTTTATTACATTTTATATGAGGATGTTATAATAAATTTTACTAAAATATAATTTTATAAAAAGGGAATCGTCTTTGAAATTATAAAAACAAAATTAGATTATGGGGAAAGTTTTATAATTTTTGAAATAATATGTTTTTCTGAAATGATTGATTTTTCAATGAATAGTAAAATATAATGATTTTTCAAACACATTCATTTATTTTCAATAAAGAATTTATATTAAAAGAACTATACTATTTTGAATTTACTTATAAAGTGACATATAAGTCGTTTATATTAAAATAATCTAATTAGTTCTATTTATTATCTACTATATTCATAATTTTGATATAATTTAATATTTATACTTATAAACACATTATTCAAAAAATTATTTTTTATTATTTTTTTCATTTATATTAAAATTAAATTCCCAAACAACTAGAAAATGTAAATTAAAAATTTTTCATCATATTTGGAATCTGTAGGTCCATATTTGGAAAATTTTCCCTTTTAGTTTTTTGGTCATTATGAATAGTAACCATTTTAAATATTTGTCACCTCAATTATGGTATATCATGTAATTAGAGTAAAAAAATATAATAATGATTAAAATTCATTAAAAAATTAGACTTTATTTTATTTCATGATTCCATTTCATCCAAAATCATCAAAACATGGAAAGCATGAACTATTATTTCTATTTAATTTTTTTTACACTATAATATTTAAATGATAAATTCAAAAGTGACACTATATTGAATTTAATATGTATAACTATTATAAAACCCTTTTAGATAATGGTTTTAATTTTTTAATTAAAAATACTTATAGTATTGGAGAAGTGGATATACCCATTAAGGATCAAGGTAACTTTCCTAAACCGGCATGCCCCACGAAAACCTACACACCAGAAGGCTCACACAGGCGCCATTGTGTGGCTCTAAAAAATCATCCACCCCTACATGGATTATCTACATGGGGTTCCTACATCTAGTACCTACATGGAAAAACTTATTTGACCATGGTCCCAGGTTTTCTTATAAATAAGACCCCGGGTCTCCTCATTTTCAACCCTAGAAAAACATAAGAACCCTCAAAGCTTTGGTCGCATATCCCATTATCCTAAGCCCTAAAAAATTATTTATATAACCCTATAAAACCAGAGATAATTGGAAATTAAATGTAATAGTAGGATCAAAGTCACTATGGGGTCTGAAACCATTAACCCTTATTTGGGGACCCCCTCACTCTTAGTTGATAAGTACTAGCACGAAGGTCCCTCCACTAATCTGGGACCTGCGTGAAACCCTTATAGGGACCCCTAAGGAATCCCTTGTTTTCTAGATCATGGATTCACCAAATTTTTGTTTTCAAGGTTTCATATTAGCCAAGTCACCTCTAGTTCGTGTAGGAATTCCCATCTATGATGCAATTTCATTTCCTCCCAGGTCATCTGGCATGAATTCCCTTCTTCTCTCCAAGAATTGACTTCTATGAGACACATTTCAAGCCCTATTTTAAGCCACCAATAGTACATATCATTTTAATTTATATCCTTTATCCTATGTGTAAAAAATTTAATCCTACATATAAGACTCTATACTTTCATGACAACAGAGAGACACAAACCAATGTCTCTCAAATTCGGTTATATATTCCATTGGTCAGAGGTGTCTCTCACTTGTCCTTCACAATGGGTAGGGTTCTCAAAGAGAATGTAGTTATGCATCCCATTGTTCACGAGGACCCTTTCCCTAGGAGTATTTTCAATGAACTACTAGACTCAAACATGTGGATTAGGATCGTTTTATAAATTTTTGCCTCTCTGACCTGGTGCCTCTCATTCCAAGTTATGAAGGATTGGATCACACGTTCATTTTAATTTGAGGGATACCTGATCATCATAATCTATTATCTTGAGCTGGATGCAGGGGATCCATCATGGAGTAATCCCCTATCCTTTCTTTCCTATTAAGATCTATGTAGGTATTCATATGTTACTATCATAGTTACAAAAACAGGAGGAGTTGGGCACATGAATGAATATTCTTCTTCTCCTGTATCACAATATTATTCCACTAGATGAAGAAGTATTGTGTGTTTTTATAGATATATATCATTGTATTATTTCTAAAATTATATCTTGTCTTGTTTTGGCTTCTCTGTTAGCAATGATCTTAACATCGACACTGTCAGAAGCATGTCTGGATAGATAATCCATTTTCAGATCTTCTTCTCTAATACATTCTAAGGGACTCTATATGTGTGGGTCCTGAAATACATGTATCCATATCAAAGGTACACATTCCCTGTGATACATAGGTTATCCTCTTATACATTGTAACTCCAAAAATAATTTTTAAATCCTATCAAAATTACACATTCCCTTCCAAGACAAACCTTCAGAGGGCATCCATAGGCGAGGATCCTCACTAAAAAAAACTATGTGCATTGTGATTCATTTCACAAGGATACATAGGAAGACCATTATAGGTTTTACACCAATATAAAAATAAATCTCATCATAAAGGATGATTTTATACTCCAGAGTTTCCCTCTGTGCAGTTTAAAACCACTATTGTAAAAAAAATTACCAAAGATTCAATATTTGGCTCAAAGTAGTATACTTTTGATCAAGAATATTTGGTACACAAATATATCTCCATAGATGAAGAAACTCAGATATATAGGGAATATTATAAGATCGATTCATGATAATAATTGTTTTTTTTTTCAAGGGAGAAACATTTTATACTTGGGAATGAATGAAGAATTCATGAATATGTCTTAATTATTTATGAGAGTCCTAGGGTAAGAAATAATTCAACCTAAAATGGTGTGTTGTGCCCGAAATCCCATACACTTGACCAATTTGAGTCCAAAAACATTTTTGTTCCATCCCTAGAAAATATCATTCCTTTGGAAATTAGATTCCTCGAACATATCAAATAATTGAACTATTGGGTGCTTCCCTCTCCACAAATAAAACCTGTTGGAATATGTTTAGAAATGGTGAATTTGATCTGAATTATTATTCAACCATCTAACCCTAAAAATAATGTTGTTGAAAAAAACACCATAAACATTCTTTACGTGAAAAAAAAATTGAACATGATGTGAATCCTAAACAAATATGATGGTTTCACCCACATCTTAGTTCCCTTTTTCTCTCAAAAAGAAAGAGGGATAAACAATACAATCAGTTGGTTATGTGTTAATTTTTTTAGATTGTTCTATATTGGGGTTTTATTTTTTTAATAAACTATATTTTAGGAACTTCCATCAAGAATTCCCTTTGATCCAAACGGAGACAAACCACTTCTCACAGATTTATGCCTTGGCTTCCGTTCATATTGGGTCCTCTTATAAGAAGAAGAAAATATCACATTCCCAGTATCTTCAGAAATGTTTCTCAAATGAACTATTCTAGGAGTTCTAGAAAAATAGTACCATCTTGACCCTATAGTATTATTGATATGCCCTAAAATTCACAAATCCTTACCAGTTTTCCAATCGGTAGTGGACAGTGTTCTAGAGGAAGGAGGAACCAATTTCAATCACAAATAATTTTGGAATCATATCCCCAGAACATAGCAATCTAATCCTCCCTTATAATATGAAATAATATCAAAAAGAAAAAAATGACATCACCCTAAGGACATACGGGTCCAATCAAAATGCTCTTAATAGTTTTTGTCACCCCCAATTCCCCCAATAGTGAACCCTTGGAATGATGGTGGTGGAATCCTTGGCAGTCTGACCTTGGTTATACCAACCCGAGCATGCAATACGGCCTGCTGAGTGTAGATACGGGTCAAAATGAAATAAAGATACACCAAATTACCATTATGATAATCCCACCAACAAAATGTGATGGGAAATAGTTAATAGAAATAAAAACAAATTCCCACACAAAAAAATTCCTTATGTAAAATAAGGTTACAAACAGTGATTAGGAACAAAAAAAATACCCACAATAACTATGCCTATCAGTAGCCTTGTATGCAAGTATCCAAATCCCACCAATGGAATCTTGATACAAACTATGATAAATAAGAAAACCTTCCAACATCAATTAAGTCCACCAGTCAAATTCGATTGCACACCACGAGTTGGCACACACCACTTCCCACATCAATCAAGTCTGAAATAGTCTCTTATACTAGCATCTGGATAAATCATCTTGCAAGTCCAAAAAATAATTACATGTGTCCAATGTCTCCTCTCTCATCCCTATTTACTATCAGTATCCACCGGTAGGAAATATAATATAGGAGCATGAAAACAATAATGATCTATACAAAAAATAGGAATACACCCTTGTTTCATCTATTGAAGGTACCATGACCATCCTAGTGATAATGATAGGGATGATGAAAATTATTTCCCAAATCCTACAAACATTATGAGATATAATAAAATCAATTTTAGTGGTAGAGGGGTAGACACCCAAATTCGTACCCACAATTGGGGTGACTCATCAACATGTCACTCTAGAAGACATGCACACCTCTTCACCCATCTATGAATGTCACAAGGAGTATTCCCCCATTGATATATGGAAAATTGGATCATGTCCACACCACCATTCTGATTAGAGGTAATCTGAAAATTCTGATGGCCACTTTAAGGTAGGCATAACCCCCTACCAAAATTTCATGAACCTTCCACCATGTTCAGGTAGCAACATGATATGTAACCAAAAAATGATCCATGAATGAAAACTTATTCCCCAACTAAGAGTCCCTAGTAACTATCATGAATAAATTAAAAAATATTCATCCATGAAGATTAATGTAAATTGAAATATTGATCTACATTCAAACTCTACTTAATATTGGAGTTCATAAGGACCTCAAAAGCTTATCTATGGAGGTGTTGGATCCTACTCATCTTTTATCTAGTTATGGAAACTATTTAAATAGTTATAATAATTGTGCTCTTTATTACACACATAAAAATACTTTATTACATAAAACCATCCCTTGATAAAACCTATAAATTGAGAGATCTAGTGTCTTTGGGGATTAGGAACATTACACAACAAATTAAAACATAAAAATAAACATTTTATTGAAAACATCTTTTACATGACCACGTCATTCCTTTGTACTTATCATTTCATCTGATAACCTGAGGGCGTGAATAATAAATGGGTGAGCTATAAATCCTAGTAAAGGAGTAACCAAGGAATACCCTAAAAAATACAATACATGTTTGGATATAGGCATATCAATGGAGCATAAAAGAAACATGAACATAAAGGCATGATATATTAAGATTATCATAACATGGAAATGTGGCATTGACAATTAACTTTCTATTAGTATGAGCTAAGGATAATTGAACATGGAGAATTAGTAATCCCTCGGTTCACATGAATTATCATGATTGAACCCTCATTTCACTTGATATATCATGATACTAATCTATACCCAGTGCATTGGAGTGCTTTCAGGGCGCACCCTTCTTAATCATTTCATTTCATGCATAAGTGTGCCACATAGATCATACGACATGAATTAATTAAACATTATAATTTATTCTACAATAATGGAATTTTGAATTCATACATGAAAATCTATAATCAATAATTAAATGATCCAAAATTTTATTACCCTTGATAGATAAATGGGCATGGTATTCACTCCACAATGACATTGGCTTGGAAAATCGCGGTGCAATTTCGGCAGCATAATGGCGTGACATAAGAATTTTTAAAAATGGTTGATGAGATTTAAAGGGATGTCTTGTAATATTTACATGAAATGGACAGTAATGGGGTCATATATAAACATTTAACAACCGATTTAATGGTATTAAGATTCATAATAAAAAATAATTTCTTAAATGTAAATGAGGAGAGAGAAATCTCTTACGGAATTTCGGTATGGTAATAGGAGTACATGAGAGGAATTAATGAGAGATAAATGGGTCTATAATAATTCAAAAAGAATGAGAGAAGTATGGGGAGATGAAAAATCATACATCGACATTTTTTTATTGAAATTAAAAGGACATCACAATATTAAGAAACGTGGATAAAATGGGAACGGAAGGAATTCCTAACATGGATGTGTGATCCCAAAGGCTTGGGAGAGACTTGAGAGAGGATTATTGGGATATTAGGGATCCTTGAAAGAATTATAGATGGAGGAGGGTAGGGTTTTTTCATCCTACAAAGGCTTTTAGTGAAGAGTAGGTGGGAGATTGGGTGAGTTTTTATAGGAAAAGAGAGGCAATTCATTATTATTTAGGTATTGTACACCACACATTAAACTAATCAAAACAACAAACCAAAACATGGGTTTTTACAAATGGGAGTGGAAAACATTATTTTATAATTCCAATGGTAGAAATTATTAAAATACTAGTATTGCTTATGTGGAGGTGTGTCACACTGTCAAGGAAATCATTTTAAAGAGATAAAATGTTTTCGGAGTCTTGGATGGTCCACTAAGGCTTTGTAAAATAAATAAATAAAACCAAAAATCACATTATGTTAATGTTAAAACATAAATTGGATGAACATAACCTTAATAGTATTTTATTACAATACTATTGGGTCATTATGATGTCATAAAATTCATTATATATTCAAACGGTATTTAATTTTTACCCAAAAAATTTAACTGTCTAAGAAAAATATGAAAAATTCACTGTTAGATAATTTTGAAGTCCTATTTCCAAATATAATATTCATTTTATCTAAATTATTTCTAAACATGTTAATTTTTAGTTTTAAAATAAAAACCAACATTTATCAAAAATTCTTGGGTTTTGACAAAAAATAGCTTTCAAACCTTAATAAAAATTACAATTGTACTCCGAAAATTATACAATCAATTATATTTAATAAAAAGTAATTTATTGATAATATTTTATTAAAATATTATTTAATTAAAAAATTCATTAATTAATCAAAATATATTTCTGAATTTAATATGAAATGAAAATATTATTTGTGCTTTAAAACTATTTACAAAGTAAAAAAGATAAAATGAATGTATATTCATTATACAAAATAATGAAAATAATCATAGTGATAGGGTCTTATTACATAACCCCTTTAAACACCCACATAAGACCAAAGGGTAAGGTGTGTGATGGTGACAAACTCTAGGAGTGGCTCAGATAACATCGCTCGGGTGGTAATCTCTATCAACTTCCACTTCTCTCATAGATAGTTCTGTTCGAGCTTAACGTGTTGAAGCTCAGATTGGGATTGGTGATGAGTGATTCCCAATGACTCCACCTCCATTATGAGCTCTAAAAAATGGTCTTCATATAGAGAAATTCTACTCGATGTGGCCATCACATCCTTTTCCAATGTTAATTGAATTTGTTAAAGACCTATATTTATACTAATCATGTGATCACTATTCAACGACTGTATTAGAAATAGTCACAATTCATAATAGTATTTTGAAATCTAGAAACATAAAACCCATAAAGTTCATATGTTTTATATAACCATTTTACATAATAAGACATTTAATTAGATCAAGAGAAATTTTAATTGTTAAAATTTTGAGTCATTACAATCTTCCCCCTATAATAAAATTTTCACTCAATATTTCTTTTTCCCACACTAAAACAGATGTGGGTAACTCCTCTTCATCACATCCTCTAATTCCGATGTTTCTTCTTCATCCTTGTGGTTTCTCCACAACACCTTGACGAGGGGCATTGTCTTATTTCATAGAACTTTTTCCCTACGATCTATGATCTTCACCCGATTCTCTTCATAGGAGAGGTCATTTTCCAATGGCACCACCTCCTGATTGAGTATATGTGGTGGTTTGGGTATGTACTTCCTCAAGAGTGATACATGGAATACATCATTTACACGAGATAGGTTCCGTGGGAGTGATAGTCAATAGGTCACTACTCCAATGCGATCGAGGATCTCAAAAGGGTCAATGTACCTTAGACAAAGCTTTTCCTTCCTCCAAAATCGTATAACTCTCTTCTACAATGATATGCATAAAAATACCATGTCTCTATCATCAGACTCTAATTCTCATTGATTATTATCAGTATAGATTTTTTGTTGACTCTAAGAAGCTTTGATGTGATGTTGAATAGTCTTAACCATATCCACCTTTTCTTCGACCATCTCCAGACCTAGTAGTTTTTGTTCCCCAACATCATCCCAACATGCTAGTGTCCTACACCTCTTCCCATAAAGGGATTCATAAAGATCCATTTGTATTATTTAGTGGAAAATGTTGTTATAGAAGAACTCGACTAGAGGAAAATGTTGATCTCATCCTTCTTTGAGGACCATTGATAATGCTCTCAACATGACCTCTAGTGTCTGGATAGTCCAATAAGATTGGCCATCAGTTTGAGGATGATAAGCCGTAATGAAGCACGGGTCAGTATATAGAGCATGTTAAAGAATCTTCCAAAACCTATAGGTTATTCTTGGATCTCGATCAGATATAATAGACAGTGGTAATCCATGCAGCCTTTCCACCTATCTAATGTATATCCACTCCATTTGATCCAATAAAAAATCCTCCCGAATTGCAATGAAGTGTGCAGTCTTTGTAATACAATCCACAATAACCCAAATAGTATTGTTTCCTTTGGATTTATTCGGAAGTCCGGTGAAAATGTCCATAGTGATGCTCTCCCATTTCCATGCTGGTATGGGTAAAGGTCCCATCATCCCCTGAGACTTCAACCTCTCGGCCTTCACTTGCTGACATACCAGACAAATTGATGTTTACTCAGTGATCACCTTAATCATGTTATCCCAACAATAATGCTCTCTGTTATCTCAATACATCATTGTGTTTCCTAGGTGAATTGAGACATTAGAACTATGTGAATCATCCAAAAGTTCTTTTTTTCAGCTCTGGACATGATGGAATGCATAGTCTTTTCCCAAATATCACAATTCCTTCTTTATTGACATTGAACACAGAGGATTCCCCTTTTCCAATAGTTTTTACCTTCTTCTGAATTCCAACATCATCCTTTTGAGAATCCTTTAACTATTCCAAATGATAAAATTGAGAAATAATTTGTAAAAGGATTGATGATGTTTACTTCTTTATGATTCACAGGTCCATCTTCATCAAATCTAAAAAGATTTTATTCTTTTCAATTCTCATAAATGATATAATTATTGGTTTCTTTCTACTTAGAGAATCTTCAACCATGTTTGCTATCCGAGGGTGGTAATAGATTTAGAAGTCATAGTTTTTTATAATCTTTAACCATCTTCTTTGGTGCATATTCATCTCCTCATATGTGAATATATTCTTGAGGTTTTTTTGATCTTTCTATATTTTACACTTCTCCCCAAAAATATAATGCCGCCAAATTTTCTAAGCAAAGATCACCGCAGCTAACTCCAGATCATGTGTTCAATAGTTTTTCTCAATTAACATTCAATTTCCTTAAATCATAGGCAATGATGTTTTTATTATGCATCAACACATAGCCCAATACCTTCTTCTAAGCGTCACTAAATACCACAAAAAAATCCACTTCTAAGTAATGTGATCATGGGCGCATTGATAATCCTCCTTTTCAACACCATGAACCCCTCTTTACATTAATCACTCCAATAAAACTTGAATCCCATCATATTTATCATGGTAAAAGGATTTGAAAATCATGAAAAATTTCTCAAAAATCGGAGATAATATCCAACTAAACCTAGGATATTATGGATATCTGTTTCCTATGTTTCCCTCGTCCATCCCTCTATTGCATCTATCTTGGAGAGATCGATATATATCCCATTTCTTGTGATGATATGACCCAATAATGAGACTTCCTTGAACCAAAACTCACAATTTTTTGTACTTTTCATCAATATTATCCTTTATCAAGGTCTCTAGTATAGTTCTTAGATGCACCTCATGATCCTCCTTGGTTTTTGAGTATATTATAATATTTTCTATAAAGACTACAAAAAATTCGTTGACATAATCTATAAATACTCTATTCAACAAGTCCATGAATATTGTTGGATCATTAGTGATTCTGATAGTCATTATTATGAATTCATAGTTCTCTTACCTTGTATGAAAAGTAGTCTTGAGGATATCTTCCTTCATCACCATTACATGGTAATATCTCGACTGCAAATCTAACTTGGAGAAGTATTATTCTCCATGTAGCTAATCAAAAAAGTCATCAATTCGTGGAAAAGGATACTTGTTCCTTTTCATGATTGTTTTGATCTCACGATAGTTGAACAAAATGCGCATTGACCCATCCTTCTTCTTGACGATTTGGACTGGTGCACCCCATGGTGAAGCACTTGGGTGTATAAACCCTTTATTCAGATTCTCTTGTAGTTGTTTCTTCAGCTCCTCATGCTCCAAAACATCCATTTTATATCATGTCTTGTATATTTCCAATGCCTCTGGTAAAAGATCAATTGAGAATTCAACATCACTTATAGAAGGAATACCAGGCCATTCCATGGGAAACACATCAGAAAATTCCCTCACAATAGGCATTTCATCAAGGATGGTTGCATCCTTAGACACAATCATCTTATCCAGATACACATTCTCATAAGGTAGTAAAAACCACACTTGAGATGTTGGTGCTAAATAAGATTCATCCTCCTCCATGCACTTCAATAGAATTAGGGGTTGAATCTCCATTTGGAGAGTGATTTCCCTCTCACAGAAATTTATTTTGGCTCTATATAAGGAAATCAAATCCACGACAAGGATTACATCAAATTACCCAAGAGGTAGTATGATGAGGTTCGTCAAGAAATTAAATTTACAAATTATGATAGGGGATGTGTTACATTCATTGGATTCAATGATTACCCCATTTTATGTTCTCACCGACATCTATACATCCATTATTTGTGGTGGTGTTGGGATTGTTCTACTAAACCTTCGGGATATAAAAGAATGTGTAAAACCAGAATCAAAAAGTTTGTTTTCTATACTTGAATGAATAACTAGCGTACCTTTCACCACTTAGTTTTTTGGGATCACATTGATGGTAGTGATGAAAAAATCTCGCACTTGCAGCTTTGGAGGTTGGTTTTTTCCTCTGAAAACCCTTTTCATTGGTGACTGATTTGAAAAGCGCCCCAGTTCATTGCAGTTCAAGAAATGAACAAGGCGTTGAGGGTCGAACGTAGTGTTCCTCTCCTTTTTCCTAGCCACATGTTTCGATTTTCGGTAGTTAATATATAGTTTCCCTTCGATTCCACACCTAAATATTTTCTTCATCACCTTCAGGCAATTTCCAGGGTGCTTCTTTCCACACCTTTGGTATGTGGGGTGATTGATTTTCTTAGGAACCTTGGATTTATCCATTGGACTTCTAGAATTAAATTCCACATTATTATTCATATCCCCATGATACCCCTGAGATTATCTGATCTCTATTTCGACTTTGAGGGATCATCAGACAATTTACCCATAGCTCTCGAAGTTGCGGATCGCTAGAGCTTTCTATAGGCTAGGTTCTAGCACACAAAAGAACTGGTCAACCATGCATTCGGGGGTACCGATAAAGCCAGAAGAATATCATGGAATCCTTATAAAGTTTTCTTCATATGATCTAATGGATTCGTCTTCTTTTTTCTTGATGGAATGGAAGTCCCTTTTCATATTAAGTCAATGGGTGCACGGAAAGTATTTACGAAAAAACATTTTCCGTAAATAATTCCATTCCAGCACCTCGATATCTTCCTAAGGATTCATATTTTATATCAATTACCAACATTGATCAAAATCACCCTCCATATGATAGGCAGCTATAAGAGCCTTCTCTTATTTGGAACATCGATGATTGGAGAAGATCTTTTCAATGGAGTCGATCTATTGTTTGGTGATTGAAGGATCATATGATCCATTAAAAGTGGGTGGCCTTTGACTCATGAAGCTCTAGATTGTGACTTGTTGTTTTTTTAGGGGGGGTGAATGTTCCTCTTGACCCATGCTTATATTCTAAACTTGAGTTAACTGAGAGCATATCATGAAAAAGTTGTCAATTCCCGCTCCCATCGGATTGGGAATCTCATTAGAACAATCATCATAATGATCTTCGCATCAGTTGTTTTCCTGAGTCCTCATATTATTAATGGTCATTGGATGGAATAAAATTAAAGTTAGGTTTAACACATAAATGGTGTTCCAATGTCAAAAATGGTTGACTTATAAATTACTTTTATATCCTTATCTTATGAATTTATAGGATTCGATCTATGTTATCCTTGATCTACACCCCATCATATATTCTAAGGGGAATTTTTTAGTTCCCTTAATAATGGTTCATACTAAGATTATTAATTTACCAAATAATATCCCTTGGGAGTGTCATAACCAAGAGTGTAGCAAGGCCCATTATTGTGCCCCAGTTCCCGTTCGTGTCTAGCTCAAAGCGGTGTTTTCGGGTTTTACCCCTAGATGAATATGTGCCAGAGCCGCCACTACCTGCTCATATCCAGACAGGGATGTATTTTCATGATAAACCACTTACTAAATACTCTCCAAAATTTAGGGATATTTTTATTAAACTTAGTCTTATCCCTATGCCTTTCACTAAGTTTTTCTAATCCTAATCCCAAAAATAACTAAACCTGTCATCTGATACCAACTATAACAACCCTGCCCTTTATTACACACTTAAACATAATTTATTACATAAAACCTTCACTTGATACAACATAGAATATTGAGAGGTCTAGAGAATTTGGGGATTATGAACATTACATAGCAACTTAAAACATAAAATTCAACATCTTATTGAAACCATCTTTTACATGACCACATCATTCCTTCGTACTTAGCATTGCATGGGATAACCTTAGGACATGCATAATAAAAGGGTAATCTATAAATCCCAGTAAGGGACTAAATAAGACATAACATGAATAATAAAATACATGTTAGTAAATTTCCATATCAATGGAGCATAAAATGAACATGAACATAATGGAATGATATAGCATGATTATCATAACATGGAGATGTGGAAACAACACTTAACATGATACTAGCATGATCCAAGGAACCTTACCCATGGGGCATGAGTAATACCTTATTGCACTTGAATTATCATTATTAAACCATAATTGAACTTGATGTATCATGATACAAATATTTACCTAATGCATTGAAGCGCTATTAGAGCGCACCATTCATGATCATTTCATTTCATGCATAATTGTGCCACATAGATCATACAACATTAATTCATTAAACATCATCATTTATTTCACGATAAAGAAATATGGAATTTATACAAGAAAATATAGAATAAATAAGTAAATGTGCATAAAGTTTAATATCTGTGATAGAGAAATGGTCCTGGTATTCACTACACAATGACTTTGGCTTGGAAAATCGTAGTGCAATTTAGGCAGCATAACATCGTGACATACGAATTTGTAAAAATGGTTCATGAGACAGAAAGGGTTGTCTCGTCATATGTGTATAAAAAGGATAGTAATGGTGTCATATAGAACATTTCCCAACACAAGTTATGGAATTTAGATTTATAATAAAAAATAATTGCTTTAATGTAAATGAGGAGAGAGAAATATCTTGCGGAATTTCGGCATGGTAACAGGTGTACATGGGAGGAATTAATTAGGGTGAAATGGGTATCTAATCATTAAAACATAAATATGGAAGTATCAGGAGGTGAGAAATCATACCCCTACATTTTTAATTTAATGTAAAAGGACATAACAATATTAAGAAACATGGATAAAATCAGAAAGGAGTGAATCACTTACATGGAAGTGTAATCCCAAAGGCCTAGGAGAGGCTCGAGAGAGGATTATTGGGAGATTGAGGGAACATTGGGAGGATTCTAGAGAGAGGATTTCTAGGGTTGGTAGAGCTCCAATGGGTTTTTTTGAAGAGGAAGTGTGAGCATGGGTGGGTTTATATAGCAAAAGAGAGGAAATTCATTATTATTTAGGTTTTGGATACCACACATTTAACTAATCAAATCCACAAACCAACCCATGGTTTTTTGAACATGGTTACATCCAAAGTGGAGTGTAATATTTTACTTTATAAGTCCAATGGATAGACTTATTAAAATACTAGGCCTGCTTATGTGGAGGTGAGTCATTCTCTCAATGAAATCATTTTAAAAAGATATAATGTTTTATAAGTCTTGGAAGGTCCACTAAGGCTTTGTAATATAAATAAAACAAACCTAAAATCACATTATTTCACTGATAAAACATATATTGGCCGAAAAACCCATTTATATAATTTTATTACATCACTATTGGGTCATTATGATGTCATTAACACATTATATATTAAAACAGTATTTATTGTTTTCCCAAAAATTCAATTGTTTTGGAAAATTATGAAAAATTAACTGCTAGATAACTTCGATGTCCTAATTCCAAAAATAATATTCATTTTATCTAAATAATTTTATAAATAAGTGAATTTTTACTTTTAAAATACAAACTAACATTTATCGAAAATTAATTGGTTTTGACAAAAACTGATTTTAAACATTAATAAAAAATACAATTGTACTCATAAAAATTATACAATCAATTATATTTAATAAAAAATAATTTATTAATAATGATTTATTAAAATATTATTGTTTTATAAAATCCATTAATTCATCAAAATATATTTATTAACTTAATATTAACTAAAAAATATGATTGTTCTTTTAAAACTATTTACAAAGTAACATTGATAAAATGAATGTATATTCTTTATACAAAATAATGTACATAATGATAGTGCAAGGGTATTATTACATAACCCCTTAAAACACATGCATAATATTGTAGGGTAAGTTGTGTGATGGTAACAGACTCTTTGGGGTGGCTCGAATAACATCGCTCAAGTGGCAATCTAAATCAACTTCCACTTCTCCCGTAGATGGTTCTGTTCAAGCTTAATGTGTTGAATCTCAGATTGAGCATGATCAAGATTGAAGCCTAGTGATGACACCTACATTCTGAGCTCCGATTAAAGGGATTCATAAAGAGAATTTCTACTGGTTGAGGCCATCACTTCCTTTTTCTGAGTAAATTGGATTTGTTTAATCCCTATTTTCATACTAATCAAGTGATAAATGTTCAATGGCTATATTAGCAATGCT
This sequence comes from Viscum album, assembly GCA_963277665.1. Classification (NCBI taxonomy): domain Eukaryota; kingdom Viridiplantae; phylum Streptophyta; class Magnoliopsida; order Santalales; family Viscaceae; genus Viscum; species Viscum album. The sequence goes on from OY728138.1 coordinate 557,846,085, forward strand.
CATAATTCACAACGGTATTTTAAAAAATAAAAATCATTAATCAAATAAGTGAATGTGTTTTATATAACCATTTTTCATAATAATAAATTAAATTATATCAAGATTAATTTTAATTGATAAAATTTAGGGTCGTTACAATAGTCTCATTGGACCTCCCTAAACCTCGCACCATGAATTCTTGATTCATGTAAATATTTTGATCAGTCTCAACATCCCATATCCCAACAAGGGCCACGTTAGCCCTTCAAGTGTCCATAATATCAATAACCAAGAAGGTCCTCCCTTTTTAATCATCATCCTTGAATCTCCTCCCATGGGTTTATGTTGTAGGAACTATACTCATAGTCAAACATAGATCCATGATGGTAATCCTCGCCATAAAAATAGTTCAAATCATCAGGACGGTCCTCCTATTTGTGATTTAATGAAGAAAAATCCCTCTAACCATGAGTCACTTAGCACAATGATGTGAGTCATTTATAATTCATTTTACTTGAAAAGTTAAATCATTTCTAAACTAGAAGATATCCCATGGTGACGGTCACTCTCCAAACCAACAGTGGATCACCTGCCTTAAAATGTGATAGATGAATTCCCCATTAATCTTGGTGATTAGGATAAAGATGCTGGGAAATGGAAACTTTTTTTAGAATGGATCATGTGGCGTCTGGAGAAATATAATGAAGACACGTTGAGTAAGATAAAAAATTTTGATAACAATGACATACCAATCATCTTTTGTCTATTATCCACTCAGTATTTCATCATTCCATAATCATTTTTAAATGATTGTTTTCACGATATCCACCTCACCATATGGAACAATATTTATCACTTGTGAAAAAATTTATTACCTTTTAAAGAATATAAAATCATTCTCAATGTAATAGAAGGGATACAATTATAAATTTACATGGTCTCTATCCTAGATCTACGACATCCAATATTGTGAAACAAGAAAGGATCCATTCAATATACTTGTCTCATTGTGTTAAAATAACTTTGTTAGTTGATCACATATTCCACATCTAGTGTTCATATCAGAGGGTGGGGTGAACACAGAGAATTTCATTTATTTATTCTCCACAAATATAAAATATGTCTAATGGATGATATTGTGAAATGTAATAGCTTCAGGATAGATTTTAAAAATGGAGTTCATTATCAATATAAGGTACACTCATTACAAATCAGTCCTGATGAACTCTGAAAAAATTTGAGGCAGAAAAGATAAATTCATTGAATAAATATTTCATACGGAATTTGAAAATACTTATTAGGCCTCCTATTTAAGGGGAGTCAATATCCACATAGAAAAAATGTTACAAATAGATTCAATGTATTCAGAAGTAGGTAGTTCTGGTGAAAAACACATAATGAACCCAACCCATGTTCGAGCATGACTCCATAAAATTAAGAAACAATTCATCATAGTAGTAGCCATGGTAATATTGGAACAAAACCATGCTTCATGGTTAGAGGTTTTTTTAACCCAACCTTCAAGATTATAAAAACAGGATTCAAATATTATGGAAATAGAGAAGGAAAAAACCCATCTGATAGGTCTTAGAGATTTTTTACCTTTACAAACATATCCTTATCAGAAGTCGGTCTTCTCCTGATTAGGGGTAATGATGCAGAACAAATCCTCCCAATTTGTACCATCTCATGATATGGTTCCCTCATTCGGAATATGCAATGAAAATATCCTCTAGATATTACCTTTGGATTATGATTGGCTATTTGGAACCAATATAACCAATGGAGGAAAGGACAATGCCTCATGGAGGGAATAGAAAAAGTAATTCTTACAAGGAGACTAATCAAATTACTCTAAATTGTTTTTCATCGGTGAATATCATTAACATCACCTCAACATACCAAATAGAGTATGTGGATAATATAGAGGATCATGTTGGGGATGTCTTAATTCATAATACATTTCACACTCAAAAATTATAATGAGGTGTTCATACCCAAATCCATTGGATTTTTTTGAACAGTGAAATTCCCATAACAACCCCATTACAACAACCTTGTTGTGTTTCTACCAAAGATAAGGGTAAAAGTAAGGTTTTATGTTTGCCTCCTCTAGAAGAGTTGTAACTCCTTACACTCAATGAAATATTTTCTCATAAAGAGGGTGAGATTAAAGACTTGAGAAGACTAAACATACAATTTCTCTTAGGAAATTCTCAAACCGAGTGTTTTCTGTAAACAGAACCTGAACTCGCACTCCCAACTATTGTACATCACCAATGGGTGATCACATAAGAGACTAACATAAACAAGAACATTCGATCAATACTTGTGGTTCTTGATCAATATATTTGAACATAATTGAAGTGATGTATTAGAAGATCCCTACATTGGGTATGAAAATAGGATCAGTTTAGACAAACCATTACGAGCCATCACCCAAAGGTTAGCCACCACTTGTACAAGTAGAGTTGCCTAAAAAAGGATATACTTAATACTATGATTTCTCAAGATCATATTTATTCAATAATACATCAGGTAATACTCAACACTATTTAATTTATTAGAGATTCATTAGAATATATGGAAGAACAACATGCATCTGTATGCCAAAAAATGTCCTTACCTGGAATTGGTGGATCCAACCCCTCCCCCAATAATTTTCGAAAACCAAATTTCTGATTTTTAAGGGTTAGTGGAATACAATGTAGAATTTGACACATTTTATGTCCCTATGTGATTTCATGATGTGGACCTATCAATGAAAAGAATTTGTGAAACTCATATATTTGTTTACAAACAGTTCAATGTCTAGCATTCATATGGTACACCAGTCTACCAACTCATTCAATTACTAGATCGAAAGATATATTTCTATAGTTTCTTATTAATTTAATATCAATGTTTCATAAGACAAAAATTCTCATCCTCTCATGATTCAAATAGTAGGATAATGATAGGGTTTTAGATTTCATTTATTTATGGAATGGTTTTACCTAATCAATTAACATACAACTTCACGAGGATGATTTTTTTCCAATCTATGTATATAACCTCCATGATGAGTGTCGTACACCAATAATATCTATGAAAATAAATAGTTGGTTTTTAGGATCTCATGATAGTGGCTCAAAAAATGGAAAACTTTGTGTCACTCAACATGTCCATGTACGGAGTGATTACATCCTCTCAAATGAAGAGAACTAAGAAGGTAGAGACTCCATCTATTATGATTAATCCATACCCTTCCCCAAATCATTCTCTGAAACCCACACCATATCATGAATCCCCTCCTTAATAGTGTTAGTATAAATTCTCACCTCATCATGATGAGTGAAGAGATCAAACATAGGGGAAAAAATTAGTAGTTAAGGTAAGTGTTTTCCTATTTCCAAAACGACAATATTCATGGCAACTTTATCTCAACATTGGAGAACAAATTGATCATATTGATGAATCCCAAGATAGACAAACAATATGGTGTAAAATATCTCCTAAAATATTTCACCTTCTACCAAACATTGGAGCACGTCAACCAATTATTTTTTAAGGAAATCCTATAGAAAATAGACGACTCAGGACATGTAAATCAAAGAGAGCCACCCCATAAGTACAGTGTGTTTATACTGCCAATACAGAGGAAGAGGGACAATGGTAGGATATTATATAAAAAGTTAAACAAACTTTTTTTTGATTATATAGTCCGATATATTATCAACTAGAATCATGTTATCCTTGAAGAGTAGTTGAAATAACTAACTATACCTTCTTCCACATTAGATATGCCACAACAATCTCTCTCATCACCACAGTCCTCCAAAATCTAGTCTTCCAAGGAACGATGTGGTTGGAAAAGTGTGAAAAATAAATGGAGATGAACATATTATAAGGTCAAATTTGGATTTAAATCAATGAGATTTCATTAATTTAGTATCAAAACCATGGGTGTCTCCCTGAAAAATGGTACAATAAGATTTGACCCGCCAGATGGAATCCTCATTAGGCTAGGAGATGCTTTTCGACTCCATTAATTATATTCATGTAATGGATCCCTTCTTGGATGATGAGTGTGGATATGAACCTAATTTCTCTTCATGTGATTTGGAATTTATGGGAATATGACAAAGGGTCATGTGTACCATGGAAAACAAGAATGCATTAGAAATGAATACTCTTACAATATCTCTTCTTGGGTCGTCTATGTAGATAAAACTCATGAGAGATACCTCCAATGAGTTCATTTGGAATAATTAATAACCCCCATGCATTCTAATGAAATCATATCCAAATCATTATAAAAGATAAACTAGAGTAAATATCAACACCATATTAACCATGGTGTGTAGGCATACCTAGTCAACCTAACCCACCATTAATAGAAGTTCATAAAAATATTTTTCCATGGGATGATCTTCCTAAATCAAGTACATCAATTCATAATATTCCAATAAAATGGAATTCTCTAACTATGAAGAACATAACACTAGCCTTGAAGTATGAAATTTTAAATCAAATGGCCATGTTACCAGCCATATTTTCAATCTTGAATACTATAAATCTATCAGAAGTCCTCCGAGAAGAACTCGTTGAGGCTTTCTTAAGCCCTCATGAATTTTATTTGAAAGTTTCTACTGCTAAAGTATATCATAAAGAGATAGATACTAAAGAATTACACATGATAGAATTTTTTAGGTAACAAGACAAGGATGAAATTATACGAGGACGCGTCAAACCTTTTTAAGTATCTAGAAGGATATATGAAATTGATATCTAAAAATATTTCATTAATAATGTATCAAGATTCAATCTCATTTTGGGCCAAACACTTCGCTTTGGTTAGGATGAGTCCCACGTTTCCCCCTCTACTCTGATGCTACATGGATATAAAAAGATAAAGAAAAATACTCAATGAATTACCAAGATCAAGACCCATTTTGGGGACCTCGTATCCAACACAATATTTCTAGTTTTTTAGAAATTCATGGCTTTCAGTATTCTATTTGGAAGACTGTGGTTTCATTAGAATATGAGAGTCCCCTCTTCGTACCACCAATGACTCAAATATTTCATTATAGTCCAAATTTGGATGGTTTATGGTTATGAATCACCTTTTGAATATTTTTAGATGTAATTAATTGATGCAAGATTCCACCAGAGGGAATGGAATTAACCCATTATTGATGGTGTTTCTCTAATCATGGTCCCAAATGGTTTAGAAATGACCCTTATCGATCTTTTAATATAGCTCAATGATGAATATGTACTACCTATACATATATTCGAACGTCTAAGGCCATATTTATGTTCATTTTCAAAAAACATAATTATATTAGTTGTTATAACTGAGCATGGTGATGCTGAAAACATCACAGATTCTCTATAATATGGTGCAATATTGGATGGAAATGTTCCCACTCTATACACAAAACCCAGATAGATTCCTATTTCATCCAGTGGAGAAAGGGGGAATGACGATACTTCTTCTCTATACCTCAGTTTATCCCCTCTGGAGCTTAAACTCCCACTCCACCCCAAATTTTCAATTGGGTGAGAGTAATTCACTTCATCATTCAGATGTCAAAATATTGAGTTCTCCTTTAACACTAGATAGATTCATCTATTACCTACTTACCCTAAGATTAATGCAGAAGATGATGAGAAATATGAACAGGAAGAGGAGGAAGACCTCATGGATACCCCTCCATAATCAAGGAATGAGTCTCTACGGCTATTGATGAACTCAGAGAACTACATCTAGGTGTATAAGATGATCCACAACAGACACTAAATAGTGTGGACAAGTATAGTAAAAAAGGTATAATATTCCTTTATAAAGAAACTTCATGGTTTTATAACCTAGTACTACAATGATATACCATGACTCAATATCTTAGTGTCCACTCGCCACCTAGGTTTTCTATAGAATCACCATGGATATAATCAAGTATCCAGAAGGACACACTCAACTCATGCTGCCAAAATTAAGGCTAAAGTTGATAAGATTATCTAACACCATTTCATTCAAAAATTTGAGTATCTGACATGGATTGAAAATATAATTATAGTAATGAAGAATAATAGGAAAATATAGGTCTGTATTGACTTTAGATATCTCAACTAGATCTTCCAAAAATAAGATTTCCCAATTCCGATCAACAAACTATTGATTGATGAAACAACCAGATATCAGTCCCTCAATTACATGAGTTTCTATTCTAGGTAAAATAAAATCCAAATGGGATAAAAAGATTAATAATCCCCCACCTTCAGGGCCCCCGGTAGAGTATTTTTATGTTAGAAAATTCCATTTTGGTTTAATAAAATCAGTTCTGCAATCTATAAATCCATTCATCACGTTTCCAGACCCTTCCTAGGCAATTATGATGAATATAATGTTAAAGACATAGTGGTAATGTCATTATAGAATTATAATCACAAGGATGATCTTGATAATATATTCATCAAACTATGATAGCACAACATGAATATGAAACCCTGGAAATGGGATTTTGGGGTCACCTTAGGGATATTTATTTTCTTCATCATATTTAAATGTTGCGTCATATTTGACCATGATAAGATAAAATATATCATCAATGTGTCATCGCCATGGAACCTAAAATAGTTAAGGGGTTTAGTGGGACACCATTCCTACATTTGGATCATTATATCCAATTTAGTAGGAAAGTGTTTTATATTCACGATGATGATGATGAAGGACATCACATATCAATGGAATACAGACTATCAATAATTATTTGATAGCCTCATGGAATTCCTCTTAATTCCAATGGTGCTAATGCTTCTTTTTCAGGGGAATACTCACATTCTATATGTGATATCCTAGGAGCGATCATTAGGAACATTCCTTGAAGAAATTTTCTATTCTAGAAATTTAGACAACCTTTATTATCTTGGTCAAACCATGATTGACACTATATCTCATTATTGATATATTAATAAGAACGCCATTACCTAAATATATACAGTTTATAAACTGGGGAACTACATGTAGCATTGCGAGGCCCATTTCGTCTCTCAGTATAACTTCCAAAAATATATCCTATATCTTTCCTTGTTTACAGGATATTTGGAATGGTTGGTGGTTATCACGCAACAATTTGACATATAGTTATGGTCTCAGAAATCAATGAATTGACAGGATTTGGTTAATTTTCATTAAAAAACACTCATATGTAGGAACACCATTGTTACATACATAATTTCTTGATATATAAGTCTTTTCTATTTATGATGTCTCCAAAATATGGGAAATTTATTTGGTTGGTGCATCTATAAGACAAACTGGTAAGAGAAAAGAGGACCCCAAAATAATCAAAGTCAGGTTGGTAGTCATGTTCTTATATCGCGCTATAAAAGTATTACCTTACTTCTTATTGTCATAAGGTCTTTTAAAACAATGATTCAAAATACCAGGACAACATTAAAATCCTAAAAAATGAACATAAAATAAATGTGTACCAAATAATGGTGAAAGGATATTCCGATCTGTGAATAAAAAATATTAACTGAGATTATTCTTTTAGGAAAAAAGATCTAATCACCTTGCTTGATAATGTACGAGGAATAATGGAAGAGTTCCCATTGGAGAAAATATTTAATCATGTCCCACAATTGCATAATCCCCATGAAGATTCATTAGAAAATGTATCCATGACCCTAAAAGATCCATATTAGGATGAAATAGTCATCAACATTTTACATCACTAAATATTCTTTCCTTTGGATCCTTATAGTGTGGAAGGGTTCAACAAGGTCAGATCTATTCTCGTACCTGATAGTGTAATGTCTTTGTGGACAGTACCCGTTGTGGAAAACCAAAAATATTTAGTTATCTCATCATATAGATCCATAAATTTGTAAATCTAGCAATTATTAACCAAGTTTTCTATTTATAATGGCCCAAAACACCAAAAATCCCACAGTAAATGAAGCTCTGATGGGGTCCTCTCTAGATGAATAGATAGAGAAGATACTATTACTATCATGAAGAATGTACATGTGGGAGATTTTGGTTCCCACCTATCATGGTTCTATATGTCTAATCAAATATAATGGTTAGGATACTTCCAACCTTCAATGACACAGGATTATAAAAAATTCATTTGGTAATGTCATTAAATTGTGGTGCAGGCCGACTTAATCCATCAACCCCCAAAATTTCTACATACAACCAAATACTCATGGACATTTTCATTTTATGGAATTGAAGTTTTAGGTATATATCCTACATCTATGACCAATTAGATTAAAAACATCCTAACCACTACTATCTTCTTCTCCAAATGGGTTGAGAGAATACCCCTTAATTAGTTTGGGGGGAAATCAACTTCAACCACATTAAAACCAACATAATTACCAGATTTGGTGTCCCTCAAAAAATATTGGTAGGCAAAGAAACCAATTTTTAATATGTTCTGTTGGATAAGTTATATATATATTATAATATCAAATCAAACCACTCATCCCACTATCATGCAGAAGTTAATCGATAAATAGAGTCCATCAAGAAGACTCTATCAAACATACTCTAGAAGATGTTGGACAAGGATAAAAAATATTTTCTTGAAAGGATCATTCATTCCTTGTGGGACTACTTGAATACAACCTCTACGACAACATGAGTGACCCCATATTAATTTTTTTACGAAATAGAAGAAGTTATTCCCATTGAGGTCCAATGGACATTAATTTGTGTTTCCATTTGTGATCATTTATCCATTGAAGATCAATCGTAGAGATTGATGGATGATTTGGAGATATGCAATCAGAAAAGGTAGAATACCTTTCATCAAATGGAGGTCTATAAAAATTAGATAGTACAAGATTTTTACAAGAATGTCCACCTCTGTTCATTCCTATGAGGAGAATTATTATAGGTCGTATGAACTCTAATGATATCCGGGAAGAGGCCTCCAAAGCATGTTCTAAAGCTAGTATTCTAAACACAATGTCAACTTTAATTGATACTATTCCATGATCTCATTAGATGGAGAGCTCATTCCATCTCCCATCAATGCCAAATATCTCAATAAATACTTTTTCTTATACAATGATCAAGGATGATATCAGATACATGATGTTAAAATCCATAGGCAGTCTCTGCGACATTACGTTAAAAACCGTAAAATTATATCCACATTCCAGGATGATAAATTGAATAACCCCAACATCCTTGTTGTGTGAAATTAAATTTCATAGAATCACGGTCTTATAAGTATGATATTAAATGGAATTCCATGTGGTCCTAGTTATATGACCCAATACTAAAAGAAATCATAGTTTGAGCTAGTTGAAATTAAACTATATAGCCCACCATCCTAATCAAAAGTAGTTAAACTAATCGACAATTTTCTTTCTGCATGATGTAAAACTATATAGTTCACTTCTTTTTTCCTAATGTAAAATTGTGTAACATTTAAATCCATGTTTGATTGGATCATAATCTTAAAATTTGGTACCCCACAACACACTTATTTAGGAACTATGTTTTCCTTGATTCTTGTCACGATGTGATATGTACTAACACCAGGATCTTAAATGCATGTTTCATCCATGGAAAAAATACCCATCCATGTGCACAGGTCATAACATCAAAAGGAACCATTCCAGAACTAAGGGTGGAATGATTATAATTTCAATGAGATATATATTGATTCACAATACTCTAGTTATAAGACCAATAATGGGGTAAAATGAACTCCATATCCTATAGATAAACAATGATCTATTCAAGAGGAATTCAATCAGGCTCCTTAATTTCTGATCCCATCATGGAAATAATAAGAATCCTCTCTCTCATGTAAAAAACGAAAAAAATTTAATGGGAGTTCATAATACATGGAAAATATCAATAAAAAAGATTCTTTTATTCTTGGAAATTTTCCATCCACACAAAAAACTTCTTGTCCCGGGAAATATTTGATATACAAAAGCTTTCAATGGATATCTGTAATAGGAATCCAGATTCATGAAGAAACATTTCTCTGACTATGCTGTAATTTTCCCCAGTTGTCTTTGTATAAGTCTCCCACGTAAAGGGGACTATCATCCATAGGATTCCACTAGTTCACTATTCATTAATATTACTTGTTTAGCATTTCATAGGTTTTCCATCAAAAGGGACTATCATCCAATGTTACTGATGTGGCTCTATTTTTACATAGTTTTTCCACATCTTTTTTCTTAATTTCTAAAAAAATTATTAATTATTTAAACAGTTTTTACTAAAAAAAATTCTTTTGTATTTCTATAGTTAATTTTGCTAATTAATCAATTTTTATAATTCATTACGTATTTTTAGTTATCAAAATAATAATTTTAATCATACTTTACTTTTCTAATCTAATTATGTGTTATTTAGTTTGGTTAGTTTAATTCTGCCTGACTTTTTTTTAATAAACTGATTTTTTTGTAAAACAATTATTTAATCAATGTAATTATACTTAATTAAGTTAAAATTTATCTTAATATTTTATCTATTATTTTAGTTACATTAGAATAGTTTATCAATGTTAAATAATGTGTTTGGTCTTCCTGCCAGTTAATTAAGAAAATAATATGTGTTTTTAATTAAATAAAGTAGTTCACTTTTAATTTTATTAATTCAAATAGTTAGTTAATTAATTAATTAAGAGTTTTTAAACATTAATTATATTATTTTATGTATGTAGATTATTTAATAAGTCGCCCAATATTGATTTTAGTCTACTGGTGAGGTATAGGAGCTCTTGCAGTGACTTATTAGGTCACCGATGCTTTTCATTTTTATTCGCAGCTACTTTGTAATTAACATGTATAGTTATTTTAACTTAAGTCTTTTATAATTTTAGTTTGTTAAATTTCCAGTTATTAATTTGAATGTTATTTTAATTAGTTAACTTTAATTTTTAATTTTATGTTTTCTTCAAGGTTACTGCTAGTTATTTAATTTAAACTAGTGGTGACCTGCCTCATCGTTAGTTTTTCTTAATGTAACGGTGATCTCTGACCCGCAGTTTCGCTTTGTATCGATAGCCTTTAATTTCAACCTACCTGTGGGTCTCGTTTTTTTGTTTGTTTGTTTTTTTTTTGTAACTGTCACCCATCCTTTTATATCGTATTAGTAACCTTTTGGTACCGGTTACCCTTTCTATTTTCATGTTAACGGTAACACCCTGCACGCAGCTGCTGTCCGCCGTCGGGAGAGCTGCCGCTGTTTGATTTTGGTGTTGAGGAGGAGAACCAAACAGAGCCGGGTCGCCGAAGGTCTCCTCTGTTGAAGACCGCCACGCCGCTGTGCTGTTTCCCTATTGCAGGCTTGAGGATAGTTGCCGCACTGAGGAGATGTCGAGCATGAAGAACCCGCTTCAGCCATTGCGTTAGAGTGAAGGAGGTCCACCACTGGGAGGAGCCGAATCCGCCGTTGCTCTTGCTACTGGAACCGAGACGTCAAGGCTGTGGAGGGTTGCCGCACTGGGTTTCTGAAGGAGAGTCAACCTGATGTGCGTGGTTGCTGGATGCCGACGGAAGATCGGAGCCTTTGCTATGCGCCGGTTTCCTGGAAGAAACCCTACCTCTTGCTGCGCTGAATTGGGGGAAGGAGGAAGAAGATAACACAAAAAAAAAAGATTAAAAAATATAATAATAAAAGTATAATAAAATTAAAGTAAAAAGGGAGAGAAAAAAAGTAAAAGTAAAAATTAAGTAATCTTTTAAAAGTCAAATGAATATAATAGTTTTTGTAAAAGTTAAAAATTTAAACAATATAAATACATAGATAAACAATAAATTTAAAAAATAAAACATAATTAATAATAAATATTAGAAATTAATTAATATACTGATTATGGTAAATATTTAATTAATAATAATTATAAATAAACTATAAAATATGATTATTAATTTAAAAATATTTAAAACTTAAGTATTAATTCTAATTAGTAAATTAAAATTAACTAAATAATAAATTAATCAAGCAAATTAATTTCTTAAATAGTAATAATGAAATTATTAATACAATATAAATTATTAAATTTCTAATTACTTTTTTATTTATGATGTTAAATTTTAATGATTTAATAAACTAAAAAATTAGTATTTAGTTTTTGTATTTATTAATCTAATTAAATCAGTAACGTTTGATAAATTTATAGTAATATTATATAAAAGTAAATAATCATCATCAATTAGGATATTTATTAATTATCTTAATTTAACTTGTTACGAATAATATAACCCTTAACATTAAAAAATAACCATTTTTTATTCTTTGCTTTTGAATTTATTTATTTTTCTTATCTAAATTTGCAGGTTCATTGAAGAGACAAGTTTACATCTGGATGCATGTAACTAACTCAGCAGAATTTAGTTACGAGTGTAATTCTCATGCGACGTGCCGGTCGCGAAAAAACGCACATTTTTTCGTGTGTTTGTGAAGAGACTTTGAAGTCGAAGGAAAATGTTCGTTGACATGCAGCAGTTGACCGTTGATACTTAAAGTAGAGCAAGAAGTAGACAACAGAGCGGGACAGAGATTCACACAGGAATTGATTGATTGGAGATCTGAGAGCTTCTCTCTCATCAGAAATATAGGGAGTCTGGAGGGCGACTTTGGAACCTCTACCTGGAGCTGGAGAAGCATAGGAGCAGAGTATCATCGGGGAGATTGGCTTCTATTGATTTCGAATTTTTACACTCTGTTTAGCATTTCTTCAATTACTGTTTTGATAATATACATGTTTTCTAGCTAAACTTTTAGTTCGGGGATGAATTGAAGTTCTGCTGTTTTTTTTAATTCTCATATCACTTAAAAAATTCATTGAATTCAATATAGATCAGTGAGATTGATACTGAATTCATTAAATTTATTTTCACCACCAAAATGTAATTTTCAAAATTCCACAATCAAATCGGTGAGATTGATCATGGAAACTTCTTAAAAAAACAATTCACAATTACTTTGGGACTTACGGGGAGTTCGTCTTGTTGTCATTAGCTTTTCGAACTTTTCACAGTTGATTTGTTTTGGAGTGGCGAACATCGAAATCAATTAGCCTGTGTGACTTAACTCTTGGCAAGGGATATATGTAGAGACCCGATGTCTGACGTACATGGACATTACATTACTTTTGCGGAATACTTAGTACATAACAAACACACACACAAGGATCGTAATAGTTTAGTGTCTTTGGAAACTCGAAATATAATCTTCTAGTCGTGGTGAAAGATCTTCAACATCTCTCATAAAGATCTTCCTTTTTTTACCTAAAACATTTCTTTATATCCTGGGGAAAAGAAAACATAAAAGGGTCAGCTCAAATGCTCAGTAAGGGTAAACAAAATAAATATCAATCACATCATATTCATAAGAACATAACATTTTGGAAATCTTAACCTGCAAAAGAGAGCATAATTTCATAACATGGGATAAATCATAGTAGTGAAATGAAATCCCAATAATCATAACTTAAAACATGAAACATTGTGGCATACACAAATAATCATAGAGAATCATATCTTATTAGTCAAGACTCATTGCCAAGACTATCTTAGTGGACAAAGTCCCTTTCTGAACCGAGTCACCCTCGTTTCAGTCCTGTTTCACTGAACCGGTATAACCTACCGTTCCAGCCATGTCTATCTCATGAGATATAAAATCTTTACCCAATGTATTGGAGGGAGATATAGGTCCCACCCATCTCATAATGATACCATTCTTATGTGTGCCACAAAATCATAAATCATACATCATTGCATAACCCATGTAATAAAATGGGATTCTTAAACATCATGCCATCATAATCCATAAACAATTGATATCATTTCATCATAAGAAAATTGAAACCATTTAAATCATAGAGACATTTTACTTGAAACATACATATCAAATAACGTCATCTTAGATGGAAAATAGTTTTGAAAAAACACTTGAAATGAATTCTTGAGGAAAATATTCTTTCTTCTTTAAAAACATTTTTCCTTTCTTAACATGTCATACAATTTTAAACTAAAAGAAGTTGATTAAAAATAAACTCGAAAACTTGTAAAGGAAGCTTCTTGGAAATAATGTTTTAAAAATCCATTCATGTCGTATAAGTTAAAAAAAACATTCTTCTCGTACTTTTGTCGGAAAAGTCAAAAAGTATCTCGTACGAAAAATGAAAAAAGATTCCTTTCATATCTTTTACTAAAAACTCACCGAAGGGTAAAATAGGATTTAAACAATTATAGGTGAATGGAAATAATATTACTTAGTAAGGAAACATGGATGTGGATGATAAAATACACCCCAGTAAATGCCAAAGTATAAACAATCTCGGATAAAAATGAGATCGTGATATTTCCCTTACCTTAGGTCCGATTTGCTTCGTAAGTGTCCGAACCTCCTGTATAATGATTTAAATAATGTCATTGACTTATTACAGAATCATATTCATTGTTATGATATCATATATGGTTCACTTATGACTTTATATTACCCGTTCTTTTGTAAATTCCATGTTAAAGAGCGTTTTGGGTAAAATTATTTCATTTGTCGTCCGTGTTTTGACTTGTAATTATTCATATGATTACTTAGATCATGATTACTTAATTACAGAATATAAAACATGATTTATATATATATATATTCAGAATATATATAAATATATAAAAAATTAGTAAATGGAAAGAAATACACCGTTCATGGAGACGGTAGGTCGTACGTACGCATGAACGCTGTTTTCGTTTCCTTATTGAGTTGAGCGGAATTAAGTGGATGACATACATATATATACACATAAATCCAGTATCATTATTATGTCATATATTTCATGATTACTTATTATATATACTTTATAATCATTCATGAATGGTTAAAATGGAGAATGAATCTCATCGTGTCGTGGAGACGGTAGTCCGTACGTACGCACGAGCGATGATATCGTTCTCATGATCGTGGAACTGTATTGGAGTGTATGTATACTATTTCAGAATCAATATAATAATATATAGTTATTATTTACACCATTATACTCATCCAAGTAAGGTGGTGGTGGAAAATAGATTTCACCACGGCGTGGAGACGGTATTCCGTACGTACGCACGCGCGGTGATTTCGTTTTCCGTAGGATGGATAGATGGTGAAATATGATTGTTTCATACTTATAATAACATATCAGTATATGAGTGATACTGATGTTATTACTTCATAATGAAACAACCTAAGAAGAAGAAGTGGAAGAAGAAATAAAGGTGAAAGAATCGGTAACGGAAATTGCCTCTTCTTTAAAGCGCCTCTTTGAGACCTCCTCTTAGGGCACTAAAATTGGTCTGTGAGGAAGACCAGAACCTCTAGGATGTTGCTAGGGAAGTGGAGAAGAGAATTTTTCAGGGTTTGGCCGAGCTTGAAGGCTCAAAGTTGTGTGAGGAAGAGAGGGAGGAGGTGCCCTTTTATAAGGGAGGAGAGGGGCACCTTTGGAATAACTAAAAATATTATTTTATTATAAAGTCAAGTTCAGTTTTAAATAGCTCCAAATTGATATATTTCAAAGCTAAGGTGGGGATGGGTCGAACTCCTCTCATCCAATAGAATTTAGACAAGTTTATGTTCCTATTTTAACCTTATCATTTAGATTTAACATTAAGTTAAATAATTTTACTTTTACCGTGTCTTCTTGTGTTCTTACACTATAAGGTTAATAAACTTACTATAAGAAGCCAAACAACCCCCAAGTTGTTTATTATTAATATATATAACCTTATATAAGTCATTTGGACGAACCTTATATTTTTATGAATAAAATAACAATTAATAATATAATATTTGTTTTAAAAACTATTTTATGTCAATTTTGACACTATTTAGTAATTGATTTTTGTGAAAATCATAACAGAATGATAAGTTCGAACAAAGTTAATTAAATTAATACTAACATGTCATATTAACCTATAAAATTAGTTGAATTCATAAAAACTCTCAAATTATATTTATTTGGGTATTTATAACATCAATTATGTCAATATTTCATTAATAAGATAATTACTGCATCATCGTTGTGTCATAAATAAATTACATTATTTAATGTCTAAAAATTACAAATAAAATAACATTATGTAGGAAATCATTTTATCTTTCTAATGAATATTTATAGTCGAATTTATCCTATGTATAACCCCATATTAAAAATGTTTTAGTAAATAAACTTTGATTTTAACTCTTTTAACCCTTCTTTAAATAAATTAATAATAAATGTCCTAATCTAATCTAAGTGGGCCTAAATGGTCATATTTTATTCCTAAGTTTGTTTTTGGTCGAATTACATTTTCTCAATAGAATTAGGACATGTGTTAGGGTAATAATAATATCATTTCTACCCTTAATTACCCTATTTACTTTTAACCGTGGTAAAAAAAAGTAAAAGTTACTATTCACCAAAAAATTATTTTCATCTCATTGAACCACATTTTACTTACTGACATCAACCGTGTCTCTCGAATTTTTGAAATTCCACTCACAGAAGCGGTAAAATTAAGTTTTATGAACAATTCAGTTTTTTTAACTACCACTTAGTGGTTTCACTATTCATCAAAAATTGAAAGTTTTCAGAAAAATACCAAAAATTAGGCCTAAGCTATATTTGATATTATGAACTCAAAAATGATGTCTATTTTACCAAATTCAAAACATATCAGTTGCATTAACTAATTTAAAAATTAATTCCCGTCATCAAAACAAATAGCGTGTTTTTAAGGGATAATAAATATCAAAAGATTGAAACTTGTTTATAACTGGTTTAAATGTGAAATTACATCCAATGACCATCATTGTATTAAATTGTAAAAATATATTCTAAATATACTTTAAAACCACTAAAATTAATAATTTATCACTATTAATTATTTCAATTGAAAAAGTTGTTTTTAATTAAAATTTAGTAATTTCCACTATTCATCAAAATATGAATGTTATCCGAAAATTACCAAAATTTCACCCTAAGCTAATTTCGATATTCCGAATCCAAAAATGAAGTCCATTTTGAAAAATAAAATTTACAAAATTTCAAAAAGTGGTTATTACTATTCATAACTGCTAGTTTTAATAATATTTTAATAGCATATCGTTGTTTAGTGAAAGTCGGTATTGCGTACTACACACGCTATCAAGGAAGGTCGGGATTGCGTGTAATGAAAGGCAAGTCAAGGATACGTGTTGTGCAAGCTTCTTTTGGTGTAGCGTACAACACAAGACATTAATGAAATTAAAAAGAATATTTTTCATAAAATCTCGGGGTGTTACATTCTACCCCCCTTAAAATGAATTTCGCCCTCGAAATTCGTCGGGGTTATAAATGGTTTACTATTCGAAAGTTTCTTTAATCGAAACCCACATCATAAAAAGGAATACCAAAACAAATCTTTAAAAACAAAAGTATGAAACGTAACGGTTACCCAAATAAACTAATCACTAGGTTTCCACATAGGTGAAAATATGGATATGGAAGAGAAATCTAACCATCATGTTCTGATGGAGAGTGGTAGAGAACATGGCTATGGAAAATCCAACAATCACAAATCCATAAATTTGTGACGATCTAAGGTACCATCTGATTAATCAGATATAAGAGCACTAGGACAACATTTTTGGTTTTCAAGATCATTTCCCTAAAGTTGAAGAATTTGAATTAGAATAAATACTTACTTTATTTTGGTACAATCTCACTGTTGTTCGTGCCTTGAAAAATTTCCACTTCATCTCTTAAATAAATGAAGATGAATTTGTTATTCGTGAAGTGTTAGCAGATCATGTGATAGAATGACGGGTCATTCCATCTGTCTCAAACAAAAGGTTAGCAAAAGTTATTAAATATAAGTCATTCTATAGTGAGATTAATCATATATGGTTCCTAAAATGGACTTATACTTCATATATCATACTGCTTAATATAATAAAACTAGTTTATACTAAACAGGGACTTCCTGTAGGCCAGTGGTAGGCGATAAAGGCCAGTCGCACTTTGGTTGTGGGTTCGATTCCCACAGCCTTGTCCGACGCGATGGGTTGTCGCCCGTCCTACAGGTTGTCCTTTTTCTAAAACTATATTACTATAACATCCCATCAATAATACTAACTTATGTCCAACATAATCCATTCCAATCTTTAGGCTTATCCATAATACTGTCGTCCACTCTCAGAGATTTAATACCATCATTGATCCCCATATATCATAAGATATATCTTGTTGGTCACATTCCAAACATTCAAAGGCCTTAATCTTGTACTCTCTTGAATACCCATTGAACCTTATTGAAAACATGAGTGCTGTTAAAAGTTAACACTTTCCACATACCAAAATCCTCAAAATTCTATATACTCAAACCATGATATCACTCAGTCCTTATATCAATCATGAGCTCATGAATACTGTCAAACATTTCATTTTCTACTTATCCCTTCATTATGTGCATATCATCTATATTCCAAAAATATCAAAATATCCTTTAATGGATACTGGTACCATTAATCATACACTTTCAAAACTCAAGGAAAGACAACAGTGTAACAATCCTTAGATATATCTTTATTCCATAGTACCATGAGATTACTTATACAACATTACACATGATAAACATGTAATCATTCCACTATATTCTTAAACCATTGACCAAGCTTCAACAATTCTTTCATCTCACATATCATTTGTAGTCTCTTCATCATCATCAACATAAATACTACCCATACGACCATACTGATTCTCTTCATGAGACTTTACCTTAGGGAATTGGTTTGCATAATGCCCGTACATTCCACATTTAAAACATTTAACCATTGTTGATGTTGTAGCAATACCATTATCCTCATCCCTGGTGTTAACTGAACCTTTTCCTTTGCACTTACTGGCTTTGTGTCCTTCTTTTCCACACCCAAAGCATCTTCCAGTTCCTTTGAAACATTCTCCTTGATGCCTCTTCCCACATGATTTACATAAGGGAAATTGAACTTTCTTTCCTCTATGATCATCATGAAACTCCATCTTTCTCTTATTAGCCGAGTCAGGAAACTTACCAAATTTTACTTTATTGATCATATTATGAGATTTATGATTCGGCATAATAATGATGTTTGGACTTCCAAATCCCATTTCATTTGGTTTCTCATGAAGAATATCATTCCATTGTCCTTCATATCCTCCATTATCATGAATCATCTTGTTTCCAGCCATTTTCTAAAACCCAAAAAGAAAAGTGTGAGAGGAAAAAATCATGCTAGGGAAAAAAACATAATAAAGGGGGAGTACCCTCAATATCTAACATCGTAGGTTAAATTCTAAGATCGTTAGCGCAATTCTAGGACTATAACCTATACGTATACTTAACCTTAGAGACATCCCTAGACATACCTTAGAAATATATCTAGGGATCTCACTAAAGTTCTCGCATCCTAGTTTCCAAAGGTTGACTAAACCTTTCCTCTGATACCAACTGTAGAGACCTGATGCCTGACGTACATGGACATTACATTACTTTTGCAGAATACTTAGTACATAACAAACACACACACAAGGATCGTAATAGTTTAGTGTCTTTGGAAACTCGGAATATAATCTTCTAGTTGTGGTGAAAGATCTTCAACATCTCCCATAAAGATCTTCCTTTTTTTACCTAAAACCTTTCTTTATATCCTGGGGAAAAGAAAACATAAAAGGGTGAGCTCAAATGCTCAGTAAGGGTAAACAAAATAAATATCAATCACATCATATTCATAAGAACATAACATTTTGGAAATCTTAACCTGCAAAAGAGAGCATAATTTCATAACATGGGATAAATCATAGTAGTGAAATGAAATCCCAATAATCATAACTTAAAACATGAAACATTGTGGCATACACACATAATCATAGAGAATCATATCTTATTAGTCAAGACTCATTGCCAAGACTATCTTAGTGGACAAAGTCCCTTTCTGAATCGAGTCACCCTCGTTTCAGTCCTGTTTCACTGAATCGGTATAACC
The DNA here is from genome assembly GCA_963277665.1 of Viscum album. Lineage (NCBI taxonomy): Eukaryota > Viridiplantae > Streptophyta > Magnoliopsida > Santalales > Viscaceae > Viscum > Viscum album. Next base: position 557,866,060 of record OY728138.1, read on the forward strand.
TACCGTTCCGGTCATGTCTATCTCATGAGATATAAAATCTTTACCCAATGTATTGGAGGGAGATATAGGTCCCACCCATCTCATAATGATACCATTCTTATGTGTTCCACAAAATCATAAATCATACATCATTGCATAACCCATGTAATAAAATGGGATTCTTAAACATCATGCCATCATAATCCATAAACAATTGATATCATTTCATCATAAGAAAATTGAAACCATTTAAATCATAGAGACATTTTACTTGAAACATACATATCAAATAACATCATCTTAGATGGAAAATAGTTTTGAAAAAACACTTGAAATGAATTCTTGAGGAAAATATCCTTTCTTCTTTAAAAACATTTTTCCTTTCTTAACATGTCATACAATTTTAAACTAAAAGAAGTTGATTAAAAATAAACTTGAAAACTTGTAAAGGAAGCTTCTTGGAAATAATGTTTTAAAAATCCATTCATGCCGTATAAGTTAAAAAAAACATTCTTCTCGTACTTTTGTCGGAAAAGTCAAAAAGTATCTCGTACGAAAAACGACAAAATATTCCTTTCATATCTTTTACTAAAAACTCACCGAAGGGTAAAATAGGATTTAAACAATTGTAGGTGAATGGAAATAATATTACTTAGTGAGGAAACATGGATGTGGATGATAAAATACACCCCAGTAAATGCCAAAGTATAAACAATCTCGGATAAAAATGAGATTGTGATATTTCCCTTACCTTAGGTCCGATTTGCTTTGTAAGTGTCCAAACCTCCTGTATAATGATTTAAATAATGTCATTGACTTATTACAGAATCATATTCATTGTTATGATATCATATATGGTTCACTTATGACTTTATATTACCCGTTCTTTTGTAAATTCCATGTTAAAGAGCGTTTTGGGTAAAATTGTTTCATTTGTCGTCCGTGTTTTGACTTGTAATTATTCATATGATTACTTAGATCATGATTACTTAATTACAGAATATAAAACATGATTTATATATATATATATATTCAGAATATATATATATATAATAAATCAGTAAATGGAAAGAAATACACCGTTCATGGAGACGGTAGGCCGTACGTACGCATGAACGCTGTTTTCGTTTCTTTATTGAGTTGAGCGGAATTAAGTGGATGACATACATATATATACACATAAATCCAATATCATTATTATGTCATATATTTCATGATTACTTATTATATATACTTTATAATCATTCATGAATGGTTAAAGTGGAGAATGAATCTCATCGCGTCGTGGAGACGGTAGTCCGTACGTACGCACGAGCGATGATATCGTTCTCATGATCGTGGGACTGTATTGGAGTGTATGTATACTATTTCAGAATCAATATAATAATATATAATTATTATTTACACCATTATACCCATCCAAGTAAGGTGGTGGTGGAAAATAGATTTCACCACGGCGTGGAGACGGTATTCCGTACGTACGCACGCGCGGTGATTTCGTTTTCCGTAGGATGGATAGATGGTGAAATAGGATTGTTTCATACTTATAATAACATATCAGTATATGAGTGATACTGATGTTATTACTTCATAATGAAACAACCTAAGAAGAAGAAGTGGAAGAAGAAATAAAGGTGGAAGAATCGGTAACGGAAATTACCTCTTCTTTGAAGCGCCTCTTTGAGACCTCCTCTTAGGGCACTAAAATTGGTCTGTGAGGAAGACCAGAACCTCTAGGATGTTGATAGGGAAGTGGAGAAGAGAATTTTTCAGGGGTTGGCCAAGCTTGAAGGCTCAAAGTTTTGTGAGGAAGAGAGGGAGGAAGTGCCCTTTTATAAGGGAGGAGAGGGGCACCTTTGGAATAACTAAAAATATTATTTTATTATAAAGTCAAGTTCGGTTTTAAATAGCTCCAAATTGATATATTTCGAAGTTAAGGTGGGGATGGGTCGAAATCCTCTCATCAAATAGAATTTAGACAAGTTTAGGTTCCTATTTTAACCTTATCATTTAGATTTAACATTAAGTTAAATAATTTTACTTTTACCGTGTCTTCTTGTGTTCTTACACTATAAGGTTAATAAACCTACTATAAGAAGCCAAACGAACCCCAAGTTGTTTATTATTAATATATATAACCTTATCTAAGTCATTTGGACAAACCTTAGATTTTTAGGAATAAAATAACAATTAATAATATAATATTTGTTTTAAAAACTATTTTATGTCAATTTTGACACTATTTAGTAATTGATTTTTGTGAAAATTATAACAGAATGATGAGTTCGAAAAAAGTTAATTAAATTAATACTAACATATCATATTAACCTATAAAATTAGTTTAATTCATAAAAAGTCTCAAATTATATTTATTTGGGTATTTATAACATCAATTATGTCAATATTTCATTAATAAGATAATTGTTGCATCATCGTTGTGTCATAAATAAATTACATTATTTAATGTCTAAAAATTACAAATAAAATACCATTATGTAGGAAATCATTTTATCTTTCTAATGAATATTTATAGTCGAATTTATCCTATGTATAACCCCATATTAAAAATGTTTTAGTAAATAAACTTTGATTTTAACTCTTTTAACCCTTCTTTAAATAAATTAATAATAAATGTCCTAATCTAATCCAAGTGGGCCTAAATGGACATATTTTATTCATAAGTTTGTTTTTGGTTGAATTACACTTGCCCAATAGAATTAGGACATGTGTTAGGGTAATAATAATATCATTTCTACCCTTAATTACCCTATTTACTTTTAACCGTGGTAAAAAAAAGTAAAAGTTACTATTCACCAAAAAAATATTTTCATCTCATTGAACCACATTTTACTTACTGACATCAACCGTGTCTCTCGGATTTTTGAAATTCCACTCACAGAAGCTGTAAAATTAAGTTTTATGAACAATTCAGTTTTTTTTAACTACCACTTAGTGGTTTCACTATTCATCAAAAATTGAAAGTTTTCAGAAAAATACCAAAAATTAGGCCTAAGCTATATTTGATATTATGAACTCAAAAATGATGTCTATTTTACCAAATTCAAAACATATCAGTTGAATTAACTAATTTAAAAATTAATTCCCGTCATCAAAACAAATAGCGTGGTTTTAAGAGATAATAACTATCAAAAGATTGAAACTTGTTTATAACTGGTTTAAATGTGAAATTACATCCAATAACCATCATTGTATTAAATTGTAAAAATATATTCTAAATATACTTTAAAACCACTAAAATTAATAATTTATGACTATTAATTATTTCGATTGAAAAAGTTGTTTTTAATTAAAATTTAGTAATTTCCACTATTCATCAAAATATGAATGTTATCCGAAAATTACCAAAATTTCACCCTAAGCTAATTTCGATATTCCGAATCCAAAAATGAAGTCCATTTTGAAAAATAAAATTTACAAAATTTCAAAAAGTGGTTATTACTATTCATAACGGCTAGTTTTAATAATATTTTAATAGCATATCGTTGTTTAGTGAAAGTCGGTATTGCGTACTACACACGCTATCAAGGAAGGTCGGGATTGCGTGTAATGAAAGGCAAGTCAAGGATACGTGTTGTGCAAGCTCCTTTTGGTGTAGCGTACAACACAAGACATTAATGAAATTAAAAAGAATATTTTTCATAAAATCTCGGGGTGTTACAATATAAGTCACTCTTTTTATGGTGGTTCAAAGCGGTATCTTTAAAGTGAATCAGAATACTTATTAAACCAGTAGAATAGAGATTTTCCCCGGGCTTTTTACATGATTGTTACTATCAGCATTTAATATATCTATTTCTCAATGTTCTTTGTATCCTCTTGTTTCATAATAGTTTAGAACAAAAACTGAAAACGATTGTAGTGTTTCATCTGTTCACAAATAATACAATATATATATATATATTCCACTGCTAAAAATAGTGGTATTTTTTGAATGTTTTTAGAAGAATAGTGGTCAAATTCGCCTTCTCTGTGGGTTCGACCCTGCTTGCCACATATACTGTAGTTAGTAGGAATATAAATATTAAACTTTTACCGGCTTCAATGAAGGTTTAGGTCATGTTTTTGGCTCCGTTTCTGGGGAAGGCACGAGCCATTTCATCTAAAAAAATACAAAAAAATCAAATAAAAAAACAACAACAAAATTGAAAAAAAATTAACACTGTTAAAAGAAATCTGCTTCATTTACTACTATATTGCTACTGCTCTTTCATTGCTAAAATCCTGTTAGTTCTACTGTTGTGATATTTTGAACTGTTTTAAACATCGCGTGAGCACAAGAGAATTCATTGTTACATTAGAGTCTTAAAACATTTAATTAGACAAACATTTAGTAGCTCCTAAAAAAACATTGTAATGGAAAATAAGGATAATATAGTTGATCAAAACATGAATGTGCCACAGCCTGTAGTTCCAGACCATCAATTACCTAGACTAAGGTAGTTTCAATGTCCAATTGTATCAAGTAAACCATCTTGTATATGGTTGACCCCTAGGTCTAGGAACTATGAAATTAAGCAGTCTCAACATTCTCAATTTCCTTCATTCAATGGTCTTTCAGGAGAGGACTCGCTTGAGTTCATTAGAGGGTTCTATTGTTTTGTACAACAAATAACTCTGAGAGAGCTTTGTGAGCAGGAGTTATGATTGAGGTTTTGTCAATTTTTTATGAAGGGAAGGCTAGATCTTGGTTTCAGAACATAGATGAAGAAATTTTTGACACCTCGGAAGAGGTGTTTACTGCCTTTATATCAAAATTCCATCCTAGGAACACCACTTCTGAGATTAGGCAGAAAATTACTGGGTTTTTCCTAGATGAGGGAGAGTTATTTCATGAGGAATGGGATAGGTTTAGAAGTCTCCTTATACAAAGTCCCAATCATCGGTTTTCTCCCCATTTACTCCTGAAAACCTTCTATAATGCTCTCACCCCTTACAATGAAAATTTAGTTGATCAATTCTTTGGGGGTGACTTTTTTGACTCCAATACTGATGAGATTAAACTTTTGTATCACAAACTTGCTCAAAAATCTCTGCAGAAGTGCTCTAGGAAGAGGGTTGTCCATAGAGGTGAAGTCAATCCTCAGGTTGTTGTTGTTAGTGATAGGGTCTTAAGGGATCAATGTAATCATTGTGGGATGTTCGGTCACACTCATACATGTTGTCCTAATTTTGATCTCCCTATCCAGTTTGATTAGAGCGCTAAATTTTTGGAGTTTAGAGCTAGGAACCAAGGTACAAATGATCAATACTCCAATCAGTACACTTCTAGTTATCAAAATCACCCAAACTTATCCTAGAAAGAACAAGGTGTCATAAAGCAGACTGTAGCCCCTAACTACCAATCACACCCTAAAATTTATAACTCAAACCAATATGGGGCTGAATCTTCTAATTCTCAATGGGAGTTAAAAGGTATTTTACAACATGTTTTTGGAGAAATCAGTTCATTTAGGAAGGAAACAGATGGTAATATTCACAATTTAGAACATCAAATAATTCAATTGGCTAAGGATCAAGGTGATAAGGAAAGGGGAAAGCTTCCCACCACTTAAATTCTTAATCCAAGAGAGAATATCATGGTTGTAACCACTAGATATGGACATCAAACCCAAGAACAAGTTAAGATTCACTCTGGGGAAACTAAAACTGATAAAAAAATTGAATCTGGAAAGAAAAATCTTCTTGAAACAGAATCTGGGAATCTGGAATGCTTTGTTCAACTTGAACAGAATGTTGAATTTGCACCTTAAAAAGATTAAGAACCAAGGAAAATGAAGTGGAAGTTAATTAAAGAAGAAAATAAAAACAATGGAATTGAGGACAAGGATAATAATCAACTTTTTCTTAAAAATTATGCCCCTCCCATTACCTTCCCTAAAAGAGTGAAGAAGAATAATGAACCTGATTATTTGAGGTTTCTGAAAATGATTTGAAAATTTAGTATCAACATGCCATTTGTAGAAGCCTTAGATAAAATCCCTTCATATGTTGCTTTTACCAAAAGGTTTCTAAAACATAAAAATGATTGGAAGAAGTTGGACAAAGTTAATCTCAATGAGGAGTGTAGTGACATCTTGTTAAGGAAGTTGCCTCCAAAATTGAAGAATCCTGGTAGCTTTATTATTCAATACAAAATTGGAGCAACTGAGAAACTTAATTTTTTGTGAGACTTAGGATAAAGCATTGATATTATGCATTACCCCCCGTTTAGAAGTTTGTGTCTTAGGACTTGCAACCAACTTTTGTTTGTCTTCAACATGCTGACAGGTCACTCACACACCCTTCAAAGAGGGTGGATGATCTATTAGTGAGTGTAGGAAAACTGACACTACCCATAGACTTCCTTATCATAGATATGAAGTGTGATGAAAAAGTCCCAAATCATTTTAGGGAGTCCTTTTCTTGCTACAGCTGGTGCTGTCATAGATGTGTCCAAGGGGAAACTCACTCTCCAAGCCATTGATGATGTGGATGAGATTTTAGTGTTTGAAAAGCCTCAACATGTGGTTGGTTGTGATGTGATAGATTTTTCTGAGAATCAATGTTTTAAAATTGAGGTCCGAGCTGATTGTGGTTCTTTTCCTCTTCAGGTCACAGAGATTTTGATTCCCTAGCCTATTGAAACTTTTCTTCAAGCTTATATTCATGTCCCACTCCTTCCTCTTGATGAGAAAAATCTTTCCCTAGAACCCATTCTATGGAGTGAATCACATTCTTGTCCTGAACTGTCTCAACCTGTTTTTGAATGTTTTCCTTATGAAGTCGACTCTTTAAGGGGTTTTGAAGTCGGAGAATGTTCTGGTCTCAGTCTTGATGAAAAACTAAATTGTAACCATTATGAGCAAGTTTATTTTCTGGGATCTTTCTTTCTTGATCAGTTTTATATTGTTTGTGATGACATTCAACCTGAACTTGAATGATTCACATCATTTGAGTCATTTGTGGTCATTGGGTACCACCTGTTGAAACCTGAATATGACTCTTTCATCTGAGAGTTTTTTGAATTATCTTTTGTGCAAGCTGTGCTGTGAATATTCGATGAAAATAATGAAGAGTTTGTTGATTGTTTTTCTTGTGATTCTGGGTTAGAGCTGACCTCTAAGTGTGGGGGAAGCCATGTCATTATTACTCATTAAATATGTCATTTTCATAGGAAGCTTTTGGACATTTTTAAAGCACAGGAAGTGGTATTTAGATCCCAAAATTGGCTGGACAGTATATTAGCAATTGTTTCATTGAAAGAACTTTTGAGAATATTGTTTGATACTGTAGATGAGAATGTATTGGTCAATCCTATTTTTGAATATTTAAATAATAGTGAAATTCACATAATTAATAATTCATTTCCATTATATGAACATGCATAGAAATATCTAAGAAAATTGAGTCTGGCTGGGGACTATAAATCTAGCTCTGCATGGGAGGCAACCCACGATTTTTGTTTTGCTAATAAATAAAAAAAATTGTAATTAAATAAAGTCTTACTGAAGACTTTAAATTTAGTGCTTCATGGGAGTCAACCCATGTTCTTTCTTTTGAGTTTACTTTTATTTCTGTTCTTGTTTTAGTGTTGAATAATGTGTTGCTATGTTGTCTTATATATGCTCTATCCCTGTTAGATTTTTGTTCCTGGTTTTTATGCTCTGTGTTTCTAGGATGCTTCTTCTTGTATCAATTAAGTAGTGGAATTCTTTTGCTGAAGGAGTAAAGGAAAACATAGTCAGGGAATTATCTTACTGTTATTGTTTGTTTCATTTTTTCTGCTCTTTAATGCTTTAGAAAAAAATCCATTGCATGTTTTTCTTGCTAGAAAAATTCTGCTGGTATTAGAAACTTTTGTTGCATGTCACTAAGGTGAGCTTTAATTTTTTTTTGCATGTGCCTCCTTGTAGAATAATTTAATTTCATTGTTATTAAAAACATTTCATTGCTTGAAACTAAGTGTGGGGGGTACATGTTACTGTTCTTTTTAATCTGATAAATGTTGGGGTGTTTAGCATGAACTTTGTCTGCTTTATTGAATATCTTACTGAATAAATTTTTCTTAACTTTCTTACACCCAATAAATTGTGCACGCACACCTTTTATTTCACTGGAAATATATGTTAGTGCATATACTTGCTAATGAACCTGCTGACCTTTTATTGATGTGGAAAACTAAATTTTTGAACTTCATAGAGACCCTTCTTACATGTAATCAATCTACTTAATTGAAAATCTTTTTTGAACCTTAATTGACTAATTGTTCTTCTCCATATTTAGAAGTCAACTTTGAGGAAAAAGATTGGTTTTATGTGTGGGGGAGGGTTTCAATTTTTGACTGTGATAAACTATGCTTAATTGAAATCCCATCAATTCCTACAGCAAATTCAAACTTTTTGTTAAAAATGAATAATTTTTTTTTCAAAATTAATGAAAAATTTTAGGCTTTACATTGTACTCGTTTGGGTCTTTCATTAGGATAAGTTCCTTGCTGGTAGTTAAGAATTTATTTGAACCTGAAATTAATGAGGTTGGATGATTACTGAGTGGTCTTACATAGTGATTTGATGGATATCTTGATTTAGGAACTACTTCTGGATGTTATATGGGTTACATGTTTGTGGAGTTCTGGTCACAACCATTGTAACTGGAAGTTTGATTCTGATTCTAGGGGCCTCATTCTTGTTTTAATTATTTAATGTATTTTCTATAATGATCCAATGTAAATGATTTTTGATATAAATCTTTTGAAACTGGAGTAATTTGGACATCAGGGAACCCACAGTGAGGCTCTGAGACCTTAGATGTTGGGTGCGTTTCTATTTACTAAAAGCCCTCTGTACACTTTAAATAAGTGCATTGCACAGTGCTTAGCACAATGATTCATGTCTTGGAATAAATAAATAAAGTGTATAGGGTAATAAATGAGCTCATTAAGGTGAGGGGAATGATGAACGCCAGATGAAGAAGGGATCAACTAGATTATATGGAAATCATTTACTTTGTTTTATTGAGGTGATTCACAAAAAAATTAATTATTTTTGGAACCTAGGTGAAAAGGTTGAAGTACAATGTTCCTTGGTTAAGATCTTAATTCCATCGATATTTTATCTCATGTCATTCGTGGACTTAGAACCCAAGATTGAATTGAAGTGAGTCATTAAGTTGTATCACATAGGAGACATGACATCTTGTTTGAAGGATAGTCTTTTCTTTCTTAATTACCAGTGAGAATTTATTTTAAGAAAGACTCATATGAGTAATTCATTTTCTTAAGGTCTGCTGTTATGTTTTGTCATTTGTTTTGAGTGCTGGACATGTTATAGTTTGAGAAAAATCATTAATACATTTTAATATTTTTCAAGGATAATGAGACATGAGATTGTTTGAGGACAAACAATGTTTAAGTGTGAGGGAATTTGACGTGGCTATATTTTTACATAGTTTTGCCACATCTTTTTTACATAATTTTTAATAATTTTATTAATTATTTAAACACTTTTTACTAAATAACTGTACTTTTGTATTTTTATAGTTAATTTTTATAATTAATCAATTTTTATAATTAATTATGTATTTCTAGTTATCAAAATAATAATTTTAATCTTACTTTACTTTTCTAATCTAATTATGTGTTATTTAGTTTGGTTAATTTAATTCTGCCTCACTTTTTTTTAATAAACTGTTTTTTTTGTAAAACAATTATTTAATCAATGTAATTCTATTTAATTAAGTTAGACATTATCTTAATATTTTATCTATTTTTTTATTTACATTAGAATAGGTTATCAATGTTAAATAATGTGTTTGGTCTTCCTTCTAGTTAATTAAGTAAATAATATGTGTTTTCAATTAAATAAACTAGTTCACTTTTAATTTTATTAGTTCAAATAGTTAGTTAATTAATTAATTAAGAGTTTTTAAACATTAATTATATTGTTTTATATATGAAGATTATTTAATAAGTCACCAAATTTTGATTTTAGTCTACCGGTGAGGTAGACGAGCTCTTGCAGTGACTTATTGGGTCACCGATGCTTTTCATTTTTATTCGCTGCTACTTTGTAATTAATATGTATAGTTATTTTAACTTAAGTCATTTATAATTTTTGTTTGTTAAATTTCCATTTATTAATTTGAATGTTATTTTAATTAGTTAACTATAATTTTTAATTTTATGTTTTCCTCAGGGTTACGGTTAGTTATTTAATTTAAACTAGCGGTGACCCGCCTCACGGTTAGTTTTTCTTAATGTAACAGTGATCTCTGACCCGTGGTTTCGCTTTGTATCGGTATCCTTTAATTTTAACATTCTGGTGGGTCTCCTTAGTTTTTATTTTGTAACGGTGAAGTGATCCATCCTTCTATATCGTATCACTAACCTTTTGGTACCGATTACCCTTTCTATTTTCATATTAACGGTAGCACCCTGCGCTCATCCCTTTTTCAACCTCACTGTTTAGAAAAAATCCCCTACTCCTCACCGTTCCATCACTCACCCTTACTGCCTGCCGCACCCCCTATTTACACCTCTTTACCACTCTTCCTTTTCACTAAAAACATCATCTTTCTCAGCCACTGCAACTGAGTAGCCGTTACCAAAGCTGAACAGGTTGTTGTCTGTGGTGAAGCTGCTTAGAGGAGAGGGTCCGCCGGTAATGCCGCTGCGCTGTTTCTCTGTTGCCGGCTTGAGGAGAGCTGCCGCACTGAAGAGATGGCGAGCTGGAGGAACCCGCTTCGGCCGTTGCATTGGATTGAAGGACGTCCGCCGTTGGGAGGAGCCGAAGCCACCGCTAAACCTGCTGCTTGAACCAAGATGTCGAGGCTGTGGAGGGCTGCCGCATTGGGTTGCTAAAGCAGGGTTGACCTGGTGTGCGCAGTTACTGGATGCCGACGGAAGAGCGGAGCCCTTGCTGTATGCCGGTTTCCTCGAAGAAACCCTCCCCCTTGCTGCGCCGAATTGGAGGGAGGAGGAAGAAGATAACACAAAAAACTATTGAAAAATATATTAATAAAAGTATAATAAAATTAAAGTAAAAAGAGAAAGAAAAAAAAGTAAAAGTAAAAGTTAAGTAAACTTTTAAAAGTCAAATGAAAATAATAGTTTTTTTAAAATTAAAAATTTAAAACAATATAAATACATAGATAAATTATAAATTTAAAAAATAATACTTAATAAATAATAAATGATAGAAATTAATTAATCTACTGATTATTGTAAATATTTAATTAATAATAATAATAAATAAACTATAAAATATGCTTATTAATTTAAATATCTTTAAAATTAAGTATTAATTCTAATTACTAAATTAAAATTAACTGAATAATAAATTAATCTAGAAAATTAATTTCTTAAATAGTATTAATAAAATTATTAATACAATCTAAATTATTAAATTTCTAATTACTTATTTATTTATGATGGTAAATTTTAATGATTTAATAAACTAAAATACCAGTGTTTAGTTTTTATCTTTATTAATATAATTTAATCAATAGAGTTTGATAAATTTATAGTAATATTATATAAAATTAAATAATCATAATCAATTAAGATATTTATTAATTAACTTAAGTTAACTTGTTACGAATAATATAACACTTAACTTTAAAAAATAACCATTTTTTTCTTTGCTTTTGGATTTATTTATTTTCCTTATCTAACTTTGCAGGTTCATTCAAGAGACAAGTTTACATCCAGATGCATGTAACTAACTCAACGGAAGTTAGTTACGAGGGCAATTCTCGTGCGACGTGCCGGTCTCGAAAAAACGCACATTTTGCAGTGCGTTTGTGAAGAGACTTTGAATTCGAAGAAAAATGTTCGGTGACATGCAGCAGTTGACAGTTGATACTTAAAGCAGAGAAAGCAGCAGACAACGGTGAGGGGACAGAGATTCACACAATATTTGATTGATTGGAGATCCTATAGCTTCTCTCTCACCAGGAATATAGGGAGTCCGGAGGGCGACTTTGGAACCTCTACCTAGAGCTGGAGAGGTATAGGAGCAGAGTATTGTCGGGGAGTTTGGATTCTCTTGATTTTGAATTTTTACACCCTGTTTAGCATGTCTTCAATTACTGTTTTGATAATATACATGTTTTCTAGCTAAACTTTTAGTCCGGGGATGAATTGAAGTTCAACTATTTTTTTTAATTCACATATCACTTAAATTCTGGTGGTGAAAAGCAATTTAATGAAATCATTATCAATCTTGCCGATCATTACTGAATTCAGTGAAATGATTAATTGATATGAGAATTTTAAAAAAAACAATAGAACTTCAATTCATCCCCAAACTAAAAGTTTATCTAGAAAACTTGTATATTTTTAAAACAGTAATTGAAGACATGCTAAACAGAGTGTAAAAATTCGAAATCAAGAGAAGCCAAACTCCCCGAAGAAACTCTGCTCCTATGCTTCTCCAGCTCTAGGTAGAGGTTCCAAAGTCGCCCTCCAGACTCCCTATATTCCTAATGAGAGAGAAGCTCTCAGATTCCACTACTTCACTATTCATTAATATTCCATGTTTGGCATTTCATTGGTTTCCCATCAAAAGGGTATATCAACCAAAGTTACGCAGGTCCTTTGAAAAGACATATTTTATCTCCTTAAGCCCCATAAAAACTACGCTAGGAGACCACTTTTTGATCATTGGTCTGTGTTCACTCTTTGTATATTTCCCCATTCTACTTCTCTTTATCTGAGAACCGCACAGACTACGAATTGAAATTTCCTTCCTCAATGTTGAAGTATTTCATAGCAACATTGTCCCAATCAGTCTTCCATCATCAATCTTTTCCATAATCTATCTTTTCTATAGTTACCCTCCTAAATCCCAAATATGGATGTTTTGGAAGGAATACATTATCGTTGATCTTCTGAGTGCGTCGGATTAGTCTCTAACTACTATGATTTCAATTGGGGATCAACTGTGTTATTTCTCCTTCATTTATGAAAAGTGTAACGCCCAAGAAAGAGAGAAATTGTGGAGTTATCTCAATGGTAGACACCCATAAGACACCCCCATGATTGTTGGGGGTAATTTCAACATTATAGCAACCCATATAAAAAGATGGGGGGTTGATTTTCCCAAAAATTCTAGTAAAGACTTCCTCTCCTTCCTGGCCAAGAATGGACTTCTAGATACAAGATACTAGGGAAGTAAGTTCGCATGGGGAAATAACCCGCGAGGTGGGAGACACAATTTTTATCATCATGATTGGTTTCTAATTAATGAGGCAACAATTTCTATGTTATCAGATTTTAAAGTTTCTCACTTGGTTCAGTGTCTCTTTGACCATTCGCATATTCACATCTCTCGGAGGACAAGGGCATCGAGGGAGGATTATGTTCATTTTTCTAAAACATGGATGGAGGCTCCAGGATTTTTCGAGGTGGTCAGGGAAGCTTGGGATCTTTACCATCGGGGGAACCCATGGATTAATCTCCACAATATGTTATGGTGACTTAAGAATCTCCTTTTCATTTCAAAAACGAAAATTCCTGCTCGGGACAAGGACCTAATTGAGATCAGAAAGGATGATGAACATGTGGAGAAGTTCATGGAGCATGAGTGGGATGAGTCTATGTTTATTGAACTCTGAAGAAAAAAAGGATTAGATCCCTGATAGTCTACTGAGACAGGAACGGCAGGCCATGGAAGAATCTAGAGACATATGGCATCATGGGGGGATCGTAATTCAGGATTTTCTTCATGCATGTATTATAGAGAATCATCGTGTTTAGAGGACCAAAATTTGAATGGAAGATGGAACATACTCTAATGACCGTGATGAGCTAGGGGCAATGGTTAATGAAGCTATCAAATCATTGCTGGAGTCTCCCAATCTTGGTATGGTTGGGGGTATTCAGGTGGTGCTACTGAGTTTTTTAGGGTATTCCAATTTGTTTTTATAAGGATATTTATAAAGGCTTTAGGAGAACTCCAAATGAAGCTCTATTACATAAGGTGATATTTTCGTTGAACTTGGATAGTTTACCAGGGCCAGATGGCTTCTCGGGAACTTTTTATAGGGTGTCTTGGGAACTTATTAAAGGGTATATTGTGAGTGATTTCTAGGATTTCTTCCTGGGTGGGGACTTCCCACATATTTCCTATGCAACCAAGATGGTTTTTATTCCTATGGCTTGTCACATCCAGTCCATTGAATAGTATCGGCCCATAAGTATGTGAAACATACCTTATAAAACTCTTTCTAGTATCCTCAAAAAAATAATGGCTAGTCATTTCAAAAAATGGATAGCTTCTGAACAACATGTTTTCATTAAAGGGAGATCCATTTAGGGTGCGATGAGAGTTTTCCAAGAGACTATTAGAGGAATTATCAAAAAGTATTTCGGGGGAAATTTGGTTGATAAATTATATATGAGTAAGGCCCATGACCGGGTGGAAAGGGCATTTTTTCTAAGAGTACTGGATTTCATGGGGTTCTCAAATTGGACAAGTGACCTTTTTCTTCATTGCATGAGCTTGGCGTTGATTTCAATCTCATTTCTAGGAAATCTGTTTGGGTTTTTCAAGTCTTGTCGTGGTCTTAGGAAAGGGGACCCTTTTTTCCCCACCCTTTTTATACTCTCTCAAAATGATCTCCACTGCTATATTAACCAGTGCCTTAACATGGGTAAAACCTCTTATGTTATAATAGGCATTCTACATGGGATATATCGCACTGGATGTTCGTGAATAACACAATTGTTTTTATCAATAGTAGTAGAAGGTCAGTGAAGGGTTTCAATGGGATTCTAGGGGAATATTGGAAGTGGAGTGGGAATGTGGTGAACAAATAGTAAAGTCTTGTTTATCAAACCAGGAAGATATCAGTAAGGAGGGAGAGGGAATTGGGGGTTATCATGTGTATTAAAAGAGTATATTTTCGCATGGATTATCTCAGGGCACCAATTAGTCCTTCTTCCCTTAGGATTCATCATTTTGATAATCTCATACGAAAAATCTCGGGGTGTATCTACAAGTGGAGAAATAGATTCTTATCTTTTAGAGGTCGCATTACTTTAGTGAACAGAGTTCTAGTTTCAATTATCATGCACATTATTTCCACCCAAAAGGGTTCCAAGAGAGATATTATAAACTTGGAGAGGATTATAGTGTCATTAATTTCAGATTGGAAGATGCAAGGCATGTATTAATGGGCATCGGGGAAACGTCATACTAGACCTATCTTTTAAGGGGGCATTAATTTGAGGAGTGTCTCCTCCACCATGAAATGGATTCATTCCAAGCATGCATGGGAGGATATGGAGGGTCTGTCTATATGGGGCAGGACAATGAAGAAAATTTATAACCTGAACATGAGTGAGAAAAGAACTCGACCTTCTCGGATTTGGATCTTTGTTCATTCGTACATGGAGACTCTGCAGCACCATTCTTGGTGGGTTGTGGGAATAGGGAGTGTATATTTTTAGCAGTAGGATTGAGGGTGGGCAGGTTGTTGTTCCCAGGCTTCCCAACACCGAACCATTCTTCTAAGGAGGAAAGTTTAAATCCTTGATTCATTCAGGACATTCTAGATGGGATCCAACTCATCATTTTCAACAGAATTGTTACTAGTGATGATCCTAATAGACTCCTTTTCATGGGATTGTGTCGGATTTATTCACCATCAAATAATTTTTAGGTGTGAAAATGGACATTTCAAATTAATATCTATTAGGGGAGACTCTATGGTGCAAAGATATTTACTCAAAATTGGATTTTTTGTTGTGTCATGTGAGGAATAAATCATTTCCTACTTATGAGAATTTGTAATTCATGGGAGTTTACCTGGATTCTAGGTTTTGGTACTGCAGGTATTTTAACCATAAAACAGTAGGCCACCCATTCAATGACAGTGAATGGTAGAGCGGCATATGGTTGGCCTTTTTTCCTTCTTCAGCTAGAACAGGTATGGTGGTGTGTAGGATAATTTCATCAGTTCGTTGTTTAGAGGAGTTGTCTCACATGGGGTATAGAGGAAATCTTGGAAAGACATCCTCATCAAGAGATGATGGGTTTTATGGAAGGCTAGGAATGATTCTCTCCACAAAAATGTTTGTGGATCTCAGTCCAGTATGATTTTCAAAATTAAAAACATGCTTCAGGATAAGGTCTGATTTTGTTCTGATTTCCATTATGCACCTTCAGGGAATTCTATCATTCTGAGAATCTCAGGTGATAACCAAGAGGGTATTTTAGAGTAGGGATGATGGGTAAGATGGTGACTTCCTAGACAAGGGTTAAACATAATTTGATATGGGTCTTTAATAATGGGGGACATGTGCATGGGCGGTGTTGTTAGAAACCAGAAGTGGTCAATAATTGCAGTGTTTGTGGCTGTATATGGAAGAGGCGACGTACAGCAGGTCGAATCCCAGGCGCTGGTTGAGGGTCTGGAGATTTTCACCCAAACAAAAATAATTTTAAATATGGTGGAGATAGATTCTATGATTCTTTATAAAGAACTGATAGGAAAAGGCATTAATCCTTGGAATATTGAATACATCATCCAGAAATGTAAATTTGTCATGGGAAATAATATTGAGGTCCCTCACTCATGGCAGGACGGTAACATGGTGGAAGATGTTTTGGAGTCTATGGAATCTTCAATCCAAATTATGTACTCCTTCTTAAACCCAGTTTCTTTTCCTAGTGAGGGGATGATGTTTGTTGTTAATGAGGAAATGGGCCTGCATTACTTTAGACTACCGTGGTGTGTTTTTTGGTATTCTGTGTACGGTTCTTTATTCAAAATCAAGAAAAAAAATTAACTTTTAGTTATTATATATGATGAAAGAAATATTTTACACATTTAATTTCCCACATCATGTATAGATCACATGGTATTAGGAGATTTATTAAAGGATTTTCTATTTAATCAAGGAATATCAATTCACATCTGGGCCATAATAGCCATTGCCAAAAAACTATAAAATGAACACCATATGTCTTTTCCATAGGATATTAAACTGTGAAGTTGGTGAAAATTAAAGAACTATGTTTGAATTTATTATTTCACTAATTGGATACAATGTGATTCTTAGACCTCTATTCATGGGAATAGAAATAATATATTCCTCTCATATTTTAAAAAAACATCCTTTCTGAATGACTTTAAACTGCAGGGTTTCTTGATAACTATGTTTTTCTTGATTGTCATTCCCACAAAATACTTAGTGACACTTGAATCTAACATCTTGGTCCATCCATAATATAGGAAATGACACCAATCTCAAATTTAAGATTCATATATATATAAGGTGATACAATATGGGTTCTCACCCCATTCATGATCTTGTATGTTAAAAATATCTTCACCACATAAGAATTTAGTCAATATAGAGAATATTTTCTAGAACTATTTTTTCCTTGATTATTGTTCCTATGAGATACATAGTGACACCCATGTTATATAACATGGTTCATCCATAGTATTACATCTTCATGTTTATTCATGTCCATTATTATAGCATAATTTTAAACTGCATGGATGATGTCCTCCCCACAAGACTCAAAAATTCATTTTTTCATAGAACTATGTATGTATTGATTCTTCATCCAATGAGATATGCATAAATGATCAGTTATTATACCCTGTTATAGCCAAATTATGAAAATGAAATCGTATTTTATAGAATATGGTTCAATACTATGATGTGAAATCATTTATCCCCACTGCTGATAGTTTTTATAGAAATGATCCTCCAAAACTCTCGTACATTCCCCCTACAAAACAACATTATGTCTCAAAATATTTGAATCTCCATAATCATTCCCCAAACATATGTAGTGTTATGTGATATTTCTAAGAATTCCTATGTATAACTATATAGTAGTAAACCACAATCGTCTTTACATAAGTTGGCCACTAAAATGGAATGTTATCCAGAGGATTCCACATTTTGACTATGTAGTAATATGCCCTAGTTGGCTTTGAATAAGTCACCCACCAAAATAGACTATCAACCAGTGTTTTATTTCTCCACAGGAGATATCTATTATCTCTATATAAGCCCCAATGATGCCCCCATATCAAACATTAGATCTAGAAACCCCTAGATTACAGTATACAACTCTCTATATTCATACCTGAATATGATTTAACATTCTCTAATTTTTTTTATGAAAGAGTGGAATAAATAATATTTTGGTAAGATATTAAAAAAATATGTTCCCAACATCCACATTATTGAACATTAAACTTAACATTCCATGTCTTTCCCACATGAAATTAAATTACATGTTTCTTCAATACTTATTAGATAGGTAATTCCCCTATCATCACTCTTATAATAGATTTTACCCTCTTTTACACAATCCAAATTCATGCAGGAGTGGTTTCCCATCAATGGACAATGCCAACATAGATTATCTCATCATTATCAGAAAAAATACCCCAGTAAACCATCCCTTTTTACCTTGAAAATGTGTGATATTCAGAAACTACCCTACTATCAATAATGGAATGTCAGATTCCTAATGACACCTCTCGATGAATATGTTGTAAAACGTCCATGTAGTCTTTTCAAATGTCTCCCACATAAAAGGGAATGTTAGCCACATTATGTTAATGTTTGAATATGTAGTAATATGCCATAGTTGGATTTTTATAAGTCATCCACATAAATGGCCCTATAAACCAGGGGTATATTCATCCTTGGGTGATACCTCTTCTATCACCATAAATCCCATGTGAAAAAATCTTGTTGTAATCATATTTTAGAATATGGTACGTGGTATTCATTTTAATTTTTTTCTCATATCATGTTTCCAATCGAAAAATCAACAAATAATGACTCAAAATTCCAACTTAAATATATGAACAATGTTATCAAACTATTGTACAATAATTCTATTTGGGTTATAGTTCCTAAAATCATAGTAAAAGATGTTCGATTAATACCCCATCTACATTATCCCATCATGAAATACTTCAAACATCCCACAAAAAGGGACATAGGACACACCAAGATAAAAACCTAAAATAGACACCATTTGTAAAGGATGACACCTTTCTTACAAGACCTACACACCTTATGGTTTTATAAATAATAGTGAAATAAAAGATAACAGACACAACACTTATTATGATAATAAACATCTAAATCCATCCACATAGAAATACACGATTCATCCACTAATTCTTATTGAATTGGATGTAAGAAAAAATTAGGATGATGAAACAAGACTCACGATTATTGTAGTGTTGTACATATGACACTAGAAATAGTGAAACTATTCTCTCAGGATCCAAATACCTAGGGAAAATTTGAGCAATCCCTCATCCAGTAATTTCAAGTATAAAATGATGGAATTAAATCAAATATGATAGTTTTAATGTTATATTGAAATTATGATGAGGATGGGAATGTAGAAACATGTGATTGGGAAAACAATTATTTTCATTATTGTTCTTAAATGTGAAGGAACATCCTCATGTTATAGCCCTTTCTCAATGATTAAAAAATGATTCTCAATATGGGCTTTAAATTCATGAGTTTTGGCTCAATAATTTTCCATATATATAGAACACCCAAAAAACTCTGTGGAAAAAACATCCTTAGTATTATGAGTTATCTCCTACTCCGTAGAAATAGAATGTCATCCTTCTGCCATGGATCCCTTCAATGATTGGTGGAGTTGGACCATTTCTTAAATCACAACATTAAATTATTCTTGAAAAAGATTCATTTGGAGACATTTATCTTAAAGATGACTCTAGTATTCATCCACCTCTCTGACATGATTGAACTCATCTTGAGATACAATAGCTCGAATATCTTAAAACTACTCTAAATATATACCTCATTCTATTACGGCCTTTTATCCCCGTCTTGTTGTTGAATCACTGACTTTACAACATGGCCGATTATGCAGAAATGAAACCCACCATATTATAAAATGGAAGAAATTGTCGGAAGATGATGAAGTCATGTTGGATGATCTTTAAGAGGCTTCTCCAATATTGTCTTCCACATGTCTCAAAAAATTATAAGTTTTGTAGTATAAAAGGAATCATTTGTCTCCAAAACCTACTCAGAACCACATTGGGAGGGGGATATATTTTAGGATTAACACACTCAATGAGTTACATTGACCTACATCATCTGAAAAGGTATCATTGTCACCTACCATTGTTTGTGGAACTAGAAAAAAATCCTCCACTTCACACTCATCCAACAAAGTTAATAGAATTTAATAGTAGATATCACCACCCATTAACATAAAAAAGTTAAAAAAGAGAAATGGTAGTAAAATAACCACATAAAATAACCACACTATCCCATTTGTGGATCTAAATCAGGAATCGAGGCCTCTCTGACATCCTCGATCTTATGATATTGTGTACATACCTCCTCTTTGGGGGAATCCTTTTGAATTTTCTAAGTTAATGTGATGGAGGGCCATAAAAAATTGTTCACATTGCAGTTCTTAGATGTTAAAACCTTTAAAAAGGATGTTTAAAGGACTTTCAGGCCTTGGTTTTTAATTTCATAAGAAATTTTCTCTATAGAAATGTATGTACAATTTGAGACATGTTGTATGACATTGCGTGAAAAGAGGCCAACATTTATTGAAAATGACTGAATGAGAAAAATCACATCCATCCAATTCCCAATAAAATTACCAAAACATATCTAATGAGGCTAGATTGTTTATATTTTTTTTAACTAATCCTCAAGTTACATTATTCCATTTAACATTTGATTATTACTTGAAGCATCCTCACTTGTAGGGGTATCCAAGTCATCTATCTTAGGACCCAAATTGGCTCTGGCATTGATTCTATCTGACAACATCTTAGTAGGCATAACATCTTCGAAACCTGTAGGGTAAGGATCAAAACCAACTCCTTAATCATAAAATATTTCCTCCCTCTCCACCCCTTTTTATGAAGGTACAATGCCTCTGGTGGTTATTGTAAGGTCCCCTAGTTTATGTGGAGGATCTAAAATATCATGAGGAATAAAGTTAGTAACCAGCACAAGACACCTTATGGCATACATATGACTTTATAAAGGCCATATACCCTCTCTATTATAGAATGTTCAAATTTTTTTGCATCTATATGATCTTAATATTTTAATTGGATGTATTCCTTAATGGATTTTGGGTCTTCCTCGATGATGTCACCCTTGATCCTCGAAGGATCACTTTTAGACCCATTAAGGAAGGAAAGTGAAGAGGATCCTGAAAAATGAATGAGATATAAAATGTTTATTTCAGAAAATTCATGAGATAAAATGATTGTGAAAGGACTTACTATGACACATATGATGGGACTACTTCATAATCATCTTTCAATTATTTACATGATATGGTGACAGTCTCATTCTAGTCCTATCAGTTATTCGAACAAGAGGTGTAAATTGATAATAACCACTTTTTATATCCTCCACCATCATCATTTGACTGGGGTATATTTATGATGATATTGTACACTCATAAACTCTTCCGATAGGGGTGTATGTGGGCCCATATTTCGGTGATTTGAGTTCCTTTTATATTGGTTCTTCTTATTCCCCTCAAAAGAGCATGATAGAACCCATCAAAATTAATGATTGTGAATAAAGGAGAAAAAATTAAGGTAGAAGAGATAGATACACCATTAGGGTTAAAATAGGAATCTAATTCATCATTGTAGTGACCAACAACCCTGGTAATAGTAGCTCGATCCAATATTTTAGATATTATATTTGTGGAAAGGATTTGATCATCAGTTGCATATATCAACATTTGTATCTTCGTAATATATTGACCCAACTCAGTCAAATTTTATTTGGGGTGTTTATCGAAGGGTTCTTGTATATTCCCCAGCTCTGGGATTCGTACATCATCATTGAGTATGACCCAAATTTCTCTTATATTAAGAGTTATGAACATCCAATCATGATTCTCAAGGTGTCAAACATTATTTGTTGCTAATTCATATGAATATGAGGAATTCCTAGAATCCATTGGCATTAAGGATGGTTAATTCCTCTCTACCCTTATAGAAGACTTAGTGTCTATAACATGATTCTCCTACCAGTAATGAGGACCAGGCGGCCATATCCTGGAAGATGCTGTTTTCTCAACCACAACATGATCAGTAGTGTTTGAATGAGA
Organism: Viscum album; assembly: GCA_963277665.1. Taxonomy (NCBI): domain Eukaryota; kingdom Viridiplantae; phylum Streptophyta; class Magnoliopsida; order Santalales; family Viscaceae; genus Viscum; species Viscum album. The sequence continues at coordinate 557,888,169 of OY728138.1, forward strand.
CTTTTTTATCTCATTAAAGCTTAAACATCTCCACATTCAAAATTAAAATATTCTACCATAATTTAGATGACCAAAACCTTTGGTAGCAGTGACATGAAAAATTCCCTTCCTCAATTCCCCCATGTCGGTATGAAGAAATTCAAGCTTTGGCATACCAATATTCAAGCATGACCAATGTACCTAGTGGAAGAAGCTATATTGACATTTGGGATACCAATAAGTCCATCAATATCCATAAATGAATGTCCACCATCAGGTGTTTCTAAAATTTAATGTTCATATGGGGAGATACACTTGTCTATTACAAACACATGAATTTTCAAGAAAATTGATATGGAAAATATGCCTCATATATGGTCTCATTGTAAACATTGGTTCCAGTATGCTCTCTTTGAAAAAAATCTAGTATGACCTCATGTAATCGTCATCTTTTCCATTTTCATTGAATTTCCTAGTTAGTGGATCACCCTATAAATATATTTTGAACTCTCTTGATAAATTTAGAATCCTTAGGACTTTTTCGAATGCTAAGGATATAGGTGAGATGAATGAAACATCCAGAATGAACAAGAAGAAATGGTACTCTAGGGGCATGAGCTACACTTAGCAGAACATATAAGATTAAATATACTACATTCCAACACCAAAACGCTTGAAATGGACCCTAAATTCTGTGTGTGGACTTCCTAGAGTATATATGTAAAAAAATTGATGGAACATCTCTTGGGAAGGTGAAGTCAAGATGAGGTGGCTCCCTCATGTTACTTTTTCTGCCATGAAAAATGTCTGTAGTCTCACACCGCCATTAGATTTTTGGGGTGGTAGTAGGTATATACCTAGCCACATTATAAGAAATCCTTCCATATGGGTCCTCTCTAAAACATTAGGCTTGTCTTTATAACTCGTAACATGTATTCTATAATTACTTCAACATAATCCAAAATTTTCCATTAGTGTTTTGATTGTATAAATTTGGGAATCCTGTTGGGAGACAAAAATTAGGGTCTATTACTTCTAGATAGAGGACTGCCTTCATACTCAATTCATGATGAATATCTTACCTTGGGAAGATGTCTCCCTTAACCTTCTAAGTTAACTTCTATAGGTCATGGGTTGATTCCATATTCTTTTCAGTATCCTCACCCATTTTTTATAGTGAGATGAACACATCAAAAATGTGTCTGAAGATAGGGTATCTAGAGATCATTTTCAAATTACAAATGTTAATGTTGAAATATCCTCGCATTATATGATAAAAAAATTTCAAATATCTCCCACAGCTCATCAATTCAGAGATGATGTTCATTTTATTGTAAAAATATGTTTTCCCCACCCAAATGGCCTCAAAATGTATTTGTAGGGAAACTAATTATTGAATTCACCACAATTTTTTCAAACAAAGTTCACCCACATCCATTTAATACTTACTCCCCCACTAGATCAAAAGATTGAATCCTCCTTCCAACAATTTTGATTGGACTATATTTGAAGTGAATAAGGTTGACTCATACCAATGATGTTCTGTCTCTTATTAGTGAGGCATCAGATCTCAGGTACAATGGTTGTCGTGTGTGAAACAAGAAATATCAAAATTTTCATTCCTTTATGTATAATCCCTTATAAGATAAGTTGGATATGGTAAAATTTATTTATTCCATGAACCCATACTTTTGTATATATGGGATAGTGGATTTTCACTTATCATAGTAATACAACCTAACAACTGTGATCATCTCTGAGACATGTGTATGAGTTTTTTCATAGGAATCCATTAGATAATCCAATGAATATCTGCAAGGAAAAAAATTATTTTCACTAAATTCAGAATCGTTATTTCAGAAAGATCATATATTTTAGAAAATGGATGGCCTCTTTATAGCCCATTGACTAGGTTCCATGCAATGTCCCATCAAATAGGTTCTTTCTATAGGCCTCCTAACTAGGTTCCTCATGTAGGTCCTTTGACCAGGTTCCTCAAGAAGATCCCTCAACCAAGTTCCTCATGCAGTCTCCAGGACTAGGTTCCCTGCATAGGCCCCTTGATGAAGTGATCCAACATAGGCCGGTCTCTTAACCGATTGTATTTTGTACTTCTGTGATGACGTTCTTCAGAATGTATCTTGAATGACATTCATGATGGGAGAATATGTATGTAATACATGGAGGGAAGAAATAACCAATGGATAACACTATTTATATATGTTGTTATATTCTGTGACTAACTTGTTAACAAGACCTATGCCGCTAACCAACATGGGTAACATGCATGGGTGAATTGTGCAACATTAAGAAAACTTTCATCCTTATACATCAGTAGTAGAACCACATCTACATATTGTATCCAATCATTAGGGGGAGGTGACCCTCTATTTTTCAAAGGGGATAATAAAATTTAATGAAAAAACATCAAATATTATACAGTTAAATAATCCCATGAAGGATTAATGGAATTTTCATAAATTGGTATGTGTTACGCAATCCAAGACACCAGAATGCTCATGCAATCCCTCATGCATGGATGTGAAGAATAATCAACCCCTGCACAGAGTACATGTATGGGGTACTTATTTTGGGTAACAACATGGGAAACATTATTTGACTAGGGTCCCTTTCTTACCTATAAATAGGATCATGGGGCTCCTTATTTGCAACACTAGAAAAAATAGAAGAAGCCTCAATGATCCAGTCACACTCCCCTAAACCTAGAACCTAAAAATTATTTCAGGTATCCCTATAAGACCATATAGAATATGGAATTAAGATGGATAGTGGGATAATATTCCTTCTAGGTTCTGAAACCTAAGACAAACATGTGAGGACCCCCAATGAAATTGTTGACAATAACCAATGTGATGGTCCCTCCCAAAATCTGTGACCTGCATGAAACCCTTCTGGGGACACATGAAAAAACACTTGGTGCCTAGAGAAAGGCATAACCCATGTTTTGTTTCCTATGTTTTCCATCGCTCAAGGTAAATCCATCTCATTTTGCACAACCCCATCCTGAATAACTTATTGTTCCTACCAGTTCACCCATCACAAATCACCTTACAATCACCAAGCCTTGACATGAGAAAGACAGGTTTAAATACCTATTTAAAGGCAACAATTTAATGGAAAATATTTTAAATATACCCATATTATAGGGGGGTAATTTATTCTTTAACTAAAACCTCTATACATGCATGACCATAGTGAGAGACACACCAATATTTCTCTTATTTAGTTGTGCAATTAGACAGTAAATGGTTTCCCACACATGTCCTACCCGATGGGTATAGTCCTCGGGGTGTACGAAATTAAGCATCCATTCAATTATGAGGACCCCAACCTTGGGAGAAGTGATAGGGACCTTCTAGCCTCAGAGATGTTGACTTGGACAATTTATATATGTTTACATCTCTAACACCTGGGACCTCTTGATCCTGAATGGTAGGGAGAGGATCAGAATTGATTTACCATTTGAGGGTTAATAGATTATCCTCCTCTCTTATCTAAATCAAGAATAAGTGATTCCCTCCAAGAGTAATACCCTAGAATTTATTTCAAGGTCATATCAGGGGAAGTAATAAATTGTTTCTATCATAGTAATGAAAATGGGAGGAGATGGGAAAATCAGAGCCCCTTATTCTTCTTCCATATTCCCATACTATTCCACCAGAAGAAGTAGGCTTGTTCTATTTTTCATATATTCCTATTCCTCTTTCTTCTCCATAAAAATAATGACTCATTAGGGATTAGAGCTCAGCTGTGATCATGACATTCACACATTAGTAGAAATGTATCATCAACGATTCATTTTCTTGATCTTCTACTCACCTTCATTTTGAGGGCCTCCATAGGCATTGATCCTTAAATCCATGTATCCTTATCAAAGGTACACATTCCCCATGAGACATATAGAATCCTTCTATATAGTGTAAGAACATAAATAATTCATCAATAATCTCAAATTTCCACATTCCCTATGAGACAAACCTTTAGATGGCCTCCATAGGTATGGGTCCTAACAATCAAACTACTTGTGTTCTGATTCCTTTCATTAGGATATATAAGAAACCTATCTATTTTTTTGATCCCGACAAATGAACAACTCTTATCTCCTTGATTATGTAAAACATATATAGTTACCAACTACATGGATTAAAAATAACATCGTAATAATAAATGGAAAGTGAATCTTTAACCCTCTCACAAAGGGTTTCATTGATGGAGAACCTCAAATAAATATTGATATATCCATCAATAAAGAACCTAAAATGCCTAAAGATAGTTCTATGTCATTTTATGCTAATAATTGATTGTTATCATGAAGATAATGCACATAATACATGGGAATGAATAAAGGATGTTCGACCATGTCATAAATATTTAAGGCAGTCCCATAGTAGGCTATAATCCCCTCCCCACAGGGTGTGATGATCCAGGACTATCGTACTCTCGGCCAATATGAGTCCCTAAGAATAGTTAGTCCATCTCTCAGTAACATAATTTCTTTGGAAATAATTTTCAAGAAACATATCCAATAAGGGAACTCTTTTGTGTGTTCTACTCCAAGAACAAAACATGTTGGAATGTTTTCAGAAATAGTGAATTTGATTTGAATGATTTTTCATCCATTAAAAGCCACACAATAATACTATCAAATGAAAAAATTCTAGATTTCTTAATAACATATAATAATATTTCTTTATTGGGATAATAATATGACATGTTTGGTTATAAATGATTATTTCAAATATTAATGTTGTTTTATTAGTGAAATTTATTTTTAATTTTTACTGATTGAATAACTACATTAAATCATTACACAACACCAAAAAGTACTTATTAAATTAATAGAAATATAAATTAAACCATTTTATAAATATTAAATGTAATGTAATTGTGGATAATTATTATGTTACATTAAATGTTTAGGAAAATATAACATAATAGTGTTGTTTTAAAAGATTACATTCAAAATTATCATTTTTTATGTCTTTAAACTCAAAATAATTATATAGTGTAAAAAATGAAATTAATGGTACTTTATGAAAAATAATATTTTATTAGAATATTTAAATTTCATAAAAAATATAAATTAGTATTGGTGAATGAAAAATGGTCTAAAATATCTAACATGGTCCATTAATGGGTAACTTTTCCTTTTATAGTATTTTTTTATCTAAATTTGTAAAAACCTCTTGATATTCTGGAAATAATCAAAAGGATTAAAAATGGATAAAACTATGAGATAAAACATAAAAAATCACAGAAACTTGTCTAAATATTTTTGTATGAGATTATTTATACTCATAAATATATTATATTTAAATAATATCTAATTTAAGACACATGAAGGTGAAAATTAATTTATATTAATTTAATAGTTCCATTATTTGAAAGGGTACCCCTCCCCTTAGTTATAAATGGACACTTCTTCTATATTTTCGTTACACCATTTTGACCCATATAACTCAAAAAAAAACTACATAATATTTTCTTATACTTCTATACATGAATTAGAAATGAACTTTTGAAAATACCATTCTATGGTTCCATAAGAAGGAATCTAAAAAAGGACTGATGAAGAAGATGCAATCATCCTTCTCTACCTATTTCAATTAATTTATTCCACTACCTGCTATAGATATTTCATATTTATTATTAAATAAAAAATTCATTGACCTTAATATACATAAATGATATTATTACTATGTAACAACAAATTTTCACCATCATTTCATCAAATTGTTAAAGAATGTATCAATCGTGTGAACATGTGGACTATCGCTTCCAGGTAGAAATACAATTCATTTTCCATCACCATATTTCATGGATGGTTATTGTGATTGGGTAAATATTTATATATTATATATTTGAAATAATAATTCCTCTAAAATTGTAATTTCAAATCAACCTTATTACATCCCCATTCATTGTAAATGATGACGTCGCTCGTGCATACGTACAGACTACCACATCCACAAAGGTATGTGATTCATTTTCCATTTACACTTTACATTGATTGTAATAAGTATAGGTTTAATGAGTATATATAATATATTTTATGTAATAATGATTCTTTTGTGGTGAATTACTATTTAAACTTATTGTGTTCCATCCTTCAAAAATTGATAATAATGTTCATATATATATATATTACACTCCTTGTCCAAAAATGATGTAATTAATTTTTTTTAAATCAAACATATATGGATGACTCTAAATAGATATATAATCAATTTGTTTTAAATTTACATCATTATTATCACTTTTTATATGATGGATCCATGATCAATGTTTGATTATTTAATCTAACAAAACTAATTTCTAATGAAAAAAAGGTTAATATATGAAAATACATATTTTATTAATAATTTATTTAAAAATTGGTGATTGAAAAGATATAAGTTGATCATATATTATATTATTATTATTTAAATTAATCTAGTATAAAAATATAAGGAATATATATTAATTATACCAAATGTTAAAATCTCTTGTGTGGAATGGTTAACTTGAGGTAAGGGATTTCGTTTACAATCCCATTTTATTTTGGGATTATTTTTTTTAATTTCTATTAAGGGAAACTATATGATACTTATATAATAAACCAATTTAATTTTATTTTCTTAAATATATTCATTTATTTTTAAAGTAATAAGAAAATTTTACTCTATTTTTTATCGAAATATATTCAAAAAATGATTTCATGAAAAATAGAATTTATTCCTTCTTTATTAGGGAATCTTTTTCATCAGTGTAAATATTTTCTAAAAACGTTTCTAACATTTTGGAAACTATTACCCTATTTTTTTATATCATTTTCACATGGTTGAATATGTAAAAAATGTTCTAAAATAATTCTTATTTTTTCAAGTGAGGAACATTTGATTTTTCTTATAATGAAAAGGGATAATTATTTAAATATACACAACATGGAAAATGTTTCCCGACGTTATGAATGGTCCACACTTTAAAGAATCCATTATAAGTTTCCATTGATATTTTTAGTCAAAGAAATTAATTTATATTTATGAATTCATTAAATTTTAATATTTTATTTCAAATTTAAAATGGTAGATTACTCATGAACGTTTCTAATGAAATTTTGAAGGTACATCCAACAATAACATAACTAATTTATGTTAAATGGGATTTGACCCTATTCTACCATAATTATTCTTTCTCTGGAGGGTTTTTATGTTGAGATATTTATTTTTAATATTGCTGATTCAACATAAATAATTTTTGACATATGAATTTTTTTGATAATTAATTGTATTGATTTTTCAATATATGAAAATTCTTTAGGATATGCAAGAAACAGTTGTGAACAATTATAGATTGCCCATTGATGCATCACCAGGTCTCATGATAAAAATTAGCTATCATACCATATTAGATGGTTATTTGGTTTAAACATACAAATTTATTAAGATTTTTCTATTGGATGGGTGGTCATGATGGTATGATTGATGATATCATGATTGAGAGACCTTCATCATGAATTTCCAAAATTATGCATTTCCATTTTTATTAATTTAGTTTTTTATACGTGGGTTTTCTATGTATATATTATCCATGGTAACTGAGAGAACTAATGTGATGACTGAATGGAATGTGTTCTGATTTTTCACCATTCCATGTTGACATTCCATTATTTCCTCATGATAAATTTTGATGTATATAACCTTTAATGGGCATCTTACCTCACCCAATATTAGTTTTCCATTCTCTAGAATTTGAAGAATCATATTATGAGTTATATCAAGGTTTAAATAATGTTTCATATGATTTATTATTTTATTTTTAATGAATATGGGAAATATATATATAGTTATTTCTAAGACTCATAAATTGATCAATACTACATAGTGATATTGTATGTGTCTTTTACAAATGTAATAACTAAACACCGACTCTAGGTTACAGGATTCGAGGTTTCTATTGTTAGAATATAATTCTATTTAGTAAAACCTTGAGAACTAGATTTTAAATTAACTTGACTAACATGATAATTTTGATAACCCATTATTGTAATTGAGAACATTTTCCATTTTAGGAATGTTTTTTATAGCTAAATTCATGATTACTATGAGATAAATTAGTGTGTGTCACTGATTAGGGATGGTTCCTAATGGAAAAAAGGAAAATAATACCCTATGATGGTGTATGAATTTTCCATGGGAGAAAGAAAATATATCTAATGATCGAACTTATCATATTATTGAAATACTTGGTTAGTTGAGTCTAGGTATGATGAAAAAACATGACTGTATGGAAAAAATGTAATTCCATGACATGATTCGCCTATATTGGATTACTTCAGGTGACATATGCCTCCATATTTTAATGAAACCCATAATCCATTGGTCGCAAAATAATATATTAAGTCCAACTAAATGATATTATTATATTTGGGATGTAATAAAAGTGATGATTTTATTCTAGAAGTGTATTGTTTGAAATGAGATTTTAATCAATGGTGTTCATTAATCCAGGAAACATAATAAGTTCATGTAATAGAATTCATGGAATGGGAAAATTTGAAATTGACATTTCATGATAAATACTTTCCTAAATAATATAAAGTTTAAAAGGAGAGGAACATATTCACTTTAAATAACAAGGAAGAGGAATATGTGACAAAGTAGTAGGTCAACATTAAAATATAATCCAATAATTCAGAAAAAAAATCCTTTTGTAATTTAGAAATAAAGGTTTATTGTTTCTCTAATGGGACCAAAATAAGTATATATAGGACACTATTTTATTTAGAATCTTCATTATATTATGATACATTTTCATTTTTATTAAATACCAAGAAGTAATTTTAAAGATTTTATATCTTCAAGGTGACTGAAGAAAATAATATTTCAACTAAGTATCAAAGAAAATTTAATGTTTTAAAGAATAATAAATGGAGGATGTGTGTTCCAACAAGTGATAATTATAGAAATTACAACTCAGTAACTTTCTTAATGAGAATATGATTTTGTTTTATGTGTATATAAGGGTTTATAAGGCTCATTAATTCATATTAAAGCGAGAAACCATTGTTATCCAGTGATTAAACAATAAATAGAGGTGTAATTACTCAAACTAATGTCCCTTGAATCATAGAAAATTATTATAGAAGAGGCCAAGGGTAGAAAGCCAGGATTAGGATACTATTATTGCTTATGTTTTAGTTCATAATTCTATGGTGAATGGTATAACTATTTCCCACTATGAAAGTTAATTTTTTTTAATTCAGGTTCTACAAACATTTTTATATTTGATGAATTTTCTAGTGGTATCACATCACGAAATAAATTATTAGATGTTAATTAAGAAGTGGAAACAATATGTGGTATTATGATCTCATCTTATTTAAATATATCTAGTTTCATTTTATCTTATAGGAATGTGTTTCCTGAAAATATAGTTACTTTTCAACTAGTTGAATTCAATGTAATTTTGTTCTTGGATTGACTATCTATGTAGAGATTCTATATCAATTATTTCTAAAGGCAACTTATATTTATATTATAAATCAGCCCACAATAACCTAAATATGTGAGGAAGAAGATGGAATTCTAATTTAAATTACTTCTATAATATATTGTTTTACTACCAATTCAAGTTGGATATTTTTCAAAAATGGTTGGGGAGAAACTTGATATTGTAGATATTCATATTCATTAGAATTTTATATTCCTTTCTAAAAGAGTTTCATAATCCTCCCATGAATAATGATGTTGAGTTATCAATAGAATACATACATGGTTCAACAACTATATCTATGACTAAATATAGAATATGAAACATTAAATTATAGTAAATAAAGAAGAAACTTCATGATAATATACATAAGGTATTAATTCAACATACGATTCATGAAAGGGTATAACTATTGTTTTTAGAATAATTATGGTTTAACGAATCCTTACATCGATTATCATGAAATTTACAAGATCAGTATTATGAAAACATATTATATACCCCATATCAATGATATGTTTTATTAATAATGACAATCTTAATATTTTTTCAAGTATTCCATACCCCATATCAATGATATGTTTCATCTCGATATAACCATATATGGTTCCAAGTGGTGGATGTAACCAAGTAATCCTTTTGTAGGAGGCGTGATCATTATTAATATATATTAATTATAGTTAGACTTACCTATGTTTTTATTATATTTGTTAATTTCAGGAATAGATTATTTATAGTTTACGTTGACCTATTTTTGGTATTCTTTATTTAAAATATTCATTATTATTTAAACAGAATGGAATATCATCAATAGATTTTGAGGATTATGTCGATGACCCTCGTGAAGGAGAATCTCTATTCCTTAAATTCCAAGCTTCATTTTCGCTGAATAATGTCTCATACCTAGTTCATATAATTTCAAGTGTGTGTATATATTTGAATCCCCCAAAATGAAATTTATTGAGAAATGGACTAGACCATCCATAGTTACTAAGATGAATAGTTTTCTAAGGTTGGTAAGATACTGTTGTCGCAATTTAAAATATTTCTCAATACTATCAAATACAATCACCTCAATGACTCTGAATGGGGTTATGTTCTTGTAGATAGTTGAATGTGAGAATAGTTTCAAATTATTAATGATAAGGTTGGTTAGTTTACCCATTCATCCACTAAACTGATGTGGTGAGGGGTCGGTGATATATAGTGATTTACTAAAGAAGGGACTGAGATTCTCCCTCTTGAAGAATGATGTAGTGATAGATTATACCTATTACTAGATAAAACATATGTGAAAAATTATATGACACATTATTTGGAGTTGTATGTAGTAATTTTTAAAACAAATAAATATATGCAATATTTGTATGGTGAATGGTGTGATACATATACAAAATAAAAAATCATGTTATATATATAGTAATTTTTACAGTGAATATATAGAGGCATTATGTATATGGTGATATGTGTGATATATATTCTGATTATAAAATCATGTAGTATTTTTTCACATATAAATAGTTGAATATGACACATTGGATATGGTTAGAGTTGATAAAATATTATGAATTCCCTAATACATTAACTCCCTCAAAATAAAGACAAGGTGGATGATGTTCTGTGTTGGAAATCCCATGCTAGTCAGTCGACTAGGAGTATTGAAAGAGACACAATATTTACTGATTTTTATAATTTATATCTTGAATTATTGTGAAAATGGGGCATATATTATCTTTCTCATGTGAATTTTCAACCATCCATCCATTATATTATTATGATATTTCACAAGAAAGAAGTTGAATTACTGAAGATGGCGATGAATGTTCCTAAGATCACCATGGTCTTACTGAAATGATATGTTTCAAGCATTGAGTATATGTTCTGTCAATTCCAGACATGTAGAAGTATCTATAGGATAAATATCAATGTTAATAATTCTATGGTCATCGTGTAAGGGTGAAAATTTTTATAGATAAGAAATTTTATTTTTGTGGGATTACATGAAAAGGGATATTGGAAAGTAAGTATCTCGATGCACGGTGTGTTAAAAAATTAAGGCTGATAAGAAGAAATATTAGGTGATTTCACAATAAATAATTATATTTGAATGGAAGTTGAAAAAATACATGGATTTTATTCTAGGAATCCCAAAAATCTCTAAAGGCTATAATGATACATGGGTTGTAGCTAATGGACTTTTGAAAAAGTGAATTTTATTATTATTATGGAATATTTTCCTTTCAATTTGCATACTCGGTTATAAATTAATGAAGCTATGAGATTATACAGAGTAACAGAATCAATCATATCTGATCCTGATCTATGGGTTACCAAGAGTTTCCGAGAAGTATTCACTATTCAATGGATATTCAGTTATGTTCTTGTAGTTCTAATCACCCGAAAATATATAGTCATCCAAAAATCACCATTCAAACTCTATAAGACACGTTAAGATATTTATTAATGGATTTCAAAGATGGTCAGGATAAAAAACTTCTTTTATTGTAATATTCTTAAAATTATTGCTTTCACTCGTGTATTTATATGACTTATTATGAATCCATATATGGAAGGAAGTTCATAAATCCAATGTGATTGGAAGAAGTTGTAGAATATATGCTATTGGTACCTGATCTAGATGGAGAATTGGTTGAGGAGGTTAGATCCAAAAACACATAAGGGTAGCTCATAGTCAATAAAAAATATGTTCAGATAATTTTTTGTTGGATCACGAGTCCATGTTTCGTGACATTGTATCCCTATGAATATCTCATTGAAATATGTTTATGTGATTTTTAAATAAATGAATCATGAGGCCTAGATATATATATCCCTTTGAAATTATTGTCTATATTAGGATGGATTATTATCACTTGATGATTCAACTGAACCTATCTCATATTCATGATGGGTACCTTGAATCACTTTGGAGAAAGTATGTACTTCATCATAGAAATTTATTGATCATAGAGTTAATACTAAGGGAGAATGTTCTATTTTTTGAGGGGTAATTTATGAAGATTCCATATCATATAGACAATTTTTATGGAAAAATACCACTATCCTAGTCATTTTTTGGTTGTAAAGTCATAAATTCAAGTAAGTTACAAGTGAACATGAGAATGTGATGATGTATAACTATGCTGATTTTTTTTTACAAGAGTTAATTAATTTCATGGGAAAAATCTGTTAAGGGGGTAGAACTTAACACCCTATGACTTAATGATATATAACTATTTAAATTTATTTAGACACTTTGATATATTTCTTTACACACGACACTGAGTTTAAAAGAACTAGAACATACTAAAGAAATATTATTATAGTTATCATCTAACCATTTAATTGGATGTTATGAATAGGATTAACCACAATAGAAAAAATTATGTATAAATTTTATATTCGAAACAATAGTACTAATTTGTTCTTAGAAAATAATTACTCAATTTCAGTAAAAATTATTTATAGCATACAAAATTATTTTTGATTACATTTTGGGAATGAATATGATGTTTAACTTCTTCAAATTTAAAATTGTATTTTTTATAAAAAATAATAAATTTTTAACTTATAAAATTAAAATTATATTAGAGTTAAATTTTGTTCTTTTCCTGGAATGATTAATTTTTCAGCGAATATTGGAAAATATTGATTTCTCAAAAACAATAATTTATTTTTATTAAATCATATAACATAATGTTAGAATCATATTTCTAATTTGAGGTTAAAGTTTATTATGATTTAATATATATATAAATATTTAATTAATAACATTTTTAATCCACAATATTATTTATATTTATGTACGAAAAATTTAATTCTTAAAAATACAGTTCCAAAAAAACTTATTTTAATTGTATTTTATGAAATTATATATAAATTATTTTCCACCACTTCAAGGAATTTTATATATACCTGTGTATTCATTATTTTGATTAAATATTTCTAAATTTGATAAATATTTCTATATTATTTTTGGTCATGATGAATAATAACGATAATAAATATTTGACACCATGGTAAGAGTTTATTAGGTAATTGATGATACAAAAAGTGTTATAAGGAATAAAATTCACTAGAAAACATGAATTTATTTACATTAATGTGTCTATTTCATCCCTAATCATCCAAATATTAATAGACATCACATTTGGTTTTAATTTAGCTGTGATTCTAACCATTATAATATTTAATTAAACGATAAAGTCAAAAATTCCACTCTCTTTCTTTTAATATATATAATATTCTATGACCGGGATAAAGATAGGGTAATGTTTGTTCTAAAATATTATTATAGAAATAAAAAATTATTTTTATCACTATAATTCATTTTTAATTTTTATGGATTTAATAATTAAATTAACGTCCAACGCAACACATACACAATATTGACTCAATTAATAGAAATATATATTAAATGATTCTAAAATATTAAAATAAATTTATTATTTGTGAATTATTTTGATACATGAATTTATTAGATAAATATAACATATTTTTTATTTTTTAAAACATAATATTGAAATACATTCTATATCATCTTGTATTTAATGTCAAATTAATTGAATATTATCATAAATAAAAATAATGATATCCTATGAAAAATAATATTTTATCAAATTATTAAAAATTCCTAAAAATATTATCTTTACCCAATATAGTGGTATATGGTTGATATTATAATACCAGATAATTTTTTGGGAAACATTTCCTTTTTTGGTAAAATCAGTGACCCAAAATAATGTAAATCCTTGGTACTAGAGTAATATTCAAAAGGGTTAAAGGGAATTAAAACATGGTGATATGGGTTAAAACGTCACATAAACATGTCAAAATATTATTGGATGAGATTATTTAGATTCATCAGTGCCATATAACTAAATAATATCTATTCAAATCCATGTTACGATTGCGCATTTATTTATATTACTTTAAATTTTTATGTAATTCCAACGGTTCCCCTCCCCTCACTAAAAAAGTGACACCACTTCTCTCCTTTATTTACACCACCATGATCCATACAATATGAAAACCCAAAAAAATTATATTATAAAATTTATTGTACATTAATTATAAATTCATATTTTAATTAATATAAATTTCCATGGGTCCTGAAGAAAGGATCTAAAGGTTGTCTATTGAAGAGGAGGTAATCATCGAACATGACATCTTTCTATATATTTATTCTTATGTATAATCTAAATATGTAATATTAATTATAAAATAATAAAATTAGTAAACTAAATATATTTAAATTTCATCATTATTATGTAACCATGATTATTTACCCTCTAATCCATCAAATGGGAAGTGAAATTATAACGTGTGTGTACGTGTGGACAACTACCTCTACATAGAGATACAATTAATTTTCTATCTCCATATTTCATTGATGGTTTTTATATTGGATGTAAATGTTTCTATATGATATATTTATCATAATATTTATTCTCCTTTTATAATATCATATTTTCATTTATACCATCCCAATTGTTTGAAAGTAGTAACATCAGAAGTGCATATCTGTGGACTGCCACCTCCACAAAGAGATGTGATATATTTTTCATTTACACGTAATATGGATCGAAATAAGAATATATTTTATGAAAATATACAATATATATTCAATAATATTGATTATGGAAAGGTGAATTACTATTTACCATTCTCTTATTCTATCCGTTGAAATGTCAAAATAGTGTTCATGTGTATATATTACCAAATATCTCCATGAATGATATAATTTATTTTTATATCACTATATTCTATATAAAAACTTGTATATATGATGAAAATATGTTATATTTATATTATAATTAACATTAATGATATTATGGAACCATAATAAATGTACAAGTATTGTAACTATGAAACTGATGTTCTTAGGAAAAACGAAACGATCAAATCAAAAAAAAAACAATTTTCATAAGAACTTTTCAATAAATGTGTGATTGATATAATATAAGTGGATCATATAATATATTTAAATTATGTTAATGAATATGGTATAGATTTAAAATAAATATAAATTTACTATATAAGAGGTTATAATCACTTATTAGGCATGTCAAACATGAGGTAATGGATTTTTTTTTAAAATAACATTTTATTTTCTAGATTGCTTAGGTTTCAATTTAAATTGATTGAAATTATATGATAATTATATAATAAAAACATTAATTTTATTTTCTTATGGTTATTAATATTATTTTTATGTAATAGTATGATTTTCCTCTCTTTGGTAGTTATATATATGGAGAAAAAAAATTTAGGAAAAAGGGAATTTATTTATTATTTAGTCAGGAATAATTTTAATCCATGTCTATGGTTCCTATAAAATCTTTAAACAATTTTTTATAATTACACTATGACTGTAATTTCAATTTCTACCCATGATTTAAATTTTAAAAGAATTATCAATGAAATTTTTTTGTCATATTTTCAACAAGTTACATTTTACATTTTACCAAAAATGTATACAGGATATGGTCCAATGATCCTATTTATATTCTTCATATTGAAATTTTTTGGATGGTGATGTATTGATGATATTTATTCTTGATTCAATATTGATAGTTATTAGTTCAATTGATTTTTTTTTGTAATTGTATTGGTTATTAAAAATATAATGAATGCATAATACATGAAAATGACAGGTGGAGCTCAGTTGAAGATAGAGTATCAAAGAATACATATTTCTCATAAGAAAAAATAAACTGGAATTAAATTCTAGAATGTTATTTAGTTTAAAATTACCAATTTACTTATAAATTAGTCTTGGTTAAGATTCCATGACAGTAAGATTCATGATTTTTTATATTTGGTGTCGTGATCTTAAACAACCAAAATAATGCATTTACTTTATTAAGAATATTGTTTTCGTTGTCCATGTGTTTACTATGTTGATATTATACTATGCTAGTCAATAAAATAATGTATTCATTTACTGTAATGTTTTTGGAATTTCTCTTATACCATGTAGATTATCACTTATTTACATAGTATAAATTCTGTTATTCATAAAAATTATTTATAATTTGAATTATCCCTTTATTTAATTTCATTTCCCATGAATTGGAAGATAAATATTATGAATTGTATCAAGGATGTAAAAATGATTAATATTCAATGTTTTTATATTTCAAATAAACTGTGGTAATCACGTATGTATCTAATTTTCGAAGAACACTAAATAGAGTGATCCAACATGGTGACATTACATGTATATTGTATTAGTGTAATACTGTAAATAACATCTCTATATTAATGGTGTCATGGTTTCTACACTCTAGTACCATTATAATGCATGGATATGATTGTGAATGGATATGGTCATAATTTTATGAGTGAGTATGATTTTTCTAGTCTATGGTAAG
This sequence comes from Viscum album, assembly GCA_963277665.1. NCBI lineage: Eukaryota > Viridiplantae > Streptophyta > Magnoliopsida > Santalales > Viscaceae > Viscum > Viscum album. The sequence continues at coordinate 557,905,016 of OY728138.1, forward strand.
AAAATTATTCATGGACAATATTTTGAACTACTATTCTCACAAGAATATTATTTTAGCCTTATATTTCAACATGAATATATTATAATTTTTTAATGATGATTATTACTTTACACCATTATTAATGGTGTTTCTAGATATCAATTGTTTATGGATTTTATTATCCAAGATATTTTTAGCATAATATTACTTTTTTGAAAACACGAACATGGTTATGTTATCAAACCATTGTGATAAACATATGATCTTAGGACTGATATCATTCATTTTTACAATAACTAGGCTTCTAATATCACAATTTCATATGTTTTCCATCCTTCGGGTTTGAAGGAAGGTATTATGTATTATTTTTCAAGAAAGGTACAAGTGTGAATAAAATTGTTGGATATTTAGAATCTCATTTAAAAATTAGTTGATTATGTATCTATTATCTAAATTCACTAGACATTTACAGTCCTCTAGGTTATATAATTTTTATACGTTTTGAATATTAATTGAATGTTTTACCTCTATGTCCAAAAAATGATTCCATATCCAGTCTTCAAATACATTAAACCATTATAAATGGTTTATTATCTATTAAAGAAACCATGAAATTATATAGTGAACCTAAAGAAAGTAAAATTTCCAGTTTTTTAATCATATGATGTATAAGTGTGACTCTCAATAAAATAACAAAATTTTTAGAATTAAAAAAAAAATCATATGTCATTTTTGACAATATGTACAAATCATTTAGATTTTTTTGGGGAGTGTTATAATTAGATAGTGTAATTTCATGCTTTATAAGATTCAATTGGGTAATCTATGGGTCATAAGATGCTTCATAAGAGTCATTCATGAAAGTTTATGTCATTTTAAACAACATATGAGTCAGATGGACTTCATAAGTGTCATTTACTAATTTCTAAGTGTTAGTTTGGTTATTTTAAAGGGAGTGTTATGATGTAATAAGGATTATATGGAGTTCATAAAGAAAATAATATATTTTATATGAGTCATTATGATATTTAAGTGAATCATTTAACTCATACAAAAAACATCAATGTGTATATTGAAAATGGTAGGGGAGGACAAAGAATTAAATAGTAGTCATTTTACTCTTATTGATAATGATTTCTAAAATTTGTAAAAGTTTATAACTTATAGCTAGTTCTGGAATATATGTTTTCATATTAATAGAGAAATTTATAATAAAAACAACAAGTGGAATGAGTTAACTCAAATGAGGAAAAATTTAATGAATGTGACTTCTGATTCAATGTGTTTTTAATAGGTAATATATGAAGATAATATTTTTTGATCTGGAAAAAATAAAGCCATTCAAAAAATTTATTTCAAGATAAATTCCCATATAAATTGGTTTTATTGATAGAGAGGTAGTCATACAATAAAAAATTGGACCACACCCCACTATAGAATGAATTAATTTTGGTAGGAATTATTTCCACTACAATATGTATTTTCTTAGTGTCATCATTCATGTGGGATAAAAGAGTGTCTTCAATCATGTATTGAAGGGATGATATTCATTGTCTAATTTTATTCATGTGAACATGCAGACCAATACAAAATAATAATAAAAACTATGGATTTTTTAAAATAGTTTCAATGTATTTTTTGTAAATGTAGTTTTACATGCAACACAAAACAAAGAAGAAATCTTATAAAAGAAAATTATTAAATTTGAAATTTATAAAATAACTTTTAAATTTGAATTTATTAATATATGTAACCAAATTATGTTGTTTTTGAATAAAACAGAAAAAATGGAATCTCATACGGAATCAATTTGAATCTCATTTTTCTAGTCATGGAAAGGATGTATATTTAGTAGGATTTTATTTAGAACATGCCCTATATTAATTCAAAAAATTATAGTTTGGGATATATATTTGGTGAGATATGTTTAGTATAATGAGAATTCCTATAATATCAATGAAATTTTATACTTCTCCCTTGACTGTCGATAGAGATTATATTATACATCGGCCTTAGGTGGAGATCTTGATGTGTAATGTAAGTAAAAGGTAGGATGATCTAAACATGTAATTAATAATTTAATAATATAATTATACATCACATAAATTTTATACAGTTTATATGTAAAAAAAAATAATGTTTATTTTTAATACAAATTCATTGACGAAATTCAGTTATTGTAGCTAAATAATTACTGAAAATATTGTATTGACAAAAATATATTCTAATTAAACATTACTTTTTATGATCATTTAATTTTAATATATTTTATTTAAATAATTATTTTAAGGAAATTTATTTATTTTATATAAAATAAAAAATGTTAACATTTGTCCAAAAGTTATTAATATGTAGGTAATAAATTTATTTTATAGATAGATGGTACATTTTTCCTAAATTTATTTTTATGAATTATAGACACCAAAAATTAAATAAATTTTATCACATCTAGAAATTTAATTGAGTAAAATAATATTTATATCTATAATTCATATCATAAAATAAAGTATTAAATGAACTATAATGTTTACCTATAAAAATAAGATATCAATATTAATGTTAATTAACACGGTAATGGTAAACGACTTATTTTTTTGAGAATTTTTAAAAAACAAATTTATAGATTTTATATAAATAAAAAATATTGGCCCTTGGAAATAATGATTCCATTTTAAATTTATAAAATATAAAAAAATATATTTTCACTCATTTAATTAGTAGTTGATTGGAAATAATAAAAATAAAAATAAATATTCAAGAATGTCATTCTCCTTTAAAAATTGTTTCCATTTGAAGGTTAAATTTATAATTTTTAGAATTTCAAAATGAAAAATGCAAAAAAATTATTAAAATCATCGTATCAAATTTTTCATTAGGTGGATTTTTTTTCTTTTTTCAGAAATTATAGATTTTTAGGTGAATTATATAATGTAGTATATTTTCAAATGCCATGAATCTTGAAACAAAATTCAGGTATAAGCATGAAATAAAATTTTATGAAAACATTTTCTTGACCAAATATGTATTTCATAATTAAAGTTATACATTAAAAAGATTAATTATCATTATAAACATATATTTTACTTTGTAGACATAATGTTATATATTTCATTAAATTTTTTAAAGAGTTAAACATTTATTATTTTACAATTTATTTCAAAATATATTACAAAATGTATCTACTAATATTAATTTAATATTTTTATTCATTTATTTTAAATTTTTTACTAACCCTGATTTTATTTTTATTCATAATAATATATTAATTATCTAAAAATTAGTCACCGTGTTTAAAGTCAAATTAGTAAAATAGTTATATCATATGGGTAAATAAACTATAAAATGTTAATAACATGCCTCCAAATAAGTGGGTAGGGCCTTTATCAACAATTTTATATCCTTCCCTCTATTATTTTGAACTTCGTTTTCACTTTCAAAGGTGAAAATTATTTCATTTTTATTATGATATTAAAACTAGAAATACTCTATAGCCTTCAATAAATAAAATATCCACACCCCTAAACCATAATAAATGAAAATAAATTAAAATTATCTCCGATAATACTCCCCATTTCCTTCCCAAAAAATACACTATAACATTATTCAGATTCTAGTTCCCAAAGAATGCCCAAATCTATTCTATAAACTGATGGTTTCAAATTTGAAATCAATTTCTTTTATGTAAATATTTTCTCCTGAATAATTATTCATCCATTTATTCTTATTATACTATTTCAAAAATGTATTTTAAGCATTATAATGTTGAATTATAATTTTTATGTATATACTAAATTGTTCTTATGATAATGTAATAAAACTTATCTACCCTTCCACGTTCCATAGATAGAGAAAAAGATGTCGTTCTTATTACGTGTGGGCTACTGCCTCCATGATTTTCGTGTTTATTGCACATCACCTACTTACCTGGATAGTTTAAAAGGATTATTTAATAAATAAATATAATAAATATAAAATTATTGGAATTATAGAAATATATATAAATTTATACCTTCTTTTCCTTCAATGGGAATGAAAATTTACTTCCTGTGTACTTGTGGACTACCACATTCATGGAGTGCTATATTTCTTTTTTCATCACCATCCTAATGTTAGGAATATAATATTATGTTAAATGAATTGAAATTATTTGAATTATGTAACTAATTTTCAACAAATTATTAAATTAAATTAAATTTGATATTAATATACCAACTTTTGTTCATAAAAACACAAAAAAAAGACCATCACTAATTTTATATTCATGAATCATAACTCAATTTCAAAATGGAATTAAATTATATCCTTATCAAAAAAAAATAATCTATTATAATTCTTTTTATATTCTAGGAATGATGAACATTTTGTTGAATAGCATGGATCAACATCAATATTTTGAATCATGTGTGATACAATCAAAATATTTAACTATAGATCATGGAAATAAACTATAACAAACATATAAATGTATAATAAATTATTATAATTGAATATTATATTGGTATATATATATGAATAAGGTTCTTGGATAATTTATTATGATGTTTATGTTTATTATTTAGATGTTTTAAATACTTTTATGGAGATTTAAGAATGGGGAAACAGATTAGGTAACTCAAATATCCATTCTTTTATTTATAATGATTCTGATTGATTTTATATATTATAATATTTGTATCCTCAGCTATATGATTTTATAATATATTAATTTCTCATCCACTTTTTAAAAAATAAAAAATTTAACCCTACCCACCTTTTGTGATAAATTTGTTTCTTCTAAAAATATAATGTTTTTAATAAAAATTTTCATCCTCATTAAAAACTATTTTTCTACCGTTTCCATAATCTTTATTCTAGATAATATACTTATTTCTTATTTTGAAATATAAATCTATATGATTATAATTTTTATCATCATTGGTCTCTTACAAGAATTTTAAAATGATGCTTTATTACTCTTTTAAGGATATTGGTTTCAATAGCAATATTTTTAAAAAATACTTTCCCTTTCCTGATTATATATTTTAATATCCACTCCAAATTTTATATGAAAAATATTTATGAAATTTTAGGGCTCTAGTAGAAATATTTATCTCAAATTTGTTTTTTAAAGTAATCACTTCAACATCCATAAAGATACATATAAATGTTTCACATAACTACATATTTTTATGATAATATCAAAAAGGTTCTATAAGATCTATTTTCCTGATTTCTCTTCCTTTTTATAATTTATATTAAAAAAATCCATATACTTTATAATAATTTTTCATAAATCATCATATAAATTCAATTTAGAAATACACATTTTAGTGATGAATTTTTGACTTAAACATATCTTTCTTTTGAGTTCATTGTGTGATTCCATTCAAATATGATATAAAACTTATTTTATTTCCAAGGGTCTCATACGAAATTATATATAATTTATTTTTTAAGAAGAATGTGTTTATATATTATCATTATGAGATGGGTGGGTCCTTTTATATCCCTTGAGTACACTAAATGTGGAAGTATATACAATGATACAATGATGTTTAACATGGGAATTATGTGATTATCTATAATCACATGATTGTGCTTGGTCATACTATTGATAATAATTTTTAAAATATTTACCATGGAATTGATGTGGATATCTATGTTCACACACTATTATAAATCATCGATATAGGTACAAGGATATTTAAATGGTTGGTTATGTCATTGGGTATAGGTAATTAGTTTGTTTCTAAACATGTGATGACTTTTTCCCTACATAAAGAGTGCATGAACCAGCCTATACACTAGGACAAAAATTGTGGTGATAACCCTCAAAAAATACCTACATCTATGATAATTAATGTCTATGGTGATATACTTTAAAAAAATAACCTATTTACATAGTAAAACAAATTTCATGGTTAGAGCCTTAAAAAGAATTATCTATTTCTATGGTCTTTATTTTTTGTGGCTATATGCATCAAAAAACCCTATAACCATGATTTTAAAAATCTATTATCTATACCCTTTGGGAGAATAACCTATTTCCATGGTCTCTGATGACTATGGCTATAGGCTTCAAACACATTTACCAATAACCATAGTCTTGAAATGTATATGTCTATATTATTAAAAAAAATCATACTCACATCTATGATCATCAATGTTCATTAATTTATGTATATAATTATATCAATCTATATATAAGTATATATATTCATTAAAAAAAATGAATTCTCTATCATAACATCATGGATTGTTTTTGGGTCAACATTACTAGTCCAGGGTTCAATTCATAATCTAATATTTTTTTACCGTTATATATATATATATAATAAATTGAACAATTAAATATCTAAAACAAATCACATCATAGTTGAAAAGGTCCTTGTTAATTATGAAACATATTGGGTTCAAATATCATTAAATTTACTATTTGCAGTCCTAAATATATATATATGTATATGTGTTGTTTTATGTGTCTATATATATATATATATTAATATAATTCTTTACAATGGAGTGGTATAAATCCATGTCTATAGTACATATGGGTGGGTATGAAATTCTTCCATATGTTTTATTTCACAAATTCCCTATATCCAAGGACAATTTGGTAGTGGTAGTGCATCAGTTTAGATTATACCCATGGCCATAGTCATTTCAACAAGGATATATATATTCCATGTAGACTAAGATATATCCATGGGCCACCTATATGTGGATATAGTTCCTTCATGAACCTTTTCTTAAGTAGGGTTGGCTACATTCATGGGTCATAGCCATAAGAATTACTCCTCAATATAATAAAAATGGTTAAAATGTCAATATTATAGCCATAGACTCTAAGATCATGGTTATAATATATACCCATGGTAATTTATGTTATTCCATATACATAGACAATGAATATAGCCAATTTTTTATTTATTAAATGATTTTGTGTTGAAATGATAAAATTAGCATTTTTCACACGATTGAGTGTAGAGTATAGATATGATGTAGCTACCTATGTTCATGACGTTGTGAATGGTTATGATTCAGTTAGCTATGTACCCAATATTGACTATGGATACAATGTTTATAGATATGTTCACAATGTTATTACTTCCTATGTGTATCCATATGTCTCATTTCTATATTATATTCTTTTGTTATGATCTATAGAAAATTTTTATTTCCCCATGATTTTTCAAAACTAGGTTATGTTATATGTTTGACAATTTTATATCACATTTCCTTATTTTATGCCTTCCAGATAAATCATTTTGTTCCAAATATTTTTTTAATAAAATATTTCAACCATTATCATGTTTTCTATAATGATTATAATCTGAACTTTGATTAAATGTCTTTAATATTTTCCATTATTGGGAATTTGAATTCACACCTTATTATTGTTTCACATTAAGTATGATGTGTGGAGTAGTATAATATATGATAGGTCTTAAGGATTTCAATAATGTTGAAATTATGACAAAATATTCAAAATTATTATACAGTAAGATTATTTTATATACGATCCTAATATCAATTAAACCTTAATTTCTTGATATGGTGAGATTATTTTTGATATATAATCATTAACATATTGAAATGATAAAAAATAAATATATGTTTATCTTTGTTCACCTAAGTTGGTATCAAATATAGTATTCATAGTATTTATTGGGGAACCACATCTAGGAATGAGATATGGGGCATCCTTATCAAAGAACTGTTTTGATAATTATGGGGATTGGTATAGATAATTTTATGGAATATAACTAGATATAATTAGTGAAAACACTAGTTCTAATCCTAAATTTATGAATAAATATTATCAAATTGGTAAATTAATATGTTTTTTGTTTTCTAGAAATTTTATTCTTTTCAGGATATAAGAAATTGGATGTCGGTTGTGGTAGAGATTAAACTAAGGGTAATAACCTAAAAAGACTGGTTTGGTTTTAACCCAATATTCACATATTGCATGACAAAGTAGCTTGAATTCACACCTAGCTTGAAACTCTTAGGTAATTTTCATTGCCTAATTATAATTTTTTATATATATTATTATGATACATCTTATTATATTTATGTAATGAAACCTAATAAGAAATTTACATGGATAACATAGATTGAAACATTGATATTCATATGCTAAGATCTTCATGTCATTTATGATTTATTCCACTATATTGATAGTCTCATTTTTATAGTTATTAATGTCCGTATTCTCATTAGTTTACATTTTATTGTTTAAATTAATGTTTTAATCATAGATGAACCAATTTAATAATGTTTTTGATGGAAAATGCAGTGATTATCCAAATGGGAATCCAAAGAAGGTGGGAGATAATGGTAAGAATATTATATTTATGACCCACAAGATATTGTGAGTTATGATTTTCAACGTAAAACTAATTGAATTTTAAAACTAAAAAAATAATAGAAACATTAGGATTCATAAATTATTCACAGATAATGACTACAGAATAAAAACTTCTTTTATTAAATAGATATTTAGAATGTGGGAATAATATCCAATTGGAATGTCTTAAAAAACAAAAAAACATTAAACTTTGAAAGGATGCATTATTGAACTATTGATTATAGAAAACTGATAATATGGTTGTGAAATATAATAGAAGGTTTAAATGTTCAAACTAATACATTGTTAATACTTCAATGATTCAGTGTCAATGGGTTTGGGAATTATGTGAATTTATATCCAACCCTAAGGATTAATGAGGATAATATACCCATATACCATCTTATAAAGAGTAAAAAGAGAAAATACTATGTTATGACTACCAATAAAGTGGATTCATATGATTTTGTTAAATTTATTCTACACTCAATATTTTTTGATGTCATATTGGATATTGGTTTTCTGACAATGAAGTATGTCTAAAATGTAATATAAAAGTATCGAATCACCACACAAATGATTTGATATTAAATTTTCAAGGGAAAGTTATATTTTAATTATTATTATATCCTAACATTAACTTTGGGGGAATATTATTCATGAAAATGTTATTATGATTCCTTTATTTTTTATTCTAGAAATTTATTAGATATCACTATATAGACTTCATATTAATTACCCAAATAAGGAAATCACAATTCATATAAAATAAATCGATATTATTATATCAATGAAAGGAAGAATATGGACTCTCTAGGAAAATAATTTCCCATATATGTTTTTAATACCGAATCCATCGGGGTATTTGGATCAAAATAATATGTAGATACTCAATATTGTGGATATTCCCATTATGAGAAAAAAATATTATGTAATCTAACATGTGATGAAAAGGTAGATATCATATTGGAAATTATATGTTGAGTTTTTTATTTATTTTATATGTACCTATAAATTTTCATTTCTGGGTTATAATTAAAATTATTCCAATATATGTTTTTTAAGTGGATGATAATGTATACAAACAATAATTTTAGAAATAATTTTCATTTATATAAATTCAATGATAAATTGCTTATTTGACACACAACAACAAACTAAGAGAAACTATCAATACATTAAAAGATATTTTTTTTATATTTTACAGCAATAATATTATAATTAATTTATTAGTAATAAATAGATCTTTCTACATAAGAAAATCTATTTATAAAATTTCAACAAATAGAATCAAGAAGTATAAGTCTTCCTTACGAAGACCATTTTTTGAGCATGGACGGGATGTTTCTCATAACGACTTTCCTTAGACTAATCCCAACATGAAATCTAAAAATTAATGTTTGAAAAAAAATATTTTGAATATAATTGTAATATCATGGAATTTTCTTCCAGATCCATCCTATTTTAACTACCGCCCATGACATCCAGTATAACTTATCTTCTCATTATTCCTTACACAGTAATCCTGAGGGGTAATGTAAGTATAGGATAAGATGATATAAACATGAAATTGATAAATTTATAAGTATTTTATAAATCAAATGTATTTTATATATTTCACATGTTTACAATTAAAGGCAAATAATTTTAAATTTTATTAATAACACTTTAAATGAATTCATTTAGTGTAGCTAAATAATTTAATAAATAAATTTATGCAGAAGAATATATTTCAATTACAATTATATTTCTATGTGGAATGTATATTCGTATATTATTTTTAAATAATTATTTCAATAAAATATATCCATAAAATATAAAATAAAATAAGTAAACATTCATCTCGTAGTTGTTATTAGGAATGTAATAAATTTCATTTTATTCCTAGAAGATACATTTTTCTTAAAATTGTTTTTATGTGTTTTTTATTCTTAAATTAATATTAATTTTTATAAATTAATGAATTATAATAAAATAAAATGTTTTTTATATTTGATATAATAAATTACATATTATTTAGCCAGGTAAATTTCATTTTTAGGTAAAAAAATTAGCAATCAGGATTAAAGTTATCTATTGTGATAATTGTAAAAGTGTTATTTTCAAAGCATTTTGTTCAAAAATGTTGTATACTTTTTTCTAGATAACCCAAATAGATCCATAGTAAATAATATTTATAATATTATGTATAAAAATATAAATAAATATATTCTCACTAATTTAAATAAGAAATTTATATAAATGAAAAACAATGCCAATTAATATTAAAACCCATATTTTCAAAAAAAGGTTTCATCAAATTTTATGTTTATATTTAAAAGATAAATTACCAAATCTTTTAATATTAATTATTCAGAATTAAATTCATTTTTGGATTCATCATATCAAAATTGGAATAGGTTTAATTTTTTTGATATTTATAAAAAGGATTGATTTTTTGTTGTGTAGTGAATAATATAGTTTAATTTAAATACCAAGACTTTTATGAAAACATTTGGATATAATAATCCCTTAAAGTATTATGAAACCATATTATTGGACAAATATTTAATGTAAAAATAGGCCTTTAATAATTTTAATTTTGATTTACAAACCCGTTTATTATATTTTAGAAATGGTGTAACATTTTTCTCTAAAACTATTTATAATTTGTTATATTTTTATTATTTTAGAATTATTTTTTAACCATTTTATAAATTATATATAAAAAATGCATTGAGAATTTATCTTAAGCATAAGATTAAAATTTAGAACCAATATTGCTGTTATTTCAGGATAAAATTAAATTAACTAGGCAAAAATTAATTACAAGGTTAAATATAAAGCTGTAAAAAGGATTAAATAAAATAGATAAATGACCAAAAATGTGTTCAAAATGGGTACATAGAAGAGTTTTTTAATCCTCGATATATCTTTCTATATACTAGCATCTATTATTTTCCACTTTAGGTCCACATTTCATGTTGAAAATGATTTTTTAATTAATAAATTATAATAATAAACAAATTCTATTACCTTCACCTATAAATAATGCCTCACAACTCCCCTTAAAAGATATACTAAAAATCAAAATTATCCAATTATACACACCCCAATTAACTCCCAAAAAAATCATCGCATGCATTTGTAAGCTTCTTGTATCTATATACTTCTCAAATATCTTCTAAAACATTATTTTTTCCAATATGAAATCAATTTATTCCATTTATTTTCTCCTCTATAATTATTCTTTCATTTATTTTTGTTATAGCTCTTATTAAATATATTTTTCCCATTCTAATATAAAAAGATCATAATTATTAGCATACCAAAATTATTTTATGTTATTGAAATAACCATTACCTACCCTTCCTCATTCCATAAAGAAATGAATATGATGTTTGATTTATAATAAGGATTATAACCCATTGAAAGGAAGAACTTTTTTTCATCATTCCATTAAATCGAATTATTAAAAGGTGAATTTAATGCATTAATATTATATTTTTATCACAATTAATATTTTTCAAATAAAATCAATTTCAACCTATTTATTATTGTTTGGTAATGGAATATTTCATTTTTCATCACCTCATTAATTGGATAATACCTGGAATGTTCTTAAAAATTAAACTATAATTATGACATGATTAACAATCAATAAATGGTTCAATAATAGAGATTTAGTTATTAATATAAGAACATTAATTCATAAAAACAACAAAAATAATATTATCATAGATTCAATCTTCATAAATCATGGAATATATTTATAAATATATAAATCATTGCACGTAATATATTATAGTACCATGTATAGTCTAGGTTTGAGGACCATGGAATTAACGATCTAGGGATCAACATCAATATTTTAAATCATGATTGAAAAAACCAAATATCTAATGTTCGATGATGAAATTAGACTATAATAAACAAATAAATGTTTATTAAATTATTATAGTGGCATATTATATAAGTATATAGATATTAATAAGTTTCTAGAATTACTTTTTAAGATAGGTGTATATATTATACATGTGGTTAAAGATCATTCATGGAATCCAATAGTTAAGGTAGGGATTTTGATAAATCATATCTCCATTCAAAGAGTAATAAAGTTTTTTATTGAATTAAAATCATCAATGATATATTTATTCTACCCTAATAATTCATTTTATATTAATTTCACTCTCACTATCTAAAGAAAATTACATTTCTAATCCAATGTTTCTTCATTGATTAATATATTTCTCTTAAATATATAATATTTGTTATGAATAAATCTGATTCTCTTCAAATATTATTTTTCTTCTCTTTCCATTTTCCTTTAATCACCAATGTTGTACATTATTACTTAAAAAAATATATGTATTTTCAAATTTTATCTATATATTTATTTTCTCTTATTTTTACAAGAAATATTTGTAAATATTTAATGATTTTGGTTTCAATATATTTATTTTTTAAAAACTATTTTTCTATCATGGTCATATATTTTATCTTACACTCCACACTTCCTATAAAAAGCAATATAAATTTTTGAGGAATTTGTTATTTATATTTAATGTGATAGTGTTTATGAAAAGAAAACCATTTTCAAATTCTCATAAGAAGCTTTTTAATGTGACCCATGCATATATCCTATTATGATAATTTTAAAAAGGATTTATTAACTTTATTTTAATTATTTCTATTCCATTTTCCTGTTTATGTTCAAAATTCCCACCTCCTTTGGGTTTCTAAATCATTAATCACTCTGTAAATTACATTTTGAAATACTCTTTTTGGTTGATTGAATTTTGGGTATGATCTGATCTAACTCTTGATGTCATTTTATGTGAAACCATTTGCTAATGTTACGTACAAATTTTAATTCAATGTTTTCTTCATGATATGATATATGATTGATTTTATACATAACAATTGTGTATGTAATGTCATTATTATATAGGTGGGGTCCCATATATCCCTCTAATATACTGATTAAGGTTTTATATCGCATGATATAATGATGTTGAGAATGGGAATGATGTAGTTAGATTTTTTCACATGGTTTATCATAGATAGTATGTGGTTAAATGTGTTTAAATGATTTAATGAAAACTAGATGAGGTATTATATGTCAATATTATCAATCTTGGACATTATATTGTTATTCATGTTCACATTATTGACCATGGAAATAATGAATTAGCTATGTTAAAATTTTTGAGTTTGGATATGATGAATTTAATTATGTTCAGAAGATTTAGTATGAACATGATACAACTAGAAATGTTCACAATGTTATCATTTTCTGTACTTATTATTCTTCTTCTTTCTATATTATATTCATATGTTTTGGTCTATGGATCATGATTATTGTCTCATGATTTCACGCTCTTAGTTTTAGTATATGATTATTCATTTAATGATATATGTCCTTGTATTATGTCATATATATAGCTCCAATTGTTCCATGATATTTGTAATATGAAAATTATCTCATGATCTTTTTTGACTCATTCTTATTAAATAACCATTGATTAAATATCGGTGAACTTTTTCCTCTCTAGGGATTTTAACTCATCACTTATTATGTTTCCTCATTCTCCAAGCTATGAAGATCAGTATAATACATCATATGTTTATAAGGATGTATAGTATGGTGTTATTTTAGAGAAATGTTCAAAATTATTTTAAAATAAAAAAATTTAGTATATAATCCTCAAAGAAAAAAACAATTATTTATTAGTATCAAGAGATTTTTTTAATGTTTAACCAAAAAAAATTATGGAAAATAATGATATGTTTAACTTAATTTACCTCACTTGGAATCAGAGTTGCTATATAGGGTAGTTATTGTAGCACCAAACCAAAGAGTACAATTTTAAGGTGTCTCTACAATATACAAAATTTTATAAATGATTTAATAGAGGTATATTTTTATGATTCCAATGATAATTATAGGGTAAATTTAAATCCTTAAATTAGGGAATATTTTTTCATATTCTAATATGTATATTTTCTCATATGTATAGGAATATAAGAGATTATGAAAATAGAAATTTTTAAATTTCAAAATTGATGAAACTGTTAATGAAAAAAATATTGTTTGATAATAGGAATATAATATTATTTTATGCAGGATAATTATAGGAAATATATATATATATATATATATGTTTATCTTATGTGCATGATGATTTTAAATTATTTGTTATTCTTATAAAAATTAATTATACTTTAATAAAGGCTTTTAACATATTGAAATAAAGATTCTTAGTTGGTTCAAGGTCATTGAATTTCCTATAAAGAATTCATGATTATAAAATAAAAGTTTTGTGTGTGTTTCTATTAAAAAACACTACACCCCTGGGATATAATTATACTTTTTTTGAGATAATACTTGTTATCAAACATGATTTGTTAATTTGATCTCATGAATCACTAGGATTTTTTGGAAAACTATATTTAATATTTATGAGTAGTTTTTCATTTGGAAATGATTACAATCACTGATTAATCCAACAGTTTCTTTCAAAAATTTAGTGACCCTTATAAACAGTATCACAACTATGTTTTCTCTACCATCTCTCTCAGAGTGTGTTTTGGATCCATAAAAATCTATCAATAGAAAAGGAAAACCTATATTTTATGGAAAGGTATATCATATATTAAAATATAATATTTAACACTACGTTATCTCTCTAGGGATTGATGTTTATTATTTTTCCAACATGTGTTCATAATATTAGGATAGGGTTTAATTTGTTCTATTATTTATAAAAAGATATTTAAATTGATGATAAGGATAGAAAATATTTATTTTCATCTTTATCACAAAAGAAACATTAAAATGCTTTGGTGTTTAAAATCAAAAATTTAATTTGGAGAAAACATCAAATAATATATTACAAAAATGAAATGTTTAAGGAATCAAAATTTCATATCATCTTACCTTAGTTGGATAGCATTATGATGAACTAAGATGAAAATTTTATTAATGAGTTAATCATAATATCATAATTTTCAATACCATAAATGTGTTTATTAGAACAACTTATGATTCTATTTTTGCGAAATAGGCCATGATAATTCTAAGAAAAAATTTCAATGCCAAGATCTCATCACTTAAATATAAATATAATAATTATCTCACCATTTATGAACTATATATAACTCTCATAACATATGAGACGTTAGTGAAACCTTACTCAAAATATAGAGAAATTGGTAAATTGAAATTGCTTTCAAAGAATTCATAAAATTAAATATGAATGATAATTTATATTTCATAGATTATGAAGATGGTATAGAAGACTATGATGTTAATTTCTTAATATTTTTAAGAAATTACACATTAGGATTATTTTGTTAAAATATTAGAACTAATTTTTATTTTTTTTAAATGTAGAGAATTTCTCCATATATCTTCAAAACAACCCTTACAAATCATATATGAATGTGAACATGTAAAATAATATATTAAATTCACCATTAAGAATGTTTCTCTAATAAAAAATTAGTCAAATTGTATGAAAAATATTTCCCAAAAATTTAAGAGGAGAAAATTTCCATTAGTTGAAGGTGTTCTAGATATTGAAAATGTTATCATTATGAAGAATATCCTAGAGAATCTGATCAGAAATTTATCATGGAACAAGAAGAAATGATTTTCTCATCATATGGTGTATAAAAATAAAAAATTGTCATCTTATAGAATAATAATAAAGAAAAAATTAATATATATTCATAATGAAGAATAATTTTTTCTTAAAAAAATTGGAATTCATCGAAAAGAAAATTTTCATTTAAAAAATTACATAAAAATACAATCATATTAAAATTGAGGATTTTATATAATAAATTAAGATATTGAAGCTTGAAGATTCTATGAAAATAAAATAATTTACTCTATGACATACAAAATTATTATTGGAGATTTTTATGTTCATAGATTGAAAATAAATAGTGGTGAAATGGGGAAACACAAAGACAAACCCCCAATAGAAATAAATAAGTAACATAATTGATATAGTGAGTGTTTTATAACTCATCAACAAAGAAACTATGTTATAAAAGATGTATTATGTGAGGAAGAGAAATATATTTAATCCCCTCCTCAAAGTTAATCAATCCATATAGAAGAATCTAGTGATAAATAAAAATATATAATAATTAAAACTTATGAAAAAATAGTCAACCCATTTATGGAAAGTGAAAAAATTTACTAATGTGTCTATATTAGTCATAAATGTTAAATAATTTGTTTAATAAAATTTATTTTTCGGTTCCATTCAATTTATCGATAGGTATATCCCTAGACACAAACATATTCATTAGTAGAATATTTATCGAATTGGGTTGTGCGAATGTTGTTTCTAGTGTTTTAGTGTTTTGGAAACAATGCTTACATTTTATTTTTTAACATTCCTCTAACCTGATTGGGTGGTGAGAAATGTTCAAGGGTGAAATTAAAAAATTTGAAAACACACCAAAAGCATCAATAACTTGATAATAAATATGAAGTGAAAAAATGTTTTTTGGGTTTCCATATATGTGTAAGATGTGTGATAATGAAGGAAGAATCTTATATGAATGTGTTACATTAATTATTCATCAGAAAAGTATATATTACAAATTATATATTTTTTTAATCAAATAAATATCATGTAATAAGAAATGTGGTTTAAAGAAAACTCAATGAATTATAGTTTGGGAATCCTTGTAAAATGAACTGTGGTTGTTTTTGTCACATTAAATGTTATTTTAAAATAAATAAAATTTTAAAATCCATAAATGAAGAGTATTTTCCTTTGGTAATGTTATCCTATTAAAAATTATTTGACATAGAGATAATAAGAACAAAATTTACTTGAGTCTGCAATTATTAAATAATTTTTGAAATGAAAATCATGGTTACCTTATGAAAAAGACTATGAAGAGTTTGATATAATAATATAATATAAATAATATCTTAATTATACATGAAAAAACAACTAGTAATTGATATACATGAAAAATTGAAAAATAATAAGAAAAACTCACTAGGAATGATATATTCAAACAATGTGACCTTTAGAGATAGTCCACTCTAATGATTGGTTACACATAAGAATGAAGCCCACAAGCTAATATAGATACATAATCACATTCATCGATTAATTCATATGAATTAAATCTATCATGTTCATGTCTTAAAAATATCAACAAATGTATAGGTTCAAAATCATTAGAATAATTTTAGAGAAATATTAATGTATGAATTTGAAGATAGTGAGTTCTAACAACGGTAATCAGTATTTCATTAACATTTGTCTATATTTTATAACCAAAATGGAATTATGGGTGGGTTCAGTGCTACATAAAATATTCAATATAATAGTGTAGATAAATTTAATAATATAATACTATTGGATATGGTTTGTATTAATATTTTAAAGCATGAAACTGTAATATATTTCTATCCTCAAAAAATTATTAATTCTTGAATTATTTTTAATAAATTTATTTTATGATTAAAATCATATAAGAGCCCTTATGAAAAATGATTCAAGAAGAACCAAATTTTATGTAAAATTAAGGATTATTTAATCCCTTTCTTAATCATGAAAAATCATTGAAGTGATGGAATGTTTGATGAACATACAGAAGTTGAAATAGCCATTGGTTATATACTAACTGGGAGGTATTAAAATGATACAATAGTATATCTTATAGGATTCAAGATATTTATGATGTGATAGTTTTTGAAGATTAATAAAATATAAATACTCAATATTTATGAATTATTAGGATAATTCTTTTAGTTCTAAACCTATTAAATAAACTATATATAACATATATATTTAGACTAATTATTAACATTCTTCCTACCCTGGAATGCATGTTTTCCAATATATCTACAAATTATGTAAAACATTCTAGGTATAAAGGAATTTATATTAGAGATCAGTTTATAAATGAAAATGTAGAAAAATTAATTCTAAAGATGGAATTTTTTCCATCAAACGAATAAATTTCTGAAATCATCAAAAATCCAGCAACAATTTATTCTATTGAAATGATAAGGATAAAAATGTGTGATCATCCACTCCCCAAAACTATGTTTTCTTACATATATTGTTTTCTAAACTTTTTCATTATGATTAATTGTTTCATGAAATGTAGATGAAATATGTAGGATTTGATACTTAAACAGATTTTTTATTTTCAATTATATATTATTTTTTGAGTGAGTATAAGAATGTTTTTGAAAATCCATTTTTTAATTCCTAATTGATGTTATTTATTTGACCCAATATATCTTATTGAATTTATAAATTATATCCTTTATTTCCAATTTAATTACATAAGTTTATTAAAATGACCATATCTCCTGTAAAATTAATTTTTTTGCATCATTGATTATTGGTTGGAAGATTTCAGTACTACATACTATACATTCTCTTTATCAATATTTTCAATATGAGAGAGATAAGAGATTATCATTTTGAGTAATTTCATAGATTTTTGGGAAGAAACTTTTTAATTTTTTGATTCTATGGGATATAAAAATAGAAATAAATTATATTGGAAATAATAATAAATAAATAGAGAGGGTTGGTTGAATCCACTTGAGGAAGAAGTTTTATTTTATGTCAGTACAGTTTTCTGATGTAATGAGACTTTCTTTGAATTAATTTAGGGTGGTTAAAGATGACATGAGGTGAATTCTAGAAGTTTTTTCTCTATTATATAATTTGAAAAAATCTTTGTCTTATATACAAAATGGTGTTCTTTAGGACTTCAACTTTAGTCATTTAAGAGTAACTCTCAATATATAAAAATGAATATTGGGAAAGGGATAAAATCATAAGAGTTATTATTGACTTTTTATAATGATAATATCGTATTTTTTGTGGATACTAAAATTCATAAGAGTTATTTGGAACTTTGTAAGAGTCCTCAGGACATTATAAGGTTCATAATATACTTTATAAGAGTTAAATAAATAATTTATAAGATTATTTTTAGAAATAATAATATTATTTTAGACATCATAAGATTCATGTCCTACATTATAGGGGAGTGTTGGAAAATAATTTATATTCGTTTTTTACTTCATAAGGGTCATATCCTATTTCTTAAGAGAAATAAAAAGGATCATAAGACTCATTTAACTCTAATATAATATTGTTTAAAGTGTAAAAAATGGAGGGGATTACTAATACAAATATATGTTTTATTTTTCTCCTATGATAAAGGATTTTTATAATTTGGTACTGTCTATAAGTTATATGAAATTTCCAGTTGACTAATGAAAAATATTATAAAATACAAAACTGAAAAATTTGATGGAAATTTCTAAATCAGGTGATTTCTAAGTTTTTGGATCATGAAATAAATATCACAATTACTTAAATATAATTTTTATTCAGGCATAGATTCATAGATAATTTATGAATAAAAATTCGTTATTATTTGTGAATAACAACATGACTACATGAAGTATTTTGAAGTGAAATTTAAATAGAATATGGTTCATCTGATTAAGAGATAGTCATTTGATAAATAAGTGAAAGAACCACAACACATTTTTAAGTGAATATTGTTGGAGAGAATCATGCTGCAACATATGACTTCACACCCATTTCATTTTTCAATGATAAATGTGAGGCTTCAATCATGTTAAAATTTGAGCAGTTTCAATTTGACGTTTCATGGAAGAAAACATGCATTCTAGGGTAGGAGAAATTTAAAATTTTGTTGATTTTATGGATATCAATCATGGTATTTTTGAATACGATATAGAGAATAATATACTGAATTTTAAAGAAATTGGAATATATATATTTCTATACAATTAAAATGAGTAATATCTAATAAAATAAACTTACAGAAATCAATAAATATTTATTCATATTTTAATATTTAAATATTCTCATGTGGTCGGTATTATAAGAAGTAAATAAAAGATAAGAGTTTAAATTTTGATACTTTTGTAATTGTTAATGAAAAATTATTTAACTAATTTTTATAATAGTAAAATGAAATTATTTTATTAGAGGGAAGAATAAAATAAAGATCAATATGTATTTAGAATATTTTGAGGCTCAAGGGTACAAAAATGGTGTTTTGTTAAGATAAATCATTCAATTTTATTTATCAGTTTTATGAGTAGGAAATTATCATTTTCAATAGGTTCAAGGAAATTCCCTGGCCTATAGATACTTATTTATTATAGGAGAATTGTTGTGTGTTCATGGGATGAAAAAACCCAATTGGGGATGTAGTCATCCTTTCTGGTGGGGTACCTCATTAATAAATGTGTTCTATTTATTTTATTTCCTTTATATTTGTGTGTTTTTTGAACATTGTGTTCAATAATCATGATAGAATTTTGTTTTAAATAATTTGATAAACATTGATTAACCCCCCCTCCCCCCCGTATTATTTATTACCCTTTGAGTGACC
Source organism: Viscum album (assembly GCA_963277665.1). NCBI lineage: Eukaryota > Viridiplantae > Streptophyta > Magnoliopsida > Santalales > Viscaceae > Viscum > Viscum album. The sequence goes on from OY728138.1 coordinate 557,925,744, forward strand.
GTAAAAATATAAAATATGTGTTATTAATTAAAATAAACAATTCGTTTTTCCTTTTCTTGTTATTATGAAAAAAATTATTATTTAATAGGTTAGTGATTGTATTTTTGGATGTAAAAAGTACAAAGTTAAAAAATATTACATTACAGCGTAGTAAAATTTATAAATTTTTCACTTAACATCTTCAATATTTTAGGATATATAGTGATAAAGGAGAATTAAAATAGTTTCATTCTATTTCAGTGAGAATGTGAATATCACTACTTCATACTATATTACACCAGTCAAAATACCAAGTGTATTTCACAAAAAATCCTAAATTTGTTTTAGGTTATTTTGGTAAGGATAAATTTAAATTTTTATATTTTTTTATCATAAAAAAGAGTGTGATAATGTATCCTAAAAAGTTTTCTTGATGCAATGGTATGTAATATTGTAAATAGTTAAATCATTTATGATAATAGTTTACAGAAATTGTTTTGTGGAAAGGGATCCACGGTTTTTGGTGTTATACATTAAATACTTTTAAATATAAAATATAATTAATTGACTTCATAAAATTCTATGTTGTGATTTTAAGGAGTTTGAATATGTTTATAGAGTTGAACATTACTAATATTATTTATAAATAAAACAATTCTTCAAAATATTTTTCTTTATAGTTTTCAATCCCTAATGATTTTAGTCAGAGGTTTTAATGAAGCATCCATATAAAGATGTTTTTCGAATTAAATATAGATGTTATAAATTAACCAAACCCTAAAAAGTCCCATAAATATTATTCTAATCTTATAGTTTGTCATTTATTATAGAATAGACTGGATTTTATGTTTTTTTCAAAGACTTTCAAAAATAATTTTTAGAGTATAAAATTTATCCTATAAAAGGAAATCTAGGATTTATAATTCATTCATTTTTCCTATATAAATATATATATAGATATTTATTTCATGAAATGATATGAAAATCGACCTTTCAATATATAGCTTTGAGTTATCAGTAAAAAATGTTTTTTCACGAGGTGTTATAGCTTATGAAAAAATGTAAATTTTGTCATTAGAGAAGATCATGTATTGGGATGAAAAATATACTCATGGGGAACAAATTAACTTTTTGTGCACTGGATGACCCATAAATTGTACCAAATTGAGTGTCATACATTGTTTCTTGGGTACATTAGTTTTGCATGGTTCAAAAAGGAGTCCCCACAACCTATGGTTGGTAAGATACCTAGCAGAATAACCTTCATATTTGGATACAATTCTTATACAAGCCTTGTGTATTATTCCGTGAAGGGTTGGTTGGATATATTTATAATCATGTTGGTGGTTGGAATTTAACCATGATGGGATTTTACAACTCGTACGCTGAGTATGTTATATTGGAACTCAATTGATGTAGACTAAGGAGTATGTGTCATAACATTGATTGTACATATGATTTAATTTTCTCTTTTTATTAGGTTCATATGATTTGATCTCCCATAAAGGTGAATGGAATGTAATGAATTAATCACCTTGTTCTGTCTATAATCAGATAGTCTAGAACATGTGATTTGGATACATAAAATTGGTATACTCGGTGTCCCTTGGTCCAAAAAAATCTTGAGAAAATCTAGCATATTATATTTCATGCTAAAATATGATGAAACCAATGGAAGCATATATATAGGTACATGTTTTTCATGGATATCACCAGATATAATTTATAATATTAGTATAATTGAAAATTTTCAAGAGGCCACTCTTTTCAAACACAAATGGATCTCGAGATTGATATTTTTTCAATGATTAAAATTCTCTTTAGTACACACATTTGTTTTACTTAATAGGAAATTATTTTAATATAAAAGCTACCCAAAAAATGTTTTAGAGTTAATGAATATCTTTTTTAGACTGTTATTAAAAATTTATTACATATGTTGTGATACACAATTCAGTTTATGAGATCATTCCAAATATATTTGAGAATATATCCAAAATATTTTTTTTATTTTGTCTCACCATTTATCATATATGTTATGATATAAGGATAAATAGGGTAATTCTGATTAGGAATTATTTTAAGTGGGATATTGGAGGATTTATTCTCTAAATCTTCAAACATGTAGTGTAATTTGGACTATATTGTTCGGTAAATTATAAATATGTCATAAGATATGACATGTAAAAACCTAATTGCATGTGTTATTATACGGTTTGGGAATATCATCTTAAATAATATGGATATAGCATAATGCAACATTTATTCAACTATTTATGAATGACATTGACTATGATTTTTATATAAAAAAGAATGTATATTTTGGTGATATCATGGTAAATTTTAAGAGTTAACATTCAATTGAATCATTAGCGGTGGTTATCATTGAAGATCCATTACAAAAAAATAATCAAGGGGTGTAGATTAATTCATGAAATTATCCATTACATTCATCTTTTATAATACAATATAAAATGTATAAATAGAAAAGGAACATCCTTGGTAAATCAATAAAAATGGACAAAACCCATTCGACGAGTTCATGAGTTACTCTTGTATTTATATGGGTGAACATAACTCAAATATAAATCCATATTTATCCATCTATCTTTTTCTAATTGTCATATCAACATATGACAGATTTAATGGAATATTATTGTTCGAATCTCCCTCAAATATAAATCACCCATTATCAATTTATCTATTTCCATGAGTGGTACTAAAATATTATTTTAACTATCATATTCTAGTACCACTCTAGGAAAAATATAAATGGGTAAAGAGATATTTAAATTTGAGGGAGCTTCGACCAAGAATATACAGGAGTCGATCATGAACCCATTAAATGGGTAATATCCCCTTATATAGATCACTCAATGATGATACATAGTTTATTTAAAATTTATTCATGTATTTTAACACATGAATGTAATGTATATTTGATGATATATGAAATGGGATCCCACTCTTGATATATGTGAATTATATTTAACCCATCGATACACTATAGAATGATAAAATATTTAAATTATTTCTTAGTGATCATCATAATGCATATAAGAATTAGAAAACAATATCCACTGACTCAGTTAACGACATATATATTTAGAGTTTCTTTATTTAACCTAAATGGGTCTTAATTTATTATTTCATGTTCAATCTTGTATTAGGTTTCTTGAACACAGTCAATATGACTAGATAGTATCGATATGTCCTTATGGATCCTAACAGTTTAACCATACACATTCTTATTTTATTGAGGTATACACTCACATTGCATAAGTTTTACTAGTAAACAAGACCAATTGTAGAATAACATATAATCATAACACTATTATGTACATTAAATCATACAAAAAGATTCATTACAACATAACCCAACTCATCCCTCAGTATGATCTCAAAAAATATAACACAAAATAACTTCCAAAACATTTAATGACTTTCCACAAGAATATAGTTATAACATTACATAAATATATAGTCTATATAAACACCGTACAATATGATATATTTTACTTTATGAGACTACTACTACAATCTATATTGGTACATTCGAATTTTAACCATGTATCTATTACGTTCAACTCAAAACTCCCCCTTTTTAATTCCATTTATGGGAGAGTTTTATGAACATGTCAGTAACCTCCAATCATAAATATATCATAAATATCACTCTAAAATACAATATATTTTTATAATGATCCAGTGGATTTATTGTAATCATTTGAATCGGCATAAGTGATCTTTATTGTTCTTTATCTTTAGATCCTTAGTTCACCCATGACTTTAATAAATAAAAATACACTAGTATCTCTCTTTCATTGAAATAAGAAATAATTTTTCGTTTTCCACCTTTTTAAAAATTAAAATAGAATTAATGATGGAAAAAAAAGAAAACTAATAGGGTTTTTGAGAGGTAATTCACTCCCAAAAGGACTATCTATTCTTGAATGGATTCCTTAGTCAAAATATTCATCAATATATAAGCTAATTGAACCTTTTTTAAGATATATTGTAATGAAATATCACAATTAATCACCATCCACATGGATAATTGATATTTGATTTCAATATATTTCAAATATTAATGTTTCCCCAGAATCATTGACAAGTTTATTTCACGCTAAATATCACACCCAATAATGAATGTGTATGAAACATTAACCCATAGGTCTTCATGTTGTAAGTTCATTCACATAGTTTATGTCATCACATAAGTTACTATAATATTTTATAATGTAACTAGTATGTTATAATTTTTCTTATTATACTATAAGGAAATATATCTTGCAACAATAATGAATGTGCTTATAGAAGTAGATTTTTGATCACCAAAATCTCGATCCTAATATATAACAAAATGAATATATTGTTAGGAATATTTGATCTTGCCTTATCTCAAAAACAATTTTTGGGGCCCATTTAATATATGACACTTTAAGATTCGACTCTTCTAAATTGCATTGGAATCACGAATAAGGTGCAACTGCTAAAATGATGTCAGGTCTAGTCACTAGAAAATATATTAGGATATCAATAAACCGTAAAAGAATTATTTTATCCACAATACATCCTTATTAATCAATATAAAACTTTTTAAAAATTAGTTTTGGAGTAGATAAATCTATCAATTATTCCATATAATTTTTTATAACTAACGTGAATGTTTTTCTTGAGATCGATTGATAGATCATGATGTATTTTTGAAGTATTATTTTTTTATCTATACTATTCTAATTTTTTATGAAACCTCATGTACCATTATATTATTTTGATTATTCTACATCTTAAAATATTTAAAATTTCATTTTTTTCTTCAATTTCTCTTATGGTATGGTAACACACATTATGGTGGCGTGTTTAATTTGATAACAAATACCATATGATTCATATAGATATTCATCGGAACTGTTAAATTGTACCTTTTATTTTGGTTATTTTATTGGATAACCTCTATAGAAATTAAGAGGAATCACCCATGATTAGGGAAGAGAAAATTTTCACCAAAAAACATATGTATTTATGTTGACTCTAAAAACCCACACCTTCCTTTAAATAAAAATCAACTCAAATAATAGATATTCGACTCAAAACATTCTAATTGTTTTTCCTTATGATTTCAAATTAATAGCATGGATTTAAACATTTAATGATTGTAAAATTTTTATTTTTCTTTGATCATCATTATAGTATTATCCTAGATGTTATTTTCATTTCCTACCACTTTATATTTGATTTTTCATGTACCATCATTAACATTAGTAGTTGGTCTACTCTATATTCTAGGTGATATAATCATAATATTCAACCTTTTTTAGGTTATCGCCTCTAATATTTTATGATTAGAATCCAAAAACATTTATACATTTTACCATAGGACAATATCATAGTTTCCCAATATAATTAGAAAAGGTATTCACTAGTTTGGAGAATTCACCAACTTCATTTACAGAATTATTTTACTCTCTATATTTTTTTTCAAGGAATTATCGACTAAAACCAATATTTACTCAGTATATATTAGTCATTTATTTTTTCAATGATATTTTTAGGGGTTGTCTTAATAATATTATCACTATATTCAAAAAATTATTTAGGATATCCCATCCTTCATTTGATTTCCAATTGTAAGATTATATAGTATTAGAATTTTTATTCTTAAAGAGATTTACATAATGAGTCATTATCAATTTTCAATTTTTTTATCTCATGTTTCCATCTTCACATTATGCATAAAAATAGTTCCATTCTAAATTGTAACTCTTTATATGTACCCTCATCACTACTTTCTTCTTCATTATAACTCTATTTATCTTCACTGAAAAGGTATTTGATCTAATATATTTCATGAAAGTCATCAACCCTTCATCTTATATGTTCTTTGGACCAATTTTAATTTATGAATAATGTTATATGGCATGATATTTTGAGAAAAACATCTTCTTCTATGTTGTAGATATAACATGCCATGGTTTGCAGAGGTGGAAATTTTCAAAGGAATTTGAGTTTTTAGAGTTGTTGGATGGTTTGAATCATTTACAGAGATTATAAATGTAAATAAAATAATTAGAACACTTAAATATTATTTTTATATGTATTTCGAGGCATGTGCCATGTTTTTGGAGTTTAAATGGGTTTCATGGTCTTTGAGCATTGAAATATCCATTTCAATGAAAACTAATAAAGTCACATGGTTGGCTCATTATTAGTAAAAACCATGAATACTAAAATTTGAAGCCTATTATCTATTGGGACATAGCTTGTTGAAACAATGAAATTCCATAAGTGGAACAATGTGGCTTGGTGAATGGTCCTATAGGGTGGAACACTATTTTCTAGGCCGTGCACTTGAGACCAGAAGGCTATACAGGAGGTCTGCAGTATATTGTGGAGTTGGACATACATGTTTAGCATAGTTTAGAAAACCATGTGCCTATACCACATGGTTAGTTCAAAATAGGCGGTGGCACTGCACAATTCGAACAAGGTAAGCCAAACTATTCACACATACCATGTGGACCATTGAATCGTAAAAATGGTTATTTTTTCCCATCACCCATAAATGTATTTTTATCCCCTTTCAACTTTTTTTCATAGTATCCCTCTTAGCATGCTCTCTCTTTCCTTTAACATCACATAGTGAATATACCCCATTCATGGTCAAATTTTATCGTCATTGGATGAATTGGAATCACCATGATAATTCAAATACTTATATTGCTTCAATTTTTTATTTTTCTCACCATATAATGTGCCATAGTAATGAGAGATAATTTACCCTATTTTAAGGTTTTTTTCTAATATTCGGATTTCTCATTATTTAGATTAAATAAAACAACAACAATAGATAAGTGGGGAAAACTAAAAATTAAGTATGTGTTCTAAATTATTTTACAATAAAAATTTATGAATTTAGTATTTATTGTTTTTGTGAAACATGTCATAATTTCTACATAATTATCATAGAATAAGAAATATGTTATTTTCAATATAATGACCTTGTTTAGACAGATTATGAAACAATCATAAATGGTTTGAGGCTGATGAAATAAACCTGAACCACCACTAAAGGTTAGTTAATTTTAAAAATATCTTATAATGATGATTGTGGTCTATTGAGGTTAATCACACTAAGGGTGGGTTAGATCATATTCCTTAAGACATAGTTTCCATAAGTCCAAAAAACCCTAATCTGTGTTTTTCCTGGTTGATATTTGGAATGACCAAATTGAGTTCACTAACCCTTAAAGAGGGGATTGGGGTGTATATTAGCTTATGGTTTGAGTGTATAGTGTTAGTTTAATTGAAATGGAATTTTTGTATTAAAATTTATTAATGGAATGATCAAGTGGATTTAATATTAATTTTATTGTAAATGTCTTTTTTACCAACATGTACCTCCCTATTACATATATGTTAATTTATAAATGAAAAGATCATGGAAATCTAGCGTCGAATCCCTTGTTAAATGTGATACATGTTCATGACATCACGTACTAATATAAAACTCAATAATAGTGTCCCTTATTAAATTTGATACTTGGAAATGGAATCCCTTATTAAATTTGATACTCATTCCTGGAATCATGTAATAAATGTGATAATCGATTAAGGAATCCTTTACTAAATGTGATACTCATACATGGTGTCCCTTATTAAGTGTTATACTCAGTCATGGAACACTATATTAAATTTGATACTAAGGCATGTAATACCATATTAAATGTGATACTTGGGTATTGTCTCACTTATTAAATGTGATACATGGGCATGGAATCCCTTCTTAATCTATATGACTCTTGCGAATTTGCATGGATGCCTAAGTTTTTTTTTGGTTTCTCGAAAGGACTACGTATATATATATATATATATAATATATACTATGTATATAGTGTATATATATACACATAAATATCAATACACTTATATATATAATTGGTGAAATGGGTTCAAACACAGTCTGGCATAGAACAATGCAGGTTTGGACAGTCTTGTGTTCTTTAAGGAACCTATGTCTGACTTAATTGTAATTATTTAATATCTAAATTATTAATTATACCATCAAAATGATTTACTTATATTCAAGGATTTTATGGAATTATAGTCCATTGGTGGTTGATTAATGAGAATATCTAACACATTATTCAGTTCACTATTTGGTACCAAAATACACTGCATGGTTTCTGGTTCAGGATCAAGTTTGGGCTATGTTGTGTTTTCATTATAGATGTGGGAGCATGGAGTTAATGACTGAGAATCTACTTGGGATTCCCATCAAGAGATGGAATCTGTTTTTATTGGTTTACTTTTTTATTCCATACATTGTTTTATATTGCCTTTTTTGTATGTTATCTATACATTTTAGTATGCTTTTTCATGGATATTTATTAATTTATAATTGATTATATGTTATTAATATATTTTTATTCCCTTTATTTATGATTTATTACAATATAAAAATTTCTGATCTATGGGGTACAGTACCCCCCCAGTTCCACCTTTATATCATCACAACTATTTGGTAGACTTGGGCATAAGGGGAGGTTTGCTTATGTTCTAGTATCCATCCAGCTTAGGGATCCATTTTAGATGCTCCAAGTTATGGACTCTATAAGCGGTATTTGATGTTTTTCCTCTATTGGTTCTATTTTATGTTGGTATATAGAAGACTATGAATGTCTACAAACTTCTAAATAGATTTTTTATGGGTCATGCCAACCCATACATGAGGGAAAGACTAGGTTACTATAGATGATACTGTTTTTCATGTTGATTATTGTTAAAATTGATAAATATTTCACCTTGGGTGATCTATGTACATACATGGGATATTTATTTATTGATATATATCCTTAGAGAATTGTGGAAAGGTAGTATTTTTACATGCATAATTGTAGGAATGTATATATTCAAAATCAATACATATTCTATTGCATGTAGATTTCTTTGTAGATTTTCTGATGCATGACTATCTACATACCACACTTCTTCCATGCCTTCTTATGCATGTATCTTGTTCTCTATGATATCATGAACTAGTATAATTATTATATATTATTCAATATTAATGTGTCTAAATCATTATAAATGTTGTTTTCCCATATAGCTGGATGGTGTCACCTTAACTAACCAATCCTTATATTTTTATGCCATGAACCATTGGTTTCATAGAATGAAACATTAAAAGTTTTTGTTAAATGGGATCCAATTATATAATTTATAAAGCATGTAGGCCTATTTGAATTAGAGAATGGTAATCCATATAATTGATCATTATATATTTACTTATTATATTTTGATTATAAATGTGATTATCATGTTTTAGTAACATAAATTCCAATTGTGACTTATAAAGTGAAGTACTATTATAAAAATTGAATTATAATTCATCCACATAAACTATGATATGAAAATATATATATGATAAAACTAATTTCAAAATGAAAATTCAATCCTTTATGAAGGCTAATACCTCTATAATTTGGTCATGATGATCCATAATAATGAATCCTTAAGTGAACAACTTGACCCAAGTAGGCCAGTTGGGACGTTTTTATTATGAGATAAATAATTATGTGTGTTGAAATTTTCTTCATTTTACTATTATGGTTTGCACTAAATTAAACCCAGATTATCTTGAATGGAACCTAGTAGGTCACTTTATCTTTAAATGTTTTAGTACTTAACCCTATGAGGTTATGTTTAGGATAATGGAATTTTTATTTATGTGTCTAGAGATGCATATATAATGGTGAATATAGATGTATAGTGGAATCATACTTGACCAATACCACATTAATTGATTATAGACCTGTTAAATTCTTATTATATTTTTTATTAATATGATATAGTTGGTTAGAATTTAAATTAAAACATAATGGGTGTCTTCCTCTATAGATTTCAATTTAAATATCATTTAACCAATCCCAGTTGTGATAACATTATGGATACTGAAATGGTTAAATGGGGATTATAAATTAACTAACAATGTCAAAAATGATTCAGTTAATAAAATAAAAAGTAATTTGTTTAATTCTGTAATACTATATAATCAATTAATGTCTTTAGTATTAAACACTTTTAGAGGTGTTCGTATAATTAACCCTAAGGTTAAGATTAACTTTAGTATTCCTTGATAGTTGATTTGAGAGGGAACGTGGGAGTATACCACATATATATATTATCTTCTAACATATTATTACTTTGAAAATGATAGGTGGTACATCCTAGTAGCCTTTGGAAAGACTTATATTTACAGGGAAGAATCCTTTTGTTAAAATATGGGGTGATATGTTGAGGTTACAACGATGTAAAAGTGAATCTATTAGGGTTTTGAGTTGAGATACTAAGTATGGTAGGTTATATCCATTGATTTGTTTTGGTCGAGGAGTAATATTAGATAATGAGATAATAGCCTTGAGATAGATGGGTGGTTATCTTGTAATTTGAAACTAGAGGGGGTATTATAGTATGTGGATTCCCATTGAATGTTCATTCTTTTATTATTATGTTTTTATTGTAACCCTCAAGGGAGAAAACCTTTATTTAGATGCTCAGGCATGATCAATGAATAATTTTTGAGTTTGGTCGTATCGTTACACATATATTGATATTTCCCCCTGTAACATCCCAAGTAAGTAATGAATAATAGATATTTTTATCTATGTCTATTAATGATTAAGATAGTGTTTTAGAGGCTTAAAATGAAAATAAATACAATATTATGCATGGAATACACTAATATTCTTAAAAGATTGTTTTACTGCCTTTTGACGGAAAACCATTTATAAATCTATCTTTTGACAATTTTATAAGATATGTTTTTCAAAATAAACATATTATTTATGATTGGGACATAAAAATTTACTTTGTGTGAATTTTTGTTATTTTTCCGATAAAGTTCATTTTTTAATGAATAGTGAAAAATGTTGTATTTTAATTCAAAACCTCTTTTTAATAAAATATTTTATATTATTAGATTATATTTTGAATTGGTTTTGAAGTGAAATTAAAATATATTTTTACCATTTTATCCAATGGTGGTCATTGGAATCAATTTCACTTTGAAATTGGACTTAAACTAGTGTCAATCTTTTGATACTTATTGTTTCATAAAAACACGCTATTTGTCATGACAGTGGGAATTAGTTATTAAATTAATTAATGCAACTTACATGTTTTGAATTTTTTAAAATATACATCAGTTTTGAATTCGGAATATCAAATAAAGCTTAGGGTGATGTTTTGGTATCTTTCTGAAAAACTTCAATTTTTGATGAATAGTGAAACCACTAAGTGGTAGTTAAAGAAACCGATTTTTCGTTTAAATGAAACTTTGCCACTTCTGTGATTTGATTTTCAAAAATCCGACATACATGGTTTTCATTAATAAGTAAAATATGGTTCAATGAGATTAAAATAATTTTTTGGTGAATAGTAACTTTTAAGTTCTTAATCGCGATTAGTGGTAATTAGTGTAGTTTATGGTAAAAATAATGTTTTAATAATATGAGATGAGCTTGAAACATGTCCTACCCTCATTGGATGTGTCATGGCCAACCAAGAAAATCCATGGGTCAACTTGGGGACCCCATGGAGCCACTTTGGTTGGGAAATGACATAAATAACTTTTTATTTAATGTTAAAGTAAAAATGACACAAACAAGAAATATTTTACTAAAACAATTTTTACATGGGGTTATACAAGTCAGATTTTTTATTATAAATAGTCATTGGAAATATAAAAAGATTTCTTACATCATTGTTTTTTTTTATAATTTTTAGACTTTAAATAAATTAAATTATTGATGACATCATGATGATGCAGCGATAATCTCATTAATAAAGGATTTAAATAAAATGAAATGATAATGTAAAATATATGAACTACACATGTCCAAAACCTATTTTATGGGTGGATTTCGAACCCGTATCACCTTACCCTAGAATTATATCAATGTGGGACCTTTTGAATCCGAAACTCATTTTAAAATAAAGTAACATTTCTTTACTTTCCAAGAGTGCCCCTCCTCTCCTCTTATAAAAGGCCCCCACCTCTACCTCCTTACCCACACTCCCAAAGCCTTTGGCTTGGCCAAACCCTACCCATTTTGGCTCTCCACATCCCTCTATTACTCCTTGAAGCCTCAATTTGGGCAGAAGTATTCCCAAGGAATCCTTTGAGCTCAAACCAAAGGGAGTTACCCGATTTTAAGGTAATGTCTTCACTTGAGTCCTTTTGTTTTATTTTTCTTCTCCAACCCCCTAAACTCTTTTTATTCATTTCTTTTGTAATAAATATAGTATGTTAAATATACTAGGATTTTTTTATAATAATTATTCAAGATAAACTTACACACACCTACATCTAATGGTTAAAGGACATACTGTTTCCGTGGATAGTGAATTTATGCCTCCCGAAATGATGATTGTTCAACATTCTTTTAAAACCTTCAAATGTGGACATTAAGATGTCACTATATTTATATATGATATATAATATGTTTATGTTTTCCTTAAGCTTCTGTATTTTTCATTTTTGGATACCTTTATGGTTTCCATTATGGGTAAACATGATATCTTCATTTAAGGAAGTGCGGACTACCGCCCCCTCAAAGTGATTTGATTCGTTAAATACCATATGTGGGACGTATAAAGGATGGAGTTATGATATTATATATGATATTACACTGGAATTATAATATACCTTTATATCACTATGATTCCATTCTATAAAATACGAAATAGAAATGAAAGTAGCGTTCATGCGTACGTACGACTTACCATCTCCATGAACGGTGCATTTCATTTCTTACCTCTAAATGATTATGTAATATTATAAATGCATGCATGTACTGTATATATATGACATATATGATATCTACATCATGAATACCATTATGGATATAATGGATACATGAACAACTTGTAATTATAAAGGGCTTATTTTTGACTCAAGTACCAATGATCGTTAAAATGACCGTTATTAACTTAAATAATTACATAGTGTTCATGACATGGAAATAAGTGATATAAAAGGAATAATTAACTTGAAAAAGGTTCTTAAACAAGTAGAAATTAACTCAAGTTTATTATTTAGGAGATTAATGAACGACCGAGTAAAGTCGGACCAGAGGTATGGGACTTTGTCTTAATATCCTTTCATTGAGGCATATTTTGTTTTATACACAACCCTATTTTATATGGTGTATAAACCCCTTTGACTTTTACGTTTATTCAAAAGGAATCTTTTTTATACGAAGCATTTACTAAACGACAAAAGGGAATGGTTTTGTCGTACGTATGCGGCGACAATGACTTCTCTGCCGCCGTGACCATTATTTGAGTTTCGGCTTCCTCTACAAGCCATAACTTTTTTTTAAAAAGAAAAATAAATACCATGTTTTACTTTTCTTTTATTTTGGTATTGAAAATTGTTTTCATAATGTTTTTATATCAATGTGTTTTATTGATATCTTGTGATTGAAAGGTGGAAATGTTATGTTTCCTTTATGCATATTTTAGGTGATACGATTATGTTGAGGTTCTTGGGAATTATTATGAAGACGGGTGGTTCCGTGATAGACTAAGGGCGGGTGATCCCGATATAGCTCTCCAATGCATTGGGTAACACGAAGGAGTGAAACGTTAAGGTTTCTCCGAAGAGATTTAGGGAATATACTGTGATGGGTATTCCAAACGTAAACAAGAGGGTTACTCCCTAAGTAAGAAAGTTAGAATGCCTCAAGTTACCTTTATGTCTTATGATTTATATGATTTATTCATGATTTGATGAGGTATGTTAAAGTACTTATTTTTTATGGGTAAAGTATGATTTCATTCTTATGTATATATGAACTCATGTTTCCTTTCCATATTTTTATATATATAACCCATACTGAGCTTTGTATGCTCATACCAAGTCTTTTTTGAAATGTTTTTCATAGGTCAAGGGAAAGGTACATGATATGATGATAGTGTCAAGGAAGTGTCAAGAAAGAATCCATGTTTTATTTTAAATATGTTCCGTTGATGGGAAAAAATGAATACTATCTTTATGTAACCACTTTGTTTAAATGTGGAATGTAATGCAAGTTTTATGATCTAATTCTCTAAAACTCTAAACCCGAAAAGATCCTCAATGTGTAATCTTGTAATAACTCAAGATTAAGTAAGGTTTAAGGCTAGGGCCTTATAGTTGGCATCAGAGGTTGGTTTAGATAACTTTAGGAGTTAGAATTCTATTAAATGATTATCCAAAAATATTTTTTTTATGGTCAAATTGAAGTGATACAGTATTTGAAGATTACCATGTTGCTTCATCTAAGACATGTTTGTTCAGAATGGTTTTCCGCATAGGAAATAGGGAAGCAGTGCTAGGAAGGCATACAGAAGGAAATAACCTTCCTAATCAGCATCCTGAGATGGTCGAAATTGGAACTGAACATTTTGTTGTAGTAATGGCGCAGTTGACTTAAGCGATAAATGGTGGTGGTATCCATGCACGAGATCATCCCGATCAACCACAGAGGAACATGTCAGTGGTCGAACATTTCATGAGGCAACATCCCCCATCATTCAGAGGATCATCTGAACCTGTGTTAGCTTAAGGGTGGATTAAATCACGGGAGAAGATTTTAGATTTCATGGGGTGTTCAGACAATCAAAAGGTTAGTCTTGCTATTTACCGTTTGGAGGGTGAAGAAGATCAGTGGTGGTCGATGGTTAAAAACATCAGGGACGCTGATGAGATTAATGCTCTCGACTGGGATGAATTCAAAGGTATGTTTCTTGAGAAGTATTTTCCTAAGGCTGTTCAACTTAGGATGGAAAAGAAATTCTTGGAATTGAGGCAAGAGGAAGACTCAGTGGCTTCCTATGAAGAAAGGTTCACTCGATTGGCAAGGTATGCTCCAAATTTTATCTGAGACCTTAATAGTAAAATCAATCATTTTTACTCAGGATTAAAGAAAAAATATCGAAGGGCATTAGCTTCTCGTGAGTTTAAAAGTTATGAAAAGCTTGTTCGATGTGCTGAGAAGGTGGAAATGGAGTTTACTGATGATCAAGTGTTCTATAACAACCAATAGAAGAAGAGACCGAGGTGGCAGGAGAAAGGTAAGAATTCTTTAAAAAAGTCTGATGGTAAGAAAACTAAGTTTCTAGTTTGTGATAAATGTGGAAAAAGGCATGCTGGGGAATTTCTTCTGAATTCTGGAAAGTGCTAACGATGTGGTAAGATGGGACATAAGGCTCATGATTGCACTGAAAAGGATCAAGGTGAAGGTAAGACCAAATTTGATTTACAGTTAGTGAAATGTTATAAGTGCAATGAGATGGGTCACTATGCAAACGAGTGTCCGACAAAGATCTTGAGTGATGGGAAGCAGTTAGACTACAAGCAGAAAGGGGTGGTGAAATCTTTTGCAACTACTTCAGCAGATGTCGGGCCATCAAATAAAGTTGTATCAGGTACTTTGTTTGTTTTTTCAGATTATGCCAGTGTGTAGTTTGATTCGGGGTCTACACATTCTTTCATCACTGAAAACTTTTCTAGTAAAATGGGAATACCATCTCAAGAAATGACTCCTGAACTTTTGGTAAAAACACCTGGGGGAAATGTTGAGGTAAAAAGAATTTATAAGAATCTTCCTATCCTTATCTGTGGAAAGAACCTACTTGCAAACCTTATTGTTCTACCTCAAGTAGAGTTTGATGTTATCCTGGGTATGGATTGGCTCTCTATTTACCATACTAAGATTGACTGTAGAGCTAAAGAAGTTTCTTTTTAGAAAGACTTTAAGTTTGTGTACAAGAATGAACCCTTACTGTTGATAACATATCAAGAGGCTGAGAAACTTGTAAAAGATGGAAATGAATGTTACCTTGAACACATCGTTGAAAATAAAGGAACTGTTCAGATTAATGATGTGCCAGTGGTAAATGAGTATCCTGATGTTTTTCCTGATGAGTTGCCTGGAATAATACCAGTTCGGGAAGTTGAATTTACTGTTGACTTAGTTCCTGATGCTAAGCCAATTTCAAAACCCCCTTATCAAATGGCTCAAGTTGAACTTTTAGAGTTGAAGGAGCAATTGCAAGATTTATTAGAGAAAGGTTTCATTCGACCTAGCACATCACCATGGGGTGCTCCTGTTTTATTTGTTAAAAAGAAAGATGGTTCAATGAGACTTTGCATTGATTATAGAGCCTTGAATAACATCACTGTTAAGAACAAATATCCTTTGCCTCATATCGATGATTTGTTTGATCAGCTCCAGGGAGCTCAGTATTTTTCAAAGATTGTATTGAGATCAGGGTACCATCAGCTAAAGGTAAAGGAAGCAGATGTTCCGAAGACCACGTTCCGTACAAGATATAGCCATTATGAATTTGTAGTAATGCCTTTTGGGATAACCAATGCACCTGCTGTATTCATGGACTTAATGAATATAATTTTCCATGAGTTCTTGGATAAGTTTGTGGTGGTTTTCATTGATGATATTTTGGTGTTTTCTAAAAGTAAATAGGAGCATGAAAGACATTTAAGGGTTATCCTGCAAACCTTAAAAGAAAAGAAACTGTATGGAAAATTCAGCAAGTGCGAGTTTTGGTTGCAAAAAATTTATTTCCTTGGTCACATTGTTTCTAAAGATGTGATAACTGTTGATCCTGCAAAAACAAAAGTTGTGGAAGACTGGCCAAGACCCACAAATGTAACTGAGATTCGTAGCTTCCTTGGTTTGGTAGGCTATTACCGAAGGTTTGTTAGAAATTTTTCACGGTTATCTAGTCCAATGACTAAGCTAACTCGGAAGGGTGTTAAGTTTATCTGGACAAAAGAATGTGATGATTGTTTTCAAGAATTGAAAATAAGATTGGTGAAAGCTCTAGTTTTGGCACTACCTTCCAGGAATGGTGAGTTTGTTATCTACAGTGATGCTTCATTGAAAGGACTTGGTTGCGTCCTAATGCAGAATGATCAGGTAATTGATTATGCTTCACGACAGTTGAAAACTCATGAGGTAAATTACCCTACAAATGATTTGGAATTAGCTGCTGTTGTTTTCGCTTTAAAAATTTGGAGACATCATTTGTATGGAGTAAAGTGTGAAATATATACTGATCACAAAAGTTTAAAGTATATATTCACTCAGAAAGAGTTAAACATGAGACAGAGGATATGGCTAGAATTAATCAAGGATTATGATTGTACAATTCATTACCATCCGGGAAAAGAAAATAAAGTGGCTGATGCTTTGAGTCGAAAAAGTAATGCTTCATTAACAATGTTGCGTTTGGAACGTGATCCTTTGGTTAAGGATTTGATGAACTTTGGCATAGAAGTTTTTGGCGCAGGATGTTCTTCTGTTTTGTTTCAGGTATCAGTGAGATCATCTCTATCAGATAGAATCAAGCAAGCACAGAAGCAAGACAGTGAGTTGCAGAAAAAGGTAGAGCTAGTTTAGAAAGGTAAGTTTCCTGAATTAAACATTGATAATGATTGTGTTTTGAGATTTGGGAAGAGATTGTGTGTGCCCTGTGATTAAAAGTTGAAGAGAGAGTTATTATGTGAAGCTCATAGTTCTCCGTTTTTAGTTCATCCTGGCAGTACTAAGATGTATAGAGATCTGCGGGAGTATTACTGGTGGGATGGAATGAAAAGAGATATAGCTGATTTTACTGTGAAGTGTTTGCCATGTCAACAGGTTAAAGTAGAGCGGCAGTTACCAAAAGGGATGCTTCAGCCTTTACTAGTGCCAGAGTGGAAATGGGAAAATATATCCATGGACTTTGTTGTGGGATTACCGAAGACATCTCGAGGTAATAATGCAATCTGGGTTATTGTTGATCGCTTGACCAAGTCTGCTCATTTCCTTGCTATACGATATACTTTTTCCCTAGATCAACTTTCCTGTTTGTATCTTAAAGAGATAGTCAGGTTACATGGAGTTCCTCTCTCCATTGTATCTGACCATGATCCCAAGTTCACTTCTAACTTTTGGAAAGGCCTTCAGAAGTTGTTGGGTACTAAATTAAATTTTAGTACAGCTTTTCATCCTCAATCAGATGGGCAGTCAGAACGAACAATTCAGACCTTGGAGGATATGCTACGATCTTGTTCAATAGATTATCAGGGAAGTTGGGACCAACATCTTTCTTTGGTTGAATTTTCATATAATAACAATTTTCATTCTAGTATACAAATGGCACCATTTTAGGAATTATATGGGAAGTAGTGTCGAACTCCATCTTTCTGGGATGAAGTGGGTGAAAGGAAGTTGATGTGACCAGAATTGGTAGAAGAGTTGGCATAAAAAGTTCAGATGATACAGAAACACATGAGAACAGCTCAGAGTAGGCAGCAGAGTTATGCGGACAACAGGAGGAAGGATATCTATTTTGAGGTAAGTGATCATGTTTTTCTCAAAGTATCACCATGGAAAAGTGTGATGCGATTTGGTAAGAAAGGAAAGCTGAGTCCAAGGTTCATTGGACCATATGAAATTCTGGAGGGATTTGGATCCGTTGCTTACCGAGTGGCTTTACCTCTGAGTTTATCTCAGGTACACAATTTTTTTCATGTTTCGATGCTGAGAAAGTACATGCCAGATCCATCTCATGTTTTGAGTCTAGAGGTAGTTCAGCTGGAAGAGAACCTATCTTATGAGGAACAACCGGTCCAGATTCTTGACCACATGGAGCAAGTTTTACGGAATAAGGTGATTAATCAGGTAAAGGTTTTGTGGAAAAACCACATGATGGAAGAGGCAACATGGGAATCTGAAAATGCAATGAGGGATAAGTACCCCCATTTATTCGATAAGTAAATAAATTGCGGGGATGCAATTTTCTAAAGGGGGGAAGGATGTAACATCCCAAGTAAGTAATGAATAATAGATATTTTTATCTATGTCTATTAATTATTAAGAGAGTGTTTTATAGGCTTAAAATGAAAATAAATACAATATTATGCATGGAATACACTAATATTCTTAAAAGATTGTTTTACTACCTTTTGATGGCAAAGCATTTATAAATCTATCTTTTGACAATTTTATAAGCTACGTTTGTCAAAATAAACTTATTATTTATGATTGGGACATCAAAATTTACTTTGTGTCAATTTTTGGTATTTTTCCGATAAAGTTAATTTTTTAATGAATAGTGAAAAATGTTGTATTTTAATTCAAAACCTCTTTTTAATCTAATTTATTTATATGATTAGATTATCTTTTGAATTGGTTTTGAAGTGAAATTAGAATATATTTTTACCATTTTATCCAATGGTGGTCATTGGAATCAATTTCACTTTGAAATTGGACTTAAACTAGTGTCAATCTTTTGATACTTATTATTTCATAAAAACACGCTATTTGTCATGACAACGAGAATTAGTTATTAAATTAATTAATGAAACTTACATGTTTGAATTTTTTAAAATAGACATCATTTTTGAATTCGGAATATCAAATAAAGCTTAGGGTGAAGTTTTGGTATCTTTCTGAAAAACTTCAATTTTTGATGAATAGTGAAACCACTAAGTGGTAGTTAAAGAAACTGATTTTTCGTTTAAATGAAACTTTGCCACTTCTGTGATTTGATTTTCAAAAATCCGACATACATGGTTGTAATTAATAAGTAAAATGTGGTTCAATGAGATTAAAATAATTTTTTGGTGAATAGTAACTTTTAAGTTCTTAATCGCGATTAGTGGTAATTAGTGTAGTTTAAGGTAAAAATAATGTTTTAATAATATGAGATGAGATTGACACACGTCCTACCCTCATTGGATGTGTCATGGACGACCAAGAAAATCCATTTGTCAACTTGGGGACCCCATGGAGCCACTTTGGTTGGAAAATGACATAAATAACTTTTTATTTAATGTTAAAGTAAAAATGACACAAACAAGAGATGTTTTACTAAAACAATTTTTACATGGGGTTATACAAGTCATATTTTTTATTATAAATATTCATTGTAAATCTAAATAGATTTCCTACATCATAGTATTTTTTTATAATTTTTAGACTTTAAATAAATTAAATTATTTATGACATCATGATGATGCAGTGATAACCTCATTAATAAAGGATTTAAATAAAATGAAATGATAATGTAAAATATATGCAATACACATGTCCAAAACCTATTTTATGGGTGTATTTAGAACCCTTATCACCTTACCCTAGAATTATATCAATGTGGGACCTTTTGAATCCGAAACTCATTTTAAAATAAAGTAACATTTCTTTACTTTCCAAGAGTGCCCCTCCTCTCCTCTTATAAAAGGCCCCCACCTCTACCTCCTTACCCACACTCCCAAAGCCTTTGTTTCGGCCAAACCCTTCCCATTTTGGCTCTCCACATCCCTATATTACTCCTTGAAGCCTCAATTTGGGTAGAAGTCTTCCCAAGGAAGCCTTTGAGCTCAAACCAAAGGGAGTTACCCGATTTTAAGGTAATGTCTTCACTTGAGTCCTTTTGTTTTATTTTGCTTCTCCAACCCCCTAAACTCTTTTTATTCATTTATTTTTTAACAACTCCAGTATATTCAATATACTAGGATGTTTTTATAAGAAGTATTCGAGCTACACTTACACATACCTACATCTAATGGTTAAAGGACATACTATTTCCGTGGATGGTGAATTTATACCTCCCGAAACGATGATTGTTCAACATTCTTTTAACACCTTCAAAGGTGGCCATTACGATGTCACTATATTTATATATGATATATAATATGTTTATGTTTTCCTTAAGCTTCTTTATTTTTCATTTTGGGATACCTTTATGGTTTCCATTATGGGTAAACGTGATATCTTCATTTAAGGAAGTGCGGACTACCGCCCCCTCAAAGTGATTTGATTTGTTAAATACCATATGTGGGACGTATAAAGAATGGAGTTATGATATTATATATGATATTACACTGGAATTATAATATACCTTTATATCACTATGATTCCATTCTATAAAATACGAAATAGAAATGAAAGTAGCGTTCATGCGTACGTACGACTTACCGTCTCCATGAACGGTGCATTTCATTTCTTACCTCTAAATGATTTTTTAATATTATAAATGCATGCATGTACTGGATATATATGACATATATGATATCTACATCATTAATACCATTATGGATATAATGGATACATGAACAACTTGTAATTATAAAGGGCTTATTTTTGACTCAAGTACCAATGATCGTTAAAATGACCGTTATTAACTTAAATAATTACATAGTGTTCACGACATGGAAATAAGTGATATAAAAGGAATAATGAACATGAAAAAGGTTCTTAAACAAGTATAAATTAACTCAAGTTTATTATTTAGGAGATTAAAGAACGACCGAGTAAAGTCGGACCTGAGGTATGGGACTTTGTCTCAATCTCCATTCATTGAGGCATATTTTGTTTTATACACAACCTTATTTTATATGGTGTATAAACCCCTTTGACTTTTACGTTTATTCAAAAGGAATCTTTTTTATACGAAGCGTTTACTAAACGAAAAAAGGGAATGGTTTTTTCGTACGTATGCAGCGACAATGACTTCTCCGCCGCCGTGACCATTATTTGAGTTTCGGCTTCCTCTACAAGCAATAACTTTTTTAAAAAAGAAAAATAAATACCATGTTTTACTTTTCTTTTATTTTGGTATTGAAAATTGTTTTCATAATGTTTTTATATCAATGTGTTGAATTGATATCTTGTGATTGAAAGGTGGAAATGTTATGTTTCCTTTATGCATGTTTTATGTGATACGATTATGTTGAGGTTCTTGGGAATTATTATGAAGACGGGTGGTTCTGTGATAGACTGAGGGCGGGTGAGCCCGATATAGATCTCCAATGCATTGGGTAACACGAAGGAGTGAAACGTTAAGGTTTCTCCGAAGAGATTTAGGGAATATACTGTGATGGGTATTCCAAACGTAACCAAGAGGGTTACTCCCTAAGTAAGAAAGTTATGAATGCCTCAAGTTACCTTTATGTATTATGATTTCTATGATTTATTCATGATTTGATGAGGTATGTTAAAGTACTTATTTTTTATGGGTAAAGTATGATTTCATTCTTATGTATATATGAACTCATGTTTCCTTTCCATATTTTTATATATATAACCCATACTGAGCTTTTTATGCTCATCCCAAGTCTTTTTTGAAATGTTTTTCACAGGTCAAGGGAAAGGTACATGATATGATGATAGTGTCAAGGAAGTTTCAAGAAAGAATCCATGTTTTATTTTAAATATGTTCCGTTGATGGGAAAAAATGAATACTATCTTTATGTAACCACTTTGTTTAAATATGGAATGTAATGCAAGTTTTATGATCTAATTCTCTAAAACTCTAAACCCGAAAAGATCCTCAATGTGTAATCTTGTAATAACTCAAGATTAAGTAAGGTTTAAGGCTAAGGCCTTATAGTTGGTATCAGAGGTTGGTTTAGATAACTTTAGGAGTTAGAATTATATTAAATTATTATCCAAAAATATTTTTTTTATGGTCAAATTTAAGTGATATAGTATTTGAAGATTACCATGTTGCTTCATCTAAGACATGTTTGTTCAGAATGGTTTTCCGCATAGGAAATAGGGAAGCAGTGCTAGGAAGGCATACAGAAGGAAATAACCTTCTGAATCATTTAATTTTAAAAATATCATATAATGATGATTGTGGTATATTGAGGTTAATCACACTAAGGGTGGGTTAGATCATATTCCTTAAGACATAGTTTTCATAAGTCCAAAAAACCCTAATCTGTGTTTTTCCTGGTTGACATTTGGAATGACCAAATTGAGTTCACTAACCCTTAAAGAGGGGATTGGGGTGTATATTAGCTTATGGTTTGAGTGTATAGTGTTAGTTTAATTGAAATGGAATTTTTTTATTAAAATTTATTAATGGAATGATCAAGTGGATTTAATATTAATTTTATTGTAAATGTCTTTTTTACCAACATGTACCTCCCTATTACATATATGTTAATTTATAAATGAAAAGATCATGGAAATATAGCGTTGAATCCCTTGTTAAATGTGATACATGTTCATGACATCACGTACTAATATCAAACTCAATAATAGTGTCCCTTATTAAATTTGATACTTGGAAATGGAATCCCTTATTAAATTTGATACTCATTCATGGAATCATGTAATAAATGTGATAATCGATTAAGGAATCCTTTACTAAATGTGATACTCATACATGGTGTCCCTTATTAAGTGTTATACTCAGTCATGGAACACTATATTAAATTTGATACTAAGGCATGTAATACCATATTAAATGTGATACTTGGGTATTGTCTCATTTATTAAATGTGATACATGGGCATGGAATCCGTTCTTAATCTATATGACTCTTGCGACTTTGCATGGATGCCTAAGTTTTTTTTTGGTTTCTCGAAAGGACTACGTATATATATATATATATAATATGTACTATGTATATAGTGTATATATATACACATAAATATCAATACACTTATATATATAATTGGTGAAATGGGTTCAAACACAGTCTGGCATAGAACAATGCAGGTTTGGACAGTCTTGTGTTCTTTAAGGAACCTATGTCTGACTTAATTGTACTTATTTAATATCTAAATTATTAATTATACCATCAAAATGATTTACTTATATTCAAGGATTTTATGGAATTATAGTCCATTGGTGGTTGATTAATGAGAATATCTAACACATTATTCAGTTCACTATTTGGTACCAAAATACACTGCATGGTTTTTGGTTCAGGATCAAGTTTGGGCTATGTTGTGTTTTCATTATAGATGTGGGAGCATGGAGTTAATGACTGAGCATCTACTTGGGATTCCCATCAAGAGATGGAATCTGTTTTTATTGGTTTACTTTTTTATTCCATACATTGTTTTATATTGCCTTTTTTGTATGTTATCTATACATTTTAGTATTCTTTTTCATGGATATTTATTAATTTATAATTGATTATATGTTATTAATATATTTTTATTCCCTTTATTTATGATTTATTACAATATATAAATTTATGATCTATGGGGTACAGTACCCCCCCCAGTTCCACCTTTATATCATCACAACTATTTGGTAGACTTGGGCATAAGGGGAGGTTTGCTTATGTTCTAGTATCCATCCAGCTTAGGGATCCATTTTAGATGCTCCAAGTTATGGACTCTATAAGCGGTATTTGATGTTTTTCCTCTATTGGTTATATTTTATGTTGGTATATAGAAGACTATGAATGTCTACAAACTTCTAAATAGATTTTGTATGGGTCATGCCAACCCATACATGAGGGAAAGACCAGGTTACTATAGATGATACTGTTTTTCATGTTGATTATTGTTAAAATTGATAAATATTTCACCTTGGGTGATCGACGTACATCCATGGGATATTTATTTATTGATATATATACTTAGAGAATTGTGGAAAGGTAGTATTGTTACATGCTTCATTGTAGGAATGTATATATTCAAAATCAATACATATTCTATTGCATGTAGATTTCTTTGTAGATTTTCTGATGCATGACTATCTATATACCACACTTCTTCCATGCCTTCTTATGCATGTATCTTGTTCTATATGATATCATGAACTAGTATAATTATTATATATTATTCAATATTAATGTGTCTAAATCATTATAAATGTTGTTTTCCCATATAGCTGGATGGTGTCACCTTAACTAACCAATCCTTATATTTTTATGCCATGAACCATTGGTTTCATAGAATGAAACATTAAAAGTTTTTGTTAAATGGGATCCAATTATATAATTTATAAAGCATGTAGGCCTATTTGAATTAGAGAATGGTAATCCATATAATTGATCATTATATATTGACTTATTATATTTTGATTATAAATGTGATTATCATGTTTTAGTAACATGAATACCAATTGTGACTTATAAAGTGAAGTACTATTATAAAAATTGAATTATAATTCATCCACATAAACTATGATATGAAAATATATATATGATAAAACTAATTTTAAAATGAAAATTCAATCATTTATGAAGGCTAATTCCTCTATAATTTGGTCACGATGAACCATAATAATGAATCCTTAAGTGAACAACTTGACCCAAGTAGGCCAGTTGGGACGTTTTTATTATGAGATAAATAATTATGTGTGTTGAAATTTTCTTCATTTTACTATTATGGTTTGTACTAAATTAAACCCAGATTATCTTGAATGGAACCTAGTAGGTCACTTTATCTTTAAATGTTTTAGTACTTAACCCTATGAGGTTATGTTTAGGATAATGGAATTTTTAT
The DNA here is from genome assembly GCA_963277665.1 of Viscum album. Classification (NCBI taxonomy): domain Eukaryota; kingdom Viridiplantae; phylum Streptophyta; class Magnoliopsida; order Santalales; family Viscaceae; genus Viscum; species Viscum album. Next base: position 557,951,035 of record OY728138.1, read on the forward strand.
TTATGTGTCTAGAGATGCATATATAATGGTGAATAAAGACGTATAGTGGAATCATACTTGACCAATACCACATTAATTGATTATAGACCTGTTAAATTCTTATTATATTTTTTATTATTATGATGTAGTTGGTTAGAATTTAAATTACAACATAATGGGTGTCTTCCTCTATAGATTTCAATTTAAATATCAATTAACCAATCCCAGTTGTGATAACATTATGGATACTGAAATGGTTAAATGGGGATTATAAATTAACTAACGATGTCAAAAATGATTCAGTTAATAAAATAAAAAGTAATTTGTTTAATTCTGTAATACTATATCATCAATTAATGTCTTTAGTATTAAACACTTTTATAGGTGTTCGTACAATTAACCCTATGGTTAAGATTAACTTTAGTATTCCTTGATAGTTTATTTGAGAGGGAACGTGGGAGTATACCACATATATATATATTATCTTCTAACATATTATTACTTTGAAAATGATAGGTGGTACATCCTAGTAGCCTTTGGAAAGACTTATATTTACAGGGAAGAATCCTTTTGTTAAAATATGGGGTGATATGTTGAGGTTACAATGATGTAAAAGTGAATCTATTAGGGTTTTGAGTTGATATACTAAGCATGGTAGGTTATATCCATTGATTTGTTTTGGTCGAGGAGTAATATTTGATAATGAGATAATGGCCTTCAGATAGATGGGTGGTTATCTTGTAATTTGAAACTAGAGGGGGTATTATAGTATGTGGATTCCCATTGAATGTTCATTATTTTATTATTATGTTTTTATTGTAACCCTCAAGGGAGAAAACCTTTATTTAGATGCTCAGGCATGATCAATGAATAATTTTTGAGTTTGGTCGTATCGTTACACATATATTGATATTTCCCCCTGTGACATCCCAAGTAAGTAATGAATAATAGATATTTTTTATCTATGTCTATTAATGATTAAGATAGTGTTTTAGAGGCTTAAAATGAAAATAAATACAATATTATGCATGGAATACACTAATATTCTTAAAAGATTGTTTTACTGCCTTTTGACGGAAAACCATTTATAAATCTATCTTTTGAAAATTTTATAAGCTATGTTTGTCAAAATAAACTTATTATTTATCATTGGGACATCAAAATTTACTTTGTGTGAATTTTTGTTATTTTTCCGATAAAGTTCATTTTTTTAATGAATAGTGAAAAATGTTGTATTTTAATTCAAAACCTATTTTTAATCTAATTTATTTATATCATTAGATTATCTTTTGAATTGGTTTTGAAGTGAAATTAAAATATATTTTTACCATTTTATCCAATGGTGGTCGTTGGAATCAATTTCACTTTGAAATTGGACTTAAACTAGTGTCAATCTTTTGATACTTATTGTTTCATAAAAACACGCTATTTGTCATGACAGCGGGAATTAGTTATTAAATTAATTAATGCAACTTACATGTTTTGAATTTTGTAAAATAGACATCATTTTTGAATTCGGAATATCAAATAAATCTTAGGGTGAAGTTTTGGTATCTTTCTTAAAAACTTCAATTTTTGATGAATAGTGAAACCACTAAGTGGTAGTTAAAGAAACCGATTTCTCGTTTAAATGAAACTTTGCCACTTCTGTGATTTGATTTTCAAAAATCCGACATACATGGTTTTTATTAATAAGTAAAATATGGTTCAATGAGATTAAAGTAATTTTTTGGTGAATAGTAACTTTTAAGTTCTTAATCGCTATTAGTGGTAATTAGTGTAGTTTAAGGTAAAAATAATGTTTTAGTAATATGAGATGAGCTTGACACATGTCCTACCCTCATTGGATGTGTCATGGCCAACCAAGAAAATCCATGGGTCAACTTGGGGACCCCATGGAGCCACTTTGGTTGGGAAATGACATAAATAACTTTTTATTTAATGTTAAAGTAAAAATGACACAAACAAGAAATGTTTTACTAAAACAATTTTTACATGGGGTTATACAAGTCAGATTTTTTATTATAAATAGTCATTGGAAATATAAAAAGATTTCCTACATCATAGTTTTTTTTATATAATTTTTAGACTTTAAATAAATTAAATTATTTATGACATCATGATGATGCAGCGATAACCTCATTAATAAAGGATTTAAATAAAATGAAATGATAATGTAAAATATATGAACTACACATGTCCAAAACCTATTTTATGGGTGGATTTCGAACCCGTATCACCTTACCCTAGAATTATATCAATGTGGGACCTTTTGAATCCGAAACTCATTTTAAAATAAAGTAACATTTCTTTACTTTCCAAGAGTGCCCCTCCTCTCCTCTTATAAAAGGCCCCCACCTCTACCTCCTTACCCACACTACCAAAGCCTTTGGCTCGGACAACCCCTGCCCATTTTGGCTCTCCACATCCCTCTATTACTCCTTGAAGCCTCAATTTGGGCAGAAGTATTCCCAAGGAAGCCTTTGAGCTCAGACCAAAGGGAGTTACCCGATTTTAAGGTAATGTCTTCACTTGAGTCCTTTTGTTTTATTTTGCTTCTCCAAACCCCTAAACTTTTTTTATTCATTTATTTTATAAAAAATCTAGTATCTTAAATATACTATGATTTTGTTATAATAATTATTCAAGCTAAACTTACACACACCTACATCTAATGGTTAAAGGACATACTGTTTCCATGGATGGTGAATTTATGCCTCCCGAAACGATGATTGTTCAACCTTCTTCTAAAACCTTCAAAGGTGGCCATTAAGATGTCACTATATTTATATATGATATATAATATGTTTATGTTTTCCTTAAGCTTCTGTATTTTTCATTTTGGGATACCTTTATGGTTTCCATTATGGGTAAACGCGATATCTTCATTTAAGGAAGTGCGGACTACCGCCCCCTCAAAGTGATTTGATTCGTTAAATATCATATGTGGGACGTATAAAGGATGGAGTTATGATATTATATATGATATTACACTGGAATTATAATATACCTTTATATCACTATGATTCCATTCTATAAAATATGAAATAGAAATGAAAGTAGCGTTCATGCGTACGTACGACTTACCGTCTCCATGAACGGTGCATTTCATTTCTTACCTCTAAATGATTATGTAAAATTATAAATGAATGCATGTACTGGATATATATGACATATATGATATCTACATCATGAATAACATTATGGATATAATGGATACATGAACAACTTGTAATTATAAAGGGCTTATTTTTGACTCAAGTACCAATGATCGTTAAAATGACCGTTATTAACTTAAATAATTACATAGTGTTCATGAAATGGAAATAAGTGATATAAAAGGAATAATGAACTTGAAAAAGGTTCTTAAACAAGTAGAAAATAACTCAAGTTTATTATTCAGGAGATTAAAGAACGACCGAGTCAAGTCGGACCCGAGGTATGGGACTTTGTCTCAATCTCCTTTCATTGAGGCATATTTTGTTTTATACACAACCTTCTTTTATACGGTGTATAAACCCCTTTGACTTTTACGTTTATTCAAAAGGAATCTTTTTTATACGAAGCATTTACTAAACGACAAAAGGGAATGTTTTTTTTGTACGTATGCGGCAACAACGACTTCTCCGCCGCCATGACCATTATTTGAGTTTCGGCTTCCTCTACAAGCCATACCTTTTTTTTAAAAAGAAAAATAAATACCATGTTTTACTTTTCTTTTATTTTGGTATTGAAAATTGTTTTCATAATGTTTTTATATCAATGTGTTGTATTGATATCTTGTGATTGAAAGTTGGAAATGTTATGTTTCCTTTATTCATGTTTTATGTGATACGATTATGTTGAGGTTCTTGGGAATTATTATGAAGACGGGTGGTTTCGTGATAGACTAAGGGTGGGTGAGCCCGATATAGATCTCCAATGCATTGGGTAACGTGAAGGAGTGAAACATTAAGGTTTCTTCGAAGAGATTTAGGGAATATACTGTGATGGGTATTCCAAACATAACCAAGAGGGTTACTCCCTACGTAAGAAAGTTATGAATGCCTCAAGTTACCTTTATGTCTTATGATTTCTATGATTTATTCATGATTTGATGAGGTATGTTAAAGTGCTTATGTTTTATGTTTAAAGTATGATTTCATTCTTATGTATATATGAACTCATGTTTCCTTTCCATATTTTTTTTATATATAACCCATACTGAGCTTTGTATGCTCATCCCAAGTCTTTTTTGAAATGTTTTTTCACAGGTCAAGGGAAAGGTACATGATATGATGATAGTGTCAAGGAAGTGTCAAGAAATAATCCATGTTTTATTTTAAATATGTTCCGTTGATGGGAAAAAATGAATACTATCTTTATGTAACCACTTTGTTTAAATGTGGAATGTAATTCAAGTTTTATGATCTAATTATCTAAAACTCTAAACCTGAAAAGATCCTCAATGTGTAATTTTGTAATAACTCAAGATTAAGTAAGGTTTAAGGCTGGGGCCTTATACCCCCCTCATTGGTCGATAGTATTTTTTCCTTCCTTCAGTTTTAGTACATTTAAATAGACTTATATTCTCATTCGATGTCATTTGAAAAATCCTTAATGTGGTTTTGGTTTTCATGAATGTGACAATGGGGTTAGGTGGATGGACCTGGATAACCACTCATTCATATCAACACCCTTATAGGATAGATTCATTTCATTTTATTGAGTAAATCCCAAGAGAGAGGTTTTACTAAGGTTTAAATATTCCTATTAGGAAATGAGAACGGGAATATTATCTCTTTGAAACTAGTGAATGAAGGAGCTCAGTTTTATTTATATAAGAATATTGATGCCTGAGTTTTCAATGAAGCCCATTAACACATGTTTATCAAAATTAGTTTCAATTGGAACGAATTATGTGGTACCAATCAAAATATTCTGATGCTCACAAGGTATATGCTTTATATTAAAAAAAACCTTGAGGAAGGAGACATTTGATAAATCTTCTCCCAATTAGGATCCAAATTTTGAAGAGGAGTTCCAAGAGATCTCTTTATGTGTTTTAAAACTAACATGACAAGTAGCATTAATATCATGGACTTGATAACAGATGACTAACAGAAGCATATGTCAGGTCTTGAATCAGGTGGTGTAGAATGTACACTGACCTTGTATGGAATGTTGTGTTCTAGCCTATTTAATGATATAAATATATAGGAATTTAATCATTACGGAATGACCATGTGAGAGTCACAGTATGATGGTTTAAAAGAAGTAATTATTTTTGGCCTTGAGGGATAAGCTTTGGGTAAATTAAAGGAATCTTCTAGTAATGGCTAATATATTAAGTTAAATATTTTATGTGAGATGATTAACTAATAGAATGATTGTAACATGAGTCATCAGTTGACAAATATTCAAGTGTTTCTAAAGGTACATAGATCCCAGTTTTATGTGATCATGGTTGAGAGGAAGATGAAAACATATATCGATAAAAAATTAGTGTACTCTTAATTATAGGATTTCTTTCCCCTTTTCTTGTAGTCATCGTGAGTAAGCTAAGAGATTGTTTGATATAAATCAAGCTATCTACAAAATTATTTTTTCAAGGTTATTGGTTTTCCCATTGCGAGTTCTATTCGATGAATGGTCTAAAATACTCCATATGTTTCATAGTACTTCAATGACCCTTTAAGATTGGTGAACCACATTTTAATTTTATTATGAAAATGATATAGAAATTTTTCTTTGGTTTGATTATGAGTTATGAGTGATTTTTACTGTAGAACAAGGATGTGACAAGGTTCTTTATCCAATTTAACTACTATATATTGGCATGGGTTATCACAACTAGGTAATTATTTCAATGGGGTGATAACATATAAACTCCTATGGTGGGGATCATGTTAACAGTCACTTGTGGGATACCCTCATGTAGAAAAGGGTCGTGAGACCTTGAAACTGGTTGTATAACAGTACTTCATAAACAAATATTTTTTTATCCAAATGGAAAAAATATAACAATGTAATATTTTATAAATTATATGTGTGGGTTTATTTATGGAATCAGGTGAAATCCTAATTTTGGTGTCATGAAGGATTACATTATCATGATCCATGGATTTTGGATCGGGAATATGTTTTTGATGGTGTTACAACATGATGATTATTTTTATTACGAGATGGATTACCCAAGAGACGCCATCAGAAGTCGATTTTTTAATTTAGTGAGAGTGCTTGGTTTATTACCGATATTCATTAGTCAAAGTCCTGGGAATATAGTTAAATTATTCTGCATCTCCTAAAATGATTCTTTTTAAGAATAGTTAGTACAAATACTACCAAAACGTGTTCTCTATTTTGGATTAATGTGTTCAGGTTTGGAACTGCAGCGGGAATATAAAAATAGATGATGAGTGAAATGAAAGAGCCTATTAGGGATTTTCAGGGAATGGTCGGCATGACTGGTTATGATTGGTATATTGAAGTTAATATTTTTTTATATCAACATAGAACAATATTAATGTCATAATATTCAACCGAGTGTCTTCAGTTTGGTTTCATTCTAATGGAATTGTTAGGATACTAGGGACTTTTTATAAAAATTTATTCCAATAGTGGAAGGATAGTGGCATAGAATTCAACGTATAAGGCTCATAACTTTGGTGGTGAGTTCCATAGTCCTGATGAGAAATGGGATGGAAATTGTCTCATGTATCCTGAAATTTGATCTTGAGTATAAGTTATTGTAATGCCCCAACCCTATTTACCCATATTCGGTGCACTATTACATATCATTGGCATGATACAAGAAAATCATGTCCCGAAAGACCGGTCAGTTTAGTATCCTTGGAAGTACAAGATACATTAATAAATTTTACTTTACATTATTAAATTAAAAAAACAACAAAATTGTCTTCATTAATCATAGTCATATCCCATAAACTATCCCTACATGTCTATCATAATATACCTCTTCGCATCCTGGGAAAAATAAAACATAGAAAGGGGTGAGCTCAGATGCTCAGTAAGGATAACAATATAGCGGAAACATTTATAAATAAGCATAAACATTTTAAGTCAATGTATAATACTAAAACCTAATCCTTTTAAACAAAATTCAGGATAATATTGCAATGATAGATCAAATAATTCCATTTACTTATTCACATGGATAATTTACTAGTCGAATAATAACACGAAATATCAATATCCAATTTCATAATGATGGAATGCATAATTTGGAAAATGATAACCACAAAGTCAAGGCCTTGGTCCAAGGCTACAAATAATTTTTTTTCAAGGCCTTGTTCGAATAAACTAGTTTTCTCATGAGATCTACCGATGTGTTGAGGAGCTTTAGCGGCCTCCACCCGTCAATTACTAACTCTAATGCATTCCTCATATGAAAAGATTCAAACATAACATTAACATCTGTATTAAAACTAGCATAAGAAATGTTAATTCTCTAACCATAAACCATGAATGGTATAAAAATAAGACAACCATAGGCAAAAATATCATAAAACCTTCGATAAAATATGGAAGATTAGTATCATAATGAATCAACTTCAAACAACTATAAAATCATCAAACGATGTTGACATAGTTGAGATCAAAACTATTTGAGAGAAATATCTTTTTCTCTTTTTTGAATTCATTTAAAGTCACATAATTATAAAAGATTTTTTTTTGAAAATATTCATATAATATTGTAAGGGAAGCTTCAAAGGTGTAACAATGAGAGAGAATAACTGCACCTTCCATATAATTTAAAAAAACATTCTTACCTTAATTTTGTCAAAAAGGTCATAATGTACCTTGTTTGGAAAAAGACAGAAAGATTCCTTTCAAAACATATAAGGTAAAATAAGGGTATAAATGACTTTAACCCATATTTTATGAAATAGTAAAAATGTTTTAAAATACATTTTTACGAAACATGGATGTGGATGATAAAGAAGTCCTAGTAGATTACTTACATATAAACAACCTCGAATAAGTAAAGAGATTGTGAAATTAACCCTTACCTTGTACTTTTCCTTAGTTGATGGTATGCTAACATATTTTATAATAGTTAAAACATTGTTATTAAATTATACAAGAACTATATACATAAATATGATATCATTTATGATCCTCTAATATTTATTTGTTAATAATATTTCAGTAGTATCATCGTTTCAGGTGTTAACTGATTCGTTTTTATTTATATGCTTGGTTACGTAAGACAAGTTTTTATGGATAGGTTGTTTTTTATTCATATATATAATTATATTAAGCTCTTAATAATTATTTTTAATCATAAAATGATAATTTTTCTTGAATTATTATGATGGGGAATGAATTTCATCCCGTTCGTGGAGATGGTAATCCTTACGTACGCACGAGCGACAATATCATTATATTGATGATTAGATCGTAAGTAAATGGATGTTATATCATATATAAATAATAATTAACATGTTATATTTATTATTTACATCAATTATACTCATTATTAAATGCATCCAAACAGTGAAGTGTTGAATGAAAAACTACACCACGACATTGAGACGGTAAGCTGTACATACACATGTATGGTGACTTTGTCATTTATAGGATGGATAGAATAACGAATATGGTTGTACCATATTTATAATAACAACACAATATTAAGGAGATACTGGAGTTATTATTTTGTTATGTAAACAATAATGATAGAGGAAGTGGAAGAAGAAAAGAACTTGAAAGAGGGTGGTGAAATTATTACCTCTTCTTCGGGTGTTTCATTTTGAGTTGATCAAAAGGGCTCCAAAGGTTGGATTTCTGATCAATTGAAGGACTTTAGGTTGAAGTGAGAGATGTTGGGAGGATATTGGGGTAGGTTTTGGCTGATAAAAATGGCTTTGGAGATGTTATTTTGATATAAGGGGAAGTGCCCTTTTATAAGAGTGGTGATGGGCACTTTAGGAAAAGCATAATATATTATTTTATAATAAAATCATTTTCGGTTTCAAATGGATTCAAATTGATTTATTTAGTAGCCATGGTGGGTATGGGTATAAAACCTCTATATTAATAGGTTTTATACAGCTTTATATCACCATATTAACCTTATCTTTTAGATTTAACTCTTAGTTAAATAGTTTGACATTTACCATGTCTCTTTGTATTTTTATATTATATGGTTAATAAACATACTATAAACTTCAAAGAGAACCCCAAGTGGTTCATTATTGATATATATATAACCATATCTGTGTCCTTTTTCCTATCCTTAGGTTTTTAGGAATATAATATCAATTAATAGTATAGTATTTGTTTTTAAAACTCATTTATGTCAATTTTGACACTCTTTAGAAATTGATTTTTGTTAAAGTCCTAAAATCATTATTAATACAAAATAAATTCATTTTATAAATATAAAATGGATTATTAACCTAAAAAATTCGTGGATATCATGAAAAGTCTCAATTTAAATTTATTTGGGTATTTATAATATCAATTATTTTAACATTTAATTAATATGGTAATTACTGCATTATCATTGTGCCATAAATAAATTACATTATTTAATGTCTAAAAATTATAAATAAAATACCATTATTTATGAAATATATTAGGTTTATAATGAATATTTATATTTTAATCTATCTTATGTATAACCTTATATTAAAAATTCTTTAGTTATGAAACATTGAATTTAACACTTTTAACACTTTTTTAAATAAAATAATAATAAATATCCTAATCTAATAAAAGTGGACCTAAAGGATCATATTTTTTTCCAAAGGTTGTTTTCGGTCGAAATAAACTTATAAAATAAAATTAGGACATGTTTTAGGGTAATAATAATATCATTTTCACCTTTAATTAGACTATTTACTTCTAACCGTGCTAATAAAAGTCAAAAGTTACTATTCAAAAAAAATATTTTTATCTTATTGAACCAAATTTTACTTACTGATATCAACAATGTCTCTAAGAGTTTCAAAATTCAACTCACATAATTAGTAAAATTAAGTTTTATGCAAATTTTCAAATGCTCATAGAAGGTCGGTAAAAGACGGTAAAAATTTTAATACACTTTAATATATCTAATATTATTAAAAAATTACTCCAATTAATTACTTTGAACATATATAGGTATTTATATCTATTTTTACCTAAAATAAATTTAAATAAGATAACTAATTATAAAAATTTTGTTTTAACCAATAACGTAATGTTTTTCATTATTTATCCAAAAAAAATAAATGTTTTCAAAAAAATACCAAAAATTCACCCTAAGCTAATTTTGATATTCCAAATCCAAAAATGAAGTCAATTTTAAAAAATAAAATTTATAAAATTAAAAATTGGGTATTACGATTCATAACAACTATTTTGATTGGTCGTGGTGAGTTAAAACTCCATGTTGCATACAACACAATCTATTGTGTTATTCAAAGGGAAACATACCATGGAAGCTTGGGGTGTTACATTATACCATCCTTAAAATAATATTGTCCTAGAAATTTATATAATATTACATCATAAAAAAATTTGGGTAGTTCTTCATCATAAGTTCCTCGGGTTCCCACATTGCCTTTTCCATCTTATGATTTCTCTATAGAACATTTACCAGATGAGTTGTACGGTTTCTCAATACTTGTTATCTAGCATCAAGAATATTGACAGGCTCTTCACAATAAGACAGATCAGCTTCCAGTTTAATTTCCTCATAGGTGAGTACATGTGTTGGGTCAGGATTGTATTTTCTCAAAAGTGATATGTGGAACACATCATGAACTTTAGAGAGACATGGCGGCATTGTCAAACAATAAGCTACCAGTCTAATTTATTCATGAATGTCGAAAGGTCCGATGTACTTGGGACTTAATTTTCCCTTTATACCGATACGTATAACAACCTTCCATGGAGATACCTTTATGAAAACATGATCTCCTACTTGAAATTCCAAATCTTTCCTTTGGTTATCAGCATATCACTTTTCCCTAATTTCAGATGCTTTGATGTGGGTTTGGATAACCATCAACTTTTCCATCATTTCCTCAACATGTTCTGGGCCTACGAGTTTTCTTTCACCAACATCATCCCAACAAGTTGGTGTGCAGCACATCTATCCGTATAACGATTCATATGGTGCCATCTGAATACTTGAATGGAAGCTATTATTATAGGAAAATTCTACCAGGGGTAAATATTGATCCCACATACCTTGAAAGTCAAGTGAGAAAGATCCCAACAAGTCTTCTATGGTTTTAATAGTCCGTTCGGATTGTCCATCATTTTTATGGTGGTAGGCAGTTCTCGAATGAAGTTCAGTATCCAAGGCCATCTGAATACTTATCTAGAATCTTGATGCAAAATGGGATTCACAATCAGAAACAATCGATAAGGGTACTAAATGAAGTCGTACAACTTCATTAATTTATAGTCTTGCTAAACGTTCAAGTGGTAAATATTATCTTATATCATGAAAATGTGCTGACTTGGTAAGACGATCAATATTGACCCATATTGCGTTATTCCTTCTAGGATTATTTTGTAGCCCCCTAAAAATGTCCATCGTAATATCATCCCATTTACACATAGGTATGGGAAGATGATGCATGACTCCTACAAGATGTTTCCTTCCAGCTTTCACATGTTGAAAAACCATACATATTGACACATATTCAGCAATCTACCTCTTCATGTTGTCCCACCAAAAATGTTCCTTAAAATCTAAATACATCTTGGTGCTACCAGGATGTATAAAAAAATTGGAGCTATGGGAATCATCAAACAATTCCCTTTTTAGATCATGTATATGAGGAATACAAAGCCTCTTCCCAAATTTCAAAATTCATTCTTCATATACAAAGTCACTCAATCTCCCATCATTCACAAAATTAATCTTCTTTTGAAACTCCTCATCCCCAGTCCGTGAACTCTTTATCTTTTCTAGTATAGTTGGTTTTGAAACCATTGAAAATGTATTGATGATCTACAATTCATGGTTATTCCCATATCCATATTTACTATATCCATGAAAATAGGATCTCTTTCAACTCTCATCTTGTTCAAAACTCAATGATCCATTCTACTGAAAGCATTAACCACCTTATTTTCCTTCCCCGAGTGGTAGTGTATAGTGAAATCATAATCCTTGAGTAGTTCAAGTCATCAACTTTGCCTCATGTTTAGTTCTTTCTGTGAGAAAATATACATCAAATTCTTGTGATCAATATAAATCTCACATTTTTCACCATAGAGATAGTGTCATCATATTTTCATTGCAAATATTATAGCTACTAACTCAAGATCAATAGTGGGATAGTTTTTCTCATGAATTTTTTGTGGTTGTGATGCATAGGACACAACCCTATAATTCTTCATAAAAACACAACCATGTCCTTTCTTTCATGAATTACTATAAATTACAAACCCATCATTCACTGATGGTAGAGTCAAGATAAGATCATTGACTAATCTCCTTTTTATTTCTTAAAAAAAATTCTTCACACTCTTTTTTTCAAACAAATTTAAACCCTTTAGGTGTGAGCTTGGTTAAAGGGTTAGCCAATAGAGCAAAATTTTGGACGAAACGTCGATAATAACATTCTAAACCAACAAATAGTGTACCTTAGTGATAATTTTCGGTGCTATAAATTCTTGGATTTCCTTTGTCTTATAAGGCTCAATACAGATTCCATACTTAGAGAAAATATGTCTAAGAAACGAAATATCCTGAAGCAAAATTCACAATTGCTAATCATCCCATATAATTCATTTCTTCTGAGAGTCATTAGGATAATGCGTAAGTGATTTTATTGATCTTCATAGGTTTTGTAGTATTCCAAGATATCATCAATAAATATCACTACAAAGTCATAAAGGTATTCATTGAAAACTCTATTCATTACTTCCATGAAAACAGAGGTTGAATTAGTCATACGAAAAGGCATTACCATAATCTCTTAATGCTCGTACCCGGTTAAAAATGTTGCCTTTGGAATGTCTTCCTTCTTCACACATAACTAATGATATTTAGATCAAAGGTCGTTCTTTGAAAAATATTGACCTCCATGAAGTTGGTCGAATAAATCATCAATGTGATGTAGGGGAAACTTGTTATTTATTGTTATAGCATTGATCTCCCTATAGTAAATGCAAGACCTCATAAATCCATCTTTCTTTATAACAAAAAGAACAGGATCTCCCCATGGAGAAACACTAGGGAGAATAAATCCATTATTACTAAATTAATCTATTTGTTTCTTTAGTTCCACTAATTCTATAGTGGAAATTCTATAAGGGGTCTTCAATATGGGCCTTGAACTAGGAATTAAATCAATGAAAAACTAAATTTCTTTTTCTAGAGGATGTCCAAGTAATTCATCTAGAAACACATCAACATATTCTTGTAGAATAGATACATCCTCTATTCGAACATTCCTTTCCTCACCCATAGTTATTTCATTCTCTTCCTCCACAAGAATTGAATTTATTTGAGAGACTGGGGGTATATCTAGATAAGAATTAGGTGGTGACACTTCTACTATAAAGATAAGGTAATCCTTATCATCATTGAAAATTGTAACATCCTTCTTCTTACAATTAATTTTTGCATCATAGTCCGAAATCCAATCCATACTGAGGAATATATTTTTTCTAAGAAAAAATCTTTAAAATCTCTCCATTCAATATTTGATACTTCTTTATATTAATTTTTGTTTTGAATTAATGACCACTATTGATCTGTATCTCCCGTGAGGTGATAAACTTCCATGACAAATTTTTCCCTTTCTATACTCCCAAAAGCATGAAATATTTTTTCTATGGAACTTATCCATTTCTCACATACAAATGGATTTGTAGCCCCATTGAATGTTGGTTGTTGTTACCTCATGAATAGTTCTAACATTGATCCTCCGCATTGTGGATCAGGGTGCTCCATACGGGTACGGTTATTATTCATAACCTGAGTGAGTTTTCCCAATATGGTGATAAGATGATCAGCACCAGGTGCATCACCATATCCACTATAATTATATTAAGTAGGATGGAAATCCCTACATGGATTACATGCACTGATACGGTTTCCATTCATTTCACCAGGTTCCATTTCTAATCAATTGATACACAAGATTAGATTATGAATTGCAATACATAATTTAAAACTTTTATAACAATTAACATAAATTCAACAGTTTATGGATATAATCTATAATCATTAAAATGTTTTTTTGATGAGGTATATACTCATAAATCCTTCATAATAGATTATAAATAAAATTTGAATTATCCTAAGCATATCCCCTGGTAGTGCCGTAACCAAGAGTGCAGCAAGGCCCATTGTCGTGCACTAGTTCCCGTTCGATTCTAGCTCAAAACGATGTTTTTGGGTTTTTCCCCTAGGTACATCTGTGCTAGAGCTACCTCTACCTGCTCATATCCAGATAGGGATGTATTTCTAGGAAATCTCATAGAATATCTACATTAACAAAATTCTATAAGTTCTTCTATACTAATCCACAATGTCTATCTTAAGGCAGTGTTCTCTAATCATATTTTTTCTACATCTAGCTTCCAAGGTTTGTTCTAAACATTCATCTAATACCAACTGTAATTCCCCAAACCCAGTTACCCAGATTCAGTGAATTATTAAATAATATTGGAATGATACGAGGAAATCATGTCCTGAAAGACTGATCAGTTTAGTATCCTTGGAAGTACTAGATACAATCATAAATTTTACATTACATTATAAAATGAAAAATAACAACAAAATTGTATTCATTAACAACAATCATATCCCATATACTATCCCTGAAAGTCAGTCATAATATACCTCTTCGCATCCTAGGAAAAATAAAAATATAGAAAGGGGTGAGATCACATGCTCAGTAAGGATAAACATATAACAGAAACCTTCATAAATAAGAATAAACATTTTAACGAAGTGTATAAGACAAAAACACAATCCTTTTAAACATAAAATTATCAATAATATGGACATGATAGATAAAATAATGCCATTTACATAATCACATGTATATTCTACTAGTCTAATAATCACATGAAATATCAATAGCCAATTTCATAATTATGTAATGAATAATGCTAGACATAATAACCACATAGTCAAGGCCTTGGTCCAAGACTAAAAATAAGATTTTTTTCATGTCCTTGTGCAAATACACTAGTTTATCTCATAAGACAAACCAATGCATCAGAGATCTGTAGCAAGCTCCACCCGTCACTTACTAAGTCCAATGCATTCCTCATATTAAACGGTTGAAGCATAACAAAAACATTAGTATTAAAACTAGAATACAAAATGTTAATAATTTAACCATAACCCATAAATGTTATAAAAATAACACATCCATAGTCAAAAATATCACAAAACATTCAATAAAATATGGATGATTTGTATCATAATGAATCAACTTCAAACAAGTGTAAAATCATAAAAAAGATGTTGACATAGATGAAATCAAAACTATTTGAGAGAATTATCTATTTTTTTTAAATAATTTCAAGTCACATAATTATAAAATAAAATATTTATTTTGAAAATATTCTTATAATCTTATAATGAAATCTTCAAAGGTGTAATAGTGGCGGAGAATAACCGCACCTGCCGTATAAGCTAAAAAAAATTCTTACCTTAATTTTGTAAAAAAGGTCATAAATACCTTGTTTGGAAAACGACAGAAAGATTATTTTGAAAACATATAAAGTCAAATAAGGGTATAAATTACATTAACCTATATTATATGAAATATTAAAAATGTTTTGAAATAAATTTTTGAGAAACATGGATGTGGATGACAAAGAAGTCCTAGTCGATTACTTACATATAAACAACCTCGAATAAGTAAAGAGATTGTGAAATAAACCCCTACCCTATACTTTTCCTTAGTTCATGGTATGTTAACCTCCTTTTTAATATTTAAAACATTATTATTTAATTATACAATAACTATATACATAAATATTATATCATATATGATCCTCTAATATTGCTTTGTTAGTAATATTATAGTTGTATCATCCATTATATTATTGGTTATCTAAGACATGTTTGTTATGGATAGGATGTTTTTGATTCATATAAATAATGATATTAAATTCTTAAACATTATTTTTAATTATAAAATGAAAATTATTCTTGAATGATTATGATGGGTAATGAATCGCTTCACATTCGTAGAGATGGTAATCCATACGTACGCACGAGCGACAATATCATTATATTTATCGTCAGATCGTATGTAATTGGATGGTATGTCATATATTCAGATTATCTAACATGTAATATTTATTATTTACATCAATTATACTCATTATTATACCCATCCAAAAGTTAAGTGTTGAATGACAAACTGCACCACGATGTGGAGACAGTAAGCCGTACGTATGCAAGTATGCTGAATTTTTCAATTATAGGATGGATAGAATAATGAATATGGTTGTACTATATATATAATAACATCACAGTATGAAGGAGGCACTAGAGTTATTATTTTGGTATGGAAAAAATAACGAAATAAGAAGTAGAAGAAGAAAAGAACATGAAAGAGGGTGGTGAAATTATTACCTCTTCTTCGGGTGTTTCCTTTTTAGTTGATCAAAAGGGCCCCTTAGGTTGGATTTCTGATCAATTCAAGGACTCTATGATAAATTTAAGGATGTAGGTATGATATTGGGGTAGGGTTTTTCTGAGCCAAATGGATTTGGAGGTGTGATTTTGAGAGAAGGGGAAGTGCCCTTTTATAAGAGGGGTGAGGGGAACTTTAGGAAAAGCTTGAAATATTAGTTCATAATAAAATAATTTTCGGTTTATAATGGATAAAAATGATTTATTTAGAGAAAAAGGTGGGTATGGGTCTAAAACCTCTAAACTAATAGGTTTTAGACAAGGTTAGGTCACCATATTACCTTTATCTTTTAGACTTAACTCTTAGTTAAATAGTTTGACATTTACCATGTCTCTTTGTATTTTTATATTATATGGTTAATAAATATACAATAAACATACAAGAGACCAAAAAGTGGTTCATTATTGATATATATAACCATATCTAAGTATTTTTTTCTAACCTTATATTTTTATGAATATAATATCAATTAATAGAATAGTATTTGTTTTAAAAACTCATTTATGTCAATTTTGACACTATTTAGTAATTGATTTTTGTTAAAGTCATAAAAACATTATTAATTCAAAATAAATTAATTTAATAAATCCTAAAATGTTATATTGACCTATTAAATTTGTTTAATTCATAAAAAATATAAATTTAGTTTTATTTGGGTATTTATAATATAAATTATTTTTATATTTCATTAATAAGGTAATTACTACATCATCATTGTGTCATTAATTTATTACATTATTTAAGTCTAAAAATTATAAATAAAAAACCATTATGTTGGAAATAATTTTATCTTTCTAATGAATATTTATAGTCTAATTTTTCTCATGTATAACTCTACATTAAAAATGTATTAGTTATTAAACTTGAAATTTAACACTTTTAACTATTCTTTAAATAAAATAATAATAAATGTACTAATCTAATCCATGTGGACCTAAAAGATAATATTTTATTCCTATGGTTTTATTGGTCGAAATACACTTCTCCGATAGAATTAAGACATGTGTTAGGGTAATAATAATATCATTTTTACCTTTAATTACCCAATTTACTTTTAACTGTGCTAATAAAAGTTAAAAATTACTATTCAAAAAAATTATCTATTTCTTATTGAACTATATTTTACTTACTGATACCAATCGTGTCTCTCGGATTTTCTAAATTCAACTCAGAGAAGCGGTAAAATTATTTTTGATGGAAATGTGAAAATTCTCTTATAAGGTTGGTAAAAGAGGGTAAAAAGTTCAATAAAATTTTGTATATCTACTATTATTAAAAAACTACTCAAATGAATTACATTGAACATATATTTGTATTGTGTATATATTTTTACTTAATATAAATTTAAATAAGATAACGAATTATAAAAAGTCAGTTTTAACCAATAACGTAGTGTTTTTCACTATTCATCGAAAAATTGAAAGTTTTTGGAAAAATACCAAATACTCACCCTAATCTAATTTTGATATTATGAATCCAAAAATGAAATATATTTTAAAAAATAAAATATATAAAATTTCAAAAAGTGGGTATTACAATTCATAATGGCTAGTTTGATTGGTCGTGGTGTGTTAAAACTTCAAGTTGCGTACAACGCAAGCTATTTCATTATTCAAAGAGAAGAAAACCATGGAAGCTTGGGGTGTTTAATTCTACCCTACTTAAAATAATTTCTTCCTCAAAATTTATAGAATATTACTTCATAAAAATATTTGGTGGTTCTTCATCATACGTTCCTCAGGTCCCCACGTTGCTTCTTCCATCATATG
Source organism: Viscum album (assembly GCA_963277665.1). NCBI lineage: Eukaryota > Viridiplantae > Streptophyta > Magnoliopsida > Santalales > Viscaceae > Viscum > Viscum album. The sequence goes on from OY728138.1 coordinate 557,969,402, forward strand.
TTTTCAGCATAGAACATTTACCAGACGAGTTGTCCGATTTCTCAATACTTGTCCACTGGTATCAAGAATCTTGACAGGCTCTTCACAATAAGAAAGATAGGGTTATAGTTCAATTTCCTCATAGGTGAGTACATGGGTTGGGTCAGGCATGTATTTTCTCGATAGTGATATGTGGAATACATCATAAACTTTGGAAAGACTTGGCGGCATCGCCAAACGATAAGCTACCACTCAAATTTGTTCTGGAATTTCGAAAGGTCCGATATACTTGGGACTTAATTTACCCTTTTTAAAGAAATGTATAACACCCTTTCATGGAGATACCTTCTAGAAAACATGATCTCCTACTTGAAATTCCAAATCCTTCCTTCGGTTATCGGCATAGCTCTCTTTTCTACTTTGAGCTGCTTTGATGTGGGTTTGGATAACCTTCACCTTTTTCATTATTTCCTCAAAAAGTTTTGGTCATATAAGTTTTATTTCACCAACATCATCCTAAAAAGTTGGTGTGCGAAATCTCTTTCCATATAACACTTCATATGGTGCCATCTGAATAATTGAATGGAATTTATTGTTATAAGAAAATTCTTCCAGAGGTAAATATTTGTCCCACATAGCTTGAAATTCAAGTAATCAAGATCTAAAAATGTGTTATAAGGTTTGAATAGTACATTCTGATTGTCTATTATTTTGAGGGTGGTAGGCTGTGCTCATATAAAGATAAGTATCCAAGGCATTCCAAAGACTTTTCTAGAATCTTGATGTAAAACAGGGATCACAATCAGAAACAATCGATAAGGGTATTGCCTTAATTCTTACAACTTCTTTAATATATAATCTTTCTAAACATTCAAGTGGTAAATCTTCTCTTATAGAAATAAAATGTTCTGACTTGGTAAGATAATCAACAATGTCTTATATTGAGTAAATTCCTTCTAGGATTCTTTGTTAGCCCCCTAACAAAGTCCATCCTAATATCATTCCATTTTTACTAATTTATGGGAAGAGGTTGCATGCATCTTCTAGGATGTTGCCTTCCAACTTTCACATGTTGAAAAACCATACATCTTGACACATATTTATCAATCTCCCTCTTCATTCTCTCCCACCAAAAATGTTTCTTAAAATCTCTATTCATCTTGGTGCTACCAGGATGTATAGAGAAATTTGATCTATGGGCATTATCCAACAATTCCCTTTTTAGATCAGGTATATAAGGAACACAAATCCTCTTCCCAAATTTCAAAATTCCATCTTTATATACGAAGTCACTCAATCTCACATCATTCCAACATTAATCTTCTTTTGAAACTCCTCATCACTAGTCTCAGAACACTTTATCCTTTCTAGTAAAGTTGGTTTGGCAACCATTTGAAAAATTATTGATGTTACACCTACCATGGTTATTCCCATATTCATGTTTACTAGTTCCATTAAAATAAAATCCCTTTCAATTCTCATCTTCGTCAAAACTCCATGATCCTTTCTACTCAAAGAATCTGCCACCTTATTTTCCTTCCCTGGGCGGTAGTGTATAATGCAATAATAATCCTTGAGTAGTTCAAGCCATCATCTTTGCCTCATGTTGATTTCGTTCTATGAGAAAATATACTTCAAACTCTTGTGATCAGTATAAATCTCACATTTTTACCCAATGAGATAGTGTCTCCATATTTCCAGAGAAAAGATTACAGCTGCTAACTCAAGATCATGAGTGGGGTAGTTTTTCTCCTGAATTTTTAGTTGTCGTGATGCATAGGCAATAACCCTATCATTCTACATAAGGACACAACCAAGTCCTGTCTTTGAAGCATCACTATAAATAACAAACCCATAATTCACTGATGGTAGAGTTAAGATAGAATAAATTACTAATATCCTCTTTAGTTATTAAAAAATTTCTTCGCACACTTTTTTTCCATACAAATTTAACCCCTTTATGTGTGAGCTTTGTTAATGGGTTAGAAAATCAGGCAAAATTCTGGACGAAACATCGATAAAAACTTTCAAAACCAATAAAACTGTGTACCTAAGTTATACTTGTAGGTGCTGGCCATTCTTGGATTGCCTTTATCTTAGAAGGGTCAACAGAGATTTCATCCTTAGAGACAATATGTCCAAGAAAAGAAATCTCATGAATCCAGAATTCACACTTTCTAAACATCCCATACAATTCATTTATTTTAAGATACTTTAAGATAATGCTCAAGTGATTTCCATGATCTTCGTAACATTTGGAGTGTACCATGATATCATCAATTAATACCACTATAAATTCATCAAGATATTCCATGAAAACATTGTTCATTAGATCCATGAAAACAAAGGGTGCATTAGTCCGCCCAAAATGCATTACCGTAAACTCATAATGTCCGTACCTGGTTTGAAATGTTGTCTTTGGAATGTCTTCCTTGTTCACAGACAACTAATGATATACAGATCGAAGTTCAATATTTGAAAAATATTGAGCTCTATGAAGTTGGTTGAATAAATAATCAATTTGAGGTAGGGGATACTTGTTCTTTGTTGTTATATAATTGATCTCCCTGTAGTCAACGCACAACCCCGTAGATAGATATTTCTTCTTAACAAAAAGAACAGGGTCTCCCCATGGAGAAACACTTGGGAGATTAAATCCTTTATTACTTAATTCCTCTATTGTTTATTTAGTTCCACTAATTCCACATTGGATATTCTATAAGGGGTATTAAATATGGGCATTGAACCAGAAATTATATCAATGAAAAACTCAATTTCTCATTCTAGAGGATGTCCAAGTAAATCCTCTAGAAACATTTCACCATATTCTTGTACAATAGGTACATCCTCTATTTGAACATTCCATTCCTCACCCACATTTATTTCATTATCTTCCTCCCCAATAATTGAATTTAGTTGAACTACTATGGGTGGATCTAGAAAATAATTAGGTGGTGATGTTTCTACTCTAAAGATAAGGTACTCCTTATCATCATTGAAAATTCTAACCTCCTTCTTCTTACAATAAATTTTCACATAATGGTCCAAAAGCCAATCCATACTAAGGATTATATCAAATTCAATCACGTGTATTGTAAAACCCCGAGATTTTATGAAAAATATTCTTTTAATTTCATTGATGTCTTGTGTTGTAAGCTACAACAAGATTACCTTGCGCTATATGCAACACCGTATGAGCTTGCAGTATACACAACACTATTCTTGGATCATGTTACACACAATTTTGATAGTAGTTATTCTATGAAACATTGAGTGTATATATATATATATATATATATTCAATGTATAAATGAAATATGGTTGGATTCTGTTATACGAAACAATGGAGGAGTCTTTCACAACACGCAACCCTGACATGACTTGCATTACACGCAATCACAACCTTCCTCGATAGTGTGTGTTGTACGCAATACCAGGTTTCACTAAACAACGATATATGGTTGTAATATTATTATGGACTAGACGTTATGAATAGTATCAACTACATTTTTAATTTTATAAAATTATTATTCAGCTTACACATTTTCTAGAACATGGTATGAGAACAAAATCAATTTTTCGAGTAAAATAAGTATTTTTCAAAAAATGTAGTTTTGCCACCTTTTGATGGCGCACCCAATTTAAATATTGTTTTTAACATGTCTATAAGTTAAATTTGACAAAATAAAATATTTCTTTGGAATCAGGATATAAAAATTTACTTTGGATAAAATTTTCATATTATTCTGATAACTTTCATATTTTAATGAATAGTAAAAACACGCTATATTTTAATTAAAAACAACTTTGTTCATCGCAATAATTTATATGGTTAGATTATCTTTTTAATTTGGTTAAAAGTGTAATTAGAATATATTTTTACCATTTAATCCAATGTTGGTCATTGGAATTAATTTCACTTTGAAATTGGATATAAACAAGTATCAATCTTTTGATAGTTATTGTTTCTTAAAAAACACGCTATTTGTTTTGATAACTAGAATTAATTTTAAAATTAATTAATGCCACTTCTATGTTTTGAATTTAGAAAAATAGACATCAATTTTTAATTCGGAATATCAAATAATGCTTATGTTGACTTTTTGGTATTTTCCTGAAAAAACTGCAATTTTTGATGAATAGTGAAACCACTTAGTGGTAGTTAAAAAACTGTCTTTTTCATTTAAATGAAATTTTACCACTTCTGTGAATTGAATTTTGAAAATCCGAGAGACACGGTTAATATCAAGGACAAAAATGTGGTTCAATGAGATGAAATTAATTTTTGGTGAATAGTAACCTTTTACTTTTTTTACCACGGTTAAAAGTAAATAGGGTAATTAAGGGTGAAAATGATATTATTATTACCCTAGAACATGTCCTAATTCTATTGGATAAGTGTAATTCGACCAAAAACAACCTTAGGAATAAAACATGACCATTTAGGCGGACATGGATTAGATTAGGACATTTATTATTAATTTATTTAAAGAAGGGTTAAAATCAAAGTTTAATAACAAAATCATTTTTAATATAGGGTTATACAGAAGATAAATTCAACTATAAATATTAATTATAAAGATAAAAATATTTCCTACATAATGGTATTTTAATTTTAATTTTTTGACATTAAATAATTTAATTTATGTTTGACACAATGATGATGCAGTAATTATCTTATTAATGAAATATTGACATAATTGATGTTATAAATACACAAATAAATGTAATTTGAGACTTTTTATAAATTCCAATAATTTTCTAGGTTAATATTACATATATTTAATGATTTAATTAAATTTTTTAGAACTAATATTTCTGTTATGATTTTCTCAAAAATCAATTACCAAATAGTGTCAAAATTGGCATAAAATAGTTTTTAAAACAAATATTATATTATTAATTGTTATTTTATTTATAAAAATATAGAGTTCATCAAAATAACTTATATAAGGTTATATATATTAATAATAAACAACTTGGGGTTGTTTTGTCTTGTTATAGTAAGTTTATTAACCTTATAGTGTAAGAAAACAAGAAGACACGGTAAAAGTTAAATTATCTAACTTAAAGTTAAATCTAAATGATAAGGTTAAAATAGAAACCTAAACTTGTCTAAATTCTATTGGATGATAGGATTTCGACCCATCCCCACCTTCTTTTCGAAATAAATCAATTTGGAGCTATTAAAAACCAAATATGACTTTATAATAAAATAATATTTTTAAATTTTTCTAAGGTGCCCCTCTCCTCCCTTATAAAAGGGCACCTCCTCCCTCTCTTCCTCACACCACCTTGAGCCTTCAGCTCGGCCAAACCCTACCAAATTCTCTTCTCCACTTCCCTAGAAACATTCTATAGTTCCTGGTCTTCTTTAAAGACCAATTTTAGTGCCCTAAAAGGAGGTCTCAAAGAGGCGCTTCAAAGAAGAGGTAATATCCGTTACTGATTCTTTCAACATTATTTCTTCTTCCACTTCTTCTTATTTACTTGTTTCATTATGAAGTAATAACATCAGTATCACTCATATACTGATATGTTATTATAAGTATGAAACAACCCTATTTCACCATCTATCCATCCTACGGAATATGAAATCACCGCGCATGCGTACGTACGGAATATCGTCTCCACGCTGTGGTGTAATCAGTTTTTCCACCACCACCTTACATGAATGGGTATAATGGTGTAAATAAATAACTATATATGGTTATTGTAAAGTGATATTGATTCTGTAATATTATACATACACTTCAATACAATTCCATGATCATGGGAATGATATCATCGCTCGTGCGTACGTACGGACTACCGTCTCCACGAACGTGATGATATTCATTTTCCATGATTAATCATTCAAGAATGATTATAAAGTATATATAATGAATAATAATGAAATATATGAAATAATGAAGCTACTGTATTTATGTATATATATATATATATTTCATCTACTTACTTCCATTGAAGTCAATAAATAAAGGAAAACAACATTCATGCGTATGTAAGGCCTACCGTCTCCATGAACGATGTGTTTCATTTAATTTATCTATCTATTATATATATATATACTGAATATATATGATATATAAATCACGTTTTACATTCTGGAAGTAAGTAAATCATGATATAAGTAATAATAAAATCAAGAACAACAAGTCCAAACACGTACGATAAATGATACAATTTTACCCAAAACGCTACTTTAACATGGAATTGACAAATGAACAGGTAGTATAAATACCTAAGTGAACCATATAAGATATAATAACAATAAATATGATTCTGTAATAAGTCAATGACATTATTTAAATCATTATACAGGAGTTTCAGATACATACGAAGCATATCAGACATAAGGTAAGTGATAACTTTTCCAATCTCGTTTTTATACAAGATTGTTTATTCGTAAGTATTTACCGGGGTTATATTTATCATCCATGTCCCTATTTTCTAAAAATGGTTTCAGGTATGTTTAAAGTTATTTTTTTCCCATTTTTACTTTTACTACATGGTATGTATGGAATCTTTCTTTTACGAGGTACTTTTTTACTTTTACGGCAAAAGTACGAGAAGAATGTTTTTTTAACTTATACGGCATGAATGGATTTTTACGGTTTCATAAAGCTTAATTTTCATGAAGCTTACTCTACAATATTTCAAGACTATTTTCAACAAAATACTTTTCTTTTAAAATTTCATGGCATTTTTTAAAAAGAAAATTGATTTTGAAGAAGAAAGGATATTTTTTCTCAAGAATTCTTTTCATGTGTTTTATCAAAACCATTTTACATCTAAGATGACATTATTTCATATGTGTATGATTCAAGTATAATGTCTCTATGATTTACATGGTTTCAATTTTCTTATGATTAAATGATATCCATTTGTTTTATATGGATTATGTGATGATGAGATGATGTTTATGAAACCCATTTTATTTATTGGGTTTTTATGAATAATTTATGTTTATGTTGTGGCACAAGTAAGAATGATTTCATTATGAGATGGGTGGGACCTATATCTCCCTCCAATGCATTGGGTAAAGATTTATATCTCATGAGATAGAAATGGATGGAATGAGATGTTAATCCGGTTCAGTGATACAAGACTGGAATGAGGAGTGAACTCGATTCAGAAAGGGACTCTGTCTACTAAGATGGTCTTGGAAGCAATGCCTTGGATACTATGGAAATCATAACAAGTGCTGAATGGTTGCCACAATTACATGATTTATTAACATTCTATTTTATCAAGATTGATGTTCCTTACATACTTCCAAGATTTATGTATTTGCTCAAGATTTTGATGTTTAAATTTCATGTTCAAGTTTTTGCATTCAAATGATTATGGATTGTTCAATGTTATCTATGTTTACCCTTACTGAGCATTTGAGCTCACCTTTTTTTATGTTTTCTTTTCCCCAGGATATAAAGAAAGGTTTTAGGTAAGAAAAAAAGGGGGATGATCTTTATGGGAGATGTTGAAGATCATTCACCACAATTAGAAGATTATGTTCTGAGTTTCGAAAGACACTAAACTATTACGGTCCTTGAGTGTTGGTTTTTGTTATGTATTAATTAATCCGCAAAAGTAATTTAATTTCCATGTATGTCAAGCTCCGATTCTCTATAGTTGGTATCAGAGGAAAGGTTTAGTCGACCTTTGGAAACTAGGATGTGAAAACTTTAGTGATATCCCTAGAGATATTTCTAAGGTATGTCTAGGGATGTCCCTAAGGTTAAGTATACGTATCGGTTATAGTCCTAGAATTATGGTAACGATATTAGATTAAACCTAAGATGTTAGATATTGAAGTTACTCCCCATTGATTATGATTTTGTCTCTCACACTATTCTTTTTGGGTTTTAGAAAATGGCTGGAAACAAGATGATTCACGATAATGGAGGATATGATGGAAAATGGAATGATATTATTCATGAGCAACCAAATGAAATGGGATTTGTAAGTACAAAACAACATTATTATGCCGAATCAGCAATCTCATAATATGATCAATAAACTCAAATTTGGTAAGTTTTCTGACTCATCTAATAAAAGAAAGATGTAGTTTCATGATGATTATAGAGGAAAGAAAGTTCAATTTCCCCTATGTAAATCATGTGGGAAGAGGCATCAAGGAGAATGTTTCAAAGGAATCAGAAGATTCTTTGGGTGTGGAAAATAAGGACACAAAGCTAGTAAGTGCAAAGGAAAAGGTTCAGTTAACACCATAGATGAGGATAATGGTATTACTATGACATCAAAAATGGTTAAATGTTTTAAATGTGGAATGTACTGGCATTATGCAAACCAATACCCTAAGGGAAAGTCTCATGAAGAGAATCTGTATGGTCATATGGGTAGTATTTATGTTGATGATGATGAAGAGGAAACAAATGATATGTGAGATGAAAGAATTTTTGAAGCTCGGTCAATGGTTTAAGAAGGTGGTGGAATGATTACTTGTTTATCAAGTGTAATGTTGTATAAGTAATCTCATGGTACTATGGAATAAAGAGACATCTAAGGATTGTTACACTGTTGTCTTTCCTTACGTTTTGAATGTATATGATGAATGGTACCAGTGACCATGAAAGGTTATTCAGATATTTTTGGAAAGTAGATGATATGCACATAATGAAGGGATAAAGAGAAAATTAAATGTTTGATAGTATTCATGAGATTATTACTGATATAATGAGAAGGTCATATCATGGTTTGAGTATATAGAATTTTTGGATTTTGGTATGTGGAAAGAGTTAACTTTTGACAGCATTCGTGTTTTCACTAAGGTTTAATGGGTATTAATTTTTACAGATAATACATGATTAAGGTATTCATATGATTGGAATGTGACCAACAAGATATATGGGGGATAAATGATGGTATTCACATGCTTGGTTGATGACATTTCAAGTAATAGTTTTCTTTATACTATGAGATTGGACATATGTATTTTGGATAAGCCTAAAGATTGGAATGAATTATGTTAGACATAAGTTAGTATTGTTTAAGGCTAGATTTTTTTCAATATTATTTATAATGTAGTTTTAGAAAAAGGACAACCTGCAGGACGGGCGACAACCCGTCGCTTCGGACAAGGCTGTGGGAATCGAACCCACAACTGAAGTGCAACAGGCCTTTATCGCCTACCACTGGCCTACAGGAAGTCCCTATTTAGTAGAAACAAGTTGTATTATATTAAGTAGTATGATATATGAAGTATAAGTCCATTTTAGGAACCATATATGATTAATCTCACAATAGACAGACTTATGTATTTTTGATAACTTTTATAACCTTTTGTTTGAGACAGATGGAATGACCCATCATCTTATCACATGATCTGCTAACACTTCATGAATGACAAATTCAACTTCATTTCTTTAAGAGATGAAGTAGAAATTATCCAAATAACGACCAACAGTGAGACTGTACCAAAATCACGAAAGTATTTATTCTAATTCCAATTTCATCAACTTTAGGGAAATGATCTTGAAAACCAAAAATGTTGTCCTAGTTCCCTTATATCCGATGAATCAGATGGTACCTTAGATCATCACAAATATATGGCTTTGTGATTGATGGATTTTTCATAGCCATGTTCTCTACCACTCTCCATCAGAATTTGAAGGTTTGATTTTTCTTCCATATCCATATTTTCACCTATGTTATCCTATATGGAAACCAAGTGATGAGTTACTTTGGGTAATCGTTACATTTTATACTTTATTTTTTAAAATAAAGTTTTACTATTCCTTTTTACGATGTGGGTTTCTATAAATAGTAAACGATTTATAACCCCGACAAATTTCGAGGGAGAAATTCATTTTAAGGGGGGTAGAATGTAACACCCCGAGATTTTATGAAAAATATTCTTTTAATTTCATTGATGACTTGTGTTGTAAGCTACAACAATATTACCTTGCGCTATACGCAACACCGTATGAGCTTGCGGTATACACAACACTATTCCTGGATCATGTTACACACAATTTTGATAGTAGTTTTTCTACGAAACATTGAGTGTGTGTATATATATATATTCAATGTATAAATGAAATATGGTTTTATTCTGTTATATGAAACAACGGAGGAGTCTTGCATAACACGCAACTCTGACTTGGCTTGCATTACACGCAATCGCGACCTTCCTCGATAGCGTGTGTTGTGCGCAATACCAGGTTTCATTAAACAACGATATATGGTTATAATATTATTATGGACTAGCCGTTATGAATAGTATCAATTACATTTTGAATTTTATAACATTATTATTCATCTTACACATTTTCTAGAACAGGTTATGGGAACAAAATCAATTTTTCAAGTAAAATAAGTATTTTTCAAAAAATGTAGTTTTGCCGCCTTTTGATAGCGCACCCACTTTAAATCTTGTTTTTGACATGTCTATAAGTTCAATTTGAAAAAATAAAATTCTTTTTTGGAATCAGGATATAAAAATTTACTTTGGATAAAATTTTCATATTATTCTGATAACTTTCATATTTTATTGAATAGTAAAAACACGCTATATTTTAATTAAAAACAACTTTTTTCATTGAAATAATTTATATGGTTAGATTAACTTTTTAATTGGGTTTAAAGTGTAATTAGAATATATTTTTACCATTTAATACAATGTTGGTCATTGGAATTATTTTCACTTTGAAATTGGATATAAACAATTATCAATCTTTTGATAGTTATCGTTTCTTAAAAAACACGCTATTTGTTTTGATAACGGGAATTAATTTTAAAATTAATTAATGCCACTTATATGTTTTGAATTTGGAAAAATAGACATCAATTTTGAATTAGGAAAATCAAATAATGCTTAGGCTGAATTTTGGGTATTTTTCTGAAAAACTACAATTTTCGACGAATAGTGAAACCACTTAGTGGTAGTTAAAAAATTGAATTTTTCATTTAAATGATATTTTACCACTTCTGTGAATTGAATTTCGAAAATCTGAGAGACACGGTTAATATCAAGGACTAAAATGTGGTTCAATGAGATGAAAATAATTTTTGGTGAATAGTAACTTTTTACTTTTTTTACCACGGTTAAAAGTAAATAGGGTAATTAAGGGTACAAATGATATTATTGTTACCCTAACACATGTCCTAATTTTATTGGATAAGTGTAATTCGACTTAAAACAACCTTTGGAATAAAATATGACCATTTAGGTCCACTTTTATTAGATTAGGACATTTATTATTAATTTATTTAAAGAAGGGTTAAAATAGTTAAAATCAAAGTTTAATAACTAAATCATTTTTAATATAGGGTTATACAGAATATAAATTCAACTATAAATATTTATTATAAATCTAAAAATATTTCATACATAATGGTATTTTATTTTTAATTTTTAGACATTAAATAATTTAATTTATGTACGACACAATGATAATTCAGTAATTATCTTATTAATGAAATATTGACATAATTGATGTTATAAATACCCAAATAAATGTAATTTGAGACTTTTTATGAATTAAAATAATTTTTTGGGTCAATATTACATATTAGTACTGATTTAATGAACTTTTTTCGAACTAATATTTCTGTTATGATTTTCACAAAAATCAATTACCAAATAGTGTGAAAATTGATATAAAAGAGTTTTTAAAACAAATATTATATTATTAATTGTTATTTTATTCCTAAAAATCTAAGGCTCGGCCAAATGACTTATATAAGGTTATATATATTAATAATAAACAACTTGGGTTTCTTTTGGGTTGTCATTGTATGTTTATTAACCTTATAGTGTAAGAAAACTAGAAGACACGGTAAAAGTTAATTTATCTAACTTAAAGTTAAATCTAAATGATAAGGTTAAAATAGAAACCTAAACTTGTATAAATTATATTGGATGAGAGGATTTAGACCCATCCCCACCTTATCTTTGAAATAAATCAATTTGGAGCTATTAAAAACCGAATACGACTTTATAATAAAATAATAGTTTTAGTTTTTCCTAAGGTGCCCCTCTCCTCCCTTATAAAAGGGCACCTCCTCCCTCTCTTCCTCACACCACTTTGAGCCTTCAAGCTCGGCCAAACCCTGCCAAATTCTCTTCTCCACTTCCCTAGAAACATTCTAGAGGTCTTGGGCTTCTTCAAAGTCCAATTTTAGTGCCCTAAAACAAGGTCTCAAAGAGGCGCTTTAAAGAAGAGGTAATGTCTGTTACCGATTCTTTCAACTTTATTTCTTCTTCCACGTCTTCTTATTTAGTTGTTTCATTATGAAGTAATAACATCAGTAGCAATAATATAATGATATGTTATTATACATATGAAACAACCCTATTTCACCATCTATCCATCCTACGGAAAACGAAATCACCGCGCGTGCGTACGTACGGAATACCGTCTCCACGCTATGGTGTAATCAGTTTTTCCACCACCACCTTACATGAATGGGTATAATGGTGTAAATAAATAACTATATATGGTTATTGTAAAGTGATATTTATTCTGTAATATTATATATACACTTAAATAAAATTCCATGATCATGGGAATGATATCATCGCTCGTGCGTACGTACGGACCATCGTCTCCACGAACGCGATGAGATTCATTTTCCATGATTAACCATTAAATAATGATTATAAAGTATATATAATGAATAATAATGAAATATATGGCATAATGAAGGTAATGGATTTATATATATATATATATATATATTTCATCTACTTACTTCTATTCAATTCAATAAAGAAAGGAAAACAGCGTTCAAGCGTACGTACGGCCTACCATCTCCATGAACGGTGTGTTTCATTTAATTTATCTATCTATTATATATATATACACTGAATATATATGATATATAAATCGTGTTTTACATTCTGGAAGTAAGTAAATCATGATATAAGTAATAATAAAATCAAGAACAACAAGTCCAAACACGTACGATAAATGATAAAATTTTACCCAAAACGCTACTTTAACATGGAATTAACAAATGAATGGGTAATATAAATAACTAAGTGAACCATATATGATATAATAACAATGAATATGATTCTTTAATAAGTCAATGAAATTATTTAAATCATTATATAGGTGGTTCAGATATATACGAAGCATATCAGACATAAGGTAAGGGATAACTTTTCCAATCTCGTTTTTATTCGAGACTGTTTATTCGTAAGTATTTACTGGGGTTATATTTATCATCCATGTCCCTATTTTCTAAAAATGGTTTCATGTATTTTTAAAGTCCTTTTTTACCCATTTTTACTTTTACTACATGGTATGTATGTAATCTTTCTTTTACGAGGTACTTTTTGAATTTTCCAGAAAAAGTACGAGAAGAATGTTTTTTTAACTTATATGGCATGAACGGATTTTTACGGTTTCATAAAGCCTAATTTTCATGAAGAATACTCTATAATATTTCAATACTATTTTCAACAAAATACTTTTATTTTAAAATTTCATGGCATTTTGTGAAAATAAAATTGATTTTGAAGAAGAAAGGATATTTTCCTCAAGATTTCTTTTCAAGTGTTTTATCAAAAACAATTTCCATCTAAGATGACATTATTTCATATGTGTATGTTTCATGTATAATGTCTCTATGATTTACATGGTTTCACTTTTCTTATGATGAAATGATATCCATTTGTTTTATATGGATTATGTGATGATGGGATGATGTTTATGAAACCCATTTTAATTATTGGGTTTTTATGAATGATTTATGTTTATGTTGTGGCACAAGTAAGAATGATTTCATTATGAGATGGGTGGGACCTATATCTCCCTCCACTGCATTGGGTAAAGATTTATATCTCATGATATAGACATGGATGGAACGAGATGTTAATTTGGTTCAGTGATACAGGACTGGAACGAGGAGTGAACTCGATTCAGAAAGAGACTATGTCCACTAGGATGGTCTTGGCAGCAATGCCTTGGCTACTATGGAAATCATAACAAGTGCTGATTGGTTACCACAATTACATGATTTATTCGCATGATATTTTATCAAGATTGATGTTCCTTACTTACTTCCAAGATTTATGTCTTTGCTCAAGATTTTGATGTTTAAATTTCATGGTCAAGTTTTTGCATTCAAATGATTATGGATTGTTCAATGTTATCTATGTTTACCCTTACTGAGCATTTGAGCTCACCCTTTTTTTATGTTCTCTTTTCCCCAGGATATAAAGAAAGTTTTTAGGTAAGAAAAAAAGGGGGAAGATCTTTATGGGAGATGTTGAAGATCATTCACCATGATTAGAATATTATATTCCGAGTTTCCAAAGACACTAAACTATTACGGTCCTTGAGTGTTGGTTTTTGTTATGTATTAATTATTACACAAAAGTAATGTAATGTCCATATACATCAAGCTCTGGGTCTCTACATGTATTACGATGAGATCAGTAGATAAATAACATTTATATTCTCTAATGAGAACTGATTCACAAAACATTGTTGCAATGATACTTCCATTATGAGTTTCGACTGACAACTACCTTGTTAAATCAAATAGGAAATATCTAATTTTCTTAGAAAATTGGGAAGATATGAAACAATGCAATGATCCAGAATCAAATGAATCATTGTCTAAACATGAGGATACCAATAAATTACCTACCACCATTTCTTTTAGAGCTCCAACCTTTGCAGTAGTGATCACATAAGGTTAGATTTGATCCCTTTCCCTCTCTGAGGTATGTTTCCCTAAAACTCAGAACATTCATTTTCATAATTACCCATTTCTTTACAACTTTATCATTCAACATTAACAGCCTTATTATTCCCCTTAAAATCACAAGCTTGGTGGACTTTTCACCACAATTCTAACAGACTTCCATTACCTTCAAGAATATACCAGGTTGTTTCTTCCCACATTTACTACAGGATGGATATTCAACATTTCCCTTATTCCCCTTATTTACATTTCTAGAGTGTTCAGTAGATTTCTTCTCCCCTTTCTTTGCTTTAAAGTCATATGCCATAGATAATTCCTTTTCTATCTTGATAGAACATGATTCAATATCTTTGTATCAAAAAAGGATTTTGATACTAATGCTCGACAGAGAAATGGTTTTAACCCATAAATTAATAGATCAATCTTACTCCTTGGGTTATGAATATAATCGGCCGCATGCCTTTATATCCTTGTAATGTTAGCCTCATACTTTGAGAAATTATCATCCTCCTTTTTCCTCAGACTCAGAAATTTCCTTTCCATATCTGCTCAATGGTCACGATGAAAGTATTTTTCTATGAAAAACTCTTTAAACTCCCTCCATTCCATATTTGGTACATCTTCATCTTCATTTTTGTTTTGAATTAATGAACACCATTGATTTACATCTCCTACGAGGTGATAAACTTCCATTACAACTTTTTTCCTTTCGCTACTCCCCAAATCATGAAATATTTTTTCTATGAACTTATTCATTGCCCAGCTAAAAATAAAATTTTAGTCCCATTTAATGTTGGTGGTGTTTCCTCATGAAGAATACTATCATGGATCATCTGCATTGTGATTCAGGGTGATCACTACAGGTAGGGTTATTATTCATAACCTGAGTGAGTTTTCTTAGTTTGGTGATAAGATGATTAGCACCAGTTGCATCACTAGCTCCACTATAATTATATTTTGTAGGAGGGAAATCTATACATGGATTACGTGTATTTACATGGTTTACATTCCTTCTACTGGGCTCCATTTCTAATAATGGAATACCCTAGATTAGTTTATGAATGGAAAGACACAATTCCAAACTTGTAAAACACTTAACATAAATTGAATATTTTATGGATATAATTCATAATCATAAAAAAAATCTTTGAGGAGGTATATAATAATAAATCCTTCATAATGGTTAGTAAAGAAAATTTAAATTATCCTAAGAATATCTCTTAGGAGTGTCGTAACCAAGAGTGCAACATGGCCCGTTATCATGCACCAGTTCTCATTCGAGTCTAGCTCAAAGTGGTGTTTTTGGGTTTTACCCCTAGGTACATCTATGCCAGATCTGCCTATACCCACTCGTATCCCGATAGGGCTGTATTTCTTAGAAAACACACAAAATCTCTACAATATCAAAATTATAGGATGTTATTCTATACTAATCCTCAAAGTATATCTTAGGGTAGCGTTCCCTAATCAGATTTTTTCTACATCAAGCTTCCAAGGATTGTACTAATATTTCTCTGATACCAACTGTAATGCCTTGAACCTAGTTACCCAGAGTCAGTGTATTATTACATAACATTGGCATGATAAAAGGAAATCATGTCCTGAAAGACCGATCAGTTTAGTATCCTTGTAAGTAATAGACACATTCGTAAATTTTACATTACATTATAAAATGAAAAACAACAACCACATTTTCTTCATTAACCACATGCATATACCATAGTCTATCCCTGTGAGTCCGTCATAAGATACCTTATTTGCATCCTTATAAAAATAAAACATATAATGGGGTGATATCAGATACTCAGTAAGGATAAAAATATACCAAAAACTTTCATAAATAAGCATAAGAATTTTAAGGCAATTTATAAGACTAAAACATAAGATTTTTAAAAATAAACATCAGCATAATATGGAAATTATAGATCAAATAAATCCATTTAATTATTCACATGAATATTATACTAGTCGAATTATCCCATGAAACATCAATAGCCAATTTCATAATGATGGAATGCATAATGCTAGACATCATTACCACATAATCAAGGCCTCATACCAAGACTAAAAATAAGATTTTTTCAAGGCCTTGTGCCAAGACACTAGTTTGTCTCATGATAACTACCGATATATCGAGAAGCTATAGTGGGCTCTACCCGTCAAGTACTAAGTCCAATCCATTCCTCATATGAAAAGGTGGAAACATAATATAAACATTCGTATTAAAAATAGCATATGAAATGTTAATAAATTAACCATAAACCATGAATTGTATAAAAATAACACATCCACAATCAAACATATCACAAAACCTTCAATACAATATGGAATATTTGTATCATAATTAATCAACTTAAAAAAAGTGTATAATCCATCAAAGGATGTTGACATAGATGAAATCAAAACTATTTTAGGGAAATATCTCTTTTTGTTTGAAATAATATAAAGTCACATAATTATAAAAGAAAACATTTATTTTGAAAATATTCTTATAATCTTGTAAGGGAAGAATCAAAGGTTTAATAATGACGGAGAATAACCCCACCCGCCATATAAGCTAAAAAACATTCATACCTTAATTTTGTTGAAAATGTCATAAAGTACCATGTTTGGAAAATGACAGAAAGATTCATTTCAAAACATATAAGGTCAAATAATGGTATAAAAAACTTTAACCCATATTATATTAAAGAGTAAAAAAATATTGAAATATATTTTATGAAACCTGGAAGTGGATGATAAAAAATTCCTAGTAGATTACTTACATATAAACAACCTCGAATAAGTAAAGAGATTTTAAAATTAACCCTTACCATGTACTTTTCCTTAGTTGATGGTATGTTAACCTCATTTATAATAGTTAAATCATTGTTTTTAAATTATACAATAACTATATACATAAATATGATATCATATATGATCCTCTAATATTTATTTGTTAATAATATTTCAGTTGTATCATCGTTTTAGGTGTTAACTGATTCGTTTTCCTTTATATGCTTGGTTATGTAAGACATGTTTGTTATGGATAGGATGTTTTTGATTCATATACAGAATTATATTATGTTCTTAAACATTATTTTTAATCATAAAATGAAAATTATTCTTGAATGATTATGATGGGGAATGAATCTCATCGCGTTCGTGGAGAAGGTAATATGTACGTACGC
Source organism: Viscum album (assembly GCA_963277665.1). Lineage (NCBI taxonomy): Eukaryota > Viridiplantae > Streptophyta > Magnoliopsida > Santalales > Viscaceae > Viscum > Viscum album. The sequence continues at coordinate 557,987,236 of OY728138.1, forward strand.
ATGAGCGACAATATCATTATATTGATGGTGAGATCGTATGTAATTGGATGGTATATCATATATACAGAATCATTAACTTGATATATTTATTATTTACAACAATTATACTCATTATTATACCCATCCAAACAGTGAATTGTTGAATGAAAAATAACACCACGACGTGGAGTCGGTAAGCCGTACATACGCACGTATGGTGACATTGTCATCTAGAGGATGGATATAATAATGAATATAGTTGTACCATATTAATAATAACACCACCATATGGAGGAGGTACTATAGTTATTATTTTGGTATGGAAACAACAATGAAAGAGGAAGTGGAAGAAGAAAAGAACTTGAACGAGGGTGGTGAAATTATTACCTGTTCCTTAGGTGATTCCTTTTGCGTTGATCAAAAGGGCTCCATATGATGGATTTATGATCAATTTAAGGACTCTAGGTTAAATTTACGGAATATGGGAAGATATTTGTGCAGGTTTTGGACGAGCCAAATGGCTTTGGAAGTGTGATTTTGAAATAAGGGGAGGTTCCCTATTATAAGAGGGATGAGGGGCACTTTAGGAAAAGCTTGAAATATTATTTTATAATAATATAATTTTCGGTTTCAAATGGATAAAAAATAATTTATTTATAGTATAAGGTGGGTGTGGGTCTAAAACCTCTAAACCCATAGGTTTTAGACACGTTTTTGTCACCATATTAAACTTATATTTTATATTTAACTCTTAGTTAAATAGTTTGACACTTATCATGTCCCTTTGTATTTTTATATTATATGGTTAATAAACATACAATAAACTTACAAGAGTATCCCAAATAGTTTATTATTGATATATATAACCTTATATATGTTTTTTGGATGATACTTAGATTTTTAGGAATATAATATCAATTAATAGTATAGTTTTTGTTTTAAAAACTCATTTATTTCAATTTTGACACTATTTAGTAATTGATTTTTTTAAAGTCCAACAAAAATTATTAATTCAAAATAAATTAATTTAATAAATCCCAACATGTCATATTAACCTATAAAATTCATGTATTATATTAAACATCTAAATTTATATTTATTTGGGTATTTATAATATCAATTATTTTAATATTTCATTAATAAAGTAATTACTACATCATAATTGTTTCATAAGTAAATTACATTATTTAATGTCTAAAAATTATACATAAAATACCATTATGTATGAAATATTCTTATATTTATAATGAATATTTATAGTCAAATTTATCTTATGTAAAACCTTATATTTGAAATGGTTTATTTATTAAACATTTAATTTATCACTTTTAACTCGTATTTATATAAAATAACAATAAATGTCCTAATCTTATCCAAGTGGACCTAAAGGATCATATTTTATTCCTAGGTTTGTTTTCAGTCAAAATACACTTATCCAATAGAATTAGTACACGTGTTAGGGTAATAATAATATCATTTTTACCTTTAATTTACCTATTAACTTTTAACAGCGGTAAATCAAAATCAAAAGTTAATATTCACCAAAAAAATATTTTTATCTTATTGAACCACATTTTAATTATTGATATCAACCGTGTGTCTCGGATTTTCGATATTCCACTCATACAAGCGGTAAAATTATGTTCTATTCAAATTTGAAAATGCTCCTAGAATGTGGGTATAAACGGTAAAAAGATAAATAAAGTTTTATATATCTAATATCATTATAAAATTACTCTAATGAATTAAATTGAACATATATAGCTATTATATATCTATTTTTACATAATGAAAATTTAAATAAGATAAATAATTCTAAAAAGTCGGTTTTACCCAATAACGTAGTGTTTTTCACTATTCATCCAAAAGTTGAATGTTTTCAAAAAAATACCAAAAATTAACCCTAAGATATTTTTGATATTCCGAACCCAAAAATTATTTCTGTTTTAGAAAAAATTATAAAATTTCAAAAAATTGGGTATTACTATTCATAATGGCCAGTTTGATTGGCCGTGGTGTGTAAAAACACCAAGTTGCGTACAACGCAAGCTATTGCATTATTCAAAGGTAAATGTACCATGGAATATTAGGGAGTTACATTTATATTGATTATCTAGCGTGAATATGAGTGTTTTCATGATTTTCAATAGCTTAAGTAATGTGTCTCTAAAGATGTTCTAGAAGGTGTATTGGAAGTTTATAAAAAATTCATGGTCATTTGAGTGACATGTTATGTCCTGATTTGGTCAAGTTTTATTTTCATTATTTCCATAATAATTCTAAAAGATTAGAAGTTCCATGGGGGTGATTTTAATGTCCCATGTTTTGGAGAGGTGGTAATTTTCATGAGAATTTGAGTTTTCCCATTAGGTTGATGGGGATAATCATTAACTATGCTTGAGAAAATAAATATGATTATTACAAAACATAAAATTTTTTCTCATGTTTTTTGAATCTATTGAGTTTTCTTTTGATTTTTAATGATTTTTTTTCGCCATGATATAAAACATCCATTTTAGGTGAAACAGACAGAGGCACATGGTTTGAGCATTCTTAGTAATAACCATGCATCTATAAACATGTGTCATGTTTTCAATAGTGAAATGGTTTTTGAAACTATGCATCACCTTATGAGAGATTGTGTGGCTTTATGATATGCCCCAGAAAGTGGAACAGTCTATTTAAAACTATTTCACCAATGTTCCATGGCCATTGGGCGGTCTGTAGTAAACTAAAAATGTGGACACACTGGTTATTCATAGATTGGAAAATTATACCCCTAGCCTGCATGTGTAGGTCATCATAGGTAGTTTCACTACATGGTTTTTATTTCTTGTCAAAAATATGTGGCCAAACTGTGTGGAACATTAAAAGGTAAAAATTTACATTTTACCCTCCAACATAAAATTTATTTTTATTCCATTTAAACCACTATTTTTTTTACAACCCTTCGCATGTACTCCCTTCTTCCTCCCTCTTCCGATGGTGTATCTCCCCCATTTTTAGTCTGATTTCGTCATCATCAGAAGCATTGGAAGACCCTTGGAATGTATAAGACTCAACTTTCCGCAAATTTTAGTTTCTCTCACCATCTTAAACACTGTAGTGGTTTAATATAATACACCCTATTTAGGTCATTTTTCTAGTATTCATATTTCTCTCATTATAGCTCAAATAAAATCTTTATACAGGATGAGGGTGGTATACTATGGATGAGTTAGGTGGTCTTAATTTTCAACCTTAAAATTTTTGTTGTTTATTAATTATTGTTGTTGTGTTTCATGTCATACATTACATTTGTTTCTAAAAAAACATGAAATATCATAATATGAATACATTTACCACGTTTTCACATATTATTACACACTCATAATTGGATAAATGTTGAATATTCCACCCCAAACAACAACTAAATGTGAGTTTTTTAACAGTATAACATGTATTGTCACTTACTATGTAAAATCACCCTATTAAAGGGTTGGGTGTTATTCCTTGATGGGTATGTTTTCTGATGAATAAAACACCACTATGGTTTTTTTGGATTGATTTATATTTTTATTTTCCCAATTCGGTTAATTATCCCTTAAAGATGGGATTGGGTTGTAACACCCAGAGATTTTGTGAATTATTTTTTTAAATATATTTAATCATTTTTATATTTTATGTTACATGAAAAAAATTATTTTAGATTGCATTACATGAAACACTAAGCTTTTCATCAGATCCATGGAGTCCTGAGTTTATCAAGCATTACTCAAAACACAGAGTTTATACAGAATGTGATATTCATAAAAAATATTATTTTTCAATATGATTTTTCACCATTATGCTGGAATTTAAGGTTTTAATTGGATTATGTAAATTATGAAAATATCTTTTATCCATGTTTATATAATATATTATTTGGTAACCAATTAATTATAAATGATAATCACAAGTATTTAAAAATAAATGAAGTCTTTTTTTTTGAAAAATTCATTTTCTTTTAACAAATGTATTCTAAATCAATATAATAAAAATCCAATTTTGAAGATTTATTTTAATGAAATATATATAGTATATATTAAATATAATATTTAAAATTAATAATATGTGTTTTCTAGATAAGATATATAAATAAATCTAATTTTATGCTAAAAATCATTATTTTTATAAAAACCTGTTTTGTTAGCTTTTTTTGACGCACCTATTTTAAATATAATTTTTAGCACTTATAAAAAAATTTGAAAAAAATAAAATTTAGTTTTGAAATTTTAGTGTTAAAATTGTATTTGGATGAATTTTTGGAATTTTTCTAAAATATATTTTTTATTAACTATAAATAAAATTATTGAATTTTAATAGTTAACTTCCATTTCGTTTAATATATTTTTGAATATAAATAATATTTTTAAATGGTTTTATAGAAAAATTAGTTCAATTATAAATACATTAATTTAGTTTATTTCATTTAAATAAATTTAATATATAATTTATAGTTAAAAACTTTGTAAGCATTTGATCCTTTTCTCTTTAAAAACATGTTTTCTCATCACCTCTCCGGGATTAATTTTAAATTATATTTGTCTAATTAATTTATTTAAATATGTAAATATTTATTCCACATTTTTAATCAGAATAATTTATATTATCAAAAAACACGATCTTCATTTATGACCAAAATAAATATTAAAAACATTAAAAATTATTTACAGAAGTTAAGGTAAAAACTGGTTTACTAGGATTTACACTAAAACAATAATAGTTAATATAGTATTAAAACTTATATAAAAATAATCATATAGACATATTTAAACAATTCCACCACTTATGATTGATAATGATCCATTTTTTACCCTTTTGGAAAATTAAAATCTATGGAGCACACAATTCTTTTCAAAAATACCATGTGTGTCCCTCCCCAACTAATAAAATTCAAACCCCTCTCCTCTTCTCTTCACGCCGTAAAATAATATTGGTTCTGAAAAAACTACCCAAATATCATCCCAAAATTCACTCTAATAATCCTATAATCCTTATTTTGTAAATTAATCAAACCAATTAAGGTTTTTAGTGAAAACCAAAGTATGATACATGAAAAATGTAACGTTTATCAAAGAGATTTTTTTCATCTTCAATTGCATTAAATTATTATTCCATTATGATGTAATAGAATTAGTATCATCCATATATTGATACATTTTTATGTTATGTTCATAAACTACATCCATTTCAACATCCATAAAATGGGTAACGAAATCATTATTCATTTGTACGGTGGACTATCGCCTCGTGAATTGATGTCATTAGTTTTTTGCATTGACACCCATCCTGGTTAGTTATTACGATGGATCCATAGTATATAAATGATATTTATAACATAAACATAACTATTGAATAATTATATTACAAATATATTTTTAATTAAAAAACATTATTGGATACAATAACATCGTTCGTGTGTGCGGTAGAATGTTGCCTTATGGAGCGATGTGATTCATTTTCACTAACACTTTACTAGGAAGATAATAAGGATAACATTGATGAATTATGTGATATAAATGAAATAATTATGACATTAATGACATGTTTTCAATGATTAAATTATAATACATCATTTTTTTTCTTACCATTTCACTCACTCAAAGATGATAACATCATTCATGTACATGTGCACTATCACCTTCATGAAGCGATGTGACTCACTATTTTCATCACCACACCACAGGGATAATATGTATAAGTATATTTAAAAAACTAATTTGGTATTTATGATATTATTACTATTTTTTAAAGATAATATATTCTTTAAAACCATTCCATAATGATTGTCGAAAAATGGTAATGTTACTCATGCTTATATATGACCTATCATCTCTATAATCATAACACACTTCATTTCTCAAAATAAAATTTGAATAATTATTATTAAAATTTTAATTTATATATAATTATTATATTAATTTCATGTTTTTTATTATTTATGTTATGTAATGATAATCAATATAATTATATCAAAAATAACAAATCAAAACTTACACATAAAACAATGGAGTTATTACCCAAAATTTGACTTAAACAATGAATATTGTTTATAAAAGGGTAATAAATAGAATTAAGTAAATCATATATGGTGTGATAGGTAAAATAATATTAACATAATATATTAATAATAAAATTATATATATTATACGATATTATTAAATGATTGTGAGCGAAGTCGAGACTTGTGGCGAGGGGTTTCTAGTCTCACTTTTATTTCCGGGATACATATGCATGTTCACCACTCATTTATTTTTTGTGGTTTATACACTGTCCCTTTTAATTGTTATATCATAAATAAAATTATTTTCAAGAAATTTATTTACGAATTTATCTTACACTTTATTGGGAACAAAAAATCGAAATATTACAAATGTTATAAGGGGGTTTCACCTCAATTTTTATTCTTTTGTGATATATGTTATCTTATACACTAATATTATTTTTCAAGGTGTATATATTGTCCCTTTAACATTAATATGATGAATTTATTTATCCTGATCATATTTTGGAATTTCATTTCTTTTTATTCATTCATGGGGATTACGATTCAATGTTTCCATCGTGATAATGATTTTATGTTATAATCTCATAGTTTATCATAATTTTTTATTATTATGCTACCAATTAAAAACTATTATGATTCATCTCTAAATTAACGCATTAATTTTTTTATCTAATTTTTATCGTCATATTTTCAATTAATAGTAAAAATTTTAAATAATTTTTCGTAAAATAATTGAGAATTTTTTTTATGAAAATTCTACAATATTTTTCCCTTCGATCGAAATTTCATTTTCTTCTAAAATGTTCCTTTGTTAAAAATGTTCCAAAAAGTTTTTAATTAATTTTAGAAGTCATTTTTAACCATGAAAGGATTTTATAAAAATATTTTTTAAAAACATATTTATTTTAATTTAAAAAACAATGCACATTTTTATTTTACTAAAAATGTTAAAGGAATATTCATTTTAATGTGTACAAAATGAAAATTATTTTCTGACATCATGAAAAATCATTTCATTGAATATTCCTTTATAATTTATCAATATTTAAATCAAATAAAAGTATTTACAAAAAATATTATGTTTTAAAAAGTGTTTTCAAAGATGAAAGGATATTTTCCTCAAGAAATGTTTTTAAATTATATTTAATGCTCTCCTTAAACGATTATAAGGATATTTTCACATATAATGATTTTAAAAAACGTTTTTTTTATTTTTTTTGTTTTAGAAATTAATTCTAAAAGAACAGTTATTTTCATAAATAAAATTAGAATTGATACTTAAAAATTATTCTCTATTTATGAGGAATCTCTTTAATGTACCTTTTTCTTTACTAGGGAAATGAAGCATGGATACCCCTCTTATTATTTCTACTAATAATTTAGGATTATGATGACAAGAGTTTTTTCAAATCCATTTTTCATACAAGGGATATACCATTATATTATTATCATACAACTATATCTTTTCTATGGGTTTTAATCTAATTAAAATGATGAAATGATTATAAAACCAATTTCTTTTTCACATGTTAGGTTATGATGAAATGTCTATTAAACCCATATCAAATCACGGGATATGATATAATGAATGTTTTATGATCTTTTGGAAAATATATGTATTATTTTCATTCTATGATGGGGTTATTTTGTAACTAAGTATGGTGGTTATGTTATAACCAAATATGGGTGGGATCTATATCTCCTTCCAATTCATTGGGTAATGATTTAAATCTCATGAGATGGATAAGACTGTAACGGGGAGGGAAAATAATCAAAAGACACATGACCAGAATGAAGAGTGAAACTTATTTAGTAAGATGGAAATGGTATGTGGAGAGAACAACGTTAAGAAATATATTGTTGTAATAGGGAGTGAACCCGATGTAGTAAGTGACTCATTCCACTATGATGGACTTGGGGGTGAAGTATGGATATGATGTTGGATTTGGGAGTGATCCCATTCCACATTGATTATGTAGCTACCACTAAGGATGGTATTATGTCCCTCCCATTAGGTTTAATATCCATTATAGTTCCCTTAAATTTTTCAAAATGGTCCTTGAATACTGAGGAAATTATTTTCTATATCAGTGAGTATTTAAAACTTCTATGCCTTAATCCAGTATTATGACCACATTGATGATTTTATTCGGATATATAATGATTCAGGTCTTATCAAATTCCAATATTTACTCCATGACTAAGGATTGTGATAATTTAAATGGAGGGTATAGTTGTTAATTGTTACAGACATCTTCTTGTACCCTTATGTTTATGTTATTATTATGCATATAGATTGATTAATCTAACTCAATAGGTAAGATCACCCTTTATTATTTTTATTTTCCCCATGTTAAGAATAATGTTTTTATGTTGGATTATTAAAGGGTACAAAATTTAGGGAAAGATTGTTGATATTTCTAAAATTATGAACCTTCTGCTCCATGTTTCCAAAAGCACCATACTATTGTGGTCCTCGGGCATGTGTTTATATAATGAAATTAATAATCATCTAGAAATATATAATATACATATATGAAAATAATGATTCAATATAGTCATTATTATAGTAAATATAAAGTTATCCTTTAGAGACATGGATTAGAAAACCGTAGTGACATCCCTAAATACATTTCTAAGGATAATTATAATGATGGACATATGTATAAGAATTTGTCCTTAAATTTTGTTAAATAATTGTGAAAGTATTTTCCCTTTAAATAAATAATTTTATGGATTATAAATGTTGATATGGAACTAGAAAATATTTTCCTAAGGGTAATATCCTTTAAAACGCCATATATATCAAGACTCTACAAATAACTGGTGAAAGAAAATGGGCCTTGTTGCAAAACTTCATTGACACTCCCAGGGGATATGCTTTGTAAATTCACACTCTATATGAAACAACATAAAGGGTATAAAAAAATTATAACTATTAATGGAATAATATAAACATGTGTTTTCATATATTAAAAATGTGGTCTCGTGATTTAGATATCCAATAAGTGATTAATTTTCATTATTATGTGGATTTTTTTATATGATTACTGTTTCTAACACTATGATTTTTAGTTTTTGTCAATGATGGGAACCAAAAAAATGTGATAACATTGAATTTGATGTAAAATTCATTGATAAGTAGAATAATAATATGATGATAGAAGAGAAAAAAAACCATGATTATTCCAAATGATTTTTCATGAAACATGACTAGCAATGTGAACATTCACAAAAAAATATAAGGATTCTATTCTCTATGAGTTCCGGTAATAGATATCATGGGGGAAAAGATCCAGGTTTCTATATGTCAATAATTTTGGAAGAATCGATCATGGGAATGTCTTAGAGGGATGAGAAGATTTTTTGAAAGTGTAATAAAGGGACAAAAATCATGTATTGTCAAATAAAAATTAAAATTTTTGGTCAATGTAATGGATGTGAATAGTGGTCTCCCTAAGGTATCATTGATGGTGGAAATGTTAAATGTTAAAAAATGGGAATTACAAAAATCTATATTCTAAGGGAACATCTCATGATTTTAATTAGCAATTTTGATGAGTAATTTTTATTTTATTGATGATAAAGTGATTACATATGATATATTAAATGGAAGAAGTATTATTCAATAACACACTGAATCCTTGTTTGGGTTTGAGAAGTAAAAGGTTTGATTCAAGTATTTAGCTATTGAAATTAAAGGATTATGTTATACAGATCATGAAATAAATATGGATTTAAAATTATATGTTCCATATTAATTATTTTTTAAGAATATGTTTAATGATATTGATGACCATGAAAATTTATTTAATGGAATGATTATATTTTATAGAAAAAACATTATTAAGGGAAGGTAACCCTTAATTTATTCTAGATGTCGATAAAAAATTGTTTAGTTATGACAAATATATTACTATTATGAATAAATTGAATTGGATAGTATTGATGATCCTTGAAAAGATTATATATTTCAGGATTATTGGTTTAAGTTATCATTGATTGAGTTTATTACATTTTCTAATTTGTGGAATATATCGAAGATTCTGTGTAAGGAAAGAGGATGATTTTATGCTTTCAATAATGCTTTATATTAATTCAGGTAATTATATTATTTCATAAGAATATATTCTAACGAATAGAAAATTTATCAATGATATTTCCATTCCTATGTTTATTTCATATAATATAGATCACATAAAAAACATAATACAAACTTTATAAATGAAGAATGAATTAAATAATAGGTATTTCTAGACGTTAAAGAACCCATATTGATGAAATATCCACACGAACATAGGAAAAGTAATATGACCCTTATGAATAGTAAACTATCTTAATGAATAGTAACCTCATCAATGAACGTATAAACAAAATGTTGTCACCTTATGGATGAAATAATCATATAATTTTATCACAGTATATGAAAATTAATATTTTAAAAATTGTTAATTAAGTGTTGGTATTTTCATAAGTCATAAATATTTAATTATAATTTTATAACTAATATAATTGTTAAAAATAAAATATATTCATTAATATTTAATTCAAAAAATTAATTTTTTTGTCTTATTATCACGAACCAGCCCGGGTTGACCCTGAACCGGTCACCCGAGCCAGCCCGTGGCAAGTCCCGAGGGACATTCCCGATCCCCCCGGGATGACAACTAGTGTCGGGCATCAACAAACAGTTGGGAATGGTTTATCCCATAAAATAAAATACAGATAAACAGAAATGGACACAATAAGACAGGTAAACAATTGCAGTAGAAAATAAAATTAGAGATAAACAACTAAACATACCTCCAAGTGACCTCATGGGTCACCACCGCCATAGAACCACGCTTGTCTGAAAACAACCGAAGTCTAAAACCTGAAACTGAATGTAAAGTAGGTGAGAGCACCAAGGTGCTCAGTAGGAAATCCAAAAGTTCAACAACATCCCATGCCCCAGCCCTTAATATGAATTTCAATCATGCAAGTTTGAAAATAAGACCTATTAAAATAGTTTTTTCCACTCCATTTAAGAATTCAAGTAACAGGTTTCACTTTTATGGAAAACATTTATTTCCAAGATGTTTACAAAATGGAATCAAGCATGCATTAACCTTTTGAAATGAAAAGAGAGCAGTTTATAATAAAATGTGGTTTTTTCACAAATGAAGAATTAGATATGAAACAATTAAAATGGAAAACACACCACAAGTAGCATGTCACAAACGAGCACCATGGGTGATCCCTAAAGGTAACTAGCATAAGTGGGACCCTAGAGACCTCATACCTCGGCGAACCATATCATACATTCCCATGCACGAGCCACTGGTAGGGAAACACCTCCTACCATAGTGGTCTCCATTCATCATCATACATTTAGTTAGTGTTGATGCGTCAATCCTGATAGACTAACCAGGACGAAACCCTGCCGTGTCATCTAGCGTACTAGTCCTAGTCCGCCCACCTAGATACCCGGGGTTTACCATGTGCTCTAATCCAAAAAGCTGGAGAGTTTTTATCAAAAAAGAAATGAACATCACACTTTCTTTATCCAAAAACTCGCTAAACCGCTCACCACTGTTCTCCCTCCTTAAGTGCATTCCCCTATTTCACATTTACAAAATGCATAAGCTTCAACATTGGGAACATATTCATACACTCAACATACAATCCATTTTCTAAAACCAAGGGGTTTTCCTTAAGAGAGGATTTAAAATTTTACAAAAAAACATTTCAAGGGGGCCAAACAGGATTCATTATTTTATAAATAATAGTTTTCAATTTTGAACACATAATCATCTACTCTTTGCAAAACCTTTTTTTAAAAAACAAAATAGAAAAAACTACATGTTAGATATTAAACAAAAACAAGCTTGAACTCTTTCTATAATGAAGAAATTCATTTATGAAAGTCCAAATGGGCATTAGTAATACACTACATTTTTTTCAAAGCAAATGCATAGACAATAATAGAAATGGCACCCAGACTTCATAGCATGTATATATATATAGCCTATATGTATAAAACATATATTATCAAAACAACCAAGAATTATGAAATTAAAATTAAAGGCTTAGGCATAGGAGACCTACCTTGAAGAAGAACTGAACATTCCACCTATTGACGCTCTCTAACAAGAAGATGTTGTTACCCGCTCGCACGCACATACTTATATATATATATATATCCTTAATCCAATGCATGTATTCCCCACACCAAGATGTGAAAACATACATGGAAGTCATATAATATATATATATACATACATACCTAAGTATATGCATGCGTGCATGTGTGCGTGCCTAGAAGACATTCAAAACCCACTGCAATAAAAAAACGGAGACTCAGAAACACCGCGGAAAGGTTGACACCCTTGAAATAAAAATACCAGGAACTCAAAATAAATTACCATAGATTCAAAACTACAAACCAAAAATTATAAAATGAGCAACGTTTAATAATAATGGAAAAACTACCGATGCGGCATAACAAGGGTTTAACGCACTATAAATCCAATATTAGATCACTAAAACAAATAAAAACCTTAGTTAAAGGGGTATGAAACAAATTATAAATCTAATATTTTACCTCAAATCGATGACGGTGGACTGAAACCATTTTGAAATCTCACTCGCACCAAAACGACACATAAATAGGTCAAAGGCCTTTAAAATATAATTCACACTAAGTAATGAAACAATAGAACACATTCATAAATTTATACAAGCACAATAAAATTATCAAACAAAGTGAAGGCATAGAACCACCTATTTCGGAGTTGAATTTTTCCAAAGAAATTGATGTGAATTCCTCAATTGCATAAAAAATGGACCAACCACAACCTAAAACCCTAAGCGCAAAATTTACCAATGGAAGAAATCAATCAAATAAAGAGGAACACGCCAGGGATAAGGGTTGAGACATTCCAACCAAATAGTAAGGATGTCGGAGGTATGCCACCCTGGAAAATCAAATCGGAAGGGAGGGTAGCGCAGTCTGGGTGGTGTGAGGTGAGTGGAAGGGGCGACGCGAGGTGAGCCATAAGGGAGGAGGGAGGCGGCGCAAGAACATGATGCGTAGGAGGAGGTCAGGAAAGAGGGGTCACGCGTGAGCGAAGGTGGGTGTCAACAAACCGCGACAGGGTAGAAGGAGGCCGGTTCTGGGAAGGCTGTGGCGGGAGAGGGAGGCCGGCGACGGCCGGTGGTGCAAGGAAGAAGGGCGGCGCGGGCTCCGTCCACCTGAGGAGGGAGGCATGGCGGCGAGGCAAGGAGATGGGGGAGGGTGCGGCTAGGGTTAGGGTAAAAAGGGGTGATGCGATCCTGGAGCGGGGAGGGGGAAAAATGTGCGGCGTGGGAGAGGGGTGAGTGAGGGAGAAGGAAAAGAAAAAAATGAATTAAAATGAAATAAAAATAAATAAATAAAATGAAATAAAAATAAATAAATAAAATGAAATAAAAATAAATAAATAAAATGAAATAAAAATAAATAAATAAAATGAAATAAAAATAAATAAATAAAATGAAATAAAAATAAATAAATAAAATGAAATAAAAATAAATAAATAAAATGAATAAAATGAAATAAAATAAATAAATGAAATTTGAAAAAATAAACAAATTCCTAATTAATAAAAATAAAATAATATTATATTATTTATTAATGTTAGACACCACACATGGTCGCGTATGCGGTCGCTCACCTAGCCACGCTTTCAAAAACTAACAAAGTTAATTCAAAAACATTTTCTTACCAAGGATGGACACTACACACGGTCACGCACACAGCCGCACACCATATAAAACCCAAGCGTATGTATATATATATATATATTTAAACTGGTTCAAATTGCAAATTTAAAAATGAGACCCAAAATAATTAAAATAAAGTATCAGGTATTGCTAAGTAAAAACACACATTTATCAGCAACACAAAACTCAAGTCGAGTCCATCACACATCTCGACATAACAAATTTAATGCCAAATAACAAATATAGAATAAGAATAAAATTAAAAGTCATTTCCATTGTGCGGAGTCCGTGTGTGACAATTCTCCCCACCATGACACTTTCTGCCCCCAGAAAGTCCCAAAGGACATGATCAATTAAAGGTTCCAAGAGAGATTGTGAAGACACATAAAAAAAAACCTCAATCACCCAAAAATAAACTATTCAAAACACCCAAAACCTCAACTCCATAGATCTCAAAACTAGAATCACGAAGAAAAATAACCAACGAAAAGAATCACCCTAAACACAACTTCTACATGTAACTCTCTAACCCCTAACTTAGGAAACATCAAGACCCACTCGAGACTTGAAGAGAACTCATCAGACTACCCACTACCAGAGATAACCAATTACTATGGTTAGTGTTGGGCAGGGCATATTGTCCCGCCATGGACACTTTGAAGACAATGTTTTCCACAAGTTCATTCTCGGGTGGTCTCCCCACCATATTAGGTTTCTTGTAAAACATTAATTTTTTTTCAAAACAAAACGACTTCCAAACCCAGACAAATCTCTAACGCTAGCTTGAACCTCAAATCTTCCTAAAGTTAGACCAAACTCACACAAGAGGAGACGCTGGCGAGACCCGCAGTGGGTCTCCCCACCATTTTAGAATTTTCTTAACACCACGGAATCTGCGCGACATTATACATTAATTCTAAGTGATAAGGACTAAACTCTTCATCATGGGTCCACCAACACGAGCCGATGTTCATGAAAAAATCCCACACTGGCCACTACTCCATCATATTGGAGGCTTTGACGGTGGAAACCCCCTAACCGAGTGGTGAACCGGACAGGTATGCGTCAATTTCAAAATACAAGATCATCTTTAGGATGAGTACAATTTATATCCATAACTGACCCAAAGGTATCTCTGTAAAAATACCAACTATGAATTATGAAGAATGATTTAGAATGTCAAATTGACTGCTCTAGAGATAGGCGATTGAGTGGTGTGACAGACACGGAACATGAACTGATGAATGGAACACTTCAAGAACAGGTCCCTTCATTTCACACTCCTAATCGGATGAGGAACCTTCATTTATCACAACATAGACAAGAACAACAACTATTATGATCTTTAAGTCGATTCCCCCCACATTACCTCGGGAAAGCGTGAGGCTAGTTAATCGAAGAGGTCAACACACTTCCTTCACCGTCTATTGACTGGTCGAGCACCTACAAGCTTCACAACTTTCTCCCGCTTTCACTTCCTTAGGTACAACCACAGGGTGAAGCTAGTCTTGAGGGTCACCCAAGACATCCCTGTTCGCACTGAAAATAGAACAATCATCATTTAGTTGTCTAGTCCCTCTTCTCTAGACATACTCGAGACAACTTACGACTACACCACACCTGGATTCCCTCAAAACTGGACAACTCCCATCTTTCCCGAAGCACTCAGCGATATTCAACCGGCCCCAACGTCTACAAATAGCTGAACCAACCAAGAAGAACCGAACTTTGTCGCTCATTTGAGAGACCAAGTTGAGCCAAGAACCGAGAGAGACCCACTAGAAACCTATGAGACCTCTCTAGGGGGCATATCCCGAACAAGAAATTCAAAAACATCCTTAAAAAACATACTATGTAAAACCAACATCCACACCTCATACATAAATCCAATAATTTCAACTTAAAACATCAATTCACTTTCAAAGAAAAACACCCGCATTGAAAACCAAGCACAACACAACAATAACAAAAAACTCTTTTGAAACCACTCCTTTCACTTCGAACTCAAAAACATCCTTTTCCAATTTAAAATTTATTTAAGCACATAAACCCATTTTAGAGAAAACCCCCATTTTATTCTTAGGTCCTTTCAGATAAAATTATCTCAACACTCCAAACACAACCAAAACTTGTAGTAAAACGTCATTCGATTTTCTATCCGCTTATCAAAATACACTTTTCAAGAAATGATGAGTCTTAGGAACCAATCACCCACCACTGGTATCCCATGATGCCTCGCATGTGTGCATTTTCATGCCACTCAGGCACTCATCCACACGATCCACAAATTGTCCACTAATCACATCTGCATGCACATGCGATCACCCATAGGAATACCAATGGACCAAACAAGGCCCTTACACTTAAAAAAAACATTTTCAATATTCCAAAAATACTTTTTTTTTTCCAAGATCCATTTCAAAATTTCAAGATGAAATTTCAAAATCCTTTCATTTCCAACTTATATCACTTTAATTTCAAATAACCCAAGAAGTTCCTTTATAAATTAAATTTCCACAATTCAAACACCAAAATCCAAAATCAAGATCCAAGGGAAACATGTCAAAAACCAATTCAAAATATAATCATGAGAAAATAAGAGCAACCCCAAAGACCATTTTCATCTTAAAACCCTTTCACATCAACCCAAAGCAGAACCAAGTCATTACAAACACTAAATTACCTGGATGGAGAACTAGTGGTCGCGTCCCACCCGGCTGCATGGTTTAGCAGACCATGCCCTAAGCAAGCGCCAACCACTAGGAATGTCGAACCGTACTCTCGGGTATCACATGGGTCGCTACTCCATGTGAGACCATGCACAGTACCGATTTACTCCTACGATCATCCTCCATCCACATAAACCAAAATCAAAAACTTAAATCCCAAACTACCCCTAGTTACTCGAGGATCAAAACGAGTAAGATTTCGCGATGCTCTTCTCGCACCTATCCCTTGAGTACCAACAGTCCTATCTCCAATCTACTTGACACCCCAAATAACAAGAAGAAAAATCTGGCCCTCTGATACCACTTTGTCACGAACCAGCCCGTGTCGACCCTGAACCGGTCACCCGAGCCAGCCCGTGGCAAGTCCCGAGGGGCGTTCCCGATCCCCCCGGGATGACAACTAGTGCCAGGCATCAACAAACAGTTGGGAATGGTTTATCCTATAAAATAAAATACAGATAAACAGAAATGGACACAATAAGACAGGTAAACAATTGCAGTAGAAAATAAAATTAGAGATAAACAACTAGACATACCTCCAAGTGACCTCATGGGTCACCACCGACATAGAACCACGCTTGTCTAAAAACAACCGAAGTCTAAAACTTGAAACTGAAAGTAAAGTAGGCGCGATCACCGAGGTGCTCAGTAGGAAAGCCAAAAGTTCAACAACATCCCATGCCCCAGCCCTTAATAAGAATTTCAATCATGTAAGTTTGAAAATAAGACCTATTAAAATAGTGTTTTCCACTCCATTTAAGAACTCAAGTAACAGGTTTTACTTTTAAGGAAAACATTTATTTCCAAGATGTTTAGAAAATGGAATCAAGCATGCATTAACCTTTTGAAATGAAAAGAGAGCAGTTTATAATAAAATGTGGTTTTTCACAAATGAAGCATTAGATATGAAACAATTAAAATGGAAAAAACACCACAAGTAGCATGTCACAAACGAGAACCATGGGATATACCTAAAGGTAACTAGCACAAGTGGGACCCTAGATACCTCATACCTCAGTGAACCATATCATACATTCCCGTGCACGAGCCACTGGTAGGGAAACACCTCCTACCATAGTGGTCTCCAGTCATCATCATACATTTAGTTAGTGTTGTTGCGTCAATCCTGCTAGACTAACCGGGACGAAACCCTACCATGTCATCTAGCGTACTAGTCCTAGTCCGCCCACCTAGATACCTGGGGTTTCCCATGTGCTCTAATCCAAAAAGGTGGCGAGTTTTGATCAAAAAAGAAATGAACATCACACTTTCTTTATCAAAAAACTCGCTAAACCGCTCACCACTATTCTCCCTCCTTAAGCGCATTCCCCTCTTTCACATTTACAAAATGCATAAGCTTCAACATTGGGAACATATTAATACACTCAAAATACAATCCATTTTCTAAAACCAAGGGGTTTTCCTTAAGAGAGGTTTTCAAATTTTACAAAAAAACATTTCAAGGGGGCCAAATAGGATTCATTATTTTATAAATAATAGTTTTCACTTTTGAACACATAATCATCTACTCTTTAAAAAAACTTTTTTTTAAAACATAGTGAACAAACTACATGTTAGATATTAAACAAAAACAAGCTTGAACTCTTTCTATAATGAAGCAATTCATTTATGAAAGTCCAAATGGACATTAGTAATACACTAATTTTTTTTTCAAAGCAAATGCATAACCAATAATAGCAATGGCACCCAGACTTTATAGCATGTATATATATATATAGCCTATATGTATAAAAAATATATTTTCAAAACAATCATGCAATTATGAAATTAAAATTAAAGGCTTAGGCATAGGAGACCTACCTCGAAGAAGAACTGAACATTCCACCTGTTGACGCTCTCTAACAAGAAGATGTTGTTACCCGCTCGCACGCACATACTTATATATATATATCCTTAATCCAATGCACATATTCCCCACACCAATATGGGAAAACATACATGGAAGACATATAATATATATATATACATACATACCTAAGTATATGCGTGCGTGCATGTGTGTATGCCTAGAAGACATTCAAAACCCACTACAATAAAAAAATAGAGACTCAGAAACACCGCAGCAAGGTTGACACCCTTGAAATAAAAATACCAGGAACTCAAAATAAATTACCATAGATTCACAACTACAAACCGCAAATTATAAAATGATCAACGTTTAATAATAATGGAAAAAATACCGATGCGGCAAAACAAGGGTTTAACGCACTATAAATCAAATATTAGATCACTAAAACAAATAAAAAACTTAGTTAAAGGGGTGTGAAACAAATTATAAATCTAAGATTTTACCTCAAATTGATGACGGTGGACTGAAACCATTGTGAAATCTCACTCGCACCAAAACGACACATAAATAGGTCAAAAACCTTTAAAATATAATTCACACTAAGTAATGAAACAATAGAACACATTCATAAATTTATACAAGCACAATAAAATTATCAAACAAAGTGAAGGCATAGAACCTCCTATTTCGGTGTTGAATTTTCCCAAAGAAATTGATGTGAATTCCTCAATTGCATCAAAAACGGACCAACCACAACCTAAAACCCTGAGCGCAAAATTTACCAACGGAAGAAATCAATCAAATGAAGAGGAAAACACCAGGGATAAGGGTTGAGAGAGTCCAACCAAGGAGTAAGGATGTCTGAGGTGTGCCACCCTGGAAAATCCAATCGGAAGGGAGGGTAGCGCAGTCCGGGTAGTGCGAGGTGAGTGTCAGGGGCAACGAGAGGTGAGCCGGAAGGGAGGAGGGAGGCGGCGCAAGAACAGGCTGCATAGGAGGAGGTCGGGAAAGGGGGGTCGCGCGGTAGCGAAGGTGGGTGTCAACAAACCACGACGGGGCAGAAGGAGGCCGGTTCTGGGAAGGATGTCGCGGGAGAGGGAGGCCGGCGGCGGCCGGTGGTGCGAGGCAGAAGGGCGGCACGGGCTCCGTCCTCCTGAGGAGGGAGGGGTGGCGGCGAGGCAAGGAGATGGAGGAGGGTGCGACTAAGGTTAGGGAAAAAAGGGGTGATGCGATCCAGGAGTGGGGAGGGGGAAAAATGTGCGGCATGGGAGAGGGGTGAGTGAGGGAGAAGGAAAAGAAAAAAAATGAATTAAAACGAAATAAAAATAAATAAATAAAATGAAATAAAAATAAATAAATAAAATGAAATAAAAATAAATAAATAAAATGAAATAAAAATAAATAAATATAATGAAATAAAAATAAATAAATAAAATGAATAAAATAAAATAAAATAAAATAAATAAATGAAATTTGAAAAAATAAACAAACTCCTAATTAATAATAACAAAATAATATTATATTATTTATTAATGTTAGACACCACACATGGTCGCGTACGCGGTCTCTCTCCTAGCCACGCTCTCAAAAAGCAACAAATTTAATTCAAAAACATTTTCTTACCAAGGATGGACACTATGCACGGTCACACACACAGCCGCGTGCCATATAAAACCCAAGCGTGTGTATATATATATATATATATATATATATATATTTAAACTAGTTCAAACTGAAAATTTAAAAACAAGACCCAAAATAATTAAAATAAAGTATCAGGCATTGATAAGTCAAAACACACATTTATCAGCAACACAAAACTCAAGTCAAGTCCATCACACATCTCGACATAACAAATTTAATGCCAAATAACAATTATAGAATAAGAATAAAATTAAAAGTCATTGCCATAGTGCGGAGTCCGGGTGTGACACTTATGATTTTCGGATAATTTAATGAGAACATTGATATTTTGGAATGTTTTAAAAATTAGTTATATATTTAAAATTTTTTATTTTTCTTGTAAATTATTTTTTTATTTAAAAATTAAATTTATAATATTTAGGAAAATATTTTTTTAAATGGAGTTCATTTTTCAATTTGACACATTGAAAATTTGTTAGGGTAATATTTTCAGATTTTTTAAAAATACTTGAATTTTTTCTATATAGTAAAATAAGATAATTTGCGATGTATGATAAATACATTATTTATTGAGACATAGGTGTTGTTTTTATTATGTAAGAACACTTGGTTATAACTCACATGCACATAATATTTTATTTAGTCACGTGAACTAGCACTTTTGGTTGTCTTGATAAAAATAATAAAATAATGAAAAATAATAATGAGAATTCACCCCTCTCCTCCTCTATAAATACCACCCTCACCACCCAATCTCCTCAAACCATCAAAGCTTTGATAATTGTAAAAATAATAATGAGAATTCAACCCTCTCCTCCTCTTTTCATGTAATTTTGTTTTTTTCTCTCCTCACCTCGTATTTGAATATTATCATGATAAATCTAGTATCCTTTATATACTATAATTATATCATGTAAATGTATATCCTTACTCATAAAAATTTATCACTTTCTTTTATTTTAAAAATGAAAACATCATCCAAGAGGTGTCGATTTACAAATTTCCTGGACAACAGATTTTTGATCTTAAATTTATCCATCAAGGATATTAATGAAACCATTTTTTGGTTAAAATATACTATAATATATTTTATTAAATTTTTTATTATGTTCTAAAAGTAAAATATTTATATAATACAAAATGATAAAACAAAATGAGTTTGTTATGATTAATAACTATCGTAATAATTTGAACGATTATCACTAAATGTATTATCTAATTATTCATCCACATATCTTACAATCAAATGATATATATATATATATATATATAAATTCAACGAGCATGTACGCAATTGGTAATGGTTGTTTCTTGGAATCCAAAAGGCCCAGGATCAAATCCGAGTAGGGACGATTTTCTAGTACAGTAGTAGTATTGTAGCATGGCACTGTAGTAGCAGTGGAACTGTTTTAGTGGTGACCATGCAGTGTCAGAGGCACTATAGTATGACTGTAGTAGTGAGGGCACAATAGCAGGAAATTTAGTAGCCCGGGTACTATAGTAGTACTATTCACTGAAGGACCCTTTGGGATAAAAAATGAACTTTCAAGACATGTATTCATGCCACTTTTCCTTGGGCCTTTGATCTTTGTAATGGGTCTCCCTCTACCAAAATAAAAATAGGTCTTTTCTTTAATCATTAAATGACGATTCAGACCCAACCATTAAAAATAATGACATATATATATATATGTAACCATTTACACATATTTATGTTCATTAATATCATGTAAATTGTATTCTGGAAAATTATACCCATTCCACTTGAACTCCCATACTCATATACAATTATATCAATTGTGAAAACCAAGGAAATGAATACTATCGAGCAATAAAATTGTATCTTATATCTCATAAAAATTTCCATAAATGAAAATAAAAAAATTATAATAAATCAAATAAATTTGTAAAAGTTTTTTATGTAATTAATTAATGGATTTAATTTTATTATCATGTCTATTAAATTCATGTGAATAAAACATTCGGGCATAAGGTATGTATTTTCTTCCCAGACATCCATTTTCATTTGGGTTGTGATTTCTTCCTCTATACACCAATGTAATTATTCACTGTTTTTTATATACGTATTCTAAATTTTTTTATACATTATAGAATCATGTTTCCAGATTATTTCAACTTTTTTTTATAAGAAATACATGTTTTTTATGGTTACCCTTTCGATTCTTCCTGATACCCAAGCCCGATTAAAGAAAATTCCATGATATCTTCCCAATTTCATGTACCATAATATTTTTTAAGAAAACATTATTATATCAAAATCACTAATTCTGTCATAAAAAAATACATTCTTTCAATACTTGTTGTATATAAACAATTATGACAAATAAAAATGATTTTTTGAAATGAACTCTTCTTTGTAGAGTAAAAGGGGTATTTCTCTCATGAATTCCTTGATAATTTTATTAGATTAATTTCATCTATTTCAACACCTATGTTGAATTTATTAAATTATTGACATTTATATATTATTATTTTTATCTACCTTATGTTATTAAATGGTTTATAACCAGTTTGATAGTGGATGTGATATCCAGATACCATTCACCATGCTACTCAGATTGGTTAGTGATAATTATTACATATTGGGTAAAGTTATTTATATTTCTTATGTTCATGTTGTTTATGTTTAACCCATTAATACGAGGAACACGTTAAACTATGAATGTGATGGTGGGTCCTGTTATATCCCCCCAATAAATCGGAATGTCTCTTGAGAAAAAAAATAATTGTGTTTTGGATGACACCTTACCCTTTTATTTTTAGATGTCTTGTCCTAGGCCCTGATGTTATTTTTTAGATGTCCAAAATTATGTATTCCCGCATTATTATATTATTTATTGGTAAATCATATGTTATTTGACTAGTATAATAGCCATTATTAAGGTTCATTCTCTTATGATTAGTTATATGGATTGATTTACTCAACTTTCATTCCAATCATATTATGCTCAAGTTTATTTTTAAAGCCATGTGTTTCTAGATATTCAAAAATTCAAAATGTTTATTTTTACAATAACATATATAGTATTACTTTACCTTAATGAGTTCATGATCTCACTGATTTCTTATGTTATATTTTCCCTAGGATGTGAAGATGAATATTATGAATGAATTTTATTGATAATTAAGATTTATAGGTCTTTCTGATGGAATTCATATTATGTGTTTCCATTAAAGTAGTGAAGAAATATTATGTTATTATCTGGTTTTAAAAACCTAAAAGATTATTTGGTTCTTCAGGATACTACTTCCTTATAATCATACCAATCAAATAAAGTAAGGCAACAGTTCTAGGTTGCTGGGGTCGGGGTCCTTACTGTTGGAATCATTGGATGTTTAGTAAAAACCATGGAAACTAGATTTAGAGAACACTGATTAGTTAACACAGCCCTGTGATATAATTTTAGGACAATAATTGAATAAAATATTTTAATTTTTGTAAGGTAGATATTATTTTGATCTTCCAAGAAACATATCAATGTTTTGATACTACAAGTGGATGTGGTTCTTGCATAGATTTTCTTAGGGTTAAAAACACTGACAAGGTGTCCCAGTCCTAACTCGGGGTAACCTAGTACATGACAACAGATTTACTACACACTTAGTTTTACACTTCCAAGTGAGATTATTAGAATAATTCACATGTTAATTACAAACCATTATGATGGATTTAAATTTAAATATGTCCCTAAAGAAACCCTGTTTATGATTATGATATTTTCTATGCATAAAACAAAAATTTATGAAATCCATTTTTCTAGATTGATATTAAGCATAAAATTACATAACCTAATTTATTGTATGGAATTATTTAGAAATGTAATCTAGTGAAAGGATTGGAAATTGTATTAATGCACGTATCCCATGTAAGTGTTCCCATCCTTTTCAAGATAAGGATGTCGGTATTTGAGTTGTGATTGGTGTTCGGAAACTTATAAATATACTGGGACAGATTAATCCAGGTTATGAAAAATAACCTTATCCATATGGGGAATCCTAATCCACAACATAGAGGAGAAATGCTTGACCTAATTATGCGACAACACCCTCCATCATTCAATGTGACTACAAACCCATTTGTAGCGAATTAGTGGATAAGTTTTTTAGAGAATATATTTATCACCTTGTCTAGAAATTAAAGGGAGAAGGTTGTCATTGCAGTTTATCATTATCAAGAGATGTGGATTAATAGTGGTCACTAATCTAAAAAAATGAGGAGGAAGAAATTAAAAATTTGTAATGGAGAGAATTTAATTAAATTTTCGTAGAAAAATATCTTTCTCATGAACAACGAGTGGGTATGGAATGGAAATTATTGAATCATTGGAAAATAAGGATGAAAATGTTGATAAGTATGAATCCAACATTACAAGTCTAGAAATACATGTAACAGACTAAATATGTATCTAAATTAGAAATATTTTTTTGGTTATTTGATGGTTTAAAACCATTCCTCCGAAGGGCACTGGTTTCCCAATCATTTTCATCATATGAAGATATATAATCTTGTTAAACATATAGGAATATTTTTCTATGTATTATCACTTGAAAGGAAAAAAATATAATAATAGAGTGGTGGATGAAGGAATTTAAAAAGGGGATAATAAAAAGGGATCTTTCCAATATTTTATACTTGTCGAAGGAAACTCTCTAGAGCCTGCTTAAAAGGAAAAAGATTATGTTACAAGGGTGGAGTCACCAAGATCATGACTGAAGGGGGTGAAAGAAGGTAAAAATATTATATGTTAAAATTATAGGGAGATGGGAAACTATGAAAATGATTTTCTGAAGAATTATGAAACATTCCTCAGAAAAAGGACAAGGGAGTAAGGATAATCTTATGCAACCACAAAAGCGGAGGTTGAAGTTCCTAATGATATGGTCTTAAGTAAATTAATCATCTCCTAAAATTTATCAAAATCATTATTTTATTATATATCATTATATTCTTTTATATCTTCCAGGATTTTATTGAAAATTAGATATTTCTAATTCTACTTAACAATGGGGTTTTCAGTAAAAACCCCTATGGTAAATCACATTACACCAACGATGTGTCAGGTAGTTCCCATTATGGAATATAAACATTCGTTATCTACTGATTTTATTGTCATTCCTATAGTTGAATTTGACATAATACACAATATAGATTGGAATTCAAATTATGATGAAAAATTCCATTGAAAGAAGAAGGAAATTAAGATTTTTGGGGATAATACCATATCATTAGACTAGAAACGTCACCATATGATTCCCATATAGATCCACCCCAGTAGCCCTACTAAATGAAGTCCTTGGGGAGGAAGAAAAAACCTTATCTACGAATCTAAAAATTGATGATGTTCCTATTGTAAAATAATACATTGATGTATTACAAAGGATTTACCTGGACATCCTTAAAATCAACAAGTTGAGTTCTCTATTAATTTAATTCCAAGATGAAGACCTATATCAAAGTCTCCTTATAGAATGGCCACAGTGGAATTAGTATAACTAAAGAAAAAACAAGCGTAATTTATTGATAAAGGATGTATCCACCCTAGTGTTTCTCCATGGGGATCCCCTATTCTCTTTGTCAATAAAAAATATGGATCCATGAGGGTTTTCATTGAATATAGGGAAATAAATTCTATTACAATAAAGATCAAGTATTCCATGCCTTGTGTTGATGATTTATTCGATCATTTTCATATAGCTAAATATTATTCAAAGATTTACCCTCGATCAGGATATCATCATTTGTGTGTGAGTAAGTAAGATATTCCAAATACATAATCTTAAATGAGGTATGGACATTACGAGTTTACAGTAATTCCTAACAGACTGACTAATGGACCATTTGTTTTCATGGATCTAATGAACAGACTTTTCAAGGAATATCTTGATGACTCATTGTGGTATTTATTAATGATATCTTGATATACTCAAAAATATAAAAAGATTATGATAATAACTTGTATATTGTTCTAAAGAATCAAGAAGAAATGATTTATATGGGATGTTTAGAAAGTTTGAATTTTATCTTCAATAAGTTTCTTTTATTGGAAATATTGTCTCAAATGATAGAATCTTAGTAGATCATTTAAAGAAAAATGGCAGTTCAGGAATGGACTACACTAATGAATATAACTAAGGTATGTTATTTTATTAGTTTATTAGTTTATTATTACCATTTCATTCAGAAACTCACCTGGTTAGATAACTCATTAACCAATCTCACTTGTAACGGGGTTGTGTTCATATGAAAAAAATAATGTGAATAATGTTTGAAGAACTAAAGAGGAGATTGGTGAATGCTTTGATCCTGACTCTACCATCGAGAAATGGTGGATTTGTGATTTATAGTGACACGTATATGAAAAAACTAAAGTGTTTACTTATGTAGAATGATATATTTAATGCATATGTAGTAAAGATCATGTAGTTATGAACAAAAAGAGGATTGGCAAGGATCTTATGTACATGGACATAGAAACGATTGATATGGGAATTATCAAGGAAGGTGAAATGTCATAAATTTTTCATTTGGTTTCCCAACTATCTTTATTATAAAGGATTAAAATTTCTCAGCCTGATGATGAGATTCTTCAACAAAAATTAAAGCTTTTAATGATGGATTGTTGGAAGAATTTGTGTATAATGATGGAATTCTGATATTTGGGAAGAGGAATTGTGTTCCATCTATACCTGAGATAAAAAATGTAGTTATTGGATGATTCCCACAGTTCTATTTTCCTAATACATCCCCGTATAACTAAGATGTATAGAGATGTGAAGTAACATTTTTTGTGGGATAACATGAAGTGAGAAATTTCTTATTACATGCTGATAATTTTATTATTTCAATATGTTAAGGAAAAAAGATAATATCCTAGAGGAGTCATGCAACATCTGCCTATTCCAACATAGAAATGGGATGATATCTGTTACACCAGAACTTTTGAACTAATTTTATTTTTTTTATTTTATTTTTATTTGAAATATTTTGTCGAGGTGCGTGCTGAGTGCTAGTTGAATTGTGTGTTTTTTGAGATAATTTATTTTTTCGGGGCTGGATAGCATATGACACATGGGTAAAGAATGATTCGGAAACTATGCAGCTTCACCTGGGCCATCGTGTGACCTTCCCAGTGTTCATTTAATAAAATAACATTAATTAATAATAATGAAATATAATTAAAAGTGAGATAAAAAAATAAGAAAAGTGTGACCAAAATTTATGAATTGTCTTCATGATAAAATTATTATTATTATTTGAGGATATTATTATTATAAATTTTTATTATATTTTCATAAAATCAATTTATTATTATAATTATTTTTATCATTAAGTATACTACTAATATTATTTTAATTAGGGTTTAAAAAAAGCCTTCTCCACCCTTTCGTTACCCATGAGGCGTAACCCTCCCCTTGTAACCCTACACCATGTCGCCCCTTTCTTGACCCGGTCCGTGTGCGCCCCTCACCTCTGGCCATCCACATCATCCCGCTCTGCTCTCTCCCCAACCTCCTACCCATGCCAATGTCGCTTCCACTCAATCGTGACCCATGTCGTGCCCTGTTTTGGTGTACTCGAGGAGCCACACTCCACCTGGTCCGTCCGCCCCTTGTCTGGGTGACCATACTGCACTTTCTCTTCTTCGCCGGCGTGAGATGACCACCAAATCCAACATTATACACACCAATTTCCAGTGCATTCTCCTCCGGCTATCCCCAACCCCAGAGAACCCCTGCTCAACCATGCCCCTTATTTCTGGTAGTTTCTCCATAAACCACTACCCTCTCCATTTGTGAAACCCCTTGATGACGACTCTAGTTCTGGCATGTAGCCTTTCTGTCCCCCATTCCCCCTTTCTTCAGTTTTTTATTTGGGTTTTCTTAAGAATTATCCCAAAAAAATGGGTCTAACTTATTGATTAGGGTTGTTTATTCCCTCGTTTAGGTGCTTATTAGGCTTGGTTGTGGTTTCACACAATATTTGGTATTTTTTACACCAATGCAAGTGGTTCCACACCCTAACATCATTAGATTAATTTAATGTGTTTGTTTAAGTTTATAAATGTGTTCTTCGATTTGATTTCATGGTGTGATGGGTGTTTTTGACGTGTTTTGGGTGATAATTGGTTGGGAATGGAGTTTCAATAAAGTAAAATACTATGTTTTTCTTTAGGCTTTGATGTAATGTTTCTAAAATGGGTTTTGGGAGTTGGTTGGAATGTTAAAAATGCGCTTTATTAATGTTTTGACATGCGTGTGTGATGAAATTTCATTTTCTTTTAGAAATGGTCATATCTTTTAATTTTGTGTTGTTGTGGTAAAATCAAGAGGTGTTTAATCAATTTTATATGGGGATTACATGTTCAAATTGGGGTTTTTGATGATAAATGGGTTATTTTAGGGCATGTTGTCCTTGGTTTTCATTTTGAATAGAGAACATTTTCAAAAATTTAAATGATGATGAGCTAGTTTTCAAAATGGTTAATCAAGTATGAATGGGTTCATAAAGAGCCTTGGACCTTGGGCAATGTTGTTCAATATTGTTTGTGTTTCTTTTATTTTAAAAAATGGGATTTGAAAATTATTTTTAAGTGGTGGAAAAAGTATTCTAATGTGGATTTTCTACTGTGTTTGTAAAATAGAAAATGAGGTTTTTTGTAAAGAGGGATGATTAATTTGAAATGTTTGGCCTTATTGTGAAAGATGTGTGTGTGCATGTGAGCATTTACTCAAGCACAAGGTAAAACCCGATTATCTTGGTCGGTGGACTAGGAATACTACGCTAGATGATACATAAGCGGTTCATCCCTGTTTCGTCTAGCAGGTTCGAAGCTACAACACTAACTAAATATTGGTGATGATTAGAGACCACTAGGTTATGGGTGTGTCCCCTACTAGTGTATTTTGCAAGAGAACATATATATTCGTGTTTCTTATTCCACTTTTACATAGAGATACGATGATCTAGGGTCACACTCGAACAAGATGAACCTTATGGGAGTTCCCACGGTGCACTACTATTCATGACATGATGCCTTCCATTGGCTTACGGAGGACCACTTGAGTGTGTTTTTTTTCATTATGAAATTTGTTTCATCCACTTTAATTTTGTGTTTCTTAAATGGATTTTCATCAAGTGTTACTTTTTTACTTCTATCATTTAAATGTTTTCATTAAAAGTATTTTTAATTTTTGAATTTAAATAAGAATTTTAAATTATCCTTTTGACATTATGGCATGGAACCTTTTTATTTTGTGGATTCCTATTGGATTCTTGGATAACACCCTACATACACCTTTGGGTGTATGTAGACCCTGTTCTTTTTGTATCCTATGTCGATGCATCATTCATAGGGATGTTTTTTCAAGTTTTTTATGGTATTCAAATGCATTTTGATGTTTGTAGATTGGGGATGTGGCTTCTCTGGTTTTTGGGAGGTTGGTATTGAACTTTTAGTTTTCTTTCTTTAATTTAGTTCTATTTGGGTTTTGAGTTGGGTTGTAGAATTTAAATATTATAATAGTTTAATGTCATGTTTGGTTGTCTGTTTCTAGTTCTAGTTTTCTTATCTTTTTAGTGGTTTTGTGTTTATTATATTGGTTAAATAATTCCCATGTGTTGGTTTTGATACTTTGGAACTTGTGCTAGCCAGGGGTGATTGAGAACTCCCTTTGAGCCTTACCATAGACTGTGTTAGGTGCTGAGTCAGATGGTGACCCGGGTTGGTTCATAACAAAATGGTATCATATAAGATCATCTCTTCTGGGTCATGTTTCTTGAAGAAAAAATAGGGTAAACCATAGTTAAGGATGTCAGAGAACTTGATGTTCTAGCTATGATTAAGGTGCATGTCCAACACACCATGTGGTGTGACTCGAGTTACTAGGGAAATTTTGGTTTTATATAAGTCCTTTGTTCATTGTGGTTATTCATTGTTTGGGGTAAATCAAAAGAGAGTCGGGTCAATGGTCTCATCAAGCTCCCATGTTGGGCAAAAATCCCTCAAGGTAACATTGCAATATTTTTGGGTTGATTGTGTTTGTTGACAAAGTAGGATTTCATGGATATTTTTCGAGTTCCCAAGATGTTGTTGACAATCATTGTCGACAAAGAACAATGAAAAAGGAAAAGGACGATCTGGAGGCGGTACAAAAGAGTAGTACAAGGTGGCACCGTTTCCCAGTGTTTGCCAAATTTTTGGGGTCCAAAATTTGGAGTTTGGTGAGAATCGCGAAAAGAGGATTTCCATGAAGAGCATAATTTCATATGAAAAAGGCATGAATTTCGCGAAGATAGGATGCATGGTTTGGAAATCGCGAAGACCAGAAGAATGGAGGCGGTGAAGCTTCGCGATTACGTCAAGCTTCGCGAACGGCAGAGGCTGAAGTGCATCGCGGCGGAGAAGGGCTTTGCGAGAGAGCTTCGCGGTGAAGGCGCGAAGGAATGTTGGGCTTCGTGAGGGAGCTTCGCGGCGAAGGCGCGATCCGCGAAGGTAAGTTGACGGTGATTCATCGCGACTACGTCAAGCTCCGCGAACGGATAGTTGCCGTGGAGCTTCGCGATTTGGACAGAATTCTGGCGGAAACTTTGGAGCTTCGCGATATGAGATGACGTGGCGTTGACTTTGCGCAGAAAGGACGAGGGTCGGTGGAATCACCTATAAATAGAGGCCAACCCCTTCGAGCGAAGTAGAGAGAATTTTCAGAGAAAATACTTTGCTCTCCATTTGCGAAGGTGGTTCGCGGAGCCAGTGTGCTTTGCGAAAGAGGTGCTTCGCGGCGGCTATTGTAGCTCCGCGAAACCTGTGAGCTCCGCGTTGGCTTACTAAGCTTCGCGGGGTTGTTGCTTTGCGACGGCTTGAGCATCGCGAGCGTGCTTCGTGAGGGAGCTTCGCGAGTAAGCTTCGCGAAAAGGCAGGAGCTTCACGAAGGCTTGTTTGAGCTTCGTGAAATTGGGAGCCTCGCATTGTAGGGTGCTTTGCGAAGGTCTTTCCAAAGGTTGTTTGCCTAGTGGATAGTGGCAAAGGGGTATTCATCTACGGGTGAAAGTTGAACTTCAACAGAGCATCTACATACAGGGAAAGATGCATTTCTTAATGGAAATGAAGAGACCTACAGGTCTATAAACTGTGAGTGAATCCCTTCCAAGAGCAGTGAGCTTACGAAGAGGAAGAAGGTGATCCTCTCCACCGGTAGTGAGCCAGAGAGAGAGAAACAGGGAGTGACCCTTGGGAAAGCAGTGAGCTAACCCTAAACAGTGTATAGGCAGTGAGCCTGGTCATAGAAGTGATCTAGCCTGAACATTGTAATCCACAACTAGTGAAGTATAGTGGAATTGGTACGACCGACAACTTGTCGGCATATGCTCCTTGAACGTATCCCTTTGCGGTGAACCAAGTAAAAATCTCTGCATCTGCCTGCTAATTTTCCTGCATTGCATTTAAAGCATCATCATCAGATAAAGGAGAAAGTAATTGATCATAACATACACACAAGTGCAAACAAAGTGACCCTTGTAACAAAGAGGTCAAGATCCAGCGGGGCAGGAAGAACATTGAAAAAGAATATCCATACCCTGATTCACCCCCCTCTCAGGGTATATAGGCCCCTATTGGCCCTAACAATTGGTATAAAAGGGATAGGTTGCTTTTATCAGATTTGTTTTCTACGACTTGGTATAGTCGATCTGTGTGTTTAAAGAATTTGTCTGCTCTTATCTCTTTGAGCCATGGCAAAGGGAAAAACATCCAAGAAGAAGCAGAAGTCAGGTGGTATTCCTCAGTGTGTAAGTATGTATGGAAAAAGTGTGATTCAATTAAAAGAATCATACAGTTTACTGAAGGGAGGTCTGGATGAATCTGACATGGAAAAGATTGATTCACTCAAGCATGATGCAAGAATGAGTGAAGTACATGAACTTCAAAGTGATATTGAAATAAGTGATGATGAAGAAGAAAGAATTGAAGGAAGAATAGATATGAGAGATGAGTTGGAGGCTGCTCTTGAGGAGATAGATGTTTGGAGAGCAAAAACAAATAAATCCAACAAAGTTGTTCACGATGCCAAACTCTATATGCAGCAGCAGGAAAAAGAGAAGTCTGAGTTGATGGAAGAAATTGAGAAACTCAAGTTATCAACACGAGAGAACTCAGAATCAGTTAGTGAGTATAAGATTAAGATTGAAGAACAGAAAAGGGAGATCGATGGCTTGAATAGAAAAGTGAAAGATCAAGTCAAGTGCATCGAAGAATCTGATATTCCAATTGATGTTGGAAACACCGAAGAAGTCAAATCTAAAGATATTCGGATCAAAGTATTGGATATTGAGGTCAACAAGCTAAGAGGCT
This sequence comes from Viscum album, assembly GCA_963277665.1. Classification (NCBI taxonomy): domain Eukaryota; kingdom Viridiplantae; phylum Streptophyta; class Magnoliopsida; order Santalales; family Viscaceae; genus Viscum; species Viscum album. Next base: position 558,019,537 of record OY728138.1, read on the forward strand.
TAAATCAAAGGCTTATTGACATAGTTACTGACCTAACAGATAAGAATGATTCTCATGCCAATGAACTACAAAAGATGGCTAAAATGAAAGGAAAACAAAAGGCTGATGATTATGAAGAGAATCAAAAGTCAGATGAAGTACAAAATCTGAAAGCTAGAAATGATGATCTAGCAGCACAGTTGTCTGAAGAAGTTCAGAAGAATCGAAGCCTACAACAAGAGAATGAATCTGTCTCTAAATCTGTTTCTGAAGAAAAATTTAAAGTAGAGGAGCAAAGTGCAATGGTGGAAAAGCTGACACGTGAATTGGAAGATGAGATGAGTAGAGGGAAGCTTCTCAAGAGATAACTTGATGATAAACTTGAATCAAGGGAGACATAGATTCAAAAGTTGGAAGAAGAGATAGATTCAGATAAGAAGGAATTAGAGAGTTACAATGATAGAGGAAAGCCTAAAATGAAGGATGCCTTGCATTTAATATTTGATCATCCTTCGACAAGTGATGATAAAATGAAGAACATATATGCTATTTCTGAAAAGAATCAACAGAATATTTTCTCAGCTCAAAGACCAGCATGTTTCGGAAAAGCTGGTATTGGATTTGATGAATCACCTCCCATGCATGATAAGAAGAGAGCCGTGAATAGTTTTAGGAGTGGAGAAAAACCTGTAGGTGCTGGAGATAGGCCTAAGAGGTCAGTTACAAAAAGAAGTGACGACGTGTGCTATTTCTGTGGGATTCATGGCCACACATCAAGCTTCTGTCCAGAGGCTCAGGAATACATTTCGTTTTGTGAAAACAGAAAATGTACAAAGTCTGAGAATAAGATGAAGCGTCCTGAGAAATCAGAAAGAAGAGTCTCTCAAAGGAAAGCATTTGTTATATGCTATTACTGTGGAAGAATGGGACACACCATGAGTATGTGTCAGGAAGCTCGGGAGCTCAATTTCAGAGGAAGAACTCAAGCTACATCAACATCTCGACATATAAATGATGAAATGAGGTATGTCTTTGATGGAAGATGTTTCATATGCTCTGATCATGGGCATTTGGCCAGAGAGTTTAGCAAGAAGAATGCAGGGAAGGAAAAGGAACGTGAAAGGAGATTCCCGACTCTAGTAGTGTATAATGAGAAATCGTACACTGGAAGACAAGGTGGTAAATTGGAAAATAGGATTAGAGCCTCAGGGGAATCACATGGAGCTGAACGAAAGGCGCATCAGTCACCTCCTCTGTCACACTCACAACCTCTCTCTAAGAAAGAACATGACCAAATCTGGAAGAAAAAGGGAGGAAACACTACAGTTGTGAGTAAGGAGAAAGTACATTCAGTGGAGGACCCACTACCAATGAAAAATAGGGTGGCGACTCATAAATCTGATAAAAGGCAGATAAACAAAGAATGCATTGAAAAATTTGCAAGTCGTGTGCCACAAAAAGCAGTGGAGAAAAGAGGAAGACCCTTGCAATGGTGGAAGAAGAAAGGGATGATGGAAAGAAAGGAGATTCATGCTCAGAGAAATAATCAAGAAAAATGGAATTTTGGAAGAACATCAAAGATAGAGCTATGTACTAGTGGTTTTAAACCCCAAATGGTGAGAAAGGCCAAGCCTACCAAATCTACATATCAGAAAAAGGCTCAGAATGTAGGCAATGAATGCCTAGTCATATGGACAGAACAGTTGAAGTTGGCTAGGCAGCTGGAGGAAGCAAGAAAGAAGTGTGATGCCCTCCAAGAAAAAATCAAAGGGTTGACCCATCAGGATCAACCATCATCCTCATCTTGAGGATTTAGGAAGAAACCCCTCATCCTCTATGTATATAAATGCTATTAACTGATGATCCGTGTGTTTCAGGTTTTAGGGAGATACAATCCAAGGGGAAGTGGCATATAAGGATGCGAAGTGGAGAAGTGATATGCTATAGAGTTTCAATTGATTCAAATCAGGTACTAGAGTTGAAGAAGAAGGGGAGCAGCAGAGCACAATAGGAAGTGATTGTGTTATTAACATTATCTCTTGTTTCCTACATCAAGTTCCAACTCAGTAGGCTTAGAGATTTGGTTAATTTCTCAATGATGAGTGCTAGATTGGCATAAATCATACAGGTGGAAGATAATAATAAATGATGCAGGAGAAGAATGACGTTTATGGGTATAAAAAGTGGGTCTAACCCCAGGAAGTGTTGCATAACACAGGGGTAGCATTCAACAACAAAATCAGATGCCAGATCCATCAAGGAAATAATTGGATGACCCAGCTCAAGTGTTGTCTATTGAGAGAAGACATACTATGGGATAATCAGCAGTGATCAAGCATTTCATGCTTATTTATTTTGATCTAACATTGTGGTATCAGCTGACTGTTTTCAGGATACCAAGAAGCTGCGAGAAGAAGTTGAAAGGAATGATTTCATTGAACAATGAAATACAGAAAAGTAGCTGAAAGAAATGAAGCCACTGAAAAATGAGTCAGTGAACAATTTCCTGACGAAAGTGTTGAGGAAGAAAGCAACACAAGGGGAGAAGAAGTGGTTGAGGGTGACTCAGAAGAAGATACTGATGATGAGTAAAAGGAAGTAAAATCCTTATCTGCACAAAAGATAAATAATCAAGCTGAAATTGACAGGCATAATATCATCAGTGATCACTGAAGATGAAAACGGGGACATGCCATGAATGAAGAGATAGGTCAGAATTGAGAAGAATCAGACCTGGGAGATTGTTTCGAGGCCAGCAGACAAGAATTTCATTGGAACCAAATGGGTCTATCACAATAAGATGAATGAAGATGGCATAGTGATTCGGAACAAAGCACGTCTAGTGTGCAAGGGGTACTCCCAGATCGAGGGAATTGATGTTGATGAGACATTTGCACCGGTTGCAAGGCTGGAGACAATAAGATTATTCCTAGCCATCGCAGTGCAAAGGAAGTTCAAAGTGTTCTAGATGGATGTCAAATCCGCATTCTTGAATGGTGTTCTGGAAGAGGAGGTGTATATTGAGCAGCCAGATGGTTTTCTCATTCATGAGAATGAGAACAAAGTTTGCAGGCTGAAGAAGGCATTGTATGGGCTGAAACAAGCACCAAGGGCATGGTACTCAAGGCTTGATCAGTACTTGAAGAAGCTTGGTTTTCAGCGTGGAGGAGTTGATTACAATCTCTATTTCAGTAATGATAGTAATCAAAGGATGATGGTGTTGGTTTATGTCGATGACATAATATTTGGTGGATCAGATGAAGATCAGTGCAGACAGTTTTCCGAATTCATGAAAAATGAGTTTGAAATGTCAATGATTGGAGAGCTAACGTTTTTCCTTGGTCTACAGGTAACACAAGGAAGAAATGGAACATTCATTTCTCAATCTAAATATTCCAAGGAGGTCCTGAGAAGGTTTGGAATGGAAAATTCCAAGGAGATGAAGACTCCGGTGGCTACCCAGATGAAATTATCAAAAGATGAGGATGGCAAGGCAGTTAATATCACAGAATATAGGCAAATCATTGGAAGTCTGTTGTACTTAACCGCAACAAGGACTGATATTGTTTTCGCCACATTCCAAGCAGCGAGATATCAGAGTAATCCCAAGGAAAGTCACATGATCGCAGTGAAAAGAATACTTCGGTATATTAAGGGCACGGTGGACTTCGTCTTGACATACAATGACAAATCTCAGACAGAGTTATTGGGGTACACTGATGCAGACTGGGCCGGTTCAGCAGATGATAGAAAATCAACGTCAGGTGGTGCATTCTATCTTGGTGGATTTTGTATTTCTTGGCTAAGAAAGAAACAAGATTGTATATCATTGAGCACCGCAGAAGCTGAGTATATTGCAGCCACTCAAGCATGCACACAGTTATTGTGGATGAAGCAGCAGCTTGAAGATATGAGAGTTGAAGTGAAGTCTCCGATCGGAATCCAGTGTGACAACTCAAGTGCTATAAATCTTAGCAAAAATCCTGTCCATCATTCCAGGACAAAGCACATTGAGATCAAGTATCACTTCATCAAGGAGAAGGTTGAGCAGGGAATCGTGAAGTTGGAGTATGTGCCTACAGAGCTACAGGTTGCATACCTTCTGACAAAGGCCTTACCCAAGGAAGCTTTTGAAAGGCATCGACTGGCTCTGGGAGTTCAGTCAATTCCCCACACTTGAAATAGAGTGGATGTGGTCCACCCCCTCTCCCCGAGGTATGATGTGTTTTCCCTACTGTGCTAATGTGTTCTCTACTATGTTACAGACTACAAAGGCATGACCTTTGGGTTCGTTGACAAAGGGGGAGAAAAGTTTTTGTTAATGGGGGAGAAAATAGTGGCTGTTCAAGGGGGAGACAGTGCGGAGATTTGATAAATCATTTTTGATACGGGGATAAGCTGACAGGTGGAGCAGCCAGAAAGGGGGAGCAATGAGAAAGGGGGAGATAATTTTAAATCTGACGATGCTAGAAGTGATCAATCAAATCATAGAAATCACGACAACTGAGGATCGTGATAAAAGCAGAACAGTGGTGTTGGAATGGTGTGAGACGGTGTCCAGCTATCAACAATTGGTATCAACTTAAGAAGTGCAGAAAATATTTCTGAGCAGAGTTGTGAAGAGTTGTCACAAACCCAAAGGGGGAGATTGTTGGGCAAAAATCCCTCAAGGTAACATTGCAATATTTTTGGGTTGATTGTGTTTGTTGACAAAGTAGGCTTTCATGGATATTTGTCGAGTTCCCAAGATGTTTTTGACAATCATTGTCGACAAAGAACAATGAAAAAGTAAAAGGACGATCTGGAGGCGGTACAAAAGAGTAGTACAAGGTGGCGCCGTTTCCCAGTGTTTGCCAAATTTTTGGGGTCCAAAATTTGGAGTTTGGTGAGCATCGCGAAAAGAGGATTTCCATGAAGAGCATAATTTCATATGGCAAAGGCATGAATTTCGCGAAGATAGGATGCATGGTTTGGAAATCGCGAAGACCAGAAGAATGGAGGCGGTGAAGCTTCACGATTACGTCAAGCTTCGCGAACGAAAGAGGATGAAGCGCATCGCGGCGGAGAAGGGCTTTGCGAGAGAGCTTCGCAGCGAAGGCGCGAAGGAATGTTGGGCTTCGCGAGAGAGCTTCGTGGCGAAGGCGTGAGCCGTGAAGGTAAGTTAACGGTGATTCATCGCGACTACGTCAAGCTCCGCGAACGGATAGTTGCCGTGGAGCTTCGCGATTTGGACAGAATTCTGGCAGAAACTTTGGAGCTTCGCGATCTGAGATGACGTGGCGTTGACTTCGCGTAGAAAGGATGAGGGTCGGTGGAATCGCCTATAAATAGAGGCCAGCCCCTTCGAGCGAAGTAGAGAGAATTTTCAGAGAAAATACTTTGCTCTCCATTTGCGAAGGTGGTTCGCGGAGCTAGTGTGCTTCGCGAAAGAGGTGCTTCGCGGCGGCTATTGTAGCTCCGCGAAACCTGCGAGCTCCGCGTTGGCTTACTAAGCTCCGTGAGGGTTGTTGCTTTGCGACGGCTTGAGCATCGCGAGCGTGCTTTGCGAGGGAGCTTCGCGAGTAAGCTTCGTGAAAAGGCAGGAGCTTTGCGAAGGCTTGTTTGAGCTTCGCGAAATTGGGAGCCTCGCATTGTAGGGTGCTTTGCGAAGGTCTTTCCAAAGGTTGTTTGCCCAGTGGATAGTGGCAAAGGGGTATTCATCTACGGGTGAAATTTGAACTTCAACAGAGCATCTACATACAGGGAAAGATGCATTCCTTAATGGAAATGAAGAGACCTACAGGTCTATAAACTGTGAGTGAATCCCTTCCAAGAGTAGTGAGCTTAGGAAGAGGAAGAAGGTGATCCTCTCCACCGGCAGTGAGCCAGAGAGAGAGAAACAGGGAGTGACCCTTGGGAAAGCAGTGAGCTGACCCTAAACAGTGTATAGGCAGTGATCCTGGGCATAGAAGTGATCTAGCCTGAACATTGTAATCCACAGCTAGTGAAGTATAGTGGAATTGGTACGACCGACAACTTGCCGGCGTATGCTCCTTGGACGTAGCCCTTTGCGGTGAACCAAGTAAAAATCTCTGCATCTGCCTGCTAATTTTCCTGCATTGCATTTAAAGCATCATCATCAGATAAAGGAGAAAGTAAGTGATCATAACATACACACAAGTGCAAACAAAGTGACCCTTGTAACAAAGAGGTCAAGATCCAGCGGGGCAGGAAGAACATTGAAAAAGAATATCCATACCCTGATTCACCCCCCCTCTCAGGGTATATAGGCCCCTATTGGCCCTAACATCCCAGATCTTGGAAAGCCATTTGGTGCTGGGGACATTAACCTAGTACACATTCCATGATGGTGTTGTCGTTGGCGTATGTCCTCCAACCAAACTTTCAAGTCACCCACCAATACTAATTTCCTCTTTCATTACCTTGTTTCCTTTCAGGATATGGAAATATTCATGAAATATTTTGTTTAAAAATATATGAAATATATATTTTTATGGGGAAATGGTTTTCATTTCAAAGGAGTGGAACATTGGTTTTCAGAACTTTTCTGAATGAATATTTAAAATGGGGTATTTCCATGAAATGGCATTTGTATAAAATCAAATAAGATTTTTTTGATTGAAAATTTTGGATTTATAAACATTATGGTTTGGAATACATGGATGATTCTATAGTGGATTTGGGAATTTTGTTATGAGGGGAATTTGTTAACATATTGAAGGGCGTTTTGAAATGGATTTTAGTGTTTTGGAAGTTATGTGTGGAGTTTTGAAATAGATTTTGATTTGGTAAATAGTGATCATTTGGATAGTTTTATGAATATTTGGAACTTTTATTTCAAATTACAAGGGTCGAGTTATTACATAAATGGTGGCTGATAAAAAGGGTGTTTAATGAAATCAAAGTGTTTTTAAATAAGGTTAATTTTTTTGAGATTAATGTGTGAGACTTGAAAGTGAGTTTTTATGTTAATGGTTGGTGTTTTTAAAAAAGGTTTTAAAGATTGTAATTGGGTTAACCTTGTGACTTGTGGTTTTGAAAAGTTTTGGTGTGGGCCGATTGTTGTCATGGAGAATGGAATGAATTTTTTTTCTAACCTTTGACAATTTCATGGGAAACGATATGCATGAGTTATATGTGGATGATGAGGTAGAGCCAGGTTGGAATAATTTAATTTATTTGTATGTTCCATGGGGTGTCGTTGGAGAATTGGAAGCCCAACCTCCTGACAATATTTTTGACAGAGTTTTTAAAGAAAGGATTGGGTGTCTTGAGTTTTGGAATCATGTCTTGTTTGTAAGATGATCCGTGTTTGTGTCTCATTTCTATATTGATTTAAGGTATTGGTTAGTTTTCTTCTTTGAGAAGTGTTTCGTGTGGTCTCTGTAGTGATTTTCCCATTCATTAGTTGTTTTATCATGGTATTCTTGACCAACAGACCAATTTGATTGGGTTTTTAGTTTTTCATCATGGTTAGTGTACGCCACCATAAAGAGATAATACGCTCTTCAGATGTAGCCGCGGTGATTCTCTATTTGCTGGACCTCCAGTTGATTGAAGGAATTATTTTCCTTTTTGAGTAATGGTGTCTTGTTTATCCATTTTTTCATCTTTTTTTATGTAAATAATCTCATAGCCGGAGAGTGGATGTGAGAGGGTGAATGAATTTTTTGTTTCCTTAAGTCATTTGATGGTCAAAGGGTAACTTTCAACTTCCTTATGTTCGATTTATTTATTGGAAGAGGCCTTGTTTGGTAAGTGTGGGATGTTGTTTTAAATTACCCTTGGGTCATTCATTGTTTTCGTCTAAGGAATAGGTCTTTCTAGGCCACTAGTGTGAAAATCTAATCATTAGAGGTTGTTTTGTCCGTTCGTAGAAATATCATGTCGTTTAAGACTCTTTTTATACTCCCTTTTCATGTAATATTTCTTTTAGCATCAAATTCCTTGTTCGGTGATTCTTGGCAGTGTTGTGCTCTTGTTCGGTTACAAGGGAGAAGTTTTGGGACATTCCAAGGGCCTCTACCTTGATAGAAGATTATTTTCATTGGTAAATTTCAAATTCCTCTATTTTATATGAAAGTGTATTTTTTGTGTCATTCCTATCTATGTTTCTCATTCAGACTAACAATGGATGATGCACATGAAAAAACATAGATTTCATGTTGGTGATGTTCTGTTTCGAAGTACGTGGATGTCGGGGTGTGTTGTGCCTGGTGGTGTTGCCTCGATTCTGGTATGGTTTCTTGTGGAAGCAAAAAAAGACGTTTTTTTGTGGTTTCTATAGCCTGACTATGAGGCAGGCGATTCTACAGACATATGATCTCTAGTCGTAGGTCCTAGAGTGAATTTGGTACGTAGTCAGGGAAATCCCCGGGTCGTAAAAGGCCTAGGCATAATTCATGTTCTTACGGAGGAAGATGAAGATAATTTAATCCTACATTTTCATTAACCTATTTAAGTTGTTACCTTTTGGTGGAATGTGGAGGGAGTACCAGGTTTCCACATGTGACCTATTTGATCATAGGTCTTATCCCCTGTGTTTGAGAAGGCTTAGTCTTTCAAATTCCAAAGACCCTAGTGGTTGTGTCTCACCAAGTGCATGGCTCTAGTTAAGGGACCTTATGGGGTCTTTTGGGTAAATCAGTCTTGATTTTTTTTGGGTCATCTGAGGATGTGAAGTGGTTGGTTTGTCTTAGACCATAGTTTTAACACTCTAGTAGTTTGTCCCTTCTCTACCCGCCCCTTATGGTGGGGGTGCTTGGTCACTGCTGGGATATATTGATGTTTTTTTTCTTACATAAGTTCTGATGGGGGGAGACCCATGATGGGTATTTCTCAAGTGTCTCTGGAATGAATCAGTCTTGGCCTCTTTCATAATGGTATAGAGTCTGTTTGGGCCTCCCCATGTCAGTCAGTTGGTTCTTGTCTCGGGGGTTTGATGGTTTCTAATGGTGGGGGGTCTATTCGGTCCTCCCCATGTCAATCTATTGGTTTTTTTCATAGAAATTGTTTAGTTATACGTATTTTCTTTAGACATGTGGTGCAGTTATCATTTATAAGTGCTTGACATGTTTTGGTTTGAGAGATTGAATTTTGTGGGTGTGAACATTTTTATCCTTGATCGATCAACATGAAGTGTTCTAGATCTTTGGGGCAGGTGACACTTAGTATAAAGTTTTTTTTACTTATTTCATGACATTTAATTTAAGTCACTTTCTATGAGGACGATGAATTTTCCTCTTTTCGCTTATTTTTTGTTGGGATTCTCTTTAAACCTTAAGGGAGCATCAGTTTTGTTTGGTCTAAGCCTTATTATGGATTTTTAGGGCGGAAAGCATTATGGTGGGGAGAATTGTCACACCTAAACTTTTGTGATATTTTTATTTTATTATTTTATTTGGATTCACGATATTATGTGAAGGTACAGTCTGATTCCTGATTGAATTTTGTGTTTTCGGCAATAAATGAGTTTTTAGGGCCTGACAACATACGAAGAACGGGCGAAGCACGATTTGGAAACCATACGGCTTTTCCTGGGCCACTGTGTAACCTGCCCAATGTTTAATTAATTAAATAAAATGTATTAATTAAAAATAAATAAAATTAAATGAGTGATAAAAAGTAAAATAAGAAAAGTGTGATACAAAATTGATGAACTGTATTAAAGATAATAATAATAATAATAATAATATTTGATGATATTATTATTATTATTATTATTTATATACCTTTTCATTTTATTTTATTAGAATCAATTTATTATTATTATTATTATTGTTATCATAACCATTAATTATATTAATAATATGAATATATTTAAGGTTAAAAATAGAATCTTCCCCCTTTCCTTCCCCAACAGGCACAACCCTCCCCCTATAACCATACCCCACATCGCACTCCTGCTCGACCTGGTCAACACGCACAACTCACCTCCTGCCAGCCCCAACGCTCTCCCCTACTCTCTTTATGACCTCCTACCCATGCCAGCACCCCTAATGCTCAAGCGCGCCCTGGGCCACGGCCTGTTTCAGTGCCCTCAAGCAGCCGCACTCCGCCAGGTCCGTGCACCCCTTGTCTGGCCCACCCCCCTTCTCTATCGGCTCTCCACCAGTGTGAACTGACCCGTGACGCCCCCATTGTGAACCTCCTATTATCGACACCTTCTCCTCAGTCCATCCACAACTCCAGCGACCCCCTTCATAGCCACACCCCTTTTATCTCGTGGTTTCGCCTTGCACTATCACCCTCTCTATGTGATAATCCCCTCGTCAGCGCCTCATGTTCCGGAGCGCAGCCTTTCGGTACCACAATCTCCCCATGTTTCAGTTTTCTACATTGGTTAGTGTTTTTTAAAAAATTACCCCAAAAATATTAGGGCTAAATTCTTGATTGGGGTTATTTCTTACCTCTATGTGGTTTCTATTAGGTGTGGTTTATGTTTGACACGTGATTTGGTATTTTCTACACTAAGGTAGGTGGACCCGCACCCTAGCATATATAGATTAATCTAATATGTTTGTTTTTGTTTATAAATGTGTTCTTTGATTTCATTTTATGGTGTGTCGGGTGTTGTTGAAGTGGTTTGGGAGAATATTAGTTGTGAATTGATTTTAAATAAAGGAAATTTCTATGTTTTTTTGTGTTCTTTGATGAAATGTTTCGAAAATGGATTTCTGGGGTTGTTTGGAAGGTGCAAAATGCGCTTTATAAATGTTTTGACATGCGTGTGTGATGAATTTTTATTTTCTTTTATAAATGTTCATTTCATCCATTTGGGTGTTATTGTCATAAATTCTAGAGGTGTTTAATCCATTTTTTATGGGGTCATACATGTTCAAATGGTTTTTTTATGAAAAATGGGTTATTTTGGGGCATGTTGGCCTTTTTGGTATTTTGGGGAGAGAAAATTGTAAAATGTATAAATGATGATGAGTTAGTTTTTGAATTTTTTTTGATTTATGAATGGTTTCATGAAGTTCCTTGGCCCTTGGTCTTTGTTGTTATTTATTGTTTTTGTTTCATTAATGTTAAAAAAGAGGGATTTGCAAATTATTTTTAAGAGGTGGAAAAATTATTCGAAAGGGGATTTTCCATGGTTGTGTAAAATTTTAAATGAGTTTTTTTTGTAAAGAGTGATGATTACATTGAAATGTTTTTCCTTATTGTGAATTAGTTGTATGTGCATGTGGCCTTTAAATTGAGCATAAGGGAAACTCTTGGTATCTAGGTGGGCGTACAAGGACTAGTATGCTTAATGATACATAAGTGGTTCATCCTGATTTCACCTAGAAGGTTTGATGGTAAAACAATAACAAAACATTGGTGATCATTGGAGAACACAAGGTTATGATGTGTTCCCTACTAGTAGATATTACATGAGAACATAGATCGTTGTGGTTTTTATGCCACATTTACACTAAGATATGATGTTCTAGGGTCCCACTCCGGCAAGATAAACATTATTGTATTACCAACATTACTATACTATTAATGAATTGGTTCCTTTTGTCAGCATATGGAGTACCACATGAGTGTGTTTGTGTTCTTTATGAATTTTTTCCATTATAATGTATTTTTTTTGTGAAATGGTTTTTCTCAAAGTGTTCCTTTTTAACTTTAAGCTTGTAAATGATTTCCTTAATTGTTTTTTAAAAGGATGAGTTCAAATAATCCTGTTGAATTATCTATTTGGCATTATGGAATGGATAATTTTTATTATATGGATCCTTATTGGGCTCTTGGCCCACATCCTACATACACCTTTGGGTGTATATAGACCATGTTCTTTGTGTATCCAATGTTGAGGGATCATAATTTGCAATGGTGGTTCAGGGTGTAGATGGTCTTCACGTGGAGGTTGGTGTTGGTTTCCTGGGGATGTGGATTCTCATGTTTCTTATAGGTTGGTTTTAGAGTTTTATTTTTATTTATTTCTTGCAGTTCCCTTTGGGTTCTGAATTGAGTTGTAGACTTTAAATCATATTATTGTTTTAGGGCATGTTTTGTTGTATGTTTCTAGTTCTAGTTTCTTTATCTTATTAGTGGTTTGTGTTTATTTTTAAGGGTAAATCGTTCCCTTGTATTGGTTTTGATACTTGGGAACTTGTGCAAGCCTGTGGGGACCAGGAACACCCTTTGGGCCTTGCTGCAGACCAAGTCGGTTGCATGGTCGGATGGCAACCCAACATGGTTCGGAATAATATAACCATGTATTTTTAAACTAGATTACCAAAAAACACCAAAAAATAATGATCCAATATGGGTTATTACTGATCTAATTAACATGTATACAAATTTCTTTTAAATAAGGGAGTATTTTACACTCGCGTACCTTACATGAATCTACATTAATGATGTTTTAATACTTTATGGAGCACAAATTTCAATAGTTTCTGATCATAATCCACGATTTAAATCAAAATTTTGGGAACCCTTTAGAAAGCCCTTAATACTGAGCTTTATTTGAGTACTTATTATCACCATCAAACTGATGAGTAGTCTAAAAGGACCAGTCAAACATGAGAGGACATGTTGAGTTCATGAACCCTTAAAATTCAAGGTTTCTAGGATCAATATTTTCCCTTGGTATTGTTTTCCATAAATAATAGTTTCCATTCAAGTATTAAAATAGAACCATATGATGTGCATCATGGAAATAGATGTCGTAAACCAACATGTTGGGATGAAGTTGGTGAAAAAAATATTGTAGGCCCAATGCTTGTATAGGACACAAAAGCGAAGGTAAAGACTATTATAACTCGTAGCAAGGAATATCAATGTATGAATACGATCAATGCCAAAAATTGAAGGAATGACTTCAAATTTTATGTGTGTGTTCGTGTTTTCGTGAATGTATCATAATGGAATGGTGTTATATGATTTTGGTGGAAAGGGAAACTAGGCCAAATATACATTAGTCCTTTTAAAATTATAGATATAACTGGTTTTTTGGTTATCATTTGGAAATTACACCGAGCCTTTCCAAAGATTACAATGTGTTTGACGTCTCTTTATTAAGGGAGTAGATGTCATGCCCAGCACATGTCCTCACATATGAAGGAATACAATTGGAACATTACATATCATACTATGAAGAGCCTATTCAGAATGTGGATACAAATGAATAGTTGTTGTGGAATCAAAAGATTAGCTAATTATGGTACTTGGAAAAAAATCATAAAATTGAAGAGTCGTCGTGGGATACTGAAGATTCTATGATGAAGAACTATCCATAACATTTTATAGGGTGACTATCTGGAAAATTTTAGGATGTAATTTTTATAGTAGAGGTGAATGTAAAGACAAAAAATTATATTAGGGAGATTTATATTACTAGGTTGATTTCATATAGTATAGATCACATATAAAACATAACAGAAAATTATAAATGAATAATGAATTAAATAATAATTTTTTTCTAGAAGATAAATATCCTACACCGATGAAATAATATCTTGACCTTAGGAATTGTAATACAACCCTTATGAATAGTAAATGGGCCTAATAAATAGTAACCTCATCCATGAAATTATAAATAAAATTTACACACCTTATAAATGAAATTATCAAATAATTATATCATATTATATATAAATGAATATTTTAAAAAAATTTAATGAAGTGTTGGTATTTTTGTATGTCATAAATATTTAACTACAATTTTATAATCAATAAAATTATTTCAATGAAAATATATTCATATAACATTTATTCAAAATTTAACATTCTGTTTAATTAATATTTGAAGATAATTTTATGATACCTTAGTTAATTTTTCAAAGTGTTATAAAATCAGATATAGATTCAAAAATATGTACTTCATTGAGTAAATGATGGTTTTAATTAAAAATTAAATATATAATATTTATAAAATTATTATGATAAAATAGAGTTCATTTTCGAATTCTACATGTTGAAAAATGGTTAGGGTGAATTTTTTGTATTTTTCAAAAATACTTGAATTTTGTTAATAGTAAAATATGTTAATTTACAATAAATGGTAAATAAATGATTTATTGAGGCATAGGTGATTATTATAAGCTGTAAGAACAGTTAGTCCATACTTACATATTAATTTATTTATTCCCATGAATCAACGCTATTGATTTTCTTCATAAAAATAATGAATAAAATAACGAGAAATCACCCCTATCCTACACTATAAATGCCACCCCTCACCACCCCTTCTTCTCACACCTTCCAAGCATTGATCCTTATAAAATTTATACAAAAACCTCTTACCAAGACTCTAACACTTGTCTTGGATCTGTTGGTCTTAAAAAAATACTGAAATCATTCTCCTATGGTGGTTCTCAAGGAGGAGTAGTCAAGAGATAAATCCAATACCTTTTCCTTTTAATTACTGTTCGAGTTTTATTCTTTTATTATTCTCTCCTCTCTTTCTCTATCCAAATGATCATGATAACATCAGTATCACAAACAAGGATGGTAATTAATCTATTTTTATGTATAAAAACATAATATTATATATTTATTACAACATTTCTTATGTTCTCGAAGTATCATATTTACGTAATACTAAATTATGAAATCAAATGGGTCTCTTATGATCAATATCTTCTATTATAATGTAAAATATTATCACTAAATATATTATCTAATGATTCATCCTCATATTATATAATGAAATCATATCTTTAACCATTTACACTTCATGTATGTTTATTAATATCATATAAATTCAATTCTTCCAAATTATACCAATTCCACATGAACTCCCATACTCATATACAATTATACAGATCCTCAAGACCATGGAAATGAATTCCTATGAGAAAAGAAATTGTTTATTAAAACTCATCAAAAAGACCATAAATGAACATAATAAAATTATAATAAATCAAATACATTTGGATAAGGTTCTTAATTATTTATTTAATATATTTAATTTTATTATACATGAAGATAATGTGTATCACCCCCGGTTTGAGGTATGTAGCCTTTTTTATACCATTTTATTTTATTAATGTTCTTGGGATGAGATTGGAATAGGTTAGGAGAGTTTGGAATTTTTTTGGAGGCCTTTTTAGGGCTTCTCGATTTGATCACGGTTAAAGGAAACCGTTTGAGAATCCCTAGAAAACTGTATAACTTGATGCCATGGGGTCCCAAAAGGATTGAGCATGGTTTTTCTATCTTTTCAGGGAGGCCTTGAAAAGTTCCTTAGAGGCAGTAGAATCTTCTCGGTTAGCGTACGGTTTGTCAAACCCTGTGTGATAACTATGTGGTCGATTAATGTTTAGGTTTTTTCAAATGGGAACACTTGGGATTGACCTAAATCACTCCAAACATTCTACCACTCGAGTCTCACTCATGATTTTTGGTTATCAATTGTTTAAAGGGCTCTCCCACTCATTGTGGAAGTGATTCGAAGGGGTTTCAAGGTCTTGTAGGTGGTTCATTGAGGTGAGTCTCTCCTCTTGGATACTTCATGGATTCTCTATAGATCTCATCTTCTCTCTTTCATGGTTATCCTGATATACATTCAAAGCATGTAGATCTAGGGTTTTTTATCCTAAAGTGATGATTTTATTTCTTGTTGTTGATATGGAAGAGGATCTAGAGAAGTATCGGTGGGGCATTATCCGGATTTGTGGTGTGGTTGCTTGTGGGTTGATTTCACTGGAACCCCAAAGGTAGGTGGCTTCTCTCTCAACTCCACTTAGTTAGACCTAGTGTCTTTTTTTACAATTAATTTGTTTTTCTAGACTTTTATTGTGAATATGATGTGTGAATATTGATGGAAACCCATTTGGTTAAGATTTTTTGATTTTTGGGTGGAATGGGATGTTGTTGAAAGAGGGGTTCTGTTGTGTGATTTTAAAATGTAGATTGTAAAATTTGATGCGTGGTCTGGATTATGAAAATTTTTTTCAATGAAAATTTGGTTTTATTTAAATGTGTTTTGGAATTGAAAATGGTAGATGGCGTCTTCAATAAATGTTTCATTTATTGATGTGAATTGGCATTTGTTCGAAATGGTTGTGTTCTTATTGTGTGGCATTAGTAATTTATGATTGTTGGTTGATTATGTGTCATGGCTTGTGTTGTGATTGTGTGGATGTGGTAGGGAAGTCTAACTATAAAAATATGATGGATAGAGGATATAAGGGCCACCATTATGGATAGTGTTCAGGAAGAACTAGTAGTTGTAAATGTAGTGAACAGGTTGGATGGAACTTCCACCATTTTGGTTTTCCTTGTTGTGTTTTTCTTTATATGATGGGATTTTTTGGGCTTACTTGTGATGGTGTTATAGCTTATGTCATAGTTGTAGATTTCCCTTGGTTGAAATGGCTTGGTGAGGCCCTGTTTGGATTATGATGAAGGTTTCACTATTTAATGTTTTATATAATTTGTTTTATATAAATGTTCTAGTGGTTCATTCCTAGTGGGGTGTGTAGGGAAGTCATTTGTGGAAATCCTACTATGTATTATTACTCACCCTAGCTTTGTAACATTAGTTCTTTTGCAAATTTTGTATTCCAGGACACCAGTAAGAGTAAAGAATCTCATTTTTCTAGCGGTTCAACATGATGATTTGGTGATGTTGTGGTGCTTTGAGCATGGAGTTTAGTGTGAAGCTATTGTTGGTGTCCTAGTTCTTGGGGTCTTGTTGTGTATTATTCTTCTTGGTACTTTGATATTTGGTTTGGTAGTATTTTAATTTTATAATGTTTATAGAATAGTTGGTTTTCCATTGGTAATGTATTGGTTGTGTTGTTATGTGCACGTGCATCATGTAGTCTTGTTGTTAATGGCATGTTTGGTTGGATGAGTCTCCTCAAGGAAAAGTAGTTCCCCAATTTATTCTCGAAGCCCTCAGAATTTATTTCCAGCCTTCAGTGCCTTAGGTACGTCTCTTAAGGCCATGTAACTCCCCATCCACCTTCTCAATCTAGGGAGGAAGGGTGTGTTAAAATTGGTATTAGTTTGTTCGGTCCTTGGATTTCATGTGAGAGTAGTTGTTCGGTCCGTTGGTGTTGATTATTGGTCTTAGTGTTGACATTGTTTTTGCCCTATTCCTTGAGTCGGTATAGTAGAAACGTATAGGATTTTCATAAAATGGAATGTATAGAATAAAAGGACATAGATATCCCTTTTATTCTGAACTTCATGTTACCAGGGATTTGGGTACATATGTGTTTTGGACACACTTATTGGCAGTGGATGTCTCATTGTCGTGGGTGTAGCCAATGAGATGAGCATGAGATTCATGGTAGAAATGACACCCCCCTAGGATGCATATTCCATCGGGGTATAATGATTTATGGTGTGATATGAAGGTGTGGATATTTAAAATCTAAATTTGGGTTTCAAAATGGAAGGATTTGAAACATAAAACTTCTAGTATTTTAGAAATGGTTTGATTTTAAAAATAGCGCAACATGGGAAATGCGAACTTGTGGAAATGCTTGTTGTTATAGATTCAATGTATTGAATTTGAAAATTTAATACCCTTTAATTTTAAAGGAGTGGGACCTATAGTTGTTTTTTTGATAGGAATGGAACCATGAAGGAATTATAGAGAAAAACAGGAGGAGGCTGCTGAAAATATGGTTGTACCTAAGCCTAACGTGAACCAGTAGCTTGTGTAGAGTATAGTGAAAGCTTTCCCAGCAATGGAAAGTGGGAATAAAGGGGATGAACCAAAGCATTTGGATCATTTATTTCAATTTCAAAGGAAGGGTCCACCCACATTTAGGGGTGATTCGGAGCTGGAAAGGGCTGAAGCATGTCCGAGGAGAATGAGTAGGATATTTGAATTCTTGGGAACACTAGTAGAACTGAAAGTGAAGTTATCCACATACATATTGGAAGATGATTCCCTTCAATTCTAGGAGTTGGCAGTCCCAGCTGGGACGGACTAAGGTGTGATATGGGAGGGATTTTAGGAGTTTTTTAATTAATAATGATACCCTCATATGTTCGGAATTCCGATAACAACAAATTTTTTTAGTTTAAGTAAGGGATCTTATCGGTAGAAGAATATGAGGCTAGGTTTTTTAACTTAGTATGGTTTCAACTGATGAGGTGGGTAGTACATTATTGAAGGTACTAATTTTTGAAGTTGTGCTGAAGAAATAAATTCATTCCAAGATAGCGGTGATTTTTATAAATGATTACACAAAAATTTTTAATAGAGCTATGGTGGCTTAGCGGGATTTTTTGTGGCTAAAGGCGGGGGAATTATGTTGGTATCTATGGGGAATAGTGGGAACATGAACTATGGGATCAAGAGGAAGACATACACTTATTTCTAAGATGTGAGTACAGCTCAGAATCTGATGTCATGATTGGTTAATCTTCTTATGAAGCCTCAGAGTAAGATGAGATGTTTTTAGTGTGCCTCTATAGGGCACATCATGCGGGATTGTATGACACGACCTTGGGAATGTTATAACTATATAAAAATGTGGTATCTTCAGTATTATCTCCCTAATTCTCCAAGGTTAGGTGCTTGTGATACTCCTTAGGGGTCGCAAGTTTCCTATATCTCAACAGGACAGGGGTAGAAGCATACTCCTCATTAGTAGAGAATAGTTAATAATAGTGATTCTGGAAATACAATGACACTTAAGAAGGGTAATAAAGAGAATTGTGTGGAGAGAAAGTAGTTTTTT
Organism: Viscum album; assembly: GCA_963277665.1. Classification (NCBI taxonomy): domain Eukaryota; kingdom Viridiplantae; phylum Streptophyta; class Magnoliopsida; order Santalales; family Viscaceae; genus Viscum; species Viscum album. The sequence continues at coordinate 558,038,163 of OY728138.1, forward strand.
AGAGAGGAACATTTTATCATGGATGACCTGTTGGGACCATCCACGATATAAGATATGGTTCTTTTAAATTCAACATTGATGCATGTTTTGTTTCATATGGGTTCTTCCCATACTATTATTGCATCTCATTCAACTAGATAGTTGGGTTTAACTGTGGAAATTATTCCTTAGATTATAAAACATCAAACTCATATGAGTCAAAGGGAGTGTTGAGAATTCCTCTGTAGAGCGTGTTTCTTAGTTGTGGATGGAATTTAATTGATGTGGAATTTCTCAGTGCTTGATATGGATTATTATTACACAATCATGGGAATGTATTTCGCGGTGATGTTTAAGGAAAAAATAAATTTATATATGTGAATGGTTAGTTTTTTGACGAAGGATGGCATTGAAAATCTATTTAGAGGGGAGAAGAATGAAAATCTAGGTGCAACAGATTTGTTGGTACTATATATTAGCATGGTCTCATATTAGTTAGTGTCTTTGCCGTTGGAATCAGTGGATGGTGTTAAGTAGAGTTTTCTTCTAGTAGTTGTGGATTAGTTTATCAATTTCATTCCTAAGGAAATATTATGTTTTCAACCTATGAGAGAAGTGAAATTTATTATTGATCTCTTTCTTGGGAATAGTACTACATCACATCCATCTTAACATATGGAACCAACATAATATAGTGAATTAAAATTATAGTTGGAAGATTTAGAGATAAAAGGGTTCATCTGGGATAGAACACCTCTGTGGGAAGTGCCAATGTTGTTTGTTAAAAAGGTTGATGGAAATATATGGATCCTTATATATTATCATATACAGAATCAGGTTATAATAATGAACTGATATCCACTTCCACATTTTTATGATTTGTTTGACCAGTTGAGGAGATCTCAAGGGATTTCAAATATTGACATGAAGTTAGGATATCATCTACTATGGGTAAGGAAGGAGGATATTCCCTAAATAGCTTTCAGAAGAATATATTTCCATTAGGAGTAAATGATTATTCTCTTTGGTCTAACGAATGTACCATCTATGTTCATTAAATTGTTGAATCAAATATTTTAGATATATCTGGATTGTTTTGTGGTGTAATTTTTTGATGATATACTGTTGTATTCGAGGAGAAGTGTTAGACATGAGAAGCACTTGGTGATAGTTTTGGGTATTCTGAGGCATCATCAATTGTATGCCCAATTTTCAAAGTGTGAATTTTGGATACAAGAGTTTTCATTATTTGGAAATTTTATTTCTAAGAAGGATGTTTCGGTTGATCCAGAAAAGGTAGAGGCTGTTATATCATGGAAAATTCTAAAGAATGTTTTTGAGATATGGATCTTCCTTGGTTTACTGAGGTATTATTGACACTTTTTTCATGATTTACCATAATTGGATTCATGGATGAATTCTTTTGAGAAGGAAGAATATCTCATTTCACTAAGATGACCAGTTTGAGAAATGCTTTGATTATTTGAAGGTTCTCCCTACATTTTCACCAATATTTTTTTTCATGAAATAGGGAAAGGGTACGTGGTGTATTGTGATGCATCAAGATTAGGGTTGGGGTGTATTCTCATGTTGGGGGTTCATTTGGTTGCATATGGATCACGGCAGTTATGGTTGCATGAGAAGAACTACCCGACACATGATTTTTAGTTGGCGGTAGTGGTTTATGCTTTAAAAATGTGACGTCATTATCTATATGGTGAGAAATTCTCAGTGTTTACCGATTACAAGAGCTTAAAGAATATTTTCTTATAGAGAGATTTGAACTTTTGGGAAATAAGATGGATGGAATATCTCTAGATGTTTAATTCCGAGTTAATGTACACACCGGGTAAGAGAAATTCAGTGGAAAATGCATTAAGTAGAAAATCATATGCTTCGGTGGGGAAGCAAGCGTCAGATAAGTGGTTGTTGATGTCATTTCTAGCCGACATATAGTTATAATGTGAGGAAAGGGGAGACAGAGCGGTATTCATTTCAGTTTCATTGGTTCTTGACTTTGTTGGTTTGGGTAAAAAGGCATAGAAATATGATTCTGAGTGTATGGAAATATGGTCAAAACTCAATGGTGGGGAGACCATTGAGAGCTGGAAACTGAAGGGGAATTCAATCTAGTATTTTTAGGATCAGATGTTGGTACTAATGTCTTGTTTGGAAAAACATATCAGATATTGTAATCATTCCAAGTGGGTTGTCCACCCTGGAATTAAGATTATGTATAAAGTTTTGAAAGCACAGTTTTGGTGGTCTAGTATGAAAAGGGATGTGGCCGAGTCATTCTCTAGATTATTGACTAGTCAGAAAGTCAAGGTAGAGTATCATCATCCAAAATGAATGTTGCAATCTATTCCTATTCCAATTTGTTTGTGAGAGAAAATAGTGATGGGTTTTGTGGAACGTCTTCTGAGAACAGAGAGTAATCACAATTCTATATGGGTGATTGTGGACCAACTCACAAGGTCATCCCATTTCATTATGATTAATGAATCTCATATGGGGGAGGATCTATCCAAAATATATATTTTTGAAGTTGTGAAGAGGCATGGAATTATAGTTCCGATTGTATCAGATAGAGATCTAATGTTCACATATCGTTTTTGGAAATCCTTACAGTACTCCCTTGGGATACAGTTGACGACGTTCACATCATGTCATCCTTGGATAGATGGCCAATCTGATAGGATGATACAATCATTGGAGGATATTCCAAGGGATTGTGTGATGGATTTTTTTGGTTCATGGGAGGATCACTTACCAGTGATGGATTTCTCCTATAATAATAGTTATCAGGAGTCAATACTTATGTCTTAGTTTGAGGCATTCTATGGGCGTCAGTGTCATTCTCTACTATGTTGGGAAGAAATGGGTGAGACTTCAACGATCAGACCAAGTCTTGTCTAAGAGACTACAAAGAAGATCAATTTGATCATAAAAAGGATAGAGACGGCTCAAAGTCATTAGAAATCATTTACATACAATTGTCGACAATCATTGTTGTTCGAGGTGGGTGATCATGTGTTTTTGAGATTCTCTCCTTGGTTGGGACATCATCGGTTTGGGAAATAGGGTATGTTATATCCAAGTTATATTGGTTCATTTTAGATACATGATTGGATTGTAGAGGTGTCGTATCGATTGGATTTTCCACCACAATTCAGTGCAGTACACAATGTGTTTCATGTGTCACAATTGAAAAAGTATCAGTTGAATCGTGACTATGTGATTCCTTGGGATCATGTTGAGCTAGAACCAATTTTTTTTTTGGTACACGTGACAAAATGGATTATGGATTGAAAAAAAGTATTTCAAGGGAAAACATCTGTTCATTTCTTATTTTGTGGTAGAATGGTCAGATCCAAGAGGATACATGGGAGAGGGAGAAAAAGATCGTCAAGCAATGGCTCGAGCTCTTTCGGCAAAGGGAATGTTCTCTATATTCCATGGACAGAAAGTCCTATAGGGGGAGAATTTAGCACCTTAGTTTTGAGGTATTTAGACTTTATTTATGCCTTTTTCTGTGACTAATGTTCTTAGTATGTGTTTGGAAGAGATTTTAAGAGTTTGGAATGGTTTTGAAATGTTTTGGAGTCCTTTTTAAGGTTTCACGGTTTCAGAACGGTTATGGGAAACTGTGCGAGAATCCCAAGAAAACTGTGCAACTCAAAGCAGTGGGGTATCACACTATTTGACCACGGTTTTTCTAACTGTGTGGTGAGGCCGTGCGAGATACCTTTTAGGATGTAGCATCCACATGGTTAGCACATAGTTTGCCAAACCATGTGAGCTACCCTGAAACCCATTAATGTTGTGGATTTTAAAAAACATGAACACTTTGGATTGACCTAAATCTATCCAAACATTCTTCCACTCATGCTTCACTCATTATTTTTAGATCTCAATGGTTTTATGAGCTCTCCAACTCATTATGGAAGCAATTTTAAGAGGTTTCAAGGTGGTTTGAAGGTGGTTCCTCCTGGGTAATTCTTTCTCTTGCCTTCTTCTTGGTTTCTCTCTATATATCCACTTCTCCATTTCATGGTTTTCAAGATATAATTTTTTTTTCAAATATATATAGTGTTCTTTTAGCCTAAAGTGTTGATTTTAGGAATTTTTTATGACATGGAATAAGATCTAGAGCGGTTTTGATGGTGCGTTCGTTGAATTTGTGGTGCGGTTTCATGTGGGTCGATTTCACCAGAACCCTAAAGGTAGGTGGATTTTCTCTCGACACAACTTGATTCGAACTAGTGGATTTTGTTACAATTAATTTTTTTTATTGAAACTAATTTTGAATACGATGTGAAAATCTTCATGGACACCCATTTGGTGATGATTTTGGGAATTTTGGGTGGAATTGGATATTGTTGAAAGAGGGGTTATGTTGTGTGGTTTTAAAATGTATATTTAAAAATTAGTTTCTTGGTTTGGATTATTAAAATGGTTTTTGAAAATGGGTTTCATTGAAAATTTGGTTTAATTTCATTGTGGTTTGTCATGGAAAATGGTAGAAGGTGTCTTCAATAGATGGGTGAATTAGTGAAGTGAATTGGCATGTGTTGGAAATGGTTGTGTTCTTATTATGTGGCATTGGTGCTTTATTCTTGTTGGTTGATTAAGTGTTATGGCCTGTGTTGCAATTGTGTGGAAGTGGGATGGAAGTCTCACTCTAAAAGGTGATTAATAGTGGATGGAATGTCCACTATTATGGATAGTGGCTGGGAAGCACCACTAGTTGAAAATGTAGTGAACATGTTGGATGGAAGTTCCACTATTTTGGGTTTCCTTGTTTTGTTTTACTTTGAAAGATGGGATTTGTGGGTCTAATGTGTGATAGTGATATGGATTATGGCATTGTTACAGATTTTTCTTGGTTTATAGGTATTAGAATGGACATGTTTTGTTTATGGTAACGGTTGCACAAAATAGTGTTTTATAAAATCCATTTTATAAAAATATGCTAGTGGTTCTTTCCTAGTAGAATGTGTAGAGTAGTCATTTCGGGAAATCCTACTCTGTATTATTACTCACCCCTTTTTGGGACTTGGGTGATTTTGTAGAAGTTGTATTTCAGGCCATAGGTATGAGTAAAGAATATCATTTTTCTAGAGGTTCTACATGATGCTTTGGTGATGTTGTGGTGCTTGGAGCATGGAGCATGTCATGGAGCTATGTTTGGTGTCCTAGTTATTTGGGGCCTTGTAGTGTAGTCTTATTCTTGGTACTCTAATATTTAATTTGGTTTTATTGGTATTTGGGAATTGTTAGGGAATAGTTTTTTGTCCATTTCTAATGTATATTTTGGGTTGTTATGTGAACATGCACTATGTAGTTTTGTTGGTAATAGTGTGTTTCGTTGGATGGTTCGCCTAAATTTAAAATCATTCCCCAATTTATTCTTGAAGCCCCGAGCATTTATTTCCATACTTTGGTACCTTAGTAATGTTTCTTAAGGCCAAGTATATCCTCATACACAAACTCAAGACAATGAGGAAGGTTCAGGGTGTTACTAGTGGAATCATTTTGGTTGGCCTCTGGCTTTCAAGTGAGGGCTGTTGTTTTCTCATTTGGAATTGATTGTTTGTCATGGTGTTGACATCTAGTCTTGGCCAATTCCAATAGTAGTGATTTTAGCAATGCATAGGATTAACAAAACACGGAATGAATATCAAAAAAAGATGTAGCTAACCCTCTTATGCTGAACTTTAGGTTACCATGGATTTGGGTACATAAGTGTTTTGGAGACACTTATAGGCATTGGATATCTCATTGTCCTAGGTGTAGCCAATGAGATGAGCATAGAATGCATGGTAGAAATGAATTCCATCTAGGATGCATATTTCATTGGGGAATGATGATTAACGGTGTTATATTAATGAGTGGATTTTGAAAACATGAATTTCAGTTTCAAAATAAAAGGATTTGAAACATGGAAACCTGTGGTATTTTGGAAATGGATCGATTTTTAAAATAGTATAACATTTGAAATGTGAACTTGTGGAAAGCCTGGTTGTGATAGTTCCAATGTATTGAATTTGAAAATTGTATACCCATTCTTGTTAAGGGAGTGTGAAATATGTTTGTTTTTTTATTGATAGAAATGGAACTAGGAAGGTGTCGTAGAGACCAACTGGAGGAGGCTGCTGAATATTTGGTTTTACATGATCCTCATGTGAACCTGTAGCTAGTGCAGAGTATAGTTCAAGCTTTCCAGGATATGGAATATAGGAATAAAAGGTCATGAAACAAAGCATGTGGATCATGTAGTTCCGTTTCAACAAAAGAGTACACTCATATTTAGGGGTGATTTTGAGACGAAAATGGCTGATGCATGGCTGAATAGAATGAACATGATATTTGAATTCTTGGGAGCATCGGTAGAATTGAAAGGGATGTCAGCCACGTACATATTGGTCGATCATTCCCTTCAATGGTGGGAGACGATGTTCCAAGCTGGGATGAACCAAGGTGTGACATGGGAGGTATTATAGGATTTGTTTAAAAAAAATTCTACCCTCTTATGTCCATAATTAAGCACAAAAAAATTTCTTCCTCTTTAATAAAGGGTACTTGTCTATAGTAGAATATGCAGTTGAGTGTATGAACATATTTTTGTTTGCACCTGAAGTGGTGGGTAGTACATCATTGAAAAAACGAATTTTTGAAGCGTGGTAGAACCAGGAAATTCATTCCAATATAGTGGTGTTTTGTATAAATGATTACATGGAATTATTGAATAGAGCTATGGTGGATGAGTGGGATCTTTTCAGGGATACATGTGGAGGATGTATGTTGGTGCCCATGGGGAATAGTGGGAACTCGAAATTTGGGTTCAAGAGGAAGAAGGACACTTATATCAAGGGTGGGAGTACGACTCAGAATTTGACGGTATGATCGGTGAATCTTCCTCAAAAGCCTCAGAGAAATCTGGGATGTTTTTAGTTTGGATCTACTGGGCACATCAAGCAGGATTGTATAGAACAAACTCAAACATGTCATAACTCTATAAAGATGGGGAATATTCATCGGTATTGCTATAATGCTCTGAGGTTGGGTGCTCGTGACACTACATAGTGGTCACATGCATCTTATGTGTCGACGGGACGGAGGAAGCAACATACTCCTCATCATCAGAGCCGAGTTAGAGATGATGATTCTGGAAATTCCATGAAACCTCCATAGGGTAATAAAGAGAAGAGTGTGGAATGAAAATAGTTTTTTGGAGTGGAACAGTTTGTGATGGATGATTAGTTGGGACCATCAATGGTGCAATGTATTGTTCTTTTAAATTCAACGTTTTTGTATTCTTTGTTTGATACAGGTTCTTCTCATTCTTTTATTTCTTCCCATGCAATTAGTTGCTTGGGTTTAAATGTGAAAATGATGCCTTCATTTAAAAAAACCTCATATTGGTCAAAGAGAGTGACATGATTTCCTCTTTAGATCTTGTTGGTTAGTTGTGGATGGCATTGAATAGATTTGGTACATCTTAGTGCTTTAGATTTATTCAAATGACATAATGCTAGGAATGGATTGGTTTGTGATGTTTAAGTCCCACATTGATTTCTATGTGAGAATGGTTAGTTTTATGATGGAGGAAATCATTGAACATCTATTTAGAGGGGTGAAGAATGAAAAGATAGGTGAAACATATTTGTTGGCACCAGCTGTTGGCATGATCTCGTATCAGTTAACGACTTTTTCATTGGAATCAATTGATGGTTTTTAGTAGAGTGTTCTTTTGGAATTTGAGGATCAGTTAATGGATGTCTTTCTTGAATAATTCTTCGGGATTCCACCCATGAGAGAAGTGGAGTTTATTATTTGTCTCCTTATGGGGACCAATCCTACCTCACTTCCATCTAACGTTATGGAACCAGCAGAATTGTGGGAATTAATAGTACATTCAGAACAGTTAGACAACAAAGGTTTCATCCATCCTAGAACATCTTTTTGGGCATTGCAGGAGTTTTTTTAAAGGTGGATGGAACTCTGTAGCTCTGTGTTGATTATCATAGAATTAATAAAGTTAGGATAAATAACCATTATCTACTTCCACACATTGATGATTTATTTGACCATTTGTGGGGATCTAAGTGGTCCTCAAATATTGACTTGAGGTCAGTATATCATCAATTGTGTGTGAGGAATGGGGATATTCCATAAATATCTTTCAGAAGTAGATATTCCCATTACGATTATGTGGTTGTGCCCTTTGGTCTAACTAATGCACCAGTAGTGTTCATGAAATTAATGAACTAGATATTTCATAGATATATGGATTCATTTATGGTGGTATTTGTGGATGATATACTGGTGTATTCATGGACAAGGTTATTACATGAGTAGAACTTGGCGATAGTGTTGGGGATCTTGAGGGATCATTGATTGTATTACAAAGTATTATATTGTGACTTATGGATACAAGAGGTTCATTTATGTGGCCTTGTTATTTCTGAGAAGGGTGTTTCAGTTGATCTAGAAATGGTAGAGGTTGTTATCTCATGGAAAATGCCAATGAATGTTTTTGAGATATGGAGATTCCTTTGGCTAGTTGGGTTTTATCAAAAAATTGTTCATGATTTCTCAAGGTTGGATTCAATAATGATAGCTTTGACAATGAAGAATATATAATTACACTGGGACAAGAAGTTTCATAAATTATTATAAGAGAAAAATGGTGTTCTAAATTTAGTAGCAATCTTGGTTTTTCCTGAACTAGGGAAAGGTTATGTGGTGTATTGTGACCCATCGAAATTAGGGTTGAAGTTTGTTCTGATGATGGGGGATCATGTGGTTGCATATGGATCACAACAGTTGAGGTTTCATGAGTATAACTACACAACACATGATTTGGAGTTAGCGGTACTGGTTGAAGCTTCAAAAAAGTGGTGTCATTATCTATTCGGGAATAAATTCTCAATGTTTACTGATCACAAGAGTTTAAAGCATATTTTCTTATAGAAGGATTTGAATTAGAGGAAAAAGAGATGGATGAAATATCTCTAGATGTTTGATTTTGACTTAATGTACAAATTAGGTAAGAGAAATTCGATGGCAGATGCATTAAGTTAAAAATCATATTCTCAGTTGGTGAAACAAGCATTAGATCAGTTGTAGTTGTTGTCAGTCATATCCAACATGAAGTTGTAATATGAGGAACGATGTGATAGAGCAGTATTCATTATGGTTTCGATGGTTCCCAACATGGTTGGTTTGGTTAAAAAGGAACTGAAATATTATTTCCAATGTATGTAAATGCGGTCTAAAATCAATGGTGGTGAGACCATTGAGAGCTGAGAAATAAATAAGAATTAAATCTTTTGTTTTCAAAATCAGATATTGGGACCAGTGGATTTTCAGAAGGAACTTCTCAGATCATATTATCATTCTTGGTGGGTTTTCCATCCTCTAATTTAGATGATGTATAAGGTGTTGAAATCGCAGATTTGGTTAGCCGGTATGAAAAGGGATGTGGCCGAGTTTGTCCCTAGATTCTTGACTTGTCAGCAAGTCACAACAGAGGATCAACGTCTAACAAATATGATGCAATATTTTCTTATTCTAGTTTGGAGGTGTGAGAAAATAGAGATGGATTTTGTGACCAGTCTTCCTAGAATGGTTAGGAATCATGATGCCATTTTGGTGATTATGGACTGGTTAACAAATTTGGCCTATTTCATTCTGTGTCGTGAATCAAATACGGTGGTGGATCTATCCCAAAATCTATATATATGAATTGGTAAAAATGTGTGGCATTGCACTTTCAAGTGTATCAGATAGATATCCAAAGTTCATATCTCATTTTTTTTAAATCCTAATATCACGACCTTGGGACATATTTGGCGATGAGAACAACATATCATCCTCAGACGGATGGCCAATCCAAGAGGATGATACAAACATTGTAGTATATTATAAGGGATTGTGTGATAGATTTCAGTGGATCATGATCAGAGCACTTACCATTGGTGGAGTTCTCCTACAATAACAGTTGTCTTGCATCAATCGATATGGATCTGTTTGAAGAATTGTGTGGGCATTTGTGTCGTTCTCAGTATTGTTAAGAAGAAATGGGTGAGACATCAATTATCTAACCGAGCCTTGTCCAAGAGACTATAGATAAGATCAATTTGATCAGAACGATGATGGAGACATCTCAAAGTCCTCAAAAATCATATGTAAACTGTTGTCTAAGGTTGTTGTCATTTGAGGTGGGTGATCATGTGTTTTTGAGAATCTCTCTTTGGTTGGGACATCATCGATTTAGAAAATAGGTTATGTTATCTCCATGGTATATTGGGCCGGTTGAGATACTTGAGATTATTGGAGAGGTTTATTATCATTTGGATTTTCCACCATGGTTTAGTATGGTGCACAATTTTTTTCATGTGTTGCAGTTGCAAAAGTATCAGTCAGATCGTGACCATGCGATTTTTTGGGATCATGTTGAGCAATAACTAAATGCTTCTTTGGTGCACATTCCGATACGAATTTTAGATCAGAAATAAAATGTATTGCATGGTACAATAATTGGTTTAGTTATTTTTTTGTGGTATCATGGTCATATTTAGGAGGAGACTTGGCAGTGGGATAAATAGATGGTCGAGTAATGGCCTGATCTCTTTGGGAAAATAGATAGTTCTCTAAATTCTGATGACAGAATGTCCAATGGTAGAGAGAATGTAGTTTCCCCTGTTTTGAGGTATGTAGCCTTTTTATATTCATTTTTAAGTGAGTAATTTACTTGGGAGATTTTGGAAGAGGTTTGGAGAGTTTGTAATGGTTTTGGATGGTTTTAGAGGCCTTTTTAGGATTGCAAGGTTTGAGCATGGTTAGGGGAAGCCACAAGAGAATCCCAAGAAAATAATGAAACTCGAGGCAGTGGGGTCCCACACAGTTTTCATATGGTTTGTCTAACCATGTGGGGATTCTATTTGAGATGCCTTCAAGGTAGTAGCATCCACATGGTTAGCAAACAGTTTGTTAAACCGTGAGAGATAACCATATGACCCATTAATGTTTGGTTTTTAAAAATAAATTACAACACTTGGGATTGAACTAAATCACTCCAAATTTTTTCCACTTGAGCCTCAGTTGGTATGTTCATTTCTAAAGGTTTTGAAGGTCTCTCCCACTCATTTTGGAAGTGATTTGAATAATTTTTAAGGTGGATTAAAGGTAGTTCTTCTTGGTTAAGTCTCTCCTCTTGGACTCTTCATGGTTTATCTCTAGATATTCTCTTGTCCCATTCTTGGTTTTCGTGATATACAACTATTTCATGTAGATATTGGGTTTCCGTAGCCTAATGTGATGATATTAGGGCTTGTTGATGATAGAGAAGAGAATTTAGAGTGGTCTCACTGGTGCGTTCACTGGATTTGTGGTGTGGTTGCTTGTGGGTCAATTTCACTGGAACCCTATAGGTAAGTGGCTTCTCTCTCGACTCCACATGGTTAGAAATAGTGGATTTCATTATAATTAATTTGTTTTTATTGAAATTAATTTTGAATATGATGTAAAAATCTTGGTGAAAACCCATCTGGTGATGTTTTCAGGATTTTTGGGTGGAATGGGATGTTGTTGAAAGAGGGGGTTTGTTTTGTGATTTTGGAATGTTGATTTATAAATTGGATTCTTAGTTTGGATTATTAAAATGGTATTTTAAACATTTTTTCAATAAAATTTTGGTTTTATTGAAATTTGGGTTTTCATGGAAAATGGTAGAAGGTGACTTCAATAATTGTGTGATTTATTGATGTAAATTGGCATGTGTTGGAAATGGATGTGTTCTTATTGTGTGGCCTCAATGCTTTATGATTGTTGGTTGATTATATGTTATGGATTGTGTTGTGATTATGTGGAAGTGGGTGGGAAGTCTCACTTTGAAAGGTGATGGATAGTGTATGGAAGGGCCACCATTATGGATAGTGGTCAGGAAGCACCACTAGTTGGAAATGTAGTGAACTGGTTGGACGAAAGTCAACTGTTTTGGGTTTCCTTATTGTGTGTTTCTTTTCATGATGGGATTTGGTGGGAGAATTTGTGATGGTGTTATGGATTATGGAATAGTTGTGGCTTTCCCTTGGTTGACATGGCTTGGTAAGTGCATGTTTGGATTATAGTAATGGTTTCACTATTTAATGTTTTATATAATCTGTTTTATATAAATGTGCTAACCGTTCTTTCCTAGTGGTGTGTTTAAGGTAGTCATTTGGGGAAATACTATGGAGTATTATTACTCACCCCTACATTGTCACTTGGTTTCTTTTTTAGATGTTGTATTCTGAGACATAGGTAAGACTAAATCATCTCATTTTCTTAGTGGTGTGACATGATGCTTTAGTGATGTTGTGGTTCTTGGATCATGGATCTTGGTGTGGGGCTATGGTTGGTGTCCTAGTTCTTTGGGGACTTATTGTGTAGTCTTACAACTGGTAATCTAAAAATTGGTTTGGTTGTATTGGAATTTGGGAATTCTTATGTAATATTTGGTTTCCCTTTGGTAATGTATGGGTTGGGGCGTTATGTGAACATGCATCGTGATGTTTTTTAATGGTGTTTTTGGTTGGATGTTTCACCTCAAGGGAAAATCATTCCTGAATTTATTCATGATGCCCTTTGCATTTATTTCTAGACTTTGGCCCCATGGGAGAGTCCCTTAAGTCCAATTAACTCCACATAAAAATTCTCAATACAATGTGGAAGGGGAGGGGTGTTATGTAATGTTAAGTGAAGAACACATTCAGAGGGACCCACCCATCACTTGAAAATGTGATATTTGACAAGTAAATTATCCATGCTACTCAGATTGATTAAAAATGTGATATTTGACTAGTAAAATATCAATTAATAAGTTTCATTATCTTATTATCAGTTATATGGATTTTTTACAGAGATTTCATTCCTACCATTTTATGCTGAAGTTTATTTTTAAATCCATGTGTTTTTAGATACTCACTATTCCTAATGTTTTGTATATAATAAATTTTTCTTTATTAATTTCCCTTACTAAACATTTAATCTCATTCCTTTCTTATGTTTTTTTTATTCCCAATATGTGAAGATGAATATTATGAATTTACATTCAAGGATAATCTAGGAGTTATGGACGTTTCCAATGGAATTTCTATATTGTATTTTAGTTCAATTTTTAATTTAAATACTATGTTTTTATCTGGATTTACAAAACTACTAAACTATTCAATCCTTAGACATAAAACATACTTTTAATAATACCAATGTAAAAGAGTAAGGCATCAGCTCCATAAAAATAGGGTCGGGGTCCTTACATACATGATGATGTTATTCACTTATTAGTTATATGAAAATCAAGAGCTACATTATGATATATGGGGGATCAATGTTAAGATGATGTTGATAAACATTGTGTCCTTATTTCTAATTTTTTGGTTTTTAATATTTTGGAAGGTTCATAAGATTATGAATTTATGAAATGGTTTATATAAAACCGTGAAAGTGGTTTTATATATTAATGTATTTATTCTCAAAATAAAGATTCATTACTATTGGATAACCATTTATAATCATCTTTGTGTTACAACGATAGATTGAAGGAATGAATTATCATTCTTTATTAATCTTATGACCTATTGGTTCTATAATAATTATTAACTAACCATAATTTCCAAGAGAAATTTTAAGTGAAAATTGATCAATTCTCTAGTAGAGGGAGATATTGTTCTTAATAAATGAAATTATATCAAGAATGTATATCTTTTTGTGAAAATTATTCAACATCAAGAAAAGGATATTGAAATGTAACTTTATCTTATTATCCTTAATTTTTTATGATATCTATTAACTTTTTCATGGATATTTTTTTAATTTAATTTTTTAATTAATATTCTTAGGATCACCCACTTATTTTGATTAATGCTCTCCACCATGCTCCATAAGTATTTGGGAGTTAGTTTTCTCTTCTATGTCCATGTTTTAACTTCCCAGCAATGTTCTCCTATTTGGAAAACTTGTTTTTGTTACTCCAGATGTCTTTCACACATCCCATTCCCTTTTTTAGGAGAATGTTTTATTAACCCATTTTACCATCTGGGTTTTTATGAAGGAATGTTCAAAGGCTATACCTCTAATGACCGAGATTAATTTCAGGGTTGAAATTAATTTTATGGTGGTAGAATGTAATAAACCTTCATTTTGGGAAATAAATTTTTTATTTTCAAATATATTTAGTCATATCAATATTCTATGTTACACACAACACAGATTTTATCTTATTCTACACAAAACAATATGTTTGTCTTCTGTTATGCACAATTATGAGTTTATCATCTATTATATGCAACATTGAGTTTAAATGAAACATTTCATATAATTAAAATAATATTATTTAATATGATATCTATCACAATGTCATTAGAATGGAATGTATGAATAGGATTAAATAAATTTTGAAAATATTTTTTACAAAGGGATATACAAAAAATTCATTCTCTACTAGTTAATTATAATTTAATATAATTTTTTTTTACAAATAATAATAAAAAATACGAAAAAACTATTTTATATGAATATAATTTCGTTCTAACTCAATAAAATAAAAAAAACTTATTCTGAATTATGATAATAGAAATTATATATTTTATATTAAATAAACTATTTAACATTCATCATATGTATTTTCTAGTACAAAGATTATAATAAATCCAATTTTACACTTAAAAAATTCTATGTTTCTTAAAAGCAATTTTGTCACCTTTTTATTGCAAACTTATTTTAAAAATAATTTTTTTTAATACAATAAAAAATTTATTTAAATAATTAAACTTCATTTTTTAAATCATAACATCCGAAAATAGAGTAATTTTTTTATTTTACTAAAAATTTCAATATTTTGATGAATAGTAAAAAATGCAAAATTTTAATTTAAAAAGACTTTTAATTTAATTTATCTATAAAGATAAATAATATTTAAAAATTGGTTTTAAAGTAAAATTTGTAAAACTATTCACCCATTAATAAAATTTGATTCATTTAAATCAAATTCATATTGAATATAGATATGAAAATTTTTTTAGCTTTTGATTATTTTTTCATTAAAAACTTTTTTTCTCATCATGTATGAGATATTAATTTTTAACTAAAATTTCAAATTCTATGATTTCTCTTTATAAAAATTAATTCTGTATTTGAATTTGAATAATATATATAATTTAATAAATTAAACATAACTTTTGACCAAAAGGAATTGTAGAAACTATATAAATTATTTGATGTGGTTAAAGTAATATGAGTTTAAAGGGAGGTTAAACAAAAACAATAAGGATTAAAATGAACTAAATTTTTTTAAAAGATATTTTATATAAATATATCAACCATTAAACCTAATATTAAGGATAATGGTCCATATTTTTAACCCTTTGGCATATGAAAATAGTGTGATAACTCAAATCATTTCAAAAATACCAAGGGTATCCTCTCCCCCACTTATAAAAGGCCACTGAATCTACTAAACTATTCAAACCATAAAATCCTTTTTTTTCTAGGCCTATACCTACCCAAATAAATTCCCAACATCTATCCCCTGATACTATAATCCAAACTATTTACATTAATCCATCTAAGGGAGTATTTTAGTGTAAGGCTAAGGAGGATACTTGAAAAAAGGTAATGTTCATCGACAAGAGTTTTAGTTTTATTTCTTAATCCATCTCTTCCAATTATTATTCTACCATAATGAAATCACAAAATTAGTGTCTTAAATATTCAAATAACTTTTTAGTTTATGTTCATGACCAAAAACCATATCCACTTCCATAAAATGGGTTAATAAATCTTTTTTTTGTGTATGTAATATTACCGCCTTATGAATCAATGTCATTTGTTTTTTTTCATAACCATCACAAACCAGACCGATTCAATCCTAAATCGGTCACATGGGCCACTCCATGACAAGTCCCAAAAGTTGTTCCTAATCCTCTTGGGATGGAGACAAGCACCGAGGGAATCAACAGAGTATACAATGGAAATATTTCTCCAAAATATAAACAATAAGGCACACAACAGAATGAATGGAAAACCCAATATAGACTTATATCATAATTGAACCAACATCATTTATATGACAAAACCAAAAGTAAAACTGAACGATACAAAAAAACTAACCAAACATGATGAACAACTAACTCCATGTGACCTCTCTGGTCACTCTCCATCACAACAATCCCATGTTGCTCAAGGCAACTGAATTCAAGATAAAACCTACATAAGGGATAAAAATAAATGAATAATATACGCATGAGTATTAAAACTTGGTAGGTTAGCACAATATTCTATTCCTAATGATGTTCTGTTAAAATAAATGAAACACTGATTTCATGTTTGAAATAAAATTTATAAAAGTTTTTTTTTCTAAAAAAGGGTCCATTCTATAGATGTTATCAAACAAAATCTTTCATTCTTTATAAGAAACAATGATAGAACATTTTCCAATGATATGAAACTTCAAAATGAAATCAATTTTCGAGAGGGATTATTTAATGAAAGTGAACATTTAAATAGAACACAGATGATTCTGAATTTTCCATCCAAATACACCGTATTCTTATAGTTGATACAATATATCCAATGAGTAGTAGTCACTGGAACAACCCTAGGCACTAGCTAACTATGGCCCTAGGCACCTCATATCTCGATTAAAAGTATTCATAAAAAATACTCGTTATTATGGATTATCCAATAGTTGGGAACAATACCCATAACCTATTTCTCCCTAAACAACATCATCATAGGTTAGTTAGTGTTGTCATCTTCAAAATTATTAGGTGAAATAGGGACTAAATAACTCTAGATCACTAGAATACTCGTACACGTCTGCCCACCTAGATACATTGGTTTCCCTCTTTGTTCTCCATGAAGTGATGAATGTTATCACATATAAATTGAACATGAAAACTTAATTTCCATTTAATGAATGCACCAAATAGCCCTCAACCATGTTTCACATATCCTCCGTGGGTCAATAAACCACATAAAATTTTCATAAAACAATTTCAAGAACTATAACATGGCATTGTACATAAAATAAATTTAAAAATTATCCTTTAAGGAAAAACACTCACCAATAAAATATAAAACCATATTTTTCATCCCCAAGTCCATTTAAAAAATAAATTTCATGAATAATAAAATAAATCCAATGATATGCTATAGAATACACATGAAAACTAGTTTTACCAAAAAAATGGAAAACGTGAGTTTTAGCATTCTTCACAAAAACAACATTTATCAAAAGAACCAGTTACATTATTCATAAAGATGTGTAAACAAACCATTTTAATAAAAAATACATTTACATAAGCCCCTTAAAAATTAAGGCTACACATTCAAAACCCATACATTTCTATATATATTCCAAATATGAAATTTATGAAGAAAACATGCCCAAACACCCTAAAAACCAATACTCATTTCATTATAAAACTGAATACCATATTGGAAACCACATAATGAAACCAAATATATTGATTCACATTCATCTAATATTTTTCATAAGCCAAACTTATCATTTTATATCACTTTGAGCACACAAATTCCAACTGGACACTTTCACGAAAAAGTGGTATGGAACATTTAATGAACTCAATTCTATTTAACACTAAAATGGTTATAATAAATAATTTTATTACCAATTTTTTTTAAAATTATTAAACCAGTTTCTAGACACCAAAAACTATGTCTGAAAAATAACATAACATTTAAAAAAGAATTGGTGTGCACTTTTATTACAAAACAATGACAATTTTCACAAAACGAGGCATAAACACAACCTTACACACCAAATAAATTTATTTAAGGATTATATAACATTACTCATAATATTTAGAGGGTTCAAATACCAGGAAAAAATGAATAAAAAATAAAAAGGACAATTAAAATAAAAAAACCTACCTCAATTCCTTACGAAATAAAAATACACCCATGATATCACTATTTAAGTGTTTATAATCCCTAAATCCATGAATAAAAGACCCAAACGAACAAAACCACCATAAAAAATCATGGTATAATAGAACCCTTGGACATTTATGACCATGGAAGAATATAGATCCATGAAATAAGGGAAGGCGTAGGAGGAAGGAGGAGAAATGAGAAGGAAACTCACCTTGATAACTAGATAACTCTTTATATTACCTTACATCCGCACCCTTATAATAGATGGAATGGATGGGAACTAAATAGATAGTCTCCACAGGTCTCAATGAACCAGGGATAGAATATTCAGGTAAAATGAGTAAAAAATAAATGATTTATGAATGAAACAAATTACCTTTTCAAATCTAAAAGATTTGAAAAACCTTGAGGATGTTCTGCCTAATCCCCGATTAAGATGAGTTCCAAAGAATAAAAATAGAACCTGGGAGTGAGAATAGGATTTGTGGTTTCTAGTGAGATGGGGAATGATTAAAAAATATTAAAAATAAATAATATATAAAATAAACAAAATACATTTTTAAAATTGGAAATGGTCTCACGAGCTGGCCCAATATTGAATAAATATCCCAAATCTACCATGTTTATGAGTTAATAAGGGTTCCAAATAGATATAGAGGTTTGAATAGGTCAGGGGAGGACAATTGGGAAGAAGAATGGGTGAAAAAATGTTGAAAAAAAAGCTTTGATAAAAAACAAAATTTGTTTCTAAATCTAGAAATGGGCTCACAGTTTTGCCCAAATATTGAAGTGACCACCCTTTTCTCCTAAAACCCCCAAACACGACATGGTAAACCCAATTTATGATTATTATAAAAAGAATAATCTTCAAAACTCAATATCCAACTCTACCAATAACTAATAAAAGTAAATGTATTTCCAACAAACCTGATCAAAACCATGACATGAAATTATGGGGGTGACAATTCACCCAATCATTAAAGCATTTTGGAACCATAAAGCCAAAACACTTTAAAGTTGAAATATTAACACCTAATAACTCCTTATCAACATGGTATATCCTATCAAGCCATGTGAATATCATCCAAAATTAATGGAACTAAATACTCTTTCCCAAAAAAACAACAACTCACAACCACTTCCTGATATTCAATGGAAATATTAAGCCACCACCTCTATAACCAATCCAAGAACCAGATTGTTCGGCCTTCTTCAAATAAACCCAAGGATCACACAACCAAAATTGCACTCACGAAATCCAATGACTGGGGGGGGGGGTTGTAATCGGATCCCCACCATTAAATCAAAACTACAATATGGAAAATCTATAAAGGACAGATCTTAGAGACCCACTGTGGGTCTCCCCACTAGTAGAGACCAACTAGAAATGAACAAAAAAATTCAACATTAACTAGAATCAGGACTCACACACATAGGCCCACCAAAATTCTCCCATAACAACCTCCAAAACCAAGTTAATAGGGTTAAAATATTAACATTTAAACCACCCACTCCCGAACAGAGGGAACAGGAACTTGGCCCAACATTAAGAACAGATCAAAACAACCACCACTTAGGATGGGGAGGGAAGGGGACCCAATATTTGGGCCACTGAAACAAAAAAAGTAATATATGAACCAGTCAACAATCTCTACCTATGAATAGGTATGACCAATACATCACATGATTCACATTTGCATTGCACACATGGATGTTGATTGGAACCCACATCCAAGATGGAATAACCATAGACAATGCATGAGTGGTAAGTCCAACACACTCTTGGCGATAGAAGGAAATTCACATTGATTAGAAACCACAATAAAAAAGAAACTACCTTACCCCAACGATGAAGGTAGGATATTATTCAAGCTCCCCGCACCTCTAGAAATTTCTTGACTATGTGAAAACCTTCACTTCGAGGCATATCACTGGAGAACTGATGTTTGAAGCATCTGATACACTGAAGCTAGGATCTATGGATCACAACGTCCCACAAAACTAACTTTCTCAACAACACACCTTAATCTAAATATGAACTTATAGATACATAGCACCATTCTCTCTCACTCTAAATAAGGAGTAGAATGGAAAAGGAATACAGTGAAACACATCCACATCATTGAACACAACTTATATATCTAAAAGAATTATAAAAATAGGAAAACGCTTTAATTCAACCTTAAACAGCTCTCTATTCCATGAAACGAGATAAGGAATCATCCAAAGAGGTTGATTTAATGTTTGAAACAAATACTTAGGCCGATCAACTAGATGCATTTCCAACAATGAATCATCCATGTCCACATCAGAACATCAAACATATCCTTATAATCCCACTACACATTACTCCAAAAACAATCAACCAACAAGATCCCATCTCAAGACACACCAATAGTATCACATACAACTCATGATGAAGAATACCAAACAAAACACACTTCTAAAACATGAAAAGGCAACCCCTATATACACTGATTTACAAGAAGACAAAAAAACATTCAGCTTAAAATGATTTTTAAAAACAAAATAACATGGTAGATTTTCACATTCACCAATGGTATTTCATCATCTATCACTCACATAAAAATTTCCATGCCACCCCAGGCACCCAACTACTATGCCATACCGAGAATTCATCAACATATCTATACAAAACAACACATGTGAGAAACCATGAAAACATAAATGGCTTAAAAATAACCCTAATTTTACCATCCAAGACATTCACACCATTTAAAAAATCATGTACCTTCCACTGGCACACTAACCACCAAGTCAAAAACCATTTTCATATTTCCACACAACAATCCATTTTACCAATCATGAAAAAGAAACCATGTATGTCTCCATCAAAATCCTATCTATTTTTTCAATACATTTTTCATCATATCAACAAAACACACTTTTTCAAGAACCATTTGAATTTAAACCCATTTAATTTAATTTAAAAAACATTAAAAACAATCTTTCCATTTGGACATCCCATTCCTAATTAAAAAATTCATCAATTTATTTTTGATTAATCTGAAATCCACAAGTGCGAAAACCCTTTTTAGAAAAATACCAACTTCCCAAAACCAATTCCCAAAACAAATTCATCATATTAAAAAACTCTTCAACATCCCAAAACTTCCTATTTTAAATAAATTTCAAGGATAAAATTAAAATAATTCATGCCTTGCAATCATTTTATTTTAATAAATCATATTTTTAGATTATGAAAATTCGATCATGTTAAATCATTCCACTTTTTCCCAAAAAACTTGTTTCACAGAAACCCAACATGATCAAAACATTCATATATTAATAATTGAAGACCGAATTCCTTAATTATCATAGAAGGACTTTAAAAAAAATATTCAGAATTCACAAAAGGTCTAAGAGATGCATAAAATGGAACTAGTGTCGATGGGTGACTTGGCCATATAGTTGGCAGCCATATGTCAAACACACCACCAAAACAGAGAGCCTTTTTAAGAGTATGCCATACCTCCACAATGCTTGAAATGCCCTGTGAGATCACAGAGGCCATTGTTCAAACTCCCCCTATCGTATCTCAATCACTAAACAATCCTTAATAACCAAAGAAACTAATAAAACTGGACATCCCATGGACACTGGAGGTTCGAAATGAGAAAGAGTTTTTGGTGATCTTCCCTAACATACCCATCATGTTCCGAAAATCCTACTTCATATACCTTGACATCCCCCAAATAATAGGGGAACTCTAAAAAGTGAGGTCTTCTATGATCCAACCACCATTGATACCATTTTTTCATGAACCAGCTCGAGTTACCCCTGAACCTGTCACTCAGGCCGCTCCGCGACAAGTATTGTAAGGAGTTACTGATCCTCCTAGGATATAGACAAGCACAGATGGAATCAACAGAGAATATAATGGATCTATTTTTTCAAATATAAAAAAATAAGGAAAACTACGAAAATAATAGAAATCCCAATACATATTTATATAAAAATTTGAACGACATCATTTATATGACAAAAATGAAAGTACTACTCGATGATACAACGAAACCGACAAGACATAATGAACAAATTTCTCCATGTGACAACTTTGGTCACTCTCTACCACAACAATCCCATGTCTCTCAAGGTGAAAAAATTCAAGCTCAATACTGCAAAAGGGATAAAAATACAAGAAGACTACATGCATTAGTATTAAAAATCATAAGGTTATCCCGATATTATATTCTGAAGCAATATACTTTTAAAAAATAAACACCAATTTAATGTTTGAAATACAATATATAAAATAATATTTTTTTAAAAAGGTTCCATGAAATGGACATTATTAGAAAAAATCTTGTACGTTTTATACACAATAATTCTAGAACAATATCCAAAGATATGTATCTTTGAAATGAAAACCATTTTTGAGAGGGATTGTGAGACCCCAACCATAAAGGTTACATACTCATGAATTAAGTTAATAATTAACATTGAGGATCTTTCCAGGATTAGATATTTATAGAATTAGGTCATAAATTTTATATAAAAAGATTAATATTATAAGTAGACACTTAAAAACTCTATCCATTTAAAAAAACTCATAAAAAAAATGTCTAGTTCTTTGTTTTGGAAAAAAAGACTTTTTTTGATCCTATCCTTGACCCTGTTAATCATTATGTCATGTGAATAAAATTTCAAAAACTCAGATGAGTATAAAGAGCTCAGTAAGGATTACATAAATAAGAAAAACTATTAGTTATTCCAAACTACATGTAAACTATGAATATTTATCATAAATTAATACTTTTCACCTTAAATAATTAGAAAAAAGACTTCATTGAATATAATCTCATTGGTTACACTTTTTGTATCCAAATGTATACCATAAATTCCAATAAAGAACAATTTATAGCATATAATGTTTACATGGGACATAAACATAATGAAATGGAAAAACCATACGGTTCACTTCCACACATGTCACTAAATGGAATTTCCATACGGCTGACTTCCATACCCAATGCATTGGATGTTATAACGTAACCACCAATCATTGGTTTGTCACAGAACCACCAATCATTTGGTTTATAAAATAACCACCCATCCTTGCTTTATCATGTAACCACCAGTCAAATGTCCAAGTACCATTACGTAATCATAACACATAAAATATTTCAAATACAAACATTTCAGTTCTAACATTAAATTTCAATCCCAATATATCATTTCAAGATATTGAAATACTCAATACATTTTTAAAAAAAAATTTCAAAACAAAAACACCCAAAAAGGGAATACATGATTTCTTTTCCTTTTAAAAACATTAAGACTTATAGAGAAAGCTAAAAAATGATTACGGTGGCCGAGAGGTTATTGTCGCCGCATATGTTAAAAAAATTATTTTTTAATTTAGTAATATAGTTAGTAGATAAAATATTCTCTTTGAATAAAATTAAATTTCAAAGGGGTTTATTGTAAATCGTGTAAAATAAGGAGGGGTATATTATCAAAACATGCCTCAATGAAAGGAGATTGAGAGTAAGTCCCTTACTTCAAATGTGACTTGACTTATTCATTCTTAAGTTTCATGAATAACAAAATTGCATTAATTTCTACTTGCCTCAAAAGATTTTTCATGTTTATTATTACTTTTATATCACTTATTACCACATAATAAAAATTACATAATTATTTATGTTAATATCCGTTGTTTTCTCAATATTGGGTATTTGAGTTGAAAATGACCTTGTTATAATTACAAATTGTCCATGAGGCCAAAGCGAAATTTTCTTAAGAATATTATTAATCATTTAAATATAATATATATCTAGTATATATGTATTTATAATAGCCCATAAAATTTGGAGATAAGAAAGGAAATTTATTTTTAATGGAGACGGTAGGTCGTACGTACACATGAACACTACATTCATTTATTTTTCATATTAATGAAATGAAAACTAAATGATACATAGGTATATTATCATTCCAATATAATATAATTATATATATATATATATGTTACATAATTTTATTAATTCAATCCTTTATACATTCCATGTATGGAATGAACAAGTCATATCACTTTGAGGGGGAGGTAGTCCACACTTCCTCAAATGAAACTATCGTATTTATACAACATTAAAAGAATAATGGTATGTTATAAATTATAATTAAAGAAGAAAATAGATATAATAGATATAATAAATATAATATATAATTTTATTTCATTCATAATGACCGCTATGAGAGGCGGTAGGAGATAATTGAACAATCATCATTTCGTAAGGCAGTAGTTTGTCGTCTACAAAAACAGTATGATCGTATCCATTAGATGATGGTGTGTGTAATTATAGTTCGAATAATTATCATAAAAAATCCTAGTATATTTAATATACTGTTTTTTTATTAAATAGAAGAATAAAGAGAGTCTAGGGGGTTGGAAAAAGAAAATAAATGAAAGAAGATTGAGAGAAGACATTATCTCAAATCAGGTAACTCCTTTTGATGTAAGATAAAAAGATTTCTTGAATTACCTTATGCATAAGGTAAGGATTGTAAGTGGAATATAGGTATGTTTTAAGATTATATTTTTAGAGTTAGGATGTGCCAAGGGTCTTGAGAGGTGTGAGTAAGGGGTTAGAGGTGGTGGCCTTTTATAAGATGGAGGAGGGGTACTTTAGGAATGTCTTGAAATATTATTTTATTATAAACTGAATTAAATTTTCAAAAAGGTCCAAAACTCATTTAATTCTATGATAAAATTATTATTGTTCAAAATATTATCAACCAATAGTTTTTAGACAAGTTTTGTTTTCACATTTAACCTTATCATTAACTTTAACCATTAGTTAACTAATATAAGAATTACCATGTCTTCTTCTTTATTTATACTATATGGTTAATACTGTTACCATAAAATTCTAATAGAACCTCAAGTGGTTCATTAACGACACTTTACGCATTATTTAAGTATTTTGTCCTAGTATTAGATTTTTAGGACTATTATATCATCTAATAAAAAGTATTTGATTTTAAAAAAATAATTTATGTCAATTTATATACTATTTATATATTGACTTTTAAAAAATCCAAAATAATATTTATTATTTCCAAAAAACATCATTAATTCAAATATAAAAAGTTATACACATCACTAAAATTCATGGATGGCATAAAAAAGTGAAAATAAATTTATTTTAATTTTTATAATCTCATTTATTTAAAACATTCATTAATAAGGTAATCACTACATCATCATTATGTCAAAACTAAAATTATTTATATGATTTATAAAAATTATAAATAAAATACCATGAAGTAGTAAATATTTTTGTCTTTTTAATTAATATTTATAGTCAAATATATCTCTTATATTACCTAATAAAAAATTCTTTTAGGAAAAGATATATGGTTATGTTATATTTTCCTTAACTTTAAATTAGAAGTAATTAAATGTCATTTTCACACACAAGTCACCCCATGGGGTCCTGAAATTGACATAAATATCCCCATAGGCGCACATATCTCATCCAATAGGGTTAGGATTTGTGTTAGTATAGTTTAATATTATTATAATATTATATTTTACCCTTATTTACTAGATTTACCCTTTAACCATTGTAAATAAAATATTTACTAAAGTTATTATTCATAATGTATAAAATTAAAAGGTACCTATTTAGAAAAATTGTACATCCTGATTCAAAATATTCATTACATTTTTTAAAATTGAAAACATTTATGTTTTGAAAATTAAGTTAAAATTAATTCATGTTATCAAAAAGTGTGTTTTTAAAAAATAATAACTATCAAGAGATTGACATGTGTTTATGTCTAATTAAAATGTTAAATTACATAAAATTACAATAACATGATTAAATATTATAAAAATAATCTAATTAAACTTTAAAACCAATTAAAAATATAATCTAAACATATAAATAAATCAGATGAAAAGACAGTTTTGACTTAAAATGGAGTATTTTTCATTATTCAATAAAAAATAAACATTATCAGAATAATATAAAAAATTTACCCAAAGTAAATTTTGATTTCCTGATTCAAAAGAAGAATTTTATTTTGTCAAGTATAACATATACAATCAACAAAAACTACATTTAAAAAGGATTCTCTATCAAAAAGTTTTAAAACTACATTTTTAGAAAAATACTTCTTTTATCCGAAAAATTGAATTTATTCTTATATCATATCTAGAAAACATATAAGATTAATTTAAACATTAAATTGAATATATATAATATATTTTTCATTAAATAAATATCCATAAATATTGATATGAAAACATAATTATTCTCTTTTATATAGGTTTTCATAAAAACTCATCCATTATATTCAATTGGTTTTTATTTCCATTTCAAATAAATTTGTTAATCAATGATTCATCATTTAAAAATCTGTAAACCGTACTTAAAAATAAAGTTGATATTATTCATTAATTCCATTATAATGGCTAGTCTTTAACTATCATTTTAAATAATAATAATAATAATATTGTATTGTTTTTCAGCACAAATACATATTGTGTGCAATGTAAGATTTCGGAGAAGACCGTTGTTGTGTATCGAGTATGCTATTAGAAAAGAATACCATTTAACTTAAAAATAATATCTTATTCATAAGTATCAATATAATTAAAAAATTATTATTCTATAAATACCTGGGTCGTAACATCATTCCCCCTTTTGGAAATTTCATCCTTAAAATTTTGAAAATGGGTTTAGAAACATGATTGAAAGTACCACATCGTAAAAAGAGTCAATTAAACCATCAATTTAAAAGAATAAAAGAGACATACAAAGGTCACCTGAGATAACACATAATAGTATTACATGTATGAAAACATGGATATGGAAGAGAAAACAAACCAGCATGTTCTGATGGAGAGTAATAGAAAATATGATCATGAGAAAGTTAACCACCAGAAAATCACAAACTTTTGATAGGTTAAATGGTCTTTAATTCCCCAGTAGGAAAAGTAAATGATAATTTTTTTAAGTTACTTTTAATAATGTTTCAGAATTTATTTTTGATATTGACTAATAACATAAGGAAATATACTTACTTTTCAAGTATATTTTCATCCATTAATAAACTTCTACCACAAACTCTTCTTTTCTCCAAACGATGTGTATTCAAGATGACTTGGTCACATCTGATGTGATAGAATAAACTTCTATAGAATCACATAATCCACAAATGATTAACTATATATATTGTACCTATCTTTATACATTATCCAAAACCAAAATGGTTAGTACAAGATCATATAATCCCCCAAAAAAGGAAAATCCTTTATAAAAATAAATACTACTCTTAACCTCCAAAATTCAACAAACAATACCCATAATTAAAGAAAGACCATTTGATACACAATTTTCCATTAATTATTCAATATAATCAAAACTATGAATAAAATCCAAATCTTAGAAGATATTGATCACATAGTCTTCCACGATAAATCTTAACATTTATCTCCCAATAACATCGAATACTCTTGAAGTCTCATACTAAAAATTAATTAAACTAATCACATATTCTCCGAGATAGGTTAATAATTCTAATGAATAACACAAATTTATATAAGTACACAATAAAAACATAGATTCAACCATTACTCCTCAAATCCCATAGTATTCAATTTTACTTAGTCACATAGTGTACCCAAAAGATAAAACATCTTCATAAATAATGTTTTTATCTTAATCACCAAATAATTTTCTTATACTAAGGATATCCATTTGATGAGAAATATTTTACAAATTAAAATTATTCTTGATCCATAAAATCATTTAACTAAAAAGAATAAGTTATACTAATCAGTGACTTCACGTTTTCCAGTGGTAGTCGATGCGCCCTTGTTGGCCTTCGGTTATGGGTTCCATTACCATGGCCTTTCCAGACGTGATGGGTTGTCACCCATCCGAGGGGTTTTCCTTTTACTAAAAACATATCATTATTATAAAATTCTCAAAAATAAGATAATTTCCTCAAAAATAACCATAACCTATTTTATCCTCAATGGTTATTTAATACCATTCATTTTGCATCCCAAAATGTAATAACCATTTATTACCTAAAAAAGATCTCAAGAACCTCTTTTTTTATCCATTATGTCCATACATTAAAAGATAATTCAGTCATGAATAACATTTTCACATATCATACTTCAGTTTTACACAAAGTAAAAAATGTATTCCAAAGTAATCCCACCATCAGAAGTTCCTTAATACTTTTAAGCATTTCATCATCCTGAAATCTATCATCACTCTTGAATCCCTTATATATATAATTCTTACTCATTCAACATTATTCATGATCCATTAACCATTATTTTCCAACATATTATGTAATACCTCTTTATTAAAAACAAAATCATGAATCATATCCTATGATTCAATAATATAAAAACATCAGCTAAGAAATAATCCGTTACTTTCATTGGTTATTGTCAGTTTCCTCATCCTCAATTGGAATGGAATTAGGTATTGGTAAACATATATTTTTATGGTGTTTCTTATCCCAATCCTGAACCATCTTCGTAGGACATCTATATGTATAATGACCATGCAAACAACATTTAAAACATTCAATTGATCCCTTGGAAATAAATTCTTTCACTTTCCAAGATTCGACTAGATGCTTCCTTTTTAAATGGAAGGTTCTTTCTTTATGACCTTCGTTACCACACATATAGCATCTACTTGTCCCATTGAAAAATTATCCTAGGTGTTCCTTTCCACGTCTATGAAACATAGGTTTTTTAATACACATACATTATGATTATTACCTGAACATCCATAGGGATTTTGCTTCTTTCATATACGATGCCTTATAAAAATCACCAAGGTTCATGTGGTCAATTGTGACTCCAGATAGTTGGTTGATAATAACAACCAGAGTTCTCATTTAAGCTCCCATTTAATTTTTTTGCTTATTTAGAAAACCTTCATCGTTTTCTTCACATACATTGTTACTTTGGTGTCTGTAAGATCCATCCATTTATGAAAAACATAAAGCTCAGTGTGAGTATATCAGTAAAATCACCATATGATATCTTATGATGTGGGTAAATACTAAGATATACATATTCGTGATATCATAAAATCATTCAATTTATCTAAAATTACTGTGACTCTTTCTAATATGCTAACCATTTGGGTTATGTCACTTATGCATAAATAACACCCTAACCTCTATAGTTATCTAAACCGACCTCTGATGCCAACTATAAGGCCCTATCCTTAAACATTAGATAATCTTAAACTAAGTTAATAAATAAAATTGAGGATATTTTTAGGTTTATTTCTTTAGATAATTAGGTCATAACATACACATAACAACTTGAATATTACAAGTAGACACTTCTACTCAATGTCAATTTTTTTTAAAAAAAAACTCTTAAAAAATAAACATTTCTGGTTCAATGTTCTAGAAAGCACGAATTTTCCATGATCTCATCCTTAACACTATTCATCTTTTAGTCCTGTGAAAAACTTTTCAAAACAGAGGATGAGAATAAAAAGATTTGTAAGGGATACAAAAATATGGAAAATTGATTTTTTTTCAAAACAACATTTAAACCATAAATACTTTTTCATAAAGTAATAATTTTCACATTAAAGACATAACAAAAGCACTTCACTGAATATAATATCACTGCTTACCCTTTTTGTATCCAAAATATTACCATAAATCCCAATAGAAAACAATGTATATCATATAAAGATTATATAGTACATAAACATTCTGAAATGGAATAACCATACCGTCTACTTCCACACATATTACTAAATATAATATCCATACAACCGACTTCCATACCCAACGCATTGGAGGTTATAACATAACCATCTTTCCTTGGTTTATCATGAAACCACCCGACATTGGTTTATCACATAATCACTTTTCAAATGTCCAAGTACAATTACAAAATCATAACACATAAAATATTTCAAATATCAACATTCCAGTAATAACATAAAATTTTCAATCACAAGATATGATTTGAAGATATTGAAATACTCGATCCATTTAAAAAACCATTTTCAAAACCAAAACACCTAAAAAGTTAATAAGGTATATCTTTTCCTTTTAAAAACATTAATGAATATATAGGAATCCAAATAATGATTACAGAGGCAAATAGGTCATTGTCACCGCATACATTAAAAAAATTCCTTTTTTCATTTAGTAAAACACTTCTTAGATAAAATATTCCCTTTGAATGAAAGTAAAATTAAATGGGGTTTATTATACACCATGTAAAAGAAGGAGGTGTATATTATCAAAACATGCCTCAATGAAAAGATATAGAGATGAAGTCCCTTACCTCATGTCAGACATGACTCATTCGTTATTTAGTTTCCTGAATAATAAAAATAAGTTATTTTCAACTTGTTTTAAAACCTTTTTCAAGTTTATTATTCCTTTTATATCACTTATTACCACATTATAAAAATTACATAATTATTTAAGTTAATATCTGTCATTTTTTTGATATTGGGTATTTCAGTCAAAAATGATCTTTTTCTAATTGGAAATTGTCCAAATGGTAAAAATTACAATATCTACAAAATAGTATTAATGATTTAAATAACATATATATTCATTATATATGTATTTAAAATATTCCATAACATTTTGATATAAGAAATTAAATGTACAGTTCATGGAGATGGTAAGTCATATGTACGCCTGAACGCTACTTTTGTTTATTTTTCATATTAAGGAAATGAAAACTAAATTATGAATAGGTATATTATTATTCTAGTATAATATCATTTTTTATAAATGTTACATGTTTTCATTAATTTTTTTTATACATTCCATTTATGGTATGAATGAGTCATATCACATTGAGGGGGCGGTAGTCCATACTTCCTCAGATGAAATTATCATATTTATACAACATGATAAGCATAAAGGTATGTTCTATTGATAATTACAGAATAATAGAGATAAAATTAATATTATATATCATATATAATTTCATTTCCATCATAATTTCAACCATGAAAGACGGTGAGAGATTATTGAACAATCATCGTTTAGTGAGGCAGTAGGTCATCGTCCACAAAAACAATATGTTCGTATCCATTAGATGTAGGTGTGTGTAAGTTTAGTTCTAATACATATAATGAGAATTTCATATTATATTGATGATACTATTTTTTATAAAATAATGTAATAAAGAGTATTTAGAGGGTTGGAGGATGAAATTAAATGAAAGAAGTTTGAGAGAAGACATTACGTCAAATGGGTAACTCTTATAGATTTAAGCTAAAAGGCATTTTAGATTTTCCTTATACAAAAGGTAAGGCTTCTAGGAAGAATATATGGATTTTTGAGCTTATTTGTGTATAGTTTGGACGAACCAAGGGGCTTTAGAGGTGTAATTATGTAGTTAGAGGTGGTGGCCTTTTATAAGAGGGAGGAGAGGTACTTTAAGAATGTCTTGAAATATTATTTTATTATAAACATAATATCAATTTTCAAAAGATCCACAAATCATATAATTAAAATATAATATTATTATTGTTCTAAATCCTCTCAAACAATAGGTTTTATCCAGGTTTTGTTTTAAAATTTAACCATATAATTTAGCTTTAACCCTTAGTTAACTAATTTAACTATTACCAAGTCTTCTGTATATTCATAATATATGGTTAATATAGTTACCATAAAATGAATATAGAAGCTAAATTGATTCATTAATAACATTTTAAACATTATTTAAGTATTTTGGTCAAGTCATAGATTTTTAATATTTTATAACATTTAATAAAAAAAATTTAAATAACTCATTTATGTAAATTTATATACTATTCATATCATGACTTTTAAAAATTACAAAGCAACTTGATTATTTATAAAAACATTATTAATTGAAAGATAAAAAGTCATAAACATACCAAAAATTAGTGGATGGCATAAAATGTATGAAAATAAATCTATTTTAATTTTTATAATCTCTTTTATTTAAAACATTAATAAATAAGGTAATCACTATAACATCATTGTGTCATAAATAAATTTATTTATTTGATGTATAAAAATTATAAATAATATCCCATGATGTTGGAAAATATTTTTTTATTTCAAAGGAATTTTTATAGTCAAATATATCACTTATATAACCCCACATAAAAATTGTTTTAGTAAAAGATATGTTCTTAGGTTATATTTTCATTAACTTTAAATTAGCAGTAATTAAATGTAATTTTCACACAAAAGTGGCTCTATGGGGTCCTAATTTGACACAAGGATGCCCATGGTCAGAAATATCTTATCCAATTGGGTTAATACTTGTGTATGGGAAATTTAATATTATTATAACATTATCTTTTACCCATATTTATGGTATTTACCTTTTAACCACGGAAATAATATATTTACCGAAATTACTATTCATAATGTCTAAAAATAAAAGTTACCTATTTACATAATTTGGACCTCCTGAATCCAAATATGGAATCAATTTTTACAAATTCAAAACATAGAATTTTCAGAAATTAATTTAAAATTAATTCCTCTTGTCATAACCAAAAAGTGTGTTTTTATAAAATAATAACTATCAAAAGATTGACATACGTTTATGTCTAATTAAAAATTTAAATTACTTCCAATGATAAAAATTAGATTAAATTATAAAAAAATATAATTAAACTTTTAATCCAATTAAAAAGATAATATATCCATCTTAATAAATCATAAAAAAAGACAGTTTTGGCTTAAAATGCATTATTTTTCACTATTAATTAAAAATGAACTATATTAGAAAAATACCAAAAATTTACCCAAAGTAAATTTTGATGTCCCACTTAAAATAAAGAATTTTATTTTATCAACTGAAATATATAAAAGTGAAAAAAATTTTATATCATGAGGGCTCTCCATCAAAAGGTTGTAAAACTGAATTTTTAGAAAACAACTTCTTTTATCCGAAAAAAAACGAATTTATTCTTATATCGTATATAGAAAACATATAAGATGAATTTAAAACATTAAATTGAATATAAATCATATATTTTTCATTAAATAAAAATCCACAAAGAGTGATATGAAAAAAATTATTCTCTTTTAAATAGGTTTTCCAAAAACCACATCAATTATATTCAATTGGTTTTTATTTTATTTTCTAGTAAATTTTGTAATAAATTATTAATCTTTTAAAAATGTGTAAATAATATTCAAAAATTCAGTTGATACTATTCATTCTCACCATTCAAACAGGTATGTGTTAAATGCCATTGAAAATAATAATAATAATATTGTATTATTTTTTCAGTATAACTCAGTGTTGTGTGAAATGTAAGATTTCGGAGAAGCCCATTGTTGAATGTAGAGTACGCTATCAGAAAAAACTCCCCCATTAACATAAAATTAATATCTTATTCATATGTAATAATATAAATCAAAAAGTATTATTCTATAAATACCTGGGTCATTATATGGATGCTTTAAAGAATGTATACTTATAAATAAAACACGAATGGTACTGATTTTTCTAGCGAAAGACACCATATATTAATGGTAAATACAATATATCTAATGAGAACTGTACATGGTAACAATCCTAGGAACATGCTATTTTTGGGCCCATGGTATATCGTTTCTCTGTGAAATGTAACCATAAAAAATATCTATTCTCGTGCAGGAGCCACTAGCAAGGAACACTACTTATAACCAAGTGGTCCCCCACATCATAATCATTGTTTTTTTGAGTTTTAACCGTCAAACATGCTACCTGAAACAGGGAAAAAAGCCACTCTAGATCACTATCATACTAGTACACAACTGTCCACCTAGATACCTAGGTTTCCCACTTTGTGCTTGATAAATTTCAACAAGTTTTCACATGAAAATTTCATTTTCATCTCATACATGCACCAAATATTCCTCAAACATGTTTTAAATATCATTCATGGCTCAATAAACCTATTAAAAGTTTAATAAAACAATTTCAAGATGTATAATGTGGCTTCTCACATAAAATCCATTTTAAAATTCTCTTTTAAGGCCAAACACCCACTAATACCATATCAAACCCGATTTTTCATTCTTAAGAAAATTTAATAAATCAATTTCATTAATTATAAAATGAACTCAATTAGTCAAAATGGAATCCACATGAAAACCATTTCTACCAGAAAAACTCCAAATGGTACTTTAAGAATTCTTCAAAACAACAACATTTGTAAAAGGAACCAATTCCACTATCCATAAAAAGGGGTAAACACACCATTGGAAGCAAAAAATCATTTATATATACCCCATAAAAATTCATGTTACACATCCAAACAGGCCAATTATCGGGAACACATTCCAAAAAACCCCAAAAAACTATACTCATTTATTTTTAAAACCGAAAAACATTTTGGACCCCATATAAGGAAACAAAATATATTGATTCACATGTTACCAATATTTTTCATA
This sequence comes from Viscum album, assembly GCA_963277665.1. NCBI lineage: Eukaryota > Viridiplantae > Streptophyta > Magnoliopsida > Santalales > Viscaceae > Viscum > Viscum album. The sequence goes on from OY728138.1 coordinate 558,072,519, forward strand.
ATCTTAACCAATAATTTTATATCACGTTCAGCGAAAAAAATACAACTAGGAACTTTCTCGAAAACATGCCATGAAATATTTAATGAAACCATTTCTATTTAACACAAAAAAGGTTATAAAATAAAATTTCTATTGAAACTTTTTATTTAAATTTATAAATTCGGTTCTAAAAATCATAAACTACTTGCGAAAAATAACATAAAATTTAATAATTCAATTAGTGTATACTCTTACAACAAAACAACAATACTTTTCGCAAAACTGGACATAAACACCCCCTTACACACATAATAAAGTTATTTAAGGCTTATAAAAAAATACTCAGAATGTTTATATTGTTAAAATACCATGAAAAAGATGAATCTTAAATAAAAAGGATAGGTAAAATGGGAAACCTGCCTAAAATCTTTGACCGAATGGAAACGCACACTCGATATCACGATCTGAGGGTTTATAAACCCGAAACTTATCTATACCATCCCCAAATGAACAAAACCCCCATAAAAAATAATGGGATAATAAAACACTAGGTCTTTTATGACCAAGGAAGAAGATAGAGCCACGAAATAATGGAAGGATGATAAAGGAGAAGGAAACTCACTTTGATAACTGGAGAACTCTTCATCTTAACATACATCCACAACCATAGAGGAGAGGGAATGACATGGAACTCAATGGAGAGTCTCATTAGGCCTTCTTTAACCAAGGAAATAATATTTGGGGATAAATAGTGAAAAATGGATGATTATGAAAAAAAAATTACATTTATAAATTTGGATGATTGAGAAACCTTGAGAAAGTTGACCCTAATCCCCAATGAAGATGATGTCCAAAAAAAGAAAAATGGATCATGGGGTGTGCCTATAATTTTTGGTCTCATGTGAGAGTTGTAATGACCTAAAATGATAAAAATGGATAGGATATAAAAGAAAAAAAATGTTTTTTTAAAACTAGAAATTGGTTCATGGGCTAGCCCAATACCTGGATAAATAACCCAATAAAACCATGATTATGAGTTCTGAAGGGGTCCAAATGAATATGGTGATTTTAACAGGCCAGGGTAAGATAAGTTGGAATTTAAATGGGATAAAAATTCTTATAAATTAAATAGTTATAAAAGATTTTTTTTAAATCATGAAATGGGACCACGGTTTGGCCAAATCTTGATGTAACCACCCATTTCTCCAAAAATCCTAAACAATATATGGGGAAACCATGATAGGATGATTAGAAAATTATTGAACTTAAAAACTACACATTTATCTTACCCAAAACCCCTGAAAAGGATCATAATTTTCAACGAACTCGATCAAAACCAAGACATGAAAACTGGGTGTGACAATTACCACATCTCAGGTTGAGTATGATTATGGATAGAAAGTAGATATATGATATTTATATAATAATTATACATACACAATAATTATATTATATATAAATTTTTTACTTTACATACCGTAGGGGATACGATAACATCGTTCGTGTGTAAGGAAGACCGCTGCCTCCCGAAGTGATGTAATTGATTTTCACTAACGCTTTACATTGAATATAATAAGGATAAAATTGATGAATATATGTAATATAAATGATAAAATTTCGATATTAATAATATATTTATCATTCTTAAATTTTAATAAATCATTTTCATTGTTACATTTTTTCTCACTAAATGATTATAACATAATTCATGTTCATGTGGACAACCATATTCATGAAGTGATGCAACTCTCAATATTCATCAGCAAACCCTAGGAATAATAAGTATAATTATATTTAATGAAATAATATTTTATTTATGATATTATAAAAATTCATGAAATATAATATGTTAATTACCTCATTTCAATATTGGTCACTAACAAATTTAAATATTATTGATGTGTGTGTATGGCCAACTGTCTCAATGATCATAACATGTTTCATTTCTCAAAACCATAGTTGAATGATTTGTATTAAAAATTGAATTTATGTAAAAGATATCATACTTATTTCATTCTTATATTTATAGTACTTATGTTAACATGATAAATATAATAGTATCAAAACTAAAAATATCAAAACATATACTAAAAACAAAACATTTATTACCTGAAGTGTGACTTTGTCATAGAATTTTTAATAAATGGGTAATAAGTGGAATTAATTAAATCATTTATGGTATGATATATATGTTTTTTATTTTATATATCTATAATTAAATTATAATTATTATATATGACTCTCAAATGAGTGCGAAGGAAGTCGAGAATTTTGTTAACGGATTTCTAGTATCTCATTGGTTTATGGGATACATATGAAAATTCACCACTTGTTTAATTTTTTTGGTGTATATAATTCATATATAATATGAAATATAATGAATAATATTGTATTAAGGATATTTAATGTATCATTATAGTTAATTAGTTATTTGGAATTACTAATCAAAATATTACTAAAGCGTTAAAGGGGTTTTTCCTCAACTTTCCTTCTTTCAGTCATATGTTCTATTATACACATATATTACTTTGAGAGGTGTAGGTATAGAACCTTTGATATGTAATATAATGAATTTATTTATCCTTCTTAGATTTTAAATATTAATTTTGTTTTATTTTTTAATGGGGATTAAAATTCAATGTTTCTAATGTGGTAAGGATTTTGTGTTACAATATAATATTTTATCAGAATTTTTTGTCATTATGTTTCCAATGATAAAATATTATGATAAATCTCTCAATAAACTAATGAGTTTTCTTATATACTGGTTATTAATGATATTTACATGTAAAATTACTAATTTTTTAATATTTGGTACTTAAAATAATTGAAAAAATGTTTTAAAGAAAATCTGAATGTATTTCTCACATAGATCAGAAATATGTTTTCTTCCAAAAAAAGGTTTTCCCAAAAATATTTTGAATTTTTTTAATGATTTTGTGAAGAAATTTTTACCCATGTGTATATTTAAAAATAACTAAAAATTAACCTTTATTTTTTTTAAAAATAACGTATGTTTGGATTTTATCAAAAAAAAATATAATATTCATTTTAACGTGTATGAGATGAACTGAATTCTTGGACATAATGGAAAATCATTTTATTGAAAGATAATAATTATTTTTTATGATTATTTTCAATGAAAATGATATTGAAAATGATTTATGTTTTAAAAATATGTTTCAAATTCTGAATGAATATTTTTCTCATGATATATTTGGAATTATTTTTAATTCTTTCTTTATATGTTTTAAACAATATTTTAAATAAATTTTTTTTCTAATATATTTTATGATTTTTTTATCTTAAAAAATTGATTTTCAAAGAATATTTATTTTCATCAATAAATGTTCCATGTTATATATCAAAATCATTGTCCTTCTAGGGTGAAATACATAAATATAGATTATCATTTACTAGTGATACTAACCAAGGATAAAATTATCATTGTTTCTCAGAATGATTTATGTTTATGAAGATAATATATTTATGAAAACCATTTCTATTCCATGGGATATATCAGGATAATATTCTCATAAAACCCACTTCTTCTTACATTATTTATATAATGATGAACTAATGAAATGATTTTGGAACTTATTTATTTTCCACATGTTTTGTTAAGATAAAATATTTCATTTCATGTGCTATGATATGATGAATGATTGATTATCTTGTGGAAAACAAATATATTATTTTCATTTGGTGATAGAGGTTATGTAATAACCATATATTGTAGCTATGTTATAACCAAGGATGGGTGGGATATATATCTCCCTATAATTCGTTGGGTAAATATTTATATATCATGATATATAAAAAACACTAATGGGGACTGAACTCTGTTTGTTAAGACTATAATTGAATGGAGAGTGAACTCAGTTTAGTATGAGAAGACTAGAATGGGAGTTAACCGAGTTCAGTAAGGGTCATTGTATATTATATTGGTCATGGGGATGAACCATTACTAATATTATTGTTTGGGGAAAGAACCAATTACACTATTAGTAAAGGACAACCATTGGGGATATTGGTGTGTCCTACACAAGAGGTTTTTCCTCACATAGAGTTCTCTTATATGTTTTATAAATGATCCTAGACTATAAAGGAAATGATTTTCTATGCATATATATATGTCACAATTCGATGTATTATGTTGATGTTATCATCACTTGGATAGTGTTATTTGATTATAATATTATTCATGTCTTATGAAATTCCAACATTTATACCATGACTACTGATTATGATCATTGACATGTAGGGTATGGTTTTCAAATGATATGGTTATTTTCTAAGACCATTATGTTTATGGTATTTCTTGTGCATCTCATTTTTTTATGATTACTCAGCATATGAGCTCACCCATCTTCTGTTTTTTCCAGGTTATGAAGAATGGTTTTATGTAGGAGATCTAAATTGTAAGATCTTTATGGGATACTTTGAATACCTTTTATGAATTAGGAGTTTTGTTATCCATGTTCTCAAATTCACTAATCTGTTATGGTCCTCATGACATTTTCTATATATTGTAATGAATACTCAACTAAAAATATGTAATATGGAAGTATAGAAAATAATATGATTCTATGTGGTTTGTGTATAATATCTTATGGATTAAGTGCCCATTGTTTTTTAAAAATTAAAAGAAATTGTTGAATTCAAGTTTATGAATAAAATTACCAAGGGGAATTTAAATAAATTAAAATTTTAATGGAACGTTTAACCACATATCACACCTTATTAATTTCAAATTAATTTATAAGAAAACAATCATGATACTTAGTCATAGAGTCCTTTGTTAAATATGATACTTGGGGATGGAAAAACTTATTAAAACTGATACTCAGGCATGAGTCCCTTATTAAATTTGATACTCAGTCATGGAATCCATTGTTAAATGTGATACTCAGTCATGGAATCCCTTATTAGCATGTAATCCCCTAATAAATGTTATACTAAATTTTGAAGTACCTTATTAAATGTGATACACAAGCATGGAGTCCAATATTAGATGTCATACTAGGGATTGGAGTCCTTAATTAATTGTGTTACTATGGCTTGTCATCCCTTATTAAATTTGATATAGAGAATTGCATCCCATATTACTCTATAAGACTCATACGACCTTTCATGGGCGCATGAGTTATGCCCCCAGTCCTAGATTGTGTGTTGTATCTATATATATGAATATATATTTTAATATGTATAAAATATAAATATATATACATATCTATATATATACTTATATATATATATGTGGTCACACTTCTTCTATTCATTCTGACTTTGGATGAAGATGGCATGGTTGACCAGGTGTCATTTGATGAACCCAGTTCAGAAATGATTTTATTTATTTTTTAACTAAATTGTACATTATAACTCCACACATATTTATTTTTATTCAAAAACTACATGGTATTATAACCCAATGGTGGTAGACTAATTAGAACATATGAAAACCAATTCGGGCCACAGTTTGGTACCCAAAAAGACCTCATGGTTATATGTTTAAGATCATGGTTAGTGTTATGGGTTTTTTCATAATTCACATGGGATGATGGGAGTAGAGACTGTTAATGTACACATGATTACCTTCTAGTTACATATACTTTTTTATTTATTTCCTTATTTATTATATCCCTACTTTGGTATCATGTACTGGGTGTCTGTTATATGTACCATGGATCATTTTCATGCATGGTAATTTATTAATTTAATATTGACTGTAAGTTAATAATATATTTATCTGCCCATATTTTATCATTGATTCCACCATGATTATTATTTATATAGAGGATATATACTCCCCAATATATAACCTTCAGACCCTAAACAAAAGTTTTTATCATCTGGTGTACTGAGATTCAAGCTTGAGGCCTTGTATCCAACTCGCTATGGGAACCATTTTGGTGGCTCTTGTAACGCCCTGACCCCAGCTACCCAGAGTCGGTGCATTACTTTGTAACATTGGCATGATCACAAAAGATCAAGTCTCAAAAGACCGATTAGTTTAGTAGCCTTGGAAACACTAGATACATTCATAAGTCTTTCATTACATCAAAAAGTAAACAAACTACAATAACATGGTCTTCATAGTCCACACTCATATCCCTTTCTGACTACCCCTGCAGGTCATTCATAAAATACTTCTTCACATCCTGGAAAAATATTAAAACATTGAAAGGGGTGAGCTCAGATGCTCAGTAAGGATAACAATATAGCGGAAGCTTTCATCAATAAACATAAACATTTAAGGCAATGTATAACTAAAACAAAAGCCTTTTAAACTTGAACTTCAACATAATATGGAAAAAGTAAAATGAGATAATTCCATTCACTTCTTCACATGGATATTCTACTGGTCAAATAATCACATGTAATATCAATAACCACTTTCATAATGAGGGAATGTATAATGCTAGACATTCTGAAACATTTTGTCAAGGCCTCGGCCAAGACGTCTAAAATGATTAAGGCCTCGGACAAAACCATAAATCAAATTGGGAAAGGGCCTCGGCCAATTCCACGTCTAGTTGTCTCATGAGACCTACCGATGCATTGAGAAGCTATAGCGGGCTCCACCCATCACTTATTAAGTCCAATACATTCCTCATATGAATAGGTTTAAACATAACATAAATATTCGTATTAAAAATAGCATACAAAACATCAACAATTCCTCCATAAACTATGGATGGTATAAAAATAACACATCCACAGTCAAATATTTCACAAAATGTTCAATGGGAGTTTTGTATCATAAATCAATTTCAATTAAAGTTAAAACCCATCAAAGGATGTTGACATGGATGAAATAAAAGCTATTTGAGAGAAATATCTCTCTTTTTTTGAAATCATTTAAAAGTCCCATAATTATAAAATAATACATTTACTTTGAAAATATTCTTATAAGCTTGTAAGGGAAGCTTCGACGAAGTTATAATGGTGGAAAATAGCCGCACCCGCCGTATAAGTTAAAAAAACCTTCTTACCTTAAATTTGTCAAAAATGTCAAAAAGTACATTGTTTGGAAAACGAAGGTAAGATTCCTTTTAAAAACGTATAAGGCTATAAATGACTTTAACCCATTTTACATTTAATAGTAAATTTTTTTAAAATACATTTTTAAGAAACATGGATGTGGATGATAACGAGGTCCCAGTAGATAATTATGTATAAACAACTTTGGATAATGAAGAGGTTCTGAAGTAAACCCTTACCTTGTACTTTTCCTTGGTTGGGGTAGGTTAACCTCCTGTATAATGGTGAAATAATTGTTATTAAATCATAAAAGAATCATATACATTCATATGATATCATATATGATCTTTTAACATTGCTTTGTTAACAATATCTTAGATTTATCGTTGTTTCGGGTGTTAACTTACTCATTTTCTTTTATATGTTTTGTTACATAAGTTGTGTTTTTCATGGATAGGTTGTATCTTATTCACATCCAGAATGATATCATGTCGCTAAACATTATTTTTAAATCATCAAAGGATAATTATACTTGAATGGATACGACGGAGAATGAATCTCATCGCGTTCGTGGAGACGGTAGTCCGTACGTACGCACGAGCGACAATATCATTATTTTGATATTAAAATAATATATAATTGGATATTATATAATATATACAGAATCATTATCATGTTATATTTATTATTTACATTAATTACATATCATTATTATACCCATCTAAATAATAATATATTGAATAACAATTACACCACGACGTGGAGACGGTAAGTCGTACGTACGCACTTATGGTGACATGTCATTCAAATGATGGTTAGAATACTGAATATGGTTGTTCCATATTTATTATAACATCACAGTATATATAAGATACTGGAGTTATAATTTTAGAATTGAAATAATAAACAAAGAGGGAGTGGAAGAAGAAAGAAACTTGAAAGAGGGTGATGAAAACATTACCTCTTCTTCGGGTTCTTCCTTTTGATTTGATCAAAACGACTCCATAGGATGGCTTTATGACTAAAGTAAAGATTCTAGGATGAAGGGAGAGAAGTTGGGAGATTATTTGGGCAGAGGTTGGCCGAACCAAAAGACTTTAAAGTGTGAATAGGGTGGTAGAGGTGGGGTCCTTTTATAAGAGGAGAGGAGGGTCTCTTTTGGAAAGATTGAAAGGTTACATTATTATACAATGATTTTCAGATTCTAAAGGCCCCACACTTATATAATTCTTGGATAAGGTGATAAGGGTTCGAAATATCCTCATCCAATAGGCTTTGGACAAGTTTATGCCTTTGAGTTTGCATTATCTTCTCATTTTATTTAAATCATTAAATAATGAGGTCATCGCTGCAACATCATGATATCATAAATAATTTAATTTATTTAATGTCTAAAAATTATAAAAAAAATACTATGATGTAGTAAATCTTATTAGATTTCCAATTACTATTTATAGTCAAAAATATGACTTGAATAACCCCATGTAAAAATTGTTTTGGTAAAACATTTCATGTTTGTGTCATTTTTTACATTAACATTAAATAAAAGGTATTTATGTCATTTTCTAACTAAAGTGGCTCCATGGGGTCCCCAAGTTGACCCATGGATTGTCTTGGTCGGCCATGGCACATAACATGAGGGTAGGACATGTTTCAAGCTCATCTCATATTATTAAAATATTATTTTTACCTTAAACTACACTAATTACCTCTAATCGCGATTAAGAACTTAAAAGTTACTATTCACCAAAAATTATTTTAATCTCATTGAACAACATTTTACTTCTTATTGAAAACCATGTATGTCTGATTTTTGAAAATCAAAACACAGATGTGGTAATATTTCATTTAAACGAAAAATTAGTTATTTAACTACCACTTAGTGGTTTCACTATTCATAAAAAATTGAAGTTTTTCAGAACAATGTCAAAATTTCACCCTAAGATATAATTGATATTCCGAATTCAAAAATGATGTCTATTTTACAAAATTCCAAACATATAAGTTGCATTAATTAATTTTATAATTAATTCCCGCTGTCACAACAAATAGCGTGTTTTTAAGAAACAATTTATATCAAAAGATTGGAAATTGTTTATGTCCAATTTCAATGTTAAATTAATTCTAATGACCACCATTGGATAAAATGGTAAAAATATATTCTAATTATACTTTAAAACCACTAAATAGTATAATTTATCACTATAAATTATTTTTATTAAAAAAGTTGTTTTTAAGTATTTTTCACTATTCATAAAAAATTAGAAGTTCTCAGAAAAATACCAAAAATTCAACATAGGATAATTTCGATATTCCGAATCCAAAAATGAAGTCCATTTTGAAATATAAAATTTCTATAATTTTAAAAAGTGGTTATTACTATTCATAACGACTACTATTATTAGTCGCGATGTTTTAGAACTTGAAGTTGCGTACAATGCAAGCTATTGCATTATTGAATGTGAAGCGTATTGTGGAAGCTCGGGGTGTTACATTCTCCCCTCCTTCAATAAATTGCGTCCTCGCAATTTGAAATTTTTCTTGGAAAATAAAAGGTTGAAAATAGAAAATACCTTTGTGGAAAACCCACATCAGAAATAAGATTAATAAAATTTAGCCTTAATAAGAGGGAAAGGGAAATGAAAAAGTCACCACCCAATTATGATCTCGATTAGGAGAACATTGGTGGAAATTAGAGACATATAATTGGAGGAAAAACGTAAATATTTGTAGGGAGTGATTGAGGTCATCAATCACAATCAACTGTCAAATTGAGTGCCTCAAAGCCTTCAATCTATGTTGATTTAAAATATCATCAGTTCAACAAGACATAAGGTATTAGGATAACACATTTTTTTGTTTTAATATCCCTTTACTATAGTTTAAGAATTAATTTATTCATTGAATAAGAGATAGGTATATATATATTTATTCTTGACAATTAGAGTTTCAACCTTCAACTCATCTTTCACTCAAAAAGATAATAGAACTCAAAAAATATTATACTTATACTAATTGTATAAGGTTCCAAATGTTAACACATAACATTTAGATTAGGAAAAATATTTTGTAATAAACAGGGACTTCCTGTAGGCTAGTGGTAGGAAATAAAGGCTTTTTGTACTACGGTTGTGGGTTCGATTCCTGCAGCTTTGTCCGACGCGACGAGTTATGCCCCACCCTGTAGGTTGTCCTTTTCCTAAAACTATAGAATTATAATATTTGAAAAATAATCTTCATAAATGTTTTAACCTTAAACAATAATATCCAAAGATCAACTTAATCTATTCCAACCTTTATAGTTATCCAGAATACCTCAGTCCAGACTTTCTCTAAAAGGTCTCTAAATTCCAAAATCAATTGTAACCTCAGATTCCCCAAACAAAGTAAAGTTTTTCTTATTGTCACATACTAAAAATATGATTACCTTCATCATATTAAATCCTTAATGAAAACAAGGTGTACTGCAGTACAATCCTTATATATATATCACATTATTCTAATAACCAAAATATAGTCCATGAGTCCAAAAGCACCAATACATTAATTATTCCACTTCAACTGTAGTAACAGCATAAGATTGTCCTTGATCCCTTGGCCTTTTCTGAGGTAATTTTCCCTGACGCTTAAGACATTCATTTGCATAATTCACCATTTCCCTACAATTGTAGCATTCAACATTGATAGCCTCTTTCTTTCCCTTGCAATCACGCGCCTGGTGACCTTTTTATCCACATTTATAACAAACTCCCATTCCTTTTAGGCAAGTACCAGGGTGATTCTTCCCACAATTATCACATAATGGAAAATCCTTCTTTCCCTTTTTCCCTTTATCTGTCTCTTGTCCCACCGTTCTCTTCTTCTCTTGCTTTACTTTGTTGTCATAAGACTTAGAGAATTTTTTTTCTGTCTTGATAGCACATAAGACAATATCTTCGTATGTTGAGAAAGATTGTGATACTAAAGCTCTACGGAGAAATGGTTTTAACTCATCAATGAAACGATCAATATTACTTCTTGGGTTACGTATATAATCTGCGGCATGCCTCGCTAACCTTGTAAATTTAGCCTCATACTTTGCGACATTCTCATCCTCCTTCTGCCTCAGACTCAGAAATTGCCCTTCCATATCTGCTCGATGGTCATGTGGAAAGTATTTTTCTAAGAAAAGATCTTTGAACTCTATCCATTCCATACTTGATACGTCATCATCTTCCTTTGTATTTTGAATCAATGACCACCATTGATCGGCATCTCCAGTGAGGTGGTAAACTGCCATGATAACCTTCTCCCTTTTGCAACTCCCCAAGGCGTGGAATATTTTCTCTAAGTAGTTTATCCATTGCTCAACTACTAACGGATTTGTACCCCCATTAAATGTTGACGGTTGTTTCCTCATGAAGCGGTCTAACATTGATCCTCCATGTTGTGGATCAGGGTGCTCCATACGAGTAAGGTTATTATTCATAACCTGAATGAGTTGTCCCAATATGGTAATAAGTTGATCAGCACCAGTTGTATCTCCAGATCCACAATAATTATCTTGATCAGGAGGGAAATCCCTACACGGAGTGCGTGCATTGATATAGTTTCCATTCCTTCCACTAGGCACCATTTCTAAACAATGGCATAAACTAGATTAGTTTATGAATTAAAATACATAATTCCATATTTGTAAAACACTTTACATAAATTGAACTATTTATGGATATAATCCATAATCATAAAAAGTAATGTTTTCTTTGAGGAAGTATATAATCATAACCCTTCATAGTGGTTTGTAAAGAAAATGAGAATTATCCTAAGCATATCCCTCGGGAGTGTCGTAACCAAGAGTGCAGCAAGGCCCGTTGTCGTGCACCAGTTCCCGTTCGAGTCTAGCTCAAAGCGGTGTTTTCGGGTTTTACCCCTAGTTACATCTCTTCCAGAGCCGCCTCTACCTGCTCGTATCCAGACAGGGATGTATTTCTCGGAAAACTCACAAAATCTCTATAATACCAAAATTCTAGGAAGTTCTTCTATACTAATCCTTAAAGTCTATCTTTGGGCTATGTGCTTTAATCAGAGTTTATCTAAATCTAGCTTCCAAGGTTAGTACTAAACTACCTCTGATACCAACTGTAACGCCCCGACCCCAGCTACCCAGAGTCGGTGCATTACTTCGTAACATTGGCATGATCACAAAAGATCAAGTCTCGAAAGACCGATTAGTTTAGTAGCCTTGGAAACACTAGATACATTCATAAGTCTTTCATTACATCAAAAATTAAACAAACTACAATAACATGGTCTTCATAGTCTACAATCATATCCCTTTCTGACTACCCCTGTAGGTCATTCATAAAATACTTCTTCACATCCTGGAAAAATATTAAAACATTGAAAGGGGTGAGCTCAGATGCTCAGTAAGGATAACAATATAACGGAAGCTTTCATCAATAAACATAAACATTTAAGGCAACGTATAACTAAAAAAAAGCCTTTTAAACTTAAACTTCAACATAATATGGAAAAAGTAAAATGAGATAATGCCATTCACTTCTTCACATGGATATTCTACTTGTTGAATAATCACATGCAATATCAATAACCACTTTCATAATGAGGGAATGTATAATGCCAGACATTCTGAAACATTTTGTTAAAGCCTCGGCCAAGACGTCTAAAATGATTAAGGCCTCGGCCAAAACCATAAATCAAATTGGGAAAGGGCCTCGGCCAATTCCACGTCTAGTTGTCTCATGTGACCTACCGATGCATCGAGGAGCTATAGCGGGCTCCACCCGTCACTTATTAAGTCCAATACATTCCTCATATGAATAGGTTTAAACATAACATAAATATTCGTATTAAAACTAGCATACGAAACGTCAAAAATTTCTCCATAAACTATGGATGGTATAAAAATAACACATCCACAGTCAAATATTTTACAAAAATGTTCAATGAGAGTTTTTTATCATAAATCAATTTCAATTAAACTTAAAACCCATCAAAAGATGTTGACATGGATGAAATCAAAGCTATTTGAGAGAAATATCTCTCTCTTTTTTGAAATCATTTAAAAGTCCCATAATTATAAAATAATACATTTACTTTGAAAATATTCTTATAATATTGTAAGGGAAGCTTCGATGAAGTTATAATGGCAGAAAATAGCCGCACCCTCCGTATAAGTTAAAAAAACATTCTTACCTTAAATTTGTCAAAAAGGTCAAAAAGTACATTGTTTGGAAAACGACGGTATGATTCCTTTAAAAAAAATATAAGGGTATAAATGACTTTAACCCATTTTCCATTTAATAGTAAAAATGTTTTGAAAGACTTTTTTAAGAAACATGGATGTGGATGATAACGAGGTCCCAGTAGATAATTATGTATAAACAACCTTGGATAATGAAGAGGTTGTGAAGTAAACCCTTACCTTGTACTTTTACTTGGTTGGGGTAGGTTAACCTCCTGTATAATGGTGAAATAATTGTTATTAAATTATACAATAATCATATACATTCATATGATATCATATATGATCTTTTAACATTGATTTGTTAACAATATCTTAGATTTATCGTTGTTTCGGGTGTTAACTTACTCGTTTTCTTTTATATGTTTTGTTACATAAGTTGTGTTTTTTATGGATAGGTTGTATCTTATTCATATCCATAATGATATCATGTCCTTAAGCATTATTTTTAAATCATCAAATGATAATTATACTTGAATGGATACGACGGAGAATGAATCTCATCGCGTTCGTGGAGACGATAGTCCGTACATACGCACGAGCGACAATATCATTATTTTGATATTAAAATAATATATAATTGGATAGTATATCATATATAAAGAATCATTATCATATTATATTTATTATTTACATGAATTACATATCATTATTATACCCATCTAAATAATAATATATTGAATAACAATTACACCACGACGTGGAGACGGTAAGCCGTACGTACGCACGTATGGTGACATGTCATTCAAATGATGGGTAAAATACTGAATATGGTTGTTCCATATTTATAATAACATCACAGTTAATAGAAGATACTGGAGTTATAATTTTAGAATTGAAATAATAAACAAAGATGGAGTGGAAGAAGAAAGAAACTTGAAAGAGGGCGATGAAAACGTTACCTCTTCTTCGTGTTCTTCCTTTTGATTTGAACAAAAGGACTCATTAGGATGGCTTTCTGACTAAAGTAAAGATTCTAGGATGAAGGTAGAGAAGTTGGGAGAGTATTTGGGCAGAGGTTGGCCGAACCAAAAGGATTGAAAGTGTGAATAGGGTGGTAGAGTTGGGGGCCTTTTATAAGAGGAGAGGAAGGGCTCTTTTGGAAAGATTGAAATGTTACATTATTATACAATGATTTTCGGATTCTATAGGTCCCAAACTTATATAATTCGTGGATAAGGTGATAAGGGTTCGAAATATTCTCATCCAATAGGCTTTGGACAAGTGTAAGCCTTGGATTTTGCATTATATTCTCATTTTATTTAAATCGTTAAATAATGAGGTCATCGCTGCATCATCATGATGTCATAAATAATTTAATTTATTTAATGTATAAAAATTATAAAAAAAATACTATGATGTAGGAAATCTTTTTATATTTCCAATGACTATTTATAGTCAAAACTATGACTTGTATAACCACATGTAAAAATTGTTTTAGTAAAACATTTCATGTTTGTGTCATTTTTTACTTTAACATTAAATAAAAGGTATTTATGTCATTTTCTAACTAAAGTGGCTCCATGGGGTCCCCAAGTTGACCCATGTATTTTCTTGGTCGGCCATGGAACATTTAATGAGGGTAGGACATGTGTCAAGCTCATCTCATATTATTAAAACATTATTTTTACCTTAAACTACACTAATTACCTCTAATCGCGATTAAGAACTTAAAAGTTACTATTCACCAAAAATTATTTTAATCTCATTGAACCACATTTTACTTCTTAATGACAACCATGTATGTCGGATTTTTTAAAATCAAAACACAGAAGTGGTAATATTTCATTTAAATGAAAAATCAGTTATTTAACTACCACTTAGTGGTTTCACTATTCATCAAAAATTGAAGTTTTTCAGAACAATGTCAAAATTTCACCCTAAGCTATAATTGATATTCCGAATTCAAAAATGATGTATATTTTAAAAAATTCCAAACATATAATTTTCATTAATTAATTTTATAATTAATTCCCGCTGTCACAACAAATAGCGTGTTTTTAAGAAACAATTTATATCAAAAGATTGGCAATTGTCTATGTCCAATTTCAATGTTAAATTAATTCTAATGACCACCATTGGATAAAATGGTAAAAATATATTCTAATTATACTTTAAAACCACTAAATAGTATAATTTATCACTATAAATTATTTTGATTAAAAAAGTTGTTTTTAAGTATTTTTCACTATTCATAAAAAATTAGAAGTTCTCAGAAAAATACCAAAAATTCAACATAGGCTAATTTCGATATTCCGAATCCAAAAATGAAGTCCATTTTGAAATATAAAATTTCTATAATTTTAAAAAGTGATTATTACTATTCATAACGGCTACTACGATTAGTCACGGTGTTTTAGAACTCGAAGTTGCGTATAATGCAAGCTATTGCATTATTGAATGAGAAGTGTATTGTGGAAGCTCGGGGTGTTACAGCTCCCATGTAAAGTCTCTACAATACAATCATTCGTTTTCAATTGCAAAATTTACCCTCTTTTGACCATTTTACACCTTTAATATTCTTCATAATTTACTTTCATTTTGTCTATATTATTCTTCATCTTGTCCTTTCTCAGGGAAACAAGTTGGAAATTGTCTTATCATATAATAATTTTAACATTTAAATTTTATTTTTTATTTGGATCATTATTTTTTATCATTATATATCTTTGGATAAAAAATAAATGAATTCATAAAATTATATAGTATATATATCTATTTTATGATTCATATCTATTTTTCTTATTTGGATTATATTTTTATAATCCTTTTTAGTGATTAAAAGTATCACCTTCTTAGATTTTTCATTCATTCACAACGGTGACACAATTTTCATCTCATAAACATTCAAAAAATTATTGATTTTGTCAATGGTCCACTCATCCATGTCATTATATTCAAGTTAAAAACAACTGAATATGTTTTTTCCAAGCGTAATCTCATCAATTTATTCCCCATGGTATAATTTTTTAAGAATTTCACTATTATTTTGAATCAGGATAAAAAATATCATTATTCAAATGAAGAATTGATCCACTACTTTATCTTATCTAATTTAGTTATATATGAATTTAGATTATTATAATTATAAACAAATCTCATTTACTTTCTAATCTACTTCATTGATTTCATTAAATCTCTTTTATACTTGATTTACTATATTTTCCCCTTAACTCATTTCAACTCCTCTGAGAGGGATGAAATTAATACATTTTGTACTCTCCTGTATGACTCAAAATTAATCTTCTCAAATAAATATAATAAATTAAAGATAACATTAATGAAAATAAAATATATATCCATGTTAAAATACATTCTAATCCTATCTTTAAAATCACCAAAAAAAATCTAGGATTTAGACACGAAATTACTTTCACTTTCACTAGTACAGGCTAAAAGGTTTGAAACAAATAGTAAGAATAGTAGTTTAAAATTGAATAACTTAATAACAAATTTTTTCCAATAAGAGATTTTATTACCATTAAAAAGGTGGTTAATATAGTGGTTAACCGAAAACATAAAACTCATAATCAATAAATTATCATCATTTTTTGTAGGTATGGATCTCAAAATTGATAATGAAATGAAAAGAGATTAGTTAAAGGACACACAATTCATAAGTATAATATACATGGATCACCCACTGTAGTTATCAAATGTACATAATAATTATTAACATGTTCCTTTTTTCTTATAAAAACAAAAATAAAAGATATGAGAGATGAATCAAGACTCAAAATTATTAGATGGAATGAAAAGTATTAATAATTCAACTGATATTTTGTTTACTCACCTCATGTGCCATCAGAATATGGATATCATGTGAACTATTTTTATTCAACTCTAATATTATCCAAATTCACCTTGTAGTTATTTAAATAATGAATTCTAGTCTAACTCACATTTTCATGAAAATCACCAAATGATTTGTTTTTTCATGCATGCTATTATATATAAAGAATTAATTAATTGTTTCGTAGCCCCCTCAAACAAGAAATAATGTACATATATGATAGATAAATTAAGTGAATCCAAAATTTCCTATAACACCATCACAACATATATTTATTTATCATGTACTGTGTCTTATATTTAATCATGTCTCCCTTTAGATGTGGAACGACTAATGTGATGTGAACATTGTGACTTTGGAATGATCAATGCAACACCTCATTCAAGTGAGACATAAAATCATAACAACATTGCTATGGAATCATGAATCTATTCTATATTTCTCACCATACCACTACTTTTGGCATTATAATACTCTCCACAACATTGTTATCCATTTAGTACACTATACATACTCTCAAAGAATCTTTGTTTCTTCACACAAAAAACTATTTTGGTGAGTTTTTATCTTAAAAGGCATTAGTTATACTCATAATAAAGGCCAATTATTTATTATAATATACTCATAATGATGTTATAGAATAAAATTACATAAAACATAGCTACTATTAATCTCCTATCAACATCATGATGATTTAAAATCATCCATGGTCATGTTTTCAATAAATACAACTTGAAAACAATTCCAAATATCAAGAATAAATTTCATCAAGTTCTATTCATAACATTACTATGATGTGAATTATATATACACACCACACCATAGGATTTAATTGTTTTTAAGATTACTCCAACTCTCGGAGTAAGAATAATACCATTTTGATCTTTTCATTATTGTGATCAAAACATAACTCCACTTTGATAATTCAATTTATAAGAGATTTCTCAAAACAAATAAAAACCCACAATAATTAAGAGATCTTTAATATGTTCATAAACTGCAAGAGATATTCAATATTCTTGGTGAAAAAATAATCTAAAGGAAATACCATGACATATTAAATTAAACTATGTTATGGTATATGCTTGAATAGACCACATCGTGTTAAATGTCACTACATCATGTTGTTGTTCATAGAAGTTTACAAGTCATGTGATAAAACATTGCTATAAATTATATCTCATGTCTAATTTGATTATAATATGTTTGATCAGTATGTGATAATTATCTAAGGGTTTTAAATATGAAGTATCATCATCAAAATGTTATCCTCTCATTATAGGGATTGAGACAAAAGTCCCAAAGAGTTGTAACGTTATAAAATAAGAGAAACATATTATAAGTATGGGTGAATGGTTCAGTTATAAGTTATTTCCCTCAATGGTCATAGAAAAATGTTCAACCCTCTGTTGATGGAAATGTTAGACTAAAATTTGACTGTTTTAATACTTCTCATGGTTGAATCCCTCTACCATTCTCATGTTTTTTATTTAACATTATAGTTATAGTAAAAAATAGAGGGTAGAGGATATCTATTGATAATTCAAAGATTCACATAACCGATAGATACACATGAAAAGAAATTTCATTACCTAATTATCCATGATCACTACCATGGAAAAATGGAATTTGGTGGATAGATTCAGATCGACAGAGAAAAATGTACATCATCCATCATTTATTTTCTTTAATACAAACAAATAGATATATATTATGGATTTATAGCAGTTTGTTGATTTTTTTACTATTATTGGATATGTGGAATCCCATTCCATATATAATAGGGATATAATATCATATTTCATCCAGTTTTGATTATTTCCTTGAATGAATGAATAAACACGAAAATTCATATTTCTATAGCTATGATATATATTGTATGGAATGGTAGTGGTTCATGGAAATAATCAAAATAATGACATATTTCATGTTAAAATGGGTGTGGTCTTATTATTTTCGTGACAACACAACATGGTTTATGTAAATCATCCATAGAATGTATCCAAAAAATAGGGTATCATAAGAAAATTTCAAAACACCCTAGACTATTGGTAAATATTTTTATGGTTTTTATGGAATAAAATTTCATAACAACACCAAATAATTGTAAAATATGAAAATTTCTTAATATTGGGTAGTATTTATGAGTTTTTATCCAATAATAGTTTCTATATATCTAAAATTTTCATCATTTTTGGTGTGTCAAAATAATAAAATGCAATAATTGTAGGAAAAATGATTGTTGTGTTTCACATTTATAAGAGATGTCACATGCAGTCAACCATTACATAGTATATATAAAAACTATTATGGATTTACCCATGGAAATTGTTGTCACCCAAGGGTAGACTAAACAATAGTGAACGTCAAAAGTGGTTCTGATGGTTACAGTTTCTATGTAAATTTATGTTTTTCTATTTCTCAAAAACCATCATCAAAATAGGCGTCAAATGAGTTCTTTAAAAAATCAAAACATATTTTGGTTGATATAATATATGATTAAAGTGGATTTACAAGTTTTAATAACTTATAAAGTGTTTATAAAGTATAATATATAGTAAAAATAAGTGTTTATATTTATTTATAAATTTCTTATAAATTATAGTATATTATTCTTGTATTAAAATGACTATTTTAGAAAACAAAATATTTAAAAATATCAATATTTGATTAAAAGTATGAATAATGATAATTATATTATATTTATCTTGTCTAAATTGTTTATTTCACTATAAAAGTTTTCAAAAGTTTTACAAATTTTAAATATGAATATGTTCATATTCGATACTATGTGCATTGATAATATAAATGAGTTCATGTTGAAAATATTATGAAATGAAAATTTTTCTTTATTTTAGGGATAATCTATAAAGCATAATTAAATTATATGTCTAATAATTTCATTATTCATGACTAATTAAAAATGTTCTTGTTGTATCTGAATTTATTAAGAGAAAAATTCTTTATTATTATTATTATTTAATTTAATAAAAAAATTATCTTTTTATATTATGAATTTATGTTCAATTCGGTGTAAATTAATTCAATATAAATCTTGAAATTATCAAATATTAATTTAAGGATTTATTTTCTAGGAATGATAATTAATTAAATTTTTACCAAGCATTATGTTAGATTGTTCATAGATTATGAGCTTCAAATTATTGATTATTATAATTTATATGTATTCGGTGTAAAATTTTGATAGAATTGATGTCTTTATTGAGTATTAAACCGTTTTTAGTTGGGTTTTGGGTATGAATTTTATAATAACATTTCATCCATAAACATTTTAATACTTACCTTAGTTTATTTGTGAATTTACTTGATAATTTCTCCAAATTATTTGTTGATTATTTAATATATAATGTTATTTAATATTATTAAATGAATTTTGAAAATATAAATAACGATTTACTAATTTATTAAAATTATAAAATCATTTTTAGGAAATAATTTCTGGCTTGTATTTCTATATCAGGACTTGATTTTGAAAAGGTAATAGATGAACTGTTGACAAAAAATGTTCTCAGCGCCATGATTTCCCTAAACCTAAGAAGTAGCCACTAAGACACTAATATATTACTAGAAACCAATCAGGAAAGTCTATTAAAGTGAATTAAAATACCATATATGGGTTGGCATAAGGGCATGAAACTATTCATGTGTGAGGATATAGTGAGACAATAGGTCAAGTATGGATTTCACGAGGTAGGGCATGCAGAGTGGAATAATAATGTATAGCCACTCCCCAAAAGGTTGGCACCAAATAATTTACGAATACACTAGCTCCACTAATTATTTTTATAGATAATTTATTACAAGTCAAGTATTATTAAGGTGCGCTAAAATAAGTTTAACATCAATATGGGATTTACAATGCAGGGAAACTATTCACCACTTACCAAAACTTCATTTCTTTGTTTGGAACCCACATCACCCAACTTATACATATACCTATACTAAAACTATCTATCTATCCTTACAACACCGATTCCACTAATAATGTAGAACTTCCATGAATTTCACTACAATGCTTTGACTCAATATCCACTACCATTACGAGACTAGAAAATAACATAAGAGTACCACTCGATGTCAACTGATAAATTATGAGGTATTATTATGATAAAGATACCCTTACATGATTAAAAAGTAAAGGTTTTTTATTTATGAAGGATCTATCTATAAGGTTTCCATGTTGAGTTGTATGGGGGGTAAAATGGAGGAAACTAAATGATGGGTTTAGGACATGAATACCTAATACACATTGTATATAGTTCAAGCATGATCACATAACAGAGGGTCAATTATTTCACATGATGAATGGTTGTATGTGTTATGATATTTGGGAATAGATGAAACAAGATGGGATTTTGATATTCAGTCCATGAATGACTATTCATGGTGTCAATTTAAGGTCATCAGAAAAATTAAAGGTCTTATTTTATGGTTCATTTATATAATATTGCAGTTTTATAACCATGAATCTCTTGAAAATTCATCGGTGATATATAGATTGAAAAAATATAATACTATGGGTTTTTTAGGGTTTATAAAAGGTTTTTTTCGGCCACTAAGGAAGAGATATCGGAACCATGAATGATTTTCAATGAACTAGATACTAGAGATTCTACTACTCGAGGTTAGATCTACTATGTTGGTATGATATTATTCTATTTTTAATACACCCTCATGATTAGAATGTGGGGTTTATTATCCTATGTCATGTAATGTAATGATGGAGATTTGTGTTATTGGGGTTCAATTTCTATTTTATGGACTATTCTCTATTGTGTAATATCATTTAAATTTATATTTCTCTACTCTTCTTATATTAGAATAAATGACATATGAATTTAGAATGATTTTTCATTTCATGAATAATCACGTTGAATTATGCAATACGACTACACATTTTAGGATGATTTCCTTTAAAAATATTATTGATCCACCTATACCATTAAGAAACCCATGTATTTGACAATAATAAATGGTGATTTTTTTGGGAGTTAATGTGGAAATAGAAAGGACTAACCTAGTCTTCAAATTATGAATAACATGGAGAAATAATTTATCAATAAATTATTGTAAAATATGAACCATGAGTTATAAATCATGGTTTTATTTTTCCTATTTATTTTAGATTTCAATTTTCACTTATTTTTCGATAAAAAATTATTTAATTATTTTTCGTATGTTTACATAAATCTTTTCATGGGATCGATATTGAAGTAACCAAATAATATATATTTTAAATTTGTTATTATTTTTTGGTATTTATACATTTCTAAATTTTCTAATTCTATTTTAAATAACTGTACACATAAGTCCATGATAGACAACTCATTGACCTGGGAGATTAAGATTTCCATAGAAAAGTGGTGGTTGGATACTTTTTGAAAAATATTTTATCTTATTTTGATTTTACTTTATCAATACTATAAGACTTTGTATTATATATTTTCATTTAAGATATTCAAGTGTTTATTTATAATATATGTGAATATAGTTGACTATTAATTTCAATAAGGTATATATGGTATGATTTATGAATGTAGTTATAGGAAAAATATAGTTTGATAATATTTATAATGTTTAAGGAATATGGTTTCAAAATTTAATTATTAGAATAATGCATATAAGTAAATTGAATAGTGAGATTATGTGGTAGGATATTATAACCCACATTAAAATATTTAATTATAGATTACTTTAAATGAAAACATTTTGCAAAACCATGTTCATCCAAATTGGTCGGTCAAGACAAAGCATGGTGTTTTTGGATTACATTTTCTAATTAAATGAATATATAGGTAACCCTAATAGTTGGGTGCAATTTCATGGAATTATATTGGGTTAAAAATATCTAGGAGGAAAGAAAGTATAAGTTACGAAATAAATATAGTTGAGATAATCCATATGAAATTTTATGAAAGAATTTGTATGCTCCATTATCCAAGATTCATAAATTATATAACTAGCATTAGTGTTTACTTAATAAGATATTCGGTGCACTAAATGATAAATTAAACCAAATAATAGTGAAATATAGATCATGGATCACTATTGGATATTTTTTACTGAAAATGTGTAAACTATTTTAATTGGTTAACATTTAGAAAAATCATCAATATTAAATTATAAAAAATGATACTCATATAATAAATGAATCATCCATTCATAAAAATTTCATCATCATCATAAAACTAGATTATGATTTGAATAGTAGAAAAAGAGAATATTAATTTATGAAAAAAAATTATAATGTTATAGGAACTTGTGAATAGATCTCATACAAGTGGGAAACATCGATGTGTTAGAGGAAAAACATCCAAATAAATATCCAACTAAGAAACCTAGCCAAAAATAAAACATGATTATATTAATAATAATAAATACTATATCCATTTATCTACATTTTTTTTTCAATAGATCCAAATATTAAAAAAAAACATGAATCTATATTTTTTTCAAATGACAGAAAACATTAAAATTACCTCTTATGAATAAGATAGACATAAGAGATATGAATTGGGGAATAAAGTATTTTGGGGTATTATGGAATTTTATTCTTCTATATCATGTCATTTACTCAATATTATTGTGTGTGTAATTGACTTATAGAGATTATGATCACTACTTGGTCTTTATTTGGCCATTATCTTCATTCTGAAATCACTATAGGAGTGGTTTTGAAAATTATTTGGAAAAACAACATAAATGATTTCATAAAAATTTTACCAATTCTTCTTAATATGTTTAGGATTACTATATTCAAGATGTGATGTTTAGGATCATGTTCCATGGTGATAAAATATATTTTAAATAGTAATTTATTTTAAAAAAATGATTATAGTGTGTTGGGACCATTTAAATTGGAAGTTTCTTTCAGATGCTGGAATAAGTATATTTCGGTATGTTTTTTATGTTATTTTCATTTCGAAAAATCACTTCAATTTGAATGTATTTGTGTTCTAGTGAAGTATTATCAGAATCAAGGGATTAGACTCAGGGGATCATACATATATTTCTTATGAAATTGTATCATTTACAGTTTTCTCTTCTAAAGAAGTTTCATAGGTGAACAACTTTTTCAAACTCAAATGTTTTCCTGATGAAGTCCTTTAAATGGATTGAGATGTTTTATCCAATGAAGAATTTATTTAGATATGTTATACATGAAATTTTATGATTATTTCTACGAAAAAATTCTCAAAAATTGATAGTCGATTTGTAACTTCTAATCCAGGCCTTGTGAAAGAAAGGACGTAAAAATGTCCTTAGGCATTCAATGATTTGGAAATCATATTGGGTTTTTGATTGGAATATTAAGGTTTTTTAATGGATGAGAATTCATTGAATGTTACAAAATTATTTATATGATTATATTTCGACCTCAGTTTTATTAACATCATGACGAAGTTTTCATACAACCACTAGTTTTTCAAAGAAAATATGAATATGATTCTACCATGGTTATATGAATTTTATGTTTACTACACACTGAAGTGGTTTAGATATTACAAGTTTGAATGTTTTTTTTGTAATATTTATTGAATATTTTTTACTGATCGATCAATTATATGTGGAAATTAATCATATGAACTGATTTGAAAAATTAATCGTCGGTTGTTGTATTTAAAAAGGAAAGCAGTCATTGTATTTACCGTCCCATCAGACAAACTAATCCACCAGTATATCACATGGTTGAAAAAAAAATTTCTAAGACAATAGGGGGCAGAAATATAACATCAAATATATATTTCCATCTAAGTAAGAAAATTTCCCTACCTAAATGGACCGGACATCCTAGAGTTGTGGAGTTTTATTAGGATGAAAAAATTTTGGCCCTAAAAAATCAGATAATATTCAGAGACCATTCAATTAGATGAAATAAAACAATTTATTCAACCATTTTCATATTATCCAAATAATTGGAGTGTGGTCTCTAGATATATTAGTTTGAAATTGGTTCAAGACTCATTATATAGGAAGTGACACTATTATGTCATCGAAGGATGAGATTCATCGAACATAGTGCAATAATCTGAGGTATATTTGACCAAATAAATAATTTATAATTTTTTTATGTTCCATCATACGTTTTTTGGGTTATTATTTCTTTAGAATTTTCAACAATGTATATGGATGAATATATTCATTTGGTTTTGAGCCTTCGAGTGTGAAGTCTTCTTTTTTAAATGTTTGCAATCTGATCAATAAAATTAGAATGATAAACTATTTCAAACTAAATAATCATTTTTTTTAATTTCAAAAAGACTATAGTTGTGATAATATTAAATAAAATTTGAGAAGAATCTACTTGAGTTTATAAATGGGTATAAACTTTCTGAATGGAAGTCAAAGGAAAATGAAATTTGGGATTTTAAAATTTTTGTTAGCGGGAAAGTGAAACTATTTTCCCTACCTGATTAATTATGAAGCACCTATAATTGTTATGAAATTTGGGTTGTAGAAGTGGAGGTTTTGGTTTAGGATTTAATTTTTATGAAAATTGTTTATTGGACTGAATAAGTGCTCAGAAGATGTTATGGTCAAGATTTACTAGATCGGACTAAGTCATTAGACTAAGAGATAGGAATGGAAGATTTGAGAAAAGATATATGTGAAGGTGACTTGTGTCTATACAAGAAAATATACATTGTTTCTAGACATAAGAATCATACTAATGAATTGTAGTGGGTGATTAGATTTAACTTTTGTAAGAAGTCCAGAAAAAATGAAAAATACCTATGTAAAAAATATGAAGGTAAATTAAAAAAAGAAAAAGACATGGTTTTAGTATTATATACATAAAAATGGGTGATTATGAATTTGTTGGTGACTTATTTTCAATGGTGAATGATATTGTGATCACTATAATATGTCTTCATGATAAGATGGATGATTAATCTATTGTTTAAAAGATCATATGAATTATTACTCACAAGTTTGATTTCAATGGTTCATATTTGTAAGATTGATATCCTTAAGCTCTATCTTTGGATAGCCATTATAACACTCTTATTAGATTTGACATGAGAAGGTAGAAAGTTATGGAAATAAATAAAAATATTGATCATGAAATTTACTTCACAAATTTCATAAAACAGAAATAAAATAATGTTATTAAAGATGGATAAGTTAGGGATTATCATTCTGAAAATTAGATTAGGTAAAATTTTGATTAATTTTTGTCCTTATTTTATTAAAATGTGAAAATAGAAATATTTAAGTACACCAGAAATATACTACCAATTTTTTTTGAATGTGGAGTTATTGGAAATTTTGCGGCAAGCTATCCTAGAAGAAAGAATGTGGAATAAATTGAGTAAGTTGGAATAAGTATTAGAAAATCCTAGAATTAACATGTTGAAAAATCAAAAACAAATTCGATGGAAAAAGATAAAAAATAATACAATTTCAAAAGGAGAACTTGTTTTCTTATAAATGAATAAATTCATAAGAGTGAATTGGAAACTTATGTTTTAGAGAAAAAAATGTTTTCTTCTAATGATTAATTGTTTTCAGGTGATAAACGAAGCATTTCAAATGAATAAAAGGAACAATTGTAATTTAAACTAAAAATATAATTTATTTAATTTCTATGTAAGATTATATGACAATAAATAGAAATTGAAAAGTTCAAAAAGTAATTTACTAAAGTAAATAATAAAGACTTTTTTTCTTAAATAGATTTCTCTATTGAAAGAATATATTTATCACATGAATAAATATATTGAAAAATAATAGAAACATAATAAAAATCTTGATGTAAAGATAAAACTTCAGGAGGAAGATTTGGAACATGTTCAACAAAAGTTCCCTGAAAATGAGAAAGGAGTCACAATTTTCAATAAATTAATATATGTAGTGAGAAAATGTATTAGAATGTGTGAACATGAGAAAGAAAAAAAAATGTATCCTCAAAGGTTTAAATGAATATTGAAATCAAACCCAAGAAGAAAAATATGAGAAAATAAAGTATATAGCAAAAACCAATAATGTTGAAAAATAATATGTTTTTAAAATTTCAATGTTCAATCAATTTTTATTACTACATCTGATTCCAATATATTTAAAAATAAATATGATTTGAAGTTGAATATTTTAGGAGATAACATTATGTTTGGTCCTCAATAATATTATAATTTATAAGAAATAAAATTTATAGAAAAAACAAGTTTACTACTCTGGATATTTTGGAAGTCATAGAAGAAATTATTCAATCTATGGGAACTACAAGTTCTATTATAGATTCTTTTACACTAAAAATATGTGTTGGTTTAATCAAAACTAATAAAATAATCCAATGAGTTAAATGAAGGAAAGCTTGAGGGGTGCTGAGTCCTCACAATGAAGAAATTATAAGAAAGTTATATTGAAATTTGAAAATGGATTCTGGACTATGGAAACCATTTTCAATGTATGTATATAGACTACACTACTTGTTAAGGGTTGTCTTTTTTTCCAACCCGTACAATAATATGTTTATAAAAATTCAAAAAATTTGGGTGTGATGGAAGATAAAATAATTTAACAGGATGTTTTTATTGAAACCACTTCTAATAATACAAAAGGAGAAATACCCTAGAATTTAGATAGTTTTTTGTCCTCATATATGAAAGGAGATTTGAAATTGATGAAGAATTTCAAAGTCTTCAATGAAGGAAAAGTGTCTTTTGGAAATGATTCATCCTTAAAAATCAATGGGGTTGGATATTATATTATAGGGGAATAAAAATCAAGTCAAAATGGCCATGTTTGTTAATGGGATGAAACAAATATTATTATGTGTTTCCTAGAATTATGATAAAGGAAATACAGATTAATTTATAAATTGTGGTTTTGTTTTAAAAAAAGATGAATGTGGGTATGTTTTTATAAGAGGCTGATGAAAAAAGGGAAACATGTTTCATATTGGTTTGGTATATAGTTCATGGTATCGAAGCCTGATGGAAAAGAATCAGTTGTGACATAAAATATTGGGGAATATTTTTTTGAAGAATTTGACCATGCTAACAGACTGAGATATGTTTTTAACATTTCAAATATGAAAAGACGAATATATCAGTCTTGCTTCATTTTTTCAAATGGGGAGACTGCAAACTCTTTTAAAAAGACATGAAATTAATTTTTAAGTCATCCCCTTGAACTAATTCATTTAGATATTTGTGGGCTAATGAGAAAGAAATAAATTTTTTTATATAAGTAATTTTTTCCATTGATAATTTTACTCGTATTACATGTATTATTTATTTGAGAAATAAATAAAAGACACTATTATTTTTTAAGAGTTTTAGTAGAATAACGGAAAAGGAATGTAAATATTTTATAGAGAATTTGCGAACAAATAATTTTAGTGAATAAAATAATGAACATTTGTATTGGTATCATTAAAAATATGGAATTCCTAAGTTGTTTATTAAAATATTCGCGCCAGAAAAAAATTGTGTTTCTGAAAGGAATACTAGAAGTTTCGTATATATAAGATTTATAATGATTATTGAACATGGTCTTTCTCACCAATTCTATAGGCAAACAATGAGCACCTCAGCCTAAATCTAGGATATTCTATTCTATAGACCATGTTTTGATATGACTCCACATTAAATATATATAATGAAATTCCCTGTTCAAAAAACATAAATACTTTCTAATTTCCTCACTTCATAAATAAAAAATGTGTAAATCTTGGTAAAGTTCATCAAATAGGTTAATATGGAATCTATAATGGGTATGCCCTAGAAGGTATATGATATAGATGTTCCAAAAAAGGAATATTACAGTTAGTTATTTCGGTTTTTGTAAAAGACCATGAAAAGGAAAAAAGGATTATGTTTTCAAAAGAAATGATGAAAATAACGATGAAGAAGATGAATGATGTATTACTCAGAAACATGAAAAAAATTCCAATAGTGGTAATTCCATGAAAATGTTAAAATTAGACAAAGCTAATTCTAGTGAATTGGAAGATCATCATACACATATCACTCTAAGATGTAGAAAAACATGGAAGTTCAAAACATAATTGGTGAAGAAAAAAAGGATAAATCAGAATAACATCAAAGTTTATTTCACATTCCTCTTTCTTTGAAATTTTTTAACAAATAGTTTTTAATAATTATTTCGAGCATCGGGAGTTGTTTAATTCTATGAATGATGAATTGGTATAGATTAATAACAATGGTAATTTTGATAATTTAAACAAACAAAATGATAAAAATAATATTGGAAAAAAATGTGTTTCAAAAAAAGCTAAATGAAGTTGGTAAAATGATATGAAAAAAATCATGATTAGTTTTTAAATTTTATTCATACATTTAAGGAATTAATATTGATAAGAATTTTCTTTAGTGGAATGGTTTTTGACAATTAGAATCTTTATTTCAATTACTACATAGCCAAGTTCTAAAATATTCCCGATAGATATGAAATAGTAATATATCAATAGATAACTACAGGATGGTGTTTATGTTCAAAAACCATGAAGAATTGTAACCATAAAATATTCAATTTATGTGTAAATGTTGAAGAAATCTTTATATGGGTTAATGCATGCACCAAGATCTTGGTATTCAAAATTGGAGATCTGTATAAGGATGTTTAACTATAAGAATGAAAGTGTAAATTGTAATATCAACATTAATGAAAATAAAAATATTTTTATAATTTTTATTACATATATTGATGGTATTATATTTTCTAGGAATTATTAAAGAATGTGTGAAAAGTATTCATAAGAGATGTGGTTGTTTTTTGAAATTTCTGAGCTCAATAAAATGAAATAATTTATTATTTTGAAAATCTCACAAAAGAATATTTATATTTTTCCTATATCATGATTATAACTATAAGGAACTTATAAATAAGTATGTAATTAAAAATTAGAACCCTATTTATATGACTATTTTATTGGGAACCATGTTGTTTAATGGTGGAGATGGAAAGGAAATGGATTATAGATAATTTAGGAAGCTTCTTGGAAGTTTATTATATATGACAGATTCAAGAGGATATATTGTTTATGTTAATACGTTTTATGAAGGATTACAAAGTGATACAATGTAATATCCTCTCTCAGATCAAAAACGAATTCCTATATATATTAGAGGCATAACAAATTTCAGAATCAAATATGATATCACAAGAAAAATTTATTTTTTTAGGTATACTTATGTGGATTGGGATGGAAGTGTAGATGATAGATGAACAAAATCTAGTTGAGATTTATTTCTAGAGAAAATTTGTGTGAGTTTTAATGATAAAATTATAATTTTTTTACTCTTGTAATAGATAAATATTAATATTCTATGGCTACTCATGTTACAGCACAACTTATGTTGATGAAGGCTTAAGTGGATGATTTTCTACTAGAAGACAAGTTACCACTTATATTGGGTTTTAATAATCAGAGTGCTATAAATATTAAAATAAGTCTCTTTTAAAATTATTGTTAAAAACATATTAATATCAAATATAAATTCCTCAAAGAGAATGTTGATAATAATTAACTCAACATGGAATATGTTCCCACAATATAACAAGTTGCTGACGTTTTCAAAAAAATCACTATTGAAGGAAGAATTTGTCAAATTGTGGTTAAACGTGGGCATCTAACCTCTTTCTCTCCATGATTGAGGTATTTGATTCTATAAAATCTATCATATAGTGTTTTTATGGTGTTTTCAATGTGGATAAAAATTATTTTTTATAAATCTATACATTGGAATTTTCTAAACCTTTTTAAGGAAGATTATTTTTTGGGGGAGGTGGGGGTAAGCATTCCACTCAGTGTGTAAGTGTGTGAACTATACTAATAATTTGTTAATTTCATTATAGGAAACATGTTTTTACATGTATAATTATGTTGTAATGTGGTGGGAAATTTGATGATTTGATGTTCCAGATAATTTTCCATACCTCAATTTTTATGCACGATTTAGTTTTGTTATCAATGATTCATGTTTTTTATGAAAGGGTTTCCTAAAAATGGCTTAAAATTATTGATTTGTGATATATACATTGAGTTAAAAACTTTTTGGGATTTATAAATGTTTTTTGGCCAAAAAAATATAAAGGGGGGATTTTTTAGACAAAGTTTACTACAAGTAGTTTTTAGATTCTGGAATAAGTGATGTTATGAATTTTTTTTGTCTTGTTGTCAATTCAAGAAATAACATAAATTTTAATGATTTGGTGTTTGGATGGAGAAGTATCAGACTTAGGATATCTGGTATAGTCTTCTTATGAAATTTGATCATTTAATATTTTATGTTCTTAAGATATTTTCTGGGTAAACTTGTTTTTTTGTACACACATGTTTTCTCGATGGTGTCTTTCAAAATGAGTGAGACATTGTGTCATATTTGGAATGTATTAATATAATTTTGATACACAATATAATGATTACTTTTTGTGACAAAAGTTATCAACAAAATAATCCAACTCATAATGATTTATCTAATATTTTTTTAATAAAAGTAGGAAAAAATGTGTTCAATGATTTGATGTGTTGGTAATCGGATTGAGTTTTTTATGGAAAGAAAGAAATTCTTGAAAAGATGGGAAGTAATCAAACTTTATGAAATTATTTAGACGATTATCTTTCAGTATCATTGTTCTAAAAATCACAAATATTTTATGATACAAGAAATATGTTTTTGAATAAAATAGTGAAAATATTCTCAGATGCATCTATGAAGATGAACTTTACAGGATGCAGAAGTGGATATGATATCAGAAGATTGAATATTATAATGTGAGTGATTTTTCCGAAGTGTTTATTTTCTGATTTATAAAATTATTTGATCCATCATATGAACTAATTCATCAAATTAACAATTATTTGTTGAGTTTATAATGGAAATTTTTATTGTTATTAACAACCCATCAGAAAAAATGAGCCATTGATCAATTATATGGGTTCATACACTGATGTATCAAATAATAGGTAATACCCTATAGGGTATCTGAGGCGGAGTTACATTAGAGGCAGAACCCTAATCTACTTAAATAGAGCTGATAGACCATATTTATGGAGTTTGATTGAGAAAATATGTTTTTTGGGTACTAATTAATTACATGATCATTAGATATCATTCAATTGGGTGAAATAAACCAATGTAGTAAAAAAATTTCATGTGATCAAAACAATCAGTTTGTGGTTTCAATATTCTTTTATTTGCAATTAGGTCACGAATCAATGGATGGGAAGTGACACTAACAATTCATTAGATGAAAGCTTCATTAGATGACATTGATTTGTTTGAGTAATAGTTGACCAAATAAATAAAATAAAATTATTATTTTTTTCTTTCTATTAGAAATTTATTGGTCTGTGTTGTATTTAGATGTTTCAATGTTTTTTTATATAAGAACAGATTTACCTAATTTAGAAAATATAATTTTAAATACTTCTATTTTACATGTTTTTAATCAGATTACGAAATTGAAAATGAAAAATAGTTCTAAACAGAATAATTTTTAAAAAATACAAATAAGACTGAAGTTGAGAGAATATTCCTGAAGGTTAGATAAGAATTGATTTTTTTTGAGAATGAAGATATAATGGTAAAAAAATATTTAAATAAAAAATAGATATTATGATATTTTTGTGAGTTGGAAAATGATACTATGTTCCCTCCTTTTTTACATCTTAGGTACCTATTAATACAGTTCAAATTAAAACATACTCTAACAAAATTCATGTGTGGGACATAGATAGTGTGTTTAATGTGTCATTTTTAGATTACATTTCCCTAAGAAAAGTTTACCTAATTGAAAAAGTTTTCAAAAGAGGTTTTGGTTGGGATTTAATGAATCAGACTCAGTAATCAGACAGATATATCATGATGATATATTTTAGAAATTAATGATGTAAACTAGACTTTTTATTCTAGAAAATCCAATATGACTTGTTTCCTAACTGAATAATTATAAAAAATAATCATAGTGGGTGATCAGACATAATTTCTTTATAAATTCCCAAATAGGTGTTCCTATATATTTTTGGATGAGAATGTAATGTTTTTTTTGAATAATTTAATAATTGTAAGTTGTAGATGTAGCATAGTGAAATTTTTAGAATCAACTGGCGATAGTTTCTAAACATGATTCAAAAACAAAATTATAACTTTGATTCTAGAAGAGGCACATAAATTGTTGTAATAGTCATAGTGCTACACAAGTGTAGGGGTATTACCTACTTGTTATATTCACATAAATATATTTATTTCTAGTGTATTATGTGGTATTGGATTATTTTAAAACTATTCCAATGACAAGATACTCTTATTCAGCAGTTATCCTTGTAAATACAGGTGTTCCGATGGATTTGTGAATGTTTTCCTGAAGAAAACTGATAACTAATTAACCAAAGGTGAAGTTTTTTCTAAAATAAATATAACATATAATGAAAAAGATATCTCTGATTCACTCCCCCTCAGTAAGTGATTATAGTGATCATGGTTATGACATTTTAGATAGGTCATGGACTGTCCACCCAAAATTATATATCTAGGAATGGAGCTTCCAATTAAGGGTAGTTTATCACTATTTGAAAACAATAATATGTTATAAATTTTCCCTAATATCTAAATAAAATCAATAATTACCTTGTAGAATCAACATCAATTTATTTTCTTACATAATTCAATTCATCAATTTTTAATGGTATATGATACATATTAAACACTATAAAACTGTCTCTAATATGTATATGAATTTAAAATGGATGCTATATTGATGATTAGAACATAATATATGCATTAAATAGATTAATAATATGTTTCTACAGTAATGAATATGATATAATATATTACATTAAATATTTTTGGGTCAAGAAGAAAAAAAAATTATTTTCATCTTATTTTATTCTTAAGTGATAAGAAATGTTATTGTAAATAATTTTTATCAGAAAATAAATGATATAATTGTTTTGATACACATGCATATTATTGATACAAATATTATAGTTGATATGAAGATAAGAAAAAATTATATTTATCGATGTTAGAAGAGTTTATCCAATATATTTGTTAAAAATATATAGAAATGTTTCCCATCAGCCTTCAGGGTCATATTATAAAAAATAATGTATTATTATCATAATAATGTTCTAGAAAATTTGAAAAACCATATAGTAATTGGATATTTATAACTTACTTGTGAAATATTAACAAAAAAAGAACTACATTACTTTCTAATAAAAAGGAGTTTTTTATTAAGATATATATTTTAGAGAAAATATAGTCACTAAGAGAAATTTTTTGAATATGATTGAACAAATATAATTTAAATGTATACAGAATGAAATATTAAATGATAAAATATAAAATTCAATCTTACTATATATATGAAACGATTTTATGATATATTGGAAGATAATTATCTCAAATATAAAGAGTTACACTTAAATTAGTTACTAAATGATCTCAAATAAAATTTTGAAAGGAAAAATACCATAATGATGATTTTGATCATAGAAGGAGCTATAAGTACACAAAAAAGACATTGCAATTATTAGTTATGATGTTGTGTAGTAATTAAGTTTGAATACTACATTCATATAATTAAATATCATGATTTTGAAGATAATTTCTCCATTATTCAAACAATATGTATTCATATATGTTACATATTAATGTTTTTATGGAGATATTTTTTCATTGGTTCATATAGATATATTATAGGAATTATATAAAGATGTACTGATTTAAAAAAAATGATAATAGTGTAGAAATATAAGCCGTATCTAGTTGTCTATAATTTTAAAATTTATTATAAGGTTTCTTATTTATGATTTTATTAATATTCTTAAGGATGTTTAATTATTTTAAATGAATATTTTTAATCATAAGGAAGTATTTACATTTTCATTCCTTCATATTTTCTATATATATTCAATAATTTAATTGAAACTTTTACTCTCAATGTATGATATTGAGTTATTTTTTACTGATGATTATCATAGATTATTATAGGTTCTGATGAAATTTTAAGGGTAAATTCGATATAATTTTTTATGGAGATATAGAGTATGATCAAAAGATAAAGAAGGTTTTTTTGTCAGTTGAACCACATTTTAACCCACAAATATTGAATTTTTATTAAAAGAAAAACCCACCAAAAAGATCATGGGAAAGGACAAAACAACTCCGGGAGGTCTAAAATAGCTGAGACCAAGTTGATATCCCCTAATTAAACACACACCCTCAAGTTTCATCTGAAGAAAGTTCATAAAACATTTAACAATAGTACCTTGAGCCTCCTTTGTTATGGATGGAAATTAATGAGCCACCTTATTCCCCTCACACTAGTTATGAGTCATGATGATGCCTCAGTTTTTAATATTTACACAACACCTCATGAAAATGTAAGTAATCGACCAATGAGAAGATAGTTTACCCTGTATCCAGTCATGTATTACCATGGAATCAATTTCAACTTAATCTATAACAATATTACTCAGATCACACAAGCTAAGCCTAGCCAGCAACTCCATTGCCTCTGCTTGAATGAAGCTTCTCCTCCCAAAGTAGACTGTAAAGGAAAACAAAAAATTTCCCCCACCATCTCTAATCACTCCACATCCTTTCATAGTACCCAGGATATAATAGATATAAAAATTCATCATTTAACCTCTAAGATGTGGGAACTAGTGAACCCACTTACCTCTATTCACGGGACACTCTCGATGCGCCACAGTAGCAGGCGTTTGCATAATTCTAAGAGAAAGACCATTGATCCAATTATTTATGTCATTCACCAGGTCTGTAAAAAGAACATTAATCCAAATTAAAATATTTTTCCATGATTATAATTTCCCCTCAAACATTTATATGTTCTTGACTTTCCAGATACAGCAGTACCTGGTGTTTAAAATCATTGCTCTTGCCACTCTTTCTAGACCAAAACCACTTGAGCCATAAAACCATATATTAAAGAATAGGACACCTAGAATATCTGGAGAAACAAACCCAGTAAATGCACCAAAATATCCCTAGTTACCCAAGGCCCAATAACCTTCAAAAAATAGATGATTAGAAGTCTCCTCCCTATTAACCCGCAACAATGACATTTAGAAACAAGGTTAATGCCTAACCTTTTTACATTGTCATCCATAGAACTGTATTTATTCCTAATCATCCATAAGAGAAAATTAAACTCGATAAGAACCTTAAAACACCATACAATACTATTCAAAATATCTTTCATACCCTGAGGAAATGAAATCCAATAAAAATCATTCATTAAAAAATCACCATAATTAGAGGCAGTAAAAACACATTTATCAGGTTCTGAATTCAAGTCAATGAGATCAAAAAAATAATTTTGATCCCTATTCAAGACAATGTTAATGAAGATGGGGAAACCACTAGCATCCATGAAGGAAATCATATGTGAAGGGAATCCGGAGAACCCAATACATGATCTGCCCATTTATCGTGATAAAAAGAAATATTTCCTTCCCCAATAATCCATTGAGAATTCATCTTGATGATCGGGATAGTGTCCTCAATTAAAGACCACAAATAAGACCCACAAAAAACCAAATTCCCATATATAAATCTCTTCCATGGTGTACGCTTCTTCACTACGTCCAACCCAAGTCTTTCATGCCTACCATGAATAGTTATAGCCAAAATCTTCACAATAATACCACCCTCCTGAACAGTTTTTTCCAACTTGTTCCAAGAAGAACAATGGAGTTTTTCCTTCATTATAATAATCCCAGATAAAACCGACCATAAAATTATCTATAGAATCAAAAACAACCTTAAGGACATTACATCCTGAAAAGGGAATATATTGGGACGACACTTAGAACACTATTAATTAAAGTTACTCGGCCTCTGAAAGATAGAAAGTAATGTTTCCAATAAACACACGGTTGACTATTGTATTCATGATACCATTAAAATTTTCAATACGAATACGACCAAGGGATAAAGGATACCTCAGATAAGTCATCAAAAATGACCCCCTATGTGTATTCATATTTCTACATTAGAATTCCAATTGTCTTGACCTCCTATGTAACCCACATGTTCTTTTATACATTATGTGTTTAGTATAATGGGGTTGTATTTTAAATATTGAATCCTCATACATTATATAGAAAAAATACCAAGATTAAATACCATAATACATTCATACTGATATTATGCCATCCTTGATGTTGATCTAATTAAGTGGTGGATGGTTGTGATGTTAATCCTATCATAATTTAAGGCTTAAAAAAGATGGAATTTAATCTATCATTTGAGAAGTACTATATTTACCACCTCTATTAAGATTTGTTAAGGAAGTGTATATAAAACCCATGATAAGGTACATGTAATTTGGAAATAAATTTGGATGGGGGTTTTGTGATTTTATCATCCATTTGGGTGAATAATATGTGTATCCATATTGATATTACCAATCTATAGGAATACAATTGAAAATTTATGAGTTGAATATATGGTAATTTTCACTATAAAGTGTGTTCCATGTAATTCTATATATTAAACTCTCCTCACTAAATAGTCACAATTCGTATTTAGAAAGAAAATTATCATCATACCAGAAGAAAATAAAAATGGGGTCTCTATGTGAAACATAATTTCTCACTCAACAAGGGATGAATATTCCTCTAAACATATTTTATCCTAATTATTTTGTCATGAGGACATCCTACCATAAGTTTACCATGCATTTTATCTATTTCTAATGAAAATTATAACAAGGCATCATAACCCATTATTGAGAATATTATAGTAATTGTTTAGCCTTAAAAAAAACATAATATATGCGAACTCTATAGTAAAGGAAATAATTTAAGTTTTAGTAATCATTTTTAGAGAAAATGAAACCAAAACAAACACTAGGAGAAAAATTTTGGTCTTTTTATTTTAATATTTCTTTAGAAAAAGTGATGTTTTCTGATCACGAATATAATACATGTCCAGGAATGAATTCCACATTACATTCCTCATTTGTGGTTTTAGTGCATGGTTACATTACATATATAAAATTATTTGGTGGTTCCAAGTAATTTTAACTCAATGATAAGAGATCTTGAATTGTAATGGACGAATTATGTCATGGGGAAGTTAATTTGATTAATAGGAAGTGTTTATTTATTATTTTTAATGAAATAAGTAGTTGAGATGTTAAATAAAGATGGTTGAAATAGATTTTACGTAGTAATGAGAGAAAAAAAGGATTTGTAACTCATTTTAATTTATGAGGTAGGTTTCATTAAGTGTCATGAATAACATAAATGGTAGAGAAGTCCTTTTTGGATGGAAGGATGAGATCTTAGGTGGATCTAATATAATTAAGTGGATTAGAAGATGTTTTTTATATAACGGTAGAGAAATAATATAGTAGTTAAATAATTAATATCTTGTGAAGTATTTTTAAATTATATGATATGGATAATTTGTATTTTTAATGAATTAAAGATCGTAGAATTCATTTCTAGAAAGAAAGTAGAGATATATTTTCTCCATAAAATAATTATGTGGTTCTGAAGTTACTCATGGAATTGAAGTAGTGATCGTTTGTGTTAGTGGACAGTTTTTTTGTTGAAAAATATTCCATATAATCCAAAGTGAGTGATATTGTGTTTTTTTAATAAATAAGATCAGTGTCTTTCATTGCAATATACATCATCATTTTTAGGGATATATATTGAGAAATTTCATTTTTTTGGTAATTCATTTATGAGAAAGTCATCGATGGTCATCCCACATATGTAGAACTTGAATTCATGACCCATGGTCATAGGATCCCTCGACATAATAATTTCATATCCATCTATCCTCTAAGTGAAATTTATCCAGGGATAGTCCTGACTATATATGTTCTTCATGGGTTTCTACAAGCACAACCCCATCATATATAACTTATATAGTTTCTAGGATAAATATTTCCTATATGGTTTCCACCATTTAAAACATAACTAGTGCCAATTAATTATCCTTTATAACACATGTTGGCCATATACATTCACATAATGCCAAATATTATGCCAAATAGGGGGTTTTTAAATCATTTTCACCATATATCCATATTATATCAGTGTCCAAAATTTGAAATTGGTTGACCCATTTCATGAAGTATTCCATCAACGTGTAAACAATAATACTTCTATAAAAATATCATTTCCAATAAGACAATTCATTTTCCTTATACCATCATCTTGTTGCATATGTGTCCCCTTTTAAAAATCCCACTGTAACTTAATCCCAAAAAATACCATCCTTGAGCCTTCATCCACCTGTCAATTTCTATAATGTCAATGACATGGGAGAATCCCCTTGGAATCACTAAACAACTTGGATCATGATCTTCATCTTGGAATCCTAAATACTGTGAGTCAAGATCCACCTCTTTATTTCCAAAAACACCATTACTCATGATTCCCAACATAGTTTCCCAAAACTATTTATGTCAATATCTTCTTATTAGTTTCACATGATACCTTAATTCATGATTATCCTCTTATTTTATGAAAATTAAATGATATAAGACCCTTTCCTAATCTCTCCATAATATCATGATTCAAGATTCTCAACTAAGTATTCCAAAAAGATACCTTAACCTACCTTATTTTCTAGAGTATCCTAGAATGGATCTGTCAAGAGTATGTCCCACACATCAATATTATTAATAAAATTTTCCCATTTTTACACACAATTGGAATTTATACTACATGGAACCAGTCATGGAGGAATTTCCTAAAAATGAACCGCTATGGTCTATGTTTCAGGAACTTAAATGGTGTTCTGTGACTCATTGAATGAAACCTAACGTCATTTTGTTTTCTTTTCACTGAAAAGGATACATAGAAAGTCCCTTTTGTTGGACCAATCACTTTGTCAAAAAAACATTCCACCTCCTTTCAAATCATCCCAATTACTCCCTAGATAGTGATAAATTCTAGAGTGTAGTAGTATGTATAATTAAACTGATGGGTAGTTGAATATTCAGATCAAATGAGAAATATAATAATTCCGGTGTATAAAATCCACTTATATGCATATTTTTGTTCAAAAAAATCAATTAAAAAGGATAACTATTATTATTACTATGAAGGATAAATTAAAATGTCTTAAACTTGTAAGAGAGTCCCAAACTAGATAATAGACCACTTTATCAGTGAGGTGATATACCACCATTCTAGTTTTTTATGTAACTCAAATCATCTTTTGATCAACCTAATGACTGTAATTCTTTTTTGAAGTGACTCTATAATCAAATTGATGAATACATATGCACATTGAAAAAATTGGTGGACTCGACATCAATATTTTACTTATTATAGAGTCCAATTAACAAACAATTATTAATAATGATACTGCACTGATGGGTTTTATATTTTTCATTTAGAATATAAATGTTAACCATAATACACATATAATTATGGGATTGATTCCCAACCAATTTAGAAGAAATATCACTATATCAAGGGTTTTGAGGAACCTCCAACAGATGGTACCTTGATCGTATGTCATCATCATTCCTATAACTATATTATCTCTTAGAAATCGATGTACATTATCACTCACACATCATTTACATGGAATGATAGTTAATTCAATGGTTTTGGGGTACCTCCCTAAATAGATAATTACAACCATTGAAATAGCTTGGGAATTATTAGAGGGGTTTTGACTACTAAGTCAAGATCCTTGTGTATAAAATAATAGGGGTGAGGTGGATTAAATCTAAAAATAAATCAACTTTGGGTGTCTCAAAGAAGAGTATGGTAATTCCTAACTTCCATACCTAGAAAATAATGGAAAATATGTATCTTATGTATATACTATTCACATTGAGCTACCTAAAATGGATCTGAAAAATTGGAAATATCATCATGATTTCCACATGATCTCAATTCCATATGAATTTTTCACTAAAATCTCAATCAGACCTAGCCAGTCTAATATGGATATCTATAATGACAAAACACATGGGGAAGACAAACAATATAATTAAATAGTGGGTTAACCTCATGACTACTACAAACATGAATAATGTTTGTTGTCTTACCCCGACAATGGCTGAGGTCCAACTTTATATAACAATTAGCTCAACATCTCAGACTTCATCAAAGATGTCCTTAGAGAATACATCAATATATATTTCACTAATGTGGGAGAGTACTAGCTGAAATGTAGGTCCTCATAGTGATATTCATTCAAATCTAATGATAATAAGATTTCGTGGCGATGAAGATAGGATAGTATAATTTTAACTACAACACACTAGTGGTAACCCCATCCCAAGGGGACTGGGGAAATATTACCCTCACATTCGTGTCTAGTACTATCCATTACACTAGATAATTACCAATTTATAGTTATACCTCCTCAAAATAAATATTTGTTTCCTATTGTAGGTTACACATTATTAAATTTTATTATAATTGTCACACCCCAAACCATTATTTCTTAACTATTTTATTAACTTATTTATTATTATTTATTATTCTTGAGGATAAATACATTATATTTTTAAAAAATTTCATATTAAAAAATTTATATATGTCTCATGGTTAGTTCATAGCTAATTATAACCAAGTGTAAATCATGTGGTGGGGGCCTACAACTTCAAATAGAATATTTTCATAGATGGAGCATGATTTTTCAAATCATTTGCCTAAAAAATGTGTGTTATAATTTATTACTAGTAAGGGAAAATCAATAAGTGAATTTTTTTAATAACCCATGAATCCAAACCATGATAATTTCCTTTTTTTAATAAAATATTATGTACAATAAAATCCTTTAATTAATTTAGACCCTAAAATCATCTTTCTCCACTTTTATCCCTCACTCAATTAAAGCCCAACCTATGTGGTCCCACACATGAAACCCCCTTTAGTCTCCTACTCTAATTTTTTCCTATAATTCCAATGATTTTTGGTTGGATTGATCAAATTTAAGGTATATTTTATCCACTTCATTTTTCATTTCTCTTCCTTCGTATTTTTCTTCTTCCTCTCCTGGGGACTCACTATATGATGAACAATATGTTGGATTTGATCCAAATTTCATGTGGCGTGAGTGTATAGGAAATGAAAATTCTATATTGAACCTTCCTCTTTCTACACTTTATTATTTTTCATAATAAAAAACCATTATGTTGTAGGTGATACCATGATTTTCATTTTTCTTAACTAGCAATGTGTTTTTAGTGATTAAATATAAGTTCTTATTCAAAATATTAAAGAAATTCGAGTTCAAACGAGTTTAGATTTATAGCAATAAAGGTTTTTAAAAAATTATCGTTGATTTTAATGTTTTTTCTTATAGATTATATTATATTATCTGTATAAACAAATATAATGTTTTGATTTTTTATATAATAAATAATAAATTTTCTTTTGTATAGAAGTTGATAATTTTGGACTGATTGAGATTTTTTTATTTTTCTATAAGTTATCATATGATTTTAAAAGTATAAATTGGTGAATAGTCCCATATTTAATAAATTTTAAATATTTGACTAGGTACATCCTTATATAATTCACTTATGACTGATGTATGAATCTATCACACAATGTTTGGTGGTGATACACAAATTTATGAGTATATATATATAATTTCACATGATAATATGTGAATATGTGTATTGAGATACTTCTATATGTGTGTGTGTGTTTGTAAATGTAAATGGGTATAATGAGAAAGGATGGTTTTGAATTGTAAATTGGACATTTGAATTTTGTTTTTAAAAATAAATTTCAATGATGTTTCAAAAAGGGACTGGTTTCAAATATAAAGCCTATTTTTTATTTTGTATAGAAAGTGATGGATATTATTATTATTATTATTATCATTATTTAATTATATCTCTAAATATTATTATTGTAATTATTTCAAATGTTTCTAATGAATTTTATATAAATTCTACTAAGCTAGGCGTAATGACTGATTTTAATGAGGTATATGTTATCTATTTCTTTTATTCATGTGACTCAATGAAATTTATTTTAAATAATGTTTATATAAAAACCAATAATTTTTTATTAGATGTCGAGGAAGCTATTTAATGAATAGTAGTGGTTGATATAGTTAAAAATCATGGGAAACTCCATGTAACTTAGGTGGGACATTCCAAGATGGTAGGAGGTACCCCCACCACTAGTCATGCTAGTGAAGTAGTTTTGTAGGTCCCCTATAGACATATACATAATAGAAGGAAAAAATTCATCACTATTGTGATTTAGTATTTCTAGGTTTAATAGTTTTTGTTGGCTCAGTGTAACCTTCGTTGATATTTTATTTGGGTAAACTAATTTCAAAAGGTTAATTTTCTCGCGATTTTTTATTAAACTAATTCTTTATTTTATTAAATATTCATTATCTACTTATCTTCATCATTATTATGTTATAAATTAATATATTAATTTTCTGTAGTTTTTTATTAATATTCTACTACGAATTTTCAAAAATTTAATCATTTTATATCTCATTGGATGTTTATTTTCTATTTTGATAGCATAGTTGTATCATTTGTGATCATTAATTTTGTTCGATGATGTTTTCTTATAAACATTTCCTATGAAAAATAGATCTGACATAGTTTTCAGAAATCACCATTTAAAAAAAAATCAAGGGTGAACCTCTTTTTTTG
Organism: Viscum album; assembly: GCA_963277665.1. Classification (NCBI taxonomy): domain Eukaryota; kingdom Viridiplantae; phylum Streptophyta; class Magnoliopsida; order Santalales; family Viscaceae; genus Viscum; species Viscum album. Next base: position 558,116,156 of record OY728138.1, read on the forward strand.
TCTAAAAGTCATCATTAGATTTCAAAATGGTATTTTAAAGATTTTTTCAGGAATTTTCTTTCTAAAAGTGATTAAATAATATTCTTAAATAAAATTTTCCAAACTATAATTTCTAGAATATTTTTTAAAAGTTAATGTATAAAACCTTTGGGGAAAAGATCTAGGACAATATCTCACATCTTAATTACATGCCAATTTTCCATAGACCTAGTGTATATTGTAGGTATGTGTTCTAATTATAAATAATTCCACTTCATAGATTCTTTTTCTAGATCAGTCCTATAGTGAGTTCCCAAGACTCTATATTAATAGTGAACATCGATCACATGTGGATCATAATCCATATATATTAGTTTAATTTTATTCCTTAGAATTTTTATCCTAGTCTTGTTTCTAGTATTTTAACTTTTTTTAATATCTATATTTTTAAGATATTTTTATTTTGTTACAATTATAAAATTATTTATCTTGATTTGGAATTGGCTTCAAACATATGGACATGTCATGCCAAAATTATAGTAAAATTATATTGTTATTTTAATTTCATTTATTGGGAAAAATTATTCCCACTAGGTAAAAAAATTATCTACTATTAGTTTTTAACCCATGGGGATAGATAATACCCATCAAGCCTCACCATAGGTTAGTTCTTGATGAACTCATTTTGATTCATGAAAAAAAATACTATCAGAGCCTAGATTATTATGTATGACTATGCTTGTGAAATAACCTTTTCATCTCAAAATTCTGAAATATCGGAGATATCAGCATTGGATCTCAGGGGGAATGTTTTGGGTGAGTTATTCAAAACTATAACTCATGAAGAAACATTAATTAACATGTAAATTTATGATTTAAGTTTCTAATTTGAGCTATATGTTAATTGTTTTGATCGATTTTAATTTTGATTGATTTTGAATTAATATTTGGGGGTGTTTCATATTTTTTGGATATTTTTTAGGTTAGAAACATTAATTATTTTAAGTAAAGAAAATATAAACTCACATGGTCTTACCAACCATGTGAATCACATGTGTATGGTTCTATGAAACTCTCAGTGGAAGTGGTGTTGTTAGAACATGGTTCATCAGACTATGTGGTCTAACCATCTATAAAAATTATCCCTCAAAAGTGTTATTTTTGATTTTATTGTATATGGTATTGGTTTTAGGGTTGGTTCATTTTTATTTGGCATAGATTAAATAGTATTGTGTCACATGTTTCAAGTATTTTTTCTTATTTCAATGGATTTTTAAATAGGTAGTGTGGTTTTAAGTGGTAAAGGTGTGTTTTTTAATAAATGAAAATAATTGTAATTAAAAGGAATTGAAATGTTTTTGGTTTAGTTATATTAACATAGTTAGTTTTGAATAGAAAATTTGACATTTTAAAATTTTTTAAAAGGTGAATTTAGTTTATTAATATTTAGTTTTACAGTTCTTAAGATGATTTTCATTAATTGTTTCTCATTATAAAATTATTTATAGGGTCACAATGGTTTTAATGGATAAATTCAAGAATTCTATTTAGTTTTAATATTATATAGGATTTAATTGTGATATGGTTTAATTAGATTTCAATTTGTATTAAGGCTTAATCTCTATGTGTACTAAATTTATGATTTTGGATATTACTAGTGATGTTTTATACTTATTTTTTTTAAATCATATCTCTAAGGAAATATAATAAGAACCATGGTTAGTTTGTAATGTGAACTACTCTCTATATGGTTGTAACTTAGAGCTTAATGTTACTCTACAAATTACCAAACCGACCCAGACTCCTAGTGGAGTGTCATAGAAACATTTTTTTAAATTAATAATTTTAGTCTAGTGTGAAAATGGCATGATGTAAGGGTTCATTCTACATTTCTTGATGCTAGTTTTTGTTTCTTCTATGATTGTGTCATGGGATTTTTCTATAAGAGTTTTGAAAGTTCCATGTGTTCTGTTTTCAGTAGAGGGAGAATTTCTTGTTTACATAAAAAATCTATGAAACTATTAAGGTATGCCTCTTTAGTTTTTCTATATATTTCTTCCCATATCATTAGAGACTGGTTTTTTTAATGATATCTTGTTTTGGAAATTAAAAATATTTTGTTCATTTTGAGAATGAGTTAATTTTTTTGGAATTATGGAAGTTCCTTCCATTAGTAATTTTTCATGATAAATTATAATTGGTTATTTGATTTGTGGTTTTAAGTGATTATATTTGAGTAATTGTTTAATATACCTCCATATAAGTGGAATTATTAAATGGCGGGGATATCCACAATGATTCTATATTTTTTAAATGTATTTTTCAGTGTTTAGGTTTGAATGGCGGTCTGGAATTTTTGTATTTTTGAGAGTTTATAATCCTGTTTATAGTTTTTGGTATATCCTAGTTATGATACCTTGAATATCACATTATTATTGGATTATTTTTTAAAATTTTAAACTCTTTGAAATGTGTCTTCCATTTTGAACATGGTGATTGTTTTGGGTTGAAAGGGTCAGAGTGGGAAAATTGTCACACTCTAACCCTTATATATTTAAATATTTTCATTAGTAATTTTAATTATTATCCTTGTGTCTCAGGTCGTTTTATTTTTTAAATTTTAGATATTTAATTATTTCTCCATGTGATATGATTATTTCATGGATAGTGTTAACTATATAAGAGTTGTGTTAGAGGACATGATACACAATAGATCTATTTTTTATGGTTTTGTAATTGTTTTTCAAAATTTTATGAGTTCCTTGGTGTGTCTATTAAGGGGTTCTTGGTCAATGCATGGTCTGTTAAAATGTGTGGTCAAACCAAAAAACATACCTAGTTTATTTAAAACTGAATTTAAATTTTGATCATATCCCTCATGAATTTAAACCCCTGAAATCATCCATTATCCCACTTAACCCATAATCACATGACACCCAGCTAGGGAGGACCCCCAATCATGACACACTTTTTCCTGCCCCTCTTATTTCTAACTCCTCTTATATTTATTTTGGGAAGGATTCATCAATGGTAGTGTTTCTTATTATTTTACACCTTTTCCTTCTCTTCATTTTTATTTTTATTTTTCCCATTAAAAGAATCATTATAATCTATACCCTATGTCAGTTTTAGTTCTATGTTCATGTGGCATTGGTTTCAATGGTGTTTAGTGTCCCTCTTAAACAATCATTTTCATGGTTCATGTTGATTTTTCTTCATCTCTGTTTGTCATATTAATGTTCCACCATGATTTTTATTTTATGTGACATGTCATGTGTGCATGGGTGTTTCCAATCTAGTATTTATTCAAAATATTCATACTATTTGAGTTAAAAAAATTTATATATATTGGAAATTTTTTTCAAAATATTAGGGTTAATTTCTAATTGGGTTATATTTTATTTATCTCACTAATATTGTCTCACCTAAATAATGGTTATATTTTTTTCTAAAAAAATTTTGGTAGTTTTTCATAGAAACTGATAATTTAATTATATTTTGGGATTTTTTATGTAGTTTTATATATCTGTGTTTGAGTATAAAAGGTGATACTGGTTGATATTTCCATTGTTGTGCAATTTTATTGAGTTTACAGACTTCAAACTTTTATAATTAACTTCTAACCCATGTAAAATATCTCACTCCATGTTTGGTTCTTAAAAACATATGTATGAGTACATATGTATATATATACATATTCACGTTAAAATTTATTAATATGTTAATTAGAATATGTGTTTGTGTGTGCGTTTATATATATAAATGTATATGTGTATAAAAATAAATGCCTATTTCGAAATCAAAATTTGATGTATGAATTTTGTTTTCAATAAATAATTTCAATGTTGTTTTAAATATGTTATTACCAATTTTAAATATAAGTCCCATTTGGTATTTTTAAAATAAAAAAATAGGTGTTATTATTATAACTATTATTATTATTATTATTATTATTATTTCTATTAATGTTATTATTGTTATTCGTTAAAATGTTTTAAAAGAAGATTATATAAAATTTACTAATGTACACATAATGAATAATTTATATCTTAAAAAAATTATTGTTTAGTTTCATTTATATTGGTGGTGTTTATTTCATTAAATCATTTTTAATAGTAAATATGTAATTTTTAAGAAATATTGATGAATTGAGTTAATTACTACAAGTTCTTTATTTAGTTAAACTATAAAGGAAACCACTAGGTACTTATGTGGGATTTTCTATATGTGATAAGGTCCTCCTCCTCAAGTTATACTAGAGAAGTAGTTAGTTGGTACCCCCATCGAGATATATTTAGTATAAATCCAAATTAACCACTATGATGATGTCGTATTTTTAGTTTCATAGTCATAGTATACATAGGGAAACCTCCCAAGAAAATTTATTTGGGGAAAATAATTTGGAAATTATTGTTTTGTCCCACATTTTTGTTAAATGAATTATTTGTTTTTTTAATTATTTACTGACACGTGATATTCATTTATTTTATAAATAATGTAAATTTATCTTCTTTAGTTTTATTTTACTGATATAATCCAATGATTTCGCATTTATATTAATATTCACATATCTCATAACTTGTTTTCATTCATTTTATACTACCCAGTTATGGTTTCTTTTATTAATGGTTATTTTTTAGTATAATTTCTTTTAAAAAAAATTCCTACCAAAAATGGATTTTAAAAAAAATTGATTTATAGAAGGTACTATTTTAAAATGGATATCAAGTGAGAAACTATTTTTATATCCTAAAACCTTGAATATATTTCAAAATTGTATTTTAAAGAGGTGTTTTTGAATTTAATCTCTAAAATTTATGAAAAAAAATATTAAAATAAAGTATCTAAACTAGATTTTAAAATGTATTAAATAAAAAATGAATGGTTACATTTGAGAAACATGACTAGTCAATTAGAACACACCCCACTTATACCACTCAGTTTCTGAAGGCCTAGATTCTCCTACATGTTGTTTTTTTATTATAAAGAGTTCCACTTACTGGAATCATTTCTAGATTTCTCACGAAGAGGATCCTAAGACTTTGAATAGAGAGTGAAAATGGGTTACATGGGGATCTTGATCTGGGGATGTTAGTTTTATTTTACACTTTAGAAGTCTCATAAATCTCATATTTCCTTGATTTTCACTATTAGTATTGTTTTATATCTATTTTATTATGCCATTATTGTATTGTTTCTATTTTGAAACTGATTAACTAAATTTTTATGGGTGTCTAACATATAGATTCACCATTCCAAAATTTTAGTAAAATTGAAATTATATTTTATTTTATTTTCACAACATTAAATCAGTCCCTCTGCTTAAACACGATTCCCTAAAAATAACATACACTCCATGTGAATTGAAAACACCCCAAAAGCCTTAATATGAGCTAGCTTAGAAAGAAATGTATCTCGTTGATGAAAACAATTATCCCAAATGATTTTAAAAAAATGCGATAGTGTCGAATAAACTGATATATAAGAGGAATTTGAAGAAAATTTCACTCCTAGTATGTATGAAAAGAGGGAGTGTGTAGCATGAATTAATTTAAATCCTATGATTATGGATACCCTATAATTATTCAATAACTAACCACTTGATGAGTTAATTTCAATAAATAATATAAAATTTTGGTTCACATCCATGATTCACATTCCACCCAAAGATGGTGAGATCATCTTTGTAAAATAGTGTACTTCACAGTCCAAGGATAAAATAGAGATATGTGAGTGTTTCTATGTTAAATTACTCATAATAAATATTTCCACTAAATATTATTTTATGAATGAATCAATAATTCCACATATGGACGACATTTTTCCATGAGTGAAAACTGTTATACTCTAAAAATATTTATTAATATAGCTAAAAATCCTAACACCATATGTTCTTATCAGGTTAGTAGATGAATCAGTCAACTAAATGGAGAGTCTTGCATTGGAACTCCACTAAAAAAGTCTCAATAATTGCACCAAATAAAATAATGCTTATGTCTTTTGAGAAAATCCTAAATACAATAAGTGTACATTAAAGAATAAACATTAGATGCCTTAATTGCATGACTGGAGTCTATAGATGGACAATGTTTAAAGTTACAATAGAAGATAAATGAGTACATAAAATGTTACACCCTGAGTAATAATAAATTATTTTTAAATTAAATATTGATATACACACAACACCAATTAAATATTTTATTACACGTAGCCCAAGGTAATATCTCACTATATGAAAAACCCGGTAAGGTTTTGTGACATATGACACTGAGTTTTAACAAAAACTCAACATATTATTAATATAGTTATTTCAAAAAGATCATTATAACAAAGATGTTAGAAATAAAAAAATGAACATTAATATCTAATTTTTTAATATTAATTATAATTTTTTTACATGATGGAAACCTATTGAGAATAAAATACAAAATTTTCAATAAAGTATTTATATGTTAAAAATACTATTTTCCCAAATAATTTTTTTTTATTTAATTTTTGAAGAATAATAAAATAAGTTTTAAAAAATTCCAAAAAATTAAATTGATAAAACAAACATTGTTTTCTAATTCAAAATGGTAAAATTATATTGTTATGTTTTTTGGGATTTTTTCTGAAAAGTTTCATTTTTTGATAAATAGTAAAAAATACTGAGTTTTAATTGAAAACTGCCTTTAAATTTAATTTATATTTAAATTTAAATAATATTATATTTTTTTATATTTTATTTAGTTAATTTATATATCTATTAATCAGTTTTATAATTTATCCATCAATTTCTAATTTAAATTGAATAAAAAAACTTTGTATATCATTTGATATTTGTTCTCTTTAAAAACATGCACTCTCATCTTTTAAAGGGGCTTAATTTTAAATTAATTGTTTTTCCAAATACATTATTTGAATTTAAAAAATGGATTCCATATTTGGAATAATATTAATTTATAATTTCTAACAAGGTAAAATTAATATTTTATCAATTTTATTATTGAAAAAAGTTAAAATTAATTATAGCGATTGTGGTAAAAACAATATTACTTAGTGGTTAAACATAGAATATAAGGTCTAAAAGTGACACAAAACTTATCCATAATCCATTTTATGGTCAAATTAAGACCATTACATGTTTAGTGATCACATATGAGCCATATTAGACACATTTCCAATATGAAAATCATTTGTGTAATTCACTCTATCAAACCATTAAAAGTTTTCCCCTCACCAACCTTATAAACTGCTACAACCTCTCCCCCACTCATCACACCTTATGGAATAATTATCTCCCAAAGTACAACCCAAATAACTTATCTAATTACATCATCTCTTCTCTGTATCCTTATGTTTTAAAAGCACCATCCAAGGAAGGGCTTTGGAGAAAACCAAAAAGAGATACATAAAGTAAGTGTAATGTTCATCCATTAAGGTTTTTGTTTTATTTATTCTGAAAAAGAATTAAATTTCTAATAAATAATTTTTATATAGAAATATAATTATCTTATATATACTGGTATTTTTTTATGTTATGTATATTACCTGAAACAATACAAACTTCCATCAAAATGATTATGAAATCAAAATTCATTTGTTCGACAGACTACCTCCTCACGAACCGATGTTGTTTGTTTTTCAATTACTACCTATTGAGGTTGGGAATAACTATATAAAGACTTTTAATATATTATATTTATTATATTTATGATATTATAATTCTTATTTAATTTTTATATCATAAATAACTTCATTATTTATACTTTTTTGGAATATGATAATGTCCTTCTTGTGTACGGAGAACTACAGCCTCGCAAAGAGATGTGATTCATTCACGTATTACATTTAATGTGTTAATGATTGGTTTAATAAAAATATTATATATATATATGAAATATAAATTTTTCTATAATTATAATATATAATATAATTTTCATTATTTCAGTCTATCAAAAATATTTAAAAGTACACTCATGTGTACGTACAACCCACCGTTTCTCGGAACGGTGTATTTCATTTCCTATCAATAAATATTATAGACTAATATAAATAAATTTACAGTGAAAATAAATTATATTTATATCATTTTTTAAATTATAAATATGATGAAATCATGATCAATGTAATGTGACCAAAAATATAAAAAATTAAAACATATACAAAAAACAAAGTAGTTATTACCTGTAACGTAAATTTAACATAGAATTGTCAATAAATATATAATAAAAGGAAAAAATAATATATTATATTTTATGAAATATATAATTATTGTTATATAATATATTTATCATAAACATATAATTATTATATTTTATTTATGAATGAGTATGATGATATTCAGGACTCATAGTAAGGGGATTTATGCCTCACTTTTATTTTTCTATGATACACTTGTCATGTTCATGACATATTTCATTTATGTGGGGTATATAATTCCCAAAAACGTATCTTACTATGTTTCTAAATATATTTATTAGTATTTAAAAATCCATTTGGTTATCACTCTTTCAAGGATTTATATTTTAAAATTTATAAAATCAGAAAATGATTTTATCTCAATTTAAATTCATTGAGACGTATATTATATTATTCAGCTATATTATTTCAAAATGTATATATGAATCCCCATTGACAAGTATTATCATGAATTTATTGGGAATAATGATATTTTATGTTTCATTTTTTGTTATTATTTCATTAGTATTATTATTTAATGTTAACAATGTGGTAAATAATTTATGTTACAGTCTTATCATTTATCAGGATTATTTATAGTTTAGTCTCTAATGAGGAAATCTCATGTTATACCAACCCGGAATCCTCAATAATTATCTTCTAATATGGTTATTGATGATATAATTAATAAATGGTACCGTTTTTTCACTCTTTGGTACATCCGGAAATTAAGATAATCTTTTTAATAAATTAAAACATTATTTCTCTCTCAAAATAGAAATATGTTTTCTTTCAAAAACAGTTTTTTTTGGAAAAAAACTAAGTGATATTTTATTGCCATTTCCAAGGAATGTTATTCTGAAATTTTTTCATATTTTAAATTTATTTAATTTATTTTTAAAATGTCTTTTATAAGTTTTAAGGATTTGTTTTTTAATAAAAGGATCTTAAAACGGATTATGATTAAAAAGTGTTTTAAATGATTTAGAGACCATTATTTAAAAGATTTCATTTTTATTTTCAATGAAAATGGTTGTAAAAATGTTTTTTATTTTAAAAAGTTTTTTTAAATTTTGGAAGGGAATTTTATTCAAGAAATGTATTAATTGTCCATTCAATGTTATTTTCCATCTAATATTTCATCCGTTTGTGTTAAATATGCCTTACTGGGGATGTGATCTAAGGATACCATTCATATTCTTTCTCTTAATGGTCTACTCTTTAAAGTCAGGATATTTATTAAAAATATTTCTCTTCCATGGGTTATATAACAAAGATATTTTTATAAAACCATCCTTTTTAACAGTTATTCTATAATGAAATGAATATGAAACATCTCTCTTTTTCACAGTTTACGATGTGATTAAAAGTTTCTAATACAAATTTCAATTCATGGGTTATGGTATAATTATTATTTTTTGATGTTGTGGAACACATAAATATGGTTTTCATAAGGGGCCTATATCTCCCTCCAATGCATTGGGTAAATATTTATATATCTCATGAGATAGAAATCAATGGAACAAAGAGTGAACCTGGTATAGTAAGATTGGATTTACAATGGGGATGGTGGTGTTTTGCACCAAGAATTTATAACCACCTATGTGTGAACATGATTATATTTTCATAGTGTTATGCATGATCCAAATTAAATGTTCACAATATTTTTCAAGGACCCAGTTACACATCTATATGTTTAAGTGAGGGCCTAATTTCATGTCCTTAACTTAATGAGTGAACATATTTCTAATTTCTCATGTTCACAGTGTTATAAGATGTAGTGTATGTCGCAAGTATATGTCTTATGAAAATGTTCTTCTCCCATGACTCATGTTTTTTATTTATTCATGAGTCATGTCTAATAACCTCCCAATCATTATTCCATGATTCATATTTATGATCTTTCATATTAAAGGTATGGTTTTCCAATGTTTTTCTTAGGTTTTCATTCCCTAATGAATATGTAATGCCTTCACACCTTTCGTATTTACCATTAATAATCATTGGATATTACCCTTTATTATGTTACCTTGCTCTGGATAAGAATAATAGTATCAATTAGGGAACCCATGTGAATATTAAAAAATGGGAATATATTAATGGAATATATTGAAGATATTTCACCAAATTTGAAGATTATATTTCCAGGTTTCCAAAACCATCCATATATTATAGACCTCTGGGTTTTGTATTTGTACAATTTAAGGAATATTCATATAATAATATGTAATAATATTGTTTGAGAATCATGGGTCACAATAGTTTTTAGCATACGAAATGGTTTATTCAAACATTGGAAATAAGGATGAGAAAACATTATTGAGATCCCTGTGAATATTTCAAATGATATGTCCAGGGATGCCACTAATGATAAGTCTAAAGGTTAGTTAAAGTATAGGAAAGTATCCTATAATTTTGAGAAATAATAGAGGGAGAGGTTTCTAAAAAAATACATCAATGTCTGTATAGAACAAGTAGATTTGGATTTGGTACAGTTGTACATAGGGGTAACAACCCCAAAATCCTAGTATTTAGAAAGACTATATTGGGAGCCCGTGTTTGAAATCATGCCTTTTTTTCTCACCTAGTGTAACACTCCCGGGGGATATTATGTAATATAATGTTGTGGGATATGGAATGAAAATCCTCATTGATATGAACCCACAACTGTCTCATTCCATGAATCATGATGGCCTTCCAAATGATCAAATGAGGGAACACTATTTAAATAAATCCTTCAAAATTCATCATCCACCTTCTTTTAGTAGGATTAATAATCCATTATATGATAAATAAAGTATCTCTACTACTAGAAATATATTTTAAATTATCCATTATTTAGAATAAGAAATTTAGTCAATGTATTTAAATGGGTCAAAAAACTAATTTTTTAAAAATTACCTTCCTCTTTTTAACAACCAGGATTTCAAAAAAATGGGCTGTCATTTTTTAGTTATAATTATTTTAAATGTACATAAATATGACTCATAAAAGTTTAAAGGAGTTAATGGGTAGATGTGGGGATATTTTGGAGCCTAGAACCCCCAAATGGTAAAAGGAGACTCGGTCACATGGTTATGAGAAACCCTACTGCCAAGCCAACAGGGTTTCCCTAAATTGTGTAGTTATTGACTGGGGGATTATTTTCTCCACAGTTTGTCTAAAATTTTTCAACACTAGGTTCATAGTAGTATAGTTCTACAAACCTTTCTAACATTGTAATTTCACATAGTTTTTTCATGCTTAGACAAACTGTGTTCCTATCCTACGAGTTTCCCCTTTGAAGTAGTAACTAGAACACATTTGGTGCATAGTTTAGACAACCATATGGAAAACCATGGGTTGTTATATTTGAGGATTAAATTTCAACATTTTTACTTCTTTAATTATTTTTGAACCATTCATATATCCTTTTTCTACTTCTCTTAATTTGATCCCTCCTTTTATCATTCGAATCCACCTCCTCCTCCACTCTTAGTTTTTGATATAAATACTCCAAACACACTTTATTTCACTCATTGTCAGATCCTATGAGAATCTAGTGTAATCCATTTGATCCACTTGCTTATATTTCAAGTTTGTTTTCATATTTGTTTCTCTATTTGGGTGCAAGATCATTTTCCCCATTTTTGGGCCATTTGATGGTTTCTTCCAACCTAGCTCAAATCAATGGCTAAGTCTGAATGAGGGAATCTATATGAAGATAATGTAAATGGTCTAGTATATTTCCCATAATTTAATTTCTTTATAAAAATTATCTCATTGTTCCTTGATTATAACATTTCTGGAATTGCATGTAATTTTTTAAATTAAATTAAAATGAACACCCAACCATGCCATTGGTGACTTGAGTGAGTGGTGAATCAACATTTTAGGTTATTCTTCATGACTTATTCAATCAAATTGGGTGTTTTTAACCTATAATATATATTTTCCTTATTTTAATTTGCTTTTTGAACATCCATATGGGGGTATTAATTCATAGTTAATACCTGGAGCTAATTTAAATTTCCATGTTCATGATTCCTTATGCCTTAAAACATTAATGTAATTTTCTAGTGGTTTTATTTGATTAATATTCCTATGGTAATATAAATTATTGAACAAATTAAATGTTTCTTAGCTAATAATGTTATATATATAAATGTTTGTGTGTGAATTTCATGTTCATATTCTTCACCATAATGTTGAGGATGATACAAGGGGTTCTGACATTAGAAACCCATGGAATGACACTTGTGTCGTAGATAATTTTGTTAATGATTTTTATAAACATCAAGGGGAATCGGCTATTCCTAAGATGGGTTTTATAGGACTTTTCTATTTTTTTCTCCAGATGAGTGACACTAGTTCCCTAGGGGAGATGCCTTGGATGGTCTTGATGGCATGATTGGTTTTATCATGCCATAAAAGAGTCTTAGGCCCCAATGTGTGATACTACAGATGGAAAAAAATTTATGTTATTTCTTGATGTTTTCTTACCATTCCATAGTTACAATTGGGATTCATTCATGCATCATTTGGATAGACTCCATGGAATTGGACAGAAACCAAGCCCCTATAAAGAAACATGGAATGTCACTCATGATTTCCATTTATGGGCTCAGGGTCAGAACATATAATTTATAAAAAGTGGTTTCGATGGAATATAAAATGTAAATGATTGTTTTATAATGGGGAATTGTTATTTAGTTTAGAAATTGAAGTAACCTATCCTTGACGCCCAATCAGAATCATGGGGATAATCCACCTTCTCATACTCTATTTCACTCACTTTTCCATTTCAGGATCCTGCGGTTCAGACTCACCAACTTAGGCTAATGTGGGAAAATTATATAGGTCTCCAAGTAGAATCAAGTCCAATTTATTTATTTATTTACTCTATACTATATTTATATTAATATGGTACACCATTAATTTTTTAATTCATTTTATGGATTGGAATAAACACCATGGGTTTCAGCCTACTAAGATCGTATATCACAACATATTCAGGATACCATTTATACCTATATAATCATTATGATTGCAAGTATTAATAAAGGGAATCATCCATATTACATTGTTTAATTCTTATATCTTGGATAGAGTTCAGGTAGAGAACCAAACGTATCCTAGAAACGCCAGTTATTGTAGTTTTTGGACTTTTTATATACTTTTTATAGAATGTGGAATGATCCTATATAATGTTCCCCTATATATTCTTTTTTAATAGCTACTAGACCTAGAATCATAAAAACATCTATCTGGTTATTACTCACCTTATTTTTATTGTTTATTCAGATTTAATGATTTAATATTATAGTTCTACTACTGTATATTGATTATTTATATTTTTTGTTGTTTCACATTTCTAATTCTTTTTCTACTGCTATGATCACTCTGGACAATGAGTTAATAGTCTCCCCACGGACACTCCATGGACCCTTGGAGAAATCCATAATACTCTTGTGTTTGGGGAGATGTGTTTGGGGTATTTTGGCCCACCGTTTGGGGGAACATTAAAGTGGAATCCAAGGCTTGATGTAATAATGTGGTATCAAAGGGTGTTTTCTATTTTTCTTACTATTTGGGATTTATACAGGAGACTAAGATTTTTTAATTTCTTCATGAGACTATTCCTAGGAGTATCCACTCCATGTATATGGGAAACCCCAATATTTCATAGGATGGGTAAATGCGGTTATTGCTTTGGAGTTATAGTTTTATAAATACCACCATCAGGTGAATCAGAAGATTTTTGTGTTTATTAAATTTGACATTAATAAATTGGGACGTTTATCCATAGAAAAATGAAATGAGTTCAAATAAAATAATGCATCGATCTAAGAACAAGAGAATATAAAATTCCATTAATTATACCATTCCATATCTACTTTCTATATTAATTTAGTATTTTACATGTGATTTTTGCTATTACGTGATTTATATGTAATGTTGTGACTTGGATATTTTATATATAATATAGTTATTTTCCATATTATGAATGATAAAACATAATCATCCCATAAATAATCCGCCTCAACCTAAGATTTATTTTATTCATTGGTTAAAGAATATGACTTAAGTATCCAATTACGACACGATGAGCCATGGAATATCGATTTCATGAGATATAACATGTTTTGGTCCTGATTAAATAGACACCACTATAAAAATTATAAGGTTTTTGGGGCCTTCTAAATTTGAGATGGAGATTAATCTAATTCAACAACTTAAAGGGAATGAAATACATAAATAAATTAAAATGAATGCAACATATAAATGAAATTGATTTTTTTTGTTTGAGAAATGTGATAACTTAGCCTAACATGATATTAGTAGTAGGATGTAGATCGTGTTTCATTAGATCATTCTATTACTCATTCTTATCACCCTGAACACACTCTAGGAGCATGAAAAGAGGTGTGCTTATTCAGTAAGATAGTCATGTGACCATGCTTTTTTAATACTTTCCATATCTGTTATAAATCATATCTTAGGTATCAACATGAAGATTATAGAGCTACACTATAGTGACGAACTTGTGTTCTATTCTTGAATATTGGATATGATTATACTCTTATGTTGGCGGGACAAGAGACCCCCATTATACTACCTATAGTTCCACCATAGGTACCACTTGTAGATCTTTTACTGTGTGGTGATGATTAGTTCCGATATAAATTCCCTCACTTTATAAAATCTATTTTGGATACTCCTAGACCTACCCCTCCTATGGAAGATCTAGATAGGGAACTTCAGCAGCAAAATAATCTCACCTTCATGGGGGTTGGGAGACCTCAGGCTATTGAATATTGGTTAGAGTCAATGTTATCTATCTTTGAGAGTATTGAGACAAATCAAGAGTAGAGGGGAAATCTCACAACCTGCTTGTTATGTGACTCTGCCAAGGTATGGTGGGACATTATAACTCAATCTATTCGACCTCAGGGTATGGTTTGGGTGGACATATATAAATCCTTCACTGACTACTTCTACCCTTAGATAATGATAACATAGTGTGATTGAGAGTTCACGTACCTTGAGCAATGTTACATATCAGTGATGGAATGTTCATCTTGACTCACAAAATTACAGCGGATTACACCAACCATGAAGAGTGAGGAGGTGACTACTATATGTCTATTTAAGGATTATATTGGATATTCCATATGCTCTTAGGTTAACATCATTCATTGAACCCCAATTATAGAAATAATGAACCAAAACCTCATCACTGATAAGAACCTAGGGGAATCTGGTGACGTGAAGTAGGGTAGTTAAACTTCTATGCAGAGTAGTGATTAAACTAGTATCATGAAGAAATGATTCAAGGATATACCCGGGGGTATTAATAGACAGATGGAATGTACTGGCAGCATTTTGGTGTTTCACTAGTGTGGCAGGTCAGGCCATAAAATCCTCATTGTATGATGAACCTGATCGAGTGCTGGTGTTGTAGAAAAATCAGACATCGCCAAATATTTTTCCAATCCATTCCTCCAGTGAGAAGGGAAAAAGGTTCTATTCTAGACCCAAATTTAGATTTGGGATTAGTGACTCCCTATTAGGTAGGAAATTAGTCTTCCACAAGAAATTTTATCTGAGAAAGTGGTCATAGCTAAGGAAGTTAAGCTTCAGAGTGTCTTCATCAGTAGAGTAGACCTACTCCAGCTAGTCTGGTAGTATCTCTAGGTCACAGTTCAGAACATATCTATGTTGTTCATCTAACACCAGGGGAGTAGATCCCAGGGAAATCAATAGTTATAGGAACTATTTTGGTATCCTCCACTCTTGTATCTTTCATGTTTGATATAGGTGAATCACACACTTTATTATCTTCTAAAACTATAGGATCTATGTGCATAGTGATAGAGTAATCTAGTTGTGTTATGACCCTCAACAAACCATTCAGAGTTCTAGTTAAGGGGATTCTCTTGTGCGAGGAGTTCCCCATTGAAATAGGTGGATACCATTTTTATGGAGTTTCAACGTCCTCAAGATGAAAAGATTCAATAGCATTTTTAGTATGTATTGGCTTGGGCCTTATTGAGCCTAGGTGGATTTATATCTCCATTGGGTATCTTTCACATCACCCAAGGAAAAAAATATATATGTAAGGGAAAATTGGATCTCCAAGAAATTCAAGTAGTACTCAATCATACTGGACGTAGAGGATTGACAGACCAGATGGTCAGTCTCTTTGTGTAAAATTAGGGAATTAATCTTATCGAATTTCCTCCTATTGTAGATCATTTTAGGGATGTCTCCCTTAACCATTTCTATAGATTACCTACTGCTATAAAATTTGACTTCACCATCATGATTATTCTAGGTGTGTCACCAGTGTTCTTTTCTTCATATAGGATAGAACCTACAAAGCTGCATGAATTCAAGAAGTAGCTAGAATATCTAGATGAAAAGGGTTTTATCCAAACCGTAAAATCAGCTAGGGTTTCACCTATCCTTTTCACTGATAAGGTAGATAGTTCCTCTATATTTTACATGGATTATTGAAAATGGTACCATCTTATTACGAAAAAATGAAACCACTCCCACAGATAAACAACCTCTTCGACCAGATCTGAGGATAAATGGTTTTCTCCAAGATCTATATGATGTTGAGATATCATATGGTGTATATGATAATATTAGAAAAACAACATACAACATTATATAGAATTTATGTCTTGTATGAGTCTCTTTCCATGTTTTTCATTTTAAAAAACACAGCGGTAATCATTATGGGCTTGAGGAATCTTGTTTTTCACTCACATATTTATTACTTTGTGGTGGTATTTTTAGGTGACATGTTAACATAATCGCACACCATACACGATGATAAAAATAATCTTCATATAGTTTTAAGTAAATTACAAGAGAACCAACTATTTGAAAAGATCAATAAATTCCATTTTTGGATCTGAATATCTCATTTCATTGGGTCAGATTATATCTGAGGTAGGAGTAGCAGTTGACCTAGAAATGGTGAGAATTTCAGTTTCCTATTATTATCCATTAATATTTTTTATTTAAATATATTATTAGGTATTTTTGGATATTAAATAATATTCATATACTAATTCTCATTCATGGTAGTAATTTTTATGGTCCTGACCAACAAGGGAGTGAAATTCAGTTGGATTGAAGCTTGTGAGAAAAATTTTACGAAGATAAAGAGAAGACTAAAATCAACATTGGTCCTGGTACTACCTGAGTTGGGTAGCAGCTATATAGTTTATTTTGATGATTTAGGAATTACACTCTCTGCATTTCTAATGAAATTTGATTGAGTTAGGGAATATAGGTACTTCAAGATGAGGCCTCATGAGAGTAATTTCCCTATAAATTAACTATATCTATTAGTTGTGGTTTATTATATATGTTATTGTAGGAAATAACTATTGGGTGAGAGATTCTTTGTCTATATGGATCATAAAATTCTCAAATACAAATTTTCATAGCAATTTCTAAATCTCAAGCAGCGTATGTGGGAAGAATACCAATAATCATTCAATTTTTAGCTTGCATACACAACCAAAAAAGAAAATTTTATAGTTAATTCCATGATATGGAAGATTCATATGGAAAACATCAATGAGGCCATCCATAACTGGAATCTAATGGATTTATTTTTTGATATCCCTATTGAGGCATAGGAATACCATGGGTACCCGATTATTGAAATTTTTTTCATGAGAGACTCTCTTTTAGAGGGGGTCCAGATGAGGCATTTTTTTTTTCAAGGGCCTTGTCCTAAGAGAGAGTGTCATAGGTGAGAACCCTCCTCTTGGATGTATTATTGATGGAAGTGAAACCCTAGACTTCTGTGGTCATGTATCAGTACCTTCAGATATAATAGAGAAGATGATGAGGGAATCAAATTCATCTATTTGGGAAGTTCATCATAGGAAAACCAAGATGTACCGAGATATACATATTCAGTATTTGAGGCTAGGTATGAAGAGGTAGGTAGCAGACTTCATCACTCGGTGCTCCACCTTTCAATAGGTGAAGGAAAATCAAAAGTGACAAACTAAACATATAAATCCTCTCTCCATTGTTTTTTGGAAATGTAATGACGTCAAAATGGATTCCATGATATTCATGTTGAGATCCCCTCAAGGAAGTGATTCAGTATGGGTGATCAACAGAGTATGTCCAGCATTTTGAGATAGTGTAGGGAGGTGGTATGGTAGCTTATAAGTTTTTGTTACTCATATGTATTGTTCTATGAATGATTTCTTCCATGTATCTCATATTTGATAGTATCATCCAATCCCAACTCATGTGTTCATCCTAGATGATATTGAGTTGTAGTGGGAGGTGTGCATCAAGAAGCATCCAATACATATAATTTATTAGATAATGAAGTCTCACTGGGGTATTTTACTTCCTCTAGTATAGGTTATATCATAGAACAGACGTGTATAAGAATAGACCTATGAGTGGGAAGTTTATGCACATGCATAGTAGTTGGAACAATTCATAGATGATGTTCTACTACCCTCTGAAGGGAAACTCGGGGATGTGTTCTCTTAAAGAGGGGAGGTAATAATTTCACAACTCTTCAAAATATTATGGAAAATTAATATTTAGTTATAATTTCATTAAATATCCCTAAATACAGTAGATAAAAGGTTCAAGTATGTCTCATGTGCATCTAGGGATTGTTCAGATCTAGGACCCCTGAAATGGTAAGAAGAGACTCGGTCACACTGTTAGGAGAAACTGTGTTGTCCAACTCAAACAGTTTCCCTAAACCATGTTGGTGGAGACAGTGGGGACCTGAGGTACACATGATTTTTTTGAAACTATCTAACCACATGTGCATGCCCTTGTAGTGTGGTAGAATTTTTATGTATTATGATTTTTAATGGTTTGTACATAGTTTGGAAAACTGTGCACCTAACAGTGCTAATTTCCCCTTTCAATTATTAGGTGGCACACCATTGGTGTATGATTTTTAAATTCATGTATTCAAATCGTGCATAGTTAATTCTGATGGTGAAATTTTAAACTTTCACCTATTTAGTGATTTTAAACCTTTATTATTTCCTTTTTATTCTACATTAGTGGCTGAGACCTCTTCCTCCTATAAGAGGACATATCCTCCTCCTCTTTTATTGTTTGATACAAATCCTTTCTATAGACTCTATTTCACTTTCCGCTAGATCAAAATATATATTATAGGTATAATATTTAGCCTTATTTCTTATATTTCAATTTCCTCTTATCATATGTAGTCCTATTTGGGTTAAAGTTCATTTTCCCCATTTTATGTTATTTGATGGTTTATTTTATTTCCTCCAAAATAGCCTAGATCAATGGATGATACTATATTAGGAAATCTCTATGAGGCTAAGGTTGATTTTCTAGGACCTTTGTCTTTATTTTGTTGGATTCTATAAATTATGTCATTTTTCTAAGAGAATGAAAATTTCAGCATCACATCTAATTGCTAAATTAAATTAATATGAATCCCCTACCATGCCATTGGTGACAAAAGTGATCGTCTAATCAACTTATATGGTCTATATCCTTGATTTATCCAATCCTATTGGGTGTACTACACCTATAATTCATAATTTCCCTTTTCACTAGCATGTTGAGCATCCTAATGGGGGATTTTCATCACATTAATGACCTTGTGGTAATTAAATTATTCGATGCTTGATGCCTTATGTATTAAGACATAAATTAAATTGAATAGTGTTTTTCCTTGACTTGTATACCTATGTTAATATAAATTCATGAAAAAAATGAAGTAGTTATTTTTTATGCATGATATATATATTTGTTTTTGTGTGTGTGTGTTTGTGTTTGTTTTTATTGTTCAGATACTTCACTATAGTGTCAATGGTGATACAACGGGTTCCTATTTCAAGACCCCTTTGAGGGAATCTCATGCCTTAGTTATTTATATTAATTATTTATAAACATTTTGATGGTGACATCAGCTATTGCTGATAAGGGATGTCTATACATTATCTATTTTCCATCCAGAATAGTGACACCGATTCCCAAAAGGAGACCACTTGGACGAGGTCTATGGCATTATTGGTTTACCATACCATGAGAAAGACTCTGGACCCTCTATGTGATACTAGGTTCAGACTCATAGGTCTATTAGTTGTTGATGCTTTCATAAAATGCCAGAGTTACAATTGGAAATTCCTTCTTGAGTCACTTAGATGGACTTCATGGCATTAAACGCATACCAAGACACTAGAGCTATATTTTTCAATTCACTTTTCATTTTGATGGACTAAATCAGGGTGACTCCTTATAGTTTAAAAATAATTTTCTATTTAATTTAAAAGTAAATGAATGTTCTTGAAAATAGAAATCGTCCTTTGTTTTTGAAACTGTTGGGTTGTGTCCTCCAATCCCAATCACATGCTTGGGGATATCCCACCTTCTCATAATCAATTTCAATCAATTTACCATTATAGGATCCTCTTTTTTAGACTCACCATCATATGTTGAAACTGGTATTTTGGACGAATATCCAAGTCAGACCCAGTCTAGTATATTAATTTATGTACTATGTACTATATTAAAATAAATATGTACACTGGTCATTTAATAACGCATGATCCGGATTGTCCGAGACACTGTGGATGCCAGGGTACTGAGATTGCATATCACACCCAACTCTGGAAGCCCTTGGTACTTGATTAGACTTTATGATTAAAGGTACTAATAAAATAATGTAACTGTGTTCCAAGGCATGTTTTTCAGATCTAGGATAGATTCTGGGCAGAGGACTGAGCCTATGCATAACATGCTAGTTGTAGCGGTTTTTGGACTTTTTATATAATTTTTATATCATGTGGTTTATACATGTATTATCTTACCCAATATAGTCATTTTTTAGAAATGTGTCATATAATCATCACTACTTATATTTTTTTATTACTCACCTTCCACATTTTCGTTATTTATATTTATGATTTAATATTATAGTTTCATAGATGTCTATTGATTATTACAGCTTCCTATGATAACTCTTTTCTTATTCTGTTTTTCATGTATCACTCACTCTGATCAATGAGGGAGATGTATCCATATAGACACTTGGATGACCCTTTCTATTAGTCAGCAACCTCTAGTGTTTGGGAACATGCTGTTGAGGGATTGTGGCCCACCGCCTTGAGGAACTATCAACTGGAATTCTAGGTGAGTCGCTACACACATATTGATTATATGAAAAGAGATATTAAAGTTTCCCATAAATCTAAGGATTATTACAACAAAAGGATGATAAATTCCAAACAAAAATATAATATCCATATATAGAAGAATATTATCATTCCTTTATGCTCAATGTGTCAAAAAAAATGATGGTAATCTTATTAATGGGAATAGATAATTTTTTATGTGTGGAATGGATGTTTATCGAGTGTCTAAATGCCATATTGATGGAAAATGGTTACCTATTTATGTGAATAATGATAATTCCCCACATAATGCACCCCTGCAATCCACTGTTTCAATTGAAATGTGTTTATGAATTATGAAAACAAGTTCCTCAATCCATGGAATAACATGGATGATAAACAACAAAAACCATTAAATAAAAAGAACAAAGATAAATATTATTATATCATAATGGATGATGAGAACCATGCTAATTAAGAAACACTTATCCTCCCCTCCGTAGTTGGGAATTATGCGTTTAATTTTGTATGGATGATCCCTAATAAAATCTAATTCTATATACTTTACTGAATTTCAAGTGATTATCAAAATTTATTATGGAATAATGCAATCACATCATATATTTTATTACAATAATAATAAAACCAACATTCCAATAAAAATATTTTTGGATAATATAAGTTCTTATTTAAGTAATAAAGGGTGAATTTTATTTTATAATTATATATGTCTCCAAGTATTATTAACATAAGTTTTATGGATACCATCATGGGTTAATTAGTTTTAGGTTTATCATAAGTTCAAGTCCATTGAAACCTTTTTTAGGTTTCATGTGATGAGAGTTTATCATGATTATGCATAATTTATAATATATTTATGGAAATGAAAACCATTGGTATTATTTGTAGTGAAAAAGTTATTTGGATGGTAATTCATTTACTACTTGTGTAAATGTTATTAATGGATACTTTAATATATAATATTATTGATTTTAATGGTGGTTGGGATCAACACATTCATTAATTTGAGTTTTCTTATAAAAATAACCTTCACATGAGCATTTAGATTGATAATTATGAAGCCCTTTATGGATGGAAGTGAATATTCTTGATGTACTAAAATAAATTTGTAGAACTAATGCTATTGGGACCTGAGAAAGATGATCATATGGAAGAGAAGGTTAATTATATTAAAAAAACATGTAAGTACATTGCAAAGTGACAAGGATGTTATACTAATAATCATCTATGAAATCTATAATTTGGAGTTGGTGATAAGGTCTTTTTATGAGTTTCAATGTGGATGAATGAAGTGTATCTTCTTGTAGAACCAGAAGTGTGAGGTGGATCATTCCCAACATTGATTTATTTTCATGATCGATGATTTATCTATGATTTACATAATGATAAACATAATGATCAGCAAAATGGAATCAATGAATATATACAATGGATAAAACAATTGAACAAGAGTATGAGGACATCAAATATTAATTAGAATTAATTTATACATTTAAATAATTACCTTCTGAGTAATTATTTCTTCATTGAGGGTTCTAAATTTTACTATCTTTCCATTATTTGAATCATGATCATATTCTTTATTGTGGTGATTTACATGTGTTCTAAAAATATTGTATTGTCGGTGTAGAAATCTGCAGGTGCTAGAAAGGAATATTGTACTATTTGTGTCATTCGATTTTGATCAACCTGAAAATCACATACAATGTTGTCTCTAGGATATCTCTAGACTTGAGAGTGGAATTTAGAGGAATATCACTCTCTGTTCTTTGGAGCGTTCTTAGGTAGGGGAGATCTCTATAAATTTGAGAGGATTTTCTAGATTCATTGTGCTTGATAAATTAATCTCCTCACATTGAAAAATGATATAATTTGTCTATGTACGACTAGGGTTAGAAAAAAATAATTTCAATGGTTCAACTTATAATTTATTAAATCCCTTCCATAACCAAATGAAAAAATGTTATTATTACTATTTCATAACATGATCATAACTTGATAATTAAATTTAGTATCATTTAATTATATAATATTCAATATTTATTATTTCCCAATGAACATATAAACTTCATCTACCATTAATCCATAATTTTTATGTTTCCTAAAATAATGATTATTTATTTAATAAATGAATATCACTACATTATTCACCAATAAATAAATAAATATGACATTCACTAAATATAATGAAAATATTATTAAATATTCATCTCACATAATATTATCTCGAATAAGTGGGAATATAATACATGTGATCAAGAAAAAATGAATACGTATTACACCACATATAGGATTAAAATTTATTTAGCTTTTAAATAATAAATAATCATATATTATTTTACTGATATTTTGGATACACTTAGTGTTTGATACTTTTGACCTCTTTATCACTTTAGTTAGGTGAAGAAGTCTTCTCCCCATGGTTAGAATCTAGAAACATTCCATGGTACCCATAGAGAATAAATTGAATGCCCCAATGACACAATAACTCATACAGAAACTCACAACATAATATAATTCCTTTTTCATGATATCTATAATCAATCCAGTTTCACACTAGTGACATCAACCTATGTGCTCAATGTTTCCTTCTTTGAGTTTTTTGAAATTGAACATATCTATTGAATACCATGCCCACAGATTTATTTATGCTATATAATATTCATAAAAGGCCAAAAGATATCAACTTCTTCAAAAAGAATAAGGTAAAAATCCGTTCCATCATTATTCATCAATTCAATATTACTCATGATGCACCAAATGTATCCTACCTCACCAAGAACATAATTCATCACAATTTTCATCAATACATCAACATAAATGACCTATAATACTCATTAATAATAATCTAAATGACTAAAGATCAATATCCACATCTATATATAGGATAATCCAATAAAACATATTAATGTGAATTTCATACTAGTGGATATCGTTCTCATAATATCCTATACTGGATATTTCCAAGGGGGTACACCATAAGATGAAGCCTCAAAGTACTATAAGTATCCAACAAAGATAAAATGAACCATTTCTTCCAAAAATTGATTCCATCGGGGTATATGGAATATTTTTATGGATACTTTCATGGAACTAACTACAATGAGATGGTAAAATTAATGACTATGTATATCAGTCCCATTAAATTCTTGATCATATCAAGATATTATATTATTATTTATAACTTCACCAAAACAACTATCTAGTTCATGATGTGATTAATGTGTATCTCATAAGGAAGTACATACCTAGACCTTCACATGTACTAAACTCAGAGGTCAAACAAGTGGAACAAGATTAATCTTATGAAGAAAAACTGGTGGAGATTTTTGGCTGTTCAGAGAGAGTTCTATGAAAAAAGACCACTCACATGGTAATTGATTTGGGTAAAAACCACCAATTTGAATAATATTTATGGGATCCAAATGATATTATAAGGTCTAATTATCCACATTTCATTCTATCAGACTGATGAATTTCTATGTTGAAATTCATTTTAATATATATAGAATGTCATACCCTGAGTTCTTTGGAATTAACTTTTTAAATAATAAATTAAATTTATTTATTGGCATTCATTACATGAAACACAATTAAAAACTTGTTCTATATGAAATCCACTGTTATCTTCCATTATACACAACACTTGTTTGACTTCTGTGATCTATGACATTGAGTTTTAACAAAAACATGATATATTATTAATATTTTCAATTTAAAATCGATTATTATAACATAGACATTAGACATAGAAAAATTAATACTAATAACTATTTTTAAAATATTAATTATAATAGTTTTTCTGAAGCAAACATATTGATAATAAAATACATAGTTATCGGTATAGTGCTTTTTTAAATATAATATTTTCTCAATGAAATTATTTTTACTTCTTTTGTGAACAATAGTAAAATTAGTTATTTACACCTTAATAAAAATTAATATGATAAAATAAACTTTATTTTTTAATTCAAAACATCAAAATTATTTAAGGTTTGATTTTTTTTTATTTTCCTGAATAGTTTCACTGTTTGATGTCTACTAAAAAATAATGACTTTTAATTGAGAACTGGATTTTCATATTAATTATTTATAAAAAAATAAATATTTAGATATTTTATAATGTATATTTAGTTCATTTATACATGTATTAATAGAATTTAGTTTATTTTAATCAATTTTACATGGAAATTGAATATGAAAACCATGAAAAATTATAATATTTATGGAAATAAAAACCTTCTTTCTCATCACTACTATGGGATTAATTTTAAATTATTTTTTCACTAATATGTATGGAATTTGAAAAAAAATTATTCCTTATTTTTAATAGGAATAAGATATAATGTATAATAAGGTCATATTAACTTATTACCAAAGTGGATAGTGATATAAATTAAATTTAAATATAGCGATTAAGGTAAAAACAAGATTACTTAGTGGTTAAACATAGAACATAAAGGGTAAAGAGAACCCACAACATATAAATTTTTTTTATGTCTATATATAAACATTATAATTTATAATGATCAATTAATATGAATTATTTAAACTTTTTCATTTGAATAACATGGATGGATTACCCTCTATCATGAAATTACAGGTTTTTCACAAACCTCCCGAATAAAACGCCACCACCTATCCCCTCTATTCACTCCATAATAAAACATGGTTCAAACAATAACCCACAAATAAAATCTTCTCATCTATACTATTATCTTATAAGCATTAATTTTTGAAATAATCTAACCAAGGAAGGCCATTGGGTAAAACCAAAAGGAGATACACGAATAAGAGCTAACACTCATTAACTAAACGTTTTTTTATTTATTCTTAAAACTCCTTGAATTATTTTAATATCATGATTATATAATAGAATCAGTATATTATATATACCTATATGTTTTTATTTAAATTATATTAAAAACAATCACACACAATTCCATTAAATTGTTTACAAAATCATAATTCATTTGTACAGTGAACTACTGCCCCAGAAATCGATGTCATTCTTTTTTTCATTACCACCTCTCGCAGTTGGGAATAATTATGGAAAAAATATTTATATATTATATTTATTAAATTAATGATATAAACATTCATTTTTAATTTTTATATCACGTATATATTCATTCTGTCATTTTTTTGTAATATGATACTATCATTTCAGTGTATGGAGGACCACTGCCTGGAGAAGGGATGTGATTCGTTCACACTTTACATGGAATGAATTAATAATGTGTTTTTCAAAAATAATATATATATATATATATATGAAATATATATTATTGTGTAATTATAATATATATTATTATTTTATTTCTTTCAATCACATAATAAAATGGAAACAATTTCCAATCATACGTATGACCGACAATCTCTAGGAACTGTGTATTTCATTTCTTATAACTAAATATTATGAACTTCTGTAAACACAAATATACTGAATATATTTGATATTTATATTATGTTTTAAATTATTGATATTATTAATCCATGACCGATTTACTCTGACAAAAATATATAACAAAATAAAACATATATGAAAAACAAAGCAATTCTTAATAAAAACATAACATTAACATGGAATTGATCATAAAATGCATATAAAATGACTTAATAAAATCATATATGGTATGATATATATAATTATTAATCTTTAATAGATTTATAATAAACCTATATATATTATATAGAAATTTTTAATGTGTACGATGATATTCAAGACATTTTTAACGGGGATTTCTGTATCACATTTATTGTTCTATGAGACACATTTCATTTTAACCACAAGTTTCTTTTATGTGGAGTATATAATTCCCATGAATTTATATTATGATGTTTTCACATAAAATTATTGGTATTTAAACATCCATTTGGGGATATATTATACATGAGGCTCATAGTTCAAAAGTTAACAAATCAGTAAGGGCTTTTTTTATCGATTTTTCTTCTTTGAGACATATGTTATATTATTCACCTATATTATATCATAAGGTGTATATAAAGACCCTTTTATATTTAATATTGTGAATTTATTAACCCTAGTGATAATTTATCTTTCATTTTATGTTATTCCATCATGTGAATAATGATTCAATATAACAAAATTTGAAAATATATTACGTTACGAACTCACCATTTAGGAAGATTGGTTATAGTTAAGTCTCCAATGTTGAAATATCATGTTTATACCCACAATAATTCTCATTATTGTTATCATAATCTTATTATTAATGATTTATATAGTTAATTGATCCATTTTTACACTCATTGGAGTAAAATATAATTCACAAAATGTTTTCAATAATATTCCACTTTCTTTCACTCTACGGTCGTAAATCTATTTTCTTCAAAAACAATGATTAAAAAAAATAGAAAGGTTTTTAAATGATATTTAAATAATATTCTCATGGAAAATTATTTTCAAATTATTTTTTAAAAAATATATTTCAAATTATTTTCATGGATTCCTTGAAATTATTCAATGGTTATATTAAAAGAATAAAAATTAAGACATTTTGTATGTTTATAATGTTTTTTAAATTATTTTCATAGATTATTTATAAGTATTCAAATTTATTTTAAATTATAATGGTTTAAATATAATTAAAAATCATTTTTCAATTAATAATGTATATTTTCCCCATAAAATGTTTTAAATTATATTTCAAAATTATTTTCCATCTAAGATAACTTATGTTGGTGTTACATATGCCTTATGGAGGATATGATCTAAGGATACCATTTATATTCTTTCTCTGAATGGTTTATTTTTTGATTTAATTATGTTTATGAAACCCGTTTCTATTCTATAGATAATACCATTATGAAATGTTCATGAAACCCGCTTCTTTTCATGAGATATTATATGATGAAATGATTTTCAAACGAGTTACTTTTTAGAATTTATAATATCTTGGGTTATTATATTATGAATTTTTATAACCATTTAGTTCAGATAAATATGGTTTTCTTAATAATATCGGTGGGACCTATATCTCCATCCAATGAATTGGGTAGAGATTTTTCTTTCTCATCAGAAAGATGTGGCAGGAATGGGGAGTGAACCTGGTACAATAAGACTAGGAAACCACTGGGGAAAGTTGTTTGTCCCACCCAGTACATGTATAAACCTATGCATAAACCTGATTACATTTTCAAAATTTTATGCATGAACTTGATTATATTTTCACAATTTTCTATTTGGGCCTTCCTGAATGTCTATATGTTTATGAGATGGCCTGAATTCATATCCTTAACCTAATGAGTGATCCTATTTCTAATTACACATGTTCACAATTCTATAAGATGATGTGTATTACATTATACTATTTATCATTCTAATTTTATACTCTCATAACTTGTGTTCCTTGATTTCTTTATCATTCATGTCCAATGAACTGATAACCTTTATGCTAAGATTCATTTTTATGATTGTTTGATATGTATGATATGGTTTTTAAATGTTTTGATCGTGTTCTCATACCATTATTCTTATGTGATACTTATGTATCTTCCATATTTCCCCTTTATTTTCATTTGATATCACTCTTTATTATGTTCATTTCTCCTACTTATGAAAAATATTTAAGTAGAATATTCTTGTATGGAGTACTAAGGGGAAGATATTTGTGGGATATGTTGAATCTATTTCACTAAGTAAGAATATTATATTTCCACGATTCCAATTTCACTAAACTATTATTGTTTTAATGAATCTGATTTTATAATGTAATGAATATTCATCTAATAATATATAATATCTATTTATGAGAATCCTTTGTCACCAAATAGAATGGGTGGATTTTACTTAACCTCCACCCATCTTTGGGAATCCAAAAATTTAAAAATTCAATGAAATGGATGAATTGGAATTGAATCTCACCCATGTGTCTTTTGGGGGTAACGTAATGTTGGGATCCCTAGAATAATAAGAAGTATAGAAGCTCAAAATCATTATTTAAAACATATAATGTATGATATTTTTTTGATATAACAATTTTTTTTATATTTCTAGATGAAAGGTACTATGTTGGGAACTCTTATACTAATTCATATTTACTGTATGGAAAAAAAAAACTCATCGGTGAACTCTATAATTATATGTTGTGGGAGAAAGATACATTCATGAAATTCATTAATATATGCAAGGTCCTGATATAATCCTTGTAAATATAGCTTCCATTGGAATGATTACTACATATCTACAGGTATAGATTCCAAGATTATTTGTTTACCATATTTATCCTATAAAAATATCATGGTGTATTTTGATAATTTTCTATAATATCACAATAACTGGAAGATGTCATTGGGTGACTGATGTAAATTCTCAGTAAGAAACCCTATCAAAACTATAAACTTCAAGAAAACTAAAAATATAAGATGTTACTCTCAATATAGTAAAATCAAGTCCACGGATAAGTGAATTTGAAAATAGTATGAATAAATTTCTTTCCTTGCTTAATGTCCATATTCTAGTGTAATTCATTTATTCCGTATAAAAAACTGGTAATGTTGCTATAAATTAGTAATCAATTTGTTTATTGGTTCGATAATCACTCAATGTTTTCTACATACCATTATATAATTAATTACAAAATACAAGAATGTAATATATTTAAAGACAATATGTAAAGGATATTCGATGAGTATCATGAAACATTAGACTATCACAAGGTGTATGTGAAATCTGATCTGTTCACTATCCCTGAGGAATAATTAAAATTGGAAAATTCCATAAATTAGAACACACAATGTTTTTATGATTAGATAAGCTAACAAAAAATGAAACATGTGTATACCGCCAATATAGAATGACTGAATCAACCAGTCATGAAAGAAACTTTAACTATAAAATTACTAATTCACCTTACAATTATCATCCTTCCATGACAATACATACTCACCATAGTTAAGAAAATTAGAATAAAAATAAACTATCACGAGTTCCTTAACTATTATAATCTCTCATGGAAATTATTTCCCCATAATTGGTCGAATGTGAATTGCCCCACCAAACAATATCCACTTCATGGGATGTTAACCCATGTGAACCAACCCCACTAAAAAATAGCATCTCATCAAGAGGATAATTAATAGAAAATACCCCAATAAATGTTTTTCTATTATAAATAAAAATGAAAAGGGTAACTATCCCACAAAATGAGATCCTCCTCTCATGAGAATAACCAATGATTATCATACCTCCAAATGAGTCTATTGGAACCATCCCCCCAAATGACACCATGTTAAATATACTAAAAATTAATACCTTGAATACCTCACCAAAAAATTAGATCTTATTCTTAGGAGGATCACCACTAAAAACTAACCCATATAATTATACAATCTAATATGAATAAATAATAATAAGAACTATCCCATAAAATGAGATCCACTTCTCAAAAGGACCACCAATGGAAATCATCCCACAAAAATGATATCCTATTTTCATAAGGGAATCCAATAAGATCCATCCTTATAACCAATAACCTATACTAATGTGGTGCACATTTTTTCTCATACAATGTTACCCCACACCTACTTTTAAATAAATCACCTTCATCCCTACTGATACCTTTAAATGAACTATTGAATGTGTGTCTACCTAATATCATAGGATGATCAAGTAACTATGGCCCTAGTTTATATTACCATCAATAAAAACTAATCATATTGTTGGGAGAGTTAATCACATTGTCTTGTTTCATCTCCATCAACCACTTGGGGATTCCAGGGCCCTCTCCAGTGGACAACATATCACCAAGTTATTTTGGGAAAATTTAAATATATTCAAAATAAATAAAATTTGTATATATAAAATAATTACCCTTCATGATTACTTTAGTGAAAAACCTCATATTCAATTTATATATCAATAAAATATTATTTAATTCATCTAAACACCACTGAAATGGATTGTTATATATTTTTTCCCTATAGATAAATGCCAATATCCCACAATAGTTTCCCTTTTTTAGGGAATATCCCTAGAAAAAAGTGTGAAAAAATTTAAATATTATTCACATCATAATTTGGTACATTTTCATCATTTTCAAACCATATATACCACTATCAGTTCACCTGGATAGTCAGATTTCTCAAATCTAGGATCATTACCATTGATGTCCATATCATCAATAGCTTCATTGTTATCACATTAATTGATCGGGATTTAGGAACTACCACCCAATACCCAAACCCATAAATATTTTCATACCTTTCAAACTGTATATAGAATACAAGATAGGTAATATTACAAACACCATAGGGGTATATAGAATTATGTATTTTCCTTCTATCGAGAATAGAAATTTTAGTACTTTACCCATTATTTGGAAAATAATTTAATTGTTCACCTAATGTTATAAAAACCTAAGTTTTAATATTTTAGGGAATATTTAATTTCTAACCATAGCATAAATTATCAGCATATAAAATCTAAAAGTGATTTAAATTTTCATATTGGATTCAGAAGTAAATATATGAGAGGATAATGGAGTTAATGAGCCAAAAATAATCCCTTAAACCATACGAGATCCCTAAGATAAACACACAAAGTTTACAAAATAATTAGGGTCCTCTATAACCCAATTATTGACAGAATAAGGACTATTATTATAGTATTAAGTAATTACATTAATTTATTATCAATTTA
The DNA here is from genome assembly GCA_963277665.1 of Viscum album. NCBI lineage: Eukaryota > Viridiplantae > Streptophyta > Magnoliopsida > Santalales > Viscaceae > Viscum > Viscum album. The sequence goes on from OY728138.1 coordinate 558,148,124, forward strand.
GATATAAAATAATTAAAATATTTTAAAGGAATCAAAATATTGTGAGATGATTTTTTGAATGATCATCATAATTATTCTCCTAGCCCTCAAATTTTAGGATATCAAATTAACAGATTATTTTTTTAAATATTTACTACATAATAATAAATATTAATTAATTAAAGAGTTTAATAATATAAATATATATGAAACAAGTAAGAGACTCATCCTTTATCCTATAAATAACACCAATCATAACAATTCACATCGAATTTGTGGTCCTCAACACATGACTCTAAATTGTACAAAATAATTTCCTTTTTATAAGACCATAAAAATTATGATAAAAGGTATTTATTAAATTTCACTAAATTGGTATATTAATGGTCCACTTAATATATCCATAAACATCATTGAATATATATTGATTAATGATCATAAATTTTGTTCTACATTTTATGTAAGAGATCAATCATCGCAATATACTTTTTCAGGTTAGTAAAAATATATGTTGAAATACAGTTTCTATATAAAATAATTATTCTTATTACTTAAATAATGTACCTAAATTCCTCATTAAATATTCAGACCCCACACCATTTCTTATATTTTTTAATGTACCATCCATCCATATGAAGGCATATTTTTTTAATACTATATTCCAAATCTCATTTTTCCAAAATAGTTTTTCAAACACATGAGGATATAATTAAATATTATTTTATCCCATTAAGTAAATATCTGCCTATACCATAAAAAATAATATATTTGGTTTTTTTAATCACTATCAACCAAATCCTAGAGTCAATACTCTCCTGATAAGTCCACCATTCATGGAAATTAATGACATGCGTATTGACTTATTTGGACAAACTCCCCTATGAATGGTGGATTAAAATCTATATTGAAGAAACTATGTAACCCCTAGGTCATATTAATTTTCTTTAATAACATTACCCTAAATTATATCCACTATTTTTTGATGGTGTGGTGGTGTTTTCTACCTTATTAATAGTCAATATTTCCCCACAAGGTATCATTCTATTATCTCTGATTAAGAAATTTTAAAAAATAATTTACTCTATATCATTCCCTTATATTTACATAGAATAAAAATATATATATGTTTTATTCCCTTATGAATTATAGATACTGTGTTGGATGTCCCATGTAACACTAGTTGAAATGGAAACAAATTTTGGCAAGTCCTTACAACGTTAACCTAAAAGAATCAAAGGTCCTTATCATAACACCCTTAAAATCATGACAAAATATCTTTACCAAATTAACCTACACTATATATTGATTGGTCTATCTTGTACAACCATATACATCTTGGATATATAAATTATATGTGACCTCAAAAAGAATAAAATCATACATATATAAATACTAGGTCTATGTAAGATACCACTACATGTTCTTTCCATTTTTTGTGAAGGTTAGCCTAACCTATGAAACAAATGTCCATGTTCAAGAACTATGTGTACATTTATTTATGTTCTCATAGGATATGTAGAGTATCATAGATCTTATTTCTTACTCCAATCTAGAAAATTACTTACTGATATAGTCCATTTCTATATTATAATGTAAGGGTTTTCCCAATTATGAATTTCCATCAAGGGACATACACTAGAGTAAAACTATCCTATTTCAAGAATTCTATGTTTCATGAATATTATTTACCGAACATAAATAATGGTGTATAGATCTCATATCCAAGGCTCATCTATAATTTCCCTTTCCATTCAATCCTAAATTTCACCCAAGTGTTCGGATCCTTCCAATTTATATTTTATATGGCCTCTTATACAATTTATAGGGAACCATATGATACCGTTACATTTTCTCCTATATACGAGACAAATATATAAAAAGGGACTCCATAGAACCTAACATAATCTGAATTATATGGACATGAACTATATTAATTTTTTATATACATTTGGTTTACATTAAACATTATAGGGTACATCATTTACAATGTTTTATCTCTTCCACATTAGTTTTGTTTCGAGTCCATTATGGGTTCTTAACTAAAATATATTCATCTTTATCCCATTTACTTACCCTTTGTTCCTATATATGAACTCAAACATCTACCAATTTTCGTCAAAATATAATGACCATAAAAATTCAGTAAAATTTTTTATTGTATCATGCCCATAAACTATGATTTTCTATTCCTTGAGTCTATTTATAATAGCATTTATGTCTCCATTATAAAAGGGGTAAACTTTTCGTTTTACTTTTATGGATTGCCTCATATTTTCTAAAAATATGTATGACAACAAAATATATCCTTACATAAGTCTGAATTATATAAACATAACCATTATCCCAATTTAGTATGGATTTCAAGACATTAATATATCGAAGGAAAACTAACATGGTACTTATCAGTTTGAAAACATGTAAATGGTGAACCTTGAAAAATTTAATCACATTTTCAATAAGACATTAAATTTCATTGATTTTTAAAAGGATTAGAATGTCAAAATAAAAAGTAACAAAAAATTTGGGGCAATGACATGGCCATAAAAAAAGTGAAGCTAAAAATGATTGAATTAAATGTTTCATCCACATTGAAAGAAATAGTTGGACCCATTCACTATAATTATTTTATATGATTCAATAAATAATCCATATGGATATAAGGAAGAGTAATCATGTAAAATAAATATATCTAAATATAATGTAATAATAATATCAGAACAAATATGAAGGGATCTTTCATAATAAATTTATAGTTAATTTAATTACATGAATTAACATGGTTTAAGGATTCTTTCTTTGATGAATATTTTCAAAATTATAAAATTTTATTCTATTTATATCATCATTATACTAAGAGAAACAAAAATAGATTCACTCTATTAATGATCCACTTGTACTCAATCGTCTTACGATGAAATCAATTTGACATTGAGTACTAGAAAAAATAATCCAAATATCATGAATTGATTGTATTGATCGAAATTCAATCCATATACCTTTAGTATTTTCTTTCCATATCCCTTTATTATGGGGGGAGGAAAGATATGAATGAATTATCTTGGTTTTTACTAGAAACTTAAATGAGTTATTTTTTGAGAGAATTATTCTGGTGAAGGATGCATTAGGTACAACACAAATAATCTTAAGCATTCTAAAAAGGATACTACATGGGATTATAATGATTTGGGGTTTGATAATTGATAATTTCACAAGTTTATTTAATAAAATATTTAAACTAACAAATTCTACATGTTAATAATAATAATATTATTCAATAATTTTAGATTCTAACATGAAAAAATATTTATAGTTCGATAATATAATTTTTTTTATTTAAATTATATTTTAGATTATATAATTTCCATTAGGGGGAAATTTACTCAAACTACCAACATTTATCATTATTTACCAAACCACAAATAATAAATATCATTCATTCAATAAATCAAAAAATTGTTTCATGGTCATGCATATAAGTTGATTTTGAAATATTCACACAACTCGACAAATATTCATTAAACAATAAATATAATTTATTTCCATAATAAATAAATAATATATAAATAAATATTAAATAATACTATCTTGAAAATGGATTTTAATTTTAATATTAAACTCATTTATAATTAGTGGGTGAAAAATTATGATAATTAAATTTTGAATAAAAATTATTTCATAGTCTTAAGGATAATATTTATTCTAAATGTTAAATAAAAATTGTATTTATTGATATCAATAGAAATACTAAGTGTGTGACCCTCTAGGTGTATTCCATGGTGAAATTACGTTGGATTTCCAAATGTCCAAGATCAAAATAATGAAATATTTCGAGCCAATCATAGAGGGATAAGTAAAATTTTAAATTATTAAAACCCCTAAAAAATATTTTCTATGAGATATAATTATTTTTTCCTAATATCTCTAGACACGGGGGTTACATACTCATGAAATAAAACTTTGTTCTCCATATATCATCCATTGATTTCAATTATTGACACAATCAATCACCATGTTCATGGAATTTTAGAACGCAATCCAATTTAAAAAAGGGTTTAACATGTAATCTTCCATAAAACAAGAGGTAAAATACTATATTTAATTATTCATTAAAGAACTATGACTCATGATATAGACAACGTCTCTGACCTCACCGTGATCATATATCATCACATTTTTCAATGATACTTCAAATTATATTAATTATCATATCTATTAATAATATTCTCAATTTTAAGGATCATTACATACATTTTTATATATAAATATCCAATGAAATTTAAATATGTAGAATTTTCTCTTTCATGTATATCCTTATGATATCCAATATTAGTGATTACTATGTATAAACCTCATGATATAAATCCATGTGTTCTAGTGAGAATAATTCACCTATGATTCAACCACACTATGTGTCTAATTGTGGAATTATATCCTGATCATATGATTCAGGTCTAAGAAATCATTATACCACTTCAAGGTTCACATAATTGTTGGGAACTATTATGAAATGATCATTTCAATATATTTTCTAAGAAATTATCACATAAAATTAAATAGAATAAAAAACAAAATATTAAATGATATTTATTGACATTTAATTATTTGAAAATATTGGTAACATAATGCACAGATTAATAGGTTCTAGGTAACTAACTCCAATAGACTCCCAATTTCACTTGATCTGATTACTAATTAATTTAAATCTACTATATCTTACAAGATATTCATGTATATATATAGATAAACCTTTATTAATGATTCGACCACGTTTTCATCCATGGAAACAATACTTTATATGACAATATCTCTCAGAGAAAACTACCTCAAGAGATTATAATTTTATAGTATATGTGTCATCTGTTTATGATATCATAGATCCTCAGAAATATCCACCCCTAAAATATTATCATTGTAATGTATGATATGATCTATAATGTAATTCATTACATCATGATGTTCAATAATGCTTCAGTCATCCCTAATTCCTTCGTAGCATCAAAAGTTATAATATACTCCTACTTTATAGTAGAATTGGTGACCACTACTTTCTTTGGGATATTCCATGTCATAACTCCCCTGTTGAGGGAGAATTAATATCTCTATTGTGATTTTATATCATCCAAATATATTTATTAACTATAAAAAATGAATCCCATAATTACTATCTTCTTATTTTCATTATAAACAAGTAACATATCCTTAGTACATCTCAAGAACATTAGGATAGTCTTTACTACCATTCAATGGAAGTATTTGGGGTTATCTTTATATCTTCCTACCATGCTCAAGGCATATAAAGCATCAATCCAGGAACATATCATGACATTCATTATCAATCCTACTATTATTCTATATAGTATCCTTGTTATTATATTATTCTCATCATATTAACAAAGACACACTTTTTTAGAGAGGTATATATCATGTGACATTGGAAAAATCTCCAATTGGATTATTCCACACTAAATATATTTATCATCTTGTCAAAGCATACACCGTGGCAATGTGAAATAAGCCTCGTAGATATTTCATGGTAGATCATGGTACTAATAATCTATGTTCCATCACCTAAGTCCTTCATTGAGATGCATTTGTTCGACAAAAACTTAACAGATTTGAATATTATTATAATTTTTCTAATAATTACTATATCTTAAATACATGTTATTCATAAAATGATCACACTACAACTAAAATGATTTTTTTGACACAGTTCTAATAATTTTTCATTATGAACCCAATTTCAAATATAGATTCATTAATGAAAATATTGCATATCTTGGATGATTTCTTCATTAGATAAATATATCTCTATAACTTTCATACATAATTGGCATCATATAGATTCACAAACAATCCTAGTTTTTCTATATAGACATATTTTGGTAGTTTACCATAAACAAATTTTTTTAATAATCATTTTCCAGATCTTATAATCATGGCAATTTGTTATGTAAAATATGATTATTAAGTATTTCAGTACACCAACATGTCAAAAGGTTTCATCTTTGTTAATCACTTGATATTATTTATTTCAACAGGACATTTAATTTGGGTACTATCCTTTCCATGCATTATCTATTTATTATTAAAACCCCATTTTGACTCTTAAGATTTATATGAACTAGATGATAAAAAAAATATAGATATGGTTTGGGAACAGGTAATCCATTACACCATCTGTAGATTATTACTAATTGATAGATTTTGAGCCACTTATTTCTTACTCATATGATAGAAATTTATTATAATTAACTAATTACAAGTTAACGTTATGGGTAACTAAAATACTATATCTCTTCTGTTATCAAACAATTCTAGTAATCCTCTGTAATAATTCTTCTTGAAAATATTCCCTTTAACAGGGATTTATGGAATTTTTTCATGTTCCAACTCTTTTGTATCATAATACGTGAATCTATCATCATTTATCATGCTCCTAATAATTCTATTGGATATGTTCTCCGTCTCAAGGATATGGTGTTTATTTTCACAATTATCCTTTTATGTTAGGGTCATATAGGTAATATATTATTGTTTCCTTAATTAATACTTAGGACCCCCACACATGTAAATTCAACAAAAATATTTTTCTCCTGCACCACAGTTTATACAGAATTCAATTTTACACTACAATATGTACTTTAATCATTATTTTTTTTTCTTGTATAAAATGTTTCCCAAAAGGTATAATGAAACAAATTGATATTTCATCATCAATATCACCTTATCAAATATTTTTTAGTTCCTCATATCAGTTACATCATTCAATTATGGTGAATAAGGTGGAGTGACTTGAGATAGAATCAGAATATACCATAGTTAATCAATTAATTCTTGGTTAAGATATTCTCTTCTATAGTTTTCAAAATGTTTATTATCTTTTTATTAATCTTGTTCACAAATTCATTCATATATTCTAAGAATTTATTAAAAAAATATGACATATACCACATTTTGTATACATAAAAAAATCAAATAAATTAATCAGAAAAATTTATATGAAGTATGATTATTCACTAATTTCTATAATATTAAATTTTCTACACACATCTTTATTAACCAATTCATGAGGATCTTTGTCCCTCAAACCCGTCCCACTAGTTGAAGATTTGTCAATTTTTTTGTGTATAAAACAATGAAATAAACATTGTTTCTTTATTCAAAAGAATCAAAATACCCATCATGAGATAATTTAGTCAACTAAATTTCATTTACATGATTTAGCCTTTTATTCTATAGTAGGGTGTCATATGTGCAACAAAAGCTAGATTTTTTGTTAATTGTTAATGTTTTTTTCTTATTCCAACACAAAAAGTCTAATATTTGTATGTGAAATTCCATAACATATTCTATATTTTCAAAATCCAATAAATTTGAAATAAAAACATTCATATCAAAGAAGAACGCATAAATAATTTTTTTGGTAATACTTGTAAAATAATAACAAATTATAAAAACCAACATCAATATTATTAGAAAAACGATATGGTAGTCTCCAATGTCCACTATAGTGAGTCTAGATATGTTAGAATCTATTAGATCAACTACAACTCAATAAATCCTTTTATATATATTGGGTTCCTTTAGTTTGATAAATATTTTACCACCACGAATGTAGCTAATATCCAATTTTTAGAAATAAAAATATTACACTCAGTAATGAACACACCTAAAGCTTCACTTTTCATATTTATGGTGGTGAAGTTCAGGGATTTAAAATTATTTCCACTGTTAAAATAGGTAAAATCATCCACCCTCACAATTCTCGTTAAATTCTATCCCTTGGTTAGGCATTGTGAATAATCATTAGTCTTAATTTTAATATTTTATACATTCACCTTGCCCCTCCATTTTTTAACAAAAATTCATAATTATTCTAACTCTGTATATTAAGTATATTTGGGAGATACCTATCAATGTAGCGTATATTGAAATTCTAAAATTATCTAGATAATCTCAAATGGATTGAAGAAAATATGTGATCTATGAAAAATCCTTCAAGAAGAATAAATAATTGAATCTTTAGGAACTCAACATAGCCAATAATGTTAACTACATGAGGTTATTAAAATGTTCCCTCCCCATTTTTTCATGTGAATGGTCCTTTAGAGATCTCAATCCACTCATGTCTACCTATCCTCTATATAAATCATGGAGACTTTTGATCATTCAGTAAGAATCCATTTTCTCATGATAATTTTGGAGTTCATTGAACATGTATGATAACATAAATAATTATAAACACAGTTCATTATTTTTTTATTTTATGTAGATATAAATTTCTTCCTCACTATCCTACATAGTAGGAAGATCAAAATATATGGATTGTGGATCATAAAACTTCTGTTATTATCATAGTGCAATTCTTAGAAGCATATACCACTCTTAAAAGCCACTTTAAGTTGATATTTATCATTTATCTATGATAAATAATATATATATGATTTTTTTGGAATAGTCCATTATTATATAGTGAAATAAATAAAAAATTTAAATAATTTATCCCAACTTCAAAAAAATTAAGTTAAATAAACTTAATCACCATATTATCCTCCCAATATATTTTCAAATTCAAATTTACATCACCATTTTTACTTGGAATATCTTGTTGTTTGGATATTATAGTGGAAATTATCAATATTTCCCATCTCAATACCTAATAAATAGGATATTCAATAACTCAATGTTATCTATGTAGTTGGTTTTTAAAAATTCAATCTCACAACTCCTTGATTCATTTAGTAGACTCCCCAATACTGAAATCCAGATTCATATTTCCTCAATACCTTCCTCCAAGTTACTCCAAGATAATTTTGGGCCACTCCAATCGATATCAACTTGGATAAATCAACTGAAAACCATTTTAACACCCCAAGGTTTTAGTATTACGTTCCATTCAACTATATATTATGTATAATATATTTATTCACACACAACATCAAACTAAAATAAATTGTGTAATTTTATATTGATATTTCAATTTAAAAATGTAAACAAAGCCATGTATCACATAACATGGTTGATTATATCATTTAAAAGTTCATAAATTTGAAATGAAAAATTAAATAAAAATGAATAATATCTTTAAATATATGAAATATCATGGATCATCTTCACCCTTGAGAATTTCCATTAATGGAACTCAACCTCTAACGAGAAACAAAATCATGAAAGTATGAATGATTATCATAAATAATTAATGATAAGTGTGACTTAAGAAGACATCATGGAATGAATGATTGGAGTTAGTCAATACATAGTAATGAAATTTTAATATTATAAATATCATCGTGGGAATTATGGATATAAGGTAATTATATATATATGTATCCTGTATGAGTACTGAATTTTATTTATTATCAAAAATATAAAATATATATTATATATAATAGAAAAAACGAAACTAAAATATCATATAAAAACCATTTTACTATAAAAAATTTAATAAATTAAAAATGATGTTATTAATTAAATATATTATAAAATTACAAGAAATATTTCCCAATAAATAGTTTTATAAAATTAAATTCTTATAATATAAATGATAAATTTAAAAGTTTTTGGTTGATATAATATAATATACAATGTACAATTTTTATAGAACAATTTTTTTCATAAAAGTAAAATTTATTTTTACCCATAAAAAATTGGTCACTTAAAAGAATTATTTTAAGGAAACAATTTGATAATATAATCAACAAAATTAATTACAAATAATTAACCTAGTTATTAATAGGAGAATAATAAGAATAATTTAATTTCATTTCTGAAAATAGATTTTTTCTAAAATCTATTTTTATGCATTACGAAAAAATATATTAAATTTTTTTTACCTCGCCTATAGAATAGTTTTGATAAAATGATAGATAGATTTGTAATCATCATATTTAAATTATATAATATGGTCACGATAATTTTTATGCATAAAAATAATTTGTTGAAGTTAATATTAGTTTCTACAATAATGAAAAACCAGTTATTTGTAGTAAATGTTTTTTCATGAAATTGGGAAATTTTTTATCAAAAATTCTATTTATTTATCTTAAATAATGACTCTAATATGATTTTTAAATATGTATGTCAGTAATACATAGGTAACGACCCTGAACCCAGTAGCCCAAATTCTGGGTATTAATTTTTAACATTAGAAATGATAAAAGGAATAAAATCCCAAAGGACTAATTTCTTTAGAAGTTTTGTAGAAAGAGATACATACATAATACCCATTTAAAATTGGGAATAAAAAATATAAAAATAATAAATAAGAAAAAAATAAATTGAATCCTTGAAAACTCATTTAAAGATCTCTTCTCTATATCCTAATGAACGGAAACAAAATCACAGTGAGCTAAAATCCTTAGTAAGGGTTAAATAAAATTGAATATTTCATGAATCATTAAAGAATAATTAATATTGAAGTTGAATTTCTAAACACGCATTCTATTTAAATAACTTTACTACATGAAAAAATAATACATAATCAATATGGATGGGTAAATAATTGAAACTCGTGCAATTTAATCCATACAAAGGGAATTAAATTCATCCAATGATAATTTCATTGTGAAATTTTCCTGGATAATAATAAATTATTTAATAATGAAGAAAATGCATAATTATTGGATATCATGATCCCATGTATCATGATACCTATACTATCTAGACCTTTCAAAATATTGATTAAAACTATAGGTAAAAACTAATTCAATTTTTCCTCTTAATTTGTCTGATGATACCTACTGATTCATTGAGTTTCTATATTATAGTGGGCCCCACCCAACCCTGTAGGTCCAAAGAAGTCTTCATATGTCAAATAATAAATTTAATTCATGAATCAATAAGCCTTATTCTCATATATACATATTGATTAAAAGAAATGAATTTATCAATACCTCCCAAATTAATCAAATAAATTTTAAAGTAAAACCCATATGTGAAAATTTTTTATGCTTTAGGAAATAATTATATCTTTCATTCAAGAATATGTATTTTTAATATAAATGTAATTTCTAATGAAAAATGATTTTAATAATGTGATTGTATAAATATAAATGATTCAAAGTGTAATAGAACATACCACGAATTGTGAATGAATCAGTATATAACATTTTAAACTGGGAGAAGATACACCACATAAAATTGAATTAGTGTATAATATCAATTAAAACTCAACAGAATGTAAATTATGATAAAATCAATTATCTCATAATATCTATTAATTGTAATTTTATTAACTTTGGGATACTGGTTTTAAAATTTTTATTAACTTATAACAAAACTATATTAATTTTATTAATATCATATATAATCATTTTATGATATCTTACTACTATTTTAACAATAATTATTCATTATTTTCCTTTTTTGCGTGTTAATTTCCATGTTTCCTTTTATACATCAAATTATGAAATATCGGGTTCTAGTGAATATAATATAGTTATATCTTCATCAAAATTAAAATAATGTAATTGTCATCATATTTTTATACTAATTATTATTTTAAAATAATAATGTAATATGGTTATGAATAACAAAGTGCATTATGATCATGATGACGTGAGATCATATATATGCAAGAGTAAAATTTTCATTTTCCAATGATCATTATGGATAGAATGTAGGTATTATATAATATTCCCATAATTTTCATAATATCATAAACAAAATATTATATACTTATATGTATCATCCATTTTTCTTTCTGAAAAAATTAAGTCACATCGCTTTGTGAAAAAGAAATTCCACACATAACACAATCCATTTTTTTATTTTATTAATGAAACCACTTTAAGGAAATGTGGGAACTAACAAAAAATCCAAAAAAACTTTACAGATTTTATAATTCAAAATATCTACCATAACCATCCACACCACACCATAATCCTTAAAAACAAACCTAGATTCAAAATTCAAAGGGGAACCATCATCGCTGCCTCGTAATGCGCACTGTTGAACATCGCCTTTTACAATTTTTATAAAAGATACCACCATCACCTCTTAAAGACTACCACCTCATGATCCAATCATCATCAAATCCAGCCCATCAAAAAATAGGATTATGTAAATCAACCTCATCATCGAAAATAAGCACAACATCATCTCAAACCAACATGAATAGGAACACCATCTTAGAATGTCAAAGATATAATTTGAGTCATCCCAAACAGAAAAAAACCAAAATAAGAGTCATAGAAAAAAACAATAGACCTTCACTAGTGGACAAGGAAGAAACACCAAAAAATTAGACAATATAGAAATATCGTAGAGATGATGTTGAATATGACACGAGCTTTGAACCATCTTCAATGGGAATCATGCATGGAGAGCCACCATCTGTCGAACCGCACACCCAAAACCCATTCATTACCACCACACCCAATCCACCTTGGAGAGGCATATAGGATCTAGAGATCAAAGAAATTAAAGGAGGCTAAGGGTTCCAAATCACATCCTGTAAGTGGCTGAATAAAAATATCAAACAAAACAAAATGATGTAGGCTTTGAAAGTGCCTGAAAACTATCAACCATAAAACCAAAACACCACCACCAGAGCAATCACATAAGCCACCACTGGATACAAAACCAGTAAGGATAACAAGAAAGGATTGTAAAATCTATCAAATAGAAAATGGGTAATAACCCATGAATAATCTGCATGATGGGGTAGGAAGAAGCCAGGTCACGAAAAAATAGGGTAGGAAAAGAAGAAAGGGATAAAGGGATGATGCATAGGTGCACCGTTGGACCCGCACTGAATGTTTTCAAAGAGAAACGCTAGGAAAAGCTGATAAGTCAAGGTCGATAGTTGTAAGGGAACCTTGTAGCCAGTCCACACATACAAAAACAATGCTATATAATTAGGTGAGTGAAAAGGTATCAAATAAAATAAAATATATATTTATTTCATAATGATAAATATGTCATAAATGTTATAATTATTTCATTTATAATATATTTATTTATTAAATTACACCTTATTACCTTCCATGTGAAGCTTTAGTTAAAGAAAAATTACTTCTATTCGCGGTGTTTTTGTCCATCATACGCACGAGTGACATTGTTGTATACTCTGAAGAATGGAAAATAAAAATAGATATATATGATATAATACATCAAAATAAAAAATATTTTATACATATCATGCATTTAAATTGGATCCATCATCATAAATAATCATCAAATGTGGTAATAGATGACCAAATGACATCATTTTTTAGGCAGTAGTTCACTGTACACACGAATGATGATTTCATAACCGATTTAATTGAAGTGGAGATCGTTATAGGTCAATCCCTTATTTTAAAAACATAACAGTAAAATTAATATACTTATTTTATTATATTTTGGGGGTTTAAATATAATTTTAGTAGGTGTTGATGTAAAAAAAAATAATGATTCTCATGGAAGAATATTACCTCTTATTTAGGTATACTCCATTGGTTTGCACCATTAGCTTCATATATTGGCTCTGTAGCCAAAATAAGTCATTGAGGTCTATAAAATGGAATTTTTTAATGCATTTTTAAGAAGTTATCGATCCAAATGTCATTATATGTGTGATGAATTGAGGGGAGTGAGTTCCGTTTTATATTTGAGGAAGATTGTAAACTTCGTACGTTCCCAAAATTATTCACTATTGGGAGGACAATATTACCTCAAGTGACCCATTTTTATTAAATGGGGTCGATTAATTATAGAATTGACAAAAAATAAAAAAAAAATACTAAAACAAACGTTTTATACATGTTTTCCCATAACATATATGTTTCTGCATATTTACCGTTTTGTTTTTTTTTCACTGTGGTTACAACTCTTTGTGACCAATTTAATTTATCCATCAATAATAAATTAAAATGACACATATTATATAATTTGGACCAAATAATTCTAAATATTAAACCCAAATTTTCAAACATAAATCCTTTTTGTGATGAAAATTAACTTTATCACAAACAGATGTGACGTGCAAAAACAGTGTTTCAACCATAACAGCACTAACCGTGTTTTTACAATTTATCGGTCAATATAGTAATTATAAAAAAGAATTTGGGTCATTAATGGAACATAGATGATAATTTTTATCATATAAAAATAACCTGTAAGTATAAAGTTTTTTTCCAAATTTAATTCGTTCAAGAAAATATAAAATATAATAAAAAACATAAATATAAATCTTGAAATTATTCATTTAAATTAAATTTAAAATTATAAATAAAGTGATTGGATTTTACAATATTTTGGTAAAACCTGCATAATATGTTATATTATTCTAAAAATATAATATAGCATAATAATTTATTCAACTAACATAACTTTTGATTTTTTTATTATCATTTATTTTATATTATTATTAACAAAATAATTATTATATTGGCGTTTCATAAGAATTTAAAGTAGTTATTTCCTCTCCAAATTTTTAAAATAATTATTAATGATAAAAAACTAATCTATATTTCAAAATAAATTTTATAATAGAATATATTTTTTATCCATATCCCAAAGCGTTATGGATATTAAATGCAGTGAAGGATCATTTGTTTCTTTTTCATTACTTAACTTATTATATATAGAAGTTTCCTAGGACAGTTTCCCAAAATATCATAAAAATAAATAATATGGTAATAAAGGGCTAAATATTTTAATAAATTTATTTGGGAAAAATTGGTAGGCCATTGTAAACCTTATCTTCTTATTTTAACCCAGAGTAAATCTACTTTTACCATAACCGCGATATTTAATTTTCACTGTTTTCAAAATTCGTTTTAGTAAAATAATATGTTGACCCTATTAGACAATATAAATTATTATTATTCCAATACATGGAATTCATTTTTTACAAATTTAATTCATAAAATTAGAAAATTTTAATTTAAAATTAATCACGCATACGCGATAGGAAAACGGGGTATCAAAGGGAAAAATGGTCAAATGTTTTTAATTTATTAAATCAAAATTCAATATGATATTGATTAAAATAAAATAAATTTGATGAAATGACATATAATTTAACTTATTTTATATTAAAATAAATTAAATTTATAAATTATAATTATATATTATTTCACTAAAAAGGATGTTCTCAATTAAAACTCAATATATTTAACTATTACTCAAAATTGTATCTTATTAGAAAAATCTCAAAAATTCTCCAAAATATAATTTCAGTTTTTTTGATTTCTTAAATGAAATTAATTTAATAATTTTTTTAAAAGGGTAATAAATTAATTTTAAATTAAGTGAGCAAAGCGAAAATAAACCATGTTTTGGTTAAACACAATGTTTTGTTCATTAAAAGGAATTTATTAAATTAAATTTATTATAATATAATTATAGTGTAAACTATTGGGAAGTTACATAATCCCCATATTAAATATATTTCATCCTATCAATTTAAACTAGATCTTGAAAATCAAAGGATTAAAATTTAAAAATTCATTTTGTTGAGAACCCATATCATAAAAAGGTGTAATAAATCATCCTTTTAATAAATGATAAAATTATTTATGAAGGTCATACAGAATAATCACATAACTTGGTTTTCAAATAATTTAACATATATTCGAAGTTAAAACACAGAACTAGAAGATAAAAATAACACCCAAATATAGATGGGGACAGATGGAGAACACTTATCACAATAAAGTGAGTGATCTAGAGATGGTTAAAAACCAAAAATCCATAAACCAAGAGGTGTGAAAAAGTTCGTTCATATCATCAAAAAAGACTTTAATTAGAAAAAATTTCATTTCATTAGAATTTAACTAATGTTAATTATTTCTTTTACTGTCTAAGAATATGAGGAAATATACATGGTATATTTTTATTTCTTAGGAATAATTTCAATCATTGTTTCCACCATGATAAATTTCAAATTCTTCAATTACTCTGATAAATGAATATATGAAAATTAATTTTTTTATTCCTGGAGAACTGAAATTAACTTTTAATGGATCATAAGATCCAAAAAATTGTGAAAATTATTTCTATCTATCTGAATTTGTATTCAAAAAATTATGGACAGAACAAGTTATCCAATATATATAAGTCAGGAGATGGTGAATTAAAATAATAACCATAAAACATCATCCAGGGTTTAAAAAAATACATTTAATAGATGGTTAACCTTATCACCCTTACAATATTTCAACACCCAAAATGTTGGAAATAATTTCACTGAATTTTCAAAGTAGACTTATCATTAATTCAAACAACATGATGTTTCTCTTAATCATCACATACCAAACATGTTAATATATTCATCATTTATTCTATTTAAATATCTTTAAATCCTTAATTACCATTAAACCTTATTGAAAACATTTATGTTTCCTGAATATGTAAATAAAACACTAGTTATTTGATATATTCCTTGATTTAGTATGTTTTGTTAACTCCATAAATGATAGTATAAATTTTTTTATCAACAAGTCATTAATTTACACCAACGTATTTGTACTATCCAATTGACATTATCTATATCAATCATCACTTTAACCAAACATTAAGAAAATATTAAGTGTTATCTTTCCCCCAATCATGTGTTTTTTAATAATTTAAACATTCTAATGTGTCATTTTTATTGTTCATCAGTACCATACAATATATGCTTTGAAATCATTAATGAAAAAGCACTTCTGTACAATCCTTATATATTTCATAATTCTTATAACTTGGATATCATTGATAAAAATAATCAAATGAAATATTTTTTTAATTTAAAAAAATAACATCAATCTTTTCTCCTCATCTATGGTGAGGGTATAATCCTGACCATCATCTATTATCTTACCTTGAGGTATATTCCTTTGACACTTGGGACAATGATTTGTAAAGTGACCCAACTACATTTAGTTAAATCATTATTCATTGAAAACGTATTTTGTCCCCTTGAAATAGAAAAAATGGTAGGCTTTTTCTCCTCACATGTAGTAAACTCTCATTCCCTTCAAGAATGTAACAATGTGTTTCTTTCCATATTTATCACATGTAGAAAAAAATATTCTTTCCCTTATTCCCTTTATCGATTCTCTTTCCTACTATCCTTTTTTTCTATCGCTTCCCATAAAATCTATTATTCAAAAACAATTCCTCGTCTATATTGCTATGACATGATACTATGTCCTTATTTGATTATAATTTTTTGTAGACTAGTATCCTTTTAAGTACTAGTTTAATAAAATCAATGAAATGATCATTATTACTCTATGAATCGTTTTCATTAATGTGGTTCACATACCTTCTAGTAAGTTCCATTTCAAAATGATTGAATTCACTAGATTATATTATATCAATATGAAACATAATGTGTAGTTCCAAAAATAAATAAATACCGAACATAAATTGAAATTTTTATGCATAACTAATCTCATAATCATAGATATGTTTTTTGGGGATATTTTTATTATAAAATACAT
Source organism: Viscum album (assembly GCA_963277665.1). Classification (NCBI taxonomy): domain Eukaryota; kingdom Viridiplantae; phylum Streptophyta; class Magnoliopsida; order Santalales; family Viscaceae; genus Viscum; species Viscum album. The sequence continues at coordinate 558,165,520 of OY728138.1, forward strand.
CTTAGGTATTGAAAACAAATATAATTATCTTAAGAACATCCCTTAGGAGTGTCATAATAGGTGAAAATTTAGTCCTATTGTTGTGCACTAGGGGAAAATCAGGTCATTACTATTTCACCCTTTTCTGATTTATTACCCTAGGTTCATATTTCTTATATGATTTCCACTTATAATATCTAGACAAATATGTATTTTCTAGGGAAAACCACATAATATCTAACATACCCAAAAAAATATTATTCTCTTCTATACTTATCCTTAAATTATATCATAGGGTTATATTTCTTAATATATTTTTTTCCTAATTTTTTTTTTCATTCTTTCATCTAAATATCCTTTGATACCAATTGTATTGACCCCAATTCCTATAGCCTGGAGCTGGTGTCTTACTTTATGACATTAAAATAGATACATGGAATACAATCATTAAGGACTGATTAGATTATATGTTTTATATAACCAAATAAATTCATTCTAATGATTTTACATTGGGAATATAAAATAAAACATAATACATATCAATATAAAATAACTTGTATCCTTGAAAACACATTCAATGATCTCCTCTTCATGTCATGGAGAAATAAAACAAAATATGGGTGAGCTAAAATTATAAATAAGGGTTAAGTGAAGTTGATGAGTTCATGATTCATTAAAGAATAATAAATATGTAAAGGTAAATAATTAAACACCCATTCCATTTAAATAACATTACTTCATGATTATATAAGGGGTAATCAATATGGCCTATTAAGTAACTAAAACTCATTAAATTTAGTCAATAAATTGTGAATGAAATTCATCCAGATATAATATCATTATGAATATATCATGGATAATTATTACTAAATTTCTAATGATGGAAATTGTTAATTATTTTTTGTCATGATCTCAGCCATCATGATACCACTACCATCCATAACATTCACTTTAAAACAATAGGTAGAAACGTGGAAAAATTGTTCGAATAATATTTCTCAATAGACCTAAAGATGGATTGAGGTGATATATTATATCGGTAAATAAACATAAATAAAATCCAAAATAACTCTTCATATATCGAATAATCTATTTAGTTGATAAATCTGTTTGCATTATCATTAAATATCTATACTTATTAAAGGATGCATATTTATCAATATTTCTCTAATTAATTAATAACTTTAAAAATAAACTCCATATGAAAAAATGGAACAGTATTTAAGAAAAAATTATATACATCATAAAATAATATTTATATTTAATATAAATTTAATTTCTAATTAAAAGTGATGACACAAATGTTATTTTTTTTAAAATAAATGTAGCAATGAAAAAAGTGTTATTGCACAATAACATTACCACTTGGTAATTTTCAAGTCAAATACACTTTGATTAAATAACTCATAATACCAAATTAAATATAATTAATTATTAATAATTCATTATATTTCTCTGAAATGGGTAGTACATACACCCTATATAAGTTAATTCCTTCGTAATAACAATTAAGTCTAAATAGAATCTAAATTGAGACGAAATTCCTTACCACAAACTTCATTTGGATTGTGTGTTATTTTAACTCATGGATAGAAATTTTAAATATGTTATTAAATTATACAATAACCTTTTTAAAATTTATAATTTTATATAAGAACGTTTTATAACATCTTATCACTCATTCATTAAAAATAATTCATTAATTTCATTGTCTCGTGTGGTAATTGCCTTATTTTATCATGAATGTGTTGTTATGAAAGATATTGTCCATTTACATATTATATAGTTATGAAATATCTAATATAAAAATACTAAAGTAATTATAATATTTTAAAAAATTTATTGTTTTAATAAAAATCATAAAATATTGTTACATAACAAGAAGTATGTTGCGATCATATAGATGTTTGGACGTATGTATGTATGAGTAATGTTTTCATTTTCCAATGATCATTATGGAAGTAAGGTTAGTAGTATATAATATTCACATAATGATCATAATATAACATATAAAATAATATATACTTATATATATCGTCCATGTGGTGTGGTGATGAAAAGAGAGTCACATCGCTTCATGAAAGTGGTATTCTACACCTATACAAATGATGTTATCATCTAAATATGAGTGAAAAGGAATGAAATATAATTATAAATATTATCATTAAATAATGATAGATATTTCATGGATAAAATTATAAAGTCATTTACATCACATTTATTTTTTTACGTTTAACCTTATTACATTCCATGTGAATTGTTATTGAAAGACGAATCAAATCACATCGAGAGGTGGTTCTCTACCATACACACAAGTAATGTTATTGTATCCCATATGGAAAATAATGTGGAAAATATATATATAATATAATTAATCCATAGTAAAAATATTTTATAAATATCATATATAGAATTTTCATCCACCATCATACCCTACAGTGAAAGGTGGTAATGGATGAACAAATAACATTGGTCTGTGAGTTGGAAATCCCCCATGCACACAAATTATGATTTGGTGACCAGCATAATTTTAGTGGAGATGGGTGTAGTTCATGATGTTATAATAAAAAAATCCTACAATATTCAATATAATAATGTTATTATATCAAAATAGTTTAAAAATAATTTAAGGAGGTCTATAAGGAAATAAAATAAAGGTCCTTGTTTAAGAATCATATTTCATCTTCAGGTATCCTCCCTACGATTGGACAAATACCAAGATAGGATGGGTTTTTTCCCCAAAAAATACCACTAAGATGATAGAAGGGAATTTGGAATTTAATTTTTTTAGGTTTTGTTCTAGAAAGGTTTTATTAGATGGGTGAATAAGTGAGGGGAATGAGTTCCCAATTCTAGTTGAGGAGGAGTGACACTTTTGTAAATACCCAAAAGTATTCACTGTTGGGATATCAATCCTTCATCAAGTGGCTCAAAAATTGATTATTAATGGGTTTTAGGTATTATATGGTTGATCTTAACCTCTATCAGAAAATAATTTTTTTTTAAATATGTTTTTATTTATCTTCTATTTTCTATTATTTTTTCCATTTTTTCACTATAGTAACTCATCTTTCAAACTGGGTAATTTAACCTTTAAGAATAAATTAAAATGATACTTATTATATGATTAATAATCAATAATTAAAATTTTAAAATTAACTATATCAAATAAAAATCATATTTATGTTGAAAATTAAGTTTAACACATGTTCATGTAACATGCATAAATAATGTTTTATCTTTAGCCATACAAACATAGTTTTTTCTATTTATCAGTCAATATATTCATTTTAAAATAAAAATTAGTATATCAATAAAATATATTTTATACCTATTATATTTTAAAAATATTTTTACATAATAAATGAATTTTTTAAATTTTATGTCATTTAATAAAATATAATTTATCATAAATTAAAATTTATGCCAATTTTGACATATTTAATTTAAATTGAATTTAAAAATATCAAGACAATGATGAATTATAATATACACTGTTCAAATATATGTAACATGATATAGTAATCAAAAAAATAAATGAACATGATATTTCATTCAATTTACTTCACTTTTAATATATTTAGTATCATTTTTTTTTTAATTTTCAACATGATATTTACTTATTGGCGTTTCTTATGACTTCCAAGAAACTATTTCATCTCCAAAAAATAGAAATAAATTATACTAATAAAAAAATAATTTCTCCTTTGAAATAATATTTATAATATAATATTTTTTTTCTTTACACAATAGCATTATATATATTAAAAATAATTATGGGTATTTTTTACTTTTACACTACATAACTTATTATATGGGTAATTTTTTTGGAAATATGTCCCAAAAACTCATAAAAAATAAGTATAGTATTATAAGTATATAAATATCTATATAAAATGGTTTTTATAAAAAAAATTATACATATAACCATTATCTTCATTAGTTTAACCACAAGTATATCCATTTTTAACTTAACTATGGTAATTATTTATTACTGTTTTTCCAATTCCTTTAAAAAAAAATTATGTTGAAAGTATTAGATATTTTAAATTATGATTACTCAATGTCTATAATATAATATTATAAATTCAATTCATATATTTGGAAATTTTAAATTTAAAATCAATCCTTTAAATGTGACGAGAAAGATAGTTTTCAATGAGAAAATGTTCAAAAGTTTTCAATGTTTTTATATAAAAATTCATCATTAAAATTTTTACAAAGAACTAAATTGGATTAAATTTTTATATAATTGATCTAATTTAACTTTTAAACTAATTAAAAATGTATATTATCTTAAAATATTATATAAAATAAAAGGTTGTTTTCAGTTAAATTTCAATATATTTCATTATTCGTCAAAAATGAATCCTTTCCAAAAAATACAAAAAATTCACCCTAAAAAAATACGGTATTCATGTTTTGAAAATGAATTTTAATTTTTTATAATAATTTTACATAATTTTTCAAAATTAATTCTAAATTAAATTTCCAATGCGTGACTAAAGAAAGTTTTGGTTAAACTCGTTGTTGAGTTCATTACAAGCTATTGAAAAAATAAAATTTATTCTAAAAGAAATTTATTATAAAGTATTGGGCTGTTATAAATTGTATATTTAATTAATAATAAAGAATAATTAAGAAAAAATCTTTTTAAAAATGAAATTTTCTAAAACCGAAAAATCTATATAATATGTAATATATTTTAAATGCTAATTTTCTCAAATATATATATTTAATTAAATTAAATTGAGTCCAAATCCATATTTTTTACATAAAGTTTTTTAATAGTTTCATCAAAACTTATTTAAAAATAATAATTATCATTGTAAATATGTATTCAAGATAAATTAATGTGTTTTTGTGGAATATTAGTTGGTATTAGGGTAGGTTTTAGTTTTTTTCTTATTCATTTACTTATTTTAGGGATTATTACTAGGGATCATTAGTGAAAAACCTAGGGATAATTATAAATATATAAAAACATCTTAAATTTTAGGTAATGTAGAGAGAGTGTGATTTCCTATCAATGAAATCCATATCAATATACAAATAAGGGAATCTAGGCTCTGGAACAGATGAACCGAAATGTAGTTACCCTTAAACAGGTTGGTTGTTTATCAAAATAATGTTCACTTATTATGCAATAAGTGGTACAATATAAACATTTGGTTTGACACGCTCTTCGGATATTCATTGATGATTAAAATTATCAATAGGAACTACTATAGAGGAGTCTAATATAATTTTACAATTTAGTATATAAAAAGTTTGTTTAGAGAAACAAATAATAAAATGACTACACACAGTCTAGGTTAAATTGAAGGAGTTTCTGGTTGATCTACTAATGTAATAGTTTAAATTAAATCATAATAAATTGAAAATAATGTTCTATGGGAGAATAAGTATTTAGATTTATTTTTCATATTCATATGATCATTTTCACTTATTTAATGGGATATTATCATAAACAGTTCGGTTTTAGTATTTAATTGGAAACAGGACTATGAAAAAATATTACTAAAAGGTATGTATCTAGGGAATCAATTGACTTATAGATATATAATGATGAATATATTGAATAAATTGTCGTTATAATCCATATATTCCTATTATAATGGAAAATATGTGTTATAGTATTACCCATGACAGTGGGTTTGAAATTATATCATAAATCATGATATTACATATTTTTCATTAGGGAGTAGTAATTAAAATTTTGAGGATGGTATTTACATAATATATAAGGATGTAACACCATAACATTTAATCATTAAATACCATTTATATAAATATTGTTTTTAATAGACTGTTTCACACAGAACATCGAACTGAAATGAACAGTTAGACCTTTTATTTTGAATTGAACTAAAATAAAAAAAATCATGAAACTATATTTCACAGACCATAGATTATTAAATCCATTAAAATTATATAAAATTAAAGGAGGTGATAAATTTAAGAAAATAATAATATCTTTGAAACTGAGACATCGACTAGATCATGTTCACCATTGAGAATCAACATGAGTAAAAACTATATCTACAATGATAAATAATATCATTAAGGGATAAATCATAATCTTAAATATGGAATTATATGTGTGAATTAAGAATTCATAATAGGATGAATGATTTTAATAAAACTATATATAGGAATGAAAATTAATATTTATAAATTTGGTAGTTATAAATATTATTTTTGGAAATATAATCATTGAATATAAATGTATCCAAAAGGTTTACAATTTTTGAATTTTATCAAACAAAATTATATAATATATTTAAAAAAAAATTACAACAATATTAACCCTAGAATATGTATTTTAAAAAAGTATTAAATAAAAATATTATTAAATAAAAATATGATTAAATTAATAGAAATTTTATAATGTCAACAGATTGATAAAATTTAATAATTAAAATATAAATATTTATTTTTTATGGTTTATGATAATTTTATATAAAATGGGGTATTTTTCAAAGTAATATTTTTCAAATGGTATTTTGTATTTAAATCTCAAAAAAATGAATCAAATTAAAATATATTTTTAATTATATTTATTGATAATATAAAAATGTTAATAAATTAAAAATTCATCCCATAGTTATTACTAAAATGTAATGATAATAATTTCTTTATGTGCCTAAAAATAAATTTTATCTCAATTGTGGTTTCTTACGTTATCTGTACTTATATTAAAATTAATTTAAATAAATTATATTAATTTAATTTAATAAAATATTTTCTAATTTGAAATAAACATATTAAAATTATCTAATAAGTTTAGTTTTACTTTTAGTCGTAGAAACATATTTATCAAGGTTAGAGTTATAGTGATAAAGGTAAATTGGTTACTTTCAAATAATTGTTTTCATAAACATTTTGTAATTTATTATCTAACCAAATTATTTTAATGTATTTTAAATAGTTTAAATATTTTTATTTTTAAACATTTACATTAATAATATTTTATATTTAATAAATTATAAATAGTAGATAGATACACAAAAAGTATTAAAATAAAATTTTAAAAAAATCTATTTTCATTATATTTTATGTTTTAATTTAAATTTTAATAATACAACATTCTAAAATTGAATTTGATTAAATATATTCAAACACTGGATTTAGAAAAAGAATGGTTTGATGGAAAATCTTTATGTTAATGATTAATTACTATGGTAAAAATATAATGAAGGTTAATGTGGGTAAAAATTTGAAAATTCATGTGGCTTGAATTTTATTATGTTTAAATGAAAATTAAAAAATGCCATTTTCAGGATATAAATTCACACCCATAGGTATCACAAAAATTTCCCCACTAACCTTTTCAACCTCCCATGTGATTCCATCATTACCCCTCACCTAACATTCACTTACTGGTAAAAGTACATATTCACATGTAAAATGAGCTCAATTCTATCAACATAAAGACACACATATCCTTAGAATTAATCTTCAAAATATACCCATTTCTCCTCTCCTATAATCCTTTTACTCATTATTAATCCCTTTTTACAAGAATGTATCCCAAGAGCAGAAATTACCAGATGTATTTCAAGAGAATCCTTACACTCTCAGTGTGAGTATTATCCACTCCCTAAATTCCTCTTCTCCATTTTTATCATCAAAACTACTAAAACCATAATATAAACATAAAAATATTATGACATAATTATCGTTAGTATATTTAAATCAAAAGGGTGCACAGGGGGTGAGACAATGAAAAAGGGTACAAGGGTGGTTATCCCCAGCCTAAGAATAGTATACGTCGATTTATATATGTTTGAACGTGTTCATAATTTTATGATTACATATTAGTATTATAATTCTAATGAAACATTTATCTATAACATTTTTATATTATGATTCTAGGAACATTATTATTTTATCATGATTGTTTCCTCTTATTTTATTGGATTTTATTGATCATTTGAGATTATAAGTCCTTTTATTTAGACAAATATTATTATACTATATTCCTTTAAACTTATAATTATCTTGTGATCAGTTTTTTATATGAATGTGATATAAAACTTGATGGCATGTTGATTATTTTCCATTAATTTTCATTTAACCTCAACACTATCTTTTGAATTTCATTCCCCATGTTATGTAGATGATTATAGAAAATTGTGCATCAAGAATGAGTTCTAGTATAGTGAGATTATGGAGAAATTTTTACATTATTGTGGGATAATATTTTTATATTGTTAAATCACTAAATACACAAAAGCTTTGAGTTTTGGGGTTTTTCATGTACTATAGATATTTAATTTTTTATTAAGGTTAACTAAATTAATGTTTATATTTGGTCACCTCACTTAGTATCAATGCTACTTTATGAAGAAACTATTTTCATCACTAGAATCAGAATTGCATGCTTGGGTTCCTCAGCCGTCATTATAACTCAATGATAAAAGTATGTTTATTTACAAGTGTTATACAAACACATAGTTTTATAGATCCATTCTAAATTAACTAATTGAAAGAATTTTAATTTGATATTTCCTTTAGATATTTTAATTATTATGCTTAAATTTCGTTATTTTTTCTTTTACATGACTTGTTAATGTCATATGGATTTTACATAATTAAGTAACCAGGTCTTCAAAAAATATATATTCATAATCCATTAATTTTACTATATTATCCATATCCTATTACATTACTTTTTTTTGTGATCTATATCAATAATCACCTAAACTTGGACCCATATACACAAATAAATAACATTCACTTAACAAAATGAAATAAATAAAATACCATTATCATGATATATTTGGTGGATTATACTGATCCCAAAAGGATCATAGTTTTTTGTTATGGTATGCGTGGTTGAATAATTGGTGAATGGAATATGATTGAGTGTGATTTATTTTTTTGTTAATTAATAAATCATATTCTATATTAAATCATATAATTCCTTGTGAAATGATCTTAAGATTATAAAAACATGATTGGGTAATCATTATTTAGGAATTTAATGAAGTGATAGAGGCTCATGGATGTTTCAATAATGATGGAGAAGGAAGGGAGAATCCAGGTAACTAAACACCCATTATGGAGGGAATTTTATTAGTGAATTTACCAAAAATAGTCAAGACCACACCAATAGTAGAGAATTTTGATAGTTGTGGTGAACTGGTAGTTTGGATTTGGGAAACTTCCATGAAATAAAATACCATGGTGGTCATTGTGGTGTTATTCTAATATTCATCTGTGAAACTACTAAGCCCAAAATGTCTATAGTTATCCTCTAGGACTTAATTGAGTTTTGATGTAAAAATAGAAAAAATTGGAGACCACACTCAATGTATGATAATCCATAGTGGAAATACAATGGTACAAGAAAAAATCATAGGGCCTAAAAGCACTATTCATATGATTCAAGGTGTTATGATGGAAAATGAACATCCATTCGACACCAAATCATGGTGCGAGCCATGTTGGTGGTTTTGATTCATTTATTAGTTGTTTTAATGATGTGTATTCTTAGAGGATCAAATGGATACATAAACTAATCTACGAGGTCATTTATTAATCCATCAATTATATATATAAGATTAACCATGATTAACTGGCTTAAATAGAACTACGAGTAGTTGAGTTGGTTGAAGGAACAATTTTGTTTGGAATTAGAATTTAAAATTTCATTTTTGATTTAATGATACTAATTTTTATTTTTAATAGTATGGAATGATTGTTAGAAGATTGAGGAAATAATAAGTGTGAGGAATAAACGATTTTTTTTGGAATAAGATAAGAACATTGAAGAATAATAATAGAAAATGAAGAATAAGGGGTTATGTAAATTATTATAGATTGAATAGATCATACATTAGTGTATATATGTTTATTTAGTTTAAGAGAACACTATATCATAAATAATGTAAAATTTTAAAGTATTTATTCTTGTTGATTTAATGTTCATTATCATTGTAACAATGTGGGGAGAACTATTATAATCATGAGCCTTTTTGTAACACTATTACAAGAATAAATCCTACTCTTTATACCTATGTGTTGAAATAAGTGGGTATAATGGTATTCCTGATATTTAAATCATACTAAGGAATAACCTTCTAGTTTCAAAAGTTGAACCTTGTAAATATGATTTTCCCCCAATATGTTTTTTGGATTGTAATCCAGATTCACTCTAACTAATTATGTGGTTTATTTCACCAAGAAATCTGGAAAAAAATCACTGAATAACCCCCCTAGTGATTATTTATTGATATTGGAGGTGGATGTTCATGTCGTATCTAAGCACCAGATTCCCCACATTGGTGACTATTTCATTGGAGTTTAACGCATGAGTTTCTCTTTATTTGAAGTGTTTGTCACTAAATTTCTTTTATACAGAATGGATAATCACAATTCCTTAAATACCACACGGATTACTACATTTTATAGGAAAATATATCATATATATAAAAATATTATGTTCTCATTCTCATTATTTATTATTTATGAAGTATTGAAAATAAAAATTGATGGGTTTTCCATAACTACTAGTTTTCCTTTGACAGTAGCATATAAGAAAAATATTCAAAATAAAGTTAATGAAAAAATGGTAATTTTAAAACCCTCATATAGAGTGATTTTTTAACTTCAAATGACTTAAGAATGCTAAAAAAATAATGTATAAACATTATAATATCAATAATTAAATGAAAAAATTGAAGCATTCTAAATTGTAGATTTGTAGAGTTAATTTTGAATACCTCCATATTATTGGTTATGAAAATATTGAAAATTTCATTACAAGGGTGAATGAAGTTGTGAGAATAATAATATCTTATGGTGGGATGTTTTAAGACACTAATATTGTTGAAAATATTTTTTGTATATTTCCATATCTATTCGATTATAATGTCACTAGTTTCGAAGAAAATGATCCAAGTGATATTTCACATGATGGTTTTCATAATGTTTTAATATATTTAGAATAATATTTTTTTATTCAAATTCTTATTTAGATTAGATGTTTAATAAATGATTTTTCTTATATATAGAAATTTGATAATGTCATGGGATGTTATAAAGGTATTCTTCCACTAAAATTAATTTTGTGTGGAGTAGTCCAATATTTGTTTACATATTTTCCTAATATAAAAGAATATGGAGTCATTTATGAGGGAGGTGAAGCGACAAGGATGTAATTTATGAATAAAAAAACAATTTTTTAGAAACCCATTGTTTCTTATAAATAATATATAAATATTTTCTAAACATTTAATAAGGGAAATATCTTATATATGTGTAAAATCAGTGACAAAAATGATAAATAATAATAAATGGATATTTTAAGTGATGTTGATGAAAAACCTCTCATTCAAATGAAAAAATAAGAATTATTCGAAAGTAAAAACTGTCATGATGTGGAGGAGAATGAAGACACTAAGATAGAGAAAATTATCAACAATGAATTCAAATAATGTCTATAAATGATGTACAAATATAAGAAGCAAATAAAAAATTGAAGATAATTTTTGAATCTATATTTTAAGAAGTTTCCTGATAATGATAATATAAATAACATCATTTTTAAGATACAATTAATGAAGAAAAAATATTAATTGATTAATTGTAACAAAATATAATAAAAATAGTACAAGATTTGAAGAAATTCAGATACAATTTTTAGGTTTCTATTTTAGAAATTGGATAATGTTCAAAGAATTTTCAATCACAATAAAAAAATATAAATAATTTATCAATGCTGATTATAATTCTGAAAATTTTTCTAATAACTCGTAGAGGAAGGGTCAATTCAAGAAGATCCAATTTGTAGAGAATTCATATCATTTTTTAAATTATAAAAATTATAAGTTCACTTACATTAATTCAAAAACTATTCTAAATGGTGAAGTAAAAAAGTCTAATAACAACATGGATGTTAATAAGAATGTTTTTAGTATTGAAAAAAAAGAATTTGTTTCTAAAAAGGAGCCATGATTAAGGGTGGGAATAAAGATGAAATAAAACTTTACATTTCTAGAAAGTGTGATGTTTATAATGGAAAATATGATTTATATTACTATTATTTGTACTATAGAGGCTCTAATAAAATGTAAATGATTTTTTTAAAAAATACCAATACAATTTGGAGGTTAGATGGTGTGGAAATTAAAAAATGAGGGGTATCACGCCATACGATGAAGAAAAGTTCTTAGATAACCTATAAAATCTTTATTGAAAATTGAATATATATTTCCACCATTAGAAGAAGTTTTTAAATGACATTATAATGAAATTCATCATAAAAATTGTGCCATATTTTTTTACCAGCACAAATTCTCTCAATAAATAGTGTTGATAAGTCTTAGAAGGTGAAAGATAAATTTAAAGAGAAAGATCTAGTTTATGAAGATGCGTACAAACAACCTAAAAGGGAATTTTGATGGATTTTATATAGATATTATTCCTTGTATATTATAGGGTATATAAATCTCCTAAAAGATGTAGAAAAATTTTACAAAGGATTAGAGAAGTTTTTAAATGAAGGGTCACTCATAATCAAATATGACAGATCACCATTGATTTCGTTAGGATTAAAAATATCCAAGAGCTCGTTGTATTTTGAAGGATTATAGAAAAATGTCCTTAGTGTGTCTTAGCTTTTTGAGGAATGAAATGAAGTGATTTCATAGAAATATGGGTTTGATATAAACAACTAAAAATATAGATGTATCTTGAAAATAGGAAAGTGACTAGGATGTACGTTTTTCAAAATGATGATGTAGGAAATTCATGTTATATTTTGTATTTTAGAATAAATTAAACTATGCAATCAAAGATTTAATAATATTGTAAAAAAAATAATATATGTAATATTTACTTTGGAGCAAATGTTCATGATTTTTATAAGTTAAAAATATATAAAAATTGGATGAGTTCCACTTATCAAATTGGAAAAATTTTCAATACTCTAAAAAATAATGTTAAAATACAATACACTCTTCCTTTAGACTTAATTCACTCAAAAAATTGAGGTCCCATTGGGAAGAAATAAACATATGGAGACAAGTATTTTATATAATTTATTGTTGAATTTACCCAAATTCCATGTATTATAGTTATGATTCATATATTAGATGATATGAGAAGGTTTCAGAGTTCCATGGTAAGTATCGAGAAAGAGTTTGGTTACCCTTTGGAGAAGATTTAGATAGATAATGGTTTTGAGTAAACCAGTAGATGATATGAACACTATCCTGGAAACAAAATATCCATAATAAACATAGTACATTATATAATCATAATGAAAATTGTGAGTCTAAGGAAAATAAGAGAAGAATTATTCAGATAGATCATACTTTGTTTTTATAGGATGATAAATCTTTTTATTTATGTAGACAAGATATTAGATCAATAGTTCAAAATACAAATCATTTTCATTATATGAAAAATTTTACTTCTTCATCTTATGAGATTTATTAAAATAAATATATAATTTCAATGTATTCGGTAGTGTTTGGAATACATTACATTATAAAAAGATAAAGGTGTAAATAAGGTAAATTTTGAAAGAAGACGTGTTTATGGTATCACATTAGGTTATCCAGAAAATATAAGAGGTTCTCATTGACCTAAGAGACACCCTTTCCCATATACCAAAGGAGAACTAGGGTGCCTAGGCCGAAGCCCCACCCTAGTGTTGTTTCCCTTATATCCCATTACCCGAGGTAAATCTAGTTCGAATAAAATGATTTCCCCTTATGAAAACAACTTTAATTTCATCCCAAGCCATGTTCAGTAGACCTTGGAAGCACATATTTGCAGAATACCAACAAATAGGACCTACGTGAGTCACCATTCATGCCATCATTTGAGCAACCCATGCAAAGGCGTATTCTTCCAAGGTTCCCTTATCTGAAAATGATATGGGAACTACGTTTTATTTTTTTGAAGTGACAGTGATAAAGAATACAAATAAAGTGAACTCAAATGAAGATGAAAGTTCCATATGTGATAAAGATGAATATGTTTTCTATGAAACAATATGATGATCTTCCGTAAAATAGTGAGAATTATGAATAAGTTTAGGTTGAATAATTAGATTCCGAAAATTCAAGTGATTAATAATTAAATCACATAATTCATGGATAATAAGGTATGTTCAGGTTCAAAATATCTTTCAAAATAATTCAAAATAGACTAACGAATATATACATTGAGGATAGCATCTCAAATCCCATTGATCTATCATGTTGAACCAAGAGATATGCAAGAAGTAGTAAACATCAATATAGGACTGATGAAATTATTTAAGACTAAGATCACATATAAAAGAATCAGATATTGGAGTTATTACCAAATACTATTGAGAAGAACATTATTGGGACAAAGTGGGTGTTATGAAAAAAGATGAATGAAAAAGGTGACGTGGTGAGAAATAACTAAATATTTGTGTGTAAATGGTTTTCATAGTTTGATGTACTTTAATTAAAGTGCATCATTACACTAGTTACAAGACTTGAAACCATTATAATTTTTTGTTCTATAATAGAAAAATTTCAATATATTATTTTTCAAGTAGATGTAATGTTAGAATTCCTCAATGGTGAATTGGAAAATGATGTTTTATTGAAAAAACATGTCTTATTCATCTTTTTGAATATTATAATTGTTTTATCATGTTACATAATGATTTATACAGGCTAAAGCAATCCTATTGATCTCGGTATTTTATAATTGTCCACCACTAGAAATTAAATTTTAGGAATGGAAGGGTTGGAAAAATATCTACATTAACGCTAATAACGAAGTATTTATCATTATCATTATTTATATAGATTATATTATTTTCATATATAAATTATAATGCATTTGTTTTTTGAAGAGTTCTCTGAACAAATGAATAAGCTTCTTGAAATATCTATGAAATGTGTGATGAGTTACTTTATTTTATTAGAAATTTCTCTATAAAATGAATATATTTTTCAGTCTAAAGTGAGGTATGATAATATAATTTTAAATAATTATGGAATTCAGTATATGAATACATTTATTGCACAATTTTTAGTAGTAAGTAATCATTATAATGATGAACAAGACAAGGGGTAAAATTGAGATATTTCCTAAGGTTAATTTGTTGTCTCATATACATTATAGCTTCAACAATGGTTATTATGTATTCTATTAAACATTGTACTTAATATAATGTCCCATAAAATTATCTCATTTCAATTTTAAAAATAAATAAATTTAGATAGTAAAAAGAGACCTTGAACTATGGATCAAAATATAGTTACAAAGGTACGCTTGATCCATTTGGTTTTACAGATGTAGATTGGGAAGGAAGTGTAGATTATAGAAATTCACATATTGTAGAGCACCCTTTCTAATAGAAATATTTTTTTGTTGGAATTTAAATAAGGATAATTCAATCACCTTGTAAATATTGAGGTGGAGTATGTGTCTACAACATAAACATCTACAAAATTTGTGTGGATAGAGACTCGGTTAGATGGTATAAAATATTAAGTGACGCTTACACTACTTTTGATATTTGATAATAATTTTTTTTAAAAGAATCATATTCAGTATTCAAGGGCCTAGAACATTGATAAAAAATAACACCTCATCAAGGAGATAGTGGTGAATAATGAGTTAAATTTTGAATTTTTTCATATTAAGGAGTAGATTGTATATTTTTTCACTAATCCACTATCAAAGGAAACATTTCAAAATCTAGGGTTGAAGTTAAGTGTTAAACTAAAATATATATATGACTAAGGTATAATGTTTATTTCCTATCTATCAACTTTTCTTTAGACATTATTGTCAATGGGGGAGAAATTTTGACAAAAAAAGTTTATCCTACATGTTTATGTTCAATTTTTTTATTAGAGGGAAAATATATATCTATGGGGTATCCACTGATATGTGTTGAATTTGGGGGAACTATCACTTTGAATTAATCATTTATTTATTGTGATACATTAAACAGTGTAACATGTGATTTAAATGTCTATGAATTGTTTTAACAGTTTATTTTGAGTAGATGAAGGGATATTTTAGGTTGGAAAGAGTTAATCGTCATGACCCCATCACCACAAAGTGTACTCCTCCTAGGCTGGAAATGTGATAAGATTGATAATGACACCTGAGTCCTGTCTCCAATAGGCCCGAGGTTGGAGACTAGCACTAAGGGTATAGAAAACACACAGAGGGGAGGCATTACCCTCTAGGAGAATACATGAGAAATAGAGAGATAAGATAGAAACCAACCAAATCCTTATCATACCATAAAGTGATAGAAACCTATATAGACATATGTAATTTCATGAAATAATTAATTCAATTGAAAGGGAAAACTAAAATTACCAAAATAAAGTAAAACAACAGTGACCATGAAGACCGAACAAATCCTAAAAAACCCCAAACAAGTAGTAATCGGCTAGATCTCCAACCTTCTCCAAGTGACTTCAAAACAATGTATTTAACATAGGGTGAGTATAACAGTATACTTAGTAGGATTATCCCTATATCCTATCATACAAAAAAAGGAAACATGCTAAAGCAAAGTGAACATCAAGTGAAAATAACTATCCACCTAAATAGGTATACAATGTTCCCAGCCTAACTATGGCTACTCTCGCTAACTAGTGAATACAATATGATATAATAGAATATTGATTATAAAAGGTACCCCTCTACCACTTCCCCACTAGTTTTCCGTATTTCACCAAATACGCATGTCCTGAGCATATCTATCCGAAAAGGATATCCTGAAGACACTTAGGTGAAGCACCACAACCTACACCTCATGTAACAGACCACTACCACAACCACATAACCAAATGTAACCCGGAATTTTTTGGGATCCACCACAACCTGTATAATTTGTATCAAACATCAGTTACTATACCTCAATCCATTACATCCCATACACTGAGTACAGATCCTCAATCCATCACATCTTATATATGTTATACCTATAGTATTCCATAGGAAACTACATTCATAAAACATGTATGTGAAATGACAAAATGCCATTACATCCATATACACACATATATGGGAAAAAATAACTATCATTTTTACTAGCACATGTAACTACTAGGAGAAGATATAGGGGATAATGAGCGTAGTCATCCATCCATCCTCCCACCAAGATGATGCGAAAAACACCCCCCATGGCTCATAATCCCCATGGTGTTTTTTCCCTAAATGATAGGGTGGAGTATCCTATAGAAACCCAAGTAGTACATGATATAATATAGATCACAACCACAGTATTGGAAAAAACTTTTCACAAAATCAAATTATATAAAATCCCGTGTTTTTTAACCAGACAAAAGTATGGGCGTTTTTGGACTTTTTCATTTACTAAACCATTAGTTTTTTAAATAGAGCATATGAATATAATTCTGAGAGTTGGATCACTCCTAAGTGATGTTTTTGGGATTCGGTGAGGGTCCGAGATGTCTCTTGTGTGACTCGAGACATTTTGGGAGTTTCCGAACTGAAAAAAATCAAGTTTTTAAAGACAGTAGAGGGTGCAAGGTTTGAACACGGCCTGTTGAACCATGTGGCCCACTGTAGGTACCCGTGTGGCCCACTGTACAACTCTAATTAGAGGGTATATTCTCCCCACTGACTTGTTTGACACTCTAACTGCTAGTCGGTATCCTCTTGCGTATGGGGAGGCACGCTTGAGGTCATGTGGTGGCCGGTCCGACCATCGTCTTAGTGGTGAGCCGGGTCGAGACGTTACAATGTGGTATGAAATGTGGTTATTCCTATTTTTCTTACTATTTTTAGTTTTTAGAATTGAGACTAGGAAATTTTCGATTATTGGTTAACAACAGTTCTCAGGACTTATCACCCCACGTACGGGGAATTACCAAGTGGCTAGGGTTGGGATGGTTGTTTATGTCATTTGCTATTAAGATTGACATGATTTCACCTAGATTGATTAGTGTACATTCCACTACATATGATTTATGGAATTATTAATCTTACCCTTGGCCTATTTTGGAAATGAAGTTTCATTACATGCAACATATTAGGCACTTATAAATTCGCATGCCATTTATATATGCCATTCAATGTAGTTTCATTAGTAGGTTTCCTACTAAATATTATTTAGTGCCTTATTAATTTTCCATTCATATATTTATAACTATTTAGGTAATACATTATCATTCCTTCAATTATTACTTCTTGTTAAACCATGCTCCTATGATTAAATACCATGCTTCAGTGATTTAAGCTTGTTTCTCTATGTTAGCTACTTGCAGTGACATGGAATGCCAGGTTAAATTGATATATATATACATGATTTAATGGGCTATGATTATTGGTTGTAGTTATAATGGGATCTTATTTTTAGTTATAAGTTGTATTAGTGCCTTATAGATTGAAAAAGGTAACTCGTGTAATTGAACCATTATAAAAAGGCTGTTAAATTCAATTGTTAAGTGAAGATGATCTTGACTAAAGGGAGATAAATGCCATATTGTAAAGTGTCTGGGTGATTTGCAGGTTGGTAGATTACCAACCATATAATTTGGACCATTATGTTTGACCATGTTAAATTTTGAATTGACATTGGTACGGATTAATGGGATCCAATTTTCAATCCATGGAGTGTATAGGTGCCTCATGAATTGGGAAATGGAATCCCATGTTAAAAGAAATGGAACGATGCTTTGTGAAGTGATTATAAGTGTAAATATGTTTTATGTTGATCTGAAATCAAATGTATAGATTTCAAAATGAAACTGGACCCTAGTAGGTCAGTTGGGGAATGTCCCTATGAGATGACCCATTTGGTTGTTTAAATTTTTATAATTTTTGTAATCGCTATTTGGATACATTATTGTGAACCCAGGTTGGTTAAAATTGGACCCTCATAGGTCTTCTTATTTTCTTCAAAGGAATTTATTTTGATAAGTTTCAAACATTAGGATAATTCAACTAACGTAAAATGTATTAAAAAGTACATTTTATAAAACATGCATGTTTTCTCTTGGGGTGATTGTTGAAAGCAAGTACCTTGTTTTGTTTAGAAAATGGTACATTGATGTTTTGATTAATTCTATTGATTATTAATGATTATATGTGATTATATGTAAGAGTCTGGGAAATGGAACCTATAGTGGTGTCGACTATTTAAAAACCCTCGTGTAATGGTAATTACTTCTTCTCTCTATGTTTCCTTGGAATGGAAGTGTGAGTACTTTCCATAGGCGTTCTTTTCTGTTGCAATGGATTTATGATTGACTTTTGAGCCTATTAACCTTTTTTTTACGTGAAATGGTTTCATGGTTTAAACTTGTTCTTCTTAAGGGGATAACCCATGGTTTCCATGCTAGCACTGTGGATTTTCTCACTCTTGGTGTTGTTTGGGTGTTTTTGTCCCTATTAAGACTTTTAGTTATAAAGTGACACCCATTTTTTGATGTGTAGTCATGTATTTATTGACCTTTTTATGGTCTTGAGTGTCAAGTAATGCACGTTTTCAGCTGGTTATACATGCCTTGGGCATGGATGGATGCTTGTTGGTCATTTGACCCTCTCTTATTCTTAGTAATGGGTGACTAGTTATGGTTTCATCCATGAAAATTGGTAATATGAGGCAATATGAATCTGAAATAAATCTTCATGTACTATTGAGTACGATCTTGGGTCATCTCCAGGTAGATTTTCTTCAGTTTCATTCTCATACATGGGATGGTTTTCTAAAGACTCGGGGGTTTTGACACACCGGTCTCGTCGTTATAATCTACCGCACTCATGAGCAGTTAATTTTCTTCCCTTTCGACAAGGACACTCCTAAGGTGGGTAGTGTCCTGTTGATTCATTTAATGTTCCCATCCAAGTAGAATAAACACCTAAGATAACCATTGGTAAATGGTTGGTAATTTCTTGAATTCCCTTGAGGCTTGAAAGTCTTAAAATGAGAAGGTTTTCCTTGGCAGCACGATTTTGATATGGTTCAACTTTTTATCCCTCCAGCTTCTGGTGTGTTTAACTGGAAACCCTGTCATAAATCCTCTTAGTGTACTATTATTAATAGATGATCATGTCTCCTATCTTGACATCATCCTTGATTCACTAAGAGAGCATCATCTTAAACCAAGCTAAATCAATAAAATCCGTTGAACTTGTTGGGTTATCTTTTTCAGTGAGGCATGCTAAGCATGGTTCTATTTGAGGCATGGTAAGTCCTTAGTGATTCCTAGGTTCCCAAATAGGAACGCCTTGTTCAGACTCACAGAACCCAGCTGTTTCTTTTGAATTGCTTCGGCCTACTAAGACAAACTTCTATGAGATATGTTGTCCAAGTGGCTTGACTCATTATCTCATTCATTAGTTCAATGTTTACAGTTGTAAGAAACAATTTTTTAAGCACATTTCCAGGTGACGGAAAATTGTGGTCTCATGGTGAACAGTGTCTTCTGAGAAAGATTACTCGATCAGTTCTATTAGGTCGATCAGAATTCAACCTTTTTCTTTTTAAAAATGTCATTACAGGGGTGTCGTAATAAAACCTAGAGTTGTTCATTGTACAACAATTCCAATGTTGGAGGTACTATTTCTTGGTAAATTCACCTTCTTAAGTTAAGACCTATGGTGGGAAGCACCATCGATTGAGTGTTATAAATACATTGATGTGATCATGTATATATCTAAATGGGATCACATAATCTTTTTTCAGTGTTTATGTTGAAAACTTTGACTGTTGGATCAAGTGGTAAGGGCTTAATCATGGAGTGCATTTGAAATTTCTAAGGTGATTTGGGAACTGGTAACGACAGGAGACCATTTGAATGAAACGTCATGACCCTTGTAGGTCATGTGATGATTAAATTTTTTGTTAAGGGTTCTCGGGGATGATAAGTTTTTAATATGGGTAGATTACAGAATCCCATGATTTTTAACCATAAAAGTTTATGGAAGTTTTTTAACTTTTTTGTTTACTAAACCGGTCGTTTTTAAAACCAATTTTTGAAACATAATTCTGAGAATTGGATCACTCCTAAGTGATGTTTTTAGGCTTTGGATAGGGCCTGAGAATTCTCCCGAGTGGATCAACATGTTTCGGGAGTGTCTGACTAGAAAAACATAAAGTTTTTAAAAACCGAAGAGGGCACATGGTTTGCGCACAACCTGTTATACAATGTAGCCCACTACAGGTAACCGTGTGGCACTATTTTAAAGATGAAAATGGCTTGACCATGGAATGCACACGGTTTACACATGTTTTGGAAAAATGTGTGGGTCAACCCGTGCTGTTGTGTTATTTTTAATTATTTAATTTAATTAAAATAAAATAAAATAAACTTAAAAAGAAAATAAATCACTCAACCCTCACCCTCTCTCACTCAAATCGTGATGTTCCAAGGGGCTTCCCTTTGATCCATTCCTGTGACCCCAACTCCCTAAAAAATATTCTAGGATCGACTTCCATCTGCCATTTCCTTTGATTTATTCTTCGATCCTCCAGGGTATGGTTCTATCCTCTATTCTCTCCATTTTTTCCAGCCTTGCTTCGACCTAACTGGTGTCGGTGAGGTGCAGAAAAAACCAAGGTTTTGGTGATAATGTTTTTTCATTTTTCTTCTATTATTAGGTTATGTGGATGGTCTCACGGGGTCTTAATATTTTAGTTCCGAAAACCGCCGCCAAAGGTGAGGCAGCTTGGGTGGTTTTGGTACATCAAAAACATTATGGGGTTAGATTTATACTTTCTTCATTGTTTTGTACCTCCTTAATTAAGATCCTTATCTATCCGTCACGTATGTGGATGCGTGTATACTCAGTGGGAGAACAATGGCTTCTTTTAGTTTGAAATATCTAAGATCTAAAGTGGATGGTTGGGTTCCTACTTCAGGTAGGGTACCTTTCCATTTACTCAATCATTATAAATACTTAATTATGTTTCTTACTTCACTTTTGTTATAAATAAATTCATGAAATGAAGTATTATGTCCAATGCTTGTGAAATGTGAATTTTTAGCATGTTTATGATTTTAATGTTGAATGTATTAAATTATTTTTTTATTAACAGTATCATGTTTTTATAATAAAACCCCTCCAACGGAGGTGTGCTGACTTCAAGAAAAAAGGTAGTGGTTAGACCTCACTTACTTGACTTGTCATGTTTATAATTCTTATGCATTGATTTTATGATGTGAAATGGAATGTTTAGGACATGGTTCTAAATTAATGAGAAACACTGAGTTCCCTTTTTGTAAATAATTAAAGGACCAAATCACTGTCTATGTTTTTGGTCGAGTTTGGTATTGGAATTACCCATGTAGGCTGCAAACCATTTTTTTCCCATTTTCAAATAGACGGTTTTGGGTATCCGGTTCCCAAATCAACCGCATCCAAATTTCAAATTGAAACCTCAAATAAAATCATCATCATACCAAATCTCTGACATACGCCGGAAGTAGTTACAAATTTTTTTTAAATGTTTTGAATACTAATAAAACCTTGGGAGACACGTGGGTTCCCAAGTAGGAATTCCATGATGGACTCAATGGGTTTTCATACTCATAACTTTGGAGATACATGGATTCCCATGTAATAATTACCTAGACGGACCTGAGATAATGAGACAAGGATTGGTTCCACATCCCTGGAAACCCTTACCATTGTTAAGGGAAGTTAATTGTGTGGACCTTTCCCTTTGAAAATTCCTTAATCGTTTTTATTGAATGGTTACAATGCTACTTGAACTTTACAAACTAATGGAAGGAAAGGATTGAACCAATCAATAAATGGTTGCAATGCTAAATGAACCTTCCACACTAATGGAAGGAAAGTATTGAACTAATAAATAATGGATTCAACTCTACATGACATATCCAAACTAATGGAAGGAAAGACTTAAACTAGATGAATCATTACATGACTTATTTATCAAATTGGAATGGACTAACTCGAGCTCGCCTGGGATTTTGAGAGGAGATTAACATGGGTCTCAGGAACCCCATTCTGATTCAAGGATACGGTTTACCTATGTTGATACCCAACTATAATCTGGTTCTTGACTATTCTTTAGATTCCTGGTATATTGTCATTGGTACCCTTCTTCGTACTGGATACCTCGGATACACTCCTTAGATCTTGCATTGACTAGTAGGTTCCATGGTTAAAGCTCGTCGGGCCCTGTCTTTTTTTATCCCCGTTTTACCTTGGTCGATCACCTTAGACTATGTAGGTGACTTATTTTGAAATTACTTGGATTACACTCTTTAGATTACACTCTTACACCTTAGCTAGAATCAGATACTACTAAGTCAGCTTTTCGTGAGTTTATGTTACCTTGGTTTTTACCCTGCAACTCCCTCATTGGATATCTTTTCCAGGTTGCCTTATTTAGTGTATGAACCTTCAAAACTTGTAATATCATAGGATTCCTTGGATATACTCCTTGGGTCTAGCATTGACACGTATGTTCCGTGGTTAAAGCCCATCAGGACCTATCTTTTCTTAGCCTCATTTTACCTTGGTCGATCAACTTGGAATCTGTAGCAGATTTATGTTACATTGGTTTCTACCTTGGAACTCCCTCACTGGATATATTTTCCAGTTTTCCTTGTTACATCTTGGAATCACACTACTTATACTATCATAGGATTCCTTGGATACACTCCTTGGGTTCGTCATTGACAATTAGGTGCCACAATTAAATCCCATCAGGCCGGGTCATTTCTTAGCCCCGTTTTACCTTGGAGGAAACTCCTTGGACTCGGTAGGCGACTTACTCACATTTTACGTACATATAAAATGTTCTTACTCAATTAATGAATTGGTTACATGTTCTGACACCATCCGAGGGCTAAAGGAGTTACTTGGGTATTTAGTTACATCGTACTTTTTTACTTTATTTATTCATGCTTGCACCCTGTTTAATTTATATTATATTTTCTGGATTGGTTTAGACACCATTGGTACCGGTCAATTGAGATTTATATCTCACACCCTAAATAGGACGCTATTGCACTGGGGTACCCAGGTAGACCTTTCATGTTCACAGGGCCTTGGACTTTGTTTGTTGCTATATTTCATTTACCTGGAGTAGGAGGAAAGGACCGAACTAGAGCTTAGGATTCTCAAGGAGATTGACCATGGGGATTTTTTGTCCTTTCCTTATTTTGTACTGTATTGAAAATCATTTTTCACTGTTTACGTCTTTCCATCATGTATCAATATCACTTTATGCATTCATATATTGTATAAACTGGTGTTGGCCACTTTTTTTTGTTGTATGAAACTTGTCTTCCGCTACTTTGCCAATTATGTGTTACTATATCCTCTGTTGATTATTATTTACTCTGTTATACTGATATGAAACTATAATAAGAGGGTATAGTCTCCCCACTGACTATTTTTACACCCTCACAGCTAGGGATGCCTCTGGAATACAGGGAGGCACACTTGAGGTAATGTGGCCACCGTTCTGACCACCATCATAGTGGTGATCTGGGTCGAGACGTTTCAACAATAGCTAACTTCTATCAGGCTCCCATCTAACACTCCAAATAATAGATATCCTATAAGCACACAACCCTTTGAAAATCTACATTATGTAACATAATCCCTTTTTATCAATTTCACTTTACATTAATTAATTCTTTATCCATTAAATAACTATTGTAATTTTCCACCTTATATTTCATTAGCATTCTAGCCAAGATCCATTCCCCTAGGCATAACCAAACTGAGTACATGGTTTCTCATAAAAACAACCCCAGCATTGTATCCTAGAAATCTCCAACCTCATGGGTTAAAAATTTATTTATTAATTTTTGTGTCTAGTATTCTAAACTACCAAACACAGGAGGCTCAACATGGTGATAAGATGAACTACATGTGGAATCTTCTCCACCCATAGTAGGAGGATAGACCCATCCATCCTCAGGAAGCTAAACAAGGAAAGCACGTGGCATTCCTCATGCATCTTTGCCTCTATTGGAAGTAGGGTAAATAAAAACATCTTCCAATAGTAGTGGGGAAGTTAAAAAAATAAACAAACAACCGGTTCAACAACCATACAACATTTATATCAGTGAGAAATCCCATCTTTAACCCATTCAATCACCTCTGGTTTCCTCCTTGGCACCCACATGCATAAACTGATGCATCTCTCCACTTAATGTGTCAACTACTGCCAAAACCACTAGACCTACCCACACAAAATACCACTACAACCATCCAGGATCATCCAACCTAGGCTCACAACGCAACACAAGCAGTAGGAATAAACATAGAAACTAGGCATGTGGACCTAAAAACAAGGCATCCAGACTTCACGCACAATGAGATCTCCCAGCCCCAAAGAATAAATAACTACACCTTTAAATAAAAATGGGAAACTCTGATCCCATAAGGAATTATATTTAACATAGAAATGGTTCTTTATTCCCCCATGAATTAACTAATACATTATTTATAGGTTCCAACTACAGGCAGCCTATGCAAAAACCAAAACTGGACTCACTAAACATGCCTCTTTAGACCTTTAACTAATTAATTATCAATTAATTACACATTTATGTTCTGTACAAATTTCCATCAAGAACAAAATTCTAACCAAGAAAGTCATAGATATCATACTATCTATCAAATAAAGATGCAAACTATTATCATGGTATAAATCAATAACATTCGATCATTACCAATTCTTTAATCTTGTTAAAATATTTATTATATAAATTTTATTAGGATCCAAGGGGTTAAATCATGCTAGATATATTATTGAATGTAAATAACGAGATAATAAATTAATCACCTACCTCATAAGGTCTCCAACGCTCTTTTCATGTGAACGGGCCACCACAACGGATCACGATCACCTCTCCCACAAACACTGCATCAACCTCATGATGTCGCAACACCACCGCACCAACAAACAATCGAGAGAGATCCATTATAAACATTGAGATCACATTTCAAAACATGAAAAGTAGAAATAAGATGAAACTATTTAAGGAACCCAGGAGATTGGAGGTAGATCATACGTTGGTATAAGATAAAAACAACACTTCTTAGTTGCACCAAAATAGGGGGTGCACATGCAGCAAAAAAACACCAACGCGAACATGATACAAGGATTACAGTTAGATTGCATGAATCATATCGGTGGAAGTAGTATGTAAATCCCATAATAAGGGGAAAAGGAAATAAAGAACAAGTGAATAAGGAATCTCTCAATTTTTAAAATATAAACAGAGAAGCAGTTTAGATATGGTTTAGGTTTTCCATTAAAGGTGGATATGGTCATGATTACAAATTTTTCCAAGTAAAGGTACCTAATTACTTAATAAAAGTATATGTAGGAGTTCTAGGATTTGAATCATAATTTAATCACATAAAACAAAGATTTGAATGAATTTTATGTGAGAGATAATGTCAAAGGGGAGAAATGGTAGGAAGTTGGAAACACTATTCACAACCCACCATTGGACAAATCACCGGTCTTGAATCAGTGTCCTGGATACAATATTTCACATATTGCTGGACCACTCACTGGTCCAGACTTATCATTTTGGAAACAACTTTCAACATACTATTGGACAAATCACTGTTTTGGAAACACTGGTTATCCTACCATTGGATGGCTTGCCCTTATGGAAACACTGTTCAAACTACCATTGGATGACTCACTATTCTAGAAAAACTATTCAACCTACCATTGGGTGACTCACCATTTTGGAAACACTATTCATCCTACCATTGGATGACTCACTATTCTAGAAACACTATTCAACCTACCATTGGACGAATCACTATTCTGGAAATATTTTACAACCTATCGTTGGACGAATCACCATTCTAGAAACACTGTTGAACCTACCATTGGATAACTCACTGTTCTGGATATATTGTGCGAGCTACCATTGGATGACTCACTATTCTGTAAACACTATTCAACTTTCTGTTGGTTGATTAACAATTCTGTAAATACTATTCATCCTTCCGTTGGATGACTCACTATTTTGGAAATATTATTCCACCTACCATTGGACAATTCACCTATTTGAAAAAATTGTTCAAACTACCGTTGGATAACTCACCTGTCTAGAAACACTTTTCAGCTTACCATTGGATGACTCACCATTCTTGAAACACTATTCAACCAACCATTTTATGACTGACTGACCTTGGAAAAACTATTCAACATAATGTTTTATAAATAATGTTAAACCTACTATTGGATCACTCACCAGTCCTAGAAAATTTATTCACAAAACAGGAAATTTTATAAAGTGTTGAAGTAAGTCGCCATGACCTCCCAGAATACCAAAACCACCATATTTTCACAAAGGAATATACTATATATGTTTGTGCCATTACATTAGATACCTTCCAAAACATTATCATCCTAAAGAATCCAAAACCAATCCATAGAGAAAACAGAAAAGGGGTCATACAAACATCCACCCCTCAAGATCCCTCTCAATGATATTTCCACCGCATGAGCTCAAAGGCTTCATTAAAGAACAATGAGAAACCACAAAACAACCACAAGAATCTCATAAACACACTCTTAGAGGAGATACGTCTCAAAATAATGAAAGGAAAAATAATCAATAAGATAATCTTATCTCATAAATAGAATGTGTCTACAACCACAAAAAGAAAAACGTTACAAGAGAATAACTAAACATCAGAAAAATCTAGGTACTAAGAATGTATATGTGACTCATGATCCCAAGTACTCTCCTCCACACCACAGTTCCTCCAAAAGACACGTACCAAGGGGATATCACGTCGGCGTAACACCTTCTGCTTGCAGTCTTGGATCTTTATAGGCTACTCCTCAAAGGTCTCGTTATTGTAAATATCTATCTCACCCAAATCAAAGGGGTGATATTCATCATGAAGATAATTATGGAGCTTCAACACGAGGAAAACATCATGTAGCCGGATCATCTATGGGGGGAGAGGTACCCCATATGCCACAGCTCCAACACGATCCAACACATTGAAAGGCCCAAAAAATAGGGAGAAAGATTACTCCCATAACCAAACCATACATTCCCATGATGGAGAGTCACCATAAAAGAAAAATGATCCCAAATTTTAAACACCAAAGGACTCCTCCTATGATCGGTATGGGAATTATGATGATCCAGCGCTTCGTTCATCCTCTCATGAATCATCTGAACCATTTCTATCATAGTATATACCATTTTCATCAAAATAATTTCTGACTCTCTGACCCTAGACCAGTATAACAGAAAATGGAAAGGTTATCCATGAAAGGCTTCAAATGTCACCACACTAATGGTGGAGTGGAAACTAGTGTTGTAAGATAACTCTACCAAGGTCAAGTGCCTCGTCCAAGAACCTCTAAAATAAAGGACACAAGATAGAAACATGTCTTCAAGAGTTTGGATGGTTTGTTGTATTTGAACATCCGTCTACAGATGAAAAGAAGTGTTAAGGCATAGGTGAGAACAAAAATCATGCTGGAGACCTCTCCACACCTTGGAAATAAAACAAGGATCTTAATATTAAATGATCATCCCTGTGAATCTATGGAGTATAACTACATCCTCAAGATACTTGAAACCTCCATGGTAATGATCTGTCCATGTGAACACCTAATACTTTATTGACCATACAATCAGAGGAGTCGCAACCTAAGATAAATCTTCTATGAACCTCCTGTAATATCTTATAAGTCCAAAGAAAATTTCCACCTCTCATACTATCTGGGTGTATTCCAAAGACACAACTAATTATATATTTAAAGGATCCATAGCCACTCTCTATTGTGATAAAACATCCCTAAAAAAATAGACTTATCTATCCCAAAACACACACTTTGAAAACATCCCAAATATCTCTTCGTTTGGAAGAACCCCCAAAACAGTTTATAGATGTCGTTCATGCTCCTCCTCAGATGCGGATTACAAAAGTATTTCATCGATGAAAACCACCACAAACATATCCAGGAACTCACGGGATATAATATTCACCAACCCCATCAATAGATCTAGAGAATTCATCACAACGAATGACCTAAAAGTGAACTTATAATTCCCATGATGACAATAGAGATCATTCTTTAGGATATCCTCATCATTCACACTCATCTGATGATATCTTGACTGAAAATAAATATTCTACAACCAACTGTCACCTTTTTTATCGAATAAATCGCCAATCTATGGAATAGGATAATGGTTCTTCACTATCACTCAGTTAAACAGATGATAATGGACACAAAACCACTGACGGTCGTTAGCCTTATTCATGAACAAAACCAGTTCACCTCACCATGAAACGCTTAGGCAAATCAAATCACACCACAACAGAACATCAAGATGTATACACATCTCTCTCCACTTATAAGGCATCATCTTGTTCCAACATATTGAGATAGGATGCAAGCCTAGTTGTAGTTCGATCCTGAACTCAATCTCTCGTTGAGGGGGTAACACTACAACCTATTCTGGAAAAGACATCAGGGTATTTTTCCAAAAACCTGGGAAACACCAATTGTTGAACCCCCGATGAAATCGAAATCATCTCATTCATCAAGGACTAAAAAGTGAGGAACACACATCTGACCCATATGAGGGCCTCGCTCACCAAAAAATACTACTATCTGTCCGCCATCATCGATGAACACCACCTTCCTCCAGAAGAAATCCTTAATATCCTTTAATGAATACCACCAATACATGTCAAGGATTACATAATATGGTTGTATTAGTAAACATAGGAAATCTCCCCAAGAGTGGTGCTTCCCCAGAACTGGCTCACAATCTATACTTACATCAAACAATTCATCTCAACTTCCAACCGGTGTTGTCAAAGCCAAGGGCACTGGATTCATCTTTACCTTATGTCCTAAAGAATAAAAAATGGTAGGTGATATGAAGGATTGTGTCACTGCTAAATCAAACAAGTGATGCTCACTCATAAAAACAAGAAAAGGGTACCTCAAACGACATATTTCTTGCCCGACGCTGGAAACACTAATGCATGAAGATGACCACGACCTACTTCAAATTCTATCTAACCCTTCTTATGACCACCTCCATGGTCACGCTCTACTACATGAGGATGGGGATAATCTCAGGGTTATCTTATGATTTCCCCATCTACTCTAGGATGATCCAAAGCTGGTGTAACTTGTTGTTTCTGCCTTGTCCAGAACTACCTCAAAAGATAATTCTGGAGATAAAATCTTGGCACACAATGAATGCTCAAAAGGGTAAGTACGAATTCCACTAATGACCCCATCCTCCATAAGAAAAAAACATTCTGATCTCTTAGTATAAGCATGATAGTTTCTTCCTATTGGAACCTACCCCCAACCAAATAGAGACTCTTTTCCCTGAAAACTGAGACACCCAGACCATAGCTCTTCTTCACGTGGAGTAATTACAAGTCCCCTCTCTTGAAAATATGGTTCATGCTAACATTCTCTCGATGGACTATGCCCTCCCCACCACCTCTAGATATCTCATCTGCATAAATGGTGTGACATAGATCTGGATCTACGAACATAGAGTCTTCTTGAAATTAATCACTCTAACATCTTCATCAGGAAATAGGATCATTCCATATCACAGAATGTTCCTGAAATGGATCTAGAACTATCACTCACTAGAGCTTAGCTATTATCTGATAAGCACTTCTTGGAGACTAGCTGCCTTAATGGTTGTATAAATAAATTCATACCTAATCTATTCTCTGAACTTCTCCCATGGTACTGAAAACTCATCGTGATCCCCAAGGAACGAGAACCACCACTACCTCGCTTCCCCACACAGTATCTTCACAACCCATGATTCTCGGTGCTCTTTCCAAGATTTCATTGAATTGAAGGATATCTCAACCTCCCCCACCATTTTTCTCTGGATACTTCTAAAAATTATCCCTTGTAATTCTGTGGGCTCTGATTCTGAAAATATTATAGAGTCTTCCTCATGGTTTTTTTCATCATTCTCTACTCTATGGTGATCTTCTGGCACAACATTCTGAATATATTTTGTGTGAACCAGACAAGGACATCGACCTAAATCCTTACTTGAAAAACAAAAAATAATTAGAGCTCTTAAACATGGAATATGGAAGAATTTAACATTAATTAATTATTTTGTTTTATTCATTTTTTGTTAACCTATCCCAAGTTCTGACATTTAAAACATAAGAACAAGGAAGAATAATTCATGATCCTTTCCTACATATCTACCGAATAATAAGTATCAACTTATTTAGTAGCAATAGTAAACATAAATCTTTGTGTATTAGATCACAGGGGTCTATAAATACTTTTGTCCCAGCCGGTATCCATTATTTACAATGTTTTATAATCTTAGATGACAATGTTCCCCTACCAACCCATTCAACCTCACCTACGCCTAACTCAAAACTTGATCCTATCCCTCAACTATACCTCTGATAAAAATCTATCATGACCCCCTCCCAACAAAGTGTACCCCTCATGGGATGGTAATGGGAGAATAGATATAATGACACCTGAGTTCCACCTCTTGTAGGACCCATGTTTGCGACTAGAACCGAGAGTATATTAAACACATAGATGGGAGGAATATCCCTCTAAGATAAAACATTCGAAAGATAGAGATAATATAGTCACAAAACAACTCATGTTCAGACCACAGAGTATTTATAAATCAAAGTGACCATTTCTAATTTCATGCAAGATATACTACAACTGAAAGGGAAAACTACATGTACCAAAAAAAGTAAAACGACAGTGATCACATAGCCTGAAAAGTTCTTGCAAAACCCCAAACTAGTAGTAATTACCCCAATCTCCAACCTCTTCCAAGTTGACTAAAAAATTTAAATAACATAGGGTTAGTATAGTAGTATATTATGTAGGATCCTCCCTGGAGTCTCTCTTGAAAATGTTAATAAATCATGCTAAAGCACAATGAAAATCTAGTGAATCTAATTTTTCACCCAAATAGGTATACTATGTTCCAAAACACACCAGTGATACTCTCACCAAGTATCGCATTAAATATTATATAATAAAATAATGAATATCAAGGTTACCCCACTGCTATTTCCCCACTGGTTTCCCGCTTTAACCTCACATTACAATCCTAAGAATCTATCTCCAAAAAGGCTACCCTGAAGACACGTGGTAGAAGCACCACAACCTGCGCCTAGTGCAACACACCACCACCACAACCACATAACCAAAAGTAACCATGTAGTTTTTAGGATCCACCACATCCAAAATAAATTTATCAGATATCAGGTATTATACCTCTATGCATTACATCCCATACACCAAGTAAGGATCCTCAAGGCATCATAGACTATACATGTTATACCTATAATAGTCCATAGGAAACTATATCTAAAATACATGTGTGAAAAATAACCACATTCCATTATAGCCCCCTACACACATATATGGGGAAAACTAACCACCGTGCATACCATTACAAGTAATTACCAATATTAGAGAGTGGGACCAGAGGGGGTAGTCATCCATCCATCATCCCATTGGGATGTTGGGGAAAACACCCCCCATCACGTATAATCCCCATGGTGTCGGTCACCCTAACCGACATGGTGAAGTGGAATATAGAAACAAAAACATTTCATGATATAATATACCTCACAATAACACTATGGGAATACCTTGTCTTATACTCAACTACAGCTAACATCTCTTGGACTCCCGAATTCCACTGCTAAGACTAGATATCCTATAAGCACACAACCATTTAAAGGGATACATTATGTTACAAAATCCCATTTTATCTATTGCATATTTGTTAATTATTCTTCAATCATTAATTAACCATTATCAATTTCCACATTACATTTCATTTTCATTCCAACCAAGATCCATCCCCCCTTGTATAACCAAAATGAGTCCATGGCTTCTCAGAAATACAACCCCATTATTGTATCCTAGAAAACTCCAACCCCATGGGTTAAACATTCATTCATTAATTTATTAACAAAATTACCACTTTTTATAATTCTAGGTATTCTATGAAAACATTATATGCTACCAAACACAAGGGGTTCAAAACGGTGAGTAGATAAACTACCCATCGAGTCGTCACTAACCATAGTAGGAGCATAAACCCATCTATCCTCAACAAGTTAAACCTAGAAAGCACATGTCATACCTTTCTTATCTTAAACTCTCCTGGAAGGAGGGTAAAACAATCTACCTCAAGAAGTGGGGAAGGTATAAAAATAACCAAAATAATATATTAAAAATAATCCAACTTACATATCAACGAGAAAGTCTATCTTGAACCCATTCCATCACCTCGAGTTTCCTCCCCGACACCCAAATGCATAAAAAAATGCATCTCACCACTCTAGACATCAACTATTTCCACATCCACTAGGACTCCCAACAACATATACCACAACATCCCTCTTGGATCATCCATCCCAAGATCATGACATAACACATGCAGTGGGAAACAAACCCATAAAATGGGCTCATGGCCCCAAAATAAGTCATCCAGCCTTCACACACAATGAGCTCTCACAGCTCCAAAGCATAAGACACGTGGGCTTTACAAGAATGTGGGTAACTTAGAACCCAAAAAGAACTAAATTTATCACACAACCATTTAATTATTCAATCAAGAATTAACTGATTCATTATTCCATGGTTCCAACTATGGGAATCCTTAGCAACAACAACAATCTGATTCATTAAACATGCCTATTTAAAAAATTAACCAATTAATTATCAATTAATTACGTCTTTAAATTATTTACCAATTTGCATCATGAAAAACATACTATCCAAGAAAGTAATATATATCACAAAATCCTAAAAATAAAGAGGAAATATTTTTACATGCTATAAAGCAATGACATATGATCGATAGAAATTCATTAATCTGGTTCAAATATTTATTATGCCAATTTTGTTGCGATCCAAGGGGCTAAGTCATGATAGCTATATGATTTCTTGTAAATAACTAGAGAAGAAAATAATCACATAGCATAAAAGGTCTTCAACATTCTTCTCATGAGAATGGTCCAACATAGTGGATCATGATCACCTCCACCGCAACGACTGCATCAACCCGAGGATGTCACGACACCACTGCACCAACCAACAACCTAGAATTCTAAACTAGAAACATAGAGACCACAATCCATGATATGTTAAGGATAAATAGGATTAATTATATTGAGGAACCTAGAATAATGGAGGAATATCATACATTGTAATAAGAGAAATACATAACTTCTTGGTAGTACCAAAATATGGGGTGTAGATGACGCTAGAAAAAACTCCAAAGGGAACATGATCTAAGGATTGCAGTTTGATTTCATGAAACCTGTGGGAGGAAGTACTTGAGGTGTCCCATACCAAGGAAAAAATAATAAGTAAGAACAATGGAGGATGGTTCCTCAGGATTTTGAATATCTAAATGTAGTACCGATTTATATACAGTTTAGATTTTTCAATTAAATGTATATGTAGTCAAGAATATAAATTTTGACTGATTAAAGGTACTCGGGCCTACCAGCAAAAATTAGATAGGATTTATGGAAATTGAATAATAATTTAATGCCTTAAAAATTTATTGAATTCATTTTACATCAACGATAATGTCAAATGGGTGAAATTGTAGGAAGCTGGAAACACTATTCACAACCCACCGTTGGATGACTCACCATCTAGTAAACACTTTTCCACCTACCGTTGGATGACTCACCAGCACTGAATATCCATTATGGAAACACATTTCAACCTAATGTTTGATAAATCTTCATTTTGGAAACACTATTCAACCTTTCATTGGACGACTCACTATTCTGGAAACACTGTTCAACCTACCATTAGAGGACTAACCATTCTGAAAACAATGTTCAACCTACCACTGGATGACTCACTATTCTGGAAACATTGTTTACCATACCATTGGATGACTCTCCATTTTGGAAACACTATTCAACCTAATGTTGGGTTACTCACCGTTCTAGAAACATTATTTGTTCTATTGCTGGATGACTCGCCATTCTAGAAACACTATTCTTCCAACCTTTGGATGGCTCACTGTTCTGGAAACACTGTTCAACCTACCATTGGATGACTCACAATTATAAAACATTTTTCATCCTACCATTACATGAATCACTATTTTGGAAACAATATTAAATCTACCAATGGATGAATAGCTATTTTGGAAGCACTATTAAACCTACCATTGGATGACTCACCATTCTTGAAACACTATTCAACCTACCATTGGACGACTCGCTAGTTTGGAAAGAATGTTCAACCTACCGTTGGACAAATCAATGTAATGTAATCACTATTCAACTTATTGTTGGATGAATATTCATTCTAGAAACATTGTTCAATTTATCATTGGATAACTCCCTGGTCCTCAAAAAATTGTTCAACCTACTGTTTTTGAAACAATATTCCTAATATTGTTGGATTAATCACTGTTCCTAGAAACACTGTTCAAAATAAGTCACATTGACCTCTCAAAACAACTCATACACAATATTTCTATATATTAATGGACCAGAAAGGTCTAATCAAATACATTAATCATGAGTGATTGAGTTCAGATTATAGTTTGTGAAGTTCATGTTATGAATGCGAATATGGATTACTATCTTATGGACAACATGGTATTATTTATTCAATTTTCTTTTTTCCTACACTATGTTCACTCATATGGACATAGAAACATTTTATGGTTATCCACTTCTATTTTTACAATTTTTTATAAATATTTAGGTTACTTTATTGAAAACATAATCCATAGGGGTGATTATTGATCCAGAGAGGTTCTTAGTTTGATATTTTTGTATGTGAGATTGGATAATTAGTAAAGATGATGTGATTGAGTGTGTTAGATTTTATTTTCAAAAAATAATTTTTATTTTATGTTAAATCATATGATATTATATAAAATTACCTTCATTTACTAAACATCATGATTGATTCATCATGATTTGGGAATTTAATCCATTGTTGAAGACTCATGGAAAATTAGGGAATTATATAGAATGAAGGGACAAGCTGGGAAATGCCACACACAAGATGGATGGTGTTTTTTGAAGTAATTTACTAAAATAGAAAATACTACACCCCTAGATGGAGTTTTTAATGTACAGGTTGAATTATTGGGTTGCCTATGTAAATTTACTAACACCAAAATAGACACGGTGGTCCCCGTGGTGTTCTTCTAGTGTACCAATGAAAAATGGACATAGTGATACTCATAGTGTTCATTGAGTAAAACTATTTGAATGGAAATAAGTGGATACCACATCCATGGAAAAAAACTATATTTTTTGTAAAAACAATTGTGCAAGAAAAAAATTACATTCATAGAAGGACTATTCTACTGGTGAAATTCATTTTGAAGGGGAAACATTAAACTATTTGACACCATAACATGGTGCAATCCATGTCATTGTTTTAAATTCAGTTTTTAGTAGTTTTTCTGATGTGGATTCATAGAGAGTTTAAGGGATCTATAACTAGATCTATGATTATGTTTTTGAGGCATCTATGATATTTATAATATCTAACAATATAAAATCTATCAAATTGATGTAGGAGTAGATGAGTTGTTAAGAGAATGTTTTTGTACAAATTAAATTTTGAAATTCAAATAACCTTGGATTATTTATAATATATTTTATAAAAAGTATGTCATATTCATTAAAATATATACGAAATAAAGGGAATGATATTGAAAGTAGAAGATTTGGGAAGGAGATACGGAGAGAGAAGAAGAAGAATATAAGTAAAATAATAAAGGGTTGATAAAAATGGCATATATTGAAGAGATCATGCCTAAGTTTTCTATAGGTTGAAGATCTAATGGAATTGAAGATCTAAATGAATAAAAATATAGAAATGTATGGAAATATTTATTATCACTGATTTCAAACTCATTATCATTAAAATAATATAGTAAACACTATCAGAGTCAGGAGTGTTTTTTGTAACATAAGTACAAAGATAAACCCTACTCATTGTACCAATATTTTGATACTTGTGAGTCATATGGTCTCATTTATATCTAGATCACACCATGGAAAATACATTTCATTTTTTTATAGATAATCCTTGTAAATATTTAATTCCCATTGTGTATGTGTTTATTGGACAATGATCATGATACACTCTAACTACTTATGAGTTTTGTTTCCACAAGGACATTTAAAAATAAATTGAATCCATTATCCCCCTGTCTTAGTGACACTGCAATGATCATGGTGGTGCATTTTCAGTATATTTATCGTGTTGGTGTCAATTCAAAATATCACCCTAGGGGATATATCCTTTAGTCGGGCTTGGTTCAAGTTTTAGAATTCCACCATCAACCTTCATACCTTTTTAGTTGGCTTAAACTTTTCTTGGGTTCCAAACCCTCTCATATCCATTGAGATATGTCCCTTTACATTTTTTTGACACACATAAGTGAGGATAAATAGGGGTATGGAACACATAAAATAAATTATGAAAATATGGGTCCTACATAAAAAGGGGATAGGTATGACATGAAGGCCATTATATTTCATTTAATAAAATATTACCACAAATAAAAACCAAAATATATATTTAATTAAATAGAAATTACAATACATAAATGGTATTTTAAAATACATGATCAGTCACATACAAGCAATGAAATATCATATATACTTTATAATATAAATTTTATATTTAAATTTTAATTCCAAAAAATTTTCCTTAATTAATCATTAATGGTATTATTATTTATTGCATTAATTATCTTAACTATTATTCAATTTAGTACGAGTGATACATAATATTACCATCCTATATATTTTTATGAATTAATTAATTAATTAAATAAATTATATTTAAAATAACAGAATTACACCATGTGTATGTAGAGTCAACATAGTGTGTACCGAATATAACTAAATTTTATCTTTTGTTCTCATATACAATATATTAAAATGTAATGTATTTTACACTTAATGTCACATTGAAACACACAAAAAATCACATTTCCTTCTGATTAATCAAAAAATTATGTAACGAAACATGTTATGTGTTATATATCACTGGGTATACCTCTTTATATATCTATATATTCTACATGGTTTCTATGATGACCATATAATGTGTATCTCTAAAATTTATTTGGAAACTAATTAAGAATTTTTTATTATCTTAAACATTATCACATGACATGTAAATTCATTCACATAATTTTGTTCATTTTAAGTTAATAATTATTTTTATTCTACATAATTTATTCCATATAGTGTATAGCTCGGATTGGGGTGTACAATGTGTAAATAGGTACTTATAAAAACTAATTTATAGGCCTTGACACATCATATATAACTTAATATGGTTTTCCATGATACACGGAAAGGGAATATATAAGTAATCCACATTGAAAAATACAATGTTACATGGTGTATATGCTATCTAGAAGCCTTGTAATCTTTTCAAACCTATGTTTCATGGATATTAATCATTACATGACATGTAATTAATTACACCATATGTGTATTTATTACACGCCACATATGTTGACCACACAACCACCACATTAAATTGTTGTCACATGCAATGTATCTCAGTTATATGACACATAACCCTAAAAACTGTGTGTCCCTCATGAAGCTAATTCAAGTTGTAATTACTCAAAACAAAATGAACCCCCACATGACCAGTTTTGATGGGAACAACTTCATTGTCATGTAGTTTATTGAGACTAAATGGAGTGTAATTGTTTTATAGTCCATGTAATCTAGTGTGAATTGTATGATTTTTGGAACGTCTGGAAGGAATCTTTATGTATTATTCACCTATTATTCACCTGTTCTTAGTAATATTATAGTGAATGTACTCATTATCTTCCCTAAGTTGATTGAGAATGAAAAATAAAATGAGAAAAAAACATGACATTGTTCAAAAAAATTAAAAAATTATAAATTTGAATGTGCCCACATTGATACAATATAAATGATTCATGCATAGTATAACTTTTGACCAGACTCATTTCCAACATGGATTTTTTCATATTAAATGAATAATCAATAAGAACATGTAGAATAATGAACATTATTAGATAATATAAATGAATAATATATGAAAATAATTTGATAACCATTATGAAAGGATCTTTAATGTTCAATTTATCATTAATTCAATAAAATTTATTACCTTAGTCTTGAGATTCATTCATCAATTAATAAAATCATCATTCAAACCCCTTTACCAAGTGGTTCATTTCTTCAGCTAATTTGATCAAAAAAAATAATTCATTCAGTCATGATCCTCACATACTCTTTTATCTCGAAATGATGGTGATTGAACTCTCAATACTAGAATGGATATCCAAAATGTCCTGAATTTAATCCCTAATAATAAAAAAAATATTTCAATATTCAGGAAAATTTCTCTTGGTATCATCATATTCAAATAGAAATCGAAGTGGATTAATTATAAAATTTTTCATAGGTACACATGAGATTTTATTTTGGGAGATAATTCTCTAGGGAGAGGATGCATTTTTTAGAACAAAAATGATCTCTCACATTTTTGAAATGATATAACAAGGGAATATATAGATATGGGGTTTCAATATTCATAATTTCACTAATATATTTAAACAAATATTAGTCATAAAATATTACCCATTCAAATAATTTTATATAACAACACATGAATATTTCAATAAA
The DNA here is from genome assembly GCA_963277665.1 of Viscum album. Classification (NCBI taxonomy): domain Eukaryota; kingdom Viridiplantae; phylum Streptophyta; class Magnoliopsida; order Santalales; family Viscaceae; genus Viscum; species Viscum album. Next base: position 558,205,165 of record OY728138.1, read on the forward strand.
TATATATATCATTCTGTAAAATAAATGATACCTTTTTTATTTAAATTACATTTAAGAATATATCATTTCCATTATCGGTCACTTTACTCAATCCAACCACCTACTTAGACATTTATCACACCGAAAATAATAAATATTATTCATGTTATAAATAAATAAATATTTCCACATCCATAAAAATAAATATTTATTTTTATATTCACTTTAATAAATGAATATATAATCAATGATAAATATTTTTTATTTCCATGGAAATATAACAATTGGTAAATAAATATAATATTTAATGGTCTGGTGAATAAATATTTATCTGAGTACTCAACTAAAATATAATTACTGACCAAATAATTTTGATCAATACATCATAAATAAATATTCATTATTTATTTTAAGAATAATACGTATTCAAAATCATAAAAAAGTGTATTTAACTGAGATATATACAAAAAAAAGTGGCTAATCATATATGCTTCTTAACTAGTGGTATTAGGCAGGGTTTAGTAATTTCTATGATATACATATAGTAACACATCAAGGAATCCATATAGGAAGAAATTAATTTCACAATGATGATAATCACATGTGAACACTCATAGTGAATATTGTCTCTTTGTATAAATATCAATAATCATGTATATTTTATACTTATGTCATCAAACTATGTGGTTGATATATTTTTCATTAGCTTCTAGAAATGAAATAGTCAAACACTATGTTTGTGGAATTTTAGTTAGATAGTTCCATTATAGTATAATGACCTGATATATCATCTTCTATAAATCAAATAGTAAAAATAATATATTAACTTATACATTAATGTAATATCACTCATGATGCACTCACCATAACATACATCATAGTGACCATAAGTCATTATGGTTTTTTCAATACATAAAAGTTCATGATTCATGATATATATTAATAATATTTTCAAGTCTATCTATTATTTCACGCATTTGAAGATAAGATTATTCAGAAACATATAAACATGCAAAATTCCTACTTATGGGACATTCCTCATAATCACTTGTCTTTGAGTTTTCCACATGAAAAAACTAGTAGATAAATATTAATTCTCTTTTGAGAATCTATCACATAACAGTAAAATATAAATTCTGTCTTATTTTATAATGTTATCCACACCATATAATTTATGTTTAATAATATATTCGTAAAGAGTGGTGGTTATTATCAAAAAAGGGAACTTCTAGGACCTTTTCAAAGAATTAGATTCTCTTATACAATATATCAATTAATTTATTCATGAAAACAATCAATATGTGAAAATATATTGATTAATATTGAATTATTTGAATGTATAAGAAATTTAATGCACAAATTAGGTGGTTTTATTGCATAAAATTTAATGAGAGCAAATGGTAAAAGAAAATGTAAGAACTAATATCCATTTCCTTATGTGTATGAGCTAAAACGTTTCAATGGTTACATCATCATTTGAGACAAGAACATCCCAAAAACTTTTGAAGGTCCATACTTTAGGTGATCATATACCAAAAACAGTCAATAACATATCATTATTCTTAGATAATACATTCTATACATGATTTTGTAACCTTCTTTGTGCTCAAATAATTCTAAAATATCTATTCCACCATGAATACACATCATATATCTGATTTCTTGGACAACATCAAACAATAAAACATGAGTAAATATTCTCCCCATGGAATCCCAAAAACCTTATGTTCCTTCTCATTGTTTCCATAACCCTATAAATTAAAAACATAGTGATTATATTATCTTAATGGAACCCCAGTTGAATGGTGAGTGGTGTGACTTCATTTGAGCCAAAAAAATAACCTATGGAATTTTTTATATACTATAATAATGTACGCTTAATTCCATATGACTTATTCCCAAACAGTGAATTAGTGATCAATTTATTACCAATAATTATCCTATTCCTATATTACACATTTGGGTATCATAACCACAATAAATTCCAAATTATGATGTTCTATTCTTGTATCCCTATATATGTGGGTTTTCATTTCAGTGAAGGAAAAAATCATTAAGTATTGATTCATATTTTAGAATCCTATGATCATTGAGATAAGATAATAACCTTGGAAACCAAAATTCATGTAGTTTATATTCTCTTTATAACCAACCAAAAAATCCTTAAATCGAGACTCTCCTATTTGCAACCCAAAATACTCAACTTGTTATTTTACTCATAGAAAATTCTTGTTTATTTATAAGTCAACAGTGTAAGAATCTAAAATATACAATAGAATATTCCATATTTCATATAAGAACCTAAAACCATCATATATTTAATTATATTTAATTTCTATCTATTTCAATTTATTTTTGGTCTATTATATATTTAATTGAATCATTTTTTTGTGGATTCATTGAGTGACTCATTTAAATATTAAGCATTCATATGGTTTATTTAATATAATAATTCTTGAAATTTGTTATTTTTTTCATTATTATATAATTTCATATTCTATTTAAATTAATAAATCATGAATTGGATTAAGATATTGATATGTGTACTTGATAGGGGTATATTTAGGCTTAAATGAAAGGTGCACTGGTAAAACTATAAAATATTAAAAGGATGATGGTTTTGGATGGCCCTATCATTCCATTGGTCTTTTATACCCCTTTACCACACATCAAAATGGGTGGACATCTTGGTTGACCTGGTACAACTATATATGTTTCTACTTTACCCAAATTGGATGGGTTGTTCACTAAAACATCAATATGTTTTTACATAGATCCTAGTTAAGAATATTCATAGTATAGTATATATGGTCTCTCTCTATAAAAGGTGTTAATATTTTTATTTAATATATAACATTTATTAAACAGTTTTCACTTCTAAAATTTTATATTTTTTCTATTACTAGATACACTTCAGCTTATGATAGGTAGTTATGGGTGGGTTGTGGCAGGCTACTATGTATACATTACTCTTTACCAACATTTTCCACTCCCAAGATTCATAAATTTACATTTATACTTGACTTAGGAATGTTTAGGATTCCGATACATCAGACATAACTATGTATAAATCATGGTGTCCAAATTAACTATTTTTAGAAACATTGAGGGTTATATAGTTTATGTTGTAGGGGATATCCAAAATATTCTCTAAAAAACATTACACACATTTATAATTGAATTTAGGCCATTATGACATGTTATTTTGGATCTTTATTTTCATATCATTTTTTTATCTTTACACATACCCCATGAATGCTATATTTATTATTGTTGAACCTTTATTGTGTATGTTTTGTATGGTCAAACTATGTGTTATATTATATGTAATTACAATTTAAAACATAATTTAAATTATATTATTATACACCATGGTGACCCAAATACCCACTTGGTCAATCCATGTTAGGAATAGACCTATAGGGATTACCTCTTTACAACATGTGTAAACTTTCTCTAATGGTTATTCATCTCAATCCCTAACATTAACCTATCAATTATAAATAAAGAGGTGATTTGGAGGTATTATGGAGATTTTAATTAATACCAATAGGTTAACTGGGAAATTGAATTTAAAATATTCTATTGGAGTACACATTGAGTTTTTTTAGAATGGAACACTTGGGTATCGATGTGATATGATTATTGGGAATCGAAAAGTAAATCGTAAATAGGTCTATCTAGGATAATTATGGTGGAACCATGAGCCACCAAGGGTTGTTCGGGATCCCTTACTTTCTTCCAATATATCAGTCCTTAATCCTCAATTATAATAATTTTTTCTAAATGGAAGTTTGATAGAACATATTTAAGGATGTGTAATTTTTCATATATTATAATGATTGATTACGATACTGATGGAATAAAATTGAGGTTCATATTAACTAAATAATTAACAATAAATAATTATTGTTTTCCTATTTATTTATTACTAAATATTGTGTTAGTATAATTAAATAATTACTTCTTTTCGATGTGTACTTTTTTTATATTCTTGATAGTTCCTTTATTTTAAGATAAACATGATTCAAATCTAACCATTTTTATCAAATAATCATAAAATAATGGTAATAATGTTTTAAAATTTAGGTTAAAATATTCTTGAATACATTAAACTATTGATAAAAATAATTTTAATGATAAAATAAATTTGATAAATATATGAAATAATGATATATAAGAATAAGGGTAGATGTAATCTTATTGTGTGGTTCTTAAATTCATTTTTTGTACTGAATTGATGAGATGGTTTTTATATGAATCACTACATTGATAAAAAGGATTTCACCTCAATGAATAAATTCTATTAATAAGGTAGGAGATGAGGAATATTCAAAACATGATTGACCAATAGTAAATCATTGGGTCTTCAAAGGGCATTAATAGATCATCTAGTTTACGGTTCAGAGAGCTCCACTCAAGATTCCTACCACTTTTGAAATTATTAGGGAGTTCACGATCCACTATCCTCAAACCTTTATAGTCGATGTTCCACTATTGGAGTTCAAGGAGGGGGTTTCTATCCACCATAAAATTTTCAAGAGTATTTTGGTACCCATGAAACATAGGATAGTTAGTACACCGTTATTCTAGAAGGTGTTGCACATCATTGTTAATATGCCAGGTTGGAAGCATATAAAGTCTCTGACCTAACATGTAATTAATTATAAGAGCTGTTATTTAAGTATTTTTTATTGGAACTCCTTTCAATTTTAAAGAAGTAGTTTTTATAAAACATTAATAGGGATCGATGATGTTTATATATTTTTCTTCTATGTTTAATGATTTAAATTATCTTTAACCTCATCTGAGTGGATTTGTGAAATAAAAAGTGATTTTTTTCAAAATGGACTTGAAAGAACCACTACAGACACATTTTATGCTCTTCAACATACCAACATTCACATATTTAGTGATTTGTTTCTCTTGTCAACACTACATCTAAGCGGGGTATCAAGAGATGGTGTCCCATTACCCATCCAATCCATGCATAACATATCATTTTATAGTCAGAAATGGTTATAGGATGAGATGATCAATGGGGTTACTCTTTAGGGGTTAGAAATGTGTCAAACCAGTAGCTCCTAGATCAGGATTTATTTCTATTTAGTACTACATGTATGGAATTCTTATCCATAAAAGACCTTATTATACTTATAAAACAATGATATTTCATTTATGTGATCAGTATGGAATTCGTTAGATGTTTTTAACCATATATCATCTGAGCGTGTTAGATAGTTACCTCAATAGGCTTGTCTGTCATAGTAATAGTCTATATATTTTCCCATTAGGTGAATTCAACCACCTTATATGAGGTTTAGTTGTGGAATATGAAATGGTAGATAAAGCTATGTAGTGAAATTAAAATTGGAAATGCATGACTATACACATCCAAGTAAATGAAATTCTACAAGAAGAGTGTATATGGTAGAACATTCTACTACTAACACTATAGTGGTTTCATTAACTATTAGTGGTTTTATCCATGTATATCCTACATTATTTGTAATTTATTTGATATATATGAATTCAACTCATTTATTTATACTATATTGGTTATACTCTTAGGGTTTAAAGTTCCATTTCCATAATATTATATAAACCTTGATACACCTATAGGGAATAAAATTCAACATACAGATATTTTTCCTCTATATTCTTTTGTGGTTACTTCCAATGGGAACATATGGGTACTTGTAGTTTTTGATAATGGAGTAATTTGATGTTATTCTAGGAATGGAATGGATAAATCAATTAAGATGGAATAACTAAATTTTAATTGAGTATTAACTATTATTCTTGATGAGTATCTTTCTTATTTACAAATTGAACAATGTATACCCTTTTTGGGGATTTTGAGAATCAAGTTAGATGAGAATATCCTAGACAGGGGATGTCTGAAGATATTTTCATGAAAAAGAGAAAATATTTTCCATGAAGTAGTAGAGCCTAAAAAACATTATGATTTATATCCAGTGGTACATCTCTACTGAGACATATTCCTTGAATACATCTCTGGATTAAGTATATAGTATTGGGGGTATTCACTATGGAACACTTTCATGGAATATTACATATACAAATTCCTCGATATAAAATCAATTTTATTAAATTACGATAGTTGAAAATAATGTTAGAGTGAATTAAATCAGATTCATTTATTATCTAGATAATTTTTCCCAAGGGTGATCTATTCCTCTTCACTGATAAGGATAATAGGAGAGTACCACTATGTATTTTATGGTATGATAAACGAGTTCATGATAAAAAACCATTACACCGGGTCAAAAATTGAAAATAACTTTAATCATTTAACTATAGAAAGATGATTCTATAAAATTGATCTTTAGTATGGCTACCATCAACTTCTTTTTGGAGTTGAGTAAATTTTTAAATCTACATGCTATAGGTGATACAGATATTTTTTGAACCTATTCATTCCTTTTGTTCTAAACAGTGATCCTACTATGTTTATATACCTATGAAAAATATTATTCCACCTATTATGGAAAACATTTTTTATTTTTCCTTTTAGATTATATTCTTGTCCTTTATAATTATTGGGATATACATGGTCATAATATATCAATTTAAATTCAAATATTACTAGAGAAAAAAATATACATTAAACGAAAAATGTATTCTTATTAGATCAAAGAATTTAAATTCCTTGAGAATTTGATTTCTAATGTTGTAATATCTATATGTCCTAATTTTATATAATCTCATATTTCATGTAATTTTCCATTTAATATTTTCAACTTAATAAGATTTATCCTGCTCTGGGTATGTATTATCAATTCATCTAGGGTTATTCCAATGTATATTGTCTGATTAATTCTTTCACCATGATGGTGGATTAGTTCTTACGGTGAAATCAGCATGAATAACACATTCAATACATGATGTGAAATTATATATTGTCACATTTTCTCATTATACCTAAACAATGTGAGGGATTTGGGTTATATTTTTCTCTATCCTTGGTGGGTATTAATTGTGTAATAATGTAGGATCAATGAGTTATAGAATATGAATCTAAACTATGTCAACCTCACTAAATGAAAACCCATAATCATGTTCTCAATATAATTTTCATGGTCTATGAGAAGAAATATTGGATGCATTACATGTCCAATGATATCTTTTTGGTATTAACTCCCATGAAGTCCTTAAGTACATCTTCTCCTGGAGGTACCAAATTAGTAGGAAGTGATGTTGGATTTAGTATCTCAAGTCATTCTATTTTTACCATAACTATAAACCTTGTAAAATAAACATAATTTCTGATTCCATAAATTGAAACATACATCCTAAAAAGTTGGTATTCGAAAATATAATAGTGGATATTTTTGACATGTTTAGTGGAACTCCACCTGGATGTGATCAAAGATAATAGTGGAGTATGATATAATTCACATTCATATCAAATTATCTATTATGGAATTTCTCAAGGACTCTAAGGAATTATATTCAAAATATAATATCATTTGATGGAAACTCAATAGTGGGGAGATCTTTGATGGTTGGATCTTGTATTCAAAATCTTTATTGTATATTTTTAAAAGAGTTATAGTGCCTTCAAGATTGGTATAGGAAGTAATCAAAGATATTAACTGGGATTTTTAGAATCATTTACAATTTTTTGGTTAAAGGTGAAGCATTAGTATTTTTTGGTACTATTAAATAACCATACTAACAAATATGAATGTGTGATGAGATTATAATGAATTTTGGGAAAAATTTTCCTCGAACCCATAAAGTAAATGATAATGTTTGGGTAGTTTTGGATAATCAAGAAATGATTGGACAAGAACCTATCAAGTAGGATTCATAATTTTATGGGATTAGAAAACTCTGTGTTATGGTGATTTAGAAAATTCATATCATATCATCCAATGTTTTATTTATAAATTACTCTAGTTTACCTCTCATATTTTAATGGGTTTATAGTAGGAAATGGGTTTATAAGTGAAACTAATTATTTTATTCTACCCACAGATGGATGACTAAATCAATAAAACAATCTGAACTCTATGAAATATTCTATTGACTTTTACCCTTAACATTGTTGTCTTGGGATTGGATCACCTATATTTAGTTGATATATCTTACAATAATAGAAACTACTCCACCATCTATTTTTCACCACTCATATCGACATTTAGGTGGTCATGTATTTCTCCCTTGTGTTTGATAGAGATAAGTCAATATGTGGTGATCATTCATAGAATAATCTTGGAGAAAACTAAACTTGTGAAACTAATTTATAAATATATCATGAAAACCCATAAATTAGAAATCAAAATCCAATCAATGAATGTGACCCTTGAAATTTAAGGAAGGTGAATGCTTCTTTCATCATGTATCTTTAGGATGGGTCACCTATGAAACGTAAGACAAGTGAATCTTAATCCTCAATATGTATATCCTGTATAGGTACTTTCCTTTTTGAGAGAGTTGGTTTATTATATATCCCTACCTCCCAAATTTAGAAACATGAACAATACTTTTTATATAGCTCAACTAAGGAATTATAGCATTTTCCCTTCATTAATTATTTGGTATAATGATATTGAGATTTGGGTCGACAAATCCAATATGAATGATCCAATATGAATTTTCAACTAAACTCAGATAGTTTTACCAGGTATGTTCATTCCATTCATTTAAACAAAATGGCAGCATAAACGACTCCTAGATGAAAACTGGGAGTGGTAGAAATAAATTAAACTATAATAGAAAGATTTATTCTCTGAAGAAGTTGATTAAATACTCTCTGGATAAGAAAATAAATGGTGGAGAACATTTAAAATCCTCAACCATCATGATATATTGTTTTTTTAAAATTTTTAATTTTTTTTATTACTAATTTATTTTTTATGATGAGGATTTACGAGGTTTTAGGTGGAGTTGGAGGAAAATGGGAGGGGTGTGTTTTAGTATAAATCATATAACTAGTGTCTTTATACTAGGTACCTAGTCAGTCATCAAGGGAAATAGTTGGTTCTATGAAATACATGGGGTTCCCATTATCTTTGTACCGAGTAGTCATTTTCTTTCCCTGAAAAATTTCTTTAGAAGGAAAAATTATTTCTCTTCAGTCCCTTCCTTTAATACATGTAATCTCATTATTCAATATTTTCCCTTCATTTTAATTTTTATACCTCCCTTATATCTTATTTCACCCTCTCGTCCACCTTGGGACAATCCTTTTTCTCCCTTGTATCAAGTACATCTATTTGTTTCCTTAAATAAAATTTTTAGAGTGGTAATATCCTTGTTGACTTCTTAATCACTTATTTATTCTTTCTTTTTCCTAATATTGAATGATTACATTTTTAAACTTTATGGATTCTAGAATCACGTCATCTCATTGATATTCATTTGTTTTTTGGAATTTATGGAAGGTAATATTAGAAGATACAATGGTATTGCAATATTTTTTTATCTAATTTCCAATTTCATGACATGTTAGACCTTATCCATAATTTTATTATGGAAATTATTTTATCCTAAAACTGATGTTGTAGCATGATATTATTCTTTAGACCCTAACCATCAACCCTATAATTTGTATGGTTTAAAAACTACCTCTTCCTATAATATTCAATAGGTTTTGTGTTATAAGACAAATAGGTATAAATTAATATAAAAAAACCAGTGATTTTTATTCTAATGAATCTTTTCTTAAATTAGTTAGGGATTAACATGTTATAATTGTATAACCATTCTATTTTCATTAAAAATAATATATATAAAATTATAATATATTTAAATTAACATCTTTAAACTTTTTACATACAGATAAAATAGGTTATGTTCTATTTTAAATGATTATTTAAAACATTGATTAATTTTTCATCATGTTAATTTATTTTTATTTTTTAATGATGGTATAATTATCTTAGATTCTTACACAACAGTGTCACAGTTTCTTGTGAAATCTGTATAAAAACATGTAAATTATTTTCAAACTCTAAAAATAATATTTTGGTTAATTATAGGGACCCACAAATTTTTTATATAAATGTAACATATTTGGGAAGTTCTAAAGGTTTTTATATGAATTAAATTATAATATTGATTACTTTAAAGTCATAATAAATGAATAGTTTCAAAAATAATTTTAATGATATTTTATAATAAAAAATATTTTGTTAATTAATATAAAATTAAAAAAAATCTTATATTCATTAAATTTAATAGAATATGGTTGAAAATATCTGACATGTAACATTTATGGATCTCTTTTCCATTCTTGGTAACATTATTGACCCTAAAATAGTAAAAAACGTTAATATTGCAACAAATGTAAAAAGGATAAATGGGGGTTATAACTAGGAGGAAAGGGTTAAAACATCACTCAGATATGTATAAATATCATTGGATATAACCCTTTTGATATAAAAACAAACCTTATTCTATATGTATCAATTTTTAACCACATTAACTAGTAAATTCATCAATATTAATTTAAAACATTAAGTAATTCAATGTGAGTCCTCTCCCCCACTAATAAAATAAAACCCATACTTTATACTCAATACTATAATTCAAGCCTTCTAGATGGAAAAAAACCTAACAAATTATATTATAAAATTTATTCTCTATTAATTACAGGTTATGGTCACAATAAATTTCCATTATAAGGGTCACTAAGAAATGATCTAAAGGACACCAACCAAAGAAGATGTTATCGTCCTACTCTCACTGTTTAAAAACAATTCTTCCCTATATCCTCTAAATATGTGGTAGTAATCATGAAATAATAAATTAAATGTCATAAATATTATTAATTTTTATTATGATTATGGATTAACCATTATTCCCCATCTTGTTCATCAAATGTGAAGTGATTGTATTGATCGCACGTACATGTCGACTACCACCTCCACACAGAAATTCAATTAATTTTCCATCACCAGCTCTAATGGATGGATATAATTATGGATTTAATATTTTTATACTATATATATTATATTATAACTATTATTTATTGGTGGATTATTTTTTTTCCTTTCTTCTATTCCGTACATCAAAAAATGGAACTAGTATTCATACATACATACGGCCTACCATCTCGAAGAATGTTGTAATTTATATTAATATCACTAATTTTTATGGATAAATATAAATATATATAATTAATATAAGTTTTATTTATATCATGTTTAAAATATTTATCTAATGTAAACATGATCAAATTACAAGTATCAGAACTCCCGAACTGAAACTTCCATTAAAAATGTAGTAGATAAAACCATGAAAAGATAGTTTTAATAAGGAATTATTTAATAAATGGGTGTTAAAATGTTGTAATTGGATCATATAAGATATTATAATTATGTAAATAACACTATTATAAATTTATAAAATATTGGAATTTATCATATAGGATTTTTTAGCACTCTCAAGTAAAGTAAAACATAAGTTAAGGGATTTTTGTTTCAATTTCATTATTTATAGGGTTTATTTTTTACTATGTCTCTAATGGTGAAATTTTATGACCAATATTTTAATAATACATGTAATTTTATTATAATCTAGTTATTTATGAATATTACATGTATTAATTTCATTTTCCTCTTTTTAAGCACTCAACATTCCCAGATAATATTTTAGGGAAAACCGATATTATTTATCTATTAGGTCGAAAATCCATCTATTTTTATATACATGTTTTAAAAAAATATTTTAGATAATATTATTAATATCACTATATGAATTTTTGATTTCATTTTAACTCATGATTTAATTTTTAAAAAATTTATTAAAATGAATATTCTTGATGTTTTTAAAATGATGTACTTTTGATTTTTGCTGAAAATGTGAATGGATTTATTATTTTTCCATACATGGCATGAATATACCTTCACATAATCAGGAAAAATAAATATTTTGAAGGTTCATATACAGTATTTTATGGTAATTTTCAGTGAAATTTTTTCACATTATATTTTAATAAAAAAATTCGATTTTAAAGAATTGATTTCAAAATTATAAGGGTATTTACCTAAGTAAAAATTATATAGATCTTTTAAATGAATTATATACCAAATATAAAATCTCATGTTGTAATATAGTTTATACTATATATATTTTTTCAAGGTATAGACTATGATTTTGATAACTTTACGTTTATCATACCCATTTATTTTCCACAGTTTATGCCATAATGAAAGATTGATATGTTTAAGAAACATGTTTTCTTTCCATGGGTTATGATATAATGAATTATATATGATATTTTATAACACACACATATGTATATATATATATATATATATATATATATATATTATTTTCATTATGTGATGGGTAGTCCTAGAATTATATATCTATTTAATTTGTTAGGGAAAGAGGGATATATCCTGAGATAAAAAGGAATGTAATGGGGAGTGAACCCAGTTCAATAAGGGACTCCTAAAACTATGAAATTATAGGGAGTGAACATTAACTCATTATACAATTAAACATGGATTAAACTGAATCCACTATTATATTATTATAAATTACCCTTGAATAAGAAATGATTTTCTATAATTATGTGTATGCCACAAACTTATGTGTCATGCCAATGTAATGAAGTCATGGACCATGTTCATTAATTCCTAATTATTCAGGTATTATAAAACTCTAATAATTATTAAATAGTTCATGGTTATGATCTATGCTATTTTGGGTACATTTTTCAAATTTAACGTTCAAGTTATCATACACTTATGATCATGTTATACTTAAGTTATCATTATTATCTCTCATTCATACCCTTACTGAGTATCTGAGATCACCCTTTGTTATGTTTACCAACCCTAGGATATGATGAATAATTATAGGTTTGATATATCTAATAAGGGTTATTTTTTAGATTAATCAAGTGGGATATGATATTATATCTCTTACAAAGTAATTATTTTTTCATATGAGTTCCAAAATACCTTAATCGTGCGTGATTATAGCCTGGATTGTCATGTTTTTGTTGAATATTCATTTAATTAAATATAAGATTTATGTGTGAAATATGACGGCTATTATATATGGTATCATAATATAGTATAGTTATTTTTTTAGATTATTATTAGTGATCTTTTATAAGAAAAAATATGGATAATCCTAACCGTTGGATAAATTCTCAAATATTTTTGAATGTGGATATTATGTTGTTTTCCTAAAAATATATCCATGTATGGATACTATAAGTAGTAACGGTTTTGGAACAATTATATCTATGGGTTAATGAACCTGAAAATAGTGGTAAAAATATATCCCTACAATCATTCTGGTGTGTGGTTAATGTTCTCATACTAAACATATGATATGACACTCCCAGAGGATATTCTTGGGTTAACTAAAATTTTAATTATAAATCATTTTAAATTATTTGAATTTATGATAACCATTGATAACCAATGGTTAACATAATGTTTAAATGATTATAATAAATGTTTCATGATTTATAAATTCTATGAATTATTTATCGCGTTTATTAGACCGATCACTCAGATTAATGATACTTAATGGTCACGAAAATAATTTTGGTTTTATTCAGTTATTTATAAATTAAAAATGATATTGAGGTGGTGATGGAAGACACAAAATATTTAATTATATTAATTAATATTAATCATATGAAATCCTCTATATAATTAAAATAATGTTGGAATAATATTTCTTATCGTCAATAATTAGTCTATTCAGTTAACCGGAAAAAAATCATATAGTATAGTGACCACATCTAATATTTATATCTTATCTCATATAGATGTTTATGGGAATGTGATTTCTAATAATCAAAATATATTTACTATAGATGGATTTGATATTATCTTAGGTATGTAATTTATTACTATACATAAATATATCAATAGTTACTAATGAATAGAATTCATGTTTTATATTCTGAACCAATATATTATTTCCTATCATTGGAAAGATAAATATGAACTTCCAATAGAGATTACATCAATTAGGGGGGGTCATAATTCCAATTTAAAAGGTATTTTTTATCAAATATGGTTTATGAGAAACCAAAAATTAGTTATGGGCTTATTTTATGATATTATGTTAATGTATTAATAGAAGAGATTCCTAGTCTTCCTCCAAATAATGAAGTTGAGTTTTACAAAGAACTCAAACATGATTCTACATATATTTCATTGATTCCATATTATATGTACTTAATTAAGTTGATGGAATTAAAGAAATAATCTTAGAGAATATTGAAAAGAGATTCATTCACCCAAGAATGTCACCATAGGGTTCACGTTTAATTTTTCTTAAGAATAAATATAGATCAATGTGACATTTCATTGAGTATTGGGAAAATATCATGATCAAAATAAAGAATAAGTATCATACGCTCGATGTTGATGGTTTTTTTTATTAATTATATGGAGATCAATATTTCTCTATAAATGGTCTTCAATATGGATACCATAAATTTTTCATCATTGGTAAATACATACCTATGACATTATTCTGGGAATGGTATGAACACTATGAATTTATAATGATTCCATTTTGACTTACCTATTCCCATAATATATTCATGGATTTAATGAATAGTGTCTATAAAGGTTACCATGGTAAATTTGTGGAATTATTTATAGATGAAATCATTATACATTCCCTAGGTATATAATAGCATTAATATCAAATTTTTATTGTACTAATGACCCTATCGATGATTAATAAAAATGATAATTATACTATGTCTGTATTTTTTCTATTGATAGTTTCATTTTTAGGTCAAACAATCTCATGTGAGTGTATATTAGTGGATTCAAAATAGATAAAAAAATTAATGTTTTCCTAAACAAACCATTGTGACATATAGATATATTTTTCTTCATTTGGATGGATTTTATAATTATTTGTAGAAAATTTATCACCAGTATGTAATTCATTCACTATGTCAACTCATAAGGGAATATTTTTACTTTTGGAAAATTAATTTTAGAAACATTTCAAGGAACTAATGATTAGGTAAATTAGTGCACCTTCTAGTACACTAACCTGCATTAGATAAAGGTTTATGATCTATATTTATGCATAAAATATGGGACTGAGATGCATCATCATGTATAATGATATGTTCATTTCTTATTCCTTAGGAAAATTCATGGTTCATAATTTTCCACTCTTGATTTGGAGATATCTACAATTACTTTTTCATTAAAGATATGGAGGATTTATCATTATATATTGTGGTGTGATATATATATTTATCATTAAAGATTAAACTATATATTCACTCACGAAAAGATGAATATGAACAAGAAAATATAGATGGAGTTTATTAATTATTTCTCAATAATTTACCTCCATTGGAAGGAAAACAAGGTCTAATATTCCCTATGTCAAAATTATCATTATATCTTGTCAATGATAGGGATCAAAAAAGATTTAATATATCTGTATTTTCAAAACACACACCCTGAAATCTTGATGGAAGGGATGAAATACTATCTTTGTCAAATGAATTTTCAACCATAAATCCATGTGATGATTTGAGAGGCGTGGATAGGAAGATGTGGAACTATAAAAAAATGTGACAATTGTTATGGAGTTCAACCATGATTGTTATATATTGATAAGGTTTGTGAACTTTGATTGTGTCTTGTTGATACCAACCTTGAACAAAGAGTTATTGGATGAATCTCATGGTTCATTAATATTTATTGTTCATGAAAGTAAAAATATGTAGAGATATATGAATGTGTATTTATAGTGAATAATCATGAATTTAGATATTATAGAGTATGCATCTCAATTCTTGGTATGTTTTAAAGTTATGTTTCGGGGATATAATTCTAAAGGGATCGTACAATCTTTTCCTATACAATAATGGAAGTAAGAAAAATTACAATGGAGTTTTTCCAAAGATAACCCAAAATTCAGAAAGCCTATAACACAATTTTGGTTATATTTTATCCCCTCACAATGTCAACACACTTTATTTATATCTTATATAATTTTAGTCTTTCTGTTCTTACAAGAATATATATTAAGGAAGTGTTATGTTGTCAGGGAGTACAACATTCCATTGTATCTGATCAGGATTTGAGGTTTACCTTGACTGTTTTGGGGAAGTATTAAACATGATTTGGATTCAAATTTATTTTATTACTACTTATCATCCTTAAATATATTTTTATTCTGATAAAATCTTTTAAATCCATTATGATATACTAAGAACTGGTTCTAGAGATTTTAAAGGATGTTGGGATGAAGATAATCCTCAAGTCATGTTTTTATACAACAATATCTTTTACTCGAGAATTCATATGGATATATATAATATTCCATGTGGTAAGAAGTTTATAACCCCCATTTTCGGGGATGAAGTTGCAAAAATAATGTAATTTTTACCTATTCATGCTTATGAAATAGAAGAGGAGGTTAATTTCATTCAACATCATGTAAGAGCATCTAAGATTTTAAAAAAAATTATGATTATAATCATCAAAAAATATAAAATTTAATATTTATGAGAAGGTATTCATGTTAATTTATCAATAGAAGAAGGTTTATACATTTTAAATAAGGTATAGATAATACATAGGTATATTTTCCCATTCAAGATTCTTGATCGAGAAGGGATTGTATCTTATTGCCCAACACTTCCACCAACCCACTGTCAAGTTCATGATGTATTCCACGTATCTCACCATAATAATTATATAACTACTGATTCACATGAAATGAAATCAGAGTATTTACTAATGGAATATGATATTTCCTCTACATAGAAACTGCTAGAAATATTATATCATAGATACAGTGTGATACACAAAAACAATACTCACCAAGATAAAGTTCTCTAGAGGATTCTGAAATTTTAAGAAGTTACCTAGAAACCTGAAGATGTGATAAAATATAGATATGCTCATTTTTTATATTGGAGTAAGATAATATAGATGGAAAATAAATTTAATGGGGGTAATATTTAACGTAATGATATTTTTTATACATTTATCTTCAAATAAATTTAATTTCTTTAATAACATATGACACATGTAACCCCAAATGAAATTAAACTATAACATAGAATATTGTTTTAAAAAATAATTTGTGTTATTATATTAAATTTTAATAACATAATTTTTAATTTAAATGTAAAATAGTTTTAAATTTTTCAAATATATTGATAAATAATTATTCAATTTTTAGTAGTCTTTATATGATTTAAAAATACATGTTTCTATAAAAATTGTTTTTAATGATTTTTGTGAGAAAATAATATATTTAATTTCTACCATTTCTAAACAATTAATTTGAAAAAAAAACTTATTGTTTTAAATCATCATATCTAAATTAATGTGGAGTTTTTTTTATATTTTTAGGAATACATCAATTTTTCAATTAATAGAGAATAACAAATATTTTCTCTTTAAATTTTTTTATTATATTTAATGAATTTTATAAAGTTACATTTTTAAATGGTTTTAAAAGTATAATTAGTTCCTTTATGTTTTGAATAATTCAGTTGATGTTATTATTACTAATATTATGTAGAATTTTGATATAAAAATTATTATTACTTAAGAAAACCTTTTTCATAAACACTACTTTTTGTTATATGTTACATGATTAATTTTAAATTAAATTCTTCCACTTATTTTAATTAAATTTATTAAATTTTATTCCATCTATAGAATCATCATCCTTTTAATTTGGAAGAATTTCCACTTTCAATTTTTATCATAATGTATATTGAAAATAGAAATAACATTTTCACCTTGGTAAGGGTAAAATGTGTAAATCATGGTTTACTTGTTGGAATAGGTCTTCAATTTTTTTATAAATCATTTATTTCCCTCCTCAGATAAGTTTAAATTTTTCAAAAATATCTATATCTATAAAATATTTATATTTTTTCCAAATTAATTTCTTTATTATAAGGTCTCTTTTTTTTTCTAACAAGAATTTGAGAATAAATTTGAATTTTTTTCTTTCAGGGCATTGTTAAGAGCCAAAGGATCTTTTTCTCCTTGCATATGATCTTTTATAATTTTTTTGACCAATTTGTTGGCCCCAAAAAAGGGTGTTTACCCTTGTAAAATAGTTTGGTGGAATTACAAGACCTTCAAATTTTAGCACAATAATTAATATTTAAAATTTAATAAATTAAATCTTAATTTAATCCTGTAGGTTCTCTTTGTGATATCATTTTAATAGAGTATTTGATTGAGGTTCTATCTCTAATATAGAGTATGGAATGGGGTTTTTTCAAAAATTACTGTATAAACTTGAGTTAGGCATTGGGACTACCCCCCCACCCTCGTTTTCTTTTTCATTTTCATTTCTTCCTTTTATTTATTTTCTTTTTCTTTTCTTCCTTTCTCCATTTGCTTCTCACAAACCCCCTTGAGGCACTAATTCTTCATGATACCAAGAGAGGAAGGGGTATAGGTAGAGACAAAGAGAGATAAAGGGTAATAATTGTACCATCACAGAGCTTGGGATTCGCCAGATCGATGTGCGGCAACCGTGGACCTCTGATATGGGCGATGATTCGGCAGATTTCACCCAAAGGTAGGAATTTTTATGTTTTCATCCTAGATCCCCATATATTTATCTTTTTAAAGTTTTAAATACCTTAAATGCTTCCTTATATCCACTTTAGTCTCCATCTATTTGTTTGTGTAAAAATGGGGCTTCGGGGTTATCTAAGGATCTTCTGTTTAGGAAAACTCTTCTACATAGCATGTGCTTTAGGGAACACTTTCCATGTGTTCTTTTAGTTTTGGTAAGACGATGTTTTTGAAGAACACTATGTGCACTAGGGTGTACATTCCATGCAATGGGACTCAGTTGTGTAGCCAACTACCCGACCAGGATACCCGTGTAGGGGTACATGGTCATGTAGAGTTCACGGACCGACTCCTTGTGGGTCCCACATCATATAGAAGTACACATCCATGCCAAGTACAAGGCCATGCCATTTGAGTAACACATGAGGATACCCATGTATATTACTCACTGTGTACACTTCATACACAACGTGTACATGAGAATTTACATGCCGCGTCCGACGAATGTACACACCCAGTTGGGGAAATGAGGATACACACTGTGTACCAGAGTAACACACCTTGTACTCTTGCTTTTATACCCTCTAAAGGTTTTAATTTATTTCACCATGAATATGTAATTGGACCCATGATTATAACATTCTGAGTGTCTTCTCTCCTAGATCGCATTGGTAAGACTCATGTGGTGTTTTGTGGAATCCTATGAGGAGTTTTAAGATTTTATCTAAATGGAGATGATATTCCACTATTAATCGAATCCAATCATCTCTTTAGAGACTCCTCAATAAGAATTATAGGTTGGGTGTTTAGAAAAACCTATTTTGAGTCTTTGACCTATGATGATCCATGAACTACCTACATGTTTTATTCATTTCTATTTTCCTTTGAGGGCGTCTCCCTTGCAAGAAGTTCCCTTTTGGACTATGAGTCCCTGAGACTAGTTATTTTTTAGGATACCAGGTATGATTCCTTTTCTTATGTTTTGATCTTGAGTATATAAAGTTAGGATACCTCTATCTTCTATTTGTTAACTGAGGATCATCTTAGGGGTTTCATTACTTATGAGATGATATATGGAGTTCCTTGTGGGATCCCTTTTACCTATGTACTGTTCGAAGAAACCCAAGTAGGATACATCTTCTTGTCATGTTGACTCGAGGTTCCTATGTGGTAAGCCTATTTCCTAGGTATAATTCGGAGGGTCCCCTATAGGTTGACTCTTTTTCATAACATTAGAGGATCCCATATAGTATTCCCCCATAAAATATATCTAAGGATCCCAATTAGGATACCTTTTCTCGTGTGCAGACCTTAAGGATCCCAAGTGTGATGCCTCTAAGTGTTCTTCATGAGAGGCCCAACGCATGCCCATGGTTTGACTGAACCTGAGTTATGATATCAGGTATGTTTAAATATTGTAGTGGGTCTCACCTTAGAAACCCCTCAAAACATATAAGCCCATGGGGGTGTGGATGGTGTGTTGGTTTTAGGTGGTTGGACACCCTCACTCTTTGTTTATATTTCACATGTTTATTTTTTATTCTATGATGATTACAAGTGGTGATTCCTTGTTGGTTTCTATTTTTCCTACTGAAAGGGATATTTGTTTCCCTTTGGGGATGAACAAACGTTCTTCATGGAATCTGGATTTTAATCCACGTTATTTATTATCTTTACTTGTATTTCTGGACATAATATGTGAGGACCCAACCCCAATTTTCCAAATCTGTTGCCTTAATTTGTTACAGTTTAATATAAACAAGGAATACGAATCCCGAAGGTCCATATTGTTTAGTATTTTAGAAATACAAAAACATAAATATGTTCAACATTAAAACATGAAAGGATATGAAACATAATAACTTCTTTTGAATCACACATAATCTCATAGATTATCCATGCAAGTAATTCATAATATACATATTCACAACCTTGGAAAATTAAAACATGTGAAATATTTGGGCACAAATGGTCAGTAAGGGTACATTATACACCAGAATAAAATATATACCCTACGCATGATGAATAACTGATAATTCATGCCTTTAAAATATACTTGAGCCTAATATGGTAGGTATAAAAAATGATTAAATAATTCCATAAAACATAACAATGGATGTTCTACTATAAGAATAATCACTCAGACCATCAATATCTAGTTTCATTATGAGGGAATTAATATTTCCATACATTCTGAAATATACCATCAAGGCCTCACCCAAGCCATCTGAAAATGATTAAGGCCTCATCCAAAACCATATCTGACAATGGGCTTGGCCACGAAAAAGTACATGTCATCTTTTTCTCATTAGACCTACCTATGCATCAAGGGGATATATCAGTCCCCATCCATCACATAATACGTCCAATGAATTTCTCATATTAATGAGGATAAATATAAATAACATATATATTCATATTGAAACTGACATATGAAATGTAGATAACATTCCCCAAACATTAAACATAAACATAAACCATTTGGATTAATATGGCGAATGATATAAAGATATTACCTCCACTATCAATCTAATTATACACAATTAAATAAAATTTTGGGGATGATATCATAAAAAATTAACCCAATTTAATCATAATAATCAATAAGAGTGTTGAAATAGGTGAAAATACTCTTATAAAATCATTGAGTAATTCTTGAGATAAATACTCTATTACTTTAAAAAGAAGAGTTCTTTTAGAAACATTATTGCATAATACCAGAAATAAATTAAGGTGGATTTTAAAAATAAAATGAGATATTTTATATATTTTTCTAAAATTAGATTATAGATTTCCATTTGAAAATAGGTATGTATTCGAGAAATTCCATTAAATTGGTCTTGTATTTTGAGAATAAGTTTTTAAAGAGTCTTATAAAATATGTAACTCTCCATAAAATAAGGTAGGATTTTTATTGATACATATATATAGGACATTCACATATAATAAATTAGGAGTACCTAATAATAAATACGAATTTTATTGAGGTATGTAGAGAATAAGTGTAACCCGAATGAAAATGGAGGTTCAGGTAGAAAATCCATACATTATGTGTGAATATGTTCCACTCTTTAACGTAATGTCCTAAAATATGAAATTAGACTTATTAATAACGTAATTCAGAACCTATTTAACATTTATATGATATAGTATAATTTTATTATGTTTATTTTTGGTTTATTTTATGGGTTAAAAATTTAATATCATCGTTTGTGTGTGCTCTTTTCATTAGTTTTTGTGATCGATTTGTTTGTATGGAAGTTAACGTAAAATGAGAATTGAATTCCATATTTGATTTTACATGTTATTAATATTCATATAGAAGGTCAAATTATCATATAATTATTTTTTTTACATTGGGTGCGGATGAATCATTAGATGAAATTTTAATGATAAATGCTGGGATTAATTTGGTTGGTTTTTTATCACCATGAATTCATTTTGTTCAATAAATTAGTACCATGTGTAAAAAATGATTCCAAAACATTAAATAGGATATATTAAATATATTATGATATGGTCCATCCATTAAAAATGTTTCATGACCAGAATTGAATACGGTAATAGATGTTGAAAACTTGTCTTCCTTGAATGTGATAAATTAACACACCTCAGATAGTATTTTCATTTCAAGTATAAAATTAGGGGAAAAAATATAAGATGGTGAATTATTCCATTATCATAACAAAATTACATTACATCTATGGTAATAGAGTTATCATAACATTTTGAGGAAATGAGGTGGGGGAATAAAAAGAAAGGATGGAACTTGAAAAAAAAATGAAAAGGGGAATTTACCTCTTGAATTTATCCTCCTTGAGAGCCTCTTTAGGGGAGAGGATTTGGCCTTTTGATGAGAAAAAGTGATTTTGGACACATGGAGGAGATTTGGGGGATATTTTAGCACAATAGATACAAGTCACAAGGCTAGAGAGGAGTGAAGAGAAGAGGGGTGAGGGGTGGTTTTTATAGTGGGGGAGATGAGGGTTTTTCCATTATTTTAATCATTATTTTATTTGTTTGGATTAAGACTATGAATATTATTGATTCTTGTGACTCAAAATAGTAATACCTTCATGTGAGTTTGAACCAATGGTCTTTTACATCATTGATGAATCAACAATGATTCGAAAATTCATTTATTTAGCATGTTTCATAAATTTTCAAATTTTACTATTCACCAAAAAATCATGTATTTCATAAAAATAAAAAAAAATATACACTAAAATGTATCATTAAAAAATAAACTCCATTTTATCAAAATAATTGTTAAAATAGGAGGTATATAATATTTAAATAAAATTATTATTTACATGAAAAATACATACTTTATATTTAAATCTGATTTTTTAATACTTTCAAAAATTAACTGTTGTCTCATAAAATTATCCTGAACTCATTGGGAAACAATATATTTAGTGAAATATACATATTATGGAAATAAATTTTATTTTAAATAAATTTATTAATTTAAAATTGTAACTAAATATTTATTTCTCACAAAAATATATCATTTAATTATTAATTATTAAAATATTCACTCTCATTTATATGGTGCCTAGATTTTATTTATACTCACATGGGTGATGTTACTTTTTGAAAGGGTACATTTTTATTCATATGGGTAAGTTAATATTAATAAGGGTATGATACTATTCATGGAAAATGTATGTTGGTCCTATCAGACTCTAAATATCTTACTGATCGCAACCATGTATGCCAGTTTTTCAAAATTCAAATCACTGAAGATGAAAAATTATATCTAACGGCCAAGTTATAACTATGTACTATAAATAATAAACTGATTGTTTCTCTTAGACTTAGTGTTGAATTCATTCTATAATAAATTTATTTCTAAAATCATGGGGGGTTACATTCATCCCCCCATAAAAAAATTTCATAATCGAAATTATTATAATGTTACCTCATAAAATGATTTTGGTGGGTCTTCATCCTATGTTCTTCAATCTCCCATGGTGCCTCTTCAATTTTTTAATATTTACAAAGTACCCTTACCTGCTGAGACTTTCGATTCCTTGACACCTGTTCTTTAGTTTCCTGAATCTAGATAGGCTCTTCGTAGTAAGATAAGAGAGGTTCCAACTATATACCTTCATAAGTGAGGAAATGTGTTGGTTTTGGCATGTACCTTATCAATAATAAGACATGGAACCTGGGGACTATGTACTTGGGGCTCTGTTTCCATTTCCTTCCAAATCTTATAACACCCTTCCATGGAGTACTTTTATGAAAATGTGATCTCTTTCTTGAAATTTCAAATCCTTCCTTTTCATATCAGCAAAACACTTTAGCCTACTTTGAGATGCTTTGATATGGGTTTGAATTGTCTTTACCTTTGCGGTTGTTTCCTCTACAAGCTCTAGACCCATAAGATTCCTTTCACCAACATCATCCCAACATGTTGGTGTACAACTTCTCTTTCCACGCAATGCTTCATATGGTGCCTTTTGAATACTTTAATGGAAACTATTATTTTAGGAAAACTCCACCAAAGGTAAACACTAATCCCACATACCTTGAAAGTCGAGAAAGTAGGATCTCAACATGCCTTATAAAGTTTGAATCATCCTTTCTGACAACCCATCAATTTGTGGGTGATAATAAGTACTCAAATGAAGCTTAGTGTCCAATTCTCTCTGAGGACTTTTCTAGAATTTTGGTGTACATTGGGGATCACGATCACAAACAATTTAGATTGGTTCTCCATGAAGTCTCACAACTTCATTGATATAGAGTCGTGCAAGGCTCTCTATTATAAAATCCTCCCTTATGGCAAGGAAATGTGTCGATTTCATATGTTGATAAACAATTACCCATATTACATCATTATTTCATGGAGTTTTGGGTAATCCAGTGAAAAAATACCCGGTTATGTCTTACCATTTACATGTAGAAATAGGTCTAGGTTTCATTACTCCTCTTGGATTTTGTCTTTTATACTTTACCTTTTGACAGACTGAACATCTTGATATATAATTACAAATTTCCTTCTTCATGTTATCCCACTCGAAATGTTCCTTCAAATATCTATATGTCTTAGTGATACGATTATGTATAGAGAAATTTAAACTATATGAATAATCATGTAATTCCATTTTTAACCCGGGAATAACAAGAACACAAATCCTCTTCCCAAATTTCAGAATTCCATATTCATATATGAATTATCAAAACTCCCCATCATTCACTTCATTTATTCTATTTTTAATTTTCTCATCATGGGGATGTGAAATTTTAAACCTTTCTCATAAATATGGTTGGGAACCCAACTAAAAATGTAATTATGTTTCACATTATTTGAATATTTTCATATCTATACTTTAAATAACAGTGTACTTATGATCCTTGTCAATTGTCATTTTGTTTTGGACTCCATAATCCATACTATTCAATTTTTCATCTACCTTATTTGTCTTTCCTTAGTGGTAGTGTATGGAACAATCATAGTCCTTGAGTAGCTGGAGAAAATACAATTTCCATATTTTGAGTTCTTTTTTGTGATAAGATATATTTAAAGCTCTTATGATTAATATATATCTTACAACATTCACCATAGAGATGTTGTATTCATACCATCAGAGAAAATATTAAAGCTGCTAACTCAAGATCATGAGTTGGATAGTTCTATTCATGAATTTTTAATTTCCTTGTAACATTGTCAATAACTCTATCATTCTACATAAGGACATATCCAATTTATTTCTTTGATTCATCACTATAGATCACAAACCTATCATTCCCTAATGGTAGAGTTTGGATCAGAGATTTCACTAAAATCATCTTTAATTATTTGAAATATTCCTCAAATTCTTTTATTCATACAAATATAACCCATTTATGATTAATCTTGGTTAATGGGTTGGATAATCGAGCAACGTTATGAACGAAAATCTAATAATAACCAGCAAAACCAATAAAACTATGTTCCTCAATTATGTTCGATGGTGTATGTCATTCATGAATAGCCTTTATCATTATAGGATCAGTGGATACTCTATCCTTAGATAAAATATGGCAAAGAAAAGAAACTGATTGAAGCGAAAATTTAAACTTGATAAACTTCTTATATGATTCATTTCTTCCAAGAGTCTTTTGAATAATGTTCATGTGGTTTTCATGATCTTTTTAGCTTTGAAGTATACCAATATATAATAAATAAATACCACAACAAATCTATCAATATATTCTTTTAAAACACTATTCATTAGATCCATTATAATAGAGGGGGGATTAGTCAGTCCAAAAGGCATTACTATAAACATGCAATGCCTATAACCGGTTCAAAATGTTATCTTTATAATATATTTCTTCCTCAAACATAACTGATGATATCCATATCTAAGGTCAAACTTTGGAAAATATTGGACTCCATGAAGTTGATCAATTAAATCAATAATGTGAGGTAGGGGATACTTGTTCATTGTCATAATGGAATTGATCTCCCTGTAGTCAATGCACAACCTCATATATCCGTCCTTTTTCTTGACAAAAATAACAGGGGATCCCCTTGGAGAAACACTATTGTGGGAAATTCCTTTATTAATCAATTCTTCTAGCTGTTTCTTGAGTTATTCTACATCCATAGTGTCCATTCTATATGGATCATTTGATATAGGTCTTGAACCAGGATTTAAATCAGTAGATAACTCAACATCCTACTCTGGGGGATGTCTAGGTAAATCCTCGGGAAACACATCCACATATTCTTGCACAATAGATATGTACTCTATTTGAACATTACCTTCCTCACCCAATCAAATTATTTTCTATCTCTTTCTAAAAATTGAATTATGTAGATCTTTTAGGGGTAGACTATGATATGAATCAGATCGTGAGGTTTTGTCTCTAAAGATAATGGATTCTACATCATTCTCAAAAATTGTAACATCCCCCTTATTGTAATATGTTTTTTCATCATAATTTGAAATCCAATCCATAACGAGAATTATATCAAAGTCAATCATTGGTAAGATGGTATGTTTTGAAAATAAGGAATGTTTATGTCTCATAATAGGGATTGGACGACACATATTTTTTGCAATAATACTTCCCTTGTGTGTTTTGACTAACCACTCCATTATTAAATAAAATTAAAAATATCTAATTTTCTTGGAAAACTGGGAAGATATAAAAGAATGTTATGATATATAATCAAGAAATAAATTCTCTATGTTTGAGGAAAATTATAAATGTACATTCCACCACATCATTGGGAACTTCAACATCAGGATTTGTTACATAATATGCTTAGCCTTTCTCCCTTAGCCTTTTCTGAGGCCCATTTCCATGATGCTTTGGAAAATAATTTGCATAGTTCCCAATATTCGTGAAATTAAATAATTGAACATTGATAGATTCTTTCTTTCCCTTGTAATCATCATCACAATATCCTTTCTAGATAGACATATATTACACGCCTTTTCCTTTTAATCAAGAACTGGGGTATTTTCTTCCTCAAGTATCGCATGTTGGAATATTAAACTTTTTATTCTTCCCATTATACATTATATCCTCTACCACCCTCTTCTTCTCATGTTTCCCATTAAAGTCATAAGACTTAGATAGTTCATTATCTAACTTGATAGCACTTGTGATAGTGTCTTTGTATGATGGAAAACTCTATGAGAATAGTTCCCTTCAGATGGATGGTATTAAACCATCAAATAATTGATCAATAATACTCTATAGATTACGTATATAGTTTGCAACATTCCTTCCTACCCTTGTAAAGTTGGATTCATAATTTTATATATTTTAAACCCCTTTATGGTTGAGACTCAAGAATTCCCTCATCATATTCGATCATTGTATATGATGGAAATATTTTTTTCAGGAAAATATCATTGAACTCCCTCCATTCCATATATTCTATTTCTTTCTCCTCCTGTGTGATTTGAATTAACGACCACTACTGATCCGCATTTATTGATAGAATATAAACCACCATGAAAACCTTCTCTATTTCCTTAAATCCCAAAGCGATAAATATATTCTCTAAAAACTTATCCACTATCAAATAAAAATGGGTTTGTAGTCCCATAAAATGAAGAAGGATGTTATATCATAAAGTGGTCAAACATTTCTCCTCCACATTATGGATTAAGATGCTACATATGTGTAAGGTTGTTGTTCATAACCAGTGTTAGTTTTCCCAGTATAGTTATATGTTCCTCACCGTAATTCATAGCTCTAGATCCAACATTATTATCTTATGTAGGATTGAAATCCTTTCATGGGATACACATGTTCATGCAGTTTCCATTTCTTCCACTATGTTCCTTTTCTAAATAATGTCATACACTATATTATGTTATGAATCATAATTTATAATCTCAAATAATAAAAACAATTTCCATTAGTTGAATTCATATCCATAGATAATCACATAGTCAAGGATTCTTTGAGGAAAAATTTAAATATACTTCCTTCAAAATGGTTTGTAAAGAAAATATGTATTATCCTAATCATATCCCCTAGTGTTGTCAAACCAGGTGTGTTGTAAGTCCCGTTGACGTGTACCAGGATACCTAGAGTCAAGACCAAAACTCCTTGTCAGAGTTGTTACTTTTATATACAACTATTATAGGACTACATCCACCTGTAATGTCTAGACATGGATGTATTTGTTAGAATGATTCACATAATCTATTCCTTACAAAAATTATAGGATGATCTTGTATGCTTATACTCAAAGACTATCTTTGGGTTTTGTTCCACAATCTTCATTTTCTAAATATAGTTTCAAGGTTTTCTACTAAACTTCCTCTGATACCATTCGTAAGGATCCGACCCCATTTTCCAAGATCTAGTGCCTTAATTCTTTACATTGTCATATAAACACTAGGCATGATGAATAATCGAAAATTCATGACTTTAAAAATATACTTGAGCATAATATGGAATGAATAAAAATTGATTAAATAATTCCATAAAACATAACCATTTATATTCTAAAAGATGAATAATCACATGGACTATCAATCTCTAGTTTCCTAATGAGGGAATACATAATTCTAGACATTTGAAATTATATCTTCAATGCCTCAGCCAATCCATCTAAAAATGATTAAGCTATCGGCCAAAACCATATCTGGAAATGCACAAGGCCTCAGCCAAGTCCATATAATTTTTGTCTCATGAGAGCTTCCAATTCATAGAGGGGATATATCAGGCCCCACCCATCACATAATAAGTCCAATGCATTCCTAATATGAATGTGGATAAATATTAACAACGTATATATACATATTGAACCTATCATATAAAATGTAAATAACTTTCCCCAAATATTAAACATAAACACTAACCATTCAGAGTAATGTGGTGAATGGTAACATGATAGTACATCCTCCTTCAATATAATCATAAATCATTAAATAAAATATAGTGGATGATATAATAAAACATTAACCCCATCTAAAAATATTAATCAATATGAGTTTTGAAATTGGCGAAAATACTCTTTAAAATCATCGAGTAATTCATGAGATAAATACACTTTTACCTCAAAAAGAAGGGTTATTTAGGAAATATTATTTCATAAAACCATAATATAATTAAGGAGGTTTAAAAAATAATATAATAGATTTTATAAATGTTTCTGAAAATATATTATAGAATTCCCTTGAATATAATTAAGAATTTGAGAAATTCCCTTCAATTGGGCCTGTATTTCAGGAAGATCTTTTGAAAGATCCTTTTAAAATTCGTAACTCCCCATAAAATAATGAATAACTATAAATGGTACATATATATAAGAAAATAATATGGAATTTATGAGTAGTACTTAATAATAAATATTAATTTCATTTTGGTGAGTAGATAATAAGAGTAACCCAAATGAAAAAAGGAGGTTTGGGTAGAAAACACTTAGCTTATGTCTGAATATATTCCCCTATTGAACTTATGTTCCTATAATATAAAATATTGTAGAATTATAACTTAATTCAGAAATAATTAGAAATTTATTTCATTTATTATGATTTTATTAAGTTCATTTATGGTCATTTTTTTGTGGTTTAAAATATGTAATATCATCATTTGTGAGTGATTGTTTCATTAGTTTTCATGATCAGTTCATTCATATAGAAGTTATTATAAAATAATAATTGAATTACATATTTTATTTTATAGGGTATTAATTTCCATAAAGTTTTTTAAATGATCATATAAGTCATTTGGTTACCTTGGGTGAAGGTGAATCAATAGACAAACAATGAATGATAAACTCTTGGATTAATTTGGTGGTTTTTCGATCACCATGAACTCATTTTTTTCTATAAATTAATACCATTTGTAAAAAATGATTCAAAAACATTACATAGGATATAATACATATATTAAGATCTAGTTAAACAATAAAAATTGTATAATTACCATAATTGAATATGGTAATGGAATTTGAAAACCCATCGTCCTTGAATGTGATAAATTAACATATATCGAATGGAATTTTCATTTCTAGTATAAAAAGAGGAGTAATGAGATATAATGATGAATTATTCCAATATCATAAAAACATTATAGTACATGTAAGTTACTGGAGTAATATTAAGATTTAGAAGAAATGAGGTGAGGAACTGAAAACAAAGAAAGGAACACGAAATAAATGAAAAGGGTAATTTACCTTTTGAATTTATCTTCCTTGAGAGCCAATTTAGGGGAGAGGATTTGGCCTTTTTAAGCGACCATGGGCTTCTGGACATGGGGAGGAGTGTGGGAGGATATTTTAGAATAATTTAGACATTGAAAAAGACGTGATAGGAGTGAAGAGAATATGGAGTGAGGGGATGTTTTTATAGTGGAGGAGAGGAGGGTTTTTGCATTATTTTAATCATTATTTTATATTTTGTCTCAATACTATTAATATCCTTGATTATTGTGACAGAAAATTGTAATAACTGCATGTGATTTTGAAACAATGGTCATTTACATCATTCATGACTCTATCATGATGTAGAAGTTTATTTATATAGCATATTTCGTAAATTATTGTATTTCTGTATTCACTAAAAATTAAATTATTTCAGAAAAGTACCAAAAATTCAACCAAAACAACTTATAAAATTTAAAAAGGAACTCCATTTTATCAAAATAATTTTTCTAAATAAGAGAAATTTATGTTTTAAATAAAATCATTCTTTACATGAAAAATACATATTTTAAATTTAAAACTGATATTATAATACTTTCAAAATTTAAATAGGGTATCATAAAATTATTCTAAATTCATAGGAAAACAAAATATCTAATAAAAAATAAATTTTTTGAAAATGAATTTTATTTTAAATAAATTTATTAATACAAAATTCTAATAAAATATTTATTACTCACACAAATGTCAATATTTAATAATTAATTTTAAAAATATTCACTCTCATTTACATGGTATCAATATTTTATCTATACTCACAAGGGTGATGTTACTTTTTGAAAGGGTAAAATACTATTTATAAAAGTAAGTTACTATTCATAATGGAAAGTTACTATTCTCCATAAATGTAAGTTGATCTGATCAGACTCTAAATATCTTACTGATCGCAACCGTGCATGCCAGTTTTTCGAAAGTGAAATCACAAAAAGTGTAAAAATTATATCTAATAGCCAGTTTATAACTATCTTCTATAAATATCAAAGTTTTTTTTAATGTATAGACTCAATGTTGAATGCATTATATAATAAATTTATTTGTCAAAAAATTGGTTGTCACATAATACATGGGACATTTCTATTAAGAATTTATATTTTATTATTTAATTGATGGGATGTCTATAGGTGTTTCCCAAAATCCAGATGTTGAGCCCAAAACTATGATATTCAGACATGGAATCCCTTTTAATGAGACACATGGATCATTCCACTCTCCTAAGTGATGTGGATGATTCCTCTATCCTATGTTTGATAGGTGATGAGGATGATTCAACTCTCCTCAATTTGTTATGTGATAAGGATGATTATACTATCCTTGATCTGATTAAACTAATGGTTGATTGTTCTCTCTTGAAAGATAATGAGGATTATGCTCACCCTGATCATTTACATGACTGTGGTGTTGAGAATTTCATACCTCATCGTTGGATACCTGGAATGATTACACTCTTCTTGGTGGTATGAATTATTATTCTCACTATAATTAGATACTTCAGGCGTGGATATGGAATCTCACTAGAGATTTCTTCTTTTGGGTTTCTTAAGGGTCATACAGTTAAGGATTATGCGAGTTCCAAATGTTGGGACTACCTACGGATCAAGACATATGAATCATAAATTAGACTGGAATTTCATGGTCGGATGATTATGGTGTCTATCTCGGTGAAAATTTATAGGATGTCTGTATACTTCCTTAGAGTCCTTCATTATAGTGATTTGAGGCGAGTATGGGTGAACCCCATTTTAGGACGAGTATCCCCCTATGGTTATGTATCTTTCTCATTGGTATTTTTGGAATAGGTCAAATTAGGTATATGTTGACTAGGATTATGGACCCAGATATTTACTTAATGATACATCGATTGAGTGTTACAACATCTTTCATAATTCCCTTGCACAAAATGTCTAGGTGATTGGGATTACAGACCCAAGGATTGATTATTGATTGGTTTTATTTTATTTCTTTCATATACTATTGAATATTAATATTTATGTATATATGTATAGGTATGGGACTATTCACTTATATGTACATACATATGGACATCCATGGTGTAATTTACCCAGTTGTTGAGGATTATGGACTTGGGGATCGACTGTGGTTTCACATTTTGGTTTTACAAATCAATTCAGTTATGTCTTAGCTAGGCCATGCAGCTTACTTTTTCATACACTTATAACAACATATTTTATAGTTTTATCATCGAGGTGGCCTATTGAGATTATTTCTCACCCCTTCACATGAACCTTGGAGTATGTATATTCCTTACGTTTATTTTTAAGGCTTATCATAGATATACGGTGAAAAGGGATGAGTCCCAGGGTTGCATGATCTAGAGGAGCTCCTCGTGTGGGTACTTCAAATCATGCTACTACAGTTCTAAAGTGTATGGAGACAAGGTATGTGGTGTAGCTGGAAGTTGGTAGTGGTGCAATTTAATATTATTTTAGTTTCTTTTGTAATCTTATCTCTATATGGTCAGGCCAGTGGGTGATCATTATTGAATGTATGGAATAATGTTTAAGGATTTTATAGAATTTCCTTTTATTATTACAACATGTTCTATTTTTTGTTTATTTGTTGATTCCTCACTCTATTTATTTACTTATGTGTATGATACATAAATATTTATACTAATTTATTACTCTTATATGAGGGAATATTCTCTCCACTATCGTACCCTAGTCCCTCACTACATGTCAGCAGCCTCTGGTATATAGAGAGGTACGCTTGAGGCCTCTTAACCAACTGGATCGGAGCACCTTCTCAATGGAATCCTGGTTGGGTCATTAAAAATTTGTATCAGAGAAATTCCTTTTCATGTATTTACTATTTGAGATATGGAATATAGGAGTATTAGGAATGTGTTGGATCCTATGATGGATATCATACTAGTGTTTCTAGAACACGTATTCCAATAATATGTCCTAGTTTTTAGGGGTATGAGATTATTGTTCTGATCAATAATGATATAGTTGTATACTAATTTCTTCTTTAGTGATGAGAATTTTTGTGTATGTTATGATTTATTGTTGATTTGTAGCTCTTGGTCCATTGGAAAGAGGAAAAATATGGATTTTTACTCTTGTCTGACAAAGACAAGATGTGTCTCTTACATCATACTCAGCACATAGGATTCACATCATATAGTCTTGTTAGTGTGTGATTATTGCCGACAAAGGCCTATTCATGTGGACCTAATAATATATATATATATATATCATTATTTTTTATGTTTATATAGATATATATAGAGGCATTGATATTGAGGAAGATGACTCTTTCCTCACACACAGGAGGTGCAGTGACCCTAGTAGGTCAATATGGAACATGATTCAATTCTATTGTACCCCTTTTAGGATTTTGTTTCTGAGTTCACAGTTATCTAGTTGGATCTTTTTGTATGATACTGATGGGTACCCTTCCTTTCATCATGTACTAGACTTCCAAGGGGTATTACCATACACAGATTCCCAATGTGTGTCAGTTCAATTCCATTTCAATGTTTTTATCATGACCTCCAAGTCATAGTTCTATCCAAGGATACTCGGTTAAAGTAAAGGCATTGTACTCCATGTTTTTAGTTTTTACCCTCATAGGTATTTGAAATAATTACCTTCTTTAGTGAGTTTTCATATTTTTGTTAAGGTGGTAATACCTTGTGACCCAACTATGAAACTTGATTGTTAGGGCTGGTGGAATAGCTAGATTCCCTTAGTATTTACTCTGATCCTTGTAAAGCGACATCCATTTTTTAGGGAAACTTATGTGAGTAAGGTTGGACCAGGTTTATGAATTCATTTTTAGGTAGTGATGCTTATTTTATGATGGTTTTGAGATCAATTCATGGTAGGTGCTCGAGTCTTATGTTATAAGCAAGTTGATGCCTTTAGTTTTTGACAAGAAACTTCGGGTGCTTTGTTATAAGGACTTGATTTGACTAGAAATACTATTTATGTTTCTATTCTGGATGATCAGAGTTTCCGCTTTTGATAATTTAGTCATAGCTTGGGTAGATGCCCATGACTTGAATGACGCAGGGTTCCAATCAGATGTGGAATAAATCATGGCACAAGTGATGTTCTCTATTTTGTAGAGGAGTTACAATGGGGATTTTTATTAATCAAATTGTTGTTCTATGTATCACGTTCATCTTATCCTTATTGTGGATGACTTGTTGGAGTATGAGTCAGGTGATAAATGTATGCACTGGTTGCATGTGCTATGATTAATTTTAAAATCGTGTAGTGTCCACGTGAGAGCTTAGGACTAATGGTTTCAAGATATTTCATGGGCATGGTTTCCTAGGAATTGTTTCTATAATGATGAATTTTACTCTATGGTGGAGGTGAAATCAGTAATAAATGGCTTACGATAAGATGGTTGACATGTGGTTGAATCCTTGTCATGTATTGACAGGTTGTGAGCATGTCTTAGAGGGAGCTGTACCATCCCAATTGTATAATATTCGTGTACACTTGGTTAGAGATGATCATGCAATATCTTGACATCATCTTGATTATGTTGAGATAGAATCCTCCATATGTTGAACTTATTTTTTTTATTTTTTTCATAATTAAGAAGAGGAAACCTATTCAAGTTGTTCTTGAGGAGTGGTGTGTGGTAATTCATTCAGTGGGGATTGAACCATTGCCTTTAAAGGGTGGTAACCCTTATTTATAGTTTAATTAAGTGGTTTCATGGGTTGTTTAGCTAAGTGTTTGTTTTAAAAGAACAATAAGAGTATTCCAATGGTGGTGACTACCAAACCGGTCTTAATTACATGTATCTAATGTAGGATATAGTTTTTAATGTTGTGAGACTAATTGTTCGACAGTCCATATAGCGTATTGTGCATATTATTAAGTTGATATCATGGCTACTAGTCTTAACACTAGGATTCTTGGGGATGAGAAGGTTTATATTGGGTATATTATAGGGTCCCATATTTTTATGGACTGGAATTTTCTGCATAAATTTGAATTTTACATTTCTAATGCTTGTAAGGGGTAAAATGCTCTATTTTCCTTAGAATATGATCTCAGATAATTTTTATGTCCACTATTTTGGTCCTTGAATAGTTTTTTACCCTATAATAGGATTTTGGTATAATTCTAGGTCATTTTGAATTTTAGCGGAATTATTATTCTTTAATATTTAATAAATTAAATATCAATTTATTCACATAGGTTTTTTCAACAATATATTCTGAGTGGATCATTGGATTGATATTATATATCCTCTATTTAGTTTGAAACATGTCTTTTTCCCTAGGTGGGTAATAAAGATGAGTTCGATGATAGGGTCGGGTTGGGCCCTACTTTTTCTTTTATTTATTTCATTTTCTTTATATTTTTACTTTTCATCCTTTCTCCATTGGATTATCTCACATGCTCCCTATGTATGTCCTTAATCAATAGACCGAGATAGTAATAGGGAGAGGTAGAGATAGGGGGAGAGTGGTACCACTATGGAGCTCAGGATATGCCAGATTGATGTATGGAAACCGTAGACCGCGAAAATTGGTGAAGCTTTTGCGGGTTCTCTCAAAGGTGCACATTTTTCCCCTATAGATCCTTGTATATTTATCATTTTAAAAGTTTTTAAGACTTTATATTATTTATTATGTCCCCTTTTGGCCCGATCTATTGCTTTTGGGGTAGAAGGGGGGTTTGGGGCGATCTATGGGTCTTTTTCTTCAGGAAACCCACCTACAAGGTGTGTGGTTCAGGGAATAGAAGGCATGTGTTCTTCTAGATTGAGGAACATGGGGTTTCAAAGTTACATAGTTTGAAATGGTACTTGTCCTCTTAGACGATTACTCATTCAAGCTACCCTTTTAGGGGTATATGGCTATGTAGAGTACACAGCCAGTACCCAGGTGGGCCACACGCCATGTAAAAGTACACGTCATTGCCAAGTACATGGCTCATCCACTTGATAGACTATGGTAGGTACCCCATTTAGGGTATGTGATGTGTACCAACCATGCACACCTTGTTCATGGGAAATTACATGCCATGTTTAGTGGATGTACGCCCTGGTAGGTGCCTGAGGGTACACATCGTGTACCAGGGAAACATGCCATGTTTTCATCCATTTCTACCCTTTGGGGGTTTTCGTGTCTTTTCATTCATGAGTCATAATTGGACCAATGAGTATTCGATTATGAGTATCTTCTCATGTATATCCCTATGTAAAGACTAATGGGTTGTTTTGAGGAATCTGGTGAGGATTTTAAATGTTCTCTCTAAATAGATTGGTTTTTCCGCTAGTAATCGAATTGAGTCACCCACTGGAAGAGACTTGAATAAGAATGACAGGTTGCGTGTTTGGTCCAACCCAATTTGAGAACATGATCTGAGATGATTTATGAGCTATCTCTCGTGATCTCTTCCTTCAAATTTTTCTTTATAGGATTCCTCCCTTGTGATATTTTTTCTTTTTGGCCCATGAGACCATGAGACTAGTTTTTTCCAATGATCCCCTATAGGACTACTCTATTTATGTTTTGACCTATATGATCCCAAGTAGGATACCTCCATCTTCTCTATGTTTACCAAGGTTACACATATGGATTCCATTTCTTATGATCTGATCTAGGGAGTCTCTTTTAGGATCCCATTTACCAATGTATTGTTCTGAATATCCCATATAGGACACCTCTTCTTATTATGTTGCCCTAAGGGTAACATGTGGGACTCCTTTTTCTTAAGTACCATTATGAATATCCCTTGAATAATGACTCTATTTTCTTACCATTAGAGAATATCGTGTAGGATTCATAACTTAACTTCCTTCTAAGGACCCCTAGTATGATATCGTCACTCATTTGTAGAACTTGAGGATCCCAAGTAGGATTCCTCTCAGTGTTTGACTTGAGGGGACCATTGGGTAACTGTTGTTTCATTGACCCAGAGTCAGTACATCGATTTTGGGTAGAGATGGTAGTGGATTTCACCTTAGAACCAATGTTGAACTTCTAATCCCATGGCGATGTGGTTGTTGTGTTGGGTTTAGGATTTCGGCCACACTCACTCATTATTTATCTTTCACATATTTATTTTTAATATAGAGATGATTACCAGAGTTGGTTCTTGGTTGGTGTTTGTTGAGCATGATGTGAGGAGTCTTCATTTCTCTTTAGGGATGCTCAGACATTATAATTGGGATCTAAATTCTGATACATGTTATTTTTTATGTATAAGTGTATACATAGAGGTGTTACCCGAGACTTTTTTATTGAGCCTGTATATTTGATTATTATATTATTGGGTTGTACAGAGGTGTTTCTTTGAATGTGTCTATTTAACCAACTACTTTCATATTCAGTCATTGCATCCCTAATAATGATACTCATGGATGATTTTTGTATCCCAACTGTCGAGGATGATTCTCGTCTCCCCAATTTGTTATGTGATGAGGATTATTCAACTATCCCTTGTTTGATATCTGATGAGGATGATTATCCTCCCCTTGATCAGATTATACAAGTGGATGATTACACTCTCATGAGGGATATGGATGATTTGGATCACCTGAATTAGCTACTTGACTGTGGTGTTGAGCATGGAATCTCACATCATTGGATACCCAAAAGGATTATGCTCTTATGGATTATAGGGATGATTAATCTCTCTCATATTAGAGACTCTAGGGGTAAGCATAGAATCTCCCCATTTATTTATCCTTTCATATCACCTATGTGTCATACCTTTTGGTATTATCTATGTTTCAGATGTCATGACTGCATATAGAACAAGAACTATGGATCATACATTGGATTGGATTTACATGGCCTAGGAAGCATGGTGTCTAGCTCTTTTAACATTTATTGTATGTCCAGAAATACGTCCATGGAATCCTTCTTTACAATGATTGGACTCGAGTATGGGTTTACCCAGGAAAAAGATGAGTATCCCCTATAGTGATGTAGCTTGCTCTGAGATATTTCTAGCATTGGCTAAAGCAGGTATATGTTGATTGGTATTAAAACACTATAGAATTACTTAATGATACATATCTTGAGTGGTACAACATCTAACTCAATTCCCTGGCACAGTATGGTCAATAGGTGGGGATTACATACCCAAGGATCGACTATTGATTGGTTCTATGTTATTTCATTAAATTACCAATAAATATTAAAATTTATGTATATATATATATATATTACTATACATGTATATGTATATGTATATATATATATATATATGGAAATCCATGGTGGAACATGCCCAGTTGACCAGGATTAAGGACTCAGGGTTCGACTATTGTTTCAAATTTTGGTCTTAACTATATTTTCATTTTTGTCTCAACTAGGTTGAGAAACCAGATTTTGAATACACTTATAGTAGATTATTTTATAGGTTTATCATCAGGGTGTCCTACTAATATGATTTGTTACCCATTCACATTCACCTTGGTGTATGTGTAGGCATTATGTCACTTTTTAGGATGAGCGCAATTTCATGGTGGGTAATGTTGAGGTCCAGGTTTCTATGATCAAGTGAAGATAGTCGTATAGGTTTTTCAATTTAGTTCAGTGAAGTTTGTCATTAACTAGAGACCAGGTATGTGGTCTGTATCAATGTTGGTAGAATATTAGTATACTTTTTATTCAGTTTCCTTTGTACTACTATATTTATATGGTCAGCCTATTTGGTGATCAGTGTTGTTTGTATGGAATATCTATTCAGTATTTTATTTCATTTCTATTTATTATTATATAATATTCTATTTCAGTTTATTTACTCTTTATACACTCAGTTTATTTGTTGTCCTGTATGGTGCTTATCTGTTTCCATTATTTTCTTAATCCGGTATGAGGGCATAGTCTTCACAATGTCGCACACTAGGCCCTCGCTGCAAGTCACTATCCTCTGGTGTATATGGAGGTAAACTATAGGCCTAGTTACTAACCAGCTCAGTGTACTATTTTAGTGGAATCCCAGTTAGGTTATTACAATTATGACCATTATGTTATTTTAAGAAAATATATATAGAAAATGTCACTCTATTGACTTTAATATTTATAAAGAATTTAAATAAGGATAAAATAGTATTATTTAGTCTATAACTAATTATTTTAAATATGAATTACTTTTTTTATCATTGTAATTTAGTTTTACTTTTTATTATTGATATAACTACATTAAATTCATGAAAAATGTCAACATAGACCTTGTGCAGGAATTAGAAAAATCATGTAAATTGTTTTCAAAACACTAAAAAAGTTTTTATTGGGTGAGAGATAGTTTACCATTAATTTTATAGAATAATATAACATATTGTTGTTATTTTAAAGGAGTATATTCTAATTTCATTACTGTATTGTCGATTTTAAATTCAATGTAAATTAATAGTACTTGAAGTGACATTAATGAAAATATATAATAAAAAATATTTTATTTAATTATTTAGAATTAATAAAAATAATATATTTATCCATGTGAATGGTATACAGTTTAGAATATCCACTATGGCCTATTTATGGGTTAATTTTCCTTTTATGGCATCATTATTTATCCTCGCATAGTAAAAAACATTGATATTTTGATAATTTTCAAAAGGAATAACAGGGGTACAACTAAGAGACAAGGGTTAAACCATCACATAATATTGTATAAATATTATTTTGTGAGTTATTTTAGACTTATTCTTGTAATATATTGAAAATATATCAATTTGGATATACTTAAACTGGAAAATTATTTTATATTATTTAAATAATTAAAATCATTCCAAGTTTGTCTTCTCCCCCACTTATAAAATTATACTCATCCTTTCTCTTCATTGCACCACATTAATACATTTATATAAAAAACACTATCCATTACTCTTATAAAATTCTTTGTTTAGGACTTATAGGTTTTTCTCACATTAAAATACCATTCCCAGGGTCCTTAATAACGGATATAAAGGACACCAACCAAAGGATAAGTAATAATTTAACCCAACATCTTTCAAATAACTTCCTCATCTACCTCCTCTGAATATCTTATAGTCATTATAAAATAATAAATTTAGTAAACATAATATATGAAAATGTTATTATAATTATGGAACCACCATTATTCAACCTCATTCATCAAATTGGAAGTGAAATTATCGCTTGTGCATACAGGTGGAAAATTGCCTCCACACAGCGATACAATTCATTTTTCATCACTATCATTCATGGATGGTTATAATGATGGACTGCATGGTTATATATGACATTTACTATATAATAATGATTCTATAAAATAGATTTATTATTTAACTTTAATTCATTACATCCTTCAAAAAATGGATACATCTTTCATGTGTATTTATGGTCTACCATCTCCATGACTGGTATAATTTATTTTTTCATCTTTACAATTTAGGGGTAACAGTATATATATATATATATTTATATATAATGAATATATCTGATATTTATATCTTGGATAAAATTTTCTAGATGATGTAACCTTGATCAAAGTAAAATGAAAGGAACTCCCAAACCCAAACATCCATAAGGAATAAAAAATTAACACCATGAAATGATTATTTTATTAAGGGAATGTTAATAAATGGGTGTTGAAATATTATTAGTTGGTCATATAACATATTATTGGTATTTAAATGATTCATGTAACATCTTGTTACCAATCCCTCTGGTATTTCTGGAACCTCGTCATAGTTTTCCATTTTTCGTTGTATGTATTCCACTGAGAAGAAATTAATAGGATACTTATAATGGTGAAGTCTCATATTTGTTGGACTCTAAAATTTAAGAAGCATTTTTGACAAGATGCAAAAGAGTATTTCATGCCATGTTACTAGTTTACATGACGTGTAATAGTATCTATATTCAAGTAGTGAAACGATTCATGCTATGAAATGATAAATGATGTGAAAAGATCTTACATTTCATGAGTTCATAAAAGGACATATTTTCAATCTGAGGTGATGAGGTTTCTATCATATATGAGAAGTTTGGAGTTACATGTTGTGTAACTGGGATAAACATCATGAAACCCCCTATGAACAGTTTTTAAAACTAGCATGCATTTATTTTTCTTTCGGTTCTTCCTACAAACTCCATTGACCTTAACCCAAGGTGATTTCTAGATTATTTTAAGAGACTCTACTCCTTCTAGATTGATGCGTTCAACATTCAATCTCTATCATAGTTGTGGTGCATCTCTCTGGGTAAGAGACCATTCTGTTTCATCGTTTCCCTTGGTCATTGTAGTTCCCTTGGGTAACATTATCAGAATCGTTGTTCTAAATTGGTTCTTCTTCAAGTCTTCTTTTAGATAAGTTCTGTGATCTTATTCTTGAGGTCATTACTTTGTTGGTCATGGTGTACTAGGAATTAATTCTTGAGGTATGTGGTATTTCTTTATATCTCCCAACCCTCTTTCTCTATTGGTATGATTTTGAGATGTCTGGATTGTATTATTTTTCCATCGTAGTTATTGTTGGGTTTTCGTTATTGGTGGATCCAATTGCGAGCGTGTGAGACATGAGTTTCATGGTAGGTGGTTACACCTATAGCCTATTTGATGATCCTTATTGTTGTTTTATATATGTTTTTATTAAAGGAAATGGCCTGATTATTTTTTTGTATTTTGAAAATATTTTTTATCGAAAAATGGGTTTTTCCCTAGTTGTTGATAAATTCAAAGATAAGGGGGGGTTAAATCATTGAAATTGATTTCTGGTATGGTTTTAAAATGGTTTTCTAATCATTGGAACGAATTTTTAAAACGATCATATGGTTGCCATGGATACATATTTAAAAGGATTATCTTGATGGTATTTCCCATTTGTCAGTAATTATTGGGAGGTTTTCTCATGGGTCTTTCATCTATTTCCTATGTCTGATATTCTAGGGGATTAAAATTTACATTATTAGTGGGTTTACTCATGGGGTATTCATCTTCTTCTTAGGAATGTCTTTAAGAACTGAATTGTACACTTGATTGATTATAGTATGAGAAGTCTGATAGTTTGACCTATAGTGATATGTGTTGCTGATAAGTGTTCCTCTGTTTTGTTTTTCCTAAATTTATTATTTTGGAATTGATAAGAATGTTTATTCTTGTGGAAAAATGATATAGAAAATTCCCTTTGAAATTGATATACCTTATTTTGTTTGGAACTATTATAAAAGGTAAACATTTACCAAGTTTTCTAGAAAAACTGATTAACTTCTTATCATTCCATATTATTTTTTAAATTGGCCTACATGAATTTTAATACAAATACTTATTATGGAACACATGGGTGGATCTTATTTATCCTGTTATCTCACACCATGTGCACTACTTCAGTGGTGTGTATGCCTTTTTATGTCTTCCATTACAAGGAAACTAATGGAACTGTAGTGAGATGGTAATGTTTTGTGTAGCTGAGTTTGGTGGTTTGTGGTGAGAAGTTGGGAGTTCATCCACACTATCACATGTAGTAGTTTTTTTGTTTTTCTCCTTTGTAGTTGAACTTCTCTCTTGAATCTTTTGGATTTTTTTATAGTTGTTTTGTTTCGGTTATTTTCTTACAGTTATGGCATATATTTATTAACAATCCACTGTCTCTATAATTTTTGTGTGTAAATATTCCATGTAATTGTATATTTTGGGTGAAATCATCCCCTATGGGTTGTTTTTAGATTCCTGAGTCCTTTTTGCTAGCCCGTGGGGATCAGAAACACCTTTCCGGTATCTGACGGATTGGTTCAGGTGCCAATTTTGAGGGTAACCTGGGTTGGTTTGTTACAATCATGATATATATTTATAATGAATTTAATTTTATGTTAAATTATATTATATCACATTTGATGAAAGTATAACTTGAGGTAAGATAATTATGTTATAATCTCATTCTTGATGGGTATTATTTAATATTACATTCCCAATTAGGAAATTTTATGAGCTTTCTCTCATGAATCCAATGAAATTATTTATCATATGGTTATTTATATGGGTTTAATTTTTTTTCCTTTTATTTTCCATTAATTATGTAATCAAGATACTGAAATTATATTTTAGGTAAAATCAACATCATTTTTACCTTTGGTTAAAAAAAATTTCCTTCTGTCTCTATGTTTTCAAAAAAATCAAGAAAAATATTACTATAATTATAATATTTTTAATATTAAGTTTTTCCAATGACTTTATTTTTATAGAACTGTTTAAAATGAATGTTATTGTTCTTTTAGAATGATTTACTTTTAAATTTTACCAAATATGTGAATATAACACTTATATTAACAAACACATCATGAACATAACTTATTATTTACATGAAAGCTCTTTTTTTCATGATTTATATTCAATTTTCAATGGTTCATTTGAAATAAAATGTCTGCAATTGTAATGTCACGACCCATCCTCGGGGCCCATGCTG
This sequence comes from Viscum album, assembly GCA_963277665.1. Lineage (NCBI taxonomy): Eukaryota > Viridiplantae > Streptophyta > Magnoliopsida > Santalales > Viscaceae > Viscum > Viscum album. The sequence goes on from OY728138.1 coordinate 558,248,737, forward strand.
TGACTACCCCAAGCCCACCTCCCATAGGCCACGGGCTGGCGACTAGCACTAAAGGCATAAATCCTGATAATAAGGAAGGTGTTTCCTTTATAAAGTAACCAAACACCACAGAGTACGCAAGCTGAAAAACACTAAGTAAGCAGTAAACAAACGTGCTGAAAGTACAAGGGGACAGAAATACAAGCCCAAAAGAAAGGTATAGCTACAACTGAATGTAAAGTACAACTCAAGGACAACAGTGGAGAGGTGACAAGCCACTCATGGATCGTCCTCCGGCTTCCTACCTGAAGGGTAAGTACAACACTCCACGTCTGTCCATCTCCTCTGGGTACCAACTCGTCGTGATATCCACCTCCGGGCACCGTTTGGTCATGAGATCCTCCTCCAGGTACAGTCCAGCTCTACGAGCCTTAATCACGATCGGTGATGTCTGACGACTGCAACCAACACAACGTAGTGTGGGCGAAGCCCGTGCAGGGGTGAGTATATGATACTCAGTAGGGACCGCGAGACCCCCGATGGTCTCCCTGAATCCACAAAGGATAAACCAAAAATAAAAGATAAAATCACAAAGTATCAACCAAAACTACTTGGGTATATTCCCATACATATACCTAAGTCATCAAATCCAGTTCAGCTCCAACTCACGAGCTCAAGTACAATCCAGTCCACTCAGGAAAGTAAATCTTAATCCACACAGAAAAGTACGATCCAAACCACTCAGGAAAGCATAGTCCCATTCACAAAGGATATCAAGTTAATCACATCGAAGATAATAATTTAAAGTCAATACTCAGCTCACACAGGTATACTACTCACGAAGAGGGGAGGAGATGATTAGATATAGCCTCTGAATCGTCTCCTCTGCTGACCCACGTAGGATCCAAGTTTAGTAGTCGTCGCTGCCGAACCCACGGAGAATCCAAGTATAGTAGTCATCGTCGTCGTACCCTCAAAGGATCCAAGTATAGTAGTCATCGTCGTCGAACCCACGGAGGATCCAAGTATAGTAGTAATCGGCGTCGAACCCAAAGAGGATCCCAGCATGGTAGTCGAACCCACGGAGGATCCTAGTACAATAGTCGTCCTCGTCAAACCCACGGAGGATCCCAGTACGATAGTCGTCTGCGTCAAACCCACAAAGGATCCCAGTGCAGTAGTCATCCTCGTCGAACCCACAGAGGATCCCAGTTTGGTTTTTGTCCTCATCGAACCCACGTAGGATCCCAGTCTGGTAGTCTTCCTCGTCGAACCCACGGAGGATCCCAGTCCGGTAGTCGTCCTCGTCGTCGCAGTCACAGCCAGCTATAGGGTTCTCGCACAGAGCACGCTCGTTCCGGGAGGGTCCGCTCCATGAGCCAAGGGGGGGTCGATAAATCAAATGACATGAAGTCCGAAGTTTATGTATACCAAATTTCCATCTCGCCAATAGGAACTCAACTCGACCGACGGCACGTCAATCAGACGCCCGGTCTGAGAGTTATTGGTTTTTTCGTCCCAGGGGCCTGGTTGGTTTTTAAGCCATAACCTACCCGACTATACTCCAAATGTGTCCAAACCTTGACCGGAGTAATCCAAAAGAACCATCTCAGTAAGAGGAATCCAACAAAGTCGATGCCACGTTATTCGGACGTCCGAAGATCAACTTATAAGCGTTTCCGTTCCGAAGGCCCGATTGGTTTCATGTTCAAACCAACCCAGCCATACCCAATGTTCTCTTAAATATTGAGTATATTATATATAAATGACCGTCTCAATCCAAGGATCGTATAAAAACTGATGGTGCATCGATCAGTGGTCTGTAGCCCATGTTATAGACATTTGAACGAATCTGTCCATTTTTAGGGGGGTTTGGGCCCAGACTGACCCGGCCCAAAACCCCCTGGGTCGGACCGAACCGGGTCGACCTACCCCGGGTTTGGGTCTGGCCCGTTAGGGCACGGCCAAACCCGGCTGGCATGGCATGGCCCTTCCAGCTGGCGCGGCCCGGCCCTGCCGGCGCGGCCTGGCCCTGCCGGTGCGGCCCGGCCCGGCGCGTGGGTATGGCCCGGCACGGGCGGCCCGGCCCGGCGTGGGTGACCGCGGCTTGGCACGCGGCCGAGCAGGCGCAAGGGAGGAGCGCTACCCCCTTTTTTCGGAATGGCGGACCCAGTGGGGTCCTCCCTAATTGAACCTTAGGGTTACGCCCCCCGGTTTGCTCGGAAAATGGACGGCCTTGTGAACCGCCGCGGGACCCATGAGGGGTCTTGCCCTTCCGAAGCACCGGCAGCCGGTTTATCAGCCCGCCACCAGGTTTTCCACTGAGGCCAAAGGGCCGCGGCTCTTGATGCTCTGGCGGCCGGGGAGTCCGGCTGCCCCCTATTGGTGACTGACGCGGTCTTAGGCCGCGACCCTTCTTCGACCGGCGCGGCACGTCAGTGCCACGCCCCTCCGTCGTGGCCTGCTTCGGCCATGACATTCCCTTGAGTTCTTCGGTGTGGCGCAACAACGCCGCGCACCACCTTTGCATATCTTTTCGTTCTCGCGCGTGCATCGGCACCGCGCCAACTTCGTTCGAGCCACAACGAGTACAACAAAAAGGGGGAGGAGGGTCGGCCCTGTTCGTTCATTCCGGCCCCCTCCCATTAAATCGATAACAAGCAGCTAAAGGTTTAACAATGGATGATAAAAAAAATAGTGACGAACATTAAATCAAACACCTACCTCGAGGAGTTGTCGAAGGATGATCGTCACGGGAAAACGACGTCGCGGAAGACGGCGTTGTGGAACGAGGCTCCGTATACGTCGTCGATTCACGCCCGATGAAGGATGAAGCGTCCCCCTTTCTTTGACGCGAAAAGAAGATCAAAAGGCGTGTCGATGTTCTTCGCATTCTTCTACGAGGAAGAAGATGTTCTTCGAGACTTTGGTTATTCTCTCCCCAGATTCCACACAACAAATCCACCAAAAATAAAATAAGACTTTTTCTTATTTTATTCACATATGCCAAAATTTTTAAAACTCAAAATGAATTCATTAAATTAATTAACTTGCATTGTCAAATTAATTAGGTGTTTAATTGGCATGCATTAATCTGGAAGAGTGGATGAGAAACAAAATTAATTTCTAGAGGGGGTTTAATTGAGGTGTTAGGGAAATTGAAGGAGGTGGGGGCTCGTGTGGTCCCCACCCCAACTTCCTCACAACTTTCTTTCCCTTAACCAATAGCGGTATAATAAAAATATAATTGTAAGGAAAGTATATTTTTATTATTCACTTTTTTTTAACAATTCCTCCAGAGAAAACTAACCTTTGGGAGTGGTGTTCATAAGCAATTATCAACGCTGCGGTTTCATCGGTGCCCTCAGATTTTAATTCCGAGCACCGGATCAAAAGTTAGAAAAACCCACTCGTTCGTTCACTGAATGTACCCGAGCTAAAATTCGGAAAATTATAATCCGGGCAAACCGGGCCTCGGAATCAGGCGCCGTCAGAAACTGCGTACTCGTAGAATTCCAAATAAAATTAAGAAAAAACTTCCATTGAAATTTATGGGTCTTTAAATTACTCCCACATCAGGGCGTTACATCCCCGTAAAGATACATCTCAAACTAGGGAAACAAATGAGGGTACTGAGCATGCATCTGAGCCTCCCGCTCCCAAGTTATCTCCTGGAGGTTCCCGTGCTTCCACCTGATGCGCATTAGAGGAATCAAACGTCCACGTATGTCCCGCTCCTATCGATCCTCGATCTCCATCGGGACCTCCGCAAAAGTAATCTCATCGTCAAAGTCCATCTCCCCATGGTCGATGATATGCATCGGGTCATGTACGTATCTCCTCAGTTGAGATACGTGGAAGTCGTCATGCACCTGGTGCAGCTAAGGTGGATGGGTCAAGCGGTAAACCACCTCGCCTACCCTATTGGGGACCTAGAAGGGTCCGATGAAGCATGAAGATAACTTCCCGCCTCGGCCAAATCTCTGTAATCCACGTCGAGGTGAGACTCATAAGAAAATGTGGTCACCATCCTCAAACTCTAGTGGTCTCCGCCTCCTGTCGGCATAAGACTTCTATTGGCACTGAGCTGTCCTCATCCGCTCCTAGATGACCTGAACCTTCTCTGGTCCTACAAGAGCTACAAAGATTTCTTCTTTTACAATAACAGAAATCTGGTCTCATCCCCTGCATGAACCACGTACGTTTTGCTAATACAATCAATCCTAACATGAATGATACTAATCCATGCCATGGTTGATGTCATAAGGCCTCAACGCTACTTCCAAGAGATCAAATCGTTACTCACACCTCCAAGGGTCGAGTCACACTGTCGGCATCAGTGTGTGGTCACTAGGTCTCCTTCAGTAGAAATCTCGAAAGTGAGGGTCAAGTCAACAATTTTAAACCGGAACCCCTTAGTATCAACTACATAAAAAGGATAGGTAAGAAAACGTCACAAGAAAAAGTGTCTTTTATTACTCCAGATCAAGGTACAAAGACACAAAACATCCACAAATACAACATCAACAAGGCCAGAAGAAACATGAACAAAATTATCCATGAATGGAGCTAGTCTCGCTCCTGTCCATCAGCTCCCGGAGCACCATGGTCGTAAGCCTCAGTTTCTTGAAGCAAAGCTCTCCCATGTCCACCTGTTCCCTGCGGTTGGGGTGGTCTTCCTGGTGGTGGTAGGGCCTCAAAGCGTCGCCCATTACCCACTGCTCGGCTAACTCCTCTGCCTTGTCCGCCTGCTCCCTATGGACTGCCATGGTCGAACCTCTTCCTGGGAGGTCCCTCTAGTGCCTGCTGCTCATCTGCAGGACGAGTCGGGCAGTCTCAAGCCATGTGACCCTGCCCGCCGCATGCATAGCACTGCCTGCTCCTCATGTGGCTGGCTGTCCTTCGTGTTCCCCGAACAACCGAATCTGCATCTTGCGATTTCTCATCTGATGGTCTGGCCCGCTTGGACCTCTACGTCATCTGTCTACTGCGAGCTGCAGAAGACTCCGCAACGGGTCATCCTGCGGAGGGTCCTGCCGCTGGTGAATGCTCGGTCAGAAAAATCTCCACTAGAAGAGTTCTCTCCAACAACCCTTCCTGCATCGTAATTTTGAGGGAGATCATCGAAGCCCTGATCTCAATCCTCAATCCCTACTCGATGGTCCGGGCCCTGAAGAATGGGTCTCATACCATATCTGTGGAGTAGCGCAAGAGATCAGTAAACCTCACCGAGTACTGGGCCACGGTCATGCTGCCCTGCCACAGTTGTAGTAACTCCTGAATGCTAACCACACTGAGGGTGGCTGGGATGAACTCCGAGCGAAAGAGGCTCTCAAAGTCTTTCCAAAGAAGTGATGCCTCGTTGTGCACCTGGAGCATCAGGCTCCACCATCTGCCTACTTCTGCACGCAGGAGACTCGCTGCAAGGATCACCATGAGGTCAGCTGGTGTCCCCACTAACCTGAAAACTTGAACAACAGCCTCCAGCCAATCCTCAGCTGCCTAAGGTTCTGTCTCCCCGTGGAACCTCGGCGGTCTCTGACGATGAAACTCGTACAGTGCACTAAGGCGACATGCACTCTCAGCGGCTGGGGCTAGTGGCATCAGTGGCTCAGCGGGTAGAGGTACCGCTGGTGCCTCCGCTGTAATAGGGCCCTGCAACAAGGCCTCGTCGCTCGGTGGGCTGTCATCTCGCACAAAGCTCGAAACCCTAGCTGGCTGCCGTCGTGGGGCCATCCTGAAAAGAAACAGGTGCGCCAAGGTCAAAACAGTATACCTGGTGAGCTGACACCAAGTAATAACAAAGAAAACTTTTGAAGCTCACATGCAATCAATGTTTTCGTGCACTAAGTAAGAAATCAGAAGTCAAGGTCCTGGTGTATGGATACGTCGGCCGCCACACCAACACTGGACTCCCTGGACTAATAACCACACTCAATACCCTTAACACTATTTCTTCACATAGAAGAAAGATTAGAGTATTGAGTTCTACGGTAGGACCGAACCTCCCTCTGATACCAATTTTTCACGACCCGCCCTCGGGGCCCATGTTGTGACTACCCCAAGCCTGCCTCCCATAGGCAAGGAGCTGGCGACTAGCACCAAAGGCGTAAATCCCAATAATAGGGAAGGTGTTGCCTTTATAAAGTAAACAAACACCACATAGTACGCAAGATGAAAAAAACACTAAGTAAGCAGTAAACAAACACGCTGAAAGTAAAAGGGGCTAGAAATACAAGCCCAAAAGAAAGGTACAACTACAAATAAAAGTAAATTACAACTCAAGGACAACATCTGAAAGGTGACAAGACACTCCTGGATCTTCCTCCGGCTTCCTACCTGAAGGGTAGGTACAATACTCCACGTCTGTCTGTCTCCTCCGGGTACCGACTTGTCGTGATATCCACCTCCGGGCACCGTCTCGTCGTGAGATCCTCCTCCGGGTACTGTCCAGCTCTACAAGCCTCAACCATGATTAGTGATGTCCGACGTCTACAACCATCACAATGTTGTGTGGGTGAAGCGCGTGCAGGGGTGAGTATACGATACTCAGTAGGGACCCCGAGACCCCCGAAGGTCTCCCTGAATCCACAATGGATAAACCACAACGAAAAGATAGAATCATGAAGTATCATCCAACACTACTTAGGTATATTCCCATACATATACCTAAGTAATAAAATCCAGTTCCGCTCTAACTCACGAGCTCATGTACAATCTAGTCCACTCAAGAAAGTAAACCTTAATCAACACAGGAATGTACGACCCAACCACTCAGGAAAGCATAGTCCAAACCACACAGGATATCAAGTCAATCACATCGAAGATAATGATTGAATGTAAAGACTCAGCTCACACAAGTATACTACTCATGAAGAGGGTGGAGATGATTAGACGTAGCCTCTGAATCATCTCCTCTGCCGACCCACGTAGGATCCAAGTTTAGTAGTCGTCGCTGCTGAACCCACGGAGGATCCAAGTATAGCAGTCATCATCTTCCAACCCACAGAGGATCCAAGTATTGTAGTCATCATCGTCGAACCCACAGAGGATCCAAGTTTAGTATTCATCGTCGTTGAACCCACGGAGGATCCCAAAATTCATGTAGTTTAGATTCTCTTTATAACCAACCAAAAAATCCTTAAATCGACACTCTCCTATTTGCAACCCAAAATACTCAACTTGATATTTTACTCATAGAAAATTCTTGTTTATTTCTAAGTCAACCGTGTAAGAATCTAAAATATACATTAGAATATTCGATCTTTCAAATAAGAACCTAAAACCATCATATATTTAATTATATTTAATTTCTATCTATTTCAATTTATTTTTGGTCTATTATATATTTAATTGAATCATTTTTTTTTGGATTCATTGAGTGACTCATTTAAATATTAAGCATTCATATGGTTTATTTAATATAATAATTCTTGAAATTTGTTATTTTTTTCATTATTATATAATTTCATATTCTATTTAAATTAATAAATCATGAATTGGATTAAGATATTAATATGTGTACTTGATAGGGGTATATTTAGGCTTAAATGAAAGGTGCACTGGTAAAACTATAAAATATTAAAAGGATGATGGTTTTGGATGGCTCTATCATTCCCTTGGTCTTTTATACCCCTTTACCACACATCAAAATGGGTGGACATCTTGGATGACCTGATACAACTATATATGTTTCTACTTTACCCAAATTTGATGGGTTGTTCACTAAAACATCAATATGTTTTTACATAGATCCTAGTTAAGAATATTCATAGTATAGTATATATGGTCTCTCTATATAAAAGGTGTTAATATTTTTATTTAATATATAACATTTATTAAACAGTTTTCACTTCTAAAATTTTATATTTTTTCTATTACTAGATACACTTAAGCTTATGATAGGTAGTTATGGGTGGGTTGTGGCAGGCTACTATGTATACATTACTCTTTACCAACATGTTCCACTCCCATGATTCATAAATTTACATTTATACTTGACTTAGGAATGTTTTGGATTCCGGTACATCAGACATAACTATGTATAAATCATGGTGTCCAAATTAACTATTTTTAGAAACATTGAGGGTTATATAGTTTATGTTGTGGGGGATATCCAAAATATTCTCTAAAAAACATTACACACATTTATAATTGAATTTAGGCCATTATGACATGTTATTTTGGATATTTATATTCATATCATTTTTTTATCTTTACACATACCCCATGAATGCTATGTTTATTATTGTTGAACCTTTATTGTGTATGTTTCGTATGGTCAAACTATGTGTTATATTATATGTAATTACAATTTAAAACATACTTTAAATTATATTATTATACACCATGGTGACCCAAATACCCACTTGGTCAATCCATGTTAGGAATAGACCTATAGGGATTACCACTTTACAACATGTGTAAACTTTCTCTAATGGTTATTCATCTCAACCCCTAACATTAACCTATCAATTATAAATCAAGAGGTGATTTGGAGGTATTATGGAGAGTTTAATTAATACCAATAGGTTAACTAGGAAATGGAATTTAAAATATTCTATTGGAGTACACATTGAGTTTTTTTAGAATGGAACACTTGGGTATCGATGTGATATGATTATTGGGAATCGAAAAGTAAATCGTAAATAGGTCTATCTAGGATAATTATGGTGGAACCATGAGCCACCAAGGGTTGTTCGGGATCCCTTACTTTCTTCCCATATATCAGTCCTTAATCCTCAATTATAATAATTTTTTATAAATGGAAGTTGGATGGAGCATATTTAAGGATGTTTAATTTTTCATATATTATAATGATTGATTACGATACTGATGGAATAAAATTGAGGTTCATATTAACTAAATAATTAACAATAAATAATTATTGTTTTCTTATTTATTTATTACTAAATATTTTGTTAATATAATTAAATAATTACTTCTTTTTGATGTGTATCTTTTTTTATATTCTTGATAGTTCCTTTATTTTAAGATAAACATGAATCAAATCTAACCATTTTTCTCAAATAATCATAAAATAATGGTAATAATGTTTTAAAATTTAGGTTAAAATATTCTTGAATACATTAAACTATTGATAAAAATAATTTTAATGATAAAATAAATTTGATAAATATATGAAATAATGATATATAAGAATAAGGGTAGATGTAATCTTATTGTGTGGTTCTTAAATTCATTTTTTGTACTGAATTGATGAGATGGTTTTTATATGAATCACTACATTGATAAAAAGGATTTCACCTCAATGAATACCTTCTATTAATAAGGTAGGAGATGAGGAATATTCAAAACATGATTGACCAATAGTAAATCATTGGGTCTTCAAAGGGCATTAATAGATCATCTAGTTTACGGTTCAGAGAGCTCCACTCAAGATTCCTACCACATTTAAAATTATAAGGGAGTTCACGATCCACTATCCTCAAACCTTTCTAGATGATGTTCCACTATTGGAGTTCAAGGAGGGGGTTTCTATCCACCATTAAATTTTCAAGAGTATTTTGGTACCCATGAAACATAGGATAGTTAGTACACCATTATTCTAGAAGGTGTTGCACATCATTGTTAATATGCCAGGTTGGAAGCATATAAAGTCTCTGACCTAACATGTAATTAATTATAAGAGCTGTTATTTAAGTATTTTTTATTGGAACTCCTTTCAATTTTAAAGAAGCTGTTTTTATAAAACGTTAATAGGGATCGATGATGTTTATATATTTTTCTTTTATGTTTAATGATCTAAATTATCTTTAACCTCATCTGAGTGGATTTGTGAAATAAAAAGTGATTTTTTTCAAAATGGACTTGAAAGAACCACTACAGACACATTTTATGCTCTTCAAAATACCAACATTCACATATTTAGTGATTTTTTTCTCTTCTAAACACTACATCTAAGCGGGGTATCAAGAGATGGTGTCCCATTACCCATCCAATCCATGCATAACATATCATTTTATAGTCAGAAATGGTTATAGGATGAGATGATCAATGGGGTTACTCTTTAGGGGTTAGAAATGTGTCAAACCAGTAGCTCCTAGATCGGGATTTATTTCTATTTAGTACTACAAGTATAGAATGCTTATCCATAAAAGACCTTATTATACTTATAATACAATGATATTTCATTTATGTGATCAGTATGGAATTCGTTAGATGTTTTTAACCATATATCATCTGAGCGTGTTAGATAGTTACCTCAATAGGCTTGTTTTTCATAGTAATAGTCTATATATTTTCCCATTAGGGGAATTCAACCACCTTATATGAGGTTTAGTTGTGGAATATGAAATGGTAGATAAAGCTATGTAGTGAAATTAAAATTGTAAATGCATGACTATACACATCCAAGTAAATGAAATTCTTCAAGAAGAGTGTATATGGTAGAACATTCTACTACTAACACTATAGTGGTTTCATTAACTATTAGTGGTTTTATCCATGTATATCCTACATTATTTGTAATTTATTTGATATATATGAATTCAACTCATTTATTTATACTATATTGGTTATACTCTTAGGGTTTAAAGTTCCATTTCCATAATATTATATAAACCTTGATACACCTATAGGGAATAATATTCAACATACAGATAGTTTTCCTCTATATTATTTTGTGGTTACTTCCAATGGGAACATATGGGTACTTGTAGTTTTTGATAATGGAGTAATTTGATGTTATTCTAGGAATGGAATTGCTAAATCAATTAAGATGGAATAACTAAATTTTAATTGAGTATTAACTATTATTCTTGATGAGTATCTTTCTCATTTACAAATTGAACAATGTATACCCTTTTTGGGGATTTGGAGAATCAAGTTAGATGAGAATATCCTAGACAGTGGATGTCTGAGGATATTTTCATGAAAAAGGGACAATATTTTCCATGAAGTAGTAGAGCCTAAAAAACATTATGATTCATATCCAGTGGTACATCTCTACTGAGACATCTTCCTTGAATACATCTCTGGATTAACTATATAGTATTGGGGGGATTCACTATGGAACACTTTCATGGAATATTACTTATACAAATTCCTCGATATGAAATCAATTTTATTAAATTACGATAGGTGAAAATAATGTTAGGGTGAATTAAATCAGATTCATTTATTATCTAGATAATGTTTCCCAAGGGTGATCTAGTCCTCTTCACTGATAAGGATAACAGGAGAGTACCACTATGTATTTTATGGTATGATAAACGAGTTCATGATAAAAAACCATTACACCGGGACAAAAATTGAAAATAACTTTAATAATTTAACTATAGAAAGATGATTCTATAAAATTGATCTTTAGTATGGCTACCATCAACTTCTTTTTGGAGTTGAGTAAATTTTTAAAACTACATGATATAGGTGATACATATATTTTTTGTACCTATTCATTATTTTTGTGCTAAATAGTGATCCTACTATGTTTATATACCTATTAAAAATATTATTCCACCTATTCTGGAAAACATTTTTTATTTTTCCTTTTAGATTATATTCTTGTCATTTGTAATTATTGGGATATACATGTTCATAATATATCAATTTAAATTCAAATAATACTAGAGAGAAAAATATACATTAAACGAAAAATGTACTCTTATTAGATCAAAGAATTTAAATTCCTTGATAATTTGATTTATAATGTTGTAATATCTATATGTACTAATTTTATATAATCTCATATTTCATGTAATTTTCCATTTAATATTTTCAAGTTAATAAGATTTATCCTGCTCTGGGTATGTATTATCAATTCATCTAGGGTTATTCCAATGTATATTGTCTGATGAATTCTTTCACCATGATGGTGGATTAGTTCTTACGGTGAAATCAGCATGAATAACACATTCAATACATGATGTGAAATTATACATTAGCACATTTTCTCATTATACCTAAACAATGTGAGGGATTTGGGTTATATTTTTCTCTATCCTTGGTGGGTCTTAATTGAGTAATAATGTAGGATCAATGAGTTATAGAATATGAATCTAAACTATGTCAACCTCACTAAATGAAAACCCGTAATCATGTTCTCAATATAATTTTCATGGTCTATGAGAAGAAATATTGGATGCATTACATGTCCAATGATATCTTTTTGGTATTAACTCCCATGAATTCCTTAAGTACATCTTCTCCTGGAGGTACCAAATTAGTAGGAAGTGATGTTGGATTTAGTATCTCAAGTCATTCTATTTTTAGCATAACTATAAACCTTGTAAAATAAACATAATTTCTTATTCCATAAATTGAAACATACATCCTAAAAAGGTGGTATTCGAAAATATAATAGTGGATATTTTTGTCATGTATAGTGGAACTCCACCTGGATGTGATCAAAGATAATAGTGGAGTATGATATAATTCACATTCATATCAAATTATCTATTATGGAATTTCTCAAGGACTCTAAGGAATTATATTCAAAATATAATATCATTTGATAGAAACTCAATAGTGGGGAGATATTTGATGGTTGGATCTTGTATTCACAATCTTTATTGTATATTTTTAAAAGAGTTATAGTGCCTTCAAGATTGGTATAGGAAGTAATGAAAGATATTAACTGGGATTTTTAGAATCATTTCCATTTTTTTGGGTAAAGGTGAAGCATTAGTATATTTTGGTACTATTAAATAACCATACTTACAAATATGAATGTGTGATGAGATTATCATGAATTTTGGGAAAATGTTTCCTCAAACCCATAAAGTCAATCATAATGTTTGGGTAATTTTGGATAATCAAGAAATGATTGGAAAAGAACCTATCAAGTAGGATTCATTATTTGATGGGATTAGAAAACTGTGTGTTATGGTGATATAGAAAATCCATATCATATCATCCAATGTTTTATTTATAAATTACTCTGGTTAACGTCTCATATTTTAATGGGTTTATAGTAGGAAATGGGTTTATAGGTGAAACTAATTATTGTATTCTACCCACAGATGGATGACTAAATCAATAAAACAATCTGAACTCTATGAAATATTCTATTGACTTTTACCCTTAAGATTGTTGTCTTGGGATTGGATCACATATATTTAGTTGATATATCTTACAATAAATGAAACTACTCCACCATCTATTTTTCACCACTCATATCGACATTTAGGTGGTCATGTCTTTCTCCCTTGTGTTTGATAGCGATAAGTCAATATGTAGTGATCATTCATAGAATAATCTTGGAGAAAACTAAACTTGTGAAACCAATTTATAAATATATCATGAAAACCCATAAATTAGAAATCAAAATCCAATCAATGAATGTGACCCTTGAAATTTAAGGAAGGTGAATGCTTCTTTCGTCAAGTATCTTTAAGATGGGTCACCTATGAAACGTAAGACAAGTGAATCTTAATCCTCAATATGTATATCCTTTATAGGTACTTTCCTTTTTGAGAGAGTTAGTTTAATATATATCACTACCTCCCAAATTTAGAAACATGAACAATACTTTTCAAATATCTCAACTAAGGAATTATACCATTTCCCTTCATTAATTATTTTGTATAATGATATTGAGATTTGGGTCGAAAAATCCAATATGAATGATCCAATATGAATTTTCAACTAAACTCAGATAGTTTTACCGGGTATGTTCATTCCATTCATTTAAACAAAATGGCAGCATAAACAACTCCTAGATGAAAACTGGGAGTGGTAGAAATAAATTAAACTATAATGGAAAGATTTATTCCCTGAAGAAGTTGATTAAATACTCTCTGGATAAGAAAATAAATGGTGGATAACATTTAAAATCCTCAACCATCATGATATATTGTTTTCTTAAAATTTTTAATTTTTTTTATTTCTAATTTATTTTTTATGATGAGGATTTACGAGGTTTTAGGTGGAGTTGGAGGAAAAGGGGAGGGGTGTGTTTTAGTATAAATCATATAACTAGTGTCTTTATACTAGGTACCTAGTCAGTCATCAAGGGAAACAGTTGGTTCTATGAAATACATGGGGTTCCCATTATCTTTGTACCGAGTATTCATTATCTTTCCATGAAAAATTTCTTTAGAAGGAAAAATTATTTCTCTTCAGTCCCTTCCTTTAATACATGTAATCTCATTATTCAATATTTTCCCTTCATTTTAATTTTTATACCTCCCTTATATCTTATTTCACCCTCTCGTCCACCTTGGGACAATCCTCTTTCTCCCTTGTATCAAGTACATCTATTTGTTTCCTTAAATAAAATTTTTAGAGTGGTAATATCCTTGTTGACTTCTTAATCACTTATTTATTCTTTCTTTTTCCTAATATTGAGTGATTACATTTTTAAACATTATGGATTCTAGAATCATGTCATCTCATTGATATTAATTTGTTTTTTGGAATTTATGGAAGGTAATATTAGAAGATACAATGGTATTGCAATATTTTTTTATCTAATTTCCAATTTCATGACATGTTAGACCTTATCCATAATTTTATTATGGAAATTATTTTATCCTAAAACTGATGTTGTAGCATGATATTATTCTTTATACCCTAACCATCAACCCTATAATTTGTATGGTTTAAAAACTACCTCTTCCTATAATATTCATTAGGTTTTGTGTTATAAGACATATAGGTATAAATTAATATAAAAAAACCAGTGATTTTTATTCTAATGAATCTTTTCTTAAATTAGTTAGGGATTAACATGTTATAATTGTATAACCATTCTATTTTCATTAAAAATAATATATATAAAATTATACTCTATTTAAATTAACATCTTTAAACTTTTTACATACGGATAAAATAGGTTATGTTCTATTTTAAATGATTATTAAAAAAATTGATTAATTTTTCATCATGTTAATTTATTTTTATTATTTAATGATGGTATAATTATCTTAGATTCTTACACAACAGTGTCACAGTTTCTTGTGAAATCTGTATAAAAACATGTAAATTATTTTCAAACTCTAAAAATAATATTTTGGTTAATTATAGGGACCCACAAATTTTTTATATAAATGTAACATATTGGGAAGTTCTAAAGGTTTTTATATGAATTACATTATAATATTGATTACTTTAAAGTCATAATAAATGAATAGTTTCAAAAATAATTTTAATGATATTTTATAATAAAAAATATTTTGTTAAATAATATAAAATTAATAAAAATCTTATATTCATTAAATTTAATAGAATATGGTTGAAAATATCTGACATGTAACATTTATGGGTCTCTTTTCCTTTCTTGGTAACATTATTGACCCTAAAATAGTAAAAAACGTTAATATTGCAACAAATGTAAAAAGGATAAATGGGGGTTATAACTAGGAGGTAAGGGTTAAAACATCACTCAGATATGTATAAATATCATTGGATATAACCCTTTTGATATATAAACAAACCTTATTCTATATGTATCAATTTTTAACCACATTACCTAGTAAATTCATCAATATTAATTTAAAACATTAAGTAATTCAATGTGAGTCCTCTCCCCCACTAATAAAATAAAACCCATACTTTATACTCTATACTCTAATTCAAGCCTTCTAGATCGAAAAAAACCTAACAAATTATATTACAAAATTTATTCTCTATTAATTAGAGGTATGGTCACAATAAATTTCCATTATAAGGGTCACTAAGAAATGATCTAAAGGACACCAACCAAAGAAGATGTTATCGTCCTACTCGCACTGTTTAAAAAAAAATTCTTTCCTATATCCTCTAAATATGTGGTAGTAATCATGAAATAATAAATTAAATTTCATAAATATTCTTAATTTTTATTATGATTATGGATTAACCATTATTCCCCATCTTGTTCATCAAATGTGAAGTGATTGTATTGATCGCGCGTACGTGTCGACTACCACCTCTACACAGAAATTCAATTAATTTTCCATCACCAGCTCTCATGGATGGATATAATGATGGATTTAATATTTTTATACTATATATATTATATAATAACTATTATTTATTGGTGGATTATTTTTTTTCCTTTGTTCTATTCCGTACATCAAAAAATGGAACTAGTATTCATACATACATACGACCTACCATATCGAAGAATGTTGTAATTTATATTACTATCACTACCTTTTATGGATAAATATAAATATATATAATTAATATAAGTTTTATTTATATCATGTTTAAAATATTTATCTGATGTAAACATGATCAAATTACAAGTATCAGAACTCCCGAACCGAAACTTCCATTAAAAATGTAATAGATAAAACCATGAAAAGATAGTTTTAATAAGGAATTATTAATAAATGGGTGTTAAAATGTTGTAATTGGATCATATAAGATATTATAATTATGTAAATAACACTATTATAGATTTATAAAAAATTGGAATTTATCATATAGGATTTTTTTAGCACTCTCAAGTAAAGTCAAACATAAGTTAAGGGATTGATGTTTCAATTTCATTATTTATAGGGTTTATTTTTTACTATGTTTCTAATGGTGAAATTTTATGACCAAATTTTTAATAATAAATGTAATTTTATTATAATCTAGTTATTTATGAATATTACATGTATTAATTTCATTTTCCTCTTTTTAGGCACTCAACATTCTCAAATAATATTTTAGGGAAAACCGATATTATTTATCTCTTAGGTCGAAAATACATCTATTTTTATATACATGTTTTATAAAAATATTTTAGATAATATTATTAATATCACTATATGAATTTTTTATTTCATTTTAACTCATGATTTAATTTTTAAAAAATTTATTAAAATGAATATTCTTGATGTTTTTAAAATGATGTACTTTTGATTTTTGCTGAAAATGTGAATGGATTCATTATTTTTCAATACATGGCATGAATATACCTTCACATAATCAGGGAAAATAAATATTTTGAAGGTTCATATATAGTATTTTATGGTAATTTTCAGTGAAATTTTTTCACATTATATTTTAATAAAAAAAATCGATTTTAAAGAATTGATTTCAAAATTATAAGGGTATTTACCTAAGTAAAAATTATATAGAACTTTTAAATAAATTATATACCAAATATAAAATCTCTTGTTGTAACATAGTCTATACTATATATATTATATAATTATTACATCCTTATTTTTTCAAGGGATAGACTATGATTATGATAACTTTATGTTTATCATACCCATTTATTTTCCACAGTTTATGCCATAATGAAATATTTATTTGTTTAAGAAACATGTTTTCTTTCCATGGGTTATGATATGATGAATTCTATATGATATTTTATAACACACACATATGTATATATATATATATATATATTATTTTCATTATGTGATGGGTAGTCCTAGAATTATATATCTATTTAATTTGTTAGGGAAAGAGGGATATATCCTGAGATAAAAAGGAATGTAATGGGGAGTGAACCCAGTTCAATAAGGGACTCCTAAAACTATGACATTATAGGGAGTGAACATTAACTCATTATACAATTAAACATGGATTAAACTGAATCCACTATTATATTATTATAAATTACCCTTGAATAAGAAATGATTTTCTATAATTATGTGTATGCCACAAACTTATGTGTCATGCCAATGTTATGAAGTCATGGATCATGTTCATTAATTCCTAATTATTCAGGTATTATAAAACTAGAATAATTATTAAATAGTTCATGGTTATGATCTATGCTATTTTGTGTACATTTTTCAAATTTAACGTTCAAGTTATCATACACTTATGATCATGTTATACTTAAGTTATCATTATTATCTCTCATTCATACCCTTACTGGGTATCTGAGATCACCCTTTGTTATGTTTACCAACCCTAGGATATGATGACTAATTATAGGTTTGATATATCTAATAAGGGTTATTTTTTAGATTAATCAAGTGGGATATGATATTATATCTCTTACAAAGTAATTATTTTTTCATATGAGTTCCAAAATACCTTAATCGTGCGTGATTATAGCCTGGATTGTCATGTTTTTATTGAATATTCATTTAATTAAATATAAGATTTATGTGTGAAATATGACGGCCATTATATATGGTATCATAATATAGTATAGTTATTTTTTTAGATTATTATTAGTGAACTTTTATAAGAAAACATATGGATAATCCTAACCGTTGGATAAATTCTCAAATATTTTTGAATGTGGATATTATGTTGTTTTCCTAAAAATATATCCATGTATGGATACTATAAGTAGTAACGGTTTTGGAACAATTATATCTATGGGTTAATGAACCTGAAAATACTGGAAAAAATATATCCCTACAATCATTCTGGTGTGTGGTTAATGTTCTCATACTAAACATATGATATGACACTCCCAGAGGATATTCTTGGGTTAACTAACATTTTAATTATAAATCATTATAAATTATTTGAATTTATGATAACCATTGATAACTAATGGTTAACATAATGTTTAAATTATTATAATAAATGTTTCATGATTTATAAATTCTATGAATTATTTATCGCGTTTATTAGACTGATCACTCAGATTAATGATACTTAATGGTCACGAAAATAATTTTGGTTTTATTCAGTTATTTATAAATTAAAAATGATATTGAGGTGGTTATGGAAGACATAAAATATTTAATTATATTAATTAATATTAATCATATGAAATCCTATATATAATTAAAATAATGTTGGAATAATATTTCTTATCGTCAATAATTAGTCTATTCAGTTAACCGGAAAAAAATCATATAGTATAGTGACCACATCTAATATTTATATCTTATCTCATATAGATGTTTGTGGGAATGTGATTTCTAATAATCAAAATATATTTACTATAGATGGATTTGATATTATCTTAGGTACAGAATTTATTACTATACATAAATATATCAATAGTTACTAATGAATAGAATTCATGTTTTATATTCTGAACCAATATATTATTTCCTATCATTGGAAAGATAAATATGAACTTCCAATAGATATTACATCAATTAGGGGGGGGGGGGGGGTCATAATTCCAATTTAAAAGGTATTTTTTTTATCAAATATGGTTTATGAGAAACAAAAAATTAGTGATGGGCTTATTTTATGATATTATGTTAATGTATTAATAGAAGTGATTCCTAGTCTTCCTCCAAATAATGAAGTTGAGTTTTCCAAAGAACTCAAACATGATTCTACATATATTTCATTGATTCCATATTATATGTACTTAATTAAGTTTATGGAATTAAAGAAATAATCTTGGAGAATATTGACACAGGATTCATTCAACCAAGAATGTCACCATAGGGTTCACGTTTAAGTTTTCTTAAGAATAAATATAGATCAATGTGAAATTTCATTGAGTATTGGGAAAATATCATGATCAAAATAAAGAATAAGTATCATACGCTCGATGTTGATGGTTTTTTTGATTAATTATATGGAGATCAATATTTCTCTATAAATGGTCTTCAATATGGATACCATAAATTGTTCATCATTGGTAAATACATACCTATGACATTCTTCTAGGAATGGTATGAACACTATGAATTTATACTGATTCCATTTTGACTTACCTATTCCCATAATATATTCATGGATTTAATGAATAGTGTCTATAAAGGTTACCATGGTAAATTTGTGGAATTATTTATAGATGAAATCATTATACATTCCCTAGGTATATAATAGCATTAATATAAAATTTTTATTGTACTAATCACCCTATAGATGCTTAATAAAAATGATAATTATACTATGTATGTATTTTTTCTATTGATAGTTTTATTTTTAGGTTAAACAATCTCATGTGAGTGTATATTAGTGGATTCAAAATAGATAAAAAAATTAATGTTTTCCTAAAAAAACCATTGTGACATATTACTATATTTTCCTTCATTTGGATGGATTTTATAATTATTTATGGAAAATTTATCATCAGTATGTAATTCATTCACTATGTCAACTCATAAGGGAATATTTTTCCTTTTGGAAAATTAATTTGAGAAACATTTCAAGGAACTAATGATTAGGTAAATTAGTGCACCTTCTAGTACACTAACCTGCATTAGATAAAGGTTTATGATCTATATTTATGCATAAAATATGGGACTGAGATGCATCATCATGTATAATGAAATGTTCATTTCTTATTCCTTAGGAAAATTCATGGTTCATAATTTTCCACTCTTGATTTGGAGATATCTACAGTTACTTTTTCATTAAAGATATGGAGGATTTATCATTATATATTGTGGTGTGATATATATATTTATCATTAAAGATTAAACTATATATTCACTCACGAAAAGATGAATATGAACAAGAAAATATAGATGGAGTTTATTAATTATTTCTCAATAATTTACCTCCCTTTGAAGGAAAACAAGGTCTAATATTCCCTAAGTCAAAATTATCATTATATCTTGTCAATGATAGGGATCAAAAAAGATTTAATATATCTGTATTTTCAAAACACAGATCCTAAAATCTTGATGGAAGGGATGAAATACTATCTTTGTCAAATGAATTTTCAACCATAATTCCATGTGATGATTTGAGAGGCGTGGATAGGAAGATGTGGAACTATAAAAAAATGTGAGAATTGTTATAGAGTTCAACCATGATTGTTATATATTGATAAGGTTTGTGAACTTTGATTGTGTCTTGTTGATACCAACCTTGAACAAAGAGTTATTGGATGAATCTCATGGTTCATTAATATTTATTGTTCATGGAAGTAAAAATATGTAGAGATATATGAATGTGTATTTATAGTGAATAATCATGAATTTAGATATTATAGAGTATGCATCACAATTCTTGGTATGTTTTAAAGTTATGTTTTGGGGATATAATTCTAAAGGGATCGTACAATCTTTTCCTATACAATAATAGAAGTATGAAAAATTACAATGGAGTTTTTCCAAAGATAACCCAAAATTCAGAAAGCCTATAACACAATTTTGGTTGTATTTTATCCCCTCACAATGTCAACACACTTTATTTATATCTTATACAATTTTAGTCTTTCTGTTCTTACAAGAATATATATTAAGGAAGTGTTATGTTGTCAGGGAGTACAACATTCCATTGTATCTGATCAGGATATGAGGTTTACCTTGACTGTTTTGGGGAAGTATTAAACATGATTTGGATTCAAATTTATTTTAGTACTACTTATCATCCTTAAATATATGTTTATTCTGATAAAATCTTTTAAATCCATTATGATATACTAAGAACTGGTTCTAGAGATTTTAAAGGATATTGGGATGAAGACAATCCTCAAGTCATGTTTTTATACAACAATATCTTTCACTCGAGAATTCATATGGATATATATAATATTCCATGTGGTAAGAAGTGTATAACCCCAATTTTCGGGGATGAAGTTGCAAAAATAATGTAATTTTTACCTATTCATGCTTATGAAATAGAAGAGGAGGTTAATTTCATTCAACATCATGTAAGAGAATCTAAGAGTTTAAAAAAAATTATGATTATAATCATCAAAAAATATAAAATTTAATATTTATGAGAAGGTATTCGTGTTAATTTATCGATAGAAGAAGGTTTATACATTTTAAATAAGGTATAGATAATACATAGGTATATTTTCCCATTCAAGATTCTTGATCGAGAAGGAATTGTATCTTATTGCCCAACACTTCCACCAACCCACTGTCAAGTTCATGATGTATTCCACGTATCTCACCATAATAATTATATAACTACTGATTCAAATGAAATGAAATCAGAGTATTTACTAATGGAATATGATATTTTCTCTATATAGAAACTTTTAGAAATATTATATCATAGATACAATGTGATACGCAAAAACAATACTCACCAAGTTAAAGTTCTCCAGAGGATTCTGAAATTTTAAGAAGTTACCTAGAAACCTGAAGATGTGATAAAATATAGATATGCTCATTTTTATATTGGAGTAAGATAATATAGATGGAAAATAAATTTAATGGGGGTAATATTTAACGTAATGATATTTTTTATACATTTATCTTCAAATAAATTTAATTTCTTTAATAACATATGACACATGTAACCCCAAATGTAATTAAAATATAACATAGAATATTGTTTTAAAAAATAATTTGTGTTATTATATTAAATTTTAATAACATAATTTTTAATTTAAATGTAAAATAGTTTTAAAATTTTCAAATATATTGATAAATAATTATTCAATTTTTAGTAGTCTTTATATGATTTAAAAATATATGTTTCTATAAAAATTGTTTTTAATGATTTTTGTGAGAAAATAATATATTTAATTTCTACCATTTCTAAACAATTAATTTGAAAAAATGAACTTATTGTTTTAAATCATGATGTCTAAATTAATATGGAGTTTATTTTTTTTATTTTTAGGAATACATCAATTTTTCAATTAATAGAGAATAACAAAAATTTTCTCTTTAAATTTTTTTATTATATTTAATGAATTTTATAAACTTACATTTTTAAATGTTTTTAAAAGTATAATTAGTTCCTTTATGTTTTGAATAATTCAGTTGATGTTATTATTACTAATATTATGTAGAATTTTGATATAAAAATTATTCTTACTTAAGAAAACCTTTTTCATAAACACTACTTTTTGTTATATGTTACATGATTAATTTTAAATTAAATTCTTCAACTTATTTTAATTAAATTTATTAAATTTTATTCCATCTATAGAATCATCATCCTTTTAATTTGGTAGAATTTCCACTTTCAATTTTTATCATAATGTATATTGAAAATAGAAATAACATTTTCACCTTGGTAGGCGTAAAATGTGTAAATCATGGTTTACTTCTTGGAATAAGTCTTCAATTTTTTTCTAAATCATTTATTTCCCTCATCAGATAAGTTTAAATTTTTCATAAACATCTATATCTATAAAATATTTATATTTTTTCCAAATTAATTTCTTTATTATAAGGTCTCTTGTTTTTTCTAACTAGAATTTGAGAATAAATTTTAATTTTTTTCTTTCAGGGCATTGTTAAGAGCCAAAGGATCTTTTTCCCCTTGCATATGATCTTGTATAATTTTTTTGACCAATTTATTGGCCCCAAAAAAGGGTTTTTACCCTTGTAAAATAGTTTGGTGGAATTACAAGACCTTCAAATTTTAGCACAATAATTAATATTTAAAATTTAATAAATTAAATCTTAATTTAATCCTGTAGGTTCTCTTTGTGATATAATTTTAATAGAGTATTTTATTGAGGTTCTATCTCTACTATAGAGTATGGAATGGGGTTTTTTCAAAAATTACTGTATAAACTCGAGTTAGGCATCGGGACTGCCCCCCCACCCTCGTTTTCTTTTTCATTTTCATTTCTTCTGTTTATTTCTTTTTCTTTTTCTTTTCTTCCTTTCTCCATTTTCTTCTCACACACCTCCCTGAGGCACTAATTCTTCATGATACCAAGATAGGAAGGGGTATAGGTAGAGACAAAGAGAGATAAAGGGTAATAATTGTACCATCACAGAGCTTGGGATTCGCCAGATCGATGTGCGGCAACCGTGGACCTCTGATATGGGCGATGATTCAGCAGATTTCACCCAAAGGTAGGAATTTTTATGATTTCATCCTAGATTCCCATATATTTATCTTTTTAAAGTTTTAAATACCTTAAATTCTTCCTTATATCCACTTTAGTCTCCATCTATTTGTTTGTGTAAAAATGGGGCTTCGGGGTTATCTAAGGATCTTCTGTTTAGGAAAACTCTTCTACATAGCATGTGCTTTAGGGAACACTTTCCATGTGTTCTTTTAGTTTTGGTAAGATGATGTTTTTGAAGAACACTATGTGCACTAGGGTGTACATTCCATGTAATGGGACTCAGTTGTGTAGCCAACTACCCGACCAGGATACCCGTGTAGGGGTACATGGTCATGTAGAGTTCACGGACCGACTCCTTGTGGGTCCCACATCATATAGAAGTACACATCCATGCCAAGTACAAGGCCATGACATTTGATAAAAACATGAGGATACCCATGTATATTACTCACCGTGTACACCTCATACACAACGTGTACATGAGAATTTACATGCCGCGTCCGACGAATGTATACACCCAGTTGGGGAAATGAGGATACACACTATGTACCAGAGTAACACACCTTATACTCTTGCTTTTATACCCTCTAAAGGTTTTAATTTATTTCACCATGAATATGGAATTGGACCCATGATTATTCCATTCTGAGTATCTTCTCTCCTAGATCGCATTGGTAAGACTCATGTGGTGTTTTGTGGAATCCTATGAGGAGTTTTAAGATTTTATCTAAATGGAGAGGATATTCCACTATTAATCGAATCCAATCATCTCTTTAGAGACTCCTCAATAAGAATTATAGGTTGGGTGTTTAGAAAAACCTATTTTGAGACTTTGACCTATGATGATCCATGAACTACCTACATGTTTTATTCATTTCTATTTTCCTTTGAGGACGTCTCCCTTGCAAGAAGTTCCCTTTTGGACTATGAGTCCCTGAGACTAGTTATTTTTTAGGATACCAGGTAGGATTCCTTTGCTTATGTTTTGATCTTGAGTATATAAAGTTAGGATACCTCTATCTTCTATTTGTTAACTGAGGACCATCTTAGGGGTTTCATTATTTATGAGATGATATATGGAGTTCCTTGTGGGATCCCTTTTACCTATGTACTGTTCCAAGAAACCCAAGTAGGATACATCTTCTTGTCATGTTGACTCGAGGTTCCTATGTGGTAAGCCTCTTTCCTAGGTATAATTCGGAGGGTCCCCTATAGGTTGACTCTTTTTCATAACATTAGAGGATCCCATATAGTATTCCCCCATAAAATATATCTAAGGATCCCAATTAGGATACCTTTTCTTGTGTGCAGACCATAAGGATCCCAAGTGTGATGCCTCTAAGTGTTCTTCATGAGAGGCCCAGCGCATGCCCATGGTTTGACTAAACCTGAGTTAGGATATCAGGTATGTTTAAATATTGTAGTGGGTCTCACCTTAGAAACCCCTCAAAACATATAAGACTATGGGGGTGTGGATGGTGTGTTGGTTTTAGGTGGTTGGACACCCTCACTCTTTGTTTATCTTTCACATGTTTATTTTTTATTCTATGATGATTACAAGAGGTGATTCCTTGTTGGTTTCTATTTTTCCTAATGAAAGGGATATTTGTTTCCCTTTGGGGATGAACAAACGTTCTTCACGGGATCTGGATTTTAATCCATGTTATTTATTATCTTTACTTGTATTCCTGGACATAATATGTGAGGACCCAACCCCAATTTTCCAGATCTGTTGCCTTAATTTGTTACATTTTAATATAAACAAGGAATACGAATCTCGAAGGTCCATATTGTTTAGTATTTTAGAAATACAAAAACATAAATATGTTCAACATTAAAACATGAAAGTATATGAAACATAATAACTTCTTTTGAATCACACATAATCTCATAGATTATCCATGCAAGTAATTCATAATATACATATTCACAGCCTTGGAAAATTAAAACATGTGAAATATTTGGACTCAAATGGTCAGTAAGGGTAAATTATACAACAGAATAAAATATATACCCTACGCATGATGAATAACTGATAATTCATGCCTTTAAAATATACTTGTGCCTAATATGGTAGGTATAAAAAATGATTAAATAATTCCATAAAACATAACAATGGATGTTCTACTAGAAGAATAATCACTCGGACCATCAATATCTAGTTTCATTATGAGGGAAGTAATATTTCCATACATTCTGAAATATACCATCTAGGCCTCACCCAAGCCATCTGAAAATGATTAAGGCCTCATCCAAAACCATATCTGACAACGGGCATGGCCACGACAAAGTAAATGTCATCTTTGTCTCATTAGACCTACCTATACATCAAGGGGATATATCAGTCCCCATACATCACATAATAAGTCCAATGAATTTCTCATATTAATGGGGATAAATATAAATAACATATATATTCATATTGAAACTGACATATGAAATGTAAATAACTTTCCCCAAACATTAAACATAAACATAAACCATTTGGATTAATATGGTGAATGATATCAAGATATTACCTCCACTATCAATCTAATAATACACAATTAAATAAATTTGGGGGATGATATCATAAAAAATTAACCCAATTTAATCATAATAATCAATAAGAGTGTTGAAATAGGTGAAAATACTCTTATAAAATCATTGAGTAATTCTTGAGATAAATACTCTATTACTTTAAAAAGAAGATTTCTTTTAGAAACATTATTGCATAATACCAGAAATAAATTAAGGAGGATTTTAAAAATAAAATTAGATATTTTATATATTTTTCTAAAATTAGATTATAGATTTCCATTTGAAAATAGGTATGTATTCGAGAAATTCCATTAAATTGGTCTTGTATTTCGAGAAGAAGTTTTTAAAGAGTCTTATAAAATATGTAACTCTCCATAAAATAAGGTAGGATTTTTATTGATACATATATATAGGACATTCACATATAATAAATTAGGAGTACATAATAATAAATACGAATTTTATTGAGGTATGTAGAGAATAAGTGTAACCCGAATGAAAATGGAGGTTCAGGTAGAAAACCCTTACATTATGTGTGAATATGTTCCACTCTTTAACGTAATGTACTAAAATATGAAATTAGACTTATTAATAACGTAATTCATAACCTATTTAACATTTATATGATATAGTATAATTTTATTATGTTTATTTTTGGTTGTTTTTATGGGTTAAAAATTTAATATCATCATTTGTGTGTTCTCTTTTCATTAGTTTTTGTGATCGATTTGTTTGTATGGAAGTTAACGTAAAATGAGAATTGAATTCCAGTTTTGATTTTACATGTTATTAATTTTAATATAGAAGGTTAAATTATCATATAATTATTATTTTTACAATGGGTGCGGATGAATCATTAGATAAAATTTTAATGATAAATGCTGGGATTAATTTGGTTGGTTTTTTATCACCATGAATTCATTTTGTTCAATAAATTAGTACCATGTGTAAAAAATGATTCCAAAACATTAAATAGGATATATTAAATATATTATGATATGGTCCATCCATTAAAAATGTTTCATGACCAGAATTGAATACGGTAATAGATGTTGAAAACTTTTCTTCCTTGAATGTGATAAATTAACACACCTCAGATAGTATTTTCATTTCAAGTATAAAATTAGGGGAAAAAATATATGATGGTGAATTATTTCATTATCATAAAAAAATTACATTACATCTAAGGTAATAGAGTTATCATAACATTTTGAGGAAATGAGGTGGGGGAATAAAAAGAAAGGAAGGAACTTGAAAAAAAATGAAAAGGGGAATTTACCTCTTGAATTTATCCTCCTTGAGAGCCTCTTTAGGGGAGAGGATTTGGCCTTTTGATGAGAAAAAGTGATTTTGGACACATGGAGGAGATTTGGGGGATATTTTAGCACAATAGAGACAAGTCACAAGGCTAGAGAGGAGTGAAGAGAAGAGGGGTGAGGGGTGGTTTTTATAGTGGGGGAGATGAGGGTTTTTCCATTATTTTAATCATTATTTTATTTGTTTGGCTTAAGACTATGAATAGTATTGATTCTTGTGACTCAAAATAGTAATACCTTCATGTTAGTTTGAACCAATGGTCTTTTACATCATTGATTAATCAACAATGATTCTAAAATTCATTTATTTAGCATGTTTCATAAATTTTCAAATTTTACTATTCACCAAAAAATCATGTATTTCATAAAAATACAAAACAAATATACACTAACATGTATCATTCAAAAATAAACTCCATTTTATCAAAATAATTGTCAAAATAGGAGGTATATAATATTTAAATAAAATTATTATTTACATGAAAAATACATACTTTATATTTAAATATGATTTTTTAATACTTTCAAAAATTAACTGTTGTCTCATAAAATTATCCTAAACTCATTGGGAAACAATATATTTAGTGAAATATACATATTATGGAAATAAATTTTATTTTAAATAAATTTATTAATTTAAAATTGTAACTAAATATTTATTTCTCACAAAAATATATCATTTAATTATTAATTATTAAAATATTCACTCTCATTTATATGGTGCCTAGATTTTATTTATACTCACATGGGTGATGTTACTATTTGAAAGGGTACATTTTTATTCATATGGGTAAGTTAATATTAATAAGGGTGTGATACTATTCATGGAAAATGTATATTTGTCCTATCAGACTCTAAATATCTTACTGATCGCAACCATGTATGCCGGTTTTTCAAAATTCAAATCACTGAAGTTGAAAAATTATATCTAACGGCCAAGTTATAACTATGTCCTATAAATAATAAACTGCTTGTTTCTCTTAGACTTAGTGTTGAATTCATTCTATAATAAATTTATTTCTAAAATCATGGGGGGTTACATTCATCCCCCCATAAAAAAATTTCATAATCGAAATTATTATAATGTTACCTCATAAAATGATTTTGGTGGGTCTTCATCCTATGTTCTTCAATCTCCCATGGCGCCTCTTCAATTTTATAATATTTACAAAGTACCCTTACCTGCTGAGTCTTTCGATTCCTTGACAACTGTTCTTTAGTTTCCTGAATCTAGATAGGCTCTTCGTAGTAAGATAAGAGAGGTTCTAACTATATACCTTCATAAGTGAGGAAATGTGTTGGTTTTGGCATGTACCTTATCAATAATAAGACATGGAACCTGGGGACTATGTACTTGGGGCTCTGTTTCCATTTCCTTCCAAATCTTATAACACCCTTCCATGGAGTACTTTTAAGAAAATGTGATCTCTTTCTTGAAATTTCAAATCCTTCCTTTGCATATCAGCAATACACTTTAGCCTACTTTGAGATGCTTTGATATGGGTTTGAATAGTTTTACCTTTGCGATTGTTTCCTCTACAAGCTCTGGACCCATAAGATTCCTTTCACCAACATCATCCCAACATGTTGGTGTACAACTTCTCTTTACACGCAATGCTTCATATGATGCCTTTTGAATACTTTAATGGAAACTATTATTTTAGGAAAACTCCACCACAGGTAAACACTAATCCCACATACCTTGAAAGTCGAGCAAGTAGGATCTCAACATGCCTTATAAAGTTTGAATCA
This sequence comes from Viscum album, assembly GCA_963277665.1. Lineage (NCBI taxonomy): Eukaryota > Viridiplantae > Streptophyta > Magnoliopsida > Santalales > Viscaceae > Viscum > Viscum album. The sequence goes on from OY728138.1 coordinate 558,277,843, forward strand.
TCCTTTCTGACAACCCATCAATTTGTGGGTGATAATAAGTACTCAAATGAAGCTTAGTGTCCAATTATCTCTGACGACTTTTCTAGAATTTTGGTGTACATTGTGGATCACGATCACAAAAAATTTAGATTGGTTCTCCATGAAGTCTCACAACCTCATTGATATAGAGTCGTGCAAGGCTCTCTATTATAAAATCCTCCCTTATGGCAAGGAAATGTGTCGATTTCGTATGTTGATAAAAAATTACCCATATTACATCATTATTTCATGGAGTTTTGGGTAATCCAGTGAAAAAATACCTAGTTATGTCTTCCCATTTACATGTAGAAATAGGTCTAGGTTTCATTACTCCTCTTGGATTTTGTCTTTTATACTTTACCTTTTGACAGACTGAACATCTTGATATATAATTACAAATTTCCTTCTTCATGTTATCCCACTCGAAATGTTCCTTCAAATATCTATACGTCTTAGTGATATGATGATGTATAGAGAAATTTAAACTATAGGAATAATCATGTAATTCCATTTTTAACTCGGGAATAACAAGAACACAAATCCTCTTCCCAAATTTCAGAATTCCATATTCATATATGAATTATCAAAACTCCCCATCATTCACTTCATTGATTCTCTTTTTAATTTTCTCATCATGGGGATGTGAAATTTTAAACCTTTCTCATAAATATAGTTGGGAACCCAACTAAAAATGTAATGATGTTTCACATTATTTGAATATTTTCATATCTATACTTTAAATAACAGTGTACTTATGATACTTGTCAATTGTCATTTTGTTTTGGACTCCATAATCCATACTATTCAATTTGTCAGCTACCTTATTAGTCTTTCATTAGTGGTCGTGCATGGAACAATCGTATTCCTTGAGTAGCTGGAGCAAATACAATTTCTATATTTTTAGTTCTTTTTGTGATAAGATATATTTAAAGCTCTTATGATTAATATATATCTTACAACATTCACCATAGAGATATTGTATTCATACCATCAGAGAAAATATTAAATCTGCTAACTCAAGATCATGAGTTGGATAGTTCTATTCATGAATTTTTAATTTCCTTGTAACATTGTCAATAACTCTATCATTCTGCATAAGGACATATCCAATTTATTTCTTTGATGCATCACTATAGATCACAAACCTATCATTCCGTAATGGTAGAGTTTGGATCAGAGATTTCACTAAACTCATCTTTAATTATTTGAAACATTCCTCACATTCTTTTATTCATACAAATATAACCCATTTATGATTAATCTTGGTTAATGCGTTGGATAATCGAGAAAAGTTATGAACAAAAAGCTAATAATAACCAGAAAAACCAATAAAACTATGTTCCTCTATTATGTTCGATGGTGTATGTCATTCATGAATATCCTTTATCTTTATAGGATCAGTGGATATTCCATCCTTAGATAAAATATGGCAAAGAAAAGAAACTGATTGAAGCGAAAATTTAAACTTGATAAACTTCTTATATGATTCATTTCTTCCAAGAGTCATTTGAATAATGTGCATGTGGTTTTCATGATATTTTTAGCTTTGAAGTATACCAATATATAATAAATAAATACCACAACAAATCTATCAAGATATTCCTTTAAAACACTATTCATTAGATCCATTATAATAGAGGGGGGATTAGTCAGTCCAAAAGGCATTACTATAAACATGCAATGCCTATACCCAGTTCAAAATGTTATCTTTATAATATATTCCTTCCTCAAACATAACCGATGATATCCATATCTAAGGTCAAACATTGAAAAATATTGGACTCCATGAAGTTGATCAATTAAATCAATAATGTGAGGTAGGGGATACTTGTTCATTGTCGTAATGGAATTGATCTCCCTGTAGTCAATGCACAACCTCATATATCCATCCTTTTTCTTGACAAAAATAACAGGGGCTCCCCTTGGAGAAACACTATTGTGGGAAATTCCTTTATTAATCAATTCTTCTAGCTATTTCTTGAGTTATTCTACATCCACAGTGTCCATTCTATATGGATCATTTGATATAGGTATTGAACCAGGATTTAAATCAGTAGATAACTCAACATCCTACTCTGGGGGATGTCTAGTTAAATCCTCGGGAAACACATCAACATATTCTTGCACAATAGATACGTACTCTATTTGAACATTACCTTCCTCGCCCAATCAAATTATTTTCTATCTCTTTATAAAAATTGAATTATGTAGATCTTTTATGGGTAGACTATGATATGAATCAGATCGTGAGGTTTCATCTCTAAAGATAAGGGATTCTACATCATTCTCAAAAATTGTAACATCCCCCTTATTGTAATATGTTTTTTCATCATAATTTGAAATCCAATCCATAACGAGAATTGTATCAAAGTCAATCATTGGTAAGATGGTATGTTTTGAAAATAAGGAATGTTTATGTCTCATAATAGGGATTGGACGACACATATTGTTTTCAATAATACTTCCCTTGTGTGTTTTGACTAACCACTAAATTATTAAATAAAATTGGAAATATCTAATTTTCATGGAAAACTGGGAAGATATAAAAGAATGTTATGATACAGAATCAAGAAATAAATTCTCTATGTTTGAGGAAAATTATAAATGTACATTCCACCACATCATTGGGAACTTCAACCTCAGGATTTTTTGCATAATATGCTTAGCCTTTCTCCCTTAGCCTTTTCTGGGGCCCATTTCCATGATGCTTTGGAAAATAATTTGCATAGTTCCCAATATCCGTGAAATTAAATAATTGAACATTGATAGATTCTTTCTTTCCCTTGTAATCATCATCACAATGGCCTTTCTAGATAGACATATATTACACGCCTTTTCCTTTTAATCAAGAACTGGGGTATTTTCTTCCTCAAGTATCGCATGTTGGAATATTAAACTTTTTTTTCTTCCCATTATATATTATATCCTCTACCACACTCTTCTTCTCATTTTTCCCATTAAAGTCATAAGACTTAGAGAGTTCATTATCTAACTAGATAACACTTGTGATAGTGTCTTTGTATGATGGAAAACTCTATGAGAATAGTTCCCTTCAGATGGATGGTATTAAACCATCAAATAATTGATCAATAATACTCTATAGATTACGTATATAGTTTGCAACATTCCTTACTACCCTTGTAAAGTTGGATTCATAATTTTATATATTTTCAACCCCTTTATGGTTGAGACTCAAGAATTCACTCATCATATTCGATCATTGTATATGAAGAAAATATTTTTTTCAGGAAAATATCATTGAACTCCCTCCATTCCATATATTCTATTTCTTTCTCCTCCTGTGTGATTTGAATTAACGACCACAACTGATCCGCATTTATTGATAGAATATAAACCACCATAAAAACCTTCTCTATTTCCTTAAATCCCAAAGAGATAAATATATTCTCTAAAAACTTATCTACTATCAAATACAAATGGGTTTGTAGTCCCATAAAATGACGAAGGATGTTGTATCATAAAGTGGTCAAACATTTCTCCTCCACATTATGGATTAAGATTCTACATATGTGTAAGGTTTTTGTTCATAACCAGTGTTAGTTTTCCCAGTATAGTTATATGTTCCTCACCATAATTCATAGCTCTAGATCCAACATTATTATCTTATGTAGGATTGAAATCCTTTCATGGGATACACGTGTTCATGAAGTTTCGATTTCTTCCACTATGTTCCTTTTCTAAATAATGGAATACACTATATTATGTTATGAATAATAATTTATAATCTCAAATAATAAAAACAATTTCCATTATTTGAATTCATATCCATAGATAATCACATAGTCAAGGATTCTTTGAGGAAAAATTTAAATATACTTCCTTCAAAATGGTTTGTAAAGAAAATATGTATTATCCTAATCATATCCCCCAGTGTTGTCAAACCAGGTGTGTTGTAAGTCCCGTTGACGTGTACCAGGATACCTAGAGTCAAGACCAAAACTCCTTATCAGAGTTGTTACTTTTATATACAACTATTCTTGGACTACATCCACCTGTAATGTCTAGACATGGATGTATTTGTTAGAAAGATTCACATAATCTATTCCTTACAAAAATTATAGGATGATCTTGTATGCTTATACTCAAAGACTATCTTTGGGTTTTGTTCCATAATCTACTTTTTCTAAATCTAGTTTCAAGGTTTTCTACTAAACTTCCTCTGATACCATTCGTAAGGACCTGACCCCATTTTCGAAGATCTAGTGCCTTAATTATTTACATTGTCATATAAACACTAGGCATGATGAATAATCGAAAATTCATGACTTTAAAAATATACTTGATCATAATATGGAATGAATAAAAATTGATTAAATAATTCCATAAAACATAACCATTGATATTCTAAAAGATGAATAATCACATGGACTATCAATCTCTAGTTTCCTAATGAGGGAATACATAATTCCAGACATTTGAAATTATATCGTCAATGCATCAGCCAATCCATCTAAAAATGATTAAGCTATTGGCCAAAACCATATCTGGCAATGCACAAGGCCTCAGCCAAGTCCATATAATTTTTGTCTCATGAGAGATTCCAATACATAGAGGGGATATAGTAGGCCCCACCCATCACATAATAAGTCCAATGCATTCCTAATATGAATGTGGATAAATATTAACAACGTATATATTCATATTGAAACTAACATATAAAATGTAAATAACTTTCCCCAAATATTAAACATAAACACTAACCATTCAGAGTAATGTGGTGAATGGTAACATGATAGTACATCCTCCTTCAATATAATCATAAATCATTAAATAAAATATAGTGGATGATATAATAAAACATTAAACCCATCTAAAAATATGAATCAATATGAGTTTTTAAATGGGTGAAAATACTCTTTTAAATCATCGAGTAATTCATAAGATAAATACTTTTTTACTTCAAAAAGAAGGGTTATTTAGGAAATATTATTTCATAAAACCATAATATAATTAAGGAGGTTTAAAAAATAATATAATAGATTTTATAAATTTTTCTGAAAATATATTATAGAATTCCCTTGAATATAATTAAGAATTTGAGAAATTCCCTTCAATCGAGCCTGTATTTCAAGAAGAACTTTTGAAATATCCTTTTAAAATTCGTAACTCCCCATAAAATAATGAATAACTATAAATGGTACATATATATAAGAAAATAATATGGAATTTATGAGTAGTACTTAATAATAAATATTAATTTCATTGTGGTGGGTAGATAATAAGAGTAACCCAAATGAAAAAAGCAGGTTTGGGTAGAAAACACTTACCTTATGTCCGAATATATTCCCCTATTGAACTTATGTTCCTATAATATAAAATATTGTAGAATTATAACTTAATTCAGAAACAATTAGAAATTTATTTCATTTATTATGATTTTATTAAGTTCATTTATGGTCATTTTTTTGTGGTTTAAAATATTTAATATCATCATTTGTGAGTGATTGTTTCATTAGTTTTCATGATCAGTTCATTCATATAGAAGTTATTATAAAATAATAATTGAATTACATATTTTATTTTATAGGGTATTAATTTCCATAAAGTTTTTTAAATGATCATATAAGTCATTTGGTTACCTTGGGTGAAGGTGAATCAATAGACAAACAATGAATGATAAACTCTTGGATTAATTTGGTGGTTTTTCGATCACCATGAACTCGTTTTTTTCTATAAATTAATACCATTTGTAAAAAATGATTCAAAAACATTACATAGGATATTATACATATATTACGATCTAGTTAAACAATATAAATTGTATAATTACCGTAATTGAATATGGTAATGGAATTTGAAAACCCATCGTCCTTGAATGTGATAAATTAACATATATCAAATGGTATTTTCATTTCTAGTATAAAAAGAGGAGTAATGGGATATAATGATGAATTATTCCAATATCGTAAAAACATTATAGTACATGTAAGTTACTGGAGTAATAATAAGATTTGGAAGAAATGAGGCGAGGAACTGAAAACAAAGAAAGGAACACGAAATAAATGAAAAGGGTAATTTACCTTTTGAATTTATCTTCCTTGAGAGCCAATTTAGGGGAGAGGATTTGGCCTTTTTAAGAGACCATGGGCTTCTGGACATGGGGAGGAGCGTGGGCGGATATTTTAGAATAATTTAGACATTGAAAAAGACGTGATAGGAGTGAAGAGAATATGGAGTGAGGGGATGTTTTTATAGTGGTGGAGAGGAGGGTTTTTGCATTATTTTATTATTTTGTCTCAATACTATTAATATCCTTGATTATTGTGACTAAAAATTGTAACAACTGCATGTGATTTTGAATCAATGGTCATTTACATCATTCATGACTCAATCATGATGTAGAAGTTTATTTATATAGAATATTTTGTAAATTATTGTATTTCTGTATTCACTAAAAATTAAATTATTTCAGAAAAGTACCAAAAATTCAACCAAAACAACTTATAAAATTTAAAAAGGAACTCCATTTTATCAAAATAATTTTTATAAATAAGAGAAATTTATGTTTTAAATAAAATCATTCTTTACATGAAAAATACATATTTTAAATTTAAAACTGATATTATAATACTTTCAAAATTTAAATAGGGTCTCATAAAATTATCCTAAATTCATAGGAAAACAAAATATCTAATAAAAAATAAATTTTGTGAAAATGAATTTTATTTTAAATAAATTTAATAATACAAAATTCTAATTAAATATTTATTACTCACACAAATATCAATATTTAATAATTAATTTTAAAAATATTCACTCTCATTTACATGGTATCAATATTTTATCTATACTCACAAGGGTGATGTTACTTTTTGAAAGGGTAAAATACTATTCATAAAAGCAAGTTACTATTCATAATGGAAAGTTACTATTCGCCATAAATGTAAGTTGATCTGATCAGACTCTAAATATCTTACTGATCGCAACCGTGCATGCCAGTTTTTCGAAAGTGAAATCACAAAAAGTGTAAAAATTATATCTAATAGCCAGTTTATAACTATCTTCTATAAATATCAAAGTGTTTTTTTAATGTATAGACTCAATGTTGAATGCATTATATAATAAATTTATTTGTCAAAAAATTGGTTATCACATAATACATGGGACATTTCTATTAAGAATTTATATTTGATTATTTAATTGATGGGATGTCTATAGGTGTTTCCCAAAATCCAGATGTTGAGCCCAAAACTATGATATTCAGACATGGAATCCCTTTTAATGAGACACATGGATCATTCCACTCTCCTAAGTGATGTGGATGATTCCTCTATCCTATGTTTGATAGGTGATGAGGATGATTCAACTCTCCTCAATTTGTTATGTGATAAGTATGATTATACTATCCTTGATCTGATTAAACTCATGGTTGATTGTTCTCTCTTGAAAGATAAGGAGGATTATGCTCACCCTGATCATTTACATGACTGTGGTGTTGAGAATTGCATACCTCATTGTTGGATACCTGGAATGATTACACTCCTCTTGGTGGTATGAATTATTATTCCCACTATAATTAGATACTTCAGGCGTGGATATGGAACCTCTCTAGAGATTTCTTCATTTGGGTTTCTTAAGGGTCATACAGTTAAGGATTATGTGAGTTCCAAATGTTGGGACTACCTACGGATCAAGACATATGCATCATAAATTAGACTGGAATTTCATGGTCGGGTGATTCTGGTGTCTATCTCGGTGAAAATTTATAGGATGTCTGTATACTTCCTTAGAGTCCTTCATTATAGTGATTTGAGGCGAGTATGGGTGAACCCAATTTTAGGACAAGTATCCCCCTATGGTTATGTATCTTTCTCATTGGTATTTTTGGAATAAATCAAATTAGGTATATGTTGACTGGGATTATAGACCCAGATATTTACTTAATGATACATGGATTGAGTGTTACAACATCTTTCATAATTCCCTTGCACAAAATGTCTAGGTGATTGGGATTACAGACCCAAGGATTGATTGTTGATTGGTTTTATTTTATTTCGTTCATATACTATTGAATATTAATTTTTATGTATATATGTATAGGTATGGGACTATTAACTTATATGTACATACATATGGACATCCATGGTGTAATTTACCTAGTTGTTGAGGATTATGGACTTGGGGATCGACTGTGGTTTCACATTTTGGTTTTCCATATCAATTCAGTTATGTCTTAGCTAGGCCATGCAGCTTACTTTTTCATACACTTATAACAGCATATTTTATAGTTTTATCATCGAGGTGGCCTATTGAGATTATTTCTCACCCCTTCACATGAACCTTGGAGTATGTATATTCCTTATGTTTATTTTTAAGGCTTATCATAGATATATAGTGAAAAGGGATGAGTCCCAGGGTTGCATGATCTAGAGGAGCTCCTCGTGTGGGTACTTCAAATCATGCTACTACAGTTCTAAAGTGTATGGAGACAAGGTATGTGGTGTAGCTCGATGTTGGTAGTGGTGCACTTTAATATTATTTTAGTTTCTTTTGTAGTATTATCTCTATATGGTCAGGCCAGTGGGTGATCATTGTTGAATGTATGGCATAATGTTTAAGGATTTTATAGAATTTCCTTTCATTATTACAACATGTTCTATTTTTTGTTTGTTTGTTGATTCCTCACTCTATTTATTTAATTATGTGTATGATACATAAATATTTATACTAATTTATTACTCTTATATGAGGGAATATTCTCTCCACTATCGCACCCTAGTCCCTCACTACATGTCAGCAGCCTCTGGTATATAGAGAGGTATGCTTGAGGCCTCTTAACCAACTGGATCAGAGCACCTTCTCAGTGGAATCCTGGTTGGGTCATTAAAAATTTGTATCAGAGAAATTCCTTTTCATGTATTTACTATTTGGGATATGGAATATAGGAGTATTAGGAATGTGTTGGATCCTACGATGGATATCATACTAGTGTTTCTAGAACACGTATTCCAATAATATGTCATAGTTTTTAGGGGTATGGGATTATTGTTCTGATCAATAATGATATATTTGTATACTAATTTATTCATTAGTGATGAGTATTTTTGTGTATGTTATGATTTATTGTTGATTTGTAGCTCTTGGGCCATTGGAAAGAGGAAAAATATGGATTTTTACTCTTGTCCGACAAAGACAAGATGTGTCTCTTACATCATACTCAGCACATAGGATTCACATCATATAGTCTTGTTAGTGTGTGATTATTGCTGACAAAGGCCTATTCATGTGGACCTAATAATATATATATATATATATATATATATATATATATCATTATTTTTTATGTTTATATAGATCTACATAGAGGCATTGATATTGAGGAAGATGACTCTTTCCTCACACACAGGAGGTGTAGTGACCCTAGTAGGTCAATATGGAACATGATTCAATTCTATTGTACCCCTTTTAGGATTTTGTTTCTGAGTTCACAGTTATCTAGTTGGATCTTTTTGTATGATACTAATGGGTACCCTTCCTTTCATCGTGTACTAGACTTCCAAGGTGTATTACCATATACAGATTCCCAATGAGTGTCAGTTCAAATCCATTTCAATGTTTTTATCATGACCTCCAAGTCATAGTTCCATCCAAGGATACTCAGTTAAAGTAAAGGCATTGTACTCCATGTTTTTAGTTTTTACCCTCATAGGTATTTGAAATATTTAACTTCTTTAGTGAGTTTTCATATTTTTGTTAAGGTGGTAATACCTTGTGACCCAACTATGAAACATGATTGATAGGGCTGGTGGAATAGCTAGATTCCCTTAGTATTTACTCTGATCCTTGTAAAGCGACATCCATTTTTTAGGGAAACTTATGTGAGTGAGGTTGGACCAGGTTTATGAATTCATTTTTAGGTAGTGATCTTTATTTTATGATAGTTTTGAGATCAATTCATGGTAGGTGCTCGAGTATTATGTTATAAGCAAGTTGATACCTTTAGTTTTTGACAAGAACCTTCGGGTGCTTTGTTATAAGGACTTGATTTGACTAGAAATACTATTTATGTTTCTATTCTGGCTGATCAGAGTTTCCACTTTTGATAATTTAGTCATAGCTTGGGTAGATTCCCATGAATTGAATGACGCAGGGTTCTAGTCAGTTGTGGAATAAATCATGGCACAAGTGATGCTCTCTATTTTGTAGAGGAGTTCCAATGGGGATTTTTATTAATCAAATTGTTGTTCTATGTATCACGTTCATCTTATCCTTATTGTGGATGACTTGTTGGAGTATGAGTCAGGTGATAAATGTATGCACTGGTTGCATGTGCTATGATTAATTTTAAAATCGTGTAGTGTCCACGTGAGAGATTAGGACTAATGGTTTCAAGATATTTCATGGGCATGGTTTCCTAGGACTTGTTTCTATAATTATGAATTTTACTCTATGGTGGAGGTGCAATCAGTAATAAATGGCTTACGATAAGATGGTTGACATGTGGTTGAATCCTTGTCACGTATTGACAGGATGCGAGCATGTCTTAGAGGGAGCTGTACCATCCCAATTGTATAATATTCATGTACACTTGGTTAGAGATGATAATGCAATATCTTGACATCATCTTGATTATGTTGAGACAGAATCCTCCATATGTTGAACTTATTTTTTTTTTTTTCATAATTAGGAAGAGGAAACCTATTCAAGTTGTTCTTGAGGAGTGGTGTGTGGTAATTCATTCAGTGGGTATTGAACCATTTCCTTTCAAGGGTGGTAACCCTTATTCTTAGTTTAATTAAGTGTTTTCATGGGTTGTTTAGCTAAGTGTTTGTTTTAAAAGAACAATAAGAGTATTCCAATGGTGGTGACTACCAAACCGGTCTTAATTACATGTATCTAATGTAGGATATAGTTTTTAATGTTGTGAGACTGATTGTTTGACAGTCCATATAGCGTATTGTGCATAATATTAGGTTGATATCATGGCTACTAGTCTTAACACTAGGATTCTTGGGGATGAGAAGGTTTATATTGGGTATATTATAGGGTCCCATATATTTCTGGACTGGAATTTTCTGCATAAATTTGAATTTTACATTTCTAATGCTTGTAAGGGGTAAAATGCTCTATTTTACTTAGAATATGATCTCAGATAATTTTTATGTCCACTTTTTTGGTCCTTGAATAGTTTTTTACCCTATAATAGGATTTTGGTATAATTCTAGGTCATTTCGAATTTTAGCGGAATAATTATTCTTTAATATTTAATAAATTAAATATCAATTTATTCACATAGGTTTTTTCAACAATATATTCTGAGTGGATCATTGGTTTGATATTATATATCCTCTATTTAGTTTGAAACATGGCTTTTTCCCTAGGTGGGTAATAAACATGAGTTCGATGATAGGGTCAGGTTGGGCCCTACTTTTTCTTTTATTTATTTCATTTTCTTTATTTTTTTACTTTTCATCCTTTCTCTATTGGATTATCTCACATGCTCCCTATGTATGTCCTTAATCAATAGACCGATATAGGAATAGGGAGAGGTAGAGATAGGGGGAGAGTGGTACCACTATGGAGCTCAGGATATGCCAGATCGATGTGTGGAAACCGTAGACCGCGAAAATTGGTGAAGCTTTAGCGGGTTCTCTCAAAGGTACACATTTTACCCTATAGATCCTTGTATATTTATCATTTTAAAAGTTTTTAAGGATTTATATTATTTATTATGTCCTCTTTTGGCCCGATCTATTTCTTTTGGGGTAAAAGGGGGGTTTTGGGGCGATCTATGGGTCTTTTTCTTTAGGAAACCCACCTACAAGGTGTGTGGTTCAGGGAATACAAGGCATGTGTTCTTCTAGATTGAGGAACATGGGGTTTCAAAGTTACATAGTTTGCAATGGGACTTGTCCGATTGGACGATTACTCATTCAAGCTACCCTTTTAGGGGTATATGTCTATGTAGAGTACACAGCCAGAACCCAGGTGGGCCACATGCCATGTAAAAGTACACGTCATTTCCAAGTACATGGCTCATCCACTTGATAGACTATGGTAGGTACCCCATTTAGGGTATGTGATGTGTACCAACCATGCACACCTTGTTCATGGGAAATTACATGCCATGTTTAGTGGAAGTACGCCCTGATAGGTGCCTGAGGGTACACATCGTGTACCAGGGAAACATGCCACGTTTTCATCCATTTCTACCCTTTGGGGGTTTTCGTGTCTTTTCATTCATGAGTCATAATTGGAACAATGAGTAGTCAATTATGAGTATCTTCTCATGTATATCCCTATGTAAAGACTAATGGGTTGTTTTGAGGAATCTGGTGAGGATTTTAAATCTTCTCTCTAAATAGATTGGTTTTTCCGCTAGTAATCGAATTGAGTCACCCACTGGGAGAGACTTGAATAAGAATGATAGGTTGCGTGTTTGGTCCAACCAAATTTGAGAACATGATCTGAGATGATTTATGAGCTATCTCTCGTGATCTCTTCCTTCAAATTTTTCGTTGTAGGATTCCTCCCTTGTGAGATTTTTTCTTTTTGGCCCATGAGACCATGAGACTAGTTTTTTCCAATGATCCCCTATAGGACTAATCTGTTTATGTTTTGACCTATATGATCCCAAGTAGGATACCTCAATCTTCCCTATTTTTACCAAGGTTACACATATGGATTCCATTTCTTATGATCTGATCTAGGGAGTCTCTTTTAGGATCCCATTTACCAATGTATTGTCCTGAATATCCCATATAGGACACCTCTTCTTATTATGTTTCCCTGAGGGTCACATGTGGGACTCCTTTTTCTTAAGTACCATTATGAATATCCCTTGAATAATGACTCTATTTTCTTACCATTAGAGAATATCGTGTAGGATTCATAACTTACCTTCCTTCTAAGGACCCCTAGTATGATACCGTCACTCATTTGTAGAACTTGAGGATCCCAAGTAGGATTCCTCTCAGTGTTTGACTTGAGGGGACCATTGGGTAACTGTTGTTTCATTGACCCAGAGTCAGTACATCAATTTTGGGTAGAGATGGTAGTGGATTTCACCTTAGAACCGATGTTGAACTTCTAATCCCATGGCGATGTGGTTGTTGTGTTGGGTTTAGTATTTCGGCCACTCTCACTCATTATTTATCTTTCACATATTTATTTTTAATGTAGCGATGATTACCAGAGTTGGTTCTTGGTTGGTGTTTGTTGAGCATGATGTGAGGAGTCTTCATTTCTCTTTAGGGATGATCAGGCATTATAATTGGGATCTAAATTCTGAGACATGTTATTTTTTATGTATAAGGGTATACACAGAGGTGCTACCTGGGACTTTTTTATTGATCCTGTATATTTGATTATTATATTATTGGGTTGTACAGAGGTGTTTCTTTGAATGTGTCTATTTAACCAACTACTTTCATATTCAGTCATTGCATCCCTAATAATGATACTCATGGATGATTTTTGTATCCCAACTGTCGAGGATGATTCTCGTCTCCCCTATTTGTTATGTGATGAGGATTATTCAACTATCCTCTATTTGATATCTGATGAGGATGATTATCCTCCCCTTGATCAGATTATACAAGTGGATGATTACACTCTCATGAGGGATATAGATGATTTGGATCACCTGAATTAGTTACCTGACTGTGGTGTTGAGCATGGAATCTCACATCATTGGATACCCAAAAGGATTATGCTCTTATGGATTATAGGGATGATTAATCTCTCTCGTATTAGAGACTCTAGGGGTAAGCATAGAATCTCCCCCATTGATTTATCCTTTCATATCACCTATGTGTCATACCAGTTGGTATTATCTATGTTTCAGATGTCATGCCTGCATATAGAACAAGAACTATGGCTCATACATTGGATTGGATTTACATGGCCTAGGAAGCATGGTGTCTAGCTCTTTTAACATTTATTGTATGTCCAGACATACGTCCATGGAATCCTTCTTTACAATGATTGGACTCGAGTATGGGTTTACCCAGGAAAAAGATGAGTATCCCCTATGGTGATGTAGCTTGCTCTGAGATATTTCTAGCATTGGCTAAAGCAGGTATATGTTGATTGGTATTAAAACCCTATAGAATTACATAATGATACATATCTTGAGTGGTACAACATCTAACTCAATTACCTGGCACAGTATGGTCAATAGGTGGGGATTACATACCCAAGGATCGACTATTGATTGGTTCTACGTTATTTCATTAAATTTCCAATAAATATTCAAATTTATGTATATATATATATATATTACTATACATGTATATGTATATGTATATATATATATGGAAATCCATGGTGGAACATGCCCAGTTGACCAGGATTAAGGACTTAGGGTTCGACTATTGTTTCACATTTTGGTCTTAACTATATTTTCATTTTTGTCTCAACTAGGTTGAGAAACCAGATTTTGAATACACTTATAGTAGATTATTTTATAGGTTTATCATCAGGGTGTCCTACTAATATTATTTGTTACCCATTCACATTCACCTTGGTGTATGTGTAGGCCTTATGTCACTTTTTAGGATGAGCGCAATTTCATGGTGGGTAATGTTAAGGTCTAGGTTTCCATGATCAAGTGAAGCTGGTCGTATAGGTTTTTCAATTTAGTTCAGTGAAGTTTGTCATTAACTAGAGACCAGGTATGTGGTCTGTATCAATGTTGGTAGAATATTAGTATACTTTTTATTCAGTTTCCTTTGTACTACTATATTTATATGGTCAGCCTATTTGGTGATTAGTGTTGTTTGTATGGAATATCTATTCAGTATTTTATTTAATTTCTATTTATTATTATATAATATCCTATTTCAGTTTATTTAATCTTTATAAACTCAGTTTATTTGTTGTCGTGTATGGTTCTTATCTGTTTCCATTATTTTCTTACTCCGATATGAGGGCATAGTCTCCACAATGTCGCACACTAGGCCCTCGCTGCAAGTCACTATCCTCTGGTGTATAGGGAGGTAAACTATAGGCCTAGTTACTAACCAGCTTAGTGCACTATTTTAGAGGAATCCCAGTTAGGTTATTACAATTATGACCATTATGTTATTTTAAGAAAATATATATAGAAAATGTCACTCTATTGACTTTAATATTTATAAAGAATTTAAATAAGGATAAAATAGTATTATTTAGTCTATAACTAATTATTTTAAATATGAATTACTTTTTTTATCATCGTAATTTAGTTTTAATTTTTATTCTTGATATAACTACATTAAATTCATGAAAAATGTCAACATAGACCTTGTGCAGGAATTAGAAAAATCATGTAAATTGTTTTCAAAACACTAAAAATGTTTTTATTGGGTGAGAGATAGTTTACCAGGAATTTTATAGAATAATATAACATATTGTTGTTATTTTAAAGGAGTATATTCTAATTTCATTACTGTATTGTCGATTTTAAATTCAATGTAAATTAATAGTACTTGAAGTGACATTAATGAAAATATATAATAAAAAATATTTTATTTAATTATTTAGAATTAATAAAAATAATATATTTATCCATGTGAATGGTATACAGTTTAGAATATCCACTATGGCCTATTTATGGGTTAATTTTCCTTTTATGGCATCATTATTTATCCTTGCATAGTAAAAAACATTGATATTTTGATAATTTTCAAAAGGAATAACAGGGGTAAAACTAAGAGACAAGGGTTAAACCATCACATAATATTGTATAAATATTATTTTGTGAGTTATTTTAGACTTATTCTTGTAATATATTGAAAATATATCAATTTGGATATACTTAAACTGGAAAATTATTTTATTTTATTTAAATAATTAAAATAATACCAAGTTTGTCTTCTCCCCCACTTATAAAATTATACCCATCCTTTCTCTTCTTTACACCACATTAATACATTTATATAAAAAACACTATCCATTACTCTTATAAAATTCTTTGTTTAGGACTTATAGGTTTTTCTCACATTAAAATACCATTCCCAGGGTCCTTAATAACGGATTTAAAGGACACCAACCAAAGGATAAGTAATAATTTAACCCAACATCTTTTAAATAACTTCCTCCTCTACCTCCTCTGAATATATTATAGTCATTATAACATAATAAATTTAGTAAACATAATATATGAAAATGTTATTATAATCATGGAACCACCATTATTCAACCTCATTCATCAAATTGGAAGTGAAATTATCGCTTGTGCATACAGGTAGAAAATTACCTCCACACAGCGATACAATTCATTTTTCATCACTGTCATTCATGGATGGTTATGGTCTACCATCTCCATGACTGGTATAATTTATTTTTTCATCTTTACAATTTAGGGGTAACAGTATATATATATATATATATTTATATATATATTGAATAAATCTGATATTTATATCTTGGATAAAATTTTCTAGATGATGTAACCTTGATCAAAGTAAAATGGAAGGAACTCCCAAACCCAAACATCCATAAGGAATAAAAAATTAACACCATGAAATGATTATTTTATTAAGGGAATGTTAATAAATGGGTGTTGAAATATTATTATTTGGTCATATAAAATATTATTGGTATTTAAATGATTCATGTAACATCTTGTTACCAATCCCTCGGGTATTTCTGGAACCTCGTCATAGTTTTCCATTTTTCGTTGTATGTATTCCACTGAGAAGAAATTAATAGGATACTTATAATGGTGAAGTATCATATTTTTTGGGCTCTAAAATTTAAGCAGCATTTTCTACATGATGCAAAAGAGTATTTCATGCCATGTTACTAGTTTACATGACATGTAATAGTTTCTGTATTCAAGTAGTGAAACGATTCATGCTATGAAATGATAAATGACGTGAAAAGATCTTACATTTCATGAGTTCATAAAAGGACATATTTTTAATCTAAGGTGATGAGGTTTCTATCATATATGATAAGTTTGGAGTTACATGTTGTGTAACTGGGATAAACATCATGAAACCCCCTATGAACAGTTTTTAAAACTAGCATGCATTTATTTTTCTTTAGGTTCTTCCTACAAACTCCATTGACCTTAACCCAAGGTGATTTCTAGATTATTTTGAGAGACTCTACTCCATCTAGATTGATGCATTCAGCATTCTATCTCTATCATAGTTATGGTGCATCTCTCTGGGTAAGAGACCATTCTGTTTCATCATTTCCCTTGGACATTGTAGTTCCCTTGGGTAACATTATCAGAATCGTTGTTCTAAATTGGTTCTTCTTCAAATCTTCTTTTAGATAAGTTCTGTGATCTTATTCTTGAGGTCATTACTTTGTTGGTCATGGTGTGCTAGGAATTAATTCTTGAGGTATGTGGTATTTCTTTATATCTTCCAACCCTCTTTCTCTATTGGTATGATTTTGAGATGTCTGGATTGTATTATTTTTCCATCGTAGTTATTTTTGGGTTTTCATTATTGGTGGATCCAATTGCGAGCGTGTGTGACCTGAGTTTCATGGTAGATGGTTACACCTATATCCTATTTGATGATCCTTATTGTTCTTGTTTTATATATGTTTTTATTAAAGGAAATGGCCTGATTATTTTTTTGTATTTTGAAAATATTTTTTATCGAAAAATAGTTTTTCCCTGGTTGTTGATAAATTCAAAGATAAGGGGGGTTAAATCATTGAAATTGATTTCTGGTATGGTTTTAAAATGGTTTTCTAATCATTGGAATGAATTTTTAAAATGATCATATGGGTTGCCATGGATACATATTTAAAAGGTTTATCTTGATGGTATTGCCCATTTGTCAGTAATTATTGGGAGGTTTTCTCATGGGTCTTTCCTCTATTTCCTATGTCTGATATTCTAGGGGATTAAAATTTATATTGTTAGTGGTTTCACTCATGGGGTGTTCATCTTCTTCTTAGGAATGTCTTTAAGAACTGAATTGTACACTTGATTGATTATAGTATGAGAAGTCTGATAGTTTGACCTATAGTGATTTGTGTTGCTGATAAGTGTTCCTCTGTTTTGTTTTTCCTAAATTTATTATTTTGGAATTGATAAGCATGTTTATTCTTGTGGAAAAATGATATAGAAAATTCCCTTTGAAATTAATATACCTTATTTTGTTTGGAACTATTATAAAAGGTAAACATTTACCATGTTTTCTAGAAAAACTGATTTACTTCTTATCATTCCATATTATTTTTTAAATTGGCCTACAAGAATTTTAATACAAATACTTGTTATTGAACACATGGGTGGATCCTATTTATCCTGTTATCTCACACCCTGTGCACTGCTTCAGTGGTGTGTAGGCCTTTTTATGTCTTCCATTACAAGGAAACTAATGAAACTGTAGTGAGATGGTAATGTTTTGTGTAGCTGAGTTTGGTGGTTTGTGGTGAGAAGTTGGGAGTTCATCCACACTATCACATGTATTAGTTTTTTTGTTTTTCTCCTTTGTAGTTGAACTTCTATCTTGAATCTTTTGGATTGTTTTATAGTTGCTTTGTTTCAGTTATTTTCTTACAGTTATGGCATATATTTATTAACAATCCACTGTCTCTATATTTTTTGTGTGTAAATATGCCATGTAATTGTATATTTTGGGTGATATAATCCCCTATGGGTTGTTTTTAGATTCCTGAGTGCTTTTTGCCAGCCCGTGGGGATCAGAAACACCTTTCCGGTATCTGACGGATTGGTTCGGGTGCCAATTTTGAGGGTAACTTGGGTTGGTTTGTTACAATTATGATATATATTTATAATGAATTTAGTTTTATGTTAAATTATATTATATCACATTTGATGAAAGTATAACTTGAGGTAAGATAATTATGTTATAATATCATTCTTGATGGGTATTATTTAATATTACATTCCCAATTAGGAAATTTTATGAGCTTTCTCTCATGAATCCAATGAAATTATTTATCATATGGTTATTTATATGGATTTAATTTTTTTTCCTTTTATTTTCCATTAATTATGTAATCAAGATACTGAAATTATATTTTAGGTAAAATCAACATCATTTTTACCTTTGGTTAAAAAAAATTTCCTTCTATATCTATGTTTTCAAAAAAATCAAGAAAAATATTACTATAATTATAATATTTTTAATATTAAGTTTTTCCAATGACTTTATTTTTATAGAATTGTTTAAAATGAATGTTATTGTCCTTTTATAATGATTTACTTTTAAATTTTACCAAATATGTGAATATAACACTTATATTAACAAACACATCATGAACATAACTTATTATTTACATGACAGCTCTTTTTTCATGATTTATATTCAATTTTCAATGGTTCATTTGAAATAAAATGTCTGCAATTGTAATGTCACGACCCATCCTCGGGGCCCGTGTTGTGACTACCCCAAGCCCACCTCCCATAGGCCACGGGCTAGAGACTAGCACCAAAGGAATAAATCCTGATAATAAGGAAGCTGTTGCCTTTATAAAGTAAACAAACACCACAGAGTACGCAAGCTGAAAAACACTAAGTAAGCAGTAAACAAACGTGCTGAAAGTACAAGGGGACAGAAATACAAGCCCAAAAGAAAGGTATAGCTACAAATGAATGTAAAGTACAACTCAAGGACAACAGTTGAGAGGTGACAAGCCACTCCTAGATCTTCCTCCGGCTTCCTACCTGAAGGGTAAGTACAACACTCCACGTTTGTCCGTCTCCTCCGGGTACCGAATCGTCGTGATATCCACCTCTGGGCACCGTTTGGTCATGAGATCCTCCTCCAGGTACCGTCCATCTCTACGAGCCTTAATCACGATCAGTGATGTCTGACGTCTGCAACCAACACAACGTAGTGCGGGCGAAGCCCGTGCAGGGGTGAGTATACGATACTCAGTAGGGACCGCGAGACCCCCGATGGTCTCCCTGAATCCACAAAGGATAAACCACAAATAAAAGATACAATCACAAAGTATCATCCAAAACTACTTAGGTATATGCCCATACATATACCTAAGTCATCAAATCCAGTTCAGCTCCAACTCACGAGCTCAAGTACAATCCAGTCCACTCAGGAAAGTAAAGCTTAATCCACATAGAAAAGTACGATCCAAACCACTCAGGAAAGCATAGTCCAATCAACAAAGTATATCAAGTTAATCACATCGAATATAATAATTTAAAGTCTATACTTAGCTCACACAGGTATACTACTCATGAAGAGGGGAGGAGATGATTAGATATAGCCTCTGAATCATCTTCTCTGCCGACCCACGTAGGATCCAAGTTTAGTAGTCGTCACTGCCGAACCCACGGAGGATACAAGTATAGTAGTCATCGTCGTCGAACCCTCGGAGGATCCAAGTATAGTATTCATCATCGTCGAACCCACGTAGGATCCAAGTATAGTAGTAATCGGCGTCGAACCCACAGAGGATCCCAGCATGGTAGTCGAACCCACGGAGGATCCCAGTACAACAGTCGTCCTCGTCAAACCCACGGAGGATCCCAGTACGGTAGTCGTCCGAGTCAAACCCACAAAGGATCCCAGTGCAGTAGTCGTCCTCGTCGAACCCACGGAGGATCCCAGTCCGGTAGTCGTCCTCGTCGTCGCAGTCGCATCCAGCTATAGGGTTCTCGCACAGAGCACGCTCGTTCCGGGAGGGTCCGCTCCATGATCCACAGGGGGGGGGGGTCGATAAATAAAATGACATTACGTCCGGAGTTGATGTATACCAAATTTCCGTCTCGCCAATAGGAACTCAACTTGACAGACGACACGTCAATCAGACGCCCGGTCTGAGAGTTATTGGTTTTTTCGTCCCAGGGGCCTGGTTGGTTTTTAAGCCATAACCAACCCGACTATACTCCAAATGTGTCCAAACCTCAACCGGAGTAATCCAAAAGAACCATCTCAGTAAAAGGAATCCAACAAAGTCGATGGCAAGTTATTCGGACATCCAAAGATCAAGTTATAAGCGTTTCCGTTCCGAAGGCCCGATTGGTTTCATGTTCAAACCAACCCGGATATACCCAATGTTCTCTTAAATCTTGAGTGTATTATATAGAAATGACCGTCTCAATCCAAGGATCGTATCGCAACTGATGGTGCATTGATCGGAGTTCTGTAGCCCATGTTACAGACATTTGAACGAATCTGTCCATTTTTAGGGGGGTTTGGGCCCAGACCAACCTGGCCCAAAACCCCTTGGGTCGGACCGAACCGGGTTCGGGGCTGGCCCGTTAGGGCACGACCCAACCTGGCTGGCATGGCCCGGCCCTGCCGGCTGGCGCGGCCCAGCCCTGCCGGCGCGGCCTGGCCCTGCCGGCGCGGCCCGGCCCGGCGCGTGGGTCCGGCCCGGCGCGGGCGGCCCGGCCCGGCGCGGGTGACCGCGGATTGGCACGTGGCCGATCGGGCGCAAGGGAGGAGCGCCACCCCCTTTTTTCGGAATGGCGGACCCAGTGGGGTCCGCCCTAATTGAACCTTGGGGTTACGCCCCCCGGTTTGCTCGGAAAATGGAGGGCCTTGTGAACCGCCGCGGGAGCCATGAGGGGTCCTGCCCTTCCGAAGCACCGGCAGCCGGTTTATCAGCCTGCCAGTAGGTTTTCCACAGTGGACAAAGGGCCGCGGCTCTTGATGCTCTGGCGGCCGGGGAGTCCGGCTGCCCCCTATTGGTGACCGCCGCGGTCTTAGGCCGCGACCCTTCTTGGACCGGCGCAGCACGTCGGTGCCACGCCCCTCCGTCGTGGCCCGCTTCGGCCATGAAATTCCCTCGAGTTCTTCGGTGCGGCGCGACAACGCAGCGCACCACCTTTGCATATCTTTTCGTTCTCGCGCGTGCATCGACACTGCCCCACCTTCATTCGAGCCACAACGAGTACAACAAAAAGGGGGAGGAGGGTCGGCCTTGTTCGTGCATTCCGGCCCCCTCCCATTAAATCGATAACAAGCAGCTAAAGGTTTAACAATGGATGATAAAAAAAATAGTCACGAACATTAAATCAAACACCTACCTTGAGGAGTTGTCGAAGGATGATCGTCACGGGAAAACGACGTCGCGGAAGACGGCATTGTGGAACGAGGCTCCGTATACGTCGTCGATTCACGCCCGATGAAGGATGAAGCGTCCCCCTTTCTTTGACGCGAAAAGAAGATCGAATGGCATGTCGATGTTCTTCGCATTCTTCTACGAGGAAGAAGATGTTCTTCGAGACTTTGGTTATTCTCTCCCCAGATTCCACACAAAGAATCCACCAAAAATAAAATAAGACTTTTTCTTATTTTATTCACATATGCCAACATTTTTAAAATTCAAAATGAATTCACCAAATTAATTAACTTGCGTTGTAAAATTAATTAGGTGTTTAATTGGCGTGCATTAATCTGGAAGAGTGGATGAGAAACAAAATTAATTTCTAGAGGGGGTTTAATTGAGGTGTTAGGGAAATAGAAGGAGGTGGGGGCTCGGGTGGTCCCCACCCCAACTTCCTCACAACTTTCTTTCCCTTAACACTTAAACCACTAGCGGTATAATAATAATATAATTGTAAGGAAAGTATATTTTTATTATTCACTTTTTTTAAATAATTCCTCCAGAGAAAACTAACCTTTGGGAGTGGTGTTCATAAGCAATTATCAGCGCTGCGGTTTCATTGGTGCCCTCAGATTTCAATTCCGAGCACCGGATCAAAAGTTAGAAAAACCGACTCGTTCGTTCACTGAATGTACCCGAGCTAAAATTCGGAAAATTATAATCCGGGCAAACCGGGCCTCGGAATCAGGCACCGTCATAAACTGCGTACTCATAGAATTCCAAATAAAATTAAGAAAAAACTTCCCTTGAAATATATAGGTCTTTACATTACTCCTACATCAGGGCTTTACATCCCCGTGAAGATACATCTCAAACTAGGGAAAAAAATGAGGGTATTGAGCATGCATCTGAGCCTCCCGCTCCCAAGTTCTCTCCTGGAGGTTCCAGTGCTTCCACCTGATGCGCATTAGAGGAATCGAATGTCCACGTATGTCCCGCTCCTATCGATCCTCGATCTCCATCGGGACCTCCGCAAAAGTAATCCCATCGTCAAAGTCCAGCTCCCCATGGTTGATGATATGCATCGGGTCATGTACGTATCTCCTTAGTTGAGATACGTGGAAGTCGTCATGCACTTGGTGCAGCTAAGGTGGATGGGTCAAGCGGTAAAACACCTCGCCTACCTTATTGGGGACCTAGAAGGGTCCGATGAAGCATGGAGATAACTTCCCGCCTCGGCCAAATATCTGTAATCCACATCGAGGTGAGACTCATAAGAAAATGTGGTCACCATCCTCAAACTCTAGTGGTCTCCGCCTCCTGTCGGCATAAGACTTCTGTTGGCACTGAGCTGTCCTCATCCGCTCCTGGATGACCTGAACCTTCTCTAGTCCTACAATAGCTACAAATATTTCTTCTTTTACAATAACAGAAATCTGGTCTAATCCCCTGCATGAACCACTTACGTTTTGCTAATACAGTCAATCCTAACATGAATGATACTAATCCATGCCATGGTTGATGTCATAAGGCCTCAACGCTACTTCCAAGAGATCAAATCGTTACTCTCACCTCCAAGGGTCGAGTCACACTATCGGCAGCAGTGTGTGGTCACTAGGTCTCCTTCAGTAGAAATCTCTAAAGTGAGGGTCAAGTCAACAATTTTAAACCAGAACCCCTTAGTATCAACTACATAAAAAGGATAGGGAAGAAAACGTCACAAGAAAAAGTGTCTTTTATTACTCCAGCTCAAGGTACAAAGACACAAAACATCCACAAATACAACATCAATAAGGCCAGAAGAAACATGAACAAAAGTCTCCATGAATGGAGCTAGTCTCGCTCCTGTCCATCAGCTCCCGGAGCACCATGGTCGTAAGCCTCAGTTTCTTGAAGAAAACCTCTCCCATGTCCACCTGTTCCCTGCGGTTGGGGTGGTCTTCCTGGTGGTGGTAGGGCCTCAAAGCGTCGCCCACTTCCCACTGCTCGGCTAACTCATCTGCCTTGTCCGCCTGCTCCCTATGGACCGCCATGGTCGAACCTCTGCCTGGGAGGTCCCTATAGTGACTGCTGCTCATCTGCAAGACAATTCGGGCAGTCTCGAGACATGTGACCCTGCCCGCCGCATGCATAGCACTGCCTGCTCCTCATGTGGCTGGATCTCCTTCGTGTTCCCCGAACAACCGAATCTGCATCTTGAGATTTCTCATCTGATGGTCTGGCCCGCTTGGACCTCTGCATCATCTGTCTACTGCGAGCTGCAGAAGACTCCGCAAAAGGTCATCCTGCGGAGGGTCATGTCGCTGGTGAATGCTCGGTGAGAAAAATCTCCACTGGAAGAGATCTCTCCAACACCCCTTCCTGCATCGGAATTTTGAGGGAGATCATTGAAGCCCTGATCCCATGCCTCAATCCCTACTCGATGGTCCGGGCCCTGAATAATGGGTCTCATACCATATCTGTGGAGTAGCGCAAGAGATCAGTAAACCTCGCCGAGTACTGGGCCACAGTCATGCTGCCCTGCCGCAGTTGTAGTAACTCCTGAATGCTAACCACACTGAGGGTGGCTGGGATGAACTCCGAGCGGAAGAGGCTCTCAAAGTCTGTCCAAAGAAGTGATGCCTCGTTGTGCACCTGGAGCATCAGGCACCACCATCTGCCTACTTCTGCGCGCAGGAGACTCGCTGCAAGGATCACCATGAGGTCCGCTGGTGTCCCCACTAACCTGAAAACTTGAACAACAGCCTCCAGCCAATCCTCGGCTGCCTAAGGTTCCATCTCCCCGTGGAACCTCGGCGGTCTCTGACGATGAAACTCGTACAGTGCACTAAGGTGACGTGCACTCTCAGCGGCTGGGGCTAGTTGAATCAGTGGCTCAGCGGGTAGAGGTACCGCTGGTGCCTCCGCTGTAATAGGGCCCTGCAACAAGGCCTCGTCGCTCGGTGGGCTGTCATCTTGCACAAAGCTCGAAACCCTAGCTGGCTGCCGTCGTGAGGCCATCCTGAAAATAAACAGGTGCGCCAAGGTCAAAACAGTATACCTGGTGAGCTGACACCAAGTAATAACAAAGAAAACTTTTGAAGCTCACATGCAATCAATGTTTTCGTGCACTAAGTCAGAAATCAGAAGTCAAGGTCCTGGTGTATGGATACGTCGGTCGCCGCACCAACACTGGACTCCCTGGACTGATAACCACACTCAATACCCTTAACACTATTTATTCACATAGAAGAAAGATCAGAGTCTTGAGTTCTACGGTAGGACCGAACCTCCCTCTGATACAAATTTTTCACGACCCGTCCTCGGGGCCCCTGCTGTGACTACCCCAAGGCTACCTCCCATAGGCTAGGAGCTGGCGACTAGCACCAAAGGCGTAAATCCCAATAATAGGGAAGGCGTTTCCTTTATAAAGTAAACAAACACCACAGAGTACGCAAGCTGAAAAAAACACTAAGTAAGCAGTAAACAAACACGATTAAAGTAAAAGGGGATAGAAATAAAAGCCCAAAAGAAAGGTACAACTACAAATAAAAGTAAATTACAACTCAAGGACAACAGCTGAAAGGTGACAAGACGCTCCTGGATCTTCCTCTGGCTTCCTACCTGAAGGGTAGGTACAACACTCCACGTCTGTCTGTCTCCTCCGGGTACCGACTTGTCGTGATATCCACCTCCGGGCACCGTCTCGTCGTGAGATCCTCCTCTGGGTATTGTCTATCTCTACAAGCCTCAACCAGGATCAGTGATGTCTGATGTCTATAACCATCACAATGTTGTGTGGGTGAAGCGCGTGCAGGGGTGAGTATACGATACTCAGTAGGGACGCCGAGACCCCCGAAGGTCTCCCTGAATCCACAATGGATAAACCAAAAAGAAAAGATAGAATCATGAAGTATCATCCAACACTACTTAGTTATATGCCCATACATATACCTAAGTCATAAAATCCAGTTCAGCTCTAACTCATGAGCTCAAGTACAATCTAGTCCACTCAAGAAAGTAAAACTTAATCAACACAGGATTGTACGACCCAACCACTCAGGAAAGCATAGTCCAATCCACACAGGATATCAAGACAATCACATCGAAGATAATGATTGAATGTAAATACTCATCTCACACAAGTATACTACTCACGAAGAGGGTGGAGATGATTAGACGTAGCCTCTTAATCATCTCCTCTGCCGACCCACGTAGGATCCATGTTTAGTAGTCGTCGCTGCCGAACCCACGAAGGATCCAAGTATAGCAGTCATCATCGTCCAACCCACAGAGGATCCAAGTATTGTAGTCATCATCGTCGAACCCACAGAGGATCCAAGTATAGTAGTCATCGTCGTCGAACCCACGGAGGATCCCAAAACGGTAGTCAAACCCATGGAGGATCCCAGGACAATAGTCGTCCTCGTCGAACCCACGGAGGATCCCAGTACGGTAGTCGTCCTCATCGAACCCATAGAGGATCCCAGTGCGGTAGTCGTCCTCGTCGAACCCACGGAGGATCCCAGTCCGGTAGTCGTCCTCATCGAACCCACGGAGGAACCCATTCCGGTAGTCATCCACGTCGAACCCACGGAGGATCCCAGTCTGGTAGTCGTCATCGTCGTCGTAGTTGCAGCCAGCTCTAGGGTTCCCGCACACAGCACGCTCATTTAGGGAGGGTCCACTCCACGAGCCATGGGGGGGGGGGGGTCGATACATCAACTGACATGAATTATGGATTTTATGTATCCCAAAGTTCCATCTCACCATTAGGAACTCAACGCGACAGACGACGCGTCAATCAGACGCCCGGTCTGAGAGTTATTGGCTTTTTCGTCCAAGGGGCCCGGTTGGTTTTTAAGTCATAACCAACCCGACTGTACTAAAACTGCGTCCAAACCTCGAGCGGAGTAAGCCAAAAGAACGGTCTCCTTAAGAGGAATCCAAAAAAGTCAACGACACATCATTCAGGCATCCAGAGCTCAAGTTATAAGTGTTTCTGCTCCGAAGGCCCGGTTGGTTTCGTGTTCGAACCAACCCGGCCATACACAAAGTTCTCTAAAACCTTGAGTGTAATATACCAAAACGACCGTCTCGATCCAAGGATCGTATTGCAAGTGAAGGTGCATCGATCGTAGGTCCTTAGCCAATGTTAATTACGTTTGAACGAATCTGTCCGTTTTTAAGGGGTTTGGGCCCGGACTGACCCGACCCAAAACCCCCTGGGTCGACTGGACCGGTGTCCGGGTCTGGCCCGTTAGGGCGTGGCCCGGTCCGACGCGGGCGGTCCAGCCTAGTGCGGTTGGTCCGGCATGGCGTGAGTGACCGCGGCTCGGCACGCGGCCGAGCGGGCGCAAGGGGGGAGCACCGCCCCCTTTTTGCGGAATGGAGGACCCAGTGGGGTCTTCCCTACTTGAACCCGGGGGTTACGCCCCTCGGTTTGCTCGGAAAATGGCCGGCCATTTGGCCGGCCTTGTGAACCGCCGCGGGATAGGTCCCGCCTCCTAGAGCTCCGGCGGCCAGCTGTGGCGGGCCGCCGTCTACTGGTGACCGCCGCCGCGGGACCCCACAGTCACGCCCTTCGGAAGCGCTGGCGGCTGGTTCATCCGGCCGCCTCCAGGATTTCCAGCGCGGCCAAAGGGCCGTGGCTCATGACGCTCTGGCGGTCGGGGATTTCAGCCACCCCATGTTGGTGAGCACCACGGCCTTAGGCCACGACCCTTCTTCGACCGGCGCGGCACGTCGGCACAGCGCCCCTCCTTCACGGCCCGCTTCGGCCGCGACATTCCCTCAAGTTCTTCAGCGTGGAACAATGACGGCACGCACCCCCTCTATAGATCTTTTCGTTCTCGCGTGGTGCATCGGCACTGCACCACCTTCGTTTGAGCCACAACGAGTACAACAAAAAGGGGGAGGAGGGTCGGCCGTGTTCGTGCGGTTCGGCCCCCTCCCGTTAAATCGATAACAAGTGGCTAAAGGTTTAACGATGGATGCCAAAAAAAATATTCACGAACATTAAATCAAACCCCTACCTCAAGGAGTTGTCGAACGATGATCGTCACGGGAAAACGGCGTCGCAGAAGATGGCGTCGCGGAATGAGGGTCCATATACGTCATCGATGCACACCCGATGAAGGATGCAGCGTCCCCCTTTCTATGACGTGGAAAGAAGATCAAAAGGCGTGTCAGTGTTCTTCGCGTTCTTCTACGAGGATGAAGATGTTCTTCGAGACTTTGGTTATTCTCTCCCCAGATTCCACACAATGAATCCACCCAAAATAAAATAAGACTTTGTCTAATTTTATTCACACATGCCAACATTTTTAAAATTCAAAATGAATTCACAAAATTAATTAACTTTTGTTGTCAAATTAATTAGATGTTTAATTGGTGTGCATTAATGTGGAAGAGTGGATGAGTTAAAAAATTAATTTATAGAGGGGGTTTAATTGGGGTGTTTGGGAAATTGAAAGAGTTGGGGGCTCATGTGGGCCCCACCCCAACATCCTCATAACTTCCGTTCCCTTAACACTTAAACTACTAGCGGTATAATAAAAATATAATTTTAAGGCAACCATATTTTTATTTTCACTTTTTTTAACAATTCCTCCTAAGGAAACGCACCTTGGGGAGAGGTGTTCCAAAGAAATTACCAGCGTTGCGGTTTCATCGGTGCCCTTGGATTTCAATTCCGAGCACCAAATCTAAATTTAGAAAAACCCGCTCGTTCGTTCACTGAACGTACCCGAGCTATACTTCGGAAAATTATTCCAGGCACACCGGGCCTCATAATCAGGCACCGTCAGAAACTACATACTCATAAAATTCCATAGAAAATTAAGAAAAACTGTCCCTTGAAATTTATGGGACTTTACATGTAATTTGGAAAAAATGAATGATTTAAAAATATTATTTCAAAATGAAAATAGTGTTTTCATCATGAAATATTCCATTGAACTTTTATAAGGAATTTTTCACATATGATGACATCTTTTAATGTTACTTCATCTCTATTGAGGAAATGATCAAATGATAATATCCTTATTATTTATTTGTATGGTTTATCATTATGATAAAATATTTTTTATATGAACTGTTCATTTTCAATGATTTATAATATGATGATTTTTTATGATCTTATATAACACATATGTATGATTTTCATTATGTGTATGGTGGGGATAAAATTATATATTCCTCAAATACATTGGGTAAGGATGGATATCTCATGAGATTAAAAATATTTGAATGGGATCTGAACCCATTTCAGTAAAGAACTATATAAACTATGATAGTCTTTGGAATGATCCATGACTAAGGAAATGATTTTCAATATTTTTTTGTATGCCACAAACTCATGCCTTATGAAAATATTACGCTCTTGTGGATTGTTTTATTTTATTCCATTTTGATTTGGGACTTATGAACTAATAATTTTAATGTTATGATTCAATATTATGGTCTATGATATGTTGGGTATGGTTTTCAGAATTAAATCGCATGTTCTCATGTTCTTATGCTAATATTATAATAAATTGATAATTGATATGTCCCTTGTATACTTAATATGAATCTAATAGAACCCTTTCTTATGTTTACCTTCCCTGGTATACAATGAATTATTTTAATTTTTACATGTCTAAGAAGGGTTTTATTTGTAAAGAACTAAGTGGGAGATTATGTATATCCCTTGTGAACAAGTTTATTTTATTTATATGTTTCCAAAGACACTAAATGTACACGATTCTAGCATGTATTGTATGTTTTTGTATTTATTATTTATCTAAAAAGATGTTATATTTATGTAATAAAATAATGCGTCACAAAAGATTCATTGTTTTTTTAGTGAATAATTTAAATATTAATCATGTCTAATGTTTTATTTTCTGTTATTGTTCTTTATATTTATGGTTTTGTTCTCTTATATGATGTTCTAGCATTTATTCATAAATTAAGTTGAATTATTCATGCATTTTTTTAATATATTGTCATGTTGATATAAAAATGGTATATCTAGGATTAAATGAAAATTGAATAGGTGCTACTAATCAAGAAAAATAATTTTATAGTGTGCGACATTCATGTTATGCCCTGACTCTATTATACGCAATTCCCCTACCCGAAATGGGATAGCGATCTTTATTGAACTAAATCTATTATATATGTTTCCACTTCCTTAAAATTTATGATTGGTCCTCATTTACTTCTGTATAGTTCTTCTTATATCTGGGCTAATCCCAAATAAAGTATGGTGGGTGAAGACCCTCTCTATATTATGAGTTAATTATTTTAGTTAAATGTTATTCTTGAAATGTGAGAAGAATTATATTACATATTTAGTCTATTTATTGATCTATTTTTTCTCTGTATGAACTTAAATTTGAGTATATAATATATGGTTAGTAGTGGGGGTGACTAAATTATTAGTATTCTATACTCACACCCTACAAAACCCCCTATAAGGACACTTTTATACCCTTTTATATGTGACTAAGGTAAATCCATGATACCATAATAAGGGACATAGATGCATACAAAATTTATTATATGGATGGACACTTTTTCAATGCACAGATTGTCACGACCTGCCTTCACCAAAAGGAGGGAAGGGATAGTAGATTGCCATAACCTTCCTTATTTAAGTTGAAGGAGAGATATTGACCCCCGAGACCCACCTTCAACAGGTCCCGGAGTGGTGACTAGCACTAAGGGTATAGAATCACACACAAGATGGAAGGCATCACCCTTTTTATTTTAATAGGATCAGGAGATAAGATAGCAACCCCAACAACACCAAATTTGAAAGTAAAGGTAAAGCCAAAAGTAAACCATTCCCATATGCATGTTCAAAAGTAAAAGATACAATTCACAAGAACTCCGAAAGTAAAGTACCAAGAAAAGGAAAACGTCAACAGAAATTTCCCCAACGTCCGAGCTGGTACGGTCCCACACGATCCCCCGAAATCCTCCTGGAAACGTGAAAGCAGTTTTATATACGTAGGGTCAGCATACAAGTACACTCAGTTGGGAAAACCAAATAATCTTGTGAACAACCATAGAGGCATTCTAATTCCCTGTTAGAAAAGAAAACCCATAGCACCTAGCAATGAAAACTATCCACCCAAGTCTCACCAAGGCACACTCCTCAAATAATGAAAGGCAAGTAAGGTATAGTAATAGAACATCGATATTTGGGTACCCTACTCTACTTTCCCACTGGTTATTTAAGACATCCTACGCATCTAACCAATCTCGCCATTCTCACTGTAGTCCCACTGCCAAACCCCACCCGCACACACCTGGGCCACAAACTCATCGCAGTCCCACTGTCAAACCCTGCCCGCACACACCTAGGCCAGAACAACTACTACCACATCTGAAGACACCTGAGCCTCATCCCGAAGACACTTGAGAAACAAACTGCCTGCAGACACCTAGGCCATCCACCACAACTACTCTCCTAGAATATTAT
The DNA here is from genome assembly GCA_963277665.1 of Viscum album. Classification (NCBI taxonomy): domain Eukaryota; kingdom Viridiplantae; phylum Streptophyta; class Magnoliopsida; order Santalales; family Viscaceae; genus Viscum; species Viscum album. The sequence goes on from OY728138.1 coordinate 558,309,272, forward strand.
TGGCCTAATAATGGACCTCAGGCCATCACAACCTGCCCAAAGAGTCTTGGGCTATTCAGTAAAGGTAGTAGAAAAGGAGCTAATAACCAGCCACTCATAGGAGTGTTGGGAAAAACACCATCCCCATGAAATGGGTTGTTCGGCACTAAGTGCTCAACTTGGGTGGGGCGCGAATAAGAAACATAAGAAATATAGTATTTTGATAGGTAACAGGCACTCATCCCAACCTAGGGGCTCCAAAACCGAAGCACCAAACACCCTTGTTACTATTCATTCAAAAAGATGCCACGACACTCACGGCCAAGTCACAACTCACTCCCAACTGAATCCCTATTCAACCATTCTTGTTTTCATGTTCAAGTGATCCCATTTGAGTAAATTCTACACTACTGGGAAACTAACAGGCACAAGCACAAGCCTAGGGGAAAAAGTTATAGCCAACATCAATTTAAACATTCACACCCAGTTCTCTTGTCAATTCACATCAAAGTGAGATCCCTCCAAGTATTAGAACCAAAGAAGGCTTAATGATGCAACCCCCACATCCCCAAAACTATGGATAAAAATGTTTCACAACAGAAGAGGATTCCACCCCAATTCGTGATATAATCAGAGCAACCACAACCCCAGATTCACAACCAGCAATCGTGCCACATCAGAGGATCCCATACTCACCAACATCACCCCATAAGGAAAAAATAGAACAAAATGCCTAATACCAAAATAGAGAATGGAAACATCCAAGTTCAACACATCATTAATATATTTCCTCTTTCTGTTAGTTAACCAGGGTGGCCACACAAGGGCATATGTTTACAGGGCATCCATTTAACCAGCTGAGTTTATGTGATTAACCAAATTCCATGTTAAGCCATTTTTAATCATCACATAAGACTTGGATAATTAGTGCTCAAGGAAATACTACCAACAACCATGATTTTTAGTGAGCATAGGCCTACACAATTCACAACAGATTTCAAAATAAAGGATTACAGAAAAACATCGATCACCCCCACCCCTTCGTTCTTTAAAGGTCCGTTCATTATCTTTATTAAGTTTGGTTTCGTTAATTACCACAGAGAAAAGCGTACCCACCCCACACGATACACATAAATGGGAGGTGAAGGAAAAATTCCCTACATGATTGATCAAAGATTGATGTTTTTTTCCCCGCACCAGGAACATGGGATGCGTGGCCTGCAGGGGAGGAAATCTGTGGAAGACGTGAAGAAGGCTCCAGCAGAGGCGCACCACAAGCCACGGGAGGAAGGAATCTAAGCACGCCCGGAAGAAGAAATAAATTCAACCGATAAGGAAAGGAGAAATCTAGAGGGAGATATAAATAGGAGATTGGGATATGGAATTTTGAATGCCTGAAAAAAAGGATCGCGGTTTCCTACATGGTTCGGCAGTTACACATGATGGAATTAAATTGTTATTTAATATCCCCCATCTAGGAGGTTTCTCTGGATTTTTATGAATTAATTATGGGCTTTAAATGGCCTTGAGAGTGTAAAAGAATTAATTTACGTCAAAAAAGGACGTTGCAGGAGTAGGACTGGGAAAAGAAATGGAGGGCTGGGTGAGAACACTGTGTCTCCGTCACGAGGTCACCTTTACGGTGCCACCGTCACGGTGACACCATGACTGGTTCCCCCGTCACGGTGCCACCCTGACCGGTGCCACTTTCACGATGCCACTGTCTTGGTGGAACCTTATTTTTGGAAAAGTAATGGCCAGGGGGTTCCGGGCCATTACATTAGATAACTCTCAAACTATTCTCACCCTCGAGAATCAAAACTACCCAGAAGAAAAGAGAGGGTCCGAAAAATCAACTCGAAAGATACCTATCACAGGTGAACCTCATAGTCATCTAGAAACACATCTACCCCAAGAAACTAGGCAACATACAAGGGTCAAACATCCCAGTCATATGGGTTGGCGAGTCTCTTCCCCCATGCCAAGATACTATCCGCTTTGGGAGGCACTGAATCGCCTGCATGGGTTCAATCGCATCCACCTTAATGCGTCTCGATTAGGGATCAGGTTCTCCCCTCCCCACATTTCAAGACACTTCACACACATTCATAGAAAAGGAAAACCACACATTCCATATTTTAACAAGGAAAAAAGGGGTTCCATCAACCATGTATAAACAGAATAGGACAAAACTCAAAATAGCTCAGGGTACTGGGCACGCATCTACGCCTCTCATTCCCAGGTACTTTCCTCAAGCCCACCATGCCTCCACAACACATGAACCAAAGGAATGGTTCATCCACGATGCACTTTCTCTTCATGATCCTCAACCCTCACTGGTCTTTCCACAAAGGTCACGTCGTCCTAGATATCCAGCTCTCCCCAGTCGAGGACGTGTGAATCGTCATGCAGATACCGATGGAGCTGGGACACATAAAAGAAGTCATGTATCCTCAGTATTATAGGTGGTAACGGTAGCTAATAAGACACTTCTCCGACCCACCGCAACAGTTCGATGGGTCCGATGAATCTAGTAGAGAGCTTGCTCCCCCTACTGAACCTCCTTTGTCCATGCTGAGGGGAGACCTTCACGAACATGTGGTCCCCGACCCCGAACTCCTAGGGTCTCCTCCTTTTATCGGCATATGACTTCTGTTAGTACTGTGCCTCCTTCATCCTTTCCCGTGTAAGCTAAACCTACTCTGTCGTGCTCTGCACTTCTACCGAGCCAAGAACACTCGCTTCCCCAACCTCAGTCCGGCACACTGGTGAGCGATACGGCCTCCCGTACAAGGCTTCGAACAGAGTCATGCCAATTGTAGAGTGATAGCTATTATTGTAGGAAAACTCTAACAGAGGCAAGTGTCGCACCCACGATCCTCCTGAGTCCAGAACACATGCCCGCAACATATACACTAAGGTCTGGATGGTGCGCTCTGTCTTTCCATCTGTCTGGGGATGAAAAGTAGTGCTAAGACGTAAATAGGTTCCAAAAGCATGCTGCAATCCTCTCCATATTCGTGAGGTAAAACGTTCATCCCTATCCATGACTATGGATCTCGGAACTCCATGAAACCGCACCACCTCATCCATGTACCTTCATGCTAAAGCATCCACTGCACCCGACTCCTTGATCGCGCGAATGTGCGCCGATTTCATCAACTGGTCCACCACTACCCAGATAGCATCGCAACCCCCTTGAACCTTGTGTAGTCCTATGAAGAAATCCATTGAGATGTCCTCCAACTTCCAATCGGGGACATCTAAAGACTCCATCAGACTGCCTGGAACACGGTGTTCGGCCTTAACCTGCTGGAACATGAGGCACTTTGCTGCGAACTCTACTACTCCCTGCTTTACCCTGGGCCACCAAAACTATCCCCTCTGGTCCTGATACATCTTAGAAACTCTCGGGTGCACTACTAGGGGTGATTTGTGTAACTCACCAAGAACTCTCTCACGCATTGCCTCTGGAACAAACAACTTCTCCCGAAAAATCATCTGATTCTGACCATCCTCTGCCCATCATTCTGGTGCATCACTGCGGGTATCCCAGTCACGCATCACTTCACTTTTTGAGTATCCCCACTGGGACTCCTCCAACTGCCGTAGAAGAGAGGATTTCACTTTCATCTGATACATGCATCCTTGACCACTATCCATCCTCGAGTCCAGGTGTAGACCATCCAACTCCTCCATCGCCTTCCAAGTATCTGCCGAATCTCGGACTGCATCCTTCCATGACTTCTTTCTCAGGGCATCGGCCACCACATTCCCTTTTCTTGAGGTGTAGGAAATCTCTATGTCGTAGTCCTAAAGGAACTCCATCCACCTTTGCTGCCATAAGTTTAGGTCCCGCTGGGAGAAGACATACTTCAAGCTCTTGTGATCGGTGAAGACCACGAAGCGCTCCCCGACGAGGTAGTTCTGCCACAACTTTAGTGCGAAAATGACCACCGCAAGCTCTAGATTGTGGGTGGAGTAGTTACTCTCATGAGGATGTAACTGCCTAGAACCATAAGAGATCACCCCTTACAGCTGCATCAACACACATCTGAGACCATGCACTGAAGCATCACAGAACACCTCATACGCTGCCCCTTCTTCTGGCAACCTCAGCACTGGGGCACTAACCAACTTCTCCTCCATATAACTGAAGTCCACCTCACACTACCACTTCACAAAAAATCATGGCCCTTCTTGGTCAAGGCCGTCAAAGGTGACACAACTTGGGAGAAGTTAGGCACGAACCTCCGGTAGTAACCTTCCAACACGAGGAAACTATGATGTTCTGCCACGTTCTTGGGTGCTTCCCAAGAGACAACCACCTCAACCTTCGACGGGTCCACTGCTATCCCCTACTGAGACACCACGTTCCCAAACGAGGTGCACCTCTTGCGTCCAGAACTTTCACTTGGACAACTTCCCATAGAGTTGGTGCTATCGGAGGACCTCTAAAACCGTTATCAGATTCTCCACATGATCCTCCTTTGATATTGAGTAGATCAGGATGTCGTCAATAAACACGACCACAAACTGGTCCAAATATTCTCGGAAGACGGAGTTCATGAGCCCCATGAACACGGCTGGAGCATTTGTAATGCCGAACGGCATGACCACGAACTCAAAGTGACCATATATTTACCTGAAGGCCGTCTTCGAGATGTCTCCCTCCTTCACCCTCACTTGGTGATATCAAGGCCGCAAATCAATCTTCGAGAACCAAATTGCTCCCCTCAGCTGGTCAAAGAGATCGTCTATCCTTGAGAGAGGGTAGCGATTCATGACCGTCACTTGATTCAGCCTCCTGTAGTCTATGGAAAAACTTCGACCACCATCTGCCTTCTTCGCGAACAAGACTGGAGCACCCCATAGTGACGCACTTGGTTGAACAAAACCCTTATTCATCAGATCATCAATCTAGATCTGAATCTCTCGCAACTCATAAGGTGTCATCTGATTGGGAGACATCGAAATCCGACAGGCACCAGGTTGCAAGTCTATCCTGAAATCAACATCACATAGGGGGGGGGAGAGTTTCCACCTCTTCAGGGAAGACGTCCATAAAATCACTGACGATTCCTGGGACTTCCACCATTTCTGCATCCGCTGACTCCACTGATAGCTCAGCTAGCATGGAGAGGAGGGGTTCCTCTCACTTGCTGCTTCCCTGGAAACTCCGCTCGCCGATGAAAGTCACCTATCGGCCGCCCAAGTCTGAAAACAAAACCCTTCATCGGAAGCAGTGAATGACGGCACATAAAAAGAATAGCCAGTCAATGCCTAGGATGACATCGTATGCCTGTATCATTAACAGTATAATATCCCTGACATACTCTTGTGGACCTATCATTACTCTGCATCCTCGACAATTATACAACAAGTCGGTCTGACCTCCGACAGGTGTGCTTAGCACCAAGGGCACTGGAAGTCTCTCAGCATTTAAAACCAGATCATGGGCCATACTAGGTGTAACAAAGGGGTGATAAGATCCTATATCGAACAAGGCATATGCAAGGGTGCTAAACAAGCTGATTATACCTCGAACAACCTCTGGCCCTGCTGGAACTGCTACCTCCGTGGCGTGCAACTGACAACGCCCAAATCCTCTGCCTCTCTGATGTTAGCTACCTCCCAGACCATGCCAAGGTCGAGGTCCCGGAGGAGCGCCCTGAGGTCGGCCTCCTCCTGCAACGTCTGCCCACGGCGGAGCGGGAGCTCGTTGCCCCTGCTGCTGTTGCTAAAAGGGCCTAGCAGGGAACTGCTGCTGCTGAGGTGGGTGATGGACCTGCCCACCGCCACCATACTTCACTCTATCTGTTAACTAATTCCGAAGGTGCCCATGGCTTCCATAGATAAAGCATCTCGGCCCTGGGGCTGAAAAGAAAGGACGAGGGCCAGGAGATCGGAACTGGAACTGCTGGGGCCTGCTTCCTGCAGGTCGAAACCTAGAGGGTCATGATGCCCGAGGCCTGCTGCTAAAAGACTTCCACTTTGACGAGCTTGACTGGATTACCTCTTGTGATACAACTCCCATCGTGTGCATCCTCTCCACCACTTCGGCCTTCTTCTGTACCTCTAATTATGTCGGTAAGGTGAAGGGAGTGACGACATACTGGAGGGAAGGTCAGAGTGCCTCCTCCAAACGTCTCGCCCAAGACTCCTCATCTGGAAAGAGGTCCGGCGCAAAGTATAGGAGATCCTTGAACATGATCCCCAACTCTCTCACTTACATACCCCCCTACTGGAGAGAGAGTAGATCCTTCTTTTTCACAGCTTTCATCGTAGAAGAGATGAATTCTGCCCGGAACTCCGTCTCGAATTCAGCCCATGTCACCTCAGCCTCCCTCTTCTCACCCAGATAAAGCGTCCACCACTGACATGCTGCTCCCTGCATCTGGCTCACGGCCAGAGGAACCCAATACTCCGCCAGAGCCCAGATCAAGCCGAAATCTATCACCAGCTTCTCTAGCCAGCTCTCCGACTCTATGTCAGAGGTGCTACCCTCATACTTCCCGAGGGTCTGGCGCTGAAAGGCATGAAGTTTTTTCTGCCACTGGTCGTCTTCCTCTTATAGGTCAGCCCTCCGTCGATCAGCCGAGTCAACCACATAGGTCTCGATCGCCCGCACAAATCATGGTTGTCTCCCAGGTTCCATAGCTGCAAGGTAAACAAGGAATGCCTAAGCCCAAGTAGTGCAGAATATGGGTCTTAAATTTTTCTTAGACTCTTGATTCATTTAAAATCCCCAAAACAGCCCAGAAACACGAGAAAACAAGTCATTATGATGCATTTAGCTTTCCTAGGGTCTTTACCCAGAAATCAGTGTAGCCTCACTTGGTCGTTCGGTAGGTCCAGAGTCCTTGCGTCGAATCATGGGGGCCCCTTAAATTTGGTGTCCTAGCTGGTCTTCCCTGTCCTATTTCATGCACCATGGTCACCCAACATTGTTTCCCTACCATCCCATGAAATCTTCACTGTCCCTAACCCCAAAATCCATCCTATCTCTCAACCACCTTTGATACCATTCTGTCACGACCCGCCTTCACTAAAAGGAGGGAAGGGACAACAGATTGCCAGACCCTTCCTTCTTTAAGTTGAAGGATAGATAATGACCCCCGAGGCCCGCCTTCAATAGGTCTCGGAGTGGCAACTAGCACCAAGGGTATAGAATCACACACAAGATGGAAGGAATTACCCTTTTTATTTTAATAGGATCGGCAGATAAGATAGCAACCCCATCAACACCAAAGATGAAAGTAAAGGTAAAACCAAAAGTAAACCATTCCCATATGCATGTTCAAAAGTAAAAGATATAAGTTACAAGAACTCTGAAAGTAAAGTATCAAGAAAAGGAAAAAAACAATAGAAACTTCCCCGACGTCTGAGCTAGTACGGTCCCACACGATCCCCGAAATCCTCCTTGAAACCTGAAAGCTGTTTTATATACGTAGGGTGAGCATACAAGTACACTCAGTAGGGAAAAACAAAAGACTCTCGTGCACAAGCAGAGAGGCATTTTCATGCCTTATGAGAAAATAAAAACCAAAGCACCTGGAAATTAAAATAATACAACCAAGTCTCACCAAGGTACACTCCCCAAATAACGCAAGGCAAGTAAAGTATAGCAATAGCACATCGATATTTGGGTACCCCGTGCCACTTTCCCACTGGTTATTAAAGAAATCCTACACATCGAACCAATCCCGCCATTCTCACTGCAGTCCCACTACTAAACCCTGCCCACACACACCTGGGCCACAACCTCACCACAGCCCCACTGCCAAACCCCGTCCACACACACCTGGGCCAGAACAACTACTGCCATGCCCAAAGACACATGGGCCTCATCCTGAAGACACTTGGGAAACAAACTTCCCGTAGACACCTGGGCCAACCACCACAACTACCTGACCCGAATATTCTTGGGCTAATAATGGACCTCAGGACATTACAGCCTACCCGAAAAGTCTTGGGCTATTCGGGAAAGGGAGCAGAAAAGGAGCTAATAACCAGCTACTCATAGGAGTGTTGGAAAAAACACCCACCCCATGGAATTGGATGTTCGACACTAAGTTCTCAACTTGGGTGGGGTGTGAATAAGAAACATAAGAAATACAATATATGTATAGGTAAAAGGCACTCATCCCAACCTAGGGGCTCCAAAAAAAGCACAAACACCCTTGTTACTATTCATTCAAAAAGTCGCCACGACACTCACGGCCAAGTCACAAATCACTACCAACTAAATACCCATTCAACCATTCTTGTTTTCTTGTTCAAGTGATCCCATTTCAGTAAATTTTGCATTACTGGGCAACTAATAGGAACAAGCACTATCCTAGGGGAAAAAGTTACAATTAAGAGCAATTTAAACATTCACACCCGGTTCTCTTGTAAATTCACATCAAAGTGAGATCCCTCCTAGTATTGGAACCAAAGCAGGCTTCAAGATGAAGCTCCCACATCCCCAAAACTATTGATAAAAAGGTTTCACACCAGAAGAGTATTCCACCCCAATTCGTGATATAAGCAGAGCAACCACAACCCCAGATTCACAACCCGCAATGGTGCCACATCAGAGGATCCCGGCCTCACCCACATCACCCCATAAATAAAAAAACAGAACAACATGCCTACTACCAAAACAGAGCAGGGAAATATCCAGGTTCAACACATCATTCATCTATTTCCTCTGTCTGTTAGTTAACCGGTGTGACCACACAAGGGCACATGTTTACAGGGCATCCATTTAACCAGCCGAGTTTAAGTGATTAACCAAATTCCATGTTAATTCATTTTTAATCATCACAAAAGACATGGTTAATTAGTGCGCAACGAAAGACCACCAACAACCATGATTTTCAGTGAGCATAGACCCGCACAATTCAGAACACATATCAAAATAAAAGAGTACAACAGAACATCGATCACACCCCCACCCATTCGTTCTTTAAAGGTCCGTTCATTATCTTTATTTAGTTTGGTTTTGTCAATTCCATCAGAGACAAAGCATACCCACCCTACATGATACACAGAAAGGAGAGGAGAAGTAACAATTCCCTACTTTATTGATCAAAGATCAATGTTTTTCTCCACGCACTAGGAACATGGGATGCACGGCCTACAGGGGAGGAAATCTGTGGAAGACGTACAGAAGGCTCCAGCAGAAGAGCACCACAATCCATGAGAGGAAGGACTCCAAGTGCACCCAGAAGAAGAAAGAAATTCAACCGATAATGAAAGGAGAACTCTAGTGGGAGATATAAAGAGGATATCGGGATATGGAATTTTGAACGCCTGGAAAAACATATCGTGGTTTCATATGCGTTTCGGCAGTTACGCATGATGGCATTAAGTTGTTATTTAATATCCCCCATCAGGGAGGTTTCTTGGGATTTTTAAGAATTAATTATGGGCCTTAAATTCATTTGAGAGTGTAAAATAATTAATTTACGTCAAAAAAGACATTGCGGGAGCGGGACTGGGAAAAGAAACGGAGGGCTGGGTGAGGAAACGGTGCCACCGTCACCGTGTCGCCTTCACGGTGCCCTCGTCACAGTGACACTGTCTTTGTGGAACCTTATTTTTGGAAAAGTAATGGGTAGGGGGTTCTAGGACATTACACAGATAGTGATATAGTTGATTCTATGAGGGTCCTCCATACATTTCTTTGGAGATTTTACATAATTGAATCATCACTTCTGGGTTCTTATTCAATTTTTTGTAGGACTTTTATATATATATTCAATAATTTATACTTCACACACACCTCAAGAATGGTGTTTATTTTTTTATATAACTTGCTTGGTATATGTATTGTATGTTCATAAAATGAAAAAAATATTTGAAAGTGAATTATACTACATCATTCAAAATATTATAGTCTATATCATGGTTTCCCAATGACCAATTTCATCTTTCCATGTTAGGAATATACCTATTGAGATTACATCTTTTTACCAATGGGAAACAACCTACCACCCAAATTTAACAAGACTTCTAATATTTATGCTAGATACAAGATATTATAAGGTGTTTAAAATATTTGTAGTAACCTATCATGATACCATTTAGGTAATAAGGACCACTTCAATTCCTAACATGAACTTAAATAACTTAGATTGTTATGTTTCAATTTTCCTAGTCTTAGTTCATATGATAATGATTTGTACAAGATTCCCTAGTGTACGATTCACAAATTCATATAAAGTATATTCCATCAACCCTACACTGTAGAAAAGATATACCACCTATAACCAAGAAACCCCTTCATTCCATATCCCCTTCTATTCATGAGATAGATCTATAAATAAGACTTATATCCAAGAACATTTTCTAAATTGGTTCCAAGTATTGTAGGATAAGTAGTAATGTTTAGATATATTATCTTGGTCTCATCAATAACATTCATTTCCAAACCATCCCTCATCCCATACATACGTCAATAGTCCACATTCACATAGAATTAAGAGCCACTTATCCTCTCACCAAGATTACCCTTTATGTCATTTTCATTTTCCACTATAAACGAGTTATCTTCATGTAGAGACCATGTGTCTAGAACTAATAATTAATTGATATTAATTCTCACTAGATACAAAGTGATGACTATATATTCTCTCTTTAACACAGTCATTCCATTACATTCTCCCTACTATCCTATTATTTGGGATTTTCAATTCATGGTGGTATTTTCCCAAAAAATTCCAATGCTAGGATAAGAAACAGACATAAGTTGAGATTCTCCTCATGGAAACATAAATACCCTTGAGTTTAAACTCCACACATAGAAATCCAGAAATTAATTGAGTTGAGAATCTCATATTAGGAACACAAAAAATCAAATATTTCTTATTTCCATATATAATATAAAAAAATTCTTGAGCTGAGATCCTCCACATGGTAAAAAATATATCCTGTTGTGAACCTTATCTTAACAACATAGATTCATTGAATCGGTATCCTGCTCTGGTAAGAAAAAAAAAACATTTATTTATGATTCTACTCTTGGTTTTGATCAAAGTTCTATCAAGATAATTATATTAGAAAATAAAAAATCCTTGAGTCAAGATACTCTTCTTGTTGACAAAAACATCTTCAGTTAAGATTATCATATTGGTGTCAAACATCTTAGAGTGGAGAAAATACTATTTTACTAGGTATTCTACTACATAGGTCTTTAATCATTATAAAATTGATCATGTATGAATAACCTAAAACATAACCACTATACTCCTTGTCACATTTCCTTAAAAGTTTTGAGTGAATCATGGAATTGAATTGAACAATATCAGTTTTGATTCCCTTCACATGGATACATAGGTATCCAAATTATTTCATTGATCCATCCATCACAACACATATTGTCACTTTTAATTAGATCCAAATAACACTTTGAAAATTGAGATATTCCAAATTTCTTTCCCATGTATATTTAAATAGTAGAGAAATTAAATATTTGGACCAAATGAGTGAATGTAAAATTATTGTGTTTTGTTTCATTTTAGATGCATGTTGTAAGTAAATATCATTCTTGAAAAATTTTAGCCTATATTTTTATTGATAATGGATTAATAATCATGTATTAAATCTATAATAGATCATTATACTATAATGGAAACCCATTTATGGGATTATTTGACCTCCCATACTCTTGATTTTAACAATAAAGTCAATGAATCGTTAGTTCCTCTTAATTACCACCCACCTTTGGAAATTATCTATGTGACCAAATGATGTATAAATGTACATGGTATGTAGAATAGGATATTACATGATCCATATAATAAGGAAACTCAATACCCGGGGAAAGGGGGTTATATGATTAAATATACTTGTATATAATATAACTAGTGGAAATATGTATGGAGAAACATGTGTCTTATTGAGATCTCCCCTGAACCCTAAGAACAATTAGAAATTTTATATATTTAACTCATTAATTATTGTAATTAATTAATGAATTCATGATTTTTATCAATGATGAAAAATATTTTAGGGTCTCTCTTTTTATTTGTGAGGATATGGATAATTATTTAAATAAAATGTTTGTATAAAACATTAAAATATACGATATAAATATTATGAGAAAAATTAAAAATAATATTTTGATATATTTTCCCATGTTGTTAATATGACATGACATGGGGGGAAATGGTAGATAAATTTTACCAGATTGAGTTTTATAATATAGTCAAAAATACATTTTTGATATGGTTTCCTAAGCTATTGCATATGATGTGAGAAAATTTTAATGTATGAGAAGTGTATGAGGATATGGTGCAAGTGGGATGTTGATTGAAATGTGTACTAATTTAAATACCATTTGGTTTTGGTTTAGAGTATATCATGTACTATACTGTGATACAAAACATCATTGTAAAATGTCATTGTGTTTTGTTTTTATTCATTGTTTTATACATGTTATGTAAAAACACATTTTTTAACCACCTTCAAAATAATCAGGTCAAAATAATTTATTTTATAATCATTTGATGATGATTTGATGAGTTTTTTTGTCAATAATATTTATTTAAATTCTAGCCTATCATTATTTGAATTAAATTACACATTTAAAGAGGTTTAAGGTTTTAATGAGAAAATAATCATCAATGAAAAAAAACATTTAATTCCAAGGTGGGGTTTTAGATGACTATGTAAATAGGTTTAATCATTATATGAGGTTAGTGTGAGACCAATTTATAAATACTCTAATACTATAAGATTTCTAATCTCTCTATCTCTTTATATTTTTCTTCTATATAACATAAAGGTTTCATGAAAATATTTGGTGGATGGAATCCTTATTATGATTTGAGAGATTCATATAGCCTATTTATGCCCCTGGAGGTAGGATTATATTATTAACAATATAGTGATCACTAGAAATATCATATGGAGAATCTTGGATAGATTCATATCAACTGAGAAAATGGTATGTCATTTTTTATTTTTCATTTTCTTTTGAAATAAATTGAAAGATAATTTTTTTCATATAGGTTTTTTGATTTTTTTTTCACAGTTTTGATAATTATTTTCCCCTCTAAAATTTATAAATTCAATGATTTAGTTTTAATAATTATTTTGTTTGGATATAGGGAACAAATAAAAAACATAAATTTCCACACCTAGTTTTTTCTTAAGGGTTTGGGAAATAAATTTACCACTCTCAATATTCTAATGAAAACATTTTCATGGGGAATTATATTGAAGACCATGTTTCACCATGGTAAAAAATCACTAAACTAAAAGGCGTGATTCTAAATAATTGGCTGAATCATAGATGGTCAACTGATTTGGTGTCATGGTTTTAATAAAAAGACATTGTTTGATTTATTACATGTCTAGAATTATATATTTTTTTATTTTATCATATATACACTCACCTAGTATTTTTTTCATATATTGAGGGCCTCATCTCTGGTATTGAGTAATATTTTTTCACCCTACAAGAAAAAAATGGTAAATATGTTGACCTTATGTATATAATGTTTGTAAAAGCATATTTTATTTAGCTAATTAAACTAAATAATATTACAAGGTTATTAAATACATTATTGAAGAGGGTATTGGGACTTTTTATGATTTTATTTTTATTATAATTTTTATTTTTATTAATATTTTATATAATATCATCCCTATGGGTGGTGCCTTCTAATATATGTTATATTTGAAATTTTATTGGTTTGTATTGTCATAATGTGTAATTTATTTATTTATGGGGGTTTGGTAAGAACTATAATCATATGTGTGTATTTTGATATTCTATTAGATGGTGTTTATGTCACATGAGCATCCTCATGATAATATAAAATAAGAAAGATAACAATATGGTCTTAAATTTAACCCAATTAGTACCAATATCCAAAATAAAGTAAGATAAATATATTTTCCAAAAACCCTACCATGATCTCAAAGAACATACATAAGATAATTACAAAATCACCCACAACCTACTAACCTCTCAAAATACACTATAACTTCTATCAAAATAAAAAAATAATGTATATGATAACTCAAATAGTAGTGATATAGTGGGGTATGAATTAATGAAAGTATGGTAAACATTTAAAATAAATATATCTTCAGAAAATTGATGTAATCACTTAAAAAAATTATAATTAATAAGAAAGAAATTTCATTTATGTATCACAATATCTTATGTCGCTACCATTATAAAATAATAAAAATATACAAGAGGGAATATTTTACCTACTAAATTAAATTCATAGTTGAATCTAAATTAGTTAGAGTGATGAACATGAAAAATTAAAATAAATCTAAAAATCATAAAATTGATAATTATTAGGGATTTATTTCCTTATATAGAAATATAAAATTATACAAATTATTAGGGGATTAAACTACATTAAATAAAAATCACTATAACACATGAAACTCCCTAAAATCAACCCAAAATAAGGTTACCCCACTATTGATGTAAATATCTCAATAAATGATAAAATATAACCCATAAATGTGGGATTAAAGAAGAGAAAACAATCAAATAAAAAACATCTCGATATTATGTGAAGAAATTCCCACTTTTTTAGAAGATATTAACTATAATATATAAATATACCACAATAATAAATAGATTAATAATAGAAAATAAAAGGGAAATATTTTCTTTTGAACAAAATAATGGTTTGGGTAAACATAAAAATAAGGGGTGCACTTATGATGAAATTGTTTTTTGGCATAACATTACATTAATGAAAAAGAAAAAAATATTCTCATTTTATTACATTAATATAACATAAATAGATATTTGGTGATCCCTTAGATTGAAAACATTTTTTTAAATTTAGTCAACTTCATTAGGGTATGCTAATGGATTATAGAAGGTGGGGGAGATTTAAATTACCATCATTCATAAGATTTCATGTATTCTTTCCTTACTCTGTTTTAGTGTGTCTGAATGACATTAAATATTGATGATTTTTTAATTTTCATAGAAGAAGAAAATATGTCTTAGGATTTATTCTAAAAATGAGAAAATGTTACTCCCAATTGTAATAAACATGATGGTGTTTTGATAGAAAGTATGCGATGTCATTTTGGGTCATGAAATCTGGCCTAAAATTTTATCTCCAAGTTACGATTCCTATATCACGTTAAAAACATTCATACTAGCCTATAACAATATCTAATTAAATATTCTTGAACGTTTCATCTATAAAAAATTAAAATATTGGCATCATTGGACTTTAATTCTGGGCTGCTCATCCATTTTAATGATTAGATGTCCAATTTTATTTTTATGTAAATTTATATATTCATGGCCTAAGATGTACATATTAAATTATGAATCATCTTTTACTCTAGAATAAAAATAAAATTATCTATAATTTGAGTACATTTATCTAAAATTTTATAGTATTAATATATACAAAATAATCCACATAGTGATGTTTAAAGTAGCCAAGATTATTACATTTTAAGAAAAATTATTGAAAGAATGAGAGGTAAATTTGAAATTTTATAGTGTGATGAATTTGGAAAATAAAAAAAATTATGCATAAGAAATTTTTTTAAAATTCAATGAAATTATTCCATTTTTAATAGATAATCATATCTCTTGCTTGATTTTTTTATATCCTAAAAAATAATTATTTTATGAGATCAAAATTAATTTCCCATATCGAAATAGATTTTACAATCAACATTTACTATTATTTGGATACATTAAAAAATTGAGTATAATTAAAATTCTTTAAAACAGTCCATCTTCACAAAAACATCCCTACCCCAATCCCATACATTGATCTAATTCACTATTAAATTTAATCCAATTATAATTAAGTATAAATATATATTGTGGATATCCAAAAGAATTTTGGTCTATTTTTATTTAAAAGAGAAATTGTAGATGTGGTTGGTGGGAAACAAGTGTTAACATTAAGATGTGTATTTATAAAGAAAAAAAGCAATTTTTGATTTTGTCTATTTTTTTAACTTTTACATAGTAATTGAAATTATACTCAATCAACTCAACCCTTGTAGTGAGAATTTTTCAATGAATACAAATCTTGTTGACATTATGGAACTAAGTTATGCTTAAATTCTTGGGAATCATGTTTTGTTAAATTATTCAAACAAATGAATTATTATAAATACAGATATAATGTCAATATATGGGATATACAAACATATAGTGAGTTTACAATGTATAAAATGTCATGTGTTAAAGAATTCCATTTCTACATGTGAATATTTTATTTCTTTTTTAATTAATGTACTTTTTATTTCGTACTCAAACTGATGATAAAATGATCACAAAACAATGTAATTAAAAATTATTTGATATTTAGATTTAATATTCAAATATTAAATTATCACCTTCATGGATACATAAATTATTTATTACATTGAATCTGAAAACATCACACATGACATTAGAATTTCACCACTCACCTGCAATATTGAATGGAACTACACCTAATGTAGAATGAAACAAATTTATACAGGTGAAGAAAGTAGAGAGTGGCGTTAGTGAATAAAATTTAAAAACAATTCACAGAAAAAATAAATAGGTTTGGGGTGAATGACTAGAATCAAGGACATGATCATTTAGTATCCTTATCACAAGAATATTCCTCATATATAATAGAATATTGGGTTTGAACTCTATAAATTATGTGTTTAAATTCAAAATCTTATGAATTCTTTAGCTTCATATATTTCCATAAATATATAATTAGAGATACATTGAAAATACAATGGTTTCTCTTAAATAAAAAAAATACAAACATAAAAATTTAAAAATTTAAAAATGAAAAAATTAAGAACAAGCCATGTTACGTCCTAAAAATGTGTTGAATTTAAAATTATTAGCTCAACGTGGATACTCAAACATATAAAATTTTGTCTTGTTCATATATTACCTCACTCAACTTTTTTATATTATAATTATTACAAAGTGATTTTACTAATGGATTTACACAATGACTGTTAACCTTAATGAAATTACCACTAGTATGATCTTAAATATCAACAGCCCCATTAGGGTATACGTGATACACAATATAGTACCCCAACCACCTAGACCTCAACATACTTAAGTGAAAATGATGTTTAGAAGTTTAAATGATAAAATAGTATCCCTAATTAATGTTTTTTACTTGAATATTCCTTTATTCGTAAGCTTTATCTCTATATTTTTTATCCATAAATATTCAAAAGACACTGTCCTAAATTTATAGAGTTCATTATTGTCCAATTTTTCTCTACCACAGCTAATTAAGGGTGAAAGTTATGATTTTATATTACCCGAAAACATGTATTGAAATTTAAAAGTAGAAAATAGAATTGTTTTCTACAAACCTTTATAAAATTGGAAATTCCTACAATTGTTTTACATGTTGTATGATATTTCCAAGGGGAATCCAATACCTTCATATACCAATATTTCCATAATGGATTGATAGTTATTCCTAATTTATCTTAATTTTACTACATGGAAACTAATATTAACCATTGGTTTAGGGGTGGAAAGTCATATAAAACATTTATGGGATCCCATACTTGGAATGGAATGCTGAGATGAGATGATTATTAAAATCGGTTCCATGATCACAATTTATAGACCTAGTAATTAAGATTTTAAAAAAGAATCTTTCTTTGAGTTAAAATACAATGGTTGACCATTATTATACTTAGTATTTATAGCCTAAATTTAATTATACATGTAACACATAGATAAGAGGATTTCTAGAAAACCTACAGATGTTGGGAAGGGACCTATAAAATCAATTATTAAATTATTAAAAATTTTTAAAATTTTAATATAATTATGGGTAACATTCTTTCTATTAGTATTGGATTATATTTATTGATGGAATAACACATTATTAAAACTGTTTAGGAATACCTCTCAAAATATGGATATACGACACAAAATTTTAAAACCTTTATAGGGGTTCATATTAGAGAAAAGTATCATACACATTCCTCCCCATGAAAAAACCATGAGAATGGAATCATACTCATCCTTGGAGAATAATATTCAACTAAATAAATTAGGTAAAACATGAGAGGTTTGGATTATTAATCACAAATTGATTGACATCAAGAATTATTTTCATCCCAAAATGTCTCTATAATATCTTTGAATTGATGCTCATTTCCATTCAATTTATTATATTATATTACCATAGGAAATAATGCGTAGAAAATAAATTCTTTTCATGAAACTAATCAAACATAGGAATTTTTTCATGAAATATATTTGAATTCCTATATAAACAGAATTCCACCTACTAAATTTTTTATTGAATTTTTATCCATTGTTTTTATGTAAAATTAACTTAAGTGTGGAATCCACCAAATCAATTTTTCTATAGAATATTATTTTTGTAAAAGATATTTAAATCAATATGTATTAAAAAAATAGTTATAGGGGACCATAATAGGTACGATTTAAGCATACCTATATGAAACAAAAAAAATTATTTTTCAATGGCAGTAAAATTGATGTTTTCCTCATTCAATTATATTCTCACATTTTAAGAGATAAATTAAATTTTCTCCATTTTTATATAAAAAATATACTACAAAGTCACATAAAAATTCCAAAATAAATGTTTGAATTTATATCATATATGAATGTTGAATATCTAAGACACCCTATGATAAAATGATTAAAAAGTCGCATTTCATCATAATGGTTTTTCAAACCATCACCAAATTCATTTAATTATTTAGAAACTTTAAATATAGTTATGGTTTATTATAACCACTATAATTGTTGAAATAAAAAAAATGTTATGTGATGTGTTTAATAAGATTGGTTCTAAATAAAAAATGTAGCTTTGTTTTTGAAAAAAATTAATTCTTAGATATCCCCTAACACACAAACCATATCCAGACCCATTAAATTTCCTCCCTCTACACCCCAAAATCATCCCCCCATTGTATGAATCCCAATTGTGTTTCTCCATCTATATATAGATCGATTCTAGACCAATATCTTTAAACCATTGATTTCATATTCCATTCACCTATCTTCCTCTCAGAATTCAATGAGACGCCAACCCCCCCCCCCACCTTCTCCCTCCATACCATCTAACACCACCCCTCCCTCTCCAAACAATGGAACTATAACCACACCTCTATAATTATCCTTCACATAGCCTGCTATATTAAATCATTATTCTCCATCCAATAAACATATGACATTATCCCCTATCCCCCTGACTCATCCACTCATTATGAATGTTTTAATTTGATATAATTCTACTCTATTTTTGTGCATTTGAATAAATCTTGTAATGGTTTGTGGTGGAATTATTAGTTTTTTGGGATAAAATATTTAGTTGTAATGCTTTTTCATATCCTCATGTACCCCTTCGATATATTAGACTCTATTTAGTTTTTATATATTCGTCAAAACCTACTATGGATTTATTTTCTAACTCATGTTTTTTCATTTTGTTTTATATAATGTTTTTAAAAAAAATTTTAGAAAAATATCAAGGATTATTTGAATAATTCATTTTATATTTAAATAGTTATTTTTAATGAAATGATAAACATGATTTCATGGAATTATATTATTGGAAATAATTTATTCATTGTTATTTAGGTATATTAAACTCAATATTTAATATTGTGTGTATTTATATTGTGTAGCCATTATAATACTGTGACTACTACTAATCATGTCAAAAAAATTTATGTTATAAGAAATTATTTGGTTGAGAAAAATTTATTTATTATATTTTGAATCTTTTATTTGTTTCATTGTTGATATATATAATGGAATTTAATTAATTTATAATCAGATGGATGATTTCTAAAAAAATTTCCATGTGTGGTTTTATTTTTAATGATATAGTCATACATTTAAAGTTTCATGAGTGCTTTAAAAATCTATTAAATTTATATTATATATATATTTATATATTTGATCTATAATTATACATACTTAACTCTATTTTTTATATGATATAAATATAGTTTTATTTTTTAAAAAAATATATTTATTTTAATTATATATTTTTTTTATGTCGAATATTTTTTAGGCCATTTGAAAAATAGGAAGACGTAGAAAAAAAATTAGATCCTAGAATATCATCATCATGGAGAACACCATGTGTATTATCACCTATAGTGTACTAGGGAGATTACTTTATATCAAAGGACTTTAGTGATCAATCAGCTTCCATAACTAATATTTTTAGTTCATTGTCTCATGTATCTATCGAGGGAAAATAGTAGATCATTCCTCCATCAAAGTGATACCGGTATATTATCATTATTAGTATATAATATTATATAAAAACTATAAATTATTATTAAATTCATAATACATTTTTCAAAAAAATAAAAAACAACTAACGTCCATCTGATTATAACTGATATAAGGGTCTTAAGTGACATTAAACTTTTCATTAAATTTTTTGATTTTAGGATACCTTCTAAATAAATATGATATTACAAAATATTCAAAATAGAATTATTTAAAGAACATTAATAAGATTATTAATTTAAAAATAAATTTTAATATTTCATTATTTAAATAAGTTTTTAATTTTTATGAAATAAAATCATTTCATGACCTTTGACATTCAAATTTTTACAAATAAATTGAGATTATTTAAGTAGATTTTAGGCCCGTGTTTAATGTAACATCTCTATGAACTCAACGGATGGATGAAAAAATGTCTAGTGGTGTGTGTAACTATTAGAGGTAGTTATATTATAATATTATAATTTACTAATATCCTAATCTATTAGAATATTTTATAATTTCTTATTACATAAATATAATAAAATTATAATTTTTATTACCGTTTAGTTTTTAAAGAAATCATTAATAATTACATTCAGGCATGAAAAAATCTGTCCTCATATTACTGGATTGAAAAGTATTTTGAGGAAAAGAACAATCTTTATTGTGTTTTATTATTTAGTATTTATATTCTAATATTATATATGGTGGTTTTTTTAACTTTTTATATATTTATAATATTTATACGTGTAAGGATTAAGGTCACCAGGTTAGAGAGATGGAGATGTGGCATCACATTCATCAAAAGTTTAGTGGTAGTTTGTTTGGGAGTCCATGGATTCAATGACCCAATAATATATTTATT
This sequence comes from Viscum album, assembly GCA_963277665.1. Taxonomy (NCBI): domain Eukaryota; kingdom Viridiplantae; phylum Streptophyta; class Magnoliopsida; order Santalales; family Viscaceae; genus Viscum; species Viscum album. The sequence goes on from OY728138.1 coordinate 558,330,352, forward strand.
TTATAAATATTAATACCCTTAATATGAATGTGATATAGCCAGAAATTATTCTTTGAGTTTTTATTCTTATGGAGAATGAACTTATGGTAACTAAAATACTGGAGATCTATGTAATTTTTTAACAATATGTTGATATAAAGTTTCTTAAATGATTATTCCATAAAATTTATGTTAACTATAGTAGTTTTTATCTAAATCATCATTAGATGAATAGGCCTTTTGAGTTCATATGTATATGAATATTTTTTTGTCATTGTCATTCTAAATGAGAACATGTTTTGTTTAATTTAACCATTGATGTTTTTTTCAATGTTTCCAATAAAACGATTGTCAATCGAACATCATAAGTTCAAATAATGAGAAAAAATAATTTTTTAAATTTTATATTCTTTTGAGTTATTTAGAATTTATTATTTCTATTAAAAATCGTGATCATTGTAATTTTACTTTCATGGCACTTTAACTAAGAGATAACGTTTTGTGAGGTTTTCCTTGTAACTTTCTTATCAATTTCTATTATAATGGTTTTTCTAGAGGTCCAACATGATTGATGTCTTTAGGTGTTGGAGTACATAGAATATTATAATATAATCGATATCATATATATATATATATGACAATAGATCTCAAGTAATGTTGGGGTGAGGACGTAGGTTTCAACTGACATATATAGTTAAGGGCACCCAGGGATAGGAAACCAATCATCAACTAAGTATATGGTTTGGGATACCTTACGATTGTTTGAATGTAATGGATTCCTTGGATCTAGTTTAATGATCTTCCTTTCACTTTTTTTTAAAATATTATTTTAATGATATCATTCTAAAGGATTATTTTTTTCTAACAAATAATCTATGTTTTTTTTACATTTCAATTATGTTAACTTTTTCATTGGTAAATTATAATACAGATTATCTTATTTCTAATGTTCAAAATATATTTCATATAGTTTTTTTATTACACTGATAATTTATTTCATAGTTCAATCTAAAAATCAATCAGTCATTTACTTCATTAGTAATTCAAAAAATCGGTCAATTTCAAAATTGAAGTATATGAAATTTGTTAGTTTATTTTCTAAAATAAAAACCTCCCAACCCCTATCCATATATTTTATTTTATCATCCATTATACATTGGGACTACATTTTGTATCTATAAAAGGTTTTACCCTAATTCATATATTATCATTCTTCATATTTAACTTCTACCAGTTTATCATATTTTCATCATAATTTTCTTATAAAAACTATGTTTATAGTAGAGATAATTTTTTTGAAGGTAGGAGTACCATTTAGAACACATAAATACATAAATATAAATAGACCACCTATTTTTATTAGATATTATTATGATTATTATAATGATCATATGAAATACTTTTTCATAGACCTATACTTAGATGTTAATATCAATAATTTGATTATCTTCCTAGAGAAACTGTAACAAAAATTCTTCAAAATGTTGTGAAAATACTAAAAATATTGAAATAATTATGTCAAATGTTTCATTTTGAGATCAATATATTTAAAAGGTTATAAAAATTACAAAAAAATAATTGGAATCCAATAGTATAGCTATTGATGATACAAAAAAGTTGACAAATTTAATATTAGAGGAATTAATTTAAATATTAATACACTATTAAAAAATACTAAGGTCAGATTATTAAAAATGAAAGAGGAATAATATAGTATAAATCTCTTCTACTTTAGGTAACCATAATTCCTATCACAAACTAACCCAGGTTGACCTATAACTGGTCACTTGAGGTGGTCCGTAGCATGGCCTGAAGGGCATTCCAAATCACAACGGGCTGGAAACAAGTATTGGGAATAGAAACATACACAACGGAATGATTTAAGTAAAAAAATAAATAACTAGGACAAGATAATAAAAACTAAAACAAAAAAACTAAACAACTGAATCACAATAAATAACAACTATCTCAGCTAAAAAATACAAATAAACAAACTGAAAACTGAAATGAGAAAACTGAACCACTACTACAAAATCTCCATGTGACCTCTTCAACACCTCTATCTACAATACCAAGTCTTCTCCACAATGAGAACCTATTAGGAAACCTGAAAAAAAATATGAACCTACATCTGGAATGATTAGATAGGCGTGAGAACTAAAATCCTCAGTACAGATGCAAAAGATAAGCCACAAAATCCATGTGTTCTATTTCCCAATGTAGTCCAAATACACTAGTTTGAAATACAATTAATATAAATAGGTTTTTCAAAATTTTAAAAAACAACACACAATGCTTCTCATTTCAGAAACCAAATGCCATGTTATAATAAAATTCAAAAACAAGGAGAAACTAGGGTAGTGATAAAAAAATAGGCATGGAATGTCGGAATAGAAACTAGTTCAATAAAAAGTAAATAGGAAATATAATAACCATGTTCTATCCTAAACCTCCATAGAAAATACCTGGACAAACTCTCTTCGGAACTACCTATCAGCAAATGGTGAATCCCTTAAGTCATTAACCAATTGGCAGCTCTATCCTAACTTCACTAGTGGAATAGCCCTCATGGCATGAATAAAACTCCATAGCGTACCAACCCATTTAATCAGGGTTGTTAATGTATCATCACTTGGTTCTCTAAAAGACATCGAGGAACCCATGGTGGTATCAAAGTTGTGTAAGTAGGAGGCCAACACACATGTGACTCAACTCAGCTGTTGTCACTACACTAACATAAAAAACATGGACACCAATATGTGATAACCCATGAAAGGAAATCCCTCCTATAAAGGTTCTAGCATATACATACAGGTACATTTCACATCCCAAAAGGTTCTAATAGGCATGCCATACCGTATAAACATTCAATCTATTATATAAAAACACAATTGGTTTCCAACTGGGGACACACATTTTCCAAACATAATTATTTCCAAAATATAACACAAACATCATCTTTGAGTTAGAAGTGCGAAATAGGACATTAGCTCGACATCACTAAAATAATTACCCAAATATGACACGAACACCTCTTTTATATTTACAAAACCAAATGGTCTGTTAAATTCTAAACACACACCCAAACACTTCACAATTACCAAACATGCATGTACTCTTTTCAAACATACACCAAGTCATGTTTCAAGGTCAAACGAGCAAAAACATGCGGATAAAATTTAAATTACATTTTTTTTCAAAACCCTTGAATCAATACTTTACCATTTTAAAGGAAATGGGGCCATTTAAAAAAAGGAACGAAAAGAAGAACCATTTTGGAATCCATGGTTTTTGAGAAAATACCAACTGAAAGAACCATCATAATTTGAGGGCACATCCATGTGTGCACCTAGCGAACCCATGAATGTGCCAACATGTAATGGCACACCAAAATCCAAGAATAAACTTGAGACCATTTCCCCAAAGTCTTCACTTTCCTGGAAACCAAAACTGACCACAAATATTATTAAAATAACACAACAATATACTTTAATCCATAAAATCTTTTCCAATACATTTCTACACATTAATCAAAATAAACAATACCAAATAATAAAAAACAAATCCAAATAAAAAACAACCAATTATCATGAAAACTTAAATAAATCTTTTAATTTCATAAAAACCCTAAATTCCACTTCACAAGAACAATATCTTTTAAAAAAATACCATAGGTTCCATAAAGAAAGATAATTCACAAAAATATTTTTAAAAACTATTTTTATAAAACTAAATAAATTCCCAAATGAAATATTAAGTTTATAAAGGGTTCGATAGTGGTGTTAATAATATTGAGAATTTTTTTTAAATTCTAAGCATTAAAGGAAATGTATTAGGTAATTAATACATGGAAACACCTATCAAAACCATGTGTGGATAGGAAAATACTCCAAGTAGAAGACAATCTAATTCTTACAGATGATCCCCACAGCCTAGCCACAAGAAAATAGAACCAAATATTAGCCAATCCTAACCCAAGGGTTTGGGAAAGAAGATATCCCCTGAAGAAGCCCTAGGAAAGGGTATAGAAAGGGACAAAGAGGGGAGAAATGAACAAAAAGAGAAGGATCTAACATTATATTCAAAGGATAAGTAACCTCGATCGACTGAGAGAAAAGGAATAGGGTTAAAGAGGACCCCTTGGTTCACAAAAATGAGAGGATGGAGCCCAAGTTAATGTAAAAAGGGAGGACAGAGAAAATAGAAAAAAAAATTAAATGACCTCACACATCTGTACGGTTTTCCAAACCGTGCGGTAACCATGTATACTTGTCTGCCTAAGAGAATAATAGTTCACGGTTACCAGGGGCCTATAATACGACTATGAACTGGTTGTGCGGCCAGTTCTGTCCAATCGGAACCATCCACACGGTATATTCACACAGTTACTTCTAACTGGGCGATACTTGGAAAAACCACCCAAAACACCAAAATCTCAAATTTTTGACTGGGACCCAAACCCAAACCTCAAAAAAAGATCCAAGACTAATTAAAGGATTAAAATAAGGATTATTCATGGTCAGCGTGTGAAATTTTTTCCCACCACAGACACTTTCTACACCCAGAAAGGCATCAAGCTAACAGTTAAAAAAACTTGAGTCCATTCTAAGGAAAAATCCAGGAAAACCGAGAACCCCAGATTGACCTCACTCTCCAAAGGTCACAACTGACCGATCCAAGAGAAACCACAACAGAAATAGGGATAACATTAGAGGTTTCTCCCTACCATAATAATTTCCCAAACGAGTGAATTTAATACTCAAATACATGACCCCAAGGGGAATTAGGGAACTACAATCTAGTACATACCCTACTTATAGCACGAAGTAAACCATTCCACCCCAAGAACGCAAAAAAATAACCTAAAACAGAGTGACCTAGTATATCAGGGTGACAGAATCAGGAAACATTCAACATGAACTAACAACCCTCTGTACAAGGATGACTAAAAACACCACCATAATTAAAAACAATTCCATACACTGGCCAATTTTCCTTAACACCATGAATGTTCATGAGAAAAAATCAAAATAAAACCAACTAATGGACTAAAGATACTACTCAACCCCTTATCAAAACAAAAATAATTCCCAAATAAGAACCTATGATGCTAAAACCAATCCACACCAGAACCAAACACGCCTTTAGAAAAATTAATGATCAAATAAACCACGTCGAGATAAAAAAACCCACTTAGGATACAAAAGGACAAGTTCATTCCATTATTAAAAAAATGACGAACTTATGACCAAAACAAAAACCAAAACGGATATAAGATAATAATGAAAAAACATTAAGCATTCTAACCCATCAAATAAAACAAAAACAAAGTCGAGGATACACACACAGGGGAAGCTTCTGACTGTTTTCGATCTTCACCCCAAGAACTGAGGCTGGGGATTTGACAGCTAAAGAATCTATTGCATCACAGTTAGGAGGCACATCCTCTGATCAAGGAATCTTTTACAAAAAACTATTCCTACAAAACATCCCCAGATGTCCCAAATGGCCACAGTGACAGAATGTCTATAGATGAATGTGACAAGATGGCTTCGACAATACAAACTGTCTTCACTAGAAACACACAAGAGAACAGTCTAGTGAATAAGAATTCTAATATGAACAAGGATGTTTTCTAGAAATAGGTTCATCTGGAACACCCTTCTCACAATATGGGGAATTTTCATGAGGACCAACCACCACCGACCATAGCCTAAAGACAAGATCATCCAAGACTTCCTTATCCTTCAACTTCTCGAAACATGTTTCACCGGATGAGAGCACTTTTTCTATAATATCTAGATAGAGACCCCATAAAAATAGGGGTTTTCAACTTATCTTCTAACTCTCATGATAAATATATTGGAACCGGATCATTGAAATGGTAAATGTACGACATTAAAAACCAATGGCCCTATCGAACATCACATAACTCTTCCACCTTCCTTAGAATCACCTCCTCTAATACGAACCTTTGAATGAATGTTTCCTTGAACACCTCACACATCATCTCAACATTAATTGATGGTGGGGAATCCAACACCCACCCACCCAAATATGAACCTTAAAACAATCCTAGGATAGCTCAAATTATGACAACCTTGGGAGTTCCCAAAATCCTGAAGACATTTTCAACCTCTTCAAGACACTCCAAATCCTCTAACGGACCCCGATCAACATTCAAAAAAAGAAAAAATCAAGAAGGAACAGTAACTAGACATGATTCCTTACCACTTTTTGAGGCCCTTCTAGGTTGTATATCCTCATAACAATGAAAATAAAAAACCAAATCTTGCATTAAACCGAGGAAAACAAAAAAAGAACACTTGAGACAAAATGAAAAAATCTCTAAATCTAAACATATACATACAAAACCAAAAATAAATCATCCAAAAACTATGATCTCTTTTAAATATCAGGACTGGATCCTCTCAAGGCCAATTCCAAAATAGCAAAAACCCATATTTCAAAGGAAAAAAAAATTGATGCCACTATCTCATTCAAATTCTTTTTCAAAAAACCATTACAATCCATTAATTCCAAAACCCAACCTGTGGTATCTTATGAACCATTACATGTGTGTCCATCCATTTCCACCCATGCATTCCAACAAACACTTCCCACACACCCAAAAACATGAAAACTTCCATAAAGAATACCAAGGATCATATCCAATCCATATTTTCAAACCCAAAACACATTCAACGTTTCAAGACCCACTTTACAAGTTCAAAACAATTTGTTGGTAAACACATCCATTTTAAAATCTATTTCCTTTTTAAAATCCACATTAATTTTTATCATATTCATACACCCAAAAAATTAAAATTGAACAAAACTATGAATGAACTACCGAAATGAGGAACTAGTGTATATGCCTAACCCCACGACATGGTGGTGGGCCATTCCATAAGTAAGGCCTAACACATAGAGGACCTTGAACCAGGAACATGGACTCCGCATGGGTCACTGCCCTATATGAGGCCACAACATGTCACTAGTTCAACCCCATTTTCATCCCTCAATCCAAAACAACTGAGGACAAAAAACTCAAAACCCATACTACCCCAGGTGACTCGAGGATCAGTGTGAGAAAGAGTTCACTAAACTCTTCCTACACCCACCTCACAAGTCCTAAAATTCCTAATCTTCATCTATGAGAAACTCCAAATATCAAGAACCTAATATAGTACCATTTTTTCATGAACCAAAGTGAGTCGACCCTGAACCAGTCACCAGAGTCGGCCCGTGGAATGTCCTGAAGGGCATTCCCAATCCTCATGGGATAGAACTAGTGGCGGGAATCAAAACATACATGTGGGAACAATTTAAGCCAAAAAAACCAGGAGTAGATAAATAAATAAATAAATGAAACTAAACTAAACAACCATATCACAAAAAATTACAAATGGATCAATTAAAAAATAAAACTAAATAGACTAAAAACTAAAACTAGCTATCTGGAACATTTCCACGTAGTCTCAATGTGACCTCTTGGTCACCACCAACCACAAGACCGATATTGCTCCACAGTCAGAACATACTAGGAAATCTAAAAACAATTTTAACCTGCATATGGAAATATAGGATATGTGTGAACACTGAAATTCACATTATTAATTCGAAAGATATATAATAGATTCCAAGTGTTCCCTTTCCCAAATCAGTCCAATGAAACTAGTTTGAAATACAATTACAAAAAAACATTGGTTTTCCCACGTTTTTCAAATCAACACACAACACATCTCATTTCCCAAACGAAAATCCATTTTATAATAAAATTCCAAAAAAAAAGAAAAACCACTGTAATGCTAAAAAGAAATAGGCAAGGAATGAAGGAATAGAAACTTGTGCAACAGAAATTTAACAAAAAATATAAATAATAAATAGTGGTCAGCATAAACATACCTAGAAAAACCCTGGATGTACTTGGTTTGTAACCACCCATTTGGGTATGGTGAAGCCCCTATGTCAATAACCAACTGGCTTCTCTATTATAGCCTCACCAGTGGAAAATCCTCCATTGCTTGTCTATAAATCCCAAGGGTACTAACCCATCTACTCAGGGCCGGTAAGCTATCATCACTCAATTATCTAAAAGACACCCATTAATCCATGGTGGTACCAAATCTATGCATCTATGAGTCCAAAACACACGTGAATTAGGTAAGATATCAGCACTGCACCTGCCTACCCCAAATAGGGACACCAATATATGATAACTCGTAATGGGAAATCCCTCTTATAAAGATTCCCACATATAAATATAGGTACATTTCACATCACTCAACGTGCTAACCAGGCATCCATACCATATAAACATACATACCAATTTATAAAAAAACATTTTGTTGCCAATAGGGCACACACATTTTCCAATCACAATTATTTCTAAAAGTTAACACAAACATCATCTTTGAGTTGAACGAGACAAAAGATATTTTTTCTAAACATCTCTAAAATCATTACTAAAACACCAAACCAATACTGCTTTTATATTTACAATGCAAAATTGGCCCTTAAATTCCAAACACACACCAGAACACTTCATGATTACCAAACGTGCCATTACGCTTTCCAAACTGACACCAAATCATGTTTCTAGTCCAAACAGGATGAACCATGAGAAACACATTTACATTCAGGTTTTCCAAAACCCATGAATCAATACATTACCATTATAAATGAAATAAGACCATTTCATTAAAAGGGAAAAAAATAAGAACTCTTTTGGAAACTGTGGTTTAGATAAAACATGAACTAAAAGCACCATCTACATTTGAGGGGACATCCATTGTTGAACCTTGTGAACCCATGGATGTTCCAAATTCTAATGGGACACCAAATTCCAAGAAGATACATGAAAATAAATTAGTTTCATTAGTTTCCTTGAAACCAAAACCCACCAGTTACATTATTGAAAGAACACAACCATCTATTTTAATCCAAAAAACCCTTTCCAAGACATTTCAACACATTTATCAAACAAAACATTACCAAATCATGCACACCGAATCAAACTAAAAAATAACCAATTTTCATCACAACATCATTAAATTTGTGCTTTTAATAAAAACCACAAATACCACTTTACAAGAACCATATCATTTAAAATAACACGCAAGGTTCCATAAATCTAGAAAATTCACACAAATCTTTTTTAAAACCTATTTTTAGCAAACTGAAAAATTTCAAGAATTCCATAATAAGTTAAAAAAGGGTTCTATAGATGTGTAAATTAAATTGATAGATTTATTTTAAATTTTAATCATAAAAGGAAATTCCTTTGGAAATAAACACATGGAAACACCAACTATAACCATGTTTGGATGGGACAAAACTCAAAGGAGAGGAATATATGAGCCTTATAGACAATCCTCACACACAAGCCATAATAAAATCGAAAAAAATATTTTCCAACCCTAACCATAGGGTTCTTCTAAGAATAAATCCCCAAAATAAACCCTAGTAAAGGGGTGAGAAAGGGAGAAAGAGAGGATAAATGACAAAAAAATATAGGGATATAAACATAGATTTGAAGGATAAGCAACCTCATTGGATTGCATGAACTCGAAGAGGGTTAGGGAGGACTACATGATACGCCAAAAAGAGATGGGGGAGAGGGAGCCTGAATTATGGTAAAAAGGGTGGATAGAGAAAACATAAAAACTTGTTTTTGTTGACCTGGAACAACTTCACGGTTTGGATGCAAGGTTTTCCAATTCAAGCAGTAACCGTATGAACCTCCCTAAAAATAGGTCATGGTTAATAGTAGAATACCGATCGACCATGAACTGGCCATTCGATTGGTTCAGTCCAGCCTACACCGACCGCACTGCATGTCTATACTATTACTACTAACTTTACGACACCTGGAAAGATCACCTAAAACACCAAAATTTCAAAATTTCGATTGGGCCCCAAACTAGAACCTAGACCAAAAGACCAGGGGATAATAAAATAATAAAAATATGGAGTATATGAAGTCAGGTTGTGACAATTCAGATACCATTAATACATTTTCTAACTCTTCTAAATATCTTATTTTAAATAATAAATATAATAAGTTAAATAAATGTGACCCACAAGAAATAAATAATAAACATTCTCTAGTTATAAAAAGATTGTCTAATCTTGTTAATAATTCGATTTTTTGTAATTTTTATCATAGATTCAAGAAAGGCAGAAAATACATAAACGATTATTCAAATGTTATATGCCAAGAATGTAATAAATATGATCATTTTTAACTTGATTGTACTAAAATGAAGAAGAAAAGTAAAAATATAAGTATTTATTTAAAAGAAAATAAGATCAAATACTGAAATCTTTAGATACCTTGAGTACTACTGAAAGTGAAATATATATAGATATTTCATCAGAATAAATTGGAACAAAAACTAGAAAATAGTTTTATTTCATTAAAATAATCTAAGGAATGAAAAATTCTTCATCGAAAAGGTAACTACAAATTCCTTGAAGAAGAATTCTTTATTAAAAATGTACTTATAATACTAATTATGATTATTTAACTTCATCAATAGATGGAAAAGATAATCTATCATAAGTTGAGAAATTAAATTCATTGGAAGATGGAGAATTATTACCTATAACAGAAAAAAATGGCCATATATATGCCCATTATGAATCAAGAAAATAGTAAAGTAAACAATACTTATCAGTTTTCAAAAATAAAACTTATTAAATATAATAAAATAATTTTAAAATTATCTTTATGAATGTTAAAACATTCAACATAATTATATTCCAAAACTAATTCATGAATAAAATATGTTGATTATAATTTATTAGATCAAAAATAGGATAAAGACAATTAGAATTTTATTTTTCAACTTATTTCAGAAGATTATTTTTAAATGAAGCTTTTTTAAGACATTAATTCAGAATAATGAAATTTTGATAAAAATGTATAAAAAAATAAGACCTCATAGAACATCAAGTGGAATAGGATAATCCTCTACTATAAATTATTTTCAATCAAACTATTATATACAAAAATTTGTATCTTTTTTGTAACAAATTACAAAGATGAGATAATTAGATTAAATATTTCACTCAAAACAATGTTAAGGCTTTTGGTTTTTTCAAATATTTAGTTTTAGAATAACTGGAAGTAATATAACATAAAATATTTAAACAAATTTGGGTTCATAAAATCTTATTTTCTAGTATAAATAGAAACAAATATGTGTGGGTACCAAAAACCAAATTTAATATTTTTTAGGAAAAGAATATGATTATCAATATTATCAAAATGCTACATTGATAGTGGTTGTTATAGATGTTTTGTTTCATAAAATATATATTTTTAAATTAAAATAAATTTAATGGAGGAAGATTCACTTTTGGAGACAATGTACATTATAAAATCATCATAATATATGACATTTCCATTGTTGTAAAATTATTAATTGAAAATATTTTATACTATATTAGACATAAGTAAATCCCTATTAGAATAAGTTATTTATGTGATGATGGATATTATCTGAACCTCTACAATGAAAAAATTATTTTTCAATATCTAGAATTTAATTTCAATTTACCTTCATATATGAATGAAAATATACAAACAGTCAACATGTAACATTTTTGTCATTATAATTTTCCAATATTAAGGGAAATATTATACTTACCTTGGTTTTGTAATATGATTATAGGACACTATATGTTTCTAAATATAACTAAATTTTTTTTGGAAATGAAATATTTGGGATCTACCAAAAATTATGTCTAATTCAACCAGAGTATATGATCCAGGTCAATTTTTTAAGAAACATAATATAGTTATAAATATAATAGTGAAGTTTCAACTACCAAAGCTTAATAATTAGTTAACATGGATATATTTATCCCTACAAAAACTAGATGTATTGTAGGGAAAACCATGTTTATATCTTGGTTCATGGTTACACTAGATTACTCCTTTTTCTTAACTCATAAATACAAATCATTTAATGATTATATGGAATTTCATGCTACTATGTGAAATTTTAAAAGTGAAACTTTGGTTATTATCAAGATTCTTAATGGTGGTGAGTTTTTAAAATCCGATTTTGATGTTTTTTGTATTAGAAAAGAATTACTCATAATTTTTCTACTCCTAAAACACCTCACAAAATGATGTAGTTGAATAAAGAAATATGATTTGATGGAAAATTACTCAAATTTTGGGATGTGTATACTCTATTACTATCCATTTTTGGGATGGGTAAGTGAGTACTTCCTACTATATATATTATTAATAGAGTTTTACTCTAACAATTTCTTAATAAAACACATTATGAGTTGTCGACCATAATAAATTAAAAACATTATTACTTTAGAGTTTTTGATGTAATTTATTCATATTAAATTAAAAGATAATTTTTATATACTTTATCCAAAAAAATAAATGAATTTTTATTGGTTATTCTACAACTGGTATGTATTATTGATTTTTTAATAAAATAATTGATGTTTTTTAGAAATATTTTAGGTAAAGTTTGATGAATCTGGTTATTTGTTTCTCTAACGCCATTGGAAATTCAAAATATCTAGAATTTTTTCAAATTTCCATCTATTAATTTACCTGAAGATAATTTAGAAATACTTATTATAAATTATCACGATATAAGACAATAAGATTTTAATTATTAAAAAGATACTTTAAAAAATGTACATATATTAAATAAAGATCATTTTAACACCATACCAAAAAATCAATCAATCCAATGAAATTATACTTCTAGTTATATTATTAATGATTTAATTCAACCAGATAAAACTAGATTTTCCCAATGAAATCATTATGATCATCATACCTTGTAATCAAAATTATAACCCAAAATATTAGATGACTGATTATGTGATGATTTTTGGGTATGTTCCATGAAATAAGATATCAAACAGTTTAAAAGAAACCAATTTTGTACCCCAATTGAACATCATAATAATATTCTAATAGTTGGAGTAAAAGGGGTTTTTAGAGAAAAAATTGATTAAAATGGAATCATTATTATAAATAATAAAAACTTTTTCTCAAGTCTATTTTAAAGAGGAAATAACAAACTGGAGTGAAATTTTTTTACTATTATCTAAACTAGAATCTATCATGATTTTATTTTCCTTTATATCTTAACTTAATTTTATATTTTTTAATGTTTTATTAAAACATATTTTTTTAATCATTATGTACTGGAGGAATTTAATATTTAAAAACCTCCTAGTTTTCAGGATAATAAATTTTTATATTGAGTATTTTGGCATGTGAGAAAAATTTCTGGACTTAAACAAACCAAAAGAGTTTGGTAATATATACTAACTTGATATTCACTACAAAATAATTTTGATAATTGAACTGTTTATAAAACTATTTCTATAAATAAAACTATGAAAAACACCATATTTTTTTAAAAAATCTATTAAGGAAAATATTTGTGGTTAAACTCAAAAGTAATGTTTAGCTTGTTTTTTTGACTTATGAAAAATTATTTTGAAATGAGCATGATAAGAAAACTAAAATTGTCACTTTAATTTCATATTTTTAAATCATAGGAAGGAAATATTTTAATTTCATATTAATGTATTAATAATTTACTCAAAAATATTTATTTTTAAAATGTATCAAACATAATCACTCCTTTAACAATATCTATCACGCATTATTTTGGATGTATCTGGTAAATTAGTTGATCAAAAACATTATAGAAGTGTGGTTATATTTTATTATTTACTATTTCTTGTAAACCAATAATAATATTTTTTATATTTTTAGGTTTGATATTTCAATCCGATATATAATAATCTCACCTAAAAGTGGTAAAACGTATTTTTAGATAACTTAAGGGTACATCAAAAAATGGATTTTGTTATTTTTTTAAAATTGTTTTGTTTTTAAAAGTTACTCATATGGTGAATTATGAGGTTGTGGGTTTGATAAAAAGTTAAATTATAGAACATTTAATTTCTTTGGAGAAGATTTATTATCTTGGTCTATAAAAAATTTGTATCACTTCTACTAAAAAAGTAGAATGTGCAGTAGCCAGAAGTATTTTTCCTCAAGTGATGTAGATTAAAAACACACTCTGGGATTTTTTTTTGTTTTATTTGAAATAAAGACCTTTATGATAATAAAATATTCATTTCATTATCTAAAAAACCATCACATCACTAATAATTAAAACACGTAGATGGAAAAATCCATTTCCTTAGGGTTCACAAAGAAAAAGAAGATATTTTCTAGAATTTATCTTAATGTAAAATAATTTTTCTAATATTTTTAAAAAACTGATTACTTCTGATAGATTCAAATTCATTAAATATCTGATTTCAATGATCAACTTTAATTGAAATTAAATATAATTCTTTTCTTAATCTATCTCTTTACGATAAAAACTACTTTATCAAAAAAGGGGAGAATATATTCAAATATATATGATTTTAAAATTTATCTGGTATTTAAATATATATGATTTTAAAATTTATATGTTTTTTAAATTTATATAATTTTAAAATTTGTTAGATTTCCATACATATATTATTTTAAAACTTATCTATTTTTCAAACATATCTATCTTTAAAAATTACCATTTTACATCTTCTATATTTATTTATGATAATCAAAAGGCTGATAAATTTTATAAAAAATGTTTTTTTATGAATTTACCCAATATATATTCTTTTTCATTTTTTTATTTATTTATCAGATATATTATGAAATTAATTTTAAAAGGGGTTATTATTTATTAACAAAGGTTGTTTAATCATTTTCTCATAAAAGGGGCATAAAATCTATATCATTAAAAATAAATGGGGATTTATTCCAAATTTTAGTTTGTCTCTTGAATTTTTTTTATCTTAAATTTATAAAAAAGGGTAAGATTATTGAGAAGATTAATGATTCAATTACCAAAATCTTTATACATTTAAAAATTCATAATAAAATTTATGAAATGTTACCTAAAATAATCTTTTTTTTTTCATTTCTTATCTTATGAATATTGAAATTTTGGAAATAGAAATAATTATTCCCTAAACTGTTTTACAAAAATAATATGATCTAAAATATGATTCTAGATTATATTCATTAGATTTATAATCTCCTTATCAGGGCTTATAAAATCATTGGTTGTGGATGCAACACATTTATATCATTTGTAAATGAATAATTTCTTACCAATGTAGTTATAACTGACCCCAAGTATTATGAAATTTATCCATTGATGAATTGTATATTTTTACCTATAAATAAATTTCCACACTGGGAATTATAAGTACCAATGATGATAAAAACCATTTTTAGTTTGTTTTTTATTTTTAATCTTTGAAATTTCATGTTCTTGAGAGTAATTCCAATCTGTGTATTTTTTATATCAAATATCCTTATCTATGATTCACTATTTTGTGTGGATTTATTTCAAATATCATAGAAATTTACATTGTAGTAGTTTTTCCACTAATATTTCATGATTGTTGAATTATGAAGACAGGAAGACAAGGAATTTTATATTCTAATCATGGGATTATATGGAAAATAATACATAGTTCATGTAACTCTATTATGGTGAAGTTAGCTACAACACACAGGTATAGTCAAGGGATTCTCGGTATAGAACGATAGACATTCCAATATGTTTAAAATTAAGGATACCATACAAATGGTTGAAAGTGATGGATATACTGGATTTAGTTTAATCATATACCCTTCACATCATTTTTAAATCATATGTAATATAATATCCATTTAAAATATTATTTGGATTATTACTAACAAAAAATATGTGGTTTTTTTGAAAATTTTATTTTGTTAAATGTTTCTCTAATAATTTAAAAAATTGATCATCATTTTTTCATAGAGCTAACTATATTTTATAAGGTATTTATTTCAAATACTCTGATATTTAATTTCATTGGTAATTTGTAAAATGTATCAATCTTTTATTTTGTCAATGATTTGAATAATAGACCATATTAATACTTAAAAAAGATGAAATTTGTCTGTTTAAATTTAAAAAAATCACCACAAACCCTATTGAATTTAAATTCCCATTATACCATGGGAAAATAGTGTTTTTAATGAACCAAACTAACACATTGGGGTATATTTTTTTTAATATAATTTATTATAATTTCAATACTACCAGGAATTTAAAATAAATAATAAAATATTCATCTATATTATTGTTTTTACTCGGAAAAATTCAATTATTTTTTGATAAAAACCATTCAAATTCATCCTTGTTTTCCCAAAATGGTGTATTTCACTTATTTTATGGAATAATAATATTGAGTGAGTTCAAGATATTGGTTTTGAAAAAACACCAAAAACTTGTTTTTTGTTGGGTACATTCTGTATGTACTACTACACCATATAGAGTGGGTTAAAGTAGTCTTTTTTGTTGAAAATAAGACAGAATAACTTCATGGTTGAAAGGAAAATTTAATAAACATGACTCATATAACCAAACATTGGATCAGTGGTGGTTGATAATGAAAAATCACTTTTTCGTATTATCAATGATTATTGTGATACTTCTAGAGAAAATTTCTATTTTTATAGACCATCTGAAATAGATAAATTATAAACTCAAATTAAAATTTATTTACTAAATTGTTATGTTTTTATAGATGCATTTTTCATATTATAGAGTTAAGACATTGTGAACTCATCTCATACAATCATAGGTTGAAAATCCTATTCAATAAATATACAAAAAAATATATATAACAATGTACAAATTCTCACTATATCAACAAAGGAGACATAGTATATAAAAAATAAATGGACATGATTTAAACCAATGTAATAGTCCTGCTTTATATCAAAGAAATAGAAATTATATATATATCCAATAAATAGAAATTCATTGGGAAATATCACACACTAAAGAAACATAGAGGGAAATGAAAAAAATATGCATGCTCACATTGAAAACATCATAGTGGAATGCCAAAAAAGGTGATGAACATGGAAAAAAGATATAATATTGGAATGAAATTATAGAATCAAATTAAGAACTAACTATTGAATACATGTTATAAATAATAAAAATATTGGTAGATAATGAGAATAAATCTAGAGAATAATATTTTTCAATGATTACATTAAATAAATACGGGTTTGGTTCAAGAAACCTTGTTTCTACCTATATTCCATAGAAATATGTAAGTCCATTCACCTCTTGAAATATGTATAGGTTTCAATATCGACTAAGCACTAAACACTTCATTAATATAGTATTATAATTGGTCATTTAAAGTGAAAATAAGTAAAAAATCACTATTCCCACAAATAAACTTTTATTAGAATAATATATGTAGTACTAATAAAACTAAATTATCAAATTCATTGTAATTATGTTTATGATAATTTTTTTTTAAAATAAATAATAATAAACTTTATCTACGGAAGATATTTTCCATAGAAACAAAATAAAAAGTATATTTTTTCATTAAATTCATTATATACTAATTTCTATAAATGGAATCATGAAGACACAAAACAAACATATGATCAAACAATTATTCCATGGAAAATAAATTTTTAAATAGATAAAACATCTTAAATAAATTTTTCTTATAAACCCAAAACAAATAAAAATTGTAATTGATTACACATGAATAAAAAAATACATTATCAAATGCTAAAATTGATATCTACCATAAAAAGGATAAATGTTCTAGGATTATGAGTGCCCAATCGAATCTCTAGGCCACCCCCTTTCCTGCCTCCCTCAGTATGTACCCACTACCATCTACTAGGTACCTGGTGTGTGATGAAATTTTAAACTGCATGTATGAAATATCTTCTTAGCCTTTTTGAAACCCCAAAAACATATACTAATCCTTGAACCGTGTGTAAAAATATCAAATATTACATACATGATCACTCAAATTCATACCTAAATCCAGAAATGAAAAAACACATGCTCTGGATCCAAAATTCAAAGTATCCAATGTTTTTACCATTATATATAATATTTAATTTCATAAAAATGCATTAATTTATATAAAAGGGTTATATATTTTTACATTGGAAATATTTTGAACAAGTAAAAATGTGTTTTGATCTTATAATTGTATTATTTTGAGCCTATTCAAAAAAATGTAATAATTTTTATAGTTGATCAGAATGAATTTAACTAGGTTATATCTATATTTATTTTTAAATGACTATAGATAACTTTAAATTATAAATTTTGAATCATTTTTCTTTGGTATTTTTAGTCATGATGACTTTGGTGGTTTTGAAAATATACTTTTTTGTGGCTAAATTTGTTTGTATTTTTTTCGTTGTGTTAAAGTGGATTCATTGAAATGTGATTTATTTAAATGTATAAGGTTATGTTTTCTTTTCAATTTTCATTAAAATACTTTGATTTAATATTAACATGGTTGATTTAAACCTCCTTTTGTTTTATGTTAAAATGGATTTCTTAATTTTATGTGACATTGGATACTTAATCCACACTTAGTCCAAATATTTTTTGTACCTATTGTGTTTCATGGTATATTTATTAAAAGAAATTCCTTATAGGTGACATCAACTGATAGTTTGTAGAGGTGGTCGGATGTGGTGGATGTGGTGGTTTTCATGTTTGATGAAGGAAGATATAGTTATAAAGGTGTTTGGATGTGGTGTATGTTGGGAATAATTGGACGTTAATGGGTTGTGGATTGTTATTTTTTTAACATATATATGTTTTTTGTTTGATAAATATAATTATGAAAAATGGTTGTTGACTTTTTTATGTTTATATGTGTGTTGTATACACACAAGTATAGAATATTATTTTGGTTTCTAGTTGATTGATTTTTATTCAAATTATTGTTATGTATATGTTGATATATGTGCCCTATATATTATTATTTTTAAAATTATACATTATTTAAATTTTCAATTATTCCATTTTATTATTATTTTTATATTAATTTCCATTAAATGAAACCATCACTATATTAGTTATTAGTGTTTATAAAAACTATATGTATCTATATTTTTGTGTCTGTAAACATCCATTAAACTGATTAAAAAAATTAAGTTATAGACCATTGATAAATTAATAGATACCCACTAAACATTGGTTATGAAATACACTTATATAAACCAATAAAAAATTAATAACAAATTATTCATATTAAATTATAGTAATAATAAATGCAGTTGTGTAAACCCCCAGTATTAGAGAAATTAATTACTGTAAAAATTATCACTAATTCAAACCAAAATCTATTTTGAAATAGTTATTTTATTATAGTGACATGACTTGAGAGTTGAAAAGGTTCCTTTCAATAATTCATTTGAAAAAATGGATAATAATTAATAATAATGTCACAAAGGGTTCATGCATTGGAGCTAATGTTCATAAAGAACCTTCTATAAATATTGAAATTTTCTAAGAAAGACATAAATCGTTGATAGTTTTTTAGAGTAAAGGTGATTAATGATATCTACCTTGGATTTACCAATGTTTATCCATTTAAGAAATATAATATTCCAAAGGAATAACCCATCCTACCACATTAATAAGAATTTTTTTATATTTTAGAATAACATTTTTATAATCACATATTTTTATATAATTATTTATAATTTAAAAAAATATCTCAAATCTATCCATAAAATGGAGAATTCATCCATAAATAATTTTTGATACTCCCCCACTATGTTTTGTTAAATTCCCATCATGTAATGCTTGATGTTACAAGGATAATTTCATAATGCGAGGGGAATGTATTCAAAGGAAAAGTTTCCAAATGGACAACTAAAAAAATCAATGGTTTTTTAGGGAAACAACAATTTTATTATACCTTGAATACCCAAATATAATGTATTACAACTCATATCACACAATTTTCTCAAGGAACTGATCAATTAAGATAGTAGAAAATGATTTCTCTTAGTATAGAATTTCAAATTTCTATAATTTGGGTCAGACACTACTCACCATTTGCATCGTAATTCAATCCTTCTTAGGAACTACGTGAATTGGACATACCCACTCACTCTATGAAAATGGTTATATAATAATAACTTTCACTAACATAAGGATTTAATTTTTCCAAACATCCATTAAATTGGTATGTTGTCTTGGTTGATATTAGAGAGAATGATTTGAATATGTTTCATGAACAATAATATGGGTCGTTATGAGTGCTCAAATTCAATTAATACTAGAAAGGGTTAATAAAATTAAATTTTATTCTTTATTAAGAAATCAAAAATCATTATTTCTTGGATTGAGTTTATATAATAATAAATCATAACATTAATGCTATAATTATTCCCTAGAAATGTAAAAATAAGTGATGTGGGTAGGAACCTGAGTTCATTCTCACGTTCCTAAAATTTACCAATGAAAAATTAGGAGTTGGAATTAGACTTGGTCACCTTTTCAATAGTTTTTTAAGATACCAAGATGACCAGATTAGTGATTTTAATTGTTATAGAATGAAATATCGTTATCTTTCCCAGAGTCTTTATGATTATTAATCCCAAGAAATCATCAAATGATCTATATAAAAAATCAATCCAAATATTAAAAGTTCCATCATATGAGAAAAGGATATCAATTCTCTTATAACTTAAAAAACCATTAATAATTAGTTAATTTCTATAAGGTTCACTTTCTACTATACCTTTCCAATTCACCTCATGAGCCTCATCACCATCATTGATTTTAGATATTGCATTATATATTCTGATATTAAGGCTAGTGTTCCCAAAAGTTATTGTTTTGTTGACATTTCTAAACCCTAGGGATGAGTTAATTATTTCTAAAAAAGGATAAATAATGGTAATGGGAGTTTGTTCCATGGTACCAATGTTTGGATGATTTTCAAGGATAATAAAGTAAGTAGGGTAAATTAAATTCTCATCTTTTACCAATATATTCATTAAAATACCCTTAGGTACCCCAACATAGTGATTGGTGAGTTTGATAGAGACATATGTCATTCAGAGTTCCTTAAGACCTAACTAAATAAATAGTATATATAAATAGGGTAACACATAGTCCTAGATCACATAGGGTTAATGACTTCGACCCTAGTAATTGAGAGCCAGTTTCTTCTTTATAACATTGACATATGATAGAAGGAGTCACATCACGAATGACTAAGTACAATACTAGTCTTGTTAAAAATGGTTCATACATGATTCCCAAATAAAACATCAACTCATAAATTAAAACATAACATTTTTTTCAAGGATATCATTATTCCCTCTAAAATATCTTTGAATATCTTTCATAGAACACTTCCTAGATTGATGGGAATGAAAACAAATTATGGTTGAAATCAAATCCTTAGTAAGTGTTAAGTACCATGGAATATATCATCAATCAGCAACTATAATCCACATTGAATGGAAAATTACTAAACACACATTCCCTTTAAATAATTTTATTATCATGATTAAGTATGGAATAATCAGTATGAGAAGGTAAATACCATAAAACACTTTCAATTTATCCAATAATTGATAATGAAATGAATCCAGATATAATATCTTATAAAATATATCATGAATAATAATAAATAAATTATTGATGGAGTAAATTATTATGTATTGTATGTCATGGTATTATGCATCATGATACATATACTATCAATATCATTCACAATACATTTTAAAACTTATGGGTAGGTATATATCAGAAACTCATTTAACTCATTCTAGCCAAGAAATTCATCTCATGAGACTATCGATGCATCAAGGGGATATATATAACTAGGACACACCGATATCTTCATATCGAAAGTACACCTCATATATCTAATAACTTATTTAATTCTTAAATAATATTCCTTATAGATAAATTTCTATGCCATGTAGGGAACACAGTTTAATAATAATTTTCCTAATCAACCATATATCATTCAAAGTAAAATACTTTATATTGAAATGATATTTGATTTCATTAACAATTTTATCCATGATAAATAATATGGATATATATGGGAAATTTTATTTCAAATGGTAATAAAGAACTGAATATTTATAGGGAATGTTAATGATTACAAAATTTAATCGGGAAATAGAATTTCAATAATTTATATTACGAATTGGTCCTTTTAGCCCGTTACCCTTCCAATAAAATGATGTATGTTCTGTGTGGGGGTAGTTTGAGTGTTTTGGGACATGTGAGTCATTCCAATAGTGTCTCATTTCAAAAGCTTTCCAAATTTCCTATTTTCCTATGTTAACACATCATAGAGGTATCTCGTCCTGCTGGAAAATCATCCTGGTGATAGCTCATCCTAGTGGTAGCTCATCCTGGTGGTGACTCATCTGGAGGTGACTCTTTGGAGGTGACACATCTAGTGGTGACTCATCCTGGCGGTATAAGTGACTCATTTTGACAGTTTTCAAAATTTCTATAATGTTCTAGTTTTTATAGAATTTCCCTTTATACATATTTTTTTTATGAAAAATTAGTTTAATTCCATATTTAATATATTTGGAAGACATTTCAAATGATGTAAACCATATCTTTAATTTTCAAAATGACTAAAACATTTTAAATGGTCAAAACATGTGGTCTTGGTTAGATCCTCATTTATTGATAATTTAAACTATATTCAATCCTCATGTCTCATATATGATCTTTATAAAGTCGAGATATCCTTCCCTCCATTCTTTCGATCCAGGTTTCTCTTGAGACGATACATCCCCATGTTCTTCTTTCTCAGATAGTTTTCTTATACGTTTTTCATGTTTCCCTAGAGTGATTTTTTTGTACACACGCATTTTTTTTTGTGCAACTAGGTAGTGTCGATCATCTTTCTTCCAAGTAGGATTTCCATTCTCTTTCTTATTTATGTATCATGCATGATGGGTATATAAAAATTCATACATGTGTAGATATTTGATTCCTGATTAATAAAGATAATCGAATTTTTTTAAAATCAACATAAAGGGGTTAGGGAATGTGACATATGATATTATATGTTTTATCTGATTTGATTTTCTCTATTTTGATGTTCTGAATTATGTCGGGTAAATTACCCATTAAAATTTTGGTCGTTGGGGGTCCCTTTTTGTGCTTATGGTGAGGTGAACTATAGAATGGATGATTTTTTGATGTTGAAGTCACTTGTTATTAAATTTGTTGACTAAGTACATTCGGTTAATAAAATAGATGCCCCAATATCATATGTATTGTTTGATAACACCCTTAATCAATACAGTAAAATTAAATAAGGAATTCCTTGATAAATATGAAAATATTCTTTGATATAGTAGGTGTTGTGTCATGTTTGTAGACATTTTTGTGTGTTGTGGACTGGATTTTTGTATATTATAGATGGGATATACCTATGTTGTGATATTTGGTGGCAACTAATGAGGCGTTTTATATATTGGGGTTCCAATTATGGTTGTTGTGATGTTGTATTACAATGGAGCTATAGAGGAATGTGGAATTGGTTTTGACTAATAAATTGTTACTTATATTTCTCTGCTTTATATATGTTGTGATTTGATAGTTTCTTTGTAATTATTGAGGAGAAATGAACAATAATCATGAAATAGAATTATTACATTTTAATTATTTAAACTACATTGTTAACGTAACTGGTTAGTAATAAAGAATATGAAAAAATGTTTAACATTAATTAAGGCCCGAAAATGAACTATGGCTTGTGTTTTTCTTTTATGGTGTTTTTTATTTATAGGTGGTGGAGAAGTGTGTAAGTAATGATTAGGTTGTTGTTTTTTTAACAATATAGGTTGGGATTGTGTTCCTTTCTCTATATATATGTTAAAACATTGTATGTTACTATGATTTATATATGCACCTCACCCTTGTCAATCACTATGTTCCAATAGAAAAATAGTCATATGGGAGGGTGTCTTTCCCAACATCCTGATGGGAGGATGGACGGCTGGACACCCTCTCTTCTATGCTCCCTCATCCATGCCGTATTCTCCTGGTTGTCTTCAGGAGAGTTACGATGTGGTGTCCTAGGTTTATTTGGGATGAGTTAGGGTGTGCTTTCCATAGTGTATTCTAGTATTCGTTGTGTCATACGACATATGTTTTGGGATAATATGTGTGGTGATGGCCCATGTGTGTGCGGGCGGGATGAGATGTGTTGTGATGGCCGAGGTATGGGTGGGTGGGATTTCATGTGTTGTGATCGACCATATGTGTGTGGGTGGGATGTGATGTGAGGTGTGGCCCAGGTGTGTGTGGGTGGGATGTGATGTGATATATTCAGAAAAGTATGGAGGACCAGAAAAAAAAAAGTTGGGGTGTGAGAGAGGAAAATTAGTGGGAAAGTGTTTCCTTTTACCTTATCATTGATGTTATTTATGACATATTATATTACATAGATGCGTTATTTAGTGAGTGAGACATGGTTAGGATGGGTTTATGTTTAGTACACCTATTAGGCATTGTTTGGTTTTGATGTTTTATCACTGGTGAATTAGTATTCTCCTTCCACTTGTGCATGAGAGACATTGGATTTCCTAGTCAGTATACATGTATGATCACCCTAAATATATTAAGATTGTTTTCAGGTATCTAGGACGATTACATGGAACTTGTGGGATGTTTCTATCCCGAACCATGGGACAGTTAATGTGTTAGTGCTCAAGTTTTTTTGGGTATTTTCTTTGGAGAATTTTACTTGTTTCAATTTTATTTACACATACATGGTAGGATAGTTTTTGGTTTTTTATAAATATATGTCATGGAGTTTGTTTTGGATGATAAATCCTATCTCTCTATCTTGTTTCCTTAAAAAGGGTAATTTCTCCCATATTGTGATATTTGTACACCCTTGGTGTAAGTTGAAAACCCATGGCCTACTGGAGGTGGAACTCGGGGGGGGGGGGGTATTATCTCCCTTTCTTCATTATAGCCTAGAAGGGTAACTTTGTAGGGAGGGGGTCTTGACAAAGTGGTATCAGAGGTCATGGTTCAGATATACGTTGGAGTTTTGAGTTTAGAACCACGAGGAATGAATGGGTTGCATTGGAAATAGTTTAAATTGACCTTATTGTGTGACATATCCCAAGAAGACTGGATTAGACATGCGATTTTAGGGCCCCCTATGATCTAGTGAATTGACACTAAGATTATTGATTGACCAAGTTATATGGGACTTATTTCATGGTAGAGTCCTAGGAGAGTTACATGCATAATGATTACCATTGTTCTTGTTGGAATTGGGTTTTTTTGGGTAAATTCATTGTGGATTAAAAGTAATAAATAGATTAAAGTTAATTAAAATATATCATAATAAAAATGCATACAACTGGGATTAAGAAATATTTGTATCACTTTTAGCTATCATTCATGGTCATCAACATCGTGTGTCTTGGGTAGTGGAGGTTCATCAAGATTTCTCGGTTCATCAGTGGAGGGTTTATCCGACTGAGGATGATGATTAGTGGAAGAGGATGTTGTGCGCTTTCTAGTGGAAGGCTTTGGAAAAGTATGAGAGGATCATTTCTAATATATAAATAGAAAGTTGTGTAGGGAATATAGAGATCACTTTTTTATTAGAGCCCTGATGGAGTACATGGCTTCTTTAGAGGTTAGTCAGATGTGATGAATTGTGTGTCAGAGGTGGGCGTTTTACCTTGGTGAGAGAGGGAGGCATCTATTTCATTGGTCGACTCCCATAAGGATTTTCATGAATAGTTACTTTCATTATCAATGAATGATGAGAAGAGGTAGGAGATACTCCCACATCAGCAGGATAGTATTTATATTTGGGAGCTTGGGATTAAGTTCAAGGACCTTATTTTATTCTCCTTAAATATGTTTTTGGATGAGGAGTCCTAAGGGACGCATCATGAGGAATCACTCCATCCTTCAATCCAGTATGTAGTTACACATTTTATATTTCCAATGTACATGGATTCTCAAAATAAGGAAAAATAGATCAAGTGGATTCACTCAATATGATTTTTACAAAGATAGGGGAACCAACAAGGTTTCACGTGGAGTAGAGTTTTTATCACCAAGCCTTGTATGTTGGGCCCTTCGAGGTTTCTATCATCCTAGAGTCCCCCTCGGCAGCTTCCCTTTCAACTTGTTGGTTTCCATGACTTTATTGTGGGATTGGGGATGATGTGTTTAATCAATGGGGTTCATGGACATCTTCATAAACAATTCCAAATGGCTACTCAATCTCAGTTTGAATGAGGTGGTTAGGTTCAACATCATCCTCAGTAGCAGTTACAAGTTAGGTCATTCCAATGGTAGGGGTAGAATGTGTATGGTATAAGTTGAAAATGTGAGTCAGGTAGAGGGTGACCTCAGGATGTTTTTGGGGCTCAGGTACCTCGACCCAAGCATGTTCATGGAGGTGGTCATCAGCAGAGATTCATGGGATATGGGTGTGGCCATTTTCATCTAGCATAGGTTCCAGCGCCAAGTGGACCATAGATCACTAGAAGTATGATCAATTTATCGTCTGTGCTTGTCTGTGATTTTTTTGATTCGGGATATTCTCACACCTTTGTTTCAACCACTCGATCCCATTATCTTTGACTAGCCATATGGAGTAATCACATACCCTTGGTGTTGACTACTTCAATAAAATGTTATACTAGCTTGTTATTTGAGTTTTGACGGTGTTGACTAATTATGGGTATGAATTTTTCATGTGTGGATCATTTCTTGGTACATATGTTACCATATGATGCCATCCTTGGAATTGAATGGTTCTATTCTGTAGCTTCTATTATAGACTACATCCATATGTGAGTATTTATTTCATATGTAGATGGATAGTGGGATGTTTTCATTTGTAACAAGATCTATCAGGTGGGATGTTGGTTTGTGGATCCCCTTCATTCCTTCTTGGCTTATTTATTGGGGGAATCAATGGAGGTTAAGATGGTATAGGTTCCTTGTATATTCAGAGATATCTTGGAAAATTTTAAGGAGGATTTTGTGACACTACCTCAACATTGTGATGTTGAGTTTTTTATATAATTTTAGCCAGATGCCTCTTAGAATTAGAAGAAACATTATCAAATGTCACCATTTGAGTTGTGTGAGATGAGGATTCAAATTGATGGACCAATCTAGAAAGGCTTCATCTGGTTGAGTGTGTCACCTTGGGCCACTGCAGTATTGTCCTCAAAGATGGAAGATTGTAGTATAAGTATTTTTAGACTATCATAGGTTTAATCATGTGACAATCAGGAGTTATTACACACTTCTAAGGATTGATGATCTTTCCAAATAGCTGAGATGGGTGAGTTGGTTTTCTAGGATCAACATGTGATATGGGTATCACTTGTTATGGGTGAAGGATGAAGATATCATGAAGACAACTTTTAGATGTAGGTATTGTAACTTCATGTTCATGGTCATTCTATTTATGGTTATAGATGCACCAGTAGTGTTTAGAAGGAATATAAACTCCAGGTTTCATGAGTTACTAGACCAGTTTTTTGTTATCTTCATTGATGACATTTTGATCTACTCATGTTTAGAGGATGAGAATTCCATACATCTTAGAACTATTTTATAGGTTCTTCATTACTACCATCTCTATGGAAATATTTCTAAGTGAAAATATTGTACAAGTGAGACCCATTTCCACATTCATTTATTTTCTCAATAGGGTGAAGTAGTTGATCCAACAAAGGTCGAGGAAGTTGTTTCTTGGGAAGAAACCAAGAATGCGGTAGAGTTTCATTGCTTCCATGGTCTCATAAAGAATTATTGAAGGTTTGTGCCTAATTTTACTTGAGTTTCATCCCCATTGATAGTATTAATGAGGAAAGTTCAAGTTTTTTTGTGAACTAATCATTTATAGGAATCATGCACTTACATGAAGAGGGTTTTGTTCAGTTCTCTAGTTCTTTTCTGCTGTAAGAGTTTGTGTTTTTTGAAATTTTCTATGACGTATCTCATTTGTGATTATGGTGTTTCCTATTGCAGTACAAGGAAGTGATCTATTATGGGTCAGGATAGTTGTTCCCCATGATAAAAACAATATATCCCATTATCTGGAGCTATCGATGATTTTTTTTCTAAAGTTGTGGCATCATTATCTTTTTTTGAGTGATTTGTGGTCTTCATAGATCACATGAGTTTGAGATATGTCTATTATCAGTGTGATATGAATCATAAATAGTGAATGTGGATTTAGTTTCTTTAGGACTATGATTTTGAGATCTCATACATCTAAGGAAAGGGGAATTTCATGGATGATTCATTGATTATAATGTCATAGAAAGATTTTTTTTATGAGCCTATCGGTGCTTGGAGAGAGATAGAGGATTCAGAATCCCTACACATGTGTGTAATGGTGGATGGTGGTAGAGGATGTTTGTTTCAGATTATGGTATTTTCATCACTAATATAGTAGGTAGAGGAGTATTTAGTAGGGAGACATGGAGGTATAGGTGTTTCATGATCATGTTGGCCATGGTGATTCTTTGGAGGGATACTAAGAGAATAGTCAAAACCAAATGTTTTTTCAAGGAATGAAATTTGTTCTATTGGAAATGTACAAGGGAGTTCTTCATGAGTTTAATATCTCACCTTTGGTGATACTCCTAGGTGTTTCCAAAATGTGCCATGTCTTGGGGGAATAGTTTTAGTGCCCCAAAAGGAAATAGGTAGTGGTAGAGTTTGTGTCTTTGGGGTTGTTTTACATGTAGGTAAAGGATGATTATCATGTTCTGGGAGGTTTTTTGTAGTGCTGGATGCTCATGAGTGAAAATTGGATGAAATCATGATAGATTTTTTCACAATGTTACCCAGATCTTTGGGAGGTTTTGATGATATCTAGTTTATCATGGGCCTGTTGATGAAATTGTTACACTTTATTGTGATATTGGAGTATGGTGCAGTAGATGATTTGGCTAAGAGGAACATGGATGAGGTTGTACAGTTTCATGGAGTTTTGATGTCTATTATCTCGAATTGAGATGCTTGTTTAACATCATGAGTCTGGAGGGGATTATATCATGATTTTGACACCCAATAACTCCCCAACACTACCTTCCACCCTTAGAAGAATGGGCAAACAAAGTGGTATATCCATACATTAGACGATATGTTGTGGGAATTTGTCTTGGACATCAACGGATCATGGTCACAACACATACCCTTGTTTGAATTTTCTTATAACTATATTTATCACTCAACCATTTTCATATCACTATTTGAGTCTTTTTACATAGGGTTGTTTCATTCTCCATTTTGTTGGACCGAGTTTGGTGAGGAAATAGTTCTTAGTCTTGAGCTAGAGCAGAGCACAACAGAGAAGGTACAATTGGTTTGAGAGAGTATGAAAGAAAAAAAAATATTGGAATAAGTATTATGTTGATCATTGTAGGAGGCCCATAGAGTTAAAATTTGGAGACCATGTGCTATTGAAGGTTTACCCTCAATGTGGGAAGTGACGATTCGGGAAGTGGAGTAATATCTCACCCCAATTTGTTCGACATTTCATTGTGTTGGGCTGAGTTTGAGAGGTGGAATATCAGTTGGAATTTCCACTATAGATGGGAAGGATATATGATTTATTTCACATCTCTTTTCTCTATTGGTATCATCACAATGACTCACATGTCATTGAATAGAGATAGTTGGATATTGAGGATGAAGAAACCTTCATGGAGCATCTAGTGGACATCCATGATCTTCAAGAGAAGGTGTTGTGATAAAGAACCATTCCCTTGGTTCGGGTGCTATAGAGGCATGGTGGTCTGGAGGATAGTACTTGGGACCATGAGAAAAATATGCGATCCTAGTACCCATAGTTTTTTTGAGTCTTCACTTATCTTTATTTTCATTTTAATTTCATGGTCATACCATGGTATTTTATGAGATATTTTATTTTCACCATTATGATATGTGTATTGTATGATGTGTGATGAGGTTCTAAAAAGATAAAAATGGAATACCTGATTCCAAATAAGTATGCATTCTATTAAAATGTGATTAATCCCATGCAGGCGAGTCACTACCTCTTAGAGAAGATAGAATCTTGATATGGATAATTGAATTTCCTGATTCTTATATTAGGGACAATAAGATTTTTTATCTGTTATGAAATTTTGGGTTAGCAGGTTTGATTAGTGGATGTGTTTTAGGTGTAATGATATCCTTGAGTGGTATCATGAGGGATGGTTTTTGGGACCCTTCCTCTCTTTTCTTTTAGTTTGGTTTTAAATTCTCAAGGGTGAGAATGGATTGAGAGGTATCTAATGTAGTGGTACAGACCATCAAGCCCATTATTTTTTCCAAAAATCAAATGTTTGAGGTGTCTGAGGGTAGTCCGGAATATTTTTGGGACATATGAGTAGTTCCAGTGGTGACTCATTTCAATAGTTCTCAACATTTGTAGTTTTCCAATGGTAGCTCATCTGGGGGGTATCTCATCTTGGTGGTATCTTATCCTAGAGATAGCTCATCATAGTGGTGACTCTTTAGGTGGTGGATCGCTGGTGGTGACTCATTGGCGGTGACACATCCTGGCTGTGAGAGTGACTCATTTCAACAGGTTTTAAAATTTCCACAATATTATAGTTTTTCATTTTTTCCCTTTTTACATTTTATCATTATGATAAATGAGTTTAATTTCATATTTAAAAGATTTGGAATCTTTTTAAGTGGATATCAATCAAATCATTTAATTTCTAAAATTCCAGAGGATTTTAAATGGCCAAAAAATATTCTCTTGGTCAGATCTTCCTTTAATAGAAAATCGATCTATATCAAATCCCCATGTCTAAGATTTTATATTTATAAAGATGAGATATCCTTCATTTCATTATTTCAAAATGGATTTCCCTTTATACTAGATGTCCCCAAGACCTTCTATCTTGGGGATTTTTCCTGCTGTTGGATTATGTTTCCTTGGAGAACTTCCTACTATATGTGCACATATATTTTTGGTGAAACAAGGTAGTTTTGATCGTCTTTTCTCCTAGTTTGATTTCCTATGTCTTTATTATTTGTGTATCATGCGGGTTAGGTATATAGTTGTCATCCTTGTGTATAGTTTTTAATCTATATTAATATAGATTATTAAATTTGTTTAAAATCAATATAAAGGGGTTGGGGAATGTGACATATGATCTTTCATATTTTATTTGATTTTATTTATTCTTTTTTGATGTTTTGAATTATATGGTCTAAATTAAGCCTCTAAAATTGTGGTCATTATGGGTCCCTATATTTCTTAAGATGATATAAACTATGGAATACAAGTTGTGTGGCTGTTGATTTCACTGATTATGAAATTTGTTAACCAATTACAGTCGGTTAATAAACTGGACTCCCTAGGTTCATGTGGCTCGTGTGATAACACCCTCAATCAATAATGTTAAATTAAATAAGGGATTCCTTGCTAAATCAGAAAAAATGTGTTGATGTGGTATGTTTTTAACATGTTATTGAACATGGTTGTGTGTTGTGGGTTTGCATTTGTGATATGATTGGTGGAATATTCCTATATTGTGTTACATGGGGGCATTGGATGAGACGTTTTATACAGTGGGGTTATAATGATGGTTGTTGTATTGTTGTTGTGCAGTGGGACTATGTTGGAAATTGTAACTGGGTTTGAGGGTTGGGTTGATAATTTTGATGTGATTCTTGATATATGTTGTTTTGTGATAGATGTCTAGTTGGTATGGATGTAGAAATGAACAAAAATCATGAACCTGAATTATTGCATGATAATGATTCAAACTACATGTATAACGAAATGAGATGGTAATGGAGAAACAAGAAAAAACTAATATTAATTAAAGACTAAAAAAATTGTAGAATATGTTTTTCTTGTATGGTGTTTTTCATTTAAAGGTGGCACCAAAGTGGGGAATTCATGAATATGTTGGTGTTTTATTTCTAAACCCTTAGGTTGGGATTATGTTCCTTTCTATATATATATATATATATTTATATTTATATATTTATTTATTTATAATCTTTATATATTCCTCTGATTTCTGTACACATCACACAGTTGTCAGGAAATATGTTCTGAAACCCTAAAAGTCAAATAGGAGGGTGTCCTTCCCAAAATATCAGGAAGAGTATGGATGGTTGGCCACTCACTCTTCATTTCTCCCTCTTCTAGGAGATATGGCACATGTATCTTCTAGTGAGTTGTGATATGGTGTCCTGGTGTGTCTTTGGGAAGAGATGTGGTGTTCTTTCCAAGGTTTCTTCGGGATGAGATATGTTGTGTTGTCCAATGTGTTTTTAGGGTAAGATGTGTTATTATATCCCATATGTGTATGGGTGGGATGTGGTTTGTAGTTATGGTCCGGTTGTGTGTAGGAATGATGTGATGTGTTTTTATGGACCAAGTGTGTGTGGTTGGGATGTATTGTGAGGTGTGGACAATGTGTGTGCGGATGGGATGTGATGTGATATATTGAGAAGAGGTGGGACCTCCATGACGTTTTTTGTTGGAGTGTGGGACCAGCTAATCGTGGGAAGTTCTGTAGGGTACCAAATCATCGATGTGATTTATATTATATTTTTTTACTTGTATTAGTTATTTGGCATGTGATCCTAGGTGATGTCAGGGTTAGGGTTAGTCCACCAGCTAGGTTCTATTTTTTTCATTGGTACATTACTATGATGCATCCACATTTGCACAATATAAATTAGTTTTTCTAATTTGTATACTCGTATTCTCAGCCTATGTATATAAAAATTGTTTTTAGATTTTCAGAAGGATTAATGTGTATTGTGCTAGAAATTACTATCTCGGAACTTAGGATTGTTTCTATGTTAGTTCTATAGTTTGTTTTTGGGTATTTACATAAGATTATTTTATTTGTATCAATTCTATTTACTCATTCATTATGGGATGGTTTATTATTTTTCTAATATATATGACATGGAGTTAGTTTTGGATAATACATGCATTCTTTGGATCTTTTTTCCACATAAAGGGTAAAGCCTGACATATTGCGATATTTGTACAACCTTGGTGCCCGTCTCCATCCTAGAGCCTACTGGCAGTGGGACTCAGGGGGATCTTTTTCTCTCTTTATTCATTGACATCCAAAGTGGGGTATCATTGGAGGGAGGGTTCATGAAAA
Organism: Viscum album; assembly: GCA_963277665.1. Lineage (NCBI taxonomy): Eukaryota > Viridiplantae > Streptophyta > Magnoliopsida > Santalales > Viscaceae > Viscum > Viscum album. The sequence goes on from OY728138.1 coordinate 558,363,383, forward strand.
TTTCCCTACTAAAACTAATTGTAAAAAATACAGATAAATAATAGGTATTTTATCAATTAATAATATCCATAGTCAATAATAATTCTAATAAATGATTTCTATCATTGATGAATATAAATACAATAAAAATGTTATTTAAAAAATTCTTGAGGGGAACAAAAATTTAATTTTTTTTAATATTCACAAAATATTTTGAAATTACATTTCATTGAAAATATGAATTGAAATATATAATATATTCCATAAAAAAGTAGGTTTCATGGTAGTTGTAAATTTTTTACATGTCATACATGTTAAATCAAATATGTTTCTCTCATTTTGAGTAAAAGACAAATGAACCTTGTTTGGAAACCTACGTTAATCTTCCATTTAAAAAAATTAATAAGTAAAACATTGGAAAAATTGTCTTTAACAAATAATTTTAAAAATTATAATATCAATTTTTCAAATATATTTAGAGAATAATTTTTTGAATGAAAACATATGTTCGACCTCGAAGAGGAGTGATGTTGAATTTTCTTAGAAAAAAGTTTTAAATAATTTTAACTACCAAGTAGTGGAATTTTATAATATTACATGAAAATATAATAAATATAAAAATTATAATGAAATTAAATTTTTTAGTTATACAATGATCAATCAATTTCCTTCAATGGAAATTTAAATATAAACAATCCTGGTTAAAAAGAGATTTTGAAATAAACTCATAGAACGATCATATTATTGAAGTGTGAATTAATTAATGAATAAATTATGTGTTTAAAATTTAAATACACATAAAAATATTTTAAATACATTATTAGATAGTCAGAATACATTAAACACATAACCTAATAATATTAAAGATAATGAATGAGTAATATAGCTAAATTAAAATAATTCAAGTGATGAAATTCCTTACAACTTGTTGATTTTTAATTCAAATAACCTTAGATTAAATAATTAAAATTAGAAAATAAATACCATGAATTAATATTTTTTCATGATATTACATGAAATGGGGTAGTATATACACCATATAAAAGGAATTAGGTTCATTACATTATAACTTTCCTCAATAAAAGGAAATTGAGACGAAGTCCCTCACATCACACTTCATTTGGATTTAACATTCCTAAACCTCGTATATAAAAATTTTAAAAATTATATTAATTTATTAAATTACCATATTCATATTTATAATATTATATATTATCCCCTTTAAACTTTTTATAACCTGTTTACTAATAACATTTCCTTATATAGTTATTCTGGTTGTTAATTTCCTTGTATTCTCCTGACTGTTTTATCATGACTGTTCTGGTTCTTCAACATATTATATAGTTCCATCTACTAAATAATTATATTAATAGAAAAATATATATAATTTTTTTCATTGGATAAAATTTCATAATATTTTTTGAATTTTGAACCTGGAGAAATGGATCACCTCATTTTGTGGAGGTGGTAGTTGTATGTATGCATGAGTGACATTATCATTTTATTAATAGGTGAAAGGGTAAGGAAGTGGGTGATATATTAATTTAGTCTAATCAATAAAATTTCATCTGTATAATATATATTCAATAAATTTATCCTTATTATATTCCATTTAATGTGTAAGTGAAAAATAAGCCACCTCACTCTGTAAGAAGATTATATGTCGTACACACAAGAGAGGTTATCGAATTATAAATATAATGGAAAGAAAGAATATATATGTGATATTAAAATTACAGAAGTATAATAACATCATAAATATAATAAGAATATTTTAAATACAACATTATATATATCCTTGAAATCAATTCATGGAAAACAAATTACATTAGTTCGTGAGGAGGTAGATCATCGTACATGTGATCGATATTTTGGTTTCCCATTTGATGGAAGAGAAGATCGATATTGGTCCTTAAATAAACATAATTACATATAAGTATGTTTAATATACTTATTTCATTATATAATCATGGTTTAATAATATTTTAATGAAGTGTAAGAAGAAAAAAAATAAAAACAGTCATTTAAGAACTTTACCTATTCTATAGACAACATATTTTGTTTTTAACCAATTCCATTCTATGATGGATTCATGATAAAACCAAGATATATATGATTTTGGTGGGTAATTTAGTAAGTTATTTTAACATTTATTTTCTGAAACAAATTTCATTGTAATTTTGAATATGGGATGACATGGGGTGGCCTTCTATGAGTGAGGGAGAGGAAACAGACGAAATAATTTTAAATTATAATTTACACCCATGTTTTTATCATTCAAAATTAAAAAAAAATGGGTAATCAAAGAAAAATATATGTTATAAGGTGTAAATATTTCAATAATATAAGTTTTCGATAATTTTTAGGATATTGGTATCCCGTATATTATTACTTTAACCCTAAGGAAATCCTGTTTTTACCAAAATTGGGGTAATTTATTTAACACCTTTTAATATTTTTAATAGTAAAAAATTAAGTTGGCCTCATTAGATAATATAAATTATTAATATAATAAATAATTAATCCCTTTTTCAATATTCCATTCACATAAGTTTTATAATCTAATTTAAAATCACACTCATAGAGGCGATGAAAAAGGGGTTTCCAAATAAAACATTCTTATATATATAAGGTATTAATATAATAAATCAATATTAAATTGATTAAATCACATAAACTAGTTAAATTTTAATATAATTGAACTATGTTTAGTTGGAAACCAAATTAGAATATAATCTATCCTTGTAATTTATTTAAAGTAATATATGATTTCAATAAAATACTATTTTTCACTATTCAACAAATAATAAAACATTTCCAAAAAATTTCAAAATTTCACCCTAAGATAGTTTTGATATGATGATTTAGAAAATGAATTCATTTTTATCCAAAAAAATTATAACATAGGTATAAATTATTTTTAAATTATTTTCACATAGCGTGACTAAACTATCCTTTAGAAAAATACAGTTTTTATAAAACATTTATTTTAATTTAAATAATTATTATTTTCTTTATCAAAAAATATATTACCAAAATTTGAATAATTTGGATATAAATGTTAATAAAAAAATATTTAATGATTGGTTGTAATGTTGAAATGTTTTACGGTTCATTTAGACCCATGGTTGTGTTTTCTGTAATCTATTGAAGAAATAAATTTATGAAAATATATTTTTTGGGTTGTTTAAGATAACTATTGTGTGTCACATATGCTATCGAATAAAATGTTATTATTTTAGTTTTTTAGTTTATTTAATAGAGATATTAGAAAAATATTTATTATATTTCAACATTGATTTTAGAATAACAGGGGTCTTCTCACATATGATGAAATGTTCCCTAGATGTTGGTTCTCACATTAGTAACAAAATGGAATGGGTTTTTTTTGAAAATTTTATTTCAAAAGAAACTATGTATCTAAAATAAATAAAATATATGTTTATGGTTTGGATTAAATAAATATGGGGGATATTGGGTTTAACATGAGGAAATATTTCCCTTAATGTTTCCTTAAATATAGTTTCATATTTTCCCATTATTCTATAAGGGAATTGGGATCTTGCTGGATTGTTTTTGGAATTAGAGTTTTATATATATTCAAAATATATGTCATAGATTATAAGGGTGGTTGTTCAACATGATCATTAGTGGTAAAATCCTTAAATGGTTAAGGAATGGTTACTTAGGTTTCAAAATAACTTTTTCACTCCTTAAAATAGCTACAACTTTTTAGTTTTTGAAGTATGATTGTGTGTGAATAGATTTTCCACTAAATGTTTAGTAGATTTTATATTTAATGGTAATGGGTTTCTAAATTATATTAATTATTTAAAATTCTAGTTTTAGGGATGAAATATTCGAAATAAGTTTCTTTTTTTTCATAGTTTCTCAACAATTGGAGAGGAATACATTTTATAGGGGTTTGAAATAGTTGTTTTATCCTATGAGGACTTTTTAGATATTTGAATTGAACTAATATATGTTTTAATTAGGTTATTGTATACCTAAATATGTCATGTGTTTGAATTTTTTGTTTAGGATACAGATTTGGACCTCGTGGTTAATTTATTTGGTCTAGAAAAAGTCATGATGGTCATCATATCATGGATCAGAATTGTTGTGGTATAAATACTTTTGAAAATACTTAAAAAAATTATACATTACTGATTATATAATATATGGGTATATAAAGAACCCCTATAATTTATTTTTTATGTAATTTAAATGTGATTTTGGTGCTTTTTTCATTGTATATATAATTGATTTATTAAAAAAATTACTAGTTTATAACACTATTTATTTATTTTTTAAAAATAAAATACATTAAATATATATTTATCAGTGGTTTCAATGAAACAACCTCTAAATATATAATCAATTATTTAAAAAAATTAAATTAAAATAGTTGGGTTATAAACACCCACTAATATTTTTATTATTGACTACGAAACAAATTTAATAATAATATGTAAACATGTTTTACATATATATATATATATATATATATCTAAATATATAAATACCAATATATTATTATTTATATACAATTATATGCATATATATTTTGAAAGACACATATATAATATATATATGTAATTTTTAAATAAATTATTAGTAATTATTATTATTACTAATTATTAATAAAAAATTTCAATAATAATATTACATAATAAATTAATTTTAATTACATTAAAAAATAAAAAAAATTATAAATATTAATGTAATCCTATGTAATAATTATTAATAATAATGTAATTAATTAAATTCCTCACTAAATTATTAATTAAAACATTTTACTAATTATTTTTTAATTAGTTTATTAATTATCGATTTTTTTAATTGTATTATTATATATTTTTAATTAATTATGGTTGATAATAATTAATAATGTGACTAGCACATAATGTTAAGTATTATAACTTCATTTAAATTACATTTTTTGTTTTTTCTGGATAAATCTCCTTTTGCGGGTTGAGAGGGAACCATTACATGGCTCGAAGGCCCATTGGGATGAATAAGATTATATTTGTCTCTGACATCACAATGTTGTGTCCTTCTACACCATGATGTGGTGTTCCGGAGCTATGTTGTATTTCCCTAAACATTGTGCCTATTGTGCCCTCTTATACTGTGAATGATCTGTCTACGTTCTGCTACCCCTCCTCCACACGACATCTCTCGATCTATAAAAAATTATCATCCCCAGAGTGTCTCCAATTTAAAATCCATGTCATGGTGCCCCTACGAAATTCTTATCATTTTTTTACCTCGTGTTGTGGCGCTCTATCTTGAATCTTGTCTTTCACCCTACATCATGACCACTTCCCTTACATCATAATAACTGCTTGCTCTATAAATCCACCCCAAGGGGGATGTCAAGATTTGAACATGGTCTCATCCATAATTTCAGGGTGTCCTTACCACTCAACTAATCTGCCAAGTACACATATAAATACTTACATTGTCAAATATATTATTGAATAAAACATTAATAATTGTTAATTAAATTATTAATTAGGATATTTTTGTCAATTAATTATTATTTTTACTATTATTATTATTAGTTTTATCTATTCAAATATTATTAGTAGTAATTTTTTTTTGCATTGTTAATTTCAAAAAATAGTACTTTGGGATGTTGCTTTAATTGTGGGAGTGACAATTAAGTTCAATATAGAAACTCAGCAAGATCAGTATAGGTACTTTTTAAAAGACATAGTTGTGGTTGATATTATTTCAACACATATGGAAGCTTCCATTTAGTCCTACTGATAATTGGATATGATTATCAATTGAGTATAAACTTTGTTTCATATTTCATAAAAAGTATAACAATAATAGGCACTTATATATTGAATAAATAAAAAATCTATTCAATATCAACTTTAATAATACTAGAAATTTAAATGATATTTGTAAATTAAAAATGGAAAGTATTGATAATTTTTATCATTTAGGGGGCTATGATAGATAGTGTTATTATTAATCGTAATATGGATCATGGTGGGTTGAGGTATCTTATAATTGGTGAAGATATTGATCATTTGATATAATTGTATTCTCTTGAGAACTCTACGGTAGATAATGTTGTCAGAAAATATTCATTAGTTGCACAATTATTGTAAGGTGATAAATTTCAATGTAGTAAGAATGAATTGCAGATATACAGGAGGGATTGTTTTTGGTCTTAAAAGACCACTATAAAAAAAGGTAACAACTATTTTGGTAGGTTCTGGGAATTAGATTTCAACATGTTATGAGAGTACTCCACTCAGGAAAGATGAAATTAATATGGTTTAGTATGATTCATCTAAAAATGATGGTTAGTGTATATGACATAATGATTTGGTAGGGAATCATGGGGTGAAGTAGAGATAGATAAATGAAACATAAACTTTAATTGTGATGAGAATATATCTCCCACAAACCAAGGAAATATTAATTAAAAAAATAAGAAAGGGATTGAGAAGGAACCTTGATATATTATTGAAATATATTTCCAAAAATATACCCAGACTTATAGAGATGATGGGGGTACCCTATGGATTATGGTTACTTTTGGGAATATACTTCCATTACTTTAAATAAGAATGTGGTAGAGCTGGATGAATTATTTGATGATGATAAACTATAATGTTATCAAGAGATTGGAGTAGTGAGGAATGTGTACGATGATATTCAAAACCCCTCTAAATATATAGGTAAATAAATTAGCTATAAGGAACATTTTTTAACATGATTCACTCTCTTAATGGTTCATACAACATGAGAAACCTTTTTGAGGACACCAAAAGGGCTCAAAAGATTCATCTTATGAAAAATAAAAATATTTCCATTGAAGCTCTAATGGAACTAAATGATGAGGATGTCTCTACTATGAAGACTATCTCTACCTCCATTAATAACACCCTTACATGTGGTAATTATGGAACATGGGTTGTAAATGATAAGACTACATATGTTTCCCTAAATAAGAAAGATCATGTTCATATAAAGATTTTGATTGGTATTGCTCCTACTGTGTCTATTGTGGCTACAAAACCAATATGTTATTGTTGTGCACACAAGTAATATTGATTTATCATAAAAAAAATAAATTTAATATGGAAAATACTTGAAGGTGGGGTTAGTATTCACATAGTAGATAAAATATGTGTAATATAGGTAAATATGATAAATAATAACCATTATCTTTGCCATTTATGATGTGGGTTCTATTTTAGGCCGTTTTCAGGAAGATGATTTCTACATTGACATTTATTTGTACTTTTTTTCCTTTGGATTAGAAACTCTTAGTGTCACTTTGTCTCTTTTGTTGTGATTTCGGCTCCTCTGTATTTTTTTTTTTTTTTTATGATGGGAACATGAGTTTGGTTTTCCAAGAACTTTGTTCAGATTATTTTTACCTATTATTAATAATTAATATTAATTATTATCAAGAATAATTATTATTATTTATTTTTATAAATACTTATTTTAAATCATAATAGTAATTATTTTTTTCAAATTACATAATTATTATTAATATTTAATAATAATTTATATAAATTTTTATAGGCATCATTAAATAAATATATTTTAAAATAGGATATAAATATATTTAGCTATTTTATCCATAAAAAATACATTATTATAATATAAATGTACTTAAATATATTAATTTTATAAACATTGTATGTAGAAATAATTGTATTTCTATATATTATTGAATATATATTATATAAATAAATAATAAATATATATTATAAAACAAGTTATATAAATGTATGTGTGATAAATGAATTAAATAAATAAATTAGACAAAAAAATACGTATGTATTTACATATATTAAATAAATACATTATATAAATGTGTGTGTGTGTGTGTATATCATTAATTACATAATAGAAATATATATGTGATAATATTAAATATAAATGTATTTATATTATAGTCATTTTACAAATACCTTATAAAAATGAATATATATTTTTATGATTGTTTGTGTGGTATTAATGAATTTATAAATAATTATATGACTATAATTAGTTAGAAAAATGATATATAAATATATATATATATATGTATGTAAATATATATAAATAAATGGATACAAAAAGGTATTTAAAATAACATTATTTATAATGGCTATATAAACTACATTATAATAACATTAAAATGTATTAAATTATATATATATATATTTGTGTGCCTGTGTAAATAAATAAATAAACTATTTAATATTATATTAATATATTAAATATATACATATAGATATATATTTAAAATATATAAATTAATAGTAATATATTTTAATTTTATAAAGTTTTATTCATGAGTCTGGTTGGGATTAACCTGAACCTATTTAACCGTAACCCAAAACATGCCGATTTAAATAAACGGGTTAACTCAATACGACCCTTTTAAAAAATGGTTAACCCACACCAAACCTATCTAACCTTTTTAACCCTCTTAACCAAACACGTCTTACCCATTTAATGTAAATAATGCACAAATTTCTACCCTTATAACCCAAACAAACCACATAACATGGCCCCCCTATGCCAAATAACCCAAATGGTTAAATAAAATTTTATAGGGTTAGTCCATAAACATATGTTTTTATAAGTCAACATAAACCTTACATGAATATTATATAGGTCACATGGGTAAACCCAATTACAAAATAAACTCATTTAGACTCAACTCATCCATGTTTAAGTCTTAGGATCATATGTTGTGTTATAGTATCAGATCATAAATTTTCATCACTAATTTATATATTTAAATTTATATACAATATTATCTTTAAAAAAATGCATTTACCAAATAATATATAAATTTAAATAATAATATATATTTAAATATTAATATATAGATGTATAGATAATTTTAATTGACCATTTCAATAAAATATATAGTTCTTTATTGCCTCTCCCCACCAATGGGTCACATGTTGATGTAACATGGTGGGTGATTTATGGTGGTCCTCAAGGGTATGATTTTTTTTTTGAAATGTGTGTGTGATCAATGGATTTGAGAATGGAAATGAAGTTATTCAGTTCCTGAGGGTAAAAATGGTCCTCTGGGATTCAAGGATATTACAAATTTATTTTAAAATATATCATTGTCATTTTTATTAAAAAGACTATCATATCACAATTCATTTTTTAAATTATTATTTTACCCCAAATTTTGGAAGGGTTTATTACTACAACTAAATTAACCACCTTAAAATTTTTTAACAATACCAACAATTATGGGTAACATCAAATAAATAAATTTTCATCCATATTAGAAGTTGTTTTCTTTAGCTGAAACAAAATTCTTTATCAAAGGCTGTAAAAAACCCTAATGGAAAAAATAAACCCAATAAATGAATTACATTTAAGAATTAACATCCGTAGAGATTATTCCTCGAATTAACTCTTTTATTGAAGTAATTATTAGTAAATTGTGATTATTATGGTCATGTCTATCACAAATTTTGAAAACAGAGTCATAAAATTGAGCTTCATGGATTTCACGATGATTTATATCCTCATCCTTCCATGAGAGGGAAGAAATTTTATCACTTAGAGTTTCATCATACCTAAGAGTGTATATGAAACTTTATTTGGGAGGTTTCTCATAATAATTAGAGTTTCACAATATTTTTATTCATTCACCAATACCTTCTAGGAACACATAATCCTCAAAGGAGGCTTTCTTTCTTACCGTCCCATTATACATCATGTCTATTTATTTATTTGAAAAACCTAACCATTCATAAAATATTAGAATTTTTTAAATTATTTAAAAACCATAGAGTGGTATCGTAGGTAAGATAACATTAATTCATTCCCATGTTTTATAAAAAATACTCTATATTTTTCGAAAAAAAATTAAACAGTCCTTTTAAGTGAAACATTCTTATAATGTGGATGTTGTTTTTTAATCAATTTGTAATTGGTCCCTAGAATAGAGAGATTTTAGTCTAATTTATTTTTACCATTATTGCCTCAATATTTCATATTAAAAGGGATGAGTCTTATATTAACTTAATTTATTTTTTGAGGGAATCACATGATATCAATGATTCCATTAAACACCTTAACATAAATGCGAGTTATCTATGAATCTATTCCAAGCAAGGAGGGAAGGCGGTTTAAGGTATAGAATTTAGAGACATAATTTTATCCTCAATCAGAAATATATATGATGAATGGAGGTGTATTAGAATAGGTAGGTGTGAGGTAGTCATTAATGATTTCATCCACTAAATTTCCCATGTTAAGGGATTCCTCATTTTCATTTCAAATTTGATTTATATTTTTAACACACAATCCTGATCAGAATATGTCATGATAAATACAATTCCTAAAAACTAATATCAATCAACCATTTTTTGTTATAGTATTTTACAATATCCATTATGATTCTAACGCACACTGTTTATGTGTTTGTTTTAAGTCATTGTGGACAAGCTTTTGAAAGGTATATGGTCATTGGGACAATGCTGGTAGTGCTTCGAGTGGTTCATTTGAAAAGAGTATGAGATTTCAGAATGATAAATCTCTTTATGTTATAATTATTATCTACTACAAAACTCTTTTATATATTTAATATAGGTTCATAAATCCTTCCCATATCCCTGTGTAGGACTAGTTACCAAAGTGAAATCAATTTGACTGAAATCTAGTATCAAGGTGAACATCTATATATATTATAGGTTCTCCATTGATGGAACCATCTATCTATATATATATATATATCCTATTATCATCATATTTATCGCATTAATTAATTAGTTTTTCTCAATTTTAAATCCACATATCATGTAACTCTAACATTTATTTCCATAAAAAGAGGAAGTATACGTTATGGTTTTGGGATCAGTCCCATGAAAGGCACTTCATACGTATCATTTTGAATGGAATAAAAACCTATGTAGCTTTGTTATATTTATCGGTTTATTTCGTAACTTCTAACTTCATGTGATGTGTATTAAATTGGTTCCTTTTAAGGTAGTGTAACTATAACCAACTGATGTTCCTTTTAAAGTCATGTGCTCATAACCAACATTAAGCAGTCTAGAGTCAATCACAATGAATTAAATGTGAATGGTTCCTAGAAATTTTTAGTTTCATACATACATATTTGAATCACTTTATTGTTCTACATATATTAAATATGCGCCTTTGAATAAGGTTATCTCACGTGGTATATTTTACTTTGAGGAAATCCATCTCATAGGTAATATGTTCCTTTAACGAAGGTCGTCCTATAGTTAATATGGCACTTTGAGGAGTTTCATAACTCATGTTGATTAAGACATGATGATTTCATGGTCCCCATTAGGAGCATTACCTACTTGGGGTGTGGATTTGGATTTTATGTTTCAATATCAAAGATGAATCATACATATCCTTACAATCATGAATCAAATCCCATTTAATTTGTGTAACATAGTTTAAAATCATGTGGCATTATCATACCATGTATATTAATATCATTAATCAATGAAGTTATCATGATGATATACATCATGTGAATACGATGTTTTTATGTAGTTTTACATCATATCACTTGGACATTTTCGTGTAGTTTTATTTCATGTTACTAGGATGTTCATTTCAAGAAAATGGGTTCAATAAAATATCTAGTGGGGCTTGTTCATGGGTATCCCTTATGTATATGTCCACTTCATATTCACTGGTGGTCTAATATGAATGAAAACTAGTCTCACTAGGGATATGTCTCAATAAAGATTACTCAAGTCTTACACATGGGATTCATGTATATATATTTCCAATTAATAGATATTAGGGGTCATTTAATTGATGAAGACATTATTGGTAGTTATACCCGGTAGGAGTCTCATTCACAACATGGAATTAACTAGGATATCTTAGGTCATATGCACACTCTTCCTATATAGATTCATTAATAACCTATCCATTGATAATTATAACGAGAATAAATAATGTTCCCATTGAAATGATGGCATGGTGAGAAAAAAAGTTTTTAATTCTAGCAAACATAATTCCAATTTCTACATGGTTTATTGAGTTGAAAAATATGACTGACATGCCACTTTGGGATCCATGATGATAATCCTGAGTGAGGGGATGACTCGCTAATGACCCTATGATAATGAACATCATTTTTATGGGGATAAAATATTGTAAACCTAATGATCGGCCTACTTATTAGGGACGATAAGTGGGATACACCTTCTATTATGGTGATATATGAGAGATGTGGTGCACGCTAATGTGAAAAAACTAATCATGAAGTTTAGGTTTTCATGGAGAAAGGGCTTTGAGAGAACCAATCAATAAAGATGTAAAATGGGCTAATGAGTGTCCAAATGGTTTTTTAGGAAACATTATTATACTATTTAGTTAAAAAAATAAAAAAATGTTCCGGAAATATATTTTTGAGGGTTTGGTATAGTAAACTAGGAAAATGGGACTCTAGTCTAGGGTTGGGTGATGTGTCACACAGGAATGAAGAATGGGTTTTGTGATTTCCCAAGTATGGTGAGGGTATGGTATTCTCCCTTGTTAGGTCAGGGTAGAGTGGACACCATAGTGAAAGGAACTAGTTAAAGTTTCTCCCTACTTTTGAATTCTCCCTAGCATGTAGATGAGGGAGTATTGTCAGTCAAATATAAAGGTAGGGCCAATATAGAGACCTTAGGGGGAATGGGAAGTGGTATCCTTGATGTTTAAATACAAGCGTGGGTTTACACTAGTAAAGAGGCCTCCAAGATTCATTTGAGTGATCAGAACCCTAGTGTATTCTTAGATAGGGGGTACAGTTCCCTAGTATTGGAAAACAAAGTGGGAAGGGGTCTCATGAAAAAAAATTAATACCTTAAATCATCAAAAAATAATAATTAGTATCATTTTATGATTAGTTCCCCTAACATATTGGATTTATTAGTCTAACTAAATAATAATTGTATATTACGGAACATAGAAATACATAGTTGGCTCTTAATCTTCAAAATGTTTTAATTAAGTACCCCCTTAGGTCTATTTATAAGAAAACTTGGAATTTTAGGGTGTGTGATGCCTCTGCATAAAAGGAAACGCGTGAAACTTCCATAGGATCATGTGTATGAAGACAAGGATGTTCTTTCATGTAAAAACAGGTGAGGAAACCAAATAACCTTGAAAGGAGACCAGTGTGATGTGACCATGGAATGTTGAGATATTTATGAAGGTAATGGATTTTTTCTAGGGACTCTCTCCTTCGTCACATCAAGGAAACTATCCTTTTCCCAAAACCCAGAACTAAAAAAAATCAATCCACCCTTAATAATTAGGCATATTGGACCATGTATGATCTAATTCTTAGTAAAATGTGACTATACTATGAAAATTTAATTATAGAGAGAATATTAGAACACCATGTTTCATCTATAAATATTGGGAGTCCAATTTTCACATTTGACTAAATTTCATTATCCATGATGCTCGATTATCGCTACTAACCCAGGTTAATCAAACCACTTGTGATAAGCATGCATATTTCCAACTTTACTCTAGCCTGAGCATGATGATTTTGGGTGAATGTGGTATTCATGTATCCATTTAATAGGGGTTAAGTAGAATAATAAATCATTCTAGGAAAAGGTGTCTCTAAAAATTAACCTTAATGATGATGCCTTGTGGGAGGATACCAAAGTGAAGCAACCTGTGTGAATTCACTTGTGAAAAATATTCACTTTTTAAAAAAAAAATTATTTGTTGTTTTCATACTTGTTTGAATTACCCTTAGGGTACTTTTATATTTATTATCACCCATTATAATCATAAACTACTGTATATATAATATTAAATACAATTTCCCACAGTTCATTCACTATCATGAACTTTATTCAACTACTCAAATCAAGTATATGGTCAATTATATTGGAAAAGGTTATCATCAGAAGTAAACCTCTCACCTTTAATTCTTCATATAAATTTTAAAAAATGTCTTCCTAGTGTACTCATCATATAAATTTATTCTCCTATATGGGAATAGAATCTTGACAAAAATCATCACCCAAATAACATATGAAATCCTACCCCACTATGGGTTTTTTTAGTAAACCAATTTGTGGAGAGTCAACATCTCCTCAAAGGGTTTATTTGTCCCTAAGGGGGAACCTAGAAATTTATGGATGATATAAAACTCTATAGACACCCAAAACGACCAAAAATATATAAAATAACCTTAAACACACTACTACACATAAATATTTAACTACACATCCATTGATCAACTACATAGTTATAATGAAGATTCTGACTTTCCCCAAGGAGTTAGAACAAATACAGAATGGATATATGCATATTGGGTCCAAAAAAAATTATTTAAATTTAATTATTAGTTTTATGAGTTTCCCTTTTGATAAATCCACTCAGTTATCATATTTGTGTGTTTATACAAAAATTTACTTGGTCCGTCCACAACTAAGATATCAGATCCAAAAATAATTACATTCCATTTGATGCACAATTAAGTTGGCATTATAATATATGATGTATATGATGTCTTTTATGACTAATACTTTAGGATTTGTTTGAAAATTTTATCCCCCCAATGTATGTGTATGGATTTATTGGGATGCTTCCCTCATTAGTCTAAGAACTACTTTGGAAATTCATGACTACCAGGAGGAAGGATCCTTATTCATAGACTAATTTTAACTTTGATAGATATATGATTATTTTTGTGGTACCTCATTAGAATGGGACAACACATAAATACAAAATGGGGTTCCCTCTGATAAATAAATGAGGGGCCTCAAGCATATAAAAGATATTTATGGAATAATGATAGTATAAATAATGTGGTTTTGATTTCAACCACAATATCACTACACAAAAATGTATAGTATGATTATTTTTTATGTGTATACATACCTACCTACTACAAGTTTTTGAATTCTATAATACTCTCCTGTGAAGATCATTTATTTTACCATTAGAGGTAGATTAAGGGGGTCCCATAGGTCTAGAGGTACTGGTACTATTAAAAATCAATTCATGTTATCTACAAGTCTATACAGGGAGCCTTTGTTTCATATTTTAGGTACATTTTAAATATTTTGTGGGTGGAAGGTAGAAAAAATTCATATGTGTAATCTTTATGGTGAATTCTACATCCAAAACTGATTTTTTAAACCATTTATACCAGTTCATTCTGGAATATTTACATTATCATTAATTGATGATGCAGTCTCAAAGCTTTTGAGATTCTATTCTAAGATAAACTTCTTCCCTAAAATGAGTCTCCCAATGTATTGATCATTGATAATAGTCTCTATGAGTATGATTTTCGATCATACATTATAGTTGATAGGGATTTCAATGTAAAATCCCTTTTTGACTATGACACCATTTTTAGGCCTATGTTACTTTCTAGTTTTCATGATAATCATGGTTCTTGTAAAAGACCACAGTGGTCCTGTTGATAAATTTCAAAAAGGATGAGAATCATATGATAGTATAGTATCTTTGGGTGATGGTAGTCTATGAAAGCATTATGGTTGTGATTAAGATACCTCCACTAATTTCCTTATTTAATCTAATGAAGGAGTATACCTAATATTTGATATCATTGTACCCTCAGGGAATGCGATAAACTAGTTCTTTTGAGGTTTATGTTGAATTAGTTTTATAAAAAATTAGGATTTATATCAGAAACATCCATAAAATACATGTGACCACTTAGGAAAAACACAAAATCATTCTTGATGTTAGGATGCTCGGTAATTAGGAATAAAAAAACCAATGAGTCAAAAAGTATGTCCTAGATGGTCCATCTATAAATTAATTTGAGAGGACCTAGTTGAGTATAAGAGTCATAGTAAATAGTGGATTCTTAAAGAACCTAATTATTCAATAGGACCTTGGAGAGGGCTAGATAATTCTTCAGTAAACTATTTATATCTCAATGGTTCCCGATTCGGGGAAAAATGTACTTTGACTAAAAACATAATAGAAATATTGTCTACACTTCAAGGTGGAATATATCTTCCCCAAATTTTTATTTTGAAGGATCCTATGGACTATAACCTTCATACTAGACCTCATGATGCTTTCCAGCATATAAGAGAGTTTAAAATTCTAATATTTTTCAACAAAAAATGGTTCATCACTAACGAACATGTATTAGACATAAAAAATGAGGCAAACACTACAAAGGTTATCAGAAAATATTGGGATATAGAATGGGATGAGTTTGGAAACCCTAATTAAGTAAGTCTATTATTCCAATTTTTAATAATATTTACATTATCATTCAATTTTTTTTTGAAATTTTAGTCTTACCATTTTGTTATACAGAACAAATAAATTGGTTTACCTATGGAATATGGATAAAAAAACCCTAGGGGAACCCCAATAGGAATTACCAGATCAACCAACACTGAGGAAGATTATATGTCATATGCAGAATGGGGGATAAACCTATGGGAACTTCTCCCTTAATAGAGGTATTATATACCCGTCATTAAGAGACAAACAATCAATGAAATGACCTTTTTTTCTAAACATTTCCATACTTAATAGAGAGGATAAAATTAAAATTCATCATGTAGTTCTATATATATATTAGAATAAAAATTTCAGGACACTTTGATCTGAATTTCATATCTCTGAAAGGAATGTCTTTGAGGTGGGTTCAAAGGATGTATGTGGGGAATACCAATATAAACTCCTACATCCTACTATAAATGTGTCCTTGACTGTGATAGAGGAATCATTAATAGTTAAAACAATGAAAATCCCTACCAATGGAGGGTCTGATAGTTCATGTTTAATTATAGAATTTTATATCTGTATTTTAAACCCTCCCACAAAATATTTATTTTCTAATAGGGATTATTTCACTTTTTTAAAACTACATCATGATGGAAGAAATATTTTCATCACTAGACACTGACTTTGGCTAGTTTCATCATACAAAACATAGTGAAGAGTTTAATGGGTGTATGTTCTATAGTCTCATGTTGGTCCAACATGAATAAATTGATACACCTATAAAAGGACATGATTATTTAATCTCTTTATACAGGGAAACTAATACATTAGGAACTAAAGAAGTCTTATTCCTAAAACCTACCTAAAACAGATTATGATTATTCTTGTCATGACCCGTCCTCAGGGCCCGTGTCGTGACTACCCCAAGCCCGCCTTCCATAGGCCAGGGGCTGGCGACTATCACCAAGGCGTAAATCCCAGAAAAAGGGAAGGCATTGCCTTTGTAAAGTAAACAACAAACACCACAGAGTAAGCAGGCAGAAGTAAACACTAAGTAAAAATTGGTACAACAGTAAGTGCTGAAAAAGTAAGTGGGCCTAAATACAAACCCAAATTGGAAGTAAAGTACAACTCGAAAGGGAAAACAGAAACTTAAAGTAAAGCTGCAACATCGAGCCGTCCAATGGAAGTCCCACCTGAAGGGTGGGTACAGATAGCCTCCACTGCTCCTCAGGTCCAGCCGACCGCTCCGAGTACGTCCCACCCAGTGGTCCACCTCTAGGTACCGTCCTGCTCCGCAAGCCTCCACCACGATCAGAGTTGTCCGTCGTCTGCAACCAAGACAACGTAGTGCAGGCATAGCCCGTGCAGGGGTGAGTATAAGCTACTCAGTAGGGACCCCGAGACCCCTGAAGGTCTCCCAGAATCCACAAAGGATAAACCACAAAGGAAAGTTACAATAACAAAGTAACATCCGACACGGCTTAGGTATATTCCCATACATATACCTAAGTCATCAATTCTCGCTCGGCTCCAACATCCGAGCTCAAGTACAACTGTCACGACCCGCCCTCGGGGCCCGTGCCGTGACTACCCCAAGCCCGCCTTCCATAGGCCAGGGGCTGGCGACTAGCACCAAGGCGCAAATCCCAGTAAAAAGGGATGGCATTTCCTTTGAAAAGTAAACAAGAACCACAGAGTAAGCAAGTGGAAAAGCAAACACTAAGTAAAAACTATACAAGCTGTGCTGGAAGTAAAAGGGGCCGGAAATACAAGCCCAACTGTAAAGTACAACTAAAGGAAAAATAGCAACTGAAAGGAAAAACTGCAGCGTCGAGCCGTCCTCGGAAAGTCCCACCTGAAGGGTGGGTACAGATAGCTTCCACTACTCCTCGGGTCCAACTGACCTCTCCGAGTACGTCCCGCCCAGTGGTCCACCTCCAGGTACCGTCTTGCTCCGCACGCCTCCACCACGATCAGCGTTGTCCGTCGTCTGCAACCAACACAACGTAGTGCGGGCAAAGCCCGTGCAGGGGTGAGTATAAGCTACTCAGTAGGGACCCCGAGACCCCCGAAGCTCTCCCGAAATCCACAAAGGATAATCCGCAAGGAAAGATACAATCACGAAGTAACATCTGACATGGCTTAGGTATATGCCCATATATATACCTAAGTCATCAATTCCCGTTCGGCTCCAACGTCCGATCCCAAGAACAACCCAGTCCACACAGGAAAGCAACGTATACCCACACAGGATAGCACAACGCAATCCACAAAGGAGATTAAACAGTAAATCCACACAGGATAGCTCAACACAATACACAAAGGAGAGTAAACAGTAAATCCACACGGATAGCTCAACACAATCCACAAAGGAGAGTAACACAAGATTCAGCTCACACAGGTATACTTCTTCGGATGACGAAAAAGATGATAACAGAACCATCTAAGTCGTCAGACTCATGAAGGATCGATAGGTACTAACCCCGCAGTGACCCACACAGGATCGGACCCACACAGGATCAGGCCCACACAGGACCGGGCCCACGCAGGACCGGTAGGCGCTGGCTCACACAGAACCGCTGAGCTCTGACCCACACAGGATCGGTAGCACTGATCCACGTAGGATTGCTGAGTGCAGAAGTCGTCGCAGTCCATTGAGGATCTCTGCACAGTCGTCGCCGCAGTCCACTGAGGATCTCTGCACGGTCGTCATCGGGGTCCACTAAGAATCTTTGCACAGTCGTCGCCGCAGTCCACTGAGGATCTCTGCACGGTCGTCGTCGTCGAAGAAGCAGTCACAGCTAGCTCCAGGGTTCCCGCACACAGCAAGCTCGTTCGGGAGGGTCCGCTCCACGAGCCGAGAGGCTGATACATCAACTGACACAAAGTCGGAGGTTGATGAATCCAAAAGTTCCGTATCACCAACAGGAACTCAACGTCGCAGACGGCGCGTCGATCGGATGCCCGGTCTGAGAGTTATTGGCTTTTTCGTCCCAGGGGCCCGGTTGGTTTTTAAGGCAAAACCAACCCGACCGTACTCCACCTGCGTCCAAACCACAGGAGGAGTATGCCAAAAGATCCGTCTCACAAAGAAAAAAAACAACAATGCTGACGGCACGTCAATCGGACGTCCGTGGCTCAAGATATGAGCGTTTCCGCTCCGAGGGCCCGGTTGGTTTTGTGTACGAACCAACCCGGCCGAACTCAAAGTATTCTGAAACCTTGAGTGCGATATACCGAAACGACCGTCTCGATCCAAGGATCGCGTTTCCGCTGACGGCGAGTCGTTTGGAGGCCCGTAGCTCAAGTTACGGGCGTTTGAACGAAGACCGTCCGAAGACGGGGGGGTACGGGCCCGACCCGACCCCCCCCCCCCCCCCCTCGGGGAGTCGGCCGAACCGGGTCGACCCAAACCAGTCCGACCCGGTCCTGTCCGGCCAGGGCACGGCCCGACCGGTCGGACCAGCTTGTCCGGTTCGGCCGAGCGGCCGAGCGGCCAGGCGCCGCGGGGCGCTACCCCCGCGGCCTGGAGGCGCCGCGGCCCCCCGCGGGGGGCCTCGCTGAGTCAAGGACGCGACTTCAGCCGCGTCCAAAGGCACTGGACCCACGCGGCCGCGGGTCCGCGGCGGCCTGTCCAGCGGCGCGCCGGGGCGCCGCCGCTCCCGGCTGCTGGCGCCGCCGCGCCGGCGACCCGCGCCGCCGGTGCGTTCCGCGGGCCACCGGGTTCGCTCCAGTGGTCCAATTTACTTCCCGTCTGCGCCATCGCTCCTCCCGGGAGTCGTTCTTCACTGCAGGATCGTCAAACATCCGTTGCGGCACGTTACGTCGTCTCCCGTCAAATCCGCACAAAACGAAGAACGGCGGAGGGTCGTCGGGCCGTGTTTGTTTGGCCCGCACCCACCGCGTTAGAGATAAACAAACAGGAGAATATTTATTCCACACAGGAAACAAAAATTTTTAATAAAGTTTAAAATTGTTCACAATCTGGTTCTTTAATTTCTTTAAAGAAACATTTACGGGAATATAAAAAGAAAAGGGGGGGGGGGGGTAAATCCCAAAATAAATCCCTACCTCGTTGGTCGTCGCGCGTGAGCGTTCTTCGCGGAATTGCTCGTCGCGGAAGAGGGGGATCATCACGTCGTCGCGGGAAGGGGTCGCGTCGTCGCGGAATCCGGCGTTGAGTCGGCGAGCTCAACAGACCAAGATCAACAAATTTAAATAATAAATAATCAAATCTGTGTTTCGTTTAAAACCAAAAGAACCTTTAGAGGAAACCCGAAATCACTCACCTCAAACGGTTGGTGATCGGAGATCAGGGCGGGGAAGAACGTCTCGGATGGGAGCGTCGTCGATTTCTGGGTTCGGCGTTCTTCGCGTTATTCGCGTTCTTCGCATTCTTCTCAAGGGAGAAGATACAAGGATTCTGTCTCAACGAGTAATCCCTCAAAAGATTTTGGTTGGTCTTATTTTATTATTATGCCAACACACGAAAACGGGTTAAGAAAAGATTGAATTAATTCGTTGAATTAATTCGACGAAAGAAACTGCCCATTTAATTCACGAAATAAACCGCCCAATTAAATGGTCTGTTAAGATTTTAAGAAACGCGTCAGTTGACTTTCATAAAGACGGGTTTTCGCGGGTGCGTTTCTTAGCGGAAAGAAACGGCGGGGCTCGTGCGGGCCCCACCTCACAAATATCCTACCAGGGGGGTAGGATATTTCTGGATAGCATCCTATCCGGTTTAACTTAGTTCAAGCCACCTTTAAGTGGATTCAAGTGGCTTCCAAGTGGCTTAAGTGAAATAAAATAAAGTTGTCGCAAAATTATTTTATTTCTTAACTTTAAGCCCGAAAATTAAAAACCACACCCGAGCAAACGCAACTTTGGAAGAGGCGTTTCTAAGAAAATACCGGCGCTGCGATTTCATCGGTGCCCTCAGAATTTGATTCCGGGCACCGGTTCAAAAGTTAGAGAAACCCGCTCGTCCGTTCACTGAACGTACCCGAGCCAAACATCGGAAAATGATTCCGGGCACACCGGGCCTCGGAATCAGGTGCCGTCAGAAACTGCGCTCTTGTAAAATTCCAAAGAAAATTAAGAAAAAACATTTCCTTGAAATTTACGGGACTTTACATTACTCCCACCACAGGGCTTTACGTCCCCATAAAGATACATCAAAAACTAGGGAAACAAATGTGGGTACTGTGCACGCATCTGAGCCTCTCGCTCCCATGTGATCTCCTAGAGGTTCCCGTGCTGCCATCTGATGCGCACGAGAGGAATTGATCGCCCACATAGGACCCGCTCCTGTCGATCCTCTATCTCCACCGGGACCTCCGCAAAAGTCTCCCCATCATCCACGTCTAGCTCCCCATAGTCAATGATGTGCGTCGGGTCATGCACGTATCTCCTCATCTGGGATACGTGGAAGACGTCGTGAACCCGGTGCAACTGAGGTGGCAGAGCCAGGCGATAAGCCACCTCTCCAATCCTGCAGAGGACCTGGAAAGGCCCGATGAAGCGTGGAGACAACTTGCCGCCTCGGCCAAATCTCCACAAACCACGTCAAGGTGAGACACGCAAGAAGACGTTGTCGCTATCCTCGAACTCTAGTGGCCTCCGCCTCCTGTCAGCATATGACTTCTGCCGGCTCTGTGCTGTCCTCATCTGCTCCTGGATGACCTGGACCTTCTCTGTCATGGCCCGGACCATCTCTGGTCTCACAAGTGCTGACTCCCCAGGGTCTGTCTAGCACAAAGTAGATCTGCAAGGCCTGCCGTACAACGCCTCGTAAGGTGCCATCCCGATGGTGGAGTGGTAGCTGTTGTTGTACGCGAACTCTACCAAGGGTAGGTGGTCCTCCCAGCTGCGACCAAAGTCGAGGACACATGCACGGAGCATGTCCTCGAGAGTCTGAATGGTCCTCTCCGTCTGACCATCCGTCTGATGGTGAAAGGCAGTTCTCAAACGTAGCCGCGTCCCGAACTCCTCCTGCAACCCCTTCCAAAGCCTGGAAGTAAAGCGAGCGTCCCGATCGGAGACAATAGTCGATGGCACACCGTGAAGCCGTACAATCTCCTGAACGTAGAGACGTCCCAATCTCTCCACTGAGCCCTTCTCTCGGATGGGTAAGAAGTGTGCCGACTTGGTGAGTCGGTCAACAATCACCCAAATGGAGTCGTGACCTCTGGAAGTGCGTGGATGTCCAGTCACGATGTCCATAGATATGCCATCCCACTTCCACTCCGGGACCTCCAAGGGCTGTACCAAGCATGCTGGTACCTGATGCTCTACCTTCACCTGCTGGCCGGTGAGGCACCATGAAACGAACTCTCCCACAACCTTATTCATGTCCGGCCACCAGTGTTGTCGTCTGAGATCCTGGTACATCTTCGCCACTCCAGGATGTACCGCCAAAGGAGAAGTGTGAAACTCTCTCAGCACCTCCTCTCGTAAAGCGACTGGTACCAGGGTACGTCCTCTGAAAAGGACATCATGCTCTACTCCAAGGGAGAAACCATCAGGTGCCTGTCCCGAGGATATCTGTGCACGCCGTGTCTCACAGTCAGCGTCCCCATGCTGTGCCTCTCTGACCCACTGTAGAAGTGGAGGAGAGACTGTGAGAGACTGAAGGAAGGCTGCTCCGTCTCTATCCACGAAGGATATCTGCAAGGCGGCTAGCTGCTCTGTCGCCTCCTCAAGTAGCTGGATGCCCGTCCTCCTGCTGAGGGCATCGGCTACCACGTTACCCTTCCCAGGAGTATAGACTATCTCAAAGTCATAGTCCTGGAGAAACTCGAGCCATCGCTGCTGTCTCAGGTTCAGGTCCTTCTGAGAGAAGATGTACCTGAGACTTTGGTGGTCAGAAAAGACTGTGAAGCGCTCGCCCATCAGATAGTGCCGCCATGTCTTCAAAGCGAAGACCACTGCTGCTAAATCCAGGTCATGAGTAGCATAGTTCTGCTCATGCAGCCTCAACTGACGTGATCCATAGGCAATCACGGCCCGCTCCTACATCCGGACACACCCGAGTCCGGTCCCTGATGCATCGCAGCAGACTACGTACCCAACTCCCTCCTCAGGCAACCTCAAGATAGGTGCGCTGGTCAATCTCTGCCTCAGCTCCTGGAAGCTCTGCTGACATCTGTCTGACCACACGAAGGGTTTCCCCTTCTTCGTCAACGCTGAGAGTGGTGCCGCAACTCTGGATAATTCTGGCACAAATCTTCGATAGTATCCGGTAAGACCCAAGAAACTCCGCACCTCCATCACGCTCCTGGGTGGCTCCCAAGCTAGCACTGCCTCGATCTTCTCGGGATCCACTGCAACTCCCGCCTCAGAAATGACGTTCCCCAAGAAGTGGACCTCACGTAACCAGAACTGACACTTCGAGAGCTTTCCATAATGTGGTGCTCTCGGAGTGTGTCTAGTAAAACACGCAAGTGGTAGGCGTGCTCCTCCTCCGTCGTCGAGTACACCAAAATGTGGTCGATGAAGACCATGACAAATCGATCGAGGTATGGCTGGAAGATCCTGTTATTGAGGATCATGAACACTGCTGGAGCGTTGGTTATGCCGAAAGGCATAACCAAGAACTCATAGTGGCCATACCGACACCTGAAGGCCGTCTTCTGCACATCCTCGTCTCGAACTCTGAGCTGATGATAGCCTGACCTGAGGTCTATCTTCGAGAACCACCGTGCTCCCTTGAGCTGATCGAAGAGGTCATCAATCCTGGGTAGTGGGTACTTGTTCCTCACTGTCACCTAGTTCAGGCGACGATAATTGATACACAGTCGCAATCTCCCGTCCGCCTTCTTGGCGAACAATATCGGGGAAGCCCAGGGTGAAACACTGGGTCGGATGAACCCCTTGACCTGAAAGTCCTCCAACTGTACCCGCAGCTCTCGAAGCTCAGCGGGGGCCATCCGATATTCTGGAGTTGATATCGGGGTTTTCCCGGTGTACAGATCAATATAAAAGTCTACCTCTCTGCGAGGAGGTATCCCTGGAACGTCGTCGGGGAAGACGTCCGCATATTGATCCACCACTACAGGAAAACTGGGACTCCGCACATCAACTACACCCAGGATGAGGCTAGACAACTGATGAGTGATGAGCTGACCTCTCCTCTGCGTGAGTCCATCCTGTGCTGCTAAGGCTCCCTTCTCACCGGTGAAGGTGAACCTGCTCCCGTCGGTGCGCACACATCGCACCTTGCGCCTAATGGAGTCAATCTGAGCATGGACCGTAGATATCCAATCCACGCCCAAGATGACGTCGTAAAGCCTCGACGCCGCTACAAGAAGATCCCAGCCGAAGCTCTCTCCTCCTAGAGTAAGCTCACACTGCCGGCACCAGTGCGTAATCGTCGAGTCTGCTCCCGTAGGAGTCTCTAGCCGTAAGGATCGAGCCAACGGCTCTGTCGGAATCTCCGATCTCCGAACAAGGGCAGTGTCTATGAAGGAGTGACTCGCTCCTGTGTCTATCAGAACTACAGAAAGGGTGGAATAGACACAGATCTTACCTAGAATCATCTCTGGCGCGCCGTGTTCGTAGGCCTCCGCTGCCTGGAGCTGATCCTGTCTTTGCCCGCCAGCTCCCTGTGGTCGGGGCGGGCCTCCTGGTGGTGTTGGTGGCAGAGCCTCAAAGCATCGCCCACCACCTGCTGCTCGGACAGCTCCTCTGCCTCGTCCGCCTCCTCCCTGCGGACCGCCACGATCGACCCTCTGCCTCTGCCTGGGTGGCCCCTCCACCGTCTGTTTCCCCACGGTACGACGGGTCGGGCAGTCACGAGCCATGTGGCTCTGCCCGCCGCACTCGTAGCACTGCCTGCCTCTCGGAAGACTGGCTCCGGGCTGGGTGCCCAGCACTACTGAGCCAGTGTCCCGAGGACATCTTCCGGAAGGTCTGGTCCGCCTGGAACCCTGAGTCATCCGTCGGCTACCTGCTGCCAAAGACTCTGCCATCTGCCGTCCTGCGGTAGGTCTCGCTGTAGACTCGGCCAGAAAGCTCTCGATCAGGAGGGCTCACTCCAGCACTCCTGCCTGGGTCAGGATGCTGAGGGAGATCAGCGATGCCCTGATCTCGTGTCTCAATCCCTGCTCGAAGGTCCGGACCCGGAATAAGGGGTCCCGTACCATGTTGGTCGAGTAGCGAGAAAGATCGGTGAACCTCGCCGCGTACTGGGCGACCGTCAAGCTGGCCTGCCACAGCTGAAGATGCTCCTGAATACGCACCGCACGGAGGGTGGCCGGGACGAACTCTGAGCGGAAAAGGCTCTCGAAGTCCATCCAGATGAGGGTGGCCTCATCGTGTACCTGGAGCATCAGGCTCCATCATCGCCCTGCTGCTGCGTGAAGTAGGCTCGCCGCGAGGATCACCATGAGGTCTGCTGGTGTCCTCACTAGCCTAAAAACTCGGACGACCGCCTCCAGCCAGTCCTCGACTGCCTGGGGGTCCGACTCCCCACGGAACCTGGGTGGTCGCTGGCGCTGGAACTCGTGCAGAGCTCTGAGGCGTCGTGCGTCGTCAGCTGCCAGTGCTGAAAGCATCGGGGGCTCGACGGGTAAAGGTACCTCCGGTGCCTCTGCGGTCAACGGGCCCTGTACCGAGGCCTCGTCGCTCGGCGGGCTGTCGTCGTGCTCTACTATGGGAACCCTAGCTGGCTGATGTCGTCGGGCCATCCTGAAAAGGAAACAAGTGCGCCACGGTCAGAACAGTATACCTGGTGAGCTGACACAAGTAATCACAATGAAAACTTGAAACACACATGCAATCAATGTTTTCGTACATTAAGTCGGAAATCAGAAGTCAGGGTCCTGGGGTATGGATACGTCGGCCGCCGCACCAACATTGGACTCCCTGGACTGATAACTACACTCAATACGCTAAACACTATTGCTTCACATAGAAGAAATATCAGAGTCTGCGGTAGAACCGACTCCTCTGATACAAATTTGTCACGACCTGCCCTCGGGGCCCGTGCCGTGACTACCCCAAGCCCGCCTTCCATAGGCCAGGGGCTGGCGACTAGCACCAAGGCGTAAATCACAGTAAAAAGGAAAGGCATTGCCTTTGAAAAGTAAACAAGCACCACAGAGTAAGTAAGAAGAAAAGTAAACACTAAGTAAAAACTGTACAAGCTGTGCTGGAAGTAAAAGGGGCCAGAAATACAAGCCCAACTGTAAAGTACAACTAAAGGAAAAACAGCAACTAAAAGGAAAAACTGCAGCGTCGAGCCGTCCTCTGGAAGTCCCACCTGAATTGTGGGTACAGATAGCCTCCACTACTCCTCGGGTCCACCTGACCGCTCCGAGTACATCCCGCCCAGTGGTCCACCTCCAGGTACCGTCTTACTTCGCACGCCTCCACCACGATCAGCGCTTTCCGTCGTCTGCAACTAACACAACGTAGTTCGGGCAAAGCCCGTGCAGGGGTGAGTATAAGCTACTCAGTAGGGACCCCGAGACCCCCGAAGGTCTCCCGAAATCCACAAAGGATAATCCACAAGGAAAGATAAAATAACGAAGTAACATCTGACATGGCTTAGGTATATTCCCATACATATACCTAAGTCATCAATTCCCGTTCGGCTCCAACGTTCGAGGCCAAGCACAACCCAGTCCACACAGGAAAGCAACGTATACCCACACAGGATAGCACAACGCAATCCACAAAGGAGAGTAAAAAGTAAATCCACACAGGATAGCTCAACACAATCCACAAAGGAGAGTAAACAGTAAATCCACACGGATAGCTCATCACAATCCACAAAGGAGAGTAACATAAGATTTAGCTCACACAGGTATACTTCTTCGGATGACGACAAAGATGATCACAGAACCATCTAAGTCGTCGTACCCATGAAGGATCGATAGGTACTAACCCCGCAGTGAACCACACAGGATCGGACCCACACAGGATCGGGCCCACATAGGACCGGGCCCACGCAGGACCTGTAGGCGCTGGCTCACACAGAACCACTGAGCGCTGACCCACACAGGATCGGTAGCACTGATCCACGTAGGATCGCTGAGTGCAGAAGTCGTCGCAGTCCACTAAGGATCTCTGCACAGTCGTCGCCGCAGTCCACTGAGGATCTCTGCACGGTCGTCGTCGGGGTCCACTGAGGATCTCTGTACAGTCGTCGCCGCAGTCCGCTGAGGATCTCTGCACGGTCGTCGCCGTCGAAGAAGCAGTCGCAGCCAGCTCTAGGGTTCCCGCACACAACAAGCTCGTTCGGGAGGGTCCGCTCCATGAGCCGAGAGGATGATACATCAACTGACACAAAGTCCGAGGTTGGTGTATCCAAAAGTTCTGTATCACCAACACGAACTCAACGTCGCAGACGGCGCGTCGATCGGACGCCCGGTCTGAGAGTTATTGGCTTTTTCGTCCCAGGGGCCCGGTTGGTTTTTAAGGCAAAACCAACCTGACCGTACTCCACCTACATCCAAACCTCGGGCGGAGTATGCCAAAATATCCGTCTCCCAAAGAGGAAAACAACAAAGCTGACGACACGTCAATCGGACGTCCGTGGCTCAAGATATGAGTGTTTCCGCTCCGAGGGCCCGATTGGTTTCGTGTACGAACAAACCCGGCCGAACTCAAAGTATTCCGAAACCTTGAGTGTGATATACTAAAATGACCGTCTCGATCCAAGGATCGCGTTGCCGCTGACGGAGAGTCTTTTGGAATCCCGTAGCTCAAGTTACGTGCGTTTGAACGAAGACCGTCTGAAGACGGGGGGTCGGCCCAACCCCCCCCGGAGGAGTCGGCCGAACCGGGTCCACCCGAACCGGGTCGACCCGAACCGGTCCGACCCGGTCCGGTCCGACCAGGGCGCGGCCCGGTCGGTCGGACGGGCCTGGTCTGGCCAGGGCGCGGCCCGGCCGGTCGGACCGGCCTGGTCCTGTTCGGCCGAGCGGCCGAACGGCCAGGCGCCGCGGCCCCCCGCGTGGGGCCACGCTGAGTCAAGGACGCGGCTTCAGCTGCGTCCGAAGGCACCGGACCCGCGCGGCCGCGGGTCCGCGGGTGCCGCCACCGGCGCGTTCCGCGGGCCACCGGGATCGCTCCGGTGGCCCGATTTACTTCCCGTCTGCGCCATCGCTCCTCCCGGGACTCGTTCTTCACTGCGGGATCGTCAAACATCCATTGCGGCACGTTCTGTCGTCGCCCTTCAAATCCGCAAAAAACGAAGAACGGCGGAGGGTCGTCGGGCCTTGTTTGTTTGGCCCGCACCCTCTGCGTTAGAGATAAACAAATGGGAGAATATTTATTCCACACAGGAAACAACAATTTTTAATAAAGTTTAAAATTGTTCACAATCCGGTTCTTTAATTTCTTTAAAGAATCATTTACGGGGATATCAAAAGAAAAGGGGGGGGGGTAATTCCCAAAAAAAATCCCTACCTCGTTGGTCGTCGCGCGTGGGCGTTCTTCGTGGAATTGCTCGTCGCGGAAGAGGGGGATCGTCGCGTCGTCGCGGAATCCGGCGTTGAGTCGGCGAGCTCAATGGACCAAGATCAACAGATTTAAATTATAAATAATCAAATCTGTGTTTCGTTTAAAACCAAAAGAACCTTTAGAGGAAACCCGAAATCACTCACCTCAAACGGTTGGTGATCGGAGATCGGGGCGGGGAAGAACATCTCGGATGGGAGCGTCGTCGATTTCTGGGTTCGGCGTTCTTCGCGTTCTTCGCGTTCTTCACAAGGGAGAAGATACAAGGATTCTGTCTCAACGCGTAATCCCTCAAAAGATTCTGGTTGGTCTTATTTTATTATTATGTCAACACACGAAAACGGGTTAAGAAACGATTGAATTAATTCGTTGAATTAATTCGACGAAAGAAACTGCCCATTTAATTCACGAAATAAACTACCCAATTAAATGGTCTGTTAAGATTTTAAGAAACGTGTCAGTTAACTTTCATAAATATGGGTTTTCGTGGGTGCGTTTCTTAGCGGAAAGAAACGGTGGGGATCGTGCGGGCCCCACCTCACAAATATCCTACCAAGGGGGTAGGATATTTCTGGATAGCATCCTATCCAGTTTAACTTAGTTCAAGCCGCCTTTAAGTGGCTTCAAGTGGCTTCCCAGTGTCTTACGTGAAATAAAATAAAGTTGTTGCAAAATTATTTTATTTCTTAACTTTAAGCCCGAAAATTAAAAACCACACCCGAGCAAACGCAACTCCGGAAGAGGCGTTTCTAAGCAAATACCGGCGCTGCGATTTCATCGGTGCCCTCAGAATTCGATTCAGGGCACCGGTTCAAAAGTTAGAAAAACCCGCTCGTCCGTTCACTGAACGTACCCGAGCCAAACTTCGGAAAATGATTCTGGGCACACCGGGCCACGGAATCAGGTACCGTCAGAAACTACGCTCTTGTAAATTTCCAAAGAAAAATAAGAAAAAAAAAATTACTTGAAATTTACTTGTCTTTACAACAACCCAGTCCACAGAGGAATGAAAAACGTAAATCCACACAGGATAGCATAACAAAATCCACAAAGGAAAGCAAAACAGGATTTAGCTCACACAGGTATACTTCTTCATATGATATGAGAGATGATCAGATGTAGCCACTGATTCATCTAAGCCATCGACCCACAAAGGATCTGTAGGTACTAACCCCCGCAATGACCCACACAGGATCGATCAGGAAGTTGAACCCAAAGCTGTTGGGAAACTCCTTCTCCATCAAGTATAGTGGTTATGCCGCTACAAACAAGCGCTTCCCTCTCACCTTGGACTGCTGTAGTACTCCACCTATCGAGTACTGTTGGCCTGCTGCTACAACCAAGTGCTTCCCACCATGCCTCTGCCGCTACAACCAAGCGCTCCCCCTCATAGCCTCTAGAGGTACTCCTTCTGTTGAGTACCATAGGTCAGTCGCTACAACCAAGCGCTCCTCCAACGTGGGTCTACCTCTACAACCAAGCGCTCCCCTCTACTGCTACAACCAAGAGCTCCTCCGTCGTGGGTCTGCTGCTACAACCAAGCGCACACCCTCATAGCCTCCAGAGGTACTCCTTCTGTTGAGTACCGCGGGTCTGCCGCTACAACCAAGCGCTCCTCTGCCGTGGGTCTGCCGCTACAACCAAGCGCTGCCCCTCATAGCCTCCAGAGGTACTCCTTCTGTTGATTACCACGGGTCTACCGCTATAACCAAGCGCTCCTCCACCATGGGTCTGCCGCTACAACGAAGAGCTCCCCACTGGGCTATCCGTAACACACCGAGTCATTCGATCAGCAGTCGTCAGGTCTCAACCAGCTCTAGGGTTTCCGCCCACAGCATGCTCGTTCCAGGAGGGTCCACTCCACGAGATAAGATGTCGATGCATCAACTGACATGTAGTCCGGAGTTGACGTATCCCAAGATGAACCGTAGTGGTCACTGCCGAAAACACGGAGGATTTCCGTACTATTTTCATCATTGTCGCAGTTGCATCCACTGAGGATCTCTGTACAGTCGTTGTCGTCGTCACAGTAGCAGTTGCAGCCAGCTCTAGGGTCCCCGCACACAGCAAGCTCGTTCGGAAGGGTCCGCTCCACGAGCCGAGAGGCTGATACATCAAGTGACACATAGTCTAGAGTTGATGTATCCAAAAGTTCCGTATCGTCAACAGGAACTCAACTTCGCAGACGGCGCGTCAATCGAACGCTCGGTCTGAGAGTTATTGGCTTTTTCGTCCCAGGGACCCGGTTGGTTTTTAAGGAAAAACCAACCCGACCGTACTCCACATGCGTCCAAACCTCTGGCGGAGTAAGACAAAAGATCCGTATCACTTAGAGGAATTCAACAAAGTCGAAGGCACGTCAATCGGACGTCCGAGTCTCAAGATATGAGTGTTTCCGCTCCGAGGGCCCGGTTGGTTTCATGTACGAACCAACCCGGCCGAACCCAAAGTATTCTGAAACCTTAAGTGTGATATACCGAAATGACCATCTCAATCCAAGGATCACATCGCCGCTAGCAGCGCATCGTTCGGAGGACCGTAGCTCAAGTTATGAGAAAAGACAGAAAAGGTCCGGAAACGGAGGGTCTGGGCCCGTACCGACCCGGCCCGACCCCCCCTGGGTCGGCCCGAACCGGGTCGACCGGACCCGGGTCTGGTCCGACCCTGCCCGGCCAGAGTGGCCCGGCCCGGCCTGGGCCCGACCCAGCCCGAACCGGCGGGTCGGCTCGGCTCGGCTCGGCCGAGCGGCCGAGCGAGGATACCGCAGGGCGTGCAGCCCCCACGGAAAGAGGAGCCGCGGCCCCGCGTGGGGCCGCGCTTGGTCAGCAGACGCGGCAAAGCCGCGTCCCGTGTCTCGCCAGACCCGCGCGGTCGCGGGTCTGGTCGGCCGCCACCGTCGTGGCTTTAGCCGGGGCGGCTCCGTTCGGTGGCGCGCCAGGGCACCGCCGGTGGAGTCTGCGGGCCACTAGAGTTGCTCCGGTGGTCCGATTTCACTTCCGTCTGCGCCGTAGCTCATCCTGGGCCTCGTCCTTCACTGCGAAATCAACAGATCGTCTCTGTGGCATGTTTTGTCATCGTCTGCCATTCCACACACCAAGAAAAAAGGGCAGTGGGTTCAGACTTGTTCATTGGTCTGCACCCACCGCGTTAGCGGTTTGAAACAACACCACAAAATCCCTGCAATTGATGAACCACGACCCACAATAATAATCCGCGGACCAACTTGTTAATTGGTTGGTCCGCGTTCTTGCCTTGGAGGAAAACAAACATAAGTAAAATCATTTTCAAAACGACCCCTACCTCATCGTAGTCATCGGACGAGTTCTTCGCGGAATTGACCGTCGTGGAAGAAGATGGTCGTCGCGTCGTAGAAGGGCTTTGCGTCGTTGCGGTATATGGCATCGCGTTGACGAACTCCGAGGATCAAGGACATACAGATTTAATTATAACAATTAAATCCATGTTGATGTTATAATCCACAAATAAATAAAAGGACCGCATTCTCTTACCTCAACGGATGATCGAAGATCTGTCACGGAGAAAGAATGTCGCGGAAGAAGCATCGGCATCGCGTCGATCTCCGGGGGTCAGGCGTTCTTCATCGCCTTTCGTTAGAGGCTGGCGTTCTTCGCGTTCTTCGCGTTCTTCGCAAAGGAGGATGAAGGCACAGAATCTCAAAATCCTCTCAACAAATCGCACCCAAGAAGAAAGGTGTGTTGGTCTTATTTTATTAATATGCCAACGGTTGAAAAACATGTTAAGAAACGAACAAATTAATTCATAAACTTAATTTCAATGAATTAACCGCCCAATTAAAATGAGCGTTTAATAGTTTAAGAAACGCCCCAGTTGACTTTCGTTTAATAGGGGTTTTCGCGGGTGCGTTACTTAGTGGAAAAGAAACGGTGGGGCTCTTGCAGGCCCCACCTCACAAATATCCTACCAAGAGGGTAGGATATTTTGGGTTCCACCCTATCCGCTTCGACTCAGCTTAAGAAGCATTAAGTGGCTTTAAGAAGCTTTAAGCGGCTTCAAGTGAAATAAAATAAAGTTTGTCGTACCACATTATTTTATTTCTTAACTTAAAGACCAAAAATTAAAAACCACACCCGAGAAAACGCAACTCCGAAAGAGGCATTTCTAAGCAAATACTGGCACTGCGATTCCATCGGTGCCCTCAGAATTTGATTCCGTGCACCAGTTCAAAAGTTAGAAAAACCCGCTCGTTCGTTCACTGAACTTACCCGAGCCAATCTTCGGAAAATGATTCCAGGCACACCGGGCCTCGGAATCAGGTGCCTTCAGAATCTGTGTTCTTTTAATATTCCAAATAAAATTAAGAAAAAAAATTCCCTTGAAATTTACGGGTCTTTACAATTCTCTAAAATGGTTGCATCGCCAAGCTGTCTATACTCTACTGAAAAATGAGGAAACCATTATAGAAGGGGGAAATTATTCCTTAGATGAACCCAGTATAAAATTTTATGAGGATAATCCCATGGAATCAAAAAACAAGGTAGTTTCATTTTCTAAATACCCACTTCCATTTAATGAGGAAGAACCTTCTTGAGGTGATGGTTGTGACCCAATAGAGGAAGTTTCATGATGTGAAGAGGATACTAATTCAACAGGAATGGGTGATTATATATAATTATTTTTGTTATATTTGGAACCCACTAGCTAACATATATTTTACTATTATAAACTTTATAGATTCATCATCACAAGTAGAAGTTCCAATTAAAGAATAGTTCAACACCACGATCCCACATCCAAAGCACTCAGAGGCTAAGTATGTCTTAATTTTGACAAGATCATTGGAGTACGTCATGATCAACACTGTGGGAGAACTGATCTGAAAATATTTTTCAATCTCCTATAGAAACTATTATATGAAATAGGATTGCATATACTTTCAGCATTTCTCTTTAAAAAAATTAATTAAATAATATATGTAAATTTATTCATATGTCACCCATGGAATATTCGAGTACAATGAAAAAAAAATTTCTTTCTATTCAACACTCTATAATATGGTTGGTTCCAATACCTAATCCACAACGTTACTATAATGAAGATAATACAAGTGTAGTATAATAAATTAATATGTTTGGACTACTAATTCTATTCAAATATATACCATATACATTAGTATTGATGATCTCAAATACCCTTCATACATTAATGGTGGTTCTATTTTATGTTTTCTAATCATGTTTAATCTTATATATATGTATTTTGGGCTTTAATTTCATTATGTATTCATTATATTAATTTTTTATTTAAATAATTTATGTCTAGAAGAAATTCATACATAATTTTTTGGCTACATTACTAATCATATATGTGAGAATTTGGATATATAAATTGCCTATGTGGAAATTTCCCACGTTAATGAGATCACCTGGGTGCGGAGTCAGGTACCTAGATCAATTTTAAATAAAATGGTTACATGAAGTAATCAGCTATGTGAATTAGATACATTGTGAAATCAGAAATTTCATTCCAAATAGCTATGTTAGTTTCAACTATCTATGTAATATATTTGGAAAAAATTAAAATTAGCTACTTGGATTCAAAAGTGATAATTTTAAACATGATAAGATGAAATCATCTACATCATTTTGTAATCTATATTTCTTATCATTAAATAACTTGAGTGAGGCTTTAATACAACCGTATTATATTTATATTCTCAATTATGTCATTATTAATATATATGTTATAGTAAGAGTAGATTACTGAGATATGAGACAAGTACAAAGAAACTTTATATCTCTTTATCATTTCTATGATATTTTAAATTAAATGACGAGTCTTATATCCAATATTCTATGAATCATGTGCTATGAAAACAAATGTTTTAATGAATTTTGATGTGTGTGTTTTCAAAAATATAGAAGATCTCTTATGTGAAAAATAAGATATACATATACATATATATATATATAAGGATTGGAGCATGTGTGTGCTTCTATATTTTCTTTAAAATAAATAAGAATCTTCATATTCTATATTTGTGCTACAATGTCTATCAATTCTATCATTTAGAATACTCTCCTCAAGCTGCATTATTGTATTGTCATCTCTCCTAGAGATTTATTCCATTTGTTAGTTATATCTTACAAATATATATTTCACCTATTATCACCCTATTGTATTATATTTTTTTGTAAATGTTCATAATAAAATAACTTTAAGGTTGATGTATTTAAATCCTTTATAGAGTCTTTTTGAATGATCCTCTACTATGGTGACAAGTTTTTATTCCTTGAACTCAGTTGTGTAGCCCATCAAAAAAGGGTTGGATGTTCCCAAAAAAATGATATCCTGGTAAAAAATCACCAAAATCATGGAGAAGAGGTTTTTGTGGAGTAGAATAGGGGAAATATTACCCAACCAACAATAAATCTATGTGTCTATTTATTTTCCTTCTAATTTTATTTTTTTTATATTACTTTTGATAAAAAATGAATTGGGATTTAATTATTTCTAAATAGAGTGGTTTTATTGGTGAATAAATTCTTTAAGAACTTATTTGACCCCCATCTTGAGTCATTTGCAAGATTTAATGGGAAAAATTTATATCAGAGGTTGTGACTCTTCAATTATTAGAAAATTTTGAAGTCTAAAGAACTTTTTAAAATGGATTCTATGACTGCCAGTCGAAAAGTAATTTCTATGATAAGGGAACCATATTTCATTTGTTAATATTATAGATGATGGAATCCATATTTAACCATTTATTGAAATATCCATTTTAGAATGGTTTATATCAAAGATGTGGAGTAGTAGAAAATTCCAAAAAAATGACCAAATAATTGGAAACTAGATAATGAAGTTATTTATTATGTAAATTCTAAATCAATAAATGTTATAGTCTATGGTCTATGTCATTATGGGTTTTATAGATTTTATCAATGAAACAATTCTCGTGATATATGGACTACTACTTTAGTTTCTTAGGAAGCTACATATAATGTATGATCCCTCCTGTATGATACTACCTATGTTATGATTGACATGTTTACAGAGATTGAAGGTAAGAGAATTATCCAACTCTATGGAGTCCTTATAGAGATTTTAAATATTTTTTATACTCTATGAATACAAATTTCTGATCCAAATAATTCCCCAAAAGTGATAATAGTTTTACCACCTAAGTGGACTGTAATATTTTTCAATAATCTATAGAGGTTAATAACTTCAAAATAAAAGATTATATTGGAAATTTAATGATGTATGAGTCCTACATGGAAACTAAATCTGGTGAAAATAGGATAGTTAATAATTGTTATGCAACATTAAAATTATCAAATTCAAATATTTAAATGAAATGAAAATAAATTCAAATGTATGGATCATCATATGAAGTGACTTCATATCATTCTGATTTGGATAGTGAGTATTCTCATATTTCCAGAAAATTGAAAAAGATATTTAATAAGAGAATAAGTTTAAATAAATTATTCAAAAAGTATAATAATTATGAAATAAATTCAAAATAATTGATATTCTATGAATTCAATAATATTGGACTTATTAAAAAAAATTCCACAGCTAAAATAAATCAATATGTTAAAGAAAAATAATTCTAAAAACCATAGCTACAAATAGAAAAACAATCCATGAAGTCACCATGGAGTGCGTCTAAGGATTTTAATTATGTTTAATTTTTTTAATAACAAGATAAAAAATCTAATAAAATGTCAAACATGTTCTTTATAAAACACTCTAATGGGTACATTTATATTACTCTTCTGGGAATGAAGCTGAATATCAATTTGAAAATTTATTTTATGAACAATTCAATCAATATTGTTCCATGATAGAACCAAAATATGAATTTTTAAACATGAAAAATAGAGCTCATAAAATGTTCAATAGTGACATGGAAGATGAAATTTATGACTTGAATAAACAATTTTTAGAATTAGAAATCAATATTTAAACTTTTCTTGAATCATGTGTTGCAAATCGTAGTAATATTGAACATTTTTAAAAGTAATTACATGAAAAAATTTATTCTAGAAGTGTTTTTACTAAAACTAAAAATTATATAAAGTAAATTTGTGGTGATAATAAGACTCATAAAAATAAATTTGTTACAGGGAGCCAAGGTGAGAGGGAAAAATTTTATAAAAATTATTTTTTCCATAGTTCTAAAAACAAGAACCTCCTTAAAATTAATTTCTCATTTTTGAGCCTTAGTAAATTTTTATAAAAATGTTATAGAAGAAAACTTCAATTTAAAATAATTACAAATTATTTTTATTCAGAAATTTTTGAAATTTTAGTGCTATAATATTTGTAAATAAAAAATAGAATTGGGTTCCCAAATCATTAGTTGCTAACATTGTTGGACCGAACATGATATGTTTACCAAAACAATTTATTATTTAATTTTTATTTGTACGTAAAAGTTTCTATGTTCAAAAATGATGAATGTTACATATAATTTGTTTTTTCAAGACATTTTTTTGTATAACTCCACAATTCCTAATCCTTATCAAAAGTTGATTGATGATATGTCTCTTTTGCTGACAATGCAAAATGAAAAATTATGGGAGTTAGATTAGCTGGTAATCCAATATATGTTCTAATAAACAAACTTCTTGATGTGGAAGGATTTAATCACAATCTGATAAGTATCTCACAAAATTGTGATGATGGTTTTTCCATTGATATTTCAAATAAGACATTTTTAGTTTTAAAAATAAGGTTCTTAAATTTATAGCACCAAAAGCAGAGAATGTATATACTCTATGTTTTATTATAATGATTAATCTCAAATTGTACAAATTAAATATATAAACATATGAATATTTGATATGAAATAGAGTATTGGAACATTGTAATGTTTATTTTTTAATAAAATTATCAAAAATTAAATTACTTTTAGATTACCCTCATCTTAAATTCAATAAAAAATGTTGTGAGATGCATTCCAAATGGGTATGAAACAAAAGTGATATTTCAAACTCATTAAAGATTCTTATACTTATATATCCCTATAATTAATTCATATTTGTTTGTTTTGGTCATCTATATTTTGAATACTAAGATGAAGATATTTTGTTTATTTTTTAATTGATGATTTTTCTATATTTACATTGATTTTCTTTTAAAGTGTTAAGAGTGAAACTGTTTATATTTTCATGATATTTTAAAAAAAAATTCAATAAGAGATACATACAAAAATTATTACTTTAAGAAGTGACCATGATGAAAAATTTGTAAACCATAAGTTCAATCACTATTGTTCAAAACTAAATATCAAACAAACATTCTATTCCCCTAGGAAACCTCAAAAAATGGTGTTGTTCATCGGTGAAATGATAAATTTCCATAAATTTTAATAAAAAAATTTTCTAAAAAAAACCTTAATGCTCATTTTTTGGATAAATCTATGAATATAGTATCTTATTTCCAAAAAATAGTTCTAATCGATCCTATTTGAAGAAATCATCCAATGAATTGTGGAAAAATATAATCCAAAAATTTGGATACTTTATAGTTTTTGGATTCATGGTTTATATTCTAAACATCGTGTAAAATATTGGTATACTTCATCCAAGTGATGATGATTAAATATTTCATGGATATTCTACCACCTACAAAGAAAATATAGTTT
This sequence comes from Viscum album, assembly GCA_963277665.1. Lineage (NCBI taxonomy): Eukaryota > Viridiplantae > Streptophyta > Magnoliopsida > Santalales > Viscaceae > Viscum > Viscum album. The sequence continues at coordinate 558,401,694 of OY728138.1, forward strand.
TCAATAAAAGGTCAAATATTTTTTAAAGAATCAACTCATATGAAATTTGATGAAGGTGAACCATTTGATCTCAAAACGAATTAAATTAATTAACTAAGTGATTATTTCAAAAACATGATATGAAAACCTCTTTATGAAAGTAAAAAAAATATTATAAGTTATAACTTGATTTTCGAAAATGAAATCATGAAAGGATGTATAGCGGTGAACCAAAAAGTGTGATTCCTTCACAACCTGGAACCCTTGGGAAACATATATTAGAAATAGTTAAAGGAACATTAAAAAATTAATTAGTATAAGGAGTGTAGAAATTGTTGTGGAGTTTTATAAGTTTTTATATCTCATAGAACCTTATTATATAAATTATGCCTTAGAAGATAATAGTTGGGTTATATAAATTCAATAGGAATTAAACTAGCTCAAGAGGAACAAGGATTGGTAATTAGCTGACAGGCCCTCTAACTGTCTTGTTACTGAAACAAAATGAGTTTTTTGAAAAAAAAATATGATCATGGTGTGATCACTAAGAATAAAACAAGGTTTGAAGTTAACAGATACAATCAAAATAAGGTATAGATTATGAGGACACAATTCCACCTATAGTTATATTAAAATCCATTAGGATTATATTATCCTGTGCCTCACATACGGATTTCAACTTATATCTAATGGAAGTAAAATATTTTTGTAAAAATTTGTATGTCATTGAATAATTCTATATTGAAGATCCTCCTACATTTGAAGTCCTATTTATCCAAATTTTGTTTTTAAACATACAAAATCACTTTATGGCCTCAAACAAGAACCTTGATCTTAGTGGGAATGTTTGATTTATTTTTTTATAAAATAGTTTTTTAGTAGGTAAGTAATATACTAATTTCTCTAAGAAAACATCATCATTAAAAATATTATTAGTATAGATATATGTCAATGATGTTATCATTGGTTATATAAATAAATAATTTTTAAATGATTTTTAATAACTCAAGAGAAATTAATTTGAAATGGTCATGATGGGTGGCTTTAATTATTTTTTTGGTTTTTATATTTATCAAAATGACTTCTGTTGAATAAAATAAAATTCATTTTATACCTTTATAAAATTTTTTGACATGAAATTGGTAATTTACATTAGAATCTTATGAGTTCTAATGAAGCAATTGACATGGCTGAAGATGATAAATTTTTTGACAATAAAATTTATAGAGGAATAATTGTAATTTTATTATATTTAACTCCTACTATATGAGAAAATATAAATGAAATACTTCTTTATGTGAGATTTCATGAAAACCATAACGAATATCATTTCAAACATTTTTTAACCAATAAGTTATTTTAAAGGAATAATTTATCATTCCTAAAATTTTACAAAAAAACCAACATAAATTTAACTTTAAAGTGGACTTGATAAACTTATGTAAAAAATATATTATATATCCAGATAGACCCAGTGTTTTCTAGTTGATCTCCTTTCACCTAGAATATTTTATGAACTCAAGAAAGATCTCTTAGATGAATTCAAAGATAGTTGTCAAGATATAAGTAAGATTTGTTTTGGAATTGATATGTTGGTAAATTACCATGTTCATCATCTATAATAATCTATTGGATCAATATAATGATAAATCATGGAAGTTTTGAAGAGAACATGATATATAGTTTCATGATCCAATGAATAAAATAATGAAAGAACTCATATTGTTTTCAAATAGATGAAGGAGATATTTTTAGTAGTTTTGGATCTATATTCTGATTTTCTGAGGAAAAAATAGAATGATCTCTTAAGGCACAATTTTGAGTTATTGGAAGGTAGTTAATTGTTTACAAACCACCTAGGATAGTTCCATTTGTGGAATTGGTTTCAAATATTACTATGGTGTCATTTCAAGTTGAACCTAAGTCTCCTTTCGTATGTGATCATGTTTCTGAATCATCTGTAAATGCTAATAAATAAGTTGTTTAGAGTTTGATAGAGCTGTTAAAAATAATGGATAGAAAGTTTTAATCATTTAATGGTAGAATTATTGACATGAAGAGTTTAGTATACAGGATTTTGAAAAATATTTTCAAGGATATTATTTTATCTCTAACTATTGTAAACATTTCTCCATTGATAAGACCTAAAGAATTTAATCCTCCTTCCAGTTTCACAACACATCATATTGAATTTTTAATGGGATTCTCAGAATTGGATTATCTTTAGTTTATTAGAAACACAAACATGCCTATATCATTCTTTTGGAATTCTGGAAGTCCAATATTTTTTCAAGAATTGATATGTGTGTTGTAGATTTATTTAATATAAGAAGAAGGATACTTCTTAGTCTTGATCCTCCAAAATATCATCAAATTGATAGATAGATAATTGAATGATTTTATTATCCATCATATCTTCGTTAGAAAGAGAATGTAAAGTATGATGTTGCTTTAACTACCAAGAATTCATAAGAAGAAACCTATTCTTCTTATCCTTTCATTAAATTACCTTTTCACGCTTCAAGAACCTATGACTATATTCTAGGTCATGGTCATCTGGAAAAAAGGGTGAATGATCTTTTTCATATTTCCCATTAAAAATATTCTATTAGATTAAGAAGTATATATATTTTGGATGTGGATAATTAAATAATGTTGTAATTAATTCCTACTCTAACCATCTATTGAATAGAACCTACTTTCAGGTTTCCACCATCCAAACCACTATCACTATTTGAACCGATTCATAATATATGGTCTTCTAGATAATATATTGAATGTTTATTTTGTGATTATTGAAATGTTGAATACTTTTATATAATGATGGTAAAAAAACCTTCTTTATTCATTAGTTATGTTTTTAATTAGATGTTTAATATATATTTTTTCATTATTTCCATACTTCATTATTCTGTTTATTATAATAATAAAATGGTTCATTACTCTCAATTTCTGCATTAAATGTTTTTTTCCTCTTTCTCCACTTCCTTTTTAATGACATAAAATGAAGAAGAATTTATATGTGTTTAACCCTATAGTTAATCAACAGGGGTATATGTTTTCACCAACATGGGAGAAGTATCAACATAATGGGGAGAACTAAGCGATTATCCATACATTTTCAATATATATATGTATAATTTGTTTTCTAAAAAATAAGGATTAATCCTATAAATATTTTGTCTTTAATTTCATACCAGTTCTATGATCATCAAAAAATGAGATATTATTTTTCTTCTAATGTTTTATCAACATATCCAATATAACATAGTTTTTGATGACCTCATACACCCATCATACTATATAGATAATATTGTTTAATGTTTCTTCACTAGGTTTTATCTTCTTTTTAATTGCTTTGACCATTAGTTTCATTATGTATTATTTTGGGTCATTTTTAATTAAAATTTATTATGTCTAGAAATATCATCTACTTAAGTGTTTTATAAACATGAAAATAGGATATGTGATCATTGGTCTACATAAGTCACCTACATGAAAAATTCACTTATATGGAAATTACCTGCATTGATTATACCACATACATGAGGAGTCGGCTATATAGATCGGTTGTCTATATACAATGGTTTTGTAAATTAATCAGGTATGTGAATTGGGTATGTGGTGAAATTGACTTCATTGTTCCAAATGGATACATGAGTTTCATATATATAAGTAAAAAATCCTATATAATTCAAATCAGTTGTACAGATTTAAATGTGAAAATAATCTATGTGATTATTATATAATGGTTACGCCACGCTGTAATCTATATTTTTTACAATTGAAGAAATTGAGTAAGAATTTAATAAAGACATAAAATATTTAAATATTGTATTGTCTATTTATCATTAAATTTGTTATAATAAGGTCCAAGTACTCATATAGGATACAAGTATAAGGAATATTTTCTGTGGTATATTTAATGAAAGGACATGTCTCATATCCTAGTTTCTATAGATCGTGTGCTATGGAAATAAAAGAGTAATTTTTTATTCATTTTTCGGAATTTATTTTCAAGACTACATAAGAACTATCACATGAAAAATGATATATATACACACACATATATATATAGAGAAAAATTAATGTATATATACACTATTATTTTTTGAAATTGAAGTATAAACTTCATATTATATAGTTATGATAAAGATTCCATCTGTGTTTTTGTTTAGAAGAATCTAATTTAGTTGAATTTTTTCATATCTTTTATTATATAGATTTCTTCTTTCTGCCATTTATATCATTAAACTGTTTGTTTCACCTCTTATCACTCTTTTTTCTTATCTTCATTTTTAAAGATTTCTGGTAAAAGAACCTGAAGGATTTGTTTTGTAAAGCCTTCATGGATCCCCAATGAAATATCATATTTTTTTCAACAATTGTCGACTTCTAGAACCCCATTATGTAATCCCTGAAAAAAAGACTAGAAATTCATATAAAATGTATTGGTCTACTGAAAATCATCAATTTCTTGGGGAAGAGGGTTGGTGTAGTAGACTAGGGGACTCTTATTCCCTAAACCACTATAAATCACTCTTTTTGTTTATTTTTTTCACTTATACTTATGATAATGAAATAATATAATTTTATTCATTTATAAATAGGGTGATATTATTAGGGTATATATATTTTAAAAACTCAATCCACACACCCCCCCTCTTGAGCCTTTTGTAAGCGTTACCAGCTAACAAATAGTTCAAATATTTCTCTTTGAAATTAAATTGGTAGCATGTTCAATAAAACAATGATTCATGATACTTCAAGAAATATCTTATTATAAAAAGACTAGAATTGAGAAAAATTTCTTTTTCAATTGAAAATAAACTGTAGTGTGCCACCTTCATCGAGATCAAAAAAAATGCTAAAATGAGATTTTCTGAACCACCAAGCATTGTTTGCAGATTCTAAGAGTAGAGTTCCATAATATCCTACCAATGTGAATGGATTTAAGCTTATTCAGGAGTTTACTACTACATAGATTATTAAGATTCAAATTAACTACCTGAATTAAGAGAACTGATCGACTTACTCTAAGATAATTTGGAGGGTAACTAGTGAGGTGTCAAGTCAATTAGGGACGAGGGACTCTATGTGTTTTATGTTACTCATCCTTTACTCCAATTGAGATATAAACTGTCCAATTTTCATATTTTTTCATCTCTTATCTTTTTTATTTTCATACAACATTAACTTAAAACCACTTGGGAAATTATAAATAGAAATTCCAGGATAACTTGAATCCACTTAAACACTGAATGGAATGGTTTGTATAAATAATGATAGTTTAATCTACCTAAGTTATTAAAATAATATAAAGAAATATAACAATGTTTAAACATGTGTCTTTACATATGGATATAATTGAAGTATATAGAAGAATTTGTACCATAAATTTTCACTCGGGTTAGACTTTATATATAAAATATTTTGTGATTTGGTATTCTCTTGATCATAATAACTAAGTCAAATATTATAACATAAGATATGTAGGAATATACACCATTCCCATAATATTAGGTTACCTCACATGGAAATGAGAGATGATTTCCTCTTAGATGTGTGATATCAAAAGGTTATATATAGAACAAATATAAATTCTTATATACCATCAAGGTGCACTAGGTCATTTAATTTTTATGTGAGAGATAGTTTACTCAATATGATAAAAATAACAAAATTTATATTTTTCTATTTACTTTTAATGGGGAATTTAATGTGTTAAGGGATCAAGTACCCTTAAATTTATTTTTATTTTTATTTGAATAAATCATATAAACTAAAATGTTATTAATGACAGGGTGCAAGTTTTTTTAACCAGGATGAGTAAACAAGTAATCTTGAATTGATTTTTTCATGGCTAATATTGTTAACCCCAAAAGTTTTCATTCCCTTATTTATTTGGATCTCAATTTTTCCGAAGTATGGAGTGGAGAAGTATTAGTAGTAAGAAGCTCATATTTTTATCAGGATTACCTTTTTCGAGTTTTCAACCTGATAATACTTTTTATAATTTTATTTTGAATGCTAAATTTTTTCTGGGTTATATAGGGTGCATGTCTAACGAGTAGACACTCTAATTTTTACAAGGTCAGGATTTCTAGTACTTCAACATGTTGAGTTTTGTGTCTCTTTATTTTCACATTTTATGGTATTTCAAGATTTACTGCTGAGGAATATAAATTATAATCATGTAGATTTGAAAAGTAATAGATAATGTTTGTGGACATTCAGTTTTAACTGAAAATGGATAGAGTTTATGTTCGTATATCTTTGAACAAAAGGTAAGAAAATATATCCAGTAGGGGATAGGAAAAACCTATCATGAATATAAGGATGAATATTATTAAAGACCATCTTGGAAATAGGTCCCTATAGTTTATGGTTTTGATGATCAAACCATCAATCCATTAATTTGAGGGTCACGTGATGAAGAAAATAAAATGTTTTGGAATAGGTTGTCATATTATTTCATTAAAAATTATACAATGCATGAATGTGTAACATGAATGCAATATACATCAATCAAATATTCGATTATGGGTTATTTAATATCATAAATAATTATATTTTAATTCATGTATAATGATATAGAACATGTATATGGTGGATGATCGATGACCACAATAAAAAGATGGTTTTTTCTGTGATGTTGTAAAGGTGTTTAGATATTAAAGGAGATTTTTCTCATATTGAAATATTCTTTTGGTTTTCAGGTCTTAATATAGAGAAAAAATATTATTACCAAGTATAAGAATCCATTAAATTCAAATTCACTCATTATTGATAGTTATAATAGGTTTTTGAATCTTCAAACACTTAAGGAATGAAGTATCCTTATAATGAATATTATATTCAAGAAGTGTTTAAGCACCCTAAAAGTTACACCATTTTATAATAAACACATGTTCAGTGTGAAGAGATATAACATGAAGTTACTCTACCTTTTTCCTAGACTAGTGGATCATATTATTACAAAATTAATTTTTATAAATCCATATGGTTATCCACACAAGGTTTTGTCCCTTTTTTATCTTATTTTAAAAAAAATTCATGTAAGTCATAAAAAGTAATTAATTAGCTTGTAGAATCTAGAATTTTACTTTGGAATCCATTTGTGGTTTTTGGTCTAATTTTCTTTACTTTTACCTTAATTTTTAGTTTTAGGTATTTTATTTTTAAAAATAGTACAATAAATTTTAATTTAGTGCATATTTGAATAGAAATGGTTGGAATTATGTTCTTATAAGTTTGACAATTAGATAGTGTAGTCTACCTAGTAGTAATGGTGAGGTTGACTCAAAGTGAATGAAATCACAAAACCACTAATGTAGATATCCTCAAAGGAAGGAGCGTGATGTTGGTGGTTATGGTTCTTGGATCATCAGTTATTGAGTTTTAAGGTAACATAGCCTTGATATATGGTGATAATCTTTATAAATTAAGGTCTTTAAAAACAAAACATAAATGAAGGGCTTGATTCTAGTATAGACCACCTAGAGGAGGGGTTTTTCAAGATAAAGGTTGTGGTTCTCAGATCAAAGGTAACGTGTTGTGGTATGAAATCTCAGATAGGGTCCAAGGTACAAGAGCATCCTGAAACCTTTGAATGGGGATTTCAATTATGTAAATCATGAATTGAGGAATTTGAATCCGGAATATGTAATGGAATATGTCTGCACATGATGAAAATTGTGAAACATATGAGTAAAAAGTTCCACTAAAATGTTGTTTTGGTCTATAAAGATTAAAATATATTTTCTATAATATAAAATTTACCTCAGATTAACATGGAAAAATATGGATCCACCAATATCATTACTAAGAGGAAGTGTCTCTTGGAGCTGAATACACTCATACCAGGTTTCCATGAATGTTTTATGATTATTCCAAAAATGAAAGAAAATAATTTTTATACTTTTTATAGTATAATTCAAAATATGATTATAATATCTTACTCCAAAACTAAACATGATTAATTTTTTAAAGGATGATAAAGGGGAATAGAGATGGACAGTGATTTACAGATAGTCCCAACATTTTTGATTTGGTTGTGACTATGTATTGATTAATAACATTAATCAAACCAAATGTGGTTATGAAAATTCATATCCCTTGTATTTATCTATCTCAGATATATGAATGGTCATATTATCTTGGAATGTATTAGAAACAGACAAGTCATGTAGAGACCCATTTTTTTGACATAGATATTACATATTTTTATAGGAATAATAATTATATAACATTACAATAAATTCAATAATTATATAGGGATTATATATTTGGAAACTATGAAATGTAAACAACTGGTTCATAAGTGAACTACATCATCTCCCACTATGTTATTAATAACTAGAATCCATATTTTAAATATCATACATAATACTATAATTTATAACCTGGAAAAAGGAAATATAATAAATGGTGAGCTCAGATGACTAGTATAGGTAATAAAGGGATATATAAACATAACATGAGTATAAGGGTATGATAATATGACCTTATCATTTGAAAACCATACCACGAATAATGTATATTATAACCTAAGTCGGGGCATAAATCAGTGCAGTTCATAAGACATGAATCATAATTTAAAACAATGAACATTAGCCATGAGAGCATTACATAGACATATGAATGTGGGAAAAAACAAATTCTTATAACGTTTTTAAGATGAAAAAATATAAATAGGTTCACTCATTATGTTAATGACACAAAAATAGGCCCTCAAATAAACTTTTAAACATGAAAACTAGGTCCATAAATAAACTTATGGAGATAAAATCTTGGTCCATGCTTAAACTTATGGAAATGAATACTAGGATTGTGCATAATCTTATGGCCATGAAAACTAGTCCAATGCATTAATCTTTTAACATTAAATCATATTAATGAATAAAATATTTACTAATGAGTTATCCATATCAACCAAATTCATTAGAGGAATATATAATTTTGACCCTAGTAGTTTGATTTTGAAAATAATATAGATTTTTACAAAATATCATAAATCATTAATCATCTCATAACCTATGAAAAATAAATGGGTTTGATAAACATTTTATCAAAACAAAATCTGTTAAAAATAAATGTGTTTCATAAAAATATAATCAATTCATCATATCGTTACCCATTGAAAATGAACATGTTTCATAAGAGTCTTTTAAACATAACCATAAATGATCTATCAAAATAATACGGATGGTATCATTGGGTGATATCCCAAGAAAATATTAATTAACATAAAATGATTTAATCTTATATAGAAAATGATTTTAAAATGTCTCTTGGTACATTTCAAAAGGAAAATAACCATTCCACATTAGAATCACTTATTAAAAACCTAAAAAATATCCAAAATATTAAGGAAAATTTTTTATTTTAAAATAATCTTGGAAACATGTAATGTAATAAGTAAATAATTTAGTGTCCAATATGGATGTAAAAATAATTTCACAGAGATGGTATGTTTTATGTACGCATGAATGTTGTTTTCATTTTTTGATGATTGGAAAAAGAGAAAATATATTAATAATTATTTTATATGGAATATTTATTATAAAATAAGTAAAATATTTTCATAATATTCATAATTATTTTCAAATATTTCCAATTAAAATGAAAAACCAATCACATTACGTTTTGGAGGCGGGAGCCTGCATGTATGCCCGAGCGATGTTGTCATTTTCAAAAGGATTATAAGGTAAAAAGGTATATTTGATAATATAATTAAATAAATATACCCATTTCATAAATATAATATCAATACATTAAATATATCATTATATTTATCCTTGAAAGGTGCTGATGGAAAACTAATTACATCGGTTTACGAGGCAGTAGTATGTTGAACACATGATCAACAGTTTCATTCAACATTTGATGGAAGTGGTGATGGATAAAGTTCATAACATCAACATAATAATATATTATTACATGTTAGATGATATTTTTATTTTATAGGAATTATTTATACATGAGTTATTGTGGAAAAAGAATACATAAAATAATGATCTTAGTAACGATAATTAACATCTCTTCAAAAACCGTCCTTTAGATCTCTTATTAAAGACCATAGGGTTATCATTTTCAGATAAATAAAAGATATATAATGTTTATAAGGGTGTTGGGGAAGTAGTTTTTCATGTTTTTGTTGAGAAAAAAGTCTTATGATGTGTCAATAATTGATGGTAGAATTTTACCTTTTATAATTGAGCTATGACATTTTTGTGAATACCCAAAACTATTCAATAAGGTGAAGTCACACTCAACCCACGTGCCTCCAAAATTAATAAATAATGGATTTTAGGTAAAATATACTCTAGAAACACCTACCACACACACAAAAACACATGTTTTAAACATTTTGTTCCTTAACCTCTAATTTAACTTACTTTTACCATTTATGTTTTCACCGTGATAACTTGTTTTTTATTAATTAACCTTGGTAATTTATCCCATTAGAAAGAAAAACTATCTTTTTTAAATAATTTTTATCTAGTGGTTATAAATATAAAATATAATTTATCAAATAAAAGTCATATCTATGTGAAAAAATAATTTTAACCTAGGAACATGTCACGTACAAAACCGTATTTTAAAATCAATCAAGATAATTACTTTAAAATATTTCCACTATTCATTATGACAAAAAAATTAAGAAGAACTTATTAAATTATATTATATGTTATAATTCCAAATCTTGTATCTATTTTATCTAATTTAAATCCCATAAGTTCAAGAATTTAATTTAAAATGAAACCCAAAAGGGCAAAGAAAATTTAGGTTTCCAAAGGAAAATATTCCATATGTATAGAATGTTTTAAAGGAAAATTTAAATATTAAATTTATTTCAATGACATAAATTGGATTAATTATAATAAAATTGACATAATTATACTTTTAAAAAATTATAAAACAAGATTTTACTTCATGAATTACTTATAAAAATGTAGTTTTAACAAAAAAAATAATTTTCAATATTCAACTAGAAAATTTATTAATTCATAAAATGTTCAAAAACATATCCATAAGATAATTTTCTGATGTTATTTCAGAAATAAATTTTAATTATTCTAATTAATTTTATTAAATTGTAAGATGTTTATTTTAAAATAAGTTAACAAAATATCACTTTTTTATAAAAATACAGTTTTTAAGCATAAAACTAGACCTTTTTTTATCCCATGTTTATAAATATTATTATATGAATGATTAAACGTTTTATTTAATATATAATATATAAATTATATAAAAATAATTCTCCAATGCTTATAAGTTATGATAAAAACACATTGGGTTAAAAGAAAAATTTCTTTTACTTTCATATGATTTCTATTTCCACTTCTAACTAGTAGATAACCAATGAGTTTATTTATACATGTGTAAACCATATAATTTTCAAAATTAAGTTATTCCAATTAATACCCTCAAATATAATGACTCTATTATACCTATCAAATTAAATAATAATATTAATATAGTATATCATGGTTCTTTTAAAGTCAGTGTTGTGTGTTATGCAATATATCGATGAAATTAAATTTATTTAATTAGAAACATATTAAAAAATAATATGTTTTACATAATACACCCTTAAATAAATTTCAACCTTCAAAATTTAAATTTATATTAGATTTCAAGAGTTTGAAATTTAAAAATTCCTTTACAGCAAACCAGCATCGTAAAATGGTTGATAAAAATTCCTCTTAAAAATAGGGAATGGTAATTTCAAATGTTATATAGAATAACACAAAACAATTTTCTAAATAAGAGAAAATTAAGTTAAAATAAGGATATGGTGGAGAAAAATTAACACTAAACTCCTAATAAGGAGTGAAAGAGAAAATATCTAGGACAATGTTAACAATAACTAATCCAACGACATGGGAATGGTGAAAATGTCATAGATTCATCAGAAATGAAGGTAATAGAATAATATTTTCATTTCAAGATCCCTTTATAAATTTGTGGGATTATTTTACTATCGGATAGAGAACACTAGAAAATATACATCCTTTATAGTTTTTATTTCATAAGAATAATTTCATCCTTTGGTTGTGCTTCGATCAATTTAATTTTAATTTATTACTATAAAAAATGAATATCCAAGTAGAATTTTTTTTATTACATAGTCATTAAAATTAACATGTAACATATCATCAGATACATGAAAGTGTGAGAAATTATTATTTATGTCTCCAAATATTTCCCAAAACAAAAATGACCAGAACACGTTATCCAATATAATACATTAATATCTAAACCTCAACAGTAACACTCGAAGCTCAACATAGTTCATTATATATGCAGTTAACCCAAAGACAGATTCAAAATATGTCTAACCAAATTCAAGTCCCAAAAATTTGAAAGATTTGGTCATATAATTTTTTTAACATCCTCTTTAATATTTTCCCCAAATAACATATTGTTTCTCATAATGTCACATAGACAATATTTGAATACCACAATAATATATTATATTTAAACAGTTTAATAACATAAATGATCATATAACCTCAATGAAAATAATATTTCTTACAAAATTAACTATATCCTTTTTCTATAAATAATTTTAGCGATTATCCAATATATTCTTTGAATCTGAAAATTCATTAAACATTATTATGAATTACTTTTCCCCAAATAACTAATCATTTTCAAGGAAAACAATACTATATCATTTTATTTATCTATATGTGTCATATATTTATCCTATAGAATCATTATTACATCTGTTTCTAGAAATTATTATGGTTTATCTTTCCCACAATCACATATTTTCAATAAAATTTCTCTTTAACTTTAAATCACATTTCTAGGCCATCCATACTATTTAATATATTCTTTAAAATCCATAAAAGAAAAATCCTTTAGAATAATATTTATGTGTTCTTGATTCATATAATGAAAATATATTTGATGTAACACTTCTAAAACATAATTATCAAATCCAAATAAAAATACACTTCAATTACTCTACATAAATTATTATTATGGATTAATTATTCCCTTGGTCTAGGAATTAACACTTGGATAGGGAAACTGACTCATATATTGGCTATATTCCCAAATATAATGTATTTAACTCCTCAAAAATTTGTTTCTCAATGCACTTATTTTTTAAATAGAAAACATTTTCCTTAAACATTTATACAATATCAGGGTGTCTCATTCCATATTTATGACTTGAAAAAAAATTGAGTATTTTTTCCTCTATGGTCTCCACTATCTGATCTCACATAAATATTTATCCTTTACTTCTATAGTGATTCTAAGATGTTTTTAATATGCAAGTTATTAATCATATATCTTGATAACTGATAATTTATAATCACTACATCCTTCTATCAATTAATAATCCAAATTCTTTACTCATCATAACCACATTTTCATTCACTTCTAGTGTTAATGTGGTTCCACTAGGTTCCATCCGTTAATTGAAACCAAAAATAATAGTATGGGAAATAATAATAATCGTAGGAAACAACATAAAACTTTATAAGATGTATAAATCATGACATTATATTTTCATCCAGTATCAACTAGAGTTTATCCTAGGTCATCCATGGTCATTATTTATTCAAATCCTTTATGATGTTTTATAAATAGTTTTCTAATTCCCAAAAAATATTTCCCAAAAGTGTCTAACCAAGTTTACAACAAGACAGGTCTTCATACACCATGAGATGATTGAGTTAAAACCAAATGATCCCATTTTGGATTTATTTCCCCAAGGAATAAATTTTCAAGAGACACATCCACTAATAGTATACAAACAGATATGTAATTGATTACAACCCACTTTCTCTAGCCTTCACAGAAATTCCATGACATTTTCCTCTACTCTGACATATCCCTTAGTTTTTAACTAATGTTTTCTCTTCCTGGTTTCTAAATGATAAATAAACTTTGATCTAGCACCAATAATAGAGACCCAGAAATTTAAAACATATATATTACATATTTTAATAGAAATCATAAATACATAACCTAATGTTCCAGGATAGAATAAAAAAGTGATATTATCTTTAGAAACATAGACGCATAAACAACTAGGTCATTATTGAACTACATCATATACCACTAATTTATTCATAACAATAATCTTTCTTTTATATATAATACAAAATACATCTCTTCATAACCTAAGAAAAGTATACCAAAAAAAAGTTTAGCATAGATTCTCATAAAGGGTTAGCAATGTTGATATCAATATTCCATGATCGTAAGGGTATACAAATATGATATTAACATTTTAAAATCATACCTTTCTTAACATAGATCATAATCTATAGTTGTTGAATAAATCATAGTATTTCATAATAAATTAATCATAAAGGAAATATAAGAACATGATCCATGGGAGCATAACATAGATATAAGAATGTGGGAAAAAAGAAATATTATAACATTGTGAACATGTATAAATATAAACATGTTCAATCATTAAGTTAATTAAATTAAACTAGTCCATCTCATTAAAGTATGGATATAAAATCTTGGTCCGTGAATACTCTTATGGACATGAAATCTAGTTCCATGAATAAACGTATGGGTATAAATACTAGGTCCATGGTTAAAATTATGGCCATGAAAACTAGGATCATTTATGAAATCATGAATATGAAATTAGTTTCACAAATAACATATTCACTCATGATGTGTCCATATTTACCTAATGCATTGGAGGGATATATAATTCTAGTCTCAGTCATCATATAATGAAATTCATAGATTTTTTTCAACAAGATCATAAATCATTCATCATATCATAACCTATAAAAAAGTAAAACCTATAAAAAACATTTCATCTTTCAATAACGCATGGAAATGAAACATGATTCATAGACATTTAATCAATTAGTCATATTTTAACCCATGAAAAATGAACTGGTGTCATAAGATACTTATCATCACAATCATAAACTATATAGAGTAAGCACAAGAATGGTATCATCAGATCATATCACCATTAAATACTAGGAAACATTAATGGATTTAATATAAGATAGAAATTGATTTAGAAGATATGTTGTAACATTTATTAAGGAAAGTAACATTTTCACAATGAAATAATATATTTAAAATATAAAAAATTCCCAAATACTAATGAAAATATTTTCTTTTAAAATCACATTGGGAACATTTAACAAAATCATTAAATCATTGAATGTTCATGATAGCAGGAAATACTTTTCATTCCATACAAATTAAAACAAATATTCCTATCACATTTTGCGTAATAATTCAAAAGTACCTTATTCAGAAAATGACCAGAATATTCCATTTAAAAAAATTGTAAAAAATTATAACAAGGTTAAAATTAATTTTAACTTTCATAGATTAATAATAAATCTTTCTTGATTTTTTTTGGGAAACAAGGATATGGAAGGAAACTGATTTTGAAAAATGAAATAAATAAAATCATTTTTCAATAAAAATGTTCTTTTTATATTTTAGTTTCTAAAAATAGGAAATTAAAGGGAAATTTTATATTCATAATAAATAAAAATATGATATAAAAAATCATTAGTTTCATTATAGATAGATATTATGATTTCCCCATTAGAAATATAATCATAAATAATATTGAGAAAAATTGAGATTGAAACATAAAACTCTTTCAATTTTTGGTAAATTTTGAATCATAATACAAATAAAATAGAAAAGATTATATGGATATTAATATCCAATAATTTTCATAAAAATAACTTTAAAATACATTCATAGGTTGGTAATATACCAAATAAACTAAACTTGTGATGAATGTGGCTTGTTTCTCATGGAAATAAAAGTGTGACAAAAATCTCTTACCATAGGTCTGACTTCCATAGTATGTGTTTGAAAATCCTATATAATTAATATATATTTATTATAAATCTATTATATAACCATAATAATACATACAATACAATATATTACTTACTTATAACTTTTTATAACATGTTTATTAATAATTATTTATTAAAATCAATATTCTGAGTGATAGCCGCTTCATTTTTCATGTAAATTTTTTTTAATAGATTTGGTATTTTCACTTTGATATTTGTTAAATTATGATTATATTTTGTAAAAAAATCATATATATTCATTATATTTGTTAAATTATGATTATATTTTGTAAACCATTGAATGTTGTTTACATTTTTTCAAGGGATGGGAAAAAGAAAGATAATTAATAATTCACCTTCAAAAAATCATTATTTTATCATATAAATCATATATTTTTAAAAAATACATCCTTATTACAATATTATTCAAAATAAAATGGGAAATGAGTCACAACGCTTCGTGGAGGTGGTGGTCCGCACGTATGCATGTGGGATGTCATATTTTTCTAATGGAATGGAGGGTAAGGAGGTAGATGTAATATTATAATTATAGAAGCATAATGATTTCATAAATATAATATAAATACATTAAATCCATAATTATATTCCCCCCACATAGTTGGTGATGGAAAACGAATTACCTCACTTCACGAGGCGGTAGTCCACCATACACACGATCACTAGTTTTGTTTCCCATTTGTTGGAAGTGGGTTAGAAATATGTTATTCCATCAAAATAATAACATTAATTTGTTTTTTATATAATTATTTTTACATTTTAATTATTAACACATAAATTAATCTGCTAAGAGATACTGTAGAAAAGAAAGATCTTAGTAAAGACAATGCCCCTCACTTAGAAAAAATACCTTTGGATACCTTGTTAAGGACCACTAAGTGTGTCTTTCAGGATGGACAAAATATATAAAAAGTGAATATTATGTTTGGGAGATATTGTGGATGTTTTTGGTTGATCCAAATGGATAATGAGGTGTGAAGAATTTAGGGAAAGAGGTTCCCTTTTATAATTAAGGAGGAGTGGAATATTTATTAATACTAAAATATATTTAATAGTTTGAAGTCACTCACAAAAAATCATCCTCAAAAGTATAAAATAATGTGTTGGAGTAAATAGATGATTTATCCACAACCACCAATAAAAAAACAAATTTCAAAAAGGTTTTTCCTTACCCTCTAAGTTTACTTACTTTTACCTTTTTTCACCATAGTAATGGATTTTTTATTTATTTACCTAGGTAATATATCCTTTAAGAGTAAAAATAAATTATCCTTATTATATAGTTTGAACATGGTAATTATAAATATTAAATCTAATTTATTAATTAAAACCCATATGGTTGTGAAATATTAAATATAACACAGGCGCACATGACGCACAAATGCCTGGTTTAACCATAACTATGATAATTAACTTCTAATATTTTTATTATTAATTATGTCCAGATGTTATGTTGGAATTTTTATCAAATTTAAATTATTATTATTCCAAATATTTAAATCACTTTATCAAATTTTGTAAAAATAAGTGGAGGAATTTTGCTTAAAATTAACCTTTCAAAAGTGACAAAAAATACGGTTTTCCAAAGAAAACATATTCATAAGTAAAAAATGTTTTACTATAAAAGTTCAATATTAAATTAATTAAAATGACATAAATTGAATTAATAATAATATAATTCAACTAATATAACATGTAAACTATTTTAAAACAATATGGAACTTCATAAATTCATTAAACGAAAAGTTAGTTTTTAACAAAAATCGGATTTTTCACTATATATTGAAAAAAAAATTATTTTTTACATAAATTTATAAAAAAATCAAAATAAGATCATTTTAAAATTATTATTTAAACTTTATTTTAAAATTTTAAAATAATGTTTCTAAAATTGAAAAAAGTTAATTTGAAAATAATTGTTCGATAGAACAACATTTTAGAAAAATACATTTTTAATCATAAAACTAGATTTCTTCTTATCTCATTCCTAGAAATAATATTAGATGAATGATTAAATATTTAATTGAATATACAATATATAAATTTTATTAAAATAACTCACTTATTAAGATTAATAATTATAAAAAAAATTGCACACATAAAAATAATTTTTCAGGAAGAAAACATTTCATTTACATTAATATGAATCAAATTTTCATTTCTAATCAATTGATAAACAATGAACTTATTTGTACATCTATAAATCATATATTTTTAAAATTTTAATTAATACTGTTAATAATGGAAAATTTAATGACAAGTTTATAATTATAACATTAAATAATATTTTGTAAATAGTATATCACAATTAGTTTAAAATGATAATCGTGTGTAACAAAGGAAATTGAAATTTTTAAATTTATTTAATCAAATATATTTTCTTAGTTTTCTAGTGTTACGAGGACCCACGATTGTTTGTGGGAAACAACCTAGTACATAGCCAAATATGAATATGGGGAGTCCAAACACACAGATTCTTAGAAATAAACAGTTATTTCATCATAGTACATTGTAACATATGTCATGCACCATCACATGGATATGGATCTCATGTATAGAAACTGTTTCATGTAGTATGGACAACTCTAATTATTTTATGGCCTTTCATAATGGACTATACATCATGTATTTTAATATCCTGTGTTAGGTATGAAAAAATAATTTAATGTTTATGGTCGTAGAGTGAGTACATTCATATAAGAAATCTCACGTATATCTTGATCATGCAAAAGATAAGGTGCCCCATTTTTCTGTCCAAACCATTATATAAAACATATCACGTCAATAGGGGTCCAAAAAAAGATTAAACTTTTGAAATTTGGGGATTTTATCTTATTATTGGTCTCAATAAAAATTTCCATATGTTGGGAAACTCAAATAAACTTGGTGAAATAATGATTGGGCTTAAGATTAATGATATGAAGATAACCAAATATCCTAAAATGATAGGAATCTAGCAAAATATAGATCATATATAAAAAGATACATGTCATCTCAATGCATATTCCAATATGGAATGAACTATCATTAATGAATAGGTCCTAAACACAAAAAGTGGCTAAATATTAGTGGAACTATGGATAGTCCTAAGACATGATATTTAGACATAATATATATTCCAAGGCATGGGAATCATGGTGCACATAGTTCTTATAATGGTTTGGGGGAATTAGTTATCATCTGTGTGCATTAACATATAATGGATAATATGCACAATGGAACTATTCATGGATATGGAAATTGTGTAGGAAAAAAGGTTCCATCCATTAAATATCTTGAAGACCATAGAACAACATATATGGTATAACACATGTTGTGCAGTTAAACATCACGAAACGAGGAATAAAAAAAATTATGGTATAGGGTCGTGTGAAGAGGTTCTATACCATTATAGTTAACATCGTGTTGAAAGGATGTTTGTGAACCCCATGTTAATTTATATGAGAATGTGTGCTATGAAAAAATGGGCTTCTTATTGGGCCTAAAATAGAGAATATGAGTGTCACTTTATATCCTAATATAGAAAGAATTTGATCACATGTTTAGAAAGATCTAGTGTAATTGTCCATTAGGGAAATACCTGAAGTGACTAGGGAGGACCCTAACACAAAAATGGGAAGGGAGTAGAATTTTATAGAGATTTGTGACTCTTTCTAGGATCATAGATTCAATAATCACTATATATTTTAAGAGATTTGAATCAATCCACACAATGTTATATATAAAGTCTCTACATAGTTTTTTATTATATGTAGGGTAATAGATAGGTATTTCCACTTCCATTCCAAGATAATTTAGGAAGCCAACAAGAATTGGTAATACCATATTTAACTAGAGTAAAACTAGTGATGTTTGAGGTTATACATAGAATAGTGTGATATAAAATCATTACATATCACCTGATATTGGATTCGAGCGATATATACTTCTTATTATATTGGGTAATTATTATGGTCAATGGATAGGTGAACCATGATACCAAAATATCTAAATGAAACCATGGTTAAATATTATCTAATGAAGGGGAGCCTCCAAATGGTTAAATACATTTCATTTAGGAGAATTAATCCTCGTTATTGGTTCATTAAATATGAACTCTGTTCTAGAGGATCCAATATAGATCATACTCACACATAGGAGGGATTGAAATGGATTCATCCTAATATTATTCCATGAATAGGGAAACCCAACATAATCAGGAAGATTTCACACAACAAGTCTATATTTTAGAAAGAATGTGAATTTTTATACCACCATGGGATTACAGATAAGGAACAATGCACTGGAGTGGATACAAAAAATATCTAAATCTCATGCAAGGAAATTATTCCATGTATTTTAGGTCATTATTAGAAGTTTATTATCTTGTAGCATAGACCATACATTGTGTGGTTCAACATTATAAGATATATACATCTAGGAGGTGTTGGGTTGATATGGATTATATGTGAAATAATTTGGATTTATCTAACTTTCAATCCCATTGAGGTAAGCCCATTAATAATGATTTGGCCAAAATATCAAGAAGAAGTATGTATTTAATTAGTATTTATAGTTGGGAAAAGATAAGAGATCTAGGAAAAACAATGTATAATGTAGTAATAAAAATCATGACACTTGTAGTTTTGAAATATGTGAGGGAATTATATATTAGTGAGGATCAATAAATAGATTAAGAGAACATGCACCAAGAACTATTCCATAGACTATTATCTCATGTAGGTAGATTGGTTCTCCAGAATATACGATCCTAAATAGTTTGAGCGGATATATTTGGGGGACCATATGTCATGCAGTTAGACGTCATGTGACTAGAAATCAGGTGTTATGCAGTTTAAGGTAATATAAGGAGGACCTCCAAGCTATTCGGTTTAGATTCATATACCTTGGAAATTTTCATTCAATTTTATGTTATTTGACATGGAATTGGGTTTTTTCATTTTAGGTTTATTCTAAAAGGCCCTCAGTGTACTGTGCTTTATATAAAAAAAGCTAGGAAATTAACATGTAGTATTATTATATGACACTAAGACTTATTTGTGCCCACTATGAAACTACATAAAATATGACTTGATAAACCTTGATTTTTTTTGGTGCTATGATATTATAATTATCCATTATCATCAGGTATTAATCTCTATTGGAGGAGACCTTATATATGGAGTAAGGCCTTTAACCTTTAGGTTCAATATTTATAAGAATTTTCCCTAGTATTGTATGGATTATAAAAACAATATTTATATATTCTTAAAGGAATGATGGGAGATGAAATTTCTTGTTAAAATCTTATGTGAATCTATTTTAGTTAACCTATATATTTTGAAAAGTGTGTATCATTTTCTTGTGAAATCATTCCAAAACATCCAAATGGATCTAGGACTTCTCGTCTTCAATAAAATAATTTTATATGGGAACACATTATTAATATAGTTGAACATCACTGGGAAGAACATCCTTGATCCCATATATTAGAGAATATGGAATCTATTTTCTATTACTATGTATTTTGGTGTGATAATCCCTAATATAATATAAGAGTTTGTTAGAAAATGATTTAATTTAATTTTCTACCATATTCTAAAGGATATTTTATATAGTTTTGGTAAAATCCAAAATCTATATTTTAACCGCTGCATGGTAGTGGGATAAATGATTGGACTAAATATTATATCCTTGATACATACATTTAAATGAGGAAGATAATAAATTAATATAATTAATAGTCAATATTGTGTGAGAGAAACAAAATATAGTGATGATTTTAAACATCATGAAGTTGATAATATCCTTTATTTCAACTTCCTTGTGCGGTATAGCCTCATCCCACTAGTTGGGTAAATGATAACAGTAATAATTTACTTTGAATTGTTAGCTATATATGAGAAATATTTTCCCATTATATCATTTCCCATGATGGAAAATGTTTATGATTTTTTTTTGTTTTCAATAGAGATGGGGGTTGATGGATGAAACTGGAATATATCTAGAGAGCATAGAACTTTCTCGTGAACTCTACAAAACCATGAATCATTAAAGGAAAAAATTACCCAAGTAACCTAATTTAACAAATGAGTATGAATCCTAGGTAAATTAATCTTCAAAAATATTCCTGGAATTCTTGAAAAACAGTAAGGGGACCTCCACCTTTAATACACCTAAGGAGGCCTCTATCAATGACTCATTGGTAGAGTAATATTTAGTAGTTCATGTCATCATATAGAATAAATTTTATAACTCAATGTCATATTTTCCTATCATTTCTTAGTCTGATATAAAAATTCTATTTTTGAATTAGTCCATAATAGAGAACATCAATCTATTTATAATATCAATTA
Source organism: Viscum album (assembly GCA_963277665.1). Lineage (NCBI taxonomy): Eukaryota > Viridiplantae > Streptophyta > Magnoliopsida > Santalales > Viscaceae > Viscum > Viscum album. The sequence continues at coordinate 558,423,865 of OY728138.1, forward strand.
GTGTGGATATAATCTCACCCTCCTCTATCATGGCAGTGATCTCACTGATTTATTCCAATTCATTAATAATGAATAGAGATAAAATCTATTATTTTAGATATAGAAAATTATCTCATCCTAATATGTATCATACTAGTTTCTTATTAAAATACATAATGCATTGAAATGGGTATTATATAAACGTGATATGGGAGATAGTATGGGGCCATAGTGGAACACTATCATAAACTCTTGTATATAATCAAGTAAGAGAATAAATTCTTCCTTTTTAACGGTATATTCACCCTAAATATTCTTAATTACTATCTTTCAAACTCCCTTGATGTTTATAATTTTCACTATTATCTGTAGGGATATCTCTAAACCATAAATGAGGGAATAATATTCTACAAAATTTTTGGTGAATCCTTCTAATATGAGGAATTAGTAAGGTTGTATTTCAAAATATGGGAAGATGGGTACAATCAAAAAAGATAACCTGGTTGGTGTTTTGGTGTTATATACATCACCTTATTGCAAATCCCTCATAATGGGGAGGTTTCATTATGGGAGAATAAATATTCATCATGGATCTCATTATCCACAAACGCAATTTACAGGGCAGGGTCTACATATAATAAATTAATTAATTCATGCCCCTTGACTACCTTTTGTGACATGAACAAATGTTTAATTAATGTTGCATGATCTCCCAACATGAAATTACTCTGATTAGAATTATATTATTGGAGATATATTTTAGTTTTTCAATTAATGTGACAAGATGAGTTTCCTTGTGATTTATGTAGTTCATCAGCTTTTTCACCATGAATATTATCAATAAACAGTTAATTTCGATGTTATAGTACCAATTAATTGAATACATATTAGTTCTGATTATATGAGGGTGGTAGTTCACCTTGCTGACATCATCCCTTTGAGAAAGGAGTGAAGTGAGTGATCGATCCAGAACATGCTCAAATAGTATTATAATTTTTCCTGTTGTAGGTAGTATCAACAATAGAGTACATAAGAGATGCTAATTTAGACCATAAAAGTCACTTTGATAATCTCCATCCCATATATATGTGACTCCCTTTTTTATTAATTTTCTGGTGGGAAATAATTTTCTAATGAGATTGAAAATGAAGAATCTAATATAAGAGAGATTCCATAATAAAAACATTATCTCTTTATATTTATGAGTTGGTGGATTTTCAAGTATTACCCTACTCATCTTGGTTTAAATTTGATATTGTTATGGTGTACAACAAAGATGAGGATTTTTTTGAGGTTAAAAAATGTTCATTTGAAAGGGTTTATCTTTAGGATTTGTGTATATAGTTTATTGAAAACTCTCTTTGGATCAATAATATGATTAAAAATTTGTCAGTATGAAACCACTAATTTATCCATATAGCACTTCAAACTTTTCCTTTGAAATTATGTGAAGATGCAGTGCATGGTGTATCAATATGTGGTGTCAGTATTATTAAATCCAAAGGGAATCATTTTGACATTTTATAACCTCGGGGGTTTATTTATAGTATTGGTACATTCATCTTTAGGGGTCATTAATATATTTTTATATCTTTGATAATAATAAATGAAATAAATATCTTGTATGTTAATGGTTGTATCGACCAGTAGCTTTGTGATCAAGATGAAGAGATCATCCTTTGGAAAATACCAATTTATATCCTTGAGGTCGATATGGATGCCAATTTTACCATTATTACATTTTAAGGGGGTAATATAGGTAAACCATATCTTGTACTAGACTACCTGGATGATTTTTCTTTTAATTATCATATCAACCTTTGAAATTACCTTAGTAGAATGTATAAAAAGAATTCTACAAGATTCATGATTATAACCACGATAGTCATCTATCAGACAAAACTGATGGCTGACTGCTTTAGAATATAGTATAAGAATTTTCATGTAGTTCCAGGAAAGCAGAAATCAATATTTTTTAGAAATGATATGTATTATCAAATTTTCTAACATTTACAGTGGAACTAATTTGGGTAAGACATCAATCTTACTTCGCTCCTATATTCCCTAGTCTTGCCTCATCAATAGTGGTTGAGACACCTTCCTAAAATGTTGGAAGGGAATATCTTAGTTCTTATTACTCTTTTTATTCCCCCTTAATGTTATCAACTATGGAATATAAAAGGGTATTTTGAAATAAGAAAGACGGTATAGTTGCATCTTTATATCATGTATATACTGAAGTAAGGGATTCTCTACCAATGACACCCTTGATATATTCTCCTTACTATCCACTATTATCAATGGTAGAATATGTGTTAATATCTAGATATTCTCAAGATGATATGGGAACATTGTCATCTTTTCCAATATTATATTACACTTCTATATGAATAGATTTGTTTGGTGTGATTGAAATCATGTGGATGGGGGAAAATGTCCCAGAACCATGTTCATATTCTTGTTTAAGGGTTAAAGTCTATATAATAAAAGATCCAAAGATTTTCTGCCTGAATATTGGTTAGACCCACTATCAAGTATGGGAATTTTGGTGTAAGGATTATCTGTATAGATGGATTCGCTTCCATTCCTCTATTTATGTTGGTTCTTCTATGAAGTAATCTTCATGGACACCATATGAAAGTAAGGTGATCATAAGAATTTTATAATATAACAAAATTTGAAAACTCTAATGAATTACTCTATCGAGGGTGATTTCTCTAATTCAGTTGAGTAGGAAAATGTATTCTTCATCATGTTCTCTACACAGGTTGATAGGATCCATTTCTAAACTATTGGGAGTAGTGACTTGGATGGAATTATCTACCATTAATTGATTCCCCTACCTCTTTTGTAATGATATGTATATAAATTTGGAGCTAGAGGACTCAAGGGATCATTATCATCATAAAATACTATGTAATTTCCATTAAAATTGTATTTGAGACACTGACGGTGTGATGAAGGTATTTCTCGATGCTTATGGAGACATGAATATCCCAATAAACAACCATGAATTCAGTTTCTAATATGAAATCATAAAACATTGAATTGTGTTTTATTCTCTCAATTGGTTCCTTCTAACTATTATTGTGCCCTTGAATTGTAAAATTAAAGAGAGACAAATCATCCTCAATATAACAAAAACAATGGAGGGTTTGAAATATTTTAATTTTAATTCCAAAAAGAATTATAAATTTGATACCATTATATTCAAATATCATCCTACTTAGAAAATATATAAATAGTCCTAATTTTCGCTATTATGGATGCTTATTGATCTTAATTCGTTAAGGAACTGATTTTGTGACACTTAGTGGACCCAATCTCAGCATGATACCATTAAACTACAATAACTTCAATATACAATTTATTCGTTCTTAGGAGGACCATAACAATGGTTTCATTGAATTCTATTGAAATATGACGATAATCTGTAATAGAAAACATTTTTGGAATAATAGAATTTTTTTATTTATAGACCACATTCTGAAACTTCTTACATCAATGTGGTTCCTTAGATTATGGACTATAATTCATTGTTGATTGTGTATTTGAAGCGCTTAAACATAATAGTGGAAATTTTTTGTTCTATCTTTTGAGTAAACATGGACTTCTTATAGTCCAGAATTTACTTGAAAATTGTATATTTTCATGTTATTATTCCTATATGACTAGATGCAAGTGATCCCTAGATGATTCGGGATCAGATTGGTTTTTCTATTTATATTGTTTAATTACTTTCTTTTAGGTTTATATAGTATGTATAGCCTTAGTATAAATTGTTCTTGAGTGTCAAATTATGTATTTACATCTCCTTAATAGGCCTCCTCAAACTCTTTAACCACTTCCTATACTATATTCAGGGAACTCATTTGATATATGTCTGCATCATCACAGAAATTATTCTTCAATTATATAATAATAGAAAAGAAATTATGACTAATATTTTCATGAGATTCCCATTTGAATATGTATTTTACATCATCCTAATGATGTGTTTGGGAAGTCATGAAGAATCTAGATCGGCCTGGTGAATATCATGGGTTATTCTTCTCAATAACAATATTTCTGAATTGGTTGCATCAGTTCATAGAATATTGTAATGTTGAGGAAGATGGTTTATACATCATCAAGGTAGTTGGGGTCAAAACTAGTTGATTCAATTACACTCTAAGTATATAATGTGATCGGATGATTAATTTCCCAGTAATAATCATACTTTTATGCACACTTATTCAAGATTTCCCCCAATTATCATTCATCTTCGAATTGGATGGTTGAAATATGAGTTACTTATACTGACAGTTTTCCAAATTTTAATATCCCATTGTCTACTATATTTTGGAATATTTTCTTAAATAAATATATACATTTAATATTCTACCCTATAATTCAATAGATGGATCAACAATCATGTTTTCTATTTTAACCTTCATCATTGGGCTTCTTTTCTTCATATTTTGAACATCTTATTTTCCGTATCTATAATGAATTTCTCTATTAATTACACTCTTTTGATAAACATTTTTACTATAATATTCAAATAGTGGAAACCTCTTCACATTTACTTTCTAATAATTGAATATTTGTTGCATTCATTTTTCATGGGTACCACATAATGATACTTTATTGGCTTGGTTTATTGATTTATAATTGGTTCTAGCATGAGCATGAGAGTTGTGGTATCTGGAATACTAGGTTTATTCCCTTGTGTTGAGGGAATAAGTTGATTCATGGACTTAGACCATTTAACAAAAACCTTGAATAACTACATGACTATAGAAAACTCCCAAATCCATAATGATATTTTATAAGAATCAACTATTTTTTTCCTCATCGTTGAGATTTTATATAATGGTTTCAAATAAATACTCTTGAGGTAGATGATAGTTTAGTGAAATAGTCAATCCCTTCCACTTGGGGAAAAAAATTTAAACCCTTTAATTTTTTATATATTTGTAAATTTGATAGATAATTTTTTTTTCATCTTGAGCATCATGATTAACTAATAAAGGGACTATCATTGTAGATCTTTCCAATTAGTGATGGAAAAAATGGAAAATTTATCTAACAAAAAAATTACACTCCTTCCAGGTTCTAGATGAGACATATAAGTCCTAGCACTTCATTTTGTTCAAATGACTCCATTATGGAGTTACACCAGGACAAAAATTGTGTGATATTTTCATATATATATATCCCCATTTCAATGAATATTTGGAATTTCTAAAGACCTGGAATTTCTATGTAATTTTTTTTAAAAAATATGGGAATTTTAGGAGTCCGCAAAAATTGAAGTCGCATGATTCTGAGGCTCGGAGTGCCCGTAATGAATTTCTGAACATTTATTTGGGTACATTCAGTAAACGTGCGAGTGGGTTTTTCTAAATTTTGAGCCGGTGCTCAAAATTGAAATCTAAGGGCACCATTAAGCTCGCAGCGCCGGTACTCGCTTAAGAAGACTTTCACGTCGACGGCAGTTGGTCGAGAGTGAAAGATAATTTTGTGGGTTTTTCGTGGAAGAATAAAATAAAATAAAAGTTGTGTAAATTTTTATTTTATTTGCTAAAACCTCCCACACGTGGATGTTGAGGAGTGGGGACAACCCGAACTAAACCTCCCATGAGAGGTTATGATGGTGGGGACCACCAAAACTAACCTTCCATGAGATGTTACGATGGTGGGGACCACCCGAGGTTTAAAACCTCTTGAACTCCCCTCTTAAGTGTGAGAAACCTCTTGGACTCCCTCCAACCTTAATTATGCCAACCCATAAAATAATTAATTGAGCTAATTTGAATTTATGTCAACAAAATAATATAGAGAATAATCTATTATTTTTGGCGATATCTTCATTTCGGAAATATTAGGAGGAAGGAGCCTTGGGATAAAGCTCTCCAATGAAGAACACCATCGAAGAATGTTCTTTAGAAATCAAGGAAAGAGACGATGTACAAGCCCGTCATCGAAGCATGGTTTCAGAAGCAACGATCATTGGCACCCCTTCCGCCTTCTTCGACTTCTTTCAGGCGCTAATGACATCGATCAATCAAGGTATGGGTGTATTTTTAATTGATCAATGTTAATTTTTCTCCCATGTTGAATTAATCCTCTTGATCCTCTTGCAACCGAACTAATGTGGAGGGACCAGGACAAACTAACACGGCCCGATTCCTCTGTCATTCTTTATGTGTGGTGTGTTCTTCAAGTTCTTCCTGGGTTAAGAACAACGAATAATTTCAGGTTCGTTTTATGATGCAATGATCTCAAATTGAAGACCCAACATCACGACGACCTAGCGGAGGTGCGACGATGATAGCGAATGGCAGATTGGACCAGGGCGGGAATGACCGTTCTTCTACAGTTATTCATGTGGGTGGATCAAAACGTGTTTTCGGGGATAATCAGAGGCCCGAAAACAATGGAGTCTACTTCGGGATGTCGGGGCGACCTAGTGTCTAGAGTTTCCGGGCGATCGGACCATCAGAATGAAGATCAGAGCATCACAGCAGGCGTGCTGGCGAGAAGCATCGTTTCTGTAAAATTCCAGAATACACAGTGTGTACTTTCGGATAACACGTTGTGTAGTACATGTGTCCTGCGGATAGAGTTTCTAGTGTTAGACATGTATCACATGGTGTGTGACCCCTGTCAGACGACGTGTCAAACCTTCCCCAAAGCTCAACGTGTATTCTGGGAAATACACTGACACGGGAAGAACTACCCGGCTACGAGACATGGCGTTTACTCTCTACGTATCATGGAATAGGAGGTTACGCGGGAATTGGTGTGTATCCAACGAAATACATGTACACGGGATGGAGTACACTTGTCGTGTACTCCACGGCATGGCTAGGCAAGGCCAGTAATGCGGGTCACCCCATGTATCGATTACACGGGTTGGCATACATGGGTTGAGGCCGTGTACGGGCACATGGCTAGCGTACACAGAGCCAACCCCCAGTTACTCGGACGTGGATTGTAATCGATACTACAGGTCATGTAATTACTTTTTCTATAGGACCAGCCTTACGACACAGGCCATCATACATGGGCAGTACCCGGGGTCTGGAGACACGATGTGGCACTTTTATACATGTCGTGTACTTTTTTGGAAATTTTCTTGGTCCTCTTGTCCACTGTATCTTGGAAATATTTCATTTGGGTTGGTCGGGTTGGATTGAGCACGAATCCAACTGGACCGTTGGGACACAAAGGATAATAACTCTAAGACAGGGTGTCTGATTGACGCACCGTCTATTACGTTGAGACCCCTATGACATTGCGGTCCTTTGAGATACTTCTTCGTGGGAATTCATGGGATTTGAAGTATTGACAAGTAGCTTGTGGAGCATATCCCCTTGGAGACAAGCGAGCATAGTCCAGGAACCTAGTAGCTGGCTATGACGTGAAGAATGATTGCGATCCTATGTGGGTCAGCACTTAGTGATCCGGTTTGGGTCATCACCTTGCAATCCTGTGTGGGTCAGCACCTAACAATCCTGTGTGGGTCAACACCTTGTGATCCTGTGTGGTTCATCACTTAGCGACTATATGTGGGTCAACACCTTGCGATCCTGTGTGGGCCAGCACCTAGAAATCCTGTGTAGGTCTTCTTCTTAAAAGAGTAATATGATTTAGTAGTTATAACAAATAATCTCTATTATTTTACCCAAGTTATACCTGGTGTGATATGAGTCTGTAATTGTGTAGTACTTTCCTTCGTGGTAATACCTTGGTGGTATTATTCTTTGTGGCGCACCTGTGTGGTACTTGCCTTTGTGGTATTTCTTCCTCTGTGTAATAGTTGATCTTGGGGGCTTTGGAGTTGGACTCTGTGTTTTCCTCATGAGTGAGATGGGTTTACTTGATAACTTAGGTATATGATTGGGCATATACCTAAGTAGGGTTTACAGTTGATTCCATGCTATATGTTTTATCCTTGGTGGATTTTGTGAGACTTTGAGGGTCTCGGGGTCCCTACTAAGTATCGTTATACTCACCACTACACGGGCTATGCCCGCACCTCATTGTGTTTGGTGCGGATTATGGACAACGCTAACTGTGGATGAGATTACGAGGACTAGAGGTAGCTTAGAGGTGGACCTAGATGATTCATACTGTAGGGACGACTGTTCGTGTTATGTACCTACCCTTCAGGTAGGATCCACGGTGGACGATCCTAGAGCTCCTTTTCACCTATCGGTTGTCTTGAACTTTTTAGTTTTCCATGTACGTTCCAGTTGGGCTTATATTCTAGCCCCTTTTAATTACTGTACTCACTTTGTTTACTATTCAGTTTACTTGAGTTCGTATCTTTATATGTTCATGGTTGTGTGTGTTAAAGGTTATAAAGGAAATTCCTTCCCAGTTTTAGAGAATATGACTTTAGTGCTAGTCTCCATCCCCTGGCCTCTAGAAGGCGGGCTTGGGGTAGTCATGACATGGGCCCTGGGGGACGAGTCATGACAAATTGGTCTAATAGTATTCGGTTCTTCTGTAGAACATATGAATCTGATCTCTTTAAAATGAAAATAGTGTCATGTGTAGTGAGTGTGGTTATTAGTTTAGGGATTCCAGTGTTAGTGTGGTGGCCGATGTATCCATACACCATGACCTTGACTTCTGATTTCTGACTCAGTGCATGAAAACACTGATTGCGCGTGTGTTTTCAAGAGTTTTCTTTGTTATATCTTGATTCAGATCACAAGGTATAACTTATTTACCGAGGAACACATGTTTCTTTTTATGATGCCTCCACGAAGACATCCATCTAGGGTTCCGAGATTTGTACACACTGATATCCCACTGAGCGACAAGGCCTCAGTGCAGGGCCCTTTTCCCGTAGAGGCACCAACGGAGGCACCAGCGGTACCATTGCCTGCTAAGCCACCAATTACACCAGCCCCAATAGTAGAGGATGCATGCTATATGAGCTCATTACATGAGTTACAAGGCCAGAGGCAACCCAGGTTCAGGGGAGAGATGAACCCACAAGCGGATGAGGATTGGCTAGAGGCTGTAGTGAGAGTTTTCCGACTGGTATAGACACCATCTGATCTCATGGTGATCCTTCCTTCCAGCCTTCTACAGGAAGCAGCAGGCAGATGGTGGAGCTTGATACTCTAGGTTCAAGACAAGGTGACACTTCTTTGGATAGACTTCGAGATCCTGTTTCAAGCAGAGTTTGTTCCATCGAACCTTCTCGCGGTGTGCATACAGGAGCTGCTTCATCTGCTGCAGGGAAACATGACTCTGGCTCAGTATTCATTGAGGTTCAATGACCTCTCACGCTACTCCACAGATATGGTGTGGGACTCATTCTTCAAGGCCCGTACCTTTGATCAGGGACTCATGCCGGAGATCAAGGCTTTGATGATCTCACTCATCATTCTGACGTAGTTGGGGGCGTTAGAGAGAGCCCTCTTCATGGAGAGTTTTCTTGTTGAGCAGTCACCAGCAGTGATATCCACCACCGGATGCCACATAGTGGATTCTTCTACTGTTGGTAGTGGACCAATATCACAGAGGTACAAGAGGACCGGAACTATTGGTGGATGACTATATGAATCAGGATCCGTTGTGAGGGACACTCGAGAGGGAGCCTGTCATGTTAGGAGCGGACAGTGTTACGCATGCGGCGGGCAGGGTCACATGGATCATGACTGTATGACCCATCATATAGTTGATCAGAAGACAGTCGAAGGACTGCCCAGACAGAGATAGAGGTTCGATCGAGTTGGTCCACAGGGAGCAAGAGGATGTGGAAGAGGAGCTAGTTGTGGATCTGGCAGTGGGAGATGATTCGAGATGTTACCGCCACAACCACCAGGAGGTTCACCTCGACCACAGAGAGCATGTGGAAAGGGGAAAGCTCAGCTTCCGGCAGTAGATTCCTATTATCACGGTGCTCCAGAGATGATACGGGGTATGATATGTGTCTATTGATCCTTAGCTATAGTACCTATAGACAGAAGTTCCAATCATTCTTTTATTTCCACTACCCTCGTTTGGAGCTCAGAGATTCCGACGAATCTGTTGGCTCGATCATTATGGATAGAGATTCCAATGGGAGTGGATTTTATTATTACACACTGGTGTCAGAAGTTTCATCTTACTCTAAGAGGTAAGATCATTGGCTGGGATCTCCTAGTAGAAGCGTCGAGGCCTTATGACGTCATCTTGGGTATGGGATAGTTATGGAGATTCCATGCTCAAATTGACTGTATTAGGTGAAAAGTGTGGTGTGTCCACAAGGATGGGACCGGGTTTACATTCACTGGCAAGAATGTAGCCTTTGAAGCATAGGATGAACTTTCCCAGTGGAGAGTGTAGCTGATCACTCATTAGTTGGCTAGCCTTACCATCGGAGCAGTTGATACGGAGAGTCCGAGTTATCCTGTAGTGGTGGACTAGTATGCAGATGTCTTCCCTGATGATGTTCTAGGTATACCACCTCAAAGAGAGGTGAAATTTTACATTGAATTTTACCCCGGGATGACACCGATATCTACACAAGCATATCGGATGGATCCTGTAGAGCTTTATGAGATGTGGTTACAACTAGAGGACTTGTAGGGGAAGGGAATTATCTGGACCAGTGTTTCTCCTTGGGAAGCCCTGTTTTTGTTTTCCAAGAAGGAAGATGGGAGCTTGAGGCTTTGTGTCGACTATCGGCACCTGAACCAAGTGACCATGAAGAACAAGTGCCCAATACCAAGGATTGATGACCTCTTTGATCAGCTGAAGGGTGCGCAGTGGTTCTCAAAGATAGACCTCAGATCAGGCTATCACCAGCTTAGAGTGAAAGACAATGATGTATTGAAGACGGCTTTTAAATTTCAGTATGACCATTATGAGTTCTTGGTTATTTCATTCGGCGTAACCAATGCTCCAGTAGTGTTCATGAGACTCATGAACAGGACTTTTCAGTCATACCTTGATCGCTTTATCGTAGTCTTTATCGAGGACATTCTGATCTACTCGACCACTGAGGAGGAGCATGCCTACCATTTTCAGGTAGTACTGCACACACTCCAAGCACACCAGATTTATGGTAAGCTCTCGAAGTGCCAATTTTGGATCTGAGAGGTTAAATTTCTGGGACATGTCATATTGGAGGCAAGAGTTGCAGTGGATCTAGCGAAGATTGAGGCGGTACTTGCTTGGGAGCCACCCAAGAGTGTGACGGAGGTATGTAGTTTCCTGGGTTTGTCCGGATACTACCAATGATTTTTGAAAGATTTTTCTAGAGTTTCAGCACCATTATCAACACTGACAAAGAAGGGGAAACCCTTCGTGTGGTCTGAGAAATGCCAGTGGTGATTTTAGGAGCAGAGGTAGAGGATGACTAGTTCCCTCATCTTGAGGCATCCAGAGGAGGGCGTAGGGTACGTATTCTACTGTGACACATCAGGGACCGGACTCTGGTGTGTCCTGATGCAGGAGCGAGTGGTGATCAAATATGTTTCTCGATAACTTAGACATCATGAGCATAACTATGCTACGCATGACCTGTAGTTAGCAGCAGTGGTCTTATCCTTGAAGATGTGGAGACAATACTTGATGGGAGAGAGTTCTATAGTCTACTCAGGTCACAAAATTCTCAAGATATATCTTCTCTCAGAAAACACTGAACCTAAGATAGTGATGTAGGCTTGAGTTCCTCCAGGACAATTACATTGAGATATTATATACTCCTGGGAAGGGGAATGTTGTAGCAGATGCACTCAGCAGGAGGTTTGGTATACAACTACTAGGTGAGGCGACGGAGCAGCTGGCCGCTTTACATATATCCTTTGTGGACTAGGATGGAGAAAATTTTCTACAGTCTCTTACAGTCACTCCCCCACTTCTTCAGTGAATCAGAGAGGCATAGTGTAGGAAGGCTGACTGTGAGACTCAACATGCTCAGATATCCACAGGACAGGCACCTGATGATTTTTTTGAAGGTGGGGAGCACGTCATCCTTTTCATAAGATGTACCATGTTACTAGTGTCACATTATGAGAAAGTGTTGAGGGAGTTCCACACTTCCCCTCTAGCGGTACATCCAGTAGTAGTGAATATGTACCAAGACCTCCATCGACAACATTGGTGGCCGGGAATGAAGAAAGCAGCAGCAGAGTTTGTCTCTCAATGCCTCACCTGTTAGCAAGTGAAGGCGAAGCATCAGGTACCAGCAGGCTTGGTTCAACCTTTAGAGGTCCCATAGTGGAAGTGATATGGGATATCCATGGACTTCGTGACGGGTCTTCCACTCACGTCCAGGGTACATGACTCGATTTGGGTGATCGTCGACCGACTCACCAAGTCAGCCCACTTCCTACCGATCAGATAGAAGGATTTAGTAGAAAGCTTGGGACCCCTATATGTGCAAGAGATTGTGCAGCTACATGGAGTACCCACGAATATTGTCTATGATCGTGATGCATGTTTTTCTTCCCAGCTATAGAAGGGGTTGTAGGAGACTTTCAGGATGCAGCTTTGTTTGAGCACCGCCTTCCATCCTCAGACGGATGGCTAGACTGAGTAGACCATTCAAACCCTCGAGGACATGATGCGTGCATGTGTAATCGACTTCGGTCACAACTGGGAGGAACAATTTCCTTTGGTGGTGTTTTCATACAACAACAGCTATCACACCACCATTGGGATGGCACCTTTTGAGGTGTTGTATGGGTAACCTTGAAGATCACCTTTGTGCTGGACTGACCCAAGGGAGTCAGCACTTGTGGGGCCATATATGGTACAGGCTACTACAGAGAAGGTGTAAATCATCCGGGAGAAGATGAAGACTACACAGAGTAGGCAGAAGTCGCATGCCGATAAAAGACAGAGACCTATGGAGTTCGATGATGGCGACCACGTCTTTCTACGGGTCTCACCTCGAAGAGGTTTGCGGTGATTCGGCCTAGGCGGCAAGTTATCTTCGAGGTTCATTGGACCCCTTCAGGGCCTCAGCAGAGTTGGCAAGGTGGCTTACCTCTTATCTATTCCACCTCAGTTTCACCGGGTGCACAATGTCTTCCACGTATCCCAGCTGAGGAGATACATGCATGACCCTTCCCACGTCATCGACCACAGTGAGCAGGATTTCAACGATGGGGAGACTTTTATGGAGGTTCCATTGGAGATTGAGGATCGATATAAGTGGTTCCTACATGGGCAGTCGAGGCCTCTATTGTGCGTTCAATGGAAGCACGGGATCCTGCAGGAGAGAACACGGGAGTGGGAGGCTCATATGTGTGCTCAATACCCCCATGTGTTCCCTTAGATGAGTTATTCCTTATGGGGAGGCAAATCCCTAAGGTCGGGAGAATGTAAAGACCTATAATTTCCATGTGATTTTTTTAAAAATATATGGGAATTTTATGAGTCCACGAAAATTGACGGCGCGTGATTCTGAAGCCCGGAGTGTCCGAAATGATTTTCTAAACTTTTTTTTGGGTTTGTTCAGTAAAAGTGTGAGAATGTTTTTCAAACTTTTGAACCACTGCTCGGAATTGAAATCTAAGGGCACCATTGAGATCGTAGTGCCGATATTCACTTAAGGAGACTTTCACCTCGATGTCAGTTGGTCTAGGGTGAAAGTTAATTTTTTGGGTTTTTCGTGGAAGAATAAAATAAAATAAATGTTTTTTAACATTTTATTTTGTTTGTTGAAACCTCCCACATGTGGATGTTAAGAACTAGGGACCACCAGACCAAAACCTCCCATGAGAGGTTATGATGGTGGGGACCACCCATACTAACCTCCCATGAGAAGTTATGATTGTGGGGACCACCTGAGGCTTAAAACCTCTTGAGATCCCCTCTTAAGTGTGAGAAACCTCTTGGACTCCCTCCAAACATAATTTTGCCAACCCATAAAATAATTAATTATGTTAATTTTAATTTATTACAAAAAAAATAATAGATATAATATTCTGTTATTTTCGGAGAGCTCTTCATTTGGTTGGGATTGGGAGGAAGGAGCCTTGGGAGATAGCTCTCCAACGAAGAACGCCATCAAAGAATGTTCTTCGGAAATCAAGGAAGAAGACGAAATATGATCCCGTCATCGAAGCATGGTTTCAGAAGTATCAATAGCTAGCACCCCCTACACCTTCTTCGACTTCTTTCTCACACCAAAGACATTGAGAAATCAAGGTAGGGGTGTGTTTTGAATTGATCAACATTAATTTTCCTCCCATGTTGAATTAATCCTCTTGATCCGCTTGCTACCGAACTAATGTGGAGGGACCATGCCAATGTAACACGGCCCGAGTCCTCCGTTATTCTTCATGTGTGGTGTGTTATTTGTGTTCTTCATGGGAGACGAACAACAGATCATTGTGGGTTATTTTTTCAAAGCAATGATCTCAAATTGAAGTCCCAACATCACGACGACCTAGCGGGGGTGAAACGATGATAGAGGACGACGAATCAGACTAAGTAGGGAAAACCCGTTCTTCATTCGGGTGGATCAAAACGTGTTCTCGAGGCCGATCGGAGGCCCGAAAACAAAGGAGTCGACTTCAAGATGTCGGGGCGACCAAGAGTCTAGAGTTTCGTGGCGATCAGGCCGTCAGAATGAAGATCAATGAATCACGGGAGGCACGCTGGCAAGAAGTGTCATTTCTGTAAAATTCTAGAATACACGGTGTGTACTACTGAAGAACACACCATGTAGTAAGTTTGTCATGTGGGTAGGGTTTCGGGCATCAGACGGGTTTCACACAGTGTGTGACCCTGATCACACGACGTGTTAGACCTTCCCCGATGCTCGACGTGTATTTTGGGAAATACACGGACACAGGAAGAACTACACAACTATGAGACATTACGTGTACTATCTACGCAGCATGGCAGAGGAGGCTATTCAGGACTCGGCATCTTTCCAGGGAAATACACGGACACGGGATGGACTACATGAGTCATGTACTCCACCACATGGACAAGCGAGGCTAGTAACACAGGTCACCCCGTATACCGATTACACGGGTTGACGTACATGGGTTGAGGCCGTGTACGGGAACATGGCCAGCGTACATGGAGCCAACCCCGGTTACTCGGACACTGCGTGTAATCCATACCACACGTCGTGTACTTACTTTTTCTACACGACCAGCCTTATGAAATAGGCCATCATACATGGGCAGTAACCTAGGTTCGGAGACATGGTGTGTGACTTTTCTACATGCCGTGTACTTTTTGGAAAATGGTTTGGTACTCTTTTCCATCGTATCTTGGACATGTTTCATTTGGGTCGGTCAGGTTGGATCGATCACAAATCCAATCGGGCCCTCGGGACTCAAAGGCTAATAACTCACAGACCGGGCGTCTGATTAACGCACCGTCTGTTGCGTTGAGACTCCTATGACGTGGAGGTCCTTTGAGATAATTCTTCGTGGGACTTCGTGGCAGTTGGATTATTGACCAATGGTTTGTGGATCGGATCCCCTTGGAGACAAGAGATAAAAGTGCGAGAACCTAGTAGCTGGCTGTGACGTGGAGAAATATTTTGATCATGTGTGGGTCAACACCTAGCGATCCTGTGTGGGTCAACACCTTGAGATCCTGTGCGGGTCAGCACCTAGAGATCCTATGTGTGTCAGCACATTGTGATCCTGTGAGGGTTAGCAATTAGTGATCCTCTCTAGGTCAGAACCTTGTGATCCTGTGTGGATCAGCACCTAGCGATCTTGTGTGGGTCTTCTTCTTAATACAGTAATATGATTCAGTAGTTTTAATTAATAATATCTACTAATGTACCTAAGATATACATGGTGTGAGTTGAGTCTATACCTATGTGGTACTTTCCTTTGTGGTAATACCTTGGTGGTATTCTTCTGTGTGGTGTAACTGTGTGGTACTTTCCTTCATGGTATTTCTTCCTTTGTGGAATAGTTGAGCTTGGGGTCTTTGAAGTTGGTCTCTGTGTTTTCCTCACGAGTGAGATGGGTTTACTTGATAACTTAGGTATATGTAAGGGCATATACCTAAGTAGGGTTGACATATGATTCATTGTTGAATGGTTTGTCCTTGGTGGATTTTGTGAGACCTTGAAGGTCTTGGGGTCCCTTATGAGTATCGTTATACTCACCTATACACGGTATATGCCCGCACCTCGTTGTGTTTGGTGCAGACTACGGACAACGCTGATTGTGGAAGAGAGTACCATGACTGAAGGTAGCTCAGAAGTGGACCTAGACGAGGTGTACTGCAGGGACAACCCTTCTTGAGTTGTACCTACCCTTCAGGTAGGATCAATGGTGGACGATCCTTGAGCTTCTTTTCACCTATCGCCTATCTTGAACTTTCCATTTTCCCTTTTACTTTCCATTTGGGCTTGTATTCTGGCCCCTATTACTTACTTTACTCACATTGTTTACTATTTAGTTTACTTGAGCTCATATCTTGTTGTGTGCTTGGCTGTGTGTGTTACATGTTATAAAGGAAATGCCTTCCCATTTTTAGGGAATATGCCTTCGGTGCTAGTCACCATCCCCTGACTTATGGAAGGTGGGATTGGGGTAGTCATAGCATGGGCCACGAGGGACGAGTCGTGAAAATTTTTGTATTCCTAAAATTAGGTGCATAAGGAGTGATATCCACCCAATCTAGATATGACGTTTTACATACATGTGTGGGCACACATCGTCCCACTATGGATTTTAATTGAGTGGTAAAGGGACCAACATGGTATAAGAGTTTTAGTTTCAATGTTGGTTTAGATGACTCTCTAGTGGAAGAAGTTTTTAGATCCTAATAAAGAAATATCACCCCTCTGCTAGTGATGTTCAATTTCAATGCACCACGAGTAACTCTCTATAAACACAAGAAAATATTTCACATAAGGAGGAAATTTTTATACTTGATTTAATATTATTCTATATCCCACCATTTTTAGAAGACAAGAATCATGTTTGGTAGCCTCTTCTTATATTTAGGGATCCACAAAGGGATGGATATTTACATCTAAGTAGTAATTATGCTCGGTAGGAATATTTCCTCTATGTAATATAGTATTGAGTCATTTTAGTTCCTCCAGCATGGCTTCAAATTAAGAAATAATTTCCCTGGTAGAAATGGTCTCGATATCTTTAGGTGGTTGGTGAGATTTAGATGTGACTGTATACATCTGTGTTTATTTGTTAAATGATCATCTAGAAAGTGGAAATTTAGTATTTAAGGGAAATAATACGTCATTAATTCCCCAATGATTTTGGATATAGACACCTTATTGTAGTTTTTTTATGTGGGTTTCATATCAGATAGATTCTTCCCCAACATATTCCTTTATATTTATATAATTCCCCTTTTTATCATTGGGTTTCATGATAATAACATTTACTGACGCATAATTCATGGTGGGGATCATATCCCCATTAGAATCAAATGGGAATTTATTATCCTCCAAACATTCATCGAGGGTGAATCATGTTCTATCATTATACATTCCTTCTTGGATGAAAATTTTATATTATGACCCATATATGTCTTAATCATCCCCCCATGATGGATGGTGATCATGAGATAATCCATAAATATTTCACCAAGTGTGATCTTAAATATACACGTTGATATTGAATGGGGAGGAAATATGGAACATTTCCTTATAGAACATCCATTGGTTTAGAGAAGACTTGTTTTATACTAGATGAGGAGGTAATAAATACATTCCCAACTCTATAAGTTCTGGTTTCCTTGGTTCTTCCACGATCACAAAATGAACTCACTATGGATCAAATTATCCTAGGGGTGGTGGAGGTAGTAAAAATTTCCTCATACCTACCTGTTGAGGTGTCTCCTATACCATTTTGGAGATAGAAGTTATCACTAAATTCTTGATTTTTTTTACATTACATAGGGATGAGATATATGTATAACCTTTTAAGGGTAATATATATTGGCCAATAAGGGTATATCGATTATTGAGGTATTTATATACCTTAGTTATAAAACCTATTATATTGTCTTGGATGATTAATGAAAGAAATTTTACATGGTTAGGTCCTATGGAGTATGTTATTTATTATCTTTAAGAATATAAATCTTTTTCTTGATAGTCCAATAGTAAAATTAAAAGCATGAGACCAAAACATCTCATCAATTGAGGATGTTACATTTTTTGGTTTCCTAAAAAAATGTCGTGACCAATGAGTGTGGTGATGAATAGAACTCTATATTTACACCACACACTAATATAGACATCAAATGGAGCATCCATGATTATATAAAAGATAATCCCCACACTATCAATTTAATCATTTTGAAGGAAACAAGGTTTATTTTTTACCTTAGGGTTTTGGTACACTGAGTTGCATCTATGTAAAACTGGAAATATATCTCACTTATCTCTATTATATGGTGGATATATTCCATATGTTAAAATTTATTATCCATGGTATGGTGAAGAGTTTTCCGTATATTTATGATTACATAATGTATGCACTCTTATTCCAAATCTTTTATAATTCCCTATCGGGATGTGTCTATAGTCTAGATTTTGACCAGTATATTGCCTTAATCCAAATATTCCCATATAATAATTTAATTGTCCTCATACTAGGAGTGTGATGATACTATTTTATGTGAATAGAGTGGTAAATTAATAAATATCATGTTTTATAAAAAGGTCATTTGGGATCTCCTTCGCCATATCAGTGTGGAAGAGATCTGACGAAGGAATATATGATGACCATCAAACTGAACTATTATTTGGCATTAATAATATGTCACTATATAGAAGTTAGGATCTTAATTTAGTTAGCCACAAATTCCTGGTGGAATCTTATTATGGGGAAATCCTTTAAATTTAATGTACATAATGAGGATCATCATGTTGATTATAAATATAATAGTAATGTAGACCTCTATAATGAGCACATTGGAGAGGGTTCCATGGATAAACATCAAATTTAAATTGGTAGGACTTGTGTGGATAGTATTATGGGGAGGAAAATCATAGTTACTAATTCATATATCATGGAGAGGACCTCTATTTCCATAGAATATTTCTTATATTGATGAGAATTTAGTAGACTCTTGGTATACTCATAGAGTATCTTAAAGGGCCTCATTAATGTCAACATTGAACAGGGAAAGGATATAAGACTACTCCTAGTTAATATAATTCCCTTTAAATGTCTTTCTATAAATATATTGATGAGGAATCAATATAATAACCTTAATCATGTTTATATTTTTTCGATATGGTAAACAAATATTTTTCATATAAACCCTCCAAAGTGATCTTATGTTTTTCACTCAAATATATCAATTAAATTATTATATTTCTATAGAAATATTCCAATGTACGTTATATGTATGACTAGGTGTTTTTATATGAGCCTATTATTGGTCTTCATCCACTATCGAGATATGTCGATAGGCCTCTTGGGTGTGGGAAAGAATATTTGACAACACATATAATTGTTCCACCAAAATATACCAAAAACATTCATACTAATGGGAATAAATATTAGTGTGTATCTATGTTTTTTACAATAACATGTTATTGATCCTATCTATAATTAAAAGGAATATGAGAATTATCATGATAAATTTACAAAATATTTTTATGATATTCAAAATTGTAGGTGTGGATATTGTCCTGGGAAAAAGTGACTGTCGTGGAATATAAAAAAAATACTATTTTACATGGGAATATAAGACAAGTGTTGTTAGTCATAAACTATTGGTAAATATTGAAAGTATTCCTAAATGAATGAAATAATAATATATGTTCACTCTGGATAAACTACTGAAATAGTTTGACATGCACCTCTAATGACAGAAATTAAAATATGAGCCCACCCCCTTTTTGTTTTCATAATATTCCTACAATGGTCCTCTGGTTCTGCTTCTAGGATGCACTGACAACAATAAAATATGTGATAATAGAAGTAGTACTACCCTTGAAATTATTATAGGATATTTCAGGAGGCTTCAATCATATAAATGGAAATATAAGACTGCTCCACCATTTGAATTGGGATTTTAGAGAACTTCAACCCTATATTAACCTCCATAATATGCCAAAAAGCATCATATTTAAGTGAAAGCATATGGGATTACTCTATGGACACTACCATAGTGTCTTGGAATAGATAATTAATTAAAATGGGTATATGGGAATCTTTCATGGTAACTTCTAGAATATGTCAACATGCTTCTCCATTCAATGCCACAATATGTGGGGAAGATTTCTCAGTTGTAAGAGGAATATATGCATGGTACCAAAAAAATTAATTTATCTCATATATCAAAAATAATTATAGGGTTTTTAGTTTAGATTTATTTGATATAGGTTCTACTATATGGATTCCTAAATGTGGTCGTAATGATTCAGTTTCTCATGATGTTGGCAATGTCAATGACTGGAAGTATCCCTCCTAGGTAGCTCTTAGACTATGGTGAAAATGCATTTATCCTTATTCTATATATTTTTATAATATGCGATGCTATAAATTTCATGTGTTGGGAATAAGATCCAAAAAAAATTATGTTGCGACCTTCCACCGACTTAACCAAAGTTCTAAATTTATAGGGAGATCCATGGGATTTTATTTCTTCAAGGCTCTCTCATGCTACCTCTAGAGTGAGAATGGTATAATTGGAGTGGAACTACATCATTAGAAATATTTTTTATGTTACTATGTGTTAAAATATGTCATTCTATATTGAAATAATGTAACTATTATATTTGATGATGTGTATATGGGGCGTCTCAACATATGAGTAGCATCATGAGAACCACCACAAGAGCTACGAATCATAGAATATGATAATGATCTTAGTTATTCCATTTATTTATATCAAATGGATTTATAGAAAATAATTTACTAAAATTATTATAGGTATCAAAATTTTTTTATTAAAACCCAATAATGTAGCAACATAAGTAAGAGAATTTTTAAATAATAACATTTTTTGTCAATGGATTCACATCGGGTTCACACAACTTATTTCTAACATGCCGTTGCTTTTATATCATGTCATGAGAACATCCATAGAGAGAAAAAAAAATTTATACATAGTTTTTAAGTTAATCAGATAAGTATTCAATATATATCCCAAATTATAAAGACAAAAAATATTAAAGGTTTACTGTACTTGGAGACTTAGATACATAAAATATGGGCATATAAATGATCTACATTGTCTTCCACTGAGTTCTTTATAACTAGAACCGTTATTTGATAGGACCTAATTTAACCCATTTTCACTACATGTTTAAAGGAATCATAAGAAAGGGTGAGTTCATATTCTCTATAAGGGTAAACATTTGATATATCAATAAATTATCATATGAAATAATAATATTAAAATAAGGGTATGAGATCATGATCATAACACAAACATTTCATACCCAATTGTTCATATATCATAAACCTAAGTCATGGAATGAAACAATAAAATTTAAAAATAAAATAATCAAACTAATGAGGGATCATCATAAATCAATCATGAACCATGAGTTTGAATCATAAGGATGAAAACATATCATAAGAGTGTGGCATAGTCATAGGCATAAAACCCATATCATATGTAAAGGATTACTAAAAAGACTATCATATCATAGTGTATCAAGTAACAAAATCCATTTCTCATATAATAGTGGATCATGAATCACCACATTTTCCCTGTATCATAGAGAATATGGAATCACTGCCTATTTACTATATCATAGTGTAACAAGCATCCCTTTCTATTTTCCATAGTGTATTGAGCACATCAACTCATTTCCCATTATTATCTCATTAGATATAAGGATTTTACAAATTCATTGAAGGGATGTATTATTTTGGTCCCACCCATTATATAATGAAAAATAAAAATATTTTTTCCAAAAGATCATACAACATTCATCATATCATTATATCCTAACCCATGTAATGGAAATAAGATTAATAATCATTTCATCATTACATGACTCGTGAGAAACAAATGGGTTTCAAAAACATCTCATCATCATAATCATAAAACATACAAATAAATAGCAATAATGATATAATTAGATCATATACCTCGTAAATAATAAATAACATCAAATTATATTATTATAGATGGAAATTACTTCAAAATAACTCTAAAATATTTCCCGAGGGAAATGCACTTTTCATTTTGAAATCACATATTTAAAATCTAAAATTTTACAAAATATTATGGGAAAGAATTTATTTGAGGATAAGGATGGAAAATTTTAAAGGAAAAATAAAATAAAATAATGTTCATGAAGGTAGTAAAATATGTTCAATCCATATACATTAAATGAAATCATTCATTTCACACATTTGTAAATAGTTCATAAAACCTATACATTTCTTCCAAACTATTCCTTCTTATGTCATTGTAAATGTAGTCAATGGTAATGAAATTGATATTTTGAAAAAATTTAAATTATATGTATGAACTTTAATGAAATAATTTTTAAGATATTGGGATTGGAATAATATTTTCAT
The DNA here is from genome assembly GCA_963277665.1 of Viscum album. Taxonomy (NCBI): domain Eukaryota; kingdom Viridiplantae; phylum Streptophyta; class Magnoliopsida; order Santalales; family Viscaceae; genus Viscum; species Viscum album. Next base: position 558,446,295 of record OY728138.1, read on the forward strand.
CCACTAAAGTGGAAATAAAGTTGGCTTTTATTTAAAAACATTTTTTGATCATTTTATCTAACAAAATGGGGAAAATATTACTAATACATAAAAAGTATATAATAACAAGAAGAGAATAAAACATCTTCGGATAAAAGTACAAGATCTATATAATTTTCATTAATGGAAATATATTATATAAATTCTTGAAAATAAAAAAACTATAACATAAACAACTTAAACTTTGATAACTTTTGTATCAAAACACCTTGAATAACATAGGCACACATGTTACTGTAAATACCATGAATTAAGAAATATACATGATACAACATGTAAGTGGGGTGGTATATACACCTCAAAAATATAAATAGTTTTATGAAATTAAACATGTATCAACGAAATAATATTGAGATTAATAACCCTTATAAATTTGATAACCTCTAAATAAAAACCTCATAAAAGAGATAACCATATATGGATTTTTAAATCCCAATAATTTTTGTGAGAATAATAATAAAATTATTTAATGGTATGTACATACAACACAAAAAGAAAATTATTGTTCCATATGGAATATGTCTCGTAGAATTAATAGTGATATTTGAAACCCTTACCTCAAATCTCACCATGCTTTGTATGTGTTCAAATATCCACTTTATAGAGAAACACCTTCAAGATTGCACGTTAATCCTTGATATTACGGTCCTTCGTATATACCAAAATATCTTGTAGATGGGTAAATAACCTATCAAGATATTATGGAAGTAATTTTCCAATCTAAAAGGCTCATGAAGTGTGTAGAAGAGAGAATAGTAAGTATCCTTTAATAAGGGAGCTAAATGACCCACATGAGATTACATATAATATTAAATAATATATGTGTCATAATCAAGTAATGTGAAACCAAGAACATAGAAATATTACATAATTTTCCATAGGGTATTAATTATATCAAAATAATCATATTTAGACATGATTTGGACACATTATAAGCCCTATATACTTGTTAAACCACATTAAACCCATTTTAATCATAACCGCAATAACATAAATTTTTACCATGATATCATAATTATAAGAACAAAAATAAAATGGGGACGATAAATTTTTTTGAAATTATGATTCAAAATTTGGAATGCATTTAATCAGATTCAGTTACTAGAGTTTTAAAAAATTACTTTAAATACATAAATAAAAATAAATGAAAAATAATTTTTATGAAAATAATTGATTTAAGAGTAAAAAAAAATTTAGCTAGAAATCAAGTAAAAAGTTGGATTCCATGAATTTTTTAGTTAAGAAATAAAAAAAGGTATCTTTTGAAACTTTTTTATAAATAAAAACGAAATGGAATATTCTAACTCTATCATTAAATGTAACAACCCAAAAAATAGTTTCAAATTTGCATAAAATATGATTTATCTTCAAAAAAGTAAAATATTTGTTTCCAACTCTAAAATAATGGTTTTAATTCAATTATTTTACTCCTCAAACATATATTTTTTAACGAACAATCATCCAATAGAAAAAAGGTAATTTTAATTGTTATTTTAATGTCTTATCCCATAGTTTTAACCCTATTTTACCCCTTTTACCCTTATAGAGGTGATAAATATTTATCACGATTACTATTCATAATGAACAAAAATTAAGGCGATCCTATTAAATTATAATAATTATGTTGATAATAAATATGGAACAAATTTTATATTATTAAATTTATAAAATTATCTAAAATTCATTTTTAAAATCAGAGTGAAAAATTCAAAGAAAACCATTTTTAAAAAAAAATTATTTTTAGGCATAAAATTGATTTATTCTTATTTAATTATAATAAAACCCAAAAAATGAATGTAAAATAATTTTAATAAATTTATAATATAAAAATTTCATTAAAAATTTGATAAATAGTGATTTATTTAATTATTTATGGTAAAAAAATGCTGGGAACATTACAACAGTATTTTGAAAAATTTATTTTTAAGACCAAAAAATGAACTTATACCAGAATCAAGAATAATATTTATTATTGTGTAATAAAATGGATTATATATAATTAAATTAGAAATATTTCACTTCAAAATACAAATAAAAACATAATTATTCTTTTAAATTTATTTATCTAGTGAAAATAAATGAATGTTCTATAAAAACCCATATTTTTTAACTATTCACTAAAAATCCAAATGTCTAGAAAAAATCCAAAACATTCAACCCAATATTATATTAATATTAATATTTCAAATATTATATTCTATTTAAAAAATTAAATTTATAAAATTGGAATAAATCATTTATAATATTCACTCAAAAAAATCAACAAACATCATTTTTAATGAAAATATATTTTTGAATCATAAAATGACATTATTGTAAATTGAGTGAATTCATATTATGAATTAATGAACTCATTTGAATTGACTAAAAAAATTATATATCTAACAATGTGGTTAATATTATTCATACCCATCAATTTAACGAATATGTTTTAATATATCATGGATCATTTTAAGATCGGTGTCGCATATTGAGAAAGTTATCACACACTTAAAAATAATTTAATTAGATATTTGTTCTAAACTAATGGATTGTTACATGTGTAATTCATGGGGCCAGATATCACAGTACAATTTTTTGTTATAGTACTTCTTTGTATCCATTCTACTTCTAACACGTGTTGGGCCTCTATTTTTTTAAGAAACATCAAACCTATTTTATAATGGTTGGTGGTCACTTGTGATGTATAAAAATTAATAGAGAAAGATAAAGTGAAATTTATCATCAATATCATTTTGATAATGAAAACAATTGTTTTTTAAAGTTTTGTTACATATTAAGTGCCCAATAAATTTGATTAAGGTACAACAATTGTAATTAGAAAATGAATATATGACTACTACCTTGATATCTCATTCTAACAAACTCAAGAAAACAATAATTTAATGTGATTATTGTGGTGATACTCATTAATAAGTATCAAAGTAAACCAGATTCTGTTTGAAATATATAATCAAAAGTTAAGAATTCATAAATTAATTTAGATGATATAACACAAGTAACTTTTTTGGTATTAATCTAGAGATATTAGCAGAAACATTTAATAACAAGAATAAAAAAATAAAGAAGAAGGATACAAAATTGCTTGAGTCTAAACAAAATGGGAATTTTTAAATAATAAATCTACTAAAATATCCATTATATTAAGAAATTGTAATATGTAAAGAGTTTGGGGATGACGAGACAATTGAAATAGTTTAATACCTCTACAATAAATCCAAATATTAGTTGAAAAAAGTAACTACTGAGGTTTTCACAAACCTATTTGGATTTTTTGAGGGGATAATTGATGGAAAATCCCAACTATAATTGGAGGTTGAAGGTATATAGAAAGATTTGACCAAGAAGTTTTGAAAATGTAAAACTCTTACACAACTTTTGGAATCAAATTATGAATATTTCTATCTTTTCCATGATTATTTATCTATTTTCAAATAAAACTAGAGAATTATTTATGAGAAACATTTGATTGTGAATATTGTTTAAGACAAGTTTAATTATTTAGATGATTCACAAATAACTATTAGAAATTTTAAGGACTCCTAATTATAGATTAAATCAAAAAGTATCATGAATATTTATAGATATGAAATAACAAAAATGAATAAATATTGTATTAAAAATATAAATAGAGATTGGAAATACTGTATGAGATTGGATCATGATGATAAGAATTCCATCCAAATGAAATGTACTTTTTTTAGATAGGTTGTTTTTGAAACCCTTTTTTATTATGGAAAAAATCCCACTTTTAAACTCAGTTGAGAGGAAACCCTTATATAAACCAAAGTCTCAATGTCTCAAAGTCCCATTACAATTTGAATGCCTAAAGGGACTTTGGATTTTAAGTATATAGAGTTGACCTATATGCCCAAGATGAGAAGTGAAACATCACATTATGATCCTGAATATCTTTTTGTGATGCCCCTTACAAGAAATAGTTTTATTTCACTTCTCTACCATATAATTATGGTATGTAACCCCTAATTAACAAATTTATAGGTATAGGGTCATATGATTGGTGTTAATTAAACCTTTTATCTTTCAAAATGCACACCTAATAATTCATTCTTGTCTCCATGAAACATTATTTTCCATTATGTGTCACCTTTCCTATCTGGTAGTCACCATTCTCATGATATGTTTCCCTCCTTAACAAGAACCATCGTGTAGTTCGACCCTTTAAAACTCGATTGAATAGCACCCATCTTTCCCAAGTGGTTTGATGGTTGGTTGATAGGTTTCAATACACTTATCTCTATTTCTAGTTTCCCACCCAACAATTATTCAAGAAGTCTAGATACGTTGTCTACCTTGTGCATTATACCGATCAGTTGGTCATTATATTTCACATGATTCTCTTTGGTGGCCCAAAAGCTCTATATCTCGAAGGCCTATTGTGGACCTAAGTCCCGTGTCCCAAAGCCCCAAATCTCTATTTTGTAGGACTAATTATTGTAAAAAGTTTCACTGGTATAGTGTCTCCCAAAAAATCCTAAAAGTGGGTGTTTCAACCTAAAAAAAATCGTGTAAAATCTAGACCGATTAGAATTAAAATTAATTTAAAGAGATTATTATCCATTATTATTATTTTTGGAGTTTTGGGGATAAGTAAACTGAGTGTTTTACAATATTCTACCTCAAAGATAACATGTATGGAATGGATAAAGAGGGAACAGAGTAGCAGAGAAGATATCATCATATACTAATTAGTCACAACAGTTGATTTAAAATAGAATAACACATATAAAATATTGGTATCATCATGTATTGTTGAAATTATACATGTACTTCAATAAAAGTGATAAAAACAAACAATAATGTTGGTATGTAACAACCATAAATAATGCATGTACTGATATTAAGATAAGATAATAAAATTATAAGTTGAAAGAAAAGAAAAATTAATCATTCTTATTTTGTAAGTAAGTAAATAAATGTTACAAAAAAATGAGGAGTTATAAGAAATATACATCCAAGAAGAAACAAAAATAGGATGTCAAAACAAAATGGATATTCATCTACTGTGTTAGGAAGGGACACACTGTGTGCCCTTAAAAATAATCCTTATAAATCATAATTTAAAGAAACAATATTTATTGAAATATGGAATAAATTTGATATATGGATAAGAATTTTGTTTTAGTGTTTGAAATCATAGAAAACAAGTTATATGAGTTACCCAAAATTGGTAGCATAATGAATTATAACAAAACATGTGGAAACTCTAAAAAATGTAGTATGTTAGGAAAGAATATCTGACTAATTGTCCAGATAAATTCGATATGAATAGAGGGATATGTAACGCATACAAAAATAAAAACTCTATTGGGAAATATGTTAGTTCACATGAATTGAAACGAAAATTTCATTAAATTTAATCTCAAAATGAGGAACTTGGTGTTTTTAAAAATCGAAATGGAAGGTGCAAGAAGGTTTGACATGTCGAATAGTTCTACATGACTATCTTTTAATCCCAATAATAATTTCGGTAAAAGATGATGTATGAACCATGAGATATATTTTCATTTTAATAAAATGTAATAAATAGAGTTTTACAAAACATGAAATCATAAGAATCTATTATACCCAAGGAATCTATGATTTGGTAAATCAAGGAATCTATGATTTGGTAAATCAAATGTAAAAAATAGAGTTTTACAAAACATGAAATCATAAGAATCTATTATACCCAAGGAATCTATGATTTTTTAAATAAAAAAGATAATAAGAATAAATAATTATCAAGAATGTGGAGATACAGGGAGACGATTTCATGGGTTGAGATTAAAGTCTCCAAACCACTTCTCTTATGAAAGAACTATTTCATAATCCAATATGTATTCCCATATAAAGATATTTATTTATACTAACATGTATATAAATAAATAAAATCTTTCAAGGAGAATAGATGACTATATTAATCATTGTAAATGAAGAAATAAGAACTCACCAAGGTATCCTATTAAATGAAATCAAACTTGATGAGGAAGAGTGTATATCCCCTATGGTGGTCAAGGAAGGAATATTATAAAATATTACTTAATGAAAATATGTAATCTATATCACCTATAAATGGTGTATAATTGGTATAAAAAACAATTTCCTATTATGTTTTTTATTTAATAAAACTTAATGTATGAAGTTAGAGTTTTTTTTTTGAGTTGAAAAAGGGGTAGGAAACTTTTTTTTCACTTAGAACATTTTTGATTTGTTTGCTGAGATGAGAATTGGTAAAATCCTTGAAAATATTCTTATATGTCCCCTAAAGGAACAATCTAGAAGTTGTATCACATGCTAAATAGTTTAATGGATCACTTTGTGGCCTTGTTAAATGTTTATTATTTTATGAACCAAATTTTCCCTTTTAGAATAAGATTTGACTAACTAAAGTCACATTGATAATAATTATATGGTACCATAATTCTCTCAACGAAATGGATTTCACATTAATTATTAATAAAAGTGGGATAATAAATAGTTTTTGATGTCTAGGTAAGACATAAAAGAAGTATATACCTTATATTATACCTTGGAATTTAATTTCAATAAGGGTTATAAGAAATGCGTTGACTTTGCTATAATGTTTTTTGATTAAAATAAATAAAAAGGGGGATACTGGAGTTCATCAAAGGATTGATGAGGATGATGTTTTATTTTATTCAATATGGTTATGAGGAGGAAAGTTGACATGTTATAAAGTAGGGTGATGAAGGAAGATCTTGATGATGGTAATTGGGGAGATACCATCCTTAATTGAAAAACAAATATTTCTATTGGATATATCATTTATAAAAATTAAATATAGAATTAATAAAATGTGATGATTTTAGATTAGTCGTAAAGTGAATGAAAATTAATGATATTGGTAATGATTATGTTCAAAAATAGTTTCGATGGAGAATTAGAGGATGTTAGATAAAACATATTTTTAAGGATTATTATTAAGGTAGAAAATATATATGATGTGAAGAGTATACATCCATTGTGAACAAAATATTAAAAATGGTGTATCAAGTAGAAGAGAACCGTTGGGTGATTTCATGGGAATATTTATTATTATTGAGGATTCCTCAGGATGAGTTCAATATATTTTGGGATTTTTTGATGAAATAAACATTTCTATGGTAGTGACTTAAATGGATAAGGCATGAGACTTTGGAAGATACATGAAGTGTTGATAGTGATGGTAAAATGAAAATGGTAAACATTATATGAGTATATTAGGGACATTAAAAGAGTAACTACATAGTTCATAAGAGTAATACGGAACTTCGTAAGAGATATAACCAACCTTATTAGAGTAATAAGTTAACTTTGGAAGTGTAACATCCAACTCCAGAAGAATAACAATTTGTCTTCATAATTGTAAAACTCAACTTCAGAAGATTAATTCAAGACTTCATAACGGTAACACAATAATTTATAAATGTGACCCGTGAGTATTAAAGAGAAATATAAAAGTTTTAAAGTATAAATTATAACCTTATAAGAGTGAGTATAGACTTCATAGAAGTATTCCTTGACTTAAAAAGAGTAATCCTAAGTCCAGCACTTATTGAATTTTTGAAGGATTTTTATGGGATTTTGAAAATTGATTTCTCTAAAATTAAAACAAAAAATATGATGAATTATGTTGAAAATTATTAATTCATGAACCACAGTCATTAAAGTGAATCTGATCTATGTTGATCTCAGAGGAAAACATCCTTTACATCATGGATCATGTCTCAATGTAGTGTATAGGGAAAGAAAAATCCCACACTATGATGTGGAGTAAAATTCCAGAAATCACTTCATTTATGGACACATGGAATGAAATTAAAGCCATGAATTTTTATAAATAGTTTTAAAGTAATGAAATATAAGATTCTCTCATATTATTAAATGGATATATTAACTAAATATTATAATGGGATATAAATGATAATTCAAACATGGAAATATAAAATAGTTTTAAATTGGGATACCATCGACCACCAAGATTCAAGGAGATTACATATTTGAATATGGAAACAATATTCATGAAACTATGGATATAAAAGGTAGAAAAAATAAATAAGTATAATAGAAATTTTGATATAACTCGATACTTTCCTACATTTAATACCTCTTACACATCAAATAAGGGGAACCCAACAACATCCAAAGAATGTAACATATGAATTTTTAAGTAGATGACATGGGGATCAAAACCATTGTTGTTGTGTCAAGGATTATTTATATTCTGAATATATTGAAATGAATAAAAAGGAAAAAACTATTCTACATCAAGAAGATAAAAAAAATTAAATTCTTACTCACAGGTTCATTGAAGGATCCATTAATAGACTATGAGAATAAATCAAAAATTAGTAAGAGGTTTTCTTAGTCATAAATAATTAAGACTATAAGATACTATTTTATGTTATGTAACTATAACCTTACTATGTAGTTTTATGTTTTTCTACTTGAATGTTTATGTCCTGAAAGGGGTAATGAAAAATGATCAAGTGGGTAATATGCATGGGTAGCCCAAATTTTTATGTCTGTTTCCTATTCATTAATGGGTTGGAAAAGGAAGGAAAACCGGTCTCATAAGGGATATCGACCCATGAAGGATATGCAAGGTATTATGTGTGGGATTACAGAATATATAAGGTATATTAATGGATATTATGGGTGAGATCACAAATTAAGGAATAATTTGGGTTTGTGCATAGTAGGAGGCCCATTTAATAGTCAAAGGAAACTATGATATATGAGGGGATTAAACATATGTATCCCATATATATGTGCATATATCCAATCCACTAATAACTAGCTAGGAAATGATGATTTTACCCATAATGGATATGAATCAGTGATAGAAGGCTAGGGGATTACACCTAATAAGAGGCACATTTACACCTGGATCATTGAGTGGACCAAGTCATCCAGTGCAATATTTCTATATCCAAAATGAGCATTCTAATTCATCGAAGTCTTAAATATTATCATTTTGATAAATACCAACATTATCACTGATATATTTGATTGTGGGTCTTTTGGGGTCCCTATAGGTTTGTGAGTAAAAGTGGGACATGCCCTTTATCTATAAAATTCATGATTGATGATGTCCATGATAATGTGAACAAATCATTCATTTAATTTTGAAGGACATAGAGGTGGGATATGGGAGAGACACCCAGTAATTAGATGGCATGTTCTAATAAGTATCCATACGTTCTTTAAGGAAATTAGGAAATACCATTTAAGAAAACTAAGTGAAAATGGATACCAAGAGTGTTTCATATGATTTTCTCATAGAATACTCTGAAAATGTGACTCTAGTATAAGGTTGGGTGAAGTTTCACCCTGGTATTAATCTATAGTGTATTGTTTCCCTAATGTGGCTAGGGATAAGTGGTTTTCTGAGTGAGGCGAGGGAAATGTGGCCATACTAGAGAAAGGGTCCGATGTGGGTTGGCCACAGGGTATGGGCATATATTGGGTTTTCCTTATTAATGATACATGGATGAACATTTGCACTAATTTCAATGTAAGAAGAATACGGAACCATAAATATGTTGGGTGAAATAGTCTCCCTAATGAAGTGATCGAGTAGATTGTTCCTCTTACTGAAAATGCCACAAGGTATGTCTTGATAAAGATATGGCCTAGTTTCTCATCTAGTTAGTGGTCACCAACCATATTATTGTAGAACTATGGAATAATTGGTCTCTTGTAAATATTTTAATATGTTAAACATTTATGTAATAAAAATAAAACCATTTTCTTATTAATTCCCTAAGGTTTTATGTCTAATTACACTACATGAATGGAGTTGGATAATAAAGAATACAGAACTACATATGGATGTCTTCACATTTCAAAATATTCATATGATTACCCCATTCCATGTATTTATTAGTAAATATGGGGGATAAATCTACATAGTTATAAAATAATTTTTTTTGTAATATTCTTGGGTATATGATAAGGAAGATAAAGAAACGCATAATTGTATTCTAGGGTGAGGTGACCTGGAACCATGCAAGGAGACTAGGGTGATACGACATGGGAATGTCAAAATATATAGTAAACTTACTAGATTTCATCTCAAGACTCTTTTCTTTACCACGATATGGTATCCATCCTTTTCCTAAAAAAGATTTTTAACAACTTCTGCAATGGTTTAGCATGGGTTATAAGGATTACCCTTTGTGAGATTAAACTATATTTTAGTTTCCATAGTCTCGAGAAAATTTACATCTAAACGAATACAGCCCCTATGTTCACTTGATAACCTAGCCCTAAGATTTACCACCCTAAATAAGTGGCTCAAATGGCCTTACATAAAAAAGGGGAATTCATATAAAGAAGGAGGAAAAGATAACAGAAATGGGTCTAAGAGATAATAAATGAGGGTGAGAAAAAATTACTTTGTGTAAGATTATTTACATTGTTCCCTGATAATGGTTATAAAAATTATTTCATAGAAATTTACCCTATAGTACAATTCAATATATATCTAGAAAAGAAAGGGTTTCAATTCCATGAGGAACCAAAAATTCGCTAAATAAAAATGTGTTTTTAAGTGTTTTGAAAATAAAATGGTCAACTATTAGGATCAGTTAATTTAAAGGAATAAATACACTAAAATTAAAATAAACGTAATCACTAAATATTGGATAATCCAAGACTATTTCTTGGGATACATTATATTTATTGTTTATGAAAATTCTAGATTCATTAATTCAAGAAGTATACATTCATTAATATAATAACTTAGCTAGTCATTCACTAATTTAATCCCTATGAATTTTAAAATTTTATCACAAATATAATTAGAGATTAATTTTTATGATAACTCTATGTAACAATATAAAAACAATTCTCAATAAACATATTGTTTAACCATAGATACATCCAAAAAAACAATGAATATAAGATATTGATACAACCTTTTCAACCATGGATGGAACCGACCTTCCAATAAACCGATGGTGATGGTTGTTTAAAAACAATGACTATAGGTACCCTATTGTCATGGTTTTGGAACTATGGCTATGGGCCTTGAAAAATAATACTTCTTGATTTTTGATCCACAGACCTCCACCTTATTATGTAGAGCAATCAACCACTATAATAATTAATGTCTGCATTATTTATATATACATAAATATTTAGATATGTGACTATGTGCTATAGATTTTTGAATATGTGGTATTCCTGCATCCTTCTCATAGAAAATTTTTTCCCCTCAATTATGTGGGAAACTTATAACTTAGGATTAAGAAAACGATCGTTATATATCCATCATATAGCCATGGTTTTTGGAAAACTATCTCTATAAGCTATAACAAAGACCTATAGTCCTAGTATTCCAAAATGGTGGATATAAGTATGGTTTATATCCAAAAAAAATAAGAAAAAATTTTATATATAAATATTTCTTAATAGTGTTATAAGACATCATTACCACTCAAAATAAATACTGTTTGAATTGATTAAAGATAAATAATAAACATTACATAAAATTGAAATATCTTATTGAATAACTAATTATAGTTTTTAACACAATAAAAAATATTAATTGAATCCTAAAAAACACTATAAAATAAAACTATAATGGGATTATCACATTATTGATTAAATATTCCAATGGAAGATGGAAGTTGAATAATTAAAAAAAAGTCAAAGAAGAGAAAATAGTAAAATATAGAGCACTCTATTTTTGTATAAATAATTTCGTATTTTCAATGTTTATATATTCACACATTGATACAATGGTATCATAATTATAATAGTAAAAAAATAGTAATTAAGAGTAAAATCATTTCATAGTAAAATATAGTGTGCTTTTACAACTTATGAATTATAAATACACTTAAAATTAAAAAATGTTAGCATAACATTATCATAATGAACAAACAAACACATTTTTCCATTTCATTTCCAAAATATTATTTAAATAAGTATATAAAGATCCCTTGGTCTAACTAATAGAAATGAAATTAGTCTAGTTTAATAGGGAATTTAAAATGGTTGAAAAAGTTGGATGGATATTTGAATTACCATCATTCACCAGATTGCAATCAGTCTTTTCTCTCTCCTCTTTAATGTTCTAGAATGAACATTAATGTGGAAAATATTGGACTGCTAATTGAATAATAAAATGTGTTCTAATATTTATTTTTTAAATTTTTTATATTTTATCCAAATTTCATTATCCATGATGATTTAATTATAATAATAGTGAACTATCATTCTAGGGCCCGGAATATGACCCATTATTTCATCTTTAATTTGGACCTGATAAAAACCTTAAAATTTACAAACTATCTGAGGAAACTATTTAATTAAATGTCCTATAAGATATATATTATGCATTGAAAACATTTTTACTTATTTGGACATTAATTTTTCGGACCACATAATTTTTATAGACCTAATTTCTAATTATAATTACAAGTCAATTTCTAGATTCCAGACACAAAAAAAATTCATCTTAAGTTGGGAATCTTCCATTAATTAGAATAGAACAATCTACACTATATTTTTAGTAAATGTATCCCAAAATTTCATCTTATTACTAATACAAAATATTATTCCACATTATGTTGTTTAAATTGGTTGAGAATAATTTATTTTAAAACAATGAGTAGAAATATAATGAGAAATAGAGTTTAACTTGTAAAATTTTTTAAATTCAATTTTATGAACATTGAATCCCATGAAAAAAAATTAAATAAAATGAAATTTATCCACAATTAGTGATTATTCACCCCCCTTGATTTGTGCTACTCAATGTAAAATTTCTAGCACACCAATTTAAAATTTTAATTTCCATATCCAAACACATTTCAATATACAATATTTATCATTAAAAAAATACATCAATCAATCAATCTTGAATACCATAAATGTTTTAATGACATATAATTTCTATATATTGAAAATTATTATCATCAATATATGTATGATGTAATATATATATAATAAATATGGAAAAAATTATTACATCAGTATAAAGCATTACAGAATAACGACGAATATAATCCATAGATTGAAAATTTTATAAAGGGTAAATAATAAAAGTAAAAATTGATATTTAGTTATATCATGGTCCCAAATAATTATCATATATGAGAATAACTATATTAAAATAGAAAAACTATTAGAAAAAATTTTTAATTTTAAATGAAATATAAATAAATTTCATAAAAATTGTATTGGAGATCTGGTTTTTATAGGAATTAATGTAGATTGGGCCATGATTAATAGACTTATTCTTGTTATACTCTATAAAATATCACTCTTTTTGTGGAATCCCACTTATAGCTGCTTGTGAAAATTTTATGGTGACATACTCCCATCCATCAGTCTATTCGATACCTCCTATTGGATTCATTATGATCATTAGACATTACATAGTTATAACACCCACCAATTATGAGGGAAACATGGAAACTGATTTCCTAGCCTCCAAATGTTTCCCTAGTAACCTTCATAAATTTTTAACTTGTATTAGTTCCCTTCCCCTTGAATGTAACATCATTTTCTAGGATAAGTACCTGGTTCTCTATTATTTAATACCACCCATAAACCCAAACCTTTTTATGTTTACCTTCTTTATAAAATACTCTTTATTTGTGTATATTTTATGGAATTTATTATAATTATGTGACCATTAGAAATAATAACTGATATTTGAATAGTAATCATATTGATAATAATATTTATATTTATAAAAATTAATATTTATAATGAGTAATAATATGTATATATAAATATTATACTTATATAAAATTATTTCTTACATCAAATAACATAAACAAAAAATAAGTATAAATTTTAATATGATACATTAAATTATTTATAGATATTTTAGTTTTTACTAAAAAATTAATTATCTAATGTTAAAATTTATATTGGATAAAAATATGTAATAATAAAATATCAATCACATAGTATTTGATTAATAATAAAAAATATTAATATGGTCACTCGTACCAAAAGAAACGGTATTTATTTAAAATTAATTTTTTTCATGTATTATATTATTTCATTTAGATATTAAATCTATAATATTTAGAATTTTAATTTTAAAAAATGAGAAAAAAAATTGGAATCATAAAATCAAAATTTCTTTATAGAAAACCCTTGGAATTTTATTGAATTTTTTTATTTTTTATTGAATACTGAGAAATACAGTTTTTTAAAACATCAAAACTTTTATGATGTGATGATTATATAAATAGAAATTAAATATTAATGAAAAATAATATTTTAATGATTTTCTAATGAGTAAAATAATTCATTTAGAAATAATAGTTTGGATTTAAAAACCTATATTTTAAATTTTAAAGCCTATGTTATATTGTTTCATTATAAACAACTATTTTAGATTATTTAGATTTACTAAAGTATTTAAAATATCCTATTAATTTTAGATAGTTTTTAATTTAAAAAAATCCATATTTTTTAATACTAAATTAATAAAATTAATATGAATCAGTAATATTTATATTAATTTACCTAAATTATAAAATAATCTATACTTTATTCTAAGTTTCTCCTCCCCCCTTGGTTATATAGGCATACCTTTTTCAAACCATTCTACAGACATAGAAAAGTCATCAATTTGATAAATATCTATCTAAATAAATCTATTTATTATGTTATTCACATCCTTAATCCCTTGGTGTGACCAAATTTCCCTTTTCAAAAGTATTTAGTCTCAATCCACTGGAGGGAACTCAAGGTGCAATGTAAGAGTTTCAAAACCCTTGTTTCCATTTCAAATCTCCTCTTACCAATTTTATAAATAGAAATAATCAACAAGTGTGTCTCAGAAATTAATTATTTAACATTATATAATGTTCTTATAAAATAATAAGATAAATTTTATTACCATTTCTTTTTAAAACTTACTAAAAAATATAATTTTACTCATAATAGTTTTACGCAACATTAGTGAATACTGATATTTAATCTTTCACATATTCCTATCCTGGATATTCTAAAAAATTCATTATTTATTTAATATAAAAAATAATTAAATATAATAAATTAAAATATTCTTTTATGATAAAATATTTATTGTAAAAATGGAATTATTTATAAACAACTATTATCATTTATAATCATAAAAAACAAGCATGCCAAGGAATATTAAATGAATTATAACTTTCTAGTGATCAATTAATCTACATCAATTTTGGAATTATATGAACCATATTACACGATAATTATTGATCTTATGTAACTATTTTATGATTTCCTTGAACCATTACCTCTACCTCCAAGTAGTTTTTGGATAATGAACTGAACAACACTTAAATGGTTGATGATGAACATATAAATTTATGGAATTAAAAACATAAAAAAAATATTTTACAAAAGATAAAATAAATATGAAAATTGTTCTAAAATATGTAAATAATTAATTAAAATTTATTATTAATGAACTTATTAGAGTATCTAAATCAAGAAAAGGCATGAGGAAAGGGTTTATTTCCAGCTTTTTCTCATTTGGGAAGTCCTGTTCTTCATCACTATCTATATATCTCTCATCCACTTTATAACTTTTTAATATTATAAATTTATTTCATTTATTTTTTATTCTTATTAATTTTTATAGTAATTTAATTTCCATTATCTATCACTTGTTATTTTATTAATTCCATCTATACAATTATTATAAGGAATACTCTTCCAATTTTTCAATTTTACCAAAATTCTTCATATTCTTTTGGTTTTTTAATGAATATATTGTCTATGTGAATTTAAAAAAAAATCCAAATTATAACATAAAATATGCTGATTTATTTATGGTTTAAAGTAAATCTATTCTTTTATCCCTATTAATGATGGATTTTTTCTTTTGTTATAACTTTTATAAAATATCTTGATTTCCTTCCTTCTTATAAATATTTTCTTATGATTTTTCTTTTACCTTGAGATCTATTTTGATAGAAAATTGTCCTTTCCTATTATTAATTTAAAATATTCTTTAATCACTAATTTTAATTTTATCTTACATAATACCTCAATGGTTAATGATTTTCTAACTTATAATGTTACTATTTTTCATCATGATATTATTTATTATTTATTCCCGGTGCATGATTATTTTATATATCAATATAATATGCATGAAATATTTTGATTTTATGGGTGGGAACAGATATATATATATATATTACAAATATTACATGGAAAATGATTTCTAACTCATAATATCATTATCTATAAACTGTGTGTAGTTAGCCTCATCCTTAATGTTATTTTTGGGAAATGTGAAATTACACTCATCTGTAATGTTATGATGTCTTGGAAGTTATCTATGACATATGATTATGAAATAATTCCTTAATTTTTTTTCCAAAAATTGTGATTATTATGTTAACCATGATGTTATGATATTTTACACATATTCCTCATTTTTATGTCATGTTTTATGATCTTTCCATTGTTGCTCCAGTCTATAACTACTAACTCATAAGATATATCAAACTATGATTATCCTTTTTACACCCTTATTATGATTTTTATCTCACCCATTATTTTATTATCTCCCCAAGTTATCTCAATAAGAATTGATAGTATATTGAGCTCTAATTGATAGTTATAATGATAAAAATAAAAACTATTCTACCAATTTAAATATATTTTATAATCACAAAAATTTCTAAATGATTCACACTTCTAGATTTTTTGGTTTTCTTTAAGGAGAATTATTTTAAGAAAGATTTAATTTTATTTGTAAGGAATTTGGGACATTATATATGGTATTATAGTGTGCCCTAACTATTTTTGTGGATTAATTTTAAGAACATAATATCAAATTCACCTCAAATAACCTATATTGAGACTTAAGAAGTTATAAGGTAGGATTTACATTTGATTTATGAATTATTATTTATATGATAAAAATTTGTCTCATGTAATGCTATTAATTCATATATGACTATCCATTAATCCCATTTGTTTTAGTAAATGGTTGGAAAAGGGAGAAATAATATGAATAACCAATGTGATGGGAAATGTGATTATTCCCTAATGGAGATTCTCAATATGAGGGGTGAATGAGTAAAAGATTCGTACACATTATTTTTTAATTGAATAAAGTTATGAGTGATAAAATTAATCATGTGGAATTCTGAACTCCTATAAAAATGATCAATTTACAATTGTGTCCTTAATGTGATAGTGACCACACTATTTTGGTTGTTCCTATAATCCTTTAATCATATTGTTGTGGGTAAAGAGAATTGAGAAAATGTTATTTTCGATCAAATTCTCCAAGAAGGATATATTTATATCTATTATTAATGGATTAGAGGGAGATGCTAATCAGTGGTGGATATTGGTCAATAATATCAATCTCAAGTAAGATATTGATATAATGGAATTGAAAGAATTTCAGAAAAAAAATTACAAATATTTCCTAAAACTCTTCAAAGTGAAATAGATATAGAATTTCATAGTCTCCTGTAAATGGGGGATAATTTTATTGGTTCATACAAGGAAAAATTCATGAGTATTTCAAGGTACACATTCATATATTTTAATGACTATGAAAAAAAATATTAATCATGTATTTAATGAATTAAAACCAAGACTTCAAGGCTTTGATAGCTATAAGGATATAGTATAATGCGCCCATAGCGGGGATACATATATTATTGAATCCCAATAATCAAATGGTGAATGATACAATAAAATTATATTGGTATTTAACTTTAGGAGTACAGCTAATAGAACTCAAATAAGAATGAAAATTCAATTAACCATGTGTCAAAAGTGTTGTAAGAACCACCATAGAACCAACCTCAATGGAATGGGTAGACACCACATGTGTGGAAAATTGGGGAATAATGATGATTTATATTAAGGTGACATGAAGAAAATAATAAATTTGATTTATGATAAGACTATATTGGTAATTCCACCACCCATAGTTCAATGTTTCAACTGTAAATAACTAAACATTACGCCACATTGTCTACAAATCTAGGGATCAGTGAGGATAACTTGAAACTACAACCTCCAAATTCAAGTGACCAAGGATGATCTCACAAAATGACTGAAATTAGAATTAATCATACAATTGATGTGGTGAGGTATCCATTAAACAATAGTGAATGTCCTATTTTATTCTAGATCGATGCATTCATTCATATTTTGAAATATCTATAAAAATAGTCAAACATGACCTCATGAAATTTTTGTGGGGTGAGCAGGTAAAACACCAAGAAATTAAATAATTATATGTTTAGTATAAAACTATTCAAAAACCGACATTTTGGGAGGATTCATCTTGTGAACCTAGTTATTCTCTCTTTGTTAAATTTTGGTATTGTTCTGAGGATGGAATGATTGTTTTAATATTGATAAAATTTCAACTATAAGGAGATGGAAATGAGATTCCATATCCCCAACCATCAAGTTATTCTATAAAAATTTAAAGATAATTATTAAAATCATTTATCAAATATTTATAAATAATGGATATTATTCCCTTATGAGGAAGAATATCTAGCTAAATGATGGATCTAATGTAATTATCCTTGAATAAATTTCTATTGAAAGGAAATTTAGTAATGATATCACAAAAGAGTTTTTTATCTTCCTACAGATAAATAGGGTGAGTTATCTTTATAACATATACCTAGATGTAACATCCCAAATTGGGGTCCATTTAAATGATGCCCCAAACTTAATTCCACATAGATTTAAGCATGCCTCCCCTTAAATCATAGGCTACCAACTAGAAGTGATTTCCCAAAGGTGGTATGGTGGAGAGATTATACCCTCTTGATTAGAGTAGAATAGTGGTATTAGAGATAGAAAATACAGGATGTAGTACAATAAAAAGGCACCACAAAATAAAAAAACATATAAATTCCAAATAATAATATATCTATCCTTGTTTGTATGATGCTACAATGTATAAGATATATAAAGTTATACATAACAGTATACAGAAAAATAAACATAATCCCCAAATTCTATCTCTAGGATAATACAGAGAACCAGATCATTCTAGTTCTCTAAATCCCCCATGTATAGACTAATAACATGAAAATAATAGTGGTGATCAAAGAGAATTCAGAACCTAGTCCTATAGCCAAGAGGAATGTTTGGGAACCCCAATGTAATGGAGGTCCAAACAGGGTGTGAGATAAACTCAGTAAAAAACAACAAATGGTTTCTAAAATATTTTAGTTTTTGATTATAAATTACATTTTTTTATTTATAATAATGGATACTATGTATAAATAAAATTATATTAGTAATCTAGTTTTCATCAAGGGAAACCAGGACAACCATACCTACTTCATCCTATACTAAAATATCTCTGATGAGGTGCCCATATATACCTATATTGTTATATGGTATATATATATATGGAAAAGATATGAAGTGACATATGTATCCATACAAATAGATACTAATACTGTCTCGGACATGAGGTGAATCTTTGATAACCATGCGTAGTCGAAGAGTCCCACAGAGTGATAATGGACTTCATGCTTGAATGTAATGAATCATAAGGGATTTGTTTCCGGATCATCATAATTCAATATGGAATCTATTCCTGGGTAAAATAATAAACAACGGATACCATTCACAAATATCATAATTTATAAGGGGAACCATTCCTAATCATCACAACTCATAAGGGATGTCAAGCCCGAATATCATAAATCTTAAGGGATGTCATGCCTAAGTATCACAAATATTAAGGGACTCAATTCTTGAGTACCATAAATTATCAGATTTTCCATACCTAAGTATCATAAGTAAGGAGGGACACCATTCCCACATATCCAATTCAACAATGTATTAAATTCCCAAATAGAAAAATTTATAAGGGAAATCACTCCTGAGTATCATCTGTTATGATAGATTCAAAGCCCGTCTATTATAGTCGATAAGGGATCCCATGAACGAATATCAAAAATTATAAGGGAATTGATGCCAAAGTATCATAAATTACGAGGCAATACATTCCCAATTATCACATTTAAATATTAATAATAAATATTTCCATTCTATTAAGCATTCCATATTTTTGTTCTACTATACAATTCGGGCCAAGTTAAGATACATTCAAAACTACTTTTCATATATAAAAAAATAAGATTCCATGTCCATAAGTGTTCTATATCATCACTAAAGTATATAGTTGTGAATTATAATTATATTTAATTAATAGAGACATGATATGGTATTTTCCAATATCAATTTATCATGTGATTTGGGTCAAAAATTATGTTCATTAATTGTTATAGTCTATGTTTTTTCCTCACCGTTCACATTTCATTCTATCTCAACTCGTCATTTCATATACAAGGAAGGTTCTAACATAATATAAATAATTATGTTAATCTGAATTGAGAAAACACCCTCAACACTTACCATTAATTTAATTATATTTGGCATCTCACTCTATAATAATAAAAAAAATCCACCTCAATAGTCTTTTAGTTCAAGATATATCATATGGGTTAAGGAATATAAGTGACGCACTCAAAGGGGTGGTCCGATACAAGGTATGAATATTCCAACATGAAGATTTAATAGCACAATGGAAATATAAATTTAGTAATAATTGTTTATAAGTAAAATTTAATATTTAAAAGGTTACACATGGAAGGTACAGCTCGTAGCACAACAGCATATCTTATAAAATGATAAGCACTAAAGGAAAAATCCGCATACCACCTACCTCATGCTCAGGAAACATCACACTTCTGTTATTTAGCTTTTATTGTTTTGTTTTTGGAGATATAAAATAAATATAAAACACCCTAAAATAGGGAAAAATATCTCTCTTTGAAAAAATATTTAATGTGGCATGAAAAACTAGGAAAGGAAATACAATGAGTTGATGAGGTACCGATACACACCCAAAGAATCTGAGAGTGTTCAATTTGGTACTCAGGTGAAGGACATCTCTCTTTGAAAATGATGATAGGTGGAGGAGCTCCATCAGCCACCTGTGTATGGGAGAATAAGGGAGACAAAAGGCAGAGTACAAAAAATAAATAGGCATGAGAAAATGGTAAAATCACCCCATTTAATGAGATTCGCTATTTGCAAAAACAATTTGGAAAAACCATGTTCCAATCATGTGGGATCACTACCTAATTGGAACTAAGCATGTGGGTTGGGAGCATGACTTTCCAAACCATGTGCAATATGGTTTCTCCCCTGTACTATATTTTTTAGACAACCTCACATGGTTGTGCAGCCACAGCTGCACGGTTTAATAAACTATGTGAAACCCTCAGATTCCTTGGACAAGGAAGTATGTTTTCTCTTATAGGATAACATAGTTTTAAAAACCATTTCCGAATAATACAAATTTTGAATGGTTAGTAATAATCATGAACCAACTATGAGCCTCTTTCTATTTCTCCCAAAACTATTTTCTATTTTCTGATTCTCGCTAAGACCATCTGAACACTCCAGACACCTCTTGGGACATAAATCCATTTTAAAACAAACATGTATGTGTTTAAATTATTATTATTCCATTATGAATCTTAGTATAATATTTTTTCCATCCACTAGATGAATATTTCAAAATACTATTTAAATTTCAACCATGTGGAAATAAGGGACCCTGCAATCTAACTATTGTAGAACTTATTTTCATTTAAAATTTTTGGGGAATAAAAACACATCACCCAACCTACTTGGGTGGAGTAATTATCTCAAAAGTGGTCGTATATCATTTTAAATTCCCAATGTGTCTTCAAGTATATTTACAAGAAAATGGTACATAAGCTAGTAAAACTAAATACAAAACTTCTATTAGAAACAAAACATTGAGAAGGTTCTTACCTAAACCCATCTATCTCAAGACATGATTACATAATTGTCTCTTTAATCATCAGGCCTATAGCTCTTCCCACCACAAGTTCCATTTTCAATGACCAATTCTGAGTTATGGTGATTCTACCATTGGAAGTTTTTGTTTATGCACTCCATTAGCATTGTAATGATACTCTTAGACATGTTTCTGAACTAGATCAAATTGTTGATTCAAAATCAACCTGATTTATCTTGGTGGATCCATTAAAATCCTTTTCCAACCCTTACACTACAATCCCCTCATCCCAAAAATGTTCTTGATTCAATTTCTCATTTATTGCATGAAAATAAACAATATAATGAAATTAGGACTACTATCGGTCAACTATTTTTTAATATTCTTGGCTATAGTAGTTGATACAGATGACACTTGAGTATAATGCCTTTATCCCAAGGAATAAATAGATCATTTCATACACACTCACCAAAAAAATTCTGGTGGAATATTTAACAAAAAACATTCATTTATGTTGTCATGCCATAACATGAACATATTTTCATATCTAATCCATCACCCATGGATCATTAGACTTAGAACCATTAATATGAGCTTGAATATAAGTATAGGGTGACCTAAAAATCAACTACTAGGGTCTAAGTAGCTCATAAAGGGTATTCCATACTCTAGTGTTTCAAGTGAGGCATCGGTACGTAGCCGAAAACATTCACATATCAAGGACATGGACTAAGCCCAATAGCAGTATCGCACATGGTAGTCGAGTTAGAGAATCGGTATGTGTCCTTTATTATTACCTAGTTTTTCCAACATGGAAATATTAGTATCGTTATAGAAATACCACACCTCTAAGATTTATCCATGAATTCAAATATAAACTCTGAAATATTCTATTCATCAAGACAACCTGGTGTTTAATTTATTTCATTATCTTGGTGTATAGAAAATTATCCCTTAGTGTACCCTACAATATGTCAATATAAGGTTCATGATCTCCACCAATCAAGGAGTACAGTAATAAAATGTGAACAATTTCCAATAAGTGAAGATATACTCCCATCTCATCCAGGATGAAGTTCCTTTCATAATTTCCAATGAACCGTTTCAAATTATAGATTAGGAAAATTGTTGAATTATCACTGGCTAACTTCTATTTTAAAATTTGTCTTCACCTGCCTACCTGTAATAATTAACCAACCATTACTCTCTTACTACTAGGTAATTCTATGATTGTTTTAAAAATCCCGCTTGTATTCTAACCACGAATCACATTTCATAAAAATTATTCTTACACATACACCCATTTCATCATTATCCTACCTTGAAAGCACTAGCATACCTCAAAAGCATTACATTCATAGGGTCCCTCATGCACCCTAAGACGAAATCTAACATCTACATTCAATCTAACTCATATCCAAGTTTGTTCCCAATTATCGTCTCATGTTCTATAAATAAAATATATTAGCCTCATGGGATTCCAGAAGCAATGGTGACCACTCCCAAATGATCTTTTACGGTTGTACTCTATCTACATGGAGGAAACACTTTTCCCCAATAGATGTAACACCCCCCCCCCCCACACACACACACCAAGAGTGTAATACTCTTCATTTAATGAAAATGAAAACACATCCTCGGGAACATGCTTCATCCACTACCAAGCACGAGATATAAATATGGCCAACACACTTAAACCATGAATTAATACAATAATAAATAAATAAAATATTCTTACAAGTTCACTATATCAATATCACTATTATATATATGTGTGAAACTACTTCTATGTTATGTCCAATTAAGTCATCAATATGAAGTATAAAATCACAATGAAATTGACCTATAGTGTCACAATACCTGGTCCTTTTACAGTAGAATCATGATCATTGGAACAAGTAATCCTTCCTTTAACACCCAAGTCACCCAACCTTAGAGTTGAATTTTGATCAAATTCTAATAGATAAATTATTATATATTTCAACCAAAATCATCCATTGTGTTGTACCATTTCATCAAATCAATGGGAACCACATATATCAACACATACTACCCTGATATTCCATCAACACCACAGAACACATTTTAATACAATCCATAATCCTATCATCCCTATACGACTTTGTATCAAATTGTACATGAAAAATATTTATGTCTAGGTTCTTAATACACAATATAAACGTTAACCTAGATGTTTAAATACTATTTCAGCCATCACTAAAAAAAATATGGGTCACATGACCTACTAAGTGGCCAACCTTTCCCTAGGATTTTCTAACCCACTAAATTAGAGCATTACCCAATTCTCATATCCCTAAAACGATTCCACTAACAAAATTCTCATCCGCCTATTTGGTAGTGTCATTATATCATAATGATCCCTACTCAAGGCAAATGAAACTCCATATCTAAAACAATTCATAAGATTTTAAAATAGTTTTATGTTCTAAGGGTGATACCTCTACCAGGATAGACCCACACTAAAATAGAATGAATCGCCCTTATAACTATGTAATTCTCAAAAATCTCACTAGGATTACCAGCCTAACCTCAAACTCACTATAAAAGAGAAAGGTAAAAAGAGACATATAAAAACATATATATTCCCATCTAAGTAAAACATAGGACATGATTTAAACTAGCCTAAATGATGTTCAAAACTAAAAAAACCACACAAAGGTTTATTTTAAGCCATTACATCAATTTAATTTTGATCATAAAAATAACCAAGGCTTGTTTTTTAAGAACATTAAGTACTAGTTATAAAGAAATAATTCATGGTACCTTATTTAACTAAATCTTCAAGGAAACAAAGGTAATTTATATCAAACATCCTTTCAAACATTATTCATCTAGTTAAAATCCTATCATAATTTAGGTGATTTATCTTATAAATTCATTTTATCTATTTTATTTAACCATAAAATTATCACAATTTAGATTAGACAAATAGTATTTCAATTAAAATATATATAGTAAAACTAAATTTTGGTTTTAATTTTAATTTAAATTAAATAAATCCTCATAATAATTAATCTCAAATGTAGAAAAAATGTATCAAAGAATTTTAAAGAACTAGTTTAGTGGGATGCGACTATATACTTATAAATAACCCGTATAAGTGGTTTTAGACAATTAAAATAACCATTACTATATAGAATGAGTATATTTTCCTGGGTTTAAGGGCTATTTTATATGAAAACAAGGAGAACCTAAAAGGGTCTAATCATTTCATTCAATGTTTAAAAACATCCATAATCGATTTATCAAAATCATAATACAACTTGAATAACATACTTGGGTTGATTCAAGTATAAATAAAAATCATAATTTTTGAAGAAAGAAATACCCAGGTCAATTCATGTTTAAGAATAAACAATTCATATAGTTCATCATTCACAAATTATAGAGTTGTGTTCTCATATAAGATGTAATGACAGACCATTCAATTGACATTTGTTTCATTTATTTATAAAAACTATTTACTTTTTATACATATAAAACGTTCTGGTTAGATGGATAACCATTCCCATGTCATAATGGTAGTTTCCTTTATAACCAAAAATTAGAATTCATGTAACTATGTCCATGTTTTTTCAATTGATTTCATAGTATTATATTTCCATTCATAATGGTTTGATTATAATGGTTACTCATCCCAATTTATTAAGGCAAATGGACTTTATAAATTGTTATTGTCATCCATTTAATCACAACCATAAATTTTTCATCCAATGAAACCAAAGTCGCATATCTCAATCATATAATAATTTGGTCAGTTAATGTTCCACAATTAATAGATATGGGAATAAACAATTCATGTTGATGTAGAAATTTTAATAACCAATCATATATTATAATTATGATCATGCATGTTATCAAGTTAGCAGTGAAAAATAAAGACACTTAAACAGGAATCCAAATAATGATGGTATATATAGGAAAATAATAATGAATAATCACCTAAACATGGAATAAAAATAACCATGCAACTAAAACACATAGGCCACATACAAAATTTTAACAAGAATTCATGAAATGAAACCTACATCGCATGGCATATGTATGGGAATGTGAATATCTATATTCCTATAATGACCCATTTATAAATACTTCCATTTCAAACTGAGCCAAGGTTGAAATAACATAAATATCATAAATCAGTAAACAGTTGATGGTTCATCAATCAGTCTACGTGAAATAATAATCAATTGTAATAATTAATATCATGAACAATAGTACCATCCCTAGAATCTTGGTATTTTTCCCATTTCTGAGTTGGTAACTCCAAGACATTGTTATTTACCAAGAAATGAAACACTCCTAGTCTCTTGTCTACCATACCAAAAAAATAATACAGAAGGAAAATAATCCTTGATACAACTTTATAACATCCCAACCTGGGTGCCTATAAAATTGTACCCCGAGATGGTCACTGCATGGCCTCAAGTGCGCCTCCATGTATGCCAGGGACTGCCAACTACCAATGAGGTTCCAAAGGTGGTATGGTGAGGATACTATACCCTAATAAAATTTATAGCACAGTGGTATAAGTGATAAAAAAAGGAATCCTTAAAATAGAAAGGCATCATAAATAAATCATACAATCTAGAAATTCCAAATAATAATATGATCATCCATGTACAAGTGATTGTACAATGTATTAACAGAAGTCATGCATTAGATAATACACAACAGAATAAAATAAATAAATAAAATATCCAATGGTTTTATCCATGATTTTATTTATCTCTATTTAGTTCTATTCTCCTAATATCTCTTATATATAGTAACATCATTAAAAGAAATGCACTAAAGAATCTGAATCTAGAACATGTCCATGAAACCAAAAGGACTGTTCAGCTACCCCGATAAAATATAATCCCAATAAAGGTGTGTGAAAAACTTAGTAGAAAACCCCCAATGGTGTCTAGATTTATCTATTATATTAGTATAAATTACAATATTTATATGTATAATAATGAAAAAAATGCATAACTATAAGTAAATTAGTCATCTCTGGTTCCTCTAGGGACACATGGAAAACCATACCTTGCTTCACCCTAAGATGGAATATCTCAGATGAGGTGCCAATAAATATTTATATAAGTATAATGATATGTATTTATATATATGTACTAGATACATAGTGATATATTTAAACATATATATAGATACTAAGGTTGTCGAGGACTCGAGGCATAACTCGGGTGTCCATGTGTAGTTGAAGAATCTCATATAGTGGTGAGGAACATCATGCCCTACTATCATGACTCATAAGTGAATCCATGACTGAATATCAAATTTCTAGAGGTATTATATCCCATTTATCATAATAAATAGGTACTACATGTCTAAATATCATAAATCATAAGGGAATCCATTCCTGAGCATCACAGCACATAAGGGATACCATGCCCAAATATCATAAATCATAAATGATGTCATCCTCGATTATTAAAAGATATAATGGAAAAAATTACCAAGTATAATAAATTATTAAGGACACCATTCATGAGTATCATAATTCATAAGGGATTTCATTCCATTATAATATAGTCAATAAGGGATGACATGCTCGAATATCATAAATTTTAAGTGACATCATGCCCAAGTGTCCTGATTCAAGAGGGATGACATGCCCATGTATCAAGTCTGTAAGGGTCACCACCCCAAAATATCCTAAATTGGAAATGGATATATTCCGATTAATACTATATTATAATGGATTAAATTCCCAGGTATCAAATTTAAATATGAGTAACAAAGAAGTATATTCTAGTAAGCACTTCATATTATAATATAATTATTCAATTATCACCACGTTAAGATACTAGCCACACTATTGTTCAAGTATAATTAATTAAGAGGTCACATCTGTTAGAATGACATGTAATCACTCAAGAATACATTTAGATTGTTTGATTTATTGTCATGACCACCTCCCACCAAAGATTCCCCTCCTGAGCTTGCAATGGTGAAAGGGAGATAATGACCCCCGAGTCCCGCCTCCAGTAGGCCCTGGGGTGGAGACTAAGACCAAGGGTATGAGTTTTCACAAATATGGGAGGCATTACACTTTTTATTTATTTAGGATCGGGAAATAGGACAAGTCAACCACCAAAAAGGAAAAGAACAAGTGCATAGAAATAAACCCAAACCAAGCCCACATGCATGTTTAAACAATTTTATAACAAGGTACAAGTACAAGAAATCTCAAAGTACAATATCAAAAGGAAACAAAAGTACAACAACAGCAACAACTCCAACTGTCCAACTAGTAGGGTCACGCACGGCCTTGGTAGTCCTACTGGAAACCTGAAAGTAAACGTAGGGTGAGAATACAAGTATACTCAGTAGGGAAACCTAATACTCTCGTGCACAAGTGGGGAGACATCCTAATGTCCCGTGAGAACAACAGAAGAAACCTAGCAAGGAAATTATATCCACCCAACCTCACCAACCACACTCACCAAAACACAATCACAACAGGTAGTAGTATATAATATCATGAGTATTGGGTACCCACACCATTTCCCTTTAGTTAGCTACTCTTCCTAATGGAAAACATCCTGACACTGCCACACTCTCCCTGCCCGCACACACCTGGGCCTCACAACCACGTATCCCACCCACACACACCTTGGCCTCATCCCGAAGATTCTTGGGAGATAGTAGAACCTGCCCGAAGAGTCTTGGGCGAAAACCACCCCAATCGAAACCTACCTGAAGAGTCTTAGGTGTAAGGTCGCCTCAAGCCATCACAGCCTAGGGGAGAAGGAGTAGGAAGGAGCTAGTAACTAAGGGAAAACACCCTCTCCCATGAAATGGGAGTGTTCGACACTAAGTTCTCAACATGGGTGGGGTGCGATAAAACACAAAAGATACAGATATATATATATACCAACCACACAGCCAAACCTATGGCTTCTAAATAGATAAACTGGGCACATTCCTTGACACTGCTACTACGAAGCATGCATACAACAAACAACCCCAACCCCATTTAAGTTTTCAAGTTTCAGCAGAATTAGTTTATTTAGTTCCTTAACTACTGGGCAACTATCCACAACCAATCACATCGATCATTCGTAAAACATATCCCTGCCATCCACAAAACAAGTTAGGAAAACACAAGCAACACAACCAATCCCTTCTTATCAACCAACCAACCCCATTGATTATTAATCCGATTTTGTTACCACTCCCCACAATTCATTAACTCTTCCACTTTTATTATTATTCACAACCCATAGTCCATTCACATTCCAACCCATCCCTGCAGCCCCGCTGCCATCCACCATAACCAAAACCACAGCGTACATCATTATCCCTTTAATACCATTTATCGTAGCCCCGCTACCCGTTACCAACACAACATTCACACCAACCCACAACCAAGTAAATTGTATCCCCACTGCTCACCCAAACCACAACAACCCACAAAACACCCCCATCACATGCCACGTAACCAAGCCAACACCCACATGTTCATTATTCGATTTTTTTCAACCGGGGTGATCACACAAGGGCTCCATATTTTTAAACAGCCAACATTACATGATTAACCAATTTCTACATTCCACAAAGTTCCATCCACAAAAACGGTCTAGAAAGATAGGGAAACATTTAATTGCTCAAGAAAAGGCCCCCAATGACCATGATTTTCAGTAGGCATAAGCCTATTCAATTCACAACATAATATCACAGGATATAAAGTAACAACAATCACAAACTTCCCAAACCCTTTCTTTAACCAGTTATTATCTTCATTTAATGGTTCAACTGTTTCCCATGAAAACAAGAGGATACCCACCCTGCATGATGCACAATTTAGAGAGACAAAGGTAAGATCCCTACCTCAATAGGTTCCGATCGCAACGCTCCCCCAGATCAACCTTAGAAGACGTCCGTCGGCGTCCGTCACTTCTGTCGGGTCCCGGAAAAACCTCCTCGGGTGGAATTCGGAAAGGAAAGGCCGAAGGAAAGACAACGGATCCAAGATTGTAAGTTCCGCCTCGTCGTTAAGATCTTGTGGCCGCTGATGGATCGTAAATCAGAGCTCGTATGAAAAAGTTATAGAATAAAAGGAGCCTTAGAGTCTCTTAGGAGAGCTCTGGTCAGAGGAATGTGGAGGAGAGAAGTGAATTGAAAAGGAGGAGGGGACCCCTCCTTTTATAGGAGAGAAAAGTAAAATTACACGGTGTTTACTTTATGCTACACGGCGTGTACTCGGTTATTTCACATGGTCTCCACGCGGCTTCCAACACGGCTCTGCGGCCGTCGATTGGTCAACACACGGTTTGAGGGTAACACATATGTGGGGAGGGACTACACGGCGTGTAGTTTGGACACACGGAATGTACCCATTTATTGCACACGACAAGGAAACGTCTCCAACACGGCACACGGTCAATGATTGGTAACGCGTACGTGGGGAAGGACTACATAGTGTGTATAACTGGACACACGACATGCACCCATTATTCCACACAGCAAAGGCACGGCCTTCAACACAGGGTATACCCAACAAGGTGGTACACAGCGTGTAGTTACACTACACGGCGTGTACTCATTTTCTTCACATGGCGAGGACACAGCCTACGACACGGGGTATACCCAGAAAGGGGGTACATGGCGTGTACTCAAACTACACGGCGTGTAGTTTCAAAGTTCAGGAAAGTGTGGGAAAATTCCATTTTACCCTCCAGAACACTTCTTGACTTTCTTTGGACAAAGGAATGGTCCGGAGAGGTCCGGTCCATTACATCAAATACCTCTTAATACATTCTCGTCCCTGAGAATTCAAAAACCAACCCAGAGGAAACCCAAAAAGATACCTCTTAGGGTTCTTGTTATAAGAAGAACCCAACCAACAACCCTAATCATATACGTTAGGAATTCCTTCTCCTATGTCGAGATATTATCCGCTCTAGGCGGCACTGACTCGCCTGCACGGGTTTAATCGCATCCTCATTAATGTGTCTCGATTAAGAATTGGGTCTTCCCACTTTCATACATTTGTATTTTTCAACTCGTACTACCCCCAACACCACACAACCAACACACTACCCAAACATGTGGTTTCAGGAAATTCCTTCTCCTATGTCGAGATATTATCCGCTTTAGGTGGCACTGACTCGCCCGCATGGGTTCAATCGCATCCTCATTTATGTGTCTCGATTAAGGGTCAAGTTGTTCCCTTTCCCCACACATCCGGACATGTTACACATTACTAGGGGACAAGGAAACAAAAGTTCTCACAACCGACAAGACAAGCATTCCATATATCAAAGGTACATAGTACAAAAACAAAGCTCATAAGAACAAGGAAAAACACAAGTCAAAACAACTCCGGGTACTGAGCGTGAATCTGGGTCTCCCGCTCCAAAGTGCTCTCCCCGAGGCCTTCATGCCTCCACAACACATGAACCAAGGGAATGGTTCTTCCACGGAGAACCTTCTCCTTACGATCCTTGATTCTAACTGGTCATTCCTCGAAGGTCGCGTCATCTCCCATATCTAACTCTCCCCAGTCGATAACGTGGGAGTCGTCGTGTAAGTACCGACGAAGCTGGGAGACGTGGAAGACGTCATGAACCTTATCCAACTGAGGTGGCAGGGCCAGCTGATATGCCACCTTGACGACTCGCCTCATCACCTCAAAAGGTCCGATGAACCTAGGTGAGAGCTTGCTCCCGTTACCAAACCTCTCCTTACCCCGTCGAGGGGAAACCTTCACGAACACATGATCTCCCACCTCGAACTCCAAGGGCCCCCTCCGATGATCAGCATAAGACTTCTTTCGGTCCTGAGGTTCCTTCATCCTCCCACGTACAAGCTGGACTTTCTCTGTGGTGCTCTACACTACCTCTGGCCTAAGAGCAACTGTCTCACCAACCTCTGCCCAGCAAATGGGTGAACGACATGGTCTTCCATATAAAGCCTCAAACGGTTCCATGCCAATAGTATAGTGGAAGCTGATGTTGTAGGAATACTCTACTAAAGGCAAGTGTTGTACCCATGATCCTCCAAAATCCAGAATGCATGCTCGTAGCATGTCCTCCAACATCTAGATAGTCTGCTCTGTCTGGCTGTCGGTCTGGGGGTGGAAAGCTATGCTAAGGCGTAGCTGGGTGCCAAAATCATGTTGTAACCCCCTCCAGACTCGTGAGGTAAACCAAGTATCTCGATCTAAGATGATAGTCTTTGGGACTCCATGCAACCACACAACTTCGTCTACGTACCTCTGTGCTAAGGTACTCACCGGGCCTGACTCTTTAATTGCTAAGAAGTGAGATGATTTTGTCCGTAGATCTACCACCACCCAGATAGCATCATAACCACCCTGACCTCTGGGTAGTCCTGTGACTAAGTCCATTGAGATTTCATCACACTTCCACTCAGGGACATCTAAAGGAAGAAACAAACCACTGGGAACATGGTGTTCAGCCTTAACTTGCTGACACACTAGGCATTTAGCCACACACTCTGCCACTTCCCGTTTCATCCCGGGCCACCAAAACTATTCCCTCAGGCCTCGGTACATTTTAGAAACACTTGGATGTACCGACAAGTCTGAGCTATGGAACTCAGGGAGAACTCCCTCATGAATTGTCTCCGTAAAAAACAACCTTCTATTGATAAGTATCCGATGTCGGCTGTCCTCTAACCATGCTTTTGGAGCGTTCCCC
The DNA here is from genome assembly GCA_963277665.1 of Viscum album. Classification (NCBI taxonomy): domain Eukaryota; kingdom Viridiplantae; phylum Streptophyta; class Magnoliopsida; order Santalales; family Viscaceae; genus Viscum; species Viscum album. Next base: position 558,478,839 of record OY728138.1, read on the forward strand.
TGATCGAAACGATCCCACATCACTTACGCCTCGGAGTCCCCCCACTGAGACTCTTCCACCTACTACAACAAGGAGGACTGCACCGTCATCTGAAACAAACAGCCTCTAACACCTTCTACTCTGGCATCCAAGTGCAAGGCAGCCAACTATCCCATCAATTCCCAAGCATCAGCGGATTCCCAAACCACTTCCTTATGTGAATTCCTGCTCAGGCCATCAGCCACAACATTTCCCTTACCTTCAATGTAAGAGATCTCAAATTCATAGTCTTAGAGAAACTCGACCCATCTTCAGTGCCGTAAGTTCAGGTCACGCTACGAGAAGATATAACGCAGGCTCTTGTGATCTGAGAAGACCACAAAGTGCTCCCCAAAAAGGTAATGTCGCCACAACTTCAGTGCGAACACTACTACTACATAATCTAGGTCATGGGTGGCATAGTTACGTTCGTGAGGGTGTAACTTCCTAGACCCATAATAGATCACTTCCTTCTTCTGCATCAGCACGCACCCCAGACCAATGCCAGAAGCATCACAAAACACCTCATTCAGCAACCCTTCCTCTAAAAACCTGAGTACGGGAGCACTGACCAACTTCTTCTTCAGGTATTCAAAAGAATTCTGGCACTTCTCGCTCCATAGGAAGATCTGGTTCTTCATAGTCAAATTTGTCAATGGAGCAGCAACTCAAGAGAAGTCCGAAACTAACCTACGATAGTAACCTGCTAACCCCAAGAAACTATGAACTTCTGCCACGCTCTTGGGTGCTGCCCAAGAAACAACTGCCTACACCTTCGACGGGTCCACTGACACTCCATTTTGAGACACTACGTTCCCAAGGAAGTGTACTTCTTGTGTCAAGAAATTACACTTCGACAATTTCCTGTAAAGCTGGTGGTTTCGAAGGACTCCCAAGACTGCCCTGAGATGCTCAACGTGATCCTCCTATGACCTTGAGTAGATCAGGATGTCATCGATAAACACAACGACAAACCGGTCCAGAAACTCCTGGAAGACAAAGTTCATAAGTCCCATGAACACATCTGGTGCATTTGTAACTCCAAACGGCATCACCACAAACTCGAAGTGCCCATACCTACACCTAAAATCCGTCTTCGATATGTCAATGTCTTTTACCCTCATCTGATTATATCCACATAGTAGATCAATATTGGAAAACCAACATGATCCCCTTAGTAGGTCAAAGAGATCATCTATCCTTGGGAGGGGATAGCAGTTCTTGACCATTACCTGGTTCAACCTTCGGTAGTTTATGCATAGCCTGAGACCACCATCTGCCTTCTTCACAAACAAAACTAGAGCACCCCATGGCGATACGCTGGGCCGAACAAAACCCTTCTCCATCAGATCGTCAATCTGAATCTGCAACTCCCGCAACTCTGAAGGTTCCATCCGATAAGGGGCCATCGAAATCGGACGGGCACCAGGCTGTAAGTCTATCCCGATCTCAACGTCATGTCGGGGGGTAGAGTCACAACCTCATCACGAAAAACATCGAGAAACTCCCCAACAACCTCCAGGACATCTATCATATCTGTATTAGCTGGAACCACTGATATCCCACCTAACAAGGAAAGGAGAGGCTCCATATGCCAGCTTCCCACTTGATAGATCCTCACGCCAACAAAAGCTACACATTGCCCATCCACGTCGGAGAACACGAATCTTCTCCAGAAGCATCCAATAATGGAACTAACAAAAAACAACCAGTCGATGACTAGGATGAAATCGTATGGTTGCATCTGTAACAGAAGAAGGTCCCCACTAGATCGATGTGGTCCCAACGTCAGCCCACATACCCGGAAAACACAATATTTGCTGGTCTGGCCTCCAACTAGTGTACTCAGCACCAGTGGTACGAAAAGTCTCTCTACGTCTAGTCCCAAAGCATGGGCTAGACCTAGCGCAACAAAGGAGTGGGAAGCTCCTGAATCAAACAATGCAGAAACAAGAGTGCTGAACAAACAAATCGTACCTCGCACCACCTCTGGTCCTACTGGAGCTGTCAACTCTGCTGTGTGAAACTGTCCACGCCTAGCTCCTCTGCCTCTCTGATGTCATCCACCTCCCCGACCACACCCTGGTCGAGGTCCCTAAGGGGCACCCTAAGGTCGGCCTCCTCCCGCAATGTCTGACCTCGAAGGAGCATGGTCCTGCTGCTGCTGGAAGGGCCTCTCCGGCAACTGATGCTGCTGAGGTGGGCACTGAACCTGCCCACCTCCACCGTACTGAGCTCGGGTCGGGCACCGACACTGAACTTTCCCGAAACATCCACAAGAAAAACACCTCAGTCCTGGGATTGTGAAAAAGGGATGAGGAACCGAAGATCTGAACTGGAACTGCTGGGGCCTGCTCCCCACTGTCCAGAACATGGAAGGTCCCGTCGCAGGAGACCTGCTGCTAACTACTTTCCCCTTCATCGAGCCCGGCTGGATCCCATCTTGGGGTGCACCTCCCAGTGAGTGCATCCTCTCTACAACCTCTGCCTTCTTCTGTACCGCCAAGTATGTCGGAAGGGTGAAGGGGGTGACAGCATACTGGAGCGAAAGACGAAGCGGCTCCTCCAAACGTCTCGCCTAAGACTCCTCATCTAGAAAGAGATTCGGAGAAAAGCGCAGGAGATCCTTGAACTTGATCCCCAGCTCTCATACTGACATACTCCCCTGCTGAAGGGAGAGTAACTCATGCCGCTTCTCTGCCTTAATCATGGAAGAATGTAATTCCTCTCAGAATTCCTTCTCAAAGTCATCCCATGGAACCTCTTCCTCTATCCTCTCTCCGAGGTAGAGTGTCCACCACTGTCGCGCCGCACCTCTCAGGTGACTGACGGCTAGGGGAACCCAGTACTCCCTCAGAGCACAGATCAAGGTAAAAGCGATCCCTAGCTCCTCAAGCCACCCCTCCGTCTACGTATCTGAAGTACTACCCTCATACTTCTTGAGGGTCTGCCGCTCGAAAGGACGAAGAGTCTTCTGCCACTGGGTATCTTCCTCCTCTCGGTCAATCCTCAACTGATCGACCGCCTGAATCTACTGGGCCTCAGCCGTCTGAGCCACCTAGGGATGATGTCTAGGTGCCATAGTTGTATGGTAAACAAGGATCGCCTAATCCCAAGTAGTAAGGAAAAATCAAGGTTTTATTTTATCATTTTATTTCAATTTCTTTCCCAGAACACCCAAATCAAGTAAACCACAAACATGATGATGCATGTACCTTCCCTAGGGTCCCTAACCTGCAATCAATGTAGTCTCACTTGGTCGTTTGGTAGGCTCAGAGTCCTTACATCGGATCACGGGGGGGCCTAAAATCTCGTGTCTTAGCCAGTCTTCCCTGGCCTATGTCATTCACCAAGATTGACTAATATTGTTACCCTACCATCCCATGTAATCCTCACTGTGCCTAACTCCAAACTCCATCCTATCTCTCAACCATCATCTCTGATACCATTCTGTCACGACCCCCTCCCACCAAAGATGCCCCTCCTGAGCTGGCAATGGTGAAAGGGAGATAATGACCCCCCGAGTCCCACCTCCAGTAGGCCTCGGGGTGGAGAATAGCACCAAGGGTATGAGTTTTCAAAAATATGGGAGGCATTACCCTTTATATTTATTTAGGATTAGGAAATAGGACAAGTCAACCACTAGAAAGGAAAAGAACAAGTGTATAGAAATAAACCCAAACCAATCCTACATGCATGTTTAAACAATTTTATTACAAGGTACAAGTACAAGAAAGCTAAAAGTACAATACCAAAAGAAAACAAAAGTACAGAAATAGCAACAACTCCAACTGTTGGACTAGTAGGGTCCCCACACGGCCCTGGTAGTCCTCTTGGAAACCTGAAAGTAAACGTAGGGTGAGCATACAAGTATACTTATTAGGGAAACCTGAAGATCTCATGCACAAGTGGGGAGACATCTGAATGTCCCGTGAGAACAACAGAAGAAACCTATCAAGGAAATTCTATCCACCCAACCTCACCACCAACACTCACCAAAAACACAATCACAACAGGTAGTAGTATATAAGATCAAGATTATTAGGTACCCCCGCACCATTTCCCTTTAGTTAGCTGCTCTTCCTAATGGAAAACGTCCTGACGCTGCCACACTCTCCCTACCCGCACACACATGGGCCTCCAAACCACGTATCTCGCCCGCACACACCTGGTCCTCACAACCATGTATCCTGCCCACACACACCTGGGTCTCACAACCACGCATCCCGCCCACACACACCTGGGCCTCATCCCGAAGATTCTTGGGAGACCGTACAACCTTCCTGAAGAGTCTTGGGCTAAAACCACCCCAATCGAAACCTACCCGAAGATTCATAGGTGTAAGGTCGCCTCAAGCCATCACAACCTAGGGGAGAAGGAGCAGGAAGGAGCTAGTAACTAAGGGAAAACACCCTCTCCCATGAAATGGGAGTATTCGAAACTAAGTTCTCAACATGGGTGGGGTGTGATAAAATACAAAAGATACAGATATATATATATACCAACCACACAACACAACCAATGGATTCTAAATAGAGAAACTGAGCACGTGCCTCGACACTGATACTATGAAGCATGCATACAACAAACAACCCCAACCCCATTTAGGTTTTCACATTTTAGCAGAATTAGTTTATTTAGTTCCTTAACTACTGGGAAACTATCCACAACCAAACACATCAATCGTTCATAAAACATATCCTTGCCATCCACAAAACAAGTTAGGAAAACACAAGAAACACAACCAAGCCCTTCTTATCAACTAACAAACCCCATTGATTATTAATCTCATTCCGTTACCATGCCCCACTATTCATTAACTCTTACACTTTTATTATTATTCACAACTAATAGTCCGTTCACATTCTAACCAATCCCTGCAGCCCCGTTGCCATCCACCATAACCAAAACTGCACCATACATCATTATCCCTTTAATACCATTTATCACAGCCCTGCTACCCGTTACCAACACAACATTCACACCAACCCACAACCAAGTGAACCGCATCCCTGCTACTCACCCAAACCACAACAACCCACAAAACACCCCCATCACAGCCACGTAACCAAGACAACACCCACATGTTTATTATTCCATTTTGTTTAACCGGGGTGATCACACAAGGGCTCCATATTTTTAAACAGCCAACTTTATGTGATTAACCAATTTCCAAATTCCAAAAAGTTCCATACACAAAAATGGTCTAGAAAGATAGGGAAACATTTAATTGCGCAAGGAAAGGCCCCCAACGACTGTGATTTTCAGTAGGCATAAGTCTATTCAATTCACAACATAATATCACAGGATATAAAGTAACAGAAATCAAAAACTTCCAAACCCCATTCTGTAACCAGTTATTATCTTCATTTAATGGTTCAACTGTTTCTCATGAAAACAAGAGGATACCCACCCCGCGTGATGCACAATTTAGAGAGACAAAGGTAATATTTCTACCTCAACAGGTTCTGATCACAACGCTCCCTCGGATCAACCTTATAAGACATCTGTCGGCGTCCTTCACTTCTGTTGGGTCCCAGAAAAACCTCCTCGGGTGGAAGCCGGAAAGGAAGGGCCGATGGAAAGACAACAGATCCAAGATCGGAAGTTCTGTCTCGTCGTTACGATCCCATGGACACTGACGGATCGTAAATCGGAGCTCAGACGAAGAAGTTATGGAAGAAAATGAGCCTTCGAGTCTCTTGGGAGAGCTCTGCTTAGAGGAATGGAGAGGAGAGAAGTGAATTGAAATGGAGGAGGGGACCACTCCTTTTATAGGCGAGAAAAGGAAAAGTACACTGCATGTACTTTATGGTACACAGCGTGTACTCGGTTATTTCACATGGTCTCCACGCGGCTTCCAACACGGATCTGCGACCGTTGATTGGTCAACACACAGTTTGAGGGTAACGCATACGCGGGGAGGGACTAAACGACGTGTAGTTTAGACACACGGCGTGTACCCATTTATTGCACACGGCAAGGACATGGCTCCAACATGGCACATGGCTGTTGACTGGTAACGTGTACGCGGGGAAGGACTACATGGCGTATAGAACTGGACACACGACATGCACCCATTATTCCACACAGCAAGGACATGGCCTTCAACATGGGGTATACCCGGCAATGTGGTACACGATGTGTAGTTACACTACACGTCGTGTACTAATTTTCATCACACGGCGAGGACACGACCTGCGAAACGGGGTATACCCAGAAAGGGGGTACACGACATGTACTCAAACTACACAGCGTGTAGTTTCAAAATTCAGGAAAGTGTGAGAAAAGTCCATTTTACACTCCAGAAAACTTCATGACCTTCTTTTGAAAAAGTAATGGGTTGGAGAGGTCTGAGCCATTACATTTATATATAAGTAAGAGGTCAATGGGAAAGTCTATTCTAATATCAATTAATCAAGTTTTGTGGGACAAGCGTTATGTTCGTTAATTGTTATGGTCCAAGTTTAAGTCCTTATCATTAACATTTAATTCTATATCAATTGGTAATTTTAACTATTTATAAGTATATAGAATAATTTAATAATTCCCTTAATCTAATGTGGAAAATTCCCTCATCGATTACCATTCATTTAAATTATATTCATCATCTCTCTTGATAAGTGGTAAAGCAACGCACCTTAATGGTTGTTTTCGTACAAGATAGATTATAATGGTTAAAGAAAATAAGGGAAACACCAAAATGGGATGTTCTAGGAAAAATTAGACATCATCAAATGGGGGAATATATATTAAAAATGTAGATGTTAATTTAATCATAATCATTTACATGTTAAATATCCCATTGATAGGGTTATGAATGGAATGTTTGACGTTCTTCACAACGATTTATTTTATAAAAATTTGAGAATTAAAAGTAAAATCAACGTACCACCAACCTTAGGATTAGGATTCTTAAATTATATATATTTGAGCATTAATTTGATCTGATATGAGAAGAATCAAAATAATAGATAAACTCTCTAAAAATAGGGTAAAAGATCCCACATTGAAATAGAATTCAATGTGGAAATAAAACGCAAGAAAGAAATTACGGGGAGTCGAATACATACTGATATATATAAAACTTATCAAAAAAAATGTTCAATTCAAATATTATATGGAGGATATATATCCATTACAAAGAAGAGAGGATGAGGTCATGCAACCTTCAGTGAATGGTTGAATAAGGGGGAGAAAATAGGGAGGAAGGAAATAAAGATCCTAGGGAAAAAGGGTGAAATCAACACTTTTTATGAACCATATGATTTGGATGTACAATATGAAAGAACTATGAACCAACCATGTGTTATACACGCCTAAGTGAAACTAGTCATAGGGGCTTGGGAGACTATTTTCCAAACCATGTGCAATCCATGTACACCCTCTCTAGTTTTATGCATACAACCTCGATTTTCCTAGTGGCCTCTTGCGCAAAATTCAAAAAACTGTGTGACACCATCATATTCCATGAAAAAAAACAATGTTTCTTCTAGATATATTGACGATTAAAAAAATGACTCCCTGTGGAAAAATGGATGCATGGTTTTGGTTGCACGGTTAGTACAAACCATGTTCCAACATTGTGGATTTTTTTGTTTCTCCCAAAACATACTTTTCGGGTCCCAACACTCATGAGACCCATAAAAACACTCAATAAACCTATCGATAATTAAATATTCTCTCAAAAAAATTTAATTTTTCTAATACATTGAATTAAATTACAAAGAAAAGTTTAGCTTTTCTCCCATCAACCAAATTAAAATTTTTAAATCCTACGGAAATTTCAACCAGTTCAAAACGTGGGACATTACATTTTAGCTCTACCCCTATAAAATAATTCATATATAAAGGACCCATTGTCTGTTAATAGTTAAATATGATACTGTAAAAATATTTGAAAATGGGTTTTATATTCCCTAGTGTTTCTCCATGGGGTTTTACTTTCCACTTTCAAGAATAAGGGTGGTTTAATATGACTATTCTTTTATTTCCATGGTATTAACGTGATCATAATAATGAACAAGTATCCTCTATAATGGATTAATTACTTTATAAATCGACTATTTGTGGCCCATACTTCTCTAAAGTTGATCTTTGATTGATATATAATCAATTTTAGGTGTAAAATCTGGAATTCCAAAGACATACATTCATACAAGATATAAATTCTATGATTTCATTGTAATTCCATTCCAACTCACAAATGATAAATAATTAATCATGGAATTGATGAATACAGTCTTTATAGATTACCTTGATAACTTTTTGGTGGGAATTAGTTGAAATTATCATATATTCAAAAAGTAAAAAATATCTTATATTACACTTGATAATTTTTTAAAATACATTAAAAAATAAGAAGTTGTATAAAAAGTAACAAAAATGTTACATATGGATGGAACAAGTCGCCTTCTTGGGGTATCTTATCACAATTGAAGAGATATATCTAGACCCTAAAAATAATTAAGTGATTGATGAATGGAATATAAACATTATGTAGATATATAGTTTCCTCAAATTAGTTTCTTACCATCTATGATTTGTGAGAAATTTCTCATGATTTTCAAGCCCATAAACCAAGATAACTATGAAATGAGTATGATTTTTATAGATGATGTACATGAATAGAACTTCAAGAATCTAAGTAACGTCTAGCCATAAAAAATGTACTCACACTACCCTCAAGTGGTGAAGGATTAGTATTATCAATAAAATTGAAAATTTTATTTACTACACCTCATGAAAATTGATGGTATATAAACAAAACTAACTAAATTGTGTTCTATAGTTGGAAGTGACAATATTTTCCTTAAATGTTTCATGTAATTATCTCTATTTGAAAAATTTTGATATATATACTAATAACAAATATCTATATGACATATTCACATAGAGGGAGCCCAACATGCGCCAATTAATAATGTTTGAGCAAATAAAATCATTGATTAATCAATATAATACTAACCTGTAAAAGTAAATAAAGTGGAATATTATATATGTATAAATTATACTAAAATTATATACGTGATGAGGATTGAAATATATCTAATCCAACTAGTCTTTCGAAGGATATACATGGGAATCATAAAGGAAGGTAAGATTCCATACATAGATCAAATGATTACTCAACCATCCATCTTAGAGAATATTATGGAATAGTAAAGGGGTGATGTGGAGATAAAAAAGAATCTAGAGGTGAAACATTTTGGAAAAATATTAGATTTAAACATTTATAAATATTTTATTAAAATATTTGTGACATTATTATGACTATTATATAATCCTAGGATAAAGAGGTTGATATTGGATAATTCCCAAATATTGACATTCTCCATCCACCTAGGAAGCGTGATGAAGAATAGATATCTATGATTGGACTCTTTGTGGGATAATATAAACAAGGATATTTTTTAATATACATCCATGTTTTTAATGTGTAAACATGTTATAGTATAAGAACAAATGTATTAGGGGAAAATGAAATGATTACCTATGCCTGTATGGAAATGGAAGAACATCACTGCGTACATTTTCACATGTATTATAAATATATATAAAGTAAAAAAATAAAATATGGGTTGTCTTGGATCTACTTATAAATTATACAATGTTCATTTCAATTAGTGAAAGCCTATCACCTAATAAAAATTGTGTGATATATATCATAGATAGGGTGAGGCTTCTAAAACACCGTTGTCGATTGTATCTGATTGAGATATGAGGTTTACTGTAATGTATTATAAGAAAATTCAAAAGAAATTGAAAACAAATTTGATCTTTATTATGATACATCATCCCCATAAAAATGGTGAATCTCAAAGGAAAATTCATACTCCATAGAAAATTCTCATAGAAAACACTTAGTAATATAAAGATATGGGGTTAGTTCTCTAGAACCAATTACTTTGTACTTTGGATTAACAATATGTTAAAATTCTTGAATATTGATAAATATATTATCATATTTTTATCACATTTTTGTATAAAATTAATGTGAAAAATTCCAAGTGTACTCGTCGCATTGGATTGTTATATAAGTTCACTGATATGATGAGAACCTTGAAGTTCTATAATGACATTATTAAACATATGTATTATCGTCAATGTGGCATTAAATGAAGTAGCACATAGTGTATAGACATCCATGTGCATGTATTCATAAGTGGATGAGACTTGATATCATAAATTTTTCCCTTGGTATTCTCCATGATGAGATATTATGAGGATTTTCTCACCTATAGAAATTATATATATATATATATGTATCATTATATATTCTAATCGGTGAATGTTCATAATGATCCTTAGACTTTAAGATTGTTATTAATTCATGTCATGAACTTATACTTTTATATATTCACCGTAATCTTGACACCATATGTTCAATGAAGTAAAATATATTGGGTGTGTCATGAATAAAATTTCAATAACCAATTAGTTAATAAATGATTTTCCCCATCTATGATTACTGAATTTGATATCTCATGCCCTTGTAGATAAAAGAAACATTTAAACAAAATTTCAATGGCCATGGTGATTAACATGTTCATTTTTTGGGGAACAATAGGTGCTTATTGAGAATATGGTTTGATTAATTGAGTATGAATCCTACTTGATGAGATATTAAGACAAAGGGATTATATTACTTAGTGATCATTTTTATGTAGTTGTCATCATTATAACATTAAATTATTCCTCTATCAGTGAATTTTTCTATTTATAAATGTAGAAATTAGAATTAAGGAAAGCTCACCTAATGTTACTAGAGAAGAATCCTCAAGGGTCCCACAATTATTGTTTCCATTGATCTATGGTAAATAATAATGTATTTAATAATTGGAATTAATATATTATTAAGACTATGAAATAATATTTTTTTAGTATTTACTTATAATGTTTATTCTGTCACTAATTATATATAAGATAAATTTTTAAATAGATATTTATTTAAAATTCAATCAAATAGAATATGTTTTTATCTATTTTTTTATTTCTAATATAATCAAAAATATTTATTATTCAATAAATATTTATTTAGTTATGTGGATAACAAATAAATATTTACTCAAAAGGTTTTGAAGAAAATATTTATTTATAATTTAAATAAATTCTATTTATTAATTATTAAAAATTCAATAAAAACAAGTAAAGTGGATGAGCTAAGTTAAGTTTATGGAAATGTAAATCATATAATATTAAATAAAATTTTAATCAATAAAAACTTTTCATTTTATAAAAATTATATTTATTTATGTTGGTTAGTGCATAAAATTATATAATATTATTATTATTATTGATATATGGAACATACTAAATTTATTATTTGAATAAGGGACATTATGTTATTGTTAATAATAAATCAAATCTCTATATAGAACTTTTTATATCATTTTAGAATAGGGTGAGAATAGTTTTCATTATGTGCAAAATTCACCTCCCAAGAGTATTCTCTCCACAAATAATATCTCTTTGTTTTCTCATAAGACTGACAGAAATCCCCCATCTCATCCCTCTATCTTCATAATAAGAGAACAAGATAGAAAATTTTTCAAGATTAAAAGATTATGTTGTGATCTATTTGAATAATGCCAGATGAAAGAATCATTTGAGATAGCACTTCGTGTCCTATCAGTATCATTCATGGATCATAGGGCATATGTGGATCACTTCTAGAGGTATTCTATATTGGATCCTCTCAATATAAAGATAGTATAACTCAAATGGGGTGATTGAAATATCAATATATGAATCAAAGAAATAACTCAACATTGAGTTTTTTCTATAAGAATTAAATAAATTATAAATTTAATGAGAAATATAATGTCTCTTGGTTGTGATATTATTTACCAATTTATTTGGTGAATTCATTAGACATGTTGATTAGTCGTCATTTTCTTGTTGATAATTCATTGAGTATCACAATTTCCATGTTTTTTGCATGCCCATCTAAAAATTCCATGTAAAACTATTGAGGAAGTACGTACTAAATCATTAACATGTAATGAATCTAGTGGTGATTGATTTGGAGCATGACCTATCTTATGAGGTGAAACTAGTAAAAATTATGGATCGTTTATGTAAATTAAAAGAAAAAATATCTTGTAAAGCCTGTAGAAAAATTAAATTATGGTGATAAAACATGTGGACCTATGGATGTGATTAAGTATAAGTTCCTCATATATTTGTGTCTTAGGATTTGAATTCAAATTTTAAGGTTGACATTTCTATATGGGAGGGAATGTAACAAACTATAATTCTTATATATAAATAATTGACCCTCAATTTGTTTTGTAGTATAATGAATAAATCATTGAAATAAAGAAATATATATTAAATATATATTAAACATTAACAATAATGTATGAATATACACCATAGAATTGAAAAGGTTATAATTAGTAAATAAATAGAAGTTAATAAGAAAACTATAACTATATATTACTACACATCATGATACCTAATAATTACCATGGACGCAGACAGTGTTGTAAACATAAAAAAAATTAGAAAAATTATTTTCACCATTAATTGAAATAAACAATGTATTGATAGAAAAATGATTTGGTAGGAGATATTTATTTGAAGTATAATGACCACTAGAATAGCGTATAATTGTTAATAATACTAAATAGACATTGAAATAGTAACTGGATAGATAAAAAAGGTATGATGCATAACAACTAGTATAAAAAATGAGTATAAATAAATAAACATAAATATCATAATTCTACCAAATGATTTCTTAACACATACGATATAAATTAAAAATAAGAATAAATATTAAATATTCAGGTTTTAAATTATTTTGTAAAATATTAAGATTTATGATAAATTGAAATATCTAATTTTGAAAAATATTTTAGTTAAATTATATTTATAAAAAATTATCCATCATATAATAATTAAAGAATAATAATAAAAATAATGTGATCACTCAAAGAAAAAGAAATGATATTTCATAGAAATAAAATAATTTTTACATAGACTGTATGATTTTATTTAAAAGTTCAATATATAATATTTAGAATTAGAATTTAATAAAATGGAAATAATTTTTTGAATAATAAGTTAAAAATTAACTCTGGATTAATTTTTAGTATTTTTCTAAAAAAGTATATTTGTTAGTGAATAGTAAAAAATAATGTTTTTATAAATATTGAATTTTAAAATAAAAAGTTGAATTTACAAACCTATATTTTAAATTTTAAATCCTATGATACATTTTTTTCATAATAAAAACATTATTTCCGATTCATTAGATTTAATAATGTATTTCCATGATTTCATTCAGTTTTGTATGAATTTTAATATCGAATAACCCTTTTTTTAATCATAAACTAATAATATTCATTTTAATCAATACTATTCATAATCATTGGCCTAAATGAGAAAATAATTAATACATTATTCAAGAATTCCCATAAACCTTGGATATATAAACAACACTTCGCCACCAATTTCTCCACGCTTAAAATTTTAAATTGAAAAATACCTACCCAAATCTTACTCCAAACAACCCTATATCGATTCATAATCAATTTTTGTGACCAAAAAGGCCATAATCTAAAGGATTTAGGCTCATTAAATATGGGATGACTCCATGTGTGTGGTAAGGGTTCCAAAATCAATGTTTTATTTAAACTATCCTCCTACCAATTCTATAACATAAATTACTAAATAAAACATACTAAAAAACTGTGGATTTATAATATTTTATTATTATCATAAACTATAAGTTTAAATAATTTACCTTATTTTTTTATACTTTCTTGAAAACATTGTTTCACCCATAGCAGTTTTACGCTCCCTATGTGAACGATGATATTTAATATTTTTCACTTATTCCTTACATAGAAGTTCATATTTTTTTTTGATTATTTAATATAAAATGAACATTATGATATTATTTATAAGACTCTATAATGATAAAATATTTATTTCTTTAATTAAATTGAATATAAAACTTTTTATCCAGTCTTAAGAGTCAAAAATAAGCTTACCATGAAAGATTTCACAATTTGTAACTATCTACATATCCATTAATAATCATCAGTTATAGAATCATTTGAGTTATATTTCATGTTAATTATATATCTTATGGAACCATTGTACTATGAATTTTAATGTTTAATCTCCATCAAAGTGGATTTTGAATGTTGAACTAAGAAACATCATAACGATCAAGGTGAAAAATATTAATTTAATAAATACATAAATATTTATAAAAAAATATAATCTGATATATAAAATAAATGTCTAAAATTTTCAAAATAAATTAATTAATTAATAAAATTTTTCTCCTCTATATTTTTGTGGAGTATTGGACTAATTTCAGGGTATATCATAAGGATTAATTTCTTATTCTTTCCCACTTTTTATCAGCTTTTGTAATTAGTTATCTATAAAACTCTCTATTTCCATATTCCTATTTTTACCTTTATAATATGTTCGATTTATTTCATTTATAATAAAATTTTATTATTTTTTCTATATATATTAATACCATTATGTTTCCCCTTTTATTATTTCTTTGAGTCAAACCATATAAAGCTTATAAGATAAACTCTTATAGTTTATATATCTTTTCAGAAAATTCAATTAATATTGTTACACATTTATAAAAATTATATTCTCTATATTATTTCCAAAAAAAACATTTCTTGATTTAAGATAAAATAATTTGTCTTATTTTTTGTTATAAAATAAGTGTATCCTCGTATCCCTTTTAAAGATGATTTTTCCCTTTTCATAAAGTCTTAATAGAATATATTCATTTCATGAATTATTATTCATATTTTTCAATGCTTTTTTCCTTCACATTGATATTTATTATCAAGAATAATTATCCTTTAAAAGATTCATTTCTAAGATTCATTAATCCATTATTTTCATGTGATCCTTAATGACACCATGTTGGTAAAATATTTATGGAGTTATTATTTTCCCCGTTTTTCATCATTGGTTTATTTAATATTTATGATATATGTACATTTTTATTATATATGTCACTCATATTAACGAAATATCATAATATTATAAGTGTTACTGGATTTATATATCCCCTCATTTGATTGGGTAATAATTAAAATCTCATGAGATCATTATTCACGGTCCAAGTGTAGTTAGCCTCATCTGAAATGTTGTGCAAGGTCCTGTTGTAGTTTACCTCATCCATAATATTATTATGTATTAGAAGTGGAAATTGGCTTATATTTATGATTATATTCCTTATGTTTTTTTTTTGAAATTTTACGATTACAAAGTTTACCCAGATCCTATGATATTATATTCTTATTCCACATTTTTATGTGATGGTTTATGATACTTACTTTATGGTTTCATGATTTGATAATTGACTGTTGTGATATCTCACCCCATGCTTATCATTTTTACACCCTTACTAGGTTATATTTATCACCTCTTCATTAATTTCTCTCCTTAGGTTATCCAATGTCATAACTGGATTATGGTGATATCTAAGAATATTTTATGAATATGGAAATAAAATTTTATGTTATCAATTTAGATATTTTTTATTAAATACCTAATTTCACAAATATATTGGACCTCTATAATTATATGTTTTTTTATATATAATTTTGTTAAGAGTGATTTAATTTTATGTGAATTTATTTTTTGGGGTTATAAAAAATCCTTTGAAATATCCAAAGTATATAGGAATACCCCAAGCCGAATCCCATTCCTTTTTTTAGATTCACTACAACCTTTAATCCAAAATTTTTAAACATATAGATATATTTTTTATCTCAAAATACATGGGGGTTAATTTTTATTAAATTGTAAAATGGGTTTACTAATTGGAAAACTCATTCGAACCAAATTATGAGTATCCAATCTTTTCATTTTTTTTAATGATTTTGTTTCTTTCATTTTTTCTAGGGTCACTAAAATTTTTCTAAATAAATTAAGCATTTGTATCAAGAATTTTGTGATCAATCCCATACATGGAAACTATAGGGAACCAATTAAAGCTCAAATTATTGGTTATCATCTCAAGTTAACGTATTCAAAAAGAAATTTGTACTACTAAAAATTATCTTAAAAAACTATCTTTAGGATAGAAAAAATTGGGTCATTATCACCAAGTTCCAGAAGCCAAACATTGAGTTAATATATTTCTTTATGTGAAAATCTTATTTTTTAGTATTTAATTTTTATTTGGAATACTCAAATTAAAATTAAAACAATCATAAAACCTGTGTTATAAATATGTGTGCCCCAACAACATAAATACACAACCAATAATTCAATGGACATGCAATGTAACCTTCGATTAATTGGATTAAAATAATGATTTTTGAAAATCAAAACGAGCTACCATGATTACTAAAATATATCATTATGAATTATAATATATTAAATATGATAGTCATGGAATGAAAATTTATTTGATATTAAGTTTTTGTAACACCCCAAGATATTAATATAAGTACATTTTGTTTGATAGTGTATACAACATGTAATAAAGATCTTAAACGAACCAAAAAATATAATATTTAAATATGAATATTATAACATATCCATTAAATTGTAGAGTATGAATTCCAAAAACTAATTTATAAAAACTATATAGTTTACACAGGTATAAAATAAAGTCACTAATTATAAATTCACTATAATTGATAATAAATATCATTAGAAATTAAAATGTAGTTTTTTTGAAAAAACGGTTTTTATGTGTGTAATGTGATTTTAAATTAATAAATTAAATCAATCACTATTAGTGATTAATTATAATGAAATTTGTAATATATATATTAAATAATACATTTTATCATGAAGTTGATATTTTTTGAAGAATTGTATATGAATAAATTCAATTTTTTTCTTAAAAATAAAATTTTTCTAAAAAACTGTTCTAACGTGTTTTTCACATATATTTGAGAATTATTTTTTCATATCTAAAAATTTTAATTTAAAATATAAAATAAAATTTTTAAATAAACATTTAAAAAATCTATATGGAATTTTTGAAATTTTTCTTATAAGATTATTTTTTAATGATTTTTGAAAGATACATATTTTTATTAAAATTTATCTTCTCTGTTAAATAATTTATAATTTTATATATTTTAACATGTTTTAAAAGAAAATTTGGTTAAATTATATTATTGTTAATCTAATTTAGGTAATTGAAATCAATTTTATGTTGAATTGTGAAATAAAATCTTTTTTATACATGAGAAAACATTTTCTTTGAAAAACCACATTTTCATTACACTTGCCTGTTTAATGTTAAATTAAATTATACCACTACTGTGAATTTAATATGAAAAATGGATTAAATTTTTCTAATAATTGAGACCAAACTATCTAATAAAGACCATTAATTTTTAGTCTTAATGGTTAAATTACCTAGGTAAATAAAAAAACTATTTATAGTGGTGAAAAATAAAATGGTGAAAATAATTATACATATTGGATAAGGGAAAGAGATGTTTAAAACATTATTTTTTATGTTTTATAAGTTAATAAACTATAAACTGACTCTACTCTATTAGTTATAAATTTTCAATTCACTTTTATTGATATGGGCATCCCATTATTTATAGTTTTGGGTATTTACAAAAATGTCACTCCTCAGTTTTAAAAGAGAACCTCCCCCAACCTCAATTATCCACGACTCTTATTCCATTTATCTCAAAAAAAACTTCAAAAATTTCTCCCAAATAAATTTATGCATGTTATAGAGTTGTTGTTATTCAAAAAATAACCACTATAGGGTCTTTAATAATTTATGAAAAGGTGGGTTTTCTAAACGAAGGTAATTGTATTCACAAAACTCTTTCTTTTTACTCCATATATTACCACCTTCACTAATGTATTAATAATTACAATATAATAAAACCATTATATAACGTATTATTAGAATTTGAAAAAAATATTACTTACCCTATATCCATATCATCTTCCATAAAATGGGAAACAAAACAGTCAATCGTGTGTACGGTGGACTACCACCTCATGGTATTATATATTTTGTGTTCAATGACCACCTCACCTAGAAGAATATAATGAATTATTTAATATATATTTATATTGAAACATTATATTTATCACATAATTATACTTCTATAATTATAATATCACATCTACCTTATTACCTTTAAATTCATTGTAAATCGATAACATTGCTTGTGCAATATGTGGACTACCGCAACCACGAAGAAATGTGATTCATTTTTCATTTTATTTTGAAATGAATGGTTATAAGGATGTATTTTATGAATATATATTATATATATGACATAACTATTATTCCTTAAGGTTTAATTATTATTTATATTACCTTCATTCCATCCTTCAAAAAATATAAACAACGTTCATGTGTAAGTACGGTATACTATCTCTATGAATGGTGTAAGTTATTTTCCTACCTATAAATTTCATGGAATATTATAAACAATTATATAATAAATATATATTACATTTATATAATGTTTACCATTATATATATTATGAAACCATTATCAACGTAAAATTTGTGAAACTGCCAAACCAAAACTTACATGAAAAAAAATCAATTATTACCCAAATTAGTGATTTTAAAAAAGAATTGTTGATAAGCGGGTGATAAAAGATTATAAGATAAAAATATTTGGTTTGATAAATATGATTATTGTTATTTTATATAGGTTTAATAAATATATTTTTACAATAGAGAAGGTCCAAAAAAGTATGAAGAAAGTCATACATGAGGTAAGGGTTTAATTCACAACTTCATCATTATTCGAGATTGTTTATGTTTATGTATCCACTGGGGAAATTATTTAATCATCATATCCTAAACCAAATATATTTTCTTATACTCTAATTTTTCAATAAATTAATTGTTTTCCTTTCATTTTACACTCTTTGGGATTTTAAGAGAACAAAATAATTTTTTTATGGAAAATAGATTTCATTTCTCTCTTCGGTAAAAAAACTTATCTCTTCCATGTCCATATTTTATAAAAATATTATCAACAATTACTTTATTACTCTACTATAATTTTTAAAATTAATTTTTTATCCATTTTTTATTTATTTAAAAAAAATAAAATTGAAGGATCATTTTCCTTTTCTGAATAAGGTTATTTTTTTTCTTTTACCCAAAAAGTAAAAGGAATCATTATTTTAATGTACTTAGCATGAAGATGATTTCCAATAGTCATGACCACTCATTAATTTTAAGTTTCCCTTACATGTTTCAATGAATATTTTCAAAGTAAAATTTTTCCTAATATTCAATAATTTTTTAGTTTTTAAAAATTATTTTCAACATGAAAAGTGAATTTTCCTCAAGTTTGTTTTTATGAAATTTTAATGGTATTTTTATTAATAAACAATAAAACCCCTTGTTTTACCTATGTTTTATTGTGGATATATTATAATGATACTATAATTTTTATTTATTTGCGTGATTTGTGATGAGTTTGACTGGGGGTGTATTATTTTGATACAAATAGACATATTAATCTAATAGATTATGATTATGACCATTGATTGGGGAAAGTATTAACCTTTCATTTGATAGTTTTTCAATATAAAAGTTTACATTGACTATAATTTTCCCATTTTATATGAGTAATTCATTGAACTAAGTAAGTAATTTTTGGGGCCCTTTTTAGTCCCTCAATTAAACATTATGTATCATGAGATAAACTAGATTGGGAATTTGGATGAGGTGTTAACCATGTATAGAATATGTCTTTTCATGAGTCATTTATAGTACATTTAAGATGTCTAGAATTATGCATTCCTTCATTATGAGATAATTTATTGATGCTCATGGGATTATTTTATTAGTTATGATATCCTTGGATAAGTCTCAATATCATGTGATTAATTATATGGAATTATTTGTTCACCATTTATTACCACCGTATTATTATTTTTTATAAATTTGTTATTTAAATTGAATGTGTTTTCAGTAAAAAAATCATATTTATTATTCCTTGTTTATTCATTAAATGTTCCACTATATGAATGCCCTTACTGAGCATATAATCTCAACCATTTATTATTATTCCTTTCTCCATGATGCTATGAAATGTATTATAATTTATTTAATAGGATATATTGAAGGTAATAGAAGTGTTCTCAATGAAAATAAAACGTTTTATTTTATTTTTTTCAAATGTAATGTGACTTTGACGTATGTGTCTATTTTCTAATACAACTAAACTACTCATTCCATTGGGATTTGATCACTTGTATCTAGAACCACTGAAATAAAGTAACCATAAACTCTAAGTTACTACGTCCAGTGTCTTTATAGTTGGTATTATAAAAAAAATAGTAGAATCCATGGGAACAATATTTAGTAAAATATAGATTAGGGAATATAGCGTTATGATTTAAATCAAGGATAATTCTAGGTATAGGATAACATCCTGAGGATTTTTTAAGTTTGAGAATGTGTGGTCTTCCTAACAATACATCCATGCGTAGATAATAAAAGTTGATGTGGATCTAATAATCTATATTTATGGTTAATAATTCTGAAAAGGGTATATTGTGATTTGACTAGATCATCACCTAGTGCATAAAAATGTCCCTTACTACACACCAGTTTTGAAACTCCAAGGAGATATTCTAGGGTTAATTCATATTTTATTTATGAACCATCATAAATGATTTTAATAGATGATGTTCATAGATGATCTATTTAAAACCTAAGGAGTCGTAGATTGAAAATAATGTTTCATGATTTAGACTTCATATATATTATTTTTTATAATTTTTATTATTGTATCTGATACAACAATTTTTTGTTTTAGTCAATTGATAACACCAAGAGGAATGATTTCAACGTTGAATGTTGTTTTAATAAACTAAATGAAATAATGAATGATGTAAAAATAGTGTTATTATGGATAATCAGAAATCCCAATATATGTTTAACAACATACACCTTAACCAACTCATCGTCTCACCATAGAAGAAAATTATAAAGAATGCTCAGAGCTTGAGTGATGGAGAACAAGGAGGTAAGAAGGATCTATTTTCATCATGTCATAAATTTGTAAAGAGACATATGAGAGAATTTCTCAAGGTAAAAGTAAAATGTTTTATGTTTATAAAAAACAGAATAGATATAGCCACCAATAATTTTAATACATCCATATTCTATCATAATAGATTAATATTCATCACATAAAATTTTGATACATTTCAGAACCATTTAGATATAGTATATTTGGAAATTTGGAAACATAAAAAATTGGTTCATAAAATTTCAACTAGTTCTAGAAACGTTCTTATACATATCATAATTAATTCCATTCGTCGTAACCAAGGAAATGGAAACATAAGAAAAGGGTGACCCCAGATTCTATGTAATGGTAAATAATGGAGATATCAATGATCACATAAATATCAAAAGATTATATGGGTATTATAATCAGATCATAACTTTCAATAACCATACCCTTCATATTAAATATCGCAATCTTATGTCAGTGTATGAATCTTGGTAGTTCATAAGACATGATTCATAACAGAATCAAAGATCGTGAACCATGTGATTATCATATATGCATAATAAATGGAGTTGTGTTATAAACATAAGTATATAAAATCATTTCCTTGGTATTAAAGGGTCATTTCCCAGGATACCATAGTGTAATGGTTTAACTCATCAAACCATCCAAGTATCCATGGTTCACACCCAAGACTACCATAGTGGATAGAGTCCCTTAATGAATTGGATTCACTCCCCACTCAATTCCTATTTGTCTCACAACATATCAATCTATACACAATGAATAGGAAAGAGATATACATCCCACCCATATCATAATTAAAATCATACATATCTATGAAAAAATATTATAAAGCGTTAATAATATCAAAAACCAAGAAAAAATGGCATTCAAATACATTTAATCATAACAAAACCCATGTAAATGAAATGGGTTTCATACAAAATTCATCTTTTCATCACAAACAT
This sequence comes from Viscum album, assembly GCA_963277665.1. Lineage (NCBI taxonomy): Eukaryota > Viridiplantae > Streptophyta > Magnoliopsida > Santalales > Viscaceae > Viscum > Viscum album. Next base: position 558,500,815 of record OY728138.1, read on the forward strand.
AAACCATAAGGACCAATCAAAAATATGGTATCCTTTGATTATATCCCCCGTAAAGCATAAGTAATATAAAAAAAATGAAATCTTAGTTGGAAAATGATTTTTAAAGATTACATGGAATAATTATTAAAGAATGTAATCTTTACATTTTTAAATCATCTTTTCATTAAAATATGCACAATTAAAAAAGAATTCATTTTCTTTTAAATGAACCCTGTAAAATTGTAAATGAATCTTCCAAAAAATTGTTCATGATTTTGGGAAAATCCTTTCATGTATTATATGGTAAAAAATATTTTCCCATATTTTTTTTGAAAAATATAAAAAGTACCCCCTTTAGAAAATGAAACAAAGATTCATTTAAAACCATTTTTTATAAAGGAAAACATGGTTTAAAATTAATTTAGGAAATAATATGATATTGGTATAAAAAATTGAAAACATTTTCAGAAAACATGAATGTTGAAGAGAAATATTCTCTATTTGAGAATAAAACATAAACAGTCCTGAATATTGATGAGACTATGAAACAAACTCTTTTCTCGAGTTCATATTCCTTCAAAAGAACTCTAAAATCTTGCATAATTAATTTAAATATATTGTAATTATGTAAAAAATTCATTTTCTTTATTATAATATCATAAATTAACCCTTTATAAAATTTCAACACAACCTTTTGTCAATATTTCCTTATTTAAATTATTATTTTTAAGTGTTAACTATTTTTTTAATCATGAGTTTATCGGTTTTTTAGTTTCATTACATTTAAATTTATCTTGGTTCCATGATAATTAGAATATTTAACATGAAAAAATATCATATACATTATTTCTATACATATTTATAGTTATCCATACAATTTAGATATAGAAAAATGAGTTACATTGTTCATGGAGAGGGCAGGTTGTACATACACGTTGACACTGTTTCATTTTTCAAAATATGGAAAGAAAGAAAGGAAGATATTAATTCACCTTTAGAATATAATTATTATATTATATATTTATCATAAATATTCATGAAATTCATCCTCATTACCATACAATTAATATCTAAATGAAAAATGAATCACATCGACCTGTGGATGTGGTACTCCACATGTACGCATGAGCGACGTTATTTTTTCTGAAAGGATTTATAAAAAATAATGGAGATATGATATTACGATTATATTGGTATAACTTATTCAATAATATAATATATAAACATTAAACACATCATAATACCCTTCCATAAAATATGGTGATGAAAAATTAATTACATCCCTAAGTGGAGACGGTAAGTCATGCATATGCACAAGGGATTCATTAACTTCTCATTTTCTTGGAAATAGGGTGTAAAATTGTGTTTTAATAATCATAATATCATTTTAACATATTTAAGAAACTTATTTTATTATTTCATGATACAAAATATATATTTATAATTGGTAAAGAAAAGTAGAATAGAAAGTGACCAGTTAAGGCGATTATCTCTTCTTATAAACGACTATTTGGTTCTCCTATAAAGCTCTGTGTGGTTGGTATTTTTGGAAGAACATTCCATGACCCATCCCCCAAGGCCCATATCGTGACTACCCCAAGCCTGCCTTCCATAGGCCAGGGGCTGCCGATTAGCACCAAAGGCGTATTTCCCTAAAACTGGGAAGGCATTGATTTTATAAAATATAAACACACACAGCCAGACTAAAAGAGAAAGAAAACACTAAGTAAAAGTTGTATAATAAGTGTACTGAAAGTAAAGGGGTCGAAAATACAAGCCCAACAGTAAAGTACAAGGAAAGGAAAAACATTTACAACTAAAAAGACAAACAGGTGGGATGTCTAGCAGCTCATGGATCATCCTATGGGGTTCCTATCTGAAGGGTAGATACATATGACCTCCACAACACTCCACATCCATCAGACTCCACCGTGTACTGATACGTCTTAAGGTTCTCATCTGATTACTGTCCAGTCCTGCTGCTCTTGGCCTCCGTCAGCGATGTTCATCATCTACATCCAACACAATGAGGTGCAGGCATAGCCCGTGCAGGGGTGAGTATAACGAAACTCAGTAGGGACCACGAGACCCTCAAGGTCTCACAAAATCAAACAAGGATAAACCAAAAAAATGATTTCAATGTATAACCATTACATAGGTATATGCTCATACATATACCTAAGTTATCAAATAACTCATCTCAATCATGAGGAAAACACAAAGGTCATTGACTTAGCTAAAACCATGAGTTTTATTATCAAAACCATGGATACTGGAGAACTCCTCCCCTATTGAGTATAGTGGTCCTATCGCGACACCAAGGCACTTCTCAATAACCTTAGACTGTTGAGGTACTCCTCTTGTCGAGTACCGCGGGTCTGCTGCCAACTTCCAGGCGCTCCGTCCTCTGTGGGTCTGCATCCAAATACTGGGTGCTCCTCCTAATATCCTATAGAGGTACCCCTCCTATCGAGTACCACAGGTCTACTTCCATCTACCAGGAACTCCATCCGTCGTGGGTCTGCCGCCAAATACCAGGCGCTCCATCCACTGGGCTAGTTGAGTCTCTCCAATTTGAATCGGTCAAGCAGTCATCAGGTCTACGGCTACTAGGTCTCTACACTATGTCTTCTCTTCACCGGAAGGATCCACTCCACAAGTTACTGGTTGATACTCCAAGTGTCACAAAGTCTCACTTATAAGTATCTCAAAGGACCTCCACGTTATAGGGGTCTCAACGCAACAGATGGCATTTCAATCGGACACCCGGTCTGAGAGTTGTTAGTATTTTAGTCCCAGGGGCCGGTAAAGATTCGTGTACGAACCAACCTGACTGTGACTCAACTACACCCCGAACTGCAGTGGGGTATACTCAAATGTACGGCTATACTCCAAGAATACAGGTGCCACAGACGATTCGTCAAACGGACGTCCGGTAACAAACATATGGCCCAATAGTTTAATGGGTCAGTAATGGGCCCGGTTTCGGTCCGACCTGGTCGGACCGACTCGGCAAGACCCTGTTTGGGCCGACCCAGTCTGGGTCGACCCGGTCAGACTCGCAGGGTCTGACCTGGCCCATTGGGCAGGTCAGACCTCTATGTTTTGAACAGGTCCGCTGGGCCCGGCCCAGCGGACCGCGAGGGCGGTTCGACCTAGTAGTCGCCATGTAGGCGGCTCGGTAACTCGACCAGGGAGACCAGGCCGGTTCGGCCAGTGATACCATGGGGGACGCTGCGGGTCAGCTCGGGAGGTCGGTGTCCAGGAGGCAAGCAGGCAGGCCGTACGGGGCGCGGCAGGACGGCTGGTCACCGACAGACCGCGGGTGCACCGAGCAGGGCGTCGGGGTGCCGGGAAGGCCGCCGGTAGGGGCCGTGGAGGCTGTCAGTAGGGCGTAGGGGCGCATGGAAGTCTTCCGGTTGGGCACAGGGGCACCGAGAAGGTTGCTGGTGGGGCGTGGGGGAGCCGGGCAGCGCGACGGCGGGGCGCAGGGGTGCCGGGCAGCGAGCCGGCGGGGCGCGGGGGCGCCAAGAAGCGTGCCAGCGGGGCGCGGGCAGCACACCAGCGGGGCGCGGGTAGTGTTCCTGGCCTCCGTGAGGGCGGTGCAGTTCACGAAGTTCATGGGTAGCGCAGCCCTTGTTCACCATCTTCATCATCGTCCCCTCTTTTCCAAGTCGTCGTCATCGAATAAGAACAAACAAGGGGAGGGTCGGACCATGTTCGTGCGACCCAACCCTCTTCATTACAGTGATAGAAATTGGTGATATTCATACCAAATAATTGTTCGATGAAAAAAGAGGTTTATATTCAAATATAAAAATAATAACACAAAACTCCCTACCTTGAATTTGGTGATTCACGGCGGAGTCACGAAAGGCATTCGTCGCTCCGTCAAAGTTGTAGGAAGAAGAGCTCGAAGAAGACGAGTTGAGATGACATCATCGACGTTCTTCATGGGTGGAAGTGCTTCCCTTTCTTTCCCCAATTAAAGAAGGATGAAGACAGTGTTCGTCTTTCTTCATTTTTTGTGGGCGACGATTCTTCTTTGGAGGAATAATTCTCCAAGGGTTGGGTGTCACGTCTCTTTTCCAGCGTTACACTGCATGAATAAGTCTTCCCAAAACCTTCCCCCAAGCTTCCTTTATATAGGATAGGGAGCGTTTGTCTAAAATTACATTGGCATGTAATTCAATTTTGGTGAATTAAAATAGTGGACCCCACCTAATTAAAGTTGTGAGAGGTGTCACATTTAATTAGGTGGATTGGAAGGAGGCTATCCCACATTAAAGAGGGAGAGGTGGGAGGTTTTATCCTCCACCATTAAAAGGGGTCAGGTGGTCCCCTACCCTATAATTTAATAGAGAGGTTATGGGTCTCTGGTGGTACCCACACCGTAACCTCTCGCAGGAGGTCATGTGTGGGTGGGCCCCAACACCATAACCTCCCATGGGAGGTTCGGGTGTGGTGGACCCCACCTCCAACCTCCCATTGGAGGTTTTAACCACCAAAATAAAATAAAGTTAAAACTTTATTTTATTCAATTTAATTAAAAACCCCCAAAACTAACTTCCCAACTCGTTAGAATGCAACTGCGGTGAAGGTTTCACTAAGAAATTATTGATGTTATGGGTTCAACGGTGCCCTCATATTTCAATTCCATGCACCGGTTTAAAAGTTATAAAATCCCGAACATAGGTTTACTAAACGTACCCGAAAAAAACATCAAAAATATATTTCGGGAACACCGGGCCTCGGAATCAAGCGCATTCAGAAACTTTGGACTCGTAGAATTCCCATGTATTTTAAAAAAAATCACAGGAATTCTGGGTCTTTACATTCTCCCCACCGTAGGTTTTTACGTCCCTGTAAGCTAAAACTCAATCTAAGGGAACAAATGAGGGTATTGAGAATACATCTGAGCCACCCGCTCCAATGTGCTCTCCTGGAGGTTCCCGTGCTGCCAGCGAACGTGCACCAGAGGTATCAACCTTCCACATAGGACCCAGTCTTGTCAATCCTCAATATCCACTGGAACCTCCAAGAAAGTCTTCATGTCATCGATGTCCAGCTCTCCATGGTCGGTGATTTTGGACGGGTCATACATGTATATCCTCAGCTGAGAAATGTTTAAGATGTCGTGCATTCGATGCAGCTAAGGTGGAAGAGCCAAGTGGTAAGCCACCTCGCCTACTCTGCTAAGGATTTGGAAATGTCCGATGAACCGTGGAGATAACTTGCCACCTCAGCCAAATCTCTATAGACCTCATCGAGGAGAGACCCGTAAGAAGACGTGGTCGCCATCCTCAAAATCCAAAAGCCTCTGTATCCTGTCAGCATATGACTTCTTCCCACTCTGTGCAGTCTTCATCTTCACCTAGATGATCTGCACCTTCTCTGTGGTAGCTCGTGCCATCTCTGGTCCCACTAGTGCTGACTCTGCTGGGTATATCCATCACAGTGGCGATCTGCATGGTAGTCCGTACAAATCCTAAAAAGGTGCCATACTGATGGTGGATTGATAGATGTTGTTGTAGGAAAACTCCACCAAAGGTAACTGTTCCTCCCAGGTGTGACTGAAGTCTAGGACACATGCATGGAGCATGTCCTCGTGGGTCTCGATGGTCCTCTCGGTCTGACCATCTGTCTGAGGATGGAAGGCGGTGCTCAGATGTAGTTGTGTCCTGAAAGCCTCTTGCAATCCCTTCCAAATCTGAGAAGTGAAGCGTGTGTCACAGTTGAAGACAATAGAATAAGGTACTCCATGAAAACGCACTATCTCCTACACATAGAGGCATCCCAAGATCTCAACTGAACCCTATTCTCTGATAGGTAGGATGTGGGCCGACTTGGTGAGTCGGTAAACGATCACCCAAATCGAATCGTGACCCATGAATGTACATGGAAGGATCGTCATTAAGTCCATGGATATCCCATCCCACTTCCACTCTAGAACCTATAAGGGCTGAACCAAGCCTATTGGGACCTGGTGCTCCGCCTTCACTTGCTGACAAGTGAGGAACCGAGAGACAATATCTGCTACCGCCTTCTTTATACCTAGCCACCAACGCTGTCATCGAAGGTCCTGGTAAATATTCTCCACTCCTGGATGTACCGCTAGAGGGATGTGTGGATCTCCCTCAACACTTCCTCCTGATATGCAACAGTTACCATGGTACGTCCTCTGAAGTGGATGATGTGCTCCCCACCTTCATAAAATCCATCAGGTGCATGCCCTGTGGATATCTGAGCACGTCATGTCTCGCAGTTAGCTTCCCCTTGTTGTGCCTTCCTATCCTTCTAAAGAAGTGGGTGAGTGACTGTATATAGGCTTCTCCATCTCTATCCACAAATTATATCTGTAAAGAGGCTAGCTTCTTTTTCACCTATCCTTGCACCTATATTCCAGTCCTCCTGCTGAGCGCATCCACAACAACGTTCCCCATCCCCTGAGTATAAACTATCTCGAAGTCATAGTCCTGGAGTAACTCAAGCCATCGTCATTGTCTAAGGTTCAGTTTCTTCTGAGAGAAGATATACCTGAGACTCTTGTGATCAGATTATATGGTAAATCGCTCACCCATTAGTTAGTGCCCCCATATCTTCAAGGCAAAGTCCACTACTGCTAACATCAGTTCATGGGTAGCGTAGTTCTGCTCATGATTTATCAACTACTGAGAACCATATGTGATCATAGATCTCTCATGCATCAGGAAACAACCGAGTCTGGTCCCTGATGCATCATAGTATACTACATACCCTATTCCTTCTTCTGGAAGCCTCAAGATGGGGGCACTAGTCAGCCTCTGCCTCATCTCATGAAAGATCTATTGGCATCTATCCGACCACATGAAGGGTTTCCACTTCTTCGTCAAGGCTGAGAGCAGTGCTACAAATCTGGAGAAATCTGGAACTAATCTCCAATAGTAGCCAGCCAAACCCAAAAAACTTCATACCTTCGTCACACTCCTGGGTGGATCCCACACAAGTACCACCTCGATCTTTTCTGGATCAATTATGACTCTAGCCTCTAAGATGATGTGTCCCCAAAAGTGAACCTCTCGAATCCAAGACTGGCACTTCGATAGCTTACCATAATGCTGGTGATCTCGGAGTGTGTCCATTACTACCTGTAAATGGTAGGCATTCTCATCCTCAGTAGTCGAGTAGATCAGTATGTCGTCGATGAAGACTATGAAAAAATCGATCATGGTATGGTCGGAAGATCATGTTCAGCAGACTCATGAACACTATTTTAGTGTTGGTTATACTGAAGGGCATAACCAAGAACTCGTAGTGGCCGTAACGACACCTGAAAGTCGTCTTATGCACATCCTCATCTCAAAATCTGAGTTGGACATAGCCTGACCCAAGGTCTATAGTCTAGAACCATCATGCTCCCTTGAGCTGATCAAAGAGGTCATCAATCCTCTGGAGTGGGTACTTGTTCTTCACATTCACCTAGTTCAGGTGATGATAGTCAACACAGAGCCTCAATCTCTCATCCGCCTTCTTGGCGAATAGAATCAGGGCTGCCCAGGGACAAACACTGGGCCGGATGAATCCCTTTCCCTACAAGTCCTCTTGTTGTACCCAGATCTCGTGAAGCTCAGTGGGAGCCATTTGATATATTGGAGTAAATATCGGTGTCATCCCAGGGTACAGGTCAATATAGAAGTCCACCTCTCTGCGAATAGGTAGTCCTGGAACATCATCAGGGAAAACATCCATGTACTAGTCTACCACTACAGGATATGTCAGAATCTCCACATCAACTGCTCTGAGGGTAAGGCAAGCGAACTGGTGAGTGATTGGTTGCACCCCCCTCTGATTAAGTCTGTACTATTCTGAAAAGTTTCCCATCTCTCCGGTGAAGTTGAACCTGGTCCTATCCGTGCGGACACACTGCAATTTTCTCCTAATATAGTCGATCTGAGCATGGACTGTAGATAACCAGTCCATACCCAAGATGATGTCGTAAGGCCTCTACGCAGCTACTAGGAGATCCCAGCCGAAGCTCTCGCCTCCTAGAGTAAGCTCTCACTGTCGAAACCAGTGCGTAATCGTCAAATTAGCTCCCGTAAGAGTCTCTAGCTATAAGGATCAAACCAATGACTCCTAAGGAATATCTGAGATCTGAACGAGGGAAGTGGTAATGAAATAGTGACTAGCACCCATGTCTATAAGAACTGCTGCTAAGGTAGAATAGACAAAAATTGTACCTCGAATCATTTCTGGAGCACCATGATTGTTGGCCTCACCTACCTAAATTAGTTCTCTTCCCTGTCCACCCGCTCCATTTGGTTGGGGTGGACCTCCTAGTGGTGGTGGTGGTAGCACCTCGTAACGTCGTCCACCGCCAGATGCATGGCTAGCTCTATGGCCACGTCCGCCTGTGCCCTGCGGATATCTTTGATCATACCTATGCCTTTGCCTGGGATGTCCCTCAATCGTCTCCTAATCATCAGAGTGGCTGGTCGGACAGTCACGAGCCATGTGACCAAGCCCGCTGTAGGAGTAACATTGTCTGCTCCTGGCATGACTGGATATGTCTCCACTCAGGGTTCCCCGCACAACCGATCATGAGTCGTGCAATCGACCACCTATATGTACGATCCTCTTGGACCACTGCATCATCAGTCTACTTCCAGCTCTATAAGACTCCGCTCAAAGTCGACTAGTGGTGGGTATCGCTGCTTGAGACTTCTCAATAGGGAAACTATCCACTAGGAGGGCTTTCTCCAACACTCCTGCCTGTGTTGGGATGCTGTGGGAGATAACTAAAGATCTGATCTCTTTCGTGGGTCCCTGCTCAAAGTTCTGGGCCATGAAGAATGGGTACCATACCATATCAGTGGAGTAGTATGAGAGGTTGGTGAACCAAGATGAGTATTGCACCACCTTCATGCTACCATATTGTATATGCAGTAACCCATGTATCTGTATCTCTCAAGGGGTCGCTGGAAGAAACACCGCTAGGAAAAGGCCCTCGAATTCTTCCCACAGAAGTGACGCCTCATCACACATCTGGAGCATCAGGTCCACCATATGTCTACTACTACCTGAAGGAGGCTGGCAGCAAGGATCACCATGAAGTCGGTTGGTGTCCATGCCTGTCTGAAGACTCTCACCACAGCCTCTATCCAATCCTCAGCCGCATGCGGGTCCGTCTCTCCCCATAAACTGGGTGGCCTCTTGTGTTGGATCTCATGCAATGCGTTCAAGTGGCATACATCGTCTGCTGCTGGGGATGGTGGCATCGGTGGCCCAACAAGAATTAGTACCGTTGGTGGCTCTGCTGGTGTCTCAACTGGAAGAGGGCCCTTTACTGAGGCCTCGTCTCTCGGTAGGCTTTCAGTATGTACAACTCTCGGGGCTCTAGTTGGTCGTCCGTAGGGAGGCATCCTGAAAGAAACATATGTGACACGGTCAAAGCACTAAACCTAGTGAGCTGACCTGGTTTGAGCTGACATAAAGAAAACTTTTGAAAACACACATGCAATCAGTGTTTTCATGCACTGAGTCAGAAATCATAAATTAGGGTCATGGTGTATGGATACGTCGGCCACCCGCACCAACACTGGACTCCCTGAACTAAAAACCACACTTAGTACCCTTAACATTATTGCTTCACCGAAAGAAATATCAGAGTCCTATGTTTTGCGGTAGAACCTACATCCTCTAATACCAATTTGTCACGACCTGTCCCCCGGGGCCCATATTGTGACTACCCCAAGCCCGCCTTCCATAGGCCAGGGGCTGGCGACTAGTACCGACGGCGTATTTCCTTAAAATTGGGAACGCATTGCCTTTATAAAATGTAATCACACGCAACCAGAGTACAAGCAGAAGAAAAAACTAAGTAAATGTTGTATAACAAGTGTACTAAACGTAAAGGTTCAAAGAATACAAGCCCAACAATAAAGTACAAATAAAGGTAAAATAAGTACAACTAAAAAGACAAACAGCTGGAAGGTGTCTAGAAGCTCCTGGATCGTCCTCCGAGGTTCCTACTAGAAGGGTAGGTATAGATGGCCTCCATAGCACTCCATGTCCATCAGACTCCACCGTGTACCAATACGTCGTAAGGTCCTCCTCTAGGTACTGTCCAATCTTGGTGCTCTCGGCCTCCTTCAATGTTGTACATCGTCTGCATCCAACCCAATGAGGTGCGGGCATCGCCCGTGTAGGGGTGAGTATAACGATACTTCGCAGGGACCCCGAGACCCTCAAGGTCTCACAAAATCCAACAAGGATAATGCACAAAGAATGATTTCAATGGATAAACATTACTTATATATATGACCATACATATACCTATGTTATCAAGAAACTCATCTCAATCATGAGGAAAACACAAAGGTCATTAACTCAGCTCAAACTAGGATTTTTATTATTGAAACCACAGCTTTTGGAGAACTCCTCCCCTGTCGAGTACAGTGAGCCTGTTGTGACACCGAGGCACTTCTCACTAACCTTAGACTACTGAGGTACTCCTTCTGTCGAGTATCACAGGTCTGCTGCCAACTACCAGGCTCTCCATCCGTTGTGGGTCTGCCGCCAAATACCAGGCGCTCCCCCTAATATCCTACCGAGGTACTCTTCCTATCGAGTACCGCGGGTCTTCTGCCAACTACCAGGTGCTCCGTCCATCATAGGTTTTTTGTCAAATATCAGGTGCTCCATCCACTGAGATAGTCGAGTCTCTCCGAGTCGAATCGGTCAAGAAGTCATCAAGTATATAACTACTAGGTCTCCACACTCTGTCTTCTCGTCATCGGAAGGATTTTCTCCATGATCTACTGGTACATACTCCAAGTTTCATGAAGTCTCACGTAGAAGTATCTCAAAGGACCTCCACATCATAGGGGTCTCAACGCAACAAACGACGCGTCAATTGGATGCTCGGTCTGCGAGTTATTAGAATTTTAGTCCCGGGGGCCCGGTTGGATTCGTGTACGAACCAACTTAGCCGTGACTCAACTATACCTTGAACTCCATTGGGTATACAAAAAGGCATGAGTATGCTCTAACAATATAGGCACCGTTGACGGTTTGTCAAACGGACGTCCGGTGCCAAGGATATGGCACAAGAATGTAATGGGTGAGTAATGGGCCCGGGGTCCGGTCCGACCCGGTCTCACCGAATCAGCCCAACCTAGTCTGGGCCGACCTGGTATGGGTCGACCCGGCCAGACTCGCTGGGTCTGACCCATCCCATTGGGCAGGTAAGCCTACTATGTTTTGACTGTAAAGACCCGTAAATTTCAAGGAATTTTTTTTTTCTTAATTTTCTTTGGAATTTTACAAGAACGCGGTTTCAAACGGCACCTGATTCCGAGATCCAGTGTGCCCAGGAATAATTTTCCAAAGTTTGGCTCGGGTACATTCAGTGAATAGACGAGCGGGTTTTTCTAACATTTGAACCGGTGCTCGGAATCGAATTCTGAGGGCACTGATGGAATCGTAGTGCCGATACTTGCTTAGAAACGCTTCTTCCGGAGGTTCGTTTGCTCGGGTGTGGTTTTTAATTTTTGGGCTTTAAGTTATGAAATAAAATAAAGTGGTGCGACAACTTTATTTTCATTTCACTTAAGCCACTTAAAATCCACTTAAAGCTTCTTATGCTATGTTAAAGCGGATAGGGTACAATTCAAAATATCCTACCCTCTTGGTATGATATTTGTGAGGTGGGGCCCGCACGAGCCCCACCGTTTCTTTTCCGCTAAGTAACGCACCCGCGAAAACCCTCTTTAATGAAGGTCAACTGGGGCGTTTTCTTAAGAAATTAAACGCTCCTTTTAATTGGGCGGTTTTTTTTCATTGAAATTAATTCTATGAATTAATGGTTCGTTACTTAACTTATCTTTTTTCGTTTGTTGGCATGTTAATAAAATAAGACCAACATTCTTCTTCTTGTGTGTTGTTCATTGAGAGAATTTGACAGAACCTTAAGTCCTTCAACCTCCTTCGTGAAGAACGTGAAGAACGCGAAGAACGCGAAGAATGCGAAGAACGTAGGCCTTCGACGAAAGGCGACAAAGAACGTCGAACCCTCGGAGATCAAAGATGCGACGCCGCGTTCCGCGACGCCAATGATTCTTATTCTGCGACGTTACTTCTTCCGTGAAAAATCTTCGAATATCCAGTTGAGGTAGGAGTTTACGAATCTTTTACGTTCCATTGTGGATTTTATACTTGACATGGATTTAATTCGTGTAAATTAAATCCATGTGTTTTCTTTACCCCTCGGAGATCTTCGACGCGACGACGCGAAACCCTTCCACGACGCGGCGATCCTCTTCTTCTGCAACGATCAATTCCGCGAAGAATGCACGTTCGACAACTTCGACAAGGTAGGGGTTTGATTCTTAAAAATCATTGTCATTTTTACCTGCGACGGTTGTTGAACTTTTGTTGTGTAATTTCTTTAAAACCGCTAACGCGGCGGACGATGACAAACAGGGCTGAAATGGCGATTTGAGGGCCTGTCAGTGAAGAATGGGACCTGGGAGGAGCCATGGCGCAGACGAAAACGGAATCGGACCACCGGAGCAACTCTGGTGGCTTGCGGAACCCACCGGCGGCGCGGCGCCGGATGGAGCCGCCGGGGCTGAAGCCGCGGTGGCGGCGGCCAGCCAGACCCGCGACTGCGCGGGTTCGGTGACTCACGGGACGCGGCAAAGCCACGTCCGCTGACGCAGCGCAGCCCACGCGGGCCGCGACGCTTCATCCCGCGGGGGCAGCGCCCCGCAGCTCCCCTTGCTCGGCCGCTCGGCCGAGCCGAGCCGGGCCGAGCCAACCCGCCGGTCAGGTCGTGCCCAGTCCGGGCCGGGTCGCGCCAAACCGGGTCAGACCCGGACCAGGTTCGGGTCGACCTGGTTCAGGCCAACCCTGGGGGGTTGGTCCGGGTCGGTCCGGGCCCAGACCCCCCGTTTCCGGACTAATTTCTCCCTTTCACTCATAACTTGAGCTACGGGCCTCCGAACGACGCGCCGTCAGCGACGATGCGATCCTTGGATCGAGATGGTCGTTTCGGTATATCACACTCAAGGTTTCGAAATACTTTGGGTTCGGCCGGGTTGGTTCATACACGAGACCAACCGGGCCCTCGGAGCGGAAACACTCATATCTTGAGCTTCGGACGTCCGATTGACGTGCAATCGACTTTATTGAATTCCTCTAAGTGAGATGGATCTTTTGGCTTACTCCGCCTGAGGTTTGGATTCAGGCGGAGTACAGTTGGGTTGGTTTTTCCTTAAAAACCAACCGGGCCCCTGGGACGAAAAAGCCAATAACTCTCTGAACGAGCGTCCGATTGACGCGCCGTCTGTTGCATTGAGTTCCTGTTGACGAAATGGAACTTTTGGATACATCAACTCTGGACTATGTGTCGGTTGATGTATCAGCCTCTCGGATCGTGGAGCGGACCCTCCCGAACGAGCTTTCTGTGTGTGGGAACCCTATAGCTGGCTACGACTGCTACTGTGACGACGACGACGACTGTACAGAGATCCTCAGTGGATTCGACTGCGACGATGATGAAAACAGTATGGGAATACTCTGTGTTTTCGGCAGTGACCACTATGGTACATCTTGGGATACGTCAACTCCGGACTGCATGTCAGTTGATGCATCAACCTCTTAGCTCGTGGAGTGGACCCTCACGGAATGAGCATGATGTGGGAGAAAACTCTAAAGCCGGTTGAGACTTGACGACGGTTGATCGAACGACTCGGTGTGTTACGGATAGCCCATGGTGGGAAGCGCTTGGTTGTAGCGGTAGACCCACGGTGGTGGGACGCTTGGTTGTAGCGGCAGACCCGCGGTACTCAAAAGAAGGAGTACCTCTGGAGGCTATGAGGGGGAGCGCTTGATTGTAGCGGCAGACCCACGACGGAGGAGCGCTCGTTTGTAGCACCACGGGGGGAGCGCTTCATTGTAGCGGCATACCCACGATGGAAGAGCGCTTGGTTGTAGCGGCTGACCCGTGGTACTCAACAGAAGGAGTACCTCTAGGGGCTATGAGGGGGAGCACTTGGTTGTAGCGGCAGACCCATGGTGGGAAGCGCTTAGTTGTAGCAGCAAGCCCACAGTACTCGATAGGTGGAGTACTACAGTAGTCCAAGGTTAGAAGGAAGCACTTGGTTGTAGTGGCATAACCACTGTACTTGATGGAGAAGGAGTTTCCATATAGCTATGGTTTCAACTTCATGATCGATCCTATGTGGGTCATTGCGGGGGTTAGTATCTACTGATCCTTTGTGGGTCCGACGGCTTAGATGAATCAGTGGCTACATCTGATCATCTCTATCGTCTTACGAAGAAGTATATCATGTGTGAGCTAAATCATGTTTACTCTCCTTTGTGGATTGTGTTGTGCTATCCTATGCGGATTACGTTTTGCCTTCCTTTGTGGACTGTGTTGTGCTATCCTATGAGGATTTACGTTTTGCTTTCCTGTGTGGACTGGGTTGTACTTGAGCTCGGATGTTGGAGCCGAGCGAGAATTAATGACTTAGGTATATGTATGGGTATATACCTAAGAAGTGTCGGATGTTACTTCGTGATTGTATCTTTCATTTGTGGTTATCCTTTGTGGATTCTGGGAGACCTTCGTGGGTCTCGGGGTCCCTACTGAGTAGCTTATACTCACCCCTGCACGGGCTATGCCCGCACTACGTTGTGTTGGTTGCAGACGATGGACAGCGCTGATCGCGGTGGAGGCTTGCGGAGCAGGATGGTACCTGGAGGTGGACCACTGGGCGGGGTGTACTCGGAGCGGACGGCTGGACCGAGGAGCTGTGAAGGCTATCTGTACTCACCCTTCAGGTGGGACTTCCATAGGACGGCTCGACGCTGCAGCTTTTCCTTTAAGTTGCTATTTTTCCCCTTTCAGTTGTACTTTACAGTTGGGCTTGTATTTCGGGCCCCCTTTACTTTTTCGCACTTACTATTGTACCAGTTTTTACTTAGTGTTTACTCTTTCCGCTTGCTTACTCTGTGGTGCTTGTTTATTTTACAAAGGCAATGCCTTCCCTTTTTACCGGGATTTACGCCTTGGTGCTAGTCGCCAGCCCCTGGCCTATGGAAGGCGGGCTTGGGGTAGTCACGACACGGGCCCCAAGGACTGGTTGTGACAAATTGGTATCAGAGGAGTTTGGTTCTACCACAGACTCTGATTTTTTTCTATGTGAAGCAATAGTTTTTAGCGTATTGAGTGTGGTTATCAGTCCAGGGAGTCCAGTGTTGGTGCGACGGCTGATGTATCCATACACCAGGACCCTGACCTCTGATTTCCGACTTAATGCACGAAAAACATTGATTGCATGTTTGTTTCAAGTTTTCTTTGTGATTACTTATGTCAGCTCACCAGGTATACTGTTCTGACCGTGGCGCACCTGTTTCTTTTCAGGATGGCCCCAAGAAGGCAGCCAGCTAGGGTTCCGAGAGTTGAGCGTGACGACAGCCCGCCGAGCGGCGAGGCCTCGGTACAGGGCCCCTTGACAGCAGAGGCACCGGCGGTACCACTAACCGCCGAGCCACCGATGCTTCCAGCCCCGGCCGTTGACGATGCACGTCGCCTTAGTGCACTGCATGAGTTCCAGTGCCAGTGACCGCCCAGGTTCCACGGGGAGACGGACCCCCAGGCAGCCGAGGAGTGGCTGGAGGCGGTTGTACGAGTTTCCGGTTAGTGAGGACACCATCAGACCTTATGGTGGTCCTTACAGCAAGCCTCTTTCATGCGGCAGCAGGCAGATGGTGGAGCTTGATGCTCTAGGTGCACAACGAGGCATCGCTCCTTTGGACGGACTTTTAGAGCCTTTTTCGCTCAGAGTTCGTCCCAGCCACCCCCCAAGCAGTGCGCATCCAGGAGCTACTACATCTGCGGCAGGGCAGCATGACAGTAGCCCAGTACGCGGCGAGGTTTACCGATCTCTCGCGCTATTCCACAGACATGGTGCGGGACCCATTCTTCAGGGCCCGACCCTTCGAGCAGGGGATTAGGCGAGAGATCATAGATTCAGTTGTTTCTCACAGCATTCCGACACAGACAGGAGTGTTAGAGCGAGCCCTCTTAGTGGAGAGTTTCCTTGCTGAGCAGTCTCCAGCAGTCGGACCCACCACTAGCCGGCATGCGGCAGAGTCTTCTGCAGCGGGCAATAGACAGATGACACAGGGGTCCAAGAGGACTAGACCTACCGGTGGTCGACCGCGTGACACAGGATCGATTGTGCGAGGCACCTGGGGTGGACAGCGACTTACCATGAGCGGACAGTGTTACTCCTGCGGCGGGGTTGGTCACATGGCTCGTGACTGTCTGACCCGCCATATGGATGACCAACAGATGAACGAAGGACCTCCCAGGCAGAGGCAGAGGTTCGATCGAGGCGGATCCCATGGAGCAGGAGACCGTGGCAGGGGAGCTGGCCATGCAGCTGGAGATGGACGACGCTTCGAGGTGTTTCCACCACCACCACCAGGAGGTCCACCACGAGCACAGGGAGTTGGTGGACTTGGGAGAGCTCAGCTTCAAGAAGCTGAGGCCTTCGATCATGGAGCTCTGGGAGCAGATGGATTGGAGCGAAACTAGTGGATACGTCTTTTGTACTTCTAGTTCCTTGTTGCTGTTGTGTAGTATCTTTGTATTATGAGCTGCAATAATAAAAGACTCATACCTGTGTGATGTTTTCATTCTTGTCCTCTTTTGTGTTGTTAATAAGAGGTTCCAGTTTAGACTGTTGACTTGACCCTCACTTGTGAGACATCTACTGGAGGAGACCCAATTACCACACACTGATTCCGACGGTGTGACTCAACCCTTGGAGGTGAGAGTAATGGTTGGATCTCTTGGTAGTAGCGTCGAGGCCTTACGACGTCATCCTTGGTATGGATTAGTATCATCCATGTCGGGATTTACTGTATTAGGAGAAGAACATGGTTCATCCAGGGGATGAGACTAGATTTCTCGAATCGGCAAAGAAGAAATCTCAGCAGCTCTCGTAGGACCAGAAGGGTCCAAGTCATCCATTAGTGGATTAGGACAGCTCAGAGCCAGAAAAAGTCTTGTGCTGATAGAAGGCGGAGGCCACTAGAGTTTGAGGATGGCGACCACGTCTTCTGGCGTGTCTCACCTCGATGTGGATTACAGAAATTTGGTCGATGCGGAAAGCCATCTCCACGCTTCATCGGACCATTCCAGGTCCTCAGCAGTATTGGAAAGGTGGCTTATCACCTGGCTCTACCACCTCAGTTGCACAGGGTGCACGACGTCTTCCACGTATCTTAGCTAAGGAGATACGTGCACGACCCTACACACATCATTGACCATGTGGAGATGAAAGTTGGTGATGGGGCGACCTTTGCGGAGGTCCCGATGGAGATCGAGGATCGACAGGAGCAGGTCCTATGTGGACGATCGATTCCTCTTGTGCGCATCATATGGAAGCACGAGAACCTCCAGGATAGCACTTGGGAGCGGGAGGCTCAGATGTGTGCTCAGTACCGCCTTTGTATCTCTAAGTTTGTGATGAAGCTTTACGGGGACGTAAAGTCCTGTGGTGGGAGTAATGTAAAGACCCGTAAATTTCAAGGAATTTTTTTTTCTTAATTTTCTTTGGAATTTTACAAGAACGCAGTCTCAGACGGCACCTGATTCAAAGGCCCGGTGTGCCCGGAATCATTTTCCGAAGTTTGGCTCGGGTACGTTCAGTGAACGGACGAGTGGGTTTTCCTAACTTTTGAATCGGTGCTCGGAATCGAATTCTGAGGGCACTGATGGAATCGCAGCGCCGATACTTGCTTAGAAACGCCTCTTCCGGAGTTGCGTTTTCTCGGGTGTGGTTTTTAATTTTTGGGCTTTAAGTTAAGAAATAAAGTAAAGTGGTGCGACAACTTTATTTTTATTTCACTTAATCCAGTTAAAATCCACTTAAAGCTGCTTAAGCTAAGTTAAAGAGGATAGGGTAAAATTAAAAATATCCTACCCTCTTGGTAGGATATTTGTGAGGTGGGGCCCACATGATCCCCACCGTTTCTTTTCCGCTAAGTAACACACCCGCAAAAACCCTCTTTAATGAAGGTCAACTGAGGCGTTTTCTTAAACAATTACACACTCCTTTTAATTGGGCGGTTTTTTTTCGTTTAAATTAATTCTATGAATTAATGGGTCGTTACTTAACTTATCTTTTTTCGTTTGTTGTCATGTTAATAAAATAAGACCAACATTCTTCTTGTTGTGTGTTGTTCGTTGAGAGGATTTGACAGAACCTTAAGTCCTTCAACCTCCTTCGCGAAGAACGCGAAGAACGCGAAGAACTCCGACCTTCGACGAAAGGCGACGAAGAACGCCGAACCCTAGGAGATTGACGACGCGACGCCGCGTTCCGCGATGCCAACGATTCTTCTTCTGTGACGTTCCTTCTTCCGCGACAAATCTTCGAATATCCAGTTGAGGTAGGAGTTTACGAATCTTCTAAGTTCCTTTGTGGATTTTATACTTGACATGGATTTAATTCGTGTAAATTAAATCTGTGTGTTTTCTTTACCCCTAGGAGATCGTCAACACGACGTCGTATACCACGACGACGCGACACCCTTCTGCGATGCGACGATCCTCTTCTTCCGAGATGATCAATTCCGCGAAGAACGCACTTTCGACGACTTCGATGAGGTAGGGGTTTGATTCTTAAAAATCTTTGTGATTTTTACCCACGACGGTTGTTGAACTTTTGTTGTGTAATTTATTTAAAACCGCTAATGCGGTGGGTGTGGACTAACGAACAAGTCCGAACCCACCGCACTTTTTTGTTCTTGGTGCGTGAAATGGCGGACGATGACAAACGGGGCTGCAATGGAAATTTGAGGGCCTAACAGTGAATAATGGGACCCGGGAGGAGCCATGGCGCAGGCAAAAATGGAATCGGACCACCGAAGCAACTCCGGTGGCCCGCGGAACCCACCGGCGGAGCCCCGGCGCGCCGCCGGATGGAGCCGCCGCGGATGAGGCCGCGACGGTGGCGGCCAGCCAGACCCGCGACCGCGCGGGTCCGGCCACTCACGGGACGCGGCAAAGCCGCGTCCGCTGACCCAGCGTGGCCCATGTGGGCCGCGGCGCTTCATCTTGCGGGGGTAGCGCCCCGCGGCTCCCCTTGCTCGGCCGCTTGGCTGAGCCGAGCCGGCCCGAGCCGACCCGCCAGCCGGGTCGCGCCCAGGCCGGGCCGGGTCGCGCCAAAATGGGTCGGACCCGAACCGGGGTCGGGTCGACCCGGTTCGGGCCGACCCATGGGTGGTTGGGCCAGGTCGGTCCGGGCCTAGACCCCCCGTTTCCGGACTCATTTCGGTCTTTCTCTCATAACATGAGCTACGATCCTCCGAACGACACAATGTCAGCGGCGATGCGATCCTTGGATCGAGACGGTCATTTCGGTATATCACACTCAAGATTTTGGAATACTTTTGGTTCGGACGGGTTGGTTCGTACACGAGACCAACCGGGCCCTCGGAGCGGAAACGCTCTTATCTTGAGCTTCGGAAGTCCGATTGACGTGACGTAGACTTTGTTGAATTCCTATAAGTGAGACAGATCTTTTGGCTTACTCTGCCCGAGGTTTGGACGTAGGCGGAGTATGGTCAGGTTGGTTTTTCCTTAAAAACCAACCGGGCCCCTAGGATGAAAAAGCCAATAACTCTCAGACCGAGCGTCCGATTGACGCGTCGTCTGTTGTGTTGAGTTCCTGTTGACGATATGAAACTTTTGGATACATCAACTCTGGACTATGTGTCAGTTGATGTATCAGCCTCTCAGCTCGTGGAGCAGACCCTCCCGATCGAGCTTGCTATGTGCGGGAACCCTAGAGCTAGATGCGACTGCTACTGTGACGACGACGACTCTACATAGATCCTCAGTGGATTCGACTGCGACGATGACGAAAACAGTACGGGAATCCTCCGTGTTTTCGGCAGTGACCACTACGGTACATCTTGGGATACGTCAACTCCGAACTGCATGTCAGTTGATGCATCGACCTCTTAGCTCGTGGAGTGGACCCTCCTAGAACGAGCATGCTTTGGGAGAAAACTATAATGCCGGTTGAGACTTGACGACGACTGATCGAACGACTCGGTGTGTTACGGATAGCCCATGGTGGGAAGCGCTTGGTTGTAGCGGCAGACACATGGCGGTGCGGCGCTTGGTTGTAGCGGTAGACGCGCGGTACTCAACAGAAGGATTACCTCTGGAGGCTATGAGGGGGAGCGCTTGGTTGTAGCGGCAGACCCACGACGGAGGAGTGCTTGGTTGTAGCAGCACGGGGGAGCGCTTGGTTGTAGCGGAAGACCCATGACAGAGGAGCGCTTGGTTGTAGTGGCTGACCTGTGGTACTCAACAGAAGGAGTACCTCGAGGGGATATGAGGGGGAGCGCTTGGTTGTAGCGGCAGACCCATGGTGGGAAGCGCTAGGTTGTAGCAGCAAGCCCACAGTACTCGACAGGTGGAGTACTACAGCATTCCAAGGTTAGAAGGAAGCGCTTGGTTGTAGCGGTATAACCACTGTACTTGATGGAGAGGGAGTTTCCATATAGCTATGGTTTCAACTTCATGATCGATCCTATGTGGGTCATTGTGGGGGTTAGTACCTACCGATCCTTTGTGGGTCCGACGGCTTAGATGAATCAGTGGCTACATCTGATCATCTCTATTGTCTTACGAAGAAGTATATCCTGTGTGAGCTGAATCCTGTTTACTCTCCTTTGTGGATTGTGTTGTGCTATCCTATGCGGATTACGTTTTGCTTTCCTTTGTGGATTGTGTTGTGCTATCCGGTGTGGATTTACATTTTGCTTTCCTGTGTGGACTGGGTTGTACTTGATCTTGGATGTTGGAGGCGAGCAAGAATTAATGACTTAGGTATATGTATGGGAATACACCTAAGTAGTGTCGGATGTTACTTCGTGATTGTATCTTTCCTTTGTGGTTATCCTTTTTGGATTCTGGGAGACCTTAGGGGGTCTCGGGGTCCCTACTGAGTAGCTTATACTCACCCCTGCACGAGCTATGCCCACACTACGTTGTGTTGGTTGCAGACGACGGATAGCGCTGATCGCGGTGGAGGCTTGCGGAGCAGGACAATACCTGGAGGTGGACCACTGCGCGGGGTGTACTCGGAGCGGACGGCTGGACTGAGGAGCTATGGAGGCTATCTGTACTCACCCTTCAGGTGGGACTTCCAGAGGACAGCTCGACGCTGCGGCTTTTCCTTTCAGTTGCTGTATTTCCCCTTTCAGTTGTACTTTACAGTTGGGCTTGTATTTCCGGCCCCCTTTACTTTTTCGCACTTACTGTTGTACCAGTTTTTACTTAGTGTTTACTCTTTCCACTTGCTTACATTGTGGTGCTTGTTTATTTTACAAAGGAAATGCCTTCCCTTTTTACCTGGATTTAAGCCTTGGTGCTAGTCGCCAGCCCCTGGCCTATGGAAGGCGGGCTTGGGGTAGTCACGACACGGGCCCCGAGGATGGCTTGTGACATTGACTGGGTCCGTTGGGCCAGTCCCAACGGACTGTGAGGGAGGTTCGTCCTGGTAGTCGCCACGTAGGTGGCTCCATAACTCGGCCC
The DNA here is from genome assembly GCA_963277665.1 of Viscum album. Lineage (NCBI taxonomy): Eukaryota > Viridiplantae > Streptophyta > Magnoliopsida > Santalales > Viscaceae > Viscum > Viscum album. The sequence continues at coordinate 558,522,407 of OY728138.1, forward strand.
TGAAGACTGGGCCGGTTTGGCCAGCGACACCGCGGGGACGTCGCGGGTCGTCTTGGGAGGTCGGTGGTCGAGAGGCCAGCAGGTAGGCCGCGCAGGGCGCGGGAAGGCCAACCGGTCACCGAAAGACTGTGGGTGCACCGGGCAGGGCGCTGGGAAGCCAGGCAGGCCGTAGGCAGGGGCCGGGCAGACTGCCAGCAGGGCGCAACATCATCGGGCAGTGCGCCGGCGGAGCGCGGGGCCGTCGGGCAGCACGCCGGCGGGACACGAGGCCTCCGGTCAGCACGCCAGCAGGGTGCGGGTGGGGCGTGGGCAGTGCGCAGGGCTGTCGTAGGGGCGTTCATGGAGGTCGCAGGGAGAATGGCCCTTGTTCGCCGTCTTCGTCGCTGACGCCTCTTTGCAAAGTCGTCGTTATCGAACAAGAAAAAACATTGGGAGGGTCATACCGTGTTCATGCGTCTCGATCCCTCCTCGTTAAGGTGATAGAAATTGGAGATTCTCATACAAAATCTTTGTTCGACGAATAAAGAGGTTTATATTCAAATAGAAAAAAATAACACAAAAGTCCCTTCCTCGAATTCGGTGATTGACGATAGAGTCACGGAAGGCGGTCGTTGTTTCGTCAAAGTCGGAGGAAGTAGAGCTCGAAGAATATGACTCAATATGACGTCATCAGCCTTCATTGTGGGCGGTAGTGCTTCCCTTTCTTGGCCCGGTTGAAGAAGGATGAATACGACGTTCATCGTTCATCGTTCTTCGTGGGTGAAGGTTCTGCATTGGAGGAATAATTCTCCAAGGGTTGGGCGTCACGTCTCTTTTCCAGCGTTTCGCCGCTTCAAGAATCTGTCCCAAAACCTTCCCCCAAGCTTCCTTTATACAGGATAGGGAGGGTTTGTCTAAAATTATGTTTGCACGTAATTCAATTTTGGTGAATTAAAAGAGTAGGCCCCACCTAATTAAATTCGTTAGAGGTGTCACATTTAATTAAGTGGATTGGCAAGAGGCTCTCCCTCATTAAAGAGGGATAGGTGTGAGGTTTTATCCTCCACCATTAATAGGGGTCAGGTGATCCCCACCCCTATCATTTAATAGAGAGGTTATGTGTTTCGGGTGGTCCCCAACCCGTTACCTCTCGCGGGAGGTTATGTGCTGGTGGACCCCACCACCATATTCGCCCATGGGAGGTTCAGGTGTGGTGGACCCCACCTCCAACCTCCCCTTGGAGGTTTTAACCACCCAAATAAAATAAGGTTAAAACTTTATTTTATTCAATTTAATTAAAACCCCCGCAAAACTAACTTCCAAACTCGTTAGAATGCAACTGCGGTGAAGGTCTCACTATGTAATTACTGACGCTACGGGTTCAATGGTGCCCAAGGATTTCAATTCCTTGCATCGGTTCAAAAGTTAGAAAATATCGAACATACGTTTATTGGATGTACCTGAAAAAAACTGCAAAAATTGATTATGGGCACACCGGGCCTTGGAATCAACTGCTGTCAGAAACTGCGGACTCGTAAAATTCTCATGTATTTTAAAACAATTCACAGGAATTATGGGTCATTATATAACATAACCTATATAATATTTATTTGAAAGTTTTTATGGAAAATTGGTAGAGTTTTATTAATCAATAAGGAGAAAATTTGTGTGAATAAGTGGGACAGATGGTTCCCCTTTATAATTGAGGTCGAGCCACTTTTGGAATTTCTCAATATATTAAATTATAATAAATTAATTATCAATTACAATGAAACCAAATGGACATGTATTATAATCAAAGGTATTATTGGGTTGTAATACCATCATCCAATAGAATTTATACTTTTTTTTGTGTGATTTTAATCCTTATAATTTTGATTGACCCTTCGTTAACAAATTTTAAATTTGACTATGGTAACATATTTTTCAATATTAAAGGGATTAAATTTTTATTTATAAGTTGAAAATTGTCCGATAAGTGGACAATTTATGATATATTAGACAATATTATTTTTAAATTGTACTATTTTAATTTTTTTAGCATTTAAAAAAATTGGAAAAATATCATTATTGCCAATTTTGAGGTCATTCATTTAATTTAACATCAAATAAATAAATAAAAAGGAAAAATTGGATTATAATGATTTATATCATCCCAAATATTTCATATATATCTATAAAAATTTACGATAAAATAATTCAAATTATATCACTTTTAAAATTTATAAAAACATTTATTATATTGTTGTATTAAATGGATGCACATTGAATCGGTGTTTCATAAGAAATTATAGTCATTATATAATTAATAAAAAAAATTATCATGAAAATAATATTTTTAATATAAAAATAAATAGTTATAGAGGTTCATAACTTACTTTTTCTAATGTGGACACATAAAAGATATTAAAAACAAGAATAGGGACACTTTGTAACTTTCATTGATTTAAATAATATATAAGTAATTTTTGTGGAAAAGTTTCCATAAATCAACTAAATTTAGAGAATATGGCGTTAAGGTTATAATTCATTTGATGTAATACTTATTTTTTTGAATAATTAATATCTTATCACTTATTTTTAATCTGGATTAACCTGATTTTCCCTTCCTTGAAGTGAAATATTTAACCATTGTTACTATACATATTGACCACAAAAATATAAGTATTTACCAAATTTTAACCTTTGAATTTTAACTATGAAATTAAATTCTTAAATTTGATACCAATAAATGGTAATAATTGATTTTAATGTAAGTGTGCAACATGTGACAAAAACTGTGTTTTTAGAAAAACTATTTTTCAAGCATAAAAGTGGATTTATTCTTATCTTATTCCTAGAAAAATATTTTTTGATTGTTTAAAATATTTTATCAAGTAAATTATATATAAATTTAATTGAAATCATTCACTATGAGGGACTAATTTAATTTTTTAAGATAAAAACATTATGTCATTAAAAACAATTTATGGAAAAATATTAATTTTTCCTTTAAATGATTTTGATTTTCATATTTAATCAATTGATAACCAATGAATTAATTTTATACATATATAAACCTGAATATATCATAATTTATTTATTCTTTTTCATACCCACCAATTTAATATCTAGGTGATAAGTGTCATTTTCAATAATAATATATTGATCGTATATTGTAGTTTTTTAAACTCAATGTCACGTCTAATGTAACTGTTAAATAAAGAAAATTATTTAAATAGACATATTTAAGTAAACTATCAGGTTGTTATATTATACCCTCTAGTAAAATGAATTTTTACCTCAAAATTCGTCACTCTGATACAAACATACGATGATACCTATGCCCCATAACATCTTTGGGTTCCAACGTATCTTCATCAAATTGTTGGGGTTTTTAATAAAAATTTAACCTGGTGAGTGTTATTATTATATATAACTTTGTCTCTATGATCCATAATCTATATTAGTTCCTATTAATATGAAATCTCTTTCTTTAGTGGTATGAAATTTGAGTTGAGCACATCTGAAGCATCAGGAATGTACTTCCTCAAGAGAGATACATGGAACACATCATGAACATGAGACAAAATCAGTGGAAGTTATAATCGGTAAGATATCATCTCTATACGATCAAGAATTCAAAAATGAAAAATATAACTAATGATTATATTTCCATTCATTAAAAATCTCTTCACCCTCTTCCAGGTTCAGATTTATTGGAATTTCTTGTCACAAACTTAAAACTCTATATCATTCTAATGACTTTCAGCATAACTTGTTTTTCAACTCTGTGAAACTCATATGTTTTGTTGAATAGATATTACCGTATCTGTCATTTAGTTATCTATATCAGGTCTCAATATCTTTCATTCTCAAACTTCACTACATCATATTTTACTTCAATATTTCCTACCATAGAGGGATTCATAATGAGGAATCTAAATGCAGGAGTGAAATCTATTATTGTAATAAAATTCAACCAAAGGAAGGTGTTGAACCCAACCACCTCTGAAATTAATAAATAATTAAATCATTATTTATCCAAGATCATGAATGGTTATCTTAGAATACCAATTTTTTATGATGATTTAGAGTGAAGAAACTTAATGCCATATCCATATCCTACTGAAGACATATCCAAAATGTAGATGTAAACCCCAGATCCCAATATGATACAATTGATAGTTGTACACCATGGAATCTTATAACTTCCTTTATTAATAACTAATTATTTTTATAAATGTTGAAATATTCTCTAATGGTAATGAATCACCGGTTGTGAGTGGATTGGAAAGTTATAACATATTATCTAAAAAGTAGTGATAACATATCAGAAAACCAAGAAATCTATCTATCTCACTCGCATTGGCTAGTCTGGGACAATATTTAATAACATCTATCTTTGAAGGGTCGATTGATTTACCCACACTTGTGATTACATGATCCAATAATGAAACTTTATGAAGCCAAAATTCCCATTTGGTAATTTTTTCATAATAATTATCCTTCAATAGAGACTTTTTAATAATTATCAAATGATCTAAATTCTATTCCGTTCACTTTGAATAAGTCATAATATCATCTATAAAGGCTACCAAAAAATGATCAAGGTAATCACTAATGTCTGTATTTGTTAAATCCAAAACTATAGTAGGGGCATTAGTAAGACCAAATAGAATCACTATAAATTCATAATTTCCATACCTATAACAGAATTATATCATTGGTATAACCTTCTTATTGACTAACAATTGATGGTATCCAAAATGAATATCAATCTTATAAAAATAATTTATCCCTACATAGTTGTCCAAATAAATCATAAATACAATGTAAAGGACACTATTTGTTGTTAGTGATTTTTTTAAGTTCCCAATAATCAATGAAAGGTGTCATTGATCCATATTTATTCCAAAAAAATAGATTAGGTTCACCATAATGTGATGTTCTTGGAAAAATGAATCCCTTTTCAATATTCTCTTGAATTTTCTTCTTCAATTCTTGAAACTCTATTGGGTTTACTCTTTATGGAGTCTTGGAAACAGGTGTAACACCATGTATGAATTATATTGAAAACCCAACATAAAAATTTGGTGTAAGTCAATGAATCTCTTTTGGAAATAGATCAATAAACTCTACATTATAGGTATATCTTCGATGTTGAGTTTTTTCCCAACCATTTGAGATAAAATTCCATTTTAAATAGTAATCATGACCAAAACAATGGAAGTTATTTCCATTATAATTTCATTTTTTTCATCACATTAATAAGTGATAATATGTTGGTTCAGAATATCAAATGTAACCTCCCATCATTGTAAATCGGTGTGTGATTTATGTTTATAAATCTTATCCATTTCCTAAATTACATCTAATTCAACTATTGTTAGAATGAATTGTTTCTAGAAAAAACTTCCCAGAAAATTCAACTAGATAATAGTCATAAACATCAGATGTGATCATCATGACATTATGAGTTTTTAATAATAAATAAACATATAATTTTGAGATGTTTTATGTTACACTTATAAAAGTATTTAGAAATAAATGATTGGGTAGATCTAAAATCAAATAATACATTATAAGTTCTATAGTTGATGGTAATTGTATTTTTTACCACATCATTATCATACCCATCATCATAAATAATTATGGATTGAGATTTACATTTATCTATGCAAATAAGTGGTTATTAATGTTTATTGTAACCCTTAAACTTCATATTTGGGAATTGGTTATAAAAATTCATGTACTCCATAAATTTTAAAACACTGGAGTTTGGGTGGTGTATATTGTTGATATTTCTCTCTATTTTCATCACTAGCTAACTTATTTTGATCCCATTGACATTTTATTTCCTAATGTCCTTCCTTTCCACACATGAAACATTTACTAGTTCCCATAAATAAATTCCCCCCATCTATCCTTCCACATTTTGAGGCTTAATGAAAGATCATCTTCTACTCTCTTTGGTTTTTGAAATTTCCTTTGAATTCCTAATTTTATATTCCCGTCAATATAATGATATTGATGGGTAACACCAATATCTATATCCACCTTGATAGGACATCAAAAAATTTCCTCATAGATACTGAATTCCCTTATTCCTAATTCCCTTCAGAGACATGGTTTTAATCCATTTATTAATAAATCAACCATACTTTCAGGTTGAATCATAACTCAAGATGCATACCTCACAGGTCTGATGATATTTTCTTCATAAGTACCGACAAATTCTTCTACTTTAGATTTAATTCAAGGAAATAATTATCCATTTTCATATGAATGGTAAGAGTAAAGTACTTGATAGGAAATAATATTTTAAATTTTAAATATTCCATATATTAAATATCTTATCATTCTCTCATGTTCTTGTTAAGATCCCCCCACTGATATTATTTTCCTTTAAAATGATAAACAACCAAAATAACGTTTCCATGTTATGAACACTATAAAAAAGAAAATATATTTTTATTAGTATTTATTCATTGTTCACCAACTAGTAGATCAACAAACACACTATAATAAGGTGGTTGTTTCCTCAATAAGGACTCAAAAAAATGTTCTACAAATGTTTTCTCATTTGAAATCTCACTGTGATTCATATATTTCTAATGTTTTGCGATCATAGAAAGAATTAATTTCATTCTAGACCCAATGAAATTTAATTTCTCATAAGAAAATATCTATATTTTCTATCATATTCATCATTAATATGATTTCTTTCGGTTCTATCAATTGAATAAAACAAAAAATCATATTTCATTCAACAGTAATCATGGTGAGAAACCTTATTATCATGAAAAATAAGTTATAGGATCTTGAAATCTTGATACCTTATTTTATTAAAGCTTATGTTTAACCTAGGTTATTCATGATCATTACCAAAACATTAGAATTTTACCCTATACATAGACTTATCCATTGGGTTCTTACAAAAGTTTTCTTATCCTAGTTTCCAAATATTGAATAAAACATTATCTAATACAAAATTTAGAGACCCAAACATTTTATAAATTGATATTAACCCTGAATAGATTAATATTAAATACAAAGCATTTCAATCCACCCCAAAATCATTTATTTCTAGTATCTTTAGAAATATAGAATCATAAACAACTGGTCAATAAAATATCTAAATTATTTTTCATTCTTTATTCATAACGATCACCCTTATTAGATATATCATAATTAATACATTTATTTATTACATGGGTAAAGGAAAAATAATAAATGAGTGATATCATTTGATCAGTATGGGTACAAAAGAGAGATATTAATGATCACATAAGAATAACATGAAAATAATTGTATAATAACATGATCTAAACATTTGAAAATCATACCCAATATATAGAACGTCATAATTTTAATTCATGGAATAAATCAATCGAGTTCACAAGACATAATCTATATTTGAATCAAAGAACATGAACTGTGAGATCATAATATAGGCATAATACATGGAATCATGCCACACACATAAGAATATAAATTCATTTCCTTAACAATCAAGGATCATTTCCATGAAAATCATAGTGGAATAGGTTTACTCCCCAAACTATTTTACTTTCCAAGTTCCAATAACAATATTATCATAATGGATAGAGTCCCTTACTAAACTTGGTTCACTACCCATTATTTTCTTCATTATCTCATGACATATCAATCATTACCTAATGAATTGAAGATAGATATAGGTGCCACCTTATAAATAATTAAAATCATATATATATGTAACGAAATATAATAAATAAATCATCATATAATAAAAAATAAAAATAAAAGGGTTTCATAAAAATTTCATCATATCATAAACAATGAAAAAAAAATTTGTTTCAAAAACATTTCATTATAAAATAACACATGGAAAAGAATTGGGTTTTATAAACATTTCATCTTTTAATCATAAACATAAACCATACATTGAAACAATAAATATGGTATAATTATATATTATCTCTATTAAAGCATAGGTAACATCATATATTGTCAAATTATATGGAAAATGATTTTGATAGATCACTTGGACATATTATTTAGTAAAATAACCATTCCATTTTAAAATCATTTCATTTTAAAAAGTAGCCCAATTATAAATGAAAGAATTTTCTTTGAAAATAAAATTGTAAACATATAAATTAGGATTCATTGAACAATTTATTCATGATGGGAGAAAAATATTTTCATGTTTTATAAGTTAACTAATCATTCCTTCTATATTTTTATTGAAAAATTCACAAAATACCTCATTTTGAATATGATAAAAGGATTACTTTCAAACTATTTTGTAAATTCTAAAAAATGGGAAAAATAAATTTAAAAAATAACAAGATAATTTGAAAAACATATTTGAATACATTTATTGATAAAAAATATGAAATGGAAACATTCCATAGTAGATACCTAAACATACTCAATCTTGAATATTGATGAGATGGTAAAAATACACCCTTACATCAAGTTTGGATTGTATCAAATGAACTCTAACCTCCTATATAATAAATTTTGATTTATTATATTTGAATAATATAGTCATTTTCATAGTTATTATATCATATATTATCCATTTATAACATTTCCACACCCCCTTTGTCATTATTTCGTTATTAAAATTGTTATTTCGAGGTGTTAACTTTTTCATATATCTTGAGTATATCAGTTCATTAGCTCTGTTCCTTGTATATTTATCTTCATTCCATCATATTCATAATATTTATCATGATATAATTATAATATATATTCATTATATACATATTCATATCCATACATAATATATAATGAACGAAAAACTAATTACACTATTCAAGGAGAGGGTATTCTCTACACACGCACAAACACTATTTTCATTTTTCAATGGATGGAACTAAATAAATGTTTCACGAACCAGGCCGGGTCGCCATCCGACCCGGCGCCCGACCCAGTCCGCGACAAGACCCGAAGGGAGTTCTCGGTCCCCACGGGCTGGAAACTAGTGCCAGGCATCAAAATAAACCAGTTGGGAACGGTTTGGCCCATAACGAAGATAAATGAACATAAACTAGACAAGCAGATAAATAAAATAAAATAAAATAAACAACTTGATAGTGGAAAAAGGAATAAAAAAAGCAACGTGACATACCTCAGGTGACCCCGTGGATCACCACGGTACGTTAACTACACTCGCTCCCAAAGGCGATCCAAGACTGAAACCTGCAACTGAAAAGTAAAGTAGGCGTGAGCACCAAAATGATCAGTAGGAATGCCAAAATATAACCACTTCCTATGCCCCCACCATTAGTAAGAAATCCAATTATGTCAGTTTGAAGATAAGATATAATAAAATAATGTTTCTCCTTTTCAAATTCAAGTAATGCGTTTTCATTTTCAGGTAAAGCATTTTACACCCACTACATTTTCAAAATAGGTTTCAAGCATGCATTGACAATTCAAAATGAAAAGAAACCAGTTTGGATTAAAATATGGTTTTCACAAATGAGACATCAAGTATGAAACAACTAAAAATAAAGTTACATCACTAGAAACACGTCACAAATGAGCACCATGAGTAATCCCTATAGGTAACTAGAACAAGTGGGAACCTAGAGACCTCGTACCTTGGTGAAACGTGGCTTAGAAGACCACAACCCTCAGAAAACGTGGCTTAGAAGGCGACGACCCTCAGAAAACGTGGCTTAGAAGACCACGACCCTTAGAAATTCATAAGTTTAGTTAGTGTTGTTGCTTCAATCCTACTAGAAAAACCGGGACGAACCTCTGCCGTGTCATCTAGCGTACTAGTCCTGGTCACCCACCTAAATACCCAGGTTTCCCATTGTTCTCTATTTCAAGTGGTGGTGAGTTTTCTTTATCAATCAAACGTATATGTACACAACACTTTACTTTTTCTAAAACTCATTCAACATCTCACCACCGCCCTCTCTCCTTGATCACATTCCCCCTCTTTCACATCACACAATGCATAAGCATCAAATTAGGCACATGATAACACATTCAACTAAAAAAATCATTTTTCTAAATCCAAGGGGGCGTGCTTCAAGAGAGGTTTTTCTTTTTCATAAAACATTCTTAAGATTCCAAACATTCTTAATTACATAAAAGGAACACTTTTTACAATCAATTGGCCGAAAGGTCAAACACCTTTGGAAATACGCCTTACCAATTCAAAACCACTTAAGAAATCAATTTTTTAAGAAAAGTCACTTAAGACCAACGACGTTCGAATTACATTTCAATTTCCAAAACAAATGCAAAATAGTTTCTAGAAACCGCAATCATATTCCATAGCGTGTGCATATAGCATAGTGTAATATATATATATATATTTAAAACAATCAAGAAATTATGAATTTCAAATTAACAGCATAGGAATAGGGGACCTACCTCAAACATGTCGTTGTTTGCTGATGACCAAGCAAGCCGATCCTTGGCACATAAACGCACATTCATATGTACATATATATACACCCTTTGATGCATTTCACACATTCCCTGTGCCATGAGGAAATATGCACAATGATGGAATATCTATATACATTCCTTACCATATGCATGTACATGCCGGGATCCTCAATACCCGCGACCCAAAACCATCGCAGCGAAGTCCAACACACTAAACATATTATTTAATAAAACAATTGAAACACTTAAAAAATCTATAAAACATTTCAAAATAACACATAAAGGGCTCGCACCAATGACACACTCATATTCATGTTGGGAAGCCACTTTGAAACCAAATTTACAACAAATAGACATTAAAACATACCTTACATAATTTAAAATAATTTACAATACATATTGAGAAATGCACAACAAGACATGCACAGACCATAATTCCATTTTGAAAAATGACGCACAATAAAAAAAACCTTTGAAAACTCCATCTGCATCACCCACAAAATTAAAATAACCAACTGCATAATTAGAAAGACCATTTACTTGATAAAATAAACCACTGGGAAATTTATTAAATAGTTTTAAAAATGCGTCGAATGACTCAAAATGACAAAGGCTTAATCAAAAATTATTTTATGACTATACGCACACAGACGCTACACTAAAACATCAACTGAACCCTTTGAACATACTAATAAATAAACTGCACATTTTATAAATCACTATTAAATAGTTCAGCATGGTTTTTCATAGCAACAAATACTCATATCATATAAACACACCACTAAACTGATGAACACATCAAAAAAAATAGTAAACTTCAAGTAAAATTGAAATCGCATAAAAAAAAGGTTAATAAACATGATAAATTAATTAAATTCACGAATCAATTTATCGACAACAATTTAATGAGGGACCGCCTACCACGGTGTAGACCAACTTCAAAAATTTTATGCGAAACTCCTGCCGCGCAACAATCATGCCGCAAACAACACAATTAAACCCTATAATAAAACAATTGGATCAATCACACCGCAAAAAACCAAATTCAAAAATTGAAACCCCATAGAGGACCCTATGAAAGGTGGGAAGGAATTACCTGAGGGAGGTGCGTGCACTAGAGGAGTTCGGGACGCCGGTGATGAGGCCCGACCATCGAAGGAAGGGGTGTGGCGGTTTCGAATAGGAAGGGAGGAAGCCAGACAGCGGGATCAGTAGAGGGAAGCAAGGAGCCGGCAAGGGTTTGAGGGTGGGGGCGGTGCAGTTCGATTTGAGGAAAGCGGTCTGGTGTGCTGCGGCTCGTCGGAGAGAATGGAGGGTGGCCGGCCGGAAGAAGAAAGAAGAAGCGGGGCGGCATGCCGGTTTAAGGGGGGATGCATGCGACATCCGGCCGGAGGGGGGGAGGACGTTTTCGGCAAGTCTGGCGTGGCGAGGGGAGGCTGACCAGTCAGGTGCAATGAGGGGAGGCCGCCACTGCAGTGCAGGGGCCTGGTCGGGAGGTCGCGCCGCACAGGAAGTAGGGGGGATTGCTTCTTGGGTAGTGTTAGTAGGGGAGGGGAGAGTCCACGTGGGGAGGGTGGAGCGCAAGTGAGGGAGAAAAAAAAGAAAAGAAAATAGGAAAAAAAGAAAGGAGGGAGAGAGAAAAGTAGAGGAAAGAAATAAAAGAAATAATAATAAAAGAAAAATAAAATAAAATAAAATACCTATAAAATAATGCAACAAAATTATAATTAATAAAAAAACAAATTTTAATGCTAGATTAAAACTAAAAACAATAAAACCAAAATAAAAAAACCATATTAAAGTATCAACTAAAAGAATAATAATAATAATAATAATAATAATAATAATAATAATAATATCTTGATTAAAGCATTAACTTAAATAGTAATAATATTAGTAATAAATCTAAAGTAATAAATAATAAAAAAACAGTTGCAAAATAATTTCATTAATTATTCACCTGGACACCGCGCACAGATGGGCGCATGATCGCAGTCACAGTTGTGCGGCCATGTAATAATAAATTTATTCATAAAACATTCCCTTATTAAGGTTGGGCGCTACACCCCGCTGCGTGTACAGTCACGCACCCATATAAGATCCGACTTTTTTTCCTAAAATAAAACCGGTTCAAATCGCATATCAAAATAACGACTTAAAATAATTAAATTAAAAAGAATTTTCAGTCGGGGTGTGACAATTCTCCCCACCATGACACTTTCTGCCCCCAGAAAGTCCGAAAAGACTGGGTCAACCAAGGGTTCCAAGTGAGACCACGAAGACACCTAAAACACAACCTCAATCACCCGAAGATTGGGCATTCAAAACACTAATGACCTAAAACTCCTAATATCCCAAAACCAGAATCACCAAGAAAAATGACCAACAGCAAGGAATTCACCTCAAAACATAACTACAACATGGAACACCCCAACCCCTAACTTAGGGATCACCGGGGTCGCTCGAGATCCCCAAGAACAATTTACAAATGACCCACTACTCAAGCTATCCAATTATCATGGTCGAGGTCGGGCGGAGAAAAAGCAAGGGGTTGCTCTGGCAAGCACACTTTGAAAGCAGAGTCTTCCATAAGCTTGTCCTATGGTGGTCTCCCCACCATGTTAGGGTTCTCGTAAAACATTGGTTCTTCAAACCAAAACAACTCACAACTCATATACCCTCTAACACTAGCTTGACCTTCAAAGCTCCCTATTGTTGGAACCATGGTCTTCTATGCATTATTTGGAGTATGGTTTGTGTTTGTTGTCAATCATCAATGGAAGTTCGGATCGTGTACCAGCAAAGTGATCATATTGTTCAAGCATACAACAGTATTGAAGGTGGCGCCGTTTTCTAGTGTTTGCCAAATTTTTGGGGTCCAAAATCTGGAAGGTGCTGAGCATCGCGAAAGGTGGATTTCCATGAAGATAATAATTAAATATGGAAAAGGAATGAATTTCACTAAGAGAGGATGCATGGTTTGGAAATCGCAAAGACCAGAATAACGGAGGCGGTGAGTCTTTGCGATTACGTCAAAGCATCGCGAATGGCAGAGTTGAAGCGCATCACGGCGGTGAAGGGATTTGCGAGGGAGCTTCGCGGAGAAGTCACGAAGGAATGATGATGGTAATACTCCGCGATTACGATGAGCTCCGCGAACGGAAAATTTCCATAGTGCTTTGCGATTTTGAGAGAATTTCATTGGGAAATTCAGAGCTTCGCGATTTGAGCTGACGTGGTGCTGACTTCGCGTGAAAGGGTCGAGGGTCGGTGGAATCGCCTATAAATAGAGGCCGACCCCCTCGAGAGAACTAGAGAGAATTTCAGAGAATGTCCTTTGCTCTATGTTCGCAAAGGTCTCTCGCGAAGGCAGTGTGCTTTGCGAAAGAGGAGCTTCGCGGCGGCTATTCTAGCTCCGCGAAAGTCGTGCGCCCCGTGTTGGCTCAGTGATCTTCGCGAAGAGGCACGAGCTCCGTGATAGCCAAGCATTGCAAAGGCTGGAGCATCGCGAGAGTGCTTCACGATTGAGCTTCGTGAAAAGGAAGGGACTTCACAAAGGCTTGTTTGAGCTTTGCCAAATTGGGAGCCTTGCGAAGTAGGGTACCTTGTAAAGGCCTTTTCCAAAGGTTGCTTGCCCAGTGGACAAGGGAAAAAGGGTTATTCATCAGTGGTTGGAATTTGGACTTTAACAGAGCATTAACTCAGGACTCTGATGCAAGCAAAGTCTCATGCTGAACAGGAGACAATGAACTTCATGTCTATCTATTGAAGAGACCTTCACGTCTATAAACTGAGTGTGAATTCACCAATAGCAGTGAGCCAGGGGGAGTCAACAGGAGTGACCCAAGGGAAGCAGTGATCTATCCCTGAACCTTTGTAAAAGAAGTGAGCCTGGGACAGAGTGACTATGCCCGAACAATTGTAATCAATAGCTAGTGAGGCATAGTGGATTTTGGTACGGTTGAAAACTTGTCGGCGTATGTTCCTTGGATGTAGCCCTTAGTGGTGAACCAAGTAAAAAGGGTTGTTTCTTCTCTGTGCATGTGCATGTTTTCTTTCTGATCTTTTTCATCTTACAGGTTCAACAAATTCCTACCAACGCGGGAACAAGATCTATCACATTAGAAGAAAAAGTTGTCACCATGATTCACCCCTCCCCTCTCAGGGTGTCCCGGGGTCCTTCACCTATGTTTAACCAACACAAGAGAGGACATAAGCGAGACCCGCACAGGGTCTCCCCAACATATTAAAATTTCCTAACACCACGAAACCTGCGCGGGCATTCCCAATTTACTTTAAGAAATACTGATTGAACCCTTCATCGTGAACCCACCACACAGGTAGACCTGCACTGATTATTCCTACATTGGACAACACTCCTCCACATGGGATAGCTTTGATATAAGAAATCCCTAACCAGGAGGCGAACCAGACTGGCGCACGATAATTCCACAAGACATGAGCATCTCCAACCACAAGAAGGTTCACGGAGCACACCCACTAGCTTTACAAGAATACGGATTCTCTGAATCTCTTTAAGGACCAAGAGGAACTCCCATAAAATAAGACCATGAAAAGTAGACAAGGGATCTATTCCCCTCACAACAGGAATGACGCTCTCAGAGAGGGTACCGCAATAATGAAATTCAATCTTTTCCCATCCCGTCACTGCGAACTAAAGTTATATCAATCTCATCCCACGTCCGACGAGTTTTTGACTGCGCACAAGCTTCACCCCGAGACCTATGGTTGGGGCCCTGATGTCTGAAGCATCTCCAGCCTCACAGTCACAAGCTGACCAATTCTAACTGGAACTTCCTCCGCTGGAAAAGCAGCCTGCTTACTTCTACTCGTGACTCGCGTGACCACCCTATTAACATACCAACTGAGAATTATAGCGAACGACTTAGAGTGTCTGACTGAACACACTAGAGATAGGAGTTTGAGTGGTCTATCTGATACGCAACATGAACTTATGGAAGGATCCCTCCACGAACAAGTCCCTTTGGTTCACACTCTTCATCAGATGAGGGACCTACTCTTACCACAATATAAACTTGACCAACAACTTATACAATTTTTAGACTGACGATTCCACACTACTTCTAGGGCACATGGAACTAGCTCACCAGAAAGGCCAGCACACCTCCTTCACCGCATGTTGACTGGTCGAGCATCTACGAGATCAACCACCTTCCTTGATTTCGCTTCTTTAGGTACATCTGTGGAATGAGGCTAGTCTTGAGGATCGCTCATGACATCCTCATTTGCAACAAAAACAAAACGATCATCATTCACTAGTTTAGTCTCGCTCCACCAGACGTACTCGAGGAAATCTTACATCCGCATAGCATTTGGAGTTCCTCCAAAACCAGAGACACTTCTAACATTCCCAAATCACTCAACGGAATCCAATTGACATTGACGTCTACGAACAGTCAACACCACTGAGCATAACCCAACTCTGCCACTCCACTGAGAGTCCGGGTTGGGCCAAGATCTGAGAGAGAACTACTGGAACCTATGGAACGTTTCTAGGGGGCATATCCCAAACAAGAAACAAAAAACATCATTCCAAAAATCCAAAAACATAAAAAAACAAACATCCACATTCTAGAAACAAATCCAATAATTCCAGTTTAAAACATCAATTCATTTTCAAAGAAAAACACTCACTTGAAAAACCAAGCACTGCACAACAAGCCTAAAAGCTGTTTTGAAAAACCATCTTCACTCTAAACATAATGTCATTTTTTTCCATTTCCAAAACCATTTGAGCACAAAAACCCATTTGATAAAAAGGTCCATTTTCTAGGAAGCACGAAGAAACCTTAGAAATCTATCAACCACCACCGATACTCCATGGTGGCTCGCAAGTATTCATTTTCATGCCACTCAGGAACCCGTCCACACGATACACCAACTATCCATTAATCAAGTCCACATGCGCATGCGAGCACCCATAAGAATTCCACTGGAAAGAAACAAGGCTACTCCGCTTTCAAAACAAAACATTCTCAATATCCGAAAATACCCTTTTTTCAAAACCCTTTCAAAAATTCAAGGAAAATTTCAAGAATGCATTCCATTTCTAAAACAACCCATTTAAATTTCAAAATACCCAAGACATTATTCTAGAAATTCAATTCCAACAAATCAAATGGAAAATTCCAAAAACTAGGTCAAAGAGAAACACACCCCAAAAATCATGTCAAGCACACACCAAAATAAAATAAGAGCAGCACGAAATTCTGCCTCACTTTTTAAAGGAAAACACTTCCGCGCCAATCCCAAAACTGAATCAAAACATCCCAAACATTAAAAGACCTAGGCGGAGGACTAGTGGTCGTGTCTAACCCGGCTACATGATTTAGCAGATCATGCCCTAGGCAAGCACCAACCACTAGGAGTGTCGAACCGTACTCTCGGGCATCACATGGGTCGCTACTCCATGTGAAACCACGCACAGTACCGATTTAATCCTATTTTCATCCCCCATCCACACAGATCAAAACCAAAAACATAAATCCCAAACAACCCATGGTTACTCAAGGATTGGAACGAGTAAAAGCTCACGACGTTATTCTCGCACCTATCCCTTGAGCACCGACAGTCCTATCTCCAATCTACCTGACATCCCAAAAAACAAGAACAAAACCCCTCTGATACCATTTTGTCACGAACCCGGCTGGGTCGCCATCCGACCAGGAGCCCGACCCGGTCAGCGGCAAGACCCCAAGGGCGTTACCGATCCCCACGGGCTGGCAACTAGTGTCGGGCATCAAAATAAACCAGTTGTAAATGGTTTGGCCCATAACGAAGATAAATGAACATAAACTGGACAAGCATATAAATAAAAGAAAATAAACTAAACAACTTGACCGCGGAAAAAGGAATAAACAAAGCAACATGACATACCTCAGGTGTCCCCATGGATCACCATTGTACGTTAACTACACTCGCTCCCAAAAGTGATCCAAGACTGAAACCTGCAACTGAAAAGTAAAGTAGGCATGAGCACCGAAATGCTCAGTAGGAATGCCAAAATATAACCACGTCCTATGCCCCATCCATTAGTATGAAATCCAATTGTGCCAGTTTGAAGATAAGATATAATAAACTAATTTTTCTCCTTTTCAAATTCAAGTAACGTGTTTCCATTTTCAGGTAAATCATTTTACTCCCACTACATTTTCAAAATAGGTCTCAAGAATGCATTGACATTTCAAAATGAAAAGAAACCAGTTTGGATTAAAATATGGTTTTCACAAATGAGACATCAAGTATGAAACAACTAAAAAGAAATTTGCATCACTAGAAACATGTCACAAATGAGCACAATGGGTAATCCCTATAGGTAGCTAGAACAAGTGGGAACCTAAGGACCTCGTACCTCGGTGAAACATGGCTTAGAAGACCGCGACCCTCAAAAAACATGGCTTAGAAGGCCACGGCCCCCAGAAAACATGGCTTAGAAGACCACGAACCTCAGAAATTCATAAGTTTAGTTAGTGTTTTTGCGTCAATCCTGCTAGACAAACCGGGATGAACCTCTGCCATGTCATCTAGCGTACTAGTCCTGGCCACCCACCTAGATACCCAGGTTTCCCATTGTGCTCTATTTCAAGTGGTGGTGATTTTTCTTTATCAATCAAACGTATATGTACACAACATTTTATTTTTTATAAAACTCATTAAACATCTCACCACCACCCTCCCTCCTTGAGCGCATTCCCCCTCTTTCACGTCAAACAATGCATCAGCATCAAATTAGGCACATGATAACACATTCAACTAAAAAATCATTTTCTAAAACCAAGGTGGGCGTGCTTCAAGAGAGGTTTTTCTTTTTCATAAAACATTCTTAAGATGAAAAACATGCTTAATTACATAAAGGGAACACTTTTTACAATAAATTAGCCAAAAGTTCAAACACCTTTGGAAATACGCCTTACCAATTCAAAACCACTTAAGAAATCAGTTTTTTATGAAAAGTCACTTAAGACTAACGGCGTTCAAATTACATTTCAATTTCCAAAACAAAGGCATAATAGTTTCTAGCAACCGCAATCAGATTCCATAGCGTGTGCATATAGCATAGTGTAATATATATATATTTTTAAAACAATCAAGCAATTATGAATTTCAAATTAACAGCATAGGCATAGGGGACTTACCTCAAACATGTCGTTGTTTGCTGATGACCACCCAAGCCGATCCTTGGAACATACACGCACATGCATGTGTACATATATATACACCCCTTAATGCATTGCACATATTCCCTGTGCCATGAGGAAATATGAACAATGAGGGAATATCTATATACATGCCTTACCATATGCATGTACATGCAGGGATCCTCAATACCCGCGACCCAAAACAATCGCAGTGATGTCCAACACACTACACATATAATTTAATAAAACAATTCAAACTCTTAAACAATATATAAAACATTTCAAAATATCACATCAAGGGTTCGCACCAATGACACACTCATCTTCATGTTGGGAAGCCACTTTGAAACCAAATTTACAACAAATAGACATTAAAACATACCTTACATAATTTAAAAGAATTTACAATACATATTGGGAAATTCAAAACAAGATACGCACAAACCCCAATTCCATTTTGAAAAATGACGCACAATAAAAAAACCTTTGAAAACTCCATCTGCATCACCCACACAATTAAAATAACCATCTGCATAATTAGAAAGACCATTTCCTTGATTAAACAAACCACTGGAAAATTTATTAAATAGTTTTCAAAATGCGTCGAATGACTCAAAATGACAATGGCTTAGTCAAAAATTATTTTATGACTATACGCACACAGACGCTACACTAAAACATCAACTGCACCCTTTGCACATACTAATAAATTAACTGCACATTTTATAAAGCACTATTAAATAGTTCAGCATGGTTTTTTATAGCAACAAATACTGATATCATATAAACATACCACTAAACTCATGAACACATCAAAAAAAAATACTAAACATAAAGTAAAATCGAAATCGCATCAAACAAAAAGGTTTATAAACATGATAAATTAATTAAATTCACATATCAATTTATTAGAAATAATTTAATGAGGGACCTCCTACCTCGGTGTAGACCAACTTCACAAATTTGATGTGAAACTCCTGCCGCGCAACAATCACGCCGTAAACAACACAATTAGACCTTATAATCAATCAATCGGATCAATCACACTGCAAAAAACCGAATGAAAAAATTCAAACCCCATAGAGGACCCTATGCAAGGTGGGAAGGAATTACCGGAGGGAGTTGTGTGAACCGGAGGAGTTCGGGACACCGGCGACGAGGCCCGACCATCAAAGGGAGGCGTGCAGCAGTTTCGAATAGGAAGGGAGGACACCGGACAGCGGGATCGCCGGAGGGAAGCAAGGAGCCGGCTAGGGTTTGAGGGTGGGGGAAGTGCGGTTCGATTTGAGGAAGGAGGTCTGGTGTGTCGCGGCTCATTGGAGAGAATGGAGGGAGGTCGGCCGGAAGGAGCAAGAAGAAGTGGGGAGGCGTGCCGGTTTAAGGGGGGTTGCATGCGGGATCCGGCCGGAGGGGGGGAGGACATTTCCGGTGAGTATGGCGTGGCGAGGGGAGGCCGACGAGTCAGGTGCAATGAGGGGAGGTCGTCGGTGGAGCGCAGGGGCCTGGTCGGGAGGTCGCGCCGCACAGGAAGCAGGGGGGCTTGCGGCTTGGGTAGGCTTAGGAGGGGAGGGGAGAGTCCGCATGGGGAGGGTGGAGCGCAAGTGAGGGAGAAAAAAAAGAAAAGAAAATAGGAAAAAAACGAAAGGAGGGAGAGAGAAAAGAAGATAAAAGAAAAAAAAGTAATAATAATAAGAGGAAAATAAAATAAAATAAAATACCAATAAAATAATGCAACTAAATTATAATTAATAAAAAACAAATTTTAATGCTAGATTAAAACTAAAAATAATAAAACCAAAATAAAAAACCAGATTAAAGTATCAACTAAATGAATAATAATAATAATAATAATAATAATAATAATATCTTGATTAAATCATTAACTTAAATAGTAATAATAGTAGTAATAAATCTAAAGTAATAAATAATAAAAAACAGTTGCAAAATAATTGCATTAATTATTCACCTGGACACCGCGCACAGATGCGCGCATGATTGCAGGCACAGTCGTGCGGCCATGTAATAATAAATTTATTCATAAAACGTTCCCTTCTTATGGTTGGTCTCTACACCTAGTTGCGTTTACAGTCGCACACCCATATAAGATCCGAATATTTTTCTAAAATAAAACTGGTTCAAATCGCATTTCAAAAGCACAACTTAAAATAATTAAATTAAAAAGAAGTTTCAGTCGGGGTGTGACAAAATGTAAAAAATATTTCACCTTTTAAATATAATTATTTTGTCATATATATCATATATAATCATAAAATGAATATTCATTACCATCTAAGTAAAATATAATGGAAAAATGAATCACATCGCTTTGTGGATATTGTAGTCCACACGTACGCACAAGCGACATTATGTTTTCTCAAAGGATTGGATGGAAAGAAGGTGGACATGATATTATTATTACATAGGTATAATTGTGTCAATAATATAATATATAAACCTTAAATCCATCATAATACCCATCTATAAAATATGGTTATGAAAATCGAATTGCATACTACATGGAGACGGTAAGACATATGTATGCACGAATGATACTTTTAGTTCTCATTTGATGAGAAAGAGGGTGTATAATGTTGTTATAATAATCATAATAAAAAATCAATATATTTAGGAAAGTAATTTTTTTATTTTATAATACATACCATACATTAATATGAGGTAAATAAGTTTACAAAATAATGTGGCTGGTTAAGTCTATTACCTCTTCATAGAAATAACAGTGTTAGATGTCCTCTAAAGTGATCTTGGATGTTATTTTGGGAATAACATAACCTCTTGAATGTGGATATAGAAGTTTATAATGGAATTTTTTTGAGTTTATTCAACCTAAAAGTCTAAAATTGGTATGAAGAAGTTAGGTAGGAGGTGTCGTTTTATAAATGACTTTATAGGAACATTCAGAATTTCTCCAAATATTAAATCATAATAAATTTATTATAAATTCAAATGCCACAAAATGGAAATTTCTTTGAGGATAAGTAATTATAGGGTTGTAATCCTATCAATCAATATAAGTTATATAACTTTTGGTGTAATTGAAAACCTTTCCATTTATTTAACCCTTAGTAAACCAATTTTAATTTTAACTTTGGTATCAAAAGTTTTAAGACTAAAAGGGTTGTGATTTTTACTTATAAGGTGATAATTGTCTCTTAAATGGCCAATTTATGAAAATTTAGACCATATAATATTTGATTATCCACTAAAATAGGCTAATATTCATTGTAAATATATATAATATTCATGTTCTTTGTTATTCATAATCACCATTTTAGTGTATTTTACACTTTAAACATCATTTCACATTATGATTGTAATTCCCCATTAAATTGCACTATTACATGGTACAAATTTGAACACCTCCTAAAATAAAAAATGGCCTTTATTTTATTTTAAAATTTTATTTTCAGGTCTCTCAAGCTACAAGGAACAATTCATACTTTTTAAGTATCTGAATATTCACATTGGAAGACCACCAAAATGGGATTTCATGGAAACACATTTTGGGAAAAGTAAACTAGACAACATCCCAATAAAGAGATTGTAGTGTCCATGATCCAATCCCATTGATTCTAAAAATTTAACTGAATATAGAAGACACCATGGAGAACATTTAATTTGACATTTTCTAAAGATAATTCCGATGTTTGGATGGAGTTCCAAGTGGCCCAATTTGGATATAAATTTTCGGGCCAGATTCCACATCCCAGAAAAAATCCGACCAGTTTACATATATCTCATAAAACATAAAATATTTTGGGCTGAAACATTATCTACGGTTAGGGTACATCTGTAGACCCATTTTTTTCCTCTATGGACCACTCAAATTCTTCCATCTTGAAGGTCATCTAGGTGCATCTGTTCAATGGATTCAAGCTGGATGCAACTTCGGGTCAAGGGTGGAAAAGTATCCTCTCCCTTACTTTACACCACCCGAGGCCTACCAACATTAATTTAGGAGCCTTGAAAATTTTTTGTCTCAACCCAGGGCTCCAAAAATGTTTATTTAATGCATTTTTTTGGTGTATTTAAGGATCTTTAATGCTTTCTTTCATTGTAGTGTTATGCTTCCACTTTTCCTTCATAATGTTCTTCTTTATTTGTAAGTTGTTCGAATCACCTTAGTTTTCAATAAAAATTATTCTTCTTATATTATTCTATTATTTTTATTATCACATTGATATCGTTGCATTATGGTGTGAATTTATTCATACCTAACCTTGTGAAATTATTCACACAATGGTCGAGTGATTGTTTTCATTTTATTATTATTTTTACTTCTTCAATTCCTCCCTCGTGTGTCTACTTTTAGATTCCATTTAAACCATAACATAAATGGCGGGCTAACCCACATATGGGTTTATCCAAGGGAGTAGAAATGGGATGGATTGGATGTTATTTATCACCCCATTAATTTCTAATCACTTATTTTAATTTATATTTTTATTTCAAGATTTTAAAACTTCTTCATCCTTGTTGAATTTTAAGGCCACATACTTCAAGTGATAATACGAACCTTTACCTTGGAGTGATCATAAATTTTATCCCCCAACTTTATAGGTGATTAATATTATGGTTTTTTGGTATAAAACCAGTAAGTGAAGAAGTTTTTTGATCTACTTGAATAAACCCATCTCAAATATAAGAAACTGAAATAGTTAAAAAATAATTTCATCACATCCATCCCTTGTAATAACCCAGAATCAACCCTTCTCATAATTTCATTTCACTTAAGTCATGTAGTGTTCACTTAAACCTATCTAAGATCAATCCAAAGGTTTCTACTTAATATCCAAAATCAGTCCATAGAATGTGTGTGTCTCTAGGTTTCTTCTTAGGTCTCTAAAGAATCGACAACCCAAGCTACTCTACATTTGACCGCTTAACCCTAAAAACATAGGTAAATTTGGGCAAGACCAAATTTTTGCGCCATTTCCGGGTACCTAACTATGTTTTCTTAGACATTATCATCCTTTTCTCACATATAATTCTCTATTCTCACCACCACATATATGTTCTCACCTTGATTTCACTCTTATAGACGTCCATTTTGAACAAATCCAAACATGGAAACCCTCTCCCTTATTTGACTACCCCGCAAAATGTGTGATGTACACTGACCATCCTAGTTTGTACTGGTATGAAAATAAAAATCAACAATAATGTTTGAACTCCTATTCTCAACAAAACATCCCATACTATGATGACTTTCAATCCTAACATGGACAATCTGAACATCCTCCAATGAAATTCCAACAATATTATTATCCTCCTAGAGAAGACCATTTGGATCAACCACTTTCCCATCCTGATATAAACCCATTACTTGATAAATTGGGTCAAGAAATGAATATAATGACTTCTGAGGTTTCATCCTTGAGTGTAGAACTACAATGCATTGAAAAATTTATAGAAACCATTCCCAACCAGTTTGTCCATTCCTCATAATTCAAAAAAGAATCTTCTCTCCCAAAAACCACACATGAAATTACTGAACAAACAACCCTAGTAATCATGGTAGTTTAAGAGGATAAATGGATTGTTAAAGGGTCTTTAAATCAAGAGGAAATTGATTTTTTGGACTCAAAAGGGGAGAATTTGACAGCATGGATTGAGTGTCCATATTATAGCTCCTGTGAAGATATTTTAGATATACCAATCACTGAACCATTGGGATAAATCACAAACATTTATTCCATACTCATCCATGAAACGAATATTTCTAATTCTTTGGTTGAATCTTCTATTCAAATGGCACCAAATCTGTTGAGAAATTTAGAAAATGAAACTGAGTTGGATTCATAATCTCAACCTGTGTCTGAATGGCTTATCCAACTGGAGCTCAAAATTATTGTACTTACTTCCATGGTCAAGTATCCCTTCATAGAGTATAACCATGACCTTTTAGTGGGAATTAATTCTTCTCTTTAAACTGAAAATGTTGAAATGATAATTGATGTCTTTGGCAAGACTACATTTGAAACCAGATCAACCATTTCTAACATTCCATGGATTTTCACACATATTATAGAATATAAATTTGTACATGAAACAAATTATAAACAAATAATAAATCTCAATCGAGTAGAAGTGGATAAATATGGGGTCTTTAAAATTTTGAAAGTTCGTATTGGGTAAGTTAGGGGGTTCATGTCGGCCTAACGATGTTAAACAAAATCATTTCACGAGAGGCATCCCGTGGTTTTCACATTTCCAATATTTATGACTCATCTTTATTACTTAAATAGGATTAATTAATCATTTTGATATTTTAAAAAATAGAATATTGACTTGTTTTTCTATTATGAGTATGGATGGGTATGAAATGGGAGCGCCATATTCAACCTTTTCATGTGGTGTGATCTTTGAGTAATACATTACCCAGAAATTCTAAAAGAGTACATTGCATCATCAGTTTATTTTTATGGGTTTGTAGGTTAAAATTAAAATACAAAAAATAATAATAATTAAAAAAATTACATGTCGTAGGTCAAGGGGAATACCCCGTCACAACCGGTGAAGCCATGGGGACTCGAACCCGGGACTGAAGGGAGATAGGGGCGCGTGCATTCCACTTACCTATGGCTTATAGTGATTCCTTATTATATAATTTCGGTATATATACTAATATTTTACATTTTTTATTATTTAAATATATTTTTTTTTCTATTTGTTTGTTTTTTTTCCTCTTTTCCACTAGGGAAATCTGCAAGTGACATGGATATCAAATGACTAAATTGGAGCAGTAAGAACTTCAACTTCAACCACCTGGTGACTTTGTTCCATGTTTATTATTTCAAATTCCTTTTATAATTATTATCCTCTACCTCTACCCCTTATAAATTTTCTTTTCTTCAAACACTGGGGACAGTGTTATTTTATGTTGGGGGAGATAAAATAAAAAAATTGCTTTTGTGTGAAAAAATGATTTGGAAAAGATGTGTGCCTTAATGGAATGAAATTTTCCTTTAACCTTGAACATGATAATACACATTTAAGACTTTGAAATTGAATATAAAATAATTTATCATGCCCTAAATTTGATTTTAATCCATGTATATTTTATGAGCATAAATTTTGCAAAGTGTGGTCGTTTAATGAGATATTTCATTGTTTATATTTTCATCCAAATCAAAAAAAAAATTGAATCACAACACAGTTCCTTTGGATAGTGGGGTATTAGTTTTAGCTAATGGGGTCCCAAAAGAAATAGAATAGTTTTGGTGATCATTTTAGTTTTAATATGGTTATTCAACAGAAATCAAAAAAAATCAAAAAGAAAACAACAAATGTGCGCGTAGAGCGATGAAATGACCAAATGTGATGCTTTCGGCACTTGGGATCGGGACTCCATAGTTTTATGGACCATAGTTAGTAATTTTATCACTATATGTGGTAATTTGACTTTTTTTTACTGAGTTAACTCAAGACGATGCTCGAGTATGTGGGCTTCAATTGGTTCCCTATGGTCATTGATCACGGGATTCATCGGCAAAGTCTTTCTACATGGGTTGACTCGATTGAGTTAAATTTTAATTACCATGGACTTTTTAAAAAAAATATCTATGTAATAAAAAACGAATACTCATCTTAATATTGAAATTTGATTCCACCTAGCACTTCCATCATTTTCCCTTGAATAAAAATGAACCCCCATGTCTATTATGATACACAACACATCTTCATGCTTAATGGATATTTGATGAAATTTGGTGTTGAATTTGAAGAAAGTAATGGCCTTGGTCTTGGGATATTCTTATGAAACAACCTTTTATTAAAATATTTTTATGGGTTTCAAGATTTTTTGGTATAAGTGTTCTTGGTGATCATTGTGTATTAATTTGTTTTTTGGAAAAAGTAATTTTAATATCATAATTTTGAGATATATTTTTCTCGGGAGTACCAAAACTCAAGTTGGGGGGTTTTGATTATCCGCTGAAATAGGATAATATTCATTGTTAATATATATAATATCCAGGTGATTTATTATTCATAAACATTATTTTAGTGCATTTTACACTTTGAACATCATTTCACATTATGATTGTAATTCCCCCTTAAAATGCACTATTACATGGAACAATTTGAACACCTCCTAAAATAAAAAATGACTTTAATTTTATTTTCATATTTTAATTTTAGGTCTCTCATTCAACAAGGAACAATTCATACTTTTTAATTACCTGATGATTCATATTTGAAGACCACCAAAATAAGATTTCATGACAACACATTATAGGAAACGTAAAATGGACAACAACCAAATAAAGAGACTGTAGAGGCCATTATCCAAGACCAATGTTTCCCAAAATATAACTAAATATAGAATAGATAATGGGGAACATTTCATTCAAAATTTTCCAAAGCTAATTCGGATGTTTGAGTGGATATTCAGGAGGCCAAAGTTGGAGATAAATTTCTGGGCCAGATTCTGCGGCCCAGAAAAACATCACACCATTTTACATATATCTAGTAAACCATAAACTTATTTGTGATGAAACATTACATCCCTTGATTCCTTCTATGTAACACTCTAATTTTTCCCTCTAGAAGGTCATCTAGGTGCCTCTGTTCAGTGGATGCAAGTTGGATGCAACTTCAAGTCAAGGGTGGAAAAGTATCCTCTCCCATAATTTCCACCACCCTAGGCCAACCACCATTAACTGAGAAGACATCCACAGATAGGGCTCGACCCAAGTCTCCCAAAATTCCAATTTAAGGCATTTTTTGGAGTATTTAAGTATCTTTGATGCACTCATTCATTGTAGTGTTATGCAACCACTTTTCCTTCGTAATGTTCATCTTCATTTGTAAGTTGTTCGAATCAACTTAGTTTTCAATAAAAATTATTCATCCTCTCTTATTATGTTCTTATTATTATCACATTGATACCATTTCTTTATTATGTAAATTTATTCATACCAAACCTTGTGAAATTATTCACAAAATGGTGGAGTGAATGTTTTCTTTTAATTGTTGTTTTTACTTATTCAATTCCTCCCTCGTGAGTCTACTTCCTGCTTCCATTGAAACCATATAATCAATAGAGGGATAACCCTCTTATGGTATGATCCAAGGGAGTAAAAAGGGGATGTATTCGATGTTATTTATCACCCCATTAATTTTTAATCCCTTCTTTTAATTGAGATTTTTATTTGATGATTTTAAAACTTCTTTGTCCTTGTTGATTTTTAAGTACACATACTTCAAGTGATAATAAGAACCATTATCTTGGTGTGCTCATAAATTTGATCCCCCAAGTGTATATGTGATTAGTATTATGTTTTGTTGGTATATGACCAGTATGTGATGATTTTTTTTGATCTTCTTTAATAAACCCATCTCGAATATAAGAAATTGAAATTGTTAGAAAAATAATTCCATCCAATCCACCCATTGTAATAACCTAGTATCAACCCTTCTCATGATTTGATTTCACTTAAGTCATGTAGTGTTCTCTTAAAACAGTCTAAAATAAAAACAAATTTGGCCACTTAATAGCCAAAATGAGTCCATAGAATGTGCGTGTCTATGGGTTTTTTCATATGTCTCTGAAGAATTGACAACCCAAACTACTCTACATTTTACCGCTTAACCCTAAAACGATGGGTAAATTTGGGAAAGACCAAATTTTGGTGCCATTTCCGGGGACCTAAGTATGTTTTCTTAGACACTATCATCCCTTTCTCACACCAAATTATCTATTCTCACCACCACTTCTTTATTCCCACCCCGATTTCACTCTTATGATTGTCCATTTTGAACAAATCCAAACCTGGAAACCCTCTCCCTTTTTGAATACCCCACACAAAGTGTGATGTACAATGACAATCTTAGTTTGTACTAGTGGAAAAATCAAAATCAACAACAATGTTTGAACTCTTATTTTCAAAAAAACATCACAACCTTTGATGACTTTCAATCCCAACAAGGACAATCGAAACATCCTCCAATGAAATTACATAAATATTATTATCCTCCTGGAGAAGAAAATTTTGATCAACCCCTTTCCCATCCTAACACAAACCCATTACATGATAAAAATTTTCAACAAATGAATATAATGACTTCTGAGGTTTCATCCTTGAGAGTAGAACTGCAAATAATTGAAGCTGTTATGGAACCCATTCCCAGCCTGGATGTACATTCCTCATCATTCATAGAAGAATATTTTCTACCAAAAACCACACATTAAAATACTGAAGAAAAAACCCTATATATTGGGGTAGTTTAAGGGAATCAAGGGATTGTAAAATGGTCTTTATGTCAAGAGGAAATTGTTTTTTTGGATTCAAAAGAGGAGAATTTGATATCATGGATTGAGTGTCCATATTATAACTCCATCGATGATATTTTTGATATACCAATCATGAAACCATTAAAATAAATCACAAACAATGATTCCATACTCATCCCTAAAACTAAAATTTCTAATTATTTGGTTAAATATTCTATTCAAAATGAACTAATTCTGTTGAGAAGTTTAGAAAATAAAACTGATTTTGATTCAAAATCTCAACCAGTGTTTGAATGTCCTATCCAACTAGAGCTCAAAATTATTTTCCTCAATTACCTTGAAAGTATTCCTTCATAGAGTATAACCATGACCTTTTATTTGGAATTCATTCTTCTCTTGAAACCAAAAATGTTGGAATGATCATTGATGTCTTTGGAAAAACTACAGTTGAAACCAGATCAACCATTTCTGACATTCCTTGGATTTTCCCCCTCATTGTAGAACATAGGTTTGTAAATGATACAAATTATAAACGAAGATTCAATATCAATCTAGTAGAAGTGGAGAAATATGGGGTCCTTCAAATTTTTAAATTTGGTATTGGGTATGTTAGGGGGTTCATGTCGGCCTAAGGATGTTAAACAAAAGTGCTACACAGGAGGCAACCCGTGGTTTTCATGTTTCCAATATTTGTGAATCATCTTTATTTTTCAAATAGGATTAATGAATCCTTTTGATATTTATAAAAAATTATACTATTGATCTGTTCTTCTATTATGAGTATGGATGGGTATGAAAGGGGAGCATCATATTCATCTATGTCACATGGTGTGATATTTGAGTAATACCTTACCCAGAATTTTTAAAAAAATACAATGAATCATCAGTTTATTTTTATGGGTTTTTAAGTTAAAATAAAAATAAAGAGAATATCAATAATTAAAAAAGGAAACGTTGTATCTCATGGGGATAACCCCATCACAACCAGAGAATCCATGGGGACTCGAACTCGGGACCGTAGGGAGACAGGGGCGCGTACTTTCCACTGACTTACGGCTTATAGTGCTTCCTTATTAAACAATTTTTGTATATATACTTATATTTTTATTTTTTTATATGAATGTTTATATATATTGTTTTTTTCCTTTTTCCACTGGGGAAATCTGTAAGTGACATGGATATCAAAGAACTAAATTGAAGCAGTAAGAACTTCAACATTAAAAACCAGGTGACTTTGTTCCTTGTATATTATTTCAATTTCCTTTTAGAACTTCTCTTCTCTACCTCTACCCCCTTTTAAACGTTCTTTTCTTTAAACACTGGGGACGGTGGTATTTTATGTTGGGGGGGGTGATATAATAAAATTACTTTTGTGTGCAAAAAAAATGATTTAAAAAAAGTGTTCTTTAATGGAAGGAAAAGTTCCTTTAAAATTGAACATGAAAATACACATTACATACATTGAAACAGAATATCATATAATTTAGAATTCCCTGATTTTGATTTTAATCCACGTATATTTTATGAGCATAGATTTTGGAAAGTGTGGATTTCTAATGCCATATTTCATTGTTCATATTTTCATCTAAATAGAAAAAAGGAATCACAATGCACATCCTTTGGATAAGGGGAATTAGTTCTAGTTCATGGGGTCCCCAAATAAATATCATTAGTTTGGTTATTATTTTAGTTTTAATATGAGTATTCAGAAAAATAAAATAAAAAATTCAAAAATAATAATAAATATGTGCGTAGAGGTGTGAAATAACCTAATGTGTGGCTTTCTGCACTTGGGGATCGTGAATCCATAGTTTTCTGGCCGAGAGTTAGTAATTTTATCACCATTTGTGGTAATTTTAATTTTTTTTACTGATTTAACTCAATACTATTCCCAAGTATGTGAGATTCACTTGGTACCCTATGGTCTTTCGACCTCGATGTCATCGGCAAAGTCTTTCTATGTGGGTTGAATCGATTGAGTTAAATTTCAATTACCATGGAAAAATTGCAAACAAAAATATCAATATAATAAAAAAAATTAATAATCATCTTAATATTGAAATGTGATTCCACCTAGCGCTTCCATCATTTCCCCTTGAATAAAAATGAACCCCCGTGTCTATTGTGATACACAACACATCTTCATGCCTAATTTATATTGGATGAAATATGGTGAAGAATGTGAAAAAAGTAATGGGCTTGGTATTAGTATATGATTATGAAACTATCATTTATCAAAATATTTTTATGGGTTTCATGATTTTTTGGTATAAGTGTTCTCGGTGATCATTGTGTATTAAAATGTTTTTGGAAAAGGGAGTTTGAATTTCATATTTTTGAGATATATTTTTCTCGGGACAAGAAAAACTAAAGTTGGGGAGTGATTAGCCACTGAAATAGGATAATATTCATTGTTAATATATATAATATCCATGTGATTAATTATTCATAAACACCATTTTAGTGTATTTTACACTTTGAACATCATTTTACATTATGATTGTAATTCCCCCTTAAAATGCACTATTACATGGTACAGTTTTGAACAATTCCTAAAATACAAAATGGCCATGATTTTATTTTCATATTTTATTTTCAGGTATCTCATACTAAAAGTAAAAATTCATTCTTTTTAAGTATCTTATGATTAACCTTATAAAACCACCAAAATGGGCATTCATTGCAACAAATTTTGTAAAAAGTAAACTGGACAGCAACCCAATAAAGATACTGCAGCGGCCAGTATCCAAGCCTAATAATTCTCAAAATTTAACTTAATATTGATGAAATCTTGTGGAACATTTTATTGAACATTGGTAAAAGCTAATTAGGATTTTTAAATTGAGTTCTAGGCGGCCCAAGATGGAGATAAATTTCTAGGACAAATTTTGCGGCCTAGAAAAATATCCCACCATTTTACATATATCTCTTACACCATAAACTCTTTTCAGATGAAACTTTACAGACAGTTAGGGGACATAGTGAGATCCATTTTATTTATCTCTAGAACACTCCAATTCAGCAACTAAAAGGTAATATAGGATCCTCTGTTCAGTGGATGCAAGTTGGCTGCAACTTCGGGTCAAGGGTGGAAAAGTATTCTCTCCCTTACTTTCCACCACCCTAGGATGACCACCATTAATTTAGGAGACTTTTAAAGATGGGTGATCGATCCAAGGATCCCAAAATTCCTATTTAAGGTAGTTTATTTGGAGTATTTAAGGATTTTTGATGCTTTCTTTCATTGTAGTGTTATGTTTCCACTTTTCCTTCGTAATGTTCTTCTTCTTCAATTGTAAGTTATTCGAATCAGCTTAGTTTTCAATAAAAATTATTCACCTTCTCTTATTATGTTCTTCTTATTATAAAATTGATACCATTTTTTTATGTTGTGAATTTATTCAAACCAATCCTTGTGAAATTATTCACACAACAGTTGAGTGATTGTTTTCTTTTAATGGGTTTTTTACTTCTTCAATACTACCCTCATGAGTCTCATTCCCGCTTCCATTGAAACCATAAAATTAATAGAGGGATAACCCACTTATGGGTTGATACAAGGGAGTAGATAGGTTCTATATTGAATGTCATTTATCACCCCATTAATTTCTAATCACTTCTTTTAATTGAGATTTTTGTTTGATTATTTTAAAAATTCTTCGTCCTAGTTGAAATTTAGGGCCACATACTTCAAGTGCTAATACGAACCATTACCTTAGAGTGCTCATAAATTTGATCCCCCAAGTTTATAGGTGATTATTATTATGTTGTGTTGGTATAAAACCAGTAGGTCATGAAGTTTTTGGATATTCTTGATTAAACCCATTTTGAATATAAGAAATTGAAATCGTTAAAAAGAATGTCATCCAATCCACCCCTTGGAATAACTGAGTATCAAACCTTCTCATAATTTTATTTTACTTCAGTCACATAGTGTCTGATTAAACCTATCTAAAATC
The DNA here is from genome assembly GCA_963277665.1 of Viscum album. Taxonomy (NCBI): domain Eukaryota; kingdom Viridiplantae; phylum Streptophyta; class Magnoliopsida; order Santalales; family Viscaceae; genus Viscum; species Viscum album. The sequence goes on from OY728138.1 coordinate 558,555,163, forward strand.
AACCCAAAATTGGCCACTTAATAGAAAAAATCAGTCCATAGAATGTGTGTGTCTATAGGTTTATGCTTAAGTCTCAGAGGAATTGACAACCCAAGCTACTCTATATTTGACCGCTTAACACTAAAAACATGGGTAAATTTGGGTGACCCCACTATTCAAATTGTCTTTTTTGAAAATTTTATGATTTTTAGATAATTTAATAAAATATTATTTTTTATAAAATATCATTGTTGTCAATTTTGACACTATTCATTTAATTTAAATTAAATTACGTCATGAAAATTGGTTAATTTGAATATAATTCATTCAAACCACACAAATATTTCCTACACATATATAAATTCTATGGTTTATATTCACTCATTCAAATTATATCACTTTTATTTACTTTAATATAATTAACTATATATTGTTTGATAAATGGAGTCATATTCCATCTATAGTACCCATGGTAATATAATGGTTGGTTTATTTATTGGTAAGTTTTAAGTGATTTTGTGACATTTTGGAGGAATTTTTGGAGGTTTCTAGTTCATGAATGATTATTAGAAACTGTGGAAGGGAAGATAGAGGGCACTAAGCAGGTGACCATTTGGCACATGATTAGGCCAAACTATGTGGATGACCTAGAGAAATTGTACATCTTGAAATAGAGGGAAAACATGGTTGATTCACGGTTTTTCTAACCATGTGACCTAACCATGTATGGTATGGCCTTAAGATAGTATCACATCATGTTTGGGGAATGGTTTTCTAAAACGCGTGTCCTAACTATTCGGCATGTAGGTTGCCCTCTATAAAAAGTGGAACTTTTCTGTATTAGCCTTTTAAGCCCTCATTTTTTCCAAAATCCTCCCATAACATGAATTCATTTTTCTCTCAAGGAATGAGAGATGATCCCCTTTAATATGAGAGGGATCCTTCGGCGAATCAAAGTGCATTGGATTCTTGGATTCATCAGTATGTGATTTCTCTTACTTGTTATTCTTAGATCCAAAATTATTCTATCTCAAAACTATATATATATATATAGTATGTTATGGATAGGTATATGTGTTATAGATGCTTCCATGATTAAAACATGACGGATCTAGTGAAGGGAATGTTACATAGATCAAATATTTAAGTCATATTGTGTCATTATTTATTTTCTCCAAACTTTGTGAGGTATGTGGCTTCTCTGTTAACAAAAAATGATTTTGAAATAAATGATTAGTTTTAAATAAATTATTTTCTAGAAAAAAAATCCAATATTGGTGCGATTATTGCGGTAAATCATATTTTTTATTAGCATAGAAATTTTGTAAAGTTTATTGGTTTTGTAAAACCATATTTTTATAATTTTAGAATTTTATTTTAAAATTATATTTGGTTTGACACATGTAAATTATTTTTCGATATTATTTAAATCATGAAATGTTTTGATTGTTATGACTTAGCATGATGTTGGAATAAATGAATTTGGTTGAGTTGAAAGGGATGGATAATGGTTTCAAAGTACCACTACCTAATTGGATAGAGTATGGAAGTTATGTTCCACCATTAATAGTTAAACCATGATTTTGTGTGTGTGTAGTTTTGTGTGTGGACCAGAAAATGAATATTAAAAATCAAATGATTTTTTTTAAAGTATTCATAGATTAATTTCTTGGAAATATGGTTTATTGATTTGATTTGAATTTTTTTACTATATAAAATTATTTTATAAAATGTGCTAACAATTGTTTTCTGAGTGACATGAGTTGGGAAGTCATCTGGGAGGTCCTACTAAGTTTAGGATCACCCACATCTTGGACAAAATTTTGCTTCTCCAGATGTCATCTATCAACAGATAGGTAAAGGGAAGATATATCAGTTATTTCTTGATGTTTCTTGATACTTTGTGAATGAAATGAGGACTTAGATATTGGAGTGGGTGGGGTCTTTCTAGTTTTTGAAATTGATTTTTTTTAGTTTTTACCCTTCTTGGTCCACGTGAGAATGTATTTTGCTTTTATATTATCACCTTTTAGGGTTAGTTGGTTATCTTTTCAATTTTACTTTGTTATCATGTCTCATATAGAGGTATTTTTGGTTTTTTTTATGGTATGGATGTTTTATTATTTAAAGGAAAAATATCCACATATGTTCTTGAGGCCCTTGGAATTTATTATCACCCTTTTCTGTAATATTGATTTCATGTATATACTAGTATCTCCCTTATCACTTATTTATCCAATGATGAGGGGAGGGATATTATAAGTTGTATAAGTCTTGGCTGGTAGAAAAATCTCTTTTAGAAAATGCTATCATTTTTAGTTGGTCCAAATTTATTTTGAGAAAAATGTTATTAGGTTGTCCAATTCGGGAAAAAATGATATCAGCTTTGTTCAGCCCATCTATATCAATGGAACAAATGGTATCACCATTGTTCGGTTCCTAAAAAAGGAAAAAGTGTATGTTTTCTTCAGTATATCTGGACAATGATTGTTGTAACATCAAATGTAGAGTATAAAAACTTATATATTGTCTCTTTATTCTGAACTTCAATTTATTCGGTATTTTGGGTACATTAGTGTTTTTAGAAACTTCTAGGAGAGTTGTACCTTGTCATCATGGGTTTATCCAATGATATCTTTATTAAATGCATTTATAATTAGTATTCCTATTTATAATTTATTATTCATTTTATTAAATTAGATTATTAAATAGACAAAATGTGTGATTTTTTAGAAATTAGAAAAAGGTTATATTGAAAAAATGGTTGTGATATTTTCAAAAATGGTGAAAATGTTAAAAATAGTTAAGATGTGGAAAGTTACGTGGTGATATGTGTTAATGCGAAAAATTTAAATTAATAATACTTCAGTTCCTAATGAGTGAGACTAAACAAGGTTTTCTTCTGGTAATAGTGAATGGAACTAGGTCGTCATCATATATATCAATAAAAAGAGGCTACTGAAAATTTAGTTCCACCTATGCTATAGGTGAACCAACAGATGGTTCAGATCATTGTACATACTTTTTAGGCCATGGATAAGGTTAATGTAAATAGTGAATCTTAGTAAGTGGACCATTCAGTTCATGTTCCAAAAGTAGAATCAACCCATATTTCAGAGGGATTATGAGCTGGGAAAAGTTGAATTTTGGTTGAATGGGAAGAATCAAATATTTGATTTCATTGGGAAATTATCAGGTATGAATACGTTGTTGGAAACATCTATGTTGGAGGATTTGGAATGGCAATAGTGGGGATTTTTATTTTAGGCTAAATATGACCAAGGAATGACATGGGAATATTTTAAAGAATTATTTAACAACAATTATTTACTCGCAGATTTCAGATTACTAGAACAATAAGATTTTTCAGTTTGAATCAAGATTATCTATTGGTGAAAGAGTATTCCACAAAATTTATTAATTTAGTCCGATTTTCCTCGAAATTTGCTGTAAGTGAATCCTTGAAGACATTAATTTTATGAGTTAGAATTATGACCAAAAAATTTCACAAATATTGGTTGCATTAAAATAATATACTATATAGAGATGGTCAATAGAGAGATTATAGAATAATGGTATATATTTCAAAATAAAGTTGGAGGGGTCATGGTTATTCCTATAGAAACATATGGGTACTCTAGTTCTATGAATAATTAGAATAGGGATTGTTACATCCAGAGTGGTGGTACACCTCATATTTGACCATGGATTCGGTAAATCTTCCTCTTTAGTTCAAGATTAAGCTATTATGTTTTTATTGTGGTTCATTGGATCACATCAAGAGCTATTGTACGGATCCGCCTACAAAATTTCAAAACTATAATATGATGGTACATATTTAGTGTTATTGTTGCATTTCACCAAAGTTGGGTGCTAGAGACACATATCATGATTCTCAACATCATATACTTTTATGGGATGAGTGCATTAGAATAATTATTTTCACCATAATATAATGCTACCATGTTATTCTAGGAGCACTATGACTCTTTAACTAGTGAAATCTCAATGGGTTAATAAAGAGAAAAGTGCTACAAGTAAGCAATTTTATGGAGATAAGAAAATGATCATTAATAATCAACCTGGTCATTAAATAGTGATAACTATGATTATTTTTAATTATACACCTATTCATGATATTTTTGTTATGGTCACATCCCACAAATTTATTTCTTCTTGTGTGGTTGAACATATTGGTTTTCATGTTTACATGATGACTTCTAATTTAAAATTTTAAAATCTTCTTAGGCAAAATGATTGTTCTGACATTATGTGTAAATTATGATCAATAACTATTGATGTGGCTGAGTTTTATTTTTGTTTCTATGTTATTGATATATATGTACATATATAGATTCTAAGTATGGAATGGTTGGAATTTTTTAAATCTCACATTGACTATTTTACCTAGAAGTTTACTTTCACATCTCTGGATGGTGTCGAGCGTCTCTTTATATGATATTTGGATGTAAAGGCTATTAAAGTATGACTTTTTTAAATAGTGTTTAGAGCCATATATTATCATTTGGTAGTGTTTACCTTATCATTTATCGATGATATTGGGAATCAAATGTTTCAACAATTTTGGATCATTTTAATAACATTTTCCCTAACAAATTATTAGGGTTTCTACCAAAATGAGAAGTGGAGTATATGATTTATCTCCTAAATAATAATATTCCTATATCACTTTTTTGTATCAGATATAAACAATATAATTAAGGGACTTGAATGTTCAATTAAAAGAGAAGTAATCTAAATGTTTCATTCAACGGATTATGTCTCCTTGGGCTGCATCAGTTCTGTTTGTGATGAAGGTGGATGGGAATCTTAGACTTTGGGTGGATTATAATATTCATAACCATGTTTTGATAAAGCATTGGTATCCCCTTCCACACATTTATAATCTGTTTGAACAATTTAGGGGAACCTGATGGTTCTAAAAAATTGAATTCTGTTTAGCATATCACCAAATATGAGTTTGAAAGGAGGATATTATGAAGAATTCTTTAAGAGTTAGAATGGCCATTATGAATATGTAGTTATTATTTTTGGTCTTATAAATTCACCAAATATATCTGTGTAATTGATGAATTGAATCATTCAGATGTATTTAGATTTCTCCATTGATTTTTTTATGATATATTAATGTATTTTAGAATAGAATCGAATCATTAGAAACACTTGGATATAGTGTAGCGTATGTTGTGGGAGCATTATTTGTATTCCAAGTTTTCAAAGATTAATTTATTAATACAATATATACATTTACTTGGAAAATAAATTTTTTAAAAATATGTTTCTGTAGATCTTCAAAAGATAGTAGTTGTCAACTCTTGGGAACTACTAAAGGATGTCTTTGAGATATGTAGTTTTCTTGGATTATAGGGGTACTACATACATTTTATATGTTATTTTTCATTCATGGAAACACCAATAAAATATTTACTAATAAAACATGTTCCTTTATAATGGAATGGAAAATATCAAAAATAATATCAAGAACTTAAGGTTAGGATTACAATAGCATAAATCCTCACATTTTCCAATCCTGGATAAGACTATATATTCTACTGTAATGCATCAGTACTTGGGATAGTATTTTTATCATGCTAGGAGATCGTCTTATTTATTATGGTTCATGATAGTTACTGTTTCATTATAATAACTTCCCAAAACAATATTTAGAATTAGATTTTGTGGTCCATGGTTTGGAGACATGGTTTCATTACCTCTTTATTGAGAAATTCATAGTTTTTAAGAATCATAAGTGTTTGAATCATAGTTTCTCACAAATAGATTTGAATTTAAGATAAATTATATGGATAGAGTCTTTGCATATGTCTGAAATCAACTTAATGTATAGACTAGTTAAATGAAAATTTGTGGAGAATGTATTGAGCATGAATTCATATTCTTAGTTTGATAATGTTAGGATGATAATCCATATTCATATTCAATACATCATCTACCATGTTTCTCAAGAACACATCATCATAAATTGTATGTGGATCATAATCGCTGACCAATTCTATTTGAGGTGAGTTATCATGTGTTCTTGAGAATCTCCAAAATTCATGGAAATCATCATTTTCATAGGTATAAAATGTTAGCTTCTCAATATAGAGGCCCTTTTTATATACATTATTGTGTTTTTTGAGTTGGAATATTGGTTGTATTTTCCAAAAATATTTATTTTAGTGAAAAATGTGTTCTATGTATCTTATTTGAAGAAGTAAAAACTAGATCCTGATCATGTGATTCGATTGGATCATGTTGACCAAGATCTGGATACTATGATAATTCATGTGCTATTATGGATTGTGTATAGGCAAGTGAATATATTATGTGGGAAAATAAACATTCTAGTGCAGGTTTTATGGAGACATGGTAGATTCAAGAAGAAACATTGGAGCATGAAAAAGAAATGGTGTATAAATGGTGTGTAATTTTCCAAGATGGTAAGGGTTTTCTACATTCTAAGGACAGAAAGGCCAATGGTGGGGAGAATGTAGCACCCTAGATTCAGGTATGTGGCCCTTTATTCATGTATTTTGAGTCTATATAACGTTAGGGTTAATTTTTTGGAAGGTTAAATGGGGTTTTGGTACATTCGAAAGGCCTTTCTAGAGGTTTACAGTTTATACATGGTTAGTAGAAACCGTTCAGAATATGCAAGAAACCACACTAGGGATGATAGTAGGAACTGGGTAGGTGCACAGTTAGCACATAGCTTGGACAAATCATGTGTATTCTCAGGAGAAAATCTGAATATTTAAATAGAGGGTAAAACATTGTTGGACCATGTTTTGTCTAACAGTGCAAGCCAACTATGTAGGGTATGACCAAAATAGTGTAGCACAAAATAGTTGGCAAATTATTTTCCAAATGGCGTGGACTAAAAATATGACATATGGTTTGACCTTCTTAAAATTTATATCTAATCCTAATTAGAACCTTCATCCGTTGTTTTTTCCATAATCCTCCCATAACATGATTTTTTTTCTCCCACAGCATGATAGATGATCCCTATAAATCTGTGAGAGATCCTCAGGAAAATCAAAGTGTTTTGGAGGCCCAAATTCATCTTTAGGGGTTCATTCTTCCTTTTTCCACTTATATCCAATTTCCATATCTATCTTAGAATCATATATCTAGTTAATTATGGAAATACCTATGTGTTATGAATGGTTTTATGATGAGTTCTTGTTGGATCTAGTGAAGGAAACATGAGTTTTAATTGGATCATAAAATTTTTGTGTTTTTATTTGTTTTTAACAACCATTGGGAAGTATGTGGATTCTATCTTGACTACACTTAATTTAGATCATGATGAATTAGTTTTATTTTTATGATTTTGATGAAATTTTTTTGAAATCTTGGTGTGACTACTGATGAAACATATTGTATTGGTATTAGGTTATAAATTGTGGAAAGTTGATTGGTTTTGGAAAACCACTTTGTTAATAATTTAAATTGGTGATTTAAAAGTTATGTTTGGTTTATTGAATGTAAATTATTTCATGAAATTATTTAATGAAATAAAAAAATTTATAGAAACAAACTACCATGATAATGGGAAAAAAGGGATGAGCTTATTTGAATGGGATATATAATGGTTGTGAAGTACAACCATCAAATGGTATGGATTATGGATTTGAATTTCCACCATCAATAGTGACACAAAACATGGGTGTATGTGTTTGTGGTTTTGTGTGTGGACTTGGAAAATAATATTCCAAATCTAATGAGAAATGTTTTAAAGGATTTGTCGATTATTTCCTTGGATAAATGGTTTGTGAATTTTATATGAACTATTTTTCTACCTAAAAGTGTTTTATATAATGTGATTACAAGATTTTTCCTTGTGGCATGAATTAGTATCTCATTGGGGAAATTATACTGATTTCAGACTCGCCCCTTATTGTGAACAATTTTCTATTTTCAGGTTTCACCTATTAAGAAATAGGTAAAGGTGTAGAATTTTATTTTTTCAGTGATTCTTCTTGATATTGGGGGCATGGAATGTTCAGTTAGATCTTGGAGTGTGTGGGGTGTTTCTTGTTTTTTTCCCTTTGGTGTTTTGAGTTTTTGGCTTTTTTGGTCCTCTTGAGTATGTATGTTGGTTTCCTCGTGTAATTTGATATGGTTGGTTGGTTTGGTTATGTTTTCTGTTGTATTTTTTACTCCTTCATGATATAGAGATTTTTTGTTATTGTTTTTATGGTTTTTATGTTTTATATTTTAAATGGTGAATCATCCCTTAAATTTTCTTGATTCCCTTGGTATTTATTGCATACCTTTTCTGTCTTGGCAATGTCACCTAAGGCCTAATACCTCCCCCATCACTTCTTATGCCAATGAGAATGGGTGGGATGTTAAATCATCAGTTTCCATTAGAAACACAATTTAGATCCTATGGTGTTAAGAGTAGAATTTATTTCATATAATCTGAATTTGGATGATTATGTTTTTTCCTTTTTCCTATTTTTAATCTAGATTAACCCTATTTACCATTTACTGATGTGATAATTCTTACAATGGTTACTATTCATTTTGGAAAAAAATAAAAATCCTATATTTTCCAAATTTGAACCTCCTAATTCTAAATATATAATTAATTTTATCTAATTCAATACCAATATGTGGCATAAAGTAATTTTAAAGTAAGTGTGAAAAAAGTAAAAAAAAACTAGTTTTAGAAGAAAAAAATACTTTTAATCATAAAACTAGATTTATTATTATCCATTTCCAAGAGAAATATTTTTTTAATTATTTAAAAAATTTACCTAGTAAATAATATATAAATTTTAGTAAAATTGTTCACCAATAAGGATTAATTTAATTTATTAAGATAATAATACACTACCCTCATAAAAACTATTTTGTATAAAAATATTTGTTTCTATTTCAAGTGATTTATATTTTCATTTATATTCAATTGATAACCAATTAATTAATTGTATATATATATAACCATACATATTTCATAACTTATTTATTATTATTTATTTTTTGAAATCCAATGGTAGGACAATAACTCCTATTTTAAATAATAATATTTTAATTGAGTATTTTGGTTTGTTTAAACTTGGTGTTGTGTGTAACACATGATATCAAATTAATGAAATTATTTGAAGATAGATATTTCATAAAAATATCAGGGTTTTTGTAAAACCCCGAGATTTTATGATATATATTATTTTTATTTTATTTGATCTTCTATTATACACTACACGAAGATTAGAATGTACTATATGCAACACCACATTATCTTGCAGTATATGCAACACTATTCTTGGCTTGCAGTACACACAATCGCGACCTACCTCGATAGCGTGTGTAGTACGCAATACCGGGTTTCAGTAAACAACGATATATTGATATAATATTATTATGGACTAGCCATTATGAAGAGTGTTAACTACATTTTGAATTTTATTACATTATTATTCATCTTACACATTTTCTAGATTATGGTATGAGAACAATATAAATTTTTCATGTAAAATATTTATTTTTCAAGAATTGCAGTTTTCCCGACTTTTGATGGCACACCGACCTTAAATCTTGTTTTTTACATGTCTATAAGTTCAATTTGACAAAATAAAATTCTTATTTGGAATCAGGATATAAAAATTTACTTTGGATAAATTTTTCATATTATTCTGATAACTTTCATATTTTAATGAATAGTAAAAACACGCTATATTTTAATTAAAAACAAATTTTTTCATCACAATAATTTATATGTTTATATTATCTTTTAATTGGTTTTAAAGTGTAATTAGAATATATTTTTACCATTTAATCCAATTTTTTTCATTGGAATAAATTTCACTTTGATATTGGATATAAACAAGTATCATTCTTTTGATAGTTTTTGTTTCTTAAAAACACACTATTTGTTTTGATAACGGGAATGAATTTTAAAATTAATTAATGAAACTTCTATGTTTTGGATTTGAAAAAATAGACATCAATTTTGAATTCGGAATATAAAATAATTCTTAGGTTGAATTTTTGGTATTTTTCTGAAAAACTTCAATTTTCGATGAATAGTGAAACCACTTAGTGGTAGTTAAAAAAACTGACTTTTTCATTTAACTAAAATTTTACCACTTCTGTGAATTGAATTTCGAAAATCCTAGAGACACGGTTAATATCAAAGACTAAAATGTGGTTCATTGTGATGAAATTTTTTTTTTGGTGAATAGTAGCTTTTTACTTTTATTTACCACGGTTAAAAGTAAATAGGGTAATTAAGGGTAAAAATGATATTAATATTACCCCAAAACATGTCGTAATTCTATTGGATATTGTAATTCGACCAAAAACAACCTTAGGAATAAAATTTGACCGTTTAGGCCCACTTGGATTATATTAGGACATTTAATATTATATTATTTAAAGAACAGTTAAAATAATTAAAATCAAAGTTTAATAACTATAACATTTTTAATATAGGGTTATATATAAGATAAATTAGACTATAAATATTCATTAAAAAGCTAAAAATATTTCCTACATAATGGTATTTTATTTATAATATTTAGACATTAGATAGTTTAATTATTTTTGACACAATGATGATGCATTAATTATCTTATTAATGAAATATTAACATAATTGATGATATAAATACCCAAATAAATGTAATTTGAGACTTTTTATGAATTCCAATAATCTTCTAGGTTAATATGACATGTGTTTATGGAGTTAATTAACTTTTTAAGAACTAATAAATTGGTTATGATTTTCAAAAAAATCAATTACCAAATAGTGTCAAAATTGACATAAAATAGTTTTTAAAACAAATATTATATTATTAATTGTAATGTTATTCCTAAAAATATAAGGTTCTGCCAAATGACATAGATAAGGTTATATATATTAATAATAAACATCCTGGGATTCTTTTTTCTTGTTATAGTAAGTTTATTAACCTTATAGTGTAAGATAACAAGAAGACACGGTAAAAGTAAAATTATTTAACTTAATGTTAAATCTAATTGATAAGGTTAAAATAGAAACCTAAACTTGTCGAAATTCTATTGGATGAGAGGATTTCGACTCATCACCACCTTAGATTAGAAATAAATCAAATTGGAGCTATTAAAAACCGAATATGACTTTATAATAAAATAATATTTTAAGTTTTTCTATAGTGCCCCTCTCCTCCCTTATAAAAGGGCACCTCCTCCCTCTCTTCCACACACCACTTTGAGCCTTCAAGCTCGGACAAACCCTGTCAATTTTAATTCTACACTTCCCTAGAAACATCCTATTGGTCATGGTCTTCTTCAAAGACCATCTTTAGTTCCCTAAGAGGAGGTTACGAAGAGGCGCTTCAAAGAAGAGGTAATGTCTGTTACTGATTCTTTCAACTTTATTTATTCTTCTACTTCTACTTATTTAGTTGTTTAATTATGAAGTAATAACATAAGTATCACTAATATACTGGTATTTTATTATAAATATGAAACACCCCTATTTCACCTTCTATCTATCCTACGGAAAATGAAATCACCACGCGTGCGTACGTACGGAATACTGTCTCTACGCCGTGGTGTAATATGTTTTCGACCACCACCTTACTTGGATGGATGTAATGGTGTAAATAAATAACTATATATGACTATTTTAAAGTGATATTGATTTTGAAATATTATACATACACTTCAATACAATTCCACGATCATGGTAATGATATAATCGCGCGTGCATACGTACGGAAGACCGTCTCCACGACGCGATGAGATTCATTCTCAATGATTAACCATTAATGAATGATTATAGAGTATATATAATAAGTAATAATGAAATGTATGACATAATAATGATACAGTATTTTGGTATATATATGTATTTCATATACTTAATTCCATTCAATTCAATAAGAAAATGAAAATAGCGTTCATGCATAAGTACGACCTACCGTCTCCATAAACGGTGTATTTCATTCCATTTATCGATCTGTCATATATATTTATATTCTGAATATATATTATATATATATCATGTTTTACATTCTGGAATTATGTAAATCAAGATATAAGTAATAATATCAATAACAACAAGTCAAAACTCATATGATAAATGAAACGATTTTACCCAAAACGGTGCTTTAACATGGAATTTACAAAAGAACGGGTAATATAAAGTCATAAGTGAACCATATATGATATCATAATAATGAATATGATTCTATAATAAGTCAATTACATTATTAAAATCATTATACAGGAGGTTTGGAAACATATGAATCATATCAGACATAAGGTAATGGATAACCTTTCCTATCTCACTCTTATCCGAGATTGTTTATTCGTAAGTATTTTATGGGGTTATTGTTATCATCCAAGTCCATGTTTTCTAAAAGTGAGTTTATGTATGTTTAATTTCTTTTTTACCCATTTTTTCTTTTACTACATTGTATGTAAGGAATCTTTCTTTTGTTTACGTTACGAGGTACTTTTTGACTTTTCCGACAAAAGTACTATAAGAATGTTATTTTTAAATTATACGGCATGAAAGGATTTTTACGGTTTTATAAAGCCTTATTTTCATGAATCTTACTCCAAAAGATTTCAGGACTATTTTCAATAAAATCCTTTTCTTTTAAAATTTCTTGACATTTTTTGAAAGGAAAATGATTTTGAAGAAGAAAGGATATTTTCTTGAAGAATTCATTTCAAGTGTTTTATCAGAAGCATTTTTCATCTAAGATGACATTATTTCATATGTGTGTGTTTAAAGTATAATGTCTCTATGATTTAAATAGTTTCACTTTTCTTATTATGAAATGATATCCATTTCTTTTATATGTATTATGTGATGATGGGATGATGTTTATGAAACCCATTTTATTTATTGGGTTATTATGAATGATGTATGTTTATTTTATGGCACAAGTAAGAATGATTTCATTGTGAGATGGGTGGGACCTATATCTCCCTACAATGCATTGGGTAAAGATTTATATCTCATGAGATAGACATGGCTGGAACGGTAAGTTAATCAGGTTCAGTAATACAGGATTGGAATAAGGAGTGAACTCGATTCAGATAGGGACATTGTCCACTAAGATGGTCTTGGCAGTAATGCCTTGGCTACTATGGAAATCATATCATGTGCTTAATGTTTTTCCACAATTACAAGTTTTAATTACAAGCTATTTTATCATTATTGATGTTCTATTTTGATATATGCCTTACGTACTTCCATGTTTTATGTCATTGCACAAGATTTCGATGTTTAAACATTATGTACATGTTTTTATGTTCAAATGTATATGGTTTGTTTTATTTTCTCCATGCTTACCCTTAATGAGCATTTGAGCTCACCCTTTTTATGATTTCTTCTCCCCAGGATATAAAGAATGGTTTTAGGTACGAAAAAAGGGGAATATCTTTATGGGGGATGTTGAAGATCTTTCACCATGATTAGAAGATTACGTTCCAAGTTTCCAAAGACACTACACTATTACGGTCCTTGTGTGTCTGTTTTTTTAGGTACTATGTATTCCAAAAAAGTGATGTAATATCCATGTACGTCAAGCTTTGGGTATCTACAGTTGGTATCAGAGGAAAGGTTTAGTTAACCTTTGGAAACTAGGATGCGAAAACTTTAGTTGGATCCCTAGAGATATTTCTAAGGTATTTCTAGGGATGTCCATAAGGTTAAGTATAAGTATAGGTTATAATCCTAGAATTACGGTAACAATCTTAGAATTAAACCTAAGATGTTTGATATTTAAGGTACTCCCCCATTATTATGTTGTTTTCCCTAGCATGATTTTTTCCTCTCATGCTATTATTTTTGGGTTTTAGACGATGGCTAGAACCCGAAGGAACCGTATTGATCAATGTAATGGACAATGCTATGATTTTCTTCCTGAATAACCAAATGTGATGGGATATGGAGTAAAAAATCTTTTTTCTATAATTACACAAGCTATGAATCATTATGGACTTCCAAATGAGTAGATAAGGGACCAATATTCTATTGAGTCCTTCATGAGGCAACGTCCACCTTCTTTCAGTGGGTCTTCTGATCCATTTGTTGCTGAACAATGGATCAGTACCATTGAAAATATATTTTCTATACTTCACTATTTAGAGCATGAAAAAAGTCATTTTGGCAGTTTACTGTTTAGAAGTTGAAGCAGACCAGTGGTGGACTCTAATTGAGAATACAATGCTTCGAGATGAAATTGAATCCATGGTATGGTATGAGTTCAAGAACTTATTTTTCAATAATTACTTCCCTCGTATTATTTGAACAAAGATGGAAAAGTATTTCCTTGAACTTAAGCAAAAGGATGATTAATCTGTTTGTATATACAAGGCGAATTTTACAAGTCTTTCAGGGTATTCATCTAGATTTATCATCCAACATGAAAGTAAAGTAGATCGATTCTTCAGTGGCGTAAAACCAAGTATTCGAAGGGAATTAGCTATAAGATACTTCAGTAGCTATGAAGAAATTGTGTGTTGTGCTATCAAGGTAGAAATGGAAGTTGGTGTAACATATCCATCACATGGTTTTGAAAAGAAAAGAAAGATGAGTTCAAGGAGAAATCTCATAATAATGGTGAAAATAAGATAAATTTTTCCTTATGCTCAATGTTTGGAAAGAAGCATGATGGAGAATGTCTTAAAGGGACTATAAAATGTTTTAAGTGTGGAAAAGAAGGTCATCGAGCAGCTGAGTGTATAAGTAATGGAAAAAGTTTTGCTAATGATGTGAATAAAGAAAATACTGCAGATAACTCACCACCAACACTTCAATGCTTCAAGTGTAAGGAAATGGGGCATTATGCTAATAAATACCCTAATACATGGGTTAATGATGTTCAACGTGAGCAACCTCTTAAGTAAAAGGATAAAGGGAAGTCTCATGCGATCACTGTTTGTGATTTTGAGTATGAAAATGATGTTGTGTAATGATTAAGTGTTTATGTAGTGGGATTTCAAAATAGTATCATGGAATCTCATTTATGGAATCGTGGAATTTTAGAATATATATGTATTGGTTTTCAATAATTATATTGTACTAGTAACCATGAAAACGTGATTGAAATATTTTTGGAAAGTATATGAAATTTGCATAATGAAGGGATAAGGATAAAATTATATGATAGTAATCATGATCTCATGACTAAAATAAGGACAAAGTGATATCATGGTTTGAGTATATAAAAATTTTGGGATTTGGTATGTGGAAGGAGTTAACCTTTGACAGCATTCATGTTTTCACTAAGGTTAAATGGGTATTGATTTTTTTCAAGAGAATACATGATTAAGGTATTCACATGATTGGAATGTGATCAACAAGAAATATTGGGGATAAATGATGGTATACACATGCTCGGTAGATGACATTTATAGTAATTTTTTTCTTTATACTATAAACCTGAAAAAATGTATTTTGGATAAGCCTAATGATTTGAAATGGATTATGTTGAACATTAGTCAGTTTAAGGCTAGAACTGTTTTCGATATTATCGATGGAATTTCATAATGATGTAATTTTAGAAAAAGGAAAACATGCAGGATGGGCGACAACCCATCGCATTGGACAAGGCTGTGGGAATCGAACCCACGACCGAAGTGCGACTGGACTTTATCGCATACCACTGGCCTACAGGAAGTCCCTGGTTAGTAGAAACTAGTTTTATTTTATTAAGAGGTATGATATATGAAGTATAAGTTCATTTTTGGAATCATATATGATTAACCTCACCATAGATGGACTTATGTATATTTGATAACTTTTTCTAACCTTTTGTTTGAAACAGATGGAATGACCCATCAGTCTATCACATGATCTGTTAACACTTCACGAATACCAAATTTAACTTCATTTCTTTAAGAGATGAAGTGGAAATTGTTCAAATCATGAACAATAGTGAGATTATACCAAAATCAAGCAAGTATTTTTTCTAATTCAAAATTTTCAACTTTAGGGAAATGATATTGAAAACCAAAAATCTTTTCCTAGTGCTCCTATATCTGATGAATCAGATGGTACCTTAGATCATCACAAATTTATGGCTTTGTGATTGATGACTTTTTCATAGCCATGTTCTCTACCACTCTCCATCAGAACTAGATGGTTAGATTTTTCTTCCATATCCATATTTTCACCTATGTTCTCCTATATAGAAACCCAGTGATGAGTTACTTTGTGTAATCATTACATTTCATACTTTAGTTTTTAAAATTATGTTTTAGTATTCCTTTTTACGATGTGGGTTTCTATGAATAGTAAACGATTTATAACCCCGACGAATTTGGAGGATGAAAATCATTTTAAGGGGGGTAGAATGTAACACCCTGAGATTTTATGAGATATATTATTTTTAATTTCTTTGATCTTCTATTATACACTACATGAAGATTAGAATGTACTATATGCAACACTGCGTTAGCTTGTAGTATATGCAACAATATTCTTTCCTTGCATTACACGTAATCGCGACCTACCTCAATAGCGTGTGTAGTACGCAATACCGAGTTTCACTAAACAACGATATATTGTTATTATATTATTATGGACTAGCCGTTATGAATAGTATTAACTACATTTTGAATTTTATTACATTATTATTCATCTTACACTTTTTCTAGAATATGGTATGAGAACAAAATAAATATTTCGTGTAAAATAATTATTTTTCAAAAATTGCAGTTTTCCCACCTTTTGATGGTACACCCACCGTAAATCTTGTTTTTTACATGTCAATAAGTTCAATTTGAAAAAATAAAATTATTCTTTGGAATCAGGATATAAATATTACTTTGCAATAATTTTTTCATATTATTCTGATAACTTTCATATTTTAATGAATAGTAAAAATACGCTATATTTTAATTAAAAACAACTTTTTTCATCACAATAATTTATATGGTTAGATTATCTTCTTAATTGGTTTTAAAGATTAATTAGAATATATTTTTACCATTTAATCCATTGTTGTTCATTGGAATTAATTTCACTTTGAAATTGGATATAAACAAGTATCATTCTTTTGATAGTTTTTGTTTCTTAAAAACACGCTATTTGTTTTGATAACGGGAATTAATTTTAAAATTAATTAATGCCACTTATATGTTTTGAATTTTGAAAAATAGACATAAATTTTGAATTCAGAATATCAAATAATTCTTAGGTTGAATTTTTGGTATTTTTCTGAAAAACATCAATTTTCGATTAGTAGTGAAACCACTTAGTGGTGGAAAAAAAACGGACTTTTTCATTTAAATGAATATTTACCACCTATGTGAATTGAATTTCGAAAATCAGAGAGACACGGTTAATATCAAGGACTAAAATGTGGTTCAATGAGATTAAAATATTTTTGGTGAATAGTAACTTTTTACTTTTATTTACAACGGTTAAAAGTAAATAGGGTAATTAAGGGTAAAAATGATATTAATATTACCCCAAAACATGTCCTAATTCTATTGGATAAGTTTAATTCAACCAAAAACAACCTTAGGAATAAAATTTTACCATTTTAGGCCCACTTGGATTAGATTAGGACAATTAATATTATTTTATTTAAAGAATAGTTAAAATAGTTAAAATCAATGTTTAATAAATAAACCATTTTTAATATAGGGTTATACATTATAGAAATTCGGCTATAAATATTAATTAGAAAGATAAAAATATTTCCTACATAATGGTATTTTTTTATAATTTTTAGACATAAAATAATTTAATGTATTTATGACACAATGATGATGCATTAATTATCTTATTAATGAAATATTAACATAATTGATGTTATAAATACCCAAATAAATGTAATTTCAGACATTTTATAAATTCCACTAATTTTAAAGGTTAATATTCCATGTTTTTATTGATTTAATTAACTTTTTACGAAATAATAATTCTGTTATGAGTTTCACAAAAATCAATTCCCAAATAGTGTGAAAATTGACAAAAAATAGTTTTTAAAACAAATATTATATTATTAATTGTTATTTTATTTCTAAAAATATAAGGTTTGTCAAAATTACATAGATAAGGTTATATATGTTAATAATACACAACCTGGGCTTTGTTTGTCTTGTTATAGTAAGTTTGTTAACCTTATAGTGTAATAAAACAAGAAGACACGGTAAAAGTTAAATTATTTAACTTAAAGTTAAATCTAAATGATAAGGTTAAAAAAGAAACCTAAACTTGTCTAAATTATATTGGATGAGAGGATTTAGACCCATCACCACCATAGCTTCGAAATAAATCAATGTGGAGCTATTAAAAACCGAATATGACTTTATAATAAAATAATATTTTAATTTTTCCAAAGGTACCCCTCTCCTCCCTTATAAAAGGGAACCTCCTCCCTCTCTTCCACACACCACTTTGAGCCTTCAAGCTCGGGAAAAACCTGCCAATTTCACTTCTACACTTCCCTAGAAACATGCTAGAGGTCCTGGTCTTCTTCAAAGACCATCTTTAGTTACCTAAGAGGAGGTTAAGAAGAGGTGCTTCAAAGAAGAGATAATGTCTATTACCGATTCTTTCAAATTTATTTCTTCTTCTACTTATACTTTTTTAGTTGTTTCATTATGAAGTAATAACGTCAGTATCACTCATATAATGTTATGTTATTATAAATATGAAACAACCCTATTTCAACATCTATCCATCCTAGGGAAAACAAAATCACCGCGTGTGCGTACGTACGGAATACCGTCTCCACGCCGTGGTGTAATCTGTTTTCAACCACCACCTTACTTGGATGGGTATAATGATGTAAATAAATAACTATATATGATTATTTTAAAGTGATATTTATTCTGAAATATTATACATACACTTAAATATAATTCCACGATCATGGGAATGATATAATCGCTCGTGCATACGTACGGAATACCGTCTCCACGACGCGATGAGATTCATTCTCAATGATTAAACATTCATGAATGATTATAGAGTATATATAATAAGTAATCATGAAATATATGACATAATAATGATACTGGATTTATGTATATATAGATATGTATTTCATCTACTTAATTCAATTCAACTCAATAAGGAAACGAAAATAGCGTTCATGCATACGTACGACCTACCGTCTCCATGAATGGTGTATTTCATTCCATTTATCGATCTCTCATATATATTTATATTCTGAATGTATATATATATCATGTTTTAGATTATGTAATTATGTAAATCAGGATATAAGTAATAATATCAAGAACAACAAGTCGAAACTCGTAAGTTAAATGAAACGATTTTACCCAAAAAGGTGCTTTAACATCAAATTTACAAAAGAACGGGTAATATAATGTCATAAGTGAACCATATATGATATCATAACAATGAATATGATTCTGTAATAAGTCAATGACATTATTCAAATCATTATACAAGAGGTTCAGAAACATACAAATCATATCGGACATAAGGTAAGGGATAACCTTTCCAATCTCGTTCTTTTCCGAGATTGTTTATTCGTAAGTATTTGTTGGGGTTATTGTTATCATCCAAGTCCGTGTTTTATAAAAGTTTTTTTATGTATGTTTAATGTCCTTTTTACCCATTTTGTCTTTTAATACATGGTATGTAAGGAATATTTCATTTGTTTACGTTACGAGATACTTTTTGACTTTTCCAACAAAAGTACTAGAAGAATGTTATTTTTAAATTATACGGCATGAAAGGACTTTTATGGTTTTATAAAGCCTTATTTTCATGAAGCTTCCTCCAAAATATTTCATGACTATTTTCAAAAAAATCTTTTTATTTTAAAATTTCATGACATTTTTTGAAAAGAAAATGATTTTGAAGAAGAAAGGATATTTTCCTGAAGAAATCATTTCAAGTGTTTTATCAAAAACATTTTTCATCAAAGATGACATTATTTCATATGTGTATGTTTCAAGTATAATGTCTCTATGATTTACATGGTTTCACCTTTCGTATTATGAAATGATATCCATTTCTTTTATATGGATTATGTGATGATGGGATGATGTTTATGAAACCCATTTTATTTATTGGGTTATTA
Source organism: Viscum album (assembly GCA_963277665.1). Lineage (NCBI taxonomy): Eukaryota > Viridiplantae > Streptophyta > Magnoliopsida > Santalales > Viscaceae > Viscum > Viscum album. Next base: position 558,575,186 of record OY728138.1, read on the forward strand.
TGAATGATGTATGTTTATTTTGTGGCACAAGTAAGAATGATTTCATTATGAGATGGGTGGGACCTATATCTCCCTACAATGCATTGGGTAAAGATTTAAATCTCATGACATAGACATGGCTGGAATGGTATGTTAATCCGGTTTAGTAATACAGGACTGAAACAAGGAGTGAACTCGATTCAGATAGGGCCATTGTCCACTAAGATGGTCTTGGCAGCAATGCCTTGGCTACTATGGAAATCATATCATGTGATTAATGTTTTTACACAATTACAAGTTTTTCTTACAAGATATTTTATCATAATTGATGTCCTATTTTGATCTATGCCTTATATACTACCATTTTTATGTCATTTCACAAGATTTTGATGTTTAAACATTTTGTACATGTTTTTATGTTCGAATGTATATGGTTTGTTTTATTTTCTCCATGCTTACCCTTACTGAGCATTTGAGCTCACCCTTTTTATGTTTTATTTTCCCCAGGATATAAAGAATGGTTTTAGGTAAGAAAAAAAGAGGAAGATCTTTATGGGATATGTTGAAGATCTTTCACCACGATTAGAAGATTGCGTTCCAAGTTTCCAAAGACACTAAACTATTACTGTCCTTGTGTGTTTGTTTTCGTTATGTACTAAGTATTCTACAAAAGTAATGTAATGTCTATGTACGTCAAGATTTGGGTCTCTACAATTTTAAAATAGATAAATGAATTCTCTAGGAAAAATAATTATTTCATATGAGAGAAATAAACCTCATCCTAGATATCCATTTATATTTTATTTCCTAAATATGGGGAACCTGGGAATTATTTGAGTCAATGACCCCTTTTAAAGGTTAAATCATAGAATTATAAAGGACATATGTTAGAATAGTCTTTTAATTGGATGTATTTAAGTAGTTATACGTTATATTAAAGAAATATATTATGGATGTATTTTAATCAATGGTATTTTTTTCATAAGAATCATGAAACGCCTTAGGATTGTGTTTAGTTTTTGAACAATATATGTATCCATATAGGATTAAATTAAGGATTAAAAATACCCTCATGGGTTTAGGAGTGTATGTTTCAACAAAAGTTCATAGAAACCAATTTTTAGGTTTTAAATAATTGTATTTTAATGTGATTAATGAACTTTTGGGGGTTGTTTTATTGGGTTGAGGTATAAGTAAACCTTAGGTTAAACATGAGATTTTATTTGAGGAATAATGCTTATTTCATAAGTTTATTGGTATTGATAACAATTTGGGTTGATAGGATCATTAATATTAATGTAATTATATTAAATTAATATTATTTCATTTTGTGGAAAAAATAAGATGTATAGAAAACAATAGTGGTTAAAATTTGATTTGACGATTAATGTTATTTTTTAGGAAGGTCATATTATTTTTGGTAATGTTATAGTAATTATATTAAAATAGATTTATAAAAAGGAAAACCTATATGTCAGGTGACGACCCATCACATCCTACAAGGCCACGAGTCTTGATCTCATAACTAAAAGGAGAACATTGTATAGTGCCTACCACTAGCCTATGTAATGTTTTGTTAAGTATGGAATTGTTGTTACTTAAATGATTTCATAGATAAATATTACGAGGAACCTTCGGTGTTTCAATTTAGGTTTATAGATTGAGGTATTATATTAGATACCTTATACTATCAATTTTGATTTTGGTAAATATTCAGAGACATACGTAATAAATTTTCATTCTTTAATGAGTCGTATGATACATTAAAAACAATTTTATTTCTTCAGGCATAAAAATAATCTTTGAAATTCATTTCATAAAGTAATAAATGAATTGTAAATTAGTCGAAGAACCACCAAAGGATTAAATTTTTATTATGAAATAAAAACATATAAAGTAATTATATTTTATGGTGTTCTCTATCATTATAGTAAAATAATCCCTCAAATTTAGTTAAAGGGTCATGAAACAAAAAAATTATATTTCCCTTAATTTTAATTGAATTAATGGTGAATTTAAAACTACATCAGTTTATGGTTTTAGAGTTATTAACATTCACATGATCATTCACTTTCTTGTGATCCATTGTCTCTATTACACTCTTTAATTATTTAGGCATTATGATTTTATTCCATGTCCATATTTTCACTTCCCGTTAATTTTTTCCTATTTAAAAACGTAGTTATGTGTTATTAGAAATTGCCTTTGTACATCCTTTTATCTATTATCAAGAGGAAGTATTATTTACCTTTTTAACAATGTTGGAATTTGACAAAGTTATTTTCATATAAAAACCTTATTTCTTGCGTGTATGTTTTTATTGAAATGATAAAATTTATTTATTATTGGGAGAATGAAACTCCCTGATATTTTAAAATAATAACATTATTTTTTTATTGAGTATATGACACGCAATACTAATCATAAATAACATGTGAAATATATTGTTTAAATATGACCATTATAAACTAGCCATTAAATATGAAGGTAAGAATATGGATAATTAATTTATTAAAATTATGTGGTTTACCCATGTATAAAATAAATTAATTGGAACCAATTGATTATAAATTAAAATAGAAAAACATGATAGTAAAAAATAATTATTTGTGAAAGAAATGTATTCGCACGATGATTTTTTATCTTAATAAATAAAATTAATCAGTATAGGTCAATTACTATAATGATATTTAAATATAATATATTCAATGAAATTTTTTATCATTCATCTAATATTTTTATAATAATTGGTCAAGAATAAATACAATTTTATTCTTAAAAAATGTATTTATTTAAAAAAAGTGTTTCATTGTGTTTACTCCCTTATTTAAAAATTAATTTTTTCCAATTTTAGAAAACATAAATGAAAAAATAAAATTCATTTTTAAAAATAATTTTTCAAAATTATATTAGAGTGATATTATGATAATTTTATTAAAATATTACTTTTTCGATAAATATTGAAAAGTATTGATTTTAAAATAAATATCTTTTAATTTTAATCATTTACAAAGTTGCATTTTGTTTCAAATTGTTTTAAAAATAATATTTGTAAAATTATATTACTATTAATCTAATTTATTTACATGGAATAATTTATATGTTTATTTTTTATATAAATTCCTTGTATACTTATAGAAAATTCTTTAGAAAACCACATTTTCATCACGCTTACAGGTTTAATTTTAAAATAAATTCTTTCACTTATGTGAATTTTATTAGATGAAATGTATTCTATATTTGGAATAAAAATAATTAATATTAGGTAATATAGTCAACTTTATTTTTCATCATTATAATACCCTAATGTTTTATGGTATGTATCTTCATAATTAAATTCAATTTATTTGATATCTTATGTTGCACACAACACCAAGCTTAAATGAACCATTGTATACTATTAACAATTAACATGGTCATTGGAATAATAATGTGATGATTAGGAATAGTAATATGACCTTTAAAATAATAACCACACCTATAAAAGTCTAGATAAAATTTAAGTATCTCATAAATGTAAATATGATATATTTATATCATGGAATAAGTAAATAAATGTTTTAAAAATGATAAACTAAGTGTTAGAGTTTTTGTGAAATGAAATGTTTATTTATAATTTTACAATTAATATAATGATTTAAAATAAAATTTATTCTTATTAAATATATTCCTAAATTAATATGTTTTTGGAATATAATTATAAGATAATTTTATGGGATCATTATTATTTTTTCAAAGTGTATTAAAATCTGTTATAATATTAAAATTAGTATTTTTCGAATAAATGATGAATTTTTTAAAAAATAAATTTTCTTAATATGAAAATTATTTTCATAAAATAGAATTTATTTTTAAAATCTAAACATCTTAAAATGTTTATGGTTAATTTTTTATATTTTTCTGAAATAGTTGAATTTTCATGAATAGTAAAATACGTTAATTTATGGAATTTGACATTATAAGTTAAATACATAAATTTTGTAGTACTTTTTTAGGTATGAACCCATTAGTTTGAACTCACTTCCACCATTTACTATACTTTTTACAATAATTAATACTATAGCTAGTCTTTAGCCCAATCAATAAATAAATGAATAAAATATTCAAAAAAACACCCTTCTCTTCCACTATAAATACCACCCATCACCACCCCTTATCCTCACAACTTATAATAAATTTAGCTTGTATAAATTCTCTTCTATTCCATTTACAATCCTATTCCCCATATCCAAGAATTTTTTATCTTATCAAAATACCAAATCCAATTGTCTTAAGAAGGTTCCCAAGGATACAACATTCAAGAGGTAGAATCCCCCTTTCTCTTTTAATTTTATTTTATTTTCTTATCCTCTCCTAACCTCCCCTATACGAAGTGGAAGGGAAACTATAGTATTATATATATATATACTATAATTTTATTATTATAATGTATTATCCAACATAAAATACATTCCATGGTACTTTTTATTTTAAAAATTAAAATAGTGTTTGTGTTGTGTCGACTCACCGCCTTCGTGGACGATGGGTTTTCATTTTCCATTACCTCCTTTGATGATGCTCATAAAACCATTATTATGTTCAAAATTTTAAAAAAATTATTATAATTTATATCAGAATTTAGAACTGAAATATAAAAATGATGTTAAATAAAGTGACACAAAATCATGATGGTCATAAAACCATCAAAATAAATTAAGACATTTTCGTCAACATTTTTTCTAATGAATCACACTAAGACCATATAAACAAATGAAATATGTGAACGTTTAAAAATATATAATTTCATTAGTACTAAATAGTTTCACTTCTACAGAATATGTTCACATTTTAAAAGAATACACATATTTATACTCAAGGGAACCGACAATAAAACCAAGAAACGAACACTCTCAGAACAATGAGATTAAACATTATAACCCAAAAAATGGACATAAATGAATTTAATAAAATAATAATAAATCTAATATATGTTTAATAGGTTCTTAATTAAGTAATTAATGAATATAATTTGACTATCTGGTACATTAATTACAAGTGCAGAATGATTTTGGACAAGGGTTTCTCATCACACATTAACTTTTATGAGATATATACCTTATTCAACCCTTAATACTTGTGTTTAGTGTACATAATTTCCTTCAATATATCATATCATTATTCTATTTATATTCATGTAATTCAATGTTTCATTTTATGATCATTAATTTATGGGGTATACGGTTCGACTGATTATAATGTGGTAAGGGAATTCTTAACCCGATTTCTATTCACTATGTAAATCTACAACTCCATTGATTATTTCATGATATGAATATGTGTGAACTAATTAGGAATCTATTATGCTAAATTTACACTTGTTTTATGTGCATTTATCTCAGATACAAATAATATATTCATTAAGATAACACTCACACTTTATTTTAAAAATACACTATTAAATGTCTCTTATGCAAAATTTAAAAGGAATTATTTTATTAAACTTATATGGAATGAGAAGATTTTCCCAATTTTATGATGCCTTAATATCTTGAGGAATTAATTTCAGGTTTAAAATGTTATTTTCAAAGTAAAATATTTCTTTTATAATTGTGAATTTTTAATTCAAATGATTTAAAAGTAAAGTGGTATTCCTCTCAAAATATTCTCAATGATTTTATTAGAGTATTTTCATCTATTTCAACACCCTTTGTTTGATATTATTATTAATTTATATTAATCTATTACAGTGACACCTACCTTATTTTATTGAATTTTTTGTGATCTGTTTGACTATGGATTTTATATTTTGAAACCATTCATCATATTAAACTAGATGGTTTATGATTATGATTATTGTTAAGGGATGTTAATAACATCTCATATTCTATTATCAATATGAATATATATATTTACATACATATGTTAATTATGTTTCACCGATTTCATATAAAGATTTCATTGGACGTAGTAAGTTACGGGAGGGGCCAAATATATCCCCTCTAAGAATCGGTAGGTCTCAAGAGACAAACCAATTTGGGTATAAGGTAGTGTATTATCTGATTGTGTATGGGGTATTAGTTGAATCATTGATGGTATGTTTATGATTCCTCAGATTTTTTATTCCCTTATTATGAGATTAGTTATTGATAATTCATGTGATTATTCAAACAGTATAATATCCATGGTTATGTTTCATTAAACATTTTTATTTATATGTAATTACTTGATCAACTTTTCTTCCTTCCATATTTTGCTCAATATTATGTTTTAATGGAATCTATTTTTAGTTATTCACCTTTACTTAATGTTTATATTTATTTATGAAAGCTTCAACTGTAGTCTTAGTCTTGATAAACATATGATCTCACCCCTTTATTATGTAATTTTTACCTAGGATGATTAGATATATATTATTGTTGAAAAGAAAGGATACTATAAGAGAATATGAATTTTTACAATGGATTTACTATGTTTTATTTTATTTCAAGTTGTGATTTAATACTTATGTTTGAATATATTTTTCCAAAGCTACTCAACTATGCAGTACTTTGGGATGCATTCACTTATACTTAATACCAATGTAGTAAATTAGACACAAACTTTGGGATATTGTTGATGGGGTTTTATAGTCATAAGGAATAGTAAATTAAATAAAATTTAGTTATATGAGTTTAGGTTAAAATAGAGTTTTTTGTGTTACATGAACCTGTGTTAAAATTAATTATATATACACATATGACATTTATTTAGTAAATTTTATTCCATATTTATAATTTTTGAAAAAAAATTATCTAATAAGTCTCATTTTTTTAGTGTTAATGTATAAATTACCTAGGTAAATAAAAAAACTAATTATTGGGGTGAATACTAAAATGATAAAAATAATAATAATATTAGAGTATAAGGAAATCAGTTCTTCAAAACATGTTTATTTTTTGTGTTGGAGGTTTTTATCTACCTTAAAATATTTTAACTCTAATATTTATAAATTTTTTAGGCATATTTTTGATATTAGCTTCCCATTATTGAATATTTTTGCGTATTTACAAAAATATCACTCCACCTCATTTATAAAACGACACCTCCTACCCTCACGTTTTCACACCTGTTAATCAATTTATGTCAAAATTAAAAATTATAAAAATATCTCCCCAAAATATTTATACATGGATTATAGATTATTTTCTTCCAAAAATAAAAACATAATAGTCATTATTAAGTGATCCAAAGTATTTTTTCAGGATAATGTAATTGTCTTTAGTATGCTCTTTATTTTTATTGCTTCTCCTTGCGCCTTCACTAAATTATTAATAATTAGAAAATAAAAACAAAAATATCTTACATATACTGAGAAGTTATTATATTTATTTTTAAAAAATATATAAATCTCCTCTTCTAAAAAATGGGAAATGAATCCTTAGATCATGTTTATAGAGGACTGGCAGATCGCAAACTGATGTAATTAATTTTCCATCTCCACCTCTCACAGATGGATATAATGATGGATTTAATATATATATATATATATATATTAAATAGTTATACTTAAATAATTATAATATCATATCTACCTTATTAACTTCCAATCTATTGAAAAACAATAAGGTCACTAGTGCGTGCATATAAACTACCACCACCCTGAAGTGATGTGATTCAATTTTCATTTTATTTTGATATGGATTGTATTGACGGTGGATTTGATGATAATAAATTATTTCTATGATATTATAATTATTCTATAATTTTTTATTATTAATAGAATTTATTTCCTTATCAATTTCAAAAAAATGAAGATAGTGCTCATTTTTATGTATGGCCCACCGTCTACATGAATGGTGTGACTCGTTTTAATATATATAACTTTTATGGACTATTAAAAATACCTATAGAATAAATATTTATGATTTTTATATCTTGTTTAAAATTATTTATATGACATAACCATTATCAATGTACAAGGATTGAATCTACCAAACCAAAAGATACATGAAAAATGACGTATTAATTACCTAAAACAGTGCTTTTAACAATGAATTATTAATAAATGTGTGATAAAATAATATAGATAATTAATATATCAAATGATAAATATTATTATGGTTATTGGATATATTTATAATGAATATATATTTATTATATATGAAAATTTAACATATACAAAATAAGACATATCGGAGGTAAGGGTTGATTTCACAGTCACATTGTTATTTGAAATTACTTATATTTAAGTCTTAAATAAGGAAATTATTTTATATTTATATCATAAACATAATAAATTTTATTATCATCACTCTATTTCTATGAATTAAAAGTTTTCTTTGTAAACTTACTCTCTTTATCAACCCAAAATAATAAAATAGTTTATTTATGGAAAATCAAATTTATTTCTCTCTTTAGAAAAAAATCATCTCTCTTTCATGTCCATGTTTTCAAAAATGTTTTCAAAAATGTTTTGAATATTATAATATGAATTTTTAATATTCATGTTTACCCATTTTTGAATTTTTAAAATATGGCTTATATAGAATTATCCTTTCATTTTTGGAATGAGGTGCATTTTTTAAAATTTTCAACGAAAAACTGAAAATGAGATTTTTTTAAATGTACTTGGCATGAAGGGAATTTCATGAAGTAATGACCACAAAATTATTTTAATCTTCCTTTTAAATCTTCCATTATTATTTTCAAATAAATATTTTTCCCTAAAATTCTTGAATTTTTTAGTTTTCAAAATTGATTTTCAAAGTGAAAAGTTTATATTCCTCTAGAATGTTTTTAACAAAATTTTATGGTATTTTGATTTATCAAAAAACCATTATTTTACATATTATTCATTGGTTATATGTTGTAATTATACCATACATATTATTCCTATTGATTTCTTATGATAACTTTGACTAGGGATATACTATTCTAATTCCATTCACCAAGATATTCTGGCTGTTTTATGATTTTGTATAATGATTTGGGAAAGTATTAACATTCCATAAGTTATTTTTTGAATATTAATTTTATCTTTTATTATGTTTCTAAAATTTATTATAAGTAATTCATTGGATGTAGTAATTTATGGTTAATGACAATTATAGCCCCTTGATGCATCAGTAGATCCCATGAGATAAACTAGCATGGGTATTTGGAAGAGGCTTTAAAGATTTATGTAATATGTCTTGATACAACACCTAGATGGTGTCTTTAAATTGTTAGTAAATATCCATTACCAAGTTATAAGATTAGTTATTAATTTCTAAATGATTATTATATTAGTTATGATATCCAAGGATAAATTTCAAGATAATGTGATTATTTATATAGCATTATTTTTAATCACTTATTCATTCCATAATATTCATTATACTCAAGTTGTTGATTAAATGGAATGTGTTTTTATTAATTTACATTCCCTATATTTATTATTACTTATTTATTCACTATAGATTCTATTGTATTCATACCCTTACTGAGAATCTAATCTTATCTCTTTCTTGTGTTTCCTTTCCCAAGAATGACAAGAAATGTGTTATGATTGATATGGATGGATATGATAAAAGGAATACTGGTGTTATCAAATAAAATACTATATTTTATATTATGTTTTAAAATTTAATGTGAAATTAAATTATTTATCATGTATCTAATATTACTAAACAATTCAATCTACTAGGATGTGATCAGTTATATCAAGGATAAATATAATAAAGTAACCACTGACTCTAGGCTAATAGGGACATGGTTTTTAGAATTGGTATCATATTATGTTTAGTAGATACTATGGGAACTAGATTTAGAAAAATATAAAATAGTAAATATAACCCAAAGAATGGATTTGTGGAAAAGTATATGGATGTGATGGCATCCTAAAGTTTTGGTAAGGTCAAGATTATGCAGTTTTCCTAGAAATACTTCCATATATAGATAATACAAGGAGATATGGTTCTGTAAAAATTGTAATTTGGGGTAATAACTTTGAAAATGGATCATTGGGATTTGACTTAATTATCACCTAGTGCACGATAATGGGCCTTGTTGCACACCTGTTTTAACACTCGTGAAGGATTTATTAGGGTTAATTCAAATTTTATTTATAAACCATAATGAATGATTTTAATATATAATGATAATATAAGATTTTTTCTAAACTAAATTTATACTAGATTGAAAATAATATATCCTTATTTAGACAACCTAAAGTTGATCTTTTATAATTATGATTATTGTTTCCCTTACTATGATTTTTGGTTTTTACCAATGGCTACAATTAGTATGAATGGTGTTAACGCTTAATGTGATTTTGAGTAACCAAATGGGGTGATGAATGATGAAAATATATATTTATTATTACTAATCCATTATACTATTATTTTATTGTTAACCAATTCCTTAACTAACTCTTCGACTCACAAAATAAGAGAAGGATGGAGTCTCGTAAGAGCTTGATTGGTGGAGACTATAGAGGATAGAAGGATCAATTTAATTATTGTTAGAAATTTGTAAATATACATCCAATAGAATGCCCAAAAGAAATAAGGAAATGTTTTTATTTGTAGAAAATAAGGTAATATAGCATTTAATGTTTGAGTAAAAGTGCATATTTCAATGGAGAGAAATTAATTTAATCCTAGAGATCCATTTATAATTCAATGTCTTAAATGTGTGGAACCTATGAATTATACAATTCAATGACATATTTTAAAGGTTAACTCTTAGATCAATAAATTACCTATGATATACCAATAATTTATGTGACAGGATTTAAGTATTTATGTATTGGATTTGGTAATTTTTTTGATGTATTTTTTTCAATGGTGTTTTAGTTACAAGAATCCTAAAACATATAATGATTATGATAATTTTCGGAAGAATATATGTCTTCATATAATATTTTCTTAAGATTTATAGATACTATAATGGTTTTATTAAAGTAATATTGATCATAAGATCATAAAAAATCCATTTTAGGTTTTAGGTGAGGGTATTTTCATTTGATTAATGACATTTTGGGAGACTTTTTATTAGGTTGAGGTATATGTAACCCTTAGTTTCAAAATGAAGTATTATTTGAGGAAGAATTTTATTTTCATATGTTTTAAGGTATTGATAACCTTTAGGGACAATATGATCAATGATGTTATGGTAATAATTTTCAATTAAGATTATCTCATTTTGTGGAAAAAATATTTTATATAGAAAACCATACTGGTTAAAAAGTGGTTTCATGGTTAATGATAATTTTGAGGATGTTAATCGTATTTTTTGGTATTTTATATGAATTATATTAATATAGTTTAATAAAAAGGAAAACCTGCATGTTGGGTGAAAACCCAACACATCCGACAAGGTTATGGGGATTGAATCCACAACTAAGGCCGATAAGGGTGACATGGCTTCAACGAGACTTCATGATGTTCTAGTTAATATGAGAGTAAATTTAATTAGATAATTTTATAGATAAATATTATGTTTAACATTAGTGTTTACTATTGATTTTTAGATATTATTGTATTGAATTTGATAACTTGTGCTGACAATTTTGGCTTTTAAGAATATTTAGAGACATTTTAAACTAAATTTCACTCCTTTATGAATCATATGCTCTATTAAAAGTTAAATATTGTGCATTGGGAATAAAATAATATTATATATTCATTTATTATAGTAAGAAATGAAGTTTAAATTGATTAAATAACAACCAGATGATGAAATTGTGATTATAAAATTAAAATATATCTAGTGTGTATGTTTTCTATTATTCACAATGTTGATAGTAAAATAGTTCCTCAAAATTAGGAAGAGAATTTTGAAATAAAAAATTAATACATTAACCTTCAATTTCTATAAATTATTATGTTTTCACACATCATAGGTTAATGGTTATATAGTTGTTAACTTTATCTTGATAATTTAGTTTCTTATGATCAATTATCACTATCAATATCCACAATTATTTAGACATTAATATTTTATTCCATTTCCATATTTTAACTTTCCACTTATTTTTTAGTATGTAGAAACCTAGTAATATTTTATTCTAAATTGAATTCATACTTCTTATTCTAAATTATCAAGAGAAAGTATTATTTACAATTTTATAATATGAAATTTTAATAATGGTATTTTCATTTAAAAACCCTTAAGTTCCAATCACATTTTCAAATTATGAGGATAAAATTCAGTGATGATTATGAGAATGTATCACCCAATGATTTTAAAATAATAACATCGGGTTTGATAGCTTATAGGATAAGAAACATCAATCTCAAACAACCCATGAAATATATTATTTAAATTTTATAATTACAAATTAGTCGTTAAAAAGGTGGATATGAATATGAAAAACTAGTTTATGAAAACAATATTTTTTACATATATATAATACATTCATTAATTATGAATTTTTTAGAAATGAAAATAAAAATCATTTGAAAGTAAAATAAATGCTTTTCTAAAAACCATTTTTTATGCACATAATGTGTTTTATATTAATAAATTAAACTAATAAAAATTGGTAAATTATATTAATTAATTTGATATATTATATATTAAATAACAAATTTATAATTAATCTAATAATTTTTATAATATTTCGATAAGGATAAATCCAGTTTTATGCTTAAAATTTATTTTTCTAAAAATTTGTTTTCTAGTATTTTGAGAAATTATTTTCAAATTAATTTTTTCCAATTTTATAAAATGTATTTGGATAAAAAGAATTAATTTTTTAAATCAAAATTTCAAAATTATCTTATAGTTAATTTTTTATAATTTTCTAAGCTGATTAATTATTTGAAAATTTGTGAAAAATAGTGAGTTTTATTAAAAATTGTCTTTTATTTTAAAGAATTTAAAAACATTCACTTAGTTTTAAATTAGTTTAAAAGTAAAAATAGTTAAATTATATTATTTTTAATCCAATCTAGTTCATTATAATAAATATTATGTGTAATTTGTATACAAAAAATTTATACTTAAGAAACCTTTTTTATTGGAAAACCACATTATAATCACACTTGTGGGTTTAATTTTAAATTATTGTCTACCAATTATATGAATTAAAATTGGTAAAATGGATTCTATATTTTGAATAAATATAAATTATATTATTTAATAATTCCAACATAATTTTAGGTCATAATGAATAGTAAAAACAGTGAATATAAATTATCATGGTTAAGGTTAAAATGGGATTTTGGGATTTATGTGAACCAATGTTAAAATTAATTTCCCACACATGTACGACTTTTATTTCATAAATTTTTTTAATTTTTAAAATAATTGGTTAAAATTTACCAAATAAGGCTCGTTTTCTTTTTAACTTGAATGATAAATTACCTAGGTAAATAAAAAAAGTATTTACCGTGGTGAAAAAATTTTAAAAATAAGTAAACATTCAGGATAAGGGAATAACATGGATAAAACATTTTTTTATGTTGGAGGTGTGTTTCAACATCAAATTTACAGTTATGAACTATTTATCAATTTCTTATAACTTGGGTTGAAACTGACTTTACATTATTCAATAGTTTTGGATATTTACAAAAATGACAGTTCTCAATTATATATGGGTGCCTCCTCTCGTCACTTTCTCATGCATATTAAGTGGTTTAGCTCACCCAAAACCTATAAAAATATATCCTTTTTAACCTTATCAATGTTATAAATCTTTTTTTCTTCCAAAAATACCAACTCTAGGTTCCTTAATAAGATATCCAGATTATATTTTTTTAAGAGAAGGTATTTGTAATCCGTAATATTTTTTTTACTCCCTCTCTTACCAACTTCACTCATAAATTAATAATTACAATATAATAACGCTATTTTTTACCACATACTTATATTTATTTTGATTTATATATTAACCAATATCTATCTTGTCTTCTATCAAATGGGAAAATAAATCATCGATCGTGTGTATGGTGGATTACCCCCTTATGAGCCAATGTAATTTGTTTTTCATCACCATTTTTCATGAATATATATAAAGATCGATTTAATATATATATATATATGATATTTATGAAATAATTTTACTTTTTTAATTATAGTATTACATATAGCTTATTAACTTCCAATACATTGGAAATTGATAATGTCACTCTCACATACGTGTGGACTACCGCCTCTACCAAATGATGTGATTTGTTATTCACTTTATTTTGAAATGGATGGTAATAATGATATAATATATGAAGATATTTAATGTGTATGAAATAATAATTATGATATATATTTAATTATTTCTTAAATTTATTGTTTTTCATTTATCAAAAAAATGAAAAATAACATTCATGTATAAGTATGGTTAACCGTCTCCAAGAAAGGTGTAACTCAAATATCTCTCTAATTTTTATGGACTATTGTAAATAATTATATAATTAATATATTTTATTTTTATATCATGGTAAAAAATCTTTATATTATGTAACCATGATAAAATTTTAATTATTAAAACTACCAAAACAAAATTTCCTTGAAAAATAATGTAGTTATTTCTCGAAATAGTGATTTTAACAAATAATAATTAATAAATGGGTGATGAAAATTTATTAATGAATAAAATATGGTATAAAACACATATTAATATGTTTCTAGGATATATTTCTAAATATATATATATATATATATTATATATGAGGTTCAAATACATGTGAATAAAGTCAAACCAAAGGTAATTGTTTATTTCATAGTCTCAACATTATTCAGGATTGCTAATGTTTAAGTCTCAACAATGGAATTTTTTTTATTTATATTCTAACGAAAGTATATTTTTTAGCCAATGTTTATTTATATAAATTAAATTTTTTTAAGTTTCCTCTCATTAGGAACTCAAGACGCAGAAATAACATTTTTAAGGAAAATTAGGTCCATTTCTCTCTTTAATCGAATATAATTTCTCTTCCATGTCCATGTTTTCTAAAAATGATATCAAAAATGATTCTAATATTATAATATGATTGTTAAAAGAAATTTTTACCCATGTCTTTTTTTTAAATGGTTTAAAATGAATTTTATATTCATTTTTTATAGTGTTTATATTCATCAATGATAAAAAAGCTATATTTTATTTATCCACTATTGGGTATATTTTTAATGGTATTATCCTAATTATATATTCGAATGGTTTGTGATCAGTTTGACTGTGGATTTACTATTTTTATACTATTCACTATATTAATATATATGATTCATGATTATATTTATTGATTTATAAAAATTATTAACATTTTATACACTGGTTTTTAAAATTGAATGTTTATATTGATATTGTTTCTTCCCTTCTATGATAGTAATTCAAAAGACCTTTTATGTGATGTTCAGGTTCCGCTATAGCCCCTTGATGCATCTGTAGGTCTCATGAGACAAACTAGAATGGGTATTTGCCTAAGGATTTATATATTTATGTGATATTTTTTGGCCCAATTATGTGATGGTGTGTTTATAATGTCTAAAATTATTAATTCCCCCATTATGATATTATTAATTGATGTCCATTTTATTATTTTATTAGTTATGATATAGACTGATAAGTTACAATATCATGGGATTAATTATATGTAATTATTTGATCATCCTTTATTCCAACCTTATTATTCTTCGTGCTCAAGTTATTTATTAAATGTAATGTATTTTTAGTTATTTGAATTTCCATATTAATTATGCCTTATTTATTCCATATAGATTTCATTTTATGAATACCCTTAATGTGCATATGATCTCACCCATTTTTATGTTTCTTATCCTCAAGATTCTAGGAAATGTAATATGATTGATATATAGAGATATTCTAAAGGGCATAGTGGTGTTCTCAAAGAAAAAACTATGTTGTATTTTAATTTTTTAAATATAATGTGAAATTCAAGTGTGTGAATATAATTTTCAATAATACTAAATTTTCTAGTCCTTTGTGATTTTAACCCTTTTATCTAGCCCTAGTTTAATAATATAGACACCAACTCTAGCATACTAGGGTTTTGGTCTTCTAAGTTAATATTGTAGAAAATTTAGTGAAACTATGTGAAATAGATTTACAAAAACATTTATTATGGAATATAACCTTATGAATGAATTTGAAGATAAGTATAGGATAACATCCTAGTTTTTTGGTAAGGGAGATATTATGAGGTTTTTAAAACAATACATCCTTATATCATGTTTTCCATGTGCCTAAACCATATCATACAAATGTTTCATATCCATCTAAAACTAAGGTCAAATACTAACATTGGGCACTATATTAAGCTAACTCTACCCTTAAGAATATATGAATTTGATTCCACATCCACCTGAATGAAATCTCGTAGCCCTTGAAGAATCGATATGTGTTATTATTAAACTAAGAGATATAGAACTTGCACCACTCATAAGGGGAGAGATATTCTTCCAAAAACATTACAGATATATCAGAATTCCATAGAGGTGGAATTCCTTGAATGGGACCACACATATGGACTGCATTTTCTAGGACCTTCCACACTGATGGAACACAATAGTCTTGCCACCTGCAGCTACTAAATAAAGCGGTAACGGTTGATAACCAGAGATACAAAAACCCTTTTTCCCTTTATCCTCCCACATCCACTTCTTTTTTGATGATCAAATTCCATTATTTCCACATTATTGAAGCATCTAAATCAATCCTGACATACCCTCCTGGTTAATTTCCACAACTAAATGATCACTATGTTAAAGGACTAGAAACTCCTAAGACTTCGAAATCTCTAAGGTCTCAGGAAAAAACTACTTGAGGAATACAACATTAAATTATTTCTACCCCATAAATGTATGCTTCCCAACCAAAAACATAATCTCCCACTACCTTCTATTGGGTAAATCTAATATAGACATAACACACTTCACCTTAACATCTTCATGACTTAAAATAAACTCAATGATACTCTCAATTTTCTCCACCCAATTTTCTGTTTCAGGTGGGTAAATACTTCCCTATAAATAAGGGGTGTTATGCTTGAAAATATCCTAAGAATAATCCTTCTCTAGCCAAAAATTCTCGTCCCCGTCCTGAGTAAGACTTCAGACCACCACTAGATCCATGTTTTTAACAATTTTAACCACTAACTCTTCAAGTCTGTGATCAACTTGTCGGTTACCCAATAGATAATCCTCTCGTTCCTTGTCCCATGGTTGTAAGGAGAACTACCAGGAGGCATGATACTACACAAATCATAAAAATAAAAAAGGAAAATAATCAATACATCAATCCACTATAATTATATTAAATAAATTGATAAATAATTCACATAAATCAAAATGAAATCACAATACTCAAACAAATTCACCCCATCATGGTGACCATTCCTAGGCCGAATCCTATTAATTACACACTATAGAGGAATCAAATCACATTTCCAACATCTCATGGTGACCCAAGGACCATCACAAGGTGTGTTGTCCAAAAACCCCAATCGTAACTAGAACCCCAATCCATAACATTCATATCTCATCTCTACCAAGACTTATCCCAAATAATGGATCCCAATGAATGGGTGAACTGTCACTAATACCATTTTTTAACGAACCAGCCTAGGATACCATCCAAATATAACAATCAACCTAGCACTATATATTTCCTAAAGGGTGTTCATGATCCCTATGGGCTGGAAACTAGTACCTGTCCATCGAAGAACCCCTTTGGAAATTATTTCCCATTATGTTAATAAATATCAATACAAAACTATCACGACCTGTCCCCCAGGGCCCATGTTGTGACTACCCCAAGCCCGCCTTCCATAGGCCAGGGGTTGGTGACTAGAAAAGAAATGTGTATTCCCTAAAACAGGATGGCATTGCCTTTAAACTTGTACAAACACACAGTCCGAGAACACAACAAGAATCAACTGTGAAGTAAACTCTTATAGTGAAAGGGTGTTTAAAGAAAAGAGGATATAATAAAAGCCCAACTAGAAAATTACAAGTACAACTGAAAAGAAAAAAATGGCTAAAAGGTGGAAAGAAGCTCCTGGATCATCCATCATATATCCTACCTGAAGGTTAGGTACAACTCACGATCAGTAGTCCCTGTGTCATGTCACGACAAATGGTCCACCCCGGATCCTACCTGAAGGTAGGTACAGATCACGATTAACAGTCCATGTATCGTGTTACACCAAATGGTCCACCTCTGAGCACAGTACAATCTTGGCTTCCTCATCCCCAATCAATGTTGCACGTCGTCTGCATAAGACACAATAAGGTACGGGCGAAGATCGTGTAGGGGTGAGTATAACGATACTTAGTAGGGACCCCGAGACCCTGTAGGTCTCCTAAAGTTCCACAATGCTAAAACCACGAAAAACGTCAAATCTACTTAGGTATATTCCCACACATATACTTAAGTTATCAAGATATACTCATCTCATACAAGAGGTAATTATACCACAAAGGTAACACCACGAAGGTAGAAATACTACACGGGTAACACCACAAAGATAGAAGTACCACATAGGTAACACAACACAGACAACACCAAAAAGGTATAAGTACCACATAGGTAACACCACTAAGTCAACACCACAAAATTAGAAGTACCACAAATGTAAATCCATGAAGATAGAAGTACCACACGGGTAACACCACGAAGATAGAAGTACCACATAGGTAACCCCACAATATAGAAGTTCCACACAGGTATAAGTACCACATAGGTAACACCACTAAGACCACACCACAAAGGTAGAAGTACCACACAGGTAACACCACAAAGATAACACCACAAAGGTATAAGTACCACATGGGTAACACCACGAAGATATCACCACAAAGTTAGAAGTACCACATAGGTAAAAGATTCATATCACACTAGGTATAATTTATGTATGAAAGTATAGAGGATTATTTGTATTTCTAGATCATCTTACTAGATTGAGAATCTCTTTTGTTGACCAACACAGGATCATAGATGACCCATAAAGGATCGGAAGATGTTGATCCACACAGGATAAGAAGATGACTCACACATGATCTGAAGATGACCCACATAGGATCGGTAGATGACCAACACAGAATTTGAAGATGACCCACACAGGATCTGAAGATGACCCGCATAGGATCGGTAGATGCTGACCCACACAATATCCGAGGATTCTCTAAGTACAGCCAGCCACGTGGTTTCTACACTAAGCACGCTTGATTCTGGGAGAATCCACTCCTCAATCCATTTTTAAATACATAAACTACCACTAATTTCTACAAAGAAGTATCACAAACCTCTATCACATCATAAGGTACCCAACTCGACTGACGGCATGTCAATCGGTTTCCCGGTCTGCAAATTATCAGTGTTTCTATTCCGAGGGCCCGGTTAGATTCAGGTTCGATCCAACTCGGCCATATTCCAAATCTATCCAAAACTCAAGTGGTATATACCAAAAGGACAATCTCTATTCAAGTATTTCATCACCATAGACGATTCATCAAATGGACGTATGGTTCTCAAGATATGTCCAAAAAGGTGTAACTGGGTCCAAATAGGCCCGGGTCCGGTCCAACCCGTTATGACAGACCCAACCAGACACTTCCTGGTCCGACCCGACCATGTAACGCCCCAACCCTGGTTACCCAGAGTTAGTGCATTATTACATAGCATTTAAATGATCACAAGGAATCAAGTCCCAAAGGACCGATTAGTTTAGCAGTCTTGGAAAATAGATTTCATACATGAACGTTACATTACACATTATAAAATAAAACACAACATAATTGATCCTTTGAGAACTCCATTAATCCCTTAGATTAACCCTGATTATCAATTATAAAAAACTTCTTGGAAGTCCTAGGAAAATAAAACATAAGAATGGGGTGAGCTTAGATGCACAATAAGGGTAAATAATTTTGCGGAAGCTATAAACTTTTAAGGCAAGATATGTAATAAAAACAACAACCTTTTAAATATAAACTTGACCATAATATGGAAAAAATAAGTCAAAACTTTCCATATAAACTTGCACATGGATATTCTACTAGTCTAATAATCACATGTGATAACTAATTTCATAATGAGAGAATGTATAGTACTGGATTTTAATTTCTGTGTCAAGGCCTCGTGCCAGGACATATCTGTTAACTGTAACCGGACCCCAACCCGGAGAGCCTCTGTAACCGGACTCCATCCCAGAGACCTCTATAACCAAACTCTAACCCAGAGGGTCTACTGTAACTGGATTCCCACCCGGAGGGCTTACTTTTATAGGTCCCCAACATGGAACATACTAGTCCAACACATTCATCTTAAGAAGTGTTTGAAATATAACATAAACATTCATATTAATACAAGCATTAGAAATGTCAATACTTTAACCATAAACCATGAGTGGAATAAATATAACTCATCCAAAGTCAAACATATCACAAAACCTTAAATACCATATAGAAGATTTGTATCATAATAATTCAACTTCAAACAATTATAAAATTTATCAAAGGATGTTGACATAGATGAAATCAAAACTATTTGAGAGAAATATACCTTTCAATTTTGAAATAATTTAAGAGTCACATAATTATAAATAAAAGATTTATTTTGAAAATATTATTGTAAGATTTTAAGGGAAGCTAAGAAATGTTATAATGGTGTAAAATATCTTCACCCACAGTATAAGTTAAAAAAACATTCTTACCTTAATTTTGTTGAAAAGGTCATAAAGTACCTTGTTTGGAAAACGACGGAAAGATTCCTTTCAAAACATATAAGGTAAAATAAGGGTATAAATTACTTTAACCCATATTATATAAAATAGTAAAAATGTTTTGAAATACATTTTTATGAAAAAAATATGTAGATGATAAAGAAGTCCCAATAGATACATACGTAAAAACAACTTCAGATAAGTAAAGAGATTGTGAAATTAACCCTTACCGTGCACTTTCCATTGGTCGAGGGTATGTTTAACCTCCTGTATAATGACCATAGTATGTTATTAAATTATACAAAAACCATATTTATCATTATTATATCATAAATGATTCATTTATGACTTTATACTACCCATTTAATAATTATTTCCTTGTTAAATTAACATTTCGGTTAATAATTTCTTTTTTTATCGTACATGTTTTAACTTGTTATTCTTGATTGTATCATTTAAATAATGATTTAAATACTTCCATAATATTAAAAATATTTATATATAATATATATTTAGAATATAAATATGTATAATAGATAGATATATGAAATGGAAAACACCGTTTATGGAGACGGTAGGCCATACGTACGCATAAACGTTGTTTCTGTTATCATATCGAATTGAACAGAAGTAAGTGAATAAGATATATTTAAGTACATACTTACATATATATATATATATATCTAGTAGAATTATTATGTCATATATTACATACTTATTAATAATATATATTTTTATAATCATCGATGAATGGTGAACGTGGAAATGAATCTCATCGTGTCGTGGAGACGGTAATCTGTACGTACGCACGAGCGACAATATCATTATTTTGATATTAAAATATTATGTAAATAGATGTTATATAATATACACAGAATCATGAACACACTATATTTATTATTTTCTTCAATTATACATCGTTATTATACCCATCCAAAAATAATGTATTGAATAACAACTACACCACGACGAGGAGACGGAAAGGCGTACGTACACAAGTGTAGTGACTTTTTCATTCATAAGATAGATAGTATAATGAATATGGTTGAGAAATTATTATAATAACATCATAGTATATAGAAGATACTTTATTTATAATTTTATAATCGAAACAACACAGAGATAGGAAGTGGAAGAAAAAAAGAACTTGAAAGAGGTGATGAAATATTTACCTCTTCTTTGTGTTCTTCCTTTTTATTTGATCAAAATGGCTCCTTATTATAGATTTCTGAACAAATTAAGGCCTCTAGGATGAAGTGATGAAAGTTGGGAGGATATTTGGGATGGGTTTGGCCGAGCCATATGGCATTAGAGGTATGAATTTGAGAGAAGGGGAAGTGCCCTTTTATAAGAGGGGTAAGGGGCACCTTAGAAAAAACGTAAAATATTATTTTATAATAAATTCATATTAGATTTATAATGGCTCCAAAATGATTTATTTTGAGTATAAGGTGGGGATGGGCCAAACTCCACTCATAAAATAGGTTTTAGACACGTTTAGATTACCATTTATCCTTGTAACACCCCAAGATTTCATAGTGTGTTATTTCTTCAAAATAATTCAATAACTTGCACTACACCCAACACCGAGTTCAATCACACCATGACTTACAAAAAAAAATCCATTAAAAAGTGGTTATGAATAGTATTAACTAAATTTTAAACTTTATATAATCCTTATAATTTTATAATCCATATTATGAGTTTCTTAGACATAATGCAAGAACAAATTCATTTTCAGTATTGCACTTTTATCAACTTTTAATAGTGAAACCTTTTTAAATACAATATTTTAAACTTTTTGACTAAATGTGGACATCAAAAAATTTAAAATGAAACATCCCAAGCTTCCACGGTACGCTTTCCTTTGAATAATACAGTAGCGTGTGTTGTACGCAACTTCGAGTTCTAACACACCACAACCAATCAAACTAGCCGTTATGAATAGTAATACCTACCTTTTAAAATTTTAGAAATTTTATCTCTCAAAATTGACTTCATTTTTGGATTCGGAGTATCGAATTTAGCCTAAGGTAAAATTTTGGTACTTTTCGGATAACTTTCATATTTTGATGAATAGTGAAAATTACTAAATTTTAATTAAAAACAACTTTTTTAATCAAAATAATTAATAGTGATAAATTATGAATTTGAGTGGTTTTAAAGTATATTTAGAATATATTTTTACCATTTAATATAATGTTGGTCATTGAACCTAATTTTACAATTAAACCGAACATAAACTAGTGTCAATCTTTTGATAGTTATTATCTATTAAAAACACGCTTTTTGTTTTGACAACAGGAATTAATTTTAAATTAATTTCTGCCAATTTTGTGTTTTGAATTTAGAAAAATGGATTCCATATTTGGAATCAGGATTTTCAAATTGTGTAAATAGGTAACTTTTATTTTTAGACATTTTGAATAATTACTGCGGTAAATATTTTATTTACCATGGTTAAGGGTAAATCCGGTAAATAAGGGTTAAAAAATAATGTTATAATAATAGTACATTACCCTAAAACGTGTCATATCCTTATTGGATGATACTTGTTCGACCATAGGCATCTTTGGGTCGATTTTGGGACCCCATGGTGCCACTTGTAGGTGATAGATACACTTTATTTTAATTAAGTTAAAATGAATACAAAAATGACACAAGCATATATCTTTTAGAAAACCAATTTTTACATAGGGTTATATATGTTGTATTTTAGATTATAAATATTAATTAGAAATATAAAACGATTTCCTACATAATGATATATTATTTATAATTTTTAGACATTAAATAATTTAATTTATTTATGACACAATGATGATGAATTAATTACTATAATAGTGAAAAATTAAAATAATTGATATTATAAATACCTAAATAAATATAATATGAAACTTTTAATGAATTAAACTAATTTTCTAGGATAATATGATATCTTAGGATTGATTTAATTGACTTTTTTCGAAGTAATAAATCTGTTATGAGTTTCACAAAAATCAACTATTGAATAGTGTCAAAATTGACATAAAAGAGTTCTTAAAACAAATATTATATTATTAATTGATATTAAATTCCTAAAAATATATGGTTCGGCCAAGAGACTTATATCATTATAGTTTCATCATTAATGGACAACTTGGGGGTCGCTTGGATGTATATAGTAGGTTTATTAACCATGTTATATAAAAATACAAAGAGACATTGTAAAAGTGAAACTAATTAACTTAGAGTTAATACTTAAAGATAATGTTAATATAAGTACCCAAACCTGTCTCAATTATATTCTTTGAGTTGTTTTCGACCCATCCTCACCTTAAAATTTAAATAATCAACTTTGGAGCCATTAGAAACCGAATATGAATTTATTATAAACTAATATTTCTAGCTTTTCCAAAGGTGCCCCTCACCCCTCTTATAAAAGGGCACTCCTCCTTCTCATTTCTTCACACCTTCAAAACCTTTTGGTTCGGCTAAACTCTGACCAAATACTCTCCCAACTTCTCTCAAGATAACCTAGATGCCTTAGTTTGATCAGAAAGCCAACCTAAGTATCCCTTTTGATCAAATCAAAAAGAAGAACCCGAAGAAGAGGTAATGATTTCACCACCCTTTTCCAAGTTCCTTTCTTCTTCCACATCTTCTTCCTTTGTTATTACCATTCTAAAATAATAACTCCAGTATCATATATATACTATGATGTTATTATGAATATGGTACAACCATATTCAGTATTCTATCCACCCTTTGAATAACATGTCACCATACGTGCGTACGTACGGCTTACCGTCTCCACGTCGTGGTGTAATTGTTATTCAATATATTATTATTTGGATGGGTATAATAATGATATGTAACTCATGTAAATAATAAGTATAACATGTTAATTATTCTTTATATATGATATAAAAACCATTTATATATTATTTCAAAAGAATGATATTGTCGCTCGTGCGTACGTACGGACTACCGTCTCCACGAACGCGATGAGATTCATTCTCCATCGTATCCATTCAAGTATAATTATCATTTGATGATTTAAAAATGATGTTTAAGGACTTGATATCATTCTGGATATGAATAATATACAACCTATACATTACAAACATGGCTTACGTAACAAAACATATAAAATAAAACAAGTAAGTTAACACCCGAAACAACGATAATACTAAGATATTATTATCAAATCAATATTAAAAGATCATATATAATATCATATTAATGTATATGATTATTGTATAATTTAATAACAATTATTTCACCATTATATAGGAGGTTAACCTACCCCAACCAAGTAAAAGTACAAGGTAAGGGGTTTTCATCTCACTTCTTAATCCCGTGAGATTCATGCCATATTGCCACCATCACCTTTTGTGTGGTGTATGTACTGCCCATAATTATATTCTTTGTGTAATACACTCTAATTTATTTGTATTTACATATTCATTTTATGATACCTATTTCATGGGTTGTATGTTTCATAAGTTACCAAATTGGTAAGGGTTATTTCGCAATCTCTTCATTATCCGAGGTTGTTTATACGTAATAATCTACTGGGATCTCTTTATCATCCACATCCATGTTTCTTAAAAATGAATTTCAAAACATTTTTACTATTTACTAGAATATGGGTTAAAGTCATTTATACCCTTGTTTGACTTTTTATAAGAGGTTTATAAAGGAATCTTTTCGTCGTTTTCCAAACAAGGTGCTTTTTAACATTTTCGACAAAATTAAGTTAAGAATGTTTTTTTTAACTTATACGGCGAGTGTGGCTATTTTCCGCCGTTATAAAATCGTCGAAGCTTCCCTTACAAGATAATAAGAATATTTTCAAAAAAAAATGTTTTATTTCATAAATATAAGACTCTTAAATGATTTCAAAATAGAAAGAGATATTTTTCTAAAATAGTCTTTATTTCATCTATGTCAACATCCTTTGATGGATTTTAAGCTTATTTGAAGTTGATTTATTATGATACAAAACATCCATATTTTATTGAAGGTTTTGTGATATTTTGGACTATGGATAAGTTATTCTTATTTAACTCATGGTTTTTTTTAGAGTATTGACATTTCATAAGTTATTTGTAATCCGAATGTTTATGTTATATTTCAACCTTTCATTCAAATGAATGTGTTAGACAAGTATGTTCCGGGTTGGGGACCGGTAAAAGTAAGCCCTCCGGTTTGGTCTCCGGTTATTAGAGGAACTCCAGTTTGGTCTCCGGTTATTAGAGGAACTCTGGGTTGGTGTCCGTTTATTAGAGGCACTCCGGGTTGGGTTCCGGTTACAGTTATCCCCTAGGTCTTGGGACGAGGCCTTGACAAAGAAATTAAAGTTCAGCATTATGCATTCCGACATTATGAAAGTGGTTATTGATATTTCATGTGATTATTAGATTAGTAGAATATCCATGTGAATAAGTAAATGTCATTATTTTATTTTACTTTTGCCATACTATGTTGAAGTTCAATTTTAAAAGGCTTTTGTTTTAGTAATGAATTGGCTTAAATGTTTATGCTTATTTTTGAATGTTCCGCTATATTGTTATCCTTACTGGGCATTTGAGCTCACCCATTTTCTATGATCTATTTTTTCCAGGATGTGAAGAAGTAAGTAATGAATGACCTGCTGGGATATTATGATGGGATAATAGTGTGCACTATGGAGACATTATGTGTTTCGTAGTAGTTTTTCACTTTATGATGTAATGTAAAACTTATGAATATATCTATTGTTTCCAAGGCTACTAAACCAATCGGTCTTTCGAGATTTGATCTTTCTTTTGATCATGCCAATGTTATGTAATAATTCACCGACTCTGGGTAACTAGGGTCGGGGCATTACAATCCTTATCTTTTATATTTAAATCTAAGTTAAATAGTTTGACAGTTACCATGTCTCTTTGTATTTTTATATTATATGGTTAATAAACTTACTATAAACTTCCAGAGAACCCCTAGTGGTTCATTATTAATATATTTAATCTTATCTAAGTCATTTTACCAAACCTTATATTTTTAGGAATATTATACCAATTAATAATATAATATTTTTTTTAAAAACTCAATTATGTCAATTTTGAAACTATTTGGTATTTTGTTTTTGTGAAAATCATAATAGTGTTATTACTTCAATAAAAGTTATTTAAATAAATTATAACATGTACTTTTAACCTATAACATTAGTGTAATTCAACAAAAGTCTCAAATTACGTTTATTTGAGTATTTATAATTTCAATTATTTTAAACTTTCTTTAATAAGGTAATTACTGCATTATCATTGTGTCAGAAATAAATTTAATTATTTAATGTCTAAAAATTATAAATAGAATACCATTATTTAGGAAATTATTTTATCTTTCTAATGAATATTTATAGTCGAATTTATCTTATGTATAACCCAATATTAAAGATTTTTTAATTATGAAAACTAGAATTTAACACTTTTAACTCTTCTTTAAATTAAATAATAATAAAGGTCCTAATTTAATCCAGGTAGACCTAATAGGTAATATTTTATTACTAAGGTTGTTTCTAGTGGAATTACACTTATCCAATATAATGAGTACATGTGTTAGGGTAATTATAATATCATTTTACCTTTAATTACCCTATTTACTTTTAACCAGGGTAAATAAAAGTCAAGAGTTACTATTCACCAAAAATTATTTTTATCCTATTGAACAACATTTTACATACTGATATCAACTGTGTATCTTGGATTTTTTAAATTTAATTCATAGAAGTGGTAAAATTAAGCCTTATGCATATTTGCAAATTCTCCTAGGAGGTGGGTAAAAGACAGTAAAAGTTCAATAAAATTTTTATATATCTAAAATTATTATAAAATGACTCCAATGAATTACATTTAAATTATATAGGTATTATGTATCTATTTTGACCTAAATTAAATTTAAATAAAATAATTAATTATTTAAATGAAAAGGTGGTTTTATCCAATAACGTAGTGTTTTTCACTATACATCAAAAATTGAAAGTTTTCAGAAAAATACAAAAACTTCACCCTAATATTATTTAGATATTATGAATTAAAAAAATAATTGTATTTTATAAAATTAAAAACATATAATTTTCATTTAATAATTTAAAATTAATTCTCATTGTCAAAACCAAAAAGCGTATTTTTAAGAAAAAAACTACTAAACGATTGACACTTGTTTATGTCTAATTTCAAAGTGAAATTACTTCAATTGACCAACATTTTATTAAATGATTAAAATATAATCTAATTATACTTCCAAACCATTCAAATATATAAATGAACAGTATAAATTATTTTTAGTAAAAAAGTATTTTTTAGTTAAAATTTAGTATTTTTGACTATTCACCCAAATATGAAAGTTATCAAAAAAACACCAAAAATATATCGAAGTTAAGTTTTTATGTCCCGATTCAAATGAATAATTTTATTTTTCTAAATTTAATATATAAAAGTGTCAAATATTGGATTAAAAAAGTGTTCTCCATTAAAAGGTAGGAAAATTGCATTTTTAAAAAAATACTTCTTTTATCTGAAAAAATGAATTTGTTCTTATATTATGTCTAAAAAACACATAATATGGATTCTAAAATTTTATAGAGTACATAAAAATCAAAATTCAGTTAACACTATTCATAACTGCTTTTCGAACGACTAGATTGGTAAGTTGTGGTGTGCTCAAACTCGGTGTTGTGTGTTGCGCAAGTTATTGAATTACTTTGAAGGGATAACATACTATGAAATCTTGGGGTGTAACATTCTCCCCTCCTAATTGTTCTTCGAAAATAAAAGGCTAAAAATAGATAATACCTTTTTGGAAAACCCACATCGTAAATTGGGTTAATAAAATTTAGTCATAATAAGAGGGAAAGGGAAATGAAAAGTCCCCACAAAATTATGATCTCAATTATGAGGATATTGGTGGCAATTAGAAATACATAATTAGATTAAAAACTTAAATATTTATAGGGAGTGATTGAGGTCATCAATCAAAAACAAGTGTAAAATTGAGGACCACAAAGCCATCAATCTATGATGATTTAAAATATCATCGGTTCAACAAAACATAAGGTATTATGATAACACATTTTCGATTTTAGGATCCCATCCCTAAATTTTAAGAATTAATTTATTCATAGAATAAGATGAATATATATATATACTTGACAAGTAGAGTATCATCCTTCAACTAATTCCTACCACAAACTCATCTTACACTCCAAAAGATAACAGAATTCAAAAATATTCTATTTATCGTAATCGTATAGGGTTCCCAAAATAATGAATTTACAATTCATTTGTCAGAATATTTAAAAAAACTACATTACACAAACCAGAACATCACGTAGGCCAGTGGTAGGTGATGCACCCTTGTCACCCTTCAGTTGAAAGTTTAAGTCTCTCAGCCTTGCCAGACACGTAGGGTTATCGCCCGACCTCCGGGTTTCCCTTTTTATAACAATCCAAAAATATTCTTAATAAATGATTAAACCTTAACAATATTATCCAATTTCAAACTTAATCCATTCCAACCTTTAGACTTATCCAAAATACTTCTGTACAAACATACTGTGCAAAATTTATAAGGAACGTAAACACAATGAAGATCTTTATTTTCACATAATAACATGTGAATACCTTAATCATGTATTCTTTTAAAACATGGTAACACCCTGAAATACCATAATACCTTATTGATTACATTCATTATCCCTTATTACTTATAGAATATTAGATATATTCCTTATATCCAAAAATTTTGAATACTCCAACAATGATGAAATAAACAAACCATTAATCAGTTACAAGGTAGTCAATAATATCCAATATAATTTATCAAAATCAACCATCACTTATTCCAAAATTACTACCTTAGTATCAGGACCATATTAAGTTCTATCTCTCCTTCAACCATGTATTTTCAAAAAAAATTAAATTACTGTTGAGTAACTTTTCATAGTACCATATAATCTCAAATCCTCAAAGAAATAGTACTGCAGCACAATCCTAATTTATGTCCAAAATTATTATAACCAGTACATCATTGATACAACACCCAAATGAAATAATTCTTTAATAACAACATAATAACACTAGTCATTCCACTTTATCTTTCGTAGTATCATAAATTGTTTATTATCCAGTTTCATCATTTGGGTAATACTCTAATTATTTGGACATTGATTCGTGTAGTGTCCCAACTTTTTGCAGATGAAGCATTGTACATTTGAAACCTTTTTCTTGGCCTTGAAATAACGTACTTGGTGTCCTTTTTCTCCACACTTATAACAAACTCTGATTACCTTCAAGAATTTACCAAGGTGTTTCTTTCCACAGTTATCGCATATGGGAAAATCCTTTTCTCCCGTCATTCCTTTATCCACCTTTCTCATTACCATCCTTTTCTTCCCTTTATTCCATTCAAATCCATAGGACTCATAGAATTATTTACATATCTTGTTAACACATGATACCATTTCTTCATATTATGAGGATACATGAGAGTCAATTTTCCTTTTAAATGTTGTCTTAATACCATGAAAGATATGATCCTTCTTACTCTTTGGATCATGCGTATTGTTGAAGTTCTCATTCCTTCTACTGGGTGCCATTTCTAAACAATGGCATACACTATGTTAGTTTATGATTTTCAATGAATAATTCCAAACTTGTTAAATACCTAATGTATATTGAAAAGATTATTCATATAATCTATAATCATAAAATGTTTTTTTAGGGAACCATTTACTCCTAAATCCTTCATAATGGCTTGAAATTAAAATGTGAATTATCCTAACCATATCCCCCAGGAGTGTCGTAACCAAGAATTCAGCAAGGCCCATTATTGTGCACCAATTCTCATTCAAGTCTAGCTCAAAGCGGTGTTTTCAGGGTTTTCCCCTAGGTACATCGGTGCCAGAGCCGCCTCTACCGGCTCATATCTAGAAAGAGATGTATTTCTTGGAAAACTCATGAAATATATACAGTGCCAAAATTCTAGGATTTTCTTCTATGCTAATCTTCAACATCTATCTTAGGGTAATGTTATCTAATTAGAGTTTATCAAAACATATTGCCATTTTTTTTCTAAACTTCCTCTGATACCAATAGAAACGCCCTGACCCTAGTTACCCAGAGTCGGTGCATTATTACATAGCATTGGCATTATAACAAGGAATCAAGTCCCGAAGGACCGATCAGTTTAGTAGTCTTGGAAAATAGATTACATACATGAACGTTACATTACACATTAGAAAATAAAACACAGCATAATTGATCCTTTGAGAACGCCATTAATCCCCTAGCTTAACCCTGCTAATCAATCATAAAACACTTATTAGAAATCCTGGGAAAATAAAACATAAGAAATGGGTGAGCTCAGTTTCTCAGTAAGGGTAAATAATTTAGCAAAATCTATAAACTTTTAAGGAAATATTTGTAAGAAAAAACATCCTTTTAAATATAAACATGAACATAATATGGCAAAAATAAGTCAATCATTTCATATAAACATGCACATGGATATTCTACTAGTCGAATAATCACATGTAATAACTAATTTCATAATGAGGGAATGTATATTACCTGATTTTATTTTCTATGTCAAGGCCTTGTGCCAGGACCTATGGGATAACTATAATCAGACCCCATCCCAGAGATCCTCTATAACTGGACTCCAACCCGGAGAGCCTCTGTAACCAGACTCCAACTCAGAGAGCCTCTGTAACTGCACTACAACCTGAAGGATCTGATGTAACCCGAACCCAACCTGGAGGGCTTCCTTTTACCGATCCCCATCCCGGAACATACTAGTCCAACACATTCATCTTAATAAGAGGTTGAAATATAACATAAACATTCGTAATAATACAAGCATTTGAAATGTCAATACTTTAACTATAAATCGTGAATGGAATAAAAATAACTCATCCACTTTCAAATATATCACAAAACCTTAAATTCAATATGGAATATTTGTATCATAATAATTCAACTTCAAACAAGTGTAAAATTTATCAAATGATGTTGACATAGATGAAATCAAAACTATTTGAGAGAAATATCTCTTTCTGTTTTGAAATCATTTAAGAGTCAAATAATTATAAAGAAAAAATTTATTTTGAAAACATTCTTATAAAATTTGTAAGGGAAGTAGTGATGATGCTATAATGGTGGAAATTTTTTTCACCCTCCGTATAAGTTAAAAAATACATTCTTACCGTAATTTTTTCGAAAAGGTCATAAAGTACATTGTTTGGAAAATGATGGAAAGATTCCTCTCAAAACATATAAGGTAAAATAAGGGTATAAATGACTTTAACCCCTATTATATAAAATATTTAAAATGTTTTGGAATACCTTTTTATGAAACATTGATGTGGATGAAAAATACATCCCAGTAGATACTTATGTAAAAACAAACTCAGATAAGTAATGAGATTGTGAAATTAACCATTACCTTGCACTTTCCTTTGGTCGAGGGTACTTTTAACCTCGTATATAATGACCAAAGTATGTTATTAAATTATACCAGAACCATATTAATCTATATTATATCATACATGATTAATTTATGAGTTTATAATACCCATATAATAATTATTTCCATGTTAAATTAACATTTTGTATAATAATTGATTTCTTTATCATACATGTATTAACTTGTTATTCTTGATCGTATCATTTAGATCATGATTTAAATACTTCCAGAATATAAAACATGATTTATATATAATATATATTTCAAAAATAAATATGTATAATAGATATATATATATATATATATATGAAATGTAAAACACCGTTTATGGAGACAGTATGTCGTTCGTACGCATAAACGTTGTTTTTATTTTCATATCATATTGAACGGAAGTAAGTGAATCAGATATATGTAATTACATACATACATATATATATATATATATATATATATATATCTTCAGTATCATTATTATGTCATATATTACATACTTATTAATATTATATATTTTTATAATCAAGGATGAATGGTGAACGTGGAAATTAATCTCATCGCGTTAGGGAGACAATAATCCGTATGTACGCACGAGAGACAATATCATTCTTTTGATATTAAAATGGTATGCAAATAGAAGTTATATCATATATAAATAATCATTAACATGTCATATTTTTTATTTACATCAATTATACATCATTATTATACCCATCCAAAAATAATGTATTGAATAACAATTATACCACGACGTGGAGACGGTAAGCCGTACGTACACACGTATAGTGACTTTTTCATTCATAAGAGGGATAGAATAATAAATATGGTTGAAAATGTTTTATATTAAAATCAAAATATATATAAGATACTGGATTTATTATTTTATAATGGAAACAACAAAGAAATGGGAAGTGAAAGAAGAAAATAACTTGAAAGAGGTGATGAAATATTTACCTCTTTTTCGGGATCTTCATTTTGATTAGATCAAAAGGGATTCTTAGGTTGAAATTATGACTAATGTAAGGACTATAGGATGAACTGAATGAAGTTGTTAGGATATTTGGACAGTCTTTGGCCGAGCCATATGGCTTTGTAGGTTTGAATTTGAGAGAAGGGGAAGTTCCCTTTTATTAGAGGGGTGAGGGACACCTTAGGAAAATCTTAAAATATTATTTTATAATAAATTCATATTCGGTTTATAATGGCCCAAAAATGATTTATTTATAGGAAAAGGTGGGGATGGGTCTAAATCCTCTCAAAAAATAGGTTTTGGACAAGTTCAGGTTACCATTTTAAACTAATCTTTTATATTTAACTATAAGTTAAATAGTTTGACATTTACCATGTCTCTTTGTATTTTTATATTATATGGTTAATAAACATAATATAACCATTCAAGAGAACACCAAGTGGTTAATTGTTAATATATATGACCTTATATAAGTCATTTTGCCCAAAATTATATTTTTTAGAATATTATATCAATTAATAATATAATATTTATTTTAAAACCTCAATTATGTTAATTTTGACATATTTTTTATTTTGTTTTTTTAAAAATCATAACAGCATGATTAATTCCAAAAACGTTAATTAAATCAATCCTAACATGTCATAGTAACCTATAAATTTTTTTTAATTCATCAAAAGTCTTAAATTACATTTATTTGGATATTTATAATAAAAATTATTTTAATATTTCATTAATAAGGTAATTATTGCATCATCATTGTGTCGTAAATAAATTTAATTATTTAATGTCTAAATTTTATAAATAAAATACAATTATGTATTAAATAATTTTATCTTTCTAATGAATATTTATAGTTGAATTTATATTATGTATAACCCTATATTAAAAACATTTTAGTTATGAAAACATTAATTTAACACTTTTAACTCTTCTTTAAATTAAATAATAATAAATTTCCTAATATAATCCAAGTTGACCTAAAGGGTCATATTTTATTCCTAAGGTTGTTTTTGGTCGAATTACACTTATACAATAGAATTAGGACATGTTTTAAGGTAATAATAATATCATTTTTACCTTTAATTACCCTATTTACTTTTAACTGCGGTAAATAAAAGTAAAAAGTTACTATTCACCAAAAACTATTTTCATCTTATTTAACCACATTTTACTTACTGATATCAACCATGTCTCTCGTATTTTTGAAATTCAATTCACAGAAGTGGTAAAATTAAGTTTTATGCATATTTGCAAATGCTCCTAGGAGGTTGGTAAAAGATGGTAAAAGTTCAATAAAATTTTTATAAATATAAACTTATTATAAAATGACATCTAATTAATTACATTAAAATTATATAGGTATTATGAATATATTTTGATCTAAAATAAATTTAAATAAAATAAATAATTATTTAAAAGAAAAGTCGGTTTTAACCAATAACGATGTGTTTTCACTATTCATCAAAAATTGAAAGTTTTCTGAAAAAGACCAAAAAATTACCCTCAGATAATTTTGATATTATAAATTCAAAAATGAATTCTATTTTATCAAATTAAAAACATATAAGATGCATTTATTAATTTAAAATTAATTCATGTTGTCAAAACCAAAAATTGTATTTTTAAGAAATAATAACTATTAAAAGATTGACACTTGCTTATGTCCAATTTCAAAGTGAAGTTACTTCCAATGACCAAAATTGGATTAAATGGTTAAAATATAATCTAATTATAATTATAAACCATTGAAATATATAATTTAACAGTATAAATTATTTTGATTAAAAAAGTTGTTTTCAGTTAAAATTTAGTATTTTTCACTATTCACCCAAATATGAAAGTTATCAGAAAAACCCCAAAAATTTATCAAAGCAAAGTTTTTATATCCCTATTCTAAAGAAGAAGTTTATTTTTTCAAATTGAATATATAAAAGTGTCAAATATTGGATTTAAAAAGTGTTCGCCATTAAAAGGAGGTAAAATTTCATTTTTTGAAAAATAATTCTTTTATCAGAAAAAATGAATTTGTTCTTTTATTATGTCTAAGAAACACATAATATGGATTCTAAAATTTTATAGGGTATATAAAATTCGAAATTCAGTAAACACTATTCATTACCTATTTTTGAACAGCTAGCTTGGTAAGTTGTGGTGTGCTCAAACTCGGGGTTGTTTGTTGCGCAAGTTATTGAATTACTTTGAATGGATAACGTACTATGAAATCTTAGGGTTTTACAGACCTGGTTCGGTTCAACCCAGTATGGGTCCGGCTCGAATGGGTTGGACCACTGAGGGCCCGGCCCGCTGGGTCGCGGCCTGGCATGTACCGCAAAGGGGGAAGCCCGACCCACTGGGTGTGCTTCAGCACGCGCTGGGTGAGGCCCACATTTGGGTGCGGTCCACCGTGGAGGGGCCCGCCCTAGCCACCACCCGGGAGAGGCACCCCCTGGGGTTTTGAAACGGTCTAGTTGGACTGTTCGGGTGTGGCCAACTCAGCGGCTCAATGTGGCAACACCTGCTGGAACGTGGGACTGGCCGGAGAGGATCCCGCTCGACGCGACACAGCCAGCCAGGATTCCGTCCGGCTCCCCTTCTAGTAGCACGACAGTGCCACTACTCCTCTCACGGTCGGCCGGGTGTTGGCCGCCCAGGTGCACCACCACGGCTCGACAGCCGCGGCCTCCACATCTAACGGCAGCACAAATGTGCACCGCCTTGCTTCCACACGGTCAGTCGGCATGCTGGCTGCCACCCTCCTCTATCACAGCCAATGGGTTATGGCCTTTTTTGGTGGCGCTGTTGTGATGTTGCCTACACCCTGTCGGCATCGGTTGCCGATGGACTTCTTTCGGGTCATTGGGTGAGCATCAGTGGCCCGTTCTTCAATCGGAAGAGTCGTTGTGTGTCCCGGGGCGTCGCCCTTGCATCTATCCTGACGTGGTCGGGTTCCTCTCAACCCGACGATCCGCCCGCAGTGAACACATCAATCCATGAAGTAGTGGAGGGATCAGGAATTGTTCTTTGTCCCACACCCTCCATGTTAGTTTGATAACATGTGGCTCAAGAAGATTGAATCAACGTAAAATTTAACGAAGAACAATCAAGAGTAAAGCCTACTTTGAAAAGTCGGAGAATCGTCTGCACTTGTCGATGGATCGTGCTCTTCGTTCCTATGACCGAATCCCAAAGACACCACTCACACGTCCCCCATTGGTTCGGCATCGTCCATCACCTCCCTCTAGGTCGGCTTCGTTTTCTACGGGTCTGGCGTTTCGGTGTTCCAACAATACTTCATTTCTTAGAAAATCTTTTCCGATACCCCTCCCCCAAACTCTATATTTATAGGAGACGGGGAGAGTAAGTAACTATGCGGGGAGTTAATGGGGTGAATTAATAGAAAGCTTCCTAATTTCCCTCAATGTTACTTTTACATAGACTGGAGGGTCAAGCCATTTATTGGCTTGACACGTCGCCGGTCCCACCTTACCGCTTGTCCGTTGGAGGAATAGAATAAAAATAATAATAATGTTATTTTATTTACTATATTAAAAAGTTCAGAAAACTAAATTCTTCTCCGGACCTACTACAGTCAAAGTGAATCCTCCCTCAAGAGAATCCTGGCGCTATGGATTCAACGGTGCCCATATATTTTTAATCTGGGCAATGGTTCAAATGTTAGAAAACACAGCTGGCGCGTTTACTGAATGTACACAAATAAATGTTCAGAAAATTATTAACAGTCACCGTCAACCCGTGTCGGTCGAGGTTAGGCTGTACCGAAGTGAAACACACCCCAATGAACCCAACGGTACTCTAATATTTCCAATCCGAGTTACCATTTATAAGTTATAGATTTCACAATAAAATAATTGTCACTTAAATATTTTATTTACGAACAAAAATTATCTTTCACTGGTGGCCCGCACCAGCCAATGTTAGTATCTTCCTAAAGAAATAATACCCTCATGAGCTCAGCGGTGGTTTCGGAAACTTAATCTGAGTTACCATTCATGATTTATAAGTATATGAAAAATAAAATAATTTTATTTACAGTTATGCCATTTTCCGGTTTTCTCACAGGAGGCTCGCACCGACTAAACTTATGTCATGCCTTGGGTAAACCGCCATACTGGTCACAACTGTGTCCTCACATTTTTGATCTGGGCAACCATTTATGATTTATTCCTCTTTCTCCAGAAAACTACTTCGCGTGCTATTTATAGTTTAACAAAACATCAACGGATCATTTCGGGCACTTCGGGCATCAGAATTACACGTCGTCTGATTTCATGGTATCGAAATAATTCCATATAATTAAAAAATAGATATGGAAATTATGAGGCATTACAAAAACATTAAAACAACCATCCATAAAAATACAATAAAAAAATAAAAACACAAAAAATTGAGTTTATACCCATAGCCAATTACTAATATGAACAAAATGAAAGTAACACATAAAAGATCCAAAAATATGATCATAAAATAAGGTCCAACCACCCATATTTCCACTATCAAAACCTATCCCAAAAGAAGCCACTAGCAAGAGTCCCTTAGACCACTAAAGGAAGCCTTGCCTTTATATGAGACTTATAAAATATGGTCTATATAAACCCATTTGGTGTATACAGGGTGTGATATAACATTCCCATTAGGATCCCACCAAAATTTTACATTCATACCAATATAAGAAAAATAAATGTGCATGTTTTTAAAAACAGAGGGAAATAGTTATAATTTAATGCCTTATTTATCTTTGTAAGGAAACTACGGCAATCATGAATAAATAGTAAGAAGGAAAAAATAGAACATAATATCCAGGTAAAATCCCTCAGTATCTAGTTAATTGGGGAACTGAGATCCATTTACTCTTGGTGGTCATGCCAAAGATGTTAAGGTTCACTCTCACGATCGATCCATCACTAAACCACACCATCATTAATAGTTTAGTTATTACTTTAGAGTCATCCTACTAGGTATGGTAGTCCATTCCGAGAATAAATGTCTTGGTTTTCTTACCAAGATACCTTGGATTACCACGTTCTTTACACCCTTATTTCAAACATCTAAATCCCCTTTCATCACAATCTAACCATCACATTATAAATTACAACTTTTCCAAGAATTTCTATAGGATAAATCCATTTCATAACCATTTCACATACCCAAAAACACCTTTCAAGACTCCCATTTACAAAAACTAAACCATTTAAAAATATATTTTTTAGAAAAAAAGTGCAATTAAATTTTCCAATAATGGAACAACATGAAAAAACCAACCATTTCCTTTGAAACCACCATTTAAATGTTGGAAACTCCAATAAAAGAGGATAGGCGGTCAAATGGATGAAAGAATCAATCATAAGCAAGAAAACCAATCAATATGGTTCAGATTAGACAAACCCTAGGTCATCACAACCACTAAGTAAGAGGAAACACAAGAAGGAAGACAGTATAAACCATGAAAAGAGAAGTGCATACACTTACTTGGAGTTTCTATAAACGATCTTGGTCAAAAGACACAACCAATTGAGCCAAGAGGGGAGGATGAAGAGGGTCAGTGTTAATAGAGATGGAGGGGTTGTGAATGGGATAAATGTGGGGTTATACGTGTTAAATCCGTGAATTCTAGATTAAGAAATTCAAAATAATTAAAAATTGCAATGGCTGCATAGTTTGGCCACATAGTTTGACAAATTGTGTGCCAACTATGTGGGTGCATCTGGTTCCACTTGAAGAGTTTGAACGGTCTGGGAACCATGGTTTCACAAACCATGCTTCGAACTATGTGGGAACACTACTCTCACTTTCCCAACATTCATTTTTTATAGATTTTGGAACATAGTTTATTTTTACAGTTCACCAACTGTGTGCCATCCTATTGCTCCCCAAATACATAAATTTTAGAAGGGAAACCCCTAGAAAACCCATAGCTGAAACTAAAGAACAAATGTATGTGATGAATACCTAGAAAGAACACCATGGGTGTGAAATAAAATAGGAATTTTGGGATGAAACCAAGATCCCAAGGGAAAATATGGGTGTTAATTATGTTATCCTACTTAGTTGTTGTATCATAATAAATAACAGAGCAAAGTGAAAATTATAGCACACAAAAATTATAAGGAAAACTATCATACCGAAGACTCGATGATAACTAGTTTTCCAAAATATACCCTATATTACAACCCCAATGACTAAAAATCTAATACGTTTCCATACATGTAATAATTTAAGTTCAATAATAATATTTATAATTACTTATTAATAAATTCAAATTATTTTAATATTTTCCAATTACCATTTCTAGATTATTATTCAGTTTAATAATCAAAGTCCAAGGAGATTTAATACAACATAAATAATTTTGGTCTCTATAATTCATTATATTTAAAAAATAATTTAACAAATCATCATTTAACATACCAAGAACTATACCCATTAAATTAATCCATTTATCAGTTACAATTACATAATTCTAGAAACTAAGATAAAACTAAACCTACATCAAGAAAAGATATGGATAAAATGGAAAAATTATGTAACTACATTCAATATTCATAGAAACTAAGTAGTGCTCCTAATAAAATTATTAGCACTTTTACATGCCATCCATAACATCCCATTAACAACCACACCAAACTACTGCCCCAATGACATTATAACAACTCAAACCTTTCCATTTCAACCATCCATACCAAGATTCATATAAAATCACATAAAGGGTTAAATATTTTATATATATATATATATATTTCTGGAAACAAATGATAATTCTAACAGCACACACATTAATATGAAATCAATAATATTTTAAACAATCCATGAAAGCATATAAAAAACAAGGTATGTATATAGGCATCACTAATATTAATTCTAGTAATCATCTTCATTATTTTCCATCTTAATTATTAAATTCATTATGACCAGGTTTTAGAAATAAGAAAAACATAATATAATAAATATTAATATATGAAATAATCGTCCTAATAATATTCTTAATGCAATGTTATATCTTGTTTAAAATTTTAAATAAAAGATGGTAACTTCAATTAATTCCTCATTAATTATCCATAATACATTACCAACTTTAATTGTTTATTCATTTTTTGCAATTTCAAATATATAAATGGAGTAATGGAAATAATCAATATATCATCACACTATATATAAAATATCATAAGTGATTCAACATGAATAAAAAACATTCGTATAAAATGCGACGCCACCATACCTTTCATTTCCTTAATCCTAGGATATTTTTCTTCAATCCCATCCAATTACACATTGGAATAAAAATCACGGTAAAACCATATTTGTAAAAAAATTATTAAGATAAATCTTGAATCCCCCATTTTGATAATAATCATCAATGATCATTGAAATAGAACTGGATGACAGAAAAAGAAGACCAAACAGAATCTTCAAAGTTAGCACATAAACATTAAATACATTATCCTATCATGAATCCTATATCAATATTTGATAAATATATCATATAAATAGTGGTATTGACATATCATGGATTGAAAATAAATAATCAAAGAATACAAAAGAGAATATAGGTAAAGAAAGAGACACATTGGATCGATGATAGTTATTTTAAAAAAAGCCTATGAATTATTCATAGAGACCATGGTTTTTCTAAAGTGGTCCCATGGAGACCTAAGGTTTGAGAGTAGAATATGAAAATGGAATTCATTTGAGATTCTCTCCAAATTTAAAGAAAATCCATGAAAATGCAGTACCATGATGTGAAGGGATTCATCAAGTTGTGATAAATCCATATCTGAATAACTTGTCATGATATCCCAACATGGATTTCACATTACCTTAGAAAAAATGGTAATTTATTTATTGAGAATAAGGAGGTTCAGGGAATGACTAATGGAGTCACACAATATCATACACCGCCCATGAATTCATAGGGTAACTCGTGGCCTTCTTCCTCATCTCAACCAACCCCAGACTAGAATCACCATATGTCCCATGAACCATGGAACAAAAACTCCTAGAACTGAAGAACATAGGAATTAATCCTCTAAGACTTCCTGAAATTACATAAATACTTAATGTTGTGAGTAGGGAAATGTAAAATTAAATATTCAAGAGAAAAAAATCCATACGTAAGAGTTATATGAATATGTATGCATTTTTACTTTTCAAAATTTATCTTCAAGACCCAAATGTCTTGACTAAATATAGCATCACGGTAACAAGACATCCAACCCAAAAATGGTGTGGAAATGAACGCTAAAGGATTGCATCCCCCAAAATATAACACTAAATTATTCCATGATACATACCATCACACATTAATGCACCCTTCATGGAATGAACCCCCATTAAAACCGGTCAAACTTCTACCCTTACTCACAAGACTACTTCCAAACATCCATGTACTCCATAAGAACTCAATAAATGATAAAGGGTTTGAGAAAACTAGGTACCTTATATTAGATACCTATCAAAAGTATCTCGTCATAGACAATCAAAACCAAACTTGATATAACACCTTGGCCTGAGTCACCGAGTCTGGGAAAATGGGTCACATAACCTTACGTGTGCCTCCTTATACTCAACAAGTTATCGACTAGTAAAGATGGCCTAGATATTGATGTGGGATGATAATTCCCTTAGTATCAAATAACCATCAAAGTAACGTAATAAAAAAGTATTTTAAATGTGGTAATGAGAGGAATGACATATAAAAGAACTAATAACAACATCAACACATGATATATCAAATGGAATATAATAAGTCATATAATCGGTCATAAGGGATCCCACAATATAGTTGATTAATGTATACAACAAAAATAGAACAAAAAACAAAAAAATGACTAAAAAAGGTCATGTAGTGTGGCCTATTTTAACCTCTATCTC
Source organism: Viscum album (assembly GCA_963277665.1). NCBI lineage: Eukaryota > Viridiplantae > Streptophyta > Magnoliopsida > Santalales > Viscaceae > Viscum > Viscum album. The sequence continues at coordinate 558,617,126 of OY728138.1, forward strand.
GGACCACCAGTATCTACTCAGCAGTCTTCCTTAAGTCTCTTGGCCTGAGCAAGATCATTTATCATGAACTCTAAATGTGAATTAATATTTCCAAGTACAGTGTGAGAAAAAATAAAATAGGACACAACCAAAAGGCCCTTGTAATAATTTAAACAAGTTTATAAAGATATATGTATTAACATAACTAATTAAATAAAAAAATAAAAAATACTAACCGTGACATTATACCCTAACCAGGATACCACAAATTCATAGTCATACCTTCTTCAACCCCATACTATTATGAAATTCTGTCAAAACCTCAGTAATTCATAAAAAATGTGGCCCATTCCTTTTCATTCAAGTCATGGACTCATCAAGCACACTAACATATCCCCACACACTCTTTGGAGGACACATAAAGAACAACGACCCATCCTTGAATATTTGAGGGAAGGAACATCAAGAACACTGAATCACCTCTATACACTCTGGGGAGGTCACATCATGAACAATGAATAATCCTATCACACTCAAGGTATTTCACATAAATCACAACAACCATTACCCACACACTCAGGGGAGGTCACATCATATACACTGATCTATCCTTAAATGGTCAAGGGAGGTCACAACACGAACAAAAAAACATCCCTAGACACTCAAGTTAGGCCACATCATCTAGAAATAAATAAAAACAACATGCACTAACATTAACAAAATTAATGAAATTCATTACATGAAAAACTACATTATTTTTCAAGGACGTACTATATTCGACCAAGCCGGAATAGATCCCCCAAGGTTGATCCTCTTAGGAAAATTTCACCAAAATCACACATGGAACAAGGAAAAATTATATTTAAAAGTACCCATAACCCCCCCCCCCTGAAGGGTTCTCCATATCTCTAGGGACCTATGCAATCACTTTCAAACCACATGAAGAGTTATCGTATATCCAAACACACACAAACATAGAAATAATGACATGAAACTATATGACCAAATCCTAAAATTTTGTGTACTTCTTACGTTAAAGATAATGAAGCTAAATCACCATGATTCATCACTCGAACCATAGAAAACACACCAAATACCTAAAATCACCCCCAACATTAACATATTAGGTTTATAGAGGCAGAAAATAAGAAGAATTGGATGAAAATAGAATTTAGAGTTTTCATGGCATTAGACATACTGATAGAAACTATTTTCAAGGAATTTATCGTTTAAAACCCGAACAGTAATGAATATAGAGGCTGAATCATCGAAGAGGAGATCCTATGAACAAAAACCAAGAGTGAGATGACTTGGATATGAGGGAAGAGGTTTGAAAGGGATATAAGACAAAATTATTTCCTTTCCCATAAACAAATACCAAGAATACTATGAAATTTCACTATTTCATACACATATAACCTACCATATCCATCTACATAAAGATCCACCAGAATAGGAATTAAATGTTCAAAAAAAATTGACTGATAAACTACCACCCGCACCATATCATGAATCTTAGAGTTCATGATTAATTCTTTGATAAAATACATAGTCACCACATCCCATTTACATATCATAACTTGATGAATTTAAGTTAAACCACTCAATTCCTAGTGTTCATCCATTACATTATGACAATTAAGTTGGTGAGTGAAAGGCCCTACAATATCTTTTTTCATATCCATCCATAACATGTAAAAAATTAATATCCCAATACATATTGGTTTCATCTGAATATAACAAAAACTTACATGTATGAATTTCCCTCATAAACTCCTCTATAATTAATGTAAGAACTATTAATCATTAATGTACATATAGCACATTGTTCCCATCAAAATACTATCCTAGAACATGATTTTCTCCCATCAACTGCACTCACATCACAAGACAATCTAAATCTTACTCATGGTTTTCATTTTTCCTAACATTGATGAAGTAATGATCATAGTAGCATACTTCACCAACCTTTAATACAAATATATACCCTCCTTCCAAACTATTTGAATGCTCATGTGATTCCAATCTTATGATACATGTTTCTACCATTCCTATGATTTCATTTTGAGAGAATCCATATAATCATTCCCCTTTTCAAGGGTATATAACAAAATGGAATGAGACATTTTCAAATACTTCACCCAATATATTTATTGTGGGATATAGTCTTGATAAGAAAAGATATATCATAAGATTATGTTCTCTATGTATAAGAAAAATAACAATATTAATAGATAATGATTCATAAACATCATGTTATGTACCATAGATTATAGATCTAAGTCATGGTTTCGGTAGTTATGCTTGTGAGGTCATAACAGATGAGACCCATAATCGACCAGCTAAACTCCATGCCTCAAGACATCCCCTAAACTAACTCTTAAACCATTATGGTGAACTATATAACCAATCCTCATGACTACAAAAACCAGAATTATAGTGGAAATAAACCAATTATTTACCTCCTAAAGGTCCTCATCACACTTATTCATCTACACATATTTCAATCCCTTACACATAATCCCAATCATAGGAATTTCTTAGTGAGATAATTCCTAGATTATATTTATTTAATACCCAATCAACTTGGGAAAACTCTAAACCCTAAACATATTTTTAGGATGCACCCTTAATATATCTTCCTCTATATTCTCTATATCAATAATGATTCCCATATTATAAATCTTGTTCCCAAGGAGATTTAGCTCCTATATCTGAAAGTGACACTTTGAGAACTTGGAATAATGTCGATTTGATCAATGTATACTAAAAAATATCAATATTCTTAGTATCTAACTCTAGAGTTCATGAATACACCAAAATATTATCAATGAAGACCATTATGAAGGAATTTATGTAAGGATAAAAAACATGTTTCAAGAGAGTTGTTAACACTACCATTGAATTCATCATATTGGATGGAATCACAAGGTACTCATACAAACTGTACCCAGTCTTGAATAACAACTTTTGTAAATATTGGGCCCCAACTCATAGAAGATAGTAGCTAGAATGTAGATTATTCATGCAAAACTGTCCATCTCACCTAAATAAGTCAAAAAAATATTCACTCCTCGATAGTGGATATTTATTTTTTATCATGATTTGATTTAGATTACGGTAATCCATGCATAATCTAAGGCTGTCAACCACATTATTATTGAATACAACTAGAACATCTTAGGGATAAGTACTTATTTGAATAAGTCCCCTCACCCCTAGATCATCAATTTGTACATTAATATCTCTCAACTCACCCATTTTCATACAATTTGAGTGAATATATATAGTTTTCTCACCCATCACGAGTTCAATTTCAAAATAAATCCCCCTTTCAAGAGGTATTAATGAGAAATATTCTATTAAAAAATCTTGTTAATGATCTACTATATAATGAAAAATGGATGTAATCATAACCTTTATTGTTTTAAGAACCATACTGAACTCCTATAATGTTATTTCCCCAATTTGGATAAGGTTTGTTCCTTCCCTACCATCCTCTAGATGAGATTATTTGTTAACAATTTACTCACCACCCTTGGGGGTGGAGAATGTCACCAACCAATGATAAAAATTGATGTAATCTTAAAAACATGTTAACTAATCCATGCTAAAGATGAAATCATAATTCATTATTTATAAAATCAAAAAAAAAAACCACTGATGTTCATAGACTGCAATAACTTTTAGTCACTCTAGGATCCTATGAATATGATCTACCCACTTCTTAATTAGGTTATCAACAACTAACAATCCATGAGAAGACATCATTGGAAACTCTAAACTGGAAACAACATTGGATTAAATAAATTAGTGGGACACTCTTATATTAAACATAGTAAAGATAATCAATATAAATAAAATAAAACTTCTAACCGTTAAAGGTCCCTCTCCATCATTTGTTGGAACATGATATAATGCACAGACACTACCTACCTTAGACCCATGGTCCTTACCTCATAATCCCTAAGTCACTTATGGATCATGTTCTGGTATCATATATAACCCTCTCCACTAGTATCTACTAAACTATCTATCATAGGACCATTTCCTTTAGCTAGATCCATGATCATAAATTCTTTATGTGTATAAAGACTCTCTTACAAGGTGTAATTATAAAACCAGTAAGACACCACCAATGGTATGTTATCATAAGTGTAGCATGTTTATAATGGTGGATGCATCAATATAACTAATTTAAAAAAAATAAAAAATAACGAATGGGTTAACACATAATAAAAAAGCCACCCAAAATCCCTAGTTATGCCTACTAGGCCCCATACGAGAGGGAATAGTTTTTAGACCCTTTTTAGAATATATAACACATGGTCTACGCCTTTTCATTCAAGTCAAGTCTACATAAAGAACTCTAAATAATCTATATACACTCAAGTGGGGTCACATAAAACACACTGACCCATCCCTACACACACAAGTGACGTCGCATCAAGAACACTGAACTACCCCCTCACACTCAAGGGAGGTCTCATCAATCACACTGAACCATCCCTCCATACATAGGGAAAGTCACATCAAGCACACTGAATCCTCATTATACACTCAACAAAGGTCACATAAAGAATAGTTTCTTATCCCCTCATACTCATGGGAGATCACATCAAGAAATAAGAAACAAGAAACCGCATTCATTAAAAGTTACGCAATAAGAATAATTTATCACATGAACCCCAAAATAAATTTCCCCTACTATACTAGCCTTAACCAACCCATAACTGCTCCTCCAAAATTTAATTTTCTGGGTGGACAGCCCCAACGTCACCCACGTAACAAAAAATATTTCTTTTTAAAATAATCACAAACAAATCCCTATAAATTATTAGATTCAAATATCCCAGATCTAGTGGTTAATGTATTACATTGGTACTATATATAACTAATTTCATCCGAAAGGACCAAATATTTAGTATTATTGGACATGATACATAGTTAAATATGAAAATACATTTTAAAACATTAATTAAAACATAGTATTTTCATTGATAAAATCATTACTCTCTATAGAATATCCTTTAATATCAATAATAATACGATTACAATAATCCTATGGAAAAGAAACATAAGAAATGGGTGAAATCATATGCTTAGTAAGGGTGTACATACCTCAGAATATAACATAGGACAAATAAGTCATGAATAATATAGAAGAAATAAATTATGATCAAATAATTCTATATAAATAATAACATAAACATGAAACATAACCATGGTTATCATAGAAATTTAAAAAATCACAAGGACATAAATAAGTGATTTTATAAGGATGTAATTCATAATTTTAGGCATCATAAACTTACCATTTAGGCCTGATGCCTTAGCATCTACATAAGTAGATAATTATTTAGCAAAAGAAACAACTTTTTTGTCTCATTAGACCTACCAATGCATCATGGGTCTATTTAATTCTGGGCCTTATACATTATTTAATAATTCTAATGAATTAATCATATGAATAAACAATACAACATAATCAACAAACCTTAAGAATTAATAATTGTCTATATTAAAAGAAATATCATACGCAATATCAATACATTCACCAGTCAAAATGATTATAAAAAATCCAGATAAATAATGTGGGTGGTATCATTAGATTTTTTTCATCACTAAATAAATTTATTTAATAAAGTATGTTGAAATAGATTAAAATACTTTAAAAATATAAGTATAAATTTTCATGAAGAAAATAAAATTTTCCATTTGAAATCACTAATTTAAAATATAAAAATCCCCAAATATTAAGGAAACAATTTTATTTAAAATTAACATTTTAAACTTATAAAGAAATATTTATTTAATTTTTTTGTAATGATAGTTGGAAATTATTTTCATTCCATGTACGTCAAAACAAAGATTCAATTCACATTTATTCAAACAAAAGTTAAAATTACCTTCTTTGGAAAATGAAAAGAATATTCCTTTTACAACATTTTGTAAAATTCCAGAATGGGGAGAACTATTTAATAAATAATTTTATAATAAAAAAAATTTCTTCAAAACACCATAGGTAAAATATAGAAATAGAATAAACATATTCATGACAAAGTAGAAAAGAAAATTTAGTCTTCCTTAAAAATATTTTTAAAATATCTTGAGTACACAAATAGAGGAATATAAAAAGTAAAATATATAATTTAGAAAAAATAACCATAGTATAATAAAATATATTAGTTTTAGGGTATAAATATAAAATAAATTCGACATTGGATACCTAAACATAACAATCCCAAATAATGATGAGATTGTGAAATAAACCCTTACCTCAGGTTCGACTTCCTTCAAATGTGTTCAAAACATCAGTATAATAAATATTGATTTAACCAGGAAGGTGCAGGACTTGGCCGAATGCCCAGCCCCGTAGAAAATTATTAATAAAAAAAGATAGTACAAACGCAGGGAATAAATATTGATTTACTTTATACATATTATATAACCATAATAAAAAATACCATATATTATTTAATTTATAACCTTTTATCACCTATTTATTAAAATATCATTTATTAGAATCCCTATTTCGTGTGATAGCTGCATCATTTTTCAGGAATGTTTTGGTTTAGTGGTTTTAGTATTTGTACTTTGGTCATGGATCCTTCATCTCAAAAATGATATTAATGATATAAATATCATATATATCAAATATATATATATATATAATCATTCATAAAATTTATATATAGAAAAATTAATTACACCTTCCTAGAGACGGTGGGTTTTACTTACACATGAACATTGATTTCACTGTTTTATAGATGGAAATAAAGAAATGTAAATAAAAATTAACCTTTTAATAATCATTATTGGTTAATATATATCAAATATATTTAATAAATATTTCCTTATTATTATCCATTTAAAGTGTAAAATAAAAAATGAATCACATCGCTTCATGTTGGTGGAAGTCAACATGTACTCATGAGCAACGTTATCATTTTTAATTATATTGAAAAGGAGGGGGTAAGGATAGAAGTTTTAATTTTATTAAAATAAAAAATATTTAAATGAGGTTATATAATAAATAAAAAATAAAGTGATCGGTTAAGGAAATCATTTATTATTTGAAAAAATTCATTTATATATCCTTTTAAAGACCCTAGTGTAGTTATTTTTGGAAGAAAATAATATCTATAACATGAATAATGACGTTGGGAAGGGATGTTATAAGGTTTTTATCAATATGTGTGGATCAAATTGGTGTAATGAAAATAGATAATGGGTCACTTTTTATAAGAAATGGAAAGAATACACTTGGAATTACTAAAAATATTAAAATATAACTAAGTGTTTCTAAAGCCAAAGGCTTCCAAATGGAAATATATTTTGGTAGAAAGATTATATGGTAGATATATAATCATTATAAGAAATATATATCATTTTTTGTTTCATTTTCAACATTATTTTTTGGTTTAACCACTTGGTTAACCAATCTTAATCTTAACCATGGTAATAACCTTTTAATATTAATGGGTTATAATTTTACTAATAATGTATAAATTGACTTATAAATTACCAAGAGACGTAAATTTTAACCATTTATAATCTTAATTTCCCTCTTTAATTTTTTTTATTATTTTTAAAAAAATTAATAAAATATATTTATTATAAAATACTATTAATTTTATTTTAAGAACTATTCAATGAATTTCACATTGAAAACCATATGATAGTATTTTAATTATAATATAAGCCAATAAAAAACCAATAATATGTTATTTTTTATTTAAATAATTCTTGGAAGAAAATTATTCAACCATATTGTACTACGTTTAATATTTTTAAAATCATTTATTTTACTATTTGTTTAATTTAATAAATAATATATTAGAATTACATAATCATTTAAGGTAATTTTTTTATCAAGAAAAATTATAATTTAGTTACCATGATAAAATAATTAATTTATATTTCTAATAAATATTTATAACAAAAATTATCCTATTTAATCCTTATGTGAACAATTTAGAGATATTAAATTCAAGAGAGTGACATTTTTTATTCATTCTTTCCTTAAATTAATGTAAAGGTCTCAATCAGTAAAAAATGGAACCAAGTTGACATGTATTTGATATGGGGATGTAAATGGATGAAATACACCAATATAATAGAATAAATAAAAGTTTTGGGTTTATTTTGATACTTTGTCTCATGGTTTTAACCTTATATTCCATTTTTATACTTACCAAGGTGACAAATATTAACCATCATTACTATTCATAATGATAAAGAATAAAAGGGACAATTTTACCAAATTTGAAACTCCAAATTCATAATATGGTATCTACTATTCAAGACGAAGTATATATATAAGTGGTAGAAATAAATTTTAATATAAATGCGTAAAACACAACCAAAAAATGTTTTTAAAAAAAGGGGTTTTAAGAAAAAAATATTACATACATAAAATCAAGAATATTGATGATTAAATGGAATAATTTAGATTATTATAAATAAAATGGATAATATGTCACTTAAAGATCAAATAAAAAATAAAATTTGACTATTAAATTACAATAATAATTCATTGTATTTGAAAAAATTTTATTTCTCATTATTTATAGAAAAATAAATCATTTTAGAAAATACCCAATATTTCACCCTATATTAATTTTGAAATGATAATTTCAAAAATATATATTTTTTTCAAATAAATTTTATTAAATTGTAAAAAAAATAATTATATAATTTTCTCATAAAAACCAATTAAATATATTTTTGAGTAAAAAAGTATTTTTTTATGAATATAAAGACTTTAATAAAAATTGAGTACTTATTTATCAATATATTTTCTTTATATAACACTTTTGTAGATAAATTTAAAAATAGGGTTGTTTATATTCACTCTACCTATTTAATTTCTTGGTTATAATGACATACTATATTATGGTACATTTATACTTGGGTTTACAAGTATCATAAGCTATCGAGGAAATTAAATTAATTTACAGAGAAATATATCATAAAATCCCCAATTTTTATATTATACCCCTATTAAAATTAATTTTTCCCTAAAATTCCATCACTTATATATAAGAAAATGAGGTATTTTCTATTTCATCATAACCTTGGTTTCCCAATATACTTTTTAGAATTTATTATTTTGCAACAAAACTTTGACCAGTTGAGTGGTATTTTTTTGTGGAAGTCACTCTCTTTGATCCAAAATCTCTACTGGTTGTTCCTTATAAGATAGATATTTCTCCATTGGTATGACCTTTGTTTACATTATATGTGAAGGATTTTGTATTTACTTCTTCATGAGAGATATATGGAACACATTGTGTGCTTGAAATTGATTTGATGGAAGCGCATAGTGATAATATACCATCCCAATATGATCAAGAATATTGAATGGAAAAATATATATAGGGATCAACTTTTCTTTGTTTTATAATCATATTACCTTCTATCATAGGTAAATTAATAAATAAAACTTTCTCCCTAAATTCATACTCATAATCTCATCGATGATTTCCAATATAACTATTTTTGATTATGAGAGGACATTATGTATGGTCGCATGGATCTAACATTCTATGTCATTTCCTAACTAGATCAATCCCAGATAGATTTATTTCTCCAACTTCATTGCATCATGTCAAAATTCTATTGTTCTTACCATAGAGGATTTCGTAAGGACCCATCTGAATACTCAAGTGAAATCTATTATTGTATAAAAATTACACTAAAATGAGGTTTTGATCCCAACAACATTTAAGATCTATATATCAACACTCAACATTAATTAAAGAGTTTTAATGTTATTATTAGATAGAAAATTTATCTAAGGAAAATATAAATTGAAAAAACTCAACTCTATAGCCATAGATTTCTAATGAATTTTCTAGAACTTGGAGGTAAACCATGGATCCTGATCAGATAAAATAGAATGTGGTAATCCAAGAAATCCACCACTTTAATAATATTCATAATGTAAAGATGATCAAGAGAGAAATCTTATCTTATAGAAATTAAGTGTGAAAACTTCATAAGGATATCGACTATATCCCAAATAGAATTACGGTCTTTAAATGTTTTGGAGTATCTAAAAAAATCCATGGTGATATTTTCCCATTTTTTATTTTGGTGTGGGTAATGTTTATAATGTCACATTAGAATTCAATCTCTCATCCTTAAAATGATAACATACATTCCACTGAGGTACATACTCTGAAAACTCCCTTTTCATATTATTCTATTATGAATATGAATTTATCTCTAAATATAAATTTTCATTTCCATAATTAATATAGAATGATGGACTATGAGCTTCATCCAATATCATATTCTTCAAATTTTGTATTGATGTGACACATCCATGATTCTTGAATCTTATTATTCCAACATGATTATGGTAAAACTCGTGAAAATTTCTCACATTCTTCTATAATTCCACATATTCCTTCTTCACATTATTAATCCTCTCATTGATGGATTGTTGAATATTCATCCTATAAAGATAAGATATTTTAACTTTCCTCACTATTTCAATATATATTTTCTAAAAATATATAAAAAATGGATCACTTCCATTCCTCGTCATGAACAAAATAACATGGTCTTTCCAACTTAGAGAATCATCCACCTAGTTCACCTTCCAAAAGTGGTAATGTATTGAGAAATCATTGTATTTGATCAAATCCAATGGACTTACTTGGAGAATATTAAAATTATTCTATGTAAATATATTCACAAATATTTTATGATAATTATATATATCACATAGTTCCCCATTAATATAATACCTTCATATATTTAGTGTTAAAATTTTCATTTTCAACTCCAAATCATGATTCCTGTAGTTTTTCTCATGAGTTTTTAATTGGTGATAAGAATATGCTATCACCAAGTCATTCTATATTTGGAAACTTCCCAGTCCATTCTATGATGAATCACTATATATCACAAACATTTCTCTACTAAAGGTTAGTGTAAGAATAGGCATATTGACTAACCATCAATTTAGTTCTTTCAAACACTCTTCACATTCATCTATCCGTAATAACATAAACACATCTGATTCAACTTGTTGAGTGGATTAGATAGTCCAGAAAAATATGTAAAAAAGTTTCTATAGTAACCACCCAATATAATAATACTATAGATTCCATATAAAATGGTTGGTCTACCATATTTCTCAATAACTTATATAATTGAAGGATCCACAGATACATCCTCACTTGAGACTATATGACTTGGAATACAAGTTTCTAAATAAGAAATTCACTCATGGTAAATTTAACATATAAATTCACCTTCCTCAGTTTCATCAGTACGATTCTCAAATATTCTTCAGGCACATCATTTCTCCTTGATTATATATGAATATCATCTATAAGGACAACCTAAAACTAATCATGGTAATATCTAAATACTCTATTTGTTAAATCCATGATTTTATCTAGAGAATTGGTAAATCCAAATGGAATTAATATAAATTCAAAATGACCATACCTCATACATTAGGTTTTCCTGGTTATATCCTACTTCATTATCTGATGATATCCTTATAAAAGATCAATCCTGAAAAAATAAATATCTCCTCATAATTGATCAAAATGATAATTTATATGGTGTGTAGGATACTTATTCATAATTTTGATCTTGTTAAGTTCTCAATAATCAATGAAAATATTAATTGACCCATCTTTCTTCTTAACAAAAAAAATTAACCCCACAGAGAAGAAAAATGACAAATGAATCCCTTATATTTATTCTCCTATAGTTTCTTCTTTAATTCCTACCACTTATTTGGGTCCATTATGTATTCTCCGAAATAGTCGTACCATGATGTATGAGTTATATTGAAAACTCAACATCAAAATTTGGGGGAAGACTAGAAAATTCCCTAGGAAATAAATAAGTATATTACTAAAAAAGATACACATTTTAATTTTTGATTTTATCCCCAACCATTTGATAAAAATAACCCTTATGAATAGGTAGAAAACCCATGCGATGGAATTAATTTCCATTGGGTTTTATTGTTCATCCTTGCAATAATAAACGATGAAGGTTGATTTAAAAAATCATTACAATTTCTATTACTCAACAGTTGATATGATCTATATACTGAGAGATCCAATACATACGAAATAATATATCAAATCTAGTTATAGGAAGAATATATTAAATAAAAGATATAGACATGATATTCTGCAATCCTACGATTAGTATTTTTCACTGTTAACTCAATTTCTAATCATTGAAGAGGTGATGTTGTACCCATATAAAATTCTTCAAATATAAAAGAGTAACTAGAACTAGAATAATATAAAAAATATTTAATTATAGATTGGTTGATAGGTGAACCTTTCACCATGTCGCTAGAAAATTCCAGGCTGATTGTAGAAATTGCATAAACTTTTCCTTCTACCATTGGTTTCTTGTTTGGTAAGTTTCCTTGAAGGTTTTGAAATTCTTTATAGTATTGCACCATATAATTATAGTTAAAGAACAAAAAAATTATGTCTTATCCCTTAAACTTGAATTCATAAACATGATGTTTTTCTTCTCTACACATGATGAAAATGCTTTCAACATTCAAGCATGCACTAAGGTGTTTCCTCCTATAAGTATCACATATTAGAAAATTTCCCTTTCTATTATTCCAATTATCTATTTGATTCCCTTTTTTCCTCTTCTTCACAGTCTTTACTTTAAATACATATAACTTTTATAATTATTTCTCTATCTTGATAGAACATGATATTATATCCTCAAATCATGAGAATGTTTAGGAGACTAGTTCCTTCAAATGATTAGTTTAAGTCCATCAAATAAATGATCACTATTGATATTTGGATTAGGTATATAATTTGCATAATTCCTTGATAAACATGTGGATTTATCTTCATACTTATAAATATATTCCTATTTCTTTTGCCTTAGTTTCATGAATTCTCACTCCATATCATATCCTTGTCCGTGATATAAATATTTTTTTAAAATATATACCTTAAAATTATTCCACTCCATAATAAATATTTCCTCCTAATCCTTTGTTTTTTTAATCAATGACCACCATTGATATGAATCCCCCATGATATTGTGATATTCCATGATAAACTTCTCCCTTTCAATACTTATCAAGGTGAAAATATATTTTCTCATGAACTTAACCATTAGTCAGCTACAAATGGATTTGTTGTTCCATTGAATTAAAGAGGTTATCATTGCATGGAACGTTATAACATTAAAAAACCACATTACAGATCTGTAACATTCTCCATAATGTTATGTTTATAAGTTATAACTCATTTTATCTAATTTAGTTATAATTTGATCAGTTTCAGCTCTGACTCCAAATCTATATTTTTTATCTTTCCTAGGAGGGAAATCCCTATATATATTTTGTGAAATTATATATTTTATATTACTTATGGTAGGTTTAATTATAATGAATTCAATACACTAGAATATATCATAACATTTCGGATCATAATGTATAATTTTTAAACTAGTAAAACACTTAACATTAATTGGAAATTTATGCATAAATAATGTTCGAATCACAAACTTGGTATCTCTGGGAATATTATAAAATCATAAAAAATGCTTTTAAGTATATAATATTGGTCTATAAAGAAAATATAATTAACCTAGTAATATCCCTTTAGAGTTTCAAAATGGGTTCACAGTAAGGGCGCACTAAATTTGCACTAAAATTATGGTCGAGATATACTCAACCAACTCATTTTGAGGTAATTTCGCAAGATGACATTTTTTAAAAATAACATCCAATTTTAGTAACAAAAAGGTATTTATTTATACTAAAATATTATAATATATTCCATACAGAAACTTTGGAATTTTATTCTATACATAGACTTATCCACAAATTCATTCATAGGGTTGTGTTTCCTAATCTATGTTTTCCTAAGTCTAGTTCTCATGGTTTCTAATAAAATTCCTATGATACCAACTATAAATAAATGAAACCTATTATCCTAGAGATAATTGATAATTTATTTAATTGGTAATATATACAAGTTATTTTATACCAAAAGACAAAATAGTTTAGTAGTCTTGAAAAACTAGATACATACTTAAAATTGATATTAAATTTGAAAAAATAATCTATAATATTATATTTTTATTAAGAAAATAATTATTCCTTCTATTGTATCCTTACATATCAATAATAATATACTTATTTTCATCTGTGGGAATGGAATCAAAATAAATAGGTTGTCCATGATTCTCTATAAGGCTATGAGTACAAAAAAATCTAACACAGAATAAATAAGGCTTGAATAATATGGTATGAGTAAATGATGATAAAATAATGCCATATAAATAATTACATGATCTTGAAACATATACATGGATATCATAAATATTAAAATTATCACATTGAAATCAAAAACTGATTTCATAATGATGAAATTAATAACGCATGACATCTTAAACTTACCATAAGGGCCTTGTTCAAAGACATCAACATGAATGGGTAAGGCCTCAAAAAAATAACACACCTATTTATTCTCATGAAACCATAAAATTAGAATAGGGAATATTTAATTTCTGGTCCTTCCCGTCAAATAAAAATTCTTTTTTATTCATCATATCAATAAATAGTACAACTTTATCAACATTCCTTAAGAATCAATAATTGTTTGTATTACAATAACTAGCATAGGGAATGTAAAAACTTTCAGTAGTCAAACTAATCATAAAAATATATCGAAATATTGGGGATGGTATCAATTGATTATATCCTTATTAAATCAAAATATAAAACAAAGTATGTTGATATTGGTGAAAATTCATTAAAAATATCTCTGGAAATTTTCTTGAAGAAAATACTCTTTTCACATTGAAATATTTTATTTAAAGTATAATATTGTACAGAATATTATGGAAATAAATATCTTTGAATCTAAAAAATTAATCATTTATAGTAATATTTAAATAATTTGGTGGTTATAACATTAGGAAATTACATTCATGTTGTGTATGATAAAACAAAGATCCATTTTATGTTTTCGATAAAAAGTTAGAAGTACCTCATTCAGAAAATGACTAGAGGATTCCTGTTAAACCATTTTTAAAAAAGTAAAATATGGCTTTAAATGTAATTTAAAAATAATTTCATAATATAAAAAACGTTTTTTAAATCATTTTATGGAATATATGGATGTGGAATAAAAATATTCTCTACTGATAAGGAAAACAAATTTCCTCCATAAAAACATTATTTTGGTATCTTGATTACTTAAAGAGAGGAAAATAAAATTTTAGAATTTAATTTATATAAATAACATGAATATAATAAAATATGTTGGTTTGAATCTAGATATATCAAATAATTTCTCTAGCGAAGAATTAAATATAAAAAATCACAAATAATGATGAGATTGTGAAATAAACCCTTACATCATGTTCTACTTACTTTGTATGGGTTTGAACCGCCATTATAATAAATATAGATTTGTTATAAATATATTACATAACCATATTCAGGTGTATAATAACATATATGATTTATATATATCTTTTTATCACCTTTTTATTAACAATTCTTTATTAAAATCACTATTTCTTTTGATAAGTTCTTCTTTCTTTATGTTTGTTTGGGTTCGGTAGTTTTAGTACTTTTACTTTCATCATGGTTCCATAATCCCCATAATTTTAATGATGATATTAATACCTTATATATTCAACATAAATATATATATATATAATCATCAAGAAAAATTAGAAATAGAAAATTTAATTAGGTCGTTCAAAATTATAGTAGGTCGTACGTATGCATGAATGTTTTTTTTACTTTTAGATGGATGGAATGAAAGAAAGGTAAATATTAATTCATATTTACATTATAATTATTATATCTTATATATTATATTTATTTATTAGATCTGCCTTTATAAAATTTCATGTAATGTGTAAATGAAAAAACAATTAAAATCGCTTCATGAAGGTGGTAGACCACAAGTACACATGAGTGACATTATCATTTTAGTTTGATTAAAAAGAGGGTGTGAATGCAGTTAAAATAATCATAATAAAATTTTAGTATATTTCTGATACTAAAATTAATATATTTTTTATAAATAACAATTATTTAGAGGAGGGAAAATAATAAGTAAATAAAATAAAGTTATCAGTTACGTAAATTACATCTTTTAAAGATTTTATTTAGATCCCCTTTTAATGAATCTATGATGGGTATTTATCGATTAAAAATAACTATAGATCATGTATTATGATTTGGGGGGTGGATATTTTTAGAGTTTCTCCAAGCTAGATGGATCAAAATGGTGTGCAGAAAAGAGAGAACGGGTTCCCTTTTATAATGATTAGAAAAGACAAAATTAGAATTACTAAAAAGATTAAAAATAAAAAAACATTGAAATATATCAGGATTTATGAAATATATTTTTCCAAATAAATTTAATTTCTCTGATAGATTTAATTACACACCACCCTGAGTTTAGACGAGTTGTGATATACTATTAAAATATATTTATTTATGGTGATTGTTGTCTCCTAGCCATTGGAATGGTCGATATAAATTGGATTAATTAAATTTAGAAATTTTTTATACATATATTAATTGAATTCAATAGTGGTAAATTGATTATAAATAATGAAATTAATAACATTTTCAAGTAAAAGACATGTTTTTTATCAAGAAATTTTCTTACTGTACACTATGTGTTTCAATATTAGTAAATTAAATTGACAGGTATTGGTGAATTCTTTTCATTTAATTTATATAATATATAATCATTAAAAAAGTATCATTCAACTAATATTTTTATGAGTCATTGGATAATAATATACCAATTATTATTCATAAAAACAATATTTTTCTGAAAAACAGTGCAATTGTGTTTTCTGCACTTATTATTAAAATTAGTTTTTATAATTTTTTAAAAACTATTTGAAACAATTAACTGCATTTTTGTTATTGTCTTGTAAAAATTATTTTATATTAAGATTTTTGTAATTTTCTGAAATGATTAATTTTTTACTAATAGTGAAAATGATTTATTTCAAATGAAAATTGTTTTTCATTTAAATAATTTAAAAGGTGACATGTTGTTTAAAAATTATTTTAAAAGTATCATTAGTTTAGTTATATTATTAATGATAAAATTTATTTCATTATAATCAATGTTATGTTAAATTTTAATATACAATTTTTTTTACTTTAGAAGACTTTTTTTTAGGAATCTGTCTTTCATCACATCTGATGGTTTAATTTTTTATTATATTCTTCCAATTCATTAAATTTAATTTTGTAAAATGATTTCCATATTTAGAATAATAATAATTAATATTAGGTAATAATTTTAACTTAAATACTTCTCATAATAAATGGTAGTGATGGAAATAAATTAATTTTTGTGGTTAAGGTTAAAATGAGGTTTTGCGCATTATATGTGCATGTGTTAAAATTAATTTTACACACACATTAGAACTTTATTTTATAAATTATATTTATTAAATAAAATAATTAGGTCAAAATTATATAATATGGTTCATTTATTTTTAGTCCTAAATGATAAATTACCTATTTAAATAAATAAATAAAAAGTAACCAAAGTGAAAACTAAAATTATAAAAGTAAGAAAACTTAGATGGTATGGAATACCATGTTTAAAATAATTTTTTTGGAGCTATGGATAGAAACAATATTCCATACACTCCATTATTTTTCAATTCTTGAGTCACATGTCTTAAAAGTGACTACCCATTATTGAATTGTTTTATATATTTACAAAAATTCATTTCCTCCTCAATTATATAAGGGAGCCACCTCCCCTCACTTATTCACATTTCTTAATAAATATTCTTTGACCAAAAACTTACAAAATATCTACCCAACATCCCTATAAACATTAAAAATCATATGGTCTTCCCAAAATACCAAACCTAGGATCCTTAATAATAAATCCAAATATGGTTGTCCTAAGTAGTGCTAATTGTCTTCCCTAAGCTATTTCATTTTACTACTTCTCTTCCCACCTTCATTCAAGGATTAAAAATTATAATTTGATAAAATAATTTATATACGATATTCTGAGATGTTATTAGGTTTATCACATAATCTATATCCAATTATTCATCCACTAAATGTGAAATTAAACCGGTGATCATGCATACGGTGGACTACCGCCTTGTTAAGTGATGTAATTCGTTTTCCATTAAGACCTCTCACAGTGGGAGATAATGGAGGATTAAATATTGTATATGATATTTATGACAAATCTACACTCATTTAATTATAATATCACTTCAGCCTTATTACTTTACAATCCATTGTAAAATGATGTGGTCGCCCAAGTGTATGTGTGGACTACCAACCATGAAGTGATGTGATTATTTTTTCATTTTATTTTGAAAAAGATTGTAATAATGATAAATTTAGTGAATATATATGATATAAATTGCATTAATATTATTCTTTAAATTTTATATATCATTAATCTTTCTTCCTTTCCACCTATCGAGAAAATTGAAAATCCATTCATTTGTATGTACGACCTATCGTCCTAATAAATGATGTAACAAATATTCAGTATCTAAATTTAATAGATGACTCTAAATATGTATATAATAGATTTATATGATATTTATATCGTGTTTTAATTTATATAAATTGTTTAACCATGATAAATGTAAAAGTTCATAGAAGAGAAAACCAAAACATATATGGAAAATGAATCCATTGTTAACTAAAATGTGATTTTAACATTGAATTGTTAACAAATGAGTAATAAAAATACATAATTAAATTATATATGGTATTATATATATGGTTGTGGTTGTTTTATATATTTATAATAATCCTATATTTATTATACTGGAGGTTCCAATGTCGAAAAATAAATTCAATGCTTGAGGTAAGGGATTTTTGGTCCCTCTTTGACTTTTAAGAGACATATGTAATATTCACCACTCATTTATTTTATATGTGATATAAAAAACCCCTTTTAAATGATATAACATGAGTCTCTTTATTTTAATTATTTTTTAAGTTCCATTTTATTTTATTCTTTCATAGGTCTTTTGACTCAAAACTCTCTAAAGTAGTAAGGGGTGTTTATATCACTTTTATTTCTATGAAACATATACTATATTCACTGCTTGTTTCTTTTACAGGGTGTATATAATTCCCGTGAATTTATTTTTATGATGAATTATATTAAATGTTTTGGGGATTTAAATTTAAATATATGTTAATTTATTTCATTAGGAACATTATTCAAGATTTAGAAAATATATAATGGTTTGATGTTATGATATCATTATTTATCAGGATTTTTTATCATTATTCTTCCAATAATAAGATTAGATGATATAACTCTCAATAAAATCATTAGTTTTCATATCCTCTGGTTGTTTTTTAAAATTACATCTTATCCTTTCATTTTAATCTCTTTATGTACTCAATATTCCAAAATAATTACTTTAATGAAAATGGACTTTATTTCTATCTTTGATCATAATCCATTTTTATTCCATATCTATGTATTCTAAAAATGATTTCAAGAATGTTTTTAATATTATACTATAATGGTTTAAATTACTTTTTACCCATGTTTTAATTTTTACAAAATGGATTAAAAGAAATATTATGGTCATTTACGAAAAAGGCCCTTTTTATTGTACTATTAATGTGAAATAAATTTTCATTTTGACATGTACAACTTGAATGGTATTTACTAACATCATTACTGATCAATGATTTAAAGATTCCTTTATAAGTTTCCATGTTTGTTTTCGAAGAATATTTGTTATTTAAAATTTTGTAGTGTTTTTATATAATAGATTAAAAATTATAGATTGTAAGAATATTTTCCTTAGGAATGATTTAATTGTCTTTTTTTAATTTCTATTCATCAAAGAGAAAAACCTTTGGTGTTAATTTTATTTTACTGGGGATATAATACAATGGTACTATCCTTATTATTTCTCTATATGGTTTATATTTATGATTGATTTTATGATATGTTTATAAAAACCATTTAACTTCCATGGGTTATTATATGATTAATTTATGAAATTTTTATGAAACCCATTAATTTTCAATGGGTTATGATTTTAATGGATGTTTAGTATAATTTATATGAAAATATTATGAATTTGTAATGGGTGGAACTTATATCTCGATCAAATTCATTGGGAAAATATGGATGACTTGTGATTTAATTATCTTATGAATGAACCTAATTTCATGTAACAATATTACATGTGGACCTAGTTTTAGGTTCATAATGTTATGAACGAACCTGAATTCATGTTCACAATATTATTCAAGGACCTAATTTCATTTCCATAGAGTTATGCATGGACCAGATTTCATGTTCATCATATTATACGAGGATCTCGTTTCATGACCATATGTTTCTACGAGGGACAAATTTTAATTCCATAACATAATGAGTTACATGTTTTCCATTTATACATGTACACAATATGATAAGATTATATATTTTACCACATTCATAAGTCTATTATTATTCTCTCATGGATTATGTTCATTAATTTACTTTATGATTCATGTCATATAAAATAACAAGATTTATGTCATGTTTAATATTATGATCGATGTTATGTAGGGTATGGTTTTCAAATGTTAAGATCATTTTCTAAAACCATTATGGTCATATTAGGTTTGAGTGATTATTTATATCCCATTATTACCCTTAATAAGAATCTAGTCTCTCTATTTCTTATGTTTCCTTTCACCTTGTCATGTAGAAAAGTTTTATGTATTATATCTGTGAAGATTACTAAATAACTAGATATTTGTGGGTGATTTTAAATTTCTTACATGAAATAAGTAGATTGTGTATATAGTCTCCAAAGACAGTAAACCTTTATAGTCCCCTAGTGTGTATTTGGGAAATGTATTGAATATTCTTCCCAAAATATGTAATATTTATGTATGGAAAGCATGGGTCACTGTAGTTGGTATCATATCAAACAAAGGAATCTAATCCTTACAAAATTTCATGTTTGAAGATTGTTCAAAGTATGGATATCCTCTAAAGGGTTTTATGAGGAAAGTTATACCAATAGGGACGGTGTTTAGAGTCCTATATAGAATGTGTATCCACCCATGGATTTCTCTATTTTGAATCGGTTATATCCCACTGGTAATAAATCCATATTGTTACGTTAATTATCATGAAAAATGATTCAAAATGGTAAAATATTTGAATACAGAGACTCCAAGGCCTAAATATCATCATTCAATGAAATTTTGATATGTTTTTTTGTCATTTTAAACCTCATCTTTTAGTTCAACCCCTGGGTTAACATTTCTTAATCTTAAATATGGTAATGAATTTTTAATATAAAAGTGTTATAATTTTACTTATAAGGTAATAATTGGATAATGAATGACCAATAGATGAAATTTTAGACCATATATCATCCTACTTTTTATATTTAAATATTTTTATGATTTTTAAATGATTTAATAAATTTTTTTATTATAAAATTCTATTAATTTCATTTTAAAAAATATTCACGTAAATTTTCTATAAAAACAAAATGAAAAAATGTAATTCGAATATAAACCATTAAATAATATCTAATATGTTATTTTTTACCTAAAAAATCATTCATCACACTAATTCACCAATATTTTTTTACTTTTAATATTTTTAAAATCACTTATTTTATTTTTCTAATAATTGAATAAATATTATATCGATGTTGCATATGTATTTATTGTAATTATTTAATAAATAAAAAATAGAAATAAATTAACATGATAAAAAATTCATTTAACTTTAAAATAATCATTTATGACTGAACTTATCATCTTTTTATCTATATATAAAAAATTTAGAGATATAAAATTCAAGAGAGTGACATCATGTATTTATTCTTTCCTTAAATTAATATAATAGTCATAATTAATGTAAAATGGCACCAAGGGGCCATATATTAGATACATATATCAAAAGATATGAACTCTACTGATCCAATAAGACAAATTCGAGTTTTAGGTTGATTTTTAGACCATGTATTATGGTTTTAACCCTGTTTTACCCATTTTACAATTATCTTGGTGATAAATATTTTCCATGGTTACTATTTATAATGTCTGAAAATTAAAGGAACCTATTTACCAAATTTAAACCTCTTGATTAAAAATATGGTATCCTTTTTTCATGATTGAATCTCCATAAGTGGTAAAAATCAATTTCAATAAATATTCATAAAATGTATTGAAAACTGGTTTTAGACCAATGTGTTTAGAAGCATAAAAATTAACAAACATCAAAATTGGGAATATTGATAATTAAATTTTTATTTATTTTATTATTAAAAAATGGATCATATTTCACTTAAAGATAAAATTTAAAATATAAATGTATGTGTTACTTGAATAAATGATAGTATTTGAAAAATATTTATTTGCCACTATTCACTGATGAATAAATCATTTCATAAAAATCCAAAAAATTCACTCTAAGTTAATTTTGATAAGTTGACTTAAAAGTTAAATTTTACTTTTTCAAATAAATATTCTAAAAGTTTAAAAAATATTTTATAATATTTTCTCATGAAATGAAATAAAAATTATTCTTAAGGAAAATTTAGTTTTTCAAGAAAATAAAGCCATTGCTAAAAATTATGTACTTGTATTTTCAATATATTGTCTTCATATAAAACCATTTCCCCTAAATTTAAAAATATGATTATTCCTATTCACTCCATCATTTCAACTTCTATGATATTATGTTTTAAAATATTATAGTTCATTGAGACTCGTTTTTACATGTACCATAATCTATCGAGGAAATTAAATTTATTTGAAGATAAATAATCATAAAATCTCTTGGTGTTACAGATCCTCCCCCTTTAAAAGGTACAATATATTTCTAAAAACCAATGAAATAACATCAAAATCATAAAACTAGTTCCAATAGGGAAATACATGCACCCAAATTAAAATCAATACAGACAATGTTATGAAAAATGTATAAAATTGTAAGGACTTATTACCACAGGAATGATGATGCCCAATTGCAAATAATCATCACCTGAACAAGTCCTAATGCTTAAAATCCAAATAATTATCCCCAAAATTCATATATTTCGGTACAAAAATATAGAAACAAGAAATAGAGTTAGAAAGGTACACCTAGGGATTGAAAAGTGTTAGATTTTCTTAGATAGTCCTTCCTTAATGAACGACTCTTGAAACACCCAAGAGATAGGTAGGGAGAAAAATCATAAATTAGGAGCTTCTATGAACTAAAATCATGAGTGTGGATTAAGGGAGATGGGTGAACAGATTAATAGGGGTACAAGGAATATTTTCATCCATTCCCCTAAGAAACTTCCCAGGAACCATTCATAGTGTGACCATATGGTTCACACCATGAACCACTATAGGTAGTAGGCCAGCAATTCATGATGTGAAGAATATGGTTTATGTCATAAATTATTCCTTATATTTAATTCCAGTTATAGACTTGTTTAATTTCCAAAAATTTGAGCCTCAAGCCACTCTTGGCCCCTAAAATAGTTTAAAAACACCCAATATACACATGATTAAATAGAAAACATAACCTTAATGCAACTTAAAATTCAAGGAGAATTACAACTAAGAAGGAAACATAATTGTTTTATAGAAAAAATACCCCAAAACATACTTATCAAACATGGATCTCTCAGTAATAATATCATTACAAACTAATCATAATAGAAGGTCACAAAATAACACAACATTATAAATCATCTCATTAATCAAGACAAAGCCAAACATGTAATCCCAAATAAATCAATCATAAAAAAATGGGGTATTAATCATTAATCTATTACTTATATTACCAAATAAATTGTTTTTATTCATTTTGTTTCCCTATTAAATTAACCAAAGTAATAGAATTCCCACATGAAACATTCTTCTGATGATCTTGAATATCAATAGGTTGCATCATGAACATCATGTCATATTCAATATCCAAATTACCCCAGTCAATGGAATGGGAGTAATCATGAATATACCATAAAATATGTAATATTTTGAATATTTTATGTATCCATTCCAATTTTATAGGGAGATAAACTCTATATGAACCTTCACTGATACACTCCAATACCTAAAAAGGTCTGACAAATCTAATAGAGTGATTGCACCCACAACCAAACCTCCACTATATATGATTAAGAGATACCAATAAGAATACATGATATCTAATGTTTAAATCTATATACCTACTCATATTATCATAAAAGTATTTATGATGATGTTTATATTTCTTCTTATAAACATAAATCACTTACACCCTCTCTATTATGCTATGTCCCTTTTCCAATCCAAGTATTGTTGAATCTCAATCATTGGTTCCACACAAGAGATATTTTCATGGTTTAATATAAGATAATTTTAGTGGGGACATATAAATGGTGTAGTTGTAGTTATTATTTTAGTAAAACTCATCCATGTCTAGGTTTATCGCTAATGATTCTCTGGAAAAAAAAACTCATGGACACAAAATGTCTTCCAAAATTTAGATAGTCTCCATTGTCTAACAATTGTTTTGTGAATGAAAAGTTTTTTCATGTATAAATCAGATAGAAAATAATTTTATAGATATTTCCATACTTATAAGTTAAAATAGGGATCATAATTATATAATATATCTTCCAAACCTATTATAGACTCGTAATCTCCCCGAAATACCGCCTTGAAAGAACATCTATTGTGCTTGAATATTTAATTTATAAAAAGTGAACCAAATTCATTAAGTGGTACAAAATCACCCATATTTCATCATATACACCATTATATTGAGGAAAAATAGTTGAAAAATCCTTCAAAATATCCTCCCACATCCATTGAGGAATATCCAATGGGTGGAGCTACCCACTAGCAACCTGATTCTTAAATTTCACTTTCTGGTAAACCACACAATGGGATACAAACTATGTGACTGATCTCTTCATCCCTGGAAATAAAAACTAAAACATAAAGGAATGATACTTCTTCCCAGATTTTTTAAGTAGTTTCTAATGGGGTTTAGTCATTGAAGTGGAAACACCCAACATTTCTAGCATCAATGATATAGATATGATTTCTAAAGGTAGATGATCACCTGTAATGTTTTCTAATGATACTTTAAGAAACATGTCAATCACGAGTATGGGAGTAATAGCTCATAAAACCCTTTTTAGGGGAATTATTTCATACCTTAGGACTCTTATAAATTTTATACATATTCTTTAATCCTTCCTAAATCCTAGTTTGGGACTATTTACACTTGTTCAAATGAAATAATTGAGAACAAGTCTCTTATGTGAACCACTATATGAATTATTAGTTCCCCATAGTCCTCTAGTTAATTCATGACACTTTTGTTTAAATCCAGTTATTTGGTTTCTCTAGAGTTTATTCTATTCTTTAAATGTAGTTGGTGTTTTGGAGTTGGGATTGAACCTCGGAGAGGCGTCCTACGTATCCTTTGAATGATAAAAATAATATACACATAGTTCAATTCAATGTGTAAGGGAGAAATTACATTGGGTTCTAACCTCAAAGATGTGTCCTATATATCCTGTTAAGAATAGGAATAAGAGTCCATGTAGTTCAGATGAATGGTATATACTTTCATCTCAAAAGGAAGCCTGTAATGGTGGAACTTTAACTATACATATGTAATGATTATCATTGATCTATAAACATGCACGATTCATGCTAGGTGTGGGAGACAAAAGACAATAGAGGAACAGTCACATCACTTTAGATCATACAATTAGATTTTAATGTGGTCTTTATTCATTATTCACCCTAATAAGATTCATATATATTAAGTTGGATAAAATAGGAAATAAGGGGGGCATACTCCTAAGCTACCCTGAGATACATATCGAAGAAGTTGGATCATGTGAGATTTGGTTTTATAATCCATGATGAATATCTAAACATATTGGTGTTTTAGGAATCTAGGATGAGTATCTCAACTCAAGGAAATTGAGGGTTGTATAGGGGCTAACTTCTAGGAGGATGGACATGTTTTTTAAACTAATAAGAGTATCTCAACTCATGGTGAATAATGGTAAGCATGAGGAGAATTTCAAATCATTGGTAATTAAATTTTTTGTTGGGTATTACACATAAGAGGATGAACATGTAATTGAAACCAAGAGGACTATCTTGACCCAATGTGAATAATGATAACCACGAGTGGAATATCAACTCAGTGTTAATTGAATATTTTTCCAGGGCTTATAACATGGAGTATGATAATGTATTTTTAACTATGAAGAGTATCTCAACAAAGGGTGACCTGAAGGTTTGTAACTGAATTAAACCTATTAGGATTACCATGTATTAATAACCATGAAGAGTATGTCAAATAATGCTAAGTTGAATTTTTGTATGGGGCTTACACTAATGAGGATGCTCATTCTTGATTTCCCCTTATCTACTGGTAAAATGTTGATGAAGGGATATTTTTAATATTTGATATTACACTTTGTAAAAGGATCATGTTTCTAGATGAATATCTCATCATTAAGTGTATATGGAATGATTTGATTCCCCAGTATGAGACCGGTGTGAATTGGGGATTAGCTCCAGTAGAAGGGATGATGGGGATGTTAACCCTGGTGGGGGATAACAATGGTGGATAGCACTTGTGATGGATAGTATATATTCTTATACCTAGTGAGGGATATAATTAAAAAAAATCCAAGTATAGGGGACCTTGGATGAAGGGTCTCCCAATTGAATTATCATATGAGAAGGGTCACACGATTCGATTGACATGGGTAATGTTTTTCCAAATTGGGGTGACATGGGTGAAGGGTTACCCATGTAATGTGACTTGGGTGATGGTTTTTCTAAGTGTAGTGACATGGGAGTAGGGCCACCCAAGTGGGGTGTCTTGGGAGAAGGGTCTCCCAAGTTGGAGACTTGGGTGAAGGGTCTCCTAATTGGGGAAACATGGGTGATGGGTTTCCCAAGTGGGGTGAATTAGTTGATGGGTCACCCAAGTGGGGTGAATTGGATGAAGGGTCTCCCAAGTGGAATGAATTGGGAGAAGGGTCACCCACGTTTGGGTCATCCTAGTATGGGTTTCTCAACTGATTCTCCCAAGTGGGTTCGACCAATTGTTGGTCTCCCAAGTGATTTGGCCAAGTGCGTTCATGAAGGAATTCTACCTAGTGATGGAGTACAAGACACAAGGAAGATATGAAAAAATGGATTTCATGATATGGGAAATAAATCTATGTAAAGTATTTTCGTTAACAACAAGCATGACATGATAGAGGGAGATCCAAAAAGGACTTGTTCAAGAACTTAGATTCCTTTATAAAAATGCATGACTTTCTATATCCCTATCTTTTAATCTATAAGTCTGTTTGGACTCTGTTTTTATTCAAATAAATGATTTTGAAGTGAACTATGCCCCTGGTTGTGGTGTATACGCCCTATAAGGTTGTTTTATGATGCCAAAAACTAACCATAATACCATTAAAATGTATTTTAAGGTGTAAAAATCTTTTTATCTGTAATTTCAAAAATCCATTGCATACTCTCAGGGGGGAATTCTCACAACCACACCCCCAGATTGGGAAATGTTTCTAAGGAATCTTTATCCTTAAGTGTGTGATTAGTCATCAGTCATATTTAAATAAAAACTAATACTTCTTCGGGCATGGAGACACATTTATACTCAAACTCTATGTCTATTTTCTAAGTAATAATTTTATCATGGGTTTTTGTGAAACTGTCTGTGGCGTGAATTTTATAATTCCAACATACACCAGGATACAAGACCAAGGGTTAGATATAAAAATCATGTAGAACCACATCATTCATCATTACGGTAATGAAGAACCACCCTCTAAGCCTTACTCAATATCAATCATCATTAAACCACCCCTTAGGGGGATCTACACAAACTACACAATCCATTTAAAATTCCACCACAAAATATCCAAACTGATACTCCTATACTTTCTTCACCAAGTATGACTATACTATCATCTAGATAAAACACCCTCTACCATTAAATTTCTCTTCATCATGATAAACAACATTAATATTTTTTATAACTCTAAAAGAATCACTTTACTCATGAATAGAATCATCATGTGACTTCCTTTATGGAATCTCAGAAATAAAATTCCCTTTACCTAGTGTGTAGAAACTATTGAAGTTTTAATCCAAATAAAATTCTTCTATTTAATTGTTGAAACTTTAAATAATATGAGGATAAGATATGTCTCAAACTCTTATGATCAGGGAGCACTGTAAATTGGTAATTGATGATATAGTGACAACAAAACATAAAGTGAAACACAAATAAAAAATGATCAAGATCATGGGTTGATTAGCTTCATTCACTTGGTTTTAAATATAAAGACCCATGGGACATGAATTCACTATAAAAATCTAAACATAACTCAATATAAGGTGAAAATAATCATATGAAACATCAAACGTAACACCTTGTTCTGGAAGATAAAGAATATTTCCAATAAAAAACTTCTCATTTAGATAACAGAATGTATCCCATCACTATTCATTCTACAAAAAAAATGGATCATTCATTTTTTAGGCTATGAAAGGAGTCAAAATTTGATAGATATAAAGTAGAAACATCCTATAATAGCTTCTGAAACCAAGGAAACTCTAAACCTCTATTACATTCTATGGGTTCTCCCACGAAACCACCATCTGGATCATCAAAGGATCTATAACTACTCCCCACTATGACATGAAATTCCCCCATAAATACACCTCATAAGCACATCAAATATAAATAAAAAGTTTCTAAAATAGATAACGATGAAAATAACCTCTAAAATTATATGTGTATATAATTCATGTTCTTCCACATACTCAAAATATATAATTATTTCATCAATGAAAGCCACCAAAAATTAGTTGAGAAACTCATGGAACATAGACTACATCAGTATCGTGAGCATAAATTATTAATTTTTGACTCTGAAAGACCTTACTATGAACTAATTTATCCCATAAAAATACATTAAGGTAGTATTTAGAAAATAAACGTCCTTTACCATAATCCAATGATATCCTGATGGAAAATTTACCTTTGAGAACAATCTAACTCCCTTTAGTTGATCAAATAGATCATCAATATTTTTAAGGTGATTTTCATTCTTCACTATCACGATATTGATGAAATGATAATTGAAAGATAGTCATGTACTACCATCTTCTTTATTTTCAAAACAACTGGCACACCCAAAAGATATATAATGGTTTAAATAATAAATATTTATAAAATATCATCAATATAAATCCTTAACTCCAAAAACTCATATAGTTTTATCCAATATATATACATCAATTCTAAAAAGACACATGGATTTAATTTTATCCCAAAATCCATTTTACATTGATAAGGTAGCATCATGGCGTATTTATGGAAAAAAAGGTACATCTATAAAATCCTTAGAAACACCATCATTTGAATCTCTATTGAGATCAATATTATCTTGGTAATCATAGAAGATAAGGTTTAATCATGTCTCTAACCCATCTGATGGTCCCTCCCAACAATGAATACAATATTTTCTCCATTATCAATGAATAATATAACTCTATTCTTGATGTAATAAATGATGGATTACACCAAATATAACTATTAAAATTTGATAATGATATCATATTAATTTATCTATATGAATAATAAATTTTCCAATGCTCGATGATTCCCAAGCATAAGCTTGAAATCTCTAGATACATCATATAAGCTATCTCAACCTCTAAATAGCATAGTCAATACAAAGGATACTAGAAACATATCCACCTTAAGTGAAAAATTCTATAATATAGTGAACACATTAAAGGAGTGCATAGATCCATAATCAAACAAAACATACACCTAGGTTAAAAATTAATAAATAGTACCTCAAACGATGTCTTTATTTACTAGCACTCGAAACTGTATAGAATGTATACCTCTTCATATCTGATATAACTGATTTCAATTATTTACTCTATTTAATTAGGTAAATAATGAATCATTGGGTTTTTCTCAACCTAACTCATATTCTCTCCAATGATCAAATCTTAGAGCATCCTATTATTACTGATACTACTATTAAGGATATAATTAAAATGGTCAAACCTAAAGTAGGACACTATCTCTATGATAAATTCTAAGGAAGATCAAATAAAAAATTTCTCAATGCCCAAAAACTCCACATAAAAAATAAAATAATGTATGGTCTCTAAGTAGGGGTCCATAAACTATTATCTCTAATGAAACAAGATAACAGTAGCTGAATCCAAATGTATATTATCTAAAACCTTAACTCACCAGAAACTAGAAATCATTTCTTACAAATCTACTCCTCAAGAATTCATATCGGATTCTATCCCACGAAAATTATATCTAATCCATAATCTTATAAATAACATATATATTCACAAAAACCTCAATAAATATCATCAAGGTGATTACGTGAAATGAAAATAGATCTCAGAACATAATAGATACATGAAATTCCTCACCCTAGCCTTTGTATCTAGGTCGATGTCTAATGAAAAATGTTAGAGGCTCTTGAAAAAAATTACAAGCTTCAACATTTTGGAACTGCCTAAGATATGGTAAAGAATATCTCATTGATGTGATGGAATTATTGTAAAATTATTTAACCTATACTTGAAATTATAATAAAATTTATCTAATGAAACTTCTCAATCCTTGTGATCACAAAAAAAAACTCGCCATTGATGACAATACCCTCGTAACATCAAATTCTCTTTTATAACATAGATCAATCTGAAAGTAATACATACCCTCTCCAACAATTCCTTGATCTATTTATTAGATGAGGTCCATAATACTTCTATAAACACTCATTCTTGAACTAGTTAAGAATATTCTTCTAAGTATCTTCTTATTTAACCTATACTCACCTGTGATCCATAGTCACATACAAGTAAACTCTAATAGCTCGTCCGGATATATTATTATTTAGTTTATTTTTATCCTTTACTTAGTTTGGTTTGAAACATGGGATTTTGACTTCTGGGTCTTTTGGAAGAGCATGTTTGTAGGTGGAGGATTCTATTTGTAGAAAATGGTTGTCTTTGGTACAAAATTATGATGTTTTTTGGTGAGTAATGCTGAAAATTGTTAATCTATAGTATAAAACCTTCTTATGTCATAAGTGGCTTGAGAAAACCTCATAATGAAGGGGATTCATAACATAAGTCACATTTTTACTCCTTCAATAATCCATTAAAATTAAAATAGGGGATAATTACCTTTTCAAACCTAATTCCTTATAACCTAAATCTCTACTATGCTTCCTCTTTTCGGGCAGCAACACCTCTATTGAGAGCTCTCCCTTGGCCACCAAACTAGGCTTCAAGATAACTCTTTGGTATGATGTCTTCTTCAAGCATCATCCATATCTTTAGATCCCCCAAATGAATAATATTAGTCCTCTTACTTCTATTCTTCATCATGTTCCCCAAATAGAATGCTGAATACATCGGAGCTAATATGCCATATTTTTATGGTATTTGTCTATTTATCGGATTTTTTCCATTCTATCCTAGATTAGGTGTTTATACTAGATTAGGAGTCTATTACACATTTAAGGTAGGTGTTTTATCCCTTATTCCCCAAAATTATTGATGTGTATATTTTCATCATCATGCCACAAACTAGACTTTCCATGTGATTCCCTTTAAATATTAAATTAAATTATTAATTGTTATCATTTTTCTTGGGTTGGTCCTTGAAACAAATCTTTATCATAGAAGGATGTATACCTCAGTGTGGGCCACCCAATAGGGTGTGTTATTTTTAAGCGCCCATGAATTTTATGCCTTGAAACGAATTAAACCACTTTTTGAGGTGAGTTTTCTTGGCCCTAATTAATGAAATGATTTAAGTGAATTAAAAAACATGAATTGATACCCTGTTTGTCCTCCTAAGGCTAGGATATGTAATTGAACCAACTTTTTAGGTGTGGTTACTTCCTTGTATAAATTAAATGAAAAATTGATATAATTTAAGGGTGAATAGTATATCCATGTCACTTATCCCATATTTTATTTTAATGTGAAATTAAAGTTATCGTTATGATTTTGGATACTTGATCATTTTATTTTATTGTGCTTGATTATAGCCATGAACCATGAATTTTAAAGTCGATGCATTCGAAGAGCTATACTTAAACTCTCATTGTTGTTTTCTTTAGACAGACTCATGGGAGACCATCAATTCATTAATGTGTCTACTAGGTGTGTGACAACACTTAGATTTAGTCATTATCTTAGGGTTCTGAATTCACTAGCTTAACATCAGGGGTTCTCCAATATATTTATAAATTAAATTAAATTAATTAATTTTATAATTATCCTTAGATTCATCATGATATTATGGACCACCTTGGTTACTAATTTGGTATCCTTTCAATTCTATCATTGATGCTACCTAGGGAATCATCCTAGGGCTCAAATAGTACTTTCCCCATATAATGAACTACCATGGGTAAACCCCTGTGGGATCCAATAGTTTATGAAACATAAACCCATGAAATTTGAGGGTCTATACATGAATATCACTACTCATAGATGCCTAGGTTTTATACCTCAGGTCCCTCCCTCTTAAACATATATTAAAACTGTTTAGTGCTCAAATACATTCTATATTAGGCCAAAGTAGGTAGTATCATACCACTGGCCCATGAGGAACCATGATGATGTGGTTTATTTATTTATTTACCTTATTAGATTTATTATTACCTACACACTGCTCATTGTATATTTATAAACTAGACTGTATTAGACACCATTGGTGGTGGCCTAGTGAGTATATCTAACACCATATTCGTGCCACTAATTGGTACCTGAAAATACATCATGGATGCATGTAGGGAAAAGGGGAAGCATCTGGATATGGATTATTGATATTTTTTCTAGGATGGAATACAAGACTATTTTACAGACCATATTTTCATGATACTAGTGTTGATCAATTTTTTGTTTTTTTTAATTATTGAATAACATTTTTAATATGCTAACTTCTTTGTATCCCTCATATCCCCCATTTTTTATAGCATCATGGAATCATTATTTTCTATATGATACTAGATATTGGTTTATTTACATTTATCTAGATGATTTTTTTCATTTGTTTTTATTATTATTATATTGCAACTATTTAAATATTTATTATATCATTGTGAAACACCCAAATCATGAGGATATAGCCTCACCACTATACCACCTTAGACCATTTCTAATAATCGATATCCTCTATCATACAGGGAAGCATTCTTATGGTCATGTAGTCAACTGAGTTTGGTTATTTTTGAGAGAACCAGGTTTGGGATGTTATAAGTGGCATCAGGGATTCTTTTTAAATTTTGACTTACTATTTTGGGTTGGTAGACATGGTACTAGGACTATGTCAAAAAATTTTAATGATAGTGTTCTTACACGTAGTTAACCAGCAGAAAGGGGAAATCGATGTTTCCTAAGAATGGGACTTTCTACTCTGGTTTTCTCTTATTAAAAATGTTATTATTTCACCATTGGTTGATGAAAATTATTTTTGTAATTTATGATCATTTTTTATTTTACGCTTGGCTCGATATGTGAAGGAAGTGTTTTTTGATGCATCGTTATAGGAGCCTAATTATTTATATATCATGTGTATGTTATGCCATGTTTATATTATCATGTACATTACCTAAACTATGTTATAGAACCTTGAATTCTATATCGGTTATCAGATAACATTTCAAAAAGTTTAATGGGATATATAATTGGTTATTAAAGTGTCTTCATCAACATAAACTATGTTTCCCCATATATCATGATGGTGGTGCCTCAATTAACCAATTATAGCATGTTTGAGAAATAAATAATTTGTCACATGGACTGTAACCTTAGTGGTTGAAATTAAATGGTTTCCAATTTTAATTTATAAAGTGTGTGACCTCTATAAATTGGGTTGGTGGTCTATGTAATTAAACCATTGTAGAAGTCTGGTTTTTAGTAACATAAATTACAAATTTCATCCTATAAACCATAGGACATTATATATTGGGAGTGGAATATGAATCTAATTGCACTAGAAGATAAATATATATATATATATATAACTATTGACATGTTGTTTTTAATGAAATTGTCGCTATTAAATAAGGATTCCAATTGAAAGTTAAATGGTGTTTTCCTTTATAACATGGAATTAACACACTTTATACTATGAAATTTGATATGGTATATGAGAACTAGACCCAGACCAGACCTTAGTTTTGGGTGGAGAGAGTGTCTCTTGTGATCCCTTATGATCGTCTATGTCACTGAGACATGTCTTTAGGAGCAGACAACTATGGGTCTGAACACTTATATAAGAAGGGTTTGTACTTATACTATTCATTTATCAAAAAAATTCCAATTATAAAATCTGTTTATGAGGCATGTGTTTGGTATTATAGATATATTCCTCCATGATAGCCATGATCCATGTTCCAATAAGGTGGTGAAGACTATTATTTGGAGGTGGTAGGCCCTAATCCACCAATATTACTTCTAGTAGTTCCACCTGTGTCACCTCCTATTATTTCTAAGCTAGGAATCAATGATCATTTTTAGAGGGTATATTATGTCTAGTCAAGTCTATACAAGGTGCCCCACGACCTTCTCTATCTATAGAAGTTTTACTAGGTAGTTCTAGTAGCATCAGTATCCTAACTTTTTTGGGGAAGGTGTCCCTTAGGCTGTTGATTCGTGGCTAGAGGCCATTCTATATATCTTTGGTATTCTAAAGACACCTACTGAACGGAGGGTTAGTCTTGTAGTGTATATTCTTAGTGGATGATTCAACATCTAGTGGGGTGTTTTGACCTAGGCGAATTAGAATCAGGTTATGGTATAGAGGGACTTACAAACAACTTTTTATGATTACTTTTCTCCTGAGAAACTAAGATCTAACTAAGATAGATATTTTATACTTCTAGATTATATAAATTTATTGGTTATGAACTATTTCAATCATTTCTGGGAGATTCATAATTTTTACCTGATCAAAATGGTGATGAGTTGTCCAAGGATAAGATATTTAAGGATGGGCTCATGTATTCCATCCATTCACAAGTGAAAATCTTCTAGTTGACTGCCATATCCAGGATTGTATACTAGGAACTCATTACTGAGAGAAATATATGGGAAGCTAAAGGTGTCGGCTAGAGAGGTTCAGTATCAACACCAGGTAGTAATTTTTCTACTGTAAGGAAGTTCTATTTTTTTCCTTCTCATAAAGGTGTTAGTATTTAGAGTGTGCTCCCACATAGCCATGTGATTTGTCACCAGTGCATTAGGCTGGGACACATGAAACCCCATTGTGGTAACGAATCAGTATAGTGATGGTCTAGTGGGAAAATGGGTCACATTTTGTCTTTTTATGTACTTTACCTCTACTAGATAATAAGTGTATGTATTCACTGACTCCAGGTTATTGAATGGGATTACCAGCTTCACGTTAGTAAGGGAGCTAGAGTAATACTGGCCATACAAACTAGGGAGGAGGAAGAGGTAGAGGAAGTCTGACATCAGATGTTCACTACTAGTAGGGAGAACATACTTAGTATAGTCAGGTAGTAGCTCATGGTTGTGTGTCATGATAGATTTATGTAGTGGAGCAAACTTCAAATGGGTAGATTGTCTGGAATTCTGCCATTCAAGGTAAAATTTTATAATTCCCTACTTTAGTATATACATTATTTGATGAAGGTTATTCACATTTATTTATATATGTGGACATTATCTAAATCATCATCATTGATATTGAATAATTATTTAGAGTTATGGCTCATGATACGTTGTTCAGAGTCTGATCAGAGAGTATACAATAATGCATGGATTTCCCCCTACAGATTTATGGCTTTCATTTCTTGTGGAACGTCTTCATCCTCAAGATTACTAACTTTGACTTCATTATGATAATCATTTTTTGGGTTCCTTATCATTCCTATATCAACAATTATCAAAAGATAGTGAATTTCACATCCCTTAAGGGTGGTAGGGATGTTCTTAAAGGGGGGATGGGATGTAAAAGATAGTCAAGCAAGACATAATAATCATGCATTGGGAGAATTGTCATCGTAGATTGCTAGACTTTTGTGAGTAATCAAGGAACAAAACAGATATAATTCTATACATTTGTGTATTATTTCAAGAATGTATTCCCATATGAATTTTCTGGGTTACCTCTAGAAAGATAGCTAGATTATACTATTGAGCTTACTTCATGAGAAGATCTTGTATTTGTTCCTCCTTATAGGATGGCTCCAGGTGAGCATCATGATCATAAGAGATAGCTAGAAGACATAGAATCTAAAGCGTTTATACAATTCAGTACATCTCCATGGGTTTCTCTCATTATTTTCTCCAAGAAGTGAGATGTTACACTAAAGATTTTTATAGGTTTTCATAGACTAAATTAGCTTATAGTTAAAAATCAGTATCTGTTTCTATGTCTAGATGACCCCATTGATCAGTCTGATGAGAAAGTGTTTTCTCAAAAATGTAACTGAGTCCATTATATCATCACGTAATAATAATAACAATAGATATTACACATACAACATTATATATTATATTAGGCTTGTATTAGTATTTCATAATGTTGTTTATACTCATGTACACACCTGAAGTTTTCATGGCTCTAAAGAATTGGGTTTTACACATGTGTTAACATTACTTAATTGTGGTTTTGTGAATGATATCTTGGTGTATTGTAATACTTTACATGACCATTCCAAAAAAAATTGACATCATTTTTAATAAAATTAGATAGAATATATTGTATCCCAATCTCATAAAGAGTCACTATTGAATCAATAAAGTTTACTTCATTGGAAACATTATATTAGAATTATGAGTATCTATAAACCCAAAGAATTTGAGAGTCATGGATTCTTGGAAGTATCCCAAGAACATATTTTATATATGGAGTTTCTTAGGGCCATACACATATTATAGGTTCTTTACTTAGTATTCCTCACACCATGTGTCACCTCTTACAATCTTGACTAAGAGGGTTATGAAATTTATATGTTCTAAAGCATTTCAAAAATCATTTCAAGAGTTAAAAGGAATATTGTATTCAACAATAATTTTTATTTTACCTAATCTTAGAATAGTTTATATAGTTTATTGGGATGAATTAGGTATTGTTCTAGGATTAGTTCTGATTCAGGTATATTTATTCATGGAGTACGGATCTCATCGATTGAGACCACACAACGAAAATTACCGGATACAAGATCAAAAGCTAGTATGTATGGTTTATGTCGTGTTTTCTTGGAGGAACTACCATATGGGAGGGATATTTTTTGTGTAAAAATACCATAATATCCTACAATAATTATTTACCCAGAATGTATAAAAACTCATAAAGAAGAGATTAGTTGAATAGCTATAGTACTTGGATTTTTACCTTTCCAATGTGCCTAGAAAATGAAATGTAGGGAAAGATGCTCTAACTAGGAAGACATTGATATAAGTAGTTCATGAGGATTGTAGTGAATGGGAGATGATCACCTCATTTTCTAAGATGCACATAGAGTTGGACGATCATCTTCATTAGCCTATACTTGCATCATTATCATTGTATCCTTAACTTATGAACAGACTGATGATAATAAATCTTTTATATCCTGAGGGATTGGTCTTATGGAGATCATTTTAGGTGAAGACCCACCACCTAGTTTGGTTAATAATGAGAATGATATCATGTGTATTCATAGGAAGTTCTGGATATCGATTGATGTACGGGAGAAGTTGGTGTGTGTTTCTCATATCTCTGTTTTGGAATTAAATTTGGATCTTACTAAGACGTATCATTTCTTATTTTTCCAGTATTATTCACTTGGTGTGAAAAGAGTTATTTTAAGATTTTTTACTTGGTGTTCCACATATAAAAACATGAAGGTGGAATACCAGTGACCGATAATAATTCTACAACCATTTCCCATTCCTGGGTGTAAATTTCATGAAGTCGCTATGGATTTCATGATAGTTTTACCTAAGTCACCTTGAGGTAGTAACACAGTATGATTTAGCATTGATAGGATGATGAAGGTCTCCAACTGCTTTCTAGTCAAGGATACATTTTTAGTGGAAAATATGGGTAGGATATATTTCAAGGAGATCATATTTCTTCATAGAGTTCCATGTACCCTCATATCGTATATAGATACTTGTTTTATATTGTGGTTCCGATAGGGGTTGAATAAGGCTCTCGGTTCGTAGGCACTTCTGGGTATATTCTGACACCCTTAAATCAATGGGTCGTCCGGGCATACTATTTAGGTGTTGGAGTACATTCTTATAGAATGATTACTTGATTTTGGAGGTTATTGGGAGAATCATCTACTTATTAGTGAGTTATCTAACAAAAATAGTCTTTATGAAACCATGAAAATTACTCCTTATGATTCCTTATATGGTAGGTCATGTTGTTAACCCTTATACTAGTTAGAGGAAGGATAGGAAGCACTATTGGGACCTTGTCTAATTCATGAGACCTCATAGTAGGTACATATTATTAGGAACTATATGTTTATGTCATAGTCAATATAGAATTATTATTCCAATCAACATGACCAACCTATGGAGTTTGAGGGGGGAGATCAGATTTTCTTGCTTGTTTTTTCTACACTGGGTAATCAAATATTTATATGATAAGGTAATTTATCAACTTTATTTGTTAGGAATTTTGAGATTTTGAAGAGGGTTGGACCATTTTCTTATCAGATATAATTCACTCATAAATACTAGGAAATGGATGACATTTTTTATGTTTCTAATGAACATAATTGTCATTTATAAATGTCTCATGACCTTTATCCCGATGACTTTAATTTAGATGTTGATACATCTTTTGAATAATATCCGATTAATATTATTTATTACGGTATGATGGATTTGTGTGTTAAGTCAGTTCCTCTAGTAAAAATTCTATAATGTACAGTCATTTATAGGATGATACTTTCGAGTGAGAGATAGATGTATGTTCTCGGGGGTTAAATATATTCATATATAATTCACAACAACCCTCTAGGAAACTCGTGGATGAGTTATTTTAAGGGGGGTGTATGTTGTAAGATCCATTATATTCCTAGTATTCTCTACATTAGTTTATATTTATCATTTTTGGAATTTGGTTATAACCTTTAGAGTTTCTTTTTTGGGTCTTCTGAAGTACTATATTTTATTAAAGAGAAGTATGAGTCTTTTTACAATAAATTGTTGTCTATAGAATATATTTATGGAATAAAATTATGATTTACCCCGTAAATTTTTGATTTATGGAATAAAAACATCTAACATCATTTGTGGCTTGGGAATTCCCCATAAGGATTGGATTAACATTATAAATCCCTTAGATATTTCATAGATATGTTATAATACTTAATATAGGGGAAATTATTATTTCAACAATAATTCCTTACCTTAATCTCCTCTCTTATTCCTCTTTCAAAACAGTAGAACCTCCATCGAGAGCTCTCCCTTGGCCATAAAACTAGGCATTGAGATAACCTCTTTATAAGAAATCTAGTTCAATACCCATTTATTTATATGTATTCCCCTTATTTATACTATGATTTATCTTCCTTCCTTTTTTCATTTTCTTCATCGCATCAAATTTTAAATCTGTGCAAGCTAATATGCCCTAGTTTCAATGCATTACTCTATTTCTATGATTTATTCAATTCTAGTCCTGATAAGAGGTTGATACTGGATGAGGAGTATACTAATAATATAAGTTAGGTGGTCCATCCATTTTTTCCAAAAAGTACCGACATTTATATTACGCATCATCATGACACACTCCAAACATTCTATGAGTTTCCCTTTAAATGTTAAATTAAATTATAAATTGTTAGAATATAACAACATGAAATTTTCACATGTATATATTGCATATTAATATATAAATATTCATTACATAACATAATGATCCACACAAGAATCATATTGGTCTAATTAATTTTGAAATTTTGATACATAAACAACTGATTCATGGGTAAAATGAATCATCTCCAAATAAGTTCTTCATAACTATCACCCTTATTAGACATGTCAATCATAATACCATTCTTCATAACCTAGGGAAAATAATCATAAGAAAGGGTGAGATCAGATTACCAGTAAGGGTAAACAAGGGATATATCAATATAACATGAGTATAAGTGTATGGAAACATTAGAATAACATTTAAAACACATACCCTATATATGATAGATAATAAAATTAAGCCATGGAATAAATTATTGAGGTTCATATGACATGAATCATAAAAGAATAAAATAACATAATCCATAGGAGATTAAAATTATAATAGATTTTTGGAATATTTATAAAAATATTGTATAATTTAATTAGTAGTCAAGGATTTCTTCCATGTCTATTATAGTGGATTGGATCCACTCCCAAAACCATCATAGTAATCATGGTTTACTCCCAAGGCTATCAAAATGGACCGAGTATCTTACAGAACTAGGTTCACCCCCCATTCCATTCATTTTTATCTCGTGATATTTTTACCTTTACCCAATTTATTGGAGGGATATATATAGGTCCCACCAATCTTGTTTTATAAAATAACCCCTCATATATAGTTTTAACATAACCAAAATCATGGGTTATAATGTAACCACCATCTTTGGTTTATAATGGAACCGACCATCACATGATGAAAATCGTATATATATGTTCCACAAGATCATACAACATTCATTATATCAAAACCCATGAAAATTAATGGGTTTCATAAATATTTGATCATACCATAGCTCGTATAAATGAAATAGGTTTTATAAACATTCCATCATAGCATAATTTGTGGAATTGTAATAGGTCTCGTAAACATGCTTTTATAATAATAAAAAAAATATCCATATAAATAATAAGGATAGTATAATTGGATAATATCCTCAGAAAATATTAAGTGACATTAAAGGATATCAACTTATGTGGAAAATTATTTTAAAAGATCACTTGGAACATTACTTGACGAAAATAACATTTTCACTTTGAAAATAACATTTTTAAAACTAAAAGTTCATAAAAATTTATGAAAATAAGATTATTTAAAAAAATAAACTTATAAATTATTATTTAAAATATTGATTGTTCATGATATTCTAATATATTTTTCATGTCGTACAAGTTAAAACAAATATTCCTTTCATATTTTGAGTTAAAAGTAAAAAGTACCTTGTTTGGAAAAGGATAAGAAGACTCAATTTAAACCATTTTATAGATAATAAAAAATTGGAAAATATTCCTTTCATATTTTGAGTTAAAAGTAAAAAGTACCTTGTTTGGAAAAGGATAAGAAGACTCAATTTAAACCATTTTATAGATAATAAAAAATTGGTAAAAATAATTTAATAAATTATTTTACATCAGTTAAAAAATTTATTTAAAAATATTTTTCAAATCATAGACAAGGAAGAAAAAGGATTTTCAACTGCGAGAGAAATAGAGCCAGTTTTCTTTGATAATAGTCTTCTGAACTCTTGATTAACAAAAGAGAGGAAAACAAAAGTAAAACATGTATTATAATGAAAAAACATAGGGTAAGAAAATTTATGTGTTTCTTGATATTTATATCACAATATATAATCATTGGAATAATAATCATAAACAACCCAGATAAACAGAGAGATTATAACATAAAGTAAATACCACTTTGGTAACTTTGGAATCGTAATCCCCATGAAATAATTAACAATATATTTATATTAATATTTCATAATTTTTATTATAATAATCATAAAATGCATCCATTATCAGTATATACACCACACAAAATAATCAAGTGATGTATAATTCCTGTGTCCCAGAGAAATAAAAGTTAGATGAAAATAACTTACTCCTTTTGAAATATTTTGATTCATAATAAAAATTAAATATTAACATAAAATGAAACTTTAAATATAATTAAAATAATTATATTAATGATAAAAACATGTCAATGTGGTATTATATTCACCACACAAAAGAAACAAG
This sequence comes from Viscum album, assembly GCA_963277665.1. Taxonomy (NCBI): domain Eukaryota; kingdom Viridiplantae; phylum Streptophyta; class Magnoliopsida; order Santalales; family Viscaceae; genus Viscum; species Viscum album. Next base: position 558,659,139 of record OY728138.1, read on the forward strand.
TGGTTAATATGGCATATATCTCCACGAAATAAAATAGATACTAGAAATACCTTATGTAAAACCAAGAATATCTTTGAAAATGTTTAAATAAGATGTATAATAAATATTAGGTTATTATAAATATATTTCATAATAATAATCATATATATAATTACATGTAGGATTTACTTATGACATTTTATTACTCATTTACAAACCATTCCTTTTTTAAATCATGTTTTGGGTAATAATTGCTTCGCTTTTCATGCATGTTTTGGTTTGATATTTTTAGACCTTTTAATTTGATCATGGTTCAATTGATATCTATAATTTTAAAATTTGTATAAATATTATAAATATTAATTATATGTGTTTTTATACTAATACATTAAATTTATAGATAAAAAATAATTAAAATGTTCATGGGGAGGGTAGGTTTTACATATGCATGAATGTTCTTTCCATTTCCTCAATGGACAGAACAAAATAAATGTAAATAATATAGAATCTTTACAATGTAATTATTCTATCATATATATCCCATATATTCTTCAAATTTATCCCATTTACCTTCCATATAAAGCATAATTGAAAAGTAAATCACATCGCTTCTCGAGGTGGTAGTATTCCTTACACACGAGCGACGTTATCATATTCCCAAGGAATAAAAAGTAAGAAGGTAAATATGATATTATAATTCCATATGTTGTGTCATGTCATGAACATAATATATAAACATTAAATCCATTATTATCTTTACCCATGAGAGTTTGTGATAGAAAATGAATTACATCGGTTTGTGAATAAGTTTTCTATCGTACACACGGTCGACAATTTAACTTCCCAAATAATATACTTGAAAATATATAGAGCCCCAAGCCTTTGAAATATATTATCACATTATTTCCAGAAAAATAATCCATGAAATACTAACTAAGAATTGAAAGTTCTGGTGTCTTTGTTAGATTAGGTACATAACTAGAAAACATGAAACTAAACTAAAAAATATTTTTATTAGTCTTCAAAATGAGATCTTAACTCTATTTAGGCCCCTAAAACTGTATAGGGTAACCCAAGTAAATACATAGAAAAATTTAATGATCTAAAAATCCCAGTATGGGAATAAACATGGGAATGAACCGCATAAAATGTGATAGAAGTAATAACATGATAAAATAAAATATATGTCTTGTGAATAAACATATAGATGAATGACATATAGAACATAGAATAATAGGATCATGGAAACATATTAAGTTTAAAAAAAACATAAAACATAACATAAACATGAGTCAAGTAAAACTACCAAGACTATATCACATGGTGGAAAGAGTACTATAATAGATTTGGTGCACTCCATAATACCATACAAAATTCCTCATGAGACTAAAACACTAACCAATGTATTGGATCACTATCTGGTCAAACAAATCATAAAAGTTTCATGCATATATGTGCCACATAGAGAATCAAACATTATAAATAATCATAAGGGTAACCCATGGAACTAAATGGTTATCATAATCATGTCATAAGGCATAACCAAAGGGTGTATCATAATGATCTAAATGAAAGTAGATATTAAATAATACACGTACATTAATAAAAAAAATTATAATGGAACATGAATAATTATATTCCTATGAAGTGAAAATATGAAAAATAATGGCGAGGTAACTTTAGAAATGTTCCAATATATGATAGTTTTAGGGAAAAGAATAAAGAGACTTTAAAGAGGATAAGGAATAATTGTTTACCTAAAAACAAAATTGAACTAAACTAGTTTTTTAGGATAAATTTTGTGATTTTATAATAATAGGTGAGGATTAAATAGTTTATATAGTGTAATTGATAATGGGTAAGAAAAAAGAAGTTCCTATTAATCGTATTTTCTTATCGAGATAAATTGAGAAGTAAAATTGATAAAATATAAAATTACCCATATAATAAAGATGAATTTAGTTACATAAATTTGTGTGGAAAATATATATATAATATTAATATAATAATAATAATGAAAGGAAAATTTTAGTTATATAGAGAGAAAGTGCAGCCCAAAGTAAATATAGAGGTTTAGAGAGATCCCTTACATTATATTTGAAATCATTCAGTACTTTAACTTAATTTCACAGAAAATAAAATTATATTTATTAATTTATTAATTAAGAACCTATTAAGAATGTATTTTATATATTATAATTGTATTACCTTCGTTTAGATCCATTTTGAAGAGTTATAAGGTTCAATTTTGTTTTTTGGGGAGTGTTTATTTCATGGTTTCATGGTCATTTCACTTGTGTATAATTATGGAAGTTATTTTCAAATGGGAATACTATAAAAAAAATTGAAATAAAGTGGTATCAATACACTGATATAAGTTTAAATGGTCTCATATATTATTTTCTTTTCTGACATGAGGATTATTCACTTGATCAAACATTAATGATAAATGTTTACTTTGTTTGGGTGGTTTTTTCGTCCATCATGAACTAGTTTTGTTTTATTGAAAATTATATCTACATATTATTTTTAAAACATAGAATTATTTATAATATACTTATTTAATATGATTTAACCATAATATTTTTACTACTATCCTTGAAGTCAATAATCAAAAATGAAAACTCATTATTAACTGATAGAGTTAATCGCCATAATTCGGACAGTGGTTTTCTTTGTTTGAATAAGAGGAGATGATAAAAATAGGGTTTGATAGAAAATATTAAATTATAAAAATAAAATTATATTATATACATGATATTTTAGTTATTATTCTTTTAAGGATGAATGAGGTGATGATATGGTAGAAGGAGGAAAGAAATTAATAGAGGTTGTTAAATAAATTTTCTTCTTCAATATGACCTCCTTAAAGGATCCCTTCACGAACATAAAATTTGGTTTTTAGAGATACCAGAAGCACTTTAACATGGGAAGAGTGAGAAGTAGATTAATTTTCAAATATTTTTAATGTTTCAAGGCTTAGAATGTGTGAGGAGAAGAGGTTCTGAGTGGCGGTATTTGAAAGGAAGGAGTGAGTTTTCTGGAAATATCTCAAAAGAATAAATTATAATAAAATAATTTCAATAAAAATTCCAAAAATGGTCATATATTAGAATATAAGATAATATAAGTTACTAATCTCATGAACCAATAAAATTTATACATGTTTTAATTTTATTTTAATCCATATCATTTTTATTAAACATTACTTAACCTATTTTAATTATAACGATGGTAACAAAATTTTCAATTTTAAAAGGTGGTAATTTTTAATTCTATCATTTTAATTGGACCATAAATGTAAAATTTATGAATTTTTATATCATATCATAATTACATTGTATATTTTAAATATTTTTATTATTTTTGAATAATTTAATAAAATTAAAATATCATTATTTCTAATTTTGATACCATTTACTAATTTGAAATTCAAAAACATGAATATTAAATTAAAATTAGAAAAAACTATTATATTATATCCAAACAATGTCATCAGAGTCTATAAAAATTGTTTTTTAACTTAAATATATCAAATTATTTTACTTTTAATATGTTTATTCTAATTTATTTGATTTTTCTATTAATTAAATAATTACAGCATCAACATTGTATAAGAATTTTGGGTAATTATTAACAAATAATATTTTCAATAAAATACCTTAAAAATATAAATCTTTTATATTTACAAAAACATATTTATAGTCAATCATATCTAATAGTTAACACCATTTCAAAAAAATTATACTTATTAAAATTAGAGTGTGACATTTTGTCACTTTATTTTATCTAAATAATTTGTAATTTTTTTAGGAAAAATGTATATTAAATAACACAATTGAGAACATTGATTGTTAAGGGTAAAATTTAATAAATCCAATAATACTTTGAAATAAAATTTATGGCTTTATCACTTATTTTTTAACAAGATAAACCTGATTTACCCTTTATATAGATGATAAATTTTACCATGGTTACTATTCGTATTGACTAAAAATAAGAGTGGTATAGTCACTAAATTTAAACCTAATGAATATATATATTCAATCCATTTTTTAAAGTTTAAAACATTTATTTTATAAAATCATACATTTAAATTCAATGGATATGTTATAATGGTCATTTTAATAGTATATCATGGTTTGCATCAACTCTGTTTTGTGTGCAACGCACGCTACCAAAGAAATCCAAATATTTAAAAAGAAATGTTTCATAAAAATAAAAGGGTGTTGTATTATCCCCCCTTATGAAATTTCATCCTCAAAATTTTATTTTACATACTAAGGTGAAAATGTTGAGGGTTATTCTCCTTCATCTCTTTCTCTAGTTCCCATATTACCTCTTCAAATTTTTTGTTTCTCTACATTACTTTAACTAGTTGAGTGGTCTTATTGTTTAGAGAATTATCTCTATGGTCCAAGATCTTCGCTATATGCTCCTCATAAGAGATATCATTTTCCAATTGTACCATCTATGAATTTTGTACGTGTTATGGGTATTGTATGTACTTCCACATGTGGGATATGTGGAATACATCATGTATTTGAGACATGGTTGGTGGTAGTGCTAGTCTATATGCCACAACTCCGATGTGATATAAAATATCAAAGGGGCCTATATACCTGGGACATAGCTTTCCTTTCTTACCAAAGCCCATTACACTCTAACATATAGATATGTGTAGGAATACCTTATCCCCAGCATCAAACACTATGTTTAATCGACAATTATCTTCATATCTATTATATTAACATTGGGAAACCATGAGGTTCTACTAAATAGTACTTAACTTTTTTTATATTTCCTTGACCATTTTAAGTCCCAATAGATTACATTCACTGACTGCATCCCAACATGAAATTTTGCAACATCTTTTCCCATAAAGGGCTTCATATGTATCGATTTGGATTCCTGAGTAGAAACTATTTTTTAGAGAACTCAGCCAGTAGAATATGAAGATCCAATTCTCTTTCGAATTCCAATCATCACACTCTCAACGTTTCTTCTAGTGTCTATATGGTCTGCTCATATCGGCCATTATTTTGAGGGTGATAAGTTGTACTAAAGTTTATTTCAGTGTTTATATCATGATTAATACTTTTCCAAAACATGGAGGTAACTCTTTGGTCTCGATCAAATACAATAGATAATCGTAATCTATGAAACCTTACCCCTATACTAATGTATATTCAAGAAAATTTATCAAGTGATAACTCCTCTAAAATTGAAATAATATGATCATTATTTGTAATATGATCTACATAAACCCATATAGCATTATGTCCGCTGGATTTATTCTTAATTCTATTGAAAAATTCCGTGGGAATGTTTTCCTATTTCCATGTAGGTATAAGTAATCATTTCATAATCCCCTTATACTTTTACCTTCCATCTTTCAATTGCTTACATACCAAACAATTTGATATATATTCAGCGACCTCTTTCTTCATATTCTCTCACCAATAGTTCTCTCAAAGATCTTGATACATATTTTCTCTCCCTGGGTGGATGGAGACAATTCAATTACATGCATCATTCAAAATTTCCCTACTTATCTCGAGATATGATTTCATACATAGTCATGACCCAAATATTATGACTCCTTCTACATCAATTTTTAATTCTGAGGATTTCCCATTTCTGATAGATGACACCTTTTTCTAAATTTCCACATCATTTCATTGAGAATACTTTTTCTTCTTCATAAGGGATGGTTGGGTAATAATTTGAGAAAGTAATGATGATGTTTCTTGCCTTATGAGTCCCATGTATATCATTTGTAATTATAAGAAGTTTTGATCCTTCTAAATTCACATCATTGATAAATTTGAAAGATCCTTTCTACTTAAAGCATCTTCCACGTTTTTTTACCCAGATGGGACTGGATTGATAAGTAATCATCCTTGGTGACCTCTAACCATCATTTATATTAAATTTTAATCTCATTTTGTGTGAATATATATTAAGGATATTGTGATTAGTGTATATCCCACACTTCTCTCCATATAGATAACACTGCTAAATTTTTAATGTGAAGATCGTAGCTGTAAACTCCATATCATTTGTGGGGTCGTTTTTCACATCATTAATGTATCATAGTTTACCACAAAGGGCTCTCTACTTTTGGGTAGTGCAAGTATTATTGCAGTGATAGTCCTCTTTTATATAGTTTATCCCCTCACAAAGTCTTCAGTATAGTGTTTAAATTCCCCTGATGCTCATCCTTAGTTTTTTAGTATATCAGAATATGATCTCTAAAGACTAACACACGTTTTTTTGGTGATAAATAAAGACTTTATTCATTAATTACATGAATATTTCTACATAATTAGTGATTCGTAAGTGAGTCACTATGAATTCATTGTTTCCAAACATCATTCGAAAGGTATTATTCGAAATGTATTCCCGATTTACCTTTAATTGGTGACATCCCAATCAAAGTTACACCTTATAGAAATACTTAACCCCATGTATTTTTCCAAACAATTCATCTATCTTTTGATGTATTTACTTATTATTTATTATGATTTTGTTGAGATCACAAGACTAAATTCATAGGAACACTGATCCATCCTTCTTCATGACAAAAAAGATCGGTGCACCCCATAGTGATGCACTCTGGTGTATAAAATCCTTGTCAAGATTCTCTTGTAACTACTTCTTCAATTCTTCCATCTCAATGGTGTTAATCTTATATGGTTCCTTTGATATGGGATGAGATCTAGGTACAAGTTCAATTGAGAAATCAATCACTCAATCATGAAGAATATTTGAAAATTCTTCAGGGAACACATCAGTGCAGTCCCACACAATGGGAATATCTTAATGCATGATCCTCTCCTTTGTCTCAATCGATTAGTGAAGATATATTTGATGATTTTTAAGTAGATTTATCCTCCTACATGGACTTTTATTAATTTGATGATGTCTTAGGATGTGAAGAGTGATTTCCCTCTCCCAATAGTTGATGTTGGTTTGAATAAAGATAGTCAAGCCATTCCCAATAAAGCATATAACTATACCAAAATAATTAAAACAATATTGTTTGGGAGGTTTAATCTAAAATAATAGACCAAGGATGATTTATATACTTTATATGAAATAATTTTCCCATTTTCAGTTCTCATAGATAAATCAACTTCTATATTTTGACGTGGTTTTGAATAGTTCTACTAAACTTTAGAGATATGAAAGAATGTATAGAACCATAATAAAATATTCCATTCAATATTGTTCAATGAATAATCATCATACTTATCACCACAAAATTTTCAGGATCTAACTCTGTATTAGGGATATAATATTCCCTTCCTTTTTCCTTCAAGGTTATTTTCGTTGATTGTCTCTAACAACCCTTGGCTTAGTGAATTGGCTCACATAATTCCCACGTTCCTTGTAGTTGAAAAAATATTCTATAGGATGTGTTGATATGAACATTAATTTCTTATTACATTTTATTGGACTTCTTTATATCCCTTTATAAATTATTATCATGATACCCCAATTTTCCACATTTGGAGAATCTCCCAGTTCCCTTTAGACAGTTATCGAGATGCGTCTTCCCATACTTTTGACATGTGGGATGTCGGGTTTTCTTTCCTCCATGATGTTTATCTGTTGATCTACCCATATTAAACAGTATCTTCATACTTTAATATTTGATCCTATGAAACCATTAAGAGATTCCAATCTCCATCTCAACTTTAAAGGAACAATGGACAATCTCCTCATTACAGTCAAAATATCGAATATTTAATTATTTTCATATACATGAATTTAATCCACTAAAGAAGTGGTCCACCTTGTTTTCCATTTTCATGAAAAAATTGAATTTTTATCAGGGAATCCTTGTAAATTTTTCCTCATACTATCTGATAGACTCATATTCTTTTATCTTCAGTCTGAGGAACTCTCTCTCAACATCCATTTAGAGTGTTTGGGGAAAACTTTTATTGAAAAATATTTTCTTGAATAATTTATGTTCCATGGAATCAATTTCAACATTATTATTTGTGTTATTTATTAGTTTCCACCACTGATCATCTTCCCCATAAAAATAATAGACCACCAACACAACTTTCACTTATTCTAATCACAAGAGGACAAAGAATATTTTCTCAATGGAGTAAATCTATTATTTTGTGATGAGGGGATTAGAAGATACACTAAATATATTAGGCCTTTGTAACATAAATTATTAAACTATTACTTGATCTTTACTAGTAGAAGTATGGAGTTCCACAATATTATAGTAATTATTCGTAACCTGAGCCTGTTGAGATAGTAATGTCATGAAGTTTTGAGCTCTTGTTCCAATCAGATTTGAAATATCATTAAGAAAATAATCACATTTACTATCACATTGGTTGATATCATGGGTTATCCTATTTCCATCCATTAACGAAAAAGAAAAAAACAAGGAATATTAAATTCTTATCTAATAATTAAATAAAAAAGGCAACTATTAATATATAAGAATAAACTTTTAAATGAAAATTATACCCCTAATTGTGATTTCCTTTGTTTAAATATAGGTTATCCATAACCATAGAATTATACCTTGGTTTCTTACAAAACATTTCTCATCTTAATCACCACAAACACTAAACCATCCTCTGATAACAACTATTTTTATTCGATCAATTTACACATGTTGTCACCGGATTTTAATCATAATTATCCATGAAAAACAAAACAAGGATCAAAAGGTCCAATGTCTTTGTAAGATTAGGTACATAATTCAGAAACATGAAACTAAAATAAAATATATTTTTATTAATATTCACAATGATCTCCATACTCACTTTGATCCCATAAAACTACATTGGATAAACTAGGAAAATACATAGACAAAAGGGAAGATCTAAAATGGCCAATAAAAGAATAAACATGTGAATTAAGCATAACAAGTGAGTTAGAATGCATAATATGATAACCTAAATGGCATCAATCATGATTAAAAATATTTAATCTTAACATATATAACCTGGAATAATATGATCATGAAAATATAGGAAAGTGGAAGAAACATATAACACGTCATAAACATGAGTCAAGGCTAAATTACAATAATATATCACATGGTGGACAGAGTCCCGTAATGCATTAGGATTACTCCCTAATCCCATTATTAATGTCTCATGAGACAAAACAAATTACCTAATTAATTTGATCACTATCTGGGCACACCCATCACAACTTGTTCATTCATATGTGTTCCATGTAAAGAATCAAACCTAAAGAATAAAAATAAGGGTTACCCAGGGAAATAAATGGGTCTCGTAATCATGTCACAAGGAATAACCAAAGGGTGAATCATAATGGTGTCAATTAAAGAAGATATGAAATCATATATGGAAATTAATAAAGGAAAAATAATAATGTATCATAAATAATGATGTCCAACTAAATTGAAAATATCGAAAATAATGGTTAGATGACTTTAAAAATGTGTCACTTTAACAAGGTTTTAGGTAAAATAAGAAAGATTCTTTAAAGAGGATAAATTCATAATTTCGTTCATAAAATTATAAATGAACTAAAATATATATTTTTTGTAAGTTGATTAATTTTAAAAAATTAGTGGAGGATTAATATATTTTATTCATTGTACTTGAGAATGGGTAAGAAAAAGATGAGTTCCCTTTAATCGGGGTTGCTTATTGAGAAGAATTGAGATGGGAAACTTATAAAACATGTAATTACCCATAAAACAAAGATGATTTGAGAAACATACTTTTTTTTGGTATAGATAGAAGGGAAATAATATAATTATATAATAATAATTAAGATATAAATTTAGTTAAAGACATAGAAAGCATAACCCAAAATAAATTTGGAGGTCTTGAGAGATCCCTTAGCATATGTATGAATGCATTCTTGACATGCACTTAATGACTTCGATGATAAAATAAGATTTGTTAATTTATTAATTCGTAACCATTTACACATGTATTTTATTTATTATACTTTTATTATGTTTACTTATCACCATTTTGATGAGTTATATGGTCAAACTTTGTGGTTCAGGGACTATTTGTTTCATGGTTTCATGGTCGTTTCACTTGTGTATAATTATGGAAGTTCTTGTCAAATGGTAATACTATTAAAAAGGTGAAATGAAATGGTATTATTAAACTTTTTAAATTTTAAAAGGACCCATATATCATTTTATTTTCGGACATGGGGATAATTACTTGATAAAACATTAATGATAAATGTTTAGTTTATTTTGGTGCTTTTTTCTTCCATCATGAACTAGTTTTTTTTAATTTAATATTATGTATATATATTATTTCTATAACATGAAATAAGTTATAATATAACTATTAAAATATTATTTAAAAATAATAATATTTTTATAACCCTCTTTCAAGGTGGTAATAAAAAATAAAAACTCATTATCCATGGAGATGTTTAATCACCATAATTTGAGAAGTTTTTTCCTTTATTTGAATAAGAGGAGATTAGAAAAAACAGCTGGATAAAAAATACAAGATTATCAATATAAAATTCCATTATATATATTTAAATAGATTTATTATTCTTTTATGGCTGAATGGGTTGAGGATATACCATAATAAGAAAATAAATTAAGAGAGTTGGTTAAAGAATGTTACCTTTTTGATATTACCTCCTTAAAGGATCCATGTAGGAACTTTGAATTGGTTTTTTTGGGAGAAAAAAGCACTTGTACATGGTTAGAGAGGGGGTTGTGTTTTTCATAGATTTGGAAACCTTAAAACTTATATGGTGTGATGTGAATAGGTTTTCAGGGGTGGTATTTATAAGGTAAGAGAAGGGTTTATCTGAAATTTCTCAAAAAATTCAATTATAATAAGTTCACTTACTATTCAAATACAAAAAAATGGAAATTTATTCAAAGATAAGATATTATAATCTTGTAATATCATGAAACTATAAAATTTAGGAATTTTTTGGTTTTATTTTAAACATCATCAGTTTGATTAATCCTCAGTAAACATGTTTTAATTTTAATGATGGTAACAGCTTTTTCAATATTAAATGGTTGTAATATTTTATTATGTTGTGTAAATTAAACCATAAATGTACAATTTTTTACATTTTTTATATTATAATAATAAATTTTTATTTTTAAAATATTTTATGGTTTTTAAATAATTTAATAAAATCAAAATATCATTATTGACTATTTTGAAACTATTAAAATCTTTGACATTTAAAAACATCAAGGCACTACATAAAGTTTAAAAAACTATTTATTATGTCCAAAAAATGTCATAGTAATCTATAAAATATATGTTTCACCTTAAATATATCAAATTATATTACTTTTAATAATTTTATTATCATTTATATTTATTTTTCTATAAATTTAATAATTATTAAATTCGTGTTGTATAAGAATTTAGGGTAATTATTTAATTCTAAAAAAATTAAAAAAAATTACATAATTAAGATAAATCTCTTATATTTACAAATAATATTTATATTTAATCATGTCTTATATTTAACCCCATATTAAAAAATTATTTATTAAAATAAGAGTGATATTTTGTCACTTTCTTTGATTTTAATAATTTCATAGTCATTTTCATGTATAGGTGTACAATAAATAAATAAATTTAGAACCTTACTCATTAAGATTATAATTTAATTCATAAAATTATAATTTTGATGAAAACTTATTCCCTTATCACTTAATTTTAATCTATATTAACCTTATTTACCCATTACTAAGATGATAAATTTTTACACAGTTACTATTCATATTAACCAAACATAAAGGGTGACTTTTACTAAATTTCGACCCAATGGTTCCAAATATAGAATAAATTTTTCAAAATTATAAATAAAGTAGTATAATAATTTAATTAAAAATTAGTGTAAAAACGAAATGAAATGCACTTTTTCTAAAAAATGACCTTTTATATAATGAAATATTTTTATACTAAACCCATGTATAAAATTCATTTCAAAGAACAAAATTAGATTATTTATAATAAAATTTAACTATTTAATGTTTGAAATTAATCTATAATAGAATATTACTTCTTATTTTTTTTAAAGAATATTCAATTTTTAATATAAATTAGTGTTTTTCACTATTCATTAAATTTTAAACATTTTCAAAAATTCCGAAAACATTCAACATAAGATAATTGTAAAATGATGAATTAGAAAATTATTTTTATTTTGTCAAATAAATTTTATAAATGTTTCTAATTTAAATATATTTATTTTCAAATAGAAATTAATAAAATCGTTTCTTTTTTAAATATATTTTTGAAGAAAAAAATAACTTTATTAAAAAGTATTTGTTTATTTCCTATTAATTGAAAATTTTCATAATATTTTTATTTATATTAACATAATAAAATTAAATGGTTAGGTTATAATGGTGATTTTCACATAATATAACAGTTCCTTTAATCTTGTTGTCGCGTGCAACACACGCTACTGAAGAAATCAAAATATTTAAAGAGAAATATTTCATCAAAAATATCAAGGTGTTACAAGATTGATGTAGTTAATGATATTAACAAAATAATATATTAGAATATAAAAGATACTTATGTTTTTATATCATCATGATTGAAGAGTATTTAAATTATTTAGAGTGATAATTATAATGAAAATTTATAGTTAAGGACTACACCTCTTCTTTAGAAAAATCTATTATATTTAAACCTAAATCCAGATTAGGAAGGTTTTCTAATAAAAATAAGTCCTCTAGGTTGTAGTAATCAAATTAAGTAACATATTTTGGTATATATTTCCCAAAACAAAGGATTTTGGAAGATTAAATAAGAGAGGAGAGTGGGTTCCCCTTATAAGTGTGGTAGAGGTAGCACTTGGAATTTTTTAAAACAAAAAAGTGTACCCATGTTTTAAACATTCATCATGTCACACCTCAACCCAAAAATATTATATTATTTTAATTTTTTTTAGTTCATTATTTTATTTCTTCCTTTAGTTTTTTTCCCTTGAAATTAAGAGTTATTTGGAATGTATATAATTTCTCACAGTTAAGGTTCATAGTTTTCAAAACTGTACGATGACCCTGCGAGAGCTTCTGAAGGTTTTGATAGAGCTAACTGTAGGGTTAGAGTATAGTTTTCAAAACCATTTGGTTAGCCTGTTCGGGATGCTCTAGGATCTCAATAGTGGCCACATGGTTTTCCAAACCATGTGACTCAAATCGTTCACCATGATTTTTTTTCAAAAATATTAAATTAATTAAAAATAAAAATAAAAATAAAATAAAAAATCAAATCTTATTATCCCCCTACATGAGTATCCACCCATCCCCATATATCTCTCTTGAACCATGCCTTGGAAGAGCTCATTTTGACATGTTTCTCAACCCCACCTCCATCCGTTGAGCCAAGGTTTCCTTTAATTTATGATACAATCAACTATGGTGAGTTTCTTCTCCTTTCCTTCCCTATTCTAGATATTTTTCATCACCCTGATGCTCCTATTGGATCGTTCAAACCCTATAGTTCTGGGTGGGATTATTTTCCATGTTTATCTTTTTCCTATGGTGTGCAATGGGCCTCTCAGGTTGGCTTCATACATATTTCAGAATCTGACACTGAAGGAAAAGAATTTCGGTCCATTTTAATTCACCTGACACCATTTTAGTTATTATTATTCCACCCCTTTTTATTGTTACAATTTTAATGGGGGTCTTTTGGTGATTTTTTGTTCCCTATTTGTTTTTTAGAACTTCTTGTGGATCCTTTAATTCTTGAACACATATATACACATGTTGGTACATATTCCCTCATGGAGAGCATAATATGAACATTAGATTAAATGGTGTGTGTATATATATAATTGTTCGTTCTTATAAGTTTTAAGTGGTCTTCATAAAAGGTATCTTGGATTGAGGTAGGTTTCCCTATGTGTTGGCCTCTAAATTTAAGAATCATTGAGTGCATTATGTTCTCTCCCTATTTTGATACAAATTAATGATATATAATAGTTAGAGTAATTATTTGTAGTGAATTGAAGTAGTTTTCCCAATCAATTAAAATGTGAAAAAAACAATTATTGATCTTTACAAACCAAGTTGTTGTTAAAAGTGATCGGTTAGCCTTTTAAAATGTGTTTTGATTCCTAAAACATACTTCAAGATTTTCAAATGAGTTTTAAAATGAAATTATATATTTATAAGATATTTTTTTGGTTTTTTTTAATAAATTTTGGAACTCAAAGGCTATGTGAGGCCTGATTGGAACCTTTAAAATTGGGTCTTCATTAAAAAATTCCCTTTGGGATGTATATCTTTTCTTATTGATTATTATATGGAATGGTGGGTAATTGTAATTGGACTTACCTTGTAAATTTATGGTTGTAAGGAAAGTGGGTAATTCTTTAGTGTGATTTGGGGTGATTCTTAGATATGGGATGCTACTGGAAGATTTTTTGTATTCTCTTTGTATATGTCTTAACAGTTTATTGGTCATTGGCACAAACCCATATTAAAAATCACAAGGGAACCTAGCATAGCTAGTGGATTATCTACGAATATTTTCTACACTATTTTAGGATTAAACTCTGGCTAGTGGACCTTGGTGTGGGATTTCCCCTACTTTTGTGTTATTCCCCTTTATTAGGCCAGGTAGACTATGACTGATTATTAGTATTATTTAATTTCATTAAGCATTATGACATGATTGATCAGATTATAATTTTATTGATTTTCCATTGAGCTCTGAGTTATTCTCATGTTCCCCAACTTTTGTTTATCTACAGTGGATAATCTAAGTTCCTCATCTAGTTTGGCTACTTGTGTACTGGTTTTCCATTTCCCTTTATATGGTATTATCTCTATTTCTCTCATTTAGTTATGTTAAACCCTTGTGAAAATTGGATGTTCGGTTTCTTTAAATTTTTTCTGAAACGTTTTTACTCTCTCCATCTCTCTCCCATCCCATAATTTTATCTGAAATTATCAAACCTCCCCCTTTTAGAAAATAATCCTATTTTTAGTAAATAGTGAAATAAACTATGATTTTTTTTTAAATAAATGTATGAAAAAACCTATGTTTATAATATTTTTTTTTAAACTTGTATTAAATGAAATATTTATTTAAAAAATTCATAGTGGGTATTTTTACTTGGGCATGCCTATTGAGTTTAAATACTCACACATATACCTCTATTAATTTTTTTAGCTTCAGGTGAAGGTCCTACTTGGTTTCGACCATTGTGGATGGACGTTGGGTTTTGGTATCAGAGAGAGACATTAGGGGTCAAGTAGAGATTTTTCAATCTTTAGTTTCTGTTCAAATTTAATTTCGATTTATGTTTAGTTTATTTTTCATTATTTTTTATTTATGATGGGATATTTTATATCTTTCTTCTTATTTTTTATTTATTGTAGGATAATTGTATCCCATTATCACTTTGTAATACCCTTGGTTCTTTTCACCACCCTGAGGTGATAGGGAATGTGCCTCAAGGATGTCGTGGGTCCGCTTAGCTGACCGGGTTGGGTCACCATGGGTTGGTTCATGACAAAATGGTATCACTTGATGGGTTCTTTAGAGGGCCTAGATTTTAGAGAACCCTTTGTTATTTAGGTTTTAAAGGAAAATAAATTAGGACTATTGAAAGTTGGGTTATAGATATTAGAAGGTTTCTAGAAAACACTTCATGTTTCGTACTGTAGTTTACCATGGGAGGTTGGGTTTTGATTTTTTTCTTTTTATTTGGTTTTCTATTATTTTATCATTATTTCTTGATTTTAGTGGAAGAATTTGGGTTTATTTGGATTTTGTGTATTTTTTATGGGTTTTTCTATGCATAGGGAATGAAATGGAATTTGGTAAATGGTTTTTGATAAACTTGAAGGTCTTAAAAACCATATCGTTCCCAGTGATGTGGTCTTAAATTAATCTCTATGGAAGTTGTGAGATTGGAATATGGACACCCACCATATGTCAGAGTCATGCACTATCACAAGTCCCCTATTAGAAGTTATTTTTGAACTTTTCTAATTTCAAAATCATTTTGAAACACTTTTCTTAAATTAATAAACTTGAATGTGAAATGGTGGTGTTTTAGTCTCCGAAATGAAAAAAAAAATAAGCATTTTCAAAATTCATTGGTTGGAAGTTTTTTAAAATGGATTTTTAATTAAATGATCTATGACAAAATGTATCTTTTCTAAAATGAGATAAATTTTTAATGGGAAAGGGGTTGTATTTATTGATGGAATTATAGGGTTTTTTGGAGAATGAAATGTCAAGGAGTGTGGAGTTTGAAAAAAAATTCAACGTGGTGGTTAGTGAGCTTTTTTTAAAATATTTTCATAATTTGTGTGTTTGTTTCTTTTTGTGTTTATCGGTTAATTAGGATGATTTCTTTGTCGTGAGTTATTTTTTATTGATTTCATATTTCCATTTTGTTTAGATTACACCCTCACTAATCTCTAAGTAATATTGTTGATGATTTGTGGGTGGCTCTTCCATGTGTTCTTTCTGTTGAACAAGTCTGGTCTCATTTGTCTAGTTTGACCATTCCAGACATGGGGTCTGGTGGTCCACAATTTTTTGAATTCGTAGTGAAGTTTCAAGATAATAACCATCCTCACTTCTTAGGGTGGGTTGAAAAAGAAAAATTTGAGGAACAATTGAAACCATTGAGGATATTTTCACTCAGCCCGGCCTTCATAGGCCTCTTAAGCTCAACTTCTTGACATTTACTCTCGATGTCTGATTTGGAAGTGGTGGAAGTCGATCATTTGGACTAAGCCTAAGAAATATATCTCCTACTAATAATTCAATTATTTGTTCATTCGACAGAACTTATCTGAGGCTATGAAGGGGTGAGGGTGATGGAGATGTGTTTCCTTCATCAAGGTGATGGGTCGGTGTTGGAATTCATCCATAATTTTGTTGATAAAGTTCCCAATATCCTACAATTGGATGAAAATGTTTCTTTGAAATTATGACATTTTGAGAATGGGCTTCATCCTGACATTTAGTCGAGGGTGTCAGAATTTAGTCTAACCTTTTTTTACAATGTTTTGATGAAATTGGTTTGGGTTGAGGATATGTTAGTGGGGATACTTTAGTTATCTAATCCTCTTTCATTATCTAGAAGGGATAAATGGAATTCAAGTAAATGTATTATAAATTATCTGAAGTTGATTTTGTTGGTGGTGGATTTAAGAGGCCTTTTGATATTTCATCATATCTTTCTAGTCAAAGAACCATTGTGTGTCATAAATGTGGAAACAAAGCTCACAAGAAGTCATATTTTTCAGATAATCAAGGACCTACCATACCTATGGTCACTTGGATCACCTACAATGGTTATTCTAGGGTGTTTACCGGAAGCGATGTAGATCCAAGTCCACCGCTTTAAAAGGCCCCAATCCCATTTGTAGGAGTTGGGTGGAAATATGGTTTTAGTTTAATGTTTCTTTTGTTGTAAATGTTTTCTGTTTATAGTGGTGTTTATTGATGTCACGTTTTTTGGGGATGGAGAATGAATTTTTTTATGATTTTTTTATTTCTTCTCTTAATGTAAGGGTCTTTTGGGAAAAACTCGGAATCTCGTTATTGTGGTATAGTGGTTTTATTTGTTTTGTGCATCATTTCCCTGGGTTTTTGGTTTTCATTAGCACTCAAGATTTATTCTAGAATGGGAAACCAATGTTTTCAAAGAGTCCTAATATAGTGGGAGGACACCAAATGATGAGTTAGTGAAGAAACAACTACCAGGTGTTCTTGATAGGCCACTTTCTCATTTCAACCCAAGCTATCCCTGATCATAGTAGTTGGTTTTCTTAGATATTGGGTCATGTAATGGATTCCCATGAATATCTCGAATAGACCATAATGAGTGTATTTAATGGTTTCTATGTTAGGTGTTTGTTATTTCCTTGTTGGTTTGTGCTTGGAAAATATTGAGTCTCCTCTTCATAATCCTTTCATTAATTGTTCATGTTCTTTGGTCATGTGGGATGTATTGCCTATGATTTGTGGTGCAATCAACTACGATGAATTTATTTTCCTCTTATCATTCCCTATTATAATTATTTTCCCAATAACCATCACTCTTCTTGGTTTTCTTGAACCCTAGTGTTTTAGGTGGGATTATTTTTTTATTTTTCACTTCTTCATAGTGGATCCATTGGGCCTCTCCGGTTCTATTTATGCGTATTTCAGCATCTACTATTTAAGGTACATAGTTTTAATCCTTTTTGGTTCACCCAAATCCATTTTAATGGGTATTACTACAATAATTTTTATTGTAACAATATTAATTAGGGTATTTTGATGATTTTTTATTCCATGTTAATTATGTATAATGTCATATGGCTCCTTGAAGTCTTTCACGAAAAAACATATGTAAGTGTGTTTATATATATATATATATATATATATATCCAATTCTTCACACCCCAACCATGGAAATCCATTTATTTTATTCTTTTATTCATCTTGGATCTTTAATTTGAGGTGTTGGTTTATCCCCGTTTTAAATTTTTTAATTTTGAAAGTCCCATATGAGTTTTTGGCTTATGCATGGTTTGGGTGCACGTTTTGGAAAACTATGATCCCCTTCCTAGGAAACTATGTGGCCTATGTTGGGTGTATAATAGTGAGTCGTATGGGTTACAAATGGTTTAGAAAACCATGGGGAAACTATGCAGTTTGGTTCTATAACCGGATAGTGGTGTTCAGCACGGTCATCACATGTTTTGGAAACCATGCAACATGCTCGTGTGGGGTGCCCCTCCTTTCCAGTAGCTCGCGCACATTTGGTTCATGGTTTGGTAAACCATGAGGCAAAATCATGTGATATTGTAATGTTATTAAAATTTTAGATCTCCCTATTCTACCCTCCCCTCTTTTTAAACAAAATCAATCCCCTCTCTCATGGGTCATTTTTGGATCAAAAATGGGCCCAAGACCCCTCTTCCCATGGCTCCTCCTCCTCTATGGATGCTCCTCCATGTTCCCAGGGTGAGTTTATTAGGGTTTTTTCCACTTTTTATTCTCTTATTCTTAAAATATCTTGATTTCATGGTTCTTACATTGAGGGTTCTTATTTTTATAAACCCTAGAGGATAGTTTTGATGCTTTGGGTTGTTTTTATTTGGATCTAGGGTGTTCGGATTACTACTTAGGTTCTATTATTCATTCCCTTGAAGTTTTGTTTCATTCTCACATCATTGAGGTTGGTGTTTCCATTTATTTATTTTCTAAAGAACTCTATTAAATGTTTGGTGATTTTTAAATATTATATAAATGTCATTCACGTGCTTGTGGTATGATTTATTTTCTTGTTATAGAATTTTTATATTGGAAAAAAAATTGGAAGTTGTTTAAAAAGGGTTTTCTTCAAACATTCTATATAGATATGCATATAAGGTGTTTGTTAAAATTATCATCATGTTTTAAAGTGAATTTCGACACTTGTTGTATTGTTTTTCCTTTCTTATGTTTTAATAGTTAAGGTAAAATTATAAATTGGGATTAATGTGTTATTAGGATGCCTCTTTATGGTATAGTTCTTTATGGTAAGATGTTTTAGAAAGATTCTCCGGGTTTTAGAATTATTATTGTTAATGTTGGAATTGTGTAACTTTTGTATTTGTTTAAAGGAAAGTGGGGTATCTTAATTTATGGTAACTCCAAGTGTGTCATTGGATTTTGGCACATCCATGGATGTATGTAGTGCACAAATGGATGAAAACGAAAATTAATATAGAACCTTAAAACAATGTTTTACTTAAACCTCGATCTATCAATGGTTTCTTGATTTATAAATGGTGTGTTGGCACGTTATGTGGTTTTGAAAATTGTTTTGAATGTGGTCTTAAAAAACATGTCATGTTTGTACCATGAGAAAATGGCCAGTTTTTAAACGGTATTAAATATATTTTTGTACATTCAAGTATGTTGTGATTTTCTAATCTTTGTATTGAAACAGAATAGAACTAAAAGGTATAGGCCCCTTTTTCATTGTACATATGAAAGTCATGTTTCACATTTTTTAGGAAATGTTTTATAAATGTATTTAAATGCACATAATTTAAGGCATGGTTAGCACTTTCAAATGGTTGAGGTGAGTCACGCATGTATGGGACTCCTACTCACATAGTGTACCATTATCATGGGTTTCCTGGGAATATTTTATAGTGTTGAGTGATGGCTATTTTTCAACCCTGATTAGATGGGTTAGTACTCCCTGACTTGATAGGTCTGGGTGCGATATTCCTCTGTATTGTTCAGATTAGGGCATCCAGTTGGTTATAGATTATGGCGTTGGACCATATGTCGATAGGTGAGTATTACTAAAGTACATCAAGGATTTATATAAGTATTATTGGAAAATTCCCATGGTTATCATCTGTATGTTCTTGTTTGTGTTCGTCTATAGCTAGTTTCCAATTTACTCAGCTCATTTGTTTTCAGCATGACTTGGTATTTCTTTTTCTAGATCTTTTTTTGGAATTTTTTTAAATTATAATCTATTTTGAAAATGGGGATGTGGTATGTATTGTTTTGAAAACTAGAAAGATATGTTTTTTATGAAAATGACAAAAACCAATTTTTTTATGTGTTTTTCAAACTAGTGTTAATGAAATATTTTTAGAAAAGGAAATGTATGGATTCTGTGGTGATTACTTACTAAGTTGTTATGATCACACCCTACTTGTACCACTTAGTGTCGGTTGACCTGAGCTATCTTGTAGGTTTTGGTCTCTGGTTCATGTGTTCATCCTTGGTGTAGGTTGGCCTTCTGTCTTTTCGATTTGGGGATGGTGGTGACCATGAGGTCACATGGATTTCTTTTAAGTGGTATTTTTGTTTGGTTTTGTATTTATTTTATGGCTTGTACAGTTGTACTTTTTACCTGGTTGTGTTTTTATATTTATTGAGATTCATTTGTTGTTGGTTATTATACTTTTCTAGTTTATTTATTTTATCCTATTTTATTTGGGAAACAATTGTTCCCCCTTTTATGACATTGATTTCTAGTACTATTTTTCAGACGGTGATGATCAAAAATTCCCTTTGAGTCATGTCTTGGACTGGGTCGGATATCGGGTTGGATGGAATCTTGGCATGGTTCATGAAAAATGGTATAATAGATGGCCCTTTTCTATTTTGGGTTTCAGGTATATTAGAGATTAGGACTATCTGGACTTGATAGGTAGTTATGGGAAGATCATCAAGAACTCTAGCTCATTCTGATCCTGGATTTGTTAGGAGTAGTCTATGATTTGATTCTTCGATCCTTGTTTTTGATTAAGGGATAACGATGGAGGCAAGCTGCTGTCACATTGGGATCTCACATGGAGTAGTGAACCACATGAAGTCCAGTTGCACAGTTCATGGTCCTCTTAGTTTTTAATTATTACTTGGTCCATGGCCCACTACCATGTTGTCGGGTTAAGCGTGGACACTAGTTCCTCATTCCAATTGTCTAGTATGATTTATGGTTTTTTTTATCTTGGTTTATGTGATTAATCTTTTGAAATGAAATTTTTTTTTGAAATAGAAATGATTTCTTTCAAGTGGTTTTGAAATTGGAAAAATCATTCTAAAGGAAAATGTTTTTGATTCAAAATTTAGTAAACACTAAGGGTTTTGATAATGAAATGGTAAGTGTGACCCTTGGTACTCATTATAAAAGTTCAAAAATTTGTGGGTATGTGTGGGAATTTTATGTTGGAATGTTTGGATGGAAATTGATTAGTAAAAAAGTAACGTTTCATCGGATTCCATGGGTGAGTATTTGAGATAAACGGTACATATTAGTTTTTCTAAATTGGATATGTTTAGAATGTAGATTTTCTTTTTCTAAAAACTGGATTTTTCATTCGAATAGTGGCCTTGGAATAAGGAGGTTTTGAAATTGAAATGGAAATGGTGGTTTTTGAAAATAGGATATTGGTTTTTGTTTGTCTATGTGAGTCTTGTGAACCTGTTGTTTTGGCTTGAGATGGCTTTTTTGTTAATCTCGGGTTGATGTTGACTTTGATTTTTTGTTATTTGTATTATTTAGAATATGCCACCTAGAAAGGTCCCTAAAATTTGTAATGGTTCAGGACAATTTCCCGGTTTTTATAGGTTTTTTATATCATTTGTGGTGATTACGGTCTGTTGGAGGAATGGAGAGGCTAGAGAAATTTGAGTGTGTATTCATATTGTTTGGAAATCCCAAAGCTGTTATGTTTCATGATATTATGGGTTTGTTTGATGGTTCATATTTGGATGAATGTATGTTGTTCTCTCTGTCATCAACAAAATTTGGGATGATGTCGGAAGTGTTTAAGTCTGTCTATGTATGATGGATTATACCTGAGGATGTGAAGACGAATAAGAGGGAAGAGATTATGATTATTATTCAAGTCCAGTAGATGGTGAAGGCATATGTTGACCACTTCGAGGAGATGGTCTCCTACTCTCCATAGGTGGTGTCGCAAGATCTATTGAATGATTATATTTTCATTATGGGTTTTTGTAAAGAGATCAAGGAGTGGTCCCTCTCCTCCAAGGATCTTTGTTTTTATAAGTTTGTGGATGAGGCATTTTTGGATGAGTTAGTTTTCGGAGTGCAAGTAGTTGGAAGTCTGGAATCTCTTGTCGCTCAGGAAGGTTCCCCGTCTGGTGAGGGGTGTGTTCTAGTGGAACCTATCCTTGAGTAGTCTCATTCATTTGTTCTTTCTTTTAGTTCACTAGTTTGTTCACTTCTGTGCGACCATTGTGGTCGGTTTGGTCATTCAAATCCATCTTGTCAAGATCCTCTAAGTGAATATCATCATTGTGGACATATAGGTCATCTAGAGAATTTTTCAAGGAATTTTTTCAAAAAGAATAATATTTGATCATTAGATTTCATATTTTTCTTATGAGTCAGCAGAGGATTCAACCATCAGGGCTATATCCATCAGCCCCGAAGAGGAGCTCTCGCACATTCAGGAATTGTAGGGGGTGTGGAAAACCTTATCCTAGCTTTGTCTCCCATGATGGGGTGGAGACGTTTGAAGTTCCCATGTCTTTCGTCTCACTTTTTATATAAGTTCATCTATAATTTTGAAAGTGTAATGGACTTATTCTTTCATAAACTGAGTAGTTCAATTTATTTGAATGTGGATCTTTAAATTGGTTGTTCTTCATTGGGTTTTCCTAGCCTTTGTGTGGGTCGGTCTTGGTTTTAGATTTATATTGTGTTCATTATAGAGATTCTTGTGTTTTGTGGAATTTTTTATGGTGTGCCCCCATTTTTTGTATGAATTCACGTTCTTTTCATGGTTTAACCCCCTTATATTGGGGGTTTTGGTAGGTGTTGAAAATTTTCAGTTATGGTGGCCATGTATTCCATCTTGTGTGGAGAAGTTGTGGGGTTTGGGCTTGAGTTGGGCATTCCTATTTAGGTACCATTTCACTAAGGGGTGAAAATTTTTATCGTATAAGTTTTTTTATTATAGTGGAGAGAACACTCTCATTTTCTCCCCTTATTCTTATAATGTGGTTTATTTTTTATCGATCAGGTGTGATTTGTGGAGTAAAATTTCACCCTGAGATTCATGGTTTCTTTTGGATTTGATCAGTCATGGAATCATGTTTTTTTTATATTTCAACTTGGTGACTTTCTGGGGGTAGAAAGTGTTTTTGGTGGGGAGAATTGTCACACCCTGACCTTTGGAATCGCTTTATTTTATTCTTTTCTTAATCTTAGGTCTTTCGGTTGAGATTCACGTTTATCCTTGTGTTCATTTCTGAATTTTGGAATTTCCGGATGAGGTTTTGGGCTGTGTATAGTTTGAATTCACATTTGGGAAAATTATGCACCCCAGCTCAGGTAATCATGTGGCCTGTGTCGGGTAGCCAGTAGTGAGTTTCATAGACTACGCACAGTTTAAAAAAATCATGTGGTAACCATGTGGTTTTGTTCTATAATCGTACAGAGGCATTAATCCTGATTGTCACACGTTTTGTAACTCATAGAACCATCTTATTCTAGGTAACCCTCTTTTCTAGTAGGTCATGCATGGTTGGGGAACGGTTTGGTAAACCGTGTAGCTAAACTGTGTGACCTTACCTAGTCATTACAAATTTGGATCTCCTTAATCTTTCCTCCCATCTTTTTACCCAAAATCATGCCCCTCCATCTTGGGCCATTTTTGGCGCATGAAGGGTTCTCAAGACCCCTCTTCCCATGGATCCTCCACCACCATGGATGCTACCCCAAGTTCTCAAGGTGAGTTTCTTAGATTTTTGGCCACCTTTTCTTCTCTTCCTCTTCTCGTCTCTTTATTTCTTGATTCATCCTTGGGGGGTTCTTATTTGTATGAACCCTATAGGATAGGGTTGATTCTTCGGGATGTTTTTCTTTGGATCTAGGGTGTTTGTATTGTTTCTTGGGGCCTATTCTTCAATCCCTTGAAGTTTCATCAGATACACACATCATTGAGGTAGGTGTTTTAATTGGTTTTGTTTCTAATGCATTCCATTTTATTCTTGTGAATTTTTTAAAAATTATATAAATTTTTTTAGTATTCTTATGGTATGATTTATTTTCTTATTATGTCATTATAAGGTTGGAAAAAAAAATTGAAAGTGGTTTAAAAAGTGTTTTCTTAAAATATAATATATATATATTTATGCATATAAGGTGTTTGTTAAATTGTTAATCATGTTTTAAAGTGAATATAAGCAAGTTTTTTCTTATTTTTCCTTGATTATGTTTTGATAGATCAGTTGACATAATAAATTGGGATTAATTTGTTGTCTGGATGACTATTTTGGTATCGCTCTTTATGGTAAGATGTTTGGGAAAGATTCTTCTAGTTTTAAAATTCTTATTTTTAATGATGGAATCGTGTAACTTGTTTTATTGGTTTAATTAAATTTTGTGTTTCTAAAAAATAGATAAGGAAGAATTCATGGAAACTCAAAGTGTGTCATTGGGTTTTTTAACATCCATGGGTGCACGGAGCTCACACATGGATTGGAATTCAAATGTTGATGGAACCATAAAAAAATGTTTCCTTTGAACCTTGATCTATTAATGGTTTATTCACTTCTAAATGGTGTGTTGATACATTATGTGGTTTTGAAAATGGTTTCAAATGTTCTCTTTAAAAACAAGGACCAATTGGTACCTTGAGAATATGGTTAGTTTTTTAATGTTATGAAATTCCTTTTGGTACCTTCATGTTTTTTGTTTGTTTTTCATCTCATTTTTTGAAAATTAATTGAACTGAAATGAAAGGCTCATTTAGCATTGTACATTTAAAAGTGATGTTTGACTTGAATTAGGAATGTTTTTGTAAATGTATTTTAAATGTACATGATCTAAGGGACTATTATCACTTTTTAATGGTTTTTTATATGATGGGAACACCTATAAAGAATTTTTACATTGGGTTATTGTGTGGGTGGTGTCAGTGTTTGGGGTATGCAAGTGCGGTGGTGGTAGGTAAGGTGAGTCACACATGTGAGGGCCTCCTACTTACATAGTTACCATTACCATGGTTTTTATGGGAGTCTTTTAGAGGGTCAAGTGACAATTTCTTGTCAACCTCGACTAGATGGGTTGGTACCCCCACTTGACTTGATAAGGATTGGTGGGATGTGCCACTAGATTGGTCAATATAGGGTGGCTAATTGGTAATAGAATATGGAGTGGCACAATATCCCAACAGGTGAGTCTATATCAAGTACATCTAGGGATATCTCTAGTTATATTTATAAAATTCCCATGGTTACTATCTATATGTTCTTGTTTATTTTTTACTGAAACTTGTTTCCTATTTAAATTTCACATTTATTTTCAACATGAAATGGTATTTCTTTGTTTGGATCTAGGTTTTGGGATTTGGTTTTAAAATGGTAATCTATTTTGAAAATGAGGATATGGTGTCTATTGTTTTGAAAAATAGAAAGTTGTGTTTCTTTATTAAAATGAGAAAACCTTATTTTTATACATGTGTTACAATCTAGTGTTAATTGAATATTTTTAGGAAATGAGACCCATAGATTCAATGGTGATTACCTACTAAGTAGTTAAGATCACACCCTACTTGAACCATTTGGTGTCGGAAGACCCGAGTTGTCTTGTAGGTTTCGTTGTCTAGTTTGTGTGTTCATACATCGAGTAGGTTGGCCTTGTGGCTGGTTGGGTTTTAAGTGGTGGTGATCATGTAGCCACATGGAGATCATGTTAGTGGTAGTTTGGTTTGGTTTTGTATATAGTTTTTAGTCTGTTCAGTAGTATTTTGTACATGGTTCAGTTTGTATATATACTGAGATAAATTTATTATTAGTTATTCAGATTGTCCATTTTATTTATTTGATCATATTTTATTTGGGAAAAAAATAATTCCTTCTGTTATTAATTTGATGCCCGACACTAGTTTTCATCCTATGGGGATCAGGAATGCCCTTCGGCCCATGTCTCAAACTCGATCGGATGTCGGGTTGGATGGAATCCCATTATGGTTCGTGACACTCCTTGTATTTATTCCCTTATGTAGAAGATAAAATGTACATTGGATTAAGGGTTGTATATATATATATATGATTGTATGTTCCTGAAAGTGTGAAATGGTCTTCACCAATGTTGTCATGGATTGAGGTAGGATTCCATATTCATTAGACTTTAAATTTAAAAAACATATATTTCATGATGTTTAAACCTTATTTTTATAGAAATTAATTATATATAATAGTTAGAATAATTATTTCAAGCGAATTGGAGTGGTTTTACTTTTGAATTGAAAGGTAAAAACAATAAATTATTGAGTTTCTCCCACCAATTGGTTGTTAAAAGTGCTTGTTTGTCCCTTGTAAATCTGTTGTGATTTCTAAATGATGATTGGGTATTTTCAAAATGGTTTCTAAATGAAATTTAGAATTTATAAGAAATTTTTTTTATCCTTTTATAAATATTTTATCACTGAAAGGATTTGTGAGGACTGGCTAGAACCTTTAAAAATGTGTTTTCATTGGAAAACTTCCCTTGGTATGTATCATTGCCTTGTTCGTTGTTAAAAGGAATGATAGGTACTTATCATGGGACTTCCGTTGTTAATTGATGGTTATAAGGCAAGGAGACTATTCCCAGGGTTTATTAGGGGTTGATTCTTGGATGTGTGATTCATGTGGAGGTTTGTGTGTATTCTCTATCTATATGTGTTGATTTTTTTGTTCTTTCTCTCACCCCAATTTTAGATATGATATTGGAACCTATAATAGCTTCATATTATCTTAGAGTGATTGTCTCACTAGTTTAGGATTACACACTAGCTAGTGGCCCTGAGTATGGACTTTTCTATGCTTTGGTATTATGCCCCAAGGTTTGGCCAGGTAGGGTAAAACCAAGCATTAGGGTCATTTGATTTCATATGGAACACCAACGAGATATATATGGTTATAATATGTTTTATATTATTCATTGAGCTCCTATGTATTATCATGTTCCAAAACAATTTTTTATCTGAGATGGATAATCTAGGTTCCTCCTCTAGTTTGGTTACTTCTATACTACTTTTCAATTTTCCTCTATATCATATTATCTATGTCTCTATACTCAAGTGATGTTAATCCCTTGCTAAAATTTAAATTTTGGACTTATTAAATGTTTTCATGAAAAATGTTTTACTCTCTCCCACTCTCTCTCCCCCTCTTTTCTTCTTAAATTCTCAAGCCTCCTCTTTTTAGAAAATAAACCTATTATCAGAAAACATAGAAATGGGTGATGGTTTTTTTTAAAGGAATGTATGAAATAACTATGTTGATATTATTAATTTTTGAACATACATTAAATGAATCTTTTATTTAAAGGAAATTCATTTGGAATAGTTTTACTTAAAACCACCTACATAATTTGAATACTAACAAATGTACTTTTATTCCCTTTTTTAGATTTAGGTGTAGGCTCTTCTTGGTTTTAATTGTTGTGGATCAATGTTATATTTAGGGATCATAGAGTGACACATGGGGTCATATGGAGATTTAGTGGTCTCTTGTTTTGGTTTCAATTTAATTTCAGTTTATGTTTTGTTTCTTTCTTCAGTAATTTTTTTATGATGGGTTGTTCTTTTATATTTATGCTTCTTTTGTTTATTTATTTTCGGTCAAATAATTTCCATTATCTCTATTTGATTCCCATGGTGCTTGTCACCACCTATGGGAAATTTGGAACGTGACATAGGGGTCTCGCGGGCTAGATCAGGTGACTGGGTCAGGGTCGACCCATGTTTGTTTGTGACAACACCAAGTGCCAAAATGGCTCATTCTTAAACATTATATGAAATAAAGTCTAAATATGGATATAAAATGGGAATTGGGAAAAAAATACTTCATTTTAACCATTATCTTTTTAGTTTAACCCCCCAATAAACTCGTTTTAACCTTAACCTTTGTAAAAAAATTAAATGTTTCTACAATTCATTTTGACCAAAACAGAAGTAGTCATTTTATATAATATTCATTATTATGACTCAAAATATGGTATCCATTTTTTAAAATACCATTTGTAACATCCCGACCTGACTGACTATAAACCTATTAGCCCAAACAGTGGTTCACACGACCTCAAGCATGTCTCCCTGTATGCCATAGGTTGCCGACTAGCATCGAGGGTCTTGAGAGGTGATAGTGGGGATAATATACCCTCATATTAGAGTTGCACAGTATTATTATCAGAGAATGAACAACAAAAATAGTGTAAGTAGTATATAAATAGTTCACAAAGTATTAGAAGAAAAATAATAATTATTTTATAAAAGTTGACAATGCTAGGTTATGCGATAAATGAATTCCATGGTGCTACATAATTTGAAAGTAGTAAACAACCTACATGATTTTCACAATAGAATCATACAAGACTCAAATAAGGAAAAGAACTAAAAGTCCTGATACTAACTCCATGAGCATCCTAAGATTCGGTTCAGTCCTTTTCTCCTATCTCCAGTTATAGGAATACAGCAATAAGAATGATCTAAGGCCCACAGTCCTACAAACAAGAAAGTCTACTCAGGTACCCTAGGGCAACAGGGGCCTAAGTAGGATGTGAGAAATTAATCTCAATATGCTGGCACCACTGCTATCTAGCCCTATCCAGATTGTATAATATTAATTAAGCAGTGTGTATGTATAGATAGATAAGGACAAAACTGAATAAATAACAACACTTTTCCAGGTTCCCAAGGGTCACCTAATAGCTATACCAACTTTGGATCGATGCTGGATTAATGGTTTGACCATGTCACTATATATAGTTATATATATATATATATAGGTTATCACTGGGACTGGGTAATCATGCCTCTCATCCCTAAATGTATATACATATATATATATATATATATATTATAAATGGCACGAGGTAAGAATACCTCTCATCCATAGAGACTATATGTATAATGGAATAAGGTAAGAATTCCTCTCATCCATAGAGATTGTATAAGTAATGGCATGGGGTAAGAATTCCTCTCGTCTATGGCGATTTTATAAAGTAATGGAATGAGGTAAGAATTCCTCCTGTCTATAGGAGTATAATGGTGGCATGGGGTAAGAATGCCTCCCATCTATAATATAAGATTACTGGAAATAGGTAAGAATGCCTCCCTCCCATATATAGTAGATGACACCAATGGTGTGGGGTAAGAATTCCTCCCACCCATCCATCTATAAAGGTCATAATTGCAATGGGGTAAGAATGCCTCCCTCCCATACATACTAGATGGTAACAATGGTGTGGGGTAATAATTCCTCCCACCCATCCATCTATAAAGGTCATAATCATTTTCATAGTTATAAAGTAATGCATTAGGTAGTACATATTATGCATTTCAAATATCCATGCTATATACACATAAGAAAAAATGTACACATTTTCACATAAGGCAGACCATCTTATGTATTCCAATCAAAACATTAACTTGGTAAACACATTCAAATCATTCAAAGTGGAAAAGACTTCTCATGTATACCCTTAGAAATACCCAATTCCATCCTAGGGAACAATTTCATTTAAACCCCCTAATATAAGGTAACAATTAATATGGCCAAACCATTTAATCAAGGAACATGATTTAGTGGATGTTTCTTATTCAGGGTTATCTCATACAATATTCCTAAAAATGGAAAATTGGTTTTAAGGGTTCAATTGTATTAATCATTTCCAAAGATACAAGGAATGTACTTACTTGGGGAAAAGCAGTATAAAGGGGCCAAGAAACCTAAAATCATCTTTATCAATTCTAACCCACGTATAAAGAAATAAGTAAGGAAATAAGGCAGGACGCAATATAATCTCACACAACATTTTTATCAGGAAGGAAGTGCACCACTGTTGGATAGGTTTTATTACAAAAACATGATTTTGTTTAATAAACAAATCATTTATGTCGTTTAAGCCTTTATTCCATTTCACAATGGGAAATCATTTAAGACAAAGCTACTATATAAGTCATAGCATAAATAAAGGCCCAATAAAGTGAAATTAATTAAGTAAAGCTTTCTTAAGTAAAGAGGGAAATAGAAAGGGACCCTAACTCAAAGTGGAACCAAGCCATCAATTTCGGCTCTTGGAAATTTCTAACTAAAGGTTTCTGCTCCCCAACTAATCATATGCACTTTCACATACCTGCAAGGACATATATCCCCTATGCACACACCTTTTTGGCTATGATCGTGTGCAATTGTATCCTTACATATATTCTTATATGCATGCACCCATCTCCACTCACCTGTTCATGATTTTATATATATATATGTGGGCAAACCTATCCCCATAAATGTTTAATCACTTACATGTATGATTATACACGAAACAGGGGAACCAACATATATATATATATTCTTACCTATGAACATGCAGGCGATCCTCCCTTGACTTGGTGACCTGAAACCAACAACAAGGGACCAAAACACTACAAAAACATACTAGTAACATTTAAACAAATAAAGAACACCATATATCATGGGTGAAACCAAACAGTGGGTCTAAAACCTCACCTCGGTTGGTAGCAGTGAACCAAATCGTCCCAAAACCACACGAAAAAAACCCATTCCCAACTAAATAAATATTAGGGAATAAAGAACACAAAAATACCCTAATAAAAGTGGTGAGAAATGAGTAAAAACAAAAAACATACCTCATAACAAATTCGGTGGACCGAAACCACCCAAACCACCTAGCCTTATGAATATGCTGTAGAAACACACACCAACACATATCGAGAGACCATTTTCACCAACCTAGAAAAAATATAAACCTATAAATCTGGTTATACCTCGACCTAGGGTTCTATCGAATCATACCTAGTGACGAAGAGGTCGTGATCCAGCAAAAAAGAAGGAGGATAAGTGAGAGAGAACCATACCTTGAAAAATCCGAGAAGAAATTGGAAGTATTGGTGGATGGAAATAGGTACAAGAGGAGGCTGTAGGAGGGGGTAGCGCACGATGAAGGGGAAACATACCCTAGAGGTGTTCTGCGGCCTGAGGGAGAGAGGATAGTGGGGGTATTTTAGTTTTAGGTTATATTTTATTTTATTTCAAAAAAAACTAAATTTTCTAAAATATGGGTATGGAGTACTATTAAACCGCATAGTTTCGAAAACCATACGCTAACCATGTGGAACCCCTCTAACTAATAAATCCCATTTGCATGGTTTATTCTGCATAGTTAGCATAACCATGCACAGACCATGTGGAATACACTTTCTCCTAGAAATAATTCGGACAGTTACCTTCAGTGTGCCTCGTAGTTTATAAAATCGTGCATAAACAATGCACCCTTTTTTGTCCTTCAAAACATGATGTTTTCTGGGCCCGGCACTCCCAAAACTTCTCGAGCCACCCAATAAAACTTAATAGGCCTCGTCCATGTCCAAATACATTACTTAGAAGTGATCCAACCATGAAATTCTATTTCGGGGATCAGTTTTAAAAATGACCCATTCAGTAAAATAAAAGTTCAAAAACATTCGTATTTTAGCCCAGTTCAAAACAGAGATCATTATATCCTTTCCACCTTTGAAATTTTCATCCACAAGGAGCCTTATGGAACAATGTAAACCTCACCTGACCTGTAGGGGTCGTGAGGTTTTTGTTTAGGTGGTATATTTGTGTTCGAAAATTCCCAACGCACCTTGAAGTACTTCATAAGCAAGTTCCACCTAATCCCTTTAAAACCCCGAGTCAACACTCGATCCCAACCGAAACACTGAGATGGATCTAACCCATGACTGTTCAACTAGATACATGATCGCGTCATCATATCATCAAGAATTGGGTCCCTGGTACTTCCCACCTTTGGTTTTAACGTTAAACAGCCAAAACCAAACCACAGTTCAACCCACAGTTGGAATTGGCCTTCAAAACACGCTCTAAGCATTCCAAAAATGATCCCAGTGTGATTTTTAAATGATCAAATGGTTAATTATCATCAACCTCAATGCCCAAGTTGAGAAGGATTTTCATAAAAAGGATCGTCTAACACCAACCATACTCACCTAACCCTGGAAACCTTCCTTAAAATTATTCGTCACCAACCATCAACATTAAAAAATATAGGAAAGGAAGGAGACCACTGCGGTCAACTAATTAAAAAGATGTTCGGAGTCAGTGACCAGCATTTTATCAGCTGAACTGTGATGCCTTATCCCAATTAATCTCACATTTACAAAAACACACTCATTGAAGCCTACACCCAACTTCCGATGACATTTCTAAGGTCAAACCATGAGTAAAACCATTCATCCCATGTGAAACACCAAAGGAGAACCACCCAACCAATCCCAATGGCTAAAATAATTCCGCGCGGCATAAGACCAGTTCTCTCTTAGTTAATATAGTATAAATACAAGATTGGTGACATGCTTTTCACTTCAAATAATACACTTAGAGGGTTGAAACAACTTTCAGTTAATCACACCCTACTACTGGAAGGAAGAAAGGTCGAACCACCACTAGTCAACTTCAATGAAGGAACTCGGCTTCTCGGCCGACGTGTCATTAACCGAACAGATTCCTTTATCACTTGAAGGCATTCAGTGTTTGTTCAAACTTAACCACCGTATCTCATCCCAAGATAACGGTGTTTATTATGGGGTGCAGACACAACCAAACAAAACAACATCATGCTGGTAGGCAAGCACCGACACGTATTTAAAACATGCATGCCCCAAAGGCATTCAAACACGATCATCCATTACTAAAATGCATTTTAGGTAGTGTCACATCTTCTTGGAAGGCCACATTTACTAGATTTGACACAACGCTCTCTGCCATAGAAGTGTTCAAGTTTTCAAAGAAAAAGAAGATCAACTAGCCGCTCACAAGCGTTCTAGTACAAAACAACAAAAACAGTCATGTGGTGCTCTTCTAGGATTCCATCACAACATCAAGAATAAAAGAAAGTTAAAAATACCAACTAAAACCATAAAAAAAATAATTATCATGTCATAACACTTGAATCATTAGAAACTCATCTCGAGCATTGGGATGAAGCTATTAATTTAACACTTGGGTCACTCTACATGGAGATGACCCAAGATCGCACTCAAAGTCACAAAACTCAATGATTTAACCGAACTTAACTGGTTCATTATTTCATTTAACACATAATGGTACCAATATCTAAATGCATACTACCTGAGGAAAGGAGAATGGGTTTAACGACCAAATAAACAACCGACCATGCCCGATGCATGTCTAACCAAGTGAAAACGAACACTACCCATTTCTCAATCCCATAACTTGGTCATGAAATCATAACAACCCATCCGAACAAGGGTTTAAATGGGATTAAAAATTCCTACAAGGGAAAATGGCACCTAAATGGTACCTAACATCTGGAATAAATGTCACTAGCATGGAAAACAAGTTCTAAGCGTGATACGTACCACAAGCTATCCCCTTACAAAGAACAAGAGTTAGCCCACGCATTTGGTCAAGCTAACACAAGTCACAGGCTGAAGATCCTAACATTCAAGCCATTTCTAAATAGAAAAATATCTAATAAAAACACTTATGGTTCCTTCCCTGGGAAACAAAAAGTAAAAAAGCTCAATCTACCCTTACTCAAGAGTTTAACACAAAGGTCACCACCTATGGTTCCATTTCCTTTTCCTTTATATTTATTCACATATAATCTTTAACAATAAAAAATATTTCATTTAAAAATATCTAGTAACATTTAAAACAAAACCCCAGGTACTTGATTTAGTTAACGCCCCAAGGGAAGCACAGGTGAGTTACACAAAACTTCCTTTCAAAAATTTTAATCATTAAATGAAATCCTGTAATAAATAAGAAATTTATCATAATAAATTCCTTTTTAACAGTTATGGAAGCCTACAAGGGTTCCCCCAAGCCAACCTGGGTCTTCAAGAAAACAACCCAATAGCATTTACTCTATTCATTTCCGATCAAAATTAAACATCTTTCACATAAATAAGCATGCATTTTGGACAGCATCATGTCATTACCATTAACATGGGTTCCTATTTACTAATTCATGAAGCGCCCATTTAATTCATGGATTAAAAATTTTCTCTCGTTAATCAATACCAAAATCCAATTTTGAGTTTAATATGCTCAAAACAATGGTCCAGTGATAGGGGTATCCACCTACCAACCTATAAATCTCCCATACACTTTACATGTTGTCATTTGGCTCCCTTTAGTCAAAAACAGTTCTCCTTGTATTTTAAACTTAGCAGACTTTATGTTTCCACAATATCCTTAAAATGTATTAATATTATAATAAAAATTGTTTGAATATATGGGTTACTATTTCCTTGTTATAAGGCACCCATATGCCTTAAAAGCGGAAATTTTTTCTCGTTTATTCACAACCCATGTATTTTCTTCCCATAAAATGATTACATATTATCCAAACATAACATGTTATCGAAAGCAGTAACATAGAGTCATAGAATATCATTCAATAAAGGAATTCTACTAAAAACAAAGTCATGGCATAGCATATACCAGGAATGTTATACTAACAGGAAAGAATGCAATAAGATTACCTAAGAAGGTACAATTCTAATCATGTTATTGAAACACCTAACGTGGCATAACACTCATGGCCCAATTTCCAAATCAAAAAGAAGCCTATATATGGAACTACATGGAATGTGAAATTCCTGTGTGCCTATGATGATGCATGTAATGTGACTTCCTTTTCATGTCATTAAAAGAATAAAATGATAGAAATTTCAAAAACCATTAAGCAGCAAAAATATAATAGTCACTCAAGGTTATATTATATGAATTATAATAGCAAATAGTATGAACAAAAATCCCATCCCTAGTCACTTAGTCATTTCCCGTACATGGGGTGATCAGTCCCAAGCAAGTCTATTAACCAAGCACTGACACATTGCTAGTATCATATCTACCAACCTTAAACATAAAAACCAAGAAAACTTTACCCTCTGATACCACTTTGTAACATCCTGGCCCGACTGACCATAAGTCTGGTGGCCAGAACAGTGGGTCACATGGCCTCAAGCATGTCTCCCCATATTCTATAGGCTACCAACTAGCAACTAGGGTCTCGATAGGTGATAGTTGGGAGACTAGACCCTCATATCAGAGTTGTACAAAGGTATTATCATTGAATAAACAACACAGAAAGTTTTAGCAGTATATAAATAGTTGACAAAGTGGTTGAAGAAAAATAATCATCATTTTCTTAAATTAGATAACTCTAGGTTGTAAAATTTAATGATAGCCACAGTGATAAATAATTTGAAAGCAGTAAACAACCAGCATTCTCTTCACAATAGAACCATATATGACTCAAATAAGGAAAAGAACAAAACTTTCCTATGGCCAAATCCACCAGAATCTTGATCTATGGCTCAGTCCTTTTCTCTTATCCCCAAGTACTAGCATATAGCAACAAGAAAGGTCCAAGGCCCACAGTAAGGTGAACAAGAATGGTCTACTCAGGTACCCCAGTGCAATGGCGGCCCGAGTAGGGTGTTAGATTTGAATATTAGTAGGTCGGCACCACCGGTGTATATACCTATCCAGACAATTTTATATTAATTAATCAGTGTGCAAGTATATATAGATAATAAAAGAACTGAATATATAACAACACTCATTCAGGTTCCCATGGGACACTTGACAGCTATACCAGCTTCGGATCGATGTCAGATTAATAGTTTGACCATGTCACTATATATATATATATATATATATATTGGTTATCACTGTGATGGGGTAATAATTCCTCTCATCCATTAATTTATATTAATAGAGAGAGAGAGAGAGAGATTATAAATGTCACGAGTTATGAATTCCTCAGGTCCACAGAGATTGTATAAATAATGGAACAAGGTAAGAATTCCTCTCATCCATAGAGATTGTATAAATAATGGAATGAGGTAAGAATGAATCTTATCCATAGAGATTGTAAAATATAATGGCATGAGGTAAGAATGCCACTCATCCATAGGAGTATAATGCTCGAATGGTGTAAAAATGCCTCCCATCCATAATAGAAGATAACTGGCATAGGTTAAGAATGTCTCTCACCCATACATAGAAGATGGTAGTAATAATGTGGGGTAAGAATGCCTCCCACCCAATAATGTATAGAGGTCATAACTGGCATGGGGTAAGAATTCCTCCTGCTCATCCATCTATAAAGGTCATAATTATTTTCATAAGAATACGTGTTCAAAATTTCACTTAAGGAAAACCAACTTAATTATTTCCATCAAAACATTAGCATGGTAAATACATTCAAATAATTCCAAGTAGTAAGTATTTTGCACATTTTCCCTTAGAAATACCCATTTCCATCCTAGGGAACCATTTCTTTTAAACCCCCTAATATAATTCATTAATCAACATGGACAGACCATTTAATCAAGGCACATGATTTAGTTGATGTTTCTTATTCAAGTTTATCTCATCTAATTTTCCTAAGCATAGAAAAATGGTATTAAGGATTCAAGTGTATTAAGAAGTTATAAAGCTACAAGGGATGTACCTACTTGGGAAAATGAAACATAAAGGTTCCAAGTGACCTAACATGTCCTTTATCAATTCTAACCCAAGTATAAATAATGTTTCTAGGAAATAAGGAAGAAAACAATATGGTCTAACACTACATTTTTAGCTTGAAGGTAGTGAACCTCCATTGTATGGTTTTTATTATGAAAACATGATTTTGTTTAATAAACAAATCATTTATATCGTTTAATCCTTTATTTTATTTTAGAAAAGGAAATCATTTAAGACAAAGATATTATATAAGGAACCACGTTAATAAAGGCGCAAGGAAGTACAATTAATTGACTAATGCATTCTTAAGTAAAAAGGGAAATAGAAAGGGACCCTACCTCAAAGTGAACCCAAACTATACACTTCATCTCTTGGTGATTTGTAACTAAATTTTATTTATCCCCCACTAAGAAAATGAACTTTCACCTACATGAAATGACACCTAGACCCTATTCACACACCCTCATGGTCGTGAGAGTGTGCAAGGGGATCCTTACATATATGGTTATATGTGTATACCCATCTCCACACACATGAAAATGCATTTATATATATGGGGGGGGGGAAACCTAGCCCCATATGTGTATAATCACATCCATGGATGATTATACACATAACGGGGGAACCCACACATATATATATTTTCTTACCTATACACACAAACTCAAGTCGCCCATGACTTGGCGACTCAAAACCAATAATAAAGGACCAAGTCACAACACAAAACATATTATGAACCTTAAAACAAATAAATTACACCATATAACATGGGAAAACCCAAACAGTGGGTCTAAAACCTCACCTCAGTTGGTGGAAGAAAACCAAATTGACCCAAAACCACATGAAACAATCTCAATCCCTTCCGAATAAATATTACTTATTCAACAACTATAACGCCCCAGCCTTAAACCTTAGCTATTCTTGAGTTATTACAAGATTACACATTGAGTATCTTTTCAGGTTTAGAGTTTTAGAGAATTAGATCATAAAACATTCATTACATTCCACATATAAACAAAGTGGTTACATAAAGATAGTATTCTTCTTTCCCATCAATGGAAACATATTTAAAATAAAACATGGATTCTTTCTTGGAACTTCCTTGACACTATCATCATATCATGTACCTTTCCCTTGACCTGTGAAAAACATTTCAAAAAACATGGGATGAGCATAAAAAGCTCAGTAAGGGATATAAAAATATGGAAAGGAAACATGGGTACATATATACATAAGAATGATATCATACTTTACCCATAAAACATAAGCACTTTAACATACCTCATAAAATCATGAATAAATCATAGAAATCATAAGACATAAAGGTAACTTGAGGCATTCATAACATTCTTACATAGGGAGTAACCCTCTTGGTTACGTTTGGAATACCCATCACAGTATATTCCCTAAATCTCTTCGGAGAAACCTTAATGTTTCACTCCTTCACGTTACCCAATGCATTGGAGAGCTATATCGGGCTCACCCGCCCTTAGTTTATCACAGAACCAC
This sequence comes from Viscum album, assembly GCA_963277665.1. Lineage (NCBI taxonomy): Eukaryota > Viridiplantae > Streptophyta > Magnoliopsida > Santalales > Viscaceae > Viscum > Viscum album. Next base: position 558,697,634 of record OY728138.1, read on the forward strand.
CCGTCTTCATAATAATTCCAAAGAACCTCAACATAATCATATCATATAAAACATGCATAAAGGAAACATAACATTTCCACCTTTCAATCACAAGATATCAATACAACACATTGATATAAAAACATTATGAAAACCATTTTCAATACCAAAATAAAAGAAAAGTAAAACATGGTATTTATTTTTCTTTAAAAAAAAGTATGGCTTGTAGAGGAAGCCGAAACTCAAATAATGGTCACGGCGGCGGAGAAGTCGTTGTCGCCGCATGCGTACGACAAAAACATTCCCTTTTGTCATTTAGTAAACTCTTCATATTAAAAATATTCCTTTTGAATAAACATAAAAGTAAAAGGGTTTTATACACCGTATAAAAGAAGGTTGTGTATAAAACAAAATATGCCTCAATGAAAGGAGATTGAGACGAAGTCCCATACCTCGGGTCCGACTTGACTCGGTCGTTCTTTAATCTCCTGAATAATAAACATGAGTTAATTTATACTTGTTTAAGAACATTTTTCAAGTTCATTATTCCTTTTATATCACTTATTGCAATGTCATGAACACTATGTAATTATTTAAGTTAATAACGGTCGTTTTAACGATCATTGGTACTTGAGTCAAAAATAAGCCCTTTATAATTACAAGTTGTTCATGTATCCATTATATCCAGAATGGTATTCATGATGTAGATATCATATATTTAATATATATCCAGTACATCCATACATTTATAATATTACATTGTCATTTAGAGGTAAGAAATGAAATGCACCATTCATGGAGACGGTAAGTCGTACGTACGCATGAACGCTACTTTCATTTCTATTTCATATTTTATAGAATGGAATCATAATGATATAAAGGTATATTATAATTCAAGTATAATATCATATATAATATCATAGTTCCATCCTTTATACGTCCCACATATGGTATTTAACGAATCAAATCACTTTGACGGGGAGGTAGTCCGCACTTCCTTAAATAAAGATATCGCGTTTACCCATAATGGAAACCATAAAGGTATGCCCAAAATGAAAAATACAGAATCTTAAGGAAAACATAAACATATTATATATCATATATAAATATAGTGACATCTTAATGGCCACCTTTTAAGGTGTTAAAATAATGTTGAACAATCATCGTTTCGGGAGGCATAAATTCACCATCCACGGAAGCAGTATGTCCTTTAACCATTAGATGAAGGTGTGTGTAAGTGTAGCTCGAATCCTTCTTATAACAACAACCTAGTATATTTAAGATACTGGAGTTGTTACAAAAGAAATGAATAAAAAGAGTTTAGGGTGTTGTAGAAGCAAAATAAAACAAAAGGACTCAAGTGAAGACATTACCTTAAAATCGGGTAACTCCCTTTGGTTTGAGCTCAAAGGCTTCCTTGGGAAGACTTCTGCCCAAAGTGAGGCTTCAAGGAGTAAGAGATGGAAGTGGAGAGACAAAATGATCAGGGGTTGGCCGAGCAAAAGGCATTGGAAGTGTGGGTAAGGAGGTAGAGGTGGGGGCCTTTTATAAGAGGAGAGGAGGGGCACTCTTGGAAAGTAAAGAAATGTTACTTTATTTTAAAATGGTTTTCGGATTCAAATGGTCACACATTGATATAATTAGAGGATAAGGTGATAAGGGTTAAAAATACACCCATCCAATAGGTTTTGGAAATGTTTAGGTCATATATTTTACATTATCATTTCATTTTATTTAAATACTTTATTAATGAGGTAATCGCTGCATCATCATGATGTCATAAATAATTTAATTTATTTAAAGTCTAAAAATTATAAAAAAAATACTATTATGTAGGAAATATTTTTATCTTTCTAATGACTATTTATAATCAAAAATATGACTTGTATAACCCCATGTAAAAAATGTTTTAGTAAAACATCTCATGTTTGTGTTATTTTTACTATACCATTAAATAAAAAGTTATTTATGTCATTTTCCAACCAAAGTGGCTCCATGGGGTCCCCAAGTTGACTCATGGATTGTCTTGGTCGGCCATGACACATACAATGAGGGTAGGACATGTGTAAAGCTCATATCATATTATTAAAACATTATTTTTACCTTAAACTACACTAATTACCACTAATCGCGATTAAGAACTTAAAATTTACTATTCACCAAAAAATTATTTTAATCTCATTGAACCACATTTTACTTCTTAATGACAACCATGTATGTTGGATTTTTAAAAATCAAATCACATAAGTGGCAAAGTTTCATTTAAATGAAAAATCAGTTTCTTTAACTACCACTTAGTGGTTTCACTATTCATCAAAAATTGAAGTTTTTCAGAAAGATACCAAAACTTCACCCTAAGCTATATTTGATATTCCGAATTCAAAATTGATGTCTATTTTAAAAAATTCAAAACATGTAAGTTTCATTAATTAATTTAATAACTAATTCCCGCTGTCATGACAAATAGCGTGTTTTTATGAAACAATAAGTATCAAAAGATTAACACTAGTTTAAGTCCAATTTCAAAGTGAAATTGATTCCAATGACCACCATTGGATAAAATGGTAAAAATATATTCTAATTTCACTTAAAAAGAAATTCAAAACATAATCTAATCATATAAATAAATTAGTTTAAAAAGAGTTTTTGAATTAAAATACAACATTTTTTACTATTCATTAAAAAATGAACTTTATCAGAAAAATACCAAAAATTCACACAAAGAAAATTTTGATGTCCCAATCATAAATAATAAGTTTATTTTGACAAACATAGATTATAAAATTTTAAAAATATAGATTTAAAAAGGGTTTGCCATCAAAAGGCAGTAAAACAATCTTTTAAGAATATTAGTGTATTCCATGCATAAGATTGTATTTATTTTCATTTTAAGCCTCTAAAACACTATCTTAATCATTAATAGACATAGATAAAAATATCTATTATTAATTACTTAATTGGGATGTTACATCCTTCCCCCCTTTAGAAAATTACTTCCCTGCAATTTATTTACTTATCAAATAAATGGGGGTACTTATCCCTCATTGCATTTTCAGATTCCCATGTTGCCTCTTACATCATGTGGTTTTTCCAAAAAAACCTTTACCTGATTAATCACCTTATTTCGTAACACTTTCTCCCTGTGGTCAAGAATATGGACCGGTTGTTCCACATAAGATAGGTTCTCTTCCAGCTAAACTACCTCTGGACTCAAAACATGAGATGGATCTGGCATATACTTTCTCAACATCGAAACGTGAAAACTATTGTGTACCTGAGATAAACTCAGAGGTAAAGCCACTGGGTAAGAAACGGATCCAACTCTCTCCAGAATTTCATATGGTCCAATGAACCTTGGACTCAGCTTTCCTTTCTTACCAAATCGCATCACACTTTTCCATGGTGATACTTTGAGAAAAACATGATCACCTACCTCAAAAGAGAGATCCTTCCTCCTGTTGTCCGCATGACTCTTCTGCATACTCTGAGCTGTTCTCATGTGTTTCTGTATCAGTTGAACTTTTTCTGCCAACTCTTCTACCAATTCTGGTCTCATCAACTTCCTTTCACCCACTTTATCCCAGAAAGCTGTATTTGGACACCGCTTCCCATATAATGCCTAAAATGGTTCTATCTGTATACTAGAATGAAAACTGTTATTATATGAAAATTTAAACAAAGAAAGATGTTGGTCTCAACTTCCCTGATAATCCATCGAACACGCTCATAGAATATCCTCCAAGGTCTGAATTGTTCGTTCTGACTGCCCATCTGATTGAGGATGAAAAGTTGTACTAAAATTTAATTCAGTACCCAATGACTTCTGAAGGCCTTTCCAAAAGTTAGAAGTGAACCTGGGATCACGGTCAGATACAATGGAGAGAGGAACTCCATGTAACCTGACTATATCTTTAAGATACAAACGGGAAAGTTAATCTAGGGAAAAAGTATCTCGTATAGCAAGGAAATGAGTAGATTTAGTCAAGCGATCAACAATAACCCAGATTGCATTATTACCTCGAGATGTCTTCGGTAATCCCACAACAAAGTCCATGGATATATTCTCCCATTTCCACTCTGTCACTGGTAAAGGCTGAAGCATCCCTTTCGGTAACTGCCGCTCTTCTTTAACCTGTTGACATGTCAAACACTTCACAGTAAAATCAGCAATATCTCTTTTCATTCCATCCCACCAGTAATACTCCCATAGATCTCTGTACATCTTAGTACTTCCAGGATGAACTGAAAATGGAGAACTATGAGCTTCACATAACAACTCTCTCTTCAACTGTGAATCACAAGGCGCACACAATCTCTTCCCAAATCTCAGAACACAATCATTATCATTGTTGAATTCAGGTAACTTACCTTCCTGAACCAGCTCTACCTTTTTCTACAACTCACTGTCTTGCTTCTGTGCTTGCTTGATTCTATCTGATAGAGATGATCTCATTGATACCTGAAACAAAACAGAAGAACATCCTGCACCAAAAACTTCTATGCCAAAGTTCATCAAATCCTTAACCAAAGGATCAAGTTCCAAACGCAACATTGTTAATGAAGCATTACTTTTTTGACTCAAAGCATCAGCCACTTTATTTTATTTTCCCGGATGGTAATGAATTGTACAATCATAATCCTTGATTAATTCTAGCCATCTCCTCTGTATCATGTTTAACTCTTTCTGAGTGAATATATACTTTAAAATTTTGTGATCAGTATATATTTCACACTTTAATCCATAAAAATGATGCCTCCAAATTTTTAAAGCGAAAACAACAGCAGCTAATTCCAAATCATGTGTAGGGTAATTTACCTCATGAGTTTTCAACAGTCGTGAAGCATAAGCAATTACCTGATCATTCTGCATTAGGATGCAACCAAGTCCTTTCAATGAAGCATCACTGTAGATAACAAACTCACCATTCCTGGAAGGTAGTGCCAAAACTCGAGCTTTCACCAATCTTCTTTTCAATTCCTGAAAACAATCATCACATTCTTTTTTCCAGATAAACTTAACACCCTTCCGAGTTATCTTAGTCATTGGACAAGATAACTGTGAAAAATTTCTAGCAACCTTCGGTAATAGCCTACCAAACCAAGGAATCTACGAATCTCAGTTACATTTGTGGGTCTTGGCCAGTCTTCCACAAATTTTGTTTTTGCAGGATCAACAGTTATCCCATCTTTAGAAAAAATGTGACAAAGGAACGAAATTTGTTGCAACCAAAACTCACACTTGCTGAATTTTCCATACAGTTTCTTTTCTTTTAAGGTTTGCAAGATAACCCTTAAATTTCTTTCATGCTTCTCTTTACTTTTAGAAAACACCAAAATATCATCAATGAAAACCACCACAAAATTATCCATGAACTCATGTAAAATTCTATTCATTATGTCCATTAATACAGTAGGTGCATTGGTTAGACTAAAAGGCATTACTACAAATTCATAATGGCCATATCTTGTACGAAACGCAGTCTTCGGAATGTCTTCTTCCTTTACCTTCAGCTGATGGTACCCCGATCTCAAGTCAATCTTTGAAAAATACTGAGCTCCCTGGAGCTGATCAAACAAATCATCGATATGAGGCAAAGGATATTTGTTCTTAACAGTGATGTTATTCAAGGCTCTATAATCAATGCAAAGTCTCATTGAACCATCTTTCTTTTTAACAAATAAAAAAAGAGCACCCCATGGTGATGTGCTAGGTCGAATGAAACCTTTCTCTAATAAATCTTACAATTGCTCCTTCAACTCTAAAAGTTCAATTTGAGAAATTCGATAAGGGGGTTTTGAAATTGGCTTAGAATCAAGAACTAAGTCAATAGTAAATTCAACTTTCCGATCTGGTATTATTCCAAGAAACTCATCAGGAAAAACATCAGGATACTCATTTACCACTGGCACATCATTAATCTGAATAGTTCCATTATTTTCAACGATGTCTGCAAGGTAACATTCATTTCCGTCTTTTACAAGTTTCTCGGCCTCTTGATATGTTATCACAAGTAAGGGTTTATTCTTGTACACAAACTGAAAGTCTTTATGAAAAGAAACTTCTTTAGCTCTACAATCAATCTTAGCATGGTAAATAGAGAGCCAATCCATACCCAGGATAACATCAAACTCTACTAGAGGTAGAACAATAAGGTTTTCAAGTAGGTTCTTTCCACAGATATGGATAGGAAGATTCTTATAAATTATTTTTGCCTCAACATTTCCCCCATGTGTTTTTACCAAAAGTTTAGGAGTCATTTCTTGAGATGGTATTCCCATTTTACTAGAAAAGTTTTCAGAGATGAAAGAATGCGTAGACCCCGAATCAAACAACACACTGGCATAATCTAAACAAACAGACAAAGTACCTGATAAAACTTCATTTGATGGCCTGACATCTTGTGAAGTAGTTTCAAAGTATTTCACCACCCCTTTCTGCTTGTAGTCTAACTGCTTCCCATCACTCAAGCTCTTTGTCGGACACTCGTTTTCATAGTGACCCATCTCATTGCACTTATAACATTTCACTAACTGTAAATCAAATTTGGTCTTACCTTCACCTTGATCCTTTTAAGTGCAATCATGAGCCTTATGTCCCATCTTACCACATCGGTAGCACTTTCCAGAATTCAGAAGACATTCCCCAACATTCCTTTTGCCACATTTATCACAAACTAGAAACATATATTTCTTACCATCAGACTTTTTTGAAGAATTCTTCTCTTTCTCCTGCCACCTTGGTCTCTTCTTCTGTTGGTTGTTATAGAACACTTGATCATCGGAAAACTCCATTTCCACCTTCTTAGCACATCGAACAAGCATTTCATAACTTTTAAACTCACTAGAAGCTAATTCCCTTCGATATTTTGGCTTTAATCCTGAGTAAAAATGATTGATTTTACTATCAAGGTCTCGGATAAAATTTGGAGCATACCTTGTCAATCGAGTGAACCTTTATTCATAGGTAGCCACTGAGTCTTCCTCTTGCCTCAATTCCAAGAATTGATTTTCCATCCTAAGTTGAACATCCTTAGGAAAATACTTCTCAAGAAACATACCTTTGAATTCATCCCAGTCCAGAGCATCAATCTCATCGGCGTCCCTGATATTTTTAACCATAGACCACCACTGATCCACCTCACCCTCCAAACGGTAAATAGCAAGACTAACATTTTGATTGTCTGAACACCCCATGACATAGAAAATCTTCTCCAGTGATTTAATCCACCCTTCAGCTAACACAAGGTCAGATGATCCTCTGAATGATGGGGGATGTTGCCTCATAAAATGTTCCACCACTGACATGTTCCTCTGCGGTTGATCTGGCTGATCTTGTGCATGGATACCACCACCATTTATCGCTTGAGTCAACTGCGCCATTACTGCAACAAACTGTTCAGTTCCAATTCCAACCATCTCAGGATGCTGATTCAGAAGGTTATTTCCTTCTGTATTCCTTCCTAGCACTGCTTCCCTGTTTCCTCTGTGGAAAACCATTCTGAACAAACATGTCTTAGATGAAGCAACATGGTAATCTTCAAATACTATATCACTTCAATTTGACCATAAAAAAAATATTTTTGGATAATCATTTAATAGAATTCTAACTTCTAATGTTATCTAAACCGACCTTTGATACCCACTATAAGGCCCCAGGCTTAAACCTTACTAAATCTTGAGTTATTACAAGATTACACATTGAGGATCTTTTCGAGTTTAGAGTTTTAGAGAATTAGATCATAAAACTTGCATTACATTCCACATATAAACAAAGTGGTTACATAAAGATAGTATTCTTCTTTCTCATCAATGGAAACATATTTAAAATAAAACATGGATTCATTCTTGACACTTCCTTGACACTATCATCATATCATGTACCTTTCCCTTGACCTGTGAAAAACATTTCAAAAAACTTGGGATAGGCATAAAAAGCTCAGTAAGGGATATAAAAATACGGAAAGGAAACATGGGTACATATATACATAAGAATGAAATCATAATTTACCCATAAAACATAAGCACTTTAACATACCTCATCAAATCATGAATAAATCATAGAAATAATAAGACATAAAGGTAACTTGAGGCATTCATAACATTCTTACGTAGGGAGTAACCCTCTTGGTTACGTTTGGAATACCCATCACAGTATATTACCTAAATCTCTTTGGGGAAACCTTAACATTTCACTCCTTTACGTTACCCAATGCATTGGAGAGCTATATCGGGCTCACCCACCCTTAGTTTATCACGGAACCACCCGTCTTCATAATAATTCCCAAGAACCTCAACATAATCGTATCACATAAAACATGCATAAAGGAAACATAACATTTCCACATTTCAATCACAAGATATCAATACAACACATTGATATAAAAACATTCTGAAAACCATTTTCAATACCAAAATAAAAGAAAAGTAAAACATGGTATTTATTTTTCTTTAAAAAAAGTATGGCTTGTAGAGGAAGTAGAAACTCAAATAACGGTCACAGCGGCGGAGAAGTCGTTGTCGCCGCATACGTACGACAAAAACATTCCCTTTTGTCATTTAGTAAACGCTTCGTATAAAAAATATTCCTTTTGAATAAACATAAAATTCAAAGGGGTTTATACACCGTATAAAAGAAGGTTGTGTATAAAACAAAATATGCCTCAATAAAAGGAGATTGAGACGAAGTCCCATACCTCGGGTCCAACTTGACTCAGTCGTTCTTTAATCTCCTGAATAATAAACTTGAGTTAATTTATACTTGTTTAATAACCTTTTTCAAGTTCATTATTCCTTTTATATCACTTATTTCCATGTCATTACCACTATGTAATTATTTATGTTAATAACGGTCGTTTTAACGATCATTGGTACTTGAGTCAAAAATAATCCCTTTATAATTACAAGTTGTTCATGTGTCCATTATATCCAGAATGGTATTCATGATGTAGATATCATATATGTCATATATATCCAGTACATGCATGCATTTATAATATTACATAGTCATTTAGAGGTAAGAAATGAAATGCACCATTCATGGAGACGGTAAGCCGTACGTACGCATGAACGCTACTTTCATTTCTATTTGGTATTTTATAGAATGGAATCATAATTATATAAAGTTATATTATAATTCTAGTATAATATCATATATAATATCATAGTTCCATCCTTTATACGTCCCACATATGGTATTTAACGAATCAAATCACTTTGAGGGGGCGGTAGTCCGCACTTCCTTAAATGAAGATATCGTGTTTACCAATAATGGAAACCATAAAGGTATGCCCAAAATAAAAAATACAGAATATTAAAGAAAACATAAACATATAATATATCATATATAAATATATTGACATCTTAATGTCCACCTTTGAAGGTGTTAAAATAATGTTGAACAATCATCGTTTCGGGAGGCATAAATTCACCATCCACGGAAACAGTATGTCCTTTAACCATTAGATGTAGGTGTGTGTAAGTGTAGCTCGAATACTTCTTATAAAAACATCCTAGTATATTTAAGATACTTGATTTGTTACAAAAGAAATGAATAAAAAGAGTTTAGGGGGTTGGAGAAGCAAAATAAAACAATAGGACTCAAGTGAAGACATTACCTTAAAATCGGGTAACTCCCTTTGGTTTGAGCTCAAAGGCTTCCTTGGGAAGACTTCTGCCCAATGTGAGGCTTCAAGGAGTAAGAGAGGGAAGTGGAGAGACAAAATGAGTAGGGTTTGGCCGAGCCAAAGGCTTTGGATGTGTGGGTAAGGAGGTAGAGGTGGGGGCCTTTTATAAGAGGAGAGGAGGGGCACTCTTGGAAAGTAAAGAAATGTTACTTTATTTTAAAATTATTTTCGGATTCAAATGGTCCCACATTGATATAATTCGAGGATAAGGTGATAAGGGTTCTAAATATACCCATCAAATAGGTTTTGGACATGTGTAGGTCATAGATTTTACATTATCATTTCATTTTATTTAAATCCTTTATTAATGAGGTAATCGCTGCATCATCATGATGTCATAAATAATTTAATTTATTTAAAGTCTAAAAATTATAAAAAAATTACTATGATGTAGGAAATATTTTTATCTTACCAATTACTATTTATAATCAAAAATATGACTTGTATAACCCCATGTAAAAAATTGTTTTAGTAAAACATCTCATGTTTGTGTCATTTTTACTATACCATTAAATAAAAAGTTATTTATGTCATTTCCCAAACAAAGTGGCTCCATGGGGTCCCCAAGTTGACCCTTGGATTGTCTTGGTCGGCCATGACACATCCAATGAGGGTAGGACATGTGTCAAGCTCATCTCATATTATTAAAACATTATTTTTACATTAAACTACACCAATTACCACTAATCGCGATTAAGAACTTAAAAGTTACTATTCACCAAAAAATTATTTTAATCTCATTGAACCACATTTTACTTCTTAATTACAACCATGTATGTAGGATTTTTGAAAATCAAATAACATAAGTGGAAAAGTTTCATTTAAACGAAAAATCAGTTTCTTTAACTACCACTTAGTGGTTTCACTATTCATCAAAATTTGATGTTTTTCAGAAAGATACCAAAACTTCACCCTAAGATATATTTGATATTCCGAATTCAAAAATGATGTCTATTTTAAAAAATTCAAAACATGTAATTTTCATTAATTAATTAAATAACTAATTCCCGATGTCATGAAAAATAGCATGTTTTTATGAAACAATAAGTATCAAAAGATTAACACTAGTTTAAGTCCAATTTCAAAGTGAAATTGATTCCAATGACCACCATTGGATAAAATGGTAAAAATATATTCTAATTTCACTTCAAAATCAATTCAAAAGATAATCTAATCATATAAATAAATTAGTTTAAAAAGAGGTTTTGAATTAAAATACAACATTTTTCACTATTCATTAAAAAATGAACTTTATCGAAAAAATACCAAAAATTCACACAAAGAAAATTTTGATGTCCCAATCATAAATAATAAGTTTATTTTGACAAACATAGCTTATAAAATTTTCAAAAGATATATTTAAAAAGGGTTTGCCATCAAAAGGCAGTAAAACAATCTTTTAAGAATATTAGTGTATTCCATGCATATGATTGTATTTATTTTCATTTTAAGCCTCTAAAACACTATATTAATCATTAATAGACATAGATAAAAATATCTATTATTCATTACTTACTTGGGATGTTACAATGACACAAAAATACTCTAATACAAGAGGTGATAATGAGTAGCAACAACAAAAACATACCTCAGAACAAAGAGGGTGGACCGAACCCACCCGAACCACCTCGCCTTCGGCAGTGGTTGTCGAAACACACACCAACACAAATAAAGAGACCATTTTCACCAACCTAGAATAAGGAAAATTAATAAATATGTTTAGTCCTCTTCCTAGGGTTCATATGAACCATACCTAATGATAGAGAGGATGAAATATGGTTGGAAAGAGGGAGGAGAAGTGATAGGGAACCATACCTTGAAGAATCAGAGTAGAAATTGGAAGAAAAGGTGGACATAAATGGATCTGATAGGAGGCCGTAAGAGGGGGTAGAGTGCGACAAAGTGGAAGACTCTCTTGGAGTTGTGTCGTGATCTGAGGGAGAATGAGGAGAGTGTGGGTATTTTAGTTTTATGTTTTATTTTATTTTAAAAAAACTAAATATTCTAAAATTTGGGTACCGCGCACGGTTAAGCCACATGATGTGAAAAACCGTAATCTAACCATGCGGTACCCCTCTATCTAATAAATCTCATCTTCACGGTCTATCTTGCATAGTTATCATAACAGTACACAGACTATGTGGAAGCCAATGTCTCTTGGAAGCAAGTCGCAGGGTTACCTGCAGTGGGCCGCACGGTTTAGCAGACCATGTGTAAACTGTGTGCCCTTTGTTGTGCTTAAAAACATGATTTTTTTGAGGCCCAACACTCCTGAAACTTCTTGAGCCACCCGGGAAAACTTAACAGGCCCCTCCCAAGTTCGAATACATCACTTAGGAGTGATCCACTCTCAAAATTCTGTTATGGGGCTTGGTTTTAAAAACAAACTATTTGATAAAAGAAAAGTTCAAGAACCTATGTATTTTAGCTTAGTTCAAAATGCAGATCATTACACCATTCACATAAGTGGAAAATTTTAATTTAAAATTAAACCTACATATGTGACGAAAAAGTGGTTTCACAAAGAACAAATTTTCATAAGTATTGAATGTTTTAACATCAAAAGTTAATATAAATTTGATTTAAATTACATAAAATTGATTAATAATAACATAATTGAATTAACTATACTTTTAAAACTTTTTTAACTATATTTTATTTTTTAAATAATTTAGAAAAATGTAAATATTTTTCACTATAAAATTAAAAAGTACTGTTTTTTGAAAATTCTCTAAAATTCATCCAATTATAATTTTGACATATTGAAGCCAAAGAAAATTTAATTTTAAAAAAAAATCAAAAAAAATTCAAAAAAAAATATAATTTTTTCAGTAAAACAAATATGGATCATTTCATAGATAAAATCATTTTTGTAGAGTATAAATATTTTACAAAAAATTATGTTCTTATCAATAAATATATTTTATTTATCTAAAACCTTTATAATTAATTTTAAAAATATAGATATTTCTATTAATAATAGAAAATTTAACAACTAATTTATAATGGTCATGTTTAAATAGTAATAATAATATTATATCGTGGTTCTTTAAAACGGAGTGTTTCGTGTAATGCAAGCTATCAAAGAAATTAAGTTTATTTGAAAAAATATATATTTCATACAATCTAAGGGAGTTAAATTATACCCCCATTAAAATTAATTCCACCATAGAAATTATATCACTTTGGTATGAACAACTAAGGATACATCAACCTCAATACATCCTCAGGTTACGATGTAGCTTCCTCAAGCATGTGGTTTCACCCCAAAACATTGACCAGGTGAGTGGTCTTGTTTCATCGAACTTTATCTAGACATTTAAGAATCTCTACTAGTTGTTCCTTATAATAAATTTCATGCTCCAGTACTATGGACACTTATTTCAATACATGTGATGGATCAGGAATGTACTTCCTCCTGAGAGATACATGGAGAACATTGTGAACCAGAGAGAGGTTCAGTGGATGCTCCAAGCGATAAGCTACAGTCCCAATAAGATAAATAATTTCAAAGGGACCAGTATACCTAGGTCATAGATTTACCTTATTTACAAATCTCATTACCTAATTCCATTGATAAATTCTTAGAAACACCTAATCGCAAACTTAAAATTTTAGATCACACTAGAAAAATTCATCATAATGTTTTCTATATTTGTGTTACCCTTATGTGTTACTAAATGGCTCTAAGAATCTCTGCCATTTCTTCCACCATATAAATTCCCAATAGCTTTTTTTCTACAAATACATCCCAATGTGTTGAATTTATACGCTTCTTTTCATATGGGGATTCATATGGTTCCATATGAATGCTTGAGTGAAGGCTATTATTGTAATAAAACTCAACTAGAGGAAGGTGTTGAACCTAACCACCTTTGAAATATATATAATAAGACCTTATCATATCCTCTAGGGTTTGAATTTTTCTCTCATACTAACCATATATCTAGTTATGATATGTATTTCTAAAACTAAATTCCATATCGAGGTCCAACTAAAGACTATTCCATGACTTCGAGGTAAAACTTGGATCCCAATAGGATGTACTAGAATGTGGTACTCCATGTAACCATACTGCTTCCATAATGTTTATCCTAGAAATCTAATCCAGAGAAAACTATTCTCTGATATTTATGAAGTGTTATGACATTTTAAAGTTGTCAACAACATCCCATATAAAATTATTCTTTTTACATGGTTTTTTTTCGATGAGAAAGTAAATAGTGGTGTTTTCCCATTTCAATTATTGTATGGATAATGGTTATAGAATCTCTTTAGAATTTTTTCTATTATCCTTAACAATAATTCATACCAAGAACCAAGATATATAATTAGAAATATATCTCTTCATGTTTTCCCACAAGAAATACTATTTCACATAGGATAGTGGTAGCTGTTATAGACTTTTCATCTTTCGATTGAGAGTTCAACCCCCACAGCCTTTCCAAACATGATAGGTTTTTTCCCATAAAGTGGGTTATCCTTTTCCAAAACTATAAAATTATAATTCCTATAACATAAAAAATTGAAATAAGATATAATTACATCATAATCAAAGATAATATAAACCCTAAAGGTTTCCATACCTTTATTCATATGTCTGCAAAATGTAAAGGCATTCCTCCTCAAATTAATTTTTCACTAAAAAATATTCAAAACGAAAGGGTATAATTTTCATAAATGTCTCTCAAAATATCCTTAATCTTGTTAAACTTCCTTCATATAAAACCTCAAAAGGTATGCATGTGACTTTGAACAAATGATCAACTTTAATCTCATAAACACGTGATGGTATCCAAAACACATAATTTAATCTTACATGGAAACATATATACTTCCAAAAGATAATTCACCCTTTATTTCTTAAATAATATCTTATCTAATACAAAAACCATTCCATTTGGATCTTGGGTTCCTCCATGAATTGACATAGTATCAAATTTTATTTCATTGCATCTAAATCCATGTGTAGATAGATAATAAATACTCACAATCATATCACATTTCAACAATGGATGAAAATTAATTTTTTCATAAGGATCGTTCATAAAAAAAATGCAACATGAAATTACGAACTCTATAATAAGAGATAAGTGTTCTCTAATTCTCGTGATTAACATCAGTTGTTTTTATTGCATAATATTTCACTTTTTACTTTATCATCAAAGGTTTTATTGACTTATTATTCTCATTTTTCCTTGGATTAGGGAACTAATTCTTATATTTAAAAAACTCCTTACACTGAAATAAATGGATTGTAGGTGTTTCATTCTATAGATATTTATCTCTATTTTTATTATTAGCTAACTTATTCCCATCACTTTATCATTCATCTACTCGATGACCTTCCTTTCCACACATAAAACCATGACTTTTTCCATTAAGAAAATTTCCACCATGTTTCCTTCCTCACTTCAAGAATAAATGAAGGTTCATCTTCACATCTCTATGGTTTTTAGTATTTACCATGAATTACATCATTATTTTCTCATAAAAACCATCTGTTTCATGAGTAACCCCAATATCCACTTCCACCCTGATAGTACAACAAATGATTTCTTTATATCTACCAAAGTCCTTTCTTATAATGCCCTTCGGATACTTTGTTTTAAGACACTGAAAAATCAATCAACCTTACTTTTAAGATGGATGAAAATACCATAATCATACATTGAAGGTATTTCTAAATTTTTCTTATAGGTACCAATAAATTCATCAAACTTTGGTTTTTTTCTCAAGTAATTCCTTCTCCATTTTCATACAAATAATACGAAGGAAATACTTATTGGAAAATAAGATCCTAAACTCATCCCATTCCATGGGTTCAATTTCATTACTTAGGCATGTATTCTTGATAAGAGTCTACCATTTATCTACTTCATCTTCCAAATGATAGATTGCCAAAATTACGTCTTCATGATCCAAACACTGGAAAATGTACAAAATAATTTTAATGGTACTAATCCATTACTAAAAAACAAGTGCATCAGTGGAAGCAATAAAATAAGGTGAATGTTTATAAATGAATTACTCAAAATAATTTTGTTCCCACATTTTCTCCTTTGTAATTTCAACATGATTCATATATTGATAAATTTTTGTGATTATAATAATGATATTTTCATTCCAACTCCCATAAATATTTGTTTCCTTAGAGAAAAATCATTGCATTTTCTATCACTGTCAGCATTAACACGGTTCCATCGAGTTCCATCCACTAACTAAAACAAAAAATCATAATATAAGAAAAACTAATCATAGTGGGAAACCTCATATGAATGAAAAATAATTTATATGATATCCAAATCATTAAACCTTATTTATAATCTCTGACATCTTAATTTTAACCTTCGTCTCTCAAAGTCATCACTTACTTATATCATTTATGATGGTTTATAAAGAGTTTGTGAATTTTCAAAACATATAGCTTGGGATTATCAAACTAGGTGTGTGGAAAGGTATATTATCATGCACTAGGTGATGACCAAGTCTAGCTCAGTTCCCCCTTTTTTGATTCATTACCCCAAGGTACAATTTTTCAAGAGCCACATCCACTTGGAGTATCTAGGAAGCGATGTAATTTCTTAGAAACCAATCAATCTATACCTCACTAGAATTTTTATATATTTTTCTATACTTAGACTTATATTTGTGATTCTCACTAAAGTGTTATCATCCAAGTTTCCAAAGTTTTAAATTATCATAACTTTGATAACAACTACAATTAACCACACTTCACATTCATATAAATTTCATTCTAATATATGGATATTCATTACATAAAATAATGATCCATTCTATAATGATATTGGTCTAGTTTTTTTAGAATCATGGATACATAAAAAAATTGTTCAAATGTGAACTAAATAATCTCACACTAATTTATTCATAACTAGATCAATTATTAGACATATTATAAATAATACATTTATTCATAACATGGGTGAAAAAGAAAAAAATGGGTGATCTCAAATGCCCAGTTAGGTAAAACAAGGGAGAAATCAATATAACATGAGCATAAGGGTATGAGAGCATGAGAATAAAATTTTAAAACCATGCCTATATATCATAGATAATAAACATGATTCATGGAATAGATATTGGAATTTCATAAGACATTAATCATAAATGAATCAAAGAACATAATTCAGGGGACCATAACATTTCAATTTTTTTATACACACACGAATAGAAAATCATTTAACCAGTAGTCAGGGATTTCTTCCAAGGCTATCATTGTTGAATGATTTCACTCCAAAAACTATCATAGTAGTCAATGTTCACTCCCAACACTATCATAGCGTACAAATTCTCTTACCAAACCAGGTTAACTACCCTTTTCAGTCTATTTTATCTCAAGATATTTCAATATTTAGACAATGTAATGGAGGGAGATATAGGTCCCAACCATCTCAGTTTATAACACAACCACCCTTCAGGGTTATAACATATCAACCATCCTTGGTAAAAACATATCCATCATCCTTGGTTATAACATAACCACCATCCTTGGTTTATAACATAACCACCCATATAAATTTTAAAATCATATATATGTGTTTTAAAAGATCATAAAAAAATAATCATATCAAACCCAATTAAAAGGAATCAGTTTCGTAAATATTTTATCATATCAAACACCATAAAAATAAATGGATTTCATAAACATTTTATTATTTCATCATAGGAAAGCCCATGTAATAGGAATTGGTTTAATAAAAATATTGTAAAAATAATCATAAACCATCCATAGAAAGTATAAGGATGGTATTAAAATATTATAACCCTATTAAAACTTACATAACATTAAACTATTAAATCTTAGATGGAAAAAAATTTTAAAATATCACTTGGAGCATGTCTTGAGGAAAATAACCTTTTCACTTAGAAAATCACACATTTAAAACTAAAATTTTTAAAAACATTTTGAGTATCCTTTTATTTTAAAATAATATTTTAAATATATAATGAAAACATAGAATTAATGACCTCTCATGTTTTTGTAAAATATTATTCATGTCATATATGTTAAAACACATTTTCCTTTCATGTTTTAATTACAAAGGTCAAAAACTACCTTGTTCAGAAAACAACAAGATTATTAATTTTAAACTATTTTTAAAAATTCAAACATGGGTAAAAATATATTTAATAAATAATTGTATATCAAAAAAAAATTCTCTAAAATTATTTTAGAAAACAAAGACCTAGAAAAAACAAATTTTTCAAAGAGATAAATAAACTCATTTTTTCATTAAAAACATTCTTTTAGATTATTGAGTACTTGAAGAGAGTAAAATTAAATTTTAAATTTTATTTTCATGAAATAATAATATCATAATTAAATTAATGTGTTTAGTGAGAGTTATATTTTAACATTTCATCATTGGAATCACAATCATAAACAATCCTAATAAATAAAGAGATTGTAACATAAAGTCGCTACCACTTTGGTATAGTTTGAATCGTAAACCAAATAAAAAAAATAAAATTATAT
This sequence comes from Viscum album, assembly GCA_963277665.1. Classification (NCBI taxonomy): domain Eukaryota; kingdom Viridiplantae; phylum Streptophyta; class Magnoliopsida; order Santalales; family Viscaceae; genus Viscum; species Viscum album. The sequence continues at coordinate 558,715,793 of OY728138.1, forward strand.
GGATGTTTATATGTGATTATTTTCATGATATTAATAAAAAATAATTTTTAGTATATACACTACACAATTGAATCAAGTGGTGAATAAGGCATGTGTCCCACAAAAATAATAGTGTGACAAAAATCCCTTAATACTTTTGTAATATTTCAAATAGTAAGACCCATTAATGAATTACATAAAAGGAAACATTAAATATCATTAAAATAATTATATTCATGATAAAACATGTCAAAGGGAAAGTATATACACCACACAAGAGAAATTGTTTTTGTATATGGCGTATGTCTCCCATAAATAAAAGAGAGACTGTAAATATCTTACCTTATGTCTTGAATTTCATTATTCAAGTTCGAACCTCCTGTATATAAAATATAATTTTTTTATAAAAATATTCCATAACCATAATAATTTATATATTTATAATAACATATATTATTTTCTTATGACCTTTTATTACCCTTTTATTAACAATTCCTTTTTAAAATCACATTTTGGGTAACAACCGCTTTTTTATGCATATTTTGGTTGGGTATTTTCGATACTTTTACTTTGATCGTGTTTCCATAATATAAATATTGTTAAAAATTAAATAAATATTTATACATATTAAGTATATATTTTTTATATTAATCCATTAAAGTTATAGAATGAAAATAAATTACACCGTTTATAGAGATAGTAAGTTGTATGTATGCATGAAAATTGTTTCCATTTTATCAAACGAAGGAATGAAAGGAAATTAAATAATATATCTGATTTATAGATTCAATATTATTTCAAATATATCACATATATTCATTAAATTTATCGTCATTACCTTCCTTTTAAAACATAATTGAAAAACGAATCACATCACTTCATGAGGCGGTAGTCCGTTGTACACACGAGTGACGTTATCATATTCCCATGGAATGGAAAGTAAGATAGTAAATATGATATTATAATTAAATAATATTATTAATTTCACTAATATCATATATAAACATTAAATCTATCATGATCTCTATCTGTGAGAGGAATTGATGGAAAATAAAATACATCAGTTCGTGAGGCGGTAGTCTCTCATACACAAGATCAACAGTTTCATTTCCCACTTGATGAAAGAGGAGATATATCTATATAATTAAATTAAAATAATAAAATATAAGAATTTGGTAGATACTTAAGATATTATATCATCGTTTTTGAATAATATTTTAACGAGTTAGTGGAATAAATAAAATAAAAATTCATAGTTAAGGACTATACCTATACTTAAGAGAACACCTATTTCTTTAAAACTAAAGCCTTATTAAGAGGATTTAAAAATAAAAATAATTATTATTTGATATTGGGATGGAATTAAAAAATATATTTTGGTAGTTATTTTCTGAACCAAATTTTTTTGGAAGATGGGGTTCCAATTTATAAGTGGGGGAGAGGACACCCTTGGATGTTTTGAAAATAAAAAGTGTATCCGCATTTTAAATATGAAAAAGGCTGAAAATTTATAATTAATGAACCATATATCATATAAGGTCTAAATATGGTCATATAATAATATTTGAATAATATTTTAGTTCATTTTAACACTTATCTTTTTAGTTTAATCCCCATTAAAATTATCTTAACCTTCACCTCAGTAATTAGTTTTTACTATTTTTATAATTTATTTTGACCAAAAATTAAATTGAACTTATAATAAAATATGAATTATTTTTATTAAAAATGTAAAATTCATTTTTTAAGATTATATTCACATAATTTTAAAATTTTAATTTAAAATTAAACCTCCACAAACCATAAAAAATTGATTTCCAATAAGAAACATTTCATAAGTATAAAATATTTTAATATCAATACTGAATATAAATTTGATTTATAAAACATAAATTGGATTAATAATAACATAATTGGAATAATTTTACTTCAAAATCATTTTTAAAAAAGATTTTATTTTTTAAATTCTTTAAAAAATGTTTTTTAAAGTTAAAAAACAATATTTTCACTATTCAATAAAAACTCAATCCTTTCAGAAAATTATCAAAACATCACATGAAGATAATTTAGAAATGTTGATTAGAAAAATTAATTTAATTTTTTCAAACATATTTTTTAAGTCACAAAAATTAATTTTATTATTTTTTCACCAAAAAAATTTTAAAAATCATTTTTTGAGGAAAAAAAAATTCCAACACATTTAATGACTTTACAAAAAAAATTAAGTAATTATATGAAAATATATTTTAATTAAATAGTTACTTTTAAAAATATGGTTATTCAGGCTCATTCCATAAAATTTTAGGGATATGATATAATGGTCATGTTTAAAAAATAATATTAATAATATATCCTGGTTCGTTAAAACTCAGTGTTGTGTATAATGAAAGATACTGAAGAAAAAAAATTATTTAAAAATTTATTTCCTAACATCCTAAGGTTTTAAAAAGAACCTATCATTGGATGGTCCCTAAAACCAAGATACATCATTTTGGTTTGTCTATATTAACAAACGAATCCCCTTAGGGTGTTTCTTTATTAAGGGATCATGAATTTTATGCCTCAAAATGAATTAATCTACCTTTTGAAATGAGTTATTTTGGACCTAATAAATGAAATTTTTTAAGTGAATTATATGAATTGAACTGATAAAATTTTAGGAATCCTACACTTAATCTATGTAATTGAACCACATTCTGAAGTGATTTTACTTACTTGTATAAATGAAATGGATAAATAATATAAGTGATAGGTGAATGCCATGGCCATGTCATCTAGACCCTATTTGATTTTAAAGTTACATTATAGTAATCATTATGATTATAAATACATGAAAATTTTATTATAAAATGTTTTTTTATGGTCATTGACCATGAATTTTTATTTTAAGGCATTCCCTGATAAATATATAGACTCATGTTGTTGTTTTCATTAAATGAGATCATGGGACACCACCGATTCTTTTATGAATATTCCACGTGAGTGAATACACTTGGATTTGGTCTATGTCTTATAGGTGTGAATAACCTATCTTATCACTAAGGTTTTACCTATATTTTTAAAAATTAAATTAAATTAATTCCTTGGATGATTCTCCTTTTATTTTTCTTGATATTATATACCACCTTGGTTACTACCTTGGGATTCTTTGATGTCTAAAACTGAGGCTACCTAGAGAATTCTCTTATAGATCGAGTGGAAATATTCCCTTATGCAAAACATCATAGAGTACACCCCTATATACTTCACCAGTTTATGAAACATAAAAGAAATAAAATTTAAGGGATCCGCTTTCAAGAAACAGAAATTATCATCTCAGTCCCATGGTTTTTTCCTCTTCCGTGTTTCTGATATCGAGAATGAAAGGCCGTGGAAAGGGAGGAAAGGGATTGGGCAAGGGTGGAGCCAAGAATCACAGGGAGGTGTTGCGTGATAACATCCAGGGCATCATGAAGCCTGAAATTCTGTGACTGGCTTGGAGAGGCGGCCTCAAGAGGATCAGCAGCCTCATCTCTGAAGAAACTCGCGGTGTTCTGAAGTTATTTCATGAGAACATCATCCATGATTTGGTGGCCTATACGAAGAATACCAGGTGGAAGACGGTAACTTCCATTGAAATTGGATACATTTTGAAGAGGCAGGGTAGGACTCTCTATGGATTTGGCGGTTGATTATGTGAGTTGTTAGCGTAATTTCTCTGTGGTGGTTTCAATGTTTCTTCCCTCTAGCTATTGTTTCATGAATCCATTCCTTTTATGGAAAGCATCGTTGTAAATCAATCCAAATATTTATAGAATGAAAAGAAATAAAATTTAAGGGAATTTACATGAATATCACTACTCTTAGACAATAGGTTTGCATGCCTCAAGTCCCACCCTTTTCAACATAAACCAAATATGTTATGTTCTCAAAGAAATTTCAACTTAGGCCGAATAATGTAGTATCAGATGGGTGGACCATAAGGACATGGGCCGATGTGTTTTATTTATTTATTTACTACTTTACATTTCTTATTTCCAATGCACTAATCATTTTAAATTCACATATTAGATAGTACGAGATATGTTTGGTTGTGGCCTACTGAATATGTATCAAACCATGTTTGGTCCACCGTTTGGTACCTAGATAGACTTCGTGGATACATTTAGAAATAGGGTAAGCACTCGTCTATTGTTTCTTGATATGTTTACTAGGATGGAGTACGATATAAGAGGACCGAGATTATTCTAGTGTTGTTAGTGGAGAGATATTTTGGTCTTTTTTCAATTTTTAATAGCATGTAGTATATGTATGGTGATCTATATCCCTTTTATCCCCCATTTTTGTATAGAATCATGATATCGTAATATTTTTTATGATACTATATATTGAATTGTCTATTTATATTTATATGGATGGTATAATTTTTTGTTTCCATTATTATTATATTTCTGATATTTACTCGTCTATTATCCCTATATGCTACACTTTGATCATGAGGGTATAGTCTCCCAACTGTACTACCTTATACCTTCACTACAAGCAGGCCACCAATAGTGTATTAGGGGGAACAAATTGATTCCATTTGTCCGATAGGGTTTGGTTACATATGAGTGAACTGGGTTTGGGATGTTACATAAAATTTACTAAAACAACCTGAATGGTGTTGGTGAGAAAGAGAGAAACCAAAAATATAAAAATGTCAATGACTTCCCAAATCCGAAAAATGAAATCCTTAAGATTAATGAAGTAGAATTTAACCTAATTACCATCATCTACCCTATTCAATAATAAGAATAATAATCATGATGTGTGATCCTTACTTAGGTCTCTTATTTTAAAGTAGCATCACTAGGATTAATAAATTTTGTACACATATAGTCCTTACATCAGATCACAGGGGGATTTAATAATTTTATCATATTAATTATCACTTACTTGCATCACATGTTAGGTATAGCTAATATTTTACACCTATCAACCCATAAAATCCTCCCCAATGTGAATCCCTAAGCTCCATCCTTATATCAACCAAAATATTTGATACCAATTTGTCATGAACTAACCCTAATGGTACCCCTATCAAGGCAACAGTGAGGATAAGAGTGACACTGAGGCCATTATCTAATAGGTAATGGGTTTATAAAAAGTATCATGGGTATATAACATACACATATAGGATGAAGTACCCTCATAATCCCTATAAAAAGATAAATAAAACACCAATAAATTCATTAATAATAAATAAACCCAACCCAATACATGAAATGCAATACAATGAAAGGCTAAGTGAAAAAAATCCCATGAGAAACTTCTACAATGGTTACCACATACAGCATAAAATTCTATAACAACCTCCATAAGCTAGTAAGACCCAACTCAATCACTAACAACCACCTATGAGCCTAAAAATAGATATATTTATTTATAAGGATTGTAATGGCCCATGTTCTGCCAAACAACGATATTCAGTAAAAAATTAATTTTTCATTTCATGTGTTTATATGTATAAAATTGTAATTTTACCCAAGAAGATGATCTCAAATAATTTTTCTTATATTTCTATTCATTCTGGAATTAAGTGATTACCGTAGGAAAGGAGTTTTGTGGAAATATTATAAATTTTAAATTTCATGGAATAATTAATATTTCATATTTAATAAATTAAATATTGAAATAGTCACATGAGTTTTTTTAGAAATACCTTTTGAATGGATCATCGGATTGAGATTTTGTCACCTTTGTCGAGCCCATAACAAGGGTTTTTTCCTATGTGAGGCATAAACTCATGTCGTACATCGGGGCTTGTCTCAAACCCCTTTTTCTTTTTCTTTTCTTTTCTTCCTTTTTTTACTCTTTTCCTTTCCCCCATCTGGATTCTTGTGTATTCCCCTATTGGATTCCCCTCCATGCAACTGAAATGGTAAAAGGGAGAGGGAGATAGGGATGAAGAGGAAGGGAGGTATCGTTGCAAATCTTGGGAGGAGTCTAATCGTCATGAGAAAATGGTGGAACATGGATATGAGTGAAGATTTGGTGGATTCTTCCCAAAGGTAGGTTTTTTATGTTTTTTACACAATTAAGCATAAATTTATAAGTTTTTAGTTTTAAGGTCATATTATGACTGTTAAGGATCACTAGTGGATCAATCTATAACTTTTGTGAAGAAAATTGGGGTTTCAAGATGATTACAGGGGCTCATATTCTGTAAATATCATTCACATGATGTGTAGTTCAGGAACACACATCGTGTGTTACTATTATTTTTTGGAAGATCTCTTTTTTGAATGTACACATTGTGTACTATGTATACACATCATATAGTGTCACTCAGTCATTTAGTTGAGTATATGGCCAAATGATGTTTTCATAAATACACACAGTGTAATGTGTATAGATTCCATATATTAATACTTGACATGTACTCATGTACATGGGAATATATCCCTTCGGGGAAAATTGGCCTTGTACGGTAAATGGGCATACCCCGGTTGTGTTATATTTCATGTAAAAGTATGCATCTAGGAAAGGATATATGGCCAGGCCATGTGAGGTACACGAAAAGGTACCTCGTGTGGGGAACACGTCATTTACATGTTTTACATGGCATGTACATGTTTTTTACACACCATATCTAGTTGGAGTACACACCTAGGTGGGGCTTTGAGGGTACATGTCATGTACAAGGGTATACATGTCTTGAACTCCTTCCTAACTACCCTTTTTAAGGGTTTTCATGCTTTGATGCCCTGGAGTAATAACTAGACACATGAATAGTCATTTTAAATCATTTTACCATGTATATTTAGATGGTACAACCCTTCTAGTGTTTTGAGGAATCCTAATTGGAGTTTTAGGGTGTGTGAGCTATAATGGAGAGGTGTTTCCTCCAGTATGAAGTTTCAATAATCTCTTGAGAGTGAGAATTTGATATGAGATGGATCATAATATATCTCCCTTGTTGATGGTTAGTGTATTTTTTCTCATGGAATTATCCCTTTTGATATGTGACCTTATGGACCAAGAGGCCATAATATTAAATGTGGTTGAGGATTCCTTGAAGGATGCCTCTGCTTAACCCTTTTGAGGATCCCCTATAGGATACCTCCATCAATTTTTTGACATAGAGGATCTCATTTAGGATACCTACACTTAATTTATCTTTCTAAGGATACCATGTACTTTTCTTTAATTTACTTAATGTTTCCAAAGACCCATGTAATATTCATATCCTATGTTTTTCTTTTGGGTACCTAGCTGGTGCCCTGATGTTTGATCATCACAGAGCTCGTACATTGGTTTTGGGTCTATATGGTAGTGGGTGTCACTTTAAAACATGTAAAAAACTTATGAGACCGAGATTCTAGGATATTAGTGGTTGGTTTAGGCATTCATATACCCACACTCTTAATTTATGCATTCACTTTTTTACTATTTATAAAACAATTACCTCCAGAGACGCTTCCTGTTTTTTGGCTGATGTGGCTTATGCATGTGATATATGATAAGGATACCCATAGGCACTTCTTAGGATCCAATTTATGATCCTTTTAAATGATTATGATAATATTGGTCCAACTTATTTTTCAGAATTCCAAACATAATTTGTTGAATTCATCTTATCATCCTTACATAACTTCATTGTTATATATAGCGCACATCATAATTGGTTTTAGATACTCGAAAGGATGATTATCCAATCATATAGTGACACCTAGGATGATCTCTAGGGTTGGGTGGACACAATATTACTGAACTCCCTCTATTTATCTGTGAGTGGGATACTGATCATTTTATTTGAATAGAAATTGGTCTTGTGCATGGATATGGTGATTATTCCTTTTACATATCACTTATGTGTCATCACCATAGGGATTATCCAAGTCACAATGTCATGATTTCCTATTGACCAGGACCTACGACTCAAACATCTAATTCGATTTACAAGGATTGAGTGTCATGACATCTAGATCAATTCATATTTATAAGATGTATGGTTTTTTACCTGGGGTCCTTCATTATAGTAATTGGAGGTGATTAAGGGTGAAAACAATTCTAGGATATTTATCCACCTGTGGTGAAATACCTTTCTTAGAGAAATTTCGAGTACTGATGGAAGCAGCTATTTTCGATCGGGATTATGAACACAAGGATCGGTTGTGGACTTAATTTATTCATGTATTATTTCACTTTACTCATATACATATATTTATGTATATGTATATATATGTATGTGTGTGTGTGGTAAGATACACACACACATACAACACACACAGACACACACAAATATATATATATGATGGATTAGGGTTTAAATTCATTCTGGCATTGGATGAACCAGGTATCATCAATCATGATTACAGACCCAAGTATTGACTATGGATTGATTTTATTCATGAAATTTGTTACCTTTATATTTATTCTAGTTCTGTCTCATATAGGATAATTATATTTCATAAGAATTCAATTATGACCTCAGATTATAGGCTTTTTGTTCGGGGTGGACTAATAAGATTTATTTCTCACCCTTGTACATGCACCTCAGTGCGCATATAGACCTTATGTCTGATTTCATGTTAATAATGAATACATTAGGGAAAGAAATTAGTCCCATGGTTATATTATTGATCAAAACCTGTTGTGTGGATTCTTATGATCAGGATGGAGTAGCTCGATGGTGTCATAGAGATTGGGTATGTGGTTCGGCATGAAGTTGGAAGTAGAGAAATGTAATTTTATTTCAGTTTATTTTATGTACTACTATATATGTGATCATCCCAATGGGTGATCAGTTTTGTATGTATAACATGGATATTCATACCTTTACTATATTTCATTTATAATTAAAATCATTTTATATTTAATTATTATTAACTCTTTTTTCTTACTTTTATTGATGTTAGATGGTTATTTTTTGGTTTCTTATTCTGATATCAAGGCATGGTTTATTCACATATGTACCATAGGCCCTCACTACTAGTTGGATGCAACTTGTGTATAGAGAGATTCACTTGAGGCCTTGTGGTGAATCAGATCGGGGAACCATATTAGTGGAATATTGTTCGGTACATTACCAAGTGGTATTAGAGAATTATTTTCCTATTATTTTTCAATTTTGGATTTGGTAGACATAAGTATTAAGATTGTTTTCGACATTATGATTGATATCGGAATCATGTAGTGAGAACACTTGTTTCAGTAAGAAGTATAGTTTGTTAGCGATATGGGATTTTTGTTATATAAATGTGATGTTATAGTTATATATTATTTTCACTATAAGTGACACACATGTTGTGTGGAATTTATGATTTATTTATATTTATAGCTCTTGTCTCGTTGGTGAGATTCCAGTGATTGATTTTTGACTCTTAGATGGAATTGTAAATAGGTTTTCATTCAAAAACATTAGCACATAAGGTTGAATTATTATATTCCTTCTAGTGGGTGACTTTACTAATGACATACTCTAATTATTTAAAGTGTCTATAATAACCAAAATGGTATTTTCTTATATTGGTTCTTGGTGGAATTCTACTCAATTGTTTCAACTTATGTACGTATTTATTTCAGATGGTAGGCTATGTGGATATATGGTGAGATTTTCTCCAATGAGGATGATGACTCAGTCATCATGTATAAGAGGTGAAGTGACCTTAGTAGGTCAATGAGGCACATGTTTCCTAGTGATAGACCCCTCTTGGGGTGTTTCTTCCTTAGTTCAGTTATTTAATGTTTCAGTATAATCCTATACGGTTTTCACCCATGTCTTTAAATGACATCATACTTAACCAAACCACATGCTTATGATATGATTCGGATCATTGAGACGATTTTTTTTCACATACATTTTACCCTCACAAGTAAACATCAATAGTTGATACTTTCTTTTAATGTTATCTAGTACGTTTTTTTAGGGTGATGATGACAGGTTCCTAAAGGTTTATAGTGAATTAGGACCTTGAGGGGGCATTAGAGTATATATATTCCTAGTAAGAGGTAGTTCATTATTATTTTCTATGTATTTATCATGATACTCTATGGTGAAGTCCCTTATAGGGATTCTTAGTGAGGATCGGGGCCCTATTAAGATGATTCTTGGTAGGTTATGTTATTATAATATTTCCTTAAGTTAATATTAAAAAATGATTTTCAATTAAATGGGTTTCCAATTAAAACATAAAGGGTTTTTACTCTATATATTTCAATTTAAAACCTTTATAATTGTAACCATATTGATAGGTTTTTACCCTTGTAGGTCATGTTTTCTTTACCTCCCTTAGAAAGGGTAGATTGGAGCATTAGATTACTTTCATTAATATGGGAGTGGGGATTATGACTATGTGATGTGACCTTGGTGAGAGGTTTGACTTTAGGGCTAGGTGGTAGGACCTAGTGTCCCAGATTTGAGGCCTGATCAGAAGGGCTATGTAGGAGATCTAAAGGTCCTGGGTTGTGAATCATAACCTTATAGGTTGATGTTTGGTTTGATCAAAGGAAACCTATGTAAGGGGTTTTCCTGGGTCCTTATAGATTCCTTTTGAGTAAGTGATCTTGGTTTTATGCTCATATTGACAACAATTCATAGTAAGTGATCGATTTTTGTGATATAAGAATGATAATTCCTTTGTTTAATGATAAACCACAAAGGTTTCTTCTCTTTTGAGACTGACTTCGATGGGATGGATTGTTCAAGTGTCTATCACTGTTGACTGGTAGTTACATGTTTGACACGTTAATTTTATAAAATGACATTGTGTGATGTGCAGTCATGGAATAAATCATGGAATGAGTATAGTTCTGAATTTTGAATAGGAATTCCAATGTAGTTTATATCTTGATGAGATAAATGTACATGTATTACATTCTTCTCATCCTTGTGACAGAAAATTAAAGGATCTTGAGTCTGGTAATAATGGTAAACATTCCTTATGCATGGTACCATTTAAATTGAAATAGGGTGAGTGATAGTGTGAAAGATGAGAACTTTTGATTTAAAATAAATATATAGGGCATGGTTTCCTAATATTTTTTTTGAAAAGAGGAATGTACCTCCATTGTAGAGGAGGCATCAAGAATAACTTGGGTGTCATGACGCAGTTGACCCATGGTTGGACCTGGACACACATTGTTTGGAGATATGTTGTTAAGAGTTGGTTAAAGGAAATTATATCTTAATTTTATGTGAGTGTGTCTTAGGAGTGAAATAAAAAATAGCAATAAAAAATTATTGTACTCATAGCATAGATATAATCATGCCCAATATCTTAACATCTTCATGAGTATTCTTAGAGAGTGTCGGCTATATTCCTAAAATTTTTGTTTTTAAATATATTTTTTTGGTTGGATGGATGGAAGTTTTTGAGTTTGTTATTAAGGATTGGTATGATTTAATCCATTTGGTGAGGAGTGTACCTTTATACATTAAATGGTGGTGACCCTTTTTATGAGTTGGAATTCATTATTTTCCATGTGTAACATTCTCAAGAAGAATGAATGAGCGATGTTTCGAGGTGATGAAAATGATACTCTTATGGTGAGGAGTATCATATTAGTCATGGTTAAATATCACTAATGTTGGGAGAGTTTTGAATGATGTAATAATATAATTGGATGGTCATGATAGAACATTTGTGTATCTTCTCAAGATTATATAATGTTTGTTCTTTGACCACTAAGCATTCTTGGGTATGAAAACGGTTATGGTGGGGATGTTATAATGTCACTTGTTATCCAAGATTTTTTTATTTAGAAAAAATTTAAATTATTTCTTTTAGATACTTATAATGTATAAAATAGTATTTTTCCTATAACATATATTCTTGGATAATTTTTTAAACACTCTATTGGACAAGAATATGGTGCTTACCCAAGGAAATGAATTTGGTGGAACCTGACCTGTTTGAAATTTCATGGTATAATTAATATTTAATACTTAATTAATTAAATATTAATTTATTCCCACATGTTCATTCATTGGTATAATTTTAATAAAGTTTTTAATTGAGATTTTATCACTTCTTTTGAGTCTAAAATTGGTGATTTTTCTTATGTTAGGCATTAAATCTTGTCGGGCACTGATATCAGGATCGGTCCCCTTTTTTATTTTATTTTCTAACTTTTATTTTTCTTATTTTCTATTCTTATACTCTCCAAACATTATTTTCTACACCCCATTGGGATTCCCCTTAACACAACCATGAGATAAAAATGGATAGTGAGAGATTTAGTGAGAGAGGATGGGGAAGGTAGGTTTCATTGTGGTGAACGAGAGGAGAAGGATCTCCATGTGATAGTGGTGGAATGCGGATACGGGTGAAGTTTTGGCGGTTTCCACCCAAACATAGAAAATTTATATTTTTTTCATAAATCCACATATATTTACCTCTTCCTAGTCTTAAATACTTATTTTGACGACTAAGTCCCCTAGTGTTTCAATCTATAGATTTTATAGAGAAAATGGGCGTTTTGGGATTATTTTAGAAGTTCCCATTCTAGAAATCTTGATCACACGACGTGTAGTTTAAGAAAACAAATAATGTGTTCTTATTATTATGGGAACATCACTGTTTTTCAATTTCACATTGTGTACTAGAAATACATGTTGTATAGTGGTACTCATCCATGTAGCTGAGTTCATGGCCAGATGAATTTTTCGACACTATACGTCATATAATGGGTATGCATTCCTTATTTTCATACATTTCCATATAGCTGATTACATGGATAGATAATCATGTAGGGGTACTTGGCAATGTAGTGTACATGGGAAGACCCTGAGTGGGTTACATTCTATGTATAAGTACATAATTTTGAAAGGATACATGGCCATTCCATGTTTTGTACATGGGCAGGTACCCCATGTAGGGTACATGCCATGTACATGTTTTACATTTCATGTACCTGGTATTTACAAGACATTTTAGGTCTTAGTACACATCCAGGTTGGGATTTTAGGTACACACCATGTACTCAGGTATACACATCATGTACTCCTTCCTTGATACCCTTTTTAGGTTTTTTTGTGATTTGACTCCCTAGAGTGAGAACTGGAAACATGAGTAGTCCTTTATAAGTGTTTTCACACATAAATCACGATGGTAAAACCCTTGATATATTTATAGGACTCTTAATTGGTGTTTTGCAGTGAGTGGGATATAATGTAAAGTCTCTTCCTCTATTAAGTAGTTTCAGTTATCTCTTGAGAGTGAGACCGTGATTTGATATGGTCCATAAGCCATGTCTCTTGACAATTTTCAATATCTTTTTCCTTCGGGACTAATCCATTGAAATATGTTCCCATATGGCATAAGATTTCATGAGATTAATTTTCATTGAGAATCCCATATAGGATGACTCCACTCACTCATTTCAATAATCTTCTATAGGATGCCCCATGTATTTTTCGACCTAGAGGATCCCGTGTAGGATGCCTTCACATAATTTATCTTTCGGAAGATCCCATGTAGGATTCCTCCACTCACTTAATGTTTTTGAGGATCCCAAGTAGGATTCCTCTCCTGTGATTTGATTTAGGGGACCTAGTAGGTTCCCCTAACGTTTGACCGGCCCCGATCTAGTATATTGGGTTTGGGTAGATATGGTAGTGGGTGTCACCTTAAAACACATACCAAACCTGTGAGCCCAAAAGGCAGTGATAGTAGTGGTTGGTTTAGGCATTCATCCACCCAAAATAAAATTTAATAAATTTACTTATTTACTAATGATGGAGAATTAATTTCCATAGGTGATTATTGTTTTTTTGATTGTGTGTCTGAAGGGACGCGATAAATGACAAGGACTCATAGAGGTACTTCCTGTGATCCATATTTTTATAATTTTCACATATTTTGATATTATTAGGATGACCAAAGGTACTTACTGGGATCTAACTATGGGGAATAATTGTTTATGAGGTTTCCCAAATGTACTTCATGTGATCTGGATTATGAGTCTTACTTGACCACAGGGTTGAACAAGAAGCTCGTCATCGTTGGTTTGATATAATATTAAGGATGATTATACTCTCCTCATGCGACACCTAGGATGCTCCCTAGGGCCATGTGGACGAACCATTACTGAACTCTCCATAAATTTATAGGAGTGGTCTATTGAGATATTTTTTTGAATGAATGCCAAGAATATACTTAGATTCGGAGATAATTCCTTTTCCATGTCGCATCAGGATCAACCTCTTACAGGTTATCTATGTCAAAATTTCATCATTACCTATGGATCGGGATGTCTCATTTAGACATCAGACTGGATTTACATGTGTTGAGTGGCATGAAATCTATATCAATTCCATATTTATAGTATATATAGTTATTACCTAGAATTATTAATTATAGTTATTGGAAGAAATTATAGGTGAACCTATGGTCTAGGGCAATAATCCCCCTATGGTGACGTAGTTTTCTCAGATACATGTTTAGCACTGGTCAAAATAGGTTTTTTTATCACTATTATAGAACCAAGGATGGGTGTGGAATTATATTATTTATTTATTATATAAACTTATGCATATACATATATTTATGTACATATATATATATAAATATATATATATATATATATATACGTGTAGATATATATATATAATGGCTCAGTGTTCAAAGAAACTCTAACATTGGTCGAAGAAGGTATCATCGATTGGTAATACAGACTCAAGGATCAAATGTGGATTGCATTTATTCATGATATTTGTTTCCTTTATTTTTATTACAATTGTGTATTGGATAGGATCAGAATATTTAATGAGAATTCACATATGACAGAAGTTTCTAACTTCACTATTAGGGGTGTCTTACTGATATTTATTTGGCACCCCTTGTACATGAACCTCAGTGTGCATGAAAAACTCATGTATACTTTCTAGTTCAACATTGATACGTGATAGATAGGGATGAGTCCCATAGTTTAATGATCGAGTGGAGACACTCTGGTGGATTTTTATGCTAAGGCAGGAGCATCGAAAAATTGTCATGGAGACTAGGTATGTGGTTTGGATCGGAGTTGGAAAAGGATCCATGTAATTTTACTTCGGTTTCATATATGTTCACCTTTATTTTTTATCATTCTAGTTTGTGATCAGTGTTTTATGTATGAAATAGTCACTTGGACCATTACTAAATTTCATTTATTATTACAACCTTGTTATATTTATTGATTCCACACTCTGGTTTTTTACTTATTTTCATATCATATAGTTATTTTCATTGTTTCTTACTCTAATGTGAGGGAATAGTCTCTCCACAAACTAGCCTTATGATCTCACTGCTAGTCATAATCCTTTGGTGTATGGATAGGTGCTCTTGAGGCCTTATGGTGAACCTGTTCGGGGCACCGGATTAGTGGAATCAAGGTTTGTACATTGTAGAGTATAAAAGTATACTAAGTAGGATCCTCCCTGAAATCTCCCATGAAAATATCAATGAAGTTTGCTAAATCCACAATAAAAACCAAAAACCAACCCATTACCAAAATCAAGTCAACTAAATTCTCAACCTCACCAAGTCTTTCACACTATGTAATGAACAAAATTATGTAACACAATAACAAAAACATATATAGAACATGGCACCCCACGAAGACTTTCCTAAAAAACCAGTACTCTAAACCACAAATTATTATATTCTAGTACTCCTGTGACCTTTATAATTCATAATTAAAATAGATTTAAATATACAACATCCACATACACATAATCAGATCCCCATAACCATCACATCCCCATAGTCACATAATAAAATTGAGATCCATTATAAATCATGTAAATACACATTTTATCATAAGTAATTACAAGATGTTAATACATACATATATAATAATTGTGATCCATTCAAGCCTATATAAATTTGTAAAATATGATATTAGTCCTTCCCAACCTACATAAGTATGTATTTCATAATTGTGAGCCTTTATATCCTGTATGAATACATATACCATAATAATGATCCACCATATCCTATATATTCTTACAAACTTACTATGTTCATAAGAGAGAGATGAGTAGGGAGAGCATTCAATCGTCCATATCCTTGAAAATATGTATATTGGGAAGATACATGGAACCCAATTTCAAATATATATATCAATCATGTTATCCAACCTAGGTGGTGTAGAATAATAAATAAATGAACATAGTGAATATTATTGCACACAACTTTTCTAAAGGAAAATATCACACCTGAGACTCAATGATAATTATTGTCTCACAAGAAAACCAAAATATCAAGCCTAAGGAATATAAATTTGATTATTTTCCATGTATACAAGAATTAAATTTGATTACAAAAACAAATTTTTTACTATAAATCAATTCTGATAACTATAATATTATCCCATCATCATTTCTGGATTATTATTCACATTAATCTTATAAATACAAGGTTCTTTAATTACACATTAATACTTCCAGTTTCCCAAATCTATTCCATTTTAAATCATTTATTTATAATTCCAATAACCCCCCACATTCAATTAATTCATTTATTACTTACTATTCCATAATCCTAGGCACTAAAACACAATGAAACCTACTTCCGGGAAAGATATACCAAAAATAAAATTGAAAAAAATAGATATCAGTATCTATAAAAACTAAAACTGGATACCAACTAAATGAAACTATTTCAACCATAATCCCAATTCTTTTCCACACTATCTATACCATCCCACCAATAACCACGCCAACTTGTTACGATAACAACATCATAAGAGCTCCATCCTCACCATATCGACATACCATACCAAATTCTATATTAAATAATTATAAGGGACTAATGTTTTAAATATATATATTGATTAAAGAAAATGAAAATTCTTGTGTAATACATATCACTAGTTAATCAATAATTCATTAAATAATTCAAGAAATCTTATAGAAAACAAGGTCTGAACATAGTCAATCATTAATATTAATTTTGAAAATCATCATATTTGTTAAAAATTATAATTATTCAATTTATTATGAGTATGTTTTATTAAAAAATTTAACCTAATATAGAAATATATATTATCATTAATAATCATACAAAAAATATTCTAAAAATAATTTTATATCCAGATTATCATTTATAATTAATGATGATAAATTTAATGAATGAATCATTAATTATACTCCATTATATAAAATATATATGTTTTTTATTCAGTTTTTGGAATGTAAAATATGAAAATAAGACAATGGAAATCATAAATTCTTCATCACTCTATCTATTAAATATAAAAAGGCATTCAACGTAATTAAAATCACATTCGCATGCAAAGCTACACCACCAACCATTTCATTTCTTTATTTTGAAATTATTATATTTTTTATATATATCCCATTAATTTACCCATTGAAAGAAAAATAATGACAATCAAATATTTGACATAATTAATATGATAATTATCGAGTTTTATACCATGAAAAGAAGCTTGAATAATCATTGAGCTAGAATGGGATGAAGGATGAATAACGCCAATATGAATCTTCATGATGAACCCAAAACCCCTTAAGAAATCATCCCATCATGAATACTACATCAATAATTGATAAGAAACCCAAATAATTGGGAGTATATAACTTCAACATCTTAGATATAAATAATGGAAGAAAAAAATGAATATAATGATGGAAATATATAGCTTACATTAAATATATTCATTGCATTGAGCAAAAAAATTATTAATAAAAGAGGCCTAGGATCATCCAAAATTATCCAATAGTTTTATATGGTTTGAGATGATAAGGGTAAAATGGAACGAATTTTAGATACACCCCATGTTTATATAAAATCTTAAAAAATGAAGCATCACTACATGGCAGGGATTCACCATGTCATGAAGATCCTAGATCGAATATTATAATATCTCTAAAATTTTGGATAAAAACTTTTCAACAAAATAAATCATCATTATAAGAACTTATACTCGGACTTATGGGCCATTTTAGAGTTGAAAGAAATTATGAATTCCCTTGTCCATATTTGTAAGAAAAGAGATACCTCTAGAAAAAACATTATTTCTACTCAATATGTAAAAGGGTATAGTGTGATCTTGAGAAAACTAAATAATATATCCTTATAATATTCTCCATCAGAATATGTATCTATATACACCATATTCATTCTTATATAATATAGTTTTCCAAGAAATCAGGTGACCACATCATATAAATCATGCTGATATAGTATATGTTATCTCATTTATTCATGATTATTTTAAATATTCTTCCTAGTATGAATGAATAAAACTGTTGACGCATACCAAAGGAGCATCGACAAATCACAAAGGAAGAAATAAATGAATATGGGTATTATTTTCCCTATAAAGGCAAAAGAAGAAGAAGATGTTTGAGACCTACGGATTGTGTGAGCCCTCAGGGGAATAACGATCTCATGACCATCATAAGTTCATGTAAATACTCCACACACATTGCATAGCCTACAGTAGTTCCCATGAATCCCCCTTTTACAAGTCCCTCTACTCTCACAAATATTTTTTAGAAAAAAAATGGATGCATAGTGGTAGTCAGATAAGCTCCCACAAGTCATGTGGTTTTTTATCAGAAAGAACCTAACAATCCAACCAAACATCCTTCAAAAATGGGAGGAAAATATCCAAAATGTGGAGAACCCTAGTGGTCATAATGTTCATGTGATGCATCACCAATGGGAAGGTTAATTGTCCTTGACAACATCTAAGCAATCTTACATAACCCATAAATGTTGTAGAAAATAAAAAAAGAAAATAAAAGGAGAGGAGGCGGGAACTACTCGCGATAATAAAAATCATGTGATACACCCCCCCCCCCCCCGAGTGGTCCACACGACACCGCGAGTCCTTGGATAAATACATGCCTCATTTCGTGAAATCCCTTTGTCTCTTCAACCACGTTACATGGAAATACTCGGGTATGTCTAGGAAACCGTGTTCTTACCTTTTGGATCCCTAAGGAAAAATGGATAACTATTTTCATGAAATTATCACACACCTCAATAGGACCCCTGTTTTTCATGAGATATATCATCAAAAAATAGAGTAATTGTGTTTGACATTACTCATGTTATCTCACATGACTCCCCAACCATTGTAAAATAAAACAATGGGAATAAAAGAGGAAGGTGTCTACATCCTCTCGTGATCATAAAATGTTTAAGGAAGTCCATAGTGTGGTCCCCTAAGACTCCTAGACAAGCCACCCTAATCTTGAGGAGACCCCTGGACAAGCTTCCCTTGCCTCAAAAAATGTCACTAGAAAGGCATCAAGAATCTCATGAAGGCCCTTCAACAGGCACTTCGGTCTCATGAAGGCCCTTAGACATGTCAATATGACAATATGAAAGACCTTCAGTATGACTTCATGATAAAAAAACACACATTAATTTGTAATAGCCCAATAATTGAGGTGTTGGTGTGAGGGATAAGTGGTCCCTAAAAATTAGGTGATTCCCTCAGAGAAATACATAGCAAAGGCTCACAATGATGTTTGGTACCAGACCCCTTTTCCAACTCAGACCTAGATTCATGCCAGATATGTCATACAAACCAGTGAACAATAGGGGTGGCGAGGCCTATAAATTCCCCACCCCAGTAGGAAAAATGAACCATTACTTATCATGGGCAAGAGGATAAACTCTCAGAATTTCACCCAATTATAATAGTGTATTTCTCAGAGTGACTGGTCTAGAAAACAACAAGTCTTCTGTCAGGTAATATATCGGTGAATTGTCGGATCGGTCATGCTCCTAACATAAAGCACTGCACGTGATCATCCAAATATCATGTAGAGGACTTCTGGAAAGACGTATGAATAGCATACAACATATCTTCCAAATCACATGAGACTCAAAATAAACTAATAATGAATAAATCTAAGAAATTAATGAGACAATGGTTAGAGAAAAGACTAAAGGTGAAAGACTTAAACAAAAAAAGGTGATCACTTCCCCTCGTGCACTTTTTATGAGTCATCCAAGACACATGGCAGCACTAGAACATGTCTCTTAGGTCTCGTTGTGCTCATTCGGTATGTTATTTGGGTCATGAGAAATATTTTGGACATTTCAGAGCAAATCACATTGTTCCCCCTTGGCATGCCACATTAGGATCATGAATCCCTCTAGGCCTTTCACCCATCCTTTGTGACATCCATTATATACATATCCTGACTCATATAACTACACAAAATCATGTCAGCTAAGTATCATGGATGCATCTATATATTTCAACTAATACCTCATGAAAACCTCTAGGAATGTTATACGACACTCACGATTCCCTCCAAACATGTCAGCTAGGTCCCACAATACCCTTCAAGGATATTTTCTATGACATGAAACATCCTTCAAGTCATTCCTTTTTATTTCTCGTGAAACCCCCCATATGTGTCAATACAAATATTTCGAATGACTCCGGGTAAATTTAGATGGATCATGTGACACCATTAGGAAAATCCATCTAGGTCATGTGATGTATTCCAGGATAGACCACATGAATCTTGTGATGTCCTCTGGACAAGTCATCTTTGCTAATGCGACAGCCTTCCGATATGCCACCCGAGTTACATGAAGTCCTTTAGAAAAAACAACTGGATCATTTTGTAGTCTTTAGATATTCTAGGTATATAAACA
The DNA here is from genome assembly GCA_963277665.1 of Viscum album. NCBI lineage: Eukaryota > Viridiplantae > Streptophyta > Magnoliopsida > Santalales > Viscaceae > Viscum > Viscum album. Next base: position 558,736,369 of record OY728138.1, read on the forward strand.
CCTACATATTAGGAAGAGAAGAAAATCAACGCATGTCAGGAAGGAAAGTAGGTCACAAGGGAAACATTAGAGAGTAATCCCCAACCAGCGACATAACATGATATGTTCCAAAAGACTGGGGAAACCTCATAGTGTAATCCCTAACCAAAATAACTACAAAGACTCTGATTCCTTCAATATTAGGGATATATAAGCCACCTCTTTAAGTTTCAAGTCCCATATTGATCATACGGGGAGATCCCATCATATAATTCACCTCACTATAAGCAATGACATTGATCACTTTCCGTCCCTTATTTCTCACAACAAGAATGGATCACATGGTATTAAGGAGTTTCATTGGTCACATCATCTTCAACATAAACCTACAAAAATACTAGGGAAATATAAAAGTGTAATCCCTAACAAAAGGAACTACAATGACTCTAATTCCTTCCATAATCAGGATAAGTAGTCCACCTCTTCAATGTTTGAGATCCATAGGTTTTTCACATTATGTAAGTCCCTCACTCTCTAGATAATGATATTGGTCATTTTTTATCCTGTTTCTCTCACACCAATAATAGATCATGTGAGATTAGGGAGTTTCAATAATCATATCATTCTCATCATTAGTCTCCACCAACTAGTGAAACATATGTGTGTGTGTGTGTGTGTGTGTAAATCCATAATGAGTGGAATCACACTTTCACCTCAACCCAAAGGAATCTACCATGGGGATAGTCCCAAGGATGAAATGGAACTATGAGAACTCGGATTCCTGCAATAACCAGGATACGTAGGATTCCTTCTTAAGGCCTGATCTCAAATAAACACCACTTGTTGTTTATGTCCTTTTATGACTCTTCCATATCATCCATCAGAATGCGATCATTCCCATGAACTGATCACTCTACCTCATCCATCATCAGATATAGGAATAAACTAAACTAAAATGACTCTAATTCCTTCCATAACCAGGATACATAGGATACCTTCTGAAGGTATGACATCAAATAAACGTCCATTTCTATGCAATCCTTATGTTGATGTCGTCTCAACCATCAATACCCAATCATTCACATGAGATGATCACTATACCTCATCCATTAATTGATAGAGGAATTAATGTAACTGTGTTCAATCTAATTCATTCCATAATCAAAATATGTAGGAATCCTTCCTAATATCCAAGATAAAATAAATATCCATTTTGAGTTAATTCTTATTCCGATATCATTTCAATCATCGGGACCAAATAATTCCCATGGGTTTGTCACTCTACATCATCCATCAACAGACTAATAAATAAACTGAACTGTGATGACTCTAATTCCTTCCTTAATCCAGATATGTAGGACATCTCCTTAAGGCCCAAATTCCATAATAAATATTCTTTAGGTGGTCCCAGATCATAAGTACCATACCATGAGAAATGGAAAAATGATCATTTACCATCCCTTGTTTCTCACACAGAGCATAGCTCACAAGTTCTTAGGTAACTACAATAATAATGTGATCTGTATCATAAGTATCTACAGTGATAAAGGAAATATCAGTGTGTAATACCCAAACAAATGAAATATGAAAAAAATTATTCCTTCTATAACCAAGATACATAGGGAATCCCTCTGGGACTCTATCTTGAACTCTAGGTGTCCCAAAGAACCTATGAAATTCCTCTCTGCATGACGTTAAAATTTACGGGTCCAAAAAAATATGTTGGTTTTGATTCTTCTAATAATCAGGATATATAGGATTCCACATAATGGCCCAATTTCTTTCCTGTAATATTACCCACATCCTTGCATGGAAGCACATTTTGTATAACTTGGTTATATGACTACAACACATAAGTGACCTCCTATTACAGAAAAATGATGGAGAACCTCAGATATATAAAGAAGGATTCACTAAAGATCCCCCATCCTTTTCACATAAAATAGAATTAACCCACGATTGTTTTTTTAGGATAACTGATCCTATATCAGTATTATAAAGAGATTCATAAACATATCATAAATATATAATAGAGTCCCATAGTAGTAAATTATTAACCCTAAAAGGGTGTGATGATCCCTATAACACCCCAAACATTATATGGTATGTTTCTCTTAAATACAATCAATTAATTAGATAGCCTATATTGCATGAATCATAGAGTCTCTATAAAACAAAACTTGGTTATTTATAGAAGATAGCAATATCCTAGCCATCAAACCTAAAATTCCACTTTTTTGTTTTGAATTTCGAAGAACAGACATACACAGTTGAGATCAGTGTGATATTTGGAGTATAGTAGAATAAACATAATTTTTGAGAAAATTATAACTTTCCCTTATTAATAGTAATTTACCATTATGAATATTAACTTACCCTTATGAATAGTAATGTGACTCTTATGAATGGTAACCTTACCCATGAAAGTGTAAATAAAATTTAGGCACCTTAAAAATGAAGATGAATATTTTAAGTGTTGGTATTTTTCAATTAAATGGTGGTTTTAATTAAAAATTAAATTTCTCATATTTAGAAAGTTAATTTTCTAAAATGGAGTTCATTTTTTGATTTTACACGTCTAAAAATGGTTAGGGTAATTTTTTTGGATTTTTATGAAATACCTGAATTTTTTGTCAATAGTAAAATATGATAAATTATGATAAATGCTAAATACATGATTTATTGAGTCATGAAGGATTCCCTACTGATGTAATAAAATTTAATTTGAACTCAAATGAACTTATTACTATTTTTTGTCATGGAATCATCACAATTTCTTTTCTTAGGGAAAAATAAAAAACTAATGATTAAAATATTAAGAAAACCCTCCATTCCTATACTATATAAAACATCCCTCATCCCCCCCTATTCCAATCACACCACTAAAGCATTGAGACCTGACTAAGTTCTACCAAATACACTTCCCAAGCCCTCCCCCCACGTACCAAACAATTTGGTATCACCAAAAGTCCAAAAAAAGGACTTAAAAAGATTCTCAAGGAGGAGTACTCAAGAGGTGAACCTCTATTCCTTTTTCTTTCAACTTTTTTTACAAGTTCCATTATTTTGTTTCTCTCTCCTCACCTACCCTCATCAAAATGATATGATAATTCTAGTACCATACATGAACTATAATTCTATTATTCTAATGGAATATTTCATCGTCATCTCTCTTTCCCCCATCCTGTTATACTAAAAATGAAAACATCGTCTGATATGTGTTAATTTATCACATTCAAGGATGACGGGTTTTCAATTTCTATTATTATCTTCAATAATGGTAATTAAACATTTATAATGGTTGAAAAATATCTTAAAATATTTTTTTTATCTTATGAAATGTTTTAAAATCCATACAAGATCATAATATAAGATAATAATACAAAACAAGTTCATTATGCACAAAACCTCCAAGTTAATCCAAGAATTTATCATTAACTTTTATCTAATGATCCATCCTCATGGTATATAAAAAAACTCATTATATGATCATTTATATCTCTATAATGTCACTAATAATATTTATAATCAATTTTGTATGTTTAACCAAATTTCAAATGAGCTTCCATTCATAAATACAAGTAAACCAATCATGAAAACAAATGAATAAAATGCCTCCAAAAAAATGAAATTGAACCTCATAAACCCATAAAAAAGGCCATGAATCAACCTAATAAGTTTAAACTAAATAAAATAAAGGTAGAGGATGTTATTTAATTATTAACTAAGGTATCTAAATTTGATTATTTGTGTCATTAAGATCAATCTAAGAACACATTTGGGTATAAGGTAAGTGTTTCTCATCTCACTTTTAATTCCGTGCGATTTCCATTATTCTACACTTATATCTTCTTTGTTGTGTATGTGTACTAATATTTGACATATAATATCATTATTCTCTTTATATTCATTGTATTATGTGATTAATTTTGTTATTATTAATTTTCTGTCATACAATTCGATTGAATACATTGTGGAAAGGGACTTTGTCATAATTTCTATTTCATTGAGACTTACTTGGTATTGTGCACCTAATCATTCTTATGTGTTGTATATAGTGCCCCTTTGAGATAATTTTTCATTTGAAATTATAATTCTATTAAATATCCATTTTTTATCATGGATATGATTATTTCCTTAATTCGTATACCATTTCACATACTGTGTTTATTTTAAATGCTACTTTCACTGTGGAAATATTGATGAATCGGTATCCTATACTCAATATAAATATATAAAATTTCTATTTCTATTGTATTAAATATTTTTATAAATAATTATTTGGACTTTCAGTGATGGTTGGGTCCCAATATATCTTCTCAATGCATTGAAAGGTTTCAGGAGGCAAACTAGTTGGAGACAAACACTTCGATTTTGTTTCCAAAAATCAAATGGGTTTCTACCCACTAACTTAAATAGCCTCGACGGTATAGTGGTTCATGTGCCAGATACATGACATCCATATAATAATCATTCTCTTTATTCATTATATAGTTATTACTATCCATGAGGTTTTCACTATGAAAAAATCTATGAATGCATTTTTATTCTTAGCTTATTATTGGCAAGTGTTTTCATTTATTAATCATGACATATTAGATATGTCTAATTGATTATGATTAAGTTATTATTGAATCATGATTCCACTATATGTAACCCTTACTGAGATTTTTATCTCACCCTTATTATGTTTTCTTTCCCTATGTTATGAAGAAGATAACCTTGAAAAAGATTTCCAACAGGCTATTTTTTAGTTTATTATGTATTGTGTTGTATTTTCTATCTTTACAAATGTACTTTGGGTATCAAATATTTAATATAGTCTTCAAAAAATACTAAAATAATCAGTCCTACAGGATTTTATTTCCTATAATCATGTCAATATAATAAAATAATTCACCATTTCTGGGCTTCTAGGGTCGGGGGGTTACAGTTGGTATCCAAGGAAGTTTTGAAGCAACCTTGGAAAACAGATTTAGGAAACAACATTTAGAGGAAATAACCATAAGATATACTTTTAGGATAATTATAGAAGAACATCCTAGAATTTTGTTAAAGTAGATATTATTTGTGTCTTCCTAGAAAATACATCCTGGTCTTGATACTACAAGTGGGTGTAGTTATGGCACAAATTTACTTAGGAGTAACAACTCTGACAAGGAGTTTTGGGATTGACCCAGGGTACATGCCTTACTGCACAAATGTTTTGCACTCCAAAGGGATATGCTTAGGATAATTCTCATTTTTATTTACAAACCATTATGAATGATTTAAAACTAAATAGAAATCATGTTTATGAATATGAGATTATATTTTCATAAATTTTCACATTATGTGAAGTGTTTTGTAATCAGAAATTATGCATTATAACATGATTTATTGTATTCTATTTTTTAGTGATGGCACCTAATGGAATAAAGGTAATCAATACTCATGGAAAATGAAGGGATTGCCCCACTGATCAAGTCAACACAATAAGTGTTGGATCATATCAAATCATGACCATATTGGGACAACTTACTCAGGATGTGACGAATAACCATGCCACACCTGTATTGTATGGTTGCTTATGGAAAAATACCCCATATTTTAATGGTACTACTAACCTAATGGTAGATGGATAGTTTATCAAGTCCCTTGAAAAGATATTTCTGGAAATTTGATGTAATAAAAATGAAAAGGGAGTACTTATAGTACATTGCCTCAAGGGTGATGTTGATCAATGGTGGTCCTTGATCTAGAATACCACAGATGAAGAATAAATAGAAGATATGTAATAGAGAACATTTAAGGAAATATTATTTGTCAGATATTTCCCTCGTGAAAAATGAAATGAAATGAAGAGGAAATTCCTTATCCTAAAGAAAAGGTAAGAAGAGAGTATTGAAGAGTATTAGGATACCTTCACAAGATCATCCAGGTAACTTATAAATTAAGTACCTGATTTAGAAGACAAGATTGATCATTTATTTAAGGTATGAAGCCATTTATTTGAAGGGCATAGGCTTCTCGAACATTTTCATCATATGATGAAATTGTATTAAGTTCCATAAAAATAGAAAAGGAATTTTTCTAGACCAAATTTGTTAAAGGGGGAAGATACGAAGTGGTAATATAATAACCATAGAAATGGTGAAGTGTCAAATAATAATAAAGGAATGAAGAAATTCCCATTATGCGAGAACTGTGGAAATGAACATCATGGGAAATGCTTGAAAGGCATGGGTTTCTGCTATAAGTGTGGAGAAAAGGGTCATCAATCTAATGAATGTAAGGGGAAGAAACAATTCAATGATGTTCAATTCTAAAATTATAGAGATATGGGACACTATGAAAATTAGTTTCCTAATATTCAGGTAAATTTGACTCAGAAAATTCCACAAGAGAAAGGGAAATCTTATAGGATTACAACTGTAGAGGTTTAAGTTCCTGATGATGTGGTGGCAGGTACTTTAATTGCTTCATCAAACTTAGCCAATACTTTATTTTATTTTAAATCATCACATTCCTTTATATCATCCTAGTTTTATAAAAAATTATACATTTCCAATTTGATTTAATAAATGAGTTGTCATTCAAAACTCATAAGGGATGTATCATTACAACAAAGATGTGTCAATTAGTCCCCTTTGTGAAATGAAAACATACTTTAGTTTCTGACATTATCATCATACCAATGATATAAATTGATATCATTCTTGGTATGAATCGTCTTTTAAATTATGACAAAAAAAATCAATTTCATGAAGAAGGAAGTTACAATTTTTTAGAATGATGTAGAATCCCTTATCTTTAGAGAAGAAAAATCATCATCTAGATCTTATCCAGATCCACCTTCAGTAGATCTCCTAAATTATATTCTTAGACAGGAAGATAAAAAATCATCTATTGATATTCAAATTAAATATTTACCTATTGTGTAAGAATACATTGATGACTTTTTAGAGGATTTACCTAGAAATCCTCCAGAGCGGTAAGTTTAGTTCTTTATTTATTTAATTATTGGTGCAAGACCTATATCAAAGACTCCTTATATAATGGGCACTGTGTAATTATATTACTCAATAAACAACTCAAGGGATTGAGTGATAAATGATTTATCTTCCTTAGTGTTTCTTCATGGGGAGACCCTATTCTCTTTGTCAAAAAGAAACATGGATCTATGATGTTGTGCATTTACTATAGGGAGATGAATGCTATTAAGATAAAGAACAAGTATCATCTCCCCCACATTGATGATTTATTTGATCAACTTTAGGGAGCACAATATTTTTCAAAGATTGAACTTTGATCTGGATATCACCAGTTGCATGTGAGAAAGAAAGATATTCCTAAGAAAGAATTTTTAACCAGGTATCGGCATTATGAATTTACAGTAATTCCTGCAGGACTGACTAATGTATCCTCGGTTTTCATGGATCTAATTAATAGTATTTTCAATGAATATCTTGATGACTTTTTTGTGGTATATATCGATGATATTTTGGTATACTCCAAAAGATATGAGGACTATGAAAATCACTTGCAGATCATTCTAAAAACTCTTAGAAGAAATGAATTGTATCGGAAGTTTAGCAAGTGTAAATTTTGGAATCAATAAATTTCTTTTCTTGGCCATATTATCTCAAAGGATGGAATCTTATTTGATACTATGAAGACAAAGGAAATCCAAGAATCACCCATGCCAACTAACATAACCTAGGTGCGTTGTTTTATTGTCTTAGTAGATTACTATCGGCATTCCATTCAGAATTTTACCCAATTGGATAACCTACTAACCAAGATCACACATAAAGGGGTTAAGTTTGTATGGGAGAAATAATGTACATAATTCTTTGAATAATTGAAAATAATATTGTTCAATGCTCTAATTTAGACTCTTCCATCTGAAATGATGGATTTGTGATATATAGTGATGCATCAAAGAATTTACAGAGTTGCATACTTATGAAAAATGATAAATTTATAGTTTACGTATCAAGGCAGTTGAAGACTCATGAGAAACATTTTCCGACTCTTGATCTTGAGTTAGTAGTCTTAATCTTTACTCTGAAAATATGGATACATTATCTCTATGATGAATGATGTGAGATATATACATATCAAAAGAGTTTGAAAAACATTTTTACACAGAAGGAACTCAACATGAGGAAAAGGAGATGGATTGAGTTACTCAAGGATTATGATTGTTTAATACACTACCATCCAGGAAAAGAAAATAAGGTGGTAGATACATTAATCATGAATGATCATGGACGTATGACCAAAATGAGGATTGAGAGAGATCCTATATTCGTGGATCTTCTAAAGACGGATATTGGAATTATTAAGGAAGGGGAAACATCTTTCCTCTTTCAACAAGTTATTGAACCATCTTTACAAGATATGATAAAAATATCTCAATCTAATGATGAGAATCTACAAAAAAAATTAAAGTTATTAAGTATGGATGATTGGAAGACGTCATGTATGAGGATGGAGTTTTGAAATTTTGGAATAGGTTATGCATTCCATTAAAACCTAAGCTAAAAAAAGGAAACTATTAGATGATTCTCATAGCTCTAATGTCTCTATACTCCCTAGAAGCACCAAGATGTATATAGATTAGAAGGAACGTTTTTGTTGGATAAAATGAAGTGATAAATTACTGAATGTGTGTCAAGGTGTCTAGTTTTTCAACAAGTGAATTTTGAGAGACAACATCTTAGAGGGGTCATACAAACTCTACCTATTCCTATGTGGATATGGGATGAAATTATTATGGAATTTTCCACAGTAAAACCTAGGAAACTTGGAAGGAATGATACAATATGGGTAATTGTTGATCATCTTACAAAATCACCACATTCTCTTTCTATAAGAGAGGATTTACCACATGAGCGCCTAGAAAGACTCTATATTAATGAAGTTGTAAGACTTCAGGGTGAACATCTATCGATTATGTGCAATCGAGATCCCCATTTTAAATCAAAATTCTAGAAATGTCTTCAGAAGGCCTTGGATACTGAGCTTTATATGGGAACTGCTTATCACCCTCAAATTGGTGGACAGTCTAAAAGGACTATTCAAACACTGGAAGACATGTTGAGATCATGCTCTTTTGAATTTCAAGGTATGTGGGATCAATACAAGACATTGGTGTAATTTTCCTACAATAATAGTTTCTATTATAGCATTGAAATGGTTCCCTGTGAATCATTATATGGTAAGAGTTTTCAAACTCAAACTTTTTGGGATGAAGTTGGCAAGAGAAAACCTATAGGACCATAACTTATTGAAGAGACAACTTCAAAGGTACCGAAAATTCAGACCCCTATTAAAGTAGCCCAAATTAGGTAAAAGAGTTATGCTGACAACCAGATGAAGTATTTGTACTTTCAATTAATAGATCATGTATTTCTAAAAGTATCTCTATGGAAGGGTGTCTTAAGGTTCAATAAGAAGGGGAAACTGAGCCCTAGGTACATCAGACCATTTGAAATTCTGGAAAGAATCAGAGCTCTAACATACCATCTTGAAATACCACTAAGTATCTCCAAAGTTCATAATGCTTTCCATATGTCATTGTTGAAGAAATAAATACCAAACCCAATGCATGTACTCACCTATGAAGAAATAGAGGTAGAACCTGATTTGTCTTACTGTGAAGAGCCTATCGGGATTCTTGACACTAGAGAAAAATTATTCAAAAATCAGACAAATCATATGGTTAAGGTTCTTTAAAGAAACCATAAAATGGGGGAAGCAATGTGGGAATCTGGGGATGTTATGAATAATAACCACCTAAATATTTTTAGTAGTCTTTATACATGGAAAATTTCGAGGATGAAATTTCCAAAGATGGGAATAATATAATACCCCAAAAATTTTATGGTATGTTTCTCTTAAATAATTTCAATTCATTAGATATCCTATATTGCATGAATCACTGAGTCTTTATGAAACAACACTTAGTTATTTATAGGATATAGTCATAACCTATCCATTAAACTCAAAATTTCCACTTTTGTGTTTTGAATTTTGAAAAATGGACATACATGGTTACAATCAGGGTGATATTTGGAGTTTGGTAGAATCAACAAAATTTTAGACGAATAGAAACTTACCCATATGAATAATAACATACCTTTATGAATAGTAACATACCCATATGAATATTAATATGGCTCTTATGAATGTTATCCTTACCCATTGTAAGAACTCAGACCTTTTTTTCAGGTATGTTTTCCTTTTATAGTCATTTTTTAGAAAAAGAGGAATTTCTAGAAATTTCCTAAGTACACATCATGTACTTTATGAGTACACGTCGTGTACTCAGTTACCATGGGTAGATGTGTGCTGTCCATGTAGCGGCCATGCACATGACCGTCTGGGGTGACTTGGAGGCTACCTAAAGCAGAGTACGGAAAAGGAAAGTATACGTTGTGTACTTATAAAGTACACACTATGTATTTTATTTTTTTTCATTTAACGTACTGGGGTCGCGTCTAATGGACAAAAACACATTCTTCTAGGTTTGGTTCATTAGAGAGTTCCCGTACGCTGCAAATCTTCGCCGAGCCCCTAGTGGTGCATCAGTCCTCCGAATCGAACACTGTTGGTTGCGTTGGAATCACATCGGTGAGTTCTCTCTTCTCCTAGAACACTAACCCATGATTTATCCTCTCTCGTAATATTTTCTCGGTTAATAATTTTGTGTGTTTTTGTATATCTACAGTGTTCTTGGGAGATTCAAGGATTGAGGTTCACTTATATCAATTTCCCAAAACCGAGGTAGGTGGTTTGTGCCTTTCTATTAAAAGTCTTTGAGTATTATGTGTAATTGTGCCCAGTACCCTTGAATCGTGTATTGTGTGTTTTCTGTTTTAGCCCTGTTTTTTTCTTCTTCCTTGTTTATATGCCCAAGTAGAGGTTAATTGATTGTGATTAGGGATAACTATTATTCTATTGATGTGTTTTCCCATTCTTGTATTGTTTATGACTGTTTGGTCTAGCATTGCCTGTTAGGATTTTGCCAGTTTCCCATGCCTAGCACTGTAGGATGGTGTGATTATTTATCTGATATGCTGAGATGCCATAGACTATTAGCCACGTAGTTATTGAGATTTACTTGGGCCATTACACTTTGTGATACTTGTTTACTTACATAGGGATGTCAGAACCTGGTGTAGTAGACCATAGGGATAATGGACGTAAGGGATTATCCAGAGTGTATTTATAATTTTATGATGTGAGACCACATGGGGAATTGACATTGAGTACTTCCTTAGAGTTTCTGTAGTTCATCAATGTGGGCCATAGGGGGAATTTATGTTGAGTTATTCCCCAGAGCACCTTTAGAATTGATACGAGACTATAGGGGGAATTGATGTTGAGTGCTTCCTTAGAGATTCTATACTTAGCTAAACCAGAGGGTGAGACTGTGTGTGCTTCCCAGAGGGTTTCTTGTGCTAGTTTGGTTGAACCAGAGGGGTTAGGTTGTGTGTACTTCCCATAGGGTTACCTTCTTTGATTATCTGCTTACTTGATTGCTTGAACTGTAGGAATTTTTACTGTTGTGTACTTCCTTGTTTACTGCATTCGTTTGCTTATTACCTTCTATATACTCATTGACTATTAGGCAAAGACCTTTTTGTGGTTGCCTTCTGGGATTTAGTCTCAAACCCTGTTTGGGTCATGATTTTAGGCCCAAACATATTATATTGTTGAAGGTATAGATAAGGTAAATTTCCCTTCAACTTCAGGTACTTGAGTGTTGTGGACCTGGAGAGCATGGGACCAAGCTAAGGCTTGCGATGTTGAGGAGTTTATCTGTTTTCTTTTGTACTTCGGTTTAGTATTATATTTCAGAATTGAGACTTATTTGGATGCTTTCCTATACATATATATCATGCATCACTTTATATATATGTGATCCAGTTGATATTTCTTCTAGTCTTCTGTTGTTCATTGTTTTATGTAATATTACTGCTTCCGCTATTGCTATCTATATTACTTCCTCTATGTTACTCTACCAATGGGGGCATAGTTTCCCCACTATCACACCCAAGGCCCTCGCTGCTAGTCAGTAGCCTCTCGTGTTCGAGGAAATTCCCTTGAGGCCATGTGACAAACCAGGTATGAGGAGCCTCTGGGTGGCTTCCTGAACCGGGATGTTACACCCATAAATGTGCAAAAAAATTTAGACACCTTACAAATGAAGATGAATATTTTAAGTGTTGGAATTTTTTGATTAAATGATGATTTTAATTAAAATAAATTCTCATATTTTAAAATTATTTTTGAAAAATGGAGTTCGTATTTGTATTCTATAGGTAAAAAATGGTTAGGTTGAATTTTTGGGATTTTTCTGAAATACTTGAATTTTTGATCAAAAGTAAAATATTATAAATTATGATAGATGCTAAATACATTATTTATTGAGTCATCGGTGAGGCACACTTGGTTAGAACTCACATGAACTTATTACTATTTTTGGTAATGGAATCATCACTATTGTTTATCTAAGAGAAAATAATAAAGTAATTATTAGAATATTATGAAACCCCTCCTCCCCTCCACTATATAAACCACCCCTCACCCCCCATTTTTATCTTAACTGTGGTCAATAATTTTTAATATTTTTAATATTAATTATGTCAAAAAACTAAGTTTAATACATTAGATAATATAAATTAATCTGATTTGAAATATGGAATCTATTTTTCCAAAAATTAATTCATATAATTGGAAAAAATAATTTAAAATTAATCCCGAATTAATGATTTGAAAATCTTTTTTCAAAGAGGAAATTCTAAAAAGTTTAAATAGTATTTATATCAAAATTCAAGATGAAAATGGTTATAATTACCTAAATTGGATTAATATAAATATAATTTAACTATTTTTTATTTTAACATCATCTTAAAAAAATTGGATTTTTTTAATTCTTTAAAAGAAATGACAATTCTTAATAAAAAACTAGTATTTTTCATTATTCATTGAATCATTTATCTTCTCTGAAAAGTCTAAAAAATTCACCCTATAAAAATTTTGATATTATGATTTCAAAAATGAAATTTTTTCAAATAAATTTTCAAAAAAGTGTCAAAAATTTGTTTTAACAATAAGTGTGTAAAAGGAAACAAATCAACTTTTTGGAAAAATACATTTTTCAAGCATAAAATTTGGTTTATTCTTATCTATTTTATAGAAAATATATAAAAATATTAATTTCATTAAGGTGATTCACAAAAAGTGGTTTTCTTAAGTTATTAATTTTTAATTCAGTTTTTTATAAAAATAGTTTTTTAGGAAAAAATTACTTTATTTTCAAATTGTTTTTATTTTCAATTATATTAATTGGTCACCAAATAATTCACTTAATATACATGTATAAACCATATATTTTAATAATTTAGTTAATTTAATTCATACCTTCCATTCTGATGGCTAGGTGATAAATATCTTAATGAATAATAATATTTTAACATTATTTCATGTTTCCTTTAAACATTGTGTTTCATATAACACAAAATATCAAAAAGATTAATTTCATTTGAAAAAATAAATTACAAAAAAATATTGATGTGTTTCATTCTACCCCCCTTAAATAAATTGTGTCCTTTTAATTTGAACTTGTGCTCGGTAAGAAAGGGTTTAACATTTGAAAATCTCATTGTGGGAAACCCACATCATAAAATTATTTAATAGAATTTCTTCTTGAAAAGTGAGAAAGAGTTGTGTTAAGTTCATCTATAATAACACATAATAGGATTCCAAATATGAAAACATCGGTGAGAAGTTAAAAAATGGGCATATAAGAGAAAACTAACACCCAAATACTAATGGACACTGATAGAGAACATGGTTAAGAGAGTGTAAGGGACTACAAATCCATAAACAAAATAGGTGTGGAAAATGTCTTTAACATCATAAAAATGATGAAAATAGAAAAGAATTTTATTGCAAGATCCTTTTCCTAATCTTTGGTAACTTTTATGAGAAAATATAATTACTTGATTTTATTCTATTTTATAAGTAAAATTTTCTCCTTCGGTTGTGCCTTGCCTGATTTCTACTTTATCTCTTACTCTAAGAGATGAATTTTTCATGTTTGAAACACTAAAACCCATCCATAAAATAATGATAATTAATTACTCCATTATCTAGTTACTATAAAAAAACAAAATTGTTAAAAAATAAGTGCATAAATATTCATATGTTAAAATAATGCATTAATATCTAAATTATCATCCAAAATTAAACTTAAACCATTCTATAAATGGTAAACCATATAGCCCTTCCAAAATAAAAAATTTATAAAGAATTTCACTAAATTTCTTAAACCTAATACCCCAAATATCATTAAGTATCTCCTGATTATCACATACCAAATATGAAAATAATATAGTCATATATTTTTCTAAATCACAATAATAACTATAATTACCATAAAAAATTAATGAAAACATACATAATTCCACATTCCTTGAATAAAGATGTATATTAGTAAATATATTACATAAATCTAATAATGTTATATACTCCATCAATGATAACATAACCCACTTTTTCCACAAATCATTAATCAAGTCCAAGGGTATCAATACTATCCAATTTACTTTATTCTTATCAATCATATCATTATCCAAACTAAGCACCATTTTCTTAACCTTAAGAACATATTAGTGGTTATATTCCATTAATCAAAATATCACATTTCCATTAAATAACTTTTAATGATCATCAGAACCATTCATTATAGTTTTTAATATCCTTAAGGAAAAACTTTTACTGAAAAGTCCTTATATATTTCATGACTTATATAACATAATTCAGGAATTACAATACATAAACACTTAAATCATACCACTTCTTTCACAAACCATTAACAAGGATTCATCATATTATTCATCAATACATGTTTCCTATAATATGAAATTTGAATCATGTCTTAATATTCATAAACCTCAATTTAGTCAAGATTCCCACATTTAACAAAAATAATATTGTTTGAACAGTATATATCATTCACATATCATTTGTAGTCTCCTCATCATTATCAATATAACCATTACTCATACCACCTTTCTAATTATCTTCATGATATTTCCCCTTAGGAAATATATTTTCATAATGCACGTAATTTCCACATTTGAAACATTCAATAATTAATAATATCATTAGGAGACCATTATTCTCATCCATTTTGTTAAAAAAACTCTTCATTGTTTTTATATAATTAATTACTTTTTATCCTTATTTTATACATTCAAAACATCTTCTTGTTCCTATAATACATCCAATTGGGTGCTTCTTCCCACATTCTCAACATATATGAAACTTAATATTCTTTAAATTATGGTATCCACCACCCAAACTCTCAAAGAACTCTATCCTTATCTCTTTGGTGAGTAAGATAGTTGGTTAAGGTGAAAGTTTTTAATCATGTATCGTGATAACTGATTAGTCATAATCATAAAATCCATCACCCCAGTTTTCATCCAATTATGTTTCTCATCAATACATTTTCTATCACATTAAACATTTATATAGTTTCTTCTAGTTCCCACCATTAACTAAAACCAAAAAACATAGTGTGAGAAACAATAATCATAATGAGGAACCAAAAAATCAACACAAATAAATTATAATATATCTAAATAATGACACCTTCTTTTTAATATATGAACCCTTAGGTTTATCCCAGGTCATTCATGGTCATTATTTAAATCCTTAATGATGGTTATTAAAGAGTTTGTGATTTTCCAAATCCCATCCCACAAGATTGTCAAAACATATATATAGTAAGGCCCATTTTCATACATTGGGTGAAGATCATGTCCAGATCAATGCACCCTTTTCATAGTTATTAACCCTAGTTACCTATGTTTCAAAACCACATCCACTTTTAGTTTCTATATAGGAATATAATTATTTATAAACCACTATATCTATCCTTTAAAAAAAATCGAAGAAATTTTCCAACACTTTGACCCATCCTTAGACATATCCTTAAATAAATTTCAAGATATATCCTCAAAATATTCCTATAGATATCAATAAAGTTTTATAATCCTAGTTTCTAAAAGTTAATAAAACATTTCCTATGTTACCAACTATAGAAACCCAGGATTTTCATATATAAATATCACATATTTTTACATTAATATTCAACAAATTTCATAAGAACTCTCCCTAGGACCATAATATTTTAGTTTATTTTGATATTATAAACATAACCTTATTATTTTTTTAAATATATTCAACATATCCCAAAAATATCTTCTCACATAGTATGCCTCTTAGGCATAACCAACCCAAACATTTTTCACAACCTATGAAAGGAAAAATAATAAAGGGTGGGATCAAATTCTCATTAGGGGTAGAAGATATAAATCTATGATAATATGAAAGAATAAGATTAGAATAAGGATATATAATCATAAACATAACTTATGAAGTTCATACCCTACCTTTCAGAGATCATAAACATGATTCATGGCATAAAACATTATCGTTTAAGAAAACATGGTCCATAATAGTTATAAATCATCATAAATCAATCAAAAACTATAATATCATTTCATAAAATCATTTAATATTTATAAATATATAAAACCATTTCATATGTTAAGGTTAACTACCAAGACATTCAAAAGAGTGGATCAAAAATTTTGAAATATTTCCCATTATGGATTAGGATGCACATGTTTCTCATAGTGGATCAGGGCACACCTGTTTTCTATAGTGCATTATGATGCACCTATTTACCATAGTGAATAAAGGCCAAAAAATTGTTTCCCATTGTAATATAATGATAGATAAATCATTACCCAATTCATTAGAGGTAGATATAGGTCCACCCATCTCATAATGAAAACCATGCCTATGTGTTCCAGAATATTAAAATCATTCATCATATCATCACAATATAACCCATGTAAATAAAATAGATTTCCTAAACATTTCATAAATTATCCTTATCATAACCCATGAAAATTAAATGGGTTTCATAAACATTTCATCAATATAAACATTATAAATAATAAGGATGGTATCATTCAATCTTATCTCTTGTAAATCATAAATAACATAAAAGGACATCATATTAGATGGAAAATTATTTTGAAAGATCACTTAAAACATTTCTTAAGGAATAGTGCCTTTCCAATTTGGAAAAAACTTTTTAAAACACAAAAAAATTGAAATAATTTTCCTTAAAAATAACCTTGGAAACTTATAAAGAAAGACTTAAAATAATTTAAAACATTTCTTGAAATAAATATCCATTCCATATTAAAAATAAAATCGTAAGACTAAAAAATCATAAAACATTTTGGAAAGAATTTTCTTTGAAAATAAACTTTAAAAACTATAAAGGAATGTTTAGAACAATGGGTTGTTCATGACAGTGCAAAATATTTTTCATTTTGTACATGTTAAAACAAATATTCCTTTAATATTTTCAATAAAATCCAAACAGAAATTATTTTAGAAAATAACATGAAGATTAAATTAAAAAAATAAAAGGAAAATCATGGGTAAAAATTTATTTAATAAATCTTTTTTAGTGATTAAAAAAAATTGGAAACATTTTTAGAAATTGTGACTTCGGAAGAAAATGATTTCCGGTCTAAAAGAGAAATAAAGTTAGTTTTCTTTTAAAATCATTATTTAAAACACATGAGAACATAAATAAAGGAAAATTAATGGAAAAAATTTATTCCAATGAAATAAACATCGGATAATAAATTTCAGGAGTTTCTTGAGATATGGTTTATAATATTTCATCACAGGAAGCACAAACATAAACAATCTTGAAAAATGATGAGATTATATCATAAAACCCTTAGCACATTGGTAAATTTTGGACCATAAACCCCATTAAAAATATATAATTAAATTTATATGTAAATAAAAAAAATTAGGATAATAAACATAAAATAAATTCATTTTAAGTATATACACTACAAAAAAAATAAACACGTTGTGAAAATGGCATGTGTCTCTGTCACACTCAGTTTTTCATGTCTTTGTTTTGATCTAGTTCATTAGAAATCATGATCCTTTTTTTGGGTCATGGGTGAGATTAATGTTGATTTTTTAAGTTTAATCTATGTATAATCACCCTAATTTGGGTTCCCCAATTCTTGTTTAGTAATTTTTGGAGAAAGGGTGGTTATTTCATGATTTGGGCCAACCATGAGCCCATTTTCAGATTTAAAAACCAAATTTCATTCTTTTATAACTCCTTCATTTTCCAACATTTTTAATTCCTTCCAATTAAAAATTTTCCTCCACTAACATATTAAAACTACCATATCCTTTTTTACCCCTTATAAATTCTTAAGTATGGTGAATTTGGGTTACTTATTTAGGTATTGGGCCAGCCCGTGGACCCATTTCCAGCATTACAAATAATAATGTGTTTATTTAATATATTTTTCATTTTTTAATATTTTCCAGTGATTACCCCTCTCATTCGAATACAAAATATCTATCCTAACTCCCATTATTCGATTTACCTCATTGGAGCTCATTTTCATCGCATATTAGGGAGAAAGTTCTCAGGTTTCCTCAAAACGTCCAGAATTGAGAAGGTAAAGTTTTTCATCCATAAATAATTCAATTAGTACTATTTTTTCCAAAAATCTTATTTCCCTTGTTCTTTAAGACCTTATGAGCCTCTAAAAGAACTTCCAATCCATTTACTTTTCTCTTAGGGTGCAGATCTAATGGAAGACGAAAAGTTTTCTAGGTGGCAAGGTGAGATTCCTTCCACTTTCTCCTTTCTCCTCATCGTCCTTTCATTATTTCTTGGTTTTATATTCTACCATAGTAATTTTAGACCTATTTTTATATTATTCCATGATATTTTATGGGGGTTTTGTTCTTTTTGGGTTGGTTTTCATAGGTTTAGGGTTTATAAACCCTCAGATGGTGATATTGGGTGTGCGCTTCCATTACGCCAAGGATTTGAGGTAGGATATCCCTTAGACTTGCCTTTATCATTTAAGTTTCATAATTTCTAATTTTTCACACCTGATATATATTTTTATTAATGTCTTTCATCCTTTTTATAATTATCTTGGTTTGAAAAAGGTTTTTTTTAAGCTTTGTTTTGTGAAAGGTAGTGTTGTTTTGTCATAAAACTACACACCAATTGTTTGTTTAAATGTTACGTTATCTTTCACACCTAGTTTTTTAGTTTTATAAACCGTTTTATGGAATTATTAACATGTTCCGGTATATGTAATAAAATATGGCATGCAATTGGTGTTTCATTCCTTGTACGATGCTTAAAAAAATTGTTTAAAAGTGCATGTCATGTGTTCGGTAAATTCCAGATTGAATTTTATGTGTCAAGTGTGATTTAAAAATTATTATTTTTTATTTATAAATTCATTGGAATAATTGAAAATTTTATTTTGTGTCATTCAATGCCTTTCTAATGTGTATTTTGTTTTACAAACAAATGGGTTTTGGTTTACAACATGTTTTGGCCCGAGTTGCGAAAAAATGGCCCGTTCCACATCCTTATGAAAATGGTTGTGTTTTAAATATGTAACCTGAGTGTTTTAATGGAATTATGAAAGTGGATTGATTATTTAAATGATATTTATACACCTCAATAATAAAAGTTAAATGCATACATTTTTCAAATGTTAGTTTCGATAAAGGCTTAAAGGCTCGTTTCACATTTTTTTTATAAAAATGTTTTCCATGTGTATTTCATATTCCATCTTTTGGGAAAATTTTATGGTTCATGAAATTGATTTATTAATTGATTTGGGGGCTTAAAAATATTTTTTTATAGGGTATTGATGAGTTTTTTCCTTAAAATATCATTTTTAATGGATTTTATGTGCAAACCCTCGTTATACTTCTTGAAATTGTTTTATGAAAATTTAGGTGGTTTATTGATCCGTGAAAGAAATGTGAGATATGTGTGTGTCCTGTCTGATGTGTGTATTGTTTTTAAATGTAATATTCATGAGAAAATGGTATTTTATATATGTTTAAATTTTTTTATCACAAAAAGGGAAAATCTGGGTATCTAGGTGGGTGGACGTGTACTAGTATGCTAGTGATCACGTGGGGTTTGGCCCCTATTTCACGTAGCAACTTTAATGATGAAAACACTTACTAAACAATGATGATGATGTTGGGGAACCACTACATTATCAGTATACTCCCTACTAGCGGCTTGTGTTCATGAGAACGGATATTTTGATGGTTACTTCCACCGAGATACGAGGTACCTGGGGCCCACAATGAACTAGTGCCTAGGGGTGTTTCCGAGACTTGTGCTCATTTGAAATTTTGTACTCATCATCGGCATACGGTGTTCTTAGTTGGTAAATTCAGTAGTTTATGTGTTTTATTTAAAATTTTAACATATTTAAAGCATCCCTCTTGAAAAATATTTTCATTTTCAAGTTTCACCTCCTTGAAAATTGTTACTAGAATTCTTATTTATAAAACATGAAAGTTTTGTCTGGAAGTGTTTTTTATAGCATGGGACCTCATTTGGAAAAAATACCTTTATATCTTGTATTTAAAACATGAATTTTATGTTTATTTTATTTTAAATTAAGTACATTGGGAATAGAATATCGGGCTATCCAACTAGGTTTTAATACTCATGCCTATTGTGTTCTTCTGTTTTTAACCCTTGTACAAGTTTCAGCTTGAGTTTGATCGCCTTGGGCGACGTGAGATCATTCTGTTGGAGAGTAACTAGCGGGTTCACATGGAGTTAGTTGGTTATCAGGTTTTTTTATTTGATTTTCTTTTTTAGTTGTACTTTAAATTTCTTGTACAAATAATGTTCAGTTAAATTTTTATAAAAATATATTTTGGGTGGTCCATTTCATTCCAATGTTTGTATGATTGTTTAACTTTTAGCTAAAATGTTCCCTTTTTAACTCTATTGATGTCATTGGTGCTTATCGCCATCCTAGTAGGATTGTAAACTCCTTTCGAGACTTGTCGAGGGATGGCCTGGGTGACCAATTCAAGGTCGACTCGGGCTGGTTCATGAAAGAATGGTATTAAAGGAGGTCAAATATTAGCAGACATTTCTTTCTAGAGAACCCTTATTATTTGGTGGATTTCAAGTAAAATGGAGTAGGATTGTTGGGACTTGAAGGGTAAGTGTGGGAAGAGAGTCACAAACTCTTTCTCGTTCCGATACTCGGGTTTCCACGGGAAGTCTGATTTTGTTAATGTCCTTTGTTCTTGTTTATTGTTTGGTGCTGGGATATGACAAGGGGAGTCTGACTAATCGCCTTTGTGAGCTCAGAGGGCCTGGAAATCCATGTTGATCTGGGGCATGGTCCAAATAAGTCTCTCGGTTTTGGTGTTGTGTTTGACATATGGCCGCCAACCATATGGTCAATTCACCCACTAACACTAGTTCCCTTTTTGGGTCCCTTGGACCGTTCTTGAATTTTGAATTTTTGTTTGGAAAATCCTTGTGTGAAAATTGTGGAAATGGGTTTTAAAGGAAGGATTGGATTTTGAAAAGTGGAAAAAGGGGTTTTCAAATAATTAAATATAATAATGGTTTTGGAAGGTTGTGTTTTTGTGAAAAGAATTTGGAGGAAGTGGAAATTATTTAATGGGATTGGATTATCCAAAATCTAAACTTGTTTTTTGTTGGAATAAATTGTTTTGAAAGTGTGAATTATTTTAAGGTGATTCTGAATCTTTGTTTTAAATGGGGTGTTTGTGGATGTTTAAAATTATTTTAATCTGATGAATTGGTTTTGGAAATTTGTTTTGAGCGGTTTTCGTTTTTGTATAAAGGGTATTGGTCTCAATGGCCATCAGATTATAAAAATATACCTTGCTGAATTTTAGAAAATTGGAAGGGGTTGTTTGGAGTATCTTGGTTGTTTTGAAATTTGTTAAAAATTAAAAGGGGTAGGTTTTTAAGCAAATGGTTCTTGATGAATTTTGGTTTGTTTTTTGAAATCAGAAAAGGTTTTTTACTTGGTGGTTAGTGTTCCTTTTGAAGGTACATGATTTTTGGAATGATGTTGTTTTGTTTTATCCTTTGGTTTTTTCATGGGTGCTCACATGCATGGTTTTATTGATATCTGGAAGGATGGCCTATATGGAATTATGGTTGGGTTCCTGGGGTGGCATGTAAATGTGCATGTGGGTGAGACTTGATGAAACACCACTGGTGAATGTGGAAACCCACCAAGTTAGTTTGTTTTTCAAAAGTGTTTTGAGATGAAAAATTTTGGAATTTTTTTATAAACCGATGGTTATATGGCTAGTTTTTTCTATGTATTAGAATAATTTTTTATTCAGTGTGCTTCCTTGTGATCTATAAGTCATACTCTTGTTGTGTATTGATATGAGATCTTGTTGGTGTCTTGGTTTTGGAGTAATGATTAGTGGGTTTCTAAAGATGTGGTGGATGTTGTGATTTAGCCATGGATAGTTCTCCATTGGAAATATTTAATTTTTATCAACCTAAGGGTTCATTTAAAATGTTAAATACACCTATTAAGATGATTCTTTATCCCATTTTTTGGAATAGAAATCTGTTTGGGATTGATTGAAAGTTCTTCCAGGTCGTGATAATTATTTTGGACATAGAAGTTTTTTTGTGATGTTGATGTGTTTCATTGTATTCCTTGTCCATTATGCTCCTACTTTGGAGTGAGAGTGAATTTTGATATGTATCTATGAGTTCTTATTTAGATGAAGGTTTTTTGTTGATAAAGTGAGTCTTTTTTAGTGGTGTGTTCCTTAGCACCTGATTTCGTTGTAGCAGATGGTTCATGAATCAGGGCTCTAGACATAGGCCTCGGAGTGAAGCTTTACACGCAGTCAAAAAATATCCAAAGGTGTGGAGTGAATAAATAGGCTCCTGCCTCCACCATTTTGGTAAGGTTGTTTCTACTCTATTCTGGTTCCTTATCACTCTGAATTTCTTCTTGTCTCAATGAGTGTGGTGGACTTACCCCTCACACAGTGTATATGGTTATGCCTTCATGGATGTGGGTTTCTGATCAATGTCCCTGTGTGGACCGCCTGTGTAAATCAGGTGTGGTCTTGGTATTACCTGTTCTTATATGGAGGGTTTTTGGTGGTTCATATATTTATTTTGTGGTTTTAGGGGCCCAATGATTGATTCCCCTTCCCTCCCTTCCCCGAGTGGTTGGGGTTTTGATCTGTGCCGAAAGTGTGGGCCTAGTTCTTGTACCCTCCATTCGGAAGTGGGTAGTTTAAATGTTCATGTTATAACCCTATTAAATTGGGTTGGTAGGTTGTCATGGGAGATTTTTGGTGGACTTTTGAAAGTGAGTCCCAATTCTATTAATGTTTAATTCTTGTTTTTCGTTTCTAGTAGGGTTCTAATGGTGGAGAGACCCACCACGGGTCTCGTTGATTTTTCATCCTAAGAACTTATCTTGTGATATTTGTTTCTTAATAGTGGGGATTCCATTCCATAATACACTGGAATATTTGGTTTTTGTGATTTCTCTTTGTTTTGGGTGATTGTTGGGTTCTTTGGTAGAAGTCCCAACAACCGGGTTCTTGGTTTTCTTATGGAGGTAGTGACCCGATCTTTCAGTTGATTCTCGAGAAGTGGTTGAGAGTTGGTGTTTTGGTTGAGTTAAGATGATTAAGTTCCGATAATGGTGTATGGTGTGTCATTATATTCTGAGGCTAGACCATATTGATCAAGAATCCTTATGTTTTTATCAATCATTTGGAATGTGTTGTGGCTTTCTGGGGGCGGAAAACATTAATGGTGAGGAGAACTGTCACACCCAGTTTTTCATATCTTTGTTTTGATCCAGTTCATTGAAAATAATGATACTTTTTCTTGGGTCTTGGGTGAGATGAATGTTTAGTTTTTAAGTTTCATCTATGTATAATCACCCATATTTTTGTTCCCCATTGCTAGTTTAGGAGTTTTTGCAGAAAGGGTGGTTATTTAATGATTTGGGCCAACCGTGAGCCCATTTCCAAATTTAAAAACCAAATTTGTTTCTTTTATAACTCCTTAATGTTTCAACATTTCTCATTAATTCCACTTACCACTTTTCCTCCACATATATATTCAAACTAAAATAACCTTTTTTACCCATTATAAATTCATAGGAATGGTGAATTTGGGTTACTTATTTAGGTATTGGTCTATCCCATGGGCCCATTTCCAGTTTTAAAAATAATAATTTGTTTATTTTATATATTTTTACTTTTTTAATATTTTTTGGTGATTCCACCTCCCATTAGAATAAAAAATACCTATACTCACCCCCATTATAAATTTTACCTTTTTTGAGCTCATTTTCATTTCATATTAGGTTGAATGTTATCAGGTTTCCTCAAAACTTCCTGAATTGAGAAGGTAAATTGTTTCACCTATAAATCATTCAATTCGTACTATTTTTCCCACAAATCTTTTTTCCCTAGTTATTAAAAACCTTAGGATCCTCTACAATAAGTTACAATCCATTCCATTTTCTCTAAGGGTGCATATCTAAGGGAATATAGAGAGTTTTCTAGGTGGCAAGGTGAGATTTCTTCTCTTTTCTCCTTCCTCTTCCTCCTCCTTTCATTATTTCATGGTTGTCTATTCTCCCCTAGTTATTTTAGACCTAGGTTTATTTTATACCATGTTATGTTAGGGGGGTTTTGTTTTGGGTTGGTCATCATAGTTTTAGGTTTTATAAACCCTCGGATGGTGATATTGGGTGTGCGTTTCCATTAAGCCAAGGATTTGAGGTAGGATATCCCTTTAACTTGACTTTGTCATTTAAGCTTCATCATTTTCTTATTTTTCACACCTGATATATATTTTATTACTATTTTTCAGACTTTTTATTATTTTCTTGGTGTGAAATGATTTTTTTAAGCTTTGTTTTGGGAAAGGCAGTGTTGTTTTGTCATTAAAGTGCACACCAATTGTTTGTTTAAAAGTTATGTTATCTTTCACACTTGGTTTGTGAGGTTTAGAACCTGTTTTATGGTATTTTGAACATTTTATGGTATATTTAATAAAACATGGCATGATATTGGTGTTTTATTCTATGGCATGTGCTTAAAATAAATTGTTTTGTTTAAAAGTGCATGTCATGTGTTTGGTAAATTGCCCAGTTGGATTTTATGTGTTATGTGTGATTTAAAAATTATTTTTTTGGATTTATAAATGTATTTTATGAATAAAAAATGTTATTTTGGGTCCTTAAATTTCTTTCTAATTTGTATTTGGTTTTAAAAACAAATGTTTTTTGGTTTACAACATGTTTTGGCCTGAGTTTCCGAAAAATGGATCGTTTCACGTCCTTATGAAAATGGTTGTGTTTTGAATATGTATCCTGAGTGTTTTAATGGATTTATGAAAGTGGTTTTATTCTTTAAATTTTGTGTATAAACCTCCATAATAAAATTTAAATTCATACCCTTTTCAAATGTTAGTTTTCAGAAAGGCTTAAAGGCTTGTTTGCCATTTTTTTATAAAAATGGTTTTCATTTTTATTTCATGCTTTATCTTTTGGGGCCATTTTATGGTTCCTAAAACTGATTTATTAATTATTTTTGGGGCTTAAAAATCTGTTTTTATATGTTATTGATGGGTTTTTTCCTTAAAATATCATTTTTTTAATGTATTTTATGTGTAAGGCATCGTTATACTTCTTGAAATTGTTTTATAAAACTTTAGGTGGTTTATTGATCCGTGAAAGAAATGTGAGACATGTGTGTGGAATTTTTGATGTGTGTATGATTTTTAAATTTATTCTTTATGATAAAATTGTATTTTGTATATGTGTAACTTTATTGATCACAAAAAGGGAAAACCTGGGTATCTAAGTGGGAGGACATGTACTAGTATGCTAGTGATCTAGTGGGGTTTGGCCCCTATTTCATGTAGCAAGTTTGACGATGAAAACACTAACTAAACTATGATGCTCATGGTGGGGAACCACTAGGTTATAGGTATTCTCCCGACTAGTGTCTAATGTGCACGAGAATGGATATTTTGATGGTTACTTCCACCGAGATACGAGGTACCTGGGGCCCACAACGAACTAGTGCCTAAGGGTGTTCCTGATACATGTGCTCATTGGCTATTTTGTACTCATTGTCGGCATACGGTGTTATTAGTTGGTAAATTCAGTTTTGTGTGTGTTTTATTTAAATTTTTACCATATTTAAAGCATCCCACTTGAAAACTATTTTCCTTTTGAAGTTTCACCTCTTTGAAAATTGTTACTAGCATTCTTGTTTATAAAACAAGCAAGTTTTTGTCTGGTAATTTTTTTTCTAGCATAGGACCTCATTTGGAAAACATACCTTTATATATTGTATTTAAAACTTTAAATTTATGTTTATTTTATTTTAAAGGATTTGAATTGGGAATAAAATATCAGGCTGACCTACTAAGTTTTAATACTCATACCTATAGTCTTCTTCTATTTTTAGCCCTTGTGCATGTTTCATCTTGAGTTTGATCACCTTTGGCGATGTGTGATCATTGTGTTGGAGAGAGGCTAGTGGGGTCATGACGCACGCCTGTCATGGGGCATGGAAAAACAATATTTTATTTACCTAAGTATAGTATAGCAGTTGATCCTAGGTAGTCTCCCGAAGAGGAGTGCACACAAAAGAAGGTTGTCATTTTTTGTTGGTTTTCTTAAAAAGATTGGTTTTAATTAATATGAATGTCTATGAGAGAAACAAAAAACATAAATTGATTGATTTTAACAAATTATAAAGACGGTGATCGGATTAGGTTCGGCTAGACTTAGTGTTGTGCCATCATGGTTTCCAAATTTTATATCTTCTTCTTCCTTAAACTGGTAAGAGAGATGTGATGAGAATTTTCCTTTCTAAAACCTTAGATTGGTCTATCCTCCTTCCAATGTGTTTAGGGTTGTAGAAGGTCTCTTGATTAATTAGAGAAATCTCAGACCTGGAATTTTTGTTCCCTAATAAACCAAGATTTCAACATACAATCCTACACATGTGCTTGACAACCGTCGAGCAATCACCACCCAACCCTAATCATGTTCCACCGTATACAGATTAGAATTGGGTGGAGGGAGATGTGATCATCGACCAAAGCAATTTATAATTTCAGAATAGAAACCTTAACACACCAGCATTCGGAATTTAATACTGAATTATGAATTGAAACCAGAAGAAGAAAGAAGAACAAATTTTATTCATTCCAATCACAAAAACTCAAACACAACACATTGGTCCAGCCTCCCCTCTTTCCGATCACTCAAATGAAACTACCCCTCCATGGATGGGGTAAGAGAGATAATGCGGGAGAGGAGATACATTTACAAATAAAAGAAATAAAATAAAAAGCTGAGAATTTCTTCTCCTTGGTGTCCCAGAAGGAATGGGATGGAGAATGGGATGTGTTGAGGAGGAGTTCTCCTCCTTTTATAGCCAGATTTCTGTCCTCCGAATGTTTTCGCATTTTTGAGCCAATAAATGAGCTCTTCACGTGTTGAGCCCTTCTTCAATATTGTTCATAATTGTCGTTTCCGAGTCCCCTAAAAATATCATAGTATTTGGACAGGTATGCCGAGAGTTATAGCCTTTTTACTCTGATCATTTATTCTGTCCAGTCAGAATCTCCAAATTGTCAAACCCCGGATTAGGAAGCTTTAATGGACCCTCAAACGGACGAATCCCGTGGTGCTTCCTTAATAAAAGATTCTCCAAAACTCCTTGTGCGTCCACCCACCTAATGTTGCAAGGTTTGGGCCCACAATGGATGAGTTATGGATCCCACACCAAAACTAGGAAGAACTGGAAACAGTTTTCTTGAGCCAACTTGTGAGCTTCTTTGGAGCTTCCATATGGCCGATTCAGCTTTTAGTCCAAAAATAGTAAATGAAGCCCTATATGTGTAGAATCTGTAAAAGAAATAATTTTTCAATTAAAATTAATGTAGATAATGTTATGGCCAAAATACAGAAATAAGTTAAAACTGTTAAAAATCCAAAATGGCCAATTTTTACAATTCAGCTCAAAATAACACCAAAATCATAAAAATGAAACAATTAATCTTAGAGGAACACTTTTGTGAGTTTAAAATAGTGATATTCAATATATATTAATTGAAAATATTTGTTCTATCAATTCCCCCACACTTAAACTATTCTTGTCCTCAAGCATAAAATCCCAACATGGAATTCAAAGGACACCAATGTCACCAATATTTAAATTTCAAATGGAATAAAATAAAATTATTATCAATGTCCAATCAAATTTTCCAGTTCCACAAAAATACCAATTTAATTTCCCTTTTTTCAAAGAAACAATCAATTCATACATTTTACTTTTCCCCTTTGAAAAATAATGAAGCTTCTCCTTTCATTCATTCAAGCTTCTCAATTTATTATTATTAAACATGCCAAATCATGACCTACCTCACTTTTGAATATTTTCTCTCATCACTCATGATACAATTAATAGTGCAGTTATTCTCATATCATGAGAACATGCTCCTTATCCATAGGCTTGTAAAGTAACTACTTTCTCCACTTTGTAAAGACAAAACACACATAATATCATGAGGACTTGCAATAAAGGTTCAAATGACTCTGTGGCTTAGGGTTGGTGGGTAAATGATTGAAATAATTTAAGGCCAGAAGTAGGAGGTTTGACTCTTAAGTACAATGCATGATTAATCAAGTGAAAACACAAGATGAACCTCACTCAAATCCCCTTGAAATGTGAATCACAACACCACTCCCTTTTCAATGACATGGGTCATGAGTCAATAAATGATTATAAAGAATGATATCATCCAAGTTCTCCCTGTTTTTTTGTAAAGCTCCAGAAAGGCACAGCTTTATTTTCTTTTTCTTTTTTGTGTAAAGCTCCAGAACGGCACAGCTTTATTTTAATTTTTTTTTCTTCTTTTTTTTTTATGGAGAACCGGATGAAATGAAAGAAGCATAATGAAATGATGACTCATGCCCAATTTTCTAATAATACATTGCCCAAAATGATAACGCACACATTACACCACCCAAAAATGATACATATCCCAAGGAACGCACATGAAAGGCCCTTCCCCCACACTCAAACTTGAAATAACCATGCAAAAATACTAAAAGTGCGGGTAGGTAAGGAAAAATTGGATTGTAATGTGGCTTAAACCTATAAGGCAATTCATGGAATCTAAGGGCTTACGAAGGATAAATGTAAAGGTGGGTCTTAGGATAAAATGTGGCTAGGCAAAGAGATGCCTCAATCATTTTAAATGTGGTTTTATACAGTCATAGCTTTGACAAGTTTCAATACAAGTTCTAGTAGGTGGCACATCCCAAGATTACTCAAGAAATATGCTCAAGATAAAATAGGAAATATTTTGTCTAGAAATCCTCTCAGGAATGAGAATATGATATTAGACAATCACTTATGGCATGATTAATAATAACAAATTAATTCACATGAATTTCATAAATTCAAAGAATGAAAAATGGAAGGGAAATTTCATTTACATGAATCAATTAATTCCCTTAAATCATGAGTCCTTATTTCAATATCCTTGCTTCACTTTAATCATCCAATTATCCATTTTAATTATTCAATCTCATTAACATTGAAATCTAAAACATAGAATCACTGGATTTCTATGAAACTCATGTCTCCTAGAGAAGTCAAGTAAAACATGAATTCAAGTGTGGGCATGCCTTTTTTTGATTAATTCTTTAAAAAAATGTAGGGAATAAAGTCGGATAATATAGAATTGAAAATCATACTCCCCTGTCAAATGGATCCTTTTCTTCACGATGTATAATCCCACGACACCCTCTTCATTAATGGACCTAAACAAAATGAAAATAATTGATAGTGCAGGCCCGTTCAATCATGCTGGTAAATGACTAAGAAGACAAGTGGAAAAAGGGGGAAATGCGGGTTGCCTCCCGGTAGCGCCTTTGTTTAATGTCGTTGGCTCGACAAAAAAAACAATTTTTTTTTTTGAAAAATCTCCTGGACTACAAGATTTCCTCCCCCACACTTAATTTATGCAGTGTCCTCAATGCATGTAAATGGAATTTTTTATGTATGTTTAAAAAAGATGGAGTTACTGCATTTAATAAAGTGTAAAGGAATGATGCAACCTGGTAGGTTTTCATTTGTATTCAGGGTGAAGGAGTGTGATCTCCTCCACTAGTTCTTGAGGTACGGTCCCATGGAACTTCTTCAGCCTCTGCCCATTTATAGTGAATGTCTTTCCTCCTCCTTCCTTTTGAATCTGCACAGCACCAAAGGGATATACATGAATAACAGTAAAGGGGCCTTCCCATCTGGAACGAAGTTTACCTGGCATAAGCTTAAGTATGGATTTTAAGAGTAACACGTGATCTCCAGGGTTGAAGGTTCTTGGTTGAATTATCTTTTCATGGGCCATCCTTGTTCTCTCTTTATAGATCATTGAGTTTTCAAAAGATTCCCTTCTAATTTACTCTAACTCTTGCAACTGCAATCTTCTTTCTTTCCCAGCTTTCTCAAGGTCCAGATTCATCTCTCTTACCACACAGTAGTCTCTATGATCCAAATCCACAGGAAGGTGGCAACCCTTTCCATAGATCAATCTATAGGGACTCATCCCTATCGGTGTTTTGTAGGCCGTTCTGTATGCCCATAATGTATCATCTAACTTTTGGCTCCAGTCCTTCTGGTTGGTTTTAACAGTCTTCTCCAGAATGGATTTGATTTCTCTATTAGAGACTTCTTCTTCGCCATTTTTTTGGGGATGGTATGGGGTAGATGTTCTATGATGCACCCCATACTTCTTCAGCAATGCATCCATTTTCCTGTTGCAGAAATGAGTTCCTTGATCACTGATGATTGATCGTGGCATGCCAAACCTACAGAAAATGTTAGCCCTAACAAAATCACAAACAACTTTTGCATCATCAGTTCTGGTTGCTTTTTCTTCCACCCATTTTGAAACATAGTCTACAGCCAAAAGAATATATGAATTTCCAAATGACATTGGGAATGGTCCCCTGAAATCTATTCCCCAAACTTCAAAAATTTCACAAAAGGTTATTGGTTTTTGTGTCATTCCATGTCGTTTGGATATGTTACCAGAAAATTGGCATTTTTCACATCTTTTACAAAATTTATATGCATCCTTGAATAAGGTGGGCCAATAGAGTCCAGATTCTAAAAATTTTCGGGCAGTCCTCTGAGGTCCAAAGTGGCCTCCACATGATAATTTATGACAAAATTCAAACACTGATTCAATTTCACTTCTTGGCAAGCATCTTCTTATGATTTGATCATTACAAGTTTTCTACAGAAACGGATCTTCCCAAATGTAAAATCTTGATTCAGATATAAGCTTAGTTGTTGATGAGAGCTTAGATGAGAGGGTACCTGAGATGTTACCAAATAGTTGACAATGTTGGCATACCATGGTACTTCACTGTTGATGATGTAGATTTGTTCTCTAGGAAGCTCATCATTAAGTGGTTTCTGCTTTGGTATTTCTGTTTCAGCGGTGTGGGGTAGTCGACTCAGATGATCAGCCACTTGATTTTCAGTCCCCTTCTTATCTTTGATTTCCAAATTGAACTCTTGTAAGAGTAGCATCCATCTCACCAACCGTGGTTTAGCATCCGCCTTTTTCATTAAGTACCTAAGAGCTGCATGATCAGAAAAAACAACAACTTTAGTGCCCAGAAGATATGATCGGAATTTATCTAGTACAAAAACGACTGCAGGGAACTCCTTCTCTGTGGTTGTGTAATTTATTTGTGTTTCATCCAAGGTCCTTGATGCGTAGGAGATGACTTGAGGCTTGCTGTCAATTCTCTGTGATAGAGCGGCTCCCACTACTTGGTTGGATGCATCACAAAGTATCTCGAAAGGGTAATCCCAATTGGGTGGTTGCATTATTGGTGGTGTTATCAGACTTTCCTTTAATTCATCAAATGATTCCCTACATGCACAATCAAAATTAAAGTTAGCATCCTTTAAAAGTAATCTTGAGAGAGGGAGAGAAATCTTACTGAAATCCTTGATGAATCTTCTGTAAAATCCTGCATGCCCTAAAAAGGATCTAACATGTTTGACACAAGTTGGATATGGTAAGGAATTTATTACATCAACTTCTGATTTATCAACCTCAATCCCATTTTGTGAAATTATGTGCCCCAACACTATCCCTTTTTCAACCATGAAATGACATTTTTCAAAATTTACGACAAGGTTCTTTTCAATGCATGTTTTCAAAACTTTTTCCAAATTTCCCAAGAAATGATCAAATGAATTTCCAAAAACTGTGAAATCATCAAGAAACACCTCCAAGAAATCCTCAATGTGGACCGAGAAAATACTCACCATACACCGTTGAAATGTACCTGAGGCATTGCATAGCCCGAAAGGCATCCTTTTGTAGGCAAATTTTCCAAAAGGGCAGGTGAAGGTTGTCTTCTCCTGGTCTTCTGGTGCAATTGGTACCTGAAAATATCCTGAGAATCCATCTAAAAAACAGTAATGAGTATTTCCAGCTAACCTTTCAAGCATCTGATCAATGAATGGAATAGGAAAGTGATCTTTTCTGGTAACTTGATTTAGCTTCCTATAATCTATACACACTCTCCAGCTGTTTTGTATTCTCATGGGGATCAGTTCATTTCTTTCATTTGTAACAGTGGTCAGGCCAGTTTTCTTGGGGACTACATGAATTGGGCTGACCCATTGAGAATCAGAGATTGGGTAAATGATATCAGCTGCTAATAATTTCTCAATCTCTTTCTTAATGACCTCCATGATTGTGGGATTGAGTCTTCTTTGAGGTTGTCTAACTGGCCGAGATTCACTTTCTAAAAATATCCTGTGAGAGCATACCTTAGGGTTGATTCTAGGAATATCACCTAAACTCCATCCTATAGCTTTTAAATTCCTTTTGAGAAGGTCAATCAATGTTTGTTCTTGTGAATGGGATAGGTTATTGGAAATGATTACTGGTAATTTCTCTCCTTCCATTAGGTAAGCATACTTCAAGTCACATGGAAAAGGCTTCAATTCTAAACATGGGGGTTGTTCAAGGGATGATATTGCATTTATGTTTGCTACATCTAATGTTGAATTCTCTAGAATAATCTTACTTCCTCTTAACAAATCATCAAAAAAATCAGATTTTACCTCATCCTCCAACATGATATCAGAATTTTTAGGTTCATGGGAGTTATAAAATTCAAATGAAGAGTGTTCTCCCACAGATAACAAGTCATGAAGCATACCTGAGTCTTCAATTGGTTCTATACCTTCATCATGGGAGATTTCATAAAGTGATTGATTGCTGGACGGGTGTTTCATCATATCAATAATATTGAAGTGTATCGTACTATCTCCGAGCTCCATGGTGAGTGTTCCTTCATGCACGTTGATGATTGTCCTTGCTGTTTTCAGGAATGGTCTCCCTAGGATGATGGGAGATTGGGATGGTGCTCGGTCTTCCTCCATGGTAAGGACATAAAAGTCTGCTGGAAAGATTAATCCTCTCACTCCTACAAGTACATCTTCAACGACTCCAGCTGGGAAAATGGTGGATCTGTTTGCTAATTGTACCACCACCCGAGTTGATTTTAGTTCTCTGATCTGCAAAGATGAAAACACAGAGTGAGGCATCACATTTATCGAAGCTCCAAGATCACATAGTGCATCAATAAAAGTTAATGAACCGATAGTGCAGGGAATAGATAAAGTCCATGGATCTTGACATTTTTGCGGTATCGGTGGTGTGATCAATGTTGAGACGCTTCTTTCTAAGTTGATTCTTTCATTTCCATCTAGCCTCTTTCTTTTAGTACATAGATCCTTCAGAAATTTTGCATATTTAGGGATTTTCCTGATTGCATCCAGTAGTGGAATGTTAATCTCAACTTTTTGGAATGTTTCCTGAATTTCCCGTTGAATTCGTTCTTCTTATCCCTTATTTGACTCAACCAATGCTGATGGGAATGGTGCTGGAATATCCTTTTTCTCCCTTTGTTGTTTCTGCAATGGTGTTTCTAGTCTTTCTTTCTTGAACTTTGTTCTTTCTACTTTTTTGTTGACTCCATCTTTTGGTTGGATAGGACGAGCTTCAGCAGGTTCCCTAGATTCATCCTCCTTATATTGTTCTGGTGGTTTGAGTTCCTTACCGCTTCGGGTTGTGATTTCACTAACATTCTCCTTTGGATTGGGAATTGTTTGTGCAGGAAGCTTACCTTTGTTCTTGGTGAGAGCATCCATAATGATTTCAAATTGATCAGCTAGCTTTTCCATCTTATCTTCTATTCCTGCAACTCTTGCCTTCAGTTGTTGGTCTTCATTTGTCGGTTCACTTGTGGATGGTTGCTCATAATTCTTCTGCTGGAAAGGTGTTGGTTGAAAAGTTTGTTTTTGTTGGAAGGGATTCTGATAAGGTTGTTGGAATGCTATCGGGTTTTGATATTACTGCTGAAAAGGTGCTCTGTCTTGGTTCTGTTGAAACCCATACCCTGGTTGGGTTTGCGGTTGGTATTGCCTTTGTTGATAGGCTGAAGCACAACTTTCTGTCCCCTGCACTTCTGGACATTGATCATTGTAATGAGAATTAGAAGAGCATAAACCACATACCTGATTCGGTCCTTGTTGTTCTTTTTCATGGTTCACAGCTATTTGTCGCACCAACGTGGTGAGTTCACCCATTTCATTCCTAATTAAATCCACTGAATCAGATGTTCTTACCTCATGTATTCCTCTGGTGATCGTACCTCGAGTGCCAAACTGCTGTGAATTTTGTGCAATCTTTTCAATCAGAATTCGTATATCTGCAGGTGATTTATCAATGAGGGCTCCTCCCGACGAGGAATCTAGTAGATTCCTGTCATTGTCAAGCAATCCTTGGTAGAATCACACAAGGAATTGGTCCTCTTCTATTTCTTGGTGTGGACAACTTGCACAAAGCTTCTTGAAATGTTCCCAGTATTCGTAGAGTGTTTCTCCAGTTGATTGATGGATGACATAAATCTCCTTCTTTATTGCAGTGCTCCTAGATGTTGGGAAGAATCTTTGTAGAAAGCATTTTTTTAGATCTTCCCAGTCACTGATCTCCCCCGGTTGTAGATTGTACAACCATTCCTTTGCTGCTCCCTCTAGTGAGAAGGGGAAATCCCTCCAATTCACATGCTCTTCCGCGACTGCTCAAGGTTTGAAGCTGGAGCAGACATAGGTAAATTCTTGAATATGTCGATTCGGTTCTTCACCTTCAAGACCATGAAATTTAGGAAGCACTTGTATCATGTTAATTAACAATTCAAAATCATTTTCTAAGGCAGGAATTGAAAGTTGATAATTTTGATTGACAAATTGAGGTGCACAGATGTCACGTAGGGTTCGGTTGGGATTTACAGCCATTATTAAAGGTTCAAAGTCTTCACTCAAGGTACCACTTGAATCGGTGAGATTGATTTCTTCAAATTCTTTGGGAAGATTTTGATTTTTCAATTTGGTTATTGTGCGCTCAATTTCTGGATCGAATTCTAATAAATTTCTATTTGAACTACGGGTCATTCAAAAGAGATTTTTTTTTTAAAGATCTGAGGCACTGCCTCCCCGGCAACGGCGCCAAGTTTGACGCACGCCTGTCATGGGGCAAGGCAAAACAATATTTTATTTACCTAAGTATAATATAGCAGTTGATCCTAGGTAGTCTCTCGAAGAGGAGTGCACACAAAACAAGGTTGTCACTTTTTGTTGGTTTTCTTAAAAAGATTGGTTTTAATTAATATGAATGACTATGAGAGAAACAAACAACAGAAATTGATTGATTTTAACAAATTATAAAGACGGTGATCGGATTAGGTTCGGCTAGACTTAGTGTTGTGCCATCATGGTTTCCAAATTTTATATCTTTTTCTTCCTTAAACTGGTAAGAGAGATGTGATGAAAATTTTCCTTTCTAAAACCTTAGATCGGTCTAACCTCCTTCCAATGTGTTTAGGGTTGTAGAAGGTCTCTTGATTAATTAGAGAAATCCCAGACCTGGAATTGTTGTTCCCTAATAAACCAAGATTTCAACATACAATCTTACACATGTGCTTGACAACCGTCGAGCAATCACCACCCAACCCTAATCATGTTCCACCGTATACAGATTAGAATTGGGTGGAGGGAGATGTGATCATCGACCAAAGAAATTTATAATTTCAGAATAAAAACCTTAACACAACCGCATTCGGAATTTAATACTGAATTATGAATTCAAACCAGAAGAAGAAATAAGAACAAATTTTATTCATTTCAATCACAAAAACTCAAACACAACACATAGGTCCAGCCTCCCCTCTTTCCGATCAATCAAATGAAACTACCCCTCCATGGATGGGGTAAGAGAGATAACGCGGGAGAGGAGAGACATTTAAAAATAAAAGAAATAAAAGAAAAATCTGAGAAGTTCTTCTCCTTGGTGTCCCAGAAGGAATGGGATGGAGAATGGGATGTGTTGAGGAGGAGGAGCTCTCCTCCTTTTATAGCCAGATTTCTGTCCTCCGAATGTTGTCTCGTTTTGGACCCAATATATGACCTCTTCACACGTTGATCCCTTATTCAATGTTGTTCATAATTGTCTTGGCCGTGTCCCCTCAAAATATCAGTGGATTTTGACAGGTATGCCGAGAGTTATATCCTTTTTACTCTGATCATTTATTCTGTCCAGTCAGAATCTCCAAAACGTCAAACCCCGGATTAATCAGCATTAATGGACCCTCAAACGGACGAATCCCGCGGTTATTCCTTAATACAAGATTCTCCAAAACTCCTTTCGCGTCCACCCACCGATGTTTACAAGGTTTGGGCTCACAATGGATGAGTTATGGATCCCACACCAAAACAAGGAAGAACTGGAAACAGTTTTCTTGAGCCAAATTTTTAGCTTCTTTGGAGCTTCAATATGGCCAATTCAGCTTTTAGTCCAAAAATAGTAAATGAAGCCCTGGATGTTTAGAATCTATAAAAGAAAGAATTTTTAAATTCGGATCAATGTAGATAATGTTATGTCCAAACTACAGAAATAGGTTAAAACTATTAAAAATCCAAAATGAACAATTTTTACTATTCAGCTCAAAATAACACCAAAATCATAAAAATGAAACAATTCATCTTAGTGGAACACTTTTGTGAGTTTAAAACAGTGATATTAAATATAAATTAATTGAAAATATTTGTTCTATCAGGTCACATGAAGTTATTTTGTTATCGGGTTTGGTCAGTTGAGTTATAGTTTTAGTTGTACTTGCAGTTTCTTGTACAAATAATGTTTAGTTCATTTTTTATATAAGTGCATTTGGGGTGGTCCATTTCTTTTTGTTGTTTGTTTGATTATTTATATTTGGGGAATACATTTCCCTTTTGTACTCTATTTATTCCCTTGGATCTTGTCTCCATCTCGGTAGGATCGGGAATTCCTTTCAGGACTTCTCATGGGCTAGCCTGGGTGACCGGTTCAGGGTCAACTCGGGCTGGCTCGTGATAGTCTCACAAGAAATAAAATTGAATATGGAAATCTCTTACCATAAGTATTGAACTCTTTCACACATGATCAAAAATCCTATTTAATAAACCTAATTTTATTATACATCAATATAGAACTACAAATATATATATATCATACCATATATGATTTACTTATGACCTTTTATTAACAATTTCATGTTAAAACCACGTTTCGACCAATAACTACAGTGTTTTTTAATATGTTTTTGATATTTTTATTTGAGTTCCTATTGATTTGATCATGGTTCAATAATATCCATAATTTTATAAATGATATAAATATAATATATATTCATTATAAATTTATTTTTATTGATCCTTAAATGTTAGAGATATAAAATGAAAGACAATGTTCATGGAGATGGTAGGTTGTACGTACGTATGAACATTGCTTCTATTTTCAAAAAAGGAATGAAAGAAGTAAAATTAAATAATATATTAAAACTAAAGAATAATTTTATGTCAAAATATCACATATTTTCATTAAATCTATTGTTATTTCCTTTTATTTAGAGCATTAATGAATCACATCATTTCACGAAGCGGTGGTTTGTCATGCACATGAACTACGATATTGTATTCCCACATAATGTAATGTAATAAGTAACATGTGATATCATGATTACAGAAGAATAATAATATACTAATTATCATATAAAAATAATAAATACTTCATTATATCCATCATGAGATGTGGTTATTAAAAACGAATAACATCGGTTCGCGAGGTGGTAGTTTTTCGTACACACTAATGATGAAGTCGTAACACATTTGATGGTTAAGGAGAATTTTTTAGGTTATTAAATTAAAATAATAACATGTAATTATATTTATTGTATTGAGTTTATTATATAATCATGTTTTAAGAAAAAATTAAGGTGTTTTAAGATGAAATAAAATAGAATACTTGATTAGGGATGTTACATCTTATTTAGAAAACGTCTTTCGGTTTTCACCAAAAGGATTATTTGGTTGGATTTATGATCTAAATAAAGATTATAGTATGGCTTTAATGATTTAAGGATGTTATTTTTCCAATCATTATCTGAATAAAATAGTTTTTGAAGTTCAAAGAGTAGAGGAGAGTGGTGGCCATTTATTAGGGAGGTGAGTGGAACACTTGTTATTTTTTAAATGGAAAAGGTGTACCCATTTTCATCACATTAAAAAAGGATAAAAACTATAATCTATAAGGTTGAAATACAGAAAAGGTGTATCCATGTTCTTAAACCAATTTTTAAGTGTCCAAAATGTTTAAAATAAATGAAATTTTTTAATAAAACAAGTATTTTTCACTATTCATCAAAAAAATTATCTTCTCAGAAAATTATCAAAATTTCACCCTAAGATAATTATGAAATGATCATTTAAAAAATTTACTTTATTTTTTATAATAAGTTTTATAAAATTTTCAAAAATTATTTTTAAAAGGAAGTGTGAAAAAGGGACAAAACTTCTTCCTAAAAAATATTGTTTTTAAGCGTAAAATTGGATTTATTCTTATCACTTGTATAAAAAAACACATAAGTTGACAGATGAAAATTTGATTGAATATATAATATATATATTTCATTAAAATAATTCACTAAATTGTTTTTTAAATTATTGAGTTAAAACGTTTTTTTACATAAAAATAGTTTTCAAGAAACATATTTTTTTATTTTCAAATTGTTTTAATTTTCATTTCTAATTAATTGGTCCCCAAATAATTCATTTTGTATACATGTGTACACTGTAGATTTTCATAATTTAGTTAATATTATTCATGCCTTCCATTATAAAATCTATCTTATTACTATCATATTAAATAATAATATTTTTACAGTTTTCATGTTATATTTAAACTTTGTGCTGCATGTAACGCAAAATATAAAAAAGATTAAATTCATTTGAAAAAATTAATTTCACAAAATTTAATTATGTTAAAATAGGGGTAAAATCATACTCCATTTTATGACACTCCATTAAAGATAGGTGTTATGACTCTCACTATTTTACACATGGTCTCTCACCAAATTCACCTAGATACTACAGACTTCAAAATGGGTGTTTCACACCCAGCATTAACCATTCATAAAAAAGGTAAAATCCCATATCCACAACTACAAAAAAAGGTTCTACCCTGTCTATTTTAGACCCCATAGAGACAAAACTCAAACCTTTACCTTTGTAGTACCTTCGAACATTCTATCGACCCCTCCAAATCCTGTAAAAATACCATGGAAAGGTTTATAAAAAATAGAACTGTATATTTGATTCATTTCAAATGATTCATATACTAAATAATCAAAATAAAATTTGGAAGATAAATATAAATGTTCCATGAAACAACCCCCCCCCCCCCCCCGGTAAGAAAAATACCAGGGATCTCACTGTAATGAGAGTAAATTCAACTCATCAATATCTCATAAATAAAATCGAGGTCATACATATTATAAAAAAACGTTCACAAAAAAATGTCAGGACATTTAGAATATATTTATGAATTATATATCCAAGTATACTCTTATAATACATCATTATACCTTATTAAATTAATCAAAGGAATAGTACATCCACCTAAAACATAGTAATGGTGGTTCTAAATATCAATTGGTCATTCCTTGAATATTTCATCATCTTCAACATCTAACTCACCCCATTCAATGACATGGGAGTATTTATGAAGATATAGATATAGTTTTTATACATGAATAAAATCATTGATCTCATCCTCCTATGAAGGGAGATCAAATCAATATATAACTTCCACAGTGTTCTTCATACACCATGAAAGACCCAACGAATTAGGGACATATTTTACTCTCATGTCTAAGAATTTATTGTCCATGATGAGTAGATGCCTTTAGTAACACATTATATCTGATATCAAACTCCATAAATCGCCTCTAATTTTTATAATTATACTTCTGAAGATCCTGTGATACCTTCATCCTCTTGGAAATCACATACACTATCTTTTTAATGTTCTTTACCAATTCTAATTTGGAAATAGCCAACTCTCCAACCTAATTCCAGTAGAACAAAGAACTACATGGTCATTAATATAATTATTTGAATGGATCCATATTTATTTTTAAATGAAATATTCTATTATAGGTAAACTGAACCAAGGGTAGGTTCCACACACATGATACTTTGAAATCAGTAACTCATGTTGAAACATGTATTCCAAATTCTAGATAGTCAGATCTATCTGACAATTTGTTTGTGGATAAAAATATATACTGAGAAAAATTAGAGATAAAAAATCATGATGATGACCTCTTCATTCTTGCAAGGTAAAATATGGATAATAATCAAAGATTTCCATTCTCAGTACCCCATAGAGCCTCATAATCTCTTCAAACAATTCCTCTATAAAACATCAACTACACTCAACTACTTAATCACTATGA
This sequence comes from Viscum album, assembly GCA_963277665.1. NCBI lineage: Eukaryota > Viridiplantae > Streptophyta > Magnoliopsida > Santalales > Viscaceae > Viscum > Viscum album. The sequence goes on from OY728138.1 coordinate 558,777,267, forward strand.
TGTGAGATGAATTTAAAAACAATCAAAATTCCCCTAGATATCATCATATCCACTCATAATATGAGATAAACCATTCATTGAGTTAATAAAATTATCACCCCACTTCCACTAAGGTATATCTAGTGGTTGAATAAATCCATTAAGAACATGATGCTCGACCATCACCTTCTGGTAGGAAAAACATGAAGATACAAAATCTAAAACTAATTTCTTCATATAATCCCACCCGAATTGACTCTTTAAGGAATTAAACATATTAACCACACCATGATAAAACTTTATGTGTGAATAATGGAACTTAGGAAGAACCACATCATGCACCACTAAAAGAATAAAAATCATCCCCTAGAACTACACTTTTTTTTGATCATCCTCAGACCATCCTTCAGGGTCATCGCCATAAATAACATGAACTATATAAACTTCCACCAAATAATACACAAAGTAATTTTCTTACACCTATTTTACCAAAGAATATTATAATATCATTAGATATAGGCAGCCTCTACCATCAACATCTCATATATCAAGGTGAACCAATGGAAGCTCCTCCATCACTCTCCATGTATCTTTTAACTCATAAGATACATCACTATATGAAATTCTAATAAAAATGTCACTAATGAAATTAATTTTCCCTAGTGTATAGGTAATAAAAATTTCATAATCTTAAAATATGTATATCCACTACTTCTATCAAAAGTTTAAATCACACTAGGATAAGTTATATCTTAAACTATTCTGATCTGTGAAGGATAAAAAGTGATTAAAAATGAGATGGTACTGCTAAAACATTATGGAAAATGAAAATGATGAAATATTGAGATCATAAGTAGCATAGTTACATTCATGGGGTCATAACTACTAATAACCATATATGATGACCACTCTCTTCTGTATTAAAATGAAACCCAATTCAAGATGTGAACAGTTTTAATAAGCCTCAAACATAATGACTTTATCAAGAAAATGGTGAAAATGATCACTGACTATATTCTCCTTTAGATACTCAAAAATATACAAACACTGGTCATTACATACAAAGGATTGTCCTTCCTAGTCAAGGATGTCAAAAGAGTAACAATTTTAGAGAAATTGGGCACAAACCAACTTTAATATCCCACAATACCCAAGAATCCTTGAACATTTACAACATTATCAGGGGATGACCAAGAAATGACCACCTAGATCTTTATATAATCTATATATACTCTTCATTTAGACGTGACATTCTAAAAAAATGCATCACATGTTCATAAAATATACACTTTGATAACATTACAAATAGTTGATGACCCAAAGGAACCTCTAAAAAATCATAGATGCTCCACATACTCCTCCTTGAACTCAGAATAAATAAGTATGTCATCAATAAAATATACTATGTACTAGTCAAGGAACTCTTGAAACATAGAGTTCATAAATATCATGAATAAATTCTAGGAAATCATGACACCAAAGTGAATTACCATATGCCAGTAGTACCCATAATAAAATTTAAAGGTAGTCTTCATAATACCTTTATCATTGACCCATATTTGAAGATATCCTAAATAAAAATAAATATTTAATAACAAACTAGATCCATTTGGTGGGTAGAATAAATCATCAATCAATTGAATGGGGTAGTGGTTCTTCCCTATTAATGTATTCAAGTGATGATAATCGATACATGGTCACAGAATGTCATCCCTCTTCTTCATGAACACGACCCGAGCACCACAGGCTGCTACACTAAGACAAGAGAAACCTCTCTATATAATTTTATCAATTTTATTATGAAGCTCCGACAAATCATAATGTTTCATCCTATATAGGGAAAATGATATCGGATAGACACCCCTCGGAAAATCTATATCAAACTTGATCTCATGTTGAAGGGTTAGTGTCATAACCTCCTATGGAAATGCATCAATATAGTATTATAAAATCCAAGGAAACACTACTGTATGAACCCCATATAAACTCAAAATCAATATTGAAATCATATAAGAAAAGGGATCAGTATACCTCTAACAAATAAGATTTTATCCCATTGTAACTAACATATCATGATCACCCTCAACATCAAAGAATATAACTCACTTCTTAAATAAATCATTGATATCCTACAACAAATATATCGGGTACATGTTGAGGATGATGTCATATTGTTGTATATGAAAATATAAGAAATATTATAAATCCTGATGATTCCCTAACATCATCTCACAATCTATATATACAACATATATGTCATGTTGATCTCCAATTAACATAGTCAATACTAAGGGAAATATAAGACTCTCCACCTAACATTATATGGTATAGACTAGGTAGGCGAGTAAAATGAATGATCTTTTTTATCCTAAATTTAAAAAAAATACACCCAGGTGGAATATAGATAGATAGTACCTCACAAAAAAATTATCTCACCCAGAACAAGAAATTATAAGGCATACATCTGACTGCTTCCTTCCCTATCACCACTCTGAACCTGGTTCCAACCACCAATATTTCCACACTCTACACTATTTTTCTAATGATAAGGGGAACCATCAGGTTTTATTATCCTTGCACCATATCTTAATTATTAACCAAGTCTTAGAGAACCCTATTACTACAATATTAAAGGGAAATATTGTAATACATAATCCTAAAGTGGGAAACTACCTCCAAACTAATGGTTGAAGAAGGTTGAGTGCACAATATTTTTATGACAGTGGCCTATTTATGAAAAAAACATTGTTTTATCTCCATGAAGGTATTAGAGAACTATCAGATCTGGTGAACTGAGATAGGGGAAGCTAAGGATGACTCCCTGCTCTCAAATACTTTTGACCAAGAAACAGAGAACTCATACTCAAATATATACTCCTCATAGAGTCTTGAATACTCTTCTCCTATAATTGTCTGGACTTATCTTGTATTCTCTTGAAAACCTTTACCTTTTCTATCGCCTAAAGAAATATCGGTAATGTGAGTAGTGTAACATAGAACGTGATATCCATATGAAACCCCTCTTTTAAATTTCTTTCTCTAGCCTCCCAATCTAATAGGAGATCAAAATAAAAACATAAGTGGTTCTTGAATTAAATACTAAACTCTTGTACACTAGATCTTTATTGGAGAATAGTAATGATCACCTATTAATAATTCGTATTCACAGTTGATGAATTGAACTCATCTTGAAACTACTAATGTAACTTCTCCCATGAATATTATAAATTCTATTGATCACTAAGTAAATAATTTATTACTGAAGAGAATCTCCACCCAATATAGTTATATCTTAGGTAATTCAGCGCTCCCACCAATAATGGATAAAACAAAATGAAATAACTACCTCCTCTAATTAGCCTTAGTTATATATAGGTAGGAGGGGTGGTTCGTGATCAAAAAATCTTGATGGTTATTGTATTCAGCTACTTTTATGGGAATGGTGACTCTCTTTTGGATGAGTCTAGGAAACTTCTTAATGGGATTGAGATTTTACTTTCCCTCAATATCAACTTGGAAGTGATTGAATCAAACTCATATGTCATCATGAACTCCCTTAATGACAAGATAACCATACCCTGTTCAACCATCTACCAAATATGATGGTGAAAAGTCTCATTAATTGAGATTTATTGAGACACACTTGGTGATAAGGGAACAAAGTGGAAAAATATCTAGATTCTAAGGGTATGTAGGAGAACCCTTGTATGATTTTTTTTACCATGGGATAGCTTCCCCCTTGGGTATGTTAATCTTATTAGTGTGTATTTCCTAGAGCTTTATTACATCATACTGCCTTGTCCTTTTTGACACCTATTTAATTAATAAAAATTATTGTATTGGATGGATGAAGTATCTTCCTTGATTTTTTTCTTCATCTACTTCAACTATATGAAGATCTGGTGGCGCATCCTACTGAATATCACCAATCCGAGCATGGATGGGATTTCAACCTAGATCCATACCTATATAAGAGAAAATTTTATTAGATTTATAAACTTATACCATTGAATACATAGGATTAATTAATTTAGATTCATCATAATTCCCATTATAAACAAAATTCAATCATAGGTGCAAAGAATCATAATGAAAGTAGATTAAATTCTATTATCATGTTCAGAATAATTAAGATCCTTGCATCATATCACATGGGGGATAAAATACCATTTCCTAGTTGGTCTTTCTTTCCTACATTATGTACTAATGTTTTACAGATACTATTTCCCAACTAACCTATAAAATCCTCATTAGTTCCTATCCCTAGGTTCCATTTTATATATTAATTAAAAGCTATAATACCACCCTTTTCTGACCCAACCCCATTGGTACCCATTCTAGGATGATAGTGAAGATAAAATTGACCCACAAATCCCACGTATAATAGGTTATGGTTTGGATACTATCACTAAGGGTGTAAAACACACACATATTAGAGATATTTCTCTCATAAATCCTAGGAAATGATAAAATAACCACCTATAAACTCTACAATAATTAATATTCCATTCCCAATGAATGAAATTTCATAAAATAAGAAACCAAAATAGTAAATATACCATTATGACACATAAAACGGTGACCATTAAAACCAATAACTCACGAACAACCATCATGAGATAGTAATTCCTAGATCAGTCACCAACTCCTTCTAGTAAACCTTTATAAATATGTGTGGGGGTGGGTAAGCATATAGGTATATGTAGTAGACTCTTTCCAAAAATCACTCATGAAAATATGGATGAACTACAATAAATATATGATGAATAAATAAATGAATAAACTCATCACCTAAATCATGTTACTATAATCTCATCCCCACTAAGGATTTATTAAAAATTCTAGCATGGAAATAAGTAGCACAATATAAAAAAGTTATATATATATATATATAAAGAGAAAGAGATAGATATAGGTTCCCTAATTCCACTTTTCCACTAAACTAGTCTCCCTAATTCCTGGCGTATTATGTTCTAGTGCTCTCATCCCCTCAATATGTTACATTAAATATTGATGAAACCACATCATATCCAATTTATAATGCACATCCATGAAAAACATCAAAGTAAAATTCATATAATCTATCCCACATTTCTAGTATATCCTCATAATTAAAAATTAAAAATAAAATTTGTTACATACCATATTAGTATACACTATACCTTAATAAATTATTGCCCATTCGTAAATATACATGTAGTAATTGTAATCCATTCAAGACTAGATTTAAATATATGTTATAAACTTAAGGAACCATATCCCTTATAAACAAGTATTTACTTAAAATGAGACATCACATCTCCTATGGGTTCACATCCAATAATTGTAATCTACCATATCCTATACATGACAATATACCAAATCTATGTCAGGCAGAGAGATTTTGGTAGGGGGAGTAGTCATCCATCTATATCCTTAAAACCCTATGTATTATAAAGACACTAATAACTCAAGCCCAAAAATGGGTTTTGGATACCCCATCTAAATTTGGTGGTGAAGTGTAATAAACAATAGAACATAACGGATGTATATAATAAGACCATTATAAGGGAAACTATCCTACCAAAGAGTCTAATTATAGCTGACATACCACATAAAAACCCAATTGACATCACGAGGACAAGGAATCTAGAACTTGTTTAAGCACTCAAAAAGCAAGTTGAATTATTATCGATAATAATTTACTATAGTTAAATTAAAATTCATTGTATAATAACCCATCATAAACTCTATTTTATTATTTTTAATTATAGTTCTATAATAATTCTATTTTAAACATTTACCCAAACTAGTCCATGGTTTCTGTTTATTAACATATCATAATCATAAATAAGGTTCAAGAACTATCTTTACCTTTACTAATTCATTAATCAACTACCATTCCATAATTATGGGCACTAATAATCAAATATACCTCTTCAAGAATGGGGGTATTCCCAAATAATATAACCATCAACAATAATAAATAAATATATAACTACTAAGGAGTACGTAGGAAAATTTCAATCAAGGATCTTAAACTAATCCAACCATCTCAACATCATACATCACACATGTCCACATAATTCATACTATTGAAACCATACAATAATCAAATACATCAATTCATTACCTCATCAATATAAAATAAGTCCAACTCTTACCATACCAACCAACCGTAGTATGTTTTCATATAAAATCACAGAAATGGAACTATCATTCCAATAAATGAGTGATTAGAGAAAATTATAATCCAAAAACCAATATATAATAACATAAATTAATAAGAATTTAATAGTTTCACGTGACCTTCATAAAATAGGTACCAAACATAATTATCCACTTGAATTAATTCCAATAATCAATATACTTATTTACCAATTTGATTAAGACAATTTATTATAAGAATGTTTAGTAAATAAGAAACTTAATAATCAGTAGCTTGTAATGACTATAATTATAACATACCATAATTTTCATACATAGATATATGTTATTAATATATTAATATTCATTATATGACATAAAAATCCATGCTATAATCGTATAGGTCTAGTGCCACTAGAAACATAGAAGAATAAAAAATCGGTTCATAAGTAAGATGCGTCATCTCCCACTAGGTTCTTCACAACTAGAATCCTTCTTATACATATCATATATAATACATTTCTTCATAACCTATATAAAGGAAACATAAAAAGTACAAGCTAAAATGGTCATTAAGGGTAAAATAAATGAGATATGAATGAACATATAAACACAAAATAAGGGTATGAAAACATGAAAATACAATTTTAAAACTATACCCTACATATTATATATCAAAAACATCAGTCATGTAATAAATTTGGTCATTTAATAAGATGTAAATCATAAGAGAATAAAATAACATAATCTATGAGATCATAAAATTGGCATAAGACATATATTTTGGGCATATACAAAAGCTAAGAAAATCATATCCTTGGTAGTCAAAACTTATTTTCAATCCTATAATAATGGACTTGGTTCACTCCCCATACCATTATAGTAGTAATGGTTCACTCCCAAGACCATCATGGTGGAAAAAGTCCTTTACTGAACTAGGTTCACTCCCCATTCAGTCTTTTTTATCTCTTGAGATATCAATATTTACCGAATGCACTAGAGGGAGATATAGGTCACACCTATAAAATAATACAAAAATTTGTGTGCCATAATATAATAAAACATTAATAATATAAAAAACCATAAAAAATGGGTTTTATAAATATTTAATCATATAATAACCCATGGAAAAAAGTGGATTCAACAATCATTTCATCATTTCATCATAGACAAACTCATGGAAATGGAATGGATTTCATAAACATTTTTTAAACATAATCATTAAACATATATGGAAAGAATAATAATACTATCATTGGATAATATCCCCTATAAATCATAATTAACATCAAATGAATTCATATTTTATGGAAAATTATTTTGAAATTTTAATTGGGACATTTCATTTGGAAAATTCCCTTTACACTTTGAAATTAATTTTTTAGAAACTAAAAATTTCCCAAATTATAAAGAAAAAAATTTCTTTGAAAATAACATTTTAACTTGTGAAGTAATATTTAAATCATTTATTCATAATGAAAGTGTAAAATACCATACATGGAGTTCATGTTGAAACAAATATTCCATTTACATTTTTTATAAAATCTAAAAGGGGATAGTTTGGAAAATGGTAAGAAGGTTCCTTTTAAAACATTTAGTAAAAATTAAAACATAGATAAATTTTTCTTAATAAATCACTAGATACTATTAAAAATTTTCATTAAAACATTTTTAGAAAACATTTACAAGGAAGAAAAAGGATTTTTGATTGAAGAGAGAGATAAATTCAGTTTTCCTTAATAGAATTTTTGGGCCCTTGAGTACATAAAGAGGGGGAAACGAATTTAAACATTGTGTTTTCATGAAATAAGTAGATTATAAGAAAATTCATGTGTTTCTTGAGAGTTATATCATTATATATCATCATTGGAAGCATAATCATAAACAATCCTGATAAACAATGAGATTATAACATTAAAACTTTGCCACTTTAGTAAATTTGAATCATAGTTCCCATGAAATAAATAAAATTATAAATTTCATAATAATAATCATAAAATATATTAATTCTTATTATATAAACCACATAAAATAAACAAGTGGTTAATATGGCATGTGACATATAGAAATAAAAGTGAGACCAAAATCCCATACTGATATAGTAATAATTTGATTCGTAAGACCCATTAAATAATAACACAAAAAAAACTTTAATATCATTAAAATAAGTATATTAATTATAAAACATATCAAATGGATATTATATACACCAAAAATAATTAAAAAGTTGTGAATATAGCATATGTATCCTTGAAATAAAAGAGAAACTAAAAATCCCTGACCACTCTAGAAAAAATTGAATCATAATACCCATTAAAGAAAACATAAAATTAGACTTTAAAAATAATTAAAATAAGTATATTAATTATATAAAATGTAAAATAGTTAGTATATACACCACTCAAAATAAACAAGTAGTTAATATGGAATATGTCTCTTAGTAATAAATGAGAGACTAAAAATTTCTTACCTAAAATATCGACTTCCTTCATACATGTTCAAAACTCCTAGTAATAAATATATATTTATTATAAATATATTCTAAATTCACAGTCATATATATATATTACCATATATTATTTACATATGACCTTTTATTACCAATTTATTAACAATTACTTATTAAAATCATTTTTTGGGAAATAACTGCTTCATTTTTCATGTATGTTTTAGTTTGATATTTTTTCCCTTTTATTATGGTTCAATAATATAAAAAATTTTAATAATGAAATAAATATGATATATATATTCATTATATAAATATTTAGATTCATCCTTAAAATTTAGTGATAAAAAATTGATTACAGCGTTCGCGGAGACTGTAGGTTATACGTATGTATGAACGTTGTTTCATTTTTCTTAAAAGATGGAACAAAAGAAAGGTAAATATAAATTCGAATTTAAAAAAATAATTTTAATATCATATGTATAATATATATTTATTAAATATATCCACATTACCATACATATCAAAATAAAATGAAAAATATATCACATCACTTCATGGAGGTGGTAGTTCAGAAAACTACACAAGCAATGTTATCATTTTTCAATGGATTGGAATGTAAGAAGTTATGTGTGATATTATATTTCTAAAGTATAAATATTTAATAAATATAATATAAATATGTTATATCTTTCATTATATCTATTCATGAGAGTTGGTGATGTAAAATGAACTATATCGGTTCGTGAGACAGTAGTTCACCGTGCATATGATCGACAACTTCATATTCTATTTGATGGGAGATGAGATGGATATAGGTTATGCCACTAACATAAAAAATATATAAGGATATGGGATATATTTATGTTATTATATTAACATAGTTGAGGAGTATTTTAAGTATGTTTAAGAATAAAAAATGATAATGCATGGTTAAGATCTATACCTCTTCTTCAGAGAGCCTCTTTACGTTTATACATAAAGCATTCTTATGAGGGTTTACTAATAAAAACAATGCCTATAGGATATATTAAGGTAATAAATTAGTTTTTTTGGTTAGTTAGTGTTCTAAATAAATTTATCCTGGGGTGCGGATAAGATAGGGGAGGTGATGTCATTTTATAAGTGGGGAAAGCAATCCACTTGGAAACTATTTAAAAATTTCCCAAAAGATTCCAAAATGATAAAGTGATTACCAAGTAAAATGCATCAAAATGAAAATAGATTTATATTTTTTATAGTATAATGTTTAAATATGTCCACAAAATAGGATTTAGGAAATATTTATTGGCAAACATACACTTTTATTTTGGTAAACCCCTAGTAAACTTATTATAACCTTAACTACGGTAATTGATTTTTATTTATTTACTATTAATTATGACCAAAAAATAAGTTGAACTTATTATATAATGATAATTATTATGATTAAAAATATAGAATACATTTTTTATAATTCAATTTATAATAGTGGAAGGATTTAATGTTAAATTAACACTCACATGTGATGAAAAAGTGGTTTTCCAATGAAATGGTTTTCATAAGTGTAAAACATCTTAATATTAAAGTTCAACATGAATATGATTACAATAAACTAAATTGGATTAATAATAATTTAATTGAACAAATTATACTTTTAATACCATATTAAAATAAAATTAAACTCTGTAAATTATTTAATGAAAATATAATTTTTAATAAAAACTTGCATTTTTTACTATTCATCAAAAAAATTAATCTTTTTAGAAAGTTATAAAAAATTCACCATAAGATAATTTTAAAAATTTTATTTAAAACATTATTTTCTTTTTTTCAAATAAATTTAATAAAAGTGGGAAACTCATTTTAATATTCATTCACAAAAATCATTAAAAAAAAATTTGAGAAAAAATATTTTCAAAGAATATACAGGATTTACTAAAAATTAAGTACTTATTTATCAATATATTTTATTTATATAAAAAATTTATACTTAATTATATAAATTTGGTTATTATTCATACCAAAATGTTTAATATCTAGGTTATAACGGTCATGTTTAAGAATAAATATTAATAGTAAATTATAGTTTGTTAAAACTCAATGTTGCATGTAATTCAAGCTATCGAAGAAATTAAATTTATTTGAAAAATATATATCATAAAAATGTAGGGAGTTAAATTATACCTCCTATTTAAATTAATTTCACTCTAAAAATTCCAAAACTCTGATATAGACAATTGAGGATACTTCTTTTTCATCATAACCTCAAGTTCTGAAGTAGCATCCTCAAGCTGGTGGTTTCTCCATAAAATGTTGACCAGGTGAGTGGTGTTTTTTTGTATCACTTTCTCTATACAATCAAGAATCAGTAATAGTTGTTCCTTATAATAAATACCGTGATATAGTGGTATGAATTCCAATTTTATTATATGTGATGTATTAGGTATATAATTTCTCATGATAGATACATGGAATACATTGTGCACTTGAGAGTTGTTTGGTGGAAGCACCAAGGGATAAAAATTGTCCCTACTCAATCAAGAATATAAAAAGAAACAATATACCTAGGGATAGTATTTCCCATTTTTCTAAATTTCATAACCATATTCTGTGGATAACTTCACTGAAACACCTTCTCACCAACTTTAAATTCGAAGTCACTCTGATGATTAACAGCATTACTTTTATGTCAACTTTGTGTTGTCTTTATTTGTTTCTAAATGGATCTGGCCATATTTTACAATTAATTAGAAATATCAGGTTCCAGTAAATTTTTTCACCAACTTCATCCTAGCATGATGGATTTTTTCACTTCTTTCCATAGATGGCTTCATAAGGATCCATTTGAATGCTCGGGTGAAAGTTATTGTTGTAAGAAAACTCAACCAGAGGAATGTGTTGATCCCAATGACCTTTTAAATCCATATAAAAAAATATAAATATATCATCTAGTATTTTAATTTTTCTCTCAAACTAACCATCTACCTGAGGATTATATGCATTATTGAAACTCAATTCTATATCAAGGGCTTCTTGAAGACTTCACTAGAACTTTGAGGTAAACCATATATCCTGATCAGATATAATAAAATGTGGTACTCCATGAAAAATTACCACTTCTCTAATGTATAACCTATAAATATAATCCAAAAAATATATTCTCTTATGGTGATGAATTGTGATGATTTTTTTATGTTATCAACTACAACCCATATAACATTATTCCCTTTAGACATTTTGGGGAGTCTGTAATGAAAATTCATGGTTATTTTTTCGATTTATATTATGGTATGGTTAATGCTTGTAACATCACCTTAGACTTTTGTATCACAATATTAACATTCATACATACCAATAAATGATATGAAAGCTCTAAAATATCTCTCTTCATTCCATCTAACTATAAATATTGTTTCAAATCTCAATACATCTTCGTACTTCTAGGATGAATAGAGAATGATTAAACATGAGCCTCTGGTAATATATCCCTCTTCAAATTGGGTATGGATAGAATTCATGCATAAGTCTTGAACCTTATCATTCCATCATAATCAAGGTTAAACTTAGAAACATTTCAAACCTACTTCTGCAGATCCATAGCATCCTTCTACACCTCTTTAATCCTTACTTTGATAGATAGTTGAACACTTATTTGAGAGATAAATGATTTTACATCTCCCTTCCTGATTTCTAGATCCATCCTTTGAAAATACAGATATTATATATCTTTTTTATCCTCATTATGGATAAGATATCATGATCATTTTTACTTAAATCATAATCCACCTTGTTCACTTTCCTAGGGTGGTAATGTATTAAGCAGTCATAATATTTAATTTGTTCTAACCATCTTATTTGTGGTATATTCAACTTCTTATATATTCATATATACTTTAATTATCATCATATATATCACACCTTTATCCATTAATATAATACCTCTATATTTTTAATTCAAAAATTGCCATAGCTAACTCTGAATCATGAGTTGGTTAATTTTTTTCATGAACTATCAATTCTCATAAGGCATAGGGTATCACTATTTCATTCTGCATGAGAACAAATACCAATCCCTTATTTTATAAATCAATATAGATTACAAACCCATATCCACTATAGATTAGTATAAGAATAGGTGTGATGACTAATATTTTCTTCGGTTCTTTGAATTTTTCCTCGCATTCATCAGTCCAAAGGAACTTGGAACCCTTCTGAGTTAACCTGGTGATTAGATTATACAGTCATGAGAAACTCTCCACAAACCATCAATAAAATTCATCCAAACCAAGAAAATAGTGTATCTTAGTCACAGTGTTTGGTCTGAGAAAATGCTCAATTACTTTGATCTTTGATGGATCCATATATATACCTTGTCCAGAGACAATATAACCTATAAATGAAACCTTTTGTAGCCAAAATTCACACCTAGTGAACTATTCATAAAACTTATCTTTCCTTAGGTTCTTTAGAAAAATACTAAAATTATATTCATGATATTACTGACTATATTAATAGATAATATTATAATCTACAAAGACTACCACAAACTAATCAAGGTAATCTCCAAAGATTATATTCATTAAATCCATGAAGATAGAGTGGGAATTAGTAAGACCAAATGGAATCAATATAAATTAAAAGTGTCTATACCTTGTGTGGAATTTTATATAGGGTATATCATACTTCTTTACCCACAATTTATGGTATCTAGAATGAAGGTCAATATTGAAAAATTATTGAGCTCAACATAGTTAATCAAGAAGTTCATCAATACGGGGTAGGGGATAATTGTTCTTGATTGCGATCTTGTTCAAATTTCAATAATCAATAAAGAGTCACATTGATTGTAACATCCCAAGTAAATAAAGAATAATACATTTTAATTATTATTAATATTTGTGAATTAAATATTGATTTCACTTTAAAGGGGTTTCTATGTTCTATGGCGTACCTGATACGCAACAACGGGTTTCTTTGAAATCTTATATTCCATGCAATGTTTAGTGATACCGAAAAATAATAATATAATATTATTTTAAATGGTAGTTAACACTTAGCCATTTTATTGGTAGGAATGAATATAACTAACTAAAATATTATTATACATGTTTGTTAAATGTTTTTACATTTATCCAATAAAAGTTAGAGGCTTAAAATGTAAATTAATCTAATTTTAAGCATAAATACTCTAATATTCTTTAAAAGGTCAATTTACCACCTTTTAGTTGTTAACCCTATTTAAATATAGATTTTGTCACTTTTTTATGTTATATTTGAAAAAATAAAATTATTCTTTAGAATAGGGACATCAAAATTTACTTTGGGTAAATTTTTCGTATTTTTTTGATAAAATTCATTTTTTAATGAATAGTGAAAAATACTATATTTTAATTCAAAACTTCCTTTTAATAGAATTTATTTGTATGGTTAAATTATCTTTTAAATTGGTTTGAAATTTTAATTAGATTATAGTTTTACGATTTAATCCAATTTTGGTCATTGGAAGTAATTTCACTTTGAATTTGGACATAAACAAGTGTCAATCTTTTGATAATTATTATTTCTTAAAAACACGCTTTTTGTTTTGACAACGGTAATTAATGTTAAAACAATTAATGAAAATTATACGTATTTAATTTGTTAAAATATACATTGTTTAAGAATTTGTAATATTAAATATATCTGAGGCTGAATTTTTGGTATTTTTCTGAAAAACAACAATTTTTGATGAATAATGAAACCACTAAGTAGTAGTTCAAAACTGACTTTTTCATTTAAATGAAATTTTAAAACTTTTGTGAATTGAATTTCAAAAATCCGACATACATGGTTTTTATTAGTGAGTAAAATGCGGTTCAATAAGAAGAAAATAATTTTTGGTGATTAGTAACTTTTTGCTTTTATTTACCGTTGTTAAAGGTAAATAAGGTAATTCAGGGTAAAAATAGTATTATAATAATATAAAATTACCTTAACACTTGTCCTAAACTTATTTCATAAGTAATGGACCACCAAAACAGTCCTTGGGTGAGACTTTTGGGATTTTAAAGCCACCTGGGAAAGTTAATGATATTAATAACTTTTTATTTAAGGTAGAAATAAAAATATCATAAACTTTTATTGTTTTTCTAAAACAATTTTAATGTGAGGTAATATAATTGATTTATTTGACTATAAATATTCCTTAAAAATCTAAAAATATTTCATACATTATGGTATTTTTTTATAATTTTTAGACATCAAATAAACTAAATTATTTATGACACAATAATGATGCAGTGTTTACCTCATTAATAAATGATTTAAATAAATGAGGTTATAAAGATAAAAAAAATATCAAAAACCAGCCCAATTCTTATTTTATGATTTTATTTCGACCTTGATTCATCTTATATTCTACTTTAATGAATTCTGGACATTTAGAAACCTAAAATCATTATATAACAAAATAATATTTTCACATTTTCCTAAAGAGCCCTTCCTCCCCCTTATAAAAGTTCCTCACCTATAACCCATTACTCACAACTCTCAAGCCCCTTGGCTCATCCAACACCTACCCAAATAAGATCTCAAGATCCCTCTCTTCTACCTAGAAGCCTTACATTAGGCAGAAGGCACTTCTAGAAATCCTTTTGGTTCAAACTAAAGGGAGTTACCCAATTTAAAGGTAACGTCTTCTCTTAAGTTATTTTGTTTTATTTTACTTATCCAACCCCATAAAATATTTTTATTCCTTTATTTTATGAAAACACCAGTATCCTAAATATAATAATATGTTTTTATGATAATTATTCTAACTATATTTACACACACCTCTATCTAATGGATAAAGAACATACTTTTTTTGTGGATGGCGAACTACTGCCTCACGAAATGATGATTGTTCAAATATCTCCAACTACCTCTCATGGTGGCCATTATGATGGAAATATATTTATATATGATTTATATTATATTTATATTGTTTCTATTCTTCTTTGTTTTTAATTTATAGGATACGTTTATGGTTTCTATAGTGGGTAAATATGATAATCTCATTTGGGGAAGTGCGGACTACCGCCCCCTCAAAGTGATATGACTCGTTCATGCCATATGTGGAATGTATATAGGATGGATTTAATGAAATTATATATATGATATTATACTATAATTATAATATACTTATGTATCATTAAGTTTTCATTCCATTACAATACTAAATAGAAATGGAAGTAGCGTTCATGCCTACGTACGGCTTACCGTCTCCATGTACGGTGCATTTCATTTCTTACCTACAAATATTATATACTATTATAAATACATGTATATACTGGATATATATGTGATATTTATCATATCTAAATCATGAATATCATTCTGGATATAATGAACTTTTGACCAACATGAACAACTTGTAATTATAAGAAGTCTATTTTTGACTCAACTACCAAATATCGACAAAACGACTGTCATTAACTTAAATGATTATATAATGTTTATAACATGGTAATAAGTGATAAGAAAGGAATAATAAACTTTAAAATGGTTCTTAAGAAAGTAAAAATTAACTTTATTTTATTATTCAAAATATTAAAGAACAAACGGGTCATGTCGAACACGAGGTAAGGGAACTTCTTAACCCAATTTCCGTTCGCTGGGTTGATCTTCTCCTTCTTGTTTATGTCATTCTTTGATTATGTGAGAAATGTATTTTTATATATTATCATGTATTTATAATTTCTTTATGTATTATTATATTCAATCTAGAATATCAATCTAGTTTATTTACAAAATGATATTTGTAAGGGACTTATTCTCAATCTCCTTTCATTGAGGAATATTTTTATTTATACACGTCTTTATTTTATATGGTATATAAACCCCTTTGACTTTTAATTTCATTCAAAGATAATATTTTCTCTAAGAATCATTTTACTAAATGAAAAATAAAAGGAATGTTTCTTTTTAATTTACGCGGTGACAATGACCTTTCGGTCGCTGCGAGAATTATTTAGCTTCCTTAGCAACCCGTAATGTTTTTAAAAGGAAAATAAATATCATATACTCTTTTACATATTTTGGTATTGAAAATGGTTTTGATAATGATTTTTTATGTCAATATATTTAAGTGGTATATTGTGATTTAAATTTTGAAATGTTTTCTTTCCTTTATATTTGTTTTATGTGTTATGTTTTTATAATGGTACTTGGAAATTTGACGGGTGGTTATGTGATAAACCAAATGACGGGTGGTGCCGTGATAAACCAGGACAGGTGGTTACGTTAAAACCTCCACTACATTGGGTATGGAAGTTGGCCGTATGGCTATTCCATTTAGTGATATGAGTGGGAGTCGACCGTATGGTTATTTCATTTAATTATTTTTAAGTCCCAAGTTAGCTTTATATGTTATGTGTTCTTTATATGGGTTTTATGGTAATATTTTGGTTACAAAAGGGTAATGAATGATATTTTATTCAGTGAATATTATTTACTACTTTATAAAGGTGAAAATTATTACTTATGATAAAGTATTCATGGGTTACTAGTTGTTTTGAAAAACTAATAGTTTTCTTTATTTGTGTATCCCTTACTGAGATTTTTATGCTCATCCCAAGTTTTTGAAATGTTTTTCACAGGACATAAAGTGGAATAGGGTTAAGGATGGGATCAAAGAAAAGTCGTGTTGTCTAACACATGGAACTAAACATGAATATTTTTTTGCAAGAGTTTTTAATTTTTGAAAAAAATGGAAACTGAGTAGTAGTGTCTACATGTAATATTCAAGTTGTTATATATACGTTATGACCTAATTCTCTAATGATATAAACCTGAAATGATCCTCAATGTGTATTATTAACTTAATTCAATAATATGAAATTTTTAAGGTCGGGTCCTCATATTGATCCACCTTTATTTATAACAAAAATAGAAGGTGCACTCTAAAGTGACACACTTGTCTGAATAAATCCATTTTCAAGATTCACTTAGATATTATTTTTAAATTATTACAACTCAATTGGGGTTACTCTATACGGATTATTTGAAATATATGTGGAACCATAAATGTTTCTTATTGATAAATCAACTCTAATATTTTTTGTAATACTAGGAAACTCTTCCAAAAAGACATTAAAAAACTTATAAACAATAATAATATCATCTATTTTGAGTTTTTTCCAACCATATGAGATAAACACCCTTTTGAAAAAGGAATGAAGACCCATACAAGTGATTTCCATTATAAATTCAAATTAATTGTCACACTGATAGAAAAACATAGGTTGGTTCATAATATCCAACGTGACTTCAATTCCTTGTAAATTGATGTGGGATTTGTTTAGAGAAATACAATACATGCCTAAGATAACATCACATTTAATAAAAGGGGGAATAACTATATTTTCATGAAAAACATTTCCACAAACTTCAATCGGATAAGATTCAAATATTTGAGATGTGATCATTATACCATTAGGGGTTTCCACTACTAATTAAACATCTAACAGTTGGGTAAAGTAATTTAACATTACCAGATACTTTTCATGATATAAGTGATTTTGTATAACTAAGATCAAATAAGATACTTCAATATATGAGAATATTTATCACCACCCCAACATCATTATTATAACTTCAATCATTTTATACAACCAAGATGGTTAGCATAACCATCACGAATTTTAAATTAGAGTTATTAATTAGGAAAAATAATTCATAATATACCTTAATAATGACACCTTATTTTTAATCTATAACACCTTAGTTTTAACCTAGGTTATCCGTGATCATCTTCTATTCAAATCCTTTATGATGGTTTATAAACAGTTTATGAATTTGAAAAACATATCCAACAGGAGTGTCAAACTAGGTGTGTAGTAGGGCCTGTTGTCATGCACCATGTGACGATCAAGTCAAAGACCAATGAATTATTCATAAAGTTATTATAATGGGGTAAAATTTTTCTAGAGTCACATCTACTTATAGTATCAAAATAGGTATGTAATTTCTTGGAAACCACTCCCAAAATCCTTCACCAAACTTCCAATATAATTTCTTATACATAGACTTATCCATATGGTTCTCACTAAAGTTTCCTCATCCTAATTTCCAAATGTTAACTAAACCATGATATTATACTAACTATAACTTCTCACATATTTCATACATAGATATTACATCTTATTAGATGAATATTCATTACATTACATAAAAATACACTCTAAAATCATATAGGTTTAGTGAATTTGAAAACATATAATCATAAACAATAGGTTCATAATGGAGTTACATAAATCTCCACAAAGTTATTCATAAATAGAAACCTTATTATAAATTTAATTCATAATACCTTTCCTCATAAACCAGGGAAATAAAACGTAATAAAGTTTGAGATCAGATTCTTAGTAAGTGTAAAAAAGGTAGATATCAATGATCACATTAACATAACCTAATGGTATGGAACATGAGAATAAAATTTTAAAACCATACCCTTCATATCATAGATCATAAACATGATTCATGGAATAAATATTTGCAGTTTATAAGACATGAATCATAAATCAATAAAATAGAATAATTCATAAGATCATATCATTTTCATAAGACATAGATTTGTGGTATACACACAAACATTGAAAATCATTTCCTTAGTAGTAAATGATCACTTACAAGGATGTAATAGTGTAATGGTTTCACTCCCCAAACCATTGTATAATTGAAGGTTCACTCCTAAGGCTATCATAGTGTGGAAATTCCCTTATTGAAGTAGGTTCACTCTCCATTCCAGTCATGTTTATCTCATGAGATATCAATATTTACCCAATGAATTGGAGGAAGATATATGTCCCACCCATTAAATAATACATAAATTTAGGTACCAAAAGATCATAAAACATTCATCATATCAAAACCATGAAAATAAATCGGTATTAAAAACATTTCATTATAGCATAGACCTGTGGAAAATAAATAGGTTCAACAAAAATTTCATCATTTCATCATATATTAACACATGTAAAAGGAACGGATTTCATAAATATATTTTAATAATAATCTAAAACATCTAGGGAAATAATAATAATGGTATCATTGGATAATATTCCTAATAAATATTAATTAATATAAAAGGATTTAATCTTGGATAGAAAATTATTTTAAAAGATCACTTGGAACATTTCTTGAGAAAAATATCCTTTCCAATTTGAAATCAATTCTTTAAAATATAAAAAAAATTAATAAAAAAAATATTATCAAATATCCTTGTAAACCTATAATGGAATATTTAATCCATTTATTTTTTTGTGATGGAAAAAAATAACATTCATACCGTACACATTAAAAGGAATATTCATTTTACATTTTTGGAAAAAGTCATAAGGGCCTACTTTGGAAAACAGAAAGAATGTTACTTTTAATATATATTTGAAAAATTCAATCATGAGCAAAAATTTCATTAATAAATCATTGGATAATAATAAAAACGTTTTTTAAAACATTTTTATAAAACATGGACGTGGAGGAAAAGGTTTTTTTGACTGAAGAGAGAAATAAAGTTTGTTCTCCATAAAACATTATTTTAGACCTTTGAGAATATAAAGAGAGGAAAATGAAGTGAAAACATTTATTTTCCAGAAATAAATATATTATATAGAAATTCATGTGTTTATTGATAGGTATATTATAATATATCATCATTATAATCATAATCATAAATAATCCTGATAAATAATGAGAATCTAATGTTCAACTCTTACCACTTCGGTAACTTTTGAATCAAAATCCCCATGAAAGAAATAAACATATATGGACATGTAAATTAAAAAAATTATAATAAAAATAATCATAAAATAATTTTATTCGTATTATATTCACCATATAAAAGAACAAATTGGTAAATATGGAACGTACCTCACAAAAATAAAAGTAAGACAAAAATCCCATATAGCTTTGATAATATTTCGAATCATAAGACCCATTAAAGATTAAAATAAAATGAAACATTTAACATAATTAAAATAACTATATTCATGATAAATTTTTCAAATGGGTATTTTTTACACCATTCAAAATAAATGAGTGGTGAATATTGCATATGTCTCACAGAAATAAAAGAGAGACTAGAAATCATATAATACTTTTGAAACTCTTGAATCATAAGCAACATTAAATAATAACATAAAATGAAACATATAATATCATGAAAATAAATATAATTATGATATAATATGTCAAATATTTATTATATACACTATACAAAATAAATGATTGGTGAATATGGAATATGTCTCCCAGAAATAAAAGAGATACTAAAAATCCCCCACCTCAAGTATCGAATTCCTTAGTACATATTCAAAACTCATGTATAACAAATATAGTTTTATTATACATATATTTATGAACCATAATAATATATATAATACCATATATTATTTACTTATGACCTTTTATTACCCATTTATTAACAATTCCATATAAAAATCATGTTTTGGGTAATAACTACATCATTTTTCATGTAATTTTTGGTTTGTTAGTTTTAGTACTTATACATTGATTATGCTTAAACAATATCTGGAGTTTTAATTATTATATAAATATAATATATATTCATTATATGAATATTTTTATTCATTCATAAAATGTAGAGACAGAAAATGGATTACACAATTCATGGAGACGGTATGTCATACGTACGCATAAATGTTGTGACCATTTTCTTAACATATGGTACAAAATACATGTAAATGCTAGTTCACCTTAAAAAAATATTTTTTATATCATATATAAATTATATATTCATTAAATTTATCATCATTTCCATCCATATCTAAATAAAATAGAAAACATATCACATCACTTCGTGGAGGCGGTAGTCAACACATACTCAAGAGAGATGTTATTATTTTCTGATGGATTAGAAGGTAAGAAGTTATATGTGATATTAAAAATATAGATGTATAATTATGTAATTAATATAATATATATATATATATATTAAATCTATCAATATATCCATCTGTGAGAGGCGGTGATGGAAAAATAATTGCATCGGTTCATGAGGTGGTAGTCTGTCGTACGCATGATCGATAGTTTTGTTTCCCATTTCAAGGAAGTTGAGATGGATATAGGTTATGACACTAACATAATGAGATCTCAGTATATGGGAGATACTATTTTTATTATATCAATATAGTTAAATAATATTTGAAGCAGGTGTAAGAAGAAATAAAATGACAACGCATGGTTAAGAATTATACCTCTCCTTCATAGAGCCTTATTAGGTTTATACTTAAAGCCTTATTAAGAGGGTTTCCTAATAAAACTAAGTCCACTAGAAAACGGGAAAAAAATTATGTCATTTTTTTAGTCAGTTATTATCCTATCCAAATGTATCTTGGATTTTTTAGATGATATGAGAGGATATGTCCTTTTATATGTGCAAAAAAGGAACCCACTTGGAAATAACTTGGAAATTTCCCAAAAGATTCTAAATAATAAAGTCACCCCCAAGAAAAGTACTTCCAAATGACTATATATTATAATTTTCAATAGAATAAGGTTGATATATGGTGATAAAATATTATTTTGAAATCTTTCATAGGAAAAATTTCATTTATCTTTTTATTTAATCCCCTGGTAAACCTGTTTTGGCCTTAACCATGGTAATTAATTTTTATAGGTTTTACAATTCATTATGAATGACCCAAAAAATAAATTATTATATAATACTAATTATTTTGATTCTAAATTTTGAATTCATTTATCTAAATTTAGTTAACAAAATTTCAATAACATAATTTAAAATTAAACCTATAGAGATGATGAAAAACAAGTTTTCCAAAGGAAAATTTTTCACAAGTGTAAAAAGCGTTTATATCAATTTTAAATATAAAATTGATTCCAATGAAATAAATTAAATTAATAATAATATAATTTTAATAATTTTAAAATAAATTGTAATTTTGTAAATGATTTAATAAAATTATAATATTTAATAAAAACCAGAATTTTTTCTTATTCATCAAAAAATTAATCATTTCATAAAATTATTTAAAATTCACTCCAAGATAATTTAGAAATTGTGATTTAGAATTTTTTTAATTTTTCCAAATATATATTCTAAAAATGATAAAATTTACTTTTATTATTTGTTCAAAAAAATGAATAAAAACGTTTTTAAGAAAAATGTATTTTTTAACTATATACAAACTTTACTAAAAATTAGGTACTTTTTATTAATATTTTTTCTCTATATAAAACAATTGTACTTAATTTTAAAATTTTATTTATTTTTATTCATACCACCAAATTTTATAGATAGGTTATAAATTTCATGTTGAAATAATAATATTGATAATGTATTGTGGTTCATTAAAACTCTTTGTTTCCTATAATGCAAGCTATTGAAGAAATAAAAATTATTTGAAAAAATATATTCCATAAAAACTCATTGTGTTACAGTAATAATCTAATAAATTTACTCAAATAAAAACATAATCATGTTAAACAAGTCCAAGGAATAGTTATAAAATTCAATGAATATCCCTCTTACTAATATCTATGCATTTTCATATCATCTTTAGAATGATTACCAATTGTAGGTTTGTCAAAATGAAAAATAAATCATAGATAATCACATCATTAATCATTCACACTATATATAAAATCACATGTTGCAATATAAATAATAATTCAAGTCAATTATAAACTATAAATCATCTACTTCAATTCCTTAATAATAGGTTATTATATTTATTTAGGTTTATCTCATTACTTAACCATCATAAACATAAGAATCATATTCACATATAGACATATAAAATAAAGTGGAATCATTTAATAACCTACCATTATATTAATATTCAAGAAACACTGCTAAATAAAATAATAACCAACGATCATCCACTGCCAAACTTGATGGAAACCACCTTAAAACCAAATCACATGAACATTAAGAAAACAAAATTAAATGATTGAATAAAACAATAATAAGACTCAATGACATAACCTCTAAGAAGGGAGAAATCATGAGGAAATTAAAGATAAGGGATAATAAGTTTAACATGGATTTAAAAGTAATAATCTCCATGAACCAATATTTTTAAATCCTTGAGGAGACATCTGGAAGGCACCAACAAAGGTTAGGGTTGGTTGGGATTTGATGGAATGGAATAAAAGTCATACTGAAGGAAGACCAAGTCCCTATTTATTAACAAAATCAAACCATCCTCCACAATATAATAGAGACATCCACCACATCTACAGTGTCTCTAGTCAAATACGGATATGAAACTCCAACATTCAAATGTGGTAAACCCCCTATCCTTGACGGTCATTTCACCATTTTAAAAAAGTTTTTAACAAACACACCAGTGTGTTTTCACCCAACATGGACGCAATAAAATTATACTTTGATTCCCATCAAAAACCCACCACAACATGGGGAAATTTAACTTTCTATTTTCAATAAACCATGGATCCCGAAACATGTGTTTTCCCATTTTTTGTTTCTCATAGGTAAATCCTCTAGACAATATTCTCACTACATAGCCATTACTATAGTGTGATAACCATTGTGTGAAAAATGATATCTTAAGAAATGATTGAAATGATGTCTCTAATTATAACTTTCCATACATATGGGTAACACTAAACTCCTTAGTATTCCATTCTACATTGGAATTACATATCTCCTCATGTTATTTAGGGATCTCTCTAAATTCAACTAGACACCACAAACTTCAAAATGGGAATTTCATATCATGGGTTCACCATTCATCTAAATATCCAACTCTTGTAGCTATAGCCGCAAAATAGCTCCTAACACAGGATCAACCATGGGTGTTTTAAACCCCAAAAATCCAAAAATAAACCCTATTCTTATATAACACCTCCCAACATCCTCTCAACACTTAAAATATGAGAAAAACACAAATAAAGGGTTAGGATAAACCTTTTCCTTATAAACATGGACAATATCTACACTATAGAGTTAATTTTTTTAACACTTTTTAGTTGTTCTTCCATCATGAATGTGAGATTACTTACTATATATTGTGACTCATGAAATGGAAGGATGTATCTTCTTAGTAACATCATGAGTAATGCCTCTTGTAAAACTAGTTGATTTACTATGAGGATAAGTTCCCAACCCCACTCGTTGTATTGGAATTCCGTTATAGGTTTCCAATATTCAACTAGAGATATGCAGTTTTTTTGGTCAAATGGATCTATATCCTCCTTAGTTTCATCACATAACCATTTAATTTAATGAAAAGTATATCTCATGAAGTAAAGAGAATGCCAATTCATAAATGAAGGACCAAATATATGATTTCCATCACCAATGGTCATATCTTCCTCACATGTGGACTAGTTTTCTTTACATCATACCATGAGAATGAAGGATGGGGAAACCTATCATAAATCTCCCCCAATATAAAAATCCCCTATAATTATATTCAAATCCTAGAGGTTTATTCTATCCTCTCGATAAATCAGGTTAAAATTATTGGTGTTGGGGATTTATCTTCTGATTATTTTAGAATTACCATCCTGTTTTGAAGAGAAAATGACTACAATGTCCAAACCTCCTCTTAAATTCCCACTACCTTTAGTTCCCTATAAAATTTGGTACAGGTCTGGAGGACAAGATATGACCACCCAAAATCCATCCCAATTATGCCCCCAGGCTAGAAGTCATATCATGATTTACACCCTTGTTTATGGTCTATAAAGGACCTCTAAATAATGGATTTTTAGTTTTGGATATCTATTTATGGAATATGAGGTCCCTCTTCTAGAGTAAGTGGTACACCGATAGACATACTAGTGTCTATAACCAGTCTCCTTAATTAAATTCTCAGACACAGACACATTGGATCGAGCAATTTTATTGTGGTTTTTGATCTGGTGCACATGTTGGTTATCACCTAGCTATGGTTGAGGAATATTCTCATCATCTAGCACCCAAAATCTATAAATAGGTTATTTTTATAACACGAAATAATTAATAAAATTTATTCCCATCAAATATAATAGAAGTAATATCCTCAATCAAATGGATTGGCATTGGTCTCCATCATCACTATTATCCATTTCCATCAACCATATAGTATAAGAAAAAGAATATTGTTCTGGGTTTATATAAAAAAATGATGGAACATAAAGGATGAGTTAGTATAAAAAAAGTAGTTATGTGGAAGAAGATTTAAATTTTTTATCAAAGTAAAAGATTCCATATAAAACATATATAAAAGTAACAATGAATAATTTTTTTGTAGTCAAAATACTCCCATGAAAATTAATTATAGTTGAGTTGATCATTGTAAGTTTTATATAGTTTCTTAGTCAATTGAATACCTATAGAATTATTTCATGAAGAATAATTATTTTTTCTATGAGATTCGATATTATTTTGAATGAAATCACTCTTATGAATATTTTCAATATTCAAAATGTAATAAAGAGGGGGGCCTACCACTCAATATAGAGAGGAAGATTAAACTTTATAACTTTCTATTTATATATAACATGTATATCATATATGTAATCGAAATTATTTCCTCATATTTTTATCTTTTTTTTTCAAGTGGATCCAATTTTTAGGGGGTGTGTTTTTTCATTCTCTAAAAGTGATAAACACTATTAAATAAATATTGGAAAAAAATCGAGCAAAGATATGTACTTTAGAATAACATCAATAGATTTTACATGAAGAAATGGTGTAGCCACATAAAAATTACATGACCAAGTAGTCTATTTGAGTAAAGAAGGTATAAATCCCTTGATGTCACAGGAATTATTTTTTTATAATTGTTCTGTTTATGGATAAGAGGTGGAACTCACTTGTGGCTGGTGGATTTGTTTGTGGTTGAGTGGGTAAATTACAAAAATAAGGAAGAACTCTCTTACACTGTTGGATTTATTTTTACCAGATCAGGGTTTTTAAGAGAAGTTATTTATTTGTGGACATGATGATATCTTCTCATGAAACCACCAATATGATTTGTGTCACTTACTCACTATTGGTACTAAAATAGTGGTCTTCTATAGTTGTTAATAGAGTTATGTGATGTAAATTTTTCATATACCAAAGTGATAAGTTACATATTTTTTCTTATAAAAAATAATCTCTTAGAAAATCAAAATATAGTTTATATACTTAGAGATTCCTAGATTGAGTATTTTGGGAAAATCATATCATTTGTGAGTAATTCTTTCACTAAAAATTCTTCAAAAGAGATTTTTCTAGAATCCCCATTCAAAGAGAGTTTGGAGTTACTATATAAATTTTTTTTTCTGAATTTCCCATCAAAATAAAAAAATAGACTCAAATTCATAAATTTAATTATAAATTATATTATACAAAACTTTGACAGATCACCGCATAATTTTTTTGAGGCCCGGTATGTCCAGCATGGACCTTTCATGGAGGGATTCCCACCACAAAAAACACACCTGGTTTTCAATCTTAAGTCTCTATATTTATTTATAAAACCATCCCTTTTGCATAATAATGATCTTATTAAGTATGGAATCCTCCCGTATCATGTGTTTACCTCTTTTAAGTGGCCCAAATTCACAAAAATATTTGACCGAATATAACCCATTTTTTTAATATTCTTTATATGATTTAAATCAATGTAACTCAAGCATATTATAAAAATATATATTCCTATAAATCTAAATTACACTTGGATACATTATTCACCTTAGTTTTCTACCTTGGATGAACTCAATCCCTTTATCTTAATAGCTCATAATAATTTTCTATGACATGGTAACCTCTCAAAAATCCTAATTCACAAATTCCTTCTCACATTCCACCCAATTTACGTGAATAGGTTATTATTCACTTTCATGTAGTCCTTTTGATCATTTTTTTCTTTGATAATGAGAATTAGGCATCTTTTAACAGTCCACCTTGGGTTTTTCTCCCTAACTTATATGATTACTAAAAAAATAAATCATGTTATCCTCTGATAACTAGGGTCTCTATCTTAAAGCAACCAAACAAACACTTCTTGTAATTGGACACTCGAATGGGATTCTCTAAACCAGACTTCATAACTCTTTATCATATATTCCTCTTACCTATTTAATTTCATGTTCTATGAAAACCAATGGGTTTTCAATTTAGTATGTGTCCTAACCTTCCCTTTTTAGTTCACATCATCCATGTGTCTAGTCATCCTTCATTTTCTAGTCACCAATGAACATGATACAAACCAAATTGGAATCTAACCTAGTGTAATTATTAAACTACCATCACCTTACCCATCTCCCAAGTCAAACAAGAAAGGGTCACCCATACATAAATCACAAAAAAAATTAATAGGAATTTATTTTTAGTAGTTTATTTTTCATGAATTATACTTAACAAAAGATACCCTAGTCATATGAACATAAACTACATTAAATAATAATATTATACACATGAACATAAAAGGAACACAATAGTTTTTGAAGACATAACCTTAAAATGAAAACCATAAGTCCTAGATGAACATCCTTAAAATACACACCATATGTTCTAGATCCGTGACCATTAAAGGCATGTCATAGGCCTTAGATGCATGACCTTAAAAGGTACATCATATGTTCAAGATTAATGGACTTTAAATGTACACCATAGTTCCTAGATGAACGACATTAAAAGGAACACCACATACCCTATATGCATAACCTTAAAAGGTACACCATTTATCTTAGATGACTAGCCTTAAAAGGAACACCATCAGTTATTGACACATGACCTTAAAAGGAGCGTCATATGTATTGAATTCACAAACCTAAAAAGAACTTCATTGTACATTGATGTATAACCTTAAAAGGAACTAAAATGGTCCTTATTACACAAAATTGAAAGATTGGCATGCCTCATAAAAAGGAACCAAACTATGTTGGTTTTGGATCCCTTTATAGGGGTACATAGGTATCCCTTCTCATAGGTTCAATGCCATTGCCTCCCAATATTTTGATAAATTACCGTTGGACCCGTGATGCTCCAAACAACGAACCATAGACCCTGCAGTACACTAACTTGTGGGCTCTACACTCTAATTCCTAACTTGGGTTAGGTATCTGGATATCTCCCATATCCAATCAGCCTCAGGTTCGAATCTCTGCGGAGGCAATATTAAATCCCCAACTTCCTAGGGGACAGTTCTTGAACCTAGAACAAGTTAGTGACCAATTTCATGGAGCCCATGAGTGAGTGGGTTGTGGGGTTCTGGTCCATTGTCAGGAGCATCACAGGTCCAACAATTACATAGTATCCAAATTAATTTCTTTACAATCTAGTATAATTAATCACACAATATATGGAAATATTGAGAACTTATGATTCATATATAATACTTAAAGGTTAATGGTATTGATTGATCACTTTAATAACAAGGGTTACCAGTGTAATTACAAGAAAGGATTTCATGAAAACATCTTAAATCTATAAGATAGTCACAGACTAGGCTATAATACCCTTTATGGGATGATTTGACTGCCCATACTTCGGATTTTGATGTGAAATTAAAATCTTCAATATCTCTTCCTAATGAATTCCCACATTTCCAAAGTGGGTCCATAATAAAATAAAATGTGGTTGTAAATGAACTAAAATAACCATAATTTGAGGAGTTTTTACTATTCTACTATTGAAGTTAAATATATGTAGTTCACATTAATGAATGATAAATATATATTTTCTTTGTTATAAAACCATAATACATTATACAAATATTAGATTTAATCTCACATGAATTTAATACACATAGATTCAACATGACCCTCAAAGTTTTACTATGTTAATGGTTTTTTCAAAGGATTCACAACATTTTCATCTATTTATACCCAAAAATATCTTTATATCACACCATTCAATGGTTTCTTGAATGAGATGGTATTTTTAAGGATGTATTTGGACCTCTGGTGAGACCAAGGTTCATTGACCTAAGAAATCACTCAGTTATTGTCAAAGTAAACCTCAATTTGTTCTTCAATTCCAGGAACCACCCCAGGTTTAGTAATGAAATTCTTAATCCAAATAGCTTCATACACAACATCTAAGGTAACAATGTACACTACCTCTAAATTTTATTCCACTACAGTCACTTGTTTAGAATTATTTTTACCAACATATCCACTATTGAGGAAAAACATTAAACTATGTTTAGATCACATATCATACGTTCCATTTTAGAAATTATCATTATTTTAACCACTTAAAATGAAACCTCACTTAATTCCATGGACCAATAATATATCCTTCTTCTAATTTTCTTAAGGATATTCTTGATATTAATATAGTGAATTTCTCTAGGATTGGATTTGTATCTAATTTTTATGCTGATGGAATAATTAAATCGGGTTGGGCACTAAACAATGTGTACATGATAGATTATATAAAATATTCTTAAGGAATATTTTCACTTATTTATAATTATTTAGAAGGATCCTAAATCTTTCTAAGATTCATTCCATCCGACGCTAGTAAATACCCCTTCTTGGAGTTCTCAATGATTAACCTCTTTAACACATTAACGATATAAGTGTTTTGACTTAATCCAAGCAAACTCTTTGATCTATAACTATATATTTTCATAGCTAGTGTGTAAGGATAATATAGCCATTTATTTCTCCGAGAATAAATTTTCCAACTATGTTTTTATAGAATTTAATGTCAATATATCATTTCTAATAAAAATTATGCCATACACATAGAATATAATAAATTTCACAACACTCCCAATAATCTGATTGTTTATACAATAATAATGTTCCTTCTTGATAAAACTAAAATATTTTATTGAATCATTAAACTATATTTTTTAACTCTAAGAATCTTATTTTAATCCATAACTAGACCATAGAAACATTCAAGCCTCATCAAAATCATCAGGAACATAAAAAACCTATAGGTTGTATCATATATAAGTCCTTGACTAAATTCCAATTAATTAAAGTATTTTTTAATTCCATTTGATAAATATCATAATGATAAGGATATATTATGGCATGTAATATCTTAATGTAATTTATCATTACAACCGGAGAAAATATTCTTGCATAGTCAATACTATGATTTTTTTTATAACCTATAGCTATGAGATGAATTTTATAGGTATGAACTATACAATATATGTCAATTTTCTTATAGAAACTCTACTTATATACTATTTTTATCCCACCTTCAGAAACATATTCCATGTTCCAATAATACATAATAGACATGTCTTTTATCTCGAATTTCATGTCCTCTAATAATTTCTTGAAATATAAACTCTCAATAGACTCACAATTGGGTGTAGGGTTCATTATCTAGAAACATTAGTCCATCATAATTTGATATAAGAAATAATTATCTCTTTGGATATTGATTAATTATATCAGACCTTGTGATTCTTGTGTAACTTGAGTTAATTATTATTCTATACCTCTCTATGGTGATAGATATATACCCATATTAAGAAGACTTCATGTTTATTAGTCATGAACCTTTCCAACATCAATTTTATTCACATTGACACCTTTATTCCTACATTTCTTCTCAATAAAAACACTATATTTAGCTACAAGCACTTTCTATTTAGTATGCTTTAAGAACTAATATCTCTTTTTTTCTTGGTATAACTAATAATTAATCATTTATCTGATTTAGGGTCATGTTTTTTTAAATCTAAAGTTCATAAATATTCTTCACCTCCCTAAATCCTAATAAAATACCAATTAGGACACATCCTAGAATATACCTCATATACTATTTTTTTATCTATTTAGATGGAATTTAGTTGTGTAGGAATGCAGTAATTTTTAGAGATATCTCTAGAAAAATATAGTAATGTCACATTAACACATCATTGATTGAACTGTGTTTGAAAAAGAATAATTACTCCTCTAAAATATTTCATTCCACTATAGAGTTCTAGGATAAGTGAGTTAATGAACAATTCTATAATCTCTCAAGTGATTAATGAATTCATAGTTCAAGTATGCACCACCCTAATCTGGTTAGATAATGTTAATAATTTTCCCAATTGGTTTTTTAATTAATTTTTGAACACCTTGTAATTTTTAAAGGTTGTAAACTTGTGCTTCATCTGAAACACATAACCATATTTATAAAAATCATCATTAATGGTTATAAAGTGCATATAGACATAAATTTCATGAGTAATCATTACAATGAATTCATGATTATGTATAAAGTTTATGTTTCTTATGGTTTTTTTAATTGGATTCCCTTTATGGTTATTATTGGTCTCACACAGATCTCCAACTTTCCAAAGGTGGGAGGCTATTTGATTATCTACGGTGGTGAAGCTGGAACCTTTTGTCAGATAATAGGATTGGAAGTTGGATCATCCCTTAAGTTATATTATTATCATGTCTGGGACTCTCTTATATAATTAAGACATGTTTGTGAAATACTTCCATGTAACAACATTGGTTACCCTCTAGTAAAATTGATTTAATAACAATGTTATTTTAAAAGGACACTACATGTGGGGATTATGTTATCTCCCATTTGATCCATGTATCTAGTTACTCTATAATTTGGATCAGTATAGAAAGTAAATATATAATGTATCACCATCTAGGGAGGTTTTAGACCTCTACTAAATGAAGGGGGGTTTTGGAGTTATTATTTGATCCATAAAAGGTTCTTCCTATGTATCTCTATGCATAGAATCATAACCCACATATTTCAATATCATTTAATGGGACATGTCATACCTATTAAGGTTATCTAAAAAGTAACATAGTGGGTCCTTTTATGGTCATGCATCCATTTCCAATTTCAATTAGTTTAAATTCATGCAGAGTGTACTAATAGGTGAAAGGTATATAACAATGGGTCGGTGTAGGATTTATGTAAGGAGAGGAGATTTTGGGTTTAACTTGGAATATGAGTCAGGTGAAGATATTCTTGAGAACCAATAAGAGTATCTTGACTCAAGAAATATTTGGAAACTAAGTGTATAATATCGACTTAAGGCATATAAAGAGACCAAGAAGATAATGTTGACTCTACGAATATGAGGAATCATTGCATATGAGTTAAGTGAAGATATTTTAGGAACCAAGAAGAGTGTATAAACTCATGGAGTATGAGAAAACAAAGATGATTATCTTGAATCAAGGTATATGAGAGAACAAAGAGGATTATATTGAATCAAAAAATATGAGGAATCCAATATGATTATCTTGACTCAATTCATATGAGGAAACCAATGAGGGTATTTTGAGTCAAGGCATTTGAGGAAACCAAAAAGTGTATATTGAATTAAGAAATTTTAGGAAACCAATAAGAGTATGTAGAATCAATACATATTGAGGAAACAAAAAGTTGTATATAAACTCAAGGAATATAAGAAAACCATGAGGAGTATCTTGACTCATTTCATTTTCTAGGATCGAGATTCTAATTATAAGTATTAGAACCTAAATAATTTTTACCCTATCCTAAAAAGTTCATGGACTGATTCTTAATTTTTTATATGTGATAGTGATAGAAAAAAATAGATTAGGCTAAAGACCTAAGACTACATCCCATAAATTATTCTAATAGACTGTGTGGGGGAGGTACTCACATAGTAAGGACCAATGGGTACCTAGGTGGGTAACCTAGGTGAAGTGGGTTCCCAGATAGGTGAACTGGGTGAATAGGCACCCATGTGAGTGACCTAGGTGAATTAGTTCTAAAGTAATTGATTCCTAGGTTTTGTCACTCCCAAGTGATGTGAAAACTTATTATTTTGGTACTCAAGTGCTACAAATCCAAGGTATCAGTGCTCAGGTAGTCATTTTTTAGGGAAGAACTCAAAATAGAATGGACTAGGTGTTGTTCTTCCCTTATCCAAAGGTTAGGATTCAATAAAACATGAATTGGGGTTTTATGGGATCAAGAAATTCATCACACAAGTCGGGTTCCACTTTTACTTGGTTAGTAATTAGTGTGTAAAAGGGATAGAAGGGGTCATTTTATAATAAAATGGAGGTTTGGTGCCCAAATAAATTCTTATGACCACTGTGGGAATTTAGGTATGGTTCTAGGTTTGTGTATTATTGTGTGAGGTAGGGCACAGGAGTTAGGCCATGTAAAGATTTTTGTAAGTCTAGGAATATGAAATTTTTGTGTTTGTAGTTAGTTTCATAGTAATTGAGAATCCATGTAGGGTACCTAATGTAGGTCATGGTGTAGAGCACCTTGGTAGGGTGCTTAGGGACCTCTTATGGGTGCGAAATGACTAAATGTTGTTAAAACTCCTTCAAACATAAAACTTCCATAATTTTTTATCTATAAGTCTATTTTGACACTAATATATATAAAATCGAAGATTTAAAAACTAATTATGATTATCAGTATAATATTTTCCAATAATTTTTGTCTTCAGAGGAAAATAGAGGTCGTAAAAGCCTCTCAAAATAGATATTAAGGCTAGAGTAGCAGTTTCTCAAAAACTGGACGAAATCCATAGCCTAATCCAAGTGGGAGGTTCTCAAAACAATGTAATTTTATTGGGAAACATTTTTTATGGTTTTCCACCCCTTTTTCTTTGATCATTCACACAAAACATGGATATCCCTTTTTTTCTTCACTATTGAATGTGACACTCCTTCATCTTCATCTCTACTCATGTCATCTGAGTGAGGATAATATTATGGTCATCATAGAAATGCTTATGGTGCATAATTTTTAGGCTCTATGAATTCAATATCTTACTATAAATCTCACTATTTCCAATAAATGGTGCTTTGATCACTTTTTCTAATGAACAAGATTCATAATTATCAAAAAATTCATAATTAAATGATTTTAATAATCCATCTCTATATATCTAAGGTGGAAATGCCAAAGATAAATGGTATTAAAAGAAAACTTAATATTTGTATCCTTATTATATATTCTATTATCCATGTCTATAATGATTAAAATATTCACCATATTCCCAATTCCATAAAATATTTTATTCCTATATATATATAAACTCTTGTTCGTAAAAATAGATAAAAATATCATCTTTTCCAAACAAGATATATAATTCAAATTTTTATTTATGATATAACATAGTAAAAGGTTTCTAATTCAATAATTAATCAACTTGTTAGACTTATAACATAATCATCATTCAATAATTTGAATACTCGTTCCCCATTGCCATTATATATATCTACCTCTCCTTTTATCGGTTATCTTATTTTTTTAGTCTATGATTTTCAATACATATGTGTGATATAGAACCAATAATCAATATAAACCTTCCAAATATATATATTTATTATTTTATATGAGAAACCAATTTTTGGTAGGTTTAAGTGGGAACTATACAGGTTAAACCACAGCACAAAATAACTAAACTACCACCATAACCAAAAATGAAATAATTCAGATTTTAAATTTCAAAACTGAGACAATGGGATGGGATAATCAAGTTATGAGGTAAGCATGGATCATGAATAGTCTCAATGAGCCCTACCTCACTACCTCAAAACCTCATGAGATCACCAATCCACCATAGCACATCCCAATGGGGATGAAGACATGATTAAATTCCATAACTTTCCTATTCACCAAATAACTTCCTTGGTTTAGTTTCTATGAAAAGTAAGGATTCTAGGATGAGTATAGGGATTTTTTAAGACAATTTGGGTAGGTTTTTTATGATCCAAATTTATTTATAGGTGTGAAGAAGTGAAGGGGGTTAGTTCCCTTTAATAAGTGGGTGAGAGGGAACACTTTAAATTTTTGAAAAGAATTGTGTTCTCCCCATGTTTTAACCTACCAAGACGCTTCCAAATCGAAAAGAATTAGCTAAATTAAGGTTTAGGGTTTCAATATGGCCACCCAATGGGTTTTGAACATGTTTATGGTCATTTTTACACCTTATACTCTAATTTTAACCACTAAGTAAACTTGTTTTTACCTTAATCATTGTAATTAATTTTAATTAATTTCACTACTATTTTTTGTTAAAATACAATTTAAAATTAATATACATTATAAATTATTATGATTTAAAATATGGAATCCTTTTTTCCAAATTGCAATCAAAAAATTGGAAAAAATTAATTTAAAATCAATCCCATAGACGGGACGATAAAGCAGGTTTTTAAAGTTAAAATGTTCAAATGTTTGAAATGTTTTTATATCTACATTCAATATAAAATTGATCCCAATGACCTAAATTGAATTAATAGATTTATAATTTATCTTATAAAACATTTAAATCAATTAAAAATATAATTTAATCTTATAAATTATTTAGATGAAAATTCGGTTTTCAATTAAAATTCATTATTTTCACTATTCATCAAAATATGAAAGTTCTCATAAAATTACCAAAACAAATAACCCTAATATAATTTAGAAATTATGAATTCAAAGATAAAGTTTATTTTTTAAAATATAATTTATAAAATTTTCTAAATTTTGATTTAAAATTGGTGGGTCATTAAAAGGCGGCAAAACTGCCTTTAGAAAATATAGCTTTTATGTGTAAAATTAGTTTTGTTCTTATATTATATCTATAAAATATATTGTATTGATGTAAAAAAATATTGAATATATAATATATAAGTTTCATTAAGAACATTAACTATTAATAATTAATGTTATTTTTTAAGATAAACCCCCTTTGGTGTATAAAAATATTTTTATGTAAAAATGTTTCCTTTATATTCAATTGGTTTTTATATTCATTTATAATTAATTGGTCACCAAAGAATTATTTAAACACGTGTAAAAAATATTTTCCAATTTTATTTAATACTTTTCATACCTCTTATTAAAATTTCTAGTTGATAACAATCATATTAAATAATATTATTATTATTAGTTTATTGTAGTCTGCTAAAATATGGTCATGTGTGTAACACAAGCTATTGAAGGAACTCGATATTGTGTGTAGCATAATCTTAACTTAGTTTTGTGTGTAAATAAATATGTTAATAAAAAAAATTATTCTAAATGGAAAATATTGTAAAGTCTTTGGGTGTGACTTTTCCTTTAAGCTTGTTGTTTCTTATCGCATATGCTACCAAATAGAAAGTTGACCTTTTAGAATTTTCAGGTTGTAACATTATCCCCAACTTAAATAAATTTTATCTTCACTATTTAACTCAATATTCATAATCAATGGTTTTATATTTGAAAATTATTTTGTTGAAAAACTCACATCATAGAATATTTAATAAAATATAATCTTTATAAGAGAGAATCTGATTAACAAAGGTCGCATGGAATAATATATATCTAGGTTTCTATGTAGGTGAACATTAGTGGAAATTAAAAAAATATATACTTATAGTAAAATAATAAATATTTATAGTGACTGATTGAGGTAATTTATCACAAGAAATTTATTGATCAATGGAAAGTTTAGGGCACAAAATCCATAAATCTGTGATTATTTAAATGACCATCGGTTCAATAAAAATTTAGGTGTTTTGATAACATTTTTTTAGATCATTTTCCAAAAGTTGAGTAATTATTTTAATTCCAAATAATATTTGTAAATATACATAATTTCATCCTTCGGATGTGCTTTAATAAATTTTTCGTTTATCCCTTACTCTATAAAATGAATATCCAAAAAAGTAAAAAAATCCTGATTTATTAAAATTTACTTTTAAAGGATAATAAGATCCATTAAAGAGTGGAAATTATTTCTATATGTATCTAAATATTTTCCACGACCCAATATAATTAATACATTAATATCTAAAAATGAAAAGTAATACTTCTAGTTCATTATTAATATTTATCCAACAAATTGTTTAACTAAATGAAATGACATATAAACCAAGACATCATGTAGGCTAGTGGTAGGTGTGAAACCCTTATCATCCTTCTTTCATGGGATCAATCCCCACCTCCTTATATGTTTTCCTTTTTCTAAAACCATATTAATATAATTTCTAAAATAACTATGATGGACATCCTTGAAATTTACTCATTAAATAACCTTTTCTATATGGTCTTAAATAAAAAAATTAAATCCTAATAATCTTATTTGACAGTTATTAAAATTTCATGAATGATAATAATAACATTAAATGTTATAAATACCTTTTAATTCGTGTCTTTAAAATGTAAGGTCGTAATTCCTCCAATGGATTTTCAACTAAAACAAATACTAAACTAAGATATTTATTTCCCTAAATTTCTCCCAAAATATCCTTTATCTTGGTAGACTCTCATTACATAGAACCTAAAAAAGAGGTGTTTAAGACTTAGAACTTATGATCAACCTTAATTTATATCTTACCAAAACATTAATATGTTATTATATACTTATCCTTAATGATTATAACGGAGTTGTGTTTCCTGATCTATGTTTTCCTAGATCTAGTTCACAAGGTTCCGACTAAACATCATTTGATACAAACTGTAATGACCCAACCCTAGTATCCCAGAGCTGATGCATTACTTTATTACATTATCATGACTACAAGTAATCAAATCCCAAAGGGCTGATCAGTTTAGCAGTTTTGAAAATCCATATTATATATATAATTCTCATTTTACATTGGGAATAGAAAATGAAATAAAATACATAATAAAATTTAATAAATATCGTCCTTGAAGACTCATTTAAAGATATAATCCTAAAAACCTTGGGAATGAAAAAAATAAGGGTGAGCTCAAATACTCAGTAAGGGTTAAGTAAAGTGGAAGCAATAATGAATCAATAAGAATAATAAGTATTGAAAGGTAAATAACTAATGAAAATTCCATTTAATCAACAACTTAATAATAATATGCAAGGAATAATAAATGATCAAATAATTTCATATAAATAATCACATGACCATGAAAATTAAGCATGGATAATCTAACTAATTGAATAATCACATGGAATATCAATAACAAAATTCATAATGATGGAATACATAATGATGGATATTTCAATATTATCATCAAGGATTCATGACAAAAATATAATATTGTTAGGGATTCATGGAAAGAATCTAATACTATCAAGGATTCATGATAAGAATCTAATATTTTCAAGGCTTCGTGCCAAGAATCTAATACAGTCAAGGATTTATGCCAAGAATCCAATGAAGGGGTAAAGCCTCCCCAAAACCATATCTAGTTTGTCTCATGTAACCAACCAATACATCAAGGGGGTTGCATTAACTGGTCCCTAACCCGAGTCATACCAGTTCAAATCATTCCTCATATATCTAATAATCAATTTAATTCATAAACAATAAAATATCTGTATTGAGTAAAGGATATGGATTTATAAATATTTCCACAGTTAATAAAATAAAAGTAAAAGTAAAAATTGTATGTAAAAATGGTATAGAGTTTATGAAATAATCATTTCCATGATAAATAATGTGTTAATTTAGTGTAAATTTAATGTTTAATGGTCACTGGAAAGTGAATAACTCAAGGGGAATTTAATGACTACATAAACGATTCAAAGAAGTGAATGTCAATACTATCCTTGGTCAAAATAATCATAAGTTGTATACAGGAATAATATATATGATGTCAATACAAAATATCCCCATTATAGGATAATTAAAAAAAGGTTTTTTTATGATGAATGGAAATACCATTAAAATATCACTAAAAACATTTTTGAGGAAACTAATCTTTAAACATTCCAAAGTGTCTCATACCACTTTGAAACATTTGAATCATAAGCCCTGTGAAGGAATAAAATAAAATTAAACATATAATGTCATGATAATAATTATATTCATGATATATCATGTTAAAGGAGAATTATATAAAGCTCATAAAATAGAATATGTGTATATTATAACAAGTGTCTCAAAGAAAAAAAAATTATAACAAAAATATATTACCGATTTGGTAACTTTAAAATCATAAAACCTGTGAAAGAGATATCATAAAATTGATACATAAGTACACATTAATTAAATTATAATAATCATAAAGTATATTCAGGTAAAATATATTCACCATATAAAGAAACAAGTAGTGAATATGGCATAAGTATCACATAAATAAAAGTGAGACTAGGAATCCCCTTACCTAGAGTCGAAATTGTCTTGTGTGTCACTATCTTCTGAAATAATAAAATTATATTGATTATTTAAATATTTTAGAACCTTTTTTGAGTTTATTATTACTTTTATTTCACCAATTAAAAACTTTCATACAATTACTTAATCAATCAAGTTTAAGTCGGATGTTTTGACTATATTCAGCTTATGTGTCAAAAACGACTTTGGTATGTAGACTATGGTCAAAGGGATCATTATTTAAACATTTACATTATAATAATTGTGAAATAATTATCATATTTATACATAAATTATACTTCTAAAACCAATCATGGAAGATTATTATGAAAAATGAACTAACATTACAATCATGGAGAAGGTAAACCGTACATACGCATGAGTAACATTTCTATTTTTTAGTGATCATTATGGAAGGAAAGAAAGTAACATTTATCCTTCCATAATTATAATTATATATGAAATACCATATTATTTAATCATATATACTTTTATTTATAATTATTTTCAACAAAAATTATTCACATCACTTCGAGAAGGCGGTAATCCACACATCCAAAGACAACATTATCATTTTTTCAGTGTGAAAGGGTAATAATGAAAATGATATATTATATTATCAAAAAGTTAATTATGTCATGAATATCATAATAATTTAATGTATATAATATATATTTATTATATATGTATTTATATTAATCCATAATATTTAGATTTAGTAAATGGAATACACCATTCATGGAGATGGTAGGCTATATGAACACGTGAAAATTGTCTCCATTTTTTCCGTATTAAAAGAAAGAAAATTAAATGATATAAAATTATATTATAATTATAGTATCATTTTAATGTCATATATATCACATATTGTTATTAAACCCATACTTAATACATTCTAGGTGTTTTTTTAATGAATTGCATCACTTTGATGAGCCGGTAGTCCACACATCTTGAAACGATGTTATCATATTCCCACAAAAAGGAAAGCATGAAGGTATGTGTTATATAATAATTCTGGAAGCACAATAATATTATAAGTATCATATATATCATATAAAATAGTAATTCCATAATTATTCAAAACCCTGAAATTTTGTGATGGAATAATAAATTACATCAGTTCGTGAGGCGATATTCTATCGTATACACGAATGGTGTTGTGTATCCAATTTGATGGAAGTGTGTGTAAGCATTGTAACATCCCAAGATTTTATAAAAATATATTCTTTCAAATTAATTTAAATTATTTAAAATATTATATTTCCTAAAATACATAGGTTATCTTTTATCACATGAAACACCAATTTTTTCTTACGTTGCAAGCAACATCGAGTTCCTTTGATGACTTATATTACACACAAGCCCGAGTTTTACAAAAAAAATATAATATTAATATTAAAAATGATAGTTATCTTCTAAACATTGTAATGGTTTAATTGAATATTTTTAACTAAATTATTAATATATAGTTTAAACATGTTTATATAATAAATTATATGGTTACCAATTAATTATAAATTACAATAAAGACCAATTATATACAAAGTATTTGTTTTTATGAATAAAAAAACTATTTTTATAACCAAAATAGAATTTTATTTTAAGAAATTAAATTAGTCACTATTATTGAAAGATATTAATTATTTTTATATGTT
This sequence comes from Viscum album, assembly GCA_963277665.1. NCBI lineage: Eukaryota > Viridiplantae > Streptophyta > Magnoliopsida > Santalales > Viscaceae > Viscum > Viscum album. The sequence goes on from OY728138.1 coordinate 558,818,439, forward strand.
ATATATTTAATAAAATATATTTAAATTCATACAATAATTTTGATACGAATAAGAAAATAATAAATCCACTTTTACGCTTAAAAGCTCTATTTTATGAAAATCATTTTTACCACCTTTTTATAGTGCACCTATTTTTAAAAAAAATTACTCTTTTATCATTTTTATTTGAAAAAATAAAATTCATTTTTTAAATAATAATATCAAAATTACTTTGTGTTAATAATTTTTATTATTTTAAGAAGTTTCATATTTTGATTAATAGTGAAAAATACTGAATTTTAATTGAAAACTACTTTTTCTTATAATTTATTTATATAGTTAAATTATATTTTAAATTTTTTTGAAAGTATAATTAGTTAAATTTTATATTAATAAATACAATTTATTTCATTATAATAATTTTCTTATTGAAATTCGATATAAAAACCTATCAATCCCTTGAAATTTTCTCTTTAAAACCCCATTATCTCATCCCATCTGTAGGATTAATTTTAAATTAATTTTTGCTAATTCTAGGATTTAGATTTGTAAAAATATATTCCATATTTGGAATCATAATAATTATAATTTCTATTAAGTTTAACTTATTATTTTTTACAAAAACGATTAGTGGGAAAAAATGAAATTTAATTACAGCGATTAAGAAAAAAACTAGCTTAATAAGAGACAAAACCTTAAGCATAAAGGCAAAAATTACCTAGACTGTCACACTTGGATTTTTATTTTCTTCATTTTTTCTAGATCATCTTTTATGTCCTAGTTTTCCTCTTGATTTTCGGGTTATCATTTTTTTTATGTGTTCCTATGTTTATTTTGGGTCTTGAGTTTATTCTTTAGTTTCCCCATGAGTTTTTTATGAGAAATTGAGATTTTGGACATGACATCATGTGGTGCATGATTAGAGGAAATTGTGTGACATGCTCCATGAAACTGTGTGATCATTGGGATGCCTCTAGTCAGGGGTGCATGACCCATGCACGGTTAGAAACACCATGTGGAAGGCATGTGCATGGTTCTTCCATTTTATATAGAACCATATCACACAGTTGGCGCACGGTAAACCAAACCATGTAACCTAACAGTGTGCAGTATCAAATTCATTAAAAATGTGATTTTACCCTTCTATAATCTTTGTATTTTAACCACAAAATTCACATTTCTCTCTTTCCCAAATTTGTGCGACCCAAAGGGGTTTTCTCCCCCCTTCTACAAGCTTCTCCTTCTATCCCATGGTGTGGATCTAGTGTTTCTTTAAGGTTTTTGGGTGATTCTTCAAGGTATTCTCCTCCACTATTCTTCCTCTTCATTATTCTTCCATTTTCTCTTGATTTCCTCTTCTCTCTTAGTCATGTGGAACTATGGTTCCTATTTTTTCATCTTTAATTTAGTATTTTTGTGTGTTTAATGTTTCTTATGGTTATTCTTGATTCTTGGAACCCTCATGGAGTTGTTTTGGGTTGGTATTGTTGAAGCACATGTGATTTGAGCGAGGTTTCTCTTTTCACTTTCCCTTTAAATTTAATAATTATTGGTCTTTTACTTTTCTCACCTTTCTTATATATTAATTAGTGATGAAAAAAATTAATAATTTTTTTCTGTAAAATGAGGTGGTTTTCGTAATTTTTTTTAAGAATATGATATCATTTTGTTGAGTTATGCACACCAAGTGTTTGATAAAATACCTAATTAGATTATTGAGTTATTTGTGATTTTTAAAATCATGGTTTATCTTTTTAAATGATTTTTTTATTTAAAATTGTGGTTTGGGTTTCTCAAATGGTTTTCCAATTTTATTTGGATTTAAAAATGGGTGTGATCTTGGCTCTTAAAAATGGTTTTTCATGTGATAAAGGTGTGTGTACCATTTTTAATACTAATGAAAGTGGATTTTGTTTTAAAATGTGGTGTGAGTTCCTAAATGGAATTTTCTAAATGATTTTTAAATGAAAAATGGTGTGTTTAATTCTTTTTGTAAAGGTGGATTTTCTTCTATGAAAAATGGTGGTTTCTTGAATGGTTTTTGAGGCCCATTTGGTGCTTTTGTAAAAATAATAAACTTGAAAACTCTCCTTGGATAATTATCTTGACTTTTTTATTTTTATTGTTGTGGGATTCTCATGCTGAGAGGCTCCCTTGTGATTATATGGTTTAAAGGCAAGAGGTTGTTCCTTATGGTGATTCGGCGGTGAATTTTTGTTTGGTTTCTTGTGTATTATATAAGTGCATGTGATTGGCTACTTGTTTGGCATTGTTGGATCACCCCAACTTTAATCTTGACAAGGGAACCTAGCATATCCAGTGGATATTTGGTGAAAGGTTGTTGTACTAGATCAAAATTATGCTTTGGATAGTGTCCCATAGCAGAGGATATGTTTTGTTTTTATTGTTATGGGGTATTTCCCCTCGGTTAGACCAGGTAGGGTGTGATTGAGCATTTGGTAAATATTTGATGACATCAGGTGAGGAATAACTTAGGGATGAGTCATGATGTATAGTATGTTCTAGATTATTTTACTAAGATCCTAGTTTCTCCCATGTTCTTCAGCACTTATTTTTCTATAGCGGATGATTGAGATATATTATTGGTTGGTTAATCTTGTGTGTTATATTTCCATTTCCGATATTATGATATTATTGTTGCTGATCTATTGCATAGTGATCCTCTTTATTAAAATTGTTGTGTGGGTTTTTCAAAGGTTTTATGAAAATGTTTTGGAAAATTCTTTGAAATCCTTTATTCTCTTTTTAAATAAAAACATTGTCCTATCTCTTTGAAATTATAATGGTTCCTTCTTGGAATAGAATGTGCTTTTATATTGTAAAAGGGTAATGTGCCATGTTTTTATTTGAAGGAAAAATATGTGTAAAAAGCCTAGTTTTATATATTGTAATTAAAAACTGAAATTTATTTTTCTTTTATTTAAAGGAGGTGCATTGGGGATACATTGTTCGGGAATACCTACTGAGTTTTAATACTCTTTAATGAAGTTCCTTCTTGCCCGAATAGCCCGAAGGCCTTATTTTTTATTGATTTTTGATAACCCCCCTTTCAAGGGATGAGGGGGAACCCTTACAAGGCCTATAGGCTCAGAGATTACATGACTTGTAGGTCTTAGGAAATATAAAGACTATACTTGGAAATCCTCTTCCCTAGCTTCATCATCATGATATCAGCTCTCCACCTTTTCATGGTTGTTCAGCTAGGCTTCTCGTGCAATCACAGGCTGGTCCCAATGCCAATGTCATACCCTCTCTTTCTAACAAATCCTATTAGCTTCTTCTCTGGTGAATGTGCATGCTCTGAATTTCCATCTAGAGGTTGCTCCTTATAGAGTCTGTCTGATCTTTAAAGCAACATTTCAGGTGGCCCAAAGGCCTTGAGGTGGTCTGAAATCCTTGATGTGGCCCGAAGGCCTTGAGGTGGCTCAAAGGCCTTGAGGCATTTCGTTCCTTCTTATTTTTATCTTTTGGTGTATGTTCCAGCTTGGTTTCGATCACCATGGGAGATGGTTGATTTTGTCATCAGAGATTGACCCTCTGGGTCACATGGATTCATTATGGTTGTTAGTATTAGTTTGGTTTTTTGTGTTAATGTTTTTTTATATTTTTCATTTTTGTATAAATGATGTTCATTTTGGAAATTTTTTATTTATCAAATTTGGGATACTCTATTTTTTTATGCTATTTTATTTATTTATATTGGGTGAAATAATTCCCTCAATTTATTTTTTGATTCCCCGACACCTATTTCCAACCCGGGAGGATCAGGAATGCCTCTCAGGCCTTATCTCAAACCAACTTAGGTGGCCGGTTCGAAGTTGACCCAGGTTGGTTCAGGAAAAAATGGTATCAAAGTCGGTTGGTTCTTTAAAGTAACTAGATTTAAAAGCACCTATTATTATTTAGGATTTCATGGTAGATGTAGTGGGACTATCAGAACTTGGGGTGTAGTTATGGGGGAATGTTTGAACAACACTTTTTGGAACGAACCAAGAGTTTCGAGTAGAAGTTGGGTTTTGTTTGGTTTCTTTGGTTATTGTTGGTTTTTTGGTGCTTGGGATACACAAAGAAATTTGTTCTAAAGTTCTCAGTGATCTCATAGGGCTTGGAATGCCATGTGGAGTTGGGTAAGTGGCTTAAGAAGACTCTTTGTGATGGTGTTATGATTGTAATATAGTCTTAAACCAAATGGCCAAGTCACCCACTGATGCTAGTTACCCTTGTGAGTTGTTTTGGGTCTTTATTAATTCTAAATTTTTTTATAGAACCCTTTTTTAGAATTGTGAAAATTTATTTAAAGTGGTAAGAGTTTTTTTAGAGGGTGGAAAATGTATTTTAAAATATATTTTGAGGAAATCATTAGAAATATATTTTTATAAAAAATTTTAGGTAAAACCAGTAGTGTTTTACTCAGATTAAATTTTTATAATAAAAACCTAGGGTTTGATGGTTGATCCAATAAGTTTTTTTTATAAATTTGTTTTAAATGAGAAGAAATGAATTTTTTAATTAAATTATTTTGATGGAATGAGATTTTTTGAGCTGTAAAAAATGTTTTTAATGGGAAGAATTGGATTTTTGGATGGGACCCATGGGATTTTATTTTTTTCTAGATCAAAGGGATTGGTGTGTGGAGTTTGAAAATGGATTTTGACTTTATGTTTAATGGGACTTTGAAAATTTTTCTGAATTTTTAAAATGGAAATGTTTTTTTGAACTTTGTCATACTCATGAGTTCTCACAAGAATGGATGTGTTTGATGACGTTTTTGGTTGATTTCATGTCCAGATGGGTGCTCATATTAGTATGAGTGTATGGATGCTTATATTGAAATGGTAATTTGAATGTGAGTTAGGATCTAAGGAATACTTTTAGTGAGTGTGAAACCCACCAAGTTTTTTTTAATTTACAAAAGTGTTTTAAGAAAAATAAACTATAATTGTTTGAGACCCAATGATTATGTAGCATGTTTCCTTGTAACATGGAAATTTTATTTATGTGGTGTTTGAATTTTAGTTCTTGATGATGAGTTGGTTTTGATTTAGTTCTTGGATATCTTGTTTCATAGTGTATGCCCCCACCAACGATTTGATGGATATTTGAGGTGTGGAAATGGGTGATTTACCATTAGTAAACCCTCCAGTTGATCAACCAAAGGACTTTCTCCATGAGTTTTGAAAGTTTAAACCTCCTATATTTTATGGTCAAGAAGATCCTCTCAAAGTGGAAGAGTGGTTGTGGATAATCAAAGGGATATTTAGTTTCCTTGAGTTACCTCAATTGTTAAAGGTGAATTTTTTTACCTTTATGTTTGAAGGTCCACATTGAAAGTGGTGGAAGTCAGTCTCTAAAACCATGCCTCTGAATGATCTTACCTAGGATTTCTTTAAGGCTTCATTCATACTGAATTATTTCTCTAAGATAGAAAGACTAAAGAAGGGGATGGAGATGTGTTGTCCATAGAAAGGTGATGGATCAGTGTTGGAGTTATTTTTTCATTCTTTGGATCTAATTCCCTAATTTTTGAAATGGGTTACAGATGATCCCTTGAAGTCTCAACATTTTGAGAATTCACTTAATCCTGAATTGTAGTCAAAAGTGTCAGAGTTTGTTCTTACCTCCTTTGCTGACATGTTGAGGTAATCTATTCGAGTTGAATCTATGTCGGTAGGAGTGCTTGAGGAAGTCAACATTTATCTAGTTTTTGGAAATGATGAATGGAATTCAATTAAGGAGACTATAAATAAGATAAAAGATGGTATTGTTGGTCAAAAAATTAATAGTCCTCTAGATCTCTCGTTGGCTTACTCTAACAATAATATCATGGTGTACCATCAGTGCAGCAAGCCTTCTCATAAAAATGATTCATGTCTGAGTGAACCAAATACCTACCATGCCTATGGATGCCTAGGTAACTTGTAGTAGTTTTATTGAGGTGTTTACAAGAAGTTATGTGGATTCATATACACCCCTTTGAAAGGCACCCTAGCCTGGTTATAGGATTAGGGTGTTGTTTTGGGCACATTTTAAGGCCCCTTTCTATGTAATTCTTATTTCGTTATAATGGTTGTTTCCGATGATGTTTTTTTTTTATCGTGTTTTATTTAGATTGTAAAAGTGGATGTTTTGAATCTCTAAAAAACTTCTGTATTAATGAATGTGTGTCATTTTGAAATTTAGAAATTTTTATGTCTCGAGTGGAGGTGAATTCTCTTGAGTGTTTGTTTTTTTGGATCTCGTTTGGGGTAAAAGATAATGATGCATTCATATTTTCTAAATACCCATATTAGTGAAAGTGGATTGTTGGATAAAATTGAGTCTCATTGTGTGTCTTGTTCTCTTTTTTCTACCTATGATATTGTGTGGCCGCTCATGACACCAAAATAGGGAGTTACAATTGGGGATTATCAACTCCTAAATGTGAGGCAGTGGATGCTTCAAGATATTAGTGCTCTAGCCACAAACCCCTGAGTGAAGCTTGCTCATAGTCAGAAATCATAGGGGTGTAGAGGATCGTGGAATAGATTTGTCTTCATTTCTAGAATAAGAATATTATAAGTTTCTATGTTTTAGTTTCTTCTTCTTGGAAGGTCCCATTTTTTCTCTAAAAGGTGTATAGATATGATTTCTTCTTTGAGGTCCTTGTGTGGTTATCCTTATGAGTTAGTTTTAGTTTTTCAATGTGATCACTTTTAGGTGGTTTATCCTAATTGATATGTTTTATATTGGGTTGGGGTTTCCCCTTGGATTGGAGTTTGTTTCATAGAGACCCCCGTGTGGTTTGGGTTTGGTCAATGTGGGGAGTTATGGGTTATTCTATGGAGGATTTTTCATGTTGGTCTATGTTGGTTGGTCTAAGTTGGTTAGTTCCAAAATAGTGGGGAGACCCACCATGAATATTTTTTAAGATTTTTCTATAGTTTTTCAGTTATAGTTGATTTCAAATTGTGGGGATTATGTTTTGGAATCCCGTACTAGTAAACCAATTAGTTCTCCATTGTTGGATTGGAACCATGTGGTTTTATTTTGGTTGTTGGTTCCATGATTTTACTTCAAAGTGAATATTGTGTTTTTGGGAGTAATCCCAATAGTTTTTTCTTAAGGAATTTTTATATAGGTGTAGTTCAACCATTCCATTATTTTTCGAGATTTATTTTTGGATTGTTGGATCGTCCTAGTTAAGAGGTGTAAGTTTCATTTGTTGGTAGTTGAGGTATTATTTGTTTGAGAGGTTGGATCTTATGGTTTTTGAAATCACTTTTATTTGATAGATAAACTAGATATTTTGTGGCTTTTTGGGGCATAAAGAATAATGGTGGGGAGAATTTTCACATTTGTATTTTATTTTCATCCATTGTTTCAACTCATCTTTTGGAAATTGGTCTTTATCTCAAGTTACAGGTATTCCATGATTTTTTTGAGGTGTTAATTTGTTTATTTTTGGTCTCAAATTTATTATTTAGTATCCTCATGAGTTTTTATTGAAAATATATAGATTTTATTCTTAACAATAGGTGGTGAAAGTTTGGTGTACGGTTAGAGGAGACTATACAACATGCTCTAGGAAACTATACAAGACTTGGAATTCTTCTATTTAGGGGATCGTGGCCCATTCATAGTTAGAAAAACTATATGGAAGGATTTTTCAAGGTTCTACAATTTTGGACAGAACCATGTTTCCTGATTGGCGCATAGTTTACCAAACCATGCATCCTAATAGTACGCAATGCCCAGGTCATTAAAAACATGATTTTACCGTTTTTCCCTTTCCAAATTTTAACCCCAAAACACTCATTTATCTCATAAATGGGTTCTTTCAACCCAATGGGGGATCCTCTTTCCTTATCCAAGCATCTCCTCCTCTCCCGTGGTAGTGATATAGTGTTTCATCAAAGTTTTGGGGTGATTATTCAATGAATTCTCCTCCTCTCTTCTTCCTATCCATTATTTTTCCATTTTATCTTGAGATCCTCTTCTCCCTTGGTCATGTGGATCTATTTTTTATATTTTTATATGTTTAATTTAGTTATTTTGTGTGTTTAAGGTTCCTTTTTGTTGTTCTTACTGGTTAGAACCCTCATAGTGTTGTTTCGGGTTGGTGTTGTTGAAGTGCAGGTGGTTTGTGGTAGGTTTCCATTTTCATTTTCCCTGTAAATTTAGGAATCATTGGTTTATTCATTTTCACACCATCCTTATATGTTAATTAGTGATGTATGATTTTTTGAATAATTGTTTGATGTGAAATGAGGTGGTTTTCATAATGTTTTTGAAGTATATGCAATCGTTTTGTTGAGCTATGCACACTAAGTGTTTGATAAAATGTTTGGTCAGCTTTTATGAGTGATTTGTGGTTTTTAAAATTATTTTTTGCATTTTTAAATAAATTTTTGGAATTTAAAATGATTTTTTGGGTTTCTCAAGTGGTTTTCCAAGTGTATTTTGATTTAAAAATGTGTGTGTGTCTGTCTCTTAAAAATGAGTTTTTCATATGATAAAGGTGTGTGCCTCGTTTGGAATTTTGATAAAAGTGGATTTGGGTTGAAAATTTGGTGTGAATGATTAGAAAGAATTTTCTAAATGAATTTTAAATTATAAATGGTTTGTTTTTACCTTTTTGGAAAGGTGTATTTGGTTCTTTGAAAAAAGGTGGCTTCTTGAAGGGTTCTTGAGGCCCGTTTGGCACTTTTTTGAAAATGATGAACTTGAAAAATATCCTTGGATAATTATATTACCATAGTTATATTGATTGTTGTGGGATGACCATGCTGATAATATCCCTTATGACCAGATGGTGTGAATTCAATAGATTGTTCCTTGGTGTGATTTTTGGGTGACTTGTTGTGCGGTTGCTTGTGTATGATATATGTGTATGTGATTAGACACTTGTTTGGCATTATTGGATCATCCCCCACTTTAATATTGACATGGGAACCTTGAATATCTAGCATATTTTTAAGGAATGGTTTCTACACTATATTAGAATTATGATCTAGCTAGTGACCCATACCAAGGGATATGTTTTTTTTATTACTATGTGATAGTTCCCCTCGATCAAACCAGGTAGGGTGATACCGAGTGTGTGGATGAGATTTTATGTCATTGGGTGAGGCATGCCTTTGAAATGAGTCAATATGTATATTTTGTTCTAAATTATTTAACTAAACTCCTAGTTTCTCTCATGTTTTTTGGAACTTATTTTTCTATGGAAAATGGCTAAGATACATTCTTGGTTGGTTACTCTTGTGTGTTATATTTCCATTGCCCTTGTTATGAGATTATTTTTGTTGCTCTATTTCATGGTGATATTTTTCATTATAATTGTTGTGTGGGTTTTTAAAAGGTTTTATAGAAAATGTTTTCAAAAACAATTTCCACTCATTTATTATCTTTTTAAATTAAAACATAATCTTAACTCTTTGAAATGATAATGGTAAATTTTTGGAAGTGAATATGGTTTTATATAGTAAAAGGGAAATAGAACATATTTTTATTTCAGGGGAAAATGTGTGTGAAAAGAATATATTTATATATTATAATTCAAACCTAAAATTAATGGTTCTTTTATTTAAAGGGAGTGTATTTGGAATAGATTTTTTGGGCATGCCTACTGAGTTTTAATACTCACGCCTATATTTCCTTCTTGTTTTTTTCTTTTGGTGAAGGTTACAACTATCTTTTGATCACTCTGGGTGATGATTGGTTTTGGAATTGGAGAGTGACCCTCGAGGTCACATGGATCTATTATGGTTTTCAGGTTCAGTTTAGGTTTTTGTGGTATATTTTTGTTGTATTTTTCAATTGTTGTATAAATTGTGTTTAGTTTGGAAATTTTCTATTTATCCTATTCGGGATACATTTTTTGTTTATTATATTTTATTTATTTATATTGGGTGAAATAATTCCCTTAGTTCTCTATTAATTACCAAGCACTATTTGTCAGCCCGAGAGGATCTGGAAGGCCTCTCGTGCCTTATCTCACCAACATAGTTGATTAGTTCGGGGTCAATCTGGGATGGTCCATGACATATACACATGTCAAAATTATATTTTATGGATATATTTAGACCATATAATCTTTTTAATATAATGTGGTTCATTATTGGAGGCACATGATGTATGGTATACCTCTCAATAGTTTTAACCCTTTTATATTTACAAAAATTCCACTCCTCCTCCGCTATAAAAATGGAACTCACCCCTCACTTCTTCACACCTCTAAATCCATATGGATTATCCATCCCCTACCTAAATAAGATCCCAAAATCCCTACTATAATATTATAATCTTCACTTTGAATAGAAATAAAACCAAGTAAGTCTTTTGGGGAAAACTAAAATGAGTTATTTGAAAAATAGGTAAAATTCTTCAACCTCATTGTTCGTGTGTACGTTGAACTACCGCCTCGTGAAATGATGTCATTAGTTTTTCCTTTACCACATATTACGGTTTGAAATTATGATAGACATGATTTTTTTATGTGAAATATATGTTAGTCATATTTTATTCATACTTTTATTTAACATATAACTTCATGCTTTCTATTTTTTGGTAATACGATAACATATTTTGTGGATGTGCGGACTAACACCTCCTCAAAGCGATGAGATACGTTCACCCTTTACATGAAATGAATTGTGATTGGATTTAATAAAAATATATGATATATATGACATATTTATTATATTCATAAAATAATTATATATCTTCAAATATAACAGATCATTTTCTTCTTTCAACTTCACACACTGAAAAAGTGATACCGTCGTTCGTGGATGTGTGGACTACCGCCTCCTAGAAGCGATTTCAATCTTACTTTTCATCACCACATCACAAGAATGATATATATAAGTATATATAATTAAATAATATGGTATTTTTTATATAATTTTCATTATGTAAATATAAACATTACTTACCATATTTTCATAATGATCATTGAAAAATGAGAGTGTTAGTCATGCGTACGTATGTTCTACCATCTCTATGATCGTAACATTATTTCACTTTTCAAAATTGTCTTTAATGTATGATTTTAAAAGTATAATTGATGTAAAACAGTGATAACTATTTCATGTTAATTATTCTTGATATGTTTAAAAAATGACCTCATTGACCATAGTCGACCAATCAAAGTCAATTTTGACACGTAAGCTGAATATGGTCAAAACAACCAACTTAAAACATTATTCATTAAGTAATTATATATAACTCGTTTATAAATGAAAAAAAGTAGTAATAAATTTTTGAATAGGTTCTTAAAAAATTAAATAATTAAAATAATTTTATTATTTCTGAAGATAAATGATAAGCAAGAAAAATTAGACTTAAGGTAAAGGATTTCTTAACTAGATTTCTATTAATTGGGTAAAACTTCTATGTCATTGGTTATGTTATAGAAATAATAAGTGTGGAATTACCTCTGATTTCTTTATAATGTATTTAAAATTTTATTTTTTGGATATAAATATTTCACACATAATTATGTAATTTATTTATTCTCACTCCAATGATATGATCTTTGTAAGGGGTTTTCCTCTCACTTTTTACATCTGTGACAAAAATTTCATCTTCACCACTTAATTTTTGTGTGGTGTATTTACTATCCCTTTAGATATATTATTTCATGAATTATTTTATATCCATTATATATAAATGTTTCATATGATGATTATTTCTTTTGGAGTTTTTAATTTTTATGTTATGACAATTTTAAGGGGTTTAGTATGAGTTTCTATACCTATGAGACTTATTTGTTATTATGCACCTAATTATTTTGTGTTGTGTATATACTTCCCATGAATGTATTTGATTATTCTTATCCTTTAATTTTTCTAGGTTTATATAATCATTTGAGAATCTCTCTTTCATGGGGTTTATGATTTCAAAGTTACCAAAGAGGTAATGGATTTTTGTCACAATTTCCCTTCTTTGAGACGTTTGCTATGTTATACACCAATCATCATTTATGAGGTGTATATATACATATCCATTGACATGTTATATCATAAATATCCTTGTTCTATTGATATTTTATGTTTTATTTAATTGTATTATTTCTAGGGTAATATGATTCAAATGTTCCAAGGTGGTATGGGACACTTCGGATTGTATAAAGATTATTTTCTTCATGAGTGTTTCTAATGATATTTTAAGGGAATTTCCATTCATCAAGATAAACAACCGTTTTTGTTAATTATTCTCCACTATGGATATTTTTCATTTATACCATACTCATTCATTATTTATATGGATTATGATTGTTTCATATAGATTGTTATGAAAACGATTTCTTTTCCATGAGTTGATTATATCCTAAATATATTTTTGTGAAACCTGTTTATTTTCCCTCGGATACTCATGTATCAAGGAGATTCTTATTTAACCCATTTCTTTTCTAGGGGTTAATCATTTTTCGAAGAGATTTTTATTTAACCCATTTATTCTCAAATGGATAATCATTTTTCAAATAGATTTTTAATTAACCTATTTCTTTTCCATAGGTTAATCTTGTCTCATATAGATTTTTATTGAACTCGTTTATTTTCAACGAGTTAATCAAGTTTTAACGAGGTTTATATTGAATCCGTTTTTTCCATTGGTTAATAAATTTATTAAAGGGGTAATAGTTTTTTCTATTACATTTTTATAAAATTCATGTTTTTATTATGTAATGGTACTTGGAAATTTGATGGGTGGTTACGAGATAAACCAATTATCAGTGATTCTGTGATAAACCAATGATGGGTGGTTATGTGATAATCCAACGATGGGTGGGTACATGATATCCCTTCAATGAATTGGTTCTGGAAGTTGACTGTATGGTTATTCCTTTGTAAGAGTGAAATGTATGTAAGTCAACTTCAGGGTTATTCCATTTATAATAATGATAGGTATAATGATGTACCAATAATACCATTATGTTCTTTCTATGCTTTAAATTGGTTTATAATATTTCTATTGATCAATATTGATATCACATTTCTCATGTTTATTGATTCTGCTGACTCTTTCCTTTTTCCATGATTTCTTATTTTAGGGTATACGTATTGATGGATATGAGTTCTTTTAGTATTTTCTCATGAACATTGATTATGTAATCATAGCATTATGAGCTCGTATGCTCATTGATGACATTTAATTGTTAATGATTATTTTTACCCTTATTGAGTACCTGATCTCACCCTTCTTATGTTTCATTTTCCTCATCTATTAAACAGTGATGTTTGATTATTTATGTCTATAAGTGATTTCATATGGATGATGATTATTTCTTGATGTAAAAAATTAAAGTTGGGTTAAGTGGGAGAAATACTCTTTTAAAGTCTTCTAGATTTTTTATGTTGAGGTTTGTCTTAATTATCTAAAAAATCTAAAATTAAAAGGTCCTCTATTATTTAAGTGATTCATGTTTTCCTTTTGATGTTTTATGGATAGGTGAAAATTTTGGCACATAATTATCATCCTAAAATCTAGGAATGTAAATTTATAGATTTCAACACAGGATCAGGGAGTACATGATCAAGCCTATTATAATTTATATCAAAGGTTGGTTAAGATAATATTAGCGATTATGATGATTTCATGAGAGGTTATGTTAAGAGTTATGGATACCATAATAGTTTTATTGTATTAAGTATTATCATAAGTTTAAATTATTTGACACCTATTTTAAGAGTTTTAAGTAGTATAAATTTTTGAGGTTATCAAAGAAATTGTAGAATACGTTTTATTCGGTTGAAGTGTATGTAAAACTTTGGTTTAATGTGAATTATTTCATTACTTTTCTCAGAAATAAATTTTAAGTTATTTATAACCTTTAGGATTTATATGATCTTGGATATTCAGGTAATTATGGGAACTCAAGTATTATTGTATCGATAACCACATGATTAAAAAATGATTTGGTGACTAAGTGACTAATACTACATCAAAATAATATCTCCATTTTTTTCTTAAAAATGAAAGTTATTAGATGACCCTTGAGGTCAAAACACTCATTAATTTTCGCATTATTGAGGATATTTTTTTGATATAGGGTTATATAATGATTTAGATTCAATTTTGGGTATTTCTAGTGAATTTTAAATATTACTTTTTTTCAAATGAAGGTTTATTAATTTGGGGAATGGACTTACTGTGTCATAACCATTTTGGTTTTGGTTAATCTCTAATTAAAGGGGGAATATCTTGACTTTCATATTTATGATTAGGTGGTCTTTAAAATTTGACTTTAGTGCTTCAAGAGTGAAAAAATAATCTTAAATACTCATCATCAAAAAAATATGATATTGTGGTAGGAATTAACTACAGGATAAATATATACTCATCAAGTTAGTATGTTAACTTATTCTATTAGTATAGATGGTTAAGTAATATTTCAACTATAGGAAAGGGATCATGAAATAAAATTTTATCAAATTACTTTATTTTTCGAAGATATCAATTCCTTTTACAAACCTATTTTTCTTGTGTTTTTTAATTTACTTCCTCTTTAAAATATTCTCTATAAATATCTATTAGTCCATGGAAATTATTTTTTCCTTCCAAATCAATCTTCTAATTTCCCACCAATGTTCTCCCTACGTGGAAACCTAGTTATACGTAACTTCAGGTGGCCTTTATGTTTCCCACTTTCCATTTTTAAGAGGATATTTTAGTAACACATATTATGATTTGGGTTTCAATAAACTAATTCTATAAATGTTATTCATTTTATAACCAAGATTAATTTTGAGGGTCAAATTCGTTTTAAGAGGGTAAGACGTAACATCCTGATATTTCATAAAATATATTATTTCAAATTAATTTAAATTAATTAATTGATTTTGTTATATGAAATATATATTTTATATTGCATAATATGAAACAAAACGTTTATATTTTGTTTCACACAATATTGATTTCCCTTGATGACTAATGTTACACACAAGCCCGAGTTTTATGGAACAGCAATATAATATTAATATTTAATATGATAGTTATAACCTAGCTTTTTGAAAGGCATGATTTAATATTGTTAACTATATTATGAATATGTTGTTTATAAATGTTTATATTATATATTATTTGGTGTCTAATTATTTAGAAATGAAAACAAAGATCAATTGAATATAAAGGACTTGTTTTATAAAAAAACTATTTTCATGCCCAAAATAGAGTTTGAACTTAAGAAATTAAATTAGTCAGTATAAGTGAAAGATATTAATAAAATTTATATTTTATATATTTAATCTAATATTTTTAAATTTATCCAATAAGTTTTATAGGTAAAATATTTGAATAAATCAAGTTTTATGCTTAAAAGATCTATTTTTTCTAAAAAGCAATTTTACCACATTTTAATGGAACACCTTTTTTAAAAATAAATTTTTAAAATTTTGATACAATAAACTTATTTTATAAAATTTTATTATTAATAATTACTTTGGTTGGATTTTTTGTATTTTTCTGAGAAGTTTCAAATTTCGATGAATAGTGAATAATACAGAATTTTAATTAAAAATTGATTTTTCATATAATTTATTTATATAGTTAAATTATATTTAAAATTAGGTTTAAAGTTTAATTAGATCCATTTTAAATAAATAAATTAAATTTATTTCATTGTAATCAATTTCACATTTAAATTGGATATAAAAACATTTCAAAATTTTGAGCATTTCTCTTTAAAAACTCATTGTCTCGTTCCATCTGTGGGATTAATTTTAAATTAATTTTTGCCACTTATTTAATTAAAATTTGTAAAAATAGATTAAATATTTATAATAATAGTAATTTATAATTTATATTAAGGTCAAATAATTTTTTTAGAACAAGGATTAGTGAAAGAAATTTAAATTAATTACATCGATTAAGCGAAAAACTAACATCACAAGGGACTAAACCTTAAAAAAGAAAGACCAAAATGACCTAGAAACCTGTCTAAAACCTATTATATTGAAATATTTATACTAAATACTACCTTATATATAATGTTTTTCATTATTTTAGTAACATTATGTAATGTAGGCCTGTCAATAGTGTTTATATTTTTATATTTACTAGAATGTCACTCCTCCTCCACTATAAAAAAGCCATCACACATCTCACATATTCACACATATAAATACCTTTTAATCATAAAAAACTACCAAAATCAACTCCAAATATCCCTCATATCATCTTATAATCCTCACTTTGGTCATAAAGAAAACCAAACAAGTTCTTTGGTACAAACCACAAGGGGTTACCCGAAAAAGAGTAAACATTCTTCAACGATCACTTTTGTTTTGTTTCTATCCCCACCCCTTAAATTATTATTGTTCCGTTATTATATAATTAATTTATTATCCTAAATATTCTAATATTGTTTTATGATAATGGTGTTATCTACACCTACATACGTTTCCATAAAATGGGTAACAAAATCACCATTCGTGTGTACGGTGAACTACCGCCTTGTGAAATGGTGTCATTTTTTTTCCTTTACCACCTATTATGGTTGGGGATTATGATTAAAATAATGTTTTTATATGATATATATTATATGTATAATTTATTAATACTTATTAAAATTTTATATTACACATACCTTAATGCTTTCAATTTTGTGGGAATACGATAACATTGTTTGTGGAAGTGTGGACTACCATCTCCTCAAAGCGGTGTGATACGTTCACCCTTTACATGAAATGTATTACGGATGGGTTTAATAAAAATATATTATATAAATTAAATATTTATGATATTCATGAAATAATTATATATTTTTATATATAACATATCATTTTCTCCTTTCCATTTCACACACAGAAAAAGTGATAACGTCGTTCGTGGTCATGTGGACTACTGCCTCCTCAAATCGATGTGATTCTTCATTTTTCATCACCACATAAAAATAATTATATATATAAGTATATATAATTAAACAATATATTATTTATTATATAATGGTAATTCTATAAATTTAAATGTTACTTAACTTCTTTCTATAATGATCATTGAAAAATGAGAACGTTACTCATGCATGTGTATGGTATATCTTCTCCATGATCGCAACGTTGGTTCGTTTTTCATAACCATATTTCATGTATTATTTTAAAAGTATAATTTATGTAAAAAATTGATAATTATGAAAATTTTATTATTCTTTATATGTTTATATAATGACCTTGTTGACCATAGTTGTCCAGTCAATGTTATTTTGGACACATAAGAAGAATATGGACAAAACATATGACTTACATATTATTGATTAAGTACTTGTATATAAATTTTTTATAAGTGGTTTAAAATTAACAATAAACTTGTAAAAGGTTATGAATAAAGTAAATAATTAACGTAAGTTTATTATTTAGGAATATTGAGGTCAATCATGAGAAATCAGACTCGAGGTAAGGGAATTTATAACTCAATTTGAATTCATTGGTTTAAACTTCTAGGTCATTGGTTATATTATAAAAATAATATGTATAGAATTACCTCTAATTGTTTTATACTATATTTACACTTTTATTTTCTGGATTTAAATTTTTCACACATAATTATTTCATTGATTTATTCTCACTCAAATGATACAATCTTTGTAATGGATTTTATTATCACCTTTTACATCTATGAGATAAATGCCATTTTCACCAATTACTTTTTTTGTGGTGTTTATAATACCCATTTTGATATATTATATCATAAATATTTTATCTTCATGGTATGTAAATGTTTCATTTTATGATTATTACTTTTGGGGTTTCCAATTAATATATTACCACAATTGTGAGGGGTTTTATCTAAATTTACATTCCTTTGAGAATTATTTGTTATTATGAACCTAATTATTTTGTGTTTTGTATATAATACCCCTGAATGTATTTTATTATTATTATCCTCATATTTTTTGGGGCTTTAAATATAAATTTTATAACTCTGTTTCATGTGGATTACAGTTTCAAAGTTACCAAAGCGGTAATGGATTTTTGTCATAATTTTCATTCTTTGAGAAGTTTGTAACTTTATACATCTTTCATCCTTTATAAGGTGTATATATACATATACTTTGATATTTTATATCATGAATATCTATATTCTCTTGATATTATAAGTTTCCTTTATTTTTGTTCCTTCATGGGGCCTACGATTCAAATGTTTTAAGGTTGTGTGGGAAATTTTGAAATGTTTAAAGATTATTTTACTCATGAATGTTTATAATGATCTTTTAATGGAATTTCCATTCATCAACATCAAAAACCCTTGTTTTTACATATCCTACACTGGGGATAATTTTCATCTATATCATCCTCATTCATTATTTAGATGGATTATGATTGTTTTAAAGATATTGTTATGAAACCTATTTCTTTTCCATTAGTTGATTGTGTCCAAAATATATTTTTATGGAACCCATTTATTTTTCATGGGTTACTCATGTTTCAAAGAGATTTTTATTTAAACCATTTATTTTCCAGGGGTTAATCATGTTTCAAAGATATTTTTATCTAACCCATTTGTTTTCCATGTTTTAGTCATTTTTCAAAGATATTTTTATTTAATACATTTATTTTACATCGGTTAATAATGTTTTAATGAAATTTTAATTCAACCCATTTATTTTCCATGAGTTAATCATGATTCAAAGAGAATAATATAGAACCCATCTATTTTACATGGTTTAATAATGTTATTAAAGGTATAATAGTTTTTTCTATTGCTTTTTTAATAAATGTATGTTTTTATTATGTAATGGTACTTAGACATTTAACGGGTGGTTACGTGATAAACCAATGATGGGTGGTTTTGTGATAATCCAATGATGTGTAGTTATGTGATAAACCAATGATGGGTGGGTATATGATAGCCCTATATTTAATTGGGTATGGAATTTTACTATATGGTAATTCTATTTTTAATAGTGACACATATGGAAGTTGACCGCATTTTATTTCCATTTATAAGAATGAAAAGTATAATGTTGTCCCAAGAATACCTTTATGTGCTTTCTATGATTGTTATGGATTTATAATGTTTATAATGATCAGGATTAATATCACATGGATTTTGTTTCTTGATTTTGACAACTCATTCCGTTTTTATGTTTTCTTATTTTATAGTCTAGGTATTGATGGGTATATGAGTTCTTTTATGATTCGCTCTTTCACTTTGATTATTTCATCATACCATTATCCACTCTTATTCTCATTGATGACATTTAATCATTAATGATTTTGTTTAACCTTAATTATCATTTGATCTCACCCTTATTATATCTCATTTTCCCAAGGTTTTAAAGAATTATGTTTAATTAGTTATGTCTATAAGGTATTTAATATGGATGATGATGATGATGATGATGATGTCTTAATATGAAAAAAGAAAAACTGGGTTAAGTTGGATAAATGCTCTTTTAAAGTCCTGTGAATTTTTTATATATGAGTTGGTCCTAATTATATAAAACTATAAACCTAAAAGTTCATTTATTGTGTAATTGATATATGTTTTCCTCTTTATTTTTTAAGATTTAGATTTAAAATTTGGGTCACAATTATCGACATCAAAATCAGGAATGTAAAGTTATTGATTTCAGCACGGGATCCGGGTGGGTGAGTTCTGGGATGTTATAGGTGTAGGTAGTACTCTTAATATAACAACATCTTAGTATATTGAGGATACTGAGGTTATTATATAGAAAATACATATTAATAATTTAAGGAATGGATAAATAAATAAAACAAAAATTCTCGTTGAGGAATTTTTCTACTTTTTTGGGGAGCTCCTATTGGTTTGCACCAAATATCTTCCATGGTTTACTTTCTTCCCGAAGTGAGGATTCTAGGATAATATAGGGCTGTTGGGAGCTTATTTGGGAAGTTTTTGTATGATAAAAATGTATTTATAGGTGTGAATAACTGAGGGGGTGAGTTTACTTTTGTAAGTGGTGGAGAAGACGCACTTGTCATTTTTTAAAATAATTGTTTTCCCCACACATTTTTACCTAAAAACAGGCTTCCATATCACAAAAATTAGATTCATGAAATTTTAGGGTGTAAATATGGCTATCAAATTAGTTTTAAACAAATTAGAGTTATTTGTACACCTTATAATCTTAACCACTAGGTAAACTTGTTTTTACCTTAATCACTGTAATTAATTTTAATTTCTATGACTAAACTTTTTCACCAAAAACTGAGTTGAAATTATTATAAATTATAAATTACTGTTATTTAAAATATTTAATTCATTTTAAAAAATTCCAATAATAAATGTGGCGGAAATTAATTTAAAATTAATCCAGCAGATGGGATGAGAAAGCGGGTTTTTAAATTAAAATGTTCAAAAGGTTCAAATAGTTTTATATCCATGTTCAATATAAAACTGATCCAAATGACCTAAATTATATTAATATATGTAAAATTTTATAATAAAACTTTAAAATCAATTAAAAATATAATTTAACCTTATAAATTATTTAGATGAAAATTCAGTTTTCAATTAAAATTCACAATTTTTCATTATTCATCAAAATATGAAAGTTATCATAGAATTACCAAAACAATCACCCTAAGATCATTTTGATATTTATAATTCAATTATGAAGTTTATTTTTTCAAATATAATTCCTAAAATTTTCTAAAATTAGATTTAAAAAAGGTGTGTTATTAAAAGGCGAAAAAATTGCCTTTAGAAAAATATTGCTTTTTATACATCAAATTGGATTTTTTATTACATTTTGTCTATCAAATATATTAGATCAATGTAAAAAAATATGATTTAATATATAAAATATAAATTTAATTAAGTGTATTCACTAATACTAATTAATTTAATATATAAATATAAATCCAATTTTGGTGAATCAAAATAGTTTTTATATAAAAATGATTCTTTTATATTCAGTTGGTTTTTATATTCATTTATTATTAATTAGTCCCAAAATATTTATATAAAATGTGTAAAAAAAATTCTAAATTTATTTAATCCTTTTCATACCTCCTATTACAATGGCTAGTTCATAACTATCATATTAAATAATAATATTAATAGTATATTGTAGTTTGATAAAACATGTCTTGCGTATAATGTAAGATATTGGAGAAACTTTGTTTTCTGTGTAGCGTAAGATTATATTAGTTTTTCCTATAAATTAATATAGTAAAAAAATTAAATTTATTCAAAATAGAATATATTTTAAATTCTTAGGGTGTAACTTTTCCTCTATGATTATCGTTTTTTTCGCATGCACTATCGAATAAAAGGTTACTCTTTTAGAATTTTTTGGGTGTTTCATTCTCTCCACCATAAATAAATTCAATCCTCACAATTTAACTCAATGTTGGAAATAAATGGTTTGATATTTGAAAATTTCTTTGTTGAAAGCCTCACATCATAAAAGATATAATAAAATACCCTCTTTATAAGAGAGAATTGGATTTACAATGGTCACATGGAATAATATATAACTAGGTTTCTACATAGGATAACATTAGTGGAAAGTGAAAATATGGACTTTTAGTAAAAAATTAAATATTTATAGGGAGTGATTGAGGTCATTAATCATAATAAATTTAGTGATCAATGGATAGTTTAGGGTGTCAAATCCATAAATCAATGATGATTTAAAAGACCATATATTAAACAATAATTAAGGTACTAGGATTAAAAAATTAGATCATTTATATAATTTTTAGTAATTATTTTAATGAAAAATAATATATGTAAGTATACACAATTTCATCCTTTAATTGGGATTCGGTCAATTTTTAGTTCAACCCCTACTCTAATAATTGAATATCCAAAAATAATTTTTTTCTGATGCACTAAAATTTACTTTTAACAAATAATAATATCCATAAAAGAGTGACAAGTCTTTATGTTTGTCTCTAAATACTTTCCAAAACCAATATGGTTAAGATATTAGTCTCTAAACCTAAAAAAGTAATAATACTAGTTCATTGTCAATATTTATCGATCAAAATTTTTAAATAAATACAATTTCATATTAACCATGACATCACATAGGCTAGTGGTAGGTGTGAAACCCTTATCATCCTTCAGTCATGTTTCCATGCCACATAGCCTTATTGGTTATCCTTTTTCTAAAACCATATTAATATAATTTCCAAAATAACTATGATGTACATCCTTGAAATTTAATCATTAAATAAATTGTTCTCTATGGTTTTCAATGAATTTTTTTTAAAAGACTAATAATCTTATTTGACTATTATTACAATGTCATTAATGGTTGAGATAACAATAAAGGTTATTAATACCTTTAAACTCATGTATCAAAACTATAAGGGAATTATTCCTTAAATGGATTTTCCACTAAAAAATTAATAAAATAATGAGTTGTACTTCCATAAATTTCATCCAAAATATCCTTAATATTGGTATAATCTCATTACATAAAACCGAAAAAATACATTTTTAAGCCTTAGAACATATAAAAAACCTTAATCTATATCTTACAAAAACTTTAAGATGTTATTATATATTTATCCTTAACATATATCATAGGGTTACGTTCTCTAATCTATGTTTTCCTAAATCTAGTTACCAAGGTTTCTAATAACCTTCCTTTGATACCAACAGTAATGATCCGGCCCCAGTAGCCCATAGTCGGTGCATTGCTTTATGAAATTAATATGATTACAATGAATCAAATCCAAATAAACGGTCAGTTTAACAATTTTGGAAAACTAGATTACATGCATGATACCCATTTTATATTGGGGATAAAAAATTAAATTCAATACATAAAAATCTAAAAAAATACATCCTTGAAAACTAGTTTGAATATATCTTCTTTATAACCTGTGGAATGGAAAAAAATAAGGGTAATCTCAAATGCTTTTTAAGGGTTAAGTACAGTGAAAGAAATAATGAATCAATGAGCATAGTCAGCATGGAAAGATAAATAACTGGGACTCATTCTATTTAATAAGTAACTTGAGAATAATATTATAAGAATAATAGATGATCAAATAATTCTATAAAAAAATCACATGAGCATTAAACTTGACCATGGATATTATAACTAATCGAATAATCACATGGAATATCAATAACTGAATCCATAATTAAGGAATGCATAATGATGGATATCTAAAGCTTAACATCGATGATTGATTATAAGAATATAATATTTTCAAGGATTCATTCCAAGAATATAATACTATTAGGGTTTCATTCCAATAATCTAACACTATCAATGCTTCGTACCAAGAATCTAATACTGTCAAGGCTTCATGCCAAGAATTTAATGAATGGGTAAGGCCTCGGCCAAAACCATATTCAATTTCTCTCATAAAACCTACTAATGCATCAAGTGGATTACATTAACAGGTCCCCAACCCCTATCATACCTATCCAGAACATTCCTCATATATCGAATAATCTATTTAATTCATAAACAATCAAATATTTTCATTGAGTAAAGAATACGGGTTTATCAATATTTCCCCAGTTAATCAAATAAAATTGAAAATAAACAACATATTTAAAAATGGTACACGATATAGTAAATAATCATATACATAATAAATAAATTGGATATTTCAGGTAAATTTAATGTTCAATGGTCACTAGAAATTTAATAACTCAATGGGAAGTTAATTACTACAAAAAAGAATCAAGGAAGTAAATTTCAATACTATCCTTGGTCAAAATAATCATAATCCACAGATAGGAAGAATAAATATGGTATCAATAAAAAATATCCCCAAATAAGGATAAGTAAAAAATGAGGGTTTTTTATGTTGATGAATGTAAATACCATTAAAAGATCATTAAAAATTTCGTGAGGAAAATAATCTTTAAACATTCCAAAGTGTCGCATGCCACTTTAAAACATTTTAATCATAAGCCTTATGAAGGAATGAAATTAAATTAAACTTATAATATCATGAGAATAATTATATTTATGGTATATCACGTTAAAGGATAAGTATATACACCTTATAAAATAAGATTGGTGTATAGAATAATAATCATCTCAAAGAAGGAAAATTGTTACAAAAATCCATTACTGCTTTGTTAACAATGAAACCATAAACCCCATAAAATAGAGATCATAAAATGTATATGTGAATCCCCATAAATTTAATTATAATAATCATAAATTACATCCATGTTTATTATATAAACCATATAAATAAACTAGTGGTGAATATGAAATAAGTCGCATAAAAATAAAATTCAGACTAGAAATCCCCTTACATTGGGTCCAACTTGTCACGTGTGTCATTTTCTTCATTAATATTAAACTTATGTTAATTATTTACTTGTTTTACAACCTTTTTAAATTTTACTATTACTTTTATTTCAAATTTTAACAAGTTTCATACAATTAATTAATCAATTAAGTTGAAGTTAAATGTTTTGACCATATTTGGTTTATGTGTCAAAAACAACTTTGGTTAGTAGACTATGGTTAAAGAGATATTTATTTAAACATAAAAATAATAATCATCATGAAATAATTATCTTATTTATACATAAATTATACTTTTAAAACCAATCATGTAATATGGTCATGAACAATTAACTAACGTTATGGTTATGGAGACGGTGGCTTGTACGTACGTATGAGTAATGTTTCCATTTTCCAATAATCATTATGGAAAGAAAGAAAGTAACATTTATCTTTATATAAATATAATTATATATTAAATACCATATTATTTAATCGTATATACTTTTATATATAATTCTTATGATGAAAAGGGAATCGCATCCCTTCAAGGAGATGGTAATGCACACATCCATGAACGACGTTATCACTTATTTAGTGTGTGACAGGGTAATAATGAAAATAATATATTATATTATAAGAAAGGTAATTATGTAATAAATATTATAATTATTTCATGTATATAATATATATTAATTATATATATTTATATTAATCCATTATATTTATAGATAGGAAAAGGAATACACTATTCATGGAGAAGGTAGGCTGTACGTATGCATGAATACTATTTCCATTTTTTAATATTAAAATATATAAAAGTAAATTATATATAGGTACATTATAATTAAATTATAATTTTTATGACATATATATCACATATTTCTATTAGACTCACGCATAATACATTCCATGTGAAGTGTGAATGAATCACATCACTTTGAGGACGCGGTAGTCCACATGTCCACAAACGATGTTAGCATATGCCCACAAAATGGAAAGAATTAAGGTGTATGTTACATAATAATTATATAAGCATAATAAAATTTTAAATATCATTTATATCATATAAAAATAGTAATTTATTCATTATTATCAACCTTTAAATGTGTTTATGGAAGAACGAACAGCATCAGTTCGCGAGGCGGTAGTCCGCCATACACATTAATGATGATTGTGTATCCCATTTGATGGAATTATGTATAAGTGTAGGTCATAAACATGAGATAAAAAATCTTAGTATATTTAGGATACTAAGGATATTATATAGATAAGATATAATAATAATTTAAGAAATAGAGAAATTAATAAAACAAAAGTTCTTATTGAAGAACGTTGCCTCTATTTCGAGTAACTCCTAATGGTTTGCACCAAAGCTCTTACTTGGTTTACTTTCCTCCAAAAGGTTGGATTATAGTATTATTATAGTTATTTTAGGAGATTATTTGTGTAGTTTTGGAATATCCAAATGGATTTATAGGTGTGAATAATTGAGGTGGTGTGGAGTGCCCTTTTATAAATGGGGGAGAGGACACTCTTGGCATTTTTGAAAAGAATTGTGTGCAAACCATGTTTTTACCAACCAAGAGGAATTTATAACACACATAATTAGATCCATGAAGTTTTAGGGTCTAAATATTTCCATCCAATTGGTTTTGGATAATTTTAGGGTCATTTTAACACCTTATACTCTATATTAATCACTAAATAAACTTTTTTTACCTTAATCACTATTGTTAATTTTAATTATTTTCATTAATATTTTTGGTCAAAAACTAAGATGACCATGTTAGAAATCATAAATTATCCTGATTTCAAATATGGAATCCATTTTTTCAAATTCAAATCACATAAGTGGAATAAATTAATTTAAAATTAATCCCATGAATGGTATGAGAAAGCGTGTTTTTAAAGTGAGAATGTTCAAATGATTGAAATGTTTTTATATAAAAATTCAATATAAAATTGATCCCAATTATTTACATTGGATTAATATAAGTAAAATTTATATAATAAAACTTTAAAATTAATTAAAAATATAATTAATTTTTCTTAATTATTTAGATGAAAAATCAGTTTCAATTAAAATTCATTATTTTCACTATTCATCAAAATATGAAAGTTCTCATAAAATTACCAAAAATTCACACAAAGATAATTTTTAAATTACACATTAAAATATAAAT
Source organism: Viscum album (assembly GCA_963277665.1). Taxonomy (NCBI): domain Eukaryota; kingdom Viridiplantae; phylum Streptophyta; class Magnoliopsida; order Santalales; family Viscaceae; genus Viscum; species Viscum album. Next base: position 558,844,788 of record OY728138.1, read on the forward strand.
TTTATTTTTTAAATTATAATTAATAAAATTTTCAAAAATTAGATTTAAAATCGGTGCACCATTAAAAGACGAAAAAAATGCCTTTAAAAAAATATAGCTTTTTATACATGAAATAGGATTTGTTCTTATATTATGACTATAAAATATGTTTGATGAATGTAAAGAATTTTTATTTATTATTTAATATATAAATTTAATTAATAACATTCAATAATATAAATTAATTTAATTTATTAATATAAAACCTCTTTGGTGCATAAAAAAGTTTTTAATATAAAAATATTACCTTTATATTCAATTGGTTTTTATATTAATTTTTAATTAATTATTCACCAAATAATTATATAAACATGTGTAAACTATATTATCCAAATTTAGTTAAGCCTTTTCATACCTCCCATTATAATGTCTAGTTGATAATTATCATATTAAATACTAATATTAAATAGTCTATTGTAGTTCAGTAAAACGTATATTGCATGTAATGAAAGCTATCGAAGGAAATCAGTATTGTGTATTGTGTAATATTAATATAGTGTTTCATAAAAATAAATCTAGTAACAAAATTAAATTTATTATAAATGAAAAATATTGTAAAGTCTTGGGGTGTTTCTTTTCCTCTAAGCTTGGTGTTTATTATCACATACACTATTGAATAAAAAGTTACTCTTTTAGAATTTTTGGGGTGTTACATTAATTTTATCAAACACATTTTATAAATTTTATATAAATTAATTATATTATTTACTCACAAAAATAAATAAAAATCATTTTTGAAGAAAAATATCTTTGAAGAATAAAATGACAATACTAAAATTTGAGTGATTATTTACTATGAATTTATAAATATATTTATTTTGAATAGTAAGTTTGTATATATTTTTTATAATGTAGTTAATATTATTCAAATAAATAAATTTAATGGGTAAGTTAAAATATTTATATTTAAATAATCATTGTTTATGTGGGTTCTGTTTTCTGTATCTTATATGCTATTGAACATAGTTTTCTATTTTAAAAACATAGGTCATTAAACCCTTCCTTAATAGGATAGTTCATAAAACATGTTTGACAAAACCCATTCAGGGGGTACCCATGAACATGCAAATTAATATCTCACACATCCCTATCATAGAGGAATAGTTCATATGTCTCAACTTGTATCACCTGAGGAGACAAGAAATAAAAAATTCAGACATGTATACAGTATGACAGAACAATATCCCATAATATCACGTAAGTGTCTTAGCCATAACAATATAATGTGAGAAAATTTCAAACAAAGGATTTCTGGGGCTACACATGCACACCTCATGTGATCAAACATCAAATATTGGTCTCAAAAGCCTACACATGCTCCAAAAATCATGACAATGACCCATATAAAACATTCTCTATATTCAAGGGCTTCCTAGATCAAGGTTGTTGATGAAGAAATCCAAGGTTTTTTAAGGAATCTCCATTCAAAACACATTAATGTATTAATTAGTTCAAACTCTCACCAAGGATTCCTAGAAATGATTACAAATAATTGATATCCAGGATAATTATAAATAGCACATGTGATAATAGTTTCTCTCTCCTAGATAATTTCTAAATTATCAAATTTAGCATGTTCTTAATAGTTTCTTTCTTAAAGAATTATTATAATTTTACATGTGATAAAATACTATTTATCTATAATAATCCATGATAATTATGATAATTATTATATATAATTATTTTATAATTATATGTTATTTATCATTAAAAAAATATTAATCCTTCTCCATAAATTTTTTAAAAGATAAAATTCATAAATCTCTCAAGAAAAATGAGAATAGGAATATATATTCCTATTAGAATTTATCCTTTTAACACTGGCTTAAAAATATGAGATGAAAAGTATGGATCTTCTAAACTTAGAAACCATATGAAGAAATTGTATTTATTGAAAAAGACTTCACCAATCTTGGTTTTATGAATTTTGGACTACCTGGATAAAATATGGGATCCAAAAATGAATACATAGAGATTCATAAATTTTTAAGAAGTCACCTACGTACTGGTTGGTAGTAACAAAAACCAAAAATTAAGTAAAACATTTAATTTTTGTTTTACATGAATATTGGATGTGGAGAATTTAAAATATTCATTAACATGAGTTATAAATTTTAAACAAGTCAAAAGAATCAATGCACAAAATTTCTAAATTTCTAAATTTTCAAACACATTTTCAGGTTTATGTTGGGAAAGGGGAACATGAAAACCATGTTTTAAAAATATTTTTATCAAAAAGGTTATTGTGTATGTGTAGCATGGTTTTACCCTTATTTAGTTTATGGTTGTCACATAATGGTACTAGGTTACCCTTACGCATCCTTTGAAACTAATGAACTACCCTTACACAACTCAACCTACCATGACACAGTGGCTAGGTTACCTTTATATAACCCTTAGAATAATAAGGTTACCCTGATGCAACTCATATAAAATTGTAGTTTCTCTTACATGAATTTAGGAATACCCTTACGTATCATATGAAATATAGTTCTTAACAATACGAAACTAATGGAAAACTCCTCCTACCTTTATGAAACCTTTGTAAATCGTGATTTTCCTTTAATTACAGTATAGGTCATGTATAAAGGTAAAATTTTAATTGAAAAAATTTATTTCTAATAAAAAAATACTTAATAATTCATACCAAAAAGTGTTTAAAAAATGAGTACCCTAAAAACAAAACTTGGTAAATATATTCAAATAATTAATAAAATATATTCAAATAATTCAATAACATTTATTAGTATGTTTCATGTGCATAAATTATAGATAATGATAAATTGTATATAATTAAATAAAAAATGGAATCAATACAGTATATGATAGGATAAAAGTAGATTAAAATAATTTATATATTCATATTTTCCATTAAAGAGATAAATAAATTGGGAGAGGGGAATGGTATAGGTTCAACTAGACCTGTATAAGATCCTTTATGAACCTAAAATACATGTAATATTGAAATATAAGAATTCACATAAGATATTGAATTATTAATATAATTTAAACCAATTATTAGTATTAAAAATTAATTATAATAATTCTCATGAATACCACATCTAAAATAGTAGATAGAAGAATATAAACTAGTTGTCCTCATGTTATTATATTTCCCAAAATAAATAGAATAACTAGAATTTATCATTAGAATTATTTTCCCAGATAGTAACCTTATCAAACAATCTCTTTCTATAGTTATTTTATCCTATTCATTTTTCAGTTTTTTAGTTTTTTTAATAGCTTCAAGATCATCACATACTTTAACCTTTGTTCTGGATGAAATACTTCTCAAATTCGCATTCTCTTACTTTAACATAGATACATTATCCACTAAATATTTATATAAACTTATATCAAACTCGATATCTTCATAATTCTGGGAGGTGATATTTTTTAAAATTTAATTATCCTCCTTTATCTTCTAATTTTACCCTCAAGGATTCAATATATCATGAAAATTAATATTTGTTAACTTTTCAACCAAAAAAAATATATTATTATTCCCCTCAGTAACTTTTTTATGATTTAATTTGAGTTTTTTATGTATGGAAGTAATTGTTTTAATCTCATCGTGAATTATTTTATAGGTCTTTTTCAACTCTACTTCACCATGCTTAACAAAATTAAAATCATCAAAAGAATTATATGATGAGTTGCATGAGGATGAATATTAAGATTGTTATAAAAACTAATTTAGTAATAAGACACACATTAAAAATGTGAATATCCCCCCCTCCCTGATGATAAACCATAAGACTCAACAACTAATGAAAAATTTTATTATTCTTTCAAAAGTGTCTTCTCTTTATTTTCCTTCTCGGACAATTTGGTCATAGGCTTATTAAATTTATACATTCAAAGCACATAGGTTTTCTTTATTTAACATTTTGAAATGACTCTCTTGTGATTTCTACATGGAATTTTCTTTATTTCTATATTCTTCTATATCTTTAAATTAATAAAAAGATCTATCTAATAATTTTTAGAGTGTTGAGAAATTTTAAGATGAACAAATAGATATATATATATATATACATATGAATATAATGTTATAAAAATAATTTAAACAAATAAAGGATTAAATCTTAATTTCTGATACTAATTATAAGGTATCATAATAAATAATAATATATCACATCACTTAACAATTACTATACTAATACCAGTTTTTATAACTACTAGAAAAAATAAAATTTATGTGGTGTTTAACATTATTTATATATTAACTGATGTTAAAAAGGTTTTTAAAATAATTCATTCATATAAATAATGTTAAAGATCTAGTCACTGTGGGTTTTAACATCGATTAGACAATAACAAATTTTTTTTAAAAAAAATTTAACATATCTTAATATATAACCTATTTTAAAACCCTGAATTTTTTAAATCAGTTATATAAATAACTAATGTTAAAATTAAAATTTCACATCATGTTCAAATGGTGTTTCATTTTTTCACAGTTCTCCCATTTTATTTTTATCTTACGAATTATACATTTTTCACATAGTGGGCATCATTTTCTAATAAAGTTTATAAATTATATTTCTCTCTCTTTCTACATTCTTGATCAACTACTCCTTCATCATTCCAATGCTTCCTCATTCCAAGGCTTCTTCATTCCATAAATTTTTCATTATATTTAAAATTATTCTATCATTATTTTGTTTATTTTTTTATTTTATGATATTTAAATTTATAGGTTAATTTGTTTTAATATTTTTTATTTAGGATGAATATGACTTCTTTAGAACAAATATAAATGATGAAGCTTATGCATGAGATTTACCAATAAAATTTAAAAATGCCTCATGAGTTCTTCTTTGTAAATAAAATGAATATCAATAAATGATATTAAGATTTGGATAACACCACTAGAATTAAGGAAAATAATCTGATGCATTTTTCCTTTTTTTTATTTTCATTTGTTTTCTTTAATTTCCTAATTTTTCTATCTTATTTTTTGTTTCAAGGGAGTTGTGTGAATTAAATTTTTTTAAATATATATAACTTTTCAAGTAGGTTATTTTAATAGCTAATATAGAATGGTAATGGTTACATTAACCAATGTTATATGTGACTTTCAAAATCAATAATCAAAATAATAGATGTAGAATGCATTGAATTTTAGTCAAAATAAAAATTTTGATTTTGGTTTATATAACTAGTCTTTAAAAATATACTTACAAAATTAGTCTTATTTATATCAACTAAAAAACTGGTGTTAAACTGTATTATTAAATTATTATATGTATCTTATAGGATAACAATAGGGCACAAAATCCAAAAATGGTAGGTGATAATACTTATTTTTAGGTCCCACATAGTGGTGGCAACAAAGAAAATAGTTATGGTAACCTGCCAATCTTAAAATAAGGAAATGTTCACTGGTCTATGTAGAATATAAATGTTGAATTCAGTGGATAAAAGTTATAAAAATCAGTACATGTAGTATGTAGAGGGTATAATTTGAATGTAATCAAATTAGAACATTCATGAACATGCATAAAAAATAAATAAAATAAATCACAATAGATTTTATACTAGTTCTAATCAAATAATCTTATGTATACTCTTACCCACAACCCGAGGAGTATAGAAATCTAATAGACCTCACCTTTATAAGGAATAACAACCCAATACAACATTAATTTGTCAATATGTGTAAAAATAATTTATAATTTTATACATGAGAGGTATTAACCTATTTCTCTACCTTTTAAAGTGGAGGTACAACCCTCCTTACCTTTTACTCAAATAGAAGAACAAACTTTGTGTACTTCTTTTTAGTTTGGTAAGCATAACTAAAACACATCTTTCAATATAGTTATAACCCATGTGTAGGTTGGTGTTACAGCTCAATTAACACATCACAATATAATAAAAAAATACTATAAAGAAAGGATACAACAATAAAACAAAAGTGTGTAGAATACAGCTTCTAGTGATGGATATGAAAGCTTCATCCTATTGATGATCACCTTGAATAATATAGAAATTGGGAGTACTAGAAAATTAATCTTATTTTGTAAATGACAGAAACAATTTAACAATAATTTTATTAAAGTGGAACCTTTTATGATGCCTATATTATTTATTAATGGTTTTCCCAATGATTCTTTCTTTAATTACAATCCATGTGATCTTTCCCTCCAATGACTAATTCTAGTGGTTTTCCCATTAATGTTTATGATCATTCTTTCCTTAATTATTTCAGTGGTATGAACTAAAAATGGTTTGAAAATCAAATATATGGAAATTAAACATTACCTATAGTTTGAATATCATACAAAATTTGATCAATGCATTCCTACATTTCTCACTAATCTCATGTTATCGATATAATATAGTTTCACATTACTTATTAACATTATATTCATTATAACATAGTATAATGAATTCTCTTGAAAAATTCTTATCTTCTCAATATAGTCTCATGTTCTCATTCTTAACATTACATTTTCCTTCATATAAAATCTATGTATCCTCTTGATAGTCCATAAGCCCCTCAATAGATCTCACATTAACATTACAGTAATTCATTATGATCAACTTATCATTTTTCACTTATTCCTAATATATCAGCTCATTTACATTGTGTCATGATGATCCTTAGTATAAAATTATCATTAAATTCATTCTTAACCTTCAACCTTACACTAAATTCTACTTTTAATGCTTTGTCATCTCCCTTTTCATCATATATCAGTAACTCTCCAGCTTTAATAGTTTGAATCAAGATTCCTCTCAATATTAAACAGTTTTGATCCATCTATATTTCATCAACAAACCCATAATGTATAAAACACAATATGAAAACTATAAAAAACTAAAAAAAACGTTACAATAACACAGGATAAAATTTTGAACATCTAAATGTGAAGCTTCTAGGGCATAGAGAAGTGGTTGGGTCCAAACCCAATAATGGTTTTTCATTTTTTTTATTTGAAAAAACCTTTAAAACCTGATGAATGAACCACCAGATGATTTTAAGATTGGGTATTTTCACATATAATTCATAATTACTTTATAAAAATAAGAATTAACTTTCCCTAGAATTATTTATTTATTTTTGAATTGATTAGATTATCTTTTCATTATGTTGAAGGATATGAGGGTTGAATACATCTAGTGGTATACACACATGCTCCATGAATCTTGGAACATTGTCATTGTAACTTTGGGTGTTATTTCAGAGTATCCCAACCACATTCATCATTCATCATTTATGAGAATAAAAATCTTTCACTCTTAAAAGTGTCTTTCTCTTATTCTATTAATCTTCAGAGGAAGGAGGAGGATTGATCTATCTTCAACCATGAGAGAGTTTTTGAGAATTTCTCTCTATAGAAGAAGATAATACTCTAGGGAAACCATTATGTGTGAAATCCTTGATATATTACATAATGACATAATCAAATTCATATATCTAGGTATAAGAAAGTAATACTTACATAATGACCCTTATCTAAATGTTAACTCTAAAATTACCCCATGTTAAATAATAATAATTTTATTATTATTATTATTATATTCCATGACAAGATCTAAACTCATGAATTATTTAAATATAATTTCTCAAATAAGTAATTAATATTTATTTAAGTGATATTTAGTATAGAATTTTATTTGGAACCTTAAATTGGTCCACCAATATTCATGGTAAATTGCCAAAACTTGGATAATAAATATTTATTTGATAAATAAATATCAAAATATAATTCATTGAAAAAAAATTAATATTATATTCACAAACAATAAAATAAATATTTTATATTATCATAAATAAATAATTATTTATTTAATACCATGTGAATAAAAAAGAGAAAAATAAATATTATATATTATCATAATTATTTATTACATTGTGAATAAATATTTATTTAATATTCAACTCACATATTATTTGGAATAACCAATGATCAAATTAATGTAATCAATAGATTATGAATAATTATTAAACCATGAGTTGGGTATAATATTTCTTCAAACTATAAAATTAAAATAGAATTTAACTGAGGTTCTAGATAAGCTTATTGTGGGACCCTCTAGTACTCATTATCAGTTTCATTAGTATAGATAACCAAAAATACAAGATTATTATCTATAAACACATCAATAAACCCATAGATAAAGAAGTTAATATTATAAAAATAATAACCTCTTATGGATGCACACCATGTAATGTAATCTTTTTGTCTCAATATCTTATCCATAAATTTTCATTACTTGTGTCATCAACCAATATTCTTGATTTATATTTCATTGATTTCTTGAAATTAACATGTCGATATACAACTATGTCCATGGATTTATTAAACTATTCCATTTTAATCAAAGGGCCATAGATATCTACTACCATTAAATTGAAGGTACAAATACTTTATTGAATTATTCATTATTTTTCATTAATAAATCAAAGTACATGATTCATGATATTTATTATTAATAATATCATCTATAAGGACCAATACACACATCCATTTGTGGGAATATCCAATGAAACATAAAACATGTGAAATTATTATTGGTAAGTTTTTTCTCATGGCCTCTTATCTTAGAGATTACCAAGTGTGAACTTTATGAGAAGAAGTATCAGTGTTTTATGATCCCCCTAAACATGATATCCAAACATCATATGTGTCCCCTTATTCAGATTTCATATACCCATAGAACAAATGTTTAATAGTATTTTTATGGCACTTCATGGTTCTCATCATAGCATAGAAATACAATGAACTTTCAATGTGATAGATACTCTAAGTAAATTAGTAAATAGATGTTATATAGAAGAAAAATCATCTTGTAATAACATGTTTATTAATATTCAAGTCTTTGAATATATAGGTAATTGAATGTATAATGTCAATTGGTTCCCAGGAACCAACTTCATTATACTCCCACTTACACTAGATACAACTATTAACTAATTAGTTATCATCACATAATAAACATGATTTTACTAAGATATAGGTATAGATTTTGGGCTTATAACATTCATGTGGTTGTTTTACTTACTGCTACTTCAACTCTATGAGAAAATATCTCATGATGTGGTATCACCAAGTACTGACCATTTTTCCTTCATCAAGATTTCACATCATGGATAAGACCATAACTCAGAATAGGCTATTTATAAACTTGATTCCTAAGCTACATCAGAAGTTGTAATGTACTCAGTCTATGTAGATATAGAAACCATTGGTTTAAATAAGGTTTTTTAACATACTACTTTATCCATATTGTGATACTTGTACAAACTAATCTAAAAGTAAACTAGTTTTTTTCCTTGATAGAGAGTATTCACATTTCTCTAAATACCATGAACTTAGACATTTTTACTTTCTCAAGTATTTTTTAATAGTTTTGATTGTCATCCTTTATAGTTCCCTGGTATTGTTTGATATTCTCCCTCTATTATTTACAACTAAGAAACATAAAAACTTAGTATATATCATGGAGCATGAGATATATTTATAAAGTAAACTTAGTCATATTTATTCTATTAATACCAACAATATTCTCTTATGACTTCACACATCAACTGGGAGATATTTCATTCCATGTGACCCAAAAAACAATTTGGTCTTGAATTGTTCAATATTTTATTTTTAAATCCTTTTTCAATGCATATACTATAACTTGATGTATGAAACCTCGTAGATATAACTTTTTTAGTCCTATTCCCTAGAACTTGTATTTCAACTTTAATTCATTCTTAGATAAATTCCCTTTTTATAATTTGAACTATAATAATAATCATTTGTTCTCCAAATTTAATAAACATATATATCTTGTAAAACTATATCACTCCCATTGGCCTATTAGATACTATCACGATCCGTCCCCTAGGGCCCGTGATATGATTACCCCAAGACTTCCTTCCATAGTCCAGGGGTTGGCGACTAGCACCGGAAAGTCATTTCCCTAAAATGGGAAGGCACTGCCTCAAAACCTATACACAAACAGACAGGGTACACTACGCACATATAAAACACAACAGAAAAAGAAAGGTGCAACCAAAACTAAATAACCACCACATAGTGTAGTAGTAAGTACTGAAAGTAAATGGGATAGAATACAAGCCCAACTGAAATAGAGATACAGAAGAAAGGGAAGAACAACTCCTGAGGTTGTCTTCCAAGGATATTATCTGAAGGGTAGGTACAGCTCATTGCTATGTCTCTCCACATCAACTGGTCACCTCTATACACCGTCAATACCTGGCTCCTCAAGACTCAATCAAGGCTTCATGTCATCTTCATAAGACACAACAAGGTGAGGGATATTCCCATGAAAGGATGAGTATAACTATACCCAGTAGGGATCCCGAGACCCTCGAAGGTCTCTCAGAATTCCAAAAAGGATAAATCACAAAGTATGATCTCAATCACGAAGCACAAAAAAAAATAGCTCACACTGGTTTTAAATTAAGTACAGAATTACATATGTTTAGTCATAAAGCTAGATCATCTTATTCTGTCATGAGGCTCTACTTCTGACCCACATAGGATCACTTGGTGCTGATCCACACAGGATCTCTCGGGGCTAATCCACACATGATCACTCAGTGTTTATCCACACAGGATTTCTCGGTTTTGACCCACACAGGATCGCTCGTTGTTGATCCACACAGGATCACTCGGTGATGATCCACACAGGATCTCTATTCGTTCTTCACATCTCATCCAGCCACTGGATTCCCACACAAAGCACGATTTGATTCCAAAAGATCTTCTCCTCAATACATAGGTTGTATTTTAACTGGCATGAAGTCCCATGAAGAAGTAAATCGATGAACTGTCATGTCTTAAGGGTTCCAACGCAATAGACGATGCATCAATTGAACGCTCGGTCTGTAAGTTATCGGCATTTTAGTGCCGAGGACCCAGTTGGATTCAGGTATGATCCAACCCGGCCAAACTCCAACTTTCTCAGAATCTCTTGTGTAGTATCTCAAAAATACCGCCTCTACCTAAGGGTTCTGTCACCATATATGGTATGTTGAGTGGACGTTCGGTTTAGGATATATTCCCAAATAAGTGTAAATGGGCCGAATGGGGTCCGGGTCTGGTCTGACCTAGTTGGACCGACCCGAACCGACCTGTTCTGGGTCAACCCAATCCAATTTGGGTCGACCCGACTCAGGTCTATCCCAAATCAGGTCGACCCGGCTTTCTGGGTCAAAACCGGCCCTCTGGGCCGTAGGTCCAGCCCACCTAGTGGCATGGTCCTTCGTTCTCACCCCGGCCCGCAGTTGCAGGCTGACTCCCTTCTCCCTGGACATGGCATCGCCACATCTAGAACCTACTCATGTGGTCGGGTCCACCAGCTGCATCTCCCATGTCAACCCGCACGGTGGGTTGACTTCTTCATGTGGCACCACGCTGGCACCACAGGACTCCAACGTCATGGCCCATCGTAGTCACAGCTTCCTTTCCCCAAGCGCGCCACCGGGGCACCCCTCCTTCAGCGCCACGGCCGACTGCGGCAACAACTTCCACCACCCAAGCGCACCACCAGGGAGCGCCTCCTCCTCTGGCCGCCGACTGGGCCAGCGGCCCATCTATTCTCCACTGGGCACATGGTCGGTACCACCACATGCCGCCTTACCTTCTGGTTTCCCACGAGAAATGTAACCAAATATGAAAACTGTGGAGGGTTTAGGCCTTGTTTGTTTGTCCCACAACCTCCGCGTTAGCATTAACAAGGGTAGAATTTTAATAAAATTACAACTCTTAATTAAACAAGGAAACCCCCTACCTAGAGTTCATTGGAAGGCGTTTCATAAGTGGAAAGAGTTTCCATCTCCAAAGGTGTTCATCGGCGTTCACCGTCACTCGTCATTTCCCCTAATGATTGTCGTACGATTACATTCTTCATTGGAGCGAAAAGTTGTTGGTGATTCGTCAGAGATTCCTCTCGTAGATCTCCCAAAACCCAAGCCCAAACTCAGATTAAATAGAGGGGAAGGTGGAGATTAATGCATCACAAAATTAATAAGGTTCATTAATGAGTTTAATTAATGAACCTCTTAACTCTCTCAATGGTGCGGTTACAAAACATAAGAGTCAAGACATTAAATGGTTTGACGTTGCACTATGGTCCCACAACCGTTTGTCCAACATTTTCAAAAATAAAAAAAATAACCTTTAGTTATTTTATTATTGTTTTTAAAGTCCAAGAAATTAACTTTTTTGTCTGACCCTTTCTGGTCAAATTTAAGCTTCCCCTAAGCGAAACCTGGTGCTACGGATTCAATGGTGCCCTTGGATTTTTAATCTGATCACCGATTCAAAAGATAGAAAATGTCGCCCGTACATTTACTGAACGTCCTTAAAAAGAGTTCAAAAATCCATTCCGGGCTCTTTGGGCCTCGAAATTACGTACCGTCAATTTTCGCAGACATGTAATAATCCTAAAAAAATTAAAAAAAATATGTGGAATTTTCAGGTCTTTAAATTCTCCCCACCTTAGAGCTTTTCATACCCGAAAGCTACAAAAAAACTTGGGAAACAAATGGTGGTATTGAGCACGCATTTGAGGCTCCCACTCTCATGTTCTCTCCTGGAGGTTCCTATGCTTCCACCAAACTTGCAGTAGAGGAATAGACTTCCCACAAAGGACCTGCTCCTATCGATCCTTTATCTCCACCGGGAACTCCACAAACCTTGCCCCATTCTCAATGTCTAACTCTCTCCCGTCGATAACGTGTCATGGATCATGCACATACCTTATCAATTGTGACACATGGAAAACATTATTATCTTGTTGCATTTGTGGGGGAATAGATAGACGGTACATCACCTTGCCTAATCTACTGAGGATCTGAAACTGTTCGATAAATCTTAGAGATAGCATTCTCCCCCGGATAAACCTCTGTAATCCTCGTCGGGGTGAGACATGTAGGAAGACATGGTCTCCCTCATCAAACTCCAATACTCTCAATCTCATGTCGGCATAAGACTTATGTTGGCTCTATGCGGTCTTCATATGCTCCTGGATGATCTTCACCTTCTCAGTGGTAGCATGTACCAACTCTGGACCAATAAGTTCTGACTCCCCTGGGTCTGTCCAGCATAGAGGTGATCTGCAAGGTCGCTCGTATAGGGCCTCAAATAGATCCATGCCGATGGTGAAGTGATAACTATTGTTGTATTCAAACTCCACCAGTGGCAAGGTCCCTCCCAACTACAACCAAAATTAAAGACACAAGCACGAAGCATGTCCCCGGGTGTCTGTATGGTCTGCTCCATCTGACCATCTGTCTGAGGATGAAAGGTGGTTCTTAAACATAGTTGAGTCCTAAATTCCTCTTGTAATCCCTTTCACAAGAGGGGTTTAAAACGAGCATCATGATCTGAGACGATTGTCGATGGAACCCCGTGAATCTATACAATATCTTTTACGTAAAGACGTTGCAATCCCTCTACTGATCCCTACTCTAGAATGGGTAGGAAGTGGGACGACTTGGTGAGTCGGTCAATGATCACACAGATGGAATTTTGGCCTCTGGACGTACATGGTATCCCTATCGTGATGTCCATGGAGATACCATCCCACTTCTATTCTGGTACCTCAAGTGGTTGAGCTAGGCTTGCTCATACCTGATGCTTGGCCTTCACTTGCTGGCAAGTGAGGCATCGTAATATGAACTCTTCCACCGCTTTCTTCATCTCAGGCCACCAGTACTGAAACTGGAGGTCTGGGTACAACTTCTCCACTCCAGGATGTACCACCAAAGGGGGTGTGTGGAACTCCCTCAATACCTCCTCTCGTAGCGCCACTGGTACCATGGTGCATACTCTAAAGATAACAACGAGCTCAACACCTTCAGAAAATCCTTCCGGATACTATCCTGGAGATATCTGAGAACGTCAGGACTCGCAGTCAACATCCACAAGTTGTTCCTCCCAAAATTGCTGAAGGAGTGGGGGAGTGACATTCATTGACTGCAGGTAAGCTTCTTCATCTCTATCCACGAAGTATATTTGCAACACGAATAGCTACTCTATCACCTCACATAGCAACTGTAGATCAGTCCTCCTGCTGAGTGCGTCTTCTACTACGTTTCCCTTCCCAGGAGTGTAGACTATCTCAAAGTCATAGTTCTAGAGGAACTCCAATCATCACTGCTATCTTAGGTTAAGGCCCTTATGTGAGAATATATATTGGAGAATCTTGTGATCATAGTGAATAGTAAACCATTCACATATCAAATTGTGCCTCCATATCTTCAACACAAAAACCACTACTGCTAACTCCATGTCATGTGTAACGTAGTTCTGTTCATGCTATCTCAACTATTGTGATCTGTATGAGATCAACGCTCACTCCTACATCAGGACACAACCTAGTCTGGTCCCTGATGCTTCGTAGTAGACTACATACCCAACGCCTCTTTTAGTAGTCTCAATATGGGGCCACTTGTCAGTCTCCTCATCAGCACCTATAAACTCTATAGGCACTTCTCTTTCCACAATAATGGTTTCCCCTTCTTTTTCAAAGCAGAAAAGGGTGCCTCTTCCCAAGAGAAGTTAGGTAAAAATCTCTGGTAGTACCCAGCCAATCCCAGGAAACTTTTCACCTCAGTGGCACTCCTGTGTAGCTCCCAAGAAAGCACTACCTCTATCTTCATCAAATCCACTGCAACCCTAGTCTCTATGATAACTTGCACTAGGAAGTGGACTTCCCATATCCAAAACTGGAACTTTTAGAGCTTTCCATAAAGCTGGTGATCTCAGAGTGTATCTAGAACTATCTGCAGGTTCTTAGCGTGCTCCTACTCCTTGACTGAGTACACCAAGATATTGTCAATGAAGACCTCCACAAAGTGATCAAGGTAAGGTAGGAAGGTCCTATTCAAGAGCCCCATGAACATTTTTTAAATGTTGTTCATTCCGAAAGGCATAACCAAGAACTCATAATGGTCATACCTACATCTTAAGTTTGTCTTCAGTACTTCCTCATCTCTTACTCTGAGCTGATGGTAGCCTGAACTATGGTCTATCTTCGAAAACCACCATGCTCCCTTCATCTGGTCGAAGAGATCATCGATCCTCGGTAGAGGATACCTGTTCTTCACGGTCACCTGGTTTAGGCACCGATAGTCCACAAAAAGCCTCAGACTCTCATATTCCTTCTTGGCGAACAAAATTGGGGATGGCCAAGGAGAAATAATGGTCCTTACGAACCCCTTCCTCTACAATTCTTTCAACTATACCCTTTGGTCACGAAGCTCTGTGGGAGCCATCCAATATGCTGGTGTAGATATTAGTGTCGTCCCGGGGTACAGGTCGATGTAAAATTCTACCTCTCTAAGAGGAGGAAATCCCGAAACATCATCAGGGATGACATCAGCATATTGGTCCACCACTACAGGATAGCTCAAACTCCTCTCATCCACTACACCAAGGGTGAGGCTATCCAACTGATGAGTTATTGGTTGGAACCTCCTCTAATAAAGTCCATAATGTGCTGAAACGGTTTCCTTCTCAACGGTGAATGAAATCATGATCCCACCCTCGCAGACACACATCACTTTGTGCCTACAACTGTCGATCTGAGCCTAGAATGTGGATGTCCATTCTATACCCAAGATGACGTCGTAAGGCCTCGACACTGCTACTAGGAGATCCCAGTCGAAGCTCTCACCTCCTAGAGTGATATCACACTACCTGCACCAATGTGTAATCATCGAATCCTATGCCATATGAGTCTCTAATTGTAAGGATTGAGCCAATAGATCCATCGAAATATCTATGTTCTGAATGAGTGTCATGGAAATGAAAGAGTGACTGGAACATATGTCTATAATAACTATAGATAGGGTTTAATAGACACATATCATACCTCTAATCATATCTAGAGTGTCTTGTTTATAGGTCTCTGACACCTGAAGCTGAGCTCTCCCCCTTCCACCTGCTCCTTGTGGTTAGGGTGGACCACCTGGTGGTGGTGGTGGTGGTAGAACCTCAAACCATCATCCACCACTTGCTGCACGACCTGCTCCGATGCCACGTCTTCTACCCTGCGAACCTCCTTTCTCAAACCTCGGATGCTTCCTCGATGGTCCTTCGATCATCTGTTGATCTTCCACAAGGGGAGTCAGACAATTGCGAGCCATGTGTCCCAATCTGCTTCAAGGGTAACAGACTTTAGTCCTCAAAATATGTCCTCTACCTCGCGAGCTCCGCACCTCCAACCCTATGTCATGGGGTCATCCTCCGGAAGGTCTGGCCTACTTGGAACTCTCTGCCATCTGCCTACTGCCTACTACAGATAACTCGGCTACCTATCATCTAGTGGTGGCTCTCACCGTCAGTACCTGCTCAGTTAAGAATCTCTCCACCAATAATTCTCACTCTAGTAATCCATCATGTGTGGGGATATTGAGAGATATCATCAAAGCTTTTATCTCCCACCAGAGACCCTGTTCAAGGGTATGGGCCTGAAAAATGGGTCTCGTACCATGTCGATGGAGTAGCGAGAGAGATCAGTGAACCTCGTTGTGTAATGGACTACTGTCAGGTTTCCCTGTTGTAAGTGCAGTAGCTCCTGGATATGTACTGAGCGTAAATTCACTGGTATGAACTCTGCCCTGAAGAGGGGATCGAAGTCCAACCAGAAAAGTGTCACCCCCTTGTGCGTCTAGAGCATCAGGCTCCACCATCTATCTATTGTGCCCTGAAAGAGGATAGTATCTAGGATCACCATCTAGTCTGTTGGTGTCTCAACTCAATGAATAACCAATGCCATAGCCTCCATCTAGTCCTCAGCTTCCTGGGGATATGTCTCACCTTGAAACCTCATAGGCCTCTATCTCTAGAACTCATGAAACGTGCTCAGTCGGCATGCACGGTATGCTAGTGGGGCTGGTGGAAACTATTTCCCCATCGGTGTTGGTGCTTAAGGAACACCACCTGAAGGTTCCATCACTGTAAGAGAGCCCCAAATTGACGCCTCATCACTCGGTAGGCCGTCATCGTGTTCTCTATCTGGAATCATGTATGGTTTTTTACGCGATGGCATCCTGAAAGAAACAGGTGTGATAAGGTCAATATGTTATACATGGTGATATGACTCAAGGATATCAAAAAGAAACATAATATTTTCAAAACACATGCAATCATTGTTTTCGTGTACTAAGTCGGAAATCAGAATTCAGGGTTCTGGTGTATGGATACGTCGGTCGTCGCATGAACACTAGACTTCCCGAACTGAAACCCTAATTCAAGATACTTAACACTATTTCTCCATTAAAACATAGACTCTAAGTTATTCTGGTATACCTGACTCCTCTGATACCACTTTGTCACGACCCGTCTTCCAGGGCCTGTGTCGTGACTACCCCAAGCCCACCTTCCATAGGTCAGGGGTCGTAGACTGGCAACGAAAAGGCATTTCCTTAAAATGGGAAGTCATTGACTCAAAACATGTACACACAAAGACGGGGTACACTACGCGCAAGTAAAACATAATGGAATAAGAAAAGTGAAACCATAAATAAATAACCACCACATAGTGTAATAGTAAGTAAAGGAAGTAAAGGGGCCAGAATACAAGCCCAGCTGAAATGGAGATACAGCAGAAAGGGAAGAACAGCTCCTGTGGTCATCCACCAAGGATCCTACCTGAAGAGTAGGTACGACTCGTCATTGTGTCTCTCCATGTCAATTGTTCGCATCCATACAACATCAATTCCTTGCTCCTTGAGACTCAGTCAAGGTTTCCCATCGTCTACACAAGACACAAAAAGGTGTGGGTGAATCCCGTGAATGGTTAGTATAAAAATACCCAATAGGGATACATAGACCCCCAAAGGTCTCTCATAATTCCAAAAAGGAGAAACCACAAAGCATGATATCAATCACAAAGCACAAAGCAAAAGATAGCTCACACCAGGTTTAACTTAAGTATAGAAGTACATATGTTTAGTCATAAAGATAAATCTTCTTATTCTGTCATGAGGCTCTGATGCTGACCCACACAGGATCGCTCGGTGGTGATCCACACAGGATCGCTCAGTGTTGATCCACACAGGATCACTCTGTTCTGATCCTCACAAGATTGATCGGTGATGATCCACACAATATCACTCAGTGCTGATCCACACAGGATCGCTCGCTGCTGATCCACACAAGATCGCTTGGTGGTGATCCACATAGGATCGTTGTTCGTTCTTCACGTCTCAGCCAGCGACTGGTTTCCCACACAAAGTATGCTTGATTCTGGGAGGATCTGATCCTCAATACATCAGTTGTATTTCAACTGGCATGAGGCCCACAAAGAAGTAACCTGATGAACCACCATGTCATAAGGGTTCCAACGCAATATGCGGCGCGTAAACCGGACACTCGTTCTGTAAGTTATAGGCATTTTAGTGCTGAGGTCCTGGTTGGATTCAGGTATGTTCTAACCCATCCAGACTCCAACTTTCTCCAAATATCTCATGGAGTATCTCAAAAAGACTACCTCGTCCTAAGGGTTATGATTCTACAGATGCTCCATCGAATGGACATCCAGTTTAGGATATATTCCCAAATAAGTGTAATTGGGATGAATGGGGTCTACGTCTGGTCCGTCCCAGTTGGACCACACCGACCTGACCAGGTCTAGGTCAACCCGATCTGATTTGGATCGACCCAACCCGAGTCTTTCCCAAATCGGGTCGACCCGACCCGCTGGGTACGTCCTAAACGGTCCGGCCCTCCTGGTAGCATGGCCCACCAGGCTCACCCCGGCCCACAGTTGTGGGCCGAATCCCTTCTCCTCGGACGCAGCATATCCACGTTCGGCACCTGATCATGTGGATAGGTCCACTGGTTGTGTCTCCCGCGTCAACTCATAGGGAGGGTTGACTTCTCCATGTGGCACCATGTTGGAGCCACGAGACTCTAGCACCGTGGCCCGTCATGGCCGCAGCATCCTTAGACCAGGTGCGCCACTGGGGTACAACTCCTTCAGCACTGCGGCCCATCGCAGCCCCCGTTTCTGCCACCCGAGCATGCCTCTGGGGAGCGCCTCCTCCTCCGGCCGCCGACTGGGCCGGTGGCCCATCTCTTCTCCACCGGGGCACACAATCGGCGCCACCACGTGCCGCCTTACCTTCCAGTTGTCCATGAGAAATGCAACCAAATACGAAAACTGTGGAGGGTATGGGCCTTGTTCATTTGTCATGCACCCTCTGCGTTAGCATTAATATGGATATCATTTCAAGTAAAGTAAAACTTTTAATTAAACAACAAAACCACCTACCTCAAGTTCATTGGAAGGCGTTGCAGAAGTGGAAGGAGTGTCCACGTCCTAAGGTGTTCATTGGCGTTCGTCATCGCATGTCGTTTCCCCCAATGACAATCGCTCGATCACTTTCTTTGTCGAAGAGGAAAGTCATCGGTATATTGTCAGATCTTCCTCTCGTAGGTCTCCCAAAACCCAAGCCCGAGCTGATATTAAATAGAGGGGAAGGTGGAGATTAACACATCACATAATTAAAGAGGTTCATTAATGATTTTAATTAACGAACCTATTAACTCTCTCAATGGTGTGGTACCAAAACTTAAGATTCAAGCCATTAAATGGTTTCACGTTGCACTGTGGTCCCACCACCATTTTTTCAATGGTTGAAAAAAGAAAAATAAAATAACCTTTAGTTATTTTATTATTTTTTTGTAAATTCCAAGAAATTAAATTTTTCGCCCAGCCCTTGCCGATCGAAGTTAATCTTCCCTTAAGTGAAATCCAGCGCTACAGATTCAATGGTTCCCTCATATTCTTAATCCAGGCACCAGTTCAAAATATAGAAAACTTTTCCCTCATGTTTACGGAACGTACCTTAAAAGAGTTCTAAAATCCGTTCTGGGCTCTCTGGGCCTCAGAATCATGTGCCGTCATTTTTTGCAGACTTTTAATAATCTCAAATAATTAAAAATATATATATGGAATTTTCAGGTCTTTATAGAGACATCCAACAAACTTTATTTTGTAATAAAATAAAACTAACTAGTGGGATCATTAAAAAAATATTTTTTCATTGTGATGATCGCTAGAATCCATAAATGGATTTTTACAAAGTGAATTCATTATTAGATTTATATAGTGTCACTAACCCTTTCTATTCATGTCATATACAAATATTCCACAATATTTCATCTAAGGAAGGTTTCCTTAACAACTGACTCCCAATATAATGATCATCGAAAGTTTCTATGATGAGTTTAATTCTAATGGATTTTAGTCTGAAGACTTGCTGTAAAGTTTTATTAAAGGCTATATCTTGACATATATTGAACCATTAATAAATAATCAAGAACTATTGGTACCGATTTATACCATCCATGTATAATTCTCTTGAGTAACCACCAACAGCTTAATATCAACTAGACAAACAACTAAAATACATAAGTGTATTTTGGTACATAGAATATTTCATAAATTCATCTGTACTTTCCAATCATATCTCGTTTCCAATTAATTCTTTCCTATGTGATTTACTATTATTATTGAACCATATATAACCTGTATTAGTGAATATAACAACACCTCATTGGTTTTAACTTTCTTATGAAGTATGTCTCCCTATAAAAATTCCTCCTACTAAGGATTTTAGAGTTTTGTATTCTTATTCCAAATATGTGTTCCTAGAGGCTAGACTTCATTGAATTCTACCCTAATCTCACTATATCAAAATAGATATGCTTCCTGTAACGACCCGAAATTTTAAATAAATCTTGTTTCCTAATTTTATGTGTTATTTTATTTTATTTTTATACTCAACAAAAATGTTTCATTTGATAACATGAGTATAATTAAAATGAGACTGTTGGGTTTTGACTGTTATTTGACTATTGGTCAATATGACCACTAGAAACTAAACGTTTTGACTATTGTCTCTAAATACAAGCAATCTTGGTCAATTAATATAGAAAGAAGATTCGATGGCCTCACCCAGTAGTCTTGGACCGATCGAAGCCCATCTAACAGAACTTGGGAAGGAGGTATCACCACTGGGCTTTGCTCTGGACCAAATCCAATCTGAACATCATTGTGTGAAGCTAGAACGGAATCGCCTTCGTGAGAAGTTCAAACTGATAGAAATTACTACTCGTGCGATGTTGGCTGAGCCTCCCTCAGATTCTCTCAGCTTAGCACACCTTACACTTAGGTACTATGCTGGTGTGATAAGGGGCTATGTAAGGAGACCGTAACTACCTTGTGTAATCCTTTGTTTTAAATAAAAATTGGGATTTCTCTTTATGATGAAGTTTATGAATTTTCAAATGTCTGGATAAATATAGTATGCATATTTTTGAGGAATTTTAGAGAAATGATATTTTAAAAATGTTTATGTAAACCTTAAATAATTAAACTGGTGTAATGATTTTCAAAAAATGGTCTTCTACAAATATGTTCAGTACGAAATTTAGAGTCTAATAAGATCAACTTAATTTTTGATGAATAGTAAATTATGAATAGTGATTTTATGATTAGGATTAGTAATGTGTCCAAATGGATTAGTAATCTCACTTAAAGAAAGTATTAATATAATCTAGGCACCTTGATTAAGTAATGTGATTCAATAAAATGGTTACAAAACGGTTTCATAAATTATTAGTCAAGTATTAGTTTTTTTGGGTGAATAGTGTTTTTTTAATTAAAAATTTAATTAAAAATAATTAGAAAATTATTTTTATAAAATGGACTTTATTTTTGAACTTAGAGTATCGATATTATGTTATGGTAATTTTTGGGGATTTTTCTGAAAAAAATGAATTTTCAGTGAATAGTGTATTTATTTAAAAATAAAATTAAAAATATTTAGAAAATTATTTTTATAAAATGGAGTTCATTTTTTAAATCAGAGCATTGATATTTGGTTAATGTGAAATTTTGGGATTTTTCTGAGAAAGTTGAATTTTCAATGAATAGTAAAAAACAGTTTTAGGGTTTCGGTATGTTTAATGACATCATAACTGTGTCATGATGATGTCATGAGATATTTTAAGGGATGTTATACTAAAGAGGATGAATTATTGTTTGGGGTCCCCATGTGGCCTAACTCCATGTGAAGTACCATGGGAGGGCCCATGCTTTTGAGAAAACCACTTTTCAGGTGTCCCTTGGCCCTTAATGCCTTGTCCCCTCACTTTCCCTATAAATACCCACCCTTTCTCCTTTAGTTTTCACTCCAAACTCTCCCCCAACGAAGTTATGGTCTCCTTACCTCCCAAGGAGTCCTACCAAGGTTCCCCCAAGCCCTCAAGGTCCCAACCTTTGAGTTTTAAGAGTTACGTTTTAAGGTAAGGGATCCGACCTCTCTCTTTCTTTTCAAGTAATCTCTTTTATGTCATTCCTTTTATGCTACATGTTCTTATGTTGGAGGATGTTCTTTTATATTCATTATACTATCCTTTTTATGTTCATATGATTAGATACCCCCTCTTACTCTCATCATTT
Organism: Viscum album; assembly: GCA_963277665.1. Classification (NCBI taxonomy): domain Eukaryota; kingdom Viridiplantae; phylum Streptophyta; class Magnoliopsida; order Santalales; family Viscaceae; genus Viscum; species Viscum album. The sequence continues at coordinate 558,867,282 of OY728138.1, forward strand.
CATTTTCTGAAAGTTTAAGTGGTGTCGTTAGGCTGCCGAAATTTTTGTAACAGATTCTTCCACCCTTCTCATTTTCAAGTTCTATTTTCTTGTCAAGTCATTCAAGTTCCTTTTTATTTTGTTTTTGTATGATCTCTATATCTATCATACTGATCTTTTATGATCATATTATGAGAGACCCCATTTCATCTCTTCAATTCAGTATTTTGAAGCTTTAAGTGGCAGCGTTAGGCTGCCGAATTTTTAAGGGATTCTTTCACCCTTCTCGTTTTCAAGATCTATTTTCAGGTCAAGTATTTCATGTCCCTTTTTATTATGTTGTGGTATGATATCTATATCTATCATACTGAACCCTTATTTTCATATGATGAGAGACCCTATTTTGATCTTGTCAATTCATTTTTGGTTGAAGTTTAAGTGACATTGTTAGGCTGCCGAATTTTTAAGGGATTCGTTCGCCTTTCTCGTTTTTCAAAGATCTACTTTCATGTCAAGTATTTCAAGTTCCTTTTGTATTATGTTGGGTTATGATCTCTATATATATCATACTGATCTTTTATGTTCATATGATGAGATACCCTATTTGATCTTGTCAATTCATTTTTGTTGAAGTTTAAGTGACGTTGTTGGGATGCCGAATTTTCCTAAGAGAAATCTTATTTTTGTCTTCCTTTCATGTTCTTCATTTCATATGGTATATCTCTCAAATTTCATTACCATGTTCTCAAATCCTTTATATTCTATCCCTGTACTGTTTTATGGGTCATTTATGAGTTTTTGACCCATGTTCCCTCTCTTTTCAATATTTTCTAAAACCCCGAAACATAGCCGTTATGCTGCAGAATTTCCGTCTCAAAATGTCTCTCTCTTTTTCTAACGTACTTTTATTTTATTAAGTGAATACTCAAATATCTTTCTTCAAAATGGGAATTCACATATATACCAAAATGTTTTAATTTAAATTCTTGGATTTACATACACGAGACCCACTCTCCCCTTCCTTGGGTTTAAAGTGACGTAAAGATCATGTCTTTAAAGCAGTTTTTAAAATGTTATGATTATGAAATGAAACCCATTTCTTTTATGTTATATGGGTTATTTATGAAATTTTTGATGATGATATATGTGGATCACATGATAATAAAGGAAAATTTAAGGGTTCACCCTGATAGCGCTCCAATGCATTGGGTAATTATGTAACCACTAGAGATTACAATTTTCACGATACCTCGGTGAATAACCTTGGTAATTTTCAAATGACACCTTGGGGATAGACCTTGGTGATATGTTCATGATTGTCTATGTTAAATGATGTATCCACATCTTCAAGTTATGAAAAATGTTATTTTTATTATGATATGCCACATGATTTCTTTCTCATTCCTTAAAGTTCTTTTTCATGACATTGTTGATGTACCTCAAGTTCACATGTTAAATGTTTCCCCTTGTTTCCCTTACTGGGCCTTCTGCTCACCCTTTCTTTAGATGTATGTCCCCAGGATATGAGATTCAGTAATGAACCTAGGATGAACATAAGAAGAATCCTTTCAAGTGTTTAAGAAGAATGTTTTTTTCATTTCATGTATTAAGTTCCTGGTTTCCAAGACACTAAACCTTAAAGATCCTCGGTTTTGTAAAATGTAATGAAAGTTTATGTGATAAAAAGGCGGGATTCTATAGTTGGTATCAAAGTTTGGTTTAGTTATTTGTGAAAATTAAGAGATGAAAACTTTAGGAAGAACCCTATAGAAAAGTTTAAATATAGGAAATCTTCCAGATATTTTGGTGAGTATTGAGTAAGGGGTTTCCAAGAAAATACATCCATGTCTGGATACGAGTAGGTAGAGGTGGATCTGGCACAGATGTACATAGGGGTAAAATTCGAAAACACCGCTTTGATCTAGACTCAAACGGGAACTGGTACACGACAATGGGCCTTGCTTCACTCTTGGTTACGACACTCCCATGGGATATGCTTTGGTAAATTCATAAGCTTAGTATGAACCATTATTAAAGGAACAAAGATAAAATAAAATAAAGATTCAAATAATAATATACGATCATGGATAACCTAGATTGGAACCTAGGGGATCACAAGTTAGGATATACTTTTATTCTACAAGTTTATCCTTTTATGCTTAAATTTTCCTTTTCATGATTATTGCCGAAGTATTTAAGCCTCTAATTATACTTTATCTTCTTAGTTAATGGTTGGAAATGGAAGAACATGTCCCAACAACCAATGTGATAGGAAATGTGATGATTGCTGTATTAATTTGACAGAGATGATTAGGGGATTAGAAGATGATTATTATTTTGGAAGACGTTCACTATTTGGGGGACCCTATATGATCGAGTTAAATAGATTACAACGGTATTTTCATTGAGGATTAAGGTTTACTTATATTTTGAAGAATCGATGAATTTAAGGCGGACTTATAGTAATTTAGGTTACTTATAGAAATTATTAACCTATCTTGGGGTAAATATGTTTAGGTTAATTACTTTTGTTATAAGATGTTAGGATTGGTTGATGTTGTTTGGAGATGAATGATAAAGTTTACCTTGGAAGACTATGTTATCGAATCCTTCTTGTATTTGGGTTTCAATCTTAGTTTGGTTTCTTTTGAGTATTTTTAAGGAAAGTTATTTAAGGAATGGTCTATGATGAACTCTGGGTAGTAACATGGAACTTTGAAGATTTAAAAGTAGTTTCCATTCCTATGGGATTATTTATTTTTGAAGAGTTTTTTTACCTTACCCTTTCTGTTTTTGGGATAATGTTTAAAGATAGATGAAATAGATGGTTAATCTTTTGTGGATTATGTGATTCTCTAGAAGATGATTATTGTGTTTTGATGATACCAAGTGTTTTTGAATTCTCATCGTTTGTAGAAAAGATTATTTTTGGGTAGAAACTTATTAAAGGATGAAAATATACATGAAGGTAGATATATTTTCTTATTTTTTTGTTCTATGTAGTAAATTAATTCCTCAAAATTATGAAAAGAAACATAAAACAAAAATGTTGTTGGTTTACGTTTCCTACTAGGTAATCAAAGACCGTTTACACACATCATAAGTTTGGGATTTTCTTATGGTTAACTTTCTCCTAATCATGTTCTCTATCACTCTCCCTCAGAACTTGACCCTTTGTTTTCTACTCCATGTCCATGTTTTCCTACATGGAATCCTAGTGTGGGTTAACTCGGGTGACCTTTGTACTTCCCTTTCTTTCTTTTAAAGTAATAGTTTTACTGACACCTTTTCCGATGTGGGACTTTCAATGAAATTTCAAAACCCAATTTTAAAAATTGCGAGGACGTAATTTCTTAAGGGGGGAAGATTGTAACGACCCAAAATTTTAAATAAATCTTATTTCCTAATTTTATGTGTTATTTTATTTTATTTTTATACTCAACAAAAATGTTTCATTTGATAACATGAGTATAATTAAAATGAGACTGTTGGGTTTTGACTGTTATTTGACCAATGGTCAATATGACCGCTGGAAACTAAACGTTTTGACTATTGTCTCTAAATACAAGAAATCTTGGTTAATTAATATAGAAAGAAGATTCGATGGCCTCACCCAGTAGTCTTGGACCGATCGAAGCCCATATAATAGAACTTGGGAAGGAGGTAGACCCACTGGGCTTTGCTCTGGACCAAACCCAAGATGAACTTCATCGTGTGAAGCTAGAACGGGATCGCCTTCGCGAGAAGTTCAAACTGATAGAAATTACTACTAGTGCAATGTTGGCTGAGCCTCCCTCAGATTCTCTCACCTTAGCACACCTTACACTTAGGTCCTATTCTGGTGTGATAAGGGGATATGTAAGGAGACCGTAACTGCCTTGTGTAATCCTTTGTTTTAAATAAAAATTGGGATTTCTCCTTATGATGAAGTTTATGAATTTTCAAATGTCCAGATAAATATAGTATGCATATTTTTGATGAATTTTAGAGAAATGATATTTTAAAAATGTTTATGTAAACCTTAAATAATTAAAATGGTGTAATGATTTTCAAAAAATGGTCTTCTACAAATATGTTCAGTACGAAATTTAGAGTCTAAAAAGATCAACTTAATTTTTGATGAATAGTAAATTATGAATAGTGATTTTATGATTAGGATTAGTAATGTGTCCAAATGGATTAGTAATCTCACTTAAATAAATTATTAATATAATCTAGGCACCTTGATTAAGTAATATGATTCAATAAAATGGTTAAAAACGGTTTCATAAATTATTAGTCAAGTATTAGTTTTTTCTGGTGAATAGTGTTTTTTAATTAAAAATTTAATTAAAAATAATTAGAAAATTATTTTTATAAAATGGAATTTATTTTTGAACTCAGAGCATCGATATTATGTTATGGTAATTTTTGGGGATTTTTCTGAAAAAAATGAATTTTGGGTGAATAGTGTATTTATTTAAAAATAAAATTAAAAATATTTAGAAAATTATTTTTATAAAATGGAGTTCATTTTTGAAATCAGAGCATTGATATTTGGTTAATGTGAAATTTTGGGATTTTTCTGAGAAAGGTGAATTTTCAATGAATAGTAAAAATACAGTTTTAGGGTTTCGGTATGTTTAATGACATCATAACTGTGTCATGATGATGTCATGAGATATTTTAAGGGATTTTCGACTAAAGAGGATTAATTATTGTGTTGGGGTCCCCATGTTTCCTAACTCCATGGGAAGTACCATGGGAGGGCCCATGCTTTTGAGAAAACCACTTTTGAGGTGTCCCTTGGCCATTAATGCCTTGTCCCCTCACTTTCCCTGTAAATACCCACCCTTTCCTCCTTTATTTTTCACTCCCAACTCTCCCAAAACGAATTTATGGTCTCCTTACCTCCCAAGGAGTCCTCCCAAGGTTCCCCCAATCCCTCAAGTTCCCAACCTTTGAGTTTTAAGAGTTACGTTTTAAGGTAAGGGATCCGACCTCTCTCTTTCTTTTCAAGTAATCTCTTTTATGTCATTCCTTTTATGCTCCATGTTCTTATGTTGGAGGGTGTTCTTTTATATTCATTATACTGTCCTTTTTATGTTCATATGATGAGAGACCCCCTCTTACTCTCATCAATTCATTTTATGAAATTTTAAGTGGCGCTGTTAGGCTGGCGAAATTTTTGTAACAGATTCTTTCACCCTTCTCATTTTCAAGTTCTATTTTCTTGTCAAGTCATTCAAGTTCTTTTTTATTATGTTGGGGTATGATATCTATATCTATCATACTGATCTTTTATGATCATATGATAAGAGACCCCATTTGATCTCTTCAATTCAGTATTTTGAAGTTTTAAGTGGCGTCGTTAGGCTGCCGAATTTTTAAGGGATTCTTTCACCCTTCTAGTTTTCAAGATCTATTTTCATGTCAAGTCTTTCAAGTCCCTTTTTATTATGTTTGGTTATGATCTCTATATCTATCATACTGAACCCTTATGTTCATATGATGAGAGACCCTATTTTTATCTTGTCAATTCATTTTTGGTTGAAGTTTAAGTGACGCTGTTAGGCTGCCAAATTTTTAAGGGATTCGTTTGCCTTTCTCTTTTTTCAAAGATCTAATTTCATGTCAATTATTTCAAGTTTCTTTTGTATTATGTTGGGGTATGACTTCTAAATCTATCATACTGATATTTTATGTTCATATGATGAGAGACCCTATTTGATCTAATCAATTCATTTTTGTTGAAGTTTAAGTGACGTTGTTGGGCTGCCAAATTTTCATAAGAGAAATCTTATTTTTGTCTTCCTTTCATGTTCTTCATTTCATATGGTATATCTTTAAAATTTCATTACCATGTTCTAAAATTCTTTATATTATGTCCCTCTATTGTTTTATGGGTCATTTATGAGTGTTTGACCCATGTTCCCTCTCTTTTCAATATTTTCTAAAACCCCGAAACATAGCCGTTATGCTGTAGAATTTCCGTCTCAAAATGTCTCTCTCTTTTTCTAATGTACTTTTATTTTATTAAGTGAATACTCAAATATCTTTCTTCAAAAGGGGAATTCACATATATACCAAAATTTTTTAATTTAAATTCTGGGATTTACATACACGAGACCCTCTCTCCCCTTCCGTGGGTTTAAATTGACGTAAAGATCATGTCTTTAAAGCAGTTTTTAAAATGTTATGATTATGAAATGAAACCCATTTCTTTTATGTTATATGGGTTATTTATGAAATTTTTGATGATTATATATGTGGATAACATGATAATAAAGGCTTATTTAAGGGTTCACCCTGATATCACTCCAATGCATTGGGTAATGATGTAACCACTAGAGATTACAATTTTCACGATACCTTGGTGAATAACCTTGGTAATTTTCAAATGACACCTTGGGGATGGACCATGGTGATATGTTCATGATTGTCTATGTTAAATGATGTATCCAAATCCTAAAGTTATGAAAAATTTTATTTTTATTATGATATTCCACATGATTTCTTTCCCATGCCTTAAAGTTCTTTTTCATGACATTGTTGATGTACCTCAAGTTCACATGTTAAATGTTTCCTCTTGTTTCCCTTACTGGGCCTTCTGCTCACCCTTTCTTTTGATGTATGTCCTCAGGTTATGAGATGCAGTAATGAACCTAGTATGAACATAAGGATAATCCTTTCAAGTGTTTAAGAAGAATGTTTTTTTCGTTTCATGTTTTAAGTTCCTGGTTTCCAAGACACTAAACCTTAAAGATCCTCGGTTTTGTAAAATGTAATGAAAGTTTATGTGATAAAAAGGTGGGATGCTATACTTCCCGCATAGAAATATAGTTTTATTTTACCAATACCTATCTATCTTGGAGATGTTGATATCCTAAGTGGATGTAGGATAATTAACTAAGATTCACTTCACGTTCCCTTTGATGTATGTCTGTAGCTAACACTGGAACTAAAAAATGGTTCCCATTAAATAATTGATCCTATGACATAATATATCTCTATAATATCATAACTTATTTGACATGTATTAGTCAATAAAGTTTTCATATGGTTATTTTTCATTATTTCATTTCTCAAACAAGTATTAAAGGACTATAGAAGTCTATAAATACATATAAGATTCCTCATTGATCTCCCTTGTACTACAATCCTCTCCTTGATATAAATAAGGTAATTTGGTTTTAGTAAAACCTTCACTTTAAATTTTAAATAATTGATGAATTCTTGGTTAATATTTTCCCTAAAAATCTTAGACAAAGGATACTATATCTATTACTAAGTGTATTCATTTCTCCCTTAAGCATTTCTAAAATTTATTAAAGTAATATCATGAATTATATAAATTTACATGTGCTTTGTACTTAGAATATTTCACAAGGAATAGCAAAAATAACTCAAGAAGCTTTGTGGATTACAATTATTTCTAAATATCTATTAGTCTAAAACTTGAGTATGTTGACAATACCTACGGGTTTCAACTATAAAGAGTCCAAACACTCTCCTGTTTATATACTTGACAGTGACTATTAGTTTTACTTTATAAAATAATTATCTTTCCACAATTGGAAATGAGTATTATAATTTGTATTAATAATTTAAAACCTATATTGGATATTTGGTATTCAATAATAAATGAACTATTGATTATTTATGAAATAGTATAATAATATTCATTTAAAAATGAAATGATATCTCATTGCATCTAACTTGAAATTGAGATAAATGTTTTGGTAACACCCAATAAAAATCAATAGTTAAACTTGGATCAATCCTAAGGAAAATTTTAATTCATGTTCTTTTATCTATTAACATAGTAATCATCTTTCTCAACTGCTTTGATAACTCAACTTACATATTGTAATTTTTTTAACACCCCCCCCCCCTCAGTTCTTGTATTTTAATACAGATATGTGAATTTCATATTGAATTTGATACCCAAAAATTAAAATAGAAAAATTAAATGTGATGATGTATATATATAATGTGTAATATTCTACTAACTTATTCTTTAACTCATTTTAGTTCCACTTTAGGTAACATTTCTACCCATATGAGAATACAATAACCTTTTTCACTACTCTTCCTCTGAATTTGTTGTCTCTTTGAGAGGAATTGTACTAGAACTATTGACTTTGGACTGTCTATGGTATTTTCAACTTTATATTTCACATAGTTCACCATAATGGGGGAGGAAACATGTTCCCACCAATCCCTATCTTCCAAGAGAAGCATTGTAAAATGATTCTTGAGAGGATTCTCCATACCGTTCATCCTACGATTCTTGATAAATATGTAAAATCTATGTGGTAAATAAAACACTATGAGACTAATGGGTAATTTCATATCCATATGGAATCCCATATTTGATAAGTGATAAATGTACTAAAACATTTTGAGTACCCAATCAATAGTTATGTTTCCCTCTTCCAGATGACACTAGTATAGTATTGTGAAAATTACATTTATCCTAAGTCTCTCTTTCTCCTTATCAAGATATAGTATATAAGATATCATGGTATATGAATCCATGTATTTATGTTTATTCCAGATATCTCTAGATATAGTATATATCATGATGAAATAGATAGTATAAGCATCTTCATTTTAACTCTTATAGTCATCAACTTCACCCTCGCTCGCTCAATGAGGTGGTTGATCAGGAATAAGGGAATTTGGGACATAGTATAAATCTTCATATTATAGTGATGTATATAAATGACTGTACCACTATTCAAAAATTTATGCTAGAAATGACATTGTATTTCCCCAGAAATGAATATATTATTCCCATGGTTTCACTTTCCATTTTCTATAATAATCAAAAGTTATTATTAGTACATTATCATGATTACAAAAATTTAATGTAATAAATTTGATTTATCAGTCTCTCTCTGTTCCATAAAACTCGAATAAGCCTCACAATTGGATTTAGAATATATTATTATATTTATATTCTAGTATTAAGGATCCATATTCCCCTTCTCATAACATAGACAAGGGATAAGTTAAATTACTTGAACATATTTAGGTCAGTGACCTTGTAAACTATATTAACTTGTAGTTCCTTGATTCATTGAGTGGAATCCCCAATACAAAAATCTTGGACTCAGATTTCCTTAACACTAGACTTTATTTTACACTAATTCTCTTAAGGGAAAATAATCTTGATGCTAACATGTTTAATTCGGCCCAAAATTTTTATTATAACTCATCAATAAATGAATGTGTCCTTATAAGGGTCATACCAACACTCTAGTCTATGGTTTCATCTTAAATGAATTAATGGAAGGCATAGATGACTTGATATTTCTTTGACTGGTTTTTATCTTATGTGTAAATACTCTATATTTTATTTTTTTCATGATTGTGAATATTATGTGTACTTTACGTAATTAATTAACCATTTATTGATAAAATAATTTTTGGGAAATCCATTTATTTCATTCTATCATGTATACTTATTAATTTATTAACTTTATGTGATAATTTTTGAACATCCAATAAAATGAATCTCATAAACAAATAAATAAAAATGAAATAGAAAAAAAATAAGCATCATGATCATGAGATTTAATATTGTTATATTTATCAAGAGGATGATAGAATAACACTTAACCCTAGGTGGTAACTCCTTGAGTCGAGCTTGGCTCCAGTTATTGCATCCTGCCTATGTATCTACTTGGTTGGTTTAACCATGACTTTGAATTGAACCATTTCCTCTCACTTGGGATCTTATTCCTTAACATATGTTTACTCACACATGGGTGATGGGTAACAGGGGATTAGTGTTACATAAAATAAACCATGAACATGTAGGCCCATGTATAAAATGGAGGTGGAAATTATTCACAGTTCATTTCTTTAATTTAATAATTATTATCATAGAAACCTGTGGAATAAAAATTAAGATAAAAACACAACACATACAAAGGACGGTCAAGTTCATGATCAGCCATGAATTCAATGACTACATGTCTAAAACTAGCTAGAATTCATTTTAATTATTTTCTTATTAAGATAAAATTTCCAAATTAAAAAATTTATTATCAAATTAATTCATTCATTTTATCTTAATTTTCCATAAAAATAGTCCTATAGATTCTTATCCACTATAATTTTAAATAAATTGAATAAATAAATTTAATGGAAATTAATTAATACATGACATGTACAGATAGGGCACACGGTGTGTACCCATTTGGTCAGTTTTAAGTTATTTTTTGAATTTAACACTGCATGTACTTGAGGCAACATGATGGATACCATTATACTCTACAAGGTATTTAGAGTCACTCACATGGCCTATGATTATGTGATATATGGTCTTTGTCATGTAATATGTACTTAAAATACATGTATTTTTAAATTTAATGTCATGATATTGTTGGATCACTCAAAGGGTGATACACACAGAGAGGGGGTGAATTAGTGTGTATAGTAATTTAAATCCCCTTGTACTCACATGCTTATTCAGAAATTCTCTCTCAAAATTCCAATCAATGCCAAAATATATGGACACAACACATTTTTTAATAAGTTTTCATTCCTTTAAGGATGACTATTCTCCCAGTGTATTGTGGTTATTATCCTATGCACAAAGTCCCCTTCTTATTATCAAAAGGAACTCGAGTAAGGGTATGACCTTGAACTCATACAACTGCTAGCACCAACTAATTATAATATCACACTAACTGAGTAAAAAACTCCTTCTAAATAATGATTTTTTATGAGTGTATGAGCCTCTTCATGGACTCCATATGATGATATTATACCTATTCCTTGAAAATTAATCTCCTTCAGTTGTTCTCAATGTTTCTTATTCTTATTTGATACAATATTTTACAGAGCCTTCTTCTCGTAATTCCCAACCCCTTTCTGTTTCTTCAAATCATGACATTTATATTCACCAAGTATGGTGTGAATATTATTTTTATATTCATTTAAGGAAATATGATCAAATCTCGATAACTTGGATTGACTCATTCAAACTCAAAATTAGATATATTTTTATAAGAACCCGGATCTTCATTTCAGGTATGGATTTTTATTTTGGGTTGTTTTTGAAGAAAAATGAAGAATTGAGACTTTTATAAGTACACTTTATGTACTTAGGAGTTCACTCCATGTACCTGGGTACCTCGTACAGCCACGTACTAGCCATGTAACGGCCAAGTACAAGGCCGTGTAGGTGACCTAGCAGACTGCCTAAAGCGAGGGCTGGTTGAGGCTAGTACACAATGTGTACATTAAATGAACACACTGTGTACTTTTATTTTTATTTGATAAATCAGTTCAGGTCACATCTCATCTTTGGAAATACCTTCTTCTCCCTCGATTTATACAGGAGAGTGATGGAATACCGAATAACATTTAGCTCCTCCCGATTCTTCGTCTGACGTCTGATTGAGACATCGTCAGGTGCATTGGATTCCCACTAGTGAGTTCTCTCTTTCCCTAGATCATTTCTTCCAGATTCCTCCTCTCTCATGAGTATTTCCAGGATGATTTTTTTTACCCTTTTTGTAGATATACATCATTCTAGGCCGATTCAAGGGCCTAATTTCAAGAGTTTTGATCGTACGATGTCAAGGTATGTGGTTTGTGCCCTTAGTTGTTAATATTTGGATTACATATGCTTAATGTTCCAAATACCTATGTTTTGGGGTATTGTGTGTTTTGGAAATTTAACCATATTTAATACCTAATATGGTCTGTTTGATTGAGAAATGGTTATTACTTATGTATAAGGTTAGATACCTTATTATGGGACACCCCATGGGTGTGTTCCCTTGATTGATTATTTACGATCGTTTGGTCTAGGATACTTGTAGGCTTTCTTTATTCTCAATCCTTGTTTTGATATGATGGAGTTACTGATTATATAAGATGCATGTGTTTCACATTGTGAAAGTTTGACCGGGGGGAATTTGACTATGAGAGATTCCCAAGGTAGGGTCACCAATGTATGTTTTGTTGTTATGTTGACCCAGAGGTATTGACTGTGAGAGCTAGAGGGTAGTCATAGACCAGAAGGGTTAAACTATGAGAGCTACCCATAGGTTCGTTATTAAATGAATTTTGTACCCTAGGGAATTACCTATGAAAGCTGTCAAGTGGTCATTATAGTTTATTGTTTCTATGCAGACCAAGGGGGTATTGACCGTGAGAGCTGACCAGATGGTTGTTTGTAGATTATTAGTGCTATGTGGGACCAACGGGGTTAGGCTATGTGAGAATTCCCAAAGGGTCGTTATTTATTGATTTCTTGTTATGTTGGACAAGGGGGATTAGAATGTGAGAACATTTCTATAGGGTCTTTATTGAATTATTGAATGATGGTTATGAGTCTGTGAAGCCAAAGCACAATCTTGGACTCGGTTTTACTTGATTTTTTAGATGGACTTATGAGATGTCTATTTATTACTATTACACAAGGGATAAAGAGTATAGTCTAGATCCCAAGGTTTACTTGATTCAACAGATGAATAGTAAATGTAAATGAATGTAATTGAAAACTGTATGATTGTCTACTTTTGAGTATTTCATAGTTTATTGGTTCATTTCTGCATATTGCCTACTATATATATTCATTGACATTTAGTCACATATCTTTTGGTGGTTGCCTACTGGGATTCGTCTCACATCCTATTTGGGTAATTCTTTTGGGCACAAACATATTATATTGTCGTAGGTATAGATAAGGTCAAGCACCCTTCTTCATCAAGTACTTGATTGCTATTGGAGATGGAGAGCATGGGACCAATCTGAGGCTTGCGATACTGTTAGAGTTTACTCCTTTTCTATACTTTGGTTTTAGAATTGTATTTCCAGCATTGTGAATTGTTTGGATACTTTCCAAGACACATGTGACATGCATCATTTATATGTGCTTCATTTGTTATATTACTATCAGTCTTCCATTGTTTACTTTTGTTGTATGGTATTACTGCTTCCACTACTGTTTACTATTTGTTTCCATTGTGTTTACTCTTCCAATGAGGGCATAGTTTCCCCACTATCACACCTAAGGCCCTCACTGCTAGTCGTCAGCCTCTGGCATTCAGGGAAATGCTCTAGAATCCATGTGACCAACCGAGTACGGTGCACCATTGGGTGGAACTCAGATCTGGGACATTACAAAGTGGTATCAAAGGAGTTTATTTTCTGATTTGTCTTACTATTTGGAGCCTATAGACAGGGATATAAAGGAATAGGTAGTTAGTAATAGGTTGTTCTCGGGAGTAACTAACTCGTGTATAGGGAAAATCCAATTTACCTCAAATATTGAAATTTTTCTGGTTCTGAAATAGTTACAGTTGATTTGATTTCACCTTTGGGTGATTCACTTATTTTTTGCTATTATGATTTATATCATTGTGGTTATATTTTGGTTTAACCCAATGAGATGAGGGTGTCCCATCTCATGCCTCATATAAACAGTTTCTAGAGATCACATGTCATGCATTCTTTTCATGCCATTTACGGTGCATTATTGATTGCATGTTGTTGTGATAGATCTGGTTCTAGATATGCATTATATTGTGATAGGTATCATGATATAATACCTTCTATCTTTATAGGGTATTGGTATTTGTAATTTTTCGTTTTTATGGATGCCAATATTTGGTCCTTAATGTGTTGTGGGCCCTCTTGGATCGAAATTTGGTGGGTCATGTTTGAACTTTAATTGAATTATCTTATGATATGACATGAATAAGGATGCCAAACTTTAATTCACAAGGAGTATGGGCTCCCAAGGGTCAGAATTTGTCATGCCTTGGGAAAAAATTTAATTTTTATGGGTTCTGGAGATGTTTTAAAGGCTTAGTGTCTGGACACCCAGACAACACATCCTATGGTGTTATGAACAAATTCCATGTGTTATTATATTCTATAAGAAACAAATTTTCTTAAGTACACGTTGTATACCGTATGTACACTTTGTGTAGTCCTTGATTGTCTAACTGACTGTGTGAGGAAATACACGAGGTTGATAAAATCTTGGTAGAACACATTGTGTGCTAGGAGTACATGCCATTTTGTAAAGGACTGTGTATCTAGCTGTGTGACCAATGACACGGGTGGATGAATCTTAGTTTGTACATGATGTGTCTCATTTATACACATTGTGTAGTTATCAATCGTGTATCTAGTCATGTGAACAATGACCTGGATGGATGAAACATAGGTTGTACATGTTGTGTCTCATTAATGCATGTTGTGTAGTTATAAACCGTATATCTGGCCGTGTGACCAACAACTCGGGTAGATGATACTTTTAAATAGTACACACAGTGTCAAGGGTAAACACGTCGTGTAGTGTTTTCCATGAAGAAACTATGTTGTTCTAGTTGTGTAGAAGCACTTGGGAAGGAAGGAAAATTCAAGTACACATCGTGTCTCGGGAGGAACATGCCGTGTGTATGGGGTGTTACGCAACCAGGTTAGCAGATGTACACGCCATGTTTAAAGGTTAAGGAAAAACATCGTGTAGTGGTTCTACATGCCGTGTAACACTCTTTTGTGAAACTTGAATGATTTCTTCTCATGTTCCATTCTTTCACTTATAAGTTGTTGTCCTTGATAATCATAAATTGAGGTGTGCACTTGACCATGTAGATTCATGCCATAGAGACATCCTCTTGTTGTACACCAGGTATAGAGTGATGATCATACGCTAGAAATAGTAGATCGGGGACTACCAATAGATCCTCCCATCGTTCCTATCTTAGCACCAGCTATTATACCAGATATAGGTGCTAATGCATAGTTCTGTGAAGGATTTTTGAGGATGATACATACTTTTTAGGGAGCACCGCATCCTCCCTGACTATGGTGGACTTGATGAGGGTGTTCCATCAGTATAATCCTCCCACTTTTTAGGGTATGGAGGACCACAGGTTATAGAGTCATGGTTGGAGACCATGATTTCTATCTTTGAGCATCTAGATATGCTTCTAGAGATGAGGGTGAAGCTCACAACGTACATGCTAGGTGATTCCACCAAGATATGGTGGGATGTTGTCTCAAAGGTAGTATGTCGTCGTGATATGTCTTGGGAAGAGTTTAATAGGACCTTCTATGATTAATTCCACCATGGGATGTTGAGGACCAATCGATCCTGATATTTCATTCATTTAAAGTAGGGCGCTCTTTTAGTGATGGATTACTTATCACGTTTCACAGAGCTTCAGTGCTTCACACCTGTTTTGGGAGGTGATGAATTCTCTTTGGATAGGAGATTTGAGGATGGTCTTAGGTATGACATCTTATCATAGGTAAATGTTTTCAAGATGACTTTAGTGACTATTATAGTAAACCAGGCACTGATTACCAAGCACGATCTAAGTGATTTAGGAGCTGTGAGCTAGGGTGGTTCACTATCCAAGGTTTGTACTCCTTAAAAATATAATAGGAAGCAACACAAGGAGCTTTCACACGATGTTTTTTTTGGTATCTAGGTGGTATGCTACCAGTGCAGGAAGAGTGGGCATACGAGACCACATTGATTGAAGGACCCAGTCAAGTGTCGATATTGTGGAAATATGGGCCACATTAAGCATTTTTTCTAAATGTTCTCACTACTAGCTAGTGAGAGGGTATCGATTATGACTCCACATTCAGGAGCAGGACCACCAGTTTCTCATTAGTCAAGGAACTGGAGTTCTTCAGGTCATTCAATCTGAGGAGGTGGTCATGAACATGGTATCCAGATGGCAGGTTTTTAGTGACATCATGGTGGATTAACTCAGGGTAGTCAAGTAGGGTTGTAGGGCTGCAGTACAGGTTGGACTTTTTCAACGGATCAGACCCAGTAGGATCAAGATCTTGGACCCTCTATAGTTAGAGGTACGATTCTAGTTTCATTGGTTTTAGCTTATTCTCTTTTTGATATAGGGGCTGCCCATTATTTTATATTTGTTGTTGTTGTGGAGAGCCTTGGGCTCTGCATATTTACTTCTGATTATGTTATGATGCTAGAAACTCTTCTGGGGATTAGGACGGTTAGTGTAGGTTAGTGAAATAAGTTCCATCTTGAGGTTGGTGGGTGTCACTTCTTATGGGACCTCTGTTTCTTAGAGATGACAGGCTTCAATTTCATTCTCAGAATAGTCTTTTTGGTCTCCTTTTCGGCCTTTGTTGACTTCTATCGTTGTAGAGTGAGTTTCACATCACCAGAGGGTGCTTCTTTTCTATAGAAGGGTGAATGGGATGTCCATACAACAAGAGTGGGACCCGAGCATCATGGTTTGGGAGGAATTACAGCCCATATTTATTGTTTATATATGGATGACCAGGGGAATTCACAGATGGACTTTCCTCCAGTGGTGGATTGTTTCAGAGATGTCTTTCCAGACAACTTCTCTGGTTTAACTCTAAAGATAGAGGTAGATTTATCTATTTAACTTGTTCCTAGAGCGACACCAGTGTCCATTCTTCCTTATAGGATTGAAACACCAGTGTTACAAGATCTCAATAAGTAGTTAGAGGAGTTTCTGGAAAAGTTTTTCATTTGACCCAGTACATCTCCTTGGGTTCGCCTATCCTTTTCTTGTAAATAAGTAGGATGGTACCCTCATACTTTGTGTGGATTATTGGAAGCTGAACCTATTGAAGGTCAAGAACTGATATCCCTTTCCTAGGATTGATGATATCTTTGATCATCTTCGAGGAGCCCGAGTGTTCTCAAAGATTGACTAGAGATTCGGTTATCATGAGTTTCATGTTAGACCATCATATATACCTCTCACAACTATTCGGAGCAGGTATGGTCTGTATGAGTATTTGGTTTTGTCGTTCAGTCTCATGAGTGCACCATCAGTTTTCATAGAACTGATGAACCGAGTGTTCCATCCTTGGATTCTTTTGTGGTAGTCTTCATGGACGATATATTTGTGTACTCTCAAACTCAACATGACCATGCCACCCATATTGATATCGTATCGATTACACTGAGAGATCATCATTTATATGCTAAGATCTCAAAATTCCACTTTTGGATGGACCGGATTCACTTCTTGGGTCATGTTATCTCAAAGACAGGAGTACCAGTAGACACAGAGAAAGTAAGAGTAGTAGTTTTCTGGGAGCATCCGAAGAACGTCTTTGAGGTACGAAGTTTTTTGGGGATGTATGGTTACTACAGGTGCTTTATACAGGAATTTTCATGCTTAGAAGCATCACTGATAGGCATAACTAAGAAGGGTGAAAAGTACTTGTGGATATATTTCTACGATTCGGCCTTTCAGGAGCATAAAGGGAGATTGATTTAATTACTGATACTGATTTTTTCAGAGTCAGATAAGATTTACACCATTTACTACTATGTGTCACGTATCGAGGTGGGAGCAGTTCTTATGCAGGGGGAAGGAGTCGTTACATATGGGTCTCGGTAGTTCAGTCCACATGAGAGGAATTACCTGACGCACGATATCATATTGGCTTCAGTTGTACATGATTTGCGTTGTTGTAGACATTATCTTTTGGGAGAGCATTTTGTGGTATACACCAACCACAAAAGCCTCAAGTATATCTTTACTAAGCATGATCTTAATTTGAGGCAATGAAGTTGGGTTGAGTACCTTTAGTATTTTGAATTTGACCATGCCTACACACCTAGGAAAGGCAACATAGTGGATGATGAGTTGAGCAGGAGAACTCAGATACATGAATTTTAGGAGACCATCATTGATTGGAAGCTTATGAATCTTTTCTCTAAGATTCATTTGTAGGTGCACAATAGACAGGGGAAGAAATTTCTTTCTTCTATAGCTGTTACATCTACTCTACTAGATCGAGTGAGAATGTGGCAGCTATCATATTTTGAAGTTCTAGTCTTATGGGAGAGTGTGTTGTGTGAGGAACCTACTCCTAGTTGGACCATAGACTAGGATAAGGTTTTGAGTTTTCATGGTCATGTATGGGTGTCAACAGACATACGTGAGGAGTTGATACGATATTTTCATTCCTTAATTTGGGCAGTTCATCCTGGTGTTATCAAGATGTATTGAGATCTACCCCATCAATATTTGGGTCCAGTAATGAAGATGGATGTGGATGGGTTTGTTTTGAGATGTTCCAACTCTCAGTAGGTAAAGGCATAGCATCGGTGATTGGAAGGGCCTTTTCAGCAGTTACCCACTCCCGAGTAGAAGTTGAATGATATCGCGATGGATTTTGTGACAAGTTAGCCAAGGTCACCTTGAGGGAATGATGTAGTTTGGGTTATTATATACAAACTCACAAGGGTTTCACATTTCCAATCAAGTAAGGAAACCTTCAGTGTTGATGATCTTGTAAGGTTGTACATCAGAGATATTGTATGTTGGCATGGGGTTCCACACTCTATCATTTCATATAGGGTTGCCCAGTTTACATCTTGTGTCTGATAGGGACTACAGATGGATTTGGGTACATAGGTACTTCTGATTATAGCTTACCATCCCTAGATGGATGGCCAGTCTGAGAGCACGATTCAGGTTTTGGAGGACATGCTTCGAGCATGCGTCCTAGATTTCAGGGGCTCTTGGGAGAGACAAATATCCCTAGTGGAGTTTTCCTACAATAATATTTTTTAGGAAACAATACATATGGAACCTTATGAGGCTTTGTACAGTAGGACATGATGATCACCTCTATGTTGGCTGGAGGCAGGAGAGATAGCTATGTTGGGACCTCATCTTGTCCAGGAGACCACTGAGCAGGTGGAGTGATTTAGAAGAGGATGGATACTACACAATCTTTCCAGAAATATTATATTGATCGATGGAGATGGCCTATGGAGTTCGAGGTTGAAGATTAAGTTTTCTTACGTGCCACACCGAGGTTGGGACATATGAGTATTAGAAGACAAGGGAAGATTTCACTGAGATATGTCGGGTTGTTTGAGGTTTTGGAGAGAGTCGGTCTGGTTTCCTATCGGTTGTAGTTACCTCAGAGATACTGGGCTATGCACGATATCTTTCATATTTCTCATCTATGACGTTACATTTCAGACCCATATCATGTTTTTTAACCCGGGGAGGTTGAGTTGGATGTGGATGCATCCTTCGAGGAGCACCCTATTCATATTGTGGATCATAGCATGAAGGTTCTTTGTGGTTGGTCTGTTCCTTTTGTATGGGTGCTATGGTAGCACTGATGAGTAAAGGACGAGACTTGGGAGAGGGAGGATGACCTTCGATCATAGTGGCCAGAGTTTTTTGAAGCTTCTTCTTTACCACCCTTGGAAAGTAAATTCAGGGACAAATTACTTTAAGGGGGATGTTTGTAAGAACCTGGATCTTCATTTTAGGTATGGATCTTTAGTTTGGGTTGTTTTTTAGGAACAATGAAGGATTGGGAATTTTCTAAGTACACTCCATGTACTTAGGAATACATGTCGTGTACCTGGGTACCATGTACAGCTGTGTACTGGCCATGTAATGGCTGAGTACATGGCCGTGTAGGTGACCTGGTAGATTTCCTAAAGCAGGGGCCGATTGAGGTTAGTACACGGCATGTGTATTAAATGAACATCCCATTTACTTTTCTTTTTATCTGATAAATTGGTGTGGGGTCATGTCTCATCATCATAAATACCTTATTCTCCCCTCAGTTCGTATTGGTGATGAAGGAATACCGAAGAACTTCAATCCCCTCCCTATTTTTCATCTGACCTCTGATTGAGACATCGTCGGGTGTGTTGGATTCCCGCCGGTGAGTTATCTATTTACCTAGATCCTTTCTTCATGATTCCTCCCCTCTCATGAGTATTTCAAGGATGGTCATTTTTACCCTTTCTGTAGATCTACATCATTATAGGACGATTCAAGGGCATACATTCAAGATTATTGATCATATGACATCTAGGAAGGTGGGTTTTTTTGTTGTTCGTATTTGGATTATATATACTTAAAGTTCCAAATACCCATGTTTGGGGTATTGAGTATTTTGCAAATTTAACCATGTTTAATACTTACTATGGTTTGTTTGATAGAGAAAGGGTTATTGATTATACATAAGGTTGGATACCTTATTATGGGACACCCCATGGGTGTGTTCCCTTGATTGATTGTTTATGGTCGTTTGGTCTTGGATGCATGTAGGCTTGCCTTATTTCCATGCCTTTTTTTGATAGGATGGAGTTACTGATTATATAAGATGCATGTGTTTCGCATTGTGAAAGTTTGACCATGGAGAATTTGACTATGAGAGCCTCTCAAAGTAAGGTCACCTATGTATGTTTTTTCATTATGTTGACCTACAGGTATTGACTGTGAGATCTGTTAGGTGGTCATAGACTAGAGGTGTTATACCATGAGAGCTACCTAGAGGGTCGTTATAAAATGAATGTCGGACCCTAGGGAATTTATTGTGAAATCTTCCATGTGGTCATTATAGTTTATTGTTTCTATACAGACAAAGGGAATATTGACTATGAGAGATTACCATGTGGTCGTTTGTAGATGATTAGTGTTATGTGGGACCAAAGGGGTTAGACTATGTGCACTTTCTCAAAGGGTCATTATTTATTGAATTGTTGTTATGTTGGACCAGGGAGATTAGACTGTGAGAAATTTTCCATATGGTCATTATTTAATGATTGAAAGATGGTGATGAGTCTATCAATCCAAATCAAAAGCTTGGATTCGGTTTTACTTGATTTTTTATATGATCATATAAGACATCTTTTTGTTACTATTACACAGGGTACATGGAGCTTAGGCTATATCCCAAGGTTTACTTGATTCAACTGATGAATAATAAATGTATATGAATGTAATCGAAAACTATAGGATTGTTTACTTTTTAGTACTTCCTAGTTTATTGCTTAATTTCTTAATATTGCATACTATATATATTCCCAGACAGTTAGGCACAAATATTTTGGTGGTTGCCTACTGGGATTCGTCTCGCACCCTATTTGGTTCATGCTTTTGGGCCAAAACAGATTATATGGTTGTAGGTATAGATAAGGGAAATCACCCTTCTCTATCGGGTACTTGACTGTTATTGGAACTGGAGAGCATTGGACCAAGATGAGGCTTGTGATGTTGTTGGAGTTTACTGATTTTCAGTACTTTGGTTTTAGTATTTTATTTCCAGCATTGTGACTTATTTTCTTTCTTTCCAAGACACATGTGACTTGCATCATTTATATGTTCTCCTGTTGTTATATTATTATCATTCTTTCGTTGTTTACTTTTTTTGTATGGTATTACTTCTTCCATTGATATTTACTATTTGTTTCTGTTATTTTTACTCTGCCAATGAGGGAATATTTTCCCCACTATCACACCCAAGGCCCTCTCTACTAGTCGGCATCCTCTGGCATTCAGGAAAATGCGCTTGAGTCCATGTCACCAACCAAGTTCGGGGCACCTTTGGGTGGCACCCAGATTTGGTACGTTACAATTTTCATCATTCAAAGATTCAATAAATCCAACTAAAGACTTGGAATGTTTTCTCCATGTGATATTTGAATTATCGTGATCTTCTAATTCATTTAAAACTAAGACTAATTCCACACTTTTAGTGCACTTGATATTTCTACATAGGCATGGTGACGTGGAATCTCATTTAGTACACATGGAACTATCTCACCACTAGATTCTTCCCCCTTGGATGGTTCTTCCTTGATATCATCATGAATCATGATAATTTACATGATAATAACGTTTTATATATGGTTGGCCGCCAGGAATGCATCAAAAGGGGAGTGGTTCTAATGGAAGTGGAAACGGATTCCCTGATACTCTCAAATGCCATTCAGGGAATCGGGAGAGTTCCTTGGTCTATCGAGTACATTACCCAGAGGTGTCGGGGTCTCTTGGGTACTATAACTAGAGTTTCTCATACCTGGCGGGAGGGCAATAAAGCTGCGGACTACCTGGCTTCTATAGTCTCTCCAGGCCTGGAGGACATTTTCTTTCATACCTCTCTCAGTCTGAATGCAATAGGGATTAACATCATCAGAGGGGATGCTCTCAGCCTCCATTACTTCAGGCCCCCGTAGCCTCTGTTTTTCTTTCTTTTATCCTTTATCTTTTTCCTTTTATCTTGTCTGGTTCTTTTCTCTTTTTTTTCTTTTTTCTCTATCTTTGTGCGGATGCTTTGGTCCTCACTTTTTTTGACAAAATTTTTAAAAAATAGAATGGAATGGAATGGAATATGAAGATAATCATAGAAATATCATCTGATTTTTTCAGTTTTTATTTAGAAAAAAATTGAAAATTTATCATATTTCCACTATAATTCAAATTCCCTTTATTATACAGAAACCTCAGAATTCACTAAGTTAATTACCTTATGGGATCTAAAAACACCAATGGGGAATTAAATAATCCTATAGTCACTTATTCATGTATGATAATTCTGCTACATGGTCTCAAATTTACCTCTGTGTATAATAATTCCATTTTTCATTTCTTCGAGATCTAAATCCTCTTATGTGTTTCTAAAATATCCTCCACATAGATGAAAAACCTTGTCCATTTTTCTCCATTATAGATGTAAAGGTAATTTCCCCATGGAACTTCACATAGATGAAATGTCTTTACAAGAATCCAATTTGAGTCCATGAATTCTAGACTTATTAAAACAAGCTCAACTCAAACCAAAAATTCTTCAAATGATATCAAAGGCATCTTAACTACTCAAAACACATCCCAAAAAATCTTAGAGAATTGTCCAACAGATAGTCTCCACATATTAATAGAATATTTATCTTGGTTATCAAATTGATGTAACCTTCTTGTCTTGACCATATTCTTCACATGCTTAGAAACTTCTAACTTCCACTACTATAGAACACACTTTTAACAACACTAGTAATTTGATTTATCATCACTAAAGAAGCAATGACTAACAAATAGAGGAAAGAATTTGAACTTTATCTTCTCTAGAAACAAGTGCGGATAAATGTTTAATGTATATGCACTAAAGAGTGCATTTATCATCACTTTTTCCTAGCACTGATAAAACATTGAAAAAAAATATTTTTATACCTTTCTTAGCGCTTAAGACTACCTTTCTCGGTGCTTCAACCTACATCCTTGCACCCACCCCTTCCTCAGTGCTCACAACCCCACTTCCTTAGCCCTAAATAGTTTCTCACCCACCTGCATGCACCTGGATTTGATCTTGCAACCTCCATGTGAAAACTGAACCTCTTTACCACTCCCCTACCTTGTTTTATTGTGTACTATGCTATTTAAATATATTTATGTATATTTACATACATGTTTATTGTTCATATATATATAAATATTTTTAAATACATTTTTAAAATATATATCGGTGTGTGTGTGCATGTGTGTATGATATATATATATACACTTAAATTTAATTAAATATATTATATATTAATATTAATTTACATATGTTAGAATATAAATATAAATATAAATATATTTTTTTTATCAACACACACACATATGTAAATATAAACATTATATATATATATTTTTATGTATGTGTATATATATATTTATATAATTTTACTGTAAATTCATTTATATACTATATTTAATTATAATGATATATTTATATAAAAATAAATTTATATATAATGTATACACACACACATATTTACACACACAAGTATACATTTATATTTCTCACATATAGACACAAATATTTACATATATATGTATTTATGTACAAATATTATAATATAAATATTTTTTTTTATTGACACACACCTGTTTATATATAAACATTACTTGTGTAGGTATATATTTACATATTAATGAATTTTTATATGGTAAATAAAATGGATAATTATTTATCTTAAATAAAATTTATAATTGATATTTATTTCCACATGGTTTATATATTTAAAAATACATTTTTTTAAATGTTTTTATAAATGTTGATTTATTATATGTAAATATAATAAAAGATGCAAATTTTTAATTTATAAATGAAACTAAAATATAAAAAATGATAAAATTTCAAAACATTAATATCAATATGAATGTAAAACCTAGAAATAAATTATGTATTCACTAAAAAGGACAAAAATACCCTCTTAAAAAAAGTTGAAATCTCATCAAAAATGAAAAAAGTAGGGTATCCTAACTAAAAAGTCGGTTTTAGAGGCCTTCTAAGCCTTTTTTGACCTCAAAAAAAGATGTCCAAGATCCTCCCAAGTCAAAACAATTTATATATTCCCATTCTTTGATTTGATATGTGGTAGATCCCAAACAAAATACCCAGATCAAAAGTTGTTATTTGAAGTTCAAGTCATGTTTTCAACTTATCTTAGACTATTTATTAATTCAGTTAATCTTTATGTTATCCAATTGTTATTAAATTATTATTACTCGATTATATTTAGCAAATTATTAATTAATATTATTTTTTAATTATTTTTTAATCCATTTTTTACAAAATGTTTTTATATTACGTGTAAGTGTGTATTTATCCTTATCTAAAACATATTTTAAAAAATATATTATATTTATATATTAATATATTATTTTTAAAGAAATATTTTTTAAAAAAATTATACCCTTTATCAGTGCTAGTAAAAAAGTGCTAGTAAATACCCTCTATCAACACATTCTAACTATCGTTGAACCTTTATCAACGTTTTTTTTACTAGCACTGATAAAGAACCCCCCCCCACCCCCCATCAATGATTTTTTATTAGCACTAACAAAGGAACCCCTTTATCATTTATTTTTTACTATAACTGATAATGGGTCACCTTTATTAGTGATTTTTTATTAGCATTGATAGGGGTACCATTTATTATCTATTTTTTAGTGCTAATAAAGCCCCCTTTGTTAGTTTTTTTTTTAGCATTGGTAATGTCCCCCCTTTATCAGCACTTTTTTCAGGAGTGATAAAGATAGCCTTTATCATTGATTTTAGCTAGCACTAGATAAACCCAAATTTTTATTAGTGTTATGTAATACATTTCATAGAGAACCCGCACTTAATAAGTACGTTTCTTTCATATGAGGATCATATCAGCAATCATCATATTTAATATGTACTGAAAATAAAAATAGCATGATACTATAGGGTTCAAAAGTCTCTACATTTGTATTTTTTGTCAAGATGTCTCATTCTTATCCATATTATTGATATAAAAACTAAGGTAAAAATGAGGGATTTACATTCTCAAAGAAAATATTCATGAAATAAATATCTCTAATTCAACATGATCTAGCTCTATTTAGAAAAAAAAGAGTGACAAGATTACTAATCAATGTTGTCCTTAAAATACCTAATCTCAAACTTGAAAATTCCTATGCTAAAACAAATGAAAAACCTAAATCTAGAAATGTTATTTTTTTTACAATACTCCACACACAGATCAAAAAAAATCATAAACAAGGAAAACATATTTATCCCATACAAACAACCTCTCCTCAATAATATAAATTAGTGATAATAGAGGAGGAAACTCAAATACTTTCATACCTCATTGAGTGGGTGATTGCGTCATTCACGATTGTAGTTGATGCTTCTAAAAATTTTTAGTTGTTACAGGTTTTGTTAGAATATCAACTAACAATTACTTGGATAGAAAAAGTTATTGTTTCAATATACCTCTTATCACATATTCATTTATAAATGATACCTAATATTAATGTGTTTGGACCTATAATTCAATATAGGATTTTTTTTATAGGTGTATAGAACTCTGGTTGTAATGGCACATAACCAGAGGGTACTGTCACGAACCAGCCCGGGTCGACCCTGAACCGGGCACCCGAGCCGGTCCGCGGAAAGTCCCGAGGGGCGTTCCTGATCCCCCCGGGATGGCAACCAGTGCCGGGCATCGAAATTAAGCAGGTGGGAACGATTTTAGACCAAACAAAAGTAAATAGAACAGAGCGAGTAAACACTAACAGCGGAAAAGAAAATAAAAGCCACACGACCATGCACCTCCATGTGACCTCTCAGGTCACCACCCAACTAGAGAGCAACCTCGCTCCAACTCTGAGCGACTCAAAACAGAAGACCTGAGCAAGGGAAGACCTGAAACCGAAATGATAATATAGGCGTGAGCATTAAAAATGCCCAGTAGGTAAGCCAAAGTAAACCACTGAATCCAAATGTTTCCTTTCTCAAGCAATCCGTTGACACAGGTTTGGAAAATAAAATTATAAAAATAGATTTTTCACATTTAAAAATAAACAAAATGTTTTCCCCATTTGAAAACACAACGCACACTATAAATCACTTCCAAAACCATTTCCTGTTTTTATTAACAAAACCAAATACAGATAATACTACGACTGTGCTAACAAGAAACAGGTAAACAGTACAGGCTGAAGGCAAACCAGTGAAACAGAAAGTAACCAAGTAATGCAAGATGATAGTAGTGAAAAAGGACACAAGTGACACTATAAGCTGTAAAGAATAACTGAAAGTAAACAAACAAGGTGAACAAGTAACCATTGGTGATCCTAAACATCCCTAGAAAACCCCTGTACGTACTCGGGTTCAGACTACCTTCCGGCGTGGTTGTAGAGACCCGAAGCCTGACGTACATAGACTTTACATTACTTTTGCGGAATACTTAGTACATAACAAAAACACACACACAAGGATCGTAATAGTTTAGTGTCTTTGGAAACTCGGAACGTAAACTTCTAATTGTGGTGGAAGATCTTCAACATCTCCCATAAAGATCTTCCTTTTTATACCTAAAACCATTGTTTATATCCTGGGGAAAAGAAAACATAAAAGGGTGAGCTCAAATGCTCAGTAAGGATAAACAAAAGAAATATCAATCACATCATATACATAAGAACATAGCTTTTGGAAATCTTAACCTGCAAAAGAGAGCATAATTTCATAACATGGGATAAATCATAGTAGTGAAATGAAATCATAACTTAAAACATTACTCATTGTGGCATACACACATAATCATAGAGAATCATTTCTTGTTAGTCAAGACTCATTGCCAAGACTATCTTAGTGGACAAAGTCCCTTTCTGAATCGAGTAATCCTCGTTTCAGTCCTGTTTCACTGAACCGGTATAACCTACCATTCCAGCCATGTCTATCTCATGAGATATAAAATCTTTACCCAATGCATTGGAGGGAGATATAGGTCCCACCCATCTTATAATGAATCCTTTCTTATGTGTGCCACATAATCATAAAACATACATCATCGCATAACACATGTAACAAAAATGGGATTCTTGAAACATCATGACATCATAAATCAATTCATATAAGATAAAGGAATTCATAAAAATAATACCATCACAACATGATCAAATCAATTTAATAATAGGGATAAAAACAGAACCCTTTATTATCTTAGATGGAAAATAATTTTGATAAAACACTTGAACTCCATTCATGAGGAAAATATCCTTTCTTCTTCAAAAACATTTTTCCTTTCATAACATGTCATATAACTTTAAAATAAAAGAAGTTGATTAAAAATAAACTTGAGAAATTGTAAAGGAAGCTTCTTGGAAATAATGTTTTAAAAATCTATTCATGCCGTATAAGTTAAAAAAAACATTCTTCGTACTTTTGTCGGAAAAGTCAAAAAGTACCTCGTACGAAAAACGACAAAAGATTCCTTTTATTTCTTTTACTAAAAACTCACCGAAGGGTAAAAATGGATTTAAACAATTGTAGGTGGATTTACATATTGATGAAACATGGATGTGGATGATAAAATACACCCCAGTAAATACTTACGAATAAACAATCTCGAATAAAAATGAGATTGTGATATTTCGCTTACCTTAGGTCCGACTTGCTTTGTAAGGGTCCGAACCTCCTGTATAATGATTTAAATCATGTTATTGACTTATTACAGAATCATATTCATTGTTATGATATCATATATGGTTCACTTATGACATTATATTACCCGTTCTTTTGTAAATTCCATGTTAAAGAAGCGTTTTGGGTAAAATCGTTTCATTTATCGTAGGTGTTTTGACTTGTTGTTCTTGACATCATTATTACTTATATCATGATTTAATTACTTCCAGAATATAAAATATGATTTATATATCATATATATTCAGTATATATATATATATATAATAGATAGATAAATAAAATGAAAAACACCGTTCATGGAGACGGTAGTCCGTACGTACGCATGAACGCTGTTTTACTTTCCTTATTGTCTTGAAATGGAAGTAAGTAGATGGCATACATATATATTTATACATAAATCCAGTAGCTTTAAAATGTCATATATTTCATTATTATTTCTTATATATACTTTATAATCATTCTTAAATGGTTAACATGGAGAATGAATCTCATCGCGTCGTGGAGACGGTAGTCCGTACGTACGCACGAGCGATGATATCATTTCTATAAATATTGAATTGAATTGGAGTGGATTATACAATATATCAGAATCAATATGATGTTGTAATAACTATGTATAGTTATTCTTTACACCATTATACCCATCCATGTAAGGTGGTGGTGGAAAATAGATTACACCACGGCGTGGAGACGGTATTCCGTACGTACGCACGCGCGGTGATTTCTTTTTCCGTAGGATGGATAGATGGTGAAATAGGGTTGTTTCATACTTATAATAACATATCAGTATATGAGTGATACTGATGTTATTACTTCATAATGAAACAACCTAAGAAGAAGAAGTGGAAGAAGAAATAAAGATGAAAGAATTGGTAACGGTAATTACCTCTTCTTTGAAGTGCCTCTTTGAGACCTCTTCTTAGGGCACTAGAATTGGTCTTTGAGGAAGACCAGAACCTCTAGGATGTTGCTGGGGAAGTGGAGAAGGGATTTTGGCAGGGGTTGGCCGAGCTTGAGTGCTCAAATTGGTGTGAGGAGAGGGGGGAGGAGGTGTCCTTTTATAAGGGAGGAGAGGGGCACCTTAGGAATTCTTAAAAATATTAATTTATAATAAATCTAACCCCACTTAAAAACCTCCAAAAATGACTCATATTCGAAGCTTAGATGAGATATAGTTGTAATCTCATCATACAATCAAATTTAGACATGTTTGGATCTTATTTTAAACCTTATCAATTAGATTTAACTCTAAGTTAAATAATTTGACTTTTACCGTGTCTTTTTGTTTTCTTTCACTATATGGTTAATACACTTACTATAACATGCCAAACGAACCCCAAATTGTTTATTATTAATATATATATCCTTATCTAAGTCATTTGGCCGAACCTTAGATTTTTAGGAATAAAATAACAATTAATAATATAATATTTGATTTAAAAACTATTTTGTGTCAATTTTGACACTATTTGATATATGATTTTTGTGAAAGTAATAACAGAATTATATGTTCGAACCAAGTTGATTAAATCATCACTAATATATCATAGTAACCTATAAAATTAGTGGAATTCATAAAAAGTCTTAAATTACATTTATTTTGGTATTTATATTATCAATTATGTCAATAGTTCATTAATAAGATAATTACTGCATCATCTTTGTGTCATAAATAAATTATATTATTTGATGTCTAAAAATTACAAATAAAATACCATCATGTATGAAATCTTTTTAGCTTTCTAATGAATATTTATAGTCTAATTTATCTTATGTATAACCCCATATTAAAAATTATTTACTTATTAAACATTGATTTTAACTATTTTAACCCTTCTTTAAATAAATTAATAATAAATGTCCTAATCTAATCCAAGTGGGCCTAAAGGGTCATATTTTATTCCTAAGTTTGTTTTTGGTCGAATTACACTTGTCCAATAGAATTAGGACATGTGTTAGGGTAATATTAATATCATATTTACCCTTAGTTACCCTATTTACTATTAACCGCGGTAAAAATCGTAAAAAGTTACTATTCACCAAAAAATTATTTTCATCTCATTGAACCACATTTTAGTCCTTGATATTAACCGTGTCTCTCGGATTTTCGAAATTCCATTCACAGAAGCGGTAAAATTAAGTTTTATGCAAAATTCAGTTTTTAACCTACCACTTAGTGGTTTCACTATTCATCAAAAATTGATGTTTTTCAGAACAATGCCAAAATTTCATCCCAAGCTATATTTCATATTCCGAATTCAAAAATGAAGTCTATTTTAACAAATTCATAACATAAAAGTTGCATTAATTAATTTTATAATTAAATCCCGCTGTTAAAACAAATAGCGTGTTTTTAAGAAATAATATGTATCAAAAGATTGACACTTGTTTATGTCTAGTTTAAATGTGAAATTACGTCCAATGACCAACATTGTATTAAATTGTAAAAATATATTCTAAATATACTTTAAAACCACTCAAATTAATGATTTATCACTATTAATTATTTCGATTAAAAAAGTTGTTTTTAATTATAATTTAGTAATTTTCACTATTCATCAGAATATGAAAGTTATCTGAAAAGTACCAAAATTTCACCTTAGGCTAAATTCGATACTCCGAATCCATAAATTAAGTCCATTTTGAAAAATAAAATTTACAAAATTTCAAAAAGTGGTTATTACTATTCACAACAGCTAGTTTTAATAATATCTTAATAGCATATCGTTGTTTAGCGAAACTTGGTGTTGCGTACAACACACGCTATCGAGGAAGGTCGCGATTGCGTGTAATGCAAGGCAAGTCAAGGATGTGTGTTGTGCAAGCTCCTTTTGGTGTAGCGTACAACACAAGACATTAGTAAAATAAAAAGAATATTTTTCATAAAATCTCGGGCTGTTACATTCTACCCCCCTTAAAATGAATTTCGCCCTCGAAATTCGTCGGGGTTATAAATGGTTTACTATTAGAAAGTTTCTTTAATAGAAACCCACATCGTAAAAGGGAATACCAAAACTTGGCTTTAAAAACTAAAGTATGAAATGTAACGATTACCCAAATAAACTAATCACTGGGTTTCCACATAGGTGAAAATATGGATATGGAAGAGAAATCTAACCATCATGTTCTGATGGAGAGTGGTAGAGAACATGGCTATGGAAAAGCCAGTAATCACAAATCCATAGATTTGTGATGATATAAGGTACCATCTGAATCATCAGGTATAAGATCACTAGGACAACATTTTTGGTTTTCAAGATCATTTCCCTAAAGTTGAAAATTTGAATTAGAATAAATACTTACTTTATTTTGATACAATATCACTGTTGTTCGTGCCTTGAACGATTTCCACTTCATCTCTTTAATAAATGAAGTTGAATTTGTTATTCGTGAAGTGTTAGCAGATCATGTGATAGAATGACGGGTCATTCCATTTGTCTCAAACAAAAGGTAAGCATAAGTCATTCTATAGTGAGATTAATCATATATAGTTCCTAAAATGGACTTATACTTCATATATCATACTGCTTAATATAATAAAACTAGTTTCTACTAAACAGGGGCTTCCTGTAGGTCAGTGGTTGGCGATAAAGGCCAGTCGCACTTTGGTTGTGGGTTCGATTCCTACAGCCTTGTCCGAAGCGATGGGCCGTCGCCCGTCCTGTAGGTTGTCCCTTTTTCTAAAACTACATTACTATAACATCCCATCAATAATATCGAAAAAAAAACTTCTATCAATAATCACTTATGTCCAACATAATCCATTTCAATCTTTAGGCTTATCCATAATACTGCAGTCCACTCTCATAACATAGTGAAAACGATTACCAGAGATTTAATACCATCGTTGATCCCCATATATCATAAGATATGTCTTGTTGGTCACATTCCAAACATTCAAAGTCCTTAATCGTGTATTCTCTTGAATACCTTAGTGAAAACATGAGTGCAGTTAAAAGTTAACACTTTCCACATACCAAAATCCTCAAAATTCTATATACTCAAACCATGATATCACTTAGTCCTTATATCAATCATGAGCTCATGAATACTATTAAACATTTCATTTTCTCGTCTTGATTATGCGCATATCATCTTATTTCCAAAAAATATCTCAATCACTTTGAATACCACATCAATAAATATTGCAATACTCAATGATACAACATTATTTTGGAATCCCATTACATAAACACTTAATCATTCCACCACATCGTTGTCATATTCAACATTGCCAATAGTGATCGCATGTGACTTCCCTTTGTCCTTTGCCTTCAGTGGTTGCTCATGTTGATCATCACTAACCCTTGGATTAGGGCAATTATTAGCATAATGCCCCATTTCCTTGCACTTGAAGCATTGAAGTGTTGGTGGTGCGTTCTCTGCAGTGTTTGCTTTATTCACATCATTAGAAACCCTTTTTCCATTACTTCGACACTCAGCTGCTCGATGACCTTCTTTTCCACACTTAAAACATTTTCTAGTTCCTTTAAGACAATCTCCACCATGCTTCTTTCCACACTTTGTGCATAAGGAAACACTCATCTTCTTTTCACCATTATTATGAGATTTCTCCTTGAACTCCATCTTTCGTTTCTTGTCAAAACCATGAGATGGATATGTAACACCAACTTCCATTTCTACCATGATAGCACAACGCACAATTTCTTCATAGCTACTGAAGTCTCTTATAGCTAATGCCCTTCGAAGACTTGGTTTTAAGCCACTGAAAAATCGATCAACTTTACTTTCAGGTTGGATGATAATGCCAGATGCATACCTTGCAAGTCTTGTAAAATTCACTTCATATATACCAACAGATTCATCATCCTTCTGCTTCAGCTCAATAAACTCCTTTTCCATCTTTGTTCGAAGAATACGAGGGAAGTACTTACTGAAAAACAAGTTCTTGAACTCGTCCCATTCCATGGACTCAATTTCATCCCTTGGACTCGTATTCTTGATAAGATTCCACCATTGATCAGCTTCACCTTCCAAACGATATACTGCTAAGATGACTTTATCATGTTCAGAACATTGAAGAACTGAAAATATCTTTTCAGTGGTACTGATCCATTGTTCAGCAACAAGTGGATCGGAAGTCCCACTGAAAGAAGGTGGACGTTGCCTCATGAAGGACTCAATAGAATATTGTTCCCTTCTCTGCTCATTTGGAAGTCCAGAATGATTCATAACTTGTGTAAGTATAGCAATAAGATTTTGCACTCCATCTCCCATAACATTTGTTTGTTCAGGAGGGCAATCATTGCATTGTCCATTGCATTGATCAACACGGTTCCTTCGGGTTCCAGCCATCGTCTAAAACCCAAAAAGAATAGTGTGAGAGGCAAAAATCATGCTAGGGAAAACAACATAATAAAGGGGGAGTACCTTCAATATCCAACATCTTAGGTTTAATTCTATGATCGTTAGCGTAATTCTATTACTATAACCTATACGTATACTTAACCTTAGAGACATCCCTAGACATACCTTAGAAATATCTCTAGGGATCTCACTAACGTTTTCGCATCCTAGTTTCCAAAGGTTGACTAAACCTTTCCTCTGATACCAACTGTAGAGACCCGAATCCTGACGTACATAGACTTTACATTACTTTTGCGGAATACTTAGTACATAACAAAAACACACACACAAGGATCGTAATAGTTTAGTGTCTTTGGAAACTCGGAACGTAAACTTCTAATTGTGGTGGAAGATCTTCAACATCTCCCATAAAGATCTTCCTTTTTATACCTAAAACCATTGTTTATATCCTGGGGAAAAGAAAACATAAAAGGGTGAGCTCAAATGCTCAGTAAGGATAAACAAAAGAAATATCAATCACATCATATACATAAGAACATAGCTTTTGGAAATCTTAACCTACAAAAGAGAGCATAATTTCATAACATGGGATAAATCATAGTAGTGAAATGAAATCATAACTTAAAACATTACTCATTGTGGCATACACACATAATCATAGAGAATCATTTCTTGTTAGTCAAGACTCATTGCCAAGACTATCTTAGTGGACAAAGTCCCTTTCTGAATCGAGTAATCCTCGTTTCAGTCCTGTTTCACTGAACCGGTATAACCTACCATTCCAGCCATGTCTATCTCATGAGATATAAAATCTTTACCCAATGCATTGGAGGGAGATATAGGTCCCACCCATCTTATAATGAATCCTTTCTTATGTGTGCCACATAATCATAAAACATACATCATCGCATAACACATGTAACAAAAATGGGATTCTTGAAACATCATGACATCATAAATCAATTCATATAAGATAAAGGAATTCATAAAAATAATACCATCACAACATGATCAAATCAATTTAATAATAGGGATAAAAACAGAACCCTTTATTATCTTAGATGGAAAATAATTTTGATAAAACACTTGAACTCCATTCATGAGGAAAATATCCTTTCTTCTTCAAAAACATTTTTCCTTTCATAACATGTCATATAACTTTAAAATAAAAGAAGTTGATTAAAAATAAACTTGAGAACTTGTAAAGGAAGCTTCTTGGAAATAATGTTTTAAAAATCTATTCATGCCGTATAAGTTAAAAAAAACATTCTTCGTACTTTTGTCGGAAAAGTCAAAAAGTACCTCGTACGAAAAACGACAAAAGATTCCTTTTATTTCTTTTACTAAAAACTCACCGAAGGGTAAAAATGGATTTAAACAATTGTAGGTGGATTTACATATTGATGAAACATGGATGTGGATGATAAAATACACCCCAGTAAATACTTACGAATAAACAATCTCGAATAAAAATGAGATTGTGATATTTCCCTTACCTTAGGTCCGACTTGCTTTGTAAGGGTCCGAACCTCCTGTATAATGATTTAAATCATGTTATTGACTTATTACAGAATCATATTCATTGTTATGATATCATATATGGTTCACTTATGACATTATATTACCCGTTCTTTTGTAAATTCCATGTTAAAGAAGCGTTTTGGGTAAAATCGTTTCATTTATCGTAGGTGTTTTGACTTGTTGTTCTTGACATCATTATTACTTATATCATGATTTAATTACTTCCAGAATATAAAATATGATTTATATATCATATATATTCAGTATATATATATATATATAATAGATAGATAAATAAAATGAAAAACACCGTTCATGGAGACGGTAGTCCGTACGTACGCATGAACGCTGTTTTACTTTCCTTATTGTCTTGAAATGGAAGTAAGTAGATGGCATACATATATATTTATACATAAATCCAGTAGCTTTAAAATGTCATATATTTCATTATTATTTCTTATATATACTTTATAATCATTCTTAAATGGTTAACATGGAGAATGAATCTCATCGCGTCGTGGAGACGGTAGTCCGTACGTACGCACGAGCGATGATATCATTTCTATAAATATTGAATTGAATTGGAGTGGATTATACAATATATCAGAATCAATATGATGTTGTAATAACTATGTATAGTTATTCTTTACACCATTATACCCATCCATGTAAGGTGGTGGTGGAAAATAGATTACACCACGGCGTGGAGACGGTATTCCGTACGTACGCACGCGCGGTGATTTCTTTTTCCGTAGGATGGATAGATGGTGAAATAGGGTTGTTTCATACTTATAATAACATATCAGTATATGAGTGATACTGATGTTATTACTTCATAATGAAACAACCTAAGAAGAAGAAGTGGAAGAAGAAATAAAGATGAAAGAATTGGTAACGGTAATTACCTCTTCTTTGAAGTGCCTCTTTGAGACCTCTTCTTAGGGCACTAGAATTGGTCTTTGAGGAAGACCAGAACCTCTAGGATGTTGCTGGGGAAGTGGAGAAGGGACTTTGGCAGGGGTTGGCCGAGCTTGAGTGCTCAAATTGGTGTGAGGAGAGGGGGAGGAGGTGTCCTTTTATAAGGGAGGAGAGGGGCACCTTAGGAATTCTTAAAAATATTAATTTATAATAAATCTAACCCCACTTAAAAACCTCCAAAAATGACTCATATTCGAAGCTTAGATGAGATATAGTTGTAATCTCATCATCCAATCAAATTTAGACATGTTTTGATCTTATTTTAAACCTTATCAATTAGATTTAACTCTAAGTTAAATAATTTGACTTTTACCGTGTCTTTTTGTTTTCTTTCACTATATGGTTAATACACTTACTATAACATGCCAAAAGAACTCCAAATTGTTTATTATTAATATATATATCCTTATCTAAGTCATTTGGCCGAACCTTAGATTTTTAGGAATAAAATAACAATTAATAATATAATATTTGATTTAAAAACTATTTTGTGTCAATTTTGACACTATTTGATATATGATTTTTGTGAAAGTAATAACAGAATTATATGTTCGAACCAAGTTGATTAAATCATCACTAATATATCATAGTAACCTATAAAATTAGTGGAATTCATAAAAAGTCTTAAATTACATTTATTTTGGTATTTATATTATCAATTATGTCAATAGTTCATTAATAAGATAATTACTGCATCATCTTTGTGTCATAAATAAATTATATTATTTGATGTCTAAAAATTACAAATAAAATACCATCATGTAGGAAATCTTTTTATCTTTCTAATGAATATTTATAGTCTAATTTATCTTATGTATAACCCCATATTAAAAATGATTTACTTATTAAACATTGATTTTAACTAGTTTAACCCTTCTTTAAATAAATTAATAATAAATGTCCTAATCTAATCCAAGTGGGCCTAAAGGGTCATATTTTATTCCTAAGTTTGTTTTTGGTCGAATTACACTTGTCCAATAGAATTAGGACATGTGTTAGGGTAATATTAATATCATATTTACCCTTAGTTACCCTATTTACTATTAACCGCGGTAAAAATCGTAAAAAGTTACTATTCACCAAAAAATTATTTTCATCTCATTGAACCACATTTTAGTCCTTGATATTAACCGTGTCTCTCGGATTTTCGAAATTCCATTCACAGAAGCGGTAAAATTAAGTTTTATGTAAAATTCAGTTTTTAACCTACCACTTAGTGGTTTCACTATTCATCAAAAATTGATGTTTTTCAGAACAATGCCAAAATTTCATCCCAAGCTATATTTCATATTCCGAATTCAAAAATGAAGTCTATTTTACCAAATTCATAACATAAAAGTTGCATTAATTAATTTTATAATTAAATCCCGCTGTTAAAACAAATAGCGTGTTTTTAAGAAATAATATGTATCAAAAGATTGACACTTGTTTATGTCTAGTTTAAATGTGAAATTACGTCCAATGACCAACATTGTATTAAATTGTAAAAATATATTCTAAATATACTTTAAAACCACTCAAATTAATGATTTATCACTATTAATTATTTCGATTAAAAAAGTTGTTTTTAATTATAATTTAGTAATTTTCACTATTCATCAGAATATGAAAGTTATCTGAAAAGTACCAAAATTTCACCTTAGGCTAAATTCGATACTCCGAATCCATAAATTAAGTCCATTTTGAAAAATAAAATTTACAAAATTTCAAAAAGTGGTTATTACTATTCACAACAGCTAGTTTTAATAATATCTTAATAGCATATCGTTGTTTAGCGAAACTTGGTGTTGCGTACAACACACGCTATCGAGGAAGGTCGCGATTGCGTGTAATGCAAGGCAAGTCAAGGATGTGTGTTGTGCAAGCTCCTTTTGGTGTAGCGTACAACACAAGACATTAGTAAAATAAAAAGAATATTTTTCATAAAATCTCGGGCTGTTACAGTGGTACTCCATAGTCAATAACCAACTGGCCACCCTAATAGCCAACCATTGGCACATCCCTCCTGGCCTGTCCAAAACTCCAGGGGGTACTAACCCGTCTAATCAGGGTTAGCAAGCAACCGTCACTCGATAATCTACAAGACGCCCAGGAACCCATGGTGGTTTTAGCAACACTGTGTAAGTGGGAGACCCACGCACGCGTGACTCATCTCACCGCACTTGCCAACCCCTTACACGGACATCACTACACGACAACCCTCGAAGGGAAGTCCCCCTGTAGAGATGCCCTCACAAGTACGCATATATATATATATATGTACAATCACTTCACAATCAATAAAGTGCCAACCGGGCCTTCACGTCATTTGATTATCAAAACTATTTTATAAAATACCTGGAGTTGTCAAGCGAGCACTTGGTTTTACAAAAACAAACAGCTTTACACGAATATTTCACAGTATCATTTTAAATAACTCTAGACACTGTTTTTGTATTAAGTAAAGGGCCAAACGGGCATATCTTCGTAGATTTCTTTTTAAACAAGTTTGATGTGTCTCAAAAGAGGCGAAAACATTTTGAAACCAAGAACCATTTAGAAAAGTCGAGATTTAGAGAAAATAAAAATAAATAAAAATTAAATGGTAACAATTTCAAACACCATCTTCATTCGAGGGCACATCCATGTGTGCACCTGGTGCACCCATGGATGTGTCAACATCCAATGGTGCGTCAAACCTGCAAAGGGGCACGACAACACTTCCAAATGATACTAAATTTCATAAAACTAACCAGCACAGGATAATAAGATCCAAGAATGATTCTTTCTTTACAAAAAAGAAAACACCGCTCAAGACAACCAATGATAACATAAGAGAACATAAGCATTTAGTTCCACGTTAGCTGGAAACACCTAAACAGGTGCACTATATAAACAATAAAAAGTGAAGAACAATATCTAGTGCACAACTACCATGGAATAAAATATATTTGTTTCAAACTTAACTTTCGAATAAAAACTATAGATTTTTAAAACACCAAAATAAGCCGCGCAAGGATATCATAAACACGCGAGTCATGGAATAAAATTTATTTAAAACAATTCAAGCATCAGCAGAGTACCTCGGAAAGGAAACAGTTGAATTCGCCTACCTCAAACATAGAGCGGACGCGACGGAAACCCAGCAGAAAGTAGAACGAATCCCTGCGGACTAACTGCGTATGCTGAACAGTGAAAAAGTACATGTTACTCAACCCGCGACAGAAAAAGGATTAATATGAATTAAAAACACCAAGATGTCACGAAGGAAAAATAAATTAATTAATTAATTAATTAATTAATCAATCAATTAATTAATAAACAAATAGGAAATTAAATAAATAGATAAATAACACATACAACAATAATCAAGAGAATAAATAAATAACAATAATAATTTAGCACAATAATAATATAATAGTAATAACAATATTAATATAATAATAATAATAATAATAATAATAGCATACCCAATAAATTAATGATAACCATAATAATATTAATAATAATAATATAATAATAATAACATAATCATAATTATAATAGTATATTAAAGATAATTATAATAATGTAATAATATTAACATAATAATAATAATAATAATAATCTAATAATATTAATAATAATAAAAAATAGCATCATAATAATAATAATAATAGCAATAATAATAATAATAATTATAACAATAATAGAGAAATATTAACATAATAATAATAATAATAATATAGATATTAACATAATAATAATTATAATAATATAATAATAATAATGACATAATAATAATAATATAATATTATTATTATTATTATTATTAACATGACAAAAATATTAAAATGTTATATATATATGTAAAAACCTAAATAAATGAGATTAACATAAAAAAATAAAAATAAAAAATAAAAAAACAAAAACAAAACTTACACCGGAGCGGGAGGGGGAGGGAGCACAGGGGAGAGGGCAGCCGGGCGCGGAGCGGTGAGACGGCGCGGCGACGGGGCAGGGGAGGTGCGGCCGGGCGGAGGAGGCCGGCGCGGCGAGCGGGAAGCGGCGGTCGGGATGAGGCGGGAGGCCTGGTGTGCTGGGAAGGAGGCAGGAGGGGGAGCGCACCGGAGCGGGATGAGCCGGGAGTTGCGCAGGACGGGGAGCAGGGGGGGTCGCGGGTGAAGCGGGACGAGTCGGGACGGGGGGTGGTGTCGCCGCTAGGGGGAGAGGAGGTCGGCGGAGGCTGGAGGAAAGTGTGGGCGCACAGAGGTCGGGACACCAGCGAGATGCGCCGGAGATGGAGGCCGGCGGAGGAGCTGGCAGAGGCGGCAGGCGGGGAGCTGGCTGCGCAGGGGATCCGCGCAGAGCTAGGTGCGCATAGCCGGGGCGCGCGGATGCTGTATGAGCAGAGATGGGGCGCGCGGATGCTGGATGGGGGTGCGGGCTCGGGACGGCGGCTGGAGGAAGGGGAGGCCGGGACGACGAGAGGTGCGGTGGCTCAGCAGGAGGAGGCCGGCGTGCGCCGGAGCGGGACGACTGAGCGCATGCAGGGGGGGCGTCGGAAACAGGCAGAGGAGGGGAGGTCGGGCTGCGCGGGAAAGCCAGGACGCCGGGACGGGGAGCGGCAGAGACGGCCGGTAGGCGCGGCGGGGTCGCGCGAGGGAGACGGTGGCAGCGGGATGGTGGGCGCGGCATACGCAGTAAGGAAGGAGGGAGGGAAGAGCGGGGGAGAGAGAGAGGGGGGGATGGGTGGCAGCTGAAAGGGGTCTAGGGTTAGGCTAGGGTAGGTTTATATATATATATATATATATGATGAAAATAATAATAATAATAATAATAATAACATTTTAATAATGTTAATAATTATAATAATAATAATAGTAAAACATTATAACAACAATAATAAAATGTATAATCATAATAAAACCTTTTAATAATAATAAAATTTATCATAATAATAATAATAGAACTTATAATAATAATGATAATAAAACTTATAATATTAATAATAATAAAACTTAGATAATAATAATAAAACTTACAATAATACTAAATAATAAATTTGTTAATTCAAATAATAATTATTTTGATCAAATATTTAAAATAATAATTATAAAATAATTTAAATATGTTACACATATATATATATATATTTATACATATATAGATCTATATATATATACATACATTATTATACATATATATGTACATAAACATATATAAACATATATACAATAATAATAACACAAATAAAAATGGTATTAATAATAGAATACCAACATAAAAATTAAAATATTTAAAACACAGGGTGAACACACTGTCACCCGGGCTGAACGCACGGTCACCGCTAACGATGCAGTGACCGCGCACTGGCGCAAACCCACCAATCGCAATTAAACTTTAAAAAATTTAAACCGG
Organism: Viscum album; assembly: GCA_963277665.1. Lineage (NCBI taxonomy): Eukaryota > Viridiplantae > Streptophyta > Magnoliopsida > Santalales > Viscaceae > Viscum > Viscum album. The sequence continues at coordinate 558,908,217 of OY728138.1, forward strand.
GTCCAAGAAAGGAGAACAATTACAGACATCCGCGGTCGGGGTGTGACAATTCTCCCCACCACAGACACTTTCTGCCCCCAGAAAGTCACCAGGCCAAAAGTCGATCAAGATTTAAGTCCATGCCCCAACGGAACTAAAGGAACCAGAGAGAACTGAGAAACTCGGGGATGACCTTACTCAGCACAGGTCACACCCGACCGATTCAAGAGAAAACTGGGGTCCGAGATTGAGGGGAGAGCACGAAGGGGTTCTCCCCACCACAAGAACATAACTAGTGCAGAAAAGTTGACCATCTAAATAGAAAACCCTAGGAAAGGGGGGTCGACGCGGGAACTCCCAACCGGTTTAAACCAACTCTCATAGCACGAGTGAAAAAACAACACCTTCGCCGAAACGTTGAACCCTTGACCAAAGTCAACGACCTTCAACACTAGGGGGAAAACCCATGGAAAACATTTAACCAACATCAAATTGAAGACATGATCCACCGAAGTCCACAAACATAACCACATCGACAACATAACTAAAACGAGGTCAACCCACACGAGGGTCAAACACACTTTTAAGAAGGACACACGATTTAGAAGATCACATCCACACAGACAAAAAAGCTTGGACTATAATTGAACAAGTTCATCATTACTTCATAGCGAAACAACATACTTACAACGACTTTGAAACTTTAGTAGTAGATAGGCAAACACGAAAAGATTTCTGATTGTTCCACCATCAATACGGAAAACAGAACCAGGACCAAGGCTTCACAACCCTGGGAACTCCTGACTGTGCGCGAGCTTCACCCCGAGACTTGTGGCTGGGGCTCTGATGGCTGAAGCATCTCCTGCCTCACAGTCAGGTACTAACACTCTCCAATCACAGCGTCCTCTTCAAGCGACGCTTCTTGCAAAACTTCTCCAGATGACCCAGACAACCACAACGATGACACGTCTTCGGAGGGTTGCGACAAGACGACTTTAAATGCCCGAAACGACCACACTGAAAGCATACCATCGAACGATCTGATGAACTGGAAGCTGGGACCAAAGGGAATAAATCATTAGGAATAGGTATCTCTGGCGCCTTTTCCTCACCAGAGGGGGGACTCTTACGAACAACAACAGGGGACGCTGAAGTATTAACCACCCGCACACCAGAAACTAACTCAGCCAAGAAAGCTTACTCCACCAGCTTCTCGAAACAAAGGTCTTTAGAAGGGAGGACTCGCTCCTTGATCTCTGGATGAAGACCCCCAGTGCAAAGAGAGGTCTTCATGAGCTCATGCGACGCTACCTCTGGAGAAAAGGAAATTAGTTCCTTGAAATGGTCAACATATGCCTTCACCGTCCGTTGACCTTGTTGAATATGCACAAGCTCTCTCTTTTTCTCCAGCTTCACTTCCTCAGGTACAAACCATTGGATGAAAACAGTTTTAAAGACATCCCACGTCATTTCACCTTGCGTTGACGGTGGGGTAACCATCTTCCACTGGTCCAGAGCTGGACCCTCAAACAACTCCATAATTGCACGAACCTTAACATTATCGGGAGTTCCCAACATTCTAAAGACACGTTCCACTTCCTCGAGCCATTTTACTGCCTCTAACGGACCCTGATCACCGTGGAAAATAGGCAAAGTCTGAGGAGGACCAAAAACTGGGCATGACATATCTGAATCCTTAGAGACCTTTCTGGGCGGCATTTCCTGAGCGATATATAAAACACAAAGCCAAAACCAACATCAAATCGAAGCAACATCAATAAAAGCGCCTTCATCAAAAACAGTCAGCACAAGGACCAAACAAATACAACACAACCCAAAACAAAATCTCCTCTTTAAAATTCCCTTTTCATTTTTGATTTCAAAACCATCCTTTCTCAAGATCACTTTCCAAAAACCAATCCACTTTCAAACCAAAAACTTTCCAAAACCATTTCCCCTTTAAAACCAATTTAGAAAACAAGGTCAAGCCATTAATTTCAAATACACACCCAGGTAATCTCATGAACCGTTGCACATGTCTTTATCCACTTTCCATTCATACTCGCACCAACATACACTTTCCATGCATTCTCACACATGTGCAAACGTTCATAAAGAGGACCTGGGGTTTCATCCCAAATCATTCTTAACCAATTCCAAGCAAACAACAGATTTCCAAATCAAGAGTTTCAGTTTCTAAAACCCATTTCATACATTTCAAGTCCTTTAAAAGAAACCAGTCCAATTTTCAAAAACCCTTTTTCATTTCCAACTACGCACTCACACAGACCAAAACGAAAACAACATCCAAATTTGCATCAATCACTGAAATGAGGGACTAGTAGTCACACTCAACCTGGCGACATAGTAGTGGTCCATGTCCCAAGTCAGCGTCGGCCACTAGGAGGAATTCAAACCATGTACTCGGACTCCACATGGGTCACTACTCCATGTGAAATCGCGATGTAGAGTCGGCTTGCCTCCATTATCATCTCTAAATCCAAGACAAACCAGAAAAGACAAGGACACAATTCCCGAACTACCCCTGGTAACTCGAGGATCAGTGCGAGCAAGAGTTCGCGACGCTCTTCCCGTACATACCCCTCGAGTTCCGAAAGTCCTAATCTCCTTCTACCGGACAACCCAAATAACAAGAACCACCTTTGATACCATTTTGTCACGAACCAGCCCGGTTCGACCCTGAACCGGGCACCCGAGCCGGTCCGCGGCAAGTCCCAAGGGGCGTTCCCGATCCCCCCGGGATGGCAACCAGTGTCGGGCATCGAAATTAAGCAGGTGGGAACGATTTTAGCCCAAACAAAAGTAAATAGAACAGAGCGAGTAAACACTTACAGCGGAAAAGAAAATAAAAGCCACATGACCACGCACCTCCATGTGACCTCTCAGGTCACCACCCAACTAGAGAGTAACCTCGCTCCAACTCTGAGCGACTCAAAACAGAAGACCTGAGCAAGGGAAGAGCTGAAAATGAAATGATAATATAGGCGTGAGCATTAAAAATGCCCAGTAGGTAAGCCAAAGTAAACCACTGAATCCAAATGTTTCCTTTCTCAAGCAATCCGTTGACACAGGTTTGGAAAATAAAATTATAAAAATAGATTTTTCACATTTAAAAATAAACAAAATGTTTTCCCCATTTGAAAACAATACGCACACTATAAATCACTTCCAAAACCATTTCCTGTTTTTATTAACAAAACCAAATACAGATAATACTACGACTCTGCTAACAAGAAACAGGTAGACAGTACAGGCTGAAGGCAAACCAGTGAAACAGAAAGTAACCAAGTAATGCAAGATGATATTAGTGCAAAAGGACACAAGTGACACTATAACCTGTAAAGAATAACTGAAAGTAAACAAACAAGGTGAACAAGTAACCATGGGTGATCCTAAACATCCCTAGAAAACCCCTGGACGTACTCGGGTTCAGACTACCTGCCGGCGTGGTACTCCATAGTCAATAACCAATTGGCCGCCCTAATAGCCAACCAGTGGCACATCTCTCCTAGCCTGTCCAAAACTCCAGGGGGTACTAACCCGTCTAATCAGGGTTAGCAAGCAACCGTCACTCGATAATCTACAAGACGCCCAGAAACCCGTGGTGGTTTTAGCAACACTGTGTAAGTGGGAGGCCCACGCACGCGTGACTCATCTCACCGCACTTGCCAACCCCTTACACGGACATCGCTACACGACAACCCTCGAAGGGAAGTCCCCCTGTAGAGATGCCCTCACAAGTACGCATATATATATATGTGTGTACAATCACTTCACAATCAATAAAGTGCCAACCGGGCCTTCACGTCATTTGATTATCAAAACTATTTTATAAAATACCTGGAGTTGTCAAGCGAGCACTTGGTTTTACAAAAACAAATAGCTTTACACGAATATTTCACAGTATCATTTTAAATAACTCTAGACACTGTTTTTGTATTAAGTAAAGGGCCAAACGGGCATATCTTCGTAGATTTCTTTTTAAACAAGTTCGATGTGTCTCAAAAGAGGCGAAAACATTTTGAAACCAAGAACCATTTAGAAAAGTCGAGATTTCGAGAAAATAAAAATAAATAAAAATTAAATGGTAACAATTTCAAACACCATCTTCATTTGAGGGCACATCCATGTGTGCACCTGGTGCACCCATGGATGTGTCAACATCCAATGGTGCGTCAAACCTGCAAAGGGGCACGAAAACACTTCCAAATGAGACTAAATTTCATAAAACTAACCAGCACAGGATAATAAGATCCAAGAATGATTCTTTCTTTACAAAAAAGAAAACACCGCTCAAGACAACCAATGATAACATAAGATAACATAAGCATTTAGTTCCACGTTAGCTGGAAACGCCTAAACAGGTGCACTATATAAACAATAAAAAGTGCAGAACAATATCTAGTTCACAACTACCTTGGCATAAAATATATTTGCTTCAAACTTAACTTTCGAATAAAAACTATAGATTTTTAAAACACCAAAATAAGCCGCGCAAGGATATCATAAACACGCGAGTCATGGAATAAAATTTATTTAAAACAATTCAAGCATCAGCAGAGTACCTCGGAAAGGAAACAGTTGAATTCTCCTACCTCAAACATAGAGCGGACGCGACGGAAACCCAGCAGAAAGTAGAACGAATCCCTGCGGACTAACTGCGTACGCTGAACAGTGAAAAAGTACATCTTACTCAACCCGCGACAGAAAAAGGATTAATATGAATTAAAAACACCAAGATGTCATGAAGGAAAAATAAATAAATAAATAAATTAATTAATTAATTAATCAATTAATTAATAAACAAATAGGCAATTAAATAAATAGATAAATAACGCATACAACAATAATCAAGAGAATAAATTAATAACAATAATAATTTAGCACAATAATAATATAATAGTAATAACAATATTAATATAATATTAATAATAATAATAATAGCATACCCAATAAATTAATGATAACCATAATAATATTAATAATAATAATATAATAATAATAACATAATCATAATTATAATAGTATATTAAAGATAATTATAATAATGTAATAATATTAACATAATAATAATAATAACAATAATCTAATAATATTAATAATAATAAAAAAATAGCATAATAATAATAATAATAATAGCAATAATAATAATAATAATTATAACAATAATAGAGAAATATTAACATAATAATAATAATAATAATATAGATATTAACATAATAATAATTATAATAATATAATAATAATAATGACATAATAATAATATAATAATATTATTATTATTATTAACATGACAAAAATATTAAAATGTTATATATATATGTAAAAACCTAAATAAATGAGATTAACATAAAAAAATAAAAATAAAAAATAAAATAAAATAAACAAAACTTACACCGGAGCGGGAGGGGGAGGGAGCACAGGGGAGAGGGAAGCCAGGCGCGGAGCGGCGAGACGGCGCGGCGACGGGGTAGGGGAGGTGCGGCCAGGCGGAGGAGGCCGGCGCGGTGAGCGGGAAGCGGCGGTCGGGATGAGGCGGGAGGCCTGGTGGCTGGGAAGGAGGCTGGAGGGGGAGCGCACCGGAGCGGGATGAGCTGGGAGTTGCGCAGGACGGGGAGCAGGGGGTTTCGCGGGTGAAGCGGGACGAGTCAGGACGGGGGGTGGTGTCGCCGCCAGGGGGAGAAGAGTTCGGCGGAGGCTGGAGAAAAGTGTGGGCGCACAGAGGTCGGGACGCCAGCGAGATGCGCCGGAGATGGAGGCCGGCGGAAGAGCTGGCAGAGGCGGCAGGCGGGGAGCTGGCTGCGCAGGGGATCCGCGCGGAGCTAGGTGCGCATAGCCGGGGCGCGCGGATGCTGGATGAGCAGAGCTGGGGCGCGCGGATGCTGGATGGGGGTGCGGGCTCGGGATGGAGGCTGGAGGAAGGGGAGGCCGGGACGACGAGAGGTGCGGCGGCTCAGCAGGAGGAGGCCGGCGTGCGCCGGAGCGGGACGACGGAGCGCATGCAGGGGGGGCGTCGGAAACAGACGGAGGAGGGGAGGTCGGGCTGCGCGGGAAAGCCAGGACGTCGGGACGGGGAGCGGCGGAGACGGCCGGTAGGCACGGCGGGGTCGCGCGAGGGAGACGGCGGCAGCGGGATGGTGGGCGCGGCGTACGCAGGAATGAAGGAGGGAGGGAAGAGCGGGGGAGAGAGAGAGAGGGGGATGGGTGGCGGCTGAAAGGGGTCTAGGGTTAGGCTAGGGTAGGTTTATATATATATATATATGATGGAAATAATAATATTAATAATAATAATAATAATAATAATAACATTTTAATAATGTTAATAATTATAATAATAATAATTGTAAAACATTATAACAACAATAATAAAATGTATAAACATAATAAATCCTTTTAATAATAATAAAATTTATCATAATAATAATAATAGAACTTATAATAATAATGATAATAAAACTTATAATATTAATAATAATAAAACTTAGATAATAATAATAAAACTTACAATAATACTAAATAATAAATTTTTTAATTCAAATAATAATTATTTTGATCAAATATTTAAAATAATAATTATAAAATAATTTAAATATGTTACACATATATATATATATTTATACATATATATATCTATATATATATACATACATTATTATACATATATATGTACATAAACATATATAAACATATATACAATAATAATAACACAAATAAAAAGGGTATTAATAATAGAATACCAACATAAAAATTAAAATATTTAAAACACCGGGTGAACACACTATCACCCGGGCTGAACGCACGGTCACCGCTAACGATGTGGTGACCGCGCACTGGCGCAAACCCACCAATCGCAATTAAACTCTGAAAAATTTAAACCGGGTCCAAGAAAGGAGAACAATTACAGACATCCGCGGTCGGGGTGTGACAGGTACTCTGCTTAAAAACTCAAATCATATAGTATTGTATTTATCCATATCATCAATGTTTCTTCATGTGATGCATCCACATACATATCTACATTTGAGCTCAATCTAATTGATTTTTTCTTCTTTTAATTATAGGAAAAAATGTTCATTTTAGAAAAAAACTACACCGAATGTGAACTTTTAATCATTTATAGATCCTGCAAATTTAACAACACCAAAACCTTTTAGATTCAACTCATCTTCCTTTATATACATTATTCCATAATTGAAATTAATTTTTATGTATCTTGGTACCTTCCTTTATACCAATAGATTTGATTACTTAGTATTAAACTTAAAGAAGGACCAAAGAATGATAGAAATACAATATCATGTCTAGTGGTTATCAAACTCATAAGGATTACAACTAATATTTGGAACTACTTCTCATTTACCTATTTTTCTTTACCATCCTTACTAAGAATTATCCTCACTTGAATTTTTTTAGAAAAACCAATGGATTCATGTATTTAAAACATCTTTAAGATTTACCAAGAATATTTTTATTGTGAAATAAAGATGTGTTCAACTACTTAGTTAACCTATAAGGACAAGAAAAAAAATTATTTTTCCAAGAAAATACATATCAAATCTTTCATTCATGTGTCTTGAGAAATCCTCACATAATCTTTAATTATTTCTATTAAAAAATTCAACAACATGGACTATCGTAAATAATGATGTGGTGTTGATCTTCTTCACATATAGATCGGTGTCCACCTATCCTATCTAAAAATTTATTATTTTTATATACTCATAAAGTTTAATATACCAAGATATTAGAACCTAATTTAAACTATAGTGATATTTATTTAACTTAAAATCCTTATTTCTATATGAATTTTACAAAAACATTCACGTTGTTTCATGTACACTTCTTTATCAATTTTACCATTCAGAAAAGTTGAATTAACATCCATTTAAAATATTTTAAAGAATTTTTTATATTTTATGGATAAGAATATTCTATTGGACTCTAGTATGACCACTGGATAAAATTTTTAATCAAATTAATCCCCTTCAATTTGTTAATATCCATTTCATACCATCCTATATTTATTTCTAGCCACTTCACCATTATCATAAATTTTTCTTCTAAAGACCCATTATTTTCCAAACACATTATTTTCGGTGGATCTAGAAACAAGTTCTAAAGTGTCATTATTTTCAATCTGGTTAAGCTCTTTATTCATAGATTGAACCCACTCTTTATTTTAAAAATCCTATTCAATGTAATTTGGATCAACTTTTGATAGTAAGCTAATGTGGATAATAAATGTGAATTTTATCCTAGTTTACACACCTTGTTTTTATCACAAATTATATTCTAAACATCAACACAGTTTCTTAGCCTTATATTTGATTATTTGGTCTTAGAATATTCATCTTCATTATATGTAATATTATAATATTCATCTTTAGTCTAATTCCATTTGTTTTCTTTATTTTCTTTAATTATTTCAAAATTTAAAACATCAACCTTGACCTCTATACTGATATTTTTCTTGATTCATAATTCATTTTCAAGAACAAAAACATAATCACTCTTGAAAATCCTTTAAAACGTATTTTTATATCATCTCTAGGAGTTTCCATTTGATTAATATCCCATGAAAATTCTATTTTCAGAATATTCTTCAAACTTTCCTCCATTTTTTGTGTTCTTCTTGATTAAACATGGACTTCCAAAAACTTTAAATTTTTAAAAATTTGGTTTTTCATTGAACTACATATCATATGTAGTCATATATAATCTTGATATTATATGGAATCTATTCCAAATTATTCTAACTGTCATGATTTCCTACAACATTTAGTACCTTGATGTATCATGCTTTGTTAGAATAGTTATTTCCATATCAACTAGACTCTTATTATTATTATCAGCTATACTATTTTACTAAGGTGTATATAGAGTATTGAATTCATGTCTGATGAAATGATTTTTTGGATATTCAGTGAACTAAATTTTGGAATATTCACTTTCATTTTCCAACCTTAGTCTCTTCAATTTAAAACTTGTTTTCTTATCTTCAAGTCTTTTGAAGATTTTTATATATCCATGTACAATGATTTATGTTTCATAAATATGATGTATTTTATTATTGTGAAATAATATATAAAATTGAAAAAATATATTTTTCCACTTGTTGAAATATTAGTAATATGACCATACATATCAGATTTAATTAGATCAAGAGGTTTTCATGTTTGGATTTTACCACCCTTGTGAATTTTATTCCCCATTTTTTCCTTTATGCATGTTTTATAAATAGTCATGATATCATCTTTCAATAGGGTAAAATTCATCAAATATTCTTCTTGAAACAAATTCTTCAAAAAAAAATATCCAAGTTTGACAAGCCTTTTGCGCCAAAAAACATTTTATTCTTGTTAACATAAGTAATGGAATGTCTTTTCTTCTCTAACTTAGAAACATTTTCCTAGGGATATCAAAACCCTAATAACCATAGCCCCACAATTTAATTTTTTGACTATGAATCCATTTTTCCCTGATAATAAATAGTATCACATAGTTTTGATACACTCAAAAAGTTTTACTTTATTCCATCAATATAAAAATGTATAGATTCATTTGATTTTTCCCAATGTTAGTTGTTCCAACACCTTTGATATTTGAAAGGATATAATTACCAAATATTATATCTCTTCCATCATATTTCTAAATATTTTTAAGATTATTTAGATCACATATCATGTGATATAAAAATCCATTTTCCAGGAACTAAGATTTCTTTGATTTACAGGCTTTAAATTCAACTTTAACTACATTTTCATGTTTCCCAAACTGACATTGATTCAAAAGATTACAAAAACTATAACATATATTCAAATGAGTTGGTATAAAAGTAACACATACATATGATATATTCCATTCTTGATCTCATATTCCATATAATTCTTATAATCTTTCCAATTTATTTCTCACATCCACTTTTTCCTCAATTTTTGATCCATTTTTTCATTTCTCATATATTGTTTTTATATCACCCTTGATTCCTTCTCTACTCTAATTGTAGGTAAAGATATATTTTTCTAGTGGTTGTATGCCTTATGACTAAACTAACCATAACACCAATAGTAACCCTAAAATATTTCTTTTTTATAAAATAATCTATTATAGAATATGTTGTTATCTTGTTTTATCTTCATCCCTCTAGTGAGTAGATACCTCGAAGAAATTTTTTATAAATATTTAATGATAATTTTTGGTTTATTTAGAGAAAATTTATAATTTTTTTCCTTTTAATTTTACTTACTCTAGAGACTCTTGGTTATCCCATATTATATAATGTTATTTATGTTTTTAATATAAGTAATTAAAATTTGTGATAGGTCTTTTGTAGACTTTACCTTTACACACCTTACATATTTTTTGGAGTGGCTACTTGTTTTAGGTAGCTTATGACATTCTCCTTATTATCTAATGAATTATTAATGTTTTATTTAGTTTTCTCATCCAACTTCCTGGTTTGATCATTCATCCTTATTTGTTTAGAAAATTCTTTATCCCCTAGGAGAGTGGTCAAAGTCATGTATTCATTGATTTTTTACCTTTTTTGAAATATCAAGCTTCATCATTTTAATTCCTTTGAAAATATTTTATTTTTCATCTACAAGTTGGATTTTCTATTTTAGTACTCTTTTTAGTTTATTTTTATCTTCTCTTAGCCTTCCAATTTATTTCAAACATAACTTAATATTTATTCTCAAGGTATATTATTTATCACTATCTACTTCCTCCAGTTTATACTCAAAAGTGTATTGAGATTCATCTTCTATTAGGTTATACTTATCTCTATATTGTTCTACTATCATTTTATGAGAGACACCTCTATGAAGTTTTTCATTGTCACTTTATTTACTATCAGACACACCATATTCAACTAACATAAATTTCTTTATTAAGGAACTAATTTAAGTCTTCATTTTCATTTTCATTTAGCATAAATTGGATCTCTATCGGTGGTTTTCCTAGAAGATTCCTCATTATCATTTTCACTTAAAAATTTCATAAGAAATTTAGTAGAGAAATTGAAACCATTTCAACAATTAAAATATTTGAATGGTAGTTTACCCATGTACTTACCTCTTCCACTTATTGTGATATTTATTAAAATTAGAGAAATAGTTTCTACATAAAATCCATGTTTTACCCTTTATCAGGATAGTCAATTTTTTCTTAAATCCTAATATCATTGAGTTCTTTTAATGAAATTTACTTTTCCTTATTTCCCTTTCTTTAACTTAAAGGTATTATTCTCATTTCATTGTTAATGATATTACTATGGAGTTCATTAATGGTGAAGTCATCAAGATCTCTATATTCTAGGTCTAATATCTTCACATAAAATTTATAAATCTAAATCCTCATAATCTTTTTCACCAAAGTAAAGTCTTCAAGAGTTTCTCAAAACCCTTTGATAGTTTTTATGATCACATTTACCTTGGTAAATAAATAATCAATAGTTTCATCCTTTAATATTATAACATCTTAAAATTATTCCTAAATAATTTTTTTTATTTTCGTATTTAACCTTTTTGTTTCCTCTATAAATTATATGTAGCCTCTTCTAGATGGAGATAAGAGTTCTACAACCCAAAACTGTAATCATCTTCTTTTCTGATAAGGATAAAAATAAAGCAATCCTTGCCTTCCCAATATTTTTAATGTTTCTTTTTCATTTAGGTTCTGTGATGAAGATTCGTCTAGAATAGTAAATTCATATTGAACATAATCAAGAACATCAATACCTTGAGAAATAATATAGAGTATCATCCTTTTTTTCCATAAATGAAACTCATTTTCATCAAAAATTAGAATTCCATTTATATTGATATAATTATTATGATCTACAATAGGTGATTGAGAGAAACAAGAGAGTAAGCCATGATTTGATACCAATTGTTGGATCACTCAATGTGGTATGTGGGGAAATTTAAATCCCCTGGTAATCTTATTCTTATTCAAAAATTCTCTCTCCAGATTCTCACATATAACAAAAAATATGGACATAGTATGTTTATTAACGAGGTTTTACTCCTTTAAGGATGACTACATTATTAGTGTGTCGTGTTTATTATCCCATTAAGGGATGGACCAAGGGCAAGCCCCATGATCTCCCAGGCTAGGGAAACATACAATCAAGTCAATAAAATACAAAGGAATGGAACACATTTCACCCTTTCACTATAGATCTTAAAGTATTTTAGGGAAAATTTTCTTATGCGGGTCTTGGGAAACAAAATTTATCGGGCCATTCCTAATATTATGAACATAGTACCCTTCATATTATCAAATAGAACTCAATAAAGAGTATATCCTTAAACTCGTATAACTGTTATCACCAACCAGTTACAATATTGTACCAACTGAACAAACAACTCCTTATGAATAATTTTCAATGATGAGTGTACGATCTTCCATAAAGACTCCAGGTTAATATCTTCTTCCTTTTCCTTATATATAAATCACCTCTTGTTATTCTCAGTGTTTCTTCTTCTTCATTAATACAACAACATGTCAATTTTCTTCTCAAAATTATCAACCCATTTTTATTTCTTAAAATATTTATATTTATATCCATTTTGTATCATGTGAATATTATTTCCATATTCATTCATTTAAATCCTATTAAATCATATTGTCTTGGATTTATTCAAACTTATAATCTTCAACCTTTTAATAATTCAAAGTTTCCTATAAATCTTGATAATGATGTGGCTTGTTTCCTCTATTTGATATTTTAATTTTCATAGACTACCTCTTCATCTAAATCAACTACTAATTCCATACTTTTTGTTCACTTGATATTTCCACATAGGAATGGTTACGTGGAATCTCATTCTATACATATAGAACTATCTCATCATCATATCCTTCTCTCTTATTTGTTTCTTCATTGATATCTTAATGAATCAAGATCTTGTTCTTGATAATGATTTTTGATCTATGAAGAACATAATCAAAGAATATTCTGATTTATTATTATTTTATTTAGAAAAATTATTTCAAATATTTATCATATTTCCATTATAATTCAAATTTCTTTCAGTCTACAAAAATATCATAATTCACTAATTGAATTATTTCATGGGCTCTCAAACCACCATCGTGTAAGTAAATAATCCTAAAATATCTTTTTCAAATAATTAAATAAGTTTACATTGTCTCAAATTAACCTCTGTGTATATAAATTATCCTTTCCATTACTTTCAAATCCAAATCCTCTTACACGCTACCCAAATCTTCTCCACATAAACGAAAATCCTTGGCCTTTTTTCATTCTTGACTCCTAGGTAAATTTTCTTATGGGTCTCTGCATAGATTAAATTCCTTTACAAGACTCCCAATATTAGTTTAATAATCCTAGATTTATTAAAAAAACACAAATCAAACCAAAACTTCTCAAAATAATCACAAATGAATATCAAATACTCAAAACTCATCCCAAAGCATCTCAGAAAATCATCCAATAGATATTCTCAATATTTTCAAAGAATCTTTATCTTCTTTATCAAATGGATAGAACCTCGACCCAACATTGTCATGGGGTTTGAAAAATGATACTCATTTTCTAAGTTATTTTAGTAGTAGTAGTAACCCTAAGTTGTCTCCATATGAGAGTACACTAAATCCATTTGTCACTTATTGGTTAGGAAAAAATGGATGTTTAGTTTTTGAAAATAAAGAAAGTATGAAACAAATATTTGAAATAATATGATAATAAAAGTGATCATTGTAGGGTTTTATTTCCAATTATAATGCTTTCCCAGTCTCCAATTGTTTATGTCTTCTTCTTATTAAGTAATAAGTGAGTGGTTATAAAACAAATTACCCTTTCACCCCATATTGAATTATATTGGTGGGATTATCCAAAAAACCTATTATTTTGTCTAATCTAATTAAAATGCTTGAAAATGAAAAATTAAATCACCACAATTTCACTTAGGTGATGCCCAACCGAGTCTTGTTATTCTATGTAATCTAGGATTAACCTCTGGACCTTCCTTATGTGCTAGAAACCTTTTAATACTTCACCACTCAGACCATACCATTCCATGGTATATGTTCTAAAACTAAGTGTATGGGTTTTATCTATCTTCAAACAAGTAAATACATAATAAAAAGAATTAAATAAAATACATCCGCGTTCGAAATTAAAATATATTATTGAATACTGAGATCAATCAACAAGAAAGAGAGCATTGTTTTCATGAAAATATTGATGATTCAAGAATTATAAAAGTTATTCCTTCCCTTCACCAAAATCTCTTGTATTTTTTACCCCTAAACTATAGATTTATTTAATATTAATGGATAAGTGGAAGAAATTTCAAAACTGGGAAAATAGAAAAATAAATAAAAACAACAACAGCAGATTCTCTAACATCATTTCTTTTTTCTTAACTTTGAAACTCAATCTTTCTTTAAGGATCTGAGGATATATCTACTAATTGGTTATTCAAACCTCAAAGATATTTTTTCATTTCAAATCCATATAATGTTTCCTTTTTCTACATGAATTTTGATTTGCATGTGATTATTTCTCCCCAAAAATCCACAGCTTTTGTTTTTTAATTATTATTGAGCATAATATTATACATTATTTTAATCCATGTAGAATCCCTTAAATGTTTTCATGAGGGTTGAGATGATGGCATGAATTTCGACTTAATGTCCCAGGTGAATCCCTATAAACCTGCCTTAGAAATTTTAAAATTGTATTTTTGAAAAAGGCAAGAAGAATTTTGATGGAGAAGAGGTTTAAAAATAGGAAGATTTATGTTCAAATCATTATGATGGATATAAAATCTTTATCCACAATCACAAGAGACTTATGATCTCTGTTGGAGCTTTAAAATTAGTTTTAAATATTTATAATCGACTAGAAAATTCTTCTGTGTGGTCCTTTGCAAATTTTCCAGCCTGTATCAATTCCAGAATTCACAGATTAATCATAGAATCACTTTGATTTCTCTCAGAAATGATCTCAACCACATAAAATAATTATAAAAATAATCAAAGTTAAATTTAAGATTTATTCCAACAATTTACAAAGATCAAAGAAAACAATTTAAAATAAAGATGAAATCCTTTTTTACAATTAAAGCTTAAATTCTCCTATATTCAAAATATATGATAATTACCCATAAATAATAAATTGGTTGAATTAAAATAATTAAAATAATATATAAAATATATTCAAATACATCCATTTAAATTCCCCCACACTTAAACAATTCACTTCAGATAAGTGAATTTAAAATATTAAACAATATTTAAATACCATCCAATATAAATTACCATTTTTCGACGCCATGGTCCTCACTCATATCATGACTCTTAAAGGATATTTATTCCATTTTCATTGTTAAGTTTATTTAATTGAAACAAATTTCTTTCATCCTTTTATCCACACTCATACCTACCTTCCCATAATTTTTCCTCTCAACACTCAGTATGATTTTCAAGAAAGGTTTTCTCATTCCATGATCATAAAAGTGTTACCATATACTTGATGAATTTATTAATATCTTTATAATGATTTAATAGTATGTTTATATAATTAGGTATTTAGGATTGTGTTGAAATTTCTATAAGTATTAAAGGAGTGTATGATCCATATGTAAAACTTTTGAGGATGAATGAGGAGTCTTGGCTCTAGTATGAAGCTCAATGCATGATTTTCAATTTACTCCATGTATGGATTCCTCCATCACTTTATCTTAAAAAAATAATCTTATCATATTATAATTATACAATGATATCCAACACCTTTTATCACTTCCACAATATTTAACATTCCAATTCCAATTTCCTCTATCAGGTTTCTTTAAACATTTTTTTACTTTGGTTTTGACCTTAAAGGCAGAGAGAAACTTTGTAATTTCTATGGTAGGTGTGAGACCTTACCAAGATTCGTTAATAAGCTATAATTTATTAAAACAATTAGCATAATTATCACCATTATTTTATCTCTTCTTTCCTAATAGTACCATTTTAGCTATTACATATATGGATTTCTCATTAGATTCATATTTTTTATAAAAAGAGAAGGACTTTTTTGCTCTAAACAGTGGTGGATATCAATGTATATCCATGAATGATATAAATAAAAAATTTACATTATTTAAAACATTATTTTCTCCTCAAATATTACCACAAAATTTAGATTAACTCCTCCTTATTTTCCACATATATTTTATCAATCAGTTTCCTCGGCTCACTGTCCCCCCCCCCCCCACACACACTTGAATTCAACCTAGATCATGAAAAGTCTTTTATAGAAAGGTAGATATGGACTTATATATTTTAATGTGGATATATAAAAAATTAATTCATTGATTTTAAAGGCTACACTGATTAAATATAAAGGGAGTATTTCAAATAGAGTTCGCTATAAAAGGGGGATTTAAAACATTAGAATGCCTCAGTTATTTATAGCATAGAAAAATAAAATGATCTAACGTTTTTAATAGACAAATCATAAATTTAAGGTTATTAAAGTTTACCTTGGTTCACTCAAGAAAAATTTTATTTCAAATAAGATATAAAAATTTATTTATAATCCATATTATTAAGTGATAAAATATATTCGATAGCATGTCACGGTATGATATTTAAAGACATTGGGTTTTCATGACATTAATTTATTTATAATTTGGAAAAAAAATTAGAATTCATATAAGGTAATTAAATGGGTCAAATTAGTTTCTCAACCTTGTAATGGATTCAATGTTTTCATAGGTATTCATATTAAGCTCATAGGTTTTGAAAACATACTAAAAATAAAAAAAACACAAAATTTGAAGAAGAAAATAGAAAAATCTAGATTATATACCCTACACTTAAATGATGAAGTGTCCTTAATGTATTAAAATAGATTAATAATTTATGTCAATTTTATGTAGAATAAAAATATAAAATCAAGTTTTAAAGAGAGGTATAACCGAGTGGATTATTATTGATAGTTGGGTTGGAGGAGTGAAAGCTTCTCCAATGGATTTTAGGTTAGATTTCCATGGTAATTATTTAATATATTACCATTAATAGTTAATGGGTTTTATTCTCCTTCTTTCACAATCTATATGAAACCAAAAATGGTAGATATGAGTGACTATGAAAGGACCTTCCCTTTGTGAAAAAATCATACTTGATATTAACTTGAGTCTAGATTTGTAAAGTGACACTTATTATCCATGATAGAAGATTTTGGGTTTTATCAACTTATCATGAACCACTCGAGTTATTTATCTATAAATTTTGTGATTTTAAAAATATTCTCTTCTTAATTTTCTCCAATTATTTCAACTATAAGTTTATCAATTTTTTATATACTTCTACTTTCATATTCATTTCTTTGATAGCCTAGTATACTTTATGCTCCAACTCCCCAGGTAGATAGAAACTATTCACATAGATTAATTAGTAAGGCCTAATTCATATGTGTGTATTATACGATATCATGTAATCCCATAATTTTTCTTCCAACCTTTGGATCAAATCCTTCATGCCTGGTTTTATTTTATTTTTCAAAGTACATTATATTTCCCTATTAAAAACTTCATCTTGTCCATTTTCTGGGGATGTTAGGATGTAGATGTTTTATGATGTAATACGAACTTAATCAGTAGATTATCTATTATTTTAGTTAAAAATTGTGTCCCATAGTCACTAATGATATATCTTGGTACTCAAAACCTATAGAATATTTTATTCCCGAAAAAATAAAACACAACTTTATCATCATTAGTTTTTTTGTCTTGGGATTCCACCCATTTTGAAACATAATCTATAGTAAGAAGAATATAATAATTAAAAAATTACATAGAAAATTTTTCTATAAAGTATATTCCCTATAATTTAAAATTTTCACAAAATATTATGGATTTTTGAATAATCTCTTTTCTTTTTGAAATATTTCTAGAAAATTGGCCTTTTTCACACATCTTACAGTATTCATGTGAATCCCTGAATAGAATGGACTAATAAAAACCAAATTATAAATATTTTATTATAGTTTTTAAAACTATTAAGTGTCCCCCACAAACTAGGGTGTGAAAAAAATCAAAAATGAATTCAATTTCACTTAAGGGAAAATATCTCCTTAGTACTTTATCATTATAAATTTTCCAAAGTAATAGATCTTCCCAAATATAAAATTTGGATTTATATTTGAGTTTATGTTTTTTTTTTGGAGTTAATATGAGATTTTACAAGAGGATTTACTAAATAATTTACTATTTTTTGTACCATGGTACTTTCCTTTCAACTACCTAGAGTTGTTCTCCTATAATGTGGTTATTTAGTGAGTTTTGCTTTGTAATTTCTAATGCTTCAGTTTTGGGTACTCTACTTAGGTGATAATACACCTTATTTTGAACTCCTAATTATCTTTAATCTACAAGTTTAATTCTTGATGAAGAAGTATCCATATTATTATTTGGGATTTTGTATCTACCTTTTTCATTAAGTATCTAACAGTTGTATGGTCAAAAAAATATAATGACTTTAGTTCCATGAAAATATAATCTAAACTTATCTAAAGTAAAAAAACTATAAGGAACTATTTTATAGTATTTGTATAGTTAATCTGGATATCATCAAATACACTTGAGGAATAAACATTGACTTGTGGTTTGAATTCAATTGTTTTGGAAATAACTACTCTTATAGGTTAGTTTAAATCATTACACGGTTATTCTAATAGATGTTCCCAATTAGGTGGTTGCATTATTGGTGGGGTGATTAGTCTCCTCTTGATTTCATTAAATTATTCCACACATTAAACACTAAAATCAAAATTTTCTTTTTTAAAAATTATCCTAGAAATAAGGGGAGAAACCTTATTAAAATTATTTATGAATCTTATATAAAAACTTGTATACCTTTAGAAATATCTAATATATTTCACACAAGTTGGGTAGGTATAGGAATTTATTACTTCAATATTATATTTTTCTACCTTAATTCCTATTTTTGAAATGATATCCCTTAATATTATTCCCCTTTAAAATTTTAAATGTAACTTTTCAAAATTAAAAACAACATTTTTCTCAATTCATGTTTTCAACACTTTATCATGATTTCTTGAACAGTGATCAAAAGAATCTCTAAAAATAGAGAATTCGTCAAGGAATAACTCCATACGGTCTTTAATGTGATCTAAAAAGATACTAACCATGCACCTCTAAAATGTACCAGGGGAATTACATATTGTGAAAGGAATCCTATTATAGGAAAATGTTCCAAAAGGAAAAGTGAAGATTGTCTTTTATTGGTCATCTAGAGCAAATGGTTCCTTAAAATATCCTAAAACCCCATATAATAAATAATAATGTGTTCTTCCTACCAACCTTTCTAGATTTTTTTCAATGAAAGGAATGGGAGATTGGTCTTTTCTAGTGAATTGATTTGAATTTATATAATCAATACACACTCTCTAGCTATTTGGAATTCGCACAGTGATCAATTAATTTTTCCCATTCCCCATAATGTTCAGGCTGATTTTCTTGGGAACTACATGGATGGTTTTAACCTATTTTGGCTCAAAAATGAAATAAATTATGTCTAATACTAGAAACATACCTATTTAATTTTTTTTACCACCTTCATTATGGTGGTATTGAGCCTCATTTAGGGCTTCTTAACAGGTATGGAGTCTCCCTCAAGTAGAAATCTTTGTGAAAATATTTTGGAGTTTATGCCTCGAATAAAACCTAAAATACAACTTATAGATCTAACATTTTATTTTAAAAGTTAAATAAGACTATATTATTGACTAGATAGTAGTTTATTAGAAATTATTTATGGTATCTTTTATACTTCCATGATATATACAAATTTTAAATTTGTGAGAAGTGTTTTTAATTCCATATTTTAGAGTTATTCAAGAGATGATATTAAATTGAGGTTCCCTAATCCTTAGGTTTTATTTTTCTGCATGTAAAGAAATATATTATCCTATTTTTCATTAAATAAATCATCATATTCACTGGAAAACTTATATTTTACCACTTAATAAAATTTGAAAACATGATTTCTAGAATATTTAGAATTCTTTACAGCCAAATTTTTCATAGAATTTTCAATAAAAAAATGTTCTTCAAAGGTTAAAAATTCAGGTACCATGACTGAATTGTCAAAGGGTATAGCCTCTTTAAATTTATATAGTGTAAAATTTTAATTGTCATCAGAATGGTGCCTCATGGAGTCAAAAATATTTAAGTGTATTATATTGTCTCTCATATGTATGGTGAGTGTTCCTTTATGGACAATGATGATGGTCATTATCATATTTGAAAATGTTCTCCCAAATATGATGGGTGAGTCTCCTTATGTCCTATCCTCATCCATTTTGAAAAAATATAAATTAGTTAGAAATAGTAGATCTTGTAATTTTATAAGGATATCATCCATCACACCTGTTATAAAAATAGTAAATCATTTTTTAAGTTGGACCACAACTCTTGTGGGATTAAAATATCATATCATTAAATATGAAAATAAAAAGTGATCCATAATATTTATTGAGGAACCAATAACACAAAAATATTCTAAAAAAATATAAATGATCAATAGTGCAAGGGATAGAAACTTTCTATGGATGTAGACATTTCATTGGGTAAATGAGGTGTGAACAGGGATGAGCCACTTTTCCTAAGATTATCTTATGATTACCATTAAGCTGCATCTTATTTTTTAAATGATACTTGAGAAAATTAGAAAACCTATGAATTAGTTTGAGTGTTTTAAGAAGGGTAATATTTATTTCAACATTCTATAAAGTTTTTAAAATTTCTTTTTTAATTGATTCATCTTGAATCTACTTTTTTGTATCATTCTTGATGGGAATGGTTGGGGTAATTATTTATTCTCCATTTTTTGATTTTTTATTGGTTTTTATTATCTATTTATCCTTAGATAATCTTTATCTTCTTTATTATTTTAATTTCTTACTTATTCTTGGTTGTATTGAATTTCATAAATCTATCATGAATTTTAAGATTTTTTCCCTCATGTTCAGGTTTATTTTTCATAGATTCGGGTGTTTTGATATCTTTACAACTTCTTTTTGTTACCATAATTATATTATTAATTTTATTTGAGATTATATGAGATGGTAATTTCTTGGTATTCTTGGATAGAAGTCCAATAAGTCAACAAAGTTGGTTTTTAAACTAATCTACTTTATTTTCTATCTCATCAGCCTTGGATTGTTATTGTGTAGGTGGTGGTACAATTGTTGAAGATTTTTTGTAGGGATTATTTTATTTAAAAGTAGGTTATTATTATAAAGTGGTGTGGTTATAAGATTTGTTATAATATTATCAGGATGGTGGTTTTTGGTATTATTGTTTTTTGAATAGGGTTTGAGGTGGGATTTGGTTCGGTGCAAAGGTTTTATCCTGATTCTATTGACTTCAAAATCCTAGTTGTTATTTTGGGTTATCTTTACATGGGTAGTTTTTTAGGAATTACCTTAGTGGTAAAGGTACTTCACAACTCTCTATAGCCTATAATATTTCTCACTGGTCAGTGAAATGATTAGGTGAAGAGCATAAACCACATACCTTAGTTGGTGATTGTTGTTCACTAATTTATTTCAAATCCATCTATCTCACCAAACTAGTTAGCTCCTAAAGTTTTTATTTTATTAATATGATGAGTCAAAAGTTTTTACCTCATGAATAAATATTCTACCCATAACTCTTGTACTGAATTTTTGGGAATATTTTATAATGTTCTCAATTAATTTTTTGGATTATTTTGGTGGCTGATTAATCAAATCTCCACTAGATGATACATACAAAATATTTTTATCATTTTCTAATAAGTATTGGTAAAATAACATGAGGATATGGTTCTATTTAATAACATGATGGCAACATTTGGTACCCACCTTTTGGAATCTCTCCCATTACTCATAGTGAGTCTCTCAAGATTCTTATATGGTGGTGTATATCTCTTTCATTATTATTATGCTCCTGGAGGTTGGAAAAATATTTATATGATATATTTTTGTAAGTATTCATCATCATAGATCTCTCCAAGTTTCAAGTTATACAACCACACTTTGTAAACTCCATATATTGAAAAGGGGAATTACCTACACTTGATTTGTTCTTCAACTACTCCGTGAATCTTCAAAGTTGAGCAGACATGTTTAAATTATTTTATGTGGAATTTTGGGTCTTCACTTGCAAGACCTTGAAACTCCAACAAAATTTATATTAACACAATTTTTTAATTATAAATTATTTTGTAATTATATAATTAAATGTTTTTTTGTTAGAAAACTAAGTTGAACACAAGTCTCTTAGGGCTTGGATAGGGTTTATTTCAATTATAGTGGGCTCATAGTGAACACTTGAAGTTTCACTAAAGTATATAAGGTTTATTTCCTCAAAATAAATGTCTAATTTAATGTTACTAAGTCTAGTTATAGGTTTCATTCAATTTATGGATCTGAATGGTAAATATTATCATTATAAGTCCAATCCATTCAATCATAAATGTTAAATTTATCAATGTATCCCCAACAACAGCTTCATGTTTTTTGACACACATTTTTCATGAGGTGTCAAAAAATAATTTACTTCCTAAGATAATGTAGAAGTAGTGGTTACGCTTTGTTGTATCTAGACAAGATTGCACTAAATCCATTTTGTACTCGTAGGTTAATAAAAAAGGTTGTTTGGGTTTTGAAAACAAAGTAAGTATAACATAAATATTTGAAATCGGATTATGTAAAATTGATCAGGTTAGGGTTGGATTTCCAATTGTAATGTTATCCACATCTATAATTATTAATATATTATTATTATTAACTAATAAGTGAGTGGTTCTCCAACCACTTATCCTTTCACCCTTAGATGAATGATATTAGTGATATTATCCTAATAAAATATTTTTTTGGTTTACCCTCTTTCCTTTGTGTGAAAGTAAAATAGTAAATCAACCCTAGTTCACTAAGGAAATACCCATATAGGAGTTATTATTCTAAGTAATCTAGGAGTAACCACTGGTATTTCCTCATATTCCAGTAATCGCTTAACACTTCAACACTAATCACAGATCATTACATTGTATATAGTCTAAAACTAAGTGGAGGAATATAATGGATCATCAACTAAGGAAATAAAAAATAAACATAATTAAATCAAACACAACCACATTCAAAATTAAAATTTGTTACTAAATTGTGAAATCAATCAACCCGAAAGTATTTATTATATTTTGGAAATGAAAATTCCAATGGTTAACAAAATTGACATCATTAATGCTCTTAGAATTATAGATGGTTTCTTTCCTTTCACCTATAATTGTTTACCCATGTTTTGGGGTAAACCATGTGTCGTTAATTTTTCTCACATTTTCAACAAAATAAAAAAATGACATCTTGGAAATGCAAGATACTATCAATAAAAGGTAGGGTCATTCTTGTGAAAGATGTGATTGTTTCAAAGTTTGACTACTAATTTATGGTTTATAAATGGTTGGATTCCCTTATAAAAATTTTAAAAACTTATATTAAGAACCTTGTATGGAATGGAATAATTCTTCAAGGAATACTTGTGACTACTTCATGGAAACAATTTTGTTAAATGGTTGAATTTGGAGGGCTTGGAATTAAAAATATTTTCACCTTTAAACAATATCTATAGGATAACTTCATGTTGAGGCTCATCAATTAGAATTCAGAGACTCTTACTTTTATAGGACATTGATTTTCAAGGATTAATGCTAGAAATTTAAACTACATGTATTATTCCATATGATCTTCCTTGAAGTCCTCCATCTCAACTATTACAATGGATTATCACTCGTAATTCACCTAAAAATATTCCCTCAATTTCTGGTTAGATAACTGGAAATGTATGCATCTTATTAATGCTTTAAATACTCCTAACCCATCACTTGACACAAAGGTTTTAAGCAAAGATAAATGGAGGCTTATTTGCTAATTCTCCCTACTAAAATCAAATATATTTTCATGAATTACCATTTTACCAATGGTGATGAAAGTATTATACTAAAAATTTCTTCAAAATGGAGACTATATTCGAAGATATTTTATCAATAAATTGTGTATGGAAATGATAATAATTGGTATGAAAGCTTGAGAAAATGTTGGATACTCTAATCTAGGTTTTCTCTTGGATGGAATATAATTAGCGTTAATATCCTGACTATGTATTTCCTATAGATTTCCAGTATCAACCCTTTCTCAAGGTGTGTTCTTTGTAACCAATATCAGGAGTACATAGACCACCTGTTCCCCAACTACATAACTATTTATGTTCTCTAGATAGTAGTGGTTGAGATCTTCAAGGTCGCGCTCACCTATACACCATTCATCAGGGACCAGATTGTTGGATCTGTTGGGATTCCACTTCCAATAAATTTCTGAAACTTTTCATAGTTTCTAGTATGAAACTCATTAATTTTATATAGACCAGGCAGAATAAAATGGTCCATGAAAATATATCCTTCTATATACAGTTGGAGATGGTTCGAATGATTTTTGCTGGGAAACCTGAAAATATGATTCATAATGTAATTTTAGATAAATATATTCACGATTTTATCATGATTAAGCATCTTGGAATTACAAGTAATTTTCATCTACCTTCTAAAACCTTATAGATCATGTCGATCCATCCATTTTTGGGTTGGGTGAAGTGCAACATAGATGGAGCTTCAAGAGGAAACCTAGGTCATGTGTAACAACCTGATATTTTTAAAAAGAATAAAATTATATTTAATAAAATAAAGGACACAAAACAAAACTGACTTATATTGTATTACAAAAAACAGAAAAATTCTTCAATAGTTTTTGTTACACACAAGACTGTGTTTTACCAAACCAAAACCACTGATGATATTTTTCACCATTATAACTAAGTTGTTAAATTGCTGGGTATGAATAGTATTAACTACTTTAGGAAATATAGAAATATATATATAAGTTACTAAAGATAAATTATTTATAAATTTTTAGTAAATAATCGATCCGTTTTGGGAAAAGTTTTTTTATTCATCAAAAATATGTTTTCTTCAATAATGATTTTTATTGTTTTTCACAAAAAAAATATTAAAATAAATTTTTGAACTTTTAGAAAATTTTCTTGATAAAATTAACTTAATTTTTGGAATCAAAATACAAAAATTCAATTTTTTTTAAATTTTTTTATTTTTCAAAAAATATTGATTTTTTAGTGAATAGTGAAAAATACCGATTTTTTTAAAAAGTATTTTATTTTCAATAAATTAAATAATTTAAAAGTCCCAGTATTTTTTGAATATTTTTTAAAATAACTAAATTTATATTTAATCCAATTAATTACTTTTAATCAACTTTATATTGGTTTTTATTATAAGTGTTTTTTGGATTAAAAATGGGTTTTTCTAAAAACTGTTTTAAAATGCATAATGTTTCTTCATTTAATTAGTTAAAATAAAACCTAATAGGGATTGTTTTAAATTAAATTTATAGATTATATATCAGTATATATTAATTTAGTTTCATACAATGATTACTATTAATTATAGAGTTAATATAGAATCATCTATTCTAAAAAATACTCTTCATAAAAACTCACTATTTTGCCGAGTCTGCGGGATGAATGTTAAATTAAATGATTTCATGTAACACCCGAGAGTTTTATGAGAAATATTTTGTTTTTATATTATATAAATCATCAAAATAATCTTTCACTACACAAAACACTAGCTTGGCTTGGTTTACACACAATCGCGACCTTCCTCAATAGCTTGCGTCGTACGCAATACCGAGTTTCACTAAATAATGATATGCTATTAAAATATTATTAAAACTAACCGTTATGAATAGTAATACCCACTTTTTGGAATTTTTTAAATTTCATCTTTCAAAATGGACTTCATTTTTGGACTCGGAATATCGAAATTAGAATAGGGTGAAATTTTGGTATTTTTCTGAAAACTTCCAATTTTGGATGAATAGTGAAAACACTGGGTTACTATTTAAAAACCGACTTTTTATTTAAATAATTATTTATTTTATTTAAATTTATTTTAGGTAAAAATTGATACATAATACCTTTATAAGTTAAAATTAATTCATTGGAGTCATTTTATAATAATTTTAGATATATAAAACGTTTATTGAACTTTTCACCGTCTTTTACCCACCTCCTAGGAGAATTTGAAAATTTACATAAAACATAATTTTACTGCTTCTGTGAGTAGAATTTAGAAAATCCTAGAGACAAGGTTAATATCAAGGAATAAAATGTGGTTCAATGAGATGAAAATAATTTTTGGTGAATAGTAACTTTTTACTTTTTTCCCACGGTAAAAAGTAAATAGGGTAATTAAGGGTAAAAATGATATTATTATTACCCTAACAGATGTCCTAATTCTATTGGATAAGTTTAATTCGACAAAAAACAACCTTAGGAATAAAATATGACCATTTAGGCCTACATGGATTAGATTAGGACATTTATTATTAATTTATTTAAAGAAGGGTTCAAATAGTTAAAATCAAATTTTAATAACTAAATCATTTTTAATATAGGGTTATACAAAAGATAAATTCTACTATAAATATTAATTAGAAAGATAAAAATATTTCCTACATAATGGTATTTTATTTTTAATTTTTAGACTTTAAATAATTTAATTTATGTATGAAACAATGATGATGCAGTAATTATCTTATTAATGAAATATTGACATAATTGATGTTATAAATACCCAAATAAATGTAATTTGAGACTTTTTATGAATTACAATAATTTTCTAGGTTAATATTACATATTATTACTTATTTAATTAACTTTTTTCGAACTAATATTTCTGTTATGATTTTCACAAAAATCAATTACCAAATAGTGTCAAAAATCAATTACCAAATAGTGTAAAAGTTAAATTATCTAACTTAAAGTTAAATCTAAATGATAAGGTTAAAATAGAAACCTAAACTTGTCTAAATTCTATTTTATGAGAGGATTTTGACCCATACCCACCTTAGCTTTGAAATAAATCAATTTCAAGCTATTAAAAACTGAATATGACTTTATAATAAAATAATATTTTTAGTTTCTCCTAAGGTGCCCCTCTCCTCCCTTATAAAAGGGTACCTCCTCCCTCTCTTCCTCACAACACTTTGAGCCTTCCAGCTCAGCCAAACCCTGAACAATTATCTTCTCAACTTCCCTATAAACATCCTAGTGGTCTTGGTATTCTTCAAAGTCCAATTTTAGTGCCCTAAAAGGAGGTCTCAAAGAGGCGCTTCAAAGAAGAGGTAAAGTCCGTTACCGATTATTTCAACTTTATTTCTTCTTCCACTTATTCTTATTTAGTGGTTTAATTATGAAGTAATAACATCAGTATAACTCATATAATGATATGTTATTATAAGTATGAAACAACCCTATTTCTCCATCTATCCATCCTACGGAAAACGAAATCACCGCGTGTGCGTACGTACGGAATACCGTCTCCACGCCGTGGTGTAATCTATTTTCCACCACCACCTTTCTTGGATGGGTATAATGGTGTAAAGAATAACTATATATGATTATTTTAAAGTGATATTGATTCTGAAATAGTATACATATACTCCAATACAATTCCACGATCATGGGAATGATATCATCGCTCGTGCGTACGTACGGAATATCGTCTCCATGATGTGATGCGACTCGTTCTACATGATCTTAATTGCATAATGATTATATAAATGAATTTAATAAATGAATATGATATATATTACACTAATACAATTCTGGAATTGATATATATATAACCTAAAAATAATAATGAGAATTTATTCGGCAAAACACGCATAAGAACAAAAAGTAATAAACACCCGAATAACAAGTAGTAATGAAATATTACTAATAAGAAGCTAAGAATATAACCATATATGATATCATAAAAATAATTATGATTCTGTAATAAGTCAATAACATTATTTAAATCATTATACAGGAGGTTCGGACACTTAAGAAGCAAATCGGACCTAAGGTAAGGGACAATCTCGCAATCTCAATTTTTATCCGAGATTGTTTATACTTCAGAATTTACTGGGGAATATTTAACATCCACATCCTTGTTTCCTCAATATATAATATTTTTTATATCTTCCTACCATTTTTTAAATCCAATTTTACCCTTCGGTGATTTTTTAGTAAAATATATGAAAGGAATCTTTTGTCATTTTTCGTACGAGGTACTTTTTGACTTTTCCGACAAAAGTACGAGAAGAATGTTTTTTTTAACTTATACAGCATGAATGGATTTTTAATAAATTATTTCCAAGAAGCTTCCTTTACAAGTTTTCAATTTTATTTTTAATCAACTTATTTTAGTTTAAAATTTTATGACATGTTAAGAAATGAAAAATGTTTTTTAAGTAGAAATGATATTTTCCTCAAGAATGGAGTTCACGTGTTTTATCAAAATAATTTTCCATCTAAGATAATATAGGGTTCTGTTTCTATCCCTATTATTACATTGATTTTATTATGTTGTGATGGAATTATTTTTATGAATTCCTTTATCTTATATGAATTGTTTTATGATGTTATGATGTTTAAGATTCCCATTTTTTTTACATGGGTTATGCAGTGATGTATGATTTTTGATTTTGTGGAACACATAAGAATGGTATCATTATGAGATGGGTGGGACCTATATCTCACTCCAATTCATTGGGTAAAGATTTATATCTCATGAGATGGACATGGCTAGAATGGCAGGTTAATCCGGTTTAGTTAAATAGGACTGAAAAGAGGAGTGAACTCGGTTCAGAAATGGACTTTGTCCGCTAAGATAGTCTTGGCAATGAGTCTTGACTACTAAGAAATGATTCTATATGATTATGTGTGTATGCCACAAAGTTTCATGTTTTAAGTTATGATTATTGGGATTAAATTTCACTACTATGATTTATCCCATGTTATGAAATTATGATTTCTTTTTCAGGTTAAGATTTCCAAAATTTTATGTTCTTATGAATATGATGTGATTGGTTTTTCTTTTGTTTACCCTTACTGAGCATTTGAGCTCACCCTTTTGTATGTTTTCTTTCCCCAGGTCAAGAAGAAGGTTATTAAGTAGGATATGCCAAAAAGGGCTCTAGATATGATTAAATAAATGGGAGACAATGTAGATGCTTTATGAACCAGTTGTTTATGTTTCCCAGTTTCTAAAGACACTATACCTATACGGTCCTTTCATGGTTTTGTTATATCTTGTAATAAGTGTACTTCAATTTTGAAGTATTAACAATGTATGTAAAGTATGGGTCGTTATATTTCACATCTATGAATTGAATTTTCCAAAATGGATTCCAAATTTTTAATTATAATAATTTATAATATCCTATAATTTTAACATAACTTTTAACCTAAATGAATAATGAATGCTATAAAAAGTAATTACTGCGGTTAAGGTAAAAATTGATTTATCAAGGGGTTAAAATAGAATGGTAAGAGTGAAAATGAACTAAAATATTATCTTAATTTTATTTAATGTATTTATCTAGACCTTCAAAATAAAATTATATGAAATATAGAAATCACTTGCCACTTTCATTTGGATATGACCCATAAATAAGTTAAGTAATTAAAAATACAAAAAAGGTACTTTTCCCCATTTTAATTTCTATAATGTTTTTGGATAGGGACAAAAACAAAAAAGGTTAGGTTATAGATACTATTTTGAAATATAAATTAGTTTTTTTATCAAAATAATTGAAATTTAATTTTTAGAGATGAAATAATTACATAGAATGCTTATGAAATGTCAACATAGTAATTATTTAGTTAGAAATTAAATGAAATAAATGATATTAAAATATTAAAAGTAAAGTAAATTGAGTAAATTATTATGTTAAATTAATTTTTTAGATTAATATATCATTTCAAATAGGATTCATAATAATATATTCTAATTCCATCATTTTATTGATATTTTTTAAATTCAAATTAAATTAATAATTTCAAATTTTACATTAATGTTATTTTATAATAAATAGTATTTTACTAAATGATTTAAAATTCATAAAAATAATATATTATTCTAAGTAATTTTTAAATGATATTAAATATCCAATATTTTATATTCATGGACCAATTATTAATTTATAATGAATATATTTACCACTAAAACTAAAAAACTATGTTAGCATGGATAATGTTAAAAAGGGTGTTTTTGCACGTTATATGTGCTTCTGTTAAAATTAATTTTTAAAACACATGGGAATTTTTATCTGATGAATTTTATTTAATAATTATAATCAGTAGTTACAAATTATATAATAATTATAACTTTAATTTAGTCTTAATGGATAAATTACTTAGGTTATAAAACTAGTCACCATACTCAAAACCCAAAATGAAAAAAAATTAGGAAATATATGTGTTAAGAAAAAAAATATTTCAAACATGTGTTTTAATGTGTGTTTTAGATTTTGATCAACCATATAATCCCTAAAATACATTAATTATCAATTTATCCACTTTAGGTAATATTTACCTTCAAATAGTTAAAAAATTTGGGTATTTACAAATATTTCACTCCTCCTCAACTATAAAAGGTCACTTGCTCCCTTCACTGTTCACACCTATAATGAAATTTGGATCATAAAACCCCTAAAAATCACTTACTAACATCCATAAACTCATCATAGAATCATTATTTTGGGCATAAATACAACCATTCAAGGCTTTATTGCAAACCTAAGGAGGATACCCGAAGAAGAGGTAATGTTCTTCAACGAGCATCTTTATTTTACTTCTTTCTTCATATCCTTAAATTATTCTTAAACCTTGTTGATATAATAACCTCATAATATTAAATATACTTATTTATTTTAATGTTAATTTTAAGACATAAAACCCCAAACTCTTTCATAAAATGGGTTATGAAATCATTATTCGTGTGTATGGAGGACTACCCCCTCATGAAACGATGTCATTAATTTTCCCATTACCAACTATCATGATTGGATATGATGATGGATATAAAGTTTATATATGAAATTTATAGAATAATTATACCTAATGAGTCATTATATCATATATATACCCATTTCATTTCCATTCCATAATGGATACGATAGCATCGCTTGTGTGTACAATGAACTGCCGCCTCGTGAAGCGATGTGATTCGTTTTTCACCAACAAGTTACATGGAAGATAATAATGGTAAATATAATAAATATATGGGATATACATGAAATTTTAATTTTATTCATGAAATATTTATCATTTTGGGAATATAATATATCATTTACCTTTTTACATTTTAACTCACTGAAAAAAATGATAACATCATTCGTGGACATGTGGACTATCGCCTCCTCAAGGAGATGTGATTATTTTTTTCACCAAAACATAAAATAAATGATATATAAGTATATATAATTAAATAATATATTATTTATGTTATTATTAAAATTATTCAAATATAATATAGTACTTACCTTCTTTCCATAATGATCATTGAAAAATAGAAATGTTACTCATGTGTACGTACGGCATATCGTCTCCATGATTTTAATGTTAGTTCATTTTTTATAACCATATTTCATGATGGGTTTAAAAATTATAAATTGTGTATATATATTATAATTATATAATTATTATTATTCTTTATATGTTTAAATAATGATCACATATACCATAGTCAACCTACCAAATTTATTTTTGACACATAAGCTGGATATGGTTGAAACATCGGACTTAAACTTAATTGATTAAGTAATTAAATATAACTTGTTTATAAGTAAACTAAAATTAACAATAAATTTTAAAAAAAATATCATGTAATTAAATAATTACCATAATTTTATTATTTAGTAGGATAGTGAACAATCATGATGAATCGAACTCGATGTGAGGGTTTTCTCGTCTCACTTTTGTTTCTATGAGATATATGTAATATTCACCACTTATTTTTATTTTGTGGTGTATATAATTTCAATTAATGTATTTTATTATAATTTTAGTTGGATTTATTTGTATTTACATATCCATTTTAGGGTCTCTCTTCACTGGGGTTTTTGTTTTCAAAGTTACCAAAGCGATAATGGATTTTTCTCACGGTTTTCCTTCTTTGAGACTTATGTTGTGTTATAAACCTATCTTATTTTATGATGTGCATATAAATCCCATTTTAAATGTAATATAATTAATTTATTTATTCTAATTATATTTTAAATTTTTTTTAATGTTATACTTTCATGGGGCTTACGATTCCAAGATACAAAGGTTATAAGAGTTTTATGTTACAATTTTAGGCTTTATCATGATTGTTTATGATTATGATTCTAATAATGAGTTATTATGATATATATATATATCATGAAACTATTAAATTTTATTACCCTATTGTTATTAATGATATTTATAAGTAATGGTACCTTTTTTCCACTCTTTGGTACATAAAATTGTTGAAAAGGTGTTTTTAAGAAAATCCAACTTTATTTCTCTCTTCGATCGGAAATCTGTTATCTTCCAAAGACTAGTTTTCTCAAAAAGTTTTCCAAAATGTGTTTACCCTTTTAAAAATTATTTATTAAATAAATTTTTACCCATTTTTTCTTTACAGTATGTATGAAATAACATGCCGAAATGACCATAACTTCGTTGAATCCTACTTTTAAAGTTTATAATATTATTTTTAATGAATTTTTTTTCTTAATATTCTATCAATTCTTGGTTTTAAAAAAAAAATTAAAAAAAATGATTTTCAAAATGTTTTGTGTTTTAAAAAGTTATTTTCAAAATGAAAAGTATATTTTCCTCAAGAATTTTTTTTAATGATATTTCCATTCATCAATATAAACAACCTTTTTTGTCACTTATACTCCACTAGGAATATTTGGTATTTATACAATCCTAATTATTTCTCTGGATGGAGTAATATTGTTTCAAATATATTAGTATGAGACTCATTTATCTTCCACGGGTTAATCATGTTTCATAGAGATTGTTGTGAAAATCATTTCTTCTCCAGGGTTCAATCATTTTTAAGAGATATTGACATGAAACCCCTTTATTTTCCATTGGATAATCAAGTTATAGAGTGAATAATGATTTTTCCTATGAGATTTATGATGAAATGAAATATCTATTTACTTTATTCATGTAGTGGTTCTTGGAAATTATATACTATGGGTGTTCCCAGATAGTGTTGTGTGACCCCGTAATAGCTTAAATGATGGGTATTCCATGATAGATATCTAATGCATTGGGTAATGATTATGTTCTATAGGTAATTATATTGGAAGTTTTCAATATGTTTGTTCCAACTGTAAGGGTTATGTAAGGGTTTTATAAGGGTTTTAGGAGATGGTCTTATAAGATACCATGTGTTTTATATATGATTTTTATGGGGTTATAATGTTTCATTTGATCTATATTAATATTATATGCCTCTTGATTAGTGATTCTTATGATTATTTCCTTTATTAAAGCCTTATTCCATGTTTTAATGTTTGATGATATAGGTATTGATGGGTATTAATATTATTATGTTATACTCATGTACTTTGATTATGTCATCATACCCTTATGCTCTTATTATTTTCATTAATTAAATTCATTTGTTAACTATTATTTTTTCCCTTACTGGTAATTTGATATCACCCTTATCATGTTTCATTTTCCCCAATTTATAAATAATGAGGTTAAAAAAATATTTCTATAATGTATTTCATATGGATGATGATGATAACTTAATCTTAAATAAGAAAATTTGGGTTAAGTAGGAGAAATGATCATTTTATAACATGGGTGTTGTTTATGTAGGAGTTTCTCATAATTATCTAAAACTCTAAATGTAAAAGTTACTCAAAAATATAAGTGATATAACTTATCCTTCTGATTTTGTAATGTTTGGATAGAAAATAAATGGTTAACAATTATAAACATCAAAAATAGAAATATAATGTTTATGATTTTAGCAATGGATCCAGGAGTGTGGGTTATGGGCTGTTACAGTTGGTATAAAAGGTTATCTTAGATAATTTTGTTTATTATTTTGTTTTAGTGTGAAGTTATATTAATAATTATGGATACCATCATAGGTCTATAATATTAAGGTTGATCATGAGTTCAAATTATTAGACACTCCATTTGATGTTTTATGTAGTAAAAATTTTAAGGTTATTAATGACATTTTATTTTGGAGATGTTTTATTGGATTGGGGTATTTGTAACCCATAAGATCAAAAATAATTATTATTTAGAGAGAAATTCTATTTTCATGATTAAATAAAAGTAAAACCCAAAGGAAGGGTGGAAACTTATCACATCTAAAAAGTATGAGGGGCTTGAACCTACAACCAAAGGGAAATAAGAGTGTAGCACCTACCACTAGCCTATACAATGTCCTAGTTAGTATGACTTTTTTATAGGTAAATATTCTTTTTATTTCAGAAACATATGGGATTTTATTTGAGGAAAAATGGTTGATTTATCTTGGAAGAATATACGATCAAATCCTTCAAATATTTAGGTTTCGGACTCATTCAGAAAATGTTTAAAGAATTTTAAGGATAATTAATTATGTAATGATTTGGTTTGAACTTTGGGTATTTATTTTTGGATATTAGTGTATGAAGTTTTATTTTCTAAATTATATAATTATATGTAAGCCATTTTGGTTTTGGTTAATGTACAAAGATAATAGGAATATATTGTTATGCTTTTTGGGATTATATGGTCCTTTGAAAGTATATTTTAGTGATTTAGGAATTAAAAATTCATCCAAAATACACATCATTTGGAGAAAAATATGATATTGTGATGGTAATTGATTAAATTATTATGTTTTACTCATCATGAAAGTATATTTCCATGTTCTATTAATCTATATGGTAAGATAATTCTTTAACTATGTGAAATTAATCATGAAAAAAAAGTATTATCATAGTACCTTAAATTCTGATGAACCAATGTTCCTTTTTATCATCACATATTTATGGTTTTTAGGCCCTTAACTTTCCATTCATCATTCACTTGCTTGTGATCAATGACCTCAATCACTCTCTATAATTATTTACACTTTTCTTCTATTCCCACTTATTCTCTCCTATTTGGAAACCTAGTTATGTACTATTCCCTGTGACCTTTTTACTTCCCTTTATATCATATCAAGGGGATTTTTTATTAACACTTTTTATGATGAGTTTATAAAAAATATATTTTCAAATTTCCATCCTTTGATTTCTGAGATAAAGTTCAAATTGTGAGGATGCAACTTATTAAAGGGGTTAGGATGTAACAACCTAGGATTTTTTTTAAAGAAAAATTTATTCAACATTGTAAAGGGAATGAAACAATAAATTAGCTTGTGTTACATTCAATTATGGGTTTATTTAATAGCTTGTGTTATATGCATGACCAAGTTTTACAGAAAATAAAGGACCCATGATATATTTTACCATTATAGCCTAGATGTTAAATTGGCATGTATGAATATTATAACTAATTTATGAAATATATAAATATATATATAAATTTATTAATCAATATAAATTATTGATAAATGTTTATTAAATATTGAATCAATTTCTAATAAAGTGATTTTATTCTTCAAAAATATGTTTTCTCCAAAAATGATTTTTAATGCTTTTCATGAAAAATTATAATAATAAGTTATTGTAAATTTTAGAAACTTTTTTTGATAAAATAAACTTAATTTTTTGAATTATAATATCAAAAATTACTTTGAGTGAAATTATTGGATTTTTCCAAAAATATTGATTTTTTAGTAAATAGTGAAAAATACCAATATTTATGAAAAGTACTTTATTTTCAATAAATTAATTAATTTAAAAGTCCCAATATTTCTTGAATATTTTTTCAAGTAACATAAGTTATATTTAATCCACTAAATTACTTTTAATCAACTTTATATCAGTTCTTAGTATATGTTTGTTTTGGGGTGTAAAAATGGGTTTTTCTAAAAACTGTTTTTAAATGCATAATGTTTATACATTGTAATTAATTAAAATAATACATAATGGGGAATATTTTAAATTAATTTATAGATTATTTATCATTAAATATTAATTTATATTCATACAATTATTATTAATAATCATATAGTTAATATAGAATCATATTTTTCTAAAAAACTACTCTTCTTAAAAACCTATTGTCTAGCCGCATCTGTGGGATTAATATTGAATTAGATTTTACCAATTATGTGAGTTGAATTTTATAAAATGTATTAAATATTTATAAGCATCATAATTTATAATTTCTAATAATTTAAACTTATTTTTTACCTGAATTAATAGTGAATACAGTAAATATTAATCATCATGGTTAAGGTAAAAATTGATTTACTAGGGGGTTAAACTTGAATGATAAGAGTGAAAATGACCAAAAATATTATATTAATTTTATTGAATAATTTTATTTTTACCATATACATAAAATTATATAAAATATTTAAATTCATTTCTACTTTCCTTTGAATATGAACCATATAATAAGTTAAGTAAAGAAAATGACCAAAAATATACTTTTCTCCCTTTTACCAGAGAAGTCCAGTCAGAGGAAAAAGCCTCTGAATATTTATTAAAAAGAAATAAAAAGTATGAAAGAGAAGGATATGGGGATTATATATTTCCCACATCCATCAAAATAAAGACTATAAATCATAATATTATAATTCATTCCCATAACCATACTCATCAGTTATTTCCCATTCTGATGGAGAGTTACCTTGATTGAACAACTTAAACATCTCAACATCAATCCTTCGTGACACCTTATAAGAGGACCTGTTAGGCACAGTCCTTATAAAATTGGAGAAGTCTTTCCTCAACCTTCTCTTTGGGGGAGCAGAGACGAATCTCCTGTCATCAATCATCTTTTTCTTCCCATGTGTGATGATGTCTTTGAATAAAGCTACACCACAACTCAGGGATTGAGTAGGGTTGCTTTCAACAAACTTTTCATCATCAGTAACATTTACCCACCTTTTAGAAACTTGAAAATAACAATGAATTTTCTAAATATCCTCATGGAAACTAATGTTTTGTATGTCAGATCCATGATCCCCATCTCTTGGGTCCTATACTGGCATATCTGAACCTTTTGGTTGTACAAAGACACATCCCATGAATTGAGGTTTTATATTAGTATCTTCAAAAACCAAACATTGAGTATCATCACCAGTATCTATAACATCATCAACTACCTTATTCATCATAGTTTCAGTGCTTGGGTCCAATTAGACCTCCCTCTCCCCATTCGCAACATCTTCATCTTAAACCAGACCAATATCTTCCCTACCAGTTTCTCTCAACTGATAACCATTCCCTGGAGTATCATCACAAACAAGTTTTCCATCCAAGAATTCCTTATCCACTTCAAAAACCTCAATTTGGTTAAAATGTTCATTCTTCATATCCATATTAGCATCCACCTTTGCACTAAATTGTGCATCCTCTGCTACCACGTTTTCACTCGGGAGACCTGTATTTTCATGAGAGTCATCTGCTCCTCCAATAATTTCACTTGTATCTTCCATAGTACCCTAGTTCCCAAATTCTCCTGAAGCACTTACGAACTTCAAGTCCCATTTTAATCTATAAAATATTACATTGACCTTCCGATCAAGAGTTAGTAGCTATTTTTTTAGCATCATTGCTTCACCCAAACTCATAGGACCAGCATCCCTACCAGAAGTTCAAATAGAACCCTCACATCCCTCAGTTGACACATTACATTCTACATCTGGGAGTTTTCCAAGATAAACATAAGCACCACCTGGGTACTAGTTTTCCTAATCACCCAAACTAGTTCCCTGCTGTAGCAACCTTCTATGCCTACAAGCCATCATGTTATACACCAATTTCTTACACGATGAATAGAAATCACACCATGATTCAAAAACAACCAACTATTCATATTGAAACTCCTCACCCACATCAATCCATAAGGACTCAACCAACTCTTGAGACACATCAAATTCAACACATACCCTTGGTAAAATCGGGTGACACACCACCCTATCCCTACTATCTGAGCAGAGATATCACCCTACTAGGTTTGCAAGCATCTGAAGGATCAAATGATTTTTATAGTGGAGTGGGAGTTCTAGAAATCTTACCCAAACTACCATTTTTAGTGAATCATGTTTCATATGAAAATCATACGACCACTTGAATAGAAAAAAAATGGGATCCATCACATATACGGGGCATGCTCGACCAGGCAAGGATCATATCATCTTTAGATGAAAATCAAATCATGATATGTTTGGATTAAAGAAGCCCTACCATCGCTCTCTCCTATATACCCCATGATCTAAAAATCAAGCGATCGAAGGAGTCCACCGATGGACATTGAAGTTTGAATCATGCAATCAAGGTTAGATGTAATAGAGAAGAGGCATCAGTGAATTCCAAATCTTAGAGCGACAGTTGTGAGAATCCATCGAACCACTCACAGACTTTCGAACTAAGGGAGAATTGAGGGAAATAGGGGATGAAATTAAGATTCAATAAAGGGAAAAATGTGGTTTTTAATCCCTAAAAATAGGTAGTGGAAGAACCTCCCCCACTGAGGAAAGAGGTCCAGTGTGGTAACCACCGCCGCCTAGGGTTTGGTAGTAGGAGGCATCGACCGAGAGAGAACATACTTTTCTCCCTTTTATTTTTTATAAATATTTAATATATTGAAAAGAAAACATAAGTTAGGTTATAGATATTAATTTTAAATATAAATTGTTTTTTGTTATCATAATAATTTATCTTTAGTTTTTAGATAATAAATAATTACTTAGAATGATTAAGAAATTCCAATGTGATAATTATTTAGTTAGCAATTAAATGAAATAAATAATATTAAAAATATTAAAATTGAAGTAAATTGAGTGAATTATTTTGGTAAATTAATTTTTTAGATGAATATATCATGTTACATGGGTTTGATCATAATATATTCTAATTCCATAATTTTCATGATATTTTTTAAATTCAAATTAAATGAATAATGTCAAAATTGGCATTAATGTTATTTTATAATAAATGGTATTTTATTAAATGTTTAAAAATACTAAAAATACTACCTTATGAAAAGGCATTTGAAATTTTATTAAATATATAATATTTTATATTTATAAACCAATTATTATTTTATAATGACTTTATTGACCACTAAATAGTAAAAAACTGTGTTAGCATGATTAGGGTCCAAAGGGTGTTTTTGTACATTACATGTGCATGTGTTAAAATTAATTTTCAAAATAAATAGGATTTTTATTTTATAAATTGTATTTAATACTTATAATAAGTGGGTACAAATTATCTAATAGGACTTTATTTAATTTACTCTTAATATATAAATTACTTAAGTTAGAAAACTATTTACCATAATGAAAAACCAAAATGAAAAATATAATGAAACTTAGGAGTCAAGGAACAAAATGTTTAAAACATGTGTTTTATTGTGTTTTTAGGTGTTTATAGACTTTATAATACCTCCAACCCATTAATTATCAATATTGGAGCAACTTGAGGTAAGATTTACCTCCCAATAGTGAAAAATTTTGGTTATTTACAAAAATGTCACTCCTCCTCAACTATGAAGGAGAAATCACTCCCCTGACTCTTCACACCTCTAAATCCATTTTTCTCATACAAAAACTACCCAAATAACTTCCCTCAATTCATACTAGAAGCATTATTTTTGTAATAAATCATAACTTTCAATTCTTTAGTGCAAACTTAAGGAGGATACCCAAAGAAGTGGTAATGTTATTCAATGAGCATTTTTATTTTACTTATTTCTCCTCCTCCATAAATTCTTCTTAAAACATGATGATATAATAATATATGTGTCTCTTATATACTGAGATATTTTTATGTTAAGGTTATGATCTACAACTATACACACTTCCATCAAATGGGTTACAAAATCATCATTCATCTGTACATTGAACAACTGCCTTGCCAAACGATGTCATTCATTTTTCCATTACAACTTCTCATGGTTGGGTGTGATGATGTATATAAAATTTAAATATGATATTAATAACATAATTATACCTATGGAGTAATTATATCATATATTACCATTTATGTTTCTTTCCGTAAGGGATATAATAATGTCACTCGTGTGTACGGCAGACTACCGCCTCACAGAGCGATGTGATTCATTTTTCACTAATGTATTACATGGAAGGTAATAAGGGTAAAGATAATAAATATATGGGATATAAATGAAATATTTATGATATTAATTAAATTTTTATATTTTTGAGAATATAATATATTATTTTATTTTTTACCTTTTCACTCACTGAAAAAAATGATAACGTCATTCGTAGATGTGTGGACTATCACCTCCTCGGAGCTATGTGATTTTTTCTTTGAACACAACATCCCAATAATGATAAATATAAATACATATAATTAATTAATATGGTATTTATGATATTATTATCATTATATAAAAATAAAATATTTCATACCTTCTTTCCATAATGATTATTGAAAAATTGAAATGTTACTCATTTGTACAAACGGTCTATCGTCTCCATGATTGTAATGTTAGTTAATTTTTAATAATAATATTTCATGATGGGTTTAAAAAGTATAATTTAAGTATAAATATGATAATTATTTCATGATTATTATTTTTTATATGTTTAGATAATGACCACTTTGATTGTAGTCAACCTACCAAAGTCATTTTTGACACATAAGCGGAATATGGTCAAAACATTCATCTTAAACTTAATTGATTAAGTAATTAAATATAAATTATTTATATGTAAAATAAATTTAATAATAAACTTTAAAAATGTTCTCAATAAATTAAATAATTAACATAATATTATTATTTAGTAAGATAAAGAACAATCTTGATGACTCAAACTCGAGGTAAGAATTTTCTATTTTCACTTTTATTTATGTGAGATATATGTTATATTCAGTGATAATTTTTGTTGTATAGTGTATATAATTCCCATTAATGTATTATTTTATTATTTTACTAAAATTTATAGGTATTTAAAAAACCATTTTAGGATATATCTTTAATAGTTTTATGATTTCAAAGTTACTAAATTGGTAATGGATTTTCTTCATAATTTTCTTTCTTAGAGACTTATATCATGTTATGAACCTATATTACTTTATGTGGTGTATATAAATCCCATTTGAAATGAAATTTAATGAATTTATTTATTATCATAGTATTTATAGTTTCATTTAATTTAATTCTTTTATGGGGTTTACGATTCAAAGATACCAAAGTGGTTGGATTTTTATGTTACAATCTCATCCTTTATCAAGATTGTTTATGATTATGCTTAAAATTATGAGATCTTATGATCCATATCTCAATAAACCAATGAATTTTATGATCCTATGGTAATTCATGATATTTAAAATTAATATTACCCTTTTCTACTCTTTGGTACTTAAAATTTTTGAGAAAATGTTTGTAAGAAAATATGAATTTATTTCCCTCCTTGGTCAGAAATTTGTTTTCTTCCAAAATCCTATTTTCTAATAATTATTTCAAAAATATTTGTACCCTTTTAAAATGATTTATTAAATAAAATTTTCTAATTTTTTTTTACAAAATTTTTTCAAAGTAATCTTCTTGTTTATTACTAAACATCGCACTTTTATATCCTTTTTACCATCCAAAGTGAATGTTATTTACGACATGTATGAAATTACCTACTAACATGACCATAATTAATTTAAATATTAATTTGAAATTTTATAAGGTTATTTTTAATGAACTTTTTTCATAATATTCTATAAATTATTTGTTTTTAAAAAATTATTTTCAAAGAAAAGGATTTTCAAAAATTTTATGTTTTAAAAACTGATTTTCAAAATGAAAAGGATTGTTTCCTCAAGATTGTTTTTTAATGATATTTTC
Source organism: Viscum album (assembly GCA_963277665.1). NCBI lineage: Eukaryota > Viridiplantae > Streptophyta > Magnoliopsida > Santalales > Viscaceae > Viscum > Viscum album. The sequence goes on from OY728138.1 coordinate 558,950,129, forward strand.
ATTCATCGGTGTCCAAAAAACATTGTTGTTACTTATACTCTAATGGTGATATTTTTTATTGATACTATCCTCATTCTTTCTATGGATATAATGATATTTTTTTCAAAGAGATTGTTATGAAAATCATTTCTCTTCAAGGGGTTAATCGTGTTTCAGAGATATTGTCGTGGAACCTGTTCCTTTTCCATGGTTCCATGTTTAAAAGATATTGACATGAAATCCATTTATTTTATTTGGGATAATCAAGTTATAAATGGAATAATGATTGTTTCTATGAGTTTTTTGATGAAATGAAATCTCTATGTACAATATTCATATAGTAGTTATTGGACGTAATATATGATGGGTGAACCCAGATAGTGTCAAGTGAGCCTATTATAGTTTAAATAATTGGTGTACCCAGATAACACTCTAATGCATTGGGTATTGATTATGTTTCCAAATAATTATATTATAAGTTGACCATAATGTTTTTTAAATTTTAAGGGTTCTTTAAGGGTACTATGAGATGATGTTCCAAGATACTAATTATTTTTTATCTATAATTTATATGGGTTTATGATGTTTTGTTTGATCAATATTGATATCACATGGACCTTGATTATTTACTTTCTTAAAGCCTTTTACCAGTTTTACATGCCTTATGATCTCGATATTGATGGGTATGAATATTATTATGTTATAATCATGAACTTTGATTATGTTATCATGCCCTTATACTCTTATTATGCTAACTGATGACATTCATTTGTTAATTGTTATGTTTTCCCATACTGGTCATTTGAGCTCACCCTTCTTATGTTTCCTTTTACTCATGTTATAAAGAATTATTTTGAATAAATTATGTCTATAAGGGGTTTCATATGGATGATGATGATTACTTAATGTGAAATAATAAAGTCTGGGATAAGTGGTAGAAATACACATTTGAATACATGGGTATTTTTTATATAATATTTTTTCATAATTCTCTAAAACTATAAACCTAAAAGGTCCTAGATAATATAAGTGATATAATTTATCCTTTTGATTTTTTAAGGTTTGGATGGAATAAAATGGGTCACAATTATTGGAATAAAATATGGAAATGTAAAGTTTATAATTTCATAACTAGATCTTGTAGTGTGGGTTCTGGGCTATTATATTATGGATATGGTTCCATTTTCATAAATCACTTTGGTGATGTAGTGGGATGCCTCTATGGTCCTTTAATAATCACAACATATCTTGATTATAATATTTTTGGTGTTATTAATACAGTTGAAATGGAAAATAAATACAGTTGGCTCTACTTATGGATGGAATTTGATTCCACTACTATTGTAAAGGCCATCAGAAATAGAACCATTCATCTCTCTTGGAGGATGAATGCTAGATAGAGAAATTGAATGGATTCTCTCTTATCCATGAATTATATCATCACACATATATACCGTGAAGAAAAATCATTTCCTGATGGGCTTGCTAACAAGTTAATAACTACTACTGAGTTGACCTCGCTCAATGATGTTCCTAATAATATCACATTATTTTTTTAGGGAAATTATTATAAAAAACCTTACTTTATTCTATTGTAACTTTTTAATTCTTTTAATAAATGAGGATTTTACTTCTTGGTAACGTTATCATTCTCCTTTAAAAAAAGTCTTCCTTCCCTTCTCCAAATCACTTATAATATTTACACCTCTATTAGAGAGGTAACAAGATTATTCGAGAAGTAAAATACATTGAAAACTAAGAAAATAGGAAAATAGATGAAAAAAGTATTAGAGAAATCTATAACATTAGTTATATTTATGGAATCTAGAACTCATGATTGCATTAAATATATAAGTAACTCTTTATTCCTTATATGGTAAAACCATTGAGATCATCATGAAATTTAAATTCATTAAATCTTTCCTTTTTCTTCAAAACTTATGATCTTCATGTGATTATTTTTACCTGAAAATTCACAGCTATCCTTTTTTAGGTTTTTTTATTGAAATATTATGCATGATTTTAATCCATGTGGAATCCATTGAATGGTTTTATAAGGTATGACATGGAGGCCCTAAGTTCATCTTGAAGTAACAAGTGGATCCCCTAAATCTTTCCTTAGATATTTCAAAAGTTGACTTTTGACAAAGGAATTAATCATTTTTATGGAGAAAAGGTTTAAGACCATGAATCTTTAAATTAAAATCCTTATAATGCCTGTAAAAACATTACACTCAGGCCCAAAAACATAAGATCATATCAAAATAATTATGATGAAAAAACATATGATCATCAGTGAATCTTTATGATCAGTCCCAAATCTTTACGTTATGGGAAAAAGACTTATGATCGGCTAGGAAAGCCTTATGTTCGGTCCTTTGACAATTTTTCATCCTGAAATAATTCCAAAATTCCAATATTAGTCATAAAATCAACTTGATTTATCTCAGAAACAATTTCATCCACCTGAAATAATTATTAAAACATTCAAAGTTAAGTGTAGACTTCAATCCAAAAATATTATCAAGGTCAATGAAAATAATTAAAACTCTATATTTAATCAATTTTTAAAATTAAATCTAAAATGATTCTATATTATAAATATGTGTTAATTACCCCTAAAATGATAAAATGGTGGTATTAAAATCATTAAAACATAATATAAATTATATGAAAATATTTGATTTCAAAACTGTCATGCCTCGGTCAACTTCTTCATATTCCTGGATAATTCTATTTATAATCGTTTGTAGGAAACACTTAGACTTCATAATTAATTTTCTTCAACATAATAATCAAATAATAAATGTTCACACTTAATATGTATTGTAAAAAAACATCATCCTTTAGGGTTCAATAATATACCCTTTTGGATTTTTTTCATTACATCCCATTCCATTACCGCTTATTGACATAAAACCAAAGTAAAAAAATGAGGGATATACATTCTTAGAGAAAAGATTCATGAAATAATCGTCTTCATGTCCATGTGATTTATCTCTATATAGAAAATAAGTGTGATTAAATTAATCGACGATATTGTATTTAAAATAACACAATTCAAAATTGAAAATTCTTATGCTCAAACAAATGAAGAACATTAATCTGGAATAGTTGATTTATTTCCTATAACACTCAAAAAAACCTAAAAAAATTCATAAATAAGAAAAATAACTTTCTCCCCTATAAAAAATATATCCTCAAGAATTTAAACAATAGATAATAGAGGAGGAAACTCAAATACATGTATACCTTAGTGAGTGAGAATATGATACCCTCCCAATTGTGTCTGTAGTTTCTCAAATTGTTTAGTTGTTAAAGTTTTTATAAAAATATCAACTAAGTATTACTTGGAAGGAATAAACTATAGTTTCAAGATTCATTCGATTTCCTTTTATTTTCTAAAATGATACTTGATATAAATTTTTTTGTACCTGGAAAATTGTACAATGTTTTTAGAAATATCGATAGAACTCTTGTTTCACAACCTAAAACAAGAGGGTTATCAATTTAAAAACTAAAATCATATAATTGTGTCTTCATACAAATAATATTTTTTTTTGTCCTATGATGCATCCACATACATGAATTCAGTTGATCTCAATGTATCTAATATTTTATTCTTTTAATGCCATAAAACACAATTCTTTCTACTATTTAAATTACTGGATGTTGACTTCCTTTCAAATGTATCTCCTTACTAGTTATCATTAGTAAAACCACTTATATTTAACTCATATTTATTTTTTTACATCACCCCATAACTAAAAGTATTTGAGATGTATCTCAATATCCCATTTTCTTCTAACAAATGTGATTCCTTATGATTGGATTGAAACTGAGCACAAAAAGTGATGGAAATAAAATATCAGTTCTGGTGGTTTTAAAATACACAAGTCATTTAACCAATCATCAAATATTCTTCTCATTTTCTAACTTCCCTAATCATCATCACTCAGCTTTTTCCCCATTTGAATTGGTGTGGACACACCTCTAGATTCTGGCATGTAAAACTTCTTTGATATTTTCTAACATATTTTTCATGTGAAATAAATATGTATTCAGATACTTAGGTAACTTTTAAACCCAATAAAGACTTCATTTATCCAAAAATAGACGACTAAAATATTTCATTAATGTGTCTTGATAACTCCTTTCATAATCTTTCTTCATTTCTATAAAAACATTATGTCATCAACATACAATATCACAAAAAAGTTATTTGGTGTTTATCTTCTTCACATATAGACTTTTTTCCACTTGACCTATCTGAAATTTCATGCTTTTAGATACTCATAAAGTTTAATATACCATGTTCTAGGAGCCTCCTTCAAACTATATAGATCTTTATTTAACTTAAAAACCATTCTCCAATCTAAATATAAAAAAAAATCAGGTTTTTCAATTTACACTTCTTCATCAATTTCGCCATTCATAAAAGTTGACTTAACATCCTTTGAAATATTTTAAATAATTTTTAAGATGATAGTACTAAGAAGATTCAGATGGAATCAAGCATGGACATATGAGTAAAATCTTTATCAAATTCTATCTCCTTTAAGTTTTCAATATCCCTTACATACCACCATATATTTGTTTCTAGACACTTCACCATTTTTGTCAAAAAAATCTAAACACTTCACCATTCTTATCACATTATTTTTAGTGGGTCTGATAAAAATTTCCCAACGGTCATTCTTTTAAATATGGTTAATCTCTTTATCTGTATATTCAAACCAATCCTTATGTTCAAACCCCTCTTCTATAAATTTCGTCTCAACTTATAATAATAAGATAATGTGACTGGTTTCTATGATTTTTCTACTTATTTTCAAACCATGATTTTGATCATCAATTATATTCTCAACATCAAAATGTTTTCTTAGCATTGAATTTTCTTCTTTGGGATTCTTCTCTTATCTACATCACTGGTAATAGTAGGATATTCATCTTCAATATAATTCTTTTTATTTTAATTATTTTATTTAACAGGTTTAGAACTTAAAACATCATTATCATCATTTATACTGATAGTGTTCTTGATTCATTATTCATTTTCAAGAAATAATACATCATCACTTTCAAAAATCCTTTTGGACCTCTTATTATAGAACTTGTACGAGATTCAATTTGGTGAATGACTTAATAAAATTCCTTTTTTATCCTTTTCATCAAATTTTCCTCCACTTCTATCTTTTTTCTTGATCATACATGTAATTCAAAACACTTTAAAAAATTTAGCATTTAGATTCTTCTTTAACCACATCTCATAAAGATTCATAAATGAATTTAATCTTATGAGGCATCTATTCTGAATTATTCTCGCTATTATGATGGAATATAGCTATTAGTACCTTGATGTATCATGATCTGACATCATTATCCATGTTAACTAGAATTTTATTCTTCCTATCAGACACTACATTTTTCTTAGGAGTATATGGAGCAATGAATTCATGTCTGATTTTATGATTTTTTAGATATTCAAATAACTGAATGTTAGATTATTCACTGTCGTTGTCTAACCTTAGTCTCATTAATTTTAGACATGTTTTCTTCTCTTCTAATATTTTGAAGCTTTTGAATATGTCCAAGTCCACTGATTTATATTTTTTAAACATGATACATGTAATTAATGTGAAAACATCTATGAAAGTGATGAAATATCTTTATCCACTTATTTACCTCTTAGTTATAGTACCAAACACAACATAGTGAATTAGTTCAAGAGGTTTTGATGTTTGGATTTAACCTCCCTTTTGAGTTTTATTCATCATTTTTAAACTTTTACATGTTTTAAATATATTAGTGATGTGTTCTTTAAATAGGGATAAATTCTTCATGAATCCTTCTTGAATCAAATTTTTCATGTTTTTTATCCAATGTGGTTAATCCATCTATTCCACAACTCATTTAATTCTTATTGACTTAATTGAGATCCTATGTTTGTTTCTCCAACTTAGAAAAAAAATTATTTATGTTCTCAAACCCATATTAACCCTGGACCCACCTTTTATTCTTTTGAATATGCATCCATTTTTGCTAAAAATGACCACATTTTTAGTATTACATAGTTGTGAAATACTCTAGACCATAAACAAACAATACACTTTCTTGAATGATTTTATTTTTCCAAATTTTAGTTACTCTAATAGTTTTGATCTTCAAATAGATATCATTACAAAATTTCAATGCACCACTTCCATATTTCTCAACATTCTTAAGATTATTCATATCACATATCATGTGAGATAAACATCTTTTGTCCATAATCCAAGGTTTCTCTCATTTACAGAATATAAATGTTACTTTAACTACATTTTCCTATTGTTCAAACTATCATTGATTGTATTTATTGAAAAAAATCTAACATATATTTAGATAATCTAGGATATGAGCAATAAATACATCTGAGGTTTTCCCTTTTTGATCACATCTTCTGAAAAATTATTGTAGGATTTCAAATCTATTTATCATGTCCACTTTTTCTCCAAGATTTTGATAAAAAAAATTGAGTGCTAATCTATTATTATTTCCTATCCCTTGATTCTTTCTCTATTCTAAGTCTAGTTAAAGACATATTATGTTAGTACTTGTATGTAGTATGACCAAACCAACCATAACACCAATAGTAACTCTGAAATCTTTAATTTTTTTAAATATTATACTATTAAATGTGTTACTATTTTGTTATATTTGTATCCCCCAATGAGTAAATATCTCAAATACATTTTGTATGAATATTTCTCAAACATTTATGTCTTATTTAGGCCCAATTTTTTAAATTTTTTTCTTTACAAATTTGAGATAATTTGACATTATCTACGAGAATCTTGGTTATCCTTGATTTCAACTTATCATTTGTGTTTTCTGTATAAGTAGTTCCACTTTTCAATAAGACTTTTGTAGACTTTAATTTTTCACATCTTACATATTTTTTGGAGTAGCTACTTTCTATAGGTATCTTAGAACATTCTCTTTTTCTCCAATGGACTTATTATTATTGCATTAAATTTTATCCTTTAGCTTTTTTGTTTCAGAATTATTACTTTTGAGTTTATCAGTTTCCTCATCCCCTGAAAAAATGGTGGAATTCAGGTATTAATTTATTTTTCCATTCTTTACAATATCATTATTTATCATTTAAATTTCTTTGAAAATGTTTTTTTATCCAGAATTTGATTTTTCTTATCTGGTCCTCTTTTTAGGCCAGTTTTATCTTCTCTCATCCTTTCAATTTCTTTCAAACACATCTTAATATCCATTATCATGGTATATTATTTATAAATATCTCCTTAATATGGGGAATACTCAACATTTTATTGATATTCATCTTTATATGGGTTATCCTCTTCTTCTTGATTTTGTCATGAGCACACTTTGAGTGACATCTCTATGAAATTTCTTATCACCAATTTCTTCACAGTTAGACACATATTATTAAACAAAAAAAATCTTCCAAAGGAACTAGTTGAAACCTTATTATTTCCTTTTGATTGAGAATATGATATATCACTAGTGGTTTTTTTCCTATAAGATTCCTCATTATCATTTTCTATTAAAAAATTATTGGATAGTTAGTAGAAAATACCCATAATTTCTAAAATTAGAACATTTTAAATGTATTTTAACTTTGTTCTTGCCTCTTCTACCTCTTATGAATTTTATTTACATGAGATGAAGAGTTAATTTATAATTTTCCTCATTTTATTCTTCATTTGGAAAGTTTTATTTTTATTCAATCATCATATCTTTAGGTACATTAAAAGTAATTTCCATTTCCTACTTTCCCTTACTTTTAAGTGTAGGTCCTCTAGTGAGAGTAGTGTAGAGTTCATTAATAGTGAAGACCTCAAGGTCTCTGTATTATAAGGCTCATATATTCACATAAAATTTATTTGGAATTATATTAATTAGATATTTCACCATAATAGTTTCTATAAACCCTTTGATAGTGGTAATAATCATATTAGTTTCATTCTTCTAAATTATAACATCTTCAAATTGTTTACAACTAATTTTTATCATTATTTGTTTCACCATTTTTTCCTTCATTAAGTTATAAATCTTCTTCCAAGTGGAATTAACATTTTTTCATCCCATAACCTTTGTCATCTACTTTTATGATAAGGACAACAATAAATCATTCCTGACCTTCCCATCATTTTTTAGTGTTTATTTTGTAAGTTAGCATCCATGTTGAGGATTCATTTGGAATAGTGAATCCATACTAAATAGAATCAAGAACATAAATACCTAGAGAGAGAATATAGGGTACTATCCTTTCTTTCTATGAATAAAACCCATTTTCATCAAACATTAGAATGCCTTGTATATTGAAAGAATTATTATGATCTATATCTGGAACTTGATAGAAATAAGAGAGTGAAACTTTCTATGATACCAATTAATGAATCACTTTAGGGGTGAAAAACACTAATAGGGGTTGAATTAATGTTTACATAAATTTAAATACTCTTATACTCTTGTGATTATTCAGTAATACTCTCTTTAAACTCTCACTAATGTAAAAAGATATGGACAGATCATGTTTATTAATGAAGTTATCCTACCTTAAGGATGACTATATACCTAATGTTATATGGTTATTATCCCATGTACAAAGTTCCCTTCTTCTTATCAAAAAAAATCGAGTAAGGGTTTCGCCTTGAACTCATACAACTACTGATGTCAACTAGTTAAAATTTCACACCAAATGAGAAAACAAATCCTCCAAAATAATGTTTTTGATGAGTGTATGAACTTATAAACATACTTTAGATTATGATATTATTCCTCTTCCTTGAACAACAATCTCCTCTAGTTGTTCTCAGTGTTTCTTCTTCTTCTTTGATGAAGTAGAATATCATTTCTTCTCAAAAATTTCAACCAATTTCTTTTTATTTAATTCCTAATATTTATTTTCACTAAGTATCATATAAATATTATGTACATATTCAATTATATAAATTCATTAGAATATATTTTACATGGTTTGAATCATTCAAACTCATAATATTTGATATTTTCATCATTCAAAGCTTCCTATAAATATGGATAAAGATTCAATTTTTTTCCTCCACACGATATTTGAATCATCACAGTCTTCCTCTTCAATTATAACTCTCACTAATTGCATGATTTTAGTTCAGTTAATATTTCCACATAGTTGTAGTGATATGGAATCACATTTTGTACATGTGCAACTCTCTCATAAAAAGTTTCTTCTCCCATGGCTAGTTGTTCCTCGATTTAATCATTAATCATGATCCTATTTTTAATCATGATGCTTAATTTATTGATATCATTACAAAAGAATTTCATTATTTATTCACCATTTATTTAGAAATATTATTCCAAACATTTCTTAAATTTTCATTATAATTTTTATTTTCTTTAGTATGAAGAAATATTATAATTCACTAAGTGAATTATATGGTGAAACCAGTTTAAACCTTTTCTTCTATTTTTTATTATGGATATTATTCCCACTTAGGTAGGAACCTTGGTAAACCAATTTATTTTCTCTTTACACAACACCTCACTAAATTTATTTAATAAAATTTAGGAAAGTAAATCATGAAATGACATGGTGATATTTACGTGGTTCACACACACCGGTCTAGTCTAAATATCATGTTATCATTGATGTGTTGAGGCACCAAAATCCTATAAGATAATTATTTTTTATTGGAAACAAAGGTTTTGGTCATCTCATTTCTAGGATCACTTACCTTACATGGTTTTGGGATAAGGCCACTCCTCTCCTAAGGGTCACTACCCTTTCATATACTTTGATCACTACTTTGGGGTAAAACACCATCATATCAGTGTTTGTTCTTCTACTTCACTTAGTAATCTAGGGAAGATCACACATAGCTTATAAACATGTGGGTCTTTCCTTCAGAATCACTTTTTTGGGTGAATTCATTCTCTTTTATAAGTGTGTGCGCAACTGAACATGATTGGCTACTCCTTCAAAGACTACTTTGAACACCTCCTCGAATAAAAATTTCTTATTTTGAAAATAAATTTAGGACACGTTCTTCACATTTATACATAGAATCAACCACTTTATTTACTTAAATATTTCCTCTCTTGTATTGATTCCAACTTCTTCTTGGATTATTAGATCTTTAGGATAGAACTCATTCCACTCTTCTTCTTCATAATTCAGATGTGGAAATATTTTCTATAGGGACTCTTATATTATTATTCAAATATTTAATGAGTGTTCTTGAATTGAGTCTCTCATTTTATTTTCTTCTCTTATTATAAAATCTTGAATATCCTTGACAAATAACCTTTATATATTTAAAATGTATGTAAACTATTTATCTTCTTCTCTCTCCACTTCTAGGTTTAAGACAACTTTTAATAGGCATAATGTATGAAAATATATTTTGGAATCTATTAAATCAACCAAGAAATATTTTTAGAGTTTGATTCAACTCCTAGAACCTATAACTCTTTTACATTTTCCTATATTAGGTAAATACAACTCTTCTTAACTTTCATTCAAACCGTGTATTAAAATAAATCCATGTTGTGTATTGTATTAGCATCCATGTCTCCATCATCCTATAAGTAATGTGTATCATAGACAACCCATATTAATCAAGATATATTATCTCCCTTGATTATATGGACTTACTAAAATATCTTTAGGAACTAACCATGAAACCATCTACTGCTTTGTGACTTCATCTTTCCTCCTTTATAGCACTAACATATTTTTATTTTGTTCCACTGAAAATATGTTTTAATATCCTACCTAATTCACTATTTGAATAATAGATCCCATGAATTATCATGATATTTAAATACTTGAAGAATATGTCTTTCATAAACTAAAATGATTTCCACCTTTAGATATTAAATCTAGATAACTCAGTTTTTCACCCACCATGTTCTAAAATTTTCTTAAGTTTTGAAGTCTTATGCTCAGACTGTGGGTGAATCCTCATCAAATAACATTAAATTAATATGTTCATCAAGTCTTTAAATAAATTTTGAAGACATATGGTGAAAACATTATGGTCAAACTTTGGAAGAATTTATCCAACCCCAAAATCCTTATGATCAAATATTTATGTTCAGAGACATATGATCAATATATAGTCTTGCGATAAAGACTTTACTTCCAAAACAATACTTATATTTTAAACTTTGGAATATTTCACTCAATATCCAAAACACTTAATATCAAATAATTATGATTGATAACTTTTTCAAAAATCCAATTTCTACTAAAAACAACATTTTCCAAAAATACTTCAAATCACTTCAGGGTCACTCTAAACCTCTTCTAGTCTTAGTGGATCATCCTATAAACTCCTAAATACTTCATCCAAATCTCCAATCAGCCATACCTTTTACTTTATGTCATATCTGACATTTAAAACAATAAAGATCAATGTCAACATCCATTTGGCCATATCCATATTAAAACCAAAAATAAATTTGGTCTTATTCCACTCATATTATCAAAAAATACAATATAACATTATTGTGGTTTAATAATCTTCCACTTTGGATTTTATTGAAAATAGAACACCTACTTCCGAAAACTATCCCCCTTTGTCAATGAAATACAAAGCGGAATCAGTAAAGAATATTTACCTTTATTTTTAATCCCATTATTTAGGTTTCTTTAGGTATTATCCCCTTTATTATAGGGATATACCTTTCTAAAACACACTACCCCTTATAATGGGTCCAACTCTTAATCTCCCCCTTTATCTTTAAATTATGAGTGGGTTTTCATAATGTTATTCTTCTCATCTTCTATGAGAAACTTATTCTCTCCATTTGTGAATATGGCCAATATTTCTTAGGTTTCTCTCCCCCTTTTCATGGGATTATGGCTCTACTTATTAGTTCCTTACCACTTATTGGGTAGCCTTTGGTTCTTCTTACCAATTATTCCAAAATGTAAAATTTATAGTTGGAAATCCAACTTCAAAATTCCCTTTCCATTTCCAACTCACTTTCTCATCATTAGAAACATAAAATAAAAGAGGCCAAGTATGTGAATTTACCACTTATCATTTGATTAATAAAAAAATTCTCTAAGCCTACTAAGCCTTATTATTTTTGTAGGAAAAAATATTTTCTAAAAAATCCTCAAAGTTTTCTATGTTACTTGGTATTTTTTTCATTAAAGTAATTGAAACCAAAAACATCTCATTTTCTCATTACAATCCAACCATTGATATCATCACACTTTCACACAAAACCATTATCAAATAAACATTAAAAAAGTGGGTAAGAGAAACATACTACTTAAATAAATAGTTGATACCACCTATTCGAACTAAACTAGTGATTCTAGTTTTACTCCATGCTTTTAAGCTTCTCGCAAGCTTCAAAAATCACATATAAGGATGAACAATATTAAATTTCAGCATAAACTCCACTTGAATTACATGTCTTTAAATCAATTCATGTTTCTCAAGTTGGGGACACCATTTTTTGGGAAAACAGATCTCTAGATTAGCAGCTTTTAGTATCCTATATATAGAAGATAGTTAATACCAAATGTTAAGTATATAAGTTAAATAAGAAATTAATTTTTAATATTTTTATTGTTTATACCAATCTATCCACTTTCCTCTAGTAGTATAATTCCACTAATTCCATGGTTTTATTATAATTATTTTGACTTATATTTAGTTTGATACCACTGGTGCTCTTAGATATGAATTCAGAACTTTTCTTCTCATCATTCAGGACCTTTTCCATATAGCTTCTGGATTTGGAAATTAATTCTAACACCAACCTATAGTTCTGGACTTGGCCAAAAATTCCACTCCATCATGTAGTTTACATATTTGGTTTACTACCACATGATGATTTAGGTTCATCATTTTTTCTTTTTTCCAGTGTTGATTCCAATTGGGCTTTTAACTCCTCTAAATCCCCCTTGTTGTATGCATTTCCAGCTCCATGTATATTTACCTTCAGATAATCATCATGTGTTTTTCAAGAATGCTTAACCCATAGATTATTTCTCCCCTAAAATTCTACACCTATTCAAGATAGTTTTTATATATTAAAGTACATGGGTAGAGGGTTACCTTTAGCCTCCTCAAATATAGGACTGGGATTGGTCATGTTGGACCAATCCATTTTCATTCACCTTTCCTTTTCCCTTTTTTAGATTTAGGGAAAGGATTGTCATCACCTCATCGACTTCATCCTCTTTATTTGAACTTCTTTTGTATCCATATTTTTTGACCCCTTACCACTGGATCTCTTGTTAATCCTTGTATTAGGATTTTCAACAATTTTGGAATTGATTCCTCTTATAAAAATATCTTCTTGTGTTGTTGATTTAGTTGATATTTCTTCCATATTTCTTCTTTATTGGATAACACTTCCACCATTCATCACATATTTCCTTTTAGTTATTTTTATGAGACCACTTAGGCATACCTATTATTTCCTTGTCATGAGAGCCATCTTGGATTTAATTAGTGGATTATTCTTCCCATGTTCTTCCACCTTCCTCACAGCTATATAAGCTTCTTTCTTCTTTCTAAACACTTGTTTTCTTTATTTCTAGGAGAGTTATTGTGATTACACTAATTTATGGGATTGATGCATCCATTTTTTACCTCTTTATTTTTCCTCCAAAATAACAAATATGTTGTCCATATTAATAGTATTCTTTCTGTGGTAAACCCTTTCCTTATTTGTCATATGATTGAAGGGCCTCCTCCTGAATTCCCTTTCTTTTATCCTACTATAATATATTTCCATATGACCCTAGTTATCCCAAAAAAATCATCTCCCACTAAAAATATACATCTTGTGGTCATGCCTTGGTTATTATGTGGTTTCAATAACTCCTATTTCATTTTTAGGAATTTTTTATTCACTACACATACTCATCATGTAAACAAATTCTCTACATAAGTAGCATTTCTTAGCTACCTTCTTCTAGACCTGATTTATTCTAGATTTTTTAAGAACCTTTCGTTTGTTCTTATATTCCAAATTCCATTTATTTATATATTTAATATCTATAATTATCTTATTATGTATTGATTTCATGTCTGAATTCCTTCTTGATGTGCATGTTTCAGCTACCTTTTGGGGGATCTTAGCCTTCTCATTTTTAGTGTTCATCCTTGCCTCAAGATCCCTAATTTTCTCACCATTTTCTTTAAACTCGGAAGTAATCACTCTCATTCTTGAGGTAGTTTATAAAGACCTGTAAATTTCAAGGAAATTTTTTTCTTAAATACTTTGGAATTTTATGAGTCTGTGGCTTTTGAAGGTAATTGATTCTGAGACCCGGTGTGCCCGGAATCAATTTCCGAAGTTTAGCTCGGGTACGTTTAGTAAATGAACGAGCAGGTTTTTCTCTCTTTTGAACCGATGCTCGGAACTGAAATCTGAGGGCACCGATGAACTCGCAACGCCAGTAATTGCTTAAGGGGACCTTTACTGTAGTCGTGTTTGCACGGGAGGAGAAGTTATTTATTGGGGTTTAATTAAGAAGTAAATAAAATTGTTTGTACAATTTTATTTTTTATCTAAGGAGGTTAATTCCTCCCATGGTAAGTTATTGGTGGGGCCCACGCCCACCCAACTTCCCATGAGTGGATATATGAGAGGTGGGGTCCACACGAGACCCAACCTTTCACCTCCCCCTAAACCCCTAAAACCCCCCTTCATTAATTTGTTTACTCCTATTAAATGTGAGACCTCTCACCTCCTCCTCTCTCCCTCTTTAACTCTTGCCAACACATTAATTTAATGAATTCAACCACATAAATTAATTAATGAAGTGGTTTGAATCTGAATTTTAAATGGAATGTGATAATAAAATAATAGGGTAAGCCTATTATTTTATTTTTGGAGGGTTTTCGTTGTGTTAAGGAGGATTGGGGAGAGCTCTTGAGTTTTTGGGAAGAACACCAACCTCTGAAGAAGAATGATGTCTTCTTCTACAAAGAACGCTGGTTCCATGAAGAACGATCAATGTGACTTCCTTTATTTTCTCTGCGGAAAGTGAGGAGACGCCGCTTCCTCCTCGGACACACTCTGACGTCGCCTACGAATCTTTTCCTCGCGACTCCGTCTTCCGAGACGCCCGACGTGCGACGTCAATTATTGAGGTAGGGGGTTTGCTTAATTTATTTAAAATAAATTACTCCCTGGTTCTCATTGTATTCAAGTGAATACCTTGGGCCAATGCTATCTCTTTACGTGGAGGGTGTGGGCCGAACGAACACGGCCCGATGACCCTCCGTTTGATCTTGTTTATTATTTTTTTGGAATCGGCAACCGAAGGCGGAGGAAGCATGGCGCTGTCACGCCGTGCCGGGAATGCGGCGGAGGAAGCCGGTGCCGTCGCGTCGGCTGTGCGGAAGAAACGGCGGCCCGCTTCGCGGGCCGCTTCGGCCGAAGAACTGGCCGGCCCGTCGGCCAGCCGGGCGAAGGGGAGTCGCGGTGCTAGGAGGGCGTCGCGCTGAAGAAACACGCGGCCCGCCATGCAGGCCGCTTGCGCTAGAAGGCCGGTTGGCCTGGCCGGCCGGTTTAGGTGGGTGGCGCCGCTGGTTCGGGCATCTGGGGGCCGCTCCCCCGCCTCGGACCACTCGGCCTTCGGGTCGAGCCCTCTGGGCCACGTGCCCAGCCAGGCCTCACCCATTCGGGCCACGCCGGGTCAGGCCGAGCCGGGCCGCGCCGCACCGGGTCGGGCCATGCCGGGCCAGGCCGGGTCGCGCCGCGTCCTTCGAGCCGAGCTGCGTTTTCCTTCAGACCAGTCCGACACCCCTGCCCAGTCGGACCTGTCAAACTAGGTTAACCCGACCCGTGGGTCCACTGGGCTAAATGGGTCGGGCCCGTTATTCATTTAAACAGGATTAACTTAAAGATCGCGTGTCTGATCGACGCGCTGTCTACGGAATTGGGAACCTTTCAACGAGACGGTCCTTTTGCGATACTCTAAGTGAGTTTTGGACAACTTTGGTAAACGTCTGGGTTTGGAATGAGCATATTTCCAACCAGGCCCCTGGAATGAAAAGGCCAATATCTCTCAGACCGAGCGTCTGTTTGACATGTCGTCTGTCACGTTGGGTTCCTTTTGACGAGGAAGAACTTTGGGATACATCAACTCTGTATTTTGTGACAGTTGATGTATCGACCCCTTTTACTCATGGAGCAGACCCTCCCGTAATCGAGTACACTGTGTGCGGGAACCCTAGTGCTGGTTGCGACTGCAACGACGATGAAGACTGTACTTGGATCCTACGTGGGTTCGGCAGCGAGGATGACTGTACTTGAATCCTCCATGGGTTCGACAGCTATGACGACTGTAATTGGATCCTACGTGGGCTCGGCAGCGATGGTTACTATACTTGGATCCTACGTGGGTTCGGCAGCGAGGACTTCTGTACTTGGATCCTACGTGGGTTCGGCAGAGGATATGATTCATAGGCTACATCTAATCATCTCCACCCCTCTTCGTGGGATGTATACCTGTGTGAGCTGAGTCTTGACTATTCAATCATTACCATTGATGTGATTGACTTCTTTCCTTTATGGACTGGGTTGTGCTTGGGCTCGAAAGTTGGGGCTGAACTGAGATTGATGACTTGGGTATATGTATGGGAATATACCTAAGTACAGTTGGTTGATACTTCGTGTTTGTATCTTTTCTTTGTGGTTTATCCTTCATGGATTCTAGGAAACCTTCAGGGGTCTCGGGGTCCCTAATGAGTATCGTATACTCACCCCTACACAGGATATGCTTGCACTACGTTGTGTTGGATGCAAACGACAGACAGCACTGATCGAGGTGGAGGCTTGTGGAGCTGGACGGTACCCGGAGGTAGACCACTAGACGGGACGTACACAGAGCGGACGACCAGACCCAGGGAGCTGAGGAGACCATATGTACCCACCCTTCAGGTGGGATATCCGGAGGATGACTCAGTGGTTGCTTATTTAGTTTACTATTGTTGTACTTTCTTTCTCAGTTGTCTTGTACTTTTAGTTGGGTTTATATAATGGCTCATTTAATTTTCAGCACTTAGTTTTGTACTCAATTTTACTTAATGCTTGCTTCACTTGTGCACTCTATTGTGTATGTTTACTTTTATAAAGGAAATGCCTTCCCTTTTTATCGGGATTGATGCCTTTGGTTCTAGTCTCCAGCCCCTGGCCTATGGAAGGCGGGCTTGGGGTAGTCACGGCACGGGCCCCAAGGAAGGGTCGTGACAAATTGGTATCAGAGGAGTCAGTTCTACCGCAGAACTCAGGACTCTGATAATTTCTTCTCTATGAAGCAATAGTGTTTAGAGTATTGAGTGTGGTTATCAGTTCAGGGATTCCAGTGATGGTACAACGGCCGACGTATCCATACACCAGGACCTTGACTTATGATTTCTGACTCAGTGCTCAAAAACACTGATTGCATGGGTGTTTCAATAGTTTTCTTTGTGATTACTTTGTGTCAGCTCACCAGGTATACTGTTTGACCGTGGTGCACCTATTTCTTTTGAAGATGGCCCCACGAAGGCAGCCATCCAGGGTTCCTAGTTACGTGCGTGATGGAAGCCCACCGAGCAACGAGGCCTCGGTGCAGGGCACCATTACAACGGAGGCATTAGCGGTACCACTACCCGCTGAGCCACTGATGCCACTAGGCCCAGCAGCAGAGAGTGCATGTTGCCCGAGTACGTTGCACGAGTTTCAGCGATAGAGGCCACCCAGGTTCCGCGGAGAGATGGAACCTCAGGAAGCTGAGGATTGGATGGAGGCTATCGTCATAGTCTTCAGATTGTTAGGGACACCAGCAGACCTTATGGTGATCCTTGTCACGAGTCTACTACACGCAGTAGCAGGTAGATGGTGGAGCCTGATTCTCCAGGTGCACGACGAGGCATCACTACTTTAGACGGACTTCGAGAGCCTCTTCCACTCTAAGTTTGTTCCAGCCACCCTATGTACGGTGCACATCCAGGAGTTACTACAGCTACAGCAGGGCAGCATGACAGTAGCGCAGTACTCGGCGAGATTTACCAACCTCTCGCACTACTCCACGGATATGGTACGGGACCCATTCTTTCGGGGCTGGACCTTCGAGCAGGGAATGAGGCATGAGATCAGGGCTTCAATGATCTCCCTCATCATTCCGACATAGGCAGGAGTACTGGAGCGAGCCCTTCTTATGAAGAGCTTTCTTATTGAGCCAACGCCAGCAGCGAGACCCACCACAGGGCGACACGTATCGGAGTCTTCTGCAGCCAGTAGTAGACAGATGTCGCAGAGGTCCAAGCGGACCAGGCCATCAGGTGGGTGACCTCAGGATACTAGTTCGAATGTGTGGGGCACACAGAGCATAGCTGTCCATACGAGGGGAAGATAGTGCTATGCATGCGGCGGGTAGGGCCACATGGCTCGTGACTGCCCGACCCGTCTTGAAAATGAGCAGTAGAAAGTTGAGGGACCACCCAGGCAGAGGTAGAGGTTTGACAGTAGAGGTCTGAAAGGGTCAGGCAGATGAGTCAGAGGATTTGGCCAAGCAGTGGGTGGTGGACGACGCTTCGAGGCTCTACCACCACCACCACCACCAAGAGGACCACCCCGACCACAGGGAGCTGGCAGACAGGGGCAGGCTCAGCTCCAGGCAGTCGAGGCCTATGCCCATGGCGCACCTGAGATGATTCGAGGTACTATCTGTGTCTACTCCACCCTTTATGCAGTTCTTATAGACATAGGAGTGAGTCATTATTTTATTGTCGTTTCCCTTGTTCGGATCTCATAGATTCCGACGAAGCCGTTGGCTCGATCCTTACGACTAGAGACTCCCACTGGAGTAGACTCGACGATTACGCACTAGTACCGGCAGTGTGAGCTTACTCTAGGAGGTGATAACTTCGGCTGGGATCTTCTTGTAGTGGCATTGAGGCCTTACAACGTCATCTTGGGCATGGGTTGGTTATCTACAGTCCATGTTCAGATCGACTGTATTAGGCACAAAGTGCGGTGTGTCCACATAGATGGGATCAGGTTCACCTTCACTTGCAAGAAGGGAGCCTTTGCAGCACTGGATGTACTTATGCAGAGGAGAGGGAAGTCGATCACCCATCAGTTGGCTAGTCTCATCCTAGGAGCGGTTGATGTGCGGAGTCTGAGTTTTCTTATTGTGGTGGATCATTATGCGGACTTTTTTCCTAACGACGTTCCAGGACTACCACCTCGCAGAGAGGTAGACTTCTACATTGACCAGTACCTCGGGACAACACCGATATCTACTCCAGCATATCGGATGGCTCCTGCCGATCTTTGTGAGTTGCGGGTACAGCTGGAGGATTTACAGGGAAAGGGATTCATCCGACCCAGTGTTTCACCCTGGGCTTCTCCGATTTTATTCACCAAGAAGGAGGATGGGAGCTTACGACTATGTGTCAACTACCGTCTCCTGAATCAGGTGACCATGAAGAACAAGTATCCACTCCCGAGGATTGACGACCTCTTTGATCATCTCAAGGGAGCACGATGGTTCTCGAAGATAGACCTCAGGTCAGGCTATCATCAGCTCAGAGTTCGAGATGAGGATGTGCAGAAGACAGCCTTTAGGTGTCGTTATGGCCACTACGAGTTCTTGGTTATGCCCTTTGGCATAACCAACGCACCAACAGTGTTCATGAGTCTCATGAACAGGATCTTCCAGCCTTACCTCGATTGTTTTGTCATAGTCTTCATTGAAGACATATTGATTTACTCGACTACTGAGGAGGAGCACGTCTACCACTTACGGGTTGTACTGGACACACTCTGAGAGAACCAGATTTATGGTAAGCTCTCGAAGTTCCAGTTCTTGATTCGAGAGGTTCACTTCTTGGGGCACGTCATCTCGGAGGTGGTAGTTGCAGTGGATCCTGCAAAGATCGAGGCAGTACTTTCTTGGGAGCCACCCAGGAGCGTAACGGATTTGCGGAGATTCCTAGGTCTGGCTGGGTACTATCATAGATTTGTTCTAGACTTCTCTAGAGTTTCATCACTTCTTACAACTTTAACGAATAAGGTGAAACCCTTCGTGTGGTCAGATAGATGCCAGTAGAGCTTTCAGGATCTGAGACAGAGATTGACTAGTGCGCCCATATTGAGGATACCGGAGGAGGGAGTTTGGTATGTGGTTTACTGCAATGCATTAGGGACCAGACTCGGGTGTGTCCTGATGCAGAAGCGGGAAGTGATTGCCTATGGTTCACGACAGTTGAGGAAGCATGAGTAGAATTATGCTACCCATGACCTAGAATTAGCAGCAGTGTTCTTTTCCTTAAAGATGTGGCGGCACTACCTGATGGGAGAGCACTTTACAGTCTACTCTGACCACCAGAGTATCAGGTACATTTTCTCACAGAAGGACCTGAACCTGAGACAGTGGTTATGGCCCGAGTTCCTCCAGTACTATGAATTTGAGATATTCTATACTCCTGTGAAGGGGAACGTTGTGGTTGATGCTCTCAGCAGGAGATTGGGCATTCAACTACTTGGAGAGGTGACGAAGTAGTTAGCCACTTTGCATATATCCTTTGTGGATAGAGATGGGGCAGCCTTTCTATAGTCCCTCACAGTCACTCCTCCACTACTTCAGCGGGTCAGAGAGGCACAGTGTGGGGACATTTACTGTGAGACGCGATGTGCTTAGATTTCCATAGGGAAGGTGTCTGAGAGATTTTCTGAAGGAGGAGAGCACGTCATCCTATTCAGGGGATGTACCATGGTACCAGTTGCACTGCAGGAGGAAGTTTTGAGGGAGTTTCACACTTCCCCTCTAGCGGTACATCCAGGAGTGGCGAAGATGTACCACGACCTCAGACGAAAGCACTGGTGGCCGGGTATGAAGAAGGTTGTATCAGAGTTCGTTTCATGATGCCTCACTTGCCAGCAAGTGAAGGCGGAGCACCAGGTACCAGCAGGCTTGGTATAGCCCTTAGAGGTTCTGGAGTGGAAGTGGGATGGGATATACATGGATTTCATGACGGGGCTTCCACGTACTTCCAGAGGACATGACTCCATCTGGTTGATCGTTAACCGACTCACCAAGTCTGCCCACTTCCTTTCGATCAGAGAGTAGGGCGCAGTAGAGAGCTTGGGATGCCTCCATGTTCAGTAGATTGTACGGATTCATGGTGTGCCATCGTCTATCCTCTTCGATCAAGACGCTCGCTTTACGTCCCGGCTTAGGAAGGGGTTCTAGGAGGCATTTGGGACACAGTTATGCCTGATCACCGCCTTTCATCCTCAAACGGATGGACAGACAAAGAGGACCATTCAGAAACTCAAGGACATGCTCCGTGCATGTGTCCTTGACTTTGGTTGCAGCTGGGAGGATCACCTACCCTTGGTGGAGTTTGCATATAACAACATATACCACTCCACCATCGGGATGGCACCTTATGACGGAGAAGGTGCAGAAAATCTAGGAGTGGATGAGGAATGTACAGGGCAGACAGATGTCCTATGCTGATAGGAGGCGGATACCAATGGAGTTCGAGGATGGAGACCACGTTTTCTAACGGGTCTCACCTAGACGTGGATTATAGAGATTTGGCCGGGGTGTCAGTTGTCTCCGCGATTTATCGGACCATTCCAGGTCCTCAGTAGGGTAGGTGAGGTGGCTTACCGTCTGGCCCTTTCACCTCAATTGCACCGGGTGCACGAAGTCTTCCACGTATCTCAGCTGAGGAGATATGTGCACGACCCGACTCACATCATTGATCATGGGGAGATGGACATCGATGATACGGTGGCATTTGAAAAGGTCCCGATGGAGATCGAGGATCGACAGAATCGGGTCCTATGTGGACGGTCGATTCCTCTTGTGCGCATTCGCTGGCAGTATGGGAACCTCTAGGAGAGCACATGGGATCGTGAGGGTCAGATGTGTGCACAGTACCCTCATTTGTTTCCCAAGTTATGATGTAGCCTTACGGTGACATAAATCCCTGAGGTGGGAGTAATGTGAAGACCCAGAAATTTCACGGAAAATTTTTTCTTAAATACTTTGGAATTTTACGAGTCAGTGGCTTCTAACGGCACTTGATTCGGAGGCCCGATGTACTCGGAATCAATTTCCAAAGTTTAGCTCGGGTACGTTCATTAAAAAAATGAGTGGGTTTTTCTATCTTTTGAACCAGTGCTTGGAATTGAAATCTGAGGGCACCGATGAACTCGCAACACCGGTAATTACTTAAGGGGACCTTTACCATAGTCACGTTTTCACGGGAGGAGAAGTTATTTATTGGGGTTTAATTAAGAAGTAAATAAAATTGTTTGTACAATTTTATTTTATATATAAGGAGGTTAATTCCTCCCATGGGAAGTTGTTGGTGGGTCCCACACCCACCCAACATACCATGAGTGGATATATGAGAGGTGGGGCCCACACGAGTCCCAACCTTTCACCTCCCCCTAAACCCCTAAAACCCCCCTTCATTAATTTGTTAACTCCTCTTAAATGTGAGACCTCTCACCTCCTCCTCTCTCCCTCTTTAACTCCTGCCAACACATTAATTTAATGAATTCAACCACATCAATTAATTAATGAAGTGGTTTGAATTTGAATTTTAAATGGCATGTGATAATAAAATAATAAGGGAAGCCTATTATTTTATTTTGGGAGGGTTTTCGTTGTGTTAAGGAGGATTGGGGAGAGATATTGAGTTTTTGGGAAGAACACCGACCTCGGATGAAGAATGGCGTCTTCTTCTACGAAGAACGCCGGTTCCACGAAGAACGATCGACGTGACTTCCTTTATTTTCTCTGCGACAAGTGAGGAGACGCCAATTTCTCCTCGGACGCACTCTGACGTCGCCTACGAATCTTTTCCCCACAATGTCATCTTCCGCAATGCCCGACGTGCGATGTCAATTATTGAGGTAGGGGTTTGCTTAATTTATTTAAAATAAATTACTCCCTGGTTCTCATTGTATTCAAGTGAATACCTTGGACCATTTCCATCGCTTTACGCGGAGGGCATGGGCCGAACGAACACGGCCCGAAGAACCTCCATTTGATCTTGTTTATTATTTTTTTGGAATCAGAAATAGAAGGCAGAGGAAGCACAGTGTCGTCGCACCGTGCCGGGAACGCGGCGGAGGAAGCTGGCGTCGTCACGCCGGCTGTGCAGAAGAAACTGCGGCCCGCTTCGTGGGCCTCTTCGGTGGAAGAACCGGCCGTCCCATTGGCCGGCCGGGCGAAGGGGAGCTATGGAGCCAGGAAGGCACCATGCTAGAAAACCGGTCGGCCCATCCTCCGGCTGGGTGGAGCCGAACCGCGGTGCCAGGAGGGAACTGTGCTGAAGAAACCCGCGGCCCGCCATGAGGGCCGCTTGCGCCAGAAGGCCGGCCGGCTTAGCCGGCCAGTTTGGGAAGGCGGCGCCGCCGGTTCGGGCAGCCGGGGGTCGCGCCCCTGCCTTGGACCGCTCGGCCTTCGGGCCGAGCCTGCCAGGTTGCGTGCCCAATCGGGTCGCACCCAGCCGGGCCGCGCCGCTTCGGGCTGGGCCGCGTCCTTCGGGCCAAGCTGTGTTTTCCTTTATACCGGTCTAACACCCCTGCCAGGTAACACCTGTCAAACTGGGTTAACCCGACCCGTGGGCCCACTGGGCTAAACGGGTCTGGTCCGTTATTCACTTAAACATGAATAACTTAAAGACCGTGTGTCCGATCGACACGTCGTCTTCGGCACTGGGACCCTTTCAACGACAAGGTCATTTTTCGATACTCTAAGTGAGTTTTGGAAAACTTTGGTAAATGGCCGGTTTTTGAACAAGATATTTCCAACCGGGCCCCTGGAATGAAAAAGTCAATATCTCTCAGATCGGGCGTCTGTTTGACGCGCCGTCTGTCGCGTTGGGTTCCTTTTGACGAGATGGATCTTCAGGATACATCAACTCTGGATTTCGTGACAGCTAATGTATTAACCCCTTTTACTCGTGGAGTGGACCCTCCCAGAATCGAGTACGCTGTGTGTGGGAACCCTAGAGCTGGCTGCGACTGCGACAACGATGACTAATGTACTTGGATCCTACATGGGTTCGGCAGCGATGACGATTGTACTTGGATCCTTCGTGGGTTCGGTAGCGATGAAAACTTTACTTGGATCCTACGTGGGTTCAGCAGCGATGGTTACTGTACTTGGATCCTACATGGGTTCGGCAGCGACGACTTCTTTACTTCGATCCTACGTGGGTTTGGCAGAGGAGATGATTCAGAGGCTATATCTAATCATCTCCACCCCTCTTCGTGAGAGGTATACCTATGTGAGATAATTATTGACTATTCAATCATTACTATTGATGTTATTGACTTCTTTCCTGTGTGTACTGGGTTGTTCTTGGGCTCAGAAGTTGGAGCTGAACTGATATTGATGACTTCAGTATATGTATGGGCATATACCTAAGTAGAGTTGGTTGATACTTCGTGTTTGTATCTTTCTTTTGTGGTTTATCCTTTCTGGATTCTGGGAGACCTTCGGGGGTCTCGGGGTCCCTACTGAGTATCGTATACTCACCCCTGCATGGGCTATGCCCGCACTATGTTGTGTTGGATGCAGATGATGGACAGCACTGATCGAGGTGGAGGCATGTGGAGCTGGACGGTACCCGGAGGCGGACCACTAGACGGGACGTACATGGAGCGGACGACCGGACCCAGGGAGTTGAGGAGACCATCTGTACCCACCCTTTAGGTGGGATATCCGTAGGATGACTAAGTGGTTGCTGCTTTACTTTACTGCTGTTGTACTTTCTTTCTCATTTGTACCGTAATTTCAGTTGGGTTTGTATACTGGCCCATTTACTTTTCAGCACTTACTTTTGTACTCAGTTTTACATAGTGCTTACATCACTTGCATACTCTGTTGTGTATGTTTACTTATATAAAGGAAAATCCTTCCCTTTTTATCAGGATTTATGCTTTTGGTGCTAGTCTCCGGCCCCTGGCCTATGGAAGGCGGTCTTGGGGTAGTCACGGCACGGGCCCCGAGGACGGGTCGTGACATAGTTTCCATCGTGGATAGTTTTCTCTCTTGATGTTGTTTCTTAAGAGGGATGATATTATCCTTCAACTCCTTTTTAGTGTCCATTTTATTACTGATTTCTTGGTAAATTTATTCAAGAAAATCACTTTGTGCTTTCATTATTGTACCCATCTTCTTGATGTCAAAGTTTAAGGCCAACTCACTCTTTTCCTTTATGTTTCTAAGTCCATTTCTTCTATGAAGTCACAGTGAAATTAATTCATGACTTCTCATTGACATACCTTTTCTTGTAAAGCTAGTATTTATCATATTTTGTGATTCTTGTATACTTACTAGATTGGAAACCTGATGTTGTTTCCACTTTATTAATAAAATCACATCTTATTTTCATGGTCATGAGATATTATGAATTTTTTGGTAGTCATTATTTTTTCAGACTATGATTAGAATAACACAAATAAGTAGATTAAAAATTTACAACCTTAGTTTGAGAGTTATTACTCTTGGTGGTTTTCTTATTCTTACTTCCTTTTGACATGAGGCACTTCTCACCATATTTTTTCGTTGGTTTCTCTTTCTAGTTATCTTTTCAAACATCCTTTATCTCAACTTATTTTCCAATTAGTTCATACAACTTCATCAACATATAATTGGAGAACTTTACATGTGAAACTTCCTTGTAGATGTATTATATGAAAAGGAAAATTAATTAATTATAAATAGATTCATCAATTTCAAAATTCCTTTCATATTTCTCAAATATAACTCTATGTTTTCACAACATAAAATTTCATTCATGCACAACATCATGGGGAACTTCCAAAACTGCTTCCATGTA
This sequence comes from Viscum album, assembly GCA_963277665.1. Classification (NCBI taxonomy): domain Eukaryota; kingdom Viridiplantae; phylum Streptophyta; class Magnoliopsida; order Santalales; family Viscaceae; genus Viscum; species Viscum album. Next base: position 558,975,952 of record OY728138.1, read on the forward strand.
TTCCATGAACTCATTTATACACCTCTAAAACTTGGTACCAATAAAAAATGGTAGGTGCATCTTCACATTTAATTTTTTAATAAATCCAAATATTTTATCATTCAGTTGAACACAACATCAAAACCTATTATTCTGATACCACTTGTTAGTCCCTCAAGGCACCATGAGAGGGGGTGAATCAATGTGTGACCATTTTAAACTTTTTTGTCACTTTTCCTTTATAGATATTATTCAAATTTAGGTAGGAACCTTGTTCAGACAATTTATTTTTTATTTATACACCACATCACTTAATTCCTTCAAGAAAATTAAGAAATTTAAAGCATGCGAAGACAAAGTGATTTTTACTTGGTTCATCCACACCGGGATAGTCTAAGGAGAATGCTATTGATGATGTTTTGATATACACAAATACACTAAGCTTTAAATTATTTGGTGGAAACAAATTCCATGTTCATTCCATGTCTTAGATCACTACCCTTACAAGGTTCTGGGATTTGATCACTCCTCTCCCAAGGATTACTGCCCCTCCTCCTCCTTTTCTCACTACTCTAGGGTAGGACACCACCAGTTCACTGCTACTTATTCTCATTCACTCACTAATCCATAGAAGACTAAACACAGTTTATACACATATAGTTATTTCCTTTATAATCACTTTCTTAAATGAATGAATCCTCAATTCTAGGTGGATGCGCTCAGAACACCATTGGATGCTCCTTTATATATTTTTTGAACACCTCCTTGAACAGCACTTTCTTCTTTACATAATAAATTTTGAACTCCTTATTCACTTTATTGCATAGAAAAAACTACCTTATTTACTTTGATATTTCCTCTCTTACCTTGATTCCATATTCTTCTTGAAATATTATATCTTTAGGATAGAACTCATTCCACTCTTCTTCTTCTTACTTTATATTTAGTGATTATTTCTATACGGACTCTCTTAGAATCTTATTCAGATATTTCATGAGTTTTATTCAAGAGAGTATCTTATTTTATTTATTTTTTTATTATTCTTATAGAATCTATAATCTCTTTATGAGATCACCTTCCCATATTTAGAATATATGGAAACCACTTTTCTTCTTCTCTCTTCACTTTTGGGTTCAAGAAAACTATTGAAAAGAATAATATGTAAAGATATATTTTGGAATCCATCGTAAATACCAAGAAATCTATTTATAGTTAAAGTCATCTCTTAGAACCTCTCACCCTTTTCTTTTTTCATATATTGGGAATACCACTTTTCTTAACTTTCTTCCAAACCGTATATTAAAATACAATCATTTTGTGTGTTGAAGCGGCTTTTGCATCTCCACCTTCCTTTAAAATATTATAGTGTATATTATAGAATAACAAGATTCATCAGGATCTGCGATCTCCCTAGATCATGCAGCATTACTAAAATATCTTTCGTGACCCACCATGAAATCATATGCTATTTTTTGGCTTTAGCTTTCTTCCTTTGCAGCACCAACATATTTTCATTTTTTCTATTAAAATTACATTACAATATTCTCCTTGATTTTCAACTTGAATAATGGATTCCTTGAAGTTACATGATATTTAAATCAGTGAAGAATAGGTATTTCAACGATTGAAATGATTTCCACCTTCAGATATTAAATATTGAGAAATTCATTTTCACCCAATTGGTTCTAAAATTTTCACGAATTTTGAAGTGTTACACTTATCCTATGGATGAATTCTCATCATATAACTTAAAATTAATATGGTCTTCAAGTCTTACAATCACTTATAAATACTTGAAGTAAAATCTTTAATAATCCTTTGGAATAATTCAAACCACTTCAAAAGACTTATCATCAATAATTCTCATTCAAATAAATACACTTAGCATAGAGTCATACGATAAAGAATTATGTTCTTTATAAAGACTTATTATCACAAACTGACCCAGATCACCCATTAATCCAGGCACCTAACCTAGTATGTGTTAAGTCCCAAAGTGTGTTCTTGATCCCCACTAGCTGGTGACAATCACTCAGACATCAAGAGTAACCCTTTTGAATGATTTATTCCCAACCTAAAAAACAACCAACATGGAATATATATATAAGGGGATATAAAATGAACAATAAATTATTCCATAAACAGAATCAAATAGAAATAGTAATACATCAAGGACTAAACAATCCAATATTAGTATACATAATCTAGAAGAAAACCCCAAAGTATGCAAAACTAATGACAACTACTCCATGTGATGTGTGGGAAACATCTCACCATATCCCCATTAGATACCCATGTATATATTACCATGAAACCCACCACCACAATGTGGTTCCTTTCTCATTCCAACATTAGATAAAACAATGTCTACACACACTCGAGGGTGTGTGAAGGGTGTTAGAAAAAAAATCCATGTAGGATCCCACCAAGTTCTCTATAAGAAATATTTGTTCAATAAATCCAGATATTTTAAAATTTAAAGAAGAAATGGAATGATGAAAAAAATTATTAATTTATATCATAGGCAAGGAAATTACCCATTTTTATTATTTATGAAACTACCTCATACAAATATTTTTCAAACAACTTTAAACAAACCATTTTCTATTTATCAAAGCATGCCTACAAAATCCAAATCATAACCAAGCACAATGGATGGTTCCCCTAGGATAATATAGGTATGGGATAGATAGGTTTCTCATAAATTGATCATCCATTTATAGTGCATAGTAATATTGTCCCCAACATGATGACCAAAGGATCATAATAATACCCTAATGTATAATTCCCCCTAATGATTTCATGTAAAAAATTCCCCAGTGTGCTAACATAGGGAGTGAAAGAATACCCATATGTGTGAAACCCAGACAAATCAAGGAAAAGTCTCAATATCAAACCCCCACCTAAATACCCAAGTCCCCTAATTTACATGAATATCAAAATGTTTCAAAAATTCTCATCAAAATTCAGTAAAATATTACATAACCCTTTTTATAACATCAAAACCATGATTTTAAAAATAATTTATATAAACAAAACATTAGTTATTTAAAATCATCCTTTCTTTATCAATTTTAAATGGGAATCCCATTTTATACAAAAATCTATTACTCACACATTTTTAAAATTAGATATCATTTTAATAACCATTTAGAAAATAAGTTTAAAAACTATTGAGAACATGCATTTTATTAAACAAATACTTAATATGAAATCTCCAACCTCAACACATTTTTCACACAATGGAAACAATGGGATCCACACAATAAGAGGAAAGGGATCTCAAGAGAATATAAGATACCATAAACATCCATTCTACATATTAGAAATCCAATTTTGTGATCACATGGATATTAGAGAAGAAATGAGATCATATAACTCATTAAACACAATATCCACACCATGATGAAACAAGATCTAGCCTACTAAAACTAAACGCACAATGAATCTATGATAAATAAGGAATAAAACATAATATGATCGATAGATTGGATCAATACAACATGATCCACTTCTAATCTAATAGAAGAAGGTGAAACCGAATAAAATGGATTGAATTAACCAATTAGAACATAATAGATCGATCCAAGATCAAAGTTCCAATTAGAGATGATTGAGGGATCCAAGAATGCCAAAGATAAGCCTCTCCAAGAGACTTGGTCAAATTAGGGTCATAAAAAAGATTAAGAGGTTAATAGGGAGATTCATGGAAATTAAAAAAATCCTTTATTAATACCCTTAGTAGAATTCCTTCAGATTTTTGGGGGATATAGGCAAAATTCTTGTATCCTCGGCTCCCCACCAACTAGTCATTGGATTCCCATCAGCTAGCTGGTGGAATTTTGCAACCACCACCAATGCTAATCCAACCCTAAAAACTACGGATTTATCTTTACCACTTCTTAAACCTAAAATATTACCACTTAAAGGAGATGTACCTAGAATAAAATGAGAGAATTATCCCCACCATAATACTTTATATCCCTATAAAGTCAAGAATAATAGAAATGATCATAAACTATATGAGGTCACTACACCCTCACTGACATTTCACACTCCTAAATATTGTGAGAATTTGTTTTGTGTTTCCATAACACTTTATCCAATGGAATCAATTTCCCACTTAGAACCTTCATATGGGAGTCGATGATTTTTATAATCTTCTCAACCATTAATATGTATGGATCTAAAACAACTTCCTCCTTATTCAAAACATGCAAGTAATCGAGGTGATATTTATTAAGATAAGATATGTGGAATATATCATGAATCATAGTTAGATGAGATAGTAATACCAAATGATAATCCACATTTCCAATCCACTCAGTGATCATAAATGGTCCAATATATCTCAAAGATAACCTTCCCTACTTCCTAATTTAGCGGTGACCCAACTTAGGAAATACTTTCAATAAAACCTAGTCACTAGTAGATAATTTTAAAGGATTATTTCAATGATATTTACAATATTTCTATTGACTCTGAGATATCACCAAGCGTCGATGCATAACCTAAATCTTTTCCAACTTCCAAGACAATAATCATTCCCATAAGTGAATCAATTCCTGACTCCAACTATTAAATAGATGATTCACATGGGTGACTATAAAGATCCTAAAAGGCATCAATTCTAATTGAAGATTAATAAATATTTTTATAAGAAAACTCAACCAATCCCAGATTTTTATCCTATTATCCTCCAAAATATATGACATAGGCATAGATAATATCCTCCAAAATCTAGATAACATGCTCCATATAACCATATATTTTTTATGGTAATCTATACTTAAACTAACTTGAGTCTCCACTACCTCTCGGAAACCCTTCTAGATGAAAAAATTAAACTCAGGATCCCTATCTGAGATGATATTAGATATAAACTCATTCAACCACACATTTTTCTATATGTGTATCTTCCTCAAATCCTCAATCTTTGTTGTATCCAAAATTGGGATGAAGTGATCCATTTTATTCAACTGATCAATCGATGCCTAAATGTAATTCTTCCCTTAGGGAGTCTATGACTGAAAGTTAACATTTTTATTTTTGGAAGATCGCAATACACCGAGAAATAAAAGCATCACATAGGTCTAAAGTAATGCAACCCTAACGAATCATTGAAAAAAACTCCATCCCCTCTCTAGGAAATGATCCCAAATTAAAAGAGGAAACCATACCGTGATTATATGTATCCATTGACGCCATAAAATCTGCTACTGTATTACCCTCCCGACATGTATGCAATATCAGCGTGTTAGACTCCATTAGTGCTTTGCATCTCCTGACAGAATAAACAATAATCCAAGGAATTCTTCCCATATCCAGCAACGCTCGATACAGAATAAGGGAATCAGTCTCCACCGAGGACACATGAATCTACCTACTGGAGCACATATCCAAACCCTTAGTCAAAGTCAGGGCCTCCGCCTGAAGAGAATCACCCTCCTCGAACGAAGTAGTGAAAGCCGCCCACACTGACCTAGTTTTGTCTCTCACGATGCCTCCCCCATGCATCTCCCCCCCCCCTCCCCCCCCCCCCTCCCCCCCCCCCTCCCCCCCCTCCCCCCCCCCTCCCCCCCCCCCCCATGCAGCGACCTGTCCGAGTTTAGTTTTAGCCCTTCATTCGGAGGACTAAACTGAACCCACCGACCTTTCCCTACACCAATCGATCGATGTTCTGTAGGTATATGCGGTACCAGATCACTTATCGAAGGCGTCAAGTGACAGTCCAGAGATACCCGAAGTAGATCCCTAACATTGTTCTTCATTTTGAGTAGAATGCAGGCCAAGGATACAGATGTGTTTTTGTGCCTACCATCATTCTGGGCCTTCCAAATTGTCCAACACCCAGCACTTAGGATGATCGATCTGGCCTTCCTCTCTGCCCCTTGGTTTCCTGATCCACTAAATCACGCCTGGAGAAAATTAAAAGGAGATCCTTCATACCCATTCCAACCGAAGAGGGCCCCATAGGTTTTCCAAATCCCTCTGGCTCATTCACTATCATAGAAAAGATGCCCTACTGATTCTTGGTTGAAAGCCCTGCAACACCAACACCTTGAGGCCATGTTCACACCCATTTTCTGCAGGTTATCATCTATAGGCAGGGCCTTGTTCTGCACACGCCACACCAGAAAATTGAATTTCGAGGGGATATATTTTTACCACAAGGACTTCCCCCATGAATCTACATTCCCAACAATCCTCGTCACATGATTGAAATCCTTGATGGAGAAGGCACCCTACGAAGAGCCTGTGAAAACCATCCGGTCAGCCTCATCTTTAGCAACAATAGATCTGAAAACTTCAAGTTGACTGGCATCAAGAATGGTCTGTAAGAAACTTGGGTGAGTACTCACCTCTTTAAAAGTTAAATCTGGGGTAGGACACCCCGGGAACCATAGCATGCCCACCACCCAGTCCTGCTACCAAAAGTTGATGTTCCCCCTACCCACAATCCATCAGGAGTTATGCTGAAGAATTTCCAGATATGGGAGGGTCAGGTTCCATATCCTCGATGATTGCCGTCTTTGAATATTCACATTTAGACCATATACATCCTGCATGATTCTGCCCCATAAATATCAGCCTTCCATTGCCTCCCAAGCTAACTTAGCATGGAGCCCCTACATGGTACTAGATACACTTCTCATGTTTATACCCCCTTTAGATAGAGGTCTTGCTAGATGTTTCCCTGAAGCCCAATGATGCCTTTCTTCCATCTGACCATCCCAAATGAATGAAACCATAATCCCTTCCAACTTGGAAATTACACTTTTTGGAACCTTTAAAGTAGAAAGAATATGCATAGTGATGGAGACAAGAACACTGTTGACCAGATTGATACGGCCTCCAAAAGAGATAAATCTATTCTTCCAGTTATGAATACGCCCTGTAATTTTTCTTATAAGATTATCAAAGTGATGAACCTTCAGAGAAGAAGGACTAATCGGAGCTCCGAGGTATTCCAAGGGAAAAGATCCCCTTCCCATGCTCAAGCTGGCTCTTAGAATCCTCTCCCTCCTAAAAGGAATCCCCCTTGATATAAAGAAAAGACTTTTATCCTTGTTCACCAGCTGCCCACTCCACTTGCAATATTCCTTTAAAATCTCATTGAGTCCCCTCACTAATCTTCTACTAACATTGATAAAAATAATGGTGTCATTTGTGAACATCAATTTGGAAATTCCCCTTGTGGCATACCTATTGTGATAAGGAAGAATTTTACCTGAGCTGAGTCCCGTGTTGATGTAACAGCTGAATGCATTTTGAGCAATAATGAAGAGAGTAGGGGATAAAGGATCCCCTTACCTGAGACCCCGGCAAGCCTTGAATAAGCCAAAATGCTTGCCCATGAAAGAGGTATAAATCCAAGCTGAGCTAAAGCAACAGAAAAGAAGTCCAATATTCCAGTTGGAGAACCCCATACAAGCCAGAGCTCTAAGAACAAAACCCCATTCCATCCTATTGTACATCATGATCATGTCCAATTTAACCACCAAATATCCCCCAAAATACATGTTGTTGATGCCACTGATCATTTCTTGGACCAGGCCGATTGCACTCTAAATTGACCGCCCTTTAATGAAACCATGTTGTTCTGGATTCATCCACTCATCCAGGTGAATGGCCAATATCTTATTAAGAATACTGGGAAGGATCTTGTATGGTAAGTTACACATACTGATGGGTCTATATTTATCAATGTACTGAGGATTATTCACCTTCAGGATAAGAATCATTTTAGTAGCACAGGCAATACACAGAAAATCCCCTCCCAGGAAGAAATCCTAAACAGCACGAACTAGATCCCCTTTAATAATTTCCCATGAAGCCCAGTAAAAAGATCCATGAAACCCATCGGGCCCAAGAGAACTGTCTAGGTTCATGCTCCAGGCCACTTCATGCACCTCATCCTCATTAGGAATTCTTCTTAATTCAGCAGCAATGACCTCTGAAACCCTGATAGAGATACCCTCAAAAATCTCAGCATCACCACTCAGGTACCCCCCTTCCATGGTAGGATTAGGAGCATCCATTAGAGATTGAATAACTTCATTAATCATAACCCCAACTTCCTCCTAATCTATGGAAAAGGATCCATACTCCCTGCGGATATTGGGCCTCTGGACACGCCGACGTTCCTTGATGCAAGCATAAAAGTACCCTGTATTCTGGTCCCCCTCCTGAAGCCATCTCACCCGTGATTTCTCTCTAGCCACCCTTTCCTGTTTAAGAAGACTATCAGATAAAGCATCTTTCTTCCTTCTCAGCTCAAAAAAAATGGAGTCATACCATTATTGTTCCAATCTTTTCTCCAGACAATCCACCTCCTCACTGATCTTAGAGACATCATGGTCGCGGGCCAGGATGGTTCCCCTCCAGCTACGTAGAATATTTTTAACCCACCTAAGTTTTTTGTGAAAATTAGTCCAAGGATTCCACCGATAGTGCGAGTCCCAATCTTCCCTTACCACTTCTAAGAAACCCAGTTCCTGCACCCAAGATTTTGAAGACATATCATGTTCCTCCCGGGATACCCCTGCACCAAGGGAAATGTGTAGCGGGGAATGATCAGACAAACTCCTAGTCAAGTGAGCGACTTGGGAGTCTGGGAACATGGATATTGCAGCATTATTCATCAGGCATCGGTCAAGCCGACTGTATGAGCACCTCCCCCCACGTTGGTTGTTGCACCAGGTAAAGATACTTCCCTCAAAATAGATTGTGAACCTCTCCCTAAAAAGTTAGTGTCTCCAACACTTAATAGCATTCATAATTAATGCAAGTTCCAAATCATTAGTGATATAATTCTTCTCATGTAACCAAACATGATGAGAGTTATACGCCACTACATGATCACCTTTCATAAGTAAACATCCCAAAACTACACCTGAAGAATCAAATTACACCACATATCCCTGACCAAATTCTATAAAGATTAAGAAATGAGATAGTGTTAGACGTCATTTAAATTCATCAAAATAATTCTAAAACCTTGCATCACATAATAATTTCACCCCTTTCTTGGTAATAGAAGTCAATGGAAATGTGATCTTTGAGAAGTCTTTCACAAACCATTGATAGTATCCAGTTACACCCAAGAAGATTTATATCTCAAATAGATTTCATGGATATCCCCATTATAGGATTTCCTTCACCATTTTAGGAAAAAATGAGATTCCATGTTCTGAAACCAAATTCCCTAATAAGTTCAATTCCTAGATAAAAAAATAAAATTTCGATATTTTAACATAAAGGCAGTAATTCCTCAATATTCCCAAATCCAATCTCAAATGAAAATCATATTATTCCTTGAATCTTGAATAAACTATAATATCATCCACAAATACCAAAACAAAGGAATATATGTACCAGTGTAATATCAAGTTAATCATACCATAAAAACACTAGGAGTGTTAGTTAGGATGAATAGAAACACAAGATATTAAAAGTGGTCATACATTCTCCTGAAATCAGTCTTCAGAATATCTTACACCTTAACTCTAAGTTGATGATAACTAGACCAAATTTTTATTATCAAAAACCACTTTTCCCCCTTTAACTAATCAAACAAATCATAAATATGGGGTAAATGATATTTATTCTTGATCATCATGGGATTAATCTTCCAATAATCAATGTTGAGATGAAGGGATCCATTATCCTTCTTGGAAAAGAGCATAGAAGCTACCTAATGTGATAAACTATGATGGATAAAAACTTTCTCTAACATATCATCCAACTATGCCTTGATATCCTTTAATTTAATTGGTTCCATAGAGTAAGAAGGAATAAAGATCATCTAAGTACTATACACCATATAAAAAGAAAACTTTACCTCCCATTCTGGAGGAAGATCGAAGAAGTTTTATGGAATAAAAAGTCCCAAACAACCATATGAAGAGTATAAATAGAACATACAACACTGATCTTGACTATAAAAATAGAAACTATATTCCTATTCTCTGAATGATAATGTCCTGTATGAATAAACCTCATATCTCACTTTCCCTGAAATACTCAGGAGATCCTATCAAAAACAAATAAAGACACACCCTAATGATAGTAGTCAATCTAGAACCTTTGATAAATCAACTAGTCAATCCTAAGAATAATTTCAAATATATAAAAATATAGCACCATAAAATACTATACTAACTCGACATCATAATATAGAGAGAGAACACAAAGGACATCAAAACTCTTTCTCCTTTTTCTTTCCAAGAGGAATCGTCAACTCCATAAAATATGGAATGAGTTACATTGAAAGTTTTAATATATCCACAAAATAGGAAGATACAAAAGAGTGGGATACACATATAATAAATATAGTAGTTGATATAAAAGATTCAAGAAATATAGTATCTCCCACTCTAGCTAGACCCACATCGACTTCCACTGGAGACTCTTCCATTGAATGTATTTTATTCACCCTAGAGGCCTATAATTGAAGCCTTGTAATACTTAAATAATTATACTATTCTATAGATCCATTTGTAGATGATGAACCAGAACCATAATGATGAGTATATAGATCCTGTAAAAACCACTACAGATGACCACTATGTCCACATGAATTATAGATCCTTTGAGGTGTGGGAAAATAACGCTTAGTGTGCCATGTATTTCCACCTTGTTAGAAATTCAAAGGCACACTGTTGTATGTTTTCAATGTTATAGGCGGAGATAATAGCTAATAAATACCACTTCCACCACCTCTATGAGTCTTGTTCCATTTCCTCTTCTTCCAATGTGATCCATTGAAGTTACCACTAGGTGGAGGAGGGTACCAAATCAGGCCCAACTTGTCTACTAGATTGATCTCCACCATACCCATTGCTTCCTTGTAGGAGGTCATATTCAACATGAATAACTATGAATAAATATCAAGTTTAAAACCCATATGTAACCTCTCAACCATCATCTTGTCATTCATTATGACCTTGATAGAAAAAAAAACTAGTTCATCAAAGTGATTGGAATATTTTATGAGTGAGTGATCACACTTCTGAATTGTGAGAAAATTTATAGTATTCATTTTATCCAAGTATTTTGAGTATAACTAATGAAATAATATGATCTTTAAGTATTTACACTCCAATCCCTCATGCTGGTTTTCTTGAACCATAGTGTCTTGCCACCTCTTACCAGGACCCTCGAGCTTAAAGGTAGCACATTTTACCTTTATGGATTATGGTATCTCCTATAAGTCAAGGATCTATTCAATATTATCCATACATTCCACTGCCTCCTAAGGGTTATCCATTCCATTAAAGGATGGTATATTCTAGTAGAGAAACTCCTAAGCTCAATCTATGTCTCCTTCATCTCTCACTTGAGTCAAGTCAGGTGGTATATTTTGATCCACTATATGAACTGCACATATTATAGCCTAAATAAGGTTTTAATATAAGGAAGGATTCACTTGGGGATAATTTCCCACAAAATACTCCTGAGGAACTCTAGGAAGTCTTCTAGGAGGCATGATTCTACGCATTAGAGAAATAAATGAGACCATCAGATCATAAATAATATTCGTTTTAATCAAGATAAAATAATAATGGAACTATGATTTGATCAAAACTCATCATAGGATACACTTATCCCAACATATTGTGGTGACTCAAGGCTAATTATTATGATAGTTATCTAGGAACTCATGAAAACCCAACCCATCAAGTCTCAAAAATCCTATGACTTATCTACCAACCCTCCCAAGAAAAGAAAAATTTTAGCACGACCATATCTGACCCAAAATTTTCACCAACTGATCTAGATAACTCATAAATATAAACACCTAAACCAGTCTATGTCAAGCCCCGCAAGGTGATCCTGATCCCCATTGGCTAGTGGCAAGAACCCGGGAATCAAGAAAACCCTTTAGGAATTATTTCTTCCCAACTTGATAAACAACTGACATGGAATATATGTTTAAGGGATGAGAAAAGTAATAATAAAATATTCCATAAACAAAATCAAATAGTTGTAGTGATACATCAAGGACTAAACAATCCAATCACAACATATATAATCTATAAGTAAAACCCAAATCACTCAAAACTATTGACATCTAATCCATGTGATATATTGAAAACATATCACCATCTTGCCACCAGGTACCCATTTCCAACTTACCATGAAACCAACCACCTCACTTTGGTGCCTTATCCTTTCCTATATCAGATAAAATAAGGTCTTCACACACCCAAGGGTGTTTACATGGTGTGAGAAAAATAATTCCAATAGGATTCCTCCAAGTTCCATAAGAAGTATTTGTTAGATAAATTTTATATTATAAAATTTAAAGAAAACATGGCATTATAAACAATTTATCAATTTATATCAAAGGCATGAAAATTACCCTCTTTTATCAATTATGAAACAATCTCATACAAACAGTTCCCAAATAAGTTAAACAAACCATTTTCTATTTATCAAAGCTTGAATCAAAAATATAAATCACAACCTAGAACAATGGAAGGTACCCCTATGATAACATAGATCTAGGATAGCTATATTTATCATACAATGAACAATCATGACTAGTGCACTACAAAATTATTCACCTTTATTGGCGGGTTTTTAGCGGTGGTTTATTAAAAACCATCACTAAACTTGTTTTTTTACAATCACGACCCTTCTCCCCCCCTGACTCTCCTGAATCCCCATAAATCCTTGACCCCCCGACACCCCTAACCCCCACAGCCCCACAAAACCCTAAGCGTGCCCCCAGAAATCCCTGCGTCCCCCACAACCCCCGACGACCCGCACGACCCCGCGCCCCCATCACGACCCTGGTGAACCCCAGAAGCCCTATGATCCCTAGACCCTGGTGACCCCCGTGACCCTCGTGACCCCATGAAGCTGTTGACGCGTCTCGCCACCTCTCACTGCACCTCGCCACCCAGCACTTCCGATCATTACTTCTGTCACCCCTCTGCATAGGTATGTATACCTCTATGGTGCAGTTGTGGTATGATTTTGGGTTGGTTTGGTTGAATATTAGATCAATTCCAATGTGAAGTGTTAAATTTTAGTAGTAATTACTCTAAAATAGCATAGAAATTGGAAGGATCTCCAACCAACTTCATATTTTGTGCTAAATATTGAAAAGAAGATAGCACTTGAACAGGGGTGTGTTAAATATAGCGTGTTACTATGGTTTCACTTCAAAATAGCACTAGAAATGGCTCCTAGTTATAGTAGAATCATTACGTCATTTTAGCATTTTCATGCTAAAATGGCATGGGTTGGAGATGGTCTTCGTTCTTTATTTTTCAATATTGATTGTTGTGGTATGATCTTGCATTTATAGGTTCCCTTTGTGGTTTGGTTACGGTTTTCAACAATATTCTAGATGTTTCCAAGCTTGTGGTATGTGATTACATAATTTAACATTATTAAATTAATTTATTATGTTTTATATGATTTTTAATTATGTTTTATGAATTATTTTAATTGATCATAATATGTTTTCAAAGGGTTTCGAGGTGCGTATGGGTTGAAAGATGATTTTCAAAATGAAATTGGTTAGGTTTCATGTGTTCCTTCTTTTTTATGATTTCTAAATGTGTTCCATGAAATTTGTAAATATGAGTAATTATAGATGGATTCTTGATTATTGAATAAATGATATTGGGTTATATCATGATATTAGGTAATGATGTCTTCTCCAATATGTTATGATAATCAAGTGTTAATGCATACTCCACTATATTAGGGAAAACATGTAGTGATATCTGGTCTGATATGTTATGATTTACTATGATTATTTCTATGTAACAATTTTATGTCATGCTCTTTAATTCCTACATTATGATCAATGGATCATCTTTTTTATATTATGATTTCGTAATCTTACACTGTGTTATATGTTTGGTCATTTGAGATTACATGTCTTTCTATCATGACATATCATCAACTCTCATGAATCCATGACATTTTTAATAAGTTATTTATTCCATGCTCATGTTTACCATATACTTATGATCTAACCATTAATGATATATTGATAAGTTTTGGGGATTGAATATTTTATTTTAATTCCATAAAACTATGGATTTAATAGATTATCCCACTTTATATAATTGAAACAAAATTAAATGTAAATTGAAAAGGTATATTGACAATAATAATTTTTAGTGTTATTATAGGATATATTTTGGTAAATTTTATATACATGATTTCATTTACCTTAGGAATTTCATGTTTCCTTTGAGTCTGGAAAAAAAATACCTTACTCATTATCCTTGGATTCATCTACCCTAGTTGTTAATCCTTTCACCTGATGATTCCTGGCATGTTCTACATCTTGGTTCCCCAGGTATTTTCTAAACTAGTGAGTGATGTTTAAGGAAGGAGTTTGTTTCCATTTCATATTCCTAACTTCTATTAAATTATTATATGATTTATCAAGCCCTTACCTTAATGATATCAAAGTTATGGCATTATCAGTTTTTCCATCTATTTTTCTGTATCATGACATAAAAAACTACAGGGAGAGGATCCTTGTTCTCCTCTTCATTTATAGATCTTTTTAATTTGCATGATTTGGTTTTCTAGTGGGTGGGTTCATTATTTACCAAATATATTTATATAATAAAACCTTCTTTAACATGTTTATATTTTTTTCAAATCATATATATGAATCTATTTCCCTATTTAGTAATAACTTTTTGTTTTAATTTTTTTTAATATTGTGTAGTCACGTTGTGATATACATGGATAAAATATGGATTACATTACCGAGGAACACACCTTAGTATGCTAAGGGTTTGGAGGAGGTTTTAGATTTTGAAATTTCCAATCGATCCATTGAAGGGAGAATAATATCTCCATGTCCTAATTGTAAATTTAGAAGATGGTTGAAGAGAGATGAATTTTATGAACATTTAATATTGAAGCAATTCCCTGTTCAATATTTGTGTTGGATTTGGCACGGAGAATCGAACATTACAAAAAAGTTGAGGACTAATTCCAATCCACAGAAAGAGCTCCCAACTTCGTTGAAAATGGAAAATAAAATGCATAACATTATAAATGATGCATTTGTAATTTCAAGACACCAACATCAACATCAAAATATATCAGAACAACCAGATGAGGGTGCTATAAATACCAACATGACAATGATGTTTCTGAGACTGTTGGACAACCATATCAAGATTTTAACATATCATTGGATCCACCTCTTGATTTTATGGAGACTAATGTAAGAGAAAACTTCACTAATTAAAATAAGTTTCATGGTTTAGTTGATGATGGAAATCAAGAGTTGTATATTGTATGTTTGAAATATTCGAAACATTCTTTTATGATGAAGTTGTACCATATCAAATGATTGTGTGGAATTAAAAATAAGGAGATGTCCATGATATTGGAATTGTTGCATGATGCATTTCTTGAAGCAAACCTCCCCGGTTTATTTTATGATATGAAAAAATTTGTTAACAGGCTTGGTCTGAATTATACTAAAATACATGCATGTCCCAATGATTGTTTTCTTTATTGGAAAGAGGATTCAAGTAGACATCATTGTAAAAAATGTTCTTCATATAGATGGCAGTAAATGGGTGATGTTGGAAGTTTGAATAAACATACTACCATGAAGAAGAAGAAAAGGAACACACTTGCAAAGGTTTTGCATTACTTTCCTTTAAATCCTTGATTGCAAAGATTATTCATGTCATCGAAAACCGCTGAACACATGAAGTGGCATTCTGTAGATAATAATAATTATGGGTTAATGTGACATAGATTCACAATCGTGGAAGACATTTGATTCATTACATCCATATTTCTCATCTATTTCTAGGAATGTTCGATTCAGATTGGCTGTTGATGGATTCAATCCATTTGGGACTTTGAGTACCGGTTATAGAATTTGGTCAGTTGTTTTGATCCCTTACAATCTGTCTTCATGTGTGTGTATGAAATAAACGTATTTTAACATTTCGAAGATTATTCCTAGAAAAAAATGCTTTGAAATTATATTGAAGTATACTTTCAGCCTTTAATTAATGAATTATAGGAGTTATGGAGCAACGGTATTGAGACATATGATGGTTCTTCTAAAAAAGTGTTCAAAATTCATGCTCCTCAAATGTAGACCATTAGTGAATTCCCTAGACTTGGGAATTTATCTGGTTAGAACACTTACATAGGTTTGGATTGTCCTGTTTGTAACATTGATTTTTAACTCAAATGGATACCTCACAGTAGAAAATTGTGCTTCTTGTTCCATTTAAGATTTCTTGATGCATCTCATACATTTCGGCTGAAAAAATAAAAATTCAATGGTTTCATTAATCGTAGACCACCTCTAAAGTTGTTAACCGATTATGAAATATTAGCACAAATTGAAAATTTTGAAATAGAATTTGGGAAGGTGTAACATTTTAATGATAGTGGGAAATGAATTCGAAGTGCATTGTCAAGTGCAATAGGAACGCAGCAATGGAAGAAAAAAAGTATATTCTTCAAAGTTCCTTATTGGGAATTTAATTTGTTGTAGCATAATCTTGATGTGATTCATATTGAGAAGAATGTATGTGACTATTTGATATTCACATTGCTTAATGAGCATGGAAATTCTAAGGATCATCTCAATGATCAGAAATACTTACAAGTAATGAACATAAAATGTAATCTCTGGTCAGATGAGAATGAAAAGTATGCTCCGGAAATTTTTTCAATGGAAAATAGGGATAAAGATACATTCCTTAAAATTTTAAAGAATGTGAAGGTATCTGATGGGTATTCAAGAAACATCTCAAGGTGTGTTGACTTAAAGAATCATAGGTTACACGGATTGAAAAGTCACGATTCACATATTTTGTTACAGCAGTTACTACCATTGGCATTGCGTACATTATTACCTGAAAAGTTATTGTTGTTGTACTCCAATTCTGCACATTTTTCATAAAACTATGTGAGAAATATATAGATCCATTTGATCTTGAAAAGCTTCAGGAGAGGTTTGTATTGACACTTTGTGCAATGGAGATGATCTTTCCTCTTTCATTTTTTACTGTCATGATGCATTTAACTGTGCATTTGGTTGAGAAAGCTAAATTAGGAGGGCCCGTACATTATCGATGGATGTATCCAATTGATAGGTAATATATTTATATGTTTTTCAGTTAGGTAAAAAATTATTTTCACTTAATTAAATGCATAATAATTTTTGTTTATTTTATTTCACAGATATCATGGGAATTTGAAGTCATACGTGAGAAATAAAGCTCAACCTGAAGGCTCTATTGTTGAAGGCTATTTGGAAGAGGAGTGTCTTACCTTTTGTTCTAGATACTTGGATGATATTGAGATAAGATTTAATTTAGTCGGATGTGTTGACGACACATTGACTAAATCTCAAATACATGGGAAATAAAAAAATATTTTCTACTATTGGTTGATCAGTTGGGAGGACCTCAAATGTTACACTGCCAGAAAAGGAATTATTACAAGCACATAAATATATGCTAATGAATAGTGAAATTTCAAATCCATTTATTGAAGAGTTGAAGATACAAACAAAGAGATGAATGAGAGGTCAAACAAGAAATGAGAAATATATAACGAAGTTGTTAATAAAGATCTTGTAGAATGGTTTTCACTATGTGTAAGTTCTTAAATATTGCAATACATATGGATATTAGGTTGACACATGTATTTTGTAAATATAATAATGTTTTCTTTTTTATATATAATGAATACTGATACTCGAGCATAGTTGTCAGAAGACTTGAAGTTTCTTGCTCGAGGTCCTCTAAAACAAGTTAGAATGTTCGACGCTTACAACATGAATGGCTTTAGATTTCATAAAGTTGATTGAGAAGAGGGTTTGAAAACACAGAATAGTGGTATATTTACATTTTCTGAAGTGGATTGATATGGAAAGCTAACTAATATTATTGAATTATACTACTATGGTAATTTTTTAGTAGTTTTATTCAAATGAAATTGGGTCGATATTATCAGAGGTGTTAAAAGAGATTCCTTGCAATTTACTTCTGTGAACTTCCCTCACTTGATGGATGTTGGTTATCATGAACTGAATGATCCGTATATCTTATCATCACAAGAGAAAATGGTATATTATATTAATGATGTTTTGTATAATGGTTGGAGTGTAGTTGAATGCATAAACCAAAGAGATTTGTATGATATGGGTGATGAAGTGGAATATTTGACCTCTAACATTGAATCTCATCAACAGCAAGAAGCGGACTTATTTATCCATCATGATATTGAAAATATTATTCTAGCAAGGATGAATGAAGTGGATGAAGTAATGGAGTAGGAAAATGACATGATTGAAGAGTAAAATGATTGTATGTACAATTATGCATTCATTTAGAAACCAGTTATTTCATTTGTATAGTCATTCATTCTCATTATTATGTATATATTTTTTTAGTACTATGCATTTTTTATCATTTTTTATTTTTTTTCTGCATAAATTTTTTGAAATATATGTTCTGAACTTAATTTTATTTGATTAAATGAAAGAAATTCCAAAGAGGAAGTGTCATACTATTTCATCGACCACACCGACAGATGACGATCCATCTATCTCCCTCCCTATGACATTTGAGACAATATCCACTTTCCCCTCTACACTATCTCCCCCTGCACCATCTCTTACACCCTCTGTGATCATCCCTTTAGTATCTCAGTCATCGTCTCCCCGTTCAGGATCCTAAATAGTGAGGGAGCAGCGCGCCACATCTAGTTCTTCCCAGAGATACTGGAGGGTGACTGTCATAGGTAAAAATTTTAATATAAATAAATGTATTGCACTTTTTTATATGAACTATTTTTTCATTAAAGATGGAAATAATGCAACTATGGAGAAAAATATAAAAAAATTTAGATGTATGTAATCTGACCAGAGAGAAGATCCTTGTCCCATTTGATTTATATGGGGTCCCTACGAATGATACCGCATGATTACTTGGCCAGATTCTTGGTCAGTTGGCTATGGATTTGGTTTCCCTTCCTATTTCGTATGATGATTAGAGGCATATGCCTTAAACTTGGAAAATGAAGTTTTTGATTCCCAAATAAAGGTAATTTTAATACATTATGGTATAATTTAATGTAATTATGTTATTAAATTATAATATTTTCAAAATTAATTTCTGTGTACAGATGTTTTTCCAATTTACGATTTCTAGTGTGCTAGCATGAAAGTGGAAATTGAAAAATTTGGGCAAGAAATGGAAATAATTTAAATGGATATTGTGGAGTGATGTCAATGATACTTTTTTGACCACCCAACAGATGTATGACAAGATGCCTGATGGGGTACCCAAAGAGAAATGGAAAGTTTTTTGTTGACAGACATCATGATGAGAATTAGATGGTATTTAAATATATATTATTTTATTAATCTCATTTTACATTTATACATGTATATGGAGAGGAAATGACATTGAATATATTACTATTAAATTAAATTTTATTTATTTTATGATCTTTCAAGGAAGAATGCATCAAGCTGGGCTAAGCAATTTATCCCTCACACTACGTGGTCAAAGAGTTATTCTAGAAGTTGATCGGCTCTGGTAATATTTTCATTAGTTTAAGTATTTATAAGACAATATTATATATTTAATATATTAAATTATTTATTTATCTTTTTTTAATGTATTTACAAAGTTTAGGACACCCAGCATCCCGAACAGAAGTGTGGTTGAATGTTCACAAAAAATATGATGGAAGTTTTATTAATGATTCTGCCAAAGAAGTTGGGGTATGAACTCATTTTTCATTATAATAACCTATTATCAGTTGTCACTATGTTAATATATATTGCTTCTAATATTAATGATATTTGATTTATAGATAAAAATTACAAAACTATGGGATGCCAATGTAAAGACTCGAATTTTTCTATGTAATTTTTTTTAATTATATAGAAATATTATGAGTCCGAAAAAATTGACGGTGCGTGATTCTGAGACCTGGTGTGACCGGAATGAATTTCTGAACTTTTTTTAAGGTATATCCAGTTAACGTGTGAGAAATAATTTTTAACTTTTGAATCGGTGCTTGAAATTGAAATCTGAGGACACCATTGAACTCGCAACGCTGATATTCGCTTCAGAAAGTCTTCACCTCGACCGTAGTAGGTTGCGGGTGGAACTTGAATTCTCAAATTTTCATGGGATAATAGGGAGGAAATAAAATAAACATTTTTTATTTTATTTTTTAAAACTAACCACCTTTTTGAATTTGATGGTGGGGACCACCTGATTTTGAAACACCTCATTTAATAAGGTGTAACCCTTACAAACCCTCCCCAATTAATGAATTCAATTAATGAAGTCATTAAGGGGGGTTGGATTCTCACCTAATCCTTCTTTGATTTGACGGGTTGGCAATCTCTCTAGGAAGAGGACTCTTGCTAGAGAACTTTTGGTGGAGAGGAGAACTTGGTGGAAGATCCTCCTCCAACAAGGAATATCTTCAACGACGACGAACCGACGTCCCTCTTTCCCTCTCCTCACTGAAATCAATGAATATTTGAGGTAGGGATTACTGTTTTTGTATAACCCTTACCTCGTTCGTGTCATTCTTCTTGATTTAAGAACAACTATGTCGCTTGCTACCGTTCTAATGTGGTGGGTGCGGGCCAAACGAACACGGCCCGACCCCTCCGCAACCTTTGTGGATTTGGTGTTCTTCGCGGCTTGTTTTCGGGATGAGCGAATCCCAGCCGTGGTGGTCTTTAATCGATGTTAATGCCCTGAGATGAGTGTGGGAGTCTTCGGAATAAAGATTGGGCCATCGGGGCGCACCCGGTGACCCGAGGAACGTCGGTGGTGACCAGTACCGGCGACCAGCGCTGGTAGGGCTCAGGAGCAGCGGCCAGCACTCTGGCCATCCACAAAGACGGAAGCGGTGCAACCGCACCACCAGAGGAGGTCCACGGCACGTCGGCCACGGTGGAGCAAGGGTGGCGGCCGGCTCACGGCCGGCCGCGTGAAGGGGGCGGCGGCGCATGTCCGTGCCACCGGGATTTTAGGGGCCGCTGCACGAGGCCACGGAGGTGAAGGGGAGGGCGGTTGGCTCACTTTCGGCCGCCATAGGTGTCGCGGCGCATGACTACGCCGCATAGGTGGTTTGGCCATCCGGTCAGCCGAGGAGCCGAGCGGGACCCCGGGTCCCGTGTGCCAGCTACCGGCACCACGTGGCACCGGTCGGTCGGCCACCGAACCTGAATGGATAGGTCGTTCAGGGTACCCACGGGGCACCTTCCCCTTTGGTGGTGGCTAGGGCGGACCCCACCATGGGTCCACCCAGCCGCGGGCCAGCCACGGGCCACGCAAGCGGGTCGGGCCGCACCAGCGGGTCAGGCCGCATTGGCGGGCCGGGCCGGGTCGGATTTCACGGGTCAAGTTAGACCCAGGGCAAGACCCGGGTCTAGCCGAGTTGACCCGAACTAGGTCGGGTCGGCCCATGTCGGGTCAGGCCGGGTCAGATCGGGCACAGACCAGCTTCGACCCCTTTCTGCTCTTTCGGTCATAACTTGAGCTACGACCGTCTGTTTGAAAAACCTAATGTGGAGCCATAATCCTTTGATAGAGATGGTCCTTTTGGTATACTCCACTTGAGTTTTGGATATATTTGGAGCATGACCGGATTGGATCGGACCCCGAATCCAACCGGGCCCTCAGAACGGAAATGCTAATAACTTACAAACCGAGCGTCTGATTGACACGTCGTCTGTTGCGTTGAGACCCCTATTACATGGAGAACCTTTGGGGATACTTATTCGTGGGACATCATTCCATTTGGAGTATTGACCTGTGTCTTGAGGAGCGTACCCTCCCGAAATCAAGCTAGCCTAGTGCGGGAACCTTGTTTCTGGTTGTAACATGAGAAAGGGATCCTATGTGGGTATGTGATTTGAGATCCAATGTGGGTCTGTGTTCCAGGATCCCACATGGATCCACTCAAGGAATCCACATGTGACTACTCTAGGATCCTACGTGGGTCTGTTGTACTAGGATCCTACGTGGGTCTGATGATTTAGGATCCTACGTGGGGCCGCCTCTCAATAGAGTAAGATGAATTAGTAATTACATCTAATCATCATTACTACCGTACATAAGTTATACCTGGGTTGATCTGATTCTTTAACTTTTTCGTGTTACCTTCGTGGTATTCTTTCCTTCGTAGAACAGTTGTATTTCCGGCTAAAGAATTGGGCCTTGTGTTTCCTCATGAATGAGATGGGTATACTTGATAAATTAGGCATATGTATGGGCATATACATAAGTTGGGTTGAATATTGTTTTCATGATTTTTGGTTTATCCTTTGTGGATTCTGAGAGACCTTAGGGGGTCTCGAGGTCCATGTTGAGTATTGTTATACTCACCCATGCACGGGCTATGCTTGCACCTTGTTGTGTTTGGTGCAGACGATGGATAGTACTGACTGAGGACGAGGGTACCAGGACAGGAGGTAGCTCGGAAGTGGACTTTCGATGAGGTGTACCGAAGAGACGTCCGTTCGAGAACTATACCTACACTTCAGGTAAGATCCTTGGCGGGTGTTCATAGGAGTTGTTTTCAGTTTTACTTGTACTTTTCAGTTTACTTGTACCTTACAGTTGGGCTTGTATTCTGGCCCATTTTACTTTCTGTACACACCTTGTTTACTATATAGTTTTACTTTGTACTTGTATCCATTTTGTGCTTAGTTGTGTGAGTTTATAGGTTATAAAAGGAAATTCCTTCCCATTTTTAGGGAATACACCTTTCGGTGCTAGTCGCCAGTTCCTGGCCCATGTAAGGTGAGCTTGGGGTAGTCATGGCATGGGCCCCGAGGGTTAGGTCATGAAAAATTGGTATTAGAGGAGTCGGTTCTACCGTAGAACATTGGACTCCGATATTTTAATGGTAGTAGTGTTAAGTGTTATGAGTGTGGTTATCAGTTTAGGTAATCCAGTGTTGGTGCGGTGGCTGACGTATCCATACACCAGGACCCTGACTTCTGATTTCTGACTCAGTGCATGAAAACAATGATTGCGTGTGTGTTTTGAAAAATTTTCTTTGTGATATCTTTGAGTCAGCTCACCAGGTATAACTTATTGACTGTGATGCACCTATTTCTTTTCAGGATGCCTCCACGTAGACATCCAGCACAGGTTTCAGGTAGAGCGTGCCGTGATAACCCACTGAGCAACGAGGCCTCGGGGGAGGGCCCTTTTTCAGTAGAGGCACCAGTGGTACCATCACCCGTTGGGCCACCAATTCCACCAACCCCAGCACCAGAGAGTGCATGCCGCTTGAGCGTGTTGCACGAGTTTCAGTGCCAGAGGCCACCCAGGTTTAGGGGTGAGACGGACCCACAAGTGGCTGAGGATTCGCTAGAGGTTGTGGTGAGAGTCTTCTGACTAGTAGGGACACCAGCTGATCTCATGGTGATCGTTGACGCTAGTCTTCTACAGGCAGTAGCAGGAAGATGGTGGAGCTTGATTCTCCTGGTCCATGATGAGGTGATACTTCTCTAGGCAGACTTTGGGAGCCTGTTTTGGGCAGAGTTTATCCCAGTAACCCTTCACGCAGTGCGCATACAAGAGCTTCTTCATCTACAGTTGGGCAGCATAATTGTGGCTCAGTACTCAGCGAGGTTCACCGACCTATCGCGCTACTCCACTGATATGGTGTGGGACCCATTCTTCGGGGCCTAGATCTTCGAGCAGGGACTCAAACGGCAGATCAGGGCTTCGATAATTTCTCTTAGCATCTCGATGCAAGCGGGGCTATTAGAGAGAGCCCTCTTAGTGGAGAGTTTTCTTGCTGAGTAGTCACCAGCAGTGAGACCCACCACCATCCATCACGTAGCGAAGTCTTATATAGCTAGAAGCAGACAGATATATCAAACTTACAAGTGGAAAAGACCTACAGGTGGACGACCATAGGATTTAGGGTCGGTTGTGCGGGGCTCCCGAGATAGAGGCAGTCATGCAAGGAGCAGGCAGTGTTACGCATGCGACAGGTAGGGTCACATGGCTCATGACTGCTTGACCTTTTGTAAAGATGATCAGCAAATGGTGGAAGGACCACCCAGGAAGAGACAGATGTTCGACCAAGGAGATCCCACAGGGAGTAGGCGGACGTGGTAGAGGAGCTGGTCGTGCAGCTGGCGGTGGGTGACGATTCGAGGTTTTACCGCCACCACCACCGGGCGGTCCACCCCGACCACATGGAGAAGGTGGATAGGGGCGAGCTCAGCTCTAGGAAGCTGAGACCCATGACCACGGCACTCTGAAGATGATATGAGGTATGGTCTGTGTCTACTCCACCTTAGTTACAGTACTTATAGACATAGGTTCCAGACATTCTTTTATTGACACTTCCCTCGTTCGGAGCTCAGAGATTCTGGTGGAGTTGTTGGATCGATCCTTACTTATAGAGACTCCTACGGGAGAGGATTCGACAATTAAACCCAGGTTTCGGCAGTGTGAGCTTACTCTAGGAGGCGAGAGCTTCGGATGGGATCTTCTAGTAGCAGCATTGAGGCCTTACGACATAATCTTGTGTATGGATTGGTTATCTACAGTCCATGCCCAGATCAACTGCATTTCGCAAAAAGTGTGGTGTATATATGAGGATGGGACTAGGTTTACCTTCACCGGAAAGAAGGGATCCTCTACATCACATGATGGACTTACTCGGAGGAGAGTGCAGCCGATCACTCATCAGTTGGCTAGCCTTGCCCTCGGAGCGGTTGATGTGGAGAGTCTGATTTATCCTGTAGTGGTGGACCAATACGCGGATGTCTTCCCTGATGATGTCCCGAGTCTACCTCCTCGTAGGGAGGTGGACTTTTACATTTACTTTTACCCCAGGATGGCACCGATATCAATATTAGCATATCGGATGACTCCCGCGGAGCTTCGTGATCTTCGGGTACTGCTGGAGGACTTAAAAGAAAAGGGGTTCATCTAGCCCAGTGTTTCTCCCTGTGCAGCCCCGATTTTGTTCTCCAAGAAGGTGGATGGTAGATTGAGACTTTTTGTTGACTATAGGCGCCTAAACCAGGTGACCGTGAAGAACAAGTACCCACTTCCGAGGATTGACGACCTCTTTGATCAGCTGAAGGGAGCACGGTGGTTCTTAAAGATAGACCTCGGGTCAGGCTATCAACAGCTCAGAGTACGAGATGAGTATGTACATAAGATGGATTTCAGATGTCGGTATGTCCATTATGAGTTTTTAGTCATGCTATTCGGCGTGACCAATGATCCAACAGTGTTCATGGGACTCATGCACAGAACTGTTCAGCCATACCTTGATCACTTTGTAGTAGTCTTCATCAACAGCATTCTAATATACTCAGCTACTGAGGAGGAGCATGCATATCATTTGTAGGTAGTTCTGGACACACTCCGAGAGCACCAGCTCGAAGTGCCAATTCTCGATCCGAGAGGTTCACTTTTTTGGACATGTCATCTTGGAGGCTGGAGTTGTAGTGGATCTAGCGAATATTGAGGCGGTACTTTCTTGGGAGCCGCCCAGGAGTGTGACAGAGGTACGTAGTTTCCTAGGTTTGGATAGACACTATTGTAGATTTCTCCCAGATTTCTCTAGAGTTTCAGCACCTTTATCAGCGTTGATGAAAAAGGGGCAACCCTTCGTGTGGTCGGAGATATGATAGCGAAGTTTTCAGGAGCTGAGGTAGAGGCTAACCAGTGCCCCCATATTGAGGCTTCTAGAGGAGGGTGTTGGGTATGTAGTCTGCTGCGATGCATTAGGGGCCAGGCTCGAATGTGTCCTAATGTAGGAGCGATCAATTATCGCATATGGTTCTCGACAGCTAAGACAACATGAGTAGAACTACGCTACCCATGACCTTGAGTTAGCATCAGTGGTATTCTCTTTGAATATGTTGCGACACTATCTGATGGGCGAGTGTTCTACGGTCTACTATAATCACCAAAGTCTTAGGTATATCTTTTCCCAGAAGGACCTGAACCTGAGACAATGATGTTCGCTTGAGTTCCTCTAGGAATATGACTTCGAGATTGTCTACACTTCTGGGAAGGGTAACATTGTAGCAGATGCACTCAGGAAGAGATATGGTATACAGCTGCTAGGTGAGGTGACGGAGAAGCTTGCCTCTTTTTAGATATCCTTTGTGGATCTAGATAGATTATATTTTATTTAGTATCTTACAATCACTCCCCCACTCCTTCAATGAGTCAGGGAGGTGCAGCGTGGGGACACTGACTGCGAGGTTCGACGTGCTGAGATATCCACTGGACAGACACCTGATGGATTTTCTGATGGTGGGGAGCATGTCATCCTTTTCAGAGGATGTACCATGGTACCAGTGTCACTTCTGGAGGAAGTGTAGAGGGATTTCCACACATCCCCTCTAGATGTACATCTCGGAGTGGAGAAGATGTACCAGGACCTCCGACGATAGCACTGGTGGTCGGGAATGAAGAAATTAGTAGCCGAGTTTGTCTCTTGGTGCCTCACTTGTCAGCGAATGAAGGTGGAGCATTAGGTACCAGCAGGCTTAGTTTAGCCTTTAGAGGTCCTAGAGTGGAAGTGGGATAGAATATCCATGGACTTCATGACAGGACTTCCACGTACATTTAGGGGTTATGATTCTATCTGGGTGATCGTCGACCGACTCACCAAGTCGACGCACTTCATATCGATCAGACAGCAGGGTTCAGTAGAGAGTTTGGGATGCCTCTATGTGCAAGATATTTTGCGGCTACATGGAGTACCCTCGATGATTTTCTCTGATCTTGATTCATGTTTCACTTCCCAACTATGCAAGGGGTTGCAGGAGGCTGTAGGGATGCAGCTTCGTTTGAGCATTGCCTTCCATCCTCAGACGGATGGCCAGACTGAGCGAACCATTCATACCCTCAAGGACATGTTGTGTGCTTGCATCCTTGAATTCATTCATAGCTGGGAGGATCACTTTAACTTGGTGGAGTTTTCATACAAGAACAGCTATCACTGCACCATTGGGATAGCACCATTCGAGGCTCTGTATAGCTGACCTTGCAGATCGCCTTTGTGCTGGAATGACCTGGGGGAGTCAGCACTTGTGGGACCAGAGATGATACGGGCTAACACAGAGAAGGTGTAGATCATCCAGGATCAGATGAAAACTTCATAGAGAAGACATAATTCTTATGATTATAGGAGATGGAGACCTCTGGAGTTCGAGGATGGTGACCATATCTTTCTACAGGTCTCACCCCGACGAGGTTTTCAGAGATTTGGTTGGGGCGACAAGTTATCTCTGAGGTTCATCGGACCCTTTCAGGTCCTCAGTAGAGTTGGCGTGGTGGCTTACCGCTTGTCTCTTCCACCTCAGTTGCACTAGGTGCATGACATTTTTCACGTATCCCAGTTGAGGAGATATGTACACGATCCTTCACACATCATTGACTGGGGCGAACTGAACATCGATGATGGGGTGATTTTTTCGGAGGTTCCGGTGGAGATTGAGGATCGACAAGAGAGATTCCTTCATGGGAAATCGATACCTTTGGTGTGTGTACTTTGGCAGCATGAGAACCTCTAGGAGATCACATAGGAGCAGGAGGCTCAGATCCGTGCTTAGTACCCCCACTTGTTTTCCTAATTTTTGTGATGTGGCTTTCGGGGACACAAATCCCTGAGGTGGGGAGAATGTAAAGACTTGGATTTTTTCATGTAATTTTTTTTTAATTGTATATAAATATTATGAGTCCGTGAAAATTGAATATGCGTGATTCTGAGGCCCGGTGTGCCCGGAATGAATTTCTGAAACTTTCTAAGGTACTTCCAGTTAACGTGCAAGCGGGAATTTGTAACTTTTGAACTGGTGCTCGGAATTGAAATCTGAGGACACAGTTGTACTCGCAATGCCGATATTCACTTAAGAAATTCTTCACCTCGACCTTAGTAGGTTTCGGGTGGAAGTTCAATTCTCAAATTGTCATGGGATAATAGGGAGGAAATAAAATAAACATGTTTTATTTTATTTTTGAAATCTAACCTCCTTTCTGAATTTGATGGTGGGCACCACCAGATTTTGAAACACCTCATTTAATAAGGTGTAACCCTTGAAAACCCTCCCCAATTAATGACTCCTATTAATGAAGTCATCAAGGGGGGTTGGCTCCCCCCTTTATCCTTCTTTGATTTGAGGGGTTGGAAATCTCTCTGGGAAGAGGACTCTTGCTGGAGAACTTTTGGTGGAGAGGAGAACTTGGTGGAAGAACCTCCTCCAATGAGTAACTTCTTCAACGACGACGAACCGACATCCGTATTTCCCTCTCCCCACCGATGTCAATGAATCTTAAAGGTAGGGATTGTTATTTTTGTATACCCCTTACCCCTTTCTTGTTGTTCTTCTTGATTTAAGAACAACTATGCCGCTTAGTACTGTTCTAATGCGGTGGGTGCGGGACAAACGAACACGGCCCGACCCCTCTGAAACATTTTTTGGATTTTTTTGTTCTTCACAGCTTGTTTTCGGGTTGAGAGAATCATAACTGTGGTGGTCTTGAATCGATGGTGGAGTCTCGATATGAGTGCAGGAGTCTTTGGAATGAAGATCGGGCCACCGGGGTGCACTCGGTGACCCGAGGAACGTCCTCCGGCGACCAGTGCCGGAGACCAACACCGGTAGGGATCGAGAGTGCCGGTCGGAACTCCATCCAGCCGTGAAGATGGAAGCGATGCGACCGCGCCACCAGAGGAGGGCCGCAGCCAGTCGACCATAGCGCTGGAGGAGGGCTGCGGCCCGTCGACCGCGTTAGAGCAAGGGCGGTGGTCGGCTCACGGACAGCCGTGTGAAGGGGGAGGTGACACGCATTCGCACTGCGGGGATTTCATGGGTCGTGGCATGTGGCCGTGGTGGCGAAGGGGAGGGTGTCCGGCTCGCTGCCGACCGCCAAAGGTGTCGTGACGCGGGACCGCGCCGTGGAGGTTGGCTGGGCGTCCGGCCAGCCGAGGAGCCGAGGGGGACCACGGGTCCCGCGGGCCAGCTGCGGGCCGCCAAGCGGGATAGTTCAGATTTTTCGGGCCGGACCTGGGTCTGTCCGGGGTGACCTAAATTGGGTCAGGTCGGGTCGGGCCGGGTCGGTCCGGCTGGGTCAGATCAGGCCCGGACCAACTTCGACCCCTTTCCGCTATTTCAGCCATAAATTGAGCTACGAGTGTCCGTTTGACGAACCATCTCCGGCGTCGGAATCCTTGAATCGAGACGGTCCTTTTGGTATACTAAACTTGAGTTTTGGATATGGTTGGAGTACGGCCGGGTTGGATCGGACACCGAATCTAACCGGGACCTCGAAGTGGAAACGCTAATAACTTACAGAACGGGCATCAGATTGATGCCTCGTCTGTTGCGTTGAGACCCCTATTACGTGGAGGACCTTTGGAAATATTTATTTTTGGGAATTCATGAAATTTGGAGTATTGACATGTGGCTTTAGTAGAGGCCCTCCCGGAATCAAGCGAGCCTAGTGCGGGAACCTTGTGTCTGGCTGTAACATGAGAAAGGGATCTTATGTGGGTCTGTGCTTTGGGATCCTACGTGGGTCTGTGTTCCAGGATCCCACTTGGATCCGCTCTAGGAATCCACGTCGAACTACTCTAGGATCCTACGTGGGTCTGTTGTACTAGGATCCTATGTGGGTCTGATGATTTAGGATCCTACGTGGGTCTGCCTCTCAACAGAGTACAATTATTGAGTAATTACATCTAATCATCATTACTACCTCACCTAAGTTATACCTAGTGTGAGATGAGTCTTTACCTTTTTGGTACTTACCTTCATGGTGTTACCTTCGTGGTATTCTTTCGTTTGTGAAATAGTTGTGTTTCCGGCTAAAGAATTGGGCCTTGTGTTTCCTCATGAATGAGATGGGTATACTTGATAACTTAGGCATATGTATGGGTATATACCTAAGTAGGGTTGATTGTTGTTTTCATGCTTTTTGTTTTATCCTTTGTGGATTCTGAGAGACCTTAGGGGGTCTCGAGGTCCCTATTGAGTATCGTTATACTCACCCCTACATGGGATACGCCTGCACCTTGTTGTGTTTGGTGCAGACAACAGACAGCGCTGACTGAGGACGAGGGTACCAAGACTAGAGGTAGCTTGGAGGTGGACTGTAGACAAGGCGTACCGCAGAGACGACCGTTCGAGAACTATAGCTACCCTTCAGGTAGGATCCTTGGAGGGTGTTTACAGGATCTGTTTTCAGTTTTACTTGTACTTTTTAGTTTACTTGTACCTTACAGTTGGGCTTGTATTCTAGAACCTTTTACTTTCTGTACACACCCTCTTTACTACATAGTTTTACTTTATGTTTGACCTCATTTTGTGCTTAATTGTGTGATTTTAAAGGTTATAAAAGGCAATGCCTTCCAGTTTTTAGGGAATACGACTTTCGGTGCTAGTCGCCAGCCCCTGGCCTATGGAAGGCGGGCCTGGGGTACTCACGGCATGGGCCCCGAGGGACGGGTCGTGAAAAATTGGTATCAGAGGAGTTGGTTCTACCATAGAACATTAGACTCTAGTCTTTTAATGTCAATAGTGTTAATTGTTATGAGTTGTTTATCAGTTTAGGGAATCCAATGTTGGTGCAGCGGCCGACGTATCCATACACCAAGACCCTGACCTCTGATTTCTGACTCAGTGCACACAAACACTGGTTGCGTGTGTGTTTTGAAAAGTTTTCTTTGTGATCTCTTTGATTCAGCTCACCAGGTATAACTTATTAACTGTGGCGCACCTGTTTCTTTTCAGGATGTCTCCACGTAGACAGCCATCACAGGTTATCGGTAGAGCGTGACGTGACAGCCCACCGAGCAACGAGGCCTCAGTGTAGGGCCCTTTTTCAGTGGAGGCACCAGCGGTACCATTACCCATTGGTCCACCAATGCCACCAGGACCAGCAGCAGAGAGTGCATGCTGCTTGAGCATGTTGCATGAGTTCCAACGCTAGAGGCCACCCAGGTTTAGGGGTGAGACGAACCCAGAGGCGGCTAAGGATTGGCTAGAGCCCGTGGTGAGAGTCTTCCAACTGGTAGGGACACCAACTAATCTCATGGTGATCCTTGTCTCTAGTCTTCTACAGGAAGAAACAGTCATATAGTGGAGCTTGATGCTCCAGGTTCATGACGAGGTGACACTTCTCTGGGTAGACTTTGGGAACCTATTTCAGGCAGATTTTTTCCCAACGACCCTTCGTGTAGTGCGCATACAGGAGCTTCTTCATCTGCAGCAGGGCAGCATGACTGTGGCTCAGTACTCAGTGAGGTCCCCTGACCTCTCGCGCGACTCAACTAATATGGTACGGGGCCCATTATTCAGGGCCCGAACCTTCGAGCAGGGACTCAAGCGGGAGATCAGTTCTTTGATGATTTCTCTCAGTATCCTGACGCAGGCGGGGGTGTTAGAGTGAGCCCTCTTAGTGGAGAGTTTTCTTACTGAGCAGTAACTAGTAGTGAGACCCACCACCGGGCGTCACATAGTGGATTCTTCTGCATCTGGTAGCAAACAGATTTCACAAAGGTCCAAGAGGTCCAGACCTATAGGTGGACGACCGCAGGATTCAGGGTCGGTTGTGCGGGGCACCCGAGACAGATCTAGTCATGTGAGGAGTAGGTATTGTTATGCATGCGGTGGGCAGGGTCACATGGCTCGTGACTACCCAAATCGTCATATGTATGATCAGAAGATGGTCGAAGGACTGCCCAGGTAGAGACAGAGGTTTGATCGAGGAGGCCTGTAGGGAGCTGGCGGAAGTGGCAGAGGAGCTGGTCGTGCTGCTGGCGGGGGGCGACAATTCAAGGAGTTACTGCCACCACCACTAGGTGGTCCACCCCGACCACATGGAGCAGGTGGACAGGGGCGAGCTCAGCTCCAGGTAGCTAAGTCCTATGACCACGGCACTCCAGAGATGATACAAGGTATGATCTATGTCTACTCCACCTTAGTTGCAGTACTTATAGACACAGGTTCCAGTTATTCTTTTATTTCCACCTACCCCGTTCGGAGCTCAGAGATTCTGGTGGATTCATTGGCTCGATCCTTACTAGTAGATACTCCTACGGGAGAGGATTCGACGATTACACACTAGTTCTGGTAGTGTGAGCTTACTCTAGGAGGTGAGAGCTTCGGCTGGGATCTTCTAGTAGCAGCGTTGAGTCCTTACGACGTAATCTTGGGTATGGATTGGTTATCTACATTCCATGCCTAGATCGACTGCATTAGGCGAAAAGTGCGGTGTATCCATGAGTATGGGCTAGGTTTACCTTCACCAGAGAGAAGGGAGCCTTTGCAGCACATGATGGACTTACCCAGAGGAGAGTGCAGCTGGTCACTCATCATTTGGCTAGCCTTACCCTCGGATCGGTTGATGTGGAGAGTCCGAGCTATCCTGTAGTGGTGTACTAGTACACGGATGTCTTCCCTGATGATGTCTCGAGTCTACCTCCTCGTAGGGAGGTGGAATTTTACATTGAATTTTACCCCAAGATGGTAATGATATCTACAACAACGTATCGAATGGCTCCTGTGGAGCTTCGTGAGCTGCGAGTACAGCTAGAGGACTTACAGGGGAAGGGGTTCATCCGGCCCAGTGTTTCTCCTTGGGAAGCCCCAATTTTGTTTACCAAGAAGGCATATGGGATCTTGAGACTTTGTGTTGACTATCGGCGCATGAACCAAGTGACCATGAAGAACAAGTACCCACTTCCGAGGATTAACGACCTCTTTGATCAACTGAAGGGATCACGGTGGTTCTCGAAGATAGAACTCAGGTCAGGCTATCACCAACTCAAAGTACAAGATGAGGATGTGAAGAATATTGATTTCAGATGTTGGTACGACCATTATGAGTTTTTGGTCATGTTGTTTAGTGTGACCAACGCTCTAGCAGTGTTCATGGGACTCATGAATGGGATATTTCAGCCATATCTTGATCGCTTAGTAGTAGTCTTCATCGAAGACATTTTGATCTACTCGGCTACTGATGAGGAGCATGCCTATCATTTTCAGGTAGTTTTGGACACACTTTGAGAGAAACTTCTTTATGGTAAGATCTCGAAGTTCTAGTTTTGGATCCGAGAGGTTCACTTTCTGGGACATGTCATCTTTGAGGCTGGAGTTGCGGTGGATCCAGTGAAGATTGAGGCAGTACATTCTTGGGATCCACCTATGAGTGTGACAGAGGTACGGAGTTTCCTAGGTTTTTCTAGATACTACCATAGATTTGTGCCAGATTTATCTAGAGTTTCAGCACCTTTATCAGTGTTGAAGAAGAAGGGGCAACCCTTCGTGTGGTCAGAGAGATGTTAGTGGAGTTTTCATGAGCTGAGGCAAAGGCTGACCAGTGCCCCCATCTTGAGGCTTCCGGAGGAGGGCATTGGGTACGTAGTCTACTGCAACGCATCAGGGACTGGGATCAGATGTTTCTTAATACAGGAGTGATCAGTTATCGCATATGGTTCTCGATAGCTAAGATAGCATGAGAAAAACTATGCTACCCATGACCTTGAGTTAGGAGTAGTAGTCTTCACTTTGAAGATGTGGTGACACTATCTGATGGACGAGTGTTTTACGGTCTACTCTAATCACCAGAGCCTCAGGTATAACTTTTCCCAAAAGAACCTGAACCTGGTAAAACGACATTGGCTTGAGTTCCACCAGGACTATAACTTCGAGATAGTCAATACTCCTGGGAAGGGTAACGTTGTAGAAGATGCACTCAGCAGGAGATCTGGTATACGGCTGCTAGGTGAGGCGACGGAGCACCTGGAAGCTTTGCAGATATCCTTTGTGAATCGAGATGGAGTAGCTTTTCTTCAGTCTCTTACAGTCACTCCCCCACTCCTTCAACGATTCAGGGAGGTGCAGTGTGGGGACACTGACTGCGAGTCTTGGCGTGCTCAGATATCCACAAGACAGGCAGCGGATGGATTTTCTGAAGGTGGGGAGCACGTCATACTTTTAAGAGGACGTACCATGGTACCAGTGTCACTTTGGGAAGAAGTATTGAGGGATTTCCACACATCCACTCTAGTGGTATATCCAAGAGTGGAGAATATGTATCAGGACCTTCGATGACAGCACTGGTGGCTGGGAATGAAGAAAGCAGTAGCAGAGTTTGTCTCTCGGTGCCTCACTTGTCAGCAAGTGAAGGCGGAGCATCAGGTACCAGCTGGCATAGTTCAGCCTTTAGAGGTCACAAAGTGGAAGTGGGGTGGAATATCCATGGACTTCGTGACAGTACATTCACATACATTCAGGGGTCATGATTCTATCTGGGTGATCGTTGACCGACTAACCAAGTCAGCCTACTTCCTACCGATCAGAGAGCACGGTCTAATAGAGATATTGGGGCGCCTCTATGTGCAGAAGATTGTGCGGATAGATGGAGTACCCTCGATGATTTTCTCTGATCGTGATGCAAGTTTCACTTCCCAGCTATGGAAGGGGTTATAGGAGGCTTTTGGGATGCAACTTCGTTTGAGCACCGCCTTCTATCCTCAGACAGATGGCCAAACTAAGCGGACCATTCAGACCCTCGAGGACATGTTGCGTGCTTGCGTCCTCGACTTCGATCGTAGCTGGGAGGATCACTTTACCTTGGTGGAGTTTTCATACAACAACATCTATCACTCCACCATTGGGATGGCACCATTTGAGGCTTTTTATGGCTGACCTTGCAGATCTCCTTTGTGCTAGACTAACCCAGGGGAGTAAGCACTCGTGGGACCAGAGATGGTACGGGCTACCACGGAGAAGGAGCAGATCATCCAGGCATGGATGAAGACTGCACAGAGCAGGCAGAAGTCTTATGCCGAAAGGAGACGGAGACCTCTAGAGTTCAAGGATGGTGACCACGTCTTTCTACGGGTCTCACCCTGATGAGGTTTGTGGATATTTGGCTGGGGCTACAAGTTATCTCTGAGGTTCATCGGACCCTTTCAGGTCCTCAACAGAGTTGGCGAGGTGGCTTACCGCTTGGATCTTCCACCTCAGTTGCACCGGGTGCATGATGTTTTTCACGTATCCCAGCTAAGGAGATATTTACATGATCCTTCGCAAAACATTGATTGGGGTGAGCTGAACATCGACGATGGGGAGATGTTTTCGGAGGTTCCCGTGGAGATTGAGGATCAACAGGAGAGAGTCCTTCGTGGGAGATCGATACCTTTGGTGTGTGTACGTTGGAAGCACGGGAACCTCCAGGAGAGAACATGGGAGTAGGAGGCTCAGATTCATGCTCAGTACCCCCACTTGTTTTCTTAGTTTTTGGGATGTGGCTTTTGGGGATGAAAAGCCATGAGGTGGGGATAATGTAAAGACCTGGATTTTTCAATGTAATTTTTTTTAATTATATGGAAATATTACGAGTCTGCAAAAATTGACGGTGCATGATTCTAAGGCCCAGTATGCCCAAAATGAATTTTTGAACTTTTTTTAAGGTACGTCCAGTTAATGTAAGAGTGGGATTTTGTAACTTTTGAACCGGTGCGTGGAATTGGAATCTGAGGACACCATTGTACTCAAAACGCCGATATTCACTTAAGAAAGTCTTCACCTCGACCGCACTAGGTCGCGGGTGGAAGTTGAATTCTCAACTTTTCGTGGGAGAATAGGGAGGAAATAAAATAAACATGTTTTATTTTATTTTTTAAATCTAACCTCCTTTTTGAATTTGATGGTGGGGACCACCCTATTTTGAAACACCTCATTTAATAAGGTGTAACCCTTGAAAACCCTACTCAATTAATGATTCCAATTAATTAAGTCATTAAGGGGGGTTGCCTCCTCACCTTATCCTTATTTTATTTGAGGGTTTGGCAATCTCTCTAGGAAGAGGACTCTTACTGGAGAACTTTTGTTGGAGAGGAGAACTTGGTGGAAGAACCTCCTCCAATAAGGAACGTCTTCAACAACGACGAACCGACGTCCGTCTTTCCCTCTCCTCACCGATGTCAATGAATCTTTGAGGTAGGGATTATTGTTTTTGTATACCCCTTACCCCATACTTTTTGTTCTTCTTGATTTAAGAACAACTATGCTGCTTGCTACCATTCTAACGCGGTGGGTGCGGGCCAAACGAACACGGCCCGAACCCTCTACAACCTTTTTGGATTTTTGTGTTCTTCACGGCTTGTTTTCGGGTTGAGAGAATCCTAAATGTGGTGGCCTTGAATTGATGGTGACGTCACGAGATGAGTGCGGGAGTCTTCGGAATGAAGATTGGGCCACCGGGGCGCACCCGGTGACCAGAGGAACGTCGTCGGCGACCGGTTCCGGTGACCAGCGTCAGTAGGTCTCGAGAGCAGCGGTCGGCCACAAAGACGGCGGCGGCGCGACCGCACCGCCGGAGGAGGGCCATGGCACGTCAGCCGCGGTGGAGCAAGGGCGGCAGACGGCTCACGGCCAGTCGTGTGAAGGGGGCAACGGCGCGCGTCCGCGCTATCGGGCTTGTAGGGGCCGCGACATGAGGCCGCAGCGGCGAAAAAGAGGGCGGCTGGATTGCTGAGGGCCACTGGAGGTTCCATGACGCACAACCGCACCTCGGAGGTGGGCTGGCCATCCGGCCAGTCGAGGAGCCGAGCGGGACCTCGCGTCCCGCATGCCAGCTACCGCCACCACGTGGCGTCGGTCGGTCGGACACCCAACCCAAACTGCTGGGTCATTTGAGGTACCCATGGGGCGCCTTCCCCTTAGGTGGTGGCTAGGGCGGACCCCACCACAGGGCCACCCAACCGCGGGCCAGCTGCGGGCCGCCCACCAGGCCGGGTCAGACCCAGCGGGACGCCCAGTGGGTCGGGCCGCGCCGGCGGGCCGGGCCGGACCTAGCGAGCCGGGTTGGATTCCGCGGGTCGGGTCAGACCCAGGGCTAGACCTGGGTATGGCCGGGTCGACCCGAATCGGGTCGGGTCGGCCCAGGTCGGTTCGGGCCGAGTCGGATCGGACCCGAACTAGCTTCGACCCCTTTCTGCTCTTTCGGCCATAACTTGAGCTATGGGCGTCCATTTGGAAAACCGTCTACAGCACCAGAATCCTTGAATCGAGACGGTCCTTTTGGTCTACTCCACTTGAGTTTTGGATATGGTTGGAGTAAGGATAGGTTGGATCGGACCCCGAATCCAATCGGTCCCTCGGATCAGAAATGCTAATAACTTACAGACCGGGCGTCCGATTGACCCATCGTTTATTGCTTCGAGACACCTATTACATGGCGGACCTTTTGGGATACTTCTTCATGGGACTTCGTGACAATTGGAGTATCGACCTGTGAATTGAGGAGCAGACCCTCCCGGAATCAAGCGAGCCAAGTGCAGGAACCCTATGTCTGGTTGTAACATGAGAAAGGGATCCTATGTGGGTCTATGCTTTGGGATCCTACGTGGGTCTGTGTTCCAAAATCCCACATGGATCTGCTCTAGGAATCCACGTGGGACTACTCTAGGATCCTACGTGGGTTTTTTGTACTAGGATCCTTTGTGGGTCTGATGATTTAGGATCCTACGTGGGTATGCCTCTCAACAGAGTAAGATGATTTAGTAATTACATCTAATCATCATTACTACCGTACCTAAGTTATAACTTCTGTGATCTGAGTCTTTAACTTTGTGGTACTTACCTTAATGGTGTTACCTTCATGGTATTCTTTCCTTCGTGGAACAGTTGTCTTTCTGGCTAAAGAATTGGGCCCTTTGTTTCCTCATGAATGAGATGGGTATACTTGATAACTTAGGAATATGTATGGGAATATACCTAAGTAGGTTTGACTTTTGTTTTCGTGCTTTTTGGTTTATCCTTTGTGGATTCTGAGAGACCTTAAGGGGTCTCGGGGTTCCTACTGAGTATCGTTATACTCACCCCTACACGGGCTACGCCCGCACCTTGTTGTGTTTGGTGCAGACCATGGATAGTGTTGACTGAGGACGAGGGTACTAGGACAGTACGAAGCTTGGAGGTGGACTTTAGACGAGGCGTACCACAAAGACGACCATTCAAGAACTACACCTACCCTTTAGGTAGGATCCTTGGTGGGTGTTCACAGGAGTTGCTTTCAGTTTTACTTGTACTTTTCAGTTTACTTGTACCTTACAGTTGGGCTTGTATTCTGGCCCCTTTTACTTTTTGAACACACCCTGTTTACTATAAGTTTTAATTTGTGCTTGTATCCCGTTGTGTTCTTAGTTGTGTGATTTTACAGGTTATAAAAGGAAATAACTTCCTGTTTTTAGGGAATATGCCTTTCGGTGCTAGTCGTCAGCATCTGGCCTATGAAAGGTGGGCTTGGGGTAGTCACGGCACAGGCCCTGAGGGACGGCTCGTGACAGTCAGTCCTGGGTAGTCCAACTCAGTCTCCCAGGATAACCTAGTTCCTAGAGTTCTTGGGAAGGAGCATCATGGTCGAGTGCGCGGGATGGGTTTGGGACCTGTACCATCTAAGGTCTTTGGCAGACCACCGGTAATTACAGCTACATCTACTCCTAGTTTTAGTCATTCCATATCCCGAGATACTTAGAGAAATATTGTTTCTCTACGCAGTTGAGTGATAGGGGACTCAGATATCCTCTTTGCAAAAATTGTTGATTGATTTGTATCAGAAGATGACTGGATCTTCCCCTAGTGGTATTGCATCGACAGGTGGTGAGTAGGTAAATCAAAAAAATTCAAAATCATTTAGTTTTGAAAAACTTCCTGGTTTTATGTGTAAATATAAATATAAAACAATATTTAATTTTCAATATAATTTTCTTACAGGTGGTAGCAGGAAGTATAGATGGAGGTGGAGGGGGTGATGAGCTATGTTCATCATCGGACAGTGATTATTGGTATTGGTGATATGTTGGAAAAATATTATAACAGTCGGTTTGTATATGTATCATGGGTGGCACAGATTTGTCACTTAACATTTTCATGACCTAACATTTTCTTGATTTCTCATGTTTCCTTTTATGTATTATGAACCTAGTCTTCTAAAGACACTAGTAATTTATGATCCTGATGTTGTATTAATGAATATTTATATTTATGAATCATATATGGATCAAAACTTGACAGTTATTGGAGACTTCAATACTGTCATGAGACAAGATGAAAATATTGGACTATCTCTTCTGGATTTATGACAGATATGTGTTGTGACCAACCTCTTCCAGATCAACTGCAGCATTTCCATCATCTCTTGAACGAGACTTATCCCAAATAAGGACCACTCTCCCAACTCTACCTATCACAAGGGATATCTATATGGATGTATATATAATGATTCAAAGGGAACTATATTTATTGAAACCTAATAACTATTATTATAGGAAATTCTTACCAGTGTAAAATTATTTTCCCAAGATCCACCAAAATCAAGCACACTAGCCTGAATCATATCCTCAAGAACCTAGATAACTCTCTCTATCGATCCATCCATATATGGATGATAACCCATACTCAACATTATCTAGTAACCCATCACCTCTTACAAACCTATACATAACATGGGTGTGAACCTTGGGTCCCTATTAAAAAAATACTAAAGGGTAACCCATTAATTCTCACAATCTCTCAGACATACAAGTCTCTGAGGTTCCCCACATGTATCGTTTTCTTGATAGGTAATAAAAGCATCGATTTTTTAAGTTGATCAATGATCACCCAAATCGTATCATCCCCACTAAGATTCGGTGGAAAACAAATAATGATGTCCATAGAAATATCATCCCACTTACATATCAGAATGGGTAAAGGTTGAAACAAACCCGTGCGTCTCTAGTGTTTCTCCTTAATTTTTTGAAAACTGAGACACCATGAGACAAAATCTACAATGGACACCTCATCCATGCCCACCAATTCTTACATCTCATGTTGTGAAACATCCAGGTAGATCCAAGTTTTACGTACCAACATGATCAGTGTCCATTTTCCATAAACTCTTACCTAAAAGAAAATGGAACAACTAACCTATTATGGAAGCACAAAGCTCCACTGGGAGACCAACACCACTCATCCAAGGTCTCCCCAACATAAATTATTTTACTAAAGCATTTGAACTCGGTGTTTTTCACCTATTATTTCTAAACCCACTCAGCAAAGGATGAGTCTGAATTCATCAAATCCAAGAACACCATTCCACCAACTTCTTCCACTCCCAATATCATCTTAGCAAACAAACTCATAAGATAACAATCCATAAATGATTCCTTCTTGGATTGTGTTAGTAATTTTATCCTCAATGCATCAAAAACCAAATTCCCTTTCCTAAGGGTCTATGAAATGTTAGAATAAAAATTATGAAGATACACCACTCCGCCTTTCTATCACAAGTTCATATCCCTCTAAGAAAAAATATATTTCAGGTTCTTATGATCAGAATACACCAACACATTAGGTTTCATTTACTAAGATGGAATAGAAATGGACATCATACTAGGGAGAGGATAAATAGTAAATTTGACCTCTCTCTATGGTGGTAAACCAGAAAAATAATCCTAAAATACTTTGGGGTATGCATACACCATAGATGGAAGTTAACATCCCAAATAAGGTTCATTAACATCAAGAAAATTTTTTGACAACTAGCATGATATTACCAAATTATAAGGAACAAAAATCCCCACCCTTCATGATCTAGTATCACACTCACACTAAAAATCATGATTGGCCCCATTGGAAGATAAAAACTATAACAAATGAAGATGAAAGTCTATGTGGGCCTTAATTTTGATAATTTAATCTATTCCAATTATCAATTTGAAGATGTAAACATCAAGAACTAAAAATTCACACACTACCTTAAAGTCATCGATCATCACCTGACATGTGGGACAATTAAAACCAAGTTTGGACCTCTTTTCCAAAGGTGTATAAAGATAAAATAAGAATGACATAAGTTCTAAAATTAATTGCAACATGTCAACTAACTTTGACAATATAAAGGAATGATTATCGCATGTATCAAAAAAATCTAGAACCATAAAAGATTAAATAAACATTGTACCTCAAACAGTAGTTAGACCTTCTTCAGATTCATATATCGCATACTCTTCCACACAAATCCATCTAGTATTAGCCAAATAAAAAATCCCCCTTGGCCTAATAATTAGACCCACCACCCTTGGAATCATCGTTATAAACCTTTTAACCCTTGGTGAAAGTGGATCATTCCTTACTGCCTTGGGATATCCATTCACAAAAACACTTTAGATGACCAAATTGTCCATAATGATGATAAGTATTAGGATCCTCTACACAATTATTCTTTGTATGAACACACCTTCCACACTATTATAAGAAATCTTTGTGCTACCCTAATAAAGCCCCTAAAAATATTAAATGAAATTAATCCCCCTTGCGTATTCTTTTCTGGCCAAAAAATGCACCATGGGTAACAGCCCCTCCTACAGAAGCTCCAAACAAACATGTATTTCTAGATATATATTCATAATCTTGACCTTATTTTTAGACTACCTCTATGAAGGTCAGAATACAGAGGATATTCAATATTTATTGAATATCTGGACTCAATCCTAACTCAAACCATTTAAACTTTAGCTAATCATTGGTGACTAGCTCTGGTGCTAGATGCACCAACACAGTAAAATGGGGGGAATACTCCATAACAGTACACTTCCCCTTCTCTAAGGTTAGGAACTACTGATAATTTTCGAACATAATTCCCCAGGGTAATACTATTGGTTGAATATTTTCTTGAAATAATTCCAGGTAATTGCCTCATGAAACTTAGCTTGCATGATGGAGTCCCACCATCTCCTACCTGGTCTTTCGAGAATATACATGGAGAAACCCGCCTTGAAGTCCTTATGAGTATTCAAGAAATTGAGGATCCTCTCAATCTGATCAATCTATTCCTCATATCTTTTGGAATTGGTCCCTTTCACCAAACATGGAAATGGCCACAAAAGAGTTGTAATTTTCTCTTGGTCCTCCCACACATTCTCTATAGGGTGGAACTCATCATATATCACACCTTGAATCAGGATCCCAAAAAATTGGTAAATATCCCAAAGGAAGAAATGGTATGAGTTATGGATTGATTAGTACATGTTCCTTATGACTTTATAATTGAAATGGCATGGTAAATCCCTCCATGGAATGAGATTATTCTTTTATAACTCTTACAGTTCAATATTTAAACCACAATGTGGTATCCTATAATATCATATTTCTTCACCCTACCATATTATTTATCTCTATTATGTGTTTACAAATTGAATAAGTGTGTGGATTTTAATGTGATTTTTCTTATGAAAATGTTGGTTTCCTTGTATTCTTTTGGATTTAGGATGTATGTGCATGTGAAATTGGCACATTTTTTTCAGGGCACTAGGGCCGGGGCTATAGAATCAGCTCATTTTTTTTATAAATCTACCTTTAGTATTGGTTTAAACCACCACTAAGTAAATTTATGATTTTTAGCGGTGGTTTTAACTGCTGCTATAATTTGGTATCTTACTACCAGTGGCGGTTAAAATCGCCGCTTCATTCAATAATTTAGCAGCGATTAAAACTTCCACAACATAGTTTTCATTTTATGTTACCATTTTGTGGTGGTTGGTCAGGGGTTTAGAGGCAGTTTTTAATCGCCATTTTCTGTTATAATTTCCTACAAGATAGATTTCATTTTCCGTTACCATTTTTCATTACCATTTTACGACCAACCTCCGCGAAATGCGATCTCTAAGATAGTTACCAGAAACCGCTGCCAAATTAAAGAAATTTCTGCATATTGTATGCCGACACACAATTTAGCGGCAGTTTTTGGAAACTACCGTAGAATCATATGGTGTCGATTTAAACTACCACCATATCCAAAAATACTGCCACTATGTGGCAATTTTCCTATAGTGGTGTACACTAAACCTATCCCCAACATGATGAGAAAAGGGGAATAGGAATAGCCTTGATGTGTAATTCCCCACAATAATGTCATGTAAACAAGCCCCCATTGCAATGACATAGGGAGAGGAGGAATACCATGATGTGTGAACCCCCCCCCCCCAATTAATCAAGGAAAAGTCCCAATACTAAACCCCAACCTAAGTACCCAAGGATCCCATGTTTTATTCATATAAAAACATTTTAAAATGGATAATTAGAATTAAAAAGATAATTTCATGACCCTTTTTATAATATCTAAAACATTCTTTGAAAAACAATTTGCATAAATAAAATAGTGGTTCTTTGAAATCATTATTTATTTATCACTTTCCAATGGGAAAACCATTTTATACCTGAAGTTTCTTAGGATCTGTGAACCACAAAGAAGGTGGGGTTGAATCGGTGGTTGTATTTTTATAAATTTCAAACTTTATAAAATTTAACCACTACAACTTTTTAGAGTTATTTCTTAATCAAATTTTATAAAAATTCTCACAAGCATCCCAAAGATAGAAAATTAAAAAAGGAACACAATATTTACAAGGTTAAACCATGGTGTGAAAACCTACATCATTTTATGGCTACTATTTTCAGTCCAAAGAAATTCACTATTATAAAAAAAGGAGAATACCACTTT
Organism: Viscum album; assembly: GCA_963277665.1. Lineage (NCBI taxonomy): Eukaryota > Viridiplantae > Streptophyta > Magnoliopsida > Santalales > Viscaceae > Viscum > Viscum album. The sequence continues at coordinate 559,019,493 of OY728138.1, forward strand.
GAGCCAACTCCTATTATACTCCTATCTCTTGATAGGTATTATTATACTAACTCCCCATCAGTTTACAAGCTTTACTTACAAAAAATAAACCATAAAAAATATGAAACTTTTCTTCTCTAGAAAATATCATACAGAATGTCTGTATGATTTTATCTGTCCATTTTTATCCATCTGTTATGTGTCTTTCTGATGTGCTAGTATTGCGTAATATTCATCTGTTGCACATTAACAAAACAATTTACATGGTATTTTTCGATTTGGTGGACTATAAACAACTACTTTGTAATTTACTCATTAATAAATACCTCATCACATATTGATTGTTCTTCTATGTGAAAATACATGTGATAATGTCCTAAGGATAGTTGTTGCATTAAAGGGTCATAGTGGATCCCTACTATGAGGAGAACCCAGAAGTTCCATAACATTGTTCTTGAATATAAGTTCAATGACCAGACGATGTTATTTGAGGGACACAAATAATAAAGGCCATTAGGGGTGAGGACTCATAAAACTTTGAGGCACCTTCTCATGGTGTGCACCCTTGGTAATATCCAGGAGGATATTATGAGAACGAGACCCACCAGTAGGAAATCCACATTTCATAGTGTCATTGGATGTTCCTATATATGGACCTGTGTATTGGTCCTTAGACTTTATGATTATTATTAATGATTATTATAACTCACGCACTTATATTTATTGACGAAAATTGTGATGAAATATTGTTCGCAATGAGGTAGGATATGTTGGGTGTGTCACGAGTAATATAGCATTAATAGATAATGCGAGAAAGGATTTGTACCTTCTGTTCCATAATGAAAGTAGATATATCAGGCCCTTTGATGGAATTTATATAGCCTAAATTCACCCATGGCCATGGTGAGGAATGGGAAAGTTCAATTCTGAAAATTCAAAGAAAGAATAATCGAGCACATGGGTTGATGGCACTAGCATACAACCCACTTGATTTGAGATATCAAGACAAAGGGATTACATTACACGGTAGCATTCGTATTAGGTGACACGTCATTGCGGCGTTAACTTCTTTCTCTATGGGTTCCTTGGCATGTTTCTAGACGCTAACCTTGGACTTTAGGTAGGCTCCACCTAATTCCATAGAGAAATAGGCCTAGAGGGTCACACACTAAGTGTTTCCAAGTATCTCAGTTAAATATTAATTTAACAAGTTGAATAAAGATTATTCCTGATTGTGGTTTAATAATTATTCAAGGATGCCTGATCGCATTTATTTCAACACTAGTTATTCGAGAAAATATATTTTGGGTGAAATAATATTTATTAGAAAGTAATTCAGTGATATGTATTTGAGAAATAAATAGTCATTATTCAAGGTCTAATAAATATAGAGGAAATAAAGAAATCAAAAGTACACGTTGTGTATATTAATATACACACCGTTTAGTTATTTTTTGGGATTTGTGATAAATAATATTATTTATTTCATTAAATAATATTAGGTGTAATTTATTGGGCACATGTCAAATAATAATAATAGTAAACTTTTATTATTAGTCATGGGGTATTACTAAGAATTAAATGAAATGAATAAATAATTTCGGGTAATTAATTTATTTTATTATTCTAAGTAATTAAAATCCCAATTATATAATTCTCATTATCCTATCCATTTTGTGGGGTTGTGCACAATGGATCTAGAGAAATCTTACCAGACAAGAGAGAATTCTTTTCTTCCAAGAACACTCTCAAGTTATGAGAGAGATCTTCCTCTACCGGATCAAGGAGAGCGCTTTGCAAGAGGCTCTCAAGGTGATCGAAGGCGGACATCGCAAGTGAAGGCTCTTCCATGCTATCACCCGGATATCCCTTCGGAAAAGTCCAAAGATACGTGGAACACATGTGGATTACTGCTAGAGGTATCCTTCACTTGGATTCTATGATGTAACGACGGATCACATCAGATCATGACCGGAAACATCAATGGAGAGAGAATTCCATCAAGGTAATTCTTGTATTTTAATTAAATTAATTATAACCAGCATATGATGATCCTCTCTATAGTTATGGGACTCCCCTTTTTCATTCTTTCTTCATTCTATTCTGAAGATCCAATGTTTTATTATCATGAAAGATCTCGGATTAAACGTCATTAACAGAAAAAATTACAGTTGGGTACACTCACCAACGTGCTTTCGCTGCACCCGAAACCTATAAGTGGTATCAGTGCGGTCATATCAGTGGTTATAATTATTTAGTTTTTTGTTGGTGATTTACACATTTAATAATTTAGTTGTTTCAATTCAATTTAATTGTTCTATATATCTGAATCTAGAGATCTATTCCTCCTCTTTCATTTCTCGTTCACCTTACAGAAACGATTTTTTATTTTAAGTTTGATTAAAATAAAAACAGAGGACCTCATCTAAAGGTACCAAATGTTCCTGACCATACAAAACCAGAACACATTGTGTGAATTAAGTAGTACACACCGTTTAGTCCTAGTTCAATGCATCGAATTGGTCCGCCAAACCAGGTCGTGTCAATGGATTCTATCTAAGTCTTTAAGACTCCGTGTGTTGACCTGAAACAGGTGGAAAACGGTTTCTGGATTACACGTCGTGTGGCCCACTAAACATGATGTGTAGTCCCTTCAGGTTAGGGTTAGACCGTGTACCCCGTACACGGCTTGCCCAGATGGAAACCGTGTAACGCGGATACAACACGATATGTGTCCCACTGAACATGTTGTGTACTCTGAATATTTTCTAAGTACATCTACACTTCATGTCCCCAGGTGTGTACTTCGGATGGACGGTGAAAGAAAGTACATGTTGTGTATTCAGAACTACATGTCGTGTACTCATCCAAATTAGGCATATTTATTAAAATTTATTATTATATTATAAAAACCCTTGATATGTGCACCATAGTGCGGAAATAAAGCTGAAGCATGACACATGATAGGTGTTTTATATATGTGTGTTTAATTTAACATCTGTGTAATGTTCATTTCTTCTCATTTGGTAGTTATGAATGTGAATTCACCAGGTTACCTACAAGGTAAAAGTTATGTACAAAGATAATTTTAAATGAATATATTTGTTTAAAATTATGATGGATGAGAATCTCAAGGAAATTCAGAAAATGTTTTAAGATAAAAGGATTTATTAATTAAAGATAATTAATTGATTCGAGCATGATTTATCTTAAACAATAATGATTAAGGAATTGAATGCTAGTTTTATTTACATGTGAATATCGTTGCATGTATGGATGATCATGATCTAGACCAAGACCTTTGTATGTGAATGGTTTCTTTTAATTTATTTATTTAAATTAAATTTGTTGGCATGTGAGCCTTCTCCTCATTAATATGTAGGGCATGTGTTCCCAAGGTTTATTTTATGTAAAACCTCATTTTACCCCTCACTTGCGAGTGAGATAAAAGAATATGTAATGGATGGATCTACCAAGCTAGTGAAGGCGGCTCAAGTTATGATCCAAGGTGAAACCAATCCAAAGATATACAAAGGTCAATAGGTGGAAAGCTATAAATATGAACCCAAAAGTTTGAAGGTGTTTCTCCCCTAGGTATTGGGTTGGTTTTTCAACCACTAGATAAACTAACCAATAAAACAAACTTAGGATCATAACATTGATTTTATTTATGTTATTTTCATGGTTTATTTATTGTGGGTGTGTTGTCACAATCACACAATTAATGAATTAAACAATCATACAAGATAGAACTAAAATAAGACCGGCTTATACGTAAATATTATCTTATACATGGTTAATCACTTAAGTATATCCCAGTTAATATTAACAAGCATTTAATCAAAGATAAAAACATGTAAATTTACGCATAAATATAAAATCCCTCAAAGAAAATATTAAGTCAGTATAGCCTTCCATAATCTTTGTTAGAATCGAACCATAGTTCAAAGTGCTTGACCAACCCTGGTTGGGGTGCTTTCAATTATTTAGGAATTATAATTCAATGTTTTGGGTTGACTTGACTTGGTTCACATCAAGGGTTGACTGCCACATCATTACTTGGTGTGACCAAGAAGCAAAGGTCAAGGAAATCCAAAATAAAAGGATTTCAGTATTGGGGAGTCCACTCAGTAGATCAAGGAGTTGCGAGTTAATGCGGATGGAATTTAGAATGCCTACCTAAAACCCTTAATGTTTCTTGACTAACCCTAGTTGGTGTAATGTGAAGTGAAATATGGATCATTTACACTAGAATATTTAGGAAATAGAATATTCTGAATCCAATGGTGAGGGCTATTGGATTTCGATAAAATAGTGGGAGACTAATAAGTATTAATTTATTTATCTGTCTTAGTTTTATCATGATAAATTACTAAACCTTTGCTCATCTTAATTTGTAGAAACAATAAGAAAAATGACTTCAAACACATCATTGTGAACCATAATCGATAAGGAAAACCTTCTCACTTGCACCAATTTCCAGGAATGGAAGAGGCTTTTACACATCATCCTTCGCCACGAGAGGAAATTGTATGTTCTGGAAGAGCCTATTACAGTTGTGCCTGGAAAAGAAGCCAGTGATGAGGAACTATCTCTTTGTATGAAACATATGGATGATTCCATAGATGTCCAATGTTTCATTCCATTGTCCATGTCTAATGATCACTTGAAGCAATATGAAAACATGGACGTGTATAGCATGATGCTTAACCTTAAGGATCTCTATCAAGAGAAGTCGAGACAGGAGAGATATGAGATCTCCAATGCTTTGTTCACAACTAAGCTTGGAGAGACTATGCCAGTTGTACCTTATGTATTCAATCTTATTGGATACATTGAATTTCTGGATATATTAGGGATTAAGTTATCGGATGAGTTGCGTACATAACTCATCCTATCATCACTGCCCAAGACCTTCTATAGCTTTATTGTCAACTACAACATGAGAAACAATGAGAAGAGTATATCAGAACTTCTGACCTTAATTCACCAGGTAGATAAGGACATGGGGCATGATAAACCCATAGTCCCTACGGTGAATAAGAAAAGGAAGGACAAAGAAAAGGGGAAAAGGATTCATAAATGATCTGAATCCCCTGAGCACTGTCCCTCCACGAAGGGGAAGATACAGAGTTAGGGCAAGGAACGGAAGGTGGTATGTTTTCCATGTGTAAAGCAACGCCACTAGAAAAGGAACTACACCCATAAGCATGGAGATGCTAAAGGTGCATTCATTATCAAGTGCAATCTTTCCATTTCTACACATTGGGTATTAAATACAGCTTGTGGGGCTCACATCTGTACTCAAATGTAGGAACTATGTAGATTTATAAATATTGTCAGAGGAGAGGTGGATCTTTGAGATGCCAATGTCGTGAGGCTGGCTACATTGGACATTGGCGATTACCATCTCTCATTACCAACTAAAATGATTTTGGTTTTACGTAAAAATTATTATGTGCCTAGTGTTACCAAGAACATAATTTTTGTATCTTGTTTGGATATGGATGGATTTATTTTTAAATTTTTAAAAAGTTTTGTTTCTTTTATAATAACAACATATGTTATGGTATTGAGCATTTAAATAATGGTTTGTATGTATTAAATTACAAAAACCAAGTGTTGGCAATCGATAACGAAAAAAAATCACATGACTCATACAACACCCAGTTTTGGTATCACCTTCTTGGTCATGTAAATGAGAAGCGCTTGACAAAGCTCTTACAGGATGGTTATTTAGACTCTACTAAGCTAAAAACGCTTGATAGATGTCATGATTGTTTACAAGGTAAAATGACAAGCCGCCTTTTGGTGGATAGGGTGAAAGGGGCATAGATTTTCTAGGATTGGTGCACACAGATGTATGTGGACCATTTCCAGAAGAATCTAGAGGAGGATATTCTTACTTCATTACTTTTACTAATGATTTGAGTAGATATGGATATGTCTGCTTAATGAGGTATAATTCAGAGTCCTTAGATAAATTTAAGGAATTCTAGAATGAAGTAGAGAATCATCTTGGTAAGAAGATAAAGAAACTTTGATCGGATCGAGGTGGAGAATGTCTTAAACAACAGTTTATCGACCTTTTACAGGAGTCTTGGATTCTATCTCAACTCACTCCTCCTTATACACCATAGTGTAATGGGGTTAGTGAAAGGAGGAACTGAATGTTGTTGGACATGGTGAGGTCTATGATGAGTCATGCAGATCTTCCATTAGCATTTTGAGGATATGCATTATAAACTTCAACATACACATTAAACCAAGTACCAACTAAGGCGGAAAATGGAATTCCCTCCGAGTTATGGAATGGTAAGAAACCCATTTTGTTTCACACACATGTATGGGGATGCGAGACATTTTTTAAGGCCTTCTCAGGAAATAAAATAGCACCTCGGGGCATGAGGTGTATCTTTATAGGATATCCCAAGGAAATGAAAGAATATTAACTATATAACCCTTCAGAAAAGAAATTGATTGTCGCCAGACAAGCCGTATTTATTGAGAGGGAGCATATCCTCAAAAAGTATAGTAGGAGAAATATTGACTTCGATGAAGTTGATTCTAAAGATACACAAGAGTTGGTATAGGAACAAGTTTCATAGGTCCCTATGGAAGAGGTTCTAGAAACACAAGTACTGCGTAGGAGCTCAACAGAGGTAAGGGAACTAGATAGATTTGGTTTTCTAGTCACTGAGGATGGTGAATCATTATTGTTGGACAATGATGAACCTCTCTCCTATAAAGAAGCAGTAGAAAGCTCAGAAGTTGTAAGATGTCTAGAAGATATTAATTCCTAGATAGATTCTATGCATCAAAACCAAGTATGGGTTATGGTTGATGAGCCAGTTGATGTAAAGCCTATTGGATGCAAATGGGTATTCAAGAGAAATCTGTACATGGAAGGTCAAGTTATCACCTATAAATCAAGGATAGTGGATAAAGGATTCAGACAGAGTCAAGGAATTGACTATGATGAAACCTTCTCTCTAGTTGACATGTTTAAATTTCTAATAATCATACTTTCCATAGCAGCTTACCATGACTAAGAGATTTGGAAAATGGATGTAAAAATAGCATTCATTAATGGGAACCTTCAGGAAGATGTCTATATGACACAACCAGAAGGGTTTGTGACACCAAGTGAAGCCAAACAGGTTTTCAAGTTGCAGAAATCCATTTATAGATTAAATAAAGCATCCAGATCATGGAACATTCGATTTGATAAATCCATAAAGGAATTTTGTTTCATTAATAATTAATGTGATCCATATGTTTATAAGAAGTTTAATGGGAATGAGGTTGTTATCCAAGTAGTATATGTTGACGACATATTTCTTATTAGAAACGATGTACCAGTCTTACAGTCAGTTAAGGACTGGTTGAAAAAGTGTTTCTCCATAAAGGACTTGGGTGAAGTAACCTACATTCTAGGGATCAAGATCATTCATGATAGATATAAGAGGCCTTTTAGACTAATTCGAGGTACATACATTGACCAGATACTAAAGAGATTTAGTATGGAACAATCCAAGAGGGAATTGGTTCTAGTGTCACATGGCCTACATCTTTCTAAAAAAATGTGCCCTTAGACACAATAGGAGAAAGATAGAATGAGTAATATCCCATATTCTTAGGCTATAAGATCCATCATATATGACATGTTATGTACTAGGATTGATGTTTCCTATTCACTGAGCATGGTAGGAATATATCAAGCAGATCCAGGAGAACAGCATTGGACTGCTGTTAAGACTATCCTTAAGTATCTGAGAAGAACAAAGGACATGTTCCTAGTGTATGGAGGAAATGAGGATCTTATCATCGGAGGGTATTCTAATGGTGGTTTTCATATAGGTCAGAACAATTTGAATTCATAATATGGATATGTTTTATGTCTCAATGGAGGAGTTGTGAGCTGGAAGAGTTCAAAGAAACCAGTTGTCGCTGATTTTATAGTGGAGTCTGAATATATAGTGGCTTCTGATGTAGACAAGGAAACCGTTTGGATTTGGAACTTTTTCCATGAACTTAATGTGGTTCATATTATTATATATACTATCATATTGTATAGTGATAATACTACAGTGGTGGATTTTTCAAAAGAACCAAGGTCACATAAATGGATAAAGCACATACTCCGGAAGTATCACTTCTTGATGGATTTCTATTAAAGGGGTGAAGTTGCAGTGAGCAGAGTGTCCATAGAAGAGAACATGGTAGACCCCATGACTAAAGGCCTATCTCAACAGAAGCATGAATATCATGTGAGAGCTAATGGGTTAAAGGTTTTTAGCAGTTGGCAGTAGTCCAAGTGTGAGTCTGTTGGATTTGGTGGCCTAGAACCAAATACTTTGTACTTTATTCATTAATAAATACCTTATCACATTTTGATTATTATTTTGCGTGACAATGCATGTGATAATGTCCTAAGGACAGTTGTTGCATTAAAGGGTCATAGCATATCTCTGCTATGATGAGAACCCAGAAGTTCCATAACACGGTTCTTGAATATATGTTCTATGGCCGGATGATGTTATTTGAGGGACACAAATATTACATCCCATTAGGGGTGAGTACTCTTAAAACTTTGAGGCACCTTCTCATGCTGTTCACCCTTGGTAATATCTAGGAGGATATTATGAGAACAAGACCCACCAGTAGGAAATCCACATTTAATAGTGTCATTGGATGTTCCTGTCTTTGGACGTGTGTATTGGTCCTTAGACTTTAAGATTATTATTAATGGGTATTATAACTTGCGCACTTAGATTTATTGACAAAAACTATAATGACACATTGTTTGTAGTGAGGTAGGATATGTTGGGTGTTTCACGAGTAATACAAGATTAATAGATAATGCGAGAAAGGATTTGTCCCTTCTGTTCCATAATGGAAGTAGATATCTCAGACCCTTTGATGGAATTGATATAGCCTAAATAAATCCATGTCCATGGTAAGGAATGGGCAATTTCAATTCCAGAAAGTCAAAGAAAGAATAATCGAGCACATGGGTTGATGGAACTAGCATGCAGCCCGCTTGATTCAAGATATTGAGACAAAGGGATTACATTACATGGTAAGTGTTCGTAGGAGGTGACACTTCATTGCAACATTAACTTATTTATCTATGGTTTCCTTGGCGTGTAGCTAGATTCTAACCTTGGACTTTAGGAAGGCTCCACCTAATACCACTGATAAAGAGACTTATAGGGTCACACACTAAGTGTCTCCAAGTATCTCAGTTAAATATTAATTTAACAAGTTGAATAAAGATTATTCCCGATTGTGGTTTAATAATTATTCAAGGATGCCTGGTCGCATTTATTTCAACACTAGTTATTTGAGAGAATATATTGTGGGATAAATAATATATTTAGTAGTGAGTAATGCAGTGATATTTATTTGAGAAATAAATAGTCATTATTCAAGGTATAATAAATATGGATTAAATAAAGAAAATGAAAAGTACACGTTTTGTATATTAATATACACACCGTGTTGTTTTTTTGGGGGGATTTGTGAGAAATAATATTATTTATCTCATTAAATAATATTAGGTGAAATTCGTTGGGTTCATGTCAAGTAATAATAATATTCAACTGTTATTATTATACATGGGGTATTACTAAGAATTAAATGAAATAAATATATGATTTCAGGTAATTAATTCATTTTATTATTCTAAGTAATTAAAATTACAATTATATAATTCTCATTATCCTAAACATTTTGTGGGGTTATGTACAATGGGTCTAGATAAATCTCTCAAGCCAAGAGAGAATTATTTTCTTCCTAGAACACTCTTAAGTTACGAGAGAGATCCTCCTCTATCGGATCAATGAGAGCGGTTTGCAAGCGGCTCTCAAAGCGATCGAATGCGGACATCACAGGGGAAGGATCTTCCGTGCTAGAACACGGAGATCCCTTCAGTGACGTCCAAAGATACATAGAACACGTTTGGATCACCGCTAGAGGAATCCTACACTTGGATTCTACGACACAATTATGGATCACATCGGATCGTGACTGGAAACATCAATAGAGAGTGAATTCCATCAAGGTAATTCTTTTCTTTTAATTAAATTAATTATAAATAATATATGATGATCCTCTCTATGGTTCTAGGACTCCCCTATTTTCTTTTTTTCTTCATTATATTCTGAATATCTACTGTTTTATTATTGTGACAGATCTCATATTAAACATCATTAACGGAAAAAATTAAAGTTGGGTACACCCACCAATGCGCTTCCACTACGCCCAGAACCTAGATGTATAAAATCTGAATTCTTCCAGATTAACGAAAATCTACACCTCACAAATCTTATTCATGTTAACTATGTATGATGCTCTATCCAGTTCTATGAACTAAAGCTTTGTCTGATACTCTATCTAAAAACATATGTCTTTAAATATTCAACATGAAACTCAACTTTAGTTGGAAACTCACTTTGACACAAACTCTGCAGCACTTCAAATTTTCACAGATGTAAATAATTTCAAATAAGATTTTACTTTTCTACCCTTTATATAAGTTCTCTCAAGATTGAAAATTAGGGAAAATAAATTCATTTTCTAAATCACAAAAAATCAAATTTCAACACTCCCACTAAACTCAATTTCACTGGATCCTTCTCAAGCCTTCTATAATATTCTAGAATATTGTTAGAAACTCAAAATCACCAAAATTTAATTAAATTTCCTTAAACTCTGGTTTAAGTAACTTCTTCAATATTTGTAACATCAACTTTTTATAGACTACAATATTGACTTTGTAACATAAATTGTCTATATATTACAACTTCAACTTTGTAAATTCAACTTTGTAACTTTAACTTTGTGCAAATTGCAACTTCAAATTTGTAACTCTATACAAATTTTGTATGAACTTCATATATTTTCACTGTTCATATGATGAAAAAAAATTCATATGATTCATAAAATTCTGTCCATTTAACAAAATTCCATTTGATTAAAAAAATATCATCTTATTAAAAAAAGTATGTTCAATTGAAAAAAGTATTTCCAATTCACATAATTCTATACGATTAATAAAATTATGTATTATCGAAAAAAATTCATTGGATTAACAAATGTCCATCTGATTGATGAAAATCTATCTGATTCAAAAAGTTTTATTTGATTGACAAAAGTTTGTTCAATTAACAAAAGTTTGTTCATTTGACAAAAGTCCAGTTTTACTTTTTCTTCTCTTTAATGAACTTTGGCTTGTGTCATGAGCTTCTTCATGATGTTGGAAACTTTTAAGGATCATCATAGCATCATTTGACTTTGTTATAATGTAATTTAAGGAAACTTTCTAGATTTATTATTTTTAAACTTCCCTCTTCTCCAATAATTTTTTTACTTTATATCTTTTATGTCTTTCTATCTTTCTCTCATTCTTCATCTCCAACAACTTTCTGAATTTCTAACTTTTTTAACTTTCTAAATTTATTATTTCTTCATCTCCAAAATATTTTTTACTTTAAAAATTTTATTACTTTCTAACTTTCTCAATTTATCATTCTTCAGTGAATTTATGACTTTTAAACTTTTTTGAATTTATAACTTTCTTCTTCTCCAGCAACTTCATAAAAAATCTTTCTTTACTTCCATCAAATCCTCTTTTTATGTTTTACAAAAACATTCTTTAACAAAAGTTTTCTGTAAAAAAATAAAAAACTCTATTTTAAAAACACCAAAAAGGATATTAAATATCCCCATTTGGATTTGTTGAAAACATTCATTAATAAATTTTAACACTCATCATTTTTCATCACTCAAACTTTTTCAAAACTCATTTTTATAACAACTCAAATTTTTCAAATTTTACCAAAACATATTTTTTCTCAAAATAGAGTGTCCTGACACTAAATTACTGAATAAATTAATATTTTTGATGTAATTTCATCCCTCCATGAAAATAAAATTTGTGTCCCAAATAAGATAAACTCCCCTTAATTTAATATTTTCTTTTTTTACTCTAGATTTTTTTTACTCTTCCCCTTTTTGTTCGTTTCCCCATTTTATAATAAAAATAGCTTTATATTTAATATAGAAATAAATGTAAAAACTTTTTATAAAGTTTTTACTATCCCTCCCCCTTTTTCAAAATAATATAAATCATGATAGGAGACTTCCTTAAGATGTTTAGGAAGTATTTGGTGGAGGTTGAACATGAAGTTCCAGTCTCAATTCCAAGAATCTATACTTTTTAATACATTTGGTGAATACATTGGCAATCTGATACATTTTTTGGGATATATACCAACATAACATCTCTACTAGATACTTTCTCCTTAATGAAGTGAAAATTTATATAAATTTTTTTATATAGAATATTGTATAGGATTTTTAAAAAGATAAATAGAACTTTGATTATCATAAGAAATCTTCAATGGTGTAGAAACTTTCACTTTTAAATCTTCCAGCTAAAATTTCATCCATGGAATTTGAGTACAATTCTGGGTAGTAGCAGCATATTTTGATTCTGTTGTGCTCGAAGTCACTAAACTCGGTTTCTTACTATGTTATCTCACACAAAATTATCCCAAGAAAAAAGTTCCTCTTGAAGTTGATTTTATATCATTACAATCTCCATCTCACTCAATATTAGTATAACCAAGAAATTTCATATTACTACTTATGTTATAAAACATCCCATGTAAATTTTTGCCTTTACTATATCAAAGAATTATTTTTTCTTCCAATATACAAGATTCCTTTATATCACTCTAATATCTAGAACACAAAGTAACTGCATAAACAATGTCTAGTCATAAAGTCATAAGATAGAGAAAACTTTTTATCAACTTTATGAAATCTTTCTGATTCACACTTTTCTCAACTTCATCTTTTCTTATATTCATTGCAATTGAAATGGGAGTAGAAACTTCTTTTTAATCTCCTATGCCAAAATTTTGTAACAATTCCGTAGAATAATTTTCTTGAGATATGAAAATATATCTTCCTATTTATTGGAATTGTAATCACAAAAAGAAATTTAATTCTCTAAGAATTTACATTTCATAAAATTTCTTGATTTATTCAACAAATTCCTACCAAGAATTTATCTATACCCCAAAAAAATCATCAACATAAACAATAACCATAAAGGTACCTATGTTCATATCCTTCACATATAATTTGCTGTAAAATTTCTATTTAGAAAAATTCAATTGTTTTCAAGAAACTAATATGTTTGGAGTACTAGTCTCATGGTGCTTGTTTCAATCCATACAAGGATTTATTCAATTTATAAACCTTGTTTAAATATTTTTCAAGAAATAGTGCATAATGTTTATCAATATAGACTTCTTTCTAAACCTCCCCATTTAAGAAAGATGACTTTATATTCATCTAATAAACTTTATAACAATGATGTGCACCAACTTCTAAGAACATTATAATAGTTTCAAATCTTACAATGGGGTCAAAAGTTTCTTAAAAATCTACACCTTTAACCTATGAATAGATTTTTTAAACAAGTCGATATTTATTTCTTAAAATTTCTCTATGTTTATTCAACTTGAATCTATATACCCACTTTGTTCCAATAATATTATTTCATGATGAACATGGGATAAGTTCCCAAGTTTTATTTTTCAAAATTTGATATAACTATCCATTCATTTGTTTTACCCATTATTTGTGTTCAACTATCTCTGAAACTAGTTCTGGTTCAACCTGTGATATAAGTGATGTCTGATTTTATAATTTCAACTTTATTCTAGTTTGAACTAGACCTTTCTGATTTCTAATGGTATTTTTTGATTCTACCTATTTCTATAGGGTATAAAAATTGAGATTTTTTATTCCTACTTAACTTTCCTCATAAAATGATTCTTCTGAATATTTAGTTACCTATTTTGGATCACTTTCATCTTGAATTTTTTTATTCTCATTTGAAGTATTTGATTTAACTTCCAAAACATTTTCAATAACCTTTTCTAAGAAATTTGTATTTTCAATAACTTTTACATCATAGGAATCCAAAAACTTTCATAAATGTTTGTTCAAACATTTATATCTTATTATGTTGGGTTAATATCCTATGAAAATACATTCTATATCTTTCTTGTAAAATTTTTCAAGATTCGAAATTTTTATCTTTAGTAAGAAAGTACTTCCAAAAACCTTGAAATATTTCACTAAAAAAATTTTGTTATACCAAATTTAGTAGGAATTAATGTTGTATTATAGACTTAGAAAACATTTGTTTTAAACATGTATATTAGTACTAATAGCTTATCTCTGGTAAAATATAGAATTTTTATACTCATCTAGCATACTTCTTCCCACTTCCATCAATCTTCTATTTTTTCATTCTGTTACACCATTTTTTTAGGGGTGTATGAATCACCATACTAATGTTTCATTCCATGATTCTTCATATATGATTCAAAATAATTATAGGTATACTCCCTTCCAATATAATTTCCCATATTATTTATATAAATACCCATTTCTCTCTCAATATGCCTTCTGAAAAATCTACACATTTCTAAATCTTCTGATTTATGATTCATGAACATAATGTTGGTCATTCAATTGAAATCATCAATAAAAGTGATAAAGTAAAAAAACTATTCCATTTATTTATGTCTCATTATCCCACATATATTTTATTGAATAAGATAAAGAGGTTTGGTAAATTGAATTTCAACTTTCTTATGGATTTTACAAACCATCTTACTTTCTGACTTATTATACAAACATCATTTTCCATTCTTCTCAACTGTGGTAAGTTTCTAATTTCATAAAATTTTGGAAAGTTTGTTCATGATTTTATTCCCCAGGTTAACAAGTCTACGATTCCATAGTTTATTTCCATCTTCAGCACTCAAGTAACATGAGTTACAAAGTTCTCCTATCTGAAAGAGATTTATACTGGTTCTTTCTCCCCTGGTAATAACTTTTCCAACTTCCACGTTTTTTAAGATACATTAATCTTTCCTAAATATCACTTATTTCCCATCATCACAATGTTTTATCACACTAATTAAGTTATTTTTTTCCCATCAACATATAGAGCTTCCTTATATTTCATTTTCTCAACTTCAAACTCAGTTGTTCTAATTCCATTAATTTTTAAGGAACTATCATTTCCAAAATGTACTGATCCACCATCATGATTTTAAACATATTTCAAGATATTTAAATCATATATCATATTTAATAAAAATCCACTATCGATAATCTATGGTTTGTTCCTTTTTCTTTATTTTAGAGTTATCTCAATAACAAAATATATTTCTACAACTTTCATCTTTCCTACCTCATTTTCTTTTCTAGCATATGAAATATTTCCTATAAGGGTTATTAAATATTCTTCAGAAATGTGACATGATTAGTTACATATTCCATAAACTTATTTCTTTCATAAAAACTAATTTTTCATTGGAAGTTTTCTAACATATTGATATTTTGGATTTCTAACTTCCAATGGTTTAGAAAAGTTACTTACTTTTCTTCTATTATTTGTCCTCCTCATTTCATACCTAATTCTAGGTAGAGAAATTTTATAATAAAAATTATAATCTTTTTGCCCAAAAAAACCCTAGAACAAATAATAATCACTAAATTTTAGTCTTCTATGGAAATATAAGCTTTCCTTGTGATTTTCATTCTAAGGTGCATAACATCTTTTTGTTTTTGTTTCCTCCTAAGATGGTGTCACTTTATTGTGGAGGTTGTTTTCAACTCTTGTTTATGTGACATATTTCTCAAATAAATTATCAATACATTTTTTCCCAATATTTTTTCCAAAAAATTAAATCTTAGTAAAATTAGATGAACTTTTATATTTAGTGGGTGAAGATTTCACCTGATTCTTGGAGTGAGTTATTTATAAATCTTGATATGATTCATATTTAACTTATGAATCATTTTTGAAATTTTCATTTGTATTTTTTATTTAGTTTCAACCTCAAGAAGTTTTGATTGGGTTTTACACAATTAATCTTCCTTAGTTTTAAGTTTCTTGCTGAGATCTTTCACTATTTTTTCTTGTTCAATAACTCTCTATTTGAGGTTTGCAACCTTCTGAATATACTCATATTCCTATTTAATTACATCTCTTATTTTTTCAATATCCTTTACATTTTATTTTTTCATAATTTTGATCTCTTTATTGATTTTTTTCTCTCAATACGTGCTACAAGTTCTGATCTGAGCCGATATTTCCTATAACTTTCTTCACCTCCTTTATCTTTATTATTCGAAGAATATTTCTTTTTCTCAGCATTTTCAAAGAAGGTTCTAAATTTTTTTGAACTTTAATCTTATAAAGAACTTTTTTCATTATATTTAGATTTTAATTTCTTACTCAACATGCTTATTCTATTTCTAGTGAACCTTTTCTTACCACCAATGTACTTATTTTATTCCATAGAAGATTTGTTAAAATTCTTCCATTGAGGTTTTCTTTAGAATGGTATTAATATTCACCAACTTTCTTTTTGTGGAAATTCATAAAAAAATTACAATTACTCTGCACTCAAAACATTTGAGTAGAATATTTCCTCCATACTTTCCTATACCTCTGTGATAGTTGTTGGAGATAAGAGACAAGATATTATCATTCATTTCATCATCTTCTTTATATTCCGAATCACTAAGATTTGTATTCTCATAATATTATATTTTAAATTTTTTAATAGCATAAAAATCTATTTCATCCTTGATCTTATTTTTGAATGTTGCTTATTTTCTCATATTATAGGCAATAATAAAGTTATACAGTTCATCAAGAGATAAATCATCTTTATATTCTAAAGTTGATATTTTAGATTCAAACCTGACAGGGAAGTTTCTCATGAGCTTCTTGAAAATTTTGGAATCTTCTAGGATATCTCTAAAACCTATGATGTTTCACACAACTTCATTAACTTTGGTGAAATTCTCATCAATATTTTATTCATCTCTCATTCTGATATATTATATTTTTCTTCTCTATATTTTTAACTTTTCCTCCTTTACTTTCATGTTTCACTCAAAGATACATTCAAGATTGTCTCAAACTTCCTTAGTTATTTTAAGACTCATCGCCTTCATGAACACATTTTCTAACAAATACATAATAATATTATTTGTATATTTCAAATCAACTTCTATATTTCTCTTGTCATCAAAATTGATAGGATAATTTTAATTAATGAGTGAAAATATAATAGTTGTTGGATTAATAACCTCTAGGACAAGTGATAGAAGATAGGGAATCATCCTATTTTTTCAACCATGATAATTTTTTCATAGAATGTTGGAACACATCTATTCTTGAAGTAATTGATATTTTCCATGATAAGGAATCAATAGGGGGTCACTAGCTCTGATACCAATTGGAGTTTCTTAGGATCAGTGAATCACTGAGAAGGGGTGTTGAATTAGTGGTTTTATTATTATAGATTTCTATATTTATGAAATTTAACCCCTGAAAGTTTTTAGATTTATTTCCTTTTTAGCTTCTATAACAATTATCACAAGTATAAAAATATAGGAATGTAAACAAGGCAAGAAATATTTACAAGGTTTTTCTTTAGTGTGAGGACCGATATATTTTATATAGCCACTCCCATGGGTCTATGGAAATTTATTATTAGAATGAAGTGGATACAAATTTAAACCAAATCACACTATAATCCTTCTATACCATGATAGGTATGATTATTTTGACTCCCGTCAGTTTACAAGTTTTCCTTATAAAACATGATCCACAACAAAATATGAAACTTTGTAAATTATGCTTCAGAGACGTTTATTTAGAATGTTTGTCTGATTTTCTATATATATTTTGCTTCATCTATTATGTGTCCATATGGTGTGACTGAATATGTTAATCTCCATCCATTACACCTCACTAAAATATATGTCTAGTATAAAATCCAAATTCTTCCTGATTAACAAAACTTTGCACCTCACAAAACTTTTTCATGGAAAATTTTTATAATGCTATGTATAGTTCTCTAAACTAAAGTTATATTCAATACTATGTCTAGAAACTTTTTTCTTTAAATATTCATTATGAAACTCAACTTCAGTTGGAAACTAACATTGAAAAAAACTCTACAACACTTATACTTTTCACACATGTGAACAGTGTCAGATAGGATTATACTTTTCACCCATTTATATAAGTTCTCCCAAGATTACAAAGGTGATAAACTAAATTCAAATTTCAATACTCCCACTAAACTCAATTTCATCAGATACTTCTCAAACCATCAATAATATTCTATAATATGGTTACAAACTCAACATCACAAAAAAATTATTTTAATTTACTTAAAAATAGCTTTAATTAACTTCTTCAATCTTTGTAGAATGAAATTTGTGTAACTTACAACTTTGAATTTGTAACATAAACTTTGTACAATTTCCAACTTCAACTTTGTAATTTCAACTTTGTACAACTTGCAGCTTTAATTTTATAAGTTCAAATTTGTATAACTTGGAACTTTAACTTTGTAAATTTAATTTTATATAACTTTTAACTTCAAATTTGTAAATGCCTATTAACTTTGTAAAAAATATGCCCATTTTCATTGTTCATCTAATGAAAAAAAGACCATATGATTCACAAAAGTCTGTTCAATTAACAAAATTCCATCCAATTGACAAAATTCTATCTGATAAACAAAATTCAATCTAATTGATTCCACATGATTCATAGAAGTCCATCTGATTAAAAAAATTCCATCTGATTTACAAAAGTCTATTCGATTAACAAAATTCTATATGATTGAAAAAAATCTAGTTTCACTTTTTCTTATCATCAACGAACTTCGTCTTGTATCATGAGCTTCTTTATGATGTTGTAAAATTTTAATAGTCAGCATATCATCGTCTCACATTGTTAGATAGTTATTCAATAAAACTTCCTAACATTATAACTTTCTAACTTTCTTCTTATCCACTAACTTTCTTACTTTAAAACTTTTCTTACTTTCTCACTTTATCCATCTTTAGCAACATTCTAACTTTCTAAATTTTATGTACTTATAAATTTCTTCTTTCTTCATCTCCAAAAACATTGTTGACTTCCTATATTTTCTGAATTTATAACATTCTTACTCTCTTCATCTCTAGAAAATTTTTGACTTTATAACTTTTATGAATTTATAACTTTATTCTTCTATAGAAACATGATAACAAAGATTCCTTAACTTCCATTAACTCTTATTTTACTATTTTACAAAAAATATTATTTAACAAAAGTTATCTTTCAAAAAATAAAAAACATTATTAGAAAACACTAAAAATGATATTCAATACCAAAATCCATTACACTGACTAAAAATTACTTTTTTATTTTGCAAACACTTTTAAGGAAAAGTGAGAACCCATGAGTATAATATACAAGAATCATGTACCATATGATATGGCCATTCCATTAATGTATAATTTCAACCTATTTGATAAATTCTACTTCAATAATTTCTAATGGAGACTACTTACCTTGGTAGTCATATCATCTTTGATAAGATCTTTGAACCAGTATGCCATATTTCCCCACATTTGGATGTACTCCTCCATTTTTTTCCCTGCATTAAAACCTCTTACCAGAATGTGGTCTTGCTTGTTGATCCACTCCATATACTCTTTATTGGTTTCAGAAAGTATAATTATATCAACTATAATATCAGTATCCTCTGGAAAGGCATTAATATAGAGTGAGTCTTCCAACATATCATCCTCAAAGTGTATGACAATTTCCTAGGTTTGGACATTAGTTTGAACCTCCTTGAAATCCTCCCACTACTAGTCGGTGGACTCTCCCATATTACACAATCATTTCATAAATCAAATATCATTTCAATCATTATTTAGAAAACAATTCTAGAAACTAATGATCATATTTAGTTCATTAAACAAATACTTTATATGAAACCACATACCTCAATACTTGGTTCACACAATAGAAACAACAGGATCCCGACACCAAGAGGAAAGGGATCGCAAGAGAAGACAAGATGAGGCCTTAAATATCAATTTCACATATTATAAATTATATTTTATTATTACATGGTAAGAAAATAATAAATGATATCACATACCTCATAAAACATGATATATTCACCATGCTCAAATGAGATTTGGCATCCGACAAATAAACCCACAATGGATCTATGAGAAACAAGGAAACAACATATGATTGATAAATCATATCAACGTAGAATAAATCCACTACCAATCCAAAATAAGAAGGATAAACATAATAAAATGGATCAAACATACCAATTATAACATAATGAATTGATTCGGGATAAAAGTGCTAATTAGAGATGATTTAGGGAGCCAAGAACACCAAAGAGCATCCCATCCAAGAGCTCTGACTGAATTAGGATTAGAAAAGAAATATAAAGAGGTTCATATGGTGATTTGGGGAAATTATAAAAATTCACTTCATTAACACCCTTATCATAACATCATTGGATGTACGTGGCTATAGGTAGAATACATGTAGCCTCAGTTCCCCACCAGCTAGATGGTGAATTCCCACAGGCTGGCTGGTACCCTTCTACAGCCACCCCCAAGAACCACTAATCCATTTTTCCACTTTCCAATTCTAAAAGATACCTATTAAAAATTAACAGGAGATGTTCCTCGATTAGGGTGTGAAACTTCCATTCAAAAATTTGATGAATTTATGAAATACTCCATACCTTTTACTTACCAACATATCCAATGCATCAAATAATCAGTATCCATATCAACATTCATTTGGCCATCTCCATATTATCACCAACCATACATTCGGCCTTCATCCACTCATATTTCAAAAAATCCAATGTAACCTTATAATAGTTTAACAGAATAAGTAAATAATTCTAAGGGATCTTCTTTACATAAGTAAATTCTATTACATGGTCTCAAATTCACCTTAACGTATATGAATTTTCTATTCCATTTCTCTAACATCTAAATCCTCTTATGCATTGTAGAAATACCCTTCACATAAATGAAAATACTTTATTTCAATAGTGTAGGTAAATTCTCCTATGGGGATCCATTTAGATGAAATGCCTTTATAAGAATCCTAGTTCAGTTCAAGAATTCCATATTTATTAAAAAAAACTTAACTTGAACCAGAAATTATTCAAATGATCTTAAAGACGTATCAACTATCCTAAAACCTCTCATAGCATCAACCAATATATCTTATCAACCAATTCACATCAACTTTAGCTTGGTGCTCAAAGGGATGGAACCTTCATGCCTCGACCAGCTTCTTCACATGCTTGGAAACTTCCAAGTTATATAATGTGTCATAGATAGATCTTTCATTTTAGAAGTACTTTTCTTTAACATGAGGATAAGATCAAAAATCATCACACTAAATATCTATTGATTAAAATCACAGCATCATCCACTAGGTTTCAACAGATATTGCATGGTGTGTTTCCCTATAGGTCAACCCATGTACTCAGCATGACAATTATGACCACATGAAAAGCCATTAATATACACAATGTATACCACCATTGATTATAATGAAGTACACATCATGTACTATGACCATACACATCATGTTGTTCTAGAATAATACATAAAATCATTAAAAATTCATTCAATATTCAATATGATGCACTAAAATTACTTGATGTGTAATTTGTTCGGAAAACCTTATCACATGGCATAAACCAACCAAATATATGCTAGGTAGTTTTATTTTTGATTTAATAATTAATCATTTACACATATTTAATTAACATGGAATGTCTTTATTTCCATATATTTTGTATGAATAGGTATAAGTTACATGACATGTACAACCAGCTACATGTCGTGTACTCCATTCTGTAGTCTTCCTCACTACATTCCTAGGGGTTGGGAATGTATTCCATGCATACATTTATGTTTTATAGGACATGTATTCCAACTACATATTGTGTAACCAAATATGGCTTCTGTTTCTCAGTTGTTAGTTAATATGTAGGGTGTAATAAATACATGTCATGAACTTTGACCACACAACATCCACAATTCTTATGAGGCTTAACTGTGTGGAGTTATACAATATTTATACAAGATACATGTCGTGAAACCCTATCAATTTGTGTGCCATATAGAGTTCAATACATTGCATATAATAATTTTGTATGCTATTCTCCCACATGACATGTCATGATTTGTGTGGCATGTCCTTGTGTGGTTAACCATGGGTACACAATGTGTACTTTTTAGTTACATGTCATGTATTTATGTTACCTAGCTAGAATATATAGCATCTCCGAATGGGATATTTGAATGTTTTTCATCTATTATTGGCCTATTCATGGTCATATAAAACTAAAAAATCATGTTATCTCTAATTTAAAATTAAGAATGAAAACATGAAATGAAAAAAGTAACCAAACAAATTCATAATTCGAGATCTGAATAATAAATAATTATAAATTAATATATGATTTCCACTTAAAGATTTTATGGCATAGAGGAAGCGGTTGGACCCAAACCCAACAATGGTTTTTCATCAATTTCTTTGGATAAATCCTCATAACTTAACAAATACAACCCCAAAATATTCAAAGAGAGGATATGTTCACATATAATTTATAATTAATTAATATAAACAAGAATTTCCTTTTCTTAGAATTCTTTCTTCATTGTTGAATAGATTGACCTATCTTATTCTACCATTATTTCATTGAATGAACCAAGGATAGAATTCCTCTATTAGTATCCACATGTGCTTCATGAACCTCAAAACGTCTTCAGTGGAACTCTAGGTTCTGGTGCAAAATATCCAAACCTCTTTCATCATTCATCGTTGATCGAAATAAGAATTTTTCATTATTTAAATAGACTTTCTCTTGTTATATTGATCTTAAGAGGGAGGAGGAGGATTAATCTCTCTTTTCTCATGAGAGAGTTATTGGGAATTTCTCTCTAGGTATATAGAGAATTATCTAGAGAGTGAGTTGTGCTCACAATCCTCTATATATCACAAAATGATGTAATCGGGTTATATAGACAGGGTTAAGAAAATAATAATTGCAAAAAGGTCCTTATCTAATTATTAACTCTAAAATTACCCCATGTTAAATAATAATAATATTATTATTATTATATTCCATGAAATACACTAAATTTACTAATTATTTGAATATCATTTCTTAAATAAATTAATTAATATTTATTTTAATGGTATTATATATATCATTTAATTTATATGCTTAACTTGGTTCGTTAATCTTCCTCGGTATTTATCAAACCTTCAATAATAAATATTTAATAAATAAATATTACTATATTATTCAATAAATGAATAAATAAATATTATATTCAATAAATCAGGAATATATATTTAATATTAAAATAAATAAATAAATAAATATTTTTTATCTTGTGAATAAAAAAATATATAAAAAAATATTATATATTTGTGTAATTATTTATTGCCTTATGAATAATTATTTATTTAAAATTAATATAAAATATTCTTTTAAATAACTTGTGATTTAATTAATGAAATAAATAAAACCTAGATAATTATTAAACCAAAAACTGGGTTTAATATTTATTCAAACTATTAAATTCAAATATAATTTAACTAGAGTTATGGTTACACTTAGTGTGTGACCCTCTTGAGATCATCCTCAATAGAATTAAGCTAACTCACCTAAAATCTAAGATCTACATCTATAAACACATCATGGAAGACATAGATAAATAAGTTAATGTCGCAATGATAAAAAACTTGCATGGATTCTCACCATGTAACATAACCCCTTTACCTCAATATCTCATCAAACAGGTTGCATTGATTATCTCATCAACCTATATGATTGATTTATCTTACTTTGACTTCATAAAATCAACATGTCGATATACTTCCCTGATCATGGATTTATCATATCATTCCATTTCAATCAAAGGGTTGGATATATCTACTTACATTAAATAGAATGTAAAAATCATTTCTTGACTTGTCCATTAATGTCATATCACTTATGACACATCCAATGTATCCTACATCGTCGCGAGCATACGTTTTCACGATTTTCATTAATACATCAAGGTATGTGATTCATGGTATAAATTATTAATAATCTCAAATCTAAGGACCAATACACATGTTCATTAATAGGAATGTCCAATGACACGTAAAACATGTGGAATTCATATTGGTGGGTGTATTCTCATAACCATATCTATTGGATATTACCAAGTGTGAACTTCATGAGAATAAGTTTCAAGGTCTTAAGGGCCCCCTACACCTAATAGTAAAACAACATCTCTGTCCTATCAATCAAATTTCATCTGACCATAGATAAAAATCAGAATATTATCATAGCACTTCAAGGTTCTCATGGGGAACTTCTTTAACCCTTTGATGTGGCAGATATTCTAAGGACATTATCACGTTGATGTTATGTATAGAAATAATCATAATGTGGTAATATATTTATTAATACTCAATTCTTTTAATATACAATTAATCAAAAGTAAAAAGTTAGTTGGTTCTATGGAAGAAACTCCAAAAAATGATCAATTCATCAGTTCTTGTAGTTAAAGAAATATTGATAAAATTTATATTTATATAATAATAAGAATCATGAAATTTTGAGTTTTTTAGATTTAGATATGTTCAAAACACAATGTAAAATTAAATCTAGAAGTCCAAGAACTTAAGCTATCTTGGGATGGAGAGATCCTTCATTAGAAACCTAACATTACGTTACCAAAAATAATGTATTCTGAGTTGGAATCGGATATTATATTGGGAAATTTGTAGGTTATTTTCGTAATAATCCAAAAACATTTAGAAATTAAGTTATATGGTCTTAATATAATGAAACTTGTAGAACATGAAATAAACAGTCTAAATAAGAATTCTCATGTTAAATCAATAAATTCATCATAAGCTATAATTAACATGCATCATAATTTAAATAAAACATAATGTATACATTCATTCACAAATAAATTAATTGCCTAATGTATTGGTTTGAAATGCATAAAAACGGAATAATAAAATCCCAAACACAAATGACCATGATTAGACACTTATCATGACATTGTTCCTTTCACTGCACCATGTTCTGAGATTTAGTGCATGATACTAAATAGTTACTCCCTAAAAATCATCCAATGGTCCTATAATGGAGAATTTTGATAGATGGATATAAATTATCAACTCTATTTAGGTATTACCTAATTTATAAAGATAGAAGGAATTTTAGTTTTCTTTTTGTGTTGGGGGTTCGTGAGTGGCTTCTATGTTGTATGAGATTTGATCCGACAACATCCATCAACCTTAAAAAGATTTATTGAGACTTATCTTGATGATTCAAGTGATGTATAAGTGGATTTACTTTCATGGTGGTGATGGTTTGTGTCATGACCTGACCTGATAGGGATTGATCCATAAATACCCCAAGCTATCCTCTAATAGTCCAGGGGCTAACAGCCAGTGCGAAGTAGGCATATCACACACATGGGAGGCATTATTCTAATGAACCTATACACATGCACTCATCTAAAATCCCATATAATGTTTAAATATAAAACAAATTATAAAAATACATGCATATATCTATAATCCCACAATCAGAGTATGACATAAAATACCAGGAATCATAAAAGGGGCCAAATACAAGCCCACCCAAAACTAGAAAATAAAGTCCAACCTTATTAGAAGGAGGGGATTGGTATTAATGAAAAACTAGTATACCCATTGGTTTATCTAGTAGAAACTAAGTTCCACCTACTCCTAGTCCTCCAAGGACTCCGTAAAAAGGTTCATCATTTACATAATACACGACATGAGCAGGAAGAGACTATATAGGGGTGAGAATAATAATACCTAGTAGGACAGCCTGAAAACACCAAACATAATGCATCAAGATTATTTAGCTCATCAAACATAGGTATGTAAACAATATATGAGACATAAAGATAACCAAGTATGTCCCAAATATACTCATAAAAGACTCTAATTTTCAAAAAGTTTTCAACCACTTCTTTCCATAGATCTACTGTAAGGTTTCAAGGTAATGATCATCCAAGAGATCTCACTCCATGAGCCCTTCCATCCTAGATGGACCTCAACTGAGAGATATCACTCATCATGTTTCACTAAGTTGATGTAACATCCCCTCCATCCCAGAGGTCATGCTCATCTATGAGGAACTTCTCCCCAAGATATATTTCCACTAATGACACTCATACTAGAGGTCATGCTCGTCAGTTCTAGCCAAGAAGAAGCACATAAAAATGGGAGGGTTCATCTGAGATATACACTCCATCGAACTAATACCCCCATCATATCTCGATACACAAATTAGGGGTCAATGCCTAGGGCTCACTCGGGGTACATCATACCCTATAGGAAATAACCACCTAGGTAGGGTATCGATGCCCGTGCAAGTGTTGGTCATGCCAATTCCACAAAGCCTGTAACGACTCAAACATTTATGAATAAAATTCCCTTTCTTTTAATTAAATGTATTCTATATATAGAAAACACATGCACTCATTTTGTTTTATTATATCCAATTGGATTTAAATGACCGTTAAGTATCCTTACCATTGATAATATAGTCATTGAACAGTGATCACATGAATAGTATAAATATAGGGTTTTAACAAATCCTTTAGACACAAAGGAAGTGATGGCATCAACCAATAGGATTATACCCTATGAATCCCACTTATTGGAGCTTCCTAAGGAGATATAATTTATGGTATTTTCCCTATACCAAGCCCAAGCTTATATCCAACAACTTAATCTTGATCAAAACCGTTTACGGGAGAAGTTCAAGTTCATCGAGATCACAGCCCAAACAATGTTCACCGAACGGCCCCATGAAAGCCCCACCATCACACACCTTACTATTAGGGAATATGATGGTGTAATAAAGGGATATGTAACAAGACCCTAGAATTATGATTATGTTCATTATTTATTTATAGAATAATTAATATACTTTCATTTTATTACTGTTAATTTGTAAATGATTTTTAACTCACAAATAGTATTTTTGGTTAATATTTGAATTCAATTAAAAAATATATTTTTATGAATTGATGAATTTTTTAAATAAGTAATATTTAAAAAAAATATTATTAAATTAAATTTATTAAATATTAATGATCATATAATTTTTATGAAGTCAAAAGTAACTTTTATTTAGGTTTGAAAACTGTTTTCGTTAAAGCCCATCAATTTTCAATAAATGTAGCTTTTTATTTTAAAAGTAAAAATTAAAATATTTAGAAAATTATTTATATAAAATGAATATTATTTTTGGAATTAGGACATCAAAATTATCCAACAGTGAATTTTTCATAATATTCTGAGACAGTCGAATTTTTTGGTAAAAATTAAATACCATATAAATATATAATGTGTTTTATGACATAATAATGACCAAATAATGATGTAATAAAAACTATAAAATGTATATTAGTAAGAATATATGTTTTTAATTTAAAATAATGTAATTTTAAATTTATTTGATTTATTTTATAAAGCCTTAGTGAATCCTCCAAGACAAATAAAATATGTTAAGATTTTAAAATAATTTCCTTGAAAGTGTGACTCACCTCCACATAATAAAGGTAAATATTTTAATATATTCAGACCTTAGCCTTATAAAATAATTTATACCACTCTCCTTTTACAAAAAACATGGTAAAAACCATGGTAAGGTTTGTGGTTTTGAATATTTTAGTGTGTAGTGTCCAAAACCAAAATAATAAACAATTCCCCCACCTTTCATATATAAACCCACCCAAGCACCCATTTATCTTCACTAAATATCTTTTAATCTAGACCAAACTCTAACCCATACTCCCTAGAGTCCTCCCAATGTTCCCCCAAGCTCCCAATAATCCTCCCCCAAGCCTTTGGGATCACACATCCAAGTAAGGGATCTCCCTCTCTCCTTTTTATTCAAGCACCACTTTTATGTCATGCCCTTTAATTTCCATTTTATTGATTTGGGGTATGTTCTTACATACATAATTACTATAAATTTGATTTATAAATGATATTATCTTCATTTTTATCCCATTAATCCCCCCTATGAACCTTTAAACCCACCCGTTACCAGGATGAAATTCTATAAGGGATGTCTCTCTTCTCATTTCCATTCAAACATTTCTTTTATATTATGCATCTAAAATTCCATTTCATATGTTGGGATATTATGTTCCATGATCCCCTTACTATAAATTTCATGTATAAATGGTTATATACTCCTTTGTCTCTCATCAACCCAATTTATGAATTTCTATATGACATCTTTATGCTGCCAAAATTGCACCGTGATTGTATATGCCAAAATCATCGTGTAGTGAATGCTATACCCATTACTCTATCAAGGGTATTCACCTTTTATGAACATATACTTATCAAATAGTGAATTACATGTATGAATTCCACATTCCTTGATTGTTTAATAAATGATGATTTTGAATGAATCCTTGTTATATGATCAATTTGGCACACTTAAGCATGAGTTGAAATGATTATGAAGGGTGTGCCCTGATAGTGCTCCAATGCATTGGGTAATGTTTAGAATCATGATACATCACATTGGGATAGGGTTTTACCTGATTCTTTTATGTTAATGATGCATGTTTTAATTTTTTCGACATTTCCATGTTATTATAATCATGATATATCATTCCTTTATGTTCATGTTTCTCTTATGCTCCATTGATATGCCTATCGCTTAACATGTATTGTATTATTCATGTTATGCCTTTTTTTAATCCATTACTGGGATTTATATCTCACCATTTTCTTATGTCCTCAGGTTATCCCATACAATTCTAAGTATGAAGGAATGTTTTGGTCATGTAAAATAAGTTTTCAATAAAGATGTGTATTTCATGTTTTAAGTTGTTATGTAATGTTCCTAAGCCCCAAAGAAACTAGACCTCTTGATCTTATGAGTTGTATTAAGTGCAATTTTATGTAATAAATCATGTTTTAAATATGAAATAAAGATAGGGGTTATTATAGTTGGTATCAAAGTATAGTTTTAGTTATTTTTGGGATTAGGATTAGAAAACTCTAGTGAAAGACTTAAGGATAAGACTAAGTATAATAAAAGAATCCCTAAATTTTGGTGAGTATAGAGTAAGTTTTTTATCAATAAAATACATCCTTGTATGGATACGAACATATAGAGGTGTCTATGGTATAGATGTATCTTGGGATAAAACCTAAAAACATCTCTTTGATCTAGACCCGAATGGGAATTGGTTCATGACAATGGGGCTTGCTGCACTCTTGGTTCGACACTCTTGGGGGATATGATTTGGTAAATTTATAATCTTAGTAATAACCATTATTAATGGAAATAAATCCCATAAAAATATATATCAGGAAGTAGATTGTGGATAACTTAGATCGAAGCCTATAAACTCATAAGTTAAGGAGATAAATTTAATTTCTAAGTTATCCATTTTTGTGTTTAATAATTTAAAATACTTACCACTAGTTTTCCTTTTATTCTAGACAATGGCCGGTAATATGAGGAATTAGGCTAACAACCGATGTGAAGATCAATGTGATGACTACTCTAATGAGGTACCCAATCCGATGGGAGTTGGAATCGCAAACTTTTTCATGATACTCTCTTAGTTAACTCAAGTTTTGAATAGAAACTTGGATCAAGATGAATGTACACCCCCCCAAGAAAGAACAAGTTACAATCGAGAGCTTCATGAGACAAAGGGATCCTACTTTTAGTGGATCATCAAATCCCTCAATCACTGAACAATGGATAAACTCCATTGAGAAGATCTTCTCCATCCTTCAATGTTCTGAAAAAGAGAAGGTTCTTCTGGATACTTATAATATGGAGGGTGAAGCTGATCAATGGTGTAAATTTATCAAAAATATGAAGCTTGAGGAAGAGATATAGGTGATGTTATGGAAGGATTTCTAGAAAAAAAAATTGATAAAAATTTTCCATGTACCCTCTATCTTAATATGGAAAGATATTTTCTTGAACTCAAGATAAAGGACAAAAAATCTATTGGAGAATACGTGGAAAAATTCACCAGACTTGCACGATACACCTTTAGTTTTGTCGTTACCCCCGAAAGAAAGGTTGAACACTTCTTTGGTGGGATAAAACCAAACCTATGGAAATCCCTGGTGATTCGAAACTTTAATAGCTATGAGGAGATTGTCTGATGTGCCCTCAAATTCAAGATAGAAATCATCAAATCTCAGGGGTATCATGGGGATAATAAGAGGAAATTGGACTTTAATTCTAGAAATCTGATGGATAAATCTAACGGTGCTAAAAATTCCAGAACCCCTCTTGTCAAAAGTGTGGAAAGAATCACCCTTAAAATTTCTTAAAGGGGATAAGGAAATGTTTTAGGTGCGGGAAGTAAGGGAACCTTACCAGTGATTTTTGGAAAGAAAAACACACTATTGTGACAGAGGAAATGAATTCTTTGTTCGATCCTCAACACATTATTCATTTATAAAACTAAAAAGAACTCGGGTATTTTGCAAACCAATTACCTAAGATAAGGTTTTCAGAGGAAACCAAAAACCTTCAAGGTAGCAAGGGCAAGCTTTTTCCATTACTACCTCCGAAGTGAATCCCGACAATGAAGTGGTGATAAGTACATTGGTTATTCATACAAGAATATTGAATGTACTTTTTGATTATGATTCTACACGTTCTTTTATATCCCAAAAGTTTATTAGAACAATACAAACACTACCACAAATCAAGGAAGTAAATATGTAGGTGAAAACATAAAATGGGGAAATTATAGCATCCCATGCATATGAATCCTCCCTTGTCATAATTTGTGGATTTAACTTCCTGGAGAACCTCATCATACTTACATTTGTGGAATTTGATGCAATTCTTCACATGAATTGTCTTTCCCTATATAGATCCAACATTAATTGTCGTGATAGGGAAATCACTCTCCATGTGGTGAATTGAACCCTGATTCTATACAAATGCAAGGAAGAGGATGAATCTTCATTAGTACCATCATCTCAATCATAGATATTACTTCCCTATGGAAACATGTATCTTTATCAGATGATTTAGTCTAAGGAAGGAACCATCCTCAAAGACATTACTATTATGAAGGAATTAGTTGATGTGTTTCTCGAGGAATTGTCTGGTCTTCCTCCTAGAAGAGATGTTGAATTATCTATTGATCTTATACTTGGGGTGTTTCCAATATCCAAGACTCTGTATAGAATGGTTGTTATGGAACTTGAGGAGATAAAGAAACAACTACAAGAGAATCTGGATAAAGGGTTTATACACCCAAGTGCTTCAACATGGGGTGCACCAATCCTCTTCATCAAGAAGAATGATGGGTTAATGCACCTTTGCATTGATTATCATGAGCTCAAAAAAATCATGATAAAGAACAATTATCCTTTTCCATGAATTGATGACTTGTTCGATCAGCTATATGGATCACAATACTTATCCAAGGTGG
The DNA here is from genome assembly GCA_963277665.1 of Viscum album. NCBI lineage: Eukaryota > Viridiplantae > Streptophyta > Magnoliopsida > Santalales > Viscaceae > Viscum > Viscum album. The sequence continues at coordinate 559,050,930 of OY728138.1, forward strand.
ATCTGTGGTCAGGATATTACCAAGTAAGGGTGAAGAAGGAGGATATCACCAAGAATACTTTTTATACAAGGTACGGGCACTATGAATTCATAGTAATTCCTTTCAGACTCACTAATACTCTAGAGATCTTCTTGGACTTAATGAATAGAGTCTTTAGAGATTACCTCAACAAATTTGTGGTAGTCTTTATAGATGATATTCTAATATACTCTAAAACTAAGGAGGAGCATGAGGATCATCTAATCACTGTACTAGAGACCTTGAAAAAGGAGAATCTCTATGAAAAGTATAGAAAGTGTGAGTTATGGTTGAAGGAAATCTCATTCATGGGGAATATCATCACAAGAAATGAGATATTTGTGGATCCTTCCAAAACAAAAGCAATTGAGGGATGGATGAGGCCAACATCTGTGATGGATATCTGTAGATTCCTAGGTTTAGCTCGATATTATCTCTAATTTGTGAGAAATTTATCATGATTTTCAACCCCTCTTATCAAGCTAACTCGGAAGGGAGTCAAGTTTTCTTGGAATAATGAATGTGAAGAAATCTTCATGGAGTCAAATAAGAGGCTTATCACTACCCATGTGCTCACACTACCCATAAGTGGGGATATTTTCATAATCTTCATTAATGATTTGAATAAGGGATTGGTCAATGTGTTGATGAAGAATGAAAAATTCATTGCCTATGCCTCAAGGAAGTTGAAAATTCATGGGCAAAACTATCCCACGCATGATCTAGAGTTGGAAGCTATGATATTTGTGTTGAAAATATGACATCATTATCTCTTTGGGGAGAAGTGTGAAATATATATGGAACACAAAATTAAAAAATATATATTCACATAGAAAGATCTGAATATGCACCAACGAAGATGGTTAGAGAGAATCAAGGATTATGACTTCTCAATACATTACCACCCTGGGAAAGCGAACAAGGTGGCGGATGCTCTTAGTAGAAAGGACCCAACAATTATATCATTGATGAGAATTGAAAAGGATCCAATATTCTTAGGTTTGATGAAGATGTACATGGGAATCATAAATAATGGTACATCATCAATCCTTTCACAAATTATTGTCCAGTCATCTCTTTTGTAAAGGTTAAAGGATGCTCAAAAAGTTGATGTGAGAATTCAGAAGATAGTGGAAACTATCAAAAAATAAAAAACCTCAGATTTCAATGTTAATGAAGAATGAATTGTGATATTTGGGTCAAGATTATGTGTTCCATAAAATACGGAGTTAAAGAAATAAATTTTGGAATATTCACATAGTTCGAATTTCTTCATTCACCTAGGATACATGAAGATGTGTCAAGATATGTTGGAGCACTATTGGTGGGATAACATGAAGAAAAAGATTGCTAAATATACATCAAAGTTTCTGGTATATCAGCAAGTGAATGCTGAGAGGCAGAAGTCTAATGGGATGATATAACCATTACCCATACCAACATGGAAATGGGAAAACATCACTATGGAATTTGTCACTGAACTTCCAAAGACATCCAAAGTAAACAATTCCCTATGTGTTTTTTTGGATCATCTTACAAAGACTGCACACTTCATTGAAATTCAATAATATTTCTCACTAGATCAAATGGCATGGATATACATCAGAGAAGTGGTAAGGCTGCATGGAGTACCACTATCGATTATGTCCGGTTGAGATCCAAGATTCACCTATAAGTTTTGGAAAAGTCTCCAGCATGCTCTAAAAATAGAGATGAACTTAAGTATGGATTATCACCCTCAAATTGATGTCCAATTTGAGCAGACTATCCATACACTTGAGTACATGTTGAGAGATTTATCAATGGACTTCAAATTTATAAGGGAAAAAATCTTCTTTTGGTGGAGTTTTCTTACAACAATAGTTTCCACTCAAGAATACAAATGGATTCTTATGAAGATATTTATGGGAAGAGGTTCAGAAAACCGGCATGTTGGGATGAATTTGGGGGACAAAAACTTCTAGGTTTAGAAATGGTTGAAGAAATGGTAGAGAAGGTTAAGACCATCCATTAGCACATCAAAGCTGCTTAGAGTCGACAAAAGAGTTATGCTGACAATCATCGACGAGACCTAGAGTTTGATGTTGGAGACATGGTATTCCTATGCATATCTCCATGGAAGAGAGTTATGAGATTTGGAAATAAGGTAAATCTTATTCCAAGGTACATCGGCCCTTTTGTGATCCATGATCTCATTGGGGTAGTGGCCTATCGACTAGCACTCCCACCGAACCTGTCTCAAGTACCACTACAAAAAAAGTGACTTATACCAATAGAAATTTAGTGACATATGATATATATGTTGGTAAAAATGAATAATTCCAACAGATATTAAAATCTGTTAATATTTAATTTTAGTACCAACATTTATTTCTACCAACATGTATATATGTTTCTATTAATGTTTAATACCAACATATGTTTTTACCAACAATTTAATCTGTTACTTTATCATATTAATACCGATATTTTTTTACCAACAAATAAATATGTTATTATTATTCATTATTACTAACAATTGTTTTCCAACATATAAATTCTTAGATATTATTTACTCAATACAAACAAATAATTTAATAATTAAAATTATTGTTACTTTTAGTTAACTGTTTCATAAAAAAATATATTGATATTAACAAAAATAAAAATGATTATAAGTACAATTTATAAGTTAATCAAACAGAATTTTGTTGTTATTAAAAATAAAATATTTCAAATATTTTGAAAAAAATAAAATCAACAATTTTTTGAACAATAAAATATGTTGAACAATAAATTTTATCCAATATATATTATTTTTGGAATATAATTAAAATTACATTTAGAATAATTTTTATAAAAATTGAATATTTAGAAAAAAATCAAAATAATACAATAGGGAAAAAATAATTAAAAATATATTCTCAATCCATGTGTCTTCCCTACGCCTCCTTTCTCTCCACTTCTTCGTCACCCTCCGCCTCTACACTGGCGATCTTTTCCCACTCACAGACCCGGTTCATTGCCATTATCCCTAGGAATAGAACTCCCACTAGTGTCTTTATAATTATTCCTCGGCTCTCTCTCCACTCACGTTGGGTGACGCTTTCTTCTTCGTTCCTGTGATGCTATGCAAGGTTAGTCTCATATGTTGATTTCGGTGTTTTTTAGGTTTCTTTTGGTATTTTCTTTTTAGGGTTTCTTCCCCATCATTTCGGATAGACCCTCGGCTGGATTGGATTTTTTTTTCTCTGTTTCCCTTAGTGGTATGTCTATTTATGCTTCAAACGGTTTCGATTTCCTTGTCTTTAAGGGTAGATTCAGATGTTTTCTTTAGCAGTCCTTCTAGGTCTTGAATGTGGCCCTCCCTGCCCAAGGTAGAGATGGTCTATCCATCTTGATCTAACTGGCACAAGATTCTTCTTCATTCTTATGCTCCCTGGCAGTAAAGGGTTCCCAGGATAGTTCTATTTTTTGGGTTGCTATTATTTTGTTTTGTGAAATACATTTGGCAGGGGATATGATAGATTTAGTGTTTGTTGGATGTTCTGTTTTTTTTTCAATGGATCTTGAATGAGCTGATTTGGAATGACTATATGATGGATGATGGTGTGCATGTTCATAATTTTTCTATTTTGGTTTGGATTTTTGTTGGGATTCAAGGTTTACATTTTTTTATTTTGGATATAATTCATGATGTTGTATGGTCAGTCTTTGCTTGTATCTAGTTCACAAGATTTTGACTCAAAAATAAGACACTGAAAAATTAAGATGGAACTAATTCTTTTCTGGATTTTTCTTCTCTGTCAGGTTAGTGCATGGTGAAGAAGATGTGTTCATCATGCAATTGATGTAAAAGAAGATACATCTCTTATAGTTGTCATATAAAATGGGAATATTAACAGAGATTCTCATTTGTATGTTTCTTAATTAATGTTTCATTCCTGTTTTGTTTTGGGTTGTTGAGGTTTTATTCATGTTCATTCATTTATTCTTGGTTCTCTTATGATTTCTCATGAATTTTAATTATGGTACATTGTGGTGGGGAATTGGGGATGACGACATCATGTTTTCTGTAGATGTTTGATGATTAGATGAACATGGGAACACCTTTTTTCACTGGTTCTATTTTATTTTTTTTACTTATTTTTTTGTTCGATATTTTTATCTCATTTTCATGTGTGCTTTTATGAATTAGGGGTTGTATGCATGGTTCATCAAAGATGGTGATTGAAGTGATGTAGATGTTATAAGAGAGTTAGTTTGATGGCCTTTTGATGAAAGGAATTCAAGGATGATACATGATGTCCAATATGATGTTCTTCATGGCATTTTTCAATGATTCTATCTTTGTGTTATAGTTTCCCAAAATTGGAATCTTTAAGGCTCATATTCACTGAAATCTCTTGGTAAGAACTGTATTATTCAAGTCTAGCCTATAATTGTTATTTTCCATCCAGTTTTTAATAGATTTTTCCATGCAGGCATCCCATATCTTTTGCGCCTTCAGGTTATAAGCATATTGTATGTTGTGTTATTTCATGTAAACAATGAAACCCGTACTCCCATCTTTTCTGATACATGTATTTTGACCTTTTTCATGCTTTAATTGTAGAGGATTCATAGTCCTAATCGCATTAACACCACTTTTTTTATGCCAGGGTTCCGGGTAATGTCCCAAAAGAAATATCAGCAGCTTCGTAAGGCCACTTCTCAATGCCTTCAATAGAAGAGCTCTTCTAATTCAAATTGGAAGACATGGTAATCCCAGTAGCACTACCACCAGGTATGTGCCTTTTATTCTTGATAATGTTTCTTCCTGGAGCATAAAAACATGGAAATTCATCTACACTTTATTTAGAAGATCCTTTTTAGAACCCCTTGGTAGGACGGTGAAAGATTTTGGCTCTAAACACTCCTCACCAAAAGATAAAAAATGGTCATTGATCCTCTTGACCTTAACTTTTGTTCCCATATAGGATTCTTGATGTTTATTGGGTATATTTGTAAAATAGTTCAATAAGCCTGCACTACCTTGCTTTCTTCTTTTCTCAATAATATGATGTAACTGACTCCAAATTTTCTTAAGTAATGGAATCCCAAATCACTCATCCCTCTCTCGGTTTTAGCCAAATCATGTTTGAACTTTTGGATCTGTTTGTAAATATTCTCAATGTACTTTTCATTTTTCATACTTCCCAATCATATTATCTCACCAACTCAACATTTGTTTTATTCTCCCAATTCTTGTACTCCAGAGGACAACAATGAAGAATGATTCATGGGTTCACATCCCTTTTCTCATTTTTATAGGGGTGAAAAAGTCTTTGTTGAACATTACACCTTTAAGAACCTTAGAATCCTCAAATTGGATGCCAAAGAAATTTTCAACCTTTATATACTTAATAGAAACCTCTTTTAAACCTTCATTTTAGTGAAAATTATGTTAGCTACGGCCTTTTATGATTGGATACTATCAATGAACACCTTATTCCCAGATTCACATGTCTAAGAGTGATTGAGGATAGTTACTAGTGTGTTTGTGATTTGGAGAAGTAGTATTCAAACCAAACTAATATTATAGCTGGTTGTTGTCGAGTAGTTTTTTCTCATTGTGATGTTTCTCTATCATTTTTTATCTTTGATAGACTGCATAATACATTATATTATCCAATATATAGATGGAAAAAATTTATTTTGGGCATATATGATGGGAATTTGGTAATATTGAAAACATATGCTCACTCTGATTTGGCTTTCTAGAGTGTTTTGTACAGTTGATAGCGGGGAGAATGGTGTTGATGTGGATAATTAGAGCATTGGAGTCCTTTATTATAACATTATTTGTAGGGCTCTCTTTTTTGCGATGTAGGAACATTTAAACATGTACAAAAGGTGTCATGGCCATGAAATTTGCGAGTTTGAAAAGGAATGAAATCTTGATTTGATAATCTTTCTTATGTAAGAAAAGGTTTTATTTTGAATTTCATTTAATTCAAGTTCCCATATTTTAATTTTCTATGTGATGTGGGTGTGAATCTATAGATCTTGGAAGCACATTCAATGTTCTCTAAAGCCAGAATTTTTTTCCATTTTTAGATATGGTATTACTCAGGTGAACCCTTCTTCATTCTAATTTTATACAAGATCCATTGTTCCTTTTCCATTATTCTAATTTTGTAATTTTTTATTTTTTTGTGTTGTGTTGTTTCAAGTAGATTACCTTGAAAGACTACAGGAAATTGTGGTTATGTCATGTTTGAGCGGGTGAACTACATGTGAATACCCCACCATAGAAATTGATGGTGATTTGGGTGAGTAACGCATTTCTAAATTTTGTTCCAACTGTATGGTTTTTTTTCTTTTTATCTATTGTATTTCTTGTTCTAATTAGTTTTTGTGTCACTCCCAAATTTTCATTTCGTACAGCTATTTGTAAAGAAAACATAAATTAATGATTATTTCATGTTTTCATTATGTTATATGTTCTGTTATGGGTAAGTTTTTATAATGATTAAATCATATTTTATGTGGATGAAGGATTTACTGGGAATTTAGATTGATAATGGAATTGAACCTTTACATGTTTCTTGATGTTAGGTCTAGAAAATGTTATGCAATGTCTTAAAATATTCTACAATGTGACCAGTATTACATGCAACAAGGCTTTGTTGTTAGGGTTCATTGAGGTGCTAGTTTGGGAGCATCATTGAGCTTCTTGAAAGCTATCAAGTCTAAGAAAAATATGTCACAATGGATACAAATGGGTGGTGTTATCAATCATGAGAAGATGTTGTCAAACCTGAGATGAAGATTTCATAGTGGCATGGGTGGTGTTGTCAAGCCTCTGCATAAGATGTCAATACTGAGCAGAATATGTCATAGAGGAGACTCATGGGTGGTGTTTTCAAGACTGAGAAGTTTTCAAACCTGAGCAGAAGATTTCATAGCGGAGACTCATGGGTAGTGTTGGCATGCCTGAGCAGAAGATGTCACCATGGAGACTCATTGGTGGTGTTTTCAATCCTAAGCATAATTTTTCAAGACTGAGCAGAAGATGTCACAGCAGATGATTAATACATACAAGGACCCACTTCTAGTGTGAACCATGGAATGGCAAATCATGTATGTGAGTTTTGAGTTCCATGTAAACTCTCTTAGAGATTGAATAAATTTAAATATATTCGGTACATGTTTCTTAGATCTTTATGTTGAGTTTGAAATGTTCATATAAGCTAATTTTATAATAATTATATAATAAATATAATATAAAATTTTAGCACCAAATATTGAAATACTCACATATAATATTATATTAAAAATATAATTTACAAATAGATATTAGTCGTTGGAATTGTTTATAATAAATGTAAAGATAAATGTTTATTACCAATAGATAAATTTGTCATATTAATCTATAGCTAACATTTTAACCAACATATATATTATCTATTGGTAATATTATAATTCCAATAGAACTATTTTATCTTTCGCAATATCATTTAGCGATAGAGTTTTTACCTACAATTTAGTGATAGGACAATTTTTGTTGGTAAAACGTTTTACCAACAGATATACCCTTGCTAGAAAAAACTATTTATTTTTTAGTGTACATGATGTGTTCCATGTATCGCTATTAAGGAAGTACATACCAAACCCATCACATGTACTCAATCCATAGGTGGTACTATTGGAGAATGACCTCTCTTATGAAGAAAATATGGTGAAGATCTTATATCATAGAGAACAAGTTCTATGAAATAAGATAATGTCCCTCATCAAAGTATTGTATAGAAACCACAAGTTTGAAGAGGTGGTGTGGAAACCGAAGGAATTTATGAGGTAGAGTTACCCTCATCTATTTTAGTGTGGGAAAAATAAATTTTGAGGTCGAAATTTCTTAATGGGGGGAAGGTTGTAACGACCCAAACATTTATGAATAAAATTCCCTTTATTTTAATTAAATGTTTTATGGATATAGAAAACGCATGCACTCATTTTGTTTTATTATATCCAATTGAATTTAAATGACCACTAAGTATCCTTATCATTGATAATATAGTCGTTGAACAGTGATCACATGACTAGTATAAATATAGAGTTTTTATAAATCCTTTTGACACAGACAAAGGAAGTGATGGCCTCAACCAGTAGGATCATACCCTATGAAGCCCATTTATTAGAGCTTCTGAGGGAGATAGCATTTCTGTACTTTTCCCTATACTAATTCCAATCTATGATCCAACAACTTAAGCTTGATAAAAATCCTTTAATGGATAATTTCAAGCTCATCGAGATCACGGCCCAAACCATGTTCACCGAACGGCCCCATGAAAGCCCCACCATCGCACACCTTACTCTTGGGGAATATTCTAGTGTAATAAAGGGGTATGTAAAAATACCCTATAATTATGATTATATGCATTATTTTTGTATAGAATAATGAATATACTTTCATTTTATTATTGTTCCTTTGTAAATGATTTTTAAAGCACAAATAGTATTTTTTGTTAATATTTAAATTCAATTAAAGAATCTATTTTGATGAATTAATGAATTTTTGAAATAAATAATATTTTAATAAAGTATTATTATTAAATTAAATTTATTAAATATTAATGATCATATAATTTTTATGAAGTCAAAAGTAACTTTTATTAAGGTTTGAAAACTGTTTTTGTCAAATCCCGTCAATTTTCAATAAATATTTTTTTTTATTTTAAAATTAAAAAATTCACATATTTATAAAATTATTTATATAAAATGAATATTATTTTTGGAATCAGGACATAAAAATTATTCAACGGTGAATTTTTTATAATTTTCTGAGACATCCGATTTTTTGTGTAAAAAGTAAAGATCGTATAAATATATAATGTGATTTATGACATCATAATGACCCAATAGTGATGTAATAAAATACTATAAAAGGTATATTCGGACAAATATTTTTTTTCTTTAAAATAATGTAATTTTAAGTTTATTTTATTTATTTTATAAATACTTAGTGAATCCTCCAAAACATATAAAATATTTTCAGATTTTAAAATCATTTCCTTGAAAGTGTGACTTGCCTCCACATAAGAAAGGGAAATATTTTAATATATTCGACCCTTAGCCTTATAAAATAATGTATACATATCCCATTTTCCAGAAACCATGGGAAAAACCATGGGATGGTTTGTGGTTTTGAATGTTTTAGTGTGTAGTGTCCAAAACCAAAATAATAAATAATTCCCCCACCTTTCTTATATAAACCCACCAAGCACCCATTTATCTTCACTAAATATCTTTTAATATCAATCAAACTATACCCCCTAATCCCTAGAGTCCTATCAAGGTGCCCCCAAGATCCCAAGATGCCTCCCCCAAGCCTTTGGGATCACACATCCAAGTAAGGGATCTCCCTCTCTCCTCTTTCTTCAAGCACCTCTTTTATGTCATGCCTTTTAATTTCCATTTTCTTGATTTGAGATATGTTATTACATACCTAATTACTATCCATTTGATGTATACCTGATTTTATATTACTTTCTCTCCTGTTAATCCCCCCTATGATCCTTTGAACCCACCTATTACTATGCCAAAATTCCGTAAGGGATTTCTCTCTTCTCATTTCCATTCAAGAATTTCTTTTATATTATTCATCTAAAATTCCATTTCATATGTTGGGATATTTTGTTCCATCATCCCCTTACTTTTCATTTCATGTATAAATGATTATATACCCCTTTCACTCTAATAAACCCAATTTATGAATTTCTATATGACGTTGTTATGCTTCCAAAATTACACTTTTTCCATGCCAAAACCATCGTGTAGTGATTACCATACACATTCCTCTATCAAGGGTATTCACATTTATGCACATATACTTATCGAATGGTGACTTACATGTATTAATTCCACATTCCTTGATTGTTTAATAAATGATTATGTTGAATGAATCCATGTTATATGATCAATGTGGAATACTTAAGTATGATATTGAAATGATTATGAAAGGTGTGCCCTGATAGCGCTCCAATGCATTGGGTAATGTTTAGTATCATGATACTTCATGTTGGGACAGGGTTTTACCTTATTACTTTATATTAATTTATCCACCATGTTATGATAATTATTCTATATCATTCCTTTATGTTCTTGTTTATCTTATGCTCCATTGATATGCCTATTACCTAACATGTATTGTATTATTCATGTTATGCCTTGTTTACTCCCTTAATGGGATTTATAGTTCACCCTTTTCTTATTTCCTCAAGTTATCCCATGAAATTATAAGTACGAAGGAATTTTTTGGTCATGTAAAATAATTTTTCAATAAATATTTGTATTTCATGTTTTATTTTTTTTATGTAATGTTATTAATCCCCAAAGACACTAGACCTATTAATCTTATGAGTTGTATTAAGTGAAATTTTATGTAATAAATCATGTTTTAAATATGAAATAAAGAGCAGGGTTGTTATAAATACTACCTAGGGAAATCATGAAGTAAATGATTATCACTCTAGGCCTCTCTAAGGGATACATGCTCCAAGACATTGGGGGTCTATTGAAGCGGAATGAGATGAATCACCCCGGAATAAGGGAACTTTCCCACACTACACTAATAATCAGGAAGCTGCAGAGGGGTCACCCTCTATGATGACAACGGGATACTGCATTGAACCCTCATAGAAATGGACCAATGGAACACACACAACTGATACTGGTTAAGGAATCTCACACAAGCTCACAACGAAGCTGATCTAATAAGAAATAGGACTCCAACCTATCCTCAAAGGAGTAAACAGCATGTCTTTGGGGGGTGCATGGTGTGTCTCACAAAGAATGGAACTTCTCATGTCTCATGATCACATGACATGCACTTTTCCACAATAAATAGTGTTTCTAAAGGGTGCATGTCATGTAGATGTCACCCTGGAACTCGGAGTTTCATTCTACCCATACCTGTGAACATCGGGTTGTACCTGTGTACTTGGTCATGTCCAAGTACATGGACCTGCCCATGTACTTCCCAAGTACATGGTGTATGGGGATACATGGGCACCTGGGTGTGTACCCCCTGTACACATCAATCCATATGCTACATGTTACATGGTTTGTGACTTGGAGCACATGGTGTGTAACACTACATAGCATCCTAGGTGTTTCACCTATGTTCACATTGAGCTAGTCGGATAAGGGTCACAAAGAATGTGACACATGTCACATGGTGTGTGATACTTATCACTGCATGGAAACCCCAATGACACAAAGAGGGGACTATATGGTGTGTGATCTTGGATGACACACCATGTAATGTGGGATTTTCTAGAAACTTCCATCTTCTTCACATGTTTCCCAGATCAGTTACCTTCACCACCAATCGCATCCAAGGACCTCATATTTGGTCCAACCGAGGTCCATCGTTGCCTGCTCTCCAGATTCCAGCCACCAGAATGGATCGGGAACCCACCTACATTGTATGTGTAATCATGAACTATGTCAGGAAAATGAGGATCCTCTTATCCAGTCTCGTTCCTCCTTCAATCACCCGCTATCATCATCGATCCTCAAATTTCAGCCTCAATCACAAGCCATATTTATGGTAACAATATGTTTCACTAAATAACGATAACGCAATGATCAAATATCGAGTATTCATCGAAATGTTGGAAAAAATAAATTTCCCATGATGAATATGTGAAGAAACTAGGGAAGAAATCCATAAAAAACAATCATGAGGAACAAACCTCATCTTTTTTTCATTTCGGCCTCAATCCATTGTCGAATAATTAAATTAACAAAGATAAAATAATCAACAAACAAATAAATCTATCATAAATAAATCAAATTTTGATGTGTGAATCAATTATTGTTTGTTTAATTTTTCTATGTTCGACTAGGATAAATAAATAGGATAGAATGAAACAAATTAAACATACTACCTTGAGTTTTTCATTGATTGTTGACATATAACAATATTTCATTTCTTCCATTCACAAGTTCCACGAACTCCATTGGTTCATGATCCTTGATCTGATCTCAATCCCATGTCGTCTTCTAACGATTATCTAATGGATCTTATCAATCCCTAGGTTATGCAGCTAACCCTAGGGATTAGGCGTAGCCATGTTTAAGTAGAGGATGTTAAGTCATTGTGTCAAAATAAAGAAATAAATAAATTAAATTTATTTATTTTATTATTTTATTATTTTCACCCATGATAACACTTTATTGAAATTCCTGACACCTAAAAAAATTATGTCACACATAGGGTGAAGTCCATGTTCTGAACCCAATGGCAGTATCATATTTCTGATCAAAGAATCTATTTGGTAGTTATTACAATTTTTTATAAAAACTATGAATTCATGATATTAATATGTTTAATATTTTTAAAACATTAATTTTAGGATCACTGGGCCATGTAATCTCATGTCGTCTCAGTGCCTGGATCCAAAAATATTCCTATAAATATTCCAAAGTCTTACATGGAAAAAACCGAGTCATTACATTATTCCTCTCTTCAAATATTTTCATCTTGGAAAATAAAAAAATAAACAAAAATGTTGTCACACTGAGCTCTCAATTGTGCATCCCTCTAATATGATCTCCCATGATAGTTTTAGATACTTCTAATAAACACACATCCAATGAAAACACTTTCTCATGAAGGGTCTTTCTCTATAAGTTCTCAAAATCATCGTCTCCTTGAAAAAGAAAACTCCACTCTCACACCCCATATTAGCCAAGTAGATATTTTACAGCAAGTCATGCACACACCTCCTTAGATATGGCATGTGTAGAACTTCAAAAACCAAAACTATTGTGGTTACAAGGTTAAGCGGTACACCACCTTGATAACCTGATATAGCAACAGTAAAAATAAAGGGACTAATAACCCCAGAGATAGCTTAATTACATGGAAAAAACTTCACAAATCTAGAACTCCAAAGGACTTCATCATTGGTCTGTAAAGAACTCCCGACATTTATAGGTTGTCCTCATCTTCCCCTAGATGAACTATACCCTCACAAACATTACTAGCACCCAAACTATGACCCAAACACTATCACCCATTGGCTCTGAATAATATAAAAGTTACATGTAATGTATATCATTCATGGACTCAAAAAGGTTCTATATCAGCGGTGGAGTGATGATCATTATGATATGAAAACTCCACCGATGGTAGATGATCCTCCCATCTATGGTCCAAAAAAACATCCAAATCTGAAGCATGTTTACCAAAACCTAAATGATCCACTTTACATGTCTATCTAACTGGAGTAAAACATTATGCTCAACTATAACCAATTCCCTAAATATATCATGCATCCTCTCCCTAATCATGTTATAAAGTAATCATCATAGTCTATAATGATCATCTATGGAATTCTATGAACCTGAACTACCTCCTACACTCACTAGTGTACCGAAACCTCCATAAAAATTTATTGATCAACAACATTAGACAGGTGATACAATAAGAGTTTGTCTTGAAAACTTACTGCAAATCCCTTGGATTCCCAAATAATTCCAAGAGATCCTGGTACATCCTTACCTCCACCAGATGTACTACTGAGGGAAAAAACCTCTTTATAACCTCCTCTCATAGCATTACTAGTGTCACTATCCATCCTCAAATAAGGATTACAAGCTTCCCACATTTTTAAAATCCATCAGCAATATATCTAGTGGATATCTACTCATGAAATATCTCACAATATATATACCTGAGTTGTACCTCCATAGATTTCTAAATAAGTGGAGGGGTAACAACTATCAACTAGAGGTAAACCACACCACCCACAGGTGTCTCATGTGATCCAAATAGGATGTCAATCACACATGTATTTCATCAAATAATAAAACTGTGAACTGATCCATAAATGGTTAAGGATCCATTCCACAATTCTTACAACTCTGCTAAGGTGTACAACGCAATTAAGGGTATCACCATGAACTCAAAACATCCACAATGTATTTGGAAAGACACTTCTAGTATATCCTGATCCAAAACTAGATCTCGTGATAACCTATCTTAAAGTCAACTCTGATAACCACTTCACCCCAAACCACTAGTCGAAGAACTCAATGATTATCGAGAGTGGATAATCTTCCTTGTTTCACCTGGTTCAAGTGGCACTAATTCACACACAACCTCAAACACTCATATGTATCTTGGGTGAACAACATAGGGATTCCTAGGAAAAAACATTGGGTATTAAAAATCTCATTCCCTGTAGACTCCTCCAACCACACCTCCATCTCTAACAACTACATGGGGTCATCTGATATGCTAGTGAAGATATTGGATCGTCCCTGGTGTAAGTCCATGCAGAAAACAAACTCTCAATGGGGAGGTAAACCCATCACATCCCTATGAAATATGTAATCATACTCCACCACCATTATAGGAAAACAAAATCTCATAACACCCACTACTCTCGAGGTATCACTAACTAACTGATAATAATTCGGTTCTAACCTCCTACACATGAGCTCATCCTACTCCGTCTGGGATCACTCCTTATCAAATGAGGAAAAATCTATCCCATCAAGACAAAACATTACTACATCCACTGGTAAAAACCAACTAAGCATGGAGGGTAGGAAACCATTCTATACTGATTAAAACATCATAGTGTCTCACCGCCACTGTGAAGAGATTCTACATGAGGCGCTCTCTCCTCCTATAGTCAGGTCACACTGTTGGTGGAAGTGTGTAATCATTGATACTCTCTACAGGAGTCTCCAACACAAAATTAGAGCAAAAATTCCCCACTAGTAACACTAAGTATCAAATAGTGGATATTCTCAAGGATAAGTGGCTCATGAAAATGTGTGAAAACTGTAACTAGGGTAGTGAAGATACACATTGTAGCTTGAACCACACTTGAAACCTCTATGAGATCCTACTTCTTGGAACTCATCATTTCTCTTTCCCACCAATTTATCACAGCCAGAGCTTCCTATGAAACCTTTTCATAGCAAATAAACTCAAAAAAACAAGTCATGGGAACTCATCCACCACACCTTGACACTATCCTCTTAGGGCAGCACTGACTCGCCCGCATGGTTTTTGGATCATGTCTCAATAATGCGTCTATTTAGGGGAATTTTCCATATTCATTACATGTCTAAAGTGATACAAAACAACACAAAAATAGGGCTCTATTGATTCACCATGTCTTCATGGAAAATACTTGAAAAAGGAGGAAAACCAGTGTCTCATAACTATGTCTAACAGTACTGTAAAAAAAGTAGAAGGAGCATAGATCATACCTCAAAACACTCCTAGAGCCACTGAGTAAAAAGCCTCTAGTGCTCGTAGTTGTCCAAGATTCTGAATTTTAGCTTCCCAATCCTAGATTGGTTCACCTAGGGGTAGTGGTGGTAGCATCAAACCAAAGCGACATCCACCTCCTACTGCTCCCCCATCTCCTCCATCACATCTTCCGCCTTGTGGGCCTTCTTTATCCAACCACTACCTATGTCTAGGAAGTTCACCGACCACCTCTATGACAATAGAATAATGGGTAGGACAATCCTATTTGATATTTCAATACCCATAATAAGCATAGCAATTTCTCAGACTCAAATAATTTATCTGTCCCTAAGATCTCTGATGATACCTCTTGTTTTGTGACTTGTGTTGCATGCCTACTGTCATTGGGTCCTTCTGACCATGCATCTTAGGCGATCCCTACCTTGGAAGCTCGTGATATGTTCTATAACCCTACGCATCATCATCCAAAACCAAAATATCTATCCATGACTCATTCTAACATGTTTTATCTACCTAAACCACTAAAGGTGGGTCTGAGAACTAATCAATGGGAAAAAGCACCACCTGCTAACTATCTTGAAGGAAGACTTCCTTGTGACCAAGCCCCTTCATAGAGGCCTCATCACTAATTGGGTCATACTCCCTACTCTTCTAGGTAAATATCACTAGTTTTTTTTATGGAAATGTCCTGAAAGAGACAATATGTAACAGGTTCAATGAGTATATTTGATGGGCTAACTCAATAAGCACATGGAAATCATGACTCATTCCAATATTATGCATGTACCAATGTTTTCCCTGCAACTAGTTCCTACATGTACTGATTCAACAATCAAGTTATCAAGATATTTTTGAATGGATACATTGGCCGCTGCACTAAAACTATATTCTCCAGCCTAAAATCCGAACTCATAACATTTTAACAATGTTTCCCTAGCGCCCAAACCAAACCTCACATATAGACAAAATAAACTCCAAACTCTAGTCCTAGGATGGAACCACCCTTGATACCACTCTATCGCAACCTGACCCGATGAGGCTTGATCCATAACTACCCCATTCCCACCTCAAATAGTTCAGGGGCTGGAGACTAGCACAGAGTAATCATATCATGCATAAGGGAGGCATTATCCTAATCTATATGTACACATGCACACATCTCAAAGCCCATATAATGATAAATTTAAAAAAATGATAAAAATGAATGAATAAGTATATAATAACACAATCATAGTATTACATAAAGTTTTGTAAATTATAAAAAGGGTCCAAATACAAGCCCACCCAAAACTAGAAAATAAAGTATGACCTGTTCATAAAGAGGGGATTTTTTTCAATGCAACACTGGTATACACCTCAGTCTATCTAGACCAAACTAATCTCCACCTTATCCTAGTCATCTAAGGACTCCATAAAAATTTATATCATCTGCATAATACATGACATGTATGGGAAGATCTCATGTAGGGGTGAGTATAGCAATACCTAGTAGGATAGCCTGAAAACACCAAATATAAAGAATCAAGATTGGTCAACTCATCAAAAAAGGGTATGTTAATAAGATATGAGACATAAAGATAACTAAAAATATCCCAGATATACTCATGAAATAATATGAGTCACAAAAAAGTCTCAACCACTACCAGGTATAGATCTTTTGTAAGGTTTCAAGGTAATTCTCGTCCAAGAGATCTCACTCCATGAGACCTTCCACCCCTGATGGAACTCAATCGAGATATATCACTCATCAGGTATCACTAAGTCGATGGAACGTCCCCACCACCCTATAGGTCATGCTCATCTAGGATGAACTACTATCTGAGTTATATTGTCACTGACGAAACTCATCCCATAGGTCATTCTTGGCAGTTCTAGCTAAGAAGAAGTGTGTAGGAAACCGAGAGGGTTCATCCAAGATACACTCCATTAGACTAATACCCCAACATATCTCGATACGTAGATAGGGGTTCAACGCCCAGGTATCACTGGGGGAAACCATACTAAATCACAGATGATTTCTCCTATCATCTATTCAAATTATGTTTCTCTTATAATGTGTATAACGGCACTCATGTTGAGTCCTCAGCGATGGTGTTATTTTCTTGGAGTCGATTATTTTTTTGATTTATCTTTTGAATGGGGGGTTTGTTTTCATAGCTTAATGAAATGTATTGATGTATGAAGTTTGATTTAACAATTTGATAGAGATTGGGGTGATTTCATTATTGGGTATTTAATCTCATTATATCCTTTAGATATGTGTTATATTGCATTAAATTAACACCCACTTCACAAGACGATTTTGATTGAAATTCCCAAGTGTGGTGGATTTAATC
Source organism: Viscum album (assembly GCA_963277665.1). Classification (NCBI taxonomy): domain Eukaryota; kingdom Viridiplantae; phylum Streptophyta; class Magnoliopsida; order Santalales; family Viscaceae; genus Viscum; species Viscum album. Next base: position 559,068,546 of record OY728138.1, read on the forward strand.
CAGGACTTAACTTAACTAGGGTTATAATTTCAATCAATACTTATTTATGGTAGTGTATTTTAAGTTCTAATAATTCAAGTAATCTCATGTTAAACAAAATATTTCATTAATCCATGAAATTTTAAGTTTAACATACACAATGTTAATATAAAGAATATTTAACAAGAAAAAGCACTCAATCACTTAACATCCCCAAATTATGAATCACCCCAATGGGATTTTTTCTCATAAATTGAGATGGTTATTAATTGAGTTGTGATTATCATGATGATTTGGTATATTAATAAAAATAAAATAATGATATGAGAAAAATAATTGTGCACTAAACAAGCACAAATTAAGGGAGGTAAACACACGTTTTTGATTGAATAAGAAAGTGAAATATGGAAGGGTATTCAACTTAATTTTATCTATTTTAAGATAATTAATATTAAAATAGAATGTATATGAGAATAATTGTATAATATTATGATACTTTCATTAATATTTAAACAATATTACAACTCAAACACTTAAAAGATTACAAATTAAATTAAATGGAAAAGAATGTGAAAATAAAGAGTGGAGGAAAGGTATCTCAAGTAGAAACTTGACTTTGGAAGGTAATCCTAGGCCTTTATAAAGGATATGTTCATACCAATGTATCATCATCATCTCTAAAATTCCAACCCCTTTAAAGTAGAAGAGGGGGATGAATTTATAGCCAAATGTGGTGGACTGTTTTCATTTCAAATTTGTCCCTCAATTTGGATCAACCATTTAAACTTTTATATAGTCTAATTTGGAGAAATATTATTCTAAAAAAATTTAGATATGGATTTGAAATATTTATCCTCCAAACTTGGTGTCCATTGGACTTTTTTATCTAAATTTTTGGTTGTTTTCCTAAACCATGTGTTGTTGCCCATTTTTATCCAGACTTTTTCAAAGGTCATAATGTGAATCGGTTTTAGGCTAGGAAGATGCCCCCAAATTCGAACCATTTCTTATAAAAATTTGGGAACATATATATTTAATTTTATATCCACAAAATTGAATCTTAATTAGATTATTGGATTGGAAGAAAAGTCATGAATTGTGGAATTTAATCAAATCATGGACAGAATGGTGGGCTAGACTTTCATACATCAATTGGGCCACTTATTTGTTGAGTTGGGAATTTAAATTTTATCCAAGATGTAATGTAATGTCCTTGGTATTCTGGTAGAGTATCCATGGATTTGTACTTTTGTATTGAGCCCAAAAAATATAACATCACAGCTGGTCCAATTTCTTTGACAGATTCTTTAGTCCTTGTGTGGTCCATATAGCCCTTAAAATGGCTGAATTGGCCAAAGCTCATGTTTAATTATTTTTTATAATTTGAATCATGAACACCAAAAAAGAATAATCACATAATTTGGATTGTTATTTTGAAATATATGATCAAAACATTAAATTGTAGTGTAATTGAATGAATTCGAACAATGCTCTCCTTATGTGTTTATGATCAAAATATGAACATTGATGGAAAATTAATCATTTTTTAGTAAAAAATCAATGATTGGAGTAATATAAAATCTTTAATGAATATTTAATATCACATAACCTACTAGAAACATCTTTCTTGATAGGGGATCAATTCCCATATAAGTTTTGGTCATGCCAATTCCATAAACCACACCTATAGAAGTCACAAAGTAAATAATGATTGCTCTAGGCCTCTTGGGGGGATACATGCTCCAAGCCACTAAGGGTCTATCAAAGTAGACTGAGGTGACTCACTCCAGAATAAGTGAACTTGGGCACACTGAACTGATCATCAGGAATAAGTATATGGGTCACCCTCTATGATGAGAATGGGATGTTACACCAAACCCTTATAGGAATGGACCAAGTGAACATACTCAATCAATACTGGTACAAGGAATCTCACATAAACTATAAGGACCTAGCCTTAAAGCATTACATAATCTAGAATTTTAGTCAAGAGATTACATTATTTAAATTGAGTATCTTTTTAGGTTTAGAGTTTTAGAATATTAGGACATAATACATACATAACATAACACATTCATATAAAGAGGATACTACTAAAACAGTATCTATTTTTTTCAAAAATATAAAAAATTAAAAATAAAACATGATTTCTTTAAAAAATATTTATAAAATTCATCATGACTTAATTATTTCTCTTACCCATCCTTATAACCTATGAAAACATTTTAAAATCTTGGGATGATCACAAAAATATCAGTAAGGGATATAAAGAAGGAAATTGTTAATCAAGTGATAACAAGAAAACCATTAAGACCCATTTCATAAAAAAAACTCATTAGATTGAATAGAAACATCATGAAGTTTCCTTGGGACATATTTACCATATTATTATTACATTCACCCCTATGAATGGAATAATATTTCAGTTGACTTCCATCTTCTAAGTACTCAATGCGTTGGGGAGCTATAATGGGGCTCACCCGTCATTTTTTGAGCTACAATGGGCTTAACCCAACTTATATTGAGATATAATGGGGATCAATACATCATATCTAGAGATATAATGGGCTCAAAACAACATAAAAATTTTCAAGGAACATATCATGAAATAAAACACTTGATCACTCATTTAAACCCTTGAGTAAAACACATTCATATTTCAAAATACCCTTTTTCGTAAAAAAAAATATCCTTTAAAATATAAAAAAAGTACACATAATAATGAAATAATATTCTTCAGAAATAAATTTAAAAACATATAAAGGAAACATTATAGTAATAAAACATCTTTAACTAAGAATAAAATACTCATTACATAAAAAAAGAACAATCTTTTCTAAAATATACATTTAAAAGAATTTTTAAAAGGAAAGCCCCTTACAAATACCATATCATTGAAGCAAGAATTGATAAAATGAAAGAAATATGTATATTCACTATAAATACACATAATAAAACATAATATAATCAAAATAAAGTTTACAAATAATCATAACATGAAAAAATTAATGAATTAGAAGGCTAACCCAAAGAATGGAAATTGGGTTAAGAATTCACTTACTTTGGGTTTGTCTTACTTTAAACGTGTACAAAACTCATGTATAATGGTTCAAAGAGTGTTAATAATATATTAAAGAACCATATTCATATTTATAATACATTATATGATCTTTTATAACATCGTTTCACCCATTTATTAATAATATTTTGTTATTTTCATTGTTTTAGGTGCGTTCTTTACATGGTTTCCATGGTCGGTTCATTGTGGACTTTCATGTCGAATGGAAGATAAACTCTAGAATTAGAATAAAATGGTATTTAAATGTTTAAAAAACTTTAAGTTATACCATATATCATTTTTTCAGATATGAGTATGATTCATTAGATAAAACATTAATGATATTTGTTTAGATCATTTTGGCGGTTCTTTGATTATCAAGAACTAGTTTCTTTATATAATTCAATATTATGAATATATATTAATTAAAGAAAATAAAAGAAGTTATATCACACTTTATAAACTTTTTAAACCATTAAAATGGTTTTATGATTGTAAATTAAGAAATTAATGTAAATTGAAAACACATCATCCACGATGTCGATAAATCAGCACAGCACGGATGATGTTATTATTTCTAGAATAAAAGGGAGATGGGGTGAATTATGATGATGAATTTTTCCATAAACATGATATAATTCTAGTATATATAAGATACTCGAGTTTTAATTCCTATTATATAAGGGGATGTGAATAGAGTATAAGAAAAGAAGAAGAATTGAAAAGAAAATAAAATAAAATGAAAGAGGATTTTTACCTCTTGAATTATCCTCCTTGAGAACCTTCTTAAGGCCTTTGGTTTTGGAATTTTGGTGATACCAGTAGATATTATATGTGGGTAAGATCCAAGGGAATAATATTTGGAAGAAGTTTTACAAGGATCAAAGCTTGATAGGTGTGAAGAGAAGAGGGGGTGAGGGTGGTATTTATAGTGGAGGAGAGGAGGGTTTTTCCATTATTTTAATCATTATTTTATTATTTTATTCAAGACAATAAATAGTGTTGGTTCATGTGACTTAATATAGTAATTATTTCCTGTGAGTTCTAACCAAGGGTGGTTACCTCTATAGAACATCATCCATGACTCACTAATTCATGTATTTAGCTTATTTTGTAAATTATTGTATTCTACTATTCATCAAAAAAATCAAGTATTTCGGAAAAATATAAAAAAAATCACCCTAACCATTTTTTGATGTTTAAAAAACAAAAATGAACTCCATTTTATGAAAATAATTTTCTAAATATGAGAAAATTAATTTTTAATTAAAATCATAATTTATTCAAAAAATACTTGTTTTAAAACTATAACTGATTTTATAACAGTTTTAAAAATTAATTACACTCTCATAAAATTATAATATAATCATAAGAAAATAAATTATTAATTAATTAATATATTTTATGAAAAAAAAAATTCTTTTAAATCATTAAATTACTTATAAAATTGTAATTAAATATTTATTACTTACAAAAATTCCAACACTTAATTTATAATTGTCAAAAAAAAATACTTGCTTGTTCAATGATATAAATATATCATATTTAGATATATAAATATATCATATCTTCACTTATAGGATGGATAAATTTTATTTATACTTTATTAGGTGAGGATACTATTTTATTCACTGAATTACTATTCCTAGTGGTCATGTTACTATTCATAAGGTCAAGTTACTATTCCATAAATTTAAATTATTAATTTCTATTAATAACACTTATTTAATTATAAATTTATAAAGAAATTAACTATTTAATTATAGAATGAAAATAATTTATTTTATAATTACCTGGGTTGTTACACAAGCTCACAATAAAGCTGAGATGAGAAGAAAGAGGACTCCAACTTGTCCTCAAAACAGGACACAACGTGTCCCTGGGGGGTATACGGTGTGTCTCATAAAGACCAGAACTAATTGTGACTCGTGGTCACATGACATGAACATTTTCACAATACATGGAGTTTTCCAAGGGTACAAGACATGTATATGTCACCTGGGAACTCGGCGTGTTGTTCTTCCCATGCTCGTGTACACCGGGTCATGCTTGTGTACTTTGTCGTGTCCGAGTACACAACTCTACATGTGTACTATGTCCTACCTGTGTACTTCCCAAGTACACAGCGTATGGAACCACATGGCCACCTGGGTGTATACCCCTGTACACGTCAAGATATCTTCCACATGTTACACGGCGTGTGACTTGGCACAGAGTCATGTAACTCTGTACATGCTAAGCTGGTTAGATAAGGGTCACATAGCATGTGACACGTGTCACACAGCATGTGATTCTTATCACTGTGTGAAACCCCTAATGTTGCATGGAGGGGACTACACGGCATCTGATCCTGGATGACACGCTGTGTAACATGGGATTTTCAAGAAACTCATACCTTCTTCAATCATCACTCGGATCTACCGCCTCTACTGCCAATCTCTCCCAATGACCTCAAATATGGTCTAACAAACACCCATTGTTTCCTACTTGATAGATTCAAAACACCAAAATGGATTGGGAACCCACCTCTTTTGTCTGTGTTGTCGTGCGACACTTCTAGAAAATGAGGATCCTTCGATCCGGTCTTGTTCCTCCTTGAATCACCCATTATCATTGTTGATCCTCAAATCGTAGCCTCAATCACAAGTCATACCCATGGTAATGATCCGTTGCACCGAAGAACGGTCATGCAACGATCGAATACTTGTTATTCATCAAAATTTGGGCCAAATAAATTGCTTTTAATGAACATGTGAAGAAACGGGGGTGAAATCCATAAACCAAAATCATGAGGAACGAACCATGAACTTTGTTTGTTTTGGCCTCAATCCATTGTCAAAGAATTATATGAATGAAGAGGAAATAATCAATGAACAAATAAATCTACCTTAAATAAATCAAATGTAAATGCACAAATCAATTCTTATTCATGGAATTTATTTTCATTCGACTGAGATAAAGAAAAGGGATGGAATCACAGAGATCAAACATCCTACATAGAGTTTGGATAAATCACTGATGAAGAACGATCATGCATTTTTGTCGTTGGCAAGATTCACAAACTCTATTGTCATGCGATCCTTAATTTGATATTGATCTGATGTTGTGTGTCAACGATTCTATGACGACTCCTCTTAATCCCTATGTTATGTGGATAACCCTAGGTATTAGGCATAACCATGTTTAAATAGAGGATGTTAGGTCATTGTGTCAAAATAAATAAATAAATTTATTAAATTTATTTATTTTATTATTTACGTATGTCATAGAAATTTATCGAAATGTCTGACGCTGACAAAAAATATGTTGTTCCTAGGTTAAAGTCCATGTTCTGAAATCAATGGTGGTCTCATATTTCTGATCTGATATTTTTTTTGGGAGTTACTCTACTTTTTTAGGAAAGTAGAATGTGTGTGATATTAATATATTTAATATTTTTAAAACATCAATTATGCACTCATTGAGTCTCAGAATCTCATGTTGTCTGAGTGCCTAGCTCCAAAAATATTCATAAAAATATTCCAAAATATTACATGATAAAAACCAAGACATTATAGTTCAAATACATGTGGAATTGCGGTTGAGTATCAGGTAAAGAATACAACACCCAACATTTTTCCATGCAGTAAAAAAAATTTCTTGTCCCACATAAAAGTTTTGGTTAGGAGGGGGGATTTTTTTTAAGCTCATACCCATCATTTCACTTCTCAAGTGGTACCACCTAGGCACTGGTGCATGCAACCCCTTTTCTAAGTATCTACCTTTTCCATGCACCTTTGAGCCTACCTTTTACCATAATCCTTTGATCCTGTAAAACTGCCCAAGGTCCTACCCATATATGCATGGGAAATATGTTTTTCTTAGAGTTATTTTTTTTGAAAAAAATCAAAATTAATGTATGGATTTTACCCAAATAAGTTCATAATGAATAAAACTATTAAACTACCAATATTTAATCCATTTCACAATTAAATAAAATTCATTCTAAAATATTTAAAATATGATTAATGGTTGTTTAATTAATTAAATTATGGATTGATAAAAAAATCCAATGAAAAATATGAAAAATTTCACTCAATCAAATTCCATTAAAACTAGTTACTTTAATACCACAATGAAAATATTTATTTTCAATATTTATTTCGAACTTCGTTGCTCACCATTGAACCACTTATAATTATGTCATTTTTAAAGGTTCTGGACACAGCGGAAGCATGCGATGGGAGGTGCCCAACGTTTCTTTTTTTCCATAATTGATGATCAATATGAGATCTATACGATGATGAATGTTGTGATCTAAGGAATTGAATCAAATAAATAGACAATGGATAATAATTTTGGAACTAGAGAGAGGATCATTACATATTATTTATAATTAATTTAATTAAATAAATAATTACCTTTGTTTGAATTCTTTCTTTGTTGATGAATCTGATGACAGATCTGCATTCCACCGTCGTTGTGTTGTAGAAACCAAGATTTACTCTAGCGGTGATCTACACGTGTTCCATGAATCTCCATACATCGCTAAAGGAATCTCTAGGTGCTAGCATGACATATCCTTACGCTTGTGTCATCCACCTTTGATCGCTTCGAGAACCACTTCCAAAGAATTCTCCTTGATCCAGTGGAAGAGGATTTCTCTCTATTCTTAGGAGTATTTTTGGAGAAGGTAACTCTCTAGGTTTGATAGAATTCTCCAAATCCATTATGCACAACCAAGACAAAATTAATCGGCTCTATTGAGAAAATAACATAATTGGGTATTTATATTACTAGGGTTAAAATCAAATAATTACACAAGTTCCCTTAATTATTTATTTAATCCTAGAAAAACCCCATGTCAAATAATAATAATAATAATATCATTTCTCGACATGCGATTAACTTTAAAATTAAAATTAAATATTATTTAATTACATAATATTCAATATTTACTATTTCTCACTGAACCATTAAACTTCCTCCATAATATTTATCGATCCTTGAATAATGTCTATTTATTTATTAAATAAATATCACTGCATTATTCACCAATAAATAAATAAATATTATATTCACTTGATAGAAAATAAATATTTATATGAAATCAAGAATATATTAATAATCATTAAACTACGTATGGGAATAATACTTATTCAACCTATTGAAAAATAAATAATAATATATTATTTAATTGAGATTATGGACACACTTGGTGTGTGGCCCTCTAGGCCTCTTTATCAGTGGCATTAGGCGAAGCATCCTGAAGTCTAAGGTTAGCATCTAGAAACATGATCAAGGCACCCATATAGAAAGAAGTTAATGTTGCAACGACATGTTACCTCATAGATATGCTTACTATGTAATATAATCTCTTTATCTATATATCTCTAATAAAGAAGGTTGCATGCTGGTGCCATCAACCTATGTGATCGATGTCTCTTTCTTTAACTTCTTGGAAAATGAACTTGACTTTAGAACACCATGGTCATGGATTTATTTAGGCTATATCATTTCCATCAAAGGGCCTGAGATATCAACTTTTGTTAAAAAAAAGGGACAAATCCTTTCTCATGTTATTCATTAATGCAATATTACTCGTGACGCACCCAACATATCATACTTCACCGCGGACATCTTTCATTATGGTTTTCATCAATAAATCTAAGTATAAGAATCATAATACTCATTAATAATAATCTTAAAGTCTAAGGAACAATACACACATCTGAGGATGGGAACATCCAATGACACATATAAATGTGGATTTCCAACTGGTGGGTCTCATTCTCATAATATCCAACTGAATATTACCTAGGACGTACACTATGAGAAGGTGCCTCAATGTCCTATGAGTCTCCAACCCTGATATCATGTATCATTTATGACCCTCATATGATATCATCTGGATAGAGAACATATATTCAATAATAGTGTCGTATCACTTCTAGGTCCTCATCATAGCAGGGAACTACTATGACCTGTTAGTGTGACAACTACTATTAGTACATTATCACATACTATGTCACATAGAAGAATAATCATGATGTAATAAGTAATTTATTAATATTCAAAACCTTGAATACAAATTATCATAAAGTACACAAAAGTTGGTTCTAGGGCACCAACTCCAAAAAACTCCCACTTGCACTAGAGCCAACTGCAAACAACCTTCAGTCTTCTAGTTCTCACATGATACACGTGTTTCTACTAGGATAGGCCTTTAGTCAAGGGGTCCTCTAAATTCTATTTTGTGGGTAATCTTCTTACTCTGACTTCACCCCTCTGGTAGAAATCCCTCAAGAGGTGATACTTCCGTAGTATATGCTTTGTTCGTCAGTGTGACCTTGGCTCTTTTTCAATATCCACCGCAAGGGATTTGTTACCAGAGCTCTGGAACACAAAATTAGAGGACCAAGAATGAGAGGCATCCCGTACTGAACAGCCACCAGCAAAGCAGATGAAGGAACCATTAGATACGATCCCAAAGCAGGTGAGGTTATTGCATGGGAGAAGACCTATGAAACGATTTCGTCGGAGGAGGTTGAAAAATCATTCATCGATAGAGCTCTAGAGGCCTTTCCAGTCTACGAAACCGTGGGATGGCCGACGCCACACCTCACCAACACCGCAAAGCCCGACCCTCAACCATGCCATACCCATGAATATGAGGAGGAGGGAGGAAGGTAGGATGACAGTGATAGGAAAACCCTAAACATCGAGAGTATCTCCCAAAGACACTTGTTATGGGCCCAACTATTCTATGTGTAATTAATGCATAATCTTGAATTAATTTTCAAATCAATTCTGATGCATTGAGCATGACTACATGACGTGTAACTGTAGTTACACAGCGTGTAGTCCTGTGTTGTCCAGCCAGAAACTTTTTCACCTCTGTATGAGTTCCTTGATTTTATTTTCATCATAAAATTAATCATCTCGATTAGATCTATAAGAAATGAATGTGGAAGAATCATATCTCACAATTCAGATTAAAAGAATAGTTAAAGTTGAATTGAAAAAAACTAAATTATAAGTGCATAAATCACCAATGATCTTTAAATAATTATAAATAATTATGTGACCCATCTGATACCACTTGTAGGTTCCAGGCGCAGTGAAAGTGTGCGATGGGTGATGCCCAACATTGATTTTTCCATAATCGATGATCAATATGAGATCTATACACTACTAGAGATTTGGGTTATAGCCACGGACCTATAGCCACAGTTTTATAGGTCTGTGGCTATAGCCTTTTTAGCCATTATTTAATTAAAAAAATGTGGCTAAAAGTTTTCCTCAGTTTTATTTTTACAAAATCTATCTGGCTTCCCCGGGCTCCTCCTCCCTCCTCCCCCGATAGCGATCCTCCTCACGGAGACCCTCCTCTCACGGCGGAACCCTCTTCACGGCGACCCTTCTCACGGTGACCCTCCTCATGGTGACCCTCCTCACGGTGACCCTCCTCTTGATCTGCAACCCTCATCTCACGGCGGCACCCTCCTCATCTATCCTCTCCCGATCTATGACCCTCCTCTCACAGTGGTTCCCTCCTCCTCCATCCTCCCCCGATCTGAGAACCTCCTCTTTATTTGTCAGCTTCAATTGATCAATATCATTGAGATCCAAGGTAATTCCCTCTACTTTTATTCTCAATTACTTATTATTTTATCTTATTAGGGAGTATATGGTATTTGGATTCCTTATCATTTTGTGTGTTTAGGTTTTGTAGTCAATAGGAGTTTTTTTGTACATATTATAAGCATATTCATGTTCTTGGCAGTGTGACCATTCTTCATTCCTTGCTCACATGCTGTGATTTTTTGAAGCATCATTTGAGGTAAGGTATTCAAAACTTATCTATTATTATTATTATAAATTGTGTAATTAGTAATAATTTTTCTTTATTAAGAGGATCATTTGGATTAACATAATCAAAATAACTAATTAAACCAAAGTAATTTATTTTAAAATAGGTGAATCATATGAGCAGAACATGAATTCATGTTATTGATATATGTTGATGATTATTGATTGAAATTTCTGCTATATAGAAATTGTTTATTATTATGGAAGTATTTGATTTACTATAACTAAACATATTGATGAATAGAACATTTTGGGAGACAAATCTGTTGTAGTATAAACTAAAAGGATGTATAGAATTAAAAGAAATTCCCTCTTATATTTATTTGAGTAAAAAAGATTTGATTAAGCATCCCATGATTAAAATTGGATTAAATATATGAATGGGGAGTTAAATTAGACAGAAAATAATGACACATAGAAATTTTTTCCACAAACAATATATAAAAATATCATATTCACTAAAAAAGTATTCAAAAATATTCTTAGTTATAAAATTAATAGTTAGAATTGTGTGAAAGGGATATTCATTGATTGATAGGGTGGTTTTAGTTAAAATATTTTCACCAATTGATTGTATTGAGGTTATCAAATTATTTCTTACCATATTTATATAGAGAATATCAAGGTATATCTAATTTATATAATAAAAATTATCCTTTTATCATTGGAGTTTTTTTAAGGAAGTTTAAATTGGTCAACTATGTGGATTTAAAATAATTGACGATGATGATAAATTGTGCATTTTTAAGAATTATTTGTGTGGCTTAAAACAAGTACATGTATCTTGGAACTCAAGGCTTGAAAATGTTCAATTTTTTTGAGGTTTATGATATTAGTTGACGATAATCTCTATATTAATAGGAATTTGTATAGCCAAATGACGTCGTAGGTTTATACAATTTAAACTATCTAAAATTTTTTTATTGTATGAGCTGATAGGGATGTGAACTTCATATTCATGATGTGTTTCTCATTTTTAGTAAGTCCAATAGACAATGCATTTCCTTGGAGTTCAATAAACTAAGTGTGGAGGAGTGATTGAACTAGAAATTTCATAAATTTTTATATGTAATTCAGTTTTTTATTCCCCCAAATTCCATTAAAATACTTGGCATTGCTATATTTTCACATTTTTTATGATTTTCTATGAGTAAAATAAATCTGGATTGATTTGTTGATTTTAGTGATAAACTTTTTGTTTTTTCGTTAATTAAATGTGTTCTCATTTATTTGTGTTTGGTTTATGAGGATTATTCTACTCCTGTCATTCATTTAGGTGCATATGACAATGCGGATGTTGATGATGATGGTGGTCTAAGAGGAGGAGATAATTATGTTAGTGTTTCTGAAGGAGATGATGAGGGTCGTGATGGTTTTGGTGATACTAATATTGAGGTAAATTTTAGATGTAAATTATATTCTTGGTTTATACATTGAATTCTACCATATAATGATGTTGGTGTTTGGTAGATGTTGTGGTGTATACTGTTTTAGGGTGCAAGGGGTGTGCAGGTGTGTAGGGGGTGCAGGGGCTGGGGGAGGGGTGGGGGCAGAGGGGGTGTGAAGGGGGTAGGGGGGAAAGGGTGTGGGTGTGCTGGGGTAGGGGGTGTGCTGGGGGCAGGGGTAGGTGGTGTGCAGGGGGGCAGGGGGTGTGGGTGTGCAGGGGGCAGGGGGAGGGGTGTGCAGGGGAGGGGGTAGGGAAGGAGGAAGTGTGGGGGTGTGCAGGGGGTAGGGGAATGGGGTGTGTAGGGGGTGTGAAGGGGGAAGGGGTGTGGGTGTGTAGGGGGGTCTGTAGGGGCAAGGGGTAGGGTGGTGTGTTGGTGGTAGGGGTAGGGGGTGTAGGGGAGGGGGCGGGGGTATGCAGGGGAGGGGGAAGGGGGGAGGGTTGTGGTAGGTTGAGGGTTGTGTGCAGGGGAGGGGGCATGGGGTAGGGCAGGGGCAGTGTGGGGGTGTGCAGGGGGTAGGGGCAGGGGGTGTGTAGGGGGGTGTGAAGGGGGCAGGGGTGTGGATGTGTAGGGGGTGTGGGTGTGTACAGGGGGTAGGGTGGTGTGCTGGTGGCAGGGGCAAGGGGGAGTGTAGGGGAGGGGGGAGGGGGTGTGCATTGGGGGGGGGTATTGTCGGATATCATAACTACGTTTCTAATTTCTATTCATTTACAATTTTTTTAATTAAATCTTGACCATGGAGCTTACAAACTAAGGACACCGAGTTGGTGATGAAATAGGATGGAGTCTACAAGGCCAAGTTCGTTATGGCTCTAAAAGTTTCCGATGGTGATATAGTCACTTCTATCATGGATCTTACTAACTAAGGTTTGTGACTCTTTTTCTTTCATTTCAGTTTTATTTTATGTGTTTGTCTTGCTTTGAGTTGAAATTTTCTCCCATTAATCTTCCTTTTCTAATTTATTTTCTTCATCTATAGTGTTAGTTACATGTCATAGTTTTCTATTTAAGAAAAGTTGTACTGGGTATGTATTGTCTATGAAAAATACTATACATGGTCTATTACCTAGAATTTTATTAATACGCCCTAGTTACCACCCATACAATAGTTAGAGACTTGTTTTGATAGGTATTAGAAAACCAAGAAAATGCTCATCCCACATGACATAAAAGTGGTTTCACCTATCTCTAATGTATCTAGAAAATAATTATGTTTTGTAAACTATGTTATGTTTGTCTTAATTCTTGTTTACTATTTTAGAAACCATAATGTGGTTTACATGTATTACATATGCTTATGTTATAATTGTTTAAAATGTAAATTTCATGTTTAATTTCATTGATGTATGATGTTAAATTGGATGTTCCACATCCCTATTGCATGAATTGAAACTGCATGATATGTGGGCTCCTCATTAGAGAGGAAACCTTCACTTCAAGTGTTGATGTTGTTATCATCATCATCTGTTCTGTTATTTCCTTTCTCACTAATCATGTTCCTCCCACTTCAATTTTTAGGTTCAATTAATGACGATTCATCATATCACTGACATTTTGTTGAAGTCTCCCAGGACCCGTTTGTGTGTGTTGCAGCAACCAAAGTAAAAGTTGAATCGCAACATATGCATAGGTAAGCATATATATAATAAGTTCTCATGTTATATGTATATCTGTCCATGGCATCGCGATTACATATAAGTGGCTAGGTGTGATTATGTATATATATGGAAAATTCATACGTGTGTGGGTGATAACAAGCTTATGCATGTGAGCATATATATAAGAATCCTCTTGTGCGTGTTCAAGTCCATGCGGACACGTATATAGGGGTTAGGGAGTCTTTATGTATATGCAAAGGTGAATATGCCCGGAGGATGGATGAAGCAGCTTAGAGTTGTTACTGATAAAAGTGTCAAGCGCTGAGTGTGGCTTGGCTCCTTTGAGGTAGGGTCCCTCTCCTAGCCTCATTAATTCAAGAATGTTTTAAATTTCATTTAGGTTCCTTTTTAATTCTGCTTATATTAAATTGAAATTATTGAATAAGTGTTAGTTAAGATAATTATTTCATTTGATAAACAGGTCATGGTTTTGTAATAAAACCCCTCCAACGGAGGTGCGCTGTCTGTGAAAACTCACAGTGGTATACCTTGCTTAACATTATTACATTTATGTTTTCATTATACTTTATGTCATTGTTAGTCATAAATCACACATTGTACTTGGCCCTTTTTTATATCCCTGTAGGGGGTTGCCCTATTTTTATTAAAATGGTTGTTTGAACCAAAACACACTTTAAGTGTCGTTAGACTTTTAAGATGGAATTTCCCAAGTAGGCAAGTGGTGTAATGACCAAGTCACCACTAAGTGACCCCCCTTTGATCTTATAAATGGAATGGATTATGCACAACATTTTCATATGAAATTATAAGTCATATGATCATCAATGATGTACAACATAACCACAATTTCCATATCATTTTGAGTGCTTCTTGGGACTTCACTCCCAATATGAATAAATAATGTATCCATCAAATCTCGCCAGTACTCACAATCATTTCCATCAACTATGGGTGATCTTTTATGATTAAGATTTTCAATATATTCTACATGTAATCCTTCCACCATAAAAAAGGAAAATACATTCTCCACTATAGGTTAGTGCAATGAATATGATATTATCAAAAAATATGATAAAGTAATGAATATTTAGAATGATTACGTTAGGATCGGTCTCAAAAAAAAGACCTACTTTGATACCAAATGTTATCCCAAAATATTGATTATATTCACATTACAATGGGTGAATATTAGTTTAAAAAAACTAACAATTTTTTGTCCACCTCAATTATTAAATATATTGAAAATATAAAGATCCAATATACCCAAACAATTAGAGAAAAATAAAGGTAAATTTATTAATAATAGAATAATCACTATATCATATCTAACAATAAAATTAATAAATGGAGTATAAAATTAAAATAATGGTATTATAACAACAAACACTAAAAGTATAATCTCATCATAAATAAAAAACACATAGTATTGATTTACCAATCAAGTAACTAGAAGCTGGGGTTTTATGTCGTTTTAAATACTCTTTAAAAGAGAGTTTGGCTTCCAGTTTTTGGCTTCCTTATGGATTTTCCTTTTCGATCATTTGTTGATTTTGATGACTTGTATTGGTATGCAGTATAGGGATGCATGCTATGCAGAGAACCAACAACAAAACATAGATGATGCAATTGATTTTCTTTCATGACTTGCAACCGGGATTGATGTGAATATAACATTCAAGAGGTAATGGTTATTTTATACCATTTTTTGCAAGACATTAGTAACCATTTGTTGTGTTTTTAATCAAATTGACTTGGCATACACCATTCTTGCAGAATTGATGATGTCAAGTTTACTCCTGAGGGTGCAATATTTGATCTTCTGAACATTTCTCTATATCATGGTTGGATATTTGATCCCCAAGTATGTACTTTTGAATCATGTACCTTTATATTTTTTTAGAAAAAATATTTTATACATTCTCTCATTTTACAATTTTCCTTTTTAATTTTTCTTTTTTCCTTTTCTTAATATGAATGTATATGCATTCATGGGGGTGTCCGGGGGGTACAGTGGAGGGTGTCCAGGGGGTCCAGTGGGGGGTGTCCAAGGGGGTCCAGGGGGGGTGTCTAGGGGGGTCCAGGGGGGTGTCCAGTGGGGGTGTCTGGGGGGTGTCTGGGGAGAGTTGTTGTCCAAGAAGGGGAGTTGTGGGCTGCTGCGGGGGGGGTGTTGTTTCAAGGGGTGGGGGGCTACTGCAAGGGGGGCTACTACAATGGGAGTGTGGGGGCTGTCCAGGAAGGGGAGTGGTGGGCTGCTGCAAGGGGGTGGGGCTAATGAAAGTGGGGTGGGGGACTGCTGCAAGGGGGTGTGGGGGGATGTGTGCAGGGGTGAGGGGTGTAGGGGTGCAGGGGGAGGGGGAGGGGTGTCCAGGAGGGGGCAGGGGTGTAGGGGGAGGGGGGATGTCCAGGAATATATGCAGGTGAAAGAGATCAAAAGAGAGTTTGGATTTCTATTTTTGGATTCCTGATGGATTTTCCTTTTCTATAATTTGTTGATTTTGATGACTTGTATTGGTATGCAGGATAGAGATGCATGTTATGTAGAGAACCAACAACAAAACATAGTCGATGAAATTGATTTGGTTCCACAACTTGCAACCGGGATTGACTTGAATATAAAATTTAGGAGGTAATGGTTATTTTATACCATTTTTTGCAAGACATTATAACCATTTGTTGTGTTTTTAGTCAAATTGACTTGGCATACACCATTCTTGCAGAATTGATGATTTCGAGTTTACTCTTGAGTGTGCAATATTCGATCTTCTAGACATTACTCTATATCATGGTTGGATAGTTGATCCCCAAGTATGCACTTTTGAATCATGTACCTTTATATTTTTTAGAAAAAATATTCTATACGTTCTCTCAGTTTATAGTTTTCCTTTTTCTTTTTTCTTCTTGTATTTTCTTAATATGCATGTATATGCATGCATGGGGGTGTCCGGGGGGTGGGGGTGGGGTGGTCCGGGGGGGTCTGGTGGAGGGTGTCTAGGGGGGTCCAGTGGGGGTATCCAGGGGGGGTCCAAGGGGGGGTGTCCAGTGGGGGTCCAGGGGGTTTTCCAGTGGGGGTGTCCAGGGGGTGTCCAAGGGGGGGTGTCCAGGGGGTGCTATCCAGGAAGGGGAGTGGTGGGATGATGCAAGGGGAGGCTGGTTCAAGGGGAGTGGTGGGCTGCTGCAAGGGGTGGGGGTTGTTGCAAGGGGGGGCTGCTGCAAGGGGAGTGTGAGGGGGTTATCCAGGAAGGGGAGTGGTGGGCTGCTGCAAGGGGTTGGGGGATGCTACAAGTGGGGTGGGGGCTGCTGCAAGGGGGTGTGGGGGGTTTGTGTGCAGGGGGTGTGGGGGTGCGGGGGGAGGGGGTGAAGGGGTGTAGGGGGATGGGGGAGGGGTGTCTAGGAGGGGGGTGTCCAGGAGGTGGTCAGGGGTTGTAGGGGGAGGGGGGCTGTGAGGGGGGCTGTCCAGGAATATATGCAGGTGAAAGAGCTCAAAAGAGAGTTTGGATTCCTGTTTTTGGATTCCTCATGGATTTTCATTTTCGATCATTTGTTGATTTTGATTACTTTTATTGGTATGCATGATAGGGATGCATTATATGTAGAGAACCAGCAACAAAACATAGTCGATGCAATTGATTTTCTTCCAGGACTTGTAACCGGGATTGACGTGAATATAAAATTCAGGAGGAAATGGTTATTTTATACCATTTTTTGCAAGACATTAGTGACCATTTGTTGTGTTTTTAATCAAATTTACTTGGCATACACCATGCTTGCAGAATTGATGATTTTGAGTTTACTCTTGAGTGTGCAATATTCGATCTTCTAGACATTACTCTGTATCATGGTTGGATAGTTGATCCCCAAGTATGCACTTTTTAATCCTATACCTTTATATTTTTTTAGAAAAAATATTTTACACATTATCTCAGTTTATAGTTTTCCTTTTTCCTTTTTCTTCTTTCCTTTTCTTAATATGCATGTATATGCATGCATGGGGGTGTCCAGGGGGGTGGGGGTGTCCGAGGTGGGGGGGGGGGGTCCATGGGGGTTTCCAAGGGGGGTGTCCATGGGGGGTGTCCATGAGGGGGGGTCTAGGGGGGTGTCCAGGGGGGGTCCAGGGGGGGTGTCCAGGGGGGTCCACGGGGGGGGTCCAGGGGGTGGGGGTTGTCCGGGGGGTCCAAGGGGGACCAGTGGAGGGTGTCCAGGGGGGCCAGTGGAGGGTGTCTAGGGGGGTCCAGGGGGGTGTCTAGTGGGGGTGTCTAGGGGGGTCCAGGGGGTGTTCAGTGGGGGGTGTCCAGGGGGTTTTTTCCATGAAGGGGAGTGGTGGGTTGCTGCAAGGGGGTGAGGGCTGCTACAAGGGGAGTGTTGGGGGGATATCCAGGAAGGGGGTGGTGGGATGGTGCAAGGGGTGGGTGGCTGCTGCAAGTGGGGTGGGGGCTGCTGCAAGGGGGTGTGGGGGGCTATCCAAGAAGGGGAGTGGTAGGTTGTTGCAAGGGGGTGGGGGCTACTCCAAGTGGGGTGGTGGGATTCCGCAAGGGGTGTGGGGGATGTCTAGGAGGGGGAGTGGTAGGATGCTTCAAGGGGGTGGGGGGTAGTTGGAAGGGGAGTGGTGGGGGGTTGTCCTGGAAGGGGATTGGTGGGCTGCTGCAAGGGGTTGGGGGTGTGCAAGGGGGTTTATGAAATGGGAAGGGATTTAGCCACAGTTTCAAACTGTGGCTATAGGCAATGTGTGGCTTGAGCTTCTGCCATGGTTTGAAACCATGGCTAAAGGTCTTTATCCACAGTTCAAACTGTGACTATTGTATTTTAGCCACAGTTTA
Organism: Viscum album; assembly: GCA_963277665.1. Lineage (NCBI taxonomy): Eukaryota > Viridiplantae > Streptophyta > Magnoliopsida > Santalales > Viscaceae > Viscum > Viscum album. The sequence continues at coordinate 559,087,312 of OY728138.1, forward strand.
AACCATGGCTATAGGGTTTTATCCATGCCAATTCCAGCCACGGTTTTTGGGCTTATAGTCACGGTTTCAAACCGTGGCTATAGCCCAAATTTCTAGTAGTGATACGACGATGAACGTCGTGATCCACAAAATTGAATCAATAAAATATACAATGGATAATAACGCTGGAACCAGAAAGAGTTTCATCACATATTATTTATAATTAAGTTAATTAAATAAATAATTACTTTTTTATAACTCTTTCTTCATTGATGAATTTGGTGACAAATATATGGTACACCTTCGTTTTGTTGTAGAAACCAAATATATATTTCCTCTAGTAGTGATCCACACGTGTTCCACAAATCTCCAGACATCATCGGAGGAATCTCTGAGTGCTAGTACTGTAGATCTTTGCGCTTGTGTCATCCGTCTTTGATCGCTTTGAGAACTGCTTCCAAAGTGTTCTCCTTAATCTGGTGGGGGGGGATTGCTCTCCGATCGTGAGAGTGTTCTTGGAGAAGGGATCTCTCTTGTCTTGAGAGGATTCTCCAAATCCGTTATGCACAAACAAGAAAAAATGAGTTAGATTTATTTATAAAATAATATAATTGAGTATTTATATTGTTAGGGTTAAAATAAAATAATTTCACAAGTGCCCTTAATTGTTTATTTAATCCTAGCAAAACCTAATGTCAAATAATAATATTATTATTATCATTTCTCGACATATGCTTAACTTGCGAATTAAAATTAAATATTATTTAATTAAATAATATTCAATATATATTATTTCTCACCAGACCATTAAATTTGGTCTATCATTCCTCTATAATATTTATTGGGCCCTAAATAATGTCTATTTATTTATTAAATAAATATCACTGCATTATTCGTCAATAAATAAATAAATATTATATTTATTTGATAGAAAATAAATATTTATATGTGATCAATCATACATGAATAATTATTAAACCACGTACGGGAATAATATTTATTCATCCTATTAAATAATAAATAACAATATATTATTTAACTGGGATTCTGGACACACTTAGTGTGTGACCCTTTCCTCTTTCTCAGTGGCATTAGGCGAAACAGACTAAAGTCCAATGTTAGCATCTAGTAACACGCCAAGGCACCCATGGAGAAAGAAGTTAATGTTGCAACAACATGTTACCTCATAGGTATGCTTACTGTGTAATATAATCCTTTTATCTCGATATTTCTAATCAAGTAGGTTGTATGCTGGTGTGATCAACATATGTGCTCTTTCTGTGACTTCTCAAAAAATGAACTTGTCTTTAGAACACCATGGTCATGAATTTATTTAGGTTATATCATTTCCATAAAAGGGTCTGAGATATCAACTTCTATTAATAAACAGAATTGAAAAATCTTTACTCTCATTATTTATTAATACAATATTACTCATGATGCACCCAATTTATCATACTTCGTCGTGAACATCTGTCATCCCGATTTTCATCGATACATCTAAGTGCGCTACTCATAATATTCATTAATAATAATCTTAAAGTTTAAGCATTAATACACATGGTCATATATAGGAACATCCAATGACACATATAAATGTGGATTTCCTACCAGTGGGTCTTGTTCTCATAATATCCTACTGGATATTACCAAGGGCGTACATCATGAGAAGCTGCCTCAAAGTCCTATAAGTTTCTACCCTTGATATCTTGTATCATTTGTGTCCCTCAAATGATATCATCTGGCTATAGAACATATATTCAATAATAATGTCGTAGCACTTCCAGGTTCTCATCATAGCGGGGAACTACTATGACATTTTAGTGTGACAGCTACTTTTAGGACATTATCACATACTATGACACACGGAAGAACAATCATGATGTGATAAGTAATTTATTAATATTCAAAACCTTGAATACAGGTTATCATAAAGTACACAGAAGTTGGTTCTAGAGCACCAACTCCAACAATTTTCACTTTTCATTTTTTTGTTATTATGGTCACCTTGAGCATGAGTTTTGTCTCAACTTTGACCACATTGATTACTGTTATGACATTTGTTATTTGAATGTTCATATGAAATCACATTTGTTTCAGGGGATGGATCAAAGTCATTTAGTTGAGTTTCATAATTTCTCATAGAGATGATGATGAAAAAATATCAGAGATTTGAAACGGTATCATGTGGAACCATTATTATTCAATTTGATTTTCTCATCAAGGCCCTTTGCATCCAAATGCATTTCAGCATCCAAAATCCATGAAATATAATTTTGTTTGGTGATATTGAGAGTGATGAAATCAAACTTATCAATGTTCAATATAAAATTTAGAACTTGATAAAACAAAATAATTTAATCATGTAGAGCTCATGTTGATGACCTATTATGAAACCAATAAATAAAATAGAAAAATAACATAGGAACATAAGGAGAAATGGATGAGAACGAATAAAAGTGCTTAGTATTTAGGATTAGGGTTGTGAGGATTTTACCCATTGAGTTGTTTTACCCATTGAGTTATTTTCATCACTTGTGCATGATGGTTATTTTCAGGCACTTAACACATCGGTTTCGGAGGCTAGTGCTCTTTGGAAAACCATCTGGCGCCTCCTAATCCCACCCAAAGACCGGTATTTTTAGTGGCAAGCCTACTTCAAAATTATTCCTTCCATGGAGTTCCTTACTGTTCATCATGGTATGAAAAAACCCAATGTGTTCAATCTGCATGACCACGATTGAATCCTCCATGCATGCCATCTTCCACTATCTCATGGCTAGTGACGTCTAACGTGCCTACAATCCCAACACCGATCACCTCCTCGTCACGGTCGTCGGCTTCACTGCTCTTCTCACAAAATGTTCATCACTTCTCGTCATCGAGGACTTGAGTGCCCTTTTCATAGTTGCGTGATTTATCTAGGTTATGAGGAATGACATTCTCTTTAATTATGTGTTCAAGCCATGCACCTCATGAGTCGATCATGCAACCCATTGGTTATCTGCGTGGAGCCACAACAAACATCAGGTTGACAGCCCTACGATCAAGCTTGATACATGCACCTAGAGCCCTCTCATCATGGGCACCATGAAAATTAATGTGGATGCATCGACCTCGTACAAAGGCATCTATGGTTTTAGTGTGGTTGTTCGTGATTCTTCTGGGTTGATCGTTCCGCAATCCAACATTCCCTCCGGGCTTCTCTCTTGCCAGAGTTTGCTGAAGCACAAGCAATCATATTTGACATGGAATTCGCTATTGAGCGTGGATGAGATTCCATCACCGTGGAGTTGGACTGCCTCGCAATTATTAATGTTACCTCAGGCCGGCCTCTGACTGTTTGGTATGTTAGTCTCAAAGATCCATTCCCTGCAACGTTGCTTCTTGGCTTGCTCCTTCTCTTTTACCAAAAGAGAGGGTAATAAAGGGGTTTTTTTATAAATGGGTTTTATGAAGAAAAAAAATTATCCAAAAGGGTTAGGATTTTCAATATTTTTAAAAAGGGGTCTGAGATGCGTGAACCCCGTTCACGCATCACCGAACCCGGGAAGATGCGTGAACAGGGTTCACGCATCATAGGCGTGCTGAAAGATGCGTGAACCCTGTTCAAGCATCCTTCATTAAGCTGATAAAGGATGCGTGAATGGGGTTTACGCATCCTACAGAAACTTTTATTTTTACCAATTTTTTTAATAAAAATTATTTTTATTTTGTTTTGTTTTGTTTTGTTTATATATATATATATATAAACAAAAAAAATCAGCAGAATTTATTTGCTATTTAATATCTAGCAGTACTTCCATTACAACAGTCTGGATTCTGATAGAAACCCTTACCCAGAGCTCCCTTTTATAAGAGTACAAACCCGTGAAATCATTCTGCATTTCCGATGTGAGATTATGTTTCAAGTACATGTCTTTGAAAGACTATAAAATACTAACTATAAGACCAATATAAATGAAACATAAAACATGGATTAAACATATAAGAAATTGTTGAAAATAAAAATAATTTCATAAAAATGGTTGATGAATAATAATTTATAAGCTTTCAAAACCACCAACTTGAAAATTAAAAAAGTTTCAAGTACGTGTTTTTGAAAGACTATAAAATACAAACTATAAGACAAATATGAATGAAACTAAAAATATGGATTAAACATATAAGAAATATTTGAAAATAAAAAGAATTTTATAAAAAACGTTAATGAAAAATAATTTATAAGATTTCAAATCCACCAACTTGAAACTTAAAAACGTTTAAAGTACGTGTCTTTGAAAGACTATAAAATACAAACTATAAGACCAATATGAATGAAAATTAAAACATGGATTAAACATATAAGTAATTAATAATTAATTAGTAAATTAGTAATATAATTATTAATTATTTAATTATTATTTAATTAGTAATATCATTATTAATTATATAATAATTAATTATTAATATAATTATTAATTATATAATAATTAATTAGTTAATTAGTAATATAATTATTAAATATATAATAATTAATTAGTTAATTATATAATAATTCATTAGTTAATAAATTCATTTGGGGACATGAACTGGGAAACCAATTCATGTCACCACCTTCTTAAAAAAATTATATAATTAATAATTATATTACTAATTAACTAATTATTTATTATATAATTAAAAATTAAAAATTAAAAATTAAAAATTATAATGAATAATTATAATTAATAACTATATTACTAATTAATTATTATATAGTTAATAATTATTGATTATAATTAGTAATTATATTAATAATTACAATTAAAAAATGCATTACTTATTAACTAATTAATAAGTATATAATTAATAATTAATAAATATAATAAATCATTATAATTAATAATTATATTATTAATTAATTATTTTACAATTAATACTTATATTACCAGCTAACTAATTAATTATTATATAATTTTATTACTAACTATCTAATTAATTATTATATAATTAATAATTACTAATTATAATTAATAATCATATTATTAATTATAATTAATAATGATATTACTACTTAAATAATTAATTATTATATAATTAATAAATATATTACTAATTAAATATTTAATTATTATATAATTAATAATTAATAATTAATAATTATAATGAATAATTAAAATTACTAATTATATTACTAATTAATATTTTATTTATTTTATAATTAATAATTATATTACAGATTAACTAATTAATTATCATGTAATAAATAATAAATAATTATAATTAATAAATATACTACTAATTAACTGAATAATTATTATATAATAAATAATTAATAAATATATTTAATAATTATATTACTAATTAACTAATTAACTATTATAAAATTAATAATTAATAATTAATAATTATATTACTAATTAACTAAGTAATTATGAATTAATAATTATATTACTAATTAAATAATTAATTATTACATAATTATATTAATAATTAACCGATTAATTATTATATATTAGTAATTAATAATTAATAATTATATTAATTATTAACTAATTAATAATTATATTACTAATTAACTAATTAATTATTAACTATTTCTTATATGTTTAATCCATGTTTTAATTTTCATTTATATTCGTTTTATAGTTTGTATTTTATAGGCTTTCAAAGCCACGTAAATATTTTTAAATTTCAAGTTGGTGATTTTGAAAGATTATAAATTATTTTTCATCAACATTTTTTCAAAATTCTTTTTATTTTCAAATATTTATTATATATTAAATATGTATTTAAAGTTTCATTCATATTGGTCTTATAGTTTGTATTTTATAGTCTTTCAAAGACACGTACTTGAAACATTTTTAAGTTTTAAGTTGGTGGTTTTGAAAGGTTATAAATTATTTTTCATCAACATTTTTTACAAAATTCTTTTTATTTTCAAATATTTCTTATATGTTTAATCCATATTTTTAGTTTCATTCATATTTTTCTTATAGTTTGTATTTTATAGTCTTTGAAAAACACGTACTTGAAACATTTTTAATTTTCAAGTTGGTGGTTTTGAAAGCTTATAACTTATTATTCATCAACCATTTTTATGAAATTATTTTTATTTTCAACAATTTCTTATATTTTTAATCCATGTTTTAAGTTTCATTTATATTGGTCTTATAGTTTGTATTTTATATTCTTTCAAAAACATGTACTTGAAACAGAATCTCACATCGGAAATGCAGAATGTTCTACGCAGGAAAGGGAGAACATGAATCCCACATCGGAAATGCAGAATGATTTCATGTGCTCGCACTCTTATAAAAGGGAGATCTGGGTGAGAGTTTCTGTCAGAATCCAGACTATTGTAATGGCAGTACCGCTGGATATTAAATAGCAGATAAATTTTTCTGAATTTTTTTGTTTTGTTTGTATATATATATATATAAACAAAACAAAACAAAAAATAAAATAAAAAATTTTAAAAAAAATTGGTAAAAATAAAAGTTTTTGTAGGATGCGTAAACTCCGTTCACACATATGATGCGTGAACCTCGTTCACGCATCTTCCCGGGTATGGTGATGTGTGAACGGGGTTCACGCATCTCAGACCCCTTTTTAAAAATATTGAAAATCCTAACCCTTTTAAAAAACAAAAAATTAAAACCCGTTTAAAATGAAAACCCGTGATAAAGCGAGTCATCATTTGGCTATTAGAAGTCTTGACGACCCTCATGTCGGGTTGGATCCTTTACCCTCGATCTCTTAGCATTTGAGTCCCTTTTTTCACCTCAATATATATATATTACATGTCTTACTACATGATCTTCATTCTTATTCATAATAAAAATATTTCATCTATATTTTCTATATCATTTATATTGTATAATTCCCTTGAATGGGTAACAAAAACTTTTTTTTTAAATCTCAATATATTATGTCAAACCCTCTCGATTAAGATAAAATCTGAAATGGTGGTGAATAAATTGTTGGCAAGGAATTTATTGATGAATTTTTATTAATTAAATTTTGATAATATATATGAAGTGTAAATAAACAAGTTTAATTCCTTCTTTTTTATTTTTATGTCTTTTGTTGCAATTAAAAAAATGAAGAATTACTAATTTTAGTGAATGATAAGACCAATTTAAATATTTAATTACAATTAACAATCAATCATTTTAAAATAAATCATAAAATTAACAAATTCGCTAACATTTACATTTAAACTTTAAAATGTTACTTTCTTAATTGCAATTTCAGAATGGTTATCAAGGGGTATTTTGGTGATAGGGGTTTTTTTAATGGGTTAATGGTTCAAAAATATAGGAAAATGGGGTTATTGAGCGCCGCATGAGGTGGCGCTCAAAGAAATAGGAGGTCGAGCGCCACTTGATTTGGCGCTCGGCCATTTCGGCGGAGGAAGTCCTCAGCGCCACTTGAAGTGGCGCTGAAGGAATAAAAAAAACCATGCAGCGCCACTTCAAGTGGCGCTGCCCCCTTACTCCCTGTATATTCAACGCCACTTGAAATGGCGCCGAAAGATACCCACTACCTATAAATAGGCCCATCGCCCACCCCATTTCTCATCTCCTCACTTCCCCTCCTCTCTCTCTCAAAGTTATCTCTCTAAAAATATCTGCTTGCTCTGCACCTTGCCTCTCTGGTTGCTCTGCGCCTTGCCTCTCCGGTTACTCTGCCTGCGTAGCTACGTCTCCACAAATTTGAGGTAAATCTTTCTTTAAATTTATTTAATATTTTGATTTAATAATTTAGTTGTTTAATTCATAGAATTAGTTTACAATATTTGTATTATATAAATAGTATAGTTTTTTAAAATATAATTAGGTAATGAAATGATTATAGTTATTTAATTAATTAAGTAATTATAATTAGGTAATTATAATTAGGTAATTAATTAATTATAATTAGGTAACTAATTAATTATAATTAGGTAACTAATTAATTCTAATTAGGTAATTAATTAATTTAAATTAGGTTAATAGTTAATTCTAATTAGGTTAATAAATAATTCTAATTACATTAATAATTAATTCAAATTAGGTAATTAATTAATTCTAATTAGGTAATTAATTAATCATAATTAGGTTATTAATTAATCATAATTAGGTTATTAATTAATCATAATTAGGTTATTAATTAATCATAATTAGGTTATTAAATAATCATAATTAGGTAATTAATTAATTATTATGAGGTTATTAATTAATTGTAATTAGGTAATTAATTAATTGTAATTAGGTTATTAATTAATTGTAATTAGGATATTAATTAATTGTAATTGGGTTATTAATTAAATCTTATTAGGTTATTAATTAATTATAATTAGGTTATTAAAGAATAATAATTAGGTTATTAAAGAATCATAATTAGGTAATCAATTAATCATAATTAGGTAATGAATTAATCATAATTTGGTTATTAAATAATCATAATTAGGTTATTCAATAATCATAATTAGGTAATTAATTAATCATAATTAGGTAATTAATTAATCATAATTAGGTAATTAATTAATCATAATTAGGTAATTAATCAATCATAATTAGGTAAATAATTAATCATAATTAGCTAATTAATTAATTATAATTAGCTAATTAATTAATTATTATTAGGTTATTAATTAATTATAATTAGGTTATTAATTAATCATAATTAGGTAATTAATTAATCATAATTAGGTAATTAATCAATCATAATTAGGTAAATAATTAATCATAATTAGCTAATTAATTAATTATAATTAGGGTATTAATTAATAATTAATAATTTATTAATTAATAAATATTATGTAATTAGGTAATTAATTAATTATAATTAGGTAATTAATTAATTATAATTAGGTTATTAATTAATTATTATGAGGTTATTAATTAATTGTAATTAGGTTGTTAATTAAATGTAATTAGGTTGTTAATTAATTGTAATTAGGTTGTTAATTAATTGTAATTAGGTTATTAATTAATTGTAATTAGGTTTTTAATTAATTGTAATTAGGTTATTAATTAATTATAATTAGGTTATTAATTAATTCTTATTAGGTTATTAATTAATTCTTATTAGGTTATTAATTAATCATAATTAGGTTATTAAAGAATCATAATTAGGTTATTAAATAATCATAATTAGGTTATTAAATAATCATAATTAGGTTATTAAATAATCATAATTAGGTAATTACACTAGGTTATTAATTAATTGTAATTAGGTTATTAATTAATTATTATTAGGTTATTAATTAATTATTATGAGGTTATTAAATAATCATTATGAGGTTATTAAATAATCATAATTAGGTTATTAAATAATCATAATTAGGTTATTAAATAATCCTAATTTGGTAATTAATTAATTGTAATTAGGTTATTAATTAATTGTAATTAGGTTATTAATTAATTGTAATTAGGTTATTAATTAATTGTAATTAGGTTATTAATTAATTATTATGAGGTTATTAATTAATTATTATGAGGTTATTAGCGAAGTGGTTATATTAATTAGCGAAGTAGTTATATTAATTAGCGAAGTAGTTATATTAATCATTGAAGGAGTTATATTAATCAGCGAAGGAGTTATATTAATCAGCAAAGTAGTTATATTAATTAGCGAAGTAGTAGTAAATTGCTTCTAGAATATACCTTTGCATTACATTCTAGGTATGATAATGAATTTTGTTTCCAATCTACCTTGACCTCGGTTTATAATTGAAGTTATGAACTTGAATTTAGTAGTTCAATATATTTTTTTCATATTAAGTGTTAGAGTTGTCATGAAATGATTGCTCTCTTGAGTAAAGTATCCCCAGGTAGAGGGGCTTTGGGTCGGACCACCTACTTTCTTGGAGGCTTGCCTTTTCTAGGAAAGTGAATGGGGTTGGCTATCTGTCGCTTCGGGCTTACTCATGTAGAGATTTTCAATTTCATATAACTTTATGCTTTTACATGACGTGTTCGTGTACCTCATGCGTATAATGCATGTGGATATGTATAAATATGTTTGACTTCTATTTTTGGGTAAGTAACACAAACTTGTGGGTTGTGTAAATAGTTACACATCAATATGGTTTGAACATATTGATTTGGTGGAGGGATTAGGATTCCAACCTAAATTACCAGAATCATGCATACATAAATTGATTCTTTAATCAGATTTAATTAATAAAAATGGTTTCTTTTAGATAAAAAAGATGGTCACCGCCTATATGTATTGCAACGGTCAAATAATTGAGACAGAACAAGGATGTAGTTATAATATACATCCAGAAGCTGTTGTGATGCTTGGAGGAAGTACTACTTTGGAAGCTGTGCAAATGAAAATTCATTGGAAGTTAAAACTGGCGAGGAATAAAGTGATAGAGTCCATCACATTCAGACATCTCAAATTTATAGATAGGTTTTGGCATGTGCTCTATCCGGTAAATGATGATGATGATTGGGAATATATACTTTCATTGGTTAAGTATATACCTGAGAATCAAATGATGGAGTTGTGTGTCACTATAGCTACAATGGAGGTTCCATCTACATTGGAAGTTGACCCATCTCAAATTCATGAGACTATGTCATATGCTCCTTCACATCAAGAAGTTCCATCAGCATCGGTAGTTGTTCCATCATTTCCATCGGCCACAGTTTCAATGGATAGTCCTCCACATACTTTAGATGCATTTGTTGATGAATTTGAGGATGATGACAATTTCGAAGAAGAAGATGGAGAGGAAGTTGAAGAAGAAGAAGAGCATGTGGAAGATCAGTCTATACTAACTCATGTGAGGTTCAACCGACCATTGAACCATCCTCCACTATTGGATTCATGGTCGACTGAAGGAATGAATCACTTGCCAGAATTTGATTATTCAGTTATTACTCCCAGTTCAGAATTTCCATGAATCATTGGTGGCACAAATCGAGTGTCAGATAACGGTGTTCTGTATATTGTCAGAGAGTTTGAGAGCAAAGAAGCAATGAAAATGTTATAAAACAATATCACATTTAAAGACATTACTCATATGTTGTAGAAGAGTCAAAGAGATCTTACTATTTGATCTGTTGTGACAAATATGAATCAAACTGTCAAATGCGTCTGCGAGCTATTATTGATAACACTTTTCACAGCTGGCGCATCACTAGATTTACTCCATACACTTGTGTGAACCCAAGATTGGAACAGGAACACTCTTCATTAGATATTGAGTTTTTTTCAACTATTATTGTTGAAATGATTAGAGCATGTCAAGACGTCCCTATGGTTCTGGTCATTGAGCGATTCAAATAGCTTTTTGGGTATCAAATCTCTTACTGGAAGGCATGGGAAGCACGACAAAAGGCTATTGTGAAAGTGTATGGTGATTGGGATGACTCTTATAGAATTTTACCACAACTGTTGGAGCTTCTATGCCACAATAATCAAATAGTTTATCGGTTACATACTGTTGAATATGTTAACCAACAAAACCAACTTGACCGCTCAATGGTTTTGTTTGATAGATTATTTTGGACATTTTTACCATGTGTGGCGGCTTTTAGACATTGAAAGCAGTTCATACAGATTGATGGCACATTTCTATATGGAAAGTATATAGGAACTTTATTGATTCCTGCCACACAAGATGGAAATCGAGCCCCTCTGCCTATAGCATTTGCAATTGTGGAGAAAGAGAACTTCTCATCATGGAGATGGTTTCTGGCATGTCTCCAAGAGTTTGTTACGAATGCACAAGGGATTTTTCTTATTTTTTATCGCCACCATGCAATCAAGGAGGCGATACAGTCTGAGGGTCTTTCGTGGAGACCACCCTATGCCCATCATCGATACTGTATTCGACACATTGCTAGAAATTTGAGAAAGAAGTTCAAGAATGAGTCGATGAAAAAGGAAATCTTAAAAATTTATATGAACATCCTTTTTCTGTTTAAAATGTTTTTGTCATAGTTATTTTCATAACTGTTCAGATGACTGCTTGTATGATAGCATATGAGCCTCAACAACAAAGGATGGAGGAGCGTCTTCAAGATATTCACAGAGTGAATCCGGAAGTGTATGATTACATGATGCAAATTCCAAATCAGAAATGGTCGTTGGCATATGATGATGGGAGGAGATATGGTCATATGTTGACAAACATCGTAGAATGTATAAATGGAGTTTTCAAGGGATTTCGAAAACTACCTATCACAGGTAAATATGAATATTTGAATATATGTTACTCAGAAGAGTTACTATTATAATATAATATTTGTATAATGTCATAAATCTAAATTTCAGGGTTGGTACAAGAGACCTTCTATCATAGTGTAAAGTACTTTCTGGAACGAGGAAAGCAGGCTGAAGAGGGCTTGAACAGAGGGATGCGCTATGGACACCATTTCCAACGCAAGCTAGATACAGTTCTTCAGGAGGCCGCAACTTACCGTGTAACTGCATTTAATCGTCCAGAACAACGATTTGAGGTCGCTGAGCCCAGTGATGTTGTGGCATGTAGTGATGGTTGTGTGCGAGTTGTTTTATTAGAGAATCATTACTGTGATTGTGGCAACTTTCAGGCACTGAGATATCCTTGCAGCCATGTTATTGCTTCATGTGCTTACGTACACGTATCTTGGGAGCAGTTCGTTGATTCGGCTTATCGACTAAAGAGCATCAACTCCTGCTACAGTACTTCGTGGATGCCAATCAGGGAATATCAGAATTTTCGGCTGCTTGATGGTGCACCCACGCTTCTACCGAACAACAATAGACTTCGACCTAAAGGGAGACCAAAGTCTACTCGTATTCGGAATGAGATGGATTGGCCTAGTGAACATCTAGCTGGACGGCGGTGCAGCATATGCCGCCAGGAAGGTCATACGAAGACACGTTTCCCTAGACACATAGGGCAATCATCTAATGGTTAAAATGAATCATGTACTCTATCAGTTACTGTAAAAATTTGTACATGTAATCATTTTTATCATTATCTTATTTTTTAATCATATTTGTCTTACTTGTATATAGGGTAACTTTTGGAAAATGTACCATGATTTCACATGATATTTTTTGTCGAACGGTCAACATTACATGAGTAGCTTTAAACAGACAACACCAACTCAAAAAAAAGGAATGTACCTGTATAAGAAAACAAAACCATTTGAACTATTAAATGAAAATGTCGTCAGTTTTTTATAATGAAAGATGAACTTACAATAACCACAAAACAAAAACGAGGAAACTCCGAACATCTTCACCCCAACACGGGAGACAACAACTAACCCAATGTGTTTATGCTTCTTTCAATATTAAATGATAAATTTCATATCTTACATGATAAATGTCATATCTTACATGAAATTAATGTTTTACTGTTTGCACATTCAGATGGAGCAACCACTTTTATCTGGCCAGGAGATGCACGTGTCACGCGATGTGTTGGCGCGACGACCTGTTAGACATCTTCATGTTCAGAGAGCGCATCGTTTCCATCATGAGGCACCACCGGCGACTATTTTTCCATACCTTAGACGTGCAGGCTTTTACGGAGTCGCTATGTGTGACTTCAAGACCATCGACCATCATTTGATAGCTGCGTTGGTTGAGATATGGCGTCCAGAGACACACACATTTCATCTCCTAGAGGGGGAGATGACTATTACATTAGAGGACGTTGCATACATGCTGGGGTTACCTATCCATGGAGATGCAGTTACGGGTGCCAGTACGGGCGATTGGGCTACAGTCATACAGAGGCTGCTAGGCATTGACATCATCGGCGCATGGGGTGTCCTCCAGGGTTCGCGTTTGCGCATGAAGTGGCTTGATCATCATTTCGACGTCATTTCAGATGATGCAGACGAGGAGACGCTTCTTCAGCACACATGTGCATACATTTTGCGGCTTCTCGGAGGCATGTTGTGCGTCGACTACTCCACCGCTTTGGTACACATGATGTACCTCCCATTACTTGAGGATCTGGATCAGACGGCTACATACAGTTGGGGGTCCGCTGTATTAGCACATCTGTACAGATCTCTCTGCACTAGTTGTCAGGCTGATTCACATCAGATTGCAGGTTGCATGGTGTTAGTACAGATGTGGGCCTGGGAGCGTTTTCCACGCATCGCTCCTCGAGTTGTCGCACTGCTTGCACCGGAGCTACTTCAGGACTGTCCTCGGGGACGATGGTATGTCTACGTCATTAATTTCGGTTATTTAGTACTTTTGTTATTGTTTTTTATAAACTTACCATAGATTACTCTTTTTTCACTAGGTGGAGTCAGTCTCAGAAGTTTGCACATACTCCGAGACATAGTGTGCACAGCTTCAGACAGATATTCGACGCTATAGTGCCAGCTGATGTAAGTTAAACAGTACTTTTTTTGTAGGAAAATTTGTTTTGTTATCATTATTTTAAGTTATTTCAATATAATCTCAGTAACATTGTCATGCTACTATATGACTTATTTTTTGAGTTTACATTTCAGGTTTCATGGACTCCTTATACAGGTTATGTCTACGCATCACTTCCACTATACTGCATAGCTATGGCTGGAGATCGTGTTACAGTGGTGCCACTCGTTCACTTCCACATCGTTGAGTGGAACCAGCCAGACCAGGTCATGCGGCAGTTCGGTTTTATACAGCATATCCCCTTAGCACCACGAAAGCCTACCGAGTTACATTCGATTATGCTTATAGGTAGACAGACGACAGACTGACGGCGACATCATGCATCTTATATCCAGCTTTGGGACAGGCGTGCCCGATCCAGTATCTTTCCACATGGATATACCACATCACACTCTCATTTATCTGATTAGGGGGATTATGCACATTGGTATCGACATCACACCATCATGCACCTTACACGTCAGGGGATTGGCATTCAGCGATTGGTATGTTTACTAAGATTTATTAATTTTGTTTAACTCATTTATATTTATGATATTAATTTGATTGTTATTTCATTTGCAGGTAGACGCCATTGGTCAGCTTACACATTCCACACAGCCTCAGGAGCATGCATATATTCTGCGGGAGGTAGTTCATCAGGATGTAGTGGCTCTATTGGATCATCTCCGGTTGATACGTGACAGTTTTTTTTATGAGGAGCCACAGATATATCCTGATCCATATCTTCAGGCAGAAGCACCTGAGGATGACGATGTCCCTGCTCTGCCGGCTGAGGAGGATGCACCGCCACCGCCGCCGCCAGCTGGACGACAGAGACGAGCACATCCGGAGGGGCAGAGGCGACGACATCGACATCCGAGAGCAGCTCCTGCAGATGTCGTCGCACCACAGAGAGACGATCCGGCCCAACCGAGTGATGATTTTGAACAGTAGGGAGACACTTATATACCACATATGGCGTCTCTGCAGACTACTATGGACTTCGATCTGGGTGCAGTGACACAGCTTATGGCGGCCCCCTCTCCTCCCGACGAGGCCTTCTTCAGTACCCCATTTCTACCATTTATAGGAGCTTCAGAGCCATATGGCACCCCATATGATTTTGGGGCGTCCTCGTCACATGGTTTTGGTCAGTCCTCTACACAGCACCATGGGGAGGAACCAAAAGCACCGGAAAAGGAGGAACCTGCAGAGAGGACACCAGAGCGACACGGACGTCGAACGCGGCGAGGACGTGAGATTCAGACGCCGCGTTGTGGTACCGGGGGGCATCGTCGTTGATGTTTTTGGATGTAATGTTGTATATATTAAAAAACTTATTCACTATGAT
This sequence comes from Viscum album, assembly GCA_963277665.1. Taxonomy (NCBI): domain Eukaryota; kingdom Viridiplantae; phylum Streptophyta; class Magnoliopsida; order Santalales; family Viscaceae; genus Viscum; species Viscum album. Next base: position 559,102,982 of record OY728138.1, read on the forward strand.
AAGTAATTGTTGTTTAAGTCAAATAACAAGAAAATCAAAAATATAATAAATACAAACTGATTTAAATTAACTATTAAATTATAAAGTACAAGTACAATATAAACAAAATTTGTCACACCGACTAAACATCTGATAATTTATTGAAAAATGAAAATAAAAACATACATATAGTAAACAAAAAATATTTTACATGACTACTTAAATATTTAAAAACATTAAATTTATAATTTTATAATAATAAATATATTTATAAACGTAAATTACTAATTTGTAATTAATTAATTAATAATTAACCATTAATAATTAATAATAATAATGACGAATAATAATTAATAATTATATTACTAACTAATTAATTACTGTATATTAAATAATAATATTTTATAAAATTTCAAAGTCACATACTTGAAACATTTTTAAGTTTCAAGTAGTTGGTTTTGAAAGAATATAAAATATTTTTTATCGATATTTTTTACGTAATTTTTTTATTTTCATCTATTTAGTATATGTTTTATCCATGTTTTAAGTTTCATTCATATTGGTCATATAGATTATATTTTATAGGCTTTTGAAGTCACATACTTGAAAAAAATTTAAGTTACAACTAGGTGGTTTTGAAAGCTTATAAAATATTTTCTATCGACATTTTTTACGTAATTTTTTTATTTTCATCTATTAAGTATATGTTTAATCCATGTTTTAAGTTTCATTCATATTGGTCATATAGATTATATTTTATAGGCGTTCAAAGTCACATAGTTGAAACATTTTTAAGTTTCAACTAGGTGGTTTTGAAAGCCTATAAAATATTTTTTATCGACATTTTTAATGTAGTTTTTTTATTTTCATCTATTTAGTATATTTTTAATCCATGTTTTAAGTTTCATTCATATTGGTCATATAGATTATATTTTATAGGCGTTCAAAGTCACATACTTGAAACATTTTTAAGTTACAACTAGGTGGTTTTGAAATCCTATAGAATATTTTCTATCGACATTATTTACGTAATTTTTTTATTTTCATCTATTTAGTATATTTTTAATCCATGTTTTAAGTTTCATTCATATTGGTCATATAGATTATATTTTATAGGCGTTCAAAGTCACATACTTGAAACATTTTTAAGTTAGAACTAGGTGGTTTTGAAAGCCTATAAAATATTTTCTATCGACATTTTTTACGTAATTTTTTTATTTTCATCTATTTAGTATATTTTTAATACATGTTTTAAGTTTCATTCATATTGGTCATATAGATTATATTTTATCGGCGTTCAAAGTCACATACTTGAAACATTTTTAAGTTACAACTAGGTGGTTTTGAAAGCCTATAAAATATTTTCTATCGACATTTTTTACGTAATTTTTTTATTTTCATCTATTTAGTATATTTTTAATCCATGTTTTAAGTTTCATTCATAGTGGTCATATAGATTATATTTTATAGGCGTTCAAAGTCACATACTTGAAACATTTTTAAGTTACAACTAGGCGGTTTTGAAAGCCTATAAAATATTTTCTATCGAAATTTTTTACGTAATTTTTTTATTTTCATCTATTTAGTATATTTTTAATACATGTTTTAAGTTTCATTCATATTGGTCATATAGATTATATTTTTTAGGTTTTCAAAGTCACATACTTGAAACATTTTTAAGTTTCAAGTAGGTGGTATTGAAAGACTATATGTTTAACAATATTTGAAATTTTTTTTATAAATAATTACTTATAACTATGTAAACTGTCACGAACCAACCCGGGTCGACCCTGAACCGGTCACCCAAGCCGGCCCGCGACATGGCCCGAGGGGCGTTCCCGATCCCCACGGGCTGGCAACTAGTGTCGGGCATCAAAAGTAAACAGGTGGGAACGATTTGGCCCAAAATATAATAAACTAAGCAGCAGAAATAAATAGAACAAATGTAAATAAGGAAAAAGGAACCAACAACGCAACTAACCTGACCATGACCAAAGCTCCACGTGACCCCGTGGGTCACTCTCCAATAACACAACCGACGTCGCTCAAGGCGAATAACTGAAGCTGGAACCTGCAACAGAACTAAAAACAAGAAAACACTATAGGCGTGAGTATTAAAACTCAGTAGGTAGGCCTGACTAATTCTATTCCCAAAGAACATACCAATAAATAAAGAATTTATCAACTCCAGGTTTGAACTAAATTATATAAAATATGGTTTCCACACACTTTCATTTCTGAAACAAGTAACAGTCCATTGCCCTTTTTAATTTAGAACAAGTTTAATGTTGAAAGAAACAGGTGCATTGCATTTTTAAAGCATTTTGCGAACGATTTAGAAATCCAAACATTAGTTTTTAATCAAAAGGAGAATCACACACAACACACACTAAGGGCAATGGTAAAAGTGGCACACATTGGTCAGCAACCGAACTCGACCTCTCAAACATCCGCCACACACAAATAAACACTAAAAGAAACATGGGTCGAACCAAGGAGATCGTGAACAATCCAGAACGTACTATACATGTGACTCATCCTGAAGGCATGCCATAACTCGATGACGTCATAACGCCCATAATACTACCCGGAATAGCCCTGCATGGCCTAACCGAGGGGCCCAATCCCCATAGCAGCAATAACTCAGTATTCCCCTACTATGGGGCCACTAGCCAGTGCGTGGTCTAAACTAGTGCAGCAATCGTTCTCAGAAAATTCACTCAATATGTCAGGTTCCCATGTCAACACAAGCAATAAAAAGGGGGTGCGTCTACAATGTAAATAAATCAGTCACAATGCACAAACATCACATGCATCTCACGCAAACAACGCACACCAAAGATCACCCCCGAGTGGGATTTCCAAGATAATTCATTTCATTAAAGTGCCAAACGGGCCTTCACCAATTTAAAAGTAAAACCTCATTTCTCAAAAAGCTCAAAACACTTGTTTAGAAGAAATTATTTATCTTTAAAACTAGAAGAACATTTGAAGTTTCGTGAATTATGTTTAAAGGCAAAATGGGCATTCTTTCAAAACTGGGTGTCCGCCCGTCAAGAAAATGTCACAAGTGTTCGGTATAAAATAAACAGCTCTTTTCGCACTAAATAATAATTTAAAGTTTTATTATCTAATATTATTTCTAATTCATTAAAAATTAATAAAATAACACGCAATTAATAAATTCTAAATCTAAAGGTAAGTGCAATGGGGGACCTACCTCGGCTCGCAGACCAGTCACAACGATGCGACATGCCTCGCACGGGCGCGCAAGAACACGCAAGATGACGATCGCAGGACCGTGGAAAAACCTAGTCAACGCACTGCAACAAACACACAACGACTAAAAACTCATAACCGCTGACTTAAAACAAACCAAACGAACAACCAACGCGGAATAACCACCGCGACACATTTTCAAAACATCACACGCACCATCGACATTATTTACAAAACCACTTTAAAATTTATAAGACGATTTTCCAAAGAGTAATCCAAACCACTTTAAAGCATCTAACGCTTCACAAAATAAAAACAAAGAACAAAAATGTAGATTTAAACAAACATGAAATCATCAAAACATATTGACCAATTAACTTGCAAAGGCATGAATCAAGCAAATGAATTAATTAAAGACATGAAAGCATCATATGGACTTATTCGGAAAGAAGTAAGCGGATTAGCCTACCTCAAAGTAGAGCGAGCGCGACAAACATCAAAGGAATGAGAAGCAACACCTTGCGGACCGAGCACGCATCTAAAACGGAAAAGTTGAATCCACTCACCGGAGCAGGCAAGGGGATAGGAGGTGACGGCCTGGACAAGGGGGAGCGGTTGGCTTGTGAATGGAGAAGGGGAGCGGGTGTCGTCGGACGAACGGAGCAGGGGCAGTGAGAGGTGGAGCATGTAGGAGGGGATAGCAGTTGCGTGCGGCTGGTCTGAGGATGCCAGCGGGAGGGATCCTGGTGCGCTGCGGTATGCTGGAGTATGAGGGCCGGAGGCCGGGACCAGGAGGGGTGAGGTCGAGTGGAGGGGGAGCGCGGCAGGGATCCTTGAGGGGGAGGCGCAGCCGGTGCATCCGATCGGGAGGAGGATTGCGGACAGGGGAGGTGAGTGCGGAGCTGGGGTAGTGGGTGCACGGCGGGGACGACGGGAAGAGGAGGGTGAGGCGAAGCCGGCGGAAGGCGCTGCCGTGCAGGGGGTAAACAGGGGGCGAGTGTGAAGGTGGTGCGAGAGGGAGCCGGCGGCGGACAGATCGCGGGGAGGGGGCGACGCGCGTTGGGAGGAGAGGGTCGGGGCTGCTACGGCCGGGCGAGGCGGAGGGAGCTCGGCAGGGGAGGCCGCAAACAAGGGGGCGCGCCGCAGGAAGAAAGAAAGAAAAAAAAACGGGGGAAGAGGGGGTTGCGCCGCTGGTTAGGGTTAGGGCCATTTTTTTTTAACTCCTAATAATAATACTAATAATATAAAGGATAATAATAATTATAATAATAATAATAACAACAACATAAAATTACTATTTTTATTAACAACTATTTTTTTTTAACTTAGACCACATAATTATCAAATTCTGAAAACGGGGTCCCCGCGCACTCATCGTACGCCAAAAAAAAATGCGCACACATTGTGCGCCTCAACGCAGACCGCTCGGGCACCCGCACAAGCACCTAGGGTGACCGCACGGCCACTTCTAACCACGCAGTGCCCGTGCGCGAGTCTAAAACCCACCAAAAACATTAAACGACGAAAAAATTTAACTCGGGACCTAGCTCGGACATCGGCGTGAGAATCCGAAGCCAAGAATTAAATAAATAGAGACGAATTTAAGGTCGAGGTGTGACAATTCTCCCCACCACAGACACTTTCTGCCCCCAGAAAGTCACACAGTCAAACGATAGACCAAACCAGAATTCATGCCCAAATAAAATCAAGAGAAACCACAACAAAAAAGAATAGGAGAACACGAGAGGGTTCTCCCCACCACAAGAACTCAACTAGTGTGAAAATTTAACACTCGACCATACCACCTCGGGAAGGGGGGGCGACGCGGGAACTCCCAAACTAACCTTTATAGCACGAGCAAAACAACACCTTTGTTAAAACTTGGAACTCTAGACATAGACCAAAATCCTGAACACAAGAAAGAAACCTCTGAGATAAACTTAACCCATGAAGTAAACTCGAGAATTACCGCAAACCTGTACCCCTCCACAACCATTTATATATCGAAATGAACACCGCTAAACCAAGATTAACCCATGCAAGGTCCAAACATACTTTTAAGAAAAAGAAAACGCATTACCCAGAACACCATAATCCGACAAACAAGACTGTTTGTATTACAAACGAACACGTTTATCCCCAACCTTACAATGACACAATGAACCTATAATAACACCAAAAATTTAACTGTGGAAGGACGAGAACCGAAGGCCTTAAATGTTCTGTTGCCAACATGGAACACGAAACCCAAACTGATCCATCACACCCCCGACAACTCCTGACTGCGCGCGAGCTTCACCCCAAGACCTATGGCTGGGGCTCTGATGGCTGAAGCATCTCCTGCCTCACAGTCAGGCACTGGAGTCCTTCAGGTCACGGTGTCTTCCTTAGACGACGCTTCCTGCAAAGATTCTCTAGATTACCTAGACATCTATAATAATGGCACGTCCTCGGTGGGGTGTGACATTATGGCTTTGCCTGCCCTAAACGTCCACACTGACGGCACACCATTAGACAGTCCGATGAACTGGAAGTTAGAGCCACTGCAAAGAACTCTTTAGAAACAAATTTACCTAACACGCTCTGCTCGTCGGATAGGATACCTTCACGAGCAACTGGATATGGTGGATTGTCAACTGTTTGCGCTCCGGAGACCAACTCAGCTAAGAACACCTCATGCACCCACTTCTCAAAAGTGATGCTCCCAAAAAGGGAGGACTCACTCATTGATCTCTAGACGAAGACCCCTGATGAAGGGAGAAGCCTTCATCCAGTCCTGCGACACTACCCCCAGAAAAAGAGACACAAGATCCTTGAAATGGTCAACATACACTCTCACCATCTGCTGGCCATGTTGAACACACATGAGATCTTCCATTTTCTTCGTCTTCACCTCCACAAGTGTATACCATTGAACGAAGACGGCTATAAAGACATACCACATCATCCCAACTTGCAGTAAAGGTGGGGCGAACAACTCCTACTCGTCCAGAGTTGGACCTTCAAATAGACCCAAAATAACACGCACTCTAATCGCTTTGGGAGTTCCCAACATCCTAAAGCGCACTCGACCTCTTCAAACCACATAACTACCTTTAACGGACTCCGATCACCGTTAAGTAGAGGCAATGTCCGAGAAGGACCAAAAGTTGGGCATGACTCATCAAAACTCTGGGAACCTTTCTGGGCGGCATTTTTGAACAACATATATAACACCCATCCGAAACCGATATCATTCGAAGTAACATAAAAGAAAGCAACTTCATCCAAAACAACCAGTTCAAAAGAAACAAACAACCATGATCACAACCCAAAAACTGCTTTTCATTTTATTTTTTTAAAACCACCTTCTTCCATGGCTACTTTCCAAATACCAAATCCACTTTTCAAACAAAACTCCCTTCCAAAAACCATTTTCCTCTTTAAAGTCCAATTTAGAAAACAAAGTAAAGCCTTAAATTTCAAACACACCCAGGTAATCCCATGAACCGTTACACATATATTCACCCACTTTCATTCATACGCACCAACGCGCACTTTCCACGCATCTTCTCACACGTGCAAACGTCCATAAGGAGTACCTGAGGTTTTACCCCAAACCGATCTTGACCAATTTCAAAGAAAACATCAGTTTTCCAAACCAAATGCTTTTAGTTTTTAAAACCCATTTCATAAATTTAAAGTCCTTTAAAAGAAATCAGTCTCATTTTCAAAACCCCCTTTTTTCCATTTCCAAAAATGCACTAACACCAACCAGAACAAAAATGACACTTAAATTGCATCAAACACCACAGTGAGGGACTAGTAGTCACGCATAACCTGGTGACATGGTAGTGGGCCATGTCCCAAGTAGGAATCGACCACTAGGAGGAATTCAAACCATGTACCCAGAATCCACATGGGTCACTACTCCATGTGAAATCACGATGTAACATCGGCTTACCTCTGTTGTCATCCCTTAATCCAAAACAATCCAAAACGAAACAAAGACTCGATTCCCGAACTATCCCTGGCGACTCGAGGTGCAGAACGGGCGAGGGTTCATGACGTCCTTCCCGTACCTACCACTCAAGTCCCGAAAATCCTAATCTCCATCTACCAGACATCCCAAATAACAAGGGCCTCCTCTGATACCATTTTGTCACGAACCAACCCGGGTCGACCCTGAACCGGTCACCCGAGCCGGCCCGCGACATGGCCCGAGGGGCGTTCCCGATCCCCACGGGCTGGCAACTAGTGTCGGGCATCAAAAGTAAATAGGTGGGAACGATTTGGCCCAAAATATAATAAACTAAGCAGCAGAAATAAATAGAACAAATGTAAATAAGGAAAAAAGGAACCAACAACCCAACTAACCTGACCACGACCAAAGCTCCACGTGACCCCGTGGGTCACTCTCCAATAACACAACCGACGTCGCTCAAGGCGAACAACTGAAGCTGGAACCTGCAACAGAACTAAAAATAAGAAAACACTATAGGTGTGAGTATTAAAACTCAATAGGTAGGACCAACTAATTCTATTCCCAAAGCACATACCAATAAATAAAGAATTTATCAACTCCAGGTTTGAACTAAATTATATAAAATATGGTTTCCACACACTTTCATTTCTGAAACAAGTAACAGTCCATTGCCCTTTTTAATTTAGAACAAGTTTAATGTTGAAAGAAACAGGTGCATTGCATTTTTAAAACATTTTGCGAACGATTTAGAAATCCAAACTTTAGTTTTTAGTCAAAAGGAGAATCACACACAACACACACTAAGGGAAATGGTAAAAGTGGCACACATGGGTCAGCAACCGAACTCGACCTCTCAAACATCCGCCACACACAAATAAACACTAAAAGAAACATGGGTCGAACCTAGGATATCGTGAACAATCCAGAACGTACTATACATGTGACTCATCCTGAAGGCATGCCATAACTCGATGACGTCATAACGCCCATAATACTACCCAGCATAGCCCTGCATGGCCTAACCGAGGGGCCCAATCCCCATAGCAGCAATAACTCAGTATTCCCCTGCTATGGGGCCACTAGCCAGTGCGTCGTCTAAACTAGTGCAGCAATCGTTCTCAGAAAATTCACTCAATATGCCAGGTTCCCATGTCAACACAAGCAATAAAAAGGGGGTGCGTCTACAATGTAAATAAATCAGTCACGATGCACAAACATCACATGCAGCTCACGCAAACAACGCACACCAAATATCACCCCCGAGTGGGATTTCAAAAGATAATCCATTTCATTAAAGTGCCAAACGGGCATTCACCAATTTAAAAGTAAAACCTCATTTATCAAAAAGCTCAAAACACTTGTTCAGAAGAAATTATTTATCTTTAAAACTAGAAGCACATTTGAAGTTTCGTGAATTATGTTTAAAGGCCAAATGGGCATTCTTTCAAAACTGGGTGTTCGCCCGTCAAGAAAATGTCACAATTGTTCGGTATAAAATAAACAGCTCTTTTCGCACTAAATAATAATTTAAAGTTTTATTATCTAATATTATTTCTAATTCATTAAAAATTAATAAAATAACATGCAATTAATAAATTCTAAATCTAAAGGTAAGTGCAATGGGGGACCTACCTCGGCTCGCAGACCAGTCACGATGATGCGACATGCCTCGCACGGGCGCGCAAGAACACGCAAGCTGACGATCGCAGGACCGTGGAAAAACCTAGTCAACGAGCTGCAACAAACACACAACGACTAAAAACTCATAACCGCTGACTTAAAACAAACCAAACGAACAACCAACGCCGAATAACCACCGCGACACATTTTCAAAACATCACACGCACCATCGACATTATTTACAAAACCACTTTAAAATTTATAAGACGATTTTCCAAAGAGTAACCCAAACCACTTTAAAACATCTAACGCTCCAAAAAATAAAAACAAAGAACACAAATGTAGATTTAAACAAACATGAAATCATCAAAAAATATTGACCAATTAACTTGGAAAGGCATGAATCAAGAAAATGAATTAATTAAAAACCTGAAACCATCATATGGACTTATTCGGAAAGAAGTAAGCGGATTAGCCTACCTCAAAGTAGAGCGAGCGCGACAAACATCAAAGGAATGAGAAGCAACACCTTGCGGACCGAGCGCGCATCTAAAACGGAAAAGTTGAATCCACTCGCCGGAGCATGCAAGGGGATAGGAGGTGACGGCCTGGACAAGGGGGAGCGGTTGGCTTGTGAATGGAGAAGGGGAGCGGGTGTCGTCGGACGGACGGAGCAGGGGCAGTGAGAGGTGGAGCAGGTAGGAGGGGATAGCAGCTGCGTGCAGCTGGTCTGAGGATGCCAGTGGGAGGGATCCTGGTGCGCTGCGGTATGCTGGATTATGAGGGCCGGAGGCCGGGACCAGGAGGGGCGAGGTCGAGTGGAGGGGGAGCGCGGCGGGGATCCTTGAGGGGGAGGCGCAGCCGGTGCATCCGATCGGGAGGAGGATTGCGGACAGGGGAGGTGAGTGCGGAGCTGGGGCAGTGGGTGCACGGTGGGGACGACGGGAAGAGGAGGGTGAGGCGAAGCCGGCGGAAGGCGCTGCCGTGCAGGGGGTAAACAGGGGGCGAGTGTGAAGGTGGTGCGAGAGGGAGTCGGTGGCGGACAGATCGCGGGGAGGGGGCGACGCGCGTTGGGAGGAGAGGGTCGGGGCTGCTACGGCCGGGCGAGGCGGAGGGAGCTCGGCAGGGGAGGCCGCAAACCAGGGGGCGCGCCACAGGAAGAAAGAAAGAAAAAAAAACGGGGGAAGAGGGGGTTGCGCCGCTGGTTAGGGTTAGGGCCATTTTTTTTAACTCCTAATAATAATACTAATAATATAAAGGATAATAATAATTATAATAATAATAATAACAACAACATAAAATTACTATTTTTATTAACAACTATTTTTTTTAACTTAGACCACATAATTATTATATTCTGAAAACGGGGTCCCCGCGCACTCATCGTACGCCAAAAAGAAATGCGCACACATTGTGCGCCTCAACGCAGACCGCTCGGGCACCCGCACAAGCACCTAGGGCGACCGCACGGCCACTTATAACCACGCAGTGCCCGTACGCGAGTCTAAAACCCACCAAAAACATTAAACGACGAAAAAATTTAACTCGGGACCTAGCTCGGACATCGGCGCGAGAATCCGAAGCCAAGAATTAAATAAATAGAGATGAATTTAAGGTCGGGGTGTGACAATTCTCCCCACCACAGACACTTTCTGCCCCCAGAAAGTCACACAGTCAAACGATAGACCAAACCAGAATTCATGCCCAAATAAAATCAAGAGAAACCACAACATAAAAGAATAGGAGAACACGAGAGGGTTCTCCCCACCACAAGAACTCAACTAGTGTGAAAATTTAACACTCGACCATACCACCTCGGGAGGGGGGGGGGGCGATGCGGGAACTCCCAAACTAACCTTTATAGCACGAGAAAAACAACACCTCTGCTAAAACTTGGAACTCTAGACATAGACCAAAATCCTGAACACAAGAAAGAAACCTCTGAGATAAACTTAACCCATGAAGTAAACTCGAGCATTACCGCAAACCTGTACCCCTCCACAACCATTTATATATCCAAACGAACACCACTAAACCAAGATTAACCCATGCAAGGTCCAAACATACTTTTAAGAAAAAGAAAACGCATTACCCATAACACCATAATCCGACAAACAAGACTGTTTGGATTACAAACGAACACATTTATCCCCAACCTTACAACGACAAAATGAACCTATAATAACACCAAAACTTTAACAGTGGAAGGACGAGAACCGAAGGCCTTAAATGTTCTGTTGCCAACATGGAACACGAAACCCGAACTGAGGCATCACACCCCCGACAACTCCTGACTGCGCGCGAGCTTCACCCCAAGACCTATGGTTGGGGCTCTGATGGCTGAAGCATCTCCTGCCTCACAGTCAGGCACTGGAATCCTTCAGGTCACGGTGTATTCCTTAGACGACGCTTCCTGCAAATCTTCTCTAGATGACCTAGACATCTATAATAATGGCACGTCCTCGGTGGGGTGTGACATTATGGCTTTGCATGCCCTAAACGTCCACACTGACGGCACACCATTAGACAGTCCGACGAACTGAAAGTTAGAGCCACTGCAAAGAACTCTTTAGAAAAAAATTTACCTAACACGCTCTGCTCGTCAGATAGGATACCTTCACGCGCAACTGGATATGGTGGATTGTCAACTGTTTGCGCTCCGGAGACCAACTCATCTAAGAACACCTCATGCACCCACTTCTCAAAAGTGATGCTCCCAAAAAGGGAGGACTCACTCATTGATATCTAGACGAAGACCCCTGATGAAGGGAGAAGCCTTCATCCAGTCCTGCGACACTACCCCCAGAAAAAGAGACACAAGATCCTTGAAATGGTCAACATACACTCTCACCATCTGCTGGCCATGTTGAACACACATGAGATCTTCCATTTTCTTCGTCTTCACCTCCACAAGTGTATACCATTGAACGAAGACGGCTATAAATACATACCACATCATCCCAACTTGCAGTAAAGGCGGGGCGAACAACTCCTACTCGTCCAGAGTTGGACCTTCAAATAGACCCAAAACAACACGCACTCTAATCGCTTTGGGAGTTCCCAACATCCTAAAGCGCACTCGACCTCTTCAAACCACATAACTACCTTTAACGGACTCTGATCACCGTTAAGTACAAGCAATGTCCGAGAAGGACCAAAAGTTGGGCATGACTCATCAAAACTCTGGGAACCTTTCTGGGAGGAATTTTTGAACAACATATATAACACCCATTCGAAACCGATATCATTCGAAGTAACATAAAAGAAAGCAACTTCATCCAAAACAACCAGTTCAAAAGAAACAAACAACCGTGATCACAACCCAAAAACTGCTTTTCATTTTATTTTTTTAAAACCACCTTCTTTCATGGCTACTTTCCAAATACCAAATCCACTTTTCAAACAAAACTCCCTTCCAAAAACTATTTTCCTCTTTAAAGGCCAATTTAGAAAACAAAGTAAAGCCTTAAATTTCAAACACACCCAGGTAATCCCATGAAACGTTACACATATATTCATCCACTTTCATTCATACGCACCAACGCGCACTTTCCACGCATCTTCTCACAGGTGCAAACGTCCATAAGGAGTACCTGAGGTTTTACCCCAAACCGATCTCGACCAATTTCAAAGAAAACATCAGTTTTCCAAACCAAATGCTTTTAGTTTTTAAAACCCATTTCATAAATTTAAAGTCCTTTAAAAGAAATCAGTCTCATTTTCAAAACCCCCTTTTTTTCCATTTCCAAAAATGCACTAACACCAACCGGAACAAAAACGACACTTAAATTGCATCAAACACCACAGTGAGGGACTAGTAGTCACGCATAACCTGGTGACATGGTAGTGGGCCATGTCCCAAGTAGGCATCGACCACTAGGAGGAATTCAAACCATGTACCCAGAATCCACATGAGTCACTACTCCATGTGAAATCACGATGTAACATCGGCTTACCTCTGTTGTCATCCCTTAATCCAAAACAATCCAAAACGAAACAAAGACTCGATTCCCGGACTATCCCTGGCGACTCGAGGTGCAGAACGGGCGAGGGTTCATGACGTCCTTCCCGTACCTACCACTCAAGTCCCAACAATCCTAATCTCCATCTACCAGACATCCCAAATAACAAGGGCCTCCTCTGATACCATTTTGTCACGAACCAACCCGGGTCGACCCTGAACCGGTCACCCGAGCCGGCCCGCGACATGGCCCGAGGGGCGTTCCCGATCCCCACGGGCTGGAAACTAGTGTCGGGCATCAAAAGTAAACAGGTGGGAACGATTTGGCCCAAAATATAATAAACTAAGCAGCAGAAATAAATAGAACAAATGTAAATAAGGAAAAAGGAACCAACAACGCAACTAACCTGACCACGACCAAAGCTCCATGTGACCCCACGGGTCACTCTCCAATAACACAACCGACGTCACTCAAGGCGAACAACTGAAGCTGGAACCTGCAACAGAACTAAAAACAAGAAAACACTATAGTCGTGAGTATTAAAACTCAGTAGGTAGGCCCGACTAATTCTATTCCCAAAGCACATACCAATAAATAAAGAATTTATCAACTCCAGGTTTGAACTAAATTATATAAAATATGGTTTCCACACACTTTCATTTCTGAAACAAGTAACAGTCCATTGCCCTTTTTAATTTAGAACAAGTTTAATGTTGAAAGAAACAGGTGCATTGCATTTTTAAAACATTTTGCGAACGATTTAGAAATCCAAACTTTAGTTTTTAGTCAAAAGGAGAATCACACACAACACACACTAAGGGCAATGGTAAAAGTGGCACACATGGGTCAGCAACCGAACTCGACCTCTCAAACATCCGCCACACACAAATAAACACTAAAAGAAACATGGGTCGAACCTAGGAGATCGTGAACAATCCAGAACGTACTATACATGTGACTCATCCTGAAGGCATGTCATAACTCGATGACGTCATAACGCCCATAATACTACCCGGCATAGCCCTACATGGCCTAACCGAGGGGCACAATCCCCATAGCAGCAATAACTCAGTATTCCCCTGCTATGGGGCCACTAGCCAGTGCGTGGTCTAAACTAGTGCAGCAATCGTTCTCAGAAAATTCACTCAATATGCCAGGTTCCCATGTCAACACAAGCAATAAAAAGGGGGTGCGTCTACAATGTAAATAAATCAGTCACGATGCACAAACATCACATGCATCTCACGCAAACAACGCACACCAAAGATCACCCCCGAGTGGGATTTCAAAGATAATCCATTTCATTAAAGTGCCAAACGGGCATTCACCAATTTAAAAGTAAAACCTCATTTCTCAAAAAGCTCAAAACACTTGTTCATAAGAAATTATTTATCTTTAAAACTAGAAGCACATTTGAAGTTTCGTGAATTATGTTTAAAGGCAAAATGGGCATTCTTTCAAAACTGGGTGTCCGCCCGTCAAGAAAATGTCACAAGTGTTCGGTATAAAATAAACAGCTCTTTTCGCACTAAATAATAATTTAAAGTTTTATTATCTAATATTATTTCTAATTCATTAAAAATTAATAAAATAACACGCAATTAATAAATTCTAAATCTAAAGGTAAGTGCAATGGGGGACCTACCTCGGCTCGCAGACCAGTCACGACAATGCGACATGCCTCGCACGGGCGTGCAAGAACACGCAAGCTGACGATCGCAGGACCGTGGAAAAACCTAGTCAACGCGCTGCAACAAACACACAATGACTAAAAACTCATAACCGCTGACTTAAAACAAACCAAACGAACAACCAACGCGGAATAACCACCGCGACACATTTTCAAAACATCACACGCACCATCGACATTATTTACAAAACCACTTTAAAATTTATAAGACGATTTTCCAAAGAGTAACCCAAACCACTTTAAAACATCTAACGCTCCACAAAATAAAAACAAAGAACACAAATGTAGATTTAAACAAACATGAAATCATCAAAACATATTGACCAATTAACTTGCAAAGGCATGAATCAAGCAAATGAATTAATTAAAGACCTGAAAGCATCATATGGACTTATTCGGAAAGAAGTAAGCGGATTAGCCTACCTCAAAGTAGAGCGAGCGCGACAAACATCAAAGGAATGAGAAGAAACACCTTGCGGATCGAGTGCGCATCTAAAACGGAAAAGTTGAATCCACTCGCCGGAGCAGGCAAGGGGATAGGAGGTGACGGCCTAGACAAGGGGGAGCGGTTGGCTTGTGAATGGAGAAGGGGAGCGGGTGTCGTCGGACGGACGGAGCAGGGGCAGTGAGAGGTGGAGCAGGTAGGAGGGGATAGCGGCTGCGTGCGGCTGGTCTGAGGATGCCAGCGGGAGGGATCCTAGTGCGCTGCGGTATGTTGGAGTATGAGGGCCGGAGGCCGGGACCAGGAGGGGCGAGGTCGAGTGGAGGGGGAGCGCGGCGGGGATCCTTGAGGGGGAGGCGCAGCCGGTGCATCCGATCGGGAGGAGGATTGCGGACATGGGAGGTGAGTGTGGAGCTGGGGCAGTGGGTGCACGGCGGGGACAACGGGAAGAGGAGGGTGAGGCGAAGCCGGCGGAAGGCGCTGCCGTGCAGGGGGTAAAAAGGGGGCGAGTGTGAAGGTGGTGCGAGAGGGAGCCGGCGGCGGACAGATCACGGGGAGGGGGCGACGCGCGTTGGGAGGAGAGGGTCGGGGCTGCTACGGCCGGGCGAGGCAGAGGGAGCTCGGCAGGGGAGGCCGAAAACCAGGGGGCGCGCCACAGGAAGAAAGAAAGAAAAAAAAACGGGGGAAGAGGGGGTTGCGCCGCTGGTTAGGGTTAGGGCCATTTTTTTTTAACTCCTAATAATAATTGTAGAGACCCGTATCTTGACGTACATGGACATTACATTACATTTGCGGAATACTTAGTACATAACAAAAACACACACACAAGGACCGTAATAGTTTAGTGTCTTTGGAAACTCGGAATATAATCTTCTAATCGTGGTGAAAGATCTTCAACATCTCCCATAAAGATCTTCTTTTTTTTTAATACCTAAAACCTTTCTTTATATCCTGGGGAAAAGAAAACATAAAAGGGTGAGCTCAAATGCTCAGTAAGGGTAAACAAAAGAAACATCAATCACATCATATACATAAGCACATAACTTTTGGAAATCTTAACCTGCAAAAGAGATCATAATTTCATAACATGGGGTAAATCATGGCAGTGAAATGTAATCACAATAATCATAACATAAAACATGAAACTTTGTGGCATTCACACATAATCATAGAGAATCATTTCTTGTTAGTCAAGACTCATTGCCAAGACTATCTTAGTGGACAAAGTCCCTTTCTGAATCGAGTAACCCTCGTTTCAGTCCTGTTTCACTGAACCGGTATAACCTACCATTCCAGCCATGTCTATCTCATGAGATATAAAATCATTACCCAATGCATTGGAGGGAGATATAGGTCCCACCCATCTTATAATGAATCCTTTCATATGTGTGCCACATAATCATAAAACATACATCATCGCATAACACATGTAACAAAAATGGGATTCTTGAAACATCATGACATCATAAATCAATTCATATAAGATAAAGGAATTCATAAACATAATTCCATCACAACATAGTCAAATCAATGTAAAAATATGGATAGAAACAGAACCCTTTATTATCTTAGATGGAAAATAATTTTGATAAAACACTTGAATTGAATTCTTGAGGAAAATATCCTTTCTTCTTCAAAATCAATTTCTTTTCACAAAACATCATGCAATTTTAAAAGAAAGAGATTTTATTGAAAATAGTCATGAAATATTTTAGAGGAAGCTTCATGAAAATAAGGCTTTATAAAACAGTAGAAATCCGTTCGTTCCGTATAAGTTAAAAAAAACATTCTTCGTACTTTTGTCGGAAAAGTCAAAAAAAGTACCTCGTACGAAAAACGACAAAAGATTCCTTTCATATCGTTTACTAAGAACTCACCGAAGGGTAAAATAGGATTTAAACAATTGTAGGTGGATGGAAATAATATTACATATTTATGAAACATGGATGTGGATGATAAAATACACCCCAGTAAATACTTACGAATAAACAATCTCGGATAAAAATGAGATTGTGATATTTCCCTTACCTTAGGTCCGATTTGCTTTGTTCGTGTCCGAAGCTCCTGTATAATGGTTTAAATAATGTTATTTACTTATTCCAGAATCATACATATTGATATGATATCATATATGGTCATATTATTAGCTTCTTGTTAGTAATATTTCATTGTTACTTGTTACTCGGGTCTTTATAACTTTTTGTTCTTATGCGTGTTTTGTCGAATAAATTCTTATTCTTATCTTTAGGTTATATATAATTCATTTACAGAATGGTATTAGTGTAGTATATACCATATTCATTCATTCAATTCATTTATATAATCATTATGAAATGAAGATCATGTAGAACGAGTCGCATCACATCGTGGAGACGGTATTCCGTACGTACGCACGAGTGATGATATCGTTCCTATGATCGTGGAATTGTATTGGAGTATATATATATATTATTTCAGTATCAATATTACTTCATAATAATCATATATAGTTACTCATTACACCATTATACCCATCCTTGTAAGGTGATGGTGGAAAAATAGATTACACCACGGCGTGGAGACGGTATTTCGTACGTACGCACGCGCGGTGATTTCATTTTTCCGTAGGATTGATAGAAGGTGAATTAGGGTTGTTTCATATTTATAATAACATATCAGTATGTAAGTAATACTGATGTTATTACTTTATCATGAAACAACTAAAGAAGAATAAGTTGAAGAAGAAAGAAATTGAAAAGATCGGTAATGGATATTACCTCTTCTTTGGAATGCCTCTTTGAATCCTCCACTTAAGGAACTAAGATTGGTCTTTGGAGAAGACCAGGACCTATAGGATTATTCTAGGGAAGTGTAGAGGAGAAAATGGCAGGGGTTGGACGAGCTTTAGTGCTCAAATTGGTGTGAGGAGGAGGGGGAGGAGGTGCCCTTTTATAAGGGAGGAGAGGGGCACCTTAGGAATATCTCAAAATATTATTTTATATTAAAGTCAAAATCAGTTTATAATGGTTCCAAAGGGTCTTATTTAGAAGCTAAAGTGGGTATGGGTCGAAATCCTATCAACCAATAGGATTTAGACAAGTTTAGTGTATTATTTTAACCTTATCAATTAGATTTAACTCTAAGTTAATTAATTTAACTTTTACCGTGTCTTTTTGTTTTCTTTCACTATATGGTTAATACACTTACTATAACATGCCAAAAGAACCCCAAATTGTTTATTATTAATATATATATCCTTATCTAAGTCATTTGGCCGAACCTTAGATTTTTAGGAATACAATAACAATTAATAATATAATATTTGATTTAAAAACTATTTTGTGTCAATTTTGACACTATTTGATATATGATTTTTGTGAAAGTCATAACAGAATTATATGTTCGAACCAAGTTGATTAAATCAACATTAATATATCATAGTAACCTAGAAAATTAGTGGAATTCATAAAAAGTCTCAAATTACATTCATTTGAGCATTTATAACATCAATTATGTTAATATTTCCTTAAAAGGGTAATTACTGCATCATCGTTGTGTCATAAATAAATTAATTTATTTAAAGTCTAAAAATTATAAATAAAATATAATTATGTAGGAAATCTTTTTAGCTTTCTAATGAATATTTATAGTCGAATTTATCTTATGTATAACCCCATATTAAAAATGTTTTAGTTATTAAACTTTGATTTTAACTATTTTAACTATTCATTAAATAATATAATATTAAATGTCATAATCTAATCCAAGTGGACCTAAATGGTCATATTATATTCATAAGGTTGTTTTTGGTCGAATTACACTTATCCAATAGAATTATGACATGTGTTAGGGTAATAGTAATATCATATTTACCCTTAGTTACCCTATTTACTATTAATCGTGGTAAAAAAAAGTAAAAAGTTACTATTCACCAAAAATTATTTTCATCTCATTGAACCACATTTTACTTACTGACATCAACCGTGTCTCTCGTATTTTTGAAATTCCATTCACAGAAGCGGTAAAATTAAGATTTATGAAGAAATTAATTTTTTTAACTACCACTTAGTAGTTTCACTATTCATCAAAAATTGATGTTTTTCAGAACAATGCCAAAATTTCATCCTAAGCTATATTTCATATTCCGGATTCAAAAATGAAGTCTATTTTACCAAATTCATATCATAGAATTTGCATTAATTAATTTTATAATTAAATCCCGCTGTAAAAACAAATAGCGTGTTTTTAAGAAACAATATCTATCAAAAGATTGACACTTGATTATGTCTGGTTTAAATGTGAAATTACATCCAATGACCAACATTGTATTAAATTGTAAAAATATATTCTAAATATACTTTAAAACCACTCAAATTAATAATTTATCACTATTAATTATTTCAATTAAAAAAGTTGTTTTTAATTATAATTTAGTAATTTTCACTATTCATCAGAATATGAAAGTTATCCGAAAAGTACCAAAATTTCACCTTAGGCTAAATTCGATACTCCGAATCCAAAAATGAAGTTCATTTTGAAAAATAAGATTTACAGAGTTTTAAAAAGTGGTTATTACTATTCATAACAGCTAGTTTTAATCATATTTTAATAGCATATCATTGTTTAGTGAAACTCGGTATTGCGTATTACACACGCTATCGAGGAAGGTCGTGATTGCGTGTAATGCAAGGCAAGTCAAGGATACGTGTTGTGCAAGCTCCTTTTGGTGTAGCGTACAACACAAGACTTTAATAAAATTAAAAAGAATATTTTTTTATAAAATCTTGGGCTGTTACATTCTACCCCCCTTAAAATGAATTTCGCCCTCGAAATTCATCGGGGTTATAAATGGTTTACTATTCGAAAGTTTCTTTAATAGAAACCCACATCGTAAAAAGGAATATCAAAACCAATCTTTAAAAACAAAAGTATGAAACGTAACGGTTACCCAAATAAACTAATCATTGGGTTTCCACATAGGTGAAAATATGGATATGGAAGAGAAATCTAACCATCATGTTCTGATGGAGAGTGGTAGAGAACATGGCTATGGAAAAGCCAGTAATCACAAATCCATAGATTTGTGATGATATAAGGTACCATCTGATTCATCAGGTATAAGATCACTAGGACAACATTTTTGGTTTTCAAGATCATTTCCCTAAAGTTGAAAATTTGAATTAGAATAAATACTTACTTTATTTTGGTACAATCTCACTGTTGTTCGTGCCTTGAACAATTTCCACTTCATCTCTTAAATAAATGAAGTTGAATTTGTTATTCATGAAGTGTTAGCAGATCATGTGATAGAATGACGGGTCATTCCATGTGTCTCAAACAAAAGGTTAGCAAAAATTATATGCATAAGTCGATCTATAGTGAGATTAATCATATATGGTTCCTAAAATGGACTTATACTTCATATATCATACTGCTTAATATAATAAAACTAGTTTCTACTAAACAGGGACTTCCTGTAGGCCAGTGGTAGGCGATAAAGGCCAGTCGCACTTCGGTTGTGGGTTCGATTCCCACAGCCTTGTCCGAAGCGATGGGTTGTCGCCCGTCCTGCAGGTTGTCCTTTTTCCAAAACTATATAACATCCCATCAATAATATCTAAAAAACAAACAATACTAACTTATGTCCAACATAATCCATTCCAATCTTTTAGGCTTATCCATAATACTGCATTCGACTCTCATAATATAGTGAAAATGATTACCAGAGATTTAACACCATCATCGATCCCCGTATATCATAAGATATGTTTTGTTGGTCACATTCCAAACATTCAAAGTCCTTAATCGTGTATTCTCTTGAATACCTTAGTGAAAACATGAATGCAGTTAAAAGTTAACACCTTCCACAAACTAAAATCCTCAAAATTCTATATACTCAAACCATGATATCACTTAGTCCTTATATCAATCAGGAGCTCATGAATACTATTAAACATTTCATTTTCTCGTTTTCCCTTCATTATGCGCATAATATCTCAATCACTTTGAATACCACATTAGACCAATACATAAATATTCCAATATTCCAAGATACAACATTATTTTGGAATCCCATTACATAAACACTTAATCATTCCACCACATCGTTGTCATATTCAACATTGCTAATAGTGATCGCATGTGACTTCCCTTTGTCCTTTGCCTTAAGCGGTTGCTCATGTCAATCATCACTAACCCTTGGATTAGGGCATTTATTAGCATAATGCCCCATTTCCTTGCACTTGAAGCATTGAAGTGTTGGTTGTACGTTCTCTGCAGTGTTTGCTTTATTCACTTCATTAGAATCCCATTTTCCATTACTTCGACACTCAGCTGCTCGATGACCTTCTTTTCCACACTTAAAACATTTTCTAGTCCCTTTAAGACAATCTCCACCATGCTTCTTTCCACACTTTGTGCATAAGGAAACATTCATCTTCTTTTCACCATTATTCTGAGTTTTCTCCTTGAACTCCATCTTTCGTTTCTTGTCAAACCCATGAGATGGATATGTAACACCAACTTCCATTTCTACCTTGATAGCACAACGCACAATTTCTTCATAGCTACTGAAGTCTCTTATAGCTAATGCCCTTCGAAGACTTGGTTTTAAGCCACTGAAAAATCGATCAACTTTACTTTCAGGTTGGATGATAATACCAGAAGCGTACCTTGCAAGTCTTGTAAAATTCGCTTCATAGGTACCAACAGATTCATCATCCCTTTGCTTCAGTTCAAGAAACTCTTTCTCCATCTTTGTTCGGAGAATACGAGGGAAGTACTTATTGAAAAATAAGTTCTTGAACTCGTCCCATTCCATAGACTCAATTTCATCCCTTTGCCTCGTATTCTTAATAAGATTCCACCATTGATCAGCATCTCCTTCCAAACGATACACTGCTAGGATGACTTTATCATGTTCAGAACATTGAAGAACTGAAAATATCTTTTCAGTAGTACCAATCCATTGTTCAGCAACTAATGGATCAGTAGACCCACTGAAAGAAGGTGGACGCTGCCTCATGAAGGATTCAACAGAATGTTGCTCCTTCCTTTGCTCGTTTGGAAGTCCTGCATGATTCATAGCTTGAGAAAGTTGTGTGAGCATGGCTACAAGATTTTGCATTCCGGCTCCCATATCGTTTGGTTTCTCAGGGGGACAATCATTGTATTGCCCATCACATTCCGCATTAACACGGTTCCTTCGGGTTCCAGCCATCGTCTAAAACCCCAAAAGAATAGTATGAGAGGAAAAAATCATGCTAGGGAAAACAACATAATAAAGGGGCAGTACCCTTAATATCTAACATCTTAGGTTAAATTCGAAGATCGTTAGTGCAATTCTAGGACTATAACCTATACGTATACTTAACCTTAGAGACATCCCTAGACATACCTTAGAAATATCTCTAGGGATCTCACTAACGTTTTCGCATCCTAGTTTCCAAAGGTTGACTAAACCTTTCCTCTGATACCAACTGTAGAGACCCGTATCTTGACGTACATGGACATTACATTACATTTGCGGAATACTTAGTACATAACAAAAACACACACACAAGGACCGTAATAGTTTAGTGTCTTTGGAAACTCGGAATATAATCTTCTAATCGTGGTGAAAGATCTTCAACATCTCCCATAAAGATCTTCTTTTTTTTTAATACCTAAAACCTTTCTTTATATCCTGGGGAAAAGAAAACATAAAAGGGTGAGCTCAAATGCTCAGTAAGGGTAAACAAAAGAAACATCAATCACATCATATACATAAGCACATAACTTTTGGAAATCTTAACCTGCAAAAGAGATCATAATTTCATAACATGGGGTAAATCATGGCAGTGAAATGTAATCACAATAATCATAACATAAAACATGAAACTTTGTGGCATTCACACATAATCATAGAGAATCATTTCTTGTTAGTCAAGACTCATTGCCAAGACTATCTTAGTGGACAAAGTCCCTTTCTGAATCGAGTAACCCTCGTTTCAGTCCTGTTTCACTGAACCGGTATAACCTACCATTCCAGTCATGTCTATCTCATGAGATATAAAATCATTACCCAATGCATTGGAGGGAGATATAGGTCCCACCCATCTTATAATGAATCCTTTCATATGTGTGCCACATAATCATAAAACATACATCATCGCATAACACATGTAACAAAAATGGGATTCTTGAAACATCATGACATCATAAATCAATTCATATAAGATAAAGGAATTCATAAACATAATTCCATCACAACATAGTCAAATCAATGTAAAAATATGGATAGAAACAGAACCCTTTATTATCTTAGATGGAAAATAATTTTGATAAAACACTTGAATTGAATTCTTGAGGAAAATATCCTTTCTTCTTCAAAATCAATTTCTTTTCACAAAACATCATGCAATTTTAAAAGAAAGAGATTTTATTGAAAATAGTCATGAAATATTTTAGAGGAAGCTTCATGAAAATAAGGCTTTATAAAACAGTAGAAATCCGTTCGTGCCGTATAAGTTAAAAAAACATTCTTCGTACTTTTGTCGGAAAAGTCAAAAAAAGTACCTCGTACGAAAAACGACAAAAGATTCCTTTCATATCGTTTACTAAGAACTCACCGAAGGGTAAAATAGGATTTAAACAATTGTAGGTGGATGGAAATAATATTACATATTTATGAAACATGGATGTGGATGATAAAATACACCCCAGTAAATACTTACGAATAAACAATCTCGGATAAAAATGAGATTGTGATATTTCCCTTACCTTAGGTCCGATTTGCTTTGTTCGTGTCCGAAGCTCCTATATAATGGTTTAAATAATGTTATTGACTTATTCCAGAATCATACATATTGATATGATATCATATATGGTCATATTATTAGCTTCTTGTTAGTAATATTTCATTGTTACTTGTTACTCGGGTCTTTATAACTTTTTGTTCTTATGCGTGTTTTGTCGAATAAATTCTTATTCTTATCTTTAGGTTATATATAATTCATTTACAGAATGGTATTAGTGTAGTATATACCATGTTCATTCATTCAATTCATTTATATAATCATTATGAAATGAAGATCATGTAGAACGAGTCGCATTACATCGTGGAGACGGTATTCCGTACGTACGCACGAGTGATGATATCGTTCCTATGATCGTGGAATTGTATTGGAGTATATATATATATTATTTCAGTATCAATATTACTTCATAATAATCATATATAGTTACTCATTACACCATTATACCCATCCTTGTAAGGTGATGGTGGAAAAATAGATTACACCACGGCGTGGAGACGGTATTTCGTACGTACGCACGCGCGGTGATTTCATTTTTCCGTAGGATTGATAGAAGGTGAATTAGGGTTGTTTCATATTTATAATAACATATCAGTATGTAAGTAATACTGATGTTATTACTTTATCATGAAACAACTAAAGAAGAAGAAGTTGAAGAAGAAAGAAATTGAAAAGATCGGTAATGGATATTACCTCTTCTTTGGAACGCCTCTTTGAATCCTCCACTTAAGGAACTAAGATTGGTCTTTGGAGAAGACCAGGACCTCTAGGATTATTCTAGGGAAGTGGAGAGGAGAAAATGGCAGGGGTTGGACGAGCTTGAGTGCTCAAATTGGTGTGAGGAGGAGGGGGAGGAGGTGCCCTTTTATAAGGGAGGAGAGGGGCACCTTAGGAATATCTCAAAATATTATTTTATATTAAAGTCAAAATCGGTTTATAATGGTTCCAAAGGGTCTTCTTTAGAAGCTAAAGTGGGGATGGGTCGAAATCCTATCAACCAATAGGATTTAGACAAGTTTAGGGTATTATTTTAACCTTATCAATTAGATTTAACTCTAAGTTAATTAATTTAACTTTTACCGTGTCTTTTTGTTTTCTTTCACTATATGGTTAATACACTTACTATAACATGCCAAACGAACCCCAAATTGTTTATTATTAATATATATATCCTTATCTAAGTCATTTGGCCGAACCTTAGATTTTTAGGAATACAATAACAATTAATAATATAATATTTGATTTAAAAACTATTTTGTGTCAATTTTGACACTATTTGATATATGATTTTTGTGAAAGTCATAACAGAATTATATGTTCGAACCAAGTTGATTAAATCAACATTAATATATCATAGTAACCTAAAAAATTAGTGGAATTCATAAAAAGTCTCAAATTACATTCATTTGAACATTTATAACATCAATTATGTTAATATTTCCTTAAAAGGGTAATTACTGCATCATCGTTGTGTCATAAATAAATTA
This sequence comes from Viscum album, assembly GCA_963277665.1. Taxonomy (NCBI): domain Eukaryota; kingdom Viridiplantae; phylum Streptophyta; class Magnoliopsida; order Santalales; family Viscaceae; genus Viscum; species Viscum album. The sequence continues at coordinate 559,128,119 of OY728138.1, forward strand.
ATTTATTTAAAGTCTAAAAATTATAAATAAAATATCATTATGTAGGAAATCTTTTTAGCTTTCTAATGAATATTTATAGTCGAATTTATCTTATGTATAACCCCATATTAAAAATGTTTTAGTTATTAAACTTTGATTTTAACTATTTTAACTATTCATTAAATAATATAATATTAAATGTCATAATCTAATCCAAGTGGACCTAAATGGTCATATTATATTCATAAGGTTGTTTTTGGTCGAATTACACTTATCCAATAGAATTAGGACATGTGTTAGGGTAATAGTAATATCATATTTACCCTTAGTTATCCTATTTACTATTAACCGTGGTAAAAAAAAGTAAAAAGTTACTATTCACCAAAAATTATTTTCATCTCATTGAACCACATTTTACTTACTGACATCAACCGTGTCTCTCGGATTTTTGAAATTCCATTCACAGAAGCGGTAAAATTAAGATTTATGAAGAAATTAATTTTTTTAACTACCACTTAGTAGTTTCACTATTCATCAAAAATTGATGTTTTTCAGAACAATGCCAAAATTTCATCCTAAGCTATATTTCATATTCCGAATTCAAAAATGAAGTCTATTTTACCAAATTCATATCATAGAATTTGCATTAATTAATTTTATAATTAAATCCCGCTGTAAAAACAAATAGCGTGTTTTTAAGAAACAATATCTATCAAAAGATTGACACTTGATTATGTCTGGTTTAAATGTGAAATTACATCCAATGACCAACATTGTATTAAATTGTAAAAATATATTCTAAATATACTTTAAAACCACTCAAATTAATAATTTATCACTATTAATTATTTCGATTAAAAAAGTTGTTTTTAATTATAATTTAGTAATTTTCACTATTCATCAGAATATGAAAGTTATCCGAAAAGTACCAAAATTTCACCTTAGGCTAAATTCGATACTCCGAATCCAAAAATGAAGTTCATTTTGAAAAATAAGATTTACAGAGTTTTAAAAAGTGGTTATTACTATTCATAACAGCTAGTTTTAATAATATTTTAATAGCATATCATTGTTTAGTGAAACTCGGTATTGCGTATTACACACGCTATCGAGGAAGGTCGTGATTGCGTGTAATGCAAGGCAAGTCAAGGATGCGTGTTGTGCAAGCTCCTTTTGGTGTAGCGTACAACACAAGACTTTAATAAAATTAAAAAGAATATTTTTTTATAAAATCTTGGGCTGTTACAATAATACTAATAATATAAAGGATAATAATAATTATAATAATAATAATAACAACATAAAATTACTATTTTTATTAACTATTTTTTTTTTAACTTAGACCACATAATTATCAAATTCTGAAAACGGGGTCCCCGCGCACTCATCGTACGCCAAAAAAAAAAATGCGCACACATTGTGCGCCTCAACGCAGACCGCTCGGGCACCCGCACAAGCACCTAGGGCGACCGCACGGCCACTTCTAACCACGCAGTGCCCGTGCGCGAGTCTAAAACCCACCAAAAACATTAAACGACGAAAAAATTTAACTCGGGACCTAGCTCGGACATCGGCGCGAGAATCCGAAGCCAATAATTAAATAAATAGAGACGAATTTAAGGTCGGGGTGTGACATAAACATAGAATAGTAATTATAGATTTAAAATTATATATATATGTACAAATATATAATTATAAATATATAAGTATAACTACAATTACAATATAATTCTAAATATAATTCTACATATATATATATATATATTTATATATGAATATTAAATATATTTATAAATAAATTTTAAATATATATGTAACAATATTTTCATATTTATATATTTATACATATATTCATATTTATATAATTATAACTATTTATTTATAAAGATTAGTTTATAATTATATAATTACAAATATATTTTTTATTTAAAAAATATATATAAATAGATTTATATTTATAAATATTTATTTTTAATTATATATATACATAATTATATTTATACACACATATATATATATATAACTATTTATAATTATAATATTTATAATAATTATATGTAAATATATAAATAAAACACACTAATCGGAAAAAAAACCCTTATATTTTATATAATATTAACTATATAAATATAAATAAACCACATATTTTTAATTTAATACGTATTTTTTATTTACAAAATTATATATAAATTTATAAATTTATATGAATAATTATATATAAGGTTTATTTCATTATTTTATTAAATAATTAAATAAGATTTATAACTATATAAATATAATTTTACAATTATATAATTATAAATATATTTATATATATAATAATAATTAATTTAACATTTTTAAATACATGTTTATAAGTTTTTTTTTTAATTTTAATTATTTATTTTGAAATTATTTATTATAAAGGGATGAGGTGCAAAAAAAAAACAAAACAAAAAAAACAATAAAAGGGAGGGGTGCAAAACAAAAAAAAAGAAAACAATACCAGAAAAGAAAAAAAAAGAAGAAAAAAAACCAGAAAACAAAAAACAAGAAAAAAAACCAAAATAAATGAGAAAACAAAAAAAAAGAAAAAAAATCCAAAAAAAAAGGGGTGGCAAAGCGCCACTTAAAGTGACTAGCCACCCGCGGTGTTGAGCGCCACTTCATGTGGCGCTCAACAAACCCACTTTCCCAATTATATTTACTCTAAACCCAAAAAACTAAAAAAAAAAAAAAACCCCTTCTCTTAAAATGGCCGGTTATCAAGTGTCAAGTCAGTCTCACCTAAAATTTTGTAGGCAAATGACCTCTCCAATAATTAAAGTGTCCGATAGGATTTTTTACGTCAATTTTTATAAAAATTCCATCCTATTTTCAGTGAAAAAAAATTATTGGAACTTTTAATAAAAATTGAAGTGAAAAGGAATAAAAGAAAAAAGCCACACTGGAATTCTCTGTCGGAGAGAACGGTTATAATTTCGCGGACAGGACGGACGGAGGGGCACAGAACCAGAGGGACAAAGCAGTAAAACGGCATCGTTTAGCAATGACGCCCCACCACCGAAGAGAGAGGTCAACAATGCTGATTCGGGTAAATGCACCCCACGCGCCGCTCATCGCCGCCCCTCCCATTCCACGGCCGCGTTTGAAGCCCGGCCCTCGCTCGCCGTCACGTTGGCGCTCTCTGAGCTCCACCACTGCTGGTCCAGCACGCTCACAGCCGTGCTCCAGCTCGAAGTCAGCGCCGGTTCTAACGCCGCCGCCGGCGAATTTTCCAGGTAGTCGGCGATGGCACGGCAGCAGTCTCGCAAGCTTTCCTGGAACCATTAACGGATCGCCATTGTCGTACATTTCTACATATAAAGCAATAATCACACGGTTAAAAAGAGGGGAGGGAAGCGCGGAGCTTACTTCTTTTACAAAAGAACACTCGGAAATTGCAGCTTCGAAGCATCGGCATTGATGGGGAAGCAGTTGCTCCCGGGCGGCCGATAAGAACGCCGACGCTGCGATGGTGGACGGCCTGAACTCTAGCAGACCGATTTCTGCAAGACTGAAACCCTGTTGAAACGGCTGCACTGGAAATTGAATACAGATAATCTCTCCCTCTATATATGTATATACCGTTTTGTGTTCTGAAGATGAGGTGAGAAGTACGGGCCTTAACCGCGAGCATCAATGGTTGATCGTCTTCTAGGGCAAGCTTCGAAGTGAAGACATTGAAGAACGAAAAGGGAGTGATGGAACGCATTCGCCAGTTCAGAGCTCCTAAAATCACCATCTCCATCCGCCGTACTGTTTCCGGATCGAATACATAACCTTCGTTCCACTGTTTCATCCCAGAAATTTTGGGACGACGAGGTAAAAACCTAAAGATTCAATCTATAGAAACCGAACGGAGAAAGAATCTTGTTCTTTTTAAGGATATTTAGTAATGAAAAACATATTCAGTATGATGCTTCAATTTAATTAACCTGAGAAAAGGAGAGATCGAATCCTGTTTCCAGCATCTTTGTGGCCAAAGAGACGCAGGAAGCAGCAAGAAGTTTCAGGATCCATTTCTTTCTTTGCTGGAAAAACGAAAGAATTTCTTCACCAGGTTTTCATTCGAAGAACTAGTAGGAATTGATGGAAATAAAGATCGAAGCTCATTATCTACCGGAATGCCTTGGCTGGATAGGAACCGATCCAGATAATTCACTGCAAGATAGGATACAGATGGTTCAGTATTCCCAGAGACCTGTAATGACAACAATTTAATCGGTTTGAGAATACAAACACCGCTGATATCCTTCCCCATCCCTCTCAGTTCTATGATTTTTTTTAAAAATGAAACAAGGAAACTAGGTATAGTTCAAGACAGACGGAAATTGAATGTTCGTGAAATCTCGGCGTACCTGCAAGATCGACATGATCGCTTCTTGCCTAACAGAGGCGTCGAGTTTTCTGGTCTGAAGACCATCCAAGTAGCTCCGTGAAGGCATGTGACCGGACTCGACGCTGAACAGATGCTCGGCTAAGGCCACTGATGGATTCTCCAGATAAAACTCCATTGATGTGCGAGTTCTGATCGCCGAAAGTGTGGGCAGAAGAGGCCAATAGATGAAATGGAGAGGCGACGAAGAAGACAGTCGAGCTCTTCGCCGAGTCCCACGCCGGTTGCGTCTTATAAAGCCTGCAATTTTCCTTATTTCCCGAAATCAGAATAATGAACTATTCTCGGGAACGAGATAGGGATAGGAGATTTTCCAGAGGACGACGACAACGTCCCCTTCGGCGGTTTCGGAGCATAATTGTGTTGATTGAAGTCTTTTCATAGGTGTGGATGAAGGGGTCTATCAATGATATTTTTTATTTTAAGTTTTATTGAAACATCACTCATGTTAAAGATTTCAATTCGTGTTGAGAACAATTCAGACACATATTTACCAAAACACAAATATTTACAAGGTTCACTATTCAATAAAAATAGCTACGTCCTTGATATGGATTTGAAATGACCTAATACCACACAATCCACTAGAAAATCAATCTTGGGAATACAACGAGTAGAATATACTCATTCACTTGTGTAAAACTTTGAAGACAATCCAAAAGTGTGTGTCCACCCTCTTAGCACAAATAGGGTAAAACAATGTTTGTGTAACAACTTATGTTACCTGTGCCTTTTTTTCACTTTCACAAATGTATTCTTTGAAAAAACAATTCTTCAAATTTTCACACAAAAGATTGTAAGAACTCCCAGACTTTAATATAGAATTCAAATTTGATTGTCTAGTTTGATAGGCTCACTCCGATTCTCCAGATCTGATTGCCCAATCCCATCTACCCTCTCCGATCTTCAAATCTGATTGCTCAATACGATAGATGTAGCTCTACCGCAATACGATCAAGACAATCCAGAATATTTTTTTCCTCAATCCGAAAATCCCAATACGGAAATCCCGATTCGATTATCCAGTCTGATACAATGATCAGACGAATACAATGATAAACAGATTACGATGGACAACTGAATACGACGATCAACTGAACAACGTTGTGATTTTGTCTCTTCTCCTTTCATTTCTCTTCGTCGAAACTTCTTCAACAAAGACTCAACACGGAAACCTTCTTTCTCTCCCCAGCAAGTCAGAGCATCTTTCTCTTCCAGTGAACAATACCTCCGTGACATACCTCTTAGAAGTATAATGTACTTTTCGCCTTTTTAGGTGACTCATGAGAGGTTTTAGAGGGAATCCCCAAAACTTTCCCGCTTAACCAAATTCACCCAAATCTCAATTTCCCTTAAATTTTGAGTGCATTTATGATTTCGTCAACTCTTCTCGAATATTCTCAGATCTTCTTCAAACTTTATTACTTCATCAGATTTTCTTTTTCAATCACCAGTCCGGATCCAATTTCTCAATCCGATTTCAATTGTCAATTCCAATTGGCTCAATCCAATTTCTTCAATACGACTGCTTTGTACCAATTATTGAGAACAAACTCTCTTTGAATTTCAAGCTCCCCCTCGACAACACATCTATCTACTTTCTTCATCTCTTCTCTTGATTCACCTGAAATACAAACAGAGCAATTCAACCCCTTTTAAATGATTGACTACATTGTTGAACATATTCTCTTCTTTTCTTTTCATTCATCGGTCTCAGACAATTCTTCCTCCGATTACGATGACTCTTGACCCAATTGAAGAATCAAAAAATTTGTCACAAACGTTCTCGGCCTTTATGAATCCGATGAGCCTATTACGAGGGTTTCACAAACTTTTTTCTTTAAAGCTCATGCCTCTGAATACGTCGACGATCGACTACTACAATATTTTTCTTGCAATTGAAAGTATTGTAACTTCCTAATCCTCCAACAACATCTTTTTTTTCCTTCTCATCCTGAATACGATTAGGCTAAATATAATCTTCAGCACCCTTCTTCTTTCCCATTCAGATCCGATCAATCTGAATACAATTGAAAACATCTCTTTCACTTACTCTTTCTTCCATCAAGCTTGCATTATAAGTTTCAATACTTACTTTTGATTTATGAGAACTCCAAGATCAACAAAGTATCGTCACATTTATTTTATTATAGTCATGCAGACTACGATTCTTCCAAAACGATCACTTCTTCCATATCGGATTCAGAGGGAATCTGATAACCATTTATTTCCACCAAAATTATTTCTCAATACGATTGAACTTTTCATTATGGATTCAGTGTGAATCTAATGAATCTTTTCTTTCAACCCGCTTCTCACGAAAATGATGGACCTTTTCAACGATTTTGAGTTTGATTCTCTGAATACGATGGTCAAACTGAATTTCAAAAAAAAAACAGAGGTGGTTTTCCTTTCTTCTAAAACTTATTTTCTTTTATAAAACTTTCTTGACAATAAAAGAAAATACTTGAATATGATCACCTTTATCATCAGCTTGGTCCTGACATTAAGTACCATAATATGTCATCTAATCTTCACAACCAAAAATATTTTTTATACATAGCACCATCATTGTCTCTGTGCACGTCATCATTGTCACTTCATTCACCAATGCTTTGTTTCATTTGCTTCTTCGTCACACCATCGTCGAAATGTCATCATCTCTACTTTGATCGCCTTTGTTGATAGTTGGGCAGCCGCTTCCTTGTTATCTCTCAAAGAAATTGTTGAGCAAAGTATTGTTTTCAACAATGTGTATTAATGTTATTTAAATGGGGAGATTATTGAAAATAATACTCTGTCTCTTTATGATAATTTTGATGCTCACAAATACCCTTAGTTATTTTCTAATGATTTCACTTAGCATTTTGCAGGAGGTTATTAATTTATTTTACTCTTGAAATAACGAAAATTTATTACTTAGCGCGAAATCTGTTTTAGCGCGTTCTGGAAACACTGTTCACATCTTACATAGATGAATATAGCGCGGAATCTATTTTAGCGCGTTCTAGAATCACTGTTCATACCCTACATGGATAAATGTAGTGTAAGGATGAAAGCATGTATACTTTTTGAGATAAGAGAAAAGTATGGTTAAACAACCATACGTTTTCAGAAAAGTATGGAAGAAGAACCTTACGTTAGGAAGGAACCCTACGCTTTGGTTATCAGCAAAGTATGGAAGGAGAACCGTACGTAATTTCTAAAAGTTACGTTTATTTCTCAAAAGTATGGTTCATCAACCTTACTTTTGTAAACAACCATACGTTCTTGGAAAAGTATGGATCAAGTAAAAGTATGGATCTTTTACCATACGTTTGAATGTTGAAGAAAAAGTATGAATGATCAACTCTACGTTTGTTATCAACCTTACGTTATTAACCCTATGTTTGAAGACTATGTTATTAACCCTACGTTTAAAGACTATGTTATTAACCCTATGTTTGGAGGCTACGTCATCAACCTTACGTTTGGCGTCAGAATTTTTCGGCAGACGGTTTTTATGTACAACGATCAGTAAGCTGATTTCTGGGCGGATTTCAAGCCCGATTTAAAGTCGTTTTTAAATTACGACTTTGACTGATTCAAAGCCGTTTTATTAATGGATTTAAGATCGAATTAAAAGGATCTTTTTATGCCGAGTCTTAAGGGAAGTTACTACTTCTCTATAAATTCAAATTTTTGAATATCGCGAATCAGAAGGCGACTTTTATGGATCTAAATGTGCAGGAGATATGATTTGTTATATATGCTCTCTCTGAAACACAAAAAAGAGAGAATGATGTGATCAATCTATTTTTGAAAAAGGTGGAAAACAGAGATTGAAACTATTCACGATTGATCTGCTGATTCAACAGGAGCGTAAAAGCTCTGTTTGTTCAAGAAGAAGGAACTCGATAGAAGATTCACCTGTTCTACATTGAATATCTACTGTGGATCTGCTACTGCTGAGGTTGTGAACTATATCTCTATATCTACTACAACTGGATCAACTCAGAACTGCTTCGTCTTGAAGATCAATATTTCTAGAGACTTTGATCCCTCTGCTGTCAATTGCATTCTGTTGCAATTGTGAAGATCAAATGGAAATTTCTTTTTGAAATTTTGTTTTTATTCTTGAGTAATCAGCTTCTCGTTCTAAGCTGTGTAGGTTCGTGTTTGAACCAGAAGGTTTTTCTTTGGATTGTAAAGGTGTCAACTGCCTGTACTCAGTTGTGAATCGGTCTGTGGAAAAGAGGACCAGATAGTGAAAATCACCAAGCTCGTGGAGTTGAGCGTTGGTGGAGTGGACTAGGGGCTTTCTGTTTCCCGAACCACTATACATCTTTGTGTTCTTGATTTTACTTTTTCCACTGCACGATCAAATCTGATAATGTATAAAGGACAGAACTTGTTCAAAAGAAGAGTTATTGAAAAAATTGAAAAAGACACAATTCACCCCCCTCTTGTGTATAATCTGTAGATTCAGATCCAACAATTGGTATCTGAGGAGGAGCTTCTAACAGAGCCTTAGAAAGCTAGAAGCATTTAAGGATTATACAACAGAGCATTATGACTTATACAAGAGAAGGGATGTCGATGGTTAGAGCACCATATTTTAATGGAGACAACTATGGTTTCTGGAAATCGCGTATGATAATATATCTGAAAAACCTCGGATATAGAGTCTATTCAAAGATTCTTACTCCTTATGAAATTCCTGAAAATCCTGAGGCATGGAGTGCTGCTATAGAGGCAGAGTACGATATGAACTCGAAGGCTATGAATGCAATTATCTGTGGTCTAGGACCAGATGAATTTAACAGAGTATCTCAGTGCTCGACAGCATATGAGATGTGGCAAACAATAGTTGTGGCATATGAAAGAACAGATAATGTAAGGCAAATGAGATATGCAACTGCAAAACTGAAATTTGATACTTTCAGAATGATTGAAGGTGAGATCATTACCCAAATGAATGGGAGATTGACAGAAATTGTCAATAACATAACTGCTCTAGGAGAACCTATCAAGTAGGCTGATCAAACATTAGAAGTACTGAGAGTACTTCCTACTAGATGGAATGGTATCTCTGCTGCAATCAGACAATCAACACCTGTCAAAGATCTAACTATGAGAGATCTGATTGGTACACTGATGATGTATGAAGTTGAAATTCAAGATGAAGCTAATGAACATAAAGTGCTTATCAAAAGAGAAGATATTTCCTTGAAGGCAACTTCACTACAAAAGAATAGAAAGATGAAGAGCAAAGAATTCAAAGCTAAATCAGAAAGCTCTGACTCATCCAACTCAGATGAAGAACTGGCTCAACTAGCCAGAAAATTTAGAAAATTCTACAGCAAGAAAAGAGGCTTCAAAAAATACTTTAAGGGAGATAATAAGGAAGTGAGATGTTATTAATGCAAAAAGATGGGACATATCAGACCAGATTTCCCACAATTGAAGGATGCAAAGAAGAAGAAATTCTTCAAAAGAAATGACTTTGAGCAGAAAGACAAGAAAGCTGTGAAAGCCACTTGGAGTGTATCTGAAGACTCTAGTAGCTCTTCTAAATCAAGCTTAGAGAAAGAAAAAGTCAATCTAAAGGAAAACATGTGTTTCATGGCAGAAACTGATGAGGTACACTCATATTACTCCTCTGAATCACATTCTGAATCAAGCTACGCAAATGAAAAACTTGCAGCCTACTGCAATATGCTTGAAGAAAGATATGACTCACTATTTAAGAAACATAAGTCACTGAAAAATATACATAAATCCGTTTCAGATGAAAGAGACACAATGTTGAAACAACATAAAGAATTAACTGATAAATACAATTTGATTAACACTAACTATGTTAATTTTGAATCAATAATAAAATCACTGTAGGATGAAGTAGAATCTTACAAAAAGGATGCATTGGTTTTTACAAAAGGAGATAATTCATTAAATGAAATTCTTGGAAAAACTGTCATTAAAAAGGAGAGATTTGGAATTGGCAGTAAAGGAGAAAAACCAAAGCTATATAAAAATTATTTTGTTCCTAGCTCTAAAAAGCTTAATTGTAATTTTTGTGGGGCAAAGGGACATGTAGTTAAAAACTGTTTCTTAAGAAAACCTCAAATTTGTGGTATTAAGAAAGCCTATGTTTCAAAATACTTATATGATTCAGCTAATTTTAAAAGAACAAAGAAAATCTGGATACCCAGATCATTGCTAGCTAACACTCCTGGACCCAACAAAATATGAGTACCAAAGCAATTTGTTTGAATGTCTTTGTAGGTAGCAGGTCACCAGAGAAGAAAAGATATATGGTACATGGACAGTGGCTGCTCAATACATATGAGTGGAAACTCATTGAATTTTTCTTCACTCACTCAAAAGGAAGGAGGACTTGTCACATTTGGTGATAATGCCAAAGGAAAAATCATTGGCATTTGAACTGTTGGAGATCCAAAAACAATCTCAATAAAAAAAGTACTTTATGTACAAGGACTAAAACACAATCTGATAAGTATATCTAAACTTTGTGATGATGGATATACTATTAATTTTACTAACAATTGCTGTACTGTTTTTAAAGATAAACTGTTTAAATTTAAAGCACCAAGAACAGAAAATGTATGTACTTTGGATTTAAATTCCTTGTGTAAACAACAAGTAAACTGATTGACTACTAAAGTAAGTGAATCCTGGATCTGGAATAGAAGACTTGGTCATTGCAATGTATATGTTTTACATAAGTTATCCAAGAAATGTTTAGTTTCTGATTTACCTTGTCTCAAATTTGAAAGTAACAGATTTTGTGATGCATGTCAACTTGGCAAGCAACACAAATCATCCTTCAAATCTGTTAATAAGGTTGCTACATCTAAACCTCTAGAACTTATTCATATGGATTTCTTTGGACCTTCAAGAGTAGCAAGCTTAGCTGGTAAATTATATGTATATGTTTTAGTTGATGATTATTCAAGATTTACATGGATTTTCTTTTTAAAATTTAAAAATGAAGCTTTTACTTTATTTGAAAGTTTCTGCAAATCTGTTCAAAATGAAAAAAGTTTTCAATATAATCTCATTAAGAAGTGATCATGGTGGAGAATTTGAGAATCTGGAATTTAATTCCTTTTGCTCAAATATGGGTATTAAACACACCTTTTCTGCACCCAGAATACCTCAACAAAATGAGATTGTAGAAAGAAGAAATAGAACAATTCAAGAAATGGCTAGAACTATGTTAAATGAATATAGCCTACCTATATATTTCTGGGAAGAAGCTGTGAATACAGCTTGTTATATAATTAATAGAGTTTTAATTAGAGCTATTTTGAAAAAGACACCCTATGAACTATGGAATAACAGAAAACTTAAAGTAAATTACTTTAAAGTTTTTGGATGCAAGGTTTATATCTTAAACACCAAGGATAATCTTGGTAAGTTCGATCCAAAATCTGATGAAGGTATTTTCTTAGGATATTCTGCTACCTCCAAAGCTTATAGAGTTTATAATAAGAAGTCAAGGATTGTTAAAGAATCAGTTCATGTGAAATTTGATGAATCTGATCCTTTTGAGAAAAGGATAGAACAAATGGATGAACTTGACTCTAATGATAACATGAGACTTGATAATTTAAAGAATGATTTTGAAAATGATATAATATAAATTCAATCCAGTTCAGAGGAACATGATACTAAAGAACCTTTAAATATTCTACCTAGACAGTCTAGAACCCTAAAGAATCATCCTTTAGAAACTGTAATAGGTAACTTAGAAACTGGTGTTCAAACTAGAAGAAACTTAGGAAACCTAGTGGAATTCTCTGCCTTCCTATCTCAACAAGAACCCAAGACTATAGAAGAAGCTTTAGATGATGAAAGCTGGGTAATAGCAATGCAAGATGAATTAAAACAGTTTAAAAGAAATGAAGTTTGGGATTTAGTGGAAAGACCTAATAATTATCCTGTAATAGGAACCAAATGGGTTTTTATAAATAAACAGGATGACCAAGGCACAATAACAAGAAATAAAGTAAGATTAGTAGCTAAAGGATATAATCAAGAAAAGGGAATAGATTATGATGATACTTTTGCACCTGTATCTAGGTTAGAAGCTATTATAATCCTTTTATCCTATGCATCTTATATGAATTTTAAATTATTTCAGATGGATGTCAAATCTGCCTTTTTAAATGGATATTTAATGGATGAAGTTTATGTTGAGAAACCTCCTGGTTTTGAAAACTCTCAAAAACCTGATTCTGTTTTTAAACTTACTAAAGCTCTTTATGGCCTTAAACAAGCACCTAGAGCTTGGTATGAAAGATTAAGTTCTTTTCTTTTGAAAAAATGATTTTACTGTTGGTATGACAGATCCAAAATTATTTAAGAAAACTGTAAAAAATAATGTTTTATTGGTTCAAATTTATGTTGATGATGTAATCTTTGGATCAACTAATAAAACTCTTTGTCATGAATTTTCAAAATTAATGCAAGAAGAATTTGAAATGAGTATGATGAGATAATTAAATTTCTTTTTGGGTCTTCAAATATTTCAAACAAATTTTGGAAATGTTTTAAATCAAAGAAAATACATTACTGATTTACTTAAGAAATTTGGAATTGAGACCAGCAAGACATTTACAACTCCTATGTGTACTAATATAAAACTTGATTTGGATGAAACTGAGAAATTATTTGACAACAAGTTATAGAGAGGTATGATTGGTACCTTGTTATATCTTACTGCTAGCAGACCAGATATAATGTATTCAGTATGTCTTTGTGCTAGATTTCAATCAAATCCTAAAGAATCCCATCTATCTGCTGTTAAAAGAATTTTTAGATATTTAAAAGGAACTGTTTTTAAATCTCTTCTTTATCCTAAAACTTCTGATTTTAATTTGATTTAATATTCAGATGATGACTTTGGAAGTTGTAGATTAGATAGAAAAAGTACATCAGGTACATGTCACTTTTTAGGAAAGTCCTTAGTATCATGGTCTAGTAAGAAACAACATTCAGTTGCCCTATCAACAGCTGAGGCAGAATATGTTTCTGCTGGCAGTTTCTATGCACAAATGTTATAGATGAAAAACACTCTTATGGACTTTGGATTGAATTTTAATAATACACCTATTTTATGTGATAATACGAGTGCAATTAATATTTCAAAAAATCCTATTAGTCATTCTATAACTAAGCACATTGATATAAGACATCACTTTTTAAGAGATCATGTTATTACAAAAGATATATTTTTAGAATTTATAAATACTGAAATTCAATTAGCAGATATTTTTACTAAACCTCTTCCCACTGCAAGGTTTGATTTTATTAAGGGGGAGATAGGTTTATTTAATTTTAAATAATTTTTTTGTAAATTTTATTTTGTTTATTGAATAGTGTTTAAGTTTTTCTTTCTTTCGTCGTATAAAAATTTATTTTTTTAAAAATATATGTAATGATGAGTGATTACACGGGAATCAAGGCTATTAGAGCCTTTTAGACTTCTAAACCCTTTCAATTCCATCGAAACCCTTTCGAAATCCAAAAATCGCACTTCTTCTTCTGAAACCCTAAACTTCGAACTTCTGAAACCCTAACCTTCAAACCTTCAGAGACTCTCGTAGCAATGGTAAGGACTAAAAGAGCCAGTGAGGCCGAGCCGAGCAATGCCAAGAGACAACGCACTGAAGGAAGAAAAATCTTACAGGGTAAGGTAATCGATATTGACTGGTTATTTCAGACAAATTTGTTGTTGAAGCAAGCATTGTCATTTCAAAATCTTGAACAGATGTTCAACAGTGAAAATACAGAATTTCTGTATGAAGTAGAACTTAGATACTTCTACAAATCTTTACAGTTTAGTCTGAGCGATACCAAAGATAGTACGATGGCTAAAATAGAGGATAGATATTTCTCAATTTCTTCAGTAGAGATTAGTCATATTCTCAACTGCCCTCATGAGGGAGTTTTTCATTTTGACTTGAAGAATATAGGAGATTCTGTGCATAAATCCGAAGACATTATGTCTTTTCTTTTCAGTACCAAGATAATAAAGAAAATGTTTGTTAAGGATTTGGAGCCTGATCAGAAGATTTTGGTAAAATTTATTCAGACCGTAATAGCTCCACGGATGGCAGAAATGGAGAAGATTTTGTACCCTGATATGTATATAATGTTTCTTTTGTTAAGTGATATTAAGTTAAACTTTCCAAGATACATGATAAGGTATCTCAGTTATTGCTGTCAAAGAGAGGCCAGGATGAATTTCTATCCCTTTGGTAGATTTATTTCTAAGCTGCTGTTTAAGAAAGACATGGTGAGATTAGTGGATGCAAGAGTTAACTGTCATCACAGTAATACGTTTAATGATGGAACCTTGAGAAAAGTTGGATATTTCTGGAGCACAATTAAAGGAAAACTTTTTCCAGTAGGAGCTGAGGAAGACTCAGAGAGTTCTCAGGCTCAACCTGCTAAGTCCAAGGAGGGACAAGCTGAATCCAGATTCAGCAATGTAGCAAGAAGGATTTGCTTTGAAATGGCAGATGTTGAGGAAGACAGAAGCCAAGAGGGACTTCAATCAAGAAGACAAAGACCAGTAAATGAGGAAGTCACTTCCACTACTTTGGAAACTCCAACAGAACCTTTAATCTCTTATTATTTTGTGAGAGAATCTGCTGCTGATAAAACCATGGAAGATGTTACTGAAAGAACGGCTCCGGTAGAGAAATCAGGAGCTCAAGAAGAAGCTCAAAGGGAAAATTAGGAACAGATTGTTGCTGATATTGAAGTTGCACTTCAACAGGAACAGGAGATGGAGGCAGTGCCTGGTGAAGAAGTGGCCAGACCTCAGGAAACTCTTGTAGATATTGTTCTTGAAATTCCAGTGGAAGACAAAGATGCAGATGAATGTGATGAGCATGCTTCTGAAGCTCAAACAGAGGTACTTCAAGAGGATTTTTCGGTGGAAGAGTTTGAAAACTCTAAGGAAAACTCTATGGACCAACCTTCTCAGGACAAAGAAAAGGAGAAATCTGATGCTGAATCATTGACTTTGGTATTGCTGCATCAACCTGAGAATGTGAATCAAGCATAGGGTACATCTGATTCAAGTAAAGAAGAAGTTTAAGAACTGTACAGAAAAGTATCTCAGTTGTAATCTGAGAATGCTTCTCTTAGAAATGCTTTAGCCTTAGAACATTTGAAGTTTCAAAAGCTGAAGGAGTGTATAGTTTCAAGGAAATAAGTTGAAATGTTTAAAGAGGATATGCTGACTACTGTTACTCAATTAAAATAAAAAATGGTTATGAAGTCAGATTTATCAGATCTAAAGTTGTTTATGGAGAACCAATTTGCATCAGTTGCAAATCATGCTGTTAGTGGATCAAGTTCTTCACCTGATTTAATCAGAAGGTTTTAGGATATCACAGCTGCGTTGAGCAATATGAATGACAGGATACAAGATCTTCAATGTAACAGTGCTCCTCTGTCAGTGTTGTTGGACAATCATAAATTCTTAGTGGATCAACTGACATCTAGTGAGCCATCAATCAGAATTCTGTTAGATCAGTTATCAGAGAAGCTATAAGTATTTGTTGAAAAAGAGGAAAGGATGCATGATTTTTTCAGAGTCAATTTAATTGAGGATATTCATATGACTCAAGAGACCATAGAGCTCATTGTCAAGCTTGGAGATGGGATGATGAAGAGACTTCAGGAATAGTTAACATAAATCAAGTCTGCAATTCAGAGGAGATAGACCCTGTTGCCTATCTTACCCAAACCTTGATTCCCGTGTATATCATTGTAATGTATATACTACTGTTTTTTGAATGAAAATTTTCTTCATTGTTTATTTGTCTCTTTCCTTATTTTTTTTACTAATTTTATTTTTAATATGCCAGTACTCCTTATTTAATTATTGATAAACAGTTCGTAATAGCATTTACTAACAGTTTAGTGCAACATTAAATGTGTTAAAATCCATGATTTTTCATTCTTTTTGATATCAAAAAAAGGGGGAGAATTTGGATAAACACAACATCAATATTTAGGGGGAGAATTCATTTTATTGAGGGAGAAAATTAGATGAGACATTTGGATTTATTATTATCTTTTGGGTGGAGAAGATTTTATTTAAAACTTTATAACGAATTTTGAAAGTTAATTTTGTTTTGTTCAAATAATTTTAATTATTTTATGGGTTTTGTTTTATGGGTTTTGTGATCATCAAAAAGGGTGAGATTGTTGAGAAAAGTATTGTTTTCAACAATGCGTATTAATGTTATTTAAAGGGGGAGATTATTGAAAATAACACTCTGTCTCTTTATGATAATTTTGATGCTCACAAATACCCTTAGTTATTTTCTAATGATTTCACTTAGAATTTTCCAGGAGGTTATTAATTTATTTTACTCTTGAAATAATGAGAATTTATTACTTAGTGTGGAATCTGTTTTAGCGCGTTCTGGAAACACTGTTCACATCTTACGTAGATGAATATAACGCATAATTTGTTTTAGCATGTTCTGGAATCACTGTTCACACCCTACATGGATAAACGTAGCATAAGGATGAAAAGCATGTATACTTTTTGAGATAAGAGAAAAGTATGGTTAAACAACCATACGTTTTCAGCAAAGTATGGAAAAAGAACCTTACGTTAGGAAGGAACCCTACGTTTTGGTTATCAGCAAAGTATGGAAGGAGAACTGTACGTAATTTCTAAAGGTTACGTTTATTTCTCAAAAGTATGGTTCATCAACCTTATTTTTGTAAACAACCATATGTTCTTGGAAAAGTATGGATCAAGTAAAAGTATGGATCTTTTACTATACGTTTGAATGTTGAAGAAAAAGTATGAATGATCAACCCTACGTTTGTTATCAACCTTACGTTATTAACCCTACGTTTGAAGACTATGTTATTAACCCTACATTTGAAGACTATGTTATTAACCCTACGTTTGGAGGCCACATCATCAACCTTACGTTTGGCGTCGGAATTTTTCGGCAGATGGTTTTTATGCACAATGATCAGTAAGCTGATTTCTGGGCGGATTTCAAGCCGTATTTAAAGTCGTTTTTAAATTACGAATTTGATTGATTAAAAGCCATTTTATTAATGGATTTAAGATCTAATTAAAATGAGCTTTTTATGTCGAGTCTTAAGGGAAGTTACTACTTCTCTGTAAATTCAAATTTTTGAATATCACGAATCAGAAGGCGAATTTTATGGATCTAAATGTACAGGAGATATGATTTATTATATATGATCTCTCTGAAACACAAAAAAGAGAGAATGGTGTGATCAATCTATTATTGAAAAAGGTGGAAAATAGAGATTGCAACTATTCACGATTGATCTGTTGATTCAACAGGAGCGTAAAAGCTCTGTTTGTTCAAGAAGAAGGAACTCGATAGAAGATTCACCTATTCTACATCGAATATCTACTGTGGATCTACTACTGCTAAGGTTGTGAATTATATCTCTATATCTACTACAACTGGATCAACTCAGAACTACTTCGTCTTGAAGATCAATATTTCTAGAGACTTTGATCCCTCTGCTGTCAATTGCATTCTGTTGCAATTGTGAAGATCAACTGGAAATTTCTTTCTGAAATTTTCTTTTTATTCTTGAGTAACCGGCTTCTCGTTCTAAGCTGTGTAGGTTCGTGTTTGAACCAGAAGGTTTTTCCTTGGATTGTAAAGGTGTAAACTGCCTGTACTCAGTTGTGAATCGGTCTGTGGAAAAGAGGACCAGATAGTGAAAATCACCAAGCTCGTGGAGTTGAGCATTGGTGGAGTGGACTAGGGGCTTTCTGTTCCCCGAACCACTATACATCTTTGTGTTATTGCTTTTACTTTTTCTGCTGCACAATCAAATCTGATAAAGTATAATGGATAGAACTCATTCAAAAGAAGATTTTTTGAAAAAATTTCAAAAGACACAATTCACCCCCCTCTTGTGTATAATCTGTAGATTCAGATCCAACAGAAATTTCATCATTGTCAACTCTCCTCTTTTTTCTATTCTCTCATCATTTCTCTTGAAACCCTTTTCTTGCTTCTCACCGGATACCCCAACAGGCCTTCTATTCCCTCTCTTGGTTGCTAAATTTTTCAACCCTTCCTCTATACACCCGTCCAACTCTTATAATAATCCCACATCGTTACCAGCCTCATTTCCCATTCTTCAACAAAATTCACACCTTGTCCATTTCTATGCATGCAACACCATTCCCAGGCAACCTCATTTTTCCCACTTCTCATTCAACCATCACTACTGAAAATATGACCTTTCCCAATGCTTCTACACCAACAGTTTGTAAAAACCGTTGGTATAGGTCCCCTTTCCCAACGGTTTGGCCAAACCGTTGTAAAATCCCACTTTGAGGCCACTTTTCCCAACGGTTTTGGAAAACCGTTGGGAAAGGGTATGGATTTCCCAATGGTTTGGCCAAACCGTTGGGAAAAGTACACTTTTTGGCCACCTTTCCCAACAGTTTGGCCAAACCGTTGGGATAGGTATACCCTTTCCCAAAGGTTTGGCCAAACCATTGGGAAAAGTCCACAAAGTGGACACCTTTCCGAACGGTTTGGCCAAACCGTTGGGAAAGGGTATACCTATCTCAACGGTTTTCCAAAACCATTGGGAAAGGTCTCCCATAGATCAAACTTCCACACAAATTGCACCCATAATCAAGGATCTATACCAACGGTTGTCAAAACTATTGGTATAGATCCTTTGATTTTTAATCAGATCTTCTTACCGAGAACATTATATAAATCAAAATTTAAAATAATTATGAGAATACATATATATATTTATGTAATTATGTTCACAAAAGTCATGTTAGGTTAGTGGTTAAGTTGTTCAATGATAAACTAGGGGTCCTGGGATCAAATCCCATCGAATGTTTTTTTGAAATACATATACCAATGGTTCCATAACTATTGGTATATATTTTCATATTACTTATTCCAACAGTTTTCCCAAAACCGTTGGTATAGACCTATCCCAATGGCTTACTTGGCAACGGTTCTCAAAACCGCTGGTATAGGCTATACCAACGGTTTGGAGGCCTATACCAATAGTTCCAAACCGTTGGTATAGGTTAGTTTTCTAGTAGTGCATGCAACAACTTTACCAACAACTTCATTTTTCGCCACCCATGCCTATGCTACTCCTCAGTTTCATACATCCACCACACATACAACTTTTTAAATTTAAAATAAAATTCAACAATCTCCACCTTAATTTATAATTTGAAAATGTAACTCCCATCTCCAGCATCATGGTTACTATGATCGTCGAATCCACCATTATAAACTCCTCTATGATCAGATCCATCACATCAACTCCACCTTATCATATCTCCATCTACATCTGATCCTCCATGTCGACACTGACATGATTCATCACACCCATTACGGATTTCATCTTCACAGATCTCTAATGAACTCCTCAATGTGACTCTATTTCTACATCTCAATCTTCTCAAGTCGGAACTGTGAACCTGATCTGATGCCAGTTTTTGGGGCGGAGCTTGACATCGTAGTGGAAAGTAGTTACAAAATGCCAGAAATAATCCACCTGAAGGATTTTTTCAACACACCTGAAATATTTTTCTCTCAAAACCTAGAGAAAATTTTCTATCAACACCTGGAGAAATTTTTCTCTTACCCGAAGACATTTTTCACACACTCATGAACATACTATTTTTTTTGTACCGCCGTTCTTGGGAACCCGAACATGTCATCTGATTTCCACAACCAGGAAGTCTTTCGATATGTGGTACCCTCATCTTCTCTGCACATGACATCATTTACACTTCGTTCTCCAACACATTGCTTCACTCACTTCATTGTCGCACCATCGTCGACACGTCATCATCTCCGCTTCGGCTGCCTTCGTCCGTAGTTAGGAAACCACAAAGGTGGAACCCCCTTCCTTATTCTATATCATAAAGACTACATATTTTCCAACCTACCTCTCTTTTATATTATCTCACTGTCACTCTTACAGGACTTTGTTCACTACTCATCGGCCGCCCCAATAGGCCTTCTGTTCCCTCTCTTGGCCGCTGCATTGTTCAGCCCTTATCCTCTATAACTATCAATATTTTATTACAAACCCACATTGATACCAAACTCATTTACCATTCTTCAACCAAATGTGCACCTTTTCCATTTCCATGCACATAGCACCTTTCCCAGAGAGCCTCATTTTTTTCGTTTCTCATTCACGCATGAAGCACCTTTCTCAAGTGCATCATCTGTCGCCACCCATGCCTATGCGACTCCTCGATTTCTCACACCCTCCACACATAAGACTTTTCAAATTTAAAAATAAAACCCAATACATATTACCTTGACCAATATCTTTATTCTTGAACACTTATTTTGTTTTAATGAGTTTTTGATCTTTTAGTATTTTCAAAATCTCTTGTTCTTTTCAATTTGATGGAGTGATTTATTCATGCAGTTGGCAGGTTACCTAAGGGGTAAAGTCTCCTCATAATCTTTCATTAGAACCATATTCAAATCTATATGGTGATTTATTTCCATGTTATTGTGAAATATACTGTAGCGAAGTACTGTCACAACATTACTATTCATATGTGGTACCCTCTATTTAAGGTACGCATCTTTTCAGTTTGTGAATGGATTTTTGGTTATGTTTTTAATGTTATTTGAGGTGGGTTGTAAATGTTTGGGAGGATGGAAATAGAAATGGTTTTGGGTGGTAGGCATGTTGTAGTTTAGAAAAGCTATAACAGCTCCACCAGCCAGTCGGTGGCGTTGTTCGAGCCCTAATGAGCATGCCAAGTTTTATGGTGTTTTTTAAAACCTAACCCCCTCTCTAATTCTATCATTCTCCCAAGCCATACTAGACCCCAAAACCCTAGGATCTCTCTTACAATGATTTTGGGCACTCTCCTCCCCCTTATGTCTCCTCTCTTTGATGCTCAAACAATGGTTTGATCCCACGATTCCAATCTAGTGAGTTGTATTCTAATTTAGATCAATACTCTTCTCATCTCCTTGATCAAAACCAATTAGATAATTGATTTTTTGATCATATATAAGGGTTTTGACATAGCCTAATAAGGAAATTGTTGATCATTTACAGAATCAACACCCAAATTCATGGAATTGACATCTGCGCATGGTTTAGGCCTAGATCATTGTTGAAAACATATCTTCTCAGGTAATTGTGATATTTCCCTACCTTTTTGGGTGCAGTTTCTCCTCATTATTGATCATAGAATTATAATCATGGAGTATTGAGGATGGTTCTAGGATTCAATGGTTCTTTTGGACTTGGACATTGACCCTTATCACTGAATTGTCGTTGTACCTAAGGTAGGTGGTCCTTATCATTAGAGCATGTTTATATTGGTTCTTTTCATGATTATTTGGTGCATGTGTATAGCCCTGTGAGACATATGTTTGACATTTAATCACCTGAGGTGTTTGTGTGTAATCTTGAGTAGCCTATGCTTGATGTTTTCTCACATGTGGTTTTATTTGGTTATTACTCTTACTTAATATTATGTGATTTTTTATATGTCATCCTATATATATATATATATTTCATGTGATATTATTGTATCTTCTGTTGTTGAGTGTGTAGGTTGATCTATGTGAAGTATCCCCTGAAGGGGACGTGTCAGATGTTTAGTCGACATTTACATGAGATATCCCTTTGAGGGGGATGTGTCTGACATGTTTTTGGACTATCCCACTAAGGGGAATATGTTAGACGGTTCATTGAGTTTCCTTCTTACATGGATCCGAAGTAGGAAGAGTGGGCCTTTAAAGACCCGACTTATATGTTGTGATTTTGTGATATACCTATTGTTTATATGCATTATTTTTACTTTCATGTAATGCACCAATATATCTTATAAACTTATGATTGAGGAACCTTTTGTGGTGTATTATTGGGTTTCGTACTCACACTTTGTACAAGAATCTCATTGCATGTGTAAATTTCATGACCAAGGACCAGGCATAGGAAAAGGGCCCTACTGTGGGTGGTTGAGCAGGTTTACCTAGAGGGTACAAGTTTTTCAGGATATACTTCATCTTGGAAAGCTATTGATTATTTTGTTTAGTTGTTTTTGTTCCATACATTGGCCCAAAAACCTGTGGGGATGTTTTATTAGTTTGATTGTGCGACTCACACCCCATTCTATTATTTCATGTTTTGATTATTTTGTGTATACTAAAACTTTGATGATTTATTTATTATTATTTATTGGTTGATTTTAATTGGTATCGATTCCCTACATTGGTATCATGGGTGTAATCTCCCCACAATGTCCCTTTTGGACCTTGACACTAGTTAGCAACCTCTTACGTACGAGGAGGTGCACATGATGCCATGTAACACTCTAGATCAAACCCAATGATTCTGGTTGGGGTGTTACATCATCACAAATGGGATTTCGAGCAATAGATTAGGGCCTCTGGTCCATACAAAAGTTAGGCCTCTGGGCTGGTATTGGAGCAGATTCTGTCTGGTGGAATGCAAGATGGCACAAGGGAAATAACCTATGAAGTAGTTAGATGTAGTATGAACACAAAAAAAGATGTATTACAGACAAACCTTGAAGGTAAAGGCTAGCATGATAAAACATCAGGAAGGCAGGTAGTGTTTCTATAGATATATTTGATCCTTTTGGCCATGTACCAAGATTTCATGCCACTAGGAATTTAATCCATCAAATTGTAATAATCCTTCAAGCCACAAGGAATTTGGGCCATATAAAATTTCTCTCTCAACCCATAAAATATGGTTTACCATGTAATCAAATAAATATAGAATTGAGGCTCTTCAAATGGATTAAACTCATGATTCATTTATTCTCTCCTTTAAAATATGTTGGCTTCATTTACAATAAAAACACTTTTTAATTAACATTAACCACCTTTCAAGTTTTCATTGGTGTCGTCTTGCTACTAATGATGGTAAATTGATTAATTTTAGCCTTTCTTATTTCCCATTGAGTCAATGATCAACTCATCTCAAATTTATTTTCCTGTTCTAATTTAACCTTAGAGTTCTCCTCATGTGTTTTATATTGAGGTTATCCATAAATTGATTCATGATTCACTTATTCTTTATGAATTTCCACTATATTTGAGATTATTTATGGATTTAAAGGTTTTTATTCAATGAATTTCAAAATGTTGCTCTCAAAAATTATATTATGTCTTCTATTAAAACATTTTAAAGCCTTACTCTTTATTAAATAGCCAATTACCATGTCCTTATCTTCTGTATCACCATATTTTCCTTGCATGACTTTGTTTTTCTTGATACAAAACTTGCTTAAAAATAATCTAAAACGTTTTAGAGTTGATGTCATCCTATGCCACATATTTTATGAAGTCACATTCTCTTAAGGACCAATTAAAGCCCTATTTTGAGTGTAAATAACCACTTACATCACTTCCTTCTAATAATTCCTTGAGATTCCATTATCAATGAGTAGCGAATTCTCTATATTGTTCATCATTTGATTACTTTTTTCAACCGATCTATTTTATTTTTTATTTCTCAATGGTGAAACCATGTGTTTGATTTCATGATTTTCTGAGTAATTATTCACCAATAGAGTTCAATTTTGTGCCATTGTTTGATTTCATAGTTTTTATTTTCCTTACAATTTAATTTTTAGCTTAACTCTCATATCTTTTGATGAATTCCATCACATATTTCATTAACTGCATGATCATGATACATGCCATCCTATTGTGATCATCAAAAAAATAAAATGAATCATTTTTATCCTCTAGTCCTTTTATGTGTCATAGTTCCATAAACATTGGTGTGTACCCAATAAAACAAATTTGAGTCCCATTCCTATTTAGCTTATAGGTATTTTGAACCATCTTCCCTCCCATGAATGCATCTTATATATTTTATCTGTATCTTTTCAAATTAGGAATATAAATAACCGCTTTTAGCATTGAATGATTTCCTATACTTTCTTAAGATATGTGCCCATGTCATTAGTGTTATAAACTATTTTCATCCTCCACCATGAGGAAACACGAGTCTTGTTTATTATATACTTGACAAATATTTACATTTGATTACCTTTATCATGTCAAAAACATCACTATCCTTTCCTTTGATAAAAAATCTATTCCTATTAAATATAACTTCATGACCAGAGTCACAAAGTTAACTCATAATCAAGAGGTTGGGTTGAATTCCATCCATGAAGAGTATGATGATCTTTATGGAACATTACTATGCCCATAAGCAATAAAAGAAAACACAAAACCCATGGAAAGATCTACTGAGAGTGGAATCAATAAGATGAAATAAGAAAACCATAACATAAATATACCTCACTTTCCATGCTATTAATCATCACTGGTAGTGGATTTAATAAATTTACCCCATTAATAACCAATAGGTTCTTACCTATAATAGTATCCACCAAAAACTGGAATCACTGAACACTTTGGTAAGACCCCTTCTTCACAATGATTGATAGTACCCCATCCTCAAAGGAAAATAAAGATAAGAGAATCTAATAGATATATGAACAATAGAGAATAAAATTCTATGTATTGAATGAGGTCTAAAAAATCTCCATTTTATAAGCCTCCTTCGTCGAATGAAAGATCCACTTGGAGTTTTAATGTTTCATATGCTATGAAATGAACAAACTGTTTGGCTTCCACCTCATTGATTACTCCAATTTTTAAAATCCCTTAATAATTAATAGGTTATCTAAACATAATCAAATTAAGTGTCAAAAGTCAAAGGAATATGATAATCAACTTGGGAGAATTTTATGAAAGATATCACATATCATTCTATATGAGAACCATGACATGGTATAATTGACCATGAGAAGACACTGACTATAACATGGTAAATTTTGTTAGGTTTTGGGTGTGATAATTATTTTCCAGTTAACTATTGGTTGTTTTGGAACATGCCTTTCTATAATCACACTTAGAACCAAATGGAACAGTTCACCTTCACCAAAGGAAAGTTTGGATCCAAGCCAATGGTAGTGGAGAATCATCCACATTCTGAAAGTAAGTGACATAAGAGGATAAAGTTTGGACACATCATGGATATTCTAGAGTAAGTGTAGAAGTGGAAAGACAAATGATTCTAATGATGAAGTATATGTAAGATTAAACTAATATTGTGTAGAAGAATCCTTGGAGTTTCAAATGTAACATTGGATTAATATTAATGGATAAAAATACTAATTTGGAAGTAGAGGATGATTCTAGAAGCTAGTAATATGGTGGAAGCTAGAGGATGTGTTCCATAAGCCTGCACTGATATAAGAAAAGTGATGGAGAATCTAGAGTTTTCATTGTTCATTAGACGATTTAGTTAATGAGGTGGTGCTCAGAAAGTTTCCTTGATTGAATTGAAGGACAATCGATAAGTTCATAAGGCAATGTAATTGGAGGAACCTACTGGAATCTATGAAGAACCTATATAAATATAGGGCTAGGGGTCATTTTATTGATGAATCAGAGCGGTGTTCATTCACATGGGGAACTTCCCCATGAAGTGCCTTTTGAAGGTTTTTTCCCACTAAAGGCATTGCTAAAGAGTTCTTTTAGATCTAGGTAGAGATTTGGAACATAGGTTTCCTTGTAACTTGGATGTTTCTACTTTGTGAATAAATTAGGCCGTCCATTTTATCATGGAGTAGGACTAAGTTCAAACTATGTAATTTATTTCATGTTGTTTTTTTTCTATTTCTTGTTTGTGTGATTTTTTCTTTCCATTCATTATCTCTAGTAGAAGATATTATATAAGGAAATATTGAGAGAAAGGACTAGAATATGGTACATTAGTGTAGTCATTGGGATTCTTTGTAACATCCCAAGTAAATAAAGAACATGACATTTTTCATATTTATTAATATTTGTGAATTAAATATTAATTTTACTTTAAAGGGGACGCTATGTTCGATGGCGTACCCGATACACAACAATGGGTTTCTTTGAAATCTTACGTTGCACACAACGTTGGGTCATCTAAAAAATAATAATATAATATTATTTTAAATAGTTTTTAATGCCTAGCCATTGTAATGGCTGGAATGAACAGAACTAACTAAAAAATTATTATACATGTTTGTTAAATGTTTTTACATTTATCCAATAAAAGTTAGAGGCTTAAAATAAGAAAAGAATTCAATTTTAAGAATAAATACTCTAATATTCACTAAAAGGTTGATTTACAGCCTTTTGATGGAGAACCCTCTTTAAATCCAGTTTTGGTCACTTTTTGTAACAACCTGGACCCGAACAGCCACCTGAACAGTGCTAAACGGGTCGGGTGATACTACCTTAGGTGCACCTATCCGAACACCAAAGTCTGCTGACTAGCAGCGAGGGTCTTATAGGTATAGTGGGGAGGCTATACCCTCTTAGAGGATAATAATAATGGTACTGGTCCGAGTATAATAATAAAGATACAGCGGAATAAATGACTCAGCAGACTCAAACCAGACCCGCAGAGCGGAAGCAAAATCAATATCGATAAACAATGGAAGCAATAAATATAAACAACAGCAGTGGAAATAAACACAACAACATGTTGATCACATGTAACTACCACTAAGCAACAAAACATGCATTCAAAGCAGGTCATACATATCTGAATATAAAAAGGTTCCAATGACTAACCAACTATAGCTACAACAGGTAAGCATGCTGATACAAGAAAAGAAAACAAAATAGAGTAACTCCAGCTAGGTAAGACCTCATGGTCTATACCATCTCCATGCAACAACTAATGAAACCTAGCTCCCGAATTTGGCCTCTTTCCTGCACGTAAATCCATAAAGTCTGCACGTGTCTCGAAGGGCCCGTGCAGGGTGTGAGACAAATCTCAATAGGATACCACCCAATGGTGCGTATCTAATATAGGTGTTTAAGCAGGCATTCATTTATAAGAAAAATAGTAAACAAAACAATGCACAAATAAACACTAACTCCACTGGTGCTCAGTAGCCACCATGGAGTGTCACCTGCTTTGGCCAATGCCAGAATCTCTATCGTATAACCCGACACCATGTGCCCCCTGACACCGCGTGTCTCAAGTATCGACGTCCTGAAGGCACGCCCAAGAAGTAACCTGGAGGAACAACGATGCTTGTCCTCAAATAAATAACCGAAGGGACAACGGTGTTTGCCCTCAAATAAATAGATGGAGTGTCAGTGATACCTTCCCTCAAATCAAGAAACTGGAGGGACGACGATATCCACCCTCAAATAATTAACTGGAGGGACAACGATATCTTCCCTAAAATCATGGAGAGCCTCAGCCCCCAACCTGATAGCCTCAAGCTATCCCCTAGAGGGTCCTCACCTCCCACATAGCTTCCTACGACAAGCACCCCCAAACCAAAATTACCTAAACCGCAACTAATGGGGGCCTCTACCCATACGAGTGGTCAAAACCACCTCATCACGGAGTCTCTCTATGTGCACACTACTCAAAGTTTCCGGATGAGTGGTAATCACCAAAAAAAGTTCCCAAGCCACAACACCTCTAACACCTCATGTCCCTGCGACCATGCCACTCAAGTCTGATGGCCTTGCCATCCCAATAACCTAGGCCACGCCTAACCTAAAAATCGTACTGCCTCAAGCCGATGTCCATGATGCCCAATCCCATGGTCAAAACCATCCAAAGGGTATAGCATATGCAATTCAGCAATTTCAAATATAACATATTTAAAAAGAAAACATAAACAGGCAAAACATTCTACACAGTTGAATTTCCCTATGCAAGGTGTTGTCCCATAACAACATTGAGGTCTTGAATGCCTCTAACAAATTTCTATCAAGTTCATTAAACCAAACTCAACAGTTTAAAGCATTATAATTCAAAAAATAACCGTTTTGGCATTCCCCGACCAAAATGCCCTGATGAGAAATGACCCCTCACCCAGCCCCACTCAAGAAAAACTGGTAACGGGGCATACCCAAAGGCATCCCATAGGCCAAAAAATAAATTCAATATGAAATAGCAGATAAAACAGGTCCCGTTCAAAATACCTGAAAATGCACCGAAGGCCGTGTTACCCAAATGACTACGAAAACACAAAAAGAGGTATTCACCACCTACTTGAGACTCATATGATGCTACTCCTCCGGTAACAACCTCTAATTCAGTCTAAAACGCAGTAGATCTACAAAAGAGTCAAAACCGCTCAAAACCCTATAACTCGTTCTAGAACAAAAATCAAACAAAACGGCTCAAGAGGAATTGAGGACTTACCGAGGGGGTTCCAACTCATTAAACTGTGATCGAATCCGACTTCAGACGAAGATCCGGGAGAGAAGAGAAGCTTCAACCGACTTGGTTCATGAAACCCGGTGGAACAAAATGAAGTTTCTCCTCAAAATAAGGCTACTGCCCGTTTTAACGCAAAAAAGAAACTACAAGGCGTTTACTTTAGGAATACACACCATTTATATCATTTAACTGTTCATAAGACGGCTGGAATTCCACCGACTTACTTTCCAAAACCTACCGACATGAGTACATGGTGTGTACCTAGGGGTACACGACATGTACTTGATTTTCCTTCTCTTCCTCACCGACTTACCCACACACCATGTATTTCTCTATTACATAGTTAGAATACACGGTGTGTCCAGGAGGAACATGACGTGTACTTGGTTAAACAATTCTACCCGTCCAACAGGCCTACACGCCATGTATGTTCTCCACAAGGTCAGGGGTACACGGCGTGTCGATAACTACACGCCGTGTAATAAGAAATTTATACATGGTCATCACATGGAATGTACTCGGTGA
Source organism: Viscum album (assembly GCA_963277665.1). NCBI lineage: Eukaryota > Viridiplantae > Streptophyta > Magnoliopsida > Santalales > Viscaceae > Viscum > Viscum album. Next base: position 559,157,340 of record OY728138.1, read on the forward strand.
GAACACGGTTGATAACTCGCTTAACATATACATGGTGTGTAGTTGTGAAATTTCCAGGAACTGCCCATTTTCTCCAGTTTCCTTAGAAACAAGTCAAAAATTCAAACAGGGTCGAGATTTTGACCCGTTCTAAAATCCCGGGTTCTTACACTTTTATACGTTATATTTGACGAAATAAAAATTTTCTTTAGAATTGGGACACCAAAATTTACTTTGGGTAATTTTTTGGTATTTTTCTGATAAAATTCATTTTTTAATAGTGAAAAATACTGTATTTTAATTCAAATATGCTTTTTAATATAATTTATTTATATGGTTAGATTATCTTTTTAATTGGTTTTAAAGTGTAATGAGATTATATTTTTACCATTTAATACAATGATGGTCATTGTAATTAATTTCACTTTGAAATTGTATATAAACAAGTGTCAATCTTTTGATAGATATTATTTCTTAAAAACACGCTATTTGTTTTAACAACGAGAATTAATTTTAAATTAATTAATGAAACTTCTATGTTTTGAATTTTGTAAAACAGATATCATTTTTGAATTTGGAATATCAAATATATCTTAGGCTGAATTTTTGTTTTTTTTCTGAAAAACATCAATTTTTGATGAATAGTGAAACCACTAAGTAGTAGTTAAAAAACTGACTTTTTCATTTAAATGAAATTTTAACACTTCTGTGAATTGAATTTTAAAAATATGACATACATGGTTGTTATTAGTAAGTAAAGTGTGGTTCAATAAGATGAAAATAATTTTTGGTGAATAGTAACTTTTTGACTTATTTACCGCGTTTAAAGGTAAATAGAGTAATTCAAGGTAAAAAGAATATTATAATAATACAAATTTACCTTAACACTTCTCCTAAACTTATTAAATGAGTTATGGACGACCATGAGCATCCTTGGGTCGATTTTGGGACCCCATGGAGCCACTTGGGAGTAATAATGACACTTTAGATTAATTAATTTAAAGTAAAGACAAAAATGACATAAACAAATATCTTTTAGTAAAGTAATTTTTACATGGGGTTATATAAGTTATATTTAAGAATATAAATATTCATTGTAAATATAAAAATATTTCCTACATCATGGTATTTTTTTTATAATTTTCAGACATCAAATAAATAAAATTAATTATGACACAAAAATGATGCAGTATTTACCTCATTAATAAATGATTTAAATAAATAAGATTATAAATATTAAAATAACATCCAAAACCTGTCTAATTATTATTGGGTTAATTTATTTCGACCATGAGTAATATTATCTTTGACTTTAATTAGTTTTGGACCTTTAGAAACCGAAAATCATTATATAATAAAATAATATTTTCACACTTTCCTAAAGAACCCCTCCCCTTATAAAAAACCCTCAATTCTAACCCATTACTCACACTTCTCAAGCCCCTTTAATCATCAATAACCTTCCCAAATAATCTCTCAAGATCCCTATATTACTCCTAGAAGCATTACCTTAGGCCGAAGGCACTTCAAGAATCCCTTTTGGTTCAAGCCAAAGAGAGTTACCCGAATTAAAGGTAACGATTTCTCTTAAATTATTTTATTTTATTTTAATTCTCCAACCCCTAAACTCTTTTTATTATTTTATTTTATAACAAAACCAGTATCATAAATATAATAGGATGTTTTTATGAGAATTATTCGAACTACACTTACACACACCTCCATCTAATGGGTAAAGAACATACTGTTTCTGTGGACGACGAACTACTGCCTCACGAAACGATGATTGTTCAAATATCTCCTACCTCCTATCATGGTGGCCATTATGATGGAACTATATTTATATATGATATATAACTATTATGTTTATGTTTTATGTATGCTTCTTTATTTTTTCATTTATATCATAACTGTATAGTTTCCATTATGGGTAAACATGATAATTTCATTTGAGGAAGTGCGGACTACCACCCCCTCAAAGTGATATGACTCATTCATTCCATACATGGGATGTATAAAGGATGGAGTTAATAAAATTATATATTATATTATACTGGAATTATAATATACCTATGCATCACTATGTTTTCATTCCATTAAATACAAAATTGAAATGAAAGTAGCGTTCATGTGTACGTACGACTTACCATCTCCATGAACAGTGCATTTCATTTCTTACCTCTAAATGTTATGTAATATTATAAATACATATATATACTGGATATGTATGATATATATTATATATAAATCATGAATATAATTCTGGAGATAATGGAATCTTGACCACATGGACAACTTGTAATTATAAGGTGTTCATTTTTGACTCAAGTACCAAATATCAACAAAACGACCATTATTAACTTAAATAATTACATAATGTTTATAACATGGTGATAAGTGATATAAAAGGAATAATAATCTTGAAAAAGGTTCTTAATCAAGTATAAATTAACTTAAGTTTATTATTCAGGAAGAACAATGAACAAACAATCAAGTCAGACACGAGGTAAGGGGCTTTCTTATCTTACTTTTAATTCCGTGAGATTTCCATTGTTTGCCACTTATTTATTGAATGTGGTGTATTGTGTACTTCCATTTGATATATATTATCATTATTATATTTATATTCATGGTATTATGTGATTAATTTGGTGGTTATTAACTTTTGGTCATACAAATCGATTGATTACAATGTGGTAAGGGGTTTTCAACTCACTTTTTATTCCCGTGAGATTCATGCTATATTGCCACTATTTCCATTTGTGTGGTTTATGTACTGCCCATGATTGTATTAATTGTGTAATATACTTAAATTTATGGGTATTTATATCTTCATTGTATGATCCTTATTTTATGGGGTGTATGTTTTGTAAGATACCAAATCGGTAAGGGAACCTTTCACCCTCCTATTTTTAAAAGACTTATTTTTGTTATGTATTTTAATTTACATCTTCTTATGTTGGGATATGTTATTATATATCCTTATTTTTGTAAATTTTATGTCCATGTGATTAGATACCCTTTTCTATCTCATCAATTCATTTTCTGAATTTTAAAGTGACGCTGTTAGGCTGTCAAATTTCTGTAAGGGAACTTCTTCACCCAATTTCAATTCTTTGGGTTAAACTTCTACTTCTTGATTATGTCATGATATGAATATGTGTGAATAACCTATGATTGTTTCACACTTAATATCCAATTATATTGATTGCATTCTTATTTTTCACACATTATTATGTAATCGATTTATCCTTAATATAAGGATACAGTTTTTATAAGGGATTTCGTCTCAATTTACATTCCATTGAGGCTTCATTGTTGTTATGTACCAATTCACTCTTATGTGGTGTATATAATGTTCTTTGGCATAATATATCATGAATCCCTTTATTCTCATGATATTATAAAGTTCTGATTAAATGTTATTCCTCAATTATTTGTTTTCAAGCGTCTCTCTTTTTGTTAAAAACTCTTTAACTAAAATATCATTTTAAATGTTTTAAAGATTTATTCTTATAAATATTTCTCATTAATTTTCATGTTTTCAAAATGGTTTTTAGGATTTATTTATATGGACAATAATGTTTTCAAATGGAAATTCATTTAAAATCTTCAAAATGGTATGAGACACTTTGATTCAAAAATCTCTTTATTAAATGTTTTAAATGGTTTTGAAAATGATTTGATAAAGCATTGTTTATTTCAATATCTTGATTTGATATATTGTGATTGGAATGTGGAAATTTTATCTTTCATTTATTCTTGTATTATGTGTTATGAATATGTTATGGTTATTGGGAATTATTTACATATACAGGTGGTTCCGTGATAAACCTAGGGTGGGTGAGCCGAGATAGCTCTCCAATGCATTGGTTAACGTGACAGAGGTAAACATGAATGTTTCTCCTAAGATATTTAGGGAATATACTATGATAGGTATTCAAAATGTGACTCCCTATGTAGCTGTGATAGCTACAATTTAATTATGATATGGATGCCTCAAGTTACCTTTATGATTTATGATTACTATGTGTTATTCATAAATATTATGATTTCAGAAGGTATGTTATGATTGAAAATTATGGTTTCATTGATTTGTATTTATTGATGGGTTATTTTTTCCTTTCCTTATTTTATAACCCTTACTGATCTTTTAAGGCTAGGTCCTTATATTCTTGGACTTCCTAGTTCTAGAAACTAAGTCTATTGTGACAATTATAGTTCCAAACTTATGGGTTCTGTAACGACCCAAAGTTTTTCAATGGAAATTCCCTTCTTATAATTATGTCATAGAATAACATGAAAATACAAGATAATGAACTACTAAGTGATAAGTGACCTTTAAACATAAGTTTGTTACTTCTGTGTTTGGAATTTTGAAAATCTGACAAACACGGTTGTGTTCAAGATGATTTTTGGAGTCTAATAAAACAAAAATAATTTTTAGTGAATAGTAACCTACTTTTATTAATAGTAACATACCCTTATGAATAGTGATATACCATAATTAATAGTAACCTTACCTATGATAGTATAAAAATAATATTCAAGTGAAAGTATGATGTACCAATATTTTAGAATAAGCAAATGAATGTTTTAAAACTGTTTTTTAGTAATAAACCATGATTTTAATTAAATATTAAATTAATCATATTTAGAAAATTATTTTTGAAAAATAGACTTCATTTTTGGATTCTACACGTCGAAAAATGGTTGGGGTAAATTTTTGGGATTTTTCTGAAATACTTGAATTTTTGATGAATAGTGAAATACCGTAATTTACAAAAAATAAGCTAAATAAGCTAATTATAGAGTCATGTGTGACGTTCTGATGATGTAAGCCCACTTGTTTCGGGATAACATGATAAAATTAGTATTCTTGGTCATTCAAGACTCACTATTCCTTGTCTCAGGGGAAATTAATAAACTAATTAATTTTATATTAAGGAAACCCCTCTCCCCTCAACTATAAAAACCACCCTTCACACCCTCATTTCCTCACACCTCTCAAGCTACAATCCTTCTCTAAACTATGAAAAAACATATTCCCTAGCCCCTATACCATGTTTAAGAGTTTCTGGTCTCATCAAAAGACCAAGCCTAGCTTCTTTAAGGAGAATCTCAAGAGGAGGATTTAAGAGGTAATTTCTCTCCCTCTTCTCCTTTAATTTCCTTTCAAGTTCAAGTTCATTTCTTGATCTATCCCTAACTATATTCATTCAAATGGTATTGTAACTCCATTATTATACATCTATTTTAATTTTATGATGCTAATGGGATATTATATCATCCAACCCCATTTCCCTCTTCCTTTTATTTTATTAAAGAGAACGTTGTTCGTGATGTGTTAATTTATCACCTTCAAGAACGACATGCTTTCTTCTTCCATTTCTACCTTTAGATCTGGTCATGAAACTATTTTTATGGTTGAAAAAGAAATTTTTATATGTATTATTTCCTATTTAAAGTTCTGGAAATAACTTATGTCCATATTACTAAGTTATAAATTAAAACAAGTTCGTTGTGATTGAAAAACCGCCCAAATTAACCCAAATAATCATCATTTAATTCTTATCTAATGATTCATCCAAATGGATATAATATGATTCATTATAAAATCATTAAATATCCTATAATATAATTAATAACATGTAATATCAGTTCTGGATGTTTACCCATGTTCTACCCAAACTTCAATTTAAGAATACAAGTGAACCACTCAAGAAAACCATAAAAACAAACATTCCCGAATAATGTTTTAAACTCTATAACTCATCCAAAGGCACATAAAATCACTTAATGAAACAATAATGAACCATATTAATGTACAAAAGGTTATTTATTTCTAATTAATGAATATAATGTCATTATACAGGACATTAAAGAGAAGGAAGCATTCAGATACAAGGTAAGAGGAAATTCTCGAACCCAAATTTCATCCTTCGGGTTCTCCCTCTTTCACTCCAATTTTGATATGGTTACTCCTAAAAAATAACCTGTTTATCATTTTCTTTACTTTTCTAGGATATAAATGTTTACCACTATTGTTTATGTCAAACAAAATGTTTTCGAAAAGAAATCTTCTTTTAAGAACTCACCTTTTACTTCTCATTCAAGGTTGATGGTTCTTGTATCAAGTATGTTATTCCCTATTTGTTTTGGGAACCCAAAGTTTATGAATGTGTTCTTATGATATGAAACCCATTCCTTTCCATGGGTTATTTATGTTCATTATTGATATATGTTCCATGTGTAAATCATTATAATGACAATTTTATGATTATAGTGCAATATGAATGTTTGAATGTGACGGGTGTGCTCAGAATTATACAGCACTCCAATGCATTGGGTAAAGTGATGAATATCATGACTAAATGTGAAATGATGTGTGAAAAAGATGATATCTTGGTTCACAAGTATGTGTGGTAGTTAACCACTAAGACATGGTGTTTCATTTTTATGCATTGCCACATTTCAAGTCTTATATTTATGCTTCCTCTCATGTTCATGATCTTTTTACCATGTTATTATTATGCTCACCCCATGCTATATTGTTCTTATCTATCCTCTTACTGGGATTCTATCTCAACCCTTTTTATGTATATCCTTAGGTTTCTACATGTACTAAGGAGAGGAAAAGTTCCAATAAGAAGCTAGAGAAGAAGAAATTAAATAAATGTTTATGCTTGGCGTTGTAATTGTTATGTATGGTCCTAGTTTTCCCAAGACACTAAACCTTTGGATCCTCTATGTGTAATAATATTATGTTTTTTATCTTTAAAATGATGTAATATTAATGTAAGAAAAGTCAGGGTCGCTATAGTTGGTATCAGAGGAAAGGTTTAGTTAATTTGGGAATTAGGATTAGTGAACCCTAGAGAAAACCTCTAGCATGAGACTAAGTACAAATATGCACACAAGAGTATATACATAAGGATCCTATATGTTATGATTTTAGTATAAATTGTTCAAATAAATAAGTTATTTATTCATGGATTGTTGAATTATGTTTTGTTCTAACCTTTTCTATACAAGAAAATGGTGGGAACCAGGAGAAATCAGGCCAACAACTCTTGCGAGGGCCAATGCAACGATTGCCTGAATGACATCCCCAATGATTTGGGAGGTGGAGTTCAAAACTTCATGGTGATGATTACCCAATTATCTCAGGTTATGAACAATAACCATAATAATGGGGAACATCCTCCTTCACTAGAGAGGGAGAAACCAGATATCGAATGTTTTATGAAGCAACGACCACCGAGGTTTAATGGATCTTCTGATCCACTAGCTACGGAATAGTGGGTCAACTCCATGGAGAAGATCTTTTATGTTCTTCATTGTTCTGAGATGGAGAAGGTGGACTTATCTGTTTATCATCTAGATGGATAATCCTATCAATGGTGGGATTTGATTAAGAACACCAATCCAAGCGAGGAAATTGAAGAGATGGAATGGGAAGACTTTAAGATAATGTTTCTTAACAAGTATTTCCCAAGAACTCTTTGCACAAAGATAAAGAGAGAATTCATAGAGCTCAAGAAAAAATAAAGAGAGTCTGTCACAACCTATGAAGCGAATTTCACAAGGCTTCCATGGTATGCTTTGGGTTTTGTTATCAACAATGATAGAAAAATTGATAGATTATTTAGTGGATTAAAGACACACCTTCGAAAGGCTCTTGCAATTTGAGACTTTGGGATTTATGAAGAAGTTGTTCAGTGTGATCTCAAAGTGGAGATGGAGTTTGGAGAATGGTCCCATGGATATGGTGATAAGAAATGAAATATGGAGTTTCAAGATGGTGGATCTAATGATAAAGTTGAGAAGAAAACTCAATGAGCCACATGCCAAAATTGTGGAAAGTAGCACCATGGGAACTACCTCAAAGGGATGGGGAAATGCTTCAAGTGTGGGAAATAAGGACATCCTGCTCAAGAGTGTAAAAAAGACACGAAAAGGAAGGAGAATGTAGCTGATGAAAGGAGAGAACCACTCATGGTTCAATGCTACAATTGTAGGGAGATAGGGCACTATGCAAAACAGTGCACTAAACCTCGAGTTCTCAAGGGTAATCAGCATCAGCAGCCACCAAAGCCAAAAGAACAAGGGAAGGATTATGCCATCACTACTACGTAAGTGGAGCAAGATAATGAAGTCATACAAGGTACACTTCCTATTCACTCAATAATGGAAAAAGTCTTATTTTATTCTGGTTCTACGCATTCCTTTGTATCTTGAAAGTTTGCTAGAACTATAGAATCGAAGCCCCAAAACCTTGAAGTAGAGATATATATAAAAAAAGTGGTGCAATCATTGAAACCCAAGTGTTTGACTCTTCTCCTATTGACGTATATGGGAAGATTATTCTGGAAAATCTCTTAATACTTACCTTGGTGGAATTTGACACTATAATGGGAATGGATTGGCTCTCGTTATATAGATCACATATCAACTATAGGGAAAAGGAAATATCTTTTCATATTCCGAACCATCCCATGATCCTCTACAAATTCATGGAAGATCATAAATCTCCTTTGAAAAATCCTTCAATGGTTTGGGTGTTGATTCCCTACGAAGAAGCATACCTCTCCCAAATGGTTGAGTCGAAGGAAAGTGCCAACCTTGAGGAAATGATCATCGTGAGGGAATACAACGATGTATTTCCCAAAGAATTACCCGGAATTTCCTTGGTTCATGAGGTAGAGTTCTCAATTGAACTCATACCCGGAGCTACACCTATCTCTAAGTGTCCCTATAGGATGTCTCCTATAGAACTGGAGGAGTTAAAGAAGCAGCTTCAAGAGCATCTGGACAAAGGATTCATACTCCCTAGTGCATCACCTTGGGGTGCGCCAGTTCTCTTTGTGAAGAATAAGGATGGAACAATACGGCTGTGTATCGATTATCGGGAACTCAACAAGATCACTATAAAGAACAAGTATCCTCTCCCTAGGATTGATGACTTGTTCGATCAGTTAAGAGGAGCTCAATACTTCTCAAAAGTGGATCTTCGTTCTGGATATCATCAGGTAAAGATGAAGAAGGAAGATATTCAGAAGACTGCCTTCCAAACAAGGTATGGGCACTATGAGTTTTTGGTGATACCCTTTGGACTTACTAATGCCCCTGCAATCTTCATGGATTTGATGAATAGAGTCTTTAGACATTACCTCGACAAATTTTTGGTAGTGTTTATTGATGATATTCTCATATACTCTAAGAGAAATGAGGAACATGAAGAATATCTAAGACTTGTGTTGGCAACATTGAGAAAGGAGAAGTTGTACGCCAAGTTCAGAAAGTGTGACTTTTGGATGAAACAAGTAACATTATTCGGACATGTGATCACAAGTGAGGGAATTTTTGTGGATCCTTCAATGAAAAAGGTGATTGAGGAATGGACCAGGCCCTCTAGTGTCATAGAAATACGTAGTTTTCTTGGATTAGCGAAGTACTACCGATGTTTTTTGAAAAAATTCTCACAATTTTCAAGCCCTCGAACTATGTTAACAAGGAAAGGGGTAAAGTATGTATGGATAGAAGAATGTAAGGGAAGCTTCAAGGAGATAAAGAGAAGGCTGATCACTGCACCTGTACACACACTACCGAAAAGTGGAGAAAGTTTTGTGATATATAGTGATGCTTAAAAGAAAGGCTTGGGTTGCGTACTCATGCAAAATGATAATGTGATAGCCTACTCCTCAAGACAGTTGAATATCCATGAGCAGAACTACTCGACGCACGATCTAGAGCTGGAAGCCGTGATTTTTTCCTTGAAAATCTGGCGCCACTACCTTTATGGTGAGAAGTGTGACATATAAACTGACCATAAGAGCCTAAAGTATATATTCAAACAAAAGGATCTCAACATGCATCAAAGTAGATGGTTAGAGATAATCAAGGATTATGATTTCTTTATTCACTACCATCCTATAAAGGCAAACAAGGTAGCTGATGCTCTAAGTAGAAAAGAACCCACTACTCTATCCATGTTACAGATTGAGAAATACCCTATCTTCTTAGACATACAAAGGATGGATTTGGAAATCATAAGGGCAGGGGATAAATCCTACCTTGCCCAAATGATTGTGAAACCATCCATCCAGGAGAAGATTAAGGAAGCACAAAGAGATGATGTGGAGATACAAAAGAGGGTGAATGCAGTAAGGGAAGGGAAGCTGCAAGAGTTCCATATCGATGATTATGGTGTGATTCGGTTTGGAATGCGGCTTTGTGTGCCTTCATCACCCGGGATAAAGAAGGAGCTATTATACAATGCACATAACTCAACATTCTCTATCCATTCTGGGAGTACCAAGATTTACCGTGATCTATAAGAACACTTCTGGCGGGATAACATGAAGAAGGATATTGCGGTATATATATCAAGGTGCTTGATATGTCAGCAAGTTAAAGCTGAGCAAAAAAAGTCCAAAGGTATGATGCAACCATTGTCTATACCCATGTGGAAATGGTAAAATGTTACTATGGACTTTGTCATGGGTATCCCGAAGACGTCAAATGGAAATAATGTGATATGGGTTGTGGTTGACCGACTCACCAAGACTGCCCATTTTATTGCCATTCGGGAAGATCTCTCGCTTGAACAACTTGCAAAGATATATGTGAAGGAAGTGGTGAGACTGCACGGTGTTCCAATCTCAATTGTCTCTGACCGTGATCCAAGGTTCACATCTAAATTCTGGAGGATCCTTCAACATGCTTTGAGTACTGAATTAAATTTCAGCATGACCTATCACCCCCAAAATGATGGCTAGTCTGAAAGAACTATTCAGATGCTTGAAGACATGCTAAGATACTGATCTCTAGAATTCAAAGGTGGATGGGATCAGTATCTCCCATTGGTTGAGTTCTCATACATCAATAACTTCCACTCGAGTTTTCAGATGGCTCCATATGAATCTCTATATGGAAAGTGATGTAGAACTCCAACCTGTTGGGATGAAGCCAGAGAAAGAAAGCTACTTGGACCCGATCTTGTGCAAGAGATGACAGAGAAGGTTGAAGTCATCCAGAAACACATCAAAGATTCTCAAAGTCAGTAAAAGAGCTATGCTAACAACTGTCGAAGGGACTTGGAGTTCGACGTTGGAGATAAAGTCTTCCTTCAGATATCTCCATGGAAGAGAGTCATGCGATTCGGGAAGAAAGGGAAGCTAAGCCCAAGGTATATTGGCCCCTTTGAGATCCTTTACCGCATAAGATCCGTGGCCTATCATCTTGAACTTCCACCGAATATGTCTCAAGTCCATAATGTGTTTCATGTATCACTCCTAAGGAAGTACATACTGGATGCCTAAAATGTACTAAACTCAGAGGTGGTACAACTGGAAGGTGATATTTCCTATGAGGAAAAGCCGGTAAAGATTCTGGATTGAAGAGATAAGGTTCTACACAACAAGACAACCCATCATTTCAAAGTGTTGTGGAGGAACCATAAGTTTGAGGAAGTGAATTGGGAACCATAAGAGGCAATGAAGGAGAAACACCCTCACCTATTTGTGTAAAGTGAAATTTCTGGGGAGAAATTTCTTAAGGGGGGAAGAATGTAACGACCCAAAGTTTTTCAATGGAAATCCCCTTATTATAATTATGTCATAAAGTAACATGAAAACACAACATAATGAACTACTAAGTGATAAGTGACCTTTAAACATAAGTTTGTCACTTCTGTGTTTGGAATTTTGAAAATTTGATATATACGGTTGTGTTCAAGATGTTTTTTGGAGTCTAATAAAATAAAAATAATTTTTGGTGAATAGTAACCTACCCTTATGAATAGTAACATACCCTTATGGATAGTGATATACCCTAATTAATAGTAACCTTACCTATGATAGTATAAAAATAATATTCAATTGAAAGTATGATTTACCAATATTTTAGAATAAGTAAATGAATGTTTTAAAACTGCTTTTTAGTAATAAACTATGATTTTAATTAAATATTAAATTAATCATATTTAGAAAATTATTTTTGAAAAATTTACTTCATTTTTGGATTCTGCACATCGAAAAATGGTTGGGGTAATTTTTTTGGGATTTTTCTGAAATACCTGAATTTTTGATGAATAATGAAATACCGTAATTTACAAAAATAAGCTAAATAAGCTAATTATAGATTCATGTGTGATGTTATGATGATGTAAGCCCACTTGGTTCGGGATCACATGATAAAATTACTATTATTGGTCATTCAATACTCACTATTCCTTGTCTTAGGGTAAATTAATAAACTAAAGAATTTTATATTAAGGAAACCCCTCTCCCCTCCACTATAAAAACCACCCTTCACACCCTCATTTCCTCACACCTCTCAAGCTCCAAGACTTCTCTAAAATCTGACCAAACATATTCCCTAGCCCCTATCCCACGTTCAAGAGCTTCTGGTCTCATCAAAAGACCAATCCTTGCTTCTTTAATGAGAATCTCAAGAGGAGGATTTAAGAGGTAATTTCTCTCCCTCTTCTCCTTTAATTTCCTTTCAAGTTCAAGTTCATTTCTTGATCTCTACCCAACTATATTCATCCAAATGGTATTGTAAATCCAGTATTATACATATACTGTAATGTTATGATTCTAATGATATATTATATCATCCAACCCCATTTCCCTCTTCCTTTTATTTTATTAAAGAGAACGTTGTTCGTGAGGTGTTAATTTATCAGCTTCAAGAACGACATGCTTTCTTCTTCCATTTATACCTTCAGATCTGGTCATGAAACCATTTTTAGGGTTGAAACAGAATTTTTATATGTATTATTTCATATTTAAAGTTCTGGAAATAACTTATGGCCATATTACTAAGTGATAAATTAAAACAAGTTTGTTGTGATCGAAAAACCGCCCAAATTAACCCAAATAATCATCATTTGATTCTTATCTAATGATTCATCCACATGGATATAATATGATTCATTATAAAATCATTAAATATCCTGTAATATCATTAATAACATGTAATATCAGTTTTGGATGTTTATGCATGTTCTACCCAAACTTCAATTTAAGAATACAAGTGTACCACTCAAGAAAACCATAAAATCAAACATTCCCGAATAATGTTTTTAAACTCTATAACTCATCAAAAGGCACATAAAATCACTTAATGAAACCATAATGAACCATATTAATGTAAAAAAGGTTCTGGATTTCTAATTAATGAATATAATTTCATTATATAGGACATTAAATAGAAAGAATCATTCAGATACAAGGTTAGGGGAAATTCTCAAACCCAAATTTCATCCTTCGAGTTCTCCCTCTTTCACTCCAATTTTGATATGGTTACTCATAAAAAATAATTTTTTCATCATTTTATCTACTTTTCTGGTATATACATGTCTACCACTTTTGTTTATGTCAAACAAAATCTTTTCCAAAAGAAATCTTCTTTTAAGAACTCACATTTCACTTCTCATTCAAGGTTGAAGGTTCTTGTATCAAGTATGTTATTCCCTCTTTATTTTGGGAACCCAAAGTTTATGAATGTATTATTATGAGATGAAACCCATTCCTTTACATGGGTTAGTTATGTTCATTATTGATATATGTTCCATGTGGCAAGCATGATAATGATAATTTTATGATGTGATGGGTGCGCCTGGAATTATATAGTGCAATATGAATGTTTGAATGTGATGGGTGTGCCCAGAATTATAAAACGATCCAATTCATTGGGTAAAGTGATGAATCTAATGAGTAAATGTGAAATGATGTGTGAAAAAGATGCTAGATTGGTTCAAAAGTATGTGTGGTAGTTAACCAATAAGACATGATGTTTCATTTTTATGCATTGTCACATTTCAAGTCTTATATTTATGCTTCCTCTCATGTTCATGATCTTTTTCCCATGTTATTATTATGATCACACCATGCTATATTGTTTTTATATATCCTCTTATTGGGCTTCTTTCTCACCCCTTTTGATGTATATCCTCAGGTGGCTACACGTACTAAGGAGAGGACAAGTGACAATAAGAAGCTAGAGAAGAAGAAATTAAATAAATGTTTATGCTTGATGTTGTAATTGTTATGTATGGTCCTAGTTTTCCCAAGACACTAAACCTTTGGATCCTATATGTGTAATAATATTATGCTGTTTATCTTTAAAATTATGTAATAATAATGTAAGAAAATTCAGGGTCGCTATAGGTTTTTATTATGAACTTGAGGTTCTGGAATTATCTTCCAGTTCAAAATATCGATTCTTTCAAATTTATGGTTCTAAGAACAACAAGTGAAATAAATTATTTGGAAGTAGAAGCTCATAGTGTGTAGTTTAATGACTTTAAAATGTTGGTATTATTTAGATGATTTATAGGTTTCTTATTTTTGGTTTACTAAGTTTCATAACAACCACGATCTAGTGGTGTTGAGCTCGATTAGAGATTGTGAAAGGTTCCAGACCCCTCCTAGGTGTTCAAACCCATCCTTATATACTTTTCCTTGTAAAGTATTTTAGGAAGACAATACTATCCTATTTATTATTTTAATATTCAGTGAGAATTCATTATTTTTGGATGATGGAATTGTAAGAGGGTTTGGTATACATTAATCTTTCAATGATAGAAAGATTTGGATTTTTAGAGGATGCATGTATTGATACTCTTTGAGAGTCTATAAGTTATGTTTATGGGAGTCATCCCAAAGCTAAGTTATTAGTATAATGAAAATACAAGATATAAAACACAAATATTTTCTTGGAAGTTGTTTACAAGTTAGAAGATGCACGACTAATATGATAGATATCAAACACTACAATCTATTTTAATGATTTAGATCAATGAGTCAATGCAATTCGATTGGTTCCCAATTCCATATATATCATTGTGTAGGAAAGGGATGGTAGGAGATTTTTGGGATCAAAAGGTTTGTTCAAAATATTTTTTTCCCAGATGCTTCGAAAATCCCATAACTAAAGAGAGGGTAGATTTTTTAACGTTGAGTGTTATCCAGCCTAATTGAGTCATGATTTTTTTTATTTGGGGGTTTCATCACCCAACTTCAAAGAAGGGGAGTGGGTGATTTGTTTGTGGAATAATTTACTGGAAACACTCATGATCACTTTCCATGGTGACGGTTCTATTCAGTTAAAAAATATATGCTTACATGAATTCAAGGAGTGTGGCACAATCCCAATTTTTCAGAAGGTGATTCTGGTGACTAGCTGGAGAAGTGATTGAAGATTTAAAGTTGGAATGGGAATTCACATAGTTGGGATACATGGTTGTGGAAAAGTGTAAAATATGAAGGTTTTTATATTGATGAATTTTTTAGAATGAGAAGGCATGCCGAGAGACATAGAATTATGGAATTAGGAGGATGTAGAATGGGTTTCTTGATCACATAGATGTGATAAGGGGTACAAACTGTTAGTTGTTGAAAGGATTAATAAAACCCAGATACATGGAGTGCTAAATTTATGGTGAGTGCAGTCTTGGATGAAGTGAAAGGTTTCCTTGGTTTTGGAAGGAGAAGTCACATTTAATAAAAATCTTGTTCAATTCTTATTGTTTTTATAGGGCTATTATACTACTTTATACCTTCAACAACGTTACAACACTAGAATATGGGTGTTTCTTCCTCAACCACAAGTATGATGTGTTTCATATCCTTTGTTGAAGAAGAATAATGGTTGATGGAAGATAATGAGATAAAGAATATAAACTTGAGGTCTCGATCTATGAGGTGAAGAGTTCAAAAGCAGTGGGAGTTTCAGAAGATCTACTAGTGAACTGTCTATCAGTATGAGGAGACTTTATGAAGAACACCAAAGTGTGGTGTCATGAAGTAGATAGTAAATTAATTTTATTTGGGGAAGGTATGACTTGTTTTAATATCACATAGATGTTTTTTTAGAGTTACCACATATCACCACGTTGATTCTAGAAGAGGGACAACCACAAGTCCCAAGTTTGTTTCTTTTCTAAGGAGTATAAATGAAGACTTTGGTTCTTACTCTATAACAATGACTTATGGAATTTATTCATAGTTATATAATTTCCATTGTAATTAATAGGATATTTGGATGGTTCATAACCAGGCTTAGATGTAGTGGGAATGAAGGATTATGAATGAATTGGTTGCACTGAATAATGAAGCTTTTGTTTCAGTTTGTTTTAGCGGGATTTTGTTAGTTCAATGATACCATAGTTTCCATATTTTTATTTCATATAGAGGTAAGTCCATTGGTATCACTGAATTTATATATACAAGTATACTCTTAGATTGTGGAATCTTCGTGGCAGATTATTAGGAGTTCAAGGGTTGGATCGAGTGACCATGGATATGGTGAAAAATTTAGATTATTGATGAGAGTTAAATAAATTTAGATGGTTCTCAGGCCTGTTTACTTTATATAAAATTATATGATAAAATTCATAAGTTTTCATGGTTTTATGAAAAGTGTGGTCAGAGTTACAGAATATTATAGGGTGAATTTGTCTTAGTGGATTTGGATGATCACATTTATAATGGAGGACTATATGAGCACTACATTGGGAGAATGAAAGATGTCATTCATAAGTTTCCAGGTCAGACCTTGGTGAATTATTTGAGAAAATCATTCAAGTGGGAGATTATTTTTCTTAAAATATGAAAATAATTCTCATGTGGGATATTGTTAGGTTTTGGGTGTGATAACTATATTTTAGTTAACTATTGGAGGTTTTAGAATATGTATTTCTAGAATGAGACTTATGAAACTAGATGGTGAAGTTTAACTAAATAAAATTCCAGATCTAGTTCAGTGGAAACAGAGAAAAATCCATGTTCCAGACAAAGTGATAGAGGCGGATAATGTCCAAATACAATAAATAAGTTCTAGAGAAAGCAGAGAATCCAATATACAACCAATTCTGACGATGAAGGCTATATAGGATTAAACTATTTTTTGTAGTAGTGGCCTTAGAGTTTCAAAGGGTGTGTTAAATTAATCTAAATGGCCACCGAATATTAATCTAGTAGCATATAATTATTCCAAAAGATTACATAAGTTTGAAATCTATAGGACATGCCACACACATTATGTCATTTTAATGTGTGATATTTATTATTTATTGATTTTTATCTTTATTTATTAATTATGGGGTTAATGTCATTAAACTTTTGTAAAAAATGGTGAGTAATGGGATTTTCACGATTAGTGCATAGTTGGTGCATGGTTAGTAGTAACCATGTGACTTAATTGTACATAGATAGACCCATGGTAGTGTGAGTTGTATGAATAGTGAATGGGTAAGATGAACCATGTGGATTAATCATATATAGTTAGGGGAAACCACACGTATTAAACTCACGTAGAGTGAAAGTGCACAATTATTATCAATCATGCGAATTATTCATATGTGTCTAGGGGAAACCGTGAAAGTATAAAGATGTGTTCTAGTTCTATTCACATGGTTAGTGCATGGTTTAATAAACAATGCAACCAAAACATGTATATTGGCTAGAATATTTAATATGTCAAATTAAAATCCCGACCCTACTCGATTTAACCCATTTTTTTCTTTCTTCCCCCATTTGATCTCTCTAGTTCCTAAGAGTTGACTCTCTTTCACTTCTCCCTCTTTTGGAATTAATTCCTTATGGATCCTTCATCAAGGTTCATTAAGAATACTCAATAAAGTAATTCTCTTATTCCTCTTTGGTCCACTTATTCCATTTTCCTTGAGTTTATTCCTCTCCTATAGATAAGGTGGCCTAAGGTTCATCCTCATTTGAGTTTAAGGTGGAAAATTTTACTTTATAGGGTTTCATTTGGAAATTTCAAGATCCCCATTTCCCTATTTTATTGGAAAATAATGATTATATTTAATATAAAAATGGTAGGTGACTCTATATTTCTTCCCATAATTTATGAATTATGATTTTCTTGGTGATTTTAAAAAAATTTAGTGTATAAATAAGTGATTTTATTCCTATGAGACTATTAGTAATTGCTATATTTTTATTATGTGTTTTACAAGACTTTTGGTAAATGAATTGCTAAAAGAGTATATATATGCTTAGGTTTTATAATATTCCACTAAATGTTTGATGAAATGATTCAATTAGTTTTCCATATAATAGTCAAATATGATTTATAAAAGTTGTTGGTCATGAATTATAATGAATTATTTTTTCAAGATAAATAATATTGAAGCGTTTGTCTTGTGTGAAGGGATTTTCCACTTGAATTGATTTCTTTAAAGTGAAATGGATTTCAAATTTTGTATATGAGTCTTGGTGGATTTTGGAACGACTTAGAGCCTCATGGAAAGCCTTGGGTACTTATTAGGGGACTGGGACTTGTAGCATATTAGTTTTAGAGGAAGGACTTTCCTAATGGACACATTCTTTAGTCCAACCTAATACGAGCACACACTATTGCATGGTAGGACATGGTTAGTGGATAGATCTATCTCTATTTTTAGTCTTTTATGATATGGGTGCACACTAGGGAATTATGTGAATCTACCTATTATATTTTTCATGATTTTGGATACATCCTTAAAATGTCTCTAAACTTTCTTACCTTTATAAATATGGATCCCCCCATGCCACTATATTGATGATTTTTATGCTATTGTTTACTTTTTTTGAGAAAAGTGAGAACAAAGGATCTTATATTGTACAAAATATTATACAATGCAGAAATAAGGAATTTTACATTTGTCAAATGTGGAGGTGCATTGACTCTTATTTATTTTAATTTCATGACTCGTTCATAAATTATTAAAAAGAAAATTTTCATTGTTATTTGTTTATTTTAAATGAAAATATTACTTTAGTATATTATATTTTAAACTAGAAATTTATGTCTTATTTATTAAGTGTTTCATATGGAGTACTTGGTGGAATCTTATTGGGATTGTTATGCTCAAACTCTACATATACCCTTTGGGTGTATATAAATATTGTTTTGATTGATATAGGTAAAGTCAAGGAACCACTTGGATGTGGTGGATAATCATGTTAGCTAGGTTCGAGTTTGGAGGAAGTGACATTGTGGGTGTTAGCACTCATGTCACAAAGTGATGGGTAACACCTATTTTGGTTTATTTTTTCCCAATTTTATAGTAGACTTCTTATTTATGTATCGACTTATGTTTCCCATACCATTTTCCTTCTGTTTTCTCTTTTAGACCATTATATATATATATATATATATATATTCTTAACCACTTGATCATGTTTTTATGTTATGGATAATTATGTTGTTTTGTTAGTAGTCATAATTTATTATGATAGTCTTTTATATTATTCCACGATGGGTTTTATTTATGTTTCCTTAACAATTCATTTAGTTGCTTGACTCAACAATTTATGGTGGGTTCATGTTTGGTTCCTGAGATAGACCCTTAGTAGTTGATTTTATTAGAATAAACTATTCCTAAAGGTGTGTCCTTGATGCCCAGGTACTAATTGTCTTCCCATGGGGATTGGTAATTCCCTTCAAACCCTATCATGGGCTAAATGAGGTACCGAATTGGGGGTGTCCTAGATTGATTCATGAAAAAATGGCACTAGATCCAAATTTTTTATTTATGTTATTTATGCAATTTAAGGTAGAGATAAGATATAATCATTAGGACTTTAGGGGCATGTTAATAGTGAGTGTCTAGTCAACACTCAACGTAATGATCCTTAATTCAACATTTTTTTTAGGAAAAGAGTATTTTGATATAATTTTTTTATTTTAATAAATTTTAGGTTGAGGAATATTGGATTGGAGAGAATTTATAAGGAACAAAATCATGGAATAGGGGATTCAGACCATGCGGTAACCGTGTGACCTATCTTGGGAAGAACTCCAATGTGGCCGCATTCTTGATGCATAATTTTCAATATAATGAAACCAAAATATGCAGCTAAATCCAAACTATTCAATGGGACCCGCATGGTTAACACATAATTTGGTAAACCATACGACCTAACCAAGCATAGTGGAAAATTGAGTGATTTTCTTGTTTTCTTTCTTTTAGATGTTTTTTTTCATGATTCTTATGATTTATCGTTGGATATGTATGGTTTTAATTAATTTAATTTACTTATTAAATTGCTATATTTATTCTTACTTTGATTTCTTATAGTACCATGCCCCTTGAAGACCTCCTGAGAATATTATTTAGGGATTTTTAGATAATTTTATACAAACTAATCCTCCAGTAGATCAAAATATAATCAAGACAGTGGTGTGAACCATTTTAGATATGGAATAAGAAGCAGGTATTTTCCTAAATTAGGCTAAAGATGTAGGTCTATGATCAAGAGAAGATAAGGGTATAACTCAAAAATTCCTTCACCATAGGCCTCTATATTTTTGAGGAATAAACTATCGTCTAGAGGTAGAGGATTGGTTGGAAAATATCAGGATAATATTTAAATTTCTTGAGACCACTAACTCAGTTAAAGTGAAGTGTGTCATGTTCATGCTTGAGGTCCCCAACCAAAAATGATGGGAGTCTATTATTTATGCTAAGATACCTGAGAACCTAGAATTAAATAACATTAAGCTTATGTTCACTTAGTATTTTTACCCTCTTACTACAGTGTTGAAAAAATTTTAGGAGTTTTTATGAATCTAGCAGGGAAACTAGATGATCCTAGAGTATGAAAATTGGTTTGTTAGGATCATCAGTTTTCACCCAAGATGGTTTTAAATGATAGGTTGAAATCCCAATGGTTTCAAATGAGCCTAAAACCTAACATTTGATCCCAAGTATTTTAGTTAAATCTCCCCACCCATGTGGAAGTGGTTTATTGAGCCTTGATAGTGGAAATAGACCAGTTTGGGATATAAGGGGTGATTGACACCCCTCTTATGCCTAGTGGAATTTAAGGAAACTTTCCAAAAAAATAAAATAAAGTCTGATGAATCTAAAAGGGAATGTGGTAATTCCTTTAGGAATCCATCCCAATCCATATCATTTGTGTAACATCCCTAACACGGTACTCCCTCATGCGACTGAGTCAGTTGTCTTGTGACCTTAAGCATGCATCCCCATATGACAGATGATTCCAAATATTTGAAATGGTGTAAGTAATATAGTGGGGAGACTATACCCTTTAGTACAGAGTTGAAAGTAGGGTAAAATAACAACATAGTAGTGAAAACAATAGAAACAATCAATATATACCCATACCAAAATAAATGAAAAATACAATAATCCAATAATAATAAAATCATGTAATGTTAGGAAGAAATATAATTAAATTTTATGCTTAAATTCAAACAAATAAAAGACATTAAGAATTTATAAAAGACTAAAAATATCCTGGTTCTGAACCCCTTTCAGTCCCATCTCCAAGATCCAACCCATATAGAAAGAAATCAACCAACACAAGCCCCATCTCCCTTATCTATATTTAATTCCATGAAATATCTCAGGGTACCAAAGATTTCCTAAATAGGGTGTGAGTATAACTCAGTATGCTGAAACCCATAGCGACTAAACAAATCCTTACTGAAAATATAGTGCATGAAATAAAGTAAAAAACAAGGGTATTAATTTAAAAAATTAATAATGTATATGAAATAATCCTACTGACCCTCAGATTTTGGGGTGACACCCTGGGTCAGCCAAACATGCTTTAGATCCATGTCATAATCTCTATTAAGAGGTGGATCCTCCTATGTTAGGATGAATCACCCAAACCGTTGGATGATCATCCTACATCAGGACGAATCACTAGTATCATGTCTCAAGTAACCCAATGGTATCTATGAGAATTACCAAGCTATAATATCTTATATATTCTTGAGGTGCATGTTGAAAATGGAAAAATCTCAGTTTATATCATTTTAGGCTCCATGTGAATTCCCTTGTTAGAGTCTCTTACAGCTTCCCACGTTCAAGTCGTAAGGTGAGGATCTTAGATCATATCAAGTGCTGGATTCTCTTATGTCAGGAAAAATCACCGGTACCACATCTCATGATAAATTAATTAACCCCTCAGGCATCATGTTAGGAATATTAATGACAATATCCAAACATATGATCTATCACATTTCACAAATTATCCCAATTTGGCCAATTTATCCAGCTATTAATTAACATGGCATTCATTCTCTATTGGTAGATTCTCCCACATAAAGAAAGACCATAACTATCAAATCCACCCATGTTACCGTATCCCATCAATTCCATGTTATTCCAATTCATAAAATTAATTCAATATTCACATTATCAAAACTATTGGTTCATTAATATTTCAAGGGTAAGCTCACCTCATGGGTGGCCTCAATCCTAATCTCAACACTAATGGACTCAATGAGTACTAATGGGGGGACACAAAATGAGGATTTTATTAAGTAGATAATTATCCAATTATTTTGATAGTATGAATGGAATGCCAACACGATCAAAATTATTTCACACAATAAAATAAATTTAAAGATGCATTTAGGGAGTTGTTCCAGACCACCCACCTCAAAGAGGAGAGGGCATGAAAAATTCATCAATGTTTGAGGTACAACCGGGTTATTCCTTCCTCCCCTTAAATTTCAATAAGGAAAATATATTAACAATGACTTGATCCAGTTAGGACGTCCCAATCTAGGGTTCCACACATGGGTAAACCAATGTGAAAAAAGTAGGAGAAGAACTGAGGGTATCGCCTTCAATATAATGATCCGAACCACAAAATCTAATGAAACTAGCTCATCAATCAAATAGGATTACCTTGAGATCACCTAAAAAAGGTATGCAATGAGAGGGATAGGACTATGTGTTATTAGAATGCACAACCATTCCACTGGAGGTTTAAATATAGACAATCATGGCTAATTAATAACATAAATAGGGGATTTACATCATGAAACCCATGATTTCTAGATCCACCAAAAAACCATCTCCTATAATTAAAAACCAATAAAAAATAATATTAAAATGTAAAACTATTTTATGACATACATTTAGGTTTTACAACCTACCATGAAAAAATTTACAGTGTAAGGAGGTTTTATAGGGCCGGATCATCCAATAAATTTACACCGTAAATGCATAATTTACATCATAAATTTTCTCTACAACATGCGGCTCTCTATACTTTAGAAACACTTACCTAAAAACAACACATATTATTCCAAAATCAAAACCAAGGTTCAACAAGAGATAACTAATCTCCAAGAGGTTAACCAAAACTTTAAGAGAGATATACCTATAAAAGATGATATTTTATAATATGAAACCATGGGAAGTGGTCCACTTATCTGCCATCAATGTGGAAAGGTTGTACATGAAAAATCATAGTTTTAGGAATCCTCCAAAGCGTGTCATGATTTTGGGGGAATGGATTATCTCTGACGGTTCTTAAAGGTGAACCTATTGTGGAAGAGTGGTGTAGGATCTTTAGTCCCAAGGTGATCCAAATCTCAGTATGATGCCTCTAAGGTGATGTGACCTCAATCTAAAGGGTGTGGAGGAAGATGTGGTTCATATTATGGGAAGATATATTTGAGGACCTAGCCTCAGGCCAGTAATATGTCTTAGTCTCACTAAAATAATAGGCAGTTGCATATTGTGGATCAATCCCCCATATAATTTGATACATGACCAAGAATTGTGGGAGGTACCATTCTTATTATATCATCTATGAAAACTATTTTATTTGATACAAGTGTATCCCATTTATTTATCTATGTTTGTATCATGGAATTATTGAACCTCACATTCAATCATATACTATATATTATAGAAATATCTACACCTCTTAATAATAAGAAAGATTATGGATTTTTATTTACTTCATGTATTATGACTATATATCAAGTAGAGTTGGCATGAGACTTTATTATCCTCATGATGGACCTCTTTGATGTTATTCTCAGGATGGATTGGATGATCACATTTAAATATTTTATCGATTTTTATGATTTTTGGATGTCCTTAATTACTCTTAATGAGAAATATATGGTGTTCTAAAGAGAATGAGACCTGTGGTCTAGTCAAGTGGGTCCTACTCTTCTCAAGGTCAATAGGTTGATATTTCAAGTATCATCTATTTTAGTAGAGGATGATAAAGGGAATTATAGGAGTGATCTTCCACCCATAATTAGGTAATTTCCTAAAGTGTTCCTAGATGTCTTCTTAGGGATTCCTCCTGACTAGGAAGTTAAGTTTTCTATTGATTTAGTGCCTAGGATGTAGCTAATTACATTAAATTCCTATTTAATATAATCATATAAATTGATGGAATAGAAGATTTAGTTTAATGATTTAGAATCTAAGGGATTCATTTATTCTAGTGTGTATCCATGGGATAAATCTATACTCTGTTAAGAAATAATATATAATTCTTTATTTGTTCATTGACTATTAGAATTTAAAACATATTATTATCAAGAATAAATAACATTTTCCTCAAATTTATGACATATTTGATCAATTAAAAGGTAAAGGTGGTTCTCAAAGATCAACCTCTAGTCAGGGTACCACCGACTCAGGGTGAAGGAGTCTGATATTCCCAAGATTTCTTTTAGAAGTAGATATGATAACTTTAAGTATTTTGGATTCCTTTAATCCTAAATAATTATCTTATAGTGTTCATGGACCTTATGAAAAATATATTCCATTGATAACTCAAGTACTTTGTCGTGATATTCATGGATGACATCTTGCTTTATTCCAAAACTGAAGTAGAGCATAAGCATCCCATGATGATTATTTTTCATAACTCTCCACATTAATCATCTTAATAAAAAGTTATAAAATTATAGATTATGGATCTAAGAATTCAAGTTCTTAGGACATGTGGTGATAGAATGATTAATTTTTATTAACCCCAAAAAGGTGAAAGATATTATGTATAAGGAAGAACCAAATAATTTCTTTGAGATACATAGCTTCTTAGGTTTAGCAGGTTACTACCAATGATTTTTCAAAGACTTCTCTAATCCAGTATCACCTTTGACTGCCTTCACCCAGAAAGGGGTGCAGTTTCTATAGACAGTTGAATGCTAAGTATCTTTTTATGAGTTAAATATTTGATTTAAATCTTCCCCTATTTTGGTTATACATGAGGTTGGATAGAGCTATGTCATGTATTATCATACATTGGGAGTGGATTTGGGTTGTAGTTTATACAGAGTAATCATGTGGTGGCATATGGTTCTCATTAACTTTAAATAAATGATATGAATTACCCAAACCATAACCTCAATCTAGTTGTGGTTATGAAAGCTATAAAATGTTGGAAAAACTATCACTTTGTTAATAAATTCAAAGTGTATACCAGTTATAAAATATTGGGCTATAT
Organism: Viscum album; assembly: GCA_963277665.1. Lineage (NCBI taxonomy): Eukaryota > Viridiplantae > Streptophyta > Magnoliopsida > Santalales > Viscaceae > Viscum > Viscum album. The sequence goes on from OY728138.1 coordinate 559,182,584, forward strand.
TTTCTCTCAGAAATATTTAAAACTCAGGTATAGGTTGTTCAAACATTTTATTTCAACCTTACCTATACATTGAGGAAAGGAAATGTCATCTCTGATGGTCTTAATAATAAGTTTCCATTGAAATCCTTAAAGGAATCCAATAATGAATAGAACCTAATGAGCATCATTTCCAAGGTGCACTTAGAGGTAAAAGAAGAGAAAGTGAACATGTTTCTTTCTAATATTTAGTTGTCACATTCCCTATTTGAGATTATTTTTTAGGATAAACCTAGGGATGAGGAGTACCCATGTATTGGGAGAACTATATATAGTGGGGAGACCACCAATGATTAGTCTCTATCTCGTGAGGGAAATTTCTATTTTAGGATCCTTTATGTGGTTTCTCTATCCATGAGGAAAGTAGTGATGAATATTTCAATAATTATCAGTGGTTGGTTCATATAAGAGATTCCAAGATGTACTATGACATGAGATTTCAATATTGGTCACTTTGTGTGAGGTGTGACTGATAAAACACTATTTTATTGAATATTTTATTGATAATAAATGATATAATTTCTTCACATTGTGTTAAACATGTTTATTTATAAAATATTTGGGATTTGATCATTCATTTGAAAATTTGGTGAAAATTCCAGTTTTACCCTTAATAGTGCACTGTAGTATTTCGAAGATAAATATTTTTATGTTTATTATTTGAATTTGAAATTTTGTAACAGTGTTCCTAACTTAATTATCTACAACTTTTATTCAGGACACTAAAGCTAAAGAGTTCATTTGGTTGTTGAAATTGGGCCATGAATTCAAAGTTGGGCTGGGCTCGCCAGAATGGAGAAGGTTCTGTATTTGGGCCATATCTTCTACATACGGGCTTGGATTGAGCCCCAATTTTGAGGAAAGCTCTGGGACATGATGTGGCACAAATCATCCTTCTGGAAGGCCGGTCAATTAACGCGTTTTGGAGGTCAAATGGGCGGTGCAAGTTGGCATAAAATATTTGGCCGAATTTCCACATTCACACTTGAAACCACTTGTAACCTCTCCTCCCCTCCCCTCTATAAATTGGATTTTTTCTCATTTGGAGGGGTTGGGACGTGAATTGGGAAGTTGAGGGAAGAGGAGAAGTGGATCCACTCCAATTCTCCAACCATTTCAATAAGGGTAGCTCTTGAAGCAAGGATCCCTTCGACGAAGCCTTCTTCTTCTCCTTCATGTTGTAATGATTTTGTTTATGTAATAAACTTCTTTGTTCTTCTTTTATTTCTTCTCTTTTCTTCTGTTTTGTTTAAATTTCTTCTTCTCTTAATCTTCCTAATTGGGCTGGAATTCTTGAGTAGAAGCGTTATTGGGTTATACCCATTTTAAACCTTTGCACATGCAAAACGCTTCTACGATGATTACGCCACCCATGGAAGAGTAGTCTTTTAGTAATCGATCTATCTTCTACCCTCTTCATTTAATTATTTTGAATCAATGAGCTACTGTAATTCACTTAATATGATCCATGAATTGTGTTTTTAAATTGTAAGAAACTAAGCAAGCAATTTAACAATGTACACAAAAACACGCGAGGTCGGGATTTTGTGTAAATTGTGAGAGCGCGATCTTAATCGGTAATACAAGACCACACGGGATAAATTTGTAGAGTTCAAATATAATCCCTAAACACAATTCATCCTCATTTCCAGAGTGGATATGTGCCTTAATTTACCACTGACCATAATCTAATCTTAGAACATCAATCAAAACAGGGTGCTGCGATTGCATGTTCCGAAGTTAGCCTAAGGTTAAATTCACTTCAATCTTCGTGGTAAAGTTAATTCTCGTAGGGTTCAGGATTTAACAAATTAAGGGATCATAATTAAGTGAATATTAATTTAAATGATAATGATTAATAAATGATTGAACAGGTAGAGTTATATTGATTACGTCTTTTAAATATTGTCTAAACAAACATCTTTTTGTTGTGTCATTTTAATCAAACTTCATTTCAAAACTAAAAACAAAAAAAAATACAATCTTCTTTCAGAAAACTTCTTCTAGATTCATAAACTATAAACAAACACCCCCATCCTTTCAAGTAGTGTTTTTATTCTCTTTTATTTTACTTTTAGAATACCTCTAAAAATTGTTTTAATTCACTTCCTCCTTTGAGAGACGACCTTGGTCAGCCACTCTGCTGCACCTAAGTACCCCAAAATCATACTAATCATTTGAGGGCGCCCACGATAGCGCTCTTTCAGTGACATAACATATTTCATGTCTCTATGCAATACTTGTAATTAGGTTAAAGTAGAGAATCAAAAATCATATGGATTGTTTCAATATCTTCTTATTCCCACATAAAATGGTATAATATATTTAGGGATTTAATCATTGGGTTACCTAATACACCTTGAGGAAAGAGTGTTATCAGGGTGATCGGTTGACTAAGTCATCTCATTTCATCCTGATCAATGATATCACCAAGGTGGAAGAACTTAGGAAGTTGTAAGTGTAGGAGATTGTGAAACCACATAGAGTGCCTTTTCCCATTATTTATAATAGTGATCTATGGTTCACCACCCAATTCATGATGGGTTATCAAGAGGCTATATGATCCCAAGTGAATTTAATCACACCATATCATCTGGAAACGGATGGGTAGATAGAGTGGGAAATCCAGATTTTGGAAGACATGCTACGTACCCATGTTTTGGAGTTTAGAGGTTCATGGGATACCCATATGATATTGGTTGTGTTTTTTTATAATAATAGTTATGAATATTCTATCGAGATGGATCCTTTCAAATCTTTATAGGGTTATCCATGTTAGTCACCACTCTATGGGACCATGGTGGGTGAGACTCCTTTTGTGGGATCGAGCATCATTCAAGAGATTATTGAGATGTTTAAGAATATTTAGTAGTGAATAGTGATATCTCAAAGACACCATAAATCATATTCCAATCATCATCACCATCTTTGGGGTTCACAATTAATGACCAGACGTTATTAATGGTATCACCATGGTTGGTTCACCTATAGCTTGATAAGTAGTTTTTATGGGGTTTTAGAGAAAAATAATGGAAATGGGTTTTTTTTCAAATATGGGTTTGAAATGCATTGAGGGAATCAACGTCTTTTGTTAAAAAAGACAAAAAGGCGTTTGGGGCTTCAATTCCTTTGTTAAAATCAAAAAAATTTACTTTATGTTTATTTATTTAATTTTTCTATATATATATATAAATAAAATTATATCAGGATTTAATTACCATTATATTTAACATTACTTATATCAAGGTAATATGAAAATATAACAAGAAACCCCTACCCATGACTCCCTTTTATAAGAGATGGTTCCCTTCAAACCCTTAAGAATTTCTAATGTGGGATTCAATGTCCCCTTTTCTAATATTGGAATAATTAATTATAATTAATGGTAATAAGCGAGTGGTTGATAATAATTAGTAATTAATTCATAATTAATTAATAAATAGTAATAATTAAGAATTAATTAATACTAATTAATAATAATTTGGAATTAAATAATAATTAACTTTTAATTATTAATAAATTTATTAAAAATAATTATTAATTAATTATAATAATTATTAATTAATTGTAATTAATTATTAATAATAAAGAACTATTATTAATTATTTAATAATAATTTCTAAAAATTAGATATTATTTAATTTTTAATTAATAAAAATTAATTAATAATATTTGATAATAATTAGTAATTGAATAATTATAATTAATGGTGGTGATGGTGGTCAACCTGACCTGAAGGCCTTCGATATTTTATTTATTTATTTTGGATAATCCCCTTTTTAACTGGGTTAAGAGGAATCCGTTACATGACACATATACCTAGTGATACAAGTCCCAATATATGACCCGAAGGCCCACTAACCTGACTACAAAAAAACCTTCCCCTCCCTAGCATCTGCTTCATTGATGGTTCCTAGCTCCTTACCTCACATGACTGATTGACTAGAATTGCCTTGTGGAGAGCTGCATGGTGTCTGATACCAATGTCGGATGCCATACCCTCCCATCCTTCCCAATCCAGTTTCTCTCATATGGTAGTTACTACTGCTCTGATCCACTTATGGGGCCTGTTCTTATGTGGTTTGATCTGACTGCCACATGTCTCGAAATCCCATGACCCAGAGGCCTGAGGTGGCCTGAAGGCCCTATGGCCCGAAGACCAATGATGGCCTGAAGGCCCTAAGATCTGTAGGCCAAAATCAGTGGCCCAAAGGCCCAAATCAGATGAATTGTTTCAGCTTATACAGTACCACACAGTACCTTCTACAATACTAGTACAATACTCAAAAATTCACCCCCACCAGGATTTGATTCTGGGTCTTTTGGATGCCAAGCAGGAGCCTTTACCACTCAAGTACAGGCTTGTTGGCAGTTATAATTAATAGTAATAACTGATTAGTTAATAATAATTAGTAATTAATTAATAATATTTAATGATTAGTTATTAATAAATTATCTAACAATAATTGTTAATTAATAATAATAATTAATATTAACAAGTAAAAGTTAGTATTAATTAATAATTATTTATTATTAATACATAAAAATAACAATTATTAAAAAATTACTAATTAGTAATGAAATACTAATCAAAAATATATATTAGTAATTGTTTACTAATAAATAATATTAATTAATTAATTAGAAATAAATAAATAAATATTAATAATAAGCAGTAGTTATTATTAACTATTAAGTAATATTAATTAGTAATTAATTTAAAATAATTGATAAATTACTAATTAAGTCTAATTATTAATTAATTACTAATTAATTAATAATTATTGTTTGATAATTACTAATATATATTTAAAATTATTATTTAGTTACTGATTAATAATTTTTTAATAAAAATTATGAATATTTATCAATTAATTGGTAATAAGTTATTAAATAATAATAATAATAATTAGAAATTAATATTAAATACTAAGTGATATCAATCAGTAATTAATTAATAATAATTATTAAATTATTATACAAGACTAATTATTAATTAAGTACAAATTAATATTCATTAAAAAAATAATTAATTACTAATTAATAATAATAATTAATAACAAATTACAAATTTTATATGATTTTTTAATTATTTACTAATTATTAATTATTATTATTAATAATTAGTATCGTAATTCATAATAATTGTTATTAACAAATTTTTTTTATTTAATTATTGTTAATCATATTTTCAATGATTAATAATTATTATTAAAAATTAAAAATTATTTTTAATTACTTTATTGTTAATAAATAACTAATTAATAGTAATTATTAAATATTAATATTAATTTTTGTCATTAATTAACATTTATTAATAATAATTTATTATAATATCAATAATAATTTCTATTTACCTTATTAATAATTAGTTACTACTAAAGATTTCCAATTATTATTAATTATTACTAATTATCACTTTTTAATAACTGATTATTACTAAATATTTTATAATTATACTGAATTTGATTACTAATTATTCTTAATTATTTTTAATTAATAACTAAAACTTATGATTATTAATTAATTATTCATCAAGTAATTATTAATTATTTACTTATTATTAATAATTCATTATTAATAATAACATTTCATCACTCTAATACTGAAAAATGGGAAACTGAATCCCACATTGGAAATCCATAATGTTTCAAAGGGCACTCTCTATTATAAAAGGGATCCATTGGAAAAGGTTTTAGTTATAGTAATAAATAATTATAATTATTACAAAATATTAATTCTTATAAAAACTCATTAATAATAATAATTATTAATATTTTTTTATAACTTATTGTTTTTCATAGTATATATATAAATAAATCAAAAACTAAAAAAATTATTTTTTAAAGAATGAGTGAGCAGATTTCACATATTCTTTAAAAAATTTTATGATATCACGTGAAATCCCATCGTGTAACACCCCAATACTTTATGATATGTCTCTTTTAAATTTAACACATTCGATAACTTACGTTGCATGCAACACTGAACTTAAACAAACCATGATATACTATTAAATATTAACATAATAATTGGAATAGTGATGCGATCGTTAGAAATAGTAATCTAGACATTATAATAATAACATCACCTATAAGAGTATAAATACAATTTAGGTATCTCATAAATGAAAATATGATATATTTATAACATATAATAAGTAAATATATGTTTTAAATATAATAAATTAAGTGTTGGATTTTTTGTGAAATGTAAATGTTTATTTACAGTTTTATAGTTAATATAATAATTTAAAAGAAAATTTATTTTTATAAAATATATTAATAAATTAAGATTTTGTTACATTATAATTATAATATAATTTTATGAGACCATAATTAATTTTTCAAAGTGTCGTAAAATCAGTTGTAATATTAAAATCGATATTTTTTGAAAAAATGATGATTTTATTTAAAAATTAAATTTAAAATATTTAGAAAATTAATTTTATAAAATAGAGTGTTTTTTTAAATCTAAACATCAAAAAATAGTTAGGGTTAATTTTTGGTATTTTTCTAAAATAGTTGTGTTTTTAATGTATAGTGAAATACAGTAATTTACAGTATTTGACATTATAAGTTAAATACATGATTTTTGGGTCAGGGGTGATAGAAGTACCATTAGTTTGAACTCACATGCACTAGTTACTATAAATATTCAAAATAATCAACACTATTGATAGTCTTGAACTAAAATAATAAACAAATGAACAAAATAATAAAAAACACCCCTCTCCTCCTACTATAAATACAACTCCTCACAACCTATTCTCCTCACAACTTCCAAGCCTTATATCTTGATTATATTATAATAAATTAATCTACTAAACATCTTACCCACATTATTATCTTTCTGGTTTCACCAAAAGATGATTTCCAAGTGCCTTAATGAGGTTCTCAAGGAGACAACACTCAAAAGGTAAAACCCTCCCTCTTTCTATTTTCTTTTCTTATCCCTTCCTCACCCCCTACCCAAAGTAACATAATAACACTAGTATCACACACACACACACAAACATTTTAATTTTATTGTGTTATTTGAATATCCATCATCAAATCTCTTCTCGTCTCATTTTGTTCTAAAAATGAAAACATCGTTCGTGAGATGTCAATTCACCACCTTTGTGAATGATGAGTTTTCGTTTTTCATTATCGACTTCAAGTATGGTCATAAAAACATTATTATATTTTAATAATATTTTAATATACATATTATAAGTTATATAATGTCTATTAACCAATATATAAATATAATATTATATAAAATGACCCAAATTCGTGATGGCTGTAAAAACCGTCAAAATAAATTAAGACATTTTCATCAATATTTTATCTAATGAATCATCCTCATAACATATAACCAAATGATATATGTTACCATTTAAAATTATTTAAGTTAATTAATACTAAATAATTTCACTTATGGATAATTTATTCCCATTTTAAAACAACTCCCACATTTATACTTAAGGGAACCGTCCATAAAACCATGAAACAAACGATCTCAAAATAATGAAATTAAACATTATAAACAATAGAAATAGCCATAAATGAACTTAAAAAATAGTAATAAATCAAATATATGTTTAATAGGTTCTTAATTAAGTAATTAAAGATTTTAATTTTATTATCCATGACATTAAGTACATGTGAAGAATGCTTTCAGACATAAGATAATGTTTTCTCATCTCACTTTTATTTCTGTGAGATATGCCTTATTCACCACTTATTATTTGTGTGTGATGTATGTATACCAAAATTTGATATATCATATCATTAATATCTTTATATTCATGTAATTAAATATTTCATTTAATGATTATTAATTTTATGGGGCACACAGTTCGATAGTTTAGATAGTGATAAGGGAATTCTTAACCCAATTTCCATTATTTGGGTTAAACTTATACTCCATTGATTATGTAATGATATGATTATTTGTAAAATAATTTTTTATTATCTTATATTGTATTTCCTCTTGTTTTATGTGGATTTATATATGATACACATAATTGATTCATTTGGTTAACACTCACACTTTCTTTTAAAAATACTCTTTGAAATGTTTTTTTTAAAATTCAAAAGGAATGTATTTTACTTATACCAAATGAGAGGATTTTTTTATTTTCATAACGACTTAATGTTTTCATGAAATATTTACAAGGTTACAAGGGTTTTCTAAAGAAATTTTTTTCTTTATAATTGTACACCTTTTTAAATAAATGATTCCAAAGTAAAAAGGGTATTTCTCTCAAGAAATTTTCAATGATTTTGTTAGTCTATTTTCATATATGTCCACACCCTCTGTTGAATCTTATGATTAATTGAGGTTGATCTATTATGATACCGTCTAACATATTTTATTTAATGGTTTATGACCATTTTGAATGGGGGATATTCTATTTTGATATTGTTTTCCACATAACTCTGGATAATTTATTATTATGTTTACTGATTGGGGAAATTATTTAAACTTCATATGATAGTTTCAATATGAATGTATATGTTGATTATGTTTCACCCCTTTTGTATGAGTAATTCATTGGACTTAGTAAGTGTTGGTAAGGGACCTCTATATTCCCTCGATGCATCGGTAGGTATCATGTGACAATCTAGACCAGGTTTTGTCCAAGGACATACCCATTTATGTAGAATTCTTGGCCGAGGACTTGATGGTATTTTTATGACGTCCCACATCATGAATTAATTCATTATGAGAATAGTTATTGATAATTGATTTGATTATTTGAATTTTAGAATGCACATGGTTAAGTTTCATTTTCATATGATTTTTTATATGGAATTATTTGATCAGATTTTATTCCTATTATATTATGCTCAAGATTATATTTTAATGGAATGTGATTTTAGTTATTCACCTTGACTTATTATTTATTTTTATTTATTAAATCTTATACTAAATTATTACCATTACTAAGAATCTAATCTCACCCCTTTATTATGTTTTATTTTTTTCCCCAGGATGCTAAGATGTATATTATGATTGACATCCAAGGATAATCTAGGAGAATAGGGATGTTTCCAATGGAGTTTCTATGTTTTATTCCATTTCATGTTGTAATGTAAAAATTATGTTTGTATCTAGTTTTCTAAATCTACTAAACTATTTGATCCTTTGTGATGCGATCGATTGTACTTAGTACCAATATAATAAAGTAAGGCACCAACTACAGGTTATTGGTGTCGAGGTCTTTACAGTTGGTATCAGAGAAAGTTTATTAGAAACCTTAGAAACTAGATTTAGGAAAACATAGATCAGGGAAATATAGACTTATAACAGACTTTGATAATAATAACAATGTAACCAAGATTATTATTTTTAGATTAGTTATACTTTAAGTGTTTTAATACTTTTAAAATTTCATAATATAATATAGTGCATCCCATTATTTAGAAATTGAACCTAGTGGAAGGAATAGAAATCATATCAACACATGTATTCCATATATGGATTTCCCTCATATTCAAGATAATGATGTTGGAGCTGCAACTGGATCTGAATAACTTATAACTATACCAAGACAACTGACTCAGGTTATGAGATATAACCTTACTCACATGGAGAAGCCTAATCCACAATTCAGTGTAATAATGTTAGATTGTTTCTTGTGAAAAAAAAACTTTATAATTCAATGGGAATACAAAACCATTTGTAGCTAAGAAATGAATAAGTTCCTTAGAGAAGGTATTTCTTTCTTTGGTAAGTAACTAAAGGGAGAATCTTATCATGAAAATTTATCATCTCTCAGGAGATGTGGCTCAATGGTGTTATTTAATTAAAAACACAAATGAGGAGGAATAAATTACAAATATATAATGGAAGGATTTTAAGGAATTTTTCTTAGAAAAATAATTTCCTCACAAACAAAGAGAGGATATGGAGAGGCAAGTCTTGAGTCTGAGATAAGAAGATGATATAAACATTACTAAGTATGAATCCAACTTTACAAGGTTATCAAGACATGCCTTGGACTATATACACAATCTAAGGATTAATATTGACTATTTGTTTGATGGTATTAATTCAATTCTATAAAGGAAAATAGTCTCCTAAACATTCTCATCATATGAGGGTATACTATCATGTGTCATCAAGACATAAAAATAATTTTTGAAGCCATATGGATTCTAAGGGAAGAAAGATAAGAAGAGGGATGCTGAGTACTCTTGAAAAGTAAATAAGTAAGAGGGAAAAAAGGTAAGAATATAATTTCCAACTTGAAATAAATGTGGAAAGAAACATCATGGAACATGGCTATTGGGAATGATAGCTTGTTAAAAGTGTGGAGAAAAAGGTCACCAGGCCCGTGATTGTAAGGAAAATAAATATTTTGAAAATATTTAGTGATTTGGATGTAAGGAGATGCAACACTATTCACATGAATGTTCTAGATGTCAATGAAACTGTCCTTATAAAAGACTAAGTGAACAAGGCCATGCTTATCTAGTCACAACGATTGAGGTTGAAGTTCCTAATGATGTGGTACAGGTATATTAATCATATCCTTAAATTTAACTAAAGCTTTATTTGATTCTGGACCATCACATTCTTTTATATATTCCTAGTTTTCTATAAAAACTAGATATTTTCAATTCACCTTAATAAGAGATTTGTCAGTAAAAACTCATAGTGGAAACCTTATTACAACAAATATGTGCCGAGAATTTCCCATTATGATACATAAATACTCTCTAATTACTAATTTTATTAGCATACCTATAGTTTATTTTGATATAATACTTGGTATGGACTGGATTTCAAAATATAATGAAAAAATTTATTACAAAGAGAAGTAAATTATGATTTTTTATGAATATATGAAATATCTTATCTTCAGAGGAGAGATTTAATTATCTGATTCATATATAGATTCACCTCCAGTAGCTCTTCTAAATGAGATTCTTAGAGAAGAATATCATATCAAACTTTCTAATGAAAAAAGTGATCTTTAAATTGAGGATGTGATTATTGTACAAGAATATATTGATGTATTTTGAAAGGAATTACTTAGACATAAACTAGAGTGGTAAGTTGAGTTTTATATTGATTTAATCCTTGATTTAAGACCTATATGGAATAATACCTATATAATGGACATGGTAGAGTTAATTGAGTTAAAAAAAAATTAGAGGAATTAATTGATAAGGGATTTAGAAGCCCTACTGTTTCACCTTGGGGAGCTCCTATTCTTTTTGTTAAGAAGAAATATGGATCTATGAGATTGTGCATTAACTATAGGGAGATCAATGATATTATGATAAATAAAAAGTATCTGATCCCTCATATTAATGACTTATTTGACCAAATTCACAGAGCTGAATATTTTTCAAAGATTGATCTTTGTTCTGGATATCATCAATTACATGTGAAGAAGGATGATATTCCAAAGAAAATGTTTCGAACAAGGTATGAACATTATGAGTTTATAGTAATTCCATTTGGACCGACTAATTCACCCTATGTTTTTATAGATTTAATTAATAGAGTATTCAAGGAATATCTTGATAATTTTGTTTTGGTATTTATTAAAGATATATTGGAATACTCCAAAATCTACGAGGACTATGATAACCACTTGGGAATTGTTCTGGAGACTCTTAAAAGAAAAGAGTTATATGGGAATTTTAGAATGTGTAAATTATAGATTCAAATAGTTTCTTTTCTTGGCCATATTATCACTAAGGATGGAATCTTAGTTGATATTATGATGAAAAAGGTAGTCCAGGAATGGAATATACCAACAAACAAAACCTAGGTACATAATTTTATTGGTTTAGTAGGTTACTATTGGTGTTTCATTTATAATTTTTCCTGATTATCTAACCTGTTAACCAAGCTTACTCATAAATAAGTTAAGTTTATTTGGAAAAATTAATATGAATAATTCTTTGAAGAATTGAATAAGAGATTAGTGAATGATCTGATCTTAGATCTACCACTAGGAAATAATGGTTTTATTATTTTTAGTGATGCATCTAAGAAAGGAATTGGTTGTTTCCTTAGGAAGAATGATAGAGTTATTTCCTATGCATCAAGGTAGTTAAAAAATCATGAACAAAACTCTCTAACTCATGATATTGAGTTAGAAAATGTAATCTTTACTATGAAGATATGAAGATACCATCTCTATAGGGCAATATCTGAGATATATACAGATCACAAGAGTTTGAAATATATCTTCTCATAGAAAGAACTCAACATGAGGCAAAGGAGATGGATCAAGCTACTTAAGGGTTATGATTGTTCAATACACCACCACCCAGGGAAGGAATATAAGGTAGCAAATTCATTGAGTAGGAAGGATCATGGAGTTATAAAAAAATGAGGATTGATAGGGATCCTGTGTAAATGGATATAGTAAAGATGAATATTAGAATTATCAAGGAAGGTGAATCATCAATACTTTTTCAAATGGTTTCCAAACCATCTTTATTGGAAAAGATAAAAATTTATTAGTCTAATGATGAGAATTTTTAAAAGAAAATTAAAACCATGAATGATAGAAAATTGGTAGATTTCATATATGAAGATGGAATTTTGAAATTTGTGAAGAGGATTTGTGTTCACTCTATACCTAATCTAAAAAGATAAATATTGGATGATGCTCATAGCTCAAATTTATCTATACACCCCAATATCACTAAGATGTATAGATATTTGAAGGAATATTTTTGGTGGGATAATATGAAGCAGGAAATTTATGATTATGTATAGAGTTTTTTAGTTTTTTAATATGTGAAGGATTAAAGAAAACATTCTAGATTCTTCATGAAACCTATACCTATTACTACATGGAAATGGTATGACATTACTATAGTTTTTTTTCACTAAATTACCAAAGAATCCAAGGAAGAATGATAAAATATGGGCAATTATTGATCGAATTACCAAAAATGAACAATTTCTTGCTATAAGGGAGGATTTTACATTGGAGTGCCTTAAAATAATCTATATTAATAAAGTTGTAAGACTTCATGGTGAACCTCTATTTATTATGTCTGATTGAGATCCCCATTTTGCATCACAATTTTGGAAAAGTCTTTATAAGTATTTGGATACCAAACTTCATTTGAGTACTGGTTATCACCCTCAAAATAATGGATAGTCTGAAAGGAATATTTAAACATTAGAAGACATGTTGAGATCATGATCACATGATTTTAAGGGTATATGAGATCAGTATTTACCTTTGGTAGAATTTTATTTTAACAATAGTTTACATTTAAGTATTTAAATGGCACCATATGAAGCATTATATAGAAAGAGGTTCCGTACACCAACTTATTGGGATGAAGTTGGTGAATGTAATATTTTAGGCCTAGAACCTATTGAATAGACAATGAAAAATGTAAAGACTATTCATGCTCATATCAAAGCAGCTCAGAGTAGGTAAAATAACTATGTCAATAACTGGAGGAAAAATTTGTAGTTTTAAGTGGTATATCATGTATTATTTAAGGTATATCTATGGAAGGGTGTTATAATATTTTGAAAGAAAGGGAAAATAAGACCCAAGTATATTAGTCCTTTTAAAATTATAGAAAAAATTGGAGCTGTGGCTTACTGATTAGCAATGCCACCAAGTTTCTCCAAATTTTATGATGTGTTCCAAATCTATTTGTCAAGGAAGTACATGACATATCCAACACATGTTATCAATTCTAAAGAAATATAAATAGAACATAATTTATCTTTCTATGAAGAGCCTATGTAGATTCTAGACACTAGAGAATAGGTGTTGAGGAATTAGATGACTAGAATGGTAAAGGTACTTTGAAAAAATCATAAAATTGAAGAGACAATGTGAGAACTAGAGGAAATTATGATTAAGAACTACAAAAATCTTTTATGAGGTCAAATTATGGAAATTTAAAGGATGGAATTTTTTATGGAGGGGATGATGTAACACACTAAGATTTTATGGTATGCCTTTTTTAAATTTAACATATTCAATATCTTATATTTCATACAACACCAAACTTAAACGAATCATGGCATATTATTAAATATTAACATAACTATTGTAATAGTGATGTGACCATTAGAAATAGTAATATTGCTATTAGAATAATAAACTCACCTATGATAGTATAAATAAAATTTAGGTAACTCTTAAATGAAAGTATTATTTTTATATCATGTAATAAGTAAATAAATGTTTTAAAAATGATAAATTAAGTGTTTGTTTTTTTTGAAATATAAATGTTAATTTACACATTTATAATTAATATAATAATTTAAAACCAAATTTATTTTCATAAAATATATTCATAAATTAATATTTTTTGGAATTATAATTATAAGATAATTTTATGAGACCACAATTAATTTTTCAAAGTGTCGTAAAATTAGTTATAATATTAAAATTATTATTTTTTGAATAAATGATTAAATTTTTAAACTTAAATTTCACATATTTAGAAAATTATTTTCATAAAATAGAGTCCATTTTTTAAATCTATGCATCGAAAAATTGTTAAGGTAAATTTTTGGTATTTTTTTTAAAATAGTTGAATTTTTGATATACAGTGAAATATGGCAATTTACGATATTTGGCATTATAAGTTAAATACTTGAATTTTTGTGTTATGGATGATTTAAGAACCATTATTTAAAACTAAAATTCACTAGTTAATTTACATTTTCACAAGAACCAAAACTATTTAGTCTTGATAAAAAATAACAAACAAATGAATAAAATAATAAGAAACACCCCTCTCCTCCCACTATAAATACCACCCCTCACCACCTATTATCCTCACACATTATAAGAATTATATCATGATTATATTCTACCCAATTCCTCTCCCAAACGTCTTCCCCACGTTCTAGTATCACTAGTCTCACCAAATGACCATTTCTAAGTGCCTTAACGAGGTTCTCATGGAGACGTCACTCAAGAGGTAAAACACTGCCTCTTTCTCTTTTATTTTATTATCTTTTCTTATCATTCCCTAACCTAACATATCCAAATTAATATGATAACTAAAATATAATATATATAATATAATTTTATTGTGTTAATTTAATATCCATAATCAAATATATTATCCTCTCCTCTTGTTCTAAAAATGAAAACATTGTTTATGAGGTGTCGATTCACCACCTTCATGGACAACGAGTTTTCGTGTTTCACTACTGACTTCAAGTATGGTCATAATTTTTTTTATGGTTTAATAAAATTTTAATATAAATATTACAAATTATATCATGTTAAATAACCAATATATAAACACAATATTAAATAAAATGACTCAAGTTTGTGATGGCTATAAAAACCACCAAAATAAATTAAGACATTTCTATCAACATTTTATCTAATGAATCATCCTCATACCATATAACCACATGATATATGTTAAAATTTAATCACTTGAAAGTTAAATAATACTAACTAATTTCACTTCTATAGAAGTTATTCCAATTTTAAAATAACTTCCATATTTATACTCAAGGGGACTGACCATAAATCCATGAAACAAATGCTCTCAAAACAACGAAATTAAACATTATAAACCATATAAATGTCCATAAATGAACTTAATAAAATTTTAATAAATCAAATATATTTTTAAGAGGTTATTAATTAAGTAATTAATTAATCTTATTTGATTATATAGGACATTAAGTACAATTACAAAACACTTTCATACATAAGGTAATTTTTTCTCATCTCACTTTTATTTCTATGAGATATGCCTTATCCACTACTTTTTAATTTTATATGGTGTATGTATATTAAAATTTGATATATAATATCAATAATATATTTATATTAATGGTATTAAATGTTTCATTTTATGATCATTAATTTTATGGGGTATACGGTTTGACTGTTGACATAGTGGTAAGGGAATTCTAAACCCAATTTCCATTTTTTAGGTTAAACTTATACTCCATTGATTATGTCATTCTATGATTATTTTTAAAATGAATTTTTATTATATTATGATTTATCTACACTTGTATTATATGGATTTATATCTGATACACATAGTAGATTCATTTGGTTAACACTCACACTTTCTTTTCAAAATACTATTTTAAATGTTTTTTCATGATTCAAAAGGAATGTTTTTTTACTTATACAGAATGATAATATTTTAATGATTTTATAATGCCTTAATGTTTTCAGGAATAATTTAAAATTTTACAAGGTTATTTTTAAAAAAATGGTTTCTTTAAAATTGCACAATTTTTTATATAAATTATTCCAAAGTAAAAAGGGGATTTATGTCAAGAAAATTTCAATGGTTTTGCTAGAGTATTTTCATCTATGTCAGCACCTTTTTTTAATATTATGATTAATTGAGGTTGATATATTATGATACCATCTACCATATTTTATTAAATGGTTTATGATCATTTTTACTGGGGATGTTCTATCTTGATATCATTCTCCACATTACTCTGGATAGTTTATGATTATGTCTACAGATTGGGAAAATTATTTAAAATTTATATGATTGTTTCAATATGGATTTATATGTTGATTATGTTTCACTCATTTAATTTAAGAAATTAATTGAACTAAGTAAGTGTCAGGTGGGGTATGCTATAGCCCCTCGATGCATCTGTAGGTCTCATGAGACAAACGATACTGGGTTTTGGCCGATGCCTTACCCATTTATATAGAATTCTTGGATGGGGATTTTATGGTATGTTTATGATGTCCCAAATTATGCATTCCCTCATTATGAGATTATTTATTGATAATCTATGTAATTATTCAACTATTATAATATCCATGGTTAAGTTTCATTCTCATATGATTAGTTATATGGCATTATCTAATCAGCTTTTATTCCTTCCATATTATGCTCAAGATTATGTCTCAATGACATTTGTTTTTAGTTATTCACCTTAACTTATTGTTTATGTTTATTTATGATAGTTTTAACTATATTATTATCCTTACCGAGCATCTTAGTTCACCCCTTATGTTTTATTTTTCCCTAGGATTCCAATCTGTATATTATGATTGATATGCAGGGATAATCTAGGAGAATAGGGATGTTTCCAATGGGGTTTCTATGTTATATTCCATTTCAAGTTGTAATGTAAATATCATTTTTATATCTAGTTTTAAAAAGATACTAAACTATTCATTACTTTGGTATGCAATTGATTATACTTAATACTAATGTAATAAATTAAGGCACTGACTATGGGATATTTGGGTTGGGGTCTTTATATATATTGTGTTTTATCGAAGGCAAAGACGTTTGAGGCTCAATACATTTGTGACCTATTTTTAATTTATTTATCATAAACCCATTTATATATATATATATATTTAAAAATAACCATAAAAAATACTCATTAGGAATGAAAATATGAAACTAAAGTATTTGGGCTCATTTGAGATCACTAAAAGAATTGGTGAGGTTACATATTAGCTAGCTTTACCTACACAGATAATGTAATTTCATAATGTCTTCCTCTTCTCTCCAATAAAGAATTACCATCTAGATCCCTCTCTTATGTTGAGCTGGGAAGAGTTGAAATTATATCTGAATGTCTTGATGACTGATTAATTGATTCAGATTGGTGACTACTAGAGTAAAGTACCACTTAGAAAGTTTATTACATTATTATGGATATTATAGAAACATGAGAGTAATTTCCACATGATGTGGGAGCAAGAATATTTTACAAGGAAGCAGTGGACTTATATTTTATCTAATAATTCTCCTAGTTGACTTTTTAGAGTTATAAAGTGATATGTTAGGGAAAATTATCACACCCATGATGTCATTTTCAAGTGAAAGATATATAATTTATTGATTTTTATTTTTATTTCTTCATTCCAAGGTGAATAGATTTAAAATTTTAGAAAAAATGCAGAGTAGTGGGATATGTATTATTATCACATGATTGGTGCATGATTAGTAGTAAATATGCTAGTCAATCATATACAGGTTGACCCCATGAAAGTGTGAGATGTATAGTTAAAAGGAACTATGTAGATTAATTGTACACAGCCAGGAGGAATCATG
Source organism: Viscum album (assembly GCA_963277665.1). Lineage (NCBI taxonomy): Eukaryota > Viridiplantae > Streptophyta > Magnoliopsida > Santalales > Viscaceae > Viscum > Viscum album. The sequence continues at coordinate 559,200,640 of OY728138.1, forward strand.
TGGCTTAACCTCATGTAGAGTCATCATGCATGGTTAGTAGTAATAATGTGGCTTAATCATTCATGGATAGGGGAAACTGTGAAAGCATATAGATGGGTTCCAGTGTTATTCACATCATTGGAACATAGTTTACTGAACTATATGTATTTTCTAGAAAATTTAACTTGTGAAATTACATATTTTCCCTACTCGATTTAACCCATTTTTGGATTTATTCCTGTAACACCCTAACCCAAATAACCTAGTCGAGCCAGAGTGGTACATGAACTTATAAATGCCTCCCTTAAAAAGGTTCCTATAGGACCAATGAAGAATCAATGGGGGGGGGGTGAATAAGTGATTCAATTTATTTTTAAGTTTCCTCAGTGAAACAAACCTATTCATTAGTTAGAGTGAATATTGATTGTTGTCCAACACAAACACACACAAATAGAAAAGTAGATATATAAGGTTCACCTCTCAAAGTAAGAATGATAGTCCTTAGCATGATCCAGATTTCACTAAGACCATATGAACCGGTAGTTTCAACATATAGGTATAAGAAGTAAGTTTTATCCTTGTACTCATGTTATAATAAGTCTCCTGACTATGATAATGATTCCCACATTGTTACAATGATAAATAACTTGATATAAAAAAAATAAATACTTCTAAACACAACCTTATTTTTTTTGTAGTGCTTCTCTTTATCTTATTCTTTAACCTGTAGAAACTCAAGTATGATCTCTTAAATATTGTGAAAATTTACACAACCACTCCTCTTCTTCTTAATCATATATTATTTTCTTATTATTATCTCTTATTATTACTCCATTGTTTTTCTTATTCTTCTCCCTTCTTCAATTTTTTCCCTCTCTCTTCATTACGTATTCTTACACACTTCCTCTTACATTGTACTGAAGCAATTTCAAATCCTAAAATCCAATTTGAATTTTCAAATTCAAATTTAAACTAATAATTTACTTCAACCAACTCAACTATTACAACTTAAGTTTGAGCCTTTAAATATTATAGGATCAATTAGACATCATTGATGATTCCAAAATGAAATTAATGATTAAGTTATTGATCCACAAGATCACCCAAGGAGCCACATCAACAAAAACCACTCATAATTGAAACAAACTCTTGACAAGACTTGCACCATGGGGTGGTGAACAATTCTAAGACATTTTGACACTAAAATAGAAACCAAAATGATATAGTCCTCCTTTATTAGTCCGTTTTGGTTTGATACTCCATCTATCGACCACTACCCCTTCTACCATGGGTGCGATCCCTTATGTTGGCCATTTTAAACTATAGAGTCACCTATTGACTATGAAATTATTAAACTACCACCAAAGGCATAATGACTTTCCTGTTTCACACAAGTATGCTCAATGAACACCATAGGGACCACCATAAACATATTATACTTGTCTCTTTTGCATCGGCACATTGTTTGATAACCATAGGGAGAACATGAGCATTTTGGCCTTGTATTTTTCACACAGAAACATCACCAATTCACCACGAACATCAAAATTACCAATTGTGGGCCTAGACATACCCATTTTAGAACTACTACTAATCAAAATGCCCTTAAATATGGGAATATACTTCCTGGATTGGTCATAATTTCTTCTAATAACCTTTGACACTCTTTGAACATACTATCACCCATCTAGGTTCCTTCTAACTTTATAAAGGCATTCATGATAAACCAGTCATGATATATATAATAATGAATAACCTCTTACTTTTTATCATCTAGTTTAACTTTAAATATGATTTATGAATTGAAAAAAAATCCAACATATTAAATCACATCCTCTTCACTAACTCTTTAACCTTAGTTATCACACAAACCATATTAGCACTTCTTAGGCTCAACAATCCCCCCTTTGGATATTTTTGTCAACCAAGGAACATAAATCACTGTTTAACTCTAGAAACTTAACAATGGATCACCATATAATAGTTTTAAGACCAAGTGTGATAAATTAGTGTTGGAAATAATAAAATTTAATAAATAATACCATGTTTTCCATGAGATAGTGATCTATATGCAACTTCCTTAACACGAACATCAAAAAATTCAATTTTAACTTCATCATCACCTAAATAATTTTTTCAAAACTAAAATATTCATTAAGCCAATCACAATAAACTGTTAAAATATTTCACACATGTTGAAATCATAGATTTTCCATTTTTATAAATCAATATAAATATATACTTCCTTTAAAGATATAATTCATCCAAAGGTAACACATATCAGTAGAAAATACCCTAAATATATACTCACCCTTTAAAAGAAAATAGGAATATAAACATAAAGGAAAGATTTATGTTGTCAAAATTTATCCCCCTTTGATAATAATAATCAAAGACAAGATAAGAGAGGGGATAAAAACGTACCTTATCCCTGTAAAGATTGAGGTTGAACACCAAACTTCAACCTCATATTCTGAAATGCTTCCTTTAATAATGGATTATTGAACACATATACAATATGATTCTTTATTGGAATAAACTCAAACATTAAATCTTTATTCTCCACTATATCTTTGATTAAGTGATATTTAATATAAATTTTCTTGGATATTTAATGTTTAATTTGATTCATTGAATGATTAATAACACTTTGATTATCATATCCTAATATTAATGTAAAATTCACTTAAAATTTTAAATATTCTAACCGAGTCTTCATACACATAAGTTGTGTTGAGGAATGGGTTGCATCCATATATTTATCCTAGAAATTTATAAAGTTGATTGAATTATAATTTTTTTAATGTAAAAAACACATCTTTATATAAGAAAGAAATATCCATCAGATGTAGACTTATTATCATAAACACTTCCTACCCAATATATATATGAGAAACTAAATAGATCAAGCTTCACTTTACTATAATATTTAAATAAATATTTCTATGTCCCATTGATGTATCTAATTATTCTATTTTCATCCAAGAAATGGGATAATTTTGGGGAATTTTTACACTAAGCATAAAGTGTAACAACATAAATGATATCCAATATTAATGATTTAAGGTATAATAGATTTCCAATTAGATTCCAAAATTCCATTGGATCCATATAATTTCACTATTAATATTTTTAAAATTTAGTTCCTACTAAAATTAGTGTAGATTCCATCTTTTAATCTTACATTCCAATATTATTCAACACTTCATTTGCATACTTCTCTTGAGATAGAAAAATATAATCCTTTTATTAAGGAATTTATAATCCAAGAAGTATCTCATATCATTGAGAATATACATTTCAAAAAGATTATTCATTTATTTATAAAAATATTCACAAAATCCTTTATTATTTCTAGCAAAAATAATATCATCTACATAAAAAATAATAACTAGAAATACCTTTTTTTCATATTCAATATATAGATTTATATCAACTCTTCTTTTCTTGAAATTTAATTTCTTCAAGCATCGATATTAGAATACCAAGTTGTTGGGATTTGATTTAGCCCATATAAATCCTTATATAACCTTAAATCATATTTTTCATCTTCACTAAGAAATAAACCACATGATTTTTCAATATACACTTCCTCTTCTGATTATCCATTGAGGAAGCCCAACATGACATCCATATGAAAGATATAACATTTCCTTTTGTGTTCTAATGTAAATAAAATTATTATGGTTAAAATCTTGAAACTAATAAAAAAGTCTCATATAATCCAAATCTTAAACCTATGAATAGCCTTTACACACCAATCGTGATTTATTTCTCACCACTTCACCTTTTTCATTCATCTTGTTTCAGAACACACACTTTATCCCTAAAATGTTCTTCTCTTTGGTCTTGGGTACCAAATCCTAAGTACCATTATTTTCTATCTGATCCACATATTTATTTATTTCATGAAACCATTATTTATTTTTAATTTATTATTACAAATCTATTTATTTAACTTGATAGGTCAATGTGATATGAGAGGCCATCTTTAAAGTCCCTCTAGTTGAAATATATTTTCCAAGATTTTAAGTGATATTTTGAATCCAAACTTGACTTTCAAGACTTGGGTGATGTGAAAAAGATTATTATTCATCACTATAATTTTCTAAATAAATTTTTTCAACTTGATATTCTTTATAATTCTCACCATTTTCTGAAAATTCACCTTATTATTTTATGAAAACAGATTCATCGTCATCACTTCAGGAAATTTCTTCTTCATGTGAGTTCACTCTATTTGTATGTTCTATAACTTTAAAATAAATAACATAAATAATATTCCCTATATAATTTTTATAAAAATTATATCCTCTTAAATTTGGTGGATAACCTAGGAATATACCATCAACAACTCTTATTTTTAATTTGCTCAGATTTTCACCTTTAACTTTGACAATGCAAGGGATTTCAAATAATATCAGATACTTCAAACATGAAAATTTATTGAAATACATCCCATATGATTAAATTTAAAAACATTTTCTATAAATAAATTTTTTTTGAGTATGAAATGATTCTATAATATCTTTTCTCCAGAAATAATGAGACGTGTCATGCTATAACATCCTAGTTTGAGACATCTTCTTGTGTGGAGTATTTACAATGTTTCTATTTTGACAAGTGGAACAAATACAATTAAATTATCTTTTAAAATTTGGAACATCATGAAAATTTTGATACACTAATAATACTACAAATATTCTTTTGTCTAAGATAACCAAGTCTTCAATGCCACAATTTATTTTCTTCTTTCATTTTCAAATAACAAGAATTTTTAGCATCACCAGTTTGAAACAAATTTCTTCTTCTTTACTATCCTCTTGTTAATATACATCCATATTTTAATATATTAAAAAAAAACCCATATTTATCAAAAATAAATTAATTTCATTCTTCACATAACTAATAAATACTAAGAGTATCATGTTTCAGTCATTCAATATGAAAATTACTCTAGCATTTCAATTTATCTTTACCAATCAATACCGACCCAACACCTTTGTTTTTTAGTGACCCATAATTTAAAAATTTCACCAAGAATTGTTTACATTTTCCAAAATCCTTGAGGTGATTTAAATACCCTTTAAAATATAATAAAAAACAACTATCCAAGATCCTGGACATTACTATTTGGATGGTTTATAGGCAACTTAAAAAACTGGAGCTTTCCCTTTTCCTTTCTACTTATTTTTTTGAGAATTCAAAAAAAAAAAAAAAATCTTATGCACATTTGGGATGGTATCATAATAAGAAACTTTTTTATATATTTCCTGGATACTCACATCATACATAAATATCTTCCAATTGTTAAAATCTTTTTTCAATTTTCAATCTATATTTCTCAAGGTATCTCTGAAGAGTTCTTCTTTGAATGGGGTGAATACCCTTAATTTCTATCTTCTAAACCATATAGACTCATCATTATATTGTTAATTAAACTAACACATCAATTCCATGTTTCCAAAACCTCCATATTTCCAAATTTAACCATTGACACCATATTTTACATTAAAAAAAGCATGCTTTATAGAGCTACAAACCTGTTATTCAACCTACTTCCCACCATTATTCTTGGTTCCTTTTTTCAAACAAAATTTTTTGTGAACTCCTGAAACATTCTTCTTCATATTAAACTTATTATTAGATTTTTTTATTTCACCATTTTTATCAGTTTTTTTATTAAAGTTGATGTACCCATAATTTACAGAATCTAAAAAATCACTTGATTTTTCTATAAAGTTGGTCTTCTTGATTTTATTATTATTATATGATTTATTACAAATATTTTAAATATTTTTATCATTCTTAAGAGATTATTTCTATTGGTATTATTAAGATTTATACTACTTCAAATATTCTCTAATTTATAAAATAGAAATCTAAACATTGGATCTGCATTTCTTGAAATCTTCTTTTTTTGATCAAGTTTTGTTGTAAATGATCAAGTGATTATTAATTATCATTCAATGCATCTTTAAAATTTCTTTTAATAGTTTTCTCACCATTAATAAAATTCTTTATACCTTTAAATTCATCAAGAAACTTTGAATTTTCTTTTTCAACAACCCATTCATCAGCTACATTTAATTTTTTAATCTTATTCTCATGTTTATAAATATTTGAGAGAAATTATTTTAACTATATATTGAGCATGTATTACATATTAGTTTATTTACTCTCCTTGACTTCACTACATATTTTACTAGTGATTTTTTTTTCATTCAACTTATAAATGAGAAATTTTCCATCTACATCTCTTAATATCTATATTTCTACTTCTTCATAACTGCTACCACTACTATCACACTTAGATATGAAATTTACCTTCTTTATTTTTTGAGAAATTATTTCTATTCTATTTATAATAAAACCATGTTTTTTTAAAACATTAATGATTTGTTCTTAAGTAATATCCTTGGTGCTTTTTCTTCTTCACCATTGAATCCATCTTCTTTAATATTAAGAAAATTAGTAGAAAAATGTCCAAATACTCCACACCTAAATCATTTTATAAGAATATCATATTTAAATATTATATTTAATCTTCTCACATTTATAAATATTATAGAATTCATCTTATTAAACTTCTTATCTAAATTAGAATCAAAATCAAAATCAGATAAATGATATTCTTCTTTAACAACAACACCCTTCTTTAATTTTTCTTACTTTGTGGATTTAAAAGTGATTTATTTTTTATCCTTCACATTCTTCTTGATGACACCATATTTCATAATTTCATAAGATATTATATAAATAATAAAATAATTAATAGAAATAAAACTTGGATTTTTTTATTCCAAAGTAGAGAATTTAGAACCAAAATTATCTAATAATATTCACAAAATATTTTCAACAACATCCACATGTTCTAATATCTCACTATAGCCTTTAATTATGATAAAAAATTAATTAAAACTTGTGAAGAAACTATTAATTTTACATTATCATGCATCTAGATATGTTTATACTTAATTATCTAAAACTGAAATTTATCATGCTTCAGTTTAGTATTCCTTTCATAAATATTCTGAAGATTTTCCCAAATTATTTTAGCATTCTTGAGTCCTTTGAATTTAAAAAACACACCTTCCGATAGGGATGAAAAAATAATATTCTTTACATGACCATCATTCTATAAATTCCTCTTATCTTATGTTGTCATAGAAGCTCTTTATTCCTGAAAAAAACCCATTGTTTGTGGATTTCAATAAATATTAAATGATATATAATAGGTATAAAATCATCATGTCTTTATAAATGTGATAATTTTTACCATAAAATGCATGAATCCCCTTACTATTCACCGAATCATGATTATCCAGGACATACACAAAAAATTCAATGATAATCACTTTGAAAAGATAGAACCCACATCTTCAAAATCCAAATATAAAGTCAATAATAAGGAGAAACTAACTCCAATACCACTTGAAAAGGAACCTCCAAGATCTGGGAAGAATCACTAGGGGTCGGGGAGGGGGGTGGGGTGAATCAGTGATTCAATTTATTTTTAAGTTTTCTTATTAAAACAACCATCATCATAGGTTATAGTGAATCATGATCACTATACAATACACACACATGAAGGGGAAAATAGATTCACACGGTTCACCTCTCAAAATGATAAGGACATTACTTGACATGATCTGAATTTCTCTAAGACCATATGACCCTCTAGTTTTAACATGTAGTTATAAAAAGACAAGTTATACCCATGTTATAACAAGTATCCTGACCATGATAGTGCTTCCCACACTATTATAATGATAAAGAAGTTTATATCAATAAGAAAAAAGCCTACCAAACATAGCTTTTATTTTTTTATGTTGTTATTATCTTTCTATTATTCTTGAACCTATAGAAACTCAGGCATGATATCTTCAATATTTTAAAAATTCATACAACCACTTCTTCTTCTTCTTCTTATGTTATTTTATTATTCTTATCTCTTATTCTTCATATCTTATTTTTCTTATTCTTCTCAATTATTTACATTTTTTATCTCACTCTTCACAACCACTTCTTACACACTCCCCTTACATTGCACAACAATAATTACAAATCCTAAAATCTAATTCGAATTTTAAAATTTTAATTCAAACTAATAACTTACTTCAACAAAATCAACCAATAATACTTTATTTTGAGGCTTTATATATTATAGGATTGATTGGACATAGTTGATTATTCCAAAACAACTGTAATGAATAAGTTGAATATCAATAAGATCACTCAAAAATTTTATATCAAAAAACTTCTTATAATTGAAATAAAATCCCAACATGAATTTCACCATGATGTGGTGAAAAATTCTGTGAAGTTTTGCCTCTAAAATGGAAACCACCACAATTTAATCCTCCTATAGTAGGCTGTTTGGTATGATACTCTACCTATCAACCAAAAATTCCTCTACTGTGGGTGTGGTCTCTTCTGTTGTCTGTTTTGAACTACAAATCTACCTGTTGACCACAACCTGGTTCAAATATCACCATGGGTGCAACAACTTCCCTATTCCACATAAGTAGGCTTTATGAACACCATGGGGACCACCATGACCATATTGGCCTTGTCCATTTCACACAAGCACACTGGAAGATCACCACAGGGACCACCATAACCATTTTTCCATGACTGTTTTATAAATAAACATCAGCAATGCATGAATTCCATCAAAACACCCAAACATGGGAATGGCCATGCCCATTTTAGACCTACTCTACATCAAAACAACCTTCACTATGGGTATATTATTCCATGCCCGATCCTACTTTGTTCAAAGAACCTTTAACACTCCAAGAACCCACTATCAACCATCTTGGTTCCTTTCAACTTCATAAATGCCTGAATCATGATAAAACAATCATTATATACATAAAAAATGAATAACCTATTTTATTTTAATTTGAATATGATTTATTCATTGCAATAGAATCCAACACATTTAATCACGTACTCTTCACCAATTATTCAACCTCACTTATCACAACAACTATATTAGAACCTATTAGGTGTTAGATTAGTAAGAATGGAAGAAGGGATAAAGGGAGGTGAATACGCCTCATGAAATTTAAAAGTGATATAGAAGAGGAAATTAAAATGATATAAGGAATAGATAATTTTTATATTGGTTTAGTCCAAATTGTACTTAGTTCACTCTGACACCACTCTACTCAATAGGATATGTATTTTAATTGCCCAATTATAAGGGGAATCATAACCCAATAAAACATATACCTTTTTGAGTGGAGGTATATCCAGAAAGATGCAATGAATTTTGTATTGGGATCCAAAACACTTACAAAATTTTTGAGGAATCTCTAACCTATCCTAAATTTTAGAATATGAGAGTCACAACCCGAATGACGTGAGTTTAGAATATGGGAGTCACAACTTGAATGAAGATAATGTTTTTTTATTGGAAAGTTATAAAATGATAAGTAAATCATGTGTGAGAGATGGGAAGTAGTGCTAGAGACATAAGTGATCAAGGAAAAATAGATAAATAAAATAAAGAAGCACCAAAATGAGTTCTTTAGTATAGTATCAAATCATCTCATCAAGGCAATAGAAGTTAAATAAGTTTAGGTATAACCCTTTAGAGATTGTAAATAATGGTAAATTATGTGTATAGGATTACTTAAAGGTTTATAGAGTGTGGGTTATTTGTATTACTTCAAGTTAAAAGAGTGTATCATTACATGTAATCAAATGTACTCATATATAATAATTGTATCATTCCATGTATCCTCCAAGTATTTATATAAATTCTGAAAAGCTGTAATAACTAGATAAGTTATAAAAATAGTTATAATAATAATATCAAAGTAAACCAGTTTTATCAAAGATAGAATAAATTCCAGTAATATTGAAAGAATTAAAATTAAATACACCAATTGAATAATTTAAAACAAGTTAAACAATTTTAAATTTAAATGTTCAAAAAAAATTTCTAACTAATGGTAGCATATTTTTTGAACTGATAGAAGCATAAATTTTGAACTGATAGAAGTATAAATTTTGAACTAACTGAAGTAGAAATTTTGAACTAACGGAAGTAGAAATTTTGAACTAATAGAAGCAGAAATTTTTAACTAATGGAAATAGAAAATTTTAAATATCAGAAGAATAAATTATTAACTAATATAATAATAAAATTTGAACTAACTAAAGCATAAATTTTAAACTAATGGAAGTATAAATTTTTAACTTAAGGAAACATATATTTTTAACTAACAAAAGTAAAAAATTATAACTCTAATAGATCATTTAAAACATTTATACATTATTTTTTTACAAAATAATACATGATAAATATATATGATATAACACACCCAATTTATTTAAGTTTAAGAAAAAATATAAAATATAGGATCACATTAAAATAATTAAAACAAGTAACGACATCCAGGTGAGTAGTTATACTCAAGCACATGAGATATATAAAAAAAATTAATGAAGAAAATGAGGTATTTAAATCAATGTAATAAAAAAACATTAAACATGTAAAAAATATCCCCCTTTTTGTTTGATTATAAAACCAAACATGTAAAACCAAAAACATTTTATTTTTCTCCCTCTTTTTGTAAGTAAAAAAATAAAACAAAAACTCTTCCTATACACATGTATAGATAAAACAATTAAGCTTCCAAAATTCCAAGCTCAAATTTAATTTTTTCAAATTGGAAAAATTAGAAAGTCTTAGTAAAGATATCCACCAGATAATTCTCATTCGAAATAAATTCTAAAATAATATCACCTTTATTGACATTTTTTTGAAGAAAATGAAATCTAGCATCAATTTTCTTTATTTTAGAATGTTGTAAAGGATTATTTGAAATAGAAACTATAGATGCATTAGCCTAATAACTTATCAAGATATATACCAAAATCACATAATGTTTTATCAATCTATAAAATTTGAGCATAATAACTAGTAGTAAAAAACATACTTAGCTTTATCTTTTGATAAAGCTATAGATAATGGATTCATAGAAGATAAAAAAATAATTTTTTTTCACAAAAAAGACACACACCTGATGTAATTTTTCTATCAATTATACAATGTCTAAAATCAGAATTAGAATTAAAAATTAAATAAAAATGATTATATTTAAAATAAAAAAACCAAATATAATAGTCCCTTTAACATATCAAATTATTCTTTTAATAACTTTAATATGAATCACTTGAGGATTATCTTGAAACCTTGCACATAAACAAACACTAAACATGATATCAGTTCTAGATGAAATTAAATAAATCAAACTACATACCATTCCTCCATAAAATTTAATATCTATAGATTTTCTATAAGCATAAATATCTAATTTAAAACTAGTACTCACTAGAGTTTTCAAAGTTCTACATGAATCGAGACCAAAACCTTTAAGAAAATCTTTAGCATACTTAGATTGATTATGAAATATCCGATATTTCCTTTGAGAAATTTTAAGTCTAAGAAATAAATTTAATTCTCCCATTAAGCTCATGTCAAACTTAGAAGACATTGGAGAAGAAAAATCATTAAAATGTAATTCACTAGAAGAACCAAAAAATATATCATCGATAAACATTTATATCATTAAAATATAATTAAAAATTATTTTAATAAAAAGAGTAGGATAAAAATTACATTTTTTGAAATCATTATTCAATATAAATAAATAAAGTCTCTCCTACTTAAAATTAGGTTCTTGTTTGAGACCATCAAAAGCTTTAGAAAATATTAAAACATGTTTATGAAATTTATAATCTTCAAAACTAGGGGGTTGATTTATATAAACTTCTTTAGATATAAAAACATTTAAGAAAAAAATTTTAACATCTATTTGATATAAATTAAAACCCTAAAAATAAAAAAATATAACATTATTATAATAGAAATTAAATTGGAAATATATGGAAATGAATCATCAAGATCTATACCTTATTCTTGAGAGTATCCTTGGGAAATAATTTTGGATTTTTTTATTGAACCATCTAGATTCATATAACTTGTTTCAAAATATCCATTTAGTTATGATAACCTCCTTATCTTTAGGAAATTAAACTAAAGACAAAAAATTAATTATATAAAAGTAATTAAGATTAATTTACATATCAAAAATTCAATTAGTATCATTTAAATCATCAATAATAATATTATTAACATAATAAAAAACAAAATTAGAGTTAAAAATAATTTTAAAACAGAGCTTCTGGTTTTTATATCAAAACATTATCTAGATGATTTTATCCACCAAAACAAGAACCCCTTAAGTCATCTTCAGCAATTTCTAAAGAAGATTTTTGACCATCAAAATATTGATCAATATTAATATGCAATGGTTGTTCAATAGTGTCACGACTCCCTCCCCACAAAGTGTACCCCTCCTAGACCGGCAATGTGAGAAGAGAGATAATGACCCCCGAGTCCCGCCTCCAGTAGGCCCCAGGTTGGTGACTAGCACTGAGGGTATAATAAACACACAAATGAGAGGCATTACCCTCTAATAGAACACATGCAGAAGAGAGAGATAAGATAGGAACCAATCAACTCCAACTCAGGATTGAAATATAAAATAAACCCAAGTACATATATGAAATGTCATGAAAAAGTACTAAAACTGAAAGGGGAAACTAAAAGAACCTAAAATAAAGTAAAACGGCAGCGACCACATGCCCGAACAACTCCTCCTCCAACCACAAGCTAGTAGTAACCAGCTTGATATCCAACCTGATCTAAGTGACCTAAAAAATAGTTTATATATATATAGGGTGAGTATAAAAGTATACTCAGTAGGATCCTCCCCAAGCCTCTCGTGCAAAAGTAAAGAAAGCATGCTAAAGCCCAGGGAACAACAAGTGAAACTAACTCGTCACCTAAACAGGCATACTAAGTTCCCAACCTCAACATGGCTACTCTCACCATGTAACACATACAAGAATATAGCATATATTAAAGAATATCAAGGGTACCCTGCTACTACTTCCCCACTGGTTTTCCGCTTTTCCCCAACGACATACATCCTATGCATCTCTCTCCAAAGGATTGCCCGCAGACACCTAGGCTAAGCTCCACAATCTGCACCCCGTGCACCACAAAGGCTTGCCCACAGACACCTGGGCGAAGCACCGCACCATCCTCGCAACCAAAAGTAACCAGGTAAGTTCCGGGAGCCACCATAGCCCGCACAACGTGTATCAAACATCTGGTATTATACCTCAAGCCATTATAGCCCATACACCGAGTAGGGATCCTCAAGCCATCACAACCTATACACGTTACACCTATAGTAGTCCATAGGATACTAAATCCAGAATATATGTGTGTGAAATAACCACAAGACATTACAACCCTCTACACACATATATGGGGAAACTAACTATAGTGCCTGTTGGCACATGTATCTACCAAGAGAAGAGAGCAGGGCCAAAGGGGGTAGTCAGCCATTCGACCTCCCATCAGAATGTTGGGGAAAACACCCCCCAGGGCTCGGAATCCCCGGGGTGTCAGTTGCCCTTACCGACAGGGTGGAGTAGCGTATAAAAACACAAAAAGTACAGAATATATGTATAACTCACATCCACACTATTGGCATTACCTAGTCTTAGATACAACTGCAGCTAACATCTCTCAGACTCTAGACAGCTGCTTCTAAGACTAGGTAACCTATAAGCACACAAACATTTGAAGAGATTTATTAGATTACTCCATTATCATTTTATCAGTTCCACTGTACGTTAATTAATTCTTTAAACATTAATTAACCATGAATAATTTAACATTAAACTTCATTAGCATCACACCCAAAAAAATCAACTGCTTCTTTTAAGATTCACATCACCTTTAAATTCCAGTATCTCCCTCCTCGTGGATTGTCACCATTTAATAAAACTTTCATTACAGAATTACTTTCCCATATTCCCAGACATTCTAGAAATGCATCCTATGATACTAAACACAAAGGTGGCTCAACACGGTGAGTAGATATACTACCCGTCGAGACTTTGCCGCCTATAGCAAGAGAATAGACCCATTCTCCCTCGAGAGGCTAAACAAAGAAAGCACGTGGCATACCCCGCGTGTCTTCACCTCCTTCGGAAGGAGGGTAGCCAAGACCAGATGCCTGAGCAGTGGGGAAAAGTAAAGCAGATAAACAACCAAACAAAACCACCAACATCCAGCCATCACATTCATCCCATACCATCATCCTTGGTGTCCTCCCAGACACCCACATGCATAAGCTGATGCATCTCTCCACCCTAGGCGTCATCCGCTGCCACAACCACAAGGCCTCCATGCCTCCACATATCACAACACCCCTCCAGGGTCACATCACAACACAAGCAGCAGGAAAACAACAATCACATAAATGGGCTCTTGGCACTTTAATAATCAAGAGGGTAACTCAGAACCTCTTTAAGAAATTCTCACACAATCTGTTCTTTAATTCATATTGAATTAGCAGATTTGTTATTCGTAGGTTCCAATTATGGGATATCTAATCAGTAAGCTATCACAATTAAATAACCATGCTTACTTCCCTAATTTGATTAACCTCAAATTAGAACAACTATAATAACAGAAACAACCAGATTCATTTACATGCCTCTTTATCTTTATCCAATTAATTAAAAATTAATTCCGGCTTACGTTCATTATCAATTTATATCAAGAACAAACAAGTAATCAAAGAAAACATAGATATCACTCTATCTAGAAAAACACGAGGCAAACTGTTTTCACGGTATAAAGCAACAACATGTGATCAACCAATTCTTTTAATCTGGTTCAAGTATTTAATTAGGTCAATTTCATTATGATACAAAGGTATAAATAATACTAATTCTACGATTGCACATATACAATTAGAGAAGCCATGAATCCCCTACCTTGAAGAGTTCTTGACGTCCTTTATCCACACAACGGGTCACAATCCTCCTCTCACGACAACTGCATCCACCAGAGGATGCCACGGTACGACAGTAGCAACCAACCCCAAGAAAAACCCATTAGAATCTTGGAAATTACATGGTATAATATGGAAGGGAGAAAAAAGAGAAGATGATCCCTAAAGGAACGACAATAAAACATACCTTATTGGGAAGATTGACCGACACAACTCGGTTGCATCAAAACAGAGCAGAACCAATCCCAGGAGTAAATATTGATTGTGAAACTCCTACGTGATGGATTTAAAGGTTCTAGCATATCATAGCTAAGAACAAGGAGGAAGAACAAGAGAGAATGATATCTTGTCCCTTTTTGAAGATTTAATGGGGTGACAGTTTAAGATCCGGTTAATTCTCCGTTAAAAACGGATCACATTAACCCACACGGTTTGACCAAGTAAAATACATACCGGCCTTAGTAATAATTAATATAGGATTTATGGAATTTGAATCGGCCTTAAGAGTCCTTAAAAATAAGGCTTTTAAATGTATTCTACGTCAAAGGAAATGTCAAAGGGGAAAAACTGTAGGAAGCTGGAAACACTGTTCACATACTCAAAATTTGGCAAAGGAAAGAAAAGGTCACCGTTAGAAATCACTATTCTGGAAACACTGTTTAAGTCCACCATTATATGGTCACCGTTAGAAGGTTACCGTTCTAGAAACACTGTTTAAGTCTACTGTTATAAGGTCACCGTTAGAAGGTTACCGTTCTGGAAACACTGTTCAAGTCTACCGTTATGTCACGACCCGCCCTCGGGGTCCGTGCCGTGACTACCCCAAGCCCGCCTTCCATAGGCCAGGGGTTGGCGACTAGCACCAAGGCGTAAATCCCAGTAAAAAGGGAAGGCATTGCCTTTGTAAAGTAAACAAACACCACAGAGTAAGCAAGCGGAAAGTAAACACTAAGCAAAAGCAGAGTACAACTGATAGTGCAAAAAGGTAAATGGGCCAGAATACAAACCCAAACTGAAAGTAAATACAACTCGAAAGGGAAATAATCAACTAAAAAGTAAAGTCGCTACACCGAGCTGTCCACTGGAAATCCCACCTGAAGGGTGGGTACAGATTGCCCCTCTGCTCCACGGGTCCCGCCGTCCGCTCCGAGCACGTCCCGCCCAGTGGTCCACCTCCAGGTACCGTCCCGCTCTGCAAGCCTCAGCTAAGGTCAACACTGTCCGTCGTCTGCAACCAACACAACGTAGTGAGGGCAAAGCCCGTGCAGGGGTGAGTATAAGCTACTCAGTAGGGACCCCAAGACCCCTGAAGGTCTCTCAAATCCACAAAGGATAAACCACGAAGAAAGGAACAATCACGAAGTAACAACCGACACTGATTAGGTATATGCCCATACATATACCTAAGTCATGAATTTCAAATACGCTCCAACCTCCGAGCCCAAGTACAACTCAGTCCACACAGGAAAGTAAACGTATTCCACACAGGAAAGCAAAACGTAATCCTCACAGGATTGCACAACACAATCCACACAGGAAAGAAAAACGTAATCCACACAGGATTGCACAACACAATCCACACAGGAAAGCAATAGGTTTCAGCTCACACAGGTATACTTCTTCAAAAGACGATAAAGATGATCACTGATCCACCTAAGTCGTCGGACCCACGAAGGATCGATAGGTAACTAACCCCCGCAAAAGACCCACACAGGATCGGGCCCACACAGGACCTGTAGGCGCTGGTTCACACAGGACCGCTGAGCGCAAGGACCCACACAGGATCGGACCCACACAGGATCGGGCCCACACAAGACCTGTAGCACTGATCCATGCAGGATCGCTGAGTGCTGTAGTCGTCGTCGTCGAATCCACACAAGATCGGGCCCACACAGGACCTGTTGCACTGATCCACGCAGGATCGCTTAGTGCTGTAGTCGTCGTCGTCAAATCCACACAGGATCTCTGTACTGTCGTCGTTGCAGTCACAGTAGCAGTAGTAGTCACAGTAATAGTCGCAGCCAGCACTAGGGTTCCCGCACATAGCAAGCTCGTTCGGAGGGTCCGCTCCACGAGCCGAGAGGCTGATACATCAACTGACACAAAGTCCAGAGTTGATGTATCCAAAAGTTCCGTATCGTCAACAGGAACTCAACGCAACAGACGGCGCGTCGATCGGACGCCCGGTCTGAGAGTTATTGGCATTTTCGTCCCCGGGGCCCGGTTGGTTTTTAAGGCAAAACCAACCCGACCGTACTCCACCTGCGTCCAAACCTCGGGCGGAGTATGCCAAAAGATCCGTCTCACTAAGAGGAACACAACACGGCTGACGGCACGTCAATCGAACGTCCGTAGCTCAAGATATGAGCGTTTCCGCTCCGAAGGCCCGGTTGGTTTCGTGAACGAACCAACCCGGACGAACTCAAAGTAATCCGAAACCTTGAGTGCGATATACCGAAACGACCGACTCGATCCAAGGATCGCGTTTCCGCAGACGGTTCGTCAATCGGAGGTCCGTGGCTCAAGATATGGCCAAAAGACCGAAACTGATTCGAAACGGGGGGTCCGGGTCCGGGTCGACCTGGCCCGACCCCCCCTGGGTCGGCCCGAACCAGGCGACCCGACCCGGGTCCGACCCGGCCCGGCGGCGCGGCGGCCGCGGCGGCTTGGTGCCGCACGGAGGCAGCGCAGGGGGAATCAATTCCCCCGCTGATTGGAAGGGGCGGCGCGGAATAGCCGCGCCCTTTGCAGAAAAAAACGGCCCCCACGTGGGTGCCGGATTGGAGAAAAACCGGGGGGCTGCTGCCCCCCCCCCCCCCCCCCCCTTCATGGAAACCGCCCCCCTCATAAAGAGGGGGTTTTGATTGCTAGGCGAGGGATTAATTTCCCCCGGAATATTACCATCCGGCCGGCCAGCTGGCCGGCCGGTTTTCTCCAACGGGATCGGAAAATCCGGTCCCCTCTTCGGCTTCCGACGCCGGTGGCCCGGCCGCCGGTCTCCTCGTTCCGCCGCGGCCCGGAACCGGCCGCGGTGTTCGTCGTCCGGCGCGGTGCGACGGCACCGAGCCCCTCTGCCGCACCTTGATTTCTTTCAACGCGGCGCGACGGTGTCACGTTCATAATGATTCTTCCATGGCGCGCGCGCGACGGCGTCGCATAAAATAACCTCACGATTAACCACGTGGTGCGTCGGCACCACGCCACCTTGTTTCCACCCGCAAGGTAAAACAACAAGAACGATGGAGGGGGTTCGGCCGTGTTCATGTGGTCCGGCCCCCCTCACGTTAAATAATAACACAACTTAAAATATTCAATTGCCTCACGTTAGACATGCTAGATCCACGATCAAGAATGGAATAATTAAACAATAAATCAACAACCCCGACCTCGGGTATAGGTTCGAAGATTTGACAATGTCCCACGGAAGACAACGTCGCGGAGGTCGGGCGTCGCGGCCGTCGTTCGTCAAATCCGTTGACGAAGAGATACGCCCGAAGAGATACGTCGTTGGAGAATCTTCGTATGCCGACGAAGAAGGTCTGAGGAGTAAGCGGCGTTCCCTCTCGTTGACATGGAAGACGAAGAAGAGAGGCGGCGTTCTTCGTCGGAGCTTGAGCATTCTTCGTCGGAACTTGAAGAAGGAAGAAAAGCTCTCAACCTCTCCAAGAACAAAGGAAACCAACCCAACAAAATAAAATAAGCTTAAGCTTATTTTATTACACAACCCTCCTCTTAGAATTTCAAAGGTTTGAAAATTAACCCTGAGATAGTGCCTTTGGGTAGTGTGTCAGCTATACATCACTACCTTTTGGTCAGCAGTTACAACCGGCGGTACCGGTAGGTGACACATGTAAGTTTACTGCCTTACATGTGTTCTAACTTCAGATACCCTCATGTTCCGAGTTGAAACAGACTCATAGGCGGCTGAGGACTGGCTTGAGGAGGTGGCCGAGAATTTTCTATAACTTTTACAGTTTCGGCGGGACGACGTGTTGATAACTGAGAATTCATCGAGGCGTACCGAACATATCGGGTACTCGATGGAAGCGTTTCGATCAGTGTAATAGAGGTCGGACCTCTGACCATGGTATGTTTAAGGGCTTCTGAGCCAACACCTTTTCTCTATGCATTTCTACTTAGGCTAGAGTGCTAGAAGGATCCTTTGTGGTTGAGAATTCTTTGCTGATCGAATACAGCCAGAGAATGTTAGAAGTTTGGAAAGCAAGAAACTGACACCAGTCTCAGAGACTTGGGCATGTAAAATGTTTCAAGAAGAGGAAATGTTAAGGACAGATGAATCTGCAGAACAGCAGACATGGAGGCAGAGCTTGGAGAGCAGCTCGTGGTGGTGTACATTTCAACATGTTACCATCACCCGCCTTTGTAGTCCCCGCTAGACTCAGGGAGTTGGAGAGAAGGGAAAGAGGGTAGCTGCTTGCGGTCATGGAGTGCGACCAAATAAAGGGCTCTAAGGATGATTCGAAGTGCGGAATTTATCTTCTAATAGCTGCCGTAGCCACAGGCATCGAAACGAATCATCCCTTCCTTCCATGAATCTAGTCCCAGACCTAGAGATTCCGGTTAAGCCGTTGACTTGACCCTCACGTCTGGAGATACCTTTGGGAGGAGACTCGATAGTCACACTTACGCCGACGGTGTGATCTGACCCTTGAGGCGAGAGTCTCGGTTAGGACCTCTTGGTGGCAGCGTCGAGGCCTTACGACGTTAGTTTGAGTATGTTTTTGGCAATCACTGATCATACTCAAATTGACGATATTAGGCAAAAGTTGGGATGGGTTTTCCTTGGTCGGCGAAAAGGAAACCCTGGGAAGCACAAGATAAACTCGTGCATGGGAGGGTGTAGCCGATCATTCTTGGGTCGGCCAACCTTACCCTCGTGGCAGCAGGAGTTTTGAGTTTCAGTTCTAACCTAAAAAGGGAGACCTTTAGAGTTCGAGGATGGCGACCACGTTCTTATACAGGTCTCACCTCGAAGAGGTTTACGGAGATGTAGCCGAGGCGGTAAGAGATCTCCGAGGTTCAATAGACCTTTCTAGGTCCCCAGCAGGCTAGGCGAGGTGGTTTATCGCTTGACCCATCAACCTCAGTTGCACCAGGTGCACGATAACTTTCACGTAACTCAATTGAGGAGATACGTTCTTGATCCTTCACACATCATCGACCTCAGGGAGTTAGACGTCGATGATAGAGCGACATGCACAGAGGTTCCAGTGGGGATCAAGGATAGACAGGAGCAGATCCTACGAGGATGATCGATTCCTTGGGTGCACTTCCTTCGACAGTATGGGAACCTCCAGGTGAGCACATGGGAGCGGAAGGCTCAGATGCGTACTCTGTACCGCTTTTGTGACCCTAGTTTTTGATGAAGCTTTACGGGGACGTAAAGCCCTAAGGTGGGAGTAATGTAAAGACCCGTAAAATTCAAGGGAAATTTTTTCTTAATTTTCTTTGGAATTTTACAAGAGCGCGGTTTCTGACGGCACCTGATTCCGAGGCCCGGTGTGCCCGGAATCAATTTCTGAAGTTGGGCTCGGGTACGTTTAGTGAACGAACGAGCGGGAATTTCTAACTTTTGAACCGGTGCCCGGAATCGAATTCCGAGGGCACCGATGAAACCGTAGCGCCGGTAAACGCTTAGGAACTCCTGTTTTGGAGTTGCGTTCTTACGAGTGTTGATAATAAAAATTGTGGATGTTTACTTTGTAATTACACTACAATTTTTATTATTTTACTCTAAGTGTTATCTCTTGTTGGAAGTTGGGTAACCACCCAACCTCCCTTAGGAGGTTATGAGGGTGGTGGGGCCCACACGAACCCCACCTCTTCATATCCTCTAAAACCCCTCAACTCCCTCATAAGTTATGATATCTTAAGTTATAACTTTAGACTTAAATAAGGTGAGTTGTGTGTGTGTTTTGAATTTCAAACTCTTGAAATTCTAGTGTGTTGTTGTGTTAATAAAATAAGATAGTCTTATTTTTTTTTGGTGTTTAGTTTTGTCTCCTTGAGAGAGTTGGGAAGGTTCTTCTTGTTTCTTCATCTTCTTCAACCTCGACGAAGAACACGAAGAACTCCGTTCTTCAACGAAGAACTTCTTCGCCGAAGAACACGGTCCTTCCGCGACGCCGTATCCGTGACGTGACTTTCTTCTTCCACGTCATCTCTTCCGCGACGGTTTTCCGCGACGAACGCCATCGACAACGACTCTTCCTCCAATGTCAAAGGAATCGACACCGATATTCCACGACTACGTCAACGTGCGACTATCAAGGTAGGGGTTATTATATATGATTGAATTCGTTTTATTGATTCTTCATATCTAAAATTCATGATGATGATGACCAAATGAACATGGACATCGTCCCGCACATAAACCATTCTCCTTTTTCTTTTTATTCTTCACGTGTTCTTCGTACGTTCTTCAATGCCAAATATTTATTGACGCTGGAAACACGAAGTTTTGTTGAGCGCAATATATGGATGTGAAGCCCTCGACGCAAGGATCACAATTATGTGATCGTTTAATTTTTCGGGCTTGGAACGAAGCTGCAATGGCTCGCGGAAGGAGGCGTCTAAATATTTATTGACGCTGGAAACTCAATGTTTCCCTGAGCGTGACATACGGACACGAAGATCTCGACCCGAGGATCATGAATATGCATTCGTATCTTTTTTCTGAGTTAAATTGAAGTCAGAATGGAGTGCGGAAGGCGGAGGCCGTTGGTGCAGGTCGTGGGGAGAAGTCGTGTGAGGAAGCAGGTGATGCGGGAGCGGGCGCATCAGGGTTTACGGTGAAGACAGCAGCGGCGCGGCAGGCTGAAGGCAGCCGCGACGGTTCTGGCGAATACAGCGGGTGCGAGAAGCGGTTCTGGCAAATACAGCGGGTGCGAGAGGTTGGCCGCTGGGGTTCGGAGGAGAGGCTGCGTGAAATTGTGATTGAATAAGTTATTAGATTGGAGAGAGAGAGTTTTGGGAAATAAAATAAAGAGACAAAAAGGAATAAGGGAGAGGTGTTTGATTTTGGCGCACAAGGGGGAAAATGAACGTGTTTTGATTGTTTTTTTGGAGTTAAGAAAGATATAATTAAATAAACAATTTATAATAACAATAAAATATTGTTATTATTACTTTTGTTGATAAAACACCTTTTCGCCAGCAACTCCTTCGTGCGACCTCGGTTTCACGAATCGTTTGCGGCAGTGTGACCCTGACTTCGAGACGGAATTTATGAGTCCAATATTGGATGTCTTTTTCGGGTTTTTGGGTCTGGTACCCGAAGCGCTCGGAAAAATAATAGATTTAATATTATTATTAAATCTTCGACCCACCATAACTCATACGTGCGACGTCCGATTGGCTTGCCGTCAGTGGCGATATAATCCCGTCTTTAATATGATCGATTCAAGTCTAATGTTGGATACTAAATTCTAGTTCGTGGTGCGGGGCCACGAAACACCGAATAATAATAATATTATTATTATTACGGGATCATGTATCGGACATATCTCTCTCATACGGTATCGGAATGACGAACCGTCTATGACGTTGCGACACTGGAATTACGACGGATGTTTCAAGACTAATTTTGGATATTTAAGTCGAGGTTGATGCACGGGCCCCACGAGGCCCGGTTCGCGCATGATGCGGTGAAATGCAACTTTTCCACTGGCTATCCGTTTGGGACCAATGGGTAGTCCATCTCGTGTGTTTTTCCGTATGGATCGCAATGGTGTGACTGGTTTGGTTAACCGGTGTCATTTGAAGTACGACTGGGTTGGATCGAACATGAATCCAACCGGGCCCTCGGAGCGGAAACGCTTATAACTTGAGCTCTGGACGTCCGATTAACGTGCTGTCAGCTTTGTTGTGTTCCTCTTAGAGAGACGGATCTTTTGGCATACTCCGCCCGAGGTTTTGACGCAGGTGGAGTACGGTCGGGTTGGTTTTGCCTTAAAAACCAACCGGGCCCCGGGGACGAAAATGCCAATAACTCTCAGACCGGGCGTCCGATCGACGCACCGTCTGTTGCGTTGAGTTCCTGTTGACGATACGGAACTTTTGGCATCCTTCGCCCGAGTTTTGGATACAGTTGGTAGTGGCCGGGTTGGATCGCACCCGAAATCCAACCGGGCCCCTGGAACGGGAAAGCTGATATCTTTCAGACAGGACGTCCGTTTGACGAACCGTCAGCGGCGTTGGTGATTACGTTGAGTAACAGTCCCTTTGAGTATACCCTATGGGAGTTCAGGGTACAGTTGAGATACGGCCGGGATTGGTTCGCACACGAAACCAACCGGGCCCCTGCGACGAAAAGGCTAATAACTCACAGACCGGGCGTCCGATCGACGCGCCGTCTGTTGCGTTGAGACCCCTGTGACGAGACGGTCCTTTGAGATACTTCTATGTGGGACCTTGTGATACTTGGAGTATCGAACAATAGCTCGTGGAGCGGACCCTCCCGGAGACGAGCGTGCGGAGTACGGGGACCGTGTAGCCGGCTGAGACCTGACGACTGCTTGACCGACTCGACTTAGAGTGAGTCGACTAGCCCAGTGGACGGAGCGCCCGGTATTTGGCGGCAGACCCACGGCGGACGGAGCGCCTGGTAGTTGGCAGCAAACCCGCACTACTCGACTGGAGGAGTACCTCGGTAGGCTATTTGGGTGAGCGCCCGGTATTTGGCGACAGACCCTCAGCGGACGGAGCGCCCGGTAGTTGGCCGCAAACCCGCAGTACTCGACAGGAGGAGTACCTCAGCAGTCTTAGGTTAGTGAGCAGTACCTCGGAGTCGTGACAGGACCACTGTACACTCCAGAGACGGATCTCTTCAGCAGTTACGGTTTCGATAATGAAAATCCTGGTTTGAGCTGAGTCAATGACCTTTGAGTTTCCTCATGATTGAGATGGGTTACTTGATAACTTAGGTATATGTATGGGCCTATACCTGGGTAGTGGTTATCCGTTGATTTCATAATCCTTATGTTTCCTCGTGATTGAGATGAGTTACTTGATAACTTAGGTATATGTATGGGCATATACCTAAGTATAGGTTTTCTATTGAGATCTTCTTTGTGGTTATCTTTGTTGATTTTAGTGAGACCTTGAGGGTCTCGGGGTCCCTACTGAGTATCGTTATACTCACCCCTGCACGGGCTATGCCCGCACCTCGTTGTGTTGGTTGCAGACGACGGACAGTGCTGACAGAGGCCGAGTGTTCGAGGACTGGATGGTACCCAGAGGTGGACTACACGACGAGTCAGTATCCGGAGGTGGACTTCACGGTGAGACGACACTCGGAGGAGGTTGACGGGCGAGAGCGTTGTAGAGGCTATCTGTACCTACCCTTCAGGTAGGATCCGTGGCAGACGGCGGGACCCGAGGAGCAGTGGAGCTATCTGTACCCACCCTTCAGGTGGGATTTCCAGTGGATAGCTCGACGTAGAGGCTTTACCTTTCAGTTTTTGTTTTTCCTTTCAGTTGTACTTTACAGTTGGGCTTGTATTTCCGGCCCCCTTTACTTTCAGCACCTTTTGTTGTACTCATTTTTACTTAGTATATTACTTACGCTTGTACTCTGTGTGTTTTTTTACTTTTATAAAGGTAATGTCTTCCCAGTTATCGGAATTTATGCCTTTGGTGCGAGTCGCCAGCCCCTGGCCTATGGAAGGCGGGCTTGGGGTAGTCACGACACGGGCCCCGAGGACGGGTCGTGACACGTTAGAAGTCCACCGATAGAACCTCACTGATAGAAACACCATTCAAGTCTACTGATAGAAGTCCACCGACAGAACCTCACCGATAGAAACACTGTTCACTGAACCTCACCAATAGAAACACTTTTCACCTACCGATACTATTCATAAAACTGGAAACACTGTTCACAGAACTGGAAATTTGACAAAGTGTTGGGGATAAGTCACCTTGACCTCCCAGAAAACCTCCAACACCACATTTTCACAAAGTAAGGGATCAGAGAGGTCCGAGCCATTACATTAGATACCTCTCAAAAAATTCTCGTCCTCGAGAATTAAAAACCAACCCAGAAGAAAAGAGGGGTCCGAACAACCACCCCATAAGATACCTCTCAGGGGAAAACCACCATGTGTTGTTCGAAAGCTGGAAGAAAACTATGACATCTGAGAGTATGGGAACAAACAATCCATATCAAAACAATTTAATCATAACATCACATCAAAGGTACATAAATAAAACATGAAAGGTCTAACCACAAAGGAAACATCATTACATGAAAGGAGTTAAACATTAAACAACTCTGGGTACTGAGCTTGTATCTGTGACTCACACTCCCAGGTACTCTCCTCCATGCCACCATGTCGCCACAAGACATGAACTAAGGGGATATAACTCCCACTCAACACCTTCTCCTTGCGGTCTTGGATCTCCACAGGTCGCTCCTTGAAGGTTGCATCATCATCAATATCGATCTCTCCCCAATCGATAACATGAGATTCATCATGAAGATAATGACGGAGCTGTGATACATGGAAAACATCATGTATCCGACTCATCTGAGGGGGAAGTGCTACTCGATACGCCACAGCTCCAACATGAGATAACACCTCGAAAGGCCCAACAAACCGGGGAGAAAGCTTACTTCCACGACCAAACCCTCACTGCCCACGACGGGGAGTCACCTTCAGAAATACATGATCCCCAAAATTAAACTCTAAGGGTCTCCTTATTTGATCAACATATGATTTCTGATGATCTTGCGCTGTCTTAATCCTCTCACGAATCACCTAAACCATCTCTGTTGTATTCTTCACTAGTTCTGGTCCGAGAATTGTTGACTCTCCGACCCCAGTCCAGCACAATGGAGAACGGCATGGCCAGCCATACAAGGCTTCAAACAGCTCCATACTGATGGTAGAGTGAAAACTATTATTGTAAGCGAACTCTACCAAGGGTAAGTGCTTCATCCATGAACCTCCAAAATCAAGAACACAAGAGTGCAACATTTCTTCAAGAGTCTAGATGGTTCGCTCTGTCTGACCATCCGTTTGAGGATGAAAAGCAGTGCTAAGGAACAGTTGAGAGCCAAAATCATGCTGCAGACCTCTCTACACCCTGGAGGTAAAATGATGATCTCGATCAGAAATGATCGTCCTAGGTACTCCATGAAGTCTCACCACCTCCTCTAGATATTGCTTTGACAAAACTTCCACTGAGCTCGACTCCTTGATCGCTATGAAGTGGTCCGATTTTGTTAAACGATCCACTACCACCCATATAGAATCATGTCCTCCCAGAGCTCGAGGTAAACCTATAACAAAGTCCATTGATATGTCCTCCCACTTCCACTGAGGAATCTCTAATTGCTGGAGAAGACCACCAGGAACACGATGTTCGGCCTTCACCTTCTGGCAGACTAAACATCAAGACACACACTCTGCAACCGCACGCTTCATCCCATACCACCAAAACTGACTCCTCAAGGATCAGTACATCTTTGTCACACCAGGATTTACTGCCAAGGGAAAACTATGGAACTCTCGGAGAACTGTCTCGCGCATCTCCAAGGGAACAAAAAGCCTTCCATGATACAACACTCGATGTTGTTCATCCTCCGACCAACCATCAGGGGCCTCACCACAAAAAACTCTGTCTCTCCAAACTTCCACCTCTAGATCACCCAACTGAGACTCTTCCACCTTCTGCATCAGGGATGACTGCACTGTCATCTGGAAAAGACAACCTCTACCCCCAACTTCTCCCATATCAAGATGAAAAGCTTATAGCTCTTCCATCACTCTCCAGGAATCACCAGATTCACGGACAACATCATTACGTGACTTTCAGCTCATTGCATCAGCTACAACATTCCCTTTTCCAGGTGTATACGATATTTCAAAGTCGTATTCCTGCAAGAACTCCATCTACCGACACTGCCTCAAGTTCAAGTCACGTTGGGAGAAAACATACCTCAAACTCTTATGATCGGTGAAAACTACAAAGTGCTCACCAATGAGGTAATGTATCCACAAATTCAGAGAAAACACCACAGATGCTAACTCAAGATCATGGGTGGCATAGTTGCGTTCATGGGGACGCAACTGCCGAGACCCATAAGAAAAAACTGACCTCTGCTGCATGAGAACACAGCCTAGCCCCAGATGTGAAGCATCATAGAAAACATCAAACTGGACTCCCTCCACTGGAAGACAAATGACTGGAGCACTTACCAAATTCTCCTTTAGATACTCGAAAGCTTCCTGACACTAATCAGTCCATAAGAATGCTTGTTCCTTCCTGGTCAAAGATGTCAGAGGAGTCGCAACTCGGGAGAAATTGGATACAAACCTCCTATAATAGCCTACTAAACCAAGGAAACTTCGCACCTCTGACAAGGTCTTGGGGGATACCCAAGACACCACTTCTTCTATCTTAGACGTATCCATAGATAATCCCTGTTGGGACACAACATGCCCCAAGAAACGAACTTCTCGATCCCAAAACTCACACTTCGACAACTTCCCAAACAACTGATGTTGGTGAAGAACTCCCAAAACGACTCGTAGATGCTCTGCATGCTCCTCTTCAGATGTGAAGTACACAAGGATGTCGTCGATGAAAACCACAAAAAACTTGTCCAGGAATTCACGGAACACAACATTCATCAACCCCATGAAAACAGTTGGAGAATTCGTCACACCAAATTGCATTACAACAAAATCATAATGCCCATGATGACAACAGAAAGAAGTCTTCGGGATATCCTCATCCTTTACATGCATCTGATGATATCCTGACCGCAATTCGATCTTTGAGAACCAACTTTCACCCTTCAGTTGATCGAATAAGTCATCAATCTGCAAGAGATGATAACGGTTCTTTATTGTCACTTTGTTTAATTGACGATAATCGACGCACAACCGCAAACTGCTGTCAGCCTTTTTCACAAAAAAAACTGGTACACCCCACGGTGACACACTTGGCCGAACAAAACTGCACTGCAACAGACCATCGATCTGAATACGTAGCTCTCGTAACTCAGAAGGGGCCATCCTATACGGAGACATAGAGATAGGAGACGCTCCTGGCTGTAGCTCGATCCCAAACTCGATCTCTCGTCGAGGGGGTAAGGATACAACCTCTTCTGGGAAGATGTCAGGGTACTCCTCTACAACCCTAGGAAACGCCAACTGCTGAACCTCTGAATAACGCATCATCATCTCATCCATTATGGATGATAAGGATGGAACTCGTCTATGACCCATCCGAGGATCTCGATAACCAAAAAACACCACTTTATCTCCATTTGCATCAAAGAAAACGACCTTCTTCCTGTAGAAATCCACAATATCCTGCACCGAATACAACCAATACATGCCGAGTATGACATCATATGGTTGTATTCGTAAACATAGGAAATCTCCCCAAGAGCGGTGTTTCCTCAACACTATCTCATAGTCTCTACATACTTCAAACAAGTCGGCTAGACCTCCAACTGGCGTAGTCAACGCCAAGGGCACTGGAAGCCTCTCTACCTCAAGTCCCAAAGCATTGACAAGGGTAGGTGATATGAAGGAGTGTGTTGCTCCTGAATCAAACAAGGCATACACCAAGGTAGAAAATAAGAAAAGGGTACCTCGAACGACATTTGGCTCGCCTGGGGCTAGCAACGCTAGAGCATGAAGCTGACCACGACCTCCTCCACGGCCTCTCTGACCCTGATGACGACCACCACCATGGCTGCGCTCTGCTCTCTGAGGACGGGGACTATCATGGGGCTGTCCTCTACCTTCTCTATCTACCCTCTGGTGATATAAAGCTGGTGCAACCTACTGCTGCAGCCTTGGCTGGAACTTCCTCAACAGAGGAACCTAGACCGGAGCGCCCGATGCACAATTACTGCTCTGAAAAGTCGGGCACTCCCCCTGCTGATGACCATGACCACCACAAGAAAAAAACGCGCCTGATCCCTTGGCATAGGCCTGAGAGCTGTTGCCTCTGGAGAAACGAGATGGGAAGGGATGAGACCTACCCCCAGGTGAACGGAAACTCTTCTGCCCTAAAAACATGGAACCTTGGACCACAGCTTTGCTTCATGAGGAATCATGACGATTCCCCTGTCGTGACGATCTGGTCCTAGCCAAAGTCCTCTCAACAACCTCTGCCCTCGCCAGCACCTCAATATATGTCTTTAGCATAAATGGGGTGACCTGGCGCTGGATCTCTGGATGCAAAGCCTCCACAAAATGCCTTGCCCTGGCCTCCTCATCTGGTAACAGTTCTGAAGCATATCGTAGAAGGTTCCTGAAATAGATTCCAAACTCTCGAACACTGGAGCTCCCCTGTTGAAGGGTAAGAAGCTCCTGGCGACTGGATGCCTTCGCAGTCGAAGAAAGAAACTCAACTCTAAACCTGTCTCGAAACTCCTCCCACGAGATCGCTGACTCCTCATGATCCCCGAGGAATAAGAACCACCACTTCCTCGCTGATCCACGCAGCATCGTCACAACCAAGGACACCCAATGTTCTTTCCGAGCATGAATCGAAATGAATCCTATCTTGACCTCCTCCAACCAGCCTTCTATGAATGCATCTGAAATGGAGCCCTCGTACTTCTGTAGAATCTGGCACTGAAACTCTCGCAGTGTCTTCCTCCAAGTGTCATCGTCGTCAACCTCTACCCGACAACGATCTGCTGGAACAGCCTGCTGGACATATTCTGCGCAAACCTGACGAGGATGTCGACCTGGAGCCATACCTGTGAAATAACAACTGTTAGAGCTCCTAATCCTGAAATATGGAAGACTCAACATTAATAAATTAATTGTTTTCTTTTATTAATTTTAGGTTAACCTATCCCAAGGTCTACCCATTCAAACACAGGCGCAAAGAAGAATGATGCATGATCCTTTTTCTAGGTCTCTACCCTGCAAATAGTATCACTTTGTTTAGTAGCCATCGTAAACTTAAAGGTTCGTGCAATAGATCATAGGGGGCCCTAAATGCCTATGTCTCTGCCGGTCTCCAGTGTTTACCCCACTTGATAAACATGAATGACACCGTTGCCCTACCATCCCATGCAACATCACCTGTGCCTAACTCCAAACTCCATCCTATCCCTCAACCAGACCTCTGATACCACTCTTTCATGACCCCCTCCCCACAAAGTGTACCCCTCCTAGGCCGGCAATGTGAGAAGAGAGATAATGACCCCGAGTCCCGCCTCCAGTAGGCCCCGGGTTGGCGACTAGCACCGAGGGTATAATAAACACACAAATGGGAGGCATTACCCTCTAATAGAACACATGCCGAAGAGAGAGATAAGATCGGAACCAATCAACTCCAAATCAGGACTGAAATATAAAAGAAACCCAAGTACAGATATGAAATGTCATGAAAAAGTACTAAAACTGAAAGAGGAAATTAAAATTACCTAAAAGAAAGTAAAACGGCAACGACCACAAGCCCAAACAACTCCTCCTCCAACCAAAAGCTAGTAGTAACCAACTTGATCTCTAACCTTCTCTAAGTGACCTGAAAAATAGTTTATATATATACATAGGGTGAGTATAACAGTATACTCAGTAGGATCCTCCCCAAGCCTCTCGTGAAAAAGTAAAGAAAGAATTCTAAAGCCCAGGGAATAACAAGTGAAACTAACTCGTCACCTAAACAGGTATACTAAGTTCCCAACATCACCATGGATAATCTCACCAAGTAACATATACAAGAATATAGCATATAGTAAAGAATATCAAGGGTACCCCACTACTACTTCCCCACTGGTTTTCCACTTTTCCCCAACGACATACGTCTTGTGCATCTCTCTCCAAAGGCTTTCCCGCAGACACCTAGGCTAAGCTCCACAATCTGCACCTCGTGCACCACAAAGGCTTGCCTGCAGAAACCAGGGCGAAGCACCACACCATCCTCGCAACCAAAAGTAACCAGGTAAGTTCTGGGAGCCACTAAATCCCGCATAACGTGTATCATACATCTGGTATTATACCTCAAGCCATTATAGCCCGTACATCGAGTAGGGATCCTCAAGCCATCACAGCCTACACACGTTACACCTATAGTAGTCCATAGGATACTATATACAGAATATATGTGTATGAAATAACCACAAGCCATTACATCCCTCTACAAACATATATGGGGAAACAAACTGTTGTTCCTGTTGGCACATGTATCTACCAAGAGAAGAGAGCGGGGCCAAAGGGGGTAGTCAGCCATTCGACCTCCCATCAGAATGTTGGGGAAAACACTGCCCAGGGCTCAGAATCCCCGGGGTGTCAGTTTCCCTTACCGACAGGGTGGAGTAGCGTATAGAAACACAAAAAGTACAGAATATATGTATAACTAACATCGACACTATAGGCATTACCTAGTCTTAGATACAACTGCAGCTAACGTCTCTCAGACTCCAGGCTGATACTTCTAAGACTAGGTAACCTATAAGCACACAAACATTTGAAGAGATTTATTAGATTACTCCATTCTCATTTTATCAGTTCCACTGTATGTTAATTAATTCTTTAAACATTAATTAACCATGAATAATTTAACATTAAACTTCATTAGCATCACACCCAAAAAAATCAACTGCTCCTTTTAAGATTCACATCACCTTTAAATTCCAGTATCTCCCTCCCCGTGGATCATCACCATTTAATCAAACTTTCATTACAGAATTACTTTCCCATATTCCTAGTTATTCTAGAAAGACATCCTATGCTACTAAACACAAAGGGGTCTCAACACGGTGAGTAGATATACTACCCGTCGAGTCTTTTCCACCTATAGCAAGAGCATAGACCCATTCTCCCTCGAGAGGCAAAACACGGAAAGCACGTGGCAGACCCCATGTGTCTTCGCCTCCTTTAGAAGGAGGGTAAGGAAGACTAGCTGCCTGAGCAGTGAGGAAAATTAAAGAAGATAAACAACCAAACAAAGCCACTAACATCCAGTCATCACATTCATCCCATACCATCATCCTTGGTGTCCTCCCCAACACCCACATGCATAAGCTGACGCATCTCGCCACCCTAGGTGTCATCCGCTACCACAACCACAAGGCCTCCATGCCTCCACATATCACAACATCCCTCCAGGGTCACATCACATCACAAGCAGTAGAAAAACAACAGTCACATCAATGGGCTCTTGGCCCTTTAACAATCAAGAGGGTAACTCAGAACCCCTTTAAGAAGTTATCACACAATCTGTTCTTTAATCGATATTGAATTAGTAGATTTGTTATTCGTAGGTTCCAATTATAGGATATCTAATCAGTATGATATCACAATTAAATAACCATGCTTACTTCCCTAATTTGATTAACCTCAAATTAGAACAACTATAATAACAGAAACAACCAGATTCATTTACATGCCTCTTTATCTTTATCCAATTAATTAATAATTAATTCCGGCTTACGTTCATTATCAATTTATATCAAGAACAAACAAGTAATCAAAGAAAACATAGATATCACTCTATCTAGAAAAACACGAGGCAAACTGTTTTCACGGTATAAAGCAACAACATGCGATCAACCAATTCTTTTAATCCGGTTCAAGTATTTAGTTAGGTCAATTTCATTATGATACAAAGGTATAAATAATACTAATTCTACGATTGCACATATACAATTAGAGAAGCCATGAATCCCCTACCTTGAAGAGTTCTTGACGTCCTTTATCCACACAACGGGTCACAATCCTCCTCTCACGACAACTGCATCCACCAGAGGATGCCACGGTACGATAGTACCAACCAACCCCAAGAAAAACCCATTAGAATCTTGGAAAATACATGGTATAATATGGAAGGGAGAAACAAGAGAAGATGATCCCCAAAGGATTGATGATAAAATATACCTTATTGGGAAGATTGACTGACACAGCTCGGTTGCATCAAAACAGAGCAGAACCAATCCTAAGAGTAAAGATTGATTGTGCAACTCCTACGTGATGGATTTAAAGGTTCTAGCGTCTCATAGCTGAGAAAAAGGAGGAAGAACAAGAGAGAATGATATCTTGTCCCTTTTTGAAGATTTAATAGGGCGACAGTTTAAGATCCGGTTAATTCTCCATTAAAAACGGATCACATTAACCCACGTGGTTTGACCAAGTAAAATACATCCCGACCTTAGGAATAATTAATATAGGATTTATGGCATTTGAATTGGCCTTAAGAGTCCTTAAAAATAAGGCTTTAAATGTATTCTACGTCAAAGGAAATGTCAAAGGGGCGAAACTGTAGGAAGCTGGAAACACTGTTCACATACTCAAAATTTGGCAAAGGAAAGAAAAGGTCACCGTTAGACATCACCGTTCTGGAAACACTGTTCAAGTCGACCGTTATAAGGTCACCGTTAGAAGGTTACCATTCTGGAAACACTGTTCAAGTCTACCGTTATAAGGTCACCATTAAAAGGTTACCATTCTGGAAACACTGTTCAAGTCTATCGTTATAAGGTCACCGTTAGAACCTCACCGATAGAAACACTGTTCAAGTCTACCAATAGAAGTCCACCGATAGAACCTCACCGATAGAAACACTATTCACTGAACCTCATCGATAGAAACACTGTTCACCTACCGATACTCTTCATAAAACTGGAAACACTGTTCACAGAACGGGAAATTTGGAAAAGTGTTGGGGATAAGTCACATTGACCTCCCGGAAAACCTCAAACACCACATTTTCACAAAGTAATGGACCAGAGAGGTCCGGGCCATTACAAATAGTTATGGTATGATTATTATAAAATCTATAATATTTACTCTTAGAATAATAACCAAGAAATATACCTTCAACATTTCTAGCATCAAAATTATCAAAATTATCCTTTAAATTCAAGATAAAAATTTTACAAACAATAAATTTAAAATAACTAACCTTAAATTTTCTACCATTAAATAATTAATAAGATGTTTTCTTCAAAAAAGTTTTAACATAAACTCTATTCAAGACATACCATTTAGTATTAACATATTCTTCTAAAAAATACTTAGCCAAACTATATTTATTAAGCATAGTTTGAGTTATTTATTGAATAGTTATATTTTTTCTTTCTAAAACACCATTTTACTATGGGGTTTTAGGAGTAGAAAAGTTTTGAACATAACTATTATCTTCACAAAACTTATCAAACTAAAAACTAAAAAACCCACACCATTATCACTTATAATGGAAATAATTAAAAAAACTTTCATATTTTTAAATAGCTTATAAAATATGTAAATATAGATATGGTTTCATTCTTATAAGACAAGAAATAAACCCATGTAAATATACAAAAAAAATATATTTCTTACCACCCAAACTAGTAATTTTCATAGGAAAAAATAAAATGAGAGTAATAATTCAAGAGGTTTAGAGGAAGAAACATGATTGAAAGATTCCCTGTACTACATACCTTTTAAGCATGAATCACAAAAAAAATATTTTTTTACCTTTAACTTGGGTAAATCTTAAACATTTCCATGCATGGATAATTTATATATCATTTATTAATAAACATTTCTAATCCTTGTATGATAGAGAAAATCATCTATTTATATAGCATTTATACACTTAACATAGAAAGATCAGAGAAATTAATAGAATAAATATCATCCTTTCTATACAAAAAAAATAAAACCATCTTTAAAAACTAAAAATTTATTATCCTAAAACATAACATGCATACCATTATGAAAAAGTTAATATAAAATAATTATATTATGTTTAATCCCTTATACATACACAACTTTAGAAATTAAAACAACATTTTAAATACCTAATTTACTAAAACCATAAAAGTTGCCTTTAGAATTATATCTAATGGTGATAGAGCCTCCATTATATTTGGTATGAGTGAGGAAATTAGATAGGTCACTAGTCAAATACTAGGAAAATTCACTATCCATGTACCATGTTTTCTTGATATTATTAAGGAATTTATCCTAAAAAGATAAATTATGCAGAGAATTTTTTTGGAACCCATGTTATTTTGGGTCCAATTGGGCTAACAATATAATTCTTTGGTAACTAAACAGGTTTAAAAAATTTATTGTATGGTACTCTAATGGATTTTTTTGAAATAAAATCTCTAGTATAACCAAGGGATTGAGGAAATATAAGATAAAATTCATTAGCATAATGTCCTTTAAACCCACACTTAAAGCATGTAACAAAAGAAACTTTTCCAACAGATATTTTTAAAAAAGTAGTCTTGTATAACTTAGGAATCTATAGATTATACCCGAAAACAATTTTTATCTTTATTCAGTGTCATCATATCCACAATCGTTTCATATTTTCCTTTCCTTGAAGAAAAGTATATAATATTTATTTTAAGATAAAAAATTTCATTATAAGATTATCATTTTTCTTCCAGAAAGACTCAAAATTATTATTGATATTACCTTTAGAACATGTTTTATAATTTATTATTTCTTACTTGATAGAATCATTATCCTTATTGAATTTCTTTCTTTCCTTGATAAGTCTCTTATTTTCTTCTTTAAATTCCTTATAGAACCCATTAATTCTTAAAACATATTTTTAAATCTTTACATTTTCTTCATACAACTCATTAAATCTATAACCATCACTATCAGAATAATAACTAGAATTAGAATCATTACATACCTCATTTTTATCGCTCCCATCAAACATAGGTTGGATAAATATTATCACTTTGAGATTCATCACTTGAATCAAATTATTTAGTATAGATCCAATTAGCATGATAATCATGTTTCATTTCCTTCTTATATTTCTTATTTTTCCCTTCTTGCTTTAACTTTGGATAGTCTGGGCTGATGTGTCCCCTTCTTTATATATTTACAACAGGTTACATCTAGTCCATATATAGTACCCTTATTTTATTTTTAATCAATGTTTTTATCTTTACATTGTATATTCTTATACTTTTTATTTTGATTTATTATATTATAAATCCTTTTGATTATATTTTAAATTTATACTGTATCACTTTTCTATGCCTCAATTTTAGCAGAGTTTAGAGAAAAATTAATATGATATTTAAAAGTAACACCTTCCTTATTTGAAGTATATTTTTTATAATGTTCATCAAATCAAGTTTTTATTTTAACAATGATCCAATGAGTTCATACAATGTGTATTATTTTAAATTATTACTTTCATTAATAAAACTATTTTTTATATTCTATTTATTTGGTAGGGCTCATAGTTATATTTCAAAAAGTACAAGGTTCTATAATATTTATATAACTTCATCCATTTTATTCACTATACTAGTGAACCAGTGAAACATATGATTTACTGTCACATGTTAACCCATTTTGAAATCTTGGTACTTAGATCATAGAATTTCAAATTTAGTTCTAATCAACAAGTCAGATCCAAGATGTGTCACTTTCCAAATAATACAGATCTCATGAGCTATCTTACAAGTAGATACATAACTAAACAAACTTCTATTAATATCACATTATATTATATTTGTAATCTTATATTTTAAAATATATTTTGTTTCATCATTTTCTATAAGTGTATCATGATTCAAATTATGAAATTTTTAAGGATTTACTATTATCATCCATTGATCAATGATCAATTTCTTAAGATAAGTTCCATTTTATTTTTCTAATAACCATAATCATCACCATAAAAATAAGGAGGTTTCTAAGGAATCCATACATCACTAAGATTTATTCCTACCATCTAAAAGAATCCATATCCTTATATTATGAGGTCTAGAAATAGGTTATCAAAAAAATAATAAAACATAAAAAGGTGGACAAGAAAATAATCTTGAAGGATTTCTAAATTCCAAAATTATTTTTCTCTCATAAGAAGAGTTTGTTATCATGGAAAATAAATAGGGACAAACTATACATAAGAAGTTTCAACATTTTATACCAATTATTAGGAATAAAGAAAATAAATGGGGATAAACTATCCTAAAGTTCAACCATTGATACCAATTTTTAGGTTAGAAAGAATGATAGAAGGAATAGAGGGGGTGAACAAGCCTTATAAAACTTTAAAGTGATTAAGAAATGAAAAATAAAATTATAAAAGGAATATAGAATTTTTATAGTGGTTTGGTCCAAATTGGACCATGTCCACTCTTACACCATTTTACTCGGTGAGATATGTGTTTACACTACCAAATTATTGAAGTGAATCATAACCTGATTTAATGTGTACCTTTTATAGAAGAGGTATAACAATAAAGACACATTGAATTTTGTATGGGGAGTCAAAACCCTTAAACCAATTTGAGGAATCTCTAACCTATCATGACTTTTAGAATCTAGGAATCACAACCTGAATGACCTAACTTTAGAATCTAGGATTCACAACCTAAATGAAGAGAATGATTTTGTATGGGAAAAGTGTAAACTGACAGAGAAATAATACGTGACAGATGGGAAGTAGTGATACAAACACAAGAGACTAGGATGAAATATATAGATTAAATAAATAATCATCGAAACTTTTTCTTGAGTGTAATATCATCTCGTCTTGTTAAGGAAGTAGAAATCCAAGTATTTTAGGTACAACCCCTAAGATATCAATAGCAATGGAAAAAATGTGTATAGGATCACTTGAAGGTTTGAATAGTGTGAGTTATTTGTATTAAATCAATTCAAAATAATATATCATCTTATATAATTTTATGTACTCATATAAAATCATTTTATTGTTCCATTCATCCTCCATGTAATTTATATAAAATTTTAAAATCTACAAAAACTAAAGAACCCACAAAAATGGTTAGAATAATAATAACAAGGTAAACTAGTTTTATCAAAGATAGAACATATTCCAGGAATATCAAAAGAATTAAAACAAATTTAAATAGACCATTTGAACATTTTTAAACATGTAAAATAATTTCAAATTTAAACATTTAAAATAATACCAAAATACAGAGTCAAATTAATCCATGGATATCTCAAGAAAGATGAACATGTAAAAATAATTCATAAATTTTTTCATTAAATATTAAAACAATAAATACACTCTTAAGACATTAAAAACACATTGAACATGTTTGAAAAAATTTAAAATTATAACTAGAACATTTAAAATAAATAAAACATGAAATAAAAATTATATTCAAATGTACAGGAAACATGATGTGAATATTTTATATGGAGATAAAAATAGGTATTTAGTCATTACTAAATATAAATTGAAACAATATAAAATAAAATTTTATAGGTTTAAGATAATTTATAATTAATTTAGAAACCAATAAAAAATTACCAACATGAATAGAAAAGTATAATTTTTTTGAAATAACAATATTTAGACTTAGGAATAATAACATAAATTAAAGAAACATGTATTTATGGTACCATTAGAAGTCACATGACTAATATAAACACAACTCATAACTGATGGTGGGGTATCTTTTGAATTAATGGAGGGAGAAATTTTGAACTAATAGAAGTATAAATTTTAAACTAACAAAAGAAGAAATTTTGAACTAAGAGAAGCATAAATTTTGAACTAATGGAAGTATAAATTTTGAACTAACAAAATCATAAATTTTGAACTAATAGAAGAGGAAATTTTTAATTGATGTAAGAATAATTTTTGAACTAACAGAATCATAAATTTTGAACTTACAAAAGTATAAATTTTGATCTAATGGAAGTAGAAATTTTGAACTAATAGAATCAGAAATTTTTAACAAATGGAAGCATGAATTTTGAACTAACTGAAATATAAAATTTGAACTAATAGAAGCATAAACTTTGAATTAATATAAGTATAAATTTTTATATAATAAAAGAAAAAACTACAACTATTATAGATCATTTAAAACTTTATTTTTTTACAAAAGAACACATGATAAATATATGCAATATAATAGACATAATTTATTTAATTTTAAATAAAAATATAAATAGTAGGATCACATTAAAGTAATTAAAACAAAAACGGGAATGTGAGGTAAGTAGTTGTAATCAAACACATGAGGCACATAAAAAAATTAATGAATCATATGACGAATTTAAATCAATTTAATCAGAAAAAACAAAACACATGCAAAAATTGGGCTCAACATCCCCATTCACAAGATGATATTGACTAGAGATGAGTGATTAAATAGAACCATGTGGAGACCATGTCTTCTGTATCATATTTCTATTGAAGCAACACATACAATAGAATCAATAAAAAAATAGTAATTACCAATAAAGGTAATAAATAGAAAAATATATAGTAATAAATAATATCATTATAACATGATATAATATAATTGAAAAAGAAGTCCATACATGAAATCAAAAGGGATCCCTATATGTGGCAGATCAATTTGAAAAAAAACCAAGGAACAAACTAATAAAGATGAATTCCAATAAAATAACCTAGAGTATATCTCTATATCACCTCAATTTCTATCCACCAGTATCTACTTATAAATCTATCGAAGGGCCCTTTCCCTTAGCTGGATCCATGACCATGAATTCTGTATGCTCATCAAGATGATTATGTAAGGTGTGAGAAAAACCCAATATAAAATCACAAAAATTAATTCATAATAAATGAATTAAGTGTATAAAAGTGGATTAACAAAAAAATGCATAATTATAAACACAACCCATCAGGTCATTGTATGCTAACTAGGCTACCATGAATACCCGTTAATACTTTCTTCAACCCCAAACCAAAATAAAAAGTTTATTGGGACATAAAAATTAACTCACAACACACAAATTGTACCATAAATATTGTTCATGACCTCATCATACACCCCAACCCATCCCTATAAACTCCAGATAAGTTACCTTAGTACACCGACCGATCCATGAAAACTCTAGGTATGATACCTCAACACAATGAAAAATCCTTGTGGACTCTAGGGAGTTCCTATAATGCACATCAACCCATACCCACAGACTCTTTGGTGGTCACTAACAATAAATAAAAACAAGTGTAAACATTCATAAAAGGGTAACTAAAATAATTGTATATATTACCTGAACCCATACATCATTTATCCAAGGAATAATAGCCTTAATGTAACTCAAATTAATCTCTCTAGGTGACATTTTCTGGGGAGACATACCTTATACAACTTAGTAATTCAAGAGAAATAACCATTTTAATTGATCCATAACCTATCACTCCCCCTCTAAGGGGTCTACTATGTCTATAGAGACCCACCCAATCACATTGATACCATAGGAATAAGTATCATAGTTATATACACACAAACACATAAAAAAACACATATAAATTCATACAAAAGTCATAAAATGGTAAATACTTCCTACCTTAGGTGTGGTAAAGGTAAACCACCCAAAATCACCAACTGAAACAAGCTAGAGACATAAAATCCCTAAAATCATCTTCAAAATTATACATTGGGGTTCTAAAAAAGTGGAAGAAATAAATAGATAAATAAGGGAGATTCTTAGGCTTAAAAGATGTTAGATTTACTGAGATGTGACCACCATAACAAGAGATGCTTTAAATGGATAAGAAACAAGGATAGGAGAGAAAAATTATTTAAGAGATGATACTAATAAAAAAAAATCTTTAAGGGGGTCGAGGGAATGAAGGAGAGAATAAATATTTTGTTAAGGAGGAATTTACCAAACTTACCCTAAAAAACTACCCTGGACCACTTTTATGAACAAGAGGCTCTATCTTCCCTTACATCACCTTCTTGATTCGATCCACGATTTTCATTGAACATTCCTCAAATGATGCATCCACCTCCAACTTCACATCATTAATAATAATAATTTTCATAAGGTTCAGCTCATACCCATGGATTCACGTCATATAAAACTCATCATGCATACCTCAATGTCATGGAGGAAGATTCAGCTGATAATCTACCATCTCGATTCATTCCACAATATTGAATAGACCAATAACCTCAATGCCAGTTTCCCTTACTTCTTTGAATATCGATACCCTAAATGAGGAGAAACTCATAATAATACTTGGTCTCCCATGAAAAAATCAAAGGGATTTCACATCTAGTCAAAATATGAATTCTATGTGCTCAAAGTGATAACTAATTACTTCCATATAAATTGTACTCACTTAGAAGTCTCATTTATTATGGTAAACCTGATCAATTTTGACTTTCCTAACATAGGAAAACACAGAGGTTATGAAATGGTAGACCATTAAGAGCCTCAAAAGGATCTATCTGAATCAAATATTATAATATGTTATTATACATAAACTTTGAGAATATTAACCAGAATTCAGATCATTCTCTCGGAATTCTCGTCTGTCTATGAGTGATATGATGTATTGAGCTTCTGCTATGATACCACAACATTCTATAGGCCTTTCCAAAAACATGATGTGAAACATTTATCTTGATCTGAAATAGTACTCATAGAACCACCATGAAACCACACTATCTTCTATACATATATCCCACCCAACTAATTTAGGAACTAAGTCTCTCAAATTGACAAAAAATGTGTAACATTTTTCAGCCAATCAACCACCTCTCAGATAATATATTGATTATTTGGAGTCCTAGTCAATCCTTTAACAGAGTCCATCATCACCTAACCCACTTTCATACCACCATTGGAAGAGACTGAAGTAAACCTCCTAGCCACTGGTTATTTTCCCTTACCCTTTGATAGGTAAGGCATCACACGAAAACCCCCACAACATACTTATTCATACTAGGTCACCCGAAACCATGTTTCATATCACGATACTTCTTGGTCGATCCCTAATGTACCAACCACTTTAAGTAATGAGAGTATCTCATCAAATCCTACCTCATGGAAATGGGAATCACCACCCTTCTATGGACATATAACATATCATTCCCATATTAGGATCATCCAAGAATAGGATTATCCTAGTTTAGGATCATATGCAAACAACCATTATTTCATCCCCTAAAAATCTGAATAAGATTCCTAGATGTCCTTTACTCGATACACTAACAAAGAAGAAATGATCATGGGAGCACAAATCACTATTCCATGATCATT
This sequence comes from Viscum album, assembly GCA_963277665.1. Taxonomy (NCBI): domain Eukaryota; kingdom Viridiplantae; phylum Streptophyta; class Magnoliopsida; order Santalales; family Viscaceae; genus Viscum; species Viscum album. Next base: position 559,242,494 of record OY728138.1, read on the forward strand.
GGATACACTCAATTTCCATTCTTCTAGAGAGATCATAATCTTATACTCTTCTAATGATGTCCGCGACCCCATTCCATATGATTTACTATTAAGGGAATCCATGAAAATATTCCCCTTTCCTAGGGTATATTCCATCTCAAAGTCAATTTTTTGTAAGTACTCAACCCAAAATCTTTATTGTTGGTTCAAGTATCATTAAGAAAATATGTACCATAAGATTTTTTTTGTTTTTGTTTAAAATAAATCTCTCAATGAATATATAATGATGCCAATACTTCAAAGTATAGACCACAAAAACTAAATCCAGGTCATGAGTGGGGTATTTATGCTCATGGGGTTGTATCTAATGACACCCTTAAGAGAATATCTGACCTCCTTATGTCAAGATATCCCCAAAACTAACTCTTAAAGTATTTTAGTACTATTAATAATCAATCCCCAGTTTAAGAATAATTATAATTAGAGCAAATTTCAACCTCATATTTAACTCCAGTAAAGCCTCCTCAAACTGATCCTTTTATATGAACTTCAACCCCTTCATATTAATCCCAATCATATGTGATTCTAAGTAATATATATATAAACCCATATTTCTAATACATTTTATTTCATGATTTTTAACATAAATATCCATATAATACATTCTCATAAAATTTAGAGGCCTAGTGTATTTGTGAAATTAGATACATAAATTATTAACTTAATAAAATACAACATCATTATTTAGAAACCCATAATATACTCCTAGTTTCTTTTTAACTCTTAATATTTCACAGGATAACCTAAGAACATAAAAAATAAATGGGTGAGATATAAAGCCCAATAAGGTAATAATAAAAGAATTATATGATGATAAATAATATATGTGAGTCAAGAGGTGTATCATGATAATTTAAAGAGTTAATAATCATATATACTCACATGGAGGCATGGAATATGAAAATGACATCATAAAATCATGCTATTATAGGATTTTCTTGACAACATAAAATGTGACATAATAATCATTAGTCAAGGATAACTTACAAGACATCATAACATATTGTTCTTAGGCTAACTGCCTATTCACCACACATGGTATCTCATGAGATGAAAACATTACCCAATGCATTAAAGTGCTATCAGGGTGCACCATTCATATTGTCAAACATTACATATTCCACATTGATCATATAATGTAATAAAATATTTTATCATCTTAATGCCATGATTAAGAAATGTGGGTTTTGTACATAGAAGTTACCAATCAATAAAATATGGTTACATCGAGATTAAATCCTTTGAATGAAAATAGGCATGGGTATTCACAACATAAAAGTTTGGCATGGAAAATCACAAGATAATTTTAGTATCATAAAATATGTAAATAAAAGTTCATGTAAGGGATTAATGAGAGGTAATGTGGTTTATCAATATTTTGGAATAATATATAAAATAAATTAATGTGTATAAAAACATGAAGACATGACCAATAGTGATAAAAAAGGCTTAATACAAAGAAATTGCTTGATTGTAAAAGAGGGGAGAGATAACATATTACCTTGAGAGGATGATTCTTAAAGCTTGGGAAGTGATCTTTAAGATTTTATAAACTTCTTTGAATGGATTTATAGAGGGATAAGGAGAGTAAATTTATTAACAATGGGTTTATAGTGTAGATAAATGGGATAATGAGTGGGTATTTATAACAAAATAGATAGGTTTGTTTATTAATTTCTAAACATATATTTTGGAATCTAAGCAATAAAAAATTCAAAAACATTCTTCTTACCATGGTTTTAGCCCATGTTTTTTGAAAGGGGAAGTGTTTTTTAAAATTTTAATAGCTTAAAGACCTAAATCCTATAAATAGAATCATTTATGATGTTTAAGTGAGTCATGTTCATAAATATTTGTTATAAAATCTTAAAATAACAATTTGGTTTTGTAAGGTTCTTTAAAGGTGTTGAAAATTAATCTTATAAAATTAGAAAACATTATTTTACATTAAAAACAAAAATTTGGTCAATAAATACTTTATATTATTTATTATACCACTTTTATGTTATTATGATTTCATAAAATTTACCTTACATTTATACTGTATTTAATTTTTACTGAAAAATTCAACTATCTCAGGAAATTATGAAAAAATCACTATTGGATAATTTCAACATGATTATTTCAAAAATTAACTCTTTTTATCAAATTAAAATTCTAAAACTTATGAATTTATCTTTTAAATAAAATCATATAATACATGGGAAATCAATTTATGTCGAATAAAAACCATTTCTTTTTTTATGAGTGATTACATTTATATTTTCTTATTATCTATTATTTATTATATGGTTGATAATTAATTATTTATAGTTTTAAAAATATATATTTTATGGATTTATTCTCCTTATTAAGTGTAACTTAAATTTGAAATACATAATCAAGAAAATAGTTTTAGTGAAATGAATAATATATATAAAGATTACAATGTTATGTCAATGACCATTTTAATTTTCTAAAAACTACATTATCAAAACATTATAACCATTTTGTTATAATAAGACACTACACACAATATGATTTGAATTATTGAATAAAAATATTAAATATTCCATAGTTTTATTTTATTATAAAACATGTAATTTTACATTTTAAACATATTATTTTTACCAATAAAATATATACATAGAATACGATAATGTCTATTTAGAAATTAAATGAGATATAATGTAATTAAAATTCATGGTAAATATAGCATTATTTTAAAAATAAAATTCAACCATTCATAATATGTTTCATATAAAATGAAATTACTTTATTGGGTTATTTGTTACAATTTTGTGACTATGAAAACATGAATTTTACTTTTGAAACATTATATATAAATGATTTAATTACCACAATGATATCGAAATGAAACTATTTATAAAGGTATTTAGGTATAAAACTTTATATTTAAATAAAATCATGAATAAAATATATTTTATAAAACCTTTTTATTAAATAAAATTCCATTATACTTAAATTAATATTTTAAATAGAAATATATAATGGAAACAATTTATGTGATAAATATGTGTAGAAATTCATTTAAAATTTATATTTATAATTTAAGAAATAAAATTTATAAAATTTATTCATAAGAAATATTGGATGTTACATTCTACCCATTAAATAAATTATGTCCTCATAATTATCTCTAATTAATAGATAAGTAAAAAATTATAATTCATACCTTTCATTAAAATAATTAGGGTGTTCATTAACATTTTTGATATTTAATTTAACCTTGAACATGAATTCATAACTCTAATAAAAAAAGATTAAAGTACTTAGTGTGGTCTCCCTTTTCTAATGAGATTAAAAAATTGAGGTTTTGAAATCAAATTGAAAATAAACCATGATCCATAGAAATTTTGGAGAAATAAAAAGGTGTTGGATAGATCAAATAGCTTCTTACCAATGAGTTGAATATTTTATTTTTTTAAAAATTATTCAAACTAGATTTAGTAATAATAATGATGATTAAATCATATGGAATAGATAAGAATGTTTTTTAGATTTATTTCATTCTATTTTGATAAATTATTCTTTGATATTTTGAAGAAACATAGTTAAAATATGAAATATATAATCTTTAACCAAATTATTACATGTTCAATTAACTCCTATTTCCATCAATTAACTAAAATAATGGAATGTTTGAAATGAGGATACATGATTCAATAAGAATATAAAAAGGGAAACCACTAAACATAGAAATAATAACATATATACCCTATGTCTTGACCCCTCCCCCCAAAGGTACCCCTCCTAGGATAACAATGAGAGGAGAGAGATGGTGACCACACAATGCCCATCTCTAATAGCCCATAGGTTGAAAACAAGAACAATGGGTATAATTAATATAAAAATGGGAGGCATTACCTTTTAAGATAGCATGTGGAATTGATAGAAAAGAAAAGTATATGAATCAAAATCCTACTCAGATACAGGTAAAATAATGATCCTAAGTACATACATGTAATTCCATGTAAGTATAAAACAACCATAAATAAAACCTATTAGTATCAAAAAGGTAAAATTGATAGTGAACACAAATCCCAAATAGATCACAAAAAATCATAATAAAGTAATATCCAGCCCAATATCTAACCTACACCTAATTAGATAAAAAAAGTTTATATATACATAGGGTGAGAGTAAAAAGTATACTCAGCATGATCCTCCCAATTCCTCTCATGCAAAAGATAAAGAAAGCACGATAAAGTCCCATGAAAAAAAGTGAAACTAACTCATCACCTAAATAAGTATACTAAGTTTCCAGCCTCACCATGGATATCTCTCACAAAGTATCACATACAAGAGATCATACATTAAATTAATAAAATAAGGGTACCCTGCTACTGCTTCCCCACTAGTTTTCTGATCTTCCCCAACATCATATATCTTGAGCTATCTCTCCCCAAAAGAAGCTATCACAAAGATACTTGGGCTAAGTATCATAACATGAATTTAATATATTACATCATCTCATCATCCCATCGACATCTACATACAACAACCGAGTAGTTTTTGGAAGCCACTACAACCTATACATCACGTGTTATACATAAGGTATTATAACTCAATCTATCATAAAGCATACACCAAGTAATGTACCTCAAGAAATCATAGCCCATACACTCCATACCTATAATAATTCTTATGATACTATATCTGTAGATAAATGTGTGTGAAATAACCATAGGTTATTACATCCCTATACACACATATATGTGGAAACCAACCACTATGCATACTAACACATAATACTACCAAGAGAAGAGTGTAGAGCCTATAGGGGTGGTCAACCATCTGTCCCTCACCAACTTGGATGTTGGGGAAAACACCCTCCCATATTCTATTGGGTTTCAGTCACCCTAACGACATGGATGGGGTAGTTTATAAAATCACAAAATATATAGGACATAATATACCTCATAAAAAAATATGGTAATTATCCTAATCTTAATCTTAATTGCAGCTATCATCACTCAGACACCTAACTTTTACCACTAATAACTAGATATCCTATAATCACACAATAATTTAATAGGACTTTATTAAATTAATTATTTACTTGTTAATAATTTCACTTCACATTAATTGATTCACTTTCCATTAATTAACATTACTTCAAATTACATTTCATTATCCATCAGTGTGAATTCCATACCCTCCAGGCATAATCCAACTGAGTCTACAATTTCTCAATATTAACATATTTCCAGCATTTCAATAAGCAACTACCCCATGGGTTAAAACATTAATTATTATTTTACCATTCCATAAATTATAGGTACTCTAGGAAAATTCATAAGACACCACAAAGATATGCATTAACAAGCATATCCAGTTTCCTTAAGTAGTGGGGAAAGGAATGAAGATAAACAAGAAAATAAAAAATTCATCCTTAAATAGAACATTAAAAATAAATAATCCCAAATTTTAGAATAGTAATTGATAAGACCAAACTTAACCTATTCCTTCAACTATGGTTCTATCCTCGAGACCCTCATGTATATCACCATGCATCTCACTATCAGAGGCGTCAACTGCTACCACAAGCCCAACCCACCCCACTCATATCTCATTATCCATCCTAGGATCACATAAAATGGCATATAAATTCTCACATACATATAAAAAAAGAAGGAAAAAATAACCAACAAGGTCAATAGGGCAACTAGGCCATAAAAATAAGGCATTTATGCTTTACATGTAAATAGGATCACTCATCCTTAAAAAAAAAGAGCCCAGCCTTCATAAGAAAATTATCACACTCATCCCCCAAACATTATCCTTATCAAACAACCAATTTTATCCCATATTATATTAAATAATTCATTTTTAATAGTTATGACTATGGGTAACCTAATACATTAGCTATAATAAGTGATTCAATTGCTTAAACATGATTTCAAGCATCAAGTCCAATTTCAAAAAACTATGAGAATAAAAATTCTCATTTAACAAGCCTTTCTATATTATTATCCCTTAAAATAATTACAATTTTGGGTTCTTTATCCCATTATATTATCACACGGAATAATAACTTCAATTTAACATGCATCACGTATCAATTTGATTACCATAAAATTACAAGAATATAAGGAGTCATTAAATATGCCTTTTAAGTTCTTGAGACAACAAAAAATTACCAAATTTACATTATTTACTAATTCCATAAAATTATCATGATAAAAAAAGTATAAAAAACATGATAAAAAAGTATATCATAGATAATACACTATCTAGAAAATCAAGAGGAAAACCATTATCATGGTGGAAAACAACGACATGTGATCACTACAACTAAAAACCAATTATTTTAATTATCTAGTTTATAATTTATTAGGGTTAATTAAACCACCACCCAAAAAGATAAAGAATTATTTTTTTTATTGAAAATAAATTAAATTAGATGTAATTAATCCCTTGCCTCAATACTTTTAGATTCTTCAAACTAGAATGAAACCATAGTGCAAATATTCAATCAACTCTCTCTCAAATAAATCTAAGTCCCTACAAGAATGTAGAGCCACAACCATGCCAATAAAATAAAAGAAAATAAATTAAAATTATGGATAATAAATCATGATAAAATAGAAATAACTCACCTCAGATCACTATAGATCAATCATGGGAAGTTGAGGATTGAATCTGATGGAGAGGGGATTCAAAAGCCTTCAAAAAGATCTCTATGGCGCCTATGGGTTGAGAGAGAAACTTGGGAGAAATTTTGATTTATAGGGGATTTGGGTATTTATATAGATTTCGAGAATTAGAAAAACGTATCCTCCTAGAACACACTACAAAACTGGTTGGAATATAGAGGACTATGATGCAGTGGAAGGGACCAAGCCGTAACCTTCTTAGACAAAATGTATCTAGAAACCATGGTTCCCTCTATGCTGCAATCCTATAAACCAGGAGAGAAGACCATAACACATGAAAAAACACTACATCATAGATCCCTATTTCCAAAATAGATGCTATTATATAGTATAAACCCCATAACAAAGATACCCCAAAATTGGTAGAACCACCTCAAACCCCAACACTATAGCCAGGCTTCTCCACACCGTAGTGCTAAATCACCTAGTAAGGGCCTACACCACATGCCTTCTCCATGGAAAAAATATTCCAAAATTAGAATTGGCTCTGAAGTAATCCCCCAATCATCCTTACACTACATCTAGACCATTCATACCATAGTTTTATCCCTCCATGGTGCAACTCAAAGCTCCACACTATAGAATCCTCTATAGTTGATATTTTCAGCAACAAATACCTTTTTGTTTTCTAAAATTACTTGGAACATTATCCAAACACCACCAACACTCAAAAACCACAAATTAAAGGGATACTAGGATCCAAAAACTTACAGAAGACACCTTTAAAACTATTCTCATCCTCGAGAATTTAAAACCATCCTAGAGAGAAAGAAGGGAATATGGTTTGTTCGAAAAACCAACCCATGAGATACCTCTCAAGGATCTTAGAAACATAAAAATAAAAAAGTAAAGGGACAATATGATCCAATTCCTTACATAAGATAACTTTCAAACTATTCTCGTACTTGAGAATTTAAAACCAACCTATAGAGAAATAAGGGAATAAGGGTTGTTTGAAAAACCACCCCATGAGATACCTCTCAAGGATCTCACCAATATAGGAGGTCAATCACATCACTTAGAAAAAAATAAAATAAAAAAACTATGAAAAAATAAAAAAACTCATAAAAATTTTCCTAGGGAGATACCTCTCAAGAAAGAGAAAGGCCAGTAAAAAAACATCAAGAGGAAACCGTCTCATAAATCAGAAAAGTTCAATAAGTACAAATGAGAAACACAAAAAGAGAAGATTTAAATATCAAAATATTAGGATACTGAGTTCATATCTACAATTAATGTTCCTAGATACTCTCCTCCATTCCATCATGTAACTACCTTAAATTTTATAAATGAAATTTCATTTGTGAATGAATAAACTCATTTTCAAGTAAAGAAGTTATAGAAAACACATACACTACTTAAGTTATTTTCAAATGTTATATAAAATTAGATTTAAAAGAATGTTAAGAATAATAATAATTCAAAATATAGACATTGAAAAATGATCATATTAGTATTATATATAAAGTATTATGATAAATTCCAATTGACACAAATAGAAGAAGCGATGACTTAGACCGGTATGATCACACTCTATCAAGCCCATTTATCAGAGCTTCTAAGAGAGATAAGATCACTGGTATTTTCACAAGACCAAGTCAATATTCAATAACTGAATCATGGTAGAAACCATTTATGGGATAAGTTTAAGCTCATTGACAACACGACCCAAACTTGTTCTTCGAAGCACCGCCTGAAAATATAACCATTGCACACCTTACCCTTAGGAAATTCACTAGCACAATAAAAGAATATGTATCTAGACCATAATAGTATAATTTTTTATATTTTAATTAAATAAAATAATTATTATATATATTCCTTGTTATAAATGATTAAATAATTTGTTTGATAAAAATTATGTTTTAATACGAAAAAACTCGAATTATATTTTTAGGGAATATATGACTTTAATCAAAACACTGATTTTGATGAATTAATGATTTTTTTAAATAAATGATATTTTAATAAAATATTATTTTTAAATAATATTTATTATATATAAATTATAATATACTTTTATGTAGTCAAAAAAAGTTTTATAAGGGACATAAAACTGTTACTGTAAAAAAAACTTTTATTTTTAAATAAATGGGTATTTTTTATTTAAAACTATAAATTCTAAAATTTAGATATTTATTTTGAAAAAATATATATTATTTTTTAAATAAGTACATATAAATTATCTAATGGTTATTTTTTTATAATTTTCTGATATAGTAAAAAATTTGGGTTAAAATTAAATACAGTATAAATATACGGTATGTATTATGACATTATAATGACCCAAAAGTGATGTAATATATGACATAAAAGGTATAAAAGACAAAATAAAATTTTCCCCTTTAAAATATTATTTTTTTGAGATTATTTTATTAATTTTATAAACCCTTAATGAATCTTCCAGAACATATACTATATTTTAAGGTTTTAAATAAATTATTTAGAAACATGACTCACTCCCACACACCAAGTGTATTATTTTAGTGAGATAAGATCTTAAAATTATAAAATAATTAACACCACTTAATTTTTGTAGAAACCTTAAGCAAAAACTATGGTAAGGTTTTTGGCTTTGATTACTTCATCGTATAGAGACCAAAACACATGTTTGGAAATTAATAAAGAATTATCCTCTATTTTTATTTAAAAACCCACATAAAATCCCATTAATCTTCACCAAGAACCATTTTATATTGAAATTACTCTTTAATTATCTATCTAGATTCTTTATAAGGTTCCCCCAATCTCTTAATAATCTCCTCCCGATATTTTATAAGTCCCCTCTCAAGGTAAGGTATCCTCTACTTATACTCTTTATTCAAACACAATATTTATGTATTGACTTTTGATTTCCAATTTTTCAAGTTGGTATATGTTTTTAAACATCCATATTAATTTCATTATTATTCCAAAGTAATTAGAGACCCATTTATCTCACATTAACCCATTCTATAAACATTTATGTACACCCATTATGCTGTCAAAATCATCCTGTGATTTTCTATGACAAACATTTTTATAGTGAATACCCATTCCCATTTCCACTCAAAGGTATTCAAATATATCTAACTATAATTAATTTATTTTGGAATTCCATGTATGTATCTCATGCTCCTTAATCTTGGGATTAAAATTTATTAAATACATCCTTATTTTGTATGATCTATGTGGCACACTTATGCATGTACATGATATGAAAGTGATGGGTGGAAACAGAATTATATAGCCCTATAATGCATTGAGTAATATTTAAATCTCATGATATTATATGTATGGTGCATGGGAGTTTATCTTAAGAACACTATGTTATGTTTTCTTGATGTTTATCCTTGAATTATGTTTATGCTGTCATGTTTTAAGCTATTTTTCTACATTCCTATGATGCCTTTGTGTTATTATGTTATATCATGACTCATTGTACAAGATTATGATGCTTACCAATGTTATGTTAGATTGATATGTCTCTTGGATCACCTGTAATAATTTAACTTATGCTATGATTTATTTATTCCCTTATTGGACTTTATATCTCACCCCTTTCTTATGTACATTCCCAGGTTATCCTAAGTAGTTTTAGAAGAATGATGGAATTTTAGGGGAAAGTTAAGTAAGTTTTCAATATTGTAATTGTGTTCCTATTTTAAGTTGTTATTATATGTACCTAATTTATAAAATACACTAGGATTAATGATATTATATATTGTATTAAGTGTAACTTTATGTAATAAATTATGATATAAAGTGTATTAAAGATATGGGTTATCATAGTTGGCATCAGAGGAAATGATATTTATTTTTGGGATTAAGATTATAAAACTCTAGTAAAAACCTTAGGTATAATAATAAACATAGGATACATCCCTAAATATTGGAAAATTATAGAGTAAGTTGTTTCAAGAAAATACATCCCTGTCTAGATACTACAAGTGGATGTGGTTCTTGAATAGATGTACATAGGGGTAATAACCCTAAAATTGGCACATTGAGTTGGAATCAATCATTACTCAGTGCACCACAAAAGGCCTTGATACACACCTGATTTGACACTCCTATGGGATATTATTTTTTTTAATTTCAAAATATCCTTACAAACCATTATTAAGGGAATAACAAATGCCCTTAAGATTTTATATTTAGAAATAAATCATGGATAACTTAGAATAAAATCTATAAATTCATAGGTTAAAGGATATATGTCATTTATTATTTTTCCCTTTAATATTAATGATTTACCATTTATGTATTTAATATTTAAAAATTTATCATCCCTAATTTTACCTTTTTTAGTTAGTGACTATGAATATTAGGAATTGAGTCAATAACCAATGAGAAGAATAATGTAATGATTTCCCAAATTAACTGCCCAACCTGATAGGGGAAGGAATAAAAAACTTCATGACAATACTTTCTTAATTTAATCATGTTTTGAACCAAAACATGAATAAAAAGGAATACATAAATCCCCTAAATAAAGATCAAGTTGTTATTGTGATATCTATGTGCCAAATGCCTCTAAATTTTAGTAGATCTACAGATGCCTTAAACACGGAGTAATGAATCATCTCTATTGAGAATATCTTCTCAATCATTCAATTCTATGAGAAATTGTAGGTTGTAATTATTTTTTATCATATATAAGGATAAACTGATAAATGGTGGATGTTGGTCAAAAAATAGGAAGCCCGAGGATGAGATTGAAGTGATATAGTGTATGTAATTTCAGTATTTTTTTTAACAAATATTTTCCTCAAACCCTCTAACTTAAAATAGAGATAGATTTCATTATACTCAAGAAAAATTATGATTAATCCATCAGGGAATATGAGAAAAACTTCACAAGACTTGCACGACACACCTCTCTCTTTTTCATTCCCCCTAAAAGAAAATTGTACCACTTCTTTGGAGGGATAAAGGGAAATTTATGGAAATCATTATCCATTCAGGAGTTTGAAAGCTATGGGGAAATTTTTTGATGTGCCATCAAAGTCAAAATAGAGATTGGATAATCTCAAGGGTCTCTTTGGACTAGATACAGAAATGGGAGAATGGATTTTAATTTTGGCGTTGTGATGGAAAAATCTTATGTGGACAAGGAATTCCATCATCCCATTTATCAAAATCATGAGAAGAAACATCCCAATTTTTTTTAAGGGGACAAGGAAATGTTTTAGGTGTTGGAAGTAAGGGAACCTAAATATTGATTTTCAAAGGGAGAAACCCACAAAAGTGATGGATGAAAGGAATTCCCCAGTCAAACCTTACCCTATTTTCCAATTTTTCAACTAGAAAGAATAAGGACACTATGGAAATTTATTCCCTAAGCCAAGGTTTGTTAATGAAAACCTACACCAACAACTTATAGGGCCTAGAGGGAAAGAAATATCTTATGAATTCACAACTACTGAGGTGGATATAGAAAATGAAGTGGTGATAGGTACACCGGTTATTCATTCTATAATAGAGATCATAGTTTTTGATTATGGTTCTATGCATTCTTTCATATCATGCAATTTTAGTATAACTATTCAAACACCACCTCAAAACATGGAGGTTAAGTTATTGGTGATGACAATGAATGAGTCAATTATTTCATCCCCTATCCATATTGGCAGGATGAAATTCCTAGAAAACCTTATGATTCTACCTTTAGTGGAATTCAATACAATTATGGGTATGGATTGACTTTCCTTATACAGAGACAATAAAAATTTCTGAGAGAAGGAAATCACCCATCGTATCATGAATTACCCTCCAATTTTATATAAGTGAAAGGAGTAGGATGAATCTTAATTTCTACCAATATATCAAGAATGTATATTTTTTCCTAGAAATAATGTGTATCTAGATCAAATGATTGATACTAAATAAAATATCATCCTTGATCACATTACCATTGTAAGGGAATTCACTGATGTGTTTTGTGAATAATTTCTTAGTCTTTCCCCTTGTTGTGATGCTGAGTTCTCAATCAAGATCATACCTAAAGATTTTCCATTATCCAATACTCCATATAGATTTTTCATTATTGAAATTTAGGATCTAAAGAAACAATTATAGGATAATATGGATAAAGGGTTTATGTGGCCAAGTGCTGCACCATGGGGTGCACCGATTCTCTTTATCAAGAAGGATGAGTCAATGTGACTATGTATTGATTATTGTAAGATCAAAAATATAGTAATAAATAACATGTTTATTTTTCCATGCATTGATAACTTAATTGATAAACTATGCAGATCCTATTACTTCTCTAAGGTGGATCTTTGATTGAGATATTATAAAGTAAAGGTAAAGAAAGAGGATATCCCCAAGACTGATTCTCCTACCAGGTATAGGCACTAAAAGTTCCTAGTGATTCCATTTGGACTCACTAATGGTCCAGCTATCATCATGTAATTGATGAATATATTTTTTAGTTATTCCCTCGACAAATTTGTGGTAGTATCTATAGATGATATTCTTATTTAATCAAAAATAAAGAAAGAATTTGAGGAGAATTTAAATACTATATTGAAGACATCACAGAATGAAAATTTATATACAAAGTATAGTAAATTTGAGTTTTGGTTAGATAAAGTAACTTTATTGGGTAATTTTACCACCAATAAGGGGATATCTATGGATCATTCAAAACACAAAGGCAATTGAAGGATGAACTAGACCAACATCTGTGAGATAAATCCATTGTTTCCTTGGATTTTCTGGGTACTATCATTGTTTTGTGAGAAAATTATCATGATTGTCAAGAACACTAACCAATATTACTCGAATGGGAGTTATGGATTTCTAGAATTATGAATACAACTAATTTTTTAAAGAGATAAATAATAGGATAATCACTATACAAGTGCTAACATTAACCACTAGTGGGGAATGATTTGTGATCTACAGTGATGCTTCCAAAAATGTCTCGGGTTGTGTAATCTTGAAAAATGAAAAATTGATATCCTATACCTCCTACTAATTAAAGATATATGAACAGAATTACCCAACTCATGATCTATAATTGGCCGCAGTGGTCTTTACATTGAATATATGATGAAATTACCTTTATGGAGAAAAGAGTGACATGTATACAGATCATAAAATACTTAATTATATATTCACAAAAACATATCTTAATATGAAACAATGAATGTGGTTGGATTTGATCAAGGATTATGGTTGGTAAATCCATTACCATCCTAAGAAAGAAAACTAAGTGTTAGATACTCTAAGTAGAAAGGATCCCAAAATCTTACATATGATAAGGATTGAAAGGGATCCAATATTTATAGACATGTAAATTATTGAAATGGGAATAATAAATGGATCTTCATCTTACCTTTCTAAAATAAATAATCAAAAATTTATTCATGAGAGGATAGAGGATGCCCAGAAAGATGATGAGTTTCTACAGAATAAGGTAGCAAATATTCCAGAGTTTAACTTTTCTGAAGATGGAATTATAAGGTTTGGAATCCAGATATGTGTCCCACCAAAACCAAAAATAAAGAGGATAATTCTAGATGATGCACATAAATCATTCTTCTCTATTCATCCAGGAAGCACTAAGATGTATAGAGATTTTAAGTAAAACTTCTTGAGGGAAAAAATGAAGCTGAAGATTTTAGATTTTGTACCACGATACTTGGTATGATAAGAATTAAAGGTAGAGTAATAGAGGTCTAAGGGTATGATGCAACAATTTCCCATACCATTATGAAAATGGGAGAACATGACCATAAATTTTTTTATAGGACTTCCCAAGACACCTAAAGGTAATAATTCCACATGGGTAGTAGTCAATAGCTTTAAAAAGTCATCACATTTAATTACTATTAAGGAAAATTTATCTCTTGAATAACTCACTAAGCTGTTTATAAGGGGAGTCTTAAGACTACATGGAGTTACACTCTTTATTGTATCTAATTGAGATCGAAGGTTTGCATCAAGGTTTTGGAGAACCCATCAACAAGTATTGGATATAGAATCGAGCTTTATTACTGTTTATCTCCATAAGATGTATGTTTAGTCTGAAATAACCATTAAAACTCTAGGGGATATACTAATATCAAGTTAAATGGATTTCCAAGGATTCTTGGATCAATTCCTTCACCTAATTGAGTTCTCATTTAAAAACATTTCTATTATAGCATTCAAATGTCACCTTATGTGTCTTTTTATGGAAAGTTTTTTAGACTTTTACATGCTATGATAAATTTAGAGTGGAATATAATGGGACCTGATATTATTGAAGAGATGACATAGAAGTTCCAAACCATTTAGTATCATATTAAATCTATACAAATTCAACAAAAAATATTTGTAGACAATCATTGTGAGGTATGGAGTTTGAGGTCAGAGACAAAGTGTTCCTTTTTATATAATAATGGAAGAAATTCATGACATTTGGGAATAAGGGAAAGCTTAGCCTTAGATACATTAGACCCTTTTAGATCCTCTATTTCATCAGAGTGGTGACCTATCTACTAGAACACCCACCTAACCTATATCAAGTACATGATGTGTTCCCTGTATCCCTCTTGGGGAAGTACATACCAAACACATCACATGTAATAAATACTGAGGTGGAACCATTGAAGAATAATATTTCATATGAAGATTATCTAGTGAATATCTTAGATCATAGAGACAAGGTACTATAAAAAAGACAACTCATATAATCAAAGTGTTATGGAGGAACTGAAATTTTGAGGTACCAACATTGGAAATAGAATAGGTGATGAAACAAAATTACCCTCATATTTTTTATTACATTAAATGAAAATTTTGAGGGTAAAATTTCTGAAGAGGGGAATAATTTATTGACCCAAAATTTTGGAAATTAAATTCCATTTTTGAATGGATAAATTCGTTGTCAAGTAATGAAGTTATAGAAATAACATGCACTACTTTGGTTATTTTTGAATGTTATATTCTATTGGATTTAAATGATTATTAAGAATCATAACCATTTATAATATAAAATTTTAACAATGATTTTATTAGTAGTATATATAATGTATTATGATAAAGTTAAATCGACACAGATGAAAGAAGAAATGGTTTCAACTAGTAGGATCATACCCTATGAAACCCATTTATCAGAGATTCTAAGGGAGATAACATCACTGAGATTTTACTGTGACCAATCACAATCCTATATTCAACAACTGAATCATGTGAGAAACTATTTATGGGAGAAGTTCAAGCTCATCAAGATCATGGTCCAAACCATGTTCGCTGAACCACCCCATGAAAATATCACCATCCTAGACCTTACCCTTAGAAAATCTACTTCTGTAATAAAGGGATATGTATATAGACAATAATTATATTTTATATCTTAATTCATTAAAAATAATTATAATATTTAGTCCTTTTTTATAAATGAATAAATAAAGAGTTTGATAAAAATTAGGTTTTAATATGAAAAAAACCAAATTGTGTTTTTGGGAAATATATAGTTTCAATCAAGAAACTCATTTTGATGAATTCATAAATTTTTGAAATAACTTATATTTTAATAAAATATTATTTTTAAATAATATTTATTAAATATAAATCATAATATACTTTTATGAATTCAAAAATAATTTTTATAAGGGTCATAAAACTATTATTGTAAAAAAACACATTATTTTTCAATAAATGGAGATTTTTTATTTAAAAATATAAATTCTCATATTTAGAGATTTAATCTGAAAAAAATAAATATTATTTTTTAAATCTTAATTTCAAAATTATTCAATGGTTAATTTTTCATAATTTTCAAATACAATTGAATTTTTGGGTAAAAATTAAATACGATATAAATATAATGTATATATCATGACATCATAATGAGCTAAAAGTGATGTAATATATGACATAAAAGGCATCCATGACCAAATAAATATTTTCCCTTTATTATATTGTTTTATGAGGTTATTTTATTAATTTTATAAACCCTTAATGAATCATCCAAAACATATACTATATTTTAAGGTTTTAAAATCAATTATTTAGAAACACGACTAACTTACACATCACCAAATATATTATTTTAATGAGATCGGTTCTTAAACTTATAAAATAATGAAAACTACATCCCCTTTTGTATAAACCATGAGATTTTTTTTGGTTTGGATTACTTTATCGTACATAGTCTAAGACCTATGTTTGGAAATTAATAAATAATTCTCCCCTCTTTTTCTATATAAACCCACCTAAATCCCCGTTGCTATTCAATCAATACCATTGGTGCATTAAAATAATCTTCCACCACCGCTATATAGTTTCCCAAGGTTCCCCCAATATCTTAAGCATCACCTACCAAGCTTTTAGAAGCGCCCTCTCAAGGTAAGGGGTCCCCTCATCCTCCTCTTTATTCAAACACCTTCTCTACATCTTTCCTTCCAATTTATAAATTTTCAAGTTGGGATATGTTTTTAAACATCCAAATTACTTCAATTATGATTAAAAAGTAATGAGACACCCCTTTATGACTCATTCATCTCTTATATAAACCTTTATGTACATCCGTTATTCTACTGAAATTATCCTTTGATTTTCCATGAAAAACATTTTAATAGTGAATACCCATTCCCATTTCCACTAAAAAGTATTCACTTAGATACACCTAAACTTAATTTATTGGATAATTCCATATATGTATCTTACACTCCTTAATTTTAGGATTAAAATCTATTAAATACATCCCTATTTTGTGTAATCTATGTGGGACACTTATGCATGTATATGATATGAAAGTGATGGGTGGGACCAGAATTAAATATCCCTCCAATGCATTGGGTAATATCTTAATCTAATGAAATTACTTATATGGTGTGTGGGAGGTTATGATAAGAACAATATGTTATCTTTTATTACCATTTATCCTTGAATTATGTTAATGATTCAATGTTTAGGGCTATTTCCACATTCATATATCACCTTTATGATATCATGTTATATCATGCCTCATTATATAAGATTATGATACTCACAACTCTTAGGTTTCTTTGAAATTTATCTTAGATCACATTTATTTATTTAACTTATGCTATTATTTTTTATTACCTTACTCATCTTTATATCTCACCCCTTTCTTATGTACATGCCCATGTTGTCCTATGAAGTTTTAGAAGAATGATGGTATTTTTAGAGCATGTTAAGAAAGTTTCCAATAATGTTATTATATTCCGGATGCAAGTTGTTATGATATGCACCTAATTTCCCAAATAAATTAGGCTTTATGATCTTATGGGTTGTATTAAGTGCACATTTATATAATAAATCATGAAATAATGTGTATTAATTATATGTTGTCATACATTGTGCCTCCAAAAGATATGAACCAAGGGAATAACATTCCCACACAAAACCTTCACCTAACGGTCTTGGATCTCCAAAAATCACTCCATAATGGTCACATCATCATAAACATTGATCTTTACCCAATTGATGATTTGATATTTATCATGAAGGTAATGAATATGTTACAACACATGGAATACATCATGTATTTTTGATATCTATGGGGGAAGCGTTATATGATATGCTACAACTTCAACACTAGGAAACACCTCGAAACACCCAACAAACTAGAGATAAAGCTTATTCCCATGACCAAATATTCAATTCCCATGATGAGGAGTCACCTTAAAGAAATAATTATCTACAATATCAAACTCCAATGGTCCCATACTATGATTAAAATATGAATTCTAATGATCCTGCACCACTTTCATCCTTTCACGAATTACCTGAATCATCTCTGTTATGTTATGAATTAGCTCTGGCCCAAAAATTTCCGACTATCCGACCCTATTCTAGTATAATGGATAAGATAAAGGTTATCCTTAAAAAAATTTAAATAGTTCCATAACAATGGTGAAGTGAAAACTATCATTGTAAGTAGAATAAACCAAAGATAGGTGACTCATCCACGAACCTTCAAAATCTGGGACACAAGAGCACAAGATGTATTCAAAATTCTAGATTGTCCGAACTGTCTAACCATAAATATATGGAAGAAAATTAGTGATAAGGAATAATATAGATATAAAATAATAATAGATACCTCTCCACACCTTAGAGTTAAAAGTAGGATCATGATCAGTAATGATCATCCTCAAGACTCCGTGGAGTCTCACCACCTCCTCCATATACTAACTTGAAAAAAAATCCACTATGATTGAATCCTTAACTGCTATAAAGTGGGTAGATTTCATTAAACAATATACTAACACCCATATAAAATTGAAGCCTCCCCGAGATAGTGGTAAACCAGTTACAAAGTTCATCAAGATTCCCTCCCACTTCTACTGGGGAACATCTAACAGCTGAAGTATACCACTGGGAACACAATGCCGACCTCCACCTTATAGTAGAGAAAACATCAAGATACAAACTCTACAACTAAATAAATCAACCCTGGATATAAGAAAGGACCTCTCATAGTTTGGTACATCATTTTAATTCTAAGATGTAACACCAAGGGTGAGCGAGGAAACTCACAGAGAACCGTATCATGCATTGCCATAGAGAAAAAAAAAGACTTCCCTAGAACAACAATATGTGTTTATCATCCTTAGACCAACCATCAAAAGCATCATGAAAGAAAAATCAGTATCTCTAGACCTCCACTTAAGAGTCCCATAGCTAGGATTCCTTCACATGATACATCAAATATTACTACACCATCATTGAAAAAAGATAACTTCTACCTCCAACGTCTCCAAATTCAAGATGATTCATCGATAAATCTTATATAAATCTACAGGAATCTCTATATTCACACATAGAATCACTAAATGACTTATTTCTTAGCACACAACTTAACATTTCCCTTTCCTAGTGTATAAAAAATCTATAAGTCACAATCTTATAAAAATTCCATACATAGCCACTATCATAAGTTTAAGTAACACTGGGAGAAGAAATACCTCAGGATCTTATGATTGGTAAAAACTATAAAACCCACATCGATGAGGTAATTTAGCCTCAACTTAAAGAAAAAAATAATTACTACCAAATCATGATCATGGGTGACATAGTTACACTCACGAGGACATAAATATTGAGATCCATAATGATTAACAAATATCCTATACATTAAAAAATAACCCAAACCAACATGCGAAGAATCATGGGAAAACTCAAACCAAAATCCCTCTAATGGATAATAAAATATTGAAGTGTTGAAAAAATTCTCCTTCAAGTACTCGAAATCTACCTAACATTAGTCAGTCCATAAGGATGCTTGATCCTTTCTAGTAAATGTTTTCAGGGGATTCATGACCTGAGAGAAATCAGCTATGAAACTATTATAATATCATACTATACCAAGTAAACTATTCAACTCTGCAACTATCTTGGGGGATTCCCAAGAAATTAATACCTTTATCTTTGAAGTATCCATAGATACTCACTATTGGGACACAAAATACCTTAATAGATGAACTTAATTATCCCAAAACTCACACTTAAATAACTTCATGAATAATAACTAATGACGAAGAACTCCCAAAACTACCCGTGGATACTATGCATTCCCTTCCTCAGATATGGAGTACACAAAGATTCCATCAATGAAAACCACCATGAATCGATCCATGAACTCCCTTAACACTTAATTCATCAAAACCATAAACATGGATGGAGAATTCATCACACAAAATGATATCACAACGAACTCTTCATGCCCATGATGCCATTATAAAGAAAAATTCAGAATATTTTCATCCTTCTCCTACATCAGATGATACCTTAACTACAAATAAATCTTCGATAACCAACTATATTCTTTCAGATGATCTAATAAATAATAAATACATGGAAGAGGATACATGTTGTTCACCACCACCTACTTCATGCATTGATAATAGATATAAAGATACAAACTGTCATCATACTTCTTTATGAAAAAACAATATTACACCCCAAGGTGACACACTTGGTAAAACAAAACACCACTACAATAGTTCTTATAGCTGTACTCACAGTTTATGTAACTCAAAAGGCAACATACTATATAGAGACAATGAGACAAGAGATATCCACGATTGAAACTATATCCAAAACTTGATCTCCCATATAGGGGGAAATTCCACAATGTCATCTGGAAAAAATCACAGTACTCTTTTAAAACCCAAAGAAACACCATTATGTAAGCCTTTGATGAACTCAACATCAAATCTTACAATAAATAAGGCAAGTATGGAACACATTTACATCCCATCCAATGGTATCACTCACCAAAAAACATGTTAGAGTCACTGTCAGCATCATAAAATGTAATCCAACTCCTTAAGAAATCTATAATAACCTACACAAAATACATCCATTACATACCAAGGATGAATTCATATGGATATATTCATAAACATAGGATGTATATCCAATAGCGGTGCTTCCTCATCACTAGCTCACAGTCTCTATATACTTCATACAGATAAGCTCAACCACCATCTATCATAGTCAATTACATGGTAACTGAAAGTATCTCCACCTCAAGTCTAAAATAACAGACTAGGGTAGGTGATATGAAGAAGTGTGAAACTCCTAAATCAAAAAAAGCATGTTCCCATGTTGAAAACAAGAAAAGGGTACCTATAATTACATCTCGCTTGCATGACATTGGAAACATTAGAGAATTCAGCTGGCTAAGACATGCTTCATTACCTATCTAAACCTAATGAATGCTACCACCATGACCAAGATATATTCTATGAGGTTGAGGAGCATATTAGGGCTATCCTCTGACTTCCCTGTTTTATCCCTATAGATGCCAAGATACAACATCCTACTACTACTACCTCAACTAAAACCACCTCAACAGAGAAACATGAAGTGGAACACCTAGTGCATGATACCTGCTCAAAAAGGCCAGGCACTCTTAACACTAAAAAACATGGAAAACACATAAAAAACATGTGTTTGATCCCATGGAAAAGGAATCATATCTTACGCCCCTATAAAAAATTAGATGATGAGGGATGAGACCAACTCCCGAATATCCAAAAGATCTTCTATCTAGAAAACTTGGAACTTTGAACCACAGTCCTTTTTCACAAGAAATCTTGAAAACTCCCCTCTTGTGATGTCTTAGTTATAGCCAACATCCTCTCAATGAAAGTTTCTCTCTCCAATACATTGATATACACCTATAGTATACACTGTGTTACATGGTTCCATATCTCTAGATGAAAATCCTCCTCAAAATGACTCACCTTGGCCTCCTCATCTAGAAACAGTTCTGAAGCAAAACTGAGAAGGGTCTTGAAATAAAACTAATACTACCACATGATATAAATCCCCTGTCAAAGGGTAAACAGTTCCTAGTGATTTTCTTCCTTCATAGTCGAAGAAATAAACTCTTTTAAGAACTGGCCACTAAAATTATCCAATAATACCTTAGTCTCATCACGATCCTTGCATGAAAAGATCCACCACTACCTCATTGATCCACACATCATTATCATAACCAACAAAACCCAACACTGCTTCCAATCATGGATCAAATATAAATATATATCAACCTCATCCAACTAATATTTTTTCACTAAGTCCAAAAAAACCCCTCATACTTTATTAGGCTCTATCACTAAAAATTTTAGAGTGTCCTTTTCCAAGTTTCATCATCATCAACCTCTACTATGCGGTGATCTACTAGTGCATCCTACTAAAAATATTCAGTGTGAGGTTGATGTGAATGTTGTCCTAGAGCCATACCTATAAGAAAAAATGGTTAAGCACTACTAAAACTAGGATATAAAATATTTAATTTAAATTAATTAATTATTTACTGTATTTTTGTTTAAGGTTTTTCCTAATCCCAAGTTCTACCCATTTCAAACACATGCGAAAGAAGAATGATGCATGATCCTTTCCTAGGTCTGTACCCTACAACTAGTTTCACTTTGATTAGTAAGCTCAATAAAATAAAAGGTCCATGCATCAGATCAAATGGGGAACTAAATACCCATGTCTCATTCGATATCCTATATTTATATCACTTAATAAACTTAACCGACACCATTACCCTACCAACACATGGAATCTCATCTGTACATAACTCCAAACTTCATCCTATACCTATACCTGAACCATTGATAAAATATTTCATGATCCCCAGATGTACCCCTTCTAGGACACTAATTATAGGAGGGATATAGTGACCACCCAAATCCTACCTCCAATAGGTAATGGGTAGGTGATGAGCACCGAGGGTATAATAAACATATAAATGGTAGGAATTACCCTTCAAGAGAACACACAAAAGAGAGAGATAAGATAAGTACACCAATCAAATCCTACTCAAATATAGGTAAAATAAATATCCAAAGTAAAAACATATAATGCTATACAATACTAAAACAACTAGAAAGGAAAAAATACAATTACTAAAAAGGTAAAATCAGTAGAGACCATGAATCCTAAATAACTCACAAATAACTATGAGCTAGTAATATCCATCCTAACCTCCATCCTTCTCATACTGACCTGAAAAATAGTTTATATATACATAGGGTGATCATAAATTGTATACCCACTAGGATCCTCGCTGGAGCCTCTCATGTAAAATATAAAGAAAGTAAGACAAATCCATGTGAAAAAAGTGAAACTAAATCCTAAACTAATTAGGTATACTAATTTTATAGCCTCACCATGGATATATCTCACTAAATGTCTCATACAAGAGATTATATATTATAGTAATAAAACAAGGGTACCTTGCAACCACTTCCCCATTGGTTTTCTGCTCTGTCCCAATTTCACACATCCTGATATATCTCTCTCCAAAAGAAGCCAACTTGGGGATTCCTGGGCTAAGTATCATAACATATATCTCATGCATCACATCATTCCATCATCATATCATCCCATCCACATCTTCATATAGTAACTGATTAGTTTCTAGGAGCCACAAAAAACCATAAGTGATGCATCATACATAAATTATTATAACTCAAGCTATTACAAACCACACACCAAGAAATGCACCTTAAGATATCACAACCCATACATGTAATACCTATAATAATCCTTAGGATAATATATCTAGAGATACATGTGTGTGAAATAACCAAAATCCATTACAAACCTCTACATACATATAGATTGAAATTAACCACAATGCATACCAACACATAATACTTCCAAGAGAATAGAGTGGATCTAGAGGGTGTAGTTAGCTATCCTTCCCTTTACAACCTGGATGTTGGGGAAAAAACTCTCCCAGAGACCACCGGGTGTTAGTATCCCTACATATATGGGTGGGTTAGCATATGAAATCACAAAATATACATGAAATAATATAGATCACAAGAACACTATGGTCATTATCCTAATCTTAATCTCAACTATAAATATCATCACTCAGACACCCAAATGCCACTGCTAAGAAATAGATATTCTATAAGAACACAAGCATTTAAGAGGACTTCGCTAAATTAATTATTTTATTTTCAATAATTTTACTCCACATAAACTAATCCACTATCCATTAATTAACATTACTCGAAATTACATTTTAGTAACCATTAGAGTGAAGCACATTCCCTAAAAGCACAATCAAAACGAGTCTAAATTTTCTCAAGATTAACATATTTTCATCATTAGAACAAGAAAAAACCCCATGAGTTAAAATATTAATTATTATTTTAACATTCTATAAATTCCAGGTACTCAAGGAAATATACTAAGCTACCATAGAGAGATTCATAACCAAGCATATCCAGCTACCTCAAGCAGTGTGGAATGAATATAGATAAAAAATAAACTAGTATATCTAGACTTCAGAAAAAAAATTAACAAGTAAGAAGCCTATATTTCTATACAACAATGAGTAATATGAACTTTAACCCATTCCATCAACTTTGGTACCATCCCTGACAATTTCATTTATATTACCATTCATCTAGCCATCACATGCACCAACTTCTTCCACAAACTCAAGACACCACAATCATATCTCATCAACTATACTAGGATCAAATCTAAAGAAACATAGAAGGTAATAAATAACCAACAAGGTAAATAGGGAAAGTAGTCCCTAAAAAATGTATTTATCCTTTACATGAAAATAGAACCACTCATCCCTAAACACAAGGCATTTAGCCTTCATAAGAAAATGTGTTCACTTATCCCCCAAACATTATATTCATCAAACAACCAATTTTATATCATATTGAATTAATTGATTCACTTATTAAAGGTTATGACTATAGTTAACCTAAGATATCATCTATAACAAGCTATTAAATTATTTAAACATGCTTTCTAACATCAAGTATAGTTTAAAAAAACTGTGAGAAAAAAATTCTTGTTTAACATGCCTTTATCAATTTTTATCCACAACAAGAAATATAGTATTAGGTTATTTATACAATTATATCAGAACATAGAAGAAAAAATTCAATTAAACATGTATCATGCATCAATTTTATTTCTGTCAAATCATAATAATCTAGGATTCATTAAACATGTCGCTTTATGCTCTTAATCCAATGAATGGACTTATGCTATTTAACAATTTAATCAAATTATACATGCTAAAAAAAGAATAAAAAACATTCTAAACAATCATATCAAAGATAAAAAACTATCTAGAAAATAAATAGGCAAACTCTTATCATACTAGAAAACAATGTAATGTGATCCCTACAACCGAAAACCAATTCTTTTCAATATCCTATTAATATTTATTAGGGTTAATTCCACCACTTCCTAAAAATATAAATCATGGTCAATTTAGGATTGAACATAAAAAAATGAGAATCAATTAATCCTATACCTTAATAAATCAATGTTATTTAAATGGTAATGGAACCACAATGCGAATCTATGATCACTTCTCCCCTAAAGAAATCTACATCCCTCCTAGAATTCCATGCCCTAAACATGAAAAAACCCCCAAAGAAACCCCATTATAATTATGGAGATCATACTATATAACATGGAAAGATATCCTTGGAGGAACCAAAATTGAATGAAGAAGAAACTATAATAAAATATTAATAACTATACTTAGATCACCATAGATCAAACATGAGAATTCAAGGATCAAATTCAATATTGAGGAGATTCAGAGGCCTTCAAATAGATACCTAGGTTTCCTAGGGGTAGAGAGAGAAACTTGAGAGAAAATATAGTTCAGGTGGAATTTGGGTATTTATAGATATTTTGATAATTAGAAGTCCACAACACATGCTCCTAGACCATGCAATTGACTTAGAAGAAACTGGGGGACTATAATGCAATGTAAGTGATAATGACGTAGGCTTCCTGGTAAAACTACATTCCGGAACCATAAATCTCTCCATGAAAAGATCCTATAAACCTTGATATAATACCAAAAAATATGTAAAACCAATATTCCATTGATCTCTATCACTAAAAGGGATGCTACGCCATAACATAACCCCCATAGTGCAGCTATATTGAAATTAGAAAAACCAACTCAAACCCCTAAACTACAACTGGGATTCTCTATACCAAAACACTCAAACATTGGGTAAGGGCCCAGTTCATAGGATTTATCCATGATAAAACCACGAAAAAATTGGTAACGACTTAGAAATCTGCCTTCACACCTCCTTATTTCTTAGATATCCCATCCAATTTGTAGTGGCTACCCTCCACAACGTAGTTCATAGCTCCATGCTATAGAATCCTCTACAATTGAGATTTTTTATATCTAAAAATACCTTTTTCCTTTTTTGATTTCCTTGAAACCTTCTTTGGAAACCTCTAATATCCAAAACTTGAAAAGGAAAGGGAAAATATGATCCTTTCACTTACACACTAACTTATTAATCTCTAAGTATCATTCTAGGTTATCCATGGTAATTTTCCTATTATATTTTCTAACATAAAAATCCATTAAAGTCCTTCAAAATGGTTTGTAAAGAGATCATGAATTTACAAAATCATATTACTAAAGAGTGTAAAAACAAGTGTGTAGTAAGGATTATTTTTTGTGCACCATGTGTGGGTCGAGTTAATACCCAATGAGCCCTTTTCGGGTTATTACCCCTAGGTACCTATGTGATAGATCCACATCCACTTGTAGCATCCAGACAGAGATTTCATTTCTTGAAAACCACCTTCTTTATACTTTATCAAAATTTCAGGATGTTTTATAATAATTATACTTATCCCTTGGTTTTTTTGATAATGTATTCTTATCCTATTCCCCCAAAATAACTATAACTTCCTCTAATACCAACTATAAAAACACATATTTATAATACATTTTATTTCATGACTTTTAACATAAATATCCATATAGTACATTCCAAAAATCTTAATAGGTATAATGACTTTGGGAAATTAGATACATAAACCATTAATTTTTTGAAAATACTACATATTTATTTATAACCCCACAATATACACTTAGTTTCCTTTGAAATCTTAATACCACATAGAAAAACCTGGGAGCATATAAATGAAAGGGGTGAGATATAAATCCTAGAAACAGTATAATAAAATCATAACATGATGATAAATTATACATCTGAGTCAATATGAATATCATGATAACATAAATAGGTAAGAACAATAAATACTCACATTGAGGCATTACATGAAAAAATGAAATCATAAAAACACAGTATCATAGGAATGTGGTGACAACCTAAAATGTGTAATTATAAAAATAAGTTGAGGATAACAAACAAGACATTATAACATAGTGTTCTTAGGATAACCACCCATACACCATACATGTTATCTCATGAGTTGAAAATATTACCCATTGTATTAGAGTGATATTAGGGAACGCCTTTCATATCATCTAAATTTATGTGTTTCCCATCGATCATATA
This sequence comes from Viscum album, assembly GCA_963277665.1. Classification (NCBI taxonomy): domain Eukaryota; kingdom Viridiplantae; phylum Streptophyta; class Magnoliopsida; order Santalales; family Viscaceae; genus Viscum; species Viscum album. The sequence continues at coordinate 559,269,993 of OY728138.1, forward strand.
ACACAAGAACGTATTTCATCATTTTAATACAACAATTAAGGAATATGGGTTTAGCACATAGAAGTACCAAAAAAATTATGGATTGTTACATTTAGGAAAATACCTTTGAATAAAAATAGGGATGGGTACTCACAACAAAAAATTTTGGAATGGAAAATCTTGGGATGACTCTGATAGCATAACAGGTGTACATAAAAGTTCATGGAAGGGATTAATATGAGGATAAAGTAGTTTCTTAGTATTTTGGAATCATACATATAGTAAATTAATGTTTACAAAAACGTGAAAAATTACCAATAGAGAGTAAACATACTTAATATAAATAAATTTCTTGAATGGAAAATAGGGGAGAGAGAACCCCTTACATTGAGATAATGATTCTTAAAGATTGGGAAGATATTGTTAGGGATTTAAAAACTCATTGAGAGAGATTTAGAGAGGTATAGGAAAAGGAAATTCATGATCAATGGGTTTAGATTGTGAAGTAATGGGAGAATGAGTAGATATTTATAGCAGAAGATAGGGGTTTGTTTATTAATTTCTAAACATAGGTTTTGGACTCTAAGTTATGAAAAATTCAAAACCATTTCCCTTCCCATGGTTTTAGAACATGGTTTCTATAAAGGGGATTTTTTTTAATATTTTAATAGCTTAAGGATTGAACTCATTTAAATAATATTATTCATGATATATAAGCGATTCATGTTCATAAATAATGGTTTTTAAAATCTTAAAATAACCTTTAGGATTTATAAGTTTCTTTATAGGTTTTTAAAATAAATCTTATCACAATAAAATACAATATTTCAAATGATAAAAAAATATTTTTCTAGAAATAATTTATTGTATTTATTAAATCACTTTTTTGAAATTATGATGTTATAAAACTTATCGTATATTCATACCGTATTTAATTTTAAACCAAATATTCAACTATTTTAGAAAATTATGAAAAAATAAGTGTTAGATAGTTTTTATATTCTTATTTTAAATTTTTTTCATCAAATTAAAAATAAAAAATTTATGAATTTAACTTTTAAATAAAATTATATAATACATGAGAAAAAACTTTATTTAGAATATAAATTATTTATTTTATTATGAGTGATTACATTTATATTTGTTATTATTACCTATTTATTACATGGTTGATAATTAATTATTTACAGTTCTCAAACACATATATTTTTTGAATTTATAATCATAATTAAGTGTAACTTAACTCAAAAATACACAATTAATAAAATTATTCTATCTCAATTAATGATTTACACAATGATTAAAATGTTATGTCAATGAACATTTTAATTTTATAAAAATTATGTTATAAAAAAGGTGTAACCATTTTGTGATAATAATATGATACACATAATAGGAGTCCCATTCTTGAATAAAAACAATAAACATATCATATTTTTATTTTATTATAAAACATGAAACTTAATGTTTTAAAAGGATAATTTTTACTAATAAAATATATAAATAGAATATGATAAAAACCATTTATAAATTAAAGGATTTATAATAGAATTAAAATCATGTTAAGGTATTATCTGTCATCCTTGCATAGGGGCCATGCTAATATTCTCTGTATTAAGGTATTACATTATTAAAAAAATTATATTCAACCATTAATCATATGTTTCATATAAAATTTTATTCTTTAAATGGTTATTTGTTACAATTTTGTGACTATGAAAACATTTATTGTACTTTGTGAAACACTAGATTTCAATAAAATAATTACCATGGTGATGTATAAATGAAACTATTAATAAAGGTAAACTATATATTTAAAGAGAATAATGAAAAAAAGATATTTTATAAAACCATTTTATTAAATGAAATTCCATTATACTTAAATTAATATTTTAAATAAAAAAATTTGAAGGAAAAAAATTTGGTGATAAATATGTGTAGTGATTCATTTAACCTTAACATTTATAATTTAAGAAAGAAAATGTATAAAAAATTATTCATTGGAAATTTGGGATTTTACAAGATAATTCAGGAATGAATCACTTGTGATACCTAGACAACCCAAGAAAACTCTATATTTTCAACACATTCTTGGGATAAGCTAAATACATCACTACCTCCACATTCTCTAAATCAACTGAGATTGCTGACTCAGAAATCACATACCCAAGGAAGTGTATCTCTTAGATCTAAATGTGAAACTTTGAGAACTTGGTGTAAATATAGTGTGCTCAGAGTGTGCTTATATGATCTCAAGATGATTGGTATGTAACTCTATGGTCCATGAATACACTAGAATATATTCAATAGACATCATCACAAAGGAGTCCAAGTAAGGGTAAAGAACCCAGTTCATTAGATCCATGAACACCACCAATAAAATTTTCAGACTGAATGGAATCACAATTTACTCACAAAACCCATACTTACTCTCGAATTTCATCTTCAAAATATCCTCAAACTTAACCTATAGATTATAGAAGCCTGATCATAGATCAATATTTAAAAAACATTTATTTCCACTCAATCGGTCAAATAATTCATTAATCCTTGGTAGTAAATATATATTTTTCATCGTGACTTGAATTATTTTCTAGTAATCGATGCATAGTCAAAGTATACCATCCACCTTTTTTACAAAAAGACCAAATAACCCCATGTATAAGTGCTTAAGAAAACAAATCCCTTCACCTCCAGTTCATCAAGAAGTACCTTAAGATATCTCAACTTAGCTGGTTTAATAGGATATGAGGTAATCGATATTGTTTGTGCACTCGACATGATTTTGATTTCAAATTCAATACCCCATTTAGGATGGAGTCCTAAGAAATATTTTAGGAATACATCCTGATAACAACCCATCATAAGAGGAAAAATGGTTGGAACTGTCACACTATTTTTTGTGAGAACCATACCAACCACCCATGACATAATGGACCCAAAATAACTAAGTTCTAGTCTTGATATGACAATCTAAAAACTAAACTTCTCCTTAAGAACATACTTCTATCCCTTAGTGGAGCTAAAACTCACCCACTCTAGTAACAATCGATGTGTGTGCAGAAACATACTATCCAATCCATGCTAAAAATGAAATCAAACTGGTTATCTCCAATATCAAAAAATCCCATATATTTCCATAGATGAAAACCACAATGAGACACTCTTGGAACCTCTAAATTTTATTTACCCTCTTTTTTAGAGGTGTATCTAGGTATAACTAGCTAGGGGAAATCTTCATTGATAAATCTTAACAAGTAACAACTTGGGTAGAAATAAATGAGTGAGATGAACCTATATAAAAAAGTAGTAAAGTGTGCCAACACAACCAAGATCACACCTCTAACTATAGAAGGTTTCTATCTACCATCTACTAGAACCTGCTCCGAAACAAAAACCTTATCATTATATGATTCACAACCTTGTCCCCTTGATCCTCGGATCACTAGAGGAACTGAACCCTATGGAGGAAGAATTATCTGAAATACTGAAATAAATACTCATAAATTCCTTTTAATAAATTAAATGTTAAAAATAATTAAGTAATAAATAGGCACATGCACACACCCAAAAATATCATAGGGAGTAAACCATAGATCTACCCATAACCAATCCTAGATATAAAACATCTTAAGACTCACCCAAGTATCAAGCTCACATCATAGTACCTACAATTTATTTTCAGTTATATATACATAACAAAATATAAGCATGCTCAAGTTTAATTAATTAAATGTCACCAATAATGTATTTGAGAAAACACTAAATATATGATTATTGGAATTTAATTAATTTAAACCTATATCAATCAAAATAAACTAGGCTCATGACATGTGAACCTACGTTCCTATCTATGATGCATGAAATCACCCTCTCTTGTCAATCAGGCCAAGATGAAAATACCCCAAACTGTAACTGCACAATAACACCTAGGAACAACATGAAATTGTAACATCACAACAAATAAAAGAAATCCCACTTCACTAAAAACTTGTAGGTCCACTATATAGTTTCTATCCTGACACATGCTTAACTCTATTTCCAAAGTCCTATACCTCATATCTCTATCCCACCAATCCCCAAATAGTAAGTCCAAAGAAAATGGACTCTGATACTATTTTTTAACTCCCCAACCCAAATCACCTGGTCCAGATTAGATTGTTATGTGAACCCATATGTGTTTCACCATATTTAAGAGGATGATTATTAGTGGCAAGGGTCAAAATGGAAACATTTAGAGACTATACTCCCTATACCAGATTTCCATCAGACTAACCCAAACAATAGAAGTAATAAAAAAGGAGTAATAAATAATAAAATTAAAAAATACAACAATATAGAAGAAGTAATACCATAATCATAACATTCTATAACATAATGGCATACCATGGTCATAAAAGAAGTCAAAAGGGATCCACACATGTTTTGGATCAATTTATAAAATAAACCGATGAATAAAATAATAGAGGTGTGATGAAAAAAGGTCCCAAAGTTTATCCTAGAATCACCTTAATCCTTGTCCAGCAACATCTACTTAAAAATATATCAATGGTCCACTTCCCTTAGCTGGATCCTTGATCATGAAGTCTACACTAACATCAATATGATCATGTAGGGTGTGAGATAAACCTAATAAGACACCACTAATTGGCCCTTAACATAAAAAAACAAGTTTCTAAATATAGGTGCATTGATAGAAAATAAATATTTAATTATACACATAACCTATCGGGTCATCGTGCTCTAACCCAGCTACGAAAAATACCTATCCACACCTACTTCAGCCCTATGATATAAGTAAAGTCTTTCACAACCTCAAAAAGAAAAGTACAACACATGGAACTTTCCTTACACATAGGTTATTTCCTCATCAATCACCCCAACCCATACCTATGGACTGTAGGGAGGCCACATCAACACACCAACTCTTCCCCGTGAACATTAGGATGGATACCTCAAAACACCAACTCATCCTTACAGACTCTAGAAAGGTTATATCATATACACCTTCCTATCCTCAAGACTCTAGGGAGGTCACTAATAAGAAAAATTAAAAAGTATTAATATTTTTAAAAATGAAATACAATCAAGGGTAAACATCACCAAAATTCATACAACATTTATCTGGGGAATACCATCCTCAACTAAGCCCAAATAACTCCACAAATGTCATATTCCTCGGGTATACAACCCTAATTTCACCTAGTATTTCAAGTTGAATCTCCACTTTAATTGAGCCATACACCCTCACTCCCCCTCTAATGGGTTTAATATTTCTATATGGACCCACCCAGTCACTTTGATACCAAAAGAAGAAGTATCACAGGGATACACATGAACCTGCATGCAATATGACACATAATATTTTATACAAATATGTAAAATGGTAAATAATTCATACCTTAGGTGTGATGATAGTAAACCAATAATAGTCGCCACTCAAAACAAGAAATAAATTCTAAATACCTAAAACTATCCAAAAATTGAACATTAGATCAACATAATTTATGATGCTCTAAATTATGAATAAATGAAGATTGGGAATAAAAATAATTCAATTAAGGAGCCTTATATTGTAAAATCCCATATAGGGGTTTAAGGAAGGAAGCAAGGGAATAAATAAGGGGTTAAGGGAGAAGTTACCAAACTGGCCCTAAAAAAACCTACATAGGCCTACTTTCATGGTGTAAAACTATGGTTCACATTGTGAACCACTTAAGGTAGAACCCCTAGGGTTCTATCTCAATTTATTCAAAGTGTAAAGAAGGGATTCACACTGTGAATGATTTATTATAATAATTATTTAATCAAAGGTCTAACTTTTTCCTCTCAAACCCACTCCCGAGATACCTCGATACCCCCCAAAATAAAAACAAGTAAAATACACTTGATTTTGATGAAATTAAATAGAAAAACACACGAAATTTAAAGGTAATTACACTTCCTCCCCCATTAAAACTCTCTAATACCATGGAATTGACTCACTTCCGCCTTTCTCTCTCTTGGATTTAATTTCTTATGGATCTTTTATCAAGGTTCATCAAGAATGATCAAGTAAGTGATTTTTCACCTTCTCATTGGTCCTATTATTCCCTTTTCCTTGAATTTATTTCTCTACCATGTCCAATGTGACTTAGGGTTCATGATAATCTAAATTTAAGGTGGGGTTTTTCCATGATAGGGTTTTATTTTGGATTTTTGGGATCTCTTTCCCCCTACTTTAGCGTATAAAAATGAAAGAAAATAGATTCAACATAAAATTGGTAAGTGACTCTATATTAATTCCCATAATTGGTGTACCATGATTTTATTGGTGATTTATAATTTTTTAGTATATATATAAGTTCTTTGATTCCTTATGAGGAATGATAGTAATTATTATATTATGCTTGTGTGTTACCCCGAGGATCTTGGTAAGTTAATTATTAAAAGAGTTTATATTTTCCATAGTTTTATAATATTCCAATAAATGTTTTATGAAATTATTTAATTAGTTTTACTTTAAATAAACAATGATGATTTATGAAAATGGTTGGACATGAATTATAATTAGTTAAAGAATTTTTTTAAAGATAAATACTATTGTCTAAAGAAGTATTTAGCATGTGTGAACGGAGTTTCCTAATTGAATTGATTCTTTTAAATATAAATGGATTTTATGTTTTTTATATGAGTCTTGGTTGATTTTGGAAATAACTTAGAGACTTAGGGAGTCCTTGGGTACTTGGGAGGGGAATGAGACTCATAACACACTAGGTTTTGGGGATGGACCTCCCTGGTGGTTATATTCTTTAGTACCACCTGATACAAGATCATGCTAATTCATAATAGGCCATGTCTAGTGGATATATATATCCCTATTGTTAGTCCCACCATTAATGGGAACACACCAGGGAATGGTGTGACTTTTCCTAGTGGATCTTGTGTGCTTCTGAATTTTTCCTTATAGTGTATTTAAGTCTCCCTACCTTGGTTAACTATATATTTCCACATGAAATTATACTGATGCTTTGGATGCTCTTTTTTTACTTTATGCTTTTACATTCACGAAAAATTCATAAATTTTCAAAAAGAAAATTTTCATTATTAATTTTTTACTTTAAATACAAAGCCTAATTTTTATATTATAGTTCAAACTAGAAATGTATAAATTAATTTTATAGGTTTTATATGGAGTAATTAATTGGATCCTACTGGTCTTATTCTACTCACATCCTATATAAACCCTTTAGGTGTATATAGATATTATTTTTAATGAAACAAGTAAAGGAAATAGACCACTTAGAGGAGGTTGATATTAATAAAAACTAGGTTTGGGTTTTTGAGTAGGTGACATGGTGTTATTTATCCCTCATTTCACATGAAAATGTGTAAAATATATTTTCCTTTATATTTAACTCAATGTTTTAATAGACATATCTTTTATTTATCGTGTAATTAGCTTCCCATCCCATTTCCCATTAGGTTTATTAGTTGAAACATTTTAAATATATATGCTTGACCTATTGATCATGTTAGTATATTATAGATGATTATGTTGTTATTTTAGGATTCATTATTTATTATGATTTTTATTTTATATTATATCATTATGGGTTTTATTCATGTTTCATTAACCATTTATTTAGTTTCTTGACTCAGAAATCTATGGTGGAGTCATGCCGGGATCCTAAGGAAGACCCTTAATAATTGAATTTATTAGGAAAAATCATTCCTAAAGGTGTTAAATTTAGGCCTAAGTAATAGTTTCCAGCCTATGAGTATTGGGGAAACCATTCAGGCCTTGTTCTGGGTTTCATGGGTACCAGGTTAGTGGTATCCCAAGTTAGTTTGTGAAAAAATTCTTTTCAATCCTAGTTTTTGATTTATGTTTTTAGGGATGTTAAGGTATAAGGATATATGATCATTATGACTTTGGGGGTAGGTTGTGAGTTAGTGTCTAACAAACACTCATCATAAGGATCCTTAGGTATCCATGAGTTGTTAATAAAAGAATATTCTGAGATTATATTAATTTAGTTTTTTATTTTAATAAATTTTTAGTTGAGTAATGGTGCATTGAATTTTAATAGATTTTAAGTTGAGTAATGGTGGATTGAAAGTAATTCATAGGGTTCATGATTAAGGCATATGTGTTAAAGACTATTCTATAAATATGAAACCCATCCTGAGAATAAATACAATGTGCCTATATGCTTGGCGCATAGTTTATAAAACTATATGACCAAACTATACAATTAAATCCCAACCATCCTATGAGACTCACATGGTTAATGAACTATTTGGTAAACAATATGATATAACCATGCATAGTGGTAAATTGGGTGATTTTATTTTTTACTCATTTAAATTCCTTTCTCATGATTCTTATAAATTTTAATTGGAAATTTATGATTTTATTTACTTATTTTAATGGTCTCTTTCTTCTTTCTTGATTTTTATAGCACACCCCCCTCGAAGACCCCCTATGAATATTTTGGAAGGACATGTAGACAATTTTTCATGAGTTAATCATTTTTTAGATGAAAATATAATAGATATGGTGGTGAGAACCAACTATGGTATAGTCCAAGGAGTATGTATGGGCTTGACTCAAGATAAATAGGAATGTCTAGGATTTAGTCAAGATAAAGATTGAGCTCAAGAATTCCTTAAGCATAAGCCTATATATTTTCAAGGAAGAAATGATCCTGAAGAGGTGGAGGATTTCTTATAGAGACCCCTGACTTATTTAAAGTGAAGTGTGATGTGTTCATGCATGAGGGACATATATGAAAATAATGGGTGTCCATTGTTCAGGATAACCTATATGAGAACTTGGAATGGAAGGAATTTATGGTTATGTTCACTTATTAGTTTTATCACAATACTATGGTGTTGGTTAATTATTAAGAGTTTGTATACCTCTAGTAGGGAAATCATATGGTCATAGGATATGAAAAATGGTTTACTAATCTTGTCCACTTCACACCTAGGATGAATTCAATTTATAGGTTTAAAGTCTAGTAGTTTCACATGGGCCTGTGACCTACAATTAAATCCTAGGTCTTTCTACTAAAGATCCACACTAATACTGAAGTGGTGGACTAATCCTTATAAGAAAAAATAGATCAGTCTGGGATGTATAGGATGATTCATTTCCCTCTTATTCTTAGTGGAAGTGAAAGAGACTTCTAAAAAAATAATAAGAAGTGCGATGAATCTAAAAGGATAGGTGGAAGTGACTTAAAGTCCTTATCCCAACCCATATCATTTGTAGACATGGGGAGTAGACCTATTATCTACCATTAATGTGGAAATTTTGGTCATGAAAAACCATAAATTCAGGAATATCCCAAAGTTTACCATTATTTTGGGTGGATCGGTCATCTATGGATGTTCTATAAGGTGAACCTCTCATAGAAGAGTGGTGTGGGTTCACTAGTTCCAAGGGGACCCATATCTATTTGGGATGACTCAAAGGCCATGGGACCTTGATCTCAAGGTCTAGGAGGTATATTTGGTTTATTTTATGGGTAAATTCAGTTGAGGGGTGGACCACAGGCTAGTTATAATCCTCAGGCTCACTAGAATACTAGGTAGTTGCATTCTATGGAGAAAGACCTTGAAGAATTTTATGTGGGACCGATAACAATGCAAGTTACTATTCTTATTTCATCATTTATGGAAACCATTTTATTTGATATAGGTTCCTACCATTCATTTATCTCTTCATGTATCATATACTTATTTAACTTTTTTTTTTCTGAGACTAAGCTATATATTATAGAAATATCTACACCTCTTGGGAATAATAAAGAATGTGACTTTTAGTATCCTTTATTTATTATTAATATATCTGAAGAAAAATTGTCATGGGAATTTATTATCTATGATATAGAACACTTTTATGTTATTATTAGGATGAATTAGATGATCATGTTTAAATACCACCTTTATTGTTATCATTGGAGGTTGTCCTTTACTACTCCTAATGGGAACTCTTGGGGTGTTCCAAGGAGAATGAGACCCATGGTCTAGTCAAGTGGAACCTCATTTTTTCGCGTTTGGTTGGTTGATATATTATAAATCATCTATTATTAGAAGCTGAAGATGGTAATTCAAGGTGTGATCTTTATCTCGTGGTCCATGAGTTTATTGAAGTGTTCCTAGAAATATTGATGAGGGTTCCTCCTAAATAGGAAGTTGAGTTTTCTATTGATTTAATACTCAGGACACAAATTATTTCATTACATTAATATTGAATGGAACCAATGAAATTGAGGGAATTGAATATTCCATTAGATGATTTGGAATCCAAGAGATTAATTCATCCCAGTGTGTCTCCATGTGATGCACCTATACTCTTTGTTAAGAATACAGATGGAAATATTTATTTGTGTATTGAATATAGGAATCTGAAATTTGTGAATATCAAGAATATATAACCCTTTCCTCACATTTAATATCTATTTGATTAACTTAAAGGGGCATGGTGGTTCTCAAAGGTCGAACTCTGGTTTGGTTATCATCAACTAAGGGTGAATAATTCTAACATTTTCAATATTTTTTTTGAATCATATATGGTCAATTTGAGTATCTTGTGATGAATTTAGACCTAAATAATGATTCTACAGAGTTCATAGACGTTATTAAGTAGATATTACAACGACAATTCAACTCCTTTTTTCATGTTATTTATGGATGACATCTTGGTTTTTTCACAAACCAAATAGGTGGAAGAGAATCACTTGAAGATTGTTTTGGGAACTATTGATGATCATTGCTTCTATGAATATTTATCAAAGTTTAGATTATAAATCCATGAAGTAAATTTCTTGGGATATATGGTTTCAGAATAATTCATTTCAATTAACCCTAAAAATGTTAAGGATATTATGATTCAAGAATAACTAAATAATTTCTTTGAGATATGCAACTTCGTAAGTCTAGCAGGTTACTACCATCAATTTTTCAAAGCATTATCTATTATTTCATCTCCTTTGACCACCCTCACTTTTAAATTGGTGAAGTTTCTATGGATTCCTAAACACCAAGTATATTTTGATGAGTTGAAGTGATAATTGAAAACTTCCCCTACTTTGGTTCTACTTGAGAAGAGATAAGGCCATTCCATGTATTATAATGAATTAGGTCTAGTATTTGGTTTTGTGATTTTAAAGGGTGATCATATAGTGTAATATGATTCTCATAAACTTTAAACACATGATAAGAATGATTCACACCAAGATATTGAAATAGAAATGATTATGAATTCTATAAAGTGTTAAAGAAACTAAATATTTAGTGAGAAATTCATGATGTATACTGGCCATAATATCTTTAGATTTATTTTATCAAAAAATTATTTTAATATTAGGTAGGTTCAATGGGTATAATATCTTAAATTTTTTTATTTTGATCGTTAATATACACGAGGGAAAGGAATTGTCATCACTGATGCTCTTAGCAAAAAGTTTTCATCACAAGCTTTAATGGAATATTGTAATGAATAAAACCCTATGCACCTATTTGTTGAGATGAAATTAAATTTTAAAAAAGATAAATATAAAATGTTTATTACTTATATTTAGTTGAAACCTTCTCTTACCGATCTTATTTTTTTGGATTAACTAGGGAATTAGGGGTGTTAGTATATCTGGTGAAATGTAGTTGGTGGGGAAACCACTAACAAATTATTTCTATCTCCCAAGGAATTTTTTTATTTCAAGAAAAATTACGTGGATCCTATATCCATGAGAAAACAAATGATGATTTTTTTATCATTATCAGTGGTTAGTTCAATTAGAAGCTACTAATATGTACCATGACATGAGATGAAAATATTTTTTCTTGGTTTAGAAAATGGTATCTTCCTAATTGATGGTTCTAGGCACAAAATATTTCACCATTTTATGATATGTGATATATTTCATAATATATAACAATATATCAATTATACTGAGTTGTTATAGAATTCATGTAAAAATTCATAACTCTTTGTGAATCCAACTATTTAATATATGATTATCATTATTCCTCTTTAAATTCTGGCCAAACACTTTACACTAAAATTAATCCTCATTATAGGGACTTATGTGCTTCCATGTAGGCCTTTGTAGCATTTATATAAATCATGATTTTTCCAAATAATAATTTTAGGAAAAAAGTGTTATTTAGTAAAACATTGTTTATACTTAAGTTAAAAGTGACCTGACATGATCTTGATCAAACACATTTATATATTCATATGAACGTGTATTATAAAATATTTATCTTTATACATCATATTAATACTTATATAATAGTTTTTACAAGAAATTTAGTAACCACTATTCATAGAGTATTTAAATATAGTATAGGTTATCTCATAATTTCATTATTCATTGAAATAGATTGACCAATTTGAATGAATGCATCACATGTAATTCATTCAAGTAGTTGAGCTCACCACACATCACTTAACTATGTATGGTCATGTATTTACTAATTCTAATTAAATAATGGGACTAGCTATCATTCTTGTCATAGAAGAGGGGGAATCCCATCTTGGTTAAACTCACCTAATGAAATGGTTATAAACACACCCAACTAACCTTTTATTATCTCTACCTTAAGGATAACATAATAAAGGTATTAAATTTTGAAGGTTCATCTAATAATTATCTTATAAACCTTAGGAAATTAGAATTCGTATTAAGTATACAACCCTATATATAACATTTTTTGTATGATATTATATAGAATATATCTTTATGGTCCAGTCTAAATAATGAGTCTCCACTTATTATATCAAGAGTCTATGATTTATTATATACAAGATTATAATCATTATAATATGAACATATCACTACAACCCATAATAATTTTTGATGATCATCAATTAAGGAAAACTCAAAGTCTCCCTTTGACGGGATTTTATCATTCCATAATCCATTATATAAATGCAGTACACATGAATGAATAATAAATAGATAGGTAATTTATTATAAAAACCATGATACAATCCCATTGAAAATAATAATTATATCAAGTCTTTCATGTATCTACTACCTAAAAAATCACATGAACCTCATTATTCTATTGTATAAACTTATTTTTCAATGGATAATATATATTATTTTATTTATCCACTTGATAGATATTTTCATCACCCATGTTAATAATATATCAAATAAGATAGTATTTTAAAAGGATGTGTTCAGTCTTTTGGTGAGATTGGGTTTCATTTCCCTAGGAATAATCTCCATTATTTTCATAGTAAATCCCAATTATTTTCTTAATGATAAGAACCACCCCAAGTTCAATAATGTAATTCTTGATCCAAATAGCTACCTTCATAGTATCTAACATATTGATGAAATGTTTCTTTGTTGTTAAGCCCACTTTGATATCTTTTTTAGAACTCTCATGTAGTGACTTGATTTTTTTCCTTGGTTAGAAATTTTCTCATTCTTGATATTTTAAGTCCCAAAACATTATAAAGGGTTAAGTATTTAATTCGGCATCATAAAATATCTTAGAAAAATGATCTAATAATTCCATTGATCTTGAGTAATGGTGTTTATCATTGGGATGACCTTTAGTGATTTTTCAAGATAATTGAATATCAGGGGTTATTTAATATTTATTTAATAAATATAAATTTATCCCACATTTTCAAGAGATGATATATCCTAAATAGATCCTTATATGGGAATTTTGGATCCACAATTGTGTTCAACAAAAATTGTTTTTTCAAGAATATGATTTTTTTGTGTTTAGGTTTTAGTACATAGACTGATCCCATTTGAGTCCTTAATATAAACACCCATTCGACCCAATTGGAAGGTTTTAAATTCATTATTATAACTCTATTCTAGTGATGGATATATTATTTAGTATGAAATTTAGAGGATTAAGGGAGTAGTTTAGAGACAATCTCTAGTAGACAATGATTGTGGAATCATGGATTGAGGTTGGGTTGGGTACTTTAATGTAATTAACATGAGGTAGGAATTTATTACTTTGATTTTTCCTCCTTATTTAAAAATTTAATTTATTTATTGTTGACATAAAATCCTTTATTTTTTTTAAATTATATTGACACCCCTTTGATTAGCAAGATTTTATTCTTCAACTATTCTACTATCAAATAATCAATGGGAATATTTTGGTCATTATTTTTCATAACTTAATATTTAATTACCAAAAATCATTATTATGTATAATTTATATATCTTTGATCATATTTTTTATCTCACAAATTTTTTCCATATTTCTTATTCTTTGATAGAAGTAGTTGTGTATGGAAAATTTGGGTGGTTGGATTTTTCACAACCACTGATCTCCAAATTCCCCTATCTTAACTCCATTATTGTGACAACTGGGCCTCAATGAAAGCACATAAACCCCACCTTTAACATGGTAATCAGGTCCTAAACTGTCAGGTACCACCAGTTGCCCCGCAAACACATGGTCCCCACCATGGGTCCCACCCACGTGCCCAAACAAGTCATCTGACTAATGACTATCCCCACAGGCCAACACATTTCCTTTCCATTGTTCTTTTTCCTCACTCACACACACCCTTGGAAACATCCCAGAAGGTCACCCATCCTGATCACTAATCTAGGCCAAGAACGCTTAACTGTGGAATTCTAATCAGGTAGGCTCCCGAAAAGGAAGGTGCACCTTGTTGACATGAGTCATATCATTTAACCATTTAACCCTTTATCATTCAGGGTGTTACAATCACTCCCCCTTTTAGAGAACAACGTCCTCGTTGTGGGCCCTACATCATAACCCAGGAAGTTCACCACAATTGAGGATGGGTACCACCTCTGATACCAAATGTGACAAATGGACCCGAGTAAAAGCACAGAAACCACACCTTTAACATGGTCATCGGGTACTAGCCTGCCAGGTACCACCAGTTGTACCGCAAACATGTGGTCCCCACCATGGGGCCCACCCACGTGCCCGAATGGGCCATCTGACTAATGACTATCCCCACATTCCAACACATGTCCTTTTCAGTATGCTATGTCCTCACTCACACACACCCTGGGCAACTTCCCAGAAGGTCAGCCATCCTGATCACTACTCCAGGCCAAGCACACTTAACTGTGAAATTCTAATTAGGTAGGCTCTCGAAAAAGAAGGTGCAACTTGTTTACATGAGTCATATCATTTATCCATTTAACCCTTTATCATTCAGGGTGTTACACTAACCACACATGGTGGTTTATCATTTCCATTTACATCGATGTCCTTGTGGTAGGTGGTTCTGTTCTGATTAGCCAAATTGATTATCCTTGTATTGCTTGATTTATTTCAATTACTGATTTAAATTCAATTGCTCAAATTTTCTTTCAATTAAATTGATAAAACCTTGATTCTAGTGAATCAAGATATTTAAAAATGGTTTTGGCATGAAAATTTGGAAAACCCCCAATTCTATTGAATTGGGTGTGTTTATGGAAATTTGGTGATTTAAATTGTTTAATTTAAATTATGGATTTGATGGAAATGATTTCAATTAAATTATTGAATTTAATTTTGGAAATAAATTGTGTAATGATGGAATTGGTTTTGAATGGATTTCAAACTCATGAAAATGTCTTAAAATGATTTGATAGAAACTCAATGGTTTTATCTTGTGGAAAGGCATGTTTTTTTAACAAAACCTATTTTGGTTTTAAATGGAAAGAAATTGACATTTTTGAAATAGAAGAATGGGATTGATCGTATTTTAAGTAGTCTTAAAATAGTTTACCCATCATGTAAGAGCACATGAAAGCCTTAGATAGTTAGTGAGTTATTTGGATACACTCTACGCTACGATAACATTCTAAACCATACTTACGACAGGTCACATCCCCAACGGGTTGGTGATGAGTCTCCTTTGGCCAGTGTCATCGAGATGTGTGTATACACATTTTTCTAAGTTCACATAGAGAGTGTAGAATCCTATAGCTGGTTAATACTATCTTACCTTTTGGAAGATGAGTATGTGGATCACTTTTTTATTTATATTTGATATATAAATTTATGCCAATGCTTTTTTAAACTACTTTCATGCTTGCTAAATTTATATAAACCATTTTATATAAATGTTTTACATAATCCGTTATTTTAGAAATATTCCATCATTTGTAAAATCATTGCTTAAAATATTTATTTCCATCATTTGAAAATGTATAACAAGTTTTGTTTATATATTCTTTTGAATTGCCAAACCTATTTAATTTAAAATTGAAATATTTTATTTGGATAATCTAAATTTGGCATCTATTATGGAATATTTGGTGTTATCCTACTAGGATTAAGCTCATACCATACTATTTCCTTTGGGTGTTTGTAGACTTTCTTCTTCCAGGTTTGAGAAAAGGGAATGGATATCTTGGAGGTGGATCTAGATGTTGAGCTCTGGTCTTGGTGAGTTGTGTCCTTAGGGACCTTGGGGTTGTTTTTTTTCCATTTTAGTACTTGGGTTGTATTACTTTGGGATTTTTATGCCTGTTTCTATTCTGGTACATTACTCATAGTAGAGTTTCTTTTGTTATGCATACTGTCTTGTTTCTTTTCTTTCGTATTTTTGGTGGAAAAATCATTCCCACTTGCATGTTATGTGATTCCAGGTACTAGTTGCTGACCTGTAGGGATTGGGAACGCCCTTCGGGTTATGTCAGGACCGGATCAGTTATCAGGTTACGAGGGTACCCGGGCTGGTTCATGACAAAGTGGTATCAGAGGGAGGTTAAACATATTTCTTTGATGATAGTATGCATTTGAGTATTCATGTCGGGACTTAAGAGGTAGTTGCGATTGAGTGCCTGGCCAGCTCTCACCACAATGAACCATAAGTCACCAGGGGTAGTTAGGGAAAGACGTCTTGTGGATTAGTTATAGTATTTTCCCTATTTTGATTTGATATAGTTAAATCCAAATCATGTATGTTCTACCAGTTGGGATCATGTTTCCATCATTACTATGTACGAGCATTATCTAATGTCTTTATTATTGTCTGCTGATGTTTTGTAACGTCATGCCTCTGAAAAGACGTGTGAATTAGATCTAGGAAGGGGATACTACTGAACCTTAGTGAGAAAAACATCCTATGTACCCAATCCTAATTGAGGAAATTGTGCGTACTGGCCGAGATTTTGGGAAGGCAGAACCACCAGTATCCATTCACCCTCCATTTGTGGAACCTGGGGGGAATTCTCTTCAAAAAATTTCTCAAGAGTTCTTTCACTAGAAAGCACCAGATTTAAAAGGCTCCATTGATTCTCAACATTCTTAGGAATGGTTGGGTAGGATAGAAATTCTGTTTGAGTTCTTGTGGACACCAGACAAGATCAAGGGGAAGTGTGTCACCTTTGTGATGGTGGGACATAATAGTGATGACAGAAAAATATGAGGGCTTAGATTTGAAAGACTTCAAGGTTATTTTCACCAAATAGTTATATCCAGAGTCAACGGTGTTGGCCAAAACTGTAGAGTTTCCAAGCCTGAGAAGGCTAAAAGAATTGTTATAGCAACCCAAGACTTTTACATAAAACATTTCTTTATTTCAAGCATAACTAACCATAAGAGTACAAGCCAAGGATTGTTTAGTCTAGTGTCTTGGAAGACTAGGTACATAAACATAAAACATGGGGCTAAAAAGAACCCTTCTTTATTTAATCTCTATAATAAGCTCCCAAATTCTTTTGAGCCCTTATATCTGCATAGGTTACCCTGGAGAACACATGAACAAAGGGATGAGCTAAAAATCCCAGTAAGGGAATGAACATAAGGATACATCTCAAGCACATGAGTTAGGAGGCATGACATAATGATATCAAAAGCATGAAACTTATAAAATCATTTAATATAAGCATGGGATCATATAAACAAGGAATCATATAAATGTGAAAGAATCATAAAACATTTCTTTAGTATGGGTAAAGGCTAACCTCCAATCCCGTTTCCCATTTCAGTACGGGTCAAGGCTAACCTCCAATCCCGTTTCCCATTTCAGTATGGGTCAAGGCTAACCGCCAATCCCATTTCACATCGCATCTCATGAGACTTAAACTTACCCAATGCATTGGAGCGCTATCTGGGAAAACCCATATCAACATATTCATGAATATTCTTGCCACATAAATAATATTTCCACATAAATAATCATACATAATCAACCATACATAAATAAAAGGGTACCCATGGAAAAGAATTGGGTACCACAATCATGACACAAAACATATCCAATGGGCGTATCAAGAAAGTGTCAATGAAAGGAAAGGATTAGAACATACATGGACATTCATAGGGTAATATAGGCATATAACATGGTAAGTGGTGTCAAATATAAGTGACAACATATAAAAAAATGTAGTTTAGAAACATTAGCATTAAAACATTTTTGTGCGGTCTTAAGGAAAAACTCTAGAGATTTTGAAATAGAAAGGAGGACATTATTTTATATAAAAATATAATTTAACAAAGAAGGTTTTCATAATAAAAATACTTATTTTATAAATACAATGTTGTTTTAAAACATAGGATAGAGTGCACTTGAAATTTGGGTAAAAAATTTGGGAAGTCCCCTTAAAATAAGTTGGCTTATTGGAAAGTTTTAAGGAGGGAATCTTTCCAAAACCATATATATCCCTGAAAGAGAGTGATGAAAGGGTATTGATATAATAATTTTGTACAAATAACCATAATTCATAAGACTCACATATATAGATAATATAACACCATTTTGAAATAAAGATAAGGCAACCTGAAAGAACCAAGATGGTTCGAGTAGAATTCATTACGATTTTATCGCCATGGTGTCGGGTGTGACCAAGAGGAATTTATGAGAGAGAAATGGGGTTTATCATCACTTATAAATATAGAAGGAAGTATGGGGGAGTTTCTTAAACATATCCCATCATTTTCTAGAACACATAAGAAGGCATAGAATAGAGGACAATCTTGATTAAGAGAGAAATGGAGAGGATCCCTTACCTTAAATCCGGTGGTATTCTCCACTTGTTATTAATGACCTGAATAAAAAAATTAGGATTATTAATTCATAAGTAAAGAACCTATTATATATGTAATTTATTTATTATAACCCTTTTGAGTTCATTAAAATCCTCTTTGATTATTTATAAGGTTCAATTTCATTGTTCGAGCTCATTTGTTTACTTGGATTTAAAGACCGGTTCACTTATATTCAAGTTTGGATTATATGATAGATGAAAGTGGTTGTACAGAATTTAAGTTATATTATTTAGTACATATCCAGGAGATTACATGGTTTTAATTTTAATTAGGTTACTTAGAGTGATGTTGAATTATTACATATACAACCTTAGTGATAACCATTTTTATTATTCGGTGGGTTTGATTACAAAGAATGTGTTTTAATTTATAACTTAATTAAATTTGTACCAAAAGATCACAGAACAAAAAATAGGATATATTAAATATATAATAATCTGGTTCAACCATAACACAAATGGTTTCATTACTAGAATTAAAGATAATAATAGAAATTGATAAACCATTGTCCTTGAATGTGCTAAATTAGCACATCTCAAACGGTGCTTTCATTTCTTTCAAATAAAAGGGTGGGGAAATGAGAGAAGATAATGAAATATACCACTAGCATGAAGATATTATAGTACATTTATGCTAATGGATTTATCATACTATTATGGTGAAGGGAGGTGGGGAAAGAAATTAAAAAGAAAATAACTTAAAAGAAAAGAAGAAATTTGGGAAGAGGAATTTACCTCTTGAGACTTCCTCCTATCAGAACCTATTAATGGGAGAGGTTTTGGTATTTTGAAGAGGCTGAGAGCTTTTGGAAATGGGGGAGGACCTTGGGGGAGAGATTTTGGTATAATTTAGAGAAGTCTTGGAGCTTGAGAGGAGTGGAGAGAAGAGGGAGTGAAGGGGGGTTTTTATAGTGGAGGAGAGGAGGGATTTCATAATATAATAATCATTAATTTATTATTTCTTCATGAGACAAAGAATAGTAAGTATTCCATGACCAAGAATAGTAAATGGGTCATGTGAATTCGAACCAAGTGGGCTTACATCAGCATAACATCATTGATGACTCAATTAATCCATTATTTAGCATTTATTGTAAATTATCGGATTCTACTATTCATAAAAAATTCAAGTATTTCAGAAAAATACCAAAAATTCACCCTAACCATTTTTCGGCGTGTAGAAACCAAAAATGAAGTCCATTTTTAAAAATAATTTTCTAAATATGATTATTTTAATATTTAATTAAAACAATAATTTATTATCAAAACCAGTTTTAAAACACACATTAACTTATTCCAAAATATAGGTATATTTCACTTCCAACTTGAATATTATTTTTATACCACCGTAGGCGAGGTTAATATTCATTAGGGTATATCACTATTCATAAGGGCATGTTATTATTCATTAGGGTAAGTTACTATTCACTAAAAATTATTTTTGTTTTATTAGACTCTAAAAAACATCTTGAACACAACAGTGTATGCCGGATTTTTGAAATTCCAAACACATAAGTGACAAACTTTTGTTTAAAGGTAACTTATCAATTAGTAGTTCATTATGTTGTGTTTTCATGTGATTTTATGACATAAATATAATAAGGGAATTTCCATTGAAAAACTTTGGGTCTTTACATTCTCCCCCCCTTAAGAAATATCGCCCTCAAAATTTCATTTTACATCCTAGGCCAAAAACAGATGTGGGTACTTTTAATTCATTGATTCCTCTAGTTCCCATGTTGCTTCCTCAAACTTATGGTTCTTCTAAAACACTTTGACAAGATGGGTTGTCTTTTTGCGTAGAACTTTATCTCTCTGATTCAGAATCTTTACTGGCTGCTTTTCATAGGAGTGATCATCTTCTAGCTCCACCACCTCTGGGTTTAGTACATGTGAGGGCTCTGGTATGTACTTCCTTAAGAGTGATACATGGAAAACATCATGAACCTGAGCCATATTTGGTGGAAGTTCAAGCCGATAGACCATGGCTCCTATGCAGTCAAGGATCTCAAAAGGGCCAATATACCTTGGGATTAGCTTCCGTTTCTTCCCGTATCACTTGACTCTCTTCCATGGAGATATTCGAAGGAAGAATTTATCTCCAACGTCGAACTGAAAGTACCTTCACCGGTTGTTAGCATAACTCTTTTGCTGACTTTGAGCAGCTTTGATGTGTTTTTGGATGATTTGAACCTTCTCTGTCATCTCTTGAACAAGATCGGCTCCAAGTAGCTTTATTTCTCCAACTTCATCCTAACAGGTTAGAGTTCTACATCGCTTTCCATATAGAGCTTCATATGGAGCCATCTGAATACTCGAGTGGAAGCTATTGTTTTATGAGAACTCAACCAATGAGAGATGCTGATCCCATCCACCTTTTAATTATAGAGAGCATGATCTAAGAATATCTTCAAGCGTATGAATAGTTCTTTTAGACTAGCCATCAGTTTGGGGGTGATAGGCCATGCTGAAATTTAATTCAGTACTAAAAGAATATTGAAGGCTGCTCCAGAATTTAGATGTGAACCTTGGATCACGGTCAGAGACAATTGAGAGTGGAACACCATGCAGTCTCACCACTTCCTTCACATATAACTTTGCAAGTTGTTCAAGCAAGAGATTTTCCTGAATAACGATGAAATGAGACGTCTTGGTGAGTCGGTAAACAATAACCCATATCACATTATTTCCCTTCTCCATCTTCTTGAGACCCGTGACAAAGTCCATAGTAACATTTTCCCATTTCTACTTGGGTATAGGCAATGACTGCATCATACCTTTGGAATTTTGTCGCTCATCTTTTACTTGCTGACATACCAAGCACCTTGATATATATTCCGCAATATCCTTCTTCATGTTATCCATCCAGAAGTGTTCTCGAAGATCATGATACATTTTGGTACTCCCAGGATGGATAGAGAAGGTCGAGCTATGTTCATCATTCAATAGATCCTTCTTTATCTCTGGATCAGATGGTACACATAATCGTGTCCCAAATCTTACAACTCCTTCCTTATCAATTTTAAAATCGGAGGATTTCCCATTTTTAATAGCTTCCACCCTTTTTTTGAATCTTCACATCCTCTCTTTGATCATACTTTATTTTCTCCACAAGGAATGGTTGAGCAATCATTTTAGAAAGGATTGATTATTTTCTTCCCTTAATGATTCCCATGTCCATCCTCAGGAAATATAAGAAGATTGGATCCTTTTCAACTCTCATCATTAATAAGGATGCATGATCCTTTCTACTTAGAGGATCCACCACCTTATTTTCCTTAACAGGATGGTAGTGGATTGAGCAGTCATAATATTTGATGAGATTTAACCATCTTTGCTGGATCATATTAATCTCTTTCTGTGTGAATATATATTTGAGACCCTTGTGATCAATATAGATCTCACACTTTTCCCCACAGAGATAATGCCACCAGATTTTCAACGCAAAGATCACGGCTACTAACTCCAGATCGTGCATGGGATAGTTTTGCTCGTGGATTTTCAACTATCGCGAGGTATAGGCTATCACTTTATCATTTTGTATTAGTAAATAGCCTAAGATTTTCTTTGAAGCTATTTATATTGGCTCTATAAATTCAATCCTTGCCCAGAATTGCATCAAATTCCACTAAAGGGAGACTTATATTATTTCAAATATGAACAGTTTCACAAACATCAACATGTGATACATAATCATAGAAGTTTTCACCAAATGATATAAAATCATTTTAAGTAGCGACTTGATGTTCCTAGAAAAAAATTTAAGACATGCTCATAGGTAATGAACTGAAATACAACATGACATACATAATAATTGCAAAGAGGTTACATGTACTTCAGTCATATTGATCTATCTCAAAATTGGACTTGCATTGTCCCCTTGTCCTTGGAGATTGTTGATGCTCATCATGATTCTAATCCCTTCCAATGGATCATTTTCCTGGATAATGTCCAACTTCTCCATATTCATGACAATGAACAGTATAAGGTACATTAGATATAACCTTTTCTCCATTCATCACATTATCCATTTATTTATAGCAATTGGCTATTTTATGCCCCAACTTCCCACAATTAAAACATCTTTTGGTTCCTTTGTGACATTCTCCTTGATGCCTCTTTACACACTTTTTGAACAAAGGAAATTTGGTCTTCTTTCCTTTATCACCTTTATCATATGAACTTATTTAAGATGTCATCCTCCTCCTCCTTGATGAATTTGGGCATTCAACTATGTAGCAATTGTTGATTGGGATTTTAAATAGCTGAATTGGAAAGTTCACAATATGTTCAACTTGGGATCCCATAATCTCAGGCATATCATTAGGGTGGTTGTCACATTGCCTATCACATTGATTGTTGGAACATGTTCTTCTATTTCCTGCCATTAACTAAGAAAGAAGAAAATACAATTAGGGGGGCTTGAATACTTATTTATTGAGCATAAAAGTAAACTTTCAACATAAAAGGATAAACTTATAAGGAATAAGTACATCCAAACTTGTGACTCCTTAGGTTAAAACCTAGGTTATCCTCGATCTATTTCTTAACTTATATTCTCATGGCTTCTTTTTTTCCCTTAATAATGGTTTATACTAAGCTTGTGAATCTACCAAAGCATATCCCCCGGGAGTGTCAAAACCAAGAGTGCAGCAAGGCCCGTTGTCGTGCACCAATTCCCATTTGAGTCTAGCTCAAAGTGGTGTTTTCGGGTTTTACCCCTAGATAAATCTATGCTAGATCCACCTCTGTCTGCTCGTATCTAGATAGGGATGTATTTTCTTGATAAACCACTTACTCTATACTCACCAAAATTTAGGACTGTTTTATTATACTTGGTCTCATCCTTAAGGTTCTCACTAATGTGCTCTATTCCTATTCTCCAAAAATAACTAGACCATCCTCTGATACCAACTATAGAAACCCAAGACTTTTACATAAAACATTTATTTATTTCAAGCATAACTAACCATCAGAGTATAATCCAAGGATAATTTAGTCTAGTGTCTTGGAAGACTAGGTACATAAACATAAAACATGGGGCTAAAAAGAACACTTCTTTATTTAATCTCCATAATGAGTTCCTAACTTTCTTTGAGCCCTTAAATCTGCATAGGGTACCCTGTGGAACACATGAACAAAAGGATGATCTTAAAATACCATTAAGGGAATGAACATAAGGATACATTTCAAGCACATGAGTTAGGAGGCATGTCATAATGATATCAAAAGCATGAAACTTATTAAATCATTTAATATAAGAATGAGATCATATGAACATGGAATCATATAAATGTGGAAGAATCATAAAACATTTCTTTAGTACGGGTCAAGTATAACTACCAATCCTATTTCCCATTTCAGTATGGGTTAAGGCTAACCGCCAATCCCATTTCCCATTTCAGTACGGGTCAGGGCTAACCGCCAATCCTATTTCACATCGCATCTCATGAGACTTAACCTTAACCAATGCATTGAAGCGCTATCTGGGTGCACCCATATCAATATATTCATGAATATTATTGACACATAAATAATATTTCCACATAAATAATCATACATAATCAACCATACATAAACAAAAGGGTACCCATGGAAAGAATTGGGTACCACAATCATGACACAAAACATATCCAATGGGCGTATCGCAAAAGTGTGCATGAAAAGAAAGGATTAGAACATACATGGACATTTATAGGGTAATATAGGCATATAACATGGTAAGTGGTGCCAAATATAAGTGAAAACATATAAAAAATGTATTTTAGAAACATTAGCATTAAAACATTTTTGTGCGGTCTTAAGGAAAACACTCTAGAGCTTTTCAAATAGAAAGGAGGGAATTACTTTATATAAAAACATAATTTAACCAAGAAGGTTTTCATAATAAAAATTCTGATTTTATAAATACAATGTTTTTTTTGAAACATAGGATAGATTGCACTTGAAATTTGGGTAAAAAATTTGGGAAGTCCCCTTAAAACAGGTTTGCTTATCAGAAAGTTCTAAGGAGGGAATCTTTCCAAAATCATGTATATCCCCAAAAGAAAGTGATGAAAGGGTATTGATATAAGAATCTTGTAAAAATAACCATAATTCATAAGTCTCACATAAATATATAAGATAACACCATTTTGAAATAAATATAAGGCAACCTGAAAGAACCAATAAGGTTCGGGTAGAATTCGTTACGATTTTATCAGCATGGTGTCGGGTGTGACCAAGAGGAATTGATGAGAGATAAATGGGGTTTATCATCACTTATAAATCCAGAAGGAAGTATGGGGGAGGTTCTTAAACATACCCCATAATTTTCTAGTATACATAAAATGGAATATAATAGAGGACAATCTTGATTAAGAGAGAAAAGGAGAGGATCCCTTACCTTAAATCCGGTGGTGTTCTCCACTTGTTATTAATGACCTGAATAAACAAATTAGGATTATTAATTCATAATTCTAGAAACTATTATATATTTAATTTATTTATTTTAACCCTTTTTAGTTCATTAAAATCCTTTTTTATTAGTTATAAGGTTCAATTTCATTGTTCGAGCTCATTTGTTTACTTGGCTTTAAAGATCGGTTCACTTATATTCAAGTTTGGATTATATTCTAGATGAAAGTGGTTGTCTAGAATTGAAGTTATATTCTTTAGTTCATATCTAGGATACTACATGTTTTTAGTTTTAATTAGGTTACTTAGAGTGATGTTAAATTATTACATATATAACCTTAGTGATAACCATTTTTGTTATTTGGTGGGTTTGATTACAAAGAATGTGTTTTGATTTATAACTTAATTACATTTGTACCAAAAGATTACAGACCCAAAAACAGGATATATTACATATATAATAATCTGGTTAAACCATAACACCAATGGTTTCATGACCATAATTAAAGATAATAATAGAAATTGATAAACCGTTGTCCTTGAATGTGCTAAATTAGCACATCTCAAACTGTGCTTTCATTTCTTTCAAATAAAAGGGTGGGTAAAGGAGAGAAGATAATGAAATATACCACTAGCATGAAGATATTATATTACATGTATTCTATTGGATTTATCATACTATTATGGTGAAGGGAGGTGGGGAAAGAAATTAAAAATAAAAGAACTTAAAAGAAAAGAAGAAATTTGGGAAGAGGAATTTACCTCTTGAGACTTCCTCCTTTGAAAAACTATTAAGGGGAGAGGTTTTGGTATTTTGAGGAGTTTGAGAGCTTTTGGAGGTGGGGGAGGACCTTGGGGAGAGATTTGGGAAGAATTTAGAGAAGGCTTGGAGCTTGAGAGGAGTGGAGAGAAGAGGGAGTGAAGGGGGTTTTTATAGTGGAGGAGAGGAGGGATTTCATAATATAATAATCATTAAATTATTATTTCTTCCCAAGATAAGGAATAGTAAGTATTACATGTCAAAGAATAGTAAATGGGTCATGTGAATTAGAAACAAGTGGGCTTACATCAGCAGAACATCATCGATGACTCAATTAATCCATTATTTAGCATTTATTGTAAATTATCAGATTCTACTATTCATAAAAAATACAAGTATTTCAGAAAAATCCCAAAAATTCACCATAACCATTTTTCGATGTGTAGAAACCAAAAATAAAGTCCATTTTTAAAAATAATTTTCTAAATATGATTATTTTAATATTTAATTAAAATTATAATTTATTATCAAAACCAGTTTTAAAACACTCATTAACTTATTCCAAAATATAGGTATATTGCACTTCCAACTTGAATATTATTTTTATACCACCATAAGTGAGGTTAATATTCATTAGGGTATATCACTATTCATAAGGTTATGTTACTATTCATTAGGGTAGTTTACTATTCACCAAAAATTATTTTTGTTTTATTAGACTCCAAAAGACATCTTGAACACAACCGTGTATGCAAGATTTTCGAAATTCCAAACACATAAGTGACAAACTTATGTTTAAAGGTCACTTATCACTTAGTAGTTCATTATATTGTTTTTTCATGTGATTTTATGACATAAATATAAGAAGGGAATTTCCATTGAAAAACTTTGGGTCATTACAACTGTGGCTACTACAGACGTTTGAGGGACTTGAAGAAGTTATGCCACAAATTTCCCACTCCATGCAGTATCAGAAGATGATAAACACCTTCAGAAACTACGGGGAAATAAAATCCTTCACGTACAAAAGGGTTCAATCCATAGGCATCTGGAACGAAGCTTCATCATGCAGTGGAAGAGTCTCCAAAGGAAGAAGATGCTGGTCTAATAACCGTGAGTGGTACTATTACTATAGGTTTGTCATAGTGACTAATCTTTTGATACAAGTGCATCTCACTCATCTATTTCAACCCGTACGGTTAATATACTTAATCCTCCTATGGAACTTTTATCTTGTGTAATGGATATTACCATACCCCATGGTATAAAGAGAGAAAAGGGTCTCCGTAATCCCTCTTGTATCTTATATCTATCAGATTTCAAAATTTCTTGGAGTTTTCTGGTACTCGACATGAAATCTCTTGATGTCATTTTCAGTATGGATTGGATCGTTTCCAATAAACATGGTTAATTGTTATATTTTATGGGTCTACCTTACCAAACCCAGTGGTGTGTCTCTTATCTTTTAAAGAGAATGGGACCCAAGGTCGATCAGGGCCATACCTTATTATCTGGAGTTAGGGAAGCTAATATTAGTTTTTTCTTCTCATTTGGAGTAGTGATCTTTCTCTAGTTGTCGTCGAGTTTTCCATTGTGTTTCCTTTTTATTTTTCTAGTTTACCACCGATAAGAGAGGTTGAGTTTTACATTTACTTTATTCCCATTACTCAAGCAGTTTCTTTTCTCTCATACCAAATGGATCCAACTAAACTAAAAGAAATAATGTCCTAATTGGATGATCTTCTTAAGAAATCCTTTATTCACCCAAGTGTGTTACCATGGGTGGTGCCGGTTCTATCCACCATGAAATATGATGTTTCTCTAACATCTTCTCTTCTCGAGATGATTCTTCAGGAACATAAGCTTTTTGATGAATTCCATAAGTATTAGAGACTCTCTTTATGGTGGGGGGACTAATTCCCAGTGCTCATTCTCTAAAGATGGTGTTCTGTGTTATCAAAATTTTTATGTTGCACTATTAATGACAAGGAAAGCCATTATGGGGGATTTCCATAATTTACAATGGGTTGTGCACCCAAGAGGCACTAAGATGTTATACGACTTGAAGCAATTGTTTTGGTAACCCCATATTCTTGAAGGTTTCACCCTGGTTAGGTCATCGATGACTTGGGAGGCAAGGGAGGCTTGCTTCTCATTTTGTGGGACCTTTCAAGGTTGTTGATCCGGTAGGGGAAGTTTCTTACCATCTTTCTCTACCACCACAACTAACGTCGATACATAACGTGTTCCACGTATCATAGCTACGAAAGTATCTCTCCGATCCATCTCATGTTTTGAGTTGGAGTGATCTTGAGATTGAACCAGTTTTATTAATGACTAAACAACTAGTCAGGGTTGTTGATTATGAGACCAAAGTACTTCGTGGCTGGACGATACCTCTAGTTTGTGTACTATCGAAACATGGTTCTGATTCTCATGTGACATGGGAAAGGGAGGCTCTGATGAGAGAGCAGTGACCTCATATTTTTGACGCGAATGATTCTTCATAGGCTTGCTGGGGACATAAAGTTCCTATGGTGGGGAGTTTGTAACATCACATTACTTTTTCAAGTATTCCTAACCCTTTTTATGTTAAATTATTATTATCTTAATTGAGAAAAATGGTTTATCAGTAAAAAGTTGTGTTTTTGTTAAAAAACATCACAGAATGCTAAAAAACCCAATTAATGCTTCAGAATGTTCAATTAAATATTTTCTATGTTAAACACTGTGTAAGTATGAGTTTTTGTGGTCTAAAAATTCTCAAAGAGGATGGAATAAAAATATTAAATTTATTATTTTAAGCATGAGAGATTTATTCAAAATAATTGAATAACTCCAAAATGATGCGGTGTTTGAGAAATTTTAGACCACTGTTATGTCCGAAATATGGTATTTACCCTAGGAGGGGTATAACATTCGAAGGCATCAGAAATTTGGATGTCCCGATCATGAGATAAAGTTATGAAATAACATTTAATATATTATTTATTAAAAATAATTAAATATCTCTCAAATGGTGCACCGTATGGAAAATGTGATACCACCAATGGGTCTGAAACATGGTGTTTACCCTATAAAAGGTATAACATTTGTTCACATTGGATTTTTGGATTCCTCGCTCACAAAAACAACTATTTTCATATTAATTAATTAATTATTCCGAATTTTCATTAATAAATTATTAATATCTCTCAAACCGCTCATTGTTTGAGAAATATGAGACCACTGATGGGTTCAGAATGGGGGGTTTACCCTAGTCGGGGTATAACATTTGTAAGTGTCGGACGTTTAGATGTCTCACTCGCAAAAATAACACTTTTTTATTTTAATTAATTAATTATTCTGATTTTTAATTAATAAATTATTAATATCTCTCAAACGGTGCATCCTATGAGAAATCCGAGACCACTGTTGGGTCTAGAACTAAGTGTTTACCCTAGATGAGGTATAAATTTAATTTGCAACAAATATTTGGTGTCATTTAATTTTTATATTAGATAATTGATATTATTAATTATAAAAAAATGAATCACTATTAAATCATCGCTAAATCCACAATGGAACATGCTGCAACTCCATTATAAACGCTGAAAGTTTTCAAAACCTTCATTTCCATCCGTTTTAAACTGTTTCAAAAACCAACAGTCTAATTGGATGAATTAAAACCCCCCTTCATCAATATTCAGTTGAAACGGAAGATTAAAATGGGTGTTTAAAATGGTGGTTTTATTTCATCTATTTTGGGGGTTTATTAAGTAGCCGAATCTATTTACTTTGATTGTTGGTCGATTTCTCTATGTCTCGATTACCCCGAGAATCTATTGTGCATGATTGGTGAACCTGATTGTGTTGATGTAGTTCCTCAATCGACCATATCCCTCCATTTACAAGCTCCACATGAGAGAAATATGGTGATTTTTATTTTTATTTATGTTGCTCCTTATATTCTAAAAATCATGGAAGAAAAATAATAAAAAAATTTATTATTGTTGAAAGATAATTGTGGGGGTATTGTTAAAGATAATTGTGGGGTATTATTAAATATAATTTTGGGGTTTTATAAAGAAATATATTCTGGAAATTTTTATGGATAATTGTAAATTTTTATCAAATGATAATTACATTAATTATTGAGGGTAAATTATAAACAAATTATCAAAAGATAATTATGTCTAATTTTCAAATGATAATTATAAAGAATCATCAAATGATAATTCCCACTTTTTTGAAATGATAATTATAAATAATTATTAAATGATAATTACACTGAATAATCATGATATAATCACAAATTTTTTGTATAATAATTATTAAAATAATTTATCGAAGGATAATTATTTAAATTATCAATGAATAATTATAAAGGAATACCACATGTGTTATCGTTTTAATCTAAAGATATTATAATATCAAATGTGGTTTATAATTATTCTATGGAAAATATTGTGAACATATGTGTTGACATAAAATGATAATTTGGAATTTTATCAAGGATATTGGAAGTATTATCGCATGTGATAATCAAAATGATAATTCAAGAATTATTGAGGAAAGAGAAAATGTAATCGCATGTAAGTCTTTATTTTCTTGTGGAATAAAATAGAGGGATATAATTATCGAATAAGGTTTACAATTATTTTTATAGATATTTCTTGTGATTTCATGCATTAACATAAAACTATAATCTAGAGATTATCCAAGAGAGAGAAGATGTAATCGCATGTAATTTTTTACTTATTTGTGAAATAAAATAGATGTTTTAGTTCTAGGATCCCTTGACGAACATCGAACATTGGTGTGTTGATGCTTACGATAATAAGGCTGTGAGAAGGTTTATTGAACCACACATGGTGGTTTATCATTTCCATTGACATCGATGACCTTGCGGTAGGTGGTTATATTCTGATTAGCCAAATTGATTATCCTTGTATTGCTTGATTTATTTCAATTGCTGATTTAAATTCAATTGCTCAAAATTTTCTTTCAATTAAATTGATAAAACCCTGATTCCAGTGAATCAAGATATTTGAAATGGGTTTGGCATGAAAATTTGGAAAACCCTGAATTTTATTGAATTGGGTGTGTTTATGGAAATTGGGTGATTTAAATTGTTTAAGTTAAATTGTGGATTTGATGGAAATGATTTCAATTAAATTGTTGAATTTAATTGTGGAAATAAATTGTGTAATTATGGAATTGGTTTTGAATGGATTTCAAACTCATGAAAATGGATTAAAATGATTTGATAGAAACTCAATGGTTTTATCTTGTGGAAAGGCATGTTTTTTTAATAAAACTTGTTTTGGTTTTAAATGGAAAGGAATTGACATTTTTGAAATGGAAGAATGGGATTGATTTTATTTTAAGAAGTCTTAAAATAGTTCTCCCATCATGTAAGAGCACATTAAAGCCTTAGATAGTTAGTGAGTTATTTGGATACACTATACGCTATGAAAACATTCTAAACCATACTTGCGGTGGCTCACATCCCCGACGGGTTGGTTATGAGTCTCCATTGGCCAGTTTCATTAGGACATGTGTATACACATTTTTCTGAGTTCACATAGAGAGTGCGGAATCCTATAGCTGGTTAATACTATCATACCTTTTGGCAGATGACCATGTTGCTCACTTGGTTGTTTATATTTGAGATATAAATGTATGACAATGGTTGTTTGAACTACTTAAATGCTTGCTAAATTTATATAAACCTTTTTATATAAATGTTTTACATAATCCATTGTTTTAGAAATATTCCATTATTTTTAAAATCATTGCATAAAATATTTATTTCCACCATTTGAAAATGTATAGAAAGTTTTGTTTATATGTGCTTTTGAATTTCCAAACCTGTTTACTTTAAAATTGAAAGATTTTATTTAGATAATATAAATTTGGAATCTATTATGGAATCTTTGGTGGTATCATACTGGGCTTAGGCACACACCCTACTATTGCCTTCAGGTGTTTATAGACTTTCTTCTTCCAAGTTCGAGCAAAGGGAATGGATCTCTTGGAGTTGGATCCAGATGTTGAGCTTTGGTCTTGGTGAGTTGTGTCCGTAGGGACCTTGGGGTTGTTTTTTTTCCATTTTAGTACTTGGGTTGTAGTACTTTGGGATTTTTATGCTTCTTTGTATTCTGGTACATTACTCCCGATGGAGTTTATTTTGTTATGAATATTGTCTTGTTTCTTTTATTCTGCATTTTTTGTGGAAAATTCATTCCCACTTGCATGTTATGTGATGCCAGGTGCTAGTTGCCGACCCATGGGGATCAGGAATGCCCTTTGGGCTATGTCAGGACTGGCTCGGTTATCGGGTTACGAGGGTACCCGAGCTAGTTCGTGACACTTATTATTGTGGTTCAATGAGGATAAACTAGATAGTGGCGAGGGAAACAAAAATTCACTTCTGACTTATGATTTTTCTAATTTATTTTTTGAATAGTGATAGTGTGTGATGGATTCAGGCAGTTGAGGGTGTGGTTAAATTTTGAGGGAGATCCAAATCTTGGATTGGAGGGTATGGAATGATAGTCTAGTTGGGAAATAAAGATGTATGAAAATGGTCATTATTGGTTAGGTAATGGTATTATGCATGGTTGGTAGGGCATTGGAAAAAAATAGTAGAAATAGTGGACTCAGTGGCTAAATTCACAAGTAGAAGAGAGTTTTGTTAGAAATATAAATATGGTGAAGAAATCCGGACTACACAGCATGTAGTCTACAAGTCTAACATAATGTCCATTTCAATTATCGTGAAAGGGTTTACACATAAAATTAGGTATTACACAACATGTATCCATAGGGAACATATAACGTCTCTTATAGGTTAATTATAGGGTTTCCAATGTTGAGTTGAATATCACACAATGTGTAGATATAATACACATACTATGTTTGATGGCACTACATGAATCATAGTGTTTTTTGTATATCCAATCATCTAACCTATAGTTATAAGCACATGCCATATTATATACATGACATGAAATGGTCTATAATACATTCCCAGGACATCCTTCTAATCCCACACCCCATGTTTCCTAGTATAAATACTTCGTAGTGTAATTCCTCAACCCTAGTTACCTAGTGATGGTGTATTATTTTAATACATTGGCATGATTACAAGGAATCAAGTCCTAAAGGACTGATCAGTTTTACAGTCTTGGAAAATAGATTACATATATGAACGATACATTACACTTTCTAACATAAAACACATCATAAATAATATTTTTATAATTCCATTATTCCCCTAGATTAACCTTGCAGATTAATCATAATACACTTATAGGCATCCTGGGAAAATAAAACATAAGAAATGGGTGATCTCAGATGCTCAGTAAGGGTACATAATTTAGTGGAAGCTATAAACTTTTAAGGAAATATGTATAATAAAAACACCGGCCTTTTAAAACATAAACTTCAACATAATATGGAAAAAATAATTCAAGCATTACCATATAAACATGCACATGGATATTCTACTAGTTGAATAATCACATGTAATATCTAATTTCATAACGAGGGAATGCATAATGCCAGACATAATAACTACTATTTAAAGGAATTATGACAATACCATTCACAAATATTCTGTCAAGGCCTTGTTCCAAGACACTAGTTTGTCTCATGAGACCTACTGATGCATCGAGGGGCTATAGCTAGCCCCACCTATACCTTACTAATTCCAATTCATTCCTTATATGAAAAAGGTGAAACATAACATTAACATTCATATTAAAACTAGAATACAAAATTTAAATACTTTAACCATAAACCATGAATGGTATAAAAATAGCACATCCACAGTCAAACATATCATAACTCATTCAATACAATATGGAAGATTTTATTATAATAAATTGACCTCAATCAAGAATAATATCCAATAAAGGATGTTGACATAGTTGAAAATAACCAGTAAAAATCTTTGAGAAAATTATCCATTTTTCATTAAATCATTTAAATGTTGAACAATTTATAAAATAATTAATTTAAATGAGGTTTTTGAATCAAAGTGTCCCATACCAACTTGAAATTTTTTATAGGAATTAACATTTTAAAACAATCTTGTACATATAAAAAAAATCCTTAAAATCATTTTGAAATAATAGACATTAATTAAATAGATTTAGAAAAATAAATCATTAAAACATTTAAAATGATTATACAGTTAAATATTCCCTTCAATAAAACTATAAAATATTACTTTTGAAAATATTTTTATGAACTATGGACATGGATGATAAATATGTCCCAGTAAATACATACACATAAAAAATCTTGTATAATAATGAGATTGAGGAATTAACCCTTATCTTAGATCCGATAATCTCCGTACATGTCTTAAACTCATGTATAATGTTTTTAAACATATTATTAACTTATATCAGAATCATAATAATATTTATGATATCATATATGATTCTTTTATGACTTTATTTTACCCATTTATTAATAATTCCAAGTTAATGTAACATTTCGAGTAATATATCTTTGTTTATCGTACATGTTTTAAATTATTATTATTGATTACTTAGATCATGATTTAATTACTTCCAGAATGTATAATATGATTTATATATCATATATATTCATAATATAAATATATATAATAGATAGATATATAAAATGTAACACACCATTCATAGAGATGGTAGACCATACATACACATGAACGTTGTTTCTGTTTTGGTATCGTATGGAAGTAAGTGAATGAAATATATATATATATATCATCCCAATAGAATTATTATGTCATATATTTAATAATTATTAATAATATTTATTCTTATAATTATTTTGGGATGGTTAACATGGAAGATGATTCTTATCGCGTTGTGGAAAAGGTAAGCCATACGTACGCACAAGCGACTATATCATTTCCTTAATGATTAAATGGTATGGATTTGGATGGAATATGAATTGTAAAGAAATAATATAATTTTATATTTATTATTTAAGTCATTTTTATTCACCATTATACCTATCGAAATAAAGTATAGATGAAAAATTGTTTACACCACGGCGAGGAGACGGTAAGCCGTACGCACGCACACATGGTGATATTTTTTTCATACGATGAATAGAAAGAGGAATATAGTTGTCCCACAATCTTAACAAAATCTCATCATATAGTATATGCTAGATTTATTATTTTTGTATGGTAACAACTTAGTAAGAGGAAGTAAAAGAAGAAATTAATATTGAAAGATGGGATAAAATTATTCACTAGTAGAAAAATGGGTTTTAATATCGGTTTCTTATAACCAACATAAAATATATTTTCGGAGACTTTTTAGCATCAGTTTTTTTAGAAACCGATGCCAAAAAGTTAAAAAAGTAGTTTCGGCGTCGGTTTAAAAAAACCAACTTCATAAATGAAAAAAATATTTTTGGCAATAGTTTTTACAAAAAACAACCCAAAAATGTAACTTTTTTTCTTATATGTTTTATATTATTTTCTAAGATTCAATTTGAATAGTCATGGAGAGAAAATGGAGTTATTTATTAAAAGTTATGGATATTGGAATTTGATCTTCTCTAAGATAAGTATTAAAGATGTCCAACTTTCAAAGGCCATAAATTTTAATCCGTTACTCTAATTTTGCTCCACGACCAGTCAATTCAAAGATTAAGAAATTCTCTAAATCAATGTAATTTTTTTAAATTTTTGGTGTCTGTTTTTATAAAAACCGACACCAATATTTTTTTTTTATTTTTCAGACCATTTTTTTAAAACCGACGCCAAAACAATTTTTTTAGTTTTTGGCGTCAGTTTTTAAAACACCCAACGTGAAAAGTATTTTTTTAAAATTTTAGAATTGGTTTATTTATAAACCATTTCCAAAAATATTTTTTTAATTTATGGCATTGTTTTATTTAAAAACTGACGCCAAAAATGATATCAATTGGGATTTTTGGCATTGTTTTCTACAAAACAATTTTTTACAAAAATGATGCAAAAACATGTATTTAATTTTTGGCATCGATTTGAAAAAATGATGTAAAAATTCATATTTTTATGTTGGTTGATTCAAATTTAGTTAAAAAATGATTCAAAAAAAAAACCGATGTTAAAGACCATTTTTCTACTAGTGATTACCTCTTCTTCAGGTGTCTTCTTTTGATTTGAACAAAAGGACTACTTAAGTTGGATTTATGCCCAAATTGTTTCCTCTAGGATGAAGTGAGGGAATCTGGTAGGATATTTGGGTAGGGGTAGGTAGAGCCAAATGGATTCGGAGGTGTGAATAAGTGGGTAGAAGTGGTTCCCTTTTATAAGATGGAGGAGGGGCACTTTAAGAAAGTTAAGAAATATTAGTTTATTATAAATTCAATTTTGATTAAAAATGGTCCAAAAATCATTTAATTTTATGATATGATGAAGTTGGTTCTAATAATCATCATACAATAAATTTTAGACAAGTTTTAAATATTTTTTTATCCTTATCTTTTTGGTTTAACCCTTATTTTACCCTTTTTAATATTATAGTGATATCATGTTATTTACACATTGTGGGTTAATGTAATTACCATATCATGTTAAATGTCCCAAAAAAGTCATTTATGACATAGTTTTACATTTATTAACCATTTGGATGAATATTAAATTTTTATGAATTTAATATCATTTAATAAACTATTTTATGTTTTAAGTTAAGAATTATGTCAATTTTGGACACTATTCATACTTGGATTTTTAAAAAATTCACAACAACCTGATTACTTCAAATAAAAGGAATTAACTCAAATATAACATGTAAATATATTCAATAAATTTTTTGGATGAAATCAAAATAACAAAATCACATTTATTTTAACATATATAATACCATTTGTTTGAATCCTTTATTAATGAAGCAATCAGTGCAATATCATTGTGTCATAATTAAATTTATTTATTTTATGTATAAAAATTATAAATAAAATATCATGATGTAGGAAATATTTTTATATTTCTAATAATTTTTCATAGTGAAATATATCAATTAAATAACCCCATATAAAAATTGTTTTAGTGAAAGATACATGTTTATGTTATATTTTTCTATACTTTGAATTAATTCTTATAAAATGTCATTTTCACACCGAAGTGGCTCCATGGGGTCCAAAAATCGACCCAAGGAAGCCAATGGTTAGAAATATATCATCTAATAGTATTAGGACACGTGTTAGGGTTGTTTAATATTATTATAATATTATTTTTTACCCTTATTTAACAGATTTACCCTTTAAAGATGATAAATAACATAATTATTGAAGTTACTATTCCTAATGTCAAAAAATAAAAGGTACCTATTTTCACAATTTTACACTTCTGATTCCAAATATGGAATCTATTTTTTCCAAATTCAAAACACAAAGATGTCAGAAATTAATTTAAAATTAATTCCCATTATCAAAACCAAAAAGCGGGTTTTTAAGAAGTAAAAACTATCAAAAGATTGACATGTGTTTATGTCCAATTTAAATGAAAAAATACTTATAATTACCTAAATTATATTAAATGATAAAAATATAATCTAATTATACTTTAAAACCACACTGATGTCTAATTTAACTCTATAAATTATTTTGATTAAAAAGTTGTTTTCAATTAAAATTTAGTATTTTTAACTATTCATCAAAATATTAAAGTTATCAGAAAAGTACCAAAAATTTATCCAAAATATTTTTTTATACCTATTATAAATAAGAATTTAATTTAATAAAATTTAATGTATACAAGTGTCAAATATTTGATTTAAAAAAGGGTTTTTCATTAAAAGGCGGAAAAACTGCATTTTTTTTGAAAATACTTCTTTTATCAAAAAAATTAAATTTTTCCTTATATTATGTATAGAAAACTCAAAATATGAATACTAAAATCATATGGGATATATATAAAATTAAAATGTGGTTAATACTATTCATAACCTCTTTTTGAACGTCTATTTTGATAGGTCGTGGTGTGCTTGAACTCGGTGTTGCGTACATCGCACACTATTGAATTATTTAAAAAGGAAGATTACCTTGGAATATAGGGGTGTTACATTATACCCTGCTTCAGTAAATTGCGTCCTTGCAATTTAAACTTAGGATTGGAAAATAGGGGTTTGAAATTTCAAAATATCTTAGTTGAAACCCCACATTGAAAAATGGATTAATGAGGCCTCTATTTAACAAAAAGAAAGGTAAGTATGAAGGTTACCAGAAATAACACATACTAGGGTTCCATGTAGGAAAAAATAATTATGGAAGAGAAAAATAACCATCAAGTTCTAATAGAGAGTGATATATAATATTATTATTAGAATGTCAACAACTAGAAAGCTATAAATCTACGATGATCTAAGGGACCATTTAAAGAAAGTACGAGGAAAACATTTTTGTTTTTATGATCCTTTCCCTAGTTTTGTATAATTAATTTAATTCATAGACTAAGAACACATGTAAGAATAATTAATTTACATGTAGAGTTTCACCCTTTAACTAATTCCTACCACAAACTCATATTTCTCTTCAAAACGTAAAACTCAAGAATATTTTATTCATATCTATTTTATAAGGTTAAAAATATAAATATATACCATTTAAATAAAGAAAATTATTTTATAATAACCAAGGAATTCATGTAGGCTATTAGTAGGTGATAAAGCCTTATTGTACTTCGACTGTGGGTTTGATTCCCATAGCTTTGTCCGACGCAACAGGTTATCACCTGACCTGTAGGTTGTCGTTAATCTAAAAATATAGTATAATAAAATTCCAAAAATAATATTACAAAATGTTTTAACCTTAAATAATAATATACAAAGTTCAACTTAATCCATTACAGCCTTTAGGGTTATCCAAAATACTTCTGTCAAATCTCGGTCTAAAAGGTCTCTAAATTTCCAAAGTCAATTGTAACATTAGATTCCCCAAACAACGTAATATTTCTCTTATTGTCACATAATGAATATATTATTACCTTCATCATATTAAAACCATAATAAAAAATTACTACAGTACAATCCTTATATATATCACATTCTTCTTATAACCAGAATATAATTCTCGAATCCAAAAATAAAAATACATTAATTATTCTACTTCAACTATAGTAATAGCATAAGCTTGACCTTGATCTATGTAATTCTTCTGAGATATATTTCTTTAACTCTTTGGATAGTAATTTTCTTAATTTCCAATTTCTTTGAAATTGTAGCATTGAACATTGACATCCTCTTTCTTCCCCTTGAAATCACAAGCTTTGTGGCCTTTTCCTCTACATTTGTAACAAACTCCCATTCCTTTTAGGCAAATACCAGGGTGTTTCTTCCCACATTTATCACATAAGGGAAAATCCTTCTTTCCTTTTTTCCCTTTATCTGTCTCTTTCTCTACCGTTCTCTTCTTCTCTTTCTTTACTTTAATGTCATAAGACTTAGAGAATATTTTTTCCATCTTAATAGAACACAAGACTATATCTTTGTATGTTGAGAAATATTGTGAGACCAACACCCATCAGAGGAAAGGTTTTAACCCATAAAATAATCAATCGATATTACTTCTTGGGTTATGTATATAGTTTAAAGTGTGTCTTTCTAACTTCATGAAGTTAGCCTCATACTTTGCAACATTCTCATCCTTTTTTTTGTCTCAGACTAAGAAATTTCCTTTCTATATCATCTCGTTGTTGACGAGAAAAATATTTCTCTAGGAAAAGTTCTTTAAAATCTATCCATTATATATTTGATACTTTTTCATCCTCCTTCGTATTTTGAATTAATGACCACCATTGATCCACATCTCATGAGAGACGATAATCCACCATGAAAATCTTTTCCCTTTCATTACTTCCCAAAGCAAGAAATATTTTCTCTAAGGAACTTATCCATTAATCAGCCACAAATGGATTTGTAGTCCTATTGATTGTTTGAGGTTGTTGTCTCATGAATCGGTCTAACATCGATCCTTTATGTTGTGGATCAGGATATTTCATATGGGTAAGATTATTATTAATAACTTGAGTCATCTGTCCTAGTATGGTTATAAGTTGTTCAGTACCAGTTGTATCACCAGCTCCACTATCATTATCTTTTATAGGAGGGAAATCCCTACATGTATTTCGCGTGTTGATAAAATTTCCATTTCTTCCACTAGGTTCCATTTCTAAATTGTGGCATACACTAGATTAGGTTATGAATCATAATTCATAATTCAAAACTAGTAAAATAATTAACATAAATTGAAAAAATATATGCATATCTAATCAATAATCATAAATATGGTTCCTTTGAGGACATATTTACTCATAAATCCTTCATAATGTTTTTAAATAAAATATGAATTATTTGAAGCATATCCCCTAGGAGTGTCAAACTAGGTGCGCAGTAAGGACCATTGTCATGTACCGAGTTACCCCAAGTGAAGCTCAGAACACCTTGTTAAAGTTTTTACCCTAAGGTACATTTGTTCTAGAACCACATACACATGTAGTATCCAGACAGGGATGTACTACCTTGAATACCCATGTATTCTCTACTTTACCAAAATTCTTGGGGGTTCGTCTATACTTATCCTCAAAGTATGTATTAGGGTTATGATCCCTAATATAAGTTTTCTAAATCTATTTCCAAGGTTGTTTCTAAACTTCCTCTGATACCAATAGTAATTCCCCAACCCCAGTTACCCACAACCTATGCATTATTTTAATACATTGACCTGACTATAAGGAATCAAGTCCCGAAGGACCGATTAGTTTAGAAGTCTTGGAAAATAGATTACATAAATGAATGATACATTACAATTTCTAACATAAAACACATCA
Source organism: Viscum album (assembly GCA_963277665.1). Taxonomy (NCBI): domain Eukaryota; kingdom Viridiplantae; phylum Streptophyta; class Magnoliopsida; order Santalales; family Viscaceae; genus Viscum; species Viscum album. The sequence goes on from OY728138.1 coordinate 559,310,938, forward strand.
TAATTAATTATTTTATAACATCATTATTCCCCTATATTAACCCTACATATCAATCATAATACACTTCTTGGCATCCTGGGAAAATAAAATGGGTGAGCTCAGATGCTCAGTAGGGTAAATAATTCAGAAAAAGCTACAAAATTTTAAGGAAATATGTATAATAAAAATATTAGCCTTTTAAAACATAATCTTGAACATAATATAGAAAAAATAATTCAAACATTACCATATAAACATTCACATGAATATTCTACAGGTTGAATAATCACATGTAATAACTAATTTCATAATGATGGAAATGCATAATACCAGAAATAATAACTACTACGTCAAGGACTTGTTTCAAGACCATTCACAAATATTTTATCAAGGACTTGTTCCAAGACACTAGTTTGTCTCATGAGACCTACCGATGCATCGCGAGGCTATAACGGGCCCCACCCGCCACTTACTATGTCCAATGCATTCCTCATATGAAAAGGGTGAAACATAACATTAACATTCATATTAAAACTAGAATACGAAATGTCAATAATTTAACCATAAACCATGAATGGTGTAAAAATATAACATCCATAGTAAAAAATATCATAATTCATTAAATATAATATGGAAGATTATATTATAATAAATCAACCTCAATAAAGAATAATATCCAATAAAGGATGTTGACATAGTTGAAAGTAATCAGTAAAACTCTTTGAGAGAAATATACATTTTTCATGAAATCATTTAAAAGTCACACAATTTATAAATTCATTTAAATTAGGTTTTTGAATCAAAGTGTCTCATACCACTTTGAAACTTTTTAAAGGAATTAATATTTTAAAACAATCATGTCCATATAAAAAAATCCTTAAAATTATTTTGAAAGCATGAAAATTAATTAAATATATTTAGAAAAATAAATCTTTAAAATATTTAAAATGATGATCTAGTAAAATATTCCCTTCTATAAAATCATAAAATATTACTTTTTAAAACATTTTTATGAACCATGGACATTGATGATAAATATGTCCCAGTAAATACTTACACATAAATAATCTCAGATAATAATGAGACTGAAGAATTAACCCTTACCTTAGATCCGATACTCTCCATACATGTAAGAAACTATTGTATAATGTTTTTAAACATATTATTAACTTATATCAGAATCATAATAATATTTATGATATCATATATTATTCTTTTATGACTTTATTTTACCCATTAACATTTCGGGTAATATCACTTTGTTTATCATACGTGTTTTGACTTGTTATTCTTGATTACATAGATCATGATTTACTTACTTCCATAATGTATAATATAATTTATATATCATATATATTTATAATATAAATATATATAATATATATATATATATAAAATGGAACACACTATTCATAGAGACGGTAATCTGTACGTACGCATGAATGCTGTTTCTGTTTTCGTATCGTATGGAAGTAAGTGAATGACGTATATGTACATATATATATCATTCTAGTACCATTATTATGTAATATATTTCATAATTATTAATAATATTTATTCTTATAATAATTTTGGGATGGTGAACATGGAAGATGAGTCTCATCACGTCATGTAGACGGTAAACCGTACGTACGCACAAGCGATGATATCATTTTATTAATGGTTCAATTGTTTGAATTTGGATGGAATATGAATTTTAAAGAAATAATATAATGTTATAATTATAAATTAAGTCATTTTTATTAATCATTATACCCATATAAATAAATTATAGATGAAAAACTGTTTACACCATGGCGAGGAGACGATAAGTCGTATGTACGCACACATGGTGATATAGTTTTTCATAGGATGGGTAAAAAGAAGAATATGGTTGTAACATAATATTAAAAAAATATCACTATATATTATATTCTGGAGTTATTATTTTATTATGGTCACAACTTATAGAGAGTAATTAGAAGAAGAAATGAACTTTGGAAGAAGGGATAAAATGATTACTTCTTCTTCAGGTGGCTTCTTTTAATTTGAAAAAAAAGGTCTCCTTAATTTGGATTTATGCCAAAAGTTTTTACTCTAAGATGAATTGAGGGAAGTTTGTAGGAGATTTGGGAATGTTTTGGCCAAGACGAAGGACTTTGGAGGTATGAATAAGTGGGTAGAGGTGGTGCCCTTTTATAAGAGAGAGGAGGGGCACTTTAAGAAAGTCTAGAAATATTAATTTATTATAAATAAAATTTCGATTATAAATGGTCAAAAACTCATTTAATTATAATATAAGATGATTTTGGTTTGAATACCCATCATACAATAATTTTCAAACAAGTTTTTAATATTTTTTATCCTTATTTTTTGGTTTAACCCTTATTTTACTCTTTTTAGTCTTACCGTGATATCATATTATTTACACATTTTGGGTTAATGTAATTACCATATCATGTTAAACTACCAAAAAAAATTCGTTTATGACATATTTGGACTTTTATTAACCATTTTGAAAAATCTTATATTTTTATTAATTTAATATAATTTAATAAACTAATTTATGTTTTAAGTTATGAATTATGTCAATTTTGGACACTATTCATACTTGACTTTTTTTACAAATTCATAAAAACCTAATTCCTTCAAACCAAAGGAATTAAATCAAATATGATATATAAATATCATCCAGTAAATTCGTAGATGAAATCAAAATAACTAAATTACATTTATTTTAACATATATAATATCATTTGTTTGAATCTTTTATTAATGAAACAATCACCGCGTCATCATTGTTTCATAATTAAATTTATTTATTTTATGTCTAAAAATTATAAATAAAATATCATGATGTAATAAATATTTTTATATTTCTAATTAATATTTTTAGTCGAAGAGACCAATTAAATAACCCCAAATAAAATTTCTTTAGTGAAAGACACATGTTTATGTTATATTTTTCTACACATTAAATTAATTCTTATATAATGTCATTTTCACATCCAAGTGGAAACATGGTGTCCCCAAATCGACCGAAGGAATACCATCGTCATTAAATTTCTCATCCAATAGAATTAGTAAATGTTTTAGGGTTGTTTAATATTATTATTATATTATTTTTTTACTCTCATTTTCCAAATTTTCCCTTTAACCATGTTAAATAAAATAATTACTGAAGTTACTATTTATAAGTTAAAAAAATAAAAGGTAACTATTTATAAAATTTGGACCTTTTGATTCCAAATATGGAATCCATTTTTCCAAATTCAAAACATAGAGTTTCTAGAAATTAATTTAAAATTAATTCCTGTTGTCAAAACCAAAATGTGGGTTTTTAAGAAGTAAAAATCATCAAAAGATTGACATGTGTTTATGTCCAATTTAAAAGTAAAAATACATATAATGACCTAAATTATATTAAATGATAAAAATACAATCTAATTATACTTTAAAACAACTCATATGTATAATTTAACGCTATAAATTATTTTGATTAAAAAAGTTGTTTTCCATTAAAATTTAGTATTTTTAACTATTAATCAAAATATTAATGTTATAAAAAAATACCAAAAATTTATCCAAACTAAATTCTTATACACCTATTATAAATAAGAATTTAATTTCATCAAATTTAAAATATAAAAGTGTCAAATATTGGATTTAAAAAGGGTTCACCATTAAAAGGTAGAAAGACTGATTTTTTTGAAAAATACTTCTTTTTTCTGAAAAATTGAATTTGTACTTATATTATGTCTAGGAAACTAAAAATATGAATGATAAAATTATATGGTATATATATAAAATTTAAAATCGGGTTAATACTATTTGTAACCACTTTTTAAATGGCTAGTTTGATAGGTTGTGGTGTGCTTGAACTTGGTGTTGCATACATCGCACACTATTGAATTATTTAAAAAGGAAGAGTACCTTGGAATATTGGGGTGTTACACGTGGTATAGGATCACATGAATCATTTAACAAATATATACACACTTACTAACCCTTGAGTCATACAATCTGTGTGTGTAAAGAGAGACATGCTATGTATACTGAGGTTACATGGCTTGGGTTTCCGAGTACTTGCTTGAGTGGCACTTTGGATGAACACACCGAGTCATCCTAATGAAACACTATATATGTTTTCACTACATGACTAAAAATGACAGTATATTCCCTATTTATTCTTGATGATCACACACCATGTTGATGAAAAGTAAATTATGTGTAATTTATTAGTATTTTATATACGTTCTCACTCATGTGTCAAAATTAGACAAATGAATAGTCAATTATAAGAATTTTTCTATGTAGAATGTGATATTGTAGGTTTCTTTGTTTTATAGGTTTGTTTACAAGGAAATTTGGGAATTTAACATTACTTATCATTGATGATATAATGATAATGTGCGCGAGAGATGTTTATAATGGGTTTTGGGATGGTAACTTTCTTGGTGATATACCGATACTAGGGAACAAGCTTCTAAATACATTACAGAGTTGGTAACCTACCTGGTGTCATACTGATGATAGGGTGAGGGTCCTATACACGCTTAAGTCATTAATTTAGTACTATATTATTCTTTATATGGTGTATTTGGTTTATTAGAGTTGGTAACCCCCTTACTCCCCCTTTTAAAATGAGGTGAGGGACCTCTATATACCTAATGGGGTAGGGAACCCCACTTTGATACAGGGAAAGGATATTCCATTCACGGGTTCAATATCCCTATTAAATTGAATTCATATCTCTATAAGTCATGGGTCCCCCATTATGGTTTCATATAGGTGTCATAGGAGTCATGGGATGTAGGGTAGTTTGAATATTGTGGATTCTCTAATATTCTCAGTGTTAGAATCCAATGAGATTTTTGGGATACCGAGTCTTGGATTTTTTTTTCAACATTGACATGGCGAGTTGGAGTATGTTGGATTTGTTGTTAACTATGTAAAGAGTTAATTGAGTAGTTGTATTTCTCATTATAGGTTACATTATAGTCCAATATTGAGGAACACTTATCATGAAGGAGTTCATGGCCAATGATATTTTGAGTTGTAAAGATGGATTATGTGATGACAGAATACCAAAGGGTGATTTCATGATAACTGGTGTGTCATATTGGGATCCAAAAGTGTCTATCATGGGTAATATTTGTGTACAAGGGTTTATGTTTTCAAAAGGAATCTTGGGGAGTATTCAACAGTAAATGTTGGACAATGTTGTGATACAAGTCTTATTTATCACAAAGATCATATCACTGATAGTATATAGACACTTAACCACTATATATAAGAATAAAGATATAGATGGACCATGAGAAGTTTGTGAATAATTTATAGAATCATGAAGAACTTGATACATTCATGAATTATTTATTCTAGAGGTGTTTTAAGGGTTCATAAAGTTTATATAGATTATTAAAGTAAAGAAGGAATTATCATACAGAGGCTTGTGATCTTGAGAAAACGTGGAGTTGCACAAATGAATAGTCATTATTAAGAAGGGGGTGATATACAAATTGATGTTGTGTTTAGGGAGGTTTTATAAATCAGGGTTACATGAAGTGGAGTTTCATGAAGGAAGGATTTCAATATGCATGGAAGGAATAAAGTTTTTCTGTAAATACCTGAGCCCCAAAGTTGAGATATAGAGAGGAATTTGCAGAGGATGACACTTATATAGTTAATTTTTTTGATTTCAATAAAGGGGAAGTTGTGAAAAAGGGTTATGTGAACTATTATGTTCTATGAGTGACCTATGAGAACCACTGAATTCCATGAATATACCATTTTCACAAACCTTTATTTAGTGTGAATGAAATACTTATGCAAAAGGAATGAACTTCAACAAGTTATTGCATATGAATTTACACTGTCATACATACATGGAAAAGAATTTGTAAAAAAGTAATTATTGAACATTCATAATAATTAAACAATATATGAAGTGAATAATTACTCATTTAAGTCCTTTCCATAGGAAGAAATTATTCCTTGAAGAATCATTGAATATTAGTAGGGAGGAAAAGCTACTGTTATAAAGTATTTCACATGTCATGTGTGAAAGAGAAGTGTTTGAAGATCAGTGGAAACCTACCTATACTTGGTGAAACAAAGGGACAAAGAAGTCATGCATTGGTGTGTGTCCCAAAGTGTTATTGTAATGACACCGGTTTCTATAGTTTGATTCTTTAAATATATATATTTATATATCTAGATTTTTCCTTGGATTCGGTACTACATTTGAGTGTCACAGAACTCCAAAATCAATATATTTAAAATATTAATATATGTAAAATCATAAACATGCATATTTTTTGAATAAATGGTTTTCCCATAAATCAGGACCTTGGATGGTAAATTTATGACCATAGTTGTTTCCATAACAAGGGGTTTACCGTAGGTGTGACATAAAATTGTTGATGTCAGGCGTTCGGTTAATGGAAACAAGTGGAAAGTCTGGTAATTGAATTAAATAATTTATTTATTTAATTTCTTAAAAACATAATACACATATATAATTATTAACTTATAGGAGTTTATAGAAGAATAGGAAGAGAGTTCTATTAGTGTTGATGACTCGGGAATGTGGATCAATGATGAACAATCAAGGAGAATCGTGAGATGGATGAAGAACACAACTGAATCAACTCTATCATCATTAGAGGATGTGTTATTCACCAATGATGAACTAGTTATTGAGGTAAGGAATATTATATCATATATTTCTTCCCTTTGAATAATTTTTCAAGCATGGATTTCATATCTAATTACTTTCTGGTGTTTTCTATTATTCACATGAGACTAATTTTTAATTATTGTTATTTAAACTAACTATTTATTTTTTGTACTTTGATTTCACATTTTTTACACATTATTTAATCACAGGATTTGATCCGATTGACCAATGTTGATTTTTTTACTTTTCTCTTATGCATTTCCGACCACTGTTCTTCGTGTTCTTCATCATTGGTCATAGGGTGAAGGATTCAAAATTACTAGGATTAATTTGAGAACAATCGATCCCCTTGATTTGTGACAGGTATGTGAATAACCTTGGAAGTGGTGTTTTTTAGATGGATCAAGGAATATTATAGGTTTTAGATGATGGTTTCGAGGATCATAACCCTAAATGGTGACAAATAGCGCAAAAAATTACTAATTAGTTAATTGAAGTTCCAATTATGGCCACTAGAGGTTGGGAATCGACAATCGAAGGTTTACCCCTTTGATTTTGATAGTTTTTTTGGTGGTTTATGTAATGACCCAAAGTTTTTAATGTAAGTTTCCTTCTTATAATTATGTCATAAAATCACATGAAAACACAACATAATGAACTACTAAGTGCTATGTGACCTTTAAACCTAAGTTTGTCACTTCTGTGTATGGAATTTTGAAAATTTGATATACATAGTTGCGATCAGTAAGTCATTTGGAGTCCGATAGGAAAAACTTAATTTTTTGGTGAATAGTAACCTAACCTTATGAATAGTAACACACCCTTATGAATAGTGATATACCCTAATGAATAATAACCTTACATATGATAGTATAAAAATAATATTCAACTGAAAGTATGATGTACCTATATTTTATAATAAGTTAATGAATGTTTTAAAACTAGTTTTTTAATAATAAATTATGATTTTAATTAAATATTAAATTAATCATATTTAGAAAATTATTTTTGAAAAATGGATTTCATTTTTGGATTATATACATTGAGAAATAGTAAAGCTTAATTTTTGAGATTTTTCTAAAATACCTGAATTTTTTATGAATAGTAAAATCTGATAATTCACAATAAATGCTAACACTTGAATTTCTGCATCATGCTTGTTTCATGGATGATGTAAATGGTAATTATTTCTAAGTCACATGAATTTATTACTATTATTGGTCATGTAATACTTAATATTTCTTGTCTTGTGAAGAAATAATAAATTAATGATTACAATATTATGAAAACCCTCCTCCCCTATACTATAAACCCCCCCTCACTCCCTCTTCTCTTGTAACACCCCAAACTTCCACGGTACGCTTCTCTTTGAATAACATAGTAGCGTGTGTTGTACGCAACTACGAGTTCTAAGACACCACAACCAATAAAACTAGCCATTATGAATAGTAATACTCACTTTTTGAAATTTTATAAATTTTATCTTTCAAAATGGACTTCATTTTTGGATTCGAAATATTGAAATTATCTTAGGGTGATTTTTTGGTATTTTTCTGAAAAATTCCAATTTTCGATGAATAGTGAAAAACACCGAGTTATAGTTTAAAACCGAATTTTTATTTAAATAATTATTTATTTTATTTAACTTTAGTTTAGGTCAAAATATATACATAATACATATAATAGTTCAATGTAATTCATTGGAGTTAGTTTATAATAATTTTACATATGTAAAAATTTTATTGAAATTTTTACTGTCTTTTACCCACCTCTTAGGAGCATTTGAAAATTTACATAAAATTGTTTTTACCGCTTCTGTGAGTTGAATTTCAAAAATCTGAGAGACACAATTGATATCAGTTAGTAAAATGGGTTCGAATAAGATGAAAATATTTTTTTGGTGAATAGTAACTTTTTACTTTTATTTACCACGATTAAAAGTAAATAGGGTAATTAAAAGTAAAAATGATATTATTATTACCCTAACACATGTAAAAATTCTATTGGATAAGTTTAATTCAACCAAAAACAACCTTAGGTATAAAATATGATCGTTTAGGTCCACTTGAATTAGATTAGGACATTTATTATTATTTAATTCAAAGAAGAGTTAAAAGTGTTAAATTCAGAGTTTAATAACTAATTTTTTTTAATATTGGGTTATACATAAGATAAATTCAAATATAAATATTCATTAGAAATATAAAAATATTTTCTACATAATGGTATTTTATTTATAATTTTTAGAATTTAAATAATTAAATTTATTTATGACACAATGATGATGTAGTAATGACCTAATTAATGAAATATTAAAATAATTGATATTATAAATATCCAAATAAATAAAATTTGAGACTTTTTATGAATTCCACTAATTTTATAGGTTAATATTACATGTTAGTGTTGGTGAGATGAATTGTTTTCGAAGTAATAATGCTTTTATGAATTAAAAAAAAACAAAATACCAAATAGTGTCAAAATTGACATAAAAGAGTTTTAAAAAAAATATTATATTATTAATCGATATTCTATTCATAAAGATATAATATTCGGCCAAAAGACTTATATAATGATAGTTTTATCATTAATGAACCACTTGGGGTTCTCTTAAAAGTTTATAGTAAGTTTATTAACCATATAATATAAAAATACAAAAAGACTTGGTAAATGTCCAACTATATAACTAAGAGTTAAATATAAAAGATAAAGTTAATATAGTGACCAAAAAATGTGTAAAACATATTGGTTGAGTGGTTTTCGACCCATCCCCACCTTATACTTTAAATAATTCATTTTGGATCCATTAGAAACCGAAAATGATTTTATTATAAAATAATATTTCTAGATTTTCCTAAGGTGCCCCTCACCCCTCTAATAAAATGGCACTCCTCCTTATCTCTAATTCCCACCTTCAAAGACATTTGGCTTGTCCAAATCCTGACCAAATACCTTTTCAAATGTCCTAAATTCATCCTAGAGGCCTTCCTTTATCCATAAATCCAACCTAAGGAGCCATTTTGATCAAATCAAATGGAAGAACCTGAAGAAGAGGTAAATATTTCATCACCTCTTTCAAGTTCCATTATTCTTCCACTTCCTCTTTATTTATTGTTTCCATTATAAAATAATAACTCCAGTATCTTATATATACTATGATGTTATTATAAATATGGTACAACCATATGCATTTTTCTATCCATCCTTTGAATGACATGTCACCATACGTGCGAACATACGACTTACCATCTCCACATCATGGTGTAATTGTTATTCAATACATTATTATTTGGATGGGTATAATAATGATGTGTAATTGATGTAAATAATAAATATAACATGACAATTATTATTTATATATTATATAAAATCCAATTATATATTATTTTAATATCAAAAGAATGATATTGTCGCTCGTTCGTACGTATAGATTACGGTCTCCGCGAACGCGATGAGATTCATTCCCCATAGTATCCATTCAAGAATAATTTTCATTAGATGATTAAAAATAATTTTTATAGACTTAATATAATTCTGAATATGAATAATATACCTCCTATCCATAATAAACATTACTTACGTAACAAAACATATAATGGAAAATGAATTATTTAACATCTAAAATGACGATAATACTAAGATATTATTAACAAATCAATGTTAAAAGATCATATATGATATCATATTAATGTATATGATTATTTTATAATTTAATAACAATTATTTCACCATTATATAGGAGGTTAACCTACCCTAGACCAAGGAAAAGTACAAGTTAAGGGTTAACTTCACAATCTCTTCATTATCCGAGGTTGTTTATATGTAATTATCTACTGGGACCTCTTTATCATCCACATCCATGTTTCTTAAAAATTTATTCCAAAACATTTTTACTATTTACTAGAATATGGGTTAATGTCATTTATACCCTTGTTTGACTTTTTATAAAATGGTTTGAAAGGACTCTTTCCGTCGTTTTCCAAACAAGGTACCTTATGACCTTTTCGACAAAATTAAGGTAAGAATGTTTTTTAAATTATACGGCGGGTGCAGCTATTTTCCACCATTATAACATCGTCAAAGCTTCCCTTACAAGATTTTAAGAATATTTTCAAATATAAATGATTTCTTATATAATTACGTGACTTTTAAATGATTTTAAAATAGAAAGAGATATTTCTATAAAAATGTTTTGATTTCATCTATGTCAACATCCTTTGATGGATTTTAAGTTTGTTTGAAGTTGATTTATTATGATACAAAACTTCCATATTTCATTTAAGGTTTTGTGATATGTTTGACTATGGATGTGTTATTTCATACCATTCATGGTTTATGGATAAAGTATTGACATTTCGTATGCCAGTTTTAATATGAATGTTTATGTTATGTTTAAACCTTTTCATATGAGGAATGCATTGGACTTAGTAAGTGACGGGTGGAGCCCGATATAGCTCCTCAATGCATTAGTAGGTCTCATGAGACAAACTAGTGTCTTGGAACAAGGCCTTGAAAAAATCTTATTTGTAGTCTTGGCACAAGGCCTTGACTATGTGGTTATGAAAGTCTATCATTATGCATTCCATTATTATAAAAGTGGTTATTAATATTGCATGTGATTATTCGACAATGAGAATATCCATGTGAGAAAGTAAATGGAATTATTTTTATTTATATTTTCCATATTATGATGAAGTTTATGTTGAAAAGGATTTAGTTTTAGTTTTATACATTTCCTTAAATGTTTATGCTTATCTACGAAAGTTTCCGCTATATTGTTATCCTTACTGAGCATTTGAGCTCACCCCTTTCAATGTTTTATTTTTCCTTGTATGCAAAGAATTATATTATGAATGACCTGCAAGGATAGTGTATGGGATCTCAGTGTTGTCCATGGAAACAATGTTGTTGTAGTTTTCCATTTTATGATGTAATGTAAACCTTATGAATGTATCTAGTACTTACAAAGCTACTAAACTAATCGTTCTTTCGAGACTTGATCTTTTTTTTATCATGCCAATGTTATATAATAATGCACAGACTCTGGGTAACTAGGGTTATGGAATTATAGATGGTATTAGATGATGTTTAGTACAAACCTTGGAGACTAGATTTAGATAAACTCTTATTAGAGCACATATCCCTAAGATAGACTTTGAGGATTAGTATAGAATAACTTCCTAGAATTTTGGTATTGGTGAGATTTTGTGAGTTTTCCAAGCAATACATCCTAGTTTGGATATGAGCTAGTAGAGGCGGCTCTGACACAGTTGTACCTAGGGGTAAAATCTAAAAACACCGCTTTGAGCTAGACTCGAATTGGAACTGGTGCACGACAATGGGTCTTGCTGCACTCTTGGTTACGACACTCCCAGGGGATATGCTTAGGATAATTCTAATTTTCATTAAAAAAAATTATGAATGTTTTATGAGTATATACTTCCTCAAATAAAACATTTTTTTTATGATTATGGATTGTATCCATAAACTTTTCAATTTATGTTATGTGTTTTATAAGTTTGGAATTATGTATTTCGATTCATAAACTAATATAGTTTATGCCATTGTTTAGAAATGGTGCCTAGTGGAAGGAATGGAAACCATATCAATGCACACACTCCATGTAGGGATTTCCCTCCTACTCAAGATAATTATAGTGGAGCTGGTGATGAAACCGGTGCTGATCAGCTAATCACCATACTAGGACAACTCACTCAGGTTATGATTAATAACTTTACCCGTATGGAGCACCCTGATCTACAGCATGGAGGATCAATGTTAGATCTCCTCATAAGGAAAAAACACCAACATTCAATGGGGGTACAAATCCACTAGTAGCTGAGCAATGGATAAATTAGTTAGAGAAAATATTCCACACCTTAGGGAGTAGCGAAAGGAAAAAAGTTGTCATGGTAGTTTACAACCTCACTGGATATGTTGATCAATGGTGATCATTGATTCAAAACACAAAGGAAGATGATGAAGTATCAAATATGGAATTGGGGGAGTTTAAAGAAATTTTCTTAGAAAAATAATTTCCTCATGACCATCATGCAGATATGGAAAGACAATTTCTGAGTCTGAGGAAAAAGGAGGATGAGAATGTCGCAAAGTATGAACCTAACTTTACAAGGTTAGTGAGGCATGTTGCAGATTATATACATAACCCAAGAAGTAATATTGATCATTTATTTTCTGGGTTAAAACCATTTCTCTGCCGAGAATTAGTCTCGCAATACTTATCATCGTACGAAGACATTGTCTCATGTGCTATCAATACAAAAAAAGAATTCTCTTAGTCTTATGACTTTAAAGCAAAGCAAGAGAAGAATAGATCTACTGAAAACTCTGAAAATGGAAATAAGGGTAATAAGGGAAAAGTTGAATATCCATCCTATAGTAAATGTGTTAAGAAACACCCTGGTAATTTCATGAAGGGAATGAGAGTTTATTACAAGTGTGGTGAAAAAGGCCACCAAGCTCGTGATTGTAAGGGGAAGAAAGAGGATGTCGATGTTGAATGCTACAATTATAGAGAAAGGGGGCATTATGCAAATGAATGTCCTAAGAGTAAGGGGAAATTACCTCATAAGAGGACAAGGGATTAAGGCCAAGCTTATACTATCACTACTGTTGAGGCTGAAGCTCCGAAAGACGTAGTGGCAGGTAATTTAATGATTTCCTCAAGTTTAGACAACGATTTATTTGATTCCAGATCATCGTATTGTTTCATATCTTCCTAGTTTTCTAAGAAAATTAGATATTTCCAATTTGATTTAACTCGGGAGTTGTAAGTCAAAACTCTTAAGGGAAATATCATTGCAAGAAAAGTTTTGTGAATCAGTCCCCATTAGGGCATATAAATGTTCTTTATCTGCTGATCTCATCCTCCTACCCATGATTGAATTTGATATAATCCTCAGTATGGATTGGCTTTCAGACCATAATGAAAAAATTTATTGTAAGAAGAAAGAGGTTACTATTTTGGATGATGATGATAAAGAACACCTTATCTTTATTGCAAAATCACCACCACCTAATTCTTATTTAGATCGACCCCCAGTAGCTCAACTAAATTCAATTATTGGGGAGGAAGAGAATTAAATAACTATGGGTGAGGAAATAAATGTTCAAATAGAGGATGTAACTATTGTGAAAGAATATGTTGATGTGTTTCCAGAAGATTTACCTGGACATCCTCCAGAATGATAAATTGAGTTTTCCATTGATTTAATTCCTAGATCAAGGCCCATATCGAAGACCCCTTATAGAATGGGCACTGTGGAATTAGTGGAACTAAATAAACAACTAGAGAAATTGAGTAATAAGGGATTTATTTTCCCTAATGTTTCACCATGGGGAGCCCCTGTCCTTTTTGTTAAGAAGAAAGATAGATCTATGAGGTTGTGCATTGACTACAAGGAGATCGATGCTATAACAATAAAGAACAAGTATCCCCTACCTCACATTTATGATTTATTCGACCAACTTTATGGAGCTCAATAGTTTTCAAAGATTGAACTTCGATCTGGATATCATCAATTTTTTTTGAATAAAGAAGACATTCTGAAAACAGCATTTCGAACTAGGTACGTGCATTATGAGTTTACAGTAATGCATTTTGGATTGACTAATGCACCCTCTATATTCATGGATCTAATGAATAGAGTTTTCAAGGAATATCTTGATGACTTTGTAGTGGTATTTATTGATGATATCTTGGTATACTCTAAAAGCTACAAAGATCTTGAAAATCACTTGCACATTATTCTAAAGACTCTTAGAAGACATGAATTGTATGGGATGTTTGTCAAGTGTGAATTCTGTCTTCAGAAGATTTCTTTTATTGGTCATATTGTCTCTAAGTATGGAATCTACATTGATCCTTCTAAGATAAGAGAAATCCAAGAATTGCCAGCACCGATGAGTATAACTGAGGTACGCAATTTTATTGGTTTAGTAGGTTATTATCGACATTTTGTCTAGAATTTTTCCCTGTTGGCTAACCCATTAACAAAGCTCAAACGAAAATGGGTTAAATTTGTTTTGAAAAAAGAGTGTGAATATTGTTTTGAAGAATTGAAGAAAAGATAAGTCAATTCTTTTATCTTGACTCTACCATCAGAGAATGTTGGGTTTTTTATTTATAGTGATGCTTCAAAGAAAGGAATTGGTTGTTTCTTTATGCAGAATGATAGGGTTATTGCCTATGCATCATGAAAACAAAAAATTCTTGAGAGAAACTATCCTACTCATGATATTGAGTTAGTAGCTGTAATCATTGCTTTGAAGATTTGGATACACTATCTCTATGGTGAAAAATGTGAGATATATAACGATCACAAGAGTTTGAAGTATATTTTCTCACAAAAATAACTCAACACAAGGAAAAGAAGATGGCTTGAACTAATAAAGGATTATTATTGCACTATAAACTACCACCCAAGGAAGGAAAATAAGGTGGAAGATGCTTTGAGTAGAAAGGATCATGGAGTTTTGAACAAGATGAGAGTTGAAAAGGATCTTATATACATGGATCTAGTAAAGACGGATATGGGAATCACTATGGAAGGTGAAACATAAATAGTTATTCAAATGGTTTCCAAACCATCTTTACTAGAAAGGATAAAGAGTTCTCAAACCAATGATAATGAGTTTCAAAAGAATATTAAAGTTTTGAATGATGGGAGATTGAGTAACTTTGCGTATGAAGATGTAATTTTTAAATTTAGGAAGAGAATTTGTGTTCCCGATATACCTGATATAAAAAGTGAATTGTTGGATGATTCTTATAGTTCCAATTTCTCTATACACCCTGGTAGCACCAAGATGTATAGAGATTTGAAGGAACATTTTTTGTGGGACAACATGAAGAGGGAGATTGCTGATTTTGTGTGAAGATATATGGTTTGTCAACAAGTGAAAACTGGAATGCAACAACCTGGAGGAGTCATGCAACCTCTTCCCATACCTGAGTGGAAATGGGATAATATTATGATAGACCTTTTCATGGGACTACCAAAGACTCCTAGAAGGAACGATGCAATATGGGTCATTGTTGATCGTTTTACCAAGTCAGCACATTTTCTTACTATAATGGAAGATTTATCACTTGAAATTTTAGCAAGACTATATATTAATGATGTTTTAAGACTTCATGGGGTACCACTATCGATTTGTTCTGATCGTGATCCCCGTTTTACATCAAGATTCTGGAAAAGTCTTCAGAAATCCCTGGATATTGAACTTCGTTTGAGCACTTCCTACCACCCCAAACTGAAGGACAATCGGAATGAACTATTCAAACCTTAGAAGACATGTTGAGATCATTCTCACTTGACTTTCAAGGTATGTGGGATCAATATTTACCTCTGGTTGAATTTTTCTATAACAATATCTTCCATTAAAGTATTCAGATGGAACCATATGAAGCATTATACGGAAAGAGATGTCACACACCAACCTGTTGGTATGATGTTGGTGATAGAAAACTCATAGGACCATAACTAGTGGAAGAACCGATGGAAAATGTGAAGGTAATCCAAAACCACATCAAAGCAGCTCAAAGTAGGTAGAAGAGCTATGATGATAACCAAAGGAAGGATTTGGAATTTCTGGTAGGAGATCATGTTTTCTTGAAGGTATCTCCATGGAAGGGTGTTATATGTTTCGGTAATAAGGGAAAATTGAGTCCTAGGTACATCGGACCTTTCTAAATTCTAGAACAAATTGGGGATGTAGCTTATCATTTGATAATTCTTCCAAGTCTTTCAAAAGTTCACGATGTATTCCACGTATCACTGTTGAGAAAATAAATGCTTGACCCAACGCAGGTACTCACATATGAGGAATTAGAACTGGAACCAGATCTATCTTATTGAGAAGAGCCTGTCAAGGTTCTTGATACAAGAGAATAAGTGTTTAGAAACCAAAAGACTTGTTTGGTAAATGTTCTATGGAGAAACTATAAGATGGAAGATGCAACGTGGGAACCCGAGGAACTTATGATGAAGAACCACTCAAGTCTTTTTATGCAGTAATATTATATAAATTTTGAGGATGAAATTATTTGAAGGAGGGGAGAATGTAACACTCCAAGCTTCCACGCTATGCTTCTCTTTGAATAATACAGTAGCATGTGTCGTACGCAACTTCGTGTTCTAACACACCACAACCAATCAAACTAGTCATTATGAATAGTAATAACCAATTTTTGAAATTTTATAAATTTTATCCTTCAAAATGGACTTCATTTTTGGATTTGGAATATCGAAATTAGCTTAGGGTGAATTTTTTTTATTTTTCTAAAAACTTTCAATTTTTGATGAATATTGAAAAACAACGAGTTATAGTTTTAAACCGAATTTTTATTTAAATAATTATTTTTTTTATTTAAATTTATTTTAGTTCAAAATAGATACATAATACCTATATAAGATCAATTTAATTCATTGGAGTCATTTTATAATAATTTTAGATATATAAAAATTTTATTGAATTTTTACCATCTTTTACCCACCTCCTAGGAGAATTTGAAAATTTACATAAAACTTATTTTTACCACTTCTGTTAGTTGAATTTAAAAAATCTGAGAGACACGGTTGATAGTAGTAAGTAAAATGTTGTTCAATAAGATGAAAATAATTTTTTGTGAATAGTAACTTTTTTACTTTTATTTACCACGGTTAAAAGTAAACAGGGTAATTAAGGGTGAAAATGATATTATAATTACCCTAACACATGTCCTAATTCTATTGGATAAGTTTAATTCGACCAAAAATAACCTTAGGAATAAAATATGATCCTTTATGTCCACTTGGATTAGATTAGGACATTTATTATTATTTAATTCAAAGATGAGTTAAAAGTGTTAAATTCAATGTTTAATAAATAAAACATTTTTAATATAGGGTTAAACATAAGATAAATTCGACTATAAATATTAATTATAAAGATAAAAATATTTTATACATAATGGTATTTTATTTATAAATTTTATACATTAAATAATTATATTTATTTATGACACAATGATGATGTAGTAATGACCTAATTAATGAAATATTAAAATAATTGATATTATAAATATCCAAATAAATTTAATTTGAAACTTTTTATGAATTAAAATAATTTTATAGGTTAACATGGCATGTTATAGTTGGTTAGATGAATTTTTTTCAAATTAATAATGATTTTATGAATTTAACAAAAACAAAATATCAAATAGTGTCTAAATTGACATAACAGAGTTTTTAAAACAAATATTATATTATTAATTGATATTCTATTCCTAAAAATCTTAGGTTCGGCCAAAAGACATATATAATGATATTTTTATCATTAATGAACCACTTGGGGTTTTCTTAGAAGTTTATAGTACCTTTATTAACCATATAATATAAAAGTACAAAGAGACATGGTAAATGTCAAACTATTTAACTAAGAGTTAAATATAACATATAAAGTTAATATAGTGACCCAAACCTGTATAAAACATATTGGTTGAGTGTTTTTCGACCCATCCCAACCTTATTATTTAAATAATTCATTTTTGAGCCATTAGAAACTGAAAATTATTTTATTATAAAATAATATTTTTAGCTTTTCCTAAGGTGCCCCTCACCCCTCTTATAAAAGGTCACTCTTCCTTCTCTCTAATTCACACCTTCAAAGCCATTTGACTCGGCCAAAACCTATCCAAATACCCTATAAAATGTCATAACTTTATCCTAGAGGTCTTACTTTAGTAAGAAATCCAATCTAAGGATCCCTTTTGATGAAATGAAAAGGAAGAACCCGAAGAAGAGGAAAATATTTCCTCACATCTTTCAAGTTCCTTTCTTCTCCCACTTCCCCTTTCTTTGTTGTTTCCATTATAAAATAATAACTCCAGTATCTTCTATATACTGTGATGTTATTATAAATATGGTATAACCATATTCATTATTCTATCCATCCTTTAAATAACATGTCACCATATGTGTGTACGTACGACTTACCGTCTCCACGTCACGGTGTAATTGTTATTCAATACATTGTTATTTGGATGGGTATAATAATGATGTGTAATTGATGTAAATAATAAATAAAAAATGATAATTATTATATATATATGATATAACATCCAATTATATATTATTTTAATATCAAAAGAATGATATTGTCGCTCGTGCGTACGTACAGATTACCGTCTCAACGAACGCGATAAGATTTATTCCCCATCGTATCCATTCAAGAATAATTTTCATTATATGATTAAAAATAATGTTTAAAGACTTAATATCATTCTGAATATAAATAATATACATTCTATCCATAAAAAACATTACTTATGTACCAAATCATATAAAGTAAAACAAATCAGTTAACACCCGAAACGATGATAATACTAAGATATTATTAACAAAGCAATGTTAAAAGATAATATATGATATCATATTGATGTATATGATTCTTGTATAATTTAATAACAATTATTTCACCACTATAAATGATGTTAACCTACCCTCTACGAAGGAAAATTACAATGTAAGGGTTAATTTCCCAATCTCTTCATTATCCGAGGTTGTTTATATGTAATTATATACTGGGACCTCTTTATCATCCATATCCATGTTTCTTGAAAATGTATTCCAAAACATTTTTACTATTTACTAGACTATTGGTTAAATTTATTTATACCCTTTTTTGACTTTTTATAAAATGGTTTGAAAGGAATCTTTCCATCGTTTTCCAAACACGGTACCTTATGACCTTTTTGATAAAATTAAGGTAAGAATGTTTTTTTAACTTATATAGCGGGTGCGACTATTTTCCACCATTATAACATTGTCTAAGCTTCCCTTAAAAGCTTATAATAATATTTTAAAATATAAATGTTTTATTTTATAATTATGTGACTTTTAAATGATTTCAAAAGGGAAAGAGATATTTCTCTAAAAAGGTTTTGATTTCATATATGTCAACATCCTTTGATGGATTTTAAGTTTGTTTGAAGTTGATTTATTATGATACAAAACTTCCATATTGTATTGAAGATTTTGTGATATGTTTTATTGTGGATGTGTTATTACATACCATTCATGGTTTATGGATAAAGTATTGACAATTCATATGCCAGTTTTAATATGAATGTTTATGTTATTTTTAAAACTTTTAATATGAGGAATGCATTGGACTTAATAAGTGAAAGGTGGATCCCACTATAGATACTTGATGTATCGGTAGGTATCATGAGACAAAATAGTGTCTTGGCACAAGGCCTTGACAAAATCTTATTTGTAGTCTTGGCACAAGGCCTTGAATATCTGGTTTTGAAAGTCTGGCATTATGCATTCCATCATTATGAAAGTTTCTATTGATATTGCATGTGATTATTCGACTAGTAGAATATAAATGTGAGTAAGTAAATGGAATTATTTTCGTTTATATTTTCCATATTATGATGAATTTTATGTTGAAAGGGCTTTTTTTTTAGTTTTATAAATTTTCTTAAATGTTTATGCTCATTTACGAAAGTTCCCGCTATATTGTTATCCTTACTGAGTATTTGATATCACCCCTTTCTATGTTTTATTTTTCCCAGGATGTGAAGAAGTATATTATGACTGACCTGTAGGGACAGTCTATGAGATATCAGTGTTGTCCATGGAAATAATGTTGTTGTAGTTTTACATTTTATGATGTAATGTAAACCTTATGAATGTATCTATTACTTCCAAGGCTACTAAACTAATCAGTCTTACAAGACTTGATCTTTTGTGATCATGCCGATGTTATGTAATAATGCGCCGACTCTGGGTAACTAGGGTCGGGGCGTTACATCTCTCCACTCCTATAAAGCCTTGTTCCTTGCCAAAATTCTGACCAAATCTCCCTCCAAAATCCTCCTACAATTACAACATCCCCAAGTCTCTTCAAAATACCAAAATCTCTACCCTTAAGAGGTTCTGAAAAGAGATAAAGTCAAGAGGTAAATTCTTCTTTCGAATTCTTTTATTTATTTTAAGTTCATTTTTTTCTTGTTTCTTTCCACACCCCCTTAACCTAAATTATATGATAACTATAGTAAAATACATGTACTAGAATATTTTTATGCTAATTTTATATTTTATTATCATATCTCCTTTTCCCATATTTTATTTGAAAGAAATGAAAACACCGTTTGAGATGTGTTAATTTAGCACTTTCAAGGAAAATAGTTTATCAATTTAATTTATCATATTTAATCATGGTTATGAAACCATTTGTGTTATGGTTGAACCAGATCATTATATATATATAATATATCCTAGTTAAGTTTATGTAATACTTTTGTACAAATAGTATTATTTTATAAAGAAAAACATTTTCATTGTAATCAAATCCACTGATTAACCAAAACTTTAATCACTAAGGTTTTATATAATAACTACTATTCAATCCCAATAAAAAAATGAATTTTTATAACCATTTAATATGATGGTGGTTTATTAATAACATACAAATTTAATTATGGATAACCACTTTCATCTTACATGTTTATCCGAACATGAATATAAGTGAACCGATCATTAAATCTAAGTAACCAAATGAAACCAAAAAATGAAATTGAATCTCATAACCAATCAAAATGGTTATAAATGAACGCAAAATGATTATAATAAATATTATAAATATATAAGAGGTTCTAAAGTTATTAATTAATAAACCTAATTTTATTATTCATGTCATTAAGTTCAAGAAAATATCACCATCAAACTTAAGGTAAGGGATCCTCTCCATTTCACTTTTATTCAAGATTGTCCTCTATGTTATGCCCTTTTATGTGTAATTAATAATTATGGGGTATGATTCTAAACCTTCCCCATAATTTCATCATGATGTATAAAATATGATAAATCCATTTCTCTCTCATTAATCCCTCTTAAGTACACCCTATATCATGCCGATAATCTGTAAGGAATTCTACCCGAACCGCCTTTATTCCTTCAAGTTTCTCTATCTTTCTTTTTAAACAAATGGAGTTTCCTTTTATTTTTATGTAAAACTTTTACATGAAGTTTATATGCTCCAAAACCCTATTTCATAATGCATCCATCATTCTCTTTCGGTGATATACATGCTTTTAAGTGATTCCCTCCTCGATACTTATAAGTAAGGAAACACATTTTAAGAGAACTTCCCAGATATATACCCAATTTCAAGTAAAATATATCCTATATTTTAAGCCACCATTGTCTTTATAAAATAATTCTTTTTATTTTGAAATCCTTCATGTTTCAATTATGGTATTATATAAAATATTATCATCTTTTCTATTTTAAAAGCTTTATAGTATTTCCTTAAAACTGCACAAAAATGTTTTGATGCTAATACATTTCCTAAATGTTGTCACTTATATTTGACATCAATTGCCATGACATATTCCTATTTTACCTTATGAACATCCATGAATGTTCGAATTCTTTTCTTTCATGAAAACTTTCATGATACACCAATTGGTTATGCTTTATGTCATGATTGTGGTACCCAATTCTTTCCATGGGTAACCCTTATGTTCATGTAATATTGATTATGTATGATTATTTATATGGAAAAAATATTCATGATATGTAATATGGGTGTGACCAGATATCGTTCTAATGCATTGGGTAAAGTTAAGTCTCACGAGATTCTATGTTCCACAGTCTTAGCGGTTAGCCTTAACTTGTGCTACTATGGGAAATGGGATTGACGATTAGCCTTGGACCATACTACTATGGGAAACAAGAATGGTGGTTATCCTTGAATCATTATAAAGACACATATTATGTTTCTTATATATTTCTATGATTCCATTTTTATATGACTCCATTTTTATAAGTTATGATCCCTTATGTTACATGCCTTTTTATTTATTTATGCCATGTTCCTAACCCATGTGCTATGGATTTAATCTTATTCTTATTCCATTACTGGGATTTTAGCTCATCAATTTGTCCATGTTATCCCCAGGTTATCCTATAAAGATTTATGACCACAATGGGAGTTATGGGCTCTTTATAAAGACTAAATAAAGAAATGTTTTATTTAGTTCCATGTTATCAGTTTTATGTGCCTAGTATTCCAAGACACCAAACTTCATGATACTTGTCTTTTACTATGATGTATAATTATGCTTAAAATCTTGTAATGTTATATGTAGATGTCTAGAGTTTCTATAGTTGGTATCATAAGATGGTATAGTTATTTTTGGAGATTTGGAATAGATCACTTTAGTAAGAACCTTAAGTATGAGATGAAGTATAAGAAAACACCCCTAAGTATTGGTAAGTATAAAGTAAGTGGTTTATCAAGAAAATAAATCCATGTCTGGATACAAATAGGTAGAGGATACTCTAGCACAGATGTATCTAGTAGTGAAAAATCCGACAAGGATTTTTGGGTTTAACCCGGGGTATCCTTGTACACGACAACGGGCCTTGCTGCACTCTTGGTATTGAAACTCCTAGGGTATATGCTTTGGTAAATTTGTGAACTTAATACAAAACATTATTAAGGGAATAAAAAAATTCCATAATAATATAATATAAGAAATAGATCAATAATAACCTAGATTTAAACCTAAGGAATCACAATATAAGATATATTTCTCCTCTACAAGTTTATCCTTTTATGTTAAAAAGCTTCTTTTTTATGTTCGATAAATAAGTATTAAAGCCCTCTAATTGTACATTATTTTTCATATTTAATAAAGGGAAATAGAATAACACATTACAACAACAAATGGGATAATCAATGTAAATATTTCCCTAATGATATGCCTTATATGATGGGAATGGGTGCTCAAAACTTCATGACAGTACTTGCTCATCTTGTTCAAGTTATGAATAATTACTCGAATCATGTGGAATTCCCTCCAACTCCAAGGAAAGAGAAAGTTACTATAGAATTATTCATGTGGAAAAGGCCTCCCATGTTTTGTGGATATTATGATCCCCTCCATACAGAACAGTGGATTAAATCCATTGAAAATATATTCTCCATCCTCTAGTGCTTGGAAGAAGAGAAAGTTTTACTGGCGGTCTATCATTTTGATGGGGAAACTGTTCAGTGGTGGACACTGATCAAGAATACAAAGTCTCAAGAGGAAATTGATTCCATGAATTGGGTGGAATTCAAGAGGATGTTTTTCAATATATATTTTCCTCGAACCCTCCGTCTCAATATGGAAAGAGAGTTAAACAGACTCAAGTAGAAGGGAGACTATTCCATCAATCCATATGAATCAAACTTTAAATGGATTTTGAGGTACACCTCTGGATTTTCCATGAACACTGAAAGCAAGGTGGATCACTTATTTAGCAGGCTAAAGCCGAGTTTATGGAAAGTGTTGGCGATTTGAGACTTTGATAGTTTTGAGGAGATTGTATGTTGTGCCCTCAAGGTTGAAATGTAGATTAGAGACTCTTAGTGGTATCGTGGTCCTAGTGACAAGAGGAAAGAAATGGAGAACAACATGGATGGTTTAATAAAAAAAATCCCATGATGGAAAGAAGCCCAAATAACCCACTTGTAAAAGTTGTGGGAAGAAGCATCCTGGGAACTGTTAAAGGAAACCAAGAATTTATTCAAATTTGTAAAGTTTGGTCATATCGATAAAAAATGATGAAGGGATATGAAAAATCCCTCTAACATGGAAGAAGAAAGGAAGGTTAATATCAATGCTTTTCCAGTGGTGTAGTGTTAAAACTTAAAGGAGGATGGGTATTATGCAAATAATTTCCCTAAGTCAAGGGTTGTTAGAGGAAATCAACAAAAAACTCTAAGGCAACAAGGAAGTGCTTATGATATCACTACTACTGAGGTGGAGTTATAAAATGATGTGGTAACATGTAATCTAGTTATTCATTCAAAAATAGAGAATGTACTATTTGATTCTGGTTCTACACATTCTTTTATATCTTGTAAGTTTATTAGAACTATTCAACCACCACCTCAAAATTTGGAGGAAAAGTTATCCGTGAGAACATAAAATAAGGCAATTATTGTATCAATGGTTTATAACTCCTCCAAGGTTAATGTTTGTGGACAGAACATCCCAGAAAATCTCTTCATACTTCCTTAATCTTGGGAATGGATTTACTATCATTATACAAGGCCAACATCAACTGTCTGGAAAGGGAGATCACTCTTCACATCCTAAAGCATCCTCTGATTCTTTACAAGTTTAAGTAGGAAGATGAATCTCCTTTAGAATCATCATCTCAAGTGTGGATATTGTTTCCTTATGAGAAAGCACATATAGATAAAATTATTGAGAAAAAGGAGATAATCATACTTGAAGACATGCCAATCATGAGGGATTATAATGATGTATTCCCTGAAGAGTTTCCGGGTCATTCTTCTAACCAATAGGTTGAGTTCTCAATTGAAATTATCCCTGGATCTCTGCCTATCTCAAAGACACCTTACAAAATGACCACTATAGATCTGGAAGAGCTGAAGAAGCAGTTACAAAAGAATCTGGAGAAGGGTTTTATATGCCCTAGTGCTTCACCGTGGGGTGCGCTCGTCCTCTTCTTCAAGAAGAAGGATGGATTAATGTGCCTCTGCATTGATTATAATGAGCTCAATAAAATCACAATAAAGAATAAGTATCCCCTTCCATGGATAAATTACTTGTTCAATCAGCTTCATAGGGCTTTTTATTTCTCTAAGGTGGACATTTGGTCAGGATATCACCAATTAAAGGTGAGGAAGAAAGATATTCCTAAGACTGCCTTTTGAACGAGGTATGGAAACTATGAGTTCATAGTTATGACCTTCTAACTCACTAATGCTCTAGTAATTTTAATGGATTTAATTAATAGAGTCTTTAGAGATTACCTCAAAATTTTTTTGGTAGTCTTTATTAAAGATATTATGATATACTCTAATAGAAAGAAGGAACATGAGGAGCATTGGAATACCATGTTAAAGACTTTGAGAAGGGAGGAGTTGTATGAAAAGTATAGTAAATATGAGTTCTGGATAGAGTAAGTATCATTCTTAGGGAATGTTATCACCAAAAAAGGGATATCTGTGGACCCTTCCAAGACAAAGGCAATTGAAGAGTGGCCTAGCCCAACTTCTATAATAGAGATCCACCGCTTTCTGGGTCTAGATGGGTATTATCGATGATTTGTGAAGAACTTGTCATGATTGTAAAACCCAATGACCAAGATAATGGAGTAAAGTTTGTTTGGACTCAAGAATGTGAAGACTATTTCAAGGAGTTGAAAAAGAGGCTTATCACTGCACCAATACCCACACTCCCAATAAGCGGAGAACTCTTTGTGGTGTATAGTGATGCTTAAAAGAATAAATTAGGATGCGTGCTGATGAAAATGGTAAATTTATAGCTTATGAATCAAGGCAACTGAAAATCCATGATGAAAACTATCCCAAGCATGATTTGGAGTTAGCGGCTGCGATCTTTTCATTGAAAATATGGCAGCATTATATCTATGTGGAAATCTGTGAGATATATACTGAACAAAAAAGTGTCAAATATATATTCACACAAAAAATAGCATAATATGCACCAATGAAGATGGATAGATCTCATCATGGATTATGACTGATCAATCCACTACAATCCTAGTAAGGAAAATAAGGTGGAAGATGCTCTAAGTAGAAAGGATCCCGTATCTTTATCAATGATGAGAATTGAAAAGAATCTGATCTTCTTAGATTTTCAAAGTATGGAAATGATAATAATTAAGGGATTAATATCATAAATCCTTTCTCAAATGATTTCTCAACCACCCCTCATGGAGAAAATAAAGGATCTCAAAGAATAGATGTGGAACTTCTGAAAAGGGTGGAAGCTATCAGAAGTGAAAATTCCTATGAGTTCCTGATTGATGAGGAAGAAGTTGTAAGATTTGGGTCATGATTATGTATACCGTCCGATCTAGAGATAAATAAGGATCTTTTGAATGAAGTACATAGCTCCACCTTCTCTATCCACCCAGAGATCACATAGATATATTGAGATATCTGAGAAAACGTTTTGTGGGACAATATGAAAAGGGATATTGCTGAATATACATCAAAGTGCCTGGTATGTTAGCAAGTCAAGGCTAATAGGCGAAGTTCTAAGAGGATAATGAAACCACTACCCATACCAACATGGAAGTGGGAGAACATTACCATGGACTTTGTCACTGGACTTCTTAGGAAAACCACAGGAAACAATGTTAT
Organism: Viscum album; assembly: GCA_963277665.1. Lineage (NCBI taxonomy): Eukaryota > Viridiplantae > Streptophyta > Magnoliopsida > Santalales > Viscaceae > Viscum > Viscum album. The sequence goes on from OY728138.1 coordinate 559,337,786, forward strand.
ATGGGTCATTATGGACTATCTTATAAAGATAGCTCACTTTTTCGCAATTCAAGAGGACTTATCATTGGATCAAATTGCATGGATTCACATCAAATAAGTGGTAAGGATTCATGAATTACCACTATCTATTGTATCCGATCATGATCCTAGATTTACCTCGAAGTTCTGGAAAAGTCCCCAACATGCTCTAAGCACTGAACTGAACTTTAGTATAGCCTATCATCCTCAAAATGATGGCCAATCTAGGCGGATAATTTAGACACTAGAAGACATGTTGAAAGCATGTTCGATGTAATTAAAAGTAGGATGGGAATAACATCTTCCACTGGTTGAACAATCCTACAACAAAAGTTTACACTCGAGCATATGGATGGCACCATATAAATCCATTTATGGGAAAATATGCAGAGCACTGACGTGTTGGGATGAAGTCGGTGAACGTAAGTTGCTAGGACCTGAAATGGTAGAAGAAATGGTGGAGAAGGTGAAAACCATTCAGCAGTATATCAAGACATCCCAATGTCGACAAAAAAGTTATACATACAATCATTGATGAGACATTGAGTTCAAAGTTGGAGACATGGTATTTCTACGCAAATCTCCGTGAAAGAAGGTCATGCGGTTTGGAAAGAAAGGTAAGTACATAGGCCCCTTAGAGATTCTTGATCGTGTTGGGGATGTGGCCTATCGACTAGAACTTCCTCCTACTAAGGCCAAAGTACATGATGTCTTTCATGTATCCCTCTTAAGGAAGTACATACCAGACCCTTCACTTGTACTCACTTCAGAGGTGGTACAGTTGGAGGATAATCTTTCCTAGGAGGAGAAACCATTGAAGACCTTGAATCGTAGAGATAAAGTTCTACATAACAAGAATACTCACCTGGTCAAATTATTATGGAGGAACCATAAGTACGAAGAGGCAACATGAGAACTGTAAGAGGCAATGAAAGAAAAGTACCCACACCTATTTATGGCCTAGAATGTAAAACGAAATTTCAATGGAAAAATTTCTTATAGGGGGAAGAATGTAACGACCCAAAATTTTCAATGGAAATTTCCTTCTTATAATTATGTCATAAAATCACATAAAAATAATAGCAACCTTACCTATGATAGCATAAAAATAATATTCAAGTGAAGGTATGATATACCTATATTTTAGAATAAGTAAATAAATGTTTTAAAACTCGTTTTTAATAATAAATTATGATTTTAATTAAATATTAAATTAATAATATTTAGAAATTTATTTTTGAAAAATGGATTTCATTTTTGGATTATACACATAGTGAAATGGTTAGGGTGAATTTTTGGGATTTTTCTAAAATACTTGAATTTTTGATGAATAGTAAAATCCGATAATTCACAATAAATGATAACACCTGATTTTATACATCTTGCTTGAGTAATTAATTATGTAAATGGCAATTTGTTCTAACTCACATGAATTTATTACTATTCTTGGTCATTTAATACTTAATTTTTCTTTTCTTGTAAAGAAATAATAAATTAATGATTATAATATTATGAAAACCCTTCTCTCCTCCACTAAAAACCCAACCTCACTCTCTCTTCTCTCCACTCCTCTCAAGCATTGTGACTTGAAAATATTCTTGAAAAATCTCTCCCCAAGATTTCCCCCCTTTTCTAACATCCCATAGTTTCTTCAAAATACCAAAACCTCTCCCCTTAAGTGGTTCTCAAAGTAGATAAACTCAAGAGGTAAATTCCTCTTTCTAATACTTTTATTTATTTTAAGTTATTTTCTTTTCTTGTTTCTTTACTCACATCCATTCAACCAAATGATATGATAACTTTAGTAACATAAATGTAATAGAGTTTTTTTATTCTAATGTGATATTTCATTTTCGTCTCTCCTTTCCACATATTTTATTTAAAAGAAATGAAAACACCGTTTGAGATGTTTTAATTTAGCACATTCAAGGACAACAATTTATACATTTATTTTATCATATTTAATTATGGTCATGAAACCATTTGTGTTATGGTTGAACTAGATTATTATATATGTAATATATCCTAGTTAAGGATAAGTAATCCTTTTGTACAAATGGTATTGTGTTATAAATCAAAACTTGTTCATTGTAATCAAACCCACCGATTAACCAAAACGTTTATCACTAAGGTTTTATATAATAACTCATCTTCACTCCTAATAATTGAATGAATTTTTATAACCATTTAATCTATTTTAGGTTCAATAATTACATACAACTTCAATTTTTGACAACCACTTTCATCTTACATGTTTATATGAACATGAATATAAGTGAACCGATCATTAAAACCAAGTAAGCAAACAAACCCGGAAACTGAAATTGAACCTCATAACCAATAAAAATGGTTATAAATGAACTAAAAATGATTATAATAAATATAATAAATATTTAATAGTTTCTGGAGTTATTAATTAATAAACCTAATTTTATTATTCAGGTCATTAGGTTCAAGAAAATATCATCATCAGATTTAAGGTAATGGATCCTCTCCATTTCACTTTTATTCAGATTGTCCTCTATGTTATGCCCTTTTATGTATAATTCATAGTGATGGGGTATGATTACACACCTAACCCATAATTTCATAATGATGTATAAAGGAAGATAAATCCCTTTATATCTCATTAATCCCTCCTAAGTACACCTGATATCATGCCGATAATCTGTAAGGAATTCTACTCGAACTGCCTTTATTCCTTCGGGTTGCTCTATCATTCTTTTTAACCAAATGAAGCTGTATTTTATTTTTATGTAAAACTTTTACATTAAGATTATATTATCCAAAATAATGTTTAAATATTCATCTCTCATTCACTTTTGGGGATATACATTATTTTAAGTGATTCCCTCCTCGATACTTCCAAGTAAGAAAACTCGTTTTAAGGGAACTTCCTAAATTTTTACCCAATTTAATGTACACTCTATCCTATTTTTTAAACCAAAATTTTATTTATAAAATTATTAATTTTATTACTAAATCCTTCTTGGTTTAATTCTGGTCTTATATAAAAGATTTTCCTATTTTCTATTTTAAAAACCTTATAGTATTTTCCTTAAAACCACACAAAAATGATTTGATGCTAATACATTTCCTACATGTTGTCACTTTTGTTTGACATATATTGATATGATATATTCCTAATTTACCTTATTAACATCCATGTACATTATAATTCATTTCATTTATAGGCACTTTCATGAATCTTTCATTGGTTATGCTTTATGTCATGATTGTGATACCCAATTCTTTCCATGGGTAACCCTTATGTTTATGTAAGATTGATTATATATGATTATTTATGTGGAAAAATATTCATTAAATTTAAGATGGGTTCACCCAGGTAGCGCTGCAATGTATTGGGTAAAGTTAAGTCTCATGATATGCTATGCACAAAGGTCTTTGCAATTAGCCTTGGCTTGTGCTACTATGGAAAATGAGATTGGTGGTTAGCCTTGGCCCGTAATACTATTGGAAATTGGATTGGCAGTTAGACTTGACTCATACTAAAGACATTTTTTATGTTTCTAACACATTTCTTTGATTCCATGTTTATATGACTCCATGTTTATATGTTATGATCCCTTATGTTACATTCCTTTTTATTTCTTTATGTCATGTTCCTAACCCGTGTGCTATAGATTTATTCTTATTCTTATTACCTTAATAGGATTTTAGCTCACCCCCTTGTCCATGTCATCCCCAAGTTATCTTATGAAGATGTATGAGCACAATGGGAGTGAAAGGCTCTATATGAAGACTAAATAAAGAAATGTTTTATTTATTTCCATGTTTTCAGTTTTATGTGCCCAGTCTTCCAAGACACTAAACTTCACAATCCTTGGCTTGTACTCTAATGTATAATTATGCTTAAAATAAGGTAATGTTATATATAAAAGTCTAGTGTCACTACAGTTTATGATGATTTATCTCATTACATTTTTCCAAATCTCCTTTTTAATGTATTTTATACTGAATTTGGTTGTAAATTGGTTAATTTTAATGTTTTGTTTGTTTTTATGTTTAAATATTAATTTTATGAATTCTTAGTTAATCGTGTGTATATTTATTATTAAATTATATTTTTATCATTCCAAAAATATTTTATTTTATTCTTTTTGAATTTTATCAATTTTTATGTATATATTTGAATCATGGTGTTTATAAATTTAAACTTTTATTTTTATGATTTTATAATTGTTAAATTAATGGAACTTGATTTTAATTTTGAATATTCTATTTTGATTCTTTTAATATATTTGATTTTTAATTTTAAAAATTAAAATAATTGGTTCCAAATTTTAAAAAATAGAATTTGAATTTATTTTTAAACTTTTATTTAGTTGATTTTATATTTTATATTTTTAATTTATAATTTTCATATGAAATAAATAGTTAAATTTATTATTAATTTTTAATCACAAGTTATTTTTCCCATTCTTGAATTGATTAATTAAATTTGGTGTTAAATTTTTCTTACAATAGAAACCAATCAGATATCTAAATTAATAAATTCAACCACATATCCAATTTTCTCAGAATTCACATTAGGATTTACTAAGAAGGAGCACCACATAGTCAATTCCCTATATAACCAAATTTATAGAGGGATTCCACATAGATGATTTTAAGGTCACCATGTTTCCAACTACATTCATGTATCTAGTTAATCATATTCATGAGTATATATTGGGAATAGATTTGGGTCAATTTGAAGGGTGTTCAATCTAAACTTTGTCTTAGATCGGAGGATAGAAATATGAGAAAGGAACTTGACTGAAACTGAGCTTATTGGAAGAGGATATTTGATTCAAAGTTCAATCATTTGATAGTCAATGGTACAATGAGGTGACTAGAAATGAATACAGTCTTTAGATGATGAAGGACTCCTTCTCCAGAAGAACCAATCTAAAATTCAAATCCAATCAATGCCACCGTCTACCAAGATGAGGTTGAAGCTTATTAAAGACGATGATGAGACATGGAACCTGAGTCTAACTAGATGTTTCTAATGAATAATATCTAGGTGTTCAACCTTGATATGCTGAAGATAAATCTAATTGAAGAACCCAATAAACCCTTACACATGGAGATCTTGTTGAAGCTAGAGGCTGTGCGATGGGAAGGGAGCTCAACAAACCAAGAAGATTGAGGTCATTGTCTAACCTGAGACCTCATCAAAGCTCATTAGAATTGAGAAAATCACAAACAAGATGCAAATTTTTATATTGATTCATTTATAAAGAAAATTGTAGATGATTTTTTCCATAAAGAGGTATGAATAGGTCATAAGTTATCCAAATTATTGATCTCAAAAAAGACATATGTGGTGGGCTCACTGTGGTTTCAGATAATAAAAGAGAATATCCAAAATTTAGGATGATTACTGAAGAACCTAGATGAATTTGTGAATGAAGTACAAATACTTGAGATCATATTTATAGGAATAAGAGGATCTTGTCTGAGTGTTAATTTTTACTGATGAGAATGAGAATAAGGACATCTGAAAACTGATGCCAAAAACTGAAGCTTTTAAGATTTGTATTTTTTTTCATTTGGTGGTTCAAAGGTGGATGGAACTATAATCATCTGAATGATTTGAATGTTTGGACAGTGTTGAACACACACCACCTTCTTGATAAAATTACTCAATGAGGTATTTTCTCTAATAATATTGAAGGTCAACCAAGGTAGTATGAAGGAGTCCATTGTTACAAATTAAAAGGAAGAGTGACCAGAGCTGCTGAATCTGGTTGATTTTTATGAGAGGTTTGAGCTTAGTTTTTCATATTAGAAAAATTGATCATTGATATTTATTTGAATGGAATGGTCTAACTAGTTATAAAAAATAGTTTCCTTCCCATGAAATCAAATTAATCATTAATTTCAGCGGATCAATGGTAGGATAGTTGAGTGAAAGGTTGACCCATGGACAACAAATTGGTGGAAAGATAAATAATAATAATAATAATAACTACTTTAAAAATTATTTTTTTCTAAATATATTAATTCAAATGGAGTAGAAATTGACATGTTCTATTGAAATGACAAGAGAAGTGACTGAAGGCCAAGAAATTAATTCTCTCGTTGTTCAATCACCAAATTAGGTGATGATTATGTCACTATTAGTACGTTGAGTTATTCTGTAAATAAAAAGGATATTCTCATGGACCGGTGGAATTAGGGGGGTTAATTTTCAGAAAAACACATAATAATCATTCTGGAATTTTGAGATAGATTTTCTAGAATGAGAGCAGGCAGTCTTCTTAGTGAGCACAAGTAGGACTTCATCAAAGGGAGAAAGTTAAAGATAAAGTGGGTGAAGAATTTTATTCTCTCTCTTTCCTTTTTCTTCTTCTTTTACATCTATTTCATTCTTCACATAATTGTTTCATGAACTGAAAATGAACACTAAAAATTTGTATGGGGGATTAAATTTTTTGGTTCCATTCTTACTTCTTCATGGTATTTCATATAATGTTGGAATATTTTTGTGAGATTTAATTTGATTTTAAAATTGTTTGTGCTTATTATGATTTAATTTTTAACATCATAATATTTTGGTGATATTGATTCTGGTGAAATTTATTCAAAATTTAATGTTTGGATGAATCTTGGAAGTAGTCAATTTTTGGAATCCTACTTCCACTAGATTAAACTCTTTGTGAGGGAGAATAATCTATTCATTTTTCTGGTGTACATATAGTTAAATTTCCATGAAAGAAGAAACTATTTTAAAACAAATAGTTGACATCCCTAGAATCTCCTTTTAGATGTTTTTTTGCGATCATCTTATTTTTTGAAACTTTTATTTTGTTTCTTATTTTTCATTTCTACTTCATTCTATGTTTTTTTATTAAATGAAAAATATAAAAATGTTCAACTCAGTTTCCATTTTATGTTTTTGATAGAGTATAATTAATTAAGACCTTAGATTATCTCATAGGCCTTATCTTAGGTTTGACCCTTCTTTCCACTATCCTAGTTTGTATTTGGATTATAAATTGTAATTTTACAAATATCTTAATGAAAACATTATGATTAGTGGTTAAATGGTGGTGGAAGTGGTAGAAATCACAGATATAGCATCCACATGAAGGCCCGATTTACTTTCTATAAAAAACTTAACTACACACCATATATGCCGAAGGAGAAAAAGTTTTGAAGTCTTCTCTAATAGTGACTAGTGTTTCACAAAGAGTTTAATATCACATGCCATGCAGTCTATACAACCGTTATGTGACCTCAAGATGGTGACCGGACATGCACCTCTTGGTACATGGGCATAAGAATTACCAATGTAAATAGGCATGACCAAAGTACATAGGCACATAAATAACCAATGTACCCATGCATGGACATAGCACTAGGTCAAGAATATGATAAAAAACATTCCAAGAGTAAATGAGAATGGTCTAGGGTATATCGACAAGGTTCAGAGGACATGGTCATACTTAGGCTATCCAAGACTCCATATAAGCACCACACAAATCCTGATGGATATCAAATCTGTGTGAAATTGAGGACATAACCAAATGTATAGGTGAGGTCACACGATGTGTGACCATATGCACATGCTTTTTTACTTTTCCTAGAAAATTATAAATTGCATATTTCCCTCTTTGGGACTCATATTTGGGCCCACATATATCCTATCCAAAGTATTTATCCACATGGGATGTGATGGAGACCTTCAATATGATAGCAGAGATATGATGTAAGGTGTTACAATCACGAATCTCCTTCTAGTGATTCTTTTCCAATGGTATATATTGAGTTTGATCATCATAGATATGTCAGGGTTGGTACTTCCCTGAAACACTAGGGTAGGGGCCCCCATACTCTTTTCATAGGTAGATTCGATTCTAGTGAGGTTGTTCTCGGTGCTAGGAATTAAATATGGACCCTTGGCAGATATAGGATAACTAATCTTTTTTAGCTTAATATGATGATAAAGACCAACTTTCTCTCTTTTATTAGGTTTCTTTTGAGAATATCTAATGTTGGGTTTTCTTTACCTAGTTGCTTAGGGGCTGAGCTAATTGTTTCTTATTTCTATTTATCTCCTATTGGTTTTTAGGGTGACCTACTATGTATGTATATAATCACCCCTATTTAGGCTATTATCGCATGTATTGTGTCTTATGAAGATGATATACAAATCAATGGTGATATTGGTGGACCTAGTTTTAGAGAAACATAGTGGCACATAGTGTTTCTGTCCATGTTTTGTGGTCAGTCTTGGAGATCGTGATCTCGACTCTCTTTAGGTTTCCCTTTTTTACAACTGTTATCATATTGGAACTTCATTTTTGGTTGGGCATGTATTTTTTCCAATTATATATTTTATATTACCTTGATATACATTGATGTATTTCCTAGAGTTTTTTTCATGCATTTTTTACTCTCTAGATGTTCTAATTTACTTCTTTATCTCTTCACTCTGCATGGAGCTAGTGGTGTATGTGTGTGCCATTACTTAGACTAAGGCCTCTCATTTTAGTGATATTATTACTCAACACTTGTTTCCAGGCCATGTTCCATTGGAGTAGGGCTTAGGGTATCACCCTTAGATTACTACTAGAATAGTAGGGGTCATTATGTGTCAAGTTGTGACAATTATCCTCTATTGATTAGTGAGAAAAAGAGACAATAAGGGAGTAACCCTTGAAGCGAAGGAGTGACCTTGAGTGAGGAGTGATCAAACCCAAAATCATTGTAAAGGTAATGAACCTTGTGAGGTAATGAACCATACCTAAATCTTATAAGGGGAGTGAACCTAGTAATTTGAGTGACCTAGCCTTAACCCAACACTAAAAGTGATTTAGTGTATTCTGGTACTTTTTAACATTACCATTGTATACTCCTTGGATTATCCTAATGCAAGTGAACCAAGTAAAATTATTGTGTGTTGTCTGTATGATTTACTTACTTTTTATAAGGAATTAATCTATGTGTATGGGTTAAAAAATCATTTATCATATTAGATTAGGGAAAATATAAGAAATTTATCAATAAAATACCATTTAAATAAGAACATACGAGTGAATCTACTAAAAGTGAGGTCAAGATCATTCCTGAAAGTGAGAGTTTTTGGATTAAGTGGTGAATTTGGAATGAGTTTCATACCCTAATTCACCCAAATATTAGAGTATATATATATTTAAATAAACTTTTGGGTTTAAAAATTTGTATCATAGTAATGGTTTATCTTTTTGGATTTTTTTAATTGACATGATTATTTCTCTAAGTTTATTTTTTTTTGTCTTGATAATCTTATGATGACATAATAAAGGGAAATAATATAAATAAGAATCATAACTATAAGGTAATTCCATATAATAGAAATGTTCTAGGTGACTGTGAGATTCAAATAAACGATCATATTTTCTCTAAAAAGGAATGTATGAATGAATCTAATCATAGATATATTAATCAATTTGTTGATACTGCAGGATTAACTGAGGATATTGATTTTTTGAATTATATTGGATCTAATGATGATGAAGAGATATTAAGAAATATAATTATGGATGTTATATACATATAATAGGATCTAAAAAAAATGGATACAAGAATAAAACATGAACTAGAGAAAGGAGAATAATTATCAAGGGATTCAAGTTAGAGTTCTAAAGATTCAGGTTGAAAAATTAGAAATCCTAAATAAAAAAATGTTTTATGTGGCTACAAATTTAAGAGAAAAGAATGATTCTTAAGCTAAGTAATTTTAGAAAAGGTCTTAATAAGATTGAATATTAAAACCAATTCTAAAGATAAGGGTATTTTCTCAAACTAATGTCTAAACATAAATGATAAGAAAGATGAACTGGATGCACACATGGTAAGGTTTGTCAAGAATAATTAAACGTTAAAGCAAGAGGAGGTGGCCGTGAATAAAGATATTATGAAAATTGGTGTAAAAATGAAATACCAAATATATTTACATGAAATTTTTTTACATGATATTGAAGAAAAATTGGAAAAGGAAAAGATTCTAAAATATAGTGTTGTCCCTATAAAAACCCATGATTTTAGCAATTACTTATCCTCAATTAAATACACTATGAGTAGATTTTCTTTCACGCAACACTAAAATAAAATGAAAACCTTGTTAATTTCACAAAATTATAAAATATTAAAATTATATTATAAACAATAAATTGTAGGGTATGAATAAAATTAACCACTTTATAAAAACTAAGCAAAAGTTATAATAATAGAAATGTGATTTTTTTCTCGGAGATACACTTTTCAAGAAATATTTTTTACACATTATGTGCACTAATATGGAAATTAAAATTTTCTCACCATTATAAATTTTATTTGGAGAAATGGATTCCATATTGGGAATTAGTTGGCCCAAATTATATAAAAAGGATTAATTTATTTGTAGGCATAAAAATAAGATTACTATGATTAAATTTAATTAAATTGATAATGGGAACACTGATATTTCTAAAGATTTTTTTGTTAATATTTTTTAATTGTAATAAAATAAAATAAAATAAAATAAAATATTTTTAATAATTAAATCAATATTATTTTTAAACACATATATAATTATATTAATTCAAATTTAATTTTAAAGAAATTCTAAATAATATTAAGAACACATTTTGGTCAAAACAACATTTTATAAAAAAAATAATTTATATATATATATAAAATGTTTAAATTTCAAAGTTAATTTTATATTATTTAGAATTTTAACGAGATGAAATAGAGATTAAAATTAGTTTCATGAAACCCAAATTATTTAATAGGGGTTACCTTATATTTTTAATAAAATATAAATTACTTGGTTAACAACTAGTTTCCAAGGTTAAAACAAAAATGGTAAAATATGAAAACCTAATGGTAAATGACTTGGACCATTTTTAAAACATGTGTATAGATTTATGGTTGAGTATTTATCAATATTATCTCACCCGAAACTCTATTATTTCTCACTTTTTTAACCATTAACCATTTAATAGTGTCATTCAATTATTGAAAAATAATGGGTGGTCACAAAAGTTCCATTTTCTTCTATTATAAAATGAGACACTACCACCCCTTAATGACACACCCATAAATTATAATTTTTTCTTTAAACTATATAATTTTTATCAAAATAGAAACATATATAATTTTTATCATCCTATGGTCTCTATAATCTATCCCAAGCTCTTAATTTCTAATTAAACTTTCATGAGAAAGTTCAAGGTCCCAAAGTTAGTATTACTTAATCATTATCTTTTCTTATTATTATTATTTTAATTAAAAATTTCCCTTAAAAAATTCATATAATGAACAAATTGTCCCGATTATACCAAATTTATGTTATATTAATCTAACAACCATTATTTATTCCTTTTTATACACTTAAAAAAACAAAATAACATCGACCATTCTTTTTGCAGAATACTGCCTCCATGAAGTAACATTTTTTGTTTTTCATCTTGATTTAAATTATTTATCTAAAACACTTAATATTTGATTAAAAAACTTAAAAAAATATAAACAATATCATTATAATTATTTTATAATGATTTTATTTCAAAATATATTTTTTTAACCATACTCACCCATCAAATTATGGTATGTTCATATTTGGGTCGGTCTAACAACCCACTTGAACAATGTTTTAAAAAATTATCTTGGATGAATATGGTAAATATAATGATAAAATTATAAAAATTTAATAATAAAATAATTATTGTTTTATGGTTATGTAAAGGTTATAATGATTATTTATCTTAGTATTAAAATATCATATTTGATCGCTAAAATTTCCAAAATAAGACGACACTGATTCCATTTTCACACAAACATAAGAAAAAACTATATAATAAATAAATATAATATGATAATAAATTTTCCTTATTAAAATAAATATATCTGAATAAGATTACTAATAATTTATTGAATAATCTTAATTTTATTATCCAGGAAGTTAGGAATGCGTACAAAATAAATTTGGACCACAGTAAGGGTTTCTTTTCTCAAATTATCACCCCTTAAGACATATTTCTTATTATACACCATGTTATATTTTTAATGGTGTATAAAATTACCATTTAATATTATATATCATGATTCTATTATATTTCATTATATTCAATTTTTTATTCTATGATATTTCTCTCAAGGGGTTTTTACTGAAAAATTACAAAATTTGTAAGGCTTTCATCAAGTCAATTTTTGATTCACTTGGTCATAGTATTTCTTACTTGAATATAATTTTAAATATTTTATTGATCTTTAAATTTACCTATTTTGTATAATATTTCCTATTATTATATAGGGAAATTATTTCTCATCATCAATAGCCACTTATTTGATAAAATTTTCTCCAAAATAAAAGTATAAAATTGCTAAGAATAACTCTCATTCTTACCAATACATCTTTTTTTCCATATCCATATTTTTTCTATCAAAATAGATTTATTAAATTAAATTGAAATATGTTTTTATTTTATATTTATCATATTTTTATTTACCTGTTTTATGAAAAAAATACTCCCATCATTTCTTTAATTTTTCTTTTCTTTAAAACGACCTAAAAAAATTAATAAAGGCATTTATTTTCATTATTTTCCTCTCAGGATATATTATCTTGATTTTATATTTATTTTCAAGGATAACTTATTTTTAAATATCTATAACAAGTTTTTAAAAATAAATCTATTTACCTTCTCAAAAATGTTTTTTAAATTAATTCTCACTTTATATTTGATAATAATGTTTATAAGATTTTATGAAAACTTTTGTATTTTAACTTATATTTTTCCTCCAAGGTCTATCTATCATGAGTTGATATTTTTATCACCATATATATTTTATTATGATATGTTTCATTTTTTTAAATTATATTTTTTATATCATATTATTTCTTAAGTTAATGTTATTTTATTTTTTTAAAAATTTTAAGAAACACATTCTTTTTTTCCATCGGGTTTTTAAGATATATTGATGATTGTTTTAACTGGAACAAATATGTATGGATGATGATGGGTGAGGTCCTATATCTCACTCAAATTCATTGGTTTAAGTTTATATATCATGATATAGTTAGGTACAGATGAATTTTCTTACCTAGGCATGAGAATAATTCTTTTTCTCATATTTTCAGGCGTATACATAATGAGTTTGTTCACTTATGTGTGGGAATAATGAGTTTTCCCACAAAGTTTTTACTATGATAATGGTCATGCCATATTTAAAAGTTGTTTATAAAGTTATTTTACATTTCTAATATTCTTTTCATTTTCATGATATTCCATGTTTTCATGTTACACAATATTTCTATAATATTTCGTACTTTTATGTCATAGTCTCATGTTTTATGAATATTGAGATATATTTTGAGCCATGTCATAAATTTTATGCCTCCTTAATTATATTTTTATGATATTATATTGATCTATAATTTTTTGTGATTATCATATATGGTTTTATTATATTTTATAATATATTTATCCTCTTCCTCATGTTCTTCTTCATGTTTATGTTCTGATACATTATGATATGTTTTCCCTTACCAAGGATCTCAGACCACCCAATTTTTATGTTTACATCCACTAGGTTATTAAGATTATTAAATCATGTGATATGTTTATAAAAGGTTCTATAGTAGCATTATTATAGAGTAATGTTTTCAAGTGTTGTAAGATAAGAATTTTATTTAGCTAATTTATAATTTACTAAACCTTTTGGTTCTCATGTTATGTGACTGTTTGTGAGATGTATTATTTAAATTATGAAATTAGTGTATTATTTAAGTTATGTTTATCTTAGTTCAATTTAATCCATCTCAAAACAAAACTTTAATATGAGATATGATCTGTAAAGGGGGATAACTCAAGGATGGAGGAGCTAACTTACCAATTGATGGAGAAGGTTCAGATGATCAAGGATATTGAGTAGAGAATAAAATACTCCATTGAATAGAAGAAGTTACTTCCCATGGAAGTATCAATAAGTATATTAAACTAATGTAAAAATATAAAATCAGTTAGAAAATGAATGATTCTTGATAAATCATAAGAGAATAATCTCAAAGGGAAGTAGCTATAAAGTGTTATTATTATGGAATCATGGGATATACTGTGAGAGTATGTATAGAATCCTTAAGGATCAAAGAAAAAAATAAAATATTCTACAACAACATCTCAACCGAGGAATGATCATATGAGGTGGGTTTTTTAATGTCTCAGATTTTACATATATTATTTTTGGATATTATTTGGATTATTTTCGAGACCAAGTGTTAAAGCGGCATGAAATTCTAGGGCCCAGTGTGCCTGAAATAAATGTTTGAAATATATTAAATATATTAAATATCATTCTCATTCATTTTTCATACAAAATTTGAATAACTATTGAATGGAGGCCCAAATCAGAAATCCAAAGTAACCATTGATTTAAAAATGCAGTTTTTACCCTAAGATCGACTTAACCTAAGTCGATGCAGGTCATTTGTAGGAAATTGATCACATGGGTAAAATGAATAAAATAAGTAATTAAATTATTTTATTTGTTTTGTTGATACAGTGATGTAGTTACCTAATTTTCCCCTCTTTAATTATGAGCTTATGAAATTTTTTTAGGGTTATACATATAACCCTAGAAATCACCGGAGAGCCTTTGGAGAGCATGGAATAAGATCCTGTTGGCAGACGACGACCAAAATGAAGGATAAATGACTAGAAAAGAATGGTATTGAAGGATTTTCCCAATTACTATGACACTACATAATTATTCATCAATGATTAATCTAAATCGAGGTAGGGTGGTTGTTTGAATTATTTCATTTCCTTGTTCTTGATTCTTATGAAAAATATGGATTAATCGACCAAAATATTGATATGTGGATCATGCATATTTGTAGGATGGGTTTTTATGGGACCATTTTTGGAGAATTACATTGAAAGTATTATTTCATCATTATTATTCTCCAAAAAATGAATCTATATTGACACAAACATCAATCAAGGACTGTTCCTCTCATTTTTTCTTGTGCTTTTCTCCCCCAATTATTCGTTCAAAACATGCATTCATTGTTTGGCCCAAGGTTCAAAATATCCAAATAAATCGATCATTTCATCCCCCATTTCATAGCGCAAAGATAAAAAATCATTGATCAGGGATTGGCACGACACGATGGTGGTTAGATGATAGAATCAGAAGCGAATCAGATGGTTTTGGGTACCCGATTTTTCATTATTTGGTGTTCTTCAGTGCACTATGAAGATTGACATGTAGATCCATTTTACATGTGAAATAAAGCTCAATTTGCCATAGATAAATGTTGTAAAGGTATGGAAGAACCCTGATCTATATGTCCAAGTAAGGGCATCAATTATGGTGATACTTAGAATGACATAGAAGTGATCCTGATGAATCTAGAAAATATCGAGCAACACGACATGTAGTTCCTAATTACACACCGTGTGGTCACCCTTGTGTGGCATATAGGGTTTTAGGAAAATATTAAGTATCAAATGACATGTAACCCCATCACAAAACATGTGGACCTTACCCGGTTTACTTACTATGTACTTCAGAGAGTACATGAACATGGGTTAAAATACATGACCAGATGGCATGCTGTGTACTTTTACACAGACACGACTTAGCATACACCGGTTGGTACAAAATTATGGGCTTGGTACATATACATGACTAGGATAAATGAGTAGAAAACTTTGTGTCTCTAAACGTTGTGTACTTATTATAAACACTGTGTATATTGAGACTGCATGCCATGTGGGGATATTCCATACAGGTAGGTAAGGGGATAACTGGACATGCTGTGTACCCCCTGGTACACACTGTGTACCCCTGGTACACACTATATACCCCCATCGAGAGTGATTGTGGATATTAATTTTCCTAGTTTTGACCAGTATTATTTGACTATGTTCCCTTGGTCCTTTCCCTCAAGGGTATAGTATGACCTTACATCCATATCACTAGATTGTGATCCCCTTTATAGGTTAAGTCTCAGATAGAGTTGTGGTGTCCCTCTATGAGAATGGAGTCAGATCCTCTATCATCTTTTATTCCCAAGTTGGAGTTTGTGGAATTAGATTGACGTACCTAAGTATTACTTTGACCATCTATCTAATAGGACCTATTGGTAGGGTTTGTGGAATCATTAAAATAAGATCCCCTATGTAACGGGTTGATCCAGATTAGGGTTCATGGTGTTCCCTAGTGGTTCTGTGCATGACCCCATATCTATGTATTAGAGTGTTCTTAGACTAGTTATATTCATTTGGTTTGGGACTAATGAGTTATACCACTTCATCGAGTGTCTTTTATGATATTATGTCTTGTGGGGTGAGTTCTATTAGAATGAGCATTGCTTCAAGCATAATCTTGTGGCTGGTAATTGGTTATGACCACTAGGTTGCGTGGTACCTTTTATGTGTATATCTAGGTGTTTTTATTATAAATTGATTGTTATATCTTGAATTGAGATAAATTTTCATGGTGCCTTAGGTTTATTGTTTTCCAGGTTTCCTACTAAGTATATTTATACTCACCCCTATATGGAATTTTCCCACATGTGTCACATATTATGTAGAAGATGACCCTTTTGACAGTGTCCTGGGAGGATATGGAGAGGGTTCAACATAGATGGATCTTGATAGACCGAGGTGTTTACTAGGATATTGAATTAAACTTAGTCCTCACCCTTAGAACATGTTTTAATCTTTTTAGTTTGTTTTTGGGCCTGTATTTAGACCATTTTACACTTTTAGTACTTTTCCTTTCATACTCTATTGTGGGATCTTACATGTATGCATGAATTTTATTAGTTTTTTTAAATTTTCACATAATTTGGGATTGAATATGTGTGTGTGTTTATCATTACTTTAGGGTAATGTCTCTAATTTGTGGGATATGCATACTTGGTGCTATTTTCTATCTCTAGGTTGATTGGAGGTGGGATTGAGGTAGTCACGGGTCAGGCCTCGGCAGGGCGTGTGATGACATTTTAAAAGGGAGATCTTTTATTATGATAACTATGAACATATGTATAGAAATTAAAATAAAATTATAACTTAAGGTGTCATAAGGAACTCCTATATATAGCGACCCGACCTTTTATTTCATTACTATTACAACATTTCAAAGATAAACAACATAATAGTATTACACATAGAGGATCTAGAGGTTTAGTGTCTTGGGAAAACTAGGACTATACATAAAAAAATACAACATCAACCATAAAAATTTATTTAATTTCTTCTTCACTAGCTTCTTAGTGGAACTTGTCCTCTCCTTAGTAAATGTAGCCACATGAGGATATACATCAAAAGGGGTGAGCTAAAAGCCCTGTAAGAGGATAGATAAGAACAATATAGCATGAGGTGAGCATAATCATGACATAGGAAGATGATCATGAACATGAGAGGAGCATAAATAATAGACTTGAAATGTGGCAATGCATAAAAATGAAACATCATGTCTTAGTGGTTAACTACCACACATGCCTGTGAACAAAGCTAGAATCTTGTTCACACATCATTTCACATTTAATCATGAGATTCATCACTTTACCCAATGCATTGGAGTGCTATATAATTCCGGGATCACCCGTCACATTTAAACATTCATATTGAGCTATATAATTCCGGGCGCACCCGTCACATCATAACATTACCATTATCATGCATGAAACATAGAACACATATCAAACATGTACATAAATAACCCATGGAATGTAATGGGTTTCATCTCATAATAACACATTCATAAGCTTTGGGTTCCCAAAAGAAAGAGGGAACAACATACTTGATACAAGAACCATCAACCTTGAATGAGAGGTAAAAGGTGAGATCTTGAAAGAAGAGTTCGTTTGGAAAACAATTTTTTGGAAATAAAAACCAGTGAAAAACATGTATATCCCAGAAAAGTAAAGGAAATGATGAACAAATGATCTTTGAGGAGTAACCATATCAAAAATGGAGTGAAAGATGGAGAACCCGAAGGAAGAAAAATTGGGTTCGAGATTTCCCCTTACCTTGTACTCAAATGCCTACTTATCTTTAATGTCCTGTATAATGACATTATATTAATTAATTAGAAAATTACAGAACCTTTTATAGATTAATAGGTTTCATTCTGGTTTCATTATTTCATATTATTTTCCTTTGGATGACTTATAGAGTTTAAAAACATTGATCGGGGATGTTCATTTTCATGGTTTTCTTGAGCGGTCCACTTGTATTCTTAAATTGATGTTTGGGTAGATAATGGGTAAACATCCAGAACTGATATTACATGTTATTAATGATATTACAGAAGCCTGAATGATTTTATAATGAGTTATATTAGATCCATGTGGACAAATCATTAGATAATAATTAAATGAAGATTATTTGGGTTAATTTGAGCGGTTTTTGGATCACAACAAACTCGTTTTAACTTTTCACTTAGTAATATGGCCATAGGTTATTTCCAGAACTTAAAATAGAACATAATACATATAAAATATTCTGGTTCAACCATAAAAATGGTTTCATGACCAGATTGAAGGTAGAAATGGAAGAAGAGAACATGTCGTTTTTGAAGGTGATAAATTAACACCACATGAACAACGTTCTCTTTAATAAAATTAAAGGAAGACGGAAAGGGTGTGGGGTGATATAATATACCATTAGAATAATAAAATTACATTATATTTATAATAATGGAGTTAAAAAATAATTTGGATGAATATAGGTAGGGAGAGATCAAGAAAGGAACTTGAACTTGAAAGGAAAATTAAAGGAGAAGAGGGAGAGAAATTACCTTTAGAATCCTCCTCTTGAGAACCTCCTTAAGGGCCTAATCTTGGTCTTTTGATGAGACTAGAAGCTATTGGACGTGGGAGAGGGGATAGGTAAGGTGTTTGGGCAGAGTTTAGAGAAGTCTTGGAGCTTGAGAGGTGTGAGGAAAAGAGGGAGTGAAGGGTGGCTTTTATAGTGGAGGGGAGAGGGGTTTCCTTAATATAAAATTGATTAGTTTATTAATTTCACCTAAGACAAGGAATAGTGAGTATTGTATGACCAATAATAGTAAATAAGGCATGTGATTTCTGGATTTGGGTGCTTACATCACTTGTGATGTCAGGAATAGTGGGTTTTAATTAAAATGTATTTATATGGTAAATTAATGTATTCTACTATTCATCAAAAATTCAGGTTTCTCAGAAAAATCCCAAAAATTTACCCCAACCATTTTTCGACCTGTATAATCCAAAAATGAAATCCATTTTTCAAAAATAATTTTCTAAATATTATTAATTTAATATTTAATAAAATTTATAATTTACTTAAAAAAACAGTTTTTAAGATTAAAACTGATTTTATATTTCATTCAAAAGTTACGTAGGGTCTTATAAAATTATCTAAAAACTAATATACATTGATTCAATAATTTATGAATATATTTCAGGGAAATAAATATTCTTTTAGATTAATTAATTAATTATATTTAATTATTTATGACTTATAAAATACCAAAATCATTTACTAAGGTCAAATTGTCACTTTCTAAGATGTCTAAATTTTATTTTATTATTCATAGGTAATGTTATTCTTATTTAATATTATTAAGGGTCATATTAATATTTATAAGGGTAGGTTACTATTCACTAAAAATTATTTTTGTTTCATTAGACTCCAACAACTATCTTGAACACAACCGTGTATGTCGGATCTTTAAAATTCCAAACATAGGGGTGACAAAATTATGTTTAAAGGTCACTTATCACTTAGTAGTTCATTATTTTTTGTTTTTATGACATAAATATAAGAAGCGAATTTTCCATTGAAATACTTTGGGTCGTTTCATTCTTACCCCCTTAAGAAATTTGGCCCCCGAAATTTCACTTTACACAAACAGGTGAGGGTACTTCTCCTTTATTGCCTCTTCTGGTTCCCAAGTTGCTTCCTCAAACTTATAGTTCCTCCACAACACTTTGACAAGGCGGGTTGTCTTGTTGCGTAGAACCTTATCACTTCGGTCCAAAATTTTAACCAGCTGCTCCTCATAGGAGAGATCATCTTCCAGTAGTACCACCTCTGAGTTTAATACATGTGATGGGTCTGGTATGTACTTCCTCAGTAGTGATACATGAAACACATCATGAACTTGAGCCATATTTGGTGGAAGTGCCAGATGATAGGCCACGACTCCTATATGGTCAAGGATCTCAAAGGGGCCAATGTACCTTTGGCTTAGCTTCCCTTTCTTCCTGAATCTCATGAATCTCTTCCATGAAGATATTAGAAGGAAGACTTTATCTCCAACATCGAACTCCAAGTCCCTTCGATAGTTGTCAGCATAGCTCTTATGCCAACTTTGAGTAGCTTTGATGTGTTTCTAGATGACTTGAACCTTCTCGGTCATCTCCTGTACAAGATCGGGTCCAAGTAGCTTTCTTTCTCCAACTTCATCCCAACAGGTTGGAGTTATACATCGCTTCCCATAAAGAACTCCATACGGAGCCATCTGAATACTCGAGTGGAAGCTATTGTTGTATGAGAACTCAACCAATGGGAGGTGCTGATCCCATCCACCTTTGAATTCTAGAGAGCATTCTCTTAGCATATCTTCGAGCGTCTGAATAGTCCTTTTAGATACGCCATCGGTTTGGGGGTGATAGGCCGTGCTGAAATTTAATTCAGTACTCAAAGAATGTTGAAGGCTCCTCCTGAACTTATATGTGAACCTTGGATCACGGTCAGAGACAATTGAGAGTGGAACACTGTGCAGTCTCACAACTTCCTTCACATATATCTTTGCAATTTGTTCAAGCGATATGTCTTCCCGAATTGCGATAAAATGGGCAGTACTGGTGAGTCGGTCAACCACAACCCATATCACATTATTCCCCTTTGACGTCTTTGGGAGACCCGTGACAAAGTCCATAATAACATTTTCCCATTTCCACATGGGTATAGGCAATGGCTTCATCATACCTTTGAACTTTTGTCACTCAGCTTTAACTTGATGACATACCAAGCACCTTGATATATATTCCAAAATCTCCTTCTTCATGTTATCCCACCAGAAGTGTTCTATGAGGTCACAATATATCTTGGTACTCCTAGGATGGATAGATAAAGTTGAGCTATTTGCATTATCCAATATCTCCTTCTTTATCCCGGGTGATGAACGAACAAAAATCCGCGTTCCAAACTGAATCACACCATCATCGTCGATATGGAACTCTTGCAGCTTCCCTTCCATTACTGCATTCACCCTCTTTTGTATCTCCACATCATCCCTTTTTGATTCCTTGATCTTCTGTTGGATGGATGGTTGCACAATCATTTGGGAAAGGTAGGATGTTTCCCCTGCCCTTACGATTCCCAAATCCATCCTTTGCATATCCAAGAAGATAGGGTCTTTCTCAATCCTCAACCTGGATAGAGTAGCATGTTCTTTTCTACTTAGAGCATCAACTACCTTGTTCGCCTTCCCAGGATGATAGTGAATAGATCAATCGTAATCCTTGATTAGCTCTAACCATCTCCTTTGACGCATGTTAAGATCCTTTTGTGTGAATATATACTTTAGGCTCTTGTGGTCGGTGTATATGTCACACTTCTCGTAATAAAGGTAGTGCCGCCAGATTTTCAAGGCAAAAATCACAGCTTCCAGCTCTAGATCATGCGTCGGGTAGTTTTGCGCATGGATCTTCAACTATCATGAGGCGTAGGCTATCACATTATCATTTTGCATGAGTACACAACCCAAGCCTTTCTTTGAAGCATCAATGTATATCACAAAACTTTCTCCACTTTTCGGTAGAGTGAGTACAGGTGCAGTGATCAACCTTCTCTTTAGCTCCTTGAAGCTTCCCTCACATTCTTCCATCCACACATACTTTACCCCTTTCCTTGTTAAATTAGTTAGCGGGCTTGAAAATCATGAGACGTTTCTCACAAAATGTCAATAGTACCCAGCTAATCCAAGAAAACTACGGATTTCTGTGACACTAGAGGGCCTGGGCCATTCCTCAATCGCCTTTGTCTTTGAAGGGTCCATAGAAATTCCCTTTCTTGTGATCACATGTCCCATGAACGTGTCTTGATTCATCCAAAAGTCACACTTGCCAATCTTGGCGTACAACTTCTCCTTTCTCAATGTCACCAACACAAGTCTTAGATGTTCTTCATGTTCCTCATTTCTCTTGGAGTAGATGAGAATATCATCGATAAACACTACCACAAATTTGTCGAGGTAATGTCTAAAGACTCTATTCATAAAATCCGTGAAGATTGCAGGGGAATTAGTAAGTCTGAAGGGAATCACCAAAAACCCATAGTACCCAGACCTTATACGGAAGATAGTCTTCTGAATATCTTCCTTCTTCAACTTTACTTGATGATATCCGGAACAAAGATCCACCTTTGAGAAGTATTGAGCTCCTCTTAACTGGTCGAACAAGTCATCAATCCTTGGGATAGGATACTTGTTCTTTATGGTGATCTTGTTGAGTTCCCGATAATCGACACACAGCCGCATGGTTCCATCCTTCTTCTTTACAAAGAGCACTGGCGCACCCCAAGGTGATGCACTAGGGCATATGGACCCTTTTTACAAATTCTCTTGCAGCTGCTTCTTTAACACCTCCAGTTCGATAGGATCCATCCTATAGGGGCACTTCGAGATAGGAGTAGCTCCGGGTATGAGTTCAATTGAAAACTTTACCTCACGATCCGGGGGAATTCCGGGTAACGCTTCGGGAAATACATCACTCTATTCCCTCACGATGGGAATTTCCTCAAGGTTGGAACTTTCCTTCGACTCAACCATTTGGGCGAGGTATGCTTCTTCATAGGGAATCAACACCCACACCATTGAAGGATTTTCAAAGGATATTCATGATCTTCCTTGCATTTGTAGAGGAGCATGGGATGGTTCAGAATATGAAAATATATTTCCTTTTCCCGACAGTTGATATGTGCTCTATATAATGAGAGCCAATCCATTCCCATTATAGCATCGAATTCTACCAAGGGAAGTATTACGAGATTTTCCGGAAGAATCTTCCCACATACGTCAACAGGAGAAGAGTCAAACACTTGGGTTTCAATGATTGAACCACTTGGTGTTTTTACAGATATCTCTACTTCAAGGTTTTGGGGCTTCGATTCTATAGTTCTAGAAAACTTGCAAGATATAAAGGAATGCGTAGAACCAGAATCAAATAAGACTTTTCCCATTCTTGAGTGAATAGGAAGTGTACCTTGTACGACTTCATTATCATGTTCCACCTCCACATTAGTGATGGCATAAGCCTTCCCTTGTTCCTTTGGCTTTGGTGGTTTTTGGCGCTGATTACCCTCGAGATCTCAAGGTTTAGTGCACTGGTTTGAATAATGCCCTAGCTCCCTACAGTTGTAGCATTGAACCATGAGTGGTTCTCTCCTTTCATCAGCTACATTATCCTTCATTTTCATATCTTTTTGAAAATCTTGAGCAAGGTTTCCTTCTTTCCCACACTTGAAGCATTTCCCCATCCCTTTGAGGCAGTTCCCATGGTGCAACTTCCCACATTTTTGGCATGTGGGTCGTTCTGTTTTCTTCCCACCTTTATCACCAGATCCACCATCTTGAAACTCCATCTTTCTTTTCTTATCACCATAGCCATGGGACCATTCTCCAAACTCCATCTCCACTTTGAGATCACACCGAACAACTTCTTCATAACTCCCAAAGTCTCGAATTGTAAGAGCCTTACGAAGATGTGGTTTTAATCCACTAAAGAATCTATCAATTTTTCTATCATTGTTGATAACAAAACCCGAAGCATACCTTGCGGGCCTTGTGAAATTTTCTTCATAGGTTGTGACAGATTCTACTTTTTTCTACTTGAGCTCTATAAATTCTCTCTCCATTTTTGTGCGAAGAGTTCTTGGGAAATACTTGTTAAGAAACATTATCTTAAAGTCATCCCATTCCATCGCTTCAATTTCTTCCCTTGGCTTGGTGTTCTTAACCAAATCCCACCATTGATCAGCTTCTCCATCTAGATGATAGATGGCTTGAGTCACCTTCTTTGTCTCAGAACAGTGAAGCACAAAAAATATCTTCTCCATGGATTTGACCCATTGTTCCACAACTAGTGGATCAGAAGATCCACAAAACGTCAGTGGTCATTGCCGCATAAAACATTCGATAGCTAGTTGCTCCCTCTTTGCTGAAGGAGGATGTTCCCCATTATTATGGTTATTATTCATAACCCGAGATAATTGGGTAAGCATTTCCATGAAGTTTTTAACTACACCTCCAAAATCATTGGGGATGTCGTTCGGGAAATCGTTGCATTGGCCCTCGCAAGAGTTGTTGGCCTGATTTCTCCTGGTTCCCACCATTTTCTAAAATAGAAGAGGTTAGAAAAAAACATAAGTAAGCAAGTCATGAATAACTTATTCATGTAAACAATTATACCAAAATCATAACATATGGGATCCCTAGGTAAATATTCTTGTGTACATATTTGTACTTATTCTCATGCTAGAGGTTTTCTCTAGGGTTTACTAATCCTAATTCCCAAATTAACTAAACCTTTCCTCTGATACCAACTGTAGTGACCCGAACTTTTATTTGATTACTATTACATCATTTCAAAGATAAACAACACAATAGTATTACACATAGAGGATCCAGATGTTTAGTGTCTTGGGAAAACTAGGACCATACATAAAAAAATACAACATCAACCATAAACATTTATTTAATTTCTTCTTCACTAGATTCTTAGTGGCACTTGTCCTCTCCTTAGTACATGTAGCCACCTGAGGATATACATCAAAAGGGGTGAGTTAAAAGACTAGTATGAGGATAGATAAGAACAATATAGCATGGGGTGAGCATAATCATGACATAGGAAGATGATCATGAACATGAGAAGAGCATAAATAATAGACTTGAAATGTGCCAATGCATAAAAATGAAACATCATGTCCTAGTTGTTAACTAACACAAATGCTTGTGAACAAAGCTAGAATCTTGTTCACACATCATTTCACATTTACTCATGAGAGTCATCACTTTACCCAATGCATTGGAGAGCTATATAATTCCGGGCACACCCGTCACATTTAAACATTCATATTGCGCTATATAATTCTGGGCGCACCCGTCACATCATAACATTATCATTATCATGCTTGCCACATAGAACACATATCAAACATGTACATAAATAACCCATGTAATTTAATGGGTTTAATCTCATAATAACAAATTAATAATCTTTGGGTTCCCAAAAGAAAGAGGGAACAACATACTTGATACAAGAACCATCAACCTTGAATGAGAGGTAAAAGGTGAGATCTTGAAAGAAGAGTTCTTTTGGAAAATAATTTGATGGAAATAAAATCTTGTGACAAACATGTATATCCCAGAAAAGTAAAGGAAATGATGAAAAAATGATCTTTGAGGAGTAACCATATCAAAAAATGGAGTGAAAGAGGGAGAACCCGAAGGAAGAAAAATTGGGTTCGAGATTTCCCCTTACCTTGTACTCGAATGCCTCCTTCTCTTTAATGTCCTGTATAATGACATTATATTCATTAATTAGAAAATTAAAGAACCTTTTATACATTAATAGGGTTCATTCTGGTTTCATTATTTCATATTATGTTCCTTTGGATAACTTATAGAGTTTAAAAACATTGATCGGGGATGTTCGTTTTCATGGTTTTCTTGAGCGGTCCACTTGTATTCTTAAATTGATGTTTGGGTAGATCATGGGTAAACATCCAGAACTGATATTACATGTTATTAATGATATTACAGAATCCTGAATTATTTTATAATGAGTTATATTAGATCCATATGGACAAATCATTAGATAAGAATTAAATGAAGATTATTTGGGTTAATTTGAGCGGTTTTTGGATCACAACAAACTCATTTTAACCTTTCACTTAGTAATATGGCCAAAGGTTATTTCCAGAACTTAAAATAGAACATAATACATATAAAATATTCTGGTTCAACCATAAAAATGGTTTCATGACCAGATTGAATGTAGAAATGGAAGAAGAGAACATGTCGTTTTTGAAGGTGATAAATTAACACCACATGAACAACGTTCTCTTTAATAAAATAAAAGGAAGAGGGAAAGGGTGTGGGGTGATATAATATACCATTAGAATCATAAAATTACAGTATATGTATAATAATGGAGTTAAAAAATAATTTGTATTAATATAGGTAGGGAGAGATCAAGAAAGGAACTTGAACTTGAAAGGAAAATTAAAGGAGAAGAGGGAGAGAAATTACCTTTAGAATCCTCCTCTTGAGAACCTCATTAAGGGCCTAAGATTGGTATTTTGATGAGACCAGAAGCTCTTGGACGTGGGGGAGGGTATAGGTAAGGTGTTTGGGAAGAGTTTAGAGAAGGCTTGGAGCTTGAGAGGTGTGAGGAAAAGAGGGAGTGAAGGGTGTCTTTTATAGTGGAGGGGAGAGGGGTTTCCTTAATATAAAATTGATTAGTTTATTAATTTCACCTAAGACAAGGAATAGTGAGTCTTGGATGAACAATAATAGTAAATAAGGCATGTGATTTCGGGATTTGGGTGCTTAAATCACTTGTGATATCAGGAATAGTGGGTTTTAATTAAAATGTATTTATATGGTAAATTAATGTATTCTACTATTCACAAAAAATTCAAGTTTCTCAGAAAAATCCCAAAAATTTACCCCAACCATTTTTCGACTTCTAGAATCCAAAAATGAAGTCCATTTTTCAAAAATAATTTTCTAAATATTATTAATTTAATATTTAATTAAAATCATAATTTACTTAAAAAAATAGTTTTTAAGATTAAAACTGATTTTATAGTTCATTTAAAAATTACGTAGGGTCTTATAAAATTATCTAAAAACTAATAGACATTGATTAAATAATTTATGAATATATTTCAGGGAAATAAATATTCTTTTAAATTAATTAACTAATTATATATTATTATTTATGACTTATAAAATACCAAAATCATTTACTAAGGTCAAATTGTAACTTTCTAAGACGTCTAAATTTTATTTTATTATTCATAGGTAATGTTACTATTATTTAATATTCTTAAGGGTCATATTACTATTCATAAGGGTAGGTTACTATTCACCAAAAATTATTTTTGTTTCATTAAGCTCCATAAACTATCTTGAACACAACCGTGTATGGAAGATCTTTAAAATTCCAAACATAGTGGTGACCAAATTATGTTTAAAGGTCAATTATCACTTAGTAGTTCATTATTTTGTGTTTTTATGACATAAATATAAGAAGGGAATTTTCCATTGAAATACTTTGGGTCGTTACACTACATTTCTATGATAAATGGAAATAACTTTTATATCAAAAGAAAAATTATTTTTTATAAAATAGATTTATCACCTTGAAGGGAAATAATGGATCACAACAACGGTTTCACCATGCGTCGATAATGTTTTTCTCAGAAATACCCTCATTGGAAGAGAAAAAAACAAATTTAGAGGAAAAATAAGGAATCTTATCTAGTTGTGTGAAATATGAATGAGAAAATACAGAAATACCACTAAGGATGAAAATATTAGGTGGTTCTAATGGCTGTCAAAGAGGAAAAACTTGAGGCATGTCTTAGTGGATTAAAAAAATACACCATAAAGAAATAGGTGAAGAGTATTGTGAGTATTCCCAAGAAAATTGAAACAATGGATTTAATGAAAACACACATAAGAATATCCCTACAAGGATCATTTAAAAAGAGGATAAGTTACTAGGGAAGTTCAAGAAGAATTAATGGATAAGAAAAGGATGCATTGAATGTAAAATATATTCTTTCAATAAATAGGTTTTATGGGATGTCTAAAAAAGGTCACTATACTGAAAGTGGTTTGAATATGAGTTATAAATAAATCTTTAAAAAAATGTTTCATGGAATGTGAAGATGAATATTTTTAAAAGTTAAAGGAGTCTAGAAGCTTCTCATGTAAAAAAAGTATCCCAAATCAAGGTATGAGTTTTAAAATCTAATACATATTTTAGGGATAAAAAAGTCATCAATATGGCTTGGAAAATAAAAATAAAATCAGTGATGAGCCAAGGGACCTTACTATAATGAGTACCCAAGAAAGAAAAGCATGTGTATTGTTTTAGGAAACCATGGAAAATATAAAAGATATTGATAAAACATTGGATTCTATAAAAACCATTTTAGACCATAATATGAATTCCAAATTAAAGGATAAAGGGAAACCATTAGCCTATAGTTAATAAATTTCTTTCTAAACTTAAGGAAATGGAAATTATATTCTCTCTATATATTTCAATACTATAACTATTGTTTAAGTGTTTTAGGTTTTGAGGGAGACATGATCCATGAGGATATTTAACTGAAAAATGAAAATGGTATTAAGGTATGTTATAAAGTTATAATTGATGTTTTATTAGTGAAAGTGGCGTATTGTTAAATATATAATTTCAAGTACACGATTGAAATAATAGCAATTAGATAAATCATAATTATAATTAAGGTCTAATTGATGTTTTGGGGTAAAAATTACATATTAATCAATTAGAATCAGACATTGAAGATAAAAGAGGACCCTTTGACAGAGAATAAAAAATAAAGTGTTTTCATGATTTAATTGTTTTTATATAACATGTGATATCATTTGATAATTTTTAGGATATAAAAATCTATTATAGATGGATGAATCTAATACTAGATATCATATATATATTTTTTGATAGATCTGAAACATTCAGGGGGAGTTTTTATCTGAATATTCCGAAATTGTTGTCCATATAAACTAAGGAATGAAAATTGATAGAGTAATGTGGGAATAATTTTGTCAATTTTGGGTATTTATATGATATTTAAAGGAAAAAACCTAGAATTAATCACACACTTATTGATTCATGGTTTATTCACTGATGGTTTTTTTAAAGTGTGATTGAGTAGACAAGGAGATTTCCTTAGTAGATTCTAATATTCCATGGATTCTTGAAACTTTTACAAGTGAGTGAAATTGATAAAATTGATGTTACTAAATTAAAATATCATTTCCTACACCAAGTTTGAACTCAATTAGCTTTTAGTTTTTATTAATTATTTGTTTCTATGTTCTAAGTATACCCAGTAATGATATTTGAGAATATAAAAATCACTGAAAGATTCTTTTTAGGGACATATGGGGAGAATAAAAGTTATGTGCATTAAAAGTTAAAATATGTGTATGAGTTTCATATAATATGGTGGGATTAGTCTTCCTTAATCTTATTCAAGTAATTTTTGGAAAAATGGGGAGAAGATAAATTGGGAATACCCCTATGTACATTATTGAAAAATGAGACAAGTTTCATTGAGATAACACATGGTATTCATGGGATCAAATACTTGATTGATTTGTGTCGTTTGAAATTAAGAATATATGGAGAGTATGGTAATAGATTTAAATATATTTAACTTGTTCCTTGATGCATTTTTTTTAAAATATTATATATATATATATATTAACTATAATTGGGGATATTATTTGTATTTGATGGAAAAGGGAGTGTTTAGAGTGTTGATGAATCTAATAGGTGATAAAAGAACATAATTAAACCTCATGAATATTATGAGTTATAAGTTTTGTGTTATGTTTCATGGAATTCATTGGATTCATGAACGTTTTTCCAAAACATCCAAAGGGAGATATTGTTTTCATCTAATTAGATTTAGCACTAATGTGCATTGGACTTGTTATCAACCTTGACATGACGAGTTAGAGCATATTGGATTTGTTTCTCATCATGTAAAAAGTTGTTTGAGGCATTGAATTTCCCATTGTAGTATATATTGGAGTTCTATATTAAAGAAAACTTATCATGAAGGATTTTATAATTAGTTGTAGTTGTATTTGTAATAACAGGCGATGTAAAGATAAAATTCCAAATAGATATTACATGAATAATATTATATCATATTAGGATCCCAAAATTTCTATCACATGTATTTTATATAGATAAGGTTTGATGATTTTTGAAGGAGTTTGAGGAGTATGTAATAGTAAGTATTGGACTATGATATGATTGAAAATTTATCCCTGATAAAGATTAATTCATTGACAACATGTGAATACTTGGCCAACATAAATGAGCATTAAGATATATCTACACCATATAAAGTTAGTGAAAATGTTTCAGCACCATGAATACCTTTCTACATTCATAAATGAGTGGTTTTGGAGGTTTTTGAAGGTTTTTAGGAAATTTATATATGTAATTGAAGTAAAGTAATAATTATCTTGAAAATTCATGTAGGCTTAAAGAATTTTAGAGTTACATAAATGAGTAAACAATGGGAAAAGTTAGTTTCATGAAAAGGTATGTTGTGTCTATGGAGGTTTCACAAATTAGGTATAAGTAAAGTGAAGTTTCCGAATTAAAAGTTTTCATGAAGTGATAAATTATGGAGGTTTATTTTAAATACTTATGCCCTATAGAAGAGATATAAAAATGAATTGGATGAGTAAGATACTGAGAGCGATAAATAATTTAATTTTTACAAAGGGGAAGTTTTGTGAAAGGGTCATGTGAACCACTATACTTTTCAAGTAACTTGTGGTAACCACTATATTCCACAAACATACTATTTTCATGAATATTTTTTATCTATGAAGGATAGTATTTCAAGAAAGGAATTAACTTGAATAGATTCTTACATATGTATTTAAATCAATACACATATGGGAATATAAAGTTTTATGAATGTATGTATTTTAAATTCATAATAAGTGAAAATATAGAAAGTGAATTAGCACTTATTAAATTCCTTTTCGAAGAAAGATGTTATTACTTACAGAAACATTAATTATTATCAAAGAATGTGAGGTTTCTTTTAT
The DNA here is from genome assembly GCA_963277665.1 of Viscum album. NCBI lineage: Eukaryota > Viridiplantae > Streptophyta > Magnoliopsida > Santalales > Viscaceae > Viscum > Viscum album. Next base: position 559,368,683 of record OY728138.1, read on the forward strand.
GGAGTATTGCATATGTCATGTATGGAATAGTAGTGTATGAATATCAATAAAAACCTACCCATAATTGGTACAAAAAAAGATTGTGAATTCATGAATTATCATGTGTGTTAAAGAGTTATCCTCTCTGGAGAAATAAGAATAGGATAAAATAAAGGGGTGACCCTTGAAGAAAAAGAGTTACCTTGGGTGAGGAGTGACTAAACCCAAACATGTTGTAAAGAAAGTGACCCTTGGGCAGTAGTGCACTATCCCTAAATCTTGTCAGGGGATTTAATGTACTTATTAGCGTGACCTAGCCTAAATCCACTACTGAAAGTGATTTAGTTGATTCTGGTACTTGTGTACATTTTTATTGTATTCCCCTTGTATAATCCTAGTTTGAGTGAAATAAGTAAAATTATTATGTCATTTGTGCATGATTTATTTACTTTCTTCAAAACATAAATTAGTGTGTGTAGGTTATTTAACCATTAATTATATTGTATTGAGGAAAATTTTAATAACATATCAACTGGATCATCATTGAAAGAAGAATATAAGAGTAACCTACTGAAAATGATGTTAAGATCATTTAGGGATGTGAGAGTTTAAAGATTAAGTAGTGCAATTATAATGAGTTTTTAATACCCAAAATTTTTCTATAGTAAATAAATTTTTTATTAAAATTATTATGGAACAACGTAAATTCAATTATTTCATCATAATAATACAAGAAATCATAATACAATATATAATTAGGAAATTACATTAATAAAAAAATTATAAAAAAAAGTAACATACAATTATTTGTTAATGATATAATTAATAATTAATAATTTAAATATATCAAACAATAAAAATATTTAATTAAAAATATGAGCCTTATAATATAAAAATATTACTTTTCTAATTTTAGGGAAAAAATTATTGATCTCTAAATACACTAGTGTTTTTATTTAATAATTAAATTTTAAATAGATAGATAATTATTTTCATAAAAATGGACTTCAAATTAGGAATTAACACATCAAACATAGTCAATGGTGATTTTTTTTATAATAATATAAGACAATCAAATTTTTTGGTAAAAATTAATGTATGATATGAATATACAGTATGTATTATGAAAACATAATGACTTAAAAATGCTATATTAAGTAATATAGTGTCTTTCTTGAACAAAAAGGGTTTTATTCATTAAATAATGTATTTTAAAGTAAAAAAATAAATTTCCAAACCTTTAATGTTTCTTCCAAAACATAAATTGTATTTATAATATCTTAAAAAATATTCTCTAAGAATAAGAATCATGTATGCATCCAAAATAATATATTAAAATTATTTTAGTTCTTAAATAATTTAAATTTAAAATAAATCCCCACTTGTCAAATACCATGGGCTAAAACCATGGGATTTCTATTTATTTTTTATTAACCTTGATTACAAGGGCTATGTTTTGATATTAATAAACAAACCCCCATCATTTTCACTAAATACCTACCCATCCTCCTACTCTTCTTCATTATAAATTCACCTAACATGGTTATCCTCTCATTTATCTCCCAAGAGTTTCTCTAATGAGTTTATAAGCTTCTAAGTTGTTCTTATCATTCTTTAAGTAACTTCATTCCAAGTTAAGGGTTCTTAATACACCTCTTTCCTTTTCTAATGTAATCATTTTATTATAATATATTTTAAAATATTTTTTAATATATATATTTTCATGTAGTTCCAAGGAATTATCATCCATTTAATATATATTTAAATTAGATATCACTTATTCCCTCTCATTATAACCTTTACCTATACTGCTGTTATGATGATATAAGTGTCTCTAGTCCCTTACTATCCTTTATTTGAGTAATATTATCCAATTAATTTTCTTTTCAGTATAAACTTTTATTATGATTCATTTTTATAAATTACTTATCATATTATCAATTATATACCTCCATTCCCTCACATTATACTACCTTCATAATCCATTAAAATTATCAAACATTAGTGGAAACCCAAGGGATAAAATAAAAATACAGGAAACCATCCCAAAATTTTGGACATGTAAATATGGTTTGGTTTACTAGAAAAAAAATCCATTTCTATATACAATAAGTGAATGTATAATCTGACTTAGATGCACCTCGGGTTAATGAACATGAAAAATGTTGGTTGGGTATTAACTTGATCATCACTCAGTTTATAAAAATTCCACCTAAATGCTTACCTGTTTTGATACTTTTATGAGATATTCTTTATATGATTCACAAGATCTTTACAAACCATAATAAATGATTTAAAGATATTGTTTCAAAATATTTTCTATTTTTATATTTAAACCATGAAATTACCTTACACCATTAATTCAGGATCATTCCATTGATCAAGGAATTTTCATTACATTGTAAATATTCTATAGTTTTGAATTTGATTTATGCATAGTTACTTATATAGTTCTATTATTCCATTGAATATGGAAATATTAACAATCCACATATCCATTATTTATACATCGACAACTATTAATTACAAAACTATGATTATGAATAGGTTTTATTATGTAATATTATGATATGTATTGTTTATCCATTCTATTCAATTAATGGATACATAGAACTTATTATGTGATAGGTGGTGCCTAGAATTATATAAACCCTGAATGTATCAGTAGGTATCATGAGACTAACTAGTTCAAAATTTGATATAATCCTTACCTGTTTATGTATGATGTATTGTCACATGGAAACTTCAGTATGTTTATGATGTCTGAAATTATGTATTCCATCACTATGAGATCAAATATTCTTAACCAAGCATTTATTTATTGTTATGTAATCCATGAATATATTATAATCACAGTTCCATTAGTTATGGAATTTATTTATTCCTATAATATTATTGATTCCATTATTTTGTATAATAAGTTCCACTATATGTTACCCCTTACTAAGAATCCAAGATCACCCATTTATATTGTTTCCTATTCCCCTAGGAGACAATGAATATTACTATGTGTGACATATTTATTTACGTGGAGAAAAAACTCTATGTATTCAGTTGATGTGACTTTTATTTTTCAATGCAATGCAATGTTCATTTATCTATTTAGTTTTCTGAGACCGCTAAACTAATGGATCCTATGTATTATGATCTATGTATTCTATAAACGTATAATAAAATAACCACAATATCTAGTTTATTGGAGTCAGGATGTTACAATGTTTCATACCTTAACTTATCCCCCCTATTAGGCTATTCCACATTAAAGGCCCTTGTAGGACTAACAATAAGGTTTTCTTCGGTATGTGAACTTTATGGAGATGGATGTGGTGATTTACAAATATTTATATACCCTTTTATTTCTATCAAGTTATGAATTAAAATTAATACTATTGACATTAGATTCTATGAGTCATAACCTCTTCTAAGAGTCACTCAATGAATATGAGAAACAGTCCTTGGTGGAGTTGAGTGGTGAATTTTAAGCTGACCTATGATAATGGGGATTTATCTATGTCTCTGAGTTTCCTATTTTTTTAAGTATATTTAGCATTTTACTTTTGGTTACCTACCTATTCTAGGGTTTTGAGCACACATGTTGTTTTATCATTCCTTTATGTTTTTGGGGTATCCTACTGGGAATCGTTATACTCACCCCTTTATCATCCTCATTCCAACAAATTTTGTGTCCATGAAGATGATTTATAATTCAACAATAATCCTAAAAAACATGGAAATGGTGCATGCTATGCATAAATTATTCTTTTTGGAACTTATTGGTGATAATTGGTGGTAGTTTCTATTGTCATACTCTTCCTAGGATTTCTTAAAATGAGGAAGTATTTTCCCTTTATCATGTGTCTAATATTATTTGGGGTATTTACTTTTGTATATGTTATTTTTAGGGTATTCCATATAGCATTGTACAAGATATCTATTGTAACGTCTCAACCATCCTTATTGAATTGAGAAGAAGTGGTGGTTCTACTAGGCCTTAGGTGACATCCCCAAGACACCAAATCTAAAAATAAATTCTATGGGCATCAAATAATTTTAGGGGATTATTTTTTCCTTTAGGAATAAAATATCCAAAAATGATAACAAACAAATATAACCAATAAACATTTAATCCTCTACATGATGCATGAAAAAAATACAACCAAAATCATAACCAACAATAATAACCATATCAGTGCTACAAAGGAAGTGAAAGTCATAATTCCAAAAGAAAACAATAATAAAGACATCAAGGCAACTAACTCCCAAATATATCAAAATATTCAACTCCACATGACATTCCCATGGTATCTAGAAGCTTCAAAAAAGAACTTGGATACCTCACCTTTACTTATGTCTAGATAGATAACATCTACAAATGGAAAATAGTTTCCATGCAGGGGGTGGGTCTAAACTCAGTAGGTTTTCGAAAAATACATTCTAACTCATGAAACTTGGATAGGAATCAGTTATCACATTTTATATAAAACAATTTTAAAAGTAGGTAATTTTTTTACATCAAAATAACAATCAAGTTTCAAGGAAAATATTTACAAAGCATAAAAAATTTCTCAATTATTTTTCATACCTTTAAACATGTCTCCACACACACACATGCATGCCTAGGTGACATTTACATACTCATGAGAGGTATCTCATTGATCCACCAGGTCATCACAAGGTGACTAATACCAGGGGATACAATAGAAGATTCCCATTCCATAGGTTCACATCTATGAATGCAATCACAACAACCATGTATGCCAAATTCCATGAAAAAACATTCCACATGAAAAATATCATTTCTTAAATCATTTCAAAAAACATTTTCCATGTGTCAAAATAAAATCATAATTTTAAAATCATGATTTCAAAATTATAACCAAAGAGAATTTTACAAGAAAACATTCCATTTTTTACAAATTCATATACATAAAACAAAAGAGGTTTAAATAAATAATCACACATTGATTTCACAACAATTTCAATCAATTAATTTAAATAAAACTAAGACTTTAAGTTCTGAATCAACTGGATATGATAGAGATTCCACCTACCTCTCAATGGTTAGAAAAAGTGAATAATGAAACTGTAATTATTTTTATCTGGAATTAGATCTTATTTCCTTCAATAAATTCAAGAATATATCATCAATATTCCCATAATAGAACATAGATCTATCCATAACAGACTATATTAATGGTTCTAGGAGATATATGAATACTATATCTAAGAATAACAATAGAGAATTATTACTTATCAAAGAATTCATACCACTAACACACTTTGATTTTCCTAAGAATCACTTCTGGATCGAAGGGGATCACCTATCAAGCCTAGGAATCAGAAGTAATTCAAGATTCTGAAATAGCAGGAAACTAAATAGGGCCTTAGGATATAATTTAGATTATAACAAAAAAAATTTGGGGTTCCAACTATACACTACATGGTTAGGTTGCACAAAATGGAAAACCATGCAGTGCTATTGTCTCAAGCTAACCCCTTGCACAGTTGGATCACACAGTTATGGAAACCATATACCAACCATTTTTTTCCTTCTATTTAAATTTTCATGGTAATCCTTAGGCACTCAAATGGTTTATAAAAACTATTCACTAGTCGTGCACCAACCAAGTGAACATTATCCTCCATTTCATGGTTTCCTGGAGATGTTGCATGGTTTCTACTAACCATACACAAAACTTTAACCTCTATAAATGCCTCTAAAACATTAAAAACCACTTAAAACCACCTGAAATATAATTCCAGTATTATATAGACTCAAAATATATAAATAAAGGGTTAATGTACCTAAAACTAGGAATTGAACATTCTCCCCATCATTAACCTTTCCAACCCTGGAAAGTAGAAAACAACATTGTCCTAAAAGTGTTTGGGCCATTATTCAAATATCTCATTTTCACACTCCCATGTTTCTTCTTGAATCTGACCATTTTACCATAAAACCCACAATATACCAATGATTATGCCACATAATATTTCCCCTGCCTATCCAAATTCACACCAACACATGAATCAATGAAGAATCCAACTCTAGGTCATTATGATCCCATTGGATCACATGATTAGGATCAGGTTATTACTTTTCAACTAAGATACCTGAAACACATTGTGCACTAAAATGAACCTTGGTTGAAAATATAACCAATATTACACCTCACCAAATCATTCAAGTTTCTCAAAATAGCCTATGTACCATGGGGAAATATTTCCATGCTTACCAAAATGATAATTCCTAAGTCCTAGAGAGATTGTCAAGAAGACATGATGACTCACCTCAAATGAAAATGGTTACCAATGATGATCCACATATGATTTATAATTAATTTGATCCATCTACATCATGTTTAAAATCAACGGAATATTCTCTATTTTATCTTTTACTAGGATCGGTCTAATCAGTGAAGTCTCACCCATTTCCACCCATCAAAGTGGATAATGAGATGGACGCCTATAAATGATTCAAAAGGATCCATATATATCAAGGCCTGTTGGATATTATTGTATGATAAATCCATTAATAGTATATTATCCCCTTATAAGCCACTAAAATACATTACACAAGCCTCAATAATGTCCTCTAATTTTTGGATCATCCTTTGGAGTTTTCCGTATGTGTGAGGATGATAATATATGATCATAGTGATCTGGGTTCTAAGGGATTTATATAAGGAATTAAAAAAACATGATACATGAACCTAGGGTATCGACTATATACAATCAATAATTGAATTCCATGTATCTTTAAAATATATAGAATATAGATTTGGGAAAAATATTCCACCGTATTGGTTTCAAGAATATGTATAAAGTGAGTTAAATTTATGAGACAATCCATTATCAAACATATGGAATCATGTTTATATCTATTCTTAGTAAACCTATAATAAAATATATTTCTATATGACCCTATTTACACAAGAATTGGTAAAGAATTCAATATACTAGATAACTGTTGATGCTTTTCCTTAATCTGCTGATAGGTTAGGCATCTCAAGGCAAAATCTAGTAATTTTCTCTTTATTTCATCCCACTAAAGTCATGCTTTCAGTACTCTTTACATTTTCTATATTCTAGGACAGTTAATCCATCTCAAATAATGGTAAGTTGAAAGAATCTATTATTGATAAGACAAAGGCATGAACATCCAATATCTAAAACTTAACACTGAAATCCCATATAGCTTCCATCCCCAATGGTCTCCCCACCATTTAGTTTTTATGGCATGGTTACACATTCCATATTAGATGTTCGAGCATTGCTAATTTATGCAACCAAATCAAGAATAACAGAAACTTGAAAGAAAACTATAACATTACCTTGATCTCAACAATACATATCCATATCATATATGACTGAAATAAGATTCCATTAATCCAAAGCCTCTCTAGAAAACCGAGCATATGAATTTGTACTCAAAGAATATACTAAAAAAATTTACTTTCCTGGTGTATACAACAGGTAAAAGTCAAATATTTTCAGATATTTAATCCATATTCATTGTCTCAGATTTAGATTTTTTTATGGGAAAATGTGTTTCAATCTCTTATAATATGTAAACACCATAAATTTATCACAAAAATATAATGACACTGAGCCTCCAATGCATGGACTACTGTTGCTAACTCTAAATCACATGTCCAGAATCTAGAAAAATGTGGATAGGTGCTAATATAAGTCTTACTAAAAGTTATTCAATGGATATATGACGTTCATTATTCCATTTTAAAGAAACACTCATCCCCATCAAAGCTATCATCAATGAGGCCAAACCTGAAAAATCATATAAAAAATATTGTTAGGATCCCACTAATCCAAGGATACAATGTTTCTTAAAGACATTATTTGGTGGTTTCCAAGAGATAATAGCTTCTATCTCTTCTGGATTAATAGAAATACCATTTTTAAAAATGACATATCTAAGGAAACACAACTCTTATATAAATAAATCATACTTTTATAACTTATCATAAATGTGATGATCTAGAAATATACCCAAAAATATAAACAGGTGTTTCTCATGATCCAATTTTATCTATGAATATACCATAATATTTTCAACAAACATTAATACAATGGAATTCAGATACCTCTAAAATATTCAATTCATCAAATACATAAAGACAGATGGTGAATTAATATGAAAAAAGGAATAACGACATATTTATAATGGAAATATCTTCTTATGAATGATATATTCAAAATATTATACTTCCGAACGTTCAATTGGTGTTATCCTAAACATAATAAAATTTTAGAGAAGTACTAGGATCCCCTCAATTGATCAAATAGGTCATTGATTCATGCAATAGGATACAAATTATTTATCGTAACTTAGTTAATCTTATAAAAATTCACACAAATACTAAGAGTTCCATCCACCTTTTTTACAAAAATAACTGGTTCCACCTATATAGATGAACTTGGTCGAATGAAACCTTTGCTTTACAACTCTTCCAACAGAACTTTTAATTACTTCATTTATATTTGTTCTATCTGATAAGATAGTAGTGAAATAGGATAGGTCCCTGGTAAGAGATCAATCATAAACTACACTTCTCTTTTGGGTGGAAACTTTGAGAAATGTTCAGGAACAACAAGAGGGAATTGGTCAATGATAGTTGGAAAATATTTATTTCTTATATCCTCTATAGATTGTAAAAGTTGTAATTTTCAACTGATAAGAGATAGTTATAACAACCAGTGCCAAAATTTTGGCTCCACCATCCTTTACATCCAAATATCCTCTAAAGAGATACTCAATTCCATGTAGAGATGTGAAACTAACCTTTCAGGCATACAAATTGATGTGGGCATAGAATGATGTCAGCTGAACCATACACAAAATGAATTCATAGACATCTATCTCAATAATATATAATTCCCAAAGTAACTTAGCACCATAAATAGTTATAGAAAAAAATTTACACACAAATATCAACACTCTATTTGGAGAAGAAGATTTTAAAGTTTCAAAACAAAAGGCATAATCTCAACATGTAAATCCATATGATTAACTACATGAGAAAAAATATATCAGTGGGACATGCCTATATAAAAAAATCTTGCATAAAATTAGAATTCAAAAGAATCATACCTCTCACCATTCAGGGACACGATTAATTATACTTGATCACTTTATCAAATCTATACAATTTATTTCTCATTGTGCTTTGATGTTTGTTACCCTATTAATATTTCATAGGTTTAGGAGTCATAATATTTCTAGAATAACCTTATATTTCTCGGTTCTTATGATGAGAATTATTTGGATACACTCATCCCATAGAAGAATATGATGTTTGGGAACCATGGGATGTGTCTCTATAAACAAACCTTAGTGCACTGTGACAATAATATTAAAGATTTACCATCTGATTACAATTGTGACATACTCTAAGTGGTTCTATAAAATGTATTTTTATATGCTCCAAATAATCACATTGGAAATATGCCATATTATGTTTTGGTCAAGGAGGAATATTTATTGATCCCATGGTCTGATTTTGAGTGTCACATACATAACTAATTTTAAACTTAAATTTCATTTAATATCTATTCATTCTTTGTTTTATGGGTTTCTCATTCATTTCTGGAGGAAAGGGTGCGTTTTCATGATTTGGGCCAAATCGAGAGCTCATTTCCAGATTTAAAAACCGATTTTGATTAATTTATAACTATTTAATTTTTAAATATTTTTCACCAATTCCACTTCTAAAATATTTTCCACTGACCTTTTAACACCAAAAATGCATTTTGAACCCCTTAGAAATCCATAACAATGTGGTATTTGGGTTTTTATTTAAGAATTGGGCCAAACCGAAATCCCATTTTCCAGTTTTAATTTTTTTTTTTTAATATATTATTCATTATAAAGAATTTTTCAGTGATTCTACCTCCCTCTCGACCCTAAGATTCCCAGGCGCGCTCCCATTGACTTTAGCCCCTCCTTGGAACTCTTTGAAATCTCGAATTAGGACATAACTTCATAGGGTGTCTCAAATCGTCTAGAATTGAAGAGGTAAATTAATCCCTTCTTAAATCTCTAAATTCTTACTATTTTACCACCATTACAGTTCCTAAATGACCTAATAAATCTTGTTCAAACAACCCCTGAATTTTGGCTATTTTCAATTTCAGATACGGTTGTTTTGGAGTGATTACTTCAGAATACTTCAAGTATGTGAGTCCATTTCTTTCCTCTTTCAAATTGATTAGGGTTTCATTTATTTTTGTTAGGGTTTATTCCCTCTTCCTTGATGTAACAAATGAAAAGGGGGTAGGGTTTTGGACCTAAGGTTTAACCTTGGGGTTTCTTTTCCAATTATTGATGTTTTAGGTTTGTTTTAGGTCCTTATTGGTGCGGCGGTGGTGCAAATTAATTTTCACACGGTGATTCAAGGGGTTTCCTTAATTTGGTAGGTGATTCCATAGTGCATGAAATTTTTGTGACTTAGCTTTCTTTGTTTATGGTATTTTAATTTTTATTTCATTTTAATGTTTCTGTAAAAATTGGTTTTAGTTGCATTTATAAAGCAAATGAATTTTTAGTTCCAATTTTTGGTGAAATTGGGCGGTTTTGATACAAATTTTTTATTGGTTCATTTGAGGATGACCAATAATTACTTAGTGGATTTTATTTAACTGTATTAGGACTTAAAATAATTTTTTTAATGTTTATTCTTTTTGTTTGTTGCTGAGAAAGTTTGTTTAAATGGTGTTTGGGAAGCAAATGGGCTTTAAGTGCCATGTTTGTGTGAAAATGGGGGGTTTTAAAAGATATAACTTCTTGGTTCACATGAGGCTACCCCAAAACTGAATTGTTGGTTTCATTAAAGTTTATTGAACATCCATTTTGTTTTGGTGACTTAAAATTGTGCACATAGTGTGCAAAGTGGATATTTCCAAGAGTTTGGGATGCAAAACAATGGGATATTTTGAGAGGTTGTTTTATTGAAAATCAAAATGTTTTGTTGTGTGTTTTAAATGGTATAAAGTATGTATAGCTACTGTATTGTTTTTTTGTGAACATTATTGGTGTTTTATATGAAAAATGATGTGTTTTTTGCTGAAATTTTTTGAGCACAAAAAGGGGAATCCCGGGTACGTAGGTGGGAAGATATTTACTAGTACGACTGGTGAACCAGATGGGTTGTGTCCCTATTTCACTGAGAAAATGGATAACTAAAACTCTAAATAAACTATGTGGATGATTTTTGGGTACCACTAGGTTATGGGTATGTTCCCCACTAGTGGCTCGTGCATGGGAAATGATTGTGACTTGGATACTTTACACCGAGGTACGAGGTACATAGGGCCCGAGATTATCTAGTTGCCTAGGGGTGTTCCCGGTGTTGGTACTCATTGGAATTGTGGTATTTAACCTTGTATTGGGGTGTTTTTGGAATTAATTTACATTATATCACATGTCTATTTAAATGTGTGAACATTCTGAAATCTTTATCTTGAAAACTATTATAAATTGAAAGTTGCATTTCCTGGATTTTATCACTGCTTTACTTTGCGTATTAAAACTGCTTGTTTTTTCACATTGTATTGAATTCTATTTGGAATCATTGGGTGGTATCCTATTGGGCTTAGGCTCACACCCTACTTACACCCCTTGGGTTTAAGTAGACTTGGTTATGTTTGACTCAGGTAAAGGAAAGGCTAAGGGTGATGGCGGTTCAGGGTGTTAGTCCTCATCCTTGAGGCAGATTTGTAGAGAAGACTTGTGGGCGATGAACCTTAGTCATGTGGAGTCCTTGGTGATATTTTTCTACTATATTTATTTGTATTTGGACCACTTGTAGTGTCTTTAAACAAATTTATTCAGATCTGGTTTTGTTAATAAATTTTTAGTATGAAAATTTCAGATTCTGATTATTGTATTTTTTGTTTTATGCTTTCATACTCAGGTAAATCGTTCCCAAACCAGATTTTTTGATACCCGGGCACTTGTTCCAGCCCATGGGGATAGGGAAAACCCTTCGGGCCTTTGCATGGGATGGGTTTGGTGCCGGTAATAGTGGAGACTATATTCGGTTCGTGACAAAATGACATCACAGGGAGGTTAATGTTTTTGGGTTATATTGCTATTTTGGGATGAGTCGGGATAGAGAGGAGCTAGGACTATCGGGGCTCGGGGTTTTGGTTGTGAGTAGGGCGCCTGGCTCACACCTCTTATGGAAGACCTTGAGTCACCAGGGGATGTTGGAATTTACTGATTGACTTCACTTCCAGGTGAGACGTGTGGGCTGCAGACCACACGTGGACATCGGGTGGTGTAGTAGTTGTTTTTTATTACTTGAATGTGTTTAGAAGATTTATATTGGATGCATTTGATTAAAATTTCCAGAATTGTGGTATTTTTTTGTGACTGTTGCATTTTGTAGCAACATGCCTCCCCGGAAAGCTCCCACGTGCCCACAGGAGGAAGCTGAAGAGAGTTCTCCCACACCAATTGATCAGAGGCTCATGGAGGCTGTGCTTCAGGCTATCCAAGATTTGGGATAGGGACCATCTCCTGCTCCTACTCCTATTAGGGTAGAAGAGACATGTCCTAGAATAGATAAAGCACAAGAGTTTCTGAAAAACAAGACTTCTACCTTCCGAGTCAGCTCAGAACCCCAGGAAGCAGAGGAATGGATCGAGAAGATCGAGCGTATGTTTGAGTTCCTGGAAACACCCGAGGAACTCAGGGTGAAGTGTTCCACCTTTCTGTTGGAGGGTCCCAACTGCAAGTGGTGGGAGTCAGTGCTTCAGACTGGGAAGGATGAGCAGATGCGCTGGGGAGATTTCAAGGCTGTCTTCAATGAAAAATATTGCCCTGAGGTGTTGGCTTATGCTACATCTAGAGAGTTCACAGAACTTGTTTAGGGGAATCTATCTTTGATGGAGTATGCTAACCATTTCACTGAGTTGGTTCAGTATGCTCCAGAAATTTTCTCTAATGAGCAGGCAAAGGCCCATAGGTTTGAGAAAGGCTTGCGACTAGAGATATACTCCCAGGTGTTCTTTTTTAAGATGAGGACCTTTTTTGAGGTCGTTGATTGGGCGTGCATAGTGAAGATTGATAGGAAAGGCAGGTCTGGTTTCTATGGTTCAGTATCAGCAGTGGGCAGTGGTATCTCCTCAGAGAAGAAAAGGAAGAAGGAGGATCATGTGAAGAAAGGAGGTGGCAGTTCAGGTCACTTGTAACGTCCCGGTTTCGGGTACCACTCAAAGGGTGCCCCAAACCCGGTTCGCCACATGACCTCAAGCGCATTTCCCCAAATTCCAGAGGCTGCTAACTAGCTGTAAGGGACCATGTATGATAGTGGGGAAACTATGCCCTCATTTGTCAAAGTGTAGCACAACGGAATATGACATAAACATACAACAATAGCGGAAGCAATAAACATACACAACTGAAATAAAAAACTGCAGTAGATATAACCAAACAGTGTATAAAATGATGCAACTTGTCTCAAGTTCTAAGAAAACAGCCAGAACATGTTAGAAACAGTACAATACAGTACAATACAGAGTGCAACAAAACCAAAACAAAATAGCTGGTAGAATCGCGAGCCTAAGCCCGGTCCCATGCTCCCCTACTCCTCAGCGGCAATCAAGTACCTGTATAGGGAGCCTTTCCCTTATCTACACCTGCAAAAACGTAATCTATTTGGGCTGAAAAGCCTGACCCAAACAAGGTGTGAGAAATAAATTCCTAATAGGCATCCACCAAAGGCCCCTGCCGAACTGTGTGAAAGCATGAAACAACAGTGTGCAGTAGTAAAAATGCAATAAATTAAGCAGTACTGAAGCAACTAACTTAACCAGTTATATTGCCATTTTAATATCCATTTAATCATTTAATTAGAAATACCACCACAATGAATATTCTAGGTAAAACAGCCAATGTCCTCAGACACGTCCAATTCCTACCCTTGGGAAAAGAGAAACCAAACTAAGAATCTAACCACAGGCACACGGTATTTGCCCACAGGTGTAAGAAGTGTCGCCCACAGGCACAAAATCAACTGCCCACAGGCACAGAAGAAGTTTCCCTCAGGCTAGGTAGTACAATGCCCACAGGCTAATCACAACACTTCCCTCAGGCTAAACAGGTAACCGGGCCATGCCCAATATGTAAATAAACATTCAATTCTCATAAAATTCCTCTCAAGGCAAAGTAATGAATAATTTAAACATGACATACCCTCAGGTATCCTGGACAAACGGTTAAACAGAGGAACGCACCCCCGGGGTGGTCCTGGATCCAAGCAGTGATCCCAAATAGCATTTTAATATCACAATTAATTACCTATACAATTATAGGTATTTAAAATAGCCACGACCTCAGCCATACAACACCCCAAATATGGGTTTGTAGCTCAAAAACACACAAAACACACGAAATTTGGAAAATAAACACCAAGCCACCTACTTTTAATGCCAACGAACGTTATACGTGAACGTTGATTGCAGAAACGCCCAAGAATGATGCAGATATGATGAAGAAGAAAACCCATTTAAACATAAATTACTTTCCCTCAGGAAAGAACTGGTAATAATGGCTTAAGGATAAGGGAGAACTCACCCGCGCGGTTCCAGGGAGATCAACTGTAAAGAAAATGGATTCCAGATGTGCGCTCGGTGGATCCTTGAAGTTTCGGCCATCCCTCCCGAGCTCTCTTTCCATTCTAAGCCTTCCCTATGAATAGGGGAGGATACTTCCCATTTTAAGTGAAAAAAACAAAGTACACAGAGTGTACTTCCAAGTACACGGCGTGTACTTCCCATTTTTTAACTGTTCCTCTGGAGGCTTCCCGCCAGCGTGACACTATTCACCTAAAGACATGAATACACGACGTGTCTTCATGAGTACACGGTGTGTGTTTCCCCATAGCTGGCCACCTCCTTACTATTCTCCTGCCGACTGACTACACAGTGTGTAAGGGATCACTACATGGCGTGTATTTGGTTCCTACACCCTTCATCCCCAGTATGGCCACACGCCCCGTGTACCCATCCCACACGGCCAAAAGTAAACGGCGTGTGGAAAAAGTACACGGTGTGTACTTTCCAAAATTTGGGATTTTCCCCATTTTCCATATTTTCTCAAAAACACTTAAGGAAAAGAGAAAAGAAGAAACCCATACCTCAAAATAAGAACCGGGTTCTTACATCACTCTTCCAGGTAGTTTTCTTCTGCAGCTTCTGATGCGAGATCGGTCATGTGCCACTAATGTGGGAAGCCCGAGCATATCCGACCAGCATGTCCACTTACTCTGAAGACTTCCTACTAGTGTGGAGGTATGGGGCATTTGCAGCGCTTCTGCGGTGTGGTACATCCACTCCCAAGTGGGGTAGGGTCAGTGGCTTCAAGAGGAGTGCCAGCACAGTCCGAGCCATCGAGGACTGGGGGATCTCGATTTGGCGATCATGGTGGTAGGGCAGGATCATCTTCTGGGTAGAGCTAGTTCAGATCACATCCATATACTAGCGGTCGTCCTCAGGCAGATCCTGGACATCTCCATGTAGTGGATCAGGAACCAGCAGGATCAAAGGCGGGACCGTCGATAGTTCGAGGTACCATTCTGATTGCATCTTCTATAGCTACTTATCTTTTTGTTACTGGAGCCTCTGTTTCATTTATTTCTGCCCATTTTGTGGACATGCTGAATTTACCAACTGAGTTGATGTATTTCACGATGGAGTTGGTGACACCACTGGGAAAGAAGAAGGAGCATGGCCTCAGGTGCCCCTTGTGTGCGATTTCTGTGTCAGGGGTTGAGATAGAGTGGGACCTCCTGGTTCTAGATATAGAACGGTTTGACATAATACTTGTCATGGATTGGATAGTACACTTCTAGGCACACATCTATTGCTATGGACGGTGTGTGAGTTTCACGACACCTGACGGGAGTCGTCAGGTTTTTCGTGGATAATGGGATCCTTGGTCAGGTCGTGCAGGGCCTCCACTCCTAGAGTTGGGAAGTGTTATCTTCCAGTTATCTTCTATCATGCTAGAGGATGGTCTTTCCCCTAAAGGTGAACAACCTCATGTAGTGAATGAGTTTCCGGAGGTATTCCTGGATGATTTTTTAGGTTTTCCCCTAGAGCGGGATGTGGAGTTTTCGATTGATCTGGCACCGGGAACACAACTGATATCTCTTCCCTCTTATCACATGCCCCCCACCAAGCTGAGGGAATTAAAGATAAAACTAGACAAATTATAATCCAAAGGTTTCATTCACCCGAGCGTCTCTCCTTGGGCTGCTCCAGTGTTGTTCATGAAAAAGGATGATGGATCCCTCTGGTTGTGCATTGACTACTGAAAGCTGAATAAGGTAAAAATTAAAAATAAATACCCTTTGCCCAGAATAGAAGATTCGTTTGATCAGTTGAAGGGGGAAAAGTGGTTCTCAAATATAGACCTACGTTCAGGGTATCATCAAATCAGTGTGAAGGAGTCAGATATCCCAAAGACAGCCTTCCGAAGCCGGTACGACCACTTTGAGTATTTGGTCATACCCTTCGGATTGGCCAATGCTCCTGCGGTCTTTATGGGACTTATGAACAGGGTGTTCCATGAGTATCTCAATTCCTTTGTTTTGGTGTTTGTGGATTACATTATTGTATACTCTAGCTCTAAGGAGGAACATGAACATTACTAAAAAATCATTTTGGGTACATTACGGGATCACAACATCTATGTAAGGTTGTCAAATTGCACTTTCTAGATCAATGGGGTGAGATTTCTGGGCCATGTGATCTCAGAACACAGATTTTCAGTGGACCCCGATAAAATTAGTGCAGTTATGTCATGGGAGCAGCAAAACAATGTGTCCGAGATAAGGAGTTTCCTTGGCCTGGATGGTTATTACAGCTGATTCGTTCAGTATTTCTCTCAGCTTGCTTCACCGATGACAACGCTCACCTGGAAAGGGGTGAAGTTTGTATGGGGTCTATAATGTCAGGCATCATTCGAGGAGCTGAAGAGGCGGTTGAATACCACCCTCATTCTGATTTTTCCAGAGGCTGGAAAGGGATATGTGGTATATTGTGATGCTTCAGGTATGGGTATTGGGTGAGTGCTTATGCAGGATGATCACATGGGGGCGTATGGCTCTCAACAACTCCGACCACACAAAAATAACTACCCAACCCATGACTTGGAGTTGGCAGCGGTGATGCATGCTTTGAATACTTGGCACCACTACCTATTTAGAGAGAAGTTTGTGTTCTACTCTGATCACAAAAGCTTGGCCTATATCTTCTCGCAGATTTACCTCAACTTGAGGCAATGCCATTGGATAGAGTACTTGTAGGGGTTTGACTTTGACATTGTCTATACCCCAGGAAAGGGTAATGTGGTGGCTGACGCTTTGAGAAGAAGAGTTCCAGTGCAGGCTTTAAGGAAGTCCAGTGATGAGTGGACTTGGATGGGAATATTTTCTCAGATGCATGTGGAGACCAGGGAACACAGTGGAGGGGCATTCTTGGTGAGCGTCCAGTTGACTCCTTCTCTATTGGAGTTGATTTAGCGGGAACAGCCCAGTGATGATCTTTGTCAGCGGTTGAAGAAGTTTCTTCATGGTGGGGAGACATCCTCTGATTGGTCTTCATCTACCGAGGGCATCTTTTGCTTCAAGGGCCATTCAGTAGTGCCGTTATCTCTACAGAAGGTGGTGATGTAGGATAGAAACCAGTCTCAGTGGGCTGTCCATCAGGGTGCCACTAATATGTATTATGATGTCCGTCAATAGTTTTGGTGGCCTGGTATGAGACGGGACATAGCAGAATTTGTGTCGAGATGCTACACATGCCATCAGGTTAAAGCAGAGAACCAAAGGACATACAATTTTCTCCAACCACTACCCATTCCTACCTGGAAGTGGGACGAGGTTTCCATGGACTTCATTGTTGTCTTACCTCATACACCTCGGGGTACGAATTCCATTTGGGTGGTGATTGATCGTCTGACCAAATCAGCCCACTTCATTCCGATAAAAGATACAACTATAGTAGATGAGTTGGGCCATTTGTATCTTCAGGAAGTGGTGATACTCCATGGAATACCATCAGAAGTTGTCTCAGATAGAGAACATCACTTCACTTCTCAATTTTTGGAAGGCCTTCAGAAGGCCTTGGGGTCCCAAATTAAGATGAGCACAACATTCCATCCTAAGACGGATGGTCAGATAGAGCGAACAAATCAGATTTCGGAGGACATGCTCCGTGCATGTGTCTTAGACTTTGGAGGTTCCTAGGATACCCATTTGTTATTGGTTGAGTTTTCTTATAATAATAGTTACCAATCCTCGATTCAAATGGCTCCTTTTGAGGTGCTCTATGGTCGGCCTTGTCGGTCCCCACTGTGTTGGGATGAGGTAGGTGAGACCTCACTATTCGGGCCGAGTCTGGTGAAAGAGACATTTGAGAAGGTAAAATTAACCAGGCAATATTTATTGGTAGCTCAGAGTCATCACAAATCCTATGCTAACCAGAGGCGTTGAGACCTAGAGTTTTCTGTGGGTGATAGGATATTCTTGAAAGTGGCCCCTTGTTTGGGCCATCGTCGATTGGGGAAGCAAGGTAAGTTGATGCCACAGTATGTCAGTCCCTTTGAGATCACCGAGAATATTGGAAATGTGGCATATAGGTTGGCCTTACCTTCTCAGTTGACATCCATCCATGATGTCTTCCACGTCTCTCAGTTGAAGAAATACATCCCGGACCAGTCCCATGTGTTGAGTTGGGAAGAACTGGAGATAAAGCCTAACATGTCTATTATAGAGCGGCTGGTGAAAATAGTGGACTCCCAAGATAAGTTTCTTATAGGGAAGTCCATTCCGCTGGTCTGGGTTCATTGGCAGTATGGTAGTGATACTCATGAGACATGGGAGCAGAAGTCTTGGGTCGAGGAAGAGTACCCATTCCTGTTTTCAAATGAAGATTCATGTTGACTTTAAAGGGTGGAAAGTATTTCATGGTGGGGATATTTGTCACATAAATAACTTATTTTAAGGGTAAATTTCATTTAATATCTATTCATTCTTTGTTTGATGGGTTTCCCATTCATTTCTGGAGGAAAGGGTGAGTTTTCATGATTTGAGCCAAATCGAGAGCCCATTTCCAGATTTAAAAACCGATTTTGATTAATTTATAACTATTTAATTTTTAAATATTTTTCACCCATTACACTTCTAAAATATCCTCCACTGACCTTTTAACACCAAAAATTTATTTTGGACCCCTTAGGAATCCATAACAATGTGGTATTTGGGTTTTTATTTAAGAATTGGGCCAACCCGAAAGCCCATTTTCCAGTTTTAAATTGTTTTTTTATGTTTTTAATATCTTATTCATTATAATGAATTTATCTATGATTACACCTCCCTCTATACCCTAAGATTCCCAGGCATTCTCCCATTTCCTTTCCCCCCTCCTTGGAGCTCTTTGAAATTGCGAATTATGACAGAACTTCCTAGGGTGTCTCAAATCGGCCTGAATTAAAGAGGTAACTTCATCCCTTATTAACTCTAAAAATTATTACTCTTTTCCATCCATTCCAGTTTCTAAATTACCTCCTAAATCTTTTTCTAAGAACCCTTTAATTTTGGATGTTTTAAATTTCAGCTACTGTTGTTTTGGAGTGATTACTTTAGAATACTTCAAGTAAGTGAGTCCCTTTCTTTCCTCTTTAAAATTTATTAGGGTTTCATTTGTTTTTATTAGGGTTTATTACCTATTCCTTGATGTCCCAAATGAACATGGGGTAGGGTTTATAACATAAGGTTTAACCTTGGGTTTTATTTTCCAATTATTGTGGTTTTAGGTTTGTTCTGGGTCCTTATTGGTGCGTCGATGGTGCGAATTAATTTTTGCACGGTGATTGAAGGGGTTTCCTTAATTTGGTAGGTGATTACATTGTTAATGCAATTTTTGTGACTTATCTTGATGTGTTATTGATATTTTCATGTTTATTTCATTTTAATTTTTCTGCAAAAATTGGTTTTAGTTGCATTTATAAAGCAAATGAATTTTTAGTTCTAATTTTTGGTGAAATTGGGCGGTTTTCATACAAATCTTTTATTGGTTCATTTGGGGCTGACCAACAATTACTTAGTGGATTTTATTTAACTGTATTAGGACTGAAAATAATGTTTTTAATGTTTACTCTTTTTGTTTGTTGCTGAAAAAGTTTGTTTAAATGGTGTTTGGGAAGCAAATGGGCTTTAAGTGCCATGTTTGTGTGAAAATGGGGGGTTTTAAAAGATATAACTTCTTGGTTCACATGAGGCTACCCCAAAACTGAATTTGTTGTTTCATTAAAGGTTATTGAGCTTCAATTTTGTTTTGGTGACTTAAAAGTGTGCACATAGTGTTCAAAGTGGATATTTCAAAGAGTTTTGGGTGCAAAATAATGAGATATTTTGAGAGGTTGTTTTGTTGAAAATAAAAATGTTTTGTTGTGTGTTTTAAATGGTATAAAGTGTGTATAGATACTGTATTGTTTGTTCATGACCATTAGTGGTGTTTTATATGAAAAAGGATGTGTTTTTTTGCTGAAATTGTTGGAGCACAAAAAGGGGAATCCCGGGTACGTAGGTGGGCATATATGTACTAGTACGACTAGTGAACCAGATGGGTTGTGTCCCTATTTCACTGAGCAAATGGATAAAGAAAACTCTAACTAAACTATGTAGATGATATTTGGATACCACTAGGTTATGGGTATGTTCCCTACTAGTGGATCATGCATGGGAAAGGATTGTGACTTGGATACTTTACACCGAGGTACGAGGTACATAGGGCCCGAGATTATCTAGTTGCTTAGGGGTGTTCCCGGTTTTGGTGATCATTGAATTTGTGGTATTTACCCTTGTATTGGGGTGTTTTTGGAAGTAATTTACAGTATCTCATATTTCTATTTAAATGTGTGAACATTCTAAAATTTTTATCTTGAAAACTGTTATCAATTGAAAGTTACATTTCTTGGATTTTATCACTGCTTTTCTTTGCATATTAAAACTGCTTGCTTTTTCACATTGTATTGCATTATATTTGGAATCATTGGGTGGTATCCTATTGGGATTAGTCTCAAACCCTACTTACACTCCTTGGGTGTAATTATACTTGGTTATTTTTGACTCAGGTAAAGTAAAGGCTAAAGGTGATGGCGGTTCGGGGTGTTAGTCCACATCCTTGGGGTGGAGTTGTAGAGACGACTTGTGGGCGATGAACCCTAGTCGTGTGGAGTCCTTGGTGCTATCTTGCTGCTATATTTATTTGTATTTGGACCACTTTTAGTGTCTTTAAACAAATCTATTCAGATCTGGTTTTGTTAATAATTGTTTAGCATGAAAATTTCAGATTCTGATTATTGTTTGTTTTTTTATGTTTTATGCTTTCATACTCGAGTAAATCGTTCCCAAACCATATTTTTTGATACCCGAGCACTTGTGCCAGCCCATGGTGATAGGGAACGCCCTTCGAGCCTTGGTATGAGCTGGTTTTGGTGCCGGTAATAGTGGAAAATGGATTCGGTTCGTGACATTGAGATATCCCACCACTCTGGAAGTAGGTGTCCCTATTCCACTTATTCCCAGTATTAGAGTTTCCAAATATTCCTATAGGAATAAATATACTTCCTCTGACCATATTTAATAATATATCCCTTTCTACCATCATTGATCAATTGAATTTTTTATATATTCTATAATATATATAAGAACTATCCTTGAGAAATTTTCCAGTCTCAACCCTGAATAAAAAATGAGTTCATTTAGGGATTCACTTATAAAAACTTTTGGTGAAAAGTTGACTAAATTCATAAAATTATCCCCACACTCTATTATTGAGAGATTCTCTAATTTCAAAATGAATAAGTCTATTTTTCTAGAAATCTAAAAGGTACGAGGATATAATTTCTTATTAAAAAATCCCTAAAAATCATTCCATGTCATACCTTGAAAAAATTTAACCTAACAAGCTAAATCTTAGAAATTTCATGCTAGATCATACAATATATACATTTAAAACTTAACTTTTATATTAGATTATGTTCCTAAGAATTCAAAAAATTAGTTCATCCTATTCAACCAAATTTATAATTTCTCCAGCTCAAAATTACCCTAAAATATGGGTGAATTCTACTTTTATAACTGAACTGAATGGTTCACATTCCTAGGACCATCATTTCTATTGAAAGTTTTCATGAATTGAAAAGCACAGACAATACTTTTGACTAGTTGTTGGTTCACCTGTGGTTCAGGTGTAACCATACTTTCAACAACATCTTTTGGTGGATTTATATGATGTATAACATTTCATAAACCATTAAAATTAGAACGAACAATGTAGTCCTAGTGGGAAGTCTTACTATAAATACATGTCATACAATTATATTTGGACAATTTCATGACGATGAGGTGATGAATCACTTAAAAGTGTCTTAAAACACTTATATATCCAAACACCCTAGTAACTTGAAGTTCAATATAAAAATGTTAGCTGCATATTTTAAAGTGATACATTTCAAATTACAATGATACTTTCTTCTTGGTACTATCCAAAAGATAGACAATACTATTCAAACTCTAGGACCAAACAAACTAATAGCATTTATTTCCAAAAGATAGATAAAATGACCAAGATTGATACCATTTGTCACAAAAATATTTATAGATTGATTACGACTGATATCATTTGTCCCAAAAATATAGAAAAAATGACCAAGACTCATACTATTTGTAAAATCCTGCCCCTCCTTATTGTCTTGAGAAGAGTCGGTAGTGATAATAGGATTTAAGTGACATGCCCAATAACATAAAGGCTCAAAATAAATGACAAGGGCCTCAAAGAACATCGGGGTATGATTTTCCCTTTAGGAATAAAACATACAAACCAATAATAAATGAACATAACTAAAAAAAATTCAATCCTGTATATGATGCATGAAAAAAATACAACCAAAAACAAAACCAATAATAACAACCATATCATATTTACAATAGAAACATAATATAAAAGTACAAAAGACAAGAATAATCAAGACACCAATACAACCAACTCCCAAACAACTACAAGATAAAAATTCACATTCTATCCCCATAACATCAAGAATCATCACTAAATAACTGAGATACCTTTCCTTTACTTGTATCTCGATAGATGATATCTCCAGAGCACAACATTTACCAAGAACAAGGTGAGACTAAACTCAGTAACATTTCCCCAAAGACATCCAAACTCATGCCACTTAGACAAGAATTGACTGAAACATTTTATATAAAACAATTTTAAAAATAGATAAATTTTTTTATATCAAACAAGTAAAAAAGTTTAAAGGAAAAAATTTACAAAGTAAAAACCTTTCTCAATTATTTGGAGTACCCCTAACCATGTAACTAGACATAAACACATGTATTATTAGGTGATATTTCCAAGCTCATGGGTGGTCTCTTGTCAATATACCATGTCATCATAAGGTGAATAATACCATGAGACCTAATTACACATGCCTTTTCCACATGGTCACGTCGTTGAATACACTCAACTAACTATGTATGCTGAATTCCATTAAAAATAATTAAACAAAAAACTCTTATTTCCTTATATAATTTCAAAAAACATTTTCAATGCGTAAAATAAAACCATAATTTTAAATTTATATTTTTTAATTATCACTAAAGAGAATTTTAAAAGAAACCATTAAATTTTTCAAAATTTAAAATCCACAACCAGAAATAGGTTTCCATCAAGAATCACAATTATATTTGATAAAAATTTGAATCAATTTATTTAAAGTAAAAAACTAATTCAATTTTAAATCAAGTGGATTTGAGATAGATTCCACCTACCTCTCAACGGCTAGTGAAAACAAAGAACCACACTACAATTTTTTAGATTTAAGATTAGATCTACTTTTACTAAATCAATTCAGGGATATCTCATCAAGATTTCAATCATAGAACACATATATATGTCCATAAAGGTATAGATCTAGGATTATGGGAGTGAGAGTAAGACTATATCTAAGAATAACTATGACTTACCGAAGAATCTAAACCACAAACATGACTTGATTTGCCTAAGAATCACTTATGAATTAAAGGGGATAATCCCTTAAGCCTAGAGAGAAAAAAGAATTCAATGTTCTAAAATAACAGGTGATGAAAGAGGGATTCATGAGATAATTTAGTTTAGACACAAAAAATTTGAGTCTCCAACTATAAATCATACGATTATGCCACATAGTTTGTAAAACCATGTGTTAAACATGTGGTGATTCTATCTCAAGAAAACCCCTTGTACTATTGGCTTTCATGTTTAGAAAAATAGTGCACTAACATTACTTTTCCTTCTATTTCAAGTTTCATTGTTTCCCCTAGGAACTCGTATGGTTTGGCCAAAACATCTATCAAATGTGTGCTTGGTCGTCATCCACTTTCCTCTACTGTACGGTTTATTTGAGTTGGTACATGGTTTGTACTAACTGTGCCCATACCATACACCTCAAAAAATGCCTCCAAAACATGGAAAAAACCCTTGGAACCTCATAAAACTTAACCCTAGTAACATATAGACTAAAAATACACCAATACAGGGGTTATATACCTGAAACAGGGTTCTATATTAGTTGTAGCATGCATAAATTTTGTTATATAGTTAAATTATTTATTTATCCTTTTTATGGTTGATGGTTATATTGTGAATTGAAGTTTAAAATGTATTATGAGTTTTTATTAGATAAGTCCATATATTTATGTTAATATTTATTGGTTCTAATCACCACCACCTAACTTATGAGACGTGGGATTGGGGAAATATTCTCATATTATCATGGACCCATGTGCGGTTTCAATGGTTTGGGTAATTTTGGAATGGTATTAGATTAGTTGAGTCATAGGGATGGAATTTTAAGTTTGTATTCATGAGAGTTTGGAAGGATATATTCCATAAACCCATTATAAATATGATTTATATTTTATATATATCATATGGTATGATATTGGTATATTATAAATCATGATATATTGATATCATGACACAATATGTTAGTCATATTATATGACTTGGTTCTTTCGTAAAGTGTGGTAATAATATAGTACAATTAATATAAATTATTACAATTAAGATGAAAATAATGAAAGTTAAGTTTTAAAATTCAAATCTCTCATTCACATATTCTATAAAATATTGAACATTTCATAAGATGAAATATATGAGAGAGTTGGACAACTGACGAGTTCATAAGAATTGTGACTGCATGCATTTCTCAAATGTTTTGAAACATTTTAGTTAAATCATTATCACTTGAGGAGTGTCCTTAAGGGAAATAAAAATATGAAATCACCATGAGATAGTGTTTATTGAATCCTTAATTACCTTATAACAATAATCACAATCTTATAAAGATTGTTTCTCCTCCTCCCATTACCACCCAAGACACTAGAATGTTACAACCCGAATGGCCCTAAGGCCTTCATTTTTATTGATTTTTGATAACCCCCCTTTCAAGGGATGAGGGGGAACCCTTACAAGTCCTGTAGGCTTAGAGATTACATGGCCCATAGGCTTAGGAGATTAAATGACTCGAAGGTCGTAGAGAATTCAACCAGACTATCTACAAGGAACTCCCCCTCCCCAGCATCTACATCATGATAGTAACTCTCCACCTTCACATGGTAATCTGGCTAGGCTTCCTATGCAAGAATAGGATGGTCCTGATGGCTTAGCCATACCCTCTCATTCTGACAAATCCATTTGGCTCTACTCTGGTGAGTGCACCTACTCTGAATCATCTTCTGGGGTTGCTCTTTTTTTTGTAGTGTGTTTGGGGCAACTGCATGTGGCCCGAAGGCCTTGAGGTGGCCCGAAGGCCATAAAGGTGGCCCAAAATCCCTACTGACCCGAAGGCCTGGGTGGATAGAAAGCCTTAAGGACTCCAAGCTCAAACTAGTGGCCCAAGGTGAATAGTTCCAGCTGCTACAGTACTGAACATTATCTTCTATAGTAACTGATACAGTGCCTGCTACAGTACCACACAGTGTATAGTTTTGCTACAGTACCTGTACAGTGTACAATTTTGCTACAGTACCCACACAATGTATAGTTCTGCTACAATTCCTAATACAGTCCCTACTACAAAATACTGCTACAGTA
This sequence comes from Viscum album, assembly GCA_963277665.1. Taxonomy (NCBI): domain Eukaryota; kingdom Viridiplantae; phylum Streptophyta; class Magnoliopsida; order Santalales; family Viscaceae; genus Viscum; species Viscum album. The sequence goes on from OY728138.1 coordinate 559,394,837, forward strand.
CCCAGAAATATACCTCCACCTGGTTTTGAACCTGGGTCTTGTGGATGCACATAAGGATGCCTCACCAACTGGGCTAAGGCTCATGTGCCTAGGCTGTCACAAAAGTGGGAGAATCCCATCTGATTATCAGGTGATTCAGTTTCAGCCCGTGGTCACACAATAGAGGAAGGAGCCTGAGGGATGAATCTTAGTGATCTTCATCAAACCACCATGATGAAGGAAGTAGTTTTAGCTTATCAATTAAAGGAGTATAATGTTATTCATAGTTACTTTTAAATGGTTTTGATTTCAAGCATGGTAGATCTTGGGATTTAGAGGTTTCTAATTGCTTCCACCACCTTGAATGAGTGTTGTTTGATCCTTTGAAACCCATAAGTGGTAAACAAGCATATCCATTATTCACAATTCATGAAATAATATTTTTAAATGAATAAATTCAATATTGCATTGGATTCATATTACATATTTTTAAAAATAGATAGAATTTTTTAATACGTTTGGCCATATGATATGTGATATCTGAGGATGAAATATGGTCATACCAAACGAAAAGGATATAATAGGTGATGACATAGTGCAATCATTTGGTTTTGAATATATCTTAATGTACAATAGGGGATATCATATGAGGTCAATCCTTATTTTTTAAAAATAGAGTATCATATTGGATGTGTGATGTACATGATGTCATAATATATGAATCCATTGAATCAAAGGGTTACTCTTACACTGGATCTATGTTGTAAACTGAGATTATCATTGTGTAGCTGGTAACTTTTACACAGGCCATCACCATGACAGGTTAATATTAAGTGTGATAAGGCCATGATAAACAATTAATATTATAGAGGCACTGTGTCCTATATCTAGCCACATATTATTTATCATAATTTATGAGAGATAGAGTTTCATGATTTATGCCTCACCTTGTGATATACAATATATATTTAAATATTATATATGAGAAAAATATGATTTTTTTTTATTTTCAATTATAAATTGAAATGTATGGTTTATAAATTTTCTATAAATAAGTTAAAACGGTATTTTGATATATTTATTTAATTTTTAAAGTGTTTATTAATTAATTAATTGTAAAATGATTACAATTTATTATTAGTGTTTTTGAGTAATTAAAAAATAAATATTCTATAATATTAATAGTTGCCATTAAATATAATTTTCAAGTTATATGATGTTAAATATAATTTAAATATAAAAATGTTAGATAGAAATTATAACAATAATTTATAAAATGTGTTTAAATTATAAAATAAGGAAAAATATAATGGATTTTATATTGAAAATTATTAATTGTTCATAATTATTAATTTTAAATGTTCGTATTAAAGGTCTTATTTGAGCAATTATTTAAACCATATCAAAATCAGTTTTGATAATTGATATAGTCATGGTTTAAATGATATTAAATATGTGATATTTAGATTAGGTAAATCCTTTTCATAATAGAATTAAAATATAATTTTTTTATATTTTATTTAATGAAAAATATTTACTATAAATTACATCTAAAAGAATAATATGAAATAGTTTATATTTATATTAAATATAAAATGTTTATATTTATTTAATTTTGGAATGTCAATAATACATGAGTAAATTATTAAATTTTTTTAATTTCTTTATTTATGGATTGTTTATAAATGTTTATCTCATATCTAAATAACTAAAATTTTCATTTATTTAGTTTATTCCAAGTTATATTCATGAATATAATTTTTATATTATAAATTAATGTATTCTTTATTTTTAAGTGTTGAACTTATTTTATAAATTATCATACATGCATATAATGAGTTACATGTTAGGTATGATAAGTGATATCATTTTTTCCTTCCTTGATTTTTTATCGTACTAGGTTATGATCTTAAATTTAGAGGTTTATTATAGTTTATACATATTAAGTATTAGAATTATGATTAAATTGAAGTCTCACTTGATTAATGTTTCCTTAGGTATATGGACTTTGAGTTAGACTGCTTACTGGCTTGGAGGCATATGACTTTTCTATAAAAGTGGGGGTTGGCTATCTGTCACTCTAAAGAGGCAATTTTCAAAGACCTCCACCATCCAACTAGGAAGACAATTATAAAGATGTTCACCCCTTGATAATATTGAGAAATGGAAATGAGTAATAGGTGAACCTAATAATATCAAGTGCACATTTTATCATTTTATTTGGGTTTCACTTAACTCGGAGACCCAAATATGATTATATTACCAGAGAAATAGAGTTGAGTTTATCCATATGATGGATTGGTAAAGGAGTTTTTCTCTCAACTATCTAAGAGTCATATATGAATTGATTGGATTGAAAACCTTCCAAAATAGATAATTTATGGTATAAATTCCAAGATCAGTGTTTAGTTATTATGATATTTTACTATAATTGGTATTTAAAATAATTCTCTAAGTTTCATGTGAATTTGGGGAATTTTTTGTTTAAATTTGGAGTCTATATGAATTTAGGATGAATTTAATCATATTTTAAAGTTTCAGAATAAGTATAAAAACATGAAAAACCCTTATACGTAAGAATCATGATATGTAAAGGTCACTATACAAACAATTTTTCATGCATAGGGATCACCATGCGTAAACATCATTTTGTGAAGAGTTTGGAAAAATCACTAAGTTTATATGTAAAGGTCACCCTATGTTGTGAAAAAAGTATATGTGTGGATATACATGTGATACATAATAGTAATATTGTATACATAAAAGTAAATCATTAGTAAAGGAAACAAATATGGTTTAATCTTTGGTGATGCATAAAGGTCCATTGATATATAAGGGTTCACCTTTGTTTGAAAATTGTCTATGTGGGAAGTACCCTTTGTTTTGTAGGGGTAAGATAAGTAAGGATAAATACTTACTTTGTGATATATAAGGGTTTTGTACTTTGTCTATTTTTATGAAGGGGTAATACATAAGGGAATTTCCTTGGTATGTAAGTGTCATTAGATGAATAAAGGTTATAAAATTGTAAAGTGTTGGGGATAAGCTTTGACACATAAGTGAATGATAAATAAGGGAAATTTCGAGTCCCTGTGATATGTAAGGGTCCCAGTGTTTATTTATTTTGACGGGAAATATATAAATGACATTTGATATATAAGTTCCCCATACATAAGGGTACCAATGTTTTTGAATATTGATAAAAGATGAATGAGGGCTAGTGATACATAAAGATCATCAAGGAGTGATACATAAGGTTCACCCCATATGTAATGGTCTATATGTAAGGATAATATTGTTTTTAAAAAATTGAGTTTGATGAATTTTTTCTAGTTTTTTACAAAAAAATACATAACTTATTTATTAATTATAAAAAGTGAAATGAGGGACATTTTAGACAGAATATTGTGGATGTGCCTAGTCTTCATCTCACTTTTACTCCTTCCTTTTTGAGGGATATTAATAAATTCTTAATGGATATTTGTATCATTTTTTATAGACTATCCATGGTTAAGGATAACTTCCCTAGAGTTTTTATTTCTAGTTTCTCATGATGTTTCCTCATTTTATATTGGTTATGACCTAAATCATATATTTTGTTAGATTACATGTTTTTTTATTGGAGATAGATTGTAAAAGGTTTCCTAACAAGTGGAGTTATATATACTATATTTAGGTGGTTCTTAGTTATTTCTTATTTTATATATGTGTCTATTCACTAAGTAATAAATGAATTTGGGAAGGGTTATGTGGGATAACGAGAACAGAAGCACTTGAGGTTTCTGTTGTTCATAAGAGGTTCATAGGGGAAGTCATTTATGTAAAATATGGTGTTTGTCCTGGTATGTCTTGGATTACATTGGGGTGTTGTTTTATAGTTTTTTGGGAATGAATTTCAGATGTTTCAAAGTGGTGATTCATGAGATGTGCTAATTCATGTCATTATTTGGGAACATGTTGTACGTAACTTGTATGATTGTGGGTGAATTTGATCATAAAGAATGGTGTGATGAGGGTTAACTAGTGTGATAAAGATGGTGTTTACCATTATTATGGGTAGTGATAGAAGATTTTATAATGTGATACAGATTAGTGTAGACCAATATTATGGGTGGGGAGTGAAGTTCACTAAGGCTTGTCCACAGGATATTGGTGATGCTACTCACCATGGGGGATGAGGCCATTAGGGTTTTATACACATAGAAAAGGGACTATAAGGTGGGTTTGACAAATAATTATTTAGTGGTATCCTATATATATAAGTGAAATGGGGTAGATGATGATGATTTTCATTAGTACAAAGAAGGATAAATTTCCACTCAATATTCGAGTATAATTTTCCCCCTTCTTGTAGTGCCATATAACTTCACCTATATAGAGAAAATTTGGTATTAGTATAAGATCTATAAAGCTAATATCTATTTCTATATGATACTAAAACTTTATATCAGATATAGTATCTTGATATTAATTTTAGACTCTATGTTTGACCTAGTCTTTTGATTCACTTATTGAATATTTGTTTTATGGGAACATATAATAGCTTTCTTAAACCAACATATAGAATAATAAATATATTTTTGTTTTAATATATAAGAACTTATAATAAAATACTTAGAGAATTTAAATCCTATTTGACCATATATTTTTTATACCGGGGATTATGAATATTGGCATGAGATAATAAATACCTTTGTTATCAATAAGGGAGTTGATTTTTTTTATATGATGACTTACCATTATATAATTTCATTGAAGGATTTATCTAATTTTAGTCATGATGAAAATATATATTATGAAGAGATATATACAGTATGGAATACGTTTCTTTTCTAAATGATGTAGAATATTTATAGTTAAATTTTATTATGTGATATATAGGAAAAAATATAGAAAAAGTTAGAGATAAATCATTTTGGAAATTATAAAGTTATTTAGACTATAAGAGTTATGTTGAGAGCTAATTATCAGGCCTTTGATATTCTACTTAATGTATTAGTCACACAAATGCATAAAAAATTTATGATATTTATTAATAAACACTAGTCTTCGGGTGAGAAGGAAATTACTAATGAACAACTAGTGGAAAAGTGATTGATATTTTGTTTAAGGAATGATAATACATTAGAAAAACTGAATATAACATTAATAATATGATGAATATTAGTATTGATGATATCAATATACACTTTATGAAATATGATAATTGGTTTAAGAGTGATACTGAGAAGGATAGTAGAAATAGTGGAGTCACAATCACTTGATCATCGAGTGTTTTAACTTCCAATTCTCAAATATCTAAGTCTACTACTATGAAGAAATATAAATATCATTCACATAATATCAATATATAATATAGATAAGGATATATCACCTATCTTATAATGACAATGAATATTATTATTAAAAAGAAGAACCTCTGGTGTGATCATCTAAAGGAAAAAATACTAGAAAAGAAAATAAAGAGTCTTCGTACACTATTTATTAGAAATGAATGAAACCAAGGCATATCATACCTGATTTTACATGATTGGAGAAAAAAAATAAAGATAAAAAATATTTGAATAGGAAATATAGAAATGATTTTTGTGATACTAATGATACCTAGAGTGTTAGTAGGGACCCATTGTCTGATAGTATTAGTGACTTAGAGGATAATTACTATAGGATTGCCAATTTATACTCAAATATTCTTTATAATGATCTATATTTAATGGTGAAGGTAACTCGTTATATACTCATATAATTATCTCTTAATTCTAATGTCTCATTTTAATCAAATGATGAAAATAATTTATCTTAATTAGAATATGAGGATGATATTCCATTAGTTGAAGAAATGTATAGATTTATTGCTTTACTAAAAAATAAATATAATAATTTGACCCTTGATATTAATTTTTATAAGGAATATAAAGGTAAAGTATAAGATTAGATAATTAAATTATCTTCTGATATTTAAAAAATTTATTTATAATTAAAAAATAGAGATATTAAAAGTTATAAGGTGAAGAAGGAGAAAAGTAAACTCATTACTAAGTTAAAAGACTCTAAAAGAGAAAATTTTATGCTAACTAAAGAATTAAATACTAAAATAGTATCAGCTATACCATCAAATGAAAATAATGTTAATCTTAAGATGAAATTTTAAATTGAATATTTGAATAGATAATTGACTAATTTTAATATAAGAAATAATTCATTTGAAAAATTATATAATCAATGAAGGACTAAAAGAAAAACATTCAGAATTGGTTGTGAAATCACTGAAAGATACCTTTATTAGAACAACTACTTTGTGTCATGTAATAAACCTTACTGAACTAAATTTTAGAGAGGCATACTTTTAAAAAATAAATTATAATCTTAACTAAGTTCGTTCTCCCTAAAATTATAAGGATTATATTTGTAAAGATATTACATCTAAAAAACAAAGATGGGTTTTATAGATGTGGGTTGTTCAATGTATTATTGCTAAAATTTCTGGATACAAACAAGTTTGGGTACTAAATTAGTAGTCTTTATTTTATTAAGAAGATATACTACATATAGAAAGTGGATATCTAATATTTGGTATTGAGTATCTTTTTTTACTTTCTCACATTTTTACTCTTATCAACTATTTTTTTATACTTATAATTCTATGAAAGAATTATTTTTTTGACTTAATTTCTCTTTTATTGTTTTATATTTTAACTTTTTGATTAAGGATGATTTTCAATTTTTTGAATTTATTTAATTTTTTTTCTTTATAACATATTTCAGACCCTTCAGATAGGAATATTTGTTTGCCTAAATTTTTTTCAAAGGTTTTTTTTGTCAATTAACTTAGCTAAATATAGAGAGGTTTATTTCAATTTTTTTTTCAAATTATGTATTCTATGAAATATTTATAGAAAATATTCTTAGAAATAAGAAAAATCTTGAACCAGATCACTATTTAATCTTTTTGGAAAGTAATATAGCGTACTAGTTAAAGAAACTCATTATCCTATTAATTTAACATAAATTATCTTTGAAAATTTATTCTATGAGGATAATATAACATAAATTAAATATGGGATATATATTCTTTTTAAATTTATTATGTGTGATCCTAAATAATTTTTTCCTCAAAAGGATTAGATTTTGGTAATATCATTTCTTGATTGAATATCTCTTATCCCGTTGCCCTTGAAAATATTTAGTTTACAAAAAATGAGATATTATTATTGAGTTCATCATAACTTTAAATCATCTTACTAAAATTTTCAATAATCCATTATATTGTGATATATTTGAATACATTTAATATAATTCAAGTATGTTTTATGCAAATTGATCATTATTTCCTCTTCTCGTTTGACTATATCTTTACACTAAAAAACTCTTTGAGAATGGGGGAGTTTTTTTCTTAAATTTATAATAACCTTTCTTGCATGTAATTTATATCTTCTATAATTTCATTTAATAGAAATTATGACAAGAAATTTTAATATGAACCATATCCACACCAAACATAAGTTACTTTTTCAGTTGAGTTAAATAATAAATAACATCTATAAGGTATAATTTTATTCATTTTTTATTATTAAAAATTATTTTTATGCTCTAATTATTGTAAAAAAATGCTTCAATATAATACATATTCTTTATTCTATGATTCTTTATATCTACTTTTTCTCTCTCTAATATTTACTCTTATAAATTTCTTGAGTCACTTTTATATGTTTATTACTTTTTAATAACTTGATTAACCCCTAAACAAGGGAGATATATTTTCTTTAGTTTGATAGTGGATTTTATCTTTAATTACATGGAAGATATTGGAAGTAATTTTGAATATTATCCCGAACCATCTTTGATAGAATAAGACCATCCATAGGTATCAAAAATAACTTCTAGGAGGATCACACTTTTGGATTTTATCATTCATTGATCTTTATCACTGACTCTCTTTATGTATGATAATTCCAAAATAATGAGAAAAGTTTTTCACTATATTGTTTTAGTGAAGGGGAGAGGTCTATTCCAAAAGGAAGATAAATTTTCATGAAAATATTTGTTTTCATTTTAACTAAATTGAGAAAATTGTTTTATTTTCTTACTTATCTTAAGTACTATTTATACTCTAAACTATTTATATTAACTATTTTTTATTTTGTTCTTTTTGGACACAAATAAGGGGAATAAATTAGTAATTCTCATCAATAAATTTTCTTTAATTTAAATTCATTCATATTTAAGGAATGTTTTTATTAAAAAATGGGAGAAATGTGAAAGGGGAGAAACTTCTCTGTATGTTTTTGTTATATTTCCTCAAGTTCTTTCCTATTAGTTTTTTATTAAATGGAGTGAATGTAAGTAAGTTTTATTTTATTTTTCAAAGGGTGAAAATTTGTTCAAGGGAGAAAAATTATAGAAAATGGAAAGAATGATTAAAAGTGGTATTATTATTTTGAATGTTGTTAAAATTTTATTTCTACTAACCTAGTGTGAATTCTTATAGGATATTTTTTTTTTGTTTTCTCAGGAGTTATATTCTAGGGGATGTTATTAGATAGTATATAATACATAATTTTTTTTTAATTTTTTTTAAACATACCATTAATTGAGTTTCCTTTTATGCATTATAATATTCAAAAAGGGGGATATTACATCTTGTTCTATTTACTATATGATTAACCTCCCCTATGTATAACATCTAATAAAAATAAAAATTATCCTTTAAGAAATAATATAGGGTCAACAGTAATAAATCTATAAAAACATTAAAAATTATACACCCTATTTTAATAAATCTTCCTCTTTTCAATAATTTCAATCCCTTAATCAAAATTTCACCCTTATACCAATAAATTAAAACTTATTATTCTCTCCCCATATAATGAAAAACTTACAAGAAAGAACTTAGAGAAACTTAAGGAAAACTTACCAATAAGTTTCTCTTCCTTTATGAAAAAACATCTATAATGATGAAAGAATAAAATTCAATGAAAAATTACCAATGATCACTAATAAATTCTCACCCTTTATAAAAGTAAAAAATAATAAAATAAAGAGGAGTGAAAATAAATAATTTAGAGTATGAAGGTTTTTTAAGATAATTTATAAAAATTAACAATACTTTGATGTACAACAGAAACAAATAATTTCATAAAAATTTATATTCTTTATAAAACATACCCTTCCTTATTATTGAAAAAACAAATAAATATATTTGTCTTTTTTAGAATTAGAATACACAAATAGAGTCGGTGATAAAGATCAAAAAATAGTAAAATAAAAAAAGTGATCCTACTAGAAGTTATCTTACGATACCTAAAGATGGTATTTTTATGATGATGATGGTTCTAGAGAATAGTAAAAATCAATTAAATTATGTTTTAAATAATTAAGGATATTATCCTCTTTATAACTAAATAAAAAATCTCTATATCATTCAGTGGTTAATCAAATTATTACAAATTAAGAAATATTTAAAAGTTACTAAAAAGTCTATGAGAATAAATATTAGAGAAAAATGATATACTCTATATAATTTAAGAATACATAATATATATGATATTTGAATATTTTTTTGAAATAATCGGAGTATACAAATAATTCATAAGAGTAAAAAATTGTATTAAATTCTGCCTTAAAAATTGATTTAATGTTAAAATCAATAAGTAGGGTAACTTATATTAGGTGTGGTTTTGGTAAAAGGTTAGAGTTATTTTTATAACTTTTGTTAGATAATATTTTAGATTTGGTAAATTAACCAAATGAAAATTTAATATAGTATTAAAAAATGAATTTCCTCCCCCTTTATCAATAAGTTTTTTTGTCAGGAGATAGTCAAAAAAGAAACATAAATTATGATTAATTTGTGTTGATAATTCATAACTTTTATTTAATTTATTAAAATCTATTTTAATTGTAATGTTTAATTAAAAATCAGCAAAATTATTTTCAATTATGATAAATTTGTGAAAAATATCTCTATTTTTTATGTGTCCTCTAATGAAGTAGTGTCTTATGTATTTGTGCTTCATACATGAGTGATGCGTTGCATTTATATATAGTGAGATCGATATTATACTATCATAGGGATTTGTATTTTTTGTAAGTATAAAAATGAAATCTATTCATGTGTGCTGCATCTGTTACAACTAAGAACAAAAAATTATAACCACCATATATTTTGATTCATCGGTGGAAAGTTCAACTTAGTGTTGTTAATTTCTAGACTATAAAACCAAGGAATCACCTAAGAAATACAATTTTCTAGAAGTTATCTGTTGATCCATTTTACATTCCACAATGTAATTTCTAGAATATCTCTTATGATTAAATTTTGTTTTGGATGAACAAAATAGAATAAGTTTTACAGTTTCTTTAAGGTAACAGGAGATCTGATTGAATGCCTTAAGATGAGATTCCTTTATATTTTCTTGAAACCTCACATAAGAATACAAAATACATAATGTCTAACCATTCTAATAAAATGATCAACTATTTTTATCATATGAAAATGATAAAATAATATGTTAATAACAAAGGTCTTTATTCTATCATATCAATATTCATAGTCCACACCATATAAAATTAGTGCTCATCTAAAATTTATATTTTCTAAGGTTCTTATTACATTTACTTCCATATAAAAACAAAAATATCATTACTATTATAAAAATTCATGTAAAAAAACTATTATATATTTCAATTAAATAAATATACAATAAAAGAATCAAAATCCTAGATCAATATTAGAGTCAAGATTTAATATCCTAAAACTATATATAATACCATGTATTGATATCAAAAATAAATATAAATAACCTTTTTATATTGGAAGAGTCTTTATTTGATACCAAGTGTTATCCTAGAAGTTGAAGTGATATGAAATTAAAACAGGGGTGAAATATATTCCAATAATGAATAGAAAATATTCTCCCACTCAAGTAATTAGGTTGACTAGATAATACAATTTCTGATAAAAAGTCAGAGTATGAAAAGTAAAATCTATGGAAAATAAAACTATCATAAGTTAAACTACTATTTAATAAAACAACAAGAATAGTGGATATAAATATATGCAAAGTTAAAAATAATAAATGGTGTATTCAGAAACAACTAGAATACACCAAAAATATATTATTACCAAACTACTTCAAATTCACTGGAATCTATTTATTTTATCCAAAGAGGCAAGAGGATATTTAGACCTAATCCTAGGTTTCCTAGTTCTACCTCAACTATAAACCTATTATAATGAAACAAGTTCCAATATTAAAAAATTTTCAACTATAAGATTCTCAGAAATAGTAGAATCAACACTGTGAATCTCTATGATATATTTCCAGACACATGTCACTCAACCATGAGAATGTATTTTTTCAAATGTTTGGTAGCAATACCATACATATAATTCAATATAAATACTATCTAAATATAAAATCTCACAAATGGAATATCATCGATCTCGATGGGTTGAAAAAATTACCTTCCACAACCCGAAATATTCTTAATCCTGAGGTATTGGACAAAAAATGATTACAAAAGAAGATTTTAATAGATTTACAATAAAAAACTCACCAGAAAATAAATATTATCACACTCAAAAAAATATTACAAATGATATCACTCAAATAAAATGATATTTTTTGATAACTTCACTTATAATCATATTTTTGGAAAATAAAATTGATAAAATTATTCTAATACTCAAATATTGGAGTTCAATTTATAGATTCATAATATGAAAAACTCCTATATTAGGATTATAAGTTCTTTGAGTTTTGTTTCAATAGAATTAGATATAAACTTCCAATATCTGATGGATGTAGTTTTAACCTCTATCATTTGATGATTTCATCTATATTCACAAAAAATTCACTTTCTAGGTTTTTGTAAATGTATCAATCAATTTAATTTTTCAATACATACCATCTCAACAATGAGACTGAATATAAAAAAACTAATCATATAACACAAAGTAAAATCAAAACCTTAATGAAGTGTATTTTGATTTTTTTAAACCATGGATAATAAGAGTCAATGACTAAAAAATATACACCATAGTTTTCCATAGTTGGTGGTTTATGAGACCATCATATGGGACCAGAATTACCACTATAAATTTGAAATATATTGGGGCTGATGATCCAAACATGGAAAAGGATGGGTGAGGTTTTGTTTTGGGTTTTGTTGGGATACTGAGATAGTGGTGGGTAATGTTTCTAAAGATCATGGGTATTGTGATGTGATATATGGGTGTGACTATGGGTTTCATGAAAAATTCAGAATAATTACATTAGTTGTAATTAGTGTGTGACTCTTTGTTCTATAGATTTCGTTGGATGGTCAAGGTTCCTTCTGGTATGATAGTTTGTGGATTCATTGTTCCATTCCAAAATTAGATGAGGCAGGTAAAATATCACTCATAGTTGGTTGTGTATGAGTGGATAAGGTCAGATGATGTGTTTGGTTATTGTTTATTTCATTTGTTCATACACTTGTATACTTATAAATATTATCTAGAGACAACATTAGTGGTGTCCTACTGAGTTATAATCACACCCTACAAGGTCCCTCTAGGATGTGTGTAGACTTTATAATCCATGGTACAAGTAAGTGTAAGGGTTTTTCATCTCGATCCAAGTATAGATATGAGTGAGGATTGTGCATGAGATGTAAATTTTGACTTTATAGACATGACAAGTGGTTATTCAGTGTCAAGATAACAATTTATTTTGGATACCTTTGCTGTACATGTGAAATTTTCCTAAGATAAATCTATTAAGTTATTTTTATATACCTTTCACGGAATTGTAGAAGTTCATTCTGGATTATCATATCTATTTTTTCACTTTTTTGTTTCTTATTATTTATAGTTTCTCCAAATATTATTTTTTTTGTTATTATTTATGTTCAGAGGGTATTGTATCATCACTATCACATTTTGACCCTCGTTTCTAGTTGGTAGAATTGATGTTTGGGGATGTGTGATTAATTTCCTATGAAACTCTAATCTAGTTACTATAGAGTGAACTCAGTCAGAATGTTATAAAGTGGTATCATATCGATGTTTTTGTTATTTAGGTTATAGTAGATATAAGTCTAGGAAAGTATTGGGACTTGATATGGATGTCATTCCTTGTTCCTATACATCACATGTACATATTAAATTTTAAATTACCAAGGAAACTGGGATTTTTGTTTTGGTTTTCATGGTTGTAGTTGAGTTATTTAATTTTAATAAATTTGTATTTTATTTTATCAATTTATGTTTTAGACTCTTAGACTCTATAGGAAATAGGTGGAAATCATAAATATTATCAATAATATAAGGATCATATGTATATTTTTTATTTTTCCTTGGCGCACTTTGAATTTGTGTGGACCTTCTTTCCAAAGGTAAGCATTAATTGGGATTTACCAGTGAAACTTTTGATTGTGCATTAGTTGAGAGGATTGGATATTGGCTCTTATATTTTAGGTTTTAGTGCATATAATAAAGGTTTATTTAGGAATTAAAACATGTTCATGACTAATTATCAGTAATAGAGTCACTATTGGTTACTATCATGCAAGTGATCAATCAAATCCATGCATCCTAATAGAAACTATATGGTGAATTAATGACACATAGAAGGGTGATTTGGGATTTATAATTATTTAGGGAGGTGGTTGGTGTTGTGGAGTTGGGATTAGGCCCATGATGTGGTCTTACTACATATCCATATAAATATAATCATGAACCATATTGGTTGGTTATACTTAATGGGACATGTTGTACCTTTTCGGTTTTTATGATAATGACCGATGTGATGCCTTTTAAGGTATTACACCCCAGCCCAACTAAATTTACTTTTAAGGTTATGCATCTATGACCTAGTCTAAATAGTATATTATCATGTAGAATGAATATTATGATATGTATTTTAAATTCTTGAAACTAAGATTATTAGTCGAAGGGTGCCTAGAAATGGTTAGTTCATGGGACTTATACATGAGCGAAACTTTCCATTTCATCTTGTTTGTTAGTAACTAAAAAAAGATGGCATGCTTTTGTATTACACATGGTAGGAGGCCCATATATTGACGTCTTCTTCCTATCTATTGGTAACTACACAAGGGTCAAAGACTGGAATCATAGAGAATATGGCCCAATAAGGATGGATTTCACATGGAAAATGTTCGGTGAAGATAGGATTCATGGGGAATATAGTCTAGTGATTATGGATTTGTTGGGAAATATGGCCCAATGAGGATAGGTTTCATGGAAAACATGGCTCGGTAATGATTGGTTTCATGAGTAATATGGCCAAGTGAGGATATGTTTTATTGGAAATATGGGTTAGTGAGGATGAGATTCAAGGAGAATATAACCCAATGAGGATATGATTTTTACAAAGAATATTCCTCAGCAAGGATGGGTTTCATAGGGAATGTGACCCAGTGAATATGGGTTGAGTCTTACACCTAGTGCGAGGATAATATATATGATTTACTATTCCATCGGAATATAATTCATATTTAGAGATAATTTCTTTTAAACGAGAGATGGGATAATAATAATTTTAGGATTAAACCGCAAAGATTTATCCTTTGTATACTGGTGGAGCAAGAATCAAAAATCACATTGTTCAAGATGGAAAATTTAAGTTCATGTGATATGATCATTACTTGTTGTTTAACATCATTTAGTAAGGAAACTTGTGATGTGTAAGGGGTGAGAAAAATCTTGAACAGTGATTACACATGGGTGGCCCTTTATTATTAATCCCCACAAATGACTTAGGTGAAGGTAGTTTTTGGGTATTACACCAGGTTGGAGGCCTATTTGGGTGCTCATGGATTATTGAGTAGACCTCGGATATGATTATGTGTAAGAATTAGGTTGGGGATTACACCTAATAGGAGGTCCATTATATAGAGGTACCTAGATTATTATGTGGATGAAAGGAACCCAATCAGATGCTTGGTGGTTATGAAAACCTATCTGGGGGAATCCAAGATGATCATCATGGACCAGGGGAGGTTTCTTTGGTATCTTAATGAGAAGTAACCTCATTATCAAATAAATAAATGATGGTAAATACCCTAAAATCCCTATCCTCCATCGATGAAAATTGGTAAAGATCCATTAAGAAAGGAATACATGATCTATGGGGTGCATGATAATGTCCATAACCTAGAAATATATCTTAGGAGGACATGAAGGAGGCCTTGATGGAATGAGATTTTTAGGAATCTAAACTTGAACAAAGGAAAAAAATATGGTCATTTTGATCCATTTAGTTTAGGTATATGAGTGGGAAGATGGATATAAAGAATACCAGTTACCCGTTATAAGGTTAATTCCTGAAATAAACCAATATAAGTCAAATATTTTATGGTTAGGATCCATATGGAAGAGGATAATTTTTTTTTAAAGATGAAATTACTTATAAAATTAGAGTTTTATGAAAAAGGGCATTGTCACGACCCGTTCCGGTGGTGCCTGTGCCACAACTCCCCAAGACTACCTCGAATAGGCCAAGGGATGGTGACTAAGACTGAGTAGGAATATCACTAACATAGTAGGCATTTCCTAAGTACCTAGGCACACACACACACACACATATATCTAATCTCAGAAAATGATAAAATGTAAAAACCACTAAAGAAGTAGATGCATGCATAACACTATCCCAACCAACAGAGTATGATAGAAGTAAGGTAAGCAAAGTAAATAGGGGTAGAATAAAATCCCACCAAAATATTCTGTAAACCCCAAGGTCCAACCTATAAAAAAATATGTACTGGGACTACTGCTCGAAGCCGTAGGAACACCTTGGCATGTCTGAACTCACAAAGCTCCATCTAGTCTTGGTCCACCTAGACTCTATCAAAAGGTCACTCATTTGAACAATACATGACACATGTGGGAAAATACCATACACGTGTGAGTATAACAATACTCAATAGGACACCCCAAAACCATATATAAATACACAAAGTAAATTTATAGTAAACTCTACAAAAGTATGTGTCTATAACACATATGACAAAGATATCCCGATGTACTCGAACCTAGACCCGTAGTCTAGAGGTAAGTGAAACTACCATATACCAACTCTAGTGATTCAATTGGAATATTCCACAAAGCATCTCATATGGGTGCACACACTACTGAGTCTGATAGCACTGATGACGTCTACCTAAGAAGTACTATTATTTGGGAACTATCATGAGAGATATACACTGATCAATATAAAGAGAGATACAATACATTAACTCTGGGAGTACTCCTCCATTTCTCTAGCCACTATTTCAGCCACACATTTTCGGGAAACTCAAGATTCAGCCTCATTCGATCACTCCATCACCCAAACAATGTGTTTCAACTTCTGATCCAGCTGCACAATATATTAAAAACGGTATGTTCTTTATTCCACAGAATAAAGTTGAATAATGTGGATTTGGGGACCCACCATCGTCTAAATCACTCTATGTATCTCTTATCACCTTATTCATTTAACGCCTGTCCCAGATCTGCAATATCGGATCGCTGCACCATGAATCCTGTGTGCAATGATCGATTGATCAGGATATGTCAAGTCGTGGTCCAAGAGAAGAACACCCAAGATGAACGATTAATGGGGAAAAAATAATACATAATATAAGAGTAATATAACTCGATATATGTTTGTGTCGATCATGGTTTGTTTCCATTATAATTAAAATCTAATTCATCAATAAATAATCACAAAATCAACTCCCAAAAAAATCTCATAGAAATGAAACCCATCTTGTCAGGTTACAATCGAATCATAGATCAAAATGTTCGTTGGATGCTCTATGTTTTTCATGGAATTCAAGAATGGGGAAGGAAAACCAAAATAACACATCCTACCTTTGATTTGGATTGATCGCTGGTGAAGATGAGTCATTGCATCATCGTCTCTGGGGAGATCTGCCAAGAACAACATTCGTCGATCATTTATCTGTGACACCGTCATCATTTTCTTGAGAGGTTCTCCAAATATCTTCTGAGATATTCTCTAGTATTACCAAGGTTATGTGGCTAACCCTGGGATTTCTACATAAGTATTATTTCAAAGAAAATTATCATTGTATCAACAAAAAATTCATATTTAAATTATTTAATGATGATTACGTCTTTTTCAGGTTTTTCCACAGAAGACCCACCCCGACTAAAGTTAAGTCATGCCTTGGGAAAACACCCCATTATGAACTCAAAAGTGGTCTCATATTTACAATATTCATCCCCATTCATGAGTTATTGGAATTTTAACATAAAATAATATTTATTTAAATATTTTATTTATGTTTATATAAAAAAACTATGTTTTATAGCCAACACACATAGGCCAATGTTTCACCTCACCTAAGGTAAAGCCATTGCTCCAAAAACAATTTTGCCCTAAAAATTCTAATCAATGAACCCATTTAATAGTTATTCCACATTTTCAGGAAAACCAATCAAGAAATTTATTAAAAAATGAACATTTTTCAACAAGTCGTTCCGAGAACACTGTGCCTCAGAATCACATGCTGTATCTATGTCTGGTCTCAGAATTTTACCAAACCACTCTAAGAATAATATTGAGAAAATCAAATTCATTACATTCTCTCCACCTTTGTTCTTTAAATCCATGAAAATCTAAAAACAAGACTACTCAAAAATATGTGTGTACTGTTCATGAATCTGAGCCTCCTTCTCCTATGTGCTCTCTTGGATATTCCCATGATGACACTAAACATGCGCTAAGGGAATTGATTACGCATGAAGGATCCTCTCCTTCGAATCCTCAATCTCCAATGAGCAGTAAGAAAAGGCCAATCTATCTTTAATTTCTAGTTCACCCAAGTTTATGACACGAAATGGGTCATGCTCGTACCTCCTCAGTTGCGACACGTGGAAGATTTCATGTACCTAGTGCAACTACAGAGGTACATCCAAGAGGTATTCCACCTCTCCAACTCTATGCTATATCTGAAAAGTTCTAATGAACCTCAGAGATAACATGTCACCCTAAAAAGTTGTGACCTATAGGGTATCCCATATAAATCTTCAAATTGTGCCATAAAAATGGTGAAATGATATATTATTTTGTACATGAACTCCACTATAGGTAGGTGATCCTCCCAAATACGACCAAATTCCAACATGAAATCCCATATCATGTCCTCCATGACCTGAATGGCCTATTTTGTTTGGCTGTCTGTTTGTGAGTGGAACGCTATGCTCAACTGCATCTTTATCCCGAACACCTCCTATAATCCTTTCCATGAATGGGATGTGAAATTGAGAATCATAGTCCTATAAAATAATTGATGGGACTCCATGGAGTTAAAATATATCCTGAATGTAGTGCCGTCTTAAGATCTCTACTGAACTATCCTATCAGATATCTAGGAAGTGGGCCAACTTGGTGATTCAGTCAACAATCACTCAGATGGAATCATATCCCCAATATGTATGTGGTAAACCAATCACAAATTCCATTAATATATCATCCCAC
The DNA here is from genome assembly GCA_963277665.1 of Viscum album. Lineage (NCBI taxonomy): Eukaryota > Viridiplantae > Streptophyta > Magnoliopsida > Santalales > Viscaceae > Viscum > Viscum album. Next base: position 559,413,313 of record OY728138.1, read on the forward strand.
TTTCATTCAGGAATCTCAAGGGGTTGAGTTAAACCCGTCGGAACCTGGTGCTCAACCTTCACCTGCTAGCACAAAAGGCATCGAGAAATAAACTGTACCACTACCTTCTTCATCCATGTCCACCAGAACTAACACTGAAGGTCCTGGTACATCTTCTCCACTTTAGGGTGTACCTCCAAAGGGGATTCATGAAACTCCCATAGAATCTCATCCTATAATGTCACTAGTACTACCATGCATCCTCTAAAAAGAAATATGTGCTCCCCAAATTTTGAATATCCATCAGTATCATGTTCTATGTATATTTAATCATGAAGAGTCTCATAGTCAGAATCTCTAAGTTGTGCCTCCTTGAATCACTATAAGGGTAGAGGGTTGAGAACCATTGATTGGAGGTAAGATTCTCCATCTCTATCCATGAAGGATAATTGTAATGAGGCCAAATGCACTTACAAACCATTAGGAAACTAAAAACTAGATCTCATAATGAAATCATCTACCACCATGTTCCCCTTCTTAGGAGTATAGAAAATATCAAAGTCATAGTCCTAGAAGAACTATATCCATCGCCTCTATATCAGGTTCATATCCTTATAAGAGAAGATATACTTGAGACTATTGTGATGGAGTAGACTATAAACCACTCGCCCATCAGGTAGTGTTGCCACATCTTCAATGCGAAGAATACCGCTGTCAACTCAAGACCGTCTATCATGTAGTTCTTCTTGTGTGGTCTCAACTGGCATGAACCATAGGAAATCACCAATTGGCTATGAATTAGGAAACAACCAAGTCTGACCCCTGATGCATCGCAAAACAATACGTAATCAACACCCTTCTATGACAATCTCAAGATCGGGGCACTCATCAAACTCTGCTTCAAATTCTAAAAGCATTGACCCGGGTTCAACCTTTGAGAACTAGCATGAACTTATCAACTACTCGAGGAGGTCATAAATCCTTATTAGTGGATACTAATTCTCCGCATCACTTGTTTTAAGTGCCATAAATCAACACAAAACCTTAGGCTTCCATATTCCCATTTTAGAAAACAAAACTAGGGCCACCTAAGGTGAAACACCGGGTATTACTAAGACATTAATCTACAAGTCCTCTAACTTCACCCTCATCTTGAGAAGATTTGTGGGCACCATCCGATATGATGGTGCTGATATCAGTGCTATCTTGGGGTGGAAAATAATTTAGAAGTCTATCTTCTAATGGGGTGGTAATCTAAGAATATCTTCTAGAAATACTTCCCCATACTCTAACACTACTATTGGGAACTGAAATTTCATAACATCTATTGATCCAAGGGTAAGGCCATCCAACTCACGAGTGATCGGTTTCACACTCCTATGCATGAGTCCATTCTGTACTGCCTAGGTTTCCTTTTCTCTGATAAAGGAAAACCTCATTCCATCGCTGCAGACATACAACACCCTTCACCTAAAACAGTCAATTTGGGCACGGATCAAAGATAACCAATCCATACCTTGAATGACATCATAATTCCTCGACGCTACCACCAAGAGGTTCTAACCTAAACTCCCACCTCCAAGGATCAAGTCTCACTATTGGAATTAGTGTGATCATTGAGTATCCTTTATTAGGTGTCTCAAAGCGTAAGGGTCGAGTCAACAGTCTAACTGGAATCTCAATATCTCATATAGGATTTGTGATAAGATAATAATTATGAATATATGTGTCTATAAATATGAAAACTAAAGTATAAAAGACAAATATCATAAATTGAATCATTCTCAAAGCCTTTGGGTCGTATGCCTCTACTGCACACATCTATCCCCGCCCCTATCCTCCAGCTCTCTAAGTCTGGTGTGAACTACCTGGTGGTGGTGGTTGTAACATGTTGATATGTATTCCACCTCCTAATGCTCTCCCAAATACTCTTCCATGTCTGCAAACCTGTATATATGACTGATAATATCTCTTATTCTACCTCAGCGTCCCATCCATTGTCTCTCTATCAATAGATCGACGGGTTGGACAATATCTAGAAAGATGCCCCCTACCGCCAAAAGAATATAATAACCTTAATCTAGACTAATTGGACCCACCCCATGAGTCCTGAATGTTAGAATCTATTTTTTTTGGGTCTTCCTATTGTGATGTCTCCCACATCTATGTTTCTGAGGCTGATGTTGGCTTTCCGCTGGTGAGGTCTCTACTCCTGCTTTCCCACTGCTGATTACCACTAGCTGTATCTTCCCAACCAATGAACTATCAACCTCCAAATACTTATCTACCACCCAAATATAGGTAGGAATGAACATAGGGGATAAAATGTCTCAGATGCCTCCACACAAACCTCACTCAAAGGTCTAATCCCTGTAGTGATGATCGTATGTCATATCCATCAAGTACCTAGAGAGGCAGGTATGCCTTGATGAATACTCAGACACCTACATGTCATCCATCCGAATCTATAGAAGCTATTGGATATGTATAAACCTCAATTTATAAGGTGATTAATACTGTCTAAAAAGGTCCTCAAACTATTCCCAAGGAAAGGTCGCATCGTCGTATGATCGGGTAACTAAACCCACTTTCGCCTTGCGGAGCCAAAGATAAGGCTATCCACCAGAACCACCATATGATCTTCTGGTGACCAAACTAGAAAAAAACTCAGTTCACCACCTTAAGCCAGCCCTTAGCTGCCTGTGTGTCAGGACCACCTTAGAACCTAAGGGTTCTCTATTGCTAAAACTCAGGAAGTTTGGTCAGCCAACTCTCTTCACACCTTGGTACTATGAGTACCATGTGCTGCTCTATAGGTGGTGGCAGGGATGGTGCACCACCTTGAGGTAACATATGGGGAACTAATCCGTGTATCGAAGCCTTTTCATAGATGGGTTCATCCTCGTGATCAAGATACTGAATCCTAGAGGGAATATGTTGTGAATAAATCCTATAAGAGAGCAATATGTACCATGGTAAATGAGTATATCTAGATATATGACTCATTAAGGACATGGAAACCACAACCCATTCCTATATGATTCATGTACCATTATTCTTCCCCTGCAACCAGTGTTCTCATGTATCAATTCAAAAAGTAGGTTATCTAAGTTCTGGTATATGGATACGTCGACCACTGCACCAACAATGGAGTCCCTTCCATGAAAACCGAACTCGAAACACTTAACACTATTTCCCCAAACCAATCTCACAAACTCTTGGTCATATGGTAGAACTGATCAGATCTGATAAAACTTTGTCACAACCCATCTTGGTGGGGCCCATGACTTGACTCCCCAAGCCCGTATCCAATAGGACAAGGGATGGTGAATATCACCGAGTAAGAATATCACTAATATGGGAGGCATTACCTAAGTACCAACACACACACACATCTCCGAGCTCAAAAATGATGAAATGTAAAAACCAATAAGGAAGTAAATTCATGCATACCATTATCCCAACCAACAGAGTATGACAGAAGTAAAGAAAGTAGATTAAACCAATCCAGAATACAAGCCCATCAAAAGAGTATGTAAACTACATGGTCCAAACTGTAAACAAATAGGTACTGGGACTACTGCTCAAAGCCGTAGGAACTCCTTAGATTTTCTAAAATCACAAAGCTCATTCTAGTCTTGGTCCGCCCTAGACTCCATCAAAAGGTCTATCATCTGCACAATACACGACATTAGTAGAAAAAGACCATGTATGAGTGAGTATAAAAATACTCAGTAGGACACCCCAAAACAAAAAATCAATACACAAAGTAAAGTTACAATCATCTCTATAGAAGTATGTGTCTACATCACATATAACAAAGATATCCATATATACTTGAACCCAAACCTGTATTCTAGAGTTAAGTCACACCTACCATATACCAACACTAAATATTTAGTCTAAAGATTACACAAAGTAACTCATCTAGGAGTACACACTCCTGAGTTTGATAGCATTGATGACGTCTGACCGAGAAGTAATGTTAGCTGAGAACCGTCATGAGTGAGATACACTGATCGATCTGAAGATAGATATGATACACTCACTCTGTTAGTACTCTTTCACCACTTTAACCACCATTCTACCTATGCCTTTCCAGGAATCTCATGATCTAGCCTTTTTTGGTCACACCATCACCCAAAAAATGCATTTCATCTTCTGATCCGGTCACACAATGGATTAAAAAGGTTCAATTATTCATTCTTCCAAAGAACATTGAAGAACACGAATTTGGGGATCCACTATCAAATGAATTACTCTGTGTTTGTCTTTTTACCTCCGTCATGTCACAACAGTCCTAGATCTACGATATTTTATCATTGCGCCAAGAATTGAGTGCACAACGATCGATTGATTGGGATATGTTGAGTCGTGGCCCAAGCGAAGAAGGCCCACTATGAATGTTGAACCAGGGGAAGAAAAGCATATATAAAACAAGATGAATGGACCTAAATATATTTTTGTGTCGATCATGGTTCTTTTCTATTATAATGTTAATCAATATTTTCAAAAAATAATCACAAGATTAACTCCCAATAAAATTCCATAGATATAAAACCCATCCCGCAAGGTTATTATCAAACCACTAATCAACCTGTTTGTTTGTTGGTCCATGCTCATCGTGGAATTAAATAACGGGGAAGTAAAAAAAAACATCCGAACATTGATTTGTGTTGCTTGATAGTGATGATTGGTTGCTGCATCATCTTCTATGGTACGATCCATCACGAATGGTGTTCGTCAATCGTTGATCAATGACTCTATCGTCATTTTCTTGAGAGGTTCTCCAAAGCTATCCCTAGAAATTCTCCAGTGTTACTAGGGTTATAGAGATAAATATGAGATTTCTGCATAAGGTTTATTTTTAAGGAAATCGTCACTTTTTCAACAAAATAATTTATCTTTAAATTATTTAATGAAGATTATGTCCTTTTAGTGGTTTTCCACAGATTACCCGCAACGACTAAAGTTAAGTCACACCTAGGGAATAAACCACATTATGAACTCAATGGTGGTCTCAAATTTCTAATATGAGTTCACATTCATGATTTATTAGTATTTTAAAATAAAATAATATTTATTTAATTATTTTATTTATGGTTACGTCCAAAAAATATCTTTATAGCCAACCTTCACTGGCCGATTTTAGGCCTCACCTAAGGTAAAACTGCTACTCTAAAAAAAATGGTGCCCTCAGATTTATGATATGGGCACCAATTTAAGATTTATTCCACTTTTTCCTAAAAAACCCTTGTGCACTTTATTAAAAACTGAACATTATTCAATGAATATATCTAGGAACACCGGGTCTTAGAATCGCACTTCGTCTTAGAGCCTAGTCTCAGAATTTTCCCAAACAATTTATAAAAATAATATCAGGAAAATCTGAGTCAATACCGGAATGGTTTTTCTAAATTAAGTGTTTAAAGGATACCCCTGAAGGACTTCACATGAGAATCCACCCATAATGGAATCTCATAGGAGTATTTTGTGAATGATTTTATATGGGAGTCCCCATAAATATTTATATAGGAGAATCATTATCATGAAGGTATTGTATGATTCTTATTTCACCTTTTCTTAGGACTAAATTTGGGAGTTAACTGAGGGGTTTGTTTAGAGGGATTTATAAATAAATAACTTTGTAAAAAATGATTTATCATGAACTAAAATTTCAAATTTCAGTTCTTCTTATACTCTATGTATCATCTTATTCCAAAGTGTTTTCTAAGAATTTATAGGTAATGATTCATAATAACCTTCAAGAAATAAGTAGTGACATAGAACATATATAAAATTTTAGAGTTACACAACTATTAAAGAAGACTACCTCAAGCTAAAAAAGTAACAGAATAACATGAATTTGTTATGAAACTATGAAGATTAAATGTGGTTTTGAAGGATTCTCAACAAGATAATGTAAAGTTATTCCTAACTATGAATGTATTATGTGGATGTGAAGAACTTATTACACTACTCCATAAATATATTCCTAAATTTTAAGGTCTTAGATGCCCATAGAGGGGTTACATGGTGATTCCATGAAGGATAGAACCTTCAGAAACAATCATCTATCAGTATAGAAAATTTACCCCTTCCAATTTTTTTTCCAGATCTTCTTTGAAGTGGACATAATTTCTTTTGTAGGTGTTAAAAAACACCCTCCCTAAAAATTTTATTCAATCATAAAAAGTGGATTTAATTTCAAGGAGAACCTTTAAACCTGCAAAATATTTACATGGTACACATATTCTCCACTCCTTATATATATGTTGGGGGGGGGGGGGGGGTCATTCCCATTTTTGTTCTATTTAATCTTCCTCTCATTACAGAAGGTTTATCTTATTTTTTGATCTATAGATGAACCAATTCACAAAAAACTAATAAAATATGAATTTATTATTGAAAAAGCTCTTAACAAATGAAACTTATTGTGAATAAGAATCATAAGCTGTCCATATAATTCATTCATGAAATTTCTCTACTGTGAAGTATTTATATGGCCCACATAATTTTTATCTATCATAAACCTCACATAATTTTTATGTATTTTTTTTTTAATTTTATAATTTTTTATTAAATTTTAATATATAATTCCTTTTAGGACCTATAAATCTTGTTTCTATTATTTATTTCTATAAAAAATGGATTCTGGTTCTGTACGTCTCTTGAACTAAATTAGTGCAACCGAAAGGAGGTAAACCATTTTCGGGAATATTGTTGTTAACCCCTGATATCGTGTCATGTATCATAATGACGCTCTTAACAATATTCTAACAATTGAGCATCAGAATAACCTATTATCTAATAAGATGTACATATATAACATTGGGATTTAAGATAATATTATTATTTATACACTTGATCAAAACCTACCATCATTGTGGTTGGTATCATACATGGATTATAATCGGATGATTGTTTACACTAAAGGATAACTTATCCTTGAGGCATATAGGGGAATTGATTATATCTTGAATGTATCCCCACTAACTCAATAGAATCAAGATTAGATCCATCATCCCATCTACTAATAATATTCATCTATCTTTAATATATTACTGAATGATCCCATTGGAGGATAGAGTTTGAAATGGGATTAGTACCATGGTGGAAAATTCTATGATGAATGTTCTAGGGATTTTTGGGCTCATCAAATAAAAACACAATTCATTGAATAGGTTCAAGTGATTGATCTATATTTGGTGGCATGAATTTTAGAAATCATGGTTTGTCTACTTATAGATATCTTCCCAAAAGTAGTTTCTCATGGGTTCTTGGGCACCAAGACTATTTTACAACCACATATATATAGGGATTAGTTTATGGTATATCCATAAACTAAGGAATGCCAATCCTCAGGGGGTGTATAATGAGAACCTATGCACATATAATGTTTGGGAGAATTTAGAGAAAACCCCTCCCCAAGTGAGTAATTTTATGATTGATGGAGAGATGAGAATAGGAAGAGATATTCAATCCCATATGATTATCCCTTTTAGGGTATGGGTAGATGTTTTTCTATAACACAAGGTACCAATTATAAGAGTTAGATACCCAAGGAGATGTCATTCTCAATAATCCTAAAATTCTAGAGGCTAATATTTTCAACCTTAGAAATGGGATAGTACACCATATGGGGATAAAAGATAAGGAAGATTGTGTATCTAACCTTATAATTAGTAGATTTATTGTCTATGTTCTTAAGTGGGTTCCTCTTCCTTGGTGAGGATACCCATTCCGGTGTCAAGGTCAGTACCTTGGTGATGGTGGTTCTAATAGCATATAGATAACCTATCAATATGGAAGTGTCTATCTATACCTAAATTTATCACATGTTAGGTCACATTTATTATGGGAACATCCCATATCATATCAACATCCCATTTAAATTCATGTACAACTCAGTGACAAAACACTATTGGTGCTATGAGTTTCAGAACACCAAAACGATTCATTTTTTATATCCTTCCTGAGACTGCTTAACTTCATTGACATTCAACTAATGTCTCTAAGTTCCACAGAGGTTGATGACACTCTAAGGAGCCCTTATTTATTTTTTCGTTTGTTTTTTACAGTTCACCCTATGGTATAATTATTTATAATGACAAAGAAACCCATGATGGGTGTTCCTTTATTATTTCCTATTGGGATGGGGTTTTAATACCTCGAGTGGATGAGATAATAATTTAAAATTCATATTCCCAATATAGACTCACATGTTAGTTTGACTTTCTATAATGATTCTCTTAATCTACATTTTTTGGATCCTAGTATGAGCTATATGATAATATTGTTCATAAATTATAGTTGATGTTGGCATGTGATAACACAATCACAAAAATAACATTTCCTTTTGCTGGATTTGTAACTAATATGTCATGGGATTATACCGAAGCATGGTAGATCACTACCCAAATGACATTATAAGGAAGAAAATAAATAGTTGAGCAAACTACCTATTTCATTATGACCATTTTATAAATTTTTTTCATATCATATCTTCGAACTGGAGAACCTAATAGAAAAATGCCCCAGATAACATGGAAAATTCTCACCCACATACCATATTTATTATGTAGAGGGTATAAACCTAGTTTTGGTAGTTGAAATAATGGATTATATTATTAGTGATGATTCCACCATGACAATAGTAAGTGATCCACTGGTGGTGTATGTTGAGGAATTTTACCAACCTTTCTAACTTAGTAAATTATATACTTTTACGGTGGATCTAATCCCTTATTACATACATCTAATGGCAGGTGACCTGAGTTCAAATTATAAACTTACTAATGAACATCATGTGGTGAGTTATTGATCTTAGAACTATATCCATACTATCATCACAGAAACCTAGTAGGATGATATTGGTGACAATTCTAAGATCCATCACAAAATTGTTTCATGGTTTAGGTGTGGGTGGATTTGACTACAGAAAAATTATATTCTCACTTTTGAAAATATTTATTCATTTGAGAGTAATTGATGATTTGATAAATCTACCTATACTCATTTGAAATCATAAACCATAATGTGGATTCTGTGGAGTGGGATACTAGACTAAATCGATAGACCAGTGACAAACTGTAGAATTTTTATTTGGATGTTACATAGATTATATAGATTCGGGGATATGAAGCTCTTGTAACAAGGATGGGAGCACAATTTTCAGGAGTAACATTTAGACTTGATACCTTCAAGTATAAGAATTAGGAATTGGTTTCCCGCATTGAACAAACATTCCCACTGGCTGAGGCTGAAGCTACAAAGAATGAAAATTTTAAGTAGTCTATTTGTGTTTCCCATTAATCGTTAAAATTTTTTATGAGTTCCTCTAACTATAACATATAATATTATAAATGTTATCGATTGATTTCTTTTTAATACAATGATATATAGAGACTCAAACTTGTGGATTACCTCTCCTATTTTTATAAATTAATGAGAAAATATTCCACTTTGAATCATTACCAATTTATCAATTACTCTATCACTTTGACTATTAGTCTATGAAAATCCATGAAAATGAAAAAAGTTAATATTATAATTACTAAATCCTTCAAATAATTGTGTGAGAATATATTGGTTTAATCATGAATTATCAATTCTTGAGTCAATGATGATATTTATGAATAAATATGTCACATTTTAATAATATACTGTGAAAATAATATATGTGGTATTAATATAGTGGCACATATATCTTAACCATAAGTTGGGATGAGTTTAATTGATAATGGACTATGAGATTATTGTTTCCACTTAAACTTTTTATCTTGGATAAATATAGGTGTTAAAAATATGGTGGTACATGTACCATTATCATAATCTAAGTTTAGCCCATCTGGATGACTTCCTTATGATCTTGTTAAATTAAATGGATATAGGTGGGAAGAATATAGTGGCATGTATACCATCACTATAAGCTAAGATTAATCAATTAAGATATGATAAAATTATATGACTCAAAATCATGAAAATAATGAAGGGTGATTTGGGAATCAGGATTCCAATGTTTAAAAGGGGCTTAATTACCCTCTCTTGTGTATTTCACATAAATTATACAAATCAATATGGAAGGACCATAGGAGAGATTTATATTTGGTGTAGTTTAAGGTACCCAGTAAACATGAATTGAATCTTTACAGTGCCATATGGTGGGAAATACATGATTTATATCTTATCAAATTTAATTTTACTATTTAATATTCCATGGATGGGGATGTCTTAGTGGTGAGAAACTCAAAATTTTTATTAGTCCTCCCTTTATGGTTTTCACCTGAAATATTTTTTGATTATTTTTTTAAACACTCAATATTTTTCCTAAGATATGTGAGGTGCATTCCTAGTGAGATGATAAAATAAATTTTCCTAGGATTCCATTAATTGGTTTTTATCTTGGTGAGTGCCAGGTCTCTTTCCTTGGGTAGTTTAAGGTTGTGTAAGCTAAGATAGAGAATATGGTGTTTAAGGATAGAAAACTTTGACTAAAACGTCGGAAAATTTTATGGTCATACAACCTTGACCCTAGAGTGAGATAATCTATACAATTATGGAACATAAAACCTAACATTATTGGATATACCTATGTCAGTATAGGAAATCTGATGGATTATTGCATACAATTTAAGGTTGTAGTGCAAAGAAAAATGTTTATGGGGGTTTTTTGGTCATACAACATTGACCAAAAGATGAGGTATTCTATATAATAATAAGAGAGGGTTAGAAATGATGTGAATAGAGAGTCTCTCACTAGTATAAATTTTATTATGGGTGGGTGGTATACATAGTTTTAGGTCATAGTTATTGGACTAAGAGTTTCTAGGGTTTAAGGTCGTACAACTTCGACCAAATGATAAAGGGTGAGGTTATGTTTATTATATTGAGGAAAGGTTGGATCAAAATTAATGGGGGTATTATCAGTATATACATACTCATAATTTTCTCACATAGTTGAAGGTCATATTGCATAGATAAAATGTAAACAATGTGGTATGATAACCCAAATGATGCTTATGAGCTTGAGATGATCTAAAAACTTTGGAATAAAGAGTGGAGATGATGTAAGTCATAACCCAAGGTAATTTAATCAATAAATTATGATATTTAAAAATTATGATGAGGATGAACATTGGAAAAAAGTAAAATTTTGGTTTACATGATAATGTCATCAAGTTGACATGTTTTTAGAGGATCTTCTTCAAAGAAATAAAACATGCCTCAGGTTGGAAGGAAGGATGTGGTGGCACAAATATCATTACTAATCCAAAGTTTCCATTTAGAACCAAATGTTCTTATTACTAGTAAACATAAAAGGTTTATGGTGAATCAAACACATAATTAATTAATTATTTCATATTAAAAGTGATATTTAAGTGGTGATTATAATACTCGAATCCAAATATGACCCAAGTTGGACTGTTATGGAATGTTAAAAAAGGAGTATAAATATATGATGATCCATGGATAGGTTTAATATATATAGATAAAACATAACTAAATATATTTAAATAATAGGAATCAAGTTATATATAGTTCTCATATGGGAATTTTGATTCTACCATGGTGAAAATTTCAAACCAAAAGAGGCTCAATGGCTATACCCAGGATAAAATCCTGGTGTATAGTTGAGGAAGGAAACCTGATGAAAATATTGGAGGCTTGAACACTAATATATAGTTCTTAAGAAGGTTAATTTTACCATATCATAGGTTTATAGATAAAAACCATATATTGGGTATTCTAAAATAGATATGAATCTCATTTATGGAAAATCATGGCACATAGAATTGATTAGTATAAATATTTTTAAGGTATTTTAGGGAGGACTATATTCTAGGTAGTTTAAAATCATGTGACAAAGAATCATATTTTTGGAGGTTTATATTTTTATGATAAGGACGTCTATATAGAGGATTTGTGAAGATACATCTTACGATCAAAGGAAAATAGAAAGGTTCAATCCACTTTAAGTCTATTGGAGAAGACCTAATGTGAATTAAAATGAACCTTTACACTATGATAGAGTGGGGATAAGGTTTTTTGGATGGACCCGTTATAAGAAATATATTTTTCCCTATATATCCAAAAATAATAGGAATTAAGAGATGCATATATTTGTATGGTTTTCAAGTGGAGTGTCTTAACTCATGGATTTTTTTCATCAGAGAAAATGCACACCTAGATATGAAGGGGGAGGTGGTATGAGCACAATATGTCCAAATATTTTATAAAAAATGGGTATGATTTATAAGGATGCATTATCAAGGGATTTGAAACTACTTGAATAATTGGATTGTGGATTTTTTAAATAATATCCCAAGACATTTGAATTGTTAAATGAATGGATTGAACAAACATGCCGAGGATGGCCAATGACAAACATTAGAATGATAGGTTCCACAATAGTGTTCTCCAGGGAACATAAGTGTAGAGGACCTTATACTATAGAAATAAACGTGATTTTGGTTGGTAGGAAATTCATGATAGGATAAATATTATTACCAAATAGAGGTTTCCTTTGGATTCATATGCTCTTGGTACATATATACATGAAATGGTAATAATGATTTAAATTGCTAAGGTATGAAGTAGGTTTTATGGGTAAATAGATATTAAATAAGGATTTGAGCACTCTAATGGTCATACAACTATTTATTAAAGAAAATCTTTGGGAAATGTAATATAAAATAAGATAACTGGAGTATATAATGTTTTTAATAGGATATTATACTTCATGTAAATTTATAGCCTTGTCTTGAATGAAAATATACATATTGAATTGCTTAAACTCTCATATATGTGTTAATGAAAATATTCACCAACTTTTTCTTAGACTAGTGGGACTACCAAGCATAGATTTTATTTTTTAGGGACAATATTTGGCTGCTGAATTCTTTTCATCACTTTTATTTTTCACACTAAGTTTTAATTAACTCTTGTAAGCGATGGTCCTTGTGAGTGGGTACTTGATGTTTTATTAGGATATTATTTATGAGTTTTCAACCTGAATTGCCTTAATATCTCCTTTATTTTAATGTTTAGGGTCATGAAATTTGGATTATAAAAATATAGAGTTTAAGGTTACATAAATTTTATATATAGTATAAAAATTTTAAGGTTGTATAACTTTGACCAGATGTGATGTGACATGTCCAATGATAGTGGAGAGATTGACCTGATATTGATAAGGGCTATTGTATTAGAATAAAAATAAGGAAATAAAAGGAAACTTGATATAGAAAAAACATATCCCATGATAGTGTATGTGACCCCATAGGGGATGGAACTATGTTCCCTTTGGTAATAAGAATTAAGACAATCCTGATCTTTTATTACACAATTAAAAATAAGTTATTACCTAAACTTCACTTGATACAACATAGAGGATTGAGAGGTATAGTGTCTTTGGGGATTAGTATCTTTAAATAACAACTTAAAACATGAAATAAAATATCTTTATTGAAGACTTTCTATACATGACCACTACATTCCCTCGTACTTAGCATTGCATGAGATAACCTGAGGACATGCATAAAAAAGGGTGAGCTATAAAGCCCAGTAAGGGAATAATTATGGAATAACATGAGGAATAAAATAAATGTTAGAAAATAGTCATACAAATAGAGTACACAAGAATCATAAACATAAAGTCATGATAAATAATTATAATCATAACATGGAAATGTGTAAACAATACTTAACATTGAATTAGCATGATCCAAGGCTAATTGCACATGGAGAATGAGTAATTCCTCATTGCACATGAAGCAAGAGTAAAACATTGTTTCACTTTAATTATCTTGAGTAAACACCAATTTAAAATGACATATCATGATAAAATACTTTACTCAATTCATTGGAGCGCTATAAGGGTGCACCCTTCTTAAACATTTCAATCCATGCATAAGTGTGCCACATGGATCATATAACATAGATTCATAAAACATAATCATTTATTAAATGATAAAGGAATTTGGAATTAATACATTGAAATTTATTATCAATAAGTAATTGTGCATAATGGTTAATACCCTTGATAGAGAAATGGGCATGGTATTCACTACACAATGACATTGGCTTAGAAAATCGGTGTAATTTCGGCAGCGTAACGACGTGACGTAAGAATTCATAAAAATGGTTGATGAGAGAGAAATGGGTGTCTCATCATATGTACATGAAATTGAAAGTAAGGGGGGTCATATAGATACATGTCCCAATAATTTTAATGGAATTTAGATGCATAATACAAAATGATTACTTGGATGTAAAAGAAGAGAGAGAAATACCTCATGGAATTTCGGCATAGTAATGAGTGTAAATGTGAGGAATTTAATGAGAGATAATGGGGTCTCCCATCATCCAAACATAAATAGGAAAGTATTGGGGAGGTGAAAAACCATACCCCAACATTTATAATTGAAATTAAAAGGGAATAACAATTTAAAAAATATTAGACAAAAAAATGAGAAAGGAGGAAAAAACCCTTACTTGGAAGTATGCTTCCAAAGGCTTGAGAGAGGATTGAGAGAGGCTTATTGGGATCTTGGGTCACCTTGGGAGGATTATAAAGATAATATTTCAGATTTTGGATGAACTCCACATGATTTTAGTGATGAGGAAGTGGGATCTTGGGTGGGTTTATATAGGAAATGTGAGGGAATTCTTTATTATTTAGGTTTGGGACACCTCACATTAAATTAATCCAAACCACAAACCATCCCATGGATTTTGCCCATGGGTTTTGGAAAAGGGAAGTGGAAAAAAATATTTTAAAAGTTATAAGTCCTAACTTCTTAAAATAATGGGGTTTCTTATATGGAGGTGAGTTACACTCCCAAGGAAAACAATTTAAAAAGACAAAATGTTTAATAAGTCTTGAAGGGTCCACTAAAGCTTTGTAAAATAAATAAAACAAAACCAAAATAACATTATTTTAATGGTAAAACATATATTTTCCGTTCATAAAGTTTATAGTATTTTATTACATCACTATTGGGTTATTATGATGTCATAAAACACATTATATATTTAAAAGGTATTTAATTTTTACCCAAAAATTTGACTATCTCAGAAAATTATGAAAAATTCACCATTGGATAATTTCAAAGTCCTGATTCCAAAAATAATATTAATTTTATCTAAATAATTTTCTAACTATGTTAATTTTTACTTTTAAAATAAAAACCGATAATTATCGAAAATTCATGGGTTTTGACAAAAATGACTTCCAAAACTTAATAAAAATTACAATTGCATTCATAAAATTATACGATAATTTATATTTAATAAAAATTAATTTAATAATAATAATAATAATATTTAATTAAAATATTATCTAATTCAAAAATCCATTAATTCATCAAAATAATTTTCTTAGTTGAATATTAATTAAAAATACTATTTGTGCTTTAAAAACTATTTACAAGGTAACAATAATAAAATGAAAGTATATTCAATATTATATAAAAAAATAATGAACATATTAATAGTGCTAAGGTATTGTTACATAACCCCTTATAACACCCGCATAAGAATGAAGGGTATGGTGTGCAATGGTGACCGACTCTTGGGGTGGCTCAGATAATATTGCTCGGGTGGTAATCTCTATCAACTTCCACTTCCCTCGTAGGCGATTACGCTTGATCTTAATGTATTCAAGCTTGACTTGGGGTTGGTCAAGAGAAAATCCCAATGGCCTCACCTCCTTTTCAAGCTCTGAAAAATGGGCTTCATATGGGGCACGTATACTGGATGAGGCCATCACTTCCTTTGTCTGAGTAAATCAGATTTGTTAGACCCCTATATTTATACTAATCATGTGATCACTGTTTAACAACTATATTAGAAACGATCACAATTATTAACATAAAACCAAAGAAGTTGACATTTTATATAAAAATTTTACATAAGGAGGCATTTAATTAGATCAAGAGGGATTTACATTAATGAAAGTTTGGGTCGTTACTATCTTCCCCCCTTAAAAAATTTCACCCTAGAAATTTTCTTTTCCCACACTAAAACAGATGTGGGTTACTCTACTTCATCTTTTCATCTGATTCCCTTGTTACTTATTCAAACTTGTGGATTCTCCACAATACCTTGACGAGGGGAATTATCTTATTTTTTAGAACTTTTTCTCTACAATATAATATCTTCACTGGTTGCCCCTCATAAAAAAGATCATACTCTAATTGTACCACCTCTGAAGAGAGTACATGTGAAGGGTCTAGTATGTACTTCCTTAAGAGGGATAAATGAAGGACATCATGTACTTTGGCCATAATAGGTGGAAGTGCTAGTCGATAGGCCACAGCCCCGACATGATATAGTATCTCAAAGGGGCCGATGTACCTTGGAATTAACTTCCCTTTATTTCCAAACCTCATGACATTCTTCCATAGAGATATGTGTAGATATACCATGTATCCAACTTTAAACTCAAGGTCTCATCGATGGTTATTTTCATAACTCTTTTATCGACTCTAGGCTGCCTTGATATGATGCTGAATGGTTTTCACCTTCTCCACCATTTCTTCAAACATTTCTGGTTCAAGTAGCTTACGCTCACTGACCTCATCCCAACACGTCGGTGTTATACATATTTTTCTATAAAGGGCTTCATATGGTGCCATTTGGATGCTCGAGTGGAAACTGTTATTATAAGACAACTCAACTAGAGGAAGATGTTGATCCCATCCTCCATTAAAGTCTATTGAGCATGATCTCAAAATGTTCTCAAGTATTTGGATAGGATTCTCAGATTGGCCATCAGTTTGAGGATGATAGGCCGTACTGAAGTTCAGTTCAGTATTTAGAGCATGTTGAAGACTCTTCAAAAACATAGAGGTGAATCTTGGATCTCGATCAGACACAATTGATAGTTGTAATCCATGCAGCCTTACCACTTCCTTGATATATATCCATGCTAGTTTATCTAATGAGAAATCCTCCCGAAAGGAAATGAAGTGTGCAGCCTTTGTAAGACAATCCACAACAACCCAAATTTCATTGTTGCCTTTGGATATCTTCAGAATTCCGATGAAAAAGTCCATGGTGATGTTCTCTCATTTCCATTGTGGTATAAGAAATGGTTACGTCATCCCCTTAGACTTATGCCTCTCTGCCTTCACGTGCTGACACACCTGACACTTTGATGTATATTCAACAATCTTCTTCTTCATATTATCCCACCAATAATGCTCTTGGAGATCTCAATACATCTTTGTGTTTCATGGGTGAATAGAGAAATTCGATCTATGTGCATCATCCAAAAGTTCCTTCTTCATCTCCAGACATGATGGAACACATAGTATTTTCCCAAATATCACAATTCCTTATTCATTAACATTAAACTCCAAGGATATCCCTTTTCCGATAGATTCCACTTTTTCCTGAATTCCCACATCATCCTTTTAAGCATCCTTTAACCTTTCCAAAAGTGACAGTTGATCAATTATTTGTGAAAGGATTGATGATGTACCCTTATTTATGATTCCCATGTCTATGTTCATCAAATACGCCACCTTGTTCGCTTTCCTAGGGTGGTAATGGACTGAGCCGTCATAGTCTTTGATCATCTCTAACGATATTCATCGGTGCATGTTCAACTCTTTCTCTGTGAATATATACTTGAGGCTTTTGTGGTCTGTATATATTTCACACTTCTCCCCAAAGAGATAATGTCGCAAAATTTTCAAAGTGATGATTACTGTAGCCAACTCGAGGTCATGTGTTGGATAGTTATATTCATGAACTTTCAATTTCCTTGAAGCATAGGCAACGAATTTTTCATTTTGCATCAACACACATCCCAGGTCCTTCTTTGAAGCATCACTGAATACCACAAATAGTTTTCCACTTGTGGGTAAAGTGAGAACATGCATAGTGATAAGACTCCTTTTAAACTCCTTGAATGTTTCTTCACATTCATCATTCCATGAAAACTTTACTACCTTCTGAGTTATCTTGGTAAGAGGGTTGGACAATCGAGAGAAACTTCTCACAAATCTGCGATAATATCCAGCTAACCCCAAGAAGCTACAGATATCCATTACTGATGTTGGCCTTGACCATCCCTCAATTGCATATATTTTGGAGGGATCCACAGATATCCCATTGAATGTGATAATATGTCCCAAGAATGAGACCTCCTTCAACCAGAACTTACACTTGCTGTACTTTTCATAGAGCTTATCCTTCCGCAAGGTATCTTGTACAGTTCTTAGATGCTCCTCATGATCCTCCTTGGTTTTGGAGTATATCAGAATATCATCTATAAAGACTACCACAAATTTTTTGAGGTAATATATAAATACTTTATTCATCAATTCCACGAATATTTCGGAATAATTAGTGAGTCCGAAAGGCATTACTATGAATTCATAGTGCCTGTATCTTGTATGAAAAGCAGTCTTGGGGATATCTTCCTTTTTCACCCTTACTTGATAATATCCTGACCACAAATCCACCTTGGAGAAGTATTGTGCTCCATGCAGCCGATCTAATAAGTCATCAATTCGTGGGATAGGATACTTGTTATTTATCATGATTTTGTTAAGATCACGATAATCAATCCAAAGGTGCATTGACCCATCCTTCTTCTTGATGAAGAGGACTAGTGCACCCCATGGTGAAGCACTTGGGCATATAAAACCTTTATCCAGATTCTCTTGTAGTTGTTTCTTCAGCTCTTTAAGCTCTAAAATAGCCATTATATACAGAGTCTTCGATATTGGGAATTCCCCAGGTATACAATCAATTGAGAATTCAACATCTCTTCTAGGAGGAAGACCAGACAATTCCTCCGGAAACACTTCAACGAATTCCCTTAAAATAGGCATATCATCAAGGATAGTTTCCTCCTTAGACTCAATCATCTGATCTAGATATTCATGCTCATAGGTTAGTAATATCCATGCTTGATATTATTGAGCTAAGGAATATTAATCTTCCTCCTTGCACTTGTAATGAATCGGGGGTCGATTCTCCACATGGTGAGTGATTTCCCTCTTACGGCAATTTATGTTGTCTCTATATAAGGAAAGCCAATACACGCCAAGAATCACATCCAATTCCACCAGAGGGAGTATGATGAAGTTCACTGGGAAGTTTAATCCATATATTATGATAGGGGAAGAGTTATATTCATGGGATGCAATGATTGCCTCATTTTACGTACTCACCGACATCTTCACTTCCATGATTTGTGGTGGTGATGGGATTGTTCTACTAAAATTTTGAGATATAAAAGAATGTGTAGAACCTGAATAAAAAAATTACATTCTCCATTCTTGAATGAATAATTAGCATACCTTTCACCACTTCGTTGTTAGGGTTCACTTCGGAAGTAGTGATGGAAAAAGCTCACCCTTGCTGCCTTGGAGGTTGTTGGTTGCCTACGAAAACCCTTGGATTTGGGAATTGATTTGAAAGATGACATAGTTCTTTGAAGTTGTATAAATGAACCATTCATTGAGGTTCAAAGGGAGCGTTCCTCTCTTCTGTCACAGGCACATGTGTCACACCCTGACCCGTGAGTATAGATTTATTTAATTATTTTCGTCTTTAAATATTTTTTTTTCTGTGGTTCGGGTGTGTCCCGGATGAAATGTTTCTTTGAGTTATGTTAAAATGTGCAATCTTTGGCATCGATGTCGTCGAGCGCATGGGTGGAGCATGAATTTGGAGCCGCTTGACCTCTCCCTAACAATTGTGCATCCCATTGTCTTCGGAGTTTTGAAATAAAGAGTGTTTATATTTAAAACGTGCGTTGATTGTTGTGTCGTTTAAATTTAATTGTGTTAAGAATTTTATTTTTTTTGAAATAATATGACTACATTTATTATTTTTAAATTTTATCTTCATTTTATCATTATTATCATTATTATTTTCATTCTAAATATTACAACTAAATTGATGTTACTTAAATCAATTGCTAAAAACTATTTTATTGTTGAATTATAATTATTATTATTTGATTCATTACTATTTAGTTAGTAGGAGTTTAAATGTATATAAATTCACTTATATATAGATATATATAATATTTTAGATATTTTTATTTATTTATTTTTTTATTATTATTATTGATATTATTATTTTTATTATTTATTACTTTTTTAGGGTTTTCGGAAACCCTTTTATATACCCCATATTTTTCTATTCTTCTCCCCTACGTGCAACCCCTTTATCTGTGCGCCGCCACCCCCTTGCCTCAGCCTACCTCACTTCACCTCTCTCCCTCAGCGCCCTCTCCTGCCTCCAACTTCCTCCAGCACGCATAGCCGTAACACCCTTCTCCCCTGTGATCCTCCCTTGCATTGCAACCCACCAGTGCCTGACCTCCTCTTTCCCTACACTCTGCTTCTCGCTCTAGATCTGCCTCCTCCATGCACAACACATGCAGAATCGTCCAGCCGGATCATCCCTCCTCTGTACAATCTTGCACAACATCCCACTCGACCTCAACTCACCTACACCTCGGTACTGTTTCCCCCTCCTACATGCAGCTGCTGCCTGGCGCCTCTCCTTCTTCTTGGTATACTCGAGCAGCCCATCGGTGCCCCTCCTACTGCCTTCGGCTGACACGCACCCGGCACCCCGGTTCCCTACCTATCCTCTTCTCAAGTCATGCACATAGTAAAAACGCCCTGACCTCACATGCACACATCCCCATCCTCCTCTCCTGTCTGTGCCACCCTCAGCCTTATGCACCAGTAACAACGCCAACTCAGACCTCCCTCCCGGTGAACTCCACATCTTGGGCATCTGTCTCCAGCACAACAACCCCCTAGTGTGACCTTTACTATCTGACGCGACACCCCCTAGGCGCGACTGGCTTCCCGTCCAGAACAACTCCCTCTCATACCGGCATGACTGACCCCCAGTTGAGACCCCCCTATTTGGATTTTTTGCAGAAGCCGGACACGACCTCCGACCGAGACCCCCTAGGCCCTGGTCTGCCAGGAGGCGTGGCACTTCTACTTCAACGGCTCTCACACAACCCTCTCCCTTGTCAGAGCACGCCCCTGACGGAACGTACCTCCCTGGCGCACCCTCCCCTCATGAGCGCAGCAACCCATCTTCCTAGAGCTGCCCTATTTCGATGCCCGCACCCTGCTGGTGCTGCCCAACCAACCCTCAAGTGGTCTTTTTCCAGTCGCGACCCCTCCTGTTGGTTTTCCCTTTTATTTTATGCCCCTTTGATGTTTTTATTTTGATATATATATATATATATATGTATATTTGTATATATATATTTATATATATGTATATATATTACTTTGGTTTGATTAACAGTTCTATTAATTAAATATTGTTTGGGTCAGTTTGACTTTTTAGGACCCGCGTGGGGTGTCTCTGAGTGAATTCCATCGCCGTGCCTTATTTTTGAGCTTGTGCCGTTGTCACGCTCTGATCTCGAGGTAGGTTCCCATTTCACTACTTTTTTTATAAAATTTAAATTACATTGTTTCTTGCTGTTTTCACACACAAATTGTTCAAAATAAATATTTTATTAACTTTAATAAAGGTGAGATAATATAAGATAATTAATTTTTAATATAGGATAATTAATTTTTAAATGATTATTTTGTGTAAAAAGTGTCGTTTATTTTGTACATTACACTTGAAATATTTTCTTGAGGAATGGACACCCAGTAGTGAAAGAATAACAGTTTTTCTTTTAAACATAATTCACAGAATTTCAATTATAGTTCCGAGTTTAATGATAGATGAATTCTTCTGAAGCATGAACAAGCATTTTGGTTCCTTTTTTTAAGTGGTGATTGTGAAATGTGTTTAATGCCTGTTTGGTACTTTATAGAAAACGATGAAAATGTTTTGATGAAAACCCTCCTAGGATAAATCTCTTGCCTTGGTTGCGATTGATTATTTGTGAGGTCGCACTTAGAGGCTCCTAGGAGCTCAAGTAGTTTAAAGGTAAGAGGTTTTCCCATGGAGTGGCTCGGGGAGATGCCTGTTGTGCATTATTATATATATATGTATGTATGTAATTGGATGGACGGCTGGCATCGGTTGGATCACCCATTTTTTAGACACTTGAGACATGGTAATCTGGAATATTGAGAGAATATTATAAGAATGATTGCTTCACTGGTAGGTTATGGTACTGACCCGTGACCCATAGTAGGTGGATATATTGGGTTTATTTCTATGGGATTTTCCCTCATCCTTCCTGAGAAATGATGAGAGAGCATATTGGGTGTTTTGATTTCATCATGTGTGACATGTCAACGTGGATGATATCTCATGTATTGGTGTATTATAGTTTATTCTAGATCTCCTAGGTTCACCCATGTCTGTGAATTTTCAGTTACTTGCAGTGATGATTTGGTACTTGTATGTACATTTCCCTTGTTGTGTACTTACTCTTGTGAATTTTTATATATTGTTTTCCTTGGAATGTGATAAATTGGTTTTGACTTGGTTTCTAGAAATGGTTTTCAAATGAAAGTGTTTAATCCTCTTTTCACAAATTTGAAAATATAAACATCACATTCCCTTTATAAAAGGCCATTTACACTAATGAAATGAACCCAAATTTGGAAATGGTTAAGGGCAATGGTTTGTACTTTGTTTTTAAGTAAAATATTTAGAAAAACATACTTTTATAAATTGTATTTCAAACATGAAATGATTTTCCATTTATTTTAAAGGTAACACATTGGGAATAGATATCGGGCTAGCCTACTGATTTGTAATACTCACGCATATAGTTATTTTCTGTTTTTAGTTTTTGTGCAGGCTACAGCTTGAGTGCGCTCAACTTGGGTGATGCTTGATCGTTGAGTCAGAGAGTGACCCGTGAGGTCACATGAAGTTAGTTCGGACGCCGTGTTTGGTTAGTTTTATTTTTCCTTTGTTTTTATTTGGTCGTTTTGTTCAGTTTAAATATTATGCATTGCTCTGTATTATTTCTGCTACTTATTTATTCATATTGGGTGAAATCGTTCCCACAACCTCTATTGATGCCCTGTCGCTTGTTGCCAGCTTGGGAAGATCGGGAACGCCTCTCGGGCCATGTTATGGGCTGGCTCGGGTGACCGGTTTAGGTTTGACCTGGGGTAGTTCATGAGAAAATGGTATCAGAGCAGGTTAGCTCTTAGCAGACCTCACTTTTCAGAGCGGCCTTTGTTATTTGGGATGTCAAGGTAAATCGAGTACGATTGTCGGGACTCGAGGGGTAGGAGTGGGAAGAGCGTCACAAACTCTTGCTCGTTCGGATCCTCAAGTTTTCATGTGAAGTCTGGTTTAATTATTTTCCTTGGGTTTTTATAGTGATGTTTTGTGATTGGGATACGACAAAGGGAGTTTGGGCTAATAGTCCTCTTAAGCCGCACAATCTGAAAAGCCATGTGGAGCTAGGGGCATGGTCTAAAAAACTCTCCGTGTCGGTGACGTGATTGATATATGGATGCCAACCATATGGTCAAGTCACCCACCGACACTAGTTTCCCTTTTTGAGTTGCCTTGGGCCTCTTTTGACTTCTGGAAGTTGTTTGTATCTGAAAAATTGGTTTTGAAAAAAAAAATGGTTGTTTGAAATGGCATATTTAATTTGAGGATTGTTTTAAAGGAAATGGGATGAATGATTTGTTTTTGAAAAAAAATTGAAGTTGTTTTGTTTTGTCCTTGGTTTTACTAGGGGTGCTCACATGCATAGTGGTATGTTGGGTTATGAAAGGATTTCTAGTTTGGTGGATGGATGCCCGGGGTGGCACGAATACATCAATGTGAGTGAGACTCTAAATAATTCCAATGGTGAGGGTTTAACCTACTAAGCTCATTTTAAATTAAAGATGTTTTCAAAAGAAACGTTTTGATTTTATGATGACTCATTTTCTTGTGTTTAGATCCTTTCATATATGCGGTGTTGGTTTTTGTAGATTTTTATTCATTGAGTTAGCCTTGATTGGGTTTTTTACTTTTCCTTATCCAGTGGTTATCCCTTTGGAGCTTCGATGGGTGATCGTAGTGCAGTTGATCAACCTAAGGATTTTATTCTTGAGTTTCGAAAGCTGGATCCACCTCTCTTTTATGGTCAAGTAGACCCTTCCGTTGCGGCGGAGTGGTTGAAAAATATTGAAAGATACTTTAACCTCGTTGAGTTTCCCAAGTTTTTAAAGGTTAAGTTTTTAACCTTCATGCTTGAAGGTTCACCGTGGATGTGGTGGAAGTCAGTGTCTCAGAACAAGCCCCATCAAGAGCTTACTTGGGAGTTCTTCCAGTCTTTGTTCATTCGCCAGTATTTCTCTGAGGAATAAAGGGTGAGAAAGGTGATGGATATGTGTTGTCTACGGAAGGGTGATTGATCAGTGTTGGAATATTTCCAGCGCTTTGTGGAGCTAGTACCTTATGATTCAGGGTATGCCACTAATGAACCCATGAAGGATCGACGCTTCGAGGCGGGTCTCCGCCCTGATCTACAGTCAAAGGTGTCAGAGGCCAACCTAAATTCCTTTGTCAATGTTGCGATACAATCTTTTCATGTCGAAGCCACGATGGAAGGAGTGATCAAAGTAGTTCTCCCTCCTTCAATATCTATGAGTAGTGGTGAAGATTCTGGAAAGGAGATGAGTAAGCAAATGAAAGTGGATAGAGCAGGTTGTGGAAACAAGAGGCCACTATATCTATCATCAAACTCTTCGGAACAAGAGATCCTCGTGTGTTATCAATGTGGAAAGATGGTCCATAAGAAGCTATCATGCCCAAGCGCTCTGAAGACCTACCAGGGATGTGGACGCCTGGGTCACTTGCGAAGATTCTGTCGGGGAGTTTCTAGAAAGCATCATAGAGGAAGTTCTCAGATGTGATGTGCTGTTGGGTTTTTTTTCAAAGTCTCTGGTGTAATTTTCCTTTCAGTGTGAGGGATCTTTTATCATTACAGTTATACTGATGGGGTTTTGGGTTTTGACATGTATGGGATGTCGTGGGTCTTTTGATGAACTCTAGTTTTCATCGCCAGCATGGTTATATTTCAAAATTATATCCTCTTACCTATCAGATAAAAAGATTTAAGTTTCTTATTGAGATTATCAGAACCTAACTTCAAGGAAGGAGATGCTTCATCCATTCGTAGTTAGGAACCCTCAGAGAATTTTAAGGAGCCTGGTTAAGGTTGTGCCTATATTATGTGGTGAGGCAGTTTTGGTGTTGCTGCCCTGGTTTCTCCATCATTGCAATTTTTGTCTTGTCTCAAGTGCGCGGTGGACTTATGCCTTGCACAATGTCGGTAATTGTGCTATTTTTGATGCAAGTTGCTGATTGGAGACCTTGCATGGGCCACCCATGTGAATTAGTTGCGACTTCGGTTTGTGTCCATCCTGAAGTGGTGAGTCGTGAGTAGTTGTCTGCCATAGTTTCATTGATACGATTCGTGGGCCCTCCCTCCCCGCCCATGGGGTAAGGGTTTTTGGTTTTCACAGACTTTTTAGATCAACTTATATCCCTTTTTGATGGGAGTGAGTGGTTTAAATATATCCGGTGTGCTTTTAATAGCTTGATTAAGGCCCGGTTCTGGCCTAAGTTGGATTTCTGTTTGGTCTCTAATAGGTCAGTCTTTTATGGTGGGAAGACCCACCGTGAGTCTCTTTGGGTTTTCTCTTAAGTCTTTATCGAATTCTAGTTGATTTCTTCTAGTGGGGAGCCCGTTTGGGCCTCCCCTCTATTGGTGATTTATTATGGGCAATGAGGCTTAGTCCCGATGGTAGTCGGTGTGATGTCCTTGAGATAAGAGGTTGGATCGGGTTGTGTGGAATCCTTAGGCGTTGATCGATCGGCTAGATGTTGTTGTGGCTTTCTGGGGGCAAAAAGCATTATGGTGGGGAGAATTGTCACACCCTGACCTGTGAGTATTGATTTATTTAATTATTTTCAGCCTTAAATAATTTTTTTCTATGGTTCAGGTGTGTCCTGGATGAATTGTTTCTTTGAGTTATGTTAAATCGTGGGCTCTTTGGTGTCGACGTCGTCGGGCGCACGGGTAGAGCGTGAAGTTGGAGCTGCACAACCTCGCCCTAACAATTTCACATCCAGTT
Source organism: Viscum album (assembly GCA_963277665.1). Classification (NCBI taxonomy): domain Eukaryota; kingdom Viridiplantae; phylum Streptophyta; class Magnoliopsida; order Santalales; family Viscaceae; genus Viscum; species Viscum album. Next base: position 559,439,358 of record OY728138.1, read on the forward strand.
GTCTTCAGAGTTTTTAAGTAAAGAGTGTTTATATTTAAAATGTGTGTTGATTGTTGTGTCGTTTAAATTTTATAATGTTAAGAATTCTATTTTTATTGAAATAATATGAATACTTTTATTATTTTTAAATTTTATCTTTGTGTTAGCATTGTTATCATTATTATTGTCATTCTAAATATTACAATTAAATTGATGTTAATTAAAGCAATTTCTAGAAACTATTTTATTATGGAATTATTATTATTATTATTTGATTCATTACTATTTCGTTAGTAGGAGTTTAAAAGTATATAAATACACTTATATATAGATAAATATAATATTTTATCTGTTTTTATTTATTTATTTAATAATTATTATTATTGATATTATTATTTTTATTATTTATTACTTTTTTAGGGTTTTCGGAAACTCTTTTCTCTCCCCCCGTTTTTCTTTTCTTCTCCTCTGCACGAAACCCCTTTCTCCGCGTGCCGTCACCCCCCTTGCCTAAACCACCCTCACTACACCTCTCTCCCTCAGAGCCATCTTCTGCCTCGGCCTTCCTCCTGCGCGCACAACTGCATCACCCTTCTCCCCCGTGCTCCTCCCTTGTGCAGCAACCCACCACTGCCCGGCCTTCTCTTTCCCTGCACCCTACTTCCCGCTCTAGATCTTCCTCCTCCACACGTAGCGCATGCAGCAGCCTCCAGCCGGATTTTCCCTCCTCTGTCCAATGTCGCACAAAATCCCACTCAGCCTCGACTCCCCTAAACCCCAGTGTTGTTTCCTCCTCCTACATGCCACTGCTTCCTGGAACCTCACACTTTTCTTGGTTTTCCGCAGCAGCCCATCGACGTCCCTCCTGCCGCCTTCGGCCAACACCCACCCGACACCCCAGTTCCCTTTCTGTCCGCTCCACAAGTCACACACCTAATAGAACCGCCCCGACCTCACATGTGCACAACCCCCTCCTAATCTTTTGTCCACGCCACCCTTATGCTTACGCACCAGCAGCAGCGCCAGCCCAGACTTCCCTCCCGGTGAACTCCACATCCTGGCCATCTGTCTCTGTGGTGACACCCCCTGGTGCGGCCTTTACTATCCGACACGACGCCCCCCTAGGTGCAGCCAGCTTCCCGTCCTGCCCGACACCCTCTCTTACCGGCATGCCCGACCCCCAGTTGAGACCCCCCTGTTCAACTTTTGCACAGCAGCCGAACGTTCCCTCATTCCGAGACCCCCTTGGCCCTGCTCCACCAGAAGGCGCGACCCTTCTGCTTCGACGGATCTCGCACAACCGTCTCTTTTGTCAGAGTGCGCCCCTGACAGCACATACCTCGCCGACGGACCCTCTCCTCATGATAGAAGCAACCTATCTTCCTGGTGCTGCCCTGTTTCGATGTCTGCACCCTACCGGTGCTTCCCGACTTACCCTCTGGTGGTCTTTTTCCAGTCGCAACCCCCCGTTGGTTTGTCCTTTTATTTTATTCCCTTTTGATGTTTTTATTTTGATATATATATATATATATATGTATATATGTATATATATATATATGTATATATTACTTTGGTTTGATTAATGGTTCTATTAATTAAATATTGTTTGGGTTGGTTTGACTTTTTAGGACCCGCGTTGGGCGTTTCTGAGGGAGCACCATCGCCGCGCCTTGTTTCCAAGCTTGCGCCGTCGTCTCTCTCTGAACTCGAGGTAGGTTCCCATTCCACTGTTTTTTTAAATTTAGGTTACATTATTTTATGCTGTTTGCGAACACCAATTATTCAAAACAAATATTTTATTAATTTTAATAAAGGTGAGATAATATAAGATAATTAGTTTTTTATATAAGATAATAAAATTTTAAATGATTATTTTGTGTAAAAAGAGCCATTTATTTTATACACGACACTTGAAATATTTTCATGATGAACGGACACCCAATAGTGAAAGAATGTGAGTTTGGATTTTAAACATAATTCACTGAATTTCAATTATAGTTATGGTTTTAATGATAAATTATTTATGTTAAAGCATGAACAAGAATTTTGGTTCCTTATTTTAAGTAGTGATTGTGAAATGTGTTTAATGCCTGTTTGGCACTTTATGGAAAATGATGAAAATATTTTAATGAAAACCCTCTTAATATAACTCTCCTACCTTGGTTGTGATTGATTGTTTGGGAGGTGACGCATAGAGGCTCCCTGGTGCTCGAGTAGTTTAAAGGAAATAGGTTGTCCCATGGAGTGGCTCAGGGAGATTCCTGTTGTGTATTATTATTATATATATATATGTATGTGATTGGACACTCGATTGACATTAGTTGGCTCACCCCTTTTTTAAACACTTGATACATGGGAATCTAGTATATTGAGATAATATTATAATAAATATTTCTGCACTGGTAGGTTATGGTACTGACCAGTGGCCCATAGTAGGTGGATATATTGGGTTTATTACTATGGGATTTGCCCTCGACCTGCCTGATAAAGGATGGTCGATCATATTTGGTGTTTTGATTTCATCATGTGTGACATGTCAACGAGGATGATATCTCATGTATTGGTGTCTTCTGGTTTATTCTTGATCTCCTAGGTTCACCCATGTCTGTGAATTTTCAGTTACTTGCAGTGATGATTTGGTACTTGTATGTATTTCTACATTGCCCTTGTTGTGTACTTACTCTTGTAATTTTTTATATTGTTTTCCTTGTAATGTGATAAATTGGTTTTGACTTGGTTTCGAGAAATAGTTTTCAAATGAGAGTGTTTAATCCTCTTTGTAGAAATTTGAAAATATAAACATCACTTTCCCTTTCTAAAAGGACATTGACACAAATGCAATGAACCCAAATTTGTAAATGGTTAAGGGAAATAGTTAGAACTTTGTTTTTAAGTAAAATATTTAGAAAAACATACTTTGATAAATTATAGTTCAAATTCGAAATGATGTTTCTTTTTTAAAGGTAGTGTATTGGGAATAGATATCGGGCTAGCCTAATGAGTTGTAATACTCACACCTATAGTTATTTTCTATTTTTAGTTTTTTTGCAGGCTACAGCTTGAGTGTGCTTGCATTGGGCGATGCTTGATCGTTGAGTCAGAGAGTGACCCTCAAGGTCGCACAGAGTTAGTTTAGACGCCGTGTTTGGTTAGTTTTATTTTTCTTTTGTTCCTGTTTGGTAGTGTTGTTCGGTTTACTTATTCTGTTTTTCTCTATATTATTTTTGCTACTTTATTTATTTATATTGGGCTAAATTGTTCCCATTGACTCTATTGTTTCCCTGGCACTTGTCGCCAGCCCGAGAGGATCGAGAACGCCTCTCGGGACATGTCGCAGATCGACTCGGGTGACCGGTTCAGAGTCGACCCTGGTTGGTTTGTGACATCGGGTCTTTCTTGCTGATAGTTAACAGCTAGGTGACCTTCTCTTCCACACCTAAATCATTTCATCATTTCCTTCAGGCAATTTCCAGCGTGCTTCTTTCTGCACCTTTGGCGAGTGGGGTGATGAATCTTCTTAGCACCGTTGGATTTATCCATCAGACCACTAGTATTGAAGTCCACCTTACTCTTCTTATCCCCATGATACCCCTGAGATTATTTGATCTCCATTTCAACCTTGAGTTCACATCATACAATTTTCTCATAGCTATTGAATTCATGGATAGCCAGTGCTTTTCAGAGGCTAGGTTTCAGCCCACCAAAGAAGCGGTCAACCTTGAATTTGGGGGTAACGACAAAACTGGAAGCATATCGTGAAATCCTTGTGAATTTTTCCTCTTAGGCTCCAATATATTTGTCATATTCTTGTTTTAGGGAAAGGGAGTAACTTTCCATCCTAAGCCAGAGGGTGCGCAGAAAATATTTATCAAAAACCATCTTATGAAAATACTTCCATTCTAACACCTCGATCTCCTCCTCAGGCTTCATATTTTTGATCAATGTCCACCACTGATCAGCTTCACCCTCCATACGATAAGAATCCATGAGAACCTTATTTTTTTCAAAACATTGAAGGACAGAGAATATCTTTTCTTTGGAGTTGATCCATTGTTCAGCAATTGGGGGATCGAACGATTCATTAAAAGTAGGAGGACTTTGTCTCAAGAAGATATTGATATCAACATGTTATTTCTTAGGTGGGGTTGATCATTCCTCTTGACCCTTGTTTCTGTTAAAATCTTGAGTTATCTGAGAGAGAAGCGTGACAAAATTCGTGATTCCTGCTCCCATCGGATTGGTCATCTCATTAGTACAATCGTCACATTGATCGTCACATCGGTTCTTAGCCCGAGTCCTCCTATTACCGACCATTGGATGGAATAAAAGGAAAGTAAAGGGTAACACATAAAGGGTAATCCAAGTACAAAACTAATGAATTATAAATAAATTTTATTTCCTTAACATATGAATCTATTGGCTTCAGTCTATGTTATCCATGATCTACTTTCTAACATATATTCTTAGCGAATTTTTTTTGTCCCTTAATAATTGTTCATACTAAGCTTGTGAATTTACCAAAGCATATCCCCTGGGAGTTTCGTAACAAAGAGTGAAACAAGGCTCATTATCGTGCACCAGTTCCCGTTCTATTCTAGCTCAAAGCAGTGTTTTCGGGTTTTACCCCTAGGATACATCTATGCCAGAGCCACCTCTACTTTCTCGTATTCAGACAGGGATGTATTTTCTTGATAAACCACTTAATCAATACTCACCAAAACTTAGGGATGTTATTATTTTACTTAGTCTTGTCTTTAAGGATATAAAAGGGTTTTCTAATCCTAATCCCAAAATTAACTAAACCTATCCTCTGATACCAACTATAACAACCCTGATCTTTTATTACACAATTAAACATAATTTAATAAATAAAATTCACTTTATAAAACATAGAAGATCAATAGTTCTAGTGTATTTGCGGCTTAGGATCATTACATAACAACTTAAAACATGAAATACAACATCTTTATTAAAAACTTCTTTTACATGACCACTGCATTCCCTCGTACTTAGCATTGCACGAGATAACCGGAGGACATGCATAAGAAAATGGTGAGCTATAAAGCCTAGTAAGGGAATAATCATGGAATAAAATGAGTAATAAAATACATTTTAGACAATAGGCATATCAATAGAGCACAATAGAAGCATAAAAATAAAGGCATGATAAAGAATGATAATCATAACATGAAAATGTTGCAACAGTACTCAACATGGAATTTGCATGAGCCAAGACTCATCGCACATGGAGCATGAGTAAATCCTCATTGCACATGGAGAACGAGTAAAAACTCATTGCACTTGAATTAGAATGATTAAACAACCATTTCACATGAGGTATCATGATACTATACTTTACCCAATGCATTGGAGTGCTATAAGGGCGCACCCTTCTTAAACATTTCATTTCATGCATAAGTGTGCCACATGGACCTTATAACATGGATTCATAAAACATAATCATTTATTCAAAAATAAAGGAATATGGAATTCATACATGGAAATTTATAATCAATAATTAAATGTGCATAAAGGTGAATACCCTTCATAGAGAAATGGGTATGGTATTCACTGCACAATGACATTGGCTTAGAAAATTGGTGCACTTTCGGCAGCGTACCAGCGTGACGTAAGAATTCATAAAAATGGTTGATGAGAGAGAAAGTGGTGTCTCATATTATGTAAATGAAATGAAAAGTAAGGGGGGTCATATAGATATATTTAACAATAATTTAAATGGAATTTAGATGCATTATACAAAAGGATTACTTGGATGTAAAAGAAGAGAGAGAAATCCCTCACGGAATTTCGGCATAATAATGGGTGTACATGGGAGGAATTTAATGAGAAGGAATGGGGTATCCCATCATCCAAACATAAATACAAAAGTATGGGGGAGGTGAGAAACCATACCCCAACATTTATAATTTAATTAAAATGGTATAACAATTTAATGAATATTGTAAAAAAATGAGAAAGGAAGAAAAGAATCCTTACTTGGAAGTATGCTTCCAAAGGCTCAAGAGAGGCTTGAAAGAGGATTATTGGGAGATTTGGGAACCTTGGGAGGATTATATAGAGAGGAGAGCAGAGTCTGGATTAACTCCAAAGGCTTTGAGTGAGGAGGAAGTGAGATCTTGTGTGGGTTTATATAGGAAAGGTGAGGGAATTCTTTATTATTTAGGTTTGGGACACCTCACATTAAACTAATTCAAACCACAAACCTGCCCATGGTTTTTCGAAAAGGGAAGGGAAAAAAATATTTTATAAGGCCAAAGTCTGAACTTATTAAAATAATGGGGTTTCGTATGTGGAGGTGAGTCACACTCCTAAGGGAAAAAATTTAAAAAGACAAAATGTTTAATAATTATTGAAGGGTCCACTAAAGCTTTGTAAAATAAATAAAACAAACCCAAAATCACATTATTTTATTGGTAAAACATATATTGGCCGAACATAAAGTTTATAGTATTTTATTACATCAGTATTGGGTCGTTATGATGCCATATAACACATTATATATTTAAACGGTATTTAATTTTTACACAAAAATTTGACTGTCTCATAAAATTATGAAAAATTCACCATTGAATAATTTAGACTTCATGATTCCAGAAATAAAATTCATTTTATCTAAATAATTTTCTAAATATTTTAATTTTTAATTTTAAAATAAAAACCGACAATTATTGAAAATTAATGGGTTTTGACAAAAATGGATTTCAAACCATAATAAAAATTACAATTGCATTCATAAAATTATATGATCATTTATATTTAATAAAAATTAATTTAATAATAATAATAATAATATTATTTTAAATATTATTTAATTAAAAAATCCATTAATTCATCAAAATAGATTTCTTAGTTGAATATTAACTAAAAATAATATTTTTTCTTTAAAAAATATTTACAAGGTAACAATAATAAAATGAAAGTATATTCATTATTATATACAAAAATAACACACATATTAATAGTGCTAGTATATTATTATATAAACCCTTATAACACCCGAATAAGACCGAAGGGTAAGGTGTGTGATGGTGACCGACTCTTGGGGTGGCTCGAATAACATAGATTAGGTGGTAATATCTATCAACTTCGAATTATCTCATAGGCAGTTCTGCTCGAGCTTCACGTATTCAAGCTGAGATTGCGCTTGTTCAAGATCGAAGCCCAATAACGCCACCTCCTTTCTGAGTTTTGACAAATGGGCTTCGTATGGGGAACGTCTATTGGATGAGGTCATCATTTCCTTTTTTTTGAGTAAATTGGATTTGTTAAAGCCCTATATTTATACTAACCATGTGATCACTGTTCAATGTCTATATTAGTAACGGTCAGAATTCTTAACATAAAACCAAATAAGTTGAAATTCTATATAAACATTTTACATAAAGAGGAATTTAATTAGATCAAGAGGGATTTTCATTAATGAAAGTTTGGGTCATTTTAAGAATTCATCCATACATAGTTATGAGAAAAGATATATTATTCCATCATAGGGTTTAATAAAAGAAAGGCCCTATAACACCCTGTGATTTTACTATGTATTTATCTTTAAATAAATACTATTTTTAATAGCTGGTTTCACATGAAATAAAAAAAATAAAAGAAACCATGATAAATTTTATTAAAATAAAATATTACAATATAAAATAAATATAAATACATAATGAGAATACCATATATAATATTATTAAAAAAACTATAATATGAATAAAACCACAAGTATATAAAAATACCACGAACATAAAATATTTATCCTAGAAGTTTTACATAAAGATAATAACCTTTATTACATCTATTATAAGAATTTTTAACATTATAAATATAATATACATGTTGAGAAAGAAGTAAATGAATAAGAATAGTATTTTTTGTAATGTATGTGAGGTTATATATAGGAATGAAATATGACCATAAGATATATAGTCTTTGGAAATATGATCATTGGATATATGGTTATTAAATTTTTTGTAGTTGGATATATGGTCATTGGGTATGCATATATAAAAAAATAATATTAATTATTTTAAAATTTTAATAATAAATTATAAAAAATATAATTAAAAAATAATAAATAAGGAAACAAAAAGATTATATTTAAATAAAATAATTTATTTATATTTTTATGTGTTATTATTATTAATCATATCATTAAGGGATGATTTGATTCTATTATAAGATTCAAAGAAATATTTTAGTATCAATTATTGATAGAATTATATGTTAAGAAGATAAATAATTAATTTTAATTGGATATGGTTAAAATCATTTATCGTAAAAAATGATATTTTTCAAAGAACAGTTTTTTATATTTTTTTGTATTTTTATATTAATAAATTAAATTGATAACTTTTAAATGAATAATATAATGTAATTTTTCAATTTATTAACAAATATATTAACAATCATTTAATTTGTAATTCATATGAAATAATATTAAGAACACTTGTCGTTTTAAAATACATTTTTCTATAAAAATAATTTTTTATGTATTTAATTTTTTGATTTAAAAGTTAAATTTACAATATTTATAAATTAAATAAGATTAAATTATGTACAAAATTTTAATCATTACATCTGAATTAGTTAACTAAGTAAATTTCAGTTTTGGTCATAAAAAGAAGTTACTAAGGTAAAAGTTCAGTTACCATAGTAATGGTAAAATGAGGTTAAAGGGTTTAAATAATTGAAAAACATATATATCAAAATTTATATAAATTGTATATATGTGGGATTCATGACCCATATATATTATTTTTCACTTTGTATCCACTTTTCATGATAAAATGAAAACCTTACAACTTAGGGAATGAGTATTTATGGAAATTCCTCTAAAAACTCACCTATAAAAGGACCCCATATATAACCCTTATAAAATAATTTTTTCTTAGAAATTATCTTAAATATCCAAATATTTTTCCTCTTATAAATATTTATTAGACATTTGGTAACCTCTAGTCCCAAGAATGAAGCCTAAATTCTTTATTCTGAGAGAACCTGTGTTGTACAGAGAATTCATCAAAGCAAGTACCTTATTCTTTCCCATATTTTTCAATTAATTTATAATATACAATAATTATAAATATAATTATCTAATATAATTATTTTATTTTAAAATCATTATTCTTTTGATTAAATGATATCACTATTGTATAATTATACACTCTCACCTATTGGTTAGTATAACATGTTCTTATTTGAGTTCATTCGACCACTTACATGAACAATTCTATACTATCTTCACCATTTAAAACATTATGATTATAATGATATTAATATTAATAATATATGATAATAATGAATAATTTATGTTATGAATATGGTTCTATAAGTATGAAAAAATTAATGTTCAATTTAAAGTAACTTGTTGTCATCGATAAATTACACAAAACATGCTCTTCATGGATTCAATTACAGTGAACCATACCCATAACTTACATAAAGTGAAAATGTGAATAAATAAATAATTTAAACACAATTTTTTATCCTCCTTTAATAATTTTGGAATGATAAACTTGGTATAAAATAATGATAAATGACATCACCGTTTTAAAACATGTACGAAGCAATCAAATTTATGAACTTATGATGATTGAAATAAACAATAAAAAAATAATATATATTTAATTAATGAATCTAAATGAAAATATTAAAAGTTAATATACATGAATAAGGTTCTAAAATAAATTATTAATATGGTTATTTTAATAATAAATTATTTTGAATCAGTTTCATGGAACTATGAAGTATAGGCAAGGGGTTTTCAAATAAAATTCCCTTCTATGGGGAATGTTTTGTATTATACATTTATTTTCATTTATTTTGTTTATATAATTCCTATTTGAAATATTTTTTCACAAATATGTTTTTATTCATGTTATGTAATTTTTCATTTCAAGTTTATCTTTTAAGGTATTTTGATTCAACATTTAGCATAATCGTAAGGGTTCGTTTACCAATCTCACTTTGAAATTGAGATTATTTATGACTAAATTTTAATTGAGTAAAATTACATGTTATTTATCTACAAACCAAAATATATTATCTTTTATTATAGTGATTCTTTTTTGTTTTCATGTATTCCTACTATTTCACTTCTGTTTGGTTTACAATTCAACCAAAATAATGCTCATAAATGTGACCAACCTTATCTCTTCTTTTTTGGTCAGTAATCCTTATACTCTATGCCTATATTCATTATATTATTTTTTGTATGTCCTTATGTATACTAAAATTATTTATTAAGGTATTTTTTTGTTATCTTTTACTTTATTTATAGGGTTTTTAAAAGAATGTTTTAAAATGTTTTTTGTATGAGTCATTTTATATTGATTTTAATATCTTTACAAAAGTGTGAAAAGATTATTAATTTTTAACACATTATAAATAAATGAAATTTCCTACAATTACATCAATTTTTTTATAAAATACCCCCCAAAAATATTCATGGTTTTCCAAAATGTTTTTTATTGCTCTTTTTTATAAATTAAATTCTTTTAAAATAAAAGTTATCAAAATAAGAGGTATTTCTTATTAATTTTCAAAGAAAGTTTTAATGATCTTAAAAAAGTATTTTTCATCTATGAAAACATCCTTTATGGTTTATTATTAATAAAAAGGTATATGATCTATGATACTATTCACCTTATTACTTTGTATGATTTATGAAAATTTATTATGGATGTTTTCATGGAACACATTTCCTTTTCATAGGTTAAATAAGTTACGATGAAATTTTGAACAATTTAAATTTCATATGGAACACCTATGTATAATATATCACTATATGATGCATGGGTCTATTATATCCCACAAATTCATTGGTTAAAATTTATATCTCATGAGATGATTAGGAATGGGGCGTAAACCAAAACCCCTATGGGTCTTTGTACACTAAGTGATAGTCCAATTCATTATATCCCTCTAGTGTATTGGGATTAGCTTATGTCTCATGTGATGATATTTCAGGGATTTGGGAGTAAACCTAATCCATCAAGGGAATATGTCCACTGTTTTATGATGGTCTTGTTGGTGATCCTTGACATAAGGGATAGTTTAATATTCTTATGTATATGCCATATTCTTATGCCTTTATTTTATTTTCATAGATAATGACTATTTAATCATGTTTCAACTTTTATATATGTCATTTATAAAGATATAACAAAAGACACATTCCATGAATCATGATTTATGATATATGTTTTATTAAATATGATTATCTCATGTTATGACTATGTACATTGATTATGATATCATACCTGCATACTCATATTATTATAACTTATTATATTTGATTAACATATCTTATGTTTTCCCTTACTAAGAATTTGAGTTCACCCTTTATTATATTTATATTCTCTAGGAAATGAAGAAATTTTTTTTGTATGATGTTTTTAAAATGGAATCATGTGTGAATTCCATTTAAGGGAGATATTTTTTTTTAAAATAAGTTAGTTATGTATATATTCACCATAGATAGTAATTTTTTTATGGGGTGGTTTTTATTTTAATATTAACGGAATAATCATGTAAAATGACGTAATATGCATGTTTTCTATTCTTGGGTTGCTTGAGTTGGTATGTGATAGGGATTTTGTTATTTTTGGGGATTATGTTTTTGAGAACAAGTGGATAGAACCTAATAAAACTTATTACGAACCAAAAGCGATATATGTTTAACCTAAGATGTCATTGTTTGAAATTAAGGTGTCATAATTAAAGAAAACATAGGATTGATTTTCATTATCATATGACTGATTAATATAATTATTATTACTTGATACTCACACTAACTAATTTGGTTTTAATAATTGGATAAAAATATAATGATGAAGTTAAGAAGGATACAAGTGTGATAAATATTGAAAACACCTTATATGTTCCAAGTTTTATGAATTTATTTATATATTTAAGGGTCTCTAATATTATTAATTAATATCATAATGAATTAATATTGAATTATCTGTAGAAAAAAATGGGTTTAGGATGATTTCATCCATGGTATATAAATCTTATTATATTAGGGTTTGTAGAAATAAAATTCTTATAAATTTATTACTTTATCCCTTGGTGGAATTTGATGTGATACTAGGCAGTGATTTTATATCCCTACATAGAGCTTATGTCAATTTTTGGGATAGGTAAATCTCATTTCATATCCCAAATCACCCATGATCAAATATTTATGAAAGTATAATAATTGACTCTCTTCGTAAATAAATTCCTAAATATGGGTCTTGACACCAAATAATGTTGGAAACTTGGATAAAATGTATTAGGAAGAAATCAATGTATAAGATATGCCTATTGAGAAGCAATATGCTGATGTATTTCCTAATAAATTCACCAGTCTTCCCCCACAACATGAGGTTGGTTTTTAAATTGAAACTGTTTCAGTTTATATGCCTATATCAAAGATTCCCTTTTTAATGACACATATTCAATTGTAATAATTAAATAATAAACATTAAGATAATATAAAAAAGGTTTTCATATGACTAAGTGCTTCACCATTATGAACACTAGTTCTATCTGTCAAGAATAAGATGGACCAATACACCTTTTAATTGATTATCATGAAATTGGATAAATTATGTCCAAGAAAAAGAATCATATACCTTATATTTTTTATTTGTTTTATCCACTTAGAGGAGCTCAATACTTAAAATATTTAATTTTGATTTGGATATCATCAATTAATGGTCTAAAAAGAGGATATACCCAGGAAAACATTTTATGCAGGATATGGAGACTATGTATTCATAGTGATTCCATTAAGATATAAATATTATCTTGTTATATTTATGAATATTATGAATATATTTATTATATATCACCAAAATAAATTTTTTGTTTCATTTATGGATTGGATTTTAATATATTATAAGATTATGAGAGCACATGAATATGGTTTTAGTATTACGCTAAAGACCTTGGGAAATGAGAAACTGTATTCCAAATTTAGATAATGTGAATTACAACTATATAAATTATAATTCTTACATCATGTAATTACAAGTGCATGTATATCTTTAGATCCTTCAAAAAACAGAGGTAAATAAAGAATGTACTAGACTAACCACTATAATATAGATTTTAATAGTTCTTATATTCTATTGATAACATAAAAAAATTGTGAAATATTTATCATGATTATAAAATCCACTAACCAAGAAAACTTATAAGGGATATGAGTTCCTATTTATATAATAATATTAATAAAATTTCAATTATATTAAGAGAAGAGTGGTCATTGCACCTACACTCACGTTAACATGTAATATAGAATAATTTTTGATATATATTGATTCATAAAAGAAGGTATATAGATGTGTTGTGATGTAAAATGATATGGTGGTAGCTTATGCCTCACAAAAACTGAAATTACATGAAGAAAATTACCTGATGAATGATTTGGATCTTACTGTGTCTATATTTTCTTTTAAATATATGCAGGCACTATTTCTGTGGTGGAAAGTGTAAAATATGTGATAATAAAAAAATATGAAAGTATATATTCATATATAATTTTTTGAATAAGAACTAAAGGATATAGTTGGAATTGATCAAATACTATGACTTCTCAATATATTATCATATTAGGAAGGAAAAAATGGGGGATAATTTTATAAGTAGGAATTATCAATTTACCTTTTCTGTGATGCCTATTTAAAGAGACCCAATACTCATTGATTTCAAATGTATGGGAGTTGAAATCATAAGGGAAAAAGATAAAACATATCTTTTCTAATTTACTACTCAACCTTCCATCCATGTGATGACCAAGGAGGTACAAAAGGATTTTATGAATATATAAAATATGGTAATGAATATTCAATAGTTTAACTTTGAAAATGATGGAATTATGAGATTCAAGAAATGAATATGTGTTATATCAATATATAAAGTGAAGAAGTATAAATTTGATGATTCACATAACTCATCACGACTTATCAATATTGAAATTATGTATTTGTGTAGAGATATCAAGGATAATTTTAGTGGAAAATAATGAAGAGGGAGATTTCACAATATATATCTTGATAATTTGTATTCTAGTAAGTTAAGGATGAATAAATAAATTCTTATGGGATGATTCAACCATTACCCATACCAATATATAAACGGGTGAACATCATTATTTATTTATTCATAGGACTTCCCAATACTTTTAAAGGACATAATTCCATTTTGGTTATAGTTGATCACACTATAACGATAACAAATTTCATTAATATTTGAGAATATTTTTTATCAACATTACAGGATATTCATAAAGTGAAAAAGATGCTTGGAGCCCCATTTTTAATTGTATCAGACCAATTTATGAGGTTTAACTTGAAGTTTTGGAAGATTCTTTTATAAGCATTGGATATAGAGTTGAGTTTTAACACTGATTATCATCTTTAGACTTATATCTAATTTTAAAGGACCATTCAAAAAATATAGGCTATATTAAAATCTTTCTTAATTTAATTTAATGTAATTTTGGATAAAAAATCTTCATTATATTATTCAAATGGAACTATATAAGGATCTATATAGAAAAAATTGCAGAGCTATAATATTTTTGAATGAAGTTAAAGAGTTTAATCTATTAGGACTTGATCTTTCTCAAGAAATATCAGAGAAGATTTAATCTATTCAACAAAAAATAAAAATTGAAAAAAGTTGATAAAAGTGATACACTGATAATTATTGAGGAGTTTTAGAGTTTTAAGTTAGAGATAAGTTATTCCTTCAAATATCACCGTGGAAGAGTGTTATGAGATTTGGGAAGAAGGGAAAGTTGATCCCTAGATACATTGGACCTTGTTAAATCCCCAATCATGTGGGGATATCTGATTATCATCTTTCACTTCCACCCAACCTTTTCCAATTGAATGATGTATTTCACATATCAATTCTGGGGATTTATATACTATACCCTTCACAAGTAAATAATTTATAGGTTGTACAACTAGAATATGATCTCTATTATCAGTAATAATCATTAGAGATATTTGATCGTAGAGATACAGTACTAAGAAACAAGACCACTAACTTGGTTAAATTTCACTGGAAAAATTAAAATTTTGAGTAATAAACAAAGGAACCAATATATATAATGAGGTAGATGTACTCTCAATTTTTTCATTAGAGTAATGAAATTTCTCAGGAAAAATTATTTTAAGGTGTGTAAAATGTAACACCCCATGATTTTATTATGTGTTTACCTTTAAATAAATACTGTGTTGAATAACTTGTTTCATATAAAACATGAAAATAAAAAAAATTAAATTCATTTTATTGAAATAAAATATTACAATACAATATAAACATTAATAAATTATGAGAATACAATATCATGCATCATTAAGAAAATTACAAGAGGAATAAAACCATATGTATATAAAAATACTACGAACATTAAATATTTATCACTATGATTTTCGATAAATATCATAACCCCAATTAAAACTATTAAATAAAGGTTGGATATTATAAATATGTAAGAAATTTTGAGACTAAATTAAATTAATATGATGAATAGTTTTAGTAATGTTGGCATGGCTATATATAGGAATAAAATATGGTCATTGGAAATATGGACGTTTGATATATGGTCATCGGAAATATAGTAATTGGATATATAGTTCATGGATATTAATATTTAAAATATGGTTACTAATTTTTTTTTTAATTATTAATAACAATCTTAATGTAATATAATTTTTGAATAATAAATAATGAAACAAAAAGATAATATTTGTTTAAAATATTTCATTATATATTTTTATGCATTACATATTATTATTATTATTATTTTTATTAAATAATGATTTGATGTATTTATAAATTTCAAAGATATATTTTAATACCAATTATTGATAAAATTATATTTTAAGAAGATAAATAACTATTTTAAAGGGACATGGTTAAAATAATTTAACATTAAAAGGGGATATTTTTCAGAGAACCATTTTTTTAGAGCTATGTATTTTTATCGTAATAAATTAAATTTATAATTTTAAATTATGAATATAATGTAATAGTTTAGTTTATATATATATATATATATATTAACATACTTTTAATTATAAATAGATATTAAATAATATTAAGGGCATTTAATATTTAAAAATCAATTTTTCTATAATGTTTTTATATAAATTTATGTTTTCATTTAAAAGTTAAATTTATAAAATTTATAAATTTAATTATATTAAATGGGGTATAAAATTTTACTTAGAACCTTGAAATTAGTTAAGTAGTTTAATTTTATTTTTGTGCATAAGGTTTTTTTGAGGTAAAAATTAATTTACTAGAGTAAAAGTTAAATGTTGTAAAAGAGTTTAGCTAAGTGGTAAAGACTAATAATATCTATAAAAACATTTAATTTTATTTATGAGGGAATTAATGACCATTTTATATTATTTTACACTTTTTATCCACTTTTCCGGATGATATGATAACCTAACACGTTAAGAAGTGAGTATTTATGGAAATGCCACTCAAAACTCACCTATAAATGGATACCTTTTATACCCCTTTCAAACAAAATTTTCCTTAAAAGACCTCTTGTGTTCCTATTCAATTTTACTATCCTAAATAATTCTTAGATGGTTTTATCCACTAGTTTCTTGAAATAATCCAAAATCATTCTTTCTGAAGGAACCCCTATCGAGAAGGAGAGAATTCATCAAAGTACTGGTTCTTCACCATATTTTTCAATTTCCTTCTCATATAAACACTTTATAAATATAATTATATAGTGCAATGATATTAAAATTAAATCATTATTTTTTTCATAAAATATATTACTATTGTATGCATCTATACTCTTACTCATTCGTTAGCATAACATCTTCTTGTTTGAGTTGGTTCAAACACCTATATGAACTATGATATAAAATATTCATTGTTTCCAACATGAATGAGTATCATGAAGTTAATAATGGTAATATATGATATTAAATATTAATTTATATTATGAATATATTTCGATAAGTTTTACAAAAAAATTAATGTTTAATATAAAATAACTTATTTTTATCACAAATTACTCGAAACATGCTTATCATGGATCCCACTATCATGAACCATACCCATAAAATTCCTCAAGTGAACATGGATCTAAATAAATAATTGAAAAAAATAATTCCTATAATTTTAAAATAAGGTATTTATGAACTTTGAATCAAACAATGAGAAAAATCATTTTCATTATGAAACTTTTAAAAAATATTCAAAATTACAAACATACAATGAGGAAAATAAACAATAATTAACTAATATATGTGTAATGAATAAATAAAACTGAAGAATATAAAGGGTAATATATATGTATAAGGTTATGAAATAAATTATAAATATTGTTATGTTTATTATAAATGAGGTTAAATAACATTCATGGAAGTCCCGTGTTAATGTAAGGGTTTCTCATCCCAAATTCCCTTCTTTAAGACATGTTTCATATTATAAACCTATATTCATTTATATAGTGTATGTACATCCAATTTAATTTTTTTTCATAATTATATTTTTATACATGGTATTTAAATTTATATTTAATTTTATCTCTTTCATTGTTTTTTATTAAAAAATTTCCAAAGCTGTAAGGGTTTCTTTACAAATCCCATTTTTAAATCAAACTTATTTATGAATAAAATTCCATTAGGAAAATTTTATGTTATTTATTTCTAAAAACCCATAATTTTTATTATAATATTGACATTATTTACCATTTTTACTCCCTTTGGTTCAAAATTAAACCCAAATAATTATCCATTATGGGACCAACCTTATCACTCCTTTTAAGTCAGAAATATTTATTCTCCATGTACAAGGTTATAATCTTATTTTATGGATTTATTAAAAAATAATTATATAATTAATTAAAATAATTTTATAGTAACCATGAATTTACTTTGACGGGTTTTAAATGAATATTTTTTAAATTTTTCTACAGGATTCAATTTCTATTGATTTAAATTTCATTAGAAAAGTTTGAAAATAATATTCTTTTTCTAATGATTTCACCATGAACGCATTTTTATTCTATTATTTTGTTTTGATTTATGAAGTTTCCTCCCTAATTTTTCTTGGTTTTTAAAAGTGGATTTTTTTTTCTTTTAAAATAATATTTATTAAAAGTTATGTATATTTCTTCTTATTTTTTAAATAAATTTTATAATGATATTATAAAATTATCATTTTTATCCATTTTAACATCATTTAATGTTTCTTATAATTCATTGAGGGTATTATCTAATAATAACATCAACCTTCTTCCTATATATGTCTTATGATATTTTATTATAGAAGATTTCATGAAATCCATTTATTTCCCATAGGTTTATTAATCTATGATTGCGTTGTAAATGTTTTCAAGTTTATGTGCCAACATATGTATATTATATCACTATATGATGAGTGGGTGTGTTATATCCCTCAAATTCATTGGTTAAAGTTTATAGATATGGATATTATTGGAAATTAGGAGTGAAACCAACCCCATAATAGTCTCTATCTACTAAATTATGGGTAGGTCCACTATATCCCTACAATGTATTAGGTAAATCCTTATATCTCATGATCTAACAAGTTAAAGATGATGGAGTAAACCTAATCCATTAAGGGACTCTACCCATTATGTGGTAATGGTTCTGGTGGTGATCCTTGACATAGGGTATAATTTTCTATAATTACTTATATGCCAAATTATTATGACCTTGTTATATTTTCTTGTCTCATGATTATTAACTCAAGTTTCTATTTTTATATATATATTATCAATTTATAAGAAAGGAAATCATGATTTACAATCTATGTTTTATTAGTTATAATTGTCTTATATTATGACCATGTACTTTGATTATGTTCTCATACCCACATACTCATCTTATTATCATTTATGATATTTAGTTTTCATCTGTTATATTTATCCTTACTAATAATCAGTTATCACCCATTCTATTTTTTCATTCCATAGGTAATTAAGAAGAGTATTATGTATGATGTGTCTTAAAGGGTATAATGTGAGAATAATATTTGTGGGAGATGTTGAAATGGATTTAAAATATATTGGTTATGTATCTAATGTTCAAAAACACTAAACCTATAGGTTATGAGGTTTGATTTATTGATATATTTAAGTAATTATCATATAAAATATTGTAATATATATTTTTTATTCTCAAGTAACCTCATAATTATTAT
Source organism: Viscum album (assembly GCA_963277665.1). Lineage (NCBI taxonomy): Eukaryota > Viridiplantae > Streptophyta > Magnoliopsida > Santalales > Viscaceae > Viscum > Viscum album. The sequence goes on from OY728138.1 coordinate 559,458,555, forward strand.
GAATTAATATCACATACTAGGAGAGGGAATGTAATTTGATAATTTTTTTTCTAGGAATAAGATGAGAGATCTATGAATCACTTCATATCTTGATACATTAGGAATCAATCCACACGTAGTTCAAAGAATGGGAGAATCTCACCAGACTCATGCGTACAGAGAAAATAAAAATGTATTCATCCCAGTGTTAGGTTTTTTGATAAACTTGACCTGAATGAACAAGAGTATGAGTGCTTTGATTAAATATAACATATTTTAAGGCTGGACCCGAATTGAGATTTCAAGGTGTTAGTATTGCTTTAAAATGATAGGATTCAATATTCTTATTATACTACGATGTTGTAATTTTCTCTTTCTTGTGGTATTAAAACCAAAATAAGCCCCATATTTTTATATAGGGTAGTAGATATGAATTTCTATATAAGATTATCCAGTTTATGGTTAATATAGAAATCCCTACATTAATGATAGTTCCTAAACACTATGATGGATAGTGGATTTGATTTGTGGGGAATTATGGCTGGAATTGAGTGAAGACCTCTAAGAATTACTATATATCCCATGATAACAATAATCAATCCACTTGTAGTTCATGAGAAAATAATTCAATGTGTAGATTCAACTCATGCATGTGGAAGGGGGGGGGGGAGTGAAATGGATGGATTTAATGGTGTAATAAAGGTAGGATACCTAACTTGAATATAATATTATCATCAATAAAACCTAAAAGGGTTCCATCAAAATGAATGGTAATGGGAAAACCTGGCATGATCTAGTGAAGGTCTCATCACTTCAGTAAGTTCCAAAATGTTTATAATCATGTAGAGTGAATTATATATCATGTATTTGAATGTCATATAATAATAAAAACATGATATGTAGTTTAAATTCATGTAGTGAGGAATATATAAAACCATTATGAAATTATGTAAAATAACTCTTGACAAACATTTAATTAGGATTAGGTTTGATACACTCTCTATCTTTTGTAATCAATGAATATGATCAATTAGTGTAAAACATATAAATGGAATAAGTTATTTCCCATTTTGGATTTAACTTTGGAGGTTTCTTCCTTTGTATCATGGGAGTTCTTAAAGATAGAACTAGTTCTAGTTAGGTGAATTATAGGAGGAAAACCTTATTTTTAAAATCACACATGAATTAGTTTTGATGAATATCATAGTTTTTCAAGATTATTTTTTTCATCATGTTGTTCCAACTCATAAAATTGAATTTTACACTATTAATATTCAAACATTTTATTTCACATGAGAATGAAAAGTGAAGGTATTTTGACATTGATTGGTAGAACTGTCTCTGTCCCATACATAAGCGAATATGGGATCCCCTCTGTAGCAGTACAGGTCATGGCACAACAAACCCAAAAATAATATAAGACATATTTAGTCCTTGAATTGTTATATTTTTCTAACATATTTTGAATTATATTAGATTAATTTTTATTGAAGGCGTCAATTTTTTTGTTCACTACTGCATGATTGTAGGATAAATGGTTAGACTAGATGTTATAATATTTATAGAACATATTCAATTTAGAAAAGTAGAAATCAATTCCATTATTTATAAATATTGTACGAGGAAAAAACATGGTGGTTATATTGTTCTTCATAAAGTTTATAGTAGACATTATTTTGACTACCTTGAGGTACATAACCTTAAACCATTTAGAGAAGAAATTAGTGGATGTAAGAATGAACTTGAACTGCCTGACTATCACTGGAAGATATGGCCCCATGATACCTATTCCCCCCATAAAATGGCCAAAAATATTTGGTGGTGTTTAGAATGTTTGCGGGTAGATCGATAAAGTAAACATATATCTAAAAAGCATGAAAATTATCTATGAATTCTTTGAATCCTTATATCATTGATGGTAAGAATTATACGAGTATTTTAATTTGATCGAAGATCTTGGATCATGATTATTGGGTGCCATATATTCCAGTATGGACTTCTTTCATAGTAGTGAGAGTCACCCCTTATCCGAGAATGACTCTATGGAAGCCTTATTTATTAAAGAGAAAATGGTAATTTAGGATTTTATAAAGGATAAAATTTTATAACAATAACAAGATCCATTCCTTCTTGTATTAGTACAATAAAATAATACAATTTTTGAGAGTCTATTATGGTAAACAACAATCTGATTGTGGAATAATTCATTGAGAATATAGGATCACCTTGATCAAGTGTGGTGTTGACCTCATTGATTTCTTATATGTCACTACTGATGAATGGAGAGACCTCCATTTTATGTAGGATGTGAATGTGTATTTCATATTAATATGAATATTCTAATAATGTAGCCATATTGAACAGTTTATCATCTTAGGTATTATTTGAACCTAGAATGTGAGACAGGGTTGGTTCTGAGGGTAATTCAACCTTAAATCCCTATACATAATCAAGAAAGGGAATTAAATCTTTCTTGATTATGGAATAGTCACCATTTATTTTCTTGATAATTTAATTTAAGTCACCCCTGATATTATTCAAGAAAATGGTATCTGTAGGGAAATCTATAAGCCTATAATGAGGGTCTGGTATTCAGGCTCATTTTTTATGTATCATTTAGATAAAAATAAGGAATAAGGTAGAACTGCTTTTTCTATAGAGATTTAGAAAATTTCTAGACTAGCCTAGTTGAGTTTTTAGTTTTCCATACTTATCCAAATTGGGCTCTAGGAAGCACCATAAAAGTACATCTCCCATGATCGATAAGTATCATAAATGGAGACTATATCTTCATGGGAGATACATATTCAACAATGACTTCTCTAGGATAGGGTGTGTTGTGAAAATATATATCAAAACTATCCCTTTGATCACATTATATTATGGGAAATAGATGTAAAAATATTTTAAAATTACCACACATCATTATAGAAATCCATTAAAAATTAAAATAATAAGGATATACTTGAATGTATCAACATAAAAGACTAGATGGGCCTTCTGGTGCTACAAGTAATGTCTTAGTTTCTTCACTCTAAAGTTTAGTGCAAGGTATCTCTTCTTGATATCATAATATCAATTCTCAACATATAAAATTTTCCTAATGAGATATTTAAGGCTGTCATACATTCATATATCATTTATATAATAAAGTAGGGTTTTTAAGTGATCTCTCCATGGTTTAAACATAAATAATGAGATGTTTTTCTTCCAAGGGTGGTATCAAAATGGGTGAATTCATGAACTATTGCCTAAGACCATCAAAATATTTCTAAAAATATTAATACCACTTGTAGGTGAAACCTCCCACCTCAAATTTGTGAAGGTAAAACATTTTATCATGAGGTTATTTATGAATCTTATGATATAGTTAATACACACATAGATCCCTCTCAACTCTTTAAGATTTTAAGTAGGGAGTATGTTGAGTAATGGCATGGAATTTGAGGGTCAAATTAGATGTCATGATGGCATACCATGAAGCTAAGTAATTTCCCTAATATTAACCAAAAAACACATTTTAGAGAGTCCCTATCAATCTATATTTCTACAGTTTTTAAAACTATTTTAATATTGATAATATGATCAAAGTGTTATTGGGACATAACCCACAGATCATCCAAATATATCTCCATGATTTTCTATAGAAAGGTCTTGAAGATATGATTAAAGTAACATTGGTATAAGGAATAAACATTATTCAAACCAAATGACATTAAATGATAACACTATACCCCCTTGGGTGTCCTTAATTTAGTTTACTCCAAATCTATTAGATCCATTCATATTTCATTATAGTAGATATACCTATCTATGAAGAATAGAGATTGAAATATAATAGTTTTATTGATCAATAATTCTATGATTAATATTTTTAAATCATATTTGGGGTAGTTTCAGTTGATATATATAAAATCAATGAAAACCCTTATTTGATCATCCATTTTGCTGAAAAGGAAAAAGTTTGTGAAACACTTCATGTACTGAACTTATAGGGTGAAATTTTATTTGATTAATAAAATTACCCTTTGGAATAGTTTAGAAACTTTAGGGGGGAGGGGGAATCAAGTGTTTTTCTAATTTTTATGGAAATCTAAATATTTCTTCAAAACATTAACCCCTTTAGTTATGATAATCTCTTTCTAGTTAAGATAGTTGGAAAATTTTATGTTCTACCATGAAATCATCAACCATATGAAATGTTAGAAATCAAGAAAATATGGAATGTTATATTTTTATATGGTTTGACTAAAAGTCATTCCCTTACCTTGATAGGTTATTCACCCCAATAAAGGATTCTACACTGTAATCAATATCTAACTATAACAATTTGGTTCTTCCGATACATATATAGGGTCTTGCTATACATATGCATGATTACTTCTCATAAGAATTGAAAAACTATGAATTCACACTAAAATCACAAATTTATACCATGCTGTCCTTACACACCCTAAGTACCATTGGATCCATAGCTTCCTACCATGTATATACATGTGTTTTCTTTCCAGATCCCCTTTAAAGAAGCCCAATAATCAGTACAAGGATGTCTCAACACCCCCAGAATACTTATAATTCCTCTCAAAAAATATTCATCAAATCCTAAATTATTTTTCAAGAATACTAAATGTAACCTGGTCCCATATTTAGTTTATCTTCATTGGTATTCAATAAAATCATTCACTTAACTTTCTTATCTCACACACAAGATCCTATGATTATAAAAAAATCCAACAGATCCTCATACTCCAAAATACTAGACACCATCAATAAAAAATATACACAACATGTTATTATTTACATAGCTTCTTTATTATTCAAAAGCAGCTATAAATACACAACATAACAACCTTATATTCTCCTTCTTCTTTGATACCAAAATGATCTTCACTTCAGTAGAATAGGATCAACATCTTCTTTTTATTCATCTTTGTCTTCATATTTGAGAGTACCAAGTTCATCCTATTTTATCAAACTATTGGTTTTAATTGTTTGAGATAATTTTCTATTTCACTCTTAATTTTTTATACATAGGTCCACATAAATATTATTTATTATATTTATAATATAAAAAATTCTATAAAATTCAAATCCCATGATCACTTATTCACCTTTTCATCACTTTTTGGTACATAGAAATGCCCAATGATCTCTATTCTATTTTTGTACCCTTAACAACCATCTACTAGATGTTTACATGATTACCCATTATTTTTATTTTTATATATGAAATCTCTTATGAAAAAATATTCTAGATATTTATAGTAGGCCCAAATCCCTTCACATATTCTTCTCAAAACAACTCACTAATATCCATATCCCAATTAAGTATTTATCATGGATACATTGAAATCAAGAAACATCTTTAGCTATAGAACAAATCATATTATTACAACGTAATTGTATCTCAAATTGCAATTAAATCATTAGATTTTGGCTCAAACATCAGATAAATCTACAACTCCAACCCCATTAACTCATTCCTAAAAAGAATCACAACATTATTTATGATATTTAGAATAATAAATATAATAAATATAATCTCATTAATCTCCATATTTTAAATTTCTAGGTTTAAATTAATCTAAAATTTCAGCTCCATACTTAATTTATTTCCCATAAATTCATCTTTCCTTTGTATTCCTCTTTTATAAGACAAACATATTGAGAAAAATTTCATTTTTTTATTTTTAGATCAACAAATTTTAACATCAATATCACTAGATTATTATTCATAATATTCTATAATTTAACAAAAATAAACATTTAATTTTTCTTGAATTTATTATTCCTTTGATCCTATTCTCTATGCTTGAGTATGACCTTACCTAAGATTTTGAGATTGTATAATATTTATTTTTTGATTTTTTGATCCGTGAAAATAGTTTAATAATCTTTACAAACTATTTATTTCTTCATATTTTAAATCTAAAAACTTTATTTTTAAAATTTTATCAATATTGAATTTTAATTAAGTGTAAAAGACATAAAATTAATAGGGATACCATTTCATATGTCTTGAAATTCATAAAGTTTTAGACTTTATCAGAATATAGATAACTCCAAATGTCTTACAAGATTCTACAAATTCATACGAAATCTGATGGAAAGACAAAGATAATTCTTGATGTCATATGGGATTTCACTCCAAGACTTGTAAAATAATCCAGAGTTTTATTTATTTATTTTTTTTTTACTTTTTTAAAAGGTAGGGGCCGGGAAACAAAGCGGGTGATGGCCCAGCCCCCGAGTGGGTACGCGGTCAGGCATGCAGTGGCCCGAGAATCCCCTACCTTCCCCAGGCCCACCCAAGGGGTGAAGCCCAGTTCCCCACGGGGGCCGGCGCCGCGTAAACGCTTCGGTAACCGGCATGCAATACGTGCACCGCGTGTGGTGAACATGCTTTTTACAGCATACCCCCTGACAGGGTTCGAACCCCCGACCTTCCCAATGGGAAACGGAGCCTTCGACCACTCCACCACGCCCACGGGGGCAATCCAGAGTTTTATTAAATCTTGTAAATTCACACAAAACTAGTGAATTCCTATAGAAAAATTAAGACTTATATTATTTTCAGCACTCTATCCACTAAAGTTATACACTAGAATGTGGAATTAATTTTTATTGACCGCCAAAGTCATATATTGGGAAATTTATAAATTATCTTTGTCAATATTTTTTTTCCAAAATTCATTAAACTTAAACCACAATATATTTAACTTAGTCTTTAACACTAAATATTGAAATTTTCAAGAATAATATCACTCTATGTGGTATCTCAAACACCTTTGGTATTCAATCTATAAATTAGGTAGCTTTTAAACTAATCATGAAAAGTTTTTCATGCTATTAACCCATCTAAATAGATCACATATATCAATTTTTATGGATAAGGTTTTCTTATACCCTAAAAATTAGTCACATAATTCTCTGAAGATAAGATCTATCAATCTTATAATTAATGTGATTCCCACCAATCAACCAACCCTTCCTAACTCAATTTACAATATATAAAACTACCTTTAAATATAAAATGTAATCCAAATACATTCTAATTTACCCATATCATTGGGAAACCACTTTATCCTTTCCTATGTGGATAATTATTTCTTCACACATTAAATAATTCTCTTTAACAACATAAATGTTGAAATTCTCTAACACAATCACACACTAAATGTAACTTCAATCTCTCCCTTTTGATTTTTTGTTGATACTTTGATCTTACATACCAAAGAAATTTATGTCAATAGCACATTATAAGTTATATTTTCCACTCATTCTTAATGAATATAAATACATAAGATGAAAATATTTTTCTCTTCCCCTTAATCATACTAAATATGTAAGGGAAATATTATTCTTATCATCTCACATATAGAAACAACATATTATCCTATAGAAAATTACAACCTACCTCAATTTTTTAGAGAAGGATAACACTACATGTTTCTTAACAATGATCCTTAAGTATGTAATGTAAAATTATACTTGAGAAAAAATATTATAGAAAACTATGGTGATTATAATAAATCATCAAAGCTATCTATATACATTAATTAATGTGTAACCAAGTCATCATTCACTTCTTTGGGGATATACTAATAAATTTTAAATAATGTATATAAATCTACAGTCAAGTAACAAAAGCATATAAACATCATTAAAGTGAAAGTTTTTTTCTTCCCCATTTTGGTTAGATAGTCATCCCCCATAATAATATATCCATCATAATCTAGAATAGATTTTGGAGAGTTAATATCATAACTTATTATTCTAATTTTTCTTGGATTGTCATGCTTTTTATACTTATGTACATAAAAAAATATTTATCAGCTTGATCTTGTTTTATAGCCCCCTAAGGAGATTATCTCCATACATATTCACCATGGTTAATTATATTTCAAGACATTTAATCCAAGAAATCATGACACTAGTTAATGTTTGATACTAATTTAAAATTATTAGTGATTGAAATTATTCTTAATGATGGCTAACCTTATTTTAGAATCACTTTCATTTCCCTATTCAAAGAACAACCATAAAAATATGAGAATAAGGCGGTTATTCCATTTCACATAAATTGTAGTAGAAGGAATGATATTTATTTCCCAACTCAGTGACTCCCTTATTTGTATGTTGAAAATACCTTGACCAATTTAAGGTTTCCTTCTCTTTACCTATTCTGGTATGATCTTAATTTTGAAGAATGCGTTTCTTTTCATTTTTAACTTTATTCTTTTTTGGAATAAACTTCATAGATTAATATAGAAAGAAAAATTTACTCTTTTATCGTGATCAAATTTTCTATATTCTTCTAGTTGATCTATAATTATGATCAATATATATTTAAGTACATAGACATCCTTTATTTTCTATGGGTATTTATTATTTTCCACAATATTTTTATAACATGAATCCACTGGTGCTTTCCCCTTGTCAATTTTCAGTTTATTTTGACCAAGAATGAAACTCATGAATTTAGTGGCTATGTGGATTGAATTATTGTAACTTAAATGCATTTATTTATTATCCTTTAAGTTTTATTTCTTATGTAACCTATCAAGCTCATCATCTATGATGCCTTCCACCATGCCAATATTCATATTCTTCTCTTTACATCTTTCTACCTTGAACATTTATATTCATGTATTTTTTTGATATATGAGGTGGATTTTTCTTACAAAATAGAATCATATTCCACTTTTTGGGATGAAATATTTCTCTGAATTTATTACTGACTTTTTGGAGGAAAATTATATGTAGCTTTATTCAATGAATTCTTTCCCAATAGGTAATTATATTTCTTTGTTACCTGCTTCTTCAACTATGGACTCCACTTCTCATTAGCACATGAATCATGTCAGTTTGGTATATAATGAAATTTCTTATAACAGTGACCATATATATTTTAATATTAATATAAATCATCAAGTCTTTAAAATATATTTTTAAGAGATAGATTTCTGTTTATCTATTAGAACTGATTTTTTGTAGGTTAATTCATATTTTTATATATTCTTACCCAAATTTTGGAGTTGTATAGTCTTCCTATGTTGAAATATCATGCCATAATTCAAGATCCCTATGCCAAAACCTTTAGTAAAATTGGAATATTCTAATAAATCTAATTCTCTTGTTCATTGATGTAGTCTGTTTGCTTTTAATAGATTTCTATTTTTATAATTATACCATAATTTTTTAGGTTCCATTTATGAGATAATTTTATTTTACTTTATCACCTCCAACCTTGATACATTTTTGGTTTTACAAATATTTTAATCCTTCTAAATGTGTCTATATTTTGAGTTTTCTAACTCTTGTTTTAAAAAATGATTTATTAAAAGTAGATTCATTAAGACCTTTAGATGAATTTATCTATGATCATTAGGTGGACAATTCTCTATTTTATATTGATATTTTTTAACTCTAGTATGTGTTATTATTTAGGAAAAAACATAGATGAATCTTGAGTGGAAATATAATTCTTCTCAGTTCTCTAGGAGGGTCTAACTTGGGCTGATTCTAGATTATTCATCATGACTTAAAACTCTAGAAATATCAGGTTAATAAGATATTTATCATCCTAAACTGATTTAACCATACATTTTCAATAATTCTACAACTTCTAAATTTATTAATCTTGAATATTAATAATATATTATATAGAACTATTAAGAGTTTTAACCCTTTTTCTATTTCACAACTAACTGATCATCCTTGATATTCATAGTGACTTTGTAAAGATCCTACAATGCATGGAATAATTTTATAACAACAAAATTGAAAACATAATTCTCAATAAATATTATTTGATTTCTTTCATTAATCAATTAAATTTTATCATTGAAAACCAAAACTATTTATTTGTTGGTTTTCACCACTTTTGAGAGAGTGTTGTATCCTATAAATTTCTTAGCCAATGCCTCTTATATGGAATCAAATTCCTTTTTTTGTTGTGATTTTTCATATAATAGCTCCTTGATAAAACAAAGAATGAAATATGATACTTTAAAAGGAATCTTCAAAAAATTATCTTCAACATTATTGTAATAGTTTTCAACTGTTTTGATCTCTTCATAATCTCTAAATGTTTTACTTGATTCATCAAAAGTATCTTTGTAAAAAAATTATTAAGTTGTGTACTTAACACTTTGTTCACATTCAAGAAGTGGAAGAACCTTTTTTTATTTAAATTTATTTATTTTCTTTTCCCCCATTATTCTATATGTTTTCAAAGACTTTTATGATATTTTTTTTACTAATTTAGAAGGACTAGAGGTATAATTTTTAATCAGATATTCTTGTTGAAAAAAACTCAAATTTTTACATAATCAACTTCTAAGAAAAATATCAAGATAATTAATATTTAGATGCAAATATAGGGAACCCTATTTTCTAATACCAATTGAAATACCTTAGGTTCAATTCAAATTCTTGATCGGGTGGGGTGAATAAGGTGTTTATATATATTTTTTTGAAAAATACAAATTTTATTTGAAATATTAAACCCCATGGTTATGAACCTTTGTTTCCAGTTAAGAATACCAGATAATGTTTTGTTTTACCCAAAAGTCATAAACTACATGAAATTTAAGAAAGTAAGTAAATATGGATGGTGATATTTTTACCAGGTTCGAATCAATGATCCACTCCTTTATTTGATTGGTTATTCACCCAAATCTTGGATTCTTCACTATAATCAATCACATACTATAATATTTTGGTGATTCTCACACATGTGTAGCATCTGAATATGGATATACATTACTTCTTCTCAAGATACTTTTATAACCTTATCTTCATACAAAAATCACACATTCAAACTATATCTTCCTTGTTTACCATGATTACCAAAGTTAAATAGATTCACATAATTTATATACAAGTGTTGTCTTTTTAGACCCCCTTTGAAGTAGAACACCAGTCAAAACATAGATTTCATAGAACCCACATAATAGATCTACTACTTATCACAATAGAGTATTTTAATGTTAATATTTCTTCAAGAATAATTAATGAAACTCAATCTCTCAATTTTAACAGATTAAAATTTCTTCAATAAACATGTTCACCAGGATTTCTAAACTAAAAAAACAAGATCTTGTGGTTATCAATAATCTAAAAACTCATAATACTCTAAAGGAATCACCACCAGCATATAGAAACATCAATAATAGGTTGATATATAATCAAATTATACTTTCTTCTTTAGTTTTAGTAGGAACTACATAATAGAACTAGCTCACATTTTCCTTCTTATTCAATACTAAAATGATTTTAACTTCACTAGCATGAAATAAAAATATTCTTATTTTTATTCATTTACAATACTGAGTTCTTATCCTCAACAGAGACTCTTGGTTTTAAATTCTTAGTCCACTTTTATATTTATATTTATTTTTATATAATAGTCCCTAAAAATATTATTTTTTATATTTAGAAAATATAAAATCCCATAAAATTGTTTCTAATGATCACTTAGTCACCTTCTTATCACTTTTTATTTCTGTGTAAATTATTTAAAATATTACTTTATTGTTTGTATACTCAACTACTATCTTCATTTTTTTTACAAGAGTGCCCCATTTTTTGTTTTACTTTATCAAAACACTCAATTAGTTAATATTAGAGATACATCCAGTAGGGTCAACTCCCTTCTCATATCCTTCTCAAAATATATCATCAAAATTCATAGCTCTAACAAAAATTTATCATGGTGGTATTTAAATCATACAACATCTTTATTTGTGTCATAAACCATATTCTTGTGTCATGAGAGTCTCAAATTTTAGTAGAACCATTCAATTCTATCTTGAATATCATAGAACAGCGAAACTAAAACTCCCCTAAGTCAATCCTAGAAAGAATATAAATTTTCTTTATGGTATTTAGAACAATAATTCTCAATTCATGCATCTTTAAACTTTTAATATCAATATTTAAATAAATTTATAATTTTACCTTCAAGCTTAATATATTTCTCATAAATTTATTTTTCCCTCATCTTCCAATTTACTCTAATAACAACCTTGAATCAAAGTTAATTTTTTATTTTTTAAAAAATAAAGTTCAACATCATATTCATCATATTAGTCACCTTTATATTCTGTAATTATCTATTTAACCAACATTTAAATTATTTCATAATTTATAATTCCCTTGATCTTCTTCACCAAGCATGAGGTTAAAATTATCTAAGATTCATAGCTATTATAAAATTTATTTTGTGATGTTTTTATCTATGAAAAATAACTCAAATATCATAAAAATAAATTTATTTCTTCATATCTTATAAATCGAAAATTATTTTTTCAATATGTATCAATCTTTAATTTTCACAATGTGTATAAGTTAGAGGATACATAGGTATACCATTTTAGATTAATTCAAATTTATAAAGATTCATACATTGTTAAAATTTTCCTAACTCAATAATTATTACAAAATTATATAAAGTATTTTAAATACGTTGTAAAGACATATACAATTTCTGAATTTATATGAGTTTTCACTCAAAGTCTTATGAAATGATACTATAACATGTGAAATAATTTAATGTAAAACATATGGAAACAATATTTTACAACCCAAAATTTTATCTATGTAAATACCATTCTTATAATTAGGTAATATAGTATTATCACAAAAAATCACCTTAAGAACATAGTGAAAACATTATAAATGAGGAATGAATGAAATAAGAGGTATTTCTAGAAGTTAATAAACCTATTTGGATAAAATAGTAACTTGACCTTAGTAATAGTAATACAAACTTTATGAATAGTAATAAAAAAACGGATAGTAAACTCAAATTTGAAAGTATAAATAAAATTTTGGCATCTTATAAATTAAATTATGATATAATTTTATCATAGAATAAGTAAATATATGTTTTAAAAATTATTAATTAATTATTGGATTTTTTGATAAGTTGTAAATATTTAGTTTTAATTTTTTATTTAGTATAAGGATTTAAAAGAAAATTTATTTTGATAAAGATTATTTATAAATTAATATTATTTTATCTTATGATTTTAAGATAATTTTTGGAGACCTTATTTAATTTTTCAATTTGTTATAAAATTAGTTATAATTTTAAAATCTGTATTTTTCGAGTAAATGATAATTATAATTAAAAATTAAATTTATCATATTTAGAAAATTAATATCATAAAATGGAGTTAATTTTTAAATTTTTCATGTTTAAAAATGGTTAGTTCTAATTATTTGGATTTTTCTAAAATACTTTAATTTTTGGTGAATAATAAAATACTGTAATTTACAGTATAAGCTAAATACTTGATTTATTGAGTCATAGATGATGAATGAATGATTTAAGCCCGAAATATAAAAATATAATTCATTATTTTATTATTTTTTATGATAATTATCTATTCATAGTCATGCAGAAAAATAATAAACTAATGAGTAAAATAATGAGAAAACACCCCTCTTAAACAATAATCACAACCCCTCACCACCTCTTATCCTCACACCTCTAAAGATTTTATCCTTATCAAAATTCTTCTCAAATATATTACAAAACATATTCACCATATTAATGATCTATTTTTCTCATAAAAATACTAAAACCTTTTCCCTAAGGAGGCTCTCAAGGAGGAGAAATTCAAGTGGTAAATTCCTCTATCGTTTTCTTGTAATATCTTTTCAAGTTCCCTATTTTCTCATTCTATGTTCACAAAACCTCATCAAAATTTAATGATAAATATATTACCTTACATATAATATAATTTTAATATGTTTATTCAATAATCCATCATCAATTCTTTCTCCTCTCATTTTGTTCAAAAAATGAAAACATTGTCTGTGATGTGTTAATTTATCACATTCAAGAACGATGGGTTTTAAATTTCTATTTCCATATTTAAGGATGGAAATGAAACCATTTTAATGGTTAAAATAGATTATAATATAGTCATTATATATTATTTAATGTTTTGGAACCATTATATATATTAGAAATTAAATAATAGTACAAAACTAGCTCATTGTGATCGAAAAAGCAGCTAAAATTAAACAAATAGATTATCATTAACATGTAATCTAATGATTCATCCTCATATATTAAAAAATAATATATAACAACAATTAAAATTCTATATGTTCATTAATAACATATAATTCCTATTCTATATAATTACACCCATTCTACATGAACCTCCATACTCATATAGTAGCGAACTGATCATGAAAACCAAGAAAACAAAGACTCCCAAACGATGAAATAATTTATATAAATCATCAAATAGCCCATAAATTATCTTAATAAAACTATAATGAATCAAATTCAGGTATAAAAGGTTCTAAAATTTTAAATTTTTGAATTTAATTTGATTACTCAGGACATTATGATCAAGTGCAGAACACTTTTAGACATAAGTTAAGGGACCCTTTTTGAACCTCTATTTTCCCTTTGAGTTACTCTTTCTCACTATTTACCCCAATTTAATTCATATTTATTTTTATTTGATTCTTATAAATCCCTTTTATATGTTCCAAAATCCTGTATCCATGCCTTAAAATTCATGTTTTATGGTAAATACATGTATTAAAGAGGTTCCCTTATCAACTCTTCTTGATAAGCAAGCTCGATTAAAGAGAAATTCCCTATTTATTACCTATTTTAAAGTGCACTCCATAATCCTTTTTAAGCCACCATTATTTTTATAAAATCACTCATTTTATCATGAAAATTATCTTGGTTCAATTATGGTTTTAAACAAAAAATTATGCCTTTTCCATTTTAAATAATCTCGGAAGTTTTCTCTTAAACTGTACGAAAATGTTTTATTTTCTAAAGTTTCTTAAACACTTTATTTTCATATTTTCAATTAATTTTGACATAAATTATCATGAACTATGAAAATATTCCATTTTTAATTTCCATAATTATATAAATCTATCCTTTTATGGACACCATTATGACATTCCATTTTGATATTCCTTTTGACATGGTTATGATACAGATTTCATTCCATGGATAACCCTTATGTTTATGTTTGATTTATTATGTGTGATTATTTATGTAAAAAAAATATTCATGAATATATTATAGTGGGTGTTCCTAGATATATATATAATGAATTGGGTAATTTTTATTCTCATGATACATCATGTGAAACAGTCTTGGTCGTTAGCATTGACTCGTGATCCTCTACGTGCAATGACCGTTGAATGATGCTAAATTTAATGTTTTATGTTTCTTCAAAATCACAATTTTTCCGTGATTATATTATCCTGTGTTATATATGTAATGATTCTATTTGTTTAATAATGTTCCATGCCTTTTTATATCATTATGTTATGACTTCTAGCCCATGTGCTAAGCTTTGTTTTAATGTTTATTTAATTATTGGGATTTTTAGATCATCTCTTTGTTCAGGTATTCCAACAAGTTATCCTAAATATATGTAAGGTTCAAAATGAAGTTATGACATCTTTATGAATATTAACTAAAGGATGTTTTTATTTTGGATTCATGATGTTTAATTCTATACCTAATATCCAATACACTAGAATTTATGATCCTTAGCTTGTAATTTTATGTTTAATTATGATTAAAATCGTGTAATAATATGTGTAAAAGTCTAGGGTCTCAATAATTGTTATAAGAGGAAGGTCTAATTATTTTTAGATATTAGAAATAGTTTACTTTAGTAATAAACCTAGGGATAAGACTTTGTATGTGAAAACATCCCTAAATTTTGGTTAGTATAGAGTAAGTGGTTTATCATGGAAATATATCCTTATGTAGATACTACATGTGGAAGTTGATTTGGAATGGATATACCTAGGAGTAAAAAATATGACAAGGTGTTCTAATCCTGACTCGGGGTTACCAAGTATATAATAATGGGCTTTACTATGCACTTGGTTTGACCCTCTTGGATTGTATTCTTTTGTAAATTTATAAGCTAATTATGAACCATTAAAAGTGGAACAAAAATTATCATAAGAATATATGTTAGAAAAAATATCATGGATAACCTAGATTAAAACCTTGAAAATCACAAGTTAGGATATAATTTTCCTTTACAAGTTTATTCTTTAATGTTCAAAATTTCATTTTATTATTCCTATTAGTTAAGTATTAAATCCCCCTAAGTGTAAATTATTTTTCTTAGTTAATGGATTGGAATATAAGAACACATGACAATAATCAATGTGATAGGAAATATGAAAATTTCCCTAATGATATTCCAAATATGATGGTAAAAAGTGCTAAAAATAACATGAGAGTACTTTCTCAACTGGATCAAGTTATGAATAATAAATTGAATCACGTGGAATTACCTACTTCTCATAATAAAGATAAAGTTGATTTGAATCCTTTATACAGAAAATGCCACCCATGTCTAGTGAATTTTTCAATACCCTCCTCATGGTTCAGTGGAATAACTCCATTGAAAATATTTTCTCTATCCTCCAGTGCTCAGAAGAAGGTAAAGTTGTGTTGGAGGTCTATTGTTTTGATGGGGTAGCTGATCTGGGGTGTGAATTGATAAAAAACATGAATTCTAAGAAGGAAACCGATTCCATGGTTTGGGAGGAATTCAAGAAAATATTTTTCAATAAATATTTTCCCCAAACAATATGTCTCATGATAGAAAGAGGGTTCCTCAGACTTAAGTAGAGTGAAGATGAGTTTATTGGGGAATATGAAGAAAAATTTTCAAAGCTTGCAAGATACAACTTAAAATTTATCATGAACCGTTAAAGAAAGGTGTATTTATTCTTTAGTGGAATAAATTTGAGTCTAACAAACAATTTATGATTAGAGACTTTGATTACTATGAATAGATTGCCTATTTTTCCCTTTATGTTGAAATGGAGATTAGAGAGTTTCAATGGTCTCATGGGCCCAGTGAAAAAAAGAGGAAAATGGAGTCTATTATGGGTGGATCAACAGATAAATTCCATGATGGAAAGAAAACCCAATATCCCACATGTCAAAATTTTGGGAAGAAGCATCCTATGAACTTTCTAAATGGAACTAATAAATGCTTCAAATGTAGAAGAATATGGAATCTGGATAATAACTGCCATAGTGATAAAAAGAATCCCACTAATGTAGAATAATAAGGGAAGTTTTTGATCAAAAATCAACCTACAGTGTAGTGTTAAAACTTTATGGAACATGATCATTATGTAAAACATTTCCCTATGTTATGGGATGTTGGAGGAAATCAACAACTAGAACCTCCAAGGAAGCAAGGAAGGGTATATGATATCACTAATACTATGGTGGAACCTGAAAATGATGTGGTGAGAGATACATTGATTTTTCATTAAAGAATAGAAAACTTACTATTTTATTATGGTTCTAAACATTATTTAATATATTTTAATTTTAGTAGAACTATTCAAATACAACCTCAATATATAGGGGCTGGGTTATTTGTGAGAATAGAAAATACAGAAATTATTGAATCCAAAGTTTATAACTTCTTCTCAGTGAATGTTTGTCGACCGAACCTCCCAAAAAATATTATCATACTACCTTTGGTAGAGCTTTATTCTATTTTATGCATGGATTTGATATTTTTATACAAGTAAAAAATTGACAGTTAGGAAAGGGAGATAACTCTTCACATCCCAAAACATCCTCCAATTCTGTACAAGTGTAAGAAGGAGGATGAATCTCCTTTAGAAAAATTATCTAAAGTGTGGATATTACATATTTATTAGAAATCATACGTAGCTCAAATGATTGATAAAAAGTATAGAATCATTTTCAAAGACATTCCCATTGTGACGGACTACACTGATGTGTTCCTCGAAGAGTTACCTAATCTTCCTCCTGATCGATAAGTTGTTTCTCTATTGAACTTATTCCTGGTTCTCTATATATATGAAAGAAACCATATAGAATGACCATCTTTGAGATAGAGGTACTAAAGAATCATTTATAGGAGAATATGGACCATGTTTTTGTATTCCCTAGTGCTTTACCATGGGGGTGAACTAGTCTTATTTTCCAAGAAGGATGGATAAATGAGTCTCTATATTGATTATCATGAGCTCAATAAAATCACAATAGAGAACATGGTTCCCCTACCATAGATAAATGAATTTTTCGATTAACTATGTGGATATAGTTATTTCTATAAGGTGGACATTTGGTTGGGATATAACCTATTAAAGGTGTGGAAGGAATATATTCCTAGGAAAACCTTTCAAATGAGGCCTGGAAACTATTAGTTCATAGTGATCCCCTTTAGATTCACCAATGATCCAAAATTTTTTAGGGATTTAATTAATAGAGACTTTAGATATTATCTTAAAAAATGGGTGGTAGTATTAATTGATGATATTATAATATAATCCCAGAGAAAGGATGAGCATGATGAGAATTTGAGTTCTATGTTGAAGACTTTGAGAGGGGAGAAAATTTATGCAATGTATATTAAATGTGAGTTCTGGATGAAGGAAGTGTCATTACTACATAATGTTATCACTTGAAAAGGAATATCTATGGACCCTTACAAGACAAATTCAATATAATAGTGGCCTAAGACAACATATATAATAGAGATCAATAGTTTACTTTATCTATCAAGGTATTACTGATGATTTGTGAGGAACTTATCATGGTTGTCAAACCCACTAACCACACTGACTCAAAAGGGAGTGAAGTTTCTCTAGATTAGTGAATGTGAAGACCGCTTCAAAGAGTTGAAAAAGTGGCTTATCACTACACCTATGCTCACACTACTGACAAGTGAGGAACTAATTATAGTATATAGT
Source organism: Viscum album (assembly GCA_963277665.1). Lineage (NCBI taxonomy): Eukaryota > Viridiplantae > Streptophyta > Magnoliopsida > Santalales > Viscaceae > Viscum > Viscum album. The sequence goes on from OY728138.1 coordinate 559,477,305, forward strand.
GATGCTTTAAAGAAAGGATTGGACTGTGTACTAATATAAAATGATAAAGTGATAGACTACGACTCAAGGAAGTTGAAAATCCATGAGAAAAACTATCCCACACATGATCTGGAGTTGGGAGCTATGATATTTGCATTGAGAAAAGGGTGTCATTATCTATATGGGGATAATTATGAGATATATACAGATCACAAGAGTCTCAAATATATATTCACACAGAAGGACCTTAATATGCGCCACCAAAGATGGCTAGAGCAGATCAAGGATTATGAATACTCAATCCACTACCATTCTAGTATGGAAAATAAGGTAGTGGATGGTCCAAGTATAAAGGATCCTAGGTCCTTATTAATTATGATAATTGAGAAGGATTCAATCTTCTTATATTTTTAAAGTATAGACATTAGAATCTTTAAATAAGGAACATCTTCAATCCTTTATCAAATGATTGCTCGACCATCACTTATGGAGAAAATAAAGGATGGTCAAAGGAATGATGTGGAAGTCCCAAAGAAGGTGGAATCTATGAGAAAGGGGAAATCTTAAGAGTTCAAAATTTATTAGGAAGGAGTTGTAAGATTTGGGTCATGACTGTGTTTACCATTTGACCTAGAGATAAATAAGGAGCTTCTAAATGAATCACATAGCTCAAACTTCTCTATTAACCCAGGGAGAACACATATGTATTGAGATATTCGAGAGAAATATTGATGGAAAAATATGAAGAAGGTGATCACTGAATATACATAAAAGTTCTCGGTATGCCACCAAGTGAAGGATTAAACACAAAATTATACGGGGATGATGCAACAACTACCCATACCAAAATAAAAGTTTGAGAAAATTACCATGGACTTCGTCACTGGACTTCGAAAGAAATCTAGAGGAAAAAATGCTATGTGGGTCATTATTGATCATATTGCCAATATAGATCACTTTATTTCAATTCATGGGGAATTATCACTAGATAAACTTTTATGGATATACATCAAATAAGTGGTAAGTTTGTATGGATTACCCCCATAGATTATATCCAATTGAGATCTGATATTCACCTACATGTTCTGGAAAAGTCTTCGACATGATCTAAGCATTGAGCTGAAATTTTGTACTACCTATCATCCAAAAACTAATGACCAATCTGAAAAGACTATTAAGACACTGAAATATATATTGATAAAATTTTTTATGGACATCAAATGAGGATGGGACCAACATCTACCATTGGTCTAATTATACTACAAAAATAGTTTCCACTCAAGCATCCAAATGGAACCATTTGAAGATCTTTATGGGAAAAGATACAGAACACCAGTATTTTGGGATGAAGTTGGTGAATGTAAGCAAATAGAACATAAAATGGTCAAAGAAATGGTGGAAAAGGTTAAAACCATTCCACAACACATCAAGGAAGCAAAAATTAGAGAAAAGATCTATGTAAACAATCATCTATGAGACCTTTTTTTAATATTATAAACATGGTACTCCTCTACATATCTCCATGGAATATGATCATGAGATTTAGTAAGAAATGATAGCTATGTATCTGGAACATCATCCCCTTAGAGATCCATGATCATGTCGGGGCTATGGCCTATCGAATGACACTTCCACCTACCATATCTCAAGTACATGATGTATTCCATGAATCCCTCTTGAGGAATTACAAACCAGATCCCACACATGTACTAGATTTAAAGGTGTTATAGCTGGAAAATGATATCTCTTATGAGTAATAGCCAGTGAAGATCTTGGATTGTAGAGATAACGTTCTACGCAACAATAATAAACACCTGGTCAAAGTACTATAGAAGAACCATAAGTACTAAGGGGAAATATGGGAACTAGAGGAAGTGATTAAGGATAAGTACCCTTACATGTTTTCCCCATCGTATCAAAAACAAATTTTTGAGGGAGAAATTTCGCAAGGGGGAAGAATGTAACAACCCAAAATTTTATCAATGGAAATACCTTTCTTATAATTAGGTAATACAATATAATAAAACAAAATCACATTAAAAACAAAATACAAACATTATAAATGAAGAATGACTTAAATAAGAGACATTTCTAGAAGTTAAAGATCCTATACTGATGAAATAGTAAATTGTCCTTAAGAATAGTAATATGAAACTTATGAACAGTAAATCATCCGAATGAATAGTTACATCACCTATGAAAGTATTAATAAAATTTAGGCATCTTATAAATAAAAGTATGTTATAATTTTATAAAAATATATGAAAATAAATGTTTTAAAATTGTTAATTATGAGTTGGTGTTTTTGTAAGTTATAAATATTTAATTAAAATTTAATAATTCATATAAGGATTTAAAATAATATGTATTTTCATAAAAATTAAAAATAAATTAATATTTTGTTTTCTTATAATAAAATTCGTTATAATTTTAAGATCTATATTTTTTTTGAGTAAATGGTGATTTTAATCAAAATTATAATTTATCATATTTATAAGATTATTTTCATAAAATTTAGTTCATTTTTTAATTCTACACATTGAAAAATTATTTGGGTGATTTTTGGGATTTTTCTAAAATACTTGATTTTTTTATGAATACTAAAATACAATAATTTGAGGTATAAGCTAAATACTAGATTTATTCAGTCATAGATGATTTTTGGCCGATTTAAACCCAAAATATTGAACTATCCTTCCTTATTTTAAATTTTTTTATTCATGTTTTTGAGGCAAAATAATAAACTAATGAGTAAAATAATGAGAAAACATCTCTCTCCTCCACTATAAATACCACCCCTCACCACCTCTTTTCCTCACACCTCTCAAGAATTGAGTATATTATAAATTATAACCAAATCTCATTAAAAAACCTATTCCAAAATTATAGTATCACTTGTTACCATAAAAATACCATTTTTTTCATTAAGGAGGCTTTTAAGGAGGATAAATTTTGGAGCTAGTTTCCTCTTTCCTTTTCTTCTATTTTCTTTTCAAGTTCTTTCTTTTCTTATTCTCTCCTCACCTCACCTCATACAAAAGGAATTATAATTAAAGTACCTTAAATATAATTCACTTTTATTATTTTTATATAATAATTCATCATCAATAATTCCCTCTCTCCTTTTGTTCAAAAAATGAAAACATCGTATGTGATGTGGTAATTTATCACATTCAAGGATTACATGTTTTCAATTTCTATTACTGTATTCAAGGATGGCCCAGAAACCATTTTTTGGTTGAAAATTTTTATAATATATTAATTATATTTTATTTAATTTTCTATAACCATTATATTTACAAGTTATTAAATAATAGAACAAAACTAGTTTATTGTGATCGAAAATCCACTAAAATTAATCTAAATGATTATCATTAACATTTTTTCTAATAATTAATCCTCATATATAGAAAAAATAACATATAATACCAATTAAACTTATTTATTTTCATTAATAACATATAGTTTCAACTATGTATAATTATACCCATTCTACATGAACTTCCATTCTCATATACAATCGACTGATCAAGAAAACCAAGAAAACGAACACCATTGAATGATGAAATTAAACTCCAACACTCATTGAAAATCTAATAAATGATATTAATAAAACCATAATGAATAAAAATAATGTATATATGGTTATTTATTTTTAAATTAATTAATTTAATTTGACTATACATGATAATAAGATCAAGTGAAAAACACTTTCAGACATAAGGAAAGGGATCTTTTCTGAACCTCTATTTTCCCTTAAGGTAAAAATTTCTCTCTCTTTACCACAATATAATTCCTATTTACTTTTATTTTATTCTTTTAAATTATATTTATATTTTCAAAACACCTATATCTATGTTTTATCATCATTTTATGTGGAATACATGTTTTAAAAAGGTTTCATTCTCAATTCTTCCTGATAAGCAAACTCGATTAAAGAGAACATACCAATTTCATACCAATTTTTAAGTACAATACATAATATATTATAATATACCATTATTATTTCTTAAAATCAATAATTTTATCATGAAAAAATTTCTTGGTTCAATTCTGGTTTTGAACAATTTTTTTTGCCTTTTCCATTTTAAAAAACTTAAAAGTTTTCCCTTAAACTGTACTATAATGTTTTATTTATAAACTTTTTAAACACTATTTTTACATGTTTGAACTTCCATTTGACATCACATACAATGATGTATTCATATGTTACCTTATTAATGTTCATTTATGATTTAAATCCATCCTTTTATGGACACCATTATGATACTATCTTTTGATATTCCTTTTGAAATGATTATGATACCCAATTCTTTCCATGGGTAACCCTTATGTTTATGTTGGATTTATTATGAATGATTATTTATGTGGAAAACATATTCATGAACATGTTATGATGGGTGAACCTAGATATCACTCCAATTCATTGGGTAATGTTTAATTTCATGAGACATCACCTGCAATGGTCTTTATGGTTAGCCTTGACTAATGTTCCATGTGAAACAGTTTTGGTGGTCTGCCTTGAATCATGCTACGCCATGTACAATAAGCCTTGAATCCTGATAAATAATATTTTATGTTTTTTCCACATTATTGTGATTCTATTATTATTTTATCTCATGTTCTATATGTTATTATTCCACATGTTTAATCATGTTCTATTGTATTTTATATCATTATGTTATGACTTCTAACCCATGTGCTAAGCTTTATTTTAATGTTTATTTCCTTACTGGTATTTTTATCTCATCCATTTGTTTATGTATTCCCTGATGTTATCCTATTAATATGTTAGGAATCAAATTAAGTTAGGATATATTTATTAATATTAAATAATTTTTTTATTTTGGATTCCTGATGATTAATTATGTACCTAACATAAATTACACTAGACATTTCAATACTTTTCTTGTAATTTTATATTTAATTATTCATAAAATAATGTAATAATTAGTTTAAAACTCTAAAATCACTATACTACAAGACATATTTTTTTATGACTCTAGTAACTAAAGTCATACACAATGACAACCAAATCCATACACTATTCTATCTGGTTTGAAGGCCTTAAAGTTTTTTATTTATTTCTGGACAATATTTATTCTTTATTTGGGTTGATAGGGAAGTCTTACATGGTTCATAGGCTATGATTCATACATTTTAGTACATAAAATAAAGGTATAGAGGCACAATGACTTATACATGATCTGAAATCCCAAAATCATGACTACAATATAACTTCCCCTCCCCAATATTTACATCATTATAGGTTCCTAGCTCCATAAATTAAATTTTTTATTGACTATCATTTCCATATGTATAGATGAATAGTTCCTAGTACTGATGGAGATTATCATACCCTATCAGTATTCTAATTTGGTTAGCTATTCTCTAGTGCCTGCTACTCTCTCTAAATCCTCTTCTCGGGACTACTATTATGTGGTTATCATGGACTAATTTATGGTTATATAGATCAAAAGCACATGGTATGAAGGCCTATGGTGAGCCTAAGTCTCTATATACTGAAGGTCAATGGTTACCCGAAGGTCCTATGGCCCATAGGCCCAAAATGATCACCAGAAGGCTCAAATTGGATGAATAGTTATGACTACTATGGTACCACATAGTACCTGCTATAGTACTGCTATAATAACCCAAAAAATATCCCCCCATTAAGATTTTATCCAGGTTTTCATGTAGGATTTTGGGGTGTGTTGAACACTTGACTACCACCCCCTGTTAAATTCATACATAAGAACTAATTTTATTAATTTTTAAAATATTTCAAAACATCATCACCCTTAAACCGAAATATCTTCAACTCATATTCTACCATCTCATATAATTTAAAACAATTATCCAAATATTTTTTAACATTCAATACAATAATATTCAATAATAGTAACACAATAGAATGTTTTTCCAACACTTTGTTTCTTCAATTTCCTAATTAGCTGGATTGTACATTGATCATAAGAACTTCTTAAGGCTCTTCTTGAAACCAATAGATTCACTTATATAAACTATTTTATACATTTCCCCCTTATAATTTCAACATAAGTCACTTACTTCCATGAATATCATACCTATAAATAATCTAATATATGAGCTTCCCACTAAGAAACCAAATCCTCCACACTCCTTTTCCAAAATTTAAAAATCCCTTGAAATATAAAATGATAACCAACTTCAATCCACTTTTCCGATAGCCTTGGAATCGAAATTATCCTTTTTTGTGGTATAGTTATTCACCACCCATTAATATGTTATCATTGAAAAAATACCTATTGACATGCTCTATTGACAAAAAACATATTCACAATCTAAAAGTAACTTCTATCAGCTTATAAACTTCGTCTTGCACTCCTGCAGCATATGTCAGATGTTTTATCCTGACATTTTATTTATAGACACGATGGTCATCCGGTAAACCAAGATGATAAGTATACATATGGGATTCTAACCTGGGAATATATATATAATTCATTACGAATAAATCCTGATATTGTTTTAATAAATATATGCACTTCTCATTTTTTGACATGTCATGGAATCACTAATTAATGTAGTGTAAGATCTAACTCCATACCCTGATTTAACTTCGTGAGTTTGTAAATACTATTTAATTAATATTCTTAAAGTACTTAATGGGATCCCCTAACATATATTCTTCTCCTTTTTCACCATCACAGGGAATAGAAGATAGATTAACATATTGTGATCCAAAAGATGATGTCGGGGTATTATTATTCCCATGAGGATTATATTCTTATTTTGAAAGGCTAAGTTTATCTAATGAAACTAGTACCATAAGAATGGGAGAGAATATGTATAAACCTAATTATATTATTCTTATTCTAAAATCAATATACACTTGATAAAATAGCCACATACGTGATTAATAAATGTCCTCTAGGCCTTCTTTTAAGTAAATATTCTCAGGGGTAAGATTGATCTGTATGGACTGCATAGTGGTCTTCTCCTCTATTGGTGGGTGTTACTCAATTGAAAATCCTTCCTTACGCTTATATGAGAGGAAAGTGATGAGTGTTTTTAAATAATAATATAATATATCACATATTATTTGATGAATTCCAAGATCCGTACCTCTTTCCTCAAATTGGTTGATGGAAAAAATGAATTCTTCACTATGTTCACTCCATGGATAAATATAAGCAGTTTCTAAGTTATTAGGAGCAATAAAAGGAATGGTTTTATTTACCAAAATATGTTTCCCATACCATTTATTGAACCCTATTTCAACATATTTAAATCCACAGGACTTAGATTTATTTACCATAAGCTACTTGCTCCTCTTTTTTTTACCTTTCCTCTATATATTGAGACTCACATGACTCAATGGGAGAATTATCACTATATAATACCCAATTTTTTTTATTAATGAAGTAATTTATTCTATGATGATATGATGATGGATTTAACACATGTATATTGAACTATGTTCTTACAAGAAATATATTGAAATCCATGTCTTAGCAGACCACCATAATCTTAGAGTTTGAAACAAGATCACCAAATTGGGTTCTCAACATGATCTTTCTAAGGGGAATTTTTTTCTCCTTTAATACCCCTTAATTGTATAGTTGGAGTGAGATAATTTAATCTCACTATAACCCAAGAAAAAAGGATTAAAATATATATGAGATTGATCCTATAACCATTATTAAATAGGCCCTGAAGAACATAAATATCAACACTATTTTTAGATATAGATAAGGGATTGAGGTATATATATATGAAAGATTATTTTTCTTTTTATATGAAATAAATGACCCGATAGAATTTATCATAGCTATTCTACACATGATATTTCTCAGGTGTAGTGATTTTAGCCTCTCACTCTTGTGGGATTCAAACGTATTTAGTGAGTTCCTCCTCATGTTCTTTCAATATGTGAAGGGATTTCATGATTGATAGCTTAGTTGTGACTATAACCATATGCTTCAAGTGTCATACTTATCAAATAGGTTTTAGAGATTTATTCCATGTGTTTTTCTCCAAATTGGTGATTCTTGTGTGATGATTAATATTACAATGACTCCCTACATTAACTAAAAGTGATGGACATTTTTGTTTCTTGTGTGTTGGCCTAAACTAGTCTTCTTGCACTTTGATGATTTCTAGAAAAACACATGTTTGTGATTAAGTATTCTAATAAGAATAGATCAGAATGAAACATAGATGATTCAAGATCAAATCTACATTCTTTTTGATCTATTTATAGTTCTTATATTCATTTTTTTGTAATCAGTATAACTTTATTAGAAATAGTAGTTGAATGCTGGGATGCACTATTACTTCTTCTTCCTCGACCTACCCAGCTTATGCATCCTCCTCTATGATTTTTGATTAGGAACAAAAGATTTTTAAAATCTTGTTCATTGAGTATAATAAGTGAATAATATTGATAAAGCTATATTTTGAATCCTCATATAATGGGAATCCTTTTTAGTGTGGTGGTTTACATTCTTCCAATTATGGTGGTATGAATTCCAATAGAGTTAAGTCCAGCTTAAGTGTCAAAAAGTTCTCTTACTTTTGTACCATATTTCATACAAAATAAATGCACTAAAAATTATAATACTATGGAAATTAATATTTTATATCTATTATTATAGAGGGATTGGGGTCATAACTTGTTGATTAAGTTTTAACCTGAGTATATCATGCACCAAACTATAATTTTCTAATGATATAGTCATATAATTTAGTACATTACCTTATAGAATTTCTTGGAATTATCTTTCCCCATTAAGTGAGGTATCATATATTCATGACACATGTTTTGGGGGTTTTCTCAAATTGACTTGTCTAAAATTACACCCTATTTTGGAGTATATTTTAAGAGATAAATAAGTACCATAACATTTGGTGGAATGGGCATTAACCAGGATGATCATTAAGCCTGAACACATTGGGATTCCTAACCACTGGCAGTTTAACCATGTTACAATTCATAGTGGTGATGAAGAACCACTGAACTTGTTCTTTTCAGAAGTAATAAATATTATTCTTCTAAGTTATACTTTAAAATTACTATGATGTAATTTTTTCTTCTATTATTGTTTTGGGGGACACAACATGGTATTGAATGTGTTTGGAAACTAGATCTATTATTATCATTCTCTTGATCATGAATGTTTTAATTTCTTATTCACTATGATTATGCCCTTGTACTGATCACATTGATTGATATTCCACCTTAGATCACCGAACCATATCTTTCAAACCCTGTGAAAATGCAATAAACCCCAGGATATTATTAGGGAACTTCAAGGGAATAAGTTATGTTTTTAACTAATCATAGATGTATTATATGAATATATTTAGTATCTAATCCTATAGAAGCTCAACATTCATTGAATACGTCATTCATTTATACTTGGTAGTTATGTATAAACCATCTCGTTTTAATGTTGTTTTAAATTATAGAGGTAAAGTATAATCAAATTTCTCAATTTGGTGATAAACTAATAAAAGAAATATCATCAAAGATATTCCCAATTGGCAGAAGACCCACATGGAAGGTTGTTATACAAGATGAACGAAATCCCCTCTATATTTTGTATGAAACACCCGATCTTCACCATTTCTTGTTGATCCAGTGTTCCCATCATAGAGTAAAACTAAGATGTAATGTGTGTGAGATGATACTTTAGGTTTCCCATACCATGAATATTGGAAAGATTAGATTCCAAAATTAGGTGGATGCAGATTCAAGTATACCCATTGAGTATACAATTTCCTTTTCAACTATATCGATATACATCTCCCGTACATGGGTTCCATTCAAGTGGTACGAGACTAAAAAGAGTTATAAAGTTCTAGTGAGACCTTCATTAGGGAAAATTATCAAGTAGAGGTAGTTATTGGAGTTAGAAAATGTCATATTTATTGTGCCTATTGTTAATGTCTTAATTGAGTCCTCTTGGGATAACTCACTTGAAATGATGGTGGTTGCTACCATAAGGGAGGGTATTCTTGATAGTAAATAGATTTTAAGGATATATAAATTATCTTTCTGAGCCGAAATTGTCCATATGACTAGATTATTTTCTTTTCAATTGAGAGTTTCCCTATTTATTAAATGATTTTTCGGTTGGAATATATCATCCTTGAACTTGGAGTTTCACTCACCAAGAATACTACCTATTAGTATTTCAAAATTTATTTTCTTTATATTATCTAAATTGATTTCAAATTAATAATTTATTTCTTTATTAGAGAGAATATTGAATTAATTTAGTGGTGGTTGGGATATATACATGCCTTTCCCTTTAAATTTAGCCACTCCCCTTGAAGATGTATGTGGTTGAATATTTAGTGGAGCTCCTAGATCTTGAGTCTAGATTTGTTGTTGATTAATCAAGACTTCTTCATAAATTTTTATTAGGCCCATTTTTGAAAAAAATCATTGAAATGTTTATCTTATGCATTAGTATCATGTTATTCATTATCTTTGGGGTTGATGCTGATGAAATTCACAAATGAAAATCATGCAATATAGATCATATCCTGATAAGAGCTATAAGTAGATTTATCACCCATAGAATATATATTTAGAGATAAATCATAACCATACATGATATTTTATTTCTTAGTGTACTATTTTAATAACAACTGGTGATTTTATTATACATTTATTTTTAAATAAATATTCATTAAATAGCTTGTTTCTCACACAACACCAAATCAAAATGATCCGTGACACTTTTTATTAAGATAAATAAATTTATTGTTTAGTGGAAATTGAATTAGAAAGTATAAATTGAGGTATTTTATTAAAATATATGTAAAAAGTGAAATAAAGGTCACATTTAATACTAATGAATAGAATAAATTAAATTAATATAGCTAAAAAACTAAAAAGTCCATATTATGTTTTGAAATTTATTTTTCCTAAAATTAGTTTTTCATGCCTGATGCAATTTTATTTTAAGGAACTAAATATATTATGGTTATAAAAAAATAAACTATTTTGTTAAAATGAATAATATTTTAACACAAAATTAATTATAAATTTATAAGAAATGCGAATAAGAAAAGTTAATATTTGAAAAATCCATTTTCCTATAAAAAAAATTTCCAATATATTTTATATTTCCATTTAAAAGTTAAAGTCACAAATTTTAAAAATTTAATTTTAAAAAATTAACTAAAATTTTGGATTCCTCGTAATCATGTTATAATCGTATTATTTTTTTATGAATATATTTATTTTTAGGTGAATAGTGGAAAATACCATTTTTATAAATACTCTGAATTTTATAACATAATTAGGATATAAAAATTAAAATTTATGAAACTTTTTTATTGACCAAATATATATTATATAGGTAATATTATAAACTTATAAATATAAACCTAAAACTAAACGTCTATATTTTACATTTTGGAACTTAAGTTATCTTTTTCTCTAAAACTAATTTTAATGACCTATATATTTATTATATTAGAATTAATCTATAAAACTTTTATAAAATTTTCAATTAAACTAGATTTCATATTTTTATTCATAAATTATGAATTATATAATAATATACATTTTATTTTTAGGAATAAAAAAAATATTGAGGTAGAATTTAGTTATCACATTAAACACCAAAATGGTAAAATGTTTAAATTTATGGGGTAAAAGAACTAAAAAATGTAAAACAATTGTCTACAAATAAGTGTTTTAGGTAATTATTAACCTTAACTAACCCCTCTCCATTATTTCCCACTTTTGGAGGAAATTTCCTTGAATAATTTTCCTCTTCTTATAAAAATTCCACACAAATCAATTATAAAAGTTTCCCTTCACCACCTCACTTCTATATACTCTATAATCCCATTTTTTGACTAAAAACTACCCAAATAAATCCACAAAATTACTATACACATCCAATATTCGATTCTCACCTCAATAGAACACCCCTAAAAGGTTTAATTCAATTTTTAATGGAGTTATTCCAAAGTGTAAGGTCAAAATTCCAAATCAATGCCTTTTCATTTCAATTTTTTTTCTTTTACCCTATCCAAATATATTCTACCCATTATAAACTTATTATATCAGTGTAATAATTATACTTAAATGTTATTAGGTTAATATAATAATAATTTTCTACCTTCCTCTCAAATATTCAAAAAAAGAAAACGTATCTCATGCATAAGTTTAGACTACCACATCAAAGAATGATTTTTTTTGTTTTTCATTAACACAAAAAATGGATGGTTATAATGATATGTTTATAAAATTTTTATGATTATATAAATATAAAAAATTACCTACCTTCCTTCCCATATATTCATTATAAAATGAAAACGTCGCTCATGCGTAAGTGCATACTACCACCTCCTCGAATGATGTGTTTTTTCATCACTACCTTAAATGGATAGTGATAAAATATATATTATGAATGTATATAATATTAAATAGTAATATATAACATTAATATGTTTATATAAGTATGTCATAGAAATTGATGATCCTTATAAATTAATTTATTTATATAGGTAAATTACAAGAAACAAGATCTTTATGGATATTTGTCACACCTTTCCAGATCATCTGGTTTTTTATTTAATAGAGAATTTTTGGGTAAGTCTAGAAAACCTAGAGTATTTATTTGTGGGCTCTATCACTATTTATTCAATTCATATAAAATATTCCCTAAATTAATTATTTTTTTAGATTACTTTACTTCCTCTGATTGGAGGTGGATTTCTCAATGTTTCTTGATAAGTGTATTTCTACATACTCTAGGTATGTGGTGCCTAGATTTTTTCATATGTTATTAACATGACTATGAATCTTTTAATAAATATGTGTGTGTTCATGTCGAATACTAGGAGAAAACCACATGGGGTTTCTGTTGTTTGTAAGAGGTTCTAAGGGTTAGTATCATGTTGAAAATACATGGTTTGACATGGTATGACTTGTATTGCTTTATGGTAATTTTTCTGGGAATGATACCACATGTTTTAAAGTGGTTATTAATGAGTTTTTATGATTCATGTGGTTCTTTGGGAACAATTTTGGTTTAACCATTATGAGAGTTGGTGATGTTGATTACTGGGAATGGAGTGATAGGGGTTCACCGATGTGATACATATGGTATGGATCATTACTGCGTGTGGTGATGGGGGTTAAATGGTGTGATTAATATTTATTTTGATCATTTAAATGGGTGGTTATAGTGATTCAATAAGGTGTTTCTATATGATATTGGTAATTCCATTCCATACATATCTATGGGCAATAGGGTCTTGCGAACTTTTTATAAGGACTGTTAGATGGTTTTAACCACTAGTTGCTTGGTGGTATACTTTGTAAGTAAGTGATACAGGACAAATGATGAAAAGGTTCATCAGTATATAGAATGATACCCCAATTTTTCTATAATTTATGGTGTGTGTATCCATAAGATGAAATAGAATGATCTTCTTATATGTGGAAAATATTTGGGCATATGAGTTGTAATTTGATATGGATGGATGAGGATATGACTTAGGATTCATTTGGATATTTATCTAGATATGGTTAAGGGGTTTAAAGCCTGTGGGTCTTTTTATGAGATATGTAGATGTGATTATGGGAATTGTGGTTTAATAAGGATAATTCGATAAGTTATGGTTTGTATGTGATAATGTGCGGTATGAAATTGGTTAGAAATCTGCGAGTCCATATAGTATAAAAGACTCTAGATGCATCATTACACATTAGTATTGGTTGAATCAGGAAAAGTATCACCCATGATTTGTTGGGTATGAGTGTAATAGGTTTGATATTTTGTTTAGTTTATTCTTATTTATTTTTTACATACACTAGTATACATATAGATGTTAGTCAAGGACACTATTAGTGGTGGCCTACTTAGTTCATACTCACACATTCCATGGGACCTTTTGGATTCATGTGGACATTATAATCCATGGTATATGTAATGGTAAGTGTTCATCTTCTAGATCCTTCTAGAGATGGGTGTATATTTGTTTCATGATTTATATGTTTTGATTTTTCACATGATCGAGGTGGTTCCTTAGTTCTCTTTTGGTTTATTTTTTCTAATTTTTTTTACATGAGTTATCATTCTATAAGATATCCATTGGGTTATTATTATATAATAGGAATGGAACTATAGAAGTTCATTTTGGATTATTATATATGTATTATGCATTTTTTTTATGTTATTTAAATTTTATTAAATTTTTATTAATATTGTCATTATTTATCTTCATAGGGTATAATCTCCCCATAATCACCTCCTAGAACCTCATTGCTAGTTGGAAGCCTTTGGAGTTTTAGGAGGTGAACTTATATTCTAGTGGAACTCTGATCTGGTCACTATAGAGTGAACCAATTCAGGACTTTATAAAGTGGAATTAGAGTGAGTTTCATGTTATTTGGGTTGTGATAGATAGAGGTTTAGACAACTGTTAGGACTTCGAATGTGTGGCATGTTATGTTCCTAGCTAGAAAAATTATGGAATGAAGTCAAGGTTACCAGATAAACTATAATTGTTTATTTGTTTTTCAGGGTTATATTTGAGTTATTTTATTTAGATAAAACAATATTTGATGTTATTTATTTCTATTTTAGACTCTCGTGTCTGAGAGGAAATAGGCGGTACTCATGCTTTATTTCAGGAATGCAAGGATCATATAAACATGTTTTTGTTGCCTATTATTATTGTTATCTAGAATGTGTAGGGGTTTGATTTTTAAAGTGTTAGAAACAACCTATATGGTTCTTCAATATATATATTATTAGTGGAGTTATATTCATCCAACCTAGGTTTATATATTTTAGTGTGTATATGTGTGTATATCCTGCATGAAAATGATGTGTGGTACCTAAACCTAACATAGGTAAGTGGGGCTACGAGGGATGGACCCATTATCTCTGGGTGAGATATCTTAAGTGTTATAATACTCTTCCTAATAGGGTTTCCGCCCCTGGGTCCTCCTCCCAGGTTTTCCTCCCCTATAAATAGACCATCCAATTCTGTTCTTCGTTTCTTTCTTCTCTCTTTTACATTTCTTATAATTCTTCTTCAACTTGATTTTTGGTTTATTATTGGGTTATCTATTTACAATGGTACTCTCTAATTCATTTCCCTATGTTTTTCACCGTTTCACCTTCATTTTCCTCTCATTTTCCCCATTTCTCCTCTTGGTTTTTTCCTCTCATGGTGTTTTGGGCTCTTCTTCCTTTTCCTTGTTTTTATTCACCTTTCTTCACACTGATTCTCTTCTTCTCCTTGAGATATGTTTATACTAGTTACTTTTCCATGCATGTTCACCATTTCTTCATAACTTTCATACTCTCCCACTGTTTTTCTTTTCATGAGAACCTTTGTGCTAAAATCAATTTTGTTTTTTCATGATGGCACTCTGATGGATTGTGATTTTGTTGGTGTGAGGTTAAGAGGTTTTATCTTTATCCCATTTACCCTCCTCTACTATTTATACCCATCTCTTGTGCTTAGTCACCCATTAGTTAAATAGAAGGGTGATTGTGGTGGTTTTAGGATGGTGTTGGTGGTTGCGAGTCGGTGCTGTGGGCTCATCACATTTGGTGTCATCCATCGCTTTAATTTTTGGTTTTGGGATGGTGTTGGTGGTTGCGAGTAGGTGTTGGGGGATCATCTCATATGATTATTGTTCTTTTATTCTACTTTTGGTTCAACGTTTTCTCATGATTTGACATTTTTTCTATCAGATATATTCTTCATGGTTTTAGTTCAGACGATGGTGGAGCTTCGGGCGATGTGTTGAGGATGATAGTGGTGAGATGGTGTTTTCTTAGTCGGGGTTCAGAGTGATGATTTTCTTGGTTTGGTGCTGGTGATGAAGATTTTATATTTCTATCTCTTGTTCTGGTGATGTTCAGTTCTATTTGTTGTGGTGGCTGGAGGCATTTTTGGCTCTGGTGATGAGTCAAATATGACTTTTTTTTAATGATGGGGATGGCGAAAATTGTATTAATAGAGTGGTTTATTACAGTGATGACGCTATTGATGTGATTCTCATGGTCTTGATGGGTTATGACGACAAGGGTGATGAGTGGTCTGTTGGTTTTTGTAGGCATATGGATCAATAAGTTAACGTTAATAGTGTAACCATTCTCTATGCATCTGGATTTTGGATTTGAATTTTAAATGTTGAATTTTTGAATACAGGTTGATATCTGTAATGTGAAACTGGTTTTTGGGTTTTTTGTTTCTATTTTAAAGATGTTTGGGTTCCCACTTAACCATTTAAAAGAGGTTAATTATGAAAATACCAAAAAATAAATTTGATAAGTGGGGTCGTGAGGTCAAATGTTATGGGACATGGGTGTAAGAGGGAAGTGTGTGGGACAATGGGCGATGCTTCCTATTATAACATTCATTGTTTATAACATCTGTTTTTTATATATGTGTTTATTATAATATTTGGTTCTAAGTGTGATGGAACCTAGATGGCCTCCATTAGATTTTTGAGAGAGTGGAGAAATGGCATCATCAAGGTTTACACTAGATGGGTCACCTGAGGGAATAAGTGAGCATGAGATACAGTTAAAGATCCTTATATAGAAAGATTAACCATAACAGATTAAGAATCTAAGGTATTTATAATGACTCAAATTTTTCAATTGAACCCTTTGAGTATTATAAATAATATTTTTTTAAGTCATTCATGGATTTGGTGTGGATTTTACATGATATGGAGCCCCAGTATAGATATTTTAAAAATATTGAAAATTATAATCCTCACACACATTATTTTTGGAAATAATATATTTCATCTTGAATAAAATATAAAATGGGGAAACCAAGAATGCATTTAAATCCAGGAGGCTGGGTGAACCAATGAAATTATAAAAATGCTATTTTCATCATGTACTGTAGTGGTTCACATTCATTGGAGGACTATAGAGATAAATTGAATAATTAATAAATTAATCGATTAATTACTCTATTCATTTATTATAATTTTATAACCTAGAAAGACATTATATTTAATTATTGTTATAGATATTTTCCTTGGTTAACCTCATAATCCTGAGAATTGAGAGATACATTTCATGGAGAGACATTGAAAAATGATCAAGGATATTTCATGGATAAAAAAATGGGGTCAATGAGGATCACCAAAGACTACAATACAAATCCTTCCTTCACAAAAAAATTGGTCCTTAAATATGGTAGGGATTTTTTAAATTTTGGATTCCTACCCAGTTATTGTTTATTTTAATTACATATTATTAATATTATTTGGACTTTTATTCTTCTCCTTATTTCATATGGAACTAGTAATTTACTATTTTCTTATGGCCCTGACATTTATATGTTGCACCATATTTCTTCATTTTCTTTTTTATTTCATAGATAATGACCAATTACTAGGATCACTATGGACACCAATGATCAAAATTTTATTTATTATGACTTTATCCTTTCATTATTCATGAATTCACTTTTCCCTGTAGTATATAGATGATTTTACTACCTATCCAATTTGAATCTTGATCAAACCTCAAATTTGAATTAGTCTATGCTGCTGTCGATGGAGATTATGGTTTGTAAGAGTATTACTGGATAATGAAAGATCACAAATAGTGGATGAGATGGCAAGGCCTCAAGAAAAATGTGATATGTGATAGAGGCTTGTACAATGAAACAAAATTGAATATTTTAAGTAAAGAGTGGCCATAATATATTAACCAGTAAGTATTTGGACTCACTTAATGCATTATACAAATATATTGGTGATATTTTTAGTAAAAAGGTAGATACGATGAAGATCTAAGAGAATACTTAACTTTTTGAAAAAAAATCATAACTACATGATGTGTAGTTTTTAAGAACACAAATTGTGTGCCCTAGGTGTTGTGGCTACTAGGTTTTTGTCTGTGTTAAATATCACAATCCTATATCCAGACCCACATGTCATGTGTACCTAACTAGAAACATCCACATGGGGTGGGGTGGCGAGGGGGGTGGAGGTATATTCCCAAAACCTTCAGCATTCCCATACATCATTTTCCTTATTCCACACACCATTTATATAGACTTTCACATTTCATGTGTAATAATATGACACAATCAATGCTTGATTTAGAAATTTAGATCATGAAACCTAAAAGGGTATATTGTGTACTTATATCAGAATGAAATATCTCGCATATCTCCTTTTTTTGGGCTAATAATTGGTTTTGTGAGTAGTATTTCATAAGTAGTTTCACCTATAGGACATAGTGGTGGCCATTATTTCAAAATCAGAGATACAATGTACGGTGATACAAGCTATTCATTCCCTTTCATTTGGGTGTGGGTCCCCCCCTTCTAAGTACATATTGGGTTAGTACACTCCGTACCGACTTTGGGTGTGGGTTTTTTATTTGTGGAGTTAGAACCCCATCATTTATGAGTTTTAATGAAGAATGGGTACTCCACTAAAGGAAAATATCCTTATAACTATGATGTGTCTTTTACGAGGAACATGTCCCTCATAATTTATTTGATAAAGTTAAATTAGGATAATTAAATTAGGATTAAATTGATAGTTAGAGTTTTAGGTAGACTCATCATATATAGTTAGCTGTAAAGACCAATATTTCTCTCTATCTCTCTCCTCCCACTTTTCTTTAACCTTTATATAAACATATCTATTTTATGGGTTTCTTTCTCCCATATTTTTATCATGGGTTGAGTTGACTACTTTATTTTACTTCTTACCTTTAGGTTTTCAAGGTGTACTACTTGGTTGATAAATAATCACCCATACATGGGATTTTTTCTAGATTTTTTATGTCTTATAAAGATGAAAGGAAGTCAGACGATGACTTTTATAGGCCTAATATTGGTGGATCTTAGTAGTACTTGGTGATAGTGACCGTAGGTGGTGAAATATATTGGAGTTTATGGGTAGGTCACTTTTTCATCACTAGTTTCTAGGTTGTGACTCCATTTATTTTTCCATTGGGTTTATATTTGTACCATTTCATGCTTTGGATATATTTATATTTATTTCACTCTAATTGTTCTTAGAGGTTGTCACATGTATTTTTTCCTCTTAGGATGGTATAATTCTTATTATACCACATAGTTACGGTTTACATTAAGGTGTGTGTGTGAATTGGCTCATTAAGATAAAGTATCCCATTTGTGTGATGACTACTCAACCATAGTCACCAACCCATAACCTATTGAAGGTAGGATTTGGGTGCTACAATAAACTTAACACTGGCCTTGGTGGCACCCTTGTGGGTTGGGTCCTGTCATAGTGGTATCATATCACTTTCCCTAGGTATAAAGTGTGGAGATAAATGTGTTGAGATCATTGGTTTGTGAATATAGAGAAATAGTCTTAAGGTGTCTTAAGTTTGGATCTTAGGCTAGGGAACCAATTTATTGTGTAATGGATAAAGTATCCATAAACTAATACTTTGATAAAATGATTATTGACTCAACACAATAAGACTCTAATTATAGAAAACCAATGATACATGCATCATATAGTAATGGGTATTTAAATTTGTTTTCCTTATATTTCCATGTCCTCATATATACCCATCTAATTGTGTTATGTATTGTTAAACTTAAATATGCTTCCATAAAAACATCCAAATAGGATAGAAAGTTAAGTCCATGATGATGGACAATTGAATGATGAGTCTTCCATACAACGGCCTATTCATGAGGTGTTCCCTCTAATAAGGCATATAGTAGTGTCTCTACCCATCAAGATACCAGTAGAACCACCTCCAGTTGTTCATGATGATATTTCATTTCATGTAGAGAAACCAAATATTCCAGTAGCCCATGAAAATGACATAATAATTTTGAGATAATTTTATGAGTTTTAGTGGTAGTGACCGCTTATGATTCCTGGAGAGACATACACTCAGGTAGAGAAGGATTGGTTAGAGTTGTTTGTCTTAGTTTTTTAACTTTTGTAGACCTTGAATGATTAGATATTTTCAGTCATGAATAGTATTATTTATAGATGAGTTGTTGGTGGGGTGTTATTAACTAGATATATGATGAGATTATAGTCTACTAGGTGAAGTTTAAAAAAAATTTCTTCGATGAGGATTATCTATCAGCCTTTTACTCTATGCAGATTTAGGAGGTTATAGAGTTACAACAAGATGATATGATAGTTTTGGAGAATAGATCAAGGTTCACTAACCACACACAATATTCTATTGACATGGTTCAATAAAAATAATTTTGAGCATAGAAGTTAAAACAAGGCCTCTGTAGGAACTTTCAATCTAGTGTAGTATCTCTATGCATATCCATTTATGAAGGGTGATTTCAATGGGCCTGGGTGATAGAGTGATTCCTGGAAGAGGATCATTAGAAATATGGGTTTGGATGTAGAAACATTGGATCTGATTCACCTATAGCTTCTAATAGGTATTATATTTCATGTTCTAAGTGCCTGAGGTCTTTGAGTAAGGATGATCAGTCTCATGAATTTCAGCATTGGGATCCCATCCAGGATCTATTAAACTGAGAGATAGTCGATGTTATGCTTACAATGGGAATGGTCATATGTTGGATTATTTACCAACCCAGCATGATTTAGAGTGTGGAATGATAGTGGATGAAACTATATGGAATAGGAAACATCATGATTAGAGATATCCTATGGGTGTTTAGGGTGGCCCCTAATTAAGTGTTGTTGACTGAGGGGTTACTGGTGACCAAGGAGGAGAAGATATTGGTCAAGGAATATTGTATTTCCTACTCTGAATATCACTCCCAGGTGGTCCACACCAGGATTATAGGGATAGTGGTCATGAACATGGTTATATATAATTAGTATATGGATAAGACAATGACACACATTTGAAGATTTTAGGTATGGTAATATCTTTCTTGAATTTTGAACTAGTGATTTTAGGAACAACTGTGATCCATTCTTCCATTGACTTATCCCCTATTTGAGAGACTAAGATTCCTATGGAGGCTTAATCATGATATTTGTGGATAGATACTCTTATAGGGAGTGATTCTACTATTTATTTTTTCATATTTTAGTAGTGATAACTGACACCTAGTTGAGATAAGTTCACATGGTATATCTAACTAGTTATAATGATGTTGTATGAAATCATTATAAGTATGGACTGGCTATCATCGATGCATACTTATATAGAATTTTATTATCGGATAGTTAGGTTCCTACATGAGGATGAGATGAGATTATACTTTTATGGTGAGAATAACCTATTGGAAGAACAAGTATGGATTGAAAACAAAAAGTTACAATCTGTATCCTATAATTTGTCTTGGTTTCCCCTTTATTAAACAAACTTTTCAGTTACCTATATTATAGAATTAGTGAAGGAATATATGGATGTCTTCCCTGAAGAGGTTTTAGGATTACCTCCAGATAGGTATATTGAATTATACATTTCCTTTCACCTTGGGACCACTTCAATATCTCATGCTACATATCATATATCCTCTATTGAGACTTGGGTGTGGAGGAAAAAATTTGAGGACATTAAAGAGAAGTGGTTTAACCGAACAAGTGGATCCACTTTAGTGACTTTAGTTTTATATAAGAAGGTGAATATAATATTGAGGTTGTATATTGATTATC
Source organism: Viscum album (assembly GCA_963277665.1). NCBI lineage: Eukaryota > Viridiplantae > Streptophyta > Magnoliopsida > Santalales > Viscaceae > Viscum > Viscum album. The sequence continues at coordinate 559,498,891 of OY728138.1, forward strand.
ATTTCATAAATCATGTGATAATCATGAATAAGTACCCATTTCCAAGGACCAATGACATCTTTAACTTTCTAAAGGGTGAACGATGGTTATAAAATATTAACTTTAGATCTGGATACCACTAGTTTCATGTTTACAAAAAGGATTTCTTGAAAAAAACATTCTGATGTCACTATGTGCATTAAGAGTTCCTAGTTCTACCCATTGGCGTAATGAATACCCCATATTGTCTTCATTGGACTCATGAACTAGATCTTCAAAACATTCTTGGATCAGTTCATGGTTATCATTATTGAAGAAATTATCCTTTATTCTTTATCAAAAGAAGAGAAAAAATTACTTTTGGGGATGATCTCAAACATACTATGAAAGAACAAATTTTATGATAAGATCTTGAAGTGATATTTATGGATTATAGAGTTTCATTTTCTAGGACATGTTATCTCAGAACATATTTGGATGTAGACCTGATGGAGATAGAGGCACTGCTATATTGGGACCCACTAAATAGAATATCATAAGTGAAAAGATTATTTTTTTGGATGTGTCTTAGTAGATATTTTATATGAATCCTCTATGATATTACCCCCTTTGAATTCCTTGACACAAAAAGGGTAGACATCCATTTAGAACAAGTAGTGTTAGAAGAACATTGAGGAGTTGAGGAAAATATTGTTCAATGCCCCCTTTTTGAGGTATAAGAAGAGGGTGTTAAGTATGTGGTCTTTCAAGATGAATCTAGATCATGAATTAGATGTGTTTTGATATAGAGGTAGGTGGTTATTACTTAAGAGTCTAGTTATTTGATACCCCATGAGAAAAACTATGAAACCCATGGCATGGATTTAGAAGCTATGGTATTAACCTTGAATATATGAAGGAATTATCTTATTGGTGAGAAGTTTATGGTTTACTTAGATCACAAAAGTGTCAAGTATATCTTTTCCCTAGGTGACCTTAACCTAAGACATATGTGTTGGCAAGAGTTATTACCATAATATATCTTCTATATATCCTACATTACATGAAATATAAACGTGATATTAGATTTTCCTAGGAGTAAATATAGTTCTTACTTTATGGAGGATGATTCAGAGTAGTTGTTGTTGTTGAAGATAACCCTGGTGGAGGAGAGAGGGTAATATTACCTCCAGTTTATGGTAATGAATCCACAAATTCTTCATTATGTGAGAGTATCTTTTTTTTAGGATAAATAAATTATGAAGTTATGTATAAAATGATATCCTTATGTGATTCAAAAAATGTATTTTTTTGAAGGCATAGAGTATATCATCCCCTTCTAAGGATGAACAATAGTTCCATTCATGTTGTGTGATGATGTGTTGAGGGAGTTTTAAACCCCCCATGCTAGTATATCATATATTGAAAAAATATAACATGACATTAGATAATATTTTTGGTGGGTATAAATGAGGTAGAGTTTTTTATGCCTCACTTATAAACATGCGAAGGTATAAAATTAGATTTTAGTAGGATTTTCCCAAACCTTTTGAAATTCTAGAATAGAAGTGGAATGAAATATCAATGGATTTTTTTGATGGGGTTTCTAGGGAAAATGAGAGGACATGATTACATTTGTGTGATTATTGATCTAATTACTAAGAAATATTACTTCCTTTTCATTCATAATTAGAATTCAATATAGAGTTTAGGGTTCTTGTGTGTGAAGGGGATCATTTGAAATCATAGGGTAACCTCAATTATTGTATTCGACCATGATGCCCTATTCACATTGTGGCTGTATAGATGTTTTTAGGTGGTATTCAAGACCCGAATATATATGATAATGAAATTACTTCCTATTAAATATGAATATATAGAATGAAACATTTATGTTTTTGAGGATTTCTTTATGTCTTGTGTGTTTGAATTTGTTCAGATCTGGGAGGATCACTTACCATTATTGAAGTTCACATAGAATAACAGTGATATATATAATATTTCTAAACACATTTGGAGACCAGATATGGGAGACCCTATAGTTTACACTTATGATGGATAGATATAGGAGAGTTATCACTTATGGCACCAGAACTGGTGCGAGAAATAATAGATAAATTTAGGTGATATGGGAGTGAATAAAGACCACTTAGAGTTAGCTAAAATATTACATGGACTAACATCTTAAGGACTTGGAGTTTAAAAAAGGATACAATATGTTACTAAAAGTATAAAAACGATGAGGTTTGTGAAGTATTGGTAGAGGTATAAATCTATCCCCATGGTATATCATACCATTCTAGATTTTTGTAGGGCTATTGAAGTTCCTTACTATGTGTATTTACACCTACTGTTGGACTGAGTATATGATGTCTTCCACATTCCACAAATGAAAAGACACATGTATGATCAACCACTCATATTTTATTAGGGTGATATTTATATAAGGACTAGTCTATAGTTTCTAATAACCTAATAGAGGTCAAGTATTGATAGTAGATGATTCTTTATCGGTGATCCATTCAATTGGTGTGAGATATATGGTAGTATGGAAATGTTTAGGAGATATTGTGGGAGTGAGTGAGCCAAATGAGATCTCAGTACCCCCATTATTTTGAGTAGGTTGTTATTTTTGAGGTGGAAATTGGTGAATGTGGGAAGAATATTGTATCTCTAAAATTTACCCTTGTTTTTATTGTTAAGGGGTTTCTTATAGTGTAGCTTAAGTTGTTGAATATTTAGATACCTAAGAAGAAACCTACAAACATTTAAATTTTAGGGATTTTTCATTTTTCTATGAAGTGAAAATTGTTTGTTTGATTTTATATGGGTTTAAATGATAAATAATAGTTCTATGTGAATTAATATTATGATAAAATGAGTTGATCCCAGTTCATCACTTGGGCTGGATTGGATGAATTCCTTTTTGAATTATTTTAGTTTCATTAACTCGAGAAGGATTCATTCAATGAAATCAATATAACCTCATAAATTAATAGTTTAACAAATTAAAATACACATTCTACTCACCTATACACTTATAGGATCATTTTCATGAGCACTCCTAGGTAAAGGATCTTATTAGAACATGAAAATTCCGGCCATAAAATTCAATAAGGAAGAGAAAGAGAGAAAATAATTGAACGAAAAATTCACATAAAAAATTATAAAAACTTTATAGAGTGATAAATAACATTAAATCCATACCCTTTATACTCCCTTGGTTAAACCCATAAGAGTTTTGTCCCTCTGTTAATGCTATGAACTCATTGGAAGTGGGAAGTATACTCATGAGGACATAATTGAAGAAGTGAAAAACAATAAAATAACACACAATCCATCATTTTGTGAAGGATTTATCTATTCATTGTGTGAATAAATTATCACCTTGATAAAACATTATCAACTTGTTAACAATATTAAAAGAAAACGAGAATAAGAATAAGTTTAATTGAGAAGCTATGGTGATTTGAGAAACTCACAATTGAAGAAATGTGATTAGAACATCAAATTGAAAGCATAAAATTAAAATGAAAACATAACTCAAAGATTTTAAACTCCTATAATAAAAGTAACATAAATAGGAATTTTGGGATCCTTGGTTCTATCCTCCAATAGTAAAATTCACCCCAATTAATGATGGTAAGCCTAGGTGGGTGGATTGGTAAGAGAGAGTTGACTTTTCCAACTTTGACTAAAAATCAAAGACATCTTGTTTACACCAAACATAGATGATAAAATAACATTCTGTATGACCAAATTGGGGTGGGAAATCAAATAACAAAATTAATCCTTGGGTTTCCCCTAACAAAATATAAAATTTAATCTAAATTGGAGATTTTTTTAGATATATGGTTGAAGTGGTGGACTATTTTTCTGAGCCAGAGATGTTTTTATAGAATTTTATATTTAACTTGGGCCATATATAAATCCATTAAAATATCATAATTAAATTTATAAATAGTTTAATTATATGTTCCCCAGAATTTTCTCTAATTACAGTTCAAATTTTATAATCATTGGGATTGGATCATGGATGCTAAAGTCAGTTTATTGGACTGCTGTCTATTTCACTTCACCCAGAATGTGTTGTCATGAAAGAAAAATTTGTTCATATTTCAACATGATTCTTCAAGTGATCCAGTAGAGTGAAATATTCCTAATTGAATTGAAAACCTGAAAATTAAATATAAAATTAATACCATTGGGTGTTTTAGTAGGTGTTAAAAAATGCATCATGTAATATTTTATTTTATGAACGAATTACAATAATAATGTTAAATAATGTTCAATTTGTACAATGAAATAAAAATGGTGTTTATGAACAATTAATCACTTGAAAATTATACATATTTACAATGAATATTATACTATTTAAGTGGCTAATCACACACAAACATGATTTTTCCTAGTCCTTAGAAAAATTTATCTCAAAAATATGAAATTTGATTTTCCTTTTCGAGAAACATTTTAATATACAATGCTAAGAAAAAGACCCCATAGCAAAGAAATTATAAAACCCATAAAAAACATATAAAATAAGCTAGGTTAAGAAGCATATCCCAATCCCAATCCAATTACTTTGTTCAAATCCATTGCCACATTTAATCCAATTTTAGTTAAGAATAATTATGTGCTGTGTGACTCAATAAACATGGGGTTTTATTTTTATTAAACGGGGAAAATACGGAAGCGCTAAGTGGAATAATATTTTAATATTAATATGAGTATTCAATTTCATTTATTTTGTCTTTTTTATTTCAATTTTTATATGGTAATTGAAATTTAACCCAATAATGTCAACCCATGTAGTGAGACTTTTCCGATGACTTCCAATCTCAAAGACTTTAGGGCACAATGTGAATCCTATATACTTGACCATCATATTGGTATAACTCAATAAAAATTTTAAATGATAAAAAATAGAGATAAAATTCCCATCATTGGGATATAAAACCATGGATTCATGATCCCCATGTTCTAAAATCCACACATTAGGTTATTCCATTTATTTATATATAAAATTATTATTTTTTATGTAAAAATTTATTTCATTAGTATCAGTTTCAAAGTGTACAATGTTTATTTCCATGTTCAAGGTTAAATAAATTAATCCTTCTTTTAATACACATTATTTTTCATTTTGATTTTTTTTTGTTTTTTTATTAACACACTTTTTTTTATTTCATCCCTCACAACTTAGAATAACACTATCCCCAATGTTTAATGAATTGAAAATTTAGAAGGGGTAAAGGTAGAGGAGAAGACTTCCAAAATAAAATTGAGATAATAATCATGGAACAGAGTCACCTAGTTGTTGAATTTGAAGTTCATGATTATTTGGATTACTCAATTAATCTCCATGTCACTTAGAGAAACCTCATAAATGATGAAATATTGTTTTTTAAATCTTAGAAGAAATTCTATTTGCCTAAAAATACCTCAAAAATAGAATCAACTAAATCTTACACACCAAAACCATTATAACATAATGAAAATACCTTGAAGTTTCCTTAATTAAAAATAATAAAAACAAAAGGAAAGGAAAAAATGAACCTTTTTATTTTGAAACTTAAAACCTTGAGTAAATGTACATGTAAAGGCCAGGTTTCCTCCCAAAAAGCACATTGTTTAATGTTTTTATCCCAAAATGGACCCTAAATCTATGAAATATTTTTGGTTAATAGATTAGATATGTTAAATCTTCCCCTATTTCTTGTTTATTTAATGATTCCATGAATGGTTTTAACTTATAACCTTTAAAATTGAAGACATGACCACTAGTGGTATCCTGAATCTCTACTACCCCATTAGGGTACACATGATTCACTATGTAATGAACCAAACATTTAAAACTTAACTATCCTTAGTGTAAATGAGCCTTGTAACTATATAAGAGCACAAATTTTATTGATTGAAAGTGTTTGACTTTGATATTACTTGATTGGAAGGATTGAACTCAATCATTATTGATCCTTGAATTTTTATAAGACTCTATCCTATGTTCATCAAGTTCAATAAGATCTATTTTACACTTCGTTTCGGCCAAAGAAATTTCAGTGTTCATTTTTTTGATTTCCCAAAAGGCCTTCTGTTCAACTTAAATAGGTAAATGTAATGTTTTTACATAAACCAATATATATGGTGACATTCCTAGGATGGTTTTGAACATAGTATGATATTACCAAATTAAATCTAAGAGTTTACGAGACCAATATTTCCCAGAGGGATTTGAAGATTTTTCAAGATTTTTCTTCATTTCCCTATTTGGTGACCCATCTTGACCAGCTGTTTGAGGATGGTAGGAAGTGGAAAATTTGGAAGAAATCCTATACTTAGACATGAGTTATGAGAATGTTTGGTTGCAAAAATTGGTTCCCTGATCTCTAATGATAGCCGTAGGAATTAAAAATCTAGAAAATACGTGATCAATGAGAATCCAATAAAAAAATGATGGTCAATGAACTTGATGGGAATGATATATACCCATTTTGAGATATAATCAACCACTAAGAGGATATAAAGACACCCCTAGTGTTCGGTAAGAGTCCCATGAAATCAATTCACCAACAATAAAATATTTTAATGATCATAATGGGTGTAAATGGCATTTGATTCCTTTTGGTTATGGATCCTAATTGTTGACACTGAATAAAACATCATAAGAATTCATAGGTATCCAGAGTGAGGTTAGGCCAGTAGAAACCACTTTCTAAGACATTTTCAGTGGTTTTATTAGTGGAAAAGTGGCTTTCACATTCCTTTATATGATTGAATTTTAGAATGGACTCTTTCTCAGACCTGAGAACACATCTAATAATGATTTGATTAGGATATAACATAAAGAGTTATGGATCATAAAACTTATAGTGTTTGAAATTAGAAAGACATTTCCTTATAGCTTGGGTTCTGATAAATTTTTTAATGTCTCTGTAACCAAATTGTTTCCTATGTCTGCATACCATAGACAATCACTCACATTATAAAGGAGTTCATTGGGAAATGAATAAGACAATAAAATGTGATGTGAGTTTTATTTGAATTTAATCCCCAAGAGGTGATCCTATACAACATTTTAAACATAATTTTTATTCTTAAAGGTTAAATAAATCTATTGAAGAAAAATAACCCACCTAATCAATCTATCATTTTCATGTTGTTTTTGGAAAATGTATTTCAGATCTAGATGAAAGGTGAAGACAATGATGGGGGATCCTAATAGATTGGACCTGAATTTATCTAAATTAAATATAATAATAAGTAACTCTTTCTCAGTGGTGGTGTAGTTGATTTGTTCATAATTTAAAGATTTAATTGTATAATCAATGAAACATGGAGTTTTATCAAAAAATTTTCCTAAGAGAGGTCCTAAAATTAAGTCACACAAATAACACGTGAGTCTGAATGGATGTTTCCAATTATAAGATTTCGTGATATGTGGAGATATAAGAGATGACTTTAGTGTCAATAATAATTCCTAAAAGCTTTCTATCTATATAAATGGACCATCTTTCACTAAAATAGCACAAAGTTGTTGGAAAATTGAGTTGAAATTCTTAATGAACAATATATAGAAACCAACATATACTAATAAGGACCTCACTTAATTGATACTTATTGGAGAGGGAAAGTGATAAATGATATCAACCTTATCTTTATGAACTTCAATACCTTTATTATAGAGCATATGGTCCAGAACAAGTCCTTACTTTACCATAAAATGGATTTTTCCCAGTTTAGAATGACATTCTTATCCTCACATCTAGAAAAATCCATTTCAATATTTACCTATAATCCATCTAATATATCCCCAAATATATACAATTCATCAATAAAGACGTCTAAATAATCCCCCACCAGTCAGAGAATAATACCATCATGCATCGTTGGAAGGTACACGGTGCTTTTCTTAACCCAAAGGTAATGCACTTGAAAGAAAAAGTACTAAATAAGCATGTAAAGGTTGTTTTTTATGTGATCTTATAAGGAGACTAAATTTGACTGTATCCTAATAATCCATCTAGGAAGCATTGCAACTAATGAACCACCACTCGTTCAAGGACTTGATCAATGAATGGTATAAGGAAATGGTCTTTCTTAGTGAATGTGTTTAACTTCCCATAGTCAATGACCCCTATCCATCCATTATTGAACCTTGTGTGGAGAATATCACCATCCTCATTTGTGTTCATATTTATTACAACCTTTTTTGAAAACTTTGAATTGGGCTTTCCCACTCACTCTCAGTAATGGGGTAGATGATACCCTCTTTTGAAAACTTAAGAAGTTATTTTCTTACCACATCCATAAGATTGGTATTGAGTCTTATATGAGGTTGAAAACATGGTTTGGAGTCATATTCTAGGACAATAATATGATTTCAAACGAGTGGGATAATTCTAGTAATATCCAAAAGGGTCCATCTAATTCTTTTATTATGCTTTCCAAGGATATCTCGAAGCATCCTATCTTGATTGGATTCAATATAATAAGATATTAAAATAATAATGGTTTGATTATCCCCTACTAATGTATACTTTATAGATGAAGGTAAGACCTTAAATTATAGATCATATTGGTTAATATATTCAAAAGAAGGATGCAAATTTGTATCGAACTTAGTTTTTTTTCCAAATTTCATGAGATAATTGGTGACTTTTGAAAAGAAGTTTCTACCACTAAATTGTCCAGATTAGTTTCATGAATGCGTACTGACTCATTTTTTTTATTTCACTAATTGTATCATTGATTTGTGATCCTGAAAAATAATAAAAGGAATCATCTAAGAGTGATTAAAGACAAGGAAAAAAATTCTATCACATGAAAACAAGATATCAATCTCATCTTTACTTAAAAATCCTTCAATGATATCTCAATGTTCTTTTGGTTGAAAATCAATACTACATATTAAATAGACCTCATGGGCCTCTTCATCTTACCAATTTGAGAGATCCCATTATAAATGGTTAAATCAAGGCCCATGTTTCCAAAGGTTATTATCATGTTCCCATTAATAAATTAGATGATTGAGTTGATTATTTATAAGAATATAAGACCAAGGATGATGTGGATTTGTTACCTAAGAACAATACTTGGGTGATTTTGAAGGAAAATGAAGTCAGTAGGGTAAATGAAAATTCCAACAGTCACTAAAATATTCTTTAAGATCCTCTTAGGAACTCGAAGACTACTATCAGCAAATTGAATAGTGATAGATGTGGGTTGGAGTTCTTCAATCCCTAACTCACAATACACGGAATATGAAATGAGGTTAACAATAGATTCTAGATCAGAAAGGGATTTGAAAAAATTATTCTCTCTAAACTCAACATTGATGTAAGGAAATATTAGGTCTTTCAACTTAGGAGGAATTATTCCTTGAATGGTGGTACTCACATTACCATAAAAATGGCTTGGTTTTGATATTAAAATTTCATTTTAAAAGTACACAAGTCCTTAAGGTACTTTGAGTAGGAAGGAAAGGTTTGGATTTCATTGAGAAGCGGATTTTTTTAACAAAACTTGATAGTATATTTACCTCAAAGTTTCATTTAGTTCTGGTTTAGATTTTCCTCTCATGCATTGAGGGAAGGGATAATGTTGTTTTATTGTTTGGTGAGGTTGTGGTTCTTTCACATTCTTATTATATTTTTTTATTCATAGGGTAATTATTAAACATTTTCATGTGTTATTGAATATTTTAATGGTTATAGGATAGTTTGTTCAGGTTTTTCGATAGATTTCCCACTTTTTAAGATATTAATTGGTGTTGGTTGATCATAAAAGGTTTTTGTGTAGTTGGGTTCTCCACTAAGGGTGGGATAATACTGATTTAGCATGGGTTAATTTCCAGTTTTTATGGATTATAGTTCATGTTTAAGTGTTGAGTTTATTTTCTCTATTTGTTTAAAAAACATTCAACGATTGAGAGAGGGATAGATTGGGAAAGGGGATTATGTTTTTTGGTTTATCCTAGGAGTATAATTTGGTTTTTGGATGGGTGGTTTAATGAGTTTCTAGATGGGTTGTTGGTATTGGGAAAGAGGATTTTGGTGTTCTAATTGTTTTGGGTAGAAGTGGTTATGGGTTTAAAATTTTTGAGGAGGGTAACATGTTGGTCTTTTTGGCTGACTAAGTTATTGGATGGGTTTTTTGTTTTATTTCCAATATAATAATAGAGGTTTATTTTACCTTGGGTTGTAAGTGTTTTGGTACTATGGATTATGAATGTTTAGGGCATTAAACTATACTGGTGGTCCTCCTAAAAGAAAATTATTAATATAAGGGATGGTTGGGATGTTGTCATTCTTAGGGTCATGTTTATCACTAATTGTAAAAATTGGGTCAACATTTTGGATTTTATGGACCTTCATAAGATCGATCTTCTCAATGTTCTTCCCAAATGATTTCTTATTCCCTAAGAGTGATAATTATACTATATTTGGGTGGATTACCATAATAAGGTGATGTTCCCTAGGATTGGTTTTGTTTGGATTTTCCTTCTAGATACTCATAATCATTATTTAGGGATTTGTTTTTTAAGGTTCCATTACACATAATGTCAATTAATTATTTGTTTCTTGGAAAAACCCTTCATAAAATATTTAAACTTGTTTTGGGATTGAAAATCCATTGTGAGGTATCATGTTGAGAGTGTCTTTGAACCTTTCCCATGATTCATAAAATTAATCGCCTTCTTTTTTTAAAATTTTTTGGATGATATTTTTCAATTTAATTGTTTTGTGATGGGGGAAGTATTTATTTGTATAATTCTATTTTTTATTGGTGCTAGTAGTGGATTTATAAAGGTCGTAGATTGTTTATTTTTTTTGTCTTTATACTTTAGTGATAAATGAAAGAGCCTCATCTAATATGACTCATGTTGATTTGGAATACAAATGGTTCCAATAATGTTGTTGAACACCTTGACATTAAGGTATGAAATTTACAACTCCATCCCAAGGAAGAATGGAGGGTGGTTTAGGACATGAAGTTTGAATACATAGTGGGTATATACTAGGGAAACATTCCTAAGGAAATAGGTTGCATTGGTCTAGGGGGACATGATATTATTATTAATGGTTTGATAGATGACATTTCCCAGGTTTGGGGCTGCCTCATTTGAATTTCCATTTTGGTTCCTGACTGGGTTTATGAGTTGGTTTATTTGAAGATCCTCCAATTAAATGGGATCAATTTTTGAATTTTGAGTATTTAGAAGATTAATATCAAATGTAAAGATACACCTAGGTGTACTTGACTCCCCAACCATAGTGATTAGTTAAGTGTATAGGCCTACATGCGCCAAGAAAAGTGGAAAAAAATAAAGGGGAAAAGATAAGATAATTTGAGGTGAGAAATTCAAAATGGGGTATAATTTAGTGAGTGTTTATATTTTTAACTTTGGTCCCTAGAAACAGTGCCAAAATTTTATCCCTCCAAAATTTAACTAAATTTTTAGTGTTAAGTGGTCTCTTGTAGTGTATATTGTGTAACGCCCCGACCCTAGATACCCAGAGTCGGTGCATTATTACATAACATTGGCATGATCACAAAGGATCAAGTTTCGAAAGACCGATTAGTTTAGTAGTCTTGGAAACACAAGATATAATCATAAGTCTTACATTACATTATAAGGTAAAAAAAACTACAACAACATCTTGTATTCATATCCCCTCACACTATCCCTATAGGTCATTCATAAATTACTTCTTCACATCCTGGGAAAAAATAAAACATTGAAAGGGGTGAGCTCATATGCTTAGTAAGGATAACAATATTGCAGAATCTTTCATAGATAAGCATAAACACATAAAGCAATTTATAACTAAAACAAAAGCCTTTTAAACTTGAACTTGAGCATAATATGGAAAAGATAAAATTAAATAATGCCATTTACTTATTCACATGGATATTCTACTAGTCGAATAATCACATGCAATATCAATAACCACTTTAATAATGACGGAATGCATAATTCCAGACTATTATAACCACATAGCCAAGGCATTGTTCCAAGACTACAAAGAAGATTTTGACAAGGCCTTGTGACAAGATACTAGTTTGTCTCATGAGACCTACCGATGCATCTAGGAGCTATAGCGGGCCCCACCCGTCACTTACTAAGTCCAATGAATTCCTCATATGAACATGTTTAAACATAACATAAACATTCATATTAAAACTAGCTTACAAAATGTCAATACTTTAACCACAAACCATGAATGGTATAAAAATAGCACATCCACAGTCAAACATAACTCATTCGATACAATATCGAATATTGTATTGTATCATATTAACCTCAATCGACAATAATGATTGATATTGACATAGATGAAAATAACAATCAAAACTATTTGAGAGAAATATCCCCCTTTTCTTGAAAACATTTAAAAGTCACACTATTTATCAAGAAGCCATTTAAGAATAGATTTTTAAATCAAAGTGTCCCATACAACTTTGAAACTTTTAAAAGGAGTTTTAATTTTAAAACTTTAATTTCCATATAAATAAATCCTTAAAACCATTTTTTAAAACATGGACATTAATGAGCATGATTTAGAAGAATAAGTCTTTAAAACATTTAAAAATGGTATTTTAGTTAGAGACTCTAACCAAAAGAGAGACACTTGAATAAAAATAATTGATGTAATCAAAACATTGTAATATCATGAGAATAAAGGGATTCATTATATACTATGTCAAAGTACATTATATACACCACATAAAAGTGATTTGGTGTATAACAACAAAGAAGTCTCAATGGAATGTAAATTGAGATGAAATCTCTCATAAAGGCCATATCCTTAGGTTAAGGATAAATCAATGACATAATTATGTGTGAAAAATATAAATACACTAAATATTATTGGATATTCAGTGTAAAAAAATCAAAATAAATTCACATATATTCTTGTAAAAACAACACCAATGAATTGGATATTTATCTCAACAAATCGAGATTGAGTAAAAATTACTCTTATCAAGTTCATACCGATGACTTGAGAATTTATCAATGGAGTGATTATGTGTATAATAAGTATATACACAGAAAGGGGAGTGGAAATTATGACATAATCAAATAAATAGTGATTCCACACATAATCTTGGAGTAAAATAATCAATGAAGTATGCGTAAAGCCGAATGAGTGGAAATTGAAATTTCAAATTCCATTATCGATTTGGTAACTTATGAAACAAGCAACCATGAAAGTAGGATAATGAAATGATAATGTAAATATCCATAAATTAAAGTATATTACACAATCAATACAATCATGGGCAGTACAAACACCACATGTAATAAATAAGTGGTGAATAATGGAAATCTCACGGAATTTAAAGTGAGATAAGAAACCCCTTACTTTGTACTTTTTCCTTGGTCGAAGGAAGGTTAACCTCCTGTATAACGGTGAAATAATTTTTATTGAATTATAAAAGAATCATTTACATTAATATGATATCATATATTATCTTTTAACATTGATTTGTTAATAATATCTTAGTATTATCGTCATTTCGGGTGTTAACTTACTCGTTTTCCTTTATATTCTTTGTTACATATGCCGTGTTTGTTATGGATAGGTTGTATCTTCTTCATATAAATAATTATATCAAGTCCTTAAAAATTATTTTTAAATAATAAAATGATAATTATAGTTGAATGGATATGATGGAGAATGAATCTCATCGCTTTCGTGGAGACGGCAGTCCGTACTTACGCACAAGCGACAATATCATTCTTTTGATGTTAAAATAATATATAATTGGATAGTATATAATATAGACATAATAATTGTCATGTTATATTTATTATTTACATTAATTACACATCATTATTATACCCATCCATATAATAATTTATAGAATGACAATTACACCACGACGTGGAGACGGTAAGCAATACGTACGCACATATGGTGACATGTCATTCAAAGGATGGATTGAATACTGAATATGGTTGTACCATAGTTATAATAATATTATATTATATAGGAGATACTGTATTAATTATTTTAGAATTGTAATAACAAAGAAAGAAGAATATGAAGAAGAAAAGAATTTGAAAAAGGTTGGTAAAAACATTACCTCTTCTTCGGGTTCTTCCTTTTGATTTGATCAAAAGGGCCCCTTAGGTTGGATTTATGAGAAAAAAAGGCCTCTAGGATGTATTTAGGGAAGATGAGAGAGTATTTGGGAAGGGTTTGGCCGAACCAAATGGCTTTGAAGGTGTGAAGTAATGATAAGGGGGAGTGCCCTTTTATAAGAGGGGTGAGGGGCACCTTTCGAAAAGCTAGAAATATTATTTTTTAATAAATTCATATTCGGTTTATAATGGCTCCAAAGTGGATTATTTTAAGGTTAAGGTGGGGATAGGTCTAAAACCACTCAAAAAATAGAATTTAGACAGGTTTGGGTCATTATATTAACCATATCTTTAAGTATTAACTCTTAGTTAATTAGTTTCACTTTTACAATGTCTCCTTGTATTTTTATATTATATGGTTAATAAACATACTATATACATCCAAGAGACCCCCAAGTGCTCCATTAATGATACAAATATCATGATATAAGTCTCTTGGCCGAACCTTATATTTTTATGAATTAATATCAATTAATAATATAATATTTGTTTTAAAAACTCTTTTATGTCAATTTTGACACTATTCAATAATTGATTTTTGTGAAACTCATAACAGAATGATTACTTCGAACAAAGTCAATTAAATCAATCCTAATATGTCATATTAACATAGAAAATTAGCTTAATTCAATAAAAGCCTCCAATTATATTTATTTGGATATTTATAATATCAATTATTTTTATTTTTAACTACTATGGTAATTACTACATCATCATTGTGTCATAAATAAATTACATTATTTAATAACTAAAAATTATAAATAAAATATCATTATGTAGGAAATCTTTTTATATTTATAATTAATATTTATAATCGAATTTATCTTATGTGTAACCCTATATTAAAAATGTTTTAGTAAATAAACTTTGATTTTAACTCTTTTAATTCTTCTTTGAATTAAATAATAATAAATGTCCTAATCTAATCCAAGTGGACCTAAATGATAATATTTTATTCCTAAGGTTGTTTGTGATCGAGATACACTTTCCCAATAGAATTAGGACATGTGTTAGGGTAATATTAATATCATTTTTACCCTTAATTACCCTATTTACTTTTAACCGTGGTAAATAAAAGTAAAAAGTTACTATTCACCAAAAATTATTTTCATCTCAATGACCCACATTTTACTCCTTGATATTAAATGTGTCTCTTGGATTTTTGAAATTCCACTCACAGAAGCGGTAAAATTATGTTTTATGAAAAATTCAGTTTTTTAACTACCACTTAGTGCTTTCACTATTCATCAAAAAATGAAAGTTTCCAGAAAAATACCAAAAATTAGTCCTAAGATATATTTGATATTATGAATTTAGAAATTATATCTATTTTACCAAATTCAAAACATATCATTTGCATTAATTAATTTAAAAATTAATTTCCGTCGTCAAAAAAAATAGCGAGTTTTTAATAGATAATAACTATCAAAAGATTGACACTTGTTTATGTCTGGTTTAAATGTGAAATCTCATCCAATGAACAAAATTGTATTAAATGGTAAAAATATATTATAAATATACTTTAAAACCACTCAAATTAATAATTTATCACTATTAATTATTTCGATTAAAAAAGTTGTTTTTAATTAAAATTTAGTAATTTTCACTATTCATCAAAATATGAAAGTTATCCGAAAAGTACCAAAATTTCACCCTAAGCTAATTTTGATTTTATGAATCCAAAACTGAAGTCCATTCAAAAAGATAAAATTTATAAAATTTCAAAAAGTAGGTATTACTATTCATAATGGCTAGTTTGATTGGTTGTGGTGTGTTAGAATCTCGAAGTTGCGTACAATGCACGTCATTGCATTATTCAAAGGGAAACATACCGTGGAAGCTTGGGGTGTTACATTCTCCCCTCCTTCAATAAATTGCGTCCTCGCAATTTTTTTAAAATTGGGCTTGCGAATATAATGGAATGTACCACATCGGAAAAAGAGTCAATAAAACTATCATTTTAAAAGAAAGGAAGAGAGGTATAAAGGTCACCCAAGATAACCCATACTAGGATTCCATGTAGGAAAACATGGATATGGACGATAAACTAAGTGTTCAGTTCTAATGGAGAGGGATAGAAAACATGATCTGGATAAAGTTAACAATAAGAAAATCACAAACTTGTGTTGGGACAAACGGTCCTTAGTCTCCCAGTAGGAAAAGTAAATGGACAACATTTTTTTGTTTTAAGTTACATTACATAAGGACGAGGAGTTCATTTATGATATTGACTACGAACATAAAGATATATACTTACTTTTTAAGTAGAGTTTCCTTCTTTAATAACTTTTTACCATTAACTCATTTTTTTGAACAATGAGTATTCAAGAAGACTTGGTCACAATGGAAGAGCTAGAATAAACTTCTATAGAAATACATGATCTACATAAGATAAACTATATATTTACCTTGTATTTAGAGATTAATCAAAACCAAAATGGTTAGTATAATATCCGATGACCCCCCAAATGGATATTCCATTACAGAAAAAACACTAATCTTAATTTCTAAAATTAAACCATCAATACCCCAAAGTTAAATAAATACCATTAAATAATCATTTGTCCTTAAAATCATTCAATATAATCCAAACTAATATTGAAACTCAAAACTTATAAGAATGTAGTCTTCAATGTTAAATTGTATCTTCGAATGACATTAATTACTCTTAAAGTCACATACTTAAAAGTAATTAACCTAATAATTTCCATAAACAACCCAAATCACTATAAATTCACAATAAAAACATAGATAAAAATCCACCATTACTCCTCAAATGAAATCCCATACTATTCTATTTTCCATACAACAAAGAGAACAACTTCCAAAATAACATTTATCACTTAATTACCAAATCATTTTCCTTTACTAAGGGTATTCATTTGATAAGACATAAGATCCCAAATCAAATTATTAATGATCAATAAAATCATTTAACTAAAAATAATAGTCACACTAACCAGGGACTTCACGTAGTCCAGTGGAAGGAAATAAATCCCAATCGCACTTTGGTTGTGGGTTCGATTCCCACACCTTTGTCCGACGTGATGGTTTGTCACATGGTCTGCGTGTTGTCCTTTTTCAAAAACTATATTTTATAAAATTACCAAAATGAGATAAATTCATCAAAATAACCATAACATAATTTAACCACAAATTGTATCTCATACCTTGCAATTTCACCCCAAATTATAATAACTTATAATTGCCTCAAACCCAACGATCATATAAAACCAAATGGTTATTTATAACTATATTCACAAGAGAAAAGATAATTCTTCCTCAAATATCATTCTCACATGGAAAACTGCAGGGTTAAAAATACAAGAGAAAATTATTCCAAAGTAAACCCATCAACAAGGAGCACTAATACTTTTTAAACATTTCTCCAACCATTTATTTCCACATAACTTCTTCTTTGACCAAGAAAATATCCTATAAAATAGGGCATTCACTCGGGTAATGGCCAGGTCCCCTACATTTACGACAAATGACTGTAAATCGACTCTTGGGACCATTTTTATCTTCTTCCATAGTACTCTTAATTTTTCTTCGGCAATTATTCACTTTATGTCCTTCCTTCCCGCATGTAAAGCATTTATTTGTCCCATTGAGACACTTTCTTGGGTGTATCCTTCCACATTTCCTACATGATGGATATTGAGGATTCCTTTCTCCATGGTCTCCAATGCTGGAGCTCTTATCATTCATCGCCTTTCTCTACTTTGTTGAATCCAGGAAATGGTTAATATATATATTATTGATCATATTTTTTGAAAATTGATTTGGAATAAAGACGATATCTTTTATGCCTGTCAACATTCCATTTTGTTTCTCATTTCTACCACCGTTCCCACCTTGTACATCATTCTCAAAGTCACTATGACTTCCTTGGAATCCATCCATTGACTAAAACCAGAAAGCATTGTGTGAGTAACAGTAGTCATAAAATCATTTAGAGATTAACATGTCACCATATTCTCAATTTGAAACACATTAGGATTAACCAAGTTCATTTAATCTCATATTATATATTTAATACTTCAAATCGGTTAGTAAAGAAAATGTAAATTATCCTAAGCATTTCCCCCGGGAGTGTCGTAACCAAGAGTGCAACAAGGTCCGTTGTCGCGCACTAGTTCCTGTTCGAGTCTAGCTCAAAGCGGTGTTTTCGGGTTTTACCCCTAGGTACATCTGTGCCAGATCCGCCTCTACCTGCTCGTATCCAAACAAGGATGTATTTCTCGGAAAAATCACAAAATCTCTACAATACCAAAATTCTAGGAAGTTCTTCTATACTAATCCTCAAAGTTCATCTTATGTCTACGTGCCCTAATCAGAGTTTATCTAAATCTAGCTTCCAAGATTTGTACTAAACTTCCTCTGATACCAACTATAACGCCCCGACCTTAGATACCCAGAGTCGGTGCATTATTACATAACATTGGCATGATCACAAAGGATCAAGTCTCGAAATACCGATTGGTTTAGTAGTCTTGGAAACACAACATATATTCTTAAGTCTTACATTACATTATAAGGTAAAAAAACTACAACAACATCTTGTATTCATATCCCCTCACACTATCCCTATAGGTCATTCATAAATTACTTCTTCACATCCTGGGAAAAAATAAAACATTGAAAGGGGTGAGCTCAGATGCTCAGTAAGGATAACAATATAGCAGAAGCTTTCATAGATAAGCATAAACACTTAATGCAATTTATAACTAAAACAAAATCCTTTTAAACTTGAACTTTAGCATAATATGGAAAAGATAAAATGAAATAATTCCATTTACTTATTCACATGGATATTCTACTAGTCGAACAATCACATGAAATATCAATAACCACTTTCATAATGATGGAATGCATAATTCCAGACTATTATAACCACATAGCCAAGGCATCGTTCCAAGACTACAAACAAGATTTTGACAAGGCCTTGTGACAAGACACTAGTTTGTCTCATGAGACCTACCGATGCATCTAGGAGCTATAGAGGGCCCCACCCGTCACTTACTAAGTCCAATGCATTCCTCATATGAACATGTTTAAACATAACATAAACATTCGTATTAAAACTAGCTTACGAAATGTCGATACTTTAACCACAAACCATGAATGGTATTAAAATAGCACATACACAGTCAAACATAACTCATTCGATACAATATGGAAGATTGTATTGTATCATATTAACCTCAATAGATAATAATGAATGATATTGACATAGATGAAAATAACAATCAAAACTATTTGAGAGAAATATCCCCCTTTTCTTGAAAACATTTTAAAGTCACACTATTTATCAAGAAGCTGTTTAAAAATAGATTTTTAAATCAAAGTGTCCCATACCACTTTGAAACTTTTAAAAGGAGTTTTAATTTTAAAAATTTAATTTCCATATAAATAAATCCTTAAAACTATTTTTTAAAACATGGACATTAATGAGCATGATTTAGAAGAATAAGTCTTTAAAATATTTAAAGATGGTATTTTAGTTAGATATTATAACCAAAAGAGAGACACTTGAATACAAATAATTGATGTAATCAAAACATTGTAATATCATGAGAATAAAGGTATTCATTATATACTATGTCAAAGTACATTATATTCACCACATAAAATTGATTTGGTGTATAACAACAAAGAAGTCTCAATTGAATGTAAATTGAGATGAAATCTCTCATAAAGGTCATATCCTTAGGTTAAGGATAAATCAAAGACATAATTATGTGTGAAAAATATAAATACACTAAATGTTATTGGATATTCAGTGTAAAACAATCAAAATAAATTCACACATATTCTTGTAAAAACAACACCAATGAATTGGATGTTTATCTCAACAAATCGAGATTGAGTAAAAATTACTCTTATCAAGTTCATACCAATGACTTGAGAATTTATCAATGGAGTGATTATGTGTATAATAAGTATATCCACAGAATGGGGAGTGGAAATTATGACATAATCAAATTAATAGTGATTCCACACATAATCTTGGAGTAAAATAATCAGTGAAGTATGTGTAAAGCCGAATGAGTGGAAATTGAAATTTCAAATTCCATTATCGATTTGGTAACTTATGAAACATGAAACCATGAAAGAAGGATAATGAAATTATAATGTAAATATCCATAAATTAAAGTATATTACACAATCAATACAATCATGGGCATTACAAACACCACATGCAATAAATAAGTGGTGAATAATGGAAATCTCACGAAATTTAAAGTGAGATAAGAAACCCCTTACTTTGTAATTTTTCCTTGGTCGAAGGTAGGTTAACCTCCTGTATAATGGCGGAAAATTTTTTTTTAATTATACAAGAATCATTTACATTAATATGATATCATATATTATCTTTTAACATTGATTTGTTAATAATATCTTAGTATTATTGTCATTTCGGGTGTTAACTTACTCGTTTTCCTTTATATTCTTTGTTACGTAAGCCATGTTTGTTATGGATAGGTTGTATCTTATTCATATACATAATTATATCAAGTCTTTAAACATTATTTTTAAATAATAAAATGATAATTATACTTGAATGGATACGATGGAGAAAGAATCTCATCTCTTTCGTGGAGACGGTAGTCCGTACTTACGCACGAGCGACAATATCATTATTTTGATGTTAAAATAATATATAATTGGATGGTATATCATATAGACATAATAATTTTCATGTTATATTTATTATTTACATGAATTATACATCATTATTATACCCATCCAAATAATAATTTATTGAATGACAATTACACCACGACATGGAGACGGTAAGCCGTACGTACGCACGTATGGTGACATGTCATTCAAAGGATGGATAGAATACTGAATATGGTTGTACCATATTTATAATAATATTATATTATTTAGGAGATACTGGATTAATTATTTTAGAATTGTAATAATAAAGAAATAAGAAGTTGAAGAAGAAAATAATTTGAAAAAGGTTGGTAAAAACATTACCTCTTCTTCGGGTTCTTCCTTTTGATTTGATCAAAAGGGCTTCTTAGGTTGGCTTTATGATCAAACAAAGGAATCTAGGATGTATTGAGGGAATACAATAGAGTATTTGGGAAGGGTTTGGCCGAACCAAAAGTCTATGAAGGTGTGAAGTAATGACAAGGGGGAGTGCCCTTTTATAAGAGGGGTGAGGGGTACCTTTGGAAAAGCTAGAAATATTATTTTATAATAAATTCATATTCGGTTTATAATGGCTCCACAGTGGATTATTTAAAGGTTAAGGTGGGTATAGGTTGAAAACCAATCAACGAATAGAATTTAGACAGGGTTGGGTCATTATATTAACCATATCTTTAAGTATTAACTCTTAGTTAATTAGTTTTACTTTTACAATGTCTCCTTGTATTTTTATATTATATGGTTAATAAACTTACTATATACATCCAAGAGACCCCCAAAGTGGTCCATTAATGATACAAATATCATTATATAAGTCTCTTGTCCGAACCTTAGATTTTTAGGAATTAATATGAATTAATAATATAATATTTGTTTTAAAAATTCAGTTTTTTTACTACCACTTAGTGGTTTCACTATTCATCAAAAAATGAAAGTTTCTAGAAAAATACGAAAAATTAGGCCTAAGATATATTTGATATTATGAATTCAAAAATTATGTCTATTTTACCAAATTAAAAACATATCATTTTCATTAATTAATTTAAAAATTAATTCCCGTCGTCAAAACAAATAGTGTGTTTTTAAGAGATAATAACTATCAAAAGATTGACATTTGTTTATGTCTGGTTTAAATGTGAAATCTCATCCAATGACCAATATTGTATTAAATGGTAAAAATATATTCTAAATATACTTTAAAACCACTCAAATTAATAATTTATCACTATTAATTATTTCGATTAAAAAAGTTGTTTTTAATTGAAATTTTGTAATTTTCACTATTCATCAAAATATGAAAGTTATCCAAAAAGTACCAAAATTTCATCCTATGATAATTTTGATATTACAAATCCAAAACTGAAGTCCATTTCGAAAGATAAAATTTATAAAATTTCAAAAAGTAGGTATTACTATTCATAAAGGCTAGTTTGATTGGTTGTGGTGTGTTAGAATCTTGAAGTTGCGTACAATGCACGTCATTGCGTCATTCAAAGGGAAACATACAGTGGAAGCTTGGGGTGTTACATATTGGGTTTTCAAGTCCTTAGAGACCTATGAAGAAACCTATAGAAATGTACACTCTATGGATTGTTTTTGGCTTTGAAGTGGATAAAATTGGGTTGATTTAGATGGATTTAAATTAGAACATATATATCCATGTTAATTAAATTAATGAGAAAATTTTTTTATCCCAGGTTATCACTTGTAGTGGATTGGATGAATTCCTTTTTGAATTATTTTAATTTCATTAAATCGAGAAGGATTCATTCAATGAAATCAATAAAACATAATCAATTACTAGTTTAATAACATAAAATACACTTGATAGTCATATGTACACTTATATGATCATTTTCATGAGCACTCTTAGGTCAAG
This sequence comes from Viscum album, assembly GCA_963277665.1. Taxonomy (NCBI): domain Eukaryota; kingdom Viridiplantae; phylum Streptophyta; class Magnoliopsida; order Santalales; family Viscaceae; genus Viscum; species Viscum album. Next base: position 559,521,546 of record OY728138.1, read on the forward strand.
GATCTTATTATCACCTGAAAAGTGTGGTGATAAAATTCAATAAGGAATCAGAAGAGTGAAAATCATTGAATAAAAAACACAAATAAAATAAATTATTAATTTTTTTAGAGTGATAAATAACATCCAACTAATCACCTTGATACTAACTTAGATCAAAGCATAATAGGGTTATCCCCCCCATTTATGTGAGTCTCTCAATAGAAGTTGGAATTAGACTCACGAGGATAAAATTGAATAAGATAAAGAAAATGAAATAACAAACAATCCCCCATTTTGTTACGGATTTCTCTTTTTATATGTGAATAAATTCACAAATTTATGAAACTGTATCAATGTGTTAACAATAATAATATAAGATAATTTATTGAAGAAGTTTAATTATTAATATAAGGTGATTTGTAAAACTTACAATTTACTAAATGCAATTACAACATCAAATTGATAACATAACATTAAAATGAAAACATAACTAAAATATTCTCAAATCCTAGAGAAACACTTTCTTAAATAGGAATTTTGGGAGAATGTTTTATCCTCTAATAGTGAAACTGACCCCAATTATTTATGGTAGTTCTTGGTGGATGGAATTTCAAGGTAGAGTGTACTTTTCCACCCTTGAAAAAAATATTATCTTACTTGCTTCTACCAATTAGAGTCGAAAAAATGAATTTCTAAATGACTGAATTGGGGTGGACCATAGAATATGAAATTGAAGCCCCAAATCCCACCTAAAAAACTATAAAAGTTAATACTAATTTAAGGTTTTTTTGAGATATTATTGAAATTCTAGGATGTTGTTTTTGGGCTATAAAATATAGGCTAGAATTTTATCTTTAACTTGGGACTCTTGGAAATCAATTAAAGAATTGAAATTAGATTGGGATTATATTTAATTAAATGTTTCACATGATGTACTATAACTCAATTTCAAATTTTATCACCATTGGGCTTGGATATTGGCTATAATAGTTAGGTTATTGGTCTGTTGTCCAGTTCACTTTGCCCAGAATGTGTTGTCATGAAATCCCACTTTGTTCATATTTTGATGTGATTATTCAAGGGTTACAAATGAATAAAATATTACCATTGGAATGGTAAACCTGAAAATGAAATATAAAATCAATACAATTTTGATTTTTCAAAAGTGGTCAAAAATTTATATTATAATAGTTCATTTTAAGAAGGAATTACAATCATAATGTGGAATAATGTTAAATTTGTAAAATGAAATAAAAATGGTGTTTACGGATACTGAATCACATGAAAATTATATATATTAACAATGAATATTACATTATTTCAGTGGATAGTAAAATATAAGGACTTATATTTTTATGATTGAACCCTCCAGATATTCTAAATAATATTTTTGAAGTCAGTCACAATGTTTACGTGAGTTTGTGTGCATCATGGAGCCCCAATATCATTATACTAAAAATATTAAATTTCATGCGAACATTATTTTAGAAATAATGGAATTTCTCTTGAATGAAATATCATATGGGGAAACTAAGACTACATTTGAATATAAAATGAAGAGTGAAACCTATAAATGATATAGAATTCATTCACCTTAGTTACTACAGTTGTTCGTAGTTGTGGGAATATTATAGAGAAAAATTGAATAATTAATATAATAATCAATCAATCAATTAGTTAATTTATTCTTATTTTATGACATAGGCACCCATTATATTTAATACATGATATTTATATTCTTTATAATTTTTATCATAAATCAAATAATTGAGGGGGCTATAATGGAAAGATACTTTGATGAGTGATCAAGGTGAATTCATGGATCAAAAAACAAAATCGAGGAGGATCTCCAATTATTATGTTGGGGAAATTTTCTTCACCAAATATTGATACTTCTATGAGGTTTTAATTTTTTATTTTTGGATTACTTCCTAATTATTTAATATTTAAAGTATGTACTATTAGTTTTCATTGGATTCTAATTCTTCCCCTCATTCGGTATAACATTGTTTATTTATTATTTTTTTAGCCACAAAATTTATGTATTGTTCTGGATTTATTAATTTGATTTTGATTTACATAATAATCATTTGGGGTTGAGATCTCAAAGGCCATTGTTAATCTCACTTTTATTAAATTTTCCTTTCTCCCTTTATTCTTAATTATTTAGTCATTTGTCTACAGTAGGACAATGATCGGACCCCCAGCTTGATTTGAATCATGATCAAACATTGAATTTATGTTGGTTTGTGTGACCACTAATGGAGAAAATATTTTTTATAAGAGTATTATTAGAAAATAATGGATCATGAATGGTAGAAAAGATGGTCTGAATTAGGTAAATAATGTGATATACGATGTTTTCTCATGCAGGGTGATATAAATGTGTTTTTTAGGTGAAGAGTGAGTGAAATTTGGCCACCAGGAATGGTTTATTATTGCTCAATGCACTAGCTGGTATTATCAATGAGATTCATGATGGAATGCTGGATGTGGTGAGGATTTACATGGAGACTTATATTTCTATAAAAATAAAGACTATATAATATATAGTTAAAAGGAATACATTCCATGTGCATCATAACCCAACCCTAACTGGGTCTCGATCCATAACTACCCCAAGCCTGCCTCCATAGGACAATGGGTGGTGACAAGCGCCGAAAAACAAATCCTAAATTGGAGGCCTTTGCCTAATGTACCTATATACACACACCAGACCATCTCAATGAAGAAGTGTAGAATAATGATAATAAATATATGCAATGGCTAGAATGTAAATCAAGCATTACAAAACTATATACTGCACAAGAGTATGAAAGTGAAAACAAAAAAGTAAAGGGGAAAATACAAGACCAACCTGAAAGATGTGTCAACCTGACAAAACTAGAAAATAAAAGTTACTAGAGATCCCATATATTGATCTCCAAGCACCGACCACCATACATAGTCCAATGTACCAAGTATCCCTAAGATTATTTTAAGTCAATTACAACCTATCCATCTGTTTCATATGACATGATACATGTGGGAAAAGACCATGAAAAGGCGAGTATATACATATCTAGTAGGATGAACCTAAATATAAACGGGTTGCAATAAAAGACTCAATAGGAATATATAGAAATTAAATAGTGAACATGATGCAAATCAACCCAAATCAATAGAAAATATCCTTATCCAACCATAAGGTACTCAACACAGTGAGTAGGTGGACTACCCCAAAAATTCATACAACCCACAGAAAGAGATTAATAAAATTAAAGGCATGGATATATATACATATGATCATTAAAATAAAGCTAAATGAGAGGGAAATGGAATCTCTATCTCATAGCCCAACATAGGAAAAGAGTCACCATCAGCTCCATAAGTCCATCAATGATGCCCAATATATCGCACATATTCCAAATAGAAAACATCCAAGTCAAGATACACTTAGCCACTTTTACACTCAGTAGAGGGGCCATAATCTCTAGTTAGAAGAACTATGACCTGGTATAATAGGAGGGTTCCAGTCTGATGGTTCAAGACCCATTCCCAATCCAGCTAGAGGGTTCCACTCTAATAATCTAGAACCCATGTCCAGCTCGGCTGGAGGGTAAAACTGTGATGTTTGAGGACCCATACCCTATCTTTGTATGAGGGTTCCACTATAGGTTATCAAGGACCCATGCCTATCCCGAATGGAGGGTTCTACTCAAAAGGTAGAGGGCCTATGACCTATCTCCGTAGGAGGGTTCCACTCTAATTCATCGAGGACCCATGCCCTACCCGGCTGGTGGGTAAAAATAAAAAGGCTAACGACCCATGAATTATCTCTGTAGAGGGGTTCCACTATAGGTTATTGAGGAACCATGCACAAAACTACTGGATGGTTCCACTTTAAAGGTCAAGGACTCATGCCATGTGTCCATTGGAGGACACCACTCTAGGTCATCGAGGACCCATACCTTGCCTGGATGGATAGTGCCTCTTGAAAGGTCTCTGGTGATCCTTCCTGATCAATTTTTTCATCAAGAATTACCTAAATAATCTCCATGAACAAAAAATCTCACACCATATTACCAAAGGAATTAATAAGGGAACATCATGTTCTACCTGAAAAAACACTTAGGACAGGCTACCCAGGTTCCAAAATTTGAGTCCAAAAAATGGAGATATGAGATTTTAATGTTTCCTCGAAAGGAACCAAGGGGTAAATGACATTATAGGGTACCGACATATGTGTGGTCCCAATAAATCACCTAGACATGTACCTAGAGTTACAGAACTCATCAAACCATATGACCAAGTTGGTGAAGATGAAGAAGAAAATAAATCATCAAATGGAAATCTTAGATTAATGAAATGATTACAAAGTTTAAGCACATTAAATAACAACCAATCCTCACCATGAAAATCCCTAGTATCAACCCATAAGGGGTTATCCCTCCAATTATTCTATTCAATAAATGGAACCAGGAAGTCTACTTAACGAAGCGGGATTGAAAAAGAAAAAGAAAACAATGAAACGATCACTCCATAATTGTGTGAATAATTTCACAAGTGCTGGTGTGAATAAGATCACACCTTGGAGAAACTATATCAATGTGAAAATAAAAAGAATAGAAAAGGATAAGAACATGAACTTTTATTGAAAACCAAGGTTATTCAAACAACTTACATGCGGGTGAAGAACGTTACAAAGGCAATTTGGAATAACAACATTACAATGAAATTAAAACTCCAAGATCCCTAAATCCTCCATTTATACTGCCTTAAATATCCATTTATGAGGCCTTGGGTCGATCCACCATCAATCTCAATCTCTTTAATTAATTGTGGTGGACCTAGGTGGGTGGAAATTTAATGTAGAGGAGACCTTTCAACTCTTGCCCTGAAGTGGGAGCCAGCTTGCATCCAATGCACAGAAGCACCGAGATTACCTTCTAGAAAGCAGAATTGGAGTGGACCATAGAAGACATAAATGAATCCGCGGATGTCACATAATAATCGGCAAAATTTTAGCCCAAAATACTTTTTGGTTTTTTAGATATGATTTAAATGGTGATATGTTTTTCTGGACCGTGGAATCTAGCCCAGAATTGCATCTTCACCTTGGGCGACCTGGAACTCCATTAAAACTTTTTAATTAGCTTGGTTCACTGTTAAATGAAATGTTCCCCAGGATGTATAATATATCTATTTAAATTTTGAGACTCTTTGGGCTTGAATACGGGATGCTACAGTACTTTTATCAGGCTGCTTTCCAGCTCACTTCTCGCAGAATGTTATTGGTTCAAGGCCCCATTTAGTGGTCTTCCAATTTGAATCTTCAAGTGCACAAAAAGTATGAATTGTTCCCAATGGAATGAGAAAACTGAAAATCAAATATTAAATTAAAATCAAGACCATCAAATATTGTAAATTGATCCCACAAATGTACCATGTAATAGTGCATTTTAAGAAATAATTGCAATCATGATATGAAATTATGTTCAAAGTGTAAAATGCACTAAAATGGTATTTATGAATAACAAGGAACATAATAAATATATATATTAACAATTAATATTATCCTCTTCTAGTGGCTAATCACACCTCCCAAATTGAGTTTTGCTAGTCCCGAGATAAATATATCTCACAAAAATGAAATTTGAATGACCTTTCCCAAAAAAATTTTAATACATATTGATCACCCAAAGAACTCATACCAAAAAATTATGAAACCCATCAAAATCATTTAAAAAAATCTATGTCCAGAGGCATAACCCAAGACCAAGCCCATTTCTTTGTTCAAATTCATCGCCAAATTTCATCCAATTTCAATTAAGCATGATGAAGTGTTGTGCATCACAATAGATAAGGGGGTTCATTTTCATTTGAGGGAGAAAAGATATAAGCGCTAGGAGAAATCAAATTTTAATATTAAGATGAGTACTCTTTTTTTATTTTATTTTTTTGTTTGTTTTTTTGCAATTTTTCCTTGGTAATTGAAATTGAACTCAATCGAGTCTACCCATGTAGCAAGACTTTGCCGATGACTCCCAGGCTCAAAGACCTTAGGGCACCAAGTGAAGCTCACATACTCAGGCTCCATCTCGAGTTAACTCAAACAAAAAAAATTCTAATTACCACAAATAGAGATAAAATTCCCAACTCCGGGCCAGACAACTATGGAGTCATGATCCCCAAGTTCCGAAAGCCACACATAAGGTCAATTAATTGCTCTACATGCAATTGATTTTTTTGAATACTCATGTTAAAATTAATATTATCACCAACCCTATGCCATTTATTATGGACCCCAAGAACTCAAACTAATACCCCACAATCTAGAGGACATCCATTGTGTTTTTTTATTAAATTCATGAAAATATAAACTGTGAAAAATCACCTCGAACAACCGCACTTTCCCAAATCTATGCAGATGAACTTAAACTTTCATTAAAATCAGAATCAAGGCCTTCAAAATTATTTGATATCCAATTTAAGAGTTTTTAATGTGTGTTATCATGTTCAAGGTTAATGAAAATTTTCCTTTCACACATTCTATGATGAAAACAAAGTCAACAATTTTATTTTATCTCCCCCAACATAGAATAACATTGTCCCTAATGTTTAAAGAAATGAAAAATTAGAAGGGGGTAGGGTATAATTTCAAAGAAGACATTGAAAATTAAAATCATGGAATGAAGTCACCTGGTGGTTGATGTTGAAAATGAATTCCCCAGTTTTCATTCAGTCCTGGTTTGAGTCCCAATTTCTTGGACGGTTGTGACCAGATTTTCCCAATGACCTACGACATGACTTTAAATTTTTTTATTAATATATATATATATATATTTGTATTTTTTTAACTTAAAAAAACATAAAAATAAAATTAAATAAACTGATGATACATTGTCTTCTCTTAAATTTCTGGGTAAGGTATTACTCAAGGATTACACCACGTGACACTGGTGAATATAGCGCTCCCATTTCATACCCATCCTTGCTCATAAAATAAGAACATGTCAACAATCTAAATTATTATTATTTTTCTTTTTCTTTTAACATAAAAAAACATAAAAATAAAATAAACTGACGATACATTTTCTTCCCTTAAATTTCTGGGTAAGGTATTACTTAGGGATCACACCACATGACACAGGTGAATATGGCGCTCCCATTTCATACCCATCCTTACTCATAAAAGAAGAAAATATCAACAATCTAAATTATTATTGTTTTTTATTTTTCTTTTAACCTACAAAGACCTAAAAATAAAATAAACTGATGATACATTGTCTTCTCTTAAATTTCTGGGTAAGGTATTACTCAGGTATCATACCATGTGACACAGGTGAATATGGAACTCTCCTTTCATACCCATCCTTAATAATAGAATAATAACAAGTCAACAATATAAATTATTATTTTTTATTTTTATTTTTACCTACAAAAACATAAAAATAAAATAAACTAATGATACATTTTATTCTATTAAATTTCTGGGTAAGGTATTACTCAGGGATCACACCACGTGACATGGGTGAATATGGTGCTGCCCTTTCATACCCATCCTTACTAAAAAAAGAACATGTTAATAGTATGAAGTACCAATTAAATAAAATAAAACATGAAAACCATGGGTTGCCTCCCGTGCATCACTTTTGTTTAACGTCGCTAACTCGACATGAACCCCCTAACTTACCCAATACCAAATTTCAACATTTTAGGGACCCCATATTTCCCCACTTATACTTTATTGAGATTGATTCTTTGTTTATAATTTGTATCATGTAAAAAACTATGTTCTACAATGAGTGGGAAAATCCAAGGAATATCAGAAATGATTGACCTAGATTCCTATGTAGTCTTTCCTAAGAAATCAATGATCATTACAACTTTTTTGGTTTCAAGAGAAGAATGAATTACAATTGAAAGCTACTGATTATACCCTATGAAAGGATTCTTGTATGGGATGAAGGATAATAATTTTGATATTGGGTTTCATAGGACATTCAAACACAGGTTGAGATTTTGAATCCAACTCAGTTTCATTTTCCAATTTTCTCAACTAAATTGGTTCATTTAGAATAGAAGATTAAACCACAAAATTAGAGATATTAGTGTCAGGAATGGGTATAGACTCAATTATTTTAATTTCACACAATGGTTCATGGATTGGTGTTTTCAAAAAATCTTCAATAGAGTTATACGTGGGATACTCAATCCACGATGTCAAATTTCCCTCTTGTGAATACATGAAATCAATTTTTTCCTAATTTAAAGACCCTTCAACAATTTCTTGATTCACTTCACCTACCCCAAATCCAAAGGTTAGTTCTTCAATAAATTCATGAGAGTTTTGTGGGAAACTAGACACTCCACATAAGGTTTCAGAAGGTACTATTGGTGTATGGATGAGTTCCTCACAAGTATTAATGCATTATAGTTCTAATCTCAATGATGATACCTCAGAACTCATTATCTCTATTTGATTACACAATTGTTCAAGGAGTTTTTAAGGATTAGTCTGGATAATATTTTGTAAATTTTGAACTTCATTAAGTTTCATCTCTTCAATCAGCCTCGAGAGGGCTAGAAATTGATCCTTTAAACAATCATCATCCCATTGATTGTACATCTCATCGGATGTGTGGTAATTAATCTAGGGTTGATCAAAGAAATGTTCTAATTGAGGTACTTCTCAATATTTATTTTCCATTTGATTCTGGCATGAGTTTGTGACATGTTAATTTGTAATATACTCCATTAGAGAAGACAGAAAGTTGGATTCTAGATTCTCAGGACCCACTCAAAAATAAAGGGGTAAATATAAGAGAGATGGGGGTGAGAATAGAGAATGTGGGGTGAGAAAAGGATGATAGTGTCTAAGATATATTGCTTGGGTCCCCAGAAACAGTGCCAAAATTTGGTTTCTCCCAAATTTACCCTATAGGCATGTGGTCGTTATAGTACAGGTAGGGGTCGAATCCATAGGGATAGAAGAAGAAACCTAGAGACACTCTGATTTTGGAGAGATTTGGCTTTGGATTGACCAACTATTTATACTGATTTTATTTGAAACTAGTGATTTAAAAAAAACATACAATTATTTAGTCTTAAACAATTAATGGAGATGAGTTGATCCTAAGTTGTTACTATGGTTAGATTGGATGTATTTATTTTCTTATAACGTTCGTTTCACTAACTCAAGACGTATCCACAAAATGATAAAATTCCTCAAAATCATTCACCAATTTAACACATACACAATTATAAGGCTAATCACCAATGCACTTATAGGATCAATTTAATGATCACTCCAAATAATTGGATCGTACTAGCACTCTAAATGTGTCATTGTTAAAGTTAGTGAAGATGAAGAAGAAAATAAATAATCAAATGGAAGTCTTAAATTAAAGAAATGATTACAGAATTTAAGAACATTAAATAACAACTAATCCACCCAATAAAACTCCCTTGGATCAACCCATAATTGGTTATCGCTCCATTTATGCTGTTCAATAAATGGAAGTGGGAAGTCTACTTAAAGAAGTGGGATTGAAGAAGAAAAATAAAACAATGAAACAATAACTCCACCGTTGTTTGAATAAATTCACAAGTGCTGGTGTGAATAAGATCACACCTTAGGGCAATTATATCAATGTGAAATGAAGAAGAAAAGAAAAAGATAATAACTTTTATTGAAAACTACGGTTATTCAAACAACTTACATGAGAAAGAAGAACGTTACAATGGAAATTTGGCATAACAACATTACAATGAAAGTAAAACTCCAAGATCCCTAAATACTCCATTACTACAACCTTAAATATCCATTTAGGATTGCATGGGTAGAGCCACCATAAATCCCACTCTCTTTAATTAATTGTAGTGGACCTAGGTGGGTGGAAATTTAATGTAGAGGAGACCTTTCAACTCTTGCCTTGAAGTGGGAGCCAGATTGCATCCACCGAATAGATACGCCGCAATAACCTTATGAATGACTAATTGGAGTGGAACATATGACACTTAAATGAATCCCTTAATGTACTCTAATAACCTGTAAAATATCAGCACAAAATACTTTGTGTTTTTCGAGATATGATTTAAATAGTGGGCTGTTTTTCTGGGCCCCAGAATCTGGCCCAGAATTGCATCTTCATCTTAGGCCGCCTGGAACTCCATTAAAAATTTTAATTATCTTGGTCCACTAATGAATGAAATTTTCCTCATGATGTATTCTATCTCTAGTTAAATTTTTGGACTCTTTGGGCTTGAATACGGGCCGCTATAGTACTTTTATCAGGCTGCGGTCCAGCTCACTTCGTTCAGAATGTTGTTGGTTCAAGGCCCACTTTTGTGGTCTTCCAATTTGAATCTTCAAGTGAACCAAAATTATGAATTTTTCCCAATGGAATGAGAAACCTTAATATTAAATATGAAATTAAAATCAAGACAATTGGCTATTTTAAATAGTGATCACAAATGTACCATGTAATAGTGCATTTTAAGAAATAATTGCAATCATGATGTGAAATAATGTTCAAAGTGTAAAATGAACTAAAATGGTATTTATGAATAACAAGGAACATGAAAACTATATATATTAATAATTAATATTGGCCTCTTCTAGTGGCTAATCACATGGTGTGTAGAGTGTCTACATGACATGTCCAAGCCACCCGTTTTCCTAGATATGCTCTCTATCCATGTCTGTGTACTTTTTCCTATGTCTGTGTACTTTGTTACATGATGTGTCCACCCACATAGGGTTCCACCAAATTCCATGTCCATGTCTATTTAGTTCGACACATGGCATGTTCCCAACCGTTCCCATGTCCGTGTACTCATGGAGTACATGCTGGGACTCTGACACCTAGTCACACAACATGCAATACTTAACTCTCCTAAAACTCTAGCTAATATAGAAAATGACATAAACACCATGTGTTTTTTGGATGACATGATGTGTTGTAAATATTTTCAAATATGTTCAGATCCATTCTTTGTGCTTCTGATCCGGTATCCTCACCTTCATATTTGGACTTAAATCCTCCCAAAATGAAAGTATCTCATTGCTATTCATCGTTTACAGCTATCCGATGGATGGAAAGAAAATCCTAGTTAATTAACCTCTTCCCAAACTCCTCGTAGCATGAAAAACATCACCAAAATTTTTGATTTTGATTCTAATCTAGAAATTGGTCACCCGCAACCCACAAAAACCTCATGTTTATCCTTGATTTGATATTCTATTTTTCATGCCTGATTCAACCATGAATCTGGGGGTTTTATTAGACTTGATACCACCTGAAAATGTTAAAACGAGACCCCATAGAATAATAGGAAAAAAATGAGAATAATAAAGGTTGAAAATTACCAAAACAAAGGTTTAGTCAACCATTGACTTGGTGTTCCTAGCCAAAAAATATGACCAGGGATATCAGTGGTGAGAAACAATGAATAAACTGTTTAAACCAGTAGATATGTGGATAAGAACATTTAATTAGTGTATATCAAAGGGGAATAAATGATCATACACAAAAAATTTATTCAAAAAGGGAGTAAATCACAAATTTAAGATTCCTACATAGAGATTTCATTATTTTTCATCGAAGAACATGATCTCCCATGATTGAGAGGATTCATTACGATCACTGCATCTCAATATTCTTAGATCTAAAGTTCCATCATTATCTGATTCGATTTTTTAGTGGAAGGAGGATAAGATCACTTTGGATCCTCTTAGGTATAATTTGACTAAACTTTGTGTATTTTCAATAATCATGTTTTTTAGGGAATTAGGTTATGTTAAATAAATAAATAATTTAATTTAATCAATTAATTAACCCAAAAAATGTACCTCTAATGACTGTTTTATCTGAATGCCCCATAACAACTTATTTTATGTCACATCTTGAGTAAAAATCATATTAGAGAATCAACTATGGTCTCATATTTATAATATTCGATTACATCTATGAGTTATCCCATTTTTTTAAGAAATAATGAATGAGTAATATAAGATAAAATTATTATTTTTATAAAACTAATTTTGGGAACACCGACCCTTGGAATCACACTTCTTCTCATCTTATGGCTCTGAAAATATACGTAGAAATATTTAAAAGGCTTAGAAGGAAAAAATGGGTCTCTATATCATTCCATCCTTCCATATTTTTATCCCCAAAAATAAAATCAAAATAATAAATTCAAGATACTGAGCCTACATATAGCTATCTCTTTCCCAGGATATCTCATGCATGTTCCCATGATTCCAAAGAATAAAGACCAAGGGGATGGTTTTTACACATATGGTCCTCTACCATCAATCCTTGATTTTAACTAGGTTCTATAAAAAATTGGATCTATCCTTGACGTCTTGCTCTCCCCAGATGATTATGTTTATAAGGTGATGAATATATATCTTCAGTTGTGACATGTGGAAGACGTCCTCTACCCACTCCAACTCTATGGTTAGGGATAGGTGGTAATAAACCTCACTGACCCTATGCCTGATCTCGAATGACCAAATGAACCTTGGGGATAGATTACCTCCCTGATTGAGCCTCTACAGTCCTTATCATGGGGAGACTCTAAAAAAATTGTGTCCTTCCTGTGCAAAATCCAAGGGTCTATGATGTCAATCTGAGTATGATTTCTATCTTCTCCAAGACATCCTCGTCCACTAGAAGATGACCTAGACCTTCTACGTCATTACATACACCAAATATGGACCAACAATAAATATCCCTCCAATTTCTATCCAAAACAAGGGTGACCTACGTGGTCTATTATATAGGGCCTCAAAAGGTTCCATGCCAATAGTGGAATGGTATCTATTATTTTATGGAAATTCACCATGGGAAAGAGATCCTCCTAGCTATAGACAAAGTCCAACAAGAAATACCTAAGTATATCCTCCAACACCTGGATAATGTGCTTGGTCTGCCCATCGGTCTGGGGGTGAATGACTATACTCATCCTCATATGGGTCAAAAATGCCTCCATAGGCCTCTCCACAACCATTACATAAACCATGTATCACTATTAAAGACAATAGTCGAGGTCATACCATGAAGGTGAATGATCTCCTCTATATACGTCATTCCTAAATTCTCCACCAAAATATTCTAACTAATAGAAAGGAAGTGTTCTGAATTTGGGAGTTAGTAAACTATAATTCATATTGAATCATGATCCTTTAATATACATGGAAGTTGTGTCACAAGGTCCATGGATATGGAATCCCACTTCCACTTTGGGATCTTAAGGGGATGAAAAAAATTGTTGGAACCTAATGCTCATCCTTCTCATACTAACATGTGAGGAACCATGAGATGAAATCAAACATGATTCATCCCATTCTAAACCACAAAAATTTCGACTTAAGGTCTCTTTACATATTTCCCACATGAGCATGTGCATGCAGGGGAGAAGTGTGGAACCCCCTCATCACCTCCTCCCCCATCGTCAATTGGACCACCATCCATCAATAGAAAATGATGAATTTATAACCTCCTTTAAAATATCCATATGGTTAATATCTTGTGGATATCTAGTCACAAAAGACCTCACAGTCGATTTATCCCAACTAGAATTCTCTAACACAATAGAGAAGTGGAGTATTAAACACCATAGAATGAAGGAAAGTTTCACCCTGCTACTCCGCCCAGGTCAACTGTAGGGAAGAAAACTATACAGAATCCTCCTACACTATGTGATCCTGGGACTTCCTTTTAAGGTAATCAGCTACTATGTTTCCCTTTTATAGATTATATATTATCTAAAAGTTATCGTCCCAATGGAACTCCATGTAGTTACACTATATCATATTCAAGTCTCTCGACGTGAAGTTATAATTTAGACTTTGATGGTCCAAGTAAACCACAAAGTTCCATCCCAGAAGGCAGTACCTTTACATCCTAAATGATAAGTCTTCTAATAAAACTCTAGATTGTGAGTCATTTAGTTCTTCTCAGGGTGTCTCAACTTCCTCGACCCGTATCCTATAACTGCATGTATTTGCATCAACACACACCCTCTCTTGAGTAATCATAATACACTATATACTATATACCCTTATATGGTAGAATCAACACATGATCACTCATTAGACTAAAAATTAACTCCTCGATGGTTCTCTGGAAGTGCTCAGTCTATGTAAAAGGATTCCCTTTCTACATCAGGCAGTGAAAGGTGTTGTAATCATTGCAAATTTATCCACACACCACCTATATTACACCACTATGTTAAGAAAACCACACACATTTGATATTCTATTGGGTGAATCCCATGTAAGAATTGCATATATCTTCATTGGTTACATGACTAAACCATGCTCATAAATGACATTCCTTAGAAGGTGAACTTCCTGAATCCATAACAAGAACTTTGAGATCTTTCCATAAAGCTGGTCCTACTAAAGGAAATCTAATACCATCCTGAAGTGCTCTACAAGATCCTCCTCTAATGCAGAGTATATGAGTATGTATTCAATTAATAAAACAAAAAAAATGGTCCATTTATGAATGAAATATCTAGTTACTCAAATCCAAAAACATAGTGGGGGAATTCATCACACCAAAGAGAATTAGTTGGAACTCATATTGTCCATAGAGGCATCAAAATGAAAATTTTAGAATATCATCCTCATAAAATATCAAATTGTTGTAGCTGGAGCAGAGATCGATCTTGAAGAACCATCTCATGTCTCACAACTAGTCAAAGGTGTTGAAAATTTATGGAAATGGGTACTTATTATTTATCATGTCCTGATTCAGGTGATGATAATCTAAACAAATAGGAAATATCCCATCTGTCTTTTTCAAAAACAATACTAGATCTTACAAGGGGGACACATTGGGCCTATTGAAACCCTTCTCTCTAAGGTCCTCCAATTGCAACCAAAACTCTTAAAGCTTGGTAGGGGGCATCCAATGTTTCATATAGTATATCAAATTGGACCGAAGATGAAATTCTATGAAAAATATCATCTCATACCTTAGAGGTAGTCCCAGAAGTTCCCCAGGGAAGATTCCCATATAATACTCCATGACCAAAGAAATCTAGATGCTTAAAGAGACTACTATACCGAGGGATATAGTCTCTAAATGACGGGTTATGGGATGGAAACTCCTGATCACGTCACCCATTCATCCTTCCACGATATACCTCTCACCTATAATGGTAAATATCATCCCATTAGTGTGAAGAAATTCAACTCATCTATGGTGATTGTTGATCGGGGATCAAAACATGGAAAACCAATGAAAACCCAAGATGATGTCATAAGATTACATTAAGATGAAAAAATTGACCCACATGGACCTCTCTCCACCAAGAGATAACTCACACTAATAGTAGATAAAATATATTGAAGAATCATTCCCTATTGAAAACTCAAGCCAAAGCTACTTTTGAAAATCCAATACTAGGATCTCTAACTCTTTCACCACGAGTATAGAGATAAAGGAAGTATCAGTACAGATGTTTACTAATACTAAATTAAGCATATAGAAAACATAGATCGTACCTATGATGATCTCATGTGCTGTAAGGTCATAAGCCTCTATAGTATGCAGTTGTCCATTGACCCTACCGCCAGCTCTCGGAGCCTCATGTGGACTACCTTGTGGTGGTGGTTTTAGCATATCATAGTGTCTTAAACCACCCATATTCCCTAATTCTTCTCTTCCAATTTTTCCTCCCTAGTGACCGTCATGCCCTGGCATGGGAGATCCTTGATCATGACATTTCCTTTACTATGGAGGGTTTTTATATATATGCCCAAGATACATAGAACATTTTGTTTAGCAGTCATACACTATGTGACCCCACCCATCACAAGCATATCAATTCCCCTCTCTATGATTCTCTGGTCCTTAGTGCTTCCCTTGACTACATTCCCAAGACTAATATTGGGAAGATATCCTACACTGAGATACTATCCACTAACTACTGCTATATACTATATAA
This sequence comes from Viscum album, assembly GCA_963277665.1. Classification (NCBI taxonomy): domain Eukaryota; kingdom Viridiplantae; phylum Streptophyta; class Magnoliopsida; order Santalales; family Viscaceae; genus Viscum; species Viscum album. The sequence continues at coordinate 559,537,476 of OY728138.1, forward strand.
AATCATTTCTATGATGCCTAGTGATATATCTAGCTTCATAGACTCCCTTTTATATTAAAAACTCTTTCACTAGTGCCCGTTATAATACCCTGCTAGAGGTGGGAATGAACAAGGGTACCACATTAGCCGAAACCTCTCAGTGGAGTCCGTACTCAAACTTCCATGCTTGAAAGTACCTAACCTAGATCATATCAATGGAGTACCATGTAATTTTTGTGAACCTCACCATGTACTTATCCACTATCATCCCTCCCTATAATAGTTTCAGAAGCTCTTGAATCTGAACTGAGTGGAAACAGGAAGTGTATTACTTCTCACGAGACAACTGCTCGAGGTCAGACCACAAGTGTGTCGACTAATTGTTTATATGGGTAAAAAGAGTCCCCTAGTACCCAATATCTCCATGGAAATGGATAGTTTATAGTGAAAACACCTAATACATCAGTGTTTAGATAATCATGAAGATATAGAACACTGAATCTAGCCAATTATCTACTACCTGGGGATCTGTATCACTATGGAACCTCAGTAACCTTTGGCACTAGAACATAGAGAGTATGTTAAGCCCGCATAGATCCTTACCTCAGCCTGCTGGTATGATCTGATACTCAATAGGTGGGTGTGCAGGTACCTATCTTCCTAGAGGAATAATATTATTGGATGGACCCTTAAATAAGGCCTTATCACTCCTTAGATCTTCTTCATGATCTGAAACTGCTATACTAACATGATTTCATTATAGAGGCATCTAGAAATTTTTATCAATACTTATCATCTCTAGATGAGAATATATATATATATATAAAATGGGATTATTAGTAAAGAATTAATGTAAAAAAATAAATCCTATATGATGTATGTACCATTGATTGTTGCTGACAATTTATCAGTATGCTGAGTCCACTAACATGTAGTTAAGGTCCTGATGAATGGATACGTCGGTCGTCCGTACCCTCACTAGGTTCCCTGGACAGAGATCCATACTTGAGATACTTTGAAAATGTTGTCATAATCCAAAAGAGATCATTATATTGGGACTACAAAAAACATTTCCCCAAGGAATTAACTACTCTGATACCAATCTATCATGATCCAACCCTAACTGGGGCTCAAGCTGCAACTACCCCAAGCTTACCTCTATAGGATAGGGGGTGACGACAAGGGTCAAGTGATATATCCTAAATGGGAGGCCTTTTCTAGATGTACTTATACACATCCACATGAACATATCAATGAATAATTTCATATGAATAATAATAAAAGATGAAAAAATTATAAAGTAAACCAAGAATTAAAAAGCTCTAGGGTGTATAAGAGTACAAAAGTGAAAACTAAAAAGTTAAGAGAAAAAATATATTCCCAATCAGAAAGATGTACCAACCTGAAAAAATAAAAAATTAATGATTTTGAGAGACCCTAGAACCTAATATGTAATTTCTAACCACCATTTGTTTTCCAAGGAACCAAGTATCCCTAAGCTCCTCTGAAGTCACCATTGACCTATTCATCGTATGCATACAACACGACACATACAGAAAAAGCCCATCTAGGGGTGAGTATATACATACCCAATAGGATACTCCCTAATCTAAATGGGGATAATTAAGAGATATAATATTAATATATAGATAGTAAATATTAAACATGATACAACTCAACCCAAATTAAAAGAAATTAACCTCATCTAACCATGAGGTGATCAACATGCTGAGTAGGTGGACTACCCCTCATGTATATGGAACCCATGGAAAGAGAGTAACCAAATATAAAGGAATATTAAAAAAATAGAAAGATATATATGATCAATAAAAGAATACCAAATGAGAGATAAAGGGTATCTCCATCTCATTTCCCAACTTAATAAAACTTCCACCATCAGTTCCAATAGTCCATCAATGATGCCCAACATCTTGTGAGTCTACCCAAAAGAAAACAATAAAATTCAAGACACAACATAGCAATGTGACACACATTCTAGGGGCCACAATAATAAGGAAATGAACTCATGCCCTGGTATAAAAAAAGGGTTCAACTTTGATGGTAGAGGACCCATGCCCAACCCATTAGTGGGTGAATATCTAGTCATCGAGGACCCATTTCCATCCCAGCTGGAGGGTTCCACTCAAAAGGTTAAAGACCCATGCTTTGTATCTCTAGGACGGTTTCAATATAGGTTATTGAGGACCCATGCCTAGCCTAGATAGAGGGTTCCACTCATAAGGTCCAGGACTCATGCCCTATGTCCGTAGGAGGGTACTACTATAGGTCATCGAGGACCCATGGACAATTCGACTGGGGGGTTTTATTCAAAAGGTTGAAGAGCCATGACATGTATCTACAGGAGGGTTCCGCTCTAGTTCATTAAGGAACCATGCCCATCCCAACTGGAGGGAGCCACTCAAAAGTTTGATAACTCATTCCCTTTCATTACAAGAGCATTCCACTCTAGTTCATCGAGGACCCATACCCAACCCAACTAGAGGGTGCCACTCAAATGGTCTCTGGTGATCCTTCAGGATCACTACCATCATTGATCATAACCCAAATGATTTCCATGCATATAAACTCTTAAATTGTATCCCAAAATTCACTAATATGCGAACCATCACATTCTATGTGAAAAAACACTCAGGACAGTCTACTCACAGGCCAAAATCACAGTCCAAATGAAGGAGATATGAGAGCTTGAAGTTTCCTAGAAATGAAACAAGGGGTACATGGAATTTGAGGGGAACCACATTGCATGTGGTCCTCCTCTATTACCTAGTTGTGTACCTAGAGGCACATGGAACATCAACCCTTGTGACCATAAAAGGAATATTGAGGGTTTACATGGTGTGTTTGAGCCACCTGGGGTCTTGCCTGTTCTCTCTATCCATGTTCATCATGTATGTGTACTTCGATCCATGGATTGTCCATCCACATGGGGTTCCTCCCATGTTCATGACCGTGTTATTATATGATGGAACATGGCATGTGGCCGACTGTACCCATGTTCATGTACTCCCAGAGTTCATGTCCTGCCACTTAAATAAGGTCACATGGCATGTGGGGCTCCCAAATGGAATTTGATACTTTATTATCCCAAATCCTTTCCATCATAGCCAGGGACATACACACTATGTCTTCTTTGGACTACACAATGTGTAGTTAGGATTTTACCTGATGTTCAGATCCATTCTTCATGCTTAATATTCAGAATTCCTAACTTCGTATCCCACCTCAGATCCTCCTAAAATTCTAATACTAGGCCACCATTCATCTTTTCTAGCTATCTAATGGCTAGAAATAAAATCCAAGTTTGGTTTGATGCTTCTTGCATGCCTCATACTGTACCAACCATCACCTCTGTTGTTTATTTGAATTCTGATGCACCAATTGATCTCCTGAAACACCAAAAACCGTCACGTTCATCCCTGATTTGTTTTTCTCTATTTCATATGTGATTTTACAATGAATATGGGGGTTTTATTGGGCATAGTACCAAATGAAAGTGTCGAACCAATTCCGCATTGTCCAATCAATGAAAAAAGTGAAGAATAAATGTAGAAAATCATAAAATAGGTGTAATAAATTATTTTCCAAGTTTTATTGGCCAAATAATATGATTGAGGATATAAAAGGAGATAAATAATGAAAAAAATTAAACCAGTACATATGCACATGACAAGGTTCAATTATTGCAGATAAAAGGAAAAAATTGATCATACTAAACCAATTTCATAAAAAATGGTGAAAACTAGAAATTTATTATTACTAAATAGATATAAGACAATTTTTCATTTAATAACACACTCTTTAATGATTTAGAGGATTCATTTTACTTTCTGCATCTCAATTTATATGGATCTAATGTTCTATCATCATCTAATTCGATTTTCCAATGGATGTGGGTGAGGAATTCCTTGGATCCTCCAATGGATTAGGCATATAAACCTATATGATTCTCCATAACAATGTATTTTTAGGAAATTAGTTTAGGGAAAATTAATTATTTAATTAATTTAATCAATTAATTATTCCACTAAATGTACGGACAATGACAGTTTTATCTGAACAACCCACACCAACTTATTTTAAATCACACCTTGGTTAAAAATCGTGTTCTAGCCTCAATCGTATTCTATGATTTCTGATATGATATTTCATTTAATATTTATCTGATTTTATTTAATAAACTGTGTGTGTAATAAAAAATATATTGAATATTTTTATAAAATTAATTATGGGAACAACAGGCCTTGAAATCACACAACATCTTAGAAAGATCCAAAAATACATGTATACATATTTCAAAGTATTACAAGGAAAAAAATAGGAAATTATAATTTTTCCCATGTTTTGTGACAACTAGGGTTTGGGTTGAGTTTAATATCACATGCCATGTGAGCGAGCCCACACATCATTTCCGCACAACTGACCATCTTGGTATATACATGGGTATATTCCTGAGACCTCGAGTGGTCCCATATGACCTATGGAATAGAAGGACACCACCAAGGATTTATTTTGGTGTACACCTCATATACCCAGAATGGGAATATCATAGATTTATCTCTTAAATAACTATTTATCGTATCTCCAAATTTTGGGATCAAAATTGGAAAAGTTAGTAGTATTTAATAATTAGTTTTTTGTATAGGATGTGATGGGGGTATTTTTTATACATTAGAGATATAGTGCAAGGTGGTATGAGTGGGAAACTCCCTTTGACATGGTTAGATGACATTGATATTTGAGTTTTATCTCCAAATAGTTATCTTGGTCAACACTACCTAGATGGAAAATATGTGTCAGGGTGTGGGTCCAATAATTCCTTTATATATATAGAGTTGTTACCTATCATATCCACTCAGGGAATGGGTCTTATATATACAGAGTTTTTACCCCCTCGTCTATGATTTTAATTATTGATCGTGAAATTATTAGATCATTAATTTTTAATACTTTCACCCTGAATTTTATACAATAAATCCCCACCATTTTATCATTTTTTATATAATTTCATTAATTCTGGATGTTATAATTTTTTTGGAATAAGTTGTAAAAATGGTTTAATTTAGGATCCTAATATGTTATTATCCATTTTATATTTTTTGAAATAAAGACTATGTCTAATTTTGAATGTCTTGATAATTTTCTTTTTCATATAAATCCAATTTTTAGGAATTAATAAAGTTAATATCCAAAATAAGGAAGTATGGAAAATTATAAAGATCCACATAGACAGATTACCCATGTAAAATAATTTAGAAATGTAGTGATCCACTGATAAATGGGAATTCAACTACATAATGATCCATCCATGTATGAGAAATCATCTACACAATATCCACATATAAGACACCCATGTGTGGGAATTTTAAGAGCTCACAAATTTAAATAAATTTCATCTATGTATGAAAATTTGGATATGTGAATCCATCCATTCATACAAAGTAACCTATGTATAAAATTTTTCTACATTGGTGACCACATATAGAAATTTTACAGATTGAAAATAGTTTCTATGTTGGTGACCCACATAGGGTATTAATAGCTACATAATCAAATATTATAGCTATGTGAGAATCCTATATATCTAAAAATTGTGAATCACTAACACTTCAAGGCAAGTAATTGATATTACATTAGTATCCATGCATCCAATCAAGTCCATCCATTTTGAACACATCAAATTAATCAATACAAACACTGTGGATAACTCCTCGATCGAGAAAAAGAAACATGTATCCTGAATTTGAACCCACATATTTCCTAGAGTATTGAATACCATGAAGACCAAGAAAATATTCAAAAATTAATGACCAAGTGGATCTCAAGTGATTTACTAAATCCAAAGGAATGACCTTTTTTAAATGAGGAGGAAGATGAGAATAAAAAAAATGTAAGAATTATTTTTGAGGCTACACTCATATGAACATGTAATGAAACTAGTTTTGAAAATTAAAGAGAGAGAAAAATTCATGCGTGTTGATCTATCCATGTGAGGCTAAACTCACTTGCAACTATGAGATGTTAAGATCTAGGGGAATCTTATTTTATTTCTTTTTTTCTTTATTTTAATCTTCTTTTTCATTTTTCTAGAGATTCTTTTTATTAGTGAAGAAGACGATTTTATCTCTTAAATTTATTATCTTTTAACTTTATCTATATGTTTATTAAATTATATAATATAAAAGTGGATGTTCTATTTATTTAAATTCCACTAGTATGGTCTTTCATTTGAGAAAAGGGTGTTCATCTAGGTTTAGCTACTTTGAGGTCTTTGGTTAGTTAGATCATTTTCCTAGGAGGATTAAAAATTATATCTAGGTCTTCATATAATGATCAAGAAATATTAGGTGTTCTTAAGGTCATTAGGTGTGAATTTAAGAATTTAGATGGATAATTCTAAATAGAAGTAAGAAGAGGGTGTCTGAAGGGTTAAAACTAGTCTATAGCTTAGCTTCTAAAATCTGATGTACATACTTTATTTTTAATAAATCTACAATTTTCATTGACTTTCTCAAATTTTTTTCATTTTATTTTATAACCTTTAAAACCGAAAAATCCATAATTTAAATATCTTCTAACAAAAAACAAAAAGTTAAAATTGGAAACTTATTTTGAAACCTCTTTGAGAGACAACCTTGGGTGCTACTTTATTACATTCCATAGGGGGTTATAATATTGTTGAGTTGAATCCATGATAAATCCCATCATTGAATTTAAAAAAAAATTGGGGACATTTCCTAAGATGAAATAATTTTCTTTTTGTATGACCAGATGTTATAACCCCACTTAATCCCATATAGATCTTAAAATTGACTAAACATATCATTCTAGAGTTAAAATTGAAAAAAATCTGAAAACAATTTTGTTAATCTAGTAAGTGAAATGGATATTAGTGAAAATATTACAATTTCAAACAAATATAGAGAAAAACTATTTGAACTTGACATAGCCATGGTTGATAGAAAAACCCTTAAGAAGTTAGGTTAAAATTATGGAGAACATAAAAATAATAATGAATACCTTAATTCACCTACAAGATTTTAAATCAAGTGTAGACTTATACATCAACTGACAATATTCAATGTAATTCTAGGAGAATATTTAGAAAAAAAAGTTTAAGAATTCAGTTATATATGTGTCAATATAAAACCATATAAATTTAATGATGATAAAATAAATATCACAGAATTACTATTTTACTTAGAAGGAGTGTCTAAGGAGTTGATATTTTATTGACACTCAACTTTGATTAGGTATTATTATTCACACTAAACTTTGATTAGAGATTATAATTAATTAAAGTGATACTTTCTTAAAAAATAATTCCCAACCACTAGAACTACTTTAATTGGATAATTGGTTTGTGAAATTAGGTAAGCTAAGGGGGAAAACATCCTTGAATATTGATAATGATTAAAAGACTATATTTTAGTTTTTATTAAAGTTATAAGAGTTAGAAATTATTAATTAAATAATTTTTTGAAGGATTGTGCTTAAAAGACGGTATCATGACCGATGATGCTATAGGAGGAGACTTAGTTTAGAAATCACAAGCTCCTTTTAGGATTTTTATTGAAATAATAGCCTATAATGCTCAATAATTTACAAAAAAAGAACTTTTATATGTTACATTTTCATAAGAAATACCCAATAATACTTATAGAAATATAATTATTAAGAGTCAACTCAGTGATGTTTCTACCATGGTTTGATCCATGATGCTTTCTAATATCTCAAATCCCAGCCCATACTTGAAACTAGTTTTCCATCACAAATACAGCTTGAGATTTGTGTTTCTAAGTACCACTTTAGTGATCAATTTTCACAAATGAAAGAACCATCTAAAAAATCTAATTTGGTTTTCTAGTAATACCCATTCTATTAAATCATGAAATACCTTTTCAAAGATACCAAAAATTAAATTACCAACATCAATATAGATTTAAATATCATGAAAAACCAAATTTATTTTTCCAAGGATAATCAGGAAGTCACAACCACAACACTTTAATGACAAAGCTAATCCTCAACCTAAAATAAATTCCATCTTGATCAAACCACTATCAAACTATAAAATAACCTTGAATAAAACATGAGGAAACAATATATCATGATGACTACCCTAATAAACCAATGGGGACAACTATGTAAAAAATTTTATAGTATAAGTACTTATATTAGTTTTTGATTACCTTTACAAAATCAAGTGATTCATAGAGACAAATTGAAGTGAAATGTGAGTTACATTAAGCTTATGAGTGATACTAAACTAAAAAAACCACAATATGAAATTTAAACCCTACATATGAACCCATAATTACTTGTGAGAGAACCCAATAATTTTCACCTATTTTGGGATATAATTGAGAAGAGTATACAGATGATAAAATAACTAAAATTTCTAATCCTACTTTTAAATGAAACCCAATATCACAAGAGTAATATTTTATTAAAAATAATAACAAACATTGGAAAATAATGATAGGAACTTATGCCCCCAAAAATAGGGAAAAAATAATCATGAAGAATATAGGGCCCTAATACCCTATCCTAAGAGTACACCCCCTATAAAGAACCCCACCAAGGTTAAATTGGATAATGAAATTCATAATACCATGAGAAAAGTATAAGTGATTATTCACTTACTTTATAGATTGAAAAATTTTCCAAGTTATAATTTTTTTGAAGGATATTCGTCCTCATTAAAAGAAATTCAATGGAGAAGAACGTGTCAACTTTGGAAGGAATTATTTCACCATGACCCAACATGACTTACCAATAAAATGAAATTATCTATGAACCATTACGATTACCTATACAATAGAAAAATCTTGAATTCAAGGATTCCATGTTATCCTTGGAGCCTCCATAAATGTTATCCCGATTCTATCTATTCAACCATACATGTTGGAAAAATAAAATATAATGGAATTTAAATCTAATTAGCCAACTATGAAACAACCAAACCTACTGAAGTTATTAAAAATGTTTTGGTGTAATTCAAAGGAATTATTTTTCTTATTAATGTTTATGTTTTGGATTTCGAAGATGATAGATTCAGTTCCCATAAATCCTTTATTCTTTAGTGAACCTTTTATGAAAACTATAAAAGAAGCCATAAATATTCATAAAGAAACCTTATCTCTTGAATTTAGTGGAAAATCTATTCACTGCAATATTTTTTAATTTATGAAAAAACCTAAATAGAACCATTTTCTCTTCAAGGAAACTTGTTATATTTGTTTTCCACTAATTTATTTCCCAATTTCACATACGGTGAAACTTTAAAAAACTTATTTCAAAATAACTCTTTACTTTTTTCTGAATTTGACTTATATAAGGGAGAAGATACTAATTTTTTTGAGAAATTGAATAAAGATCATATTGTTTGTGATCTAGATTTTTTCTAAATAATTTCATATTGTTTCATGAATACCTAATAGATAATAGAAACTTGTGATTATATTTTTTTATTTTGTTGAAGTGGATGATAGTTTTTTTGGTTAAATAAACCCTAAATTATTTATGACTATTGAAATTATTGTTGGAAACTCAGTTCTTATCTATCCTCTTAAATATTTAATTTCCCTTGAGGAATATATTTTTAAATACACTATAAAAATCCCTCCATTCCCAACATGAATTTGAAAATGAAATTTTTTCGGGAACGATTCATAATGTGATGTTGATATTTTTGAGTAACCAAAACCTCCGTTATTTGATGAAAACAACTCTTCTGAGTTAGAGTTGATATCAACTCTTTGAAAACTAATATAATCCTTAGGTGAAAATGAATGATTACATACAATCATTTATAAAAATATATTATAATTTAAAGCAAACAAACTCATGGGAATCCTTAAAAACCATAATAGAGATTTAGGATTGATGCTAATTAACCTATACAGAATCAATCCTTCTATTTTCATGCACATAATTATGTTAAAGGATAATGTCAAACCTATGATGAAATTTTAAAGTATATTAAATCCAACAATGTTAGTGGTTTTAAAAAAGTAATTAAAAACTTTGATAGCTAATAGAATGATTTTCCCATACCTGATAACCAATCGGTGAGTCCCATCCAAGTTGGTACTAAAAGTGAATCTTCACTATTTTATAGAATTAATTTTGATATATTGTTCATGTTAGACTGAAACATAAGTAGGGGATTCTTATTAATTATAGAAAAATAAATTTTATATCTATGAAATATCATTTCCCCTTCCATTTATTGACTACATTTTTGCAATACTTGTAGGATATACCTAATACTATTTTCAGGATAGATTTTCTGGTTACATTCGAATTCATATTGAAAATGAAGATTAAGAGAAAACAACATTAACATGTACTTTTGGAACATTTACTTAAAGATGAAATATTTTTGGATTTTTTAATCCCCCTGGATCATTTCTAATGTCTATTATTAGTATTTTATATGATTTTTAAAAATATTAATAGAAGTTTTTATGGATGATTTCATTGTTTATTAATCCTCATTTGAGATATGTTTGAAACTTTTTCTACTATTTTTGAAAATTATATTGGAAATTTAGAGTATACATATGGAACTCAATTTGATCAATCTATGTTCAAAATCATTTCATTGATACCGCATTGAAAAATAGTGCGGGATATCAGTTCTATTATTGGAAAATTTGGTTTTCGAAGAAGCTTAATTAAAGAATTCAACAAAACAAATTTTCTAAGTTTTATATTACTTTAAAAGGAGACCCAATTTATCTTTGATGAGAGTTCTCAATAGGAATTTAAGGATTTTATATAAAAAATGATATCCCCAACCATAATCCAATCTCTAAACTAGGTCCTACCTTTTAAATTGATGACTGATGCCTATGATTCTATATTCATGGAGGTTTTAAGTAAAATATTAGATAAAAATTATCATGTAATGTATTATTCCTCTAATAATTTTGATCATGCCCAATCTAATTAAAAAACCACTAAGAATGAGAATCTCAGTATTGTATATTCCTTGGATAAGTTTTGATGATACATGTTGGGATTCAAAGTGATTATTTTTACTGACCATTCTATAATCTAATACTTAATGAAGAAAAATAATGAAGAACCAAGGCTTATTGGAATATTTTTTTTGTTTCAAGAATTTAATATTAGGATAAAGGATAATAAATGAAATGAAAATTTACTGTTTGACTATTTAAGCTGATTTCACAATGCTTTTAATGATGAAGTTCAGATATATCCACCCATTCAAGAAACTTTCCTTTATTAATAATTTCATGCTATTAAGAGTGATAAACAATCATTTTATGATATTTTTAATCATCTGGATACTAGTGAAGCTCCCCATTTCTTCTCTAAGAAATAATTTTCTATGTTTTTAGTGATTCAAGAAGATAAATTTGGGATAGTCCTTACATATGGAACATTAGTGTTGATCCAATAATAAATATATTCAATACAAATTATGAAGTTTAATTAGTCATAAATTATTTTTACATCTTTATATATGGATTTAATTTTGGACCAAAAAGAAACTATATAAAATTAATTGATATGTTTTATTCTGGCCCACAATTTTTAGAGATTATTTTAAATTTTAAAAATATTTGAGAAACTACTAACTCCAAGGAAATATTTATAAAAGAATAAATACCTCAATAATCCCTCTTATTTTGTGATGTGTTTGATATATTAAGTATTAATTTCATGGGTCCATATCCAAATTATTTTAGATATATTTAAACATTACTTTCTATTAATTATGTGTCCATGTGGATAAAATATATTACTATAGGAACCGATGATAAGATATTTGTTACGATTTTTCTTGAAAAGAATTTATTTTCGAGAGTTGGATTGCATAATATTTTATTCATTGACTAAGGGACCAATTTTTTAATATAACTTTATAATCACATTTGAAGTAATATGGAGTTATTTATAGGGTTTTTATACCCTAGGAACCATAAATAAATTGATTTTTTTATTTTTATATTAGATAAATCAAAAATATTTCGGGAAAAAAATGTACATCCAAATAGGATTGACTAGAGTTTGATACTAGATGATGATGTTAGATAGTATATAACAACTCGTAAAATTCTAATAAGAATGTATCCTTTTATAATTATGTATTAAAATGTTTTCACTTTCTTGTTGATTTAGAACATAAATCTTTTTGGTTTGTTAAAACATGTTACATGAATCTATTTTTTAATGTGACAGAAAATAAATTTTGTTTACAGAGGCTTTAATAAATAAATAAAATGTATATTAATGTTATAGATTTTAAAAGGAGAAAACCAAGGATTTTTATGATTGAATGATCCTTAATATAATTATTTCAGAAAATTGGGAAAATATCTGCTATTTTATTTGATACTAATGCTATTTCTAGGTAAATTTTGTTCCAAATGGACTAGAACTTACCTTTTTTACTGGTGGTTTTACCTTTAATTCTATACAGATCAAATAACCAGACATGGTATCATTATTTACTATTAATGGGAATATATTAAAATTCTTTATATTGTGTTTTTGTGATCCTCTATGAGAGGAGGTTCACTTTAGATAATCCAAGTATAATGAAACACTAAGTTTTGTCACTCCTTACTTATTTTCTTTATTTTTTCCATTATTTTTGAGATTCATTTTTCCTTAAAATTATTTTACAATGAGGAAATTTCATAAAATATGGGTGTTCGTGGGGGGGGGGGGGGGTGGGTGGGTTGAGGAAAATCCTTTTTAGGTTAATATTTTTTGTTTTTATTTGTTATTTTTTCTTACATTTTCTTACATTTTTTTGTTTTTTCTTTAACAAGTTTTTGTTTTTTTGAAAAATTGTAAAAAAATTCATATCCATGTGATCTTTGAAACCCATGACCAAAAGTGAACTAGTTTGACCCACGAAACTGAATTTTTAAATGAAATTTAGTTCAGATTCAAAATTATGGATACTTTCATGAAAATACCACAAATATTAAAATCCCATTCCATGAATCAACATCTAATTTTGAAAACCATCCTATTATTCTTATAAAACATTCTTGAAATATTTTAAATGCTTTCCTAATTTCTTAAGTAAACTAAAATATGCTTATTCTAACCATTATTTTCTTTTTTTTCTATCAAAACTAAATGGATTTGGGCACTTGTGTTTTAAATGATCAAGTAGATTGAGTGATTTTAAAAGTACCTTTTCAAAAAAATAATTTTAATCTATAATAACTTTGAATTTAATCTTTTTGATCCCCTATTATCCATGTAATACCTTGTTATGTAACCAAATTACAAGCTAGTTTTCCTTATATACCTACTCTATGAAGTGAAATGATTGATCTAATTGAGATTAAGTGTGGGGGAAGATATTTTTTGATGTGATGCATAATTTTTGGATTATTTAGGAGAAATATCAATGTATGAAGGTATGTGAGTACTACTTAAAGAAATTCTTTATTATTATTTTCAAAAGTATAATTCTATAATATTTAGAAGCAATATGAATGTTTATAGATGCTAAAAATTTAAAAAAACTAATTTTTTGAAACTAAAAATAGTTGGTATCACTCTAAAGAATTTATGGAAGTCAATTATTTCATATGAGACTAAAAATATACGTCAATACCTTTAAGCATCAAACATTGATAGATTTTGAAAAAGATACACATAAAAAAGGTAATTAAATATTTTAGGGTAGTCGAGTGGAATGTTTTATGCTACTAAAATAATAAATGGTGAACACTATCCCTAAAGTTGCTGGAGTTAATTTTATTCTGAGGTGCATGTGGAGGAGACCCTTTCTTGTGTATAAAGTAAATTTTTACCTTTTTAATTTATATTATATCAAATCCCTCCTTATTCCTAAAGAACACTTTTTATATTAGAATCTTACCTATGGTATGCTTGTGAGGATAACTAATAAAGTCATCATGATAAACACAACCCCTTAACTCACATTGGATATCGATTTAGGGACTTTTAAATCCTATTGAGACCCTTTATTTTTTTATGATATGAACTTGTTTTCATCAAAATATTAATCCACATGATGAGGGAAAATTCAAGTTAGCTAAGTGTTTTGTTTTCATGGGTAGATGTTTGAAGTAGAAGTTGATCGAATGAACTAAATAAAATATTTAAAACAATGGTTATGAAGGAATCATGATAGTTTTATTTTCTTGTACTTAAAACCATGGATCTCATGGGATCATGTCATGAAATTATTGTGGTATTAATCCGAATTCTTACTTGCCTAGGGATCCAAGTATCAAGTGTCAAGGAATTGGTAGACCATTAATTTTCAATATTATCACCCTACATTTTAGTGAATATATTCCCACTACTTTAACAATTCTAAATGAATTTCATTTTTTATATCTCTAGAATATTTTTTTAATACTTTGTAAAAATGGATTAATTCATGATCTTTATACATTCTTATCAATTTTCGAATTATTTGTATAAAGAATATATTTTGTTTTGAATTAATTGATAATTCCCTTAGGATTACAAATCCCATTCTAAGAAATTAAGAAAGATAAATGCTGAAATTGAGAAGTCTAGAAAATTATACATATCCATGTATTCAAATTACCCATGTGTTGAAATTTAAATATGTTATGATCTACCCACATATGATAATTAGGCTATTCAATAATCCATCCAAATTTGGGAAATTATCTATTCATGATCCTTGTAAATGATCATCCACATATGGTAATTTTTGGAGCTTAAACTTGTATCAAAATTTCACCAATATATGAGAATTTGACTTTGTGAATACAAACATATATGAAAAGTATCAACACAAAAAGTTTGACTATATTGGAAACTACATGGTTTAATTTCATGGACAAAAAATTATTGCTATGTTGTAGACCCATGTAGTGGACTATGGGAATTGTAAATGAATATTCTAGCTATGTGTGAATCCTCTATAAATAAAAATTAAGAGTTAAATACACTTTGAGTTGAGGATTTTCAATCCACATTAGCATTGAAGCATCGAATCAGAGTAATCCACGTGGAACACATCGAATTAAATGAGGAGAATTGTGTGGAGAAACCCTCAGGTGAGATATGGAAACCTGTAGAATAAATTAAAACCATATATTTTATAGATAATTGAAGACTATTTTGATCATGAAAATATTCAAAATTAAAAGACCACAATGATTTGGGGAGTTTAACTAGATCCAAAGGATGATTTTTTTAAATGAGGATTAATAAATGACTATGTATAGGGGAAGATAGATCTGAGGGTGTACACTCTAATGTACTTTTAATTTCACCACTTATTAAAATAAAATTGGTAGAGAACTTAATGTGAGATAATATAGACATGTAAGTCTAAACACCCTAGAAACTATGTGCAGTGGATAAGTTAGGGAAGATTTATTTGAGTCTTTTGTTATTTATTGTAATATTCTTTATAACTATATTGCATATTTTTTTCATGATTAAATAAGGTGTCTTTTTATTTAACTTTTTATATACTAAAATTCATTGGATGGTTATTTATATCTATGATAGAAAATTGGATGTTCTCTTTGTTTTAATTTGTTTGGAAATGTCTCACCTTTGAGCATAGAGAGTTTATCCAGGTTTATCTACTTGGCGGTCTTTGAGTTTTCATAACAATTTACTATGAGGATTAATAATTATATTATGTTCTCGATATAATTTCTAGATAATATTAGGTTTACTTATTAAGGTCTTGAGGTATTTATTTAAGAATTTAGATGAGCAATTATAAAGATAATAATGATATGTGTGTATGAAGGGTTGAAACATGTTCATAGTTGCTGCTTCTAAATCCAAATTACACACATCATTTTAGATCTAACTATAATTTTCATGACCTTTTGAAAATTGTTTTCAATTTATTTTTTCACTTTTAAACAAAAAATAACCATTTTAAATAACTTCTAACAAAAAATGTAAAAAATGTCACAATGGAAACCAAATTCTACTATGTCCTCAAGAATATTTTGTGATGTTACCTTAGACTACGGGCATCAGGACTATACTAACACTTATTTCTATGGGAAAACTCATCATCTATTGTTGGGTGTAAAGATAAAGAGTTATCTCAAAATCTATCATTTTCTTTTAAATTTATGTGATTATATTTATTCGATGGGGTTCTTTCACCTTTATTTGTCTCATGGGTTGAGATGACAACTTTATTATACATCTTAACTTTTGGTTTTTGGGGTGTTCTACTAGGTATGTACAAAATCACCCTTTTATAGTAGATAAAAAACAATTATATGATGAATTTGGTAGGACTGGTGTTGGTTGATCTTAACCGTACTCAGTGGTAATGATAATAGGCATTAGTCTGAAACTAAGTTCATGAGTAGGGATCTTTCTCCTAAATAGTTATTAGTTTGGGACTCAATTTATTTTCATTTTGGGTGTGTATTTTTAATATTTTATACTTTGGATATATTTACATTTATTATATTATGATTTATCTTATAGTATAAAACATTCATTATTTTCCTCTTGGGTTGGTAAAAAATGTATTATTTAGTTTGTTTATGGAATACATATAGGTGTGTGTGTACATGTTAAATAGGATATGACCTCATATTTATCTGATATTCCTAATTGATGCTAGTAACCTACTCTTAGGATATTATAAGTAGGCTTGGGATGGTGAACTCAGCTAACTTCGGGACCAGGAGGGGCTTCAGTGGGTTTGGTTCAGTCAAAAGTGGTTAGATAAGAAAATAAAGGTAAGCCTAGTGCAAGTTATCTAAATCATTGATCGAGGAGCTTAGGGTACTCAATCACCCATGGAATATTTAATATAGGAATTCTTGTCCCAACATCCTTTATTGTTACATGGAGTTGGTGGAATCTGAGAAGAGAAGTATTGGATTGAGTTAGCATGGAAGATATTTTACCAGATCTGGATGGACTAGGTCCAAGAGTGAAATTGGATTTGTAAATTCTAAGAAGTCCAGTGAACTGTTAGTAGGTTGTATAGGAATAATATTATAGGAATGAGGGGATTACATAGAAATATTTTGAGGTATTGTTCTTTGAAAAATTATATCCCAAGTCATTGAGGGAGGAGAGGGACAACGAGCTTATGAACTTGGTGTAGGTAGAGAGCTTAATCATTTATTATTCTGTAAGTTTCACAAATTTTATGTTATTTTAACCATTTTTTTGTGGGAGATGATATTTCTAAGGTATGATGATTCTAGGATTTTTTATGGAATGTTATTAGGGTTAAGGTAAGAATATTTCAATTGAATACATTTTAAGAGGTGGTAAACTAGAAACTGATAGTAGATTAGAACATAGAATATGGGAGTATACTAATATTGATAGTGGTGTCTAGTGTGACATGTTGTAGATCTCAAGGTAGCTGAAAGTGGATACATGATGGGTCCTTACAAGGGAGAATAAGTATAGGTTCCATGATGCCACTACATAGTGGTTCGTCAGTGATGAGTTTCTAATGTAGGAAGAAAGGGAATATTCAAGCCTAGTGTGATCGATCACCTAAGTAGTATCTGACATTTGGATAGATTGGATATCTTGATTTGTTTTGTTAGGTGAACTCATAGTCAGGTGTGGGTCATGGATTAGGTCAAACTTATACATCTAAGGTAGGGATGAGAGCAGTATTAGGTGACGAAATCTAGGATATGAAAAAAGTATTGGATGTGGTAGTGTACGTGACACCTAATAGTATAGAAAATAGATGAAAGTTTGTGTGAATATACTAGGAAAATATTATTTAGGGAGTGTATCTTCCATTCAATTTCATACGATATATATGACTCACTAGAAACATGTCGATGATTCATTGATAGTAAGAGGTATTTATCTGTGTTGAACTTGGTTTTGTATAATGGGTAATGGTGCATGATATTAATATGTGATAAATGAAAAAACAATATTATGGTTGAGGTATAGGAATAAGATATGATTTATGATAAATGCGTAGTGAAATTAGGAATAGGGTATGATGTAGAATGATTATAGAAGTTGAGTATGACATTGGATGATTCTTGGAATTAGTAATGATGTGTGCTGAAATTTGACATCAGGTATGCTGTATAATGATTGTGGACATCTTGTATAATGAAATATGGAAATGAGAATCAAGTATTATATGAGATGAAAATTAGGATTGAGTATAATATGGGATATAAGTGAGAATTTTATGATGATGAATGACAATAATGATGATTGATGGTTATGTGTAGATAGCTGGTACAAGTGAAATTTGGGAAATTGGAAATGTATGAAATATTTATATATTAGGTTGTTTTTTTTGAGATGAGACCAATAAGTTAATTCATACAGTGGGGAGATCCCACATAAGGGATCATTCAGGTTTAATTGGGTAACATGGGGTGACTTGGGGAAGGTTATGGGAATCGAGTAGGAATAGATTGAGTGTGGTAATTTGGTATGATGCATGAAGTATTGTGTCATCTGGTATGATGTAGAATGATTGGGGACACCGACTATGATGCAACATGTAAATAGGGATCGATTATGATGTGGGAAAAAAATGAACAGTGAATATAAAATGGGATATAAATGAGCATTGGTATGATGATGAATGGAAATAATGATGATCGGTGGTTATATGTGGATAACCGATGCATGTGGAATTTGGGATGTCAGATAGGTATGAAACTGTTATCTATTAGGTAGATTGGTTGAGATGAGACCAATTAGGTAATTCCTATAGTGGGGAGTTACAAAATATGGGATCATTCAATTTTGATTGGGTTTCTAGGGAAACTCAGGGATAGAGAGATATGATCAACACAATCTCGATTTTTTAAAATGTGGCATGTGTGAACATGGGTTTTATTAATAGTGGGTTAGTATGTGGAACAAAATATTTTAGGGATGATCTATCATATAGTATAAAAGTTTTAAAGGTTTTATTTTTTTGGAGTGAATATTTATGGTAGATATTGGAGAAAATATGTGAATTTGGACCCTATAGTGGTGTCAGTATAGGCCGAGGATATCATATAAGGGGATTTTCTATGATATAGGATTGTGTTTTTGTGAAATTATACTATAGGTAGTATTTATAATAATTTTTATGGTAACACGTTTATTTTGGGTGTAATTTTCTAAAATTAAGGGTTCATATGATTTTTGGATAAATTTGGGTGTATTTGGGAGTTGTAAAAGAATTCTAAATAAATGTAAAACTCATGTATGTAAGGGTCATTATATATAAACGTTACCACAGACATGATACTTAATGTTTATGGGTCATGATATATAAATTTATTCTTGTAAAGAGTTAAAAAATATCTAAGTAAATACATGAAGGCCACCCAATGATTCTATAATCTTTCAAGTGTGAAGAGCCGTATGATACATAAGGGTAATTTTGGATATGTAAAAGTAACTACGTGGTAAAGTAAATATGTAAAAGTCTCATTATAATTATAAATAAAGGTACCCTGATAGGTAAGATTCCACTTATATTTGAAAAATGGCTAAGTGTGGGAAGTAACCTATGATATCGAAAGGTGAGATACCTAAATGTGAGATAAATAAGGGTCAATAATTACCACGTGATACTTAAGGATTTCGAATTTTGTTGATTTTGATGAAAGGGTGATTTGTAAGGGTAGTTCCCCATAATATAATGGTTATTTTGAGCATAATGTTAAAAAATGGTAAAGTGTTAGAGAAACTCGATGAAACATAATTTATGACATATATAGGTAATTTTAGGACTCTTGATATGTAAGGGTCCCAATTTTTTTGAAATTTAATGGGTGATATGTAATGGTAATTTTATATGTAAGTGTGCCTATACATTATGGCCATGATGTTCATGAATTTTTATGAATGTTGCGTAAAGGGAAATGATATGTAAGGGTAATTAGGGGTGTTTCATAAGGTCCCCAATACATAAGGGTTTAAACATAACAATAATAGAGATAAAAAAATTAGGTTTGACAAATTTTTTCTATATTTTTCTAAAATATTTATTTTTTGATTTATTAAGTATAAATGGAGAATTAGAGCCTTTTCATTTAGAATAAAATTGTTGTGACCAAGTTATCATGTTTCTCATTTCTCATTGCTTTTTATAGGATCTTAATCAGTTCTTATTAGATATTCATTTGGTCTATTTTATGGAGTAGTTGTGTATAAGGCCAATTTATCTAGAGTATTAATTTATAGTTTCCTTCATAATTTACTCAGTTTATTTTAGTTATAACCTATATAAATTATTTTTTTATATTAAATTTTTTATTTCTATTTGATCCTCATTGGATAGAGTTTCTTAATGAGTGGAATCTAGCATAATCTTGGTACATAGTGACTAGTTATTTCATGTGTTATAAATGGGTCTATGCATTGTGTAATAAATGTACATGTGTAGGGTCTTGTGGGAGATCATAAATAAAACCACATGGGGTTTTTTATTTTTTTAAGAGGTACTTGAAGGTAGTCTTGTGCGGAAAATGAGAGTTTGTCCCGGTATATATTTAATTTCATTATGGTGTGGTTTAACAATTGAGTGGGTAAGATTCAGGTCGTTGTAAAGAGGTGATTCATGTGATGGGTTGATTCATGTGTATTGTTATTTACATGATGGGTGCAACCCGTGTGATGATGGATGATGTTGATGACAAGGAATGAGGAAATGAGTGCAACAACCCCCAATATAGTATCCCAAAGATAGTAGTTAATTTACTACATTTCTATAGAATATAATAGATCACATTACACATGATCTGACATATTTGTAGTCTTCGAAGAATAGATACATACAAGACTCATTCCCTATATTTGAAAATATAAATGAAAAACATAATAACTTTGTAATAGCATTATTATTCCTTATAACATATCCTCAAATTTATTCTAGGTTCTATAATGGGTTACTTAGGGAAATGAAAACAAAACAAAATGGTGAGATCATATGATTAGTATGGGTAACACACCATAGAAGCTAACATGGAATAAACAAGGAATGATTAATATTCCAAGAATAAATAATAATCAAATATATCAAATAACTAATAGTTGAGTATAGAAAATATTTATGAATGACATAAAAAAATAAAGAATCACATGCATAATAATAAATATTTTCCTAGTGATGGAATGTGTAATGTTAGACATCTAAATCTTTCCATAAAATCCTTTTTCTAGGACATCATAAATTGTTAGGTCCACTAGATACCATGGGGGGAGGGTGGTGAATCAGGGTATGAAAAATTAAAACGACTTCCACTATTGATCTTGTTTTATTTTTAGAAAAAACTCTCTTATCTCTCTCCTTCCCATCGAAGAGTATAAAATAATAATAAAGAATATATAGGACATAAAAATTTTACTTGGTGCACCCCCATTGAGCTACGTCCAAGGAGCATACACCGGTGATATGACGATGTACCAAATCCACTATAAGCACACTGCTATTTACAAGTTTAAAGTGGACTCCCTATCCCTCCTGGTTTACAACCACTCACAATTGGATAACTAACTGGTCCCTTAATTGAAGTGAGATCACTGATTCTTTAGAAGATCCACTCATAGTTTATAAACTTGAAGGTCCTTTCATTATCACTAATGAATGCATCCTCCACTGTATGTAGATGCTCTATTAAATTCCAAATTTTATCCAATAATGAATAACCCTTTTCCACTGATCCCTAGGAAAACTCCCTTATGAAATACCATCACAATTAACCCTACTTCATGATGGTACCAATTTAACTTAGCTCAAACAAGACTTCGTGAAGTCCCTGCCTCTTCGCGAAGCACACACCTTCGTAGAGTTCACTACCTCATAGAGCACACTTCTTCAAAAAGCTTAGAACTTTTCAAAGCTCAATAATTCACCAATATTAGGCCATCATAGAGCTCAAGACTTCAAAAATTGACTTCCTTCATGAAACTCACTGAGCCAACGTGGAACACACCACTTTCACAGAGCTAGATTAGCCACCGTGAAGCTCCTTCTTTCACGAAGCACACTACCTCCACGGACCTACTTCGCACTATGAGAGAAACCCATTTTTTTGGAAAACTCTCTAATTCTCCTGATGGGGTTGAGGCCTATTTATAGTTGATTCGACTGACCCTTGAACCTTTCGTGTATAGTCACCACCATGTCATCTCAAATCGCGAAGCTCTAAAATTTCTTCCTAAATTCTCTATATCGCAAAGCACCAATTTTTTTTCAGATCACAGAGCTCATCATAATTGACGAGCATTCTGTCAATTCCTTGGTGCCTTCTCTATGAAGCTCCAATCGCAATGTTATTCACCACCACAATTCTCTCTCTTCTTCCATTCACGAAGCTCATCATAATCTTGAATAGCACCGTAAAATTTCTTCATGTCTTCGCGAAATCTACATCAAGAATCCCATTTTTGCAAAACTCATTCCTTTGCCATATTTTTATATGGTCTTAAAGGAAATACATATTTGACGATGCTCACCAAACTCCAAAATTTGGACCCCAAAAATTTGGAAAACATTTGAAAACAGTGCCACCTTGTATATTCTTTTTTTGTAACACCTCCAGATCTTCCATTCCTTTTTCATGGTTCTTTGTCAATATGGATTTTAAACAACATCTCTAGAACATGAAAATTTACCATGGAAACCTGAATGGTTAACGAACACAACCAACCCAAAAATGTTGCAATGTTACCTCGAGGGATTTTTTTCCCAACATTACTAAATAGGCAAGGTATACACCAAATACATTTGCTAGTTTGTCCCATGAATCATGTCAAAGTATTGAGGGGAAACATAATTTGAAGCTCTACCCATCTATAAAAATTAAATTGCATTCATTATTTGAAATAAATAGAAAAATAATATAATACATAATATGTAGGAATTTTTAATCGATAGATAACCATATTAAAATAACAAGTATATGGAATGTCAATATTTCTTTATTCAATAAGTGGAATAATTTTCTTAGTAAGTACCCCTCAAACGAAAACATTATATAGTAATGGGTATATGGTTAATAAAATAAAATAAAATAATATAGGAATATTATATATTATATATATTATTCCCAAGGGATTAAATTACTTGTGTATAAAGGCAGAAAATAAACTCAAGATAGAGATTCAAATTGATAAATAACATAATTATAAGAAATAGGAATAAGAAAAAAGAACCCTTACAAAAAAGTATATTATGAACTATAAATTCATAAGCATAGAAATGGCACCATAAATTTATCATAAGTGAAAGAAAAATAGTAAAGAAAACTCACAAGAACTTGGTCTTGAGTCTTATAATAATAAATATAAAATTGAAGAACAATACATGAATAGAATAGAGATTCCAAAAGAAAAATATTATGTTCTTATTAATTCCATTTTAAAATAAAAATTCAAAAAATAATGGGAATATAAATTACTTTGGAAAACCCTGAATACTTATAGAGGATACCTCATTAGGAAAAATGGATATAAAATCCAGGAAGAGGATTTTATGTAGAGAAATTTAAAAATTAGATTCTTTTCACACTTTTATAAAAGAAGTAAAAAATGATCAGTGTGAAAAAAATAAGATTAGATTTATAATTTTTAAATTAAATCAATTTTAATTTAAAATTAAATGAATTAGTTATTTAAGAATAGAGTATAATGTTCAAAAAATCATATAAAGTACATGAACATAGTGTAGAATGTTCCATTAGAAAGGATGATAATTATTCTTAACAATTTCCTATTTTTATAGAGAATGAAATATATAAAAGAAGGATAATTTTATGTAAAGGTGTTATTTTTATAGTCAAAAACAGAAAATACTTTATATAATTGATAATTTTCAGAATGATAGAAACTTATAAGAGCATAGTCGAGTAAAAAGTTTATGAATCAATGATTAGGAAACCGAGACAACAAAAACCCTACCTTGTATTAATACTTGTACATATGTGATCTAATATTCCTCATAATAAAAATAGAGTCATTTAATAAATATTTCAAAACCTAATATATATTTATTATATTTTATTAATATTTTATATTCATTTATTACTTATTTTTAGTTAAAATTCATCACCTCTATTAGTAATTTTAAACATTCCTTGTATTTTTCTGAAATTAATACCAGTTATTATTCCATGTTCATGTGTTTATAATCTCAATAATACTCAATGTACTACAATATAATTTCAATAATGATTTTTGTTGTTTTAGGTTCACTCCATGTGTGTTTTTAGTATGGTTCTTCAAGATGAATTCAATGATACACCTGTATCAGTAATTTTTGATAAATAAATGGTGAAATATAAATAATGAAATAAATATTAATATCACCATTACAAAAGAAATTATATTTACTTTTCAATACCATATCATACTATTAATTAAGTTTACAAAACCACCAATGATGAAAATTAATAGCATCATTCATTTTGGTTGTTGAACCAAACCAAATATGAACATGCTAAAATCTAAAAATGAGTTTGATTATGATGTGATTTTATTATAATATCATTATTCTAGAAGCATAATTATATTATTTTTATATTATTAAGGATATAAATCATAATTTATATGTGGAAAATGAATAATATAAATGATAATATAAGAGTTTATTAATTAAAAAGAAAAACTCATACCTCCTTATTGATAACTTTATGGTTTTGAAGGAATTTGGGTAATCTATATGGACTAGAAGATACCCAATGTGGGAATAGATTATTAGGGAATAAGATATGGTAAATTATTCAGGGAAATTTTAATTTTAAGTATGTATTTTATGAGGTGTCAATGGGGTCCTTTTTTAAGTGAGTGGAGTTTCATTTTTGTAAATACATATTACTTAATATAAAAAATTCATATTAAAGGGAAAAGATCCAAATTTTAAAAATAATTATTTTAATATGAGGGGTGGATAAAAAAGTCTCATAAAAATAATTATATAATTTTTTTTATATTTTATGATCTTATCCCTTATTTTAACCCTTTTACAACATTTTTCCCTTTATCATTGTGATTAACTCTTACCCATGTAAATTATTTTTATGGAAAAATGAAATTGAAATTATTACCAAATTTGTAAATAATGATTACAAATATTAAATCATTTTAGTTATATTTAATTTCAAAATTCTATAAAAACTACTTCAATATAAGTTCATGTATCACAATAAAGTTATTTTTTTATAAAAAATTCATTTTTAAATATAAATATGAATTTACACTTATTTGGGACAGTAGTATGGATTATCACGAAATTTATTTCTCTATAATTAAATAACAGAGAGTAATTTTTATTTTAAATCCTATCCAAAACTAAATGGAATATTTTTAATTCTTAATTAATAGAAAATACCAAATCTATTTTTTATTTGAATAAAATATATGTTAGGTTCCAAAATGTAAATCACATGTTTTTAAATTCAACATATTGTTTGTTGATGAATTATTTTACTCATTATACACACTTTTTACTAAGAAAATGTTTTCATAAATTTTTATGTTACACTTACATCATGATGATGTCATAAAACATATAACTTTTATAAAAACTGTATTGTTTACTATTCACTCAAAAAATAAACTTTTCTAGAAAAAACCAAAAAATACACCCTACAATAAATTTAAATGTATAAATCAAATAATGATTCCAATTTTAACAAATATAAATCCTAAATTTTTTAAATATAACATTTAAAATAACTCATTAATAAAAACAGTTTCTAGTCTATAATATTAATGATATAATATAATATATGTTGTCTAATAGTATTTGGGATATAGTGTTTACCAACTATAGTAGAATCTTGGGTTTTAAATTATCTCCCCATTAAATAATTTTGTTTTTAAATTTTTGATATAATTTATCAAGAAAACAATGTTAGTAATTCTTCATTAATTCCTCTTCAAGTTTCCTTATTACATACACTAACTTATTATTAACCCACAACACTTTCACAAACCAAGTTGTCTAATTAAACAAAAATTTCTATGAAGTGAAAATAGTCTTGATAGGTTATTCATTATAAGGAAATTTAGGTTCCAATTATATTTCATTAGTGGTGATTACATGCATTGGGGATAAAATTTACTTACTCAATAATCAAACATACAAAATGTCACATACTTTAGAGAGGTTTGGTGGAATAACCAAATAATTAGACACAAATCCAATTTTTTTTTTAAATTATCAAATGTCTTGATGTAACTAAGACTTATTTTACCCTTCTTATTGGTCCTTTTTCCACCCTTCCATGTATATGAATTGAAGAATACATGATCCCAAATGTGAAATTCCAAGTCATTCCACTGATTATCAGAATAACTATTCTATTTTCCTGGAGACATCTTGATATGATATTGAAGAATTATCTCATTTATATATGAATCCACAATATTATTTGGTCCAACTAGATTAATTTCTATAACTTCATCTCAATAAGTTAGAGTATGACATCTCTACATGAAAAATTATTCACATGGTGTCATTTGAATGATTGAATAGATTATATTATTGTATAAAATTCCTAAAAGAATAGACACTGGACCATTCCAACATGAAAATAATGTGATCATGATTTCAATATGTCTTAAAATGTTTTAATAGTCTTTTTAAACAACCCTTCAATTTGAGTTTGATAAAAATAACTCAAATGTATCTCAATTTTAAGATCTTTGTGACGAATTATTAAAAACATTTATGTGAATTGAGGGCCAGGATTTGAAAATATTAATAGATTTTCACCATGAATTCTCACAACTCCATTAATATATATCCTTACAAGGAACTCAGGGGGTAGATCCTACCTAATTTTTAATAAATATTTAGAATTTTAAAAGTGATCTATAATTACCCATATAACATCATTCCTCATAGGAGTCTTCAATAGTATAGAAAAAAGTCGATTTTAAATTTTCCCCACCCATGCATTGGTATGTGGAGAGGTTTCCTGGTCCCCTTAGGATTTTTCCTCTCACCCTTTACCAGTTTTTATACTAAACATATTGAAATATAATCATAAATTTACCACATTACATTTCCCACTAGAAATGTTCCCTTAAATATATATACATATTGGTTCTACTAGGGTGTATATTGAAATTTGAGAAACAAGCTTCCCCATGTAATTGACTCTTCAACTCATGTATGGATGGTACTGAAGGTATATTTTCAAATTTTAACACATGATATTCGTAGATAATATCAGGAAATATACCATAATTAATAGATTTAATTTTGTTTTATAAACTCTTTTAACCATGTTGTAATTTCTTTATCATCTCTGGAAAATATGGTTTGGAAATCACTTATAAAAGGAATTATATTTCCCTTTCCCAAATAATTACTATGCCCAAATTTACCAAATCCATACATATATGATCCTTTTCTTACCTCATCATGGTCCCAAATCCATATTCCTTTACACTAAATTCATCAACCACCTTATTTTCCTCCCTCAGGTGGTAATTTATCAAGAAGTCACAGTTGTTGAGTTATTATATCTATCTACTTTATCTCATACTGAGGTACTTCTATGAAATTAAACACTTCAAACGTTTTTTATCCAGATATATATATATAGATATATACATGTTATATATTTTCCCCCTAGATACCATTTCTACACATGTTTAAGGAAACGATTACAACTGCCAACTCAGGATCATGATTCAGAGAGTTTTATCCATTAATATTTAATTTTATTAATTTAAAAGCAACCAATATATCACTTTTCATAAAGACACAATCGAATCCATTCCTCAAATCATCAATAAGTATATAAAATTATTTTTTTACTGATGATAAATTTAATGCTATTTCATTGAAAAATTTCTTCTTTAGCTTCTCAAAATTATATAAAAAATTCTTTGACTATGTAAATTTGACCCCTTTACTTGTAAACTTGGTTAACATGACAAAAAATGAAGAAAAATTATGAAAAAATCACTAATAGAAACCTACTTAAGATAAGGAAACTACACATCTATGTTATATTCATTATTGTTGGCCATTCATTGACTACCATTATCTTTGAAGTATTAATATATATTCAATACTTAGAGATAATATATCCATGAAAAAAACATCCTCGAGCCAAAATTCACACTTTATGAATTTACTAAATAAGTTATTTTCTCTAAGAGACTTAATATTGAACCATAAATGATCTTTATACTATTCATTTATTTTTTAGTATGCCAAGATAACATTAATAAATACCATAATAAAGTTACCAAGATAATACTTAAGTATACTATCCATTAGATCCATAAAAATAGAGATGTAATTAGTTAGCTCAAATAGAATTACCATAAAATCATAATGTTTATACCTATTTTGAAATGCCATATTTGGTATACTACCCTTATTCACACTTAAATGATGATTAACAAAATGATGATCAAACTTTGAAAAGTGTTAGTCTCCTCGAAGTTGATTAAATAAGTCATAAACACACAATAAAGAATATTTAAACTTTATAATTATGGAATTTATTTCCTATTAATTGATTTAATACCACATAAAACCATCCTTATTTTTTAAAAATAGGATAGGGAATCCCCTTGGTAAAAAAATACAGTATATGGATCCCTTAACAAATAACTCCTATAGTTTATTATTTAATTCCACAAATTCTACTAGATTCTTTCTATATGGAGTCATAAATATATGTTTCTCATCATATATTAGTTCATGAAAAAACTCAACTTCATTCTCAAGTGTATGTCTATGTAATTATTTCATAAATACATCAATGTATTCTTGCAAAACTGGTACATTATACATTCCTAATATATCCTTTTATCTATATATTGTTCATATTCTTGCTCTTCTTCCAAAATTTCTCTATGTTTAGAAACCAGGGGAGGATCTAGAAAAAATTAGACAATGAATTACTCTATCTAAAAATAAATAATATTATTCCTCTTGAACAAATTATAATATCCATCACTTGATAATAAATTCTTTCATTATAGTATAAGATCCAATCCATACCAAAGAGTTTTTCACAGTCAACCATAGTTATACAAATCAAGTTTGAAACTATAGAATATCTATGTGTCTCAAAATACACTTATTGATATATCATCAATAAAATTAAAATTCCATTCGGTTTTCTAATTTACAACTCCTTTATGAGTATTCTAAGGGTGATTTAATGTTCACAGAAAAAATTCAAGATAGAAAAGTTTGTAGATCTAGAATTAATGATTTGGGAATTGGTTTGAATAATACCATATCTTCTTATTATCAAAGAAATGGATATTGGAATATTATTTTTTATATTCAATGGTTTGATGTACTTTATCTCTACAATTAAATAAAACTCCCATTACCCTTATGAATGTCTAAAAGTTTTCTTTCCAAAATATTTACATGTTTGATATTCCATGCTTCCCTTTCCCCACTTCCCCACATTCTTCTTAACAAGGTAGCCAACCATCATAATCTTCTATTTATTTACTTTGAAAATATAAAGCTTAGAAAAAATTCTTTCTTTTCCTTGATGGCACTTGATTATATATCCTCAAATGTTAAAAATGTCTTAGGGACTAATTAACTTAAAGTAATTTGACTTATCCCTTAATAGAAGTGATAAATCTTACTTTAATTATTAAATACATTTTTCGTAACATGGCTTGCTAACCTTGTAAATTTGGTCTCATAATAATCAATAATTTCATCCCACTTTTTTCTTATATTTAAAAATATCTTTCAATATCATATCTTGGATCACACGAAATGTATTTTGTTGAAAACTAACACCTTAAAAATCTTATATTCCGTACTATCTATCTATTCACAACTTTAGTGTTTTGAGTCAATGACCATGACTGATTAAAATCCACCATTAGATGATAAAATATCATGATAACCTTACCACTTTTAAAATTTACATAAGAGAGAAATATATTCCCAAGGTACTTGATATGCTATTTATCTACGAATGGAAAAGTAGTTATATTGAATAATACCGGTTTCTATTACATGATGTGGTCCAACATTGATACACCATGTTTTGAATAAATATCTTTCTCTATACATGAAATGTTATTTGTTATAACCTAAGTTATATACCCTAATATAGTCGCAATATAATTAGGACCAACTCTAGATTCATTGATTTTCCAAGGATTAAAATCAATATATATATTATGGGTGTTTTTGGAGCTTTCCTTCCTTATAATAAGTACCATATCTAAAACATTTCATGAACTTAATCAGATCATAATATAAGGAATATTTAATTATAGTATATTATTCCTATGTAAGTAAATTAGTTTGGAACAAATATTTTAATATAAAATTGGTTAATTTTAATGTTATTTATATCCAAACTAAGGTCTTATAGACTTAGTTCACAAATGTTCGGATAAACTTTATCTCATACCAACTGTAAAAAACCTAACTCTAGTATCCCAACACTAATAATTATTTAAATACATTAGTATCGAATATAATATATCCACATTTCATAGGATCAGATAGTTTATTAGTATTATGAGACTAGGTACATACATGGCTCCAGCATTACATTTTGAAACATAAAAACAAAACATAAAAACTTGGAGATTTTTTTTAAT
The DNA here is from genome assembly GCA_963277665.1 of Viscum album. NCBI lineage: Eukaryota > Viridiplantae > Streptophyta > Magnoliopsida > Santalales > Viscaceae > Viscum > Viscum album. The sequence goes on from OY728138.1 coordinate 559,568,034, forward strand.
CCTTATATAATGTACTCAAATTTATTAGGAGTTAACGTATTGGTTTTTTGCGAAAGGAATACAAATTAAAGGGTTGAGTTTATATGCTCATAAAGGGGTAGAGTACTAGATAAGAAAACATGGTGTAAATAAGAAACAATTAATATTACAAGAATAGATAACAATAATATATTCTAAATAACTAATAACATGAGCACAAAATATATCCATTTATAACATAAAATATAAAAAACCACATGGATAATAACTTTTTTATGGTGATGGAATGTGTAATACTTAATATCTTAATCTTAGCATAATTCCCCATGCCAATACATCATACAGAAAAATTTAAGGTTTATCTAAAATACCCAAGATAGTTTGTCTCATGTGACCTATTGATGTACCGAGGGGCTATATGATTTTGGGCCCCACCCATAATTGAATATTTATAGTTAATTCACCATATTAAAGAAATAAATAAACAATACAATACATAGTAATAATTCCTTAATAATTAATAAACATCTGTATTAATATAACAAGTATATATAATGTCAAATTTCCTTTGTGGATAAATTGATTTTTTTTTTGGTAAGTACCCATCAAATTGATAATTTATATATTAATGGACATATATTTAATTCAATAATAAAAAAATAATATTTAAATGATGTAAATTATACAGAATATAACCATGAGATTAGAAAACATGAAGTTAAAGAAGAAAAATAAACTCAAGATAGAGATGAAAAGTGATAGAGAAAATAATCATAAGAAAGATAATGAATGGAAAATAACCCTTAAAAATAAATTAATGATTCAAATATTAATTCATAAGGGAGTAAATAATACCATAAAAGTAATGTAAACTCCCTATAACTTTAAATTGAGTCATATAATAGAAAATATGAAATAGATTAATAACACATTAAAAGAATGTAGAGTTAAAAAGAAATTTATTATGTTCTAATTAACTTTCCTTAAAAAATCACAGAAAATGTGAAGATAAATTAATTTTTAAAACCGATAACTCTTATAAAATAATATTCATTAGAAAAAACTTTTATAAAAGTGATAAGAGGAATTTATTTAGATAATGTTACAAATGATATTATATTTACACTTTTATATAAAAAGTAAAGAATGAACCATGTGGAAAAAATTTAGAAAATTACTTTTAGAATTTTGTGAATGAAGTAAAAGTAAATAAAAAATGACCGTAATAAATCCTGGATGTATATATATGAACATTCACAGGTCAATAAAAATAATAAGTACATGTAGTAGAAGGGGACATTACAAAGGATAATAATTATTGTAAAAAAATGTCATATATTTATAGAGAATTAAATCCATTAAACAAGAAGGTTTTTATGTAAATATGTTATTATTATAGATAAAAAGAGAAAAATATTTTATATTTTTGAGAAATTTCATATTAAAAGAATCTTATAAGATCATAGTCAAGGAATAATGTTTATAACTAATTAGAAATTAAATTATTCAACAAAACCATTTCCTTGGATTCCTAATTACTCATATGCTCTCTAACCTCATCTATAATAATCATTGAATAATTAGACATATATTTAATAACCTTATTAATATTTATTACTTATTATATTAATATTTTATATTCAGTTATTATGTATTATTTACTTAATTTTAGTTGATATTGGTCATTAGTGTAAGATTTTTTAACTTTACTTATCTATTTATGTATAATATTTTTAGTTAATGTTCTAAGTTCATGAATTAATTACCTATAAAATAGTTAATATAGTATAATAGAAGTTACGTAATGAGTTATGAAGTTATAGGTTTACTACACTTGTGTTTTTGGTATGGATATCCAAGATTATTTTCATATCATATTCATATAAAAAAGTTTTAACAAAAAAAAGGTGGTATATTAATAATTCATTAAATAATAATATTATAGTTACATTACCAAAAATAATTATATTACATACATATTTATTTCATATCATTCTAATAATTAAGTTTCTATAATAATCCATGATAAAAATATATATCATTATTCATGTTGGTGGTTAAACCAAATCAAACAAGAACATACTATGATAAATGGATGAGTATAATTTTGAATTTGCTTTATTATAATATCATCATTTTTGAAGTGTAATGATATGAATTAGATTATATTAGAGATAAATATTATCTTAAAATATGTTCTTGAAGAAAATAAATGAAACAAAATTATGAGAGGTTATTACTTACAAAGAATAAATTGTATGACCTATTAGAAACTTTATTACTTTTGAATAAATTTAGGAACTATATGTGGACTAGAGGCCACCCCTAAAAGGGAGAGGATTATTAAAATAGGAAATATGATAGATTATTGAGGGGTAATTTATTTTTTGGTGTATATTTGAAGAGGTGTTGGGGGTTCCTTTTATAAGAGAGAGGAGTGATTTTTTGGTAAATAATAATTCTTTAATATAAAATAAAAATTCATATTAAAGGAAAGTGGATACAATTTGACATATAATGAAGATAAAATTAGCTTATGGTGTGAAATTTCCTATACAAAAAACAAAAGATATTATTTTCCTATATTTTACAATATTATCCATTATTTTGACCCTTTTTACCACTTTATTCATTACTACGATGACTTACTTTTACCTAGGTAACTTATTTTTTTGAGCAAACATGAAATTAGAATTAATAAAAAAAATTACATGATAATTAAAAATATGATTCAATTTTATTATTTTATATTTCTAAAAGTGAAAAAAATTACTTCAATATAAGTGTTCATAACTCAAAAAAAATAGTTTTTATAATATTTTTTTCAAATATAAAAATGAATTTATACTTATTTAGGAGAATAATATAGATAACCATGAAATTTATTGTTTTATAATTAATAAAAATATATTTATTTTCCTTTATGACTAATCTATAACTAAGTATAATATTTTAAATATATAATTACTATAAAAAGATAAAAAATGTCTTATTTGTTAAAATAAAATATAACCTAGGTTCCAAAATGCTAGTCATTGGTTTGAAATTCAATATATAATTTTTAGATGAATTATTTTATTCTTTCAAAATTTATTTCATCATGTGAAGGATTTCTTAAATTTTTAAGTCATATTTACATCTTGATGATTCTATAAAATTTACAATATTTCCAAAAATCATATTTCTATTATTTAATCAATTTTTTTTGAAAAACCAAAAAAATTCACCATAGAATAATTTCAAAATTATATATCCAAAAATTATTTACAATTTATAAAATTTAAATTTTAAAATTTAGAAATATAAATTTTTAAATATTTTATTGGATAAAAACTTTTTTTATTATACTATCATGATGAGATAATAGAATATATGTTGTGCAATTGTTTTGGGGATATAATGTTTAACTAATATAATAAAATAATAGATCATACATTCCCTACCCATAAATAAATGTATTCTTGAAAATTTTAATATATGATAGATCATAATAAAAATTGGGTTATTATTTGTTATTTCCTTTTCAATTTCTCACACTTCCTCCTCCAAATTTTGATTTTCCATAGTAATTTCACCAATAGAGTTATTAAATTCAATAAAAAATAATCTTTAGTGTCCATAGTCATGATAGGATCTTAATTGTCAAACAAGTCTGGATCTATATCTATTTTCTTAACAGTGAGTATGTGAATTGGGTCTGACCTGTATTTTCTCAAGAATGAAACATGGAAAACTTAATTCACTTTAGATAGGTTGGGTGGAATTTATAAATGGTATTCCATAACTAAAATTATACCTAAAATTTAAAAAGGTATAATATAACTAGGGCTTAGTTTCCAATTCTTAGTAAACCTTATAACTCCCATTAAGGGAGACACCTTTACGAAAACATAATCCCCCACTTGAAATACCAATTCATTCTTCTGGTTATAAACATATATCTTGTTTTTTCTTTTATCTATATTGATACTATCTTAAATATGTCACAAATTTATAGATTTTTCCTTAACAATTTTTTGTTTTACAATCATTCTTTCTTTAACATTGTACCAATATGTTGGAGCATGACATCTTATCCTATACAATAATTTATAAGGTTCCAGTAGAATTCTTGAATAAAAAATATTACTATATTGAAATTCCACCATATATAGGTACACGTCCCATGTTATTTGAAAATATTTTGGGAATGATCCCATTGGGTATCCAAATGTTTGAATAATCCTTTTATATTTACTATTATTTTGATTATGACAGACTGTTCTAAAAAATATCTCCATGTTGAGAGCCTTCTAAAAACTCTTATAAAATTTCTATGGGAATGAAGGGTCATGATAAAAGAAAATTGATAGAGGTGTAGCATAAAGTGTCATAGATTTACTAATATTATGTCATTTAAACCAATTAAAAGGTATATCCTCCATTATTCCTTAGAAATATGTGGACTTCGTAATGTGATCCACAACGACTCATATAATATACTTCCCCCAAAGTGTCTTTCAAATTCAAGTAATAATGTCTATTGTAAAATTTTCACACTTCTATATTAGTAAAGGGATAGGTTTCATGACTACGTTAGGGTGATGTATCTTATCATTTAAATATTGGTTTAGAAAAAATCTTGACACATATTTTGTAATTTACCACGTAACATTATCCCACTAAAAATTTTCTCCTAATTCCCTATATATCTTGGTTGTACCAAGTTGTATACTAAAATTTGATCAATGAGTTTCATCTAGAAATTTTATCTTCATCTAAGGTATATATGGAACACATTATATCTTTCCAATCATCAACACAACATATGTATAGATAAAGTCTGACAATATCCCATCATTCATGGATCTAATTTTATTTCGTAAACTATTTTAACTATTTTGGTATTTATTTATAATCTCCAATATATATGTTTTGGAAATCACTTACAAAAGGAATGATGCTTACCCTTAGCTAATTTTTCTCATATCCAATTTCAATAAATCCATGAATATAGGATTATTTTCAATCATCATCATAGTAAAAAATCCATGGTACTTCTTACCCAATGCATAATCTACCCTGGTTACCTTCCATGATTTGTAATGTATCGAGTAGTTAGATCCATCAAGTGATTTCAAGCCATATACTTTGTCTCATATTTATATTTTTTTATAAAAAATTCACTTTAATCTTTTTTGGATATGTATATATGTCACATAATTCACTATAATGATATTTTCCCCATATCTTTAACAAAAATATTACAACTTCCAAATCAAGATAATGGGTTGGATAGTTTTTTTATGGATCATTAATTTTCTTACTATATAAGAAACTGATGCATCATTTCTTAAAAGGACAGACCCTAAAACATTCATTTTGTAAAAATATATATCATAAACCAAACTTTTATTAATGGAAATTCTAATATTTTATCATTGTAAAATCTGTTATTTATCTCCTCAATGCTATCTTTAGATTCCTATAATAATGTGAATTTTACCCCTTTATGTGTCAACTTTTTTAACTGGTTGACCAATGAAGAAAATCTTGAATAAATCACTGATAGTAACCTTATAGGCCTAGAAAACTACATATATCATTTATATTTGTTTATTTGGTCCATTCATTGTCTATATTTGTCTTTTAATGATCAATATATATTTTATCCTTAGAGGAAATATGGTCAATAAGAGAAACTTCATAGAGCCAAAAGTCACAATCAATAAATCTCCCATATAACTCCATTTGTTTAAGAGTATCAAGAATTATTTATAAATGATTATTATAATATTTATGGATTATAGATTGTGCCAATATATCATTAATATATTAATGAATTATGATATCAAAATAATCCTTGAATACATTATTCATTAGATTTATAATCATAGAGGATGCATTAGTTAATCTAAAGGGAATTACAAAAAAACATAATGTCGATACCTATTATGAAATTATGTATTTGGTATATCATCCTTATTTATTCTTAATTGATTACAACCAGAATAAAGATAAATATTTTAAAAGTATTGAGATCCTTAAAGATTATCCAATATTTATCAATGTGATGAAAATGATACTTATTCTTTATCGTAATGATATTTATTTCCATATTATCGATACATAGACTCAAAGAGCCATACTTATTTTTAAAAAATAGGATAACTAATCTCCACAGTGAAGCACTAGGGTATTTGAATCCATTTCCACAAAAATTATTCCATTTTTTTTAACTTCACAAATTCCACTGGGGAAATTATATTGGGAGTCTTCAATGAAGTTTTTTGATCCAAGATGAGTTCAATAGAATACAAAACTTCACAGAAATATGAATGTATAAGTAATTAATATATAAATATGTCATTGTATTCATGCATAATAAGTATATAATCGATTCATAGTATTTACCTATCATATATTGATTGTGTTTTCTCTTAGTATTCTCTTATGAATTCACTCAGGTGAGCTATTATAGGTAGATCTATAAGAGAATCAGATAAAAAGGTCTCTACTATAAATTTTTTGGATACCTCCATCACAAATTTTAATCTTCTTATCATTGTAATAAAATCCCATATTATAATTTGAGAGATTACCCACACCATGAATTATTTTAAAGAATACCATATGTAAGACAATCAAGTTTTCCACTATGGAATATCAATGTCTCTCAGAAGAAACTACTAGAAGTATCCTCATTGTAATAAAATTTCCTCAATGTATCAAATTTTTGAAATCCTATTTGAGGTTCATAAAGGTTTACTTAATGTTCTTAAAAAATTTTTAAGATTTAAAAGAGTGTGAAGATATATAATAAAATATATTAGTAGATAGATTTTAGTTTATGATCATGGTACCTGCTATCACATCATATGGGACATAAAATTCAGATTTAGTAGTATCATAAACTATTCCTTTCTCCTTTGGAATATTCTATGGTATATTATGATAATAATTGGGGGAATTAGTTCAAATAGTTCCCCATAACTTTACAATTTAATATTTAGAAATTAGTGTATTGTTTTTTTAAATCCATGGGATTCATTTACTTTTTCTTCACACTTAAAGAAAAACTATCATTCAACTCAATCATGTCACATGGAGTTTCTTTACAAAATTATTACATTTTAAAAAATGCACCCTTTTGTTTTTCCCTTGGACAAAATATTATTAACATGGATCTTAACCACACTATTCTTGAATTCATTCCCTTTAAAATCAAATAATTAAAATATTATTTCTTTTTCTCGATAATAGTTGAAAATATATCCTTATATGTTGAAAATATTTTAGAGACTAACTCCCTTTGAAGGCTTTCCTTTATCCCATTTAAGAAGTGAATGATATTATTTTTTAGAATATGTACCTAGTTTGAAGCATATATTTGTAACCTTGTAATGAAATCCTCATAATAGGAATAATTTTCCTCTTCTTTTGGTATTAGATTTAGAATTTTTTTCCCTATTAGATCATTTATCACAGGGAAAGTATTTATTTTTTTCATGGTTATCACATTAAAAGTTTTCCAGTCCATACTCTATATATGTTACATATCCTTAGTGTTTTTAATCCATGAAAAACATTGATCAATATATCACTTTAGATTATAAACTAGTATGAAAACCTTTCACATTTCATTACATCCCAAACCAGGAAATATTTTCTCTAGGTACTTGATATAGCGTTAAGATACCAATTCATTAGTGATTCCATTAAGTTATTGAGGATTTTCTTGCATAAAGTGGTCCCAAATTGATAAACCATGCTGTGAATAGATAGGTTTCACCACAAAGGCATGATTATTGGTCATAACCTTAGTTAAATGCACTAATATTTTATAATCACCTCATATACAACTCAAACCTCGTTGACCTGTTCAGGAGGGAAATCTATAAATGAATTATGGGTATTGATATGGTTTCCACTTCTTTCAGTAGGGTACATCTATAAATAATACTATAAAATTTATTATATCACGATAAATTGAATATTTAATCATATTATGTAATTACTGTGTTATTATATTACTTTATAAAAATCCATCTAATATCTTAAGGGTTAATCTTAATGTTTATTTTAACTTTGTTCTTCATGATCTAATTTCCATTTTTTCTAATAATCTTACTATGATATAAACAGTAATAAACCCAAATTTAGTATCCCAAATATGGTTGTTAATTAACAAAATTTCTATATAATACAAGATATCACATTACATAGTATCCCATAATTATTAATTTTAAGATACTAGGTACATACATGACTCATACATTATATTTGAAAACATAAAAACCCAAATTAAAAACTCTCTAAGAACGTTATTATTACTTCTAGAATATCCTCAAATTTAATAAGATTTTTATTCTAGGTTTATTGGATAAAGGGAATAAACATAGAGTTGTACATTGATTCTCAAAAGGGGTAGTATATAATGGATTCTAACATATAATAAACAAGTGATGGTTAATTTGGAGGGAATAAATAATAATAAAATAATCTAAATAAATAATAACATGAGTGAAGAATATATCCATAGAAAACATAAAAATATAATCAATCACATGAATTATAATGACTATTTTCATAGTGATGGAATTCATAATTCCAGACATCTTAATATTATCATCAAGGACTTGGGCCAAGATATCAAATATAAATATGTATTGTGTACTCTAAATACCCAAGCTAGTTTTTATCGTGTGTCCTATCAATGCATCAATATGCTCTCTATTTTTGAGATCCACCCATCAAGTAATTAGTGTACTACATTCATCATATGAAATTAAGAGAGAAACAATGAAATATATAATCAACAGAACTTTGTAATCAATAGAAATATGTATTGAAATAAAAATAACATGGAATGTCAATAATTCCAAAATAAAAAAATCGAAAAACTTTATTTGTAAGTACCTTTCAAACTGAGTCCATTGATATTAATGAGTACAAGATTAAATAAGTAGTAGAAAAAATATATTAATTGTGGAGATTAGATAGATTATATCCATGAGATGAAACAACATGTACATTAAGGATATAGAGAAATACATTAGAGAGATGAAGAGTGACAGGGACCACAATCATAAGAAAGAGAATGAATGAATAGTAATTCCTAAAAAATGTATGTAGTATAAATTCAAAAGTTAGAAAATGAGACCATCAATTCCTTATAAATGAAAGTAAAATATTAAGGTAGACTCCCATTAAATTAAAGTTGATTCATATAATAGAAAATATGAAATAGAGGAACAATAATTCATAATTATAGAGACATGGAATGGAAACACTTATATTCTTGTTAAATTTCATTTTAAACTAAATAATGAAAAAAATAGAAAGATAAATTTATTTTTAAAACCATAAATACTTATAAGGGAAACCTCATTAGAAAAAATAGTTATAAAATCCAAAAAATGATGTTATATTTAGAACTTTAAAAATGAGATTATTTTCACACTTTTGTAACAAAAGTTCAAAATATACCATGTGAAAAACATTAAAAATATTCCTTTTTAAAATTTTCTAAAATAGTTAAAAGTAAATAGAAAATTTTTTATAAATTTTTTAAGTATAATATATAACATTCATAAATCAGTATAAATAATATGTACATGGAGGAGAATGATCCATTTGAAAGAATGTGAATTATTATTAACAATATCATATATTTCATAGATAATAAATCCATTAGGGAAGTATATTTTGATATAAATTTGTAATTTAAAAATATAAAAATAGAAAATAAAATTTATAATATAGTAATCATAGAATAAAATAATAATAGGAGAGCGTTGTTAAGGAATAATATTTATGACTCAATGAATAGAAAATTGAGTCAAAAAACACTTATATTGGACTCTTGATTTGTTGAATGAATTAAAAAATACTTTATAATAATCTAAGACTCATTAAAAATATATTTTATAACAATATTAATACTTATAAATTTTTTATGTTAATATTTTGTATCCATTTATTATATATTTATTATATATTTCTTGCCTATATTGATAATCTATGTTTGTAGTTTTAAATGTTCTTGTCTTTTTTTGTATAACAGTTTTTGTTATTCTTATATGTGATTGAGTTAATAATATTAATAATAGTAAATTTATTATAATAGAAGTTCCCTGATGGGTTATTAGGTTCCATGTTAATATAATGGGAGTTTTGGGTACAATTACTTAGTATAAAATCCATAACAAGATAATTTTAGTAATTTTTGATGAATTAAAGTTGGTATAATAATAATGTGTTAAATATTAATACTTCTATTATAGATGAAAAAAATAAATTAATTATTAATATTATATTATACTAGTAATTTTTTTTATGACCATCCGTGAAAAACATTTATAGCATCATTCATGTAGGTTGTTAAACCGACTTATACAAGAACATGTTATAATTAATGGAAGAGTATTATAATGAAGTGATTTTATTATAATATCTTAATTATAGAAGAATATTGATAATTTTTTTATTTTATTAAAGATATATAATATAATTTAAAATCTGTAAATTAAGAATATAAATAAAAAATAATGTTAAGTGTTTTTTGCTTACTAAGAAGAAAATCTTATATCCTCTTGGATACTATATTGATTTTGATGGAATTTAGAAAATATATAGGAAAAAAAGAAACCCAATGAGGGATAGGATTATTATGGAAATATGTATGGAAGTGTATGGAAGGGTATTCAAAACTTATATGAGTATTTTAAGAGGTGGGGGGGGGGGGGGTCCTCTTATAAGTGAGAGGAGTGGAATTTTTAATAATACCTATTTCATAATACAAAAAAGAAAGGTCATATTCATGGAAAGTGGATCAAAATTTAATAACAAATGAATGTAAGATAAGGGGAGGCTGTTATATCTCTTATAAAAACAATTATAGATATTTTTTTAATATTTTATGACCTTATTCATTATTTTAATCCGTTTACATTATTTTGTCCTTTACTGTGGTGACTTATATTTACCTAGGTGAATTTTTTTATTATATAAAATGATGTTGGAATTATTACCAAATTTAGAAATATGGATTAAAAATATGAAATCCATGTTATTATACACCATTTATTAAATTGATAAATAAACTTCAATATAAGTGTGCACAACCCAATAAAATTTTTTTTTAGAAAAAAGTTGTTTTAATATAAAAATAAATTTCTTTACCCTATCATTTTCTATTTGTATATAAAAATTAATTAATACATTTTTTGGTAAATAATATTAAAAAAAATGATATTTATTAGTGTATAATTAAGTGATGGATTTTTATTTTTATTTCAATCCAATCCAATATTCAGTGGTATCTTTCGAATAATTCATCAATAGAAAGTGGACAATTTTTTCTTAATAGAAAATAATAAAACTTAGGTTACAAACTATCAATCATTGTTTTCTAAATAAAAATATTATTTTTAAATGAGTTATATTACTCCTTAAACACATATTTTGTTTAGAAAAATGTTTCATAAAATGTTTCATAAGATTTAGGGTATTTTAAAGAGCTATATTTTTACTATTCACACAAAAATCATCTTTTTCTAAAAAAACGTGAAAAATTAACCGTATGATAATTTTGACATTATGAATCCAAAAATTATTTCAAATTTATATAATTATGATTTAAAAATTAGTAATATAAATTTTAAATATATTCATGAATAAAAAATCATTATATTGTACTATAATAATGAGATAATAGAATATGAGTTGGGTAATAGTTTTTGGGATATAGTGTATACCTAATATAATAGGATACGGGGTTATAAATTCTCCCCCACTTAAATAATTTCATACTTTAATTTTTTGATATAATTTAGATCATAAATAATTATAATCAATCTTTTACCATTTCTTCTTTAGGTTCCCACGTTGCCTCCTATAAATTTTTATTTATCCATAGTTGTTTCACTTGCACAGTTGTGAGATTCTACAACATCCAATCTTCAGTGTCAATAATCTCAATAGAATATGTATTATAAGTTATTTTAGATTCCAAATCTATTTCCTAATTGATGAGTATGTATGTTGGGTTTGATATGGACTTCTTGATATTATAACATGGAAAACATCATGCACATTAGAGAGGCTTGGTGACATATACAAATCAAAAGACACAACTCAAATTATCTTTAAAATTTTAAAAATCCTGAAGTATATTGGAATTAATTTCCATGTTTTTAAAAACCTTAAAACTCTTTTCTTTATAAATACCTTTTCGAGGATATAACCACCCAATTGAAATTTCATATCCCTCTTATGATTTTCAACATAGTTATTATGTATTATTTTAACTATCATGATGTGATCTTGAATATATCACACATTTATAAATTTATCCTCAACATGTTCTATTCTTACTAAATTCCTTTCTCTAAATTTATCCTAAAAATTTTAAGTACAACATCTATTTTATACAATCCTTCACATGGTTCCATCTAAATTATTGGATGGAAACAATTACTATATAAAAATTACACCAGAGGTAGATATTGGTAATATATACCGTGAATATCAAGTGAGCATGATATCAACATGTATTATACTGTTTAAATATTCATTTCAGACTACGCATAAATTTGATGATGATAAACAGTGATGAAAGGTATCTCCGTGTTGATATACTTCTAAAGACTCATCTAAAACATTAGTGTGAACTGAGGGTCAGGATTTGAGATAATTAATATATGTAAAACATGAAATCTCACGATTTCATTAATATATATCCACACAACATGAGAAAGGCATAAGTAATCTATTATTTCTATAATATGTGTAGACATGGTAAGGCAGTCCACAATGAACCATAAAATATAATTCCTCCGAGATTGTTTACATGACCAGTAAATAATTACATTTTAGTTTTTTTCTACTTGTAAATTGGTTTTGTGAGAGGTTGCATGACACCCTAGGAGGACCCTTTTATACATTACCTATTAGAATACTAATAATCCTGACACATAATCATCAATTTAACATTTTAGGTTATCTTACCAAAAATAATCCTTTAAATTCCAATATATCATTGGGATATCATGGTGTATAAAAAAAATGAGCAATGAGATTTATGTAGTAATTCCATCTTCTCCATAGTTATGGATAGAGAATATAGTCTCTTTCCAAACATCAACACACCATATTAATTGATAAATTTTATCACTCCCTCATAATTCATGAATTTAATTTTCTTTTGTAAACTCTTATCACCATGTTGGGATTTATATATTTTCTCTAGTAAATATGGGTTGGAAATCACTCAAAAATGGAATACTGTTCCCCATTCTCTAATAATTTATACATATAACTTTACTATATCCATGAATTTAGGATTATTTTATATACTTGTCATGTTTAGAACTTAATTTTTCTTCTTAATCAATTTATTAAAAACCTTGTTTACCTTCATAGGGTATTAATGTATCATGTAATCATATTCCTTGAGTAATTCTAACCATATAAATTATCTCATATTGAGATATGTCAAATTAAATATACAGTTAAAATTTATTATACTTATACATGTCACATCTTTCACCATAGAGATTTTATCTCAATATCAGTAAGAAAAAATTATAGCTACAAAATCTAGATCTTGAGTTTGATATTTTTATCCAAGGATCATTAATTGTATTGAGACATATGAAACCAATCTATCATTTTTCATAATAAGAAACCCCAATAATTTCTTTGATGCATCAATATATTTAAAAAATCCCTACTTTACTAATGGTAATATTAATATATGTTCATTGACTAATGTATTCTTTCATTTCCCAAAACAAGATTCAAATTTCTTTGAGCATGTGAATTTATCCACTCTGCTTGTTGACATGGTTAACATGTTGTCCAATTGAGAAAAATCATAAACAAATACATGATAGTAACTTTATAATACAGGTAAACTATGTATATTGGTTATAATAATTGGTTTTATAATTTCATTAGCTACCTTTTTATTTGAAGGATCAATAAATATTATATCCTTGGAGATAGTATTCCTAGGAATAGAAACTTAAAAGATCTAAAATTCATACTCATTGAATTTTCAATATAACTACCTTTCACTACAAGTTTCAAGAAAGATTTTTAAATGATTATTTTACTCTTTATATCTTTTACATAAAGTCAAGATACCATAAATAAATACCAAAATTGATTTATCAAAATAATACCTGAATAATCAATTCATTATATCCATAAACAGAGAAGGGGAATTATTTAGTCCAATTGGAATTATAGTAAACTCATAATTTAAATACTTCATAATTTTTTTTGATTTAGTATATCATACTTATTCAATATTAATTGATGAAAACCATAATAAAGATCAATCTTTTAAAAGTAAAAATCTTATTAAAGATGAACATATATTTCATCAATGTGTGACTAATGATACTCATTATTTATGGTAATGGAATTTATTTCCTTATAATCGATGAATAACTACATAAATTCATCATTATTTTTAACAAATAGGATAATAGATACCCATGTTGAGACATTAGGGAATATGAATCCCTTATCACACAAATCATAATGTTGGTTCTTTTTCTCCAATAATTCCCATGGGTCCATTTTTTATGGAGTTTTATAAATTGGTTTTCCATCAGGTTTGAGTTCAATAGGAAACTCAACTTCACACTTAAGTGAATATAAAGGAAATTTTTCCAAAAAAATCAATATGTTGTTTAGAAATAGGTACATCAACAATTTTTACGATGTACTTATCACCCATATATTATGTTTTCTATTCTTCTTCTCCCAAAATCTCACTTAGGTGAGCTGCTGGTGGTGGATCCAAACAAGACTCAAATAATTAAGTCCCTCACCCCTAAAAAAGGAATTCAATTCATACTTCACAAATTGTAATATCCTTACACCAATAATAAATTCTTTAATTATGCTTTTAGACCCAATATGTACTACGGATTATGTTAAATAGAACCATAGGTGTATTAATAAAGGTTGAAAATATGGAATATAAATTCATCTAAATAGATAATTCTTGATATATCCTCTTATAAATAATATTTACACTTGGTTTCGTGATTTAAAACACATTTATTATGGAGATACTGGATGATTTAATTTCCATTATTAAGATGAAAGATATAAAAGAGTACATAGATATGGAATCAAATAGATCATTAGTTAACTTAGAGTTTATGATCAAAGTACCTACTATGAAATCATTTGGGATATTAACTTAATATTCAATAATATTATAATATTGTACTCTCTCCCTTGACTTCTTATAATATAAATTACCTTGATTATTTGAGAATTTGTTAAAATATTTCTCGATATCTTTACAATTTAAGAATATAATATTGGTAGCTTCTATTTTGAATTAATGGGATTGTTGTTCTTTATCTCAATATTTGTAACAAACTCTCATTCCATTCAATAATAAACTAGGGATTTTCTTTAAAAAATTACAACATATTGGAAATGATTCCTTTCCATTTTTAATATTTTCTACATTCCCCATAACTTGGAACTCAACCATCTGCTTATTCTATTACTTTCGTTCAAAAATATAAGTCATGGAAAATTATTTATCTTTATTGATAAAACTTGATACTATATCCATATATGTTAAAAATGTTTGAAAGAATAATGTCATTAAAATGACTATATTTAACACATTAAATAAGTGATCAATAATTCTTCTTAGACTACAAACATAGTTCGGTACATGTCTTGAAAATGATTAAAATTTATCCTCACACTCACCAATAACCTTATCTCCATTTTTATTATATTTTGGAAGTTACTTTCCATATCATCTTGTTTATCACATGTAAAGTATTTTTTTTGGAAAATATCACCTAAAATTTATTTTAATCCATAATATCTGTCACTTATTCATCCTTAGTATTTCAGTCAATGACCACCATTGATCAATGAACCCTTTAAATAATAATACTCCACGATAACTTTATACCTTTAACTACTCCCTAAAGAGAGAAATATTTCCTTTAAATATTTGATTCATTGTTCATCTACCAATGGATTACTGGTTCCATTGAATTATGGATGATTCTATCACATGAAGTGGTACAAGATTAATACACTGTGTTTTGAATTAATGTGCTAGTCTATACATTCAAGTTTATTGGTTATAAAATAATTTAAATGACCTCACATTGTTAAAATATAACCATATCCAAATCCATACACATTGACGTTATTATAAAGGAAACCCTTATATAGATTATGGTGGTTTATACAATTTATTTTCTTCGACTATGAGCCTTCTCAAATTAGTGTCATATAATTAATTAGCTAATGGTATGATGAATATTTAATTAGAGTATATAATTCCTATATAAGTAAAATATTTTAGAAAAATTTCTTAAATATATTAATGGTTAATATTAATGTTAATTCCATCTATCTATGTTCTTATAGATCTAGTTACCATGGTTTAAATAAAACATGATCTGATGCAAACTGTAATAACCCATATAGTAGTATCATAGAGGCTATCAATACATTACTACATTAGTAGATAAAATCAGATATTAAATTATAAAGGATTCTCCAATTTATTTGTATTAGGAAACATGATACATACATGGATCGCACATTACATTTTAAATCATTGAAAAAAGTTAAAATATTTGTGAAAACAATATTTTTCCTTATATCATATCACTAGATTTATTTAGAGTTATTATTTGAGATTAATAGGGAATAAAAAAACAAAATAATTGGGTGACCTAGTATTCATAGTAAGGGGTACCATACAGTGGATACTATCATGTAATAAACAAGTCATGGTAAATGTAGCGTAGATAAATAATAATCAAATATTTCAAATTACTAATAACATGATAATACAATATATCCATTGATTACATTACGATATAAACAACCACATCGATAATAAATACTATTTTCATAATTATGTAATGCATAATACTAAACATATTAATCTTACCATTAAGGTCTTGTGCTAAAAAATCAAATATAAGTAGGTAATGCATACACTAAAGAAACAAGACAGTTTATTTCGGGAGACTTGTCAATGCATCGAGGGGATATATAATTTCAAGCCTCACCTATAAAAAAGTAAGTCCAATTAATTCATCATATGAATGGAAAAAATAATCAATATAATACATAATTAATATGTCTTACTAATAAATAAATATCCATATTTAAATAAAAAGTATATAAAATATCCATTTTCCCTATTAAATAAATGGAAGAACTTTCTTGGCATGTGCACTTAAAACTGAAAATGTATATAGAAATGGGTATACGATTAAGTAAATACTAGAGAACAAAATATAGTTATAATTTAAATGATATATAATATATCCTCAATATTAAAAAAATAAATACTTGAAGAAGAAAAATAAACTCAAGAGATAGATGAATAATGATAGATAACGTAATCATAAGAGCATGAATGGATAGATAAGAAACAGTACAGAGTAAAGTATGAACTATAAATTCATAAGGGAGGAAAAGAGACAATAAATTAATCAAAAATGAAAATAACATAGTAATTTAAGCTAAAAATAATTTGGACTTGATTAATATATGATAAAATTTAAAATAGGAGAACAATACTTGAATATAATGAGATTTTGAAAAAAATTGTTATTTTATTATTAATGTTAATTTTAATAAAAAAAAATTCACTAATAAATGGGAATAAAAATTAATTTATAAAACCATGAATACATGGAGAGGAAGCCTCTTTAAAAAAATGTATATAAAAGTGTGAAAATAAATTTATGTGGAGAATGCTAAAAATGATGTTTTTATAGATTATTGTTAAGAATATATAAAATGACCAGTACAGAAGTAATTATGAAGATTCATTTAACATTTTTAGAAAGGAAGTCAAAATAAATATAAAATTACTATTATAAATAATTTTAATATATATAATATAATTCATAAATCAATATAAAGGACATGGACATGGATGAGAAATACCGATAATAAATGATGATAATTATTCTTAATAATTAGTTATTTTTTATAGAGAATGAATTCTATAAAATAATAATATTTTAATATAAAGATGTTATTTACCTATATAAATAGAAAAAATATAATATATAATATGTAAATTTCATAATAAAAGAAACTTAGAAAATTGTACTCAAGAAATAATGGTTATGACTCAGTGAATAGTAATTTGAGTCGATAAAAACCTTACCTTGGATTTTTTCTTGGTCAGATGCAATCTAAACTCATTTATAATAATCATAACTCATTAAACATATTTTTTAAAAGCTTATTAATATTTATTCATACCTATATAAATATTTATTTTCATTTATTACATATTTATTTCATATTTTTAGTTATTATTGATAATTGGTGTTGGAAGTTTTGACCGTTCCATGGCTGTTTTTGTATAACGATTAGGATTATCATTATATTTTATGAGTTCATTATTTATAAAATAGTAAAGGTAATAAAATAGAAATTCCATAATGTGTTATAGAGGTCCAAGTTCATTATGTGGGAATTTCGAGTATGGTTCTCCAAGATTATATCCATAACTCACTCATATCAGTAATTTATAATGAATAAATCATAGAATATTAATAGAGTTAAATATTAATATTACAATTCCATAATTTTTTTATTTTTTTATTAATATCATATAATAATATTAATTATGTTTACATAACCATCCATGATAAAAAATTATAGTATCATTCATGTTGGTGGTTAAACTGACCCAAACAAAAACATGCTATAATAAATGGATGAGAATGAATATGAAGTTATTTTTTTATAATATATTCATTAACAAATAGTAATAATATTTTTTATAATTAAATAAATATATAAATCATAATCTACAAGAGGTGTATGATGAATATATGGGAAAAATAATGATAAGATGTTATTAATTATAAATAAGAAATTGTGTCTCCTCTTGGACACCTTCTTGAATTTTAATGAATTTAGAAAATATATAGGGAGAAGAAACTACCCAAAAAGGGAAAGTATTATTAAATAAGTAAATATATTTTAGTATTAAATGAAATTTTAATTTTATGTGTGGATTTTGAATAGTTGGTTGATGGGTCCTTTTAGAAGTGAAAGGAGCGAAATTTTTGAAAGTAACCATTGCGTAATATAAAAAGAAAATTCACATTCAATGAAAGTAGATCCAAATTTAACAAATAATTAAGATAATATGGGGGTAGTTTTATAGATCCCTCATCTACACAATTATAGATAGGTATTTTGTATATATTATTTGATCTTATCTCATATTTTAGCTATTTGACATCATTTTAGCCTTTACCATAGAGACTTACTTTTACCTAGGAAACTTATTTTTATGACCAAAAAAGAAATTTAGTGTTAGAACCCAAATCTCCATTTACAGCTATAGATCATGATTTCAGGTTGTCTGGGAGGAAAAATGATGATTGAAAATTTTTCTAAGTACACACCGTGTACTTTGGAGTACACACCATGTACCTTGTTACTACGTGTAGCCGGGTACTAGCCATGTAATGGTCGAGCACATGGATTTTTGGGTGACCTGGAAGACCACCAAATGTGGAGGCCAGTTGAGGCTAGTAAAAAACATTTTATTTAAATGAACAAGCCATGTAATTTTCCTTTTATTTGTTATATCGATGCAGGATCTCATATCACATTCAAAATCACCTTCTTCCCCCTGCGTTTCGTACAGAAGAGCGATGCATAGTCGAAGAACTTCAAGATCATCTCGATCATCTGTTAGATCTCTGATTGAGATGTCGTCGGGTGTGTTTGATTCCCACTGATGAGTCCTCCCTTCCCCAAGAGCCACTCTTCCTAATTTTCCCTCTCTCTTGAGTTATCCAAGTTTGAATTATTTTAACCCTTTTGTAGATTTACATCGTTCTAGTCTGACTCAAGGGCCGATATTTTAGAGTTTTCAACATACAACATCAAGGAAGGTGGTTTTTTCCTTTATTTGATTGTCTTTGGATTATAGATGCTTAAAGTGATGAATACCCATGTTTGGGGTATTACATGTTGTGGAATTTAACCCTTTTATTTACCAACTATAGTTTAATTAATTGAAAGGGGGTGTTGCATATGCGTAAGTATAGACTCTTTGTTTACGGGACACCCCATGGGTGTGTTTCCCTAGTTTTACTATTTATGGCCATTTGTCCTATGTTTCCTATGAGGCATACATTGTTTCCATGCCTTCATTTTTTTAGGATAGATTTGATTGATAATATAAATTTCATGTGTTATGGGTGTGAATGTTATCCATGTAGTAGTTATAGATTAGATGTGCTGCTTTGATATGATATGCACGCTGACCTTCCAATGGACCATGGATGCCTTGGAATCATAAAATTATGGGTGTTTCCATGTTTATTATAGAGGACTGTGTGAGCCTTGGTGTAGAATTTTACCTAAGGGGTATTTACTAGGATAACTACCCATAGGTTTTTTATAATTTAATTATGCTATATGGACCCAGGGGTATTGACCGTGAGAGCTACCCATAGGTCGTTTATGATTTATTGATGCCATGATGACCCCAGGGTATTGACCATGAGAGCTACCCATGTGGTCATTTGTATTTGATTAGTACTATGTTAAACCAAAGGGGTTAGACCATGAGATATTTTCCAGTGGGTTTTTGTGAATGATTTAATGATTTTGGCGAGTCACCAAGACAAAGCACAAGACTGGAATCTGTCTTACTTGGTGGTTTAGATGGTCTTCTAAGACGTATGTTGTTACTATTTCATGGAGGGATACAAAGATTAGGATATATCCCATGAATCATTATTCAAGGGTTTGAATAATTAATAAATGAAAATGAATGTAATTGAAAACTGTAAGATTTTTTACTTTTGAGTACTTCCCAGTTTATTGATTCATTTCTGCATATTTTCTGCTATATATATTCATTGGAAGTTAGGCATAGATCTTTTGGTGGTTTCCAACTAGGAATTGTCTCACACCCTATTTAGCCCATGCTCTTGGACCCAAAAAAATATATGGTTGCAGGTATAGAAAATGGAAAGTTCCCTTCTAAATTAGGTACTTGATTGATGTTGGAGTTGGAGAGCATGAGACCAAGCTGAGGCTTGTGATGATGTTGGAGTTACTTCTTTTTTGTACTTGGTTTTAGTATTTTATTTCTTTCCTTCTGACTTGTTTGGCTGCTTTCTGAGACACATGTGAGATGCATCATTTATATGTGTGTTCCAGTTGTTTATTTTCTATCTGTCTTCTTTTATTTACTTCTATTGTATGGTATTACTGCTTCTGCTACTGTTTTCTATTTGTTATTTTTCTGTTCATACTATGCCAATGAGGGCATAGTTTCCCCATTATCAGACCCTTTCCCTCACTACTAGTCAGCAGCCTCTGGAATTTGGGGAAATGCACTCGAGGTTATGTGACCAACTGGGCATGGGGCACCTTTGGGTGACACCCGAAACCGGGACATTACAAAGTTGTATCAAATACAAAAAACCACCCGGGAATCTTTCATGGCCAATACCCTGGGGTCATCATGACATCAATAAAACATAAGCATCTTCTAGGTATCTCTCACTATCAATACCCCTTGGGTGCACATAGCATAAATAAATTATAAATGTCCTCCCGGTAGCACTCATGGTCAGTACCCCTGGGTCAAAGTCTACACCAAGGCTATTAGTGTCTTGTGTAATAAACATGGGAATCCCCATAGTTTTCCTAATCCAAGACTCTCACAGTACATTGGAAGATCTGCGAGCATATCATATCAAAGTAGGACATGTAATCTATAACTACTATATGGAGAAAATTCTCAATAATAACACATGAAATTTATTTTATCAATCAACACCATCCTAAACAATTCAAGGCATGGAAACAAGGTATGCTTCATAAAAAACCCAGTCCAAATGACCATAAAAAATAAAAATATGGAAATACACCCATGGGGTGTTATTTAAACAAGGAATATATCCTTAATCATTTGTAACAACCCCCTTTCAATCAATTAAACCATAAAAGGTAAATAAAAGGGTTAAATTCCAGAACACACAATACCCCAAACATGCATATTCATCGTGTTAAGCATATATAATCCAAAGACAATCAATTAAAGGAACAAAACACCTAAATTGATGTTATATAATGAACAATATAGAACTTTGACCCTATAATTGGCCTAGAACGATGTAGATCTACAAAAATTTAACACCATTTAATCTTGGATAACTCAAGAGAGAGGGAATATCAGGAGGAGAGGCTCTAAGAGAAGAGAGAACTCACCAGTGGGAATATGATGCACCCAATAACGTCTCAATTGGAGATTTGATAGAGGAATAGAAAGTGCTCAATGTTCTTTGGTCGTACATTGCTATCATATATGAAACACAGGGAGAAGAAGGTGTTTTTAGACGTGAGACACGACCAGGCACTAATATTACAAATAAAAGAAATGTATACAGAATGTTAATTTAATGTACACGCTGTGTAGTAGACTCAAACAAACCTTTCTGTAAGTGGTATTCTAGGTCATCCTCACGGCCATGTGCTCGTCTATTACACATCCAGTACACAGCTACACTCAGAAACCAGGTACACGATGTGCACTCCAAAGTAAACGACGTGCACTTAGAAAATTTCCCCATTCTTACTTTTTTTTTCAGAAAAACCCAAATTCAAGATCCATACTTGTAAATAGTGATCTTGGTTGTTACAAAATCCCCCCTTAAAAAAATTTATCTCCAAAATTTTCTTTTTAAGTGTGTTGAAGAAGAAACTTCAAACAACTCTGGGACTATGATTGTATGTCTGCATCCCTCTCCCAAGTCTCATCTTGTACTCGCTGGTGCTTCAATAACACCCATGCCAGGGGAACATACCACCCAAAAATAACATTCATGTTGTGACCCACAATCCGAATAAGGTGTTACTTGAAGGATACATACCCCTCCATCTCAACCTCCTCAGGTTGAAAATTTTGAGAGGGGTCTGAAAAGTAACGCCATAACTGGGAAACAAGAAATACGTCGTGCATAGTCTTATAACTTTAAGGTAACTTCAACTGATAGGAAACCTACCCAAATCTTTCCAAAAAATCAAATATACCAACGTATCTTTGTGAAATATTCTCCTATCCCCTAACCCTATAGTTTACTAACCTCTATGTGACACATAAGAAAACCTGATCTCTAACTTAAAACTCCAGAGGTCGTCTCCATCAATCAACATAAGATTTATGTTGAGACTGTGAAGTATCCATCCTGTTATAAATCAACTCCCCCTGCTCAATGGTCTCCTAGACTAGAAGACGTCCCAGCATAGATTCCTCTCATAACTCCATCCAACATAGGGGTGATTGGCATGACCTACCGTACAAATCCTCATAAGGTTCCATTTCAATCATTTACAGAAAATTTTTATTGTAGGAAAACTCCACTAGGGGTATGTGCCTCTAAAAGTATCCACCAAAATATAGGGAACATGCTCAAAGAATTTCCTCCAAAACACGAATTGTAAACTCGGACTGGCCATCTATCTGAGGATGGTAAGTTGCACTCATAATTACCTGTGTACCCAAAGACCTCTGTAGTCCCTTCCAGACACGAGAAGTAAACCGAGAGTCCCGGTCTAAAACAATAGAGTGTGGAATCCCACGTGAGTTTACAATCTATCGAATGTACAAAATTCCAAGATCATCTACACTGAAAGTTTCCTTGATCAGAAAGATACGTGAAACCTTCGTGAGTCTGTCAAAAATAACCCAAACCACATAATTCCATTATGAATACCTCGATAAAACCGTCACAAAATCTATCGCGACATCATTCCACTTCCACTTGAGAATGGGTAACTATTGTAAAATACCTTCTGGTTGCTGATGCTTAACCTTCACCTACTGAGAGGTGTATCATATCATAACAAAACTAGCTATATCCTTCTTAATACATGGACACCAATATTGATGGTGTAGATCTCAATACATCTTTGTGAGACCAAGATGAACTGTCCAAACTGAGGAATGAAAATCTCACATCAACTCCTCATGTATGTCTGCCGAAACCCATATGCGTCCACGAATATTCAAGATCTCATCATCACCTATGGTCTTCCGAGGAGTAGAGTCCTTTACTGACACACTCTCCCATAGAAATAGGCCTTCAGAATCTGATAGTTGCCTCAGAATGGACTAGTCGGTCTCCTTTCAGTCTTTTGTTGACCACAATCACTGTAGGGTGAGTTTCAAATTACCAAATGTGAATTCTTTTCTACACAAGGGATAATGGGATTTCCAGGCGAGTAGAGCTATACCCGAGCATCATGGGTTGGGAGGAATTATAGCGCGGATTTCTAGTTTATATCTGGATGACCAGGGGACTTCACCGATATAATTTCCTCTAGTGGTGGATCATTTTAGGGATGTTTTTCCAGATTAATTTTTAGGGTTACCTCCAGAGCGAGTGGAAGATTTATCCATTGATCATCTTCCATGAGAAGAATATGTGTCTATTACTCCATATAGGATGGCTAAACTAGAGTTACAGGAGCTCAATAGGCAGTTAGAGTAGTTTCAGGAAAAGGGTTTCATCCAAACCAGTACATATCCTTGGGGTTCGCCTGTCCTTTTTGAAAATAAGGGAGACAACAACCTCAGACTTTGTGTGGATTATCATAATCTGAACCCGTTTACAGTTAAGAACCGATATCCCTGGCCAAATATTGATGATCTCCTTGATCAAATTAGAGGATCGCATGTGTTATTGAAGGTTGAATTTAGATCTAGATATCATGTATTACATGTTAAACCATATGATATACATTTTAGAACCCTTAAGAGTAGGTATGGTCGATACTAGTATTTGGTTATGCAATTCGGTCTCATTAACGCACTGAAAGTTTTCATGGAACTGATGAAATGAGTGTTCCATCCTTACTTATATTCTTTTTTTGTGGTTTTCATGGATGATATATTGGTGTACTCTCACACTCAACACAAAAATACTACCCATCTTGAGATTGTATTGATTACACTGAGAAAGCATCCGTTATATGCTATGCTCTCAAAATGACACTTTTGGGTAGACCCGATTCACTTCTTAGGTCATGTTATCTCAGAGACAGAAGTATCAATAGACCCAGGAAAAGTGAGAGAAGTGGTTTCCTGATAGAATAATAATAATGTTTTTGAGGTACAATGTTTTCTCAGGGTAATTGGTTACTACAGGTGCTTTATATAGGACTTTTCATACTTATCCGCACCACAAATGTTCCTGACTAACAAGGGTGCAAATTACTTGTGGACATATTCTTGTGATTCAGACATTCTAGAGTTGTAAGTGAGATTGACTTTAGCACCAATACTGGTTTTTCCAATGTCATGAAAGAGTTACACCATTTACTGTGATGCATTAAGTACCCTGTGGGGAGCAATGATTATACCGAGGGAATGAGTCATTGCGTACGGGTCTCGGCAGTTGAGGCCACATGAGAGAAATTACTCAACGAACTATCTCGAGTTAGCTACAGTTGTGAATGTTTTAAACTATTGGAGGCATTATCTTTTGGGAGACCATTTTGTGGTGTACACTTACAAAAAAAGTCTCAAGTATATCTTTTCTCAGTGTGATATGAATTTAAGACAATAAAGGTGGGTTAAGTACCTTCATTCTTTTGACATTGGGCTTGCTTACATTCCTGGGAAAGGAAACATAGTGGATGATGCGTTGATTAGGAGGACTCAGATATAGGAAGTTCAAGAGGCCATCAGTGAGTGGAATATGTGTCTATTTGGAGGTGCATGACAGAACAGTTAACACATTTCTTTCTTCTATAGCTATTAACTCTATTCTTCTGGATTGGGTGCAGATGAGGAAACTATATGATTCTGAAAGCCTAGTCTAATGGGAGAGTGTGTCAGGTGATTACCCTACTCATGGGTGGACCATGGGAGATGATGAGATCTTGCCTGTTCATAGACATATATGGGTGTTGGCAGACATACGTGAGGAGTTGATGCAAGATTTTCATTCCTCAATTTGGATAGTTCATCGTGGTGTCACCGAGATGTATCAAGATCTACACCATCAGTATTGGTGTCCAGGTATAAAGAAGGATGTAATTGGTTTTTTATGATATGTTCCACCTATCAGCAGGTGAAGGCAGAGCATCAGCGACCTGCAAGTCTTTTACAGCAGTTACCCATTCCTGAGTGGAAGTGGAAAGATGTAGTGATGGAATTACCTATGGGTTTATCAAGTTCACCTCACGGTAATGATGTGGATTGGGTTATTGCTGATAGACTCACAAAGGTTGAACATTTCTTTCTAATAAAGGAAACCTCCAGTGTTGATGATCTTGGAAGGTTTTACATCTGAGATATTGTATGTTTTCATGGGGTTCTTCACTCAGTTGTTTTATACAGGGATGCCAAGTTTAATTCCTATGTCTTGTAGGGACTATATAATGATTTGGGTACACATGTACTTCTGAGTACAACCTACCATCCCCAGATAGATGGATAGTCCCAGCGTAAAATTCGGGTTTTGGAGGACATACTTTGAGAATGCATCATAGATTTCAGGTAATTTTGGGATACACACATACCCATAATTGAGTTTTCCTATAATAACAGTTCTCAGGTAATGATTCAGATGAAAACTTATGAGGATTTGTATGCTAGGAAATTCTAATCACCCCTATGTTGGATGGAGAGAAGAGAGGTAGCTATACTGAGACCTCGTCTTATTCGAGAGACCATTGATCAGGTGGAGTTGATTCGGAAGAGGATGGTTACTGCACAGTTTCATCAGAAATCTTACACTGATCGATGGAGACGACCTCAAGAGTTTGAGGATAGAGATAAGGTTTTTTATGTGTCACACTGAGGTTGAGACACCAAAGGATTATGATATAGGGTAAGATTTCAATGAGATACGTCGGGCCATTTGAGGTTTTGGAGAGAGTTGGGCCAAATTACAATTAGTTGTAGTTACCTCAGAGGTATCAGGATATTCATGAAGCCTTTAATATTTATAAGATACAACATTACTTTTCTTACACATCTTTCTTTTTTTAACCCAAGGAGGTTGAGTTGGAGGTGGATGCATCGTTCAAAGAGCACTCTATTTGGATTGTGGATCACAACATGAAGGTTCTCCATGGCCAGTCTGTTCCTCTAGTATGGGCGCTATGAAAGCACATGCGAGTACGAGATGCGACTTGGGTGTGGGAGGCTGACATATGATCACAATGGCCCATGTTGTTTGATGTCTCTTATTTACCACCCTTGGAAGGGAAATTTGGGGGAAAATTGATCTAAGGGGGAAGCTTGTAAGAACCTGGATCTCAATTTACAAGTATGGATCTTGAATTTGTTTTTTTTAGAAAAAATAAAGACTTATGAAATTTTCTAAGTACACACCATGTAATTTTAAGTACACTCGGTGTACCCAGTTTCTACGTGTAGCTATCTACTGGTCATGTAATGGCTGAGAACATGGCCATGTGGGTGACCTAGAAGATCGTCTAAAGCAGGGGCCAGTCGAGGCTAGTACATAGTGTGTACATTAAATGAACACACCGTTTACTTTTCCTTTAATTTTTATATATGTTTGGGATTGAGTCTCACATCTACAATCACGTTATTATCCCCATGTTTTGTACATGAGAGTGACATATGGTTGAATAACTTCGATCTCCTCTTATTCCTCCGTTCGAGCTCCGATTGAGATGTCGTCAGGTGTGTTGGATTTCCACTGGTGAGTTATCTCTTCCCCTAGAGTCTCTCTTCTTGATTTTACCTCTCTGTTGAGTTATCCAAGGTTGAACAATTTTAACCTCTTATATATCTATGTTGTTCTAGGCCGATTCAAGGGCCTAAATTCTAGAGTGTTCATCGTATAACTTCAAGGTAGGTGGTTTGTGGATTTCTTTGATTGTCTTTGGATTATATATGCTTAACGTGACATATAACCCTATTCAGGATATTTCTTGTTGTGGAATTTAACCCATTTATTTACCTAATATGGTTTAATTTATTGAAATGGTGTTATTTAATATGAGTAAGGATCAACGCCTTGTTTACGGGACAACCCAGGGGTGTGTTTCCCTAGTTTGACTTTTTATAGCTATTTGGCCTAGGTTTCCAGTGAGGCATACCTTATTTCAATCCCTTGAATTGTTTAGAATAGAGTTTATTGATAATATAAATTGTATGTTTAATTCTTGAATATGTTTTCCATGTTGTAGTTATTGATTACATGTACTTATTTGATATGATATGCGCACTGATCTTCCAATGGACCGTGAGAGCCTTATTCCAATAAAACTGTGGGGGTTTCCATGTTTATTACAAAGGACCATGAGAACCTTGTTGTAGACTTTGAACCAATTGTTATTGACCAAAATAGATACAAATAGGTCGTTTATAATTTATTTATACAATGTGGACTCATGGGGTATTGACTGTGAGAGATACCTATAGGTCATTTATATTTTATTGATTCCTTGCTGACCCAAGGGTATTGTACGTGAGAGCTTCCCAGGTGGTCATTTGTATTTGATTAGTACTATGTTAAACCAAATAGGTTTGACCGTTATATATTTCCCAGAGGGTTTTTGTGAATTATTTAGTGATTGTGGCAATTCTCTAAGCCAAAGTACAAGCTTGGACTCGGTATTACTTAGTGGATTTGATGGTCTTCTAAGATGTATGTTGTTACTATTGCACAAAGGGATACCGAGCTTAGGATAGATCTCAGGATTCATTATTCAAGGTTTTCAATAATTAATAAATGAAAATGAATGTAATTTTAAATTTTAGGATTTTTTTCTTTTGAGTACTTCCTATTTTATTTCTTCATTTTTGTTTATTTACTTCTATATGTATTCACTGACAGTTAAGCACAGTTCTTTTGGTGGTTACCTTCTGTGATTCGTCTCACACCCTGTTTGGGTCATTATTTTTTACCCAAATAGATTATATGGTTACAGGTATAGATAAGGGAAAACGCCCTTGTACATCAGGTACTTGATTGCTCTAGGAGTTGGAGGGCATGGGACCAAGTTGAGGCTTGTGATGCTATTGGAGTCACTGCTTTTATATGATTTTTAGTATTGTCTTTCTAGAATTATAATTTGTTTGTCTACTTTCCTGGATACATGTGACATTCATCATATATATATATGCTGTAGTTGCTTATTTTCTATCAGTATTCCGAGGTTTACTTCTGTTGTATGGTATTACTGCTTCCGCTACTGTTTACTATTTGTTATTCAAATATGCATACTCTACAAATAAGGGCATAGTTTCCCCATTATCAGACGGTGGCCTTTGTTTCTAGTCTGTATTATCTGGTATTTGGGGAAATGTG
This sequence comes from Viscum album, assembly GCA_963277665.1. Lineage (NCBI taxonomy): Eukaryota > Viridiplantae > Streptophyta > Magnoliopsida > Santalales > Viscaceae > Viscum > Viscum album. The sequence goes on from OY728138.1 coordinate 559,597,364, forward strand.
CTTGAGATCATGTGGCCAACCGAGTACGGGGTACCTTTGGGCGGCACACAGAACTCGTACATTGCATTGAGAATATTAAAACATTTAGACATGATGATTCCAAATATTAAATCCATATTATTATATTAAATTTCTATAAGTGACAAAATAAATTACTTGAATATATGTGTACACAATTCAATTAAACAATTTTTAGAGAAAATATATTTTTAAACAAAAAAATGATTCGAAACTTATTTTTTCTAATAATATGGATACCTAAGAAACTTATTATTTTACAATTATAAATACAAGTTTTATTTTTATTTCAATTCAATCAGAAACTGAATAGAATCTTATGAATACTTAATCAAAGTAAAATGATGAAAACTAGTTTTTTCCTTAGAACAAAATAAATCATAGTTCAAAAATTTTAATCCTAGGTTTCTAAATTGAACATATCATTTCCAAATGCCTCATTTTACTCTAAAAATTAATTTTAGGATAATAAAAAGGATTCATAAATTTTTTATTCATGATTTTATCATGTTTATGTAATAAATATTATTATAAAAAGCTTTATTTTTTATGATTCACTAAAAAATAAACTTATTTTATGAAATCTCCAAAAATTAACCCTAATCCAATTTTGACATTTTAAATTAATAAATATTCTCATTTTATAAAATTAAATTCTAAAATTTTAAAAATATATTTTAAATATATCAATGAATAAAAATAGATTCTATTTTAATAGAATGATTAGATAATAGAATGTATTTTGTACAATTGTGTTTGATATAGTGTTTACCTAATATAGTAGATTCTTGGGTATTATAATAAAAGTTCACTAATTTGATGTGGATACTATTTAACCTTTCTTTGGGTGGTGATATGGTCTCACCAGTATAAATTAGTATGGTTTAAAACATTTTCTCGGGTAGGGAAAGAGGTTCATGGATGTGTGGCCGTAACATTTTGGTGATGCAGCTCACCTTGGGGGCTGAGGCCATTTGGGTCACGTGAACAAAGGAAAAGGGCCATGAGTCTTTTTACCACATGTTTCTTGGATATGTCATTCCTAGTTAAGAAATATAGGATATATGAGGATGAGGATCATCATTATGAAGGTGTGTTACCATAGTCATCCACAACTATGGTGTTCACGACTAGTGTATGGGAGTGGGCCTATTACCATATATGTGGATTATGTTGGGGTCTATGAGATAGAATTTTTAAAGGAATTGTGTGTTCATACTATAGGTTTCATCTCTCTTTTGATCGGATCGTGGGTATGAGTTAAAAATACTATGGGTCTTATGATGTTAAATGTGGATGTTACCATAGAAATATTGGTCGAATCAGGACAATTACATTGTTTGTGGTCCACTTTTGATATTGTATAGTATGTAATTTTTTGGAAGGCCAAGGTTTCTCCCAGTATGATAAAGTGTGGATGTATCATTTGAATTTGTCACTGAATAAGGTAGGTAATGGATCACTCATAATTGGTTTTTCATGAGTGGGGTTGGTTATATACTGAGTTTTTTTTAATATTTATTGACTTTTTTAATACACTAGTATATTCATGGATATTATATTGGGACAAATTTTATGGCGGCATACTAATTTCATACTCACACATAGAATAGTCCCTTCAAGGAAAGTGAATAATTTACAATCTATTTTATAGGTAATGTTATGGGTTCTTTTTTTAAATCCTCAAGCTCAGCATCATTATACAAGATCACAATAGATGGTTTAGGAGCATAATTCCATAGGTGGGATATCTGAATTGTGTTATATTTGGAGTAGATTATTAAAGGTAAACCAATATGAAAATCCACTTCTCAGACTTGGGACATTATCTCGAAAGGTACAACATATATGGGAGTTAACTTACAAATGTTTTCCCAAACATTTACGACCAAAACTTGAAGATACCTAAAGGAACACATGAACACCCACCTTGAATTCTAACGATCAACTCTATAGACTGGAATATAATTTTTTCCTACTCTTAGTTGATATAATCTTATTCTATGTTAAATTGAATTACTTATCAAACCATATAAATCCAAATCATAGATTACTTACATGTTTCTATCCATGTTAGAGGAGGATGAAATGAATTTCTATAAAAGGATTAATAAGGATCTATTTGAATATATTACTTATAACTCTTATTGTAGAAGAAATCAAACAGAGATAGAAATGATCATACCACTAGCCACAAAATTTAAATGTATATGATAAAAAATATCCTCTAGTATATTAATATTTTATTCGAACTGATCATCAATCTATGATTTGAAATCAATGATTAGTTTTTCCTAATAACCCAATTCAAGATTATGACTATTCCATAACCGAGACATATATCAAGTATCCCCGCCAGAGATGATATTTATGGGAACACCATGATGTTTTATAATCCTTTTGATATATACTTTCTCAAATTTCTCTACTGATAAGGTCCTATTGATTGGAAGAAAGTCATATATCTTAGTCAGATAGTCTACCATCACCCAAATTGTATCATGATATCTAGAAGATCAAGGAAATATAGTCATGAAGTCCATCATGATCCCATCCTATTTTCATATTTGTAGGGACAATGGATGAAGGGTACTTTTTGGTTTATGATTTTCTTCTTTAACATTCAGACAATTTATATATGTTGAAATTATTCCCATATTTTCCCTCTTTAAACTAGGTCACCATAATTGATGGTGGATTCCACAACACATTTTAGTAATCACATGTTATAATTTTCAATCCAAATCATGAAATTACTTCATGAAAATTTCCCTTGAGGTATTTGGAAATACATTCTTACTATGTAAATACAAGGAGGATGATGAATCCTAATAGCAACCATCAATCATATCCCCAACATCATGTCTTTCTTGAATAATGTTTCAACTGATGTATGATAAATAATATTCCTTGAAATAATATATAATGCATGAGATGATACCAATGTGGTATAGGTTTGAATTCTATTGATTTTCAAATATATATATATATGGATTTCATCAATAAGTTAAATTAACCTCCCTTTATCTTTTTCATCTAAAACACCTTGAGGGTGAATCTTCGAACCAAGAGTTTCAAGCATTCCATTACTATTTCTAGGAATCTATTGTAAGTTAATGATAAAGGATTGGAGATATTAAACCAAACAAAATATTATCAAATTCTAAAAACTTAATAATAAAATATACGTGATTCTCTTATGATCGGTGAAAATCACATTTTTCTTTCTAAAAAGACTGTCTCATACTCATTAATGTATGAACATTGGTAGTTATCTATAGATTATTAGTGGGGTAGTTCCATTCATGCGGGTGAGACTTTCTGTAACCATATTACACAACTAGCTAATCTAAAATAAAAACACAACCAAGTCTAACAAATTAATTATAAAAGTACACCTAGAGCCTTTCATCTATTTCAGGTAGTTTCAGTACAAGAATTTTGGTCATAGAAATGAACGGGGGGGGGGGGGGGGGTAAATTTCCTTTTAAAAAATTAAATTTAATAAAAAAATAGATTCTAAAATAGATACATAAATATAAATAAAGTAATCAATTTTTTGAAATTTAATGTAGAAGAAATTAATGAAATAAAATTAAGTAAAATATTTGAGGACAAATATAAGACAAAGAAAAACTTGATAACAGATCTTAACAATAGCACTCAAAGGTTCTCCTATGTCAACTCCCCTCAAGAAGGCCTCAGAGGGAATATAAACTATTGGTTTTAATGTGAACCGACAAATAAAGATACCCCTTTCTCATTAATGTAAAAAATAAAGAAACTATAGACCCTTGGTTTTTATAGGAACAAAGAACCAAACAAAGTATTCCTTTGGTAAATTTCCTTTTAAAAAATTAAATTTAATAAAAAAATAGATTCTAAAATAGATACATAAATATAAATAAAGTAATCAATTTTTTGAAATTTAATGTAGAAGAAATTAATGAAATAAAATTAAGTAAAATATTTGAGGACAAATATAAGACAAAGAAAAACTTGATAACAGATCTTAACAATAGCACTCAAATGTTCTCCTATGTCAACTCCCCTCAAGAAGGCCTCAGAGGGAATATAAACTATTGGTTTTAATGTGAACCGACAAATAAAGATACCCCTTTCTCATTAATGTAAAAAATAAAGAAACTATAGACCCTTGGTTTTTATAGGAACAAAGAACCAAACAAAGTATTCCTTTATTTGGAATGAATAAGTAATAAAAAAAATAAATAATTACTTTAAAATGGATAATTAAAGAATCAATTGATGAGAATCATGGATAAAAAATACGTTTTTTTGGTAAACCACTTAAAAAATCTTCCCAACTCTCACTAAAATATGAGAAGAGATGAGGTTATAGAGGGAGAAAAAGGGTTATAAAACAAGGAACATAGGATCCAGAAAAATAAATTGAATGTCCATAAGATAAATAAAATATTGAATAAATAGTGATCAAAGATTATTGATGAAGTCATTAAATAGAACACCATTTATGGTTCCATTATATGTTCACTAATCATGTAGATAATGTTGATGATTCTACTTTTTTTTTGTGTTTTTTTCAACGAGTTAGCAAGAGATGAATCAATTGATGTTAATATGTATTGAAAAAGTAGTATATCTTGGAAGTATGCAAGATATTCCATGATTTTTTCTGATTTTTATTTCCATCTATGGATGTTTAAAGGTTATATGTTATATTTTGGATGAAGTGAATTGACTATGGTGATTGTGGAACCAATAATATTTAACAAGGATAAGTGCTAATAGTGTTTGGAGAAATCACATTGTAATCAACTTATGACTGTTACATTTATGAACAGAAATCAAATATTTATTTTCATGAAGTTCTATTCCTTGGTTATGGAAGTAATTTTAATACCATAAAAATATAATTTTTAATGAGGTCATTTTAATATCCCTATACAGAGTACTTGGAATATTTTTTTTGAGTGTGGATTTATTAAATAATTAGGAAAACCTTAGCCAACCAAGCATGGAAAACTCAATCACACACATATGAGAAATGGATAAACCATGGGGTTATGCTAGATATCCATTTCGATATTGAGTGGGTGAGAATAACTCCCAAAGGGGGCACATAGGTGTGTTCATTTCATATGTACAACACACACATGTATGTTCTTGGGTGATCAGTCAATGGGGTGGATCATCTTGTAGAGTGATTATGTGTAGTGTTTCTTGGTGTCGAACCCAGTGTTAGATCTATATGAAGATGAAATAAGTATAATTTCATTGTGGGTGGGGGGACACTTTGGAGATCGATGTGGGACAAGATAAATGTGGGAACTATTCACACACCTAATATATATATATATATATATATATAATAATGGAAATATAATAAATTGTGTCTACACCATCTAATCAAAAACTCAATAATATTCATCCCTCATCCATCGAAAGGATTTTTGTGTGAGGTCAAGAAAAATTATTTCATCATTACAACATTCAATGTCCATCCTTATGGTGAGAAAACCATGGGAATGAGACTCACATCGTGTTCCTAAGTCAATTCATGAAATCTCCATCTTACTTGAATATGTTGTGTAAAAATGTGGAGTTACTGATGCGATGATACAAAGTTAATGTGAGGTGTTCACATATCCAACTACATGAAAGTTAATTAATGTAATTTTTCTTTGCATGAACATGCATATTTACCAAAAAAGTATATGGGAATCACATGAAGCTGATTAACAAACATTTTTTTTGTCACAAAATTTTTAATATGGAAAGACATGTTCAAAGTATCAAAACAATTCCATGATATTTAGGAATTAAAAATATATTATTGACATGAAATATTATATATGGAATTTAAACTAGTGAATAAATGAGGTAGAGGCGATGAAACCCATCTACTAATACTAAGGTATGTGATCCAAGATCCACTACTAAAAAACTTGTGAGATCTCATTTCTCTCTTAAAAATAGAGCATCCAATTGAGACTTCTCCCATCCTCCCACGCCAAGAAGAAGTTTGAATATTTCAATAGTTAATAGAATATTAGTGTAATCTTGTTTGTTCAAAGAATAATAGAGGGTTTTATAGAGAATAAACATACAGTCTCAGCAAAATATTATATCTGTAACAACCCGAGATTTTATGAAAAATATTCTTTTTAATTTTATTAATGTCTTGTGTTCTACGCTACACCAAAAGGAGCTTGCACAACACGCATCTTTGACTTTCCTTGCATTACACGCAATCGCAACCTTCCTCGATAGCGTGTGTAGTACGCAATACCGAGTTTCACTAAACAACGATATGCTATTAAAATATTATTAAAACTAGCCGTTATGAATAGTAATAACCACTTTTTGAAATTTTATAAATCTTATTTTTCAAAATGGACTTCATTATTGGATCCGGAATATCGAAATTAGCCTAGGGTGAAATTTTGGTATTTTTCTGAAAACTTTCAATTTTTGATGAATAGTGAAACCACTAAGTGGTAGGTTAAAAACTGAATTTTGCATAAAACATAATTTTACCGCTTCTGTGAATGGAATTTCGAAAATCCGAGAGACACGGTTAATATCAAGGACTAAAATGTGGTTCAATGAGATGAAAATAATTTTTTGGTGAATAGTAACTTTTTATTTTTTTTACCGCGGTTAATAGTAAATAGGGTAACTAAGGGTAAATATGATATTAATATTACCCTAACACATGTCCTAATTCTATTGGACAAGTGTAATTCGACCAAAAACAAACTTAGGAATAAAATATGACCATTTAGGCCCACTTGGATTAGATTAGGACATTTATTATTAATTTATTTAAAGAAGGGTTAAAATAGTTAAAATCAAAGTTTAATAAGTAAATCATTTTTAATATGGGGTTATACATAAGATAAATTCGATTGTAAATATTCATTAGAAATATAAAAAGATTTCCTACATGATGGTATTTTATTTTTAATTTTTAGACATCAAATAGTTTAATTTATTTATGACACAAAGATGATGCAGTAATTATCTTATTAAAGAAACATTGACATAATTGATGTTATAAACACCAAAATAAATGTAATTTGAGACTTTTTATGAATTCCACTAATTTTCTAGGTTACTATGATATATTAGTGTTGATTTAATCAACTTGGTTCGAACATATAATTCTGTTATGACTTTCACAAAAATCATATATCAAATAGTGTCAAAATTGACACAAAATAGTTTTTAAATCAAATATTATATTATTAATTGTTATTTTATTCCTAAAAATCTAAGGTTCGGCAAAATGACTTAGATAAGGATATATATATTAATAATAAACAATTTGGGGTTAGTTTGGCATGTTATAGTAAGTTTATTAACCATACAGTGAAAGAAAACAAAAAGACACGGTAAAAGTTAAATTAATTAACTTAGAGTTAAATCTAATTGATAAGGTTAACATAATACCCTAAACTTGTATAAATCCTATTGGTTGATAGGATTTCGACCCATCCCCACTTTAGCTTCGAAATAAGACCCTTTGGAACCATTATAAACCGATTTTTACTTTAATATAAAATAATATTTTGAGGTATTCCTAAGATGCCCCTCTCCTCCCTTATAAAAGGACACCTCCTCCCCCTCCTCCTCACACCAATTTGAGCACTCAAGCTCGGCCAACCCCTGCCAAAATCTCTTCTCCACTTCCCTAGAAACATCCTAGAGGTTCTGGTCTTCCTCAAAGACCAATTTTAGTGCCCTAAGAGGAGGTCTCAAAGAGGCGCTTCAAAGAAGAGGTAATTACCGTTACCAATTCTTTCATCTTTATTTCTTCTTCCACTTCTTCTTCTTAGGTTGTTTCATTATGAAGTAATAAAATCAGTATCACTCATATACTGATATGTTATTATAAGTATGAAACAACCCTATTTCACCATCTATCCATCCTACGGAAAAAGAAATCACCGCGCGTGCGTACGTACGGAATACCGTCTCCACGCCGTGGTGTAATCTATTTTCCACCACCACCTTACATGGATGGATATAATGGTGTAAAGAATAAATATACATAGTTATTACAACATCATATTGATTATGATATATTGTATAATCCACTCCAATTCAATTTAATATTTATGGAAATGATATCATCGCTCGTGCGTACGTACGGACTACCGTCTCCACGACGCGATGAGATTCATTCTTAATGATTAACCATTCATGAATGATTATAAAGTATATATAATAAGTACTAATTAAATATATGACATAATAATGATACTGGATTTATTTATATATATATATATGTATTTCATCTACTTACTTCCATTCAAGACAATAAGGAAAGAAAAACAGCGTTCATGCGTACGTACGGACTACCGTCTCCATGAACGGTGTTTTTCATTTTATTTATCTATCTATTATATATATATATATAATGAATATATATGATATATATATCATATTTTATATTCTGGATGTAAGTAAATCATGATATAAGTAATAATGATGTCAAGAACAACAAGTCAAAACACCTACGATAAATGAAACGATTTTACCCAAAACGCTTTTTTAACATGGAATTTACAAAAGAACGGGTAATATAATGTCATAAGTGAACCATATATGATATAATAACAATTAATATGATTCTGTAATAAGTCAATGACATTATTTAAATCATTATACAGGAGGTTCGGACACATACGAAGCAAATTGGACCTAAGGTAAGAGAAATATCACAATCTCATTTTTATTCGAGATTGTTTATTCGTAAGTATTTACTGGGGTGTATTTTATCATCCACGTCCATGTTTCATCAATATGTAATATTACTTCCATCCACCTACAATTGTTTAAATCCATTTTTACCCTTCGGTGAGTTTTTAGTAATATCTATGAAAGGAATCTTTTGTCGTACGAGGTACTTTTTGACTTTTCAGACAAAAGTACGAAGAATGTTTTTTTTAACTTATACAGCATGAATGGATTTTTAAAAAATTATTTCCAAGAAGATTCCTTTACAAGTTTTCAAGTTTATTTTTAATCAACTTCTTTTATTTTAAAGTTGTATGACATGTTATGAAAGGAAAAATGTTTCTGAAGAAGAAAGGATATTTTCCTCAAGAATGGAGTTCAAGTGTTTTATCAAAATTATTTTCCATCTAAGATAATAAAGGGTTCTGTTTTTATCACTATTATTACATTGATTTGATCATGTTGTGATGGAATTATGTTTATGAATTCCTTTATCTTATATGAATTGATTTATGATGTCATGTTGTTTCAAGAATCCCATTTTTGTTACATGTGTTATGTGATGATGTATGATTTATGATTTTGTGGCACACATAAGAAAGGATTCATTATAAGATGGGTGGGACCTATATCTCCCTCCAATGCATTGGGTAAAGATTTTATATCTCATGAGATAGACAGGGCTGGAACGGTAGGTTATACCGGTTCAGTGAAACAGGACTGAAACAAGGGTTACTCGATTCAGAAGGGGACTTTGTCCACTAAGATAGTCTTGGAAATGAGTCTTGACTAACAAGAAATGATTCTCTGTGATTATGTGTGAATGCCACAAAGTTTCATGTTTTAAGTTATGATTATTGTGATTACATTTCACTGCCATGATTTATCCCATGTTATGAAATTTTGATCTCTTTTGCAGGTTAAGATTTCCAAAAGTTATGTGCTTGTGTATATGATGTGATTGATATTTATTTTGTTTACCCTTACTGAGCATTTGAGCTCACCCTTTTATGTTTTCTTTTCCCCAGGATATAAAGAAAGGTTTTAGGTTAAAAAAAAGGGAAGATCTTTATGGGAGATATTGAAGATCTTTCACCACGATTAGAAGATTACGTTATGAGTTTCCAAAGACACTAAACTATTACGATCCTTGTGTGTGTGTTTTTGTTATGTACTAAGTATTCCGCAAAAGTAATGTAATGTCAATGTACGTCAAGCTTCGGGTCTCTACAGTTGGTATCAGAGGAAAGGTTTAGTCAACCTTTGGAAACTAGGATGCGAGAACTTTAGTGAGATCCCTAGATATATTTATAAGGTATGTCTAGGGATGTCCTTAAGGATAAGTATATGTATAGGATACAGTCCTAGAACTATGGTAACAATCATAGAATTTAACCTAAGATGATAGATATTGAGGATACTCCACCTTTATTATGTTGTTTTCCCAAGCATGATTTTTGCCTCTCACACTATTCTTTTTGGGTTTTAGACGATGGCTGGAACCCGAAGGAACCATGTTGATCAATGCAATGGACAATGTAATGATTTCCCTCCTGAACAAACAAATGTTATGGGAGATGGAGTGCAAAATCTTATTTCTATACTTACACAAGCTATGAATCATTCTGGACTTCCAAATGAGCAGAGAAGGGAACAGTATTCTATTGAGTCCTTCATGAGGCAACGTCCACCTTCTTTCAGTGGGACTTCCGATCCACTTGTTGCTGAACAATGGATCAATACTACTGAAAAGATATTTTCAGTTCTTCAATGTTCTGAACATGATAAAGTCATCTTAGCAGTGTATCGTTTGGAAGGTGATGCTGATCAATGGTGGAATCTTATCAAGAATACGAGGCCAAGAGATGAAATTGAGTCCATGGAATGGGACGAGTTCAAGAACTTGTTTTTCAGTAAGTACTTCCCTCGTATTCTTCGAACAAAGATGGAAAAAGAGTTTCTTGAGCTGAAGCAGAAGGATGAGGAATTTGTTGGTATATACGAAGCAAATTTTACAAGACTTGCAAGGTATGCATCTGGCATTATCATCCAACCTGAAAGTAAAGTTGATCGATTTTTCAGTGGCTTAAAACCAAGTCTTCGAAGGGCATTAGCTATAAGAGACTTCAGTAGCTATGAAGCAATTGTGCGTTGTGCTATCAAGGTAGAAATGGAAGTTGGTGTTACATATCCATCTCATGGTTTTGAAAAGAAACGAAAGATGGAGTTCAAGGAGAAATCTCAAAATAATGGTGAAAAGAATATGAATGTTCCCTTATGCACAAAGTGTGGAAAGAAGCATGGTGGAGATTGTATTAAAGGGACTAGAAAATGTTTTAAGTGTGGAAAAGAAGGTCATCGAGTAGCTGAGTGTCGAAGTAATGGAAAAAGGGTTTCTAATGATGTGAACAAAGCAAACACTGCAGAGAACGCACCACCAACACTTCAATGTTTCAAGTGCAAGGAGATGGGACATTATGCCAATAAATGCCCTAATCCAAGGGTTAGTGACGATCAACATGAGCAACCACTTAAGGCAAAGGACAAAGGGAAGTCACATGCGATCTCTATTGGCAATGTTGAATATGACAATGATGTGGTGGAATGATTAAGTGTTTAAGTAATGGGATTCCAAAATAATGTTGTATCATGTAGTATTGGAATATTTATGTATTTGTCTAATGTGGTATTCAAAGTAATTGAGATATTATGCGCATAATGAAGGGAAAACGAGAAAATGAAATGTTTAACAGTATTCATGAGCTCATGATTGATATAAGGACTAAGTGATATCATTTTGAGGATTTTGGTATGTGGAAAGTGTTAGATTTTAACTGCATTCATGTTTTCACTAAGGTATTCAATAGAATACATGATTAAGGACTTTGAATGTTTGGAATGTGACCAACAAAACATATCTTATGATATATGGGGATCGACGATGGTGTTAAATCTCTGGTAATCATTTTCACTATGTTTTGAGAGTGGACTGCAGTATTATGGATAAGCCTAAAGAATTGGAATGGATTATGTTGGACATAAGTTATTATTGATTAAGGATAGAAGTTCTCTCGATATTATTGATGAGATGTTATAGTAATATAGTTTTAGAAAAAGGACAACCTGCAGGACGGGCGACAGCCCATCGCTTCGGACAAGGCTGTGGGAATCGAACCCACAACCAAAGTGCGACTGGCCTTTATCTCCTACCACTGGCCTACAGGAAGTCCCTGTTTAGTAGAAACTAGTTTTATTTTATTAAGCTGTATGATATATGAAGTATAAGTTCATTTTTGGAACCATATACGATTAATCTCACTATAAGATGGACTTATAACTTTTGCTAACCTTTTGTTTGAAATAGATGGAATGACCCATCCTTCTATCACATGATCTGCTAATGCTTCACGAATAACAAATTAAACTTCATTTCTTTATGATATGAAGTGGAAATTGTTCAATTCACGAACAACAGTGAGATTGTAACAAAATCATGTAAGTATTTCTTTTAATTCATCAAGTTTAGGGAAATGATCTTGAAAACCAAAAATGTTGTCCTAGTGCTCTTATATCTGATTAATCAGATGGTACCTTAAATCGTCACAAATTTATGGCTTTGTGATTACTAGATTTTCCATAGCCATGTTCTCTACCACTCTCCATCAGAACATGATGGTTAGATTTCTCTTCCATATCCATATTTTCACCTATGTGGAAACCCAGTGATTAGTTTATTGGGGTAATCGTTACATTTCATACTTTAGTTTTTAAAGCCAAGTTTTGGTATTCCTTTTTACGATGTGGGTTTCTATTAACGAAACTTTCGAATAGTAAACCATTTATAATCCCGACGAATTTCGAGGGCGAAATTCATTTTAAGGGGGGTAGAATGTAACAACCCAAGATTTTATGAAAAATATTCTTTTTAATTTTATTAATGTCTTGTGTTCTAAGCTACACCAAAAGGATCTTGAACAACACGCATCTTTGACTTTCCTTGCATTACACGCAATCGCAACCTTCCTCGATAGCGTGTGTAGTACGCAATACCGAGTTTCACTAAACAACGATATGCTATTAAAATATTATTAAAACTAGCCGTTATGAATAGTAATAACCACTTTTTGAAATTTTATAAATCTTATTTTTCAAAATGGACTTCATTATTGGATCCGGAATATCGAAATTAGCCTAGGGTGAAATTTTGGTATTTTTCTGAAAACTTTCAATTTTTGATGAATAGTGAAACCACTAAGTGGTAGGTTAAAAACTGAATTTTGCATAAAACTTAATTTTACCGCTTCTGTGAATGGAATTTCGAAAATCCGAGAGACACGGTTAATATCAAGGACTAAAATGTGGTTCAATGAGATGAAAATAATTTTTTGGTGAATAGTAACTTTTTATTTTTTTTACCGCGGTTAATAGTAAATAGGGTAACTAAGGGTAAATATGATATTAATATTACCCTAACACATGTCCTAATTCTATTGGACAAGTGTAATTCGACCAAAAACAAACTTAGGAATAAAATATGACCATTTAGGCCCACTTGGATTAGATTAGGACATTTATTATTAATTTATTTAAAGAAGGGTTAAAATAGTTAAAATCAAAGTTTAATAAGTAAATCATTTTTAATATGGGGTTATACATAAGATAAATTCGATTGTAAATATTCATTAGAAAGATAAACAGATTTCCTACATGATGGTATTTTATTTTTAATTTTTAGACATCAAATAGTTTAATTTATTTATGACACAAAGATGATGCAGTAATTATCTTATTAAAGAAACATTGACATAATTGATGTTATAAACACCAAAATAAATGTAATTTGAGACTTTTTATGAATTCCACTAATTTTCTAGGTTACTATGATATATTAGTGTTTATTTAATCAACTTGGTTCGAACATATAATTCTGTTATGACTTTCACAAAAATCATATATCAAATAGTGTCAAAATTGACACAAAATAGTTTTTAAATCAAATATTATATTATTAATTGTTATTTTATTCCTAAAAATCTAAGGTTCGGCCAAATGACTTAGATAAGGATATATATATTAATAATAAACAATTTGGGGTTCGTTTGGCATGTTATAGTAAGTTTATTAACCATACAGTGAAAGAAAACAAAAATACACGGTAAAAGTTAAATTAATTAACTTAGAGTTAAATCTAATTGATAAGGTTAAAATAATACCCTAAACTTGTCTAAATCCTATTGGTTGATAGGATTTCGACCCATCCCCACTTTATCTTCGAAATAAGACCCTTTGGAACCATTATAAACCGATTTTGACTTTAATATAAAATAATATTTTGAGGTATTCCTAAGATGCCCCTCTCCTCCCTTATAAAAGGACACCTCCTCCCCCTCCTCCTCACACCAATTTGAGCACTCATGCTCGGCCAAACCCTGCAAATATCTCTTCTCCACTTCCCTAGCAACATCCTAGAGGTTCTTGTCTTCCTCAAAGACCAATTTTAGTGCCCTAAGAGGAGGTCTCAAAGAGGCGCTTCAAAGAAGAGGTAATTACCGTTACCAATTCTTTCATCTTTATTTCTTCTTCCACTTCTTCTTCTTAGGTTGTTTCATTATGAAGTAATAAAATCAGTATCACTCATATACTGATATGTTATTATAAGTATGAAACAACCCTATTTCACCATCTATCCATCCTACGGAAAAAGAAATCACCGCGCGTGCGTACGTACGGAATACCGTCTCCACGCCGTGGTGTAATCTATTTTCCACCACCACCTTACATGGATGGATATAATGGTGTAAAGAATAAATATACATAGTTATTAAAACATCATATTGATTATCATATATTGTATAATCCACTCCAATTCAATTCAATATTTATGGAAATGATATCATCGCTCGTGCGTACGTACGGACTACCGTCTCCACGACGCGATGAGATTCATTCTTAATGATTAACCATTCATGAATGATTATAAAGTATATATAATAAGTACTAATTAAATATATGACATAATAATGATACTGGATTTATTTATATATATATATATATGTATTTCATCTACTTACTTCCATTCAAGACAATAAGGAAAGAAAAACAGCGTTCATGCGTACGTACGGACTACCGTCTCCATGAACGGTGTTTTTCATTTTATTTATCTATCTATTATATATATATATATACTGAATATATATGATATATATATCATATTTTATATTCTTGAAGTAAGTAAATCATGATATAAGTAATAATGATGTCAAGAACAACAAGTCAAAACACCTACGATAAATGAAACGATTTTACCCAAAACGCTTTTTTAACATGGAATTTACAAAAGAACGGGTAATATAATGTCATAAGTGAACCATATATGATATCATAACAATTAATATGATTCTGTAATAAGTCAATGACATTATTTAAATCATTATACAGGAGGTTCAGACACATACGAAGCAAATTGGACCTAAGGTAAGAGAAATATCACAATCTCATTTTTATTCGAGATTGTTTATTCGTAAGTATTTACTGGGGTGTATTTTATCATCCAAGTCCATGTTTCATCAATATGTAATATTACTTCAATCCACCTACAATTGTTTAAATCCATTTTTACCCTTCGGTGAGTTTTTAGTAATATCTATGAAAGGAATCTTTTGTCGTACGAGGTACTTTTTGACTTTTCTGACAAAAGTACGAAGAATGTTTTTTTTAACTTATACAGCATGAATGGATTTTTAAAAAAATATTTCCAAGAAGCTTCCTTTACAAGTTTTCAAGTTTATTTTTAATCAACTTCTTTTATTTTAAAGTTGTATGACATGTTATGAAAGGAAAAATGTTTTTGAAGAAGAAAGGATATTTTCCTCAAGAATGGAGTTCAAATGTTTTATCAAAATTATTTTCCATCTAAGATAATAAAGGGTTCTGTTTTTATCCCTATTATTACATTGATTTGATCATGTTGTGATGGAATTATGTTTATGAATTCCTTTATCTTATATGAATTGATTTATGATGTCATGTTGTTTCAAGAATCCCATTTTTGTTACATGTGTTATGTGATGATGTATGATTTATGATTTTGTGGCACACATAAGAAAGGATTCATTATAAGATGGGTGGGACCTATATCTCCCTCCAATGCATTGGGTAAAGATTTTATATCTCATGAGATAGACAGGGCTGGAACGGTAGGTTATACCGGTTCAGTGAAACAGGACTGAAACGAGGGTTACTCGATTCAGAAGGGGACTTTGTCCACTAAGATAGTCTTGGAAATGAGTCTTGACTAACAAGAAATGATTCTCTATGATTATGTGTGAATGCCACAAAGTTTCATGTTTTAAGTTATGATTATTGTGATTACATTTCACTGCCATGATTTATCCCATGTTATGAAATTTTGATCTCTTTTGCAGGTTAAGATTTCCAAAAGTTATGTGCTTGTGTATATGGTGTGATTGATATTTATTTTGTTTACCCTTACTGAGCATTTGAGCTCACCCTTTTATGTTTTCTTTTCCCCAGGATATAAAGAAAGGTTTTAGGTTAAAAAAAAGGGAAGATCTTTATGGGAGATATTGAAGATCTTTCACCACGATTAGAAGATTACGTTCCGAGTTTCGAAAGACACTAAACTATTACGATCCTTGTGTGTGTGTTTTTGTTATGTACTAAGTATTCCGCAAAAGTAATGTAATGTCAATGTACGTCAAGCTTCGGGTCTCTACAATATCAGAGTTCCACATGAAGCCCTTTTGTTTTGTGTGAAGTAATAAGATATCATGTACTTTTTTATGTGAAGGGAAGTGGAAATATCATGATCATTTTTGGTGTGATGTAAAGGATGCGATATAATTGCATGATATACATACAATAACTTTCCTATGGGAGATATTTAATGAATTCATGAAGTACATGGATGTACAAGTATAAAAGGTTTATGTAATTAATTGACTTTGGTGTACCCAAACCATTTAAATAAAAAAAATTATGAGAATATATAAGATCTCCCAAAGAGGTAGTGAAGAAGGTATTAAAAGTACATGAAATGATAATAAGAATTTATATATGTGAAAATTTTTATTCATAACACATGAATTATTTTTTATGTATGAAGTGATATTAAATAAACTATGCTTAAAATTCAAGGATAAAAATATAGCCGAGTTTGTGCAAGTTTTTCTTGAATATAATAATTTGAAAAGTACAATGTGATTTAGTTGCATAATTATTTGATCCACAAAAAATAATATATGAGAACAGATGTAATTAATTTTTTTTGATATTTTTTACTATGGAATTATGACATATCTAGTCTACTACATCTTCATATTATTTTGACCTAAGGAAAAGAAGAGGCAACCTATCTGATTGTTGTAATTCTGAGAAAAATATTTTATTTCTTTATTTGGGGAAACCCTTTTGATACATTCATTCTGAAGAAGTTGATCAGATTCATTGGATACCATAGAAGAATACTTGTTCTACACTATTGATCACTTCAAGATTTTTAAGTTGACATGCTACCCATATGCTATAACGAATTTACTGCATTGTACCTATTATATGGTATGAGAATTGATCTATGTAAATTCCCATACCCTTGATTTTATTGATAATGAAAAGGAAGTACTATGAGTACGGGTTAATAACCACTAAACAACAGGGACATATTCATCCACATTGGAGGTGAACCTCATTAATAAATCTTGGTGTTCCTTATTCTTTTAATCTTTATGTAAATTCATGATAACTATAGCTCTGGAAAATAAGAGTAAAAATCACTAAATAAGTAATATAGGTATTAAAAGGTCTAAATGTTTAAATTTTTTAAAATGTTTTCCCATACCAATTCACCTTCTCTCACTACTGTGGTCATCCCAAAGTGATCCAAAAAATCAATAAACATATTATTGGATTATATAATTTAAAGGTTATCTAAGATATTATTTCTCTTCTAAATTCATAATAGAGTGAAAACTTGGAGTATTTTTATCTATTTCTCATCAAAATTCTATCTCAAACATGAATTTTACTGAACATAAAGAATAAAAAATTTAAAAAAATGAAAATATACCCCTCTTCGTTAAATATGAAGAATCATCCATTTTCCCACGATTTAATTATGATAAATACAAGTCTTACATGGATTCTAGAGATTTCATAGATCAATGTACTACTATATAAATAGAAAAAATTTCTATCTCAGATACTGATGAAGTGGCATCAAATATGTTTTTCCAATAAAAGAACCAATAAAAAGTGTTGAATATCATTCCACAAACAATGAATATTGTATATATTTGAGTAATACATTTCAAGATAAGATCACTCATCTTGAAAAAGAATATAAGAAGAGATATAGTGAGAGTAAACTTGCACAAAGGGTTGATTAAATGTGTGGATCTCCCCAGAAAATGTAATTCTAAATATTTAAGAATCAATGAGATTTAATAATCATGTTTTAGAGTTGGTAAGAATTGGTTTGAGGCCATCCATAAGAAAGATGAATTCCCTGATAGGCTTGAAAATAACCTTCATTCATTATAATACAATCCTAATAATATAATTTATGTAAAGAAAAATCTACTAGTAATCAAAGAAAATAATATCAAAGGGCCTAAAACATTGATATAAGAGATGACAAAATATCTTTTGTTGATCAAGAAAGAATTTGTGGGAATATTGAAGTTAGTGGTGGATGAGCAAAAACCCTGGATATTAAATTTCTTGATCATGAAGTAAAATTGGTAAATTTTACAAACACTCAAGCCCAATATTAAAAAAAATAAGGAAGAAGGGTTATTACTATGACATATACTACAAAACAAACTTATAAATTGTATTCATATTGTAAAAGACCTCTTATTAGTGGTATGAATGAGTTGGAATCTTACAATGTTCAATCTCAATTAGTCTCTAAAATTAATTTACCTTCCACTTAAAATAATAATATATGTGGTAAATATGGTTTTATGAAAAGTATTATTTTAAAATCCAACCCTATGAAAAAGTAAACAAAGAAGGGAATCGAAGAGATCACCACAACATTTTTGGGGAAGAAATATAAGTGTAAAATATTTTCCCCCTAAATAATATTCATGAACTGAGTCCTGGTGACCACACAATCACCCAACCATAACATGGTCGTCAGGTCCTATCCCACCAAGTACCACCAGTTTCCCTGCAGACATGTGGTACCCACCTTTGGGCCCACCCATATTCCAGAAGATGTCATATGAATAATAAAAGTACCCACATTCCAACACATGTTCTTTCTTGTGTGATTTATCCTCACACACACACACACACTTGGGAAACTTCCCAAAAGGTCACCCATTCTGATCAGTACTCCAGAAAAAACATGCTTTACTTTGGAGTTCTAATCAGGTAGGTTCCCAAAAAGAAAGGTGCACCTTGTTGAAATGAGTCATATCACTTAGACATTTAACCCCTTATCATTCTGGGGTGTTACATTACCCCCCCATTTAGAGCACAACATCCTCGTTGTGGACCCTACATATCATCCTAGGCAGTGCACCACACTTAAGGAGGGGCTTCTCCTCTAATACCAAATGTGACAACTGGGTCCTAGTGACAACACCAATAACCTACCGTAACATGGTAATCATGTCCTGTCCCTATATGTACCACTAGTTGCCCCACAGACATGTGGTCCCCACCTTGGGGCCCACCCATGTTCCCGAACGAGTCATATGAGTAATGAAAATCCCCACAATCTAACACATGTTCTTTCCAGTGTGCTTTTTCCTCACTCACTGACACCCTGGGAAACTTCCCAGAAGATAATTAATAATAATAATAATAATAATAATAATAATAATATCATAACTATTATGATTAATATTCTTATTATTAATCTTGTTAATTTATTGTTATTATTATTAGGAAGATCATTATAACTATTAATAATAATAATATTAGTTTTATTTTATTATAATTTTTTTATTTTATTTCTATCCAATTGGTTATGGTTTCACCCTCCCCCATTTTTTGGTTATGTGCTTCTCTCTTCCCCCCCACTCGTTGTGCCCCCTTCTCCCCACCTCTCAATACGCACAACCTAGCCTCTACGGTCTCCTCCTCCCATGTGCCTGGACCTAAACAATGGCTGACCTCACCTTCTCCAAACAACCAATGAAAGGCCGTTCCTTCTCCAGGCAATCCGTGACCCATAACCTCCGACCAGACCTCCACCAGCCACGCGGTCCCTATCCAACTCCTCAAGCCCCCCACTAGCACACACCCTGTCAGACTACGACCAATCTAACCTGCGCTACTAACTCTTTACCAGCTGGTGTGCGCCCTCATATCCAATCCACACCACATCACCACACCCCTGTCAATCTGTGCATCCTCCTTCTGACAAAAACCTCTCCACTAAAATTTGATAAGGGTTTGGTTTGATTTTTATTTGAGGGTTCGTCGTTTTGGGGTTCCCCTTTGGTGTAATTTTGGTTTGGATAAACCCTATACCTAGGGATTATTTTTTGTGTTGATTTCTCAATTTTTTGTTGAATATTGTTATGTTAGGTTGGCATTGGCTTCCCATAAGTGCAGTTTTTGTGCAAACAAGGTGTCTCAACAGCTTTAGGGGGTCCATCCATGGTCGAGGTAGGATCCATTTTCTTTTACCCCTTTAAATTTACAAAATATTTTTATTGATTGAATATTTAATATCCATTAATTAAATATTTTTGATTTCTTGAATAATTTATTTTGTAGAAGTTAAGTTGTTTTGGTAGATAAACATTGTTTTGGATAATATTTTTTCTCAATTAATTGATTTTGCATGTTTTTTGATTAATTGGTTTGGTGTGAAGTTTAGTTTTTAAAGGGGATTAGTTTTTATTTTATATTTTATAGTATGCTCTATGAAATAATGTGTGTTTTGAAGAAAACTAATTTGTGTTGTATAATAGTTTTTGTTAAATTGTGAAATTTTTTATTTTAATTGTTCAAATGGTGCGTGTTCAAATATTGTATGTTTCTAGTGTGCTTTTAAATTTAAAAGTGGTTTTTGAATGGGATTTGTGTGTGTAAAGTCGTGTGATACTCATTAATTTTCTTTAAAAAATTTTAACTAATTTGTTAGATATTATATGTGGTTTGGATTATGTTTTGGAAATATTTTGAGGTGCGATTGATTTCAAAATTGTATTTTAAAGTGTTGGTTATTTTCATAGTTGTATTTTCTAATTAATTTTCGATTTTCAAAAGCATGGTTTCATTTTGGTAAATGGTAGTTATCTAAATAGTTTTTAGTGTTTTCAAAGCGGATTTCTAAGTTGGTTTGGTGTTGAATATAACCTATGTAAGGCTATTCATAAAAAGGATTAAAATGTGAAATTGCCGAAAAAACTGTTTGGAATTTTTAAATGGTTATTTGGAAAACCCTTGAGGATCATGTTTTTCCAGGTTAGTTGGCCCTGGGGAAGATTTTCCTCGACACATGACCTCCAAAGTATGATTATTATTTTACGGAAAAGACTAATTTTCAAAGAGTTCAGGGTGGTGACAATTTGTGTTGGATATGTGTGATAGTATATATATATATATATATATCTGTGTGTGTGTGTGTGTTTGTGTGTGTGTGACCTATTACTAGTACTATTTGGAACACCACCTTTTCTTGAACATAACCTGGGAATCTAGCATAACTACCAGGATTAAAGAGAACAATTTATACACTAGTCTAGGTTATTGTAATATCTAGTGGCCCTTAGTTGGTGGATACTTGAGTTCATTATTGTGGGGTAGGCCCCTCGACTATGCCACGTAGGGTGATGGTCGGACGTTAGGGCATTATGACATCACTGAGTAGGGCATGCCTTCAGGATGAGTCACATGTATCGTATATTCTAGTTCTCATATGAGTTCCTAGGATTTTCCATGTTTTCCCACTACGAGTACTATTAGAGTTGTTTCCCTCACTATGTGGAAATTTCTCTTTACACATAGTTTTGGTATTGGTTTGGAAAATTGTGAATGTATGTTAACATTAAAAGGATTTTAATAAGATTTTTTGAAAAAAATAAGAACTTCATCTATTTATTTCTTGTTTTTGATTTTGAATTATGTGGGAAATTGAATATGTTCGTTTGAGTTTAAAAATGAAAAGTGTAGATTTTTTTTATATTTTGTAGTCAAACCTGTTAATCAATGTTTTCTTTATTTATAGGGTGTGAATTAGGAATATATTATTCAGGCCTACCGACTGAGTTTTGATACTCATGCCTATAGTTTTTTCTTGTTTTTATTTCCTTATATAGCTCTCATCTTGGTTAAGGTCTCCATGGGAGATGTTCGGTTTTGGTATTGATGAGTAAACAACATGGTTACATGGAGTCTCAGTCATGGACATGCTAGTCGTGATGTTTTTCATCCTTTATTTTTTTCCTTTTTTGTTGTTTATCCCTTTTTGAATTGTTTTGATTATTTTGACTGCTAAGTTTATTTTCACTGGGAGAAATCATCCCCATTTATACTTTTTGATGCCCTAGTTCTAATTGTCACCTCGGGATGATCGAGAACGCCTCTCGTGCCTTGTCGCGGATTAGATCAGGTGATTGGTTTAGGGTTGACATGGGTTGGTTAGTGAAAATAGGTATGGTATTGTAGAGTTACCCCTGAAGTAATTTAGTATTATCCCAATCCTTATGGTGTGGAGTTTGTTCGGGACTCCCCGTGGTAGTACCTTAGTCTCATTCTTGGCATCGATTTGGTGGTGGTTGGTCTTGTGTAGAACCACCTAATTCTTAGTTCCCCCTTTGAGTAAAGGTAGATATTGGAATTTTCTGGTGGTTTAAGATGGAGTAAGGTTATAAAGGTATTTGTGGGATGGGGTCTGTTTTCATTCACTTATTTGGATGGATTTTACGTGTTTCCCTTTGTGTTGTTCCAGATGTTGCGTTTTAAGGATAAATTGAGGGTGGAGAAAATAGTTGAGTTCCGTTAGATGATATTTAAGGTGTGTGTATGTTGAGGCTGGATTTACCGATGAGAAAGTTTTGTGTCCTTTTGAACTGAACAACTAGAGGTGTTTACACTTTTCAGGGTGAGTAGCACTTAACAGAAAGTCCATCTCAGTCTCTTGAGTTCTTCTTGTTATCCTTTTACATGTTGGTGTTGTTTTTGGGATCTATTTGTTGTCATTACTTAGGGGTCTCCTTGAACTGTAAAGGAGTATCAGTTTCTCTTTTGGGGTTTCCCCTTGTTAAGGATTTCTTTGAGGTGGAGAGTGTTATGGTGAAGAGAATTGTCACACTCGGGTTTTATTTTTGTCTTGGTTTCAGCTCGAGTCGAGTTTTGGGTGAGTATATGTTTAAATTTTTGTGTTTTATTTATAAAAATGCGTGTTTTGGGTTTGTTGGTGTTAGGAACATGGGATGAGCATGATTGGGAGACTGTGCAGCTATGCCCTGGTCACCGCGTGACCCACCTAGTATGCAGGATAAATTAAAAAGTAAAATGAATGATAAAATGCAATTTAATGGAAGTCAAAATTAAATAAGAAATAGTATAACAAAATTAAAAGTGTAGTTTCAATATTAATATGAATTATAATATTATTTCTGTTACAGATAATAAAAATATTATTATTAGTGAAATTGTTATTAAAAATAAAATTATAATTATTATTGTGATTATTAAAAATGTTATTAATAATATTGTTATTAAGAATTAAATAAATGTTGTAAATAATTTTAACAATATATTATCATTATTATTATCATTTATATTATTATTATTATTATTATTATTATTATAGAGGTTTTATTGTTATTCCATTTTTAGGGCACCCAATCAACCGAATTCCCCCAAACCTTTGTTGTGTGTCGACGTCCTCCCCCACCCAGCCCGATTCCCCTCCCCATAGCCAGCACACCTACACACCATCTTCCTCTGACCAAGAACATCTTCGGTGGATCTTCCCTTCTGTGCCTCCTTTGGCCAGTGCGCACTCCATGACCCGTGCTACTTCCTCTTCACTAGCGCGACCTAACCCCTGGCGCAACCCATCGTCGCACCCCCTATCCAGCTGCTCGAGCCACCCATCGACGCACACCCCATCCGACCGCGACCCCTATGACCCGCACCACTCACTCTTCACCAAACTCTACATTCCCTCTTAGCTGAGCCACACCCCATCACCACACCCCTTTCTACCAGTGCATCCTCCTTCCAACAATAGCCTCTCCTCTACCCTTCTGTAAGGGGTTGGTTTGAGTTTTCTTTGAGGTTTCATCGTTTTTGGATTCTCTTTTGGTGCATTTTTGGTTTGGATAAACCCTAGATCATTGGGATTATTTTTTTGGGTTGATTTATCAAATTTTTCAATTAATCTTATTATATTAGGTTGGTGTTGGCTTTCTATAGGTGTAATTATGATGAAAATGAGGTTTCACACCGGCTTCAGGAGGTCCATCCACGGTCGATGTATGATCCCTTTTCTTTTCCCCCCTTTAAATTTAGAAATTTTGTTGATTTATTAAATATTTCATATCCATTGAGTATTAAATAATTATTTTTTATTTTTAAAATTATTTCTTTGGTAGAATTTAGGTGTTTTTTATAGATAAATAATGTTTTAGCTAATTGTTTTAGACAATTAACATATTTTACATGGTTTTTGATTAATTGGTTTGGTGTGAGGTTTAGTTTTTAAGGGAACTTAGTTTTTGTTTTATATTTTGTAGCCTGCCCATGGGAATTAAGATATTTTTTTGATGAAAACCAATACTAAGCTGTTTAATCAATTTTATTAATTTTTCAATTAGTTTATTCAACTTTACAAGTGGTGTGTATTTAATTTGGGTATGTTGTGGGTATGAGTTTGATAAAAAATGTGTTCTTTGAATGAGTTTTGTTTATGTGAAGCTGTGGGTTACTATTTAAAATTGTTTTATAAAATTTTAAATGGTTTATTAAATAATTTGAATAGTGAGAATCATGTTTTGGAAATTTCTAATGGTGCATATTATTTTTAAAGAAGATTTTAATTTGTGGTGCATTTTTTATCAAGTTGTGCATACCATGTGTTTTACTTAAATGGTCCAATTGGAAGTTTAAAAATTATTATCAAATTATTTTAGCATAGTTTGTTTTTATAAACACATTTGTGAAGTTCAAAGTATCCATTTATGTCTTTAAATATGTTTTGGCACATTAAGTGCTTAGTGGTATATACTCTTAGGACCGTTTAAATGTGTCCTTGATTTTTAATGGTGGGTTGGATTATTGAAATTGGTTTTCAATTTTTTTTTGGTTTTGAAATGGTTATCGCATGGTATTATATGAAATAAATTGTTTTTGTGAAAATGATGGGAAGCCCATTTGGAACTTTTGTATACCGTGTGTGTTTTAATATGAATTTAAAAATGAGTTGGGAAGTTTTTGGTGAATTCTTGGTCTAAAGGCCCATTTGAAATTTTTAAATGGCTATTTAAAAAACCCCTCTTGAGTCATTTCTCCTCCCTAGTTAGTTGATCATGATATGGGAGGGTCCTTAAAATGGGACCTCCTGGGGATAATACTTATTTTAAGGTAGGGGACCAACATTGAGGTGGATGGGGTAGTTTCTGATTTTGTGATACGTTTGGTTATATATATTTGGCTTTCTATTGGAATTTTATGAAACCCCCCCTGAGAAACATAGCATGTGAACCTATCATAGAAAAAAGGTTTACTGAGAATGATTGCTTCACTAGTTTGATTTCACACTCCTAGTAGACCATAACAGGTGAATATTTTTATTGTTATTGCTATGGGGTTTGGCCCCTCAATTGGGATAGGTAGGGAGACGGTCAGGAATTTGGGCATTATGACATCATTGAGTAGGGAATTCCTTCCGGATGAGTCACATGTATTAGTATGTTCTAGTTCTCCTCTGAATTCCTAGGATTTCTTGTGTTTTCCCCTTTACGATCACTATGGGATATGTTTCTATCACAGTTTATTATATTGTTCCTTGTATTTGGTTTGCATTTTTTTTGGAAAAATTGTGAACGTGTGATTGGTTTAAAAATTATTTCTAATTAAATATTTTGAAAGAGAAAGCGAAACTCTTTTTTTTTAATTTTCCTTTTTTTTTAAAATTTTGAGGGAGATTGATTATGTATGTTGGTTTTAAAATGAAAAGTATTGTAAATCATATATTTATATATATAGTTAAAACCTGTTAATCAATGTTTTATTTATTTAAAGGGGTGTATTGGGAATAGAATTAATTAGGCATACCTACTGAGTTTTTAATACTCATGCCTATAATGATTTTCTTATTTTTTATTTCTCTTGTAGGTTCTAGATCTGGTTTGGATCACATTGGTTGAGTTTTGGTTTGAGTATAAAATAGTGACCCACAGGGTTATGTGGATTCATGGATAGGTTAGTCAGGTTGTTTATCGTCCCTTATTTCCTTTCCTATCATTTAATTATTTTGTGTTTTATTTTATTTATACTTATTCATTTATTTTTGTTTGGAGAAATCATTAACATTAGAACTATGTTGATGCCCAACACTTATTTCCAGTCCTGGAGTATCGGGAACACCACTCGACCCTTACCACAGATTGGATCGGGTGACCGGTTTAGAGTCGACCTGGGTTGGTCCATGACAAAATCCCTTTAAAATAATCTAGGGAAACCAAACAATCATGCATTCCAGAGTATCCATACCGCTAATTAAAATAAATTATGAAGATTTGTTAGGTACTGTTGGTGTTGTGAAATATTTTTGAACATAACATATGATTTTTGTCATAATAGTTATTATCTAAAAATCAAAGGATGACTACATCGAGGTAGATTTACATAGTGATAAAGAAAAGTACATAGAAGTGAAGGAAGAATCTAAATGTTATAAAAAATATTTATTGTTTGAATAATCTCTATTATATTTTCAATTTAACTGTCTAAAGTGAAGATAAATATGATAATAAATCATTCAATAATTAAACTAAAACAATTTATAAACGTCTATATAAATTAAATATTAAAAATATGTCTACATTGGGAAATAATTAGGATAAAATCTTTAATAAAATGTTCCCAATAGGATTATAAAAAATACAGGCACGTCAACCTTGGGTGAAAATCATTAGAAGAGTGATGGAAAATAGAAATTAAAGAATATAAAAAATGATACTAAATGAAATAGAATAATAAATTTTTTCTTTGGAAGAATAGGTTACAACATGGATCATAGTAATCTGACCCTAGATATCACAATTACTGTAGGTAATCATGAGAAACAAAGGGAAAAACCCGTTCAAGATAAAAATAAAAGGATTGAAAAGGTAAAGAGAACACCTAATACACCTTGTATAATTAAAAAAATGATATGTATATTATAAATTTTATACTTGAAATTATACAACTTATTTATAGAGGAAATTATATGTAAAAAAATAAGGATGAATACAAGTGCTAATGTTAAGTCTAATATTCCATAATATGAAATATAATTTTATGAGTGCTTTTAACAAATGATGAAACAAAATATAATAAGTTTTGTGTGGAAGGTGAAATAAGGTTGGTTACATATGGAATAATTTATTTTTCATAACTCCATCTGAAGAATAGTTGTGGAAAAAGATCCAAAAATCACTAAGTGATGAATTTACATTAATGATTATTGTTAAAAATAAAATTCCCCCAAATTTTATACCAATGAAAGTGAAGATTCCATGAAACCCAAAACATCTAGAAATTTCATAAAACTCATCATGAAGAGTTCACACTCACATGAAGGATAAAAAAGGTATTTTATGGTTGAGAAAAAATTCTCAACCCTATTTCTCTCACTAAAAACCTAATTAGATTCAACTTATTCCCATATATGTTTTGTTTTCTACGTATTTGTCTATAATTGAAGGTGATAGATGAAATTTTGGGGATAATTGATGAATAATTCAAATTATTAAATCAATAAGAGGGAATATTCATTCTAGGGTTCATATAAGAAACCATCATGGTTTAATCAATCCCTTAATACATTGAAAATTATTTTTTGCAAAAGATCAAAGATCAACCACGAAGAAGATGATAAATTTACCATATATGAAAAATAAATTTGAATTCACCATCATTGATGAGACCACAATAATTTTTACTAACATAAATTGGCATTCATAAGAACAACTAATGAAAAGATCCACTTTGATGAAGTGATAATAGATAATATCCCTTGAGGGGAGTATTTAACGAAGTTCCCAGAGCACTATATGTTTAAAAATAATATATCTAGAAGGCACATTTTTAAGAACTCATTGATGAGATATATGATAATACTTTCCTATCCTCATTAAAAAATCAAATGAATTCTAATATTAAAGGTGAGAAATTAAATGAATAATTTTGATATGAAAATAATCTTGAATAAGTTATATTACTGATTTTGTTACATTACTTATCTATTATAATTGAAAAATTTTAATTTGTGTGTTGGAATGAGTTTAGTAATTTCAGGTTAAATGTATCTTGAAAATTTTATTTACAAGTGGTATTATAAAATTTTCAATATTCATTATATAAATTTTGATTTAGTTAATTAATTTCAACCTGAAAAATAGTTGAAGAGTATCTGATGAAGGATATGAGTTGTTATATATCAGTTGGTAGCATATTGAGAAGTGATAATTTCCAACATTGATGATTAATTAGACCCTATTTTTTCTACACCAAGTATTTATCACAAATATTTAATGTGAAATAATTCATGGATCATTTCTTAAGAAATTAATTATACTAT
Source organism: Viscum album (assembly GCA_963277665.1). Lineage (NCBI taxonomy): Eukaryota > Viridiplantae > Streptophyta > Magnoliopsida > Santalales > Viscaceae > Viscum > Viscum album. The sequence continues at coordinate 559,625,886 of OY728138.1, forward strand.
CCTCTCTTAAGTACTTTTTATTTGTCATCAATGAGGGGGAGAGAAGAAAATGAAAAATAATAGAACAAATTAAGATAACATATTGACATATCATTTTCTATACTTGTATTAATAATATTCAAAACGTGATATTGATGATTCTATTTTGTGTTGCTATTGAATTGGTTTTCAATGAGTTAGAATGTGGTGAATCACATTATGTCAATAGATGTTGAAAAATAATAATAACTTGTATGTTTATTGGAGGGACCAAGAATTTTTTTGAAGTGGAGTTCTTTCCGTGGATTTTAGTTTTCAAAAGTTATATTTTTTATGAGGTGAATTAACTGTGACAACTGTTTGATCAATTATATTTCTCAAGGAAAAGTGATAGTGGTATAGGGAGAATGCATGTTGTTTTCAACACGTGAAGAATTAATTTATGTAGACTATGAAAATATTTATTTTCATTTTGAATTACACCTTGGTTGTGGAATTAATTTGAAGACCATGAAAAATATAACTTTTTCATGAGGGAATTTGATGATGCCTATTTTTGGTACTTAATTTTTTTTGAGTTGGGATTTATTGAAAATTTATCCTAAATTATCCATACAATCTAGACCAAATTCATCCCTCAGATGTGGGAGAATGCCAAACTATGAGAGAGAGCTATCTAGTCCAGTTATCCATGGTGAAAGAGAGTGGGAAAGAAAATCTTCCCCAAAGAGCACATAGGTGTTCACGTTGTACGTGCACATGCATGTGCCTGAGGACTCTATAATGGGGTGGAATGGAACGTTAATGGAATGTGTGTAGTGTGTCCATGTGACCACCTTATTGTTGGATCTAGAGGTAGATGTAATTTGGAGTATTATATTACAGGGGGAAGTCATGCTATAGATTGACGTGGGGAAAACGTGGGTATAGTTCAACCACCTTAAAAATATACTGATATAATGGTGGTTTCCCAATCTAATGAGTCTAAACCATAAAATTGCAACATCAAACATCTTAAATATTCGGTCATGAATGGGATCTATGCATGAGCTCAAGTCAGTCAATGTCATCATTCTAGATTTTTGACATCCATCCTTTTAGTGATCAAACCATGATAACAATACTCTCTTGATTTTTCTAAGTACATGCGTGAAATATCCCTATTACATACATTTGTTTATTTAAATTATAAAGTTTCTTCCAAGATGATAAAAATTTACATTGATGTGTTCACATATATGAATGATTGAAAGTTTATTCATGCAATTCTGTACAAATGAACATGATAATTAATTGCAAATGAAGAAGGGAACTACGTGAAGTTGAGGTTAAACTTTTTTGATGTCATGAAATTCTTAAGATGGATGGGAATGTTTAAAGAATCTAGAATATTATGATATTTTTAGAAATTAAATTTTTTTTGACATGGAATATTTTTCTAGAAATTTAATTCTGTGAATATAATGGGATGAGGCGGTGAACCTTATCTATAAATACTGAGGTATCTATGGTGAGAGGTATTACAAAATACCTTGATATCTCTAGTTTTTATCTAAAAAAAGCATTCAGTTAAGAATTTGTATATATTCCTATAAAAATAAGAAGTTCCTCACTCACATTAGTGTGATGAAGGTCTACATAATCTTCCTTATTTAAAGAACAATCAATGGTTACATGAATAATATATATACTATCTCATTATTGTATTATATCATAGTTATACATGAAGCCCTTTTGGTTTGTGTGAAGTATTAAGATATCACATACATTGTTATATGAAGATAAAGGGGAAAGATCACACTCATTATTGGTGTGAAGGATGAGATAAGATATAATTTCATCATATGAAAACAATAACTTACACGTGGGATAAAATTCATTTTTTACATGAAGAACATAGATACATTATCATAAAACATTAATGAATCTTCTTGATTTTGGTATAACCAATAAATTTGAATAAAATCCAATATATTAATATATATTATCCCAAATAGTTAGTGAATATGATAATAAAATAACATAATATAATAATAATTTATATATGTGCTAATTTTTATTCATAACACTTTCATACTGATTTATGCCTAAAGTTATCATAATCAAACCATGTTGAGAATTCAAGGAGAAAGTATAATTGATTTTTCAAAATTTGAGCTTGTATAAAATAATATCAAAAGTGGAGTGTGATTTAGTTGTATAATTTTTTGATGCACCAAGAATAATTGAAAACAAATGATGTAATTATAATTGATGATATTTTATATAAAGGAATTCTATGATATCCAGTCTATTACATATTCATATTTTTTATAACTGAAGGAAAAGACGAGGCTCAATATCTGATTACTACATTTTTGTGAGACTCCACTAATTTCTATATTGAAGGTTTATTATTATACACAAATGATCACTTCAAGAGGAGAAGGATGTAATCCCATGTTTTTCTATAAATAATAACATGAATTGTTCCCATTCAGTGTCCACGAAACATGTTGAATTAAATTACCTTTATCATTATTAATTTGATAATAAAAATGAAGTAGTGTGTTTTTTGGATAATAACCACCCTACACTGAGTACATTGTCATACACATTAGAGGAAAACCTCATTAACAAACCCTAGTGTTACCCATTATTTTCAGCTTTTTGTTCATGGATTATAACTATTGGTGAAGAAAACAAATGAACTATTCACTAAATAAGTTACAAACACATTAAAATGGATAAAAGTTTTAAATTGGTAAAAATTAAATCCACATATATTCAACCCCTCTCAATGTGTTCATCTGAAAGTGATCCTCACAAATGTTCACACTGATCATCTTATAGAGGATATAACTTTGAAAATTTTAAGAGATATAGAAACCATTGAAGATAAAAGAGAATTTTATTTGATGTGAACTATAATTGGATAATGAAAAATTAATTCATTGGCCTCCTTTATTATATTATAGGATGTCTGGGTGGTCCAAGGCTGAGTGGAGTAATTAAGAACTGGCCTGTAGTGTTTTTGACCACCATTAATGCCTATTTGAAAGATCTACCTATATGACACTATATATTTGGTTTCTTCCACCAGTTATCAATGGGATTTTTTGGGATACCTTCTCTCTACCTACTTGAACCTACTATCAAGTGGTCCTTCTTGAGATATGAATATTTTATCTCAGGTTATCGGCTAGTCAATAGCATTGTACTGTCTCTCTGATGTGGTATGTTAGAATATTCTTTAAAATTGGACCATTAAACTAGTTTTGAAGGAAACTAAAGTCAATAGTCCTACCTCCCAGTATAACATAGAATAACCATAGGAAATACATGTCAAAAAATACGAATCAAGTTAAAATAAAATTATAGTGTTTACGACCAATAAAAAAATTACATTAAATGGTAAAAAAATATCCCCATTTTTTATGATCATAAACACATGATATAAAAATAATAACAAGGAAGATGGAAAGGACAAAAATTAAAGGAGTTACCAAATAAATGTGAAACCATGTCTCCCCCTTTGTGAAAATTTGAAATAAAGTTACCCCTGATGAAACATAAATTGATACCATTATTCCTTTATCTTTTTCCTCTATCAAAAAATTCTCCCCCTTTGGGATTATCCTAAAGTAAATTTAAATGAATAAGGGTTAGAGAATAAATAAAATATAAATAAAATTCAATTTAACTCAATAATACATTTTATAATGACAATTAGGCACATTTTTCAAGATAAGATCTAGACATAAAACAAAATCCTTTAAAAATAGTACATTTTCAAAAATTATTTTTAAACCATGTATAAATATATTCAATGAATTATAAAAATATTTGAAAATAATCAACAGAAACATTTCTAGTGATAGAAAATTATACTAGTTTTTTTAAAAATAGATTACACATATCTTGAAAAATGTAAATTATTGAGAACATGATTAGATAAGAGAGGTGAAAATGAAAATATCATTAAAATAACTCACAGAAATGAAAAAAGTAGATAAAATGAAAATATTGATATATTTAAATATAATATATAAATAAGAGATTTTTAAATATTTTTCAAAAGAGAATAAAACAAAACAAAATGAAATAATTTTTTTCACATGATGATCAATATTGATGTCCAAACTTATTTGTAAAATAAGTATTTAGGTTCCCACTATCTTAGAGCATTAAATAATGAGATCTAGGTTGAAGATTTTATCAGTCACATCAAGGAGTTAAAACACAATATTTTATTTAAGAATCCACCTTATAATAGTTCAATCAGTTTTGGTGGAAAATAATTTCATGAAATATTTATTTTTTTATTTTTTAACCTAGAGGGTCACAAAATATTGTCCAAAGATGATTTATAAGTTGAAACAAATTTTGGTCCATAAATAATTACAAGTAAAGAGTTTTGAACAAAAATATGTTTATATTATTTCATAGGATTAGAAGAAATATGGATCAACTTGGATATTATATACCGATAAATTTTTCAATCACATTCATATAAAAGATATCATTATTTTTAATAATAATCGAAAAAGGTATTTTTTAAAAATGGGTTTTACAAAATTAGTGATTTTTGAATAAGTATTATAGTTAGGATAAAAACCAAAAACATGATTATTTATTTTAACATTTTGAGAGACAATAATCATATTAAATATTTATCCACCTACTGTGATTTTGTAAAGGGAACTTTTGAGATATTTGATTTCAGATTTGAAAGCTTCAACATCCAGTTGATTTTTTAATTTTTTAATCATGTATTATTTTTTCATTTGAAATAAGAAACTTTTCATTTAAAATTTTTTATGGTTCTCATAATGTTTTTGAAATCATAATAATGTTATAAGTAACAATTTTCAATTTCTTGATTAAAATTTTCAATTTTTTCATAGGTTTGGGGAATTTAAGAGTAAGAATAAAAGGATGATATGGTAGAATGAGATTGATATAGAGAATGAGACATGGGAGTAATGACCTTAATGTTGTACCTGATATGATCTATGAGTCATTTTGGACTTGAGTTGCATGATGAGGTTTAATAATCACATTCAATCCATGTTGAGACATGAATATTTCTACTTTTTCTTTTTTTTTCTTTTGACCTCTTTTTGCTGAATGATAAATCTGGTCTTATATGACCCTTTTTATATTATTTATAACAAGTCACTTCTTGAACTTTAGTTAGATATTTTTTTAGTATGTTTGAATTATTTCTACCTATTTATTAGTTTTTTTTAGTATTTTGATCTGTTTTATATTTCTTCTTTGACACTGGATTCACTTTTAGAAGAACCACCATCTTGAATATCTTTAAAATATTTACTCTTCTTGGTTCTCTTGATCTAAATTGATTCTTTAACCACTTATAATTTCATCATTATATCATATTTGATTAAGGATCCAATGACTTATTTGAATTAAATTTTATCCATTTCATAATATTCTTGAAAGGTTGTGACTTTAGGCGTACAAGAGCCTGGTAAAATCCATTTGATTTTCTTTGTGAGAATTTATATAGACAATTCATCATTGAGATATTTTTTTTCCATAGTAAATTTTAGTTGAATGAATAAAAATGCTAGTAATATATTCATTTGGATTCAAATAGAATATTTTTAAATCTTGAAAACGCATATCCAAGCATGTATGCATAACAATATTTGTTCCCTCGGGATTAACTTCTAAAAATTCCTATATTTCAGTAGCTATTTTAAAAGTAGATATTATATTGAATTCATTTTTATAAAAATATAAATGTGAATAATTCATATCATTACTATTAAATTTAAAATTCTTAATATCTTAAGGATTTTTCTTTTGTTTAGATTCTTTTATTGGAACATACTCATCTATTAACACTTTCCAAAATTTATAAATAATACTACTAATAAAATTTTACATCCAGTTTTCTCAACATGATTATTTTACATCATAAAAGAAAGGATAATTCTAATAAAAACAATATTCCATTTTAGAATAAAACTATTAAAATTGGTTAAGATTTTAAAATAAAAATTTTAATGAAAAAATTGAAATAAAAAAGGATTTTTAAAAAGATATTTTGAAAAATAAAAAAAACCTCTAAACCAATTGTTAATTTAGAAAAATGACAGAGGGTAGATTTCAATTATTTTAAAATTTAAACAAATAAAAAAAATAATGTTATATTAGATAAAATTATATAATTTATAAATCAATTTTATCAAAGAAAATCATTGTAGAAATTTAAATATGTAAATTAAGAGTAATCATTGCGAAAAATTAATGGACATGGAAGAATTTGATTAAAATGTCCAAAAATAGAACAATATGGTCCCCCTACATATCCTCCTCTCAATAATTATTAATAGGGTATTTAAACCTTTTATTTTAATGGGAACCAATAACCAATCAAGCCCCTTTCTTTAAAACGGATAATCAAGGCACCATGAACCCTTCGTTTTAATGATAACCAATGACTAAACCAAGAATCCATTTATTTTTAATGTAGAATCAAGAAGAAAAATAATACCACTAAAATTTAATGGATAATGAAAGAAACCAATTATGAGAGTATGGGAGAAAATTTGTTTTTTTAATTTTTTGAAAACCCTACAATACCATATAAACTATGACTAATATTTGAGAAGTAGAAATAGGGCGATATGGAAAAAGTGAGATTAAAAATGTGAGAGGGGGACAAGGGTTATAAAAATAATAATAAAGTCTGAATAAGAGAAAGAGAAAGAGAGTATGAGAAAGAAAATATAATACCTTGAAAGATCAAAGGTTCTTGATGAAGTCATTGAATATCAAACCTTCGATAGTGACCTTATATGTTCAAAAATAAAATAGTTGATTTTCTATTTGATATTTTTAGGAAGGATAAATATGTAATTTTGAAGATATTTTTAGATAAAGAAGCCATTAAAGATATAATAGGATTTCATTTTATGTACAGTTGAATTAGATGGGAAAAAACCCTCAATTGGCCTCATTTCAAAGCCTTCAAGGATTCCCAGGTGGTACAAGGATGAGTAGAGTAATTAAGATACGAGATGGATAATTTTTTATTACCATTGATGACTCTTTGAAAGTTCTACCTCAACACAACTAGATACTTTGTAACCTCCACCAAGTAGTTTTTGGGACACCTAAGACTACCAACTCACTGCCTTCTTCCACTGGCTGTTTAGTTAGCTCTACTGGCTAGCCAGTGGGCCCTTTGAATATGTAAAGTTTCTATATCTTTCTATAATATAACTAGTATCACTACACCATCTATCTAGTATAACCTAATATAACATACTTTAAAAGTGTACCGTATAACTTATTTTGAATTTTACTGAAGTCTGAGTTCCTACCAATAATTATAATTTAAAATAAACAGAATAAATACACTTGAAAGAATATGAAATAAGATAGAAATAAATTAAATTTTTCTGTGATAATTAAAATAATTACATTATAAGGAACAACACTGGAGTCATGGTTATCATATTCTTCAACTATTAGAAAGATTACTCACATCATTCTAAACATGAAAACATTACCACTTTTTTATTTAATGTTAATAGGAGGTTGTTAATCATAGATAAGTCTTGTATGAATGATTGATAATATTTTATGAGATTGATAAATCTCTAGATATCAAACACATTTTAGGAGAATTTCCAAGACATAATCGAAACTACATTTTGAAGATCTATATAAATTCCCACTTCTAAATTCAAATGGATAAGAAATTTTACTTCCTCAATTTTGAATATAAATTTAAATAGTTTTTGATATTACCTATGATCCTATAGAGACTCTAGGACAATATTTATGTGTCATTTATTCTCAAATTTGGACTTTTAATAAACTAAAATGTCATCCACAACCACCTCGATGAATGGATATAAGAACATATGAAACATTTTATTCATTAGAACCATGAGTAAAATAATAATATTAGTTTTCCTATAACGGATGTATGGATATTCCTAAAGACCATAAAAAAATTAATATCTTTTTGTAAAATCATTTAATGTGGCCCAAAGATAATGATAGAAAAAATTTCGGTCATTCTTAGAGAAACACCTTTCCTATTTGAGATGATCAAATAAATATTAAATCTTTGTAAAGGGATACAATTTCTTAATTAGTATAAGGTTAGTATTTTGATAGTCCATATAGAGGATGTAATATCATTAAATATCTTAGTAAAAAGAACAAGATAACCTCATGGATAAGTTCACCACTTGAAAAATACTTTATCCTCAAAAACTACTAGCTATATATTCAATTCCATCAATTTAGTTGGGTCCATATGATATAAGGTGAATGAAATTGGGTTGGTCCTAGGTAAAAGATCAAGAGTGAACTCTAAATCTATCTATAATATAATCCGATATAAATATTTTGGGAACACATCATAGAAATGATCCACTATCAGATAAAAAACCAAGTAACTTTTAGATTTTATTTCTCTAAGGACTAGGATATAAATTTTCATAGAAATTATGCCAAAATATCGATAATAAAATCATGTTTTGACGTATTTTGTCCACCAATGAACTTTAGTTATATACTAGATAACTACTAAATATGAGAACAATACTTTAATGATATATAAATTGTTTTAAGATTAGTATTGGTTCGAACAATTTATTCCCAAAACAAATATGGAATGGGTTCATGTAAAGAACCATAAGATCCTTAAGAGACATCACGGGTATATGAACTCTTATAAAGATGAATCCTATGTCTAGGTACAAGCATGTGTGTAGATCAATGTGGTCTTTCATGGTGAACCATAGTCTAGACGGAGTCCATTATAGAAGGTGGATGTGGAATTGGGAGAAAATGGCAAGGGATTCGAATGACCTAGGTTGACTGTTAAATCAACTGTTGGCCTTCCAATTATTGAATATGTTATTTAAATTAGTGAAACATTAGAGGATATTACTAATATTTCAATGGTACTATTTAATTCATAGGAATTTATTGAGAATAGGCCAGATTTAGATGAATAAAATTTTCCGGCATCTTCACACAGAGAAGAAAGTGCTGGCTGGTTGAAGGAAACAAGTGGGGTGATACTGGAAGGAGACAGTAAAAATGTTTGAGTTTTCAATATTTTTTAGTGTCTTGATATTGATGAATTGAGGTAATATTTATAGGGGGTCATGTCACAAGATTCTATTACTAAGGATTTCCCCATCACCCAAAAATATTTTCTAGACCACCCTACTGGAATCCAAGAAGTTTGGTGAATGAGGTTCAGGATGAAAACATTAATGGTGAGAACTCTCTTATTGGGGAACCACAAGATGTTGGACTCATCTCAGATATTCAACATCCTAATGATTGCAAAGAGACTGAGGATACAGTTCTGGAGTTGGAAGGCTATTTGGTCAGGCCCTCCACCGAAGGGAAAAAGGGCATTCATAAGGAGAGAAGGGATTACTCCCCCTTGCCTCTTCTATGGACACACAATCAATAAAGAATATGAAATCCAATAATATGGAAAACCAATGTAATTCATGTGTTGTTCTTGATAAATCCTTGGAATTTCACTTGATCTAGGAAGAATAAGCGGTTGAACATGTTTTTTCTCTCAATGATACTGAAGAAGTATCCTCTAAAATGATAGGAAGATAATTAAGGAAAACTATCAATAAGGACCAATATTCATGAATAGAAAAGCATGAACTGATCTAATTTGGGGTATTTAATATTGGGAAGATCATCCTGGATATTTTTAGTCTTGGGAAAAGATGGCCTTCCAATTTGAATATTTAATTATGGATGAACCAGAGACTCGGGTTAGTGACATGTCTGGGAAATTTTTTAGGGAGTCTAATTCTGGTAGGCTTATATTTATCTTTAATCACTATGATTTTTCCTTTTGTTTTTGAACTCGTGGTTTCTCACTTTTTCCTTAAGATTTCTTGAATAATAATAATTTAATTTTCATTCAATCAAGATCCCCAAGATGTCCATGTAAATCTATCACCAAGGAATATCATGAAAACATCCTCAACATCTCTGTTCTATTCATTTAGTTATATCATGACTCATATAAGATTGTGGTAAGTTCACTTTTAGACCAAGAAGAGAGATACGTTACTAATAAATTATGTAATGTGAGGAACAAATATCAAAGAGTGCATATGATAAATTATATGATACTAGGCACAAACCTCTAATAGTAGAAGGACCCATTTTCTCTCAATATATAGATTTTCCACAATATAAATCTTTCTTAAACCTTATAATTTACCTTGAGGTGTATATATTTATATAGATGACTGTACACTGGATAATTGAACGTAACTTCCCAGAAAAACTTCTCAATATGATCTCTTATATGGTGACTAAATACCATTAGTGGAATGAGTAACTGAATAAGCATATGATTACTGGGAGTAATGGGGTTTCTTCCCAATGCCCTTTAACATATTTTGGTGATAGAACCTATAGTGGTAACTTATGTTTCTATCAGATCATATCCTTAATGGTACAATTTGTCTTTGTATACCCCACATTCCTATATTTATATCTCTGCATCCATGTTTTCCCTAATCTAGGGATTGAAGTTACTATACATTCCTAGATCCTCTAATGGGTTGTACCTCTGATCAGCTATTCATGACATTACTTCCATCCACTAGTCGAAGAGTCACCCAAAGCAGGTGTTGATAGAGTTAATAACACTTATAATTCCCTTGGAACCCATCTGATCAAGCATGACTTTCTTCATCACATAATAGAATGTATGGAAGTTGAAGACAAAACATTAATGTTGTAATAACCCATTTAATACAATCACAAATAATCTTGTTTTATAATAATCATCTTCACTCAAGTATGATGAAAAGTGTATAAGATCAATAAACACGTTTTCATACTTCTTAATAGTCAAAGAGACCTACTGGATATTTATAAATTCTTTTTCCTTCAACCAAAATATTGTATCAATATTTAATTTCTCTAAGAAGATATCTTTGAAATTCTTTCATGGTAGGACTAGATCTTTATTTGACTAATTTTTTTTCATCACTAGAATAAATACCATTCTAGGAGAATCCTATACTCGAAAGACTAGTGTACGATGAAAATACATGTATTCCATGAGATCAGAAGTAATTAGATCCTTTCAAAGAACCATTTGATAGAAAACTTATTATAATGAATAGATCCCCTCAAACACCCGAGGATCCACTATAGGTCTAAAAGGGGGATCATGTTCATCCTCTATTTCTTTATCAATAGGGGATGGTTATCTCAACAACCTACCCTACAATAAAGTAGAAAATACCACCATTTACCTCTCTTTAATGGAAACTAATGTTTCCAAACTACATTATATTTTTTAGGTCTAACCTCATTTACCTTTCTCCATTATTTATTTAATTATAAAAAACTTTTATTTTATTTTAAAAAATATATATTTTATCAACAATTTTAACTTGGTCAAGAATGATTTAAAATACTAAAAATACATATAATATATGCTTTGTACATAAATTAAATGAATAAGAATATTTTGTCAATAAATTGTAAAATAAAAAATAGTATGATTGAAAATATTTTATCAACATTGATAACATTCTTTTTAAGTAGTTAAAAGAGATATAAAAATTAATGTTATTATGTTTGGATATAAATTTTTAATTAAATATCCAACTATCTGTTTTCACTGACCCACTCAATAACAATAAATTTAGAGAAAAATATAGTTATTATTATTATTAATGATTTAGATAATACATTTTTCCAATTGATATTTAATATCTCATAAATAATCACACATAGTTAGAAAAAATGATATGTAACCCTACTAGTTCCTACCAAGATAAATCCTAATCATGATGAATGAGACTCACATACCTAGGAATGAATCGAGGGTAATAATGAAAAAGTAATCCCTAGACTACCCACATTAACTTATTATTCCACTATAATTATGATAGATAAGTATATTTATTGTCTATTTACGATGTCCCTACAATCCTAACCCTTTAATAATCTCAATTCTGATTCCCAAGATCCCTAATGGTGAGCACCAGTATTATTTTTTATCAACTATGACCCGATCACCTAAATGACACTGGTTTGGGGCACTACAACACCTCAATCCCACATACAAGTTTCTAGAGGATTGTATAAACACAATGGATTGGATAACACTCATGTGGGAGGAGGTTCGCCCCATTAAAATTAAATATAAAAAGGTTAATTTACACAAAAAATTCAGAATGACCCTTATGGTCGATGGACATGAAAACCCAAACACTATTGGGTCTCTCTACATATACCATTCATACCAACATATATATGAAAGGAGATAAAACATATATATGAATTTATAAATGTGATAATTTCATATCCAAAGAGTTCAGAAAATATATAAGATGAGTAAAAACCAAAAAAACATTCCACATACACAAAGTCTCATCCAACAAAAAAATAAAGAGAAACAGTGAAAAGAATTGTGACACGGACAAGGTGGCCAAACCACATATGGTCTAGAGATAAAAAATGATGTATCCCACTTGTAAAAATTACCAAACTATAATCCAAGGATATACCCTGAGCCTAAATTTTATATCCCCTAAGAAAATACAAGTAGAAAATCTTATTCCCTAGGTTCTAAAAGGTACCATATCTCATTAAATATATCCTTTACCCTTCCTAGATCATTTATAATATGTTATGCATGGATCCCATTAAGGAAAATGTAGGGTATGCATATAGAAACTTATAAGGATGCTTTCACCCCATCCATACATACCTATCATATAACAAAGTTCATGCAGGAAATAATATATGACTAGTGTAGAAGAAAAAGAGAGAAACACAGAGAATATAACATCCCAAACATAGATAAAGAAAAGGTTTTTGTGTTCGAAAAGAATAAATCTCTATAAAATATGGTTATTTTACTGTATTTACCATCGTTAAAAATCCGGAAATCATCAAGCCAAAGATAGAGAAAAATTACAACCCATTTCATCTAAGTATAACCTAAACATGGTCAAAGTGTAAGATATTCTTGTTATGAGTAATGGTGTATGAATATTCTGAGCCTTAGTGCATCCCGTGGGATAGGGGAAGGGGTAAAAATAATCAAGTAATTATGAACATATCCTATAATCATACTTCATCTCAAGATATATATATTTATATAAATATATTAAATCCAATTACCTCTTCCACTATCCTCCTTAATGGTTTGAGTCCCTGACTATTTATATAAGTTCCCCTTTCTATGGGAAGGGATTATACCTTGACTTTATTTATGTTATAACTAGATGGGATGGGCTGCAATGTTGACCTAACTTCATCCCGACATCGATATCAGTATTTCTAAAGAAATTAAACAAAGGTAAGGACCCTTCCAATATAGAGAGTTATTAATATTAAATATAAATACCTTTCTTTCTCTATTTTTAACTTGTTATATTATTTACTTTTCTTATACACTAGCCATATGTTGTTGTGTGCATATAATTTTATCTTTGATTGTTAAACATGGGTGGGGTGGTGACTACCTACATAGTTTCCATACTCACACCTTGAACATTCCCCTACGGGACATGTTCAGACATTGTTATATGTGTTCCAAGTTAGGGAAAGGCACTGGAGAAAAGAGGTTAATACCTTTTGGACCATAGAGAACAACATCTACTTTTTATATTTTCTGGTGGGTATATAAAGTTGATGCTCAAGTGCTATATTTAGAATTTAGTTTGGGATTTTTCATATGGGGGAACACTATTTTTTATTACTATACCCTTTTTGGTTTATCCACCTTTTACATGTCACAATTTATTTCCATATTTTCTCTTTAGGACTTATTTAGATGATATCTTGTGTATTTGGCATGATTTATTGATTTTTTTCATATCTTGTAGGTTTTACAATATTCGGAACTAGATTTAGTACATATTCATGTCAATATTTATGTTTCCTCTATTTTAATATTTATGTATAAGTGTTTTGGAACCTATTGTGATTCCCAATACGGTTTGGGTTTGGTTATATCTTAACCTCAGGGGTCATGATAAATTTATAGTTTGAATTTGAATTTGTTTTTTTAAAATCAAATGTATGTATGTGTCTAAAATTTCAGAAGGGATTTTGAATTTTTCAGTTCGTGAAGGTGAATGTTTTTTGACTGGGATTGGAACCGGAACTTTAAAGTTGGGAAAATTTTATAAGAGGCACTTTGGATAATGAATGGGGTTTTTAAGGGTTCCAAGGGACTCAGGGAAGTGATAAACGTATTCTGGGGTGGATGGGACTAAAACTACCTCACTCCTACAACCACAAGGGATAAAATGGCCTTAAAAGTGAAAAAATTTCTTTTTAAACCCTCTTTTTTAGAGGGGACAACCCGCCTATCCCTCTTTATTCTTCTAGAAAGACAAGGGGATGAACCCCTCCATCTTTCCCTACTCCCATGATCATGGGGCAGTTCTTCTCGGTATTTTTTAGTGTTTTAAGGTAATCCATTAGCTCTAGTGATCTCCAAAATTCTCTCACTACTTCATTATAATTTAATTATTCTATTTTATAGGGATTTTATGTTATTTACACCTGATCATGGTGGAATAAAATGAATATGATGGGGATTCCACTCTACCTTAGAAGAGGATATATCTTAACATCATCTATAAATGGAATCTCATCAATTTGATGAAGGTATATCTCACCATGATATTCACATTGATTTTTTTAAAATAAAATTAATTTTATGATGTAAATGTTGGTGTGTGTTAGGTATTTGGATCTTTTTATGTTAAGGGGTGGTTGATTCCATGTTTCTAAAAGAATCAATGATCATGAGATACCAGGTAGGAATGAATGTCTCCTATTTTTTTAAGATTCATGTAATTTTTCGGAGTCTTCGGTGGATGATCAATGGTTAGTTGAGACAATACGAGGCTGGAGTTGGCTTATGGAGTTATCATACATCAAGTGAAATGGGGATGCTTCATAAATGAAGTAGGCAGTTACATTAATTTCCCTATGGATTAATTCATTATGATTATGTTCATGTGAATGTGTAGTATCATTACTAAGAAAATAGTCACCTTTTATTAAGGAAATGTTTGAATTTAATTTAAATAGTTTAATTTAAATTAAATTTTTTACTTACATGATCGCTTAAGATTAAGAGGCGAAAAAGTGCTTAGGCCACCATAGACCAAGTGCACTAGTTTAATGTCATTGACTCTGATAGAAGGGTCTTATACTATCATTATTCCTTGACACATGAACCCCATGATGGGTTCTAACTAGATGAATTATAATATATTAATTTTTTTTGGATTTGATTAAGTTCCCTTAATATCGGTCGGGCCTAGTGGGTCGTGCTATGACCCTAGTGATACCTTGGATCCCTTGTTCATGTTTACTTTAACATAGGGAAAGCATTCATTTCCATCTAGTAATGTTATTACCTATGTGGGTGGACCATGGGTAGATTATTGATTTTCTACTGGTTGAACAACATAATGATGCCCTGAACATGAGGTGATCCACGAGTGATCTTTTTATAATTTTATCAATGTGGTGTTTTCATGAGGCCTATGAGGCTATACTCTGTATGGAAATAGTAAGGATTATAATACCCTATTTTTATGGGTATTGACCTAGGATTTTATATTGATACCTAATAAGCACAAGTGGGGCACTATAACCTTTTTATTACTCCATGGGACGCCATTTTTTTTGCATTAGTGATAAGCTAACCCTGAGAGGGTGCGATGGGAAGGGGAAATGTAGAGTGGTTTGTGCATTTTGTTAATCCCTATTTATTTTATGTGATGGTTATGGATCATGGAAATTGGGTGTTGGTTTGATTTTTTTGAATAGAAAACACTATTATGGGTGGTCATGAATACACCCTATGGGGAGGTTATGAAAAATATTTTCTGGGAGGTTGTAAAATATCTCTACAAGGAGGAAATTGACACTAATTTTGGGGATTACATTGATTTAGAGTAGGTATTATTGGATATTTTTTAATATGACATTCATACCATGTGCTAGATTCCAGGGGTAGTGGGGTCTTTGTTGCGTGTGGTCAACCTTCTTGGATTTTTGAGGATCAGCTTCTAGGAACCATTGTATACATGGATGGTGCATTCCCCATGTTGTGATTATAGGATGAGAAATTAAATAGGTTTTTATCAAAGTATATTAAGATTGTTGAGGGCACCATTTCATTATTTGTATTCCAATATGAAAACCCCCCAGGTTATTTTATGGGTTTTCATAGTCATCAAGATATGATCAGAGATACTCCAACACTGACTGAAGTAGGTATGGTTGATCGGGGTCACATACATGAGGATCAATGATGAAGACTTATTTATTTATTATGTACTATTTTTTATTTATTTTTTCTAATTAGATACTTTTACTTCACATATCACCTAATTTACTTGATATATGCGAGACCATGTTTATGGTGACATATTTAGTTTTTCTCACACACTAATTAGGTTACCATTTCACTTTGGTACCTGAGCATACCTTAATTTTCTATAGGGTTAGGTTAGGTCGAGTACCAAATATAGAATGATTGAGCCAAGAAACTTGAGTAGGACAGAATAATGGGATGTAGTATAGATTGATGATGTATTAAGGCCTCACTTTTATTTTTATTTCATTTGTTTATTTCTATATAAGTGATCATCCTAGTGGTTGATCAAGTCTCAATGACTGTATGTATGTTTTCACATCCTAATTTTTATATTATATGTTTTATTTATATGTGGAATATCATGGTTAAAGATTTTATATAATGATTTTTTGTTATTTTTTAATTTTCTCCAATGAAATATGGTGTATTGTCTCCCCACAACATCTTCATAGAACTTCATTATTAGTTGGAAGCCTCAAACAAAAAAAGAGGCATGCCTGAAGTCATGTGGCACCACCATTCAGGTAACTGTTCATAGTGTGCTGAGATAGGATGTTACAATGTTGTAAAAGAGATTTTTTTTAATTATATTACTATTTGGGATATGGTAGACATGAGATATAATAATGTGTCAGATATTGTTATAAACCCCAATCTGATACATCATGAACACCTTTTTTGGTGGAATTCTAAGTTAGTAGGGGATTGGGATAATTGTTTTTTTATTTTTAGTGTTATAAGTCATATAATCTTCACTTCATGTGATGAAAATGATGGTTAAATTTATGATTTATGATTTACATGATTTTTTCTCTTATCCCATCGGAAATAAGATTCTTTGAATACATAATTCTTAGAATATAGGGAACACATGACATATCTACCTTCATGTGTGTGTGATGTCGCTGATGAGAAGCCCAACTGTTTAAAGTGACTATACAAAATCATAAATATATATCTTGTAAAAGTTCATGGTGAAATTATACTCAGCTAGATTGACATGTAAATATATTTGTTTATGGTGGAAAGTAATGTGTATTCTATGGTGGGATGATCGATGGTGATGATGATGATATAATTACATGGTGCAAGGGGTGCATGGTGGGGAACTAAAGTCATTATAGGAAATGAATTACTTGATGAAGAATCCATTGGGGGTGGTTATTATTTATGATTTGTTACTTAGTATTTTATTAAGGACCAAAATTTTTCCCATATTTTATTGAATGGAAGTCTACTTTACAAATCCATCTGAATATGGTATTCTCAACACGAATCAAGTTTTGGTAGTGCAGTAATATGTGTGTTCATTCCTAGATAATATTATTATTATTGAGTGGGTAGTCATATATGTGGATAACGTTTTAGAAAAAATTCCTTTATAGTTTGAGTTTTTATGCTCTAGTAGGTGGATTATTTTGACATGTGATGTAGGATTCATTATATGAGACCCATGAGTGGCTGTTTGGGAACATTGGATGTTGTTTTTTATTTGTCATATGAGTTATTGTTGTCACGTGAGATGAAAACACCCCTGAGACTCATTATATAGGGCTAGGTGGGAGACCTAGTAAACTTGTAATGTGACAAAGTGTATTGGTGAATGAAACATGATTACATGATTATGTTGGGAATCAATGCATGAGAGGTGATATTGTGATTATTATATTTTCATGATTATGAACTAGTATCTTGATATTATAATCCTTGAGTTATAGGAAATCTTGGTATCAAAACCTTTTTAAAAAGACATGAATATTCATGAACTTGACCATATTGTTTATAGACTCGCTTTAGAAGTGTTATGTTATCATGGGATGATACTAATGTTTCTAAAGTTATATAATGTGATGTCTTGGTGTTTTTTATTATTTCACAAGCGAGGTACCCAAATTTGAAGAGAAGAACTGAGGATTCTTCTGGCATAACGAGAATAACATGTAGTGTATGTATGGTTATCCTGGTTTGATGACGTGTTAATCAAGGTATTGTGAGTTGGGTCATAGAGAAAAGGTGGTATGGGAGTGTACACCCATTATATTTAAGGGACACCAAGGTGAAACATGATGTTTACACATGGGATATGTTGAATATTAAAATTGGTGATAGATCCTAGTGTGATGAGTGTTTTTAAATATGATGAGTTTCTTGGGGGATAAATATTTTGGTAATTTGGATAGAGATGACTATATTCCCCTTACAATGATGACGATTCAATGACCAAAAATATATTAGGGGATGAAAAGGTGAGTGTGGATTGAGAGGAGTTATAAAAATTGATAATTTAACCTGATGAGGTTGAGGCATCTAGTGATTGAGGGTGGAAAACATCACTATGAATTAGATTTATATGAGTTTTGTGGGTGATGTCTCTATGGGCGTGGAATGAGTGATAATTATATTTGTAATGGTGATAGTATATGAATAAGTCTGTCCATGTCTGATCATTTCATTCTTTGATAGACGTCATACAAGCTGTACAGATTGAAGTTTTTACTAAATGATATGATGACAAAGAAAATAATATAGTGGAGATCATGGATTCCATCATAGTGAGATGAGACTCATGTGAGAGGGGTCCTGAGTGTGTGGATCTAACCATTGAATGATTAGTTTTCCTTTGGGTCACCAATGAGTAAATGGGTATGGGTTCATTTGGATTCCTTGGAGAATTCCAAATATAAACTTGAGGGGGATGATGGATTGAGACAGGTCATCTATTTTAGGATCAATATGTTTTTAGAGGGTCTGAATGTGATCAGTTATAAGGTATATTAGAGCTTGGGGTATGAAATAGAGTGACAATAGTTTTGTTATTTTGGGGTTTCATTTAGGGATATTCACTTAGTTATGGCCTTGTGCTTTAGTGAATGTGTTCATATGATCACATGATGCATCCTGTATTTAAGGAATCATGATCAGGTGTTGATGACCTATCGATGGGTGAAACTAACCGTTTTTGGGTTAGGGTGACCATAGGTGGTCTAAATATCATTTTAATGTGAAATTTAATGTGGTGGTATTGAAAAATCACCTGGTATAACATTATTTATATAACTATTGTGATTCAAGTATATATTGGAACCTTCCAAGGGTAGATTTTACATCTTCTAGATCATTTTAGGAATGATGAAGAAATGTTCATTTTGTTCAGAATCAGGGATAAGGGGTTGTACCCATATTTAACTGGTTCTTTAACATACGTTTTGGTGTAGGTATTGGAAAATGCATCCTAGGAATCACTAGAGTGTTGGGATCATGTTTTGATATGAAATTATAAAAGTTGAGGGTATTATAGATCAAAATTAGTGTCTTTTAGAAACTACATATGGGGAGAAACCATAAGATGGGACAATAATTGGAAAAAGTTAGATCAGGTTTATTAGTGTAGATTTATTTGGGTGAGCATTGTCTCAGTGTTTTTGTAATGAATTTGAGAAATTACACATGTTTTGGTGGCTCAAGAACCTTAAGTTTAAAGTTACATAGTGAGCACACATTTTGAATTAGAAGGCAGAAATCATCCATTTGAAAAGGAATTTATGAATGAGTGGGGACATGATGTATGGTTGGAAGACCAGTGAGACTTCTCAAGGATGAGAAGTATCATGGTGAAAGAGGTTATAAGAACTTGTGTATGTATGGGTTAGAAGTATCAAAAGTAATTTGTAAATTTTTAATTGGTGGATGAGGCCATTTTTGAACCTAGATTCATATTAGAACTATAAAGTTGGGAACATTTTAAAATATTATATTAACATGAGGAATGAGGTTTTTAATAGATCTACAAGACTTAGGGAAAATAAGAGGCAACATGGGGTAGTCGGGGCTGAAACAACATCAGAGTTATAACCATTGGCTAGTCTCCAGCTAGACATTATCTATTCAGTGGATAAAAAAGTGTTTTCAAATCCACTTGAGAGACACAGATTATTTTATGGACCATAAGTAGCTTGAATATGTTCTTAAAATGGGGAAAAGTTATTTTCCCCTAAATTTTTAGAGGGGTAAATCTCTCTCCCTATTTTTTCTCTCACAAAAACCTTGTGTTGAACCCCCTCCCTCTTGGTATTCTCCCACGATCATGTAGTGGTTCTTTGTAGAATTTGTTAGATTATTTTGTTATGTATTTTTCTCTAAAGACCTATAAACCTCCTCTCATCCTTCCTTATAATTTACATTTTTACTCTAGATAGTGATTTGAAGCTGATTCAATTAGAGAATGGTGGAATAGGTTGAGTATGATGGTGCTTTCACTCTACATAGGAGTATGACATCCTTTAATGTGTTCTACATATAGGGGATTTTTTTAGTGAAGTTATGTCGCACAATCATTTTTCATTGTTTTTATTTAAAATTTAATTAATTTAAAGATTTAAATAGTGGTATGTTTTTTTGGATATGGACCAGTCTAGGTTCAAGGGAGTTCAAGGGGTGGCTTATACCGCATTACATGAAGAATATGCGATCTCTGTACACTTGGTGTTAATTTAGGAATTATGACTATTTTGAGTAAAATGTTAAAAATTAATTACATTTTTTATAGTTAATCAATTGTTGATGTTGGAATGGTTTGGACCCAAAGGTGGATGGGATATCGTCAGTTGATTCAAGATGAGGCTGGATTGAGCATAAAAAGAAGATATTATGTGTCATGCTAAATAAGAAAGCTTCATAAAAGTGGTAGGTGGTTTTAGTACTTCCCCTATGTCTTAATGCATTATGTTTACATTCATGTGAATTGTGTAGTCTCACCCATAAGGTGAAATGACCCTTTTGTTTATATAATTTTTCAACTTTATTTAAATAATTTAATTTAAATTAAAGTTTTTAACTTACATGAGAATCTATGATTTAAAAGGGATAATGTGAATAGGCCACCACAGAGCTAGTTCACAAGATTGATGTGACAACTACTGAATTCCAAGGCTTATACTATTAGTATACTGAGACACATGAATCCATTGAGGGGTGTTAACTAGTTGAATTGTAATTGATAAAACTAAGTGCCTCTTCATATGTGCGTTTTAGATTTATTGTCTTGTGTAAGCAACTCTATGGCCCTAGTGATAACATAGAGCCTTTGGTCTTCTTGAATTGAACCAAGAGCATATGTTCTTTCTCCTCTTGAAATTTTATTAACTATGTGGGTATACAAGGGTATATTGTCGATGGGATGTTGGTGGACTGACCTAATGCAACCGTGAACTTGTGGTGTTCCATGATCCATCCTTCTAGACCTTTACTGACATAGAATTCCCCCAAGACTTATGAGGACTTACCACATATACAACGTAATATGAATGTGATGATCCCTTGTGATTAGGGTTGAACCAAGGATTTATATTTATACCTAAGGAAATTGAGTTGGGTAGGTCTACTTTTTTATTACTCTAGGCGGGCCGGTTGGTACCCCAGAGATAAATTTACCCTGTGTGGGTGTGATGGGATATGGGTAGTAATGATGGGTTTAGGTTTTTTACAATAACATGTTTCTTTTATGTGATGGGTTATGAAACATTCCCATGGGGTGGTGGTTATATTGTTTGGAATGGAAAACATCCTTATAGGTGGTTGTTAATACTCTATATAGATAGGTCATGAAAAAGTCCTTTGGTGTGATTATAAAAACTCCATATGAAGATGGTTTTAACACTAATGGTAGGGATTCCATGGATTTAGAGATGGTATTATTGGTTATATGATGAATATGATGTTCCTATGATGTGTTAGCATTCAGGGGATTGTAGAGACTTTAATGGGTGTGGTCGATCCTTTCGTGTTATCAAGGAACAGGTTCCAAGAACCATTATGTAATTGGATGGAGAATTTCATGGGTTGTGATACAAGGATTAAGGATTCCCCATGTTATTAACACCATATACCGAGATCGATGGCCCCCCTAATTGTTATCAGTATACTAGGGTGAAAGCCCCCAAGGCAATATTATGGATTCACATGGTAAACATGACATACATAGAAACACTCTGAAACTGGATGAAGTAGGTATGGTTGATGAGGGTCAAAGATAAGAGGAATGATGATGATTTCTGTGTGTGTCTATTAGTTATTTTTATTTTACTTAGAAAATGTCACATGAACACCTCACTACTATTATTTTCTATGTATGGTACCATGTTGGTGGTTTCATACTGAGTTGTATACGAACCCTTCTCAGGCCTCCATTTCACATGGATACCTAATAATACCACAATTTTCTACAGGTTCATTTTGGGACAAGGCTGAAATTTTGTCTAATCTGGCTGTGGAACTCGAGTAGGATAAGAGTCTAGGATGTGGTATGGCTTAATGATGTAATAGGGTCTCATTGGTATTTTTAATTTTTTTATTCCTACATATGTTATTGGACCAATGGGTGATCAAATTTCTATGACTATATTTATGTTTCAATATTCATATTATTTTTCTAGATTTTTTTATCCGCATACTCTAGTGGTTATGGATATTATTAATTATTGGTTATTTTTTTCACAATCCAATATAGGGGGTAAGTCTCTCTGTGATACCTCTTTAGACCCCCACAACTAGTTAGTACCCTCTAATGTATTAAAAAGTTCAATTGAGTCCATGTGGTGCCATCATTATAGTTACTATACAGAATGAGTTGAACCAGGATGTTATAGTTATATTTAATTTTCATTTTTGAAAACCACCTCCCACCCGAGTGTTATCCATCCCTTAAAATTTATTCTTTCCTCTAGTGGATGTGAGGTGTACTTGAAGTGTTGTAGAAACCTGATCTAAATCCATTCTAGTGATCAAGTAATATGTTTTACATCATTTCTAACAATATTCATTCATGGATAGTTTATATCGAGACATATTAAATTTTAAAAATATTAGGGATGTCAAAATTCCTCCCAAGGGTCACTCAAACTCTTTAAGTTCTGTACTCTACTTCAGTGAAGGATTTATCAATGTATAACCATGAGTGTCTCTCAATTATTATCATGTTGAACTGAATCTTTTTGTATCACTATGCTCTATCGAAGTCCATGTCTGTGACATTTTTCCACTTCAATGATAGATGAGATATACTCTCCAATGAGTGAGATATATCAATGTATTCCACGAGAAATACACATAAACAAGATAATATAATAGAGTAAGTATAATTTCACATTGTAATTATAATTGTTACATTACTTCTACAATAAAAAAAGTCATTAATGAAGCTACATATTCTTGCATCTATTTCACTTCATCAAATAAGTCAATAATCGTCTACAAGTTCAAAAATTTCAAATAATCATTAATAACATCGATTATTTCCATTTTCATACTCTCTCTTATTACTTCCATAAATTATAAATAAATATAGTGAGTCTTACATCAATACATATCATCAAGGGATATGGTTTTTCGAAGTCACTATGCCAGGTATGATTTCCATAAATGAAGATATTCCATCAACATATCATCAAAATATATATGAGTAACATACATTTTTTCATGGATCCTAAATTAATTTCTCTAAAAAATATCTAGTAAAATATTCTACTATGGGTAGATCTCAATTTTCCCATGTCAAACATAATGATCAAAAAATTATCTATCCATGTTCAGTCATTAATTCAATACCAATTAATCTCTATAATGGTCAATGTTCCCCCATACTCAAAGATCTATAATGACCAATGATACTCTATATTCATATTCTATGAAATGTTTCCCATAATTAATGAAACATATTTCCCAAATATCAAATTATTCTTCCATCAAATAGTTCCTATCAATTTCATCATGATTTTTCAAAAAAAGAACTCAATGATTTTATCCTAATAAAAATACCGTTAATAAATCATAAAAATGTCTTTAAATTACCTCCAAATATTTTGAGTCCCACTGTATGTAATTATCTCCAGATATTTCCCTTAATTAAATACAAACGAAGTCAATAATATCTTAGTAATTAAAACACCACGACATATTGTTTCCCTTTGCAACATGATAAACCTTTACTTCACTATGATTATAGTGTATCTACCAAAATAGTGATGTTATTCACTTCAACTTAATTAGGTTATGTTGTTTCATCCCATATTGTGGTTTGATATTTAGAAAAACTCTAGATCTATAAATCATGTTTAAATATAATTATTGTTCTTGATATGATTGCGACATGCTCTTCCTCAATTTTTTAAAGATTAAGTCCTATTGTGGAATGATCATACAATTTTAGAGTCTGGTCCTCATCTTTATCCAACTGATATTACATTGTGATCTGTGGAAAAATATTTCTCTATGGTGCATTCAATATCTTATAGTGAGGGCGAATCTATAATTCCCACAATTTTGACATGATGCATAGGTTTCATTGTGAAATAGTTTTATTTCCAAAAAAACTATATTGAATTTCTATGTTAAGGTGGTGTCCCATAAACCTTTCCCACAACCTTCCTGTTTGATAATACATAACACTAACTATGATGTGACACTCTATATAGTAAAATTATATCTTTATTTATAATATATTTTAGAATATAAAAATTTCATGAGGTATTCACTAGATTGTGATCTTTTTTAGTATAGCTTGACCAAGTGACCTATGGTGTAATTTCCCAATATCGAAACCGAATTATTCCAATGTAATCAACTTTTTGATGTTAGAAATACCATTAAACATGGATTATATAAATTTAGAGAACAAATAATTGAATAATCTATATTATCTTTAAAAATTCTTCAATTCTCTAATGATCATAACATTATATGATAAACAATGTTATCCCATGTACAATATTTATCTAAGATAGATCAATCGATCTTAATGAAATCCACTTTCTCTAAAAAACTTCCTTAAATGTTGTCAAATTGGAATCATAAATCATTATTTTTACATTTCTTTATGAGTCATTTTTATGACTACAATTCATCCATAATCGATCATTTACATTTATCCACATTTCAAACAACTCAATTATACACATCATTTATAAAACTCCATATTTTAAAGTCCTCTTACAACACACCCCATCAAGGATTGTAAACTTACAAAAAATTATTATTTTCCATTATTTTCAACAAATATAAAAGCCATCCTCATAGTTGAAACACCTAAATATGGATAATATATGATTCTAGTAGTTCTATGGGGAGTGATAAACATTTATGCTCTGGTGATGGGACCTATGAAGCAGTTTGTGGTGGTCTTTATTGATGACTTACTTACTAAATTTGATTTTAGGATGAGCGTCTTGAGTGTTTAAGTTTTGTTTTTGGATTACATTAGGCTGATCTTCTATACATTGAATCCTTGTGTGTGAGACATATATTCAAAAGATTCATTATTATTATGTGTTCTATCTTTTAAAGTGGATTTGTAATTGGGATTTATTAAGTTTTAATTTTTGATGGATTAAAGTTTTAGATTATAATAATAATAGTATTAGATAATACCCTTAGTAGAATATTTTCTGCTTTTATTATGGTGATATGTTTGATAATATAACCATAATGAAGTATGTTTTTGGTAGAGGGAGATATCTCATTTCTTGATTAATATTGGTTGGACCTTGAACACCTATTATAGAAAGGGTGGCCTAGCATGGTGATATTGATTGTACAGTGTTGCATAATGAGATAATATTAGGTGATACACTTGATATATTCTCTAAATTAAAGTAACACTTCATCCACTCCTAGATAAAAAGGGTGGTATTCTCATGTGGATCATTTTGGTTACCATGATAAACAATGTTAATTTGGGGTCATCCATGAAAATAAACTGTTCTTTATAGGGGAAGGATTAATTAAACTTTTAGTTGTTCTCATCATATAAAAATTTTAAAAAAAAATTGGGGGATAGTGCTCTATATGTCAGGGTTTGGGTCTCTTGGGTTTTGGATATTGTTATCTAGGGTTTTGGAGATAATAAAGTAGGATCCTCCTTAAGAGTTAGGACTTTCAGCTTCATATTTTCACATAATGGGTCGCCGATGATCTAAGGTTCAATTTCTTAATTATTTCTAGGGTATGACGCCGTTTATTTTTGTTCTAATATATTATATTTATGAATAGTAACACAAACTTAATTGATACTATTATGGTTGTGTATATGATATTGTGTAGAAATAAATGTGTAGATGTGTTGTTTTTTCAAATATTAATGGGAGAATTTAAGATGAAGTATACATTTCATACTCATTCTTTAGACCAATAGTGTTGGAATATGAACTTTGTTTGGAAATAATGATAGTTTAGAGGAAACCATGATGATAATGTCTTATTGAAATTATTATGTGGTTAGTATTGAAGATTTTCATTATTTCACATGGTAGCAGATATTTTTCATAGATAGATTATTGTCATCTAAGATTCATCTAAGTCTCATTAATGGTGGGGATCATAACACTCTTGTATAAGGTACCCTTTTTATTGAACAATTATAGTGTTGGTGTCTATAGTTCATATTTTGGCTTCATGTCATGATAATGAACATCTATAGATGAGAAAGGTGTTGGGAGAGTAATCATAATTGGATTTACATAAATTAGACCTATGATTTTATCGAGGTATTCCTCCATATTGAGAGGGAGAAGATCATTATTGAAAATAAGTGGAATTTTGTAAGTGGATGTGATGAAAATTAGATGTTCTCTTGTCATGTGGTTTAACTTCCATGTTCTCAACGCATTTGAGGCTCCAACGGTAGATACATTGTATGAAATGGTGGAGAAGCATTTCACAAGAGGTTGTCTTGTGATCTTCCTTGCGTAGTAGATCATGTTTTATTTTTTAGGAGTAAACAATTATTAATAGTTGGGATTATGTAGTGGCCTAAGTATTTACATGTTTAAAACATTTCACATTATTGATATTTTGAGTCTCAAAGAAAAATAATTAATTCATAATGTTATATTATCTTGGAAAAAATTGTCTAATCACTATACTGATCTCGGATCATGGTGTTTTTCCATGAGTAGAATCTTGGTGAATTTTCAAGATAATTGAATTTTAAGGGACATTTATTATTTATTTAATAGATAACTATTTATCTCATGTATTTTAGTTAGGAAACCTATTTTTGTATCCATATATAAAATTTTTTTATATGTAGTTGTGCTTAAAATAAGGTATTTTTCCTAAGAGTGGTATAATTTTTGTTTCCATGTTTCAGGTCTTTAACCAAACCATTTTAGGCATATAATATAGAAATGTAGTTGAACTGGGTTTAGAGATATAGATAAATAAATATAAATATATTATAGGGATGGCTGTATTTTATAGCATGAAGCCTTAAGGGTAGAGGGGTGATATTTGAAGCGATCCCCTAGAGATGACAATTATGGAATCATGGATTAAGGCTAGGCTGGGAGATTTAGCATAATTATAAAAAGGTATAACTTTGTTACTTTTATTTTTCACCATTCCTCATTCCATATTGAATTTTTATATCATTGAACTTAAATCCTTTATTTTTTGTAAAAAATAATATGATACCCCATCTATTAATGATATTTATTTCTCAAACTATTCTACAATTGATTAATCGACATGAATGGATTGTTATTATTACTCAAAATTTAATATTTAGTATCAATGAATCCTTGTCACATAAAATTTCTATGAAAAATATATTTTATAATAATTTTGATGTCATAAAAAATCACAATGTTTTATTTTATTTGATAGAAGCTGTCACACATTGAAAATTTGAGTGGTCAGATTTTTCACGGACGACTATCCATCATATTTTCCTCTCTCAACCACCCTTATTATTATGGTCAGATAGAAATGAACTTGAAGGTATCATGGAATATTTAAAGGAATATCTACCATCTGGGTAGTTGATAGAGGGTTCTAATGGAAATTATGGCATGTCAAAGTTTGGATATTGACAGAGTGGTGTAATTTTGGGTGTGGTACAAAGTTCAGATTTGAGGTGGTGGAATGAAGTGATATTAGGGCATTAGAGAGGGGATATAACAGTCAATGAAGAAAAATTTATGGTTTTAAAGAATGGATGGTAGGTAATTGGGTAGAGATAGTGATGAAAATGATATATTTGGTGGAAAAATTCATTAGTGGTAAAGAGTTTAGTGAGAAATTTGGATCTAGCAAAGAAATCATGACTACATGGTGTTTAGTTTGGAAGTCACATACCATATTCATTACAACTATAACATTGGAGTATTTTAATTTTTTAATCTACTTAAATAACACATGGAATGTATCCCTGTAATACACATTTCATCTCCCATAAGTTAAGGAAATGGTTTCTAGAGATTTATTTTAGTATAACATTATGTAAAGTTATAAAACACCCACTATGTTTGATGGGGATACTCGATGTAGATATTGGTTATGCATGTATCTATTCTTCTTATTTATAATACATGATGTGTTGTTTAAAGAACATTCAATATTTGATACATGAGTCAACATGTGATGTAGTACATGCCCATGCCATCTTTTTGGCCCCACACATCTAGTGTCTGTGAAGACCTGCTCTGTAGTATAGAACCATAATACTATGGTCTTGATTGGGTAAACACTGAATAACCATTTAGTTATACAAACAGTGTAAAAAATGGGTTATAAAATATGTTTTTTGAGGTCACATCACACAATCATTAGAGTATATGCTTGGATGACACACTTTATGAACACATCGTGTCATCATAATGATACATAATGTATATTTTAATTTCATGTCCAGATAGTGACAATATGAACCCAATTTCTTTTTTGGTTATTACATGTCATGTTAATCAAAAGTACATCTCATTTACTTTACCTTTCATTTTATTTTAGATGCATTGTCACTTATATGTTATAATGTGATAAAATAATATTCTATTATGAGTTTTTCATTATATATAATTTAACGTTGTAGGTATCTTCATTTCATTGTGTTATTTTTTGTCTTTTTGGATGTTTTAAGTTCATTATCTTTTATAAAGTGATGGTTGTGTGTAATAATGATGTTTATTATAGGTTTAGGGATATTAAATTTTTTAAAGAAATGGTGTGAGTCCTCTATACACTATAAGCATGCATTGGATACCCATTTTCTCTTGATAGGGTGTGAGTCATCTATAGGAGTTGGTAACCCCCCTTACTCCCATTTAATGACAAGGTGATGGTCCTATATATGACTAATGAGGTAGATCACCACATTTTATATGTTGTGAGGTTCCTCCATCCATGGGGTAGGTAACCCACTTGATTTTGATTCATATTTCATCGTGGAGTGAGTCCATCACCATAGATTTAGAGGGGTGACATAGGAGTAATGAGATATTAAGTAGTTTGTACAATGTAGATTCTAGGATATTCTAGAGTTTCCTTCAATGTTTTAACTTTATGTATAAGGAAGTGGTAATCATGGAGTCTCCCTATAACCAATATTTCTAATGATTTATGACTTATAGATGTTTCTATTGACTTTGGATTCTATGGGTCATACACTATACTTATCATATGTGGTTGAATATGAGGAACTGTCCTTAGTGGAGTTGAGTTGTGAATTTGGAGCAGAGTCATGATGATATGGTGTTATCATTATCTCTAGGTTTCATATCTATTAATTATATTTGGGATTTTTCTGTTGGTTTACTAATTTTTTTGATTTTTTAGTGAATTTTTTGTTTTATATTTCCTTTTTATTTGTAGAGAATCCAATTAGGAATATTTATACTCACCACCATATAGGACTTGTTCCCACACATATGATATCTATGTATATGATTCATAGTATGGTGACAATAATAGTTGATGAAGATCTAGTGTATCATGTGTCCATTTAATTCATGGTGAAAGTATTTGTTCTAGTTGGTATCAGCTATTATTAGTGTGATATTCCCAAGATTTATCATTATTAAGATGTATTTTTCCCATATAATGTATCTGAAATTATTATGGGTGTTTCCTTTTGAATATTGTATCTTTCAGGGGGTCTTCACATGGAATTTCACTATATAGTCTTTTCTTCTACATTCAGTTTATTATACAGTTTAGTTATAATAATTTACAGGGAAAAATTTCTTTCATCTAAGATAAGAACATATTTTATGATTATGGTGTAAAATAATATAAAACACTATGATTTATAATTTAATTACGATGTTTGAGGTTTTGGTGTTTTAATGTAGTATAACCATGACCCCATGAATTTTTTAGGACCATATTTTCAAGTTCACTTTTGGGAACTATGTCGTGGAATATGATCGTGCACTAAGGTTAACACTTGTAAAAAGTTAAAGACATGACTATGAATGATGAATAAATTGGTCACATCGAGAGTATGGATGCAATAAAAAGATTATGGTACTCCTTTAACCACTATGATTTTTTCTTTTAAGATCCGATAGGCCATTAAAGGAGTGTACTACAATGTTTCTGAAGAAACACAAAATTAATTACACTCTATGACCCAAAGCCAGAGGTGAATGAAAAAAACTAAAATAAAACATGCCTATGATATCTCCCAACCAACTCTTTATATAAATTTAATATCTAGAAAAGGTTAATTTTCTTTAGTTAAATTCATGGGAGAAGACAAAAAGAATTTTATAATTATCAATATAGTGATTGAGGCAATGTCCCTTCATTATGTAGGGAGGTTACCCATTTTTATAAATCTCCACAAGTTTATGTGGGAATAATATTCTTACCCTTAAATGATCCAACCATATGAACATGAGTTTTCCTAGAAGGAAAAGAAATTTTTGATTAAATAGAACTAGATTTTTTTATAACCACATATCTTTCATTTAGATATGTAGACCATGCCACTTTTTAGTCTTCTCTTTATAATTGGTTTCATTATCACAAGTATCTCTTCAAATCTCTTCAAGTCCATTCATATCTAAATGACTCTTAATTTTAACCTCATAATCCTTTTAATTGACATCCGTTACTGGATAATAAGATTTATGGTTATGATTCACTAAAAGATCACATGGTTTAATATACACCAAATATAATATATACATTTTCATTGGTACTTTATTTCATGTTTTATAAACCTATAAGGAATTATTGATTTCTCATTACAAGTTATTCCTACATTAATTTTCATTTATCTAAAAAATACTTTCAAATCCTAATTTGATATCTCTATAGTCTAACATTTTTAGGATGGTATAGAGAACATGTTCTATACTAGTCTACATATTTATTCAAAACTCCTTTTAACAAATGGTTATCAAAATATGTTCCAGGATTAGAAATCAATTTCTTGGGAACTTTTATCTTAGATAATATATTATTCTTTTGAAATTTTGTCCCTATCATTGTTGTGTTGGCTATGGTGGTTTCTCTTTCAACCCATTTAATTATAAAAAACCTATACTAGGATGTATGTGTGGTTTAATGAGTTAATTAGGGGACCCATGAAGTATATGCCTTGTACATCAAATACTTTTACCTCCAGCATGGGCTATAGTGGAATATCATTTCTCTTCCTAATATTTTTAGTACACTAACAATGATCACATTTTTCAAAGATGTTTCGTTCTTGTCAATGAATTGTTGTATAAAAGAATCCACTTTTTAGAATCTTATCCAATTTTATCCATTGAATTTTTTTCCTTTAATTGGTTTAGAGTATAAAAACAAAAATATTATTTCCACTTAATTTTCAGGCATAGACGATAAAATCAACATATCATCATACTACTTGAAATATAAATGATCTTCCGAAAAGTAATGTAAAATATTAGCTTGGAACTGTTTAATATTTTTTATTTGTGAATTTCAAGAAGATTTCCCTAGTGGAAGAATAGTGGATGATGTTAGAAAATTGGGGTCATTTCATGAAACATGACTTAAAAATGTGTTCATGTAAAAATTTATATTTATTTTCAAAATTTTAATATCCAATAAGGTGTTGCAAATTCATCCTTGAAAGATGACCAAATATGATATTTTTGGAGTCTATATTATCATTTATTTTTATACTGAACTCATGGAGTAATATAATAATCAGATCAAATAGAGTTTGGAAACATTTTTATAAAATACTTTAGTACCACATGATAAGTCTAAACTACCACTTTATAAGAAAAATATATTGTCTAAATTTTTCAAAAAATACCCCTACAAGTAGCTTCTTCACTATGATGGTGTTGTTAAATTTTATCTATTCATGATTATATCTAACATTATGAGTAGGCTTGAAGATTATATCAAATCATTAGCCCAAAATTATTCCTAATACAAACTCACTCACTTCACACATAATCTCAAATAGATAATACCAATTTGGTAGTAGTATAGTGTGGAAGTAACAAACATAGTATTTAGATCCTTGAAAGATTCCTTCAATCTTATATAAAATGTAAACTCGAATAATTTTCCAATTGTGGGTGAGGGGTCAAGAATGTAGGATTAATCTTTTAACCCCCCCCCCCCCCCAAATTTACATGTATCAAGGATCCTCATATATCAAAGACCATCTTGTGTTCAAAATATTATACGAAGAAATTTATTTTTATGGGATTCCCTTAAATTCCATATTTAAAAATCTGATAAATAATAAAAATTCCATTTTTTACAAGAAATGGGACCTAAAGTTACTAATAATAATCCCTCTTCAAATCTTTCCAACACTAAGTCACAATTTTTGAGAAAACTCTAAAATGACCATCTAATTAAGGAGAATTCATCTTTGAATACGTCAATTAAATCATCCTCCATACCACAGAATATTATATGTCATGCACTAATAAAATATGGAAGGTTAATTACACATACTAAATAAAATAAAGTTATAGGTAATGGGTCCTTAGTTGAATGTAAATGTTTAATTCCATTAATATTCTATTTTATAAACCACATTGTTATACTTTAAGAGAAACCTAGGAAATTTGAATTTTTTCTCTCAAGTGACTTACAAGGGGAAAGAGGTAATTTTTACAACTAATAGACCAATGATAATTCTTTTACCACTCCATCAGTATAGGAATAGTTTTTTACCCTATGATAATATATTGGTGGAATTCTAATCTGTTTGATTTTTTGAAAAATATTTAATATTTAATTAAATAAAAAATATTTATTCATGCATGTTATTTTGGAGATATATTTTGTTCAGAGTTTTCGATACGAATTAGGAATTTTTAATTGAGTATAGAATATGAGTTTTTCCCTAGGTGTGGCATAAACTCATGCCGGACATCGATTCCGGGCCAAAACCATATTTCTTCTATTTCTTTCCTTTCATTTTCGATTGATTGTTCTTTATTTTCTCATTTTCATCCTTTAATCTTTTCCTCCCATATTGTTTCAAATATTCCTCCCTTGGTAATTTATTTGGTCATGATATAGGGAGAGAGTGAGATAAGAGTTAGAGGAGACAGATAGAAGAGGGAGTGTAGAAGAAGGAGACGCCACTGTAGAGCTAGAGTCATGCCAGATCATTATGTGGGTTTAGTGGAATACATATCTGATCGAAGTTGTATATGTTTTCACCTAGAGGTGGGAATATTTTAATTTTTCTATTTAAATCCATGTAGGGTAGTTTTTTTAAGTTTTAATTTTGATTTGGGTTATTCGAGACCCCAGTGTGGGGTGATATGGTGGTTTTTAAGAGAATCTGGACTTTTCAAGGTGTTTGAAGGGATTTGTGTTCAGGAAATACCAATCACATGGTATATGGTATGATGAAAACATTACGCATATTCTTTTTATTGAGGGAAGATTAATTTTTTAGAAGTATATATTTTTTAGTTTAAGTACATGTTGTGTAGTATTACATGACCATGTACCTGGCCATGTGGCCGAATACATGGGTAGGAAGTGTTGGAGAAGTACACATCGTGTACCAAGAGTACACTCTGTGTATTGGTACATGGCCAAGAAAAAATGTGCATGGGTAGATGGGAATGCAGGGATTACACACATTGTGCTCGGGAGTACAACTCATGTAGTGGTACATGGCTAGACCCCATGTATTCCATGATCATGTACTAGTACATGGCTAGACCCCATCACTAATTTGGTCATGTAGAAGTACATACTGTTGGGATGATGTTTTGTACTGTTTGAGTTTTTTGGGAGGACACATTTGAGGTTGTGGTTCTAGAATCCTTCTGGGGGTTAGGTTGTGAGTTTTGAGGCTAGGTTGGGGGTGTGATATCTTTTTTACCTTGTCTTATAGACTCCAGGTGAGTTTATTATGGTTATTTGGAAAGATTATAGGAGATTGGATCGAGTTTATTCCAAGTCGGGGTCATTATTTTGGTTGTTCAAGGTTTAGGTCCAGTTTCTTGGGGTTGGGATGAGTATGAGTATTCAAGGTATTTCAAAATCATTGGATGTCTAGTTCAGATGGGTGCCGATGAGAAGAGTATGATATAGGTATGAAGGACTTGTTCAAAGGAATTCCCTTCTAGGCGAGGTGTTTCTTGAGGTTACCCTTCTAAGTGGGTGTTTGGTGGGTTTGGGATGGGGGAACAACCACGATTCTTTTGATTGGGAACAACCTAATATTTGATTCTGCTAGAGGAGCACCTTGTAGGGTTCCCTGCCAAAGTTGAGGTTTCTTAGAGGATCCCCTATAGGGTTTCCTATTATGACGAGGTTCTCAAAACCATTGTCGTTTTCCAATGTTTGTTAGATTGTGAGGTGGTCAGTGATGGTTAAGGTGTTTTTTGTTGGAGGGTGCGGGTGTTAGCCGACAATGGAATTTGAGTTGTGTCTTGGATGTTTGAGTCTATTGTTGTTCAGTATTGTTGTTAGAGAAGAGACATTTGGGATATTATTTGTCCAAGAATTTACCCTGAGATAGATTATGTTTCACTCTTCCAATGGTTGGATTGATGTTATGAGGTGGGGATAGGGATTTAATGGACGATCTGGATGAGTGTAGTTTCTATAGCTCGATAATTATTCCAGGGTTATAGTAGTGGATCATGGATACTATTACACTCTTGGGACCCAATTTTTTTGAGGGTTGAGTCCTAGTCATGAATCCCTAATATACACTGATAGTTGTTTTTTATCTATTGGTTTTGAAGGTCATTTGGGATTTGGTTGGATATTTATGAGGGTGAAAGGGAGTCCTTACCACAAATTGAGATCGTAGAATTGGAGTCCTATTGACTGGAAGATGTGTTTCAATATTTTGGATCTCGGGATGAGATCCTAGTGTCTAACATGTATGCCTATCCATTAATTTCATTGTGGAGCACATTCTTGATTATCCAGACACACTTGTTACTGTTGATGTATGATCCATGTTTTTCAATTCGTATGGTTGGGACTAGAGTAAGGTTAGTTTTACCTATGGGAGTTAGGATAAAACTCAATGATAACTATTTTTATCTTATATTTATCCATTTTTGTTTATTTTCTTCCTTTTTTATCTTTTATGTCGGTAGTCACATTTGTATTTGTTGGATATGACACTTGATTCATGAATATGTTATGACAACAGATGTTAGGACCACCATTGGGGGTGGCCTACTGAGATTTTCTTCTCACCCCCAGTACATGCATCGTAGCGTACATGTGGAACTTCTGTACAATTTTAGGTTGATCATAGTATGTGGTGGATTGGGAAGATGCTTGATATTTCTTGTTTAAGCAGAGCTACTCACTTGTAGTCGGAGGTTCTTGCTGGAACTATTCAGCAGTTGTGGTAAACATGTATGTGGTTTGGATTGGATTATCAATAGAGCCTTTTGTATTTATTTTTATTTATTTCATTCTATAGGTGGTCGGTCTAGTGGTAGGATAATGTATATATTTTTTATTTTGTTGAGTTGTATGTATCAATCTATTTATTATAGTTATTTCTGTTATTTATTTTGTTATGCATGGTATGATGTTCATGGATGTTTACATGTTCAGTTTACTTCCATCATTACTACACTCTGAATATGATGGTATGGTCACTCTGCTATATCCTTTTAGGACCCTCCTCTAGTCTATAGCCTCTAGAAAATGGGTAGGTGTGCTTAAAGACTTGTTGTGGGCCAAATTGAGTGATAGGTTAGGTTGACCTTGGCTGGTTCATGACAAAGTGGTATCAAAGGGTTATTTTTCATTTTCTTAATATTTGGAGAGTCAATATAATAGAGATATTGGAATGAGTAAGATCATGTGATGGATATCGGGTTGTTGCATTATCAAAACCTATTTTGAAAGGAAATATAGGTTACCATGGTTGTGGTACTACTGTTATTGGTTTTCACTACTACAGCTTTGTGATTTCCACATCTAGTGATGAATTTTTGTGTCTATATTTTATGATTTATGTGTTTTTTGGAATTTAGACTAATGTAAAGGAACATGTGTTCATGCATCCTTCTATCCACATAGGATGAATATGCATTCCTATCCATGTTTTATAGATGATGTGGTCCTAGTCGTTTAAAGTTTCCTCAATTAATTATATGGTGTTTTATTATGGAATCAATTGGTAGAATTATAATCAACTGAACCACGGGTGCCTTTCGTTATGATGAAAGGTCATTTGTATCCTTTGGGGTGGTGTTATCTAATGTTGGAGATGCATTCCCTTCATCAAGGGATTCCATGAAACCCTTGCAGGTTGGTGTGGAATTTGGGATTCCCTACTATTATGGCGGTGGCTGGACCGATGAAGGAAAGGATTCCTGGGAGATTCTTGGTCTGGGCTCTAGTAGCACTGAGGTTGTGGTAACCCTAAGAAGTTATGTGGTGAGGATGAGGTTACCTTGGTATTTTGGGTGTATCACTTGGAGTGATCTTGTTTTTTTGGGTTAGATTTATGGTTTTTTGGCTAGTTTAGAGGTTATGTTTAGTTGGTACCTGGCCTTATTGATTTGGTTGTTCTTTGGGTATCATGGTGGGATTATGGTTTGGCGCTTTTGGAAATGTTTTGATTCCAATGTAGAGGGTGATCATGTTGGTGATTATTGGAATGAGGTAGAATCCTTGTTTCAGAAGAGGAGTAATAATGGTTCTTTGGTTTGTTAAAATTTTTGTGTGTGAGGAGCTTGGTCAGTGGGTTTAGGCATGTTAGCCTAGGTTTGTATGGTCGTGGATCATTTGAGTGTGAGTGTTTTTGAGAGGATCTTCTAAGATCACTCTACCTTGAGAAGGGGATTGATGTTTGGGTGTGGATTCTTAGGAGGATTCCCTATTGAGTAAAGCCATGTATGTGCTCATTAGTAGTACAACCAGTTGGGCCATGTGAGGTTACTGAGAGTTTTTTTTGATCTTGGGGAAGCCTTGTAGTGGGGAGTAATACTTAGGATATTGTGGGTTGCAATCCATGCTTCTGGATGTTTGTTGAGTGTGGGGTCATTGTACTTAGTGTTCCAGGAATGGGTGGTGGTTGCTTTTCCATGATATCACTCTCGTGTGAGTGGTTTTGTCGCACCTTTCCATTTTTTCAGAAGTGGAAGGAGGTTGGGAAGTGATTTTTTTGATTGGTTTATCAGTGATGATAAGGATACTCCTATGGCAGAGAGAATCAGATCGGTTATGGTTTAATTACCCTCATGTTCAGGGTGTTTTGGTTCTATGAGACTAGTTGGTGGATGGCCGTTGTTGTGTTGGGTTCCTCGATGTTTAAGTTTATTCTTGTAAGGTGGTTAACAAAAAACTATTCTCAGTAGTGAGAAGTGTTGATAAAGGGGAGCTTGTTAGGAGCTGTGACCTGATAGTATAAGAGAAGCATGGTAATTTTTTTTTCATCTCAGATATATTTTTAGGGAAAAATGGTAATTTATCCTATCAAAGTATCTCAGATATTTTTTTGAAAACTCTATTGGTCCTGAAATAGGGTTTTTATAGTAGGATACGAGTTTTGTGGAATTCAGACTTGTTTGAATTTTGACTGAATATTTAATTTTTAATTAATTAAATATGATTTATTTATGCATGTTTATTCAATGATCTCTTGTATTCAGAGAGTTGAATCTTAATTCTAACTTCACCATTTACTCTAAAATTGGGGGTTTTTCTAGGAAGGGCATAACCTCATGTCCTGTGTTTGGTTCTGGCCCAACCACTTTTTCTTATCTCTCTTTATTTTATGTTCCTTTTCATTTTTTTCATTCATTTATCGTTTTATTATTTTTCTCATTCTTTCCCCTGATGTTTCTCATATTCTCCAATTTGGATTCCTTTTTTTGAAAGATAGAGGAGGGAGATAAGAGGGAGAGAAGAGGTGATATAGGGAGAATGAGGTAGCGCTGCAGAGCTTGGGTCATGCTGGATCATCATGCATGTATAACAAAATGTATATCTGATCAAAGATTCTATGATTTCTTATCAAAGTTAATAACTTTTTAATTATTATTCCATAAATCCTCATAGAGTAGTTATTTTTATGTTTTAATATTGTTTTCGGGTTATTGGGGACCCATAGTTGGCCCATCTAGTGGGTTCTAGGTGAATCATGGTGTTTTGGGGTTTTTAGAGGGATTTATGTTCAAGAAATCTAGATCACACAGTGTGTGGTTTGATGAAAACACATATTGTTTTCTTTTTATTTGGGTAAGATGGTGTTTTTATAAGTACGAACCATTTAATTTTTGTACATGTCATGTAGTAGAACATGTCCATGTACCTGGCCATGTGGTCGTGTACATGAGTAGGAAGAGTTATGGAAGTACATGTCATGTAACTAGGTTACACCCCGTGTAGTGGTACTTGGCCATGTATCCAAGTACATGGGTAGATTGGTGCTTGGGGACTATATAGAGTGTACTCGAGAGTACACACTGTATAGTGGGACATGCCTCATGTGCTCATGTACTCGAGTAAACACCATGTGTATTTTTAAATTACCAGAACACATGTATTCCATGGTATTGTAATGGTACACAACCATACTCCATGCTTTCTCTGTCCATGTAGAAGTACATGGACATGATCATCTTTGTGAGTATACACCTTGTACTAATAAGTACATGCTGTGTTCTTTTCCAATAAAAAGTTTTTGAGAGTCGTTGTTCCATGGAGTCAGAATTGGAATTGTGATTAGTCCAATCTATGATTTTTTTCACTTAGATCATGATAGTTAAATCCTTTATCCATTTAGAGGTCATCTAGATGGTGCTATGGATAGTTTGGGTATTGTGGGAGGATTATTTTTTACTTTTTGGTTTTAGAATCCTTTTGTCGGTTTGGTTGTGTTTTGAGGCCTGTGTGAGGTTGTGTGCTCATTTTTTACCTTATCTTGAGGATTCTAGGTGAGTATATTTAGGTTATTTGGACAATTTTTAGGAGACAAGATTGAGTTTATTCTTAGTAAGAGTCATTAGTCTGGTTTTTTGGGGTTTAGTTCTGTTTTCCTATGGTTGGGAACGATTGAAGCCCTATAGGTGGTCAAACATTATTGGTAGTTAGGTGTATCTAGGTTCCATTAATTAGAGTTTGAGATAGGTCTAAGAGACATGTGTTGAAAAATTCTCTTCAAGGTGAGTTTTTTATTGAGGTTTCCCTACTAAGGGAGTGTTTTGTGGGTTTGATATTGGGGATCAGCCACAGATCCTTTGAGTAGTCTTGTCCTGAGGTTTGGTTTTATTGGAGGAAACCCTTATAGGGTGACCTATCCAAGATGTTGTTTTCTAGATTCACCCCTAAAGGGTTTTCTGTTATGATTAATTTCTAGGAACTATGGTGGATGACTTGTGTTGGTACTCTTATGAGGTGTTCGGTGATGGTTTCCTCATTTTGGGTTGGAGGGTGTGGTTGTTAACCAAACTTGGTGTTTGATTTGTGTCTTGGATGTTTTTGGTTATTCATGTTCTAGAATGGGTGCTAGAGAGGAGACCTTTGGGATATTATTGGAATGGGTGTTAAGCCTAAGATTGATTATATTTCTCTCCTCTGTTAGTTTGATGGATATTGTGAGGTGGGGTAAGGAAGATAATGGAAGATCTGGATGAGTTCAAACACCTTAACCTAATAGTTCATGTAACGTCCTAGTTTCAGAAGCCGCCCAAAGGTTCCCCATACCAAGTTAGTCACATGGCCTCAAGCTCATTTCCCTAAATGATAGAGGCTTCCGACTAGCGGTGATGGCCTTGGGTGTGATAGTGGGGAAACTATTCCCTCATTGGAAGAATAACATAGTGGAAGTAAAATAGATAACAATAGTGGAGGCAGTAAAACATGTAATAGGTAGACAGTGGAAGTAGTAAACAACTAGAGCACACACACAAAGACACACATATGATGAATGATAAATATGTTTAGGAAACCAACCAAAAAACTCACAATGCTGGAATAAAATACTAAACCAAACAGAAAACCGATAAAATGATCCAAAGCAATGCAAGCCCCAGCTTCCTTCCATGCTCCCCAGTTTCGCATCAATCAAGTACCTAAAGTGGAAGGGAACTTTCCCTTATCTATACCTGTAGCAATATAATATATTTGGCCCGAAAAGCACGACCCAAAAAAGGTGTGAGACAAAATCTTAGTAGGAAACCACCCAAATATCTGTGCCTAATAGTCAGTGAAAATATACAGCAAGCTATAATCAAAATGATGTTGAAAACAAGGAAGTACTCAGAAGTAAAAAATGATAAAATTTCAAATGTATTCAATTATTAGATATCAAGTCGGAAGTGAATCATAAGTAGGGAACCCTCTAGGAAGTACTCACAGTATAACCCCTCTGGTCCCACCAAAACAAACAAAAACAACCCTCTAGGACGTACACATAGACTAACCTCTCTCGTTCATCTTTTTCACAGACTCTCTAAGGTTGCACTCACTGTCAATTGCCCCTATAGTCTCATATCGGTAACTAAAAGGCACTATGGGGAAGCACTCAAAATCCAATTCCCCATGTGGCCCACATCAAAGAACTAAAAACACTCTAAGGAAGCACTTACATCTATTCCCCCAATGGTCTCACATCGTAATAGTAAACAGACAGTCTATAGAAGCCCTCAATGCCCATTCTCCCTATGGTCTACTACACCAGGTTCTCACGGACCTGTGTAAGTCAATCAAGCACAACGATATATAGTGACCAAATCATACCTCAAGAACTACTTGGATAAATATTCTACAACATAACAACATGTCAGATAAATAATATCACTCCATCCTATCAGCACTAGGAATGGAAAGCAAGTATCCTAACAGGATAAGAAAGGCCAAATATCCATAAATAATACAGTCATGGGAAGCATTTCCATATCACAACAATTAATCCTATTGACATTCAATTGACCGCTACTCAAGAATATAAATCATAGCAGGCAATAAAAGGGATAAAACATTAAACACACAATACCCCGTTCTAGGGTATTGAGCACTCTTGCATATATAACTCAAACTATCTACAGAAAGTCACAAACCACCTACCTCAACATTGTATGATCGATATACCCCATAGTTGGCCCTTGGATCAACCTATAACATGGTATATCTACAAAAACGTCTAAAAAATTCAACCTAGGATAACTAACGATAGAATGGAAATTAGGAAATGAGGTTCATGAAGAAGAGATAACTCCCTGATGCGATTCCAACACAACCAACAGAGTTCGATTCGGAGAACAGATGCTCGATCAGGGTCTCGGGTAAGGATCTGTGCCGTACGGATGCTCTTCATCGATGAAGGTAAAGAAGAAGACACTTCTGAAAAGTAGACATGACCCAGTCTGTTTGATGAAAAAAATAAAGTACACGACATGTAATTTAGTAGTACACGGAGTGTACTTTCCCTTACCAGCCCCCACCTTAGGCAGTCTCTAGGTCACCACACACGGCTGTGTGCTCATCCTTTACATGGACAACACACAACTACATGTAGAAAAATAGTACATGAAGTGTACATATAAGTACATGAGGTGTACATAATAAATTTCTAGAAACTCCTCTTTTTCTCTAAAACAATATAAAAGAGAAAAAACATATCTGAAAAGAAGATCTGGGTTCTTACAAACATCCCCCCATAAAAAAATTCATCCCTGAATTTCCCTAGCAAGGAAACGTAGAGGAAGAATCCTCAAAAACCTCTGGCCACTGTGATCGTACATCAACCTCCCTCTCCCAGGTCTCATCTGGTACTCGCCCGTGCTGCCATAACACTTGTACCAGAAGAACAGACAAACCAAATTGAACTTTCGTACTTCGATCAACAATCCAAATAGGATGATCCTCAAAGGTGGAGTCCACCTCTAACTCAACATACTTAGGATGAAAAACATGATATGGGTCTGAGAAGGAATGTCGAAGCTGAGAAACATGGAAGAAATCAAGCATAGCCCGGTACCTCCAAGGTAACTGTAATCGATAGGCAACCGAACCAACTCTATCCAACACCTCAAACGACATGAAGTTACTCAGTGAAAGCTTACCCTGTCTCCTAATCGTCATGTGTCACAACTTCGATGTGACACGCAGGAAAAATAGATCCCCGACCTCCAACTCTAGAGGTTGTATCTATTGATCAGCAGAAGACTTATGTCGATACTATATAGTAGCCACCCCCTTTTAAATCAGCTCTATTTTCTCTGTGATCTTATGGAAAAGA
The DNA here is from genome assembly GCA_963277665.1 of Viscum album. Lineage (NCBI taxonomy): Eukaryota > Viridiplantae > Streptophyta > Magnoliopsida > Santalales > Viscaceae > Viscum > Viscum album. The sequence goes on from OY728138.1 coordinate 559,668,722, forward strand.
TGAGGTCCTAGCATAGCTACCTCTACTGCCTCAAGCCAACATATGGGTGATCGACATGACCTGCCGTACAAAGCCTCATAAGGTTCCATCTGAATAGTTTTTGAAAACTATTATTGTAGGAAAACCCCACATGAGGTAAGTGATTCTCCCAAGAACCTCCAAAATACAGGATGCATGCTCGGAGCATGTCCTCAAGTACCTGAATCATACGCTCGGAATGGAAATCTATTAGGGGATGGTTAGTTGTACTCTGAAGTACCTATATACCCAAATCCTTCTGAAGTCCCTTCCAGACCTGAGAAGTAAATCAGGTGTCCCTATCTAAAATAATGGAGTGCAGAACACCTTGTAAACGCACAATATCTATGATGTACAACCATCCCCACTCATTCATAATGATGGTCACTTTAATCAGAAAGAAGTGAGAAACTATCCTGAGTCTGTCAATGATAACAAAAAATACATCATTCCTTCAAGGTAACCTTAGTAAACCCATCATGAAGTCCATCGTGACATCGTTCCATTTCCACTCGGGAATGGGTAACTGCTGTAAAATACCTGCTAGTAGTTGATACATCGCCTTCACCTGTTGATAGGTGGAACACCTCATGAAGAAACTAGAAACATCTCTCTTCATACCTGGCCACTAATACAGATGGTATAGATCATGATACATCTTAGTGATGCTAGGATGAACTTACCAAACAGAGGAATGAAAGTCTCGCATCAGCTCCTTGTGTATATCCTCTGGCACCCATATGCATCCATGAAGATTCAAGATCTCATCCTCACCTATGGTCCATCCGGGAATAGGTTCCTCTCCTGACCCCATTTCCCGTAGGAACAGGCCTTCAGAATCTGATATCTGCCTCATTCTAACTTGATCAAGTAGAGTCAAGGTAACAACTATATAAGAAAGAAAATTCTACCCAATCCTATTATGCACCTCCAGATGCATCTCAGAGAATAGACCCATAAGCTGCCACTCACTATTGGACTCCTAAACTGCTTGCATCTGAGTCCTACTACTCAATGCATCATCCACAACATTTCCCTTCCCAGGCATGTTGGAATGTTCAATGTAAAAGGACTGAAGGTACTCAACCCACCTTTATTGTCTTAAATTTAGGTCACGCTGAGTGAAGACATACTTGAGACCTTTTTGGTTAGTGAAAACCTCAATATTCTCTCCCAATATGCATTGTATCCAAAACTGTAAAGCATGAACAACTACAACCAGCTCAAGATCATGCGTTAGGTAGTTCCTCTCATGTGGCCTCAACTGCCAAGACCCGTACGCAACAACCCGTTCCCCCTGTATAAGCATTACTCCCAGCCCGACACCTGATGCATCATAGTAAACAATATAGATCTTGACCAGATCTAGAAATACCAGTATCAATTCTAAATTCATCCTCCCTTTCATCTCTTGAAAGGCTGAATCAGAAGAATCTGAACACAAGATCGTTGCACCCTTCCTTTTCAGGCCTATTAGTGGTGCTGCTAAGTGTGAATAGTCTTGCATGAAACGTTTTTATTAACCATCCAACCCTCGAAAACTTCGTACCTCAAAGAACTTCTTTGGATTCTCCCAAGAAACTACTGCTCTCACTTTCTCTGGGTCCACCGATACTATTGTCTCTAAGATAACATGACCCACGAAGTGAATTTGGTCCATCTAGAAGTGGAATTTTGAGAGCTTATCATATAACTGATTCTCTCTAAATGTACTCAAAATGATCTCAAGATGTCTGGCATGGTCATGTATAGTGTGAGAGTACACCAAGATATAGTCCATGAAGACAACCACAAAATAATCCAAGTACATATAGAATACTTGTTTCAACAGGTCCATGAAAAATATAGGCATGTTCATGAGACTGAACGACATAACCACATACTTGTATAGACCATACCTACTCTGAAATTTTGTAAGTGGTATATCAGATGGTCTAACACACAACTGATGGTAACCGGATCTCAATTCAATCTTCAAGAACACCCGGGCTCCTCGAAGCTGATCAAAGAGATCATTAATACTTAGAAAGAGATATCGGTTCTTAACCATCATCTGGTTCAACGTACGACAATACACACAAAGCCGGAGGGTACCATCTACCTTCTCAGAAAATAGGATAGGTGAACCCCAAGGAGAAGTTATGGGTCGAATGAAACCCTTTTCCTACAACTCCTCCAGCTGCTTCATAAGCTCCTACAAATCAAGTGTTTCCATCCTATAAGGAGGAATGGACCCCGATGATGCTCCTAGAATGAGCTCAATAGAAACGTCTACCTCACACTCTAGAGGAAAACCTGAAAGGTCCTCTGGAATGACATATCTAAAATGATCCACCACTGGAGGAATGTCCATATGTGAATTCCTCTGGTCTTCCAGATATAGACTAGCAATCTAGGCTGTAAATCTCCCAACCCATGATGCTCGGGTCCCACTCTACTCACCTGGACAACCCATTCTCCCTTATGAAGAAACAATCCACCCTTTGGTGATGTAAAACATACCCTATGACGATAGCTATAGACAACTGTCTGGAAGGGAACTAACCAGTCCATTCCATGAATGACATCATAGCCTGTCATCTATAAGACATAAAGGCCCCATACGAAGTGACACCCACCAACCTCGAGAGGGCACTCCTTGCCCTGACTTATACTAGATGTTCTTGTCCCCAACGCCCTATCTATCATCAAGATATCGATAGAGGAAACGATACAGAGCCCAGGGCTCTCCACAACAACAAAATATATGAAGCTATGAGATTCCCCTGTATCAAAAAGATCAGAAACTAAAACTAAGGTAACTAGGATCGTACCTCGAACTGTAGAGGGTCCAAGATCCTACTCCTGCTGGGTCTGATCCACTACAAATGTCTGACCTGCACTGCAGCACTGTTGCCCTGCCTGACCACTCTGAGCTGATCCACCCTGTTTTCGCTGAAAGCCTAGAAACTGGCTACCATGAACATGACCTCCACCATGGTATGAACGACCGGAAGAACTCTAGATCCCAAACTGTTGAGAAACTGGTGGTGCTGCTCATGAATGCAGAGTCATAGAAGAACCTCTGTCATCAGATGCGGGTTAGAATAACTGATAGAAGTGCTGAAGATAGCCCATCATGTCGCACGATCGACACTCCACTAGGTCTCTAAGTCAATGTGGCCTTGTATTACCACTCTTCCCACAATGGTAGCACACCACCTAGATACTTTAAGAAGTGTCTCCCTCCTCATATCCCCGCACATAGACTCCCAACGATGCTTCCTTATGTTAGTAGGAGGGATACCATCTCCGAATATTGAACCTCCCTGAATCACCACTCCAGAATCCCTCATATTGCGCACCATGATTAGCACTTGGTTTACTATATAAGTAATGTAAGTCAACCATAAGATGTTCAACTAATATTGGATGTCGTTCCTGATACCATCCTCAAACTTACTTTCCAAAAATAAATCATCCTCTCTTGGGATAGGCGTGAAGCGTAGCAGCTCAGTGAAACAAGAAGAGTACTTAATATTAGAGAGATTAAACTGGTCTAGACTCATGAACTATAAGGTTTGATTGTCCCTCAATGTCTCTGAGTAGAAGAAGTCAGAGAAGGAACACTTGAACTCCTCCCATGCCATAACCTGTTGGCGTCCCACCTATTAGATCACGTCCCACCATCTCTTGGTGGAGTCCCGAAGCATATACGTAGTGACCTTATATCTCCTCTCTTGAGGCATCTCTAGATGCTCAAAGATAGAAAGCATGGCTTCTAACCACGACTCTGCAGCATGAGGTCTTCCTTCCCTTATTAAGGTTGGAGGATGTTGCTGCTGGAAAAATCATGTCAAATCTGCCATAGAAGGGGCCGGATGTGGCACTCCTCGAAAGGTTTGCATGAACCTCATAAAGCCGTATCAGAAATATGCATCAACACCTGTGTCTGAAGTGATGGATGGTGCCAAAACTGAAAAAACTGGAGGATCTACAGGTAGTCCTTTATCAGCTATATATAGTGTCTGATCACCGCCCTACAACTAGCGCACAACTGGGGGACGCCGCGGTTGCATGAATCTGTAAGGTCAAGCACACACCAGAGATATAGATTATCAAGGACTAAAACTAGATGTGTAAGAATGGAACAAGAGAAATAAAGCATTTATGTTTTTCAAAACATGGATACTTGGTGTGTATAATTACTACACATCACGTTCCCTTAAGCCTTCACATGGGCGTGTACTTTTTCCAACCCAGTTCATGTAACACCCCATACACATGATGTTTTTTCCTAACACACGATGTGTAATTGAATCCTCTTCCCCTACCTGAGTTCTTCTACACAGATAACCCACATGGTTATCATAGAACAATACTACACGGAGTGTTAGTTCTAGACACAACGTGTACTAGAGAAACTTTACCGACCCATGTTGTTAGATTCAAAACCAGATACACTGCTAACTCTACACAGAGTGTTTGTTCTAGAAATGGCATGTACCAGAAAGATTTCACTGACCCGTGTTGTTAGTTACATGGAAAGATACTTGGGTTAGACTACACGGTGTGTTCAAGCTTGACACATCGTGTACAAGGAATATTTCACCGACTCGTGTTGTTCATTACACGGTTGGATTCAAGGGTCACACTACATGATGTATACATCAGGAACACGGTGTGTTCCACCAATGATTTCCCAACCCCGTGTCTCTACCCACACAACAAGTGACATGGTTAGAGACTACACGGTGTGTACATAAAGTACATGGCATGTACATAAGAAAAACTGTTTCTTCCAAAATAGAAGGACACATGACGTGTATTTATCATTACACACCATGTATTATGGGTTCTTCTGAACAGTAAGCCTCCAAAACTACTCTAGAACCCATAAAAACACTAAAACGAACATTAAAGTGCCAAATTACGATTTGTGAGGGGCCATACTCCCTGTGAATCAAAACTTGGAATCTTATACATGTCATATATAAACATAACAGACCAATGATCCACCTAATTCTGGTCCATGAGGGCCAATAACACCTTAATCACTAACGTTTGGTGTTCATTCAAATTAATCCTTACACAAAGGTGAAATAAAATCAATTGTAAAATTTCAAAAAACATGTGAATCATCCAATGGTGAAATCAAATCAACTGTAAAATTGAAAAACTAGAAAAATTGAAATATAGAAGGAAAATTGGATTTTTCCCTATACAAAGGTTAGCTACTCCCGGGCACAACTAATTATTAACTACATATTCCTTCCTATACCTAGATATAGACTCCAAACAGTAAGTCAAGAAGAAAATAATCCTTTGATACCACTTTATAAAGTCCTGGTTTTTGAAGCCGCCAAAGGTTCCCCATACTCGGTTGGTCACATGGCCCCAAGAACATTTCCCTGAATGCCAGAGGCTGTCGACTATTAGTGAGGGCCTTGGGTGTGATAGTGGGGAAACTATTCCCTCATTGGCAGAGTAACATAGCGAATGTAAAACAGATATCAATTGAAGAAGCAGTGAAACATGCAATAGGTAGACAACAAAAGTAGTAAACATCTGGAGCACACACACACACACACATATGATGCATGATAAATATGTTTATGAAAGCAACTAAACAAGTCACAATGCTGGAATACAATACTAAACCAAACTTCAAAAGAAAAAAGATAAAATGATCCAAAGCTACAAAAGCCCCAGTTTGGTCCCATGCTCCCCAGCTCTGCAACAATCATGTAACTGAAGTAAAAGGGCACTTTCCTTTATCTATACCTACTGAAATATAATCTTTTTGGGCACAAACGAATGACCCAAACGGGGTGTGAGAATAAATACTAGTAGAAAAACACCCAAAGATATGTGCCTAATAGTCAGTAAAAATATATATAAGGCTATAATCAAAATGAAGCTATAAAAAAGGAAGTACTCAAAAGTAAACAATCCTACAGTTTCAAATGCATTCAATTATTTGATATCAAGTAGGGAGATAATCATAATCAGGGAACCTTCTAGGAAGTACTCATAGTATAACCCATCTGGTCCCACCAAAACAAACACAAACAACTCTATGGAAGTACACATAGCCTAACCTCTCTAGTTCATTCTTTGCACAAACTCTCTAAGGAAGCACTCACTGTCAATTCCCCCTATAGTCTCATATCTGTAACTAAAAGGGACTCTAGGGAAGTACTCAACATCCAATTCCACATGTGACACACATTAAAGAACTAATGAAACTCTGAGGAAGAACTTACATCCATTCCCCCTTTGGCCTCTCATCGTAATATTAAACAGATACTCTAGAGAAGCCCATAACGTCCATTCTCCCTATGGTCTACTACACCAGGTTCCAACGGCCCTGTGTAATTCAATCGAGCATAGTGATATATAACGACCAAAGTATACCTCATGAAATACATATCTAAGAAGTCTATAACATAACAACATGTCATGTAAATAATATCACTACATCCTATCTGCACTAAGAATAGTAAGAAAGTATCCTTACAGGCTAAGCAAGACCAAATAGTCATAAACAATAAAAGCATGGGAAACACTTCTATATAAAAGTAGGCAATAACAGGGTTAATACCGTAAACACGCAATACCCTGTTCTAGGGTATTGGTAACTCTTGCACAAAGTCTAACCTCTCTAGTTTAGCTTTTGAAAAAACTCTCTGAGGAAGCACTCACTATCAATTCCCCCTTATAGTCTCATATCGGTAACTAAAAGGAACTCTGGGGAAGCACTCAAAATCCAATTCCACATATGGCCCACATCAAGGAACTAAAGACACTATGAGGAAACACTTACATACATTCCCCCTATGGCCTCGCATCATAACAGTAAACAAACACTCTAGAGAAGCCCACAACGTCCATTCTCACTATGGTCTACTACACCAGGTTCTGATAGCCCTGTGTAAGTCAATAGAGCACAAAGATATTTAATGGCCAAAGTATACCTCAAGAACTACATGGATAAGTATTCTACAACATAACAACATGTTATATAAATAATATCACTCCATCCTATCCGCACTAGGAATGGAAAGAAAGCATCCTAATAGGCTAAGCAAGACCAAATGGTCATAAACAATAAAAGCATGGGAAACACTAAATAGAATAGAAATTAACCCTACTCACATTCAATTGACTTATAATCAAGCATATAAATCATAGTAGGAAATAATAGGGTTAATACTATAAAGAACCAATACCCCGTTCTAGGGTATTGGGCACTCTTGAACATATAACTCAAAGACTATCTACAAGAAAGGAACAAAGAACCTACCTCGGCATTGTATGATCGATATACCCTGGTGTCAGCACTTGGATAAACCTATAATGCAGTATATCTACAAAAATGTCTAAAAAATTCAACTTAGGATAACTCATGAGAGAAGAGAAATCAGGAAACACGGTTCAAGAAGAAGATAGAACTCACTGATGCGATTCCAACGCAACTGACGGTGTATGATTTGGAGAATAGATGCTCGATTGGGGGCTCGGGGAAGGATCAATACCATACATATGATCTCGATCGAAGAAGGTGAAGAAGAAGACACTTCTTCCAATTAGACGTGACCCCGTCCTGTTTAATGAAAAAAAGAAAGTACACCGTGTGTACATTCCCTTACCAGCCCCCACATTAGGCAGTCTCCAGGTCACCACAAATGGTTGTGTGATCGGCCGTTACATGGCCAACACACAGCTACGTGCAGAAAAAGAGTAAACGACATGTACTTAAAAAATGTCTAGAAACTCCTCCTTTTCAAAAAATCACCCGAAAAGATAAAAACATACCTGAAATGAAGACCCAGGTTGTTACTGTTCTTCGAAGGAAATGGTATTCAAACTTGGAGGCCATTTCTATCCAAAAACATGGTTTTTCAGAGGATTGAGTCTTGTTCAGGAATTCTGGAGATGTCTTGATAGGTATTCTATTCAGATCATAACTTTCGAGTCCTAGTTCTCTATATATGTGTTCTAGTGTTTTTTCTCTTAGGAGGAGATCATAGGGTCTAGAATGTGTGCCTATCCTTGCGTTGGATTGTTGAGCCCCTTCTTAATTAGAATTATTTTATTAATGGTGTGGCTGTGTGAGCCAGGTTTCACAATTCATTAGGATGGGGCCAGAATGGGGGTAGTTTTACCAATGAGTGTCTTGGTAGAACACTAGGTTTTCTATTTTCCATTTATTTATCTTTTTTTCTTTCCTTTCAATTTTTGATTATCTTTTATGTCAGTACTCATAGTTGGATAGGATGGACATGATGCGTGTTACATGCACATGTTATAAAATCATATGTTAGGACCATCATTGGGGGTGGCCTATTGAGACTTGTTTCTCACCCCCTACACATGAAAATTGGTGTACATGTAGACTTTATATTGATTTTAGGTTGAGCACAAGATGTAATGGATTGGGAAGAGGCCCGATGTTTCTTAATTGAGGAGAGACACTCATGTGCAGTCCATGATTCCTCATGAATCTGTTTAGTATTTGTGTATACAGGGTATATGGTTCAAGTCAGAGAAGAAGTAGGTCTTTGTGTATTTTTTCCATTTTATTAAATATGTGGTTGGCCTATGGGTGGATAGTGTTTTTATTTTTCATATTATCGAGTCTGTATGAAAAATGACATTTATTACAGTTATTTAACTTATTTATTTATGTACACTATTATTTTCATGTATGTTTACTTGTTTAGTCTATTTCCTCATTTACTGTACTTTGATGTGAGGAGATAGTATCCACACTATATCCTTTTAGGACCTCACTACTATTCAGCAACCTCTGGTATATGAGGAGGCATGCTTAAGGATTTGTTGTTGGCCTGATTGGGTCACAGTTCGGGTTGACCCGAGCAAGTTCATGTCATTATATGGTAAATAAAATTATATTATAGCTAAAATATCCATTGATAAAATAATTATACTCATTTATGACCAACCATTCATGTTTTTGGTTGAAAAATGGGAGGCGAATTTTATTATTCCTATATACATAATTGAGATTCCTATAACCAATTTTTTTAATCCCCACCCCATCACTATTATCAAGGATTTTATCGCTGTGTATTTATTGAATACTATAAAAACTCATTTTTTAGAAACATAATGGAGTAGTCTTACCTATCCATTGCGTCAAATTTGGTTGACAAAAATGATATCCAAGAGTTTCATCACCTCATTATTCATAATTTATTTTATTAGCAGTGTTAAACCTTTTTGCATTTTCCGCCTCAACTTCTTTTAATCTTCATGTCCGCCCTTATGTATATAAGGTGAAGGTCTTATAAATATCATCAATGGTCTAAGATACTTATTCATTGGTTTCAAATCAATAACCAATTGTTTATCTTTCTCCTTTTAAATTTTATAACTTACTATCACTGATATATCTTCACATTCTCCCAATTATGAATATATTTGACTACTTTTGAGATTACATAGCTCTATATTTCCTTTCTTCACAATTTAGGAATGAAATCATGAAAAGGAATTCCATGATAAGTGACCCACTAGTATGAATCATTTTTTAGGTTCAATTTATTTACCATCTCTTTAAACTATCCTTTTAAACTTTATTATTAATTAATTACATCATCACCATTTTTTACCTAGCTCACATATATAGCAGTCCATATACTTTCTTAGTGGGGATGATGTAATGGTAATCCTCGGATTAATCTCTTTAATTTTTTCCTTCTTAAAGAAAAATTACACTTTCTCCTATCCAACTTGTATTATGAACCAACCAAGATTTTCCTAAATGATACATTTTACTATGTTTAAGAAATTTTAGAAAATTTATTGTAACCTATCATACTTTTTTACATATGTATAAAGATATAATAAGTGAGGAAGATCAATATCCCCACTTTCACCAGGGAATCCTTAAAAATGTTGACCATACCCTTGAAAGATCAGTTCACTAAATGAAAAAAAATCTCTTTGTATTTGGATTACTTAACATAATATTTTTAAACAAATTCAATAGAATAAGGTTGATAGTATCTCCTAAATATAAAAGGTTTTCTTCTAAATACACATGAACTAATATTTCATAGAAAAGATAAACTATATATATTTCAAGGTTTTTGTGGGAGTTTCCTTCAAACAATAACTGATCACTCTCTTTTTAATGATATTATCCCCAAATCCTATAATTTATTTTTATTTGGAAGGATTTGTTTGAGAAACATAGGATATATAAGAACTTTTTAAACTTCCTTAGTTAATAGAATATTTATATATGGAAAATTTATTATTTTTTTGAACTTATTGTATTATAATTATACCTTTCTTTAGTGTATCCTCTTCAAAAATAAAAATGTGGTTGGTAATATTTCACTTTAGGTTTCATGGAAGTGACTTTACAAGTTCATTTTTTCTCTACTTTAACTTCTTTATCATTCTCTGTAGTTGGATACTTCCATTTTTCTTCTTTCTTATTGTCCATTTTCTCTTTCCCATCTTCATTTTCCATATGTATTTTCCTCTTTCATTCCCCTTTGACTCATCATGTTCATAACCATTTCCTATTATCTTAGTTATTTCATATTACACGTTACAATATAAGGTAATCTATCAATTTTTTTTTAAAAAAATATATACGAATTGATTCTTATTGTTTTAGAGTGAGTATTTATGTTTTTTTGTTTCTGGATTATATAGATTAGTCTCCATTTGAGAGATACATTGACCATTTTTTGTAATGTATTTTTTCACCAACTCCTTGAAAGAGGTATATTATTATACTTTCCTAAGCTTCACCAACATAGATATTGCATCATTTTATATGAATATTCAAAACATTTAAAAAGTAAATTCACAAGGACTGTAATAGTTACCTATCATTGGATATTTGGAAGACAATCTTCTAATTTTCTTGAAAAATATCCAATGTTTCCAACAAATATCTTCCCATAATGTACTCCTACTTAGAACCTTTCTTCATAACCTAGTAAAAGGAAATTTAAGAAAGGGTGATCTCAGAATATTAGTATGGGTAAATAAAGGATATTTAAGCATTATATAAACATAAGGGTATGATAACATGACAGTAACATTTGTAGATCACACCATCATATCAAAGATCATACAATTGATTCCTGGTGTAAAGATTAGTATATCTTAATACAAGAATCATAAGGTAATCATAAGCATAATCCATGAGAATATAAAATTGAAATAAGATATGGAATTGTGGAAGAAACAAAAACATAGAAAATCTTTTGATAAGGCTACCTACCAAGACCTTTATAACATTTCAGTATTGAGCTAATCACCCATGTATATACTTTGGGGTTGGGATAACAACCGATGTACCCTCTTGTTTTTAATATTTTCTACAACCCATGTACCCACTTGTTTTCGATCTTGAGATACAACCTATATACCCTATTGTTTTTTAAATTGGGATACAACCCATGTACCCTCTTGTTTTTGGGCTTCTTCCAAAACCCATACAAATTCTTATTTTTGGGCTTGGGATAACAACCCATGTACACTATGAGCTCACATAACATTTATCAATAACCAATGCATTTGGGGGAGATTAGGTCCCACCCATTATATGTTGAAAACCATATTTATGCAGGCTATAAGATAACAAAACATTCGGCATACCATAACTCATGAAATAAAATCGGTATTATTAATACTTTATAATATCCAAAGACGTGGAAAAGAGACAAGTTTCCTAATCATAACACAGCCCACAAAAAGATGTGGGGTATATCACGCTATATCCTATGGTAGAGAAATAATTTTCATAAAAAAATGTTCATCTTAAACCTAAACCATCGAAAGAAAGAATAATGATGGTACCTTTGGATCCTATCCTTTGTAAAGGGTAAATTTTATCAAAGTATGTAATCTTAGATGGATTATGATTTTAAAATATCACTTGGAGCATTTCATAAAGAAAATAACCTTTCATTGAAAATATATTTTTAAAACATAATTTTTTTTCAAAATACTATTCTTTGAAAAAACCTTTGAAAACTTATGAATTAATATTTAAAAAAATTAAAAAATTAATGAGGAAAATACCCTTTACGATTTTAAAATTATTTCAAAATTAATTTTTTTGGAAAACCCTTTCTTTAGAAATAAATTTGAAAAATCATAAAGAAATGTTTTAAAACCATTTTAGACACTTTCTAAAATATAAAAAAAATCAAAATCATTTTCCTTGAACATTAGCTTAACATATCATTTAAAAAAACTGATTTTTTTAGAAATCATAGGTTTTGAATAAAATAGACTTTGAATGAAGGGGGAAATAAGTCAGATTTTCCTAAAAACACTTTCTTAATTATATTAAGTACCAAATAGTGGAAAAATGGAACCATTAATTTAATTTATCATGAATTAACAGAGGATAATAAAATTAATATTAATTATTGATATGTGGATCATAATTTTTCATCAATATAAGAATAGTCATAAACAATCCCAATAAACAATGAGATTGTAGCAATAAACACTTATCACTTTGGTTAATTTGAATATTAACCCCAATGAAAGAATAAAATTACATGAATCTTAAAATATCTTGAATGTATGAAGTTTCATGATTTATCATGTCTAAAGTGTATTATATAAACCTCATAATAGAATATTGGTGCATAACGTAACACATGTCTCAAATAATGAAATTAAGATTAAATTACCTTACTGTTTTAGAAAATTTGAAACCCTATCCCCTTGAATGATAGGTCATAAAATGGATAAATAATACTAGAAATTTTAATTATAATAATCCTAAATTACATTTATGATTATTTTATACACCACATATAATAAATAGGTGGTGAACATAGCATGTGTCTCACAGAAGTAAAAATTGAGGCAGAAATCCCATAATACTTGAGTATCATTTGAATTGTGTGCCCTATGAAAGAATAAAAAAATTTAAACATTTAATATAATAAAATAAACATAATTCGTGAAATAAAATTTTATAGGGAATTATATACACCACATAAAATAAACGAGTGGGGAATATGGAATAAGTCTCACTGAAATAAATGTGAGAATACAAATCCCATTACCTTAAGTCTTGAATTTCATTATAGTCTTTAAATATCATTGTATGAAACTATAGGTTTATTAATAATCTATTATAGAACCAAATTAATTTATGTCATAACATATATTATTTTCTGATGAACTTTTATTATGTGTTTATTTGCAATTCCTTGTTAAAGTTATGGCTTCGGGTAATAACCGCTTTGTTTTTTTATATGTTTTGACTTGTTAATTTTTTCCTCTTACTTTTACCAAGATTTAATTATTTTAAAAACATAAACAATGATATAAACATCATATATTTTATGTATATATGTATTTATAATAATCTCTATTTAATACAAATATTAAATGAAACACACCGTTCATGGAGATAGCAGACCGTACGTATGAATGAATGTTGTTTCCATTTTATTATCTCAATGAAGGAATGAAAATTAAATGATATATATATATATTATCATTTCACTGGAATTATTATTTCATTTTTATAAAATAATTATATTAAACTCATTTTTAATATATCCCATCTAATTATTGACTTAATCACACCACTTCACGAGGCAGAAGTCCTCCGTACACATGAACGACGTTATCATATTCCCAAAAAAATTGAAAGAAAGAAGGTTTGTGTTATAAAATAATTCTAGAATCATATATAAATCATAAAAATAATATATATATATATCATATATAAAATATAAATGCATCATTTCTACCATCCTTGTAACACCCCAATATTTCATAGTAAGTTATTTTCTTTAAAATAATTCAATATCTTGCACTATACGCAACGCCAAGTTCGAGCGCACCAAGACATACCAAACCAGTCGGTCAAAAATATGTTATGAATAGTATTTACTAAATTTTTAATTTTATATACTCCATAAAATTTTAGAATCCATATTATGTGTTTCTTATACATCATATAATAATAAATTCATTTTTTTCTAATAAAAGATGTATTTTTTAAAAAAATGCAATTTTACCACCTTCTAATGGGAAACCCTTTTTTAAAACCAATATTCTGAAAATTTTATGTATTCAATTTAATGAAATTAAATTAATCTTTAGAATCAGGACATGAAACTTTATTTTGGATAAATTATTGGTTCTATTTTGATAACTTTAATATTTTGACGAATACTGAAAAATACTAAATTTTAATTGAAAATAACTTTTTTAATTGAAATAATTTATAGTGTTAAATTATAAATTTGGATTTTTTGAATGTATAATTATATTATATTTTTATCATTTAAACCAATGTACGTCATTATAAGTAATTTCACATTTAAATTTGTTATAAAAACGTGTCAATCTTTTGATAGTTTTTACTATTTTATAGCCCGCTTTTTGGTTTTGACAATGGGAATTAATGTTAAATTAATTTATGAAACTTTTATGATTTGAATTTTGTAAAATAGAAATGATTTTTTAATTTGGAATATCAAAATTATCTTCGGGTAAAATTTTGTATTTTTCTGAAAACATTCATTTTTTGATGAATAGTGAAAAACACTGCGTTATAGTTTAAAATTGAATTTTATTTAAATAATTATTTATTTTATTTAAATTTATTTTAAGTCCAAATAGATATATATTACCTATATATTTTCAATGTAATTTATTAGAGTCATTTTATAATAAAATTAGATGTATAAAATTTTATTGAACTTTTTACCGTCTTTTACCCACCTTCTAAATGCATTAAATTTTTTTCATAAAACATAATTTTACCACTTTTGTGAGTTGAATTTCAAAAATCTGAGAGACATGGTTGAAATCAGTAAGAATAATTTTGTTTAATAAGAGGATAATAATTTTTATTGAACAATAACTTTTGAGTTTTATTTACCACGGTTAATAGTATATAGGGTAATTAAGGGTAAAAATGATATTATAATTACCCTAACACATGTAATAATTCTATTGGATAAGTGTAACTAGACTAAAAAAACCTTATGAATAAAATATGATCCTTTTTTTCCACTTGGAATAAATTAGAACTTTTGTTGTTATTTTATTTAAAGAAGAGTTAAAAGTTTTAAATTCAAAGTTTAATAAATAAACCATTTTTAATATAGGGTTATACATAATATTAATTTGATTATAAATATTCATTAGAGATATTATAATATTTCATAAATAATGGTATTTTATTTATAATTTTTATTCATTATATAATTAAATTTATTTATGACACACTGATGATGTAGTAATTACCTTATTAACAAAATATTAAAATAATTGATATTATAAATATCCAAATAAATGTAATTTGAGACTTTTGATGAATTAAACTAATTTTATAGGTCAATTTGACATATTAGGGTTGATTAAATAATTTTTTTTCGAAGTAATAATGTTGTTATGATTTTAAAAAAAAACCAAATACTAAATAGTGTCAAAATTGACATAATTGAGTTTTTTAAACAAATACTATATTATTAATTGATATAATATTACTAAAAATCTAAGGTTTTACAAAAGGAGATATATAATGTTATAAAAATTAATAATTAACCTTTAGGGGTTCTCTTGTCTTGTTATAGTACGTTTATTAACCATTTAATATAAAAATACAAAGAGACAAGGTAAATGTCAAACTATTTAACAAAGAGTTAAATCTAAAAGATAAGGTTACTATGATGACCTAAAACTATATAAAACCTATTAGTTGATTGGTTTTAGAACTATCCTCACCTTATCTACGAATTGAATTATTTTTGAGACATTAGAAACCGAAAATTATTTTATTATAAAATAATATTTCAAGCTTTTCCTAAAGTGACCCTCACTTCGCTTATAAAAGGGTACTTCCACTTATCTTAATTTCACACTTCAAAACCCCTTTTAATCCTAAAAAACCAACCCAAATATCCTTATAACTTTCCTCTATTCATTATAGAGGCCTTACATTGGACATAAATACTTCATATGGAGCCCTTTTTATCAAATCAAAAGGAAGAACCCGAAGAAGAGGTAAATATTTCATCACCTCTTTCAAGTTATTTTCTTCATCCACTTCATCTTTCATTGTTGTTTATATTATAAAATAATAACATCATTATATTCTATATTCTATTATGTTATTATAAAAATGGTAAAAACATATTTATTATTCTCTCCATCATATGAATAACAAAGTCACCATACATGCGTACGTACTACTTACCGTCTCCACGTCGGGGTGTAGTTTGATATTCAAACACTTCATTATTTGGATGGGTATAATAATGAGTATATCTGATGTAAATTATAAATATAAATTATTAAATATTCTTCATATATGATATAAAATCCAATTAAATAGGATTTCACCATCAATATATTGATATTGTTTCTCGTGCGTACGTACGGATTACCGTCTCCACGGACGTGATGAGATTCATTCCCAATTGTAATCATTCCAAAATAATTATTATTTTAGGATTAAAAATAATGTTTAAGAACTTAATATTATTTTAGGATATGAATAAAATACATCCTATCCATAACAAACATGTCTTACATAACTGAGCATATAAAGGAAAATAGATCGATTGACACCTGAAATGATGATACTACAAAAATATTATTAACAAAGAAATATTAAAGGATCATATATGATATCATATTTATGTATATATTTCATGTATAATTTATTAAAAATTATTTATCTATTATGAAGGAGGTTAGTGTACCCTCATCCAAGGAATATTACATGGTAAGAGGTTTCTTACCTCACTTTTAATTCCGTGAGATTTCCATTGTTCACCACTTAATTATTGCATGTGGTGTATTATGTACTACCATTTGATATATATTATCATGATTATCTTTATATTCATGGTATTCTGTGATTCATTTGGTGGTTATTAACTTTTGGTCATATGAATCGATTGATTACAACGTGGTAAGGGGTTTTCATCTCACTTTTATTCCTGTGAGATTCATGCTATATTGGCCACTATTAACTTTTGTGTGGGGTATGTAATGACCATTATTGTATCATTTAAATAATATAGTTTAGTTTATGGGTATTTAAATCATCATTTTATGACCATTATTTGATGGGGTGTATGTTTCGTAGGTTACCAAATCAGTAAGGGAGTTTCAAATTTCAATTTCCACTCATTCGGTTTTATGAAAACTTCATTGATTACTATACCCCAGGATTATGAGTTAAATCAATATTTATTTACTTATGTAGTAATTTCCACCCCCTTTGTTTGGATACACCTTTTATACACCTAAAAAATCCATTGATAAATTCCCAATTCACCAATACAAACTTGATAAGTGTAATTTTAACTTAATTTCTATTCGTTGAGTTAAACATCCAAGTCATTGGTGTTGTTTTTACAAGAACATGTGTGAATGTACTATGATTTATTGAAACTTAATATCGAATCATATTGAGTGTATTTATATTTGTCACATATAATTATGTCATTGATTTATCCTTAACTCAAAGATACATTATTTATAAAGGAATTCCCCTCAACTTGCATTCCATTGAGGCTTATTTGTTGTTATGCGCCAATTAAATTTTATTTGGTCTCTATACTGTACTTTGAAATAGTATATCATGAATCCCTTTATTCTCATGATATTATAATGTTTTGATTTCCTGAATTATTTGTATTCTGACATCTCTCATTTGGTTATGAACTCTAACTAAGATATTATAATGGACATGAATGTTTTAAAATGTTAATTTCTTTCAATAGTTTCAAAGTGGTATGGGACACTTTAATTCAAAACTATCTTTTAAATGACTTCCTTTATAAATTATGTGACTTTTAAATGATTTCACGAAAAATGGATATTTCACTCAAATATTTTTAATGATCATTTTCAACATTGTCAACATCCTTTATGGGATATTATTCTTGATCGAGGATGATTTATTATGATACAAATATTTCACATTTTATTTAAGGTTTTATGATATGTTTGACTGTGGATGTGTTATTTTTTTTACCATTCATGGTTTATGGATAATGTATTTACATTTTGTTTTCTAGTTTTAATATGAATGTTTATTTTATCTTTAAACATTTTCAAATGAGGAATTAATTGTACTTAGTAAGTGATGGGTGGAGCCTACTATCACACCTCGATGCATCAGTAGGTCTCATGAGACAAACTAGTGTCCTGGAACAAGGCCTTGACACAATCTAATTTGTAGTCCTGGCACAAGGACTTGAATATGTGGTTATGAAGTCTGGAATTATGCATTCCATCATTATGAAATTGGATATTTATATTACATGTGATTATTCAACTAGTAAAATATCCATTTGAAAAGTAAATGGAATTATTTGATTATCTTTATCACATTATGATGAAAATTAAGTTTAAAAGGTATGTGTTCTAGTTTTAAACATTACCTTAAATGTTTATTCTTATTTATGACAGTTTCCATAATATTGTTATCCTTACTAAGAATTTGAGCTCACATCTTTCTTATGTTTTATTTTTCCTAGGATGAAAAGAAGTATATTACGATTAACCTACAGGAATAGGCTAAGGATTATAAGAGTGTTCAAAGGGGACACAATGTTTTTTTATTTCATAATGTAATGTGAAACTTATGTATGTATCTATTACTTCCAAGGATACTAAAATGATCGGTATTCCAGGACATGATTCCATGTATCATGCTAATGTTATGTAATAATTCACCGATTCTAGGTAACTGGGTTCGAGGAGTTACAATTGTTATCATTATAAGTTTAGTACAAACCTCGGAAGCTAGATTTAGAAAAACTCTGATTAGAAAACAGTACTCTAAAATAGAAATTTAGGATTAGTATATAAGACCATCAAAAAAATTTGGTTATGTAAATATTGTGTGGGTTTTCCAAGAAATACATCCCTGTATGGATACGAACAGGTAGAGGCGGCTCTAGTATATATGTACCTATGAGTGAAAACTCCGACAAGCAGTTTTGGGCTTGACCTAGGGTATCCTGGTACACAACAACGGTCCTTTCTACATTATTGGATATGAAACTCTTGGGGGATATGCTTAGGATAATTCACATTTTTTACAAGCCTCTTTGAAGGATTTTAATATAATATGAGAATAAATAACCTTGGTTAATCCTAAGGTGTTTTATATTGAAAATATAGTGTTATGATATTATATAAATGATTTTATGAATCACACTATAATTTCTTTTGTTAGTCAATGGATGGATTCCATGTAAGTAATAGTAACTAAGAAGATGATGTACAAGGTGGGAACAATGGTGGAAATGAGCAACTAAATTAAATGTTGATAGGTGTAAAAGATATCAGGTTCATGCCGAATCAATTTTCTAAAAATATGATCAACAAAAAATATATAACCAACTCATAGAATCAACAAAGAAGATAAAGGTGGTGAATGATAAGAGCTCTAGCAGTGGAGACCATGGAGAAAAGAAAGCTCAATTTCAATCATGCAGGAAATGTGTAAGGAGACACCTAGGAAAGTGTCTCAATGGAAAAAAATGCTTTATGTGTGGGAAAGAAGGACATAAAGTAAAGAATTGCCGAGAAAAAATAAAGAGTAGAATGGAAGATAATAAAAATGATCCTAAGAATCCATTTACAGTCATTTTCCATAAATGTAGGGGACCTGGGAATTACCCAAGTGAATGCCAAATTCTATAGGATAACCTCTTGGTCAAGGAAGAACCTATGTGGAAATAAATGGATGAAGAAATGTTTAAAAGTATTCGTGCTCTTTGTTGATGGGATTACTTTTGAATAATTTTCTATTGTATGTGTAACCCTGTAGTTTTTTATGTGAAAATTTTATTTTAGGAAGAATTATCTTTTATATTGTTTATATTGTTATAAATAACCAATTGAGTTTATACGATACATGAATTTGGAGCAATTATAAGTTATTAAATTTTGGGTTGAAAATGTGAGCTATGAGATAACATTTTTGATGAAATTATGTTATGTTTATTTTGATAAATTTATCTCATTTTTGTAATGTTATAAAATATAGTTCTTGAAAAAGGAAAACATACAAACCCTGTGAAAACCCGTTGCGTCAGACAAAGCTGTGGAATTGAACCCACAACCAGAGTGCGATTGGGATTTATCGCCTACCACTGGACTACATGATGCCCTAGGTTAGTGTGACTAATTTTTTAGTTAAATGATTTTATGTATCAATAATAAGTTTATTTTGGATCTTATGTCTTATCAAATGGATATTCATAGTATAGGAAAATGATTTGGTGATTAACTGATTAATGTTATTTTGGAAGAAGTTCACTCTGTTGGGAAAACTATATGCCTATGTAAAATAGAATACTCTGGGATTTCATTTTATGAGTAATGGTGGATTCTGATCTATGTTTTTATTGTTTATTTATAGCTATTTGGGTTATTTATGGAAATTATTAACCTATCATAAAGAATATGTGATTAGGTTAATTACTTTTAAGTATGTGACTTTAAGAGTAGTCAATGTTATTTGGAGATAAAATTCAACGTGGAAGGCTATGTAATCAAATTATTTTATGTTTTTGGTTTCAATATTACTTTGGATTATATTTAAATAATTTAAGAACAATTTTTTATTGAATGGTATTTATTGAAATTTTGGTATTGTAGGTTTAATTTTTGAAATTAATATTAGTATTTCTTTCTCTAAAGGATTATCCTTTTTGGGGATCATCTGATCTTGTACTAACCATTTTGGTTTTGGTTAATCTCTAAAGAAAAGGGAAACATATAGTTTATCCTTTGTGATATTGTGATTCTCTAGAAGTTGATTCTAGCGCATCATATGTGACCAAGTAATATTGAATACTCGTCATTTAAAAAAAAGATGTGTTATTGGTAGAAATTTATTAAAGGATTAAAATCTACTTAAAAATTTAGTATATATCTTTATGTTCTTAGTCAATATCATTAATAAATTCATCAACATTATGAAATGGAACTTAAGACAAACAAAATGTTTTCCATTTACTTTTCTTACTGGGAAACTAATGACCGTTTATCCCATAAAAATTATGTGGTTTTCCTGTTGTTAACATTCTCCTGATCATGTCTTCTATCACTCTCCATCATAACTTCACACTTAGTTTATCTTCAATATCCATGTTTTCTTACATGGAATCCTTGTATGGGTTATCTCAGGTGACCTTTTTACTTCTCTTTATTTCTTTTAAATTGATAGTTTTATTATCTCTTTTTTTGATGTGGGACTTTGAATGAAGTTACCAAGCCCAATTTTAGAATTTTGAGGAAGAAATTTCCAAAAGGGGCGAAGAATGTAACACCACCAAGATTTCATAGTAAGTTATTTTCTTTAAAATAATTCAATATATTGTGCTATATGCAACACTGAGTTAAAGCGCACCACGACTTACCAAACTAGCCATTCAAAAAGCAGTTATGAATAGTATTTACTAAATTTTTAATTTTATACAATACATATAATTTTAGAACCCATATTATGTGTTTCTTAGACAAAATATAAGAACAAATTCATTTTTTCAGATAATAGAATATTTTAAGAAAAAAAGTGCAATTTTACCACCTTTTAATGGAAAACATATTTTAAAACCAATATTTGACACTTTTATGTATTCAATTTCATGAAATTAAATTTTTATTTAGAATATGGACATAAAAATGTATTCTGGATAAATATTTGGTACTTTTTGGATAACTTTCATATTTTGATGAATACTGAAAAATACTAAATTTTAATTGAAAACCACTTTTTTAATCAAAATAATTTAAAGTGTTAAATAATGTATTTTAATTGTTTGTAAGTATAATTATATTATATTTTTATCATTTAATAAAATTTCGGTCATTATAACTAATTTGACACTTAAATTTGACAAAAACACATGTCAATCTTTTGATAGTTTTTACTATTTAAAAATATGCTTTTCGATTTTGACAATGAGAATTAATTTTCAATTAATTAATTCCACTTATATGTTTTGGATATGGTAATATAGAATTATTTTTTGAATTTTTAATATCAAAATTATCTTATGGTAAATTTTTGGTATTTTTTTGAAAACATTCAATTTTTGATGAATATGGAAAAACACCACCTTATAGTTTAAAACTGACTTTTTATTTAAATAATTATTTATTTATTGAAATTTATTTTAAGTAAAAATAGATATAAAATACCTATATAAGTTCAATTTTCTTTATAGGAGTCATTTTATAATAAAATTAGATGTATAAAATTTTATCAAACTTTTTACTGTCATTTACCTACCTTCTAGTAGCATTTACAAATTTGCATAAAAAATAATTTTACCACTTCTGTGAGTTGAATTTCAAAAATACGAGAGACACAGTTGACATCAGTAAGTATAATGTGGTCGAATAAGATGAATATAATTTTTGGCGAATAGTAACTTTTGACTTTTATTTACCATAATTAAAAGTAAATAGGGTAATTAAGGGTAAAAATGATATTATAATTACCCTAACACATGTCCTAATTCTATTGTATAATTCGACCAAAAACAACCTTAGGAATATTATATAATCCTTTTGGTCCACTTGGATTAGATTAGGACATTTATTATTTTTTTATTTAAAGAAGAGATAAAAGTGTTAAATTCAAAGTTTGATAACTAAACCATTTTCAATATAGCGATATAAATAAGATAAATTAGACTATAAATATTCATTATTAACATAACAATATTTCCAACATAATGGTATTTTATTTTTAGTTTTTATACATTAAATAATAAAATTTATTTATGACTCAATGATGATGCATTAATTACCTTATTAATGAACGATTAAAATATTTGATATTATAAATATCCAAATAAATGTGATTTGAAACATTTAATGAATTATACTAATTTTACAGGTTAATATGACATGTTTGGGTTGATTAAATATTTTTTTGAAATAATCATACTTTTATGATTTTCACAAAAACCAAATACTTAATATTGTCAAAATTGACGTAATTGAGTTTAAAAAGAAATACTATATTTTTAATTGATATAATATTAATAAAAATATATGGTTCAGATAAAGGAAATAGATAAGTATATATATATTAGTAATGAATCAATTGGGGTTATATTGTCTTGTTATAGTATGTTTATTAACCCTATAATAAAAAAATACAAAGAGACATGGTAAATGTCAAACTATTTAACTAAGAGTTAAATCCAAAAGATAAGGTTAATATGGTGACCTAAACCTGTATAAAAACTATTGGTTGGGAGGTTTTAGACCCATCCCAAACTTATAATCGAAATAAATTATTTTTGAGCCATTATAAAATGAAAATTATTTTATTATAAAATAATATTTCAAGCTTTTACTAATGTTACCCTCACCTCTATTATAAAAGGGTACATCCACTTATCATAATTTCACACTTCAAAAACCATTTGGCTCGTCCAACCCCTGCCCAAATATCCTCCCAAATTTCATCCCTTCATATTAGAGGAATTAAATTAGCCAGAAAGACAATTTGAGGAGCCCTTTTGATCAAATCATATTGAAGAAACTAAAGAAGAGGTAAATATTTCATCACCTCTTTCAAGTTCTTTTATTCTTCCACTTCCTATTTCTTTGTTGTTTCCATTATAAAATAATAAATCCAGTTTCTTCTATATAATGTGATGTTATTATAAAAATGTTACAACCATATTTATTATTCTATAAATCATATGAATGATAAAGTCACCATATGTGTGTACGTAAGGCTTACCTTCTCCACGTCGTGGTGTAGTTTATTATTCAAACACTTAATTATTTGGATGGGTATAATAATTAGTATAACTGATGTAAATAAAAATATAACACATTAAATATTCTGTGTATATGATATAATATCTAATTACATATGACTTCACCATCAATATAATGATATTGTGGCTCGTGCGTACGTACAGATTACCGTCTCCATGAACGTGATTATATTCATTCCCCATTGTAATAATTCAAGAATAATTTTCATTTTAGGATTATAAATAACTTTTAAGAAGTTATTATAATTCTTGATATGAATAAAATACATCCCATCCATAACAATTATGGCTTACGTAATTGAGCATATAAAGGAAAACAGATCGGTTAATACCTAAAATGATGATACTGCAAAAATATTATTAACAAAGCTATATTAAAGGATCATATATGATATCATATTTATGTATATAGTTCTTGTATAATTTAATAACAATGATTTAAATACTATAAAAAAGGTTAATTTACCCTCGACCAAGTAAAAGTACAAGGTAAGGTGTTTCTTATCTCACTTTTAATTCCATGATATTTCCATTTTTCACCACTTAATTATTGAATGTGGTGTATTGTGTACTGAAATTTGATATATATTATCTTTATTATATTTATATTTGTGGTATTATGTGATTCATTTTTTGGTTATTAACTTTATATCATATGACTCGATCGATTACAATGTGGTAAGGAGTTTTCATCTCACTTTTATTCCTGTGAGATTCATGCTATATTTTCCACTATTACCTTTTGTGTAGTGTATGTACTTCCCATGATTGTATTTTTTGCATAATATACTTAAATTTATGGGTATTTACATCATCATTGGATGAACCTTCTTATATTGGGTGTATGTTTTTTATGTTACCAAATTGGTAAGCGGATTTCAAATTTCAATTTCCACTCATTCGGTTTTACGCAAACTTCATTGATTACTATACTCCAAGATTATGTGTGAAATCACTATTTATTTACTTATGTATTAATTTACACTCCCCTTTGGGTGGATATACTTTTTATACACATAATCACTCCATTTATAAATTCTCAATTCATCGATATAAACTTGATAAGAGTAATTTTAACTCAATTTCTATTCATTGAGTAAAACATTCATGTCATTGGTGTTGTTTTTACTAGAATATGTGTGAATGTACCTTGATTTATTTACACTTAATATCAAATCATATTGAGTGTATTTATATTTGTCACACATAATTATGTCATTTATTTATCCTTAACCTAAGGATACAATATCTGTAAAAAATTCATCTTAACTTACATTCCATTGAGGCTTCTTTGTTGTTATGCACCAATTCACTTTTATTTGGTGTATATAATATACTTTTAAATATAATATCATGAATACCTTTGTTATCATTATATTATAATGTTTTTATTTCCTCAGTTATTTTGGTTTAAGAGTCTCTCATTTGGTAATGAACTCTAACTAAAATATCATTTTAAATGTTTTGATGATTTATTCTTCTAAACCTTTCTCATTAATGTCCATGTTTTAAAAATGATTTTTAAGGATTTATTTATATGGACATGAATGATTTAAAATGTTAATTAATTTTAAAAGATTATAAGTGGCATGGGACACTTTTATTGAAAACTATCTTTTAAATGAATTCTTTATAAATTATGTTTCTTTTGAATGATTTCACGAAAAATGGATATTTCTCTCAAATATTTTTTCTGATCATTTTCAACTATGTCAACATATATTATGAGATATTATTCTTGATCGAGGTTTATTTATTATGATTGAAATATTCCATATTTTATTGATGGTTTTGTGATATGTTTGACTGTGGATGTGTTATTTTTTTACCATTCATGGTTTATGGATAAAGTATTGACATTTCGTATGCTAGTTGTTATATAAATGTGTATGTTATATTTAAACCTTTTCATATAAGGAATGATTTGGATTTAGTAAGTGATGGGTGGATTCTTCTATTGCTCCTCGATGAATTGGTTGGTCTAATGTGAAAAACTAGTGTCTTGGCACAAGGCCTTGACATAATCTAATTTGTAGTCTTGGTACAAGGCCTTGACTATGTGGTTATGAAGTCTGGTATTATGAATTCCATCATTATTAAATTGGATATTGATATTAAATGTAATTATTAGACTAGTATAATATCCATGTGAATAATTAAATGACGTCAATTGATTTATATTTTCTATATTATGCTTATGTTTATGATTAAAAGGCATGTGTTCTAGTATTATACATTGCCTTAAATGTTTATTCTTATTTATGACAGTTTTAGATATATTTTTTATCCTTAATGAGCATTTGAGCTCACCCCTTTCATATGTTTTTTTCCTCAGGATTCAAGGTAGTATATTATTATTAACCTGCAGGAATAGGCTGAGGGATATAAGAGTGTTCAAAGGGGACACAATGTTGTTTTTTTATTTCATGATGTAATGTAAAACGTATGTGTGTATCTAGTACTTCCAAGGTTAATAAATTGATCGGTCATTTGGGACATGTTTACTTGTATCATATCAATGTTATGTAATAATGCACCGAATCTAGATACTATGGTTGTGGCGTTAAAATCCTTTAAAGGTGGTAATGGAAGAACGAACAACATCATTTTGTGAAGAGGTTGTGCATCATACAGACGAACGATGATTTTTGTAACCCTTTTGATGGAAGTGTGCAATGATTTATTTTTTAAACATAACATAATAACATATAAGTATATTTATTATACTTAGTTTATAATATAATCATATATAAGAATAATTTAAGGGGTGTGGAGTAGGAAACAAAAAAAATGCATGTTCATTAATGCTACATCTTATTCAGGTAAGTCCTTTTAGTTTTCACCAAAGGAATTAATTGGATAAATTTATTCCAAAAGTGAATATTATAGGTTGATATGGGGAATTATGGAAGATATTTCTCTAGGTTTTATACTACCCAAATGGATTTAGAGGTGTGAATAAGTTATAGGGGTGAGTGTCCCTATATAGTGGGGGAGGAGAGGCATTCTTGTAAATACCAAAAGATAAACCTTGTTGTGATATATCCCTTATATGATGTTCCTAAAATAATGAAAATTTTTCTATAAAAGAGAGGATATGGTCAAAATACATCTATAAAATTTTTATTTTATAGGTTTATATGTCATTTCCTCCCTTAAGTTTAATGTTTAGTTCCTAAGTAAACTCATTTCTCTCTTTATTGTCGTGATTTATTTTGATAGTTTTCCCTAACGATTATGGTAAAAGATTAAGTTATACTTATTATAAATGATAAATTATTATTATTAAATATATATAATCCATATTTATAAATTAAAATTACATTTGTGGATGAAATTAATTTAAAATAAATCTTGTAGATGGGACAACACAATGAGTTTTTAATGTGAAAATGTTCAAAAGATTGAAATGTTTTTATATCCAATTTCAATGTGAAATTTATTAAAATGAGAAAAATTGGATTAATATAATTATAATGGCTCTAAATATACTTTAAAACCAAATAAAAATATAATTTATATATATAAATAAATTAAATGAAAAATCAGTTTTCAATTAAAACTCCTTATTTTCACTATTCACCCACTAATAAAACTTTTCATAAAAACACAAAAATTCAACAAATGAAATTTCTGACATTATGATTACAAAAATGAAGTTTATTTCTACATATATATTTTATAAAAGTTTTAGAAAATAATTTGAAAATAAGAGCGCCATTAAAAGGAGATAAGAATTCATTTTAGAAAAATACATAATTTTATTCATAAAATTAGATTTATTCTTATATTATACGAATAAAATATATTCGATGAGTGAATTTTTTATTCAATACATGATATTTATATTTAATTAAAAATATACATAAAAAAGTGGTTCTTTTAATTTATTTTGATAAAATATGTTTGTAAAAATAAAATATTTTTTTAGAAAAGTAATTTCTTTATTTCAAATAGTTATTAAATTAATTTATAATTTATTGGTTACCAAGGAATTCATTTTATATATATGTGTAACCCATATTTTAATAACTTAGTTATAATTACTCATAAATCCCATTCCAATATCTAGGTTATAACTATAATAATAATTTAATATTATTTATAGTATATTATAGTTTGGTAAAATTTGATCTTGCATGTAATGCATGGTATTGGAGGAATTAATCATTGTGTGTAACAAATGATAAAAATAGTGTTCTTCATAGAGAAATATAATCTAATTTTTCTATATAGTGAATGATTAACTTGAAGTTGTATATAGAGAAATCATAACTTGGTGTAGAGTGTAATGAAATCCATCAATGAATTTAAATTTATTCAAAAATAAAAATTCTTACAAACTCAAGGTATTACAATTAGGCTTAATCTTATCATTGTAATTTTTATTTTTTATAGTGGATGACACACAAAAAATTTACTAACATCTTATATCTATTCGTTGATGTGTCTTGGTGATTTCTACCCTTGAGGGAATCCTAAATTTCCTTGGAGAAAAAAATTATATTTTCCATTATCCTTGTTGTTTCCAACCCTAATTTTGGTTCACAAGAGTCTCTTTTTGTCTAAACTAATTTTTAATGTAATGTTATGATTTGTTTTATCATATGTATGTAAATTTACACATTCTATTATCCTTAGTCCCAACTCTTTTGTCTTGAAATAGGGTTGGACCTCCACACATATCGTCTATGTGAATTTATTATGTTCATATTGTGCTCCTAGATTGTGAATAATTTTGCGTGCGTCCGTATTTTTTTCATGGTATCAATTTGGGAAGATATATTGGTAGTCTTATACACTTTATTAATTAATAATCAGTTTGGGTCCATTTCTTCTTTCCATTGAGATATGTTATATTCCAAATCATCCAAAATTAATTATGCCTCAAATGATGTCTTCGTTATAATTTCTCCACCCACCATAGAATCATATATAACTCATGTAACAACCCTGACCCAAGTATCCCAAAGAAAATTGTTATTTTATTAAAATGGTATAGATATAAGAGATCAAATAAAAAAATATCAATCATTATAGTATACTTTAATAACTATATATAAACATGGTTCTCTTATTATATTGGCAATTAAACAAAGAACATAAGAAAGGAAAATTAAATGCTTCTTTGACAATTATTTAATGATTTAATCTTCCTAACTTGGGTAAGGAAAGAAAATAAAATGTTGAGAAAAAATGCATAGAAAGGGTTATATACTAAAAAAACATTAATTAATAATAAGTGTAGCATAATCAATTTAAATTTACTAAAAATAAAATTCCATTTAATAAATAAACAGAGAATAAAAATTCATCTATAGATTTTATCATAGTGAAAACCTCCAGAAAAGTAATAAATAAATACTAAATGAAGAAAATTATTAATTATTGGATTTCATATATCTAGCACATGAAACACTATCTTCAATACCTTTCACAAGATTATTTACATTTGTGGGAAGAAACTTATTTGATTTTTCTTGTAAATAAACATTAAGTGTTTTTCACGTAATTTTTTGTATCAAGAGAACTGTCGATGCATCGAAGGGTTATATAATGTCAGGACCCACCAATAAATGCATGTAAAAATAATTCTTCATACATATATTTAATTCAAGAACAATATGCCTTATAAAAATATCTTTATTGAGTAGAGAATACAGATTCATCAATATTTCCCCAATTAAAACAACATTCAAAATAAAAACCGTATTTAAAATCACATATGACTATGAGAATAATCATATCCATGAAATAATTAATATGGTTATTTGATGTAATATTCAATGAATTATGAACATAAGAAAAAAATGGAAAATATATATATACCACAAACAAGGAATAAATGGTGAATAAGGCATATCTTATAGAAATAAAATCGAGATGAGAAACCCCTTACCTTCTATCCGAAAGCATTATACACTTCTACTTGATTTCCTGGATAATCAAATTAGATTCATTTGTTACCTAATTCAGAGTATATTATACATGTATTTTATTTTATATAATTTTATTAATTCCATGTATAGCCATTTTATGAGTTATAATATTAGAAAGATCCATGGCATAGAATGTCTGAGGAGAAGGGGTGGTGTGGGTGATATTTATAGTAGAGGAGATGAGTGTTTTTATTATTATTTAATTCATTTTATTTTGGATTAGGACTATCAATATTGGTGATCTCGATGACTAAATACAGTAACTAGAGAATATGATTTTTAAATAATGGGTTCTTACCACATTAATAAATCACCCATGACTCAAAAATTCATTTATTTATCTACATTGTAAAATACCATAAATTACTATATTTTACTACTCACTAAAAATTCATCTATTTCCAAAAAATCCTAAAAATTAATATTAACCATTTTTAGACATTCAGATTTCAAAAAATAGACTCTATTTTATGAAATTAATTTTCTAAATATGATATGTTTAGTTTTTAATAAAAATTATCATTTATTCTAAAAAATATCAATTTTAACATTATTACCTATTTTACAACACTTTGAAAAATTAATTAAGGTCTAATAAAATAATCTTATAATCAAAAGGAAATAAAATGTGAATTTATGAATATATTTTATGAAAATAATGTTTCATTTAAATTATTATATTAGTTATAAAATTGCAAATTAACATTTATGTTTCAAAAAAAATACCATCACTTAATTTATAATTTATAATGTATCATATTTTCATTAATGAGATAATTAAATTTTATTTATAATTTCATAGGATAGTTTATAATTATAATGCCCAAATTAATATTTCTAATGGTTAAATTACTATTTCAATGGCCATGTTAAAATTTAATAGTATATCATGGCTTCTTTGTGCATATTTAACTATCAAATAAATTAAATTTATTTAAGAAGATAAATACCATAACATCTTGGGTTGTTATATTATTCCATCATTAAAAATTTTCATCTTTGAAAATTTTCAGGAATATTTCCTTATAAAAATATGATGGTTATTTTTCTTTATAACATCCTCTAGTTCCAAAATTTCTTATTCCATTTTATGGTTTCATCAAATAACATTCACCACTCGAGTCATCCAATTCTCCATAATTTCTCTCTAGTATGAATAATCTTGATAAGATCTTCAAAATAAGACAAATATGGTTCTGTTTCTTCATATGTGAGTACATGCATTGGGTTTGGGATTTACTTATTTAATAATTATATATGAAACAAATCATGAATTTTGAAGAAATTTGGTTGTATTTATAACTAATAAGATATAACTCCCATTATTTTAAGAATTTCGAACGATCTGATGAATTTAGGGCTCAGTTTCCATTTCTTATTGAACCTAATGACACCCTTACATATCGATAATTTCAGTGAGACATGATCTCTCACTTGAAATTTCAAATCATTTCTTCATTTGTTAGCATGATATTCTTTAACATGAGCCTGAATAATATTTACCTTTTT
This sequence comes from Viscum album, assembly GCA_963277665.1. Taxonomy (NCBI): domain Eukaryota; kingdom Viridiplantae; phylum Streptophyta; class Magnoliopsida; order Santalales; family Viscaceae; genus Viscum; species Viscum album. The sequence goes on from OY728138.1 coordinate 559,699,980, forward strand.
TATTAACTCATCAAGAAGTTTTAAGGCCAACATGTTTCCTCTCATTAACTTCATACCAAAAAGTTGGAGTATGATATATTTTTCTATACAATCCTTTATATGGTTCAATTTTAATACTATAACGGAAAATATTATTGTTAGTAATTTGAAACATTGGTAAATACTTATCCCACATACCTTGAAAGTCAAGTGATCAGGATATCAACATGTCTTCTAATGACAGAATAATATTTTCAGACCATATCTCGTTTTCAGGGTAATAGGTGTTACTCAAATTAATATAAGTATCTAAATCATATTGAATACTCTTCCATAATTTTGATGTAAATGGGGATCTCGATCAGACACAATAGATAGTGGTTCAAATTGAAATCTTAAAACTTCATTAATATAGGTTTTTTCGAGGTTATCAAGAGATAAATCATCTACTATAGAAATAACATGTACTGATTTTGTAAGGAGATCAACAATAACCCATATAATATCATTTATTATGGGGGTATTTGGTAATATAATGATGAAGTTTATTATAATTCCATCCCAATTCCACATAATCATAGGAGTAGGTTGCATGACCCCTTTAGGATGCTATCTCTCAGCCTTCAATTGTAAAAAAACTGGGAATCATGACACATAGTCATTAATTATCCACTTCTTGTTATCCCACCCAAATATTCCTTATTATCTCTATACATATTTGTACTAATAGGGTGTATAGAGAAATGTAAGCTATAATCATCATCTAATAGTTCCCTTTTTCATATCAGATATTGATTGAACAAATTACCTCTTTTCAAATTTCATAATTCCATCCTTATAAATGAAGTTTGCTAATACTCCATCCTTAATGGATTTAAGTATCTTTTTGAAAATGCTTATAATTAGATCCAAATGTTTTTATCTTCTCCTACAAATATGGTTTATAAATATTTTAAAAAATGAGTGATATTTCCCATTCCCTAACAAATCCCATATCCATCTTTACTAAATCCATGAATATAGGATCTTTCTCAATCCTAATTTGGGTCAGATTTCAATGATGTTTCCATTATTAATGAATCTTCTACCTCATTTGCTTTTATTGGGTGGTATTTTATTGAGAAAACATTATCTTTGAGTAAATCAAGCCATAAAATCATCCTAATAAGGAGTTATTTTTATGTATATATGCATTTCAAACTCTTTTGATATGTATATATCTCACACATTTCACCATAGATATTGTGTCACCCAATCATAAAAGTAATGATTATGAATTATAACTCAAGATCATGAGTTGGATAATTTTGTTCATGAGTATTCAACTAAATTAACACATATGAAATAACTTTATCATTTTTAATAAGAAAAAACACAATCTTTTCTCTGATGTATCACTGGATATCACAAACCCATAATTTCCTAATGGTAGAGTCAAAATCAAAGCATAGAATAACACTATATACAATAAATTATTAAATTTTCATATTCTTTTGTTGATATGAACATAATTCCTTTACAAGTGATCTTTGTAAATGGGTTAGAAAATAGGAAAAAATAATGAATCAAACACTGATAGCGACATGCTAAACCAATGAAACGGCATACCTCAATTATGTTTTTTGGCATAGGCCACTCTTCAATTTCCTTTGTGTTTATAGGATCAACTAAGATTCCTTTCATAGAGATAATATAGGAAAGAATAGGAATTTATTGAAGCTATAATTGAAACTTGATAAATTTATCATAAAACTAATTCCTCCCAAGATTCTCAAGAATGAGCTGCAAGTGAATCTCTTGGTCTTCATAGCTTTCAGAATGCAACAAAATATCATCAATGAATACTACAAAAAAATCATAAAAATATTCCTTGAATGCTATTTTCATTAGATATAAGAATATAAAGGGTGCATTAGTCAATCCAAATGGAATTATTTTAAAATTTTGATGTCCATACCTCATCTCAAAAGATATCTTTTGAATATATTCCTTCATTATTCACAATTTATGATAACGAGAATGAAGGAAAATGATTGAAAAATATATAGATCCATGAATTTGATCAAATAAATAATCAATGCAAGGCATATGATACTTTTCCAATATTGTAATATCATCGATTTGTCTATAGTAAATGCATAGCATCAAGGAGCCATCTTTCTTATGAACAAAGAGAACATGGTCTCCCCTTGTATAAACAAGAGGGTGAATAAATACCTTTCTACTCATATCCTATAGTTGTTTCTTTAGCTTTACTAATTTTACAATGGCCATTCTATAAGGAGTATTTGATATTGGTCTTGTTTGAGTATTATTTCAATGGTAAACTCAACTTCATGCTATGGGGGTGTCTAGGTAATTCCTTAGGAAATATATCAATGTATTCCTATACAATTGGTATATCCTCAATTTGAAGATTACTTTCCTTATCTCTGGATGTTTTTTTCTCTTCCATCCAAGAATATCTTTCATTAGAGCTAATAGGGGTGGATCTAGATAAGAATAAAATGATGAAGTTTCTTCTCTAAAGATTAGGGATTCTATATCTTCCTCAAAAATAATAATTTCCTTCTTCATGAAATAAATTTTCACATTTGATTTTGAAAACCAATGCATACCAAGGATTATATCAAATTCAACCATGATGATAAGTTCAACAGGTAATGCATGTTTATGTATGGTATAAGGGACTGAACGACACATTTTTGGTGCAATGAGACTTTCCTTAGGATCTTGGACTGATAAAAATATTATTAAATAAAAAGGAGAATTTCTTATTTTCTAGGAAAATTAGTTAGATATAAAAGAGTGCGATGATTGAGAATCAAAAAAAGAGTTGGATAAACGTGAAGACATGATTAATGCACATACAACCAAATTATTGGGTACTTATACTTCACTTGTGGTGATCACAAAATATTGGCCATTTCCACTTTTCCTATTTTGTGTTAGATTCCATGGAAACTTGGGACATTGATTTCAATAATGACCCATTTAATTATAGTTAAATCATTGAACTACATTGTTTTTTTATGACCCTTGCATTCATTAGATTGATGAACCTTTACTCCACAGTTATAAAAAACCCCCATTACTATCAATAATTTTCTAGCACTATAGGAAATTGGGGAATTTGTGGAGAGATCCTATCACAAATACCCTTTTGCAATGAGGCCCTGTCACAAATGACCCTTTGCAGAAAAAGGCCTTGACAATAGAGTTTTTCCGTGTTCCGTCGTAAAAAGTAAATATTTGTGACGGGATGATCACTTGTCAAAAATAGTTTCCTCATAGTTTTTAAATACCTTATTGCGATGGCCCATCATAAATAATTTTTGCGATGTGACCCACCGCAAATAATATTAGTGATGGATCCTATTGTAAAAAGTCAGAAATACTATTTGGAATGGGCCCATCCAAATAGTGTAATAATTAAAAATTAAAAAATAAAATAAAATAATATTAATATTAATGAAATAATAATAATAATATTAGTAAATTAAATTAAACTATAAATTAATGAAATAATATTCATATCATAATAATAAATATAATATCGATAATATGATAATAATAATAATAATAATATTATTAATATTAATAATATAATAAAAAATTAAAAAATAATGAAAACCTAAATATACCCAATAACTATAATAAAATATTAAAAAGTAAATAATCAAAAATAATAATAAATAAGAAAATAAAAATAAATAAAAGAAAAAAAAATCAAAAATAACAATTATTAAAAATTAAATAATAAAAAATATAATATTTGTAATAATATAAAAAATTCACAATATAAAAGTGTAGATAGTTAATATTACAACAAAAAATTACATTCCAATATTTGATCATATAAAAAATAGATCACTGAGGGGGAGGGTTTTCTGGAGGAGATGGTGGAGGGAAATCCATCCCTAAACCACAAGTCAGACGTTGTATGTACTCTGACTACTCCTGCTCCTACTACTGCGGCCATCGATGCATCTCCTCTTGAATGTCCTACTACTGATGCTACTATTGTCGTAGTAACTCTTCATGTTGTTGCTGCTTTAACTGATGCATCTCCTCCTACCCCTACGTATACTCTCTATAAGCTCACTCTGAGCTGACAACTGCTCATGATACTATGCAGCTTTAATGTCCCGGACCCAGATGCCACCCGAAACGATGCTCTGAGCCTGGTTAGTCACAAGGCCTCAAGCGCATCTCCCCAAAGTCCAGAGGCTGCCGACTAGCAGCGAGGGCCTAGGTGAGTCAGTGGGGAGACTATTCCCTCAATACCAGAGTATCACAGTTGATGTCAATTATATATACAATAACAAAAGAAAATAAATAATCAGTCAACTGAAGATAAGGCATGATTGGTATACATGTCAATAACCAAAAGTGTCTCATACAAAAAATTGTGTTGATGGAATAAGTGTCCAAAAAGAAAACAGAACATCACATAGCAATAAAATACAATACAAGTATCCGAAAAATAACAAAATACCATAAAGGTATCCTAGCATCTCAAGCCTCAGCTTGTTCCTATGCTCCCCTGCTCCAAAGGCAAAATCAACAACCCGTATTAGGGTGCTTTCCCCTATCAGGAAATCCAACCATATAATCATTTTGGGTCCCCAAGGAGGCACAGATAGAGCATGAGATAAACATCCGAGTAGGCAACCACCAAGGTCTATAATGATCTAACAATAATTCTAAAAGTGATAGCAATTTTAAACAACTAGTAAGTAAGTGCATATTTCCTGGGAATAAATCTACTGTAAGCCAAACCAATCATCCCTCGAGGCTACATGTAAAAGAGATTCATCTACTTACAAGGAATCTATAACCTATAAACAAGTAAGTTACAGCCACATTTTACATCAATCTATATCATGTAACCCACAAACATTCTATAAAAAGAAATAAAGTATCCCACAACCCCGCTGTATAGAGAAGTAGCAGACCACAAGGGTCCAGATCCAAGGTGTCAGTGTAGAGACCCATAGCTTGGAAGTGTATAAGGCGTAGATCATAAAGGAGAATTAACCAAGATAAAATCTCTTGGGAATAAAACATGAAATTCTGGAAACCATTAATCACATGTTTTGATTTACATAGTAGCCAAGGAATTGTTTCCAAGACCCTAATAGTGGACAAATTCAATTACTGAACCGGGTTTACTTGTCGTTCCAGCCCTGTTTTACTGAACAAGATTCACTTTCTCTTCTAACCATGTTTATCTCATGACATATAAATCTTTACCCAATGCATTGGAGGGAGATATAGGTCCCACCCATCTCATATTTAAATCATTCTTACATGTTCCAAGACATAAACATAAATCATTCATCATAACCCAAAGAATTAAATGGGTTTTATAAACATCATCCCATCATTACATAATTCATAAAAAAACAAATAGATACCATTTAATCATAAAAATAATCTAAACATGTAAATAATAGAGTCATTATACTTGAAATATAATCGTACTAAATAATGTCATCTTAGATGGAAAATAGTTTTGACAAAACACTTGAAATGAATTTTTGAGGAAAATATCCTTTCTTCTTAAAAATCATTTTCTTTTCACGAAATGCCATTAAATTTTAAAAGAAAATTATTTTTATTGAAGATAATAATGAAATATTTCATATGAAGCTTCATGGAATTATGTACATTTGAAACCATAAAAAATCTGTTCATGCCGTATAAGTTAAAAAAACATTCTCATAGTACTTTTATCGGAAAAGTCAAAAAGTTCCTCATATGGTAAAAAACAAAGATTCCTTCCATAACACAATGTAAAAGTGAAAGAGGGGTAAAAATGACTTTAAACATACATGGAATAATATTAAACACTTTATGAAAAACATTTTTATGGACATGGATGAAAAATATAACCCTAGTAAATACTTACGTATAAGAAATCTCGGATAAAAATGTGATTTGCAAAATTATCCCTTACCTTAGGTCCAATTTATTACGTACGTCTCCTAAACTTCTGTATAGGTGGTTTAAACATATTAATAACTTGTAACAGAACCATAATAATATTTATGATATCACATATTATTCACTTATGACTTTATATTACCCGTTCTTTTGTCAATTCCATGTTAAATCAGCGTTTTGGGTAAAATCGTTTCATTTATCGTACGTGTTTGGACTTGTTGTTATTGATATTATTATTAATTATATCATTTTTTACTTACTTGATGAATGTAAAACATGATTTATATATCATATATATTCAATATATATATATATATATAATAGATAGATAAATGAAATGAAACACACCGTTCAAGGAGACGGTAGGCCGTACGTACGCATGCACGCTGTTTTTCTTCCCTTATTGACTTGAATGGAAGTACGTAGATGTAATATATATATATAAATAAATCTAGTAGAAATATTATTTCATATATATATATTTATTATTCATTATATATACTTTATAATCATTCTTGAATGGTTAATATGGAGAATGAATCTCATCTCGTCGTGGAGACGGTTATCCGTAAGTACACACGAGCGATGATATCATTCCCACAATTATTGAATGGAACTGGAGTGGATGATATAATATCTCAGAATTTTTATGATGTTATAATAACAATATATAGTTAGTATTTACACCATTATTCCCATCCAAGTAAGGTGGTGGTGGAAAAACAGATTACACCACGGCGTGGAGACGGTATTCCGTACGTACGCACACACGTTGATTTCATTTTCCACTGGATGGATAGAATGTAAAATAGGGTTGTTCCATATTTATAATAACATATAAGTATATTAGTTATACTAATGACATTACTTTATAATGAAACAACTAAATAATAGTAAGTAGAATAAAAAAGAAACTTGAAAGAATCGGTAGAAGAGATTACCTCTTCTCGACGTGCCTCCTCTTAACCTCTTCTTAGGGCACTAAAGATGGTCTCTGAAGAAGACCAGGACCTCTAGTAGGTTTCTTTGGAAGTGGAGAAGTGAAATTGGTAGAGTTTGGCCGATCTTGAAGGCTCAAATTTGTGTGAATAAGAGAGGGAGGAGGTTCCCTTTTATAAGAGGGGTGAGGGGCACCTTAGGAAAAACTTAAAATATTATTTTATAATAAATTCATATTTGGTTTATAATGGCTCCAAAGTGACTTATTTCGAGGATAGTGTGGGTATGGGTCGAAATCATTTCAACCAAAAGGTTTTATACAAGTTTAGGTTACCATTGTAACCTTATCATTTATATTTAACTCTAAGTTAAATAATTTAACTTTTACCGTGTCTTCTTATATTCTTACACTATATGGTTAATAAACATACTATAAAATACCAATAGAACCCCAATTGGTTCATTAATGTCAGATATATATATTATTATATAAGTCTTTTGGCCGAAAAATAGATTTTTAGGACCATTATATCAATTAATAATATAATATTTGTTTTAAAAACTATTTTATGTCATTTTTGACACAATTTGGTAATTTTTTTTTCTAAATTAATAAGAGCATTTTTAATTATAAAAAACTTATCTAACCAACCCTAATATGTTATATTAACCTAGAAATTTAGTTTAATTAATAAAAAGTCTGAAATTACATTTATTTGGGTATTCATAATATTAATTATGTTAATATTTTATTAATAAGGTAATTACTGCATCATCATTGTGTCATAAATAAATTAAATCATTTGATGTCTAAAAGTATAAATAAAATACTCTTATGTAGGAAATATTTTTAGATTTCTAATGAATATTTATAGTCAAATTTATCTTATGTATAACCCGATATTAAAAATGTTTTAGTTATTAAACATTGATTTTAACTATGTTAACTCTTCTTTAAATAAAATAATAATAAATGTCATAATCTAATCCAAATGGACCTAAAGGGTCCTATTTTATTCCTAAGGATGTTTTTGGTCGAATTACACCTATCCAGTAGAATTAGGACACATGTTAGGGTAATAATAATATCATTTTTACCCTTAATTGTAACACCCTGAGATTTTATGAGAATTTTTTTTATGTCTTATGTTATACACAACACGAAAGGAATATTTCACAGCACACAATACGGACTTGGCATGCATTACACGCAATCACGACCTTCCTCGATAGCGTGTGTAGTACGCAATACAAAGTTTCACTAATCAACGATATATTATTATGAACTAGACGTTATAAATAGTATTAACTAAATTTTGAATTTTATTATTCATCTTACACATTTTCTAGAACATAGTAAGAGAACAAAATAATTTTTTCGGGTAAAATAATTATTTTTCAAAAAATGCAGTTTTGCCGCCTTTTGATGGCGCACCAACATTAAATCTAGTTTTTGACATGTTTATAAGTTCAATTTGACAAAATAAAATTCTTCTTTTGAATCAGGATATAAAAATTTACTTTGGATAAATTTTTTGATATTTTTTTGATAACTTTCATATTTTGATGAATAGTACAAAAACGCTAATTTTTAATTAAAAACAAATTTTTCCATTGAGATAATTTATATGGTTAAATTATAATATTTAATGGTTTTAAAGTATAAATATAATATATTTTTACCATTTAATATAAGGAATGTCAATAGCATTAATTTCAATTTGAATTCATTGGTAAAAACATTTTAATCTTTGGCAATGTTTTAACTTTCGAAACCCCTTTTATTAACAACGAGATTTATTTTAAATTAATTACTGCAACTTATATGGTTTGAATTTTGAAAAATTGATTCCATATTTGGCATCAGTGGGTCCAAATTATGTTAATAGGCTACTTTTTATTTTTAGGTATTATGAATAGTAACTACGGTAAATTTTATTTACCATAGTTTAAGGTAAATCGGGTAATTAAGGGTAAATATAAGATTATTAAATTATCCTAACACCTTCCAAAATACTATTGGATTACTAAAAGTATACCCATATTACCTAAGGGTCGGATTAGATTCATTTAATGGACTTTTTTCCATGAAAATAATTTAATTATTATTAAAACCAAAGAATGTGACAACATGTCACTTTCTTAAATATTATAAGTATAATAATTTTAATTTAGTGATAAACTTAATGAAACTTCTAAATTGAATAGTCTCCATAAAACTAATACAATTATCTACATCATAGGAATTTATTTATAATTTTTATGGATTAAATAATTATCATTAATTATGACACAATAGTGATGTTGAAATTATTTTATTAATTAAAATATCAAATAAATGGTTTTAAAATTATTAAAATAAATATTATATGAACTATTTAATGTGATCCACTAATTTTATAGATACATATGACATTTTATGAAACTATTAAAGCTTTTAGTTCATAAATATATTCTTTATATATTTTATTTAAATTAAAATAAATGAATAGTGTCAAAATTGACACTATTGTTATTTTATAAAAATAACATATTATAAAATTGTTTAAAAATCACAAAAATATTTAAAAATTATAAATTAAAATTTATATGGTCTAGAATGTCATAAAGTTTCAAATTATGGAAAATTAAAAACACATATGTAAATATTTATAATAATTTAAAATTTAGAATATTATTACCACAAATAAAATTAATTTGGTAAATAAGGATAAATCAAGTTGATAATGTTTAAAATAAATTCCTAACATGTCTAAATTTTATTGGTTGATGATATTAAAACCCTATATCATCTAATATTCGGATATGAGTCATTTTGGAAGTTTTTACGTGGGGTTGGGATTTGATATAAACTAATATTTCTTATATTTCTTATATTTCCAAAGGTGCCCCTCTCCTCCCTTATAAAAAGGAACCTCCTCCTTCTCCTCTTCACACCAGTTTTAGCCTTCAAGATCGGTCAATAACTACCCATTTCACTTCTCCACTTCCCTAGAAACATCCTAGAGGTCCTGGTCTCTTTTAAAGACCAATTGTAGTGCCCTAAGAGGAGGTCTCAAAGAGGCGCTTCAAATTAGAGGTAATGTCTGTTACCGATTCTTTCAACTTTATTTCTTCTTACACTTATTCTTATTTATTGGTTTCATTATAAATTAATAACATCAGTACCACTCATATACTGATATGTTATTATAAGTATGAAACAACCCTATTTCACCATCTATCAATCCTACAGAAAACGAAATCACCGCGCGTGCGTACGTACGGAATACCGTCTCCATGCCGTGGTGTATTCTATTTTCCATCACCACCTTACATGGATGGGTATAATGGTGCAACTAAATAACTATATATTATTATTTTAAAGTGGTATTGATTCTAAAATAGTATCCAAACACTCCAATACAATTCCACGATCATGGGAACGATATCATCGCTCGTGCGTACGTACAGAATACCGTCTCCACGATGTGATGTGATTCCTTCTACATGATCTTCATTGAATAATGATTATATAAATGAATTTAATGAATAAATATGATATATAGTACACTAATACTATTCTGTAAATGAGTTATCTATAACCTAAAGAGAAGAATAAGAATTTATTCGACAAAACACGCATAAGAGAAAAAAGAAAGAAACACCCGAATAACAAGTAATAATGAAATATTACTAATTAGAAGATAATTATATGACCATATATGATATCATAACAATAATTATGATTCTTGAATAAGTCAATAACATTATTTAAATCATTATATAGGAGGTTCAAACACTTACGAAGCAAATCAGACCTAAGGTATGGGAAAATATCACAATCTCATTTTTATCCGAGATTGTTTAAACTTTGGTATTTACTGGGGTGTATTTTATCATCCACATCCATGTTCCCTCAATATGTAATATTGTTTCCATCCACCTACAATTGTTTAAATCCAATTTTACCCTTCGGTGAATTTTTAGTAAAGGATATGAAATGAATCTTTTGTCGTTTTTCGTACGAAGTACTTTTTGACTTTTCTGACAAAAGTACGAGAAGAATGTTTTTTAACTTATACGACATGAATGGATTTTTAAAACATTATTTCCAAGAAGCATCCTTTACAAGTTTTCATGTTTATTTTTAATAAACTTCTTTTAGTTTAAAATTGTAGGACATGTTAAGAAAGGAAAAAAAAGTAGAAAGGATATTTTCCTCAAGAATGGAGTTCATGTTTTTTTTATCAAAATTATTTTCCATATAAGATAATATAGGGTTATGTTTATATCCCTATTATTAAATTGATTTGATTATGTTGTGATGGAATTATTTTTATGAATTTATTTATCTTATATGAATTGTTTTATGATGTCACAATGTTTAAGAATCCCATTTTTATTACATGGGTTATACAATGATGTATGATTTATGATTTTGGGGAACACATAAGAATGGTATCATTATGATATGGGTGGGACCTATATCTCCCTCCAATTAATTAGGAAAATATTTTATATCTCATGAGATAGACATGGCTGGAACGACAGGTTAAACCGGTTCAGTGAAACAAGACTGAAACGAGGAGTGAACTCGGTTCAGAAATGGACTTTGTCCATTAAGATAGTATTGGAAATGATTCTTGACTGATAAGAAATTATTCTCTATTATTATGTGTGTATGACACAAAGTTTCATGTTTTATGTTATGATTATTGGGACTACATTTAACTACCATGATTTATCCCATGTTTTAAAATTAGGATCTCATTTGCAGGGTAAGATTTTCAAAATGTTATGTTTTATGAATTTGATGTAATTGATATTTATTTTCTTTACCCTTACTGAGCATTTGAGCTCACCCTTTTGTATGTTTTCTTTCCCCAGGTCAGGAAGAAGGGTATTAAGTAAGATATTCCAAAAAGTGACTATAGATATGATGAAATAAATTGGAGATAGTGTAGATGCTTTATGAACCAGTTGTTTATGTTTCCCAGTTTCTAAAGACACTGTACCTATACGGTCCTTTCATGGTTTTTTATATGTTGTAATAAGTATTCTTCAATTTTGAATTATTAACCTTGTATGTAATGTATGGGTCGTTATAGTTGGTATCAGAGGAAAGGTATAGTCAACCTTTGGAAACTAGGATGTGAAAGCCTTAGTAAGAAACCTAAGGATATGTCTAAGCATAGAACACAATCTTAGTGTTTTAGAAATGGTCTTGAACAACCTATGATAAGACCTTAAGTGTGAAATTTTATTCTTGATTAAGTGGTTTTCCTATTATAATTAATGTTGCTCACACTATTTTTCTTGGTTTTAGTCAATGGATGGAACCCGAAGAAACCATGTTAATGTGGAATGCAATGGGAAATGCAATGATTGTACCCCTGAGCAACAAAAAGTTATGGGAGATGGAATGAAAAATCTTGTAGCCATGCTCACACAACATTCTCAAGCTATGAATCATTCTGGACTTCCAAATGAGAAAAGGAAGGAGAAACATTCTGTCAAATCCTTCATGAGGCAGAGTCCACCTTTATTCAGCGGGTCTTCAAATCCATTAGTAGATGAACAATAGATCAGTACCACTGAAAAGATATTTTTAGTTCTTCAATGTTCTGAACATGATAAATTCATCTTAGCAGTGTATCGTTTTTAAGGTGATTCTGATCAATGGTGAAATCTTATTAAGAATACGAGGCAAAGGGATGAAATTGAGTCCATGGAATGAGACGAGTTCAAGAACTTATTTTTCAATAAGAATTTCCCTCTTTTTCTTCAAACAAAGATGGATAAGGAGTTTCTTGAACAAAATCAAAAGGATGATGAATCCGTTGGTACCTATGAAGAAAATTTTACAAGAATTGCAAGGTACGCTTCTGGAATTATTATCCAACCTGAGAGTAAGATCGATTGAATCTTTATTGTATTAAAACCAAGTCTTTGAAGGGTGTTATCCATAAGGGAATTCAATAGCTACGAGGAAATTTTTTGATGTGCTCTCAAGGTTGAGATGGAGATTGGTGTAACCCATCAATCACATGGGTTTGATAAGAAGAGGAAAATGGAATTCAAAGGAAAATCTAAATACCACACTAAAAAGAAGATGAGTTTTCCCTTATGCTCAAAGTGTGGAAAGAAACAAGGAACAAATTGTCTTAAGGGGAAAAGAAAATGTTATATGTGTGGAAAAGAAGGTCATCGGGCAATTGAATGTCGAAATAATGGGAAGAAGATGTCTAATTATGCAAACAAAGGAACGAATACAAAAAATAAACCTACTACACTTCAATGTTTCAAGTGCAAGGAGATGAGGCATTATGCCAATCAATGCCCAAATCCAAGGGTTGATGATGATGATCGACGTCAACAAACTCTTAAGGCCAAAGACAAAGGAAATTCACATGCAATTACTATCGACGAAGTGGAGTATGACATAGAAGTGGGGAGAGGTACACTTAACATCCACTCTTAAGTAGAAAATGTTTTATTTGATTCTGTATCCACCCAATCTTTTATTTATGAAGAATTTTCTAAGGGTATCACCATATTACCTCAAAAATTAGATGTTGAGTTGGTTGTGACAACTCTTAATGGCACAACAGTCGCATCAAAAGTTTACAATTCTTCTCCGATTGAAGTTTGTGGGAAATTTCTTCCTGAAAATCGTGTGGTCCTTCCTATAGTGGAATTTGATGTGATTCTTGGCATGTATTGGCTTTATTTATATGGAGCTCATATCAATTTCCAAAGGAGGGAAGTCACATTATATATTACAAATCAATCTATGATCGTCTATCGATGCAAGGATGAACATAACCTTCCAGTGGAAATTTATTCCATCTTATGGCTCTTGATTCCACTAAATGAAGGTTATTTATCTCAAATGGTTGGTGAGAAACTCATGATTAAGAATATACCCATTGTACGAGAGTTTGACGATGTCTTTCCGGAGGAATTTCCAGGTCTTCCACCAAATTGTGATGTTGAGTTTTCAATATAACTCATACTGGGTGCTTTGCATATTTCAAAGAAACCTTATAGAATGGCCCCAATTGAGTTGCAGGAATTGAAGAAGCAACTCCAAGAGAATCTTGATAAAGGATTCATACGCCCTAGTGCGTCCCCTTGGGGATCACCTGTTCTGTTTGTTAAGAAGAAAGATGGATCAATGAGACTCTACATTGATTATCCAGAACTTAACAAGATCACTATCAAGAAAAAATATCCTCTCCCATGCATTTATGACCTATTTGACAAACTACACGGAGCTCAATACTTTTCCAAGACAGATCTTCATTCAGGGTATCATCAATTAAGGGTCAAAAGGGAGGATATACCAAAGACGACCTTTCGTACAAGGTATGGACACTATGAATTTATAGTGATTCCATTTGGTCTTACTAATTCCCTTGGTATCTTCATGGATCTGATGAATAGAGTCTTTAGAGACTATTTTGATCAGTTTGTGGTAGTCTTTATAGATGATATTCTTGTCTATTCAAAGAGCAAGGAAGAACATAAAAATCACTTTAGAATTGTATTAATGACCCTAATAAAGGAGAATCTTTATTCCAAACTTACCAAGTGTGAATTTTGGCTTCAAAAAGTTACATTTTTGGGTCACATTATCTCAAAAGAGGGGATATCTATGGATCCTGCAAAAACAGAGGTTATCGAAAGAAGGTCGAGACCAACAACAGTAACTGAGATCCAAAGTTTTCTTGGTTTGGAAGGATATTACTGACTTTTTGTGAAAGATTTTTCAAGGTTATCTAACCCACTCACCAAGTTGACTCAAAAAGGAGTTAAGTTTGTTTGGATGGAGGAATGTGAAGAAAATTTCAAAGAGCTAAAAAGAAGGTTAGCCAGTGCACCTGTGCTCACACTACCTTGCAGTGGAGAAAGGCTTGTGATCTACAGTGATGCATCCAATAAGGGACTAGGATGTATTCTCATGAAAAATGATATGGTGATAGCTTATGCCTCACGAAAGTTGAAAATCCATGAGCAAAATTACCCAACTCATGATTTGGAGTTAGCTGCGGTAATCTTTTCATTAATGATTTGGAGGCATTACCTTTATGGTGAAAGGTGTGATATTTATACTGATCAAAAAAGATTAAAGTATATTTTCACACAAAAGGAGCTGAATAAGAGTCAAAGAAGATGGTTGGAGCAGATTAAGGATTACGACTTATCAATCCATTACCACCCTGGGAAAGCAAACAAGGTAGAAGACACATTAAGTCGAAAAGACCATGCTAGCTTATCCATGATGAGGATCACAAAATATCCAATATTTATGGATTTACAAAGGATGGATATTGGAATTTTAATGGAAGGGGAGAAATCTTATCTTTCTCAAATGAATGTTCAACCATCTATACATGTGAAGATTCAAGAGGCACAGAAAGAAGATTTCGAGTTACAAAAGAAGGTGAGAAATGTTCCTGAATTCAACCTTGATTGTGATGGGATAATAAAGTTCAGGAATTAGGTTTGTGTTCCTCCCATCCCTGAATTAAAGATGGAGCTGCTGGATGAGGCTCATAGTTCTTCATTCTCTATTCATCCTGGAAGCATGAAGATGTATAGGGACCTGAAAGAGTACTTCTGGTGGGATGGCATGAAAAGAGATGTTGCTGAATATGTCTCTCGATGCTTGGTTTGTCAGCAAGTTAAAGCTGAGAGACAGAAGTCTAAGTGGATGTTACATCCATTACCCATATTAGAATGGAAATGGGAAAACATCATTATAGACATTGTCACTGGACATCCTAAAACATACAAAGGAAATAATGCTATCTGGGTCATAGTTGATCGTCTTACAAAGTCTGCACACTTCATTTCTATTAGAGAATATTTCTCTCTAGATCTGTTTGCTAGGATATATGTAAAGGAAGTGGTAAGATTTCATGGAGTACCACTTTCTATTATATCTGATCGGGATCCGAGGTTTACCTCAAAGTTCTGGTGAAGTCTTCAGCATACTCTGGATATAGAGTTGAGTTTCAGCACTGCTTATCATCCTCAGACAGACGGTCAGTCTAAGAGGAAAATTCAAACTCTAGAAGATATGTTGGGAGCTTGCTCTAAAGATTTCAAAGGTGGTTGGGATCAATGCCTACCTTTGGTGAAATTTTCTTATAATAATAGTTTTCACTCCAGTATTCAGATGGCTCCTTATGAAGCTCTCTATGGAAAGAAATGCAGGACTCCAACTAGATGGGATGAAGTTGGGGAAAGAAAGATATTAGGACCTAATCTCGTTGATGAAATGGAAGAAAAGGTCAGATATATTCAACAACACATAAGAGCTGCTCAGAATTGATAGAAAATTTATGCCGACAACCGATGAAAAGACCTAGAGTTTGAAGTGGGTGATAAAGTGTTCTTACGAATATCTACCTGGAAGAGGGTCATGAGATTTGGAAAGAAGGGAAAGTTGAGCCCTAGATATATCGGTCCATTTGATATTTTGGATCATGTTGGGAAGATAGCTTACTGATTGGCACTTCCACTGAATCTCTCTCAAGTTCACGATGTGTTCCATGTTTCTCTCCTGATAAAGTACATACCTGATCCTTCACATGTAGTCACCTCAAAAGTTATATCGCTAGAGAAAGATCTTTCTTATAAAGAACAACCGATAGAGATTCTGGATCCTAGCGAAAAAGTCCTACGGAACAAGACCACTCGCTTTGTGAAAGTTTTATGGAGGAACCACCAATTAGAATAAGCTACATGGGAACTTGAGGATATGATGAGGGAGATGTATCCTCATTTGTTTGTAATTAAGTGACAAATTTCGAGGGAGAAATTCATTTTAAGGGGGGTAGAATGTAACACCCTGAGATTTCATGAGAATTTTTTTATGTCTTATGTTATACGCAACACCAAAGGAATCTTTCACAGCACACAATACGGAATTGGCTTGCATTACACGCAATCACGACCTTCCTCGATAGCGTGTGTAGTACGCAATACCGAGTTTCACTAAACAACTATATATTTTTATGAACTAGCTGTTATGAATAGTATTAACTACATTTTGAATTTTATTATTCACCTTACACATTTTCTAAAACATGGTAAGAGAACAAAATAAATTTTTCGGGTAAAATAAGAATTTTAAAAAAAATGCAATTTTGCCGCCTTTTGATGGCGCACCCACATTAAATCTAGTTTTTGATACATTTATAAGTTAAATTTGACAAAATTAAATTCTTATTTTGAATCATGATATAAAAATTTACTTTGGATAAATTTTTGATATTTTTCTGATAACTTTCATATTTTGATGAATAGTAAAAATACGCTAATTTTTAATTGAAAAAAACTTTTTCCATTGAGATAATTTATATGGATAAATTATAATATTGAATGGTTTTAAAGAATAAATAGAATATATTTTTACCATTTATTATAATGTATGTAATTAGCATTAATTTCACATTGAATTCATTGGTAAAAACATTTCAATCTTTGGCAATGTTTTAACTTTTAAAACCCGTTTTCTTAACAACGATATTTATTTTAAATTAATTACTGCAACTTATATGTTTTGAATTTTGAAAAATTGATTCCATATTTGGAATCAGTGGGTCCAAATTATGTTAATAGGCTAATTTTTATTTTTGGGCATTATGAATAGTAACTACGGTAAATTTTATTTACCATAGTTAAAGTTAAATCGGGTAATTAAAGGTAATGTAAGATTATAAAATTACCCTAACACCTGCCAAAATCCTATTGGATGATTAAAAGTCGACCCATATCAACTAATGGTCGGATTAGATTCATCTAATGGACTTTTTTTCATGAAAATAATTTAATCATTATTAAAACCAAAGAATGTGACAACATGTCACTTTCTTAAATCTTATAAGTATAATAATTTTAATTTAGTTATAAACTTAATTAATATTCGAACATGAATAGTCTCCAGAAAGCTAATACAATTATCTACATCATATGAATTTATTTGTAATTTTTAGGGATTAAAAATTTATCATTAATTATGACACAATAGTGATGTTGAAATTATTTTATTAATTAAAATATCAAATAAATGGTTTAAAAAAATATTAAAATAAATATAATATGAACTATTTAATGTGCTCCACTAATTTTCTATATACATATGAAATTTTATTAATCTATTAAAGCTTTTAGTTCAAACATATCTTCTATAAATATTTTATTTAAATTCAAATAAATGAATAGTATCAAAATTGACACTATTGTTATTTTATAAAAGTAACATATTATAAAATTGTTCAAAAATCACAAAAATATTTAAAAATTATAAATTAAAATTTATATTGTCTAAAATGTCATAAAGTGTCAAATTATGGAAAATTCACAACACATATATAAATATTTATAATAATTTAAAATTTAGAATATTATTACCACAAATAAAATTAAATTGGTAAATAAGGATAAATCAAGTTGATAATGTTTAAAATAAATTCCTAACATGTCTAAATTTTATTTTTTGATGATATTACAACCCTATCTCATCTAACATTCTTATATGAGTCATTTTGGATGTTTTTAAGTGGGTTTGGGATTTTATATAAACTAATATTTCTTATATTTCTTATATTTCCAAAGGTGCCCCTCTCCTCCCTTATAAAAGGGAACCTCCTCCCTCTCCTCCCCACACCAATTTAGCCTTCATGCTCGGCCAATCCCTGACCATTTCACTTCCCCACTTCCCTAGAAACATCCTATAAGTCCTGGTCTCCTTCAAAGACCAATTATAGTGCCCTAAGAGGAGGTCTCAAAGAGGCGCTTCAAGGAAGAGGTAATGTCCGTTACCGATTCTTTCAACTTTATTTCTTCTTCCGCTTATTCTTATTTAGTGGTTTCATTATGAATTAATAACATCAGTATCACTCATATACTGGTATTTTATTATAAGTATGAAACAACACTATTTGACCATCTATCCATCCTACGGAAAATGAAATCACCGCGCGTGCGTACGTACGGAATACCGTCTCCACGTCGTGGTGTAATCTATTTTCCATCACCACCTTACTTGGATGGGTATAATAGTGAAAATAAATAACTATATATTATTATTGTAAAGTTTTATTGATTCTGAAATAGTATACATACACTCCAATACAATTCCACGATCATGGGAACGATATCATCGCTCGTGCGTATGTACAGAATACCATCTCCACGATGTGATGCCATTCCTTCTATAAGATCTTAATTGAATAATGATTATATAAATGAATTGAATGAATAAATATTATATATATTACATGAATACCATTATGGAAATGAGGTATCTATAACCGAAAGAGAATAATAAGAATTTATTCGACAAAACATGCATAAGAACAAAAAGTAATAAACACCCGAATAACAAGTAATAATGAAATATTACTAATAAGAAGCTAGGAATATGACCATATATGATATCATAACAATAATTATGATTCTGGAATAAGTCAATAACATTATTTAAATCATTATATAGGAGGTTCAGACACTTACGAAGCAAATCAGACCAAAGTTAAGGGAAAATATCACAATCTCATTTTTATCCGAGATTGTTTAAACTTTGGTATTTACTGGGGTGTATTTTATCATCCAAATCCATGTTCCCTCAATATTTAATATTGTTTCCAGACACCTAAAATTGTTTAAATCCAATTTTACCCTTCGGTGAGTTTTTAGTAAAAGATATGAAAGGAATCTTTTGTCGTTTTTCGTACGAAGTACTTTTTGACTTTTTCGACAAAAGTACGAGAAGAATGTTTTTTAACTTATACGACATGAATGGATTTTTAAAAAATTATTTCCAAGAAGCTTCTTTTACAAGTTTTAATGTTTATTTTTAATCAACTTCTTTTAGTTTAAAATTGTATGACATGTTCAGAAAGGAATAAATGTTTTTGAAGTAGAAATGATATTTTCCTCAAGAATGGAGTTCAAGTTTTTTTTATCAAAATTATTTTCCATCTAAGATAATATATGGTTCTTTTTCTATCCCTATTATTACATTTATTTTATTATGTTGTGATGGAATTATTTTTATGAATTCCTTTACCTTATATGAATTGTTTTATGATGTCACGATGTTTAAGAATCCCATTTTTATTACATGGGTTATGCAATGATGTATGATTTTGTAGAACACATAAGAATGGTATCATTATGAGATGGGTGGGAGCTATATCTCCCTCCAATGCATTGGGTAAATATTTTATATCTTATGAGATAGACATGGCTGGAACGGCAGGTTAAACCGGTTTAGTGAAACTGTACTGAAACGAGGAGTGAACTCGGTTTAGAAATAGACTTTGTCCACTAAGATAGTCTTGGAAATGAGTCTTGACTGATCAAAAATGATTCTCTATGATTATGTGTGTATGAAAAAAAGTTTCATGTTTTAAGTTATGATTATTGGGACTACATTTCACTACCATTATTTATCCCATGTTATGAAATTATGATCTCTTTTGCAGGGTAATATTTTCAAAATGTTATGTTTTTATGAATTTGATGTAATTGATATTTATTTTTTTTACCCTTACTGAGCATTTGAGCTCACCCTTTTATATGTTTTCTTTCCCCAGGTCAGGAAGAAGGGTATTATGTAAGATATTCCAAAAAGGGACTATAGATATAATAAAATAAATGGGAGACAATGTAGATGCTTTATGAACCAGTTGTTTATGTTTCCCAGTTTCTAAAGACACTATACCTATACGGTCATTTCATGGTTTTGTTATATGTTGTAATAAGTATGATTCAATTTTTAATTATTAACCATGTATGCAATTTATGGGTCGTTATAGTTGGTATCAGAGGAAAGGTATAGTCAACCTTTGGAAACTAGGATGTGAAAGCCTTAGTAAGAAACCTAGGGATATCTAAGCATAGACCAAAATCTTAGTGTTTTAGAAATGGCCATGAACAACCTATGATAAGACCTTAAGTGTGAACTTTTATTCTTGATTATGTGGTTTTCCTATTATAATTAGTGTTGCTCACACTATTCTTCTTGGTTTTAGTCAATGGCTGGAACCTGAAGAAACCGTGTTAATGTGGAATGCAATAGGCAATGCAATGATTTTCCCCCTGAGAAACCAAACGTTATGGGATATGGAATGCAAAATCTTGTAGCCATGCCCACACAGCTTTCTCAAGCAATGAATCATGCTGGACTTCCAAATGAGCAAAGGAAGGAGCAACATTCTGTCTAATCCTTCATGAGGCAGCGTCCACCTTCATTCAGCGGGTCTTCTGATCCATTAGTAGCTGAACAATGGATCAGTACCATTGAAAAGATATTTTCAGTTCTTCAATGTTCTGAACATGATAAAGTCATCTTAGCAGTGTATCGTTTGGAATGTGATGTTGATAAATGGTGGAATCTTATTAAGAATACGAGGGAAAGGGATGAAATTGAGTCCATGGAATGGGACAAGTTCAAGAACTTATTTTTCAATAAGTATTTCCCTCGTATTCTTCGAACAAAGATGGAGAAGGAGTTTCTTGAAGTAAAGAAAAAGGATGATGAATCCGTTGGTACCTACGAAGAAAATTTTACAAGACTTTTCAAGGTACGCTTCCGTAATTATTATCCAACCTGAGAGTAAGATCGATAAAATCTTTAGTGGCTTAAAACCAAGTCTTCGAAGGGCGTTAGCCATAAGGGACTTCAATAGCTACGAGGAAATTGTTCGATGTGCTCTCAAGGTTGAGATGGAGATTGGTGTAACCCATCAATCACATGGGTTTGATAAGAAAAGGAAGATGGAATTCAAAGGAAAATATAAATACCACTCTGAAAAGAAGATGAGTTTTCCCTTATGCTCAATGTGTGGAAAGAAACATGGAGGAAATTGTCTTAAGGGGACAAGAAAATGTTATAAGTGTGGAAAAGAAGGTCATCAGGCAATTGAATGTCGAAATAATGGGAAGAAGATGTCTAATGATGCCAAAAAAGGAAGGGATACACAAAATGAACCTACTGCACTTCAATGTTTCAAGTGCAAGGAGATGGTGTATTATGAAAATCAATGCCCAAATCCAAGGGTTGATGTTGATGATCGGTGTCAACAAACTCTTAAGGCCAAAGACAAAGGAAAGTCACATGAAATTACTATCGGCGATGTGGAGTACGACAATGAAGTGGGGAGAGGTACACTTACCATCCACTCTAAAGTAGCAAAAGTTTTATTTGATTCTGTATCCACCCACTCTTTTATTTCTGAAGAATTTTCTAAGGGTATCACCGTATTACCTCAACAATTATGTGTTGAGTTGGCTGTGACAACTCCTAAGGGCACAACAGTCGCATCAAAAGTTTACAATTCTTCTCCAATTGAAGTTTGTGGGAAAGTGCTTCCTGAAAATCTTGTGGTCCTTCCTATAGTGAAATTTGATGTGATTCTTGGCATGGATTGGATTTCTTTATATGGAGCTCATATCAAATTCCAAATGAGGGAAGTCACATTTCATATTCCAGATCAATCTATGATCGTCTATCGATTCAAGGATGAACATAACCTTCCAGTGGAAATTTCTTCCATCTTATGGGTCTTTATTCCACTAAATGAAGGTTATTTATCTCAAATGGTTGGTGAGAAACTCACGATTAAGAATATGCCCATTGTACGAGAGTTTGACGATGTATTTCTGGAGTAATTTTCATGTCTTCCACCAAATCGTGAAGTTGAGTTTTCAATAGAACTCGTACCGGGTTCTTTGCCTATTTCAAAGACACCTTATAGAATGGCCCCAATTGAGTTGTAGGAATTGAAGAAGCAACTCCAAGAGAATCTTGATAAAGGATTCATACACCCTAGTGAGTCACCTTGGGGAGCACCTATTCTGTTTGTTAAGAAGAAAGATGGATCAATGAGACTCTGCATTGATTATCGAGAACTTAACATGATCACTATCAAGAAAAAATATCCTCTCCCACACACTGATGACTTATTTGACCAACTACACGGAGCTCAATACTTTTCCAAGAATGATCTTCGTTCAGGGTACCATCAATTAAGGGTCAAAAGGGAGGATATACCAAAGACGGCTTTCCGTACAAGGTACAGACACTATGAATTTGTAGTGATGCCATTTGGTCTTACTAATTCCCCTGCTATATTCATGGATCTGATGAATAGAGTCTTTAGAGACTATCTTGATCAGTTTGTGGTAGTCTTTATTGATGATATTCTTGTCTATTCAAAGAGAAAGGAAGAACATGAAGATCACTTTAGAATTGTATTAAAGACCCTAAGAAAGGAGAAGATTTATGCCAAATTTACCAAGTGTGAATTTTGGCTTAAAAAAGTTGCATTTTTGGGTCACATAATCTCAAAAGAGGGGATATCTGTGGATCCCGTAAAAATAGAGGTTATCGAAAGATGGTCGAGACCAACAACAGTAACTGAGATCCGAAGTATTCTTGGTTTGGCTGGATATTACCGACGTTTTGCGAAAGATTTTTCAAGGTTATCTAACCCACTCAACAAGTTGACTCGAAAAGGAGTTAAGTTTGTTTGGACAGAGGAATGTGATGAAAATTTCAACGATCTAAAAAGAAGGTTAGCCAGTGCACCTGTGCTCACACTACCTTGTAGTGGAGAAAGGTTTGTGATCTACAGTGATTCATCCAAGAAGGGACTAGGATGTGTTCTCATGTAAAATGATATGGTGATAGTTTATGCCTCACGACAGTTGAAAATCCATGAGAAAAATTACCCAACTCATGATTTGGAGTTAGCTGCGGTAATCTTTGAATTAAAGATTTGGAGGCATTACCTTTATGGTGAAAGGTGTGATATTTATTCTTTTCATAAAAGTTTAAAGTATATTTTCACACAAAAGGAGCTGAATATGCGTCAAAGAAGATGGTTGGAGCCGATTAAGGATTACGACTGCTCAATCCATTACCACCCTGGGAAAGAAAACAAGGTATCCAACACATTAAGTCGACAAGACCATGCTAGCTTATCCATGATGAGGATCAAAAAAGATCCAATATTTATGGATTTACAAAGGATAGATCTTGGAATTTTAATGGAAGGGGAGAAATATTATCTTTCTCAAATGAATGTTCAACCATATATACATGCGAAGATTCAAGAGGCACAGAAAGAAGATGTCGAGTTACAAAAGAAGGTGAGAAATGTTCCTGAATTCAACCATGATTGTTATGGGATAATAAAGTTCAGGAATCAGGTTTGTGTTCCTCCCATCCCCGAATTAAAGATGTAGCTGCTGGATGAGGCTCATAGTTCTTCATTCTCTATTCATCCTGGAAGCATGAAGATGTATAGGGACCTGAAAGAGTACTTCTGGTGGGATGGAATGAAAAGAGATGTTGCTGAATATGTCTCTCGATGCTTGGTTTGTCAACAAGTTAAATCTGAGAGAAAGAAGTCTAAGGGGATGTTACAACCATTACCCATACCATAATAGAAATGGGAAAACATCACTATGGACTTTGTCACTGGACTTCCTAAAACATCCAAAGGCAATAATGCTATCTCGGTCATAGTTGATAATCTTACAAAGTCTGCACACTTCATTGCTATTAGAGAGGATTTCTCTCTAGATCAGCTTGCCCGGATATATGTAAATGAAGTGGTAAGATTGCATGGAGTACCACTTTCTATTATATCTGATCAGGATCCGAGGATTACCTCAAAGTTCTGGAAAAGTCTTCCGCATACTCTGGATACAGAGTTGAGTTTCAGCACTGCTTATCATCCTCCGACAGACGGTCAGTCTGAGAGGAAAATTCAAACTCTAGAAGATATGTTGAGAGATTGCTCTATAGATTTCAAAGGTGGTTGGGATCAACACCTACCTTTTTTGGAATTTTTTTATAATAATATCTTTCACTCCAGTATTCAGATGGCTCCTTATGAAGCTCTATATGGAAAGAAATACAGGACTCCAACTTGCTGGGATGAAGTTGGGGAAAGAAATCCATTAGGACCTGATCTCGTTGATGAAATGGCAGAAAAGGTCAGATCTATTCAACAACACATAAGAGCAGCTCAGAGTCGACAGAAAAGTTATGCCGACAACCGAAGAAAAGACCTAGAGTTTGAAGTGGGTGATAAAGTGTTCTTACGAATATCTCCTTAAAAGAGGGTCATGGGATTTGGAAAGAAGTGAAAGTTGAGACCCAGATATATCGGTCCTTTTGAAATTCTAGATTGTGTTGGGAAGGTAGTTTAACGATTGCCGCTTCCACCTAATCTCTCTCAAGTTCATGATGTGTTCCATGTATCTCTCCTGAGAAAGTACATACCCGATCCTTCACATGTACTCAGCTCAGAAGTTATACCGCTGGAGCAAGATCTTTCTTATAAAGAACAACTGATGGAGATTCTGGATTGTAGAGAAAAAGTACTATGGAACAAGGCCACTCTCTTGGTGAAAGTTTTATGGAGGAACCACCAATTAGAAGAAGCTACATGGGAACTTGAGGATATGATGAGGGAGATGTATCCCCATCTATTTGTAATGATGTGACGAATTTCGAGGGTGAAAATCATTTTAATGGGGATAGAATGTAACACACTGATATTTTATGAGAATTTTTTTTATGTCTTATATTATACGCAACACCAAAGGAATCCTTTACAGCACACAATACGGACTTGGCTTGCATTACACGCAATCACGACCTTCCTTGATAGAGTGTGTAGTACGCAATATCGGGTTTCACTAAACAACGATATATTATTATGAACTAGCCGTTATGAATAGTATTAACTACCTTTTGAATTTTATTATTCATCTTACACATTTTCTTGAACATGGTAAGAGAACAAAATAAATTTTTCGGGTAAAATAAGTATTTTTTTTAAAAAATGCTATTTTTCCACCTTTTGATGGAGCACCCACATTAAATCTAGTTTTTGACATGTTTAAATGTTCAATTTGGCAAAATAAAATTCTTATTTTGAATCAGGATATAAAAATTTTCTTTGGATAAATTTTTGATATTTTTCTGATAACTTTCATATTTTGATGAATAGTAAAAATATGCTAATTTTAAATTAAAAACAACTCTTTCCATTGAGATAATTTATATCGTTAAATTATAATATTGAATTGTTTTAAAGTATAAATATAATATACTTTTACCATTTAATATAATTTATGTCATTAGCATTAATTTCACATTGAATTCATAGGTAAAAACATTTCAATCTTTGGCAATGCTTTAACTTTTAAAACCCGTTTTCTAAACAACGGGATTTATTTTAAATTAATTACCGCAACTTATATTTTTTGAATTTTGAAAAATGGATTCCATATTTGGAATCATTGGGTCCAAATTATGTTAATAGGAAAATTTTTATTTTTGGGCATTATGAATAGTTACTACGGTAAATTTTATTTACTATAGTTAAAAGGTAAATCGGGTAATTAAGGGTAAATATAAGATTATAAAATTACCCTAAAACCTACCAAAATCCTATTGGATGACTAAAAGTCGACCAATATCACTTAAGGGTCGGATTAGATTCATTTAATGGACTTTTTTCTATGAAAATAATTTAATTATTATTGAAACCAAAGAATGTGACAACATGTCACTTTCTTAAATCTTATAAGTATAATAATTTTAATTTAGTGATAAACTTAATGAAACTACGAACATGAATAGTCTCCAGAAATCTAATACAATTATCTACATCATAGGAATTTATTTTTAATTTTTAGGGATTAAATAAGTATCATTAATTATGACACAATAGTGATGCTGAACTTATTTTATTAATTAAAATATCAAATAAATGGTTTTAAAAATATTAAAATAAATATTATATGAACTATTTAATGTGCTCCACTAATTTTCGAGATACATATGAAATTTCATTAATCTATTAAAGCATTTAGTTTAAACATATCGTCTGTATATATTTTATTTAAATTCAAATAAATGAATAGTGTCAAAATTGACACTATTGTTATTTTATAAAAATAACATATTATAAAATTGTTTAAAAATCACAAAAATATTTAAAAATTATAAATTAAAATTTTTATGGTCGAAAATGTCATTTTGTGTCAAATTATGGAGTATTCACAACACATATGTAATTATTTATAATAATTTAAAATTTAGAATATTATTACCACAAATAAAATTAAATTGGTAAATAAGGGTAAATCAAATTGATAATGTTTAAAATAAATTCCTAACATGTCTAAATTGTATTGGTTGATGAAATTACAACCCTATATCATCTAATATTTGTATATGAGTCATTGTGGAAGTTTTTATGTGGGGTGGGGATTTAATATAATCTAATATTTCTTATATTTCTTATATTTCCAAAGGTGCCCCTTTCCTCCCTTATAAAAGGGCACCTCCTCCCTCTCCTCCTCACACAAATTTTAGCCTTCATTCTCGGCCAATCCCTGCAAATTTCACTTCCCCACTTCCCTAGAAACATCCTAGAGGTCATGGTCTCCTTCAAATACCAATTGTAGTGCCCTAAGAGGAGGTCTCAAAGAGGCGCTTCAAAGAAGAGGTAATGTCCGCTACCGATTCCTTCAACTTTATTTCTTCTTCCACTTATTATTATTTAGTGGTTTCATTATGAATTAATAAAATCAGTATCAATCATATAATTATATGTTATTATAAGTATGAAACAAAACTATTTCATCATCTATCCATCCTACGGAAAATGAAATCACTGCGCGTGCGTACGTACGGAATACCGTCTCCACGCCGTGGTGTAATCTATTTTCCATCACCACCTTACTTGTATTTTTTATAATGGTGCAAATAAAAAACTATATATTATTATTTTAAAGTTTTACTGATTATGAAATAGTATACATACACTCCAATACAATTCCACGATCATTGGAACGATATCATCACTCGTGCGTACGTACGGAATACTGTCTCCACGATGTGATGTGATTCGTTCTACATGTTATTCATTGCATAATGATTATATAAATGAATTGAATGAATAAGTATGATATATAGTACACTAATACCATTCTGGAAATGAGGTATCTATATCCTAAAGAGAAGAATAAGAATTTATACGACAAAACACGCATAAGAACAAAAAGTAATAAACACCCGAATAATAAGTAATAATGAAATATTACTAATAAGAAGCTAAGAATATGACCATATATGATATCATAACAATAATTATGATTATGGAATAAGTGAATAAAATTATTTAAATCATTATACAGGAGGTTCGGACACTTACGAAGCAAATCAGACCTAAGGTAAGGGAAAATATCACAATCTCATTTTTATCCGAGATTGTTTAAACTTTGGTATTTACTGGGGTGTATTTTATCATCCACATCCATGTTCCCTCAATATTTAATATTGTTTCAATCCACCTAATATTTTTTAAATCCAATTTTACCCTTCGGTGAGTTTTTAGTAAAGGATATGAAAGGAATCTTTTGTAATTTTTCGTACAAAGTACTTTTTGAATTTTCCGAAAAAAGTACGAGAAGAATGTTTTTTTAACTTATACGGCATGAATGGATTTTTAAAACATTATTTCCAAGAAGCTTCCTTTACAAGTTTTCATGTTTATTTTTAATCAACTTCTTTTAGTTTAAAATTGTATTACTTGTTAAGAAAGGAAAAATGTTTTTTAAGTAAAAAGGATATTTTCCCCAAGAATGGAGTTCATGTTTTTTTTATCAAAATTATTTTCCATCTAAGATAATATAGAGTTCTGTTTCTATCCCTATTATTACATTGATTTGATTATGTTGTTATGGAATTATTTTTAGGAATTCCTTTATCTTATATGAATTGTTTTATGATGTCATGATGTTTAAGAATCCCATTTTTATTACATGGGTTATGCAATGATGTATGATTTATGATTTTGTGGCACACATAAGAATGATATCATTATAAGATGGGTGGGACCTATATATCCATACAATGCATTGGGTAAATATTTTAAATCTCACGAGATAGACATGGCTGGAACGGCAGGTTAAACTGGTTCAGTGAAACAATACTGAAACGAGGAGTGAACTCTGTTCATAAATGGACATTGTCCACTAAGATAGTCCTGTCAATGAGTCTTGACTGATAAGAAATGATTCTCTATGATTATGTGGTTATGCCACAAAGTTTCATGTTTTATGTTATTATTATTGGGACTACATTTCACTACCATGATTTATCCCATGTTATGAAATTATGATCTCTTTTGCAGGGTAAGATTTTCAAAATGTTATGTTCTTATGAATTTTATGTAATTGATATTTCTTTTGTTTAAACTTACTGAGAATTTGAGATCACCCTTTTGTATGTTTTATTTCCCCAGGCCAGGAAGAAGGTTATTAAGTAAGATATGCCAGAAAGGGACTATAGATATGATGAAATAAATGGGAGACAATGTAGATGCTTTATGAACCAGTTGTTTATGTTTCCCAGTTTCTAAAGACACTATAGCTATACGGTCCTTTCATGGTTTTATTATATTTTGTAATAAGTATGATTCAATTTTGAAGTATTAACCATGTATGTAAATTATGGGTCGTTATATTAATTACCCTATATACTTTTAACCGTGGTAAATAAAAGTAAAAAGTTACTATTCACCAAAAATTATTTTTATCTTATTGAACAAAATTTTACTTACTAATATCAACAGTGTCTCTCGGATTTCTGAAATTACACTCATAGAAGTGGTAAAATTATGTTTTATGTAAATTTAAAAATTCTCCTATGAGGTGGGTAAAATGTGGTAAAAAGTTTAATAAATTTTTTATATATCTAAAATTATTATAAAACGACTCCAATGAATCACATTGAACATATATAGGTATTATGTATCTATTTGTACCTAGAATATATTTAAATAAAATATTTTATTATTTAAATAAAATGTCGGTTTTAACCAATAACTCTGTGTTTTCACTATTTATCAAAAATTGAAAATTTTCAGAAAAATACCAGAAATTCAACCTAGGCTAATTTCGATCTTCTGAATCCAAAAATGAAGTCCATTTGGAAAGATAAAATTTATAAAATTTTTAAAAGTGGGTATTACTATCCATAACAACTAGTTTATATAATATTTTAATAACATATCGATGTTCAGTTAAACCCGATATTACGTACTACAAAAGCTATCAAGGACGGTCACGATTGCGTGTAATGCAAGCCAAGTCAGGGATGTGTGTAGTGAAAGCTCCCTTTGGTGTTTCGTATAACATAATCAAAACGTATTTCATTTATACATTAAACAAAATCTATACTTAATGTTGCGTAGAATAATTTCCACAAACGAACTAGAAATTTTGTGTAACCCGAGCCAAGAATAGTGTTGCATATACTGCAAGCTAATATGGTGTTGTGTATAGTAAAATCTAATCTTGGTGTAGTGTACAACAAAATAAATAAAATAAATTAATAATATTTCTCATAAAATCTTGGGGTGTTACATTCTACCCCCCTTAAAATGAATTTCTCCCTCGAAATTCGTCGGGTTTATAAATGGTTACTACTTGAAAGTTTCATTCATAGAAACCCACATCGTAAAAATTAATACTAAAACTTAATTTTAAAAACTAATGTATGAAATGTAACGGTTACCCAAATTAACTAATCACTGAGTTTCCACATATAAGAACATAGGTGAAAATATGGATATGGAAGAGAAATCTAACCATCAAGTTTTGATGGAGAGTGGTAGAGAAAATGGATATGAAAAATCCAATAATCACAAAGCCATAAATTTGTGATGATCTAAGGTACTATCTAGGACAATGTTTTTAGTTTTCAAGATCATTTACCTATAGCTAAAAAATTGGAATTAGAATAAATACTTTATTGATTTTGGTACAATCTCACCGTTGGTCATTCCTTGAACAATTTCCTATTCATCTCTTAAAGAAAAGAAGTTTAATTTTTCATTCATGATGTGTTAGCAGATCATGCGATATGTTATTCCATTAGTCTGAAACAAAATGTTAGAAAAATTTATTAAATATACATTAGTCCATCTATGGTGAGGTTAATTGTATATGATTCCAAAAATGGACTTAGACTCCAACTATCATATCGCTTAATAAAATAAAACTAATTTCTACTAACAAGGGACTTCCTGTAGGCCAGTAATAGGCGATAAAGGACTTTCACACTTTAGTTGTGGGTTCGATTCCTGCATCATTGTCCGACACGATGGGTTGCCGGTCATCCT
The DNA here is from genome assembly GCA_963277665.1 of Viscum album. NCBI lineage: Eukaryota > Viridiplantae > Streptophyta > Magnoliopsida > Santalales > Viscaceae > Viscum > Viscum album. Next base: position 559,731,062 of record OY728138.1, read on the forward strand.
ATGAGTTGTACTTTTTCTAAAACTATACCATTATAACATTAAAGAAATAATATCAAAATTTTCTAGCCTTAAACAATACTATGTGATGTATAACATAATCCATTCCAACCTTTAGGCATATCAAAAATACTTCTATCCAATCTCATAGTATAAAGAAAATGATTACTTGAAAGGTCACATAACAAGCCTGTGAATACCATCATCTATCCCCCATATATCATAATATATATCTTGTTGATTGCATTCCAAACATGTGAATACCTCAATCATATATTCTCTTCAAACATGGATTACCATAGAACCTTAGTGAAAACATGAATTCTGTCAAAAGTTAACTCTTTCCTCATACCAAAATCCTAAAATTTCTATATACTCAAACCATGATATCACATTGTCCTTATATCAGTCATGAGCTCATTAATACTATCAAGCATCTCATTATCTCCTTATCCCTTCATTATGCACATATCATCTACTTTCCAATAATATTTGAATAACCTTTCATTGTTACCGGTACCAATAAACATATACCTTCAAATACATTAGGAAAAAAAATAGTGTAACAATCCTTAGATGTGTCTTTATTCCATAGTACCATTACCTATACAACATAACTCTTGATAAACACAAATCCTTCCACTACCTTCTTAAACCATTGACCGATCTTCAATAATTCTTTCATCTCACATATCATTTGTAGTCTCTTCATCATCATCAATATAAATACTACCCATACGACCATGGTGATTCTCTTCATGAGACTTTACCTTAGGGCATTGGTTTGCATAATGCCCATACATTCCACATTTAAAACATTGAACTGTTGTTGATGTCTTAGCAATACCATTATCCTTGTCCATTGTGTTAACTAAACCTTTTAATTTGCAATTACTGGCTTTGTGTCCTTCTTTTCCACACCCAAAGCATATTCTAGTTCCTTTGAAACATTATTCCTGATGCCTCTTCCCCCATGATTAACTTGAGGGAAATTGAACTTTCTTTCCTCTATGATCATCATGAAACTCCATCTTTCTCTTATTAGCTGACTCGAGATACTTACCAAAGTTGAGATTATTGATCATATTATGAGATTGCTAATTAGGCATAATAATTATGTTTGGACTTCCAAATCCCGTTTCATTTGGTTTCTCATGAAGAATGTCATTCCATTGTCCGTCATATCCTCTATTGTTATGAATCTTCCTGTTTCAATCCATTTTCTAAAACCCAAAAAGTATACTGTGAGAGGCCAAAATCATGCTAGGAAAACAACATAATAAAGGGGGAGTACCTTCAATATATAACATCTCAAGTTTAATTCTAATATTATTACATTAATTCTAGGACTATAACCTATATGTGTACTTAACTTTAGATACATCCCTGGACATACCTTAGAAGTATTTCTAGGGATTTCACTAAAGTTTTCACATCTTAGTTTCCAAAGGATAAATAAAACTTCGCTCAGATACCAACTATAGAGACCCATAGATTTACATACATAGACATTACATTACTTTTGCAGAATACTTAATAAATCACAAAAACAGATTCCCAAAGACCGTATTAGTTTAGTGTCTTTGGAAACTCAGAACATAATCATCTAATCAGGGTGAAAGATCTTCAACATCTCCCATAAAGATCATCCCCTTTTGTTTTCTTACCTAAAACCTTTCATTATATCATTGGGAAAAGAAAACCTAAAAAGGGTGAGCTCAAATTCTCAGTAAGGGTAGACATGGAGATCATAAAACAATCCCTAAACATTTGAACGTAAGAACATGAACATAAAACATCAAAATCATGAGTAATGACATAAATCATGGTAGTGTATAAGGCATAGATCATAAAGTAACATTAACCATGATAAAATAGCATGGGAATAACACATGTAATTGTGCCAACCATTAAGCACATGTTATGATTTCCATAATAGCCAATGCATTGTTTCCAAGACCATCATAGTGGACAAAGTCCATTACTGAACCGGGTTTACATGCCGTTCCAGCCCTATATTACTGAACCAGATTCACTTGTCATTCCAGCCATGTCTATCTCAGGAGATATAAATATTTACCCAATGTATTGGAGGGAGATACAGGTCCCACCCATCACATAATGAAATCATTATTACTTGTGCCATAACATAAACATAAATCATTCATCATTACCCAAAGAATAAAATGGGTTTCATAAACATCATCCCATCATAACATTATCCATATAAAAAATGGATATCATTTCATCATAAGAAGAATAAAAACATGTAAATAATAGATACATTATACTTGAAACATAATCATACTAAAAATGTCATCTTATATGGAAAATAGCTTTGACGAAACACTTGAAATGAATTCTTGAGGAAAATATCATTTCTTCTTCCAAATCATTTTCTTTCCACAAAATTTCATTAAGATTTAAATGAAATGGATTTTTGTTGAAAATAATAATGAAATATTTCATAGGAAGCTTCATTTAATTAAGGCGTTATGAAACCGTAAGAAAATATGTTCATGTTGTGTAAGTTAATAAAACATTCTCCACGTACTTTTGCCGGAAAAGTCAAAAAGTTTCTCGTATGGTAATAAAAAGAAAGATTCCTTCCATAACATAATTTAAAAGTCAAAGAGGGGTAAAAATGACTTTAAACATACATAGAATAATATTAAACACTTTATGAAAAACATTTTTATGGAAATGGATGAGAAATATAAACCCATTAAATATATACGTAAAAGTAATCTCAGATAAAAATGAGATTTGCAAAATTATCCCTTACCTTAGGTCCAATTTCTTCCATACGTGTCCGAAACTCATGTATAGTGTGTCTAAACATATTATTAACTTGTAACAGAACCATAATAATATTTATGATATCATATATGATTCACTTATGACTTTATATTACCCGTTCTTTTGTCAATTCCATGTTAAAGCATCGTTTTAAGTAAAATCGTTTCATTTATCGTACGTGTTTGGACATGTTGTTCTTGGTATTATTATTACTTATATTATGATTTAATTACTTCCAAAATGTAAAACATGATTTATATATCATATATATTCAGTATATATATATATATAATATAGATAAATGAAATGAAATACACCGTTCATGGAGATGGTAGGCCGGACGTATGCATGAACGCTGTTTTCCTTTCATTATTGACTTGAATGGAAGTATATAGATGAAATATATATATATATATATACATAAATCCAGTAGCATTATAATTTCATATATATCATTATTATTCATTATATATACTTTATAATAATTCTTGAATGGTTAATATGGAGAATGAATCTCATCGCGTTGTGGAGACGGTAATCCGTACGTACGCATGAGCGATAATATCGTTCCCATAATTATTGAATGGAATTTGAGTGGATAATATAATATCTCAGAATTAATATTATATTATAATAACCATATATAGTTATTCTTTACACCATTATACCCATCCATGTAAGGTGGTGGTGGAAAAACAGATTACACCACAGCGTGGAGACGATATTCCTTACGTACGCACGTGCGGTGATTTCATTTTCCATTGGAAGGATAGAAGGTGAAATGGGGTTGTTAAATATTTATAATGACATATAATTATATTATTTATACTAATGTCATTACTTTATAATGAAACAACTAAAGAAGAGGAAGTATAAGGATAAATAAACTTGAAAGAATCGGTAGAAGAGATTATCTCTTCTTCGACGCACCTCCTCTTAAACTCTTCTTAGGGCAGTAAAGTTGGTATCTAAAGAATACCAGTACCTATATTAGGTTTCTATGGAAGTGTAGAAGTTAAATGGGCAGGGTTCGGCGAATCATGAAGGCTCAAATTTGTCTAAAGAGGAGAGAGAGGAGGTGCCATTTTTTAAGAGGGGTGAGGGGCACCTTAGGGAAAACATAAAATATTATTTTATAATAAATTTATATTATGTTTATAATGGCTCAAAAGTGACTTATTTCTAGGATAGTGTGAGGATGAGTCTAAATAATAACAACCAATAGGTTTTAGACAAGTTTAGGTTACCATTTTAACCTTATCATTTAGATTTAACTCAAAGATAAATAATTTAACTTTTACCATGTCTTCTTGTATTCTTACACTATATGGTTAATAAAAATACTATAAATATCCAATCAAACCCCAATTGGTTCATTAATATCATATATATTATCCTATCATTCTCTTTTCCGATCCTTATATTTTTAGGACCATTATATCAATTAATAATATAATATTTGTTTTAAAAACACTTTTATGTCAATTTTGACACTATTTGGTATTTTGTTTTTTCTAAAATTATAATAGCATTATTAATTCGGAAAAAAATCATATAACCAACCCTAATATGTTATATTAACCTAGAAAGTTACTGTAATTAATAAAAAGTATCAAATTACATTTATTTGTGTATTCATAATATCAATTATGATAATATTTCATTAATAAGGTAATTACAACATCATCATTGTGTCATAAATAAATTAAATCATTTAATGTATAAAAATATAAATAAAATACAATTATATAGGAAATATTTTTAGATTTTTAATGAATATTTATAGTCAAATTTATCTTATGCATAACCCTATATTAATTTTTTTTAATTTATTAAACTTTGATTTTAACTATTTTAACTCTTCTTTAAATAAAATAATAATAAATTTCCTAATCTAATACAAGTGGACCTAAAGGGTCATATTTTATTCCTAAGGTTGTTTTTGGTCTAATTAAACTTATCCAGTAGAATTAGGACATGTGTTATGGTAATAATAATATCACTTTTACCCTTAATTACCCTATTTACTTTTAACCGTGGTAAATAAAAGTAAAAAAGTAACTATTCACCAAAAATTATTTTTATCTTATTGAACCCCATTTTACTTACTGATATCAACCATGTCTCTAAGATTTTTTAAATTCAACTCACAGAAGCAGTAAAACTATGTTTTATGTAAATTTGCAAATTCTCGTAGGAGGTGGGTAAACGACAGTAAAAAGTTCTATACAATTTTGATATATCTAAAATTATTATAAACTGACTACAATGAATCACATTGAACTTATATAGGTATTATGTATCTATTTGGACATAAAATAAATTTAAATAAAATAAATGATTATTTAAATAAAAAGTCAGTTTTAAGCAACAACTGAGTGTTTTCACTATTCATAAAAATTGAAAGTTTTCAGAAAAATACGAAAAAATCCCCCTAGGATATTTCGATATTTGGAATCCAAAAATGAAGTCCATTTTGGAAGATAAATTTATAAAATTTCAAAAAATCAGTATTACTATTCATAATGGCTAGTTTATATAATATTTTAATAACATATCATTGTTTAGTGAAACCCGGTATTGCATACAACACACGCTATCGAGGAAGGTCATGATTGTGTGTAATGAAAGCCATGTTTGGGATGTGTGTACTGCATTCTCCCTTTGGTGTTGTGTATAACATAATCAAAACTAATTTCATTTATACATTAAACAAAATCTATACTTAATGATGCGTAGAATAATTTCCACAAAACAAACTTGAAATTGTGTGTAATACAAGACAAGAATAGTGTTTCGTATACTACAAGCTAATACGGTATTGCGTATAGTACAAGATAATCATAGTGTAGCATACAACACAAGACATCAAAGAAATTAATAATATTTCTCATAAAATCTCGAGGTGTTACAATCAGTAGGCCAATGAATCCAAGTAATGAATATATCTAGACCACAGATGGTAGAATCCAAGGAGCATGTCCAAGTCATCCCATCGAGTCCCATGGGAATCCATGGTGGAAACTCAGTTAGGCACAGGTTGGGGTCCTAGGAGAAAGTTTATAGAAAGTCCTACGTGAGCCCAATCAAGTCAGATCCTATGGGTTAGCAAGGCCCAAGGCATCCCACAGAATCAAGACCCAAGGGGCAGAGTCAACCCAAGGCATCCACTGTCACATACCAGATCCATGGGAAGAAGTCCAAGCCATCTATCAAACCATTAAATTAAACATTCAAGAATTCAAGAATTCAACTAAAAAATTAACTAAGAAGTCAGTATACCCACTCATATTTACATGCAAAATCCATGAGTATACCCACTCATGAAAACCATTTATCATTTATCATTTACTAAGAATATGGGCCTACCCTCACATAGAAACCATTTAACATGCAATTAGTCATTTACATATAGGTATAACCACCCATATAAACACATTTCATTTAAGACAAAATATTAAAATAGACGAGGCATAATGATATATCAAAAGAAAGGAGGCAGTAAATCTCCCCAACAAGCTACTCAAGCTGTAAAGGAATCTAAGGGATTCCTCTGGCTAGACAATCACAAGCACACACCCATTGGAGGGTTTTAACAGGCATAAAAAAGGTATTTCCTTCAGGCGCACCCCTTGGGGGACCTTGATACAAGAAATAGGTGCCAACACACTTAAACATGACCCTTGGTCAACCTTACTAGGTCTAACTACATCTTTGAAAAGGCACTCACTCAAAAATGAGACTTTGCCGGAAATTCCGAAAAATGGAACTTCAGCAGAATGCTTGAAAAACAATAAGAAAATACAAAAGAAAGTATATCCCACCTACCTCACCTCGGTATTAGATATCTTGTCTAGCATCATTTCTTTATTCATCCAGGCTTGGAAGAAATATGATGAACGAAAGAAGAATGGATTATTCGGGTATTTGTGCCTAAATCCAAATAGTGAATCCATTTTTCTGAACAATTAGGAACAGATAAAAAGGAATATAGGACTTAATTTTGTAGATCTGTAGAAATGATCAGCGATCAAAATGGATGTCATATAGGGGGATTAGCTTAATTCCTATCCTAGGTTCCTAAAGAGAGAGCTGCGGGATGGGTTTTATCCATGGGTGAAGAAGAAACCCAAATTGGGTTCAAAAATGAAAATTTATTTTGATTTAAAAATTAAAAAAATACTAACTCAGAAGGGCCGCACAGTTTACGTGCATGGTTTCCCAAACCTTGGGGAAACTGTGCACACCCCTCGGCCAAAGAGGGACACCCCACACAGTTACCCCACAAAATTTGACTAACCGTGTGGTAACCATACAGAATGATCTCTCCAAAACTTTTAGTTTCCGGACCCCTCACACAGTTTCGCCTAACCATGCACAAGATGTGTGCAAACCATGTGCCCGATCATTTTCATCCGCAAACTTGGTTATGACCTACAAATAATACCCAAACACCTCTAAAACACCCATCATCAAGTTAAACATCCCTATAAATCCCGGACAATGAATTTAAAATGAAATGAAAATGATTCGTACCTTGTACAAAAAGCCGAGTTCCTACCATCTCCCCCCTAATTATAACAATTAGTCCCTGAATTGCTCTCTGAAGGGTGGTCAATATTAGTCTGTGAATAACTCCAGCCACTAAGCACCTACGTCAAACTTCATCTCCTAAGTATCATCTTGTAAACGACCATGATACCATAACAACCATACAAGAGGAACTGATCTGCCATGAAGAACCTTCGTGCTCTTGTCTACGATACTAATCGATTTCTCCTCAAAGGATGCATCAAATTGAATCTCAACCTCTTAAAAAATAAAAAATTTGAGACGGGTCTGGGTGATAGCAGTGCAACTAAGATACATAGAAGACGTATTTCATGGCTCTGTACCTCTGAGGTAACTACAACTGATAGGAAACTGTCCTAACTCTCTCTAGAATCTTAAATAGCCCAATATATCTCAATGAAAGTTTAATCTGTCTCCAGATCGTCCTATGTCCCAACCTCAGTGAAACATGTAAGAAAACCTGATCCTTGACCTTGAAATCTAGAGGTCATCTGTGGCGATCGATGTATGATTTCTAGCAAGACTGTATAATATCCATTTACTTATGAATCAACTGGACCTGCTCAAAAGTCTCCTGTTCGAGATGCGGTTCCAGTAATGCTGCCTCTCCGGCCTCTAACCAGTATAGGGGAGAACATTATGGACTACCGTATAAAGGCTTTCAAGGTGCCATCTGTATCATTTCCTAATAGCTATTATTATAGGAGAACTTGACCATGGGAATGTAACTGTACCACGGACCCCCAAAATCTAGGGCACATGCTCGATGCATGTCCTCTAGAACATGTATCATATGCTTTGAGAGGCCATTTGTTTGAGGGTGGTATGTTGTGATCAGAAGCATCTACGTACCTAGATCCCGGTAAAAACTCTTTCAGAAATGAGATGTAAAGCGGGCATCCCTATCTAAAATTATTGTAATTGGGACCCCATAAAGTCGTACCACCTCATGGATGTACAAAATTCCAAGATCATCATCACTGAAGGTCTCCTTGATTAGAAAGAAGTATGCGACATTTCTAATCTTGTCAACAAAACACCATATCGCATCATTACCTCGAGGATACCTCAGCAAAACAGTCATGAAATCCATTATGAAATCATCCTATTTACACTACTAGATGGGTAAAAGCTGTAAAATCCCAGCTGGTCACTGAGGTTCTGCTGTCACCTGATGATAGGTGGATCACCACGTAAGAAAACTAGCTACCTCCACCTTTATTCCCAGCCACCAATACGAATGTCGCAAGTCACGGTACATCATGGGAACCCCGACATGCACTGCCCAAGATGTAGCATGAAACTCCCGCATCAACTCATCACATATATTCACTGAAACCCAAACGTGTGCACGGATACATAGGATCTCATCATCGCCTATCGTCTAATCAGGAGGAGGGTCCTCACCTGCCACACCTTCTTATAGAACTAGGCCTTCTGAATCTGATAGTTTCCTCATCCTAACTATGTCCAGTAGAATAGAGGTAACAATTAAGGATGAATAAAAAGTATGTTCCTGTCTGTCGTGAACCTCCATAGGAATCTCAAGGAACGACACCATAAGCCTCAACTCACTACTAGCATGTTTCACTGCCTGTATCTGTGTCCTCCTACTCAGTACATCAGCCACTACATTACCCTTACCAGGAACATATGCAATCTCAATGTCAAAGGACTGTAGGTATTCCACCTAGCTACGCTACCTCAAATTCAGATCACACTGCGTAAAGATATACTTGAAGCTTTTGTGGTCCTTGTATACCATTAAACGCTCTCCCATTAAATATTGCGTCCAAAAGCGCAATGCTTGAACAACCAAAACTAACTTGAGATTGTGGATAAGGTATTTCTTCTAATGAGGCCTCAACTACCGAGACTCGTACTCCAATACTTGATCTCCCTACATCAGCACTACCCCCAGCACAATACGTAAAGAATCATAGTACACCGTGTAGATCTTTCCTTGCTCTGTCAGTATCAGGATTGGTGCTGATATGAGCCTCCCTTTCATATCCTGAAAGTCTTACTCACAAGATTCAGACCACAAAAACTTCACACCCTTCTTTGTCAAGCCCTTCAGTGGTGCCTTTAAGCGTGAGAATTCCTGTATAAAATTAATGTAGTAACCGTATTTCCCCATGAATATCCATATGTAAAAATATTTCTTTGGATATTCCCAGGAAACAAGAGCTCTCACCTTCTTTGAGTCCACTGACAATGCTGTCTCTAATATAATGTAACCCAGAAAGTGAATCCAATCCATCCAAAAGTGGAACTTTATGAGGTTAGAATATAACTGAGGCTCTCCTAGTGTATTAAAAATAATCTAAACATGGTTGGCACAGTTGTGTCGATTGTGAGAATACACCAAGATATCTTCCATGAATACCACCACAAAAGAATCCGAGTAAGGATAGAACACTCGGTTCATCAAAGCCATGAAAACCGCTGGGGAATTCTTGAGACTGATGGGCATAACCAGATACTCATATAATGCATAACTACTATGAACAATAGTATGAGGTATTTCTATAGGGTGAATATTCACTTACTAATATCCTTACCTCAAATTGATCTTAGATAACACTTGAGTTCCTCAAAGCTGATCAATCAGGTCCTCTATCCATGGCAAGGGGTATCCATTTTTAACTGTCAATTAGTTCAGTTTCTAATATTCCATTCATACCATAAGAGTTTTGTTTTCCTTTTTCCCAAAAAGGACTGGTAGATCCCATGGAGAAGTACTGGGTCTAATAAACCCCTTCACCTCCTAGTCCTCTAGCTACCTCTTGTGCTACTGAATCTCCAACGTAGCCATCCTATTAAGAGGAATGGATATAGGCACAACTCATGGAACTAGCTCAATGGAAAACTACACCTCTCTATCATAAGGTAAACCAAAAAAATAATTGGTAAAGACATCCATGAAGCACTCAACCACCGAAGGAAAGTCTTCCTGACTCCCTCCATGATCATTCAGAAACAAACTAGCAATCTAGGCTATCATCCCACCAAGACCACGATACTCGGGGTCCATATCTACTTTCCTGTACATCCCATTCACCCTTGTGAATAAAAACTTCGCCCTCTAGTGATCTAAAAGTCACCCTATAGAAATAGAAATCAATTTACCCTTGATAAGAAACGATCCAATCCATTATAAGAATGAATTCAAACCCTATCATCTCAAGGACATAAAAAATCTAGAGGATGTGGCACCCACCAACCTCAAGTGGAAATTACATACACCGGCGTACCTCACCAGTTCTAACTCTCAATGGTATATCTAGCATCAAAACACACTCTTAATGTAAAAAAACTAGACCAATGCTCTTTACTACTCTTGTAGAGATAAAATTATGAGAGGAACCTATATCTAAAAGAGCAGATGCAATAGTAGAAGCTACTAAAATCGTACCTCTCACTGTAGATGGTCTAAGATCCTGCTCTTGTTGGGTCTGTTGCACCGCATATGTTTGGACTATACCGTGGCCCTCTGACCCTACCTGGATACCCTAAGCTGATCCACCCTACTTCCTTTGAGAACCCAGTGTCTATCTACCATGACCATAACCAACACTACCCTAGCCTAACTGGCCTGCACTACTGTAGCTCCGAACTTGGCGCAGAGCTAAAGACCCTTTTTCTGAACCTGATGTTGGAGCTGAACCCCAACCACTCATAGCTAGAGGGAAGGTCCTGTAAAATCATTGCATATGCCCCATCCATCCGCAATATTGGCACTCAACTAGGTCGCAATCACACTAATTCATCATGTGGCCTCGCCTACCACATTGATGGAAAAAACCAAGATTCCTACACCCACAGCCTAACTATCACTCATGTCACAGGAAGCCTTGAAGCATCGCTTACTACTTGAATACGTAGATCCACTGGGGTGAGAATCAACACTCCCCTGTTCTGTACCCCCAACTTCCCTCTGGTTCTGCTCTATAATCAATGCACGACTAACAAAATCAGTGATAGAAGAAAACATGAACACATTGACCTGAGATCTGATAGCATGTATGATACCTTCCTCAAAGTGCCTCTCCCTCTACATCTCATCAATAATATACATCGGTGAAAAATTATACACCTCTCTAAAGCATTCGGATTATTCCAAAACTGTCATCACGCCCTAGTCCTGATGCATAAACTCACTAGCCCGCTCTTCTCATAGAGTCTTGGGGTAAAAGTAGTCATAGAAGTAGGTTTGGAATTAAGCTTAAGACATATCATGAAGCCCATCAACCTGGTTTAGAATGTCACACCAACGCTTTGCCTCTCCACACAACATGTAACTTGTGAGATTGACCCTCCACTCTGGAGGCATCTTCAGATGCTCAAAAATTGCTAATGTGGTCTCTACGCACAACTCTGTAGCCTGTGGTCTTCCATCCACTGAAAACATAGGAGGATGTTGCTACTAGAACACCCATGTCATCTCATCCATAGTTAAGGCTGGCTACGATGCTCCATGGAAATTCTGCATATAGCGAAAGAAACCCTCGTGGAACTGTTCCTTAACACCTATGTTCAGAATAGCCTATGGTTCCATAGCTAACACTATAGGAGGATAAAGATGTAGCCTGTGTCCCACCATCTCCGATGTATGGTCATTGCCTCCATCGTGGCTTACCACTGGAGGTCATCGTGGTGGAATGTCTATAAAATGTCAAACACATGCCTCAAAAAATAACAACATCAACGAACAAAGCTCAAAATCACAAGACATGTCAAAACCCTCCTAGAAACCAAGTCAAACCCACAGCCTGATCCTAAATCTAGGACTATATAAAGAACAACCATCTATCCACTATAAAATACGCCTCTCTCCAACTCAAAATATGGGTCTAGTTCAAGTCTTTATTCACTATTTCAGGTTCAATTTCAATTTCACATTTAGTTATTCATGATGCTTTTCCACAGGTTTACCAATTTCTAAATCCATGAGGTCCCATAACACCTCATGAACCCAAATCGTGTCTCCCATACAAACCATACATATAACAAGTTTATTTAGAATTTACATTCCATCGGTGCATCATTTACAAATTCAAAAGGGCACATACTCCTTATGGATTGAAAGATAATGTCACACCGTTATCAACTACACCCAACTAACACAACAAAAGGAAAAACTATCACATCAGCTATTAAAATAGCATCAAATATCTAATGCATCCTTGATGGGATGACATAATGAATGGCATGTGATTCTAACAAGTGTCTATCTGATGCACGAGATGTCACACCCTCATCTCTTATGGTTGTAACTGAAATAGAACCCAAAATTTCTTCTATAGTAATAGAAAGAATCATGTGTGTCACCCGACAATGATATCAAATCGACGGTAAAAGTCAAAATCCAGAAAATTAGAACTTAATTCAAGGAAATTTTACTTTTTCCTCTATGTGGGGTAGCTACTCCCAAGAATAGTTTATTACCAAAATATATTTCCCTCATATCCCTTTATAATGCCACAAAATAGTAGGTTAAACCAGAAAAGAAAAATTCCCGCTGATACCACTTGGTAACGTCTCGGAACAGAATGCCACATGAAATGGTGCTCCTAGACCGATTGGTCACAAGGCCTCAAGCAGATCTCCCCAAATGTGAGAGGTCGCCGACTATTAGTGAGGACTTAGGTGAGTTAGTGGGGAGACTACTCCCTCATTACCGGAGTATCACAACAGAAGTCAAATATATATATAATATAGAAAGAAAATAAATAAGTAGTCAAATAAAGATAAGTTAGGATAGGTATGCATATCAATAACCAAAAGTGTCTCATATACCAAATGATGCTGATGGTAAGAGTGTCTAGAAAGCAGCTAGAATAGTACATATCAATACATTACAATACATGTATCCCAAAAAATAAAGGACCAAATAAGTTATCCCAGCATCGCAAGCCTTAGCTTGGTCCTGTGCTCCCATGCTCCAAAGCCAAAATCAACAACCTGTACTAGGGTGCCTTCCCCATTCATTATCTACAACCATATAATATGTTTGTGTCCCTAAGGAGGTCCAAATAGGGTGTGAGATAAATATCCTAGTAGGAAACCACCCAGGTCTATATTGTTCTAACAGCAATTCTAAAAGTGATAGCAAGTGTAAACAATAGGTAAGTAAGTGCATATTCCCATGGCATAAGTCTATTGTAAAGCTATACCAAGCAGCCTTCAAGGCTACCTTCAAAAGAGAGTCAGCTTCCAAGAAGGTATCCATAACTAATAAACAAGTAAGTCACAACCATGTTGTACGTCAATCTGTATCCTCTAACCCACAACCACACTGTATAAAGAAATCTGGTATCCCACGACCATGCTTTATAGTGAAGTAGTAGACTATATGGGGCTAGATCCAAGGTTTCAGTAGACCAATCCATCCATGTAATTAATATCTCTAGACCACATAGGGCCGTATCCAAGTAGCATGTCCAAGGAATCCCATCGAGTCCCATGGGCATCCATGGTTGAAACTCAGAGAGGCACTAGTTGGTGTACTAGGAGCACATCAATAGCAAGTCCTACATGATCCCAGGAAAGATGGATCCTACGGGCTATCAAGGCCTGAGGTATCCCATGGAATCAAGACCCAAGGGGAAGAGTCAACCAAGGCGTCCAATATCGCATTCCAGATCCAAGGAGAGCAGTCCCATGCAACTATAAAACCATTCTATTAAGCATTCACACATTCAAGCATTCAAGTTAAACATTAATTAACATGTGAGTATACCCCCTCACATCAAAGAGCCCAATCCATGAGTATACTGACTCATTCAAACCACTTTTCATTTATCATTTACCAAGCATATTGGCCTTACCTCATATAGAAACCATTTGACATGCCATTAGTCATTTACATATATGTATAACCACCCATATAAACACATTTCATTTAATCCAAACTATCAAAATAGGAGATTCATAATAAGATATCAAAATTAAAGAGGCAGTGCATCTCATAAATAAGCTACTCATACTGTAATGGTATCTAAGGGATCCCTATAGCTAGGAAAGCACAAGAACACACCCATTCAGTGGTTTTAACAGGCATAAACAAGGTATTTCCTTAAGGCGCACCCCTCGGGGGACCTCGAAATCAGAAACAGGTTCCCGCACACCTAAACAAAACCCATGGTCAACATCACTAGGTCCAACTACAAAAATTAAAAGATACTCACTCAAAAACGTTACTTCACTGGAAAGTCCAAAAATGGAATTTCAGTCGAATGCCAGAAAACACCAGGATAAGATGAAATAAAGTATAAACCACCTACCTCACCTAGGTAGTAGATATCTCATCCATTTTTGTGTCCTGATTCATCCCGGTTTGGATGAAATTTGAAGAACAGATGAAGAAAAAATTATTTGGGAATATAATCCTAAATTTAAATAGTGCAACCATTGTTCCAAACAATCAAGAACGGATAGAAAGGAATGTAGGACTTACAGTTGCATATCCATAGACACGATAATCGATCAAAACAAAAGTTGGATGGAGGGATGAGCTCAATTACTATCCTAGGTGCCTAAAGAGAGAGCTATGGGAGGGGTTCTGTCCATTAGTGAAGAAGAAACCCAAATTGGGTTTAAATTTTTTTTATTTTGATTTAATATTTAAAACAAAAAAAAACACAACAGGGTCTCACGATTTACATGCGTGATTTCCCACACTGTATAGAAACTATGTGCACCTCTCTACCTTAGACGGCCACCCCAGACAATTACCCCACACATTTTTTCTAATCGTGTGGTAACCATGTGGAACACTCTATAAAAACCTATAATTTCTAGACCCCTCACATGGTTTCGCCTGACCGTGCGCAAGCCATGCACAAACCATGCGCCAGGTCATTTCCAACCCAAAAATTGGTTCTTTCCACCAAAAAAGACTTGGACACCTCCAAAACACCCACCAATAAGTTAAGAATACCCATAATGTCATAAAAATGAATTTAAACTTAAAAGAAAAGGATTAGTACGTCATATGAAAACCCTGGTTCTTACATCTGCAAATGATGATGACTCTCCACAAACTCCTCACAAGCTAGATAATGACATCATAACGATTCCAAAATAATCCACATGCATCAATAGAGAGCTGATACCAATAAACAATCCTTCTTTGAAGGTATAATGGGTCACCCGTATCCATGCTATCTCATGAAATTGGTGGGCACTGGTCCAATCATCGGTCTTATTATAACTCTCAGTCTGTTTCTAATATGTCACAACCTCATATGAATCCTTAAATTTCAATTTAAAAGTAAAATATTTAAAATATTATTTATAGTTAAATTTTAAACTCAAAAAGAAATTATACTGACCAAAATCTGATGTTGACGAGCACATCTAATCTCTTCAGTGGTCAGATCACTATACATCCTCTTATAAATGTTGAAATCTAAAATATCAAGCTGTTTGACTGCCTATATGAATATAAAATAAACCATTTAAATTTAAAGTTATATAAAATATTTAAAAAAATTAAATACCATATGATCCATATGCATATTAAATGTATGACTACTGGCTCGATGTGTCACCTCCTGTCTCCCCCGGTTTTATCAACCTACCAATGATCTCCTCTGAAATCGATAACCCAACCAATGTAAAAATAATCCATCTAAAACCTGAGGTAAAATGTAATCAATTCGGTGGGCATGACAAGACTCATCAAACTCCATCACTCATGATTTCTATATTTCTTTCATTATCAAATTTTGAAAAAACTAACTGAAACGCAGATTCATAGTCCCCATCCATGCCTTCCTGATATCTTCATGTATGCTCTCATCAATGGGATACCATAAACCCTAAAACTAATTTATAATATCAAGTTATTAAATAAATTAATTTCAAAATAAATATTATTTATTAAATTACCATCCAATGATCACACATGGGGTGCTTCACATCAATCAGAATTTGATCCCATAAGACCCATGCTTCATAAAAATAATTTCAAAGTATAGATCTCCCATATCTAGTAGCTATATGCAAAAATTTATGAAAAAAAGAACAAATAATCGAACAATTAATATGTTAGGTCCACAAGGTCGAATACACTGGGGGGGGGGGTGAATCAGGGCATGATAAACTAAAATATTCTCTCATTCAGATCATGTGTTTTTGTTAGAAAAAACTCAATTTTCTCTTCCTCCCATAGAAATATAAAAACAGATATGAAATCGTGCACATGGCACAACTATTTTAACATTTTTCACCCTCCCTGGGATACATCCAAGGAGTTTACAACAACTATGTGCCAATGTACCAAATTCACTAAGGCTCAAAGCCAATAATGGGTACAATGTTCGGCCGAGATTTTTTATGCCCAGGCTCACTGCATTTACAAGAATTAGGGTCTGCTCACTACATTCCCAAGGGTTACCCCCAATGCCTATTTATCTGGATCACTACAAGTGGAAAGGGTCACTGTCTTCCTCTTCCTTCGGTCACTGGTCATGGAATGGAATCCACTCATAGTTTATTGACTTGTAAGTAAAACACAGTTTATGGACATGTAGGTACCTTCATTTTCATGAATTCATGCATCCTCAAATATAGGTAGATGCTCTGTTGAAGTTCATTTTTCACTCATAGATGAAGTCCAACTTCTCGAGTACTTCTAGCTACAAGAAATTACTTTTTCAAACTGATATGAAGCTTTCACAAGATTCCTTGTGAAAATTGCGAACCTCCTGCTCCTCCAGTGTATTGTGTACAGGTTTTGGTATATGGACCGTGTTTTCACGACCAAATCATGGGGGTCCTATCCCACACCAGCAAGAATATCCAAGCTGTAGTTCATGTGGTTTTTCCCTATATAAGAGATAGAAGTCACCCCAAAAAATATAAGGATGGTGCATGTCACTCTTGACACCACTGGTTTGGAGTTGGGGCCACTCTATTGATGATTCCATGGAAGGAAGAAACCAGTGAACCACACATATAAAGATGTGGAAGGCTGAACCCTGTCTGCCTTGGAGGGGGTTGGGGTGCCGCACGAGAGAACCGCAGTGCTAAGACTCTCAGCCCTTGACAAGTGGTATCAGAGGGAATGTGCCTCGTGGTGTTTCAGAATGATACCCGATGAACCTTGGTAGTCGGAGCGGAGTCCTGGGGTGTCATGCGGAGGTGACATGATAGAGAAGGTGGCAATCAAGAGACATCTGAGGAAGAGACGCTACTATGAAGGGTGGGTCTCGTGGAGGTGATTTTCGACTCTGAGATAGAGGGTGGACCACAGTGGTTTGCGACCTAGAGAGTGGGTGGGCCATTGATGCCAACGACAAAGGAGCATCCCCTGAAGCCATGATTGGTAGCTGGTTAGTTGGAAGCACCATTTTGTGGACACAAAAAATTAAACAATCCTACATGCACGAGGGAGTGCATGGAATAGTGGTGGGAGAATGTCATGACCCAATAATGGGGGTCCTTCCCCACACCAGCAAGAACATCAAAGATGCAGTTCATCTGGTTTGTCCCTATCTAAGAGGTGGGAGTTTCCCTGACAAAGATTAGGATGGTGCGTGTCAATCTTGAAACCACTGGTTGGGAGTTGGGGACACTCTTTTGATGAGTCCATCGTAGGACAAAACCAGTGAACCTCACATATGAAGAGTTGGAAGGCTAAACCCCGTCCTCCATGGAGGGGGCTGTGGTGCCGCACGGGTGAACCACTGTGCTGGGAATCTCAGCCAGTGACATCCTGCTCTGCGTACAATTGCCTTGTCCACGAACCTCCTCTGTCCGCGGACTGCCTCTACCTTTTCTATTGCATATTGCTACTACGTACCAATTCCGTCAATCTCTCCTACGAAACCCCTCCTATCAGCGAACTATTCTCTATTCGCGGATTGTCTTTGCTTTTGTGTACCGAAACTCTTCCTCTGCATACCACTTGCATAATTCTCCCCCTCATGTAGTGGATATTCTGCCTCCACGTACCGAGACAACTCCTTCCGTATTCCAGACTCCCTTCTCTACGTAGCAGACATCAATTGTGGGTTATGAATCCCCGTAAACACCTTCAATGCATACCTCTTTCAGACTTTTCCAAATTCCTCAGGCAAAAACTGTTCTCTAATGCTATTCAATCTCAACAGTAAATAGTGGGATTAATAATTCTTATATAGGAGAAGATATCCACAAAATCTAAAAATCCAAGATTTACCAAATCTTCTATTCATCCTCCATCACATACCAATCCTTCTATCACCACGAACCACAAGCCTACCACAAATCATTTATCATATGTGAACCATTTACTACCTATGCTTATACATGATAAATCACTTACACCAATGTCAATCCATCTGTACACCGCACCACCTTATGCCACGAACCATTTTCGGGTTTGCGAACTGCGCTCGTGTACCATTTCTACTGCACCGCGTACTATTCCCAGAACATGGTATGCAACCCATGAATTATGGTACGCGATTCTCAACCTTTTCCAATTTCATCAACATTCATCATACAATTCAATCCTATGAATAAATAACTTCTCTTCCAACATCAAACTCCCAATTTTGATGCCCCAAAATTTGGAAAATACTTGGAAACTATGCCACCTTAAACACATAACTTCGGAAAACACCAACCATTCTCATTTGCGATCATCTGGATTTTTCCAAAAACACAATCATGCCCAAAAAATTTTGAGGGGACACATTGAAGGATTTTTTCCCACCAATATCCCCCTTTGGGTTTATTGAAAACTCCTCTTAAAATAATTCTTTTCATTTTGATATCTCGTTAATGATCCTTCCATATTCAACCATCATTCGATTCATACGATTAAGAAAATAATCAAGGATTACTCAAAACATACTCTAAGAACACATGAGTCAGGCTCAGCATGAGGAACAAGAGTATAATGTAAATTTCATCAATGAATCACTTCATTGATAATCACCGATTGTTGATAACAATGAATGTATTTCATAATGATCCTCATCTATTGTGATATCTATTCATTGATCCATCAATTATAGCTTCATTAGATTTAATGCTCCCCCTATGTTATAGCTCCACTAACTAGATTCAGCTCAACATCAACTCCCCTTATCTTGATGCTTCACTTAACTGCTTCTCCCCATGTATTTTCTCCCCTAGAATAGTCACACTTTCTCCCCCTTTGTCAACAAACCAGAAGGGCACTTCTATGTTTTCCGTAACATGGTAAAGAACACATATAAGCATATTTTGGAAAAGTGAATCATACCTTAGGGAGATGGGGTTCTACATACACACTTTTTAAAGTGTGGGGATTCAACTGGACTCCAAGAGCCTATCAATTCCTTTCAAATTCTTATTTGGGTAAGGCCTTCGTAATGATATATCCAACCTATTGTTCTGAAGGTTCCAGGCGCAGTAGAAGCACGTGGGTTGATATGACCACCTGGCCATTTGTCATTAGCAATGATAAATCTGGGATCAATATGATGATAAATTTCAGTCTCGACAGATCGATTCACAGAAATAGAAAAAGAAGAAGAAAGGTCCTGGAACTACAAAAGTGGATGGTCACATTTTGGTTATAATTAATATAATTAATTGACAAGAATTACCTTTTGGGTGTTCTTTATTCATTGATATTATTGATCACGTACCGATGTGATTCATAGTTGTGTCGCAGAAGCCAAGGGTAGACTTCCTCTAGTGGTGATCCACACATGCACCACGTATCTCTGGACGTCGCCAAAGGTGTCTCCGGGTGCTAGCATGGAGAAACCTTTACTTGTGTTTCCCACATTAGATCGTCTTGCTCCAATGAAGAGGATCTCTATCAGTCTTGAGAGTGTTCTTGGAGGAAGGAGTTATTTCATTCTAGAGAGAATTCTCCAGAATTGTTGTTCAATGTGATTCTCTTGTAGGAAAAGAGTTGGGGTTGTGAGGATATTTATCATCGGGTTTGAGGTTGTAGAGTTATGAAAATAAATAAATGCGTTATGTGTTTTATTTATTTCATTAACTCTTATTTAAAACCCCCATGTTGAATAATTAATTCATTGACATGCGCCCATGCTGATTATAATAAACATCATTTAATAAAACAATATTATATCCTCAAAATCCCGACTAGAAAACTACACGGCATGTAATCATTAATACACAGCCTGTACTTGTTTTTCATTTCCTTTCCAAAATGAAAACTACACGGTGTGTAATCATTAATACATGATGTGTACTTGTTTTCCATGAAAAACTACATGGTGTGGAATCATTAATACATGGTGTGTATATCTTGTTTTTCATTTCCTTCTTTATCCATCATTAATATTATTTAGGATTCCTTGAATAATTATTAAACCACTTACGGGAATAATCTTTATTATACTTGAGATACTTGGATACACTTAATGTGTGACCCTCTAGGCCTCTTTCTCGTTGGCATTATGTGGGCTTGCCTAAAGTCCAAGATTAATGTCTAGCAACGGGTCAAGGCACCCAAGATAAAGAAGTTGACTCCACATTGACGTTTCACCTCATAAGAATGCTTACTGTGTAATTTAATCCCTTTCTCTCAATATCTCATCAAACTGGTTTCATGGCAGTGTCATAAACCTATATGCTTGATCTGTCATTCTTTGACTTATAGAAATAAATTTGTCATGTCACCATGGACATGGAATTTGTTCGACAGTTTTATTTTAATCAAAGGGCTCTAGATATCTACTTCTATAAATAAAGAAGGAAAAAATCCTTCCTCGACTTATCCCTTAACAACATGTCATTCATTATGCACCAAACATAGCCTACTTCCCACCAACTATCTTCGTGACGGTTTTCATCAACAAATCTAAGTGTACGAGTCCTCACATGAGTTAATGATAATATTACAGTCTAAGAACCATTACACACGCTCGAATATAGAAATTTAAGATGACACCAAAACATACAGAATTACTACTGGTGGGTCTGTTCTTTTAATCTCCCATCTTGGAGATTACCAAGTGCGAACTCCATGAGAGAGATTATTGTCTTATTACGAGTACTTGAACATGACGGTATGTATACTATGTGTCCTATGATAGTATATCATCCAACCGTAGAACATTATTTAAGAATATTTTTTATTGAATTTGAAGGTTCTCATCATAGCGGGGATCTGCCATGACCTTATCAATTCAAAAAATATTCCAGGACATTATTATATTATATTAATGCAGAACAATAACCAATATATAATAAGTGAACATTAATGTAATCAATGTACAAAATAGTTGGTTCTCAGGACACCAACCCTAACAAACTCCCACTTGGACAAGAGCCAACTACCTACGACTTTTAGTCCTCTAGAACTCACATAATGATCATGTTTCTGTTTAGTTAATGATTTAGTCAAGGATTCCACCACATTGTCTTCCATGGAAATTCTGATCACTGCATCTTCACATATTTGAGAAAAATCCCTCAAGAGATGATACTTCCAAAGTATGTGCTTTGTCCACTGATGTGACCCTGGCTCATTTTCAAGTGCCACTACTGCAGTATTATCACAATAGAGTGTGATAGGATATTTACTGATAGGTATTACATCCAGCTCTTAGATGAAGCTTCACATCCATACTGCTTCTTTAGCTGCCTCAAAAGCTGTGATATACTCAGAATCTGCTGTAGAATCTGCCACCACACTTTTCGTTGAGCTCCTCCAGCTCACGACACCTCCATTCAAACTAAAGATGTATCCAGTCTGCGACTTCATGTCATCTTGATCAGTC
Organism: Viscum album; assembly: GCA_963277665.1. NCBI lineage: Eukaryota > Viridiplantae > Streptophyta > Magnoliopsida > Santalales > Viscaceae > Viscum > Viscum album. The sequence continues at coordinate 559,753,174 of OY728138.1, forward strand.
TGGAAACTAGCATCTCCATGTCCTCTGATGACTAGTTCCTCATCTCCTCCATTAACCAGGAAAATATCCTTAGTATACCTCAGATACTTAAGGATAGTCTTGAATTCCATCCAATGGTGCTCTCCTGAATCAGCTTGATATCTTCCTACCACACTTAATGCATAAGTAACATATATCCTTGCACATAGCATATCATACATGACTCATCCAATCGCAGATGCGTAAGGGATCCTTGCCATTTTCTTTCTTTCCTCATGTGTCTGAGGACACATTTTCTTGGAAAGATGAATTCCATGTGACACTAGCAACAATCCCTTCTTGGATTATTCCATACTGAATCTCTTCAGTATCTTGTCAATGTATATACTTTTACTCAGGCCCAACATTCTCTTGGATCAATCATGATGGATCTTGATCCCAAGAATATATGCTGCCTCACCCAAGTATTTCATGGAGAAGCATTTTTCTAACCATGCCTTAACTAACTATAATATAGGTACTTCGTTTCCAATTAGTAAAATGTCATCAACATATACTATTACGAAAACGACTGCACTTCCACTAAACCTCTTGTAGACACAAGGCTGAAATTCGTTTATAACACAGCCAAATTCCATTACAGCTTCATCAAAAAGAATGTTCCAATACCTTGATACTTGCTTTAATCCATAAATGGATTTCTGCAACTTGCATACCTTGTTGGCATCCATTTTAGTCACAAACCCTTTTGGTTGTGTCATGTAGACATCTTCCTGAAGGTTCCCGTTAAAGAATGCTATTTTGACATCCATTTTCCAAATTTCATAATCATGGTAAGAAGAAATGGCCAATTGGATTCTGATGGATTTCAGCATTGCAACCAGTGAAAAGGTTTCATCATAGTCAATTCCGTAACGCTATTTGAAACCTTTGGCAACCAGTCATGTCTTATAGGTGCTGAATTTCCCCTTAATGTCCAATTTCTTCTTGAATACCCATTTATTACCAACAGGCTTTACATCAACTGGAGGATCTACCAAAATCCATAATTGGTTTTGGTACATGGAATCCATTTTAGAATTCATGGCTTCATGCCACGTGGCAGCCTCTGTGATTTCAACTGATTCCTTGTAGGTAAGAGGAAAATCATTGTCAACCAATAATGAGTCACCACCCTCAGTGATAAGAAAACCATATCTTTCTGGTTCTCTCACATATATCGTGCTTCTACGTAGTTCTTGTGTCTCAGGAACAGATTTTTTTTCGATAGGGCTTTGTGGAATCTGTTCTTGTACAAACTCCTGTGTATCTTGAGCCTCGACTTCATTGAAGTCTTTCTCGCTCCCACTATCTCTTTTGGAGATGTGATCCCTCTCAAGGAATATGACATGTCTTTCCACTATAACCTTTTTGACTGAGGGGTTGTAAAGATAATATCCCCTTGTTTCCTTGGGATATCCTATAAAGTTACACTTTGTGCCTCGGGGTGCAAGTTTGTTACCTGAAGAGGCCTTAACAAATGCTTCGTTACCCCACACATGTAAATTTGATAACATGGCTTTGCGTCCACTCCATAACTCATATGGAATACCATTTATCGATTTAGTTGGTACTTGGTTTAGTATGTGTGTTGCTGTTTGTAATTCATATCCCCAAAAGGATAATGGAATATTCACATGACTCATCATTGATCTCACCATTTCTAACAGGGTGTGGTTTCTCCTTTTAATTACACCATTACACTGAGGTGTGTAAGGAGGAGTGAGTTGAGATAGAATCCCAAACTCCTATAAGAAATCAATAAAGTCCTAATTAATATATTATCCACCTCTGTCTGAGTAGAGTTTCTTACTCTTCATACCAAGCTGGTTCTCAACTTCATTCTTGTATTCTTTGAACCGATCAAAAGAATCTGACTTATACCTCATTAAGTAAATATATCCATATCTACTAAAATCATCCGTAAAAGTTATTAAGTACAAGAACCCACCGCTTGCTTCAATTAAAAATGGTCCACACACATATGTGTGAACTAATTCAAGAACCACTTTAGCCCTTTCACATATCCCACTAAATGGGGCTTTGGTCATTTTTCCTTGTAGACACGCATGACATAAACTAAGTGGTTTTAGTTCGAAAGTATCTAAATACCCATCTTGATGTAATTTTGTCAAACGTTTCTCATTGACCTGACCTAGCCGGTGATGCCAAAGTTGGGTGTGGTATGAGTCATGTGAATTATCTTTTTCATCGATTTCCATTACTTGGTTTGTGTAGTATAACACATAAAGGTCATTATATAAATGTTCCCTACTAAATCAAATGACATCTTTATAAAATAAGAAACATCCACTTCCAAAGTTGAAGATGAATCCGTTAGTATCTAATCTGGATACTGAAATAATGTTTTTTGTTATAGAGGGTACATAATAACATCCTTTCAAAAATAAGACCATCCTAGTAGGAAATGTGAGGTGTTAGTATCCGACAACTACAAAAGCGAGTCTGGCTCCATTGGCTGCTCATAGACCCCCCTCACCTCAGTCAATATTTCTGAATATACTTGGTTCCTGTATTTGGATGCAAATGTGAGATCCACAAGAAGTATCTAATACCCTATTGGTTGAAATATATAGATTACAATGGATAACGAATGCATCTGAAGCTTCCCCTTTCTGTAGAGACCCGAAGCTTATCGTACATGGACATTACATTACATTTGCGGAATAATTAGTACATAACAAAAACACACACACAAGGATCGTAATAGTTTAGTGTCTTTGGAAACTCGGAATAAAATCTTCTAATTGTGGTGGAAGATCTTCAACATCTCCCATAAAGATCTTCCTTTTTATACCTAAAACCTTTCTTTATATCCTGGGGAAAAGAAAACATAAAAGGGTGAGCTCAAATGCTCAGTAAGGGTAAACAAAGGAAATATCAATCACATAATTTTCATAAGAACATAACATTTTTTGGAAATCTTAACCTGCAAAAGAGAGAATAATTTCATAACATGGGATAAATCATAGTAGTGAAATGAAATCATAACTTAAAACATTACTAATTGTGGCATACACACATAATCATAGAGAATCATTTCTTGTTAGTCAAGACTCATTGCCAAGACTATCTTAGTGGACAAAGTCCCTTTCTGAATCGAGTAATCCTCGTTTCAGTCCTGTTTCACTGAACCGGTATAACCTACCATTCCAGCCATGTCTATCTCATGAGATATGAAATCTTTACCCAATGCATTGGAGGGAGATATAGGTCCCACCCATCTTATAATGAATCCTTTCTTATGTGTGCCACATAATCATAAAACATACATAATCACATAACACATGAAACAAAAATGGGATTCTTGAAACATCATGACATCATAAATCAATTCATATAAGATAAAGGAATTCATAAAAATAATTCCATCACAACATGATCAAATCAATATAATAATAGGGATAAAAACAGAACCCTTTATTATCTTAGATGGAAAATAATTTTGATAAAACACTTGAACTCCATTCATGAGGAAAATATCCTTTCTTCTTCAAAAACATTTTTCCTTTCATAACATGTCATATAACATTAAAATAAAAGAAGTTGATTAAAAATAAACTTGAGAACTTGTAAAGGAAGCTTCTTGGAAATAATGTTTTAAAAATCTATTCATGCCGTATAAGTTAAAAAAAACATTCTTCGTACTTTTGTCGGAAAAGTCAAAAAGTACCTCGTACGAAAAACGACAAAAGATTCCTTTTATTTCTTTTACTAAAAACTCACCGAAGGGTAAAAATGGATTTAAACAATTGTAGGTGGATTTACATATTGATGAAACATGGATGTGGATGATAAAATACACCCCAGTAAATACTTACGAATAAACAATCTCGAATAAAAATGAGATTGTGATATTTCCCTTACCTTAGGTCCGACTTGATTTGTAAGGGTCCGAACCTCCTGTATAATGATTTAAATCATGTTATTGACTTATTACAGAATCATATTCATTGTTATGATATCATATATGGTTCACTTATGACATTATATTACCCGTTCTTTTGTAAATTCCATGTTAAAGAAGCGTTTTGGGTAAAATCGTTTCATTTATCGTAGGTGTTTTGACTTGTTGTTCTTGACATCATTATTACTTATATCATGATATAATTACTTCCATAATATAAAATATGATTTATATATCATATATATTCAGTATATATATATATATATAATAGATAGATAAATAAAATGAAAAACACCGTTCATGGAGACGGTAGTCCGTACGTACGCATGAACGCTGTTTTACTTTCCTTATTGTCTTGAAATGGAAGTAAGTAGATGGCATACATATATATTTATACATAAATCCAGTAGCTTTAAAATGTCATATATTTCATTATTATTTCTTATATATACTTTATAATCATTCTTAAATGGTTAACATGGAGAATGAATCTCATCGCGTCGTGGAGACGGTAGTCCGTACGTACGCACGAGCGATGATATCATTTCTATAAATATTGAATTGAATTGGAGTGGATTATACAATATATCAGAATCAATATGATGTTGTAATAACTATGTATAGTTATTCTTTACACCATTATACCCATCCATGTAAGGTGGTGGTGGAAAATAGATTACACCACGGCGTGGAGACGGTATTCCGTACGTACGCACGCGCGGTGATTTCTTTTTCCGTAGGATGGATAGATGGTGAAATAGGGTTGTTTCATACTTATAATAACATATCAGTATATGAGTGATACTGATGTTATTACTTCATAATGAAACAACCTAAGAAGAAGAAGTGGAAGAAGAAATAAAGATGAAAGAATTGGTAACGGTAATTACCTCTTCTTTGAAGTGCCTCTTTGAGACCTCTTCTTAGGGCACTAGAATTGGTCTTTGAGGAAGACCAGAACCTCTAGGATGTTGCTGGGGAAGTGGAGAAGGGATTTTGGCAGGGGTTGGCCGAGCTTGAGTGCTCAAATTGGTGTGAGGAGGAGGGGGAGGAGGTGTCCTTTTATAGGGGAGGAGAGGGGCACCTTAGGAATATCTCAAAATATTATTTTATATTAAAGTCAAAATCGGTTTATAATGGTTCCAAAGGGTCTTATTTCGCAGCTAAAGTGGGGATGGGTCGAAATCCTATCAACCAATAGAATTTAGACAAGTTTAGGATATTATTTTAACCTTATCAATTAGATTTAACTCTAAGTTAAATAATTTAACTTTTACCATGTCTTTTTGTTTTCTTTCACAATATGGTTAATACACTTACTATAACATGCCAAACGAACCCCAAATTGTTTATTATTAATATATATATCCTTATCTAAGTCATTTGGCCGAACCTTAGATTTTTAGGAATAAAATAACAATTAATAATATAATATTTGATTTAAAAACTATTTTTTGTCAATTTTGACACTATTTGATATATGATTTTTTTGAAAGTAATAACAGAATTATATGTTCGAACCAAGTTGATTAAATCATCACTAATATATCATAGTAACCTATAAAATTAGTGGAATTCATAAAAAGTCTTAAATTACATTTATTTTGGTATTTATATTATCAATTATGTCAATAGTTCATTAATAAGATAATTACTGCATCATCTTTGTGTCATAAATAAATTATATTATTTGATGTCTAAAAATTACAAATAAAATACCATCATGTAGGAAATCTTTTTAGCTTTCTAATGAATATTTATAGTCTAATTTATCTTATGTATAACCCCATATTAAAAATGATTTACTTATTAAACATTGATTTTAACTATTTTAACCCTTCTTTAAATAAATTAATAATAAATGTCCTAATCTAATCCAAGTGGGCCTAAAGGGTCATATTTTATTCCTAAGTTTGTTTTTGGTCGAATTACACTTGTCCAATAGAATTAGGACATGTGTTAGGGTAATATTAATATCATATTTACCCTTAGTTACCCTATTTACTATTAACCGCGGTAAAAATCGTAAAAAGTTACTATTCACCAAAAAATTATTTTCATCTCATTGAACCACATTTTAGTCCTTGATATTAACCGTGTCTCTCGGATTTTCGAAATTCCATTCACAGAAGCGGTAAAATTAAGTTTTATGCAAAATTCAGTTTTTAACCTACCACTTAGTGGTTTCACTATTCATCAAAAATTGATGTTTTTCAGAACAATGCCAAAATTTCATCCCAAGCTATATTTCATATTCCGAATTCAAAAATGAAGTCTATTTTACCAAATTCATAACATAAAAGTTGCATTAATTAATTTTATAATTAAATCCCGCTGTTAAAACAAATAGCGTGTTTTTAAGAAATAATATGTATCAAAAGATTGACACTTGTTTATGTCTAGTTTAAATGTGAAATTACGTCCAATGACCAACATTGTATTAAATTGTAAAAATATATTCTAAATATACTTTAAAACCACTCAAATTAATGATTTATCACTATTAATTATTTCGATTAAAAAAGTTGTTTTTAATTATAATTTAGTAATTTTCACTATTCATCAGAATATGAAAGTTATCTGAAAAGTACCAAAATTTCACCTTAGGCTAAATTCGATACTCCGAATCCAAAAATAATGTTCATTTTGAAAAATAAGATTTACTGGATTTCAAAAAGTGGTTATTACTATTCATAACGGCTAGTTTTAATAATATTTTTATAGCATATCGTTGTTTAGTGAAACTCGGTATTGCGTACTACACACGCTATCGAGGAAGGTCGCGATTGCGTGTAATGCAAGACAAGTCAAGGATGTGTGTTGTGCAAGCTCCTTTTGGTGTAGCGTACAACACAAGACATTAATAAAATTAAAAAGAATATTTTTTTATAAAATCTTGGGCTGTTACATTCTACCCCCCTTAAAATGAATTTCGCCCTCGAAATTCGTCGGGGTTATAAATGGTTTACTATTTGAAAGTTTCTTTAATAGAAACCCACATCATAAAAGGGAATACCAAAACTTGGCTTTAAAAACTAAAGTATGAAATGTAACGATTACCCAAATAAACTAATCACTGGGTTTCCACATAGGTGAAAATATGGATATGGAAGAGAAATCTAACCATCATGTTCTGATGGAGAGTGGTAGAGAACATGGCTATGGAAAATCCAGTAATCACAAATCCATAAATTTGTGACGATCTAAGGTACCATCTGATTCATCAGGTATAAGAGAACTAGGACAACATTTTTGGTTTTCAAGATCATTTCCCTAAAGTTAAAGAATTTGAATTAGAATAAATACTTACTTTATTTTGGTACAATCTCACTGTTGTTCGTGCCTTTAACAATTTCCACTTCATCTCTTAAATAAATGAAGTTGTATTTGTTATTCGTGAAGTGTTAGCAGATCATGTGATAGAATGACGGGTCATTCCATCTGTTTCAAACAAAAGGTTAGCAAAATTATATACATAAGTCGATCTATAGTGAGATTAATCACATATGGACTTATACTTCATATATCATACTGCTTAATATAATAAAACTAGTTTCTACTAAACAGGGACTTCCTGTAGGCTAGTGGTAGGCGATAAAGGCCAGTCGCACTTTGGTTGTGGGTTCGATTCCTACAGCCTTGTCCGAAGCGATGGGCTGTCGCCCGTCCTGTAGGTTGTCCCTTTTTCTAAAACTACATTACTATAACATCCCATCAATAATATCGAAAAAAACTTCTATCAATAATCACTTATGTCCAACATAATCCATTTCAATCTTTAGGCTTATCCATAATACTGCAGTCCACTCTCATAACATAGTGAAAACGATTACCAGAGATTTAATACCATCGTTGATCCCCATATATCATAAGATATGTCTTGTTGGTCACATTCCAAACATTCAAAGTCCTTAATCGTGTATTCTCTTGAATACCTTAGTGAAAACATGAGTGCAGTTAAAAGTTAACACTTTCCACATACCAAAATCCTCAAAATTCTATATACTCAAACCATGATATCACTTAGTCCTTATATCAATCATGAGCTCATGAATACTATTAAACATTTCATTTTCTCGTCTTCATTATGCGCATATCATCTTATTTCCAAAAAATATCTCAATCACTTTGAATACCACATCAATAAATATTGCAATACTCAATGATACAACATTATTTTGGAATCCCATTACATAAACACTTAATCATTCCACCACATCGTTGTCATATTCAACATTTCCAATAGTGATCGCATGTGACTTCCCTTTGTCCTTTGCCTTCAGTGGTTGCTCATGTTGATCATCACTAACCCTTGGATTAGGGCAATTATTAGCATAATGCCCCATTTCCTTGCACTTGAAGCATTGAAGTGTTGGTGGTGCGTTCTCTGCAGTGTTTGCTTTATTCACATCATTAGAAACCCTTTTTCCATTACTTCGACACTCAGCTGCTCGATGACCTTCTTTTCCACACTTAAAACATTTTCTAGTTCCTTTAAGACAATCTCCACCATGCTTCTTTCCACACTTTGTGCATAAGGAAACATTCATCTTCTTTTCACCATTATTATGAGATTTCTCCTTGAACTCCATCTTTCGTTTCTTGTCAAAACCATGAGATGGATATGTAACACCAACTTCCATTTCTACCTTGATAGCACAACGCACAATTTCTTCATAGCTACTGAAGTCTCTTATAGCTAATGCCCTTCGAAGACTTGGTTTTAAGCCACTGAAAAATCGATCAACTTTACTTTCAGGTTGGATGATAATGCCAGATGCATACCTTGCAAGTCTTGTAAAATTCACTTCATATATACCAACAGATTCATCATCCTTCTGCTTCATCTCAATAAACTCCTTTTCCATCTTTGTTCGAAGAATACGAGGGAAGTACTTACTGAAAAACAAGTTCTTGAACTCGTCCCATTCCATGGACTCAATTTCATCCCTTGGCCTCGTATTCTTGATAAGATTCCACCATTGATCAGCTTCACCTTCCAAACGATATACTGCTAAGATGACTTTATCATGTTCAGAACATTGAAGAACTGAAAATATCTTTTCAGTGGTACTGATCCATTGTTCAGCAACAAGTGGATCGGAAGTCCCACTGAAAGAAGGTGGACGTTGCCTCATGAAGGACTCAATAGAATATTGTTCCCTTCTCTGCTCATTTGGAAGTCCAGAATGATTCATAACTTGTGTAAGTATAGAAATAAGATTTTGCACTCCATCTCCCATAACATTTGTTTGTTCAGGAGGGCAATCATTGCATTGTCCATTGCATTGATCAACACGGTTCCTTCGGGTTCCAGCCATGGTCTAAAACCCAAAAAGAATAGTGTGAGAGGCAAAAATCATGCTAGGGAAAACAACATAATAAAGGGGGAGTACCTTCAATATCCAACATCTTAGGTTTAATTCTATGATCGTTAGCGTAATTCTATTACTATAACCTATACGTATACTTAACCTTAGAGACATCCCTAGACATACCTTAGAAATATCTCTAGGGATCTCACTAACGTTTTCGCATCCTAGTTTCCAAAGGTTGACTAAACCTTTCCTCTGATACCAACTGTAGAGACCCGAAGCTTATCGTACATGGACATTACATTACATTTGCGGAATACTTAGTACATAACAAAAACACACACACAAGGATCGTAAAAGTTTAGTGTCTTTGGAAACTCGGAATAAAATCTTCTAATTGTGGTGGAAGATCTTCAACATCTCCCATAAAGATCTTCCTTTTTATACCTAAAACCTTTCTTTATATCCTGGGGAAAAGAAAACATAAAAGGGTGAGCTCAAATGCTCAGTAAGGGTAAACAAAGGAAATATCAATCACATAATTTTCATAAGAACATAACATTTTTTGGAAATCTTAACCTGCAAAAGAGAGAATAATTTCATAACATGGGATAAATCATAGTAGTGAAATGAAATCATAACTTAAAACATTACTCATTGTGGCATACACACATAATCATAGAGAATCATTTCTTGTTAGTCAAGACTCATTGCCAAGACTATCTTAGTGGACAAAGTCCCTTTCTGAATCGAGTAATCCTCGTTTCAGTCCTGTTTCACTGAACCGGTATAACCTACCATTCCAGCCATGTCTATCTCATGAGATATGAAATCTTTACCCAATGCATTGGAGGGAGATATAGGTCCCACCCATCTTATAATGAATCCTTTCTTATGTGTGCCACATAATCATAAAACATACATCATCACATAACACATGAAACAAAAATGGGATTCTTGAAACATCATGACATCATAAATCAATTCATATAAGATAAAGGAATTCATAAAAATAATTCCATCACAACATGATCAAATCAATATAATAATAGGGATAAAAACAGAACCCTTTATTATCTTAGATGGAAAATAATTTTGATAAAACACTTGAACTCCATTCATGAGGAAAATATCCTTTCTTCTTCAAAAACATTTTTCCTTTCATAACATGTCATATAACTTTAAAATAAAAGAAGTTGATTAAAAATAAACTTGAGAACTTGTAAAGGAAGCTTCTTGGAAATAATGTTTTAAAAATCTATTCATGCCGTATAAGTTAAAAAAAACATTCTTCGTACTTTTGTCGGAAAAGTCAAAAAGTACCTCGTACGAAAAACGACAAAAGATTCCTTTTATTTCTTTTACTAAAAACTCACCGAAGGGTAAAAATGGATTTAAACAATTCTAGGTGGATTTACATATTGATGAAACATGGATGTGGATGATAAAATACACCCCAGTAAATACTTACGAATAAACAATCTCGAATAAAAATGAGATTGTGATATTTCCCTTACCTTAGGTCCGACTTGCTTTGTAAGGGTCCGAACCTCCTGTATAATGATTTAAATCATGTTATTGACTTATTACAGAATCATATTCATTGTTATGATATCATATATGGTTCACTTATGACATTATATTACCCGTTCTTTTGTAAATTCCATGTTAAAGAAGCGTTTTGGGTAAAATCGTTTCATTTATCGTAGGTGTTTTGACTTGTTGTTCTTGACATCATTATTACTTATATCATGATTTAATTACTTCCAGAATATAAAATATGATTTATATATCATATATATTCAGTATATATATATATATATATATAATAGATAGATAAATAAAATGAAAAACACCGTTCATGGAGACGGTAGTCCGTACGTACGCATGAACGCTGTTTTACTTTCCTTATTGTCTTGAAATGGAAGTAAGTAGATGGCATACATATATATTTATACATAAATCCAGTAGATTTAAAATGTCATATATTTCATTATTATTTCTTATATATACTTTATAATCATTCTTAAATGGTTAACATGGAGAATGAATCTCATCGCGTCGTGGAGACGGTAGTCCGTACGTACGCACGAGCGATGATATCATTTCTATAAATATTGAATTGAATTGGAGTGGATTATACAATATATCAGAATCAATATGATGTTGTAATAACTATGTATAGTTATTCTTTACACCATTATACCCATCCATGTAAGGTGGTGGTGGAAAATAGATTACACCACGGCGTGGAGACGGTATTCCGTACGTACGCACGCGCGGTGATTTCTTTTTCCGTAGGATGGATAGATGGTGAAATAGGGTTGTTTCATACTTATAATAACATATCAGTATATGAGTGATACTGATGTTATTACTTCATAATGAAACAACCTAAGAAGAAGAAGTGGAAGAAGAAATAAAGATGAAAGAATTGGTAACGGTAATTACCTCTTCTTTGAAGTGCCTCTTTGAGACCTCTTCTTAGGGCACTAGAATTGGTCTTTGAGGAAGACCAGAACCTCTAGGATGTTGCTGGGGAAGTGGAGAAGGGATTTTGGCAGGGGTTGGCCGAGCTTGAGTGCTCAAATTGGTGTGAGGAGGAGGGGGAGGAGGTGTCCTTTTATAGGGGAGGAGAGGGGCACCTTAGGAATATCTCAAAATATTATTTTATATTAAAGTCAAAATCGGTTTATAATGGTTCCAAAGGGTCTTATTTCGCAGCTAAAGTGGGTATGGGTCGAAATCCTATCATCCAATAGAATTTAGACAAGTTTAGGATATTATTTTAACCTTATCAATTAGATTTAACTCTAAGTTAAATAATTTAACTTTTACCATGTCTTTTTGTTTTCTTTCACAATATGGTTAATACACTTACTATAACATGCCAAACGAACCCCAAATTGTTTATTATTAATATATATATCCTTATCTATGTCATTTGGCCGAACCTTAGATTTTTAGGAATAAAATAACAATTAATAATATAATATTTGATTTAAAAACTATTTTGTGTCAATTTTGACACTATTTGATATATGATTTTTGTGAAAGTAATAACAGAATTATATGTTCGAAACAAGTTGATTAAATCATCACTAATATATCATAGTAACCTATAAAATTAGTGGAATTCATAAAAAGTCTTAAATTACATTTATTTTGGTATTTATATTATCAATTATGTCAATAGTTCATTAATAAGATAATTACTGCATCATCTTTGTGTCATAAATAAATTATATTATTTGATGTCTAAAAATTACAAATAAAATACCATCATGTAGGAAATCTTTTTAGCTTTCTAATGAATATTTATAGTCTAATTTATCTTATGTATAACCCCATATTAAAAATGATTTACTTATTAAACATTGATTTTAACTATTTTAACCCTTCTTTAAATAAATTAATAATAAATGTCCTAATCTAATCCAAGTGGGCCTAAAGGGTCATATTTTATTCCTAAGTTTGTTTTTGGTCGAATTACACTTGTCCAATAGAATTAGGACATGTGTTAGGGTAATATTAATATCATATTTACCCATATTTACCCTATTTACTATTAACCGCGGTAAAAATCGTAAAAAGTTACTATTCACCAAAAAATTATTTTCATCTCATTGAACCACATTTTAGTCCTTGATATTAACCGTGTCTCTCGGATTTTCGAAATTCCATTCACAGAAGCGGTAAAATTAAGTTTTATGCAAAATTCAGTTTTTAACCTACCACTTAGTGGTTTCACTATTCATCAAAAATTGATGTTTTTCAGAACAATGCCAAAATTTCATCCCAAGCTATATTTCATATTCCGAATTCAAAAATGAAGTCTATTTTACCAAATTCATAACATAAAAGTTGCATTAATTAATTTTATAATTAAATCCCGCTGTTAAAACAAATAGCGTGTTTTTAAGAAATAATATGTATCAAAAGATTGACACTTGTTTATGTCTAGTTTAAATGTGAAATTACGTCCAATGACCAACATTGTATTAAATTGTAAAAATATATTCTAAATATACTTTAAAACCACTCAAATTAATGATTTATCACTATTAATTATTTCGATTAAAAAAGTTGTTTTTAATTATAATTTAGTAATTTTCACTATTCATCAGAATATGAAAGTTATCTGAAAAGTACCAAAATTTCACCTTAGGCTAAATTCGATACTCCGAATCCAAAAATAATGTTCATTTTGAAAAATAAGATTTACTGGATTTCAAAAAGTGGTTATTACTATTCATAACGGCTAGTTTTAATAATATTTTTATAGCATATCGTTGTTTAGTGAAACTCGGTATTGCGTACTACACACGCTATCGAGGAAGGTCGCGATTGCGTGTAATGCAAGACAAGTCAAGGATGTGTGTTGTGCAAGCTCCTTTTGGTGTAGCGTACAACACAAGACATTAATAAAATTAAAAAGAATATTTTTTTATAAAATCTTGGGCTGTTACACTTTCCTCCTTGGCTGGGTGCAGTTTTTCTTCCAGTGGCCCTTCTTGCCACATGAGAAACAAACATCCTTCTATTCTCTTATCTCCCCTTTGATCTTATTTTTCATGTAAGGCCTTGAAGAAGCTTTGGGCTTAAAGATCTTCACCTTATCTTTCCATTTATTCACCATGAGGACATAAGGATTTTCACGCCTCATGTCATTGTCCACTTGGCGAATGAGGATAAGAAGATCAGACAGAGACTTCTCAATTCTGTTCACGTTGATGTTCACAACAATGTTTGAGAAGCTCTGAGGGAGTGATGCACGAATGAGATCAGTACCCAGTTCTTGGGGGAGTCTAAACCCTAGAACCTCCATGTGCTCAATTTAGCCAATGAGCATGACTACATGAGGCCTGACTGGAGCACCCGCTCCAAGACTGCTCTAAAATAGAGCCTTGGAGATCTCAAACCTTTCCTGTCTTTCTCTCTCATGGTATAGTCCAAAGAGGTGCTCGATCATGCTATAGGCATCCATGTCTTCATGAGACTTCATGAGATCACTAGACATTGATGATAGCAACAAACATTGAACATTGAGTGTGTCGTTCAAATGTTGATCATAGACCAGGAAATCTTTATCACTCTCCCCTTGGGCAGGAAAATTAGGAAGTGAGGACTCCAGCACGTAAAACTTTCATTCATGGTGTAGGATAACCCAAAGGCACCTAAACCATTCTGGAAAGTTACTAACGGTGAGGATTTTGTCTTTTTCCCGAATTGATCGCTGATAAAATGTGGTTGATGAGCATGTCATATTGATTCTATAATTTAAAAGAGCAGATTTATCAGTTCCATTTGATTACATTTTATGAAAAATAATAAATGAATTTATTAAGTCTCCCACTGTTTTATCAAGTCCCAATGGCCCTCACCATTGAACTCTGAATTTCTAGTTTCTTTGACATTCTAGTGGAAAGGATCCATATTCCCCTTCGCATAACCCCAACAAGGGTTGGTAAAGCTATTTGAAGGTATTTAAGTAGGAAGCTCTTTGCCTACTGTGATCTTACAGTTCCTTGATCTTTTGAATGGAATCCCCTATCCTAAAATCCTGACTTATATTTCCTCAACACTTGCCTCCATTTTACAGCAAGTCTAGTAGGGGCTACTCCTCTTGATGTAAAATGTTTAAGTCAACCAGAAACTTTCATAAGAGCTTCCTTTATAAAAGTAAGTGTCCTAACAAGGGTTGGTCAAACACATAGTTTCATTGAGTCTTTTCCTTAATCAAGTAACAGAAGGCTGGGTTTGACTTAATATGGTATTTTAGGGATTTTATTATTTATGTTTAGTTTTTAATTATCACATGCTTGTTAATATTAAGTGATGCTTGATTAAGTGATTAACCATGTTTTGATAATGTTTGCGCATAGACTGGTTTTTATTTTATTCCATATTTTCATGCTTGTTCATTTCATTAATTATGTGATCATGAAAACACATACATAATAAATAAACCATACAATCAGATAGAAATAAAATAATATGGCATGATCATGATCTTATATTGGGTAGCTTATCTAGAGGTTTGATAAGGTAACCCTAACATAGGGAAAAACACCTTGAACCGATGGTTCGTGTTTTGCAGCTCCCACCTGTCCACCTTTGTATCTTCTTGGGTTGGTTTCTCCTCAGCTTCAGGTTTTGAACCATCTCCTCCTACATGGGAAATCCTCCATTCCATGCGGATTAAATTAAATAAACCATGGGCACGCAGGCCCTACATTTTATTAGAAGAAGTCTTGTAGGCCAACGAATTTAAATTACACAAATTTAAATGAAACCAAACACACATACAAAGGGTATTTGGTATAGCTCATGATCATCCATAGCATGCAACAATACTTATGCATATTTAGAATTCAAATTCTATTAACTGTTCTATTATTTAAGATAAGTCGCGCTTGAAATTAATTAATTATGATCTTATAATTAATCAATTATTTATCTTAAATTCCTTTCTGAATTTCCATGAGATTCTTCTCATCCATATCCCTTGTACAGGTCTTTGTACTTTTGGAGGAAACCTGTTGAAATTCCATTTCTGGAAAGTACACGGCGTATAGTTCATATTTAAATGGCATGTATTTATTTTCACCTTTTATCCAAATTACACACCGGGGGTGTTGGAATGTTTTCTCTACTTTGGAAATTGTGTAGTACATGACATGTAGATTAATCTAACACGGCGTGTACTTCCTTGTTACGCGGTTACCGGCCTGGTAATCCCATGTATGTAGAACACGACATCTCCTTGTACACGGTTTCACCTAGGCTGGATCGGACTACACAACGTGTTGATTTAACATACACGTTGTGTTTTCTGGTTCCACACGCCATTCATTTCTGGTCAACACAGTGTAATAAAACTCAGGTATACTCAATTCACACGACGTGGTTTGGCAGACCAGTACCGGTTCGTTGAACCTCAGTACACAACATGTAGTTTTCATTACACGCCGTGTATTTTCGTGTTCTACAGACAGAAAGAGCGGCTCCTATGGAAGAGTTCATTATTTTTATTTTAATCAAAATTAAAATTAAAATGAAGTTTCTATTATTTGAATCGATAAACGAAAGAGGAAGAACATATCGTGTTAATTTAGTTTAATAGAACAATTTATCAAAAATTGAATCAAATATAAATGCGTAAATTATCAATGAAAATTAAATAACTATAATCACTGTTGTAACCTCCCTCTGATACCAATTGAAGATTCCGAGCATAGCGGAAGCACTTGGGTGTATGTGACAACTTGGATTTTTGTCATTAGCAATGACAAATCTGGGATCAATAGTACGATAAATGTCAGTCTCCATAGATCGATCCACAGAAATAGACAAAGAAGAAGAAATGTCCCGGAACAAAAAAAATTTGATCATCACAAGTTGATTATAATTAATTTAATTAATTTACAAGAAGTACCTTTTTGTTGTTCTTTCTTCATTGATATTCTTGATCACATTCCTATGTGATTCTTCATTGCGTTGCAGAAGCCAAGGGTAGAATTCCTCTAGCGCTGATCCACATGTGCACCACGTATCTCTGGACGTCTCCAAAGGTGTCTCCGTGTGATAGCGTGGAGAAACCTTTGTTTGCCTTGCCCAACTTACATTTTCTTGATTGGATGAAGAGTATATCTCTCGGTCTTGAGAGTGTTCTTGGAGGAAGGAGTTCTTTCAATCGTGAGAGAATTCTCCAGAATTGTTATGCACAACAATTCTCTTGTAGGAAAAGAGTTGGGGTTGTGAGGATATTTATAATCGGGTTTGAGGTTATAGAATTATGACAATAAATAAACGTGTCATGCATTTTATTTATTTCAATGACTCTTATTGAAAACCCCCATGTTGAATAATTAATTCCTTGACATGCGCCCACACTAATTATAATAAATATCATTTAATAGTACAATATTATATCCTAAAACTCCCGACTAGAAAACTACATGGCATGTAACAATTAATACATGGTGTGTACTTGTTTTTCATTTCCTTTCCAAAATGAAAACTACACGGCGTGTAATCATTAATACACGACGTGTACTTGTTTTCCATGAAAAACTACACGACCTGTAATCATTAATACATGGCGTCTATATCTTGTTTTTCATTTACTTCTTCCTCCATCATTAAAAATATTCAGGATTCCTTGAATAATTATTAAACCACGTATGAGAATAATCTTTATTCCATTTGAGATACTTGGATACACTTAGCGTGTGACCCTCTAGTCCTCTTTCTCGTTAGCATTAGGCGGGCTTGCCTAAAGTCCGAGATTACTGTCTAGCAACAGGTCATGGCACCCAAGAGAAAGAAGTTGACGCCGAATTGACGTTTCATCTCATATGAACGCTTATTGTGTAATTTATTCCCTTTGTCTCAATATCTCATCAAGCAGGTTTCATGGCAGTGTCATAAAACTATATGCTTGACCTGTCATTCTTTGACTTCAAGAAATAAACTCATTGTGTCACAATGGCTATGGAATTTGTTTGATAGTTCTATTTCAATAAAAGGGACTGAGATATATAAATCCATAAATATTGAATGGATAAACCTTTCCTCAACTTATCCATTAACAACATGTAATTCATGATGCACCCAACATACCCTACTTCTCGCCAACTATCTTCATGATAGTTTTCATCAGCAAATCTAAGTGCAAGAGTCATGACATGAGTTAATGATAATATTCTAATATAAGGACCATTACACATGCTCGTAGATAGAAATTTCCAATGACACCAAAACATGCAGAATTACTAATGGCGGGCATGTTCTTATAATCTCCCATCTTGGAGATTACCAAGTTCGAACTCTATGAGAGAGAGAGTCTCGTATTCTTACGAGTACATGCACATGACGGTCTGTATACTATGTGTCATATCATATTATGTCATCCAACCATAGAAATTTATTTAAGAATATTTGTTATATCATTTCAAGGTTCTCATCATAGAGGGGATCTACCATGACCTTATTAATGTAACAAATATTCTAGGACATTATTATATTATAGTCATGCAGAACAATGAACAATATATAATAAGTGAACATTTATGTAATCAAAGTAAAAAAAGGTGGTTCTCAGGACACCAACCATATCATGTTCTATAGGCACATACTCTAACTTCACATAAGATTGATCCGCATTCTCCTTGACAAAATGATATTTGATTTCGATGTTCTTTTTCCTTGAGTGATAGAATGTTTTTTCTCTAATTTAAATAACTTGAATTATCACAATGTATTCTGATCAGATAATTCAATTTAATTCCCATATCTTCAAGTTACTTCTTCATCCATTATAGTTGTGTGCAAGCTTGAGTAGCCGCAATTTATTCAGCTTCTATAGTGCTCAATGAAGTGATATCTTGTTTCCTTGTAAACCAAGAAATACACAACCTTCCAAGTTAAAAAAACCACTTGATGTTGATTTCCTATCATCTACTGTACCATCCCAATCCGAATATGTATACCCCAATAACTATAGTTTTGATTTGTTATTATACATTAGGCCAAAATAGACTATTCCCTTGATATAATGAAGAATTATTTTTACTGCAATCATCTGGATATTCTTGGGATTACTTTGATACCTCACTACTTGGAATGTAAAAAATACAATATCAGGCCTTGTCACTATCAAATACAATATACTTCCAATGATTTGCCTATATTCTGTGACATTACCTACCTTACCTTCATCATCCCATGATAGTTTCAACAGGGTAGCAACTAGAGTTTTCATCTATTTCTAATTATCCATTTCAAATATTTTCAAAACCTCCTTTGTATATTTAGATTGAGAGATGAAAGTTCTATTACTTCCTTGCGTCACCTGTAAACCAAGGAAAAATGTCTGTTCACCAATCATCGACATTTCAAACTCGCTTTTCATGAATTCATAAAACTAACTTCATTATGGTTTATATGATCTACCAAATATTGTTTCGTCGACCTAGACTGGCACCATCATCCTTTGACTATTTCTATTGTGGAAATTCAGATTGTAATCCACACCACCACACTAGAAACTGAGTTTCTTTAGAAACTAATCATTCCTTGAATACCTTTCTATTGGTTCTTTCTTCAATCCATATAAATCCTTCTTCAACCAATAGACTCTGTTATTATCTTCACTAATGATAAAACCACCAGGCTTCTCAATGTAAACTTCTTCTTCCAGAAATCCATTTAGAAATTATGAATTGAAATACATTTAGAAAACTGTAATCTTTTTTTGCAAAACTATGGACAAGAAAAAATTGATTGTATTCACCCTTGAAATAGGTGAAAATGTCTCATAAACATCAATACCCTCTATCTGAGAGCACTCTTTCTCACACCTGGCATTCTTGTTTTCCAATAATAACACCATCTTCATTCATTTTGTTGTGAAATACCAATTATGTTTCTATTAAATTATTTTCTACTTTCCTCCAAAAAATTTCCCATGTATGATTTTTCCCAATTTGTTCAACCTATTCATTCATTTCTTGAAATCAATTCTCATCTCCAACTTATTCATCAAATCATTTAGGCTCAAATTGTGATAAGTATGATTCTTGATGTAAAGAATTCTTACCCATTATCTGCACTAGTACTGTATGATCACCAGTTATTTTTTTCCTATCAATTTTAACTCTTCTCACTGGTCTCTAAGAAGTCACTAATTTGTTCTCATCATCAGATTCTTCTTCTAAGTCAACCTCTAGAGCTGGAGCATCTCTTGACCTGCTCATCTCTTCATCACTATCCTCCTAATTCTGATCATGTATTTGCTGAATATTCTATTCATTTAACATTATAGTAACACCATGACTTTCAACTACTTCTCTTATCCTCTAATTGAAGCATTTATATTCTTTTCTCTTCCTTGAGTATCCAAGAAATATTCCTTCATCCCCACAAGATTCAAATTTTATGTGTTCATCCTTATTAAGAATGAAACAGTTACTTCCGAATATTCAAAAGTACTTCAATGATGGATCCTTCCCATACCATAACTTGTATATAGTATTCTCCTCTTTTTGAAAAAAATGAATCTCTATTTAAAATGTATACTGCTGTCACCACTACTTCTTTCCAAAATTTATCTAGGAGTTCTTTCTCAATGAGCATTGTTCTAGCCCTATTGTTGAAAATCCAATTTCTTCTCTCAACTAACCTATTCTATGGTGGAGTTATTACTACTAAAACTTGATGCCTTATCATGTTTTTTCTAGATAATAATCCACTTGGGTATTTATGAACTTTGTTCTATTATCTGTTCGAATCATTCGGATTTTCAGACCAAGCATCTCTTTACATTCCCATCAATATCTTGTAATGCATGTGAACTCTTCCTATTTGTGTATAATTATTGAAACCCATGCCATTCTTCTATATTCATCAATGAAGAAGACAAGGTATCACATCCCATCAATATCCCTTGGTGAAATGGCCTATACACATCAATATGCACCAACTCAAGTAGTCTCATTGGATGTTTTTCCATCTGCTTATATGTATTTCAAATGATCTTCCCCTATTGGAATGCATCACTTGTATGAGTATGATCACGTGATAATCTAGGGAGATTTTGAGCTACACTATATTTCACTAGATCTTCCAAGAAACCTTGGATTATGTGGCCAAGATGCTTATGCCATAGCTTGTTTTCTTCATCCCTGGACAGAAAGCTCATATATTCTTCTCCACTCACAAGGTAAAGATTCCCTTTCATACACTTTCATTGAAACACAAGATCACTATATTTTTTAGAAGTGTTTTGTAATTGAAGACCTTGGATTTTTAATTTCTTCATTAATATCAGAATTATCTTCTTTCTACAAATACATATTGTGTTTGGCATCACGATCAATTTTTTTTTTGGCTTTTTTCATTTTGGATCTAAAAATATCTACCTCTTCAAGGGAAACTTCTAATTCAACTTGGTGATCAAATCTTCCATAAATTTTTACTTCTTCATTTTCACTTTCTTCTTTTGATAAAGAATTTCTAGCAACTACCACCAAATTTTGTACTTCATGATCAGTGCGGTCCTCCAACTCTTCTGCCTCATATTCTTCTAAACATTCATCCTCTCTTGAAAAAATATTCTTCTTTTTGAAGAACTTTCTCCAAGTAATTATCATTTCATTCCCATTTAATGAATAATTCTTTTGGAAAAATTCTTCATTTTCATCATTTTCATCCTAAAAATTCTTAGGAAAATTTGCTAAAAAATTCCCAATCTTTCCACATCAAAAGCATGAAAATGGAAGTTTACCTTTAATCCTCCCTTTTTCCCTTTGTAGATTGGAGGAGGAAAATGACATGACAGCATCCATATTTTCCTCCTCATGACTATCTTCAATAAAGAGATTCTTCGTGGCCTTTAATTCCACTTCCTTAGGTTCCCTTTTTCCACTACATCATTATCATCATTTCTCATTTCATATGCGATAAGAATACTGTGTAATTTATCTAGTGTTAGATCTTTTGTGTCTTTTTCTTCCAATACTAAAACTTTCAAATTGAACTGCGTTGGAAGTTTTCTCAAGAGTTGTCTCACATTATTTATATCTTCAATGACTTCTCCAAGACACTGCATGGCTTACACAATAATATTTATCTTATCGAAGAATGCATCAACAATCTCATTGGGATTTATTTTGAGATCCTCATACTTGTTCCATAGAACCTATAGATTTGCCTCTCCGACTTTTGTGTTTCCCTTATAAATGTTTAACATTTTTTCCCACATTGTATGTGATGATTTACAAGAAATCACCTTAGTATAAATTGAATTTTATAGGGATCCCCCTAAATCATTGATGCATTTAGCATCAGAATCCAATTATATTATTTCAGATTCTGATAAAGCACCACTATTAATGTCAACTGATATTCCATCCTTACTGATCAGAAGTAGTACTGCATCCAATTATTCTATAGTTGAAAATTATTTCCATCAATGATTGAAATTCTTTTATGATTTAACACCTCCAATTATTCTTCTTGAAATAGAACCAGTATCTTTTAACCTTTCCATTGGATACCAATTGTTAGTTCCACTAGGATGAATACCCTAAGAAGGGGATGGGGGAATCAGGGTATGATAGATTAAAACTTTAACCCATTCGGATCTTGTTTATTATTAGAAAAAACTCAATTCTCTCTTCGTCCCATAGAAATATTAAAATATATATGAAATCTTGCACATGACCCAATGATTTTTACTTTGTTCCCCCTCTCTGGCATACAACCAAGAAGCATACAGTGACGATGTGCCGATGTACCAAATTCACAAAGGCTCAAATCCAGTAACGATTACAATGTTAGCGCTAGATATTCAATGCCCAGGAACAATGCCTTTACTCAAATTTGGGTCTTCCCACTACATTCCCAAGGGTTACTACCTATGCCTCTTTCTCCGGCTCACTACCAGTGGAAAGGGCCACTGTCTTTATCATCTTTCACTCACTGATCATGGAAAGGACTCCAGTCACAATTTATAGACTTATAGGTCAAAAACAGTTTATGGAAATGTAGCTCCCTTAATTTTGACGAATTAATATATCCTAGACTATAGGTAGATGCTATGTCGAAGTTCCTTTTTTAACCGTAGATGAAGTCCACCTTCTCGGGTACTGTTAGGTTCTGAAAATTACTTTTGCAAACTTATTTGAAACTTTCTCAAGATTCTTTTTTCAAATCGCGAAGCACCTGATCTCCCATGTAATGCATACTAGGTTTGGTACATGGACTACCAACTCTGTGTACAACTACCTCTTCTGTGAACCTCCTCTGTTTGCAGACTTCCTCTTCCTTCTCTATTGCCTATGGCTACTATGTACCGATTCTGTGAATCTCCTCTGTGAAACCCCTCCTGTCCGTGAACTGTTCTCAGTTTGCAAACTGTATTTGCTTCCGCATACTGAATTTCTCACTCTGCATACCACTTGTGGAATTCTCCCTCTTATGTACTGGAGATTCCCCCTCCGCATATCGAGACAAATCCTTCTACATATCAGACTCCCTTCTATGCACACCATACTTCCTTTGTTTGTTACGAATCCCCTAAAACACTATCAACATGAACAACTTTCTGGCTTTTCCGAATTCCTAGAGAAAATTTTTTCCCTAATGATGTTCAATATCGATAGTAAATGGTGGGATTAGAAATTATTATATAGGAAAGTTATCCACCAAATTCACAAATCCATGATTTACCAAATCCACGATTCATCCTCCACTACATACCGATCCTTATACCGCTGTGAACCGCAACCCTCCCAGGAAACATTTTTCATATGCACCCCAGGTAGCACCTATGCTTCTACGCAATCAATCTCTTCCACCTACATCAAGCCATCTGCGTACCACACCTCCTTCTTCCGCGAACCATTTTCGGTTTCGCGAACCACAACCACATACTGTTTCCACTGCATGACGTACCATTATCAGAACTTGGTACGTGACCCTCTAATTATGGTACTTGGTTCTCAGCCTATTCTTATTTTCTTACACATTATTCATAAAACTAATTCCTATGGCAAAATCCTTCCTTTTCTAACATCAAACTCTCAATTTTGAGGCCCTAAAAATCTAAAAATACTACGAAACTACTCCACCTTAAAAAATTTTCCTTAGAAAACACCAACCATACTCATTTTCGATCAACCAACTTTGTCAAAAAACACAATCACCCCCCAACATTCCAAGGGGACACCTTGAGGGATTTTTTCCCAAAATAAAACATAAATAAATTGTTGAAAACTAACCAAAATACACAGGTAAACATACCTATGCACGTGTAGATCGAAGCCAAGATATGGAAATAGCTCGGGGATCAGGTTAGGAAACATCAACCACACAAGACCACACCCCCTCCAAGTCCCCCATGAACTACCTGTTTTCTGAGGGTCAAATGAACCAATATCCTGATCATCCAAATGTAGCTCAAATTCCTGTAATAGATGATACAGATCTTCATCCATCTGAAACATGAAATGGTTTTTGTTAGAAAATAGTTTAAAAAAACTAGTATATATATATATATATATATATTATATATGATTATAACCAACATTTTACTATTTCAATTTTAATCTTCAACCTCATATTCATATCTGATGATGTCAATGTCTTCATATTTCTCCTCAGCATCATCAATTTTCATATAAATTTCAGTTTTATCATCTCTTATCATTTCAAATTACTTGGTAACATCATTAACATCATCGTCACCATTGACCCTTAACTGTGGGGTGTCATTATCTATATCGATGTATCTTTGTGAAAAATATGGATCTAGATTTATCACTTGAAAATTTTAAATTCCTTCCACTTCAGCAGGACCACATTCACATTGAGTAAAATAATTTTTCTGAGAATTAATTTTTATTATGCTCCACTAATCACTAAACTCT
The DNA here is from genome assembly GCA_963277665.1 of Viscum album. NCBI lineage: Eukaryota > Viridiplantae > Streptophyta > Magnoliopsida > Santalales > Viscaceae > Viscum > Viscum album. The sequence continues at coordinate 559,777,869 of OY728138.1, forward strand.
CTTGAAGTAGAACAATATTTTGAACAATAAATTTGATTTTCCTGATGATCTAAAAGATGGTTCATTTAATTCAAGAAGACATTTATATTTAATATTAATGATTCAATGGGTTGGGGGAACATGAAATACTCTCCCAGTATCCAACCACTAACATTTAAACATCATTATGTAAAGTTGTCTCAGATAAGAATGTTCAATAATTTATTTCACCATTCTATAAAAGTTACCTTTAGTTTCTCTGTGATGAGATACTCTCAAGAAAACACCACTATTCATTGTTTTTTTTGGATTAAAAAAATGCACATGTATGAAATCAACAACCATTCACCACATATGAATTATAAGATTTAACCATTTTTTATGACGGGTTACTCAATACACAAAATCGATTATAAATTTTGTCAGTTTGTTGAGATACCTAATTTTTTTTAAATAGTTATCAATATAACATTTAATAAATTGATTATATATGTAAAACCAAAAATAATTTATGATACCAATTTTTGAAACCAGTAAGAAATGTTTTTTTTCCGACGTTCTTCAAGTGAAGTTATTGTAATTTTTGGAAGTTGTTTCTTGATATGATTATCATATAACCAAAAAATAAAATAAGATTAATTTATTTTAACAAAAATTATAGAATAAGTGATAGGATTACTCACTATGAAAATCATGTCATTTCTTTACAGTTGAGTAGAACATATGTTTGAGCTCATTGTTGTTTATCCTCTGAAATCCATTATTCAGGAATTCCACTGAATCCATGTTTGGTTATATTGAAAAATGATAATTGATTTCTCATTTCATATTTAGTAATCACCTCATTACAATCCCTATGATTGTGTTTTGAGGGATATTCCTATTGAATTTAATGAGATCAAAAAAAATTCCTCTTGCAAATAAGCCTCTATAATTGAACCTTTAACCGATGCTTTGTTACAAACTTTTTCTTCAACTTTCGCATGCATATATCGAATAGGTATACCAATCAGAAATGTACCAGACCTAAACATTTTTATTAATGTGGATAATGTAATATCAAATGTTAGTTGGCAGGAATATTTTTTCCAGTTTACATAAAAAAACAAAATCTTCTTATAGTTTTCTTAATGCATCGTAGTCTCTTGTCGCCACACAAATGTCTTGGAAAAAATATGATATGTCTGTTAGCACATCTCAAATCATATAATTATACATAACCCTTAATCCAATTGGAATAATTTTTTTAGTATAACATGAAAGGCATGACTTTTTAATCCCGTAATATGACCATTTCCAACATATTTTCCCAAATCAGAAGCATAAAAACCTGGAGGTCTAAAATATGCAACACACTAATAAAATAATAATAGATTCTCTTTAGAGAGTGTATAAGTTACTTTTGGCATCATAAAACTCTATGATCTGACATTTTCAAACAGTTCATGTTCGAGTTGCCTATAAATTTGGGCAAGATATAATGGTGCCTTTACATTATCTTTGATATTTTCTAGTGTATCAAAAACTATATGAAATAAATTATCTAAATAGTTATTATCAATATACATGAAATCCAACATGTGATAGATCAAAAAATCAGACCAATATGGAAGATCCCCAAAAATTCTCAGTTTTGTCCAATTGTGTTCTTTTCCAAAGCCATCAATTTTATATTTGTTTACTATTGTTTCAAATGTGATGGGAGGTAATGAAGAGACAATTTATTTTAACTCTGTACCTGGGATCACTTTTGGAAGTCAATATCTTTCAAATTTTGCTTTTTTGAAATGATATTTGTTCATCTGAAAAAGATGATCAGTGAGAAGGAATATGCAATGACATTAAAAAAAAGGGTTTTTCCATTGACGAGAATAAACAGTTTTTTGTATCTCATATATTAGAGACATTTTTTTAGACCATGGGAACTTCATCAAAGTAACATTTCATATGCTGGGAATTCACTAATTGTCCACATTAATACAATTTTCGGCAAGAAATATTATTTCACAGTCACATCAAATGAACTGATACCATTATTCCACAATGAATTTAATTCATCAATCAATGGTTTAAAATAAACATCAATATTATTTTTAAAATTTCATGGAATTAATAAGTTAAAAGAGATATATAGTTCCTTCATCAACCCCCAAGGTTGAAAATTGTACAGAGTCATAATGACAGGCCAACACAAATACTGACTACCATAAGAACCAAATGAAAAAAAAACATCTGTAGAAACACCCAATCTCACGTTTTAGGATTCTAAAGAAAAATACGGATGCACTTGGTCATGATGTTTTCATGAATCACTGTCAGAGAGATTATTTAAGGTTTTACCAGTTGGAATATTGGTTTTATGCCATGACATCAATTCCATGTATTTTGAGATTTAAATAACTACTAGAATCTAGGTTTTAAGATGGAAATATCTCAATTGTTTTATGAGAATCAATCTAGACATCCCTTGTTTATAATCTTTATACGTAGTTTTTTCACATGTGGGATAACTATGAAATGACTCATTTTCACCATAATGTATAATGCAATCATTTGAACATGCATGAATCTTTTGATAACCACGACCCAGGTTACAAACTAGCCTCTTGATCTCATAGAAATTTTTAGTCAACGTATTTATTTCGAGTAGATATGTTTTTATGAAAGATAATGTCTGATCAAAACATTTATTTAACATACAATTATGTGATTTAATAGCCATAAATTTAGCAACTCCTTCAAATTTTCCTATCTTGCAACCACGATATAAGATATTCTCATTGGACCTCAACAACTCATAAAATGATATGGTTCCAAATCAAGAGTTAAATTAATATCATCATATGGTTTAGCTTGTCTAAAAGATGAACCTGACACATCATGTACTAAATTTTGAAATAGTGCTGGATCCAGAACCAAATTATTAGTATCTTCTCTGGAACTGTAATCTCTATGTTGATTCAAAAAACATAATCTGGTTGAAAAATAAAACATAATAAAAAACCCCAAAGTAGTTAAATTTTTCAAATGTCCTCAGATCAGATTTTTAAAAGGACACTTAATTGTCCCTTCTAAAAAAAATCTAGTTTTGATGATAAAAATGATAATAAAGCTTTAAAACCCTCAATATATACAAGGTTTAAACTAGAACCATTTGAATTATTTCAATGATTTATACAATAGAGATCATTAAATAATGATTGTTGGAGACTTCCTTATTCCATATTTCTCTAAAAAATATAAAATAATTAGTTTTTTATAATTTTCTATAAGAAAAAAACTATCCAAAAAAGAAAAGACAATTAAATTCCATTTTCTATCAAATTATAATAATTTCTATTATTTCATACTTATTTATAGAATTTTTTAATCTTTTATACTACTCTATAATGACATATAATAATTTACCTAATTAACACTTTTTATTATTAACTACAGGTAATTTTTAAAAATATTTTTTAATTGCTGGTGAAAAAAATTCCAGTGGATTGGTGGCAGCTCTTTTTCTCAACGACTCATCTCCAATGTCTCTGACTAAAATCACTATGAAAAATCTACTCAGACATACGAATATCCATTTCATTATGCATGAAGATGGAGAAAATTGTGGTGAGGCCTCTCTTCTCTATATCATCATGCATTCAAAAAATGCATATCTATACATATGAGTAGATATTTTATAGGGATTTCAGTAGGAGATAGTGGAGATCATTCATCAGGAAAAAAGAGCCAATTTTCCCAATGACTCATCTCCTTGCAACATTCTCTAACTGAAATCCATATGAAAAATCTTGTCCGACGTACGCATATCCATTTTTGTATGCATGAGAATGGAGAGTTGGAAGGCCTCGTGATGCTACCATCCATTATCATGTATAACAAAATGGATATTCGTATGTGGTTAAATATTTTTCATAGTGATTGTTATGGGAAAAATTTGAAAGGAGATTAGGCTTCTGGCGAAAGAGAGATTCCATCCATTGGAAATTGTGCCAATTTTTAACAATTTGTTACAATTTATTATAATTTTTCCTCATTATTACTATTTATATCTAATTATTACTAATTATTATAATTTATTTGTAATTATTATAATTTATTAATAATTATTAGAATTTATTAGAAATTATTACTAATTGATAGAATTTATTAGCAATTTTTACTAATTATTGAAATTTATTACTAATTATCAGAATTTATTAGTAATAATTAGAATTTATTTCAAATTATTTTAATTTATTATTAATTATTACTATTTATTTTTATTTATTACTAATTACTTCAATTTTTTACTAATTTTTTCAATTTATTACCAATTGTTGCAATTTATTACTTATCGCTTCTATTTATTACTAATTGTTTCAATTTATTTCTAATCATTTCAATTTATGACTAATTTTTTCTATTTATTACTGATTGTTGGAAATTATTACTAATTATTAAAAATTATTACAATTTATTACAAATTATTAGAAATTATTACAATTTATTACAGTTTATTACAAATTATAACAATTTATTACAAATTATTAAAATTTATTACTAATTATTACAAATTATTACAAATTATTACAATTTATTAATAATTAATACAATTTATTACTAATTATTAAAATTTATTACCAATTATTACAATTTATTACTAATTATTACAACTTATTACTGCTTGTTGTAATTTATTTCTAATTATAATTTATTACTAATTATTATAATTAATTACTAATTGTAACTAATTTCTTCAATTTATTACTAATTATTATAATTTATTACTAATTTTTAGTACTTATTGTAATTTATTACAATTTATTACTAATTATTTCTAATTGTTGCTAATTATTACTAATTGTTGCAGTTTATTACTAATTATTACTAATTATTTCAATTTATTAGTAATTATAAGAATTTATTTTAATTTATTAGTAATTATTAGGATTTATTAGTAATTATTAGAATTTACTAGTATTTATTACCAATAATTAAAATTTATAACAATTTATTACTATTTATTATTTTTTTTACAATTTATTACAATTTATTATAGTTTATTACCAATTATTAAAATTTATTGCTAATTATTGTAATTTATTTCTAATAATTACTAATTATTGCAATTTATAACTAATTATTGAAATTTATTACGAATTATTGCAATTTATTAGTAATTATTTCAATTTGTTACTAATTGTTACAATTTATTACTAATTATTAAATTTTTTTCCAAATATTACAATATATTGCTAATTATTACAATTTATTACTAATTATTACAATTTATTACTAATTATTACAATTTATTGCAATTTATTACTAATTATTGCAATTTATTTCTAATTATTTCAATTTATTACTAATTATTACAATTTATAACTAATTATTAAAATTTATTTCTAAATTTTTAAAATGATTATTAATTATTGAAATTTATTACAAATTATTCTAATTTATTAGTAATTATTACGATTTATTACTAATTATTACAATTTACTACTAATTGTTACGATTTATTTCTAATTTCTACAATTTATTACTAAATATTAAAATTAATAGATAATTATTAGAATATATTACTAATTATTGAAATATATTTCAATTTATTAATATTTACTACAATTTATTACAATTTATTACAATTTAATACTAATTATCACAATTTAATTATAATTGTTACAATTTATTGCTAATTAGTACAATTTATTGCTAATTATTTCAATTTATTACTAATTATTAGAGTTTATTGCTAATTATTTCAATTTATTTCTAATTATTACAATTTATTACTAAATATTACAATCTATTGCTAATTATGACAATTTATTGCTAATTATGACAATTTATTGCTAATTATCACAATTTGTTGCTAATTATGACAATTTATTGCTAATTATCACAATTTATAGCAAATTATCAAAATTTATAGCAAATTATTACTAATTATTTCAATTTATTACTAATAATTGCAATTTATTACCAATTCTTCCAATTTTTTACTAATTCTTACAATTTATTACAAATTCTTGCAATTTATTAGTATTTCTTGTAATTTCTTACTAGTTATTCTAATTTATTAGTAATTATTACAATTTATTACTAATTATTACACTTTATTACCGATTATTACAATTTATTACTAATTGTTACATTTTATTACTAATTACTACAATTTATTACTTATTATTCCAAATTATTGCTTATTATTACTAATTATTATTAATTATTACTAATTATAAGAATTTATTAAAATTTATTACTAAATATTAGAGTTTATTACAAATTATTACAGTTTATTACTAATTATAACAATTTAATTGTAATTATTAAAATTTATTGGTAATTAATACTATTTACTGATATTTATCACGATTTATTGCTAATTATTACAATTTATACATAAGTATTACAATTTATTGATAATTATTACAATTCATTGTAATTTATTACTAATTATTGCAATTTATTACAATTTATTTCAATTTATTACTAACTATTTCAATTTATTACTAATTATTACAATTTATTACAATTTATTACTAATTATTACAATTTATTACTAATTATTACAATTTATTACTGATTATTACAATTTATAGCTAATTATTAAAAATTATTAAAAATTATTTGAATTTATTTCAAATCATTAGAATTTATTACTAATTATTAGGATTTGTTAAAATTTCTTACAAATTATTACAATTTATTACAATTTATTACTAATTATTACTAATTATTACAATTTATTACTAATTATTCTTATTTATAGCTAATTTTTGAAATTTATTACTAATTTTTGCAATTTATTACTAATTATAACAATTTATTACTTATTATTACAATTTAATACTAATTATTGCAATTTAATAGTAATTATTGTAATTTAATACGAATTATTGCAATTTAATAATAATTATTCCAATTTAATAAAAATTATTACAGTTTAATTCTAATTACTACAATTTAATACTAATTCTTACTAATTAATATAATAACTATTAACTAATACTAATTCATACTAATCACATATAATTATTTGCAAAAATAAATATAAAGCATGATACTTAAATCAATCTAATTATAATTTAATTTAACTGAAGCAAATTAAAAATAACTATAACTAAAATAAAATATATTAAGTAAAAAATAAAAAAAATTGAGAAATACCGTAAAACTGAAGTTTTCAAAGGATATAAGCTGCGAAAAATGCCCCGTTTTAAAACATTAAACTATGAAAAACTTGTAGAGAAAATTATTCACTATAGATGGGGAGATGAGTAGAGAATGGAGTGGAATGAAGGAAAAAAATAGGTGGGGGTATATATAGGTTAAATTAGTTGTGACAAGATTATTTACAATGGTATCCTCGTCGCAAATAGTACCATTTGTGACGAGATCCATCGCAAATACTCTCTGGTTCTTTTTTTTGACGGATCACGCTCCAAAAGACCCCTACTGACATAGTATTTGCTATAAGATATATATCTCGTCGCATATAGTTTAAATGTCGTCAGGTATTTGCGACGGGCTACTATAGCTTGTCCCAAATGCCCTTTCCCGCATTTTGTTTCACAATGCGCACCAATGATTTTGCGATGAAAACAATCGGTCCTTCGCAGAAACGTTTATTATTTGTGAAATGCTGGTTTTCCTGTCATAATTTTATTTTCCGAAGGACTCTTTTGCGATGAGTTACTAAACCGTCTTAAATAGCCCATTGTAATTGCTAGGTTTCCCCAGAGTGCAGGATGATTCTTTCCACAATTTTCAAATAATGGGAATTTCTTCATTCCCCTATTCTTTGACTCTTCACCGTTTTCATGGTTATCATATGACCTATTCTTCTCTTTATTTACCTTGAACATATAGGATCTAGAAAATTCCTTCTCTTTTTTGATGACACCAAAAACTATTTAATCATATGATAAAAATGTTTGAGAAATCAGTGCCATTCAGATACATGGATTAAGACCTTCAATGAAATGAACAATCTTGTTTTCTAAATCATGTATGTAATCTGTACCATTCCTTGCTAGCCTTGTGAAAGTAGCTTCATTCTCTAAAACCTTATCTTCTCCATTTTTTATAAGATAAGGATTTTTATTTTAATTGTAGTTCATTTCTCACGAGAGAAATATTTTTCAAAGATTGTTTCTTTAAATATTTTCCATTCTCTGTATTCTATTTCATCTTCCTCCTTAGTATTTTGGTTCAACGACCAACATTTGTCCACAACTCCCTTGAGATAATATACTCCTAGTACTACCTTTTCATTTTTATTTCATCCTAATACCAGAAATATATTTTCAGGGGACAGAATCCAATACTCATCAACCAATAGATTAGTAATCCCACTAAAGGATGGGGTCTTCTACCACATGAAACCTTCCAAAATCGGCGTAGTATGGTTATTCATCATAACCTGACTAAGTTTTCTTATTATGTCCATGATTTTATGAGCTCTATACTAACTATATCGACTTGATCATAGTGGAAATCACTACATTGTACATGTGTATTCATTCCCTTTCCCCTATTAGGAACCATAAATAAATAATGGGAAACACTACCTTAACTCATTATCATCTTGGGAAATAATCCAAAAATTCACCATAAGGAATTCTAAAATAATTCTCATGTTTATTTAACATATAGTTCCCATGATTTATACGAAACCTTCTCTAATACCAACCATAACACCCCTGAAAATAGTATCCTAGAATCAGTGGTTATTTAATTACAATGGAATAGACACAAGAGATCACATCACTAAGGATTGATTAGTTTAGTAGTCTTGAAGAACTAGATACATACATGTTTCCCTTATTACACAGGTAATTAAACATAGAACATAACAATGGAAAATAAACTAATTCCTTGTAGCTTATTCAACGATTTCATCTTCATAACAAAGGGAAGGAAAATATAATAAAATAGAGAGATCAAATGTTTAGTAAGGATTACATATAGTAGAAACATGAACCAATAATAAGTGAAGTAGAAGAAATATTGCATCACTAAAAATTACATTCCATTTAGTCAATAAATTGAGAATTAAAATAAATCCGTAGATTTGGTCATAGAGAAAATATCAGGAATAATAATAAATGAATAATAAATGAAGAAAATTCTAATTATTAGAAGTCATGTGTCTAGAACATGAACCACTACCACCAAGACCTTTAACAATATGGTTTAAGTATGCGGGTAGAAACCCATACAACTCTACTTGGAAACAAGCATAACGAGTTTGTTCCCAACTATTTTGTCTCATGAGACCTTTTGATGCATCAATGTGCTATATTATACCAAGTCCCACCCATAACTAAAATTAAAAATAATTATTCATAAATAAATTTAATTAGAAACAATATGCCTTATAAAAACATCTGTATTGAGAATAGGATACAGATTCATCAATATTTCCCCAGTTAAAACCAAATTCAAAATAAACATCGTATGTAACATGTTTTACGACTAAGATAATAATCATTTACAAGATAAAATAAAAAGAATATTTAATGAAATATTCAATTAATTTGATCATAAATAAAATGGGGAAGTATTAATACCCCACACACAAGAAATTAGTGGTGAATAAGGAATATCTATCATAAATAAAAGTTATATGAGGAACCCCTTGCCTTATGTTCAATAGAATTCTAAACTTGTACTTAATGTCCTATATAATCAAAATATATTCACTAATAAATTAATTAAAAGAGTTTTCTACAGGTATTTGATCTATTATAACTTTATTATGTTCATTTATGTCCTTGTTGATGAGTTATAAGATTCAATTTTGTCGTTTCATGAGTGATTGTTTTCTTGGTTTTTTTCATGATTGGTTTGCTTGTATATGAGAATGGAAGTTCATATAAAATGGAAATATTTCTCTAGAATTAAAATTATATGTTTTTAATGAACTTAAATATGTTCTATTTATATTATATATCATTTTGATATAATGTTTTAGTATTATTCATTAAATAAAGAGTTAATGAAAATCATTTAATTTAGTTATGGTGGTTTTTACGATCATCACGAACTTGTATAATTTTATTTAATATCATATTTTTAAATTGGTTCCATAAAATTATATAAATTATAATATATATAATGCAATATTATTTATCCATTATAATTGTTTTATAACCATCATTGAAGGTGGTAATTTAAAATGAAAACACATCTTCCACGATGGCAGTAAATCGACTCATCACTAAAAATGTTTTCGTTTTAAGAATGAAAGGGAAAGGGGAAAATGTCTAATGATTAATATTTCATTAAGATAAAAAAATTAGTATATATAAAAATATAGAGTTATAATTAATGTTTCGATATATTATTCAACGATAATATAATAAAAGAAAATAAATTAAATGAAATTAAAATAGAATGAAAGATGATTTTACCTCTTATATAGCGTCTCCTTGAGATCCTCTTTAAGGCACTTGGGTTTGGCCATTTGATATAACCAATAGGTCTTGGAAATATGGAATATATTCTGGAGAGTATTTGGGAAGAATATAAGTAATCTCCAAGGATTAAAATATGCAGGGAGAAGGGGTGATGATTGGTGGTATTTATAGTGGAGGAGAGGGGTGTTTTTGAGTTTTTTTATTTTCTTATTATTATGGATCAAGAATATCAATAACATTGATCATGATTAATAAATATAGAAACTAGGGAATTTGATATTGAAATAATTGGTTCTTACCTCATATATATATCATTCATGGCTTAAAAATTCATTTATTTACTTATAATGTAAAATACCGTAAATTAATGCATTTCACTATTCACAAAAAATTCAACCATTTCAGAAAAATACAAAAAATTCAAAATAATATTTTTTCAAAGTGTCGATATCCAAAATAAACTATATATTAGGAAATTTATTTTCTCTATATTATAAATTTAATTTTTAATTTAAAGCATCATTTATTCGAAAAATAACGTTTGTAATATTATTTATGATATTACAAAACTTTAAAAAATTAATTAAGGTCTCATTAAATTATCTTATGATCATAAGACAACAAAATATAAGTTTATAAATCTATTTTAAGAAAATAAATTTACTTTTAAATTATTATATTAATTATAAAATTGTAAATAAACTTTTACGTTTCACAAAAAATACCAACACATAATTTATCATTTTAAATATATCATATTTTCATTTATGAGATACCTAAATTATATATATAATATTACAGGTGAGTTTATTATTCTAATGTCTACATTGATGTTCCTAATGATTAAATTACTATTACAGTGGTCTTGTTAATATTTAACAGTATATCATGGTTCATTTGTGTAACATAAACTATCAAATAAATTGAATTTTTTAAGAAGATACAAAACATAAAATATTTGGGCGTTATAACTCCAGAATTGGGTTTTATCTGGAAATAAATGTTGTTGACTACATCCAAATATAAAATAACCCAAGTCCCAATTATAGTGATTAAATTGTTATTACAGGCATAAGAAATAATTATGAAGAGTAAGTACATATTTATTTGATGTTTTAGTTCCGTTTAAGGGATATTTTTTCATTTGATGATTTTGGATTGGAATTTAGCAATTCAAGTATGAATTATTCAGAATTTATAGGGATTTTTTGAGTTTTGATAGAGATTTTTGGTGTTGATAGGTACCTATGAAGGGGTTCCACCAATAGTGTACAACTTTTAAGGACTTTGGGTATTTAGTGGAAAGTCACCTTGTACCTGCTATATTATTCAGTTGACAAGTTAGTCTAAGGGTGTCATAGGGTACCTAGTGGGTCCTGAACAAGTAATGAATTTTTATGTCCATTATTTTTCTTAAATGTTGGGATTTTTAGTCTTTTTCATCTCAATGATTATTTTTCCACGTTTAGTCTCCATCTATTTTTATTTCCTCTAATACATAAGGATCCATTTCATGGAATCCCTTGGTCATACGCTTGATTATCTTCTTTTCCCATTTATCAAAGCAGATTTATGAGTGATTTTAGCATTTAAATGAAGTGAATCTAAAATACATATCACCAGAGGTTGGTGGTATTAATATGAAATCATGATCCTTCCTACTATTTTATATCAAAGATGCTCATATGTGTTTTTTTCTTATTGTTCATCACAATTTTTTTGGAATTTTATTTAGGTATGATTTATGTTTTGGTTTTTCAGATTTCTGTGTGGATTTAATAGATATTTTCCTAGAGTTATTAAGGGTTATAAGTCATTATATTTATTAGGTAATTTTTTTACGTTGATTACTTTGGTTACCTCTTAGATTCTGTAATCCTTTTCCTATGAAAATCATGTAACATGGATCTCCAATGAAATAATTTGGTTAGATAATTCCTTGGTGATTATTGGATATGGTTTGGAATCAGAAAGCCCTCTTATATTATTAGTATCTAGTTTTTACCAACTATGTGATTTTCGGGAAATGCATGCAACAAACCCGACTTTATTTTTTCTACATTAATAAATCTGTTTATATTTTTGATGTCATAAATGATGGGTTTTAAATGATATTTTTATATGAAATCTAAAATATCTTCTAAGGTATTTGTTTAAACCTATGTAATGGAAATCTATTTCCCCTCAAAAATTTTGTAAAATTTATCAACTAAGTTTATACTTTAGAAATTACTAAATTGAAAAAATTATAATTATTGGGTTTCCCTTTGTATTTTTGTTCGTTAACCTGGTCTTAAATCATGCCACTAATCCATATTGTCCCAATTTTGTGTGTAGTTACCTTGGGAGTAAACATGGATTGAAATGGAATTTTTGTTGTGTATTTTTGTCTCAAAACATCATGAGGATATATTTTAAGCTAGTAGTATTTAATTATCCTAAACCATTGTAGTTTTTTTCTACATAAATAATTTTTACTTATTTTACTGACAAAAAAAATATATAATATGGATCACCTATTTCCACTTAGACCTAGATGATATATAATTCAAAAACCACACTAAAATTATGTTTAAGAGAGTGCTTTATTTGGGATGTGGGGGCTTGGTATTCAAGGTGTGAAGAGTTGTTTAAACAAAAAAAATCTAATTATTTTCATATTTATATATCTTAAAACATGTAAACTAATGTGGGTTTTATAACGGTTTATGGTATAATAATTTTGTTGAAAAACCATGTACTAAAAATATTTCATTTCATTTTTATGTTAAATCCCTATATTTCATAATTTTACTCTTATTTAATAGTTTTTAAAAGAAATTCAATGGAAATTTCCCTTCCTACTTTGAAACTGGGTTACTTTAATAAAATTTAGTGATGTTAAGTGAGGGTTTTAAATCTTTTAGAGTGGGTTGGGATGAAAAATGATATCTTCAATGCACATAATTAATTTAAGTAATCCATTAATAAATTATTCCACCTTTTATAGGACATTCCTTATCGATGTTATCCTAAGAATTGAAAGACACATTTTCCTATTTTTTTTACCACAATTGTCTTCTGTATAGAATATTGAAGGGATTGTAATGAATTTCCCATTTCATTGTTTGGTTCTCTCCTAGCATCACGTGAGAGTTGAGTATTCACACCAGTACGGTTCAATTGGTCCAAGGATAACATTATTTCATACATATATGTTATATTATAATTATGGATTGATTTTATATCATTACATGATTATAATCATTGTTTTTGATTCTATACTTGTGTGATTTAACATTTGAGCATACAAAGAAAGGATAAAATTTTATGTTATGTCTACATTGTTATTTTCTTGTTATAAAATGAATGATAAATGGTATCATTAGTTATTCTATGTTGAGAATGGATACTATTTTTATAGATACAGTACGTAAGGGGTGGCTACATACTTTTTGAAATGTGAAGCATATCTACCGTTGGATTAAAGAATGTTTATTGCTTTACTATATAGGATATAGATACTGCTATATTTTTCTTTTATAAAATATTTAAAAATTTCTATTTATTATTTAAATACTTGGTTGAATGGAGTGGGTTTCGACATGACTAATGCATACCCCTTCGCATTTCCCATAATGATAAGGGACTCCAATGCGAAAACTCTTGTATACACTTTACTCTATCCACAAGACTGATAGTTCCTCTGGAATTATGCAAGAAGAAATTATATGGGATTAGGTTGTAGAAATGGTCTTTTAATTGGACCTACCCTAATAACATTATAATTCGAGTATTGACACAATGAATGTATTATAGTTGTAAACCCTCATAGTAAATTGAGTTATAATTTAATGTTGTTGATATTGTTAAACTATTTATCTACCGGTCTACCTTGTTTATGATATGTTACTATACTAATAAAGTTAATTGTAAAAAATATTTTTTATATTTAGATAAATGAGATGACATGTTCATTCATACACACTTTTTTCACTATTGTGTTGAGACATCATAGGTGGTTCCCTATAGAGAATTAATTTTCACACCCTACATAGAAAATCTTGTGGGCATGAAACTCCACTTCATGAATTTCAAGAACCCACATGCATCCTAGTAACTTTGGGATTCATGTATTCTTGGCCATGTATGCCTTGGGGTGGTTTATAACCCATCATCAGGTTTGTGGTGACGGTGTGTTGGTTGGAGGTCATGTTTGGAACTTTATCTATTCCATTTTTAGTTTCTTTTCTTAAAACGTATTCGAATTTGATGTATTTATTTTACTATTTTTTCATTTTATACTACATATTGATTGGTCTTGTATTCATTCATTTGGAGAGTTATTCATTGTTTGTATCATTATTTATTTTCTTATAACTGGTTGGGCTTCAAGTTTATTTTTATCACGTATAATTTACTGGGGAGTCATTCTAGATTTATGGTAGAATCCATCTACAACTATCAATCATAGAAAAAACAGTAAATTATTCCCAAAATATTATATTAATATTTACAGTGTTAGTATTCATCACCCAAGGATTACAAAGTGATCCAAAGGGTCGTAGAAAGATGAATAGGCCATCACATGGGAATCCTTTTTAGGGTCTCTAAAAAATTGTTTCAAAGTGAAATTATGATGAAAAGTGTTTGAAATTTTCATATATAGGAGTTAAGAAAGATATGAATTGATAAATAACTGATAAAAAGGTTCCATGAACCACTTTATGTAGAAAAATAACGTTACATGGGGATATGTGAGTTCTCATAAGAAACTATATGTTTAAGTTACGTTTTCATTCACCTCTATCTAGTATTATATAATGGAACTTGGCAATTATATATTGGACTTAATAAAATTTCAACATTGGTTTTGGTTCATGCATCATGTTAAGTAGTAATAGGTTGGAACATGTAGGGTTCCATTCAAATTGCATACCCATCATTGTATGTTATATTACAGTTTAAAAAAACTAAGGTTTATATTAACTGAAACATCATAAATAAATTTTAATAATGTCTTTTATATGTAATTATATTTTAACAATCAAGTCAATATAAACAACTATTTATTTCCATTGACTAAGATAATTTTTATTTTTTCTGATTTTAGTATTAAGAATGACCCATGGTTTAAAATTATACCTTATTTTTCATCATGTTACATGTTTTATAGTGCTATCTGGGGAGCATGTATTATTTTTCTGTCTATATTCTACTACTCACCATGAAACCTTTTTTATTTATATTAAATCTCATAATTATGATCATGCTATTTAATTTCATATTTTTTTTATATTTCCAATAATTTTGATATCCTATTTGTGAAAATGTTTCTTATTCAATTTATATTGCTATTATTCTAGATTTTTTGAAAGTGATGTAGAAAAACATGCTAGTGAAAAAAATTTGGTGATGCCCATGGGGAACCGGTGTCATCTTGTACAAGTAACTAGAGAATTCTGTTAATGCCACCAAGTGAAGGAAATTTTTTTATAATATTATGTTTGATAAATTGTATAAAATGATTTAATCTAAATGCATTTAAATGGTTGTTACATTTGGAAAATGGTATTATGTTTACTTTTAAGTCTTTTTTTCTATGTTATTTAGTTTTGTAAAAAATTTGGTGTTTTCAAATTGTAATTTTAGTTTTGGGTTTTAGTGAAAAACAATTTTAATATAACTTTTTTTTTAAAAATAAGGATGTGTTTTTTTGAATGAAATTGTATATTTTGAAAACAAAATGGGAAAATGATTTTGAAAATTAATTCATTTTAAGTTATTAAAGGAAATGGAACACAACATACAACTACTTTATGATTCATATTTCTAAGCTCAATGATTTTTAACAGGTAAGCTAGTAAGTAATTATTATAAATATATTTTTATAATCGTTTTTTCATGTAATAATGGTGTATTTTAAAGTTAAATTAAAATTTAGTTTTTAAATAAGTAATAATTATTTTTATACAATTTTATTAATGAATATTTCATAATAATTGAAGAAAACAAAAGGTCATGTATGGGAAGAGATGAAAACGCCCTATGGTGGGATATATCTTAGCATATAACTGACTAATGATGGTATTTATATAGTTATAAAGATGATCATATATTATTTATTGTGATTTATTATAGTATTCTGGAGCCTTATTATTTGATTAGGAGTCATAAATTGAATGCTTAGTGTGTGATCAAGTTGTGTATTAGTGTTGTTGTTTTTGATACTTGAATATTGAGGTTTTTCATAATTTTGTTAGATTTAGGATTTATGAATTATAAACAAAAGGAATGTTTGCGATATTTTGTGAGGATTATTTTTGGGTTATGAAAAAGTGATATGATATCATATCAATGATTTTGGATTTGAAATGATTTTTATTTAGGGATTAGTGAATCTATAAGTTGTGAATCAATGGTCTAATAAATTTTTTAACGTTGAATTTGGAGACCTATTAGTATAGAATCATTGGGTAATCATATATTAGAAATTATCAAGAATTTTACGCTATATTATAGGGATTTTCTAATGAAATGTGTCCAAATTATAGTGATTAAGATGTTATTAAAGTCTTACTAATGAATATTAGAGAGTTAAAGTAGGGTTTTCTTTGATGTTTGTTTCTGATTCAGGGGTAATTTATTATTTTATGATTCTTATTTCAATTTAGTTGGTAGGTAATTAATTATTAGTTATTTTTAGTGAGGTTTGAGGCTTAGTAGAGATTTTGGATTTTGTGGTACCTACTAAGAGGTTTCTCCATCCATTTACAAATTTAGGTGACACTAGGTACCTTGTGGAAGGTGATGGTGTACCCATTGGACTGACCATAAGAATGGGTGTCTTGATAGTGACTCCACGTACTTGGTAGAACCAAAATGGGTACTTAGTAGGCTTGTCCATTAGTTTTTTCATGTGTGGGATTTTTGGTGTTTCCATCACCACCCTTATGTCTCATCCTTTATTATATTTTAATATTTATTTAATTATACTTGTAGGGATCCCTTATAGGACTCCCTTGGGCCTCCTCTTCCATATTATATTTTCCCTTGATTAATGGAAGATTTATTGTTGATTTTCACTTCAACACTAAGTAATTTCAAGATGAATTAAACTAGATCTTGGTGAAATTCATTTAAAAACACATTTGTTTTCTTCTATTCCATCAAAAAGGTTTATCTATGTTGGTTTCTTATCATTAATCACAATTTTTATTAGAGGAGATTGAGGTAAAACACACACACACATATATATATATATATATTTAATAATCTAGTATGTATTTTTGGAAATATCTCTTGGTTCTCTTTTGGGGTTTAGGTCATTATATTTTTGGAATAATTTTTGTGGTTAATTTCTTTTGGTTCCTGTTGTATTATATTATCCTTTGTTTAAAATTATTTTATAAATGGTTTCTACAGTGATGGAATTTGGTTTCATAACTGCTAGGTTATTTTTAGAGACAAATTGAATTCATAAATCCAACCCATTGTATTAGTTGGTGGTCTCATCTCTCCAAGTGATTCTTGGGCTATGATTAAAACATGATTGTATTTAGTTGTTCTAAATTAATAAATAATATTATATATATATTTGAATATATTAAATAAATTTTCTTATTGATATTTTTATATTATGGGTAAAATATTTTCAATAGGGATCATTTAGAAATTTGTAATGAAAACACATCCCCTCTAGAAAACATTTTATGATTCATTAAACCAGTTTATAATTTGATGATTCTTTATAAGTCCCAATTGTAATTAATTAATTTCCATTGGTATATAATTTAGTTAACATATTCTTAATTAATTTAAATAATCAATATTATCAAAATGTATTTTATACTTAAATTGATAAAAAAATGTTTTGAGATTAAATCCTTAGTTTTTTTAGTCTCAATTCATCTCAAGAATAAAATTTAATCCAAGATTATTTCCTTAGTATAAACCTTCTGCATCTGTTATTAAAAAATGAAGGATCACTTACTTGAATCCTAATAAAATTATATAATAGCTATCACCAATTTCCACATAAATTTGAAAAATATATATGTCAACAAAAAATACTTAACGTATGGTTAAGTGTGTGCTTTGGTGGAGATACTGTGGGTGGGTTTATGAAATGGGAATGAGTGATTCATTATGAAAAGTCAAATGGTTTGAATTTTTATCTTCCTTGAAATTTGAAAACTATCATAAGTTTTATATGGGTTTGAGGTATAAGATTTTTCCAAAAGACTATTTTGAAAATGGTTTCCTTTGACGTTGATTTAATAAATTTGACCGCCCTCTTTATTCATTTCATTGTTCTTTTGAATGTTCTAAAAACTAATGCTTCTAATAAAACACATACATTCCCTTTTAAAACATGGTTACTAAAATGAAATTTAGTTATGTTAATGGAGGGTTTTAAAAAATTTAGTGTGGGTTGGGCTATAAAATTGACCATGAAATTACACAGTTGAATTAAATAACCCTTTATAAACTTACACCTCTATTTTTAACCTATTACATACCCATGTTAACCCAATAACTATAACTATTATGAGTGTTTTAGTACAATGTTTGGTTTGTGTAAACCTTCTTGGAGAGATTCTAATGAATTGCCATTTTCCTTATATGAAATTCTTCTAATGTGTCTTAAAAGTTGAGTATATCAAATAAATTTTGTTCAATTAGGCCAGGGATAACTTTTAGGAATTCTTATATGCTTTATTAAAATTTTGGAAAGACATTTTCTCTTTCCATTCTTGAAATCCTTATTGGTTGATTTTATACTGGTAGGATTTTATAGTTTTTCATATTGACTAGGGGAAAAGTTTTATGTTGTGACAAGCATGTTATTACCTTGATCTATAAAGAATGACAATTGATATCAGTAATCATGTTTTCTTAATCATGTATAATATTTTTATAGATAAAACTCACTATATAAGGGCTACCTAACAAATTTATGAAATGTAAAACATGCCTATTATTTCCAAAGATCTTATTCATTACATGATTAATATAGCATATAAAAGATGATATATGTTTCAATTACAAAAAGATTAAGAAGTTATTATAACCAATGACATATACTGTTTATTGGGATGGATTTTGAAACTATGTACTGCATACCCCTCTCCCTTTCTTCAAATGGGATAGGTCCCCAGTTCCCAAACTATGGTATACACATTCCCCTATCCAAGGCACAAAGGTTTTCTTTTAACTGAAATAGGTTGAAATTCTAGATAATAAGTTTTTAGGGATGAGTATATTATAGGAACCGACCAAATCATATTACATTTTGGGTATTGGAACATAATAGGTCATACCTGTATGCTTCCTATCAGTATTAGGAGTTAAGGTTTGGAGTTGTTAAATTTATTCATGCTAGCTCATTGTTGGATTTTTTTTATATTATTTTGTTGATTTATTTTTATACTATACTCGTGGTTCTATAGGTGACGTTATCTGGTGTATATTTGTTTTTGGATAGTCCCAATAGTGATGATGGTGTTTTGGCCATAAATATATCGCTGAGTTTCCCAAGGATTTCGTAGTTGGGGTTACCTATTTTGTAGTGATGAAAAAGCATTGGTGTATTGATTTAATATTCTAACTCACTATAGTTCATTATATCATTGATGATTGTTTTCCAATGGTGAGGATAGTTTAACTCTATTTGGCAGGGTTATAGGTAGTGATGTTTATTTTGATGGTCTTGTCCTTTTTAGTGATATGTGTAACATTAGAGCCTGGCTCACTAAATGAATTATTACTAGACTGGTTCACCATGTTCCTCAGGCTTGCCTTCCCATATATCAGAGGATACAAACAAGTTGTAAGGGTATGAGAGTTTAGAATTGGGTGATTATTCCCTTATTATCAGTGTGTGTAAAAACACTAAATAAAAATAAAAAAAGACAAAAAATCTAGAAAAACACCACAAAAAGTAATGTTATGAAAAATAAATAAAATACTATATATAATAAAAAAAATAGAATTCCATATATACCAAGTAGTAGATCCCTTTTTCGGATCACAAACGAAGAGTAAAAAAGAAAAAAAATTAAAACTAAGTAAAAAAATCCTATCCCCAATTAATCTGGATTCTTTCTTGACCACATCGTTAAACTCTGAACAAGGATTCCAAAACCATTCACCAACTTTTGGACTTACCTAAAACTTGAACACATGAATAATAATTGTATCTTATTGGGTTTCTAAGTACCATGGTGTTCTGATTAGGGTTTGAGTATTAATCATTACGCCACCATCAATGTAATCAATCAATTAAAACAGACAACAAATCAAGTGTATGAAAAACATCTCAAGATAAAATAGTATAATAACCAGTTTTAAAAAATTTAAAAGTATATAAATTAAACAATACCTAAACTCTAGGGCAAGGTTTTCCACTATAATAGTTCTTACATAATTCATCTAGTGTTAGGTGTCTCTGAGTTCATCTTGATGATTTCTCCAACCCATCTCCCACCGAGTGTAATATACCCACTCCCAAACAAAAAAATTCTACCCTAGGGATGTGTTCATCATATGTTAACCCAGCATTAATGTATACACCCATGGGTGATGTTCAAATAAAGTTTAACCATCACCAATGTATCCAAATTTGGGTGTGTTCACCACAGGTTTCCACCAAAATTATTTCCACTATAGGGCCATGTTCACCTCACGTTTAACCATTACAACTATATCTACTAGGGGGAAATGTTCACCCCGGGTTTAAAAATCCCAACCAAGAAATTTTTCTTACATTAAAAAATAAATACACTTATCATCTATTTACCAACTTATAAAAAAATCTTGATATAAGGGAACCTTGTAACATTTCTATTCCCATTTCCAAAATAAGATTTCAAAATATTTTACAAAACACCACTTCTATAAATAATAATTTCAATTACCAAAATCATGTCATAAATAAGTTTTCTTAGTTTTTCATTCAAAACCAACCTCTATTTCCATTTATAATTCTCGTTCCTAACCTCTATTTTAAATTCCATACCAAAATAACCCCAAACTAGCACTTCAAAATACCGGTGCTTTAAAATTAGAAACATATTTTTTACAAAACATATCTTAACATTATGTTGTTTCAATTCAAAGGTCAAATCCAATTACAATTATCAATGGTTGTGAAACTATATTAAACAACTATAAATTCAAACTATGTTTCCTATTTTACCATATTTAACATAATTTGGGCATATGCTGTCATTAAGGCTTTTCAAGGCTATTTTCCCTACTAAACATTAAACTTAAATCCCCATTACCTAAGGTCCCAGGAGTATTAAATAGATTTTTTAAAAATGGAAAACTTGAATTCAATAATTTAACTTAAATAAAGTCAAATTATAGTTTATCCATTATTATTTCACCATGAATTCACTAAAAAAGAAAATAAGATCAGTTAGATTAAAGGGACCACCTATCTCAACCTTTGAGAGACCCAGTAATCTGATTTCAACTTTTGGTCCAACCGAAAATGATATAAATCAATGAAGTTGAAAATATAACTGAAAATATGGAAAAACAAATACAAATGGTGAAATACCACTTGGCATCAATATAAGATAAAAATAGAAGGTATAGGATGAGTAACCATACTTCAATATAGCCAACACATGTGGAAGAATTGAAATTCCCATAAAATTGAAGAGATCCATAGAGGAAGAGGGGAGGAAGAGAGGGTCCCATATGGAGATAAAAATGGAATGAGATAACCAAAAAAATTGGGGTAATAAGGAATTAGGGAGAGTGGGTGAAATGACCCTCCCCCTTAGAAAAAAACCAGGCCCACATCGGCTCGCGATGCTGTAATCACTGGCCAACCGGTGAACCCAAGAAGATGTACTTCCCTATTGGAAGGCCACTGATAATCTATTGGCCTCCTTCTAAATATCTAGTGGAACTAAAACACCTCGGATGCATGACATGATCATCTATTGAGATTCCGGTACACCATTGTGACCTCATAAATTCCTAGAATACCTCATTGTTCAAAATGGATTTGTTGAGTTTCTCCAACCCTCAAAATTATGTTATTTTACCCATTTCAAAATCCATCCCATGTACTATTTAAATGTTTGAAATTCATATTGAATTCAATTTTTTTATTGAAGTGAGGCATTAAAAACTCCCCACCATAATTATTCTCATCACCTAAAAGTCATTGTTGTCACTGATCTACTCCTATTGAACCATTTCAGTCACCAAAACAGGGTCTAATGACCCCATTGCATTCTTGAATGGCTAAACCATGTATGATGCACATATATCAATTTATGGTGCACTGAATACCAAAACATGGGCCAACACCCATACCCACCACTAAAACAAAAAAATAGAACTTCTAAGCCCATATGTACCAAAATAACAATAAAGTCATCATTAAAACACTCATTGACCCTATGGCTCTCCACTCTATTAAAATCATTATACGACCAAGATTTTATATTTTTGGGTGAATCCACCATCAAAATTTCCTATTGAGACACCACTCCCATTTTCTAATGACACATCCAAAGTAATCCTCAAATCACTACACTGAAACCTCCATGAGGACACCAATTAAATGTTAGAACTAGACCTCTTCAACGAAGGTCCAATGTGGGATGGATTAATAGAAATCACCCCTTAAAAATATTAGAACATACATATTTTCCATGAAAATCTTATATTTATTCCAAAAAAACATTTTTCATATCTAAAAAGAAATTTCAAATTTGGTTTGAAATTTAATGTATATAATTTTATATATGAACACAAGTCGAACCATCCTTTTATAACTCTTGTAAAAATAATCAACTTCCACTATTGACCAATTATCAATTTTTTTACCATGATTCATTTATTCTTGGAAGAATCCTATAACCCCTAGAACATGGTCATGGTATTCCTTACCCAAATTGGGATGAGATTTATATGTTATATTCCCAATCATCCAAAACTGTTGTGATGTATTATTGTACACACATGAGAACTTATGATTCTTTCACCATTAGATCATTTTTGATCCAACTTGATCTCAAATATGGTTCTCAATATTGGTAAACCATGTCATATAATTTCCATGTTGGAATTCCCTGAGGAATCCTACTAATTATCTCGCATGTTACTCATCAGAATCATGAGGCCACCATGAACATTCCACAACCATATAATCATGTATGAAACACTTCCATAATGAGAGTAATACAGAGTGTCTGAAACATCTCTCCCCACCATATGATTTTATTATCATAGCTTTACTAGGGAAACACCCAAGCACTACAACCCACATTCCATTTATCACCAAACTCAAGGACTGTACATGGCTATCTCACTCTAACCTAAGAAAAAAAAATCAACTACTTTCCATTTTAAGCTTTTGAGAATGACATTCCTAACAACCTTTGATATTTGATTCATAAAAATTATATCACTATATGTTTATACCATGGAACAAACACGTTTCACTCTTTCAATCCACACTCATCCCATTCATCAAACCATGATACCTCTATCTGGGTCAAACCAAAGGGTCCATGCCACCATGCTTCGATCCCTATATGATTCCACCCCACTGTAATGAAATATCAAAATTTAAAAGGTCCACATGCCTCCCTACCAAAAATTATATCATCAAAACTCAATAACCTATACAGAAGGGGGACTGATCATATGAAATCTTTTACCAACTCATGAATCTCTACCAAAAAAGTTTTGATCTAATTTTCCTAGAGGCAATTTCACCACTACACTACTTTTGATACTCTAATAACCCAAAGGATTTTCCATTAATCATAGATGATAATTATTACCAATAAAATTCATAAACCCCCCACAAATAGAACATCTATATTGCATTATTCTCACCATAAAAAATGGTTCATACTTCTATGACTCCAAATGACACAAACCAACGACATTGTGCGTCTCTGGCAGGCATCTTCCACCTCAATATCATCAAAACCCATGGGTTACAAACTTCTCTGTAACAATTTAACTACGCAACTCAAGATCCCCCAAGTCAGGAAATAATGATTAGATGACCACACACTCAATGAAGAATCCAAACATCCCTCAGGGAATGTCAGTCTCATTGAGAGGTATCCTAAGTTCATTCATCCAAAAATCATTTAATTCGTCATGAGTTAATCCTAAACACATATCCAACCAGCGTACCATGCATCATTACTTGATTAAAAGTGTTTACCAACACTTCATTAGCCTTATAATCATTTCCTAGGGTCAAAACCAAGTACTATATCTAAATAGTATCAAGACAATAAGGTTAGGGATCTGAATGATCCCGAACCTCCAAAACCAGCCTCAATACTAAAACAAACGATATAAGGTACATAAAATGTAGAAAATAAAGTGTAAAACCCCACCCTTACCTAAAAATTGAATGAAAATCCCATGCATCAATCCTCCAATACAATACATCTACCCACACCTCACATATCTAAAACACACACAACACCGGTGTAACCCATCTCACAGATACCTTTAAACACCAGACACATCGTATCATCACTAATTTGAGACACACTCAAAAGGACACTAGGCTCTCAAACCTATCCCCTTAAGTAAAGACTCACACAAGCTACCACATATGGGTTTTAATCTAATCCCCATTCCAAAAAACACGAAATATAACATTCCAAAGATAACAACTTACTATAGTCCTATTCTCATAGAGAGAACCATTAACCAATGAACTACATGGAAACACCCCCATTATAGAGTATAACACATCCCCTAAGGGTCCTACAAAATTATGATATGAGGATGTATCTATAAACATCAAGGTAATTGTCTAATAGAAGGTACAATAGACACTATACCACTATCTAATACACCCAATCCATCAAGGTCTCATAATATACATCCTATGGTTTTAACCCCCATGATCTTTATCTTTTCCAAAAATACTCGTACACATGGCCAAACCATAGAATATGGGATACTCATAACCATTATTTCTAAAGTTCCCATCATTAATCATATACTTTATTTGAACTTCACATCTTAAAACCAATGGATTTAATTTTTTATATTCTTTATTTTCTCGATTTTTTTTAAATTCTCATGATTTATTTGATTCACATTATCAAATTGGTTTTATAGAAATAAATTCACTATTTTTAGGATAAAAATACTTGTAGTTTGTTTACTTACACTTTATTTAACAAAAACCATTATCGAGTTATTCATTTAAACTTGCATATTTTCTTTAAGTCACTTGAGAAGTTGGTCAAGTAGAATTCCATCATACATTTTATATGTGGAAAACATCATGTAAATGAATATAGAAAATTTAAATACCAACTCCTCTCAAATATTTAAATCCATTTTCATATATAAATTACTAGAATACATAATCCACAGACAATAAATAAAACAATGACACATGTGAATTCAAGAAACTAACAATCACATGTAATATGCAAATGAATCATCAATACTATGTTTCTATCATGATGCATGAACAAAAACCCTCTCCAACCATACTATTATAGAGTAGAAATCCCATAAATCAATAACATCAAACAAATTTGTACTACTCAAGGTGAAAATAAATCAATAATAAAAGTTTAAAGCATGAAAAGTAATTCCAATCCCTATAAACATAGTTTGCCCCCATAGACGGGGCCTTAAAATAAATACAAGAGCTCATTAACAAACTCCTATAATATCCTAGTCTCTTGTATACTAATACAAAATCAAAATAAAAAAGGAATCAAAAATACCTAATTGAAATATCCCAATAAAGATCACTATTTAAATAATAACTAGAATGGTTCACCACTTACCTTAGTCATGCCTACCCATTTCTTAGAGGCTACTGACTAGTAGCAAGTGCAAGAGAGGATACTATTGGGAGATTATTCCCTAATTATTATAGTGTGAAACAAAAATAATAAATAAATTAAAACAGATACATAATACAAATAAACATCACAACTAATTAATCAATGGTAAATAAACACAAAACCAGATAAAATAATAAAGTAATATTATATACATAACAAACCATATTCCCCATGGGTGGATAATCTATAAGTTGTACTAAAAAAATAAAATATTTAAATAAATTTTCAATATCATATCCCTAAATGATCTCAAGAACTTCTTGGTATAATGATTAAAATATTTCCATGGAATCTAACAACACACAAAAACATGTGGATCATCCCAAAGATTATAACTTCAAACAATAATAGTGTCTTCTTAAGAACTCAAGTTCCTTGGAAACCTGATCAGGATGTGAGTATAAATTAGTAGGTCACCAGCAATGACATCCCCAAATAAAACTTATCTAAAAATCAATTTCATATAAAAAATTTCAATCTAATAAAGAAAAAATCCAAATTTTAAAACATTTAAATGTAAATTACATAAAATATTGATGGACCTAGGGGATAGGTTTACCCTAGGAATGGTACATACCTAGTTTATCTAGTGATGGTGCATCTTTGAGAACATCATGATTATCATAAAAATCCATCTATCACCAAGTGTAATTTACACATCCCCAAACAAATCAATTCCACCCATAGATCAAGTTAACCCCATGTTTAACCACCACAAATACGTAAACATGAGGCATTTGTTCACCCCAGCTAAAACATCAGGAACATTCCCACCTAGGGTATGTATGTACATCAAGTTTCACTATCAGAACTACATACACTTGGGGGACATATTTACCTTGTTTTTTACCATCAGAACTACATACAACAAGGGCCATATTCACTCTAGTTTTAACCATCACAACGAAGGAATTTCATGTAATTTAAATGTAATACATACATATATAATCAATTTCCAATCACATAATACATAAATTTATGACATAAAATAATCACATATAATATCCATTCTCATTTCCAGAATACCATTCCTGATTACATTTCAAATCCCCATTTCCAGAAATACAGATTTCAAATATATAAAGAACGTCATCAATGCCTTTTCCCATTTTCCATTTTAAGATCTACTTAAATTATCATTTAAAATTCATATTCACAAAAAAAATTTAAAATTATATCCCATAACTACCCCAAGTGATATTTTAAAAATAATATTACTTAAACATTATCTAATTATTTTTTACAAAAAACATCTTACCATTATGTTTTCCAATTATAATGTTAAAATGATTTACAATTACTGATGGTTTAGAAATTATATGCCACTAAAATTGATTCAAACCATGTTCCCTCTTATAAATTATTTAACATAATCTAATATTATAACAAAATAGATCCTTTTCATGGTTATTTCCCCCACTAAAAATGTCAATTGAGTTAACATTACCTAAGGTCTAAGGCTTGTTAAATGTGACATTTAACTACAAAACACATTAACTAAAATTTTTTATTTAAATGAATTCCAAACAAGGTGAATCCCACATAACCGTACTATGAATACACATAGAAAAAAAGGAAAGTATAGGGGTTAAATTAAAGGGACCAAAAAACTTATTCTTAGAGAGACCCACTCATTTGATATTGGTTTTTGGTTTGAGAAAAAATGATCAAAATTGATGAAGAAGTCAAGCACCATGATAGTTGGGTAAACCCACATAAATTGAGAAATAACACTTGATAGTGAGAGAAGAGAAGAATATAAGGCAGAGTATGATATTTTTACCTCAATATCTCAAACTCATCTAAAGGAAATATAAATAAACAATAATAGCAGATATCCACGGAGGAGAAGAGTAGAAAGAGAGGGGATCCTAGGTGCTGGAAATAATTTATGATAATCAAAATATTATCTTAAGAAGGAGGGGGTTATGAAAACGTTTCCCCCTTAGAAAATGATCCTAGAACACACTGGCTAAATGGTTATAGGCACACTAGCTAGAGGATGGTCACATGCTGAATTCCTATCATAATGAAAGGCCACATGTTAGCCGGTGGCCTCGGGATAGCTTGGCAGTGGCCTCTGACGATCAATATGGTGGTAATGAAGCCCCTTGGATACATTCCCTAATCACATATAAAGCTTATTGAACACCTTTGAGACATATCAAACCCTGATATTCCCTTAATTCTTGTCAAAAATGGAGATTTTGAGGGGTTCCAACAATCATAATTTTATTTTTCTTCCATGTTAAAAATTTAGACCATCCACTATCTAGTTGGTTTAAATTCATCTTGAAATCAAAATGTATATATAGAAATAAGGTATTAAAACATGTGTTTTTCTTTATGATAGATTTTTATGAGTAATTAGTCTCATCAATGTTGACGAGATACATGTAGTTGATAAAAATCTATTTGGGGTGATGAATTGGAACTAGGAATGAGGCATGTGGTGAGAATATTAGATCATAGATTAATTCATCAACCCATTATATTAACTTCCAGATCATCCTTGTTAAAAATTTGAATTTTTAATTTTTATTAATGGATTAATGTTTGGATTGTTTTAAATTTTTTCATGTTTGAGTGTTGTTTGGTTATAGAAAATTATTAGGTTCCCACTCTACTAGAAAAGTGAACTTATTCAAATTAAAAAATAATAGAATAGAAGAGTAGATATGTTCAGGACAACTATCATTTTTAACTATTTTCCGGTGGAATGATATATAATGGATTAATGATATTTTTGGTCACACCTTGTAAAAATACTATAGTGGAAATACAACTCCACTTCATATATTTCATGTTCCCCCAAGTATACAAGAGGATAAGAATATTTTTTGATTTCTTTTCATGTATTCTTTAAAGTGGGTTAGATTCTGTGATTGTGTTTCTGTCGATGGTTTGGTGGTTGGAGGGTGAATTTAGATTTTTTACTCATTACACTTTTAGTATTACCCTTGTTAGATAATTATGTGTAATCCGTATTCTTATTTATTTTCTTATGAATTTTTTGTTATAGGATTATATTTTTATATATTTGACTTATGTGTGAATCATGGTAGATTCCATATAGAATAAAAATATGAATTTAAATAATAAAAAGTAGGTAAATTATTCCCCAAACATAATATTAAGACCAGAAATACATGTTCCAAGCCTCTAGGGACTAGGGATTTCTCTTGGCATAATATCACTCTTATTCGAGCATTGTAAAAGTATCTAGGATAAGGTCACAACAAAAGAGTCACAAATTGGTGTGAGAATTTTATTACTATCTCCTTGAAGTTCTCTCGATACTTAGGAGTGTATTATCCACATTTTTGGGAGAAATTATAATTCTCAAAATATAAATTCCCTATTTTCATCAGTGGGATATAATTTTATAGAAATATCCTTTCAAAATCATCTCATGTGGTCATCGAGTAAAAAATTATGTACTTGATCCAATATTTAGTGTGATAATTTAGTTAAAAAATAAATCCTATAAGAATAATTTCATTTTAAAAAACTCTATAATTATCAACCACGTAATAAATTTATATAAATTTAGATAGGTATCTATGATGGTGTTCACTTTATAGACCATAAAAATATCAATAGTTTCGAATCAATTGAATAAAACATGGTTGCAGCTGAAAATTGATAACTTTAATCAGAATCGTCATAATGTTAGGGACTACTCAATCAATCGAGAGGCTTCTATAATATTTTCCTAGTATAGAAGTAGTGAGAGGTGTGTGGATTGATCTAAAAATATAACATATAATTATCCCACTCAAGAATTTAAAATTTCTATTGGTTACAAACTATGAACATATCAACGTAAAAGAAAGTAAAAGAGAAAAAAATTTAAACACTCATAAGTTAAACATAAAACTGTGATAAAAAATCCAATCAAAAAATAAAAATAAGGATGAATTATAACCATGAAATGGTGTTAGGATAATAATACCTATACTCCTTTAAAAATAAATTCAAAGGATATAATAAATTTATTTTTAGGGAATGCCTCACTGTCATCCCAAAGAAGATGATGGATTGTTAACCAGATAAAAGGTATACTAGTTTTAAAACAAGAGATTTATTGATCAATCCAATTATAAAATACAAGTTCCAAACTCTAGAAATTATTTTTCAAAATATCAAAAATAGATGACTTTATCCTCAGGATCCTCTTCAATAATTCCAATTGGAAACATGTTTTGATCCCAAAATTGATGAAATATATTCTTTTATGATAAATAATTCTCAGACAGAGAATCTCATTTATCTCATATAATCATAAGTAAATAGTTAAAAAATAAAAACACAGATATTTATCAATGAACCCTCACAAATTTTATTTGTAATAAAACACTAAAAGAAAAACACAATTAAAGGATATCAAATCAACTAAGGTTTTTAGAATATCTAAAATATAAATAATTTTTACTGAGGTTCTAATAATTTTTTGTGTAATATTTGTTTCTTGAAGAATCAGTCTGAATATATATGCATCATAGTTAAAAAAGTATCCATGTTTTTTAGGCATGATTTAAAAATATCTTAATCATCTCACAAACTTCTATATTTTTTAATTTCAATATGAATTTAAAATTCTATAGAAATTACATTCATTAAAATCATCTTATTATAACATAGTGAATTAAAAGTTAAGTTTTCATGAAAATATAACTAAAAAAATGTCAACTAAGTACAAGTAAAAATGTAGTGTGTTTTACATAATTAGAACAATGGGTTCAAAAGTTTTAATTTTATAGAAATGAATAAATGTATAGCATATCAAGTCTATATCTTATGGTTCTCACCAGGATCCTTCAATAATGTTCCAAATATCACCATTCTAATTATTGGGTACTTGGCCTACCATCAGTGATCTTCAATGTCAATAATTTTGGTTCTTAGTCAAGGGGTTTAAGTCCAATGGTTAAATTATATCTAAGATCCTTGATCAAGGGTATGGGGTGTGACTCATTAAACTAGTAAATTCATTGAAAATAGGTACAATACACATATAAAAATATAAAAAGTATAACAAATATAAAAAAAATAACAATTGTTGAACTAAACAACTGATAGTATAATTTTTCCCATTTTTATAGCTCCAATCTTAACCACATCCCTAAAAACACTATCCACAAACTAAGCATAATTCATTATAAAAATATTGCATAATAATGGAAAGAATGGGGTTGATCCACTAGGAATGTGTCATAGATCATAGTCTAATTAATCTTTCATAATTATTCATTGAGATATTATAAATTTAATCAATCAACAAAATATTTTAAAAAAAACCAGTTCACAACAACCAAAACACTATTATTTGAAGAAGATACAATGTATTTATTTCATATATTGGAGTTTTATAAAAATAATCATTTCATTAAATTATGGATTATAATGATAAACTAGTCAAGATATTACTTGAGAATAGATAATTTATATTTTTTCAATTAAAATTATCACAAATTCTTTTATTTTAATCCCTTATAGAAAAAAGATGCTAATTAAACTGCAGTTTGTTACGATCCAATCTATAGAAAATAAAAAGAATAAAAACAACTCTCAGAACTCCATCCATCCCTAACACACTTGTGATCCTCCCATAATTGTTCATCTCTTGAAATAAAGTAAGGTAATCAAATATAAATATATTATAACATGATAACAAATCAATATATTAAATCCATAAGAAACAGACATAAGTAAACAATATATCACCATTATTTTTCTCCTAACCCGTCATCCCTTAAGAGACTACTCACTCATAATAGAAATTAAATCCATAATGAATTAGAAATTGATATGAAGATATAGGTAAAACATGTAAATATATGATAAAACCAAATGAAACATGAAATAGAAGTTTTAAAACTCAACTATCATTAATAAATTTGATTTTATAAACCAACAATAATAATCTCCATTTCTTATCTCTCCCAAGAAGAATCAAAATCTAAAAAAGTCTCCATGATCTCAAAAAATTGAAAAACATAACATTTATATATATATATATATATATATATTCCTGTACTATGTTATGACATGAGAAAATAATCTTTGTATAAAGGTTATTTCCCTAAGATATATCTCCTAAATTTTATTCTGAGGTGCCATTAACATGAAAATAAAAATATGATTATGACATAAAGATCACATCTCATATTATTCAATCTTTGAATCACTAGGGATCATGATTAAATTCCATAGATATTTTGGATGTGATTTAAATTTCAAAACTCCATCTCAGACCAATTTTAATATGGTGAGGCTTATGGTTATGGCATATAATGCTAATGATTCACTATTTGACTCTTATTTTTTCCATATTGAATCATGAAGGAATGAATCATGGAATAATGACTTATAATCTCCTCCAAAGTTATTCTTGCATAATAAGCTTTTGGCATGGGGACTCTCATCATGGTGAAATGGTTTTCTCCATTAAAATTCCACGTTACCCATTTTTAGGCCAATAATTCATGAAGATTTGGGTTATAGTGAAAAGTATCCTCTCTAGTAAATATTCAAGGACATATAATTACACATACAAAACCTTTATTATGGTGTGATAAGTATTTATTTTACCTTGAAATTTTGAAAATTATATATATGTACATTTTTTTGTGTATCGATTTATTTTATATTTTCCCCTTTTTCTTAAATTTATACAACCTCTTCAAATACCATTTTATTTTGGAGTGAATTATTGTGGAATAATATTCCTATAATCCATTTATTTTTTCTAATGTTTCTGAAAACTTATCCAACCTATGATATCCTTCATAAATCCTTTAAAATAGAAATAATTTAGCTATATTTGGTTAATTTGAATGTTAAAAACATAGAAAAGTACTATGAATGATTTTTTTGTTAGGGTTATACATTGAGAGATAGGAAACTAACCCCCACATTTATAGAAAAGGCATAAGCTTCATGTTTTATGAGTATTTTGACCCAATGTCTATATACCTATATCTCTTTACTCAATAAACATTAATTTTATCATAAATCTAACAAAAAATACATTTAATCTATATTATAACTCTATTGAAGCTCATAAATAATAAAATTGATGTCAAGGTAGATGTAAAAAAGGTGTTATATTTTCATACCTAGAATTTAACAATCATATACATGGTATAAAAATTTATAAGATGGTATTTAAATAATTTTTACTCATGAATAAAATATCCATGTTATATAAAAAATTAAATTGCTTGAAATTTTAAAGTGGGATTTAAAAAATAAATGAAAAATAAATTTTTTTACATGTGATTTAACAAATTTAGATAATTTTACTAATATATATCTCTTTTTATACATCATAAAATCACATATATTCTGCACATAACTAAAACACACATGATACTGTAGGTTTCTAAGAAATTTTTTTATTTGTTTTTCAAAAACCATGGATTTCCACCATGACAAGGGAGAGATTTCCAAAAATGGTTTTGATCATAGTCTAACATAATGTAACATGATATTTTAATTATTTTATCTCACCAAGACCCATAAATTATTATAATCCACCATGGCATGGATGGTCATTATAGTGGGACATAAATAAACCCAATTTTATAATTAGAAAACTATATTTTATTTTTATTAAAGGACAAAAGTTTCTATAAAATAATGTAATTTTATAGAATGAGGACATTTAGACAATACCATTTAAGAGATAAACATTACATACTATCACATAGTTTTATTCCCACAACTATGGTGGTAGAAAACTCTAATATTTTAATATTGGTTATCATTAAATTAGTTCATTACTAGAACAGTTTATCATACCACTGATGGGTTTCCTAGGAAATCGATATTCAAATAAGAATTAGAAGAAAAAAATCATTCAAATTTTTTCTAGGATCGAAATGAACAAGATGAAATAAGAAAACTCTAAAATAAACATACCTAACTATACATGTTTCTAATATTCATTGGAAATGAGTTTGATAAATATCCATAAACAACTGCCAATAGGTTCTTACCAGTATTTGTATCCATCCACCACTAAAATTAGTAAAACCTTTGGTATGACCCCTTATACAGAACAGTGTTCTAAAACATCACCCTCAAATTCAAATGAATAGTATATAATTGAAAAGTTTTTTGACTACGGGGAATGAAATTATTTTATAAAATGAGGTTCGAGAATGATCATTTTGTAACCACCATACTTTAATGGGGGATATTCTTGGTTCTTCGATGTTTCATAAGTTAATAAATTTTTAAATCATTTAGCTTCCACATCATTGATTAATACAATTTTTAAACTACTTTAATGATCAATACGTTATGTACACATCATCAAATTAAATGTTAACAACTAAAGGACCCTCATAGTCATCTTTCTAGAATCATCTTAATGAAATAACATGACATTATATAAGATAACTATGATATGGTATAGGAAAACATGAGAGTTCACATACCATGACATTGTGGCATTCCCCACACCATGTAATTTGAATTAGTGAAAAATATTCAATAGATTACACTTATATTTTTTTACTTATATTCTCCCTATATTTTTATTCACTTCCCTGGATCTAAAATGCACCAATATCACCAAATAGAATCTTATCATCCACATGATTGCTTATTTTCATTAATAATATGACATGACCTATCATGTGGTTGTTGGAAATATTCATTATAATATAAAGCGTGACATATTTAGGGCCACTATGGCGTGGTTCATGTTATCTTATGGTTCTTGAAACCATATCATAGTTTTTATATTATATTGATTTGATATGTCATTAATAAACCAATCTTATAATGATTATCATGCTTATTATACTTAGTAACACATTATAAGATGATATGTAGAAATATTATTATTAATTAAAGGAGTTTAACAATCACATCATCAATGAGTGTTGTTACAATG
This sequence comes from Viscum album, assembly GCA_963277665.1. Lineage (NCBI taxonomy): Eukaryota > Viridiplantae > Streptophyta > Magnoliopsida > Santalales > Viscaceae > Viscum > Viscum album. The sequence continues at coordinate 559,813,019 of OY728138.1, forward strand.
AGTTTCAATAGATGAAATGTAAGGTTTTACCATTTAAAAGTGTTTTAATTTCAATGAATCGAACATGATACTACATTTAATGAAGGAATTATATAAATTAGAGTTCATGGATGTCATTTGTAAATATTAGTGATCATTCACATGGTCACATATATCTGAATTAATTTCTCTTTATTTACATTTTATGAGGTGTTGTTAGCACATATTTGATGGAGTAAGGGTATTACTAAAGAGTTCAGTGATTCATGTGGTTGGTGGATTCTATTTTAGGTATGAACAGATTGGTTGTTTGTAAGGTATCATAATCAATATCACTATTTTAGGGCGTTTAGCATGGAAAATGAGGTATGCATACTTTATTTTTTTCATTTAATATTATTTCTTCTAGTCCTATATGATCATTTATATTTTTTTGTTTTCTTCCATTGTTTATGGTTTTTGATATTTCCCACAAAACGTTTTAGTGATATAAGATCTATTACTTATGAATAGTTGATAATATAAAAATAAGTAAATTAGAAAATTCTTGGATTTTTTCTAGAAGCTTTAATTATGTTGAAAACCCACTTGTTTATTTATGATGTTTTTTTAGAAGAATTGATTTTTTAAAAAATTCATGTCATGATTTGTAGATAATTTTAGAAAAAATGGCATGTTTTTTTAAAACATGAAATTATTTTTTTATTTAAAAACAATGTATCATTTTAAACATTAACACATTTTAGTTATATCACTAAACAGTTGTTGTTTATAGAAATAATATTTCCATGAAAATATTCATGGTGAATATTTATTAATAAATTTTTATGGTAAGAGAATAAAAAATGTCTTATGTTGGCATATTACGTCGTGGCTCAAGGTATGAACTTCAGGATATTTATTATTCAAAATAGAAAGGGTAGAAAAACTAAATCATTGTTATTTGGAAATTAATCCACATGGAATTAAAAAAATATCAAAATTGTTTCCAATAAAATTTATAATTTTGTTATGTTTTTATATCTATAGTTAAATATATGAATTATTCATTTATTTATAAAACCATTATTTGTGTATATAATGGTTTTAGTCATTTGAATGTTATATTATTTATTAGAAATTGATTTAAATATTTATTATATTTCTCATTCCATTTACATAAGAGTTACATGCTATTTAGGATATAAAACATTTAGTAATATTTGTTGTTTATGATTTATACATATTAGAGTTTATATTTGATCAATGGAATGTAATAATTTAGGTTAGACTTTATACTGGCATATGGGCTTTGGCTATGTCTCAGAATAAAGAGGAATGGCTACCTATCACATAATGTTTCTTATTATAGGGATTTCCATTTCAAATAAGTATAATATTTTTCATGAATTTGTTTTATATAAATTATATATTGAATGAATTTGGATATGTATAAAATTAGTTCAATTTTATTAGTACATATTTAACACAAATCATGGGTTTTATAAATTGTTATAAATTTATATGTTTGAAATATATTAATTTGGTTAAAGGAAAAATATTTAGAAAATTAAATCCTTAAAGGAGGGTATACATATAAGAATAAAATGAGATATAAATATTGCATAGGATACAATAGTTTTTCATGATATTTGTATGATTCATATGCAAATGGAGAGACTAAAAAAACCATAAATATAAAAAATATGAGATTTATTCCCACGAAAACACTAGTCAAGGCCATGATCATTCAGTACATGTGACATTGAATTTTAGTTTCACAAGATAAATCTTCTATATAGAAAGAATATTATGGTTATCATAAAAAATTTAATACTTATATTTGGTATAATCTTTAGGTTACAATTAGTTTGGTGACTCTAATAATTAAGTTTCTAAGAAAAATACTTGTGTTAATTAAAATAATGAACCTAGAAAGGAATTGACATTATAAATATAAAAGATTCATATGTAACATTATTGAAATGAATTTTTATGATATATAATTAGGGATTAGTTTATCATATTAACTATTTTATGTCATCATGAAATATGGATCTTGGATCCCTAAATGGATATGATGTATGCAAACATCATTTTTAATTAGTGTACATTGAATAAAAGTTCTTATCAGAATCATATAATATAAGATTTTAACCCAAAGATATGTATTATTATTAACATTAACATTCTTATTGATCCTTTTTTGAGATATCTTATAGGTAACAACTATAGTTTGATAGATTGGAATATAAGGTTGAAAATCTTTCTCAGGGAGAAATATTCTTATCATATATATCATAATGTTATAGAAATAAATTTATCCAATCCTAATACATTAGTATTGGATATTAGTTATTCATCTAATATTTTTTTTTGATAAACATAAACTCATAAATATGAGATAATTGATAAAATGGGAAGTAGATCGACATATTAAAAATCTCGAATGTGTTTTTTCATTATAATTAAATACTTATGACATAATTCATGATTTTAATGAGTTCCAGTAATGTAAAATTATTATGTAATTCTTGACATATATAGAAATTTTATTTCAACATCTTTTTTGGAGAAGAAATTATTTTTTTCGAGAATCTAGAAGTTGAGTATATATATATATATATATAATAAAAAAATATTTTAATGAATTGAGAATATGTGAAAGGATTATACATTTTATTATATATAAAATATTTTTTATAATATTAAATACAAGTAGTTAGAGATTGATTATAATAATGCTCATCTATGGTATTGTCTCCTTGTAAATGTAAATGGGAAATGTAGCCAATGAATCCATTTATATGGATTACTATAATTAATTTAATCTAAATCATATGAGAAATGTGAATATTATTTACTATAAAAAAATTTGTAAGTAATTTTAGTGGAAAATGTCAGAGGCCTAGAAGACTATTTGATGTAATACGAAATAATGTGTTTGGACTAATGAGTACTCATGGAAGTGTTTAGTTTATGTACTTTATAACCATTCATAAGGACATAAATCATAAATTAAGTGTTTCTAATGATACCCAATTTTAAAACCTTTAAAAACATTATATATTATTGAAACTATGTACAAAATGAATTAAGAAAAAGTATTATGACTCCTTTATCAGATTAGGATGGAAAATACTTGAGTTATAAATTTACTGATCAATTAGGGTAATGTGTGATTTTTATAAAAATACTTTCTATAACAACCCATACTTTACATACATTGTTAATACTTCGAAATTGAAGCACACTTATTACAACATATGACAAAACCACAAAGGATCGTATAGGTATAGTGTCTTTAGAAACTGGGAAACATAAACAACTGGTTCATAAATCTTCTATAGTGTCTCCCATTTATTTCATCATATCTAGGGTCCCTTTTAGCATATTCTATTTAATATCCATCTTCCTGACCTGGGGAAAAGAAAACATAAAAGGGTGAGCTCAAAAGCTCAGCAAGGGCAAATAAAGGAAATAAAAATCATATCATATCTTTATGAAGATCGAAACCTGCAAAAGAGATCATAATATCTTAACATGGAATAAATCATAGAAGTGAAAATGAGATCCCCATAATCATAACATAAAACTTGAAACTTTGTGGCATGCACACATAATCATGGAAAATCATTTCTTGTTAGTCATGACTCATTGCCAAGACTATCTTAGTGGACAAAGTCTCTTTCTGAACCGAGTTCACTCCTCGTTTCAGTCCTGTATCACTGAACCGAAATAACCTTCCGTTCCAGCCATGTCTATCTCATGAGATATAAAATCATTACCCAATGCATTGGAGGGAGATATAGGTCCCACCCATCTTATAATGAATCCCTTCTTATGTGTGCCACATAATCATAAAACATACATCATCGCATAACCCATGTAATAGAAATGGGATTCTTGAAACATCATGACATCATAAATCAATTCATATAAGATAAAGGAATTCATAAAAATAATTCCATCACAACATGATCAAATCAATGTAATAATAGGGATAAAAACAGAACCCTTTATTATCTTAGATGGAAAATAATTTTGATAAAACACTTGAACTCCATTCTTGAGGAAAATATCCTTTCTTCTTAAAAAACATTTTCCTTTCATAACATGTCATATAACTTTAAAATAAAATAATTTGATTAAAAATAAACTTGAAAAATTGTAAAGGAAGCTTCGTGGAAATAATGTTTTAAAAATCCATTCATGGCGTATAAGTTAAAAAAAAAAATTCTTCGTACTTTTGTCAGAAAAGTCAAAAAGTACCTCGTACGACAAAGATTCCTTTCATACATATTACTAAAAACTCACCGAAGGGTAAAAATGGATTTAAACAATTGTAGGTGGATGGAAATAATATTACATTTTGATGAAACATGGATGTGGATGATAAAATACACCCCAATAAATACTTACGAATAAACAATCTCGGATAAAAATGAGATTGTGATATTTCCCTTACCTTAGGTCCGATTTGCTTTGTTCGTGTCCGAAGCTCCTGTATAATGGTTTAAATAATGTTATTGACTTATTACAGAATCATACATATTGATATGATATCATATATGGTCATATTCTTAGCTTCTTGATAGTAATATTTCATTGTTACTTGTTACTCGGGTCTTTATAACTTTTTGTTCTTATGCGTGTTTTGTCGAATAAATTCTTATTCATATCTTTAGGTTATAGATAATTCATTTCCAGAATGGTATTAGTGTAGTATATACCATATTCATTCATTCAATTCATTTATATAATCATTATGAAATGAAGATCATGTAGAACGAGTCGCATCACATCGTGGAGACGGTATTCCGTACGTACGCACAAGTGATGATATCGTTCCTATGATCGTGGAATTGTATTGGAGTATATATATATTATTTCAGTATCAATATTAATTCATAATAATCATATATAGTTACTCATTACACCATTATACCCATCCTTGTAAAGTGATGGTGGAAAATAGATTACACCACGGCGTGGAGACGGTATTCCGTACGTACGCACGCGCGGTGATTTCATTTTTCCGTAGGATGGATAGAAGGTGAATTAGGGTTGTTTCATATTTATAATAACATATCAGTATGTAAGTAATACTGATGTTATTACTTTATCATGAAACAACTAAAGAAGAAGAAGTTGAAGAAGAAAGAAATTGAAAAGATCGGTAATGGATATTACCTCTTCTTTGGAACGCCTCTTTGAATCCTCCACTTAAGGAACTAAGATTGGTTTTTAGAGAATACCAGGACCTCTAGGATTATTCTAGGGAAGTGGAGAAGGGAAAATGGCAGGGGTTGGACGAGCTTGAGTGCTCAAATTGGTGTGAGGAGGAGGGGGAGGAGGTGCCCTTTTATAAGGGAGGAGAGGGGCACCTTAGGAATATCTCAAAATATTATTTTATATTAAAGTCAAAATCGGTTTATAATGGCTCCAAAGGGTCTTATTTCGAAGCTAAAGTGGGGATGGGTCGAAATCCTATAAACCAATAAGATTTAGACAAGTTTAGGGTATTATTTTAACCTTATCAATTAGATTTAACTCTAAGTTAATTAATTTAACTTTTACCGTGTCTTTTTGTTTTCTTTCACTATATGGTTAATACACTTACTATAACATGCCAAAAGAACCCCAAATTGTTTATTATTAATATATATATCCTTATCTAAGTCATTTGGCCGAACCTTATATTTTTAGGAATAAAATAACAATTAATAATATAATATTTGATTTAAAAACTATTTTGTGTCAATTTTGACACTATTTGATATATGATTTTTGTGAAAGTCATAACAGAATTATATGTTCGAACCAAGTTGATTAAATCAACATTAATATATCATAGTAACCAAGAAAATTAGTGGAATTCATAAAAAGTCTTAAATTACATTTATTTTGGTATTTATATTATCAATTTTGTCAATATTTCATTAATAAGATAATTACTGCATCATCTTTGTGTCATAAATAAATTAAATTATTTGATGTCTAAAAATTACAAATAAAATACCATCATGTAGGAAATCGTTTTATCTTTCTAATTAATATTTACAATCGAATTTATCTTATGTATAACCCCATATTAAAAATGATTTACTTATTAAACTTTGATTTTAACTATTTTAACCCTTCTTTAAATAAATTAATAATAAATGTCCTAATCTAATCCAAGTGGGCCTAAATGGTCTTATTTTATTCCTAAGTTTGTTTTTGGTCGAATTACACTTGTCCAATAGAATTAGTACATGTGTTAGGGTAATATTAATATCATATTTACCCTTAGTTACCCTATTTACTATTAACCGCGGTAAAAAAAGTAAAAAGTTACTATTCACCAAAAATTTATTTTTATCTCATTGAACCACATTTTACTTACTGATATCAACCGTGTCTGTCGGATTTTCGAAATTCCATTCACAGAAGCGGTAAAATTAAGTTTTATGCAAAAATTCAGTTTTTAACCTACCACTTAGTGGTTTCACTATTCATCAAAAATTGAAAGTTTTCAGAAAAATACCAAAATTTCACCCTAGGCTAATTTCGATATTCTGAGTCCAAAAATGAAGTCCATTTTGAAAAATAAAATTTATAAAATTTCAAAAAGTGGTTATTACTATTCATAACGGCTAGTTTTAATAGCATATTGTTGTTTAGTGAAACTCGGTATTGCGTACGACGCAAGCTATCGAGGAAGGTCGCGATTGCGTGTAAAGCAAGCCAAGCAAGTGTTGTGTAGAAAAAGATTCCTTTGATGATTTATATAACATAAAAGTCTCGGGTGTTGCATTCTACCCCCCTTAAATAGAATTTCGCCCTCGAAATTCGTCACTTTGCAACAAACAGATGAGGATACTTCTCCCTCATCATATCCTCAAGCTCCCATGTAGCTTCTTCAAGTTGGTGGTTTCTCCATAAAACTTTCACCAAGCGAGTGGTCTTGTTTCGTAGGACTTTTTCGCTACGATCCAGAATCTCTATCGGCTATTCTTCATAAGAAAGATCTTGCTCCAGCGGTACAACTTCTGAGCTGAGTACATGTGAAGGATCTGGTATGTACTTTCTCAGGAGAGATACATGGAACACATCGTGAACTTGAGAGAGATTCGGTGGAAGCGCCAATCGGTAAGCTACCTTCCCAACACGATCCAGTATTTCGAAAGGACCGATATATCTAGGGCTCAACTTCCCCTTCTTTCCAAATCTCATAACCCTCTTCCAGGGAGATATTCGTAAGAACACTTTATCACCCACTTCAAACTCTAGGTCTTTTCTTCGGTTGTCGGCATAACTTTTCTGTCGACTCTGAGCTGCTCTTATGTGTTGTTGAATAGATCTGACCTTTTCTGCCATTTCATCAACGAGATCAGGTCCTAATAGCTTTCTTTCCCCAACTTCATCCCAGCAAGTTGGAGTCCTGCATTTCTTTCCATAGAGAGCTTCATAAGGAGCCATCTGAATACTGGAGTGAAAGCTATTATTATAAGAAAATTCCACCAAAGGTAGGTGTTGATCCCAACCTCCTTTGAAATCCATAGAGCAAGCTCTCAACATATCTTCTAGGGTTTGAATTGTTCTCTCAGACTGACCGTCTGTCTGGGGATGATAAGCAGTGCTGAAACTCAACTCTGTATCCAGAGTATGCTGAAGACTTCGCCAGAACTTCGAGGTAAATCTCAGATCTCGATCAGATATAATAGAAAGTGGTACTCCATGCAATCTTACCACTTCCTTTACATATATCCTGGCATGCTGATCTAGAGAGAAATCCTCTCTAATAGCAATGAAATGTGCAGACTTTGTAAGACGATCAACTATGACCCAGATAGCATTATTGCCGTTGGATGTTTTAGGAAGTCCTGTGACAAAGTCCATAGTGATGTTTTCCCATTTCCATTCGGGTATGGGTAATGGTTGTAACATCCCCTTAGACTTCTGTCTCTCAGCTTTAACTTGTTGACAAACCAAGCATCGAGAGACATATTCAGCAACATCTCTTTTCATGCCATCCCACCAGAAGTACTCTTTCAGGTCTCTATACATCTTCGTGCTTCCAGGATGAATAGAGAATGATGAACTATGAGCCTCATCCAGCAGCTCATTCTTTAATTCGGGGATGGGAGGAACACAAACCCGATTCCTGAACTTTATTATCCCATCACAATCAAGGTTGAATTCAGGAACATTTCTCACCTTCTTTTGTATCTCTACATCTTCTTTCTGTGCCTGTTTAATCTTCACATGTATAGATGGTTGAACATTCATTTGAGAAAGATAAGATTTTTCCCTTTCCATTATAATTCCAAGATCCATCCTTTGTAAATCCAAAAATATTGGATCTTTTGTGATCCTCATCATGGATAAACTAGCATGGTCTTGTCGACTTAATGCATCTGCCACCTTGTTTGCTTTCCCAGGGTGGTAATGGATTGAGCAGTCATAATCCTTAATCAGCTCCAACCATCTTCTTTGACGCATATTCAACTCCTTTTGTGTGAAAATATACTTTAAACTTTTATGATCAGTATAAATATCACACCTTTCACCATAAAGGTAATGCCTCCAAATCTTTAATGCAAAGATTACCGCAGCCAACTCCAAATCATGTGTTGGGTAATTTTGCTCATGGATTTTCAACTGTCGTGAGGCATAAGCTATCACCATATCATTTTGCATAAGAACACACCCCAATCCCTTCTTGGATGCATCACTGTAGATCACAAACCTTTCTCCACTACAAGGCAGTGTGAGCACAGGTGCACTGGATAACCTTCTTTTCAACTCCTTGAAATTCTCTTCACATTCCTCTGTCCAGACAAACTTAACTCCCTTCCGAGTCAACTTGGTGATTGGATTAGATAGTCGTGAAAAATCTTTTACAAAACGTCGATAATATCCAGCCAAACCAAGAAAACTTCGGATCTCAGTTACTGTTGTTGGTCTTGACCATCTTTCGATAACCTCTGTTTTTGCTGGATCCACAGATATCCCCTCTTTTGAGATTATATGACCCAAAAATGCAACTTTTTGAAGCCAAAATTCACACTTGGTAAATTTGGCATAAAGCTTCTCCTTTCTCAGGGTCTTCAATATAATTCTCAAGTGATCTTCATGCTCTTCCTTGCTCTTTGAATAGACAAGAATATCGTCTATAAAGACTACCACAAATTGATCAAGATAGTCTCTAAAGACTCTATTCATTAGATCCATGAAGATAGCAGGGGCATTAGTAAGACCAAATGACATCACTATAAATTCATAGTGTCCATACCTTGTACGGAAAGCCGTCTTTGGTATATCCTCCCTTTTGACCCTTAATTGATGATACCCTGAACGAAGATCAATCTTGGAAAAGTATTGAGCTCCGCGTAGTTGGTCAAATAAGTCATCAATGCGTGGGAGAGGATATTTGTTCTTGATAGTGATCTTGTTAAGTTCTCGATAATCAATGCAGAGTCTCATTGATCCATCTTTCTTCTTAGCAAATAGAACAGGTGCTCCCCAAGGTGACGCACTAGGGCGTATGAATCCCTTATCAAGATTCTCTTGGAGTTGCTTCTTCAATTCCTGCAACTCAATTGGGTCCATTCTATAAGGTGTCTTTGAAATAGGCAAAGCACCCGGTACGAGTTCTATTGAAAACTCAACTTCACGATTTGGTGGAAGACCCGGCAATTCCTCCGGAAAGACATCATCAAACTCCCGTACAATGGGCATATTCTTAATCGTGAGTTTCTCACCAACCATTTGAGATAAATAACCTTCATTTAGTGGAATCAATACCCATAAGATGGAAGAAATTTCCACTGGAAGGTTATGTTCATCCTTGCATTGATAGACGATCGTAGATTGATCTGGAATATGAAATGTGACTTCCCTTCTTTGGCAATCGATATGAGCTCCATGTAGAGAAAGCCAATCCATGCCAAGAATCACATCAAATTCTACTAAAGGAAGGATCACAAGATTTTCAGGAAGCACTTTCCCACAAACTTCGATCGGAGAAGAATTATAAACTTTTGATGCGATTGATGTGCCATTAGGTGTTGTCACAGCTAACTCAACATCTAATTGTTGAGGTAATACGGTGATACCCTTAGAAAAGTCTTCAGAAATAAAAGAGTGGGTGGATCCAGAATCAAATAAAACATTTGCTACTTTAGAGTGGATGGTAAGTGTACCTTTCACCACATCGTTATCGTACTCCACATCGCTGATAGAAATTGCATGTGACTTTCCTTTGTCTTTAGCCATAAGAGTTTGTTGACGTCGACCATCATCATCAACCCTTGGATTTGGGAATTGATTGGCATAATGCCCCATCTCCTTACACTTGAAACATTGAAGTGTAGTAGGTTCATTCTGTGTATCCCTTCCTTTGTTTGCATCATTAGACATCTTCTTCCCATTATCACGGCATTCAAATGCCCGATGACCTTCTTTTCCACATTTAAAACATTTACTTGTCCCTTTAAGACAATTCCCTCCATGTTTCTTCCCACACTTTGAGCATAAGGAAAAGCTCACCTTCTTTTCCGTGTGCTCTTTAGATTTTTCTTTGAATTCCATCTTCCTCTTCTTATCAAACCCATGTGACTGATGGGTTACTCCAATCTCCATCTCGACTTTGAGAGCACATCGAACGGTTTCCTCGTAGCTATTGAAGTCCCTTATGGCTAACGCCCTTCAAAGACTTGGTTTTAAGCCGCTAAAGAATCGATCGATCTTACTCTCAGGTTGGATAATAATACCAGAAGCGTACCTTGCAAGTCTTGTAAAATTTGCTTCATAGGTACCAACAGATTCATCATCCCTTTGCTTCAGTTCAAGAAACTCTTTCTCCATCTTTGTTCGGAGAATACGAGGGAAGTACTTATTGAAAAATAAGTTCTTGAACTCATCCCATTCCATAGACTCAATTTCATCCCTTTGCCTCGTATTCTTAACAAGATTCCACCATTGATCAGCATCTCCTTCCAAACAATACACTGCTAGGATGACTTTATCATGCTCAGAACATTGAAGAACTGAAAATATCTTTTCAGTAGTACTAATCCATTGTTCAGCAACTAATGGATCAGTAGACCCGCTGAAAGAAGGTGGACGCTGCCTCATGAAGGATTCAACAGAATGTTGCTCCCTCCTTTGCTCGTTTGGAAATCCTGCATGATTCATATCTTGAGAAAGTTGTGTGAGCATGGCTACAAGATTTTGCATTCCAGCTCCCATATCGTTTGTTTGCTCAGGGGGACAATCATTGCATTGCCCATCGCATTCCGCATTAACACGGTTCCTTCGGGTTCCAGCCATTGACTAAAACCAAGAAGAATAGTGTGAGCAACACTAATTATAATAGGAAACCACATAATTCAAGAATAAAATTTTCATGCTTAAGGTCTTATCCTAGGTTATTCAAGGCCATTTCTAAAACACTAAGATTGTGTTCTATGCTTAGACTTATCCTTAGGGTTCTTACTAAGGCTTTCACATCCTAGTTTCCAAAGGTTGACTATACCTTTCCTCTGATACCAACTATAACGACCCATACTTTACATACATTGTTAATACTTCGAAATTGAAGCACACTTATTACAACATATGACAAAACCACAAAGGATCGTATAGGTATAGTGTCTTTAGAAACTGGGAAACATAAACAACTGGTTCATAAATCTTCTACAGTGTCTCCCATTTATTTCATCATATCTAGGGTCCCTTTTAGCATATTCTATTTAATATCCATCTTCCTGACCTGGGGAAAAGAAAACATAAAAGGGTGAGCTCAAATGCTCAGCAAGGGCAAATAAAGGAAATAAAAATCATATCATATCTTTATGAAGATCAAAACCTGCAAAAGAGATCATAATATCTTAACATGGAATAAATCATAGAAGTGAAAATGAGATCCCCATAATCATAACATAAAACTTGAAACTTTGTGGCATGCACACATAATCATGGAAAATCATTTCTTGTTAGTCATGACTCATTGCCAAGACTATCTTAGTGGACAAAGTCCCTTTCTGAACCGAGTTCACTCCTCGTTTCAGTCCTGTATCACTGAACCGAAAGAACCTTCCGTTCCAGCCATGTATATCTCATGAGATATAAAATCATTACCCAATGCATTGGAGGGAGATATAGGTCCCACCCATCTTATAATGAATCCCTTCTTATGTGTGCCACATAATCATAAAACATACATCATCGCATAACCCATGTAATAAAAATGGGATTCTTGAAACATCATGACATCATAAATCAATTCATATAAGATAAAGGAATTCATAAAAATAATTCCATCACAACATGATCAAATCAATGTAATAATAGGGATAAAAACAGAACCCTTTATTATCTTAGATGGAAAATAATTTTGATAAAACACTTGAACTCCATTCTTGAGGAAAATATCCTTTCTTCTTCAAAAACATTTTCCTTTCATAACATGTCTTATAACTTTAAAATAAAAGAAGTTGATTAAAAATAAACTTGAAAACTTGTAAAGGAATCTTCGTGGAAATAATGTTTTAAAAATCCATTCATGCCGTATAAGTTAAAAAAAAAATTCTTCGTACTTTTGTCAGAAAAGTCAAAAAGTACCTCGTACGACAAAGATTCCTTTCATACATATTACTAAAAACTCACCGAAGGGTAAAAATGGATTTAAACAATTGTAGGTGGATGGAAATAATATTACATTTTGATGAAACATGGATGTGGATGATAAAATACACCCCAATAAATACTTACGAATAAACAATCTCGGATAAAAATGAGATTGTGATATTTCCCTTACCTTAGGTCCGATTTGCTTTGTTCGTGTCCGAAGCTCCTGTATAATGGTTTAAATAATGTTATTGACTTATTCCAGAATCATACATATTGATATGATATCATATATGGTCATATTCTTAGCTTCTTGATAGTAATATTTCATTGTTACTTGTTACTCGGGTCTTTATAACTTTTTGTTCTTATGCGTGTTTTGTCGAATAAATTCTTATTCTTATCTTTAGGTTATAGATAATTCATTTCCAGAATGGTATTTGTGTAGTATATACCATATTCATTCATTCAATTCATTTATATAATCATTATGAAATGAAGATCATGGAGAACGAGTCGCATCACATCGTGGAGACGGTATTCCGTACGTACGCACGAGTGATGATATCGTTCCTATGATCGTGGAATTGTATTGTAGTATATATATATTATTTCAGTATCAATATTACTTCATAATAATCATATATAGTTACTCATTACACCATTATACCCATCCTTGTAAGGTGATGGTGGAAAATAGATTACACCACGGCGTGGAGACGGTATTCCGTACGTACGCACGCGCGGTGATTTCATTTTTCCGTAGGATGGATAGAAGGTGAATTAGGGTTGTTTCATATTTATAATAACATATCAGTATGTAAGTAATACTGATGTTATTACTTTATCATGAAACAACTAAAGAAGAAGAAGTTGAAGAAGAAAGAAATTGAAAAGATCGGTAATGGATATTACCTCTTCTTTGGAACGCCTCTTTGAATCCTCCACTTAAGGAACTAAGATTGGTCTTTGGAGAAGACCAGGACCTCTAGGATTATTCTAGGGAAGTGGAGAAGGGAAAATGGCAGGGGTTGGACGATCTTGAGTGCTCAAATTGGTGTGAGGAGGAGGGGGAGGAGGTGCCCTTTTATAAGGGAGGAGAGGGGCACCTTAGGAATATCTCAAAATATTATTTTATATTAAAGTCAAAATCGGTTTATAATGGCTCCAAAGGGTCTTATTTAGAAGCTAAAGTGGGGATGGGTCGAAATCCTATAAACCAATAAGATTTAGACAAGTTTAGGGTATTATTTTAACCTTATCAATTAGATTTAACTCTAAGTTAATTAATTTAACTTTTACCGTGTCTTTTTGTTTTCTTTCACTATATGGTTAATACACTTACTATAACATGCCAAACGAACCCCAAATTGTTTATTATTAATATTTATATCCTTATCTAAGTCATTTGGCCGAACCTTAGATTTTTAGGAATAAAATAACAATTAATAATATAATATTTGATTTAAAAACTATTTTGTGTCAATTTTGACACTATTTGATATATGATTTTTGTGAAAGTTATAACAGAATTATATGTTCGAACCAAGTTGATTAAATCAACATTAATATATCATAGTAACCTAGAAAATTAGTGGAATTCATAAAAAGTCTTAAATTACATTTATTTTGGTATTTATATTATCAATTTTGTCAATATTTCATTAATAAGATAATTACTGCATCATCTTTGTGTCATAAATAAATTAAATTATTTGATGTCTAAAAATTACAAATAAAATACCATCATGTAGGAAATCCTTTTATATTTCTAATGAATATTTACAATCGAATTTATCTTATGTATAACCCCATATTAAAAATGATTTACTTATTAAACTTTGATTTTAACTATTTTAACCCTTCTTTAAATAAATTAATAATAAATGTCCTAATCTAATCCAAGTGGGCCTAAATGGTCTTATTTTGTTCCTAAGTTTGTTTTTTGCCGAATTACACTTGTCCAATAGAATTAGGACATGTGTTAGGGTAATATTAATATCATATTTACCCTTAGTTACCCTATTTAGTATTAACCGCGGTAAAAAAAGTAAAAAGTTACTATTCACCAAAAATTTATTTTTATCTCATTGAACCACATTTTACTTACTGATATCAACCGTGTCTGTCGGATTTTCGAAATTCCATTCACAGAAGCGGTAAAATTAAGTTTTATGCAAAAATTCAGTTTTTAACCTACCACTTAGTGGTTTCACTATTCATCAAAAATTGAAAGTTTTCAGAAAAATACCAAAATTTCACCCTAGGCTAATTTCGATATTCTGAGTCCAAAAATGAAGTCCATTTTGAAAAATAAAATTTATAAAATTTCAAAAAGTGGTTATTACTATTCATAACGGCTAGTTTTAATAGCATATTGTTGTTTAGTGAAACTCGGTATTGCGTACGACGCAAGCTATCGAGGAAGGTCGCGATTGCGTGTAAAGCAAGCCAAGCAAGTGTTGTGTAGAAAAAGATTCCTTTGATGATTTATATAACATAAATGTCTCGGGTGTTACACTTTCATCTAGAACACTATAGTTTATTGATATTTTTAAATGGATAAATCAACTATTCTTAGATATTTTTGGATTGATGACAAGTCATTGTGATATTGTTATATCATTCTTGGGATATCCTTCAAAAGTAGTATCTTTTATATAACTGTTTTCCATTTATAATAGTCATAAAGAAACCATATGAGATATGTATTGAGAGGTAACCCAATTTTTATTTTACAAAGATAAAGGGTTGTTAATAATACATATTTTGTCATTATTTTGAAAAAACTGGACCTAAATAAGTGAAATTTCGTTTTTCTAGATATCTGAGAAATAATATGAGATATTATTGTACAATCCTTCTAAACAAAAAGTGTTTGTAGCCAAGAGTGGAATTTTCCATGACAAGGATAACATTATATAATTTTTTTGTGAATGTAAAATTGAACATATAAATGTTAAGAACCAAAACACGGAATGGTTCATGAGATGGAAAGTGTTTCATTTGCAGAAGGGGTAGTGGAATCAAAACCGACTCAGGTTATATAAGAACACCAATGGTCTATTAGGATTATTTAGGTTCACGATTGATAAGAATTTATTTTAGAAAATGATAAAAAAGTGATGATTATATATTATGAATCTAGTACCTATATATTTAACATTAATAAATATGATTTTGAGAAATGGTTAGTGGCCATGGGTTTTTAGATAAACTCCAAGTACACTAAGAATTTTTAAAACTTGATTGATGCATGTGAATGGGTAATACCCATAGTACACATCCTTGGTTATCGAGATAAAATGGGTAATAATAGTATATTATGTACCTAAAATTATCACTCAGTGTGAAATAGTTATAAAAAAATCATGGTGTTGGGTATGAAGAGATCGTTTCACCAGTTACAATAATAATGTGCATTATGATAATTATTTCCATAATTGGTCATTATGATTATGAAATATAATAAAGATATATTAAAACCAAATTTTTTAATTATTATTTAGTCAAGGATGTTTATATGGTACAACATAATAGTTTTTACAATCCAAATAGTGATGTTAGTGTTTTCAAGTTAAGATAATAAATTTACAAAGAAAAGTAAAATTCTTAGAGTTTGAGAATATTGTTTGATGATACAATTAAAGTATTTTGTTTTATCCAGAATTTGGATTATTATTGAATATATAAGAGGGTTAGTAGGATTGTTATTATATTTATAGTATTGTGTTTAGATTCCATACTAATAATCCAAAATAATGTCCCGACTTTACAATATATAAATGTGTGGTTGGGAAAATAATTCTTAATGAAAAAATGGGATAAAAATCCTATATACTAAGTATTATGATATGTATAGATATATAAAATAGGTTTCCTAGACTAGGATTAATGATATAGACTAGTAAAGTTTTAAATATGTTAATTTTACATAACTATAAGAAGTGGGATTTATTAATATTAATTGGCATGATTCATACAAATACTTAATATCCTTCAGAAATGTTTGAAAGAAAAAACATGAATAAGAATCCTTATACATATTAAATTGGATATATAATGTTTTATTTGTTGTATAATTATCCCAATTTCTCTTATACTTTGATCATAACATGTATATACTAGTCCAATCATTATGAGAGTCACTAGATTGCTGAGAAGAATATTGTTAATTACATAATAAGAAATAATGATATATAAGTCTTTAAAAGAGATAAAGATCTCACTGTAAGGGGTTACACATATAAAAGTTTTCAAATTAAAAAGGTTGATTTATAATATATCATTATGGTTATTTTTTTATCAATGGTGGATCAACAAATTGAATTTTTTATAAACAAGGCACTGAATTAGGATCACCCACAAAGGTAGAGTACATAATTATATTAAATTTTATGAAAGATATTGTTTGTATTAAAAATATTGTCTTTGAACTTGCATTGGTTCCAATAATTTATGGAGAAACTTATCATTACTATGATAATAATAGAGCTATTACTTAGTCTAAGGAACCCTAGTATCACTAATGGACCAATCACATCCTCCATAAATTCAATCTGATTCAAGAAATAATTGAGATGGGTGATGTAAATATATTTTGGGTGGCTATAAATGATAATGTAACAAATAAATTAACACAATGAAATCATATATTTCATGTAATATTTTTTAGGTTTTAAATATATTAGATATTAAATTTATTTATTATTAATAATACAGATGTATCGTGGTTTTATATTAAAAGGAATCTATGTTCAGAATTTATTCACATGTGGTGTATATATTATAAGAATATTATAATGATAAAATAACCTTTAAATATGACTTCTAATTATCTTTAATTGATTTTAATAGTATATAATTAAGAGTTATTTTGATATATATAGATTAACATCACTAGACTCTTTTTTATGATAAATAGTCAACTCCAAATACAAAAAGTAAAAAATATTATATTGATTGTCCTATGAAAGTATATCTCATAGTACATAAGGGTGAATACATTATATGAATCCCCAGTACCTAATGTTGAAAGGGTACTTAGATTGTAAAAATTCATACCAAGATACCATTCTTACACTATCCTTGAGTCTAAGGTAATTAGGGAGTGGATGGGTATGTTTTTGATTTTTTTAATATTATATTTTTACCAATATGTAATTTTTTCTTAATAATTACATCTTCTAAATATAGTCTATCAATTGAATCATAACATTGAAATTCCTAACCATGCTTATTTGAGTGACATGTGATGTGATCTATTTAATTAATTACATGTGATATATTCATTCAATTTGGATAATCCATTTCATAGAATAATAAACATATGAGATCTTCTACACTATATTGCTGTATTACATGTCTCATAGTCACTTTTTTTATTAGATAAAAGGATTATATTAGTTTTCATTTGATTTATATGGACATAGATTTCCGTAGACATGTTTATACAAATATGTGATTGTGTTTAATCAATATCATGCCCAACTACTTTACAAATTTAATAGTAACAAAACATTATGAGAGGATACTCTTTTTATGTTATTATGGTTTGGGGAATTCATAATTATTATCAATGATTAAAAGTACGATAGGATCACCTATTATTCCTTATCATAATGATAAATTTTTGTATAAAGTGTTTATCAAAGCTTGTGGGAGTTTATGTGATTATCATGTCCAAAAGAGTTTGGATATATTTAAAAAGATATGTGATGATTTTTATAAATACTATGAGGCTTTAGTGAAAGTGATAAATTATTTGAAATTTGAAAAAATGCATAAATGAGGACATTGTGAGGGTCACCACCTCATGGTTTGTGTCTTATCATGGTCTTTAAAACCTTCTCATAATGTATTGGAATGATATGGGATATAATTTGGATAGTATTTTTATGATCATTATCATGATTATTCATATTATAGAAACATATTGAGTTGACGTGAAGATAAATTTTTGATTTTTTAATTAGTTTAAAAATCAAAACATTAATGTGTGTTGTTTTAAGGAGTTATAGTGGTTGAAATACAATGGTTGGGCGTTTAAAAAAAGCTTAAAACATCATGTTTCCAATAGGATCAATCATTTAAATAAAGATTTATTTAAATTGGAGTAAATGGATCACATTCACTAAAATAGGTTATTATTCACATTGTTAATGTTATCTCAATTACTTTATCTTCATTTTACTTTGAGAACGATGTTATAAAATGTATTTAAATTAAAAAGGGCCATATTGAAGTTTTTTATGATTTCATTAGTTGTGGATATCATTTTAAGTATGAATTCATTTGTTATTGCTAAGGGAGCTTAATAAAACTCATTATTTCTTTGGATTCAACATAGATAGAGAGGTATGCATATTTTGTGATATTTTATTTAATATAACTTATTTATATCTCATATAATATTTTGAAAGTGTCTTATATTGTCTTTTTATATTAATGGGTTTGGAGATGACAACTAATCATTTTAGTAGGATGAATAACCACAATAATGTATTCATGTATTATTTTTATTTTAATAATTTAATGTAAATTTATCCAATATTTAATTCTTATTCATTGTATTTTCTTTTCCAGAATTTAACTATTGTGTTGAGACAATTTTTAGTCTCTCTTTACTATTCACCACAGAAGTATGGATACAATTGTTTTCCTCTAAAGGCCTAATGTCTATTAAAAGTCCTAATGTATAAATTTATAATAACAATAAAATACCCATAGAAATATTTTTTCCTACATTGAGTGTATTATATTACATTCCTACATTGCTTGATTCTATAATAAATTCATTATAATTAACTCTTTGGTTCACAAAAATGGGTCATGGTGTGAACCAAGAAACCAAAATGATAGTTATAAATTAAAAAAAATTCCCTCATGATCTCTATAGAATACTAATAGTTTCAAATGTGTAAAAAAATATTACGTTTGGGTAGGAGACACTAACCTTTCACTTTAGTTTCTTCATGGCCTTTTATTTCACTATTTTTATCATTGATTAGAAAAAGTAAAATCAGAATTTTCACTTGCCTATAATAATAGGTCATTAATCATCCTGGAATTCATCAAGTTTTATAGTTCCTTTTTTATATCATTATTTTAAAATATCATTGAATCAGATTAAAGAAATGGAATTTTCATAGAATTTATGAAATTAAATTTGTATTCAATATTATCTAAACACTTTATATTCAAGAGATTCAATAAATTTTCAATGTAATTCAATTCAATAATTATGAAAATAAATAACCTTATCATGTTCTTTTTTTTAGTTTGGGATCTGTCATTTATTCTAAATTTTATTTTATAACTATTTGTTATTCCATAAAATCTTATAATTAAGTCATATAGTGTTTTAGTTGATTAAAATAATTACAATATAAATTTTTCAGTCAATAAAAACCCAAGATTTGAATATATGACTAACATTAAACAAGTTAATGTGTTCAATAGCTCGCTTCACACACAAAACCAAACCAAAAAGAATCATGGAAGATTATATATGTATTAAAATGAAAAAAATAGAAATTGTAGGTAAAAATAGATTCAACCAAATTATGAAATATATGTGGAAGTAAAAAATTGTGGTCTTTATTAATATTAGGGAATTGATGTAAATTCAATTAGTGTTTATAAATAATTAATTAGAATCTTCTAAGCCTTAAAATACAACATTTATAAAAATTATATTTTGATGTGTTTGATTGTAAATATATTATGGAAAAAATTTATTATTTATATGAATATTATATTATTATCATATTTATAAGAAATTAGTAAGAAATAAGAAAGAATAAATAATATTTCTTTGAAGAAGGTATTTTGCTATAAAAACATTTTTCATTATATTAAATTTTTTATATAAAATATAGGTTTTAAAATTTTAGAATTGGAATTAAAAAAAATTATTTTTAGATTAAATTTGTAATTATTACCTAAATTTTAATTTTATATTTTTTTAATTTTTATATTATTTGTTGAATACGGAAAAGATATCGATATTGCTAAAATCATCAATGTTATGAAATTATCATAATACCCGAATTACTTAAATGTCTTCAAAAACACACACACACACACAGATATATATATATATATATATATATATATATATCAAAACAAAATATTTAAACATACAATGTTGAGTTCATTAATCCCATGCACAATGTTTTGGAAATTTATGTATTCTTTATACTAGAAACTATTTTTATTCACTTGTATTAAAAATAATGTTTCACAAATTGTATAAATTATATGAATAAAAATATATTTTATAATTTTTGTCAATATTATCATATTATTAAATAATTTCAATTTAAATTTTCCATAAAATTATACTTATTATGATTAAAATCAATGAAAAAGACAATGATAAAACTGTTATTTTCAAAAATTTGTTTTACTAATATTATGTATTTTTAATCAAATAAATTAGATTAATATATTTTAAATGATTAATATAATATTATTTTTAAATAACTTTATAAATATATTAAAAAACATTTAATTGGTAACTAATTATAAAAAAGATAAAGAACACATAATCATTAAAACACTATTTTTCATCATTAAACTATTTTTCAACATATAAAATGATTTAATTTAAAATTTTATTTGATATTATTTAAAATTTGAATTATATTTAATAGATATTATATTTATGTTAATCACACACAAATTTTTTTACGACGGTCCATTTTATTTATTTAACAAAAGATAAATTTGTTTGTTAGAAACTTGTTACCAAGTAAAAAACAAAAAACAAAAGTAAAAACCTTAAAATAAATTAATTGAAAGAAGTTTAAAAATTGTGTTAAAATGAGTGGAATAGTAATTATCAAAGTTATCTCACCCCAAAATCCATTATTCCTCACTTTTGGTACCATTGAACCTTGAATTGTGTAATGATATCATTGAAAAGTAAAGTGTATTAAGAAAAGTGGAATTTTCTTCACTTATAATGGGGGAAAATAACACACATTCATGTCACACAAATTACATAAAATTCATTCCTTAAAATTGTAATTTTTATCTTCCTATAAACATATATAAATTTAATAATCCTCTGGTCACTATATGTTAGCACAATCCGTTCATTTTAAAAGAAATTTTCAATAGAAAGTCCATGGTACCTAAGTTGGAAATACTTAATCTTTACTATTTATTATTAATATTTCTCTTTTAAACCAAAAAATAAACATGGTTATATAATGAAATCAGTATCATTAGTATACCAAGGTGTTATTATATTAATGTAACAACACTTATTTTTTTCATTTTCTTTCACATAGAGAAATAAAAGGACATTAATCATCTGTTTTGCAGACTACCACCTCCATGAAGTAACATTTTTCATTTTTAATATTGAATTTAAATATTTATAAAAAACACATAAAATATAATTCATAAACCGGGAAAAAATAAAAAATATCATTTTTCTTTTATAAACTTCTTTAATAACATTCACCCATTGATATAGAGTGTGCTCTTGTTTGGGGTTGGTTTTACACCCACTTTAATAATTATACAATAATATACCAGGGATGGTTATGGTAAATTATTTAATAATGATAATATATATATATAAGAAAATAATTATTGGTTTTTTTCTAAATGGATATATTAATTATTTAACTTATTATTAAAATATCATTTTTTATGACTAAAATCATCAAAAATAGCCTAAAAAGATTAAACTCTCATGAAAAATAGGAAAAAAATATAATAAAAGAATATCATATGATAATAAATGGTATATGTTATATTAAATTTTGATGAATAAATTTACAAATAAGGAAACTAACAAACATAATTTTATTATTAATAAAGTTAGGTGCATACATGGAATAAATCAGAAACAAGATAAGGGTTCTTATATCAAATTTAATTTCTTGAGATATATTTTTTATTATATAGAATGGTTTATTCGAATTAGTGTAATTGATAAAAATTTATAATATTGTATCATTATCCTCTCATTATTTATTATGTTTAATGATTCATTTGAAATCATATCCTTCCAGAAGTTTTCATTTGATTGTTTCTAATGACTTAAGGATTTTCTTGGTCTCAATTCTTATTCTACGAGACATAATGAGTTTGGTGTACCATATTTTACTTTATATGGTGTATCTAAATCCCTTGGATATATATTTATAACTATGTATTAACATTCATACTTCAAAATTACTTGTCTAATGTTTCTTACTTTATGTAGTATGTTACCCGTAAGGGATATTGATAGCTTAGCTATCATTTCATTATGTAATAATGTTTTATTATAAAAATTGTTCTTCTAGGATTTGGTTTTATATCCCTAATAATTTATTATATATTATTTTATAATCCTTTTTGGTAAAAGGAAGTTTTCACTCAAAGATGGTTTTAATACTCTTTCTATAATTTGGGTTTTCAATAAAGTAAATTTCAATGTGTTAAAAAGGATCATTTCATAATAAAATATTTTATCTTTGGATATTCACATCATATATAAAAAATTATGTCATTTTCAAGGATCAACTATTGGATATTATTTTTGCACGTAAATTTTTTTAAAATATTTCACTTTAAAATTTTAAATGTCTTTTTAATATGACATGTGTGTTGGTATTTTATGTCAATGTTAAAAACGTTTTATAATTCTTTTTACCTAAATTTTTCTTTTTATGTTTCCATGGAGTTAAACTAAAGGGACTTATGTTAAATTTTTTAATCTATAATAAATATATTATTAAAATTTGGGGGATTTAAATTCTAGTATCATAAAATTAAATTATTTATCCCTTCTTGCATGACTCCTTTAAAAGAATTATTTTAGAAATATGTTTTTCATCTTTTTCAACATAATTATGAGTTTCCTTTGTTACACTAGGTAAATGATCATTTTAAACCATCCACATTTATTCTATAGAAATGTTAAGTAATTTTTTTCTATAACATATATGATTCTTTACTATCTTTATATGTCTTAACAATCCACAGTGAATAGGCCTAGATTTTCTTCTAATTCCATTAATTTTTGAACACCGTATTTTCCATTCCTTTAATTGAATGGTCTTCACCTATGTGTAATATGAAGGATCCCATCTTGTTTGAGGTTTTTTTCTCTATCATTTTGTCATTAAACTTCAATCATTTAAGTTTTACCTTATCTTCAAATCTTGGGGTTTGTGTTTTCATCATGAATGTATGTCTTTTGAATAAACATAGTCATGGGTTTTAAGGAATTTTGAGGAAACTATAGGGGATACTCATGGAGAGCATTTTTATTGGAAAATGGATTAATGTTTAGGGATGCATGTTTTTTTAATTAATGGAGTTTATGTATAAATGGGTCTAGTCATACCATGAGTTATTGGTAAGTTGAAAAGCCTTAAATGGGGCATGGGTTGTTTATTTGTTAAATGGACTAAAACCCCATTTACATAACATTAATACTTTTTTCAAATGGATTAGATTTCATATAATATTTTATAAAGTTTCAATATTTTTATCCAAGGAGACATGTTTTTTAGAATATCCCATTAAAAATAATTACATGATGTGTAACTATATTACATGCCATGTAATTCTTTGACCTACTATTTCAAAGTATCATGTGGCTGATTTTTCTTTTCATCTAACTGAAGTATTCACCTCTCAAACATAGGGATTATTAAAGGCAATTTTAGAGTGCCAACCTACCTTCTAGATGTTCCACGAACGTAATCAAACCCTTTTAATTGGTTTTGGTTATGTTTCCCCTTTATCTCCCTTGGTTCTCCAACCATTATGGTAAAATAACCTGACCATGTGTTTTGTCAGTTTTGACCTTGATCAGTTTTGAGCTAGGATCATCTTGGAGATCATTTTAACCTTCTTCCTCATGGGTGATTTCTATAGGAAGTGTTTCATTCTATGCTGGTCAAAGTTATTGTCACGACCCGTCCTCGGGGCCCGTGTCGTGACTACCCCAAGCCCGCCTGCTATAGGCCAGGGGCTGGCGACTAGCACCAAGGCGTAAATCCCGAAAAGAGGGGAAGGCATTGCTTTTGAAAAGTAAACAAGCACCACAGAGTAAGCAAGCGGAAAAGTAAACACTAAGTAAAAACTGTACAAGCTGTGCTGAAAGTAAAAAGGGGCCAGAAATACAAGCCCAACTGTAAAGTACAACTGAAAGGAAAAACAGCAACTGAAAGGCAAAGCCGCAGCGTCGAGCCGTCCTCTGAAGGTCCCACCTGAAGGGTAGGTACAGATAGCCTCCACAGCTCCTCGGTCCAGCCGTCCGCTCCGAGTACGTCCCGCCCAGTGGTCCACCTCCAGGTACCGTCCTGCTCCGCATGCCTCCACCTCGATCAGCGCTGCCCGTCGTCTGCAACCAACACCACGATGTGCGGGCACAGCCCGTGCAGGGGTGAGTATAAGTTACTCAGTAGGGACCCCGAGACCCCCGAAGGTCTCCCGAAATCCACAAAGGATAATCCAAAAAGGAAGATACAATCACGAAATAACATCTGACACGGCTTAGGTATATGCCCATACATATACCTAAGTCATCAATTCCCGTTCGGCTCCAACGTCCGAGCCCAAGTACAACCCAGTCCACACAGGAAAGCAAACGTAAACCCACACAGGATAGCTCAACACAATCTACAAAGGAGAGTAAACAGTAAATCCACACGGGATAGCTCAACACAATCCACAAAGGAGAGTAAACAGTAAATCCACACAGGATAGCTCAACACAATCCACAAAGGAGAGTAAACAGGATTCAGCTCACAAAGGTATACTTCTTCGGATGACGATAAAGATGATCACTGATCCATCTAAGTCGTCGAACCCACAGAGGATCGATAGGTAACTAACCCCCGCAAAGACCCACACAGGATCGGGGCCACACAGGACCTGTAGGCGCTGCCTCACACAGAACCGCTGAGCGCTGACCCACATAGGATCGGACCCACACAGGATCGGGCCCACACAGGACCTGTAGCACTGATCCACGTAGGATCGCTGAGTGATGTAGTCGTCGCAGTCCACTGAGGATCTCTGCACAGTCGTCGGCGCAGTCCACTGAGGATCTCTGCATAGTCGTCGCTGCAGTCCATTGAGGATCTCTGCACAGTCGTCGCTGTCGAAGTAGCAGTCGCAGCCAGCTCTAGGGTTCCCGCACACAACAAGCTCGTTCGGGAGGGTCCGCTCCACGAGCCGAGAGGCTGATACATCAAATGTCACAACATCCGAAGTTCATTTATCCAAAAGTTCCGTATCTTCAACAGGAACTCAACGTCGCAGACGGCGCGTCAATCGGACGCCCGGTCTGAGAGTTATTGGCTTTTTCGTCCCAGGGGCCTGGTTGGTTTTTAAGGCAAAACCAACCCGACTATACTCCACCTACGTCCAAACCTCGGGCAGAGTATGCCAAAAGATCCGTCTCACTTAGAGGAATTCAACGAAGCTGACGGCACGTCAATCGGACGTCCGTAGCCCAAGATATGAGCGTTTCCGCTCAGAGGGCCCGGTTGGTTTCGTGTACGAACCAACCCGGCCAAACTCAAAGTACTCCGAAACCTTGAGTGTGATATACTAAAACGACCGTCTCGATCCAAGGATCGTGTTGCCACTTACGGAGAGTCGTTTGGAGGCTCGTAGCTCATGTTACGGGTATTTGAACAAAAACCGTCCGAAGACGGGGGGTTCGGGCCCGGGCCGACCCGGCCCGACCCCCCATGGGTCGGCCGAACCCGGTCCGATACGGTCGGACCGGTCTGGCTCGGCCAGGGCCGGTCCAGCTCGGCTCGGCCGAGCGGCCGAGCGGCCGACGCGGGGGGAGCCGCCGCCCCGCGTGACACCCCCGCGGCACCCGCGGGGTGTCGGCCAGACAGCCGGACGCGGCTGAAGCCGCGCCCCGAGTGATGCGGGGGGGAGCCGCCGCCCTCACGTGACACCCCCGCGACACCCGCGGGGTGTCTCCCTAGCGACCGAACGCAGCTTCAGCCGCGTCCCGCGCACGCCGGACACGCGCGGCCGCGGGTCCGTGGGCGCCGCCACCTCCGTGTGCCGGTGCCGGCGCCGGCTTCCGCGGGCCACCAGAGTCGCTCTGGTGGTCCGTTTTCGTTCCCGTCTGTGCCGTTGTTCCTCCTGGGATCCGTTCTTCGCTGCGTAATCATCAAACATCTGTTGCGGCACGTTCCTTCGTCACCCGTCAAATCCACACAAAAAACGAAGAACGTCGGAGGGTCGTCGGGCCGTGTTCGTTCGGCCCGCACCCTCCGCGTTAGAGATAAACAAAGGGAGGAATAATGTTCAACACATGAATGCATATTCGAAACAATTTTTAATGAAATAAAATTGTTTTACAAATCGGGTTCCTCATTTTGAACGGAAAAAACATGGGGAAAAAGAGGCATTTCCAAAAATAAAAAATCCCTACCTCGTAGTCGCGCGTGAGCGTTCTTCGCGGAACTGTTCGTCACGGAAGAAGGGGTTCGTCGCGTCGTCACGAAAGGACGTCGCGTCGTCGTGGAAACCGGTGTTGAGTCGGCGAACTCAACAGACCAAGAACAACGGATTTAATTTAATTATAATTAAATCCGTGTTTCAGTAAAAACCACAAAGGAGATATAAAAAAAAGAAAAACCGAGACTCTTACCTCATGCAGTCGATCGAAGATCCGTCACGGAGGAAGAGACGTCGTAGAAGAACGTTGCAGGAAGGGAACGTTGGCGTCGTGGATCACGGCGTCGCATCATCGACTTCCACGGGTTCGGCATTCTTCGCGTTCTTCGTGTTCTTCGTGTTCTTCACGAGGGAGGTCGAAGGTTCAAGGATTCTGTCAAGCCTCTCAACCAGTAATCCTCCAAAAAGACTGGTTGGTCTTATTTTATTATTATGCCAACCAACGAAAAAAGGGTAAGTAACGACCCATCAATTCGTTGTATTAATTCAACGAAAGAAACAGATCATTTAATTTACGAAATAAACCGCCCAATTAAATGGTCTGTTAATAAATTATGAAAACGCGTCAGTTGACTTTCATAATGACGGGTTTTCGTGGGTGTGTTACTTAGCGGAAAGAAACGGCGGGGCTCGTGCGGGCCCCATCTCACAAATATCCTACCAAGAAGGTAGGATATTTCTGGATAGCACCCTATCTGGTTCAACTCAGTTTAAGCCGCTTTTAAGTGGCTTCAATTGGCTTCCAAGTGGCTTAAGTAAAATAAAATAAAGTTGTCGAAAAAATATTTTATTTCTTAACTTTAAGCCCGAAAATTAAAAACCACACCCGAGCAAACGCAACTCCAGAAGAGGTGTTTCTAAGCGAAAACTGGCACTGCGATTTCATCGGCGCACTCAGAATTTGATTTCGGGCACCGGTTCAAAAGTTAGAAAAACCCGCTCGTCCGTTCACTGAACGTACCCGAGCCAAACTTCGGAAAATGATTCCGGGCACACCGGGCCTCGGAATCAGGTGCCGTCAGAAACTGCGCTCTTGTAAAATTACAAAGAAAATTAAGAAAAAAAATTTCCTTGAAATTTATGGGTATTTACATTACTCCCACCTCAGGGATTTACGTCCCTGTAAAGATACATCATAAACTAGGGAAACAAATGTGGGTACTGAGCACGCATCTGAGCCTTCCGCTCCCATGTGCTCTCCTGGAGGTTCTCGTGCTGCTATCTGATGCGCACAAGGGGAATCGATCGCCCACGTAGGACCCGCTCCTATCGATCCTCTATCTCCACCGGTACCTCCGCAAAAGTCGCCCCATCATCCACGTCTAGCTCCCCATAGTCAATGATGTGTGTTGGGTCGTGCACGTATCTCCTCAGCTGAGATACGTGGAAGACGTCGTGCACCCGGTGCAATTGAGGTGGCAGAGCCAAGTGATAAGCCACCTCGGCAACCCTGCTGAGGACCTGGAGGGTTCCTATGAAGCGTGGAGACAACTTGCCGCCTCGGCCAAATCTCCGCAAACCACATCGAGGTGAGAAACGCAAGAAGACGTGGTCGCCATCCTCGAACTCTAGTGGCCTCCACCTCCTGTCAGCATATGACTTCTGCTGGCTCTGTGCTGTCCTCATCCGCTCCTGGATGACCTGGACCTTCTCTGTCGTGGCCCGGACCATCTCTGGTCCCACGAGTGCTGACTCCCCAGGGTCTGTCCAGCACAAAGGAGATCTGCAAGGCCTGCCGTACAACGCCTCGTAGGGTGCCATCCCGATGGTGGAGTGGTAACTGTTTTTGTACGCGAACTGCACCAAGGGTAGGTGGTCCTCCCAGATGCGACCAAAGTCGAGGACACATGCATGGAGCATGTCCTCGAGAGTCTGAATGGTCTTCTCCGTCTGACCATCCGTCTGAGGTTGAAAGGCGGTGCTCAGACGTAGCCGCGTCCCGAACGCCTCCTGCAACCCCTTCCAAAGCCGGGAAGTAAAGAGAGCGTCCCGATCGGAGACGATAGTCGATGGCACACCATGAAGCCGTACAATCTTTTGAACGTAGAGACGCCCCAAGCTCTCCACTAAGCCCTGCTCTCTGATGGGTAAGAAGTGTGCCGACTTGGTGAGTCGGTCAACAATCACCCAAATGGAGTCGTGACCTCTGGAAGTTTGTGGAAGTCTAGTCACGAAGTCCATAGATATCCCGTCCCACTTCCACTTCGGGACCTCCAAGGGATGTACCAAGCCTGCTGGTACCTGATGCTCCGCCTTCACCTGCTGGTAGGTGAGACACCGTGAAACGAACTCTGCCAGAACCTTCTTCATGCCCGGCGACTAGTGCTGTCGTCTGAGGTCCTGGTACATCTTCGCCACTCCAGGATGTACCACCAAAGAAGAAGTGTGAAACTCTCTCAGCACATCCTCTCATAAAGCGACTGGTACCATGGTACGTCCTCTGAAAAGGACGTCGTGCTCTGCTCCAAGGGAGAAACCATCAGGTGCCTGTCCCGAGGATATCTGTGCACGCCGTGTCTCACAGTCAGCGTCCCCACGCTGAGCCTCTCTGACCCGCTGTAGAAGTGGAGGAGAGACGGTGAGAGACTGAAGGAAGGCTGCTCCGTCTCTATCCACGAAGGATATCTGCAAAGCGGCCAGCTGCTCTGTCGCCTCCTCAAGTAGCTGGATGCCCGTCCTTCTGCTGAGGGAATCGTCTACCACGTTCCCCTTCCCAGGAGTATAGACTATCTCAAAGTCATAGTCCTGGAGGAACTCGAGCCATCGCCGCTGTCTCAGGTTCAGGTCCTTCGGAAAGAAGATGTACCTAAGAATCTGGTGGTCAGAAAAGACTGTAAAGCGCTCTCCCATCAGATAGTGCCGCCATGTCTTCAGAGCGAAGACCACTGCTGCCAACTCTAGGTCATGGGTGGCGTAGTTCTGCTCATGCGGCCTCAACTGACATGATCTGTAGGCAATCACGACCCGCTCCTGCATCAGGACACACCCGAGTCCGGTCTCTGATGCATCGCAGTAGACTACGTATCCAACTCCCTCCTCAGGCAACCTCAAGATAGGTGTGCTGGTCAATCTCTGCCTTAACTCCTGGAAGCTCTGCTGACATCTGTCTAACCACATGAAGGGTTTTTCCTTCTTCGTCAATGCTGAGAGTGACGCTACAACTCTGGAAATGTCCGGCACGAATCTCCGATAGTATCCGGCTAGACCCAAGAAACTCCGCACCTCTGTCACACTCTTGGGTGGCTCCCAAGCTAGCACTGCCTCGATCTTCGCGGGATCCACTGCAACTCCCGCCTCAGAAATGACGTGCCCCAAGAAGTGGACCTCACGTAACCAGAATTGGAACTTCGAGAGATTTCCGTAAAGCTGGTGCTCTCGGAGTGTGTCTAGTACAACCCGCAAGTGGTAGGCATGGTCCTCCTCCATGGTCGAGTACACCAAGATTTCGTCGATGAAGACCACGACAAATCGATCGAGGTATGGCTGAAATATCCTGTTCATGAGGCTCATGAACACTGCTGGAGCATTGGTTATGCCGAAAGGAATAACCAAGAACTCATAGTGGCCATACCGACACCTGAAGGCCGTCTTCTGCATATCCTCGTCTCGAACTCTGAGATGATGATAGCCTGACCTGTGGTCTATCTTCGAGAACCTCCGTGCTCCCTTGAGCTGGTCGAAGAGATCATAAATCCTTGGTAGCGAATACTTGTTCCTCATTGTCACCTGGTTCAGGCGACGATAGTCGACACACAGTCGCAAGCTCCCATCCGCCTTCTTGGAGAACAATATCGGGGAAGCCCAGGGTGAAACACTGGGTCGGATGAATCCCTTGCCCTGCAAGTCCTCCAACTGTACCCGTAGCTCTCGAAGCTCGGTGAGGGCCATCCGATATGATGGAGTGGATATCGGGGCTGTCCTGGGGTACATGTCAATATAAAAGTCTACCTCTCTGCGAGGAGGTAGCCCTGGAACGTCGTCGGGGAAGACGTCCGCATACTGATCCACCACTGCAGGAAAACTAGGACTCAGCACGTCCACTGATCCAAGGATGATGCTAGCCAACTGATGAGTGATGGGCTGCCCTCTACTCTGCGTGAGTCCATCCTGTGCTGCGAAGGCTCCCTTCTCGCTGGTGAAGGTGAACCTGCTCCCATCGGTGCGCACACATCTCACCTTGCGCCTAATGCAGTCAATCTGTGCATGGACCGTAGATAACCAATCCATGCCCAAGATGACGTCGTAAGGCCTCAACACCGCTACAAGAAGATCCCAGCCGAAGCTCTCACCTCCTAGAGTAATCTCACATTGCCGGCACCAGTGCGTAATCGTCGAGTCTGCTCCCGTAGGAGTCTCTAGCCGTAAGGATCGAGCCAACGGCTCTGTCGGAATCTCCGAGCTCCGAACAAGGGCAGTGGCTATGAGAGAGTGACTCGCTCCTGTTTCTATAAGGACTGCAACAAGGGTGGAATAGACACAGATCATACCTCGAATCATCTCTGGTGCGCCGTGGTCATAGGCCTCCACTGCCTGGAGCTGTGCCTGTCTCTTCCCGCCAGCTCCCTGTGGTCGGGGCGGACCTCCTGGTGGTGGTGGTGGCAGAGCCTCAAAGCATCTCCCACCACCTGCTGCTCGGCCAGCTCCTCTACCTCGTCCGCCTCCTCCCTACAGACTGCCATGGTTGACCCTCTGCCTCTGCCTAGGTGGCCCCTCCACCGTCTGCTGCTCCTCGGTATGACGGGTCGGGCAGTCACGAGCCATGTGGCCCTGCCCGCCGCACGAGTAGCACTGCCTGCCTCTCGGAAGGCTGGCTCCGCGCTGTGTGCCCCGCACTGCTGAGCCAGTGTCCCGAGGTCGTCTGCCGGAAGGCCTGGTTTGCCTGGAACCCTGAGTCATCCGTCGGCTACCAGCTGCCGAAGACTCTGCTACCTGCCGCCCTGCGGTAGGTCTTGCTATGGACTCAGCTAGAAATCTCTCGATCAGAAGGGCTCGCTCTAGCACTCCTGCCTGGGTCGGGATGTTGAGGGAGATCAGCGATGCCCTGATCTCGTGTCTCAATCCCTGCTCGAAGGTTCGGGCCCGGAATAAGGGGTCCCGTACCATGTCTGTCAAATAACGAGAAAGGTCGGTAAACCTCACCGTGTACTGGGCGACCGTCAAGCTTCCCTGCCGCAACTGAAGAAGCTCCTGAATGTGCACCACACGGAGGGTGGCCGGGACGAACTCTGAGCGGAAGAGGCTCTCGAAGTCCGTCTAGATGAGGGAGGCCTCATCGTGCACCTGGAGCATCAGGCTCTAACATCGCCATGTTTCTGCGTGCAGTAGGCTCGCCGCGAGGATCACCATGAGGTCTGCTGGTGTCCTCACTAGCCTGAAAACTCGGACGACCGCCTCCAGCCAGTCCTCAGCTGCCTGGGGGTCCGTCTCCCCATAGAACCTGGGTGGTCGCTTGCGCTGGAACTCATGCAGAGCTCCGAGGCGTCGTGCATCATCAGCGATCGGCGCTGGAAGCATCGGGGGCTCGGCGGGTAAAGGTACCGCTGGTGCCTCTGCTGTCAACGGGCCCTGTATCGAGGCCTCGTCGCTCGGCGGGCTGTCGTCGCGCTATACTCTCGGAACCCTAGCTGGCTGCCATCGTGGGGCCATCCTGAAAAGGAAACAAGTGTGCCACGGTCAGAACAGTATACCTGGTGAGCTGACACAAGTAATCACAAAGAAAACTTGAAACATACATGCAATCAATGTTTTCATGCATTAAGTTGGAAATCAGAAGTCAGGGTCCTGGTGTACGGATACGTCGGCCGCCACACCAACACTGGACTCCCTGGACTGATAACCATACTCAATACACTAAACACTACTGCTTCACATAGGAGATAGATCAGAGTCTGTGGTAGAACCGACCGCTTCTGATACCAATTTGTCACGACCCGTCCTCGGGGCCCGTGCCGTGACTACCCCAAGGCCACCGTCCATAGGCCAGGGGACGGCGACTAGCACCAAGGAGTAAATCCCGAAAAGAGGGGAAGGCATTGCCTTTGAAAAGTAAACAAGCACCACAGAGTAAGCACGAGGAAAAGTAAACACTAAGTAAAAACTGTAAAAGCTGTGCTGAAAGTAAAAAGGGGCCGGAAATACAAACCCAACTGTAAAGTACAACTGAAAGGAAAAACAGCAACTGAAAGGAAAATCCGCAGCGTCGAGCCGTCCTCTAAAGGTCCCACCTGAAGGGTGGGTACAGATAGCCTCCACAGCTCCTCGGTCCAGCCGTCCGCTCTGAGTACGTCCCACCCAGTGGTCCACCTCCAGGTACCGTCCTGCTCCGCACGCCTCCACCTCGATCAGCGCTGCCCATCGTCTGCAACCAACCCCACGATGTGCAGGCATAGCCCGTACAGGGGTGAGTATAAGCTACTCAGTAGGGACCCAGATACCCCCAAAGGTCTCCCGAAATCCACAAAGGATAATCCACAAAGGAAGATACAATCACGAAGTAACATCTGACACGGCTTAGGTATATGCCCGTACATATACCTAAGTCATCAATTCCAGTTCGGCTCCAATGTCCGAGCCCAAGTACAACCCAGTCCACACAGGAAAGGAAACGTAAACCCACACAGGATAGCTCAACACAATCCACAAAGGAGAGTAAACAATAAATCCACATGGGATATCTCAACACAATCCACAAAGGAGAGTAAACAGTAAATCCACACAGGATAGCTCAACACAATCCACAAAGGAGAGTAAACAGGATTCATCTCACACAGGTATACTTCTTCGGATGACGATAAAGATGATCACTGATCCATCTAAGTCTCCGAACCCACAAAGGATCGATAGGTAACTAACCCTCGCAAAGACCCACACAGGATTGGGCCCACACAGGACCTGTAGGCGCTGGCTCACACAGAACCGCTGAGCGCTGACCCACACAGGATCGGACCCACACAGGATCGGGCCCACACAAGACCTGTAGCACTGATCCACGTAGGATCGCTGAGTGCTGTAGTCGTCGCAGTCCACTGAGGATCTCGACACAGTCGTTGTCGCAGTCCACTGAGGATCTCTGCACAGTCGTCGCTGTAGTCCACTGAGGATCTCTGCACAGTCGTCGCTGTCGAAGTAGCAGTCGCAGCCAGCACTAGGGTTCCCGCACACAACAAGCTCATTCGGGAGGGTCCGCTCCACGAGCCGAGAGGCCGATACATCAACTGTCACAAAGTCCGAAGTCGATGTATCAAAAAGTTCTGTATCGTCAACAGGAACTCAACGTCGCAGACGGCGCGCCAATCGGACGCCCAGTCTGAGAGTTATTGACTTTTTTATCCCAGGGGCCCGGTTGGGTTTTAAGGCAAAACCTACCCGACCGTACACCACCTGCGTCCAAACCTCGGGCGGAGTAAGCCAAATGATCCGTCTCACTTAGAGGAATTCAACGAAGCTGACGACACGTCAATCGGACGTCCGTAGCTCAAGATAAGAGCGTTTCCGCTTCGAGGGCCCGGTTGGTTTCGTGTACGAACCAACCCGGCCAAACTCAAAGTACTCCGAAACCTTGAGTGCGATATACCGAAACGACCGTCTCGATCCAAGTATCGCGTTGCCGCTGACGGTGAGTCGTTTGGAGGCTCGTAGCTCAAGTTACATGAATTTAAATGAAAACCGTCTGAAGACGGGGGGGTCCGGGCCCGGGCCGACCCGGCACGACCCCCCCTGGGTCGGCCGAACCCGGTCCGACCCGGTCGGACCGGTCTGGCTCGGCCAGGGCCGGTCCGGCTCGGCTCAGCCGAGCGGCCGAGCGACCGACGCGGGGGGAGCCGCCGCCCCGCGTGACAGCCCCGCGGCACCCGCGGGGTGTCGGCCAGACAGCCGGACGCGGCTGAATGCGCATCCTGAGTGACGCGGGGGGGGGGGGGGGGGGGGGGGGGAGCCGCCGCCCCCGCGTGACACCCCCGCGACACCCGCGGGGTGTCTCCCTGGCGACCGGATGCTACTTCAGGCGCGTCCCGCTTGGCCGCGAGTCCGCGGGCGCCGCCACCGCGGCCGGTGCCGCGGCGGTCTCGTCCGGCAGCGCGCCGGGCGCCGCCGCCTCCGGGCGCCGGCGCCGCCGTGCCGGCGACCCGCCCCGCCTCCGGCTTCCACGGGCCACCGGAGTCGCTCCGGTGGTCCGTTTTCCTTCCCGTCTGCGCTGTTGTTCCTCCCGGGATCCGTTCTTCACTGCGGAATCATCAAACATCCGTTGCGTCACTTTCTGTCGTCGCCCGTCAAATCCGCACAAAAACGAAGAACGGCGGAGGGTCGTCGGGCCATGTTCGTTTGGCCCGCACCCTCCGCGTTAGAGATAAACAACGGGAGGAATAAAGTTCAACACATGTACGAATATCCGAAACAATTTTTAATGAAATAAAATTGTTTTAAAAATCGGGTTCCTCATTTTGAACGGAAACAACATGGGGAAAAAGAGGCATTTCCAAAAATAAAAAATCCCTACCTCGTAGTGCGCGTGAGAGTTCTTCGTGGAATTGTTCGTCGCTGAAGAAGGGGTTCGTCGCGTCGTCGCGGAAACCGGCGTTGAGTCGGCGAACTCAACGGACCAAGAACAACAGATTTAATTTAATTATAATTAAATCCGTGTTTCGGTAAAAACCACAAAGGAGATTTAAAAAAAAGAAAAACAGAGACTCTTACCTCAAGCAGCCGATCGAAGATCCGTCACGGAGGAAGAGACGTCATAGAATAACGTTGCAGGAGGGTAACGTCGGCGTCGCGGATCACGGCGTCGCGTCATCGACTTCCACGGGTTCGGCGTTTTTCACGTTCTTCGCGTTCTTCGTGTTCTTCGCGAGGGAGTTTGAAGGTTCAAGGATTCTGTCAAGCCTCTCAACCAGTAATCCTCCAAAAAGACTGGTTGGTCTTATTTTATTATTATGCCAAGCAACGAAAAAAGGGTAAGTAATGACCCATCAATTCGTTGTATTAATTCAACGAAAGAAACAACTCATTTAATTTACGAAATAAACCACCCAATTAAATGGTCTGTTAAGAAATTAAGAAAACGCGTCAGTTGACTTTCATAATTACGGGTTTTCGTGGGTGCGTTACTTAGTGGAAAGAAATGGCAGGGCTTGTGCGGGCCCCACCGCACAAATATCCTACCAAGAGGGTAGGATATTTTTGGATAGCACCCTATCCGGTTAAACCCAGTTTAAGTCGTTTTTAAGTGGCTTCAAGTGGCTTCCAAGTGGCTTAAGTGAAATAAAATAAAGTTGTCGAAAAATTATTTTATTTCTTAACTTTAAGACCGAAAATTAAAAACCACACCCGAGCAAACGCAACTCCGGAAGAGGCATTTCTAACAAAAAACCGGTGCTGCAATTTCATCGGTGCCCTCAGAATTCGATTCCGGGCACCGGTTCAAAAGTTAGAAAAACCCGCTCGTCCGTTCACTGAACGTACCCGAGCCAAACTTCATAAAATGATTCCGGGCACACCGGGCCTCGGAATCAGGTGCCGTCAGAAACTGCGCTCGTGTAAAATTCCAAATAATATTAAGAAAAAAAAATTCCTTGAAATTTACGAGTCTTTACAGTTATGGGGTCTAAATTTTAACCCTATGGTCTAATAATTCCCTATTATATACAATATTATGACTACACCAACATAACACGTTTCTAAATTATTTAATTAATGAATGGGATTATTACTTTCAGTTCATTGGATTCAATTAGTTACTGAACTATTTTATGGAAACATGTTGGGTGAGAAAACATTGAATATAATTGAATTATTTAATGGATTAAAGTTTTTTTAGCATGACATGATAACTAAGAATATTCCTTGATATAGAGTCCCTAATTCATGGCTTACTACTTTTTGATTTGAGTATTGATCAACTGTGTGAAAATGAAAGAGGTAATTGAAAGAAAAATTGAAATACACATTATTAACCATTGATGATTATGAGGTGATATTTTTATATCCATTCTATTAGTTTATGCCTTGTGAAACATAGTGAGATGATTATATACTGAGCATGACCATATAACATGCACACTTTTATGCCATAATGATTATATTTGGATCAGTCCGGTCCTATGATATAATGCTTATAGGAAATTTTATCAGATGTGGTAATGCTTATATTGAGTAGGCACAACCTAGTCACATGATATAATTCTTATAGGGCTTTGACCCAAATTTTGTTATTCTTATATTGAACAGGCTCGAACCAGTCCCATAATATAATGATTATAATGATTTGATTGGAATTCTATTGTAAGGACCCGACCTTAAACATTACCTAATCTCGAATTAAATGGATAATTTACATTAAGGGTATTTTTAGGTTTACAGTTTTAGAGAATTAGGTCATAATATTTACATAACAACATGAATATTACATGCATACAATTATACTCAGTATCCAATTTTTTTATAATATAAAAACTCTTGAAAAAAGGTTCATGTATAGTTCCATGTTTTAGAAAACATGAATTTTCCATGATCCAATCCTTGACCATTATTTATCTTTAAGTCCTGTGGAAAACATTTCAAAAACATGGGATGAGCATAAAAATCTATGTAAGGGATATACAATAATAAATGAAAAAAATTTCCCTTCAATAAATAAAAAAACAATGAAACCATAATTTTCAATCATAACATACCTCATGAAATCATAATATTTATGAATAAAACAAAAAAATCATAAATCATAAAGGTTACTTGTGGAATCCATGTCAAAT
Source organism: Viscum album (assembly GCA_963277665.1). Classification (NCBI taxonomy): domain Eukaryota; kingdom Viridiplantae; phylum Streptophyta; class Magnoliopsida; order Santalales; family Viscaceae; genus Viscum; species Viscum album. Next base: position 559,850,788 of record OY728138.1, read on the forward strand.
ATACATTGTAGCTATCACAAATACATAGGGAGTCACATTTGTAATAACCATCAGAGTATATTCCCTAAATCTCTTAAGAGAAACATTCACGTTTACCTCCATCACGTTGCCTAATTCATTGGAGAGCTATATCGGGCTCACCTCTAACATCCTAGGTAAATAAACTTCCTAATTTTTTTTATATTTATTAATATTTGTGAAATAAATATTAATTCTACTTTAAAGGGGATGCTAGGATCGATGGAATACCCGATACACAACAATGGGTTTCTTTGAAATCTTACGTTGCACACTAATAAAATTATATTATTATTTTAAATGGTAGTTAACACCTAGCCGTTGTAATGGTGGGAATGAACAGAACTAGCTACAAAATGATTATACATGTTTGTTAAATATTTTTACATTTATCCAATAAATGTTAAGGGCTTAAAATATAAATTAATCTAATTTTAAGAATACATACTCTAACATTAAGTAAAAGGACGATTTACCTTCTTTTGAGGGTGAACCATCATTAAATATAGTTTTGGACACTTTTATATATTCTATTTGACCAAATAAAATTCTTCTTTAGAATCAAGACACCAAAATTTACTTTTGGTATTTTTTTGGTATTTTTCTGATAAAAATCATTTTTTTTATGAATTGTAAAAAATACTGTATTTTAATTCAAAAGTGCCTTTTAATTCAAAAGTGCCTTTTAATATAAAATATTTATATGGTTATGTTATCTTTTTAATTGGTTTTAAAGAGTAATTAGAATATATTTTTACCATTTAATTCAATGGTGGTTATTGGAATTAATTTCACTTTGAAATTGGACATAAACAAGTATCAATATTTTGATAGTTATTGTTTCTTAAAAACACGCCATTTATTTTGACAATGAGAATTAATTTTATATTAATTAATGCGAATTATATGTTTTGAATTTGTTAAAATAGATATCATTTCTGAATTCGGAATATCAAATATAGCTTAGGCTGATGTTTTGGCAGTTTTCTGAAAAACTTTATTTTTTTGATGAATAGTGAAACCACTTAGTAGTAGTTAAAAAACCGACTTTTTCATTTAAATAAATTTTACAGCTTCTATGAATTGAATTTCAACAATCTGATATACATGGTTGTTATTAGTAAGTAAAATGTGGTTCAATAAGATGAAAATAATTTCCGGTGAATAGTAACTTTTGACTTTTATTTACCACGGTTAAAGGTAAATAGGGTAATTTAAGGGAAAAAATATTATAATAATAAAATATTTACCTTAACACTTGTCCTAACCTTATTGGTTGAGTAATTTACGACCATGAACATCTTTGGGTCGATTTTTGGACCCCATGGAGCTACTTATGAGTTATAATGACACTTTAGATTAATTATCTTAATGTAATGAAAAAATGACATAAACAAATATCTTTTAGTAAATTAAATTTTACATGGGGTTATATAAATTATCTTTTCGACTATAAATATTCATTGAAAAGATAAAAAAAGTTCCTATATCATGTTTTTTTGATCATTTTTAGAAATCAAATAAATTAAATTATTTATGGAATAATAATGATGCAATATTTACCTCATTAATAAATGATTTAGATAAATAAGATTATAAATATTATAATAGCAATCAAAACCTATCCAATTGTTATTGGATAATTTTATTTCGACCATGGGTCTTCCTATATTCTAATATAATTAGTTTTTTACTTTTAGAAACCGAATATCATTATATAATAAAATAATATTTTCACACTTTCCTAAAGAACCCCTCCTCCCCCTTATAAAAATCCCTCAATTATTACTCTTTCCTTACACCTATCAATCAACTTTTCTCATCCAAAATCTTCCCAAAGAAGCTCTAAATATCCCTCTCCTCCTCCTACAATCCATACCTTAGGCAGAATGCGCTTCAAGAAGTTCTTTTGGCTCAAACCAAAGGGATTTACCCAAATTAAAGGTAACAGTTCCTCATAACTTATTTTATTTTATTTTACTTCTCCAACCCCTATAATATTTTTATTCATTTTTTTTATAACAAAACCAGTATCCAAAATATACTCGGGTGTTTTTATGAGAAGGATTCCATCTACACTTACACACACCTCCATCTAATGGGTGAAGAACATACAATTTTTGTGGATGAAAAACTAACGCCTCACGAAATGATGATTGTTCGATTATCTCATATCGCCTCTCATGGTGGCCATTAATATGTAACTGTATTTATATATGATATATATTATGTTTATTTTTTTATGCTTCTGTATTTTACATTTATATCCAACCATTATGGTTTCCATTATTGTTAAACGCGATAATTTCATTTGAGGAAGTGCAGACTATCTCCCCCTCAAAGTGATATGATTAGTTAATTTCATATGTGGGATGTATAAATGATAGAGGTAATGATATTATATATGATATTATACAGAAATTATAATATAACTATGTATCATTATGTTTTAATTCCATTTAAATACAAAATAGAAATGAAAGTAGCGTTCATGTGCACGTACGACTTACCATCTCCATAAACGATACATTTCATTTCTTATCTCCCAAATGTTATGTACTGTTATAAATAAATATATGTACTATATATATATTATTTATATAATATCTAAATCATGAATATCATTCTGGAGATAATGGACTATTTACCACATGGACAACTTGTAAGTATAAGTTGTTCATTTTTGACTCAAGTACCAAATATCGACAAAACAACCATTATTAACTTAAATGATTACATATTTTCTTTAACATGGTAACTAGTGATATAAATGGAATAATAAACATAATATAGTTTCTTAAGCATGTATAAATTAACTTTAGTTTATTATTCATGACATCAAAGAAGGAATAGGTCAAGTCAGACATGAGGTAATGGACTTCATCTCAATCTACTTTCATTGAGGAATATTTTATTTTATATAGAACTTTCTTTAATATAGTGTATAAACCCATTTTGACTTCTCATTTAATTCAAAGGTAATCCTTTTTATGAAGTGTTTTACTAAAATAAGAAAAAGTATTTTTTTAATGTAAGCAGTGACAACGACCTTTTTCCACCGCTACGATTATTATTTTATCTTTGGCTTCCTTAACAAGCTGTAGTGTTTTTAAAGGAAAATAAATACCATATAATTTTTATGTATTATGGTGTTGAAAATGGGTTTTATAATGTATTTTTTCGACAATATATTTAAATGAAATGTTGTGATAGAAATGTTGAAATGTTATATTTATTTTTTGTTTGTTTTATGTGTTATGAATAAGTTATGGTTTTTGGGAATTGTTTATATAAACGGGTGGTTCCGTGATAAACCTAGTGAGGTTGAGCCTGAGATAGCTCTCTAATACATTGGGTAACATGACAGAGGTAAAAGTGAATGTTTCTCCTAAGATATTTAGGGAATATTCTATAATGGTTATTCCAAATGTAACTCCCTATATAGCTGTGATAGCTACAATTTAAGCATGATATAGATTCCACAAGTTACCTTTATGATTTATGTTTTCTATGTGTAATTCACAAATCTTATGATTTCAGGAGGTAAGTAAAAGAGTTTATGTTATGTATGTATTGATGGACTAATGATTTATTTCTTATTTTATAGCCCTTTATGAGTTTTTTATACTCATCCCAAGTTTTGAAATGTTTTTTCATAGGAATTAAAGGTGATAGGGTCAAGGATGGGATCAAGGAAAAGTCTTTCTATCTAAAACATGGAAGTAGAAAGTAAATTTTTTTTCAAGAGTTATTATTTTATGAAAACATGGTTACTGAGTAGAATTTTCTAAATGTAATATTCATGTTGTTATGTAAATGTTATGACCTAATTCTCTAAAAATCTAAACATGAAAATATCCTCAATGTGTATTATTCTTTTAATTAACAATTATTTAATGCTTTAAGGCCGGGTCCTTATATCACCTGCCCTAGGTTTATCACAGAACCAACCTTATACGTAAATTATGCCAAATAGTCGTAACATATTCATAAACCCTAAATCAAACATAATAGAAAGATAAAATTTCCATATTTCAATCACAATATATCATTTAAAAATATAGACAAAATCAAATCTTTTATCAAACCATGTTCAAAACCATTTAAAATATTAAATAAAGATATTTTTGAATCAAAGTGGCCCATACCACATTGAAGATTTTGAAAGAAATTTCAATTTCAAAACATTAATTTCCATATAAATAAATACCTAAAACCATTTTTAAAACATGTACATTAATGCGAAATATTTAGAAGAATAAACCTTAAAACATTTAAAATGATATTTTAGGTTAATAGTTTTTAACAAAATGAGAGATCCTAGAATAAAAATAATCGAGGAATAACCTTTAATAATAACTTAATAATATCATGAGAATAAAGTTATTCATGATATAATATTCCAAAGGATAGTATATACACCATATAAGAGTTAATTGGTGCATATCAACAATAAAGTCTCAATGGAAATGTAAATTGAGACGAAATCCCTTATAAAGACTGTATTCTTACATTATGGATAAATCAATTACATAATTTTTTGTCAAAAATATAAATTCACCCAATATAAGTGGATATTATGTGTAAAAATATCATAGGATATTCACACATATTCATTGAATGACACAATCTTGAAGTAGATGTTTCACCCAAAAATTGTAATTGGGTTAAGAAGTTTTCTTACAGAAATTTTACAGCGTAATGACGTCACTTTAAAATTCTGAAAATAATTTGATGAGAGAGAAATGAATATATCATCACTTGGACATAAAATTTTCATCAATAAGGATATATAAGAACATATCCAAACATAATAAAATGTAAATTAAAAGACATAACAAAAAGATGTCTATTAAAAAAAGGAGGGTGAAAGGTTCCCTTACCGATCTGGTAACTTACGAAACATACACCCCATGAAATAAAGATCACACAATGAATTAGTAAATAGCCATTAATTAATGTATATTACACAAGGAATAAAATCATGGGTAGTACATCCACCACACAAAAGGAAATAGAGGCTAATATAGCATGAATCTTACGGGAATAAAAAGTGAGATGAAAACCCCTTACCACGTTGTAATCAATTGAGTCGTATGAGAAAATGTTAATAACCACCAAATGAATCACAGAATATCATTAATATAAATAGAACTATGATTATATATATATATCAAATGGCAATAAAAAATACACCACATGAAATAAAAAAGTGGTGAACAATGGAAATCTCATAGAATTAAAAGTTAGATAAGAAATCACTTACATCGTGTCTGACTAGACTCGATTGTTATTTAATCTCTTGAATAATAAACTAAATATAATTTATAATTTTCTAATAACCTTTTTAAGGTTTATTACTCATTTTATATCACTTAATATCATGTCATAAACATTATTTAATCATTTAATTTATTAATGGTTGTTTCGTCGAAATTTGGTACTTGAGTAAAAATGAACACCTTATAATTACAAGTTCTCCATGTCATCAAAAATCCATTATCTCTGGAATGATATTCATGATTTTGATATCATATACATCAAATAAATCCAATATATATATGTATTTGTAATAGTACATATCATTTGGAGAGAAGAAATGAAGTGCACCGTTCATGGAGACGGTAAGCTGTGCATACGCATGAATGATACTTTCAATTCTATTTCACAATTTAATGTAATTAAAACGTAACGATACATAGTTATATTATAATTAAAGTATAATATCATATATAATATCATTAAATCTATCCTTTATACATCCCACATATGGCATTAACGAGTCATATCACTTTGAGGGGGCGGTAGTCCGCACTTCTAAAATGAAATTATCGCGTTTACCCGTTACGGAAACCATAAAGGTATGATATAAATAAAAAATATAGAAGCATAAAGAAAACATAAACATAATATATATCCTATATAAATATAGTTCCCTCATAATTTCCACCATGAGAGGTGGTAGGAGTTAATTGAACAATCATCGTCTTGTGAGGTGTTAGTTTTCCATCCAAAGAAACATTATGTTCCCATTAGATGGAGGTGTGTGTAAGTGTTGTTATTATCATTCTCATGAAAACAACATTTTATATTTATCATACATGTGTTTTTATAAAATAAAAGAATAAAATGAGTTTAGGGGGTTGGAGAAGTAATATAAAACAAAATATCTTACGAGAAGAAATTACCTTTAAATCAGGTAACTCCCTTTGGATTGAACCAAAAGGTTTTATTGATGTGTTTTATTTCTAAGGTAAGGAATCTATGACGAATAGAGGGATATTGGGAGTTTATTTGAGCTGAGGTTTCATGATCCAAAGGCTTGAGAAGTGTGATAAATGGGTAGGAATTGATGGCTTTTTATAAGGGAGAGGAGGGGCTCTTTAGGAAAGTTTTAAAAAATTATTTTATTATAACCTCATCTTCAGTTCCAAAAGGTCAAATAATCATTAAAGTTGAATTTAAGATGACTCATGGTCGAAATAAAATCATCCAATAATAATTGGACAGGTTTTGTATATTGTTTTAATATTTATAATCTTATTTATTTAAATCATTTATTAATGAGGTTAATATGGCATCATTATTGTGTCATAAATAATTTAATTTATTTGATGTAAAAAAATTATTAAAAAATACCATGATGTAGGAAATATATTTATTTTCCAAATAGTATTTATAGTCTAAAATATAACTTATATAATTCCATGTAAAAATTTATTTGCAAAAAGATAAATTTTTATGTCATTTTTGTCTTTACATTAAATTAATTAATATAAAGTGTAATTATTACTCCCATGTGGCTCCATGGGGTCCCAAATTCGACCCAATGACTCTCATCATCGAATATGTATCATAAAAAAGGTTTTAGGACACATGTTAGGGTAATTTAATATTATTATAATATTATATTTTACCCTTATTTATTATATTTACTCTTTAATCACGGTAAATAAAATATTCACTTAAGTAAATATTTAAAATATATAAAAATAAAAGTTACATATTTACACAGTTTGGAACTACTGATTATAAATATGAAATCCATTTTTATAAATTAAAAAAACAGAAGTGGAATAAATTAATTTAAAATTAATTCCCGCTGTCAAAATAAAAAGCGCGTTTTTAAGAAATAATAACTATGAAACTATTGACAATTGTTTATGTCTAATTTCAAAGTGAAATTAATTACAATGTCCAAAACTGAATTAACTGGTAAAAATATATTCTAATTACACTTTATAACCTATTAAAAATAAATTCTAACCATATAAATAAATCAGATTAAACGGCACCTTTGAATTAAAATAAAATATTTTTCATTATTCATTAAAAATGAACTTTATCAGAAAAATACAAAACATCTAACAAAAGTAAATTTTGATGTCCCTAATCTAAATAATAATGTTATTTTGTCAAATAAAACATATAAAAATGGCCAAAAATATATTTAAAGAGGGTTCTCCAACAAAATGCGGTAAATCGAACTTTTAAAGAATATTAGACTATTTATGCTTAGATTCATTCCCATTTTATGCCTCTAACTTTTATTGGATAAATGTAAAAATATTCAACAAACATGTATAATCATAATGTAGTTAGTTTTATTCATTCCTGCTAATACAATTATAAGATACTAACTATCATTGAAAAAAATAATATTATATTATTAGTTTGCAATGTAAGATTTAAAAGAACCCCATTGTTGCGTATCGAGTACACCATTGAACATAGAATCCACATTAGGGTAAAAATAATACATAATATACAAATATTAATAAATATTAAAATGTTTTCTTCATTATTTTCCTGGGATGTTACATCCTTCCCCCCATTAGGAAATTGCATCCTCACAATTTTAAAATTGGGCTTGGAAACATTGTTGAAAGTCCCACATTGTAAAAAAAAGTCAATAAACCTATCACTTTAAAATAAAGGTAGAGAAGTACAAAGGATTCCCGAGATAATAGATACTAGGATTCCATGAACACATGGATATGGAAGAGAAACTAACTCTCTTAGATTAATAGAGAGTGATAGATAACTTGATCATAGAATGTTAACCACCACAATACCCTAAATTTGTGGTTGGTTAAAAGTCTGATGATAAAAGAGTGCTTATAAATTTTTTTATTCAAGATACATTTCATATAATTGAATAATTTTATTAATAACAAGACTAATATCATAAAGAAATATACTTACTCGTCATGTAGAGTGTCATCATTTTATAAAATTCTACCACAAACTCATCATTTCTCCAAACGGTAAGTATTCAAGAAGACTTGTTCATATTGAAAGCACGATAATAAAATTCAATAGAATAAAATGATCCAAAAAATATGAACCATATATTTTCCCTATCATTATACATTATCCAAAACCAAAATTGGTTAGTACATGATCAGATAGTCCCCAAAAGGATAATCTTTTATAAAAAGATGTACTACTCTTAATCTCCAAAATTCAACCAAAAGTACCAAAATTTCAAGAAAGACTATTCAATATACGATTATCCTTAAAATATTTCTAAATAATCTAAAAAAATATGGAAACCCAAAAATAAGAAGGATTTTATCACGTAGTCTTCCATAATAAAGCTTAACATTTATCTCTAAATAAAATTGACTACTCTTAATTCCTCATACTAAAGTGTAATTAACCAAATCACATATTCTCTATGATAGGTTAATTATTTCCCAAAAAAACCAAATCACCATTTGTCCATAATAAAAACAAGGATTTTACCAAAATAAAATTTCACCATTACTCATCAGAAGAAAGGATAATTATTCCCTGAAGAACATTTTCATATATAAAACATCAGGGTTACACATACTATAAAAAGTCTTCCAATGTAATCACATCATCAAAAGATCCTTAATACTTTTAAGAATTTAACCATCCTAAAATATACCATAACTCTTGAATCCATTATATATTTAATTCTTAATCATTCAACTTCCTTTATGAGCCATTAAACATTTTTACAAAATTATTCTGAAAAACTTCTTTCCTACAAACAAAATCATGAATCATATTCTAAGATTCACTAATATCAAAACATTTGTTATGAAATAATCCATACATTCATTGGTCATTCTAAGTTTCTTCATCCTCAATTGGAATTGAATTAGGTATTGTTAATCATATATTTGTACGATCTTGGTGACCCCATTCACGAAACTTCTTCGGAGGATAACTATTTTCACAATGACCATGCACACCACATTTAAAACATTCAATTGATCCCTCAGAAAGAACTTTTCCCCCTTTACTAGAGTCAACTGGATCCTTCTTTTTTCCATGGAAGGTTTTTTCTTTATAACCATCACTTTCACATCTATATCATCTTCCCATCAATTTGAAACATTTTCCTATGTGTTTCATTCCACATCTTTGACCCAACGGTTTTTGAATATACTTACCTTCATTATTATTATCTGAACTTCCATGGGGATGTTTTTCTCACATATACAATGCCTTATAAAAATCACCAAGGTTCATGTGGTCAATCATGAATCCAGATAGTTGGTTGAGAAAAACCACAAGAGTTGTCAATGCAGCTCCCATTTCATTCAGTTGCACATTTATAAAACCATAAAAGTTTTCTTCACATCCACTATTACTTTGTTACCTACTAGATCCAGCCATTTACTAAAACCAAAAAGGTAAGTGTGAGTATATCAGTAAAATCATCATATAATATCTTATGAGGAGGGTATATAAAAAGATATACTTGTTCATGTTATCTTAAACTCTTTAACATTATCTAAAATAACAATGAATCCTTCTAAAATACTAACCATTATTATAATTTAACTTATGCTTAAAGAACACCCTAACCTATAAATTTATCTAAACCGACCTCTGATACCAACTGTAAGGATCTGGCCTTAAACATTACTTAATATTGAATTAAATGGATAATTCCCATAGGGAATATTTTTAGGTTTAGAGTTTTAGAGAATTAGTTCATAACATTTACGTAACATCATGAATATTACATGTAGGCAATTCTACTCAAAATCCATTTTTTTATAAAATAAAAAATCTTGAAAAAAAGAGTCATGTCTAGTTCCATGTTCGAGACATCATGAATTTTCCTTGATCCCATTATTGACCCTTATTCATCTTTACATCCTGTGGAAAATATTTCAAAAACATGGGATACGAATAAAAAGCTCAGTAAGGGATATAAAATAAGAAATTAAAACATTATCCCATAAATAAATTAAAAACAAAGAAACCATACCTTTCAATCTTAACATACCTCATAAAATCTTACGATTTTTGAATAACACACAGAAATCATAAATCATAAAGGTAACTTGTGGAATCCATATCAAACTTACATTATAGCTATCATAACTATTTAGGGAGTCACATTTGGAATACCCATCATGATATATTCCCTAAATATCTTAGAAAAAACATTCACGTTTATGTCTGTCACGTTACCCAATTCATTGGAGAGCTATCTTGGGCTCACCCACCCTAGGTTTCCCAAGGAACCACACATATACATAAACAATGATCAATAGCCATAACATATTCATAACCCCTAAAACAAACATAATGGAAAGATAAAATTTTCACATTTCAATCACAATATATCATTTCAAAATATTTAAAAAATCAAAGATTTTATCAAACCATTTTAAAAACCATTTAAAATATTAAATAAAGAGATTTTTGAATCAAAGTGTCACCTACCACTTTAAAGAATTTGAAAGAAATTTGAATATAAAAACATTCATGTCCATATGAATAAATCCTTAAAACCATTTTTAAAACATGTACATTAATGTGAATGATTTAGAAGAATAAACCTTTAAAACATTTAAAATGATATTTTAGTTAAAGAGATTTTAACAAAATGAGAGACCCTTTAATACAAATAATTGAGGAATAAAATTTAATCGGAACTTAATAATATCATGAGAATAAAGGTATTCATGATATAAAATTCCAAAGGATAGTATATACACCATATGAAAGTGAATTGGTTCATATAAACAATGAAGTCTCAATGGAAATATAAATTGAGATGAAATCCCTTATAAAGATAGTATCCTTAGATTATGGATAAATCCATTACACAATTATGTGTGAAAAATATAAATACACCCAATATAAGTGAATATTATGTGTAAAACAATCAGAGGTTATTCACACATATTCATAGCATTACATAATGAAGAAGTAGATGTTTAACCCAAAAATTGAAATCTGTTTAAGAAGTTTTCTTACAGAAATTCGGCAGCCTAACAAAATCACTTTAAAATTAAAAAAATTAGTTTATGAGAGAGAAAATGATATCTCATCACTTGTAAATAAAATTTTCATTAACATTGATATAGAATAACATATACCAACATAATAATATGTAAATTAAAAGACATAACAAAAAGAAGTCTTTTAAAATGAAGAGGGTGAATGGTTCCCTTACCTATCTGGCAACTCAAGAAACATACACCCCATGAAAGAAAGATTAAACAATGAATATGTAAATACCCATAAAATAAATTATATTACACAGGGAATACAATCATGGGTAGTACATCCACCACAAAAAGGAAATAGTTTCTAATATAGCATGAATCTCAGGGGAATAAAAAGTGAGATGAAAAACACATACCACATTGTAATAAACCGAATCGTAGGGGGAAAAGTTAATAAACACAAAATGAATCACGTAATACCATGAATACAAATATAATCATGATAATATATATAAAATTTAAGTACAAAATACACCACATGCAATAAAAAAGTAGCGAAAATGGAAATCTCTCGGAATTAAAAGTGAGATAAGAAATCACTTACATCATGTCTGACATGACTCGATCACTCTTTAATCTCCTGAATAATAAACTAAAGTTAATTTATACTTGATAAAAAACCTTTTTCATGTTTATTATACATTTTATATCACTTATTATTATGTTATAAACATTATGTAATCATTAAGTTATTAACGGTTGTTTCGTCGATATTTAGTACTTGAGTAAAAATGAACACCTTATAATTACAAGTTCTCCATGTCATCAACAATACATTATCTACAAAATGATATTAATGATTTAGATATAATATAAATCATATATATATCCAGTATATATATGTATTTATAACTGTACATAACATTTGGAGATAATAAATGAAATGCACCGTTCAGGGAGATGGTAAGCCGTACGTACACATGAACGCTACTTTTATTTCTATTTCCTAAATTAATGGAATTAAATCATAATGATACATAGTTATACTAAAATTAAAGTATAATATCATATATAATCTCATTAACTCAATCCTTTATACAACCCACATAAGGCATTAACGAGTCATATCACTTTGAGGGGGCAGTAGTCCGCACTTCCTAAAATTAAATTATCACGATTACCCATTATGAAAACCATAAAGGTATGATATAAATGAAAAATATAGAATAGTAAAGAAAAAATAAATGTAATATATATCATATATAAATATAGTTCCATTATAATGGCCACAATGAGAGGCGGTAGGAGTAAATTGAACAATCATCGTTTTGTGAGGCGTTAGTTTTCCATCCATAGAAACATTGTGTTCTTTACCCATTATATGGAGGTGTGTGTAAGTGTAGTTCGAATAAATATTATAAAAACATCCTAGTATATTTAAGATACTGGTGTTGTTATAAAATAAATTAATTAAATGATTTATGGGGGTTGGAGAGGTAAAATAAAACAAAAGAACTTAAGTGAAGATGTTACCTTTAAATCGGGTAACTCCCTTTGGTTTGAACCAAAAGGGTTTCTTGAAGTTTGTTATGCATACAATATGGATTCTAGGATGAATATAGGGATCTTTGGAGCTTATTTGAGTAGATTTTTCATGAGACAAAGGTAGGAGAAGTGTGAGAAATGGGTAGGAAGTGAGGGATTTTTATAAGTGAGAGGAGGGGCTCTTTAAGAACATTTGAAACAATTATTTTATTATAACCTCATCTTCGGTTTCAAAAGGTCAAGTAATCATGAAAATAAAATATAAGATGACTCGTGGTTGAAATAAAATTATCCAATAATAATTGGAAAAGTTCTGGATATTGTTTTAATATTTATAATCTTATTTATTTTAATCAATTATTAATAAGTTAAATATTGCATCATTATTGTGTCATAAAAAATATAATTTATTTGATTTCAAAAAATTATAAAAAATAATATGATATAGAAAATATTTTTTTCTTAACAAATAATATTTATATTCAAAAAGATAACTTATATAACCCTATGAAAAAAATTATTTACTAAAAGATATTTGTTTATGTCATTTTTGTCATTACTTTAAATTAATTAATATAAAGTTTAATTATTAATCTCATGTGGCTCTATGGGGTACCAAGTTTGACTCAAGGATTCCCGTGGTCGGATATGTATCATCTAATAGGATTAGGACACATGTTAGGGTAATTTAAATTTTTTGTAATATTATATTTTACCCTTACTTTCTATATTTACCCTTTAATCATGGTAAACAAAATATTTACTGAAGTAAATATTTAAAATATCTAAAATAAAAGTGAAATATTTACCCAATTTGGACCTACTAATTCCAAATATTGAATCCATTTTTCTAAATTCAAAACACATATGTGGAAGAAATTAATTTAAAATTAATTCCCGCTGTCAAAATAAGAAGCGTGTTTTTTTGAAATAATAACTATGAAAAGATTGACACTTGTTTATGTCCATTTTCAATGAGAAATTAATTCCAATGTCCAAAATTGGATTAATTGGTAAAAATATATTGTAATTAAAATTTATAACCAATTAAAAATATATTATAAACATATAAATAAATTATCTTAAAAGGCACTTCTGAATTAAAATACAGTATTTTTCATTATTCATTAAAAATGAACATTATCAGAAAAATAACAACATCTTACCCAAAGTAAATTCTGATGTCCTGAATCTAAATTAGAATTTTATTTTGTGAAATATAAAATATAAAAATGACCAAAACTAGATTTAAAGAGGGTTCTCCATCAAAAGGCGGTAAATCAACATTTTAAATAAAATTAGAGTATTTATTCTTAGATTCATTCACGTTTTAAGCCTCTAACTTTTATTGGATAAATGTAAAAATATTGTAAAAACATGTATAATCATATTGTAGTTAGTTATATTCATTCCCACCAATATAATGGTTAGGCTCAAACTATCATTAAAAATAATATTATTATATTATTAGTGTGCAACGTAAGATTTCAAAGAAACCTATTGTTACATATCAGGTATGCCATTAAACAGATCATCCCCATTAGAGTAAAATTAATATTTAATCCAAAAATATTAATAAATATTAAAATTTCATTTTCATTATATACCTGGGATGTTAGAGCTATAATTCATACATGGATTTCACATAGATTTTTGTTATTATTCTATGTTTATTGTTATGGTTGACATGGTTATGAGGCATGGTCAGCGGTATTTCAGCATGATGCTGAAGAAGGTCACTTTACCACAATTATATAATTCTGGTTGGTGTGGTTATGAGACATGATTAGATATATTCCTACATGATGTCGAAGAAGGTTATTTTACCATAGTTATATGTTTATGGTTTCCATGGTTGTGAGACATGCCCAGAGATATTATGGAATCGATCAAAATCAAGTTGTTGTTATATTTTTCTAATTTTTGAATTAATTAACACACATATCCATCAAATTATTTCATACAGTTATTATCAGAATAGTTTTTTAGACCTGGTGGTGTCGTTCTATTAAGTTATACTCACAAACTATTCAGTATATTGTGTGGTATTCGAGTAGATTATGCGGATGTAGGTTTAAACAAGGGAAAGGGACCTTGATTTTTGATTTTTTTCTTTCCAGATGGGATAGATTTTGGAGATAAGACTGACATGGGGTTTGAGATAGGGGAATTTTGAGTATTTATTTGAGTCATCTTGTCTTATAATTGTATTGTTTCTAGCGTGAAATTTTGTTACATTACATCATTTATTTACATTATTCACTTAGTATTTATTGTATTTTTCAGTTTTCTCTTATTGTTTGTTTGTAATGCATAATATTATTACCATTATTTATACACTATGATAATTATTTATTGTTATTGGATGTTTTCCACTATGTTATAAACTCAGAATCCAGGGATATAGTCTCCACACTATACTTATCAAACCCCAACATGAAGTCGAAAGCATTTGGGGAGACGTGCATGAGGTCTCTTAACCAACACTTTCTTCCCACGTGAGAGAGTGCGTAAATGGGGGACATTAAAATGTGGTATTAAAGAAAAAAAAGTTTATTTTCAATTTATTAATATTTAAAAAATGTAGATAGGATACTAGGATGTTTTGGAACATGGCAATGAGATTGTTTTTGGGAGACAATAACCCATGTTCAGGGGAAAATTTGAGTGCCCATGGATGGGATTGTGGTTTATTCTGTTTTATGGTTATAGTTGATGTTATTTAACATTGAGTGAGCCATATTTTGTGCGTGTTTGTTGTTTTTTATGTTATTGGTTCTTGAGATTTATACTCGTGGCCCGATATGGCATAATATAAGTATATATGCATCATAATAGGCACATAGGGATATATGGACATGCATTGTTCATGATAGAGACATATTTGTTTACATTTCATATATACCTGCCTATTGAACTATGATATGTGATATTTTTATATACAAAAAATGAAATGAATTGACATGTCATGTTAAAACACTTGTAATTCATGTTTAGAGGGACCATGATTTAGTGGTTCTTTATTGTAGTCACATTTTGAGATTGACCTTGTTGTTACCAAGTTCCCTATGGTGTGTGGTTTCTTATAGAGAAAATTAATCATCATTATCTTCAACTTGAACATCAAGAGATTTAAAATCATCATGCTCCTAACACAGTTGAACCATATCTTCCTATAGTTATTGAGGACTAAATGGATTTTAAACTTCATGATAGCTTGCCGAGTCTCATGCGCTTCATGGAATGGTAGATGCTTCTTGGAATTACTTTGACGTCTATGATGACAATAGAGATTCAACTACAATATCCACATATGTTCATTAGGGAAAGACACACCTAGACCACCGACCTATGGATTGAGTTCATCAGGAAAATATTTTTAGCATCTCGTGACACCCGAAGATATAATGGTGAATCATTCAATATATATGATTAATAGACCTTACAATTATTGGTTTGATATTATATAGGATGCTAGGTAGTAGGATGGGATATCTTGGATGGGCAATAAGTCAAGGTTCTTGATCCATTTATATCCCATGATGTTGAGGGATGAAAAATCTCCGGATTTCACACATCTGAGACATGAAGGAATGTTATGATGTACCATACTGTATGTTTCACCAACCTAAAACACTTTGTTCCATCATTGAAATATGATGAGATATGCAAGAGGGACGTTTTTAGGATGGAATTCCTTATGATATCAGGTTATTGGTGGACATTTTTTAGTTGATATGTTTTTAGGATGGGATGAACCAAGAACTCATCACCTAAGGGAATCTGAGAGAGGCCCTGAACAATGGCTAGGCTATTTTATCAGGGAAAACTATGATATTTTATTTTTGGAGTAAGATTCCATGCTATTAAAACTTGTACCAAATCAGTAGTGGTAAGAATAATTAGGGAAGTTGAGATCAATGTCAGAACCATGTTTTGTTGCAGTGCTATCAGTGTGGCTTGTTTGGACACAATCACCCACAATGTCCTTACCATGAAGAAGAGTTTCATATCAGTGGTATATTATGCGTTCTTCCATTGTTTTGTGAAAAAATTTCATAATAGACTAGCTTAATGGGATTAAGATAGGCACTTGAGTTGGGAAGGGGCTCAGGTACGCCATAACAGGCTAGCAGCTGGAGTTCCACAAACCATTCATGTTGAGGAAAGGGATGTGGTACCCCAGCTTTGGAGTTATAGTTCGAAGAAGAGGAAATAGCTAAGGGTAGTTATTCTAGAGACCAAGTAATAGAGACACTTTATTTACACATTATTCATACTACTCCCGTTATCATCGATGAAATACCATACAACAACAGAGGTACAATTCTTGTATCATATACCTTATATTGTGATTTTTTTTGATATAGGAGCATCACGTTATTTTATATTTTCTTTGTTTTGTAAACATTATGGGATTTGATTTAGAAATATTGGATGGTTCTTTGACCACCCACACAACATTTGGAGTGTTGTTAAGGAATATTAAACATTACAAGGCGTATTCTCTAGAAATTGGTGGTTACCATTTCTTTTGGGAACTGTCCATGATAGAAATGAAATGATTTGAATCAATTATTAGTATTTATTGATTAGTTAAATACTAGGATTATATTGACTATTACCTTACTAGATATACCTTCTAATCTCAAGAAGAAGTAAACTATTCTCAATAGGGTGAGTGGGAACCTTAGGCTGGTCATGCAAGACTAATTCAATGTAGATTTGATTGTCTCAAAGCTCAAATATCTTGTCATTCTCAATATGATGGTGGAATGAAGTGGGATTATTTTTCTCAAGTGATATACCACTTTCAAGATGTTTTCTCAGCTGAGTTATATGGATTAATTATCTATAAATATGTTGAGTTCATGATCAAGTTGGTTCTGGAGTAGAGATAGTATATATTCTCCCTTAGAGAATGACACATAAAAAGCCTCAAGAGTTGAAAGTTTAGTTTGATGATTTGAAATCTAAAGGATTCATAAACCCTATTACATCTCCTTAGGATTCTCATGTTTTCCTGTCTATGATGGATGATGGGTATTTTCAATTATGTGTGGATTATTAGAGGTTGAACCAGATGACTATCAGGAACCGGTGTCCTCTTCCTTGCATTGATGATATTTCTGATCAATTTAGTGGTGCTAAGATATTATCTAAGATCAACATGAGACCATCCTACCAACATTCTAGTATGATACCAATAGACATACCACACACTTCTTTTTAAAGAATGTATGGTTTTATGAGTTCATAATGATGCTATTTGGTTTGACTAACACACCAATGGTTTTCAAATCCTTGATGAATCAGATCTTTTATATTATTTTGGATCGGTTTGTAGTGTTTTGTCAATGATATCTTAGTGTACTCCCTATTGGAATATTATTTTTCCAAAAAATGTGACATCATATTGATCTCACTGATAGTGTATCAGATTTATTCCATAATAACCAAATGAAGTTTCTTATTTATTAATGTACACTTCATTAGCCATGTCTCTTAGAGTTTAGAGTGTCACTCGACCCTTGTGAATGTTGCATCTGTGGTATCTTTGGATCTTCACAATTACAACTTTGAGATTTTGATATTTTTGAGTTTATTAGGTTATTATTAGCACCTTATCCTATATTTATCCCATTTGGAAGAACCAATGTCTGGGCAGACCATGAAGGAGGTGAAGATTGTTTTTTCTGATTCTTATGGGATACTTTTTTCAGAGATGAAAGATAGGATGGACTCAAAACCTATCCTAAATTCACCTATGCTAGTTAAATCTTATAATGTGTAATGTGAATCATCCATAGTTGGACTCAAAGTAGTTCTAATATAATAGGATCAAGTGTTTGGTTATGACTCCAAGTTGATGAGACTAAAAAAGAGGAATTTTCCAACTCATGATATAGAGTTAGAAAAATCATTACATTTCCTAATATATTGGAGACACTGTCTCACATGTGATAGGTTCTTGGTATACATAGACAATAATATCCTCAGGAATACCTTTTCTCAATGGGATCTAAAACATCAGTTGAGGAGGAGGGTCAAGTATCTTTGGTCCTTCGACTTCGAGTTAGCATATACACTGAGATAAGGAAATTTTTTTTCTAATTAATTGAGATGAAATTCAGAAATAGAAGAAGTATGAGAGTCTCACATTGAGTCGCAAATAATGGATCTCCTTTTGGACATTCATCTAGATGTTCAGGAGTCTCTAGGATGAGTAGCTCTAAATTTGAAATATGTTATAATTGTGTTTTTGGAACAGATTAATACTGAGAGGTTATATGATCTAAAGGGATTAGTTTTGAGAGACAACTTATATGTTGGGGAGTCACTATTAGGACTGTCTCTTAGTAGTGAAATATTTTTTTTTGTGGTTGAGTAATTATTCTAATGGGGTTATGAGAGAAGATTTTAAAAGTGTTTCATGCTTCTCGATGGACGGTTCATCTTGGTTTGAAAAAGACGTGCCAGGATCTCTTTAGATAGATTTTTGGTGAGTAATGAATAATAATGTGGTAGGTTTCATGGATATATTATTCACTTTTCAGTTGGTTAAAGCTGAGAATCAGAGGCCAGTTTGGATTTTGAACCATTTTCCCATTCCTAAGTGGAAATGGGATTATATAACTATATATTTTTTAATATAATTATCTAGTAAAACAAATAAGAATGTGGTTGTATGTTTAATTTTGGATCAACTAATGAAGGTTTCCCACCTCATAACATTCAATGAGACATTCATAGTTAATTATATGGGAAGTCTTTATGTGCATGAGGTAGTTTTTTTGCATAGTGTTCTAAGGAGTATAGTTTTTGATAGAGATTCACATTTCACAACCTCTTTCTAGTAGGGTATTCATAAGGATATTGGATTTTAGGTTCTTTTGATAAGATCCTATAATTCTCATTCTGATGTTTAATCTGAGTAGACTACTCGGGTTCTAAAGGATATGTTATGTGCCCATGTTTTCAATTTTAGTGGTTCTTTGGAGAAACATATGGAACTTTTGGTGTTTCCATATAATAATTTCTTCCAAGAATCCATCCAAATGGACTCCTTATTTTATTTTTTTGGATTTCTGTGCAATTAACCTCATTATTGGATGTAATCAAGTGAGCCGGTTCTTGTTGAGCCTAGTCTCGTAAAGGAGATGTCTGAGCAAGTTCAGTTGATCAGTCAACAACTGATGACCATGTAGAGTAGTTATTAACTATATGATGAACATTAAAGATTAATTGTATAATTCTAGGTTTTTCATCATGTTTTCCATCGGGTGTCCCCAATATTCGGGAAACACCATATCTGGAAATAGGAAATTCTAGAACCAAGATGTTTTAGGCCGTTTGAGATAGCAGAAAGGGTCAGTCTAGTGGCCTACTATTTTTCCCTTCCATAGGGCTATAGTGACATTTATAACCAGTTTCAAGTTTCATTTATTCTAAGATACTATATATAATATTCTCACATGATAGAAATATCATACATAAAACATAGTTCTAAGGAAAACTTGATGGATATTTTGGAAGATAGTGAGAATTATCTATAGGGTAGGTTGATACCATTAGTTTGAGTACATTAGAAACATGTGAATATTTAGGAGGAGACCTAAGATATGGATTATGATATATTAATACAGTGGTCAAAATTGTTTTCTGATACCCAAAAATGATGCTTGTATTAGCTCAAGGGGGAGATGTTATATGATGTATAGGTTGTATGATCCCATATTTTTATAGGCACGTCTCTCTCTGAGATTTTCATTAAACATATCCAGTTTGATTTTTCACTCACCTTTAAACCGTAGCAGTTGTGTTTCCATCTTATATATACATCGTTTGAATAAATAAAATTTCTGTGTTATGAGGAAACATGAGAAAACTAAAGAGGATCCATGTAGAGAGTCTTTGTTGGGGAAAATAACTTAAATATGAAGGATGTATGTTTGTTGGATTAATATAGTTTGATTATAAATGGGTGATTTGTTACTATCCATTATTGGAATGTTGAGAAGACTTAAAGGGGGTTTGGGTTGTTTAATAGTGAAATGGGCTGAAAACTGTCTACAAAACATTTAAACATCATGTAACTGGTTTACAAGTCATTTAATATTTGGGTGGTTTTTAATATTTTTAGTTGAGGTGATAGGTTTTTCGATGCTTCCTATTAAATATAATTACTTGATATGTAACTATATTACACATCATGTAATACATATAACTTCAATTTTAATGTATGTCTTGTAGATTATTTTTTATTTCATCTTGCTTTAGTCTTCTCCTCTAGACCCTAGAGATTCCTCTATGTGATTTTGGAAATCTAACCTACCTTTAGGACATTCCAAGAATATGATAAGTCCCTAGTAAGTGGATGTTTTAGGTTTCTCTCTTACCTATATTAGTTTAATAACCATTGCATTGAAATTTTTTAGCCATTTTCATTGTTTGTTTTGATCTTGATCATTTTTTATCTAGGATCTTCTTGGTGATCATTTACACCTTCTTCCTCATGGGCATTTTCTATTGGAAGCATTTTGTTCATCACTAGTTAAATGCATGGGGTATAATTCATAACCTTATGGTTTGATAATTTAATAGAATATGAAAATTAAGATTGCTCCAACATAACGTACATCTAAATTAATTAATGAATGAATGAGATTATTTGTTGGAGTCTACTAGATTCAACTGGCTATTGAGATGGTTTATGACTACCCGTTGAGTGAGTGAACCTTGAATATAATTTAATTAGTTAATGGATTAAATTTTGTTTTGCATGAGATAAAAACATATGTGATTACATGATATATAACCACTTAGTTATGGACTACTACTTACTGATTTGAATGTTTATAAATTTTGAATAAAATGAAAGAGTTAATTGAAACACAAATAGAAATTCACATAATTAACCATTTAGGCTTAAGATGTGATATTGTGATATCCATTATGGTAGTACATGCATTTTGATTATTACAACATATGGGTCAAATCCAAATGAGAATTACAATATGGAATTGTGAATGGTCTGATTCCATGAAATATAATCATTATAACATATGGGTAAAATCCCTTTGAGAATTACATCATGGGATTGGGATGACTATGGAATTATGATGATTAATTATGGTGACCTCATAGCCCGTCCTCGGGGCCCGTGATGTGACTACCCCAAGCCCGCCTTCCATAGGCCAGGGGCGGGCGACTAGCACAAAAGGCGTAAATCACGATAATAGGGAAGTCATTTCCTTTTATAAAGTAAAAAAAACACAACAGAGTACACAAGTGAAGAAAGAACAAAGTAAAACTAGGTACAAGGTAAGTGCTGAAAAGTAAATGGGCCAGTATACAAACCCAACTGAAAATACAGTAAAACTCTAATGAAAGTACAACAGCCGTAAGTAGAACAACAACACCGAGTCGTCCTCTGGAAATCCCACCTGAATGGTGTGTATAGATAGTCTCTTCAGCTCCATGGGTCTGGCCGTCTGCTCCGTGTACGTCCCGCAAAGTGGTCCACCTCCAGGTACCATCCAGCTCCACAAGCATCCACCTTGATCAGTGTTGTCCGTCATATGCATCCAACACAATGTAGTGCGGGCATAGCCCAAGCAGGGGTGAGTATACGATACTCAGTAGGGATCCCGAGACCACGAATGTCTCTCAGAATCCATGAAGGATAAACCACAATGGAAAGATACAATCACGAGGTATCTACAAACTCTACTTGGGTATATGGCAATAAATATACCTAAGTCATCACTTACAATTCAACTCCAACTCTCGATCCCAAGCACAACATAGTACACACAAGAAAACACAACCCAGTACACACAGGAAAGAACAACCTAGTCCACATAAGAAAGAAAGTAAATCACATCTATGATAATGATTGAAGTCAAAACACAGCTCACCCAGGTATAAAACTTCGTATAGAAATAGAGATGATCATATGTATCCACTGATTCATCTAGGTTGTCGGACCAAAATAGAATACTAGACCATATACTCTACTGGACCCACTTAGGATACAAGTACAGAGGTCATACTGCTGGACCCACGTAGGATACAAGAACAATAGTCATCACTGTCGGACCCACAGAGGATCCTAGTACAGTCGTCCTCACTGCCAAACCGACGGAGGATCCAAGTATAGTCATCCTCGCTGCCCAACCCATGGAGGATCCAAGTACAGTCATCCGCGGTGCCGAACCCATGGAGGATCCAAGTACAGTCGTCCTCGCTGCCGAACCCATAGAGGATCCAAGTACAGTCATCCCCGCTGCCCAACCCATAAAGGATCCAAATATAGTCGTCCTCCCTGCCGAACCCATGGAGGATCCAAGTAAAATCGTCCTCAGTGCCGAACCCACAGAGGATCCAAGTACAGTCGTCACCGTCACAATTGCATCTAGCTCTAGGGTTCCTTCACACTGCATGCTTGATTCCAGGAGGATCCGCTCCTCGAGCAAGAGAGTCGATACATCAACTATCACGAAGTCCAGAGTTGATTTAAGACAAAAGGACTGTCTCATCAAGTGGAATTAAACACAGTTGACGGAACGTCAAATGGACTTCTGGTCCTTCAGTTATAAGCATTTCTACTCCAAAGGCCCGGTTGGTTTCGGGTTCGAACCAACCCAGCTGTACCCAAACATTGCCGAAACCTCAAGTGTAATATACCGAAACGACCGCCTCAATCCACGGATTTCTGTGCAACTAACGGTGAATCTATCGGAGGTCTGTAGCTCATGTTATGGGAAAAAGACTGGAAATGGTTCGAAGTGGGGGGGGGGGGGGGGTTTGGGCCTGGTCGGACCTGCCCCAACCACCCTGGGTTGGTGCGAACAAGGTCGACCCGACCCGGGTTCGGGTCCGGCCTGGTTGGGCGTGGTCTGGCTCGGACCGTGCGACCCGCCCGGCCCGGCCGGGGGGGTGGAGGGGGGGGGTGCGTTGGCTCAGCCAGCGAGCCCAGTGGGGGGGGGGGGGGCTCTATTATGAGGACTCAGCGCCTAGCGTCGCTTCTCCCCTAGATCCCGTGCGGCCGCGAGATTTAGCTCTCACCACAGCAGCTTCAGCCGCGGCGGGCTTCTGCCGGCGGCGCGCCAGGGTGCCGCCTACTCAATGGGGCCGGCCGGTGCCGGCTGCCGCCGGTGGCTTTCGCGGGCCACCAGAGTCATTCCGATGGTCCGATTTTTCTCTCATCTGTGCCTGTGGTGGCCTCAAGACCCGTACATCACTACGAAGGCCTCCAATCACCTTTTATGTCCCACATCTTTGTTTCCAAATATTCCACACCTGAAGAAAAAAATAATAGTGGGTTTGAACTTGTTCGATAGTCCGTACCCACCCCATTAGTGGTTCTAAACATCACCAAACTATTTTCATGCCATGTCGTGGGTATAAAGATTACATAATTATAGATTATAAAAAATTTTCCCCAACTTCAACAAATGAAGATGAACATCTACGTCGCGGTAGACGACGTCATGGTACACGATGTCGTGGTAGATGACGTCAAACAAAAAGGGGTTTATAGGCATATTTGGAGTGCGCCGAGGAGGAAGTGGTGCCTCCTCTCTTGTCGCAGAGAAGAGGATTTGTGGCGCGTCATTTTTCTTCGAGGAACCGGCGTTCTTCGTCATTGTTCGTCGGAGGTCGGCGTTCTTCCAAAACCTCAAGAGTTCTCCCGCGATATTCCCTTCACACAACAAAGCTCTCCCCCAAAATTAAATAATAGGCTCATACTATAATTTAATTACACACGCAAAGAAACTCCCAGAATTAAATCACCACATATAATAACAGGTGGAAAAGAAATTAAGGGAGGGATAGGGAAGGTCCCCATTAATTAAAATCGTTGGAAATTAAATGGGGGTTTTTCCAATTTAATGAGGGGTTAATAATGAGTTTAGAGGAAATTGAATGGTGGGGATCGTGTAGGCCCCACCTATCTAACATCCACACTTGGGAAGTTAAGTGGCTGTGGGCCCCACCCTTAAATACCCATGGGAGGTAATAACCTCCTTATGAAATAAAAATTGTTTTGATAATTTTTATTTACTTCTTAAATAAACCCCGATAAAAATATTCTCCTCTATTGCGAACGGAACTACGGTAAGGATCACATTAATCAATTTCTGGCATTGCGAGTTCATCAGTGCCCTCAGATATTAATTACGAGCACCTGTTTAAAAGATAGAAAAAACCGCTCATTCGTTCCCTGAATGTACCCGAGATAAACTTAGAAAATTTATTCTGGGCACACCGTGCCTCAGAATCAAGTTCTTTCAGAAGCCACTGACTCGTAAAATTCCAAATCATTTAAGAAAAAAAATTCCTTGAACTTTCCAGGTCATTACATTACTCCCACACTTGGGCTTTACGTCCCCATAAAGCTAAATCATAATCTAGGGAAACAAATGAGGGTACTGAGCACACATATGATCCTCTCGCTCCCATGTGATCTGTTGGAGGTATCGATGATACCAACTAATGTGCCCGAGAGGAATCAACCACCCACATAGGACCTGCTCCTGTCGGTCATCGATCTCCACCAGGGCATCCACAAAAGTCGCCCTGTCATCGATGTCCAGCTCTCCGTGGTCGATGATATGCGTCGGGTCGTGCAAAAATCTCCTCATCTGAGACATGTGGAAGATGTCGTGAACCTGGTGCAACTAAGGTGGAAGGGCCCGGCAGTAAGACACCTCACCTACTCTACTGAGGACCCTAAAAGGCCCGATGAAGTGCGTAGATAACTTGCTGCCCCGTCCAAATCTCTGTAACCCACACCGAGGTGAGACCTGTAAGAAAATGTGATCGCCATCATCGAACTCCAGTGGTATCCGCCTCCTATCAAAATAGGACTTCTGTCTGCTCTGTGCAGTCCTCATTCGATCCTGGACGATCATCAACATCTCTATCGTAGCCCGAACCATCTCTGGTCTTAAGAGTGCTGACACCCCCAGGTCTGTCCAGCATAGAGGTGATCTGTATGGTCATCCGTACAGTGCCTCGTATGGTGCCATCCCGATGGTGGAGTGGTAGCTGTTTTTGTACCCAAACTCCACCAAGGGTAGGTGATCCTCCCAAATGTGACCAATGTCAAGAATACATGCACAGAGAATGTCCTCGATTGTCTGAATGGTCCTCTCTGTCTGGCCATCCGTATGAGGGTGAAAGGC
This sequence comes from Viscum album, assembly GCA_963277665.1. NCBI lineage: Eukaryota > Viridiplantae > Streptophyta > Magnoliopsida > Santalales > Viscaceae > Viscum > Viscum album. The sequence continues at coordinate 559,876,769 of OY728138.1, forward strand.
AGTGCTCAGGTATAATTGTGTCCCAAAAGCCTCATGTAACCCCTTCCAAAGCTGGAAAGTAAAGAGAGAGTCTCGATCAGAGACGATAGACGATGGCACAACATGAAACCATAAGATCTCCTGTACGTAGAGGCGTCGCAATCTCTCTACTGAGCCCTGCTCTCTGATCGGTAGGAAGTGGGCCGACTTGGTCAGTTGGTGTACGATCACCCTTATGGTGTCATGTCCTCTAGATGTATGTGGGAGCCCCGTCACTAAATCCAAGGATATCCCATCCCACTTCGACACAGGAACCTCTAAGGGTTGTACCAAGCCTACAGGTACCTAGTGCTCTGCCTTCACTTGCTGACAAGTGAGGCACCGAGAAACAAACTCTACCACAACCTTCTTTATACCCAGCCACCAATATTGTCATCTGAGGTCCTAGTCCTTCTATGAGAAGACACACCCGAGAATTTTGAGATTAGAGTAGACCATAAACTGTTTTCTCAATGAACCATGGGTGTGACTGGCCATTGAAAATAACTCGAAAACACCCCTATTCAATTACATCCTATAAGAGCTGCTACAATTTCTCCTTTTCCGAAAAGAGAAATCTAATCTCATCCCCTAGATGAAACACATTATTTTCCTAATACAGTCAATCTTGGAATGAACGGTACTATTTCATGCCATGGATGATGTCGTAAGGTCTCGACGCTACTACCAAGAGATCCAACCATTACTCTCGCCTCCAAGGGTCGAGTCACACTTTCAGCTGTAGTGTGTGGTCACTGGGTCTCCTCCAATAAGAATCTCAAAAGTGAGGGTCAAGTCAATGATTTTTTTAACTATAACCTCTCAGTATCAACCACATAAAAAGGACAAAGAAGAAAACGTCACAAGAAAAAGTGTATTTTATTACTGCAGCTCAAAGTACAAAGATACAAAGCATGCACAAACAACGACATAACAAAGATAGAAGCATCATGAACAAAAGTCTCCATTCTTGGACCTAGTCCCGCTCCTACCCATCTACTCCTGAAGCTCTATAGTCGTAGACCTCAGCTGCCTGAAGCTGAGATCTCCCCTATCCAGCCATTACCTATGGTCGAGGTGGTCCTCTTGGTGGAGGTGGTGGTAGGGCCTCGAAATGCTGACCACCACCTATTGCTTGGACAACCCCTCTGCCACGTCCACATGCTCTCAGCGGACCATCACGGTTGAACCTCTGCCTGGGAGGTCCCTCTACTTCCTGCTACTCATTTGTAGGGTGGGTTGGGTAGTCTCGAGCCATGTGACCCTGCCGGCTGCATGCATAGCAACGCCTGCTCCTCGTATGGCTAGCTCTGTTTTGTGTGCCCCGTAAAACCAAACCTATATCCTGGGATCGATCATATGATGGCCTGGTCTGCTTGGACACTGTGTCTGTTTTCCACTGCCACCTGCAGGCGACTCCGCTACGTGTCATCCTGTGAAGGGTCTCACCACTGGTGATAGCTCAGCGAGAAAACTCTCCACAAGAAGGGCTCTCTCCATCACCACTACTAGCATTGGGATGTTGAGGGAGATCATCGAATCCATGATCGCATGTCTGAGTCCCTGCTCAAAGGTCTAGGTCCGGAAGAATGGTTCTCGTACTATGTCCATGGAGTAGCGTGAGAGGTCGGTAAACCTTGCTGAGTACTGGGCTACTGTCATGCTACGCTGCCGCAGTTGTAGTAACATGTGGATGCGCACTGCACGGAGGGTGGATGGAACAAACTCTGAGAGGAAGAGGATCTCGAAGTCCATCCAATGTAGAGATGTCTCGTCATGCACCTGGAGGATCAGGCTCCACCATCAACCTACTGCTATGTGCTGGTCACTCACGATAAGGATCACCATAAGATTTGTTGGTGTCCCTACTAGTATGAAGACTCTGACGATAACCTCTAGCCAATCCTCGGCTGCTTGAGGATCTATCTCTCCGTGGAACCTGAGCGGCCTATGTCTCTAAAACTCGTGAAACGCGCTCAGGAAGCGTGCACTCTCCGCCGCTGGGGTTGGTAGCATCGGTGGCTCAGCCGATAGTGGTTCCGCTGGTTCCTCCACTGTAATGGGGGCCTACACCGAGACCTCGTCGCTCGGGGGGCTGCTATCCCGCGCGTAACTAGGAATGCTGATTGACTGCCTTCGTGGGGGCATCCTGAAAAGGAACAAGTACGCCACGGTCAAACAGTATACTTGGTGAACTGACACAAATAATCACAATGAAAACTTTTGAAAGGGAACACACACGCAATAAGTGTTTTCGTGCACTGAGTCGGAAATCAGAGGTCAGGGTCCTGGTGTATGGATACGTCAGCTACCGCATCAACACTGGACTCCCTTGACTGAAAACCATAGTCAATACTATTAACACTATTGCTTCACAGAAAGGAAAGATCAGTGTCCTGAGTTTTGCGGTAGAACCTCCCTTGGATACCAATTTGTCATGACCCTTCCCCAGGGCCCGTGCCGTGACTACCCCAAGCCCGCCTTCCATAGGCCATGGGATAGCGACTAGCACCAAAGGCATAAATCCCGATAAGAGGGAAGTCGTTTCCTTTTATAAAGTAAACAAAAACACAACAAAGTACACAAGTTAAGCGAGTACTAAGTAAAAATGGGTACAAGGTAAGTTCTAAAAAGTAAATGGGCTAGTATACAAACCCAACTGAAAGTATAGTACAACTGAAAGGAAAGTACAACAACAGTAAGTAGAATAGCAACACCGAGTCATCCTCCGGAAATCCCACTTAAAGGGTGGGTATAGATAGTCTCCTCAGCTCCTCAGGTCCGGCCGTCCGCTCTGTGTACATCCCGCCAAGTGGTCCACCTCCGGGTACTTTCCAGCTCCACAAGCCTCCACCTCAATCAGTTATGTCCGTCGTCTGCATCCAACACAACATTGTGTGGGAATAGCCCGTGCAGGGGTGAGTATACGATACTCAGTAGGGACCCCGAGACCCCAAACGTCTCTCAGAATCCACGAAGGATAAATTACTAAGGAATGATACAATCAAAAAGTATCAACCGACTCTGCATGGGTATATGCCCATACATATAACTAAGTCATCAATTAAAATTCATCTCCAACTCCTGAACCCAATAAAAACTCAGTCCACACAGGAAAACACAACCCAGTCCACACAGGAAAACACAACCCAGTCCACATAGGAAAGAAAGTCAATCAAATCGATGATAATGATTGAATTCGAAACCCAGTTCACCCAGGTATACAACTTCGTACAGCGATATACATGATCAGATGTAGCCATTGATTCATCTAAGTTGTCGAACCCACATAGGGTACAAGACCATCTACTCTGCCAGACCCACTCAGGATACAAGTACAGTGGTCATACTGCCGGACCCATGTATGATACAAGAACAGTAGTCATCACTATCGGACCCATAGAGGATCCCAGTACAGTCGTCCTCACTACTGATCCCATGGAGGATCCAAGTACTGTCGTCCTCACTGCCGAACCCATGGAGGATCCAAGTACAGTCATCCGCAGTGCCAATCCCACAGAGGATCCAAGTACAGTCGTCCTCGCTCCTGAACCCATGGAGGATCCAAGTATAGTCTTCCCCACTACTAAACTCAGGGAGGATTTAAGTACAGTCATCCTCGCTGCCAAACCCACGGAGGATCCATTTACAGTCATCCTCACTACTGAACCCATGGAGGATCCAAGTACAGTCGTCATTGTCACAGTCGCAGCCAGCTCTAGGGTTACCGCACACAGCATGCTTGATTCCAGGAGGGTCCGCTCCTCGAGCAAGAGTTTCGATACATCAACTATCATGAAGTATAGAGTTGATGTATCCCAATGTTCTTTCTCATCAAAAGTTACCCAACGCGACAGACGGTGCGTCAATCGGATGCCTGGTCTGAGAGTTATTGGCTTATCCGTCCCAGGGGCCTGGTTGGTTTTTAAGCTAAAACCAACCCGACCGTACTCTAGATGCGTCCAAAACTCAAGCAGAGTAAGCCAAAAGGACCGTCTCATCATGAGTAATTCAACACAGTTGACGGAAAGTCAAACGGAAGTCCGGTCCTTAAGTTATAAGCAATTCCCCTCCAAAGACCTGATTGGTTTTGGGTTTGAACCAACCCAGCCATACCCAAAATTTGCCAAAACCTCAACTGTAATTTAATGAAACGACCATCTCATTACAAAGATTTCTACGCAACTGACGGGTTGTCGATCAGAGGTCCGTACCTCAAGTTATGGGTAATAGACCGGAAACGGTCCCGAAGTGGGGGGTCTGGGCCCTACCCGCCCCGGCCCAACCCCCTTGGGTCGGCCCGAACCAGGTCGACACGACCCGGGTCCATGACCAGTCCGATAGGGTGTAGCCCTGCTCGGCCGGCGCGGCCCTGTTTGCGCGACCCGCCCCTGCCTTGCCGGGGGGAGGGGGTGCACGGGCTCAGCCAGCGAGCCGAGTGGGGGGGGGGGGGGGGGCTCTGTTCCGTGGACACGACGCCTGGCGCCGTGTCTCCCATGGATCCCACGTGGGTGTGGGATCCATCCCTCAATGCCGTGGCTTCACCCGCATCGGGATTCTTCCAGTGGCGCGTCGGGGCGCCGCTGCCTCCAGGCGGCCGACCGGTGCCAGCCGCCGCCTCCGACCACCGACGCCGCCGCGCCGGCGACCCGTGCTGCTGGGGGCTTCCGCGGGCCTCCAGAGTCATTTCGATGGTCTGATTTTTCTCTCGTCTGTGCCTGCAGTCACCTTGGGACACGTACATCACTAAGAAGGCCTCAAATCTCCTTTTCAGTCCTGCTTCTTTGTCGCCAAATATTCCGCCCATCAAGAACAAAATAGTTGTGGGTTCGGACTTGTTCGTTAGTCTATTCTCACCACGTTAGTGGTTATAAACATCACCAAACAATTTGCACGCCATGTCGAGGGTATAAAAATCACATAATGAAGGATTATTCAAATTTTTTCCCTACCTCAACAAATGAAGATGAACTTCGGCGTCGCAGTAGTCGGCGTCGCGGTAGACGGCGTCGCAGTAGATGGCGTCACGGTAGACGGCATCGTGGGGAAAGTGGTTCGTTGGCGTCATCAGAGTGCGCCGAGGAGGAACCGACATCTCTTCTCTTGTCATGGAGAAGAGGATTTGTGGTGGGTTGTTGTTCTTCGAGGAACCGGCTTTCTTCGTCGTTCTTCGTCGGAGGCCGACGTTCTTCCAAAACCTCAACAGTTCTCCCGCGATATTCCTTTCGCACAACAAAGCTTTCCATTAATTAAACGTGTTGGCAATTAAATGGGGGGGGGGGGTTTCCAATTTAACGAGGGGTTACTAATGAGTTTAGAGGAAATTGAATGGTGGGGATCGTGTGGGCCCCACCTCTCTAACATATACACTTGGGTAGTTAGGTGGCTGTGGGCCCCACCCTTAACTACCCATGGGATGGAATAACCTCCTTATGAAATAAAAATTGTTCTAACAATTTTTATTTACTTCTTAAATAAACCCCCCAAAAAATATTCTCCTCCATTGAGAATGCAACTATGGTAAGGATCACGTTAAGCAATTAACGGCCTTGTGAGTTCATCAGTGCCCTCAAGTTTTAATTTTGAGCACCGGTTTAAAAGATAGAAAAACCTGCTTGTTCGTTCACTGAATATACCCGAGCAAAACTTCAGAAATTGATTCCCGCCACACCGGGTCTCGGAATCAACTTCCGTTAGAAGCAACAAACTTGTAAAATTTCAAAGTATTTAAGAAAAAAAATTTCCTTGAAATTTCCGGGTCATTATAGGTGACTAATTATTCCTACCATATTTTTCTATCTATGTTTATGCCACAATTGCTTCAGCTGTATATTTTCCCTTACATAGCATTTGATCTCACCCATTCTTATATTACTATTTACCCATGTCATGAAGAAAAGTATTACACATGATATTTCTAAAAATATGTCTTCTCTGGGGAAATTTTAGGGGTTGTTTAATACTTTTTATTTATTTATTAATTTATTATAATGGAGAAAATACATTTAATTTTGAAAGATATTGGATTTTGTTAGTTTATGATTTTTCCCTAATTATTTAATTCTCTATAACTAAATGGTATTAGGAATATATATGATTTAATATGTTATTTATGTCACAAAAATATGGATAATTATGTTTGAGAATGTACAATTGGTGTTGAAGCCAATATTTAATGTATGTTCTATTCGTATTGGATCTGAGATAGTGGGTTCAGTGAGCCACAATTAGTATTTTAGTAGGTTTTAGATAAATTTAGAGATTAGGTTGATTTTTACAGATAATTTAAATGTTGGAAAGTTAGGTTTTATCACAATGTTAAAGGTATATATATCCTATTGGGATAGTAAATTATTTAATGTTAAGGTAATAATTAACATTTTATTTTTGGATTGGGATAATATAAATTTATTGAAAAACCCAGGGATAAGTCTAATCTAGATTTATATGTATAAAATATTAGCCCAGCATTTTGGTAATGTATAGATTTTGTGTTATTTTAAAAATTACATCCCTTTATGGATACTAGATGTGGATGTATAATCTAAAATAGCTGCACCTAGGGATAATAACCCTGAAATGGTAGATTAGTTATTAACTTGATTATGACCTGGTACATAAGAAAGTGTCATAACTGAACACCTAGTTTGGAATTCCATGGGGAAATACTTTTTTTAATCACATTATCTTAACATGCCATTATAAAAGATATATATTGTTTAGTAATTATGATAATAAGTAATAGAGAACCCATCCCAATGAATTCTAGATTGAACCGAGACTGATTCTGGTTGAACTAGAATCTAATTTTAAAGATTTAAGCATTACGAGGTCGAATTTATTAAATCACAATAATTTTATTATAGGTCATCAATCATATTAAATCATATTTGTTTTAATAATGGATGAAGAACGAAGGTACAAAATTAAAGAAAGGATGTCGTGAAAAATGTAATGATTGTATCATGAAGAAACCTATTGGTTAAAGAGAGAGAGAGAGAGTTATGAACCATGTGATTATAATTTACTACCTATCATGAATTATGATTAATAATTTAAATATAGTAGAAATATTAAACAAACAAAAGATAACAAGGATGGAGACTCATGGGGGGTTTGTTTATAAAGATGACGAAGGAAACAATATTTAGACTCACTTATGTAAAAAATGTGTGGAGAAGAACAAGGTGAAATATATTTTATATACTAAAATATTTGTTATGTGACAGAACACATATGTAGATAAAATAATTATAAAGAGACCAGTTAGTACGGTGTGAGTGTAAAAAGTGAATCTAAAAGAACAAAAAACAGTCCAATTACACAAGTTTGGAAAAATTGTTAATTGTCCATGCCAATGTAATAGTCATTAGAATGGTAAGAATGATACACATTAGGAACTAACACAACTAAAGTAACAATTCATAACTTATTTAATGACCGATGATACAATGTATTGTGATAACTAAATCCTATTTTGTATAATTTTAAATATTTTACATTTAATGTAGCCACTCTAAGTTTCCTAGTTCGTTTTCTAAGTATATCCCCAAAATGTTTTTTATATAAAAAGACTAGTTGTATTATGGTTTCATTATAAAATTTATGTTTATAGGAATATAAATTCTCAATTTTCTCCATTAAGTTGATTTGACATGATTCTGGTAATGGATTAACTCTTTCAAAATAGACTACATATTCACTATTCATGGTTATATTACCTGAACAAATTCATAATTTAAAAAAATTGATGTGGGAGGAGACAAAAACCAGTAGCCATCGAAGAGAGACCATGATGTTACTGCAAAAAACAACAACAACAACAACAACATATTATCTTCATAATCATCCATCGAAGAACTATTGATGCATATAGGCCCTCAAGATTCTAGATTATTTGAAAGAACAAATATAATGTGGTATATAATACACAACCCATATCTATTGGTGATAGTGAAACAAAAAAAGACGATTAGGGGAAAATGGGGGATACATTTTAGTAACCTTGTGTTCCGAGTAGTTTGAAAATTTGGATTGGTGCCCCAGAGCATGTGATCGCATACAACATGTGTGGGAAATAGTTAGGGTCTTGGAATAAAAATTTTAGTCAAAAAAATATACACAGAGAATATTGTGAATGTAATACACCCACTGAAAACCTTTTTCTTATAGTGTTTTATAGAGAGGCTAGTGTAAGGACAGGTTCAACAAGAGGGTGACGATATGTGTGGTTATCTGTTGAGGTTTGCGATTTAGGTGAGGGATATTCTTTGGAGGGAATAAACTGGTGCAGTGAAAGAAGATACCCCAGAAAGGGTTGGTAGGGGTATGACCATGGATTTCTATGATACTTAAAGAGGAGAAGGATTATTCAATGACTTCATCATTCAACCTCAACTTTCTATCATCACCACCATGTTGAAGAATCATGGTGGAAAAGTGATAGGTGTGTGTGGTTTATATATTATGATCATTAGGAATAAAATTTTATTACCTTAGTCCAATTTATGTGAATCAATGATTATAATCCCAATAATAAACCAAAAATGGTCTTAATACCAAACCATGAGAGGTATTTAACTCAAATAAATAGGTAGAAACATAATATCTGGTTTATGCTTATTATAAGTGGATAAATGTTTTTGATACCTCATTAAATATTAAATCTAATGTAAGCATATAAAAAACCTTATAGAGCATCATTATTAAGTAATAATTAAAATTTCTAGGGTTAAATTTATTTGGGGGGGGGATTTATTATCCTGATATTTTAATATATGATTACCTTTAAAAAATTCAATATGTTTGCTGGATTTCTTCACAGACAACCCTGAACCAAAAAAGGCTATAAAACATTATATAACAATTAAAATATATTAATATAAATGGGGGATAAAAATATATGCAAACTAATTATTAAATTTATGAAAAAATAAAAAAAATAAATGTTAGTATTAATACCAAGGCATTGATGAAAATTCAATTAGAGTAACAAAAAAATTAATATGATTGTTTATGCATTAGAATGAAACCTTTCTAAAAATTATATTATTTTTGTTATAATTATAAAATATTATAGATAAAATAAATTTTTGATATGAATAATATATTAATTCCAATTTTATTAGTAATTTATAGGAAATATGAAATAATAATTAATATCTTTTAAAAAAGTTATTTTTTATGAAAATAATTTTCATTATATTTCTATATTTTATAAAAAAGTAAATTTATAAAATTTTAAAATTTTAATTTGAAAAAATAATATTCATTTTTATATTCACCATTTCATTAATATCTTAATTATATTTTTTGATATTTTTTTAAAATAGTCTATTTTTAGTTGAATAGTGAGAAAATACCGACCTTGTTAAAGTTGTCACTTTTATAAAATTATTATAATTAAACAATGAATTAATTTTTTCTGAAACCTTATATATATATATATATATTTATATATTAAAATAAATCATTTAAAAAAATTTCTATGTCAAATTCATCAAAACCATGTGTGACATTTTGGAATATTGAAGAATATTTTACACCAAAAAACTATTTTAATTACTAATATTAAAAATTACTTTTCATTACATAAAAGAAAGTAAATCTGAAAAAATGGGTTTGATATTTTATATAATATTTTTTATATTATTTAATAATGCCAATTTCATTTTTTTGATTAATATTATGATCACTAAAATTATTGTTTATGACCATGATAATGGTAAAAGTGTTGTGTTTAATGAATTATTTCACTAATATTTAGTAATTTTAATATAAAAAATTTAATTAATATATTAAAATTACTAATATTATATTATTTTTGAACACATATGTAATTATATTACCACAAATTCAATATGTAACCAATTCTAAATAATATCAATAACACATAATGGTTAGAAGACTATTTTTCTGTAATTTTTTTTCTCAGTATAAAATAATTTAATTTAAAAGTTAGTATTATAATACTTAAAAATTGAGTTATAATAAATGAATATTAAATTTATTATTATAAAAATAAACTTTTTTATGATGGGTTTTTATATATTTTCACTAAATCAGAAATTATTTAATGAAAAACAAGTAACTAAGGTAAGAGAAAAAAGGTAAAAGTAAAAAACTTAGAATAAATTACTTGGAAGATGTATAAAACATGTGTTAAAATGATTTATAGAGGATCTATAGACCTTATCTGACCCCAAAATACATTATTTTTCACTTTTTGGAAACATTTTACCTTTTATAGTGTAATGTTATCATTGAAAATTAACACGTATTTACAAAAGTTCCCCTTTCCTTCACTTATAATTGGGGATAGTTCAACCCATTCATGAAAAACCCATTATTATAATTTATTCTTGAAAATAAGATATTTTTATCCTATTAAAATACTCTCACATTTTCGTAATCCTTAGGTCTTCATAAAGTATCCTAATCTTTTTAATTCTATAGATATTTTCAAGATAAACGTTTAAATTACGAAAATAAGTATCACTTACCCTTTACAATTTATTCTTAATTATTATCTTTGTAAACCACCATAAAAATTGTAATATATTGAACTTAAAATCCTTAGAATTCTTCATTTTTATTATATTTATGGATAAAAAAATATTTATTTATTTCTATTCAATTATAGAAACAAACGAATGTTAACTATTCCTTGTGAAGAATACCACCTCTATGATGTAACATTTTTTTGTTTTTTATACTGATTTTCATTAGTTATCCAAACCATTTAAAATACAAATAAACAGTATAATTAATATTAATAACATCATTATTTATTTTTTATAATGATATTATATATGTCCTCTAACATACTCACCTTTCGAGATATAGTGTATTAATCTTTGGGGATAGTTTAACCACATATATGAACAGTGCTATGAAACTCTACCGTGGATTGATATGGGAAAATAAATAAAAATTTTATTATAACATGATAAGACAATAATTATTGATTTTTTGGTTCTTGAATATTTATGTTAATTATTTACCTTATTATTTAAATATGATCATGTATCACTAAAGTCACTAAAACATGCCGAAACTAAATCAATATTCACAATAAAATAAGAAACACATCTATAATAAATATATAGAATATGATAAAAAAATTTACATATTAAACTAAATATATATGAATAAGTATCCACACAATATATTTACTAAAATATATTTTATTATTAAATAAGCTATGTGTATTTGAAGAAAGAATCATGATGATGATAAGTGTCTATGTATCAAATATAGTTTTATGATATAAATTTATATTTATACAACATTATGTATTTGAAATGGGGTATCTAATACAGCTTGAATATTTTTTATCATGATTATATTAGTATTCATGGTATTTAACATTTTATTTTAATTACTATCTTTCAAAGAGTTTTCATTTGAACATTTTTGATGTCAAAAGGTTTTTTTTGTCTCAATTCTAATTCTTTGAGACATAACACATTTTCTGCACCATGTTTTCCTTCTATGGTATAATTTCAACACATGGATATATTTTTATCAATTTTTTTTATTTCAAGGGATATACTAATAAAATAATATTTACATTCATCAAATGGTTATTGATTAAATTTTTACAAGAGTAGTACGGTTTTTTTGGTAAATCAAATTTCATTCATAAAGTCACAATAATTCTCCGAAATATATTCCATATATGTTGGTAACATTATATCCTTGATTTTATTATGTGATATTCTCTAACTATTATCTATATATTTACACCCATACCACATAAATCATTGTCAAATATTTCTTACCTTATAGAGTTTCTTCTTCATAAGGGATATTTATTGCTCAAATCTATTTTCGTCTCATTATAATGTATTATCAAGAAAATTAATCTTATATAATTTGGGTTTTCCACCATAATATTTTATCATATATAATTTTATAATCCTATTTATTAAAACGATATTTTGTTACAAATAATGTTTTATTACTCTTTTTATAATGTTGTTTTTTATAAAACGTAATTTCAATGTATTAAAAATTTTCATTTCATAATCAATTGTTTTATCATTGGATACAAATTTCTTATAGACAAATTTTATATCATTTTTGAGGCTCCATTTTTTGTGATTCACTTTAAAATTAAATATTTTAAAAATATTTGACTTCACCTTTTAAAAATGTACTTTTTAATGTTACATGCATGTTTTTATTTTATGTCAATGCTAAAATGTTTTCTAAAAGCTCTATTAAATTTTAAGATCTATTTTTACTTTTTATTTTCTAAAGGAGGTAAATCATAGACATTATTTTACATATTTTATCCTATAGTAAATAAATATATATTTATAATTTAGGGGATTGAATTCATGGTACCAATTAAATTCTTGATCCATTCCAACGTGATATCATTTGAATCATTCTTTTAAAAGTATATCCTTCGTCTATGCCAACATACTTATGGGTTTCTTTGTTACAATAAAGATATGTTATTTTAAATCATCCACATTCTCTATCTGGATGTATAATGTAATTTTCTTTCTTATCTAATATATGATCCATTTCTGCCTTTTTCTTTTATAACCATCCACCATGATTGGGAATGAGTTTTCTTATAATGCCTTTGCTTTGTGAATACCCTATTTTCTATTCCTTTGATTGAAGGTTATTAATATTGATACCATATGTTTATTGATAGGGTAAATTTCTGAGTAAACCTTATACCATTACTCTATAAATTTTTATATTGATGGATACTTACCTAGAAAATTATTCCATTTATTGATTAGCAATCTATGAAAAATCTATATATTTGTCATTATAATAAATTTATTAATTGAATAACAAGAAATATTGACTATGTATTTTTTAACCACGCAACTTATTTTTCTAAATTTTTTATGACCATGTAATCATTAATACACTAACCCAGGTTAACATGGTATGTCACTCGGGATGGTATTCCATAAGGTAGAGAACCAAAAAACCCAAATCAAGTCTCATGAATAACTAAACAGAGATAAAAAAAGAGTACCAAATAGAAATAAAGTACCAAATTATGTGACATGGAATAAAAATTGAAATGTGTCAAAACAAAAATTGTAAATAAGACAGGATCAACACATGTCTTCATGCGACTAATCGTCAGCATTGTCCCAACTAGAAAATACGTAAACAAAACCATAGAGAATCTAAAAAACTACACGATTCCCTTTCCATTACCTAAATAATAAAAAATAAGATATTTAAATGTATAAAGGAAAAAATTAGGGTGTGATAACTAATAATAGTAGGATACCACTAATTATCTATAAAATTTCTAACACCATGAGTATTTTTGTTCTAAATTGAAATAACAAAACCAGTTTATAAAGGAGTTTCAAATGAAAACCATTTTGTAAAACACCCATTGGCTTGCTTAAAAGAATTTCATATTCCCAAAAACCAAAATTTGAAATGTATATGAATGAAAATTTAGAGGTACAAACTGAATTATTCATGGAAATTCCACTAGCACATGGGCCTCAGCCTAGTTGGTGAGGTATCCTTAAGTGATTCCACAAGACCCAAGTTCAAAACCAGGTAGAGTCACATTTTTGGGGTACTATAGAAGTACTGTAGTAGAATTGTACACTGTACGGGTACTATAGTAGAACTGTAAACTATGTGGGTACTGTAGCATGCACTATAGCTGTTACTGTAGCATGTAATATTCGGTACTATAGCAGCTAGAACTATCCACCTTGGGCCATCAGTTTGGGCATGGAGTCCATAAGTCTTTCGAGCCACTCTGGCCTTTGGGTCAATAGGGATTTTGGGCCACCTTTAAGGCCCTCGGGCCATGTAGCGACCCGAATCCTGACATACATGGACATTACATTACTTTTTGGGAATACTTAATACATAACAAAAACACACACACAAGGATCGTAATAGTTTAGTGTCTTTGGAAACTCGGAACGTAATCTTCTAATCGTGGTGAAAGATCTTCTATATCTCCCATAATGATCTTCCCCTTTTTTTTACCTAAAACCTTTCTTTATATCCGGGGGAAAAGAAAACATAAAAGGGTGAGCTCAAATGCTCAGTAAGGGTAAACAAAAGAAATATAAATCACATCATATACACAAGCACATAACTTTTGGAAATCTTAACTTGCAAAAGAGATCAAAATTTCATAACATGGGATAAATCATGGCAGTGAAATGTAATCACAATAATCATAACTTAAAACATGAAACTTTGTGGAATTCACACATAATCATAGAGAATCATTTCTTGTTAGTCAAGACTCATTGCCAAGACTATCTTAGTGGACAAAGTCCCTTTCTGAATCGAGTAACCCTTGTTTCAGTCCTGTTTCACTGAACCGGTATAACCTACCGTTCCAGCCCTATCTATCTCATGAGATATAAAATCTTTACCCAATGCATTGGATGGAGATATAGGTCCCACCCATCTCATAATGATACCATTCTTATGTGTGCCACAAAATCATAAATCATACATCATTGCATAACCCATGTAATAAAAATGGGATTCTTAAACAACATGACATCATAAAACCATTCATATAAGATAAAGGAATTCATAAACATAATTCCATCACAACATAGTCAAATCAATGTAAAAATATGTATAGAAACAGAACCCTTTATTATCATAGATGGAAAATAATTTTGATAAAACACTTGAATTGAATTCTTGAGGAAAATATCCTTTCTTCTTCAAAGTCAATTTCTTTTCACAAAACAACATGAAATTTTAAAAGAAAGAGATTTTATTGAAAATAGTCATGAAATATTTTGGAGGAAGTTTCATGAAAATAAGTCTTTATAAAACCGTTAAAATCCGTTCGTTCTGTATAAGTTAATAAAAACATTCTTCTCGTACATTTGTCGGAAAGTCAAAAAGTACCTCGTATGAAAAAAAAGAAAAAAGAATCCTTTCATATCCTTTACTAAAAACTCACCGAAGGGTAAAATTGTATTTAAACAATTGTAGGTGGATGGAAATAATATTACATATTGAGGAAACATGGATGTGGATGATAAAATACACCCCAGTAAATACTTACGAATAAACAATCTCGGATAAAAATGAGATTGTGATATTTCCCTTACCTTAGGTCCGATTTTCTTCGTAAGTGTCCGAACCTCCTGTATAATGATTTAAATAATGTCATTTACTTATTACAGAATCATATTCATTGTTATGATATATATGGTTCACTTATGACTTTATATTACCCGTTCTTTTGTAAATTCCATGTTAAAGAGCGTTTTGGGTAAAATTGTTTCATTTGTCGTCCGTGTTTTGACTTGTAATTATTCATATGATTACTTAGATCATAATTACTTAATTCCAAAACACAAAACATTATTTATATATATATATTCAGGATATACTTATATATAATAAATCATTAAATAGAAAGAAATACACCGTTCATGGAGACGGTAGTCCGTACGTACGCAAGAACGCTGTTTTCGTTTCCTTATTGAATTGAATGGAATTAAGTAGATGACATACATATAAATAATTCCAGTATCATTATAAGGTCATATATTTAATTAGTACTTATTATATATACTTTATAATCATTCATGAATGGTTATTCATTGAGAATGAATCTCATCACGTCGTGGAGACGGTATTCCGTACGTACGCACGCGCGGTGATTTCCTTTTTCCGTAGGATGGATAGAAGGTTAATTAGAGTTGTTTCATATTTATAATAACATATCAGTATGTAAGTAATACTGATTTTATTACTTTATCATGAAACAACTAAAGAAGAAGAAGTTGAAGAAAAAAATAGAAAAGATCGGTAATGGATATTACCACTTCTTTGAAACGCCTCTTTGAATCCTCCACTTAGGGAACTAAGATTGGTCTTTGAAGAAGACCAGGACCTCTAGGATTATTCTAGGGAAGTGGAGAAGGGATTTTGGCAAAGGTTGGCCGATCTTGAAGGCTCAAAGTTGTGTGAGTAAGAGAGGGAGGAGGTGCCCTTTTATAAGGGAGGAGAGGGGCACCTTTGGAATTCTGAAAAATATTAATTTATAATAAATCTAACCCCACATAAAAACCCCCAAAAATGACTCATATTCGAATATTAGATAAGATAAGGTTGTAATATCATCAACCAATAGAATTTAGACATGTTAGGAATTTATTTTAAACATTATCAACATGATTTATCAATTTAATTTTATTTGTGGTAATAACATTCTAATTATAACAAATAATTACTTATTTGTTGTGAATTGTACATAATTGGATTCTTAATAACATTTTAGATCATATAAATTTAAATTTATAAATTTGAAATATTTTGTGATTTTTAATCAATTTTATAATATGTTTTTTTATAAAATAACAATAGTGTCAATTTTGACACTATTCATTTATTTGAATTTAAATAAAATAAATACAGAAGATATGTTCGAACTAAAAGTTTTAATAGATTAATAAAATGTCATATGTATCATAAAAATTATTGGAGCACATTAAATTGTTCATATAATATTTATTTTATTATTTTTGAAACCATTTATTTGGTTTATCTCTTAATAAAATAAATACTGCAACATTTTTGTATAATTATTTCATATACTTATTTGTTGCATAAAAATTAAAAATTAAATACTATGATGAAAATAAATATATTAAGATTCACAATAATACTTTTACCCGAATTTATCATCTTAAAATCACAATATTTAAATTGTTATATTTATTAAATTATGAAGGTGACAACTTTGGCATCATTTAAAATAAAATAATATAAGTGTCATAATAGCTTTTATAAGGCTCAAAATGGTCAAATATTAGACCATTGGATGCTTATGGTTTACATTTACATGTACAATAAGTTTTGGTTAGGTATTTGTGCAATTTATGGTCACTATTAGTTTAATAAAAACAATATTCTTGATTTTTCACTAGATAAACAATTTATGCATCACTATTGTGTCATAATTAATGATAATTATTTAATCCCTAAAAATTATAAATAAATTTATATGATGTAGATAATTTCATTATAATTCTGGAGACTATTCATGTTCTAAGTTTCATGAAGTATATAACTAAATTAAAATTAATAAACTTATAAGATTTAAGAGAGTGACATGTTGTCACTTTCTTTGGTTTTAATAATAATTAAGTTATTTTCATGGAACAATGTCCATTAAATGATTCTAATCCGACCCTCAGGTGATATGGGTCGACTTTTAGTCATCCAATAGGATTTTGACATTTGTTAGGGTAATTTTAAAATATTATATTTACCGTTAATTACCCGATTTACCTTTAACTATGGTAAATAAAATTTACCGTAGTTACTATTCATAATTCACAAAAATAAAAAGTAGCTTATTAACATAATTTGGACCCACTGATTCTAAATATGGAATCCATTTTTCCAAATTCAATACACAAAAGATGCATAAATTAAATTAAAATTAATCCCGTTGTCGAAAGAAAACGGGTTTTTTCTTTAAAACATTGCAAAAGATTGAATTGATTTAACCTACGAATTCAAGGTAAAATCAATGCTAATGACATACATTATATTAAATGGTAAAAATATATTCTATTTATACTTTAAAACCATTCAATATTATAATTTAACCACATAATATATTACGATGAAAAAAGTTGTTTTTAATTAAAATATAGCGTGTTTTTACTATTCATTAAAATATGAAAGTTATCGGAAAAATATCAAAATTTTATCTAATGTAAATTTTTATATCCTGATTCAAAAGAAGAATATTTTTTTTTTAAAATTGAACATATAAACATTTCAAAAACTATATTTAAAGTGGGTGCACCATCAAAAGGCGGTAAAACAGCATTTTTTGAAAAATACTTATTTTACCCGAAAATTTTATTTTGTTCTTATACCATATTCTAGAAATGTTTAAGATGAATAATAATGTTATAAAATTCAATATTTAGTTAATACTATTCATAACGGCTAGTTCATGACAATATTATAATAATATAACATTCTTTATTAAAACCCGGTATTGCGTACAACACACGCTATCGAGGAAGGTCGCGATTGCGTGTAATGCAAGCCAAGTCAGGGTTGCGTGTTGTGAAAGAATCCTTCGTTGTTTCGTATAACATAATCCAACCATATTTCATTTATACGTTTAATATATATATATATTTATATATACTCAATGTTTCGTAGAATAACTATTATAAAAATTGTGTGTAACACGGTCCATGAATAGTGTTGCGTATACTGCAAGCTAATACGGTGTTGCGTATAGCGCAAGGTAATCATGGAGTAGAATACAACACAAGACATTAATGAAATTAAAATAATATTTTTCATAAAATCATGGGGTGTTACATTCTACCCCACTTAAAATGAATTTCGCCCTCGAAATTCGTCGGGGTTATAAATGGTTTACTATTAGAAAGTTTCTTTAATAGAAACCCACATCGTAAAAAGGAATACCAAAACCAATATTTTAAAACAATAGTATGAAACTTAATGGTTACCCAAATAAACTAATCACTGGGTTTCCACATAGGTGAAAATATGGATATGGAAGAAAAATCTAAGCATCATTTTCTGATGAAGAGTGGTAGAGAACATGGCTATGGAAAAGACAACAATCACAAATCCATAAATTTGTTACGATCTAAGGTACCATCCGATTCATTAGGTATAAGATCATTAGGACAACATTTTTGGTTTTCAAGATCATTTCCCTAAAGTTGAAAATTTGAATTAGAATAAATACTTTCTTTATTTTGGTACAATCTCACTGTTGTTCATTCCTTGAAAAATTTCACTTCATCTCTTAAATAAATGAAGTTTAATTTGTTATTCGTGAAGTGTTAGCAGATCATGTGATAGAATGACGGGTCATTCCATCTGTCTCAAACAAAAGGTTAGAAAAGTTATCAAAAAATACATAAGTCTATCTATAGTGAGAATAATCATATATGGTTCCTAAAATGAACTTATACTTCACATATCACACTGCTTAATATAATAAAACTAGTTTCTACTAAACAGGGACTTCCTGTAGGTCAGTGGTAGGCAATAAAGGCCAGTCGCACTTCGGTTGTGGGTTCGATTCCCATAGCCTTGTCCGAAGCGATGGGCTGTCGCCCGTCCTGCAGGTTGTCCTTTTTCTAAAACTACATTACAATAACATCACATAAATAATATCAAAAAAAAGTTCTATACTTAAACAATACTAAATTATGGTTAACATAATCCATTACAATATTTAGGCTTATCTAAAATACTGCAGTCCACTCTGATAATATAGTGAAAACAATTACCAGAGATTTTATACCATCGTTGATCCCCATATATCATAAGATATGTCTTGTTGGTCACATTCCAAACATTCAAAGTCCTTAATCATGTATTCTCTTGAATACCTTAGTGAAAACATGAATGCAGTTAAAAGTTGACACCTTCTACATACCAAAATCCTCAAAATTCTATATACTCAAACCATGATATCACATAGTCCTTATATCAATCATGAGCTCATGAATACTGTCAAACATTTCATTTTCTCTTTATCCCTTCATTATGGGCATATTATCTACTTTCCAAAATATTTGAATCACTTTTCATGGTTACTGGTACCTTAAAATTATTGAAAACCACAATAGACCAATACATAAATATTTCAATCCACCATAAAAGTACCTCAACAACATTATTCCTGAATACCAATACATAAGCACTTCAGTCCATCCACTTCAATGATTGTCCTGGAAGAAGTCCTTCCTTGATTTAGAAGTAACTTTTTAGGTCAGGGCATTGAGTTGGGTAATGCCCATGTTCTCCACAAATAAGACATTGAACTCTAAAACAGTCTGTCACTCTATGACCCTTTTCTCCACACAGATAACATCGGTCCCTCCATTTGAGGTATTCCTCAAGGTTCTTCTTCCCTTCTTTAGAAATCTCAATCTTCCTTTCTTTATGCTCCTCAACATGCGAACATGCATAATAGTCTATCTTCCTCTTCTTTGATGAATTAGGCATATCACAAAATTTCACCTTGTTAATCATATATCGCGATGACTGATTCGGAATAATCACAACATCTTTCTCTCTAGGAATTACACAATTTTGTTTCTCATAGTCACAAATTTGTCCATTGTATTTACTGTTAACCGAATTCCTTTTGGTTCCCTCCATTAACTAAAACACAAAAATAATTTTGTGAGAGGAAAAAATCATGCTAGAGAAAAAAACATAGTAAAGGGGAAGTATCCTCAATATCTAACTTCTTAGGTTAAATTCTATGATCGTTAC
The DNA here is from genome assembly GCA_963277665.1 of Viscum album. Classification (NCBI taxonomy): domain Eukaryota; kingdom Viridiplantae; phylum Streptophyta; class Magnoliopsida; order Santalales; family Viscaceae; genus Viscum; species Viscum album. Next base: position 559,897,076 of record OY728138.1, read on the forward strand.
CGTAGTTCTAGGACTGTATCTTATACGTATACTTATCCTTAGGGACATCCCTAGACATACCTTAGAAATATCTCTAGGGATCTCACTAACGTTTTCGCATCCTAGTTTCCAAAGGTTGACTAAACCTTTCCTCTGATACCAACTGTAGAGACCTGAAGCCTGACGTACATGGACATTACATTACTTTTGCGGAATACTTAGTACATAACAAAAACACACACACAAGGATCGTAATAGTTTAGTGTCTTTGGAAACTCAGAACGTAATCTTCTAATCGTGGTGAAAGATCTTCTATATCTCCCATAAAGATCTTCCCCTTTTTTTTACCTAAAACCTTTCTTTATATCCTGGGGAAAAGAAAACATAAAAGGGTGAGCTCAAATTCTCAGTAAGGGTAAACAAAAGAAATATCAATCACATCATATACACAAGCACATAACTTTTGGAAATCTTAACCTGCAAAAGAGATCAAAATTTCATAACATGGGATAAATCATGGCAGTGAAATGTAATCACTATAATCATAACGTAAAACATGAAACTTTGTGTCATTCAAACATAATCATAGAGAATCATTTCTTGTTAGTCAAGACTCATTTCCAAGACTATCTTAGTGGACAAAGTCCCTTTCTGAATCGAGTAACCCTCGTTTCAGTCCTGTTTCACTGAACCGGTATAACCTACCGTTCCATCCCTGTCTATCTCATGAGATATAAAATCTTTACCCAATGCATTGGAGGGAGATATAGGTCCCACCCATATCATAATGATACTATTCTTATGTGTGCCACAAAATCATAAATCATACATCATTGCATAACCCATGTAATAAAAATGAGATTCTTAAACAACATGACATCATAAAACCATTCATATAAGATAAAGGAATTCATAAACATAATTACATCACAACATAGTCAAATCAATGTAAAAATATGGATATAAACATAACCCTTTATTATCTTAGATGGAAAATAATTTTGATAAAACACTTGAATTGAATTCTTGAGGAAAATATCCTTTCTTCTTGAAAATCAATTTCTTTTCACAAAACATAATGCAATTTTAAAAGAAAGAGATTTTATTGAAAATAGTCATGAAATATTTTGGAGGAAGGTTCATGAAAATAAGTCTTTATAAAACCTTAAAAATCCGTTCGTGCGGTATAAGTTAAAAAAACATTCTTCTTGTACTTTTGTCGGAAAGTCAAAAAGTACCTCGTATGAAAAAAAACGAAAAAATATTCCTTTCATATAAATTACTAAAAACTCACTGAAGGGTAAAATTGTATTTAAAAAATTGTAGGTGGATGGAAATAATATTACATATTGAGGAAACATGGATGTGGATGATAAAATACACCCCAGTAAATACTTACGAATAAACAATCTCGGATAAAAATGAGATTGTGATATTTCCCTTACCTTAGGTGTGATTTTCTTCGTAAGTGTCCGAACCTCCTGTATAATGATTTAAATAATGTCATTTACTTATTATAGAATCATATTAATTTTTATGATATATATGGTTCACTTATGACTTTATATTACCCGTTCTTCTGTAAATTCCATGTTAAAGAGCGTTTTGGGTAAAATTGTTTCATTTGTCGTCCGTGTTTTGACTTGTAATTATTCATATGATTACTTAGATCATGATTACTTAATTCCAGAACATAAAACATGATTTATATATATATATATATTCAGGATATACATATATATAATAAATCATTAAATGGAAAGAAATACACCGTTCATGGAGACGGTAGTCCGTATGTACGCATGAACGCTGTTTTTGTTTCCTTATTGAATTGAATGGAATTAAGTAGATTACATACATATAAATAATTCCAGTATCATTATAAGGTCATATATTTAATTAGTACTTATTATATATACTTTATAATCATTCATGAATGGTTAATCATTGAAGATGAATCTCATCACGTCGTGGAGACGGTATTCCGTACGTACGCACGCACGGTGATTTCCTTTTTCCGTAGGATGGATAGAAGGTTAATTAGAGTTGTTTCATATTTATAATAACATATCAGTATGTAAGTAATACTGATGTTATTACTTTATCATGAAACAACTAAAGAAGAAGAAGTTGAAGAAATTGTTTTTGAAAAGATCGGTAATGGATATTACCTCTTCTTTGAAACGCCTCTTTGAATCCTCCACTTAGGGAACTAAGATTGGTCTTTGAAGAATACCTGGACCTCTAGGATTATTAGAGGGAAGTGGAGAAGGGATTTTGGCAGATTTTGGTCGATCTTGAAGGCTCAAAGTTGTGTGAGTAAGAGATGGAGGAGGTGCCCTTTTATAAGGGAGGAGAGGGGCACCTTTGGAATTCTTAAAAATATTAATTTATAATAAATCTAACCCCACATAAAAACCTCCAAAAATGACTCATATTCAAATATTAGATAAGATAATGTTGTTATATCATCAACCAATAGAATTTAGACATGTTAGGAATTTATTTTAAACATTATCAACATGATTTATCAATTTAATTTTATTTGTGGTAATAACATTCTAATTATAACAAATAATTACTTATTTGTTGTGAATTGTACATAATTTTATTCTTAATAACATTTTAGATCATATAAATTTAAATTTATAATTTTGAAATATTTTGTGATTTTTAATCAATTTTATAATATGTTTTTTTTATAAAATAACAATAGTGTCAATTTTGACACTATTCATTTATTTGAATTTAAATAAAATAAATACAGAAGATATGTTCGAACTAAAAGTTTTAATAGATTCATAAAATGTCATATGTATCTTAAAAATTATTGGAGCACATTAAATAGTTCATATAATATTTATTTTATTATTTTTGAAACCATTTATTTGGTTTATCTCTTAATAAAATAAATACTACAACATTTTTGTATAATTATTTCATATACTTATTTGTTGCATAAAAATAAAAAATAAAATCCTATGATGAAAAAAAATCTATTACCTTTCACAATAATACTTTTACTCGAATTTATCATCTTAAAATCACAATATTTAAATTGTTATATTTATTAAATTATGAAGGTGACAACTTTGGCATCATTTAAAATAAAATAATATAAGTGTCATAATCGCTTTTATAAGGCTCCAAATGGTCCAAAATTCGACCATTGGATGCTTATGGATTACATTTACATGTCCAATAAGTTTTGGTTAGGTATTTGTGCATTTTATGGTCACTATTAGTTTAATAAAAACAATATTATTGATTTTTCACTAGATAAACAATTTCTGCATCACTATTGTGTCATAATTAATGATAATTATTTAATCCCTAAAATTTATAAATAAATTTATATGATATAGATAATTTCATTAGATTTCTGGAGACTATTCATGTTCGAAGTTTCATGTAGTTTATCACTAAATTAAAATTAATATACTTATAAGATTTAAGAGACTGACATGTTGTCACTTTCTTTGGTTTTAATAATAATTAAGTTATTTTCATGGCAAAATGTCCATTAAATGATTCTAATCCGACCCTTAGGTGATATGGGTCGACTTTTAGTCATCCAATAGGATTTTGACATTTGTTAGGGTAATTTTAAAGTATTATATTTACCCTTAATTACCCGATTTACCTTTAACTATGGTAAATAAAATTTACCGTAGTTACTATTCATAATTCCCAAAAATAAAAAGTAGCTTATTAACATAATTTGGACCCACTGATTATAAATATGGAAACCATTTTTCCAAATTCAATACACAAAAGATGCATAAATTAAATTAAAATTAATCCCGTTGTCGAAAGAAAACAAGTTTTTTCTTTAAAACATTGCGAAAGATTGAATTGATTTAACCTACGAATTCAAGGTAAAATCAATGCTAATGACATACATTATATTAAATGGTAAAAATATATTCTATTTATAATTTAAAACCATTAAATATTATAATTTAACCACATAAGATATTACGATGAAAAAAGTTGATTTTAATTAAAATATAGCCTTTTTTACTATTCATTAAAATATGAAAGTTATCGAAAAAATATCAAAACTTTATCTAATGTAAATTTTTATATCCTGATTCAAAAGAAGAATATTATTTTGTCAAATTGAACATATAAACATGTCAAAAACTATATTTAATGTGGGTGCGCCATCAAAAGGTGGTAAAACTGCATTTTTTGAAAAATACTTATTTTACCCGAAAAATTTATTTTGTTCTTATACCATATTCTAGAAATGTGTAAGATGAATAATTATGTTATAAAATTCAATATTTAGTTAATACTATTCATAATGCCTAGTTCATGACAATATTATAATAATATAACATTGTTTATTAAAACCCGGTATTGCGTACAACACACGCTATCGAGGAAGGTCGTGATTGTGTGTAATGCAAGCCAAGTCAGGGTTGCGTGTTTTGAAAGAATCCATCGTTGTTTCGTATAACAGAATCCAACCATATTTCATTTATATGTTTAATATATATATATTTATATATACTCAACGTTGTGTAGAATAACTATTATAAAAATTGTGTGTAACACGGTCCATGAATAGTGTTGCGTATACTGCAAGCTAATACGGTGTTGCATATAGCGCAAGGTAATCTTGAAGTAGAATACAACACAAGACATTAATGAAATTAAAATAATATTTTTCATAAAATCTCGGGGTGTTACAGGCCACATCAAGGCTTTCGACCCACATGCAGTTGCCCCAGACACACTATAGAAAAAAAGAGCATCCCCAGAAGAGGATTCAGAGAAGGTGCACTCACCAGAGCAGAACCAAATGGATTATCATAATGAGAGGGTATGTCTATGCCATCGGTACCAGCCTGTGCTTGCACGAGAAGCCTAGCCAGACGACCATGCAAAGGTGGAGAGCTACTATCATGACATAGATGCTGGGGAGGGGTAGTTCCTTGTAGACAGTCTGGTTGAATTCTCTAAGACCTTTGGGTCATGTAATATCCTAAGACTACGGGCCATGTAATCTCTAAGCCTACGGGCCTTGTAAGGGTTCCCCCTCATCCCTTGAAAGGGGGGTTATCAAAAATCAATAAAAATGAAGGGCTTCGGGCCATTCAGGCATGGAAATTCTACTACAAAAACATGCAAGCAATAAAACAAGGTATAACACCATAATTTATAAAACTAAGAACAAGTGGGATCTAGACTATAGGAATAGGTACTAAATTTTTTGAAGAAAACTATCCGTGAATAATTTAAATCATATTGATATCAAGTCCCACTAATATCAGGTTCCACCATAATCTATCAAAATCTAACCCCTAATGGTTCATTACTCACAAAAGTTTTCATATATATATATATATATATATATCTGATGCAACCATGGTTCCCAATAAGTTATATTTTAAAAAATAATTAAATTAATAGTGGTCATGCTTTATAAAATAATTCATTGTAAAGAGCCACACCTTTCATTCTTGAAAATCTAATTTTATGTCAAATCCATCATTATGGAATTTCTTCAAACACCTAGAGTGAATACATTTCTTTTATTAATAAAACCCTTATAAAACCAATTTCGATGACAAACATGGTGAAATTTCATCAAATAAATTATTTGCATAGACCAAACCAAATAAATGTTTAAGAAAATCATATATTTTATGCGTTAACACCACTGTATAGAGTCGCCTACCTCAAAAATGGAGGAAAATTAGTCCCATTTAAGATTAGGGATTGGAAACGATGAGATCTAGTCCTCACAAGACTTGAATTATAAGAATATATAACAATTAACCATAAAAATCTATAGTTCCACCAACCATATCCATGTATTCTTCTAATGTAACAAGTTGAAAATAGATTAATGTTGAATATTGTGAGAATAAAGGTGATCCGATAAAAAACAATATATACCTTGAGGAGATCCTCCAAGAATTTTGGAAATTCACTAAGATCTATGCTGAGAAATTTTTAGAGTGTTAGAGAGAAGTTATTTTTTTTCTAATTGAGATTAGGGGGAGATTATATGTTAAAAAATCATGGGTTAATGAGTAAATTATAATTTTTAAGATTTTCATATCAGGGTGTATGGTTAGACCACACTGTTTAGAAAACCATAATAAATCATGTGTGGCCACATCCTTTAAAAAATGAGGCACATAATTACATGGGGAGTTCTTTATGTTTTTAAAATATTGTACCAAGATATGATACCACAGTATATAATCACCGAGAAACTCACACAATTTTATTGGTGATTCATGTGGTTTGAGAGACCATCCTCAAACCGTTTGAGATTCAATTTGTGCCTTAAAACTCCATACATAATATTTAGTGATAACCATCAGCCAAAATCATGTTCATGGATTATTATACCTAAAATTATAAATTTCCACCCCAACACGTTGGAACGTCTTGACTGACATAAGATGTATGCCAAGATCAATATAAATCACACCTCTAACCTAGAGGGCATAAGAATAATTTAAACTATTAAATATTATCTCTCCCATGTATCAAGGATATCCCATCTATGTTTCTATAGTATAAAGAACAAACAAATTGTTATACATAAAAATAAATTATCTTGTTGGTCAATAATCTAAATATGTTGTTCACCCACATAGTTATCTAGATGATGATCAAAATAATCCCATTAAATCTCATACAATGTTTTGAATTTATACCTTTTATTATTGGAAACATGAAACAAGTCCTGAATCAATTACAATCGATAGAAAAAGTCTAAAAAATAATCCACATTTGCAATAAATTTAATGATATCAAAAGGTATTACAAACCTAGATGCATTGTTAACCTTCTCACCTAATTGATAGTGTCTCAAATGAGGTGAAACTCTAAGAAATACCTCATCACCAATATCTAACTCTATATAGTGGCGATGATAGTCAATGTAAGATATTTGATGATTCTAGGAAGTCCCTGACCTTTAATATATGAACTTTAATTTTCCCGTAATCTCTTAAATAAGGCTCAGTCCAACCAAGGGAATCTCTCCCAACTATTCCTAGTATAAGAGATATCGGTAAAATACCTACACAATGATTCAAAGGGTTTCATTTTAATCAACAATGATTACATTTATTATAGGGAAATTCAACTTAAGATAGATGACTTCACCATGAACCAACAAAATCAATCATGCATGGCTGAATAATATCCCCAAGAACCTGAATAGATCACCCAGTATTCCCATCTATCTAAGGGTGCTATTATTTTTCAACCTCTAGTTGGGTACCCATCACCTCTTTAATAACTTTCAAAAAACAAGAATGTAATGTCTGGGTCCCTATCAAAAAAAATACAGAGGAAACCCCATGAAAATTCTCAATCTGTCAGATGTACAAGTGCCTAATATCAGTCAATTTCATTGTCTTCTTGATTGGAGGAAATGGGTCAATGTTGTAATTTGGTCAATGATCACCCAAATATCATTCTTCACACTAGGATTTTGAGGTAAAATGGTGATGAAGGACAAAGATATTTCATTCCACTTCCTTATCAGAATGGGAAGTGATTAAGACAAACCACCAATTCTTTATTTATCCACCTTAATTCTATAAAAAGTGAGGAATCATGAAACAAACTATGAAATATACCACCTCATCAATGACCTCCCACATCAATGTCTTATATTATGAAACATTTTTCTAGTCCCATGGTGTAGAAAATAATTATTCATGTGTCCACTCTCAATAAAATATTTATTTAGAGATATTATAATGACTAACCTACCTCAAAAAAATACCCAATGGGAGAAGAAGGGAAATAACCTGCGGTATCACCAACATTAAGGATTATACTAATGTAATGAAAAATCCATGTTTGTTACATGTTTGAACCAAATATTATCATTAAATTATAATTCATCATTTACATAAGATAATAAAACATTCCCATTGAACTCTTCCTCTTACAAGACCATCTTTGTAAATAGTCTCATCATAAAACACTCTTATATTGATTCTTTGAAGGCTTGGGTTGGTAATTTCCTCATAAACATGTTAGTGTCCACATTCCCTTTCCTTGAGGTATATGAATTATTGAAATCAAAAGTTTGAAGATTACTTATCCAACGTGTCTATCACATGTTTAGATCCTTATGAGTAAAAATATACTTCATTATATAATGATATGAATATACCATAAGGAATTCCCTAATGGGAGGGTTGTGACGATATTTGAGAGTTTTTATAACTAATTCCATCTCATTTTCATGGGTGTGGTAGGTCTTTTCATTAGGGGCATAAATGATGAGATCCATTTCCTAGTTCTCATTTCCCCTATAAGAAGACACACACCAATCCCATACCCTAGGTTTCGTAGAACACATCATAGACAGGATATGGATTTAGAAGAAATAAAATAGATTTTTATGTCAACCTCACATTTATTTAATCAATATATATCTAAAATTTATCATTACACTGAAACATGACACTATTTTGGGTTAATTATTTTTTTGATGATGAAATCTTAGAGAAATCATGAACACACCACCTGTAAAATCCTACTAAGAATAAGATGCTTTGAATTTTAATTTTTTTAGGCTTCTTATATGAACATACAAGCTAAATCTTTCTAATGATAACTGAGGTTCACCTCTTAGATATAACATGTCCCAAAAGTCTCACTTCGTGGATCCAAAATTCACATTTTTAATGGATACCATATAGTTGATACTATTTCATGATTTGTAAAATGATATTTAACTGATCCCCATGTTCTTATTTTTACATTGAGTAAACAAAGAAATCATCCAAAAAATTGAAATTTTTTTCTTCTATTTATTAATGAAAAATTGAGTTCATCAATTCCATAAATATAGTAGAAACATTTTTGAGAAAAAATTTCATAACTAGGAACTCGAAATTGCCATCTTAGACTCTATATGATATCTTATGTATATCCACATCTTAGACTCCCAACTAGTGTTTCACTAAAAAAATACTGAATATAGAGAACTATTAGGACCATCTACGTTTTTCAAAGACATAATGAATCCTCAATAAGCAGAACTTGTTCTTAATGGTAACCTAATTAAACTATTAGTAATCAACCCAATTTCTAAGGATTCTATGTACATTGTTTTAGTAAATTGACCTAGTGATTCCCAAGGAGACTTACATGGATGAATAAATACTTGTCTTCTATATCCTAAAGTTGAAATTTATGCTTATTTAACTAATATAGTTTCATGTGATATGATGTATTAGAAATAGGCATCTTCCCTAGGATATGGCCAAAAAACGAACACAAACTCTCTCTGAGGTGGTAAAATAGAAAACATATCTAGAAGTACCTCATGGTATGCACTCACTATTCCAAAAAGTGGGATTCTGAGACTAGAAATAATTGCATCTATAAAAATCTCCAACCACTAAAATATAATCATTCTAACAAAAGGAACAATAGACCTAATATCCTTAATCTAGAATCACACTGACCCTAAAATACTTGGGAGAGTCCATCGAGAGATAGAAATTGAACTCAACAATTACGACAATGAATATGGTTCTTAAAATTTAAAATCCAATTCTTGGAAAAAATATGGTCAAATATATCCAGATTAGGAACATAGAAATCAAGCAACACTTTAATGTCAGCTATGGTCACCTTACACATGAGACATTTAAGACCATGTTTAGATCTCTTCCCCAAAGATGTGTACATATATAATAAGAATGGAATAATAACAAAACATAATACTAAAATTAAAATTAAATTTGATGATATAAAATAATGAATTATACATGTATGAATCAAATATAGAACTGTAGAGGAATAAATAAACACCATACCTATAATTTTAGCAATCCCGACATTAAATTACTATTTTATATATTACACTACATAAATACAACAATTATTATCTCCTCCTTGATATTTATTCACTGCTTGAGTATCCCCCATGGAATGCAAATGAGATATACCATCCTTAAATGCATCAAAACAATCCCTTGATATTTTGGTTAGAGTTAACCCAAATATAATACCTTGGGGAAATTTCCCACAAAACAATTAAGGTGACTATATTGAAAAAATGACATTCTGTGGGTGCTTTCATATAATTTGGATTTGTATAACTAGGAATTATACACTGATAGAAAAGTACTTATTTTTGTCCCAATTATTCCCCTAAAATTGGTACTCTGATAATGTTTTACCAATATGTTTCTTTTTCTAGCTAGATGACACACCCTAGCGGCTTCATGTAAAAACTGAAGATCCACCTTAACCCATTTTTCTGGATATTTATACCTCATTCGTAGAAATTTTATCAAATACCTAAAAAAGGTAGGAAGGATTAAGATAGTCAAAATTGATTGAATATCAACCCTCTATCCCATCTCGAACATCCTATCTTTAATATAATCACTATTAATAAGCTCATGTTTTAGGTGAACCAAATCTTAAAAACCAGTGGGATATTCCATAAATAAATAATCCCCTTGATCAATGGTAAAAAATTACTATGTTTTTTCCTTTCAAAATATTTTAGGATAAACCTGTTGTATGATGATCTAATTAATAGATTTCTGGGTAATATCCTCATGCAACTTAGCTTAATTGATGGATTCCCACCATTTTTTTCTTGGTCATTCAATCAGGTAAGTAGAAAAATCTGCATCAAATTCTTCATGACTTTTAAAGAAGTGAAATATCAACTTAATAAAAATGAAACATTCTTTATATTACACAATTATTTATCAACACAAAGTATTTGAGGATTCTACTTTGTAAATTCAAAGGCATGATCCACCATCTCTTAATTTAGCTCACCCAATAGAGACAAATTCTAAATAGTGAGGACAAAAACATCCTCCAAAGAAGGGCCTAATGAATCATTTCCTGATGAATATTTCTCATATATTAATCTCCTATATCTATATTATATTTTATAAAAGGTGTTTTCTAGTAAAAATAAATTTAATTAACTAATTATTTCAACAGAATATTTTGGAATCGTAAAAAGTACTTCAATAATCCCAATAAAAACATTTAAACAAACAAAATTTAAATCTAGCACGGATTAAATGAAATAAAGAAAATACATTAAAAATGAACATATTTTATAATTATGCTTAATAGGAAGATTATCTAGTAAGCTCATAAACCAATCCCAATCTTCATAAAATTTCTTAACCACCCATGGAAACATAAGTTTAGACATGTAAGTGAGACGACTAGGAACCCTTTGGCATTTACTACTGGAATTATGATGGTCCTAATCATGTTTACCAAAAAACTTGGACCAAACATAGTATGTTTCATAACACATCAATATAGGTAATGGATATGAAATAATTTTTTAACAAACCTACCTAATTTAACATGATGTGTCACCCGAGATGATCCACCATAAGGTAAAAAGGAAAACCAAACCCTGATAATGTTAATTGAATAATTGAAATGATATTAAAAAACAAATTAAAAAAAATAAGGAAATTATATTATCATAAGACAAATAACATTAAACCCATATTGGATAAACCTAAAAGAAAAATAAGACAATATCTACACAAGTCTCTATGTGACCAACTTCCACCACCATTCCAACTCACAAAGACGGTGACAACACTCAAGAAAATATAGTGAACTACCTGATTCCATTCCTTTTACTGAAGGCCTAAAAAATAGATCTAAAAATTTCAAAATAGAAAATTAGGATGTGAACACTTAGCCCAGAAGGATAAACCTAATAATCAATACAATATCTAATAGTATGTAATGATTTGATCAAGAATTAAATAAAAACCTGTTTATAAATAAATTTAAATTGGAATTATTTTTTTAAAATACAATTTTGTTATGTTAAATACATTAAATATTCTCTTAAAATATAATTATGAAAGGCACATGAATAAATGTTGAAAGGAATAATAATTTTTTCTTGAAATAAACCATAACATAAACACGCGAGCAATCAAATTAGGTATAACATCATAATTTATAAAACCAATCACAAGTAGGATCTAGCCTATGGTAATACATACCTAGACATGTGAAGGAGAAATATCTATGAATAATGTGAATCCTTCTGATATCCATCCACAATCTATCGATATCATAATAATAACCCCCAGTCATTCCACACTCACTATGGTTTGTATATGTCCATACATGATGCACCCAAGGTTTATATTACACTATGTTTTCTAAAATAATTAAATATAAAATTCTTATATTTTATCAGACATTTTCATTATGATTCATCATAGTTTCCAAACATGAAAATCCCTTTTTATGTAAATTCCATCATCAAGTAATTTAATCAAAAACATAGAGTGCATAAGACTATATTTAAATAAAACCCCATTACAACCCCCTTTTCATGACACCTTAAATGAAATTTCATCGAATAAATAATTTTCAAAAACAAAGTAATTTATAAGAAAATTATGTATTTCATGGGTTATTATCATTATATAGAGATGCCTACCTCATGAACGTAGGAAAAATGTTCACCTTAATGTATAAGGATTGGAAATGAAGAGATATATTACTAGAAAACGTAGATCTATAAGAATGAAAATCAATTCCCCATAAAATATATATATTCTAAGCCCATATCATGATTCAGTTCTTGCAAATCAAGTGGAAATGATATAAAGAGAGATCTTATTAGAAGAGGGGAAATTAGAAAAATCCTGAGGCATACCTTGAAGAGATCCACTAAGAATGAAATAAATTCCCAAATGATATTATGAAAGAACTCTATAGAGTGATGGAGAGAGGTTAGTTTGAGCCTAAGGGAGATCTGGATGAGATTAGATATAAAAATTTCCATGTCAAAAATGTTAAATTACAACTTTTATGATTTCACAACAAAAAAATGGTATATTTCCACAGTTTAAAAATGTGGAAATAAGACCCAAAACCATGATAGTAGGCTACAACCATGATTTTTTCCTACCATGGGTGATGTATCCATGGTTGTAGGGTCTGACCTATGGCTACAGTTTTAACTATGGAAATTGGTGGACTGTTTCCATGGTTTTTAAAGCCATTGAAATAGGTGTCTCTGTTTTCAACTATTGAAGATGACCTATGACCATGGTTTTAACCATGGCTATAGCCATAAAAAACCTTTTCAATAGTCTAAAAATAAATTGTTCCTTACCAAATTAGATCCCTATGCCTTCACTTCATATTTCAGCACCCTAACCACTACACCACCAAGACCTTCTTGTGTGTGTGTGTGTGTCTACATATAATGTTATATATAATATTAAAAACTGTTTCAATAGCATGAAAACTAAATAAATAGTTATTCCTGCCATTTTTTTGGTGGGAAATGTTTTCTCTCATGCAAGGGTGAAATCCTATAGCCACTGTTTTTAAAAACTATTGTTGTAGGACACAAAACCGTTCCCGTATCCACATAGACCAATAGTTTTAAAACTATGGATATAATTCTATGGTTGTAGAATATTTTTTTATTGTGTTCATTCATAAAGGTGTAAAGTTAGTACACATGGTTTAACAAAAAGTGAAACAACCATAGTCGACCTCCATCCATTAAAACATAATGTGCACAATTACTTGGGGAAGTGACACATGGTTTGAAAAACCATAACCAGGTAATGTGACACATTTGGATAGGCACCGAAATAGTAACCTCATTTTCTTGGTTAGTTTTATAGTTTAAAAATCTATTCCCAAACCATGAAAATGATATTGGATTCCCAAAATGTCATACTACATGGTTTGTACAAACTGTGAACCTAAACCATTCCGTAAGAAAATTATACTCAGAATATTGAAGTCTCAGCCTCTGACTCTTAGGAACCTCTCAAATGAAATAAGGGATAAAAAAGTTCAAAATAAATCATACATGTGACATGGTGGGTGTCACCATATCCCCTTTATTGACATGTATAAAATTATTGGATATCTATAGGTTTTTTTTCCAATATATAAGTTTATTGAATTTTTTATTATATATTATTTACTCATTTTCTAGTATAATAAATTCATTAGACCTAATGAATTCATGGGTGGGTATCAACATTATATAGCCCCCCAATACATCCATAGGCCCCATGAGACAAAATGTTTTGAGTATTTAGTGTTCTTCTACCTAATACATAATCTTTTCATGACTTCAATTCAGATGGTGGAAATGAGGTCTTGGCTAAGCCCTTGATTGTATGTTCATGATTTTGAACATTATGAATTCCATCACCAAAAATTCAGTTATTGTTATCCATGTGATCTGGTTTTTTTCATTACTATCCATGGATCCAATATAACATTTATTTTAGCTTATTATGGAATTATGATGATTAGTTATTCCTTCCATAATAATTATAACATTTCTATTCCATGATTTCCTCGATTTCAGGTCTTCCCTTATCAAGAATTTTTGATCACCCCATTATATGGTTCTATTTCTCTAGGGTATATAGAAAAGTATTATAAATTATATGTCTCACAATTAAGGTTATATAAACAATTTATGAATGATATTGAAGATTTTATATATATTAATTAGTTTATTATATTGAAAAAATGTTTTTTATTTTAGAAACACAAATGATTTACTCGTTTATGATATTTTCCAAATTCTTTAAGGATATAAACATAAAATTTATTTGGAATGTATATAATACAATATTTTCATTAAGCCATTTAAATGTGGATATTTTCATCATAGTATATAAATTTGGTATCAAATCTTGTATTTCATGTAGGTGTTATTTTCATTGGATTTATGAGTATATGTTCTGAGATTTACCTATTCCATCAATATTTATATTCATATTCTTTTGAATATAAAGAACCATGATTATTCCTTTACATTAAATGTGTAAATTGGAAAAGAAAATCAGTTCATTATCTTCTTTATTTTAAGACATATATTTTATATTAGTAATTTTATTGTGTATTTGGAGTCAGATATGAATTCTTTTCACCTATTTAAAAAAATCTTTATTTTTCTCCACCACCGTATATCTTTTCCTTTGAAAATTTATTGTGGAATAATTTCAAGAAACTTATTGATAACTTATTGTGAAGGGGAACACACTATGCCAATTTTTGACAAATAAATCTCACATTATTCTCTATATTTTATCCTTTCTATATGGAAAACTATTTAGGACTTAAAACATGCAAAGGGAGTTTTTCTTTCAAACCTTCCTTTGTATTATTTTATTTTTATATCCATGAGTTATAGAAATTCATTACTCACATATTGCTTATATTTGACATGAATAGGGTGATTATTCTATTTATGTTGAAATATATCTCTTTTAATGATTGTTTTTTATTCCTTATAATTTATCAACATTCATTTTAATGCATATCAATTTTTTTATAATTTCAATTGATAATTCGAAATAATTCACTCTTCAAGGACTAGGACCTTTGAATTATATAATTGTGGAATTATTTTCAAGTAGGTATTCATAATTTAAAATCCAAGATATCCTTTAAATTTAATTTCATGGATCTGTTTACTTGGATGATTTTATTGTATAAATCGTTGATAAATTCTTTGGGATACATTATTAGACCATCCAACATAATTTTAAAATTTTTATTTTATCCTTATTTGAATTATCATATTCTTCAATTAAATAAAGAAAATTTTCCCACATTTCCTTATAGAATGTGTATGTGATCACCTTTCATTTAGGTTTGCTAAAAGAAATCCCCATATAATGCATTATTTTTCCTTTCAACCATCTTTTATTATCTCATTTTCAAATTAGTTCTTCAACGTCTCTTTGGGTTTAAAAATTAAAATTTTTATGTTTTTTTGTAAATAAGGAATCCAAACCAAGATATAATTTATGATATTTTATTTTCCTAATGTATATTAAATAATTATTTTCATCCTTACCAAGGATATTTTTAGATAGGTTGAATAGATAGATCATTTCAACTATTTTAGAAATTATTGAAAGCAGAGAGGTCCCAATCACCCCAAGAGGAGGTTATGTTTTGTGGAATATCTTTTATTTATAAAGGCATAATTCTTATCATGTTACAAAGTAATTTAAATTTACTATAAAAAAGAGTGTAACATCGAAGAGAAACAAGTCTAGAATTTTGGAATGAATAGATTACTTATTTCACCCAAATATAATTTTCCTAAGAATATTACAATGATGATTTTTCGATGTACAAAAATCCACCAATTTTGTTTTATGTAAATTCAATTTTAGTATAATTTCACTATCATATCCAAAAATAACCTCCTATCATTATATCCTTATTCACTATATCAATATAAGGTAAATGAAATTGGATCATATAACATCATATTGAGATAATAAATGAATTATAAATACATTAATTTGAAATAGGTATATTTCTCTAATTCAAAATCATTGAATTAATTTAAATCTTTATATTAGCATATTTTCTTCATGATTTTCACAATAATATCCTATCTTACCTAAATATTCTACCATTTTAATTACATAATGTGAATTCCATATTCAATTTTTATAATCATTACTATATCCAATATATCTCCTCAAAATCCTTATAAATCATATGTATCACATAATTATAAGTCATCAAAAAAATCTGTATGGGTTTTGTTAAATATAAAGGGTTTTTTTAGATAAATCTATACCCATATGTTGTAAATGAAATACAAAATAACTATAAAAAAAATTATCCAATATATGAAAGAAGAAGATAAAATGAAAAACCTAAAATGATCTTACCCCACTATCTAGGTTGAATATTTTCAAACAGTGAGTTTTATTGAGTACATCCAATAATAAATAACATGTTTCTATTTTAAGAAGAATCCCCTAACCAGTAGAATCAAATAATTTTTTTATAATACCCCATTTCCATAAAAAGTGTTTTAGAACCTCCTCTTAGAAGAAAAATTAATAAAAATGAATTGAGAGATATTTGATAAACTAAATAACCATTATTCACTTTTAATGAGTCCTAAGAACTCTAATTTAAATACCTAATTCATAAAATATGGATCATATTAGTGTCTAAAATGTTATAATATATAAAATTATAAATCATTGTCTTTCTTACACAGTAACTTATAAAATATCCACCTCTTTAATTAAGTAGTTATAAATATTCTTTAATAATCATTAATATATTCATAAATAATCCAATGATGTGTCAATAAGACAAATAAGCTTGAAAATAATCAAAATAATTTTTCCCAATTGATATATCATTCCAATGTGAACGTTAAAGAATGATTACTAGAATGATAAGAATTCAGAAAACATGGTGTTTTGAACCTCACTAAGTCATGGTTTATGATTTAGTACATATTTCAAATAGTATACTACATTCACTAAATACTCATGGTTTTTTTTTGAAAACCATCACATTCATCTATTTATTAATTCATCCAAACACATTTAAAAATATTATCTTCAAAACACTATCAATTTATGGATAAAGTCATTATATTAAAATAAATAATTATTCTAAGACCTATTGTGTTACCCCATACTCAATTTTAATGTTGAAAAAATTATTAATTCTCTAGTTAATAATTTTAAGAAAAAGGTGGCCTCTATAAGAACATCATTACTAATCATGATAAAATTTGTTCTAGAATTATCAAATTCACACTCACTCATATATTCATATGGACGTGTCCTAAAAAAATTAATATCTATACATCATATGTGTGAGGACCTAATATAATCCATCCCATAATTACTTGATTTATAGTAAATATTTTATTACATCCATTCCAATTATGTTTTTATTAGATATTATGAGGATTAGGGAACCCAATATAATAAAAAAACCATTCTCCCACTCAGTGTAGAATTTTCCTTAAAAAAAGTTCTTACAATGATACACTTTAATTAATTAAAAGAAATTTAAAAAATAGAATACATATTAATTATTACTAAACTCAAAGATAAAATAGGTAAAACAATTAAAATACATTGGATTAGAAAATAAATATCAATAATGGGTATAGAAATAATGAATACATGTGAGGACATTAAAGCACTTAAAACACCATTAAACAGTATTCATTTAAAATAGAGAGTTTTGAGCTTATGAGAGAACAAAAATTAACATTCAAACATGAAATCAAATTTTTTATCAAATATTTCTATAATATATAATTTTATAAAATAATAAAGGAAATAGATAAATCCAAAAGCCTAATTTGTAAATCATATTCATAATCACTCTTACAATCACCTTTTCAATCGTCCTTAAAAAGGAATAACCAATTTATTTATATCCATCATAATTTATCAAAATAATTAATAATTACCTAATTAATTTGAGGTCCATAACTAACCCACTCATAATCATATATAATGTATAATAATAATAACATTAATATAACACATTTTATCTTTTCTTTCACCATATAATCTTACTTTTAACCTCATAAACACTTGTATTTTAAATTGACTCAGAAAAATAAGAAGAAAACCCCTTTATAATTTTAGAAAAATTATTTGAAAATGAAAATTTTTTTTTTAATAATTTTAATTAGTTGGTATATCCAATAAAAATTTCATATTAATAATCATATAGAAAAATGGTTAATATTTTTGGAAAAGGAATTCTTTTGGAAAATGGTAAAAATGACATTCTTTTCACACTTTTGTAGTAAATCCCACTATAAAAATTTGTAAAGAGAATTATGTATTTTTTTAAAAAAAAAATTAAATGATAATGTAAAATGAACTTATAAAATCATAACATTATAGGGAGGGATACTTATAACACCAAATAAAAATTATGAACATGTATAAAAAATTATTTAGAGGAAATATTTAAAACATTTAAGTTATTTGTTTTTTAAAATACCTTTACATAGAGTCACAAATAACCACATAAATCTTCTAACATCATGAATAATGAAATTATATTAATTATTTAGTCAATAAATAATCCTATTATTATCTTTTTTCATTCATTTAAAAAATTGTAATTGTATACGATGCTCATCTTATGACCCTTTGTTTCATAATTTCCAAAAATGTCAAGTTATAACTATAATGGTAGAAGATATTTTTACATGTATTATATAAGATCAAAAGTATTTAAATTATTGTTTCATTATCAATATAGAATCATGGTATTTCAATAGTTCATGTAATCATAAATATTTATAGAATCATCCTAAAAAATAATATTGTTGTGGTAAAAAATGAAAATGATTGTTTACATTTAATTTCACAATTTTGATGAATAAATTTCAATTATAGAGTCATAATATTAAAATTTATTGAATAATAATTTTATATTCAATCAAAAAATCCATCATTAAGAATATCCATTGAAGACATAGCTTTAAGAAAACATCATAATTCACTTTGGTACCATAAATCTATAATGGCGAGGGATGGTTTGAAAAGAGATTAAAATAAGTGTATAAAAATTAAATACATTAGATCTAGTGAAAAATTATCTTATAAATAATTATATTTTATTATAGTTATAATTAAATAGTACATATTTTATTAAAAATTTTGTGACAAACAATTGAAATTAAAAACATAGTTTTTCAAAAAAATTCATATTTTGATGTAGTAACAACTTATTAAAAAGAGTACAGTGAGGGGTATTGGATCATATTTAATCACTGATGGATTGAAATAATGTTAATATCATGGGAATTATATAATTTAATCAAAATATGAGAAATATAAAAATATTATTAAGAGAAAGGATCATAAATAAAAAAGGTGAATGCGACTTGGAAAGTCTTACCTTGCTCCTTGAACCATTTCTTGTGGATTGACTCTAAAGCCAACGAAGAAAGGGATTTTGATAAGTAAAGAGGATTATGAAAATGTAAAGATTATTATAAAACATTATTGGGTAGAATATGGGGAGAAAAATTAACTTTATATGTTATTTTGAAATAATAGAATCCTTACCATTTTATAAGCAAATTTCAAAAGCATTTTCCAAAATATTCTATCTGTTCGGGTTTAGAATATAAATTTTAACTAAATATTGGTCATAAATGGCTATTAGGTGAAATTATACACTATTAAACATCCTAATTGAATCATGATAAGATATAATTATTTTATTAATAAATTTATATGTTATTATTTAACACTAAATACCTTTTGATGTTATTTTTAGGGTAATTCTAATTATTTGAATATAAAAATGTATTGATAACTATTAAATTAAAATATAAATATTAAAATTATTTTTTACCGCTCATTATTATCATAAAAAATATTTCAACACAATAATTTTAAAAAATATTGTGGTTTTAATGATTTTTAAGACCATTTACTTAAATTATTATATGTAAGAATTATGTAAAATTATGAAATTATTTAATATTAATAGAATTTCACTAACATAAATAATTTTTATTTTCCATAAATATCATCATATAAATTATTTTATATTTTTTATTGTCATATATTTCATAATAACATTTTTTAGATAACAATCATTACTTATCATACATTACAGAGGTGCTTGGTATGAATTTGGATAATTACATTTCCATAAAAATTTAAAATTCATAAATATAAAACTAAATAATTAATTAATAATCATATTGACCTTTTAAATTGTTAATATCCTTATAAAATCTAATATATTACTAAAGAAAACTAATATTTACTTTATAAATTTTGTGCAAGCCCTATATTTCCATCGATACTTATTTTTCATTTTTATAGTTATATTAGATATATTATATTACGTAAATAATATAAATATGATATTATAGTGTATAATAATGTGATACATGTTCTATAAGTATTAATATTTTAATGTAATATATATATATATATTATGAATATTTCATAAAAATAATTTTATTCATAAAAACTATATTTTTTAAATATTCATAAAAAAATAAACTTTCACAAAATAATCACAAAAATTCAACATTATACAAATTCAACTTGATGAATCCAAAATTAAATTAATTTTTTATTATTTATTTTCTAAAATTTATAAATTCAAATTTTGATTAATATCATATAGTACATAGAATACAATTTCTTTAGAATAGAAATAACTTATTTTTCAAATGAAAAATAATATTCGTTTTCTATGACTTAATAAAATTATTTATAAGATTATTTTAATTAATATTATTATGAATCTATAAAATTAATATCAATAAAAAATAAAATTTATGTATTATTTAAAATACTTGGGTTTCTATATTCTCCCCTTAATGAAATTACATCCTTCTAATTTTTAGTCATCAGTAAACATTTGAGGATAATTTTTATTCTAGATTAGTCAGGTTTTCAGGTTTTTTATTTAATATTGTTGTACCTATATAAACATTAACCAAAGAAGTCACCTTATTTTCTCAGAACTTTTTTCTCCTGGATAAATAATTTGAACTGGTTTTTCATAATAAGAATGACTATCTTATCGTTGTGATACTTGATCAAAAGAAGAGATACATCTGATTCATATTTCTTTCATTAAGAAACATGAATCAAATTTTGTTTCTGATAAAACATTTCTAGGTAAAGCTACTAAAAAATAAACTAATAAAAATTCTTTCAAAATTTCATAGGAATCAACAAATTCAAAGGATAATTTACCTTCCTTAATGAAACACATCATACATTTAAATGGAGATATTTTAAGAAATACATGGATCTTATAACTCAAATAAATGATATTTCCTTTAATAATATAGATATATAATTTTTCTAATTTTAGTTTCCTTCATATGGTATTGAGTTAAATTAAAACTTTAATTATATATTTTACCACTTCAGGTCCCAAAATCTTCCTCTCCATAACTTCAACCCAATGTGGTATAATTTGAAAATGATTTCCATAAAATGATTCAAAATGTTTCATATATATACTTGAATGAGAACTATTATCATAAGAAAATCCAACCAAAGAAATTGGTTCAAAATAACCTCTATAATGACCAAATGAATTGGCTCAAAGTATATCCTCCAAATAATGTATTTTCTGCACTAAATATCAATCATTTTGAGGATAAAAGGCTATAATAAAACTCAATCAAGTGCCTAATGAATTCTGATGTATTCTTTAAAAAATGGATGTAAGCCTTGGATCATGGATCAATATAATAGAAATATGAACTCTTTTTAATTTGAAATGGACTAAAACATTCCTTCAGGAAGTTGTCATTAATCTTTATCCGATTAGAAAATGAAACATTTCATGGTAAAATCTCCAATATATTTCTTTATTACTTCCCGTAAAAAATTATTCACAAATTTTTCTACAAATTTTTCTGATTATATGATTAATATAATATGGAGATATATAATCCTAAGATAATAATTTTTTCTTGAACTAATAGTCACATAATAGGCATAAACTCTTCCAAATAATATTAAACCTATTTCATCAATATTAAATAAATGTAACATTACTTCTTTTATATAATTTTTATCTCTTTAAATATAAGATATTATTTTTTATCATTCTTTATTCTATCCAGAAATAATATTTATACTATTACATTATCCAAAATAGAATAGATTTTGGAATGAACAATTTCTGATCTAATTTTTATTAAATAAATAACTAATGTATTATTATCCAAACATAAATTTGTTAATTATTCATTATATTTTAACCTAAATTCATCTATAACCTTATCTTCATTACTTGGATGACAATGAAGTGTGTAATTATAAACCTTTATAAATTCATGCCTCGTCTTTTTCATAATTTTAAACTCTTTTTATGTAATGTATACTTTAAAATTCTATGATCTGTATGTATATATATATATATATAACATTTCATCATATATAAATGATTCCACTAAATTTTTTAATCAAAATTATTGCTTCATGATCATGGACATGTGTTGGATAATTTAAATCATGAGATTTAATATTTCATGATGCATATGTAATTTCATGATCATTTTTCATTCAAGAACAACTATGAAACATTGACTATGATTCAAAATAAATCATGAATTCCCATTTTCTTGATGGAAATGATAATATGGGATCAATAATTAATATTAATTTTTTAATTTCTGGTAAGATCCCTCAAATTTATTTGTCCAAATTAACTTAATTCCCTTTCCTGTTATGTTTGTTTATGGTATAGCTAACTAGGAAAATAATTCAATTAATCATCATTAATAACCCTCAAATCAATGAAGACATTGAATTTATGTGACATTAGTTAGTTATTTTCATTATTTAATCACTTTAGTTTTAGTAATATTAATTATTATTGCATCTTACATGATAATATTCCCAATGAATGAAATTCATTGTAACAAAAATTCACATTTATTACATTTTCCATATACTTATATTCTCTTCATGTAAAGAGAAAAGTCCACAAATGTTTTTGATGAATATCATTACTTATATAATATAACAAAATATCATCGATTATATCTACCCAAAATTTTCAAAAATATTAATTGAATAATGTATTCATTAAATCCATAAATATAGAAAGTTCATTCCTTACCCAAAAGTAATAAAAAAACTCATATTGGTCATACCTCATTAGAAATGTTATCCTTGGAACGTCAGATCTGTTTTCCTTCAACTAATGATATCCATATTTGAGGTCAATATTTATTAATAATTAATCTACCTAAAGCTAATCAAACATGTCATCAATATGAGGAAAATTATAATTTTGTAATAGTAATATTACTGAGTTCTCTATAATTTATAGAAATCCTTATAAAGAAAGATATATTCATAAAAATTAAAACATGATCACCACAAGTTGATTTTCTTGTATGAATGAAACTATTATCAATAAATTATTGTAATGTATTTTTTTTATTTCAATAGATCCACTAGAGGCCTTTGATAAAGGGTAATTAAAATTTCTTAGCATCATGTACTAAGTAAATTGTGAATTTGACCTTAAAAAAACGAATAAAACCATGTGAATCATTAGGAAATTTATCCAAATATTCATTCACTATTAGAACATAATTAAGTATTATAATATTATTATTTTCAATGACAAGAGAATATAACTATCACCTCAATATTTTATCAATTTATATTCTTATTTATATATTATAACTAGTATAAATTAATTATTAATACAATCTATAACTCATTTTAAAAATTAAATATAACTTCCTTTGATATGAAATATTACTTATAATGATAACTTGGTATGCTTATTTCATGTATATATTTTAATATGTTAGAATGTGTAATTTTTTTTGTAATTTATTGAATGATATTTCCAAAATTAGAATATATTTACTTATTTTTTGTTTTATGAAAATAAATAATGAATTCATGTTAAAGGAACGAAAAGGAGAGGAAATATTAGCTGAGCGAATCTTCACGCCGCTAGCGAAGCGATGGGGCATATCACCAGATTTTGGGATATGAAGAAGAGATGGAAGCTAAAGAAAAATGCACTACACACCATGTACCATAAGTACACATTACAACCATTTAAAATTAAATAGTTATGCACGATACAAGTTTGGATGATGGAACACACTATGATCTTTAAGTAAACCTTGTGTACCACCAATACATGATGTGACGATAGTCAAACCTACATACGAGATTTCCCCGGATTCAACATGTTAGAGAAAAAACCAGATCTAAGGTACACGAAATGCACCCCAAGTACAAGTTGAGTATGTGGTGATACATATAAAAAAATAACACAATGTTGGTTGGAGGTTTCGATGGGAAAATCCTATAAATACTAGCCCTCAACTCCATTCCAAGACACATTGGGCGGAAGAAGCCAAGGAACATCAAGGGATGTCTTCCAGACCACATATGATGATCCATAGCAATTATTTGATGCCATTAAACCTCGGGTACCAATGCTTCTATGTCCCCCCATTAGTGACTAGTCCAAATTATGCCGGGTGATGTGATTTGTAAGGGGAGTGATGCTTAGGGATTAATTTCTACATTATATAAAATGTTTTGGATTGTTTCAAATTGTTTATCCAATTACAATTCCAATTCTATCTCTCTTCATATTTCATGACCATTGTATACTATTCTAGGTATTTAATTTTTTTAGATCAATTAACTAGGTTACTTTTCCCATGACCATTGTGGATTCAAGGATATTAATGTTTAAAAATGGGTTTGGGTTTCTTATTTCTCTGATTACACAGAGTAGATGACCATTTAAAAGGTGTGATCATAGGAATAGGGCGGGATACCAAGACGAAGGACTCCTACTGAACAAATTATGAAACCAACCATGAATTAACTCATAATCAATTGAATCCATAGCACAAACCCCTAAACATCAATAAACCTGGCATGCCTCCCCTCTTGATTTCAAACCCCAACCAATCCAGTTTTTATTTGCTTATTCTACAAATGAATTAAATAATTACAAAATCAATTTTGTAATTAATTAAGAATATACTGATCGTCTCCCTAAGTTCAAAATTCAGACTTACTAGACACTACACATTGAGTCAGGATTGTCAGAGTTTTATAAATTTTGTGTTTTTCATAGCACCATAGGGTAATAATGACTCCATGTGGGGCATTCATAACCCAAAATTCATTCCATAACCAAAATAACATTAAACCCATGAATAGTTAAGAATAAAATATTTTAAAGAATAAAATAACCTATATATTTATAATAATATTTATATAAATCCTTGTTGCTTTATCAACCTCACATAGAGTTTTTTGAAAAAATTTAACTATGTTCCTTGAGATTGTATTTCCATATTACTAGAAAATTTTCCAAAAATTAAAGAATATATAGATTCACATTCAAAGAATACCTTATAATAATTTGTGTAAGAAAATAATATATACTTCACCACATTTGTTTTTGGGAAAACATCTTACAAAGTGGTAAAAAATAACTTTACCACACATTTATTCTTTATATTTTGATAATTTTCACCTTTGATACTTTTCGTTATAAGCATATTTTCATAAAAGTCCATCTCAATAAAATTAGAAAATTTTACTACCTAATAAAAATTTATTGTATGACCATTTATCATTTCTTTACAATTACTATCCATTTGACCAATTCTACCACATCAATTTCACTTTCCAGATCTCATAAGACTCACCCAAAATTCATTTTACCACATTTAAGACAATATGTAATTTGAATTTTCTTACATATATATTTCATTTTTTTTTTGTTTCATCACCACTTTCCAAATTGATCCTTGATGTTATAATATCTATAAAATTTAATAAACACTATCTCAACCTTTTCAACACATTGAAAAATTTCTTCATAACATCGAAAATCAGAAGTAACCAAATCAATTTGTAATCATGGATTCAATATAGTGTAAAATCTGTGAATGTTACTTTAATTTTCAGGAATGAAATAATTTGAACACCTTTCCAATTTAGTATACATTTCTTCATAAGTAAGTATTGATTTATCATCATTATAATTTATGTTTATAAATTTTTGTTCCATTCATTATTGAAAAACATTAGTAATATATTCTTCAATAGACAGATCATTAAATACCATCTAATCCATGGTATAGATATCATTCTTCTCTTTCATATTAATAAAAAATACCACCAGTGATCGAAGAAACCTTCAAGATGACAAACTAAAAGAGTTACTTTATAATTATCTAAATAACCCATGACTTTAAATATATTCTCAAATTTATTCATAAATTCTTTATATTTCTGAACGTCAAATATCCCACTAAATGTTAGATAATATTATGACAAGAAATTATATATTATTGACATATTTACATATAAAGATATTGGTAACTACCTTATATGGGTACCATAATTTTTGTCTTGTTTTACTTGAGTTAACATAAAAAAAACCTACTCATATCCAACTATAACCATTTCTGGTAGTTTTTTAGAAGGATATTTATCTCTTTTTATCTCCATATTTCATGCACTATATTAAAAATATAGAGAAAAATTCTAAAATATACATATATCATATGAAATTAATTTAAAATGAATATGATCTTCCAAATATTATCTCATGCTAATATAACAATAAATTAATTTTATTATTCCCATTACGATATATTTATCATCCCCAAATTTTTATTTTCATTGTTTTCTTACAAACATTATAACCCCTAAAGGTGTCTAACACAAGATTTGATACCATCTATAAAGGAAAAAATATTACCCCCCATAATTACACATGTTATTGAAAGTATTAAATATATTCCCATTACCATTTTGGTTTAGAGTTTTTAAGGAATAGGAAACTAATTATGATATAAAGACCAAACATACACAAAGTACATATTACTTCCAAAAAACATGTTCTACAATGATATATTTTCTCTAATCAAGACAAATATCACTAACTGAAACATGTATCGGTAATTATTCCTACTCATCCAAGAACCCATTAAAATAATTGGAAAAATAATACTGAATAAATAACTCTCAATAAGGGTTATAAAAATAAATAAAACCTATATTACCATAGAACTAATTGTAAACACTTGAAAATATATTTCCTTTAAAACAATATATTAGATCTTGTAAAATAATATAAATTTACTTCCAAACTAGAAATCAGATTTTTCATCAAAGAGTAATATAAAACAATATTTTATACAATAATGAACGTAATAGATAAATCATGAAGTTTACGCAGTATATCAAATTCATAACCACTCTAACAATCACCTTTACAATCACCCTTATAATAGAATAACCAATTCAATTATCTCCCACATTATTTTTCCAATGAATTATTCATTACTAAATGCATTGATAAGATATATCATATCTATACCCCATTATATATTATTTATAACAACAATAAAAATAATAAAATACATGAGATCTTGTATTTCTCCATAAAAACATACTTTTAAACTTGTTAGTGTAATCATTTTTTGTTAAATCATCACAATTAGAATTAAAAACCTTTAAAATTTCAATACATTAAATTTTAAAGATAATATTACACAAAAAATGTGAATAATAATTACATTATAATGAAATGAAAAAAATAAGTGTATTTTTTGTAAGGGAAAATGGTTATAAAACTTGTAAAATGAATTGCAACATCTTGAATTTTTTCTTTTATTAAAAGAGGAATTCATATTTTATAATTAGTCTTTTATTTTATTTTTTCATAGAATTATGAATAAATACTATTAAAAATCATGAAATAATATTGAATATAACATATATGTATAATATAGAGAGATATAAACTGAAGAATAATGAACACAATAATGTAAACTCCATAGAATCAAATTCTCTCATGAAGATAAAAGAAGGAAAAAATGAAAAATAAAATATAAGTGTTAGGAATATGATATATAATATAAAGTGGAGTTTATAACCCTTATTAATGAAGTAGTGAATAATAATGTTTGATAATGTTGGATTATATATAGTGTGTAATGAATAATAAGACCATTAGGATATAACCATTGTGAATAATGACCATTGAGCATTATGACCATTGGTTCTATTGTTACCATTAGAATTACTGTATATAAAGGGTAATGATAAGAAGAAATTAATTAATAAGGGAGAAATGTTGGCCTAAACTTGTAGGATAGTTCTTTTTTAAGACCATTTCTAAAAATTTTGGAGGGAGATTGCATCTCAAGGGTTCACATACCACCAAGCCTAAATAGAGCCTCACAAAGTGAATTTCAGGTGAAATATTCTATGAGAGAAGTTATATTCAGTAGAGATCCACACTAGATCAATGTGAATTTAACCACCCCTGAGAGTTTCACAATAACACACCTCACCCTTATGGGTTATATTGGCGTGATAAAGTGGTATTTATTGAGACCTTATTATTATAAATGTGTACATTTTGTTTTAATAAATGAACTACTAGTTAGTTTTATACTGTTATCCTTATTATTTAAAATTTACATGAATGTAATATGAGTATTGTAAATAAATGTTATGGATATGAATAAAACAAAATTATAGTTTTTTAAAATATATGATTACAATTTAAATTCAATTTTATTATAAATTAAATAATTTAAAACAAAATTTAATTCTATAAAATGTTCTTATGAAATACTATTTAGTTGAATATAGATGATAATATAATTTTATGAACTCCCATGTAATTATTATATGGGTCAAAAAGATATATATGTCATAAAGATTGGAATATTTTAATAAATACGAATTTTTATTTAAAAGATAAACTTATAATAATTAATACAATGTTTTTATAAAATAATTTTCATTTTTGAAATCATAAATTTAAAATTTTCCTGTGTTGATTCTTTCATAATTTTTTATTATAGTAAATTTTTTATATAAAAAATAAATATGGTTACAACATATAATAAGTATTATGATATCATAATGACTTAAAAGTGATGTAATAATTTCTATATACGTATTTCTCAAACAAAAGTAGTATTATTCCTTAATATAAGTCATTTTCATTTGTTAAAATCAATTTTACAAACCAATATTAAAGCTTAAAAATCCTAAAGTATAATTTAATGTTTTTTAAAACAATTATTTTTTCAAAGGAATCCATTCCACCTTTAAAATATATATAATTATATAATTTTGTTCCCTGGGCTATTAAAATACAAAAAATCATACCCCCTTATCAAATTCCATGAGAAAAAAACATTGGTAAGGCCAATGGTTTTCCGTTTTTACTAACTAGATGTCCAATGCTTATGTTTTGAAGTTTATAACGAATTCCCCCTATTTTTCTATAAATAAAATCGTATTATCCATTCCTATGTAGTCTAATTTTTTTATCTAAATTTAATCTCATAGTATCTCTCAATATTCCTCCCATAGAGTTTCTATGGTTCTAAGAAGATCCCCCCATGCTTTATAAAGTGACCTCTCAATGTAAGGGATTCCCTTTCCATTTCATTATATTCATGTAAATTCAATAATACAAGTTTTTAATCTTCAATTGATTATATTTAGACGTGATTATAATCATCACATTACTATCCGAAATATTCTATATTAATGGGATGCTTCCATTATCTCTCATTAATCTCATTTCATTATCCATTTTGTATACTGATCATGCTATTGAAATCAATCATTGATTTTACATGCCACCCTTTACTATTGAGAATAAACAATCCGATTTTATATCAAGGGTAGTCATATATATATAAAAATAATATCTTATTCACCGATCAACTATTTACATGTATGAAACTAACATTACCTTCTCACCTATTTTAAATGTGAAAAGGCTCATGCCTTTTATGCTCTTATGAACTCAATATTTTTTTATAGGAAACCCATTATCATTCTCCATTGGTAATTGATGAAGTAATCTATTATAATATATAATATTCTTAGAATGAAATTTTTTGGATATATCCAGGGTTTCACCTAATATAACTCTAATGAAGTATGTAATTTTTTCATCTCATGAGATACAATATATCACAAATGGAATGTGGGTTTTTCCCAACACTTCCATACCAACAGTTTCATAAAACTGTTGGTAAAGAAAGTTTTATAAATGGTTTCCAAAAAAGGTTGGTAAATCACCTCCAAAGAAACCTTTACCAATGGGTTTAATAGAACCTTTTGTAAAAGTATGGCTTAGGGGACCTTTTACCAATGGTTCCTTAGAACCGTTCGTATAAGTTTGGCCTGAAAATTTTTAAGAATGATTTTTAAAAACCGTTGGAAAAAGTTTCCCCCAAATTAATAGCAGCGCCCCTCTCCCCCATTCATGAAACATAACCCTCAACCGGAGCACTTTGCTCAAATTCTCCCTATCTCTAAACAATCTAGGAGTTTTTTCGACTTCCTCTTCCTCCATCCCATCCAAGATACTGAACCACCCGCTGAATCTCTATTCGACCCATCTAAAATTAGGTATTTTATTATGTGGTACCTTATTTTTATTGAAATTTATCTAATATTTCAGTTTTTAGTTTTGATTTTGATGTGTATATGTCTTTGTTCTTATTTTGATTTAACCTTGAATTTATTCATTTTATCGATTTAAATAATTAAATCTTTAACCCTCCATCTAAGATGAAGCGATTTTTTCTCCCGAACCATAAAAAACCCTTTTAGATTTTTCAGTTGTCACATTAATTTATCATATCATTATATTAAAATATTATATAAATAGACTGGATAGTTATAGAACTCTCAGTTGTCACCTACATGAATTTTATCTCACACATTGTTCGAGATGCCATTGGGTTCCGGGATAAACTACATGTTTATATGTTTAGATAAGGAGAATCACCATCTTACAGATGCATGACTACTCACATGACATAGGATGAAGCATGTAGTAGATGAT
The DNA here is from genome assembly GCA_963277665.1 of Viscum album. NCBI lineage: Eukaryota > Viridiplantae > Streptophyta > Magnoliopsida > Santalales > Viscaceae > Viscum > Viscum album. The sequence goes on from OY728138.1 coordinate 559,928,255, forward strand.
TGGGTTTTTTCTCAAGAATCTAGATCAAATTTTAGTATGTATTGAGCCTCTTGTATAATACTACTTCCTACTAGTTGTAACTATCACTACTGAGAATCAATCCTATACGAACACTTGGTTCCCAATGGTTTAAAAAACTTGTTGGAAAAAAGAACCTATATGTATGATTATATTAAACCATTGGCATAGGCTGTTATATGTCGGGTTTTCCCAACGGTTTAAGAAAACTGTTGGGAATGAAAACTATTACCCACAGTTTTTATTAACCATTGAAAAAAAATATACCCAATTTAGGGATCCCTTGCGACATTTCAACCCCACACACTCCTTCCATCCCCGACCAAGACCTCCTCCCAGCCGTCGCCTACCGGCCCCATCCCACTCCTCCGATGACATTCCCCTTCCCCTCTCAACTCTTTCTCTGAAGAAGACGTCCCCCTCCCATCTCAGCTCCTGGTGACGTTCCCCCTTCCCCTATTTTATCCCTCTCTTGGCTACATCCCTTTCCCCTCTTGGCTTAATCCTCTCCTCCAACGTCCCCTGACCCCCTCTCCAGTCACATGCGAGACCCCCATGGAAGAAAACCCCACAGGATGTCCCCCCCTCTCGGCTCCCTCTCCTCCCGCCATGGTTCTTGATGGGTACTTCTAGGTAAGAATTAGTCTTGTTTTTTAAAAAATGATGCAATAAAAAATGCATTGTTAGGTTCACAGTTAGGATAACCATTCATATTAATCATTCATTTTCTAGAGTTTTTTGTAGTAACCAACTCATGGTATTGTGAATTATTGGATAAATTGTAAATTGTTTCAAAACATAGTCTTCCAAAAATGTAGGGATAGATTCACAGGTTGTATTCAATTCATTTGCACAGTGCATTCCACAAAACGTTCATGATTTTTTAAAAACCTCATATTTTCTTCTATAGACTCCTATTAGACCTTATATTGTGTTGGATTTTTTTGTTAATCATGATATATATGTGATGAGGTTGTATCGTCATTAAGATGTTCAATGAGGTAGGTTAATTTGAGGTGAGTGATGCTACATGAGATTTTATGGGTTATTGTGAGGAGTTTCTTTCCCTTTAATTTATTGGTTCATAAAAAATATGTTAGTGCTGGATATATTATGTAATTGGAATTGGTAAAGTAAAATGTTGGTCTCGGATATCTAAGTTGGTTATTTGGATGATGTTTTCTATGAAAAGTGGGTATATATCTATTGAATATGGGTGTATTTTATAATTGACTATTGTATTTATTAAACTGACCATGAAATACACATTTCCTATAATACAGAAGCACCACTGAAATCATAGATAGAAACTACACACCACAAGACACACATGGAAGACATTACTTGACATCTGCAGATAGCTAAGGGGCCATTAACTTAGGAACTGATGTTGATTGACACTAAAGGCTGGAGAAATTCCCATTTTTTGGTAGAAGAGATACCAACACCTTTATTCTTAGTATAGTATAATGAAATGGTTTACACCCTCATGACCATGTAGACTATCTGGTTTATAGATGTGTGCCCAACCAGGTTTAAGAGTATGATCAACTACTAAACATTCGTTGCGGTCCCTTTGAGGTTCATTCCATACTAAAGAGGATTATTTAAATAATATTCAACTCAACTAATGTAGAATAGGTGCATATTCAGTGGATTAGTGTACTAGTATGATGTTTCCAACAACGTGCTATATAAAGAACATAGTGAAAAATTAATAGATTATTAAATGGAACTGTTTCCCCCTTGCTTGCAGGAACATGATTTGACCCATGGGGCGATGTGGTTCTTATATATTGGGTGGTGACATGTATAGTCATAGGATACAAGTATGTTTTTGTTTAGTTTTTATTTTATTTTCTTTATCGCATTGGTCACTTAGGTATTTTACTTCTTTCTACGGATGAAGGGTAGTGGTGTTATCCTCAAAAGCTGATGTAGATAACTTGTATATTGTAATACCATGAGGTGTGAGTGTGAGGAAACATTGGAAGACACAAGAGCCTTGGGGTCTTCCATGAGATGGATTTTTTTTTCTAAAACATTGTGTGGGAACATTTCTGGAGTATTTTGGAGTCATGATATAACCCCAAGTGTCTCTATGAGATAGCATAAATAACCCCAAGTGTCTCCATACACCGTATCATCCTTTCATGGGTTGGCCACTTGCCCAATCCTATCAAACCTATACTTGTCTATCCTCTTAGTCACATAGTCTAGAATCATCTCTCAAGGATTATCCCATACCTCGATGCACATCTCATCATCCAACTAAAGAAAGAGGATTATTCACCTTATGATTGTCCTAGTCCCAAAAGCACACCATGTGGAACTGATCTAAATTATATTCTCAATAATCCCATCAAGAACCTCATCAAAATCATGTATTATAACCTAGAACCACTAACCAGGTTCCATCCTAAGATAGATCACACCAATCCTCTTGGCATTATACTGCCAATTTGTCCAAAAATACCCAATACCCACACTAGCATCTCATCCTTCATCTCTTTCGTTGAACTCTTGAATCATTAAATGGAGTAAAACCTTTCATAATACATTTTATATAATCAGAGGGACCATCCAACATTAAGAACCTACCAAGATTCCAATCCATCCTCATAATTATTTCCTCATCAAACACTATATATACAATTGCCACACCTATCACTACAAGGCCCAATCCTCTTCGGAATATTTTACTTGATCTAAATCTTCATCGTTAGTGAAATAAATTATATTAAAGTGCATAAATGTCAACTGCACCCTACATTCCAAGAATTATACTTGTGGACAGGCCCAATGGAAATAGTCTAAGAACTAAAACCATAAATAATAATGCAAAATACATGCATCATTTTTAAAAAAAATTCTCAAGTGTAAACATAAAAACCCAGAATAATAAGACTACATCCATTGTATCGAACAAAACCTAACTATGTTGAAACATAAGACAAATTGACAACATACCATTAATAGAAAGAGTAATTGTTAATTTATTGGAATGTACTATTTGATAATATCATTTTGAAACATTGATCTGTTTCCCCTTTTCTTGTAGGAACATGATTTGACCCATGGGGATCTGTGGTACTTATATGTTGGGAAGTGACATGTATAGTCACAGAAGACAAGTATGTTTTAGTTTAGTTCTTCTTTTATTTTCTTTATCTCATTGGTCACTTAGATCTTTGACTGCATTCTCTGGACAGAAGGTAGTATTATTCTGTGAAGGGTGCCAGAAGGAGTTCAGTTTGATTCAGTCCACCTACTTTGATCTGAGGTTGGATTCTATGGCTACTACTTTTCTTTCACCTCACGTATTTGGGGATTCCGTGTTTTTTACTCCATATTATGTTTTCTATACTGCTTTGGATCGTTTCATGTTGGTTCAGGTGGATTTGGTTCTCCACTACCAATCTAGGTAAGGCTTTAATTCCATTGGTTGGTTTCTCACTGGTTATGTAGTGTCATTCATGTGTTTTAAGGTTCTTAATATCCATTGTGTAGTGCGTTGATACCTGCTCGTTGGTTTCATGTTTCCAAGTCAAGGGAGACTCGCCTGCATGTGCATAGGTAAGTACGTATATGTATTTGGGTTCCCTCAGTACGTGTATAGTCACCCATGGCTGTGATTATGCACTTATGGGTCTAGGTGTTCCCATGTATATATATATATATATATATATACATATGATGGTGAGTGGAGACTGATATATACATATAAGAATATGTTCAAGGATCCCCTTGCACATGCTCATGGCCATTCAGGTGTGTGCATAGGGGCTAGGTGTCCTTTCATGTGTGTGAAGGTGTGTATACCTAGTGGAGGAGCCGCAAATTTTTGTTATAAAGCTCCAAGAGACAAAGTAGACAACTTGGTTCCACCTTGAGGTAGAGTCCCTCTTGTAGCCTCTATAATTTAAGAATGATTTAAATTGAATTAAGCTTCTTTCTTAATTCTTCTTAATTACATTGAATTTTATATCTTGAATAAGTTTTCTTTAATATAATTGTTTCATTTGATAAATAAGTTCATGTTTTTATAATAAAAACCCACCAACGGTGGTGAGATTTCTGCGAAAACACATAGTGATAGTTTAGGGTGTGATAATTTGACTCTCAATCAGTAGTTTTAACTACCTAGTACCACTTTTAAAAACAAAGAATATAAAATATATATTTTTATCATACCACAATCCTGAATCAAGGATCTATTTTTTATAACATAAGAACAGTTTCTATAATGTGAAGGACAACTAAATAAAATTTATTTAGAATCTTGGCAGGAAGATGCTGCCCCACAAATGTTGCTAGACTGGGCCAAGACTCCATGGTCATGCCACAGTCACGCTGCGGTCACGTCGTGGTCATCCCACAGATACGCCGTGGTCACGCCGCGGTCATGCCACGACAGTTCGCAGTCCTGTTGGAATTCAATGTATGATACCTAGATAGAGTTTTAGATAAATTACCAATACATAGTTAATGGGGAGGGAGGAGACAGTTGTAATTTTTCCCCACTTCCTCTCATTCTCTTCGTTCCTGGCCAAAAGATTCTGCCCCGCGGATGTCACTGGACTGGGCCAACACGCCGTGGTCACACTGCGGTAATTTTGTAATTTGGACCTGGTTCAAGAAGACACCACATGGTGGTTCACAGTCTTGTCTGAATTATATGCATGATACCAAGATAGAGTTTTAGATACATTACCCACCCTCCTCCTTGGACCCCGAACAACCCCCCCCCCCACCCTCCTACCTGGACCCCAGAAAACCCCCCGGACAACCCCCCTCCATCCTCCCAAGACCCCGGATAGCCCCCTGAACAGAACCCCAACCCACCTCCCTAGACCCAGAATCCCAATCCAAGATCTCTTCAAGATTCACCCTAAATCTCAACGGAAAAGATGGTTTTAGAGCTTAGGAAGAAGACGAGAGAAGAGTGGAATCCCTAATCGAAAAGTTGAAGTAAGAAGAGGATTAGACTCACACAAATCTTAAATCTACAGTTGATAACACTCAAAAATGCCCAAGTGACGTGTACGAGTCATCCCCGCCTAATAACAAGGCACAGTGTGGCCAGTACCACTCAAAGTGTGTCACTTTTATTTGAAATGGACAACATTTTAAATGAAAACAACAACTGAAATTCAAAAACCGACCAAACGGGTTTGGATTGTGTTGATAATTTATAAAAAAGATCCATGATTCATTTGTTACATGTAAAAGTCAACCTCTCTGGAATTCAAGGCATGGTGTGGCCAGTACCACTCATCATGTCTTTCTTTTGCTTAAAATGAATACTGTTTTAAGTAAAAACAGCTAGCATACGGAAAACCAACCATACACATTTGGATTGTGTTGATGCATTAGGAAAATGATCCATGGGTCATTTGTGACATGTATGAGTCAACCCCGCCTCAATTAAAGGCACGGTGTGGCCGAATCCACTCAAAGTGTCTCTCTTTTGCTTAAAAAACATCATTTTAAGTGAATACAACAACTAACATATGGGAAACCAAACAAAGGCATTCAGATTCTATTGAAGCTTTAGGAAAATGATCCATGGGTTATATGTGACGTGTATGAGTCAATCCTACCTCAATACAAGGCACAGTGTGGCCGGCATCACTCGAAGTGTGTCACTTTTATTTGAAATGGACATGATTTAATGTGAAAACAACAACTGGCATGCGAAAAACCAACCAAACAAATTTGGATTGTGTTGATACATCAACACAATGATCAGAGAGTTATTTTTTATGTGTACGAGTCAACCCTGCATCAATCCGAGGCATGGTGTAGCCAGTACCACTCAATGTGTCTCACTTTTATTTGAAATGGACAACATTCTAAGTGAAAACAACAACTAGAATTCAGAAAACCAAACAAACTCATTCGTATTGGGTTGAAACATTAACACAATGATCCATGGGTACTTTTTGACATGTAAAATTCAACCTCTCCTCAATACAATGCGCGGTGTGTCCATCACCAACAAAAGTGTCTCACTTTTCTTTGAAATGGACAGCATTTTAAGTGAAAACAACAACTGGAAAACACAAAACAGACAAAAAATATTCAGATTCTGTATATATATTAGGAAAATGATCAATGGGTCATTTGTGATGTGCACGTGTAAGCCCACACTCAATCCGAGGCACGGTGTGGCCGGTACCACTCAAAGTGTCTTTATTTTTTTTAAAATGGATACTCTTTTATGTAAAAACAACTGGCATATAGAAAACTAAACAAATCATTTTGATTGTGTTAATAGTTTAGGAAACGATCCATGGGTCATTTTGGACATGTACAAGTCAACCTCACCTCAATCCGAGGCGTGGTGTGGCCAACACCACTCAATGTGTCTCTCTTTTGTTTCAAAAGGACATCATTTTAAGTGAATACAACAACTGAAATACAGATAACCATCCAAAGGAATTAATATTATATTGAACCGTTAGGACAAAGATCCATGGCTCATATGTGACATGTAAATGTCAACCCCACCGCAATCCGAGAGCCGGTGTGGTCGGAACCACTCAAACTATCTCACTTTTATTTGAAATGGATAGGATTTTAAGTTAAAACAACAACTGGCATACGGAAAACTGACCAAACACATATGGAGTGTGTTGATACTTTAATAAAACGATCCATGGATCATTTTTGATGTGTACGAGTCAATCCTGCCTCAATATGAGGTGCGGTGTGGCCGACACCACTCAAAATGTATCTTTTTTGTTTAAAATGGACATCATTTTAAGTGAAAACAACAACTGACATAAGTAAAACTGACCAAATGCATTTATATTCTATTTAAACTTTAAGAAAATGATACATGGGTAATTTTTGAAGTTTATGAGTCAACCCCGCCTCATTCCGAGTAATGGTGTTGCCGGAACCAATCAAAGTGTCTCAATTTTCTTTGAAATGGACAAAATTCTAAGTGAAAACAACAACTGACATATAGAAAACAAACCAAACGCCTTCAGATTCTGTTGATACATTATTACAAGGATACATGGGTCATTTGTGACATGTATGTTTCAACCTCGCCTCAATCTAAGGCACAGTGTGGCCGGTACCACTCAAAGATAATTTCATTTGTTTAAAATGGATACACATTTAAGTTAAAACAAGTGGCATACTGAAAACTAACCAAACACATTCGGATTGTGTTGATACATTAGGAAAATGATACATTGGTCATTTTTTACGTGTATGAGTCATCCTCTCCTCAATACGAGGAGCAATGTGGAAGACACCACTCAAAGTGTATCTCTTTTGTTTCAAAAGTACATCATTTTAAGTGAATACAAGAACTAAAATTTACACTCATAAACGATAGTCGAAAACTCTTTTTCATGAGTTGGGTAGTTTCACTCAAGGGGTCATAAGTGAAGAGGATCCTAAGAAAATACATTTAAACCATATATTATAAAAAATACAAGTTCAATGCAAAATGCATCACAAATCATTACATACCCAAATCTGGGATCCGAAAAAAATTGGGATTTGAGCCAAGTTCAAACCCTTATTCAACTCTAAAAAGTATTTATCAGACAATTCTTCCTATTAGAATTTGATGTGGAGGTGGGGGGCTGTGCTCGTTGGGGGGGTTGTGCAAGGGTGAGGTGAATTACTACTGGAAGAGTGGTTGTCATATGAAGATTGAAATGGGTGTAAATAATGTTTGAGTTATTGAAACTATTATTCAACAATACTGGAAGATTGTTGTCATATGAAGATTGAAATAGGGAATTGTAGTAAATGAAATGGTTGGAAGATTCTGATTGTTTTATTTGTTTTTTTCTGTGATATTTTAGGTGGTTTTAGGCTGTTTTAAGTCTGTTTGTATGTGTTTTTGTGCTATTTTTTATGTAGGTGTATATTGGAGGGGCTAATGGAGGGGCTGATGTTCAATAGTTCTATAAATACACAATACCAATGGTTTTAAACCATTGGTATACTTTGAGTGAAATTTAAAAAATATCCCATCAGTTTTAAAACTGTTGGTACAGTGTTTAGTTTTCAATATAATCCAACATTTTCAATGAAACCGTTGGTAAAAATTCTATAAAAACATATACCAATGGTTAGCCTACAACTGTTGGTAAATCAATTCATACAATGGCCTATACAAATGGTTTAGATCAAACCATTGGAATAGGTATTTCGTCACAGATTACTACCCTATGGTTTGGAAAACCATTGGTATATGCTATACCAACAGTTTTCCAGTCTATACCAATGGTTTAAAACCGTTGGTATAACCTTCCTTTCCAGTAGTGTATGATGCACAAGTAGTTAGAATCACAAACTTTGTTATATTATCTTTATAGCGAGCCCTAAAATATTCTTATTTTTTCATGTTTTATATTATTTCCACATTCATTTTTCAATAATATTATGATATCATATTTTTTATGGCATTATTCTAAGTTATTATTCTCTATTACATTATAATATATAACATTTTTACTTTTATTTTTCTCTTATTAGGTTTTATAGACAACCAATTATATTTAAATATTCCCCAGGATATCCTATTAAGTATTATAAGACTAATGAGATATAGTAAAAAGTGATGGAGTTTGAATAAATATAATTTATTTTCTATTTAATATTTTTTTACTTAATTATTTAATCTTCCAAAGATAGTAGGCCTCAAGATCCATGTTTTATGTTTTATGATTATTTTTTGTTGAATATCAAGAAATAAAATTTGTAATGAGTTGTTGGTTTCTATATTTGGAATCAAAGTAATGTATAGTTATTTATTGGGATGAATAATGAAAACCATTAGTGAAATACCCATGTATTAGTGTAAATATTAGAATACATCATAAATTTTGGTAATGTATGGAGTGTGTATTTTCTAAGAAATGATATCCTTGTATGGATTTTTGATAATGGATACGGTTGTGGTAAAGATGTACCTAGGGTTAATCACTATGAAAATTTTCATTTTTTATCAAATCAAACATTACTTGATGTATGGTGAGTGAGACTATGAATGAACACCTAGACAGAAACTCATGATGGATATGATTTAGATAATTCACATTCTCTTTACCAACCATTATAAAGGATATTTATGGAATTTGATTATAAAATTAAAATATAGATAACCGTATAGGTAAATTACCAAGGATAACATTGTTTAAGTCTAATAAATTAATAGGATTAGGTATATGTATAATTTACGACTTATCAATAAAAATTACACAGTTTTACTATGACAACCCTGCTTTTTATTACAACTTAAACATGCTTTATTACATAAAACTTCACTTGATACAACAAATAAGATTGAGAGGTTTAGTGTCTTTGGTGATTAGGATCATTACATAAAAACTTAAAACATGAAATACAACATCTTTATTGAAAACTTCCTTTACATGACCACTATATTCCCTCGTACATAGCATTGCATGGGATAACCTGAGGACATGCATAAGAAAAGGGTGAGCCATAAAGCCCAGTAAGGGAGTACACATGGAATAACATGAGGAGTAAAATACATGTTAGGAAATAGGCATGTCAATAGAGCATAAGATAAACATGAACATAAAGGAATGATAAAGTATGATGATCATAACATGGAAATGTGGCAACAACACTTAACATTGAATTAGCATGAGCCAAAGCTCATTGCACATGAAGCATGTGTAAACCCTCATTGCACATGAAACACGAGTAAACACTCATTGCACTTGAATTATCATGAGTCAAAACTCATTGCACATGACGTATCATGATAATATACTTTACCCAATGCATTAGAGCGCTATAAGGGCGCACCCTTCTTAAACATTTCATTTCATGCATAAGTGTGCCACATGGATCATAAAACATGGATTCATAAAACATAATCATTTATTCCATGATAAAGGAATGTGTAATTCATACATGAAACTTTAAAATAAATAAGTAAATTTTCATAAAGGTGAATACCCTCGATGGAGAAATGGGCATGGTATTCACTACACAATGACATTGGCTTAGAAAATCGGCGCGATTTCGGCAACGTAACGGCGTGACATAAGAATTCATAAAAATGGTTGATGAGAGAGAAAGGGGTTTCTAATCATATTTACATGTAATGGAAAGTGAGGAGGTCATATAGATACATGTTCCAACAATTGTGATGGAATATAGATTCATGATACAAAATTATTGCATAAATGTTAAAGAAGAGAGAGAAGTTCCTTTCGGAATTTCGGCATAGTAACAGGTGTACATGGGAGGAATTTATTGAGAGATTAAGGGGTCTCCCATAATTAAAACAATAATAGGGAAGTATGGGGAAGGTTAGAAACCATACCCCAACATTCATAATTGAAATTAAAAGGGCAATACAACTTAAAGAAAAATTGACAAAATGAAAAAGGAAGAAAAAAACCCCTTACTTGGAAGTGTGCTTACAAAGGCTAGAGAGAGGCTTGTGAGAGGCCTTTTGGGAGCTTGGGGAAGCTTGGGAGGATTATAGAGAGAGTAGGGCAGAGGTTGGACGAACTCTAAAGCATTTTACTGCGGAGGAAGTGGGAGCTTTGGTGGGTTTATATAGTAAAGGTGAGAGAATTGTTTATTATTTAGGTTTGGGACCCCTTATATTAAACTAATCCAAACCACAAACCATCTCATGGTTTTTGCCCATGGTTTCTAGAAATGGAATGAGGAAAAAAATATTTTTCAAGGCCAAGGTCCGAACTTATTAAAATATTTGGGTTGCTTATGTGGAGGTGAGTCACACTCCCAAGGAAATTAATTTAAAAAGGCAAAGTGTTGAATATGTCTTGAGGGGATCATTAATGCTTTTAAAAGTAATTCAAACAAACCCAAAATTACTTTATTTTAATGGTAAAAAATATATTGGCCGAACATAAGGATTATAGTATTTTATTACATCACTATTGGGTCATTATGATGTCATAAAACACATTATATATTTAAACGGTATTTAATTTTTACCCAAAAATTCGACTGTCTCAGAAAATTATGAAAAATTCACCATTGGATAATTTTGACATCCTGATTCCAGAAATGACATTTATTTTATCTAATTTTTTTTTCTAAATATGTGAATTTTCACTTTTAAAATAAAAACCGATATTTATCGAAAATTCACGGGTTTTGACAAAAATGGATTTCAAACTATAATAAAATTTTAATTGCATTCATAAAATTATAAGATCATTTATATTTAATAAAAATTAATTTATCAATAACAATATTCTTTTATTAGAATATTATTTAATTCAAAAATCCCTTAATTTAATAAAATAGATTTCTTAATTAAATAATAACTAAAAACACCATTTGTACTTTAAAAACTATTTACAACGTATCAAAAAATGACTAGAAATTATATTCATTGTTATATACAAAAAAATAATGTACATGAACATAGTACTACATATTTGTTCATAACCCCTTAAAACAGCCGCATAAGACCTAAGGGTAAGGTTTGTGATGGTGACAGACTCTTGAGGTGGCTCAGATAACATTTCTCGAGTGGTAATTTCAATAAACTTCCACTTTTCCCGTAGACGGTCACGTTCAAGCTTGAAATAATGAAGCTCAGCTTGGTCTTGGTGAAGGGCGAAGCCCAAGGATGCCACCTCTTTTCCGAGCTCCGACAAATGGGCTTCGTATGGGGAAATTCTACTAGACGGGGCCATCACTTCTTTTGTCTGAGTAAAATTGGGTTCGTTAAAGCCTTATATTTATACTAATCATGTGATCACTGTTCAATGACTATATTAACAACGGTCACAATTCATAACATAAAACCAAAGAAGTTGACATCTTATAAAAACATTTTTCATAAAGAGACATTTAACTGGATCAAGAGGAATTTTCCATTAATGAAACTTTGGGTCGTTACAATATTCCCCCCTTAAGAAATTTGACACTTGAAATTTTTCCTTTTCCCACACTAAAACAAATGTGGGTAACTCAGCCTCACCATATCCTCCGACTCCCAAGTTGCTTCTTGAAACATGTGGTTTCTCCACAACACCTTGACGAGGGACATTGTCTTATTTCATAGAACTTTTTCTCTATGATCTAAGATCTTCATTGGTTGCTCCTCATAAGAAATATCATCTTCCAATTGTACCACCTCGGAAGAGAGTACATGTGAAGGGTCCGGTATGTACTTCCTTAAGAGGGATACATGAAAGACATCATGCACCTTGGACATAGTAGGTGGAAGTGCTAGTCATAGGCCACATCCCCAACACGATCAAGAATCTCGAAGGGGCCGATGTACCTTGGACTTAACTTCCCTTTCTTTCCAAACCTCATGAACTTCTTCCACGGAGATATGCGTAGAAACACCATGTCTCCAACATTAAACTCAAGGTCTCGTCGACAATTGTCTGCATAAATCTTATGTCGACTCTGGGCTGCCTTGATATGCTACTGAATGGTTTTCACCTTCTCCACCATTTCTTCGACCATTTCTAGTCCAAGTAGCTTACGTTCACCAACCTCATCCCAACATGCCGGTGTTCTGCACCTTTTCCCATACAGGGCTTTATATGGTGCCATTTGGATGCTCGAGTGGAAACTGTTATTATAATGGAACTCAACCAGAGGAAGATGTTGATCTTATCCTCCTTTAAAGTCCATTGAGCATGCTCTCAACATATCCTCAAGTGTTTGGATAGTCCGCTCGGATTGGCCATCATTTTGAGGATGATAGGCCGTACTTAAGTTCAGTTCAGTATTCAGAGCATGTTGAAGACTCTTCCAAAACATAGAGGTGAATCTTGGATCTCGGTGAGACACAATAGATAGTGGTACTCCATGCAACCTTACCACTTCCCTGATATATATCCGTGCCAGTTGATCCAATGAGAAATCCTCTCGAATAGAAATGAAGTGTGCAGTATTTATAAGACGATCCACAACAACCTAGATTTCATTGTTGCCTTTGTATTCCCTTGGAAGTCCAGTGACAAAGTCCATGGTGATGTTCTCCCATTTCCATTCTGGTATGGGCAAATGGTTGCATCATCCCCTTAGACTTCTGCCTCTCTTCCTTCACTTGCTGACACACCAGGCACTTTGATGTATATTCAGCGATCTTCTTATTCATATTATCCCACCAAAAGTTTTCTCAGAGTTATCGATACATTTTTGTGCTCCCTGGGTGAATAGAGGAATTTTAACTATGTGAATCATCCAAAAGTTCCTTCTTCAGCTCCGGACTTGATGGAACACATAGTCTTTTCCCAAACAGCACAATTCCCTCTTCATTAACATTAAACTCCGAGGATTTCCCCTTTTTGATAGCTTCCACTTTTTCTTGAATTCCCACATCATCCTTTTGAGCATCCTTTATCCTTTCCAAAAGGTATAGTTGATTAATCATTTGTTAAAGTATTGATGATGTTCCCTTCTTTATGATTCCCACACCCATCTTCATCAAGTCTAAGAAGATTGGATCCTTCTCAATTCTCATCATTGATAGAATCACTAGATCCTTTTTACTTAGGGCATTTGCCACCTTGTTCGCTTTCCCAGGGTGGTAATTTATTGAACAATCATAATCCTTGATGAGCTCTATCCATCTTCTCTGGTGCATATTAATCTCTTTTTGTGTGAATATATATTTAAGACTCTTGTGGTCAGTATATATCTCACATTTCTCTCCATAGAGATAATGCCGCCAGATTTTCAAGGCAAAGATCACAACCACTAACTCCAGATCATGTGTTGGATAGTTTCGCTCATGGATTTTCAACTTACTTGAGGCATATGATATCACTTTTTCATTATGCATCATCACACATCCTAATCCCTTCTTCCAAGTATCACTGAATAGCACAAAAAGCTCCCCACTTGTGGGTAAAGTGAGCACGGGTGCAGTGATAAGCCTCCTTTTCAACTCCTTGACGCTTTATTCGCATTCATCACTCCAATCAAACTTTACTCCCTTTCGAGTTAGCTTGGTAAGAGGGTTGGACAATCATGAGAAATTTCTCACAAATCGTCGATAATATCCTTCTAACCCCAAGAAGCTACGGATATCAGTTACAATGTTGGCCTCAGCCATCCCTCAATTGCATCTGTTTTGGAGGGATCCACAGATATCCCATTGCTTGTGATGATATGGGACAAGAATGAGACCTCCTTCAAACATAACTGACACTTTCTGTACTTTTCATAGAGCTTCTCCTTGCGCAAAGTCTCAAGTAGAGTTCTTAAATGCTCTTCATGATCCTCCTTGGTTTTGGAGTATATCATAATATCATCTATAAAGACTACCACAAATTTGTCAAGGTAATCTCTAAAGACTCTATTCATCAAGTCCATGAATATTTCTGGAGCATTGGTGAGTCCTAAAGGCATTACTATGAATTCATAGTGCCCATATCTTGTACGAAAAGTAGTCTGGGGGATCTTCCTTCTTCACCCTTAATTGATAATATCCTGACCGCAGGTCCACCTTGGAGAAGTATTGTGCTCCACGCAACTGATCAAATAAGTCATCGATTCTTGGGAGAGGAATCTTGTTCTTTATTGTGATTTTGTTAAGTTCACGATAATCTATGCAAAGCCGCATTGACCCATCCTTCTTGTTGACGAAGAGGACTGGTGCACCCCATGGTGAAGCACTTGGGCGTATAAACCCTTTATCCAGATTCTCCTATAGTTGTTTCTTCAGATCGTCAAGACCTACAATATCCATTCTATATTGAGTCTTGGATATTGGTAATTCCCCAGGTATAAGTTCAATTGAGAACTCAACATCTCTTCTAGGACGAAGACCAGGCAGTTCCTCGGGAAACACTTCCGCAAATTCCCTCACAATAGGCATTTCTTCAAGGATGGTTTATTCTTTAGACTCAATCATCTGAGCCAGATACGCATGCTCACAGGGCAGTAATTTCCATGCTTGAGATGATGGAGCTAAAGGATATTCAACTTCCTCCCGACACTTGTAAAGAATCGGGGGTCGATTCTCCATATGGAGTGTCATTTCCCTCTCCCGACAATTTATGTTGGCTCTATATAAGGAAAGCCAATCCATGCCAATAATTGCATCAAATTCCACCAAAGGGAGTATGATGAGGTTCGCTAGGAAATTTAACCCATATATTATAACCGGGGAGGACTTATATTCATGGGATGCAATGATTGTCCCATTTTCCGTACTCACCGACATCTTTACTTCCATGATTTGTGGTGGTGTTGGGATTTTTCTACTAAACTTTCGAGATATAAAAGAATGTGTAAAACCTGAATCAAAAATTACGTTCGCTATTCTTGAATGAATAACTAGCGTACCTTTCACCACTTCGTTGTCGGGGTTCACTTCGGCAGAAGTGATGGCAAAAGCTCTTCCTTGCTGCCTTGGAGGTTGTTGGTTGCCTCTAATAACCCTTGGATTAGGGAACTGATTTGCAAAATGACATGATTCTTTGCATTTATAGCATTGAACAACGCATTTATGTTCGAACGGAGCGTTCCTCTCCTCTATCATAGATGCAGGTCCTTCTTGCCGACAGTTAACAGCTAGGTGCCCTTCTCTTCCACACCTGAAGCATTTTCTCGTCCCCTTAAGGCAATTTCCAGGGTGCTTCATTCCGCACTTTTGGCAAGTGGGGGGCTGGAACTTCTTAGCACCGTTGGATTTATCCATCGGACCACCAGCATTGAAGTACACCTTACGCTTCTTGTCCCCATGATACCGCTGTGATTCCCCGATCTCCATTTCATCCTTGAGGGAACATCAGACAATTTCCTCATAGCTGTCGAAGTCACGGATCGCTAATGCTTTCCGCAAGCTAGGCTTCAACCCACAAAAGAAGCGGTCAACCTTGCATTTGGGGGTAACAACAAAGACGGAATTGTATCATGCAAGCCTTGTGAAGTTTTCCTCGTATGATCCAACAGATTCATCATCTTTTTTCTTGAGGGAAAGGAAGTCCCTTTCCATCATTAGCCGGAGGGTGCGCGGAAAATATTTATCGAAAAACATCTTCTGAAATTCCTTCCATTCCAAATACTTGATCTCCTCCTCAGGCTTCGTATTTTTTATCAACGTCCACCATTGATCAACTTCACCTTCCATACGATAAGCAGCAAGGAGAACCCTCTCTTGTTCAGAACATTGAAGGATGGAGAATATCTTTTCAATGGAGTTGATCCATTATTCAGCAATCGTGGGATCGGATGATCCACTAAAAGTAGGAGGCCTTTGTCTCATAGAGCTCTCAATAGCAACTTGTTCTTTTTAGGGGGGTGTTTAATGTTCCTATTGACCTATGTTTCTATTCAAAACACGTGTTAGCTGAGAGAGAAGCATGGCAAAGTTCTTGATTCCTGCTCCCATTGGATTTGGCATCTCATTAGTACAGTCATCACACTGATCTTCATAAAGGTTGTTAGCCCGAGTCCTCCTATTACCGGCCACTGGCTGTAATAAAAGGAAAGTTAGGGGTAACACATAGAGGATAATCCAAAGACAAAATTTGATGACTCATAAATAAACTTTCATTTCCTTAACTCATGAGTCTATAGGCTTCAATCTAGGATTTTCATGATCTACTTTCTAACATATAATCTTCGGGGGAATTTTTCCCTTAATAAGGGTTCATACTAAGATTGTGAATTTATCAAAACATATCCCTCGGGAGTGTCGTAACCAAGAGTGCATCAAGGCCCGTTTTTGTGCACCAGTTCCCGTTCGAGTCTAGCTCAAAGTGGTGTTTTCGGGTTTTACCACTAGGATACATCTCTGCCAGAGCCTCCTCTACCTGCTCGTATCCACACAAGGATGTATTTGTCTGATAAACCACTTATTCAGTACTTACCAAAACATAGGGATGTTTTTATTATACTTAGTCTTGTCTCTAAGGCTTTACAAGGGGTTCCTAATCCCAAAAATAACTAAACCTATCCTCTGATACCAACTATGACATCCCTACTTTTTATTACAACTTAAACATGCTTTATTACATAAAACCTCACTTGATACAACAATGAAGATCGAGAGGTTTAGTGTCTTTGGGGCTTAGGATCATTACATAAAAACAAAAAACATGAAATACAAAATCTTTATTGAAAACTTCCTTTACATGACCACTACATTCCCTCGTACTTACCATTGCATGGGATAACCTGAGGACATGAATAAGAAAAGGGTGAGCTATAAAGCACAGTAAGGGAGTACACATGGAATAACATGAGGAGTAAAATACATGTTAGGAAATAGGCATGTGAATAGAGTATAAGATAAACATGAACATAAAGGCATGATAAAGTATGATGACCATAACATAGAAATGTGGCAACAACACTTAACATTGAATTAGCATGAGCCAAGGCTCATTGCACATGGAGCATGAGTAAACCCTCATTGCACATGAAGCACGAGTAAAACCTTGTTTCACTTGAATTAGCATGAGTCAACACTCATTGCACATGACGTATCATGATACTATACTTTACCCAATGCATTGGAGCGCTATAAGGGCACACCCTTCTTAAACATTTCATTACATTCATAAGTGTGCCACATGGATCATAAAACATGGATTCATAAAACATAATCATTTATTCCGCGATAAAGGAATTTTGAATTCATACATGAAACTTTAAAATCAATAAGTAAATGTGCATAAAGGTGAATACCCTCGATGGAGAAATGGGCATGGTATTCACAACACAATGACATTGGCTTTGAAAATCAGTGTGATTTCGGCAACGTAACGGCGTGACATAAGAATTCATAAAAATGGTTGATGATATAGAAAGGGGTTCCTCATCATAATTACATGTAATGGAATGTGAGGAGGTCATATAGATAAATTTCCCAACAATTGTGATGGAATATAGATTCATGATACAAAATTATTGCTTGAATGTAAAAGAAGAGAGAGAAGTTCCTTTCAGAATTTCGGCATAGTAACGGGTGTAAATGGGAGGCATTTAGTGAGAGACAAAGGGGTCTCCCATCATTCAAAAAATAATAGGGAAGTATGGGGAAGGTGAGAAACCATACCACAACATTCATAATTGAAATTAATAGGGAAATACAACTTAAAGAAAAATTGACAAAATGAGAAAGGAAGAAAAAAAACCCTTACTTGCAAGTGTGATTCCAAAGGCTAGAGAGGGGCTTGTGAGAGGCTTATTGGGAGCTTGGGGAACCTTGGGATGATTCTAGAGAGAGTAGGGCAGATTTTGGAAGAACTCCAAAGGATTTTAGTGAGGATGAAGTGGGAGCTTGGGTGGGTTTATATAGGAAAGGTGAGAGAATTCTTTATTATTTAGGTTTTGGGACCCCTTATATTAAACTAATCCAATCCACAAACCATCCCCTGGTTTTGGCCCATGGTTTCTGTAAAAGAAAATAGGAAACAATATTTTACAAGGCCATGGTCCGAAATTATTAAAATATTGGGGTTGCTTATGTGGAGGTGAGTCACACTCCCAAGGAAATTAATTTAAAAAGGTAAAGTGTAGAATATGTCTTCAGGGGTTCATCAATGCTTTGAAAAGTAAGTCAAACAAACCAAAAATTACTTTATTTTAATGGTAAAACATATATTCTCCGAACATAAGGATTATAGTATTTTATTACATCACTATTGGGTCATTATGATGTCATAAAACACATTATATATTTAAACGGTATTTAATTTTTACCCAAAAATTCGACTGTCTGAGAAAATTATGAAAAATTCAAAATTGGATAATTTTGACATCCTGATTCCAAAAATGAAGTTTATTTTATGTATTTATTTTCTAAATATGTTAATTTTCACTTTTAAAATAAAAACCAACATTTATCAAAAATTCACGGGTTTTGACAGAAATGGCTTTCAAACTTTAATAAAATTTTTAATTGCATTCATAAAATTATAAGATCATTTATATTTAATAAAAATTAATTTAATAATAATATTATTATTTTATTAAAATATTATTTAATTCAAAATCCCTTAATTTAATAATATAGATTTCTTATTTCAATAATAACTAAAAACACCATTTGTACTTTAAAAACTATTTACAACGTATCAAAAATGACTAGAAATTATATTTATTATTTAATACAAAAAAATAATGTACATGAACATAATAATACTTATTTGTTACATAACCCCTTAAAACAGCCACATAAGACCTAAGGGTAAGATGTGCGATGGTGATAGACTCTTTGGGTGGCTCGGATAACATTTCTCGAGTGGTAATTTCAATCAACATCCACTTTTCCTGTAGAAGGTCACATTCGAGCTTGACATAATGAAGCTCAGCTAGGGCTTGGTCAAGGGAAAATCCCAAGTATGCCACCTCTTTTCTGAGCTCCTACAAATGGGCTTCGTATGGGGAAATTCTACTGGACGAGGCCATCACTTCTTTTGTCTGAGTAAAATTGGGTTCATTAAAGCCTTATATTTATACTAATCATGTGATCACTGTTCAACGACTATATTAACAACAGTCACAATTCATAACATAAAACCCAAGAAGTTGACATCTTATAAAAACATTTTTCATAAAGAGATATTTAACTGGATCAAGAGGGATTTTCAATTAATGAAACTTTGGGTCGTTACATTTACTTTTTCATACAGGTCAATTTAAGAATCCTCAACCCAAAATTTATTTCCTTTTGAAAGTTTATGTAAATAGAAAGACCCATGTATAAAAAACTTTTTATGTAAAATGTGACTATTTCCTTAATAAAATTACTATTATGATGGGAGAATGTGTCAATCATTCCATGGAAATACTAGTATAATTAACACATGTTACAAGTAGGAACATGAATTATATTGAATGAACTTATTCCCTTAAGAGAGAATAAGTTATAGTTCAATTTTTTATCTAAAAAAGGCCTCTTAAATTTTATGGATTTTTGACCCCTTAATCAAAAAAATGGGATAAATACATTGAGAAAATGTTATCTATCCTTGAATGATTTGAATAGGATAATGTCACTTTCGCAGGCTACCGCCTAGAGGGATAAACTGATTAGTGTTGAATATTGATCTGGAATACAAAGGCATGGGAATACATTGAATTAATGGAATGAGATGGATTAAATATTTTTTTTTTCAATATATATTTTCACACAACTCTCTACCACCAAATAGAGAGGATATTTCATAAACTCATTAAAAAGAAGGACAAATTTTCCTGGTGTTATTAATAAAACATATCAAATATGTAATGAGACACATATTATTTTGTAATGGATATTAAAATTATGGTTAGCCACATCTTTAGTGGACTAAAGACAACTATTCAAAAATTCATATTGAGTGATATTTTAATTAATGCACGCTGAATACGGCGAATTTAATGAATAGGCTAATCACTGCAGCTATACTGAGTGATATTTTAAAAACGATAACAAATATAACTTAGAAGGATATAATGTTTTTTTGGAGAGATGAATGTGAAGAGAAAATAAATAATTTAATGAATATGCTAATCACTGCAGCTATACTCACAATACCCACCTATGGGGAAGGATTTTTTATCTATAATTTTGTTTATAATAATCAATTCTCTTGTTTCCCCATAAAAAATGACAATGTGATATCTTATGCCTCTCGATAGTTTAATGTACATGAGTAGAATGTAATGGCCCGGACCTCTCCGGTCGATTACTTTGTAAAAACGTTTTTTATGTGGTCAATGCGGCGAACATCAAAACTAATAATTATTATTAATAATAAATGGTGACGTGTTAATAATTTTTTTTTGGGGTTTTGTTATAAGTGTTATACTAAATAATTATAATAATAATGTTGGTTTTTTTGATAGATATGGTAATAATGATTTAATGAGAATTATGTTTTGAATTAAATGCAATGAGATTTGAGATATGAGAATAAATTAAAGATGTTATGATAATTGTGTAAAAATAAATAAATAAAGGTTTAAACTAAATTTGGGGCGTGCCACAAGGAGAGAGAAGATGAAAAATATAATAATATGAAATAAAAGGGGAGGCGCACCAACAAAATAAAGATTGGAGAGAGAAAATAAAATTTATTGAAAAATAAATATAAGAGAGAGGCGCCACTTTTTGTGGGAGAGAATCTTGGGAGAAAGAATTAATAAAGATTGGAGAGAGGGAGGAGTTATAAGATATTAATGGGAATAAAATTTAGTGTGAAATAAATAGTAAAGGAGATAATTGGTGATGAATTTACAGCGTGAAAAATGACAAATGGTGATTGATTGGAGTTAGAGAAATAAATAAATAATTAATTAATAAAATATTGTTATCATTTTTTTTGATAATAAAACACTTTTTTCACAATAACTTCGTCGTGCGACCTCGGTTTCACGAACCGTCAGTGGCAGTGCGACCCTGACTACGAGATGAAAATTATGAGTCCAATATTGGATGTCTTTTTCGGGTTTTCGGATTGGGTACCTGAAACGCTCATGAATTAATAGATTTAATATTGTTATTATTACGGGATCTTGTATCCAACGTATCTCTCTCATACGGTATCGGATTGACGATCCGTCAGCGACAGCGAAACCCGGAAATTATGATGGTCATTTTAAGACCATTAATGAGCTACATTTATGACTAATGCCTTGGGTCAACGAAACACCACATATTGATAGAATTATCATTATTATTAAAATGCGTGGAAACCGCGTGACATGTTGTGTGTTAACCAATCAAAACATGTAACGTATGTACGGTCACATCGTGTATTAATTAATGCACGCTGAATACGGATTTACCTATTTTTTGCCTATATAAGAACGAGGTCATGTTTTATCTTCCATATCGATCGCTTTTTTGTCGCACGACGATGCTCTTGGACGATCGAGAAGTATTCCTCCTCTAACTTCTTTGTCCGAGCTCCGAATTACGATCCGTCAGTGGCCACAGGATCGTAGCGATGAGGCGAAGCTTCTATGCCCAGACTTTTCACCTTTCCTTCCTTCCTTCCTTCTCCAGCTTCCATCCTAGGAGGCGTTTTTCGGGTTTGGCGAAGGCGGAGGACACCGAAGGACGTCGTCGGAAGTGACGTGATCAGGACCTTTTGAGGTAGGGGTTTACCTTCCTCTCTCTTTTTTGGTGCAACATGCAGGGTGTGATATTTTTATTTTGTTCCATGGGATGCAGTTGAACTTTAAATAAAGATAATAACCGGATAAATAAGGGTTTGGGGTTTTGTGCTGTTTCTATTGCCTTCCAGTTTCTTTATCTTCTGATTGTGATTTTGGATTGAAAGGCCTTTTCCTACTGAAAATCAGGGCCATTGGTGGCCTTTGCGTGCGCAACTGATATCTGAATTCTTTGTGGTTGGTTTTGTTAAAACATGGAAAATGGATAAGCACGTAAAGACTGGCTGATTAAATGAGAATGAAAACCTTGTGTGATCACCCCGGTTGAACAAAGTTTGAATAATGAACATGTTGGTGGTTTGGTTGTTTTGTGGAAAATGCCTTTATTTATGAAAAGTGTTTTGATTATGAAATGTGTTTTGAAGTAAAAGGTGTTTTCAAATGCGGAAATGTTTTGTGTGTGGAAAGGGTTTTATGTGTGGAACTTTGAAATAAATGAATGATGGAATGTTGTATGGTTGTGATAATCTTTTGTAAATGAAATGGCATGTGGTCTCTTGTGTTTTACCTAACCATGGTTGTGGATGGCAGGGATATGTTTGTGAAAGGTGTTGTCTGGATGATAGTTTCCCAGTAGTAATAATTTGTTAAACCATTGCATGAAACATGAAAACCTAAATGGGGTTGGGGGATGATTGTTTGGTTGTTGATGCATGCTTCGTGGTAGCAGTGCCGAGGCACATGCTCAGTTTCTCTTTTTAAGAAGCCATAGGTTGAGCTGTGTGTTTGGTATATGTATATATATAATTGTATCTTTGTGTTTTGTCACACCACACCCATGTCAAGCACCTATTGCCGAACACTCCCATTTTATGGGAGAGGGTGTTCCCCCTTAGTTACTAGCTCCTTCCTGCTCCTTCTTCCATAGGCTATGATGGCTTGAGGTGACCTTACACCCAAGACTCTTCGGGTAGGTATCGGAGGCTGTGATGGCTTGAGGCAACCTTTAGCCCAAGACTCTTCGGGCAGGCATACCGTTCCCAAGAACCTTCGGGATGAGGCCCAGGTGTCTGCGGGCGGGTTAGTAGTTGTGGCCCAGGTGTGTGCGGGCGGGATGCGTGGTTTGGCCCAGGTGTGTGCGGGCGGGAAGAGTGTGGTAGCGTCAGGACGTTTTCCGTTAGGAAGAGAAGCATCTAAATAAGTGGGAAATGGTGCGGGGTACCCAATACTTTTGTTCTATATATATACTAAACTTGTTTGTGTTACTTGGTGAGTGTGACCAGTGTGGCTGGGTGGATAGTTTTTCCTTGTTAGTTTCTAGTTCTTCTGTTTTCTCACGGGACCTTAGGGTGTCTCCCCACTTGTGCACGAGAGCTTTAGGTTCTCTACTGAGTATACTTGTATGCTCACCCTACGTTGTTTCAGGTTTTCAGGAGGACTACCAGGGCCGTGCGGGACCCTACTAGTCAGGCAGTGGGAGCTGTGCAGTTGCTGTTTTCTTGTTTTTCTTTTGGTACTGTACTCACCTGTACTTTGATATTATTTGTACTTGTACCTGTTTCAGTTTATTTATGCATGCATATGGGACTGGTTTGGGTTTCTTTTCAGCACCTTTGTTCTTTTTCCTTTTTGGTGGTTGACTTGTCCTATTTCCGATCCTAACTATAAAAGGGTAATGCCTCCCATGATTGAAAAAATAATAATAAACTCATACCCTTGGTGCTAGTCGCCACCTCGGGGCCTACTGGAGGCGGGACTCGGGGGTCATTATCTCCCTTTCACCATTGCCAGCTCAAGAGGGGCATCTTTGATGGAAGGGGGTCGTGACAGAATGGGATCAGAGGAATGGTTGAGAGATAGGATGGAGTCTGGAGTTAGGCACAGTGAGGATTGCATGGGATGGTAGGGAAATAGTGTTAGCTGATCTTGGTGTGTGACATAGGCCAGGGAAGACCGGCTAGGACATGGGATTTTAGGGCCCCCCGTGATCCGATGCAAGGACTCTGAGCCTACCAAACAACCAAGTGAGGCTACATTGATTTTAGGGTAGAAACCCTAGGAAAGGTACATGCATCATCATGTTTGTGTTTTACTTGATTTGGGGCGTTCTGGGAATAATGTAAAATGATAAAATGAACCCTTGAGAAATCTACTTACTACTCGGGCATAGGTTTTCCTTGTTTACCGTACAGCTATGGCACCTGGACGGCGTTCCCAGGTGGCTCAGGCGGCCGAGGCCCAGCAGGTTCAGGCGATCGATCAGCTGAGGATCGATTGAGAGGAGGAAGACAGCCAGTGGCAGAAGACCCTCCGTTCTTTCCAGCATCAGACTCTCAAGAAGTACGAGGGAAGTACTTCGGACCTGGAGATGGAGGGGTGGCTTGAAGAGCTAGGGATCGCTTTTACCTTGATCCGTGCTCCGAAGGAGTACTGGGTCCTCCTAGCGGTCAGTCAGCTGAGAGGCGCGGCGCACCAATGGTGGATACTCTACCTCGGGGAGAGGAAGGAGGCAGAGATTCCATGGGCTGACTTCGAAAAGGAGTTCCGAGGGGAATTCCTTTCTTCTTTGATCAAGGCAGAAAAGCATCAGGAGTATCTCTCCCTTCAGCAGGGGAGTATGACTGTTCGAGAGTTGGAAATTAAGTTCAAGAATCTCCTACGCTTTTCTCCGAAACTCTTTCCGGATGAAGAGTCTCGGGCGAGACGTTTGGAAGAGGCGCTTCATCCTTCGCTTCAGTATGCTGTGACCCCCTTCACCCTTCCGACATACTTAGCCGTACAGAAGAAGGAGGAAGTTGTAGAGAGGATGCACTTGCAGGGAGGTGCACCCCGAGAAGGGATCCAGGCGGGTCCGTCGAAGGGGAAGGCAGTTAGTAGCAGACCTCCTGCGACCGGACCTTCCAGGTTCAGGCCGGTGGGGAGCAGGCCCCAGCGGTTATAGTTCAGGTCTTCAGGCCCTCGTCCTTCCTTCTCGAGTCCTGGACTGAAGTGTTTTTCTTGTGGAGGTTTCGGGCACGTCCGGAGTTAGTGCCCGACCAGAGCTCAGCACGGTGGAGGTGGTCAGGATCAGTACCCGCCTCAGCAGCAGTTGCCGTCGAGGCCCTTTCAGCAGCAGCAGGGCCCTCCGAGGGTAGACCCTGTAGGAGGAGGCCGATCTCAGGGTTCTCCTCAGGGACCTCGACCAGGGCGTGGTCGGGGAGGCGGTCGACATCAGAGAGGCAGAGGAGCTGGGCGTGGACAGTTGCACGCAGCAGAGTTGGCAGCTCCAGCAGGACCAGAGGTGGTACGAGGTACGATCTGTTTGTTCAGCACTCTTGTTTCTACCTTGTTCAATTCAGGAGCTTCGCACTCTTTTGTTGCACCCAGTCTAGACCACGCTTTGGGTCTAGACGTAGAGAGACTTTCTTATACCCCTGGTACTGAGTACGCCTGTTGGAGGTCAGACCCGTTTGTCTTGTGTTTGTCGGGGATGCGAGCTGACGTTGGGACTATATAGGTCCATTGGAGATCTTCTTTTTCTACAGATGCAGCCATACGACGTCATCTTAGGCATCGACTGGCTGTTCTCTGTTAGTGCTGTTATCGACTGCTTCCGGAGAAGAGTCGTGTTCTCCGATATGGATGGACAGCGTGTGACTTTTGTTGGCGAGAGGAGCTATCAGGTGGGAAGCCGGCATGTGAAGCCTCTCTTTTCTTTGTTGGGTGGGATATCAGCGGTTCCAGCTGATACGGAGATGATGAATGATCCAGAAGTTGTTGGGGACTTCCTCGATGTCTTTCCCGAGGAGGTTGTGACTCTACCCCCTCGACGTGATGTTGAGTTTGGGATAGACATACAGCCAGGTGCCCGTCCAATCTCGATGGCTCCTTATCGGATGGCACCTTCGGAGTTGCGGGAGTTGCGGATTCAGATTGATGATCTGATGGAGAAGGGTTTCGTTCGACCCAATGTGTCGCCATGGGGTGCTCCGATTCTGTTCGTGAAAAAGGCGGATGGTGGTCTCAGGCTATGCATAGACTACCGGAGGCTGAATCAGGTAACTGTCAAGAACCGTTACCCCCTTCCGAGAATAGATGATCTCTTCGACCAGCTGAAGGGAGCATGCTGGTTTTCTAAGATTGATCTGCGGTCGGGATATCATCAGCTGAGGGTAAAAGACAGTGACATCCCAAAGACAGTTTTAAGGTGCAGGTATGGGCACTTCGAGTTTGTAGTGGTGCTGTTTGGGGTTACGAATGCACCAGCTGTGTTCATGGGTCTTATGAACTTTGTCTTCCGAGAGTTCCTGGACCAGTTCTTCGTTGTGTTCATCGATGAAATCTTGATGTACTCAATATCAAAGGAGGAGCACGTTGAGCATCTCAGGGCTGTCTTGGAAGTCCTTCGGCACCATCAGCTTTATGGAAAGTTGTCAAAATGTATGTTCTTGACGTAAGAAGTACACTTCCTTGGGCACGTGGTGTCTCCTCATGGAGTGTTAGTGGACCCGTCGAAGGTAGAAGCAGTTGTTTCTTGGACAGCACCCAAGAGCGTGGCAGAAGTTCGTAGTTTCCTGGGGTTGGCTGGATACTATCGGAGGTTCTTCTCGGACTTCTCTCGAGTTGCTGCTCCATTGACATCTTTGACTAGGAAGAATCAGGTCTTCCTGCGGAATGAGCAGTGCCAGGAAGATTTCTACTACCTGAAGGAGAAGTTGGTTAGTGCTCCTATCCTTAGGTTGCCAGAGGAAGGATCCTTGTATGAGGTGTTTTGTGATGCCTCTGGCCTTGGCTTGGGATGTGTGCTGATGCAGAAGAAGGGTGTGATCTGCTATGGGTCTAGGCAGTTGCGTCCTCACGAGCGGAACTATGCCACCCATGACTTGGAGCTTGAAGAAGTAGTGTTCGCATTGAAGCTGTGGCGACATTACCTCTTTGGGGAGAGCTTTGTGGTCTTCACCGATCACAAGAGCTTGCGCTATATCTTCTCCCAGCGTGACTTGAACTTGCGACAACAGAGATGGGTCGAGTTTCTCCAAGACTACGACTTTGAGATCTCGTGCACTGAAGGTAAGGGAAACGTTGTGGCTGATGCCCTGAGCAGGAAGCCACATCAGGAAGTGGTTCGGGAATCTGCTGATGCTTGGAAGGTGATGGGGGAGTTGGCTGCCTTGCACTTGGATGCGAGGGTGGAAGGTGCTAGAGGCTGCTTGTTTCAGATGATGGTACAGTCCTCTTTGTTGCAGCAAGTGGAAGAGTCTCAGTGGGGAGACCCTGAGGTGGAAGTGTTGCGGGATCGTGTCGATCAGGGGAACGCTCCGGAAGGATGGTCGGAGGACAGCCGACATCGGATGCTGTTTCATGGAAGGTTGTTTGTTCCAGAGGTGATGCATGATGAAGTCCTTCGTGAGTTCCATAGCTCAGCCTTGGCAGTACATCCAGGTGTTTCGAAAATGTACCAAGGCCTGAGGGGACAGTTTTGGTGGCCCGGGGTGAAACGGGTAGTGGCAGAGTTTGTGGCTAAATGCCTGGTGTGTCAGCAGGTGACGGCTTAACACCGCGTTCCTGGTGGTTTGTTGCATCCTTTAGATGTTCCCGAGTGGAGGTGGGATGCCGTCTCGATGGACTTCGTCACAGGACTACCCAGAGCTCAGGGCGGGCATGATGCTATATGGGTAGTGGTGGATCGACTGACAAAATCTGCTCACTTCTTGGCCATCAAGGAGTCAGGACATGTGAGTACCTTAGCACAGAGGTACGTGGATGAGATGGTGCGTTTGCATGGAGTTCCGAAGACTATCGTCTCAGATCGGGACACTCGGTTTTCCTCACGAGTCTGGAATGGGTTACAACATGCTTTTGGCACCCAGCTACGCCTTAGCACTGATTTTCACCCTCAGACTGATGGACAGACAGAGCGGACTATCCAGACATTGGAGGACATGCTGCGAGCATGTGTTCTGGATTTCGGAGGATCATGGGTATGACACTTGCCTTTAGTAGAGTTTGCCTACAACAACATCTTCCACTCTACTATCGGCATGGCTCCTTTTGAGGCTTTGTATGGAAGACCATGTCGTTCACCCTTTTTCTGGGCAGAGGTTCGTGAGACTGGTACTCTTGGACCAGAAGTAGTGCAGAGCACCACGGAGAAGGTCCAGCTAGTGCGGGAGAGGATGAAAGCAGCTCAAGATCGGCAGAAGTCTTATGCTGATCGTCGGAGGAGGCCCTTGGAGTTCGAGGTGGGAGATCATGTGTTCTTGAAGGTTTCCCCTCAACGGGGGCAGCGGAGGTTTGGAAAGGGGAGTAAGCTCTCCCCTAGGTTCATCGGACCTTTCGAGGTGCTGAGGCGAGTTGGCGAGGTGGCATATCAGCTGGCCCTACCACCTCAGTTGGAGAGGGTCCATGACATTTTCCATGTCTCCCAGCTTCGTCAGTACTTACATGATGACTCTCATGTCATCAACTGGGGAGAGATAGATGTGGGAGAAGACGTGACCTTCGAGGAACGGCCAGTCAGGATCGAGGATTGAAAGGATAAAGTGCTCTGTGGATGAACCATCGGCTTGGTTCGTGTGTTGTGGAGGCATGGCGGCCTTGAGGAGAGCACTTGGGAGCGGGAGACCCAGATGCGCGCTCAGTACCCAGGGTTTTTTTGACTTGTACCTTCCTTTGTTTGTTGGTGTTACCCTGTACCTTTGATATATAAAATGTTGGCTTGTTGGACGTGAGATCTCTGTTCCTTGTTCTTGGGAAGTGTGTGGCTTGTCCAGATATATGGGAAAGGAAAAACCTGATCATTAATCAAGACGCATTAATAGGGATGCGATTAAACCCGTGCAGGCGAGTCAGTGCCGCCTAAAGCGGATAGTATCTTGACATAGGAGAGGGAATTCCTAACTCATAGAGATGTTGGTTGGTTCCTTGTCATGATGAGAGCCCTGAGAGGTATCTTGTGGAGTGGTTCTTCAGATCCTTTCCTTCTTCTGGGTCAGTTTTTAATTCTTGAGGACGAGAATGTTTTGAGAGGTATCTAATGTAATGGCACGGACCTCTCCAGTCGATTACTTTTTAAAAACGTTTTTTTTGATGTGGTCAATGCGGCGAACATAAAAAATAATAATAATTATTAATAATAAATGGTGACGTGTTAATAAATTTTTTTGGGGTTTTGTTATAAGTGTTATACTAAATAATTATAATAATAATGTTGGTTTTTTTTGATAGATCTGGTAATAATGATTTAATGAGAATTATGTTTTGAATTAAATGCAATGAGATTTGAGATATGAGAATAAATTAAAGATGTTATGATAATTGTGTAAAAATAAATAAATAAAGGTTTAAACTAAATTTGGGGCGTGCCACAAGGAGAGAGAAGATGAAAAATATAATAATATGAAATAAAAGGGGAGGCGCACCAACAAAATAATGATTGGAGAGAGAAAATAAAATTTATTGAAAAATAAATATAAGAGAGAGGCGCCACTTTTTGTGGGAGAGAATCTTGGGAGAAAGAATTAATAAAGATTGGAGAGAGGGAGGAGTTATAAGATATTAATGGGAATAAAATTTAGTGTGAAATAAATAGTAAAGGAGATAATTGGTGATGAATTTCCAGCGTGAAAAATGACAAATGGTGATTGATTGGAGTTAGAGAAATAAATAAATAAATAATTAATAAAATATTGTTATATTTTTTTTGATAATAAAACACTTTTTTCACAATAACTTCTTCGTGCGACCTCGGTTTCACGAACCGTCAGTGGCAGTGTGACCCTGACTACGAGACGAAAATTATGAGTCCAATATTGGATGTATTTTTCGGGATTTCGGATTGGGTTCCCGAAACGCTCATGAATTAATAGATTTAATATTGTTATTATTACGGGATCTTGTATCCAACATATCTCCCTCATACGGTATCGGATTGACGATCCGTCAACGACAGCGTAACCCGGAAATTATGACGGTCATTTTAAGACCATTAATGAGCTACTTTTATGACTCATGCCTCGGGTCAACGAAACACCACATATTGATAGAATTATCATTATTATTAAAACGCGTGGAAACCGTTTGACGTGTTGTGTGTTAACCAATCAAAACATGTAACGTATGTACGGTCACATCGTGTATTCATTAATTCACGCGGAATACGGATTTGCCTATTCGTTGCCTATATAAGAATGAGGTCATGTTTTATCTTCCATATCGATCGCTTCTTTGTCGCACGACGACGCTCTTGGACGATCGAGAAGTATTCCTCCTCTAACTTCTTTGTCCGAGCTGCGAATTACGATCCGTCAGCGGCCATAGGATCATAGCGACGAGATGAAGCTTCTAAGCCTGGACTTGTCACCTTTCCTTCCTTCCTTCCTTCTCCAGCTTCCATCCTAGGAGGCGTTTGTCGGGTTTGGCGAAGGCGGAGGACACCGAAGGACGTCGTCGGAAGCGACATGATCGGGACCTTTTGAGGTAGGGATTTACCTTCGTCTCTCTTTTTTGGTGCAACATGCGGGGTGGGATATTTTCTTTTGTTCCATGGGATGCAGTTGAACTTTAAATAAAGATAATAACCGGATAAAGAAGGGTTTGAGGTTTTGTGCTGTTTCTATTGCCTTCCAGTTTCTTTATTTTCTGATTGTGATTTTGGATTGAAAGGCCTTTGCCTACTGAAAATCAAGGCCGTTGGTGGCCTTTGCGTGCACAATTGATATCTGAATTGTTTGTGGTTGGTTTTGTTAAAAAATGGAAAATGGATAAGCACGTAAAAAATGGCTGATTAAATGAGAATGAAAACCTTGCGTGATCACCCCGGTTGAACAAAGTTGGAATAATGAACATGTTGGTGGTTTGGTTGTTTTGTGGAAAATGCCTTTATTTATGAAAAGTGTTTTGATTATGAAATGTGTTTTGAAGTAAAAGGTGTTTTCAAATGTGGAAATGTTTTGTGTGTGGAAAGGGTTTTATGTGTGGAACTTTGAAATAAATGAATGATGGAATGTTGTATGGTTGTGATAAGCTTTTGTAAATGAAATGGCATGTGGTCGCTTGCGTTTTACCTAACCTTGGTTGTGGATGGCAGGGATATGTTTGTGAAAGGTTTTGTCTGGATGATAGTTTCCCAGTAGTAATAATTTGTTAAACCATTGCATGAAACATGAAAACCTAAATGGGGTTGGGGATGATTGTTTGGTTGTTGATGCATGCTTCGTGGTAGCAGTGCCGAGGCACATGCTCAGTTTCTCTTTTTAAGAAGCCATAGGTTGAGCTGTGTGTTTGGTATATGTATATATATAATTGTATCTTTGTGTTTTGTCGCACCACACCCATGTCAAGCACCTATTTCCGAACACTCCCATTTTATGGGAGAGGGTGTTCCCCCTTAGTTACTAGCTCCTTCTTGCTCCTTCTTCAATAGGATATGATGGCTTGAGGTGACCTTACACCCAAGACTCTTCGGGTAGGTCTCGGAGGCTGTGATGGCTTGAGGAGACCATTAGCCCAAGACTCTTCGGGCAGGCTTACTGTTCCCAAGAACCTTCGGGATGAGGCCCAGGTGTCTGCGGACGGGTTAGTGGTTGTGGCCCAGGTGTGTGCGGGCGGGATGCGTGGTTTGGCCCAGGTGTGTGCGGGCGGGAAGAGTGTGATAACGTCAGGACGTTTGCCATTAGGAATAGCAGCATCTAATTAAGTGGGAAATGGTGCGGGGTACCCAATACTTTTGTTCTATATATATACTAAACTTGTTTGTGTTACTTGGTGAGTGTGACCAGTGAGGCTGGGTGGATAGTTTTTCCTTGTTAGTTTCTGGTTCTTCTGTTTTTTCACAGGACCTTAGGGTGTCTCCCCACTTGTGCACAAGAGCTTTAGGTTCTCTACTGAGTATACTTGTATGCTCACCCTACGTTGTTTCAGGTTTTTAGGTGGACTACCAGGGCCGTGCGGGACCCTACTAGTCAGGCAGTGGGAGCTGTGCAGTTGCTGTTTTCTTGTTTTTCTTTTGGTACTGTACTCACTTGTACTTTGAGCTTATTTGTACTTGTAACTATTTCAGTTTATTTATACATGCATATGGTACTGGTTTGGGTTTTTTTTCAGCACCTTTGTTCTTTTTCCTTTTTGGTGGTTGACTTGTCCTATTTCCGACCCTAACTATAAAAAGGGTAATGCCTCCCATGATTGAAAAAATAATAATAAACTCATACCCTTGGTGCTAGTCGCTGCCCCGGGGCCTACTGGAGGCAGGACTCGGGGGTCATTATCTCCCTTTCACCATTGCCAGCTCAGGAGGGGAATCTTTGATGGAAGGGGGTCGTGACATAGAATTATCCAAATAATGATATAAAGTAGGTTAAAATTCACATTGATGATTTTAAGGCATAATATTTATCAATATAATTGTTAGATATATAAGGATTATAAGATCCACAAATATATTTTCATATAGAAATATCTAATTATAAAATACTAAATATGGTTTGAGCCAACCAGAGATTATGATTTCCTAATCCACTACTACCCTAAGAATTAAAATAATGTGGAATATGCACAAAGTAGAAAATATCATGAAACTATATCCATCATGAGAATAAATAGAGATCAAATATTCTTATAAGTATGAAGTATAGACCTGAGACTCATAAAGTAAGGGCCATTGTCCTACCATTCTCAAAGGATCTCTCAACCATCTATTTTAGAGAAGATTAATGAAGATAAAAGGGATGACAGGGATATATAGAAGAAGTTGGATCATATAATAAAGGATTACTCTATATAGTTCAACATTTATTTAAAAGGAGTTGTGATATTTTGGTCATGACTATTAGTACTATAATATCATCAGTAAAATAAGGATCTATTGAATGATTCTCAAACATTAGTATTCTATATAAACCCTGGGACCATGAAGTTGTAAAAATAAATGGGGAAGAACTATTGGTGGGACAATATAAATATTTAGGTTGTATAATATAGATAAAATTTCTAATATGTCAAAAAATTAATGAAGAAAAAATCCGAAGGGGATAATTGATCCATTACCCATACATTTATAAAAATGGGAGAAAATTATTGTGGATCTTTTCATTGGAATTTAATATACTGCTGATGAAAAAAATACAATATGTGTTGTGGTATATTATCTAACAAATAATTTTTAGTTAATATCTATATGATAAGACTTTTCACTCGATCAACATATAATGATATATATTAGAGAAGTCATGAGGCTTGATGGAACACATCAATATATTGTGTTTGATCAGGACCCTAGATTAATCTCAATATTATAGAAATGTGTCCCCGATGTCTTGAACATATGGTTGAACTTTATTATAGCCTATCACTATCAGACTAATGGAAAATATAATAAAAATTCCAAAAACCTTAGGTTATGTTGGGAACATTGTTAATAAACAATAATGGAGGCTAGGATCAGAGTCTTCCTTTGGGAGAGTACTCAAAAAAAAAATAGATTTAAATTGATCATTTATATGGATCCTTATGAAACCATAAATGGTAATAAATATAGAAAAAATATTATACGAATAGTATGTAGAAAGAATTTATTAGGATAAAAACTAGTAGAATAAATGACAATGAATTTCAAGACCATTCAACAAAACATTAGAGCATTAGAATTTGCATGAATAGTTATGTTGTTATTCATCTATTAGACATATAATTTTAATTTATAGATAATATTTTTTGCATATATCTCTATAGTAGTGGTTCTTGAGGTTTCTGATTAAGGGATAACTAAGTCCTTGGTACATTATCCCCTTTGAAATTTCTGATCTCATTAGAGCTATAACTTATTGAATAAATATACCACCAAACTTGTCTCTTGAACATGAGGGGTTAAACATATGCCACTTGAAGAAGTACATACCATATCCATCACATTTATTGTATCAATTGGTGTCCTTGTTATAGAATCACCATTTTTATTGGGAGCAGCCAATGGACATCTATGAACAGATAGACAAAGTAATATGCATTAAGATAACTTACAGAGTCCATGTTATTTTCTAGAACCACAAGTATGATGAATAAATATGGGTACTATAAGAAGGGCTCTCATTTTTTCACTTTAGTGTATAACATCAAATTTATAGGGAAAAACATATTAAGGGGAAATAATGTATCAGGAAAATATTTTATTTTTTTTTATTAATAACGGAACTAATATTTCATAATGAATATTTTAAAATGTTTTACAATAGATGTAAATAGAAAGTCTATAACTAATCATGAGATAGTATTAACCAAAATATCTATGAATAGTATATGGACATAATCAAAAAATAATAATAGACACAATAATGTAAACACTGTAGGCTCAAATTCTCCCATAAAGATAACTCCTTCCATAAGAATGGTAAAAAGAAAAAGTTGTATTTGTAATATGATGTAAAAAAATGTTAATTGTGTAACCATTTTATGTTTTACAGCCTAGTCATTTATAAATGGAATTACCTTTTTAAAAGAGTAAATTCCTTATTAAATAATGTAGTTTTAGAAAAAACATGAAGTACTTTTGTTATTTTGGACCAGTATAAGCTATATTTTTTCATATGTGAAAGAATGTTAGGCATCATAACTGTGGATAGTATAACTATTGTATAATGATAATATAATTAGTATATATATAGGTTTATGATAAATCCAATTGAAATAAAGTAAATGATTAACTCAACCAGAAAAATTGTACCCTATGAAGCCCATTTATCAGAGCTTCTGAGGGAGATAACATCACATAGATTTTATATTGATCTATCCTAAGATGAGTTTAAAAAATTAAAGAATGAGTGAACCATTGATGGGTGAAGTTCAAGCTCATTGAGATCATGACCCAAACTATGTCTCATAAACCACCCTAAGAAAATCACACCATCACACACCTTACCATTAGGGAAATTGATGGTGTAATAAATGAATATATATATATATATATCTGAACATCAATAGTATAAAATTGTATATTTTTTATTTTTAATAAATTAATTATTATATTTATCCTTTATTATTAATATATATTTATTAAATAATAATTTTGATAAATATTATATTTTTATATAATGAAAAAAAGTTTAATTTTGGGAAATATATAGTTTTAATCATGAATCACTTTTTGATGAATTCAATAATTTATAAAATAAATGTTATTTTTAAAAATATTTTTATTAAATAATATTTATTAAATATGAATGATTATATTATTTTAAAAAATCAAAACATAATTTTTTATCAGGGTGTGGAAACTATTTTTTTCAAAAAAATTGCATTTTTAAATAAATTTGGATTTTTGATTTATAATTATAAATTCTCACATTTAAAGATTTATTTTTATCAAATAAATATTATTTTTTAATTACTATTTTTAAATTATCTAGTGGTTAATTTTACATAATTTTCTAATATATTATAATTCATGAGTAAAAATTATATATGGTATGATTATACAATATGTATGACATAATAAAACACAAAAGTAATGCAATAAACACTATAATGATTTAGAAAGACCAAAATTTTGTTTCCTATTAAAAATGTGTCTTTTAATTTGTTTGATTATTTTTATAAACCCTTGTTGCACCCTCTAAAACCTATATTATATTTTAAGGTTTTAACATCAATTATTACTAAACATGAGTCACTTCCACATCAAAAAGATTACTAATTTAAGGATTTGTATTCATAGGCTTATAAAATAATTAAATTCACTCCACTTTAGATAAACCATTGGAAAAATAATGGGTTGGTTTGTGTTTTTTATTAACTTATCGAATAGAGTCCAAAACCACTGTTTAGAAATTAATAAAGTATTGTCCTCTCTTTTTCAATAAATACCCTCCTAAACACTCATTTATCTTCAATAAAAACCCTTATACGTTGATGTTATGTTTGATGCAACACAATAATAATATGAAAAAACACTGAGTCAATGACATGTAAAGGTACCCATTAATCCATCAAAGAGATGACACATGGATGAATGAAGGGTGTCATGACACCCCTCCCTCTTTCAAGGAAGCCCACCCAAGGTTTTATAAAGTTCTTAAGAAGCCCCTACTAATCTTTTAGCGGATAACTCTCATGGTAAATGATCATCTCCTTTCCCTCTGTATTTATGTTCCTTTTTTATATTATTCCTTTTGATTTTGAATTATTCGTGATGGAATATTTTTTTAAAGTTCCCTATTATTTTAATTATGATTTCAATATTATTAGATTACATTTTCTATAGAGGCCATGTTTTTTCCTTATAATACTTTGATATGTTTCTACATGTATTTTTGGAGCCACGTGTTGAGATAGCACGATATTCTGAGGCCCGATGTTTATGAAATTAATTTTATAAAAATATTAAATAGATTTTAAATTTTGTGTGTGTAGTTTCATAAATAAAATGGTATATCTCTTACAAAAATCATGGATCTGAAATATGATACCACATTTGAGTTCAGAATACGATTTTTGCACTGGACATGAAAAAAATTGGTCTGCATGGGAAATTAATAAATATCTACCATTGGTAAGTCAGTTTAGTTAAAATAAATTATTAAATTTGTTTATATTAATTAAATTAACATAATAAAATTTATATAAATACATAGCTATGGAAATTAACCATGGTTAGTAGTATAAACCCTTAGAGAGTTTAGACCATTCTTCCACCTCTCCATTTTCTAATTGAATTCAAATGAAAATGAGAATCATAATCAGAGAAGATCAAGACCTAATGAATAAAACAACCCCTTTCAGATGTTGGTGATTATTTTTTTGAGAAAACAAATCTAATATCTATGTATGAATAATCTTTTGTGGGTTCTAACTCATTTCAATAAATATTTGAGCAGGATGAATATCTTTCTTTTATCTATGACAATTATTGTCCATTGGATGCACCCACGTATTGATATTTAATTTCTTATTCAATTATTTTCTAGCACATGATTTCCAAAGTGTGATTTTTTCCAATAAATACTATTCATTAATTGATAAACATTTTTTGTGCCTTTATTAAATGAATTTTTTGTGTTCTCCACCAATTAGACTATGAGGTATCAGTTCATCATTTTTGGGTGGAACCAAGCCTGATCGGACTACCAGATTCAAGATAGATTCATGAGTGAGGTATGCATTGAAAAACTAGGTATGTTTTTTGTTAGATTTCTAGTTTTGGGTAATATTTTGGATGATCAGAACCCAAATTTTGTAGGGTAGGAGAACCCAATATGCATGTGTTTCATGGTACATGCATGAACTAATGAATTGATGAGGTTCTGATTTTGACGTCCACCAGACAATTAAAAATGATGAAAAATGGATAGATACACCATTTTAGGAAGAAATTAGGATGGATTAAAATTGGGGAATCCAAATTTAGATGCATGGGTATAGACCTATAGTTCTATGAAAAATGTGATTACACACTATATAGTCTGAATAACACACAACGTGTAGGTACCTGGCTACGACAACTTTGTTTTTGTGGAATTATAGGTAACACATGCTATTTGTGAGCCCCTTGTGTCATGTGACCATGTTCTATTGGCCTGATGTGTACTCTATGAGTAAATGGACATGGGTATGGCCAGACAAATTCCATGTGCCAGAGTACATAGACACAACCACAGACACATGTGGAAGCCCTTATGGATGGACTCGCTAGGTACCGAAGTACGTAGACTTGGGATAGGTACATAGAAATTTACAAGGACCATGGGAAGGACCCTGAGTAGCTCTGATGTTCCATGTATACCCCTTACACACCTGTTTCCCTACATGGACACAACCAATAAATGTATCATAACTACATGTTGTGTGGGTCTCTTCACAAGTTGTGTACCCCTTGGTTCCCTTTAAAGTGACTTACAAATATCACATCTCATTCATTTGGACTCAAATTTTCTCCCACAAGTATCATATCCGAAGTTTTTTCCACCTAAAACTTGATGTTTCTCTCTATTTTGGCTTTCTTGATACAGTGTGAGATGTTTCGAGTGTGATTATTACTTAGGTGTAACCCGATGATATAAATGATATGTTAGAGGATCTCTAAAGACACTATAGTGGATCCCCCTAATTGATCATGTTGTGGGCCCACTATCTACTGAGTGGAAACCCCTATCAGATGGGGCACATGTCATCAAATAATAGAGTGTAACCCCTATTAGATAGGGTGTGAGTCCCTATGACACTAGAGTGGAACCCCCATTATCTTGGGAAAGAGTCCTTTATCTACTGATCAGAAATCCGTTTGATATAGAATGGGTCCCCATGACACCATTTTGGAACCCGCCATTATCTGGGGCATGGGTCCCTTATCTACTGAGTGGATGCCCTATCGAATTGGGAATCAATCCTTATGAAAACAATGTAGAATCACCCACCATCATGGGAATATGTCCTTTATCTACTGATTGTAACTGATTATCAGATATGACATGGGTCCTCTTGACACCAGAGTGGAACCCCCTATTACATCAGGGTGTGGGTCCTCTACTTATAGACTATAACCTCCTTGAAACATTAGGGACTAGGTCCTCTACGAATAATTATTGAGTGGAATTACCCTAATGCACTAGGGAGTGAGTTATCTACTTAGAGATTACCCCCTTGACTATGAATTAGAGTGGTGAGGTTTTTCTTGACATGGATGTTTTATATGTGGAATACACATGAGATGATGGGAATCATTGATTTAATTTTGAAACTATTGGTTCTTTTTTTCTATGTCGGGTTGTGAGATGGAGATCCCATTTCTTTCTTATTTGAGACTCTTTAACTTATCAAACACACACAAAAATATATATATATATATACATGTATTTATATATGTATGTATCTATATTCATCCATGTTGTTGGGTTCTGATACACTATTGTTATGGCTGGAAGGGACATGGCATGTAGTCCACCTACACGACATGTTGTGATCCCTATGGTTGGATGAGGTTTAATTCCTTACATTGGGCTAAGATGTTTGTTGTCTATTCCTATTATGTCTCTTACTAACCCCATTCCATATTTAGGGGAATCCTACTAGGAATTTATATACTCATTCCTACATGGGATTTTCCCACAAACTGTCATGTCTTATTTAGGAGACGAATAGGTTAGTGGAGACATTATAGGATCCATGGTATACTTGGTGCATTGGACAACATATGATAGTCAAAGCATGGGGATCAGGAGTTGGTATCTCTTGGCGCTTATACATTATAGTTTTGTGAGGTTTAAACGTATTTCTAGTTTGGCACATATTTTTTCCCATTTCTTTTCTGTTTGTACTATCATACTCCTGTACACCATAGAGGTTTTTAATTATTGGTTTATATTCTAGTAGTTAAAACTTTTTATTATTATTCATATGTACTTATTCATTAAGATGGTATGGTGTGTGAAGATATGTACTTTATAGAATGACCTCCCATATAGGATACACATTTCAGAGATTGTCGACACCCCTAGGCCTATGAAGGCGGTCTTAGGGTAGTTATGGCTCGAGCCCCGATTAGGGTAAGGTTGTGAAAGATTGGTATCATAGTAGTTTATTCCTTGGGAAAATTTTTGGTGTAGTCCCCTTTTAAGGAATTGGTTTGGTTCTTTGGTAATAGTGTTAGAGTTTGTTAAGTTTATATCTAAGTACATAGAACCTAGTGATTGTACAGGTGGCATATATGTCCATTCACCAGGACCTTGGCTAACTATTTGATAACTCGACATACCAAGGAATTTGATGTCAGGATCAAATAGTACATTAATTATATATTATTGAGTATTTGATTTCATATATTAGTTCATCTCCCCATTATATATATATATATATTCTCATATGTCCATTTTACATCTTGATTAAATTTTATGGATTCCTCTGTGATGAAATCTAGCCCAGATATGAGTTCTGGATCATGTTTATGATCTAATGAGATATGGGGCCTCATTTCATGGGTTATACCATGAGATCCTTACTCTAGGTGGATAGGTAGTAGAACCCCCACAATTTGAGTATCAGATAATACCAGAAGGTAAGGATGAGGATGTGTGCAGACATAGCATACTCCATGAGTTCCAGCGCCAGAGGTTGCTAATGATCCATGTCAAGCTGTATCCCCAAGAACTAGAAGATTGTCTAGAGCTGATGGTTCATACATTTCGGATTATCCATAAACAAATGGATGGGGTTGTATTGATAAGAGCTAGTATTTCCCATAGATCAACTGGGCACTAGTGGAGTCTTGTTACCTAGTTTCATGATGATTCAACACTCTCGTGGTATGAATACCAGGAACTATTTATTAGGAGTACTATCCTACAATTTTTATTCATTTTAGATACAAGATTTTTTTTAGATAAAACATTTTTGAATGATATTGGTTGATTATGACATGAGGTTTATATAACCTATGTGGTAATCCCTCGACATGATCTATGTGGCTACTTCCGAGAACATAAATTTGAGTAGGGACATTGCATAGAGATCCATGTTAGCGTGGTGCCCTTGTAAAACCCCACATATTCTAGGATGTTGGAAAAGGTAGGATAAAAATATATCTTTATATATGATGGATTCCATGAATTTGTAGTTGGAATGGGATTATTTATGGTTGATTCATCTAAAACAACTTGAAGGTTCCGATTGACCGGATCTTAGCACAAGTAACATCCTAGTTATCTGACTCAAGAATGTGGTCAAGGGAAGAAAAATGGACTGGGGAATATCAGTTAATGGTGGATCGATTATTGTTGTGGGAAATATCACATGACACATGACTTCTCAAAAAGACATGTTGAGGGGGACAAGTAGATAGTTGACAGACTACCACGACAAAGACAACTTTGGGATCAGGGATGTCCCAAGAGAGGCTAGGGAGGCCCCCATG
Organism: Viscum album; assembly: GCA_963277665.1. Taxonomy (NCBI): domain Eukaryota; kingdom Viridiplantae; phylum Streptophyta; class Magnoliopsida; order Santalales; family Viscaceae; genus Viscum; species Viscum album. The sequence continues at coordinate 559,969,224 of OY728138.1, forward strand.
GAGAAAACACTGAAATAGGTGTATGAGGAGGTGTGGGTGGTGGATGACGTAATTATATCCATCCACCACCACCACTAGGTGGCCCATGTCAGTCTTATGGATATGGAGGTCAAGGCCATAGACAGTTACAAGTTATGGAGGCTTATAACTCTATAACACATATGATGATCAGAGGTATGATCCCAGTTTACTCTAGTATTTATTTAGTATTAATAGACTCAGGTGAAAGTAATTGCTTCATATATTTACACCTAAATTGAGAGTTTGAGTTCCCATTGGATCCTCTAGACCAATAACTTTGTCTTGAGGATCCTACACGGAACACTTATTCTATATCATTTATCTGCCGATAGTGTTAGCTATTGTTTTGTGGAGAGAGGTTAACATGAGAAGTTTTGGTCTTATTGATTGAGACCAATGATTTCATATTGGATATAGATTGTTTATTCATGTTCTAATACCTGAGTGACTTTCACCAAAGATTATTCAAATTCAATCACACTAATGGGATGAGATTATCCTTTATGGGAGTGTGATATCTCATAGCGAGAAGAGTGGGTTATACATGAAAGAGGATAAAACCCATTATCCATCAATTGGTGTGTATAAACCTTTTTACAAAAAGATCTTTAGTTATATGAACTGCTTTATTCATAGAGCATTATATGGACTTATACCTTGATGATGTTCTGGGACTTCCTCTATGGTGAGAGATTTCATTTTGCATCAACTTGTATATTAGGACCACTTTGATATCTTCTACAAAATATTGGATGGACCCTAAAGAGATCCATGATCTGTGGTTGTAGTTGTATGATCTTCAATAGAAGTTTTTTATCAGACCAATTTTGTCCTTATGGGAATCTCCAGTGTTGTTTGTGAAAAAAAATGGAGACGATCTTGTGGAATTGTGTGGAATATCAACCCCATCACTAAGAAATGATAAAGAAAAAGTACTCACTATTGAGGATTGATACCCTATTTGACCAGTTGTGAGGTGTGAGATGGTTCTCGAAGATCTATCTCAGCTCTCACTACCAACAGTTGAGGGCACGTGAGGATGATATTCCAAATATGGTATTCCAATGTATTTATGGAAATCATTAGATGCTTCAGTTCTATATTCATGAGGTTCAATTTTTGGGGAATTTCATCTTAAGAATGGTTTAGACATAAACTAAACAAGGATTGATATAGTGAGTTATTGGGATCCACTGAAGACTATGTAAAAAATGTGGAGTTTTATTGGTTTAGTGGTGTACTCTTATAGGTTTGGGGAATATTATATAGGGTTTCATCCCCTTTGAACACCATGAAGAAGAAAGGGAAGCCTTTTACATAGATTGAGTAGTGCAAGAGGGACTTCAAGGAGTTGAGGTTGAGGATGAAGAGTGCTCTTATATTAAGAGTTCAAAAGGGTGGAGTGGATTACCTAGTGTATTATGATGCCGCTAGGGCTGTTAACAAATTCATGTTCATGTAGCGGCAGATAGTTATCATGTACAGGTCTAGGAAAATGAGACCCCACAAGCAGAAAAATGTAACTCATGACCTAGAGATGGATGTAGTAGTCTCCACCCTATGGATGTGGAGACAATATCTTCTGGTAGTGCACTTTGTGTTTTACTCAAACCATTAGAGTCTTAGGTATGACTTCACACAGAGTGAATTAAACTTGAGAAAATGGTGCTAATTGAGGTTCCTGATGATATATGACTTTGAGATATTTTCTACTCCATGGAAATAGAATTTGGTATCATATTACCTCATCAGGAAGTCACAGACTCTCTTGGTTCATGAGTCTTTAGATTACTTTGCTTCCTTGTAGCTGACCCTAGTGAAGTAGGAGTGTGTAACATTACTTCATTCAATGGTGTTGGCTCTTTTCCTTCATGAGAATTTTATAGATTCATTGATGGGAGAAATATACTATGATGTATTGTGTGACCAGATATCCAAAGGGGATTCACCATATAATCATTTTGAAGGAGGGAATCACATTAAACATTTCTAGGGATGGATGATGGTCCCATTAACAATACGGGAGAATGGGATGTGAGAGTTACACACATATCCTTTGGATGTATATTTCGGTATGAGGGAATATGTACAATGTCCTATAATAGATTTTTTGGTGGTCCAATATGAGAAAGAACATCACTTATTTAATCGCATTGTGCCTCAGTTATCAGTAGGATAAGGCTGAGAACTATGTTCCAGTAGGTCTGTTATAGGACCTTGATTTCCTAGTGTGGAAATGGGATGACATTACCATGGGCTCTGTGATATGGCTTCTACAGACAACAGTGGTCCATGAATCCATCTAGGTGATAGTTAAATGACTCAGGAATTTTGATAACTTACTTTCTATTAGAGATTAGAGTTTAGTCAAGAGTTTAGGGTAGATATATGTGCGGGATATCATTCGACTTAAAGGGGTTCCCTTAAGTATTACTCTGATCATGATGCATGGTTTAGGTAATGATTGTGGAGAGGCATGAGGGATGTATTTCAGACCCATATAAGGACGAGTACAACTATTCTCCCCCAAACTGATGGGAAAACCAAGTACACTATCTATATGTTAGAGAATATGCTGAGGGATTTCATGTTATACTTTGGAAAGAGATGATAAGATCACTTTCCCTTGGTCATGTTTGCATACAACAGCAGCTACAACTCTACTATCAACATGTCACCATTTGAGGCCATATACAACAGACTATTCAAGTAACCATTGTGTTGAAAAGAGATCAATGGGATGTAACTTTTGGGTTAAAATATGGTACAAGAGATGATAGAATATGTATAGGTTATCTGTGAGTGGATGAGGACATCCCAAAGTAGGTGATAATCTTACACAGTTTCCTATCATAAGCCTTTGGAGTTTGATGTGGGAGATTAAATTTCCCCGAGAGAATCCCCACAATAAAGATTATGGATATTATGATTGGAATTCAAGCTATCTGTTACATTCACCAGAACATTCAAAATCGTTTGAGGTTTATAGAGGTTGCTTAATAGCTCACCCTACCCCCATAGTTAGAGTATTTGCATGACCTATTCCACATGGATAAACTAAGGAGATACGTGCATGATCCCACACACATTATTGAATGGGGAAAGCTAGAAATTGCAGATGGAACCACTTTTATGGAGAACCCCGTGGTGATCAAGGATCAAAATGTGAGTACCATTCTAGGATAGACCATCCCTTTGGTTCTCATGTTGTGGTTTCACAGGAACATGTAGGAGAGTTTCTAGGAGCGGGAGGGCCAGGTTGGGGCTCGATATTCCAAGATGTTTATTTAGTTTTTATTTTAGGGCAAAAAATTATTGAATTATAAAATGATACAGATACACAATTTTTTCCTTATAAGAATTTGAAATATTTCTACATATAATGTTCTGAGCCAGAAACTGAGATAACATCTAATTTTGAGTCCTCGTGTGTCCATAATTAATTTTATACAAATATTAAATGTATATTATATTATGAATGCTTAATTTTATAAATAAAATGAGATATGACATAAAAATAATTTAGAATCAAATATTCAATATCATGTTTGTGTCCAGATGATGAATGTTATTAGGAAGAGGATCACCGGTGTCCCTAGAATATAACCCCCTAAAAAGATCTAGGCATGGGTCCTCAATCTACTGAGTGGAACCCCCTATTAGATGGGTCTTGAGTAATAAACCTATAGAGTGGATCCCTCTATCAGAAATGGAGTGGGTCCTCGTGACACTTGAGTGGAAATAGGACACAGTTGTTCTCCCTCTAGTTCTATAAATTTTACGATTCTGATTCATTCCCAAATCGATATTCAATATCGGAGAAGGTGTTTATGGTATGACTTCAACCAATAATATTTTCTATTTTTAATCAAGCATCATACCAGACTTATCAATGGTAATCAACTGTTACTTTTTTTCTATTAAACCTATGTGTTCCACTTATGTCTTTTTTATCCCCTGAATGATCTTCTTTCCTGATTTCATACCATGAATCAAAATTTTTTCTTGATATTTAACTTTACATAGAAATATGATTAATTCCTCTTCAATATCTTCAACAAATATTATTAGATATTTCCCAGTGACAGTCAAACTATGGATTTCTATTTTCTATTCTTCTATTTTTAGATTGTACTCAACCACCATTTTTGAGAATTATCACATAGATGACTTTAGTTTTTCAATTTCTTCATTAATTTTAGAATTTTATTCTTCCTCATACTATATAAAAAGTTTGGTTTTAAGAACCAATTTTTTGGATTTCGTTATTTTGGCTCCCAAGTCATCTATATCTTCAATAAAAATTCTAATTCAACATGAAGGTTAAATCTTCCTTCTACTTCTCCATCATCATTTTCAATTTCTTCCCTTTATTGGGAATTTCCCACAACTGCCACCATAGCATCTTCTTCATGATCTTTTCATTTTTATAACTCTTATGCCTCATATTCTTCTGAACTATCATCTCTTATTGAATGTAGATTCTTCTCTTTGAATAATTTTCTATTATTATTTTCTTACATTTCATGTAGTCTGAAGACTTTTTCATGGGAATTTATACTTCATACTATCGATCTTCGTGAAACATCTTGGGGAACCTTGCATCTAGATGTCAAACCTTTCCACATCAAAATATGACATGTTGGAGTTTTCCTTTGACCTTTAATTTTACTATTTTTAGATTTGAGGAAAGGAATGACATCACATCCCGAATGGCCCGAAGGCCTTCATTTTTAATGATTTCTGGTAACCCCCTCTCAAGGGATGAAGAGGAATCCTTAATAGGGAAATAGGCTTAGAGATTACATGGATTGCAGGACTAAGATATTACATGACCTGAAGTTCTTAGGGAATTTGACCAAACTATAACTACAAATAACTACCCATCCATAGAATCTACATCATGATGGTAGCTCTCCAAATTTGCATGGCCATCTGGATATGCTTCCCATTAAAGAAAAAGGTAGTCCCAATGGTGTATCCATACCCTCTCATTCTTAAAAATCAATTTGTTTCTACCCTGGTGAGTGCACTTTTCAGTGAATCCTCCTCTAGGGCAGCTCTTTATTTGTAGATTCTGTCTGGGGTAACTACCATGATCATGCGCCCTGAAGGTCTTGAGGTGGCCTAAAGGCCTTAAAGGTGGCTTGAAAGCCTTACTGACCCAAAGGATTGGGTGTCCTGAAGTCGTTAAGGAATCCAAGACCAAATTGGTGGCCAAAGGTGAATAGTTACAGTGGCTATAATATTGAACAATACCTGCTACAGTAACAACTAATGTACCTACTATAGTACCCGCATAGTACTGGATAGGGACCCCATAAGTATTGATTTATTTGGATTCTGTATCTAATTCCATTCAATAATATTATGATAAATCACCACTATTGATATTAGCTAAAATTACATGCATCACTACTATAATGACATAAATTCATAATTATTCGAATTAGTTCTGCATTTGTGTATTACATAATAGAGAATTGTTTTCACTAATGCTAGAAATCCCTTCGCGATTAGAAACCTCCATTTATTCTACTGTGAGAGAACCAATGAATTTCAAACATTACCTATACTACCTATATTTATCCCAATTAGGTTAAATACCTTGTGGGGGGGGGAATCAGGGTATGAAAGATTAAAACAACAGCCCTTCAGATCTTGTTTCATTGTTAAACAAAACTGTCTTCGATATATTTCCTCTATTAATGTATGAATACAATTTAAATAATGAAAAATACACATCAATATTACTTGGATCACCCATACTGGGATATGTCCAAGGAGAATACAATAGTGATGTGATGATGTACCAAATTCATTACGGCTCACTGCAAAAATCCAAGGTTCATGCTAGATCACATATATACCAAAGGTCACTTTATTTACAAAGTTTAGGGTCGTCCCATTGCTTTCCCAAGGGTCACTCCCTGAGTCTATTTATATTTCTCCCTAATAGTTGAAAGGATCATTGTATTCCATTTCAATTTCTTAATTCTTTAGAAAGGATCCACTAACAGTTTGTGGAAAATTATCTCCCTTAATTTTCATGAGTCCACACATCATCATCTGTATGTGGATGCTCTGTTGAAGTCCCATTTTTACCCATATATGAAATCCAATTTTCCTCATATTGATAGTTTTATGGAAAATATTTTTTGGACTATCCATGAACTATCTTGCATTCTCCAAGAACTATATTGAACAACTAGGAATGAGGGCTTTATGGACCACCACTTCTTCCAGAGAAAACCACTTCTTCCAAAAACCATCTCTTCCATGGGACACCTTTTATTCATTAGACCATTTTACTTTTCAGGATAAAAACCCTCAAAAAATCCATTCATTAACTATTCCATGAACATCTTCACCCTTTGTAGAATTCTCTCTCATGAACCACTTCACTTCACAGAATTCACCATCACTAACAACTTAAGACATTGTGAAATTTCATCCCTGAGCAATGATATTCTCTATTGAAAATTTAACTCACCTTAATAGTCTAATTACTAGTCCTTATATAGTAAAATGGATCCACAAACTCCGTTTTACCCAAAACATTGATGTGGTATAGATTTCACCACAAAATTTTCTATGAGGTCCACATAAGGATTTGATCATCTACGATGATTGATATATTCTCTGATTGAAAACCTTTGTTTCTACACAAATCACTACCTCACTTATAAAAATTTTAATACATGACATGAACTGCAAGCCTTCCATGGACTCCAAGCCTCCCATGGAACCTTGAGGTGTTTTTTCACAAAAACATCCCCCTTTGAGTTTTTGGCCACTCTTCACATTTTTATACACAATTAAATCTTCTTATATCTTATTCAAGCATTCTCTTCTTACAATTTGAATAGAAATAAACTATATACTCCACACACACTTGAATTCCACATTATCCATGATGATTATGAGAAAAAAATGTATAATGCAAATTCCACCAATGAATCACTTCATTTCATTCCAAAACAACACATATGATTTTTTAAAGAATTTCAACTATCAATATATATAACATTTTATTGATCACCTCTAGTATCGTAAGATTTATCACTCCCCCTATCTCACTACTCCCCGTTTTAGCTTCAGCTGGTCCCCCTTTCATTTTCTCCCCAATATTGATTAAGAAATTTTCCCCCATTTTATAGTTACAATTCATCCACCCTTTTCAACGAACCCGAAGGACATTCCCTTTAGGTCCAAAATAGGGTAAAGAACACATATTATCACATTTGGGAAACAAAAAACATTCCTCAGGGAGAGGGGGTCCCACATTCATAGTTTTTCTAGTGTGGGGATTTGACATGTAGAACACCTAGATTCCATTATGTAAGCCTTTATATATGCTTTTAATTTATATAAAGTATAAGGGTGAAGTGTGTGAGTATTTGGGGAACCATTAAATAGTTTTTGAGACTTTTATTCAGGTGCATGGGAGGTGCATGATTTGTGGAAACCATTTAATACATGAATGAAACCACGAACAGAGAGATAGGGGCTAATAGTGATGCACCCGGATTGTTGAAACCGGCTGGTATCCTAGGAGAAACCATGCGATGTGGTGAAAATTTTGGAAAGAGATCATTGGAATTGTTGTTCCATGGTTTAGAAGTTATACTAGCCAACCATGTGATGTATTTTTCAAGATAAAATCTAGAAAATGGTTTTCACATGGTTTATCTAACTGTGCAACTAAAATGTGCGCAATGACAAAGATAGATCCTAAAAAATTTGGTATAACACGCGTTTTCATCTACATGTTTCCTTTTTCCTCCTATACAGTCCTAACTCAGTATTTTTCTTCCCCATAGGTAAAGAACGTTTATTCCAATGATTTAGAGGTGAACCAGATCCATCCCTTAGTGTGTTAAAGACTGATTATTGTGGTTTTTGTTTGTTCATCATCTCTCTTGATGCGTTTCTTAGATATACTTCTTCTATTATCTCGGTTTCATTGATAAACACTTGTTGTGGGTAGATATAAGGTTTTATATTACAAATAAGTCTATATTTGTGTTTAATATAATAGGGGAAGATGTCTAATGTAGGTTAATGTAAGATTCAACCCAGTTTTTTATATGTTTTCATGTCGTTTATCATTTTTTTCACAAACTCTCAATGTAGGTGGGTTCAATCTCGACTATTATTACTAGAAGCGATTATCATGATTTCAAATTGATTATTTTGTGTGGGATTTATTATGAATGGGATGTGTAATGATTTTTTAAAAACCACTTCAGTGACGGTTTTGGGAAACATGTAAATTGTATGTTCTTATAAAAAGTGCTTTAGTTCTTGGTTTTAAAATTTTTATTTTAAAATGGGGTTTTTTCTAGAATTTTGGTAAATGGATTAATCAAAATGTTTTTAATTAAAGGAATTTCTTTATTGAAATGGACTGATTTAATTGAATTGGGTTGTTGGACGTTTTTTTTATAAAAGAACTATTTGATTGAAATGGATGAAATAGTTGTTTTGGAATGGTTTTAGGATTACTTGGTTCTTGTATATTCATATTTAATTTCCAAATCATGGTTAAAATATGACCTAATGATTGATGCCTAAGTTCCAATGGAACATGGTATATAATAACCTTGTGATGATTGGGTAGATCTAGGAGAAACTACTCATGAGTTTGGATCTTTTATCATGAGGAATGCGTGGTTGGTATTATGGATATGTGGGACAAAAAGGTTATGACCAATGGAACATGTGATGTGGTTTTAAATATTAGTTTGGTTGCTTTCAGTGAAACTATTATTTGTTTTGAAAATTTGGTGACATGGAACTTGTATATGTTTGGTTATAAACTATTTTTGAACTTTTTTATATTTATTTACGAACTATTTTTGAAATTGCTATATATATACATTTTTATATAAATATTTATAACATTTATATCATAGGGGTATGAGTAGCGAAGTCATTCGGAAAAACCTAATGAGTTTTATTACTCACCCCATCTTTGGAACTTGGGATCTTTTTCAGATGTCATATAATGAGACATGGGTAAAGGTAAAGTATCACACGTCTTTAGCACTACTTCATAATACTTGGACTATGGTTGGAGCTCGGAGCATGTGGAGATGTGGAGTCTTGTATTTTTATTAAAGTATTAATAATGTCTTTTGCTATTTACTTTGAAATTATAGTCTTCCACTGTGGTACTTGGGTTTTGGTATGATTTTGATAAATGAAAATTTGAGTTTTCTGTCATTGTTCATGCCTAATAATGTTTTTTTGTTTGGAATGTTTGGTTAGTTGTTTTATTCTTAAATGGAAAATAGTCCCCCACTTGTATTTAAAACCTTTATAATTTATTGTCATCCATTGGAGTCATGGGAATGCCACCTAAGGAGAAATACCATCCTCCACTATTCTTAAGCTAATGGGATGTTACAAATGGTGTCAGTCTTGTTCAGCCCAAAAGCATGTTTAACATAAATGATATCAAATTCTTCCATTCCTTAAGAAATAAGTGGTCATCATTTTTTTTGTTTTGGAGTTGAAGTCAATTTTTTATATTCCCTTGGTTAGGATCTTATAAAGGATTAGGATTTTGGAGGAATGCATTTTGGAGAATAGAATGATGTAGCTACATATTTTGTACTAAACATCAAGTTACCAGGGAGTTGGGAAGATAAGTGTTTTGGAGACACTTATAAGATTTTCAATCTCATTATCTTGGGTTTAGCCAATGAGACGATCATGACATGCATTAGTGGAATGAATTCCAAATAGGGTTTCATATTTCATTTTTATTGATGATATTTTATGTGGTATAATGTGTTACTTTTTGAAAAGGTTGATATTATTTTTTAAAATGAAATATTTTGAAAAATCACAATATTGTAGTATTTTGAAAATATTTTGATTTTAAAAAGTAAGAAGGAATATTTCAAAAACAATTGAACATGGAAAAGATTGATTTTGGAATGAAATTTTTTCATAAATAATGTCATTGAATTTTAAATTCAATGACAACAGTTTCTAGAGAGTGAGACTAATGTGGTTTTTGGTGTCTTTAGAAAATGGCCCTCAGTAGGCATTCTAAAAACTAGAAAAAAAGCTGCAGGGAACCTGGTTTCACAAAATCCATAGGTGATTCAAAATATGTTTTAATGTATTTTAATATAATTATAGGCTGTATACAGAGTAAACCATAGGGATGATCCGGGATAATAGATCATTCAATCAAATTCCAGAAATAGAATCTTCCCATATTCTTGGGTGATTCTGAACCAGAAAACACATAGTAATGGCTAAAAAGATGAATTGTATCTTCAATTTCATTAATACACCATTAGAACATAAAGTCAAACTGGGGAGATATATGCTCTGGGATCATTCAAGCCAGTGGTGGGAACTAGTGGTGTAGGGTAAAGAGGATCAAGGCTTTGGCTAGGATGATTTTTTGGAATTGTTCAACAAACAATTATATCCCCACACGTTCAAGATTAAAAGGAAATCATACATTTTTATCCCAAAACTATATAATACCTCTTTCAAATAGTATATGGCTAAATTGATAAATTTAGTGCACTTTTATCCTGATGTTTCTACTAGTGCGACCATGGAGGCACACATATTTGAATCGAGGCAATGATAGGAGATTATCTCGAATATGGTTGTGTTCTATATTAATGATTATACAGAGATGGTTAGTAGAGAGACAATAACTGAATGAGACATCTCATGATCCATGGGAGGAAGAATTATATTGAAGCTAATATGAAATGGTTGAACTCTAATGATGGAAGAAAGTAGAAGAGGGACACCTATATCCAAGGTTTTAGCAATAATCACGATTAAAAAACTAGATCAGTGAATCTTCCACTGAGACCCATGAAAAAAGAGGAATATTTCAATGTGGTTCCTTAGACCAAATAAAGTGATATTGTACATAAACCCCAAGATCATTCCATAATTTCAACAGGATGTGAAATATGAAGTTCTACTATCACAGTACTCTGTGTTTCTGTTTTCAAGACTCTTCTCAAGTGTCACAAGTGTCGTATGATTTGAGGGGGTGAGGATAGCAGAATCAGTCACATTAGTAGAGAATATCTAGCTATCCTGATTCTAGGAATTCTATGACTCATAAGAAACTATAATCCAAACAAGGAAACAATGAGTTGTGTGCAATGATGAAACAATTATATGAATCTTAACAGGTGATTGTGGATGATCAGGTTGGAACACCTACAGTGAGAGGTATGATTCTTTTGAATTCTACCTCTATTAAAGTTATAATTGATACTAGTATTTCTCATTCATTCATTTCTTCTCATGATACTGATTTTCTATGTTTAAAACTCAAGGTTATTCCATCTCTGATAAAACATCATACTCTTCTTTTTCAAAGTTAATTTTGAGCCATTATGTGTTGAGAATAATCTATAAGTGTTGATGTAGTTGAACTGAAATGGGATTTCCTGGTGTTGTAGATGGATGATAATGATATAATCCTAGGTATTTAATGGTTGTCAATATTCAAGGATCACATCAAATATTATTGTAAAATAATTATTTTCATGATTGAGGATGACACCAATCATATTTTCAATGGAGAAAGGGTTGTAAAGACAGGTGTAATGGGAATTTTGGATCGAATAGTGGGAAAATTATCCTACCAGTTGAATGTGTTGAATTTGGAATCAATGGAAAAGATGAAGGATTATAGTTTTCCAATATTCGTGGATCAATTCTGAGATTTTTTCCCAATAATTTCTCAGGTTTACCACGATTAAGAGAATTGGAGTTTATGATTGATCTACTTATGAGGAACAGTTTCATTTCCCTTCCATCTTATAGGATGGAAGATACAAAATTAAGGGATATTAAAGCATTGTTGGATTATCTAGAAACAAAGGGATTCATTTGGATGAGCACATCTCTAGGGACAATACCAATCTTGTTCGCAAATAATGAAGATGGAACTCATCATATTTGTGTCGATTATCACAAGATTAAACAAGTTATGATAAATAGTAGATATAAACATCCATGAATTGATAATATATATATTCAATTGAGGGGAGACTTTTGGTTCTATAATATTCACTTGAAATATGGATATCACCAAATATGAGTTCAAAATGAGGATATTTCAAAAAGATCCTTGAGAAGCAGATATGTCCATTATGAATATGTGGAAATTCCTTTCGATCTTACAGATAAAACAAAAAACTTTATAGAATTGATGAATCAAATATTTAAAAGATATATAGGTTTGTTTTTTGTGGTGTTTTTATGACATATTTGTGTATTTAAGGATAGCGGATGAGCATGCGAAAAACATAGAAAGAGTTTTGGAAATATTGAGAGACTATTGTTTGTATGGGAAATTATCAAAATGTAATTTTTGGATATAAGAGTTATGCATCATTACCTATGAAATTTCTAATTTTTTTTATGTTGGCCTAGATAAAATAGATGCTGTTATCTATTGGAAACCGCCAAATAATTACTTTTAAATACATTTTCCTTGGTCTAGATTGTTATTACTGATGGTTTGTCTGTAAGTTTTCATGACTATCCATGCCAATGATAGCTATGAAAAAGAAGAATGTTCCAATACACTAGATTATATAATACCAAAAATATTTTAAAGAGTTAATAGTTCTCCTTACATTTCCACTTAACTAGATATTTCAAGAATCAGGATAGGGGTACATGGTGTACTGTGATGCATCAGGAATTGAGTTGGGGTGCATTTTCATAAAAGGAGATCAAGTTGTGGGTTATGGATCAAGGTGGTTGAGGGTTCATGAGAATAATTACCCAAAACATGATTTGGAGTTTGATTCTATTGTCCATGAATTTAATATATGGCATCATTATCTCTTTGGTGGGAAATTTATTGTGTTCATGGATCATAAGTTTTTGAAACATATTTTCTCACAATAAGATTTGAATCTGAGGATAAGAATATGGATTGAGTATCTCTAGATGTCCGACATTGGATTTATGTATACATAAGCTAAAGGGAATACGGTGGTCGATGCATTAAGTATAAATTTGTATGCTCATTTGGCAAAAGAATCTTGAGATGAGTGGTAGATGATGTTGGTCCTAACTGATATTCATGTGGAATGTGAAGATCGATGTGGTGTTTTATATTTATTCTCATTTGTGGGAGTTCCTGATTTAGTAGATACAGTTTAAGAAGTATAGACATATGATATAGAATGCATGGAAATGAGTTTGAAACTCCATGGTGGGGAGCCATTGAGGGCTAGAGGATGGATGGAAGTTCAGTGTTGTGCTCTAGGAATTGGAACATTTTACCAATGTCTTATCTAGATAATCTTCTCATTACATATCACCATTCGAGAGGGGTTGTTCATATTGGAATAAAGATGATGTATAAGGTGTGGAATACACAGTTTTGGTGGAACAATATGTAACATATGATTTTGGAATTTATTCAAAGTTCTTAACTTGTCAAAAAGTGAAGGCGGAGCATCAATGACCAGTAGGTTTGTTGCAGTATTTAACCATCCCTGTAAAGACCCGTAATTTTCATCTATTTTTTTAAATATATTGGAATTTTAAGAGCCTGTGAAAATTGATGGTGTGTTATTCTGATGCCCGGAGTGCCCAAAATGAATTTCAAAACTTTTGTTCGGGTACATTCAGTAAACGTGTGAGCGGGGTTTTATAACTTTTTAACTAGTTCTCAGAATTAAAATCTGATGACAGCATTGAACTCGTAGTTCTGGTAGTCACTTAAAGAGACCATCACCTCTACCGCAGTGGATCGAGAGTGAAAGATAAATTTTGGGTTTTTTGTGAAGGAATGAAAAAAATTGTGTAACATTTTATTTTTATTTTATTTTGAAACCAACCATGGGGTGAGGACCACCTAAAATAAAACCTCTAAGGAGAGGTGATGGTGGTTGGGACCACCTGAACTAACCTCCCATGAGAGGTTATGGGTGTGGGGACCACCCGAGGCTTGAAACCTCTGGGACGCTCTATCATGTGGGGAGAAACCTCTTGATCTCCCCACTTAATTGTGCCAACCCTACCCCAATATATTATGTCAACCTAGTTAATTAATTTATCCAATTTTAGTTTTGCTCCAACAAACTAAATAATAGATAACATAATCTATTATTTTGGGCTACCTTTCATTTTGGTGGAATTGTGGGAAAAGGCTTTGTAGAGCGGAGAACTTTGGAGACTTGGGAGGTATACTCTTCTCCAACGAAGAACACTCCTCCAACGAAGAACGTCGACTTTGACTTCTTCCTCAGGACATTCTCCAATGTAGGACATCATCGACGACTGTCATTCCCTCCTCATCAACGTCAATAAATGAATGAGTTAGGGGTTTAATTTGAGTATGATTATATCCCCATGTTCTTCGATTTTTCTTCTTGAAGACTCTTCGTAATTCAAGAGAGTTATAACTGCTTGATACAACTCTAATGTGGAGATTGTTGGCCAAACAAAGAAGGCCCATTATCTCCGCAATTCTTGTGATGATTTGTGGTGTTATTCATGATGGAGGTTTGTGTGTGGGGGGGGGGGGGGGCTCGGCTATCAACTGCGACGAAGGCGACAAAGTTACCAATGCCACCTGATGGCATTCCGCCGCCCGCAGCCTCCGTGCCCCATGACGTTCCGCTGCCCACGGCCTTCGCGCCCTATGGAGATCCGCCGCCTACGGCCTTTGTGCCCTGCGGTGCTCTACTGCCGCCACCATCGGGGTCGATCCACCACCTCCAGGCTGAGCCACCACCATTGTCCGACCCACCGCTACCGAGTCGAGCCGCCACCACCATACGGGCCTAGCCACCGTCGCCGTCCGAGCCTCAACCGCCATCCGAGCCGCTGCCTCTGTCAGGACTAAGTTGTCGCCATCATCCACACCGCTACCGCCATCCAGGCCGAGCCGCCGCCTAGCAGCTGCCGCCGGGTCGAGCCGCCACCCGAGCTGCCACTGCTATCCAGGCCGAGCAGCCACCCGAGCCACTGCCGCCCTTAAGGCTGAACCACCTCGGCCGAGACTCCCCATGACCTCACGCCCTCGTGGCACCCTCCGCGGCCTCGTATCCACCCGTAGCCCTTTTCATCCCCTCGTGACCAACCGTCTCCTAACAAATTGGTTTCAGAGGAGTCTTTTCAACTATAGAACATTGGACTCTGATCTTTCTCCTTAATGACAATAGTGTTAATTGTAGTGAGTGTGGTAATCAGTTTAGGGAATCCAGTGTTGGTGCGACGACCAACCTATCCATACACCAGGACCATGACTTTTGATTTCTGACATAGTGCATGGGAAAAAATATTGCGTGTGTGTTTTCCATAGTTTTCTTTGTGATATATTAATTCATCTCACTAGGTATAACATATTGACCGTGGTGAACCTGTTTCATTGCAGGATGCCTCCACGAAAATAGCCAACTAGGGTTCTGAGAGTTATACACACTGATAGCCCACCGAGCGACGAGGCCTCGGTGCATGGCCCTCTCCCAGTAGAGGCCCAAGCGGAGGCACCAAAGGTACCATTCCCCATTGATCCACCGATGCCTCCTGCCCCAAAAGTAGATGGTGAATTCCACTTGAGCATGTTGCACAAGTTGTAGCACCAGGGACCACCTAGGTTTAGGGGAGAGATTGACCCACAGGTGGCTGAGGAATGGCTGGTGGCTTTAGTGAGAGTTTTTCGACTGGTAGGGTCTCCATCGAATCTCATAATGATCCTTTCTGCCGTCCTTCTATAGGCAGTAGCAGCCAGATGGTGAGCTCGATGCTCTAGGTTCACAATGAGGTGACGGTTTTCTAGGAAGACTTCGAGAGCCTTTTTCGGGTAGGGTTTGTCTCAGAGACTCTTCACAAAGTACTCATACAGGTGCTTCTTCATCTAAAGTAGGACTGCATGACTGTAGCTCAGTACTCAGTGAGGATCACTGAATTCTCACACTACTCCACATATATGGTGTGAGACCCTTCCTTCAGGGCCTAAACCTTCGAGCAGGGACTCAGGCGAGAGATCATGGCTTCGATGATCTCACTCAGCATCTTGATGCAGGAGGGGGTGTTAGAGCGAGCCCTCTTAGTGGAGTGTTTTCTTGCTGAGCAGTTACCAGTAGCGAGACCCACCACCAGTTGTCACATAGAGGAGTCTTTTGCAGCTTCCAGTAGACATATGTCATAGTGGTCTAATAGGACAAGACCTACAGGTGTATGACCGCATGATTCAGGATCCGTTGTGCAGGTAACCTAAGGCGGATCCAGTCATACTAGGAGCAGGCAGTGTTACACATGCGGCGGGATGGGTCACATGGCTCATGATTGTCTGACCTGTCATACAGATGGTCAGAAGATGGTCGAGGGACCGCCCAAGTAGAGATTGATGTTCGACCGAGGAGGTCCGCATGGAGCAGTACGACGTGGTAGAGAATCTGGCTGTGTAGCTGGCGGTGGGAGACATTTGAAGATGTTACCTCCACCACCACCAGGTGGTCCACCCCAAACGTAGGGAGAAGGTGGATAGGGGAGAGCTCAGTTTCAGGCATCTGAGGCTTATGATCATGGTTCTCCAGATATGATCTGAGGTACGATCTATGTCTACTCAACCTTAACAGAAATACCTATAGACACAGGTGCCATTCATTCTTTTATCGTCACTAACCTTTTTCAGAGCTCGGAGATTCCGACGGAGCTGTTGTATCGATTCTTATGGATGGATAATCATACAGGATCGGATTCGACGATTACGCACTGGGGCCGGCAATGTGAGCTTACTCTAGGAGGTGAGATCTTCGGCTGGGATCTCCTAGTAGCAGCGTTGAGGCCTTACGATGTATTCTTGGGTATGGAATGGTTATCTACAGTCCATTCTCAGAAAGACTATATTAGGCACAAAGTGAGGTGTGTCTGCATGGATGGAACCAGGTTTACCTTCACCAGAGAGAAGAAAGCTTTTACAGCGCATGATGTACTTACCCAGAGGAGGGTGCAGCTTATTACACATCAGTTGGCTAGACTTACCCTCAGAGAAGTTGATTTGTAGAACCCTAGTTATCCGGTAGTGGTGGACCAGTACATGGATGTCTTCCCTGATGATCTCTCAGGTCTACCTCCTCACAGATAGGTGGACTTTAATAATGACTTTTACCCCATCAAAACACCAATAACTACACCAGCATATCATGTGGCTCTCGTGGAGATTCGTGAGCTAGAGGTACAGCTAGAGGACTTACAGGGGAAGCGATTCATCTGGCCTAGTGTTTCACCTTCGGTAGCCCTGATTTTGTTCTCCAAAGAGGCGGATGGGAGCTTGAGACTTTGTGTCAACTCTCGGCACCTGAACCAGGTGATCATGAAGAACAAGTTCCCACTCTCGAGGATTGACGATCTCTTTGATCATCTGAAAAGAGCACGATGTTTCTCAAATATAGACATCATATCAAGCTATCACCATCTTAGAGTATAAGACGAGGATGTGTAGAAAATGACCTTCAGATGTCAGTATGACCATTATGAGTTCTTTGTTATACTATTCACTGTAAAAAATTCTCCAGTAGTGTTCATGGGATTAATGAACTTGATATTTCAGCCATACCTTGATCGCTTTGTAGTAGTCTTCATCAATGACATTCTGATCTACTCGGCTACTGAGGAGGAGCATTCCTATCATTTACTGGTAGTACTGGACACACTCTGAAAGCACCAGATTTATGGTCAGATCTCAATGTGTCAGTTTTGGATCTGCGAGGTTCAATTTCTGGGACATGTCATCTCAGAGGCTCGAGTTGCAGTGGATCCAGTGAAGATTGAGGCAATACTAGCTTGGGATCCACCCATGAGTGTGATGGAGGTACGAAGTTTCCTGGGTTTGGCTGAATACTACCGGTGGTTTGTGCCATATTTATCTAGAGTTCCATCACCTCTATCAATATTGATGAAGAAGGGGAAAACCTTCATGTGGTTGGAGAGATTCCAATAGAGTTTTCAAGAGATGAGGCAAAGGCTGACCAGTGCCCCCATCTTGAGGATTTCTGAGGAGGGCGTAGGGTACATAGTCTACTACGATGCATCAGGTAATGGGCTTGGATGTGTCTTGATGAAGGAGCGAGAAATGATCTCATATGGTTCTCATCAGCTGAGACAACATGAGAAGAACTACGCTAACCAAGACCTAGAGTTAGAAGCAGTGGTTTTCACCTTGAAGATGTGGCGACACTCTCTATTGGTCGAGTGTTTTACAGTGTACTCTGATAACAAGAGTCTCAGGTATATCTTATCTCAGAAGGACCTCAACCTGAGATAGAGATTTTGGCTTGAGTTCCTCTAGGACTATGACTTTGAGATTGTCTATACTTCTGGGAATGGTAACATTGTTGCAGATGCACTCAGCAGGAGGTATGGTATACAACTTCTAGGCGAGGCAATAAAGAAGTTTACTACTTTGTAGATAACATTTGTTGATAGAGATGGAGTATCTTTTATTTAGTCTCTTAAAGTCAGACCCCACTTATTCCTTGAGTTCGGGAGGAGCAGTGTGGGGACGATGATAGTAAGATAAGACGTGCTCAGATTTCCACAAGACAGACACTTGATGGATTTCCTAAAGGTGGGGAGCACACCATCCTTTTTAGAGGATGTTCCATGGTACCATTGTCACTTTAAGAGTAAGTGTTGAGGGAGTTCCCCACATCCTATATAGCGGTACATCTAGGAGTGGAGAAGATGTACCAGGATCTCTGATGACAGTATTTGTGGATGAGAATGAAGAAATTACTCGTAGAGTTTTTCTCTCGATGCCTCACTTCTCAGAAAGTGAAGGCGGAGAATCAGGTACCAGCATGCTTGGTTATGCATTTAGAGGTCCTAGAATGGATGTGAGAAGGGATATACATGGACTTTGTGACATGAATTCTATATATATCCAGGGGTCATGACTCAATTTGGGTGATCGTCGAATGACTCACCATGTTGGCCCACTTCCTACTGATCAGAGAGCAGGGTTCAATAGAGAACATGGGATGCCTCTATGTTCTGAAGATTGTGTGGATACATGGAGTACCCTCGACAATTGTCTCTAATATTTATGCATGTTTTACTTCCAGGATATGGAAGGGGTTGTAGGAGGATTTTGGGATGAAACTTCGTTTGAGCCCTTCCATCTATCCTCAGATGGATGGTCAGACTGAGCAGACCCTTCAGACCCTCGAGGACATGCTACATGATTTTGTCCTCGATTTCAGTTGTAGCTAAGAGGATCACTTACCGTTTTTTGAGTTTTCATACAACAAAATTTGTCACTCCAACATTGGGATGGAACATTTCAAGTCCTTGTATGGGAGACCTTGCAGATCACCTTTGTGCTGGATTGACCCATGGGAGTCAGCACTAGTGAGACCAAAGATGGTACGGGCTACCACAGAGAAGGTGCAGATCATCCGGGAGCAGATGAAGACTACACATAGAAGGAATAGGTCTTATGCCGATAGGATATGGAGACCTCTGGAGTTTGAGGATGGTGACCACATCTTTCTATGGGTCTCAGTTCGATGAGGTTTTCAGAGATTTTCCCGAGATGGCAATTTATCCCCAAGGTTCATCGGACCTTTTCAGGTCCTTAGTAGAATTGGCGATGTGGCTCACCACTTGGCTCTTCCACCACAGTTACACCTTGAGCATGAAATCTTCCACGTATCCCAGTTGAGGAGATACATGCATGACCCTTATCACATCATCGACCATGGAGAGATGGACGTCGATGATCGGGAGAATTTTACGAAGGTTCCAGTAGAGATTGAGGATCAACAGGTGAGGGTCCTTCATAGACGATCGATACCTCTAGTGCATGTTCACTGGAAGCATGGGAACCTCCAAGAGAGAACATGGGAGTGAGAGGCTTAGATTTGTGCTCAGAACCCCCACTTGTTTACCTAGTTTGAGTTGTGGCTTGCGGAGATGTAGAGCCTTGGGGTGGGGAGAATGTAATGACCCAGAATTTCCATGTAATTTTTTTAAATATATGGGAATTTTACGAGTCCACAAAAATTGACGGTGCGTGATTCCAAGGCCCGAATTTCCGGAAATGAATTTCTGAACTTTTTGTTCAGAAACATTTATTAAACATGCGAGCAGGTTTTTCTAACTTTTGAATTGGTGCTCAGAATTTAAATTTGAGGACACCATTGAACTCATAGTGCCGATATTAGCTTAAAGTGACCTTCAACTCGACCATAGTGGGTCGACAGTGAAAGATAGATTTTGGGTTTTTCGTGATGGAATAAAATAAAATAAAATGGTGTAACATTTTATTTTTATTTTATTTTGAAACCACCCATGTGTAAATTTCCCAGGTGGGGACCACCTGAACTAAAACCTCCCATGTGAGGTAATGGTAGTGGGGACCACCTGAGATAACCTTCCATGAGAGTTTATGGTGGTGGGGATCACCCGAGACTTGAAACCTATTGAAATCTCTATTAAGTGGGGAGAAACCTCTTGATGTCCCCAATTAATTGTGCCAACCCTCCCCCACATTATTATGCCAACCTAATTAATTAATTTATCCAATTTTATTTTTTTCCCAACAAAATAAATAAGAGATAAAAAATCTATTATTTTTGGATACACTTCATTTTTGTGGAATTGGTGAAAAAGTCTTAGCAGAGTGGAGAAATTTGGAGACTTGGGAGGTTTACACTTCTCCAACGAAGAACACCCCTCCAACAAAGAATGCCAACTTCAACATCTTCCTCGGGACCTCCTTCAACGTAGGAAATCTTCAAAAACCTTCGTTCCCTCCTCATAGATGTCAATAAACGAATGTGGTAGGGGATTAATTTGAGTATGATTATAGTCCCATGTTCTTCCGTTTCTGTTCTTGAAGACTCTTTGTAATTTAAGAGAGTTTATAGCTGCTTTCTACTGCTCTAATGTTAAGAGTGTTGGCCAAACTAACATGGGCCGTTTTTTCTGAAATTCTTGTGATGATTTATGGTGTTATTCATGGTGGAGGGGGGGGGGGGTCACCAATCATCCGCGGCGAAGCCACCGCTGACACCCCGTGGCGCTCCGCCGCCCGCGGCCTCCGCACCCCGCGGCGCTCTGCCGCCCGCGGCCTCCTTGCCCTAGGGATCTCCACCGCCCGTGACCTCCGTGCCCCGCGGTGCTCCCCCACCACCGTCTAAGCTTCCACTGCCATCCGGGCCAAGCGACCACCGCCGTCCAGGACAAGCTGCCTCCGAACCGCCGCAGTCCGGGCTGAGCCACAACCGAGCCACCACCGCTGGGATGAGCCGCTACCGCTGTCCTGGTCAAGTTGTTGCCGCCGTCCAAGCTGTCGCCGCCGTCCGGGCTGAGCCGCCGCCAAGCCACTACCGTCGAGCCGAGCCGCCGTTCCAGCTACCACCACTATCCATGATGAGCCACCACCCATGCTACCGCCGCCCTTCTGGCCGAACCGCCCCGACCGAGCCGCCCCATGACCTCGCACCCTCGTGACACCCTCCGCAGCCTCACGACCACCCGCCACCCTTCGCGGCCCCTCGTACCCTGACTGGTGGGACCCTGTAGGGCGGGCCGACCTGAACAGGATCAGCCGACCAAGTCGGACCACACCTTGGCCCACTACAACCCATTTACACTCTTTTTTCTTAAACTATGGCACTAGACGTCTGTTTGACAAACCTTCATCGGTGCTGGAAACCTTGAAGTGAGATGGTAACTTTTATTAAACCACACTGGTGTTTTGTATTATTATGGGGGTACGGTCAGTTTGGATCGAGCACGAATCCAACCGGGCCCCCGAGACTAAAAGGCTAATAACTCACAGACCGGGTGTCCGATTGATGCACCGTCTGTTGCGTTGAGACACTTATGACATGGAGAACCGTTGAGATACTTCTTCATGGTAAATAGTGGTAGTTGGAGAATTGACCAGTGGCTTGGGGAACAGACTCTTCCGGAGACAAGAAAGAATATTACAGGAAACCATTAGATGGCTGTGACGAGAAGAGTGCTCCTAGAGATCCTGTGCGGGTCAGCTCTTAGAGATCCTGTGAGGGTCAGCTCCTAGAGATCCGGTGTGGGTAAGATCCTAGTGATCCTGTGTGGGTCATCTCCAGCAATCTTGTGTGGGTCAACTCCTAGCGATCCTGTGTGGGTCAGCTCCTAGTGATGCTTTGTGGGTCAGCTCCAGAGATCATGTGTGGGTCAGCTTCTAGAGATTTTGTGTGGGTCAGCTTCTAGCAATTTTGTGTGGTTCATCTCCTAGAAATCCTTTGGGGTCAGATCTAAGATATCTAGTGGGGTTCAGTTCCTAGGAATTCGGTGTAGGTCAGCGGCAGAGCCTCTTAACGGAATAAGATGATTCAGAATTTATAACTAATCATCACTACTACAGTACCTAAAGATATACCTGGTGTGAGCTAAGTCAGTACCTATGTGTTTTCCTCAGGATTGAAATGGATTATTTGAAAACTCTAGTATATGTATGGGAATATACCTAAGTATGGATATCTGTTGATTTCATACTTTGTGTTTTATCCTTGGTGGATTTTGTGAGACCTTGAGGGTTTCGGGGTCCTTACCGAGTATCCTTATACTCACCTCTACACGGGGAGTGCCAACACCTTGTTGTGTTGGATGTAGATGATGGACAATGTTGACTGAGGATGAGGGTACTAGGACTGGATGGTGTTCGGATGTGTACCATACGATGAGTCAGTTCGCAGAGGAGATGGGTGGATGTGGAGTGCTGAGGAGGCAATATGTACCTACCCTTTAGGTAGGAACTACAGGGGATGATCCGTAACTGTCTTTCTCTTTCATTAGTCATATTGTATTTCATTTTTAGTTGTTCCTTTACTTTTGTGCTTGTATTACGACCCCTTTTACTTTCAGCACTCTTTTGTTTATATAGTTTTCTTGTTTTCATATCTCTATGTGTTCTTGGTTACATGAGTTTACATGTTATAAACGCAATGTCTTCCCAATTTTAGTGAACACACCTTTTGGTTCTAGTTGCCAGCCCCTGGCCTATGGAAGGCGGGCATGGTGTAGTCACGGCACAGGCCCTGGGGGACGGATCCTGACAATCCCATTATAGAAAATGGGAGCGGATAGCTACAGATTTTTTCATACGTCCCCTATGAATGGTTTGAAAACATGATTCCATATGGATGATTTAGGATCAGCTTACAAAGTCATCTTATTTCATCCCTATTCACGAAACTCACACGATAGGGGATTCATAAAAAATATATTTATGGGAAGTGTTAACGAGACAAAGAATACAACTTTCAATTATATCTAATATGGATATGAGGTTCACATATCTTCTCTAGAAAACCTTATATAAAGACATTGGGACTCAATTGACTATTAGTATGGAATATCATCCTCAGATGTATGGAAAATTTGAAAGGATGATACAAATGTTGGAAGACTTGTTATGGGATTATGTAAATGATTTTGGTGACACATGGGAAGAGAATTTTCCATTGGTGGAGTTGTCATATAACAACACCTATAAGGCCTCTATTCATATGGATCATTTTTATGTATTGGATGTTTATCCATGTCATTCTATAAATTTTTTTGTGGATACGGGTGGAACATCACTAGTTGGGACAAGCCTTGTACAAGAAACAATGGGGAATATTCAATTTATTAGAAAGAGAATGGAGGCAGCTCAGAGTCATCATAAAACTTACGCAGATCATCATTGATGGCTGTTGTTATTCACGATGAGTGATCACGTTTTCTTAAGGATTTCTCCCTGGCTTTGATATCATAGTTCTGGGAAGTAAGGAATGTTATCTCTTTGATACATAACCCCTTTCCAGATAATTGAACAGGTCGGATATGTGTCATATCAATTGTCTTTCCCACAATAGTTCAGTGCAGTGCACAATGTGTTTTATGTATCATTGTTGGAAAAGTATCAAAATGATCGTGACCATGTGATCAGGTTGGATCACATTGTCTTAGAGCCAGATGCTTCATTCTTATATACCCCAAAGCAGATTGTGGATAGTAAATAGAATGTCTTGCATGGAAAATGCATCAGCGTAGTGGGGGTTTTGTGGAATCATGGTCAGATTATGGATATGACTTGGGAATGAGAGATGGAAATTAAAGGGAAATGGTCGAAACTCTAGAAGGGAAATGGCGATTTTCTACTTTCCAGGGACATGAATACCAATCGTGGGGTGCACGTAGAACCCTCAGTTTTCGGTATGTGGACCTTTATTTATGATTTTTATGTAGATAAAGTAGGAGGGTTATGTGTGGGAGTGTTTGGGGAAACATTAAAGAGATTTTTGGAGTTTTATTCTGGTGCAATGGTGGTTCCTGGTTTGTTGAAACTATACTTCACTTGTTAGAAACTGTGCAAAATGAGGCAGGGGCTAAAAGGGATGTGCATGGGTTGCACACAGTTTAACCAAACCATACAGAATCCTAGGAGAAACCATGGGGTGTGATTCAAATTTCATAAAGAGATCTTCAGTATGGTCAATGCATGTTTTAGAATCCATGTGAACCAACCACGTGAGGACATTAATAAGACATAATTTGGAGCACTTTTAGCACAATGTTTATCTAACCATTCTACTTAAACCATGCACATGGACAAGATTAGATCCTTAAAAAGTGGATCTAACATGTTTTTTCCAATAAGTGTGTATTTTTTCCTATTATGCATCCCTAACTCGGGATTTTTGTTCCCAAAGGCCATGTAAGGTTCTCCCATCGATTTAGAGGTGATCTGGAGCCATCCCTTTGTGTATTGAAGCTCAATTCCTGTGGTATGCATTCATTCTTTATCACTCTTGATGTGTTTATTACATATACTTATTATATTCTCTAGTCTTTTTAATATACTCTCTCTATAGGTAGATATTTGGGTTTTGATTCTAAATAATAATATATTTGGGGATTTATATGACAAGGGAAAAGATCTACGGCGGGTTTGGGGAAGATTAAACCCGATTTTTAAGATGTTTTCTTGTCTTTTATCACTTTTTCCAAAACTCTTGATGTAGGTGGATTGAATATTGACTTCTCTTTATATAAATGATTTTATTTATTTCAAATTGATTACATTGTGTGTAATTGATTGTGAATTTTTTGTGTCATGATTTCTTAAAACCCTCTTGAGTGATGATTTATGGAAACATAGATATTAGGTGGTCTTCCAAAAATTGATTTAGTTTTTAGTTTTAAAATATATATTTCAAAATGGGTTTTTTTTCTAAACTCATGGAAAATGGATTAATCAAAATGTTTTCAATCAAAGGGATTGGTTTATTGAAATGGATTGACTAAAATAAATTGAATTATTTTAAGGTTTTCGTAAAAATATTGGTTTTATTGTAATGTATTAAATAAGTGTTTTTGCATGGGTTTGAAAATTATTTGTGTGTGTGATCATATAGAGTTTATAGGGACTGGTAGAAATATGACCTTTTTTCAGAGAGAAATGTTTAATGGGAAATTGGATATAATTAATCTTTGATGACTTGGTAGATCAATAGGAAACCATTAATGAGTATGGAACTGTTATCACATTGCATATATGGTTGGTATTTTGGATATGTTTAATAGAATGGTTATGCCCAATGGAACCAGATAATCTGTTTTAAATCATGGTTTTGTTTTTTTTTCTTGGAAGATATATTTTTCATGAAAATTTCTTGACATGGAACTTGTTTATGTTTGGTTATAAACTATTTTATAACTTGTTTATATTTAGTTATGAAATGTTTTTTAAATTTTAGTATATATAAAATTTTAAATAAATATTGAAAACTTTTCTATCCTATTGGCATGATTAGGGAAGTCGTTGGAGAAAACATACTTATTTATAGAAATCACCCCTCCTTTGGCACTTGGGTGATTTTTCAGATGTCATCTACCGAGACATGGGAGAAGGTAAAGTATTACACATATTTCGATATACTTCATGATAATTGGAATATTGCTGGATCTTGGAGATTGGATTATGTGGAGTTGTGTTGTATTGATGATATCTTGGAGTTTTCATAGTGTCTTCCACTATTTACTTTAATATTGTAGTATTTTGCTATGGTACTTGGGTTTTAGTATTATTTGATAAATGAAATGTTGATTTGTCTATCATTGTTCCCTCATCATATTGGTTTTTTGGATAGTTGTTTTATTCTTAATGGGTAAGTTGTCCCCCACTTGTATTGAAACCCTTCGGCATTTATTTCAACTATTTGGCATCATGGGATTTTGCTTAATACCAAGTAGCATCCTCCCACGTTATCAAGACAATGAGGAGAAGTAGGCATGTTACAAATTGTGTATCTTTTGTTCGGTCCAAAAGCATGTTTGATATAAACAATATAACCTTTTTTCATTCCTTATGGAACAAGTGGTCATCCGTTTTCTCTATTTTGGAGTTGAATTCATCTTGTCTATTCCATAGGTTGGGTTCTTATAATGGAGTAGGATTATTGGGACTTGAAATTTAGAGCATAAATAAACATAGAGAACCATTTTATGTCGAACTTCAAGTTATCAAGGAGCCCAGAACATTAGTGTTTTTGATACACTTATAGGATTTGAAATCTCATTGTCCTGGGTTTAACAAATGAAATGAGCATGACATGCATTATAGGAATGAATTCCCACTAGGATCAATTATTTTATTTTGAGTAATGATATATTTTTGGGTTCAATGTGTTTCATTTTCAAAAGGATGAAATTATTTTCAAATGAATGATTTTAAAACAGAACATGATTGTGGTATTTAAAAAATATTTTGATTATCAAAAGTAAGCATAAATATATTAAAAAAAGTTGAACATGGGAAATAATGATTTGGGAATGAAATTTTGTGATAGTTAATGTCAACAAATTTGAAATATAAATCCTTCAGTTGCTAGAGAGTGAGACCTATGATGTTTTTGGTTTGTTTAGGAAATGGAACCATGTAGACATTATCGAAACTAGGTAGAAGAAGCTATGGAGAACGTGGTTTCACCAGACCCATAGGTGAACCAACAACTGGTTCTATGTATTGATAAATAATTTCAGACTATTGACATAGGGAACTAGAGGGATGAGCCAAGACAAGTGGTTCATTCAATCTAATTATAGAAATAGAATCCACCCATCTTCCATGGAGATTATGAACCAAAAAATCCATAGGAATAAATGAAAAGGATGAATCATATATTTGATTTCATTAGTACACTAGTAGAGATAAAATTCAAAATGGTGATGTATATGATCCAGGATATTGCATGCCCATGGTGGGAACTAGCGGTGCAGGCCAAGTAGATCAAGTCCTTGGTTAGGAGGATTTTGAGGAATTTACAAACCAAAAATTCTATCCCTACACGTTCAATATTCAAAGGGTGACCGAATTTTTCAGCCTGAAATTTGAGAATATTCGTATCACAGAGTGTGAAGCTAAATTCATGAATTTTGTGTACTTTTTACCAATTGTATCTACTATTTCATCCTTTAAGGCACTCATATTTGACTTGGGTCTTCTGTAGGAGACTCACTCGAAGATTGTTGTGCTCTATATTACTGATTTTAAAAATATGGTCAATAGAGAGATGGTGGCTGAATGAGATATGTCAGGATCCATTGGATGAAGAATTATGTTGATACCCCAATGAAATAGAGGGACCTCTAATGATGGAAGCATGCAGAAGAGGGACACCCACTTCCAATGGGTGACCATGAATCAAAATCAGAAATATGGATCCATGAATCTTCCTTTCTCGACTCACGATGAATGGGAGATGTTGAAAATGTGGTTCCTTCAACCACATGAAGTGAGTGTGTACAACACCACCAAGATCATACCATAATTGCAACAATATGGGACATATGAAGTGATGTTGTAGCTATAACACTCAGGCATTTTTGTGAAATATTTTCTTTAATAATTTTTTTTCATCAGTATATTTCTTTTCACACAATTGTGATTTTAAACAAACTACAAGACACATTTAATATAAAATTATCATTATATACAAGCCGTTAGGTTAGCGGTAATATTTATAACTAACTTATGAAAATGCCTTATGAATTTATTGGATATTAATTATTTATAAAAAATATAAATCCATTAAATATTTTTATTTTTTTGATTAAATTACTTTTTGTAATGAAATTAATGAAATATATATATATATATGTGTGTTATATACTCAATAAAACATTTTTTATATTCATCCAATGGATATTTTAGTTACAGGATTTGAAAAAAATCCTAATTTATGTTTAAGAACCATTTTTAAAGGTTAATTTTTATACCTTTGAATGAGTAACCCATTTTAAATTTATATTTTGACACATTAATAATCTCTATATGAAAACAGAAACATGTTATTTTTAATCGGAGTAAAAAAATTTATTTGGATAAATTTATGATATTCTTCAGATAACATTCATGTTTTTATGAATAGTATAAATATTCTGAATTTTAATTAAAAACAATTTTTTCAGTCAGATAATTTATGTGGATAAATTATAATATTGAATGATTTTAATGTACAAATAGAATATATTTTTACTATTTAAAATAATGTATGACATTATCATTAATCTTATATTGAATTCATAGGTAAAAAAATATCAATCCTTTGCAATGTTTTATTTAACACCCCAAGATTTCATAGTACGTTATCTCATTAAAGTAATTCAATAGCTTGTGCTACAGGCGACACCGAGTTCAAGAACACCACAACTTACCAAACTAGCCGTTCAAAAAGTGGTTATGAATAGTATTAACTGCATTTTGAATCTTATATACACTATATAATTATAATATCCTTATTATGTGTTTCTTAGACTTAATATAAGAACAAATTCATTTTTCTCCAGATAAAAGAAGTTTTTTTCCAAAAATGAAAAATTATAATCTTTTAATGGAGAACCATTTTTTAAAAAAATATTTGAAACTTTTATACATTAAATTTAATGAAATTAAATTCTTTTTTAGAAGCGGGACATAAAAATTTAGTTTGGACAGATTTTTGGTACTTTTCTGATAAGTTTCATATTTTGATGAATAGTAAAGTACAATGTTTTAATTGAAATCAAATTTTTCAATAAAAATAATTTATAGTGTTAAATTATGAATTTGAATGGTTTGAGTTATAATTAGAATATATTTTTATAATTTAATAAAACATAGGCCATTAATAATAATTTCAGATTTAAATTTGACATAAACACAAGTCAATTTTTTGATAGTTTTTACTTTTTAAAAAACCAGCCTTTGGGTTTTGATAATGGAAATTAATTTTAAATTAATAAATGATACTTATATGTTTTGAATTTGGTAAAATATACTTCATTTTTGAATTTGTAATATCTAAATTATCTTGGGGGTGAATTTTTGGTATTATTCTGGAAACATTCAATTTTTGAGGAATAGGGAAAGACACTGCGTTATTATTTAAAAAAGACTTTTTATTTAAATAATTATTTATTTTATTTAAATTTATTTTAAGTAAAAATAGATATATAATACCTATATATGTTCAATGTAATTCATTAGAGTCATTTTATAATAAAATTAGATGTATAAAATTTTATAGAACATTTTACTATCTTTTAGCAACCTTCTAGGAGCATTTACAAATTTGTATAATACATAATTTTACCACATCTATGAGATGAATTTTAAAAATCAGAGAGACACAGTTGAAATTATTAAATACAATGTGGTTCAATAAGATGAAAATAATTTTTGGTGAATAGTAACAGTTGACATTTATTTACCACGGCTAAAAGTAAATTGGGTAATTAAGGGTAAAAATATTATTATAATTACCCGTACACATGTCCTAATTCTATTGGATAAGTATAATTCATCAAAAAAAACCTTATGAATAAAATATGACCCCCTTTGGTCCACTTGGAAATGATGAAAACATTGATTATTATTTTATTTAAAGAATAGTTAAAAGAGTTAAACCCAATTTTTAATGACTAAACCATTTTTAATATAGGGTTATACATAGTAAATATTTACTCTTTAT
This sequence comes from Viscum album, assembly GCA_963277665.1. NCBI lineage: Eukaryota > Viridiplantae > Streptophyta > Magnoliopsida > Santalales > Viscaceae > Viscum > Viscum album. The sequence goes on from OY728138.1 coordinate 559,999,268, forward strand.
ATTCATTAGAAATCTAGAATAATTTCCTTAATAATTGTATTTTATATATAATTTTTATAAATTAAATAATTTAATTTATTTATGATGCAATGATGATGAAATAATTAACTTATTAATGAATGATTAAAATAATTGATATTATAAATATCCAAATAAATGTTATTTGAGACTTTTTATTAATTAAAATAATTTTCAAAGTTAATATTACATGTTAGGGTCGGTTAAATAAATTTTATTCGAAGTGATAAAGTTTTTATGGATTTCAAAAAAATCAAATACTAAATAGTGTCAAAAATGACATAATTGAGTTCTTAAAACAAATATTATATTATTAATTGATATAATTTTCCTAAAAATATATGGTTCGACCAAATGACATAGATATGGTTATATATATTAATAATTAACCACATGGGATTCTATTGGATTGTTATATTATGTTTATTAACAATATAATATAAAAATACTAAGTGACCTGGTAAATGTAAAACTATTTAACTAAGAGTTAAATCTAAAAGATAAGGTTAATATAAGGACCTAAACCTATCTAAAAACTATTGGTTGAGAGGTTTTAGACCCATCCCCCCCTTGAAATTTAAATAAATCAGTTTTGAGCCATTAGATACCGAATATTATTTTATTATAAAATAATATTTCAATATTTTCTTAAAGTGACCCTCACCTCTCTTACAAAAGGGCAATTCCCTTTCTCTTAATTTCACACCTCAAAAGCCTTTTTTCTCGGAAAAACAATACCAAAATATCTTCCCAACATTTCTCTCTTAATCCTAGAGGCCTTAATTTTGTTATAAAGCCAATCTATGGAGCCCTTTTGATCAAATCAAAAGGAAGAACCCGAAGAAGAGGTAAATATTTCATCACCTCTTCCAAGTTCTTTCCATCTTCCACTTACTCTTTCCTTGCTGTTTCCATTCTAAAATAATAACTCAAGTATGTTCTATATAATATGATTTTATTATAAAAATTGTACAACCACACTCATTATTCTATCCATCCTCTAAATGAAAAAGTCACCATACATGCGTATGTACGGATTACCGTCTCCACATCGCGGTGTAGTTTGTTATCCAAACACTTCATTATTTGGATGGGTATAATAATGAGTATAAATTATATAAATAATAAATATAACATGTTAATTATTCTTTATATATGTTATAAAATCCAGTTACATACTATTTCACTATCAATATATTGATATTGTCGCTCGTGCGTACGTACGGATTACCGTCTCCACGAAGCGATGAGATTTATTTCCACGTTCACCATTCAACGATGATTATAAAAATATATATTATTAATAATTATGTAATATAGGAACTAATAATGCTACTAGATATATATATATATAGAAATATATATATTTATGTATGTACTTACATATATCTTATTCCCTTACTTCTGTTCAATACGATATGAAAATTAAAACAATGTTTATGTGTACATACGGCCTTTCGTATCCATAAAAAGTGCCTCCAGTTTCATATATCTATCTATTAAAAATATTTATATTCTAAATATATATTATATATAAATCAATTTTTATATTCATTATGTTTTTAAATCATGATCTAAATGATACGATCAAGAATAACATGTTCAAACGCAAACGATAAAGAAAGAGATTATTACCTGAAATGTTAATTTAACATGGAAATCATTATTAAATGGGTAGTATAAAGGAATAAACACTACTGAAAAAACGACCTATACCCACGGTTCAAAACCGTGGGTATAGCCCCCAAAACCGTGGGTATAGGCTATACCAAAGGTTTGGGGAACCGTGGGGCTGAGTGGCGTCGGTATAGGGGTCTCACCCTATACCCACGGTTTAGCAGAACCGTGGGTATAGCCTTTTCAAAGGGAGGACCACGCTGCTCCAGCGTGGCACACACCAATCCCCACGGTTTCCAAACCGTGGGGTATTAAAAATCAGAATTGGGGCGCTGCTGGAATTTGAACCTGCAACCCAGCCACGCCACACTACCGCGCCTCACCACAAGACCAACGCACCTATAATTTCTATTTGTTAGATATGCATATATCTACAAATATATATTAATATAATCCACATATTTCGAATGACAGGAAATAAATTCAAAATATTCGCCTGGGAGGATTTGAACCCGCGACTCGCGCGGAATTTGAAGGGGAATATGGAACTCATGACCAACTCGGCTAATCTAATATTATTAACATTTCAATCTGGTTATTTACTTATACTAAAAATAATCAAATATCTGAAAAATAAAAAGATACCGAGATTCGAACACCGGTTTTTCATATACGAGACATAGACTGAACCAACTAACCCAGCGAAATTATTGAACAAAAACCTTCACTCTATATAATTATATTAATTTGAAATCATCTTCCCTCCAAAACAAAATTCACTCCTGCGGGAATTTCCCCCCCGCCATAATAAGTAAAATCTATACCCACGGTTTTGGAAAACCGTGGGTATAGGTCTTGTAAAAAAAAACCCCTATCCCTACGGTTTTTTAGAACCGTGGGCATAGGTCTCTATGACAATCCCTATACCCACGGTTTTACCAAAACCGTGGGTATAGGTCTTCAAAATTAACCTATACCCACGGTTTTTCCGAGAACCGTGGGTATAGGGGACCTATACCCACGGTTTTCCAAAACCGTGGGTATAGGTTCCTATACTAACCCTATACCCACGGTTTTGGGAAACCGTGGGTATATGGGTGTTCTATACCGACAGTTTTGTGCAAAACCGTGGGTATAGACCCATTTTCCAGTAGTGAAATGAATCACTTATGATATAATGAATATGAATATGTTTCTGGTATAATTTAAAAACATACTATGGTCATTATACAGAAGGTTAAACGTACCATCGACCAAAGGAATGTGCAAGGTAAGAGTAAATTTTACAATCTCTTTATAATCTGAGGATGTTTTTACATAATTTATTACAGGGAAATATTTATTATCCATGTCCATGTTTTACAAAAGAGTTTTCAAAGGGATTATTTTAATGGACTTTTTTATATAAACATAATTTTAAATATTTTAATGATTTATTATTCTAATCCTTTCTCATTAATGTCCATGTGTTCAAAATGGATTTAAGGATCTATTTATATGGACATTAATGTTTTAAAATGTTAATTGCATTAAAAATATTCAAAGTTGTATGGGAAAAATTCATTCAAAAATGTCATTAAATGTCTTCATTTCTAAATTTTGTGATTTTTAAATGTTTTCATCAAAAAGGTATATTTCTCTCAAAGAGTTTTACAAATCATTTTCATCTATGTCAACATCCTTTGATAGATTTTACACTTATTTTAAGTTGATTTATTATGATAAAAATCTTAGATATTGTAATGAAGGTTTTGTAACATGTTTGACTATGGATATGTTATTTTTATACAATTCATGGTTTATGGAAAAATTATTGACACTTTATATGCTAGTTTTAATATGAATGTTTTTGTTATGTTTCATCCTTTTCATATGAGGAATGTATTGGAAATAGTATGTAATGGGTGGAGCCCTCTATAGATCCTTGATGCATCGATCGATTTCATGAGACTATAATATGTTTAATTGGCCGAGGCCTTTCCCAATTTGATATATGGTTTCAGATGAGGCCTTAATCATTTTTAAATGTCTTGGCTGAGGCCCTGTCAAAATGTTTTAGAATTTCTGGAATTATACATTCTATCATTATGAAAACAATATTGATGGATCTTGTGGTTATTCGAATAGTATAATACCCATGACTATGTTTTATAATGGTATTATTTTCCCACCTCATAATTCCACCATAAAGTTGTCATGTTTATTATTTGTAAATGCACATGTTTTTAATTACTCACCTTGAATATTGTTTATGTTTTCTTCCGCTAAATTTTTTACCCTTATTGAGCATCTAAGATCACCCCTATCTTTTGTTTTATTTTCCTAGGATTTCCTAGAGGTGTATTATGACTGATCTGTAGGGATAGTATAAGGGATATGAATGTGGTCAATTGTGACAATGTTATTGTTTTTCATTTTATAATGCAATGTAACATTCATGTATGTAATCTATTTCCAAGATTTCTAAACTGATCTGTCTTTTGGGAAATGATTACCTTGTATCATGCCAATGTATTAAAATAGTGCACCAACTCTAGGATTCTAGGGTTGAGGCATTATAGTTGGTATTAGAGGAAGTTTAAAAATAACCTTGGAAACTAGATTTAGAAAAATATGATTATAGAACATTACCCTAAGATACACATTGAGGATTAGCATAGACGAAAATCTTAGAATTTTGGTAATATAGAGATTTTGTGAATCTTCCAAAAATACATACCTATTTGGATACGATCAGGTAGAGGCGGCTCTGGCACAGAAGTACCTAGGAGTGAAAACACTGACAAGGAGTTTTGGGCTTGTCCTGGTGTATCTGGGTACACGACAATGAGCCTTGCTGCACTCTTGGTTATGACACTCCCGGGGGATATGCTTAGGATAATTCAAATTTTCTTTAAAAGCCATTATGAAGGAGTTAGGAGTAAATACCTCCTAAAAGAAATTTTTTTTGGATTATAGATTATATTCTTAATATTTTCAATTTATGTTAAGTATTTTACAAGTTTGGAATTATGCATTGTGATTCCTAAACTAACCCAGTGTATGCCATTGTTTAGAAATTGTGCCCTCTATATGGAATAAGAACTCCAGAAAAACACATGATCCAAAGATTAAGAAGGATCATATCATTCATGGTATTAAACCCAAATTTATTAGGGAAATAGTATCCCACGTATTCTTATCACATGAAGAAATAATATCATGTGTTAATAAGATATGTAATGAATTCTCTGAGTGCTATGGATTTTAAGGGAAGCAAGAGAAAAAAGGATGTTAGAGAGAATGATGGATAAAGGGAAGAGGGGAAAGAAGGATTTTCCCATATGTGATAACTGTGGAAAGAATCACCTTGGAAAATTCTTGAAGGGAAAGTGAGTTTGTTATAAGTGTGGAGAAAAAGAACACCAAGTAAGTTATTTTAAGGGTAGGAAAAAGTTTTCAAATGTACAAGACTTCATCTGCAAGGAGTTGGGACACTACTCCAATCAATTCCCAAATCATCAGAGTATGCCCAAAATGATGATATTAGATAATAATAATGTTATGATACTTCGAAATATGGAGGCAATTGACTAGTGTTATTATTTTTATGTTAAAGAATTATTTCATTTGAGTGTTGTATCAACGATGTACCAGTTATATGAATTATGGAAATAAATAAGGATTGTACTTCTATACTATTTCATTAAGGATTTGATATTGTATGGTACCAGGTAATGTGACCCAATTTTAGGTTAATAATTTGGAAAAATACATGGTTGATGGAAAGGTAAATCAAAATATGGTCCTGATTCTAAGGGAGTGAATTTGGAATAAGAGGTGGTTGATTTGGGTAAATTATATTGTATACTATTGACTAACTTGGAATTGATTAATGTTTTGTTTATTCCATCATTGTTGGAATATTAAAATTTTTTAGATATAAGGAATATATCTAGTATTCTATAATGAATAAGAGAGAATGAATTTAATCAATAAGGTTTTATGGTATTTCAGGGTGTTACCATGATTTAAAAGAATAAATGATGAATCTATTCATATGTTATTACGTGGAAAAAGAGATCTTCATTTTTTTACCATCCTTATAAATTTTGGACTGTGAGTTTGGAAAGAAGTATTTTGGATATGTATAAAGGTAGGATTTGATTAAGTTTGACATTGGATACTATTGTTAAGTTTAAATCATTCCTTGAGATTATTTTTTTATTATCATAAAAACAAAATCTTTAAGGTCGGGCAACAACTCGTCGTGTATGGCATGACCACAAGACTTGAACTCGAAACAGAAGGGTAAAAGGGTGCATCACCCACCACTAGAATACGTGAAGTCCTAGTTTGTATAATGTATTTTTTATAAATAGTCTAACAAATGAATTAAAAAGTAATTTTTTTGGAACCCTATATGATTAGAATAAATAGAATATTTTTTGAATTATAATATCTTTTGGAGTGAACGATGAGTTTGTGGTAGGAATTAGTTGAAGGATGAAACAATTCTTGTCAATAATATATTTTTTTCTCTTATTCTATGAATAAATTAATTCTTAAACTTTAGGGAAGAGATCTTAAAACAAAAAAAGTGTAATCCTAAAAACTTATGTTTTGTTGAACTAATGATATTTTAAATCATCATAGATCGATGGCTTTGAGGCCCTCAATTGTAAACTTGTTTGTGATTTATGACCTTAATAATTCCATATAAATATTTACATTTTTCCTCAAATTATGTGTCTCTAAATTCCACCAATGTTCTCTTAATCTAGATCATTATTTGGGGGTGAATTTTTTATTTATCTGTCACTCTTATTAAGACTAAATTTTATTGAACCAATTTCCGATGTGGGTTTTCCACAAAAGAAAATTTTCTATTTTAAACCTATTATTTTCAAAGAACAATTTGAAATTGTGAGGACTCAATTTATTAGAGGAAGGGATAATGTAACACCCCAAGATTTCATATTATGTTATCTCTTTAAAGTAATTCAATAAATAGCGCTACATGTGACACCGACTTCGAACGCACCACAACTTACCAAACTAACTGTTCAAAAATCTATTTTGAATAGTATTAACTGCATTTTTAATCTTATATACTCTATATAATTTTGACATCAATTTTATGTGTTTCTTATACATAATATATGAACAAATTCATTTATTTCAAATAAAAGATGTATTTTTCTAGAAATAAAATGTCATATTCTTTTATGGAGAATCCTTTTTAAAAACAATATTTGAATCTTTTATATATTAAATTTAATGAAATTTATTTTTTATTTAGAATAGGGACATAAAAATTTAATTTGGACCAATGTTTGGTAGTTTTCTGATAGCTTTCATATTCTGATGAAAAGTGAAGAATACAACGTATTAATTGAATTTTTTTATCAAAATAATTTATAGGGTCAAATTATGAATTTGAATAGTTTAAAGTATAATTATATTAAATTTTTATCATTTAATACAATGTAGTTCATTATAAGTAATTTCAAATTTAAATTTGACAAAAACACTTTTCAATCTTTTGATAGTTTTTACTTTTTAAAAAACCATCTTTTTGGTTTTGATAACGAGAATTAATATTAAATTATTAAATTAAACTTTTATGTTATGAATTTGGTAAAATAGACTTCATTTTTTGAATTCGTAACATCAAAATTATCTTGGGGTGAATTTTTGTAATTTTTCTGGAATTTTTCAATTTTAGATGAATAGTGAAATACACTACTTTATTATTTAAAATAGACTTTTTATTTAAAAAATTATATATTTTATTTAAATTTAATTTAAGTAAAAATAGATATATACTACCTATATAATTCAAATTTAATTCATTGGAGTCATTTTACAATAAAATTAAATGTATAAAATTTTAGTTTAACATTTTACTGTCTTTTACCCACATTATAGGGGCATTTACAAATTTGCATAAAAAATAATTTTACCACTAATGTGAGTTGATTTTTAAAAATAAAAGAGGCACCATCGACATCATTTAGTAAAATATTGTTCAATAAGATGAAAATAATTTTTTGTGAATAATAACTTTTGACTTTTATTTACCACGGTTAAAAGTAAATAAGGTAATTATGGGTAAAATATATATTATAATTACCCTAAAACATGTCCTAATATTATTAGATAAGTATAATTAGACCAAAAACAACCTTAGGAACAAAATATGACCGCCTTTGGTCCACTTGGATAAGATCAAGACATTTATTATTATTTTATATAAATAATAGTTAAAAGAGTGAAATTCAATGTAGAATAACTAAACCATTTTTTATATACGATTATACACAAGATAAATTTGACTATAAATATTAATTAAAAATATAAAAAAATTCCTACATAATTTTATTTTATTTATAATTTTTAATCATTAAATAATTTAATTTATTTATAACACAATGATGATGCAGTAACTATCTTATTAATGAATGATTAAAATAATTGATATTATAAATATCCAAATAAATATAATTTGTGACTTTTGATGAATTCCACTATTTTTATAGGATAATATTAAATATTAGGGTTTTTTAAATAAATTTTAATTGAAGTGGTAAAGTTTTATGGCTTTCAAAAAAATAAAATGCAAAATAGTGTCAAAATTGACATAATTGAGTTTAAAAAAAATATTATATTATAAATAGATATAATATTCCAAAAAATATAAGGTTCAGACAAAAGAACACAAATAAGGTTATATATGTTATTAATGAACCACAAGGGGTTATCTTGTCTTGTAATAGTATGTTTATTAACCATATAATATAAAAATACCAAGAGACACGGTAAATGTCAAACTATTTAACAAAGAGTTAAGTCTAAAAGATAAGGTTAATATGATGACCTAAACCTATCTAAAACCTATTGGTTGTGAGGTTTTCAACACATCCCTACCATATAATTAAAAATATTCATTTTTGGGCAATTATAAACTGAAAATGATTTTTTTATAAAATAATATTTGTATCTTTTCCTAAAGTGACCCTCATATATCTTATAAAAGGGCACATCCCCTTCTTTAAATTTCACACCTCCAAAGCCTTTTGGCTCGGCCAAAACCTTCCCAAATCCCCACCCTACTTTTCTCCCTTCATCCTAGATACCTTCCTTTTATCCGAAATCAAACCTATGGATCCCTTTTGATCAAATAAAAATGAAGAACCCAGAGAAGAGGTAAATATTTCATCACCTCTTTCAAGTTCTTTTCTTCTTCCACCAACTCTTTCTTTGCTGTTTCAATTATATAATAATAACTCTAGCATCTTCTATATACAATTATGTTATTATAAAAATGGTACAACTATATTCATTATTCTATCCGTCCTATAAATGAAAAATTCACCATACGTGCGTACGTACAGATTACCGTCTCCACATTGTGGTGTAGTTTGTTATTCAAACACTTCATTATTTGGATGAGTATAATAATGATTATAACTAATGTAAATAATTAATATAACATGTTAATTATTCTTTATATATGATATACCATCTAATTACATATGATTTCACCATAAATATAATGATAATTTTTCTCTTTCGTATGTACGGATTACCATCTCCACGAAGCGATGAGATTCATTCCCACATTCACCATTCAATAATGATTATAAAAATATATATTATTAATAATAATGTGATATATGAGATAATAATTCTACCAGAGATATATATATATATATATACATGTATGTATTTATTTACTTAAATATATCTTATTCACTTACTTCCGTTCAATATGATATGAAAACACAAACAACCTTTATGCGTACGTACGACCTACTATCTCCATAAATAGTGCCTCCCATTTCATATATCATTCTATTATAAATATTTATATTCTAAATATATATGATATATAAATTAATGTTTATATTCTAGAATAATTCAAATCATGATCTAGATGATACGATCAAGAATAACAAGTTAAAACACGTACGATAAAGAAAGTTATTATTATCTAAAATATTAATTAAAGATGTAAATCAATATTGAATGGTTAGTATAAAGTAATAAATGAATCATGTATGGTATAATAAAAATTAATATTGTTATAGTATAACTTCATAACATACTATGGCCATTATATAGGAGGTTAAACATACCCTTGACCCAAAGAAAGTGCAAGGCAAGGGTTAATTTCACTATCTCTTTATTATCCGAGGTTGTTTTTACATAAGTTTTCACTGGGAAATATTTATTATCGATTCCCATGTTTCATAAAAGAGTTTACTAAGTGATTATTTTTAAGGGAATATTTTATTAAAACATCACTTTAAATGTTTTAAATATTTATTCTTCTAATCCTTTCTCATTAATGTCCATGTGTTCAAAATGGTTTTAAGGATTTATTTATATAGACATTAATGTTTTAAAATTTTAATTCCTTTAAAAAGTAAAAATGTGGTGTGGAAAAAATTGATTCAAAAATTTATTTAAATATCTTCCTTTCTAAATTGCGTGACTTTTAAATGTTATCCTGGAAAAGGGATATTTCTCACAAAGAGTTTTAAAAATCATTTACATCTATGTCAACATCCATTAAAAGATTTTAAACTTGTTTTAAGTTTGTTTATTTTGATACAAATCTTCCATATTGTATTAAATGTTTTGTGATATGTTTGAATGTGGATTTATTATTTTTATACCATTCATGGTTTATGGATAAAGTGTTGACATTTTTTATTATAGTTTTAATACAAAAGTTTATGTTATGTTTCAACCTTTTCATATGAGGAATGTATTGGACATAGTAAGTGATAGGTGGAGCTCGCTATAGCTCTTTGATGCATCAGTATGTCTCTATAGACATTTAGAAGTTTAATTGGCCAAGGCCTTTTCAATTTTATATATGGTTTTGGCCAAGGAATTAATCAATTTAGACATCTTGGCTTAGGCCTTGTCAAAATATTTCAGAATGTCTGGAATTATACATTCACTCATTATAAAAATAATATTTAAGGTTCATGTGGTTATTCGACTATTAGAATACCCATGACTATGTTTTATTATAGAATTATTTACTCAGCTCATATTTTTGCTAAAAAGTGTTCATGTTTATTATTTTTAAAGGAAAGAGGTTTCAATTATTCACCATGCCTATTGTTTTTGTTATCTTCCACTAAATTGTTTACCCTTACTGAGATCTGAGCTCACACCATTCTTATGTTTTATTTTCCTAGGATTTCAAAGATGTGTACTATTTATGACCTTCATGGATAGTTTAAGGGATATGAATGTGGTCAATTGAGACAATGTTGTTGTTGTTTTTCAATTTTTAATGTAATTTAACATTCATGTATGTAATCTATTTACAGGACTTCAAGACTGATCAGTCATTCGAGACATGATTTCCATATATCATGCCAATGTATTAAAATAATGCATCAAATTTGGGCTTCTAGGGTCAGGGCATTACATTTTGTATCAGAGGAAGTTTAACAATAACCTTGTAAACTAGATTTAGAAAACTCTTATTAGAGAACATTACCCTAAGATAGACATTGAGGATTAGCATAGAAGAACATCTTAGAATTTTGGTAATATTGAGATTTTGTTAATTTTCCAAGAAATACATACTTGTCTAGATATGGGCGGGTAGATGCGGCTCTGGAACAGATGTAACTAGGAGTGAAAACACTGACAAGGTGTATCGGGCTCGACCCAGGGTATCCTGGTACACGACAACATGCCTTCCTGCACTATTTTTTATGACACTCATGGGGGATATGCTGATGATAATTCACATTTTCATTACAGACAATTATGAAGGATTTTCTAAGTAAATACCTTATAAAAGAAAACATTTTATGATTATATATTATATTCATAATATTTTCAATTTACATTTGGTATTTTACATGTTTGGAAATATGCATTGTGACTCCTAAACTAACGTAGTGTATACCATTATTTAGAAATGGTGCCCAGTAGATGGAATAAGAACTCCAACAACATGAATGATTCAATGATTAAGAAGAACCATATCTTTCATTGTATTAAACCAAAATTTAAAGTGGAAATAGTCTCCCATGTATTCTTATAATATGAATAAATAATATCATGTGTTAATAAGATAAATAAATAATTCTCTCAATTTTATTTCTATTAAGGTATGTAAGAGAAGAAAAGGATTGTAGAGAGAAATATAGATAAAGGGAAGAGGGGAAAGAAGGATTTTCTCCTATGTGATAACTCTGGAAAGAATCACCTTGGTAAATTTTTGAAGGGAATGTGATATTGTTATAAGTGTGGAGAAAAAGGACACCAAGTACATTATTTAAAGGGTAAAAAAAAGTTTTCAAATATACAAGGCTTCATCTGCAAGTAGTTGGGACACTACACCAATCAATGTCCAAATAATCAGAGTATGCCCAAAATTATGCTATTGGATAGTAATAATGTTATGATACTACCACAGATGAAGAGGAATTACTAGTGTTATTATGTTGTTATTAAGGAATTATTTAATTTGAGTGTTGTATCATTGATGTATAGGTTATATGAATTATGGAAATAAATAAGGATTGTACTACTGTACTATTTCATTAAGGATTTGAGATTGTATTATACCAAGTAAAGTTACATAGTTTCAAGTTAAACTTTTTGAAAAATAAATAGTAGAAGGAAATGTAAACCATAATATGGTCTTGATACTGAGGTGTTGATTTAGGAATAAGAGATTATAGAATTGGCTAAATCATATTGGATACTCTTGACTACCTTGGAACTGATTAATGTTTTGGTTATTCCACCATTGTTGGAATACTCAAATTTTTGGATATAGGGAATATATCAAGTATTATATAAGGAATAAGAGATCATGAATGCAATTAATATATTATTATGGTAATTTAGGGTGTTACCTTGTTTTAAATGAATACATGATAAAGCTATTCATATGTTATTACATGGAAAAAGAGATATTCATTTTCATTAACTCGCTTATAAATGTTGGACTAAGAGTTTGGAATGCAGTATTTTGGAGAAGTATAAAGGTAGGAATCAATTAAGTTAGCCATTGGATACTATTTTTAAGGTTCAATCATTTCTTAATATTATTTTAGTATTGTCATAAAATGGACAACCCGGAGGTCGGGCGACAACCCATCGCGTCCGGCAAGTCCGCAAGACTTAAACCCACAACCGAAGGGTGACAAGGTTGCATCACCTACCACTGAAATAGGTGATGTCCGGGTTTGTATAATATAGTTTTTTTAAATATAATGACAAATGAGTTATAAATCAATTAATTTTGGAACCCTATAATTTTAGAATTAATGGAATATATTTGAATTCTATTATCTTTTGGAGTGAAAGATGAGTTTCTGGTAGGAATTAATTGAAGGATTAAACAGTACTTGTCAAGTATATATTTTTTCTCTAATTCAATGAATAAATTAATTAATAAACTTTAGTAAAGAGATATTAAAACAAAGAATGTGTTATCCTAATACCTTATGTTTTGTTGAATTGATGATATTTTAAATCATCATAGATAGATGGGATTGAGGCCCTCAATTGTACATTGGTTTGTGATTGATGACCTCAATCACTCCATATAAACATTTATGTTTTCCTCCAATTATGTGTCTATATTTTCCACCATTGTTCTCCTAATCGAGATCATAATTTTTTGGTGACCTTTTCATTTCTCTTTCTCTCTTATTTAGAATAAATTTTATTGAACCAATTTCTGATGCGGGTTTTCCACAAAGGTATTTTTCTATTTTTAACCATTTATTTTCGAAGAACAATTCCAAAATTTGAGGAGGAAATTTATTGAAGGAGGTAATAATGTAACACCCCAAGATTTCATAGTACAATATTTCATTAGATTAATTCAATGGTTTGCACTACACGTGACACCGAGTTCTAGCGCACCACAACTTATCAAACTAGCCGTTCAAAAAGCGGTTATGAACAGTATTAACTTCATTTTGAATCTTATATACTCTATATAATTTTAACATCCATATTATGTGTTTCTTAGACATTATATAACAACAAATTAATTTTTTCCGATAAAAGATGTATTTTTCAAAAAATAAAATTTTACCGTCTTTTAATGGAAAATCCTTTTTAAAACCAATATTTGAAACTTTTATATATTATATTTAATGAAATTAAATTATTCTTTAGAATCAGGGCATAATAATTTATTTTGGAGAAATTATTGGTACTTTCTTGATAACTTTCATATTTTTATGAATATTGAAGAATACAATGTTTTAATTGAATTTTTTTAATCCTAATAATTTATAGTGTTAAATTATGCATTTTTTTGGTTTGAAGTATAATTAGATTACAATTTTTTTTCATTTAATACAATTTATGTCATTATAACTAATTTCACATTTAAATTTTACATAAACACATGTCAATCTTTTGATAGTTTTATCTTTTTAAAAAATCCGCATTTTGGTTTTGTTAACGGGAATTAATTTAAAATTAATAAAATATTATTTTATGTTTTGAACTTTGAAAAATAGACTGCATTTTTTAATTTAGAATATAAAAATTTGCTTTGGGTGAAGTTTTTGTATCTTTCTGGAAACTTTCAATTTTTGATGAATAATAAAAAACACTTCTTTATTATTTAAAACACACTTTTTATTTAAACAATTATTTATTTTATTTAAATTTAATTTAATTCAAAATATTTAGATAATAACTATATAAGTTTTATGTAATTCATTAGAGTAATTTATTAATAAAATTAGATATATAAAATTTTATAGAACATTTTTTCGTCTTTTACCCACATTCTAAGAGCATTTACAAATTTGCATAAAACATAATTTTACCGCTTTTGTGAGTTGAATTAAGAAAATATGAGAGACACAGTTTAAATCAGTAAGTAAAATGTGGTTCAATATGTTGAAAATAATTTTTTGTGAATAGTAAATTTTGACTTTTATTTACCACGGTTAAAAGTAAATAGGGTAAATAAGGGTAAAAATGATATTATAATTATCCTAACACATTCCATATCTCTATTGGATAAGTAGAATTCGACCAACAAACAACGTTATGAAGAAAATATGACCCCCTTTGGTCTACGTGGATAAGATTAGGACATTTATTATTATTTTAATTAAATAATAGTTTAAAGAGTTAAATTCAATGTTTAATAAAAAAATAAATTTTAATATAGGGTTATACATAAGATAAATTCGACTATAAATATTCATTAGAAATCTAAAAAAATGACCTAAATTATTGTATTTTATTTATAATTTTTAGACATTAAATAATAAATTTATTTATGACACAATGATGATGGAGTAATTAACGTATTAATGAATGATTAAAATAATTGATATTATAAATATACAAATAAATATAATTTGAGACTTCAGATGAATTTCACTAACTTTCTAGGTTAAAATTACTTGTTAGGGTTGGTTAAATAAATTTTATTCAAAGTGATAATGTTTTTATGGATTTAATCAAAATCAAATACTAAATAGTGTCAAAATTGACATAATTGAGTTTTTAAAACAAATATTATATTATTAATTGATATAATATTCCCCAAAATATAAGGTTTATCCAAAAGAACTTATATAAGGTTATATATTTTAATATTGAACCACAAGGGTTTATCTTGGATTGTTATAGTTAGTTTACTAACCATATAATATAAAAATACAAAGAGACATGGTAAATGTCACACTATTTAACAAAGACTTAAATCTAAAAGATAAGGTTAATATGACGAACTAAACCTGACAAAAACCTATTGGTTGAGTGGTTTTAAACCCATACCCACCATAGAATTCAAATAATTAATTTTGGAGAAATTATAAAATTAAAATTATTTTGTTATAAAATAATATTTGAAGCTTTTCCTAAAGTGACCCTCACCTCTCTTATAAAAGGGCACTTCCCCTTGTCTAAATTTCACACCTCCAAAGCATTTTGGCTCATCCAACCCCTTCCCTAGACCCCTTACAAATTTATGCCCTTCATCCTCGATGCCTTCCTATGATCATAAATCCATCCTATGGAGCCCTTTTGATTAAATCAAATGGAAGAACCCGAAGAAGAGGTAAATATTTCATCACGTCTTTCAAGGTATTTTATTCTTCCACTTCCTCTTTCTTTGTCGTTTACGTTATAAAATAATAAATCCAAATTATTTTATATAATGTGATTTTATTATAAAAATGGTACAACCATATTCATTATTCTATCCATCCTATAAATGACAATGTCACCATACGTGCGTACGTACAGATTACCATCTCCACGCCATGGTGTAGTTTGTTATTCAAACACTTCATTATCTGTATTGGTATAATAATGAGTATAAATAATTTAAATAATAAATATAACATGTTAATTATTCTATTATATATGATATACCATCAAATTACATACGATTTCACCATCAATATAATGATATTTTCACTCGTGCATATGTACCGATTACCATCTCCACTGAGCGATGAGATTCATTCCCATGTTCACCATTCAACGATGATTATAAAAATATATATTATTAATATGAATGTGATATATGAGATAATAATTCTACTGGAGAGAGAGAGATATATATATATATGTATTTATGTACTTACGTATATCTTATTAACTAATTTCCGTTAAATTCGATATGAAAACAGAAAAAAAGATTATGCATATGTGTGGCCTACCATCTCCAAAAATGTTGCCTCCCATTTAATATATATATCTATTATAAATATTTATGATATGTAAATCAATGTTTATATTATAGAAGTATTTTAATCATGATCTAAATGATACGATCAAGAATATCATGTTAAAACATGTACGATAAAGAAAGCATTTGTTACCTAAAATGTTAATTTAACATGGGAATCATTACTAAATGGGTAGTATAAAGGAATAAATGAATCATGTATGAAATAATAAATATGAATATGGTTATGGTATAATTTAATAACATACTATGGTCATTATACATGAGGTTAAATGTACCCTCGACCCACGGAAATTTCCAGGTAAGGGTTAATTTTACTATGTCTTTATTATCTGAGGTTGTTTTTATATAATTTTTTACTAGGAAATATTTATTATTGATGTCCATGATTCATAAAATAGTTTCCAAAGTGATTATTTTATATGGAATCTTTTATTAAAACATCATTTTAAATGTTTTAATGTTTTATTCTTCTAAACCTTTCTCATTAATGTCCACGTGTTCAAAATGGTTTTGAGGATTTATTTATATGAACATTAATGTATTAAAATTTTAATTCCTTTAAAAAGAAAAAATGTGGTATGGGAAATATTTATTAAAAAATTTCTTTAAATGCTTTCCTTTCTAAATTGTGTTACTTTTAAATGTTTTTATGAAAAAGAGATATTCTTCTCAAAGAGTTTTAAAAATCATTTACATCCATGTCAACAAACATTGATGGAATTTAAACTTTTTTGATGTTGATTTATTATGAAAAAAATCTTCCATATTGTATTTAAGGTTTTGTGATATTTTGACTGTGAATGTGTTATTTTTATACCATTCATGGTTTATGTATAAAGTAATGACATTTTGTATGCTAGTTTTAATATGAATGTTTTTTTTATGTTCCAAACTTTTAATATGAGGAATGTATTGAACATAGTATGTGACGGGTGGAGCCCACTATAGCTCATTGATGCATCAGTAGGTCTAATGAGACAATTAGCCGTGGAATTGTCCGATGCCTTTCCCAATTTGATATATGGTTTCGGACGAGGCCTTAATAATTTTTAGACGTCTTGGATGAGTCCTTGAAAATATGTTTCATAATGTCTGGAATTATACATTCCTTCATTATGAAAATAATATTGATGTTTCATGTGGTTATTCTTCTAGTAGAATACCCATGACTATGTTTTATTATGGCCTTATTTACTCAGATCATATTTCATCCATAAATTTTTCATTTTTATTATTTATAAAATGCATGTATTTTCAATTATTCACCATGCCTATTGTTTATGTTATCTTTCGCTAAATTGTTTACCCTTACTGAGCATCTGATCTCACCCATTTCTTATGTTTTATTTTCCCATGATTTCCATGAAGTGTATTATGACTGACCTATAGGGATAGCATAAGGGATATGAATTTGGTCAATTGATACAATATTATTGTTCTTTTCCATTTTATAATTTAATGTAATGTTCATGTATGTAATCTATTTCCATGACTGCTAAAATGATCGGTCTTTCGGGACATGATTTCCTTATATCATGCCAAGGTATTAAAATAATGCACTGACTCTGGACTTTTGGGGTCGAGGTGTTACATTTTAACATCTAAAACTCATTTTATTTTTTCAACAATAGGAATAATATTAAATTAATTACTACAACTTCTGTGTTTTAAATTTGGAAAAATTGATTACATATTTAGAATCATAAGGTCCAAATTTTGTGAATAGGTACCTTTTATTTTTGGATATTATGAATAATATCTTCAGTAATTATTCTATTTACCATGGTTAAAGGGTAAATCTGGTAAATAAAGCTAAAATAATAATAATTTAATAGTATATAACAACCCGAAAACGTGTCATAATCATATAGGATGAGATATTTCCGACCATGGGTATGATTAGGTGAATTTTTGGACCCCATAGATTCACTTGGATGTGAACATGTCATTTTATAAGAATTAATTTAATGTAAAGATTATTATAACATAAACATATATATTTTACTAAATCTATTTAAATATTTTTTTATATAACTAATATCTTCATTTATAATAAGTAATTATAATGATAAAAATATTTATGACAACATGATATTTTATTTAAAATTTTTAGATATTAGATAAATATATTTCTTCATGACACCATTGTGATGTAGTGATTACCTCATTAATGAAAAATTCAAATAAATGAATTTATAATTATTAAATTTAATTTAATTTTAACATTTTGATGCCATCCAATTTTTTTATTACCTTAAAATAATTTGGATGAGTTAATTCCTTTGGTTCAAAGAAATTTGGTTGTCATGAATTTTTTAAAAAGTCCAGTATGAATAGTGTCCAAAATTGACAAAACTCAAAACATAAAACATAAAATAGTCTATTAAATGATCTTAAATTCATAAAAATACCTTATTGAGATAAATGGTTTATATAAGTGAAAATATTTCATAAGAATAATTTTTTGTGTCGTTTGACATGATATGATAATTAAACTAACCCCCAATATGTAAATAACATGATATCACGGTAAGATTAAGATGGATAAAATAAGGGTTAAACAAAAAAGATAAGGATAAAAAATATTCATAACTTATATAAAATTATTGGATGATGGGTATTCTAAAAAAATTATCTTATCTTCGACTTAAATATTTTTTGGACCATTTTTAATCTAAATTGAATATTAAATAAATTAATAACTCGAGAGTTTCCTAAAGTGCCACTCTCCACTCTAATAATAGGGAACCTCCTCCATCCCCTCTTCACACTATTTTTATTCTTAAATCCCAGCCAACACATACCCATTTACTTTCAACACATCACAAGTTTCATTCTATAGGGGTCAGTCATCTCAAAAGGACATCTCTAGTGCCCTAAGGGAAAATTTAAAGGAGGCATGTTGAGGAAGAGGTAATCTATTCTACAGATTCATTCAAAAAAATTTCCACTTACACTTACTATTATTTAGTTGTTTCATTATAAAGTAATAAAATATCTATCAATAATATAATTATATGTTACTATAATTATGAAACAACCCTATTTCACCTTCTATCTATCCTAAGAAAAATGAAATCATTGTGCGTATGTACGTATGGATTACTGTCTCCACACCATGGTGTAATCTATTTTTCACCACCACCTTACATAGATGGGTTTAATTATGGAAATAATAACAACATTTGATTATTGTAACATGATAATAATTATGAGATACTAAAAACCATCCACTTTAATACCATTCAACAATTATTGGAATGATATCGTCACTTGTGTGTACGTACGACTTACCATCTCTATGGTGTGATGTGATTCGTTCTTCATAATATTTATTAAAAAATGATTATATAAATTAATTTAATCATAAATATTATATAGATTATACTAATACCAATATTTAAATGATATAAAAATAACCTAGAAGGATGAATAAGATCTTATCTGATAAAACATACATAAGAACATAAAGTAGGTAATACCAAAATTACGAGTAACAATGAAATGTTACTAACAAAAGGATGAAAATTTGATCATAAATATTATCATAAAAATTATTATGATTCTATAATAAATTAGTAACATTATTTAAATCATTATACAGGAGTTTTGGATACATACAAAGTATATCAGACCTAAGTTACAAGATAACTTTAAAAATCTCATTTTTATCAGATATTGTTTATTCGTAAGTATTTACTAGGGTATATTTATCATCCACATCCATGTTTATTAAATATGTATTTCAAAATATTCTTTAAATCCTTATATAATTGTTTAAATTCAATTTTACCCGTTGGTGAATTTTTACTAAACAATATGAATGGAATCTTTTGTCGTTCTCTATATGAGGTACTTTTTGACCTTTCTGATGAAAGTACAAGAAGAATGTTTTTCAACTAATACAGAATGAATATATTTTTAAAGTTTCATGACATCTTACTTCCATGAAACTTACTCTACACAATTTCATGATTATTTTCGTATGAATTATTTTCATTTAAATTTCATAGCATTTTGAGAAAAGAAACTGTTTTGAAAAAAGGAAAGGATATTTTCCTCAGGAATTAATTTCAAGTGTTTTCTCAAAATTATTTTCCATATAAGATGTCAATCATTAAATATGGTTATATTTATATCCTTGTTTTTACCATGATTTTATTTTTTATGAGGGGATTTTTTTTTATAAAATCTATTTGTTTTATATAAATTATGATTGAATGATGTTTAAGAAACCCATTTTATTTCATGGGTTATGCTGTGATAAATGTTTTTATTTTGTGTGGAAGACGTAAGAATGGTTTCACTATGAGATGGGTGGGGCCTATTTCTCCCTCTAATGCATTGGGTAAGTATTGATATATCATGAGATAGACATGGCTAGAATGGAAGGTAAATCTGGTTTAGTGATACAAGGCTGGAATAAGGAGTGAACTCAGTTCAGTAATGGACTTTGTATTCTATGATGGTCATGAAAATGAGACTTTACTAATATGAAATGATTTTCTATGCCTATGAGTCTATGAAATGAAGTTTTATGTCTTATGTTTTGACTATTTTGATTAAATTTCTCATTTATAATTTATCCCATGACATGATATTGTAATCTTTTATATGCATGATAAAATTTTCAAGTGTTATGTTCTTATACATATGATATGATTGATATTTCTTTTGTTTACCCTTATTGATAATTTGAGCTCACCAATTTATAGGTTTCTTTTCCCTAGGTCACGAAAAAGTGTATTAATTATGATATTCTAAAAAGAAGTCTAGTTATAATGAAACAAAAGGGTGACAATATAGATGTTTTATGAACTAGTTCTTTATGTTTCCCAGTTTTTAAAGACACTATACCTATTCTATAATATAATGTTTTTTATATGATGTAATAAATATAATTAAATTCTGAAGTAATTTTATTATATGTAAAGAATGGGTCTCTGTAGTTGGTATGAGAGGAAAGGTATAGTAAACCTATGGAAACTAGGATGATAAAGCCTTAAGGATATGTCTATGAATAGGATACAATCCTAGAGTTTTAGAATTGACCATGAATAACCTATGATAAAACCTAAAGTGTCATGAATTACAATTTTATTATTTATTATGTGGTTTTTGTGTTATGATTAGTGTTTCTCACACTATACTTCTTGGTTTTAGTCAATAGATGAAACCCAATGGAACTAAGTTAATGCTAAATGCAATGGTAAATGAAATGATTGTTCCCATGATGAACCAAATGTTCTGAGATATAGAATGAAAAATCATGTATCCATGCTCACACAAATTTCTTAAGCTATGAATCATTCTGGACTTCCTAATGAGAAAAGGATAGAGAAAAATTTTGTTGAATCCTTCATGAGGTATCGTCCACCTTCATTCAGCGGGTCTTCTGATCTATTAGTGGATGAACAATGGATCAGTACCACTGAAAAGATATTTTCAGTTCTAAAATTTTTGAAATATGATAATGTCATTTTAGCAGTATATCATTTGGAAGGTGAGGCTGATCAATGGTGTAATCTTATCTGGAATACAATGAAAATACATTAAATTGAGTCTATGGAATGGGACATGTTCATGAACTTATTTTACAATAAATACTTTCCTATTATTATGGGAACAAATATGGAGTAGGAGTTCCTTGATCTTAAGAAAAAGGATGATGAATCCGTTGGTACCTATGAATAAAATTTTACTAGACTTGCAAGGTACATTTCTGGGATTATTATCCAACCTGAGAGTAAGATTGATTGTTTCTTTAGTGTATTAAAACCAAGTCTCAAAAGGGTATTTTCCGTAAGAGACTTCAGTAGCTATGAGGAAATTTTTCGATTTGATATCATGGTTGAGATAGAGAGTGGTGTAACTCATCATTCTTATGGGTTTGATAAGAAGATGAAAATTTAATTCAATGGAAAATGTAAATACCACACTAAAGAGAAGAATAGTTTTCCCTTATGTTCAATGTGTGGAAAGAAATATAGAGGGAATTTTATTAAAGGGACTAATAAATGTTTTAAGTGTGTTAAAGAAGGTCATCGGGAAATTTAATGCCGATGTAATGGGATAAATATGTATAATGATGCGAACAAAAAAATTCACCACAAAATTCACCTCCTACACTTCAATTTTACATGTGCATGGAAATGGGGCATTATTCCAATCAATTCCCTAATACAAGTGTTATTGATGATTATCGACATCACCAAACTCTTAAGGCTAAAGAAAAAGTAAATTCACATGAAATTACTATTGGCCACGTAGAGTACAATAATGAAGTGGTGAATGGTACACTTACCATATACTCTAAAGTAGAATCTCTTTATTTAATTATGGATCCACCTACTCTTTTATTTCTAAATAAATTTCTAAGGGTATCACCGTATTAACTCAATAATTAGATGATGAGTTAGCTGTGACAACTCATAATGTCACAACCATCGCATCAAAAGTTTATAATTCTTATCGGATTGAAGTTTGTGGGAAAGTGCTTCATGCCAATCTTGTGATCATTCATAGAGTGGAATTTGATGTGATTCTTGGAATGTATTGTCTTTATCTATATGGAGATCATATCAATTTCCAAATAAGGTAAGTAACATTTCATATTCTCGGCCAATCTATGATCATATATCGATGGAAGGATGATTACACCCTTATATTAGATATTTCTTCCATCTTATGTGTCTTGATTATAATAAATGAAGGTTATTTATCTCAAATGGTTGGAGAAAAAACTCATGATTAATAATAGGCCCATTGTACGAGAGTTTTATGATATCCTTTTGGAAGAATTTCCATGCCTTCCACCAAATTGTGAAGTTGCATTTTCAATAGAACTCATATCGGGTGATATTCCAATTTCAAAGACACCTTATAGAATAGCCACAATCTAGTTGTAGGAATAAAGAAGAAAATCCGAGAGAATCATGAGAAGGGACTCAAACGCCCTAGTGTGTCACCTTGAGGACCACCTTTTCTATTTGTTAAGAATAAAAGTGGATAAATGAGATTCTGAATTGATTATCGAGAAGATAACAAGATCACTATTAAGAACAAATATCCTCTCCCATGAATTGATGACTTATTTGACCAACTATGCAGAACACAATACTTTTTGAATATTTATTTTCATTCCTGATATCATCAATTAAGAGTCAAAAAGGATGATGTATCAAAGACGACATTCCATACAACATATGGATGCTATGAATTTATAGTGATGCCTTTTGGTCTTAGTAATTCCTCTGTTATCTTCATGGATCTAATGAATAGAGTATTTAGATACAATCGTGATCAATTTGTGTTAGTATTTGTAGATGATATTATTTTCCATTCAATGAGAAAGGAAGAACATAAAGATAACTTGAGAATGTTACTAAATGCCTTGAGAAAAGAGAATATTTATTCAAAATTTATGAAGTGTGAATTTTGGCTTAAAACAGTTTCATTTTTGGGTCAAATAATCTCATATGAGGGGATATATTTAGATCCAAAAAATAGAGGTTATTTAAATTTAGTCACAGTAGTAGAAAAATGGTCTTTAATGTCGTTTTTTTTTATTTTTGGACGTCAGTTTTTAACTGACGTCGAAGTTGCCGACGTAAAAAATATGACTTTTTATGTCGATTTTGTAAAAAATGGATGCCCCAAAAACTAATTCATATAATTTTTGGCATATGTTTTTATAAAAACTGACACCAAAAATTAAAACAAAATAGTTTTGGCATCTGTTATTTAAAAAAACCGATGCCATAAATGAAAAAAAATATTTTTTTCATCACGTTTTACAAAAACTGACGCGAAAAAGTAAATTTTTTCTCTATGTTTTAGATAATTTCCTAATCTTTGATTTGAAAGGTTTTGGACCTAAAATGGAGTTATGGATCAAAATTTATCGCTGTGAGAAGTTGAACCTATAAAAGTTTCTATTGATACAACTCGTTTCAAAGAAAATAGGATAAACATTAAAAAAATCATATACGCCAAATGAAAGAAAATAAGCATAATACTTCAAACATATTTCAATGGTTTTAAGGGATTCCATTGAAGTGATATGTTTTTTTCATAATATAACTTATATTTATAAATGAGAATGAATCATTATTATAATAAAGCTAATCGAGTTGTCTAGAAATGAAGGATAATAATAATAAAGAAAACTAATGAATAGAATATGCACCATATTGAAATTAATGATTAAAGTCGCATTGAAAACTTTATTGAATCGAAGATGTTGAAAATGATGAACGAAAGAGAAACCAGATATATATAAATATAGTAAATGAAAATATTTTGAATTGCGTTGTTTGAAAATGTAGGAGGGATTTTAAAAAGTTAAACGCGTGTTGTGAAGAAAATTCAAAATCTGGCCTCGCATTACTCTTTGGCGTCTGTTTTGTTTGAAACCGACGAAAAAGTGGATTTACATTGGTCTTTTGACATTGGGTTTTATACAACTGACGCCAAAAATTCCAATCGAAATCTTTTTTGGCGTCGGTTTTCAAAGAAACCGATGTGAAAATTTTAAAAAAAATACATTTTCCATGTCAGTTTTTTTAAAAACCGATGCCAAAATGTTAAAAAAATCATATATTTGGCATCAGTTTTTTAGCAAAAAAATGCTAAAAATTTTAAAATAACTTTTCCCGTCGGTTTATTTAATAACCGACGCCAAAAAAAATATTTTTTTGGCGTCTGTTTTTAAAAAAAACCGACGTCAAAAAGTAAAAATATATTTTTGGCATCGGTTTTTATGAAAAATGATGCCAAAAATTGTTTTTAAAAAAATTTCAGACTTTTACATAATTTTTAATCTTTGATTTGACAGGTCGTGGTGCTAAAACGGAGTTACAGATTAAAAGTTAAGGCCTTTGAAAGTTGAACTTCTTTAAGACATCTCTTATAGAAGGTCAACTTCTGACATCCATAAATTTTAATCTGTAACTCTACCTTTGCTCCACGACCAGTCAAATTAAAGATCAGTGAATTATCTACAACATAGTATATTTGTTTTCAAATTTTATGGTTTTGGTTTTCATAAAAAACTGACGCCAAAATATATATTTTTTTAGTATTTTGCATCGATTTTTTTAAGAACTGACACCAAAACAATTTTTTTCTCTTTGGCGTTGGTTTTTAAAACAACTGACACAAAAAATCACTGTAAAAATTATTTACATCGGTTTATGAGTAACCGATGTCAAACTGCCGATGTGAGAAATCATTTTTCTACTAGTGTCAATACCAAAAAAAATAACTGATATTCATTATTTTCTTGAATTGGATGGATATAATTGACGTTTTGTGACAGATTTTTCACAATTATCTAACCCAATCACCATGTTGAATCAGAAAAGAGTTATGTTTGTTTGGGTAGTGGAATGTGAAGATAATTTCCAAGAGATAAATAGAAGGTTAGCTAGTGCACCTGTGCTCACACTTCTTTTTAGTGGAGAATGGTTTGTGATATACAGTAATGCATCAAAGAAGGGTATGTGGTGTGTTCTCATGCAAATTGATATGGTGATATCCTTTGCGTCACAAAAGTTGAAAATCCATGTGAAAATTTCCCCACCAATGATTTGGTGTTAGCTGTGGTAATCTTT
The DNA here is from genome assembly GCA_963277665.1 of Viscum album. NCBI lineage: Eukaryota > Viridiplantae > Streptophyta > Magnoliopsida > Santalales > Viscaceae > Viscum > Viscum album. The sequence goes on from OY728138.1 coordinate 560,025,224, forward strand.
TCATAAAAAATATGGAGGCATTATCTTTTCTGTGAAAGGTGTGATATTTATACTAATCATAAAACATTAAAATGTATTTTCACACAAAAAGGACCAAAATATGTGCCACAGAAGATTTTTGAAGTTGATTAAAGATTACAAATTCTCAAAAAATTACCACCCTGGGAAAGGGAACAAGGTGGAAGATTCTTTGAGTCGAAAAGATCTTTCTAGGTTATCATTGATAAGGATCACAAAATATCCAATATTAAAGGATTTTCAAATGATAGATCTTGTGTTTTTAATAGAATGGCAGAAATCTTATCTTTATAAAATTAATGTTCAACAATCTATACAAGTGATGATTAAAGAGGCACAAAAGGAATATGTAGTGCTACAAAAGAAGGTGAGAAATGTTCCATAATTCAACCTTGATGGTGATGAAATAATATGGTTCAATAATAAGGATTGTATTCCTCCCACACTAGTATTAATGAAGGGCCTACTAGAACAGTCTCCTAGTTCTTCATTGTCTATTCACCCTAGAAGAAAAAAGATGTACATGTACCTGAAAGAGTATTTATGATAGTACGATATGAAAAGAGATGTCGTGGAATATGTCTCTCGATGCTTGGTTTGTTATTAAGTTACGACTGAGAGAAAGAAGTCTAAGGGGATTCTAAAACCATCACCCTTACCAGAATGAAAATGGGAAAACATCACCATAGGCTTGGTCATAAGAATTACTAAAACATGAAAAGGATATAATGATATCTGTGTTATAGTTGATCATCATATGAATTCGACACACTTGATTACTATAAGATATGTTTTCTCTCTTGATCAACTCACTAGGATATATGTAAAGGATATATTAAGATTTCATGGAGTACCACTTGCCATTATATCTGATCAGGATCCAAGGTTTACCTCAACATTATGGTCAATCCTTCAGCACAATCTAGAGACATTGTTAAGTTTCAGTAAAGTTTAACATCCTTAGACATACAGTGAGTGTGAGGGGACAATTCAATCTCTAGAAGAAATCTTTCGTGCTTTCTCTATGTAATTAAAATGTGGTTGGTATCAAAACCCACCATTGGAGGAATTTTCTAACAATAATTACTTTCACTATATTATTTATATGGATCCTTTTGAATTAATCTATGTAAAGAAGTGTAGAACTCCAACTTTTTGGGATGAAGTTTGGGAATGAAAGCTATTGGGACCTGATCTTGTTGTTGAAATGGCAGAAAAGGTCAAATCTAGTCAATAAAAAATAATATCATCTTAGAGTCAACAAAAATGTTATGATGACAACCGAAAAAAGACCTAGACTTTTATGTGGGTGATAATGTGTTCTTATGAATATATCATTGGAAAAGGGTAATGAGATTTAGAAATATGGGAAAAATGAGCCCTAGGTATATCAGTCTTTTTGAAATACTAGATCATGTTGGTAAGGTAACTTTCCGATTGGTGCATCCACTAAATCTCTCTCAAGATCATGTTGTGTTCCATGTATCTATCCTAAGAAAGTACATACCCGATACTTCACATGTACTAATATTAGATGTTCTCCCACTGGAGTAAGATCTTTCTTATGAAGAACAACTGATAGAGATTCTAGATTGTAACCAAAAACATCTATGAAACAAGACCACTATCTTGGTCAATGTTTTATGGAGGAGCCACCAATTTGAAGAAACTATATGGGATCTTGTGGATACAATGAAAGATAGGTATCCTCATCTTTTTGTTTCCAAGTGATGAATTTGGAAGGAAAAATTCAGTTTAAGTGGGGTAAAATGTAACACCTAGATGTTTTTATGAAATATTTTCTTTAAAAAATGTTTATTATTCAGTAGATGTATTTTCACACAATATTGAGTTTGAATGAACTTTGAGATGCCCTTAATATAAAATTACTATTGTATCCTAGTTTTCAGGTTAGCAGGGATAATTATAACTAACTTATAAAAATGCCTTACGAATTCATTGTCTTTTAATAATTTATGAAAAATATAAATCAATTATATATTTGTATTTTTTTGAGTAATTTACTTTTGGTAATGAAACAAATGTTATATATGCGTGTTATATACTTAATAAAATATTTTTGATATTGATCCAAAGCGGTATTTTAGTTAAAATGTATATATAAAACACTATTTTATGTATAAGATCATTTTTAGTGGTTATTTTATAAACCTTTTAATTGAGAATCTATTTTAAATTAATATTTGGAACATTAATAATTTCTATATGAGAAAATAAAAATGTTATTTAGAAGCATGATGTAAAAATTTACTTTGGATAAATTTTTGATAAGATTCACGTTTTGATGAAATGTAAAAATACAATAAATTTTAATTAAAATCTATTTTCATTGAGATAATTTATATAGTTAAATTATAATATTTAATGGTTTGAAAGTATAAATAGAATATATTTTTACCATTTAATATAATTTATGTCATTATCATTAATTTTACATAAAATTCATAGTTAAAAACATTTCAATCTTTTCCACTGTTTTAACTTTTAAAACTCATTTTCTCATTTCAACAATGGGATAATCTTTCAATTAATTACTAAAAAATATATTTTTTGAATTTTTAAGAATGGATTCCATATTTGGAATCATAAGGTCCAAATTTTCTCAAAATATTCCTTTTATTTTTTGATATAGTGAATAGTAACTTCAGTAATTATTTTTTTACCATGGTTAGAGGGTAAATCTAGAAAACAAGGGTAAACAAATATTACTTTAATAGTATAAAACTACCCTAAAATGTGTCAGCATACTATCGAATGATATATTTACCACCGTCAGAATCATTGGATCAATTTTGGTGCCCCATGGATTTACTTAGATTTGAAAATGAAATTTTATAAGAATTAATTTAAAGTAATGATAAGTATAACATAAACACATTTATTTTAATAAATAGATTTTAATATAGGGTTATATAAATTATATCTATATATATAATTAGTCACTTGAAATTTAAAATGATTTCCTATGTCATGATATTTTATTAATAATTTTTAGACTTTAGATAGATATATTTTTTAATAACACAATTATGATGTAATGATTACCTCATTAATGAATGATTCAAATAAATGAATTTATAAATATTAAAATAAATTTAATTTGAAACTTTTGATGCCAAAAAATAATTTTTTGGATTTACATAATATTATTGTGATGATTTAATGATTTTTTAAGGAAATAAGTTGTTATGAATATTTTAAAAAGTCATGTATAATTAGTGTTAAAAATTTACATAATTATGACATAAAAAAAAGTTTATTAAATGACATTAAATTCCTCAAAATAAATTATTCAGTCAAACGGTTAATATTAGTCCAAATATGTCATAAATAACTTTTTTTGGTCTTTTGACATGATATGGTAATTACACTAACCCAAAATGTGTAAATAACAAGATATCATGGTATGATTATGAATGGTAAAATAAGAATTAAACCAAAATGATAAGGATAAAAAAATAGTTAAAACCTATCTGAAAAATTAATGGATGATGGGTATTTGAACCAAAATCATCATATATTCGAATTAAATATGTTTTGTACCATTTTAAATTGAAATTGAATATTAAATAAATTAATATTTTTAGATTTTCCTAATGTGCCACTCCCCTTTATTATAAATGGGAACCACCTACCTCTTCTTTTCACTACATTTTTATCCTTAAAGCTTGTCCAAAACCTACCTAATTATTTTTTATGGTTCATTAGTCACATTCTAGAGGATATGGTGTTCTCAAAAGACCAACTCTACTTCTATAAGAGGAAATTTAAAGGTGGAACGTCGAGGAAGACGTAATTTCTTATACTGATTCTTTCAAATTTCTTTCTTCTTCCACTTCCTATAATTTATTTGTTTCATTATAAATTAATATCATAAGTACCAATAATATACAGATATGATATTATAAATACGAAACAAACCTATTTCCTCTTATATCTATCCTAATAAAAATGAAATCACCGCACGTACATACGTACAGCTTACCATCTCCACGCCGTAGTGTAATTTGTTTTTCACCACTACATTAAGTGGATGGGTATAATGGTGGAAATAATAAATATATATGATTATTGTAACATGATACTAATTTCTAGATACTATACAACATCCACTTCAATACCATTCAATAATTATGGGAATGATATCGTCGCTTATGTGTACTTACGACTTACCTTCTTCATTGTGCGATGTGTTTGCTTCTACATAATCTTTATTAAACCATGATTATTTAAATTAATTGAATGAATAAATATGATATATATTATAATAATACCATTATATAAATGATATAATTTAATCATGAAAATATGAATACTGCCTTATCTGACAAAACATACCTAAGAATATAATGTAGTTATACCTGAATTACGAGTTACAACGAAATATTACTTACAAAAGGATTAAAATATGATCATAAATGTTATCCAAAAAATTATTATGATTTTGGAATAAATCAGTAACATTATTGAAATCATTATACAGGAGTTTCCGATACATATGAACCATATCAGACCTAAGGTAAGGGATAATTTTCAAATATCATTTCTATTTGGAGATTGTTTATTTGTAAGTATTTACTAGGGTATATTTTTCATCCACATATATGTTTCCTAAATATGAATTTCAAAAAGTTTTTTATATCCTTATATAATTTTTTACCATCAATTTTATACATCAGTGAATTTTTACTAAAAGATACGAATGGAATCTTTTACCGTCTTAGTATAAGGTACTTTTTAACCTTTCGAGTAAAAGTATGAGAATAATGTTTTGAACGTATACCGCATGAATGTATTTTTATGGTTTCATGAAATGTTATTTCCATTAATCATCTTATACCTGATTTTATGATTATTTTCAACCAAATTCTTATCTTTTTAATTACGTGGGATTTTGAGAAAATTTTTTTTTCAAAGAAAGGAAAGGATATTTCCCCAGGAATTAATTTCAAGTGTTTCCATAAAATTATTTTCCATATATGATTTCAATATTTAAATATTGTTATATTTATAACCCTTTTATTACCATGATTTTATTTTGTTTATGATGGAATGTTATTTATAAAATTGATTTGTATTATATAAATTATGATGGAATGATGTTTAAGAAACCCATTTTATTGCATAGGTTATGCTGTGGTAAATACTGTTATGTTTTTTTGGAACATATAAGAATGGTTTCATCATGAGATTGGTGGGAAATATATCTCTCTCAATTGAATTGGGTAAATATTTATATCTCAGAAGATAAACATGGCCAGAATGGTAAATAAATCTAGTTCAGTGATATAGGGTTGGAATGAAGAGTAAAATTGGTTCAGTAATGGACTTTTTATGATATGATGGTCTTTTCAATGAGTCTTGAATAAAATGAAATGATTTTCTCTGCTTATGTGTGTATTCCAAAAATGTTTCATGTATTATTTTTTGACTATTGGGATTATATTTCACATTTATGATTTATCTCATGACATGATATTGTTATCTTTTATATGCAGGATAATATTTTCAAATGTTATGTTCTAATGATTATGATATGATTGATATTTCTTTTGTTTACCCTTACTTAGAATTTTAGCTCACACTTTTATATGTATATTTTCCCTAGGACATGAAGAAGGGTATTAAGCATGATATGCAAAAAATTATGTTAGTTATGATGAAATAAATGAGAGGCAATGTATATGTTTTATGAAAAAGTTGTTTATGTTTCCCTGTTTCTAAATACATTGTACATATATGGACCTATAATGGTTTTATTATATGTTTTAATAAATAAACATCAATTATGAAGTGATATCAAGGTATGTAAATAATGGGTTGCTATATTCATAGTGCTTAGAGGTTAGGTTCTTGAGAAATTTCCAAAGTGTTTCAAGCTCATATGTTTCAATGAGGTGAGGAATAAAGAATCAGTCTTGTCAACACAGTAGATATATCCATGGTGATTCTAGGAACACCATGACTCCTCGGATAGGGTAATATCTGTAAGGAAACAAGGAGCATGGTGCAACAATGAAAAAATTATATGAAGCTGAGAATATGATAGTAGATGATCGACCAGGGCCATCTATGGTGAGAGGTAATATTATTTAGAATTATAACTTTATTAAAGTGTTTTTTATACTGGTTCATATCATTCCTTAATTACTTATCATGATTCTAATTTTCTATGTTTAAAACCTGATATGACGCCTTATGTGATAAAATATCAAACACCTCTTGGTCAAAGAGAATGTCGACCCTTTGTGTGTAGTACATGTTTCATAACTGTTGATGAATCTGAACTGAAATTGGATTTCTCAGTGTTGTAGATGGATTTTTATGATATAGTCCTTGGTATGGATTGGTTTACCACATTCAATTACCACATCAACTGTTATAGAAGAACATTTAGTTTCACAACTAGGGATGATGTAGATCATCTCTTTAGTGGAGTAATGGTAGAAAAGATAGGTTCAATGGGATTGTTGGCACCAGAATAGGGAATGATCTCTTACTAGTTTGTGATTTTGTCTTTGGAATCGATGGAAGAGATCTAGAATCATAGTTTTCCAGCAATAGAAAATAAATTCTGAGGTTTTTTTCTCAAGAACATCTCAGGGCTACCCCCTATAAAGAATGCGGTGTTTACGATTGATCTCATTCCGAGGACCAATATGATTTCTCTTCTATATTATAGGATGAAGAAAATTGAATTAAGAGAGATTAAATTGTAGATGGACGACCTAGAATGAAAGTGTTTAATTCGGTAGAGTGCATCTATAGGGTTATCACAAGTCATGTTCGTAATGAAAGTAGATGTAACTCTTCAACTAAAAATACCCAACCCTAGTTTCTTAGAGATGGTGCCTTATTTCATTACATTAACATAATTAAAATAAATTCATATCTGAAAAGGAACGAATTGGTATAGTAGTTTTGGAATATCAGATATATACACATGGTCAACCTTACTTCTTGAAATTAGATATAACATGGAAATTCATTTGGAAAGATCCATAACTCCTAGGTTACCCCTATAAGTCATTCATAATTTATTTCATCACATCCAAGTAAAATAAAACATAAGAAATGGGTGCACTCAAATGATTCGTAAGGGTAAAAAATATAGTGGAATATAACATAAAAATGAGCATTAGACAGGTATAAAAACTAAATAAATAGTAATTTAAAATTGAACTTGAACATAATATGGTTGGAATAAGCACTGAATAATTAATTCCTTATAAATCATAATCATTGATATTCTATTGGTCGAATAACCTCATGGAATTTCAAATAATTTTATCATAATGAGGTAAATGAATAATTATTGACATTATGAAATATATCATTATGTCCTCAGCCAAGTCATCTAAAAATGATTAAGGCCTCGACCAAAACCATATCTAAAAATTGGTAAGGCCTCAGCTAAGTCAATATCATTTTTGTCTCATGAGACCTACCGATTCAAAGAGAGGATATAGAGGGAAAAACCATCACATAATAAGTCCAATTAATTATTCAAATTAATTTGGATAAACATAAACAATATATACATTCATATTGAAACTAACATAAGAAATTTAAATAAATTTCCCCAAAAATAAACATTAACCATTCAGAGTAATATGGTGAATGGTTTCAAGATAATACATCCATAGGAAAACAAATCATAAATATTTAAATATAATGTGTTATATTATATGATAAAATATTATTACCCTTTATACATAACATTAAACAAGAGTGCTGACATAGATAAAATTACTCTTATAAAATTGTTGAGTAATTCTTGAGATAAATACCTTTTTACATTGAAATGATGTGGTCTTTTGAAAAAACCATTGTATGAAGATAGAAGTGAAAAAATATAGTCTTATCATAATAAAATTATTTATTTTAGAAAAATAATGGTGTCATAAAATAGATTATAAAGGGTACTTGGATATAGGTAAGAATTCGAGAAGTTCCATTGAAATGAGCTTTTATTTCAGGATTAATTTTTGAAAGATTTTTTTTAAAGATAGTAACTACCAAAAATTAAAGATGGATTTTTGTTGATACAAATATATATAACTTTAAAACATAATTTATGAGGTGTACATAAAAATAAATAATAATTTTATTTAGGTATGTAGAGAATAATATTAACCCGAAGGAAAATAGTGGTTTGGGTAGAAAATCCATAACTTATGTCTGAATGTATTCTACACATGACATTAATGACCCGAATAATCAAATTAAATGTATTAATTAACTAATTAATAACCTTAGATACATATATTTTATTCATTAAATTTTTATTATGTTCATTTATGCCTTCATTTATAAGTTATAAGATTCAATTTCATCGTTACAGAGTGTTCATTTCCTTGATTTCATGATCGGTTCGCTTGATTATAAGTAATGGAGTTTATGTGGAATGGATGAAATTTTATATAATTGAAATTATATATTATTTATGACCCTAAATATGTGTTAATGGTTATATATATCAATTGGTTACATGGTATGAAGATGATTTATTAGACAGAACATTAGTGATAACCATTTAGATTATTTTGGAGATATCTCGATTGTTAAAAACAAGTTTATCGTATGAATTATAATTATGTATATATAATTGTTCTAGAAAATTTAATAGGTTATAATAAAAATTATATAGTGTTTTTATTATATAAAATGGGATCATAACCAGAATTGAATGAAAAATTAAAGAACCAAAATTAGTCATCAATGAAGGTTGTAAATCTGCACCTCCCCGATGATGATTTTGTTTATAAAATAAAAGAGGTTGAGATATTAGTTTGGAAAGGATTTTAAATTAAGTTGATATGATTAATTATATAGAACAAACTGGAGTTATCATGATCATTTGGATAGAGGAGGATAGGATAAGATAAGAAAATAAAATAAATTGAAAATAAAATCAATGGAAAAAGGAATAGGGTTTATCTCTTGAAATGTCCTCATTGAGAACCAATTTAATGGAAGGGGTTTTTGTCTTCTGGAAAGAAAAAGAGCTCCTAGAAGTGGATAGGGACTAGGGAAGAGAATTTGGGTAGAAAATTGATATGCTTCAAGGCTAAGAGAAGTGATGATAAGAGGGAGTGAGGGGTGGCTATTATAGTAGATGAGAGGGGTGATTTTTGAATATATTATTCATTTTTTTATTAAGATGAAGGAAACAAATAGTGTTGATTCATGTAAACAAAATAGTAATATGTTCATGTGAGTCCGAACCTAGTGTGCATACACCAGTGATGACTCAACGAATAGTGTATTTATCTTATAATGTATTTATCCTGTAAATTACCATATTTTACTATTCACAAAATCCAAGTATTTCAGAAAATCCATAAGATGCACCATAACCATTTATTTAAATATTGAATTAAAAAATTAACCTATTTTTATCGAAATAATTTTATAAATATTTGAAACTTAATTTTTAAATATATTTATTATTCCCTTGAAAAAAACATATTTTAATTTTAACACTAATATTATAATACATTAAAAAATTAACCAAGGTCTCATTAAATTATCCTAAATTCATAAGAAAATATAATATTCATTTTGGAATACATTTTGTGAAAATTAATTTTATTATAAATCAATTTATTAATTCAAAATTTTAATTAAATATTTATTACTCACAAAAATATTAACACGTAATTATTATTATTTTTAAATATTTTATATCATTTATATGGTGCCTAAATTTTATTTATACTTACATGGGATAGGTTACTATTTTTAAGGGTAAATCACTATTCATAAGGGTAAATTACTATTACCAAATAATGTATGTTGATCCAATGAGACTCTAAATATCAAACTGATCATAACTGTGTATTCCAGTTTTTCAAAATTCAAATCATAAAAGTGGAAAAATTATATCTAATGGCTCGTTTATAACTATATCCTATAATATATAAATGTGTTAATTTCTCATAAAATCAATGTTGAATGCATTATAAAATAAATTTATTTGTAAAACCTTGTGGTGTTAAATCATCTTTGTGTCAATTATCATAGGTTTTTCTAAGTTATGATAAAGAATAGATATCCAATTCCACACATTGATGATTTATCTAATCAATTTAGTGGAGCTCAATGGTTCTCTGAAATTGAATTGCGATTAGGATATCACCAATTGCATGTTCATAAGTAGGATATTCCAAACAAAGCTTTCGGAAGTATATATAGCTATTATGAATACATGGTAATGCCTTTCAGACTTACTAATGAACTAGAAAGATTTATATAATTGATGAATTAGATATTTCAGAGATATTAGGATTCATTTTTTTGTTATTTGTGGACGATATATTGGTGTATTCAAGTAAATGGTATTTGCATGAGAAACACTTCGTGGAAGTGTTGGAAAAATTATGATACCACCATTTGTATGGTAAATTATCAATGATGTATTTTTAGATATAAGAAGTATGCTTTATTGGCCATGTAATTTTTAAAAAAGGTGTTTCTTTTTATCTAGAGAATGTAAAAGCTGTTATCTCTTAAAAACCACCCAATAATTTATTTGAGATATGAACATGCCTTGGTCTAGCTGGTTATTACCGATTCATTTTTCTTAACTATTCATAGATATCCTCGCCAAATACTAGTTTAAAAATGAATGATTTTCCATTACAATTGAATATAAAAATGCTAAAAATATATTAAAGAGATAAAAGTTCACCTCACATCAGGACCAATATTGACTCCTATAGAATCCGGTCATGGGTACATGGTGTACTTTGAGGAATTAAGATATGGTTTGAGGTGTGTTATCATGAAATGTGTTCATGTTGTGGTAGATGACTCAAGGAATTTGCGGGTGGATGAGAAGAATTACCCAAAACCCAATTTGGAGTTAGATGTAGTAGTCCATGCCTTGAAGACTCGGTGTCATTAAGTCTTTGGTGAGAAATTTATTATGTTCACTAATTATAATAGTTTAAAACATATTTTCTCACAACAAGATTTTAATCTGAGGAAAATATGATGGATGGAGAATCTCTAGATGTTCAACATTGACTTGTTGTATACACCAGGTAAACACAATATGGAGAAAGATTCATTAAGAAGAAAGTTGTTTGCTCAGTTGGTGAAAGAATCTCTAGATGAGTGGAAGTTGACGTCCATGCAAGCCGATATGCATGTGGAATGTGAAGACGAAGGTGATGTTGAAGATTTATTCTCAATTGTGGTAGTTCATGATTTAGCAATGATGGTTAAAGAAACATAGAAATCTGATAAGAAATGAGGGGATGTTAATTCAAAAATCAATAGTGGGGAGACTATTTACGGATGTAGGATGGACGTAAGGTCAATATTGTGCATTAGGAATCATAAAGTTGTATTATATATTTTAAATAAGAACTTGTCAGGGATAATCACCATTCGATATGGGTTATTCATCCTAGACTACAAAATATGTATAAGGAGTTGATGTAAAATTTATTATGGATCAGTAATAAATTGAATTTTCTCGAGTCTATTTCAAGGTGATCAACTAGTCAGAAAGTTAATGTAGAGCATCAAAAACCATCATTTATCTTATAGTCTTTACCCATCCTTGTATGGATGTGAGAGAAGATAGCTATGGATATTGTCATAGATCTCCCAATAGAGGTTTGAAAATAATATTCCATATAAGTGATTGTGGATCAGATTACCATGTCATTTCATTTCATCCCTATTTGTGAAGCTCACATGGTGAAGGATATGTACAGAATTTATATCCGAGATGCAGTAAAGAGACATGGAATATAATTTTTGATCATATAATATAGGTATCCAAGGTTCACATAATGTTTTTAGAAACTCTTTTAGAAATCCCTTGGGAATCAATTGACTATGAGTACAGTGTATCATCCTCAGATAGATGGGAAATCTGAAAGGATAATATATAAATTAGATGATATGATGCAGATATGTGTAGTGGACTTCAGTGGATTAGCGGAAGAGCATGTGTCATTGATTGAATTCTCATATAACTATAACTATCAGACCTCAAAACACATGGCTCATTTTGAAGCATTGTATCAGTGTCCTTTTCACTATCCACTTTGTTGGGTGGAGACAGGTGAAACATCACTAGTTAGGCCAAGTCTAGTCCATGAAAAAATGGAGAAGATTTAGTTGATGAAAAAAATAATGGATACAAATTAGAGTTATTAGAAATTGTATTTGGATCACTATCTAAAGCTGTTGTCATTAATGTTGAGTGATCATGTGTCCTTAAGAATTTCAACAAGTCTTGGATATCATAATTTTGGGATGCAGGGAAAGTTATCTCCCTGATACATATCCCCTTTTGAGATTCTGGAATGGGTTGGAGAGGTGGAGTATGAGTTTAATTTTCCACCATGGTTCAGTGTGGTGCACAATGCTTTTCAAGTATCACAATAGAAAACATATCAGCTTGATCCTAACCATGTGATCAGATGGGATCTCATTGACCTAATGTAGGATGCTTCACTGGTACATATCCTTGTGAGGATTGTGGATAACAAAGAGAAATTGATACATGAAAAAATCATTGTCCTCCTATGGGTTTTGTGAAAAAATAGTCATATTTGAGAAGAGACATGGGGACACGGGAAGGAAATGAAAGAAAAATGGAAGGATCTATTTTAGGGAAATGGTTGTTTTCTACTTTCTGAGGATGGAAAGACCAATGTTGGGGAGTATGTATCACCCCCCAGTTTCCAGTATGTAACCTGTTATTTATGTTTTTTTATAAATAAAGTATAATAGTGAAGTGTGGGAGAGTTTTCAAAACCATTAATGTGTTTTTTGGACATTAATTCTGGTGCCTGGTTGGTACATAGTATTTGGAAACTAAGAAACACTTGCTGGAAATGGTGCATAATGATGTATGGGGTATATGGGATGCACACGGGTTGCACACAGTTCATATAAACCAAGTGGAAGGTTAGGGGAAACCGTGCAGTTTAGTGAAGATTTTAGACAAAGTGCTTTGGCATGATTGTCACATAGTTTGAAAGACCTATGATCCAACCATGAAAGGTATTTCTGAAGACAAATGATGGAGCATGGTTAGAAAATTATTTCTCTAACCCTATGACTAAACTATTCACGTTATCAATTTAAGATCCTTAAAAAGTGGATCTAACTCATTTTTTCCTCTATGTGTTTATTTTTTCCTTCTATGTGGCCTAACAAAATATATTTCTTCCCCAATGGTCAAGGATGTTTCTACCATTTATTTGGAGGCGATTTAGAGCCATCCCTTGGTACGTTGATGCCCGATTCTTACAGTATGCATTCATTCTTCATCTCTCTTGAATTGTTTCTTAGATCTACTTATTCTCACCTCTTAGTTAAAAAGATATATGCTCGTTGTAGGTAGATATAAGTATGTGTATTCCATATAAGTTTTGTTTTGGTTTTTCATAACAGGGAAAAATATCTAAGGTGGTTTTATGGAAGATTCAACCCGGGTTTTATGACGTTTTGATATTTTTTTTATCATTTTTTTGAAAAATCCCAAGGTAGGTGGCTTCAATTTGGACTCCTTTTGAATGAACTGATTATGATGATTTAAATTTGACTATTTTGTGTGGAATTATTGTGAATTATCTATGTAATTATTATTAAGAACCCTCTTCTGTGACAGTTTGATGAAACATCAAAATTGGGTGTTCTTTTAAAAAGTGCATTTGTTAATGGTTTTAAAGTTTTGATTTTAAAATGGGATTTTATATAATTGTGGAAAATGGTTTAAGAAAAATGTTTTCAATGAAATAGAAGATTTTATTGAAATGGAATGATTTATTTGAGTCAGGTTTTTGGAAGTTTTTCATTAAAATAATGGTTGTATTGAAGTAGATGAAATAGTTGTTTTTGGCATGATTTTGGGCATACATGTTGTGCATGTTAATATTTCATTTTTCCAGGGCATGATTGAAATATGACCTTGTGATTGGTGCCAAAGGTGTAACGACACACATGATATAATCACCTTATGAAGAATTGGTAGATCAAGGAGAAACAACACGTGAGTATAAAACTGTCATCACGATAGACGAATGGTTGGTATTGGGGATATGTGGAATAGATTTGTAATGACCAATAAAAATTGGGAGGTGGTTTTAAATCATGGTTTTGTTGTTTTCATGGAAAATATATTTTTCTAGGAATTAGGGTGACATTACACTTGTTTATGTTTTCTTATAAACTATTTTAGATCTTGTTTATATTTAGTTATGATCTATTTTGAAAAGTTTTTAATATTAAATATTTTATATAAATATTTGTATATTTTCTGTCCTAGTAGAATGAGTAGGAAAGTCATTGGGAGAAAAATTCTATTTTTTAGTACCTTCCACTGCTTTAGAACTTGGGTGCTTTTGCATATGTATTCTACCAGGACATGGGAAAATGTAAAGTATCAAATTCCCTTAGCACTACTTCAGGATACATAGACAATTGTTGAATTTTGGATCTTCAAGCATGTAGTGCTATGGAGTTTTATAGTTTTATTATAGTTTTTATAGAGTCTTTTTTTGTTTACTTTGATATTGTAGTCTTCCGCTATGGAACTTGGGTTTTATTATGATCTTGATAAATGAACTGTTGAGATTTCTATCACTTTTCATTACTCATAGTAGTTTTTTTGTTTAGATTGTTTGGTTTTTTTTATTATTCATAATAGGAAAATCATTCCCCAATTATATTGAAACCCTTAAACACTTATTTATAGTGTTTGGTATCTTAGGGATGTCACCTAAGGTCTAATGGAATACTCCCATCTTCTCAATCCAATGAGGATAATATAGGATTTTACATGACTAAAATCCCAAATCTAGTTGATTGATTTAAAATAAATCTTTGGGTAAGGTCTTTGTCAGAATGTCCACAACCTACAGTTCCAAAAGAAAATACAACAACTCCACATGCCATTCCTCTACATTAACCTAAATTAAATGATACTTGATTTCAATTCTCTCTATACTTGAGTGACGGGTTTTATTTTTTCTAAGATTTATAGAACTTGAATTGTTGAAATGGATTGAGATTCACGACTTCACTTCAATTCTCATATCACGAAGCTATTGTTTCATCCACAATAACTATGTGCATTGTTGAGGAGCTGCAATATATTTAGTTTCTAAGGTTCCCAATGAAAAGAAATCTTGTTTCTTTCTTATCTAATTAATACACAATATTCTAAGATAGAATACATCACCTTATATACATTTTATGTCCCCTACTGAACCATCCCAATCTATAACTATATATCCCAATAAATCTCTATGATAATTTTCAAATATGTCAAAACATAGTCCACCGTTACCTTGATATACTGAAGTATTATTTTGACTATAACAAAGGTAGTTTTCTTGGGTTTATTTTAATATACTGATACTCTGTATATGTAAAAAACCACATCAGATCTTATTAGTTTCAAAAATAACATACTACCAATGTTTTTCTTCTATTATATGATATTAACTACATTTCCTTCATCATCCTCTGAATTTTTCATCCAAGTCAACACTAGAGTTTTCATATCCTTGAATTATAAATTCCAAATCTTTATAGAACGTTATTAATATATTTGCTTTGTGAAATTAATGTCCAATTATTTCATTATGATGCATTTAAACTGAGGAAAAACATTACTTCACTAAACATAGACATTTCAAATGCTCTTTTCATGAATTGTGAGAATTTATTGCATTGAGATTCATCTGATCCACAAAATATTATGTAATCAACAAATACCTCCACCGTCATCCTTTGATTATTATCGTGGCTGAAATATAAAAGTTAGTCAACTCCACTATGATGAAAACTGATATTTTTTAGAAACTGATCTATTCATGAATACCATGCTCTTAGCTAAAAGAAATATAGCCTCATATTCAGGAATGGAAAATCCATTTGGATTCTCAATGTAAACTTCTTCTTCCAGAACCCCATTAAGAAATGCTGCCTTCACATTCATTAGGAAAACATTGAACTTTATTTGCATTGATATGAAAAAGAATAATATGATTGTTTCTATCTTTGTAACTGGTGAAAATGTTTCATTAAGAACGATACCATCTCTTTGGGAGTACCCTTTGTAAACAAGTCATTCTTTTCATCGAATTACGAAACCATATTCATTCATTTTTTATAAAGGACCCATTTATTCCCAATGAAATTCATATCTATTAGGGTCAAAAAATATCCCATGTCTGATTTTTCACAATTCTTTCAAGTTATTAATTCATATCCAAAACCTATTTCTTATCTCCATCTTCATCATCAAAATATTTAGGCTGTATCTATGATAAGTATGATGGTTTATGTAGAGTATTAATTCTCCATACGATACTGTAACTGTCTGATCACCATTTTTGTTATGTTTTTGAATTTCATCTCAACTCTTCTATATTTTTTTGTAGATACTAAATTCTTCTCATACAGTTTATTGTCTCAATCTTCTTCTAAATCATTCCTTATAACCGGAACATCCCCTGATCTTCTTATATCTTCCTCATTATTCTCTAAATATTGATCATGTATTTTTCAAAAAAAATTCACATTTTATAATTTCGTTACATTTTATATTTTAATAAAATTTCCCAAAAACTTATTAAAGAATTTATATGCTTTTATTTTCTTTGAGTATCTATAAATATCCCTTTATTTACAAAGAATTAAAACATCCTATGTTTATCCCTATTGAGAATGAAACACTTACTTATGATGACTCAAAATTAATTAAATGCTTGATTATTTCTATATTATAGATCATATGAAGTGTTATCGTCTTTTGTACTCAATAAAACTCGATTTGAGGTGTAGATTGGCATCTCAATACTTAATTCCATAACTTATATGGTATTTCATTATCAATTAGATTTGATCTATCCATGTTATTGATAATATTATTTATTCTCTCAACTAATCTATTCTTCTATGGAGTTCTTACTACTGAAACTTGGTGGCTTATCCTATGATTCTCAAGATAATCCTCTAATTGGATATTTGTAAACTTAGTTCCATTATCTGTTATGATCATATGGATTTTATGATATAGAATCTTTTAAACTTCTCATTAATATATTTTAATGCAATTGAACACCTTATAGTTGTGGGTAATGACTGATACCCATGCCATTATGTGAAAATCATCAATGAAGGGAACAGAGTATCCTCTCATATACATAGATCTTGGTGAAATATGTCTGTAGACATAAAACTTCACCAGCTCAAGAACTCAGGTTGACCTTTTGTCTTTTCCATTATATGTATTTCGAATAATCTTCCCTTGTTGACAAGAATGAGAAGTATGGTTATGATCACATGATGAACTAGGGTGGTCAGAAGCAACATCATATTTCACCAAATCATAAATGGATGTTTGGTACAAGTGTACCTGATGTTTATACCATAACAAGTTTTCTTCTTACTTATATAGAAAGTACATATGTTCATCTCCACTAAAATGTATATATTTTATTTTGTACTCTTTACCTTCAAAAAAACTGAACAATCTTTTAACTTGATGACACATAATTTCTCCGAAATAAATATGGAATGTCTTGAGTTACACAGTTGGTATACACTAAGAATGTTGTGAATGAGACCTTATAAAACTAAGACAACATCATGTCTCATGTATTTTCCCCAAAACATGGATTTTTTCAAGCCAAAAATCTTCAGGCCTCTATCGTTACCAAATATTATGATACCTTACTTATCATTCATGATTATCATCACCAGATCTTTATTACCTATTATATGAGAGGTGCATCAACTATCAAGAATCCATATTCTAGTGAAATATAATATTTTGACCCTAAAATATATAACTCATGATTTTTTAAATATAGTCTTCTTTTTCAACATTTTTTTTACTTCATACCCATCAATGATTGAAAATCAGGATATTTCTCAAAGTATGATGGAACAGTTTCATCTTTCAATACTGAAAATGGTTTTTTCAATTTTAGAATATTTTTTAATAAATTTAATTACTACATATGACCACATTTATTATTCTTTAACACATTTCTATAAATTATTTATGAAAAATTTATTTCCATTTTACAGAATCCTCCACACTTGAATCAGTGAACATCTAATGATCTTTTAGAAAATTGTGTTCTGTATGGATTCCTCCGTTGATCCTGTTACCTTTGGTTCCTCTTGGCAATGAAACCAATTTTTTTGAGTGTCCCATATTTATAAAATAATAACATATCATGCGGGGTGCATTCTTGTGTAGAAAAATGAAAACACATGTTCTCCATTTGTTTCTCTAAATTTTCTGAATCTGATTTGTTCCCAAATCAATCTTCAATATCAGAGATGGTGCATGTTTTATGACTTAAACCATCACTTCATTCTATTTTTCATCAATCCTAATACCAACCTTATTATTTGGATTGGATTATTGCTTTTTTTGTATTGGACATCTATGTTCCACTTATGTGCTTTTTATCCCATGAATGTTCTTATTTTCTGATGTCATACCATGAATCAAATTTTTTTCATGTTTTTTAACTTTTTATCTTAGGATAATGACTTCCTATTAAATATATTTGATATGTTTTTTTGATCTTTCCAAGTGATATTAAAACTATAGGTTTCCCTTTTCTATTCTTAAATTTTGAGTTTGTACTCAAACTCCTTTTCCATGCTTTCTGGCATTGACGATTTTTGTTTTTCGATTTATCCATTTAGATCAGACTTATATTCTTTATACTACTGCATACAATGTTTTGAATTATGATCCAATTTTTTGGAATTATTTTTTTTTCCTCTTAAGTATTCATTCTATTCAAGATTATATTCTAATACAACTTGAAGGTCAAATCTTCCTTCTACTTATCCTTCATCACTATATATTTCTTCACTTGTTATGTAATCTCTAACAGATACCACCATCACATATAATTCATGTTCCTTATAGTCTTCAAAATCTTCTACCTAAAATTATTATGAATTTTTATCTCCTTTTTAAGGTAGATTATTCTTTTTAATGAATTTTCTCTTAAACATTTCATTTCATTTCTTATAGGCTAATTTCTTTTTGATGGGAACTTATACTTCATACTCTTTATATAATTGAAGCTTCTTTGGGAACCTTATTGCCAGATATCCATCCTTTACACATATAAACTATAGAAGTGGGAGTTTCCCCTTGAACTTTCATTTTCCTCTTTGCATATTTGAGGAAAATAATGACATCATGTCATATTTAACTTCTTCTTCTTAGCCATATTTAATGGTAATATTCTTAATTTCCTTGAAACCCACTTCTTTGGATTTACCTTTTTTCGCAAACTCATTATCATAATTTATCATCTAATATTCAATATGATTACTAACCATACTGTCTAATGTCAGATCCTCTAAATCTTTATCTTCTAATATAAAAACTTTCTGATTGTGCATAGCTGGTTGTTTTCTCAAGATACACATTATGATCGTTATATTTTTAATATTTTATCGAACACCAAGCATGTATTCAACAACAACATTTTCCCAGCCATATAATGTATCAACAAAATCATTATGGTGCATTATGAGATCCTAATCATTGTTCCAAAGAACCTGAACCTTCCCTTCTCTCACTTTTGATTCATCCTCATAAATATTCAAAAACTTTTACGACATTTCATGTGATGAAATTGATGAAATCACATTCCTATATATAGAATTAGTTTTGGATCCCCCTAAATAATTGATTCCATTGGTGTCTGCATCCAATTCCATTAATTTAACTTCTTATAAATCGCCACTTTCGATATTGGTCAAAATTCCATGAATTGCTGACATAAAGACATCTATTCCTAATGATTATATATAGTGCTATATATGATTCTTACATAATTTAAATTTGTTCCCATCGAGATCAGAACCTCTTTGTTATTGAAAAAATTTATTTCTTCACTGAGAGAGATCCACTATTTTTCAACCTTTACCTCTGATACAAATATTATACCAATTAGGTGAAATACCCTGAGGGGGGGGGGGTTTATTAGGGTATGACAGAATAAAACAACTACACCATCATATATTTTTTTGTTAAACAAAACAATCTTGTCCCTATTTCCAAATGAAATGTATAAAAATAATACAAATCATGAATAAGAAACAACAATTTTACTGGGTTCTCACTCACTAGCCTATGTCTACGGAGCATACAATAACAATATGATGTTGTAGCAAATCAACTAAGGCTAACTAAAAAAATAAAAGGTTTGGGGTAGATCAATTCTATATAGAAGCTCACTACCTCTATAATGTTTAGGACCTGGTCACTTATTCCCTAAGAGTAAATCCCTAAGTCTCTTTATCTATCTCACTATCAGTGGAAGGGATTACTGTCATCCTATTCTAATGATCAGTACCCTAGAAGGGATCAACTATCTATTTATGGACATGTAGGCCCCTTAATTTTCATAAATGAGCACATCCTCAACTATAGGTAGATGCTCTAATGAATTTATATTTTCATACATATATTAAATACACTTTTCTACATAGTGTTAGTTTGATGAAATTACCTTCATGAACTATCCATGAACTGTCCCACTTCCTTTATGAATTTTCTTACACTGAGTGGTGTGAGTGGTTCATGGACCACAAATTATTCCATAGACTATATATTCTTATATAAACCAGGTCTTCTATAGACCACATATTATTTTGTGGGCCATTTTCCTTTATGAGCTATAAATCCCCTTAAAAACCTTTTCACAAACTTTTCTATGAACTTCTTCGACCTTCAGAAAATTCTCCCTTGCGAACCACTTCACATAGTGGAATCCTCCCTCATGAACCACTTCATACATTATTGGATTTCTTCCCAGAGCGATGATATTCTATAATGAAATTCTCTCTCTGGTTAATGATTTGATCGGTGGTTCTTATATAGGAGAATAGATCAGAAAACTCCTCTAATATGTTTTACCCAAATCATCAATGTGGTACATCCTTCACCCAATTTTGTGCTATGTGGTCCACATAACAATTTGATCCTCTACAGCGGACAATCCCTTCTGCGAACATAACCATATGCAGCTCCACAAATCACCAACTCCTTTTTTACAAATGTCAAGCTATCCTGATAACTCCAATCCTTCTGTGAACTCCAAGCCTCTCTCAATTTTTTTCCATCCATGGTCTAAATAGCTCGATTCACTGTTCAAATAACATTTTTATGCACACATCATTCATTGCACAATTTTCTTCACTATTTCACACAACTCCTTTATATCCCTCGAACTTTTCTTTGTAGTCTGAGATATATTTTCTACATAAAAAATCCATTTTCCATATAATTAAAATCCCAATTTTTAGGCCAAAAAATGTCAAAAAAACTATAAAACAGCACTACCATAAAAACATGATTCCAAAATCACCAAATGTACTCATTCACAGTCATCTAGATTTATCAACAGACATAATAACACCCAAAAAAAACCCAAATTGATAGTTGAAGGATTTTTGTCCAACATGGTTTACAAAACATCATATATTTTTTTAATTTATATTAATATATGAAAAATATAATGGAATCCTTAATATTGTTTATGGTCAAAAAAATGTAAAATACTATTCATGTTGTACTTGTTAAAACAAATATTCCTTTCACATTTGCAGTAAAAATTCAAAAAATACCTTACTCAGAAAAGACAATAAGGTTTCATTTAATTATTTTAGTAAAATTTAAAATATGTCTAAATATTTCACTAATAAATAATTTGAGATTATTAAAAAATTTCTTTAAAATATTTTTAAAAAACAAGAACATGGAATAAAAAGTGTTTTCAAATGAATAGAGAAATAAAGCAGGTTTTCTTAAAAAACATGTTATTGATATCATGAGTAAATGAAGTGAGAAATATAAAATGAATTCATATAATTTACATATTTAAAAATAGGATAAGATAAATCATGTTTTTATTTAGAGGTAAATCACATGATCTCATCATTAAGAGTGTAATTATAAATAATATCATTAAATAAAGAAAATTTTGAAATAAAGACATTACCAAATTTGCATATTCTAAGTTGTATGAACCATTAAATAAATAAAATTATATGGATATTAATATCATATAATTTTAATTATATGAATTATAAAATAAATTCATAGATAGTATATACATATCAAAAATGAAAAAAGTGGGGTATAAGGCATGTGCCCCACAGACTTAATAGTGAGATGAAAATCCCTTATCTTAAGTCTCAAATTATTTTAAACATAATCAAACAACATGAATAATAAATATATGTTTATTATATATATATTTATTAACCATAATTACATATATTATACTATTTATGAATTATTTATAACCTTTTATTAAATTTAAGTTAAAATTCTTTGTTAAAATCTATTTTTTGGGTAATAATAGCTTCAATTTTTCATTTTTGTTTTCATTTGGTATCATTGGTCCTTTTGTATTGATCATGGTATCATAACATCCATAATTTTAACCATGATATATGTATTGTATATATAAATTACACACACACACACATATATATATATTTAGGGCAGTCTATAAATGTTAGATAAATAAATGAACTACACCGTACATCGAGACAGTGGGCTTTACGTACGTTTGAATGCTTTTTCTATTTTATCATCATATGAAAAAAGGTAAATAACATATAAAACTTTTATAGTCATTACTTGTAATTAAAATAAAATATATATTCACTAAATAAATCCTTATTACCATCAAAATCAAATTAAAATGAAAAACGTATCACATTGCTTCATAGAGGAGGTTGGTCACACATATGCATGAGCAAAATTATCATTTTCCAACGGAATGGAAGGTTATATGTTACATGTTATATTATAATTATATAATTATGATTATTAATAAATATATTATTTTTAAATTAAATATATCATTAACTTAATTTATGAGAGGTGGTGATGGAAAACAAATTACATTAGTTCATCTGGCTGTAGTCCTTCGTACAGATGATCGACCATTTTATCACCCATTTAACGAAAAAGGGGATAGTTTTAGGATATTAAATTAAAATAATAAAATATCATGATATGTTAGATAGTAATTGTATAATATCATCATAGTTTAGGATGATAATAAGGATGTGTAATAAGAAATATAATAAAAACTCTATATTAGGAATGTTACCTCTTCTTCAAACAACTACCTTAAGTTAACACAAAAAGTCTTATAATAGAAATTCATAATAAAAACAAGGAATACTGGATGTGATGATGTATGTATGGATTTTATTTGGTTATGTATTTTATGAAACAAAGGGTTTTTGATTTTTGAATAGAAGAGAAGATGGGGTGCCCTTTTATATGTGGGGTAGAGGACACACTCGGAATTTATGAAAAGGATAAGGTGTACCCATGTTTCAAACATGAAAAAAGAATCCAAAATGGGTAAATCACTAACCATAGATGAGGAATGGTGTAAATATGACCATATAATTTGATATGGACATGTTTTTATGTCATTTTATTACTTATCTTTTTAGTTTAGCATCTAGTAAACATGTTTTAACCTTAGTCACCGTATTTAATTTTTAAAATTTTTACTATCAATTTTGACTAGAATGTATGTTGATGTTATTATATGATAGTAATTATTATAATTAAAAATATGCTATACATTTTATTCAAACTCAATTTACATAATTTTATTATTATTTAAAATTAAACCCACAGACATGAGGAAAAATCATTTTTCCAAAGAGTAAAATTTCATAAGTATAAAATGTATTAATATAAAAAATCAAAATAAATTTTATTCAAATAAAATAATTTTCTATAGTTATAAAATAATTAAAATAATTTTATTTTTAATCATTTTTAAATATGATGAAAAAATATAAATTCTTTAAATACAAAAGGTAAGTTTTAATAAACATATGCATTTTCACTATTCACTGACAAATTAACCTGTACAATCTGAGAGAATTATTAAGTTATTTTTTTTTATGATTCTGTTTATGTCATTTATTTTGGTCAAATAATTTTTTCCCAGTGCTCAAGTGAAGGCTCAGGGGTGTTACGAGTGTTTGGGACATAAAAAAGGAGAAAAATGGGGTTTCTGGGAATGTTGCCCAGTTTGCACACTATTAGGGAAAACTGTGTAGATCATCCAGGTAACAATATAGCCTTGGATAGAGGATTTAAAAATGTTAATGAATGGATAATATGAACATGTAAAATTCCCAATATACTGTGTGGAAGGTGGATTTTGGGACAATAGCTGTCACCCGGTTTGTGCAAGGTTTGGAAAATCGGGCGGGTAAACCGCGCATCCCAGTAAAGTTGGGAAATTTATAAAAATTACATTAGGAGATATTAAACCCCAACATGATATTTTTTTCATTTCTTCCCCCTTTCAATCCTTGCGATGAACCAAATTTCCCATGATCTTCCAAGTGTGATTCTCCCTCATCTCTAGGTTATTTAGTGTGCTTTCGGTTGTGAATCAAAGAGGCTGGTAAGGGAAATCCACCTCTTTCTTTTATTTTTGGATTAAGCTTCACATGTCCTAATTATCTCCTTCCAAATATCTAAATCCCTTCTTTACCAATGATATCTATATTGATACATCAAATAGGTTTTGAATCAGGATCTAAGGCCTTGATTAGGGGTGTGTTTTCCAACAGATCCAAGGTAGGTGGTCTACAAGTAAAATCGCATTGTTTCATTTGAGATTTGTGAATGATTTGGTTTATTTATTTGTTTAACCTTATAGTGATTTTGATAATTTAATGGGGTTTTCAGTAATTTATGTCTTGATGATGAATGGAAACCCTCATTGTTTATATGGGACACATGGAGGGTTACTTGGCCATTACTGGGCCACCCATGGGGTGTACTAATAATTTCCTGAGCTTAGAAGTTAGCTTTGTATGTGGAAGGTTGCCTTATGATAATATATATCCCTTGATAAGCATGTTAAAAATTTTAGTGAGAGAGAAATTTATTTACTAGCATGTGTCTATACATAGTAATGGCTTAAGATATTTCTGGGGATGGTAATAAAATGGGATAAATTAGTTAATGGGGATTGTGCCTTGTGGATAATGAATTATGTTAAACACCCTAAGATGGTGGGTGAATGAGAAATGATGAAAAAATGGATTGGTAATGGCATATTAATTGATTAATGTGGTTAATGGTGTGATACTTATGAAGGGGAATTGGGTTAATGTGTTATGTAGTGTAAAATGGAATTTTGAACGGGTTATGGTATGACATTGAATCTCATGTTGATTTTGTTTGGAATCATGATTGTTATATTTATTGGCTTTTTTGTGATTTAGTTAGTCTTTTGAATGGAGAAATAAGAATCTGAAGTTGGCGTGATGGTGGGATTAAGGAATGATTCTCCTCCCATGGTTAGTCTTGGACTAATGCTCTAACGTACCCAGGAATGCACAGGTAGGGGAGTCAGACTGATTCTTTATTCCCTGATTGATTTTATTCAATTAAAATACCTAGTATGAGGCTCCAAGGTAATTGTGGTGATTAATTGACATGCTCATTCCTAGTTATATAGGTACATAACTTGTTTACATATGTGGAATGGTAAATTCAATGAATACTATGTGAATAAGGTAAATGTTTGACTCATGGATTACATGTTCATGACGAACTAAATGATGATATTAAGTAAAAAATGAACTTGGCATGATAATACTAATAGTAAGAGCAATGTAGATAATGTTTAATAAGTGGCCCCAAAAATTTCCTTCCTTTACATCCCGTTTATTTATAATTTCATGAACTATCAGTTAGATTGGATATTTTGTAGATACCATTGGTGGTGTCATACTAAGTTATGCACACACCTTTCTTGGGACTCTCTTGGGAACCCAATTAGATTTTATGCTTGCAGGTACAGACAAGGGAAAGAAACCTATACTGGGAAGTTGAGTTGGACATGGGACATGCATGGATGAGGTTCCTGACTTTGAGTCTAGACCATTTCAAGGATTTCAATGTTGTATTTATATTTTGTTTTGTTCACTAGGAATTATAGCGTGGCATGCCATATTTACTATTTCTTGTGGTATGTACCATGTTTGGGAGATGTTTGGGTATGCATGATATAGGTTTTTCTTATTTTTATTGCTATTTATGTTGTGTTCTGCTATTTCTTACTTTAGTAAAGAGGGTATAGTATCCCCACATGACTAATATCAACCCTATCTATTAGTCGACAACCTCTGGCATACAGGTGTGGGGTGGGAGTGGGGGGACTAGAGGGGATGGGATGAGATGGACCAGGGCACCGATTTAGTGGAACCTGAGTTAGGGATGTTTCAAAGTGGTATTATAGGTGTTCTTTTCTCTTTCTTACTACTTTCAGATGGGTGAAAACAGATTAGGATAGTCTTTGGCCTTGGTAATAAGCTCTTTCTAGGGAGTAGATAACTTAGGTACATGGGGAAACCCAAGTCACCCAGGGGGAATTGTTTCTCTTATTGTGTGTTTCTTACATTTGATGATATTTCACTATTCAGTGACGCGCATGTGGGGTGATGTGATAGATTTTTGATAATTTTCTTTTATACAAACCCAAATGACATTGTGTATTCATGCATCATTCTAGTAACTTATGTAAATAAGTGACATGCATCATTGTAGGCACACACACAAACACACACGAGAGAAGTGTGAGAGACATAATTAGTATAATGAAATTGATTTTCATGAAATTAGTGAAATTCTATATAATGGGATGATATAAAAATGTAAAAAGTGAAATTAGAATTCAATGTTTTAATTAAAGAATGATTCTAGATAAAGAAAGGTATTTGAATTAAAATGATCTTGGAGTACATTGGGATGTGGAAATCAATTTAAAAAGGTGTAAAATGTAGATCTTGTAACCATGTGAGTTGTTTACCCCATATTAGCTATGGACATGGGAAGGATAGTTGAGGGTAGTGTTTAAGATTTAATAATTCCCAGTGGGAAGTGTGTGTGAAATATTTTGTTTATGGATTGTGATGAGTCCTTCCATAAGCTTCATGAATGTTTCATTGCTGTGTTTTAAAATGTTTGTGTTTTGGCATTGTTGAGAAATATCACTATTAATGAATTTTCCGATTGGATGATATGTGTACTTTTCTATGAATGATCCCCCAGTACTGAGTAAGAAGACCCCGTGGTTCCAGACGATAAGGTAAAGAAGTTTCGTGAGATATTTTCTCATGTTATACAGATGATAGAACATAACCTAGGGTGAGTGGCACCAAGTATGTTTGAATTAACCTGGAAGTGTCAGCTTAAACAGCCTCCAACCTTTATCGGGGAGGGTGGGCCAGAGGAAGATGAGTTATTGATAGAGTCTATCCATACAATTATTGAACATTTGGATACTCCTTCTAAAAATAGTTTTAAGTTGGTATCCTACATATTACGGGGCCAGAATAATTTTTGGGGGGATATCATAACTAAGACTAAACATGTAATGTGTATGTTTTAGATTAGTTTTACGGATAAATTAATGGAGAATTACTACACAGAAAACTTTTGGAAGGAGAAGTCTATATATTTTTTCAGTATGAAACAGTGGACAATGTCAGTAATGGAGAATGCAGACCGGTTCATTGACATGAAATGTTTTGTTCAGGATTTAATGGGAGATGAGGCAACTATGGAAATGAAATTTTAATATGGACTTCAACCTAAGATCACTTGGAGGGCATCAAAAATCCCCCCCCCCGCTCTCAAGAGAAATGTTCATATGGAAAATGGCATAGTTTTAAGGAAGGTAAATGTCTGGACGAGTCTTTGGCATTATCATAAATCATTATCTGGGATGGAACTTAGTCTAGTAGGGAACACTTGGTATTTCATGATATTTTTTATAAATAGCGTAGAGATCCATTTATTTCACCAGCTACTCATTCCTCCATTCTGATATCACTATGCTTCTGTCAAAATAATTTTTCAATATACCCTTGCACAAGACCTGACCACGAGACCCTATCATGAGACCACCTTTTGCGAGGACTATTCTGAGAGGCCAATTTTCCATAGGCTACCATTCAAACCATCTAAAAACTATATTTCATTATTTTTTTAAGCTTTGGCCATCAGGATTTTGATTGTATTGAGGGTTTTGTAGGGTCTATTGTCCGGATCATGTTATTCTCTAGCTATCATGTGACTCGTGTTACTATTCCATGGTCACACGATCACAAGTATCCAAGGGGTCATGTTATTGCGTGATGTCCCATGAGTTTATGTGACTCATGAGGCCTTTAAACGGTTATTGGATTCTTTATGATATTAATGAATCCCTTAGTGATTCATGTGTTGTAAATTATGTTGCTGGTTTGTTATGTCTTCTATTTGAAAATATTTTATTTTATCTATATGAAATATCCCACATAATTATATTCAGATTCAATGTTCTTTTATTGTGGCCAATCAAAGGGCCATGATTTCCAGAAACTGCATTGTTGATCCCCAATATCACTTGTGTTATGACAATGATATTCTGAATAGGTTCCTCTCATATGACCATCAAGATTATAACTTTTCTCACCCAATTCCTCTATATGAATTCGATATGAAGGACGATGTCATCATCCCTCATTTTGACTTCAATATTCCATCTCACTAGATTTCAATATATTCTCACTATATTTAGATGAAAATCATTGAGAAAGTCTAGTTGTCAATAGCTCAACCCCAGGGTTTGTCTTATCTATTGGAAAACTCCAAACTTAGGTTTGTAATTATTTGAATTCACTCAGAATACAATTTACCATAACTACTCAAGTATATTTTCTTCTTATCTAAATAATCTGAGTTGTAGATGAAGGTTGAAGCAAGATATCCTTCATGAAAATAATATTTTTGTTGAATGGGAACGGCCCTTCTAGGTTGGAATAGTTGCATAATGTTCTCTGAAAAGTTATATGGGGGTTTTATTAATTAATCTAGGTGGATTTAATAATTTATCATCTTCCTCTAACCCAATATTTATTGAGAACTGATTAGTCATTGGTGCCCTAGAACAAAAATAATCCATTTTCCCATGGTAAAGTGGTCATCATCTTACGAGACATTTACCCACTAGGTGGGATCCCCCTTATTTGAGAGATGATTCTCCATATATTTGGTATGAACTCTTGGAGAATATAGTTTTGGAAAGTGAAATCATCGCCATTGTTAATGAGAAGATTATGAAGTAGTTGATGATACAATCTCTCATCTATTTAATATAATGGATTGATATTTACGTTTTTGTAGTGGGGTTTTTCCAACTACCATATGCCCCCATCGGTTCCATTATCAATATGTCTACGATTGTGGAAGCTCATATTGGGACATCTAGGAATATAGAGACTATACTTTATGGTGATACCGAGTGAACTCAAATATATCTTTGACCCATAGGCCCGAAAAATTTATGTCCATGTTTTTTAATGGATGGATTTTCTCGACAAGGGATGAAATTTTAGGGATCCGTGTCATCACTTTGGTAATTATGAAATATCTCACAGAGGGAAAATGACTCAATTAGGTCTCACCAGTCCCTATACACCTTTAAAAACTCCAACACCACAATAAACATGGTTTTACCCCTACCGGATCAGTGGTCCTCTCCAATTTTAGTTTGGTTGGATAGAGTATCATTTACATTGTTATAAATACTATAATACCACTAGGATCCTCGATGCATTATCCCATCTTAGATAGCTGAAAATAAATACGTATGGAAGCATGCCACTAAAACCTAACAAGGTTAATAATTCATTGAATCAATCTAAAAGATTTAATTTTACCAATTACTATGAAACACCTGGGTTGATTATTGATAATGGTAGTGGTTTCCCTGATGAAAGGTCGTATATGATCTATCTATGGAATATAGTTATTGTAACTAGGGTGGATGAGATGATCATATTTAATCCTTTTAAACCATATCTATTCTATTTTTAGTTTTCCACACCTAAATGGTCTCCCCTCATCCTTTGCCTGGTGTGTGAGGAGGGAGACATCCTAGGTGTATTCAAATGTTTTTGATGATGTTGGCATGTGAAGATATTAAGGATGTGATCATAATTCCTCATGATGATTCTCTTGAATTCTTTACCTAGGAATATGACCGGGAATGGGTAGAAGCTTATCCGAATAGTGTTCTAATCCAAATGGTCCATCATGTGGATATTACATTTCCTTACAGAACCCTATATCCAGGGAGAAAATGGAGTTCTTAAAATACAAGGGTGAGATTTCAAAGAAGATCCCTCTTTTTAGTGATGACTACTGTAAAAGTGAGATATAATCCATTTGAAAAATTAGTCCTTTGGTACAAGATATTCCAATTGATAAAAGAGAATATGAGGCCTTTTCTAATGATTTCTAACTAAAAAAACTAGTTATTCCTCCTCCTGTTTCACATACACCATCATTTATAGTGGATCAGAAAAAACATAGAATAATCAATAAATATATTCACACATTGATCACTAACACTTCTTTTGAATTATTTTGTGACCACGACGAATTCTTTCATCAGACATTCCATGATTTATGGTTAGGTTAAACCATTTATCGATATAGTTTTGGTTCATTTAGATCATACCTTCTACTAATTTAGTTTAGGGTTTTCTATCTCAGAAAATCGATATCTTTAGTTTAGGGTATTTTGGCTCATACCTCAAATCATATTATTTTAGGTTATTTTAGAATGAACATTATACACTTTATTTTAGGGTATTTTAGTTTATACCTTCTATGAATTTAATTTAGGGTCATTTAGATCAGTCCATCTATTGATTTATTTTTGGGTCTATTATATCATACGTTTTATCACTATAGTTAATGGTCATTTAGCACAGACCTTCAATTTATGCAGTTTATGGTATTTTAGCTTAGACATTAAATTGATATAGTTTAGGGTATTTTATATCATACCTTTTATTATTGTTGTTTAAGGTCATTTAGCTCGGAACATCTATTACTGTATTTTTGGTTCTTTTAGATCGATCCTTTTATTGATGTAGTTTAGGGACTTTTTTCTTGGACATTCTATTTTAATAATTTAGGGTCTTTTAGCTCAGAAATTCTATTGTTTTAGTTTACGTTATTTTATCTCATACCTCATATAGCATGAATTTATGTTCTTCTAGATCAGACCTTCCATTTCTATAGTGTACGTTCTTTTAGCTGATGCCTTTTATTTCTTTGGTTTAGGGTCTTTTACCTCAGAATTTATCAATGATCATGGAATATAGTGCAAAAATTATATTAATCACCCAAAAAACATTAAGGTGATGGGTTCATAAATGGTGTTATAAAATATCTTAAGGATTAGAAATCCCATTTTGTAGAGTGACACATTTTGTTGATGACCATAGGGATATATGAAATATCCATAGGCATACATGCATATTCAAGAAAATGGTCACATGAAGCTGGGTATCTTTATTCTGAGGTTACAGATGATTTATGGGGGTCATATTAGTTGAGGGAGAAATACTATGGAATCTAGGTCCACCTGGATAGTTTGAATTTGGGTGATGTAAGTCATAAACTAAAAAGATTGACTCCATGAATATGGGATGGGACAAATGTGTTGGTGATGAATTGTAACACTCTTAGGTGATGGGTTCCACCACAGTGATTCTAGGGCTCAGAAGGGTTAATGATCCATTATTTTAAGGAGGATATGCCATTATATGGTGGGTCAAGGACCTTACGCACTAGTAGCATTGTGAAGAAAAATATTATTTCCACTTCTTTCTGAGGGACATTAAGGATTTATGATGACTCAAACATCTGGATGATGAGGATGGGTAAGTGTGGATAACTATGTAATAAGGATTATAGTAACCCAGAGAAATATATATCTTATATTATAAATCATGAATTCTATGCCCTATAGTTTAGAGTCATGAGGTGTGGGCCATAAAATGTTTTGTAATATAGTGTCATATTAACTCTTTGAGAAAGGTTAAAAAAAGTAACGTAGCATCAAGGATATAAAATCTTCTTGGATAGTTTGGCATAAAGATTGAAAATCATGGTCCAAAGTTCTTAGGTCCGGAGGATTACATGTTAAAATATTACAGGGATTGAACCAAAACATAATGGGGTGATTGGTTCTAATATAGTGATGTTAGGGATCATAATGATCATAAATTACTTTTTTAGATTGATGCATTCTTTTTATGACCATATGCTCATATATATGATCTATAGACATACATGTATAGTCAAGATAAGGGACCCTTGAAGTTGGGTCTCATTTAAAAGGGAATTAGATGGTTTCAGTCAATGGATACACTAAAATCATGATGTGTGACTTGTGTAAAGTGTAATATTCACAAATGGTTTGAGCACCCTAAAGGTTGTGTCACTGCCTAGAGAAAAAATTATGATGGTGAGGATATGTGAAAAATTGTTACTCTAAAATTTTTCTGAACTAGGGGGTCTAGTAAAGAAATCTTGGATCTTACTAGGGATAAACATTAAACCCAATGTATTTTATTACCTATCCATTTGAACCCTAATTTTTTCCTAAACTCCATATTTCAATATTTCATCAAGTGAATAATTTACATTCTCTATGTGCTCCCTTTTCATGTTTTCATATGGAAATGTTTTGTTTGTCTTTCACTAATAATTTATGTTCTTTGGATTTGAAAAATTATATGCTATAGGTTATGGTCGTACAACTTTGATCAATGTGTAAAAATATTATGGTCATGACACGCATGGGCATAATATAGAGGTTGATACATAGGAGCCTAATTTGGATACCTAGGGTAAAGAGTACCATAAAATACTTTTGATAGGGACATAAAAATGTTGTAAATCATGTATCTAGGTTCTTGGGTTGTGGGTAGTGATATGGTTCAACAATACTAGGAGTAGTTCAGATCACATTGATGTGATGAGTCCTACCACGGTGATGTCAAGGATCACAAGGATCATAAAACCATTTGGTAGAGTGATTAATTTTGTTGATGACTATAGGAACATATTCAAGAGCCATATAAATACATGAATAGACACGAAAAGGGTCCATTGAAGTCTAGTATCCTTTCTGGGGTCCATGGAATGTTTTGTTAACCTGAAGGACTCAAGACCTGAAGTTTGGTTTATGGATTCAGGTGACTTTAGAAGATTATAGAAGCAACCCTTACTCTAGAGGGCCCTGGTAAGGCTTCTAGGGTTCCTTGAAAGAGAATTAATGTTTTGTGATGGACTACATAGTTTATCTTCATGTAGAGGGATGTTTTCAGTGAATTTTAACATCATATGATAAGGAAATAAACCATGAAGTTTATCATCTTGCGGTGGTGAAATTATTGTTTTTAGTTTTAATGTCATGAGACCAAATTTTTTTCATTGTAATATACCATTGTGAGGTAAGGTTGTATTCTGTGTATTTTATCATCATGTGGTGAGGGCATTTTTGTTGTGCAGTTTTAATCCCATGCCACCCTGACTTTCTCAATGAAGATTAATTTTGCGTGGTGAGGACGTTTTTGTTGTGCAGTTTTAATCCCATGCCACCCTGACTTTCTCCATGAAGATTAATTTTGCATGGTAAGGACATAAGGCCTGTAGTTAATCATTATATGATGAGTATGTTCTTGTTGTGTAGTTTTAAATTCTAATGACCAAGAAGTTTTCCATGTAGTTTAACATCATGCAGTAAGGAAGTACATCCGAAAGTTTATCAATTTGCAGTGAGTGAAATTTCATTGTGTCGTTTTAATGCCATGTGACCAAGATGTTTTCCCCTATATTTAATTTCTAATGATAATGACATGTGAACCAACATGAAATATTTGTGCATGATTTTTTATGTGCCCAAGAAATCCCAATATAGATCTGGCTCATACATAGGGTAAAAGAGCTTATGTGATTTGGATCCTACGTAGTTGGGGTGAATTTCATATTATATGGTGTTTCTGGGTGTATGAATGGAGATCTTGAATCACTACGTAACCTATGATGACAGGAATCAAGCTCCACATTATTCTTGAATGGGAAACACTCTACAGGTATGGACCATGCATAGAGGTGGAAATCGTTTCCATTGACAATTGTACCTTGAAACAAGATTGGAGATGCAGACATCACTACATATCCTGTGATAACATGAATAAATAAACACATAGTCATTGAGGAACCATGCACATTAGAATCATCAAGAAAGTATGTGGGCATGTTGATGTGAAATGAGTAATTCAAACTGGACTCAAATATGGATGTCGGGGAGACACTACATATCCTATGGTAATAAGAATGAATCCAAATGTAGTTCATGAAATCCCATGCAGTTTAACATTTTGTGATGAGGATGAAGAAGAACCAATGTGAATGAATGAATTTTTTTTTGTTTGGACTAAGGGTGGAAGTCTTGGAATCATTATGTATCTCATGAGAATGATAATCATGCCACACATAGTTATTTAATGGTATTCTATGTTGGCATGATCTATACAAAGGTAATTAGGAATTTTTTTGATTGAGGATGGACCCATGAAAAGAGATCCGGGCATCACTACATATCTCATTGGAATAAGAATCAAGACACACATTTTTCTCTAATAGAGGTGTGGTAGAAGACCGGAACAATTATCCTATCGGGTGAGGTCTATAAGAATGTATAGTTTAATGTCATTCGAGGGACATTAACCCTATATTTTGACATCTTACAGTGAGGAATCATGAAATTCCTTTTACTATCTTGAATTCAGGACCATTATGATCCATTCTATTATTTCTATGACATTTTTGTGTGGGGAAACCCTTAATAAAATTTCAATGCTCACGTGATCTATTCTTGGGGTGGGAAACAAAGAATGACATGGGTTCCACTCACTACATAGAGAAAATTAAGGATATAAATAGGTATTTTGTACCACGTGGTGACTGTACCTAAAGTTAGGATCCAACCATCCCTACACATATCATTGAAAATGAGAATCAATCCATAACTAGTTAGAGAAAACCCATGCTGTATAGTGTCGTTCATAAAGGATATTTTCTGTGTAAGGACATGGATCACCCAACGTGGAGGAGAAAAGGAAGTTTGGGTCCAGGCCCAAGACTAGAGGTTCAGGCGTCACTATGTATGTTGTGATGATATGAATAAAGATGGACATAGATCTTAGAAAGAGATATTCACTATGTGAAGATAACCCTCACAAGGGGATTCGAGATTCTCATCATTCCTTTACATAGATATACCATGTGTGTAGTGAGCCATTAAGTGATATAGTGTTTTTTTGTAGTTTATTGCCATGCAATGAGGAAATTGGCCATGTAATTTAGCATAATGTGGTAAGGACATCAAACACTGTGCAATTTAATTTCATATAGCTTGGATTTGAGGTGTTGTTTAATTTATCATCTTATTAAAGGGATAAGATCTTATAGTTTAACATCATACTACTAGGAAGACTCATTACACTTTATTATCATATGCTCAGGATGATCTCCGTATATTTTATTATCACATGGCCATGATTAAATGTGCTTTATTACATCTATGAAAAGTATTTCCAGATAAATCTTGTACTAGTGGGTGGTGTGACATGCTCCCCACCCATGGTGGCCAATGCGTATGCTAAATTATATTATAAATAATATATGTTGTAATTCCATTTCTAGTTGGGTTCTAGATTAGAGTATCCTTCCCTAATATTATTTAGGTTCTAAGAACTAGTACCAGTGCTCCTAAGAGTCATGATTAGAGGAGAACTTTATTATTAAAGTCTTGTGATATCTGATTCAAATGGAACTTTATGTTTTGTGGTGTGCATAACCTGTTCTCATTGAGACGATCCAAATAGGTGATGAAAAATATGGTAAATGCTTCTTTTGTTACAACCTTGGTAATATTGAATGTTATTGAAATTGAAAAAAATTAGTTGAGGGGTAAATAATACAAACAATGACACTCTTCCAATAGAATTACACAGTGAATAAAAATTTTGGTTGAAGACTTATTATATTTCAAAATAGGTTCACAATATTGGAGAATGAATATATTTATATAAAAGGTTGTATTAAGATCCAAAATTGGAGCACTCACAAAAAAAATATTAAATTAAATATAGAAAAAATGGAAGAGAAATTAAGAGTCTATTTCAGCTATGAAGAATGTGAAAGGGAATGTTATGTTTACTCCACCAAGTAATATGTATTCATAGATGTATCTTTTTTTATATAAAGGAAGAGGTTTTATAATGGGGTCCTATATAAAACACAAAGATTAAAAGTAGAAGATTAAATGAAAATGAAAGAGGTGATATCCACTAGGGATAAAACTCATGAAGTTACTTTTACATGTGTCATCTATTCCAAAATTATGTAAAAGTTTTAAATAAAGGATAAAAAAGATCAAATAAATGAAAAAAATCATGTAAGAGGTATCAAACAAAGAATATACTTTGTAAATAGGAAGAGTTTTTTTTGGGTTACTATTTTTGATGAAGAACATTATGATTTGATTGTATTCCATTCCCGAAACATGAAAATGGGAGGTGAGATGGATGGTGATGAGTCGGTTAATCTTGACATTAAATATTATTAAACATGAATAATTTATAGGTACCACTATCCCTTTAAGGTTTATGTTTTCTAAATATATGTGAAGAGGTGAAAATTTAATGGGGAGATATGATCATGAGGTGACTGTTCATGAAAATAAAATGAATGATTTTCTTAGAAAAATAAAAGTGTATAAAGCTCAATAAAAATCAAGAATAACATAATATGTGTGACAATATTTTACACCAAAAACTGATATGAAAAATGTTTTGAAGACATCGAGTCTCTAGGGGAGTTTTTCATAACATTAAATGATATTAATCCTTATTCATTGTTTATGAAGCTTGTGAATATTTGAAAGGCACAATGTTTAAGTGATATCATTTTTCTAATTTGAATCTCTCTTCCAATAAGTGGTGTCAAATTTTTATCAATTGGTATCATTTACATAATCATGAGCTATGTTTCTCAATACAATGTACTTAATTATTATGTATTAATGGTGTATTGTAAAGTTAAGAAGTCATACATAGTGTTTTAAATATAGATAATAAAAAGTTATTTTGTGTGTTTCTTAGTATTCATGAGGGAACTGGATAAAATTTTTACTGTCTATAAAACTCTTGTTTCTTACATATATCTCATCCAAAGAAGGATTATAGTATTTATTTAAATCTAATGTGAATAGTTATAAATTAACTCAGTGAATCTCTTTAGAAAATATACTACTAAAGATGACTGGCTAGTGTAATATCTTTTGTCATTGGATTTGGCTAATCAACATGTGGTTGACACCAAATAATGTAGTTATTTTGAAATAGTGTGAGAAAACATCCTCAGGTAGTGAATACATACCAAAATTGGGATTTGATCTTTCTTGGTATATTTCCCAATATTAACGGGGGAGATGAACTAAAGATGATATTCCCTCAAATATGGATGAAAAGTAAGAATAGTGCATCCCATCATTTGAAGAAGGTTGTTTGAAAAGTCCCTCTGATTTTGAAATGAGATTCATATTTTGTGGATAATAATGGATAGAAGAAGATATCATGAGAGGGAGAAGATATCTTCAAGTGGTAGAGGACACTTCCAATGGTTCATTGAGTAACATGATCAAAACTATGTTGTATATTTCCAAAAAAAATCCAAAGGGGGGAGATTATTAAAAATATTAAAGTATTGTTGATTTATTTATTAAATGTAAGGTTGGTCAAGTTTGTTGGAAATTAGTTTGGTCATGGTTGTTGAAAATATGTATCATCAATGTTGATGACCAAGAAGTGCGTTTGTATCCCTAAAAATTGTGATGATTTTTTTCAATAAACTTATTAATAAATCATTCAGAAGATGAAAAGAGTGTTTATGTGTTTTTTGGGAGAATTATTGATCTCAATTATGATTGTACAAGGTATATTTTTGACAATAGGAATAATTGATATAAATTATAAAGTTCTAAAAATGAGATGATTGGATATGTGGAAGATGTTTAGTGACATTAAGAAAGTGAATTTCATGGATTTTTTTCCACAAGTGTGAAAGCTAACCAAAATGAGAAAGACAATTCCATTGTTGTGGCTATAGTGGGAATGTTCTGAAGGGAGTTTTTGTATCTACACTATAGTTCATCCATCAATGTCATAAATGAGATGTTGGAGGATATCAATAAATTATTTCCATGATGTATTCAACAATAATATTCTAAAATGATGTTGGTTGTGCCCAAATATTTTTTGAAAGGGTGTAAAAGGTAGGCCTACCATGGATTCCAATCCAATCAAGCTTGACACTGCATATGTGGGAGGAAAATCAAGAAGAAAGGTGTCCCTTTAAGGACATCCAATTATGTTGTTACCAAGAAGTATGAAATAATACACATGGGAAGGTTTACACGCATGGAATTAGTGGTCCACATTAAAGTGATGTAGTACAACGGAAATGGTCTATGTTGCAGGGTGGTAACATAGAGTAGGCCATTAACATATCTAGTTACTCTCTATTTACGAGTCATGGGAGGTGATTTATTATATTACATGGTAATTATAATGGTAAATCCAATGTGGTACATGAATTTTATAGGCTATACAACAATAAAAAAACCATGAGGTATAAGTGTGTTTTGAAGAATTTTTATGGCATTAGAGTTTTTTCGGGGTGTGCATGCCATAATTGAGAAGGCTAAGTCATAGTAACTTTAGAGAAGATGAATTATATGATATAGTTGTTCCTTTTATAGTGGAGGTTCATAATTCAATAGAGGTAATGAATTTAGAATCTGTGATCCTATAAGAGACCACATTAAAGTTGTGGATCCGGGCCGCAGTCAGTCCAGTATGACAAGAAATTAGGGATGATGATGACCTATTTGTAGAAGAGTTATGGAGGAGTTAATGGAAATGTTTTTTGAATATAGTAAAATGTAGTACCCCTTAATATTTCTCTATACCATTAAACTATGAATTATGTATAATTGAAGGATACACCATGGTAGACATTTCCAAACTAAAGAATTTTCACAATGGGTGGTACGATGAATATTCCTTTAGACCATACCAAAAATGGGTTTTCGATGTTTCCAAAGGTGTTTGTTTCTTAGATGTTATATATATAAATCAAGGAGGAATGGTGGGGATGTAATGTATGGATTTAAAATCTCATAGTGATATTTATAGGTGTCCAGTTGATTGGTGAATATCTTACCTATGTCATGAAGGGGAGACAAACTGTATGAAAGATAAGAAGGTTTCATTGTGCACATAATTCATAGAGAAAGAATAGATAGATAGAGAGATTCATGGATGAAACATTTTCACATATGATTCTTATAGAGAAGAAATATTTTATTCTTATGAGGGGCTAGAAGTGTTATGAAAAATGAAACCATATAAGATCAATCAATGAAAGGTAAGAAATTTATTTTTTCTATGACTACAACAATGTGATTTTTTTATTGATTCTAGTATGTAATGCAAGTTCTAAACTAATTTGTTTCCATCGAGGTGAAGGTCCAACCCAATATGACTTCTACAGAGGATGTATTCATAACTTAATATTTAATCCAATATAGTGTCACTAAAGGAGGGTCCAATATGTTCATATATCGTGAATGTGATCCTTTCCACTTATATTGAGACAAAAAATGAACATTCAAGGGATTGACCATTAGAAATCAGGAATCAATACCTTAATGTTTTAAGTCATTGTT
Organism: Viscum album; assembly: GCA_963277665.1. Taxonomy (NCBI): domain Eukaryota; kingdom Viridiplantae; phylum Streptophyta; class Magnoliopsida; order Santalales; family Viscaceae; genus Viscum; species Viscum album. The sequence goes on from OY728138.1 coordinate 560,064,994, forward strand.
ACTCAGTATAGTAGCGACCTAGCCAAAACCTTTGTAATGAGTGAGATTCATATTGAATTTGGTGCATTACATAATGTCGATGCATGATCCGTAGATGTAAACCACTGTGGGTGAAACAAGTAAATAATAAAGTCCAGCATAATTTTGGAATTCTCACAAAAATAGATCAATAATCTAATGTTATATACAGTTAATGTGAAGCCCATTTGACCCTCATGGTTGATAGGTAAAGATCCCATAAGCTAAGTGAGATAGCTAAGTAATATATACCCTATTTCGACCCCCCTCATTTGGTAATATCATGATATGTACTTTATTCATGTCCAACAGATAATTATCTCATCAATTGAGGGTTAATAATATTGATATTATACTCTTATAAGTTGAGTATAAAGTATTAGACCTCATTAAATTTTGAATGATGAGTTGTACGATTATACCCAGATAAGGTACTTGTAGCATGATTATCTATTTTTATGAAAGGAATGTGATGTGTTAATATTATTAGTTGGATAAAATGTGATGTTATTATCCATCTAGTCTGTCTATACTCAAATAATTGAGAACAAATTAGAATAATATATTATATTGACATAATCCATGTACCATGGCCAATTTATTTCTTCAACAAATGTATTTATTGATTATGAATACTTATATATGACACATATTTTGGGAAAAAATATTGAGATACTTTTAATTGACATATATATTTAAATATTTCATTATAAATTTATTATCTTTAATACTTTACTAGAGGATCTATTTTCATATGATTATGGAGTAGGGAATTCATAATAATTATAAAAGCAAAAAATTGTCACCAGATCACACATATTGGTTGTGTGAATTAGGAATATGTTTTTTAATAAAGTGTTTCTACATACCATTGAGAGCTACCATAAAAGTGTTTTTGGGATATCAAAAATATGTTTTGAATTGATATTCAAAGTTTGATATATATTATGTAAGATGTTCTGAATATGAGTGATATTTTTTTTCCCAAAATTAGTTTTTTAATGTATCCAAAAAGTGTTTTGGATTAATATTCACATGTTAATACAAATATTTAACATATAGTGATTGTGTAGTAAATATTTGAGGATTTAGTTCAAGTGGTATATTTTTGGAAAGGTTTACAAAAGGGAACACCATGGTCTTGTGGATTAGATCATGATATCTTCGATTATGGTTTTCCCCATGAAATAGTATGGGTCTTTCTGTAATGAGGTCATGTATGAGTGTTTTTTGTGATATGTAATGTCATATGGATTAGCCTTATTCTCATGCTAAAATATATTATTATCAATTGATTATTATATATTGATAATTTAGTGGATTTCAAATAATTTTCACATTTAATTAAACAATAAAAAAAGAATAAGGATTGTGAGTTGTATGTTATAAAGAGTTATAACTTAGTAATTATGTGTGAAATGTTTCATTTATTATCGAAAAATTCAGAATCCAATATTTTTCCCTGGATTGATATATACATTATATTATAGTATATTATTTTTATGGAGTTTAATTATTAGACTCATTTTATATATTATCGTCAAGCCGATTATCTCTTTCCATTGATATCTCTTTATATTTATCCATAGGTACAAGAAATTTATGAGAAAAAGATAATCCTTCCCCTGTATTGTGTCATTCATCTAGACCATGGACACCTTAGGAGGAAAGAGCACATTGGGTACTAATAAGTAATCACTCTGAAGCTCATGTGGAAAGAATATTATAGATTCATATAAATAGAGAAATGGTAAATCATTCTTCATTTATGTTATTTTATTTTGTACCAATATAATATTATATGGATCTATAGGTTTTGGTTATTGTTTTTAGTTATTTTTGGATATATGTGACCCCTATAACACACCTAATTTGATTCTTTATTTGGTAATAAATTGTTCAAATATGTCAAATTATCCAAAAAAACCCAAATGGAATCAAACTCTCATTGGGTACATGATAAAACAATGGAACAATTCATTGAAATGTCCTACCACTTCCATAGAGGATCTTACAAATGATATAAGGATCATGTCTTAGTTGATGTTAAAAATTCACCGAGTGATAAATTTTATATCAAGAAATAAACTCCACTACCAACTTTTATACTATAGAACACAAAAAATGGTCTTCAAAACAAGATATCTTTTTAATACTTGGATGTACCAATAAAATCTATACCTGTGAAGCTCTCATAGAACCTTTTTCACTCATGAATAGGGGGGAAAAAAATATATGAAACAATAACTTTTTAACTTCATAATCATACCAAAATTAAATTGATTCACCATTTTTAGTCTGATATGTTAACACATCTACCATGGGATTTCATAACTATGAATCATCTACGAGTCATTACAATGAATATATCACTATTATCTTATAATTATATATCCTCTTATCACTTTTACCTTAAACAATATGAGGGAGAACCATAAATTTATATCACTTATCATTAATTATTCATCTATTTGGAATTCTTCACACAAGTCTTCAGACTCACAAAATCTTCAATTAAACCACCTTAATACCCATTAATTCCACCAATACCCCACAATTAAAATTTATAATGGAAAATAATTTACACTTAGACAACTTCATATATAAATAATGACCTATAAAAAAACTAACACATTCCTAATATATTGTACATGATCATCCTAATTTATCAAATGGTCTGTAAATTTCCTCAACAAAGACAACATTAAAATCATCGATATAGGATTAAACTCTTTAGTTATAAATCCCTTAAAGATAACAGGTGAATTTATAATTCTAGAATGAATGACCACAAATGAAAAATATCAATACCATAATTAAAAAACTATATTTGGAATGTTTTAATACTTAAATACATTCTAATGATATCCATGTCGTAAGTATATCTTGAAAACTACCTCATCCATTTCAACTGACCAATGAAATCATCAGTCTTGAGAAGATGATCACAATTCTTAACTATCACTTGACTCAAACACTGATAATTTGTACACAATCTTAGGACCCCTAAACTTTTTTCTCAAACTACATTAGATAATCCCACAAATACATTATTTGTATAAAATAAATATTTTCTTTAATAACTATTAAAAATATGTTATCAATTATATACGTTAAAAAGTCTCTATTTGTTAATATACCATCGAAATAGAATTAATTCCTAAATACAGTACAATCCTAAACATAGTCTATCTCATATGAGGAAAAAAAATAATATCATCTGGAAAACATCAAAATAATTCACCCCATCCAAAGGAGACATCCCTACATACATATTGACTGAATAAGGAATTATCTCTCATAAGATGTAATCCCCATGGTTCAATATGTCACTACCCCAAAAATTGATATTCTCTTACATAAAATGAATGATTAGTATTTAAGATAGAAAAATCAACCTCCAATGATAAAAAAAATACATAATTATATAAATTTCAACTAATCCAATCCAAGGATAAAATTATAGAGTCCTGTTTATAATAAGACAAGGTTCCATGAGAGTAATTCCTTCACTACAACTGGCTCACTATTAGACAACTCATATAACCACACCTGAACTTCAAATAGAATAAATATAAATCATACCTAAATCCACCAATGGTACATCTATTTTCTAAAATTCAATTACCTATTGTTTACCTCTACCTACTCCTCCTATTTATTTTTGAAACTATTTTACTCAACCTCCACACTATTCATCTATCTAATGATATTAGCCCTAATTTTATCTTCCATCACCACCTTCGACTAGTGCTATACAAAATATATTATTTTTTGGGAACAAAATATTTTTTTTATGAGGATAATGAGGTGGCCTATCAATAGTCACACACTATTTACACATCCTATTTACACTAAAAAATTAGGAATATAGATTAGATATTTCATGAACCTTCAGAAGATAAACATTGAAATCCATGGGCTCCTTCAAATGGTTGTGTTCTACCCAAACTTGAAAAATTAGTTGATGATGGACACCGGCTTCCACATCATTGTTTTAACCATCATAGCATAAAAAATCATAAAATTTAAATTTTAACTCCACCTTGAGCAACATAAAACTAATAAGTCCCTATGAAAGATCCAATCATCTCTAAAAAATTTCTCAAATAACTCTATATTTTCCAATATCTCTAAAATGAAACTTGGAGAATGTTTTACTAATTAACTTTGGATTTGTAGCCTCAATTTTCTCTAAATATAATTATTTATTAAATTAAATATCCATTAAAACTAGATGATAAATCAAAAAATCCATAAAATAGACACCACACTCTCATATTGATTTTTCCCACATTGCATCACTAAAATCTCTTTCCACCTCCTCATCCTAAGAGTATTAAATAGGAACTATTTCTTCAAAAAATTCTGACATTGTTTGTTTCCAATTGTATAAGCATCATGATCTCCCAAAAAAATCATTCTTTATTTATGATCCAATCCTAAAAAAACTCACCACTAAGAGAATAAGATTCTCATATCCCATACAGAATAGGTAAAAATCTATATCAAACTCCTATAATGAGTTATTAGTCTTGTAACTTGTAATAAACTCCTCAAACGTCAATATGTAATAAAATCCTTATACACAAACAAATACATGAGTATTATCTAACCAAACCACCTCATAATTCAACCCAAAAATGAAAAATCACCCTAGACACAAGGCAATCACAATCATCACCACCTAAAACTACATGATGCATGAATCCATGAATACCAATGAACTATTTAGTCAGTACACAATTTTTTAAGAATTGATTAAAAAGGTAAACTAGACCTAGATTTGAAAATAGAGTCTCATTATATGACAATATGGTTTCTTTAACCCAAATCAGATACAATGTTCAAGAAATACTTTTGTCTTACAACCCATGAAAACTTCACCAAGTTCTACTCTATAATCCTTCAAAGAAAACATGCTCTGATACCATTTTATCACACCCCACAGTCATCATTACCCCACCTATGTTGACAGTGAGTTAGATGATGACTCCATAATCCCATTTTTAATTGTAAATTCTTTTTTAATTAACCCCAAGGGTATAATTCACATATATATAATTAATTAAACATTATAATAAAAATTCCACAAACCCAAGGCTAATAAAAATAAAAAACTCATTCTCAATATATAAACAATGTGATATCGTATATATTATATCATAATTTAAAAACCTAAAATTAAAAATTAACACAAGTATATATTCTTTTCCATACCTTATTCATGGCCTATGTAATCTACACCTGTCAACAAGTCCCCCATGTTCATATGTATGCTCTCCCACCACCTCCCCCCAAATAATCTAAATAATTTGATTTTTTTTCATAATGCTATGGTGAGACTATAAATATACTCAATAGGTTCTTCTGTAGAACTCTCATGTTTCCACATGAATGAATTATACAAACAAATTTGTATATGTAATAAATAATTTATAATAATCAATCATTGAGAATATCTGAAGAGAAAAAAATTCATCCATTTCTATTGTATAATATATGACCATAAAAGTATCCACACCCCAACATTATAAACATATACCACTACAGTTTTACCACCACAATAAAAAAAACCACCACTATAATTTACAAAGAACCAAGTGATTATATATAAGTAATAACGATAATCTAACATTATCATATATTTTTCCACTTTAAAGGACATACCTAATATAATATAATACTAAGAAACTATAAATCTTTAAGGAAATATTTAAATAAAAACATCAATATCCACATCATTATGTAGTTATATACCCTCAGAAAACACATTAAAAATATCCCCATAAATAATTAACAATTCACACATAGTTAACTCACTAAACAAATTTTTACCCACATATATCTATCCACTGATATGTAATGCACCGAATATCTACCATCACCACCATTTTGTTATCAACATCTAGGGAAATGAATAAGTTATCACCATATATTAGTTGGTCCAATTTCCACCCAAAGGTACTCTCACATGTTTTTATGGTGTCATTCCTCAAGCACTCTCCCCACCATAAGATGTAATCATTAGTTATTTTTCCACTTATATGGACTATTTTATGTGTTTCTAGGTGTCCACCCTTAGGGATTATTCCCTAATCAACCAACATTCTAAAAAAACAACATACCCACTACGGAAAATAATTTCATTTACTCACCACCACCACCACCACCACCACCACCTTCACTATAATCCTTTATGATACACCTTACACATCATTAATTAAAACATACTCATCACTATGAAATATAAAAAATGGATTAAAACCAGCACCATAAATTTATTATTCCTTCTAGTACATTATATATAAAAATATCATACGGATTATAATAACACTACATAGGTATAATATTCTCCCACTTTAGACTACCACAATAAAATACCTGAGAGTATAATCACACAATATTCTAAAATTCCTTATAGCCTAGGAAAATGCTGTAAAGAAAAATATGGTAAACAAATATCACGAAAAACCCTGATATTAGCAGTCCATAGTTGGTGGTAAATTTATTATATTGGTACTACATACATGTGAATATCATTAACTGTATATTTAATTTCTAAAAACCATTAATGTTATTTCAATTGGAATTTTTTTTTAACATCTTAAATGTACACTTACGAACAACCAAATTTGGGTTCCCATAATTACATGAATATTGGTTTTTCTACTCAAAGGGTGTTCCAAAAATAACATTTATCAATTACTATTCTTTTTAAAACTATACCGTAATAGATCATTACATAATATCTACACCAGGAATGAATTCATATTTATCTTCCATCATATAATGAAATAAACAACATTAAGTTTTCATATATGTACAAAATATTCACAAAATATATATCCATGTGAAGAACTAATTTAATTTCATGCTATGTACATCACGTGAAATACATATATATTCCAATTGGATTCATACATGCCAGTATTATCTTAGCCCTTTGTCAATATCACTAAAATAAATGAAATTCATCACATATATAATATTTTATAAATAAAAAGTCATTGATGTATTTTAATTTGAATCATTCCTAAAAAACTGATAAATTAATTTAATTATTCATGAAATATATACAGTGGTTCTCCTATGATCTTCCTCAAAATCAATTCAAATCATGGAATAAATAAGCACCACGAGGATTTTATATTTCAATCTCAACATTACAATAATTATATTAGATTTTCCTTTTGAAATTATAAAATTTAAAAGACTATAATTTTCAAACAGTTTGTAAATGGAATTTAGTTTTGTCAATTTTTTGTTCAAATATGTTGATTTAGAGATGCGATAATTATTTTTCATGGTGCCTCAAATCTCAGAATTTGGATACATGAGGATCATATGGAAATTATAATATGAAATTATTCATTGGATATATGTATTTGAATTCTGTTATGATGAAAACAGTTTCTATTTAATGTTCAGATATTCCATATAAATACTTTATGTGTGGAAATGGGTTGTGTCACTTCATTCATATATGCAGTTTCTGAATTTAGATACGAAGTAGAATTTGGATAAATTATCTTTTAACTATGGTATCTAATTTTTCCCTTGTAAATATTAAAAAATGTGGATATTTTCATATGTGGTGACTCTAACTATGTGTGTTTGGTTATGTTGGAACCTACCTACACAAAATATTGATTATGATTGAATTTTACTATGTTGGAATATTGAATTTGTAGATCCTAGACTTTTCCATTACCCCTATATTTCTTTATTTCAAAACAGATCTCCCCACACTTCCTTTGATCAATATTTATCCTTCATAGAAGCTTAAAAACCCCTTTGGTAACTTATAACACTTCTCAAGCACTTTGAACTAATTCTCGAGAAACTGAGTATTATATGAAAACTCACCTGTGGAGTTGTTCAATATTGTTCACTACACTTCATATTTTAGTAAACAATAAAATACATATTATAATTAATACCAGAACTTATTTTTATCTACCTTCACAATAATTATATAGGGATTTATCTTCCTAGTAGATTATCTTTCTCTAAAATATTTAATCATGTTTTACCTGTGTTGTTCATTTCTATTTAATCTATATAGTATATGTGAAGCAAGTAGATAATTATTAAATTCGAAAATTGTAGAAAAAATGATGGAGTCATCCCATAAACATTTTTCAGGATTTATTCCTAATTTTCAGACCATCAAACTATTGATGTATTATGGGATACCCAATTGAATATATCCATCTAGGTAATTAATGGAAGACAACTCATCATACACCTTTACACAATATGTTCGATATGAGTTCTCAAACACATTTCCAATGTACCCATCATGGGAGATTCACTTATTACTTAATGGGTAGATAAATTAATCTATCACCCATATAATTACCTATTCATAATTCCATTTAATATGAAAATAAGAATATGTGAAAATAAATACATCCAACTAAAAAAACATTAATATTCCCCTATGGACATATTTTTAATTTTAAATATACTTAAATTGCCAATGTTATTAATATATTTCATCATTCATCTCTTCCTAATTATAAATAAATGAATATGGTTGGAAATTATTCCCACCCTTAAAAAAATGGGTCACTTTCTTCTCCGTCTAATTATCATTGTTGGTACGCTAGCGGACTTCTCTAAATGTTAACTTATTCTCCCCAAAAATTGTTTTATTTCACTTGGATGATGATATTGTTTGATGTTAAATATTGATAGTAATTGAAATACATGGGTAGGGTTTATTTATATTCCTCTCACTTTAATAATTACATCTAGATTATTTTACAATATATTCTATTATTTTACCTATTAGAATGTCCTTCTTGAGAAAAGGGAGCAATTTTTATATTCCAATTTAAATTTATAAATCCCAGTACTAGTTAAGGCTCATAAAGAATTATATGAATGTGAGTAACATAAAATGGTATCCCCTTTCTCAGTATCTATGTTATATATTAATTCGATGCAAGAATTAATTTTTCATGTGTCACTACTCCTCAGGTACAAGTGAAAATAAAAAATGAAGATCAGCAAGGCATCATCACAATTAACATAGAAAAAAAGTATCTTAAAAATGTACTATTAAAAAATAAAAAATAATTCTATGTGGACTAAAACTTTATTTAAATCAGGATAGGAATATTTTGATATCAAAGATATCCATAATTTACATGTGATATAAATTTTTATCCTTATTCTCTTTGGGGTAAACATATACTGATTTACAAGAAAATTAAAGAATATATGATCACTTGATAAAATATACCAAAAAATTACATGTTATATTTATTCTATACATGTTATATAAACACTCATACTTTAAAAACATTCAATAATTTTTTTTAAAACCATAGTATGAAGAGTAAATCATACCCCAAAAATTAATTTTCATCAAATCTATCAAGAAATCAAGATTTATATGAAATGCATGAATAACAATAGGATTGGAATCTTTATATATCTCCCCATAAAGGGATGATTCCCAAAAATTCTACCAACTCTTATAGAATTGTAAGAACATTTTGATTTATTAGGAAATAAGTTTGGTTTTCCAAAATCTTCTCATCTTGAGATGGAGTTTTGAGATGGATTTTCAAACCCATGACAATTATCTCTACATATATTTATGCTTATACCCAATAATTTTTATGTTTTTTAATAATTGGGATGAATTTTATTCACCATCTTATTTGGTGAATAATCCTTCTAAAATGATTTAGAAATTAAAATCACTAGTGTTATACCTATATTCCTCAATAGTTTTTCATGATGAGGTAGCTGTGTAATACATATTATAGACTGTGGTATACCTATTTACACCTCTTATACAATAATTAATCAACCAATTACTTAATATATATTTTTTATTCTCGTTCATATCATTAGTTATTTCCTTAACCAATCCAAACTTCTTAGGTTACTCATTTATTTGCTTTTTCTCTTTCTTTTGATTGCTCTATCCAATATTTCATTCCATGGGTTTTTATGAGAAACCATAGTTTGTGATATCCTACCAAATTATAAGAATATAATTATTTTTTTTAAATCCTCATTATTTTTCTTCTAGTGATATTTCGGTAGACCCTTGATATATTTTCTCCTCGAGGATTGATCATCATTGTTAGGCATCTTTGACATCTTGGGAGTTGTATGATTTCATTGGTAGATTTGTTCTATATATTCACATTATTAATTATCATTTGGGTTTATTTACATTATAAATAAGTGGATAATATGTAGATGGATTATAAATTTTTTTCATAAAAATGTCCACCAATTATTCAGAAATCACAGAATTATTCAAATATATCAAATCATTTATAATGGGACAGATTCATTAATATTTGTTTTGTCTTTTTCACTATAGATAATTACTTATTTTATATATCCATGAACTCCCAAGATTTATTACATATATGATTTCCATGGTCTCATGAAATTTACCAAATATTAGTATCCTTATGTTCAAAACGGAAGTATCACCAACAATTTCTTATTAATCTTGTTATTTTCACTTTAGATGTAGGATGTTCAGTTTGAACAGAATTTATTGGGGAAGGATAACCATTAATTTGGAATTATTTTGGTGAAATGTTTATCTAGTAAATTAAAAATTCCTTCACTATCTTATTTTTTGAACTACTAACATTTATTCTCTTCCGCATTTATACATAACTTTTTATTTTGGTCTCATGATTGATAAATTCTAGATTTACTGTAAGAATATTTTTCAACACTATGAGTTACCTCTATCTATAATCTATAGGTTGAGTCCTCTCCACCTGATCTCATGTTATTGGAATAAAAATTTTGAGCCTTATTTAATATAGGAATCAATATCTATTTATATGTTTATATATATTTATTATTTTTTATATTTGTAGGTCAATGTTTTTTTAATTCTATATAATTGAATTTTATATCCAATTCTAGATACTACTGGTTGAGGGTGATGTAATCAACTTATAGTGATCTTATCCTGAATTCCCCACCATTACCCAAAAATAATTTCTCAAAAATATATTTTAAGGTATTTTCATCATTTAAAGGAATGATTTCATTGAAATGTGTGACATGATATTCCTTATCTTCGACAAGATATGAGATTATGCGACATATTCCAAAATATTTTTCCAATTCATAATCCATAGAATCAAATTATTTCCCTCACTATGATTTTTCATCAAATAGTTCCTAATAAATTTTGTATATAATTAATAACCTCAGTAGGAACCTCATTTAGTTACATTCCATAATGTGAGTAAAAATATTAATATATTTTAATGCCTTTACACTCTTCATATATCTGAAAGATTAAACAAGCATAATTAGTGGTATATAATAAAATAGATTTAATATTTAAATCCTTAAAATTATAATTTACATCATATAATGGTATTTATTTATCCATATTTTAGTATTTTACAATATCCCATGAACATTTATTATGTACTATTTTTTATTGTATTGTATGAGGGTTCCAAATTTTATTTAAAATCGATCAAGGAAGAATTATTGATTTTAGTCTATTCTTCAAGAATCTAAAATACATAGTTCATTTGAATCTTTTTAGAGGAATGATATCCCTATGATTCCAATTGAGGATCCAAGAGGACCGAATAATCACTAAAAGGGGAGGGGTGATTTAGTGGACGTGTAAAATATTTATTAATTTATTTCCTTCAATATTAAACCCCATATACTTATTCTGTCTTGATACACCATATCTTTTACCACATAGAATTACACAAATAATAAAATAAGTAAAGTCATAAGAACACAAATATTTTTCAAGGTTCAATACTAAGATATTCATTTTTTCTTGTTTTGTTACACATCCGAATAATAAATTCTACAAAATAATAAATATCATTTAATTATTAGTGGAGGGTGACTCACACACCATAACTACATTATATTAAAATTAGTCTTACCTTGAATAGGGTATTAATAGATACTTTCCATCATATTATAACAATTCTCTTGGTATTTTCCCACAAGACTATTTTAATAGGTCCCCTCTTAGTTATTTATTTTTATGATGGTATTCTTATATGACCTCAGTTTCATAAGTTCCATGACTTTAGAAATTGTATACAGAAGTATATATTTCTAGATCCTATTTATAATTGGACATATGTCTAGTACAGTTATAGATATATAACTGTGAGATAAAGTTACTTTTCCCCATAAGAAACAATTAAAATTACAAGATATCATCAAGAATATTATTCAAAAGATTCACTATATATATATATCAAATTAATAGAACTTTTGGATATGTTCTCCTAGGTGTCCGACACATTTTTCACCTATGATATTTAAACCTCGTAGTTCATCATATATCTTCTATAACAAAATATTTCATATTATATTCTTCTTTTTAATAATTCATGTTTATGAAACTAATATAAAAAATTATTCATGAATCATCCGTCATCATCTTCTTCAGTAAAAAATGAACTGAAAAATTTATTTTCTTATTGTTTGAGAGATACTATCATTAGATATTTCACATATCACAATATATAACTTCTTAATAAAACTTAGTAAAAATATATATTTCTTAATTTATATATTCTTTATATATTTTCACATTTCTAATCACATTCATGAGTTTCTTATTAATTGAACAATTCATTTGAAAATAAAATAAATGTAATTTTGAGGGTAAGAAGTGCTTGATAGATTTAAATCACACATTATGATATCCCTATTCAGTTTCCCATAATTACATTTGTTCTACCTTTTCTTCTCAAATGGTATTCCATAAATAAAATCAATCAATGTATATTATTTTTTAAACTCATCCTTAAATTATATTCACAAAATATCTATATTTTACATGGAAATATATTTCTCAATAATCATAGATATAAATATATTTATTTTATTTTTTTACAGTTATATAAAATATATAGAAAAAATATCATTTTTAGGGAACTACAATTATTTTGGCTTGAGAACTGAACATGAAATCCATATAGATTCCAGCTGAATCCATACACACCTATAGTAGCTAATACTTATTTTAATATCACTTAAATAACCTCATTTGCTTATAATTTTATGCTTTAATGAATATCTATGATTTTATGTAATTTAATCTTCAACATTCATTAAAATTTGATAAGTTTATTTAAACATTCAAGATATACATGACGTGTTTTACCTTTTATATACCAGAAACATGGCTCGCATCATGGATTCAATAAGCATCAGGATGTATTTTTGTTGAAAACATAAATTAAAAGTAATCAGATTTGATTTTACACTTTTTATTCTATAAATACAAAAGTCTATAATTTTCACCCTATATGTCAAAGAGATTTGGTTATATGAATATCTAGATCCCATATACAGATTTATCTATTAGAGAATTTCCTTACACGATACATCATGCATCAACATTTGTATATACAGTGATCATATTCCAATTAAAATACAAAATCATCATTTGATTATTTGGACTTCAATTTAATTACACATAAAAATATGGCTATATAATGTTAAGATATTCAATAGAAATCCAAAATGGGATGAATTTGGCTAAATCTATTTTTCTCATCTATGTGAAGCTTTATTCTTGTATATAGTTTCTGAATACAGTTAAATAAAATAATTTGTATACATGAAAATTATATTGCATTAATTGAATTTTTATATATGAATCTTCATATAGGTCAATATATTTATATGTGGGGACATTGGCTATGTGGATTTAGATAAAATGAGTTTATAAATATAGGAATTAACTTACGGTGTAATCCACTTATTATAGAATTCACAGATGTCGAAGAGTTCAAAATTTTAAATACGAGGTTACTCATATGTATGAATACTTTTTCTATAAAAATATTTATCATCAACTTGGATAAGACTATATATTGTAAGCTATTAATACTAATATTATTTATGATAGTGAAAATTCAAATGTATAGATTCTGAATGGTGTCACTTCTTATAATAATAATGATTAGACAATGTCTTTAAATAATGATCATTATGGGTTATTTAAATGATGATTGGAGTGATTATTATTGTAGATATTTGTTAAAGAGAATAATAATCATTCATGGTCAATTATTGATAAAATAAAATTTTTTAAAATTACCTGAATTAAGGTAATGAAATTATATTATACTATATTACTCAATTTTTTATTATTTTATTAGTAGTGGGTATTAAATATATAAATATGATGTATAATTAAAATGAACGAAATTATAAGGAATATCATTAAAGACAATTCTTATAACAGATTTGAAAGTGCTATAAATTTTGAGAGCCTCATTGTTTAACCTCCACTTTTATGATTACTGAGGCTGTGTTGAATTTCCCAAGATTCGATATTATTCATATGTGAAGGGTCGAAGATATTTGTTTTGACACTAACAAAATATACTAAAATATTTCATTGGTTTAAGTATTTTTTATTTTATTATGTTATATCATATATATATTGTGATGGGTTTTAACATGTTTTACTGACATCTCACACGGGGTTATACATTATTTAAATGTAAATGTAAAGAAATACTTATGTGGGAAAAAATAATGTATATAATATTGAGTAAAAAGACCTATTTGGAATTTTCTATTACTTTTTTTAGAAATTAAAAACATTCATTTTTAATAAATTCATATGTTTTTTATTATATTTACTTTATGATTTTTGTTACACAAGTTTTCCATTACATTTCTTATTCTACATATGATTTATATCATACACACAAAGAAATATAGTCTGTATAATTTTATTTTTATCGTAATGAGATTTAATACGATTTATATCAGACTAAATTTATAAAATTTATTTCCTTCACATTGATTTAATTTTTCATTTTCCACACCGATCAGTATTGTACTGACTAGAATAATCGTAATCACTGTCTAAAAAAAATTTCATTTTCATTTACTATTCAATTTGGTATTTTATCAGATGATACATATTCTTTTAAAACCCACTTTACCATAACAAAAATAGAGTTTTATATCTAAAATAAATCTTTTGATGAAAATGATGTCTGGAATTTGTTTTTGATATGTTTGATAAAACTATGTCATTGTTTCTATTTCAAGACGACTGTTGGAGTGCCATGTTTCCAAGTACCTCTTAGATTTATGGAAGAAATTTGACCTGTGGATTAAAAATAAGACAATTGGAAGGAGGACTGTAAATATTAGGTCAGTTGAATGAGATTGATACTAACAGGATTTTGTTATTCTATTCGAGAGCTCTATTGAAAATTTCTTTTTGCAAAATCCTTTATGTAGTCCTATGTGAACATCGTTTGATACGACTGTAATATTCAATAGCTTTGTTTTAAATTGTGAAATGATGATCATTAGTTATTAATATTAAGGGATTCAAAAGATAAAAAGAGAGACATGATGATATTTTGTTCATTGATGGATTCTAGTGATATGAAGGTAGAGGTACAGATTACCTACATAATGGAGGGATTCTAGGGATGGGTAGATAGACAGAAACTAATCATCAAAATGAGGACATACCCTAGTATTGGTAAGATAGAATTTCATGAAAGTATAAATCAAGGAGACTCTATCCTAGGTCAAATTATATCCTTCACTTTAGGTTAAAATAATTTTATTCTTTATATTTTACACTGAATTTTAATGGAAAGATGGTTTTATTAGTTATTCATATTTCTATTCTATGCAATGATTATAGTAACCAATCTGATTACGATGCGTTAGTAATACTATTATTACTATATTTTGTGATTATGATATTCTAATTACGTAATATTATTTAATACACTTTATATTCATATTGTTGTATTATTTTATTTTGATTTTCATAACCATATTAATTATGATCTTTTACATGCTTACTCTGATCAAACTGTTTCTTATTTGAAAATGATTAATTTAAATTATGACCTATAGAATACTTGTCATAACTAACACAATTACGATATTTTTTTTCATCAGAACCAAGACCCACTCTGTTTATTTGTTTTAATATAATAAGTTTTATGTGAATTGAATTAGTTTAAATCATTTTAAACTAATATCAATTTAAGGGATAAAAGTGATGGTTTTTAATCATATAATTCACTTTCTATTTTATTGTTCCATCTAAATAAATATATTAATCTAAAAATTGGTATCCGAGTAGATTTTCATAGATCATATATTTTTCTAAATTAATTCTGAATGTTTGTTATATTAATATTATAAATATTTTTTATAAACATTCTTCTATACAGATGTGTACCATGGGAAAAGATTTTTCTATTTCCTTCTAAATATGGGAGGTTTTAATATCGAATACATGGATAATTTGAACACTACAAGCCCACAAATTTTTGATAGAAATGAATATGAAAACTCAAGAGATAGAATGAAGATTTATTTTTTCAATATTAGTGTTGAATATTTTGTAATGATTATTGGATATTACAAAATTTATGACAAAAAATTATGAACTTTTATTAACCAATTGAAAAAATAAAATCAACTTAACTATATGACCCATAACACTTTACTTTATTCAATGACTATAAATATATATATACAAATACCCTATTTTGAATCATGAATTAGTATTTGGAAGAAACTGGAGATTACTCATTTTGGTACATTTAATGTCATCGATACAAGAAGATCCACACTTTGAGAAGACTATCACGCATTTATTTTTCCATATGGAGAACCTGTAACTAATGGTCAATGGAGATTTATGACTATTGTAAATAACTTACAATCCATTTCATAAAAAAAAGTAGAAGCTAAATTTCTTATGTAAAATATTATAGATATTATACTTAATGAATTAGATTAAAAAAGGACAACTATTAATGAAATAAGAAAAGTTAAAAATGTTACTCCGAACGAGTTATTTGGAAATATCCTATAATATGATAATATATTGAAGTGAGATGATAAAAATGACATTAAAAATAATGGAAGTGTTTCTTTTACAACAAATTCAAATAAGATGAAATATTATACACATGAGAAAATAGTAAAGTCAGCAAAGAAGAAAGGGGTTGTTCAATCAGAGTCAACTGGATCTAAACATTAAGAGTATCCATTTTCAAATATTTCTCAATGTATGTAAAAGTTTGCTGGTAAGAAATTTTTTAAAAATAGATATAAGAGATATGATAAAAATGATGGTAAATATCCAGAAGTCGTATTCTATGAATCTAAAAATGTATAACACATTAGATTGGATTTACCATGTCGTAAAAGAAAAGACAGAAAAGATAAGAATTCTGATAGGAATCAGAAAATGTACTACAATACCGAATGAAAGAAAGTCACAATGTAAAATGATTCAAGGAGATTAAGTGAAGGAGATTATTTAGATGAATCATCAGCTATTGAAACTTCTGTACATAAGAATATTGGTCTTATTTTGAGAATACCCTTTGATAATCAATGTATCATGGAAAAGTTACACACTACTGAATCCTTAACCAATATGTCTTTATGTTCTAACAATCCTGAAATGAATAGATATATTTCTTCAGATGAAGAATCATTCATAGCATTAGAATCATTATCTTCTTTTTAATAAGTCTCTATATTTTCTATGTTTCATGAAGATGAAAATTGTATGATTCAGAATAAACATGATCAGGGAAATTCTAGAATCAATATTTTAATAAAAGATGCTTCAGATCGTTCTAAAGATCATGATGAAAAATATTTTGAAAATTTTTCTATTTTTAAAAACCACGAAGAAGTAAATAATGAAAATGATAAAATTTCTAAAGATATTGATTTTTTTTGAGGAAAATGATTTAGAGACAAAATATAATTACAAAACTAATACAGATGGGGATAGGAATTTATTCATTAGACTAAAATCTAAAATTATTTCCATTAAAAAAATATTATCAAATTTTTCTTCTATTATGAATGAATTTGATAAATATATAAAGAAATTTTTTCCTCTAAGGAATAGTTTTAGAATTGGTTCCTATCACTAAAAACCTATTTTTAACAATAAATTTTTTTCCCAAAAGTTCCAATATTCTACACTTTGTGTCAAAGTGGTGAACATTAGAGAAAAAAAACAATTATTTATACCAAATAAAATAATTAGGTTTTCATAAATCAAATTTTTCTAAATTTATGTGGACTCATAAGATTTTAATTTCAAACATATTTGGATCTACAAAAATATGGATTCTGAAAACCTAACAGTTTTATTTTTCAAAAAAAAAGAAGTACCAACAACAGAAACACATGGAAAATAGATAATGGTTGTTCCCAAAGTATACCTAGTATCAAGTACTTCTTTGAACATATTATTAAAATTAAAGGTGGAAGGGTTACCTTTGAAGATAATTATCTTGGAAATATCATTAGTATATGTTACATTGTTCTTCTTGGAAAATCCTTGATTTCAAATGTTTTATTTAATAATGGTCTTAAGGACAATATATAATCATTATCAAATTATGTAATTAAGGTTAAATTTTTAATTTTACGAACTATAAATGGATGGTACACAATTCCAAGAATGAATTCGTTCTTTCTTCCGATTAACATGAGAATTTTTACAAACATAACATAGAATACCTTAAAATCCATGCCATATCCTGGCTTAGTGTAATGGAAGTCCAATATTGGTTATGGAATAGAATTTTAGGACACATTAACCTTAATATAATATGAAAATAAACTAAAATGACTTGTTAAGGATCTAATAGATAGTAGAATTCATTTTTCAAATTTTTGTAACCACTTTTTATATAGAAAGAAACACAAGTCAAGATTAAAATCTATTACAAAAGTCTCAACTGCAGATGCATTAAAATTAGTGTACACATATCTTTTTGGTACTACAAAAACTGGTTGTATTGGAGGAAAATGCTATGTATTTTTTCTAGTTGATGATTACAGTAGATTTAAATAGGTTTATTATGTCATAGTGAAATATGAAGTCATTTATTTATTTCAAAATTTTACAACTAAAGTAAAATATTCGTTAAAAACACCATTTATTTCTATTCATAGTGATCATGGTGGTGAATAAAAAAATGCAGCTTTTAAAACATTTTGTAGTAAAAAGTGAATTACACATAACATCTCATATCCAAGAACTCCTAAGAAAAATGGTGTTGTTAAAAAAAGAAAATAAATTCTTCAAGAGTTAAAAAGAACTATGTTGAGTGAATTCTTAATTGGAATACACTTTTGGCTGAAGTTGTGAGTATGACTTGTTATACTATAAATCGAGTGTTAATAATGCAATTTCTTAATAAAACAACTTATGAGTTATAGACAGGATGAAAACTAATGGTATCTGACTTTAGATTATTTGGATAAAACATATTCTTTTTTAATATAAAAGATAGCTTACATTAATTTTATTCCTTGTTCGATGAAGGTATATTTTTAGTCTATTACACTACCTCTAAGGATTATAGAGTTTTCAATAAAAATTATTATACTATTGAAGAAATAGTACATGTTAAATTTGATAAAACTGATCCTTTTGTCTTTAAACAATCCGATTCTAGATCTTATGATGTGTTTTCAAAAATTGATTATCAATATTTGATAAAAGTCTATTTTAATAAAGATAATATTCAAGAAAAATGTTTTTGATGTATTCACACAAGAAGTATTTATACCCTATGTTGATGAACAAGTTTTTCAAAATCCTAATCAGTTGTTTATTAGGAAACACCCTAGTGGTAGAATCATTGGTGACATAAATAAACCTATAAGGGCTATAAGTTCATTATTAAATGATTTATATCATCTAGAATATCATTTCCAATTTGAACACAAAATTCACAGTGAGGATTTAGGTCATAAAGATTGGATTAAGGCTATACAAGATGAAATAAATGAATTCGGAATGAATAATGTATGGATCATGATTAAATGACATTAAGAAACATATATAATTGGAGTAAAATGGGCATTTAGAAACAAATGTGATGAAAATGGAATCATTTTTTGAAATTAAGAAAAATTTGTTACTAAAGGCTAAAATCAATAAGAAGAAATAAAATATGAGGAAACCTATTCTCTAGTAGCAGGACCTGAATCTATTCATATTCTATTATCTTTTACAGCATTCATTAATTTCATAATTTTTCAACTGACGTAATAGTGATGTTTCTTTAATGGAGATGTTCAATAGGATGTTATTTATAACAACCCTCATGTCTTGAAGGCACAAAATATCTTGAATTTGATTACAAACATACCAAAGGTTTATTTTGTCTTAAACAGGCCCTTAGAGACTAATATGACATAAATACATGATTTTGGTCACAATTTTTTTAAAGGGCACTAGTGATCCATTCATTTTCATAAAGAAAGTAAAAAAAATTTGTTTGATTATTAAATTTTATGTTGAAGAAATTTTATTCAGTTCAAATCAGAAATGTTTAATTAATTAACTAGAGAATATTATGAAATTTGTGTTTGATATGAATATTATGGGAGAGTTAACATTCCTTATTAGTTTTAAAATTTCCAAAAAAAAAACCATAAGGAACATATATATATCAACATTAGTATATTAAAAAACTTCTTATGAAGTACGGGTATGACAATAGTAATGTTTTTAGAAGTCCAATTGGAACCTCAAATACAATTGAAATTGATTAAGCTAGGAAACGAGTAAATCAAACTACTTTTATAGAAATGATATGATGTATACAATAATTAAAAGCTAGTTATCTAGAAAAATGTTTTTAGTATTTAAATGTACAAGATATCAAGAAAATCCAAAATAATATCATTTAAAAGTCATGAAATGAATTTTTCATTATTTAAAGGGAATCAAGGATTTAAGACTATTTTAATTTTTGGAACTAATTTGGTTTTAAAAAATATTTTCAGATGTATATTTTGGAGGCTGCAGAATGGGTAGAAAAATCATATATAGAGTATATAATTTATTAGAATATTCATTAGATTCTTGGTCTTGTAAGAATCTAATCTTAGTATATTTTCCACTACTAAAGAATAATACATGATTTCTAGAGGTTGTTATGCTCAGGTGTTCTTGATGCAACACACACTTACTGACTATGGAATGAGTTTTACTAAAACTCAAATACTATGTGATAATAGTAGTTTAATTTATTTAATTAATAACATTACACATCACTCTTGTGAAAATCACATAGATAGTAGGAATAAATTTCTTCGGGATCACCCACTGAATGTAGATATCATTTTACTATTCATCAGAATACAAGACAACTTGCTGATATTTTTAAAAAATCATTACCTTCTGATAGATTTGATTACTTTAAATAAAATCTTGGAATGATCACTATAAAGTAATCATTAATAAATACTTCTTTTTTAAATAATATCTTCATATTAACATAAATTTTCCATAATTATATAACATATTTTTAAAAAAAAATTATATCTAAAATGTTTTTGTTTCGAAACAAAAAATTGGTTTGACACCAAAATTTTTATAAAAATCAAAATATATTTCAGAATCAGATTTTTGTTTCAGCATAAAAAAATGTGTTAGCATTAGATAAGTTTTTAGCAAAAAAATATTTTGAAATCATTTTTTGAATCTTTTATCTTTAGGTTTTTAAAATATTAAATTCTAGTAAAAACAATTTATTGAAAACAATAAGTCTATCTAGATATTCTAAATAGTATATTTACTAAGTCCAATTATTGGATGTTTCATTAGAAATTATGGAATTTCCACTAACCTTTAAGGTGAGATGCTGAGTTTGATACATTCCATTTCCTTTACTATACTCTTTGGTTGGAACAAACTCTAGATTAAAAGTGACTCAACCACCATCATACAAGCGATTTGGAATGGTATAAATCATCTTGTATGGCCGATTAATATGCATTGTATGAAATGAAATCCTTCACTTATCGATATTAAATATATCATATCAGATGTTTATTGAGAAGAAAATGCAGTTGTAGATGGCCTAGCTATCATGGGAGTAGATGAATACATAACCTTGTTTGAAGACCTCCCCACTGATCTTATTTCCTTTCATAAATAAGATTGAAATTTGATCCCATATTTTCAACTCCTGTAAACATGATTTTAATAATATTCGTGCTTTGGTAAATTTTGGCCAAGTCATCACAATCTTAATGAAATTTATTTTTTTGGTATTTGTTTTTGAGTCCTTTATCAGATTTACTTTGAATATGATAGATAATTTTTTAAAAAACCACAGGAGGTCAAAATTTTCCAATGGTTTGATATTTTTGATCTAAAATGGACCATATAATCCCAATGATCATGTCTAATTGCCATAAAATGGTGACCCCCTCATCCAACATCAGTCATCTTCCAAATCTATGACAAATCCATAATCCACTTCAAATATCAGAGTCTGAATTTTACCATACCCAGTTTATTTCAATCGTATCTGTTTCTCCTTAATTAGAAAAGTATCCAAAATAAATGTCTCTAAAATATTTTTCCAAAATAAAATTATTCCATGAACGATTTCTCACAAGATAACTCTATGATAAGTATGATTAATATTTGAAGAGAATCACTCTATTACAAGGTTAGAAATCCATTTTTCTATAAAACCATAATTAATAAGATCCAATCCGTCCTGATGAAGTGATTCTGTTATAAAAATCTATGATTGTTGCTGAAGAGAATTTGAAGCTACCCTTTCATATCAATGATAGTTTCATATGTATATCAGCTAACCAAGGAGATCATTTCTTAAATGTTCCATTAGAGGGAGATTCATTTTTACCATACCAAAAATTTCCAAAGGAAAATGAATATTTTTTTAATGAAAAGACTGAACAGTCTCTTATTGAGATTCAGGATGTCAAAAAGAAGAATACCCATTTTTCACTGGATAATAATCTTATTTCTGTATGTATGAAAGAATTCTTATTTCAAAGACGTGGTGATAGAGAAACATTAAAAGATTCAGATATTTTTACTCTTGACTATCATGTCAACATGAGAAAGATTAACTTGATGGGTTAAATTTTCAACACCATCAACAATATCAAGTCCAGTGTAATTGAATCCCAAAAAATTATGTTTCAATCCATCCTAATTATGTTATTCATGATTATTTTTTTTCAAATTCATTCTGAAGATAGTACTATGAAATTTAATACTTATTTGGACCAGTGCTGATACAGTAGGAAGAATGGAAATTATTTTTGATTCAAAATAAAATAAATTCATTAAATCCCCAATTTCTAAAGTTCCAAAAGAAGTAGCTAAAGGAAGTCAGAGTGTTCTAAAACTATAGGAGATTATTACTTCATAAAAACAATAAAAAGGGAAGCCATATTTAGTTTTGAAACTAAATAAGAAATATAAACGATTTTATCCTAATGGAATGAAATCTAAGTGGAGAAAGGAACATGTTAAATTAAAAGAGGTAGATCCCTAGACTGGTCTCAATCCTATAAAATCCTTAGGAAAAAACATTCATGCAGATGAAATTCTTAAAACAATAAAAAAGGAAAAGAAATAGAAGAAAAAAAAGTAAGAATCTTTGATATAAATTATTTTTTAAAAAATGTTTTGAAATCCAATTATTGAATTAGTACAAGGGAACAAATCTAGATGAAAAAGACACTCCCTCTTCTCATGTAATTGTAAAAAAGAAAAACATGTTTTTGGTGAATCAACACCACTAGATATCTCTATATATAAAGTTTCAAAATAAAATGATGATTCAAAAATATAATAAATAGAAAATTATCCAAAAGAATAAAAATCTAGAGGAGAAGATGAAAAATATCAATAAAAAAATACCAGTAAGTTATTTAGAAGCAACTTCAAGTGTGTTTCCATCCTCAGGAACAATTCCTTTAAAAAAATACTTATATGTGTCTGTTATTCATAATTTAGAAAATTATGAAACCTGGTACAGTTGTAATCATAATCTTATTTTAGAAGAAGATGCTAGAAGTCATAGTGTATAATATCTTTATTACGAGGAAGATACTGATTCAGATAAAAAAATCTCTTTGAAGATAGATAAATATGTTGTTCTTTAAATAAGATTAATTGTATAACCACTTCCAAACATAAAAAGAATTAATGATAATGTTTACCCTGTTATCAAAAATAAAATTAAAAGGCCGGACTCAATCTAACTGTTGAGGAAAAGGACAATCAAGCTCAAAGTAGATTTTACATTTTAGTATGAATTATCTAAGTAGCATTAAAAAGATGGTAAGACAGTTGTGAAATGATCATGTAAGTCCTATGTAAGTATTTATGTTCATGAAGTCAAGGTAGATGATATCAGAAAACTTTTGAATGAGTTTTCAGATTCTTTTAACAAGTTATAATGTGATAGTTCTAAGAGATTGGAAGTAATCATTGGCCCACATGAAAGTCATTATGGTGATTTTAATTTAATTTAAAAGATCTTGGATTTTATAAAATCACAGATATTAATCTATCCGTATGATATTGTTAACATGAAGAATAAAATTATTTTTTGTGAAATTGAGATTAAATATTTGAAAATATGACCATAGTTTAGGCAAAAAAGTATCAGACTCAAGAAGAAAAGTTCAATGACCAGGAATAAATAATTTAACCTCCTGAAGAAAATTTAAAATCTCAGGAATAATTCATTCATAACCAATACTAGTTGTTTAATGATTAGGATAAAAACATACAATCTCATAAGAAATATATTTATAAACATTTGGGGGAACAAAAAGAGTTGAAAAAGGTGAATACAATGGTTCTAGATCGTAGAGTGTAGAAGAATGAAAAATGAAAATAATGAATAGATTAAATTATTATTTTAATATTTATGAAAATTAAATGAATATTTTTAATATCTATATTTATTTTTATTGAATTCTTTCTGTTCATCGGATGAATGTTATTTCACTCATTTTATATGGTCAAATACAAT
The DNA here is from genome assembly GCA_963277665.1 of Viscum album. Classification (NCBI taxonomy): domain Eukaryota; kingdom Viridiplantae; phylum Streptophyta; class Magnoliopsida; order Santalales; family Viscaceae; genus Viscum; species Viscum album. Next base: position 560,089,872 of record OY728138.1, read on the forward strand.
ATCTATTTTAATTTTTTTTCTCTAACCATTTTTCCCTGTTTTATAAGAACTATCCTATTTATTTTTGTAAATCACAAAGTGGAATGATGTTTTAAATTGGGGAGAATGTTTTATGAAGGTGCAGAATAAAGGGTACATAATTGTTAAAAGGGAGAATGTATTTTATAAGGATAGAAATACATAAAATGATATTTTTTAATAGGATCCTTAAGGATTATATTATTCTAATGGGGAGGTTAGTCATATTCAAACATTATTAAGAATATTTTTTTAACTCAAAAGAAGATAAGTATTATTTTTCACCTATGAATATGAAAGTCTAATTAATTTTGTAATCATTTTTTTCTTAACTTGTGGTTATCGGTTTCCAAAAAGGGGGTGATTATTGAGTCAAAATTCATCATTGGACATTTTCATTCCATTTGTTTTTGGAAATCACAAACATTTTTTAATGAATTCATATGTTGGTTTATTTTATTTACATTAATAATCTTGTTAGAAATATTATTCGTTATGTTTCTTATTCTGTATATGATATATATGATACATATCGATAAATAAAATCTTATCATTTCAATGTTTATCGCAAAGAGACATAATATGATTTATATCATACCCGCTTAATAAAATTCATTTTAGTCTGCTCTATTATGTTTTTCATTGAACACTCTGACCAGTATCATACTGATGAGAAAAATGGTATTCGATGTCTTAACAAATTCATCATACGCATTTACTATTCACTTTTGTATTTTATTAGAAGATACATATTCTTTTCATAACCACATTATCTGAACTTGAATATAGTGTTATATTTTAAAGAATTTTTTTTAATAAAAATGAAGTTGTGTATTCTATTTTGATATGCATGAAAAAATTATGTCATTGCGTTATTTTCAAGAAGACCATTGGAGTGCTAGGTATCCAGGTCCCTATAAGGTTTAAGGATGAAATATAACTGTTGGAGCCAAAATATTATCATTGGTATGAGTCCTATGAATATCGGGACACTTAAATGAGCTCGATACTGATGATCTTTTGAGGCACTATTTGTGAGCTCTATCAACAATTACATTGCGTGAAATCCTTGAAGTAGTCAGGTTGTAAACACATTTTTTTGGACACACATGTTATCATCCATATATTTTTTTTCTTCATACAACACCGATCATTGGTGATTATGATTAAGGAATTATGTAGATTTGAAGACAAATATTTTGATCTTTTGTGGATCTAGGGATTAGAGATATAGGAATACTGAGGTGCCAATCACTTTCTTAATCAAGGGTTGTTGGGGATATGCAGATAGACTGAAACCGATCATCATAACGAGGAATTACCCTAGTGTGGGTAAGACAGATTTTCTTGAATGTATTAATCAGGGGACCTTTATAATTGGTCAAAGGATACCCTTATCATTAGGTTAAAATAATTGTATTCTTTACATTTTACACTGCATTGAAATATTAAGGAAATTTTATTAGTTGTTCATCATTCTATTCTATACATTGATTAATGTAACCAATATGATTACAATACATTAGTAATACTCTTATTATTATATTTTTTTATTATGATCATCTAAATACATAATACGATTCAATACTCTTAATGGTTGGATTTATGTATTATTTCACTCTGACTATTTTTACAATATTAATGACTATATTTTATAGGCTTACTATGATCAAATAGTTTCTTCTATGAAACAATTAATTTCAATTACTACTTGTGGAATAATTATTTTAAACTAACCTGAAAAGCACATTATTTTTCACCAAAACCAGAACCCAATCCATTTTTTGTTTTAATATAATAAGTGGTCTAGTGAATTGAATTAAATTTAATCCATTTAAACTAATATCCGTTTTGGGGATAAAAAATAACATTTTTAAACCAACAATTCACCTCCACTATTGTGTTGTGACATCTATAAACATATTTATATCCAAAAATAGGATCTTATATATCCCAAGACAAGAGAGTTTGGTTCTTCCTCTACTTAAAAATTAAGGGTTTGGGTTTATAAGTTTATGTGTTAAAAGGCAGAGTTTGGGTTTGTGCCTCTAGGTGTGAAAAAAGGCATGTTTTAAAGAGTTTTCACTCTACTTAAAAAGTCAGGTATATTTAGTGAGTACAATACCTTTCAAGGATTATATCTGTGTAAAGATTTGGCATAGAATATTTGTGATTAGAACTAATATAAAAAACCTTGTGATCTATTTTTTAATACACTCTTCATACAACAACGATTTTATTTTTTATGATTTGATATTTATTCATATTATCCAATGGAATTAATAATGTCGTCTTAATTTTTTAGATAATTTTTAGGTTTATAATTTACCCCCTATTTTCTCATTCCATATGTATTGTGGGACCTCAAAACCAATTCACTAATTCCAAAAAACATATCTTCATGGCATACAAAAAATATATCATGGGTAATAATTTTATTGCTTCTTAGAGTAGAAATTTATATAGATATTTGTCAAACAAATGTCTACCCCACCATAACATCCCACTAAAAATCCAAAATTCTATAATTTATGAAATTAATAAACTATAAAAAAAGGTCTTCAAATCAATACATCTACCATCCAGTAATCCAAAATATTATATTATTTATCTTCCTAGATATAATGACTAAGACCTTAACCAACACATACTGAATATGAAGTGTTAGATTCCATTTTTAATGGTGTTGAGATCCTCAAATTTTATGCTTAATCTTTTATATTATTTTTTGAACGTGACTATGATTTTAAGAAATGTTTTAGGAGTGTCATGAGCATATTCATAACCCATATCATCGGGTTTTAGAAGAAAATGTTATGGAGAATGGTTCGGCAGATGGTTAGTAGAAACCATGTAGCCCCAAAATATAGGTCAAAAGTTTGAGAAACCCTACAATGGAGTCAAAAGGACCATGAAAAACATATAATAAATAGTAGGGGAAGTTAGCACAGTTGGAAAATTGTTTATATTAACCATGAACAATGCATGTATGGTTAGTCCCACTAAGGTAGTGTTCCCACATGGTTATGTTCATAGTTTGGAAAACCATTCATCCAAACCCTGATCTTTTTAAAAATTGATGAATAATCCATTTTACCCTGTTTTTTTTATGTTCCACTAGTTTTCTTCTCCAATTCTCACATAAACCCTCCCTCAACATCTTATCCCCCTTTTCCCCCCTCCAATGTAGATTTTGTTCCACCACTTTCATTTGGTGTCTAATAAATTATCCATTGGTCTCACAATATATGTACTGGAAATCTCTTCAATTATCATGTTACTTTATATCCTTTATCTCTCTATATTGAATTATAATTCTCTATGTTCTAATATGTCATATTTTTTGTTTATTTATATATTTCTATGATTTTCCCATTCTATCTCCATTCTGTTGTTGATTCAAGATGACGATTCATCTACCTCCATATGATAGTAGGTTTTGTAATTATCCCAAAAAGTTTTGTTGTTTCATTTCATGAAATGTTGTTCCACATGCTGGTATTTCGATGTGATTAAATAAAAATGTAAATTTATAATATAAATTGTCATTCCCAGTTTGAATAACTCCGTTAGACCTTGTCATTATCACAGGTTGTCTACCTTAATGAGTACACCGCCCTTGGGATGAATTTATTAAATGTACATGATTATATGGATGATTATATTCCCAAACCACCATCTCTGTGTTATTTGTATTATAAAAGAATTTATATGTCTCAATGGAATTAAATGAAAATTGAGTGGAATGAATGGAACATATTAATCTAATGTAAATTATAGTCTATGGGCGTGAAAAAATGAGATGTAAAAAGGATGAAGACCAAATCTTATATTATGTAAAAGTTTTATACGAAATTTGATTATTAGTATTATTTGACCATGTATGTTAGTCATATAAACATTGTCACTGAAATAATTGGACAAGACACAACATGCTTCCCGAACATGTGATGTTTGACCTAAGGTTTTTACATCATTTATACAGATGTTGGGCATGGCGGTTCACATTTTTATTTTAATGTAAGACATGATAATTCACAAGTTTTATTTGGAAGTTGGAAATGAAGGTTCATTTTACCTAAATAAGAAGTTGAACATTTTTACTCACATCATTTATTATAATTATCAAACATTATATTATGTATCATAGATGAATGTTGGGCCATTTTTTTTTATAATACAATGCACATAGGATTACTAATACACTCCTAAGTTATACAACGTGGGCACTGGATTATATTACACACACACATATATATGTTGTATATATATAGATATTTTATATACACAAACTAGTATATATATATATATATTCAGACATATATTCATATTTATTCTAAACAAGGCCAAAGAAGGCTGAGTTAGCACAGTTTCCTCTACGACCTCGTGCCAGCTTGGTTATATCATACCTTATTACATTACATTTTTATACCTACACACTACTCATTGTATATAATATGGATATATTATTCTAAAAACCATTTTTGGTGGTCTATTGAGTTTTAATCATAGCCTATTCGAGAATCCATTTGGTAACTGAGCATACCGTATAGATGAAGGAAGTCACAAAATAATTTTTCCTAATTTATATGCCCAATTTTTTGTACTATGATAGTGTGAAAAAATAGAGGAACGAGCAGATTCACATTATTCTATTGGTTATAGATTTTGGAATTTTTTATTTTTGTATACTATGTTGTATATTTATTCTTATCTATAACATTATATTCCATATTTTTATATCATACATACATGAAAACATTTTATAAAAGACATTGGTTGTTTCTTTATCCTGTTTACTATATGTGGATGACTTAGGCATTTGCAGTTCATTTATTATACTATTTTTGACTTGTTCCATTTATTTCATGGCTGTGTTCCACTATAAAATGAGGGTCTAGTCTTCCCCCTATACCATTGTAGACCACTACCGCTAGTTGGAATCCTCAAGAATATAGGGAGGTGATCTTGAGGAAATGTGGCCTACCAGGATTAGTTACTTATGAGTGAACTAGGTCAATGATTTTGGAAAGTGGTATCAAATGTTTCTTTTAATTTGGTCATACTACATGGATTGGTAGATAAGATACTAGTAAAAAATCAGAAATGGATAATGTGCATGTGCCTTGGATTAGCTAACCCCCATACATTGAAATTATATGTTTACTGTGTTGGGACGTAATGCTATATAATTTTTTACTTATTACAGTTTTATGGATTTTATCGTCTGGTGACACACCTGATTTGTGGTGTTGTTATTATTATTTTGATGATAGATTTTATCTTTTGCTTGGCATGGTATAGAAATGAGGATGATTTTAATACATTATTATTGGAACATCAGGATTCAAATGTCATACATATTCCAGGACACATTTATATTACTACATAAATTTACTAATGTATATTTTTAGTGTTTTAAATTTAATATTCGTAAATGTTATAATTTTTACTACATTGATAAAATTATTGGATTAATTAAAATGTTTTCATCAGATTGAACAATGTTTTCTCGTATTAATTGATGGTGGAACTTTAATTAAACAATGCATTTAATGTTTGAATCATGAACCATTTGATACATGATCCGAATCATTAATTTATTTTGATTACATAAATTATAATTATAATTTAGGAAAAAATATACTTCCATAAATTAGGAATAGTGGTTCATATAATCAAATAACTTTGTGTGCTCTTTTCTATCCTAATACTGGATATAAGGGATAGGTTGAATTTACATGATTTTCCAGTTTCAACTTAAAAATATTATTCCTTTATAACATGGTAATGAGGAATCATTTAACATGATCATTATATTTATACATATGAATTATTATGAGCTAGAATAAATTTAAATACCTATATAAAATGGTTACTGTTAAATTATTCTTCCGATTGAGACATGAATGGGGTCTTGCTTTATACCATGCAAATAGAACTCAATATATTAGGATATTTATTATGTGATGTGAAAACATGAATCTAACACAACATTATTAGTGGTTAGTGTAGAGTTTATCTTATAGTCCTTTATAGTAATCCCTATCTCATGGACCTGGCTTTAGAAGCAGGAAGAGAGGTGTGTCCCTTACATAGGATTGATTTTAATTTTTCTATTTGTTTATCAATGATCATTTTAGTTATTAGAACGTGCGATACTTTTCATGATTATATTTTTTAGAAACATTCCATTATGATAACTTTAATTCAGTCACAGGGAATGTGGAAATTACCATACATTGGATGTAGTGGTCCCTAATCAATAAGTATTGCCACCGACAGTGCTTATTGAGAATTTTTTTATTCCCCATATGTAGGTTAATGCATAGTTTTGAGAGGGTTTTATATTATTAATGTAGTTAATATAGTTATATACTTGACCTTAACCATATAAGGAAGATTATATGTGAGCTTTTCAGCATTATCGACCTACTTTGTTGAGTGATGGTGTTCCCCATGCTGCTATGTCATTGATAGAAGCCATACTATCAATATTCATGTACCTAGAGACACCTCCAGAGTGGAGGGTCAGTATAAAAACCTATATTTTATTTGATTTTTCAATAATTGGTGGGATGTTATTACCTAAGAATATCAATATGGGAAATGGTCTAGAGGTACTATCAGCTATTTTTCTATGATCACTTCTTTATGTTGATTCTAATGACTGGATGAGGTAGATATTTTATTGATGTGTTGCAGGGAGCTAAGCATATGATGGAGTGTTCATATTATTTCACTAAGCTCTATAATTTTATTATGAGTCTTTTTGGTGATGAGAAAATAATATAGTGATGGTTCGAATAAGGTCTTATATATTCTAGGGGGTTATAGTTTAGCCTCTTTTGGTTAACTTCCAATGTACCCATCATGGGAGATTCTCTTATTACTTAATGGGTAGATAAATTAATCTATCACCCATATAATTTCATATTCATAATTCCATTGAATATGAAAATAAGAATATGTGACAATAAATACATCCAACTAAAAAAACATTAATATCCCCCTTTGGACATATTTTTAATTTTACATATACTCCAATTTCCAATGTTATTTATATATTTCTTCATTCATATCTTCCTAATTAGAAATGAATAAATATGGTTGGAAATTATTCCCCCACTTAAAAACATGGGTCACTTTCTTCTCCATCTAATTATCATTGTGGGTACGCTAGCGGACTTCTATAAATGTTAACTTATTCCCCCCAGAAATTGTTTTATTTCACTTGGATGATGATATTGTTTGATGTTAAATACTGATACTAATTGAAATACATGGGTAGGGTCTATTTATATTCCTCTCACTTTAATAATTACATCTATGTTATTTAACAATATTTTATATTATTTTACTTATTAGAATGTTCTTCTTGAGAAAAGGGAGAAAGTTTTATATTCCTATTTAAATTTATAAATCGCAATACTGGTTAAGGCTCATAAAGCATTAAATGAATGTGAGTAACATAAAATGGTATCCCCTTTCTCAGTATCTATGTTATATATTAATTCGATGCAAGAATAAATTTTTCATGTGTCACTACTCCTCAGGTACAAGTGAAAATCAAAAATGATGATCAGCAAGGCATCATCAAAATTAACACAGAAATTTTTTTTCTTACAAATATACTATTAAAAAATAAAAAATAATTCCATGTGGCCTAAACCATTATTGAAATCAGGATAGGAATCTTTTGATAACAAAGCCTTCCATAATTTACATGTGATAAAAATTTATATCATTATTATCTTTGGGGTAAACATATACTGATTTTCAAGAAAATTAAATAATATATGAATACTTGATAAAATATATAAAAAAAATTACATGATATTTATTCCATACATGTTATATAGACACTCATACTTTAAAAACATATAATAATATTTTTAATACCATAGTATGAAAATTAAATCATACCCCAAACACCAATTTTAATAAAATATATCATGAAATCAAGATTTATATGAAATGAATGAATAACAATAGGATTGGAATATTTAAATATCTCCCCATAAAGGGATGATTCCCCAAAATTCTACCAACTATTTTAAAATTTTAAGAACATTTTGATTTTTAGGGAATATGGTTGGTCTTACAAAATCTTCTCATCTTGAGATGGAGTTTTGAGATGGATTTTCAAACCCATTACAACTATCTATACATATATTTATGATTATACCCAATAATTTTTATGTTTTTTAAACATTAGGATGAATTTTTTTCACCATTTCATTAGGTGAATAATCCTTCTAAACTGATTTAGAAATTAAAATTACTAGTGTTATACCTATATTCTTCAATAGTTTTTCATGATGAGTTAGCCGTGTAATACATATTATAGCACTGTGTTCTACCTATTTACACCTATTATACAATAATTAATCAACCTCTTACTTAATATATTTTATTTTATTCTCGATCATATCATTAGTGGTTTCCTCAACCAATCCAAACTTCTTTTGTTACTCATTTATTTTCTTTTTCTCTTTCTTTTGATTGATCTATCCAATATTTCATTCCATGGGTTTTTATGATAAACCAAAGTTTGTGATATTATACCATATTAAAAGAATCTAATTATTATTTTTACATCCTCATTATTGTTCTTCTAGTGAGATTTAGGCAGACCATTGATTTATTTTCTCCTCGAGGATTGAAAATCATTATTAGCCATCGTTGACATCTTGGGAGTTGTATGATTTCATTGGTAGATTTGTTCTATTTATACACATTATTAATTAACTTTTGGGTTTATTTACTTTGAAAATATGTGGATAATATGTAGAAGGATTATAAATTTCTTTTTATAAAAAGTTCCACCAATTTTTCAGAAATCGCAGAATTATTCAAATATATCAAATCATTTATAAAGGGACAGATTCATTAATATTTGATTGGTCGTTTTCACTATAGATAATTCTTTATTTTATATATCCCTGAACACCCAAGATTTATTACATATATGATTTCCATGTTCATAAGAAATCTACCAAATATTAGTATCCTTATGCTCAAAACCGAAGTAGCACCAACAATTTCTAATTAATCTTGTTATTTTCTCTTTAGATTTAGGATGTTTAGTTTGAAAAGAATTTCCTGGGGAAGTATAACCACTAATTTGGGATTATTTTGGTGGAATTTTTATCTAGGAAATTAAAAATTACTTCATTAACAAATTGGTTTAATTACTAACATTTATTTTCTTCCACATTTGTACACAACTTTTTATTTTGGTCTCATGTTTGATAAATTTCAGATTTAGTTGAAGAATATTTTTCAATACTATGGGTTACCTATATCCATGATCTATAGGTGCATTCCACTCTACATGATCTCATGTTATTTTATTAAAAATTTTGAGCCACATTTAATATATGATTCAATATCTATTTTTATATTAATATATATTTATTATTTTTTATTTTGGGAGGTCTATGTTTTTTTGATTCTATATGATTCAACTATATATCCAATTCTAGATACTACTAGTTGAGGGTGATTTAATCACCTTATAATGATCATAACCTGAATTCCCTACCATTACCAATAAATAATTTCTCAAAAATAGATTTTAAGGGATTTTCATTAATTAAAGGAATTATTTCATGGAAATGTGTGACATGATATTCCTTATCTTTGACATGATTTGTGATTGTGCAAAATATTCCAAAATATTTTTCCAATTCATCATCCATAGAATCAAATTATTTCCATCACTATGATTTTTTATCAAATAGTTCTTAATAAATTTTGTATATAGGTAATAACCTCAGTAGGAACCTTATTTAGTTACATTCCATAATGTGAGTAAAAATATTAATCTATTTTAATGCCTCAACACTCCTCACATATCTGAAAGATTAAACAAGCACAATTTTTGGAATATAATAAAATAGATTTAAGATTTATATCCTTAAATTTATAATTAATATCATTTAATGGTATTTATTTATCCATATTTTAGTATTTTACAATATCCCATGAACATTTATTATTTACTATTTTTCATTGTATTGTATGAGGCTTCCAAATTTTATTTAAAATGGATCAAGGTTGAATTATTGATTTTAGTCTCTTCTTCAAGAATATAAAATACATAGTTCATTTGAATCTCTTTAGAGGAATGATATCCCTATGATTCTAATTGGGGATCCAAGAGGACCGATTAATCACTAAAAGGGGAGGGGTGAATTAGTAGACGTGTAAATTATTTATGAATTTATTTCCTTCAAAATTCAACCCCATATACTTATTCTGTCTTGATCCACCATATGATGTACCACATAGAATTACCCAGACAATGAAATAAGTAAATTCATAAGAACAAAAATATTTTACAGGGTTCATTACTAAGATATTCATTTTTCTTTATATTGTTACACATCCCAATAAAAAATTCTTCAAAATAATAAATATCACTTAATTATCAGTGGAGGGTGACTCACACACCATAACCACATTATATTCAAATTAGTCTTATCTTGAATAGAGTATTAATAGATACTTTCCATCATTTTATAATAATTCTCTTAGTATTTTCCAACAAGACAATTCTAATAGGTCCCCTCTTAGTCATTTATTTTTATGATGGTATTATTATACGACCTTAGTTTCATAAGTTCCATGAATTTAGAAATTGTATACACAAGTATTTATTTCTAGATTCTACTTATAATTGGACATATGTGTAGTATAGTTATAGATTAATGTCTATGATTTAAATTTACTTTCCCTATAAGAAACTTTTTAAATTTCAAAATATCATGAAGAATATTATAAAAAAATTTCACTTTATATATATCAAATTAATAGAACTTTTGGATATGTTCTACTAGGTATCCCACACATTTTCCCCTATGATACTTAGACCTCATATTTCATCATATATCTTTTGTAACAAAATATATCATATTATATTATTCATTTTAATAATTCTTGTTTATGAAACGAATCTAAAAAATCATTCACGAATCCTCCGTCTTCATCTTCTTCAGTAAAAAATGAACTAGATACATCATTTTCTTCTTGTTTGAGAGGGAATATCATTAGATATTTCACATATTACAATAGATATCTTCTTAATAAAACTTAGTAATAATATATACATATTATTTTATATATTATTTATATATTTTCACATTTCTAATCACATTCATGAGTTTCTCATTAATTGAATAATTCATTTGACAATAAAATAAATGTAATTTTGAGGGTAAGAAGTGCTTGATAGATTTAAATGATAGATAATGATATCCCTATTCATTTTTCCATAATTACATTTTTCTACTTTTTCATCTCAAATGGTATTCCATAAATAAAATCAATCAATGAATATTATTTTTTAAACTCATCCTTAAATTATATTAAAAAAATATCTATATTTTACATGGAAATATATTTCTCAATAATCATCAATATAAATATATAGATTTTATTTTTTTAAAGTTATATAAAATATATAGAAAAAATAACATTTTCATGGAACTACATTTATTTTGGATTTAGAACTGAACATGAAATCCATATATATTCTAGCTGAATCCGTACACACCTATAGTAGATAATACTTATTTTAATATCACTTAAATTACCTCATTTCCTAATAATTGTTTTCTTTAATGAATATTTATGAGTTTATGTACTTTAATCTTCAACATTCATTAAAATATGATATTTTTATTTAATCATTCAGGATAAACATGATGTGTTTTACCTTTTATATACCAAAGAATGGCTCGCATCAAAGATTAAAAAGCATAAGGATGTTTTTCTATTGAAACCATAACTTAAAAGTAATCATATTTGATTTTATACTTTTTTTATATAAATAAAAAAGTCTATAATTTTCACCGTATATGTCAAAGATATTATCTTATATGAATATCTAGATCCCATATAATGATTTATCTATTAGATAATTTACTTACACGATACATCATGCATTAGCATTTGTATATACAGTGATCAGATTCCAATTAAAATACAAAATCATCATTTGAGTATTTGGACTTCAATTTAATTACACATCAAAATATGGCTATATAATGTTAAGATATTCAACAAAAATCGAAAATGTGATGAATTTGGATAAATCTATTTTTTTCATCTATGTGAAGCTTCATTCTTGTATATAGTTTCTGAATATAGATAAATAAAATAATTTGTATACATGATCATTCTATTACACTAATTGAATTTTTATATATGAAACATCTTTCCGGTCAATATATTTATATGTGGGGACATTGGCTATGTGGATTTAGATAAAATGAGTTTATAAATATTGGAATTAACCTACACTGTAATCCCATTATTATAGAATTCACAGATGTCGAAGTTCTAATATATAAAACCAAGAGATAGCCATTTTTTAAAAATTACTTCATTTGAAATCATAGATCCTCGCCATCATATTAATCCGATCCCAATCACATCAAAATACTTAAAAATACCACTATGAATTTATAAATAATATATGACACATAATATCGATTCCTAATAACTTCAGGTACATATAAAAAATCACCTTTTTGTGTTCATTAATATCACACTTTGCACTGTGGATTTTAGTGATCATGAAACTCTATTTAAACCATTATTAAATTGTGTTTTGAATTTTTTTATCACCCATCATTCATTAATACATGAAGATGGATCAGACCATTTGGATATATTTCAATCCAACCATTTAAATACCTTTACCATTGTTCTCTATAACTATCCAATTAGTAAAGTACAAGGGCATCAAACAACTCTTTTATTTTATTTTCAAACTAATGCAGACATGGTGGATTCATCCCATATTAAACCATAATGATTTATCCATAATGTCCAACTCATCTATTATCTTACGTCTTATAATATTCTTACATGAATCTACCCAACTAGGTATTCAAGGTCAGCTATCTCCTCAAACTTTTTTTTAAATATGTGGTAATTGCCTTTTAAAACACTTTTACCATATACAATTCTAGAGAGATTCATTAAATTTTTAGTGAGTTGATACTTCAATTGATCATCCATATCATCAAATTTTTATAATGAAAATGAAATTGAAAATAAGAATATGGGGAAACAAATACAAACATCAATCCATGTAAACTTTATAATGGGATCTCATATATAATAATGGAACATTAAGTTAGAAGGAAGAGTTCAAAATTTTAAATACGAGGTTACCCATATGTATGAATACTTTTTCTATAAAAATATTTATCATCAACTTGGATAAGACTATCTATTGTATGCTATGACTACTAATATTATTTATGATACTGAAAATTAAAATGTATAGATTCTGAATGGTGACACTTCTCATAATAATAACGATTAGCCTAAGTTATTAAATAATGATCATTATGGGGTATTTAAATGATGATTGGAATGATTATTAGTGTAGATATTTTTTAACGATAAGAATAATCATTCATGGTCAATTATTGATAAAATGAAAGATGTTACAATTACCTGAATTATAGTAATGAATTTATATTATACTATATTACTCAAATTGTTATTATTTTATTAGTAGTTGGTATTAAATATATAAAAATGATGTAAAATTAAAATTTAAGAAATTATAAAGAATATTTTTGAAGATAATTCTTATAGGATATTTGAAAGTGCTATAAATATTTTGAGCCTCATTGTTTGACCTCCACTTTTATGATTACAGAGGTTGTGTTTAATTTCCCAAGATTCAATATTCTTTATATGTGAAGGGTCGAAGATATTTTTTTGGACACTAACAAAATATACTAAAATATTTCATTTGTATAAATATTTTTTATTTTATTAATTTATATCATCTATATATTGTGATTGGTTTTAACATGTTTTACTTACATCTCATTCAGGGTTATACATTATTTAAATGTAAATGTAAAGATATACTTATGTTGGAAAAAATAATGTATATATTGTTGAGTAAAAAGACCCATTTGGAATTTTCTATTACTTTATTTTAGAAAACACAAACATTCATTTTCAATAAATTCACATGTTTTTTATTATATTTATTTTATGATTTCTGTTACACAAGTTTTCCATTTCATTTCTTATTCTACATATGATTCATATCATACACATGAAGAAATATAGTCTGAATATATTTATTTTTATCATAATGAGATTTAATACAATTTATATCAGACTCAATTTATAAAATTTATTTCCTTCACGTTGATTTAATTTTTCATTTTTCACACCGATCAGAATTGTACTGACTAGAATAATCGTAATCAATGTCTTTAAAAAATTCTTCATCTTCATTTACTATTCACTTTGGTATTTTATCGGACGATACATATTCTTTTAAAAACCACTTTACTATAAACAAAATAGAGGTTTATATTGAAAATTATACTTTTGAAGAAAATGATGTCTTGAATTGTGTTTTGATATGCTTGACAAAATGATGTCTTTGTTTCTGTTTCAAGACAACCGTTGGAGTGCTAGGTTTCCATGTGCCTCTGATATTTACGGAAAAAATTTAACCTATGGATTAAAAATAATACAATTGGAAGGAGGACTATAAATATCAGGTCAGTTGAATGAGATTGATAATAACAAGATTTTGTTATTCTATTTGAGAGCTCTACTGATGTTTTCTTTGTGCAAAAGCCTTTATGAATTCCCACTGTGAACAACTAGTTCGATACGATTGGAGTATTCAATATATTTATTTTAAATTTTGAAATTATGACCATTAGTGATTACAATTAAGGGATTCCAAAGATAAAAAGGGAGACATGATGATATTTTGTTCATCGAGGGATTCCAGTGATAGGAAAGCAGAGGTACTGATTACCTACTTAATCGAGGGATTCTATGGATGGGTAGATAGAAAGAATCCAATCATCAAAATGAGGAAATACCCTAGTGTTGGTAGGATAGACTTTCATGAAAGTATAAATTAAAGAGACTCTATCCTAGGTCAAATTATATCGTTCTCTTTTGGTTAAAATAATTTTATTCTTTATATTTTCCACTGAATTTTAATGGAATGATGGTTGTGTTAGTTATTCATATTTCTATCCTATGTAATGATTATCGTAACCAATCTGATTACGATGTGGTAGTAATACTATGATTACTATCTATTATGATTACGATATTCTAATTACATAATATTATTTAATACACTTTATAGTCAGATTGTGGTATTATTTTATTTTTATTATCATAACCATATTAGTTATGATATTTTACATGCTTACTCTGATCAAATTGTTTCTTATTTGAAAACGATTAATTTCAAATATGAACTATGGAATAATTGTCATAACTAACACAATAAAGATATTCTTTTTCAACTGAACCAAGACCCACACTGTTTATTTGTTTTAATATAATATGTTTTCTAGTGAATTGAATTAGTTTAAATCATTTTAAACAAATATCAATTTAAGGGATAAAAGTGATGGCTTTTAATCCTATAATTCACTCCTATTTTATTGTTCCATCTACATACAGATATCAATATAAAAATTGGTATTGGAGTAGATTTCCATAGTTCATATATTTTTCTAAATTAATTCTGAATGTTTGTTATATTAATATTATAAACTTTTTGTTTATAAATATTATTATATATAGAAGTGTACCATGGGAAAAGATTTTTCTGTTTCCTTCTAAATATGGGAGGTTTTAATGTCAGATACATGGATAATTTGAACACTACAAGCCCACCAATTTTTTATGTAAATGAATATGAAAACTAGGGAGATAGAATGGAGATTTATTTTTTGAATATTAGTGTTTAATATTTTGTAATGATTATTGGATATTAAAAAATTCCTGACAATGAATTATGAACTTTTATTAACCAAGTGAATAAATAAAATCAACTTAACTGTATGACACAAAATAGTTTACGTTATTCAATGAATATAAATATATATCTAAAAATGCCATATTTTGAATCATGAATTAGTATTTGGAAGAAACTGGAGATTACTCATTTTGGTACATCTAATGTCCTCGATACAAGAAGATCCACACTTTGAGCAGACTATCACGCATTTATTTGTCTATATAAAGAACTTGTAACTAATGGTCAATGGAGATATATGACTATTTTAAATAACTTACAAACTATTTCATAAAAAAACATAAAAGATAAATTTTTTATTTAAAATATCATAGATATTATTCTTAATGAATTATATTAAAAAAGAACAACTATTGATGAAATAAAAAAAGTAAAAAATGTTACTCTAAAACTGTTATTTTGAAATATCCTACTATATGAGAATATATTGAAGTGAGATGATAAAAATGACATTAAAAATAATGGAAGTGTTTCTTTTACTAAAAATACAAATCAAATGAAATACAATACACATTATAAAATAGTAAAGTCAGCAAAGAAAAAAGGGGTTGTTCAATCAGAGTCAAGTGAATCTAAACATTAAGAGTATGCATTTTCCAATATTTCTCAATGTATGAAAAAGTTTGCTGGTAAGAAATATTTTTAAAATAGATATAAGAGATATGATAAAAATGATGGAAAATATTAAGAAGTTTTATTCTATGAATCTAAAAATGTATAACACATTAGACTTGATTTACCATGTCTTAAAAGAAAAGACAAAAAAGATAAGAATTCTGATAGGAATCGGAAAATGTACTACAATACTGAATGAAGGAAAGTTACAATGTTAATTGATTCAAGGAGTTGATGTGAAGGATATTATTTATATGAATCATCAGCTATTGAAACTTCTGAACATAAGAATATTGGTCTTATTTCGAGAATACCATTTGATAATCAATGTTTCATGGAAAAGGTACACACTACTGAGTCCTTAACCAATATGTCTTTAAGTCCAAACAATCCTCACATGAATGGATATATTTCTTCAGACAAAGAATCATTATTAGCATTAGTATCTTTATCTTCTATTTAATAAGTCTCTATATTTTCTATGTTTCATGAAGTTGAAAATTGTATGATCAAGAATAAACTTGATCAGGGAAATTCTAGAATCAATATTTTAACAAAAGAAGCACCAGATCATTCTAAAGATCTTGATGAAAAATATTTTGAAAAATTTTCTATTTCCAAAAACCATGAAGAACTTAATAAGGAAAATGAGAAACCTGCTAAAGATATTGAAAATTTTGTTTTGATAAAAATGATTTAGAGAAAAAATATAATTATAAAACTAATACAGATGGTGATAAGAATTTATTCATTAGACTAAAATCTAATGTTATTTCCCTTGAAAAACTATTTTCAAATTTTTATTCTGTTATGAAAGAATTGGATAAAGATATAATTTTTTTTTTGCTCTAAGTAATAGTTTTATAATTGGTTCGTGTCACTAAAAACCTATTTTTAACAATTACAATTTTTTTCCAAAAGATCCCATATTCTACACTAAGTGTCAAAGTGGTGAACATTAGAGAAAAAAACTATTCTTTAGACCAAATTAAATAATTAGGTTTTCATAAATGACATTTTTCTAAATTTATGTGGACTCTTAAGATTTTAATTTCAAACATATTTGGATCTAAAAAATTTTGGATTCTTAAAACCTAACAGTTATATTCTTCAGAAAAAAGAAGTACCAACAACAGAAACACATGTAAAATCGATAATGGTTGTTCCCAAAATATAAATGGTATCAAGTACTTATTTGAACATATTATTGAAATTAATGGTGGAAGGATTAGCTTTGAAGATAATTATCTTGGAAATATCATTGGTATATGTTACATTTTTCTTCTTGTAAAATCCTTGATTTCAAGTGTTTTATTTAATAATGGTCTTTAGAACAACATATAATCGTTATCCAATTATGTAATTAAATTTAAATTTTTAATTTTAGGAACTATAAATGGATGGTACACAATTCCAAGAATGAATTCGTTCTTTCTATCCATTGGCATGAGAATTTTTACAAACATAACATAGAACACCTTAGAATCCATGACATATCCTGCCATAGTGTAATGGAAGACCAATATTGGTTATGGAATAGAATTTTAGGACACTTTAACCTTAAAAAAATATGAAAATCAATTAAAATGACTTGTTAAGGATCTAATAGATAGTATATTTCATTATTCAAATGTTTGTAACCACTTTATATTTAGAAAGAAATAGAGTAATGATTAAAATCTATTACAAAAGTCTCAACAGTAGATGCATTAAAATTAGTGCACACATATCTTTTTGGTACTACACAAACTGGTTCTATTAGAGGAAAATTCTATGTATTTTTTCTAGTTGATGATTACACCAGATTTACATAGGTATATTATGTCACACTGAAATATGAAGTCATTTGTTTCTTTAAAATTTTTACAACTAAAGTAAAAAATTAGGAAAAAACACCATTTATTTCTATTCATATTGATCATGGTGGTGAATTTATAAATTCATGTTTTGAAACATTTTGTAGTAAAAAGTGAATTACACATAACATCTCATATGAATGAACTCCTAAGAAAAATGGTGTTGTTGAAAAAAGAAAATAAATTCTTCAAGAGATAAAAAGAACCATGTTGAGTGAATTATTAATCAGAACACACTTTTGGCTGAAGTGGTGAGTAAGACTTGTTAAACTATGAATTGAGTGTTAATAAGTCCATTTATTAATAAAACAACTTATGAGTTATATACAGGATGAAAACTAATGGTCTCAGACTTTATATTATTTGGATGAAACATATTATTTTTTAATATGAAAGATAACTTACATTAATTTTATTCCTTGTCTGATGAAGGTATATTTTTAGTCTATTCCACTACCTCAAAGGATTATCGAGTTTTCAATAAAAATTATTATACTATTGAAGAAATAGTACATGTTAAATTTGATAAAACTGAGTCTTTTGTCTTTAAACAAACCGATACAAGATCTTATGATGTGTTTTCAAAAATTGATTATCAATCTAAGATAAAAGACTATTTTAATAAATATAATATTTAAGAAAAATGTTTTTGATCTATTCACACAAAAAGGATTCATACCCTAGGTTGATGAACAAGTTTTTCAAAATCCTAATCAGTTGTTTATTAGGATTCATCATAGTGGTAGAATCATTTGTGATATAAATAAACCTATAAGGGATATATGTTCATTAAGAAATGATTTATATCATCAAGAATATCATTTCCAATTTGAACACAAAATTCCCAGTGAGGCTTTAGGTAACAAAGATTGGATTAAGGCTATACAAGATGAGATAAATGAATTTAGAATGAATAAAGTATGGATCATGAATGAATGAAATTAAGAAACATATATAATTAGAGTAAAATGGATATTTAGAAACAAATGTGATTAAAATGGACTAATTTTTTGAAATTAAGAAAAACTAGTTACCAAAGGCAAAAATAAATAAGAAGAATTAAACTACGAGGAAACCTATTCTCTAGTAGCTGGACCAGAATCTATTCATATTCTATTATCATTTACAGAATTCATTAATTTCATAATTTTTCAAATGACATAATAGTGATCTTTCATTAATGGATATGTTCAATATGAAGTTTTTTAGAACAACCCCAAGGTTTTGAAGGCACAAAATATCTTGAATTTGTTTACAAACATACCAAAGGTTTATTTTGTCTTCAACAGGCCCCTAGAGACTAATATGAAAGAAATACATGATTTTTGTTAAAAAAAAATTTTGTAAAGGGAACTACTGATCCATACCTTTTCATAAATAAAGTAAACAATTTTTTTTGATTATTCAAATTTCTATTGAAGAAATTTTATTCAGTTCAACTCAGAAATGTTTGACTAATTAACTAGAGAATATTATAAAATTTGTGTTTGAAATGAGTATGATGGGAGAGTTAACATTCTTTATTAGTTTTAAAATTTCCAAAAAAACCATAAGGAACCTATATATATCAACATTAGTATATTAATAAACTTCTTATGAAGTATGAGTATGACAATAGTAATGTTTTTAAAACTCCAATTGGCACCTCAAATACAATTGAAATTGATTAAGCTGGGAAACCAGTTAATCAAACTACTTTTATAGAAATGATAGAAATTTTACAATACATAAAATCTAGCCATCTAGAATAATGTTTTCAGTATTCATATGTACATGATATCAAGAAAATCCAAAATAATATCATTTAAAAGTAATGAAAGGAATTTTTCATTATTTAAAGGGAACCAGGGATTTAAGACTAATTGAATTTTGGATCTAATTTGGTTTGAAAAAGTATATTTGGATGTATATTTTAGAGGATACAGAATGGGTAGAAAAATCACATATAGAACATATAATATATTATAATATTCATTAGTATCTTGGTCTTGTATGAATCTACTCTTAGTATATTTTCCACTACTAAAGTAGAATATGTGATAGCTGGAAGTTGTTAAGCTCAGGTGTTCTGGATTCAACACACACTTACTGACTATGGAATAAGTCATACTAAAACTCAAATACTATGTGATAAAAATAGTTTAATTTATTTAATTTATAGCATTTCACATCACTCTTGATCAAATCACATAGATATTCGGAATCACTTTCCTAGGGATCACCCACTAAATGTTGATATCATTTTACTATTCATGAGAATACAAGAACAACTTGCTGATATATTTAAAAATTCATTACATTCTGATAGATTTGAATACCTTAAACAGAATCTTGGAATGATCACTATAATTTAATAATTAATATATACTTCTTTTTTAAATAATATCCTTATATTAATATAATTTTTTCATAAGTATATAACATATTTTTTTTAATTTTTTTTATCTAAAATGTTTTTGTTTTGAATCAAAAAATTGGTTCGACACAATTTTTTTTATCAAAATCAGAATATATTTCAGAATCAGATTTTTTTTTCAGCATAAAAAATGATTCAGTATTAGAATGGTTTTTAGAAAAAAAATATTTTGAAATCATTTTTTGAATATTTTCCCTTTATGTTTTTAAACTTTTAATTTCTAATAAAAAACAATTTATTTAAAATAATAAATGTATCTAGATATTTTGAATGGTATATTTATTAAGTCCAATTCTTAGATGTTTCATTAG
Source organism: Viscum album (assembly GCA_963277665.1). Classification (NCBI taxonomy): domain Eukaryota; kingdom Viridiplantae; phylum Streptophyta; class Magnoliopsida; order Santalales; family Viscaceae; genus Viscum; species Viscum album. The sequence goes on from OY728138.1 coordinate 560,110,929, forward strand.
AAATTATGGAATTTCCACTAACCTTGAAGGTGATATGCTGAGTCTGATAAATGCCATTTCCTTTACTATGCCCTTTGTTTGTAAAAACCCCTAGATTAAAAGTGACTCGACCACCATCATACAAGTGATTTAGAATGTTTTAAATCATCTTATATTGCCGATTAATATGCATTGTATGAAATGAAATCCTTCACTTTTTGATATTAACTATATCATCACACATGTTTATTGAGAAGAAAATACGATTTTAGATGGCCTAGCTAACATGGGAGTATATTAAGACATTACCTTGTTTGAAGACCTCCCCACTGATCTTATTTATTTTCATTAATAAGATTGTAATTTGATCCCATATTTTCAACTCCTATAAACATGATTTTAATAATATTCTTGCTTTGGAAAATTTTGGCCAAGGAATCACAATCATAAAGAAAGTAATGTTTTTGGTATTTGTTTTTGAATCCTTTATTAGATTTACATTGAATACAATAGATCATTCTTAAAAAAACCACAGGAGGTCAAAATTTTCCAACAGTTTGGTATTTTTGATCTAATATGGACCGTATAATACCAATGGTCACTTCTAATTGCCTATAAAATGGTGACCCCTCATCCCACATTGGTTATATTCCAAATATATGACAAATCCATACTCCACTTCAAATACCAGAGTCTTAATTTTACCATACCTAGTTTATTTCAATCGTATCGGTTTCTCATTAATTAGCAAAGTATCCAAAAATATATGGCTCTAAAGGATTTCTCCAAAAAAAAAATTATTCCATGAAATATTTCTCACAAGATAACTCTCTGAACAATATGATTAATATTTGAAGATAATCACTCTATTACAAGCTTGTAAATCCATTTGTGTATAAAATCATAATCAGTAAGATCCAATCAGTCCCGATAAATTGATTTTGTTATAAATATATATGATTTTTGATGAAGAGAATTTGAAGCTACCTTTTCATATCAATGATAGTGTCATATGTATATCAGCTAAACAAGGATAACATTTCTTAAATGTTCCATCTTAGGGAGATTCATTTTTACCATACCAAAACATTCCAAAGGAAAAATAAATATTTTTTAAATAAAAGACTGAACAATATCTTATTGAGATTCAAGATGTCAAAAAAAAAGAATACCCATTTTTCACTGGATAATCATATTATTTATATCTGTGTGGAATGATTTTTTTTCCTAGAAGTGGTGATAGAGAAACATTAAAAGATTCAGATATTTTTACTCTTGACTATCTTGTCAACATGAGAAAGATTAACTTGATGGGTTATATTTTCAACACCATCAATAATATCAAGTCCATTGTAATTGAATCCCAAAAAATTATGTTTCAATCCATCCTCATTATGTTATTCATGATTATTTTTTTTCAGATTCATTCTGAAGATAGTACTATGAAATTTAATACTTATTTGGACCAGTGCTGATACAGTAGGAAGAATGAAAATGATTTTTGATTCAAAATAAAATAAATTCATTAAATCCCTTATTTAGAAAGTTCCAAAAGAAGTATATGAAGGAAGTCAGAGTGTTCTAAAACAATAGGAGATTATTACTTCATAAAAACAATAAAAACGGAAGTCATGTTTAGTTTTGAAACTAAATAAGAAAAATAAACATTTTTATCCTAATAGAATGACAGCTAAGTGGAGAAGAGAACATGTTAAATTAAAAGAGGTAGATCCCTAGACTGGTCTCAGTCCTATAAAATACATAGTAGAAAAAATTCATGCAGATGAAATTATTAAAACAATACAAAAGTAAAAGAAATATAAGAAAAAAAGTAAGAATCTTTGATATAAATTATTTGTTAAAAAATGTTGAGAAATCAAATTCTGGAATTCGTACAAGGGAACCAAATCTAGATAAAAAAGTTACTCCCTCTTCTCAAGTAATTGTAAAAAATAAAAACATTTGTTTGGTGAATCGACGCCAATAGATGTCTCTATATATAATGTTTCATAATAAAATGACAATTCAAAAATAGGAGAAACAGAAAAGTATCCTAAAGAATAAGAATCCCGAGAAGAAGATGAAAAATATCAATCTAAAAAAATAACAGTAAGTTATTTAGAAGCAACTTCAAGTGTGTTTCCATCCTCAGGAACACATCCTTTAAAAAAAGACTTATATGTGACTGTTATTCATAATTTAGAAAAACATGAAACCTGGTGCAAATGTAATAATAATCTGATTTTAGAAGAATATGCTAGAAGTCATAGTGTATAATATCCTTATTACGAGGAAGATACTGATTCAGATTAAACAATATCTTTGAAAATTGATCAATATGTTGTTCTACAAATAAGATTAATTGAATAACCACTTCCAAACATAACAAGAATTGATGATAATGTTGGAACTGTTATAAAAAATAAGTTTAAAAGTTCAGACTCAATCTAACTGTTGAGGAAAAGGACAATCAAGCTCAAGGTAGATTTTCCATTTTAGTATGAAAGATCTAAGTAGCATAGATAGGCTAGTAAGACAGTTGTGAAATGGTCACATAAGTCTGATAGAAGTATTTATGTCCATGAAGTCAAGGTAGATGAAATCAGAAAACTTTTGAATGAGTTTTTATATTCTTTTAACAAGTTATAATGTGATACTTCGAAGAGATTGGAAGTAATCATAGGCCCAGATGAAATTCATTATGGTGATTTCAATGTAATTTAAAAGATTTTGGATGTTATAAAATCATAGATATTAATTTATCCATATGATATTGTTAACATGAAGAATAAAATTATTTTCTGTGAAATTGAGTTTAAATCTTTGAAAATATGACCATAGATTAGGCAAAAAAGTATCAGACTCAAGAAGAAATGTTCAATGATCAGGAATAAAGAATTTATCCTCCTAAAGATAATTTAAAATATCAGGAATAATTCATTCATAACTAATACTAATAGTTTAATGATTAGGAGAAACACATACAATCTCATAAGAAATCTATTTATAAACATTTGGGGGAACAAAAATAGTTGAAAAATGTGAATACAATAATTCTAGATCTTACAATGTAGAAAAATGAAAAATAAAAGTAATGAATAGATTAAAATATTCATTTAATATTTATGAAAATTAAATGAATATTTTTAACATGTATATTTATTTTTATTGAATGCTTTATATTCATCAGATGAATGTTATTTCACTCATCTTAGATGGTCAAATACAATATCTAATTTCATTTTTTCCCACTAACCACTTTTACATGTTTTAGAAGAACCATTCTATTCTTTTTTGTAAATCACAAAGGGTAATAATGTTTTAAATCGGGGAGAATGTTTTATGAAGGTTCAGAATAAGTGGAGCATAATTTTTAAAAGGGAGAATGTATTTTAAAGGGATAGAAATTCATAAAATGATATTTTTAATAAGATCCTTAAGGATTATATTATATTAAGGTGGAGGTTAGTCATATTAAAATATTATTAAGAAGATTTTTTAACTCAAAATGAGATAAGTATAAGTGTTCACTTATGAATATGAAAGTCTACTTACTTTTTTAATTATTATTATCTTTAACTTGTGGTTATCGGTTTCCAAAAAGTGTGTGATTATTGAGTCAAAATTCATCTTTTGACATTTTCATTCCATTTGTTTTTGGAAATCACAAACATTTTTTAATGAATTCATATGCTATTTTATTTTATTTACTTTAATAATCCTGTTATAAATGTTATTCATTATGTTTATTATTCTGTATAAGATAAATATGATACACATCGATAAATAAAATCTTATCATTTCTATGTTTATCATTAAGAGACATAATATGATTTATATCATACCCACTTAATAAAATATATTTTAGTCTATTCTATTATTGATTTAATTAAACACTCTGACCAGTATCGTACTGAAGAGAAAAATGGTATTCGATGTCTTATAAAATTCATCATACACATTTACTATTCACTTTAGTATTCTATTCGAAAATACATATTCTATTCATAACCACATCATATTAACTAGAATATAGTGTTATATTTTAAAGAAAAACATTTAAAAAAAATAAAGTTGTGTATTCTATTTTGATATGCATGATAAAATTATGTCATTGTTTTAGTTTCAAGAAGACCAGTGGAGTGCTAGGTATCCATGTCTCTATAAGGTTTAAGGACAAAATATAACTGTTGGAGCCAAAATATTACCATTGGGATGAGTCCTATAAATACCAGGACACTTAAATGAGCTCGATACTGATGATCTTTTGAGGCACTATTTGTGATCTCTATCAACAATTACATTGCGTGAAATCCTTGAAGTAGTCAGGATGTAAACACATTTTTTTGACACACTTGTTATCTTCAATATATTTTTTTTCTTCATACAACACCGATCATTGGTGATTATGATTAAGGAATTATGTAGATTTGAAGACAAATATTTTGATCTTTTGTGGATCTAGAGATTTTAGATATAGGAATACTGAGGGGCCGATCACATTCTTAATCGAGGGTTGTCGGGGATATGCAGAAAGACTGAAACCAGTCATCATATGAAGGAATTACCCTAGTGTGGGTAAGACAGATTTTCTTGAATGTATTAATCAAGGGACCTTTATCATAGGTCAAAGGATACCCTTATCTTTAGGTTAAAAAATTGTATTCTTTTCATTTTACACTGCATTGAAATATAAAAGAAATTTTATTAGTTGTTCATATTTCTATTCTATACATTGATTAATGTAACCAATATGATTACAATACTTTAGTAATACTCTTATTATTATATTTTTTTATTATGATCATCTAAATACATAATACAATTCAATACTCTTAATGGTTGGATTTATGTATTATTTCACTCTGACTATTTTTACAATATTAATGACTATACTTTATAGGCTTAATCTGAACAAATAGCTTCTTTTATGAAACAATTAATTTCAATTACTACTTGTGGAATAATTATTTTAACTAACCTGATAAGGATATTATTTTTCATCAGAACCAAAACCCAATCCATTTTTTTGTTTTAATACAATAATTGGTCTAGTGAATTGAATTAAATTTAATCCATTTAAACTAATATCCTTTTTAGGGATAAAAAATAACATTTTTAAACAAAAAAATCACCTCCAATATTGTATTGTGAAATCTACAAACATACTTCGATCTAAAAAATAGGATATGCTATATCCCAAGACACGAGAGTTTGGTTCTTCCGCCACTTAAAAATAAAGGGTTTTGGTTTATACATTTATGTGTTAAAAGGCAGAGATTGGGTTTGTGCCTCTAGGTGTGAAAAGGCATGTTGAAAAGAGTTTTCACTCTACTTAAAAATTCAGGTCTATTTAGTGAGTACCATACCATTCAAGGATTATATCTGTGTGAATAGTTGGCATAGAATATTTGTGATTAGAACTAATATAAAAAACCTCATGATCTATTTTTTTTCATAAACTCTTCATACAACAATGATATTATTTTTTATGCTTGGATTTTTATTCTTATTATCCAGTGGAATTAATAATGTTGTCTTAATTGTTTAGATAATTTTTAGGTTTATAATTTACCCCCGATTATAACATTCCATCTCTATTGTGGGACCTCAAAACCAATTCACTAATTTCAAAATACACATCTTAATGACATTCAAAAAATATATCATGGGTAATAATTTTATTTCTTCTCAGAGTAGAAATTTATATAGATACTTGTCAAACAAATGTTTACCCCACCATAACCTCCCACTAAATATCCAAAATTCTATAATTAATTAAATTAATAAACTAAAAAAAAGGTCTTCAAATCAATACATCAACCTTCCAGTAATCAAAATTATTATATTATTTATCTTCCTAGATATAATGACTATGACCCTAACCAACCCATACTTAATATTAAGTGTAAGATTCTATTTTTAATGGTGTTGAGATCCTTAAATTTTATGTTTAATCTTTTATATTATCTTTTTGAACGTGACTATGATTTTAAGAAATGTTCTGGGAGTGTCATAATCTTATTTATAACCCATATCATCGAGTTTTAGAAGAAAATGTTAAGGAGAATGGTTTGGCAGATGGTTAGTGGAAACCATGTAGCCCAAAAATAAAGGTGAAAAGTTTGATAAACCGTACAAGGGAGTCCACATGACTATGAAAAATATATAATAAATAGTAGGGGAAGTTACCATAGTTGGAAAATGGTTTATTTTAACCATGACCAATGCATGTATGGTTAGTCCCACTAAGGTAGTGTTCCCATATGGTTATGTTCATGGTTTGGAAATCAATTTATCCAAACCCTGATCATTTAAAAAATTGATGAATAATCCATTTTACCCTGGGTTATTTTATATTCCACTAGTTTTATTCCCTTATTCTCCTATAAAACCACACTCAACATCTTAAACCCCTCTTCCTACTCCAATGTAGATTTTGTTCTACCACTTTCATTTGGTGTCTAATAAATTATCCATTGGTCTCACAATATCTGTACTGGTAATCTCTTAAATTATCAAGTTCCTTTATATCCTTTATCTCTCTATATGGAATGATAATTATCTATGTTCTAATATTTCATATTTTTAGTTTATTTATATATTTCTATGATTTCTACCATTCCATCTTGAATCTGTTGTTGATCCAAGATGGAGATTCATCTACCTCCATATGATAGTTGGTTTAATAATTATCCAAAAAAGTTTAGTTGTTTCATTCCATGAAATGTTGTGCCACATGCTAGTATTTCCATGTGATTAAATAAAATTGTAAATTTATAAAATAAATTGTCATTCCCAGTTTGAATAACACCCTTAGACCTTGTCATTATCATAGGTTTTCTACCTTAATGAGTGCGACCCCCTTGGGATGGATTTATTAAATTTACATGATTATATGGATGATTATATTCCCAACCCACCATTTCTGTGTTATTTGTATTATAAAAGAATTTAAATGTCTCAATGGAATTAAATGAAAATTGAGTGGAATTAATGCAGCAGATTAATCTAATGTAACCATAGTCTATGGGCGTGACAAAATGAGAAGTAAAATGGATGAAGACCAGTTCTTATATTATGTAAAAGTTTTATATGATATGTGATTATTATTATTTGACCATGTATGTTAGTCATATATACATTGCCAATGAAATTATTGGACAAGACACAACATGCCTCCTGAATATATGATGTTTGAGCTAAGGTTTTTACATCATTTATACATATGTTGGGCATGACGGTTCAAATTTTTCTTTTAATGTAAGACATGATAATTTACACATTTTATTTGAATGTTTGAAAATATGGTTGTTTTTACCTTAATAGGAAGTTTAACATTTTGACTCACATCATTTATTAGAATTCTCAGACATTACGTTATGTATCATAGATGAATGTCAAGCCATTTTTTTATAATAGAATGCACATAGGATTATTAATACACTCCATAGTAATACAACATGGGAACTGGATTATATTACACACAATTATATGTATGTTGTACATATATTGATATTTTTTATACACAAACTAGTAAATATATATTGATACATCTATTCATATTTACTCTAAATAAGGCCAAAGAAGGCTGAGTTAGCATAGTGTCCTCTACAACCTCGTGGCAGCTTGGTTACTTCATACCTTATTACATTACATTTTTATACCTACACACTATTCATTGTATATAGAATGGATATATTATTCTAGACACCATTAGTGGTGGTCTATTGAGTTTTACTCATATACTATTCAATAATCCATTTGGTATATGAACATACCATATAGATGAAAGAAGGCACAAAAGAATTCTTCTTAATTTAGATGCCTGATTTTTTGTACTATGATAGTGTGAAACAATAGAAGAACGAGCATATTCACATTATTTTATTGGATATAGATTTTTGCGTTTTTTATTTTTGTATACTATGTTGTATATTGATTTTTTATATAACATTATATTCCATATTTTTATAGTATACACATGTGAAAATATTTTGTAAAACACATTGGTTGTTTCTTTGTTATGTTTACTATATCTGGATGACTTATGTGTTTGCAGTTCATTTATTATACAATTTTTTATTTTTTCCATTTATTTCTTGGTTGTGTTCCACTATAATAATTAGGGTCTAGTCTTCCCCCTATACCATCATAGACCAACACCGCTAGTTGGAATCATCTAGAATATAGGGAGGTTATCTTGAAGAAATGTGGTCAACCAGGATCAGTTACTTACGAGTGAACTAGGTCAATGATGTTGGAATGTGGTATCAAATGTTTCTTTTAGTTTGGACATACTACATGGATTGGTAGATAAGAGACTAGAAACATATCAGAATTTGATAATATGCATGTGCCTTGAATTATCTAACCCCTATACAGTGAAAATTACATGTTAACTGTGTTGGGACGTAATGCTATGTAATATTTTACATATTACAGTTTTATGGATTTTATCATCGGGTGACACACCTGATTTGTGGTGTCGTTATTATTATCTTGATGATAGATTTTATATTTTCCTTGGCATGGTATAGAAATGAGGATGAGTTTCATACATTATCATTGGAACGTCAGGATTCAAATGTCATACATATTCCATGACACATTTATATTACTACATGAATTTCTTGATGTATATTGTTAGTGTTTTAAATTTAATATTCGTAAATGTTATAATGTTTACTATATGGATAAAATTATTGGATTAAATAAAATGTTTTCATCAGATTGAACAGAGTTTTCCCGTATTAGTTGATGGTGGAACCTTAATTAAACAATGTATTTAATGATTGAATCATGACCAATTTGATACATGATCCGAATCATTAATTTATTTGGATTACATATATTAAAATTACAATTTCGGAAAAAATATAATTCCGAAATTTAGGAATAGCGATTCACATAATAAAATAATTTTTTATGCTCTTTTCTATCCTAATACTGGATATAAGGGATTGGTTGAATTTACCTGATTTTTTAGTTTGAACATAAAAATATTATGCCTTTATAACATGGTAATGATGAATCATTTAACATGACCATTATATTTATACATATGAATTATTATGACCTAGAATAAATTTAAATTCCAATATAAAATGGTTACCATTAAATTATTCTTCCGATTGAGACATAAATGGTGTATTCCTTTATATCATGCAATTAAAACCCTATATATTAGGATATTTATTATGTTATTTGAAAACATGAATCTAACACAACATTAGTAGTGGTTATTGGAGAGTATATCTTATAATCCTTTATAGTAATCCCTATCTCAGGGACCTGGCTTTAGAAGCAGGCAGAGAGGTGTGTCCCTTACATATGAATGATTTTAATTTTTCTATTTGTTTATCAATGATCATTTTAGTTATTAGAGCGTGCCATAAGTATCATGATTATATTTTTTTAGAAACATTCCATTATGATAACTTCAATTCAGTCACATGGATGGTGGAAATTACCATACTTTGGATGTATTGGTCCGTAATCCATAAATATTTCCACCTATAGTGCTTATTGAGAATTTTTTTATTCGCCATATCTAGGATAATGATCAGTTTTGAGAGGGTTTTATATTATTGATGTAGTTAATACAGGTATATCCTTGACCTTCATCGTATAAGGAAGATTATATGTGAGATTTTCAGCATTATCGACCTACTTTATTGAGTGATGGTGTTCCCCAGGCTGTTGAGTCATTGATAGAAGCCATACTATCAATATTCATGTACCTAGAGACACCTCCCGAGTGGAGGGTCAATATAAAACCCTATATTTTTTTTTCCATAATTGGTGGGATTTATTACCTAATAATATCAATATGGGATATGGTCTAAAGGTAGTATCAGATATTTTTCTATGATCACTTCATTATGTTGATTCTAAATACTAACTGAGCTAGATATTTTATTCATGTGTACCAGGGAGCTAAGTCTATGATGGAGTGTTCGTATTATTTCACCAAACTCTATAATTTCATTATGAATCTTTTTGGTGATGAGAAAATGATATGGTGATGGTTCAAATAAGGTATTATGTATTCAAGGAGGTCATAGTTTAGGCTCTTTTGGTTAACTTCCTTTTCTTTGATTGTAAACCATGTCCTCATCAGTGAGTAGAATATAAGGGAATTTGAGGTTGTGGGACATGTAGGTTCAACACCTAAATAGGGAATTAGTTCTTCTGGTGGTAGGGAGTGATTCTTGGAGTCTAATTATAGTGGCAGTGGTATTCAAACAACTTTTACTAATAGTTAATGGTATTTCACCATTGTGGGAAGCTGAGACACATGGAACCATAGTGAGATAGGGACAGAATTCAATGTCAAGGTAGAATAAGGATGGTTTATATCTTGTGTTTCTATAGATATTTTCCTCTAGTTCTTGGGTAGATGGGATTTAAAATGTCTATATGTTCAGGACCAGTTTTAGTAGATCTATTCCAAGCATGCAGCTGGAGTACTACCAACCCATCATATTGCAGAGGTGGTTAGGGATGAGGTTTCCAAACACCTGAAAGATTGTAATTGAATATTTGGCCATTATATGGTTCTTATGCAGTATATTAGGACTAAAGTTATTAATATATGTAGTAAAGCTGATACCTAAAGAGAAGAGTGTTGGCGCTTCTACTATTCGAGGTATAATCTTATTAGCTTATACATTAGTGTCTACTTTAGTTGACATTGTAGATTCACATTCCTCCATATCTGAAGAAATTATAGAAAGTATGTGCCTAAATATAGAGTAATTTTATTGGGTAATGATTATCAATAATCCATTAGTTATCCTATCCAAGAGTGTTTTTTGGTGTATGGAATGTCCCGTTGAGATTGGTGGTCACCTTTTCCTATGAAATCTTTTTTTCATAAAATTGACATGCATTGATATAATAATTAAAATGGACTAGTTGGTAACATATCATGATCATGCTTATTTTATTCATAAAATGGTGTATTTTTCCCTCCATTGGGATGCAATTATGTTTATAAGGGGGGCTGCGATGTCTAGGTCATTTGAGATGGTCACAATCATTATGGGATGGGTTGACAGAAAAACCACATTACTAGTCGATATATGAGTGATCAAGTAAATCATCATTCATAATTCTCTCATGTAGAGGATCGTTTTAAGGATTTATTTATTAATTTTTTTTGGTATACTTCATGTGAGATAGGTGGATTTCACTATTGATCTAGTTCTAAGAGAAACCACATTGTCCATTCCTCCTTAAAATATGATACCTATTGATATTCAAGAACTCAAGAAACAATTATGGGACATAGAAAATAAGGGTTTCATAAAACCCAACACCTTACCATAGGGTTATCCCAGTATTTTCCCCAATAAGGTGGATTGTAACCCTAAAATTTTCACTATTATAATAAATTTAATTAAATTATGGTGATTTATTTGTACCATTTACATGTATAGAAGATTTTATTGACGAACTTTGAGGAGTGATGATTTTATCCAAGATTAATTTGAGGTATATCTACCATCAATTTTGTAATAGACTATATGATATACCACATAAAACATTCAGTAGTATATTTGGATTGTATGAGTGTTTGGAAAATTTTTTTGGTGTCATGGACACAACAATGTTATTCAAGGCTCTGATGAATTAGTTTATTCACCCATATCATAGTTAATATATGGTAGTATTCCAAGATGGCATCATTGTGTTCACTCATACTCAACATGATTATACCAAACATTTTGATATCATTTTTTCATTATTATGGAGAAGATGATTCATGTCAATATCAAAAAATTCTAATTTTAGATTGTGAATGTCACTTCTTATCTCACATCATCTAGATGAAAGAAGTATATGTAGACCTATAGAAGGAAAGTTCAATGGTTTATTATGAGTAGTCCTTGAATTTTTTTCCTATAATATTTTTCTTCAGGATAAATGGTTATTAGAAGAAATTTATTCAAGAAAGTTCATGCCTAGAATAATTTCTTACGGGTTTCAATAAAAAAGTTGTAATTATTGTATGGTCTGAAGAAAATCAAGAATTATTTAAGGAGAATAAAGGATGGTTGAATTTAGCATTGATCCTAATTCTACTGGAGCTGGGAAGAAGATATATAGTTTGTTGTAATGTTTTAGACATTGGTATAGGGTACATTATGATTTAGGGAGATAAATTCATGGTGTACAAGTCACCCTAGTTGATATCCCATGAATGTAAATACCCTATGCATGATCTAAAGTTAGTAGATATGGTTCATACATTGCGTTGTTGGAGGAATTTGTTTGAGTGACTTGTGTTATATACAAACCAAAAACGCCCAAAATATATATTCATTTAGCATGAATAGAATGTTATATTGTAAATATGTGTTTAATATCTATAGTATATTGAATTTGAGCTGGCATATAATCCTAGGAAGGAAAAGGTTGTTGTTAACACACTAAGATGAAAGACTTATAAACAGGTAGTTCAAGATTCCATTCATGAATGAAAGTTGATGGCCTTGATTTCTGAGGTGAATATAGATGTGAATGGCCAACTTTTACAACATATACTTGCATCATTATTAGTGAAATATTCCCTTTTGGATATTGTTAAGATTATGAAACTCTCTAATCACGAGGGACTGTACCTAAGTGAGAGAATTTCTGGGAAGCATCTACTTCTTGGATTGGTCATTGATAAGGATGAGATCCTGCAAATTAATAGATGGGTTCGGGTGCTTATAGAAATCAAAGAGGAGTCAATATGGGAGTCTCATTCCCTTACAAGTGAAATAGATCCCAGTCCAACCAAGATGTACTATGACGTACTCCACCATTATTAGTGATTGGTGATGAAAATAGAGATAGTTGGCTATGTCTCATGGAGTTTCACTTGATAATAGGTAAATTAAAAACACCAGTGACCTCTTGGTGTTTTACATCTATATCAAATTCATGAGTGGAAGTGCACCATTGTCACTATGGAATTTTTATGGGATTATCTATGTTAGCACGAAGTTGTGACATAGTATGCATGATCATAGATATGTTGAAAATTGTCAGTCACTCTTTGACTATAAGAGAGATCATATTATAGGATTAACTAGGAAGTATATATTCCATAGAGATCATAAACCTTATTGGATTTCCACATACTTTCATACCAGACATAGATTATCGGTTCATGTTGTGGATCTAGAATGGATTTCAAAAGGATCTTGACAAAAATATTCTTCTTAGACTATCCAATCATCCGCACATAGAAAAATAGTTTGGGAATTCGATATAGGTGTTAGAGGGCATGTTTGGATCTTGTGGCCTTGATTTTAGAGGGTTTTTATTGAAATACATACATATTCCCATTTGTTCCAATAAAAAATCTTCCAAAAAACCATAAATATGGATCCTTACATGTCCATATACAGTAGTATTTTCTGTTAACCCCTATATTGGTCAAAGGAAGGAGAGGAAACAATACTAGAACCTCATATCATTTAGGAGACATTAGATTAGATACAATTTATTAGGGTGAAAATGGAATAGAGTATGTCTAGGAATATATCTTATGTTAGCCATCACCACTAGCCTCTACAATTTGAGGTGGGAGATCAGGTTTTCCATTGTTTTTTTCTAGGATGGGTAACAATGGATTTAGAAAGTAGGGAAGCTCATATGTTTATTTTCTAAGACCTTTTACTTACTCGAGAGAGTCAGGAAAGTAGAATATTGGTTTTAGCTACACAAGAGGCACCTGGACATGCTTGATTCCTTCCATGTATCTCAAACATTCCATTAACAATTATACATGTATCATACTTTTGACCATGAGGATGTTTAATTGGAATAAAATTCTTTATTCTAGAAGTATCATATCTAGGTCATTGATCATAGAGTAAAGGCTATCTGAAATAGGTCATATCCTCTAGTGTGTGTGATATGGTAGAGTATAATAGAATAGGATATAACTTATGGTTGATATGCCAACATACGTGATCAGTGACAGAAGTTATTATAAGGTGATACTCAACCAGCCTAGGATGGGAAACTCCGAGATGAGTTGTTTAATGGGTGGGAGATTTTAAGATATTGGTTTTATTCATGAGGTATCGATCCTTTAATTTTTGTTGTAGACCTTAAATTTATATTTCAAAAATGTCCTATGATTTTAAGAATGGTATCAGGATCATCTCGGTCATGTTCAAAGAACAAATATCTTTTTTTAAAGAGTTGGATTAGCACATTATTAGGTGTACATATAGTTATAACTATGAGGCTCAACAATGAGGCCTCAAAATGGATGGTCATGGTTTAAAAAACTATGTGAGGGGGGAAATACTACTCTGAAAAACCTATTATAAATTATAGTGGTTTGGAGGATAGTTGGCACGCAGTTTCTTCTAACCATAGGTCAATCATGTATGGTTTGTGTCACTCGAGTTGTGAGCTCATATGGTTAGTTGGATAGTTTGGAAAAATGTATAGTAAAACATTGATCCTAATAAAAACAGGTTAAAAGATTATTTTAACACTAACTTATTTTAAATTTTCTCTCCATTTTTATTATCATATTCACACATTTCAGCCCCTTATCTACTCCATCCCCTATTTCTCCTCCATGTTAGGATTTGAGCTAACTACTTCATTTGGTGCCTGATACTTTCAATGTTGGAATCATTGGATCAATACATGAAATCTCTTCAATCATATAGTTAAATTGTGTCTCATATTTCATCGTATGTAATTTTAAATCCATGTTAGCTAATATTCTCTATTTTAGGGTATTTATATATTACTTGATTTATTCTGTTCTAACTCGAAACAGAAGATGATATTAGATGGAGAGTCATCAATAACCATTAGGTATGGGGTATAATAGTTATCCCTAAAAGATATGTTGATTTATATCATGTTTCAATGTTCCACACAATGATATTTCTCTATATTTCATTAAAAATGTAAATTTCATGTATAAATTATTAACCTATGTCAGAAGAACTATGTTAGACCTTATCTTTGTTGTAGGTTGTCTACCCAGACAAGTGCCACCCACTATGATGGATTTATTAAACGCCTATGACTATATAAATTCTTATGTGCTGAAACCTTTATCTAAGTGGATTTTTACAATTAGCCAATTGAAATTGATTAATAGAATTAAATTTAAAGTGAGTGCATGACCATGCCACATGACCTTTATGTAAACAATGGACTATTCCCATGACTAAATCAGATGTAAAAAATGATTAATACCCTTACATAAATTATGTTAAATTAGTATATTCTATTTGATTATTATTGTTATTTTACAACTTATATGGGTCCACACAACATTGTTAAGGAGAGTGTTGGATATAAAATGACACGCTTCACTAAAATGTGATGCTGGATAAGTCATTTCTCATCATTTATTTTGATGTCACATATAATGTTTCAAAAGTTTTATTTGGACGTAGGACATTATTCTTAACTTCTTTTATTTTTACATTGTATATGATGCTTTATGTTCCCTTGTAAAATATATTAAATTTGGTGACTCACATCATTGATTTGTACATTCATACATGATGTTTCATATCATGGAAGAATGCATGTATATTTTCCCTTTTTTTAATACAATACTATTTTGTTTCTTCATGGATTCCTTGGTTTTAAACATCATGTCCTAGATATTATTATATATATGTGTGTTATACATATATAACACATATATATCCATACATACTTGAATATACATACACATTTACATACAGATTTATATATACATAAATATATTTACACACACACACACAAATATATATATATATGTATATATATATAGGGTGAAATTAGTTCAGAGATATACTGGCTTAGGCCAAAGCAGGCAGGGTTAGCCGGGTGTCCTCTACGAACCTATATTGACTTGGATATAGATTAAACTAATCTCAAAAGTAATTTATTTATTATTTAATGAATGGAATACAATTAATGAAATGGTGGTGGTGGGGGGGATCACAGAGGCCTAATAATATCAACACCACCTAGATGAAGGGAACCAAAATTCAGAAACTCTATTAAAGGTACCTCATAGGAAGTCTTACATTCCAAGAAGTCAGCTTCATGTATCCATTATTAAAGGATCCATATGCATTAAATTTCAATCCATGATAAGGAGGATTCTATTTATCCCAGCGATCTGTCAGGGAGGGTCTTGAAGCACGGTCAATACCATTACATGCCAAGAAATTCCTAAGTGAGGTCCCCTCATTCCAATACATTAGATGATATGAAAAACACAACCACTATACTTTTTTCCTTCACCACCACAACCGTATTAGTTGAACGTAGACAAACATGATGATACACGTTCCTCACCTCCTAGATAATAAAAACCCATTGTAAGAAAAAGATATCATGTCCTTTTTTGGGTCATTAATTCTTGAACCATTGAACCTTCAATGAAGATGATCCTCAATTGAATCCACCAAACAAGAAAGATCTAAAAATATAATCACTGTCATCCAAAACATGGTTTCCCAGTCACTATGAAAAAATAGGAGAGTTACCGATTCTGCCCTATGTGTATCACATCAATCACACATGGATTCCAAATAGATTACATTTCCCATAATCACAATATCAATGGGTAATGAACTATTTCAAACCCACAAGAAAAGGAAATTGTATTTTGTCAGAATGATTTTACACAATATATTCCCCCCATGGATCACTAATTTTTATTGAAATCAGTATACATTTATAATCCTAGGATGAATATTTACCACAATAATTACTTTTGAAAAACAATACATCATGAAATTTCATCCATATTTATGAAATCAAATATTTTCTACTGGTCAGGATTCAAGATTTCTCAAATAAAATCTAGGTGAGAAAAAGAATCCTTAAAAGATAAATCCGGCATGGGGAAACTAGGGAACCCTAACACATTACCATACCAATTTAAATTCCAAAAAATTATTTCTCTATGACCAATAACCCAAATATAATGTTGATGAAAACCAGATATTTGAATTTTAAGGGAGTTCCCTTGTTGAGGGGAATGAACCATGAGTTTATTTAAAAAACTTTCAAATTTACCTGTGATAAAATTACTCTAGATGTACTTTCATTCGATAACATAAAATGCATATTTTCCTTGAAGATAACACATCATTTCCTACACATTCATTAAATTGATACCATTCTCTTCCACTGATTTAGAAATACTAGTTTATTAGACCCAATGACGCCAACCTTGTCCATGTGAATCCCATATGAAAGTGGAAAAAAAGCTATCAATTTTTTTGAAAACAGTTTTGGGAACCATGAGAACTAAAAGGATGTGCATCATAATCGAGGTCTAACACATTTAACAAGGGAAATCATCTCTCCAAAGAAAATATATTGGTTCTTCCAAATTTTAATCCAACGTTCAATCTTATCAAAAATAGTTTCAAAAGTTTTTATCCTAATATTTCTAGGAGAGAAAGGTGCACCCAATTACACCACTAGAAATATATTCATTCATATGATAAGAATGTATTCTATTATTTTTTTCATTTATCTGGACATGAAGCTACAAAATAAACACAAAATTGTCCTTGATTGATGGATTGGACACAACGTTTGGAATATTATTCCATAATAAATTTCATCCCTATAATAGATGATATACACCCAATATAAAATAATACCCAATATTCTGCAAAAAAAGATGGATAACTGCACTCATGTGAGTATAAGAATGAAAAGGTAGCATTATGTTACATTAAATATAGGACCCAATGAGCCTGCAGAGAGAATCTTCATCAAGAATTCTGATGCGGGGGATAATGGATCACAATACCAGATGCCCCAAACTATTTTTAAAAATCCACTTTGTCCCCCAATGAAAGTGATGGTAAACCTAGTAGAACTAAAGTACATAAAAATAAAATCCTTCAACCATGTTGATAACTCTATGCATAGTAGCACTCAAAGAATTAAATTCCACTAAAGGTGATCATATTCTATATCCATACACTTTTTGATAAGAATGTTAGAGCCCACCACATTCTTGTTGATGTCTATAGTAATCTATTGAGCTGTACAAATGACACATTTAATAGACCTGCCTTTCATAAATCCATGTCACTTCAGGTAAATTCATTTGTCCATATATAATGTGACTTCTATATTTATGATTGATGTTATCAATTTTTAGTTGAAATTTCACATATTGATAGGCCTATATTGCCTACATGAACATGTTTCGTTCACCTTGGGAATTATAACTCTACTGGGGTCATAATAATCCCATGGTATGGAGCCACCATGAATTAATTCTTTAATATCACAAATCATGTAATCCTTGATGATGTACCCGTGGATCACATATAAGGATCCTGGGAATCCATTGGGGATCGACGCACTATCCTCTTTGAGAGAATTGACTGAGCTCCATATATATTTCTCTTCTAGAATGGATTCTATGACATCATTAACATGTTGTAGAACAACATTTGGGATTTTAGAAAAACTTTTGTCCTATATGTATGGATATCCACCCGTCTTTCGTCGTTATAATTGCACAATAATACTTTTAAATGAGAAACCACTATACCCTTAATTTTTTCCAGGTGATTACTAAATGATCGATCATCATGTTGAATATTCATGTTTCCTCCAGGCTTTTTTTTAAAGTAATCATTGAAAAAACCTATGTTACGATGTCCCTCTTTGAGCCAATAATCCCCTATTCTTTCACACATGATTCATTCTTGTTCTAAAAACAACTCACTGTACTAATCATTCTTGAGAGAAAGTGCATCAAAAGTAGATTCAAACTAAGACTTTTTTAGGATATCCTGGAAAATATCAATATTAATTTTATTTTAGTATTAGTATTGGTAAATATATGGAATGGAATTGGACCAATCAATAAGGTCCTTTTTCAATATACATAGTTTAACATACATACCCATCTATCGGGGACCAAAACACTTATCTCCATATATACGCAAGATTGATTGTAATATATGTCATTGGTGGTGGCCTAATGAGTTTTACTCACACTCTATTTGAGCCATTATTTTACAACAAAACAGATCTCATGGATCTATATATAAAAAGGGGATGATTCTAGATTTTGATGATGGTTTCTATGTACTAGGTTAGAATACAAGAGAAGAAGACTGAGAATTTTTTCATGATGTTATTGGAGATAGATTTGGACTTTTTACATATTTCATAACATTTTGTATATTCCTATTTTTTTTATCCCGTGTATTCCATTTTGTATATAATACAATCCTAGAAAAATTATTTTCATGTTATTAATTACTTCTTCTTCCTGTTTATTATATTTGTGTATCTTATGACTATGAAATTCATTTATTATATTGTTTCTATTGTTTAAATATAATTTCAACACCTTGTTCCACTATGATAATAATGGTATTAAATCCCTACTATACCACCAAATAACCTCACCAATAGTTTGTTATTTTGGCATATAAGGAGGTACACATGTGGAAATTTGGCCAACCAAGTTAGATTACTTAGGGTTTAACTTGGTCTAAACTGTCACATTCATCTCCAAGTGATGATACAAATAATTACACCACATTATATTTATAAAGAATTTAAATTTTTTTTATGTTTAAAAGGATACTAAACAATATTATATTGGTATTTTGGTAGTTATAAAGATGGAGGGGTGGGTAAGACATTAAATCATAATGTGTGGGATTTGATTAGATTATTTGCTGATGCGAGGGAACATTTTAGGAATATGAATTTAAAGGAAAAAATAGAAGTATATGGGGAGGAAAACATTGTTTTTATAATATAATTATCTACTTTCTTAGAATAAAATTATAAACAAATGTAATTTTATCATGTATTTAATAATTTTAAATAAAAAACAACTAAATTTTCATCGATTACATGGGTATATTCAATGAAATTTTTTATTTCTGAGGCCTATTTTGATTTAAAAAACATATCCATAAGGCATGGGTCATATTATTTTTGTATGTTATTGATGGAAGAACTATGATAATGGATTGATCTGAAAAGGTCTAAAATCTTTCAATTTATTGATTAAACCTTGTGATTGATTTGTAGATCTACAACTACATCTTGGATACCCAAAAGATATTTCCAAAGAGGTTTTAACTAGCTGAACGTGTCATTATTTACTCTATTTTGGAAGTACCCCCACTAATTAGTTTGTGGTTTTTAATTACTATTTTTTAGTAAATAATGTTGAAAATAGAGAGTATGGCCATGATCGGTCATTTATTGTGAAATTGGGAAAGTCTCTTAAGGGTTTTGATTCATCGATACCCTTTACCTCCCTAGGTAATATTTAGTGGATTAACATACCCACTTTAAAAAAATGGGTATACTTATAAAATTTAGGAATAATACATTCTTATATGTGTTTAACCACTTCTTCATGAGTTTGAGGTGAATTCTAGGGAACCTATAATCAAGGAATATGGTCCATCATTCATTGGGTTTAACTATCTTCCATCTATATCCACCAAAAAACGATCCCTTTTTGTGAATTTGGTGACACTAATGACAAAATCAATTACATAATCAAGAAGAAAGAGTAAACTATTGATATGGTGAGATTACTCATCAAGAAGGATTGAGTTGAAATTCGAAAAGGAAATTGTCTCTTTTTTGTCATTTTTATGATGTGCAGTATCACGAATCTCCAATCCATATTCTTGATCTAATAGATCTATTTCATAGTACTACCAAAGAACCTGTCAATGTCCCATAATCTCATCCATCTAGAATAGAGGTACATCTATAACCCTGACCATCTACAGATCCTGAGTCCCATGAATCCTTATACCTAATTCAAAAGGATATATAATATCTTACCATTGATGTTTATAAGAAGATACAAATATTATAGCTCAAGGTGTTCTTATATCTGCTACACCAACACCAATTATAAAAAAGTTGAAGAAGTCTTGAATATAGTAACCAATATCTAGTGTTTAATTTCTTACATTGATAAAGGATAAAAGAGATCACACCATGATGTATTGAACAGTTTTTATATCTTGGAAAACAAGATTCATAAATGAATCCCATATTACATCGGAAACCAAAATCATTGAAAGAAAAATTTTCTTTCACCATTGAAAATTATTCAATGATTCTGTATTAGTATCATAGACAAGTATGAAAAATAAATGGTCATATCATATTATCAGTATAAGAAAGTATACAATGGAATCTAACATGAATACATAATGTATAAAAGATACTATAGAGTAAATAAGAAATACATATTGAATTTAGTCAATAAATTGATATTCCATATATATATATAGAAAATATTAAAGTATCAAAGACATGGAAATTAATAAATGAAATTTTAATGATGTTAATAAAAAATTCTATACATGATGATATTTTAATCATGGACTCATGTTAAGACATCATGGACCTCGCTATAAGGGCCTTGCATCAGGAAATCATACATACCATAATGAACGTAATACAAATAATTATCAGTGTATGGGATTGAATAAACCAAGAAATTAAAATTATATTTGTATCATTTGTAACACACTGATACTTCCTGATTTATTTCTATATAAATAAATCTATTCTCTTTGATATCTTGTGATGCACGCAACACCGAGTATATTTGACAAATGACACTCTATTTAAATAGTATTAAAACAGAACCATTATATCCTAGACATTAATTTAGAGGATTTTAATATGACTAAATAATTGATATATATGTATAATTTTCATACTTTTATTTTTTATGTATATATTACAAATATAAAATTCAACATTTGAATGTAAAGTAAAAAAACTATGAAAAAATGTATTTTTTTCCAAGAAACTGTTTTCATTGCTTCTTGTGAACTTAACATAGAATTAATTTTGTTTTGAAAATATATTTGATAAGAAAATAAATTTTTAAAATTAAAATATCAAAATTATCTTATGTTTCTTTTTTGGTATTTTCCTAAAATGATTCATTTTTGGATGAATAGTGAAAATATGGATTTATATTGAAAACATCATTTTTGTGTAAATTATATACAAATTAAGTTTTAATTATAAATTGGTTTTAAAGTAAAATTATTCCAAATATATTAAAAATTAACAAATTTGCTTCATTTTTATCAATATTATATCCAATTTCAAAATAATAAAATTCTATACTTATGAGATTTTTCACTTGGGAAACCCTTTAAATTTATGAGTATAAATTTATATTAGCTTCTTCGACTTCTGTGAATTAAATTTGAAAACATATATTAAATATTTTGAATAGTAATAATTTATATTATCTAAACAATTATTATTAGTTTTACCACTATGAATATAAAAGGATGTAATATTTAATTATATCAGTTAAGTAAAAAAATTTTTATGGGGGGTTACACTAAGAGGATAAGGGATAAAAAGACATACAAACATTCATAAATCCATATTTATGGAAATATAAGGACCTTATCACCTATAAAGGTATATAATGACCCATTTTGATTAATTTGTTTATGAAATAAAATCAGTGAAATTTTTTGTTATCAAAATTTTCTTCTGTGTCCTCTCCCCTACTTATAAAAGGCCACCAACTGTCCTCCCCTATTCACACGTACAAATAAATTTATTTCTCCCAATAACAACACCAATAACATACCTACTTATCTAAAGTCATGCAAGAAGACTTTTTTGATCACAAATACTTTAACATAAATCTTTTTGTGTAAATATATTGAGGTCATCTAAGGAAGAGGTTACATTCCCATATGTGGTTTTATATTTTATATCTTTTTCCAATAACTTCAAATCCTTTTAAATCATGATATTATAATTAAAATAGTATTTAAATTATAGTTAAATTCTATTATGTTAATGTGATGAACTATATCCATCTCCTCTTTCATTAAATGATAAAAAAATCTATCAATTTTGTGTACAACAGACTACCACCTCGCAAACTGATTTATTTCATTTTCCATTACCTCCTTTAAATGAAGGATATACTGATGGATTTAAAAAAATTATACTATATTTAGGATATTATTATAATTCTTTAATTTTTTTATCACATTCAACTTTTTACATTCCATTCCATCTAAAATACTCTGAAGTTGCTCATGTGTACGACGGACTACTGCCTCAAAGAGAAATTTGATTTGTTTTTAACATATGATTTAATTGAAATGTAATAAGGAAAATAGTAATGTATGTGTATGATATATATGATATGATATTTATTCATAAAATAAATATATCACCCACTTCCTTACCCTTTCAATAATTAGGGGAATGATGTCATTCCTCGTGCAAACGTAAGGCCTACTAACTCTCCAAAGAGATGCAATTCATTTTCAATGTTCAAAATTAAAACATAGATATAATAATGTACCTATTGATAAAATATGACATTTATTACATTTGTAAAATTATAAATATCATGGATATATATCTAATACATGATGACTAGATATTTAATGACAAAATGAGCATGATAAAATAAGACAATGAACACCTAAAACAATGAATATAAGAAATTATTACTACCAAAAGGGTTGTAAAATGTAATAAGAAGATAATATATGATATTATAATTATTAAAAAAATTATTTTAAAAATTAATAATTTTATTAAAACAATTACATAGGTGGTTAAATAACTTTTATCTAAAGGAAGCCTTGAGGTAAGGGACTCTATCTCAATTTTACTTCATTAAGGAATATTCTATTATTGAGTTCCAAAGTTATTTTTTATAGTGTACATAATACCCCACTTAAATTTAATATCATGAATAATTAATACTTCAAGGTATCATATGTTTTAATTTTTATTATTTCATTCAACGGGATTTGAAATGAAAGTTATGAAGTTGTAAACAATTTCATAACTCAATTTTTTAATTGTGTTATTTTACTTCATTATTTACATGTGATATACAAATATACTGCTTATAATGAATTTTTATTATCTTATGTTTTATTTAAACATGTTATATTTGGATTTCTATTTTTATTCAGAATTTATTCATTGATTATTTCTAACATAAATTTTATGATTATTATAAGGGATTTTCTCTCAATTATAATTTCATTGAGACATATTTTTCAATATTCTCTATTCAATTTCAGGTGTCTTATATATTACCCCATTGATGTATTTACATGAATAATTATTTATTAATAATTATCCATATTTCAATTCTAGTTTATCTATATTCTTTCATTTATGGATCATGATATTTCTTAAACTATATACCATTCTTACATACAATGTTTTTTAAATGTTATTTGTTGAAATGGGGAAATATTGAAAATATGTATTCCTTGAAAAATGTGGATATTTATTGATATTGAAAATTATTCATGAATTGAATTTATTATTATATATATGATTAATTCATTATAATTACAGGGATGGGTGGGGATGAATTTATATAGCCCGTCAATGCATCGAATGGTCTCATGAGTGAAACAAGTTTTTAAAATTAAATAGATGTATTCCTGTAATTTGAAATCATCTTGTGAAATGTCTTGACCATATAGGTATCATGGTACCTAAGATCATTATGTCTAAAAAAATAATTTCATTTATTTATACTTTATTTATTATTATTATCCATGATATTTTCATAATGATATTATCTATTGTTTTATTCCATTTTAATTTTGTTGATTAAATGGAACATGTTTTCAGTAATTTTATAATTCATATTTATTATTAAATATAAAATTATGGTATTTAGATTAATGATTAAATGTGTGTGTTTAGATATTTAACTTTAGATATTTATTATTATTTATTGATTCATGATATCTTTTGATGTATGTAACCCTTACTACGCATTATAGATCCTCATTATTTTGATTCCTAGACCTATTATATGAAGAATAAATACTTGAATGACTATTCAATGCTGAAATTCATTTTTTTATATATTTTGTTTTATATCTATTCTGAATATAAAAATAGAATCATGTATCGATCTGTCTCTTCAAAACTGCAAAATAGATCAATCCTTTTTTAATTTACCCATTGTATCTATGCCAATGTAATATATTTGGCACCAGTTTTGGGTTTCTAGTGTCGAGGTGTCTATAGTTGGAATGAACTTTTAATAGAATACTTACGAACTAGATTAAGGAAAACATAGATCAGGTAACATATCCATATGATATACATTGATGATAAGTATAAAATGACATCCTAATGTTTTTGTGAGGAAAATATTATGTGAGTTTTCCTAGGAATACATCCCATTTGGACACTGAAAGTGAATATGGATCTAAAATAGATTTACATAGGGGTTATATCCTTTAAAATGGAGCATTGGGACTGACTCTGTCATCACATGGTGAATGAAAATGAGCCATATTACACTCTTAGTTTGACACTATTTAAAGATATTGTTAATATAATTTATATATTCATTATAAAACAATATAAAGATTTTGAAAAAAATGATATCCCTAAAGAAAAAAAGTTTACTATTATGAGATTAAGAATATATAAATTTTATATTAGTTTTAGTGTTACACCATATTTGTAATTATACATGATGATATAAAAATCACAATGTTATGGAATAATACAATATATAATTATTTTTAAAAATTGAACGTGGAAGGTATAAGGGTATCAATACTCATGTCCAATGTATATATTTCCCCTCTAATGAATCCATGATAGTTGATATTGTAATTTAGAAAATTATGGTCATATTTGGGAATCATAACTTGTTCATGAAAGAGAAAATTTCCCAGATATAGTGAGTTATCCCACAAAATGAATCTACTATGTTGGATATTTTCATTTTATAGAATATCCCATAATTTTGTGGGACCATTAATCAATTGTTATTTGAAAAAAAAGATTAATTATTTAGAGAATATATTTATAGACATGGGATTTGGTGAAAAGGAAAATTTAAGATGAAATGTATCATCTCAAAGGTGATGCTGATTAATTGTGGAAACTAATCTAGAATTTTAGTGAGTAAGAGTATACAGAACTCTTGTAATATAAATATTGTAAGAAGACATTCTTCAATTAAAAATTCCCTCATGAGAAACAAAATAAAATGAAGAGAATGTTCCTCACAATAATTAAAAATGATAAAGAAAGAGTTTATAAGAATAAGGTTACATTTTCAAGGATATCTAGTTATGTTATATATTACATTCTCAACATATATTACATTATTGTTTATTTATTAAGGGATTAAGAGAATTCTTCAAATAGAACAAGTCTATCAAACATTTTCAATGTATGATAAAAAAGTTTTATGAACCATAAAAACATAGAATAAATTATATATATATTAAATATTTATGTGAAATCAAGATAAGAAGAGGCCATACAAACACCATAAAAAAGGAATGCTTCAAAGTAGAGGAAGATAATGATTCAAATTTCAACTTGTGAAAACTATGGAAGGAATCATATTAAGAATTGATTTAAGGGCATGAGAGTTTGTTGTATGTTCATGGATAAGGGTTATATGTCCTTTAAATTAAAGGGAAAGAAAAACATAAATGATATCCAGTGGTTTAATGATAAATAATTAGTGCATTATTAAAACTAATGTATTATGCATCAAGGGAGTCTACCACATAAGAGGCCAATTAGATAAGGAAAAACTTACGTGATCACTATAGAAATTTTGGATATTCGTAATGATGTAGTGGTAGGTACTATAAAAATGTCATAAAATTTAGATAATGCCCTATTTGATTCTTCATTCTAAAACACTTATATATATTACTAGATTTGTGATTAAATTAGTCATTTCCCATTTAATATAATAAGGGATATGGTAGTAAAAACTAACTAGGTAATTCCCTAAAAAACAAGGATGTGTTAATAAATAACTATTATGACACAAAAATGTTCTCTATATATAGAAATTATTTTTATACCAATATTTAAATTTGATATAATCCATAGTATGGACTAGATTTCAAAAAGTGATGAAAAAAATTATTTCAAGGTGAAGGAAATAATGATTCTTGATTAAGATGTTGTAGTTCTTTATCCTTATAAAGGAGAATTCATTATATGAGTCATGTTTAAATCCACTCGTAGTTGCTATTATAAATGGGATTTTTGGGGTAGAAGAGAAAAAACAATACACGAATAGAGAGGGTAATATCAAAATAGAGGATATACATATTTTATAAGAATAAGTTGATTTATTCTATTATTAATCACATAGACATCAACCATAGTGTGATGTTGAATTTTATATCGATTTAGTTTCTAATGAAAAACCAATACCAAAACCCCCTATATAATGACCACTGTTGCGTTAGTTGAGTTAATGTGACAACTAGGGGAGTTGTGTGATAAGTCATTTATATGACAAAGTGTTTCACTATTGGGATCCCCTATTCACTTTTTTAAGAAAAATATTGATCCTTGAGGTTGTGCCTCAATTATAGGGAAATGGATTCTATTATAATAATGAAAAAGTAGTATATATCTCACAATAATTACCTATTCATTCAAATTCAGAGAGATCAATATATAAATGATTGAACTCCAAAGTGGTTACCATAAATTACAAGTAAATAAAGAATATAGTTCCAATATAGATTTCCAAATGAGGTATAGACATTATGAGTTTATAGTAGTGATATTTGTATTGATTAATTCAACCTAAGTTATTATGGATATAATGAATAGAGTATTCATGTAATATGTTCATTATTTTTTAATTTATTAATTAAGGATATTTTTATTATTATAAATGTTATGATGACCAAAAGAATTACTTATATGTCATTTTTGAGACTCTTAATGGAATAGAGTAATATGTAAAATTTAGTAAGTGAGATTTTCAGCTTCAAGATCATTATATTCTTTGGAAAATTATCTCTATTTATGGAATCTCAGTTGATTCTATAAATACCATATAATTTAAAGAGTGGAATTTATTATCAAATATAATTTAAGTATGTAGTTTCATTAGCTTCTACTATTACTATCGGTGATTCATTCTGAATTTTTCGTGATTGGATAACTCATTAACCATGATTATACGTAAGGGGGTCACATCATTTGGAAAAAGAAAGATGAAGAATGTTTTGATGAATTGAAGATGAGACTATTCAATTCTATGATGTTGAATTTACCATAAGATAATGGTGGGTTATATTGTAATGAAGAAAATAGCAGTCTAGCTTTTTTATAGAAAATGATAAACTTATTGAATATACATCAATGTAGTTGATGACTCATAAATAGAAAAATATAACCAATTCTTGTGAGTTGGAAGCTGTAATATTTTCTTTGATGATATGGGGACCATATCCCTATGGTAAAATACTTGACATAAGAATTGATTATAAAAGACTAGAAGACATATTTTCATATAAGGAACATAATACGAAGAAAAGGAGATGACCTTAGTAACTCAAGGATTATGATTTCTCAATAAATTATCACAGAAGGAAATATATGAAGGTATCAGAAGCATTGATTCAGAAAGATCATGGATTTTTGAGCAAAATGATGATATATAGGGCTCATATGTTCATGTATAAATAAAATTTTGATATTGGAATTATTAAGGAAGGGGAAACATCACTTATTTTCCAACAGAATGAAACACCACATTTATTGGCATAGATAAAATGTTATCATGCTAATGAAGATAATTTCATGAATAAACATAATGTTTTGATTTGTGGGAAGATTTTAGAATTCATTTTTGATGATGGAATCATAAAATTCCGAAAGGTAATGTGTGTTAAATCTATACATAAGGAAAAAATGGAATTATTGGATGATGGAAAAAATTAGTGTAATCTATCCTCTATGGTAGAACCAATATATTTATGTATTTCAGGGAACATTTTTTGTGGGATAACATGAAGTAGGAAACTGAAAAATATGTGTCATGATTCTTGATTTTTCATTATTTAAAGGCTGAGATATAGTATTCTAGAGGAGTAAAAAACCACTAAAATTATAGTGTACAAATGGGATGACATTTATATGGATTTTATTACAGGACTACCAGAGACTCATGGAATGAATTATTCTATTTGGGTTATTGTTGATCACCTAATAAATATTAAAAATTTCTTTTCTATAAGTGTGTATTAACCTTTTGATCACTTAATAATTATATATATTAAAAAAGTTTCAAGAATTCATTTCTCACCCCTTTTTATCCTATTTGTTCATGATACCCTTTTTTCATCAAAATTTTATAATGGTATTCATAAATCTCTTGATAAAAAGATTCATTTGAGCACCACCTACCAGCCTCAAACTGATGAAATGTATAAAATGACTATTTAAACCATGAGTGACATGGTGAGATAATTATCATTTGATTTTCTAGTTATGGGGGATCAATATTTTTCATTGATAGAAATTTACAAAAAAATCGATTATGTTCAAGTATACAAATGGCTCTATATAAAGAATTTTATTGTAAGAGATGTCATACTCCAACTTATTAGGATGATGGTTTTGGATGTAAACTTACAGTACTATAACTTTTTAATGATAATACAACAAATATAACCACTATTTATGCTCACATTAAAGTAGATAAATGTAGGAAAAAGGGTTACATTGAAAATACAAGGAAGGATTTGGAATTTTGAATAGGTGATCATGTTTTCATAGGTCTCTTTGTTGAAGGGAGTCACAAGGTTAAAAAAAGGAAATATGAGCCCCAATTATAATATACCCTATTAAATTTAGGAAATAATCAGAGATGTGGCCTAGAATTTGGTAAATCCACAAAGTCTCTCAAAAGTAAATGATGTGTTCTCTATATCAAAATTATGGAATAACAATCCAAACCTAACACATGTGCACACCTCTAAAATAGAATTTGAACATGAGGTATCTTTTTGGGAAGAACCCATCAAAAATCATGACACTAGTGGGAAAATATTGATGAATAAGATGAATCGA
Source organism: Viscum album (assembly GCA_963277665.1). NCBI lineage: Eukaryota > Viridiplantae > Streptophyta > Magnoliopsida > Santalales > Viscaceae > Viscum > Viscum album. The sequence goes on from OY728138.1 coordinate 560,140,812, forward strand.
CTGGTAAAGGTAGTTAAGAGAAATCACAAAATGGATGGAGAAATATGGGGGATAGAGGATCTTATGAAGAATAACTACAGGAATCTATTTAAAAACCTGATAAATTATTATTTATTTAATATTATATAATTTCAATCTATTTGGTATCTTTTGATGCATGTAACAGGAGGTTTGAACGAAACATGAAAAACTATTAAAAATATTATTTAATCAATAATATTATAACATAGCAGATAAATTTTAGGGAATGAATATGAATATATAAATAAATATATATATATATATTAAAAAAATTAATTGGTTATCTATTTATTATAAATAAAAATAAATATCATTATAATGTATAATATATATATTCTAAAAACTATATTTTTTCAAAGAGAACTGTTTTGTTGCATCATGAACACAAATGATAGAAATAAATTGTGAACATTATATAAAACTTATTTTAAAAAATTGAATTATTTTTGAATTCCTAACATCAAAATTATCTTAGGGTAAATTTTGGGGTTTTCATTTAAACTGTGTTATTTTTGATGAATAGTGGAAACTACTAGTTTTAATTGAAATGTGAATTTTCATTTAAATTATTTGAAAATATAAATTAAAATATAAATTAAATTTAAAGTAAAATTAAATCAAATATATCGAAATTGAAATAATTTATTTTATTGGGACCAATTTTATATACAATTTCTGTATAAATATTTTCATTACTTTTGAGAATTTTCTATTTGTAAACAAGATTTTTCATTGCTTAAATGAGTATAATTTAAAATTCGATTCTTCCAATTATATGAATTTAATATATAAAAATGGATTATATATTTTGAATTATCATAATTTATATTACCAAATAATTTGTATTTTATTTTTTCCATTACGAGTAACAAAAGAAGTACATTTTAATTATAATTTTTAGAGTGAAAACTTATTTACTTGAGGTTTAAAGAAATCTATTAAGGGTAAAAATGACCTAAAAACCTATGAAAACCCTACTTTATAGTAATATTTAGATTTTATTACTTATAAGGGCCAATAAAGACAAATTTTTGTGGCTTGTGTCATGATAAAAATTTTGGTGCAATTCTTTCTTTTCCAAAATTCCATGTGTTTCCTCTCCCCCACATTTTAAAGGTCGCCCTATGATAAGTTATTTATACATAAAAATACATTTGATTTGGTAAAATACATTCAAAATAAATTAATTAATTTTATTCCATCATAATATTATACTTTTTTTATCTGAAATCCATTCAATTACGACTTTTGTGGTAATCATTTTGAGGTTGTATGAAGAGGAGGTAACATTCTTAAATGAGCATTTTTTTCATTTATTATTATTTTACATCCCTAAAATATTATTAAATAATTATTTCAGGATATTAATATGTATTAAATACATTATTATTTTATTAGGTTAATTCAATTAGGTATATTCATCACCACTTCCAAAAAATAGGAAGCTAGCCGGTCGATCAGTTGTTTGACAGACTACCACCTCACTACCCCATTTATTTCATTTTCCATAACAATATATAGTAGATTGATGTAATGATGTGTTTAAATAATTTATATGAAATTTATTATATTATTATAATTATATAATTTTAATATCACATATTCATTTTTACATTTCTCTCCATTAAAAATATGATAATGTCACCCATGTGTAATATAAACTACAGCCTCACGAAGCGATATGATTCATTTTTCACATACGATTTTTGTGGATTTAAATAAGTATAAATTAAATGAATATATTTTATATATAATAAATTATATTAATTATATTAAATTAATATATCATCCACTTTCATACCTTTTCACCCATTAAGGGAATTATATCACCACCCATGTTTAAGTGCGACAAACCATCTCCATAAAGCGATGCGATTCATTTTCCATGCCCAACATTAAAATATGGTGATATAAATGAATATAATGAGTAAATAATACATTTATAACATTTATATTATTCTATATAAAATGGATATATATCTTATTCATAGAAACCATGACATTCATGACAAGACACACATGAGATAGTTGGGCAATTAATTCGCTAAAGAATGAAAAACAAAAAATTATTGACAAACGGGTGGTAAAATGTGCTAAAAGGGTCATATATTATATTATATGTATGAATGTGGTGCTTTTATAAATTAATAACATTATTAACCATTGTACTATTGGGTAATTCATGTTCAACTATAGAAGACCATGGGGTAAGGTACTTCGTTCCAATTACCCATCATTGAGGCATATTCTATTTTTGTTATCCTAATTTATTTTTGATGGTGTACATACTACCCATTTTACCTATAATATAATTAATATTTATTAATTTATATTATATTATGTTTTAATTTGAAATATTTCATCCAATGGTATTTGATTTCTACGATACAAGTTGGTCTAGAATTTCATAACTCAATTTCATTTCATTGGGTTATATTTCTTGTTCATTATCTAATGATATTATAAGATTATTTTTTTATAAGTGTTATTTCTAGTCATTCTTTGTGGATGTATATTTTTTATTCATAATCAATTTATTTATTCATTATCACTTCAACTTTTTGATCATTTTATGGGATAATGTCTCAATTTACATTTCACTAAGACATATTTGTTAATAAACACATATTCACTTTCATGTGATATATATACTACCATATTGATATGTTTAACCTGAATAAAAATTTATTTATGTTTATTAATGATTCAATTCTATTTTATCCAGATTCATTATATCATGGGTGTTAATATTTTCAAAACCCTATACCATTCTTACATACAATGTTTATATTGAAATTTATTTGATTAACTAAGGTTATATTGATAAATACATGTTGTTTAATCAACATGTATATTTTTGATAACAAATATTGTTCATGAATTAAATTTATTATTAGATAAACATTTAATTATTTAGACATTCATTGATGGGTGAGTATTTAAATCATATAACCCCGTGATGCATTGAAAGGTCTCATGAGGAAAATTAGTGGGCCAAATTAAAAATATCTCTACAATTAGTTTTTAACCATAATTTAAAAGGTCTTAATGGAAGGGGTATCATGAATCTTGAGATCATGATTTCCAATAATAAATAATTTCAATCATTGAGAATTCAGTTTCTATTATTATCCATGAGATTTTCAAAACAATATTATAATTAGATACATTTCATTCCCAGTATACTATTTAAATGAAATGTAAGTTCTGTTATATACCATTCCATATTTTGTTATTCCTTAACAAATAATTATACCAAATTTATCGACCAAATGAAACAAGTGTTCATTTTTTACCTTATCATATTAATTATTCTTTATTAATTTATTATAGATTCCAATTTATGAAACCATTACTACGAATTTGAGCTCACCCTTATTTTTTTACCCTTCCCCATGATAAATATAAGAAATATTTTAATGAGTTTTAAAGTCTGAAATTAATTTTATTTTATTATGTATTATGTTTTATTTTTAAATTCCAAATTTATAATTGGTATCATGTAACTATCTAGTTCTCCAAAACTACTAAAGTAACTAGTCCTTTGGGATTTGAGCCCCTTTATGTATGACAATGTAATAATGTTGGTATCATCTTTGCTTTAATTGATTTGAGGTTATTATATTTTTGGACATAAAAATTCATTAATCATATATTCAATCAACAGTACATAAACAAAAATTATTTATTAAATATTAAATATATGTGTTGAATCAAAATCAGAAACATATATATTTCCCTAGTAAATGAAATAGTTTAATGAATTTTCGTCATTCAACTTACACAATATATTGAAATAAAATATAGTAATGTTAACGTAAAAGTTTTATAAGTGATTTAAATTATTCCTCGTATAATAAAATTATGTACATGAAGTTGAAAATAAATAACAAATTAAGAATAGATAGTGATAGATAATATTATCACAAAAAAGTTAATGATCATAAAATATGATGGAATCAAGAAATCCAAATAGAACAATATATGAATATAAATTCATAAAAAATGAATGTTTATATGTAAAGGAAATGATTTTGATAATAATATATGTAAATGAATGTCAAAATTTCAAAATAAATTTCCTCAAATAATTATAGCTTTTTTGAAAAAATGAAATTATAGATCATATACAAAATTATTTTAAAGTTTTTTTAGATAATTCCAGTTTATTTTAATTTATAAAAATTAATGAATAATGGAAAAAATATTATTTTATAAAATACATTTAATATTTTAGAGGGCTATAAAACATCAATAATATTATTGGTGGTAGGAATGTTCCTTCACTTTAAGTATGTTAAAAGGAACATTCTTTTCACACTTATTTTAAAATTATAAATTTACTTGTTCTAAAACCATTAACATGATTGATTTTAATCCTTTCCAAATAAATTCAAATGTAATAGAAAAATAATATTAACAATAATATTACGGTAGATAAGATTCTAACAAAAAAATTAAAATATATCGATATTAAAGGAAAATATTATCATTATTAAAGTAGAAATAAATTCCCTTTTACTTAAAAACTTTCTCTCTATATTTGAGTATGAAATATAAGATAAGTTGGAATAAAACATGAGAAACACATAAATAACCAAATAAGAAAATATAGTGTTAAACAAATAAAGATCATATAATATTTCCAACACAAACTTAATCTTGAAAAATCATGAATAATAGTGAGATTTTATAATAAAACCGTACAACTTTAAATAATTTATTAATTCAACCACGTTGATATTGAGATGAAAAACTCATAAAGCTTTAATAACATAATGAATCAAACCCAATTAATATAGAAAACATAAATTGAAACATTAAATACCATAAAATATTGAAATTCATGGAATAAAATTTCTGAGGTGTATAATTTAAACAATATGAATGAAATTTGGTGCATAATATATAATATTCTATAATAGAGGAGAATTATGATGAATTCCCCATGCCTTGGATTCATACATGGTCAAATGAATTATATCCTCTAAGATAACAAATTTAAATATATTAAATACTTTAAAAATAAAATTTATAATCAATATTTAGTTTTTTAAGGTACCATTATAATCTTTTCAAAAAAATTTATTTTATAGTTTTCTCTTATGTTGACTATTTAAGGGTGTTCGATCAATTTCATAAAAATCACTTCATTATATTTAACAAAGGTAAAAGTGTTATGAATTGTTTCTATAATCTCTCAAAGGGTAATAATTTCATGAATATACAATTTTTTTCATTTTTTACAATTTTAGAATCATCCATACAAAATAGTAACATAATAACGAAATAAGTTTTTCTTGATGGTGATGGTCACACATACATGTGATACCATTTTCATTTTACAATGGACAGAAATAATTTTTTTTACAATGATTAATATTTCCAAATTTAAATTTATATCATAAATAACATATATGTTAATTAAACACATAATTATAATCATCCTTGTAATTTGGAAATGAAAAATGAATCACATTGCTTGATGGATGTGAAATCCAAAACCATGATTAAGTGACATTATCTTTTTTCAAAATATGGTAATATAATAAAGTATATTATTTTTTTACCTTATAAAATTAATATTGTTTAAAAATATTCATATATTCCATTAAATACATATTCATATGTTGCTATGTGAGATGGTGATGAAATATGATACACATTGCTTCATAGATAAGATGGTCCATAAGTATGCAACGAGTGATGATTTCATTTATCATTGGATATAATAATATATGGAAATAGTTACAAAAATATGAAATACTTATTAAGAATATTTGATATTGTTTTATGATTTTATAATAATGGTTATGATTGTTTTGGATGAGGTATAAGAATAAATAAGATTTAATGAATTTTTTAAATATTTATATAACTTATTTAAAAAATTTACTTTGGTTTAAACATTAAATATTCATAAAGTGTAATTTTGGAGAGACTGTGACATCAATGTAGATAAAATTAATTCTATGACGGTATTTTTAGAGGTACATATTGAGATACATGGATTAATAAGTGTGGATAGAAAAGGATAGTGGGTGCCTTTGTATAAGTGTGGTGGGTAGGGAACTTGTAAGAAAATGAAATTATATTATATGATACATAACAAACTGAATTTATGTGGATCCAAATTTTCAATGATTAAAATATAATTAATTTCTTTTAAAAATAAAACATACCAATATGAATTAATCATTTTTTATGTTATCTTAGAAACTTATCACTTTATTTTTAACCCTTTTAACTCATATTCCCCATAACAAAGGTTATCAATTTTTACTATGGATTATATTTATTATAACTACAATTTTAGTTAAAAGTATTAAGTAAAATTAATTATTATAATTCAAAATATTGAATTAAATTTAAAATTTATAATTTATAATATTTTACAAAAATAATTTTAATATAAAATCACAAAAATTCAATAAAAACATGTCTCTAGAAAAATGAATCTTTAAGTATAAAAATTATTTTAATCTAAAATATTGTACTATGGTTATTACTATTTAATTTATTAAAATAACAAAAAAATAAAAATTCATTGTTTTTATTTAAATTTAAACGAAAATTTAATATAAGAATTTGAATACTTGATTAAGGGAGAAGATCAAAAAATAGGTTTTATTTGAATAATAACATTAATTCAATTTCTAAAATTTCGAGCATAGATTTATAAGATCAAAATTATATTTTTAAATGAATTAACTTACATTTTAAATATAAATTTCATTTATAATAAATTTTACCTAAAATTTCAAGTTAGTATTATATCTATATAATGTCATAAAAGTGAAAGTATTTGTAAAAATAAGGTTTTTTCAGTGTTGAGCAACAAATCAACAATTTATGAAAAAAAATCTACCCCTGATAATTTTGATATGACGATAGAAAGATATAATTTCAATTTATCAAATAAAATTTCAAAAAATTGGAAAATAATAATTCCATTTTCCTTGCACAAATTCATTAAAACTTATTAAAAAAAAGGTATTTTCAAAGGATGGAATGAATTTTTTTCCTCGAATATTAAAAATCAATTTTCTGTTTTTTAATTTATTTGATGTATTATATTTGTAATTTTTTATCAAAATAATTGATGAATAGTTATTAACATAATTTATTAAGATAAAAAATATTGAAACGTAAAAATAGTTTCTGAAAAAATATTTGTTTTTACCATCAATGCATTTTATCGTCATTTTAGAAAATTCTTAATAAATGTATACATTATTATTAAATAATTTAAATTTATAAAAAATAAATTCACAATAAATATAATACTCAAAATAATATATATTTATCTTTTATAAAAAATATACATAATATTAGTAAAAAAATTTTTGATATAAAATTAACCCATATAATATTTAAATGTTATCAACATTATATGATTTTTATTTTTATCATTAAAAAGTGAGTATTTATTTTATATCAATTAAAAATTTTATTTTTATTTGGGAAAATTTTCTATATATACTTTATAATGAGATTACTTCAATTTATTATCACCATTCCAAAAGCCAGGTTAAAAAATATTTCAATTGTATGGAATTGTTTGTTTAAGCTCAACATTATGTGTATCAAATTTTATCATACACAATATTAATAAAATTTCATAATGGTGTGTAATAGTAGAACTAAACCACAACCGTTTTGGAACAATGGAATAATACAATGGAAGACAATCTAACAACTAATTAGTTTAAGGTGGAATAAAAACATTGAATAGTTCAAGGGAAGAATGAACCAATGATAAAAGAAAGATTAAGTTGCATTAGATTAGAAATAAAATATTAGGGAAATAGTTGTATTGATATTAATAAGTAAAATAAAATTAGGGTCAGAATTTTTTATCCACATATTAATCCCACTAAATTGTCCAGTAATCCAATGATAGTTTATACCGTCATTAAATCAACCCAATATCATTAGATTTTTTTCACTAGTATAGATCCAAAATTCAAAGATTTAGTAGTGTTTACAACCATTTCATTATAGTCACAACACATAATTGAAATGCTTTTTCTTACATATGTCAGTTGAGAGTGAATAAATTTTATTATTCCACCACATATAGTGTAAATTGTTTTAAAACCCCATTTTCAGCCTTTTTTTGGAACCCTTGGATGATCATACAATAGTTATTTAAATTAAAAAATTAGATGTTTTAACACAAAAAAGGATAAAAAGATTGACTAATTTTAGAAACAAATTCAAAATAATAATAATCTATATCTATTTAGAATAGTTTTGATTATATTTGGGATTTTTTATATCAAGTGGATCCTAAAGAAGACTTATAATTTGTTTTGATTGTTTATAAGATTAATTTAATTTTTCCCTTAAATTATTATTAAATTTTTATAAATTTAAATACTTATTATTGTGATAAAAAATAAAATCAAAACATATTTATTTGCTATTTCATAGAATAAAAATAATGTTCATTATTATAACAATTATAATTATGAACACAAATTCCATATTTTACATATATTTGGTTTTTAAATAAGATTTAAAATTTTTAATAATAAAAATCATGTTTCTACCAGGTATCAAAAGAATTTGATACCTAATATTTTAAAGATTAACTAATCTATTTTACTATTCATTTTTCATGGTATATTTCAAAATTTTCTGTGAAATGTATCACTTTTCAATAAAAGTGTGAGAATAGTTACTGATTATTTGTGAGGGGAAGGGTATATTAAAAAGGAATTTTTTTTCTAGAATTAATTTACAATGATGATTTTTATTTGATATATTATATTGTATTTTTGAAAGTCATATTATCTAAAAAATATATTTTAATTTTATAGGTTGTAATTTTTTAAAATAAAATATGTGTTCATTTTTTTCAAAAACATGAAATGTTTTCTAAATCATTTTTTTGTTTATTTAAATTCTCTAAAATTGTAACAATTTTTAAAATATATTATATTTCATTACAATGTGAGATCTCATTACATGAAAAATATTATTTTATTTTTTAATTGTAAAACCCATGAAAAATAATTTCTCATACCTTATTTCTTGATAAATTCATGTGATATGCATAATTACCTGAGATTGTGTATTAAACTTCCTAAAAAATGTATCTTTTGAACCACATTATTGTTATTGAGGCCATATTTTTAAATTTTCTTATCTTGAATTTGGAATTTATTAATGTTTATAGAGATTATGGAAAACTGGATATGGAATATGTGTTTCTTGAATATTAATCCATTTTACTAAACTATTTAGTATAATTGGATGATTTCATTTGAATTTAAAATTTCAAAATTAGTTTCTTTCCTTGAGATAATGGAAAACGTGTTTCAAATTGGATAATTCTAATGAATTATTATCAGTAATAGAATATTTATTAACATATATTTTGGGAATTATGATTCAATTGTTTCATTATCAGATAGAAATAATAATAAAATAATAGAAAAATGGGATGATCTATAGAAAATAAAAAGATTTTAATTTTTATGTGTTGGCCTAATAATTCCTAATAAAAAGTAAGGAGAAAACCTATTGACTAATTATATACACTGATTAATAAATACATGAATTTGAATATTAAGTGAAAATAATCAGTTATATTTAAGTAAATATCATATTTTTAATCCTTTTAAATTTTTACATTATTTATCATCCAACCCATAAATTCATAAAAAACATTTTCATAATTACTATTGATTTTTTTCCTTTTATTTCATAAGATAATATTTTTAAATCTTATATTATTTTGGAAATATTACATATAAATGAGATTGATCATTAATCTAGTTAAATAATCACCAATAATGTTAGAAAATACTTTTCAAATAAGGGGATCATAAATTAAGCTTCAATATCTAAGAGAATATAAATGATGGGAATGAAAGGGATGAGAAATTGGAAAATGAATGTAACAATGTGAAAAAACTAAATATCTAAGTATGATGATTATTTAAAATATGATGAATCCTAGTAATAACATTTAATATATTTTATTAATTAGTTTTTAATATAAACTTTTAAAGAAATTGTTTCTTGGGAATTTATATTATATGATTCTTCTTAGGGACTTGAAAAATTAAGCGTGGTAGAATTGGATAAAAGTTTATCATATTCATTTAATCGATGGATTATTTCATAAAATCATGTTCATTTTTCCCAAATTATATTTTATTGATGTTTTATGTGTCCATTAATGATTTAGAATAATTTATAGATTTTTTGAATAATGTATTGGAAAATTGATGAAATACATGATGTAGTGTCCTGGAAATATATAATGGTCATTATATATGAATGAATTAATGAATATTTCTGATGAAAATATGAATTATATGTGATAAAAAATGGTAGAAAGGGTTTCAAAATATTTTATTTAAAACCATGGGGACCACTATGACATTATATAATTATTGTTTTGTCCCATTCCATGGATTTTGAGGAAAATGAATATAACTATGGATTGTGTGAGCAAAATTTTAAATTAAAGAGAAATTAAAAGTGATCCATTTTAGTGTGCAACCATGTAATACCTCTTCCATTGACTGATATTTGAATATATATGATAAAATCTATATAGGTCATATCTTTACTTATCTCATAAAAAATTTCTTCAATTTCAAATAAAATTGGTTATTAATATTTAACCTTATCAATTTCAATGATCATGGTCCAAATTTTGTGAATTATTTAACACCATTTTGGGTTTCAAATAGTGAAATATTTTTCGTTTTAGCTTTATATAGAAAAATAATAATGTGTTCGAAACTAACCATGGATCAATCATTATATTCTTTAAATTTGTTTTGTTTTATGTATTATATAGGGATTTATAAATTTTTATACATTATTAAGTGGTTATCCATTATATATAAACAATTTTAATGATACATTAATTAGAAATTTTATATATTTAATTTAATTTAAATATTTAATGTTGTTTTCTAAATCCTTTTCAATTCAAAAAATTCATATAATTCCTTTATAATTAGTTCATTAGATAGAAATTTTAGTGATGATTGAATTTTTTAATGAGTGACTAATATCTAAATATGTGTTTAACCAAGAGGAAAAGGATAGGTAATTAATAAATTCAATGAATTAATTCGTCATGATTTTTTAATTAGCAATTATATTAATACCTAAAATTAATCTCATTCAATATTATTTATCTTAATACAAAAAACCAATGATGATTTATAGGATCATATAATAATCACCAAATTGGTTCATTTTTTACATATTGATTTTCAATTTAATTTACTTATTTTTGTTTACTTGTTTAATATAAATTATATTAGATTTAATTAAAATTTGTGGAATTAATGTAACGGATTTATTTTTTTAATATGTTTCCACCAATTAATTAAATTGATTTTTGGATGAATATGATAGTTTTTTAATGAAAAATATATTTTGATGTTTATTTCTTAATAATTTATTTAATAATTATTGTTAACACATATATTTTTCTTCTCATGTAAATTATTATCATTATTAAAGATGACATTTTGGGTTAGTAATTAGTGAAAAGTAATATTCAAGATATGCTTCTCAATCATCATTGGAAAGATATCATAATTGCATCATAAGATTTTTAATTTATTTGAGTTATAGTTAATAAATAATGATTTTTTAAATTTTTACCCTCATCAATGATAACATATTCGATGTGTCCCAAAAGAAGTGGTTTTATTTAAAGTTTGGGGTTGTTAGGTATCCGTTTTTTTGTTCATTAAAAGGTAGAAATGAGTGTTTTGTTGGGGAATTAAACAAATTTTCCCCCTTGGTGGAATTGGGTCAATATCTTTTTGTTTCCCATTTCATTATTAAAAATGTGCAAAGAGTTTTTTATTCTTGAATGGTATTTTAATATAGTATTCATTTTGGTTGGTGAAGGGGGTGTTAGTTTGGGAAAAATAAGGTAAATGAAGTACTATATTGGAAAAGTGGGGAATGTGTGAGATCAAATTATTAATGGAATTGGTTAAAATAAATAAATGAGACGTTATAATATGTTATCTTATAGATTATTGGGTAATAAATAATGTAGGTAAATTTCGAATCATTTATGGGAGAGTAATTTATAAAGAGATCAAATGATAGGTTATTATGTATTATATGTTTTGTGGAAAATGTTAAAATTATTTTGAACACTATGGATCAACATTAGTTTTCATGGATTTAATTATTAAATCAAATTTTTACCTATTTTACAATCCCATAAATCATCCCACAATTTTATAATGTCATGTTTTATTTGTTTTAATTTACATTTTGAAAATAATCCCAAAATAATAATTACCAATTCTATTTTTATCATTTCATAATCCATTGGACACATTAGGAATCTTATAAATGTTTATTGCCGGTTGTTAAATATATATTAAGTGTTGTATCATCATATATGGATATTATTTCTCCCAGGATATTCTTTAGTCCTTTATAAATTGTTATTATGATGTAACCTATATCCCATAATTTCAATTATGTTTGGATAACCCTTGAGCCCTCAAAATTGTAATGAGTTTTAATGAAATGATTACAACATGTTAATTTTTATTTTGATTATAGGTATTTTTTGTAGCATGGTATAGAACCTATAATAATATTTTTATCTAGTTACTTCCTTCTAATTCAGTAGTTACACCATAGAATAGAATAATTATTTTTTATAATGAATAATAATTTCATTTTTAAGATTTAATAGGGTGTTTCATTCACCCCACATATAATTTGTTATGGGTTAGACCATATTTCTTTATGAAAATTCAAAAATTGTATAACACAATTCCCTCTTAGATAACTTGTAATCCATTTTCTGGTGGAATTGTAGTGTAATTTAATGATGTGGTTTCTTGGGATGGTAAACTGGTTGTTTTCTCTTAATTTATGGGTCCTAATGTGTTCTTCCATGCTATGATTGGATAATATAATTTCTTATAATGGTTGTATTATGCCTAATGAGTCTTCATTATGTAATTACTTTTAATTTTTCATTGAAAAATATCCATTTTAATCATTCAATGTACACTAAATTTTTACACACTTCTCCATTATCTTATTACTCATCAAAAAATTATTTTCAAGGGATTTAGTATGATATTTTAGGCATTCTCTAAGTAGTGTATAAAAATTAAAACTCTAGCTTAATGTTCCTAACATTATTTCCAATAAATATATAAAAAAATTATACAATTAAAACCCTAAATACATTTTTATATTTCAATCAATCTATCACTTTCATTAATGTTGAAATAATTACATACATAATTCTTTTTAATCAGTTTTAAATTAGTTAATGATTAAAACGAAATATTGTTTAATGAAATATATTTGGAATTTTCAATTCACCTGTAATGATGGATATTTATTCCATTAAACCTTCACAACTCCTTGTGAAATGGCTTTCACTGCCACAGAAGGTCCCAATCATATTCATATTAGTTTAAAAAGATATATTCATGATACAAAAATTAGTAATTTTTCAATTGAGAGTAGATTACTTTTTCATATTTTTCAATAATTTTTCTTATTTGATTTCTCAATATAAATAATTTCATTTTAATAAGATTTGATCTTAGTTGATTCTAGATGATGAAGCTCTAACATCTTCTTTTTTTGAGTATTATCTTCTCTCTATTTGATATATTTTAAAGACAGATATGACTTTTGTTCTTGATAGACTAGAAAGTTTCCAAGTTACCCCTACACCAATTATAATCGATAAATTTCCAATAATATTAATAAGATAGTCTATTAGAATTGGAATAATCATCAAATTATTATTACCAATCCTTCATTCATGAATTTACCATCTAGTCAATAATTTATTTTATTTATCAATTATATGACTTCAACTTTTCATTTGTTTGAGGGTGGAAAAGAGTAGTTTTATAGTATCATATTTTTTTCTTCTCGAACACATCCTTTAAAGATTTTTTTAAAAATTCCTTCATAATGACTCATCAATAGCTTTAGATCACTAAACCTTTATAAGGTATTATTCTAAAAACAATTCATGACCACCATTTTTGTGTTGGTGTAATGGGATTTTTTATGTACCCATTTTTATAGACAATCAACAAACATAATTATATATTTATATTGACAATGGAAATTATAAATTAGATCATGAAATCAATACAAAAAACATGAAATAAATCCACATCCAAGATCATATGCTATGAAATTTAATCCTTAATTATTATTTTTATGGTAGAGATCACATGATAAGACATCAGAAATTGAATAATGGGGAAGTTTTATAAAAATTAATATTCATCATAACATCATCAAAACTAATTGATATACTCCTTGTAGTCCTGTTATGGGTGAAATGTGGGAAAGATCTATATTACACTACCTATTTCATAATTGTATACAATATACTAGACTAACCATTCACCATTTTACATTTAGAATAAAAAATCATTGTTGTAATATTTTTAAAATTCATCAATGAACAAAATAATTATTTTTTAAGACAACTGTGTTTACATTATGTCATTGTTAAAATTATTAGTGATTCATGGGAAAAAGTTTTTACTTCTATATATACCATAATATATATATATATATATATATTATTTACTTATTGATCTCCCTTAAATTTCGAAAATTACATCCTTAATAAATAGCAAAATACTATATTTTATGAACCATTAATCATTACAAATTCAGAATCTAGCACCTAGTGCAATAATAAATGATAGAAAAATAATAGAATAACATCTTTCTTATATATCAGAAATTTTAGGTCTATGTGATTAATGTACACCACCACCGTAGATATTTCAATATATTCTCTAAACATATCAAAAATAAAGACCATAATAATTTTTTCATAGTAAAGAAGTATTTAAAATTAAACTATATAAGATTACTTCTTATATTATAGACGGGATAAACTAATATAGTTTCAATAGTGTATCCACTTATGTCGTACACGTGCTCAAATTGTTCCTTCTAATTCAAGGGTACCATGATTGGAGTATATTCTTCAGCATCCAAAAATTAGTCATACTATCCTTATAAAAAGTTAAAAATACAACTATCACAAATATATAGGTGATAAGATTAATGATTTTGGACAATAATATTGGAAATATAGAGTAAAATTCATCATATTCAAAATATTAATCTATATCACAAATTTTCATGAATTATTGAGATTATAAAACAACCATTAACTTTCTCACATTGAATTTTATTCTATACATTAAAATTTAGTGGAAAATAATGATAAAATCTATCAAAATTAAGTAGTACTTTTCAAAATTTAATACATGGTATATTTATTCACAAATTTATAAAAAAATATTATTATTTTTTAGATATACCTAAAATATTTAGACATGGTTGGAGAAATCATCCATGAATACCTATAAAATTTTTCCCCAGTCTTAGGAAAATTTTGTATCATTGATATCTATATTTGATTAACATATTCTGGGGGGTTTTATTTTTTCCATTGGATATTAATTTATTAAATATTATATGGTTGAAAGCTTTCATGGTTTTCTTTATTCATATAATTGGGATTATATTTTGAATAATAAGGCAGAAAAAATGGAATTTTGGGATGATAAAGGAACATCATGCCATGAAAAAAAGTATAATGACATGAAAATAAAAATTGACAAAATAATATAAGATTGAAAATTGAACCTAAATAATGAAATGATTGATGGAAAATGGAAAAATTGATACAAACCGATAAATATTTCCAAAGAATGAATGTTTCACATGATGAATGAATGATCAATGGGTGATCCAAAGGCCTGAAACGAATAAACAAAAGAAAAATAAGAATTATAAGACTATAAATACTTGATTCAAATCATGAATTTGTTTAGCAAGGGAATATATTACAATGTGTGATCTAGGTGCATAGTCTGAATGAGGAAAAAATTAAAAATAAGAGAGACTGCAATTTTTTAGCCGTAACATGTTTGAAACTATAGAACGTTACAAATATAACTAGATATGAATGTCTATACATATATTTTTATACAAATTTTCTAAGATGAACTAGAACACCCTTTATCATCATATTAGACCTGAAAAACCCTAAGGTGGACCTCAAGGATTTTAAATATGGTTTTCGGCCAAAGGGAGAAGGATTCATTCAAGGAATATGGATTCGCCCACCAAGAGGATTCAACAATAGATTTGACTCATAGTTTGTCATAGAATTCTTTTTATGTTCTACTTTTTAGTTTCCATATTTTTCTATAAATTTTAGATGATTTGTAGTTTTATTATTTTCTATTCTATTCATTCTTATTATGTTATTATCTCCCTTATGGTTTTGGGTTTATTTTTCATAGGAGGTCACCTCACGATGAATGAATAAACCCATATGGGGAACATGAATCAGTTAAAATGGGAATTCACCATTATTTTTTATTTCTTTCTTCTCTTGGGAATTGATTTTATACAATATCTTTTGTGTTTCGAATCATGTTAACCATGTATGGTATTAAACCATAGAACAAGTGATTTTTGTTAAAGAAGTTACCCAACATGATAATGGTAATTAATTCATGACCACTGAGTTGGATTATTATTATTCTTTTTTTATTTTATTTAATTACATCATGTAATTTTAATTCATATAGACATATGGAATTAGGTTTATATGATATATTTAAAATAATTTATAATTTTATCGATAAAATTTAATTGATTTCATAGACAATGAGTATTATTGTTTAGAAATTGTAACCATGATTTCTTCATAGAGAAACCACCCTCTAAAAATAGTCTCCCTTTGTTATATTTTTTCGTTACTATTTTTTATTTTTCATTATTTAATTTTTTTAATATAATAAACCAATTAAATCATGATGACCCAACCTTTTTTTGAGAGTTTTTTTCAAGGTGTTCCTCGATTTATGTGGGTTCGACCCATTACTTCATATATGATACATCATTGTACGTAGTGAAGTTGGGATAATATAAATTTATGATTGGTCACACATGGAAAATTTAATAATTTCTTTTGAGTGCATAATATTTTTTATAATTTTCCTGGGAGTAGTGGAGGGTAGATGCTGACTCAAGAAAAATTAATTATTTCAACGATTTCTCTTATTCCATTTTTTACATATTTTAATTTATTATTTTTATTAAATTTTTATTTATAATTTTTTCACACTTTGTAGATTTTTGTATAGTTCATGATTTATTATAATATAGATCATTATTTATGACACTACCACCATATTACAATGAATATCAAAAAGTTTCTACTTTGTTGGAACTGTTAGATGGCATTGGGTGGTCACCACGAAATGACACTAATTACCAGGCCTATAGAGGAGATTAAGGATATCAAGGCCACCGTGGTGATTAATAGATAATACGTTGACTATGATTTCATTAAACATAAAATTTATTATGTTTATGATGGTGATTTAAAACATAAGGAATACCCTATGTGGTTTTTGAAGGAGTATTGGAGGTTTTATGTGTGTAAGTATAATAAAAAGTACTAAAAGATATATTTGGTAGTAAAATATTTTTAAAAGTAAAAAGATTTAATTTACTTATTGTAATAGTTTAAAAAAGTGGATTCAAAATAATACATGACAAAAGGTATCATTGTGAGTTCACTATGCACATTATAATTTCTTTGTTCTTGGGGGTTTATTTCTGGGTTGGAGTGCGTCTTTGGATGAATCTAATAAGAATCCCAATTATATAAAAGTATTATATATCATTGTTTTCAGAAAAAATGTAACACACCAATATTTTACAATATAATTCTTTAATAATAACATTAATTTCATCAATAGCTAGCGATGTATGCAACATCGAGTTTAAAAAAGACATTGTTCAGTTATGTTTTGCAAAATTAATTTAAAAATAATATCTACCTTTTTAAGAAAATTAATTTTAAAAAATAAACTTCATTTATTATAAATTGATAAAAAAATAATATTAGTGTTAATTTTTGGGGTTTTTCTATAATAATTCATTTTCAGATGAATAGTGAAAAATAATAAATATTAATTGCAAAATTCATTTTCATTTAAATAATTGATAATTTTAAATGATTTTTTAATTGGTATTAAAGTTAAATTAGTTTAATTTTATATCAATTATTCAAAATAAGGCCATTATAATCATTTTAATATGTAATTTAGATATGAAAACATTGTAAACATTAGAAAATTTTCACATGAAAAACAATTTTTTGTTTTCACATATAGAGGTTTAATTTTAAATTAAAATTTAACACTTCTGTGAATATAATTCAGAAAAATAGAATCCATATTTTTGAATCATCATAATTTATAATTTCAATTATGGTAAACTTTATTTTCTACCATAATCAAATGTAAATTCATTAAAAATTAATTACCACTGTTAAGATGAAAATTGTCTTACCAGGGGGTTAACTAGAATGATATTAGTGAAAATAACCTAATATATTATATTAATTTTAGTTATTTAACCTTTTTCCATCACGGTAATAAAAATAGTTTTAACATGGTAACAATTTTCAACTTTCCATTGAATATAACTCATATAAAAAGTTATAAAATGAAAAGAAAAAATATAATATTTACTTACATTTAATATCTTTAAAAAATTAGGATAGGAAAAAACAACATATGTTTAGTTATATATATATATATATTATAAATTTAATTTTTTAATGATGATAATTTATTTTAATTGCTTTGAGATTAAATAACCACTTTATATGCATAAGAAATACCAAAATAGAACTATTTTTTAACAGGTTAATAAAATAAATGACACCAATAATATAATAAGTGAAGTAAATTGAATGAATTATTTTGTACCTTATTTTCTAGATGAATATATCATTTTAAACCAATTTTGTTACAAAATATTCTAATTCTATCTTTTTATTCACATTTTTAAATTCAATTTAAATATATAATGTCAAAATTAAAAATAAGTTTATTAAATGATAAATTATATATTATAAATTATTTTCAATTACAAAAAATACAATATTGGTCAATGTGATTTTCAAAAGTAATTAAATATCTAATACATTCTACTCATAAATAATCTTTTATTATATAATCAATATATTGACACCTAAATAGTAAAAACTATATTAGCACAAATAATTTGGAAACTGTGTTTTTGTACATTACTAAAAGTTGTGTTAAAATTAATTTTCAACACACTGTGGTTATTCTATTTTACAAATATTTATTTATCATATAGATTACACTATTCCAAATTATCTAGTAATTATGAATCTATTTTAGTGTTTATGGATAAATTACATAAATTACAAAAAACTAGTTTCTATAATGACAAAACCAAAATGGTGAAAATAAGGAAACCTAGGAGTTAAGGAACAAAATCTATAAAACATGTGTTTCATTGTGGGTTTTACATGTCTATCGACCATATCATCCCTATACGCCATTAATTCTAAATATTGGATCCAATTTGTGTATGGTTGATCTCTAAATTGGAAATAATTTCTAGTTTTTAAAAGAGTGCCACCCCTCTCCTACTATAGAAATGAACCCACTCTCCTCCCGTACTCATTCCACCAAACCAATTTCGTTTTTCTAAGACATACCAATATCAAATTAAAAAATCCCAAAAATAATCGTATACTATTTTTTTGTGAAAATTCAATACCATGAATGATTTAGTGAAATCATATAGAGGATACTTAAAAAAGAGGTAATTTTATTCAATGAGAGTATCTATTTTACCTCTTTATCCACATCTTTAAATTATTATTAAAACATGATGATATAATAACCACATCATCATAAATATATTTGGATGTTGTTATAATATGGTGATGATCCAATAAAATCTCCAATTTCATCAAATGGGTTACGAAATTATCATCCATGTTGTTGGAAGATTAGTGCCTCATGAACCTATGTCATTCGTTTTCCATTCCCACCTCTCAAGGTTGGGGATTATGATAGATGTAATGTACAAATATGATATTATTAACCTATTAATACTACTTTAGTAAGTGTATCATATATATATATAATCTTTTTCCCATTCCATTCCCTAGGATATATGATAATGTAGCTTGTGTGTACGATGAAGTGTCATCTCCCGAAGCGATGTGATTCGTCTTTCACTAACACTTCACATCGAAGGTGATAATGATAAATTTAGTGATTATAAGAGATATAAATGAAATAATTATTATATTAATGAAATATTTATCATTTTCAAGAGATAATATATATCATTTTCATTCATTCACATTACTCATGTAATGATGATAACATCGTTCATGTACACATGGACTACTGCATTCACAATGTAATGTGACTCAATGTATATCACAAAACCAAATTTTTGATATATATATATATATATGTATATAATGTGTTATTATGGATATTTTAAAAAACAATATAAAGGTAAAATATTACATACATTATTTCCTTAATGATTAGTGAAAATTGGAATGTTTACTCATGCGTACGTATGGACTACCATCTCTCTGATTGTAACAAAATTAATTTTACATAACCATGTTTTATTATTAATCATAAATGTGTAATTGATGTATAAATATCATAATTAATTCATTATTATTATTATGAATGTAATATTACAGTATAAGTTTTACAAGAACTAGATCATTCATAATGGCACACACATGAGACAACAAGGTAATTAACACCAAAAAATGAAAATGATAATGTATTGTTAAAAAACTTGATGTAATACGTTACAAATGATTATATTTGATATTATAGATATTAATATTTTTATTTTATAAGTTAATTATTGGATTACAATTAATATACATGAGGTTTTTCAATTTCAACCAAAAAGAAGCCTCAGGTAAGTGATTTTGTCTTATTTTACATTTCATTGAAAATAGTTTGTTATTATTAAGAAATTAAATTTTTTTGGGTCATATATATTTTGATTTTAAAATTTTGTATCCTAAATATATCATAATTAATGATATTTTATGTGTCACTTTAAATAATTTCATCAAAGGGGATTTGAATTGAAAATTACCAAGTAGTAATAGTTTATGTGAAATCTCACATTCTTTTGTGATTATTATCTTTATATTGAATCAATGTTTTTGGGATAATTTTACATTATGAATTTATTATCTTTTAAATATAAATATTTTTATTGAAAATTATTATTTCATAAACCATATATAATTTTTAAATACATAGAACTATATCTGGTGAAATATTGATAAATATGAATTCTTTAATCGAAACATATATTTGATGATAATGGAAATTATTTAATATTTTATTTAATATATGATGAATTATTTTGGTATATGGATATAGGTAGGTCTTGGTTTATGATAGCCCATTAAAGCATCATTAGTCTGATGAGATGTATCTGTTGGCCAAATCGGAATGGTTTTCATATAGTATGTTTTCAACTATCTTGCAGATGGCGTTGATGGTAAATGTATCCTATTATAGGGAAACAAAAAATCATTAATTTACAATTTAATTAAATTATAATTTATTTATAATTATCCCTGATATTTTCTCTATTAGATTATCTAAATATGCATTTCATTCATAGTTTATTAACTACATTGCATGTGTTTTTTGTTACTTACCTTTCCATGTCGAATATAACTTATCTCACTATAAGTGTCACATTATTTAGATGGAACATGACTTATGTTATATACCATTCAATTTTTTTTATTCTTGTTCATTCATGATATCTTCAATTGTAATTTAACCTTAATGAGAAATTGAGCTCTCCCTTATTTTGTTAACATTTCCAGGATATTTAAGATGAATTCATGGAATTCATATCATTGTTTTTCAGTTTCTTACTTTTATATGATTTATGTTATTTTCCTGATGAAAATTATGTTTCTTTTATTTATTTCTATTTCCAAAAAAGATCAATAATTTTATGTTTTTCAGGATGTCATACGTTGTATCTATGCCAATGTAATAGATAAGACCCTGACTCCAGACTTCTAAGGTCGAGGTCGTTACAACAAAACTAGAAAATAATAATTGTAAGGCCAAGGTCTATACATTATTCATGTAAGAAGAGATTCAAAATAAAATTAAAATCTCATGAAAGAAGGAAATAAGGATTCTGGTGTTCTCTAATCGGAACAACACAAATCATACACTGAGAACCTCTTACAGATCGATTAGAAATTAAGAGCATACCAATAACATAAATGAAAATAAGAATTAAAAAATGAATTAATGTAAGATTAATGGAATGATATTTTCTTAACCCAAATTACTATAAGAATTTATCTATTATAGGTGAAAATACTCCTGTGACATGGATTTAACTCGCTCACACTCAACGCACCATTTACATTGCATCAACTAGAGCAGGAAGCCCATGTTTAACATAGACATTATTATAGCTCTTACAGTGAAGATAGAAATATCTTAAACCTCCAATGTGGAAAAATTAATCCATTGAGACTCAAAATTTTCATAATTTAACTCTTTGTTTGAACATAAAAATATTTTTTCAATGATTCCCTTTCATTGTCAAAATGGGAAGTGGTTTTGGGCCCCAATATTTTTGAGACACCCCTTGTGTCTCGATTTTGGGCTGGTAAATGGAATTTTCTCAACTTCGTAAAAAATGAATATTTATTTTTAATCATATTTAATTTCACCATGTAAAATTTTTTGGTCATTCCATATTTAGAATGTGATATATAGTAAAAATACCAAACTATACTTTTCAATTCAAGAAGATTCATTTTCTGGATAGATTATTCTTGTTGGGATGCTTAATTAATGAATTGGGATTTGGTGTCAATGTAAGAGTTTAATGCCACTAAATTTCAGAACAATAATAAAAATTTCAGCTTAATGAGATGCACTATGTTATCCTTATGTGAAAAGTAGTGTACATGTGTTCGTGAAATTTCTTGCAGTTTTTCACATTTTTCTTCAACATAAATTTGGATCCTGCAAATCACCTATTCCAACCAAAAAATTTTCTAAATAAGTAAAACTTCCAAAAACAATAGTAATTAAAATAATCTAACTAAACAAAATGTTAAATATAATTTGATAAAAGTTTTTTAATTTACAACTAAAAATTTGTTTAATACCACTGCATAATATAGAAAATTAATAGACAATAACTACACAATCACCCCCAAACACCAAAACATTTTTATTATTAGGAAAAAATAACTTTTCTATAATATGATGGCTAGATATATTCCCAAATTCATAAATATTAAACATTAAATTAAATTTTAATTCATTATAGCAATTTGATCAAAGAAAAAACTACACAATGGAGTTATTTACAAAGATCATAGAAAAAGTAATGTCATAAATTAAATTAGAATGATATTCATTGAGATGTATGATACCAGTCCAACCAGAGAATTAAAAAGTCAAACCTGTAACTAAATATTCATGTCCACGCGTGATAATCATTTCTTGATATTATTTTATCAGTCTATCCACTATGTATGGGTTTCTTTAATTTTTGTATTAACATGACTGTTTCTATGGAACATTCCCAACATCCTTCACGAAAAATTTTCAAGACCCACTAATATGTGTATTTATGTATGTAAAATTTTAAGATTCCTAGTTAGATATCCCCATATATTTTATATTACATCACTCATCTCATTTATTATTTTTGTTGTATTTTTTAGTTTTTGTTTTTTTGAGGGTGTACAAAAGTAAAATTAAATGTACACACATAGGTCAACATGATAAAATAATGAAATAAACCGGATAAGGAGAGAACATATTGAAAAATAATTTTGTATAACTGATAAATATTAATATTAATTAATATTTACCTTATATTGAGTACTAAATATTTACACTTCATGGTTGGGTGTAGAAATTTTTGGAGATGATATGTGAAATTATTAACCTATAATATACTCACCCAAAGGGTATCAATCATCTCAATGGTTTCATAGAGATACAAAAATCATTATCTTAAAAAAATATTTTTTTGAAAAAATAACACTTCAATAAGAAATTCATTCTGAAAAACAAATTCCATCACTGACTGTAGTTTTCATTAAATGTAAAAAAATGTGAATTAGAAAAATTCATAGAGGGATTTAAATAATTTCCTTCATTATGTGGGCATTAGAAAATGACTATTCTTGTGAAAAAAATTAGAGATGTAAAACTAATTTATAGAAAGATAAAAATGGGAAAAATAGTTCAGTGATGAAAATAATAATTAACAAAAAAATGTGGAGAAAAGTAAAAATACTATTAAGAAATATGAAAATATAATAATAGAGTAATACGATAACAAATGTTAACTAAATCATAAATGTATCCAAACCACCCAAACCTAGATTGTTTAGATTCCTCTATATATGAAAAGAGAATGTGTTAATGAATGATACAACATGATGAGTATCACTGATAAGTTTCTTCTTTATGGTGGATCTCCTCTATTGGGGGATCTTGAATTGGTTTCTCAAACCTCTTTAGTCACTTCTCATTGATGGTTAATTTAATTTTGTTAACATTGAACCTACAATAACCAAAATGGTTATAAATTAGTAATAATGTGTGGGGAAATCTAGTGGGAAAAAAGCTTAGCTGAGTTGAACTTTATCCTTGAATTGAAAAGAATGACATTCATCTAAATTTGGATTCGATAATAAAGGGTGAAATTTTCATAAGAAACCTTGGTTTTCTCTTATAGATACGTGATTTATCATATGGTTTTCTATTCATTTCCTCCAGATCTATATTCCATTGCATCCTTAAAAAACCAACCCCAAACATATTATAATAAAATTAATATATATCCCAGTAGGCCCTATGTTCTATCTCAATAGGTAGGTGAAAAATATTTCCAAAAAACGCTATTATGGTAACATTCTAATAGGAATTGTAAAGTAGTATGATAAGAAAATGAATTATTATGTCTATAAATCCAATAATTTCTATTGGGTTGAACCAGTTTTCCATGAATTTGTTTTAAAACACTATTTGACACTTCACATTGACCATTATATGTGGGTGATATGAAATAGAAATTTGATGCCAGACCCTATACTAACATAATATTGATTTAATTGTTTCATTTTATAAATGATAACCCAATCCAGTGAATATAATCCTAAATAGTCAAAAGCTACACAAAAATTTGGTTTCCCAAAAGTTCCACAACAGTCTTTCAACCACCAGTCCTTGTAGCTCATTACTCTACCCATTTTGACATAAAATCTACTTCTTAAATAATCTAAAATTTCTTAAATGAATGTGGAAATGGGTCCATAAATTCAATTCCTCTATATATCAATAATTTCATTAAAAGGAAAGGGTTATTCTAAAATTTCATTTCTTTTGGACACATTACCCATCATTTAAAAATGAGTAAAATCTCGAAAAAACCATGGCCATACTGAAATAATGCAGGCCATCCTAGACCAGAATCAAGGATATTTCAAGAGGTCTTCTAAGGATATATGTGTAACCTACAAACAAGAGTGTGACATGAACTAATGAATGACTAAAATTTACTTTCATGAACACATCATGTGATTTTATTGATCACTACATGTGTGCGTAAGGTAAGAGTCATCCCAAATTTACCAACAAGAACAATGTTTTAGATGATTCACTTAATTATTATTGAAATAAATAAGAATGAAGGATGATTCAAAATAATTTATAGTGTTAGTATACAAAGTAATATCATATTCCACTCAATAAAATTTTTCATTAAGAAAATTTTCATTTATGGGAATACATCCTGATGTGACAACGTTTGAGGATAGAAGGGTCCTACAAATATTTTCATCCACCATATTATATGATCCTTTTTCAATACCTAATATCTAAATTCAATTCATGATGGTGGAGAATCCAATGAATGAGGCGTTTTTTTCTTCTAGTTTCTTAAAGAGATACTAGTGGACTACATGGTCATATAACAAAATTAATTTAATACAAAAAAGGTATTAGCCAAATATATCTGTGACCAACATAATGGGAGGGAATTCGTTTTAGTTTTGGTGTAGTTTATTGGGGCTTGGACCACTGTTCATGATGCATAGGCATTGAAATCTAGAGATATATCGACCAATTATGGAATGATTTCCCCAAATTCATAGTTAGAGTCATCACACATGAGATTAAATGGTAAATCCCAATGAGGTGGTTGGATTATTAGGGGTGATGTGAGAAAAGATTTAAATTTTTTAATACCTTCCATACAGTTTTTATCAATCACAAATTTTATTTCTTTTGAGAGTAATCGAGTGATGGGAAGATCAATATTACTAAAATCATGAATAATGTTTTGGTAAAATCCATCATGACTTATGAAATACCACACACCCAATACGTTATTTATGAATGGTAGGGAAGAAATAAAATACAATTTTGAAATATCTAATTGGAAAAAAACACCTAGAATTGACTTTTCTATGTACTATACATTGTCACACCTGCTATGAAATTTTACATAATTCAACATAATATTATTTATTAATACAACAATGTAGGAAATAAACAAGAGTACTAAAAAATTTATCAAAAGAGGATCCATTAATAGTGAAATCATCCATGAATAGTTCTAATGAAATTTTATAGATAATATGTATAAATATTAATTTTTCATCAAAAATAAGTACATGTATCACTAAACATACCAAATAAAATTCCCTTATATACAAATATACCAAAAAGGAAGGTGAAGGATTTGTTTTTTGATCCTGAAGGGGGGATATGGATTTCATAGTATCCAAAATACCCAATAATGAAACAGTATTAGGATAACACCATTATTCTCTATAACATATGTAATTGAACAACAACAAAAAATGGCATTTCCAAGTGTGATGGTGTAGTCATCAATAACCTATATAGACACTCCAACTATTCTACACATGGGATAGAACCAATTAAATATTTTCAATTTTAATTACTATTAGAATAATTTTCTTTTGAACCACCTAAAGTTAATTGAAACATTGGTTATTAGATATAAATTAAATGATTACAAAAAATAATAATTTACTCACCTCATTTTTAAAAACATAAATCTGGTTTGGGTTTCGATTGTATTGTACTTTCCTCATCAGTTTAGAAACATAATTTCACAATATATAATGCAGTAAAATTGATTGGATAATAATATTAATGTTAGAAATATTCTTTCATAATACTTGTTTATCTTCCCTAAAAATATTAATTAGTCAAAATTCATTCCCTGGAGGGAGTGAACTAGTAATTATGAGAGGAACCTTGTTTCTATTATCAAGATATAAATATTTCATATTTTGAGGTAGTGGTTTAATTTCCAATTCAGGTGAATTTTTGATTGATAGAAGTGAATGTGAATTTGGGAGGTTAATGATCTCATCTAACTTCTCAATAGTGACATTCATGGATGATGAATAATATTTTACCAATTGAGTAATATCTTCGATGGTCATGGGATCATTAGTTCAGAATAAATCATCAATTCAATAACATGATTGTCATTTTTCTAAATCAGTACAAAATTCAAATCATGATTCATTATTGAGAATTATTATCCATGATAAAACCTTATTATGGGGATCTGGGGAGGGGAAATATGGTTTCTTGGGGGAAACTATTAAGTCAATTAAATTAATTAAAAGTGGGGAATTTTTTTCTGAGGGGTACCTCAAGGTATTAAAGAAGTTGAAGTGGATAATGTCACCACTAAAATCCCCAGATAATATACCATTGGGGACATTAATTATGGGTTTGGTTGTTTTCATGAAATTCCTCTCAAATTTAATTAGGAAATTTCCATTCATCCTTCCATAATATATTTTAGTTATATAAGAATTAGAAGGAACAAGTAAAACTTTCACCCTACTAAGAACATCCTATAACACACATGTGGGTTATCCAGTAGTTTGGTTTTTTAGTCAAATGACTATTCCAGTGGGATGAATTTCCCTTAAATTCAACAATGTGAAAATAGAGTTAGGAAACACATATATAGAATAAGAAAAATCAAAACTAGCACGGGATGAGAAATACTTTATAATGGTGCCTAGAATTTTATATGTTATAGAATCATTGGATTGGGTGGGATGTGATGTCTATATCAATGCTGAGACATTACTTCCCAACCTCTCCTTTTTATCACCTTGATGCATCCATCAATTTTTACACTTCTTCTTTATAATCATGTCATATCGTGGAATTTTAATGATGACATCAGTCAATGGTATGTTAACAAGTAATTTTTGAATATTTCAAAATATTCTCATAATATTTGGTTTCATACGACTTATATTGTTGAGAATGAATTTTACCAGACCCTTGACTTGGTATTTTACCCTTTGAGTTGGCAAGATATCCTAATTGAGTTATTTGTTATTGTATGTATTCTTGTGTGGTTTGTGGGAATTGGAGATTATTTGTTTCCATTTGTTTCATCAGGTCTGGTAATCTAGGATGGGTGTTTTTAGGGGCTTGTTAGAAAGAACTTTGGGGTGATTAAAGATTTGTGGGAGGTGGAAGGGGATGAATATTCATCGATGATTAGTTCTAGGTTTGTTTAGGTTGGTTTGAATACCCCCTTTCCTTTAGGATTGTTTATCCTTCCACCAAAATATGGATTAATAGTATTTTTCTTCCCAAAGGGGTAGGTTTTATGGGTGGCCGGTGATGATTTTATCCCAAATCTTTGATGATTCTATCTATTGAGGGTATTAGTCATAATAGTGGGTGTCAACAACAATTACACCACTATGAATAAAAGTTTGAGGTTGGTATTTCCCTTGGAAAATAGCATGATGTTAGAGCAGGGAACCTAAATCTTAATAATTTATGTCCACCTTCTTGTGTAATTTATAACATTACAACTAATAAAAATATTGAAAGGTTACAATAAACATTTAAACGAATTGTCGAATGTTCTGTACCATGTTATCAATGAGAGTACTTGTTGTAATTGGAGTTTTTTTAACTCTCACTCCAGTTTTAGCAGCATAATTCATGATACGGTCAATTGAAATTAATAATTCAAAAATGTATTTTATTAAAAATGGATCACTTATTTGGTGGTATGAGAAACATGAATAAATCCTTTTATGTCTTTACCATTATTAATTATGTGTTTCTGATTGTTTTTTTCTAATTCCATAAATTTCATTACTTATTATTTATATTCAATTGGTTGGGATGCAATTTTCTTGAAAAAAGGAATTTTGTGTTGGCCCAACCTCGAATTGGAGAGTTAATATATTACATCCAATATTTTATATTACATTATAAAATGAATGGGAATGTTCTATGTTTTTATTATTCTTCATCCAAATTTTTGGGGTATGATATTTAATAAAAAGTATGGAATTATTTTTAGTGCTTATATGGCCCTTCTCTATCCTGTTCATTAAATTTTGGAAATAATTTAATTCATCCAATTTTTAGTTCAGTGTTTGGTGCTATAATTTGGATTTAAATATATGTGCATTGGACAAAAACATCAGGAGAGTATAGTTCCATTAATGATTTGTCATTTTTATCCATAATAAGATTTTTTATTTCAATTTTGATGTTGGTTTAAAAAAAATAATGACTAATAATAGTGTAGATGTTTTGAGCGTCTTCCTTCAAATGATCATTTTGCATATTTTGGTATCACCGATATAGGATCCTCCCTTGTTTGGGTACTAAAGGAGTTATTTCTCTTGATGAAGAACAATTCATGTGAAATAACTACAAAAATTATATATTAGAAAATAAAAAAGACAAGAAAAATAAAATTATTAAAAAATCACAAATATCACAAATATCATTATGAAACAATAAAAACAAAAGAAATCCTTGTAATGGAGCCAAAATTTGACCGAATTGTCCAGGAACATCAGATTTATAAATTTTTGGAAAGTGATTTATGGAATAGAGAATACCCTAGGTCATCTATCAAAGATAGTTGTGTGTTTGAAGTGTGTATTTTTCATAAAAAAGTACTAAAAGAGGGGTGGGGTTTTTATTTAAATATATTTTAAGAAATAAAATTACTCAAGTTAGAGTTTTTAATAGTTAAATAAGGTGGATTCTAAAAATACATGAGATAATAGGGTTTTTTGAGTCCAATACCCACAGTTCATGTTTATTGTTATTAGTGATTCATTTAGGTATGGAGTTAATCTTCGGTTGAAATTAAACAGAATCCCGATTACTTCCTAAAAATTTTCATCAATCATTGAAGAACCAATCCTTGAAATAAAAATTATATTACCAAGATCTAACCATTATGCATGGAATAAGACCATAACATTATATTGTAATCACATGAATGTGGGTGAAAAATTTATTCTTGTTTTGTTCAATATGAACCAAACTATTCACACACTCAAAACAACACACCAATCGACTAGAAATTAAGATTATACCAATCACATACATCAAAAAACCATTAAATTAATAAATAATGAAAGATCCATGGAATGA
Source organism: Viscum album (assembly GCA_963277665.1). Classification (NCBI taxonomy): domain Eukaryota; kingdom Viridiplantae; phylum Streptophyta; class Magnoliopsida; order Santalales; family Viscaceae; genus Viscum; species Viscum album. The sequence continues at coordinate 560,171,246 of OY728138.1, forward strand.
TATGTTTTTAACAAAATATTACTCCAAAATAGTATCTATTATAATATATGGAATGACAATGGAATGTGTGTAACCCCCTCACAATGATCTACCACCATTTAGCCCACTATTTAGATGAGGAGCATGATCATGTGGAACACTGACTTAATCTATGCTATACCTATGATGGTAAGGAGCTCCAGAACATCAAATATGACAAGAGGAATGATTTGGGACTAAAAAATGGCATCCATTTACTCATTGGTCAAACTGAAAAAAAATTTCTCAAGGTTCTGTTTTATATAAAAAATGGTAAGTGGTTTTGGGTACACATATTTCATGATACATAATGTCTCATTGTTTTAGACTAGAAAATGTCCTTATCCTAACTTGTATAAAAGAAACGATTTATTGGAAGGAATAGTTAATCTCACTATGTAAACATTGGTGGCCATTGAAGATATTTAATGGGATGTATATTCAAAGTACCAAACTAAAATTTTGAATTTGAGTAGATTCATTTTCCTAGAAAGATCAGTGCTGTTTTTCCCATTGATGGAGGATATTGGATTTTCAATCTTTATAAGAGTTGTATCTGAAAGAATATTTGATTTTTTAATCAAAATTCCATCCTAATTGTATCTAATAGTTTACTAAAATGTGAAAAATAATTGACATGTGTTCATGGGTTTCCATGTAGTTTGACCCATTTTTCTTCAACTTCATTCAAAATAACCACCTCATACTACAAAATGTTTAAAAAGAGTAATTTTTTTTCATTTTAATAATTATAAAAATAACATTTTTATACCAAATTTCAAGTGAAACTTTATATGAAATGTGTAATTTACAATTCAAATATAGTTTAATTTTTTTTATTAAATGAGTCACCACTTGATGCTGATACACCACCAACAATATTGTTACCATTTCTGTCTGATATCAATAGTGTAAATTATTAAACAAAAAAATCTAGTCATGGATGGTTTAACCATGACTTTTATACTTAGTAAAATACATGCCAGAGAAAGTTGATCTACTTTATCAAACACTTCTATATAATCATGAAGTACCACTATCACAAAACCCCCCAAACACTCATATCCATACTTTTACTATCAATGATGAAAATTGTGTGATTGAATTTACAAATTCTATTGAAATTGGAAATTCACATTATGTAATGATAAATGACACAAAATCACTGAATCCATTGCCAAGATAGATTTAAAAAACTAAAATAGAACATTTGAAGCATTCCTACACATTTATACTATCCTCTATTCCACTTAAATATTCTAGTTCAAAGTACAGAACTCTCACCATTGCTGGTTTGAGGATTAAAAAAATAAAAAACACATCAGAGTAAGCTCATTATATTTTTTTTCTATATGTGGTAATTTTTATTAGTGTGTAGTTTTACTGTTATCCAACACGCACTATCTCATACATATTCTTGGTGAATACTTATTAATATCATATTCCTCAATATGTTTCCCATAATGTTTGTGGAAGTGGTCCCTGTATGACTTGTGTTTTCCTTTCTTCCCACATCTAACAATGGAAGTGGCTTTTTATCCTAGGCATCTTGTTGTTGTTGACTGTATAACTAAAACTACTTTTGGATTTGTTTGATTATATTTATAAAATTCTTAGTAGTAGGTGATTTCTTAGGGGAGGAGAATCAGTAACACCTTGAGACTGATCTTCTTGTTTATTCAAGTAGGTCACTGTGTTATTTATTTTCACTTTTTCTCTATCATATTCAATATAAATTTTTTTAGAAAAAATATTGGATAATTAATCTTCAATACTATTTATATATGTTTATATCTATGTAAAATGATCTCAAAAGTTAGGGTATTTGTAAACAATATTAAGAAATCTTTTAAAAGATATATCTTATATTAATCTTATATTTTGATTAATTGGCCAATTTATTTGTGGAAATCATTATTGGGAACTAAATTTTCCCCCTAGAGTTACTCTCTATGACTTACATTTGGTATCATATGATTATTTACAAATATATTTTTAACTGTGATTTTTTTTATTATAAATATCTCAATTATCATTCATTTCTAAATTATAGTTCTTTATGGATAATAGAAAAGAAGGATCTGCTACACCTAAAACTCTTATATTAATCGAAACAACTATTCATAATGGATAATGAAAATGTCAATGCATATGGAAAGTATAGGTTTTGATATAAGGATGGGAATTGAAGATCAATTTGAAATATCACAGAACTACTAGAAGTGAGTGGATTAGTGCTACTGAAAATGCATAAAATAATAATTGTAAATATAGTAATTATTTTTTATTGGATTTAGGAGATTTTTAATTAAACATAATATCTTCCAAAAAAATTTCTTTTAAAATATGGTGTACCTTTTCTGTCTCACATGAAGAAACATCAAATGTCAAGGAAATGAGAGAGAATACATGTACATTCAAATATGATACTTTTAAAATGAAATATGATGGAACTATTTCTGATATATATCTTAGGTTAAATGAAATATTGAATACTATGAACTCACTTGGAATTAAATTAATAGATAAATAATATGTGATAAAACATCATAGATGCTTTCCCGACAGATGGAGTGGAACATATGTGTCATTCAGAGAGTCATGTGATGTAAGAAAACTACATATCAAAGAATTGGTTGGAATTATAATAATTTATGAAGAATAGGTTAAATTAAATAAATATATTGATGAAGTTGAACCAATATTAAAATTAGTAGCTTTCAAATATAATACCTCCAGAAAACAAATAAAAGGTACAAACTAAGGATTGTAGGGAAGAAGGATCCTCATATAACTATAATAAAGAAATGACACAAATGGCCAGAAAATTATAGAAAATCAACAGTTAAAATATGTTCTTAGAAAATTCAAATTTCATAATAGATTATAATAATAAATTAATATAAAAAAGGATTGGAAAAAGTATTGAAAAAGGATATAAAAATTAATTATAGTAAAAATGAAGTTAACTTTTATAAATTAATGAGGAAATGACACATTAAATATTAATATCTAAAATTAAAATATAAAAAGAATTATGGGGATAAGGTCAAGATATAAAAAAGGATATGAAAGAATCGTGGGGTTTCTTTAAAGATAGTTCATGTCACTTAGACACTAATCAAGAAAATAATTCTGATAGAGCCAACATGTTCTTTACTGCAATCATTGAAGAGGTAAAAAATGATCTTCCCGTGTCTCCTACTTATGCTTCATAAATTTATGAAAATGAAGAATGTAAAAGAAATTATGAATACATGAATAAAAAATATCTGTATGATTATTTTAACATGCTGGATGACACTTTTAATGCACAGAATGATAAATATAAGTCTCATATAAAATAACATGCTTCAATAGTAAATGTAAAAAATAATATAACTATTAAAATATGAAAAAAGTTCTACTACTGAAAGAAAACAATGAAAAAAAATTTTCAAATGAAAATAATGAAAATAGAAAAATTTACCAATGGTAATAAAACATTATCTAAAATAATAGGAAAACAAGTTGTTCCCAAGTATACAACTATCATTGGATACCATCCTAGATAATGAAAAATTAAATAAACAGGATTTAAATCAAGTTACAATGTTGAAAGTTTATATGCTACAAAATCCTACTCAACTGGACCTAACAATGTTTTTATTTCTATAAATCATCATTATATTTATAAGAAACCTATTATACAAATATGGATTCCAAAATAACTTTTAACTAATATATCTGGACAAAAGGAAATTTTGGTACCAAAATCATTTTTGGGATAAAAGTTTTGTTATAAGAAACCTATTTTAAATCCTCCCACAAAACCATATGGTATCTAGAAAATGGATGATCTAGACACATGGATATTTAGTATTAAAACATTAATAATTTGGCTAATGTTGATGGTGGACATGTCAATTTTGGAAACAACGAAAAATGAAAAAATCATCAACCTTAGAAAAATTTGTAATTCTAAATAAAATATGAATTTCAAAAGTTTTATATATAGATAGATTAAAATACAATATACTTATCATATATAAATTGTGTGATGATGGATTTTATGTTAAATTTGAAAACAATTCCTATCATCTGTTTAATTATAAAAACGATTTAATCATTACTACTTTGTAGAATGAATATATTTATTGTATTGATTTAATTTTTTTCATTAAAACAATATTTCTAATTTAATTGACTTTAAGAAAAATTCTTGGAATTGACATAGGGCACTACTCCATTATGATATTCACTAACTTATAAAGATAACTAAGAAATGGTTTGTTAGAGACCTACCAAATATTGAATTCTCAAATGATAGAGTTTGTAATCCCCACTAAAACGGGAAACTACATAATATATATTTTTAATATAATAAATATGTGTCCACATCTCAACCACTTGAGTTAATTCAAATGGGCCTCTTTGGACCTTACAGAGTCTACAGTCTAGATGTAATAAACCATGTCCTTGTCTTTGTAGATGACTTCACTAGATACACTTGGGTACTAATTATAGATCAAAAAATTAAATCTTCTTCTTACTCTATTAAGTATTTAAAACTTTTATAAAACCTTAGTGGACATAGGACTGAGGCCGTAATGAGTGATCATGGTAAATCATTTTAAAATCAATACATTGACACATTCTGATCTCAAAAATGGATACAATCACAACTTTTATACTCCTAATGAAAACACCCTAAAATTTATGGAATAATAGAAAAAAAAGTTAATTTCATTAGAGTTTTTGTTTGCAAAAAATTTATTCTTAATAAAAATTATAATTTGGATTAATATTTATCCAAGAGCGTTGAAGGAATTTTTTATGTACTCAACTTACAGAAAATCCAATAGAATGTTCATCAAAAAGGAAAAAACAATAATGGAATATTATTACATCATGTTTGATGAAACCGATCCTAATGAAGCTAAGAATATATTACCAGAACTTTAGGTTTATCTTCCATCTTTAAATATCAACTCCAAAACCATTTGAATGCTCTATTAGACAAATAGAATGTACAACCAGTGATCCACCTGAACCTGAACAGGGAGAAAACCATGGACCTACCAACACTACTTTTTAGAGACACATTAGGACACATAGACTACACACTTTAGATGCAGCAATGGGAAAATTATATAGAGGTACACATACCATATCATCCCTGACAAATGTAATAGAACATAAATCATTTTTATCACAAATTTAACCTATGATCATAAATGATTCCACCAATAATAAATTCTGGTTAATTGCTATGCAAGAAGAAATTAATTGTTTTGTCAGAAACAATGTTTGGGAACTTGCTGCCTGATGTAAGATACATTGACTATTGGAACAATGTGGGTATTTAAAATCACGGTTAATGAATCTGGGAAAATAGTAGTAAATAAATCTATATTAGTTTCGCAAGGTCATAATAAAGAAAAAGGTATTGATTATTAAGAAACTTTTTCACATGTAGCAATACATGATTCCATTAGGATACTAATTTCCTATAAAGAACAGTTGGACATAAAAATATATCAAATAGATGTTACCAATGCATTCTTAAATATGTTTATAAGTGATGATGTGTTTGTTGAACAACTCCATGGATTTAAAAACACTCATTTTAAAAATCGTGATTTTTAATGAACTAAAGAATTGTATTATTTTAAAAGGTTATGAGAGATTTATATGATAGGCTTACCACATTCCTTATTTCAAAATACTTTTTCAAAAGGAATATCTAATCAAAATATATTTATAAATATACATTGAAAAGATGTTTTTATAGTTCAATTTTATGTAGATGATATTATTTTTGGATCTACTAATGATTTATTATGTTATGATTTTTCAAAAATTAATTCAAAATGAATATGAACTGAGATTAATTGGTGAAATCAAATTCATGGATGGATTTCATATTTTTTTGAATAATTAAGAAATTATTTTAAATAAATTTTTAAAACTAAATATATTTCAATGCTTTTTGTCCTGGAGAGTACCCAATCTTGTGATCCTCCCATGAGCACCACCTATTAAAATGACGCTGATGAAATTGGGAAATCAATGGATCAAACTAGTTATAGAGGTATGATTGGCAGTGTTACATACATAACAGCTTGTCGACCTAATATTATCTTCAGTGAATATGCATGTAATTACTTTAACGAAAATCTAAAATATTCACATATATTAGTTGTCAAAAGAATATTTAAATACCTCAAATATACTACCAATTTAGGATTTTTTGTGCCCAAGAGGGCATGTTTTTTTTAGTTAGTTATATAGATTATAATTTTTGTGGTTTAATGTTATATAGAAAAATAACATCAGGAACATGTCATATTTTAGTAAAATTTATTTTTTCATGGTGTATTATAAAAAAATATTTTGTTACAGTATCTACTTATGAAGCATTAAACATAGCTTCATGCAGTTGTTGGGCATAAATTTCACATATGAAATATACTTTACTAGACATCGGATACCAATTTAGATATCCACCTATTAATTGTGATAACACAAGTGCAATTAACATTTCCAAAAATCTAGTATCCCACTCCATAACAAAGCATATTAATGTAAGGTATCACTTTTTGAAATATCATTATCAAAAGGGTGATATACATTTAGAATTTATTTGAACTGAATACCAGCTAACTAATATATCCACAAAGCCTTTGAATTATGAAATATTCTAATATATCAAACATGAATTAGGAATGATAAACATTGTTTAATGAGTGGCCATTAATGATTCCCCATTGATGAGTTACTATTGATGTGTCACTATTGATGAGCCACCATTGATGAGTCACCATTGATTACTCACCATTGATGATTCATCTTTGACGAGTCACCGTTGATGATTCATTGTTGATGAGTCACCATTTATGGTTCATAATTGACGAGTCACCATTCTTGATTCACCATTGAATGAGTCACCTTTGAATGAATCACCGTTCCTATTTTATATTACTCTTATTTTTATTACCATTGCAATTTTCTTATACCAATTAAAATTTAATTACATTAATTTAATTTTTATTATTTTAGAATCTATAAATGATAAAAACATTACGATTACTCAAAATATTTTAAATTCTCTTACCCCTTGAAATCCCAATCATTTTCATTCCTTGTGAACCAATATTCCCTCTTCCTTTCTCTTAAAACCATCAACCTATTATAATGGACTATATGAATAGACATATCAAATGAAATCTAGAAGAAGTGAGGCATTTAAGTAGATTATGAGTTTTTTTAAGATGTTTGAATTTTGTTTTAGTAAAACAACATTTGGAGGACTGTGTAGTGGAAAAAAAGGGATTTATGTGCAATGGATTCCAACTTGCAATACGCTCGTGTAAAAACTAATAGGAAAACAACAATCGATGAACTGGTTTCCCTTGAATCATCGAGTGTATTATCAAATGATATTTTATGATTCTTATCAGAATACATGATTAATTTTGGGAAGATAGAATATATAATTCATAGGAGTATATATGGAGAAGAGATTCCATTCCCTTCTAGAGAATGTGAAAAATGTCAACAGATCCCTCAAAAAGGATTTTTTTGAAGATTTATAAGGAATTATATCTAATTATAAGTTAGAGGAGGCACTACTAGAATTAAATAGAGATGTAAACAAGAAAATTACAATAGATGTAGAGATTTATGGTGAGTTAAAGATATTATTTATGTTTGTAAAACATGTTTTATGTCCCAGAAAAGGGGACTTCAACACATTGAGGTTTCAAGATGTCAATTTTTTTATATATGATGAAGAAATAGAATAAATAAATATTTTTATATTTTTTATGGTCCACATGCATGAGATGTGTAATAACATATCTAGATCAAAATCACTCTTTTATCCCAGAATTATCACTTTTATTTTATATTCCAATGGTTATGTTAAACAAGGAGAAGAAGATGGGTATTAATGTGGTTGTTTTTGCCTATCCATATATATCTATAAAAAATTAATGTCCGTTGGAATCCATGGAAGGTATTTTGGGTTATGAATAATGAATAACTATATAATTATTTTAACCCTATTTATTACCCAACTAGAAAAAATGATATGGTGGATCTTGGTCTGTAACCAGATGAGATTCTGGAGTTTTTTATTTATGAGGTTTTTTATAAAAGAATTTCTAAAGAAGAATAAATTGTTTCATTTGGAGAAGGGATTGATCTAGATATCATAGAATCCTTACCAATAGTATCCAGTGATCATGTCATTTTTACATGACCAATAAATTTTTGAGAAAAAATATTACCTAAACATGGTAAGGAAGAGGGTACTAAAGGTTCTAGAGAATCTCAATATAAATAATCTACCACTGAGACCTCAAGTGAAGAGAGTAATGATTAAGGAAATGATTTTTTTTTCTAAAAGAGTAGATAAAGTGATCACCGATCTTGAAAAAAAGAATAATCATCCAGTGATGTTGATAAAGTTAAAGAAGATGAATTTTTTAATGAGAATGTAGATCAACAAGTTGATCAACACAAAGAAAATGTTTATTCTCCTGAGGTGAATACACATAATTATTCTAATCATATTCATCCCACCTGATAGTTATTTCAACATAAACTCTCTACACTGGTGATATTCATTACTATAGAAGAATGTCAAACTAGGGATGAACTGTTACCAGATATGCCAAAATTTCTCTCAAAGGAAATGGTAACCACAAGTGAGGGGGAGAAAACTCCCAACCCAAATGAGCACTTAGCTAAACAGGCTCCAACAGAATATGTGGCAATTTTTGAAAGGAATCAGAAAAAAATTATACCATCTATAATTGAAGGGGACCTGACTTCCTTTTCAGTAATTCAATCAGTTCTAGTAGATTAATCTCTACATACACACTCGTTGTAAATGAAATTGATTACTCTTGTTCTCTCATGAAATAAAGTTTGTCAAAGATCTCACAAGCCAAGAGACATTCCAACTATTCTCTATGTTGGATATTTAGTTAGAGGCATTGAATAAAGGGAGAAGCATCCTAGTTTTGTAAGACTTTGGATGATATAAAGTGATTCAGATGCTGAATCTAAATTGAAAAGAGATTGATTCCTATAAAATTATATAGATAAAGGTAGTGAGTTACAACCTTTCACTCCCATGGAAACTGAAAGGCTAGCTGATGATGCAGTATCAAATGAACAAGGAAATCTTTCCACTCCTTCAATAGAGTTGATTCTTAACATTGTAACCTCAGATTGATTATATTATTTATATAAAGATGTTCACAATGATATGGAAACCTTAAAAATGAATTTGGAATCCAAAATTTTAAAATTCTTAAATAATCAACCATCTCCTATTTCTCTTCATAATGAAGAGAATGTTTTATTTTTAGCTAATATGGTGATATCTCATATTCTTCCAATAGTTTTCTTTTCATCTTCCATTAATGGATGTTGAAAATAGAATATTTACATTCGAGGAAAAAAGTTTGAAATATTCAATGGAGGGTTTAGAATCACCTTTATTATATTTTATAGGTCCCAATTCTATGAAGTTGGATAGTTAGAATTTTATTAAATATTCTTGGAGAATAAGGTTTATTTATTTATTTTTGAATCTGTTTCCCACTTTAATTGTGGAAGAGGTCCATGTACGAACTGTTATTTTCATCCTTTCATCTTTATCTTATCTCTTTTTAGAAAAATGTTAATGAAATTACTTTACGTTCTTTTCATATATTTAATTTTATTACTGTTTTGATAATATAAAATGGGAATATAAATGGGTATTTTTCATTTTAATATAATAATATCTATATCTACTCTTTGTTAATTATTTATTTACTACACTATTTATAAAATTCCATGTTTTGTGATCATAAAAAGGGTGAGAGTGTTGGCACCTCCTTAGATGTAGTGTGTTTGACGTAACTTATTTTATCGACCACAAACCATTATTCATATATTAGTAATGTTTTCCTTATTGTATGATATAATTTTATATGAACATATTATTTATATAATATTTCTATTAAGAGTTATGTCAGGACACAGTTGGCTACAAGTCAACATTACAATGGGGATGATCTATCGCCAGAATCAAGTCACCATTACCGTCGGGATGGGCTACCATCAGACACAAGTCACTATTACCGCTAGGTTAATCCCCAATTAGAAGTGATTAACCACTACAACCAAAGGATTTACTATCAGTTAAGTCACTATTAGATGCCGAGTCACCTCCCTCACTTTTGTTACCCTTGTTTTCTAAGATCTTGGGTTTAAATGGTTTAATGGAAAAATATAATTCTAGATGGTTTAACCAAGTCTTTAAGACTTAGGAAATGATATACTGAAGATAGTGGACCTCCTTCAAAAAATGTTCTATATAATGATGATGGATATATTTATCTAAACATCACTGAACACTCCAATCCATCATTTTACTATCGATCATGAAAATTGTGAGATCAAAATTTTTAATTCTATTAATCTTGCTTATTCACATTATCTGAAGATCAATGACACAGAAGCACTGAACCCATTACCAATATTGATGGAGATAATAAATAAATATCATATGGATAATTCCAACACATTTCCATGATCCTCTATACTATTTTAATTTTCATGTACAAAGCAGAGACTCCTCAACATTCCTGATCAATGGATTACAAGCATACAGAACACATCAGACTAAGCTATTTCTATTTTGTTCTTTATGTTGTACTTTTGAGAAGTGTGTTTTTTTATTATTATACGACAAACACATTCTCATGTATACTATTGTAGAAATATTTTTATTCTCTTGTTCCTTAATCTTTTTTCCCACTGTGTTTGTAGAAGCGGTCCATATGTGACCTTTTCATTTTTCTAATTCCATATATAACTATGGTAGGGTATTTTGGTACCCTATTGGTAGAGGATCTTTCTTGGCATCCAAAAGACACATGATCATATCCGGGTAGGGGATATTTTTTGGGTTACTATAGAAGTACTGTAGAAGTACTATAGCCATATTGTAGTAGCGGCGAAACTATTGCAGCGGTGGCACTATAGTGGCGGAGGGACTGTACGAGAAATGTAGCGGTTGCAGTACAATCGAAGGTACTATAGCAGCACGAGTACTATAGTAGTACTATTCACCAAGGAGTCCTTTGGGACATAAAATGGGCTTTCAATAATTGTATTAATGACACTTGGCCTAGGGGCTTCAGGCTATATAATGGGTCTCCCTCTACCTAGTCTAAAGTGGACATTGCTTTAAATAATAAAATGAGGCTTCAAACCCGACCTTTTAAATATATATATGTATGTGTGTGTGTGTGTGTGTAAATGGATAATTAATGATATGGTATTTCTAAACCCTTATTAACTGAGAACTATTCACTCTTTATGAAATCTTTTAAAATGGTAGATCTTATATTGATCTTCTATTTTTATTAATAGTCCATTTTATTTACCAAAAATTTTATTGGGAACTCAATTCACCCCCTCTTGAGATACTCTCTTCCACCAATAGTGGTATATTGGTGGAAATGAAAAGTGAATTGTTACGTGATCAGTAGTATATTCAAGATTACTCCTATTTTTATAAATAAATATTAATGTATCGAGAAGATTGACAGACCATATTTATCATAAAAAAATTGAATTAATGGATTAATGGGTAGATGATAAAAAGGAAGAGATCAGTGAATATGCACAACTGAAAATAACTTATCTCAAATCATTTCCATATTATTTGTTTTATTAGCATCATACCAATGTATTATAATGAATGTATTGATATGATTGAAAGAGAAGAACATGATTAGGAAGAAGTGAATGATATTGACACAAAATAACCTTAAGAGAAGTATATATAATAATAGCATCACTTCCAACTATCTCATGAGTAGATATTCAATGAAAAACAAACTTATTTACATTAAAATTACATTCCTATGATGGATAAGTGGATAATGGACCCAGATTCCCAACTCAATGAAAAATGAGAATTGATTACTAAAATTGTCTCATGTTATTTCAAATTGAAATTCTATTGTATGAAACATTCTTTTTAAATATAATATAAGGATAGAAGGTATTGAAGAAAAATATGAAGAAGAGGTGATAAATGAACTGAAACACCATGAAATAAAAAATTCTGAATCAAAGGAAGAATAAATATTGATGGTTGGGGATAATAAGATGACATGTACTGACAACGTTGATATTCAAGAGAAATAAGATTAATGGGATTAACTTCTCAATATAGAAGAAGAATATTTGAGGACAAATGATGATATCATAAGTAAAAATCATGTGAGGAAGAAGTAGTTTTGGGAAGAGAGATAAAGAATATTTGAAGAAGTAATGGAATAAGATCATCCATCAAAAGAGTCAAAAGTTGAAAAAGTAGTTATGGATTTGGATAACTATAAACTATAGACATATTTAGATTTAGATTTATTTTAATTAAATTTTCCTTTAGTATGTAATCCACCAAATGAATTAGTCATGAATCACCAACATATTAGGAAGTAAATAACTATCTTTAATGCACATCATTTTCAGAAGTTGTTAAATCAATGATGGTTAATTTTTAATCAAGTACCAATTAGCTAACAAAGGTAATGTAAGATATCAATTACCATAAAAAATAGCTACAAATAGGCAACCCATATTTTCAAATTAATTTGTAGGAAATGGAATTATTAATTTTATTTTATTATATTAGTTTAATAAACCTCTCATTGTCCAATCACTTTTTCTATTTAGGTAGAGTATTTTAAATTTTAAAAGGGAATGTATGTTTACTATTCAATTTCAATTTGATGACGCACAAAATCAAGAAGTGGGAAGATAATGAAGTTCTATATACAAGACCATTTCACATCATGTGTCCAATTATAATTGTGAGTTAAATTCATATCATGAGATAACTATTCACTTCAAGAACCTTGGTCACACATAATAATATCATTCAAAAGAATCAATGGAAAGGGAGAAAAATTATTCATTTTTAAATTCCTACATCACTTTTTGTTGCTGCCACATGATTTTGACGAAGAAAAAAATAATGAAAAAATTAATTGAATTTTGTCATGAACATATTGAATTTGCTTCTACCTTCAATACATGATTATTTGTCATGCACTTATTATTCTTAAAGAAATTTTCACATTGGATAAGTATTTTGACAGGTGAAAAATTGGTAAATAAAATTATCATAAATAATGAAGATATAAATTTTCAATTTAAATGTCACTTTATTAAATCAATTATTATTTTCTGGATAATAACTACTAATACGATTAGTCTTCTAAATATTTATTATAAGAATCTTGCATTGAGTAAAATGATTATTTACTTTCCTTCAATTTCCTTATTCTTTGATTTTATGTTCCCATTCCCAATAGAATTTTAGACTAAATATTTTATATTTTTTCTAATAATATTACTTGAGTGAAACTTGGGGAATGTAAACCTAATTGAAGTTTAATTGTTATGTTTTAAAAGATATCATTGAGAAAAATATCTTTTGAAATGATTGAGGACTTTTATAGAGAATCCATTTATCTTTAGGCACACTTTTACATATATTATTCTAAGCCTGTAGCAACAATGGATTATCTTGTTAGGATTCATCTAAATTACAAGGTAGTATTTGTACTTCCTACCCCACTCATAATAATTGTTTAATATTCTATTAAATGAGTGTGGTGGAGGGGTTATTCATAGTGGATATGGGATGTTGTATATTTACTAGAGAGTGTAAGTTCTTAATAAGTGATTTTTGGGGAAGGTTTATATTTTCAATCATTATATCTCATTTTATATCCCTTGTGTTGTTCAAAAAATGGATTATAATGGAGTAGGTAAAAAATAACCATCTCTAGACCAATAATCTCTAAATCATATGTTATTAGGTGTTTTATTAGAGACATATCCAAATAAAAACATCTGAAAATAATAATTAAAGGATGAAAAATAGTTGTGGCTTGGAAGAATAAAAAATCACCATTACCAGACTGATGATTCATATTATATGTGGTTACGTGGTGGATGTGAGATTCATTCCAATAAAAATTTACAAATTTTCAAATAAAAAAAAGAGTTTTTAATTTTTCATTATGATTACTGAAAACATGATGTTTTGCTTTGTGCTGGGGGAATGCGATGATATTATATATTTGTACGGAGAATTTTATTTGAGTTTTTATTATAAATATCATGTATTACACTTTATGTTTTGGCCACATCCTTGAGAATTACTTGATATTTTACATCAATATCGACCCATCCTCAACCACACACTCATTTGATTTTGATTTCAAAGTAATCATGACTAATTGTTATAGTTTTCATTATAGTTATGAGAAGGTTGATTGATTAAATGACTATGGTTAAGTTTATGTACATGAGGTATGATAATATATCCATTAAACTTTTACATTGTGTATAGAGATAAAATATTCATATTGAGGTAAATACTAAAAGTCATGGGTGTTGATGAAAGGTTATGATCTGCATGTGAAACAAGTGAAATTTCTTGAATGGATGGACCCCTCATGTTTTGATGTTGAATATTTTCTTAAGGCTATAAAAAAAATTGGTTGATATTATTTGATTTCTCTCTTTAAGAAACATATTATATTGGTTTTATATGTGGTTCCATTGGATATTAAATAGTTTAACAATAAATGCAAGATTTATTTCATTGTCTTCTTTGTTCCTATGGAATGGTTGATGTTTTGAATAATAATGAGTAAATGATTAAATTTTGGGATGATAATGGAACATATTACATTATGTGAATCAATGTAGCATTTCTATATAAAGCGGTGATAAATATGAGGTGTCATATTGAATACAAAAGACTCATAGATCAATACAAAATGAAACAATGGATCCAAAAATTACATGATATATATAAAATGAATATTTAACATGATGATTTGATGATCACAGGGTTGTACAGAGGATTGAGAGTGAATAACTGAATTAGAATGTGGGTTTCAGCACTGGGAATACATGATTAACATTATAAATCATGTTTAATAGGTGAATATTTTACAATTCATGAAATAAGTACAAATCATTATTACTGAAAATTATAAAATGTGGAGAGATAATATTTTTCACAATGTGAACAAGTTTTAGATATTGAAACGTACCAAATACTCCCTAATATGATGTTTTTCATGTATATTTTTAAATTAATTCTCTAAGATGACACCAAAAGACCATTTATCATCATTTAAGACAAGAAAACCCCTAAGAATGACTTAAAATATTTTAAATATGGGTTTATACAAAATGGAAAAGGATTGATTTGTGGAACATGGACATTACTCATGGGATACTTCCATTAAGGATTTTTCTAAGAGTTCATAATAGATAGGTTTTTTGGTATTGATTTATTTTTTTCCTATTATCTTGTAAATTTTAGATAATTATTAGTTTTATTCTTTTCTATTCCCTTTATTCTATTTCTTATATCCTCTCTCTTATGTTTTTGGGTTTATTTTTAATTGGAGATCACATCAAAATGATTTGATAAACCCTAATGGTAGAGAAGAATCAAATAAACTAGGTATATACCATTGTTTTCATTTCCCTATTCCCTTGTGCAACGATTTATTTAATTTCCAACATGATAAATGTAATTAATTCTCCACCACCGCATTGGATTATTCTTATAATTATATGAAATAATCCTAATTCATCATATAATTTTTATTTATATGGCCATAATTAATATGGACTCTATAGTGGAGTGATAGGTATATTCCATTTTCTTTTGATAATATTAGATTTTTGTGCTACCAATGAGTATTATTATTTTTTAAGTGTATCCAAATTTTATTTTTAGAAAGAAATCTCTTAGAAACTGATTCCCCATATTATTATTAATTAAATACTTTTTTATTTTATATAATTTTAGTAGTTTAGTGTATAAAATCTTTTAAATCAGGACAAACCAAATTTTGGTTGAGTTTTTTCAATTCTCTATTACCCACTCTCTATGGTTTTTACCCTTTACTACTGCTATACTACTCCATTATAGCATGGTTTTTTTGGTTCAATATAAGTTTCTATATTAATCATGCCTGAAGGATTTGATTATATCCTTTAGGCGTATTAGTCATGAAACCATAAAATTAGTTCTTGAATTAGACATTAAAAAGGAAATAAAAAATAAATTCCATTTGGGAATATAAATGTTGCCATACTTTGATCCTCCAGTGCAATTGAAATTTGAGGAAACTAATACTATCCACCACGAAAAGAATTTTTAGCATTACAAAATAAATATTTAAGAATTTAAATAATAAAAATAAGTGAAATTTTATACCTTCTCATTACATCATCATTCTTCTGGTAATAAAATTAAACATTTCAACATACGATAGTTTAGATATATATTTAATAATTTATCCCTTTCACGAATTTCAATCTTCCATTATTTAAAGCATATTTTAGTGTGCCCAGTAAGTCATTATTAGATGAATGGTATATTATAAGATCATCCAAGAGGACCAAAAACATTTTTTCAATAATTTATTTATATTATGTGTCAATATCCTCTATGGGTTTCTTGATTTGTTTTATTTTTCTCATTGATTATTCAAAGATAGTGAAAAGGGATGCGATAATACCTTTGATATCAGTGATTCTACAATATGGTACTTCATTATCTTGATTTTACATTTTATTGAGATAATTTTCCTTCTATAGAGAATTTTCAACACTAAATTCATATATTAATAATCACTATATCCCTATTAGAAATACCATATATTACTCAGGAGTTATTTAATGTCCAATTTTAATTATTTCATAATCTAAAGAATTATTTCTCATAAAAATTCTCTTAATTATTATATAACATGATAATCCACATAATGTATGATATTTACACTATTATCATAATTTTTATCAATTTTTACAACATTTAGTTCCATGATGTTCATTTCACCATCAAAAATAATTTCAATTAGTTTATATTTTAATTTTGTATTAATGTTTTATTTTTAGTTGTTGGGGTCCTCTTTATGATTTAATACTTTCAACAAGTCAATTTAGTCCATCTCCCTTATAACCTGGTACATCCATTCTCCTAGATTCAAAAAAATAAAAACTACTCATTGAATATATTGGTTGACCAAGGATTATCCGTACCTATCCTTCTTCCACTATATAAAAGATAGAAAAGTAACCTATGAAGATAAAAATTATATCTTTAATTAATATTTCATTGAGTACACCAATATGTAACATGATGGATTAGTACCTTATTTGAATTGAAACTATAATTGACCATGGATTTTTTATCCTGATATTCTGGAAATATTAAAATGATATTACATTGACACTTTCCCCAGAATTGAAATGGGTTTCCCTACAATATAATGATCCAAATATAAATGGGTTGGAAATGTTACCCTTTTCATAATGTTGGGGTAGGTCAATTTTTTGAAATAAACTCGACTATTAATTTCTTGGAGATATCATTTTAATTTCAACTCCCTATATATTTCTTTAGGATTTCCTTAAGAAACATAGTGTGCATCAGTAATTTTGAAATTTAATTAGGGAAAGGATTCCTAATTTTTTTTATTTATACATATCCATAAATTTCATATACTGTGAATAAAACATTACCAACATGGATCCTCTCTACAATGAGAAGAGGTGGCCGATTAGGGTATACATTAGGTTTCATTGATGTTTTCTTCTTAGTCCTTATGGAATCCTTCTAAAAATCCTTGCTCATTTCCTTTATTATATCCATTTTAATGTTTAATTCCTCAAACACCGTTCCCTTTGAATCACCATTCCCAATAGTGACTTTAGAATACATATTTCATATCAACTCGTCAATGTTATTTAAATTTCCTCAACCTTATGAACCTTAATATTTCTTATTCATGTAACATGTAGTCACTTAAAAAGTTATTAAAAAAATTTCCCCAAATATTGGTTTATATTCCATAAATATGATTTATGAATTTTGAAGGGTTTTTAGGGTATTTTAACATTATATCCACATTGAAAATATACTACCTTTCATTTTTATGTACTTTGGGAACATTGACTCTAAAATGGCTTAAGACAGATCATCTTGAAATTTGAACTACTGTGGTGGGTGATGTCATTCATTCACATTCAGGATTAGAGGTTGAAATTGTTTAAAAGTAATGAGAGATAATTTCTGACATTTTGGAAAAAATGTTATTCATTAGAAAAGAGTAAAATTTTTAGCTATTACATATTTTTTATATCATTGGTTTTGGTTCACCAAAATAAATCATTACCTATATTGATTTTAAAAAAAATTCTTTGATGGATTTTAACCTATAATGTTGACTTCCATCATTTGGTTCTATTTAGTTTGACCTTAGAGATCTTGAAATTGATTCGGTCATACACAGATCTCTTATAAAAGTGTTTGCTTTTTATTTATTGGTGATTCAACACTTCTTATCACAACCCATACCCACTAAAACCCCATATGAGCCCTTAGAAAAGACAGATGTGATCCTCTGAGCTTGGCATCAATAGGCCACATGTTGAAGACTATCAGAAATAACATAAAACATAAAATAATGGAGATACTGATTTCATTTAATTTTAGGAAATATACACCAATAAACACCATTATTATAAATAAAAGAAAAATCCCAAATTCAAATAATAAATAATGTGGTTTTTATTTCATGTTGAACTAATGAATAAAATATCCTATGAAAATAAAAAAACTCAAAGGTCGTAATAGATGAAACTCCATTCCCATTGTCATATGATATTTATGTCATTCCTAATCACCAATTTCAACATATTAATATATAAAAAATGTATATAGAAATATGGGTGAGAATAAAAATATACATAAAAGGTTATTCTCTAGAATCACTTATGCTAATATTTAATACTCAGGAAAAAACCTCATAGAAGAATTTGAAAATATGACTCATATCCCATCCAGGTATAAATAAAAATCCATAACATCTACGTATACTCACGCAACATTACTAGAAATATAATATAGTAAAATAAGAAAATATATTGGTTGAGTTACCTAACACCTATTTCCCAAAAAATATAGTCACCATTACATCATAATGATAAATATATTAATACCCCAATCTCTCCAAATAACCACATACTACAACCAAAATACATATCCACATAACTCAACCACATTCCATATTTTCATAACATAGCCACATAATACATCCACTTACAAAAAATTCTAACTCATTCCATACTCCTAACAAAATAAATTTAACACCACCATGTATTGAAGGAATAAAATAATGCCTTGAGTAATCAACATTTTATTTCACCGACATCTTGGATGTTGGAGGTTCAATCTAGATCCAATGCATCATATGGGTATCTTCTAGGTTATTATACTTGAGGTGTGTGTGTATAAAATTATAAAACATAAAATGGTATATAATAGATCATAAATCCCTTCTTAGGGAATACATTCATTTTGAGTCCCTCTATAACCAAAACACATTGACACACCATAACTCCTACAAATTAACAACCATTTACTTATAATAAAAGAGTCCATATTACATGTATAATATCTTTTTATGTCAAAATAAAAACTCAATTATCCTCATGATTAATATAGGTTGGAATAAAATCAGGGAGTGGAAATCAATAATGGTGTGAAATTATCTCCCCATTGGTTTAATAACAAATTCTCAATGGGGTATATTCCATTGAAGTCATGAAGAAATGCTCCCACGAATCGTGAAACATAAACTTTCAATAGTGAATGAATATGTGATATAAAATGAAACAAAGTACACATGATAAAATCTACCAACCATCATACATAATAAACAAGTCTAAAAAACCCAAAAACAGAAAATTAGAATGTGACACTATGAAAAGATGGAAGATACAAGTAATCAGTATGTTGAACAAAGCTATGTTAGAAAAAATATTTCCATTCATGTATGAAATATCACAATAAAAAAATAATATATATCCCTAAATAATCATCCCATATTCCCTGAAGTGTTTGGAAGTTGTCTCATCCAAAATCTATAATTAGTTTGCGGCCAACTCCCATACCCTGGTATTTTTCCTTTACTTATGAAAAGACCCATGTCAAGAGGGAAATTTCCTGGAAAATAATAGGCTATGAGTGGATCCCTATTCCTTAACCAAGTCTACTGTGGGTTATTTACTAGCACCAAGTAGGAATATCACACATGATTAAAGGTCGTATCTTAATTCTCATGCATACAACATTGATCTTTATGTAAGACAAAATAATATCGGATGGATAAATAAATAAAAATAAAATGTATACAATGCATGAATCATATTCTAGGATCTATAAAAATAAGAATGTAATAATAAAAAAAATCTTAGGGAATATTACACTCCTAGTATACAAAATGAAAAAGTATAAATAAAAGAAATGGGAAGGTCCTCACAGAAAATTGCATCTAAACTCGAATGATTATTTTCACCATCACGTCATTGTAAAAATGAGCCAATCATTACTACATCCACTAAGGATTACACTAGATTTCTATGGTTAACAAGACACACCATACCCATTTACACCAATAATATCCATAAATGTGTGCTGACTGCACATACACAACATTTTTGGGCACATATTTCGTGTATGAATGAGTACAAACATATGTAGTAGGATGATGAAAAAAATAATAATTCAGTTAAAATGTATCCAAATTTGTGTAAACAACCAATAGTAATGATTGTAAGATAAACTAGATATCCTTTGAAATAAGTATTCTCACGAACTTAGAGAAGTTTTAGTCATCACAAGTCAAACCCTTGATGAAATCAACCTCATGATAAACTAGGTTTTATCATGGTATTAATACTAATTAACATAACATGTAGTTTTTAACCAAGTTGTATATCATGTATTGAAGCCTACTAAGGGGTTTCAGATGAATGATGTGTTATTTAGTATCTCATATTCCCATCCACTTTTTAAATCCACTAAACCTCTAAAATGGACAAAAGAGGGGCCTCACTAAATTAATCACATCAGAAAAAACATAAAGTAGTATGATGAATATGATTTTTTTGTGTTAAAATTTATGAATCTAGGAAAATAATTCTCCCCTTAACCCAAATAATTTGTTTGTAGGGGGATAATTAACCCCTATAAACATAACCACATAGGATACAATCAACCATACATCACCATACTAAAAAATTAGTGGACGAATCACACCTTAATGAGTAGAAGTTTTAGCTATGTAGAGGGTAACCGATCTAGATGAAGGACTCTTTTCATTAGTATCACACAAATTGAATGAAGTAGTTGTGGTAACACAAAACAATTTGAGGAATGAACATTGTTTATGGGGGTAGTTATCACTAGATGAGGGGGTGGCATGAATACCAAAACACTCTGATAGGAATTCCTAAACCGTGTCACCCATTAAAAAATGTTAAAACATTCAAATACCTACCATACATTTCACATTTCCTTAAATGACAGAACAGAACACACCTTTATTATTTACATGAGAAAAATAGTAAGGAAAATATATTAATTTTTTGAAAACTTGTAGTATATAAAAAAATTTCATTGTATCATATATGAAGTTATACATGTAATGGGAATCAAGGATATTGATATGATTCAAAATTACTTATCTATTATTGATCCAGAATTTCTCATATTGTTTTCTAATTTTTGAATCCATATACAAGTTGTACATCAAACAAATTAGTAAAAATCACTAGCAAAAAAAGATTAATAATAGTATTATTATTATTATTATTAACATAAAATATATAAAAATTTAATATTGGTAGGTATTAATCATGAATCCCACCATCTCCACTTACATGCATGTTATGAATTTTGGAGAATAAACATCCCACTTTCATTGATAATTCATAATCAATATATAGGAGGAGACTAATGCATCCCAACTCCCTTTATCATACACACACCACCCCTACCTTAGTGAATCATTAATTTCAATAGTATTATTTGAATATTTATATGTTTCCTTAATATAGATCAGCAAGACCAAGTATATGTCTTTTGTAGAAAAATCCCACCAATCACTTCACCAACCCTCACACATTCTGACATCCTTTTTTTAATGATCATATAAAATTCAAAGACTACCACACCTGGGTGAACTTCCTTCATCTCATGGAATTACTTAACCCTACCACACTAACTTCAGTTTTCTAATGCTTAGGTCAATGGTTGTTTCCCCCGCATGAGTGGAATGAATAAAATGAGATAATAAAGAGTGGGAGTGTAATTGAGGGAAAAGGATAATAGAAAAAATGTTCTAATGTTGTTCATCATCAGAATAATGAGAAAATTTATAATAACAGTTTAATATTAGGGATCAACAAGAACACAAGACAAACAAGGGTCATTAAAATTATTGAAACCAAAAGAATTTATCAAATATAAAAGGTTAGATATATACCAGACATAATCCATAAATGAGAAGTAACTAATTTATTCAAAATAATTACAACTATTTATCCCAATGAACCAAGAATGGTATAAATCATAAGGCCCTATATTGTGTAATAATGTCCAATTAAAAAATACATTCATCACCCAAGGTTTTCAATATCATAAAGGGAAAAAATTCTAATTTATCTCCATGATAAATCATTGATCACTCCATGATTTGATCACATTCCCCTTCATCTCTCATTCTTGGTTTTCTGGTAATGGAAATTGAAAAACCAAGAGTAATGTCATGAGAGTGATTAAAGAGAGTGGTTGTAGGGTTCTTTATTGAATAATTACATAAATTAGATTATTTAATTAAATTTAATTGTCTAATTAATCCATCTACGAAATAGAAAACACTAAAACACAAATGTGATCAAAGATTATTATACCCATATGGTGAAAACTAATACTAGATTTAATGGTGGTCTTATATTTCTCAATTGAGAACCATTTTATAATATATAATCATTTTAGAACCCTTACAAAGGAATTAGATATAATTTTTTTTGTAATTAGTATATTTATAATGAGGCCCCACCTAGCTCACAATTCTACTTTACCTCAAACCAAGGGTAAACACCACATAGAAATAAATAAAATAAAATTTATATTTTAATGAGGTCATCTGTTGTGTAATTATACATTTTTACCCCTGGAGTGTTCCAAAGGGTTGAGAACTCAAAATTGATCCATATCCTAATAGGGCAATGTTATGATTCACTATACCATCACCAAATTAAACTTTTTTTACTAAAAAGGAATCAACTAGAGTTCCCCAAAAATAAATCATTCTAAATATCCTCTTAGGTAAATATACCAAAATTGAACAATGATTTATCAGGTATAGAAGTCCAATATCTTGGAGAACTCAATACTCAACCAACATAAAGGGTAAACAACAATTTTCATTACTAATGGTATCATATTAATCTCATATCAAAGTAATAATTTTAATTGAAAAATAAATCGACTCAAAGTGATTTTTTTCAATTCTGAACATGCAATAAATTCCACACCCATGTGTCATTGATATACATGAGATTTAAGGAATTCAAAATACCATTGACATCTGCCAAGAATTTGTCTATTAAGAAGGTGATTTCTGGTGGGATCAACTCACTCTCCACCTTTAAGGACTGTTATAATGGTTACATTTCGAATAAAACTATTCATGATATTCAAAAATACTAATATACTCATTATATTTAATTCTCATACTAGTGATGTTTCAAAGAATTTGGCTCCCTCAGACCCACATGACATTTTCCATCATCTATTGTGTTTAATAAACCACCACCATTGTCAAAAGATCATACCACATAGGATAAATAGTTTTTTTCTAATCAATAATATTTAGGAGAATAAAAAAATTTCATCCTAATTGTGAAAAAATACCACATAAAATATTTATAATATCCTGTTGTATTGTTGTATCACTTCTGTTAAATAATTTGATGATCACATTAAGTAAAACAGTAAAATCATCAAATTTCATGAAATCAAACCAATTTTGATTAGGTTACCTAATGTGCAATAATATAATGAATTTTTTTTCCATTTAGTGAAACTTTACATTTAGGAAATATACCATTGAATTTCACATTCAAAAACATAATATACCAATAACCATAATCTCACAAGACAGAATCTACCCCCATTACATAAAAATATTTGAAATTTCATGGGTACACCTATAAAGGTCATCAATTTATTTCACATAGTGGTTCATAGCACTATATAGAGGTTCCACTCAATATTTATAACCCAAAAATTTGTATCAACACCAATAAAATTCTAATATCAACCTTGGGGAGTAGAAAATGTGCTCCTCACACTCTAAACATGGATTTATTTTCTATATATGTCAACTACCAAAACAATAATGTTTTTCTTTTAGAATAAAAATAACCATGAATTCAATTACATGACGTCTAACATGAATCCCAAAATATAGATCTCACCCTTTTATAGGTTACACTAATGATTCTAATATCATGTTTTGACAAAATAAAGTACTTCAAATTCCAATCTGGTTTCTCCAAGAATAGATACATTTAATATATTTTTCAAAATTCTTATATATTTCATAATGGTGGTCATAATTCCACTAATCATTTTAATAAATTCATCCTCATAATTTATGTCCATAATCATTGTATCCTATTATCAAGGGTTAACCATGATTCATCCTTGAAAATAATATGTGCATTCCTCAACATTTTATGGAAGTTATTTCATATTCGGTTAACTTACAAGCTGAAGTACACGACTACATCTTGATGGGTAACAATATATATCTTTCTTAGGGTGGGAAAAGCATATGACACTTGAGGTGACCAAACCACCTACTAGGGGTGATCCTAGCATCATTTAAATAGCTTCTCATCACTATGTAATTTTTTACTGGTAAAAAATTTATATCAGTATGGGGAACATTGATTCTAATATTTTTAGTGTGGAAATCACATTAAATAATACAATATACACTAATGATAAAAAGAACATAACAGAAGAAGTGACTGAAAGACGGTTTAAACCCCCAGAAGCTACCTAGTAAATGATGTTATAGCTAAGGGACCCACTAGAATATTCAACATATGAGAATCTAATTCATAAATAATATATCACATATGAATTATTTATTATGAGATTTCATGATTAATGGACTTGAATAGTTCACTAATCTATACCGACTGATGCATTACATAATCTATCCATCACACACATCTTCTTAAATATTTGACTATAAGCAAATCACAACTGATAGAGTCCAAGAAAATTTCGGTGTTCATAAGATATTATCAATGTTCCATCCATCTCCAACTACATCAATTAATCATGCTCACCCACCAAATAGTTTCATGGTATGAATATTTTCTAATAATTGAAATATGTCGGGTGATATTCCTATCTCCAACACGGTGGTTCATCCACGACACCAATAAAGCGGTCAAATGAAAAAACTATATCCTTCCCAAAAATTCATTTTACATTAAACAAATAATATTAATTCTAAAAATATTCTATTTGGGGAATATGTAATTGGTGGGGTAATATGAAAACACAACAAAAACTTAACCAATTTTCCATCTTGTTCTTTTCTAGAACCAATATTCTTGAAATATCATACCTTGAACCCTACCTTGTGAACTCATCACATTTTCTATGCACATGAAGGTAATTTAACAAGGCCACAAAACCCTATAGAGGGTAAAAATTCCTTAGATAAGGATTTATCCTTCATAATATCTCAAATTGTATCAATAGTAGATATGACGGTCATTGTTTTGGGATAGACGTCATCCATTGTCATCTCAATAGATTTATTTGTAAAAATTGATGTTATAATCATCATTTGGTTTGTGAAATTTTTTAAAAAAATTATAAATATTAGTCAGAGAATCCATATAAATCCCCATCTCCATAGGATCAGTAAAATATTTATTATATAAATTCTCTCAATATATCCAACTATAGATAATTTCATTCCACTTAGAAGACACTATCATATAGTACAAAAGGAAGCCTTCAATAAATATGAATTGTTGTTAATCATTCCTAGATCATAGGGTAATTTTATCTCTCTCAATTAGGTGTCAAACATATTACATCCTCACCACTATATAATTTTAAAAAATAAACCATTCCATATTATATATAACATAACAGAAGATAGTGGAGCACAACAATTGTGTATATAAAAAAGTAACCCCCGCCAATTTCATATCATGCATACTAGATGTGTGTGTAACAGACCAATCTCATATATATAGAATATTTCTATCATAATAGTTTCGTACACTGTAGAGGAGGGTAGAACACACTGTATAACTATATAAAATAGATGACACTACCTATAAAAGGAAACCATGTTGGTGGGTGTTGAATATATTAGTCATATGAATAAAAAATATCTTTATCCTAGTAGAATCATAGACAACAGATTAATATTGATAATATAAATAAATAGAAATTATGATGCCTAGAACTAAATCCATTTAACTAAATTGGTCGATGATAGGAAACCCAATCGTGGGTACAATTTTGTAATGACCCCACATCAGAATCATGAAATACATACCTAAATTGATTCCTCCCATAATTATCAATAAAAATAATGATAAAAAAATATTATATAGATATTTAACTCTATAAGAAAATATAAATAAATGATCCATTCCAAAATGACAAATGTATTGTTTCCAAAAATAGGGTTTTTAGTGTATCGAGTTAACAAGAAGGCTATGAAAGCCTCAACGAATGAATATGATGAACACTGCATGATCATGGGGTTACTGTGAATTAAATTTTAACTAAAGAGATAGTAACACTATCTCCCTTTATTTCAATCCAACTACAAATGAAATATCACCCTTGACACCATTCCTTAGTAAAACAAACTCTAATACTAATTTTACAAAAATTTATCCATAAGTTACCCATTCAAATTGATTATAAAAATATAGTAAAACTCAAATCCCATCTACAATAGTCCATGATATGGTTATTATCACCGAGTAAAAGTATAACCCATGATGGGAGGCCTTCTTCTAATTCAATTTCATATAACACGCTTCTCCACATATGAATTAATAATGCAAGAAAGATAAACAAAACCCAATAAAATACACATAATAAATGAATAAAAATATAGGATCCAAAAAGATAACATTTTTCATAATACAAAATGATGTCGGGAAAAAATACATTCCCAACATCTAAATTGAAAACTGATTAAAAGAGATGAAATAATATGATCATCATAGAAAATAGGTTCGAAACTCAAAGACCACTCGATACCATTGTCTCATTGTACCACTAACCAGATCAAAATTTCATCCACTATGGTCTTATATAGGAATCATCTCTGAAAAATACTCACCATTTCCATTCCAAACATGAATATATCTAACCTATATTCTATCGGCACAAACATAACATGTTTGGGAACATAATCTATAATGTGGTTAGTATAATAATATTCAATAGGGAATCCTATATAACATAAAGAAATCACAATGTAAGAACTCATCTAAACGATAATGAAATGAATTAGAATAACTAGGAGGAAATTGAACACGATAAACAAAATACACACTCCAAATAATATACCAAAGAACCCATAGGAGTTCTAGTCATCATAGCTCCAACCCAAAAAGGTCCAAATTTCCAGAGAAAATATGGTTTCTCATGGTATCAAAATTAACCAACATAGCTAAGAGTCGATAACCTAATTGTATGTTAATTTTCAAAGATAACTGAGTGGATACTCTTGAATTTTTTTAATGTATCCAATTTTCTATACATTTAATACATTTATGTTGTCATAAATATTTTTAGAGTACATCCCAATAAAAAATAAATTAAGTGTTTTTATCAAAGAGACTCTACATCCAACTATTCAAGGAATCTGATACTAAGTATCCATTCTAGAAACCAAAAATGGAATATATCACTTAACTTTTTATAGATTACAATTCAGGGAGTACGAAATTTTACATACATAATCATCCATGATATGTGAACGCTTGCTCCGCCACATTGAAACCATAATGGAGGACCAACATCTTGGTTAGAAAAGGTATCAGTAAAGGGGATCTCCTAGTTCATAAGGCCATATAAGGTTCATCATTTAAATTTCCTGGTAAAAATATACACATGAAACAATAAAAATAACAATAATAATATAAATATTAATACAATTTTTCTTATTAATAACATAAAACATATATAATATTTTATAATGTAAGGGGTAGAATAACTCATACCTCCTCCATTTTTCATGAATGCACCATCCCTTCCAAGTTTCCACTAATCTTTCTACAGTATTAATTAATTTATTTATTCTTATTTATTTCATGCACAAATACTGGTCTCCAATTACTAAATTCTACACACCTAGATAGGATGTTCAAGTCATAGCATCAACATTCTCCACTATTGACATCTACCTTATTCCAATCACCTAGAATGCCAACACTGCCTCACTATAGAATCCTTTCAAAAGATATTGGTCCCCTGACGATCCATCTCACATACCACCACTATCTGAGGCTCCTTAATTCACTCCACCCAAGGTATAGTCTCTGTTCTCTTAAGCCTCCACTAACCAACATCATCCAGTGATAATGTTAAAGGTTATCACCCACTCATGATTGGAATGAAGTGATAATGATAATGAAGAGTGGGGGATTAATAGAGAGAGAAAGAGACAGAAACAACTATGCCACTATTATTCATCATCAAGAGAAATAACAATGTTTGAATAATGATCCAACATGGGGGTTCACCAAGAACACATAAAAATATAAAAGTCACCAACATTTTTGAAACAATGATAATTTGATTAAAATTGAAATTCACTTATATTATAGATATAATATTTAATGGGGAAGAAAATAAATTCAACTAAATTATTCCAATTATTAAAAATAGTAAATAATTAATGAGATAAATAAAAATTACATATCTTGTTGTACGAGAAAAATGATTCAATCTACTATTGAACCAATTTTGTAGCCATCAAAATAATTATAATTCAACTTCTTTTTCAATATACTTCAGTAATGCTATCATGATCCCATATCCATCCCATTCCACCCTATATATATATAGATTACATCAGTGTCTATAGAATACCCTATATAAGATTCATGAAAAGGGTTAAATATTTGGTTCTAGTGTTTCTCTATGAATCGCTAAATTATTTAAATAAACATAATTATTTTATTATCTCATCTCTGAAATATATAACTCAAGAACACTTATAAGAACAAGATTATTTCACTTTTACAGAATAAAATCTTTATCGAATGCAACTATAGTCTAGGTGTTCCAATCAAATACCATATTCAAGGGGTATAAAAATTTTATAAAAATTATATGTATTTTTCTTAATACAAATATTTTTTAGTTAAAATATTTTTATTTAGGCCCTTTTGGGATCAAAATTCTTTACTAAAACATCTCGAGGTTTATCACCACACACTTGAAATAAAAAAACTGTCAAATTAATTTTTTTTATGTCCACAATCTTGGGTAAAATTTCAATCATAAACTTAAATATGTCTCATGAATTTAAAACTAAAAATCCATGCTATGTTTGGAATAGTTAACATTTCTGTCACTAAAACCTGGGTCATTGAAAATCAGTATACACACATCCTGATAGGAGCCCCAATAAGATTTGAGTATAATATAAGAAATCAGTGGTCACCAATTATACCTAAAAACCTATCATAAACATAATCAAATATGTAATCATAACAATGATATAAGATTAGATAAACAAGGAAAACAATATTCTTTAATAATTAGAATTGATAACCAAATTAATTAACTCCCTATAACTGGAGGGTCTGTACCTATCAAATATACATTATGCTTAATTTGAGATTTGAGATTTACTATATCTAAATTCTAGTTGAAACACCCATCCCATTTTTATAAATATGTAATAAATTAGAGTAATAGATGTTAACCCTATCATCATGGGTTATGGAAACGGGGTTTGGTTGAGTATGTTGTTGAGAGCCTATCCCATTATATCAACCTCACTATTATAAATAAGTTCACCTAAACTGCATTCATACCCACATAATATACCCTCTTAATCATAATTCAAGAACATTAGATATAAAAATAACAAACATTCCATATAGAATAATTTATTTCTAATATAATATTTTTAGTAAATATAAAAAAGGGAACCATCTGGGGAAATTTTCATTAAAATGAAAATAATTAGTTAAAATATAATTCACTAAGCCCTACAACATTTATATCCAATCTATTAAATAATATATTACTAAGAATGAGTTGTCATAAAAATTAAACTATATATTATTAACATTGGGTATAGAGAAGAATATTTAGTCACCACTTGAATCCTTGGGTATACATAGAACCAAAAGATATTTTATTCATGAACCATTATTGACAAGTATGTTGTAATCAAGGATGTTAATCAATTTAACACCCTGATATCACCAAATAATAGAATTTGAGATATCCCAATTAGAGGATTATTTTAGAAATAGAATGATCCAACTAGAAACACAATTTAGATAATGGTTGTTTCACCCGATTTGATAAAAATAATGGAATTTAGGGGATTAATAATGTTCCATGAACATTCACTATCACATAAAAGTAATAACAACCAATCAGATCTAGAACAAAAAATGTATTTGAGGTAGGATTAATGTAGGATGAGGGTAGAATGATTAATGGAGACTAAGGGTAGAATGAAAGGAGCTCACAAGAACCATTATTTATTGAAAATGGGATTAAATATCCGAATGTGGAAAACTAAGGGGTAAATAATAGATTTGAAAATATTAATTTACAATTTTTTGATGAAATTATACCAAGGAACCTACTAAGTACTCATTACTAAATAATCAAGTACTTACTGGTTCATGAAAAAACCAATTGTACCCTAGGAGTCCCATTAGGTGTACTAACCCAGGTAATGCTAATTACAAATTAATTCCATACCTTATTAATATTCATTAATTTGTTTTTATAGTGTTATATTAATTATAATATTATTATCAAATTTTTTTAAAAAATAAAGTAGTTTTATTCTTACTAATTTTGGTTACATTTATTACATGGTTTTATATAAAGTATGCCTTGAAAATTATAGATTTTAAATTTGAAAAACTGACCTCCATTTTTAATATAATTTAGTCAAAATTAGATTATAGTGATTTTTAGGGAATTTTTTTTAAAATTATTCATTTTTGAGTGAATTATATAAATAAATTTTTTTAAGAAATACATATTTTTCTCTTCAGTTTAGATGATATCATTTTACATTGTATATATTAAAAATTTTATTAGTTTCTTTAGATTAATAATAATAAAATTAATTTAATTGGAATCAATGTGACACATTAATTTGGTATAAAAATATTTTTATACTTAAAATGTATTTTTTTCTTCTGAAAACCCATTTTTCATCGTCTGTTGTGCATTAATTTTAAAATACATTTTATCAACTTATAGAAATTGATTTTCGTAAAAAATATTATTTTCAATAATCCTATTAAAAATTTTAAATATTGAAACTTTCATTTTCTATCATTATTAATAGTAACATTAGTAAACATGTTATTTACCAGAGTAAGGACCAATTTGGTTAAAATGGTTAAAACTAAAATGATAAGGGTTATAATGGCCAAAATATTTTTATAAATACTATTGGATGTAAATATTTTTACCGTATAACATCTATTATTATAATATAAGTCAATTTTATCCATTTTTATTAAATAAAAAATTTATTCATTTTAAAATTTAAAAAATTTCAAGTGTGACCTCTTCCACATTAATAAAAAGGTACCCACTCTCCACTCTTATCCACACTTAAAGTGCCTCTTAGGTAAGAAAAAACCGATCTAAATTACACCCTAAAATCCTTCCATAAGTCTTGATATCCTTGTTTGACCAGAATACCGAACATGGCTATATTTATGTATAAACCTATATAGGTTCTTTGAAGAAAAAGTATTGTTCTTAACTAAGTGTTTACATTAAATTTATCCACTGAATCTATCTGGTCGTCTTAATCCACACTAAAATAATAAAATAATAATATCCAATATAATTAAATTATAATATGTTTATGGTATGGCCATTTTTAATCTACATAACAACATAATAAAAAATAAAAAGATTTCTCATCCATACATGTAGATTACCACCTCACAAGATGATGTATTCCAATTTCCATCCCTGAATCTTATATTTGGTAAAAATGAGGTATCAAAATGAATTAATTTGATATATATGATATATTTTTTTTATAATAGTAAATAAAATTTCTACATCTTTATTTCCATTTAATAAAAAATAAAATCATAGGTTCTTGTGTACATGCATACTATAGCCTAACCAAGTTATCTATTTTATTTGTTGTCATAGTCTCACATGGATTGATAATATAGATAAATTTAAAGAAATAATAATATATTTATGATATAATTTTAACTATTTAATGATATATTAATACATACCCTCTATACTACATATTTGTTGAAAAAATGAAACATCGCTCAAGAATATATACGACCTACCCTCTCAATTATTGTAACATAATTTATTTTTTATAACAACCCTACATGGTAGGTTTTAAATGATTAAATAATTTATAAAAATTATAATATTAACATATTAATTATATTTAAATGATATAATCTTGATCATTTTTACCATAGCTAACATACTCAACCTACATAAGCAATTTATGACTTATCAGTTGAATGTTTTCAAGAAATCACGACTTGAACTTCAACAATTATGTAATTAAGTTCAACAAGTATATACGTAAAAAATGAATAATACAATTTTTAAAGGTTATTAATTTATTAATTGTTAATATAAATTTTTTTATTCAAAATGATAAATAATATATGTGACATGAAAGACATGAGGTATGGAAATTTTAACATAAATCATTATTTTAAATTTTTTGATGATTTATTTTATAAATATATTTCCTTCAAGTACATATTCTTAAAATTATATTATGAATGTAATTATATATACATAAATGAGGTATAAAGGACCATTTGTATATCTTTTTTAATTTATTTAAAATGTGTTTAAAATTAATTTTTTTTAAATATCTTATATAGAATGTTTTGAATGAAGAAAGAAAATAATATTCTATTTTAATATGTATGATTCCAAAAGATTTTCCTACAACCGTAAAAAATATTTTCCGTTTACCTACTATTACATTCATTCATGTTTTCATAAAATGAAAACACACATTCCCTTTTATTGGTGTATGATACTTTTATAAATTAGGCTTTATTAGAAAAGGGATAAATCAATATCAGAAAATAATTTTATTATAGGAATAGAAGTTAAATTTTATGCATTTGATGTTATAAATTATATATTTTACCAATTTTATGCATGTTATGCCATTTTATAGTGTTTATGATTATATTTTAGTATAATATTATTCTCCAATAAATTTATAATGTTTTTTCTCTAGAGAATTATGTTGGAATTATTATACTATGTTTTACCATTTATATGGGTTCTTGTAAGGTTTCATGTAAGTGTTAGACAAATATGATTTCAAAATGAACCTAAAAGAATTTTATTATCTTATTGATAAGTTCTCATAGAAATATTTTTAATTTATAATGTAAGATAATTATTATTTTTAATATAATGATTATAAATTTTAATGGTAAAAATGTATATTTTAAGAAAATATTTTTCATTAGTTATCATGTTTCTTATGAAACCATATTGATTATGATCATTAACATTATAATTTATTATATAGTTATTTTATGAAAAACATTTGGAATTTAAAATAATATCATGTGTAAGTTAAAAATAATTTATGCTCAATATTTATAAAGAAAAAAACTCTCTAACAGGATCTCTTGGTTTTTAAATGGAAGAGTGGGTTTATTTATTTATTTTTATATCCATTGATAATAATTTTTTAATGATACCATCTTTTCAAATGTTATTTATTGTTTATAAGTTGGAGTATGAATAATTATGATGTTATTTTTAAATCATGTTGGCATTTATTGTAAAGAAAATTTGTTTCATTTTAAAAAATTTATTTTGATAAAATAATAGATATTGACTGAATGTGTCCGATTTGTAATATATGGGAGTTTTACGTAATAGTTATGACCAAATTTTTTAAAAATAAAAAATTTAACTCATATTTGGGAAAGAAAGAAAATAAATTCTTATTTAAAAATGAAATTATGGTGGGAATAATGTTTTGGTCATTATAGTTGGAATCAGGGAAGGGATCATATAATTTTAGAGGTTAAGATA
Source organism: Viscum album (assembly GCA_963277665.1). NCBI lineage: Eukaryota > Viridiplantae > Streptophyta > Magnoliopsida > Santalales > Viscaceae > Viscum > Viscum album. The sequence goes on from OY728138.1 coordinate 560,205,558, forward strand.
ATGACTGTATGCATGAATTAAGGATTATAATTTATGGTTATCATGCGATATAATTTGAATATTTCTTGGTTTCTTCATATAAGAAATGTCTTTTGAGAATGTTTTTCCCAAGAGTGATCATAAAGGTTAATGTAGGAAGGGCCCAATAAAAATATACCCATCAAAATGATCAATTTTTAACTGTTGGAATTGGAACTAGGTAATGAGTTGATAAAATGTATTTGTTGATGAAAAATATAAAAATTAAGGTATTTTTGCAAGAGAGATACCATGTTCACCATAAATGGACATGTATGTTATATATAATTTACTGAAAACACGCTCAAGGATTCAGTGGATCATCTAACCCTGTGATATTAGAAGGATATGTTAAGACCATTGAGAAGATATTTGAAGTCAAGGATAGTTAATAATATCAAAATGTAAATGATTATATATATAATTTCTAAGGTAATCCCAATAAATGAAATAAAATGGTTATAAAAATCAAATAATAATAACACAACAATGCCTAAAAAGTGGATTTATTTTTTAATATTTTCATTAAGAAATATTTTACTACGTTTTTCAGATTAGGATCTGAAATGAATTATTAGAACTAAGAAATAAGATGAATATTACATATTCATGTACCAAGGAAGAATCTTAATTTTTTCAAGGAATTGACAAATTTTTTAATGATATATTTATATTAAAAATAATCACTTTTACTTGGGATTAAATCCAAGATATCAAAGGGAATTTGATTCTCAATAATTTAATAGTTAAGTTATTTTTTTTATATTTTTTACGAATGTAGAAATGATGTTTTAATAGGATAATTATAACAAATAATTGTTTAAATATATTGAAATTAAATAAAAATTGTTGAATATTTATTACAAGATATAAAAACACCATGATAGTACCGTATAAGTATAGTGTCTTTATAATATGGATATATAAACAACTAGTTTATAAAACATCTATATTGTCTCATGTTTGTTTCATCGTAACTAGAATCCTTTTATTTATATCATACATAAGAACCGAATTCCTATCATGGGGGAAATAAACATATAAACTAGTGATCTAAATTCATAGTAAGGTTAAAAAATGGAAATATCAATCATATAATATTCATTCGAACATAACATTTGAAAATCATATCTTGCATATAAAAGATCATAATATCATGTGAGGGGATACGTCATAAATATGAAATATAATACCAATAGTAAATACATAAGACATGAAACATAGTTTCATACATAGATAATCATAGAATACTATTTCAAATTAGTCAAGGATCATTTCTAATACCATCGTAGATAAAAATTTCCATTACTGAACATCATTTACTCCTCATTCCAGCCCTGTATCACTGAACCAGATTTACTTAGCATTCCATAAATGTTAATATCATGAGATATAAATCATTACCCAATGAATTGGAGGGAGATATAGGTCCCACCCATCTCATAATGAATCAATTCTTTCATGTTGCACAAAACATAAAAACATTTACCATAGCATAACCCATGCAATAATATGGGTTTTGTAAACATCATTCCATCATAATTTCTTTAAAAAATGAACTTTTTAATAAAATTATATAATAAATAAATATAATAATTGTAATAACAGGGATATAAATTAAAACTTGTTTAAATAGAGACATCTTAGATGGAAAATAATTTTGATAAAGCATTTAAATTGAATTCCTAAGGAAAATATCCTTTACTTTTTTCAAAAACATTTTCTTTTTTCAAAATTCAACTTAATTTAATAGAAAATAATTTAGTTGAATATATTAATGATATAATGTTGAATAAGATTCATTTAAATAAGATTTAAAGAAATTGTAAAAATATATTAATGCTATATAAGTTAAAAAACATTCTTCTAATACTTTTGTCAGAAAGGCCAAAAATTAGCACATACTGTAAACAGTAGAAGATTCCTTTCATACCATTTAGTAGAAAATCACCAATGGGTAAAATTGTATTTAAACAATTGAAGAAGGTTATAAAAATATTTTGAAATAAATATTTACAAAACAAGGACATAGATGAAAAATATACCCCATTAAATACTTACAAATAAACAATCTTAGATAAAATCATGATTTACAAAGTTATATCTTACCTTAGGTATGATATGTTTATTTATGTTTCTGAAAATCCGGTATAATGATTTATATAATGGTACTTATTTATTCCAAAATAATAATCATTTTTTATTATAACATTAATGACAATATTTTCATACATTTGTTATTATCATTTCAATGTTACTCATTATTTGGGAATTAACTACTTTATGTTCTTATGTATGTTTCGTCAGATAATTTCTTATTCATATTTTTAGGTTATAGTTATATCATTTTCAATATGGTAGTATTATATTATAAGAACAATATAATGGTTGAAATAATAACAATATGTTATTTATATAATGGTACTTATTTATTCCAAAATCATAATAATTTTTTATTATAACATTTATGAAAATATTTTCATCCATTTTTTATTATTATTTCATTGTTACTCATTATTTGGGAATTAACTGCTTTATGTTCTTATGTATGTTTCATCAGATAAGTTCTTATGTATGTTCCAAAATCATAATCATTTTTTAGGTTCTAGACGTGCCCCCTAAAATTTCTTCATAGGGAACATGGGATGGTCTTTTGAGAAAGACACAACATTTATAATGTGACTATGGATGTTGAGAAAAAATAATTAAATTTTTACAGCGATTGAAGGCTCAAATCGGAGTGAATAGAAGAGGGAGGAAGTGCACTTTTAAAGGAGAGTAGAGGGGAATATTATTAAATTCTCAAATTATTAATTTATTAAAATATTAATTTCGATGAAAAATAGTCCAAAACATTTAATTCTAAGATGAGATGATTTTGTGTCAAAGAAAAATCATAGAATAAACTTTAGACTTATTTTGAATATTTTTTATCCTTATCTTTTTGGTTTAACCATTATTTTACCCTTTTTAATCTTACTGTGATATCATGTTATTTACGAAATGTGGGTTAGTGTAATTACCATATCATGTCAAATAACCCAAAAATTAATTTATTACATATTTGGAATTATATTAAAAAAAATTAAGTATATTTTTATTTTAGGAATTTAATATTATCTAATAAACTATTTTATGTTTTAGTTACGAATTATGTCAATTTTGGACACTATTCATACTTGACTTTTAAAAAAAATCATAACAACCTGATTTCGTCACACCAAAGGCATTTAGATATACCATGTATGTTAAGGTAATCAATAAATTAGTGTATAACATTAAAATTTTCAAATTAAATTTATTTTAATATTTAAATTATCATTTATTTGAATCATTCATTAATGAGGTAATCACTAAATCATAATTGTGTCATAAATAAATATATTTTTCTAATATTTAAAAATTATAAATTATATACCATAATGTTGGAAAATTTTTATATTTATCATTACTATTTATAAACATAGAGATAATTTATAAAACTCTATATTAGAATCTATTTAGTAAAATATATATGTTTTTTATAATTATCTTTACTTTAGTTATTATAAAATGTCATTTTCACATCCATGTGAATCCATGGGGTCCCAAAATCAACCCTTGGATCCACATAGTTAGGAATATCTCATTCAATAAGATTAGGAAACTTTTTAGGGTAGTTTTATACTATTAAATTATTATTTTTCTACCCTTTTTACCAGATTTACCCATAACCATTATAAATAAAATAAATACTAAAGTTACTATTCTAAATGTCAAAAAAGGGACCTATTCACAGAATTTGGAACTTATAATTCCAAATATGGAATTCATTATTCCAAATTCAAAACACAGATGTTGTAGTAATAACTTTAAATTTATTACAATTTTTGAAATGATAAAACATGTATAAAAGTTAAAACATTGAAAAAGATTGAAATTTTTTTACCGATGATATCAATGTTAATTTAAAGATAACGATATAAATTATTTTAAATGGTAAAAATATATTCTATTTATACATTCATACCAATAAATTTTATCATTTAACCGTATAAATTATCTTGATGAAAAAATTAGTTTTTATTTTATATTTTGCGTATTTTGACTATTCATCAAAACATGAAAGCTATCAAAAAATTATCTGAAATTAATTCAAAATAAATTTTTATATCCCACTTCAAAATAATATGTTTATGTTTTCATATGGAAATTATTAATCTATAAAAATATTAATTTAATATGGGTTCTCAATTCAAAGGTGTTAAAATTAATCTTTAATAAAAGGGTTTTATACATCAAATAGGGATTTATTCATACCCTACGACTAAAATATCGATTAGATGAATATAAAAAATATTTTATTAAGTATATAACACATATATATCTCACTAATTTCACTATCAAATGTAATTTACTAAAAAAAATCCAAATATAAAATTTATTTATATTTTTCATAAATAATTATTAGCTCGTGAATTCATAATGCATTTTCATATGTTAGTTATAATTAATCCTGATAACCCAACGTCTAGGATAAAACAATATTTTTTTATTAAGGGCATCTAGTGGATCATTTAAATTCATAATTACGATCATAGAAAGGCAATGAAGAGTGAAAATTATTTACAGAGAATTTTTAATAAAAACATCCATGTTTTACATTATAACCACCATAAACTGAATTTCACCCTCAAAATTATTCCCATGGAAAAATAAATGAGGATAGCACTTGCTCATAATATCCTATAGTTTCCATGTAGCTTCTTCAAAATGGGGTTCCTCCATTACACTATAACTATGTGAGTGGTCTTGTTTCATAGAACTATTTCATTATGATCTATAGTCTCTATCAGTTTTCCTTCATAATAATGATCTTTCTCCTATGGTATGAATTATGAACTTTGTACATATGAAGAATAGTGTATGCACTTTCTTAGGAGAGGTACATGGAACACATCATGAACTTGAGAGAGATTTTGTGGAAGCATTAATCGGTAAGCTACATTCCCAACATGATCCAGTATTTCAAAAGGGCCTATATACCTAGGGCTCAGCTTCCCCTTATTTTCAAATATCATTACTCTCTTACAGGGAGATATTCATAAGAACACGTTATCACCCACTTCAAACTCTATATCCTTTCTTCAGTGTTCATCATAATTTTTGGTCGACACCCAGCTGCTCTTATGTGTTGTTGAGTAGATCTGAACTTTTATTCCATTTCAAAAACAAGATCAAGTCTTAATAGCTTTCTTTCCCCAAATTTATCCCTGTAAGTTGGAGGTAGGCACTTCTTTCCATAAACGGCATCATAAGGAGCCATATGAATACAAAAGTGAAAGATATTACTTTTAGAAAATTCCACCAATGGTAGGTGTTGATCCCAACCACCATTTAAATCCATATAGTAAGATCTCAACATGACTTACAGAGTTTGAATTTTCTTCTCAGACTGACAGTCTGTCTAAGGATGATAAGTTGTGATGAAACATAAATTTGTTTTTATAGCATTCTGAAGGCTTCCCCAAAACTTTGAGGTAAACCTCATATCCCGATTAGATATAATGGAATGTGGTACTTCATAAAATCTAACCACTTCCTTTTCATATATCCTGATAGGCCGATCAAGAGATAAATACTCTCTAATAACAATGATGTTTGCCGACTTTGTAAGACGATCAATTATAGCCCATGTAGAATTATTGACTTTATATGTTTTGGGAAGTCCAATGAAAAAGTACATAGTGAGGTTTTACTATTTCTATTCAGGTATGGGTAATGGTTGTAACATCACCTTAGACATCGGACTCATAGCCTTAACTTGTTGACAAACCAAGCATCAAGAGACAGATTTGGAGACATCTCATTTCAGGCCATCCCACCAGAAGCACTATTTCAGGTCGATATACATATGATTGCTTTCAGGGTGAATATAAAATGAATATCTTTGAGCATCATCCTGCAGCCCCTTCTTTAATTCTCGTATGGGAGGAATACAAACCCAATTTTGGAACCTTATTATTTCGTCCCCATTATGATTGAATTCAGGAACACATATCATCTTCTTTTATAACTCTAAATCTTCCTTCTGTGCCTCTTTAATCTTCACTTGAATAGATGGTTGAACATTAATTTGAAAAAGATAAGATTTCACCCCTTCCATTAAAAATCCTAGATCCATCCATTAGAAATTCATAAATATTGGATATTTTATGATCCTCATCATGAATAATCTAGCATGGTATTTTTGACTCAAAGCATATCCCACCTTGTTCTTTTACCTAGGGTGGTAATGTATTGAGTAGTTGTAATCTTTAATTAACTACAACCATATTCTTCGGTGCACATTCAACTCTTTTTTTTTGAAAATATACATTAAATGATTATTATCAGTATAAATATCACACCTTTCACTATAAAGATTATTCCTTGACATTTATAATGAAATTATTACCTCAACTAACTCCAAATCACGTTTTTGGTAAATTTTCTCCTGGATTTTCAACTATCGTGAGACATAATATATCACCATAATATATTTTAAGAGAACACAAAAAATCATCTTCTTTTATGCATCATTGAATATCACAAACCTTTCACTGTTACATGGCATTGTGAGCATGGGTTCACTACAAATCCTTCTTTTTAGAACATTTAAATTCTTTTCATATTCCTCTATCCAAATGGACATCAATCCTTTGCAAGTCAACTGGGTGGGTGGATTAGATGATCATGAGATATCATTAACAAAATGTCGATAATATCCATCCAAACCAAGAAAACATTGAATCTCAGTTATTGTTGTCGGTCACGACCATCTATAAATACTAATTGTTTTTTCTAGATCCATATATATCCCCTATCATGACATTATCAGGCCCAAAAATGAAATTTTTGAAGCCAAAATTCATAGTTGAAAAATTGGGAAAAATGAATCCCTTGTCTCAGGGTCCTCAGTACATTTCTTGTGTAATCATCATGTTATTAATTTCTCTTTGGATAGACAAGAATATCATCTATAGATACTTTGAAAAACTGATCATGATAGTATCTGAGGACTCTATTCATCAGATCCATGATGATAGAAGGGGTATTAGTAAGACCAAAAGACATCACTATAAATTAATAGTGTCCATACCTTGTACGGAATTCCATTTTTGGTATATAGTTTTTTTGAACCTTAATTGTTTATTTACTAGATGAAGATAAATCTTGGAAAAGTATTGATCTCAATGTAGTTGTTCAAATAATTAATCAATGTTAAAGAGTGGATATTTGTTCATGGTAGTGATCTTGTTGAGTACTCGATAATCAATGCAGAGTATCATTGATCCATCATTCTTATTAATAAGTAGAACATGTGCTCCCCAAGGTGACACACTAGAATGTATGAATCCTTTATCCATATTCTCTTGGAGTTTCTTCTTCAATTACTACAACTCAATTGGGGCCATTATATAAGGTTTTGTTCAAATAGGCATTACACCTAGTATAAGTTCTTTTGAAATATCAACCTCACAATTTAGTGGAAGACTTAAAAATCCCTCTAGAAGGACATCATCAAAATCCCGTACAATGGGTGTATTTTTAATCATGATTTTATCTCCAAAAATTTGAGATAAATAACCTTCATTTATTTGAATCAATAACCATAAGATGGGTGAAATTTCTATTGGATGGTTATATTCATCATTTCATCGATAGATGACCATAGATTGATCTGAAATATGAAAAGTGGCCTCTATTCTTTGGGAATTGATATGAGCCCTATAGAGGGAAATCCAATCCCTGCCAAGAATCAAATCAAATTCCACTATAGGAAGGTCCATAATATTTTCACTACGATTATTCCCACAATCATCAATTAGAGAAGAATTATAAACTTTTGATGAGACTGATTTTCTATTAAGAGTTTTCATAGATAACTGAACATATAATTTTAGATGTAATATGGTGATACCCTTAGAAAATTATTTAGAAATAAAACAGTGGGTGGATCGAGAATCAAATAAAGAATTTTATACTTTAGAGTGGATGATAAGTGTACCTTTCACCACATCATTATCGTACTCTACGTCTCCAATATTAATTACACGTTACATCCCTTTGTCTTTAGCCATAATAATTTTTTGACTTTGATCATCATCAACAACCCTTGGATTAGGGCATTTATTTTCATAATTCCCCATTTACTTGAACATGTAAAATTGAAGTGTAGGAGGTTTATTCTATGTAACCTTTTCTTTGGTCGCATAATTAGAAATATATTTACCACCACTTAAACATTCAATTTTCTGATGTCATTATTTTCCAAACATAAAACATTTACTAGTACCATTAAGAGAATTCACTCCATTTTAAATTCCACGTGATGAGCATAAGTGAAAACTCGTCATCATTTCAGTGTGGGATTTAACTTTTCCCTTGAATTATATTTTCCTACTCTTATCAAACCCATATGACTGATGGATTAATACAATATCCATCTCAGATTTGAGTGAACATCGAACAATTTCCTCATATATATTTATGCTTATTGTGGCTAATGCCCTTCGGATACATGGTTTTAATCCACTAACAAATCAATCAGTATTACTCTAAGGTTGGATAATAATTCCAAAAGTGTACCATTCTAGTCTTGTAAAATTTTCTTCGGTGGTACAAAAAGATTCATCATCATTTTTCTTTTGTTCATGGAACTCCATATGAATATTTTTTTGAAGAATACGATAAATGTACTTTTTGATAAATAAATTCTTTAACTCGTCCAATAATATGGAATCAATTTCATATCTTTTCCGTATATTATTGATAAGATTCCACCATTTATCAGCTCTACCTTCCAAATGATATACTTCTATGATCACTTTATCATGTACATGGCATTGTAGAACATAATATATCTTTTCAATGGTGTTGATCCATTGTTCAGCCACTAATGGATCAGAAGTCTTACTGAATGAAGGTGGACACTACCTCATGAAGGATTCGAAAAAAAAATTCCTCCCAACTTTTTTTATTTGGATGCTCGGCATGATTCATAGCTTTAGAATGTTTGTGATAATGGATATAATATTTTTCATTCCATATCCCATAACATTTGGTTTCTCGGTGGAAAATCCTTGCATTTCCTATCTCATTCAGCATTAACGTGGTTCCTTTGGGTTCAACCCATTGAATAAAACCAAGATGAATAGTGTGATGAACACTAATTATAATAGGAAAACAATATAATCAAGAATAAAATTTCAATTTTGGACACATTAGGTATTATTCTCAGTTATTCATGGGCATTTCTAAAACACGAGGATTTATCTTATATAATGACATATCTTTAAGGCTTGGTCATCCTAGTTTCCAAAGGTTTTCTATATCTTTCCTATGATACCAACTATAGAAACCCTTTCTTTAAATTCATTGATATTAAGTAAAAATTAAGTATGTTTATGAAAACATATAACAAAAATATAATATGTCCGTCTAAATATATTTTTGTTAGAAACATGGAAACCTAATCAAATGGTTCATAAAACATCTATATTTTCTCCCGTTTATTTCATCATAACTAGACATCTTTTTGGAATATCATACTTAATACCCATCTTCATGACCTGGGGAAAAGAAACATATTAAAGTCTGTGCTCAAATTCCCAGTAAGGGTAAACAATGTAAATATCAATCACATCACATTCATAAGAGCATAACATTATAACAGATTATCCTACATATAAAAGATCACAATACCATGTCATGTGATAAATCATAATTGTGCTATATAATCCCAATAGTGAAAAATTAAGACATGAAACTTTTTGAAATACAAAAATAAGCATAGAAAATCATTTCATGTTAGTCAATTCTCATTCCCAAAACCATAATAATGGAAAAAGTCCATTACTGAAATTAGTTCACTTCTCGTTGAATCTTGGTATCACCGAACCTGATTTACTTTTCATTCTAGCCATGTCTATCTCATGAGATATAAATATTTACCCATTGAATTTTATTGAGATATAGGTCCCACCCAACTCATAATGAAACCATTTTTATGTGTTCCACAAAAACATAAATACATTACCATAACATAACCCATGGAATAAAATGGGTTTCTTAAACATCATTCCATCATAATTTATATAAAAAATGGATTTCAAAATAAAATTAAATAATAACAAGATAAAATCATGGTAATTACATAGATATAAATTTTAACCTATTTAAAGAGAGACATGTTATAATGAAAATAATTTTGAGAAAACACTTGAACTAAATCCTTGAGGAAAATACCATCTTTTTTTTCAAAAATGTTTTTTTCTCAAAATTCCACATAATTTTAAATAAAATAATTTAGTTGAAAATAATATTGAAATCATATAGAGTAAGCTTCATGGAAATAATATTTCATGAAATAGTAAAAATCCATTCATCCCATATAAGTTAAAAACATTATTCTCGTAATTTAACCAGAAACGTCAAAATGTACCTCGAACCGAGAATGAAAAAAGATTACATTAATAACATTTATTAAACATTCACCAGTCGGTAAAATTGAAATTAAAAAAATATAGAATGATATAAAGAATATTTTGAAATACATATTTACGAATCATGGATGTGGGCGATTATTATACCCTAGTAGATACTTACAAATAAACAATCTCAGATAAAAATGAAATTTACAAATTTATTCTCTACCATATGTCTGATATGATTCGTATATATCATAAGATTCTATGTAATAATATAAATAATTTTACTTATTTATTATAGAATTATAATAATATTTATGATAACATTTATGATCATATATTCATCTGTTTTTTAGTAACAATTCATTGTTACACATTATTCTGGTATTAACTTCTTTTTGTTCATACGTTTGTTTTGTCAGATATGTTCTTATTAATATATTTAGGTTATAGTTATATAATTTAGATTGAGTTATTAGTAAAGTATATATCATATTTATTCATTCAATTCATTAATATAATCACGGTTTAATAAAGAATATTTAGAACAACTCATATCTCACCGTGGAGATGGTAAGCAGTACCTACTATCGAGTGACGATATCAATTTAATAATTATTGAATAGTATTGAATTGGATGGTGTATAGTACATAATAATTAGTATAATGTTACAATAATAATATGTAGTTATTATTTACACCATTTTACCTATCCAAGTAAAGTGGTGGTGAAAAACAAATTACACCACGACATGGAGATGGTAAGAAGTACGTACACATGCGTGGTGATTCCATATTTCAGAGGATGGATAAGTGTTGAAATAAGATTGTTTCATATTTATAAAAAAATCTCAGTACATTAGTGATACTTATGTTGTTTCATTATAATGAAACAACTAAATAAGTGGAAGTATGAGAAGAACAAAATTTAAAAGAAACGGTAGAAGATATTATATCTTCCTCAGCGTGCCTCCTTTAAATTTCCCCTATGGGAAATAAAGTTAGTCATTTGAGAAATAAAACACCTCTAATATTTAACAAAAGAAAGCTGATAAAATAAATTTATAGGGTTTTTTCCAAAATTAATGCTTAAAATGGAGTGAAGTGGAGAGGGATGAAGTTCTCTTTTATAATAGATGTGAGTGGAACATTAAGAAACTCACAAAACATAAATTTATTATAAATTCAATATCGATTAAAAATTTTCCAAAAATTATTTGACTCTATTATAAGACGATTTTAGTTTTAATACTCATCATCCAATAATTTTTAGACAGGTTTGGAATACTTATTTATCCATTTATTTTTATTTCAGCACATATTTTACCCTTTTTAATCTTACTGTGATATCATGTTATTTACAAATTGTGGGTAAGTGTAATTACCATATCATGTCAGATGACCGAAAAAAATATTCATGACATATTTGGACATTTATTTCCATTTTTCGGAATATTATATTTTTAGTAACTTAATATCATTTAATAAACTATATTATATTTTACATTATGAATTATGTCAAATTTGGACACTATTCATATATGATTTTTTTAAAAATTCATAACAACATGATTCATTTGAAACAAAGGCATTAAATCATCAGAATTATGTTAAAATAACATAAAAAATTAGTGGATGAAATCAAAATGTTCAAATTAAATTTATTTTAATATTTATAAATAAATTTATTTGAATCCTTTATAAATGAGGTAATCATTACATCATAATTGTGTTATAACAATATATATTTATCTAATGTCTAAAAATTATAAATAAAAAATAACATGATGTATGAAATATTTCTAACTTTATAATGACTATTTAAATACATAGATATTAGTTGTATAACCCTATATTAAAATAAATGTAGTAATTGACATATTCTTACTTTATAATTATATTTACATTAAATTAAATCTTATAAAATGTCATTTTCAAATCCAAGTGAATCCATGGGGTCTAAAAATCCACACAAGGATTCCAATTATTGGAAATATCCCATAAAATAGTAATAATACATGTTTTATGATAGTTTTATACTGTTAAATTATTATTATTTTTACAATGATTTACTATATTTACCCTTTAACCACGGTAAAGAAATTAATTACTCCTGTCACTATTCATAATATAAAAAAATAAAATGTACATATTCACAAAATTTGGACATTATTATTCCAGTCATGGAATCAATTTTTTCAAATTTAAAAGCCATAAGTAGCAGTAATTAATTTAAAATTTTTCATGTTGTTGAAGTGAGTACACAAGTTTTAAAAGATAAAACATTAAAAAATATTTATTTATTTTTTCTTATGAATTTGATATAAATTAATGAGAATGGAATAAATTATATTAAATAGTAAAGATGTAATCAATATATACATTCAAACCATTCAATATGATAATTTAACCATATAAATTATCATGATTAAAAATGTTGTAGTTAATTAAACATTAGTGTATTTTTACTATTCATCAAAAAATGAAAGTTATTAGAAAAATATCAGAAATTTATCTAAAGTAAATTTTTTATCGAATTTCAAAATAATGTTTTTATGATGTCATTTTTTAATTAATAATGTCTCAAAATATTAATTTAATAAGGGTTCTCCTTTTGAAGGGATAAAAATTCACCTTTGAAAAAGTTATTATACATAAAATAGGGTTTTATTCAAACCCTATGATTAAAATATCAATTTTATAAGTATAAAAAATATTTTATTATGTATATAACACACATATATTTCATTAATTTGATTACCAAGAAGAAATTGACTAAAAAAACAAAAATCTTATTGATTTATATTTTTCCTAAATAATTAATAGACAATGAATTCATAATACATTTTCAAAATCTAGTTATAATTATTCCTGTTAACTTAACAACTAGATTATAAATGTAATTTTATACAAAGGGTATCCGATAGTTCATTTGAAATCACGATTGTGTTCAAATCAAGCTGCTAAAGGTTAAAAATTATTTAATAAAATTATTTTATAAAAACATTCGGGTGTTACAATCATGGGTCCTATGAAAACATTAATAAAATGTTTCCTATGTTTTAGGAAAATATTAAGAATATATCATAGAAATATTAATGTAAGGAAATAAATTTTCCATCATTTAATAAATTTGGTAAAAAGGAACCTTTGTTAAAATATTATAAAATATTTATAGTTTTTCATGGGAGTTAAGCTTGTACATGTGGCATATGACTGTAATGAAATTGATCACAATACTGAAAATATAAATAATGAAAATCCTTGAGTAATAAGTTTTAAAAACAATGAAATAGGAAATTATACGATCACATTTCTAAAGATTTGGGTAAATTATGAAATTCATCAATATAGCATGTATAAAGATGAGGTTGTATCCATTATGATTACATTGATAAATAATAGACAATAAATAAATGTGTTTTCTAATATAATACATGTTTATTTAGATTATGGTAATTAGAATGGTAATTTTTATATAAGAATAGATTCATAACTTTTTTAATAAACAACGAAGGTGAAAGAATTTATTAATGATGAAAATTAAAGTTGTCTTTCACATATTTTTTATTATAATAATACCATTAATGTTGGTGATGTTAATATAGTAAATGAATATATGGATATAATTCCAGTTAAATTTATATGTACAATAACTAATCATTAGATTTAATTTACTACTATCTTAGTGCTTTGTTATCAGAAATTATTTAATCCTCCTTGTAAAATTGAACAAGTATGACTTTTTTAATTGAATAAGTAGTTACAATAGTTTACTAATATAGGATTTATTCACCTATAAAATCACAAGGGAGTTCCCATGTTATTTTGTTCAGTAGAATGATGCTTCCCTAAGGATTTTAATTTATTTTTGAGCATCTAATGAAATCACTACTATGGAATAAATATATGTTTCCTATTATATATGACTAGGTTGATAAGCTCCTTATAGGTAAGATTTATTTATGGTTAATCTTAGATCAATGTACCATTAGCTGAATGTGAATGAATACGAAATTATGAAGATATAATTTTACATGAGTTATGGGAATTTTGAGTTTGTGGTTAGGTAGTATGGGATGATTATTTATGTATTTATGGTCAATATAAAAATAGGATTCAATGATTTCTTATATATATATATATATTTATTAATGAAATTTTAATATATTATAAATTTTATGATGACCAGGAGAAACATTTGAAGGTTTTTCTAAAATCCATTATTGAAATGAATTCATATGGAAGGTTGAGTAAATGTCCATTAATGATTTCCTCAATTTCATTCATTGGATATATTATAAATAAAAATTAAATAACTGTTGATAGGACTAAAAATAAAAAAGTTAAATAATTTCCATGACCTACAAATGTCACATTGATTTTTAATTTTCATGGAATAATAGGTTATAAATGATGATCTGTTAAAAAAATTTCATGGTTATCTCATCCACTAATTATGTTAACCCATAAAGAAGTTAAATTTAACTAGATGAAATAATTTAATAAATGTATTTCTAAATTGAATCAATGAATGTGTATTTCTCTTATATTGGCCTCAATGTAAAAAAATAATTTTTTT
This sequence comes from Viscum album, assembly GCA_963277665.1. Classification (NCBI taxonomy): domain Eukaryota; kingdom Viridiplantae; phylum Streptophyta; class Magnoliopsida; order Santalales; family Viscaceae; genus Viscum; species Viscum album. The sequence continues at coordinate 560,220,609 of OY728138.1, forward strand.
ATCTACAATGATGTTCATTGAATAGAATTGGTTGTTTTATAATGTATAATAATCAGGTAATTGCTTACGCTTCCAATCAGTTAAAAACTATTTATAAAAAATATCCTGTACACGAACCTGAACTTGTGTTTGTAGCTTTTTCATTAAAAATCTCGAGACATAATTTATTTGATGTAAACAATGAAATATATTCTGAAGATAATGTTAAAAGAATATATTCACTAAAAATTAATTGAAAATGAGATATAGGAGATTTTTGTAACTAATTAAGGGCTACGAATTCCTGATTCATTCCCATGTAAGAAATTAAAATATCGTATCTAAATATTTAAGTCATCAAGATAATGAATCAATAATTATGAAACATTTGGAACATGAACCATTGGTAAATTATTTATTGAATGTTGGTCTTAAATGTTTTCATAAATGAACATTCACTATTTTTTTCAGTTTTAGTGTAGTCATAATTTTAAGATATAATTAATAAATCTCAGATGGTGGATTGAGTTTTAAAAGAAAATGTAGAATTGGTAAAGAAGGTAACCTTTTGAAATTTTATCATTCACAAGAAGGTGTTACCTGATTTAAAAATAGGTTGTTTTTTCATGTGATTCCCATTTTATTATATAATTATTGTGTCATGCGTAGAGCTCTATTTTTTAGGATCATCCATGTATTACATATTGGTATAGAGTATATCAAGAACATTTCCTATGGTATGGAATGAAAATAGATATTGAAAACATTTTTATGAAATGTTTCCCCTGTCAAACAAATAAATATGAATGAAAATTATCAAAGGGGATTCTTCATCCAATTAAAATAAATGTTTTGAAATTGGAAAATAAATATATGAATGACATGGTTTTATTGATGAATAAATATCAAAGTAATATTTCTATTTTTGATATTGTTTATCCTGTAAAAATATCTATGTATTTAAGTAAAAATCAAGATACTATTCCATTAGGTCATCTTTTTCAGCTAATTTATATAGAGAATTAAATGTTAAATGTAGTTATTATCTCCATTATATCTGATCATGATCCCATTTTAATTTAATTATTGGAAATTCCATTAGAATTCCCAAGGAAAAGAATTAAATTTCACAAAATCTTTTCATTGTAAATCAAATGGGAAGTAAATGAAAAAATGAAAAGATTGTAATAGATTATTTGAGCTTATTAAATTGATTACATTAGGTTTTTGGATCAATAAATTTCATTAGTAATTTTTTATTATAATTGATGTTTTTATTTCTTAATACAGATGTAACCTTTTAATGCATTATATGGAAAGAGGATTCAGAATAAAACTTGTTGGGATGGAGTAGGTGAATCAAATTTATTAGGAATATAATTGGTATTATAAATGGTATTTCTAGAGAAAATGTCATGTAGCTAATTAGATGAAATATCATACTTTTGAGATAGGAGGGAATGTTTTCGTTAAATTATCCCCATGTAAAAGTGATATGCATTTTGTTAAAAAGGGAAAGATAAATATATGGTTTATTGGAGTATATGAAATCATTTAAAATTTTGGAAGATTCTCAAAATGATTGTACATTCCATTGAGTTTATCCCGGGCACATGATGTGTTTCAAGTTTCATTATTAAAGATTTATATACCTGATGCATCACATGTTTTGATTCCTCAATTAGCTTAGTTAGAAGTGAAATTTTTTATGAGTAATAATCTATATTTATTATTTAAAATAAAGATAGTGTTTTTTTAATAAGGTTATTCCACATGATAACTTTTTTTGGAAAGCCCATTTTATTGTTGAAGCAATATGGGGTTCAAAAAATTATGTAATGGAAAAATATCCCCACTTGTTTATGTATTGAATAAATTTTTGATGGATCATTTTTAAATAAAGTAGAATAATTAAACTACAATAGTAATATTATTAATGGATAAATTTCATTACATATTAATGCTCATTAAATATATATAAATATTTATATTCATGACAATAATAATATGTAATTTTTATACAAAAAGGAAATAATATTATTCTTACTAAATTGGATTACATGTATTATATAGTATAATTTAATATCATGATTTATAAATTATAGAAGTTGATCTTAGAATAATGAAACTCAATTTTTATATCATCATGTTAAAATTATCGTATATTTTTTGGATATATTAAGGAAAATTTGATTTTTGGGTGTATAGTTGAAAATAATGTTTTTTAGTAAAACATTAATTTCATTTAATGTATTTAATTAGTCTCGTTATATTTTTTATTTTTGATAGAATTAAATTACTTCCATTTTATTTATTAAAATATAATTAATTTTATTATAAAAAAATTATATGATAATATTATATAAAAGTGTTTATAGATAAAAATGAATTTTTCGAAAAAACCTCTTTTCATTGCATGATTCAAGTTTAGTTTCAAATTAATTATGAAAACATATAAAAATTAAATTTGATAAAATATAAACCATATTTGGAATAATAATCTTAATTTTTTTATTCAATGTACTTTTATGTTTTTAAAATATGAATAGTAACAATGGAAAAAAGTAACTTATCATGGTAAGAGTTAAATTGGGTTAAAGGGGTCTAAAATGAAAATATATGGATTAAAATTATAGAAAAAATATTATAAATAATATTTTCAAGAAACCTTTTATTATCTATTATTTAAATATGACTTATTTTGGAGCCATATGACCTGATTAATGCATTAATATATTATATTATTTTTATACATTCCTTGTGTGACCTATCCACCACTTACAAAAGGACACCCCCTCTCCTCTACTCTCCAATATTAAGGAACCTATTTATTAAATAATTAAATTCCATAATCACTTTATTACATTCATACACATTTTATATATGTCTATCTATATTAGAATATGATGCTTTTAAGGGTTTTGGTATAAACATAATGAGGTTGTCTGAAGAAGTGGTATAGCTCGTAACAAATAATATTCATCTTATTTATTCTTATAAATCCGTAAAATATTCTTAAACCATTCTGAAAAAAATAAGTTTTTAATATGTAAATACATGTAGTTATGGTATGTTATAACCATTTTCCATATAGTAAAAAATAATAACATTGCACATGCATATGTGTGGGTTACCGCTATGCAAGATGATGTATTTGTTTTTTCATCACTGACTATTATGGTTATTCATAAAAAAGGATCCAAATGAGAAAATATGATATATATTATTGAAATTTAACTATTTAGGTTTATATTAATATAAATTTTTTTTATGAACCAATGAAATTTTAAATTATCACTCATGTGTACATGTGAACTTCCTTCTCTTAAACTGAGGTATTTTATCATTCATCATGAAATCACCTGACCACTATATATCGGTGTATTTAAATAAATTATATAATTTTAATGATTAAATTATCATTATATAAATATAAAATAATACTTATCTTATTTTCTTCAGGTTCACCAAAAATATGGGAAATTTATTTATGTGTGTGTATGACCAACTATCTCTATGATCGTTACATAAATCATTTTTAATAGCAACATTACATGGTTTGTTCTAAAATTATAATTCATTTATAATATTGATAATAATAAAATTATTAATAATCATGAAATTATATAAAATTTTTCCTTTTTACCATATTCAACATAGTGAAATAATTTTGACTTATAAACTGAATGATCTCAAAAAGATCAATTTTGAATATAATCGACCGTGTAATTACGTATAACATGAATATTAGTGAAAAAATAATAAACTTATTAATGGAATTTAAGAAATTAAATAATTAAAATATTTTTATTATTCTAGAATATAAAGAATTTTCATGTCAAATGAGACTCGAGGTAAGAGGCACTTTACCTTAAAATATTGTTTAAATTGTTTTAATGATTTATTATCTAAATATTTTTATTGCATATAAATATTTTTAAAATTATTTTTGAATGTATTTTTATAGACATAAAATAATTATAAAAGTAATTTTTTGTCTCCTTGGACTTCATTTTAATTTTATTCAAAATGAATCTTTTTACGTATTTTATACAAAATATTTTGGCAAAAGGAAAAAAAATAAATGCTTTATTTCACCAAATATGATGTCATCTGATTTTCCCATCATCATAACCGTTATTGGATGTTTGTATTACATTACATGATTCCATGTATTATTTAATAAAAACCCCTCGTTTATTTTGGGGTATTTTGGTTTTGAAAATCGAATTTAAAGGAATGGGATATATCAATATGAGAAAATGGTTATTTTTATTTGTTTAATATTACATTTTTTAATATTTTGAGGATGGAAATGGAAGATTTTATGTCTTACATGAATGTTATAGTAATTTGATATATTTTTTATAATTATGGGTAATATTAATGTTCATCTAATATTAAATGAGTAATGAATATTTATGGATAATTATGCTGGAATTAGCAGAGATAGTTAGTCCTTTTGTATGAGTTATCTTAATGGTTTCATTATGTGTTCTATAAAGTTTACATCTCATGTAATATATATAACTTTTTTATGATTTATAAATAGTTTTCCTTGATTTTATCTATTTCATTTGGTGATATAATGATCTTTTATAAGAAATATTATGCTCATTAATGGTAAATAAGTTTGTTTTTATGAAAATATTTTTAATGGGTTATATGTTTAAAAAAATACTTTCTTTATTATGATTTTCACTTATTCAATTTTATTATGTTTTTTATTAAATACATTCAGGAGTATAATTTATTTTATTTTTGAGAGACCAATTATTTGAGCTCATGTTTTATTATGTTAAAGGAAAACACTATTTTATAATCTCATGGTTTTGAAATAGACTAATGAGGTTTTCCCTATAATTTTTATGTTCATTGCAGATATTTTTTTTCACATCCCAAGATATCAATTATTTCACATTATTTTTAAATGATTAGGAACAATGATGAAATAAAATTTAATTTTTTTAAAATATTTTTCATGAAAATTAAATGTGTTTCATTTTAATTTTCATTTATTATGGAAGAAATATATTTTTATTAGAACAATAAACATTGAAATGTTTGGCTTTATTATGTAATACATATGAACTAATTATATATTACCCTAAACCAAAAAAGATAGCCATAATTGTAAGAAAATTAATTATTATTTAAAAATTAAATTATGGATTGATTATGTATCGAGTCCCTATATCAGGCACACAATATTAAGATATGAGGCACCCTTTTCTTTTTTTAACATCACCCATCAACCTTTTTCTTAAAACTCATATTGCAACATATTCATAAATTTTTTTTCTCATGATTCACAAAAAATGACCCAAAATTAAGAGTATTAAAGTTGAATTAATTATCTACAATGAGAGGGGTTTGTCACTCACCACTATCAAGATTATTATCCTTTAAAATATTTAATCAGCCACCTGAGGGGATTAGTCTCTGTATTGTACTACTATCTTATCCTACCTATCTCAAGACTCTACTTATAGGTTTCTATAATTCATCCTAACCCAGAAAATTGAATCCTATTTCTCCACAACACCTTCACATAATGATCAATGTTGTCGATATGATTTATTAATTAGAAGAAAATGCTTCAAATTCAACATTACTATATTTTATTATGTGTTCGTAATGAGGAATATATATTATCATTTAATAAATATAAAAAGTGTGTTGTTTGGAACCAAACATTTGTGGTTATACTCACTGATTAGAATCATCCATAGTTGTGTTTAAAAATAAAAAATATTGAACAAACCATAAAATCAACGTACACTATTTTATATTCCATCAGCGACCTATCCTTGAGTAAAACCAAAAAAATGTGGTCTCACACTTTGAATTATAGGTGTCACATTCATTGATCAATATAATAATCTTCCCATATTTGATCTATCAAAAGTAAATATTGAATATTTTTGACATGTTTGGTGTTCTGTTGGGAAATTATAGCCCCAATTATAAATGATGTACCTATATCAATCAAATATAGATTATTATGTCATTGTCATCCATATATAGATTCATATGAGAGTTTTTTAATATAATATTGGTAGTTTTTATCATTTTACAGTTAAATAAGGGAGTATTGATCCTCCCATGAGATACAAAAGTCTATAATATAGGTCTATATCATACCCTCCAAAATGTGAATGCTTTTTTTATATTATCCATAAATATATGGGTTAAAATCCATATAAAATATTACATGGTTACCCATTATCCGCTATATACCGTGAAATACATGCAATGTGAAGGTCGAGTATATATAAAAAATAATACTATAAGGTATCACATAAAGCCTTAAAATTTCTATTATATATAGATTTCTATTTATCTCAACTAAAAAAGACTCTTAGATAGGGAAAATGTTGAACATCATGGTTAAATGATGCACGATTACCCAAATAAAATACTTTCCTTTCGAAGGATGAGTGATGTTTTTTCACAATCCCTAATATGATATCATCCACTTTCAAAATATTAACGAGTGTTGATGGATCTTACCTATTTTATCACTATACCATTACCTCCAAACATGTATGAAATCTCATTAATAGTCTCACAACACTCTTCTCTATTCTTGGTGTCTAGAACTTGTGATTAAAATACTAATACAGTTTTATGATTTCAAGATGTACATTACTTAAAAACAAGTGTTATTTATTCATTACAACCTCCCTCAGTACCTCCCTCATACAAATTTTACAAATGAGAATTTATGGGGATAAATATGGGATTATGAGTTTTGGAATCAACTATCATGAATCACCCCACTACAGAATCAATATCAAATAATGATACAATAAAAATAATATAGATAGGTGTCTTTGATGAGTTCCATTATATATAATAACATATATATACACAATAATGGTTTTAAATTATAATCATTGATCACATTTTAGATAATTTCAATCACGAGCATTATCAACCTCCACTCTTCCTTCACATCTACCACCATATATGGGCGTATTTGTCCACATAGTGAACTGATAACCACATTTGCTTCACTATGGTTGTTTTTATTGTCATATTTATGATATATTTGGTTTATAAGAACCAAATATCATGAAAATTAAATTAAAAAAATATTCACATCCATGAATATTAATTAATTACTTATCACATGATGATCATTATTTTGTGTGACATTAATGTGATAATTTCTTTGAGGTACTTTTCACATTGAATTGTCATAACAGTTCCCCTATTTGATATGAAACTCTAAATTCCATAAATGTAATTTTCAATCTATATTTTCTAAACATAAGATATATATTTTTTGGGACAAAAATTATATGGGCTATCGAGGGTGTAGCCGCATTGGAATTTGAGATACATTCGTATGGTATACACCCTTTGTAATATCTAGAGAAATATATTATAAGAACATTACCCAAAAATAGAAAATCAACATTTATATGAATCATTGGATATTCAAATACATGGAATTTTGTAATGGTATAATGACTTTATGATTATTCTTAATTCCCACCATCATTCATTTACATTTATGTATTGATGAAAACCATGATAACATATCCTATAAAATTGTAGGATACATTGGGTGCATCACGAGATATTTTTTGTTGAATAATTTTGAGAGAAATTATTTTTCCATTTTGTTCCTTAATGCATGTTGATATATTGTTCCATTTAATTGAAATTGAACAACCAAATTAAGGCCATGTCCATAGATTTTTCTGGTCATGTTCATTTTAAGAAATTCAAAGAAGGGGACATCAATCATAGAGGTTGATGACCCCAATATGAACCCAAACTGATTAGAGTTATTAAGATAAAGGTATTATATTATATAGTGTATCTTTATATGTGATTATTCTCAATATTGAATTTAACATCAATCTATACAGTTTCCTTTACGTGTTTCTAGACATTAACCTTGGAAATTAGGTGGTGTATCCTAATTTCACTACATAAGGATCCTTGAGGGTCACACTATATGGGTATCAAAAAAATCAGTTAAATTATATATGAATTTACCATGTTGGATAAATATTATTCCCCTATATGGTTTAATAATTTTTCATGATTCATTGATTTTATATATTCAATCACCTGTTTATTAAGAGAATATTAATTATGATAAATATTAAATAAAATTTTTTTTTGTATTGAAATTATTAATTACATGAATGTTTAATATTTATCTCATTCATTTGAAAGGAAGAAAACATTTATTTATTTTATTATACGAATATATATTAAATATTATATTTCTATATTAATGATTATACTATTTTTTCGGTGAATAATATAGTACTATTTATATGTTAAATAAACAGTCATTATTTAGGGTCCTGTAAATATTAATAAGGATATTCGAACAATGATTAATTGTCCAGTTGGAATTGATATATTAAATATCATTAAAATAAATACTTACTTATTTATTAATGAAATTATAATTATTTATCAGTAGGTGATACACATGGAAATTAGAAAATAATATATGTATAATGTTGTTAAAATACACGATGTTCATTATAAAATAATGTATTTGATAAGGGACTATGTGAAATTACCAACCCTTATGTATTCTTTTTGTATATGTGGGTTTTTTCAATTTATAGGGTTATATTTTCTTTTGTTACAATAAACATTGGATAAAATTATCTCAAACATTAAGTAAAAAATATCCCAATAAAGTGCTTAAAAATAGGACCATAGATCATCTTATATTATCTCATTCATTTTATAAAACCAAAATTAATATTCTTACATGAAATAATTTTTTATGAGATAAATGATGAATAACACAAGCGACCGAGATTGACCTTGATAGCACCGTGTGATTTTATGGAAACATTTAAAAATTCTTGACCAAGTTTATATAAATGTTTGAGAAATTATAACCTTGTATCCTTTCATTTAATGAATGTATGATGAGAATGGTTAATCACATCATCAATAAATATATCAATGGAGGACAAGGTATTCCTTAATCCATTTGTAATTGTAAATATAACATGGATAAGATCATTTGTCATGTATCTAATGTTCTTTATCAAATAACATCATAATTAATTTTCTTTTCATGATGTATATCAACATGAAAATTAAGGATTATTAATTTTATATTGATAAATTTCATGTTTTCCATTAACTAAAATTCACTTCACTATTATCCAATACAAGCAATTTGCATCATAACATGTCACATTAAAATTTATAACTATTATTAATAATTAATTGATAATATTTTTTTCTTTTTTCATTATTGGGTTAATCAATATTTAAATCCATAAATCAGTGTTTCCACATCACCTTATTTGGACACATTTATATTACTTAAAAAATATAAATATCCAATAATTATTTAAAAACTATCTTCCCAATATAATAATAGACTACACATCATATATCCAGTTGGTATATGTGACGAACCCATGTACATTTCACTATGATGTTCTATGAGAAACACATTATGTTGGGTACTAAATTTATATGATGTAAAATAAATAACACTAAATATAAAATGGGATAGTCGAACACACATTTTTCATGATTGCATAACATGTAGTATGGGTAGATTCCATGTATTCCACTTTCATTTGCAGAATCATTGATCGAATACACATGGTTCAAGGTTTTTCATGTATTTGTTACATGAAACATGAGATTAGTGATAAATAAACATGGAGGTCACATTGTTTGTATTTGGAATATGTTTCATTCGCCTCATTTAAATTTATATCTAACATACACAAAAAGTACTTATGCTTGAGTCATGAAAGATGTTACATATCGTATATATGGTTGTACATTCCCTGTAACAAGTAACCATCTAAAATGATTAAACTTCATCTTGGCTAAAATAAGAGGGATTTATTTTGTGAAGGAAAAATAAATCATGGTAATAAATTGATCTACATTGTGTTTAACTGGTGTATACACCATGTAAATAATTTTATAGAATTTTCGATGGAAAAATTAATTACTAAATGAATTAATTACTATATACCATGTAAAGTTCTCATTTAGAGGATATTTAATAGTGGAATTAAATCTGTGAAAATAGTATATATTAAATTCATAGTGTGTCTTAAATATATTAAATTTGTTAATCCTAAAAATTTATACACCATATTATTTGTGACATTTTTCGTACATTATATTTTATATTAAATAAACATTAAAAAATAGTACAAGGTATCATATAGTTATGATGGGGTTTTATTTTGTTGAATCTATGAGTAAATAATTTTATTAAATTAGTTTTTATAATTATGGAACTATAAGACTATTTATATGGTCAATATGTTAATAAAATTTGATAATATATTAATATAGTTAATTTTAATGTGGCTACATTAAAAATAAATAATGAATTAATAAGAATACCATCTAGTGAGAAAATTTATTTTTATGTGGATTATCATGAGTCTATACATGACCTAGGAGTAAGATTGTTTTCATTTTAATTTATTATTTTTCTAAAATTAATTTTAATACTTTCATTTTATCCCCTCCTACTATTATATTACTGATTTTAGATTTATGGATTCATTTAATGAAACGTCGCAACCAATCCTTTTGTTCCTCTCACCTATGTGAGTTATGATTCTAAAATAAATGGATAAACCTAGTGAGTGGAGGTAGATCAATATCAAATCTTAGATGAAGACAATCTATGAGATAAGGTCATACACAAATGGAATACCATGTCATGATCAAAGCTATAATTTATTGTGATATTCCCTTACGATGATATGTTAGTTTATCATATTCTAGATAAACTAAGCACTAAAAAGCATCATGATAGTACCTCTTATATTATTTTATTTATAACATTTTTAATGGTTAATTATTTTATTGATTAATTTTCATAATAAAAAATAATTAATATATTGACAAGCATGAAAGGTATATTTAAAATTAAATTGGATTATGTGAAAATTTTATCTAGAAATGCTTAATCAATTCTGTAAAATTCCCTTGATAATAATGAACATGTAATAAAAATAAAATTATATATTTACATATATAGAAAAAATACATAAAAAAATATATTAATTCAGTATAGACATCCATTACGTGGGTTGAATTGATACATAGTCAAAATTTCATGAAAAACATTTTCCAGGGTGCATTCAATGAATAGGGAATTTTTACATTGAGTTTAGAGTTGAATTAACCTAGTACACATTATGTGTTGTTCGCCTAGGTGAGACATAGTTTAATTAAGAATAATGTTCTGAGAAAAAAAATTATAGGATTTTGGGATTTGGGAGTCTACTCAATAGATCATGGAGTAGTTGGTTAAATCAGTTGGAAAGTTCTACCTACATAAATAACATCAGATTGAATTTTATGCCTCTTTAACGTTTATGTGATGGGGAATATGGATAATTACTAGTAGAGTATTTATTTTATAGGGTATTTTAAAATGAATGCAATAATATATTGGGTTTTGGTATAATAATTGGAGACTAATAAAAAAATATTACATCACATCTTAACTAATCAAGATTAAAATTAAATATACTTTTTCTTAATGTAGAGTATGGAATGAATAATCATCATTACTATATGATTTATTCAAACAAATATAATTACTTAATCGATATATAATACGAATGGTAAAATTGTTATTTTATACATGAAATTACCAAATGAAAATATATATGATTTTCTAGATATACCTATAAATCTTTAACAAGCACACTAAGCATGTGAAGATCGAAAGAATGCATACTAATTCTATATGGAATTATCCAACTGTCTATTGAAATGTGAATTAATTTATGTTTGGATATAATATAATTCATCATAAGGATGAGGATATGTATACCATGAAATATCATCCCTAATCCACTGATAATGAGAAAGAGAGGCTTTATATACATGATATTCTCACTACACTATAACAGTGTAAACTGAAATAATGTATATAGATATTCATCTTATCGTAAATATAATGAAGTTAAATCATCACTTATTGATATTTGGGCATCTATATGGATAATAAATTATCCATTAATTTCATATTATCATCCTTTCCTTCTGGTTTCTCTTTATTCATCAAGAATATTTGGATAGACAACTTATTAATTTATAAAAAGAATCATCAACATTTAAATATGAGTTACATGGAAATCTACAACATAACCATTACAGTGAATAAGATGTATGTAAATGTGGGAAAACAATTTCAGTTTTATATAAAATTATTCCATCATAATGTATTTCAATGAAACAAAATATTTAGAGGTAGTATGGTAAAAACGAGACTATTTTCTTCCATGGTGGATGGAAATATCATTTTAATGGAAACTATAATAAATAAAATAATAAAAAGTAGGTTTTATCATTTAAATAAATAATATATTCATCAGATTATGTAATTACAATATCCCACATCATTTTTTTAATAAATACATATTTTAATATAATAATTGAAGAAAAATGCTACGTTCTTCTATTTGATAAGAAATGTAGATTCTTATCTGATCATAAAGAAGCATACAGAATCCTTACAGGAAAAGGTATTCTCTACTAGAGGTTATGAAATTATGATTCATATGAAAGTAGTGATAAAAAATAAATTAGGATTTGCCAATGGATAGCTTTACATGAAATATTTTTTGGGATTAATGGTTATTTATACATTAGTCTCAGTGTTCTATTTGACCCAACGAGACATTATTTCATTAAGAATTATTAATATTATAGTGTACTACACTTAATTAATAATTAATGAATTCTTGACATATTTATAGACATCATTCATAATAAATTTTGAATAAAATTATGAGACTCAAATATATTTTCGGAAGGGAAATATATTCTAATTTAAATCTAATATTTGTTTTCAAAAATTCCCAAATGAGTATTTAGTGTCTTTACCAGTAAAACTATTTAGGTTTTATTGAAATAATAATTTATGATTTCATAAAAATAATCCATATGAAAATATGGTATGTCATAGTGTTTCAATTATTAGGTTAGTTACATTTAGTGAAATGTTCCATGGAGACACTAGTGGAAAATTCTTGTACTCCATGGGATTATGTTATATAGTATTAGGAATTCATAGTGAAATTATGAATGAACATAGTAAAGAATGTTGGATCCCCTAGGATAGTATGATTGAGTATATCATTACAAATTATTATTCAATAATGAAATATAAATAAAAGGTTTTATTATACACACATTACCATATTCGCATCATACATATAGTGATAACATAAGGTGGATCGATGCGCTGTCTTATATGAATTACATGTTCTTATTTATTTCTTTCCAGATATGTTTTGTAAATTAATGAAAAAATATCCATATTCTAACTGAATCGACTAATTGAAATCATATAAGTTAGGATATAAAGAAATACCATTATGTTATAGCCCTTGGTGATTAATGAGATCCATTTCTACAGCTAGTAAAATATTGAAATATACATTTAAAAACAAAAGCTACATCTTCGTTAATTATTACATATCTTCTAAGGATATTAACATCACATTATAGAAAACATAATTATTCTTACCAACTATATTTATATAAGGGTGTAATATCTATTTTGAGATAGTGGGACCATTAATGAATTAAATTGAATATTATCTCTAGATACATAAGTCGAGATATGAACATTAAACTCCACAAGTGTTAAAGAGAATAAATTTTACAAAGACACATTCAATATATAGTGGATGAAACCGAATTGGTCATATTATATTCACCACAATGGATGATATATTATTTAAAATTAATAATAAATCTTATAGACAACAGTATGTTCAAACTATCTATGATTGAAAATTTATTATGAATTCAAATATGGGTTCCATGTACCAATGATAATTTTTTATATTAGTAGTAATTTTGAATTAATTTTGGGGAACTCTATAGAAACTCAACATGGATAATTCATGTGAGATAACAATAAGGATATACTATTTTCTATAAACCTTAATATCTTTATCTATTTGAATTCTCATTTTAATAGGATTTACAATAATTATATTTGTAATTAATGTTATGGCCACCTCCCTTGGATAAAACACTATGAAACATTTCTATTTGAAGTGAAAAGAAATATTGGTAAAATAAAATAATGTTAATATATAAGGTAAGTTTCAAGTATCTATTTGTGGGTAGAAACAAGTATAATTTTCAAAGTAAATTACTTTCAAAATAATTAAATCCATGTGTCTATAATTGATTAGTGGGAGTGCTATTATTTTACCAAAAATTCATTATTGTCAACATATTGAAAAATATTTAAATAGTCTTGTGTATGATGAAGTAAAAAATGTTGATTTATCCCAGATGACTTAACTATGGATCATGATATATTAGTATATATTTAGAGGTTACTTAATCCATTCCAATGTACAAAACTCACATGATATTACAGAATAAATTGTAGAACAATGCCCCAAAATTGCTTCCAATGTCACATGATATTCATGTGATGTACAAACTACGTATAACAAGGTGTAATATAAAAATTTGTATCATATTCCATGATTTGTATTTACCTTAGATATTTTTGATACAGAAATCATAATATGAAAATATCAAAAAAGTCAAAGAGAATATAATATGATAGTATTCATAAATAACTGATAGAGCATGAGAAAGAAAAAATTATTGAGTTTCTAGTAATTTCAAAAATAAGAAAAATAGTTTTTTGGAAAATAAACAACTGTGTTCATTCGATCGGTTGAATTTGGAATCCTAGAAAGGCTATTCTAATTTGAGAGGATATATCCTATTACTGCGAGTGTTTTTAAAATATATATTCAAATGGATACATCTTTTGTTTCTAATAAACCTTTTAAAAAATGTTTAGAAATTAATTTTTTAATTCTATCTAAATTAAATTTTCAATCATACACCTTAACTAATGTATTGTAGAATATGTCAGAGATGAAAAAGAAAAAATGGTCTATAAAATTTAATATAATATCTTGAGGTATTTTCTCAATGAGTTGATATTTTTATAAATAGATTAACTATAGTTAACATGGTGGAAAAAATAGTTACATACATACCATAATAGAAGCATTTTTAACATGGGAGACTAGCCTGTATGGTTTTAGAAGATGAATCTAGTGCAAGTGGGAGACTATAAGTGTAGATTCCATAAACTAACTACTATACGAATTAAATTACTATAATATTCATAGTCTCTAATATCAATTAATTTCATTTAACATGATTTATTATACATGGAATCTATGTCATAATTTTCATATGGTACTTATCATAATGATAATTTATATTAGTTCCCTACTACAATGAGTACCTAAAGGTTCCATAATAGTATTCATTAAAATGTATTTCATCGATGAAATATGTCATTTTACAAGACACAAATGATATAAGCTGTGATGGTGGTGGATAATGGGATTTATAACACTATCTAATTATTTATGGCCTTGGTACTTTTTAAAGAAGGAGATTATGAAATAATAGCACATTAGTAAAAAATGAAAATCCATTAATGTCATTGGATGTTCTAATTATTGGATGTGCATAATGATCATTATACATTATGACTATTACTAATTAATTTCTTCGACCATGTATGTTAATTCATTTAATTAACAACGAATATATATTTTGAAGGAATGGTTAGATATGTTGGTTGTCTTATGAGTGATATTTAATTAATAAATAATTCAAGAAAGGATTTATACATTATTTTCTTTAACAGATGTTGACATATCAGGATATTTCAAATAAATTGAACTAATTATGTATATTAATTCCCTTTAAATTCTATTGTTATCATAATTTGATGAATGTATAATAAAAGGGCATCAAGTTTCACAACACATCCCAATGGGGCCCGCACTGCGACTCCCCAAGCCCACCTCCAATAGGCTAGGGGCTGGTTACTAGCACTGAGTAGGTATGTTACTAACATGGGAGGCCTTTCCTAAGTACCTGTACATATTCACACATGTCCAAGCCCACAAATGCTGAAATGAAAAAAAATCACTAATTGTCAAAATGCATGCATACAACTAATCCCCACCAAAATGGTATGATGGAAGGTAAAGTATTAAAAGTAAATTGGGTCAAAATAGAAGCCCACCAAAACAAGAGTCTAAAAACAGAAAATCCCAACTTGTAAACACAAAAAGGTACTAGGACTGCTGCTCATAGCTTTAGGAATGCCTCGTCTTGTAGGGAACTCAGAAATCCCTTTCCTTTCCTGGTCCGACCTGGACTCTGTCAAAAACATGCTCGTCTTCACAAGACACATCATGTGCGGGCAAAGCCCGTGCATGGATGGGTATAACAATACTCAGTAGAGGACCCTGAAAACCATAATGCAGTACACAAAGTAAAGGTACAGTAAGCTATGTATAACATATGACTACAGAACATATAGCAAGAGAAACACATGCCATATATACTCAAAACCCAGACCTGTGGTCTCGAGACAAGTCACAAAACTGCATACCCCACTAGGGATTTAGTTCGAAGATTTATATAAAATACTCATTCCAGGAGAACACACTCCACGAGTCTTGAAGCACTGATGATGTCCGTCCGAGAAATTCTGTTCGTTGGGAAATGTCACGATATGTAGTTACACTCATTACGGGAGACACACTCCTGAGTGAGAAGGTTACGATAGATAAATGCACACATTACGGGAGACACACTCCTGAGAGGGAAAGATCGCGATACACATATGGGGATTACTGCCATGTCCATGGAGGATATTGTTACTGATCCAGAATTCACCTTCTAGGTAGAGGATCAATGTCTAGTAGAGTAGGTCACGTCGATTCCTGACTCTACCTAGGGTTAAGAATGGATGGAGGATCTTGATATGATCCTCTTGGATGGATGCCCGACTCTATCATAGATAGTCATGATGAAGGGATCACACTCCTGTGTGAGGATATGATGAATGAACTTTTGGGGAATGAGAAGAAGGGGCACAAACCTAAACGAAAGATTTTCGAGATATAGTGAACAAGAGGACCATGCCATTTTCCAAAAATTACCCTGTATGTAGTAAAGGTACACGCCGTGTTGTCTGGCCCTGGGTACTGCTCATGTACAATGGACCATTTTGTAAGGCTATTCATGTAGAAAAGATAGTACAGTGCATGTATTACTGTTTACACACCATGTCCATGTGCCTGGGGTCTACTCCGTGTATGCAGACCATGTGCCCGTACACGGTCTTCAACCCATGTAGTCAAACCCGTGTAATCGGTACATGGGGTGACCCACGTTACTTGCCTCTCATGGTCGTGTAATGGAGTACATAGTTTTGTACTCTATCCTGTGTCTGTGTACCCCCTGGATACCCACCGAGTCCCGCATAGTGGCCTCTTCCATGGTGTACACGCCGTGTTTTGAAGCGGTGTTGGTCATCCCATGTTCGTGTACTTCTCAAAATACACGCCGAGCTTCAGGGAAAGTCCAACACACTATGTGACCAGGGTCACAGGTCATGTGATTCCACTATGACCCCCAAAACCCTAGCTTCTATTGTCAGTACTACACTGACTGTTCTTCAGAAGTACACACCGTGTATTAAGTATATTTCCAGAAACACACACCTCCACCCTCCTGCTTCTGGTGATGACCCGTTCGTCGATCTGGTCATCTGATCTCCATGGAACACCTGGGTTTCCATCACCCGGACACCATGAGTCTACTTCCATTTTTATCAGACCTCCAATCAGCTCCAAAAACATGTTTTGATATTCCCACATGAATAACGCTCGAAGAAAAGTCTCTTCCGATCTGAGCCGATTTTTCGTCCATCATGGCCATCGCACCTCTGTAAGGTCGCTGCGATGTTGGATCTCCGATTTGGGATCGTTCCGTTGCAATATGTGTGTGAAAAGATCTGTTGTTCGTCACCCCGCGAAGAATGTGATGAACGCATGAGTGGAAAAGGGGGAAGGGAAATCAATCGAACTAATAGAGGAACGAACCTCAACTATCATTCATCACAGCGTTGATCCGCTCCTGTTAAATAGGCTTAAATGTTGCATAAACAACTAAAATAATCAACATTGACTAATTCCCCATAATTATCCTAAATGAACCCTCCCACAAAAATGTATGAATCCACATATCATCTTGTTCGTGGTTGATCTGCGTTCATCGATTAAATTAAAAGAAAGGGAAAGAGGAAAGAAATAAAAACCCTTACCTTTACGGAAGGATCAATAATTGACAAAAGGTTCACACTGCCGTCGTTGTTGAGATCCTTCAACTTTGTTGGCACATCGATTCTCAACTTCGATCTATCACCGTTTGTCGCTGAGAATCTACTCCAACGCTCTGTGGATTCTCCAGAGATTTTTCCGAATCGCCTCCAATGATAAAAACGATTATACTAATAAAAAGGGAAACATATTTGAAATACCATCACACTGCGGAATTAATGAGTCAGTGTTGTTGTTTCTGAGTCATTATGACATGACATTAATAACTGAAATAACTGCCACATTTTTGTGCTGCAGCGGATACTTCCAAAATAAAATAAAATGAACTTTGCGAATTTATTTTATTTTATTTTACATAAAACGTCCAAAAATTAACTTTTTCCCTCAACCCGCGCTGGTCGAGGTTAGGCTCATTATTAGGTAAAGTAATCACCTTAGATGCAACGGTGCCATCAAATTTCTAATCAGGGCATCCGTTTGGAAACTGCAACTACCCCGTACAAGTGATGAATCACATAACTTAAAAAATGTTGGACCACCATTCTGGGATCATTGGGCCTTAGAATGTCATGTCATCTCTGCGCCAGGTCTTGCAATAATTCAATATAATCTATAAAAATAATACACAGAAAATCAGAAACATTAAATTCTGCCGACGTTGGGGCCTTACATCCCTGAATATCCAAACAAAGGCTACTCAAAAAGATGTGGGAACTGGGCACATATCTGGGCCTCCTGATGCCACGTGCGTTCCGAAAGATTTTGGTGCTACCACCGGACACACACCAATGGAATCGATCACCCATGAAGGATCCTCTCATGTCGATCCTCTATCTACACCGGGTACTTAGAAAAGGTCACTCCATCCTCGATGTCCAACACACCCTATTTGATGACGTGTGAGGGTTCATGCACATACCTCCTCAGCTGTGACATGTGGAAGACATTCGGTACCCGATGCAACTGTGGTAGTTTATATAGGAGGTACGCCACCTCACAAACACTGCACAGTATCTGAAAAGGACCGAGGAACCTTGGAGATAGCTTTCCACCTTAGGCAAGTCTCTGTAACCCTCGTTGAGTTGAGACCGTAATAAAGACTTGTTCTCCCTCTTCAAACTCTAGAGGTATCCATCGTCTTTAAACATAAGACTTCTTCCAAATCTATTTAGTATTCATCCGATCTTGAATGGTCTGCACCTTATTGGAGGTAGCTCAAACCAACTATAGACCCATGAGTGCTGACTCTCAGGGGTTGGTCCAGCAAAGCATTGTCTAGCAGGGTCTCCCATATAAGGCCTCGAACGGTGCCATACTAATGGTGGAGTGGTAGCTATTTTTGTATGGAAACTCTAGCAGTGGTAGGTGTTCCTCCCAGCTATGACCAAATTCCATGACACAGGCTCACAACATATCCTCCAGGACCTGAATGGTCCTCTCTACCTGACCATCTGTCTAGGGATGAAACACTGTGCACAAGCGTAGCTCAGTCCCAAAAGCCTGAAGCAATCCCTTCCACAACTGGGATGTGAAATAGGCATCTCATTACGAGACTATTTTTGAGGGGAATCCATGAAACCAAACTATATACTATATGTAGAGGCATCCCAAGTTCTCTACAAAACTCTGCTCCCTGATAGCTAGGAAGTGGGCCGACGTGCTGAGTCGTTCGATAATCACCTTGAGGGAATAATGCCCCTTGGACGTCTGTGGAAAGTCTATCATGAAGTCCATCAATATCCCATACCACATTCACTCTGGAACATCCAGGGGATGAGTTAATCCTGAGGAACGTGGTGCTCATCCTTCACCTGTTGGCAGGTAAGGCATTGATAAACAAACTTCACTACTTCCTTCTTCATGCTTGACCACCAGAACTGTCATCAGAGATCCTGGTACATCTTTTCCACTCCAGGATATAACTCCAAGTGGGTGTATGAAACTCCCTTAGGACCTCCTCCTAAAATTCCACTGGTACAATAGTTCATCCCTTAAAAATAACTATGTGCTCCCCACCTTGCACATATCCATCATGAGCATGTCCAATGGATAACTGAGCATGTAAGGACACATAGTCGACATCTCATAGCTACACCTCTATAACCCATTGTAAGAGTGTAGGGTTGACAAACATCAACTGTAGGTAAGTTGTATCCTCTCCATCCACAAAGGATAACTGTAACCGGGCTAAATTCTCTGTCGCCTCACTCAATAGGTGTGAGCACGACCTTCTACTAAGAGAATCTACAACATTGTTCCCCTTAACAGAAGTATAGATGATCTCGAAATCATAATCCTGGTAGAACTGTATCCAACGCCTCTGCCTCTGATTCAAATCATTCTATTAGAAGATGTACTTGAGGCTCTTTTGTTCGTAGTATACAATAAACCACTCTCCCATAAGGTAATGTCACCACATCTTCAATGCAAAGACTACCGCTGCCAACTCGAGATCATGAGTCTCATAGTTCTGCGCATGTGGCCTAAGCAAGTATAAACCATATGCAATAACTGCATGCCTCTACATCAAGACAAATCTAAGATCGGTCCCTAATGCATCACATAAAACTGTGTACTCGACACCCTCCTCCTGTAATCTCAAGACTGGGGCGCTTGTCAAACTCTATCTCAAATTCTTGAAAGGCTTTTGTCACTTCTCCGTCCACATGAAGGGTTTCTTCTTCCTGGTCAAGGCTATCATTGGTTCTGATATATGGGATAAATCAGGAATGAATCTCCAGTAATATCCTGGCAATCAAAGGAAGCTCCGCACCTCTGTCACACTCCAATGCGGCTCCCATGCTAACACCACCTCCACCTTGGTTTGGTCTACGGACAATCTAACTAATGAGATTACATGCCCCAGAAAGTCGACCTCCTGAATCCAGAACTGGCACTTTGAGAGTTTACCAAAAATATGGTGCTCCCGAAGTACGTCTAGAACCATTTTCATGTGTCTTGCATGCCCCTCTTCTGATGCCAAGTACACAATGATGTTGTCAATGAAGACCACTATGAACCGGTCCAACTATGGCTAGAAGATACGGTTCATCAGTACCATGAACATTGTGGGATAATTCATCATGAAAAAAGGCATCACCATGTATTCATAGTGACTATAGTGGCATCTGAAGGTCGTATTTGGTATATCCTCATCCTATACTTGTAACTGGTGATAACCTGATCAAAGTTAGACTTTAGAGAACCAATGTGCCCCTCTTAGCTGATCGAAGATTTCATCAATCCTTGGAAGTGGATACTTGTTCTTCACCATCACCTAGTTTAGGTGCCAGTAATCCACGCAAAACCTCAGACTCCCATATTCCTTCTTCACAAACAAGACTGGGGCCACCTAGTGAGAAACGCTGGGTCTTACGAAACCTTTAATCTCCAATTCCTCCAACTTCACCATCAGTTCACGATGCTCAACTAGAGCCATCCGATATGATTATTTGGAAATCAGTGTCTTCTTAGGGTGTAAGTCGATTCATAAGTTGATTTCCTGGTGGGTGGTAATCCTGGAACAACTTCGGGAAAGACGTCCTCAAACACCGCCACTACTGTTGGGAACTAGAATCTCACAACATCCTCTGATCTGAGGTCAAGGCTAACCAACTCATGAGTGATTAGACGCACCCTCTTATGCATAAGTCCATTCTAATCTACCTGAGTTTCTGTTTCTACGACAAAGGAAAACCTCTTTCCATCACAGTGGACCACCACACTCTTCACCTAAAATAGTCAATCTGGGCTTGGATCGAAGGTAACAAATCAATACCGAGAATGACATCGTAAGGCCTCAACACTACCACCAAGAGGTTCCAACCAAAACTCTCACCTACAAGGGTATGATCACACAGTCTGCAGGGGTACATGATCTTTGAGTCTCCTACCGTAGGTGTCTCCAAGCGTAAGGATCGACTCAACAGTTTTACCAGAATCTTGAGGTTTCATACAAGACATTTGGCTATAGATGAATGAATGGAACCTATTTCTATAAGTATAGAAGCTAAGGTATAAAATATATAGATCATACCTCAAAACATTATTATGGCCCCTGGGTCGTATGCCTCAATCGCATAAACATGCCCCCTTCCCTGTCCCCCAACTCCCTGAGACTGGTGCGGACCTCCTGGGGGTGGTGGTGGATGTAATTCAAAGCGTCTGCCACCACCCAAAGCTCTCCCTACTCCTCTGACATGTCACCACCTGGCAGTTCTATCTGCTCCACTCTCTGCCTTGGTGGTCCATCCACCACTTCCCTGTTAGAAGCTCGACAGGTCGGACAATATCTTGCGAGATGTCCCCTACCATCGCACACATAACATTGCTTCTCCCTTGGATAACTAGATACAACCAGAGAGCCCTGGACTTTCAATCTTCTCTATTGGGTACTCGAATGACGTTTCCCACATCCAGATCCCTGTGCCTGACGTTGGCTCCCTTCTACTAGGGTCTTTGAACCTTTCTTCCAGTTGCTAACTGTCGTCGGTTGTCTCTGCTCTGCCAAGAATCTCTCGATCACCAAGGCCCGCTCAATCACTCCATCGTAAGTCGAAATTCATAGAGGAATGACATTAGCTCGGATGCCTCGTCACAAACCTCACTTGAAGGTCCGTGCTCTAATGTAATGATCCATTACCATATCCATCAAGTGCAAGGCGAGGTTGGTGAACCTCAATGAACAGTCAGCTACTATCATACTAAACAGCTGGAGCTGAAGACACTCCTGGATGCATATTGATCATAGTTTAACTGTAGATAACTCCAACCTGAAGAGTCTCTCAAACTCCATACACGAAAGAGTATCATCATCGTGAGTCGGTGAGGTCAGAATCTACCATCGTCCCACCAAACCCTGAAGAATCCTCGCTCCTAGGATCACCATCTAGTTTGATGGTGTCCTCAATAGACAGAAAACTCTGGTCACCGCCTCAAGCTAGTCCTCAGCCTCCTGAGGGTTGGGCTCGCCTCATAACTAGAGGGATATCTGTCTTTGTAACTCATTGAGGGAGCTTATCCTGTGCCCCTCGTCAGTCGTTACTGCATGTACCACGGGCTGCTCCACTGGCAGTGGCATAGTGGGTGCACCACCAGGTGGCAACACCTGGGGAACTGGTCCTTGTATTGAATCCAAATCACTGAGGGTGTCGTCCTCGTGATTGCACTACTGAATCGTAGCAGGTATGCATCGCGGAGGCATCCCGTTATGAAACAAGATGTACCATGGTCAATGAGTGTATCTAGAAAGCTGGAACAAGGATATAGAAATCACAACCCATTCCAATATGATGCATGTACAATTATTTTACGTCCACGCAACTAGTGTTTTCATGTACCGGGTTAAAAAGTAGGTTATTATAGTCCTAGTTTATGGATATGTCGGCCGCCACACCAACACTAGAATCTTTGTCCTGAAATAAAAACTCAAAACACTTAACACTCTTTCCCAAAACCAAACTCACAGACTCTTGGTCCTAAGGTAGAACCAACCACCTCTATTACCACTCTGTCAGGACCCGTCCTAGTGGGTCCCGCATCGGGACTCCCCAAGCACGTCTCCAATAGGCCAGGGGCTGGAGACTAGCATCGAGTAGGAATATTAATAACATTGGATACATTTCCTATGTACCTGTACACATGGACACACCTCCAAGCCCACAAATTCTGAAATGAAAAAAAATCACTATGGAAGAAAATGCATGCTTAAAAATAATCCCAATAAACAGAGTATGAAAGAAGGTAAAGTACTTGAGGTAAACTATTCCAGAATACAAGCCCACAAAAACAATATTTTGAAAACTGAAATGCCCAACCAATAACCAAAAAATGGTGCTTGGACTACTGCTCATAGACATAGGAACACTTCAGCCTGTAGGGAACTCAAAAAGCTTGATCCTGTCCTGGTCCACCCTGGACTCTGTCAAAAGCTTTCTCATCTACACAAGACAGACCACGTGTGGGAAAAGCCTATGCAGGGGTGAGTATAACAATACATATTAGAGGACCCTGAAAACCACAACGTAGTACAAAATGTAAAGGTACAGTCAGCTGTGTACAACATATGTCTACAGAACATATAGCATCCGAAATAGAAACTATATATTCTCAAAACCCAGACTCATAGTCTAGAGACAAGTCACACAACCGCATACCCCACTAGGGATTCAGTTTGATGATTTCCACAAAATAATCATTCTGGGAGAACACACTCCACGAGTCTGGTAGCTCTGATGACGTCAGTCCGACAAATACTGTTCGTCAGGAAACCTCAGGAGAGGTAGCTATACTCATTACAGGAGACACACTCTTGAGTGAGAAGGTTACGATAGATAGATGCACTCATTACAGAAGACACACTCCTGAGTGGGAAAGATCACGATACACAGACGAGGATGACTTCCAGGGTGATGGCGAATACCGTGAATCTTCTAGAAGCCACCTGCTAGGTAGAGGATCGACGCCCGGTGGAGTTGGTCACATCGATGCCTGAATATACATAGGGTTATGAATGGATATAGGATCTCGATACAGGCCTCTTGGATGGATGCCTGACTCTATCATATAAAGTCCTACTGAAGGGATCATACTTCTGTGTGAGCAAGCAACACCTGACCCTTAGGGGAACAAAAAGAAGGGGCACTAACCCAATCAAAAGATGTCAAAGATATGGTGAACAAGAGGAACACACCATTTTCCAAAAATTACACAGAGTGTAGTAAAGGTACAGGATGTGTTGTTTAACCCCGGGTAATTCCCATGCACAATAGACTGTGTTGTAAGGCTGGTCATATAGAAAATTTAGTACACGACATGTAGTACTGTCTACATTCTGTGTCCAAGTTCCTGGTGTCGGCTCCTTCTACACTGGACATGTACCCGTAAACAGTCTTCAACCTGTGTACTCTAACCCGTGTAATAAGTACATGGGGTGACAGGTGTTACTGGCCTCGCCTGGCCATGCGATGGAGTACACGGTCATGTGCTCCATCCCATGTTCATGTACCCCCTGGATACACACCAAGTCCCGTGTAGACTCCTCTTCCATGCTATACATGCCATGTTCTAAAGCCGTGTAGGTCATCTCGTGTCCTTATACTTCCCAAAATAAACACCAAGCTTCGGGGAAAGTCCAACACACAATGTGACCAGGGTCACACACCATGTGATTTCTCTCTAACACCTTAAAACCTAGCTTCCGCCGCCAGTACTACACGACGTGTTCTTCATAAGTACACCCCCTGTATTTTGGAAATTTCCAAAACGCGGACTTCCACTATCACACTTCTAGTGATGCCCCGTTCAATGATCCAGTCATCCGATCACTCAGGAACACTCGGGATTTGTTCACCCTGACACCACAAGGCTGATTCCATTATTTTCAGACCACCAATCAGCTCTGAAAACACGTTTTGATCTCCCAACGTGAAGAAGGATCGAAGAATGACCTCTTCCGATCTGAATAGAATCGTCATCCGTCTTGGCCATCACACCTTCGTAGGGTCGTTGCGATGTCAGATCCTTAGTTTGGGATTGTTGCGTAGCAAGATGTGTGCACAAATACATTTTTCTTCGCCCCTTAAAGAACGTGAAGAACTCGCGAAATGAAAAGGGTGGAAGGTAAACCAATAGAACAAATTGAGGAACAAACCTCCGCAATCGTTTTTCATGACATTGATCCGCTCCTGTTAAATATTTATAAATGAATCCGAAACAACTAAAATAATCAACATGGATTTATTACGCATAATTATCCTAAATAAACCCTCCCGCAAGAACATATGAATATGTGGATCAACTTGTTCGTGGTTGATCTGCATTCGTCATTTAAATTCACAGATAGGTAAAGTGGAAAGAAATAACAACTCCTACCTTTAAGGAAGGATCGATCGTTGAAGAGAGGTTCATGATGCAGTCATCGTCGAGGTTCTTCAACATCGTTGGCATAGCAATTCTCATCTTCGATCCGTCGTCATTCATCGCTAAGAATTTACACCAATGCTCCATGGA
Source organism: Viscum album (assembly GCA_963277665.1). Taxonomy (NCBI): domain Eukaryota; kingdom Viridiplantae; phylum Streptophyta; class Magnoliopsida; order Santalales; family Viscaceae; genus Viscum; species Viscum album. The sequence goes on from OY728138.1 coordinate 560,246,789, forward strand.
TACTCCATAGATTTTTCCCCATCATTGCCCAGGAGAAAAATCGATTATCCTAATAAAAAGGGAAACATGTTTGGAATCCCATCATGTTGTGGAATTAATGAGTTAGCGTTTCTATTTTTGAGTCATTATGACCTGACATTAATGACTGAAACAACTACCCCGTCGCTGCGCTGTAGCGGATATTTCAAAAAAGAAACAAGATAAACTTTTTGAATTTATTTTACATAAAACGTATGAAAAATAACATTTTCCCTTGACCCACACCAGTCGAGGTTATGCTCATTATAAGGTAAATTCATCGCCCTAGACGCAACGGTGCCCTCAGATTTTTAATTTGGGCATTCGTTTGGAAACTTACACTACCACACACAAGTGCCGACTCAATTAACATAAAAAATTTGGACCACCATTCCAGGATCACCAGGCCTCGGAATGATGTGTCATCTTTGTGCCTGGTCTCATAATAATTCCATATAATTTTTAAAAATAATAAATTAAAAATCCAAGACATTACATCGAGAATACTAGTTTTTTACACCAGTATGAAACCTACTCAACTAATGATATTGAGATAAAGGTATTTTATTAGACAATTTATATTCATATGTAATTATTTTGGTTGATATATATATATATTCATTCTCGATAGGTTACATGCTATGTTTCTAGAAACTAAACATGGAATTGAGATGGTTTATCCTAATCACACATTGGGAAGTTCCTAATGAGTGACATTCTATGTATATCCAGAACATTAATTGCATTTTATTTTAAATAAATATGCCTTATAAATAGTATTAAAATACATGATTTAATGATTATTCTTGTTTGGTAGGTTACATATAGTCTATCCCCATTTATTTGGAAGAATACTAAGTGAGTTGAATAGGAAATAAATATTACTTTTACAAGGTAATTATTAATTATTAGAATAAAAAATATTTTTTGCACTTCATTCCTAAGGCAAGAAATCTCTGTTTATTTGGTTGATGGAATATGTGATTAATAATTATTTTACATTTTAGTGAATATCAAAATTATTTATTTATCCATGGATAATTTAGTAATATGAATTTATTAAATAAATATTTATTATAAATGTTTAGTAAATATAGAGGAGGGTAGTTTGACAGAGTTTAGTGGTCTTGTTGAAAACAATATATTAAATATTATTTAATAAATTATTAAATTATTCATTTTTTAAATAATATTTGTTAATATTTTGTTGATGATCATTTTAAGTAAATAACAGTATATGTTAAATTATTGGATAAGGTCTTATGTGAAATTAATAACCAAAAAGTGGATTTATAAATACACACTTATATAGCTTTTTAGGGTTAGACATTTTTTCTTCACAAAATCATTATGATATAATTATATAAAATCCCAAGAGAGATGTTTCCCAATAAATAACTCAATATAAAGAGTTATGATCATACTCCTCTATCTCAAGAAATAAATAGAACCTAATGAATACTTTTATAATGTGACTCTTATTGTGATAAATAGTAGACGATTCAAGAAATATGGATCAACTACGCTAGCACTTAGTGATTCTATAGTTACGTTCCAAGGTTATTTATAATGTGTAGATCACTATTAGTTGTATTATTTATTTTATACTATAATAAAATCATGATAATAAAACATTTCTATACAACATAAACACCAAATAAAGAATTAAAAAACAATGTAATAAAATATCAATCTATAAATTAATGATAAACTTAATTTGAGAATTATCCTCTATTTTTGTTTTTGGATTCATTATCTCTCTTCCCGAGATTTAATTCATTGTTTATGATATATATCTACATTTAGTTTCTTTATTATTTTTTTCAACTTGATTAAATTTGAATTGGGAATGGTCTAGTAGGAACTTCCGTTTCTTTTAAAACATTCAATTTATTTATTATTAGAGTCAAAGTTTGTTATAAATTTAATGTGTCCATACTTTTTTTAATGACAATAAAATTTTAAAATTTGTAATTTAATGTATTTATTTTATTTTTGGGTTAATATTAATTATTTTCTACTAAATGGTCTTACATTTGTGAAGGATTAATGTATGAAGTGTTCCATAAAATGACATGATATATAATGAATTTGTTAAAGAATGTGGTGATACTTAGAAGATTATTATTGATTCAATCCCCATGTTTTCATAATGAAAAAAATATTAAATTTATAATTGAATGATGTGTGGTCATCATAATTAAAAATTACTGATTTTTTATCATTTAGGAGTTCATTAGATGATCAATGAAGATGGGAAGAAACTCTTATGATTTTAGTTTTTCAAACCATATTCTTCCAATGAATCGTGTAGTACTCTATAAGGATGAATCCAAAACCAGGTAAGAATCAAGAAAAAATCTATAAGCATTATGGATAAATATGTAAAAATGACTTTTGATTCCATGTAATTATGATCTTAATATTTTTAAATGATGATTCGATGATGAGTAAAGGACATTCATGTTAAATATCCATGAATAAAACCACAATAAGAAACATCTACAGACATCATAAGTATGATCTTTATTTGAAATGTATCATCCAATTACCTAATTTGGGAAAATTATAATCTATAAGGGTCATATAAATTTCAATTTGAAGCTTGGAGGAACAAAAAAAAATTTATGAAATCAATTAGAGGTGACCACCTCAATTGTAATATATAAGATATTTCAATCAAGAGTGAATAGGGATTCTATATATTTTTGGGCAAACCCTATCATTACTGATAAATAATTTTGATGAAGTAGGATATATTCCATGAATTCAGGAGAGTGGGGATATTGGAGGTTAGACCCAGGCCAAGGAAAGATCGAATCAAGGATCTACTTGAAATGAACAAGGATAATAGGGAAGAGAGTTATAATCATACCACTAGTATTATTGCTTTATTTAGGACTCTATTGTATTATATTAAATTCTTTTCATTAACACGAAATATCTTTTTTTCCTCCTTTATCTCATCCACCCTTTTAATGGAGGAGTAAATTTCTATGTTATTAGGGAAGGGGGTAAGTCTATTTATAATTAGTGTGATTTTGAATTTCAGTAAATAAAAATAATTATTTTATGTTACATTGTTTTTTAATAAATGAAATTTAAAAATATTTAATTATTTTATATTTTATTTATCTATACCTATAATTTATTTCCTTATTTTTGTATTTTCAATCCCATGTACTCATTTTAATCTATATAAGACACAATAGAAGAGGTTATGTTGAAAAAACTATTGGATTATTCTGTTTTCTGTGAAAGGTTTTAAAACACTCACATGAGACATATGAAAAATAATACATGATTTGGATAGTATGTCCATCTATACTGATTTAGATTCTAAATTTCAATAAATAATCATCTTAATTTTTATAAAATACAATCAATGGTCAATGAAAATTTATAATATTTAATTTAATTATCTTTGATATGTTTCTTATTTGTTTTATTACATTGGTTGAGGGTTATTAATATCCTTCCAATTATCTCAGTAAATATATGATAAAATATATGATTTTTAGTGGTGAAAATCATTGTGATTGATGGGATTTGTGTAGATGGATGTTTAACACTATTAAGAGACCTCTGAAATGTAACATCCCAGTACCTATTTGAAAATCATGTCATTAACGTTTCTATTATTTTTCATTTTTCATGACTGGTTAGGGTTGTGATTGAATTGGGAGGATACATATAATGGAGAAGTCAGAGATTTTTTAGATTCTTAGGTTTAACCTACCATTTCTCTAGGTTTTCGGAGGGTTAAAGGGCGTGTAGAAAAATTACATGTCGTGTACGATTTTTAGGATGTATGTCATTAAAGGATTCATGTTTTGGAATATACACATCGTGATGTTCCATTACACATCGAAAATTATTTAAATATTAGTTTTTAACTCATAACATTAGTTTTTAATTCGATACGATGCGTGTTTGGGTGGCAATGAAATTTAATGGTTTAACGACGTGTATTGATATTACACATCCTATAATACATAGAGTATGATTTTTATAACGAAAGTGTGGTTATTCTATTCTTTTTAGATCCTCCATAGTTTTATCTCGCTTCACCTAAGACCTTTCCTATGAAACAATAGAGCCTTAGAAACCCTATATATCCTATCGTTTGGTGTTTGATCATTGTGGCACTTTTGGTATGATTCTTGGGAAAGTGTTCTCTCTCATTCTTCATCTTCATCATTTTCTCCTCCTTTGGGATTTAAATTGATCATCCTCAAATTTGGGTATGTATCTCTTATTGTGTAATATATCTCCTCTAGGTTGTTCTTTGAGGACATATACACCTTCATTCTCATTAACGTGTGCCATTGCGAGTGTTGTTTTCTGAAAAAGGTTGGTAGTTGCATCATGATTAACCAAATTGATTAACCATACATTTTTATTTTCATATTAATTACTATTATGAACTCCATTGCTCAACCATTCATTCAATTGACATAATAAAATCCAATTCTAGTGTATTGGGAGATTTGAAATGGTTTTGGTGTGGAAATTGGGAAACCCCCAATTCCATTTAATTTGGGTTGTTTATTGAAATTGGATGATATAAATTATAGATCTGATGGAAATATTTTTAATTAAATAGTTTAATTTAATTGTGTAAATAAATTTTTAAATATATGTCATTGGTATTGAATGGATTTTAATCTTGTGAAAATGTCTTAAGAGGTTATGATAGAAACCTAGTAGTTTTATCTTGTGAAGGAGGAATGTTTTTTATTGAAACACATTTTGGTTTTAAATGGAAAATTAGAATTTATGAAATGGGATTATGTTATTTAATTGAATATTAAGTATTTATACAAACAGATTCCCATAATTGATTATGCAATGGCGCATGCAAGAATTTGGAAGTCGATGAGTTATTTGGACACATTCTACGACGTTTCGGCATTTTAAACATACATATAGAAGGTCACGACCATAATATGACGGTGACTAGTCTCAATAAGACAATGTGATGGGGATGTATGTATACACATATTAATAATATCATTTAGATAAGAAATAGACCATTAATTATAAATAATATCATACCTATTTGGATTATGACCATATTTCCCTCTTGTTATTTATATTTGAGATAAAAATGAATTACAGTGTTGTAATGCTACGTTATGTTCCATATAAATTTATATATTCTCTTTTCGATAAGTTTTTTATTTAATACATTATATAAGAAATATTAAATCGTTTATTAAGCCTTTTATTAAATTTATTTCCATCATTTGAACTGTATAGCATGATTTGTTTAGATATGATTTTAAAATACCAAACCTCTTTACATTCAAAATTGAAAGAATTATTTTGGTTAATCTTTACTTGGAAACCATTATGAAATCCTTGGTCAGACCCTACTATAATTTTTATCACACACCCTACTGGTGTGTTTAGGTGTTTTTATAATAACTTTTCCCTGGTTCGATCAAGGAAAAATGATATCTTGGAGGTGGACCTCGCTATTAATGTTTGTAAATGGTAAGTTGTGTTCTTAGGGATTTGGGGTGATCTTTCTTTATTTTGGTACATGGGTTTTAGGATTATCAGATTTGATGACATTTTGAATTTTGATACCTTACTCCTAGCAGAGTATATCCTTTTTATTATAACTTTTATGTTTCTCTTGCATCTTCATATTTTGTGGAAAATTCATTCCCACTTGCATGTTTTAAGGAGCTTGGTACTAGTCACCGACCCATGGGGAATGAGAATGATTTTCGAGCTATTTGAAGGCTAGATTAGTTATTGGGTTACAAGGGTTACTGGACTGGTTCATGAAAATGTTTTATCAAATGAGGATGTTGAGATTTTTTCTAGAAGCTAGTATATATATTTGATGTCATGCCTAAATCGAAGAGGTAGTTCTGACTGAATGCCTTACCAGGTATCACTGTAATGAACAATAAATCAATGGGTTTGGTAAGGGAAATATTTTTTGTGGAATAGTTATAGTATTTTACCAATTGTAAATTTGATAGTTCTAATCCAAATATGTATTTTCTATTTGTTGGGAATAATTTACCTTGTTTATCAATTTTAGTGTCAGTATCATGTCTTATGTTTTGTCTGCTAATGTTATGTAGTATCATTCCTTCAGGAACAAATGAAGTTTAGATACCATAGGGATCTACTGCTGAACCATAGTGTGTGAATCCTCTAGTGTACTTCAATCTATCTGAGGTTATCATGTGCATTGTCCCAGTTCCAAGATATGAACCACCTCCAGCCCCCATTAAGTCTCCCAATGTGGATCCACAGGGGGGATGTTCTACGAAATTATTCTCAATAGTTCCTTCACCAAAAGCCACCCATTTTCAAGGGATCCACTAATATGAATCATGATGAGGAATGGTTTGGAAGGATATAAGATTTACTTGTGTTCTTGGAGACACTAGACAAGATCAAGGTCAAATGTGCCACCTTCGTGTTGGAAGGACAGAGAAGGAAATGGTGGAACCTGATGGTAATGAAAAAGAAACATGAGGGATTTTCATGGAAAGACATCAAGGTTATTTTAACCATATAGTTATATCAATAATTTCACGGTGTTGGCTATAACGGTTGATATTTTCCTGCTTGAGAAGTATGAAAGAACCCTAACTGAAAATTTAAATCACTTGGTTGCTCTGTGAAGTTTTCCCATGAGATTGTATTTAACGATTAGAAGAAAGATCGATGGTTCTAGTTGGGAATTTGATTATATATTCTTTCCCATGTTTTCTTAATTAATATTCCTGATAATGATGATGTAAGATATAGGGTGATGATGGTTGATATTGACCTAGATGGGATGTTAGGGTTAGTAAGTGTTTCATTTTCTCCAAGTAGTAGTGTCCATTACATCTTGTAAAAGAGTAACTTTGATGATTCTTATTGAAGTTCTCAATATTAGGGTCATTATAATCATTCTAAAATTCTAATAGTAATTCCATTGATTTTATATCCACCTGTAAATCTAGGATATTCTTGGAGGTTTACCACTTAGGAATCCATGATCTGTAGCTCCTACAGATAATAATGAAACTTACAATGATTATATCATTAGTTTTCTACTCCATAGACTGGAACATGGCCATCAAATCCTTCTATAACTATAGGGAAATAATATGGTTCAAATTTAAAGGGGTTCAATCCATTGACATTCGGAAAGATGCTACGTCGCGTAGTGTAATAGTCTCCACTGGAAGCATAAATGGGTTCAAAAACTATTAGATGTACCATCACTATAACATTATCATTAATGACTGATCTATTTGACACCGAGGAATCCCATTTGTTTATTTAAACCCATATTTTTAATTTTATAATTCTTCATAGTGATATTTTATCTTTTTCAATGGATAACACTACACCTCATGGTACAAATAGATTGCAGGGTCTCCATAATCCTACATGTGTTTTCTCTCTTTCCAATGTTGAGCTAGCTTAGAATTTTTTGTCCTCTACATGAAATATCATTACATCATATTTGGGACGTATTAGATAATTTCTAATAAATCCCAAATTAATTTTTATATTTTATGGGTCAACTTGACTAAACCTAGTTGTGTGATTTTTCATTCCAAGGAGAGTGGGAACCAATGTAAATCAAGTATGGAAGTTTATATCTAGAGTTTGGGAAGGTAATATTATTGTGTTATTTCTATATAGTGTGGGAATAATTGAGTGGTGATCTCCTTCCAGTTTTTATAGAGTTTTCTAATGTGTTTCCTTCAGGTTTCAATTCCTTCATTCCATATGGAACCAACTGAAATGAAAGAGATTAATTCATTGTTTGGAGATATTATAGGGAATGGTTTTATACACCATAGTGTGTCATCATGGGTGGTTCCGGTTCTCCTCACTAAAAAATATGATGGTTATCTTCAATTATGTATGGACTAGAGAAAGATGAATTGTGTTACAGTGAAGAAACATTATTTATTTCGACAGATGGATGATATGATTGAGTAGTTGAAAGGAAATAAGAGTGTTTAAAATATCAAACATAGATCTAGTTACCATCAATTGGGGATAAAATAATATAACACTCATAAAACCACTTTTTGGAGAAGGTACAATTATTATGTGTAACTTCTTATTTCCTTTACTCTAAAAAATTCTTTTAAAATTTTCATGTCTCTAATGTATACTATTTTTCAAAAATATATATATACTATTATGGTAGTTTTTGTGGATAAAATCCTTGTGTACTTTATATTGGAGGGGGATCATGGGAATCATCAGATAATAGTTCTGTTTCCATTGAGAAATCACCAGCTCTACTCTATATTTTTAATGTGTGTTTTTTGGATTTGGGAGATCAAATTATTGGGACACATTGTGTGTGAATAGTATGTATCATTTTACCATGAAAAAGTGAAGGATATTAGGTCTTTTGAACGAGCATGTAATGTCTTTGAGATTAAGAGATTCTTGGGATTAACAAGATATTATCTTTGGATCATGAATGAATTTTAGATGATGGATTCTCAAATGACTTCTCTAACATTGAAGGGGTGATGTTTTCTTGTAAATGTAATTTTTAGAGTTATTCTTTTGTTAAGAAACATTTTTTTAACTGGTGTTGACTCTTTTAGAGGCTAGATAGGTCTATGTGGTCTTTTTTGATTCATATGGTTTATGCTTGGGTGACATTATTTTGCAGTGTGATCATGTAGTTACTTATAGAATATCACCATCATATGAAACATGAGATGAATTTTCCTGACAATGAACTTCAACATGTATATTTGATTCATGTGATAATAATTTTGAAGAACTACCTTTTCAAAGAATAAATTATTGTATATTCAGACTACAAAATATTGAATTATTTATTGTCCAATTATTATTTGAATATTCACTAAAGGCATTTTGTGGAATACTTATAGTCCTTCAATATATACATCCCCAATACTCAGAGGAAAGTTAATACATTTTATGATGCTTTTAGTAGGAAACATCTATCCCAGTAAGTGATATAATCTTTATAAGGGTCTTACGTTTCATTTTCCAACATTCAGTTGAAATTATATCTTCTTGATTTTATTCTTCAGGTATAAAAGGTTGAAGATGAATTACGTATAATTAAAGACTCTCATTATGGTGTGGAGACAGTTTTCCAATGGTTGTTCTCCAAATAAGGTGATTTATGATATAATGAAAACTTCTTTGTAATTTTTTTGTAAGGAAATCTATGATACGGTATTTTCATGATTCCCAGTGGGTTGTACACCCAGGAACCACTAAGATGTTCTATAACTTGAACTGATAGTTCTTGTTTCCATGTATGAGACATGACATTTTTTATATTGTCACACATTTTGATGCATGCCAGCAGGTGAATGTCGGGCATCGTAAACTTTCTGGTTTACTTCATCCACTTCCAGTCCCCAACTGGAAGTGGCATGAAATCACTATGGACTATGTGGTTGGGTTTCCTCATACCCATAGAATGAAGAATGTGATATGGGTTGTGATCAACATGAAAACCATGTTAGCTCACATTATACTTATTCATGATATAACCAATGTTAAGTATTTGGGAAATTTCTTCATGAAAGTGATTGTTTGTTTGTAAGGAGTTTCATCTACTATAGTCTCTAACAGAGATCCTTAGTTTACTTATTTCTCTTGGAGAGGACTTAAGGAGCCAGTGAGATCTCAGGTTCATTTGAACAAGACCTACCATCATTGTTATAAGGCATAACATGGAGAGATAAATAAATTCTTTAGGATATAATTTTTCATTGTGTTCTAAAATATTAGGGGGATTGGGATGACCATTTGGGTTTGTTTGAGTTTGATTATAATAATAGGTATCAACCAATGATCAGAGTGGAACCTTTCAAGGACTTTTGTGGTTTTCCTTGAAAAAATATAGTGTTTTGGTTAGAGATTTTTGAATGTTCCTTTCTTGGACTAAGCATGGTGCAAGAGACGACAATAAATATTCAGTTAATTTGTGAGAGAATGTTGAAATCAAAATCATGGTATAATTGTTAGGATTATATTCATCATATACCATTATATATTTCAGTTCTTGACCTAGTGTTATTGAAATTTTCATCCCAGTTAGGTTATCATTGGATTGGGAGGGAATGGAAGCCTTATCCTCCTTTTATGGGACCTTTCAAGGTAGTTGAAAATGTGAGGAAAGTTTCATACCATTTAGAACATCCACATAAGTTGATGTTGATTCATAACATATTCTATGTATCACAACTATGAATGTATATCTCTGACATATAGAATGTTTTGAGCAGTAGTGATCTTGATATTGAACCTAATTTATATTTGACTGAGAGGCCAATTAAGATAGTTGATTCTAAGACCAAGGTACTTCATGGGAGGACGATACCTTCGGACCGTGTAATATGGTATCATGGTTCGGATAATAAAGAGATTTGGGAACAAAATTTTCTAATGAGAGAGTAGTGGCCACATCTTTTTGGAATGGAAGATTCTTTGTAGGATTAATGGGGAATGAATGTTTTTAGGTTGCGGAGGTTATAAGATCTAGTTACCAATCATACATGCATTTCTTTAACCTTATTAAGAGTTTTTATTTTTTAACAGGGTTGGTTTGAGAATTAATTTGGAGGATGCCTATAATAGTGAATTCCATGTTTTTTTTGGATTCTTAGCTTTAAACAACCTTTTGTATAGGTTGCTAGAGGGTTACACATCATCTACTATTTTTAGGATGCATTCCATGAAAGGGTTCACTCTATGAAGGATACGTATAATGATATTTTTTATACATTGTGAATGATTTATAAATTATTTTTCAATTTAGAGAGTTGGTTTTTAATTTGATCTAATACGTTTTTCTTAGATTACGAAATTTAAATATTTTACAATGTGTATTGGTATTACACGTCCTGTAGTACCCATACTGTGGTGTTTAAATAGGCAGTTCAGATGGTACGTTCTTTTTTCTGCTCTATAGTTTTATCACCCTAAACATATGGTCTTCTCTAGTTTATCTTAGATTCAACAATTCTGGATCCTCTTGTCTGGCATTGGATCATTGTGGCTCTTGTGGTGGGATTCAAAAGTGTTCTCTCTCATTCATCCCCATTATCTTTTTCTTCTGCGTATATATTTTGATAGATAATCATAAAAATTATGGATCCATGTCATTTTTTGTTAGATCAATCCTATAATTTTTTAATTTATTTTACACGTTCATTCTCATTGATGGGTTCCGTTGTGAGTGTTGTTTTTTTAAAAGGTGCATGTTTCTGTCCATGTTATCCAAATTTATTAACCACAAATTGATTTATTCATATCATCTTTAATCTTAAAATTAGTTTCTCAAAATTTCATAAAATTTACCCAATGAATCACAATTCAATTGAATTTAGATATTTTAAATGGTTTTCACATGGAAATCAGGAAGACCCCCAATTCCAATGAATTTTTGTGTATTTATATTGTTTTGTTGATTTAAATTGAAGATATGATGGAAATCTTTTCAATTAAATTATTGAATTTCATTGTGAAAATTAAGGATTTGATTTTCAATGGATTTAAAACATGTGAAAATGTATTAAGGTATTTTGATAGTAAACCAGTTGTTTTATCTTTTGAAAGAGGCACGTTTTTTTTAAAACCGATTATGGTTTTAAAAAGAAAATTTGAAATTTGAAATGGGAGAATGATATTTAATTTTATTTTAATAATTCTTAAAATATTTTTCGCATCATTTATTTTTTCAGAGAACATGAATGCATTTAGTATTTTTTGTTTTATTTGGACACACTCCATGCTAGTATAATGTTCTAAAACATAAAGGAAGCAGGTCACATCCTCAATGGGAGGGTGACGATTCACCTCTGACTATTATCAGAGGGAAGTGTGTATAAACATATTGTTGAGATCACTTAGAGAGTGCATAGTCCTATAGTCATAAATACCATAATAACTATTTGGAAAATGACCATTTTTTGTTTGTAATTTATATATGAGATATAAATGTATTCTAAAGTGGTAAAGTTTCATTTTTCCCCTTATTAATGTATACAAATTATTTTATATAGATGTTTTATTTAGTAAATTTTCTTGAAATATTTCATCATTTTTAAAGCCCTTTGTTAAAGTAATTTCTGTAATTTGAACTGTATATCATTATTTTTTTAAATATGGTTTAAAATACCAAACATGTTTACCTTTAAAATATAAAACATTCAGTTAGTTAATCTATAGATGGAAACTGTTATGGAATCCTTGGTGAGAACCTAATAGGATTTTTAGCTGACACCTTACTAGTTCCATCAGGTTTTTAAAAATAATAATCTTCCAGGTTCATGCAAGGGGAAAGGATTTCTCACAAGTGGATAGAGCTGTTAAAGCTCGGATGCAATTAGAAATCCTTTCCCCCTGCATAAATCCTTACTTAGGCTATAAAACTATTTTACATTAATAACATGTTGAATTATGATAAATTATTGCTAGTGTAGATTCTTTGGAAATGTATAAATCCTTATTTCTTTTTATTCTACAGTTTTATGGAAAATTAGTTCCCCATTTCATGTTGTATAGAGGTAGGTTCTAGTCACTGACCCACATGGATTGGGAATTCCCTTCAATCTAGTTCAAGTACGACTCAGTTATTAGGTCAGGTTACCCGAGATGGTTATGAAATGAAAGACAGAAACCGACCAGGTATTTCCTAAGTACACTAAGAGTGGATTGATGAATCACCTTTTATAGTAGTAAAGAGGATAATCCAAACAATGAATTCTATTATTTTTATTGTTTCAAATTCATTCAAACAATTGTGAAATTTACAAGTATTATGTATACTTTTATTCTATAGGTAATTAAAATATGAGTACATTTATTTAATTTCTATGATAAAATTGAAATTCAGTTACCAACCATAGAGAAATAAATTTTTATCATTTTCTTTATAATCTACTAATTTCATAACATAGCTAGGATTTTAATAAAAAACAACTCAAAATAAACTATTTTGTTTGGAAGGTGACCAAATTTTTTTGAAACCCCCTATCGAGATACAACCCTACATTACCACTAAAATACATTTAACCTTGTAAAATAATACTTGTTTCACACTTAATGATAAGGTTCATGTTAAAAATTCGGTGTTGTGTCTTGGGAATCAATGAAAAAAAATTAAATTTCATGAATAGGGCCTCTAACAATCAATATTACTATATTAACATAGAAATTGAATAAATGTTTCTAAAAAACATAACAATTTGAACATACAATGGGAATTTGAGAATATTCCTTTATGTAATCAAGTTAAACATCCAAGTTTCACCATAATAATGCCAAAATATAACGTAACCCCAAATAATATTCAAACAGATCATTTTCCCCCTTAGTTTAGAAATCATAATAATCAATTTTCCAAGAATGTTTTACAAAATTATTTCTAACTGAAAACTAGTTTAATTTAATTACTTCCAATTTTTCTTAGTTTGGAATGTTAATATATCAACAGAAAATCTAGTAGTTTTCCATTATTTTCTAAACTTTGGATCCTAGATATTTGTTTGATAAATAATTAATATTGTTGGATTTCTATTTTTCATTCAAAGTAGTGTTTAAGGGGTGATTTCATGTTATACATAATAACATAATAACTTGTTTGGGATGTAAAAAAACTAACCCATAAGGGACCAATTGTATATGATAAGGAATGTTTGAGAATCCCAATTGCACCTCTAGTAGTCATGGAGATGAAAACTAGCACTTATTTGGCATATCCATCATATTGGAGGCATTATCCTATGGTACCTTTATGAATGTACACATCTCCATACCCATAAAATGTTGAGTGTAAAACAAAAATTAAACCAATGAATGAAAATATATATAATCCCATAACAAAAGTATGAAAAAGCTATTGATAATGATAATGAGGGGAAATACAAACCCAAAAAATATAAATAGTCCTTTCTGTTCAGAAGGATATGACCACTTTTAGAATAAACACCAGGGAGAATCTCATTTTTTTCTACCCTAATAATATGTTATGCCTACACTAAATCCTTCTAGGAATCTATTAAATGTACTTTAATTTTCATAAAACATGATACTTAGTGGTATATTCCATTAAGGGGTGAGTATGACATTAAAAATAATTGAATACTGGTATCAATAAGCATAATGCATCAATAATATTCACATCAAAAATACACATCTACATCAATCAATAAATGAGACATAATGATAATCATTAAAAAAATTGATACACTAAAAAAATAAGTCTTAATGGGCCTCAAACAAGAATTCAAACCTTATGATTATTCTCTAATAATTAAGGTAATTATCGTCTAGGAGGACTCACTCCATGAGCCATGTTATCAGAAAGGCCACTAATCTTGGAGGTCATTCTTATTTTTCCTCACCAATATATACTCACTTGATCACAAACGAACTTATGTCTGCATAGGTTATCATACCCATGGCCATTATGGGACACCATAGACCTTACTTTAGTAAACTTATAGAGAGAGGATTTATTAAATATTCCTTATGGTAACACTAATACCTAGAGTCCGTCATAGGATACCTGATACAATAAGGATCCAACCCCTAGCCTCATGGATGCATACAATGAAATTTATCTTAAATCTAACCTGTATAGGGGGTCAAAATCATACATCAATGATGTAATTCCGCATTGTACCCTAGCAGACATGCACCATGGATATATAATCAATGAAACATTATCTTTGTTGTGAAAATGATGGGGTATAAACAAACTAAAAGGGATTAAATGGTGGGTACTAACCTTATATTTCATGTATACTCTACCCCAGGTATTCCCATGTATCACCATATCACATGGAATCAAAATCATCATATAGAAGGTGTGTCCGAGTGGGTACATGGTGTGTAGAGTTTAGTACAACACAGTGTATTCATCCATCCCATGATCATTTAAATTTGATCATTCCCGTGTACTTCAGTCCAAGCTCATGTACTATGGTCATGCCACTATATTGGTCAGTTTCTAAGTTCCATTTAATTCCCATGTACTCTAATCATTCCCATGTGAATGGATGCAGTTGTGCTAATGTATCCCCTGATATATATGATTAACCACTACAATTGGGGAACAAAACTTATTGTAGGGACAACATCATATGTGATTCTTAATTATTAAGAATAAACCTTATTGTCATAAATAAGGACACCACATTACTTGTGTTCTTTTGGTACACACCATATATTGCCGATATTTCTAGAATCTGATGGTTCTTAAAGAACTATTCCAATACTTCTTCTTATATATTCAATAAGACCCATAAATATTAGATCAAGGGTTGAGCCTCTTTATCATCACCATTCAACAAAATTGAGATATCAGATCCAATTAAGAATACTTCATAATCAATCACCATCTTTACCAAATAACAATATGTGATGGGGAGTCATTGATCTAATCCCAATCATCCTATGATCATATGCTGCTATTATCACACTTAAATTTCAACCTAAACAACATAACCTAACAATAACATCGATATGTTTCACTAGTGAAGGGTTAGAAAATAATCGAATATCAGGTTTTTATCAATCCACATTCAATGGAAATTTTTAGTGTTGAACATGTAATGAAATGAGGAATAAATTCAACAACCAAAAAATTGGAATGATCTTTGTCCATGATTACCTGGGCCCTGATTCATTGATGTTATAATTTTGAACGAAGAAATAAAAAAATAATCAAATAATATCCACTAAAATCAACCATAAATTAATGAATTTATTTGGTTAGGGAAACTAGTTACTGTATTAAATGGAAATTTAAATGGGATAAATACAATAAATAAACTCCATACTTTATGATATGGTAGATCACTTATGAAAAATGATTTTTTTATCATTTGAATGATCCTCAGGAAGTGGTTTGAGTTTATCTTCCCAACCTTCTGATCCCATTTCATAACCAGGCCTTTCTTCAATGCATTGTGGACTCCCTCAAGTCCTTTATTTATGAGGATGAGTGCATGATTATCCTTTACGATATAGGCACTATGAAGATTTTTTTTGGAGATGGAAATTTCCCATCTATTACTAGGAAACATTCTTTTTCACATTAGAGAAGCTTTTTCCTAGTTGAAATATCTTGTTATCCTTTCCCCTACATGTTTTTGCACTGGATTTCAGAAGCATGGTCATTCCTTACATGTCTATTATAAGAACCTTTCCAAGGTTTTCGTTCCTTAGGTTAGGGTTCTATCCCCATCCTAAGGTCCTCCTCGTACCCTATGTCCAGAAGAGATTACTTTGACGGCATATGGGTCCTCAATATGAACACTTGAGGTTGTAATGGTGTATCTGAATCTTAATCCACCTCCACCCCATCCCCTTCCTTCCTTATGTGGGATCCCTTTCCTTTCTCCAGGACCCTCTTACTCGTGAGGAGTCTAAAACTATCTCTTCTATGGATTTCTATTTCCCCTTTCCTCCCCTTATCTCGAGTCGGGGCCTACAGTGGGTTTTCCCCAGATCAGAGCTTAGTTTCCAGTAGTGTTAGTCTCCCATATCAGAGGTTGTGGTCCCATGTAATCTTGGGAAAGAACCAGTCCTTCCAAATGAACTGTGCTCCTATCCCTCCACCTCCATATACATCTCAAATTGATTCAGCGAAATATCTCATGTGAATATGGATTCAGTTGAATTATGCCTTGTTCAAAATCATATAGGTACTCATACTAGGACTCATGTGAAGACAGAAATCATTTTATCTTCTCATTAGGTCTCAAGTTTGTCTATAATAGGGGACACAACATGATGCCTCCAATTGCAAGGATAACCTTCTTCATATGGAATTCATAGGGTTTGGGTAGGTTTGTGAAGATGAACCACATTTCTTCTGAGCTTCATTATAACTGAACTCTTATATTGGTTATTCATGAACAAAAACATCATCCTGATGAGATTAAATTCATCACTACTGAATTGGGCCATCTAAATTTCATGAATTAAGAATCTAAGAGTAAAAATATTTGGGCCCTCTGGAATAATATTATTGTGTTGGAAAATGTGTCTGTTTCTAATTTGCATCCCTCCACGTGGATCAGGGACCGTTCTGGATGCTTGGAAGACTTACTGTAGTGTAAGTAGATTCCCACATCACTCAATATTATCTTTCAATGCATATGTAATTAGTCCATACCCATATATGATAATATGAGAAGCAAATGGTTTACCATCGTTATACAATTCAACTATTGCAGCAGCCCTATAATAGAGTCGATAATGCATATTTTTTAATGATTGATTGGGAATCCTCTATTTGGCTTGGCCTAATTTTTGGTGGGCAAGTTTTATAAGGGATAATGAGAGAAAATGTTCATCATTATTGGTTTAGAGGGTTTGAATAAAACATTAAATAGTGTATTGATATATAGTTCTTCCTTGTGGAAAGATGCTGGAGCATCTGGAGTGCCCCCAATAAGTTTGGCACCAAGGATATCCTTACTCTCCTTTGGAAGTTACTCTCATGGTGAGGTCCTGTGTGATAGAGCTTTCACCTCTTCACTTCAAGGGGAAAGATCTCTCCTTCTTTGAGGGATTTCTTATTGGGCATGATTTTGATCATCTTAGCTTGTTTATTTATTCTATAAGCGAAATGGGTGTAGTAGATCCCTCATTCTCAGAGTCTCAAACTAAATATCGATGGTCAGCTACATAGAGATGCGGTTGTTCATAATCATGAGGGATTAATGACCATTTCCATTAGTTCCTTCATTATTATAAATGATTCAATTTTTTCAAATATTCTTCCATTGATAACCATTGAGAGTCGTGCGTCTCACATATCATATTGCTAGATGGTGCTGATACAATTTCTTCTATTCTACATGGGTCCCTTAGGCATGATTTCCAAACTCAGTGGTCTTTCATTTACACAGTGCACAGATCTAAAATTCATTTTCCAAGTGGTATGATGATCAATAATACATTTATGGTGGGTAATATGGTATCTTTTTTCTTTGCCTCTTGGGAAACTCCTAGTAGTCCTCATATTATCTTTGCATTAATTGGTTCTCTTCCCATGCCCATGTTTCCCTTGTTAGGGCTGATGGTTTGGGGATGTATTATTTTAGATCGTCCAAAATTTACAACCTTTGGTCCTACATGAATGTAAATTTATTAATGTATTGTGGATGAACATAACAATATATTTATAAATTATAGGTTCAGTTCTCTATGCTGAAAATAATTAATAAAATTATTTATTAATTATATTATTTTTTCCCTAAACATCACATTATAAAAATGATCAACACAAAAATATGATTATGCCTCACCTAGGTTCGAAAGCTACATTTTAAGCTAAATAAATATCTCTTATTTATCATCTTAGTTTCTGTTTTTTATGTATTCCATAATTTTAGGAAGACTATTTTCATGTTATATTAATATTTTAATTATTTTTATAATATCAACACTATGATCAATAGACCTCAGAATCTCACAATGTCCCAATCCCTATCAATCAAAATATTCCACGATATATTTAAAATATTTACATAGAATTTTTTTGAGGATATATTCTCCCACCTTATAATGTTTATTTTTGAAATGTGAAAAGACTACTAAGAAAGATGTTTGTATGGATCTCACATCGATGTCTCCTGATCCCAAGTGAATTCTTAAGATTCTCATGCTTTGACCTGAAACATGGTAATGAAATCACTTATCCATAGAGGATATTCTCCTAATGATCCTAAATCTTTAGTGGGTAATTTGAAATGGTATCTCTATCCTCTTTGAACAACTCTCCCTAGTAGATAACATGTGATGGGTTATCCACATACCTACGTTTTTTAAAATAAAGAAGACATATGGTACATGATCCGACTATGGTGGTTATGTCAAGTGGTAGACTACCTCACCAACCATATACTGCATCTTGTATGTGACAATGAACCATGAATATAACATGACTCATATATAAATCCCCAAAATCCATATTTAGGAAATACATTACAGAAAATCTTATCTTACTCATACTGATCCAAATACATCTTTTAGGGACCTTTACTGGAGTTTTGATAACTAGGTGTATTCCTCTTCCTCCCCATGATTATTATACCTTATCAGTTGTAGCTAATAGCAATTCTAGTCTTATAACTATAATCTCACCTCGATTTGATCAACATAATGGTGACCATTAGGGTGGCCCATACAAGGTATCAAATAGTATCAATTAGATGGTGTAATTTTAGTTATTATTATGACAACCCTGCTATTTATTACACAATTAAAAATGATTTATTACCTAAAACTCACTTGATACAACATATAAGATCGATAGGCTTAGTGTCTTTGGGGATTAGGATCTTTACATAACAACTTAGAACATGAATTACAACATCATTATTGAAAAATTCCTTTACATAACCTCTACATTCCCTCGTACATACCATTGAATCAGAGAACCATAGGACATGAATAAAAAAGGGTGAGCTATAATGCCCAGTGAGGAATAAACATGGAATACCATGAAGAATACAGTACATGTTAAACAATAGTAATATTAAGGGAGCATAAGAGAAACATTAACACAAAGCAGGATAAAGCATTATAATCATAACATGGATATGTGGCAACAACATTTAACTTGATTTTAGCATGAGCCAAGCCTCATTGCACATGGATCATGAGTAAAACCTCATTTCACATGATGTATCACGATACTAATCTTTACCCAATGCATTGGAGTGGTATCAGGACGCACCCTTCTTAAATATTTCATTTAATGCATAAGTGTGCCACATGGATCATTCAATCAATCAACATAATAATTTATTACACAATTATGCAATTTGGAATAAATACATTAAATTACCATTCAATATGTATATGTGTATAAAGGTAGATACCCTTGATAGACTCATGGGTATGGTTTTCACTACACAATGATCTTGGCATGGAAAAACGCGGTGCAATTTTGGCAACATAATGATGTGACATAAGGAATCATGAAAATGGTTGATGAGAGAGAAAAGGGTGTCTCATCATATATAAATGAAATGGAATGTAAGGTGGTCATATATAAAGATTTCCAAAGTAATGTAATGGAATTTAGATGCATAATACAAAATAATTACTTGGATGTAAAAAAAGGAGAGTGAAATTTCTTTAAGGAATTTCGGTATGGTAATGAGTGTACATTGGAGGCCATAATGAAAACAAAAGGGCATAAAAACTTAAAGAAAATTAAACAAAAATGAGAAAAGAAGAAATCTCTTACTAGGAAGTGTGATCCCAAAGGCTTGGTAGAGGCTTGAGAGAGGCTTCTTGGGAGATTAGGAAACCATGGGAGGATTATAAATAGGTGAGGACATGGGTTGGTAGATCTCTACAGGCTTTTAGTGAAGAAGAAGTGGGACTTGGGTGGGTTTATATATGAAAGGAGAGGGAATTCTTTAATATTTAGGTTTGGGTCACCACAAACTAAACTAATCAATACCACAAACCAGACCATGGTTTTTTCCCACAGTTTTTGAAAAAGGTGAGTGGAAAACAATATTTTATAATTCCAATGGAATTACTTCTTAAAATATTGAGTGTTCTTATGGGGAGGCGAGTCACACTCCCAAAGAAAACAATTTAGAAGGACAAAATGTTTTATAAGACATAGAGGGTCCACTAAAGCATTGTAAAATAAATTAAAAAATATATAAAATCACATTATATTAATGAGAAAACATATATTGGCAGAACATGATGTTTATATTATTTTATTACATCACTATTGAGACATTATGATGTCATAAACACATTATATATTAAAACGACATTCAATTTTTACCCAAAAATTTGACTATCTCGGAAAATTTTGAAAAATTTACCATTTGATAATTTCAATGTCCTAATTCCAAATTAATATTCATTTTATCTAAATAATTTTCTAAATATGTGAATTTTTCCCTTTTAAAATAAAAACCGACATTTATCGAAAATTCATGGGTTTTGAAAAAAATGGCTTTCGAAACATAATAAAAATTACAATTGCATTCATCAAATTATATGATCATTTATATATAATAAAATTTAATTTAATTATATTAATTTTTTTAATTTTTTTTTAGCAAATTCAGAAATCCATTAATTTCCTCAAAAATATTTGTTAGTTAAATATTAACTAAAAATACTATTTAAGCATTAAAAACTATTTACAAAGAATAAATAATGAATTGAATGAACATTATTTATTGAAAAATAATGTACATAGTCTTATTGATAGGGTCTTGTTACATAACCCCTTACAAAACCTACATAAGATCGAATCATAACGTGCGCGATGGTGACGAACTCTTGCGGTGGTTTGGATAACATCGTTGGGGTGGTAATCTCTATTAACTTCCACATCCCCTGTAGTCAATTCCACTAAAGATTAACATGTTCAATCTCAGATTTGGATTATTCGAGAGCGAATCCCAATAACTCCACATTCGTTCCAAGCTCCGACAAATGGGCTTCGTATGGGGAAAGTCTACTGGATGAGGCCATCAGTTCCTTTGTCAGAGTAAATTGGATTTGTTAAAGCCCTGAATTTCTACTAATCATGTGATCACTATTCAATGTCTATATTATCAAAGGTCACATTTCATAATTTTATTTTAAAAATCCAAGAAACAAATCCAAATAATATCACAAAACATTTTACATAATGATACATTTATTTAGATCAAGAGGTAATACCATTAATGAATGTTTGGGTCATTACTATCTTTTCCCTTAATAAATTTCTCTCATGAAATTTTTTTCCAACACTAAAACACATGCAGGTTACTCTGCTTCATCACATCCTGCGATTCCAATGTCTCTCCTTCAGACTTTTTGTTTTTCCACAACACCATGATGCGGGGCATTGTCTTACTTTGTAGAAATTTTTCTCTATGATCTAAGAAATTCACTGTTTTGTCCTCGTAAAAAAGATCATTTTATAGCTATACAACCTCCGAGGATAGTACATTTAAAGGGTATGGTATGTACTTCGTTAAGAGGGATAAATGAAATACATCATGTGCTTTTTCCATGGTAAGTGGAAGTGTTGGTTGATAGGCCAAAACACTAACATGATCAAGAATATAGAAGGGGATGATGTACTTAGGACTTAACATTCATTTACTTCCAAACCTCATGAACTTCTTCCATGTAGATATGCATATAAATACAATTTCTCCAACTTTAAACTCAAGGTCTCATCGATGTTTATCTACAAAACACTTCTGTTTACTCTGGGATGCCATTATATGATGCTGAATGGTTTTCACCTTCTCCACCATTTCTTCGACCATATCTCGTCCAAGAATCCATCGTTCGCCGGGTTCATCCCATCATGTCGGTGTTTTTCACCTCTTCCCATACATGGAATCATTAGGTGCCATTATTATGCTCGAGAGGAAACTATTATTGTAAGAGAATTCAACTAGTAGAAGATGTTGGTCCGACCATAATTTGATATCCATAGAACAAGATCTTAACATATCCTCTAGTATCTGAGTAGTTCACTAAGATTCTCCATCAGTTTGAGGATGATAGGACATTCTGAAGTTCAGTTTAGTATCCAGAGCATGTAGAAGACTCATACAAAACATAAAGGTGAATCTTGGATCTCAATCAGATACAATAGATAGTGGTACTCCACACAGCCTTACCTCTTTCCTGATATATATATGTGCCAGTTGATCCAATGAGAAATCCTCTTGAAATTCAATGAAGTGTTCAGACTTTGTAAGACGATCCAAAAAAACCCAGATTTCATTGTTTCCTTTGGATGTATTTGGGAGTCCGGTGATAAAGGCCATGGTGATTTTCTCAAATTTCTATCCTTGTATGGGAAATATTTGCATTATCCCCTTAGACATATGCCTCTCTACCTTCACTTGATGAAACACCAGGAACTTTTATGTATACTCATAGATCTTCTTCTTCATATTATCCAACCAATAATACTCTCAGATATCTCGATACATCTTTGTGTTTCCTGTATCAATAAAGAAATTTTAACTATTTACATCATCCAAAAGTTCGTTCTTCAGCTCTGGACTTGATGGAACACATAGTCTTTTCCCAAATCTAACATTTCCTTCTTTATTAACATAGAAATCAAAGGATTTCTCATTTCTGAAATCTTCCACTTTCTTCTGAATTCCCACATTATCATTTTGAGCATCCTTTAACCATTATAAAAGAGACATTTGAGAAATAATTTGTAAAATGATTGATGATTTACCCATCTTTATGATTCCCAAGTACATCTCCATGAAGTCCAAGAAGATTGGATCCTTTTCAATTGTCATCAATGATAGAATCATTGGGTCCATTATACATAGATCATCCACCACCCTATTCACTTTCCCAGGGTGGTAATGGATTGAGCAGTCACAGTCTTGGATCAGCTCTATCCATCTTCATGGGTGCATGTTCCACTCTTTATGTGAAAATATACACATGAGGCTTTTTTGGTTCATATATATTTCAAACTTCTCTCCAAACAGATAATTCCAACAAAATTTTAAAGAGAATATATGTGCAAGAAACTCTAAATAATGTATTAGATAATTATACTCATGAAATTTCAGTTTTCATAAAGCATGTGAAATGACTTTGTCATTTTGCATCAACACACAACCCATGCCCTTCTTCAAAGCCTCACTGAATACCACAAAAAGTTCTCCACTTCTGGGTAAAGATAGCACGGGTTATGTGATAATCCTTCTTTTCATCTTCTTGAAGGTTTTTTTCACATTCATCTGTCCATGAAAACATGAATCCCTTTAAAGTTAGCTTTGTAAGAGGGTTGGAAAATCGTGAGAAATTTCTCAAAAATCTTCTATAATATCATATTAATCCCAAATAGATTTGGATATTTGTTATTGATGCTGGCCTCGGCCGTCCTTTTATGTAAATTTCTTGGAGGGATATATAGATATCTCATTACATATGATGATATGGCCTATGAATGATACCACCATCATGAATAACTCAAACTTGATGCACTTTTCATAGCGCTTCTCCTTCCACAAGGACTCTAGTACAGTTCTTAGATGATCCTCATGATAATACTTGGTTTTGGAGTATAATAGAATATCATCTATAATGAATACCACCAATTTGTCGAGGTAATATCTAAGTAGCCTATTCATCATGTCCATGAAGACTGTTGGAGCATTAGTGAGTCCAAAAGGCATTACAATGAATTCATAGTGCCCATATCTTGTACGAAAAGCAGTCTTGGGGTTATCTTCCTTCTTCAAACTTACATGATAATATCCTGACCACAAATCCACATTGTGGAAGTATTTTATTCTATACAATTGATCAAACAAGTCATTAATTCATGGGAGAGGATAGTTTTTCTTTATCATTAATTTGTAAAGCTCATGATAATATATTTAAAGGCACATTGATCTATCCTCATTTGTGATGAATAAGACTGGTGCACCCCATGATGAAGCACTTGGGCATATAAACCCTTTATCCAAATTCTCCTATAGTTGTTTCATTATCTCATCAAGCTCCACAATAGCCATTCTATATTAATTCTAGGATATTGGAAACTATCCATGTATAAGTTCAATTTTGAATTAAAAATATATTCTAAGAGGAAGACCAAGAAATTCCTTAAGAAACACTTCAGCAAATTTCCTCAAAATAGGTATGTCTTAAAGGATGTATTCTTTCATGGACTCAATCATCTGTGCCAGATATTTGTACTCATAGGGAAGAAATATACACTATTGAGATGATGAAGCTAAAGAAGGTTCATCTTCCTCCTTGCATGTGTATATAATTGGGTGTCGATTCTCTATATGGAGAGTGATTTCCCTCTCATGGAAATTTGTGTTGGCTCTATATAAGGAATTCCAATCCATGATGATTATTTCATCAAATTCCATGAGAGGGAGTATGATGTGGTTCGCCAGGAAGTTCAATCCACAAATTATGACAGGGGAGGAGTTATATTCATGAGATGCAATGATTTCCCCATTTGCTGTACTCACTGACATCTTTACTTCCCTAATATGTGGGGGTTTTGGGATTGATCTACTAAAATTTTTTGATAAAAAATAATGTGTAAAACCTGAATCTAAATGTGCATTTGCTATTATTGAATGAATATCTAGCGTACATATCACCACTTCATTGTCGGGGTTCACTTCAGTGGTAGTGATGACAAAATCTCGCCCTGCCTACCTTAGACATTGTGGGTTGCCTTCGAAAACCATTAGCATAGGGAACTAATTTGCAAAGTTCCCAGGTTCTTTGAAGTTGAAGAAATGAACAATGTATTGAGGGTCGAGTGGAGTGTTCCTATCCTCTTTCACAGCTATGGGTTTTTCATGCTGACAGTTAACATCTCGGTTCCCTTATCTTCCACACCTAAATAATTTCTTCGTCCCCTTTAGGAAATTTTTGGGATGCTTCATTCCACACCATTAGAAAGTGGGGTACTAGATCTTATTAGAACCATTGGATTTTTCCATCAGAATGGAAGCATTGATGTCCACCTTCTTATTCTTATCCCCATGATACCCTTGAGATTCTCTAATCTCTATTTCAACCTTGAGGGCCCATCAAAACATTTCCTCGTAGTTGTGGAAGTCACAGATCGCCAACGCCTTCCATATGATTGGTTTCAACCCACCAAAGAAGAGGTTAACCTTTCATTCTAGGGTAACGAAAAAGTCAGAGGCGTATCGTGCAAGCCTTATGATGTTTTCCTTGTACTCTCTGATAGTTTCGTCATCTTTTTTCTTGAGGGAAAGGAAGTCCCTTTCCATCATAAGTCAGAGGGTGCGTGGAAAATATTTTTTGAGAATCATCTTCTGTAAAACCTTCCATTCTGAGGCCTCGATCACCTTACTAGGCTTCGTATTTTTATCAACTTCCACCATTGATCAACTTCACCCTCCATACAATAAGTATCCAGGTGAAACTTCTATTGTTCATAACATTGATGGATGAAGAAGATCCTTTCAAAGGTGTTGATCCATTGTTCGAAGATTGAGGGATTAGATGATCCATTAAAAGTAGGAGGCCTTTTCCTCATGAAGCTCTAGATAGAGACATGTTATTTCTTAGGGGGGTTTAAAATTCCTCATGACCCATGTTTCTATTCAAATCCTGAGTTAACTGAGAGAGAATCACGACAAAGTTCGCGATTCCAGGTCCCATCGGATTCAGCATCTCATTAGAATAATCATTATATTGATCTTCATATTGGTTGTTAGCCCGAGTCCTCCTATTACCAGCCATTGGTTGGAATAAAAGGAAAGTTATGGGAAATACATAAAGGGTAATCCAATGAAAAAATGGATGACATATACATTACTTTTATTTCTTTAAATTATAAATCTATAGGCTTCAATCTATGTTATCCATGATCTACATTTCACCATATATTCATACGGGAATTTTTTAACTTTATAATGGTCCATAATGAGCTTTTGAATTTACAGAAGTATATCCCCCGGGAGTGTCATAACAAAGAGTTTAGCCAGGCCCATTTTCGGGCACCAGTTTCTTGTTCGAGTCTAGCTTAGAGCAGTTTTTTTGGGTTTTACCAATAGGATACATCTGTGCCAGAGAAGCCTCTACCTGCTTGTATCCAGAAAGGAACACATTTGATTGATAAAAAACATACTCAATTCTCAACAATACTAATATATGTTTTTATTATACTTATTCTTGTATATATGTATTCACTAGAGTTTTCTAATCCTAATCCCAAAAATAAGTAAACCTAACCTCTGATACCAACTATGACAACCCGACTCATTATTACAGACATAAACATGATTTATTAAATAAAATTTACTTGATAAACCATAGAAGATTTAGAGTTATAGAGTATTTTGGGCTTAGGATCATTATATAACAACTTAGAACATGAATTACACCATCTTTATTGAAAACATCCTTTACATGACCACTACATTCCCTCGTACGTAGCATTGAGTCAGATAACCTGAGGACATGTATAAGAATAGGGTGAGCTGTAAATCCCAAAAAGTGAATAAACATGGAATAACATGTGGAATATAGTACGTGTTAGACAATAGGCATATCAATGGATCACAAGAGAAACATTAACATAAAGGCATGACAAACCATGATAATCATAAATAGAAATGTGGAAACAACATTTAACATGATTTTAGCATGAGCCAAGGCTCATTTAACATGGATCATGAGTAAAAACTCATTGTACTTTAATTATAATGAGTAAAACCTTATTTCACTTGTTGTATCATGATAGTAGTCTTTACCCAATGCATTGGAGAGCTATCAGGGAACACCCTTCTTAAACATTTCATTTCATGCATATGTGTGCCACATAGATCATGGAATCAAGAAACATCATAAGTTATTCCATGATTATGTAATGGGGAATAAACACATTATAGTACTATTCAATATGTAATTGTGTATTAAGGGGAATACACATGAGAGAGACATGGGTATGGTATTCACTACACAACGATCTTGGCTTGGAGAAACACTATGCAATCTGGGCAGCATAACCGCGTGATATAAGAATTCATGAAAAGGGTTGATGATATGAAAAAGGGTGTCTCATAATATATAATTGAAATGGACCAGAAGGGGGTCATATATATACATTTACCAACAAATGTAATGTAATTTAGATTCATAATACAAAATAATTACTTGGATGTAAAAGAGGAGAGAGAGAAATTCCTTACGAAATTTTATCATTTTAATGGTTGTTCATGGGAGGCTTTAATGAGATAGAAAGGGGTATCCCATCATAATAAAATAAAGAGGAAAATATTGAGGGGGTGAAAAATCATACCCCAAAATTTTTAATTGATAACAAAATGGCGTAACAACATAATGAAAATTAGACAAAAATGAGAAAGGATGAAATCCCTTACATGGAAGGGTGATCCCAATGGCTTGGGATAGGCTTGAGAGATGATTTATTAGAGCTTGGGGAACCTTGGGAGGATTTTAGAGAGTGGTTCCATGGTGTTGGTTGAACTCCAATGTCATTGAGTGAAGAGGAAGTTGGATCATGGGTGAGTTTATATAGGGAAGGAGAGGGAATTCTTTATTATTTCGGTTTGGGTCACCTCACCTTAAACTAATGAATAACACAAACCATCCCATGGTTTTTTCCCATGGTTTTTTCCAAAGGGGAGTGGAAGATATATTTTATAAGTAAAATGGACAAAATTATTAAAATATTGAGGGTGCTTATGTGGAGGTGAGTCACACTCTCTAGGATAACAATTTAAAAAGGAAAAATGTTTCATATGTCTTGGAGCATCCACTAAAGTAGTGTAAAATAAATAAAACAAATCAAAAATAACATTATTTTACTGCTAAAACATATATTTCCCGAAAATTATGTTTATATTTTTTTATTACATCACTATTGGGTCTTTATGATGTCATAAAACACATTATATATTTAAACGGTATTTAATTTTTACCAAAAAATTTGATTGTCTCAGAAAATAATAAAAAATTAACCATTGGATAATTTTAACTTCCTCATTCCAAAAATAATATTAATTTCATCTAAATTATTTTCTAAATATGTGAATTTTTACTTATAATATAAAAACATAATTTATCAAAAATCATGGGTTTTGACAAAAATGGCTTTCAAACAATAATAAAAATTAGAATTTCATTCATAAAATTATATGATCATTTATATTTAATAAAAATTAATTTAATTATAATATTTATTTATTAAAATAATATTTAAATAAAAAATCCATTAATTCATTAAAAGTGATTTTTTAGTTGAATATTAACTAAAAATACAATTTGTTCTTTAATTTTTTTTTACAAAATAACCATAATAAAATTAATGCACATTATTTATACAAAAATTATGTGCATAGTCATAGTGCTGGGGTCTTATTACATAACCCCTTATAACATCCGTATAATACTGAAGGGTAAGGTGTGTTATGGTGACAGACTTTTGGTGTGGCTCGGATAACATCACTCATGTGGTAATCTCTATTAACTTCAACTTCTCTTGTGGTCGATTCCACTCAAGAAAAACAAGTTCTTTCTCAGCATGGGCTTGGTCAAGAGAAAATCCAAATGATGGATCCTCCTTTTTGAGCTCTGACAAATGGGAATCATATGGGGAAAGTCTACTGGATGAGGCCATCACTTCCTTTTTCGGAGTAAATTGTATTTGTTAAAGTCCTATATTTATACTAATGATGTGATCACTGTTCAATGGATATATTAGCAATGGCCACATTTCATAATGGTATTTTAAAATTCCAAAACATAAAACCAATAAAGTTCACATAACATTTTACATAATGAGTCATTTAGTTAGATCATGCGGGATTTCCATTAATGAAAGTTTGCGCCATTACAATTATTGTACACAAACTCCACTATGGGTAGGTGATCCTCATAATAGGGGATACTATTAAAAATGAAATAACATATCTTTTCTTCTACCACATGAATGATACACTAAATCAAGACATCAGTTGGACGGTAAAATTCCATTCTCAAATTAATAAAATTCCCAAAGGACTCCTATAATCGACTCTATAATAATGATATGAAGTAAGAAACATGACCTAAAATGATAATTAAGGTAACTCCATTGATATAGATTATAATGTTCATGAAAAAGGCATGTTATTATCCCTACTAAACTCTTATACCACATATCTTGGAAGTGGGAATACATTATGAGTTGGTCTATGATCACATAAATGGCATCATGTACTCTTGAAATCTTTAGAATCCCCATCACAAAGTCTATATATATAACATAAAACATCAATTATGAAAACTCAAGGAGTTGATCTAAACACACTAGAACATGGTTCCCATATTTCATGTGTTAAAAAGGGATGCATCAATTATAAACTCTACTAAACCCCTATTGATACCTATCCACCAAAACCAACGGTATTTTTTTGGGACATGCTCACCACACCTAGATGTAATGATAAGGGGGAAGTTCGAAACTCCCTGAGAACCTCCACATAAAATTTTACTCGTACCATTGTCCATCCTCTAAAAATGATTATTTGATGCCCATATTCAAAAAAATCAATTAGGGTCACATCATGTGGATATCAGGGTATACAAGGTCTCACTCTCAGTATCTCCATGTTGACCATATATAGAACACTTTATAAGTATATGTGCGACAACCTTTACCTAGAGGAAAGATACTTCATCCACGTCCACAATGGATAACTAAAATGAGTAAATATACCTTGAAACCTTAATAATAACTTATGTGAAATATTATCTTCTATTAAAATTCACATCCACATTCCCCTTTCCAAGAGAACAGACTATATCAATGTCATAATTCTCGAGGAACTCTAACTATCACTGTAATATAAAGTTCATATCCTTCAACAAGATGCTATAATTGAGACCCCTTTGGTTTTAATATATGATAAAATTATTACCCAAATAGTAATTTTTCCATATATTTTTGTTAAATACTATTATTAAAAACACTAGATCAAGGCCGCGTAGTTATTATTTTGAGGTTTCAACTGATGATACCCTTATAAAATCAATAGATTCATCTACATAACATCACAATCTAGCATAGTTACTGAGCAATTATAGCATAATACTTAATAATCACCCAAATATGGTTACATCATGATGTGGGTGGATTTCAATGTCTACCTCAACTCTTGAAAATCATGTAGGAACCTCTATATCAACACGAACAGATTCCACTCTTTTGATAAATTAGTAGAAAGTGCTGATATGTTGGAGAAATCAGGAAAAATATAAGGTATTATATTTACAACCAAGGGAATCCTTACACGTCCATCATGCTCTTAGGTGCCTCCCAAGCTCATATTTCCTTAAAATTTACTAGTTCCACTATTACACCATCAAAAAAAGGAATTTCCTAGAATTTGGATCTCCTGAAACCAGAAATAAATCATCGACCGATTTCTATAAAAGAGTTTATCCTAGAGTTTGTATACGACCATCAAAAAGCGTCTCACATTATCTTCTTTAGATTTTAGTACACAAGGATATAATCAATGAATACCACAAAAAACCAATATAAAAAAGGATAAATTATTCGTTTCTTGTGTCCCTTGAAAATGGATGGGGTGTTCATTATGAATAAGGGAATTACCAAGTACTCCTAATATCCCTAGCAACATCTGAATGATGACTCTATACTATCATCATCTCTTACTCCCATCTAGTGATATCCTATTCTGAGTTCAATCAATGAGAACCATGACTACCCTATCAATCAATTAATGAGTTTGTCGATCATTGGTAGTGGATATATATTGTTCATGATCACATTTTTTAGGAATTCATAATATACAAAAAACCAGATGAAAACTTATTCCTTATTGGGGAAAATCACTAGGGCTACCCTGCACGGAACACTTATTCTATAAAATCCATTGGTTTTAAAGTCCCCTAAACACATCCTTATTTCTTGAAGAACTACATGATCTCTCTAATTATCTATAATATATTGAATGGTTTTACATGTTTGTATGTTAATTCAGTATTATATCTCTGGTTGTGGATGAAATCCTGGTACATCTTCAAGAATGGTGTCCTCATACTCCTCCACCACTATGGAAGGGTAAAATCATATAGCCTCCACTTCTCTGGGGGTCATACTAGAGAACACATAATAATACCATATTTCCTCCAATATTTTAGGTAAAAATACTCTCATAATGTTTCTTTCTAACCTTTGAAAGAAAAATTCTTCCCATAACAATGGATACACTACATCCCCCACCTGAAGAAAATCAATCTAGGCATGAACCATTGATATCCAATCCACAACTAATACGACTGTTTAAGGCCACATCGCTGCTATAATGACAACCCATAATAATATTTCACCTATATTATTCGAGTCATACTATTTATAGTAGTGTGTAATGACTAAATCCCCTCTAGTCGGAGTCTCCAAGTGTATTCTTTATGCCAAGGAATCAACCATAATTATATGTCTTAAAACAAAGTAGTTTGTAAGAAAAGACTGGATCATACCTGTATCTATCAGTAATATTTTTAAAAGTAGGGAATACATAAATTTTTCCACTAATAATCTCAAGATCCTTGATTTCATAGGCCTCTACTACCTATTGTTGTCCTCTTCCTTGACAACCAGCACCCTGAACCTAGTGAGGACCACTGTCGGTGGTGGTGTAAACAAGTCCAAATTTCTTCTAATAGTGACTGCTCTCCCCATTCCTCTACCAAATTTTCAACCTTAAAGACTGAAATTATCCAATCAATATCTCTTCATGGGTGTTTTATCTACCATATCCCTATCACTTGTATGATATTTCATAAAATCCAATGAAATATATCTTCCGACTTTGCAAGAAAAAACATTACCTCTATATTGGATAACTCAATACTTCATGAAAGGCCTAAAATATTGATATGATGTTTAAATATATTCTTTTAAGACATCTAACATTCATGGATTCTTGATACTAATCATCAATTAATAGCTACCAAGTTCATTGATTCTGTGTGAACACAACTTATACCATGTATTGGAGTCTTCTCATCTAGGAAGCTATCCACTGATAAATCTCACTCATTCATTCCACCATTTGTGAGAATAAAGAGTGATATCACAAAAAACATAAAATACCGGTTCAATATTCACTTAGAAATCATTCATTTGAAGAAAATATCTCTAACACTATCTAGTGTGTATCATGAAAGTCCAATGAACTTCATCGAATAATACACTTGTATTGTACTACCCAACTAAAGTTGTTGAATGTCTAAAATGTACACTAATTTAAACATGACCAATAAAGAGTTTTTTATAATGTGATTGAGTCACCATATTCCAACATTTCCTAAAAATCCTAGAATTAGACTTTTTTTCAAGGATCACCATATGATTGATAGGTAGAATAAAAAATAGGGAAAATCTACTGAATGCATCTATGTAGTCCTTATCTACCTATGGGACTAGATTCCATTAATCCTATATGGTTTCAACCTATGAAACTCAAGGAGTTTTCCAAGTCTTAACACATTTTTATATTATACATTTATCGTAATCTGATACTCTAGGGGTGGTGAAAGCAATAGGAAATCACCTAGATTTACCAGAACATGTAAAATCCCTTATACTAAACCCCTTTCACTCGAAGAATCATCCTTTTGACCATGAAATGAATCATTTTAGGTGTATGTTTCCAGATGCATCATGAAATAAACCACATTCACAATGGTCAATGTTTATATCTTGGGATAGGGCTCCCAAAATATATGAAAATAAATAAACATTCTAAAATGATGCATGAAATAAATTTTTCCCTAATACTAATATCTAAATGTACCAATTCAACAACAATGTTGTCAAAATCATGGTTAATGGATACATAGACCACCACAAGAATAGTAGAGTCCCGAGCATAATGATTGAACTCAAAACACTGTAACACTATTTCCATAAATCACCAACCATTCCTCTGAGCTATACAATCTCCAAACATTGTTCTTAAGGTAGAGCAGAAATCTCTCATACCACTATTTCATGTCCTAACCCAATAGGGCCCACCATGATAGTGTCCACCATTTTTTATAACCCCATAAACTACTTCAATAATACATGGGTTAAATTATAGGTACGAGTTGGCATATTCCACATATGAGAGGCATTATACTATGGCATCTGTATGAAAGTACACATCTTGGAGCCCATAAATACTGGAAAGCAATGTAAAACTGATACTAATGAAATAATACATAAAAAATCTTAAACGTATAGTATGAAAAAGCATATAAATTGATAATGGGACCAAATACGAGCCCCCAAAAAACTGCCAAGAGGCAAACCTACTAAGAAGGAGGGGAATTTGTTCAAATTTAAGAGTTGTATGAAAACAATATGTGTATCCCAATAATAAGATATTCCTACTCCAAATCCTCTTGAAACTCTATCATAATGCCTTCCATTTTAATTAGTCATGACTTGTGTGGGTAGATCCCATGTAGGGTAATTTCTACAATATCTAATTATTCAACCTAGATTTACTAAGAAGAAGGCCTCAAGAGTAGTCATCTCATGAATACACATGTATATCATTTATTAAAAAACATATAATGAAAATCATAAACTACATAGGTACTATCATAAAAATAATATTTTCTAAATGGGTCTTAACCAATAAAGTAATCCAAACAATTATGCTCAATGTTTCAGGGAAATGCTTGTATGGGGAGACTCACACTATGAGCCATGATTCCACTAACAAAACATTTATGAGAGGTTAATCTAATATAGTCACACAAAAATGTTTTCACTGGTTCTTCTAATATCCGGTTTTCTAGATAGGGAATTACACCAGGGGCTCTTTGAGGGTTCCCCCAAACCATTTGGCCTAATATTCTATGTTGGGGATTGATTCCCTATTTATGTGGACATGATGAATATAGGAACCCGAACAAGGAAATGCGATTTGATCGAGGATCCCACCCCATTCCTCATAGAGGAATAAAATTTACTCTAAAAAATAGAACCTATGTAAGGGACCAAAATACTTTGATGATGATGTAATGACTTACTATACCCTTATGGGATTGGAATAAAGAAACCTAGTAAACTAAACCATATCTATGCTAATTAAATGAATGGATCTAGAATACCTCAATGAGAGTACATGATGTCTATTGTGTGTGTAGGGCATGCATCATCATCCCTAGGTCAACCCATGTATTGTAGTGTCACATGGAAGGTAGCAATCCACGTACACCACATGTCCTTATGGGTATGTGGAATGTAGTAGTCATGATAAAACATGATGTATTGTTATCTCCTACCCATGTACATCAGATCATGACCATGTACTTTAGTTCATTCCCATCTACTGGGGTCATGCTAATTTACTGGGGCTTGTTCGAGTATCAAGACATGACCATTTACTCTACCTGTGATGTTGAAAAAATACATTTTTTACCATATATCCCTTGATATAAATTCTGAGATTTCAGCACTGGGTTGCATGGAATATGTTAGGGAGAAAAAAAATTGTGAAGCATAATTTTTATATGATTACCCATGATCCATTTCCAAGTAATGCACATGGAATGTGTTTATAGAGTACATATCATGTAACATGTGACTTTCTAACACCCGACAGTTCTTTACATGTTCCTATTATTCTACCACTTCCATTATTGATCACACACTTGAATATCATATGCATATTTGATCAGCCTTTCCATGAGAACTCTCTATAATCCAGCCATCAAATTTGATTAAGAATCCTCATTCATTATTCCTCCATATAATTTCTATCCATGATGGTAAACAAGGTCCATCAATCTAATCTTGATTCTCCAACGATCATCTGTCACTATTTCATCAACTTGATCTTACCCTCAATCATGTACCTCACCCATGGTATTGTTCCATTGCACCAAATAATGGTTGTGTAATGATCAAATAACAGGTATTAATTGAAACACATGGAAGGAATTCTCTAGTGATGAACATGTAAAGAAACGTGAAGGAAATGAATAAACCCAAATAGAATAATGAACCTTGGAAATGATCTTGTCAGACTAGATTAATTTCAATTAGAATGTTGAATTTAGAACCAACAATATAATCAAACAATCTCAACCATAATTGACCATCAATTCGGGAATTTTTTTTAGCAGAATTAGTTTGTGTTGAACATGATAAATAAAAATTGGATATGTGCAAATGAAACAAATTCACATCCTTGAGTTAGTATTGTTCACAAAATAATAATGAATCAAAATTTTCTTCATCGGATAAATCCACAAATTTTACTATCATTGGTGATCCTTGTGATATCCCAATAATCGATCTACAAACCAATGATTATAAATTCTCTCCTCCAATGGCCCATCTAAATCCCATAGTTATGCAGATAAAACTATGAATCAGATATAACACTATATCTATATATTTTAGGGTTATGTTGTTTAACTGAGAATAATTAATAATTTTTTTATTTTTTTTTATTTTTACCTCTGACTACACTTTATCAAAATTCCTGAAACTAAAAAAGATTATTTCATTCCAAGGGTAAAACCCAATTTTCGGAATTAACAAAGTTATTAGATTTATCATACAAGTATCAATTTTATTTTTATTCTACTATATTTTGAAAATCATGTGCATTTGAAATAATTATATTTTATATTTTTATATATCAATACTGTGATTCCCAAGAATCATAAATATATGTCTTCATAGAGTCTGGATTGAAAAATGTAGTCAGATATATTTTGAAGCCAAAAATAGAAAGAATAATGATGTTACATGTATGATATAAGAAAAACTACTTTAGTTTTTTTCTCCTCACCACTATAATTATATCCATCATAAATTATATTTATAAAATTTGATTGGAATTTATAGATACTTCATATAATTATTAAGACTGATTCAAGAATGTGTGTTCTAATTTCTCACAAGATTCCATATATGAGACCCATTTACATATCTTATTCTGTCATTTTTTCTTGATAATTATTATAATCTCTTATATGAGTTATTTAGAGGATCTATAATATTAAAATTACCATTATAAGTCAAGTGAGTCATTGAAAAGATTCCAAAAAACTAAAATCTATATTATACATGAGTTACATGATCTCGAGGGTTTCAAAAAGCATGTTTATATAACTCATCTCCAATATTCGAATTAAAACATGAGGAAATAACAATTAAATTTAGACAAATATCCATAAATCAATCTATTGAATAATAAGAAGTGGTTCCAGAATTGGGTTTGTGAACATCATAAAAATGTAATACTCATTTGTGTGTTAAGGTGTAGGGTATGGAATGTTATGCAGAATCCCAAAATAAGAGGAAATATGCAAAAAAATATTCAATTTATGGATAAATATGAAAATAAAATTATATTTAGAAATCAATATAACCAAGCTATGACCTCATTGAAAACCATTTAAACTAGGAACCCTATTCCAGTCACAAATTCAACTTTTCATATACCCAAAACCCTTGAATAATAATATAAGTCATACATTATCCAATAATAATTAAAAAACCCAACTATATTCAAAAAATAGACTACTGGAAAAACATACAACCAATACACTAGACCATGTATCATAGAAACACGGATCTGAATTTGAGGAATTATGAAAAAAAGTGAAGGAGGTAAATAATAAACTATTTAGTCCTTTGGAAATCATATCAAAAAACCTAAAAAAATTAAATGCTAATCTTGTACATCTTCTCAATTTTTATTTAATTTTGATGACCATTGTAAGTTGAAAGGAAATTAAAAAACTAGAAATAATCAAACCAAAGATAAATCAACTCAAACTTTAAGAATGTAATGATAAAAAATATAAACATATTCATTAAATTTATCCAAAATATGAATCAAATAATGTTTTATGAGATAGAGTTAGACAATGAAGAATGATGTAAGTGACACTCGTACATCGGAAGAAAATGTAGATAAAATATTATCCACTTACATACCCTTTATGGATGGTATAATATATGAACATCAAGTGGAAGAGATATAAATGATATTTTTGGAAATATTCCTCTTACAGATTCTCTAAACAAAATATCAATGTATGATATATTGCTTAAAGATAATAAAAAACGGCAACTTTAAGGGAATATAATATTCAATTTATGAATATGTATTATAGCCATAATAACTCCACAACTACTCATGGAATTTAATTATACATTTTTATTTTGTATCCATTTCTAGTAATAGTTCTAATCATTTTTATATGCTTTATGTGATTTTGGTGTGTCAATTTATGAAATTTTAAAATAAAATTTCACTTCATTAGGGATGGACGAATTAAATCCCACTAGATTTGTAAAAATATAACTACTAAATTTCCAACAAGAGTCTCGAATGATGACCTATTTAGAGTTGGATTTTTAGTTATTCCAGTAGACATTACTGTAATAAATATGTATGTAACTAAAAACCCATCATAATAACCCATTATTTTTTTAGGACATTATTGAATACGAACAATACTATCATTAATGTGTATAAAATAACTATCAACATGGATTTTGTAGAACACGATCTAGTTCAAATGTTTTGAATATATGTGGCACTATATATAGGATTATTCCATTATTAAAAATTTCCACAATGATGAGGCAGTAGATAGTGAATATCCAGTTATTTAACATGAAATTTAACCTTAGTGAAGAAACTAATGATATAAAATTCTACAAATAATAAATATTTTAAGATTTCAATAAAATCTATTTTAAAAATAAAGTAAGTGGTACCTTATAAATTTATAGATTAATTTTATTTTTTATTTCATATGGAAAAAAGTGATATGTCGACTATTTTTACAAAAAAAAATAATTATTTTTTTTTGACTTGATATAAAATGTTATCCTTAGAGCAACCCCCAAATAGAGTATTAAAAAAATTTCCACCAAAATCATATATGTCATATTAATATAAGTATAAAATAGCTGATAATAATTTCTAATAACCCATACATATTCCAAGAATAATAATTTATGGAACATTTGATCAAAAATATGCATGAAATATGATGGAGTTTTGGAGATATTCTACCAAAAAATCCCATAATATACTGACCTAGTTTTATACGTGAGTGAAATTATAAACCTATTATGAGCCCCCCAAAAATGTGGAATCCCATGATGATGGAGGATGTGAAATGGGGATAGAGAAGTTGTTATAATCAAGTACAATATACCCCATATCTTTCTTATAATCGGTCACCCCCTTTCAAATATATCTAAAAAATTAGAATTGGAATCATGAGAAGCATAAAAATGAACCAATTACTATGAAAATTAACAATAATAGGAGAGTGTTTTTAGGATATAGTATATTGAATCATTTCCAAAATAATGGTAACATATCTATTCCCATTATTAATTGAAATATGGGAAGCGTGGCTTGTTGAAGTCAATATTTCTTCTTAGAAGATTTTTTGGACACCTTCATGTACTCATATCCCTCAAGTATCTAGAGAAAACTACCTTAACATGTCTCATTGGTACCTCTTTATACATGAGGATTCCACATAAATTATGAAATTCCTTAGTTACATTTCATAAATACACAATATGTATCTTTTCAAAACACATTTAACACTACCTAGTTGTATATTTAAAAGACATTACTATGTTTGGACATTATTTTTAAAATGTATAGAAATATATGGGAATTTTTTAGAAAACATTCAATGTAAGAAACCATATTTTTAGACATTGGGTTGTATCATTTCATGAATAAATTATGATTATCCATTGGGAATTACATTTGAAAAGGAATTGAGAGAGATAAATCTGATATGTAAGTGATAATTTCACTGCCTTATACTTTTTGTTGAGGACATGTTAAATATTATCAAGGATATACATAATTTTATAAGATTTTGCTTAATTATTTCATCAATATTACCGTTACTCATTACATGTTACTTTTTAATGATGCTGATATTATCTTTGAAGTGAATTATAGGGAATATTTTTATAAATTGATAAGTATATAGATCACACCACCAATGATGTATTAAACCAACAAAGAGAAATTATTTGGGCATCTCTAGGATGATTTTGACCATGATGTTGGTTTAGGTCCATCTTAATGGAATTTGTGGAAAATTGATTTTTTACCCATCCTAAATTTTGGATGTTTACCACCTTAATTACATAATAAATATAAAGTAGTTCTTAACCACATTTACTTCTTCATAAAGATTAAGATAATAATTTATAATCACTAAATTTGAAGTATTTTTTATCATAAAACTCTAAGGTATTAGATGATGGAATCAAAGGAAAATAATTGATAGGTGTCATGTATTTTTTTACTATAATAGATTAAATTAAAAATCGAAGGCAAGAAACCCAATAAAAACTAGGTGGTTGATCAACAAAGCATGATGCCTAACACTACTGAAGTATAATTCCATCATTAGTAATAAATTAATGAATTCATCCAAGGGGACTAGTTGTATTTTATTAACGGAGAAGTTCCTTTTATTTAAAATCATTGTATTTTTTTTGAAACTTATCAATCCTCATATGAGTAAAACCACAAATAAATTTGTAGGCTTAAATATAAAAAAAATTACATTTGGGAATATCAATATATATATAAAATTTCAAATGATCAAAAGATAAATATATTATTCCCTTGGTGTGGGATATATATATGTTCAAATTATACTTTAAAATATAATTTTATTCTATTTTTGAGCTTTATGGTCTGTTTGAAATGTTTTCAAATTAGGAATTTACTAAGATAACTTGTTAAATATATCCACATCTTGTTTTTTAAAGTGTTGTAATATTATAATTAAATAGTAACATCTATAAAATGGAAGTAAATCACCAATGAAATATATGATTTATACTGTATTTGAATTATGGGGAATAAACATTAGAGTATAATTTTAAATGTCATTTGGTAACTATTAAATACTGTTACTAGTTTTTTATGTATGAAAATTTGTGAAAGAGAATGACATAAAAAGACATGAATGAAATGTTTTTTATGATTTGGAGGGAATATTATTTTTATAGGATTTGAGTTACATGGGAAATCATTAGTGACCAAGGAAATAAGTTTTTCAATTGGGGTATCCAGAATACATTTTCAATGTATAAGGTTAACCAGAAGACATCCACACCCTAGAACCACCAAAAAAATTTCAAGTTGAAGTTTAAAATAGAGAAATGATGAGGATAATATAAGAAACTATAAATCCAAATAAGAATTATCAGAACTAAAGGTTTTAAGGAAAGTAATGAGATTATAGGATATAATATAAAAACACATTTATAATGAGTCTATTTAGTCTGGTTTGTTGGAAGAGTTTTCATCTACCTATAGAATTGGAGTACAAGGCTTACAATGCTATGAGAAGGATGAATCTAGACACCGAAAGAGCAAGGAATGAGATGAATCTATACTTTAAAAAGTTATATGAAATCAAAATAGATGTTTTAACAAACTCATAAACTTAAAAATAAAAAATTATCTTTGCATAAGAATATATCACTAAAAATGAATTTAATATATGGGACTATGTGTTTCTATATAACTAAAGTATCATGCTGAGGCTAGGTAAAATTTTCCAAGATGGTAAGGTCCATATATAGTCACTAATTCCTATATTTTCAGTGATTTTTAGGTCATTAAATAAGGAGAGGAAAAACATTTACAATTATTGGGAGTAAGTTTAATATATTTTATTGAAATATTCCCTTTGAACTAGTGGAGGAGATCACACTCGTCCAAACTATCTATCATTGAGACACATATGGTTATCTCTTTCCTTAACACTTAATTAATTTCTCTAATTCCATTAAAACCTATTTCTAGGGTATAATATATTACAATATTTTCCAAACACTATATATTTTAAGGGTGGGGGAGGAACACTTTTTATGTTAGGATGTTCAAATTTTAAAATTTATTTTCCAAAAATTGGTTTCATTTTTATTTTTTTAAAATCATTTGAGTTCAATTTCAAAACCTGTCTATACATCAATGAAATCTTATGATAGAGGAACTTATTTTATCTATTTAAATTTCTTATATGAATGATTATTTTTTTAATTCAATATGAAGGAACTTCATAAAGAGGCCACTGTTTTTTTAATCATATTCTATATAGTGTTATCCAATTGTTTAATAACTTAATAGAGCGGTATATAAAACTATTTTGACATATTATCACAATTTTTTTAGATAAAAATTTCATGTTTTAATTACCAAAATTTTTGGAGAAATATATTCAAAATCATTGTTCATTAAGGACCATATGTTATCAATTATTGGGTAATTATTTTGATTTTAAAAACACTTTTACAATAAAGTACAATTTATTGACTAAATTTTCATTTGAACCGTGCATCCCTTATCCTAAATTAATATGCATTTTAAGAAACATAATTTCTATAAAAACATATCTATCTACCATTACGTAGATTTTTATGTATGATATTTTTTTAAATAATTGTTGGGGATGAAAAAATATGTGTTGGAAAAAGCTATTATTAATATTACACATAAAATTCACTACGGAAGTGCTGAATCATCCCTGATATTATTTAAAAATAATAATAATGGTAAGGATGGTAGTATGGCCAATATTTTATTTAAATATATATATGAAATTATAAATCTATTTTTCAAAATATAAGACATATTTTCAAATTAAAATTCCAAATCTATAAAAAAATCCATATCTAAAAACACAATATTGGACTCATGTAATGGAATGAAGAGGGAAGAAAATTTATTCAACATTTAAAGATATCTTAATTTATTATCCCATGTAATTTATTATGATTTAAGAGGAAAACCAATGATGAATGAGAGATGAAATATTATTAGAAAATACTAAATCTTATTGAGCTATACAACATGTTCTATTTGGAATAATAATTAAATATAATTTTATAAAATACATGTAAATATGTAAAAATAATGTAAAAATAAAACCTAATCTAGGTAAATTTATATCACACATCATATCAAAAATTGAAGGCCCCTCTCCAACTTCAAGAGAATAATAATAATTAAAACATGAAGAAGGAAATAGAGAGGATATATGATTTTATATCTCAAATATTAAAGGTATCATTCCTGTCACAACTCAATGTGGTGGAATTGAATCATTGGCAGAGTGAGATAAGGATTATTATATTATAAAATTAAATATAAAATCAATCATTATTCTGTAACAAAATGTCAACAATATTAACCTACCGAAATAAATTCTCAATTGAATATACGAACCCATTATATATAAAAAACAATAAAACATCCCTCATGATATAAATAAATATTTGAATTAAAAAAGGGATACAAATAGAAACATAAAACCTTTTGTGAGCCTTTCATGAAACTAGAATGTTAAATATCATGCTCATATTTCATACATGAGTGAGGAGTGAAAGAATTTCAGAAATAAAGGTATAAATAGGAATGAGGGGGGTAGAAGAATTAAAAAATAAATGAATTAACATGATGAAGAAGATGGAACCAAGGAAGCTAATATGACAAGATTAGATTAAGAATAGTGATGTTTAAAAAATTGAATGTCCCACTACCCTATAATTTTATTATTTTTTGGATAATATTTTTAAATATTCTAGGTCCAAGAGTCCAATGAGTAACTGTGGGGGAATTGAAATAGTCCATAAATTCAAAATATTTTGTTAATATTCAATTCATGTTTTTTAATTATATTTATCAATTTGTTTCCGATATTATATGATTTGAAATTCCTGTTCCAAATCATTTTATTGTATGAATAGTCATTAAAAAAAAATTTAGAACTTCGTTTAATTATTTTATTTTCTGATTAATAATAATTTATTTCTAATAAATATGCTTTCAATCATGTAGGATTGGGTCATGGAGTGTTCTAAAAAATTACGTAATTGGTAATGAAAATTGTTAAATAATGTAGTGATACATTGAAAATTATTACAAATTTATTCCCCATGATTACTTGAAGAAAATAATATTAAATAAGTAATTTAACAATGATTGTTGGGTTTAATTTAGATGTACTCAATTGGTATCCCTGGAGTATTTCATGAAAATACTCATAAAGGCTATAAGAAGTTATGATGATGTTTATTTATGTAGACAATTCTTTCAAAAGAATCATTCTACACTCTGTAAAGATGAATCCAAAATTGTATAAGCATTAAATAGAACTCTATGAGTATCATCCATTACTTAATATAGATGAATTTAATTATAGCTTAATAATTTTATTCATCTTCATAATTATAAATGTATAATTGTTAAACATCATTCATACTGTTAGAGCTAGAATCCAACATTTATAAGAATCATTTCCTCAAACTGTATGAATGATACATACTGGGAAATTTTCATGAAATTATATATATCAAAAAATGAAGATTACTTATGATAATATTTATTTTAGGATGACCATTTGTTACAAAAAAATCATAAACCATGAAATTAGTCATATGAGGATAAATAATTTATAATGTTCTTGATATATTGATCAAGTGAAAAGTGGGAATATTCCAATTTTAGGGATGGGAAGATTGAGACGGATAAAGAATATTGATTTAGTATGAAACATTAAAAAACTATAGAGATTTGGGATCATGGATAGCTTACTAATATTGAATATGGATGGAGCCACAGATCTACCCAATGTGAGAAAACCCAAAGGAGAAGGGATTTGGACTCTCACCATCATTATTACGGTTGTTTTTGTGCCTTTATTTTTTTTACTTTCGATCATTTTAATTTGGTTTTAATGATAAATAATTTCAACTTATTCACTATTAAAATTCAATTTTATGGTT
Source organism: Viscum album (assembly GCA_963277665.1). Classification (NCBI taxonomy): domain Eukaryota; kingdom Viridiplantae; phylum Streptophyta; class Magnoliopsida; order Santalales; family Viscaceae; genus Viscum; species Viscum album. The sequence goes on from OY728138.1 coordinate 560,291,184, forward strand.
AAATATTTTACTTAATTTTGAAGGAAATTAATACCATATGTAATGCTTTAGAATATGAATCTCAATAAAAATATATGTTCTTTTTTCAATTCGTTTTATTAAAATTTTACAGTTTATTTTATTGGTTGTGATTATGTTTGATTTATTTATTATTTCGATCTATTTACTTGGTTTATTATTATTAATATCACACTACTAACCTTAATCTATATAAAATTGAATATAGTAGGCAGGATTTAGAAATTCTCAGTGATTACTGGCTCATGGGTGAAGGTTAATAAAACACTATTTGGAGAAAAAGGAAATAGAAAACACAATCTGGTCTAATATAAGTTCATAATGAGTAGGTTTTCCCACCACATTACATAAATATATGTTGGAAGGATTTGGTAGTTATTGTTTATAATGTTATTCTCAATAATTCGTTCAACCAAGTGTGTATGGTAAAATGATTTTAGAGGCTTACTTTATCGTTATAAATTAAATTATATTTTAATCTTTAATGTCTATGATATATTGAAATTGGAAAACCAACCCTAAGATAATAAATTTATATAATATTGTTTGTATTATATTTTTTCATTAATTATCATGGAAATTAAAAACCAACAACTCATATTAATAATATTTTCTAGTAAAAAATTAAAACATTTCAGTCCCACATTTTTGAGACAATCGTAGTTTTCCACAAGAAGAACATTTTAATTATGAAACTGTAATATCTCTCACACACTGAATATTATGTTTTAGAATCATAATATCATAGTGTAGGGAAGGAATTATGTGATCCCAATGAGGACCTAAAATAGCAACTCAAACAGTATATTTTAAAATCCTTTATTTAGGAGCTTATTGAATTTAGAAAATGTTTCCCATAGTACTATTAAGATGTAGATGAGGTAAAAATTGAGGCTCTCCAATTTATTACAAATTATAATTAATAAACATTAGAGGTTATTATCATTTTTGAATACCATGTATACCACTTCAATATAAAGAACATAGACAATACCATTCATGATGAACACAGAGATTTACCTGAAATATTAGTGGAGTATAAAAGGACATTAGATTAATAATTAATTAATTTATACAAATTAATTTTAAGAAAATAATTCATTATTTAAAAAATGTAGATTCAAAACTCATGGATTATACACCCAATAAATTTTTAGAGAAGGTGGAAATGATCTTTTAGGAAGTATTAGAGTGTTTTTTACCAACTATAGATGACGAGCTTTTATTGTCATGCATTTAAGAGTAAAGAAATAGGCTAAATCACTCGATGGAGTAAAAAGATCAATTAGATCCATTAATTTTGATTTATATTTTCAAGAATAACATTATCACTTGATTTGTAAAGAAAATATAAGTTATTCTCAGTTATACAATATATTGGGATGTGTATTAAAATTCTAGGAATTCTCCAAAAAATGGATGGTGGAGATGAAATTTTATGCCGATGTGTTTGGTGGGGTTGTATACAAATATAGTAAAAATACCACAAATTTTTGGTGGTATTTTATTTTTAATTCAGAATACTTTATTTCCATTCAAATTGAGTTGTTATTTTTTTCATTTATTAATTATTTCGATGTATCACATAATGATCTAACACTGGATGATGCAGGATTGGCCCAAGAATTCTTTTATATTGTATAGGAAAAACCATTCATATTAATGCCACACCATGAAAGATATACTTAATAATAATAAGGATAGACCAAATATGAACTATCTATGGGGGCCTTAATAAGTCATGTCAAGGGATGAGAACTGGAAGAAAAAACATACGGTGATTATAATTAAGAAAACTCCACCACAATTGGATTTTGGATAACAACATAAAATTCATTTCAGGGGAGACCAAGACTTATACCACACATGAGGTGTTAAACCAATATTGATCCTTTTTAATTTTTATATTCTTTGGTTTTATCATTATTATTTACTTTTAATTCACCTAAATTTTTCATTTTTTCTTATTTTTGTCATATGTTTTATGTTTCAATCAATTAGGATCATAACACAATGATTCCCCTACCAATAATCAAGGTAATATTATTCTTTTCAAACCCATTTTATTTTCTTCCAAATTAAATTCTTCTGGGAAAGTGTATATAGTCATTTTTGAATCAAAATTGTGGTTGTAACTATTTATGTGTGTGCGGGTGGTACAAATCAATTTAGAACATCATGTTAGTTTTCTTTTTTTTTTTGGATTTTTTTCTGTTTTTTAATTTAATCCTTAAATCTTACACACCTTAGTGAAAAACTACCAAGCTCATCTTGAATATTTTATTGATTTTGAGGTTGATATATCTATATTATTATTGAGTAATTTGAACCACATTTTTCATCTACTTTTTATTTTATAACTATGAAAACGTTTTCAATGGAAAATAATTATGTCGAATAGAAAATTTAACATGGGGAAATGAGAATTTAAAAATATATCTTACATAAATATTATACCATCAAAAGGAAAATTTTAGATGAAAACATAAAAATTACTTTATATATATCCTTTTAAACTAGAAAAAATTGTAAATTGAGATCTAACATGTTGTTTTATGATATTTACACACTAGAAAAAGACAAAGAAAATTAAAAGAAAAGAAAACAGATAAAGAAAATAAACAAATTGGTGAGGTTTCTATTTTAAAAAATTGATTTGATTATGGTGAGGGGAATATTAAAAACCAAATAACGAACTAAAAATTTACATTTAAGAGTGAAATTTTTGTTGTATTTAGGATGTTTGAATTTAAACTAAAAAATAAGGATTTAATGAAAGTGATATTTATGATAAAGCCACCTGCTATAATATTAGTTCAATTAAATGTTAATATCTTAAAAATAATAGAAACAAAAAGTTATCTTAAATTTAAACGAGATGGTGTATTTAACATTGTTTGGAGACATGATATTTTAAATTATGAATTAATATTGGTTTTTATTATTTTCTATTATCAAATTTTTACATAAGAATAATTATTATTTTTATTAATATAATTAATTTAATTACCTGTTATTTCTATGTTTATGTGTGGTGGAATTGATAGGTTAATATTTAGAGATATTTCACTTTGAAGTTTAATGTTTTAAATCCCACCAAAATGTAAATATTTTGTTACTTTCAAAATATTTGAACAAGAAAAATAATTTTTATTAAAATTTTAAATTTAAACATTTATTGATTTCAAATAGTTTTTTTCATATTTTCTATTAATTGTTTGATTAGTATTTTTTACATAATGATTTAGTATTATTTTTTAATTTAATAATGATTTTTTAAATTTCATAAAAATTTCAATTTTTACCTTTCAAGCACACTCTAGTGTTTTTATCATGAATTTGTTGATTTATAAAATTATAATTTCAAACGTTTTTTATTAATTATATTAATTTTTGTTTATATATTTTATTTTAAGACCTTGATATGGTTCAAAATTTTTCGTAAATATAATGGGACCTTAATTCAATCCTATTTAGGATTCATCAATCATACATCACATCAATTCTTAGATAATAAATTTTGAATATTTTTTAATATTGAGATGATATTTTCACCCAATATATAGGAATAAATTTAGAAAACTTCATTCCACATGAGAAACATCTAGCTTAGTAATTCTGTTGGTCAAACATACAAATCAAAAATAAAGACTTACTTTACATTGATTTTCAAATATCCAATTTGAAAATTTTATACACCTATCCTCCCCTTGAATCATGGAATATTTATTTTTTCATTTATAGGGAGAGTTCATTGAATTAGTATTTTGGGGGAATAATAGGTTATTAGTTTATAATATATTTTTAATCATTTATCCTTTCTAATTTTAATTCATCCAATACCAATTTTCATAAAAAAATAGTTTATATTCTCTATAATTATATCAATATATATATATATATATATCTATATACTCCAGACATTTTCTTCATAATGACTTCTCACACTAACAATGTTTAGTGAATAACTATAGTATTGTCTATGTGTGTTCTTTTTTGAAATTTTAACGGATTTATTCTCTTAAATTCCATATGATAGTTTTCTTTTTAAAGTATGGATGTAGGTGTATTGAGGAATCATTTAATGGTTTTGAACTATTCCATGATATTATTATATTATCTAATATATTAAATAACATAAAATAATTAACTCCATTCTCAAATTAATTATCTTTATATGATGGATTTGTGTGGGTTTATGGGAGGAAAAGGCATACTATGTAGCCTGGTCATGGAAGGCATCACACTATCAGTTGAGATGATTTCATTATTCTTTACTAATAAAGGATTTCGGGATTTGTGTACCAAACATATATCCTTGTAATGATAATATTTATACTCAAGGTGGGATATATTTTTTCATATATCATGATATTTACTGTCAAATGGAATTTATATTATAATAATGAATAAAGATTGAGCTGGGTAACCGAATATTATGATCAAGATATTTCATAGTAGTTCATCCATTCTATTTTCATTTTTTAACCTTCTTGATTATTTTAATATTTTAATAAAATATTATAATATCCTATTATCTTAATTAATTCATGAAAAATAAAATATAAAAAATATAATAATGTCAGTAGGATTGTGTATGATTGACTTCGAAAGCTATTCAAGAGAGATGACTTAGTCTAACACTATACTACACAATGAAAAATAAAAATCATATTTTATACCAACCCATGTTAGGTGTATCAATTATATATGAGAAAGGAACCATGAAACAACACATAATCAAAATAATACACCATATATCCCTCATCATGTTGGGATATAATATTAATTGGGTTTGAGTCCAAATTCCATTTTAATATCGAGAACTTAGTTTCACAATGATCTAACCATTTAAACCTTTCACCATTTATAGATAAGTATATCATAAGATTTTATATTTTTTATAACACATTGATGAATTTGTGGTAATTACCTAGGATCAAAATGAAATATTTTATATCAAATAAATTTTATGTAACCTTACATGATAATACTAATTTAACCTTATGAGTGTCCACTAATATGATTGCTTCCAAAATGTCATGTACAAGGAACACAGTTTCCCATATCCATAAGGAGAGTTAGGATATCTTGGTATATTGATGATTTTTAAATAATTACCCAATGATTTTTTATATATCTCTCTCATTTTAATCCAAATAAATTAAATAAATGAGGATATCATCATTAAAGACTTTAAAAACAAATGCAAAAGTAGATGAATGATTTTTTTATTTAGATACAAACACATAACCAGAGCGTCAATTACCCCAAAAGGAATGAAAAATTTATATTCCTTCATTAGAAATAATTTTTTATAATTTCTTTATTTATAATCCAATCTAGTGGAAACCCAATTGGAGAATGAATTTTGAGAACTATATTTCCAATATAATGGATTAAAGAGATCATTAATTGTTTGTAATGGGCAGTGATTCAAAATATTAACCTAATTAATTTTTCTATATTATTTATGTAATTTTTTATCGCCATCAACATTTTATGTAACATAATTAGAGTACACATAGGATAGAATGTTAGTTTAATAAACCCCATAGTATCAAAATAGCCCAACTGGATATTTTTCTCCCATATTTTAGTCAACTAAATTTGATATTGATAGAAGGATAAAAGATCGATTCCATGTTACCGGTAAATGATTAATTCCATTTTAAACTTTTGATTCAATCCAGATAATTGTACATGGAAGGAATTTGGGAAGTGACACACCACAATTGAAAAAGTGAATGTCTCTTAGGACCCACTTATCTGATAAGTAGTGAAAAAATATATATTATAATATATGAGTCCTTCCTCTAATTAGGACCTTCTTGACTATATCGAATCTCACACTCCCCATAGAGGGTATATTTTTTAGATGGAGATGATAAAGATATCCTTTGGGTAAAAAAAATTATATAATCACAAATTTGGGTCAGCCAATCGATTCCATGAATAACATCAATGGATTAAATATTTAGGACCATGATATCACTAAAATATCCTTAAGATGTAATAAAAACGAAATATCAATGAATATTCATACCCTATGATATACCCTATCTAAAAGGATTATCTGGATTTAAATAGAATGATAGAGTTTCCATATTGAGTTATAGATGTGATAAAAATTTAACAAAGATAAAATATTGTGATTAACATATATAAATGAGAAAGGATAACATAGAGAACACATGTATGGTACCTATATTAGTAGATTAACCTAATAAAACATGTGTGGTATATTAGTTTTCCATATATTCTCTACCAATAGTCTCATATTAAACCTTCAATATAAGATCATACGTAGATGGTTTCACTACAACTAATTGGACATATCTACCTCATTAGTCACCTAAACCCAACCTCGAGAAGGCAGTTCGGTATCTCATATTGATGTTTATTGTAATGAATCATCCAATTCATAGACCATATAAGATCACTTCCCAATTTTCTTGGATGAATTTTGTTGGAATAATCATTGGTTATGGAAAAACTGACAGATATGTGGAATTTATTATCTTTATATGTATAATCTATATTGATGTAAAATAAGAACTAATAGTATATAAAATGTGTGAATGGACTTCCTATACTAGGGGATAGAGTTATGACATAACTATTTCTTGGAGAAACCCCCCAATTCTTTTCTCATCCCATCACTATGTCTAATACCAATAGGAACCATCACGGATAGTTCATCTTAGTAATCAGAGGCCTCCTCCCAAACCCCCTTTAGAAATAGACTTAACTAAAAAAAATTCATCACTAATTTTAAGAATGTAGGCTTGTAGGAATTCATAACATATATTTTCAATATCTCTTTCTACCTAAACATAAATTGAAACTAATTAGAATATACATACAATATTGATATGGAAAAATTTAAAGGTGATCAGTTAACATGGAGGAAGAATACATAACCTTCATCAGATCCTTTTAGAGGTTTGGGAACCATTTTTACTTAATCTGTACGTTTGTTTCTAGATGAAACTATTATTAGAATATCTCGTGGAATTTCATCTTATTAAGGATATGGTTATTTCTTGTTTACAACAAGTTATCCAACCATCAATGAGATAGTCATTAAAAAATAATGTTAATCATCCAAACTCATTATTTCTTTAGAATCTCATTACAATCAAATCTCTCTTAAAGATCATCAATATGTTCTTTAACCATGTGAAGAGACACATCACAATGAAACATAGGAGGATATTAAACTTATAAATATTGAATAATATTATATGTAATAGGATCCTCTCATGGAGATCTATGAAAACATATTTACCTCAATTACATAAGCCACTCAATGAACCAAATCTCAACAATAGTTCATTTGAGTATTGTATTCTACCTTATCCCATACCCCGCAAGAAGAAGCAGCCATAGAGATAAAATTGTCAATAATAATGTTTATAAATATATTAGATAACTTTTCCAAATATATCAATAAATGTTTGAACTACATTATAAAAATATATTATAACACCATTTTTATCCCATTTCATTCCATTTATTAAAAGATTATATATTTAAGAAACATCCTCTGAGTATATTATTTTTATGAAATTTAAAATGATCAAAATACCAATTTAAATAATATTAAATATACTAATAATATAAAATAATAGGGAGAACATGTAGCATTATAAAAAGTTTTTACAGTTAGGGGAACCAATGGTTGCACCGTATTAACATACTCATTGAGATTAAATATCAATGAATTTTATATTTTTTGGTTTTTCCTTTAATATTTATCTTTAATATGTTCATATAATAATATGACTAACACATATATGCATAAAAATGTTATGTGATTAAATATTTTCCTAACATTAGGTTCCCAGAATGATGAATGATTATTGAGATTAATGGCTAACTAAAATATGGGATAAGATCATAGACTACACCTGGTAACACCAGATTATATGATACTTATCCCAACCCTACATAATTGTGGGTTATTTACTGATCCCTAATGGACCTATTTCATGGTTCATCACATATCTAATACTTGAGAGGCCTTTATTTTTTTTAATTTTTCAAGAAAATACTGCAGATTTTAGTTGGTTCCTTTCAGAGTTATTTTATAATAAAACGTTAAAAAATAACCATTAATAAAAATTATAAATTCAAACATAACTATATATCAAACCCCTCATGTAATGACCTCAGTATGGTTCTCTCTCATATGGCCATAAAAGGTCCCCACATGAACTCATATGTCCCTCCCCATATTTTATGGGTAACCAACTAGCTTTGAGGGTCTAAGAAATATATTATAGTTACTATACACTCTGGAACAGAGTGGAAATAAAAAATAAATAATATAAAAAATTCAATCAATTTAAAACCTATAGATAAATATGAAATTTCTATAAAAATAAAAATGTAATGAAACATTTCAAATAATGCTGTATAGAAATCTAAATATCATTCTAAAATTCCTACAGTAAACAAATTAATGTAATACTCTAATTATATATTCTCCAAACCAATATAAAGCCACATGCTTGGTCCCAAAACTAATCTATTATCCCAGAAATTATCCCCAAATAGTAAGGAAAATATACCATTACCCTTATCAACGGAATATATTATTAATTCTTCCATGGCATGAACCATTAACCGAATCATGGTGTGAGTAAAACTTACTAGGCCCCCACCGAAAGCTTCCAAACATATCTAGTCTAATTAATGGTGTATGGAAGCCTATGATCAAACTAGAATTAATATTTTTTTAAAAATAAGGTACAACATTGAAAGCGTGAAACCAAATAAATAAGGTTAATATAATTAAACCACTGGCCTGGGGACTTAACCCCACGACCATGCCCCAAACCCCTACCCCACTCTTACCACCCCAGCTGAACATGGGGGAGGGGTACATTTTAATTAATTAAAAATTAGATAATGATCACTAAAATAAACCCACTGACCCTTGATCTTCATGTCAGCACCCAAATATAACCATACCATCTTCGACATGATGCAATATTTCTCTTTCTACACCTACCAATGAGTCTAGGTGGATTCCCATGATAAAGTTCAAATGTACATTTTTTTCATATCTAACCCAAAATAGATTTCCATTCCAAGTTTTAATGACCCATATCATGTATCCATAGACCCATGGTGAATTATCTTTCAAAGGGAAAAATACATATTAAATTTACATTGGAACCACGATTATTTTTACTTGCTATGGATAATTTCAAAATCCATGTACCAAATAAAAGAAATAGGAAATGCATAAAAAATAAAAAAACACATAATATTTTTATGATTTTCCATTTTTTATTTCTAATATAAAAAATAATCATTCCAATTATTGATATATTATAGTATTTCATTACGTTACATTCCAAATAAATTATGTGCTATTAAATTATAGGCCTAATTACCTATTTACATGGATTGTTTCCAATTTACATGCAAATATATCAGTATTATAAATATATATTTCATGCCTACCAATTATTTAAGTCATTCCTATATAAATTTATCAAATTACAAATAAGGATCTACGATCAAACATTCTAGGATACAACATAGGGTCATTGATAAGAACCAATATTGGGGGGGGAAGTATATCGTCAAAACCTACAATGAACTTATGGGGATACATGAGATGTCCAATAATCATTATTCAATAATTTTACTGAATTTTTTTAAAAATAGATTTAATTCATCGAATTTTTTCAAAATCACCAGTATTACACATATAAGAAAATAAAATCACACCATAAAGAGATGTTATAGAGATCCTACATCAATGAAAATCAAAAATGAATTCCAATTCTTGAGAATCTGTATCATATAAAAACATTAATAAAATAGATATATAGTGATTTATACATCACCTAAAGGATATATAATGAAGTATTAAGAAGGATAAGGTAAAAATTCATCACTATGGAGAATTTTTTACTTAATATAGACATCTAGATCGAACGAAAAATCATGGAATTGAAGAAAGATTATGTAGAAGTTGATAAAATCTTCATAAACAATTTATGATCAATAACACTAAATTAGTGGTGAATGGATGGGATTATATTTGTAGAATTTTAAAAAGTTGATATTATGGAGCTTACTCTAATTAAAATTCAATATTTACACTATCGGTTAGCTGGTGCAATCCCATTTGGGAGTTTGGTATTCTTATAACCTAATAGGGCTAATACCTAATATACTGGCTCACAAGTGGCACTATATAAGTTCCCCTTCCACATAAATCATTTTGATATTTTCAGTATACATAATTAATTACATTGATAAGCTCTAGAAAACCATTTTAATTTCATAAATGGAACCTTTATATAATTTAAAATAGGACCATAAAAATTTCAGAGAGAGAAGTACATGGTTAATGGAAGGAGCCTTAAAACTGCCGAACTATGTAGTATATATTTATTGAAGTGTGATATTATTAATAAATGAGAGGTATCAGTGAAAAATATGGGAAACTACACCCATATATATGTGTCCTTCCCCATGCCTTGTTCTTTACACACCCATACTGCAATGACACTCACAAAAAGGACCAATTAGTTTATGTGTGATCATTAATATGGGGTAAGGCTGGATCATTTATATTTTATAATTATATTTTAATTCTTATGAAAAAACTCTAACCACCTTTTAAAGTTAAAATAATATTTTTAACATAATAACACAATAAAAACCCCCCAGAAAACAATTATTTAAAAGGGGAACTGCTAAACAAGGTAACAATTTCATGGAATGGTTAGAAAATAATCCCATAACATAAAATACACAACAAATTAATAAATTTGTTTCTATTAAAGTATACATGTATTATTCCTACACTTTTTTTACACTATAACTAAACAAAAATGCATGTTATCTCTACATGGATAAAATAAAAAACCATTACTTTCATAATAACTATAAAAAACATCACCTTAGGAATAGGTATATTTTCAATGCACTATTTGTACTTATTTAAACATATTCCTATTGAAAACACATCAAATTCAATTTAATTCTAAAAAATATTCATTAAACTTTTCTATGTACTTCTATTTAATATTTTTATTTCATTCACATATTCATATGGTATCACTACCATGTCATCTATCCTGAAAACACTATCAAATTGTCCTTATAGTTAACTATATATGTTTCTTTATGAAAATGTTTTACCAAATTATTATTCCATGCATGTCCATTAACATTAACACATATTAAACCTATCAACATATTATATGAAAACTCTCACTGGTGTCTGACTGATTCCTCTAATCATAAATCATCTATCAAATAGTAAAAATGTCTTCTTCGACCAATATATAACTTGGATAGAAAATTTACATGGTCAAACACTGGATTTTATATTTTTTATCTAGTATCTATATCTAAAACTATTAATGTGGAACTTCATATTATACAAGCATAAACAATAAAAAAATTTGATGGGACTGAACACTAAAACTATATAGTAATTGATGAATGAGAAAAGGTAAGAGGTAAAATTTATTTTCCTAATTCACAAATACTAAAAATGACAATGCCCTCCCAAAAAAAATTCACTAGATTCGTCTAAGGTCTTATAGATAATTCCTGAAACTTATCATAATGCTGATCAAATTTTTCATTCACTAAAATTTCATCGAACATATTAAGAATGATGGATGACACTATACCAAACATCTTCTTGGTGGAAATTTTCATCTAGGATTTCAGTTAAGGAGACTCCATCGGATATTCCATCAGAACATTTTTGGAACATTATCATAGTCTTCTTAGTCACAATACCACATTTTGATAACTGGTATGAAAACTATTTTTTTGTTTCTTTTTCAGGTTTGAATATTTTTGATGAACTACGTAAATAAAAATCCATCCATTTTTTTCAACGAACAACTACTACAAAATCATATAAATCTATCCGATATTTTCTATATCATGTAAACTCTATCCTATTGGATGTTTATTGATGAAATTTAATGATTTATTCCAATGATCTTCATCTGATTAGAATTAATATGATTAAAATTATTCATATTGGATTTTTTCTAATGAAAATATTCATTATCTTCAAATTATTTTCTTTTATAATATTCCTCTATCATAAAAACATCATAAAAATCAAATAATAAACCTTCTTTGACAAATATTTATTTAAATGATTTTTATTAAACATTCTAAAAACATCATAGTATGGAAATTTTATATTTAAAAACATTTATCCACATTTATACTTATACATGGTCCATATAATCTTTTATTACACCTGACATTAGAAAATCAAGAACAAAAAAGTGTATTCTTATTAATTACATCCCAAAATAACCCATTCAGTTGAAAGTTTTTGGATATATAGGATAAAAATTTATCGCATTTATTATTCGAAGAAATCACTGTCTAATACAATGCACCTGATTGACTTGGTTTGAAAAAAATGGTCTCGTGTTCTCTAATTTTTCCAATTATTAGAAGGATTAACATAATTAGGGGTTTTATTTTATTAAAAAACAGGCAATACATATTTCAAAAATTATTCAAGAAAATCCAGCATCCCCTATGAATGTTTCAACTCATTTAAGACACCTCAAATAAAATTGGTTCCAAAAATATACCCCTTTGGATTTCATTTTCATTCAAGGAACATTAATCACTAAAACTCTATAACTCAAAAAATAGTTTACTTATCTAAAAATTCCGAGACTAAATGGGTGATATCGATGTTGTAAACAATAATCACTGAACCAAAAATACAATTTTTTCTATAATAAGTGATTTAGGAAACTTATTAAAACACATAATAAGAAATTTATACACGAAGATAGAAATTTCATAAAAAAATATCTTCATCCTGAAGGAATATATTTTTCCTACAAAAACATCAACAAAATATTAAAATAATTCACACACATGCTAAAAATGAAAGAACCTAAATTCATGAAACATTATAATGGAAGTAATGCATTACTAAAAGATCAATTATGAGAATTATTGAGTGAACTCAGTATAGTAAAATAGATTAATTTTACAATAATAATATGATTTCCATAAGCAGTGGATGAAGAAAATTATCCAAACACCATGAATGAAACCACTTATTCAACTTGGATCATTATTCTTTAAACAAAAGTCATCATATAATAAAAATATTTTCCTATAACCATTTCATGAAACTATGAAAATAGTACGCAAAAAAATCAAAGCTTATCACATTTTAGAAATCCATATAAATACATGTTGTCCCTAGAAAGATAAAAAAACTTACCAATGGATATATTTATGGTAAATAATTTCCTCACTATTAAAAATTCTATCCATATACATGATATAGTGGGGACACATATAACACACCTTGTCCTAAAATAGAGGGAGGTTGAACAACCATCATTAACATCAAATTCTGAAATTTTGCTTTTGGAAATGGCTTTGTAATGATATCGACAACTTTCCCCATTAGAGGAACAAAATCCATCATCAAATAATTATTATTTACAATATATTTAATGAAGTTATATTTTATATTAATATTATAATAAATATAATGTTTCACTGGATTTTTAATGTGATTTATAGAACTTTTATTATCAAAAAACAAGAGAAGGGGAATTTCTTGACAACACACAAGTCTTCCAACTATGTATTCATCCATATATGTTATGTTGCAGCTTGATTGAAAAAAATATACAATTATTATTCTTTATTGAGGATCACTAAATTTTAGTTTTTATTTAGTTTATCAAATATTTCTTTGATGAAAAACACTGCATAAGATATTTATTTTCTATCATCTACACATTAAACATAATATAAATTTATATAACCAAACAAACCAGTATTTCATGGCTTTTATTATTTTAACCCAAAATATGTTATTTCATTATCATATATAATAAATATACTTCCATAAAAGATATGATATTCCTTTGGTTTACTTTTATAGATAGAAAAAATTGTAATATAAAATACTATATTGGGCCTTGATGATAATAGATTTAGTAAAATCCAAAAAATCATTCTATACTCTAGGATCTACCTCATTTCATTGCCCATATTTTGAAAAAAAAATTATATTAAAAGAGGTATAAAAATTTGATTTTATTTTTCTATCCAAAACATACATAGAAGAGTCTTATCAAACATCTCTTGAGATAAGAAAATATATTTATTATTTGTCATGATTTCAAAGCCACGAAAGTATTTAATTTCACAACGAATGAATATTTAAAAAATCCTCTTCATCTCCTTAGAAATATTTCACTTGTTTCTTCATCACTACCTATGAATATTCTATCACTAACATAAACTATCACAATGAGGTAAACCTATTAAATTTATTTTGTGTAGTGGTTACCATCAACTCGTTATTTCATGAAGTTAACCAAACTTATGACTGTATCCAATTTTAATTACAAAACCCTTTGAGATAATTTCAACACATATAAGGATTTTTTCAACTTTTAAACAAAAAACACATTTTCAAAAGCATAAAGAGACATGGGTTTTCAATATAATCGTATTCATTGAGTGATCCATTGAAAAAATACGACTTTAAATCAATATAAAATACTTTATATCATTATTTTATAGAGATAGAAAAAAATATTTTTAATTATTATAATCATTCCATTGGCTTCAACGTATTATTAATGTCAATGCCATCAATTTTTTAGAAAAGTTTAAAAATAATTCATTACTTGTGTCTTATCACTTACACTTTCTCAGTAAACATTTTTCAAAAGAACAACATTGTAACAATTTTTTTTATTGTTTGGTTTGTGTACATATTCTTATGTTTCATTCTTGTCAATATGATCATGCCCTTCATTCATAAAATAAAAGCACTCTTGGAGTTTTAATGATACATCAACATATTTTGGATCAATCATTGAGTATAAAAAATTATGTGAAACTGAGATTGATGTTCTTAAATTTTGAGACCATTCTCAATGATCTTCAATGATGTTATAGAAATTCATTTTATTTCTCTTTCTAGGATAAGATATATTTAGTTTGTCCACGTCAATTGAGATTTATGATTCTGAATCATCAACTCCATTAGATTAATTTTTTTACTACCATTAAGAACATTTTCATGTTCTTCAACCTCAACTAACTCATATTTCCTTTCAACAATATCTAAAACTCACTGTGAAACATGCATGTCATTAAATTCAATAAATTTCACATATTAAAATTCAAAAATATATTATATATATTTTTATAAAACATGTATCCTCTTCCATTACATGGGTAACCCAAAACGATTCCATCAGAACCTATTTGAACAAACTTCCAAAGATTATCACCCTTGACTTTTATAATGTTGGACTCCCAAACAACCTTTGTTTTTAAAATGTAGGGTTTCTTTATAATATGTATCATTAGGATTCATGTTACTTTTTTCGATAATATAATAGATTATGAACATCAACTTTTTTCCTGACAGATTTCTTCCAAAATATATTGAGATGTGTCATGTTTGATGAGAAATGTTCATTCCATCTTCACCAAACAAATATTTATTTTTTTTGAAACCATATTTAATTATAGTGGAAACATTTCACTACACTTAAGAAAAAGTTCATTCATTTCCATAAAATCTCTAAATGTCATAATTTTATATTCACCACCATTATCCATATGAATATTCTTTAAATTTTATCCACATTTTTTTTCACAATTCCACTAAATATTTTAAACATTTATATAGACTATGATTTAGGTTTTAAAAATATAATACATGTAATTAGAGTAAAATCATCAATGAAATATATAATGTAATTAAATTTTTTTAATTACTAACTCATGGAACCATAAATATATAAATGTATCAACACTAATGAATGAATATAATGAATCTCAACCTTATTATAAGCTGATTTTGTAATCTTCCCATACAAGAAAATAGTATAACACCAATATCATATTTTTATCATGTACATAATATTGTAAATATTTTCCATCTTTGTAATTTTTCTCATATTTCATTGACATATATTACCCCATAATTATTTTTCAACAACGAATTTTCTTCTATCATGATTAAATAGAAAATTTTTTATGGATCACAAAATTGAATCATGTTTCCTTTATTAATTTTCCTCTCAATAGAACATTACCATTTTATATTGTTGTAACATAAAAACATATTTTCTCATAAAACACATTTTTACCTTCATTTTAATGAAACAAAATAAATAAATTAATGTGTTTTATCTATTCAACAAACATATATAATTTGGATTATAACTTTTCTACACGAATTATAGTAGATCCATTATCTTTGATTCTGAGTCAGTTTTAATTTCTAAATGTCTATGTACCATCTTTTAAATCTTTCACATTCTCGAATATATTGAAATCACCTATCATTTGAAAATAACACACACTATATAAAATCTAGGATCATTATAATTATGTTGATTTTTGTACAGTTTCAAAAACTAATAATATTTCTATACCTTTTTATTTCAAATCATATTGATTTTAAGATTTGTTATAAAAATAATTCTATCAGATTCATCCTCTGAAATCAATTTTCAAGATGATAGGGTTCATAAATGATTTCACAATTATTTTCCTAGGGTTGGAATTTATTTTCAATATTTATAATGATTTTCTCCAACAGTCATTTTTTAGTGAGATGACTCAACCTCGAAAATTGACTCCATATTTTATGACATTAACTATAACATTTATTATTAAACCAAAACATATTTTATGTATGTTCAAACCCACAAAAATTCCCACAATTACCATGGAAAACATTTTTCCCACTATATTTAAGAAACATCTCAATGTTTTATTTTATCTTTTCATAAGATTTCATAAATTCCTGTTTTCTATTTCATTATGCTCAAAATTTTAACTATCCTTGAAAAATTATTCTTTAGCTTAAAAAAATATCCAATTGGTGAATATTTTTATTTAGAATTTGAGACTATATAATGTTTAAACTATTAATATTATATCTATTTAGTCACATTCATGTTCTTCTTAAATTCCTATTTCTTATAATTATCATAATTCTTCTTAAAAAAAATTGAGGATAATTTTTTTGGGACATTATTATTTTTACACTGTTGAAAAAATTCACCAAATTTTATAACTATGCTTAGAAATTTGTAACTCCTTACATAGATGTAGAATGTTGTTGTTAAAAATGTTCTTACACATCCTCCTAAAATGTTATATTTTATTCAATATTTATGTTTATATTTTTCATCTCATCATGAAAATTATTTTGATATTAAATTTAATTTAGAAAAAATTACATATCTTTAATCGGGGATTCTCGATTCATTCTTGAAATATTTTCATCCTTAAACGTAATTTTCTACCTCACATGTATTACAATCTTGTAAAGAAGTTCATACAACTCTTCCTTTAGAATTAACTCATTATATATTTCCTATACATATAAAATAATTCATTCTCCACTGCTAAAGTTTTTCATAATTCAGTAATGTAATAAGACATTTTTCAATGGAATTATCACTAATGTTATTAGCCCCTTCATCACTATTATGATATTATACACATAGATACATAGTTCCTAATTATTTTTGTTTGTGAACATAATATACATTCCATTGGACTATGATTCAGATGTTTCTTCCATCTTCATTCGGGTTCTACTTAAATTTATATCATATTTATTACATTATAAAACATTACTTATTCTTTGACAATTTATTAAAAAATTTCCAATACATTAAAAAACAAATCATTTCATCAGTAAGATATTTTAATAAATTATTATGAATATTTTCATATTTTTATAAAACAAATAAATAAATACAAAAAATCTACCATCCTCATATTTAGTGTTATAGTTACTAGCTTGTACATAAATAACATTATTATACATTCCTTTCTTGTGATCATTGAAGGAATTTTCTTAGTCAGTCATATCTTTATTCTACAAGTCATTTTATATTCTCATTTATTAAGAGATGAGAGTGATATATAGATCACCTCAAGATAGATTTTTATGATCTCTATCTTCCAATTATGAAACATTTTCATCAATTTTATCAGGAATAATTCATAATATATTTTAAAAAATCATAAAATTTTCCAATTAGAACCCAAAATATCTTATAGTGTTATCTCAAAAATTTAATAATATCCCATCTTAATATCATCAATCACTAATCTAATGATTTTTAAACTTTATTTTAGCACACTAAATTTATCTTCATAGATTTTTATAATATCTCTTAAATTCCATTGTCTATCCCAACTCCTTTAACTAAATGAAACAAATTTTTATGGAGTGAGGAAAGTATAATAATTCAACCACACCCATCATTCCCTAAATTAATTATATTAATAGCTGTTAGGGGAACACCCTCAATGCAGGTTTGGAAAATGTTTGTGGTTTCCTCGAGAAATTTATTGTTAAGGGATAATAGATATGGTAGAATTAATTTTTTATTATTATTAGTGTTCCATCCAAAAAATAATTCAATCCCATTACTCTTAAAATATTATTAAATATACATGAAAATTTATATTTTCTTTCAAACATTAAATAATAGTAAATGAAGGGAACCGTTGCTCTGACACCACTTGAATGGACTAATCGAGATATGTGTGATCGCTGATAAGTGTTTTAGTAAATTATATATCTTTTATTTTTATATTATCATTATAATGAAACAACCTTCACCACCAATTAAAATGAAATGAATTTATAAAAAATTTACACAAGAAAAATTCGATGTAATTCATGAATTTACATGGTTTATTACTCAACAAGAATATAAATTCCCTGTATGGTTTAGAAATAAACCCATACAACACAATCCAATAGAAAAAAATATTTTCTATGTGGTCATAACTAGCAAGTAATGTACATAAACATTCACTTCACTATAACCAAACAACACTACACGTTTTATTTGCACATATAAATCTTGTAACAAATCGTTTCCTAAAATCTATTAAAAATTTTCAATAATAGGAATTAGTAGGTTTTCATTCTGTGAATTTTACATCATCAGACATTATTTTATTGAAAACTCTTATTCTTATATTTTATTATCTTATTAGTGGAAAAAAATTTCTCATTGTACATATAGGTAAAAAATGTTTTTTTCACCTATTCATATAGTATCTTTGTTAGGTCATCCTTCTAGAAATATCTTTATATTCCACAATCTAGTCAAATTTATCCGATTTCTCCTAAAAAACAAATACCACATTATTATAATATGTTTGCATATTCACCTTGTTATATTTTCCATCTAATAATACCAGATATGAAAACTCATTCTTGAGCACGACTAGTGCCTATAGTCACAACTACACCATATACTTGTGATTTATTCTTCATGATTAAACAAGAGTTTCTTTATTATAATATTTTCATACTCAATCATTGGCTTTTATATTTTCATTTGGTATCACTATATAAATATATTTTTCACAGCTCTTTGAATTTTTAAATTATTAATAGTACACAATTTTGGTTCGTATGAAAACCCAATTTATGCAGTAGTTCTTAAATGTGTAATGTTACAATCTATATTCTATTTTTCCACTTCATGAATAAAAAAATATAAATCCCACAAAAAATAATTTCACCTAATTATTTTTAAACCAAATAAAGAATTATTGAAATTTTTTTTAAACTCAAGCATCTATTTCCTCTGAAAACATCCTTAAAACATATGAGAATCATGAATCACTATGTTAAAAAATATGTTTAGGGAAACATTATAGTAATTATTTAATTCAAAGAGACTTTGTCTAATGTTCCAAAAAAATTTCATTGGATCACATTATCAGTCTTTTCCATACACTTCCACTTCTTGGTGACTTGCATCAGAACCCTTCATTGATTTACATTTCATTACATCCTCTTCCCTATGGACATCATATAGAAATATGCATATGAATTTTTCTATCAAAAAATATTATATTAAAAATCATATGACTAAATTTGATATTTGGATAATCCTATGGACTACATCCAATTGTACTTTTTATGAACTCACTATGTGCATTTGTACAATGGTCTTTATCTGATTGGAATATTTAAAATTAGTATTCTTTTAATGAAATTTTGTAGAATTATAACTGTATAATTAAACAAAAATCTTTGATAAAGAGTACGTTAAAAACATTCCTGAAAAACTATTATCACCCAATACTCTTTCTTAAAGATTCTCTCCAGTGAACTGTCTCATAAACTTATGAAAAAACTTGTCATATAGAAATTAATTTCTCAATCATTATACCTATTATTTTTTTCAGAGATGTTTAATTACTTATGAATTTAGATAATAAATAATTAAAAAGAATATATATATTTATTACTTCACGAATATCATTTTCTGAAGAGTAGTGAAAGAAATATAAGATAAATTTTCAATGAATGTCTAATGCTACAAAATATTTTTCAGAAATTGTTCATTCAGTGGACTTTCTCCATAAAAATACGTTTACATATCTCCATCGATTTACAAACTATATTAAGGATTAATAATGTTAGGTATTTTATATCAGAAAATAAAATACATGGATGAAAACATCTTCCACCAAAACTATCTTCTTCTAAATATGTTCATAATCCTTAAAAAAACTGCCAATCAACTTGGTTAAAACACTCACAATTAGGGAATCAGAATTTCTCAATGAATATTCTCCATATGGTATATGATACTGATCAGATTCTCCATAAAGAATGCATCACCATGATGTTCAAAATCATCAAAATCAATAACATGAGAATGAATAAGGTGATATATTTAAAACTATGACATGTGAAAAAAACCATGAATGAAACTGTATCTCTATGTAATATCCAATTGGTATGATAATGATTTGATTGTCTCCACTATATCCAACAAACTAAGGGTCTTGTTCCCCAGTTTCCATAGCAATTGGATTTAGTGTTTCCCCAACCAATGATTCCCCTATAAATAGACCTGGTGACAAAACTAAAATTCCATAGGTAATCTATGATGATCACTATAAGATTTATTCCTAATATTAATGTTCACCAACTACAAAATGGCTAACTTAACCTATTTTGATGACTCTTAAATGATATTGGGTCCAATGTGTGATGACTTGACCAACTATGGATAACATAAAGAAGAATGGAATGTTTTTTTTGTAAAACACTAAAAATGAGTCATTTGAATCGATTCCTAGAATATTTTATTATATAATAACTCCATAAGAGAAATATATTTCCTTCAATAACTACCAAATTCCTTGAAATAGTCTTAAGTCATGTCCCTTATAATCTAAATCATTTAGTCAGAAATGTAGTTAGTCTAAGGATGATATGTTATACTCAATTGAACTAGGGAAGTCGTCATCATATGTAGGAACTTCCATAACCATGATCAAAAAAAGGATCTTGATCCAAAATAATACTCAATAAAACACCATGAAACAACTATAATGGACACATAGAATTTACCATAGTCTTCAATCGTGAAGGTATCCCTAATCAAAATGAAATGGGACAACTTTATAATTCAATAAAAAATTATCCAAATCTAACCACTCATATAAGTTTTTCTATGTAAAAATGTCATAAATCCTATGGTCACATATTCCCACTTCCAATATTGAATGGGTTGCCTCTATAAAAAATTAGTATCCTACTATTTCTCAGTCTTCACCCACAAAAAAGTGAATTATCTTTCCATGAATCCATATATATAATTATTTTTCCTTGGTCCCCAAAACTTCCTATGAATTTCATAGTACATATCTATAAAACTAGGACATACCAACCATTTCAAGTCATAAAATTCAATCATTAGTTCCCTACACATGAATTTATGGACCCACATGCGACCATGGGCAGGAATAATTTCATCATCTCATAAAATCTATCTTGATGGCGTCTCTCCAAAATATATTATACTCCACATGGATGAACATTGTAGATCAGATAACTACTATCACTTGATATGATTCAAAAGAGAATGGAAAATAGAGGATGATATCAGACATTCTATCCCTGCAGATTCATGAACATCTAGAATTTTACCTATTGAATTTTCCATACCTCTGATTATCTCATCATTCCCACACTTCTTGACATTTCAACATCATGATCATGGAATTGAAGATGAAATTACCATTTCTAGGATAGTAATAAAACATGGATTAAAAATAATGTAATTAATCAACTGACCTCATATGCTAAAGGTTCTAATCCCAAAATGAAATGATTTACTTCAACATCCTGTAATCTATATAAAAAAATATTATGTCCAATAAATAGTGTCACCAAAATATTAGGTCATGTGTAACCATATATAAATCTAGTTAATTGTAGCTATAATTCCACATATATATCCTCAACTACCTATAGACATAAACAACCACATGACCCCCAACACCCAAACTACTCCAAACCTAACACCAAATGCGTCAAGAACATAGTATATACATTAATTAAATTAGTTATGTAAAGGATTTTTTTAGGTTATCCATATCATTAATTATATGATATTACCTTATGTATAATATATTCAAATATATCTCAACCCATTATTGGATAGAAGAAACATCGATGCTACTAGATGGGGGAAGTTATGGATGAATCACTGACAACAGACATCCAATCCAAAAAATATCCATATCTCAAAATAATATTAGGTAACTCAAAAGAAAAAGAAATTACACCTTCTCTGGGTCCATTAATAGTCATACCTATGAGCTATCATAGACCATGGATTTCACCTGATCAATCATGAGATAAAAAATTTAATCATTATGTATAACTAATGCTATCATGGAATAATCATACTGATATTGACATATTGGTCATGATCATATCTAGACTGTTAGAATAAAATGATGTATTCAGTGAATGATACAATGAACTAATCCAAATATATATGGATGAGAATATTCATCATGTTCATGAATACTGTTGGTTCATTCATTATATAAAAAGATATGACCATGAATTTTTACAACCTATACTAGCTCTAAAATGTAGTCTAAGATATATTAGATGTTAAAACCATAAAATAATGGTACTCAAAGCTCAATTCAATATCATGTAATCGTTACCTATCAAATGGTCAATGTGATCATTGATGCCTGTAAGGGGACACTGATTCATAATTATCATGTGGTTCATCCTCCGGTAATCTTCATCAAAATGAAAGGTTCCATTTTATTTCTTATAAAATAACATGGGATAAATCCATGTTGATGTACTAGGTTAAATTAATAACATACCTTCCAAATCCCCCAACTACAGTTTCATCTCTTGAAGCTTCACTTGGGACATTCAGTAGGGATGAATAAATGAATTTTTTGTATCTATATCTAAATCGATGGTGAACTAAATATCCAATTCAGGTGGTATGATTCATAAATATTTAAAAAATAAATCATAAAATATTCCCAAAAATGGAGTAGTGTTATTCTAAAATTAATATCCATTATCTATAACATGTTTTACTACTTGGATCCTTAGACAATCCAATTTCTCTAAATTGAACATATAAGATGAGCCCAGAGATATCATTCACCATGATAAAAAATATTTACCCTTCTATATATCATAAGTTCCCTTTACCATGAAAAAATTAAACATTATCCTCATACATAACCACTCAATCCATGGCTATAATTGAATAAAATCTCTTAATTTCCAGTAATATATCCTCCCATAAGAAACAATATCCACTAATTTCAATAGAACTCTTCTTAAAACATTTGGTACCATATGATATCACCTCGATTGTTCACAAATAGTCCAACTCCCACCCATGTGTTTTATAAAAAAATACAAGTCATTGATGAGTTTAGTATATATAATGGAATGTGATTATCATGAATCAAACAAAAAAAGGATATACAGATTCTATGAGAATATTAACTTTGATATTTGAAACACCTATAAATATATTGATAGGTGTAGAAAACATAGTGTGTAACAAACTCACAACTTTTAACTAGGATATATATTGAATCCCCTATGATGTTATTTCATACTGATATTATCTCCCCCACATTAGGGCACCACTTCTCCAATCTTTTCCAGTGTGACAAGTGGAACTATAGTTACATGATTGTCGAGGGGTAGCTGTTGTTATCCTCAATTATGGTGTTTTTCATAATCCTTCAACACTATAATTTATTGATGTCTACAATATAATTTATATATGTGGGCCTTCATTCCACAACATTGAAAAAATCACTATAGGGAAATGATCCTATTAAAACTTATAGATAAACCTATCACACTAATTAAATTGAACGTCGCTGTGGTCCTAGTATGGATATATGTTCCCCTAACTATTTTCCCCATTATTTCCCTGATATATAATATTAAAATATCAAATCCCTC
Organism: Viscum album; assembly: GCA_963277665.1. Classification (NCBI taxonomy): domain Eukaryota; kingdom Viridiplantae; phylum Streptophyta; class Magnoliopsida; order Santalales; family Viscaceae; genus Viscum; species Viscum album. Next base: position 560,315,536 of record OY728138.1, read on the forward strand.
TTCCTAAAGAGTAACTCATTGATTATCCGATAAATATTTATTCCCCACCACTGGGTGTATAATTTCAGTTCCCCTTGACGAAGAGAACCTGATTCATCGTGTCAGGGGAGATTTTCAAGTAGAATAAATTTATCGGTCAATTGATTTAATAAAGAATCAAACCATTTTAGTGCTTTACCTTGGTTTCCTATTCACCATAAAAAGGAATATAAACTATACTTGTTGGTAAAACATGCATTGTAGTCCATCATATACATTCTTCCCTCTATTAGGTGTATCAACACTCAGACCTTCCCATCCCTTAGAAAAACTACATAGAAGTGACTTGGGAGATTATTATATAATTCTCTCTATGTTAGATTCACATTTCATCTAGACTACACTATGATGTAATACCATATTCTAGTTGGTCAACATATAATGTGAGAAATAAAATTTACCATCTTCTATATGGGTGTCATTAGGTCATCAATGATCATCTAGTCCTACTTGATCAAGAACTCTTCCTTTTATGGGCCTCCCTCCCTAGGGAATTTCTGTGGTTGAAATAGATATATATAAAATTTTTAGTTCATTCGTATGAGGGATGAAGTAATTATTCTCCGTCTTCATGAGTATTATGACCCACAAGGAACTATCATTTTGATAATTGTCCATCTGATTCATTGGGGATTCAGATTATTTGATTTCACGGTGTGAGATGTATTCCTGTTACAACTCTCTTAATCCTCGGCATAAATTTGATGATGTGTCAATATATACAGAGCTCAACACAATCCTCAGATCATATGACTAATGGTATGTAAATAATACTAAGGATAGAGGAGGAATCTGTTAACCACATACATAAATTTACTTTTAGAACATGGCTTCACACGTTAATTAACATGTTATAATAGATTAATTTTATATATTATTTATATTAAATTCTTTATAAAATAAAGTATAATTTTTACCACTAGGTATTCTATATACATTGATATATCCCATTCATGGGGAATACATGTTAAAATATTTCCATATGAGACTAATATAATGTATGGATACATACCTTGGGCCACACTATCCAATGAGTAAAATATGATAAATAAGTAACATCACAAAACAAGTGCATCACCCAAGGTGAAATAACATCACAACGGTTACAAGAGAACATCAAGAACAACAATAATATCCCCAGAGACATTTATATTTACAATGGTTAGCTAATCCAATGAATAAGTTCATTTCCAATCCCCGACACATCATATTAATTTTATACCTTTACCAAAATAGTAAAAGAATATATAAAAATCCTTTGATTCCACTAATTCCATTGGCCTGATTCTACTTAATGATAAATTAATGGGTCACAAAATGACCTCTTGAAAGCCTCCCATTATGTTAGAGGGTTCCCAATAATAGAACAACTCTAGGGAATATAGTGGGAGACTAAAAAAATTGGTAAAAATGAAAAAACAGTGTAACAGTGATAAAAATTTCTATCCATAGTACCCAAACTGAATAAAAATTTACACAACACAAAAAATAAAATAAACCATCTCTTTAAATGTCGTTTGCGACACTAAATGTCCTTCTAAAATCTATAACAAATAAAAATTGAAGTCAAATTAAAACAATAACTCCCAAAGATGGTCTTGAACCTTGTTATTAAAACCATCTTCAAACTATAATCCTCCTGAGCATAGTAAACCTATCACACATTGGGACCCATTACTTTGTCCCAAATTAAATTAATAATTTTATTCTAGGTACCAAACAGTGGTGTAAACAGAGTGTGTGTAAATCTTGATAGGTCACCACTAACAGTTTCTAAAAGATTTACTATTTGATTAATAGTTCATGAAACTATACAGTAAACATAGATATTAATTATACATTAAATCTGTACACTTAAAATAAATCCCATGGTTTTCAAGATCATGGAAGGAAGATGAGGTCAACTATACTAGCTATGTGATAATGAAGTATTTTTTAAACCAATCCTATGATAACATTTAGGGGAATTCCAATGAAAATAATCAAACTCACATTTTTTCACATCCGAACCAAGGTAGATTCCCATTAAATGGGTGAATTACACATCCCATGTATCAACAGACACAATTTTAATTCCCATGATTTGGTCCAATTACCTAATCAATTTAAATCAAGGAAATTGTGTATTCCTATTCTAGGACTAACCAAAAAATGAATTTATCAAATAGAAGCATGAGAAAATTCCTCCAACCATCTAAAATATGCTTAAAAATGTCAACTATATGTAATATTGATTATTTAAAAGGCAAAAATAATTTTATCATTTTAATTATTGTAACATGTATTTATTTTATTATTCCATTTTCCAAATAAATTCCATGTTACCGATCAACATGAAAAATTACAAATTTATACGAAATTCCACAAATTTACTTTCTAATTTTATGAAATGACAATTACTATTTTCCTTCCAATCCAAAATTTAATTCATTATTATAAAAAATATACCAATTCAATTATGTTTGTTTGTTTTTAAATTCTAGGATCCAACCTAGTTTTAAGGATTGGAACACCTCCCGAGAGGCCAAATTTATATGCTCTCAATCACAATAAGACCAAATGGGATCATTGGGAGATCTATGAACATGGAAATGTTAAATTATAATGGATACATATTCAAATAGGCCATACACATAGTGAGTTTGACTGATCTCATTGGTCATATACGCTATAAAAAAAGAAGACCTATGGACTATTTTTAGACTTCTTAATTTAAAATAATAGAGGACAACAACCAATGATTGAGAATATGTATTAATAAAAAAATGAATTTATATTAACAATAATAAAACCAAAAAATTATGTCTATGAGAAGAAACATCATGGATTAAAATATATGAATTCAAATATTTTGATCCAGACATACCAAATCTAGACATTTAGATCCAACCACGGATCAAGGAATAAACATAAGAGATTAAATATGTCATCGAATCCCTAGATAACCCCAAATGATAAATAATGTCTTATAAGGGTTGAAGAGAGTGTATTATATTAGATTAAATGGTTGTTGGTTGAAATTATAAGGATTCCCTGGATTAAAATTTTTTGCAGGCCCCCAGCTCGCCAATGCAATCCCACTAGGGAGACAATGGTGAGCCAACTAGTTGGTGTTGGAGTTACAAAAATATAGGGATTCTTGTAGCATAGTAGGGATACTACCCTATCCACTGGCTATCCAGGTGCACAAAATCAGTTCCCCGGTTACATTCCACCACTAGCTATCTATATTTTTCATCTTCAAAGCCCCTGATCACCCCTAAAACACCATTTTAACTATGTAGAAGGATAATTTTTAGAATAAAATTGTTTAAATACAATATAAAATAGATAAGTACTTGTATAATTTTTTTTGTCTTAAACAAATTCACCATATCCATTTTTTACAAGATTCTTATATTATGCACCTCAGACCACGCCCCCAAAATCTCTTTCTCACAATCACCATCTCCGAATAACCATAAATAACATTCCAGAATTGACCCGAAAGTTCTATGATGTAATATTTATCATATAGTAAAGATAAAACCAAAAAAATGAAAAGAATATAATTCCTAATGTTTTCAAAAAATGTAATTAGAATATAACAGAATACATTTCACCAAATTGTCATTATTTACAAAAAGGATGAATCACCACCAAGACACCATCTTTAAACTAGAATGGGAATCAGAAAATTAAATCACAAGAAAATGAGAAAAATATCTCTAAAAACCCTAAAACCAATAGAATCACAAAAATTCTCTTAATGATTCTTTGGAATGAAACATAATCAACGACACAACATTTATTCACTATAATACCAACTCACAAGATCATAAATACACTAATAATGGATAATAAATCAATTATTATAAAGCGCATAACATTTCCACCATGTCATAGGGTGAACCCCTAAAAAAAATTTCACCTTGTAAAAATTTTTACATCCTCTAGTGATGAAATTTTTATAATAGCCAATATGACTACTACCCAAGATATTCCATTGAACAAACCCCAATCATAACCTATCTTCCAAAAATCTTATCATATGGGGAGTAAGAAAAATATCATATCACCATATTGAAAAGGAATCTGAATAATTTCTATTCAAGGTAGGAAAGTTCATCTCCAAAACCAAGAAGGAATTTTGGGAATGGGACATTAGAAGATGAAAGTAGAGACCTCCACCTAGGTATTATAATGGAAATAAATAAACAACATATAAATCAAATAAGGGTGATGTGTATATCCATTGTTTAACTGAAATTAGGGGAGGAGTGAATAAAATTAGGGGATGAGTTGATAACATATGATGAATCACATGGAACAGACTCCATCAAACCAAGATCCGTGATGGGATGTCACTATTAATCAACAGCCCCATAAAAATAATAATAAATCATGAGGAATAAATATATTTAATTGAAGGGGGTTTCACCACTGTTAAGGATTTTGAACTCAATTATTTGATAATCCACCAATAGGGATCCCCAGTTGAGAAGAGATATATGAATCTTGTGATGAAACTTTCAATACACAAGAGGCATTAACCTAGTATTTATTACAATTATATCCTGAATATTTCCAAATTACTCAAAATTTATCATGATTGGTTACGAAAAAATCAGGAACACCTATCAATTTGTATAGACTAGAGTACTTTTGAAGCGATGAATTAAATAATGATGGGGGATGATTCTACTCCTTAGTGTAATAACATATTTTCAATGTCCTCGATGCCTAATGTTTCATGGGAAATTTTTATAGGAAACTAGAAAAATAAGTAGTTAATATAAAACCATATGTGATATATTTTATAAAATTTGTATTGTAATTTTCACATACCATCATAAATAAAAAACTATTACAAATAAAAACAAACACCATGTTATATTGTAGGATTGGCTAATGATAGAACATAAAGGTGATGGGAAAACATAATATGACATGGTGAACCAAATAGTAGTATCCCATGTAAAATATCCCAAGAAGAACATTATGTTTACTGAACTAAAAATTATTTTGATTAATAAAAGATATATTTTTAATGAATAATTTATTATATTTTATAATAAAAGTACATAGTAATAATATAACAAAAATAATAGTACATATCAAATGGTAATTATGATTACTATTCATAATACACATACATGGATATATACACTATAGTATGGTAATCATACTATGGAATGCTCCATTGGACTAAATAGTTATAGGAAAATTACACATACAATGAAAACTGTTATAAGATATAGAAATATTAGGAATATAATTTTAATTATCAATTGAATTATTAAAATATTTGGGAATGAATTAGTACATGTTGATATTTTAATGAATATATATGATTTAATAGAAATATGACCATTTAGATGTGTTTGTTATAATATAATTATATGACCATTCGTTAATTTAATTTTATGTTAATATGAAAATTGGATATTATGACCATCGGTAACATAGTCATTATCAAGAGACCATTAGTATTATTTTGAAATATGGGTAATGATAAGAGTTATTTTAGGGCATAAAGAATAAACAACATACAAAACTAGGTGAATCATTCCTTTTGAAGTCAATTTATCATATCTCAGGAAGAAGTTAGTTTAATAAGGTTTATCCTTGTTCAAAACCAATAATTACTTCAATAAGTAAGCTTACAATGCTATTGACTATATGGTGTGATCAAGTTAGTGGAACCACAACAGATTCAATGTCAGTTGTGTCACCCCGTGAAGCTACCACCATAAAACATCTTACCCTTATGGAATATTTTTGTGTGGTAAACCACTTTGGGTCTATGACTTAGTATCCAAAAATTGTAATTTCCTTTATATAATTGAAATATTTATTTATTAAAGACAGTTTTATTTTTTATTTTATTTAATAAAATTAGGATGGATATAAGACTAATTATATAAATTGACTTCTGGAAACAAACAAATTAAAATTTTATTTTTTGAAATTATATAAACTATTATTATGAATTTATGTATTCAAAATAATATTTAAATTAATGAAATCATATTATTGAAAAAATACTTAAAAATATATGAATGTATTGTTTTTTAATGTTATGGGATACTTTTATAAGTTTCAAAAGGTTGACTATTTTACAAAGGCTTTTAAACTTCAATAAATAGAGTTTATTTATATTAAATTTGAAATTGATTTTTTTTGGTAAAATAGACAATATATATGAAATAATCACATCAACAATATATTGGGGTGAAACTTTGATTATTTTTGGAAATATTTTATTTCTATTTTTATAGTTAAAATACAATTCTAGTTTTTTGGTTTGTTTTATAACATCATTAATAGGAAATAATTGATAAAACTGAATTCATAAAAAATTATTTATTTAATTATTTATTAGTTATTTTAGAAAATTTAAATCTACATACAACCCTATAAACGATTTTCCAAAGATAAAAATGTATATTCCAATCTTGAAAACAATATTATATGAAAATTTTAATTTTACATGTCAAAAGTTATATTAAAAAATGGATTTCATATCAATAAATTATTATAAATCATGATAAAAATATATAAAACTATGAAAAAAACTATCTGTATTCCAGTGGTTTGACAATTTCAAATACATAGAACCACAAAAACAATATTTAGAATTTATTAAACAATTCCTCTACTTTTATTATAAATATCCCACCATCTGTCAATTCCACTGCACCCCAAATCATTATTCATTGAATTTCTAGTATTTTACCTTCCAAAGATCCCTTCTATGGTTTTCTTAAGCATTCATGGTTTCATCGTCTTGTTTTAGGATGAAACTATTCAATGTAAGGGAACTCTCATCTACTCCATTTTCATTCATGTACCTTTTTAGTATGTATTCTAAATGACTGAACTTAATGAATTCCAATCGAATTTTAATTATCTCATTAAATCTAAAATAATGTTTTATTAGTGAGAGACCTATGTTCCCTCTCATTATTACAGTTACATAATCTACATTATATACTATCATTCTACTAAATTCATTTCATTAATTTATCTATTTTAAATGAAAAAAATTTTCTGGAGAATTCCTAAAGACATTCTTTATCCATTGTTTTCCCCTAGATGAAAACATAATTTACTTTTTGGGGACTTACTTGTATGAAACATACATTCCCTTTTCATGGCTTAAAATGATAATATACGCATGTCTTTAAGAACTTATGTACTAAATCGTTATAGGTAAAACTAGTTACTCATTATCCATGTGTTACTAAGGAGATATTTTGTGATCTATTTTCCCCACATGAATTAATACATATGAATAATGGACCCTAGTTTCATTCTAATGAATTTGGTAAATAATTATTCTCTATAAATGTTATGTTTTATGATAATTTATAGAATAACATTTTTAATTTTGTTTTATAACACCTTGGTGATAAAATATTGTGAAATGATTTTGAATGTATCGTTTTTATATTGTATCCACATTTCCATTTTATTATTTAAGGTCATTAGATTATGAAATGTCTCACATTATTTTGATCATTCCCTATTATAATTTCTCATGACCACAAGGTAAATATCCCTTTGGTTATTTGTATTCATGCTCACCCATTTATTTTGAAGCATTACCCTACAATTTGATATGAAATAAAAATAAACTCAAATGAATTTTCAAAGAATAATTTCAGAAAAAATAGATAAAATTGTATGTTTTTTGTGTAGTTAATTCAAAATTTCAATAAAGTAAACCTCATAATATTATCTCTACTATTAAATGTTGTTACAGGTAATGAAAATTTCATTTTCTAAAAAGTTTGGAATCAATAATATAGAAAACCTTAAGAATATATCCCATACACCATCTAGATATTAGAAGAGGTCTCACATAAAATTGATATCTTTTTCAGTTACTTCGCATTCCAATTAACATTACATGTACATAGGTTATAGATAAATAGGTATGCACGTGTCCTAAGAGGGGAATGTGTAGGGTATGAGTAAAATATAACTATTTTTTGTAATAACCTTATTCCAACATCCTATGATAAATTCACATGCATGAAGAAAAAAATACAGTAAGGGGAATAAATATATATTTCAAAAAGTAAAATTTATATCTATTCATTTATATCCAACATAATAGACTCCCTTTATTGGTATTGTCAATACCTATCAAACCTTCTTTAGGCATATACTGGTATCTTAGAAGACCCATAACTGATGTTGGGGTTAATGAAATATCCAATTTGGTTAAAGGGAAATAAGAAAAAAAATTAGGTTAGCTGATCTGACTATCCCATTTAGGGTAATGGGATGGGACATAAAATAGAAACGATATTGCGAGAGTATCCCATTCCAACAACATTAACATGACTAACATGTTCACCTGGGACACTTTTACAAGACTATAAACCCCTTTTAAAATACATTTATCAACCTATGACATCAAAATATTCACCACAGCCTATACCATGAAATTTTGAAAACAAATCATATTATATAAATAAAAATAATAAAACATTATCATGTAGGAAGAAATTAATACAATTATAAAACATTTCACTAAATTATTCTACCTAAAACAATTATATGTTTTTTTTGAAATAGGTAGATATACTCACCCCTTAACTATTTAAAAAAGAATACGCCTTTTGAATAGGGTTGAGAGAAAATCCTAAAAATGAAATTAAGTCCTAGTGGAGTAGAGACCCCTTAAATTTTGATGACCAATAATCCTAGTGGAAATGATAAAAAATAATTTATTCAAAAGACCAATATTAGTATATAAATATCACATCATGATCTCAATCTACTCACTATAGTGTCTACTACTAGCAATAATTCCATTTCACAATAAATAATGTGAAATCATGATAGAGAACCCCTTTTAACACATGTATAGGACGAGGTCCAAATTGTTGGAGCTATCACATCCATCACCCATTGAGATGACCTATCAGGAACACATTCATGTTTCCATGTCACACTATACCATGGTGCAACACTTCACCTGTCAAGCCATCAACATTCACATGATGTGTTACCCCCTCTACCATGGATTCTAATTCAATGCTATGCTTTGAAATGATGTAGAACATCACACCTACAAAAATAGTGAACATGGTGTCAAATGAAAGGTTCTAGTGTGAGTATCAATCAATTGAGCTGCACTTTCGATAAAGCTACTTCAATATGCATTTCAAACTAGATTCATTTTTGAAATCAACTAGTCCCTCTACGCCATATACTACTCATAAAAACATAGACTGAATGACCAATCCTCTGATTGTTCTAATATAAGAAATTTAATTCCTATTGATAAAGTACCAAAATTAATATGTTTGAATTCCCCAAGTAACATCACATATCACCTAATTCACTCCCAATCCAAACATTCAATCATCAGCCATTACCATAACTAAAACTCGAGAAAGTGATGTTAAGAAAGTAGAATAATAAAAAACCATGTGTCAGCAACACTATAATATTCACCTTGATAGTCCAATAACACTTGCCTACCAAGGAATCACCTGACCAATGATATCTAACTCCCGATATTCAATAAGCACTGCTTTATGATCTATAATGGTGCTGGTCAAACAAAAACCACATCACCAACCATACCCCACTAAATATATGAACCAATAATATCAGAAGGACCCAAATACATATCAATATCCTATGACCATTTATAATTGTTCAGATTACTAATTTCTGATGATAGATATAGTGAAGAGGAGGCTCAACATGACTTCCTACTGAGCATCAACGTGCCATCTCTAGGAGGACCTGCATCACTATCTGTGAATTAAAAATCTCATATATGAACCTAGATCAAAGGGTGAGGGGAACCTATGTTTTATAGTCTTCCACAACCAGGTGAAATAAATGCTTGTGATGATGATGCCACTATGAGTTATATTCCAAATAAATATGGGGGTGAATCCATGCGATGAGATGAACATGGAGTGGTGGGACTAAGATGATGTGGAAAAAGAGGTCGATGAAGGAGGATCCAAAATCATGTGGAAGAATTACTTCAAAAATATAAGGCTTAATCATGGAAGATAATGAGCTCACCTGTGATATCAATTCAAGAGATAAATGATCCATCTAATCCTCTTCATATAGGATTCACCTTATCATTTAACAGATATCTAATACGATAGAATCTACTAAAAATAATATGATAATATGAAATTGTATTAAATAAACAAAAATAATACTATATTTCTCATCAAAATATTTTTTATTATATTTATTAGATGAAAAAAATTGTCCTCATTTTATTTTAATCGACCCTACATCATTGTTATCCCAAACCATAGTGAAAATAACATAAGGAAATATTTTTCAAACCACTGAAATTATTGAGAATTTCCAAGGGTACATAAGAGATGATTATGAAGGAAAATTAATCCTATGATAAACCCAGAATCATAATTTATATAGGTATTAGAGTATTCTTAATCAATTATTTAGAATATTGGTAGTAAATATTATTAATACCATGATATATATTAAGAAAAAATGATAAGACAACAAAAATAATTCAGGATAGAAGAAATTTGGTGATATAATCATCCAAAGACTTTAATGAAATGTGGTCAAACTCAATGCGATGAAAAATATATTAATGAATGGGATTGAGAGTGATCAACAATTGTAGCTTGTCATATATGTGCAATAATAACTAATATTCTCAAAATGAATTAATATCATGAGGGTGAATCATTTGGAAAATAGGAGAGTCTGAAATAAGATTCTATGGGTTATTCACAATAGTAACTGAGATTAAATTACCAACGGATGAAATTTAAATATTTAATATGTGATTTTAAGGAGAACAGTTTTCCTTTAAAATAGTATTGTAACTAAGAACCTACTAAGTAACTTATATAAAGAAACAAAGAACTTTTTGCTACATGATTTAACCACCTGCTACCCAAGTCCACCATTAGGTACCAAATATTAATCCGCCCAGTACCTAGTTCTTACTACACCGCACCCCATTCCCCCGTTTTCCAACAAAACTACCGAAAACCTCATGAAACATTATATTCTTCAAGATACAAATTAAATTAAACACAATGGATAAAAGTTATATAAAATTACGGATCAATAGGTTTAAATATATATGTTCCAACTCCAAACAGACAACATACCAACACAAAAACCATAAAAAACATTTTATCATTTCATATCTAGTTAAAAATTTTGTATTATTAATTAAAACTTATTTACATCATTAATAACATTATTTATAGATTCATATCATTGAAAATTAATCACTACTCACTTTCTACATAATTCATCAATTTTAAATTTATTCACCTAAAAATATGTTTACTACATTAATTCAATAAATTGAATACTCCATGTATTCAACATAACTCATTCCCATTTTTTAATCCATCCATTCATTTCATTATGCCTCCACAAATAATTAAATTTCAATTCAATATCCATAACAACCTCTCTATGACACCACAATTATAAACCACACCATCTCATATTATACTACCATAACAAAAAAAACCCAACAAAAACATCATCCACCCAAAGAAAAAATAATATATCTCTATAAAATTAATTATAAAACATAATTACACTTATTCGTGTTATAATTATCATTTTTTCCATCTCCAAATATAAATTTGGAAAAATGTATTCTTATAAAACTAAAAAAACAGTGATTATAGTGGAATTTGAATCACCTACCTTGAATCGAAACTCAAAACATCACAACACCAGAAAATGAGTAAATATTTCAAAAAAAATGCTAAATATTAAAATGAACATCCATAAATATTATAATCCATCTTACAAACATCATTCATTACATATATATATATATATATATATATATATATATTCACCCACCACTATATAGATCTCAGATAATTAAAAAAATAAAATATAGGGAGAATAGAGGTGATGAACACCTTAAACAGCGATTATTTGTTCGCATGATGTTGATAAATAAAATTAATACAAAGGGTTTCCATAATTTTCATGTGGAACCCTTTAATTAATGATGATTTAGAGAAATAAAAAATAATTTAATTATGTGAAAGGTATCCCTAGAATTAATATTTACATTTTATGTTCCGTGCCCTTTTCTGGAGAACAATATCCACAATTTGTTTTAGCCTGATAAATATTGATCCAAAAACCATGTAATTTCTATAAACTATAATATATCACTACTCAATCCAACTTATAATAAAAACCAAATACTATAAGAGAAGTGTAACAACGTTTCCAAAAAAATAATCCCTTGCATAGGTAAACAAGTGATTAAATCCCTAATTTTTTCCCATTAGATAATAAAATGTTTTCAGATCATGTTTCACTTAAATGAATGTTAGGTTTTTTATCTCATGTTTGATAATGGATATGTTATGTAATATAATTGGATATAAAACACTATTAATATTCTAATATCCAAATACACACCTATAAATTATTTTAAAGGGATACCCAAGAAACAAATACCAAAATCATTGAACAATCATCCACTACACTCAACTAAGACTTAGAAAACCCACAAAATTCTACAATAAATACAATAAACATACTCTATCACAGCTTCAAATACCATTTACTCCATTTAATACTTATAAAATAACATCTAAAATATTCATCATTCACTTCCTGGATAATTAAATGAACTGATATCATGATTGAAAACCTCTGTGATAAGGTCTAAAAACATATAGAACCTTATGTTCATCAATATCATAAAAATAACAATTAAATTTATGACTACAAAAGGTATCACCATGAACATAATGATTATATACTAACGCCTAATTATGGTATTCAATATTTCATAAAAATTTAACCTCTTATAGTGATATTGGGACCACATTTTAACCATTGAATACAATAAATCCCACTTTGAATTTTAGTCAATTTTCTAATCAATATGATGCGATAACTATTATTTGGTTTAATATGGTTCAGCCACTAATATATTATACACACCCATAGACTTCATTCCAACTTGTTTGTTAATGATATCAACTATGTATAAAGAGATACAATAATTTAGATGAAACATTTATTCAATTAATAATCAACAAAAATCATTAACCATTATGACACAAAATGATCTATCATATATAGATAAATTTATTTTAAATAGATTTTCCATTACAAATCACTATTAAACATGATCTCGGGTTGATGGAGTTTGGGTGAAAAATATTTATAAAAAACATTTAAAAAATAATTATAAAATATAAAAACCCTTCCATAAATACATTTATAAATATTAATAAGAATCATTTCAAATATTATTCAACTATGTAGAGAATTCTACAATCCATATGATGATACTTCTTACCAAAAAGACCACACATTCACTATTCACAACAATTAAAATCACACACCTTAGATAGAAATAAATGATATTCCATTATCAATAAAACCAATCCATAAAAATGATGAAATTGTATGGTTATATATATAATAATAAAAACCTTATAATTTATTAATTAATCCCCATCACCAGCTAACACGTCTAATATACCTCTACCAAACACGATTAACCTTCAATTGTCATATTAAACAACAAGGAAATAAGAATTATTCTAACCAAAAACCATGACAGTCTAATAAAGGATGGTGAAATGATGAATTAAAAAGCTCAAATATAAATATATTCATAAATTAGGATATAATAAAGACATAGGTTATCACATATGATATTGGTTACCAATTTCATTGTAAACTCAATTGCATGATATTGACTATGTCTACTTGTTCTCCTCATTATCCATGATGATTTATACCACCTAAAAACCACTGTCCTAATTGACCATGAGGATGGATAATATTATAAGTATATCATATAACATCTCTTCAATTCATAATATGATTAATTTTTCTGGGATGTTATTGTTTCCGGTATATTTGAGAGTGCATTTTATTGAAATATTAACGTCCATCCATAGCCTCATTTCTAAATCATCCCTGGACAAAGAAAAATATTGACGAAATAAATTCCCATTAAACATACTGAATAAAATAAATTGAAACTATTTCCATGTTCCCAGTTTTGGTATATGGGATGTAAGATGTAGAAAAATTAAAATAGTTCTTATAGTGACTCCCCATAATTCATAATAATTACTATCCTGACATGTGAGAATCCCTATCTATATCTCCCATCTCAATGATGATTTTATGAATTCACTATCCCGATGAACATAAATATAGTAATATATTCACAATAATTTTACCCTTTTTTACAAATAAGTAGATATTTCCAATGACAATGATGTGACATGACACTACATCTTAAGGCATTAACCTTCCTAAAAATTCCATCCGTCAACTCGTTGTTTTGTAGAAGTAAAATCGAATTTGAAAGAATGATTATATACCTCATTATAAACTTATACATGATCAAGATTCATTATTTTATGGTGATAATATATTCTTGTCAAAATTCTGTCAACATGAATGATAAAATATCAATACTAAATTAGTCATTGATAATATCTAATTACACATCCAAAACATCAAGATCATCTAGATAGTGGGTTTACCACTACCAATCCACATAACAAAACATGCTTACTTCCAATAGGATCCAATTCAGAAACTATACTAAAAATATACCCAATTCAATCTTATATTATCCAACCACCAATATATATCATGGTATAAAACATATGCTTCATACATTTTTATATTTAGTAGTAAAAAAATGTATACTAACTTCCTTAACAAATTATATTCCTCTAAATAAAATCACTAATAATCTACTAAAATAATGTACTACACCTCACAATCCCAAACTACTAGAGTTCATCATTCACCACGAATATTGGTAATGGTTATAAATATTATTCATATTATATGTAATTAATTTATGGTCATAATTAAATTAATTTTAATTCCTTAGTTACATAAACCAATTTTATAAAGGGGAAAAAATTATGATTCCTATACCAAAACTATTAAGAAATATTTCTTAATCACATATAGAAGACTATTAAAGACAATGTATCAATTTTTAGATGCCCATATATGTCATAATAGGACTCCTAGATATCTATCACCTATAAATAATAAATGAACTATTTACTATCTAAAAAATGGTAAGCATCACTAGTTCTTAAATCTAAAATATGTCATAACTCATAAGTAAAGATTACGTACCACTATATTAGGTATATCCCCAACAAAACACATATTTAATGGTAGGGAAGAAATATGTGACCCTTGAAGAATACCTATAATAGGACACAAGTTGGTGACTAGAACCAATGGTATACAACATCCAATATGGGAATCATTACCCTCCTTTAATCATTGGAAATATCCATTGATCAATACGATCACCAAAATAAAAACAAAACAAATATTCCAATGTATAAATAATATTCATATAATTTCATTCAGAATAAACGAACTTCCTCTCCAAAGATAACATAAAAATAAACCTCTCTTGAAAGAAGAAACATCAATTACTACCTCATAAGAATGTGATTTATATTAACACCACCAAATCCATGATGTAAATATGCTAATATATATATATAAGTGTGGGTGATAAAAAATGTCTACTTAGTGGGTTCCTTCGTAGAAAATATCATGATAATAGAAGAATAATACAAAATCCTCAATGAATAAATAGAGAAATTGACTCATGTTCCATCTAAGGTATAATATAAACCCATATCACCAAGGTATGCTCATTAAATATATATCTAAATATAATATATCTACTCAGGAAAATATATCATGAGAGGTACCCAAAAACAACTTCCTCACTGATATAATCTCATACTAAAACCATAATCTATATCTATACACCACATCCACAAACCATATCTTCATACTATAACAACATATGAGATACACATAACACAATAATAAACCCCTCGAGAAAAATTCACTTCCACATCCATTTAACCACACCATTAAATAGTATGTGTGTGATATTAGGAGTTTTTAACCATATATATCACCTATATCTAGGATTTTGGAGGTTATGTGGGAACCCAAATCCTGATATGGGTATCAGTTTGGATATTAGTATTTTTTGGTAATGTCTTGATAATATTAGAAGAAAAAATTATATATAGTGGATTATAAATTCCATCCCATCATCCTTATTTCATTAAATAAACCTATAAAATTAGATCCAATTATATACCCTTCATAAATTCACTACAAAAACTATTACAAACTCAAACCACATGACATTCAAAAATAACAACTATATAAAAAAATAGCATTCTAATAATTCCATATTTCGTCAAATATTATATAGTACTAATTAAAACCATATTACCATTGTAGGCCACATTAATTTTAGAAATGTATCATTTCACATGAATTCTTAACCACATTCCACACAACTCACCATATTTAATTTATTTATTGTATATTATTTAATCAAATTTAATTTAATATATATATCTAAATCTATTCACCATTAACCATTCATATTTATTTTATTAAGTCCTTTATTTCATTTCATAGAACCTCAATATCATAATAAATTATAATGTACTAATAATAAAAACATCACCATTAAAAATAAATTATAATCCACACCATCATTAATTCTAAAACCTGATCAAATTGGCCATACAAAACCAAAATCCAAATAAATAATTCAATAAACCAAATCTACCAAAACAACACAATAATAAAATTATTTCTTGGAATATATTCTCTATAATGTTATGTTATCCCAATTTGGTTAAATAATTTTAGACGGGGGTGAATCAGGTCATGAAGGATTAAAATAAATACCCCTTTGCATCTTTTTTCTTCATTAATCAAAATTATATTATCTATTTTCCCTATATAAATATATCAACAGTAATGAAATTGGGCACTAGACACAACAATTTTAACTTGGTTCTCCATCATCAGGCTACATCCCAAGAGTATACCATTCCATTTTATCGATGTACCAAAAAAACTATGGTTCACTACCGAATTATAAGGTTAGGGCTATATCACTTTTATGCCTAGGGTCACTGCTTTTACAAGCATTATGATATTATAACTAAACTCTAAAGGTTCAATCCCTATATATCTTTCCCTATCTCACTATTGTTGGATAATATTATTGTTTTCTTCTTCTTTTCCACACAACTCTTTGATGTGATCCACTAATAGTTTGTGAACTTATTGTTCTCCTAATTTTTATAAAAGCATACTTCCTAAACTATAGGTAGATACTCTATGGAAATCCCTTTTTTACTTATAGATGAAATAATCTTTTCACATATTGATAGTCAATGAAAAATTATTTCACAAAATATTTTTGTCCCTATGTGAACCAACTACTTCCTTCACGAACATTGCTACACCATTTAGTGTGTATGCTTCACAAACCACCACTTTTGTGTACTGCCTCTATGAATGGATTCTTTTTACTGCCTCCACGAACCTCCTCTATGTACTAATTTCACGAACTGCCTCCACGTACAACATCCACATACCACCTGTACTTATACATAATTCCTTCTTCAGAAGAGATTTTTTACATTTATAGGCTTTGGTTCCATACCAAAACCCTTTGATAACCATCCCAAAAACTCCTTTTCCTTTGGTGGAATCGTCATAATTAAATTTTTATCCTTCATGGAATTCCAATGAACTGTTTCAGATTTAGCCAAATTTCATCTCATAGTGAATTAGTTTTCATACGAAATATTATCTACGTAATGATGGGATTAGTGGTCCATATATAAGAATAATAAACCCAAAAAATCCACTAATTTGATATTCTCCCAAATCATGGATGTGGTAAATCCTTCAACAAATACCATGCTCCCACAAACAATTATTCCCTATGAAATCGATGTACCACCACAATTCTTACATAGTGGTTGTTTTATTCTATGAATTAATTCCTTTGTGAATCCTAAAATCATTGTCTTATTTCTGACATCAAAAATCCAACCTGAACAACGAAATACTTCAACAAACCATATTCTTCCTAAGAACCTCATATTTCTTTTAATCTACTTCCATTTGATTAAGAGTAATGGGATTTAAAAAATAAGAAGTAAATGAAAAAACTAAAATAATTATAATTACCACTGAAGAATCACATACCTCTTATTCATTAATTAAATTATTATTCAATTTGTCCACTTACATATCCTTAAACAATGTGAAACAATATTATGATTTAAAATAACAATAAATATTAATAAAAAAAGGGAGAGAATTTGATTCATCTACCTCAATTCAATGAAAGAGGCATCACAAATCCAATAATACATGAAAACTAACAATCAATTATCAATTATTTTATAAAGATACTCTAACAAACCAACAATACAGTATTCATATTTCAATCCACTGGAATATAACTAAATAATCAAGGAAAATAAATATTAAAAAACTAGACACAATAAAAGATGAAGAGATTAAAGGATACAAGTACCATAAAACATGAATATTTTAGTACATAATGTTAGAGAATCAATGTTCCAAACATGGTGTATAGAATATCCAAGAAAGAGAACCCAAAATGTCTTGGGTTTCATGAAGAATATAAGAATAAAATATGATTAAATTGTGTGGTGAAATATATGAATAAATTTCAGGTTACCATACCATAATATAGAGAAACTAAATCATAGTGTTGTTTTTTTAGACAATGGTGACTAGAAAAATAAAATATTTTTAAACTCTAGTTTCATGAAATTTTGATATCCACGTTGTTTCATAAATTACAACTAACACTAAAACGTGGGTTCACCCGGAAATCTATATCTGTATTCTCATATATCCTCCAATTACCCTAACTAAACTATGATATTATGTTCACTATACCACTCCATTTCTCATTACAATGGATTTCACTTGCATTTACCTACTCCTCTGGAAACTCAAACATTCGCCAATATTGATCTTCAATTCATGAAATTTAAAATAACCACCTCACCAAAAAAATCACAAATTAAAACCATGACTACGCTGGATTAAAAAATTTATAGTCTCAACTGCTCAAAATCCATGACCATCTCTGCATATGGAAGATAAAAATAATGGGAAATATTGAATAACCATTACATAGAAAAGAATATACCATGATTTTTTTCAATATGAACACCTAAAATGTATCCCATTAGTCATGGTTCCATATTAAAATGACATACACAATCTCCAAAACATATAAAAAATTTACTGTAAGAATTTGGGTCACTATACATTGAATTTATATCACCAAATCAAATTACGTAAAAATAAATAATACATACGTTATTAACATAGTATTATTCTATACATAGTGAATTCCTTATCTATAAGGTCCCCATTATCGTTTAGATTTCGAATAATTTCTCAATAGTTCATACAAGAACTGTTACTCAATGATTGTAATGTATGTTAATTTATACCCATTTGGATATGATATCAATAACCAATCTTGAATTATGTTTTTAGATAATATAGAAAATTATAAATTTTATTTAATACATTACACAATTTTGTGGGAACTTTCTTACCACATCATAAAGTGTTCTCCTATCTTAACAGTCAATTATATATCTTTTTTAGTTGAAATTTAAATATTATGGTGGAAATTTTCTATATTTTTGTGTGCAAAAAAATTTTCTATAAAATTACATTCCAGTATATCCCATATTTCAATTGATCCATATATTTATCCATTTAAAAAATAATAGGATTATTAATATATTGAAAATAAATTCCCATTATTATTATCACATTATCTAAGAAACAATTGTATTTTAATGTATCATATGTATCTAATATTTTTTAGAAGTGTATGTGTGCATCCATGGTATGAATTCACCCAAACTACATGAAATGTTTTATTATCCTCCATAAAATAATTATAATAAAGGTTGTTGGGTTGTATTTATTTTCTTAAAATTCTCATTGATGATTAGTCACTCAATTGATATATATAATCCTTGATCATCATCTCTCTCTAAATTCATGGAGAATAATCAATGTGTTTAATAATATCATGGTCACCCATTTTGGGGAAATTTTTCTACTCCATTGATTATCATTGATGAATTTAACAATACCACTTTACCATAGGATTGAAATTTATTTTATTATAATCATAAAATATTGTTTATTATTTAATTTAAATTCATTTCCTGAACATAAAACTAATGAGAGTGTGTCAATTAAATTGAATAATACTAATAAAAACAAAATATAATAAAATATGTTAATCAATAAACCAACAGGTATTAATAATTTTGGAAAATGTTATATCACTTGTAAATATCCCCCTAAAAATTGTTTCAAAATATTTTGCTCATCAAAAGGAATCATCAATTCTAATGGACTAATTCAATGTTTATAATTTACATATATCATACACTAAAACATAACTATAAAGTTATGGTATATTTTAGAATCTTTTTAGTCACAAGGGAATAAGGAAAATCCATGAGGCCTATGTTATTATATAACTTTGGGGTTTAACACATTAATTTAAGAATTATAATTTGAATTGAAAATAAAACTAACAATATCAATTATTATGTATTTCAATGAATTTAAGATAGTAAATTAACCTGAAAAGATGAATTTTCTAAATATATTAGTTTATTGACTTGTGAATAATTTTTTTAATTCATTAATATATTTACATGTTAATTATAATCTAGTGGATAAAATTCATTTAATAAAATACAAATTTTTTTGATTCATTATTACCAAGAGAACATACTCAAATTTTGATGCATTAATATCTATTTATATATATAAAATAATATTATCATTAGTTTGATAACCAATATACCTCTTTATAAAATTCATATTACACCATTAAAAACTCTTTTATAAAAAAATTCATTTTTGGAATAAAATAAAAAAATCTATCACAAAAAAATAGTTAACCAAAAAAATAAATCCAAATTAAATTCATTATTCAATATATATCCTTCTTTGTATACTTACTTTTCGATCCCTTATGATTAATACTCACTCATGGCTAATATAAAGTCAACAAAAACCAGTATTCCACATCAATGTACACACACACATAGATACACACACACACACATATATATATATATATTATGTGATTTCGGGTACATTTTCATTCAAACACACACACAAACATACACACACCACACACATAGGTTTTAAAGAATGACTGTAACCCCAAGGGGATAGTCCAACTATCAAGTCGAATTTTATTTATATTTCCTGGCTTGTATTCCATGTAGAAAGAGCATATTACATTCATGAACTGCAATCCTGAACAAACCCAGTGGCCCAAGAGTCGATATCCTTCAATGACCCAAACATTTGATTTACATAGTGTTTTTCTATCTTATATATGAGGTTTACTCAAGCATTCAGTGATCCCACTCAAGAACAATCATTTCTTATGGGATCATCATCTTCTATCACAAATGAGTCGTCTCCCACATCCAAATTTGTCTACTGAATAGATTCACCATTATTATTTTCGATCTAACTGATGTCCACCCTGAATCCCTCCCCCAATCTCATTGTCGACCACCTCTTCCCTGATATTTTCCCTCACATGTCATTTACGGCATGACTCCATCCTTGCACACCATCTATCTCCACTGATCCCTCCCCGATGTCTACTACCTAACTCTCCCATCATGAAATCCCTTCTCCTGATGCACTCTCACTGCCGACACTGGGCATCCCATTGTCCTGCTAAGCCTACCTCATCTGCTGTTTGTTTGTCGACTGAGACCCCTGCCCAATGAATCGTCACAGGGCCCACCCACCATCCCCTAAACAAATGTAAGAGAATTATGCAATTTTTCTTGTTATAAATATATTATTCAATATTAATACATCCATGATCATAAAATATTACATGTGTTTAGAAATTAAAATTTCATAAATGGATTCTTAAAATTTCATAACAATTACATTTTATACTACTGAAAAGAAATATTAAAATACTTTCCATTGAACTAAATTGAGGGAATCAATATAGTGCCCCAATATTTTCTCCGTTGGAATTAATTATATCAGTTTTTAAAATTACATGATTCCCATCATTCAGTTTAGTGTATAATGTGGCATCATAATTCATGTATATCTCTTAAAAATAAATCTAAACCCCATTATGTTAGTTTTCCATCATTTAATATTTTTCATTACTTGTATATGGTATCCCATAATAGTTGATGTATTTAAACATGCATTATTTTTCAGAATTATATATACTCATCCTTACTCATTATAACAGCATTGGTCTTGTTGATTCCTCGAGTTCATCCTTATGAAAAATCTATAGTGAAATGGTCACTTTAACATGGTATAATGATTCCATATTCACATAATCAAATCATATCTCACATTGGTGTTAGAGCAGAGCCTCTTAATAAACAAAACACAATAATTCCTTTTTTTCATTTAATCGTACAAGTGTATTATTTTATAATAATTATGTTTCTTTCAATAATTTTATTTTTAAATATTTAGCATTAATTTTCAAGATAAAAACTTCATAATGATTGGTAATGTATTTTGTTCTTTTCCAAAATAACAAAATTATCCAATAATCTTAAAAATCATAAAACAAATCCATTACACGAATAATAATCAAGAGAACATTTGTAATGGCCCGGGTTTTTGGGGTCCATTACTTGGAAAACATTTGTTGTTGAGGTGTTCTGAGTGGTCTGGAAGGCCATCCCAGCTTCTCGGTGACTCCTAGAGGTAGCCTTGGCCTACCAGTAGCCTCGGCCTACCTGTAGACCTAGCCTACCCGTGAACGTGGGGTACCGGTGGCCCTCAGCTACATGTATCTCTTATCTACCGGTAGCTCTAGGCTATAGGTAGCTCTCCGCTACTGGTACCTCTAGGATACCAGTAGCTTTCAGCAATAGGTCTTTGTATCCAACCAGTAGCTCTCAGATACCGGTATCTTTCGCCAACAGGTAGCTCTAAGCAACCGGTAGCTGTTGCCAACTAGTAGCTCTCAACTACTGGTAGCTGTCGCCAACCTGTAGCTCTCAGCTACTAGATGCTGTCGCTGACTGGTAGCTCTCGGCTACTGATAGTTGTCACCGACAAGTATCTGTCACCAATTGGTATTTCTCAACTACTGGTATCTCTCGCCTAACCCACGGGTTTTCCAGTAGCGCCTCCTTTTTGCGATAATTTGTATTTAAACCATGTTTTGACCACTTTTAAGCCTGTTTTAAAGCCCATTAATGCCCATTTAAATTAAATTATTTGTGAGATACCCCTTAAATGAAAAACCATGAGGTGTGTGTTGGTTTAAACTACCCCAAAAGTCGGTGACCTTTAAGTGACGTGTGGGGTGTCCCAGCCGCGTTGTCAACCCATGATCCTGCTCCTTACGCGGTTTCGAGTTTTTCTTTCCATATCTTTATCATCCCAGGAATGTTGTATCTCATCCTTTATAACCAGAGGCTTCTCTCAAGGTTTCTTTTCTCGATCATCCTGCCCGGAGTACCCTTCATCCTGATGAGCCGCACCCCTATTGCGAGGTTTTCCTTAATTGCGTTCTGTGGAGCTCCTCCTACTCACGTGGGGACATAACGTCGATCCTTGATTAGTCAGGTAGGGGTTTCACCTTCATATCTCTTTTCTGTGTATCTTGCAGGGTGGGTATGCTAATTCTTCTATAGTATTGGATAAACCAAACTTTAATGAATATAATAAACGGATTCTAAAGAATGATGGGGAGGGTTGTGATCGATGATGCATCCCTGTTTTTCTCCTCTTTCATGATTAATGATTTCTGAATTGTGGGGGCTTACACCTACTAAAAATCATGGCCTTTGGTGGGATTTCTATGTGCACTAATAAACCCTTACCCCTTGTGATGTTTAAATGGATTTTATTTTGGTTGAGAACCTTTGGCTGTGTAAAGGAAATTGGTTAATTACGTATATTCCGTTAAATAAATTAGTAACACCAGGATCGAATGCTTTTCTATGATAACCCCGGTTTATGCCCAGTGGAATTGAAATCATGGAGTGTGTTATGTGTTTTAAATTAGAAAATAGCTATTGAGTTTTCCTTGTGTTGGTAGTATTGGTTTGGTTGTTTCCTCTACGGGCTGAGTACGATTGACCTTATAGTTTTCTTAGATAGAGGCTTAGATTTCTAGGGTGATGTGGGTGAGGATGGGATCCTCTATTTGTATCAAGAATTGGGGTGGGATCTTCTTCTGTTGTGAAACATTCTTATTCATAGTTCTGAGAACTTGGGACTGTATCTCACTTTGACCTACTTTGGTTCCAATACTTGGAGGGATCTCACTGGATGTGATTTTACAAGAGAACCGGGTGTGAATGTTTAAATTGATGTTGGGTATAGTATTTCCTTGGCTTGTTCTTATTCTTACTAATTTCCCAAGTAGGTGCATAAACTTATCTAAACATTATTACTGAACATGAAAACAAGGATGGGACAACTGCGGATTCGGTTTGGTGTGAGTTGTGACTTCGGCATGGGTATTGTTCTCTTCTCTTATGAATGAATAGTAAAGATAATGATCTTTGGGCTTGCTGAAGAAAAACCTAGATTGGGTGAGTGATTGTTACCTATACATATACTTGTAGTTTTTTTGTTTCTTATTCACGCCCCACCCAAATTGAGCACTTAGTGCCGAACACCCCCATTTCATGGAAGAGGGTGTTTTTTCTAACACTCTTATGAGTGGCTGGTTATTAGCTCCTTTTCTGCTCCCTTTCCCGAATAGCCCAAGAATCTACGAGTATGCTGTGATGGCCTGAAATCCATTTTTTCTACAAGAATCTTCAGGCAGGAAAGTGTGGTGGTTGGCCCAGGTGTGTGCAGGAAGTTGGTTTCCCAAGTGTCTTCGGGATAGTGGCCCATGTGTCTTCAGGTGTGGCAGTAGTTTTTCTAGACTAGGTGTCTTCAGGCATGGCAGTGTTTGTTCTGGCCCAGGTGTTTGCAGGCGTGGTTACAAGTGACAGTTGTGGCCCAGGTGTCTGCGGGCAGGATGTGTGTTTGTAGCCCAGGTGAGTGCGGGCGGGGTATGGTAGTGGGACTGCGATGAGAATGGTAGGATTGGTCAGATGCATATGATGTCTTCAATAACTAGTGGGAAAGTGGCACGAGGTATGCAAACATCGATGTGCTATTACTATACATTACATGACTTGTGTTATTTGGGGAGTGTTCCTTGGTGAGGCTTGAGTGGTTAGTTTCCTTTCTAGGTTCTTGGTTATCTCTTTTCTCACAGGGTATTAGTATGCCTCCCCACTTGTGCACGAGAGACTTTGGTTTTTTCCTACTGAGAATACTTGTATGCTCACCCTACGTATATAAAACTGCTTCCATGTTTCCAGGAGGACTTCAGGGATCATGCGGGACCGTACGAGCTTGGACCTTTGGGGTAATTTCTGTTGTTTTTTCCCTTTTTCTTGGTATCATTTTACCTTTGGGGTTTTGTGATTTGTATCTTTTACATTTGAACATGCATATGGTATTGGTTTATTTTCAGCCGTATTTGCACTTTTAGTTTTGGTCTTGTGGGATTGACTATCTTATCTCTTGATCACATTAAAAGAAAAAGGGTATTACCTTCCATTTAGTTTGTGATTCTATACCCTTGGTGTTGGTCTCCACTTTGGGACCTATTGAAGGTGGGTTTTAGGGGTCATTATCTATCCTTCAACTTAAAGAAGGAAGGGTCTAGAAATCTGCTGACCTTTCCCTCCTTTTGGTGAAGGTGAGTTGTGACAACATTAAATTAAGAAGTATAAAATCTAATTTAATAATTAATTTAATTATAAAAACATATATTCCAATTTTGGTTATTAATGCTTGATTTTTATATTCCATTTTATCAATAAAAATGTGTGATACAAAAAGAGGAATAAAAACCAACGCTGAATGAATATTGATAAAATATTGGATTTATATGTTGATGGATGATTAGTAAATATAGTTACTAAAATTATCTCTTGTGTAACCAATTATCGGGTTATTTTTAATATCTATTGTTTTCCATATGATTAATGTTTTAATTGGTTAATTATTCTGGGTAAAATAATTATTATTGGATTTTATGGTTTTAGATATTTATTTCTATTCATTGGATGGTTAAAAAAGTTGATGCATGTTTTTTATTTTTTGGTCTATGATGGATATTTGGTTTTTTAGTGCTATATTACAAGTATTTGTCAGTATATGATTGAAATATAATGATTTAAATGTTCAATGGGATAGATTTTGTTTTTTATTCTATTTTAAATAGTTATTTATATTAAAGAGATATGGACATACCATTATCTAGTGTCATGCATGATATGATATAAAAAACATAATAGGGGAATCCTGAGAAAAATAAATTTGGATTTATATGGAAAATATTAATATAAAATGTTTTTATATTAATTTGTAGGTGAATACCACTAATGATTTGACATCTACTCTCAAAAACATGTTTTATTTTATGAATTTAATGAACAATGTGTTTATAATGTGAATAATATTAATTTTGAAGATAAATGAATCGAATTTTATATTTCCTCATGTTATGAAAATAATTACAATCAAAATCTTGTTGTAATATGTAAATATGAAGTTAAAGGGTCGAGTATGGCCGCTGAACTACTTTTCAACATTTCTTGAGTCTTGGTATACAATTTTTATCATTATGATATGAAAAGGTCTTAATATTGTTCTAATATTTTAGGATATACATGATATGATTCTGAATGACGTTATCAGATATATGGATGTTATAATGTTAGAGAATTAAAATAACTTGAGTAGGGAATATGATAACTAACTCAATAATTAATTCATAACATGAGAAGTTTTTCGAGATAAAGGAGCATACTAAAATTGATTATAATGGGTTATAAATGATTAAAGTTACGGAACAACTATATATGGATATCTTATTCAAGGATCAATGTATAAATATAATATGTTCATCCAAAAATATCATATCTAAAAAAGGTTATTGTAGATTTTCAATGATTATTAATAGTCTATTAGAGAAAAGGATTATTATATTTGCAGAATCATTTCACTATATATCAGAGAATATATGGATAGTGAATTATGTGTCTATAGGGTTTGGAAACATTTAACTAACAAATCATGAAATAAAAATATTTTAAGAAATTATTCTATAAATTTTAAAATAATTAATAAATTCATGAAAAATATTTATAGATCATTGAATATATCAAGATTAATAAATATTTTCCTACTGTAAATTTAATTAAATGATGTCAATTTCAATAAATTATTTAAATAATGTGTGTAAGATCACAAGGGTTTCCATGTTGGTGGATAAAAGTGTGAAATAAAGAACATAATATCTGAAAAGATCTTTGAAAAATAAAATAGATGTCAGTACATCTACTTAGGATCCCCAAATTTCACAAATATATCATGGTTATAAGAATAAGTAGGTTATGATATTCTTTTTAACAATATATATATACTAAAAACAAATATCATAGAGTCTAAATATTGTGAATAGTGTATCCTTGGAAATTAGTAAGTAGTGAATTTTTCTATAGAAGAATGAAGACCCGTGTCAAAGAAGTAGAATATATTTTATATGAAATATATGAATAACTACTATATAATGTTATCATGGTGGTTTAATATAGTATGTTTCCTTAAAAAATATTCTACATGAGAAGTGAGTGTGTAATTTTTTAATAAAAAGGAATTATTATTCTTACAATTCATATGAAGTTGATCTGTGGTGGAAAATAAAACTAGTTTTATGGTAAAATGATTGATATTTTTAATGGTGGTGAGTGATAAAATAAATAAATAAAAAAATTATATCGGAACAAGGGAACCATATTTCATAAATTTAATATGATATAGAATAATAAAAATATGTGTTAGAACAAATGAATAAGACAATAAATGATAGATCATAGAGCATGAAGCGACATTTTGGTGTTCCAAAGATTCCTTAGGTAAAAGTGGTGATCATTTGGACTTATTTTGAAAATAAGTGTATATATATATTGTTGGGGAATGCAATCCCAGATGAACATTAGAAATGTAGACCTATTTATTTTTCATACAAGAAATTCCTCAAAATTATCACCTGTGTACATGTTGATTCTAGTAAATAGGGAATGTCAATGTCCAATATTATGAGTTTTTCATTTATGGATTTTGATAATAAAAAATTGCAATTCTAATGTGAGATAATAATTAATTAATAGGTAGATGAAATTAAAATTTCTTCTTCTGAAAGTGGATCTTGTATAATGATATACACATCAGTGATGATTTTATTGTGAATAATGAATCAAAGAAGCTTAACCAAGTGGATCTAAATAGAAGTCTAAAAATAAAAACTAATTGAAAGGTTAATGATCATCTAAAGGCCATGTAATGTATTAAAAATTTTGTGGTTAAATTTTCCTTATACCAATAAATATTAATATAAAAGAATTTTCAAATTTTTTATGAATCATATATGAGTTTCCAAAAAGGGACGGTTGATCCCAATATTCATTCAAAGAGACCTATCCAAGTTGGAATACTGAAGAATATTTTTAAACCAATCATTCTATATTTCATTACAATTGATCATGAAAAATTATAAGCACCTAATTAGTTTAAATATTAATTAATAAACAATACTAATAGTCAGAAACTATGGATGCGATAAATTACTTAAATTTGAACAGAACTTGGAATCTCATAGATCTACCACTAGAAAAGTGAGTTCCTTAGAACAAATATTAGTAGCAATTGAATCATGAATTTGATGGTGGGAATTAGTAAAATGCACAATTATTTGGGAAAGTAATTTAAATAAAATAAATTCATTATTTTTAATGAAATATATTTCACAATGGTAAAACATATAATAATCATGCCATTACTATGAATAGTTTCATAATAAGGAATAGATCTTGAGTCATTAGATGTGATAAAGACATTCCTTTATAGATTTCTTAATGAAATTGTTTAGATATAATTTAGAATGTATTAAGAAATTATAAAAATAATTTTACGTGATAGCTCAAATGGATATTGTATTGGATCAAAAATTCACCCATGTAGTGGAATATATTATTTTATTATTTATAAATTATAAATATTTTATTTAGTAAAATAAAAAAATAGATTATATTATATTCAATTGTTTATATAAAAAATATATAGTATATATAATGTTGGATTCAATGATAATTCTCAAGATAATAGATACTATAATAGAATAAATTAGTTATAGGATAACTATTACTAGAGAATGGAAAATCGTAATTATGATGTGTACACTATTAAAATGAATAAAAATATTCTTGAAAGGTTCAAAATATCAAGATCATGTACTATTTAAATTAATTTGGAAGAAAATTATTGTCCTTCCAAATAAAAAATAATCTGAATAAATGTGGATGCTATATATAGAGTGAGTGTTGCATTTACACCTACAGATAAAATATAGATTGGTCACATGATTTTCTATGATACTGAAAATTATTTAATATTGAGTGTTTTAATAGTGTTTATTACTAATCAATGAATATTTTATTTTGAATATTTTTAGTGGATACTTTTGTATTTCAAATTAATCATGCTATTATCTTTGTGCTTTAGAATGAATGAGATATTTTATGTATTTAATGATGTGAAACCTAGAGGAGATATTGTCAGACATATGATTAACATTTTGTATGTGTTTTCTTATGGTGGAATGGATTTTTTGGATATACTAACTCAAATTTGACCATATAACTGGATAATGTTGCAATAATGTATCTTATGATGGATTTAATAATCTTAAAGGATATATTGGTGGAAATTTGAGGGGTATATGAATATAGAATTTCATTCTTTAGAATTAAAATTGTAATCTCTCTTTTTTATAATACAATTTCTCTATAAAGGATAGGGAACATAAAAATAAAATATCACTTCATCAAAATTAATATGAAAGATAATCATGTGAACCAATATAATATAATTGGGAATAAAATTTCAAATTAAAAATTTGAAAAAAAACATTGGTTTAGAAAGTCAACGAAGTGTATTTCGTTAGTGGGAATAGATAATAAAGGTGATTTAAATATTATATCCATATAATCACACCAAGGAGATAGAAAAAATTTAAATGCTTCCAAATTTAATGACATTATAAAATAATTATGTGGGATATTTTGTATGGTTAATGACAATTTATTGAATTGGAAACTATTAATATAGCATTAAAAGATAACTTGGTAAAAAAGTGATTAAATTATGGATGGGGAATTATTTCAACCATAAGATCACTGATAATGTAATTTTGTGTATTAAAGGTAGATGCAATAAAGGGATTGGTGAAATTGAGTGGAGGAATAAAAATTTCCTTAGTATTGTTAAGTATACAAGTAAAACTAAGATTAATAATGAAAATTAATAAAACATTATTCATGGAAAATTTAGAAAACATTATAAGGGACGATTTATCATAAATTACATAACCCAAAGGCATCTAAAATGGTTCCATGAGATGGTGTTCTACAATACATCAAGAAAACCTCCCCATATTAGAGAGGCTACAAAATAACAACAACATATAATGAAAACACTATGTGGAGACTATTCCTTCATATCCATGTGAAATTAAGATAGAAATAAAACTAGTCAAATAAAATCCAAATTAAAACCATAACTTGTGAAAATACCAACAAATAAAATACAATATAAAGTTTAGTAATAAAGGAATGTTCGATACATAAAATATCCACCATGAGAGATCATAATCTAGAATTAAAAAAGAAAAAATATTTTATCTAAGGGGATAACAACCCATCTCTTTTTAGTCCTAAGTCCTACCCCTTCAAATCAACTGACTCAACCCTCGAAACCCAACGAACATGCATCCATGTTAGGATTTTCATTTAACATAGAACAAATTTTGTGATTAATGGTTGATCCAATACCAATTTTCTATGGTGTGCTGAGCAGGGTGTTTGTATAAATCCATAGGACACCACGAAAAATGTCCACATAATATCTTATCATAATGTAATGTATGAAATAGAGAGATAGATAAAATATTTAATTATTTTATAAATGATTATGGAAATAACAACTAATACATCATGTTCATGATGAAACACATGGATAGATATACTATTTCCAATATTTATATCTATAACCATGATAAAATACATCTCTTTCAACCAATGTTGATTTTTGTTTGAGCATGTCTCGATGATCACAATGACCATAAATGTCAATATATAATATATGGGTTAACAAATAATTCTCATATAAAAATAAACAATTGGATTATATGTTATCATCCTACCATTACAATGAAATCACAGTTATTTTCCAAGAATTCCATAGTATTAGTCATCACATGTTATTCAGAGACACATCTTGGAAATATAATGAAATGAAAGCTCTAATCATGGCCTTCATATTCATCACATGTCATACAGGTCATGACACTTAACCCTGCCTTTCCAAATCATCACGAGTAACATGAAATCCAACAACTTATTTGGGGATTCCAAATTTACATGGAATCATTTATAATTAGAATTATCATACCAAAATTCCCAAGAATTATATATCACTTGGAATCTAAGGGTCTCATACAGTAATTCTTAATAATTAGGTATCACTATAAACATTGTATTAATTAATCATCCTTTCTGTTAATCATATTTATTCCCAAGGAAACCAAATTTCATATGTATTATGTCACTTATTATTTCCTATTTCCATTTTTAAAATAACTATTTATATATTTCTTACAAATCCATACCATCTAATTAAGTAAGAAGTCAAACATAAACCCTATTAGGCTTTATAAAGAATATGCTTCTAATTCAATTTATCCAAGAGTGTTTACCATTTTACATTACCAAATACTACCCAAATCACTGTTATTAAAATAAATATTAGATAATCTCAATTTCTCCTTCATATTTTTTTTAATAATTTTTCTATTAAATTGGTTTTGTTTATTTTACGGATCAAATTCA
The DNA here is from genome assembly GCA_963277665.1 of Viscum album. Classification (NCBI taxonomy): domain Eukaryota; kingdom Viridiplantae; phylum Streptophyta; class Magnoliopsida; order Santalales; family Viscaceae; genus Viscum; species Viscum album. The sequence continues at coordinate 560,347,491 of OY728138.1, forward strand.
TTACAAAATTATTCATTATAGTGTAAATCATTTTCACAACAATCAAATCATAACAGGAATCCTCTAATATAATTTAAATTATAAATATGCATTTAAATACATCATTCTATTATGAGGGAGATCACCAATAAGAAATTAAGATGTACCAACATATCACAATAGTCCATGAAATGATAAATACACATCTATATATGGAAGACTAAATTATGTAAATTTTAAATTAACTTTGTCATTGCAGGGTGAATCCAACATTACAACGCAAAAAATATAATTAGAAAACAATCATTAGTATGGGTTAAATTATAAGGACCACATACCTTAACTTTAGGAGATTCCACATGTACCGTATGAGAATTTAAATTTAGATTAATTGTAATAAATTTAAGAACTAGTAAAAATCCATAAAAATGATCCATTTCCCACATAAAAGGTAGAATATAAATTTTCAACAAAATAAATAAGAAAAATAGTAAAGAGGTGAGATAACATAATAGATATATTTTCAACACATCTTAATAAAATAAAAATAATCTAAAATTAAAAGATGTATCTCATGGGAAATTATAGGGATAAAGGATCTCATACACCCCTAGAAATGATTCTAATAAAATCCATTTTCGAACTAAGAAGTAAGGTGTGCGAGGGGTTCAAATGAAACATTCCCAATTCAAAAAAATTAAATAAAACCACTAGGACTGGTCATTAGACATCCGATGAGATTATTATTGGCTCACTACACATATAATGATCTACACTATCACCACACTCTCATAGGAAGGCCATCATTTAGTATGTAGCCTTTTTGTGGCCAACAGGTTGAAATTCATCCCCTTATCCACATGCCCAATTAAACTCCCTATCTTCTCACACAATCATAATTCTTCATAAAACCATACAAACCCTCAAAAAATCCATAAACAAAATTTTTTATGGGTTCAAATAATTATGAACTAACTCTGACACTTTGTTTAAATTCTAACTCATCCTCTACTAGGAATGCTCAATGATTTCTCAAGATTCAAATAATCTTCGTGAATCCGTGTCCTAAAAAACTTCCCACTATAACACATCTATTCATTAAGATGTATTGAAATTTGATCCTTTATTAGAAATACTAGGTTGAGTACCCTAATAAAAGGGTTGAATATAGGTATTACAGTTTAAAATAACTAACATATTGGGATATTTTTTTCATTAAAGAAAAAAACATTATCTCTCATTCCCATATAAAATTATTAGTCGAAATTAGAACACGAAAGACACATAATTGTAAATGGTTACCTACATTGGGATTCCTCTAACAAGAACACAATGGAAACAATCATATCGTCCCAATGCACAAAATCTGAGTGCTATTACAATGTTTTATGTATACTCAATTTTTCTAATAGTTTACTAAAATCCACAGTATGAATGTTCAATTCTCTTTCAACTGAAGTGAGGAATCTTCTATTTTTTAAATATTTTTAAATTGATCTCCTAGATCAAAATTGGTTAGAACTCATATGATGTATCATAAAACTATACATTAATTAACTATATGAATAAATCTTTAGCATAAAATTTCTAGGAAAATCCATTTTTAGCATAATATTCAATTTCTTGAAGCTATATCACACCATTACTGAAACGTTTTAGAATTCTTGAAAATTTCCACTTTAAAAAAACTTGTGACTATTCACATTTCCCTATAAAATTTCATGAAACTAAATTTATTTGAAAAATTGATGTTATTATAAATTAATCACACAAGAAAAATATATGTGATGATATTTAATGAATTTATATGCTTTTAATATTCAGAAGGATTCATATTGTTCAACAATTGGTACAAATTTAATCCTTATTGTACCATATTTTTAAAAAAACATTATTCTCATATAACATAAAAAAATATTGGATCTTGTGATGTTCAATAGATATTGACTATTTAATCAACACGTACTCTAATCCCACATGATACTTGATCAGTGTGAGAAAAAAGTGTAGGATGAAAAGTTCATCAATGAATTACTTCATTATCAAAACACATTTTTTATGACTAACAATTTGCAGCAGAACCAATTCATTATCTCAATGGGAATGATAAAACTCAATAATACCAACTCTTAATCACTATTGTGAAACTTCTCTCACCATGAATTCAATTATTCATGTTATAAAAAAATTGAATGAAAATTTTCAGCATAATTACATTAAAACAATCTACTATGTTTCTATGCTTTCCCCTCTAACCTTCTCCCATTATCATGATCAAGAAATTTTATTTGCATTTTTCAATAATCACAATGGCCACAACCTTGTGGTATTCAAGAAGGGAAATAATAAATATCATATAATAATGGATGAAAAAATATAACTGAAGGATCAGGGCCCCACATCCACACTTTTTTGTTTGTGGGGAGTCGGCTGAACTCTAAGATCCAATCGATTAAATTCAAACGATCACTAGGTAAGGCATTTGTGAATATATATGAAATATTTTGTTCGGTAAGAACATAATCCAACATCAAAATTCAATTATCCATATTTTCCTTAATTATGTGATACTTGATTTTGTGGTTCTTATACTTGGGTGATGGTAGATATTATTTCAGAGATTTATGGAACCTGAATTGTCCTAGTGGATTACCATCAGAAGATTAAATTTAACTCCTATGTCTTCAAGATGGTAATTTATCCATAATAACTATGTTAAATCATGATTATTCGCAATATATCTATCTTCTTGTGGTTCCCAAATAAAATTCATTATTCCTTCATACTTAGCCAGAAAATATAAAATCCACCAAGATAAAATGAATCACAAGAAGATGATATTTTATCATCTATTAAACCATCCAAAATGACTTATGTCTGACCCAATAAAACATGATATGATTTTTTATTTTATAGAAAACTGAAATCTGGTAAGATATTAATACACCTACGTATTATTTTCACTACAAGTAAGCAGTTTTATTTTTTATTTCATTGAAACTACTCTTTTTATAATTTTACAAAAAAAACTAGTTTATGATGTTGTTATATTCAACACACTATCAATGATTTGTCTGTATTATGTGAATTTAATATTATTTGTTTCATTTTCCCATGAAAATTTCATCCAAGTACTCACCATGGTTTTTATGTCCTTGTAATTATTTATTCTAAATCATCTCAAAACTTCCATGGAATATTTTAAATGAGATATTAATGTTCCATTCACTCTATGTGTATCTTATTAGCTGAGAAAAAATTTCAATTATACAATCATTTATATTTTGAACAAACATTTCATGAATTTTCTGAACGTTTTGAAATGTACATCATCTAATCCACCAAATGTTATTCTATCAATATACACTCGCACCATCATTCTTCGAATGCTCTAATTTTTAATATTTTTATTTTAATACACAAAACCAAGTGAAAATTGGACTTCATAAAAAAATAATCATGTATTGAACATTACTCTCTTAGTGACTACATCAATCCATATTGTTCCATCATCATCTAAAAAACCTTTTCTCATCTTTATTGACAATAAAACCATTTTTTTGTTTGATGTAAAAATATTCTTCCAAAACCTCATATAGAAAAAAATGACTTGTTATCCATTTTGAATAATTTCAATATCCTTTTCACTACTATTGAAAAAATAACCTAATTTCTCAATCCTTAAAAAAGGTGAAATTTTTTCATCAATATCAAATCCATAGATCTGGTAGTATCTTATTCACACAAGTCATGAATTTTTTAAAATTAAAATTCCATATTCATTCATGTTGTTTTTAGTGATCCATTTGGTCCAGATATAATTATTATCTCTAGAACATGAAAAAATTTAAAAAATTTGATATATTTCAATTTGTAAAATAATTTCAAAAATAGAATAATACTAATTTCCATCCCTAATGATTTATAGAAAACATATTCGATATAACTAATATAAGAAATGTGCTTTCTATAGAGACATTACTCATTGTGTTTAAAATGTCATTGCATGAACACCAATGATGTTTTTTTGTAAATATCATCATAACACTTTTTTTTAAGTTGATTAATTTTTTTCGTAGTCTTGGTCATCATAAATATATTATTCTGAATATGTAGCATTAAAATCCAAACACATTTAATTTCTTGTCTCTTTAGCAATATTATATATAAACTGATCAATTCATTTAATTGATTATTATGTTCATTTTATACGGTAGTGAAATCAATTCTATAAAACAGTTTTATGGACCCCTTGTTGTATAATTTATATTATATTATTTTCACTAAGTATCCGAGGAATATTCTGAAATCTCTATGTGATTAAAAGTTGTTTCGATTCTCCTTATTGAGAATAAATCAATTTCATCCAATGATTCGAATGTGTTTCAACGTTGGATTCTTTCCATAGCAAATATCTTATGTGGTATTCTATTATTTAAGACACAAAAATGAACTATTGGTAATAGAGGTCAATGTTATGAATTCTAAAATCCAAAATTTCTATAGTGGTTCCTTTTAAATATGCATAATTTTTTTATGTTGTTTTTAAGCTAGTTTCTCATATATACCAGTCTATTTTGATGAGACGTTATCACTATTGAAACCTGGTTCCTTATACTAGGTTTATCTAAATAATCCTTCAAATTCTAAATATGAATTATATATCATTATCAGTTCATAACATTAAAATATTCTGTCCAAAATCATATCAAAATCCCTATGAAATTACATTATGTAGATGAACACCTCGAACATGTGGGAAATGAAATATATCAGTGCAATTATGTTGTAACCATCAATAAAGAGAACACAATTCCTCATCTACTCAATTGTGGTATAGGTCCAAATTCATCTTCGCGAACCAATTTGTAAACGATTTTTGAATTATATTGTTTTTCTATTTACATATTTCGTATGATCCTTTTCCATTGGAAAGAGTCACATATATGTATATGATAAATGATACCATCATAAGATCTCAAGGTGTGTCAAATTTATTGAAAAATTTCATATATGATTATTACAGATGAGAAATATATTTATTCCACCTTTGTATATCTTCACCTATGGATAGAAATCACAAATCTAATTCTCCACTATCAATATTGATATCATACCTCATGCGATTTCCACGAAAAAAATTGAACAATCTCTTCCAATAATGATATAAATCATCTTGCTAAATATTATAGCATTCCCATAATCAGACCATTGATTAACACTTTTAATGTTGTGAACGAGACATTAAAAAAGCCAATACAATAGTACGTATCAAATATTTCACCTTAACATGGATTTCCAAGTTCCAATGATCTTAAAGACTTCATCATTTTTAAATTGATCAACACCTTTCATTTTATTTTTTGTTGTTTGGAAAATATCCTTATTTCCCATCATATGATATGTTAAGAAACTTTCAAGGACCCATACGACATCATGATTTTATGCTTTATGGTAAATATATTCAACCACTACCTTCTCATCTATTATCCTTTTGATAAACTTCTTTGTTGTCAAACATTATATTGATTAGTTTTCATGATCTTACTCATATTATGAAAAAATATCTTCAACTTACGGAGATAAAAATTGAAAATAGAATTATCAGTTTATGCAATGATTCATTAAGATGATGCTTACGAAATATTTGGGTCTTCATTGAAAAAATCCTCTTATAATGACCAATTCCTTTTAAACATATTATAAAAATATTTTAATAATTATTATCTATGAAAAAATGACTAAAAAGTCTATTGTCTTTGGATGAGTAGGTATATCATTATATAATATGAAATTAAAATAACAAAATATTTTTATTAATATCCATAATGAGCTCCAAACTCTCTTTGATCCTAAATAAAATGATAGGACTACCTGGAGAATACATAAGCAAAAGGGATGAGAAAAAAATCCCCTTTAGTGAATAAAAATGGGATTGAACATAAAACATGAGTTAGAATCCATAACATGACACCATAGAAATAATGTATAAAGAATATATATATATATATATATTAATAAAATTTATAACATGGAATCATATAATCGCTGCAACATAATAATTTTGTAGCAATATATAAATTGAAATAAAAATTAGTCATGTTTAACAAACAATACTATATCACATTGTTGATAGAGTCCCCTAATGGATATGGTTTACTCCATTATCCCATATATAACGTCTAATGAGTATTAAACAACACCCAATCACTTGGAGTGCCTTGTGGGAGAACCTTTCATGTCATTTTCATGTATATGTGTTCCACATTAAGAATAAAACACAAGGAATAAACATAATTTTTACCCAGGGAATGAAATGGTTATCGTAATTATGTCATAAGGCATATCCAATAGGAATATAAAAATGGTATCCTTGAATGAATAGATTTAAATTATTCTTCTTAATTAATAAAGGAAATATAATAATGGATTGCGAATAAAGATGTATGACTAATATGAAAACATGAAGAATATTGGCATGGTATGTTTAGGAATGTTCCACTATATTCTAGTTTTACTAAAATGAATAAATATTCCTTAAAAATGAAAAAGTCATATTTGTTTCAATGAAACCATAAATAAAATAAAATTGTTTTTTACAATAATATGAGTTATTTAATAAAAATATATTAAGCTCAAAAGATTTTATGAATTGTAATGGAAAATGGGTAAGAAACAAAAAAATTCCCTTTAATCAGGTCACCATACATAGATAAATTGAAAAGAGAACCTTTTAAAATACGAAATTACCAATAAAATAAAGATTAAAAGAGACACATAGATATTAATTTAATATATAAAAATAATTTAGTACAAATATATATTATTAATTAATAGATAAATTGGCTAAAAAGAGACATATTGTAACCCAAATGAAATACGAAAATTTAAAGAGATCCCTTATCTAACATCCGAATAAGTTCTGCTCTTACACTTAATGACTTAGATAATTTTTTCATATTCATTAATTTCGTAAATAGAAATATATTAGACATGCATTTTATAAGAACCAATACCTTTTTTTCAGGTATGTTTTTAAATTTTTTAGAGTATTTTACAAAAGAGGAATTTCAGTAAATTTTTCAAGTACCAACCGTGTACTTTATGAGTACATTATTCAGTCAATAAGGGTTTCCTTATGACATTTCCATTCCATCATGTTTGGGGACATTTCCGAGTCAATAAGTCCTTCTTATGAATTTATCATTCATTATTGTTTTGAAAATCATAAACACATAATCTCAAGGAAAAACCGATTTTACCCTATGTTTTACTTCTCCAGGAAAATTTATCCTTACCATATTTTTCATTGTTCATTTTTTTTTCTACGTGTAAATTTCATTTTCATATATAAAACCTCATAATCATATAATACATATATTAAGAGCATTATACTTTCTGACTCCAAATTCAAATTAATTTAGACTCCGAACATTGTGAGTTCTGACTCCGAATTATAATGAATTCTAACTCCAAACATTGTATGTTCTGACTTCTATTTCTAAGGAATTCAGACTCTGAACATTGTGAGTTCTGACTCTTAATTCTCCTAAACTCTGACCCCAGACTTTGTGAGTTATGACTCTGAACTCTAATGAATTCAGTCTCTGAAATTTATATGTTCTGACTCAAAATTATAATGAATTTAGACTCCATACATTGTGCGTTCGGACATCGAATTCTCATGAACTCTGACTCCGAACATCGTAAGTTCAGGTTCTGAATTCTTGTGAATCCATATTCTGAATTTCCTTGAAATTCAGACTCCGGAATTCTGAATAATTTAGGTCCCGAATTCCCTAGAAAATAGAATCTGAATATCCTTGTATTATAATCACCGAATGTGTTTTTGGGTAGAATCTGAACTTTTATTTGGTTACTTTCTGAATATTAAATTTTAGTTATATAACCATATTTTTTCTTAAAATTTTTGTTTTTGTAAAATGATGTCCTACATTAAGTTACTAACTAACCGTTTTTTGAGTGACTCATGTACAGGTCCCTTCAAAATTCATGGAAAAAATATGATCATTGGTAGAGGGGGCCGACTGTTGGTGTTGTGCCTATAAATAAGATCTCATTTGAAAAAGTCCATATTTTTTTAAAAGCTCTTCTATGAATCTAGAGATTACATGTTTTTGAAGTGATTTCTAGAGAGAGACTCTTATGCTTTGTGTGTACTGAACTTCTCATTCATATTTTCTTTGTGAAACTCTGAATGTTGCTGAGTACATTCGAGGGCTTCCAGGGATAGGAAGAAACAGGTGCCGACTACCTTGAAGTTGAGGTCTTCCTTGCAAGAGAAGATATAGGTGCCAACTAACTTGATGTTAAGGGCTTTCAGGGATAGCAAGATATACTCCGATCATCGAATCAAGGGACTAAATGGTGTGGGTAAGACACAATTTCTTGAATGTATAAGTCAAGGGACCTTTATCCAAGCTTGTTGGATACCGTTCTCTTTAGGTTAAAATACCTACTACTTGTTACATGTTTTTTACATGTTTTGCACTGAATTTTATTTGTTGAGGAAAACATAACTATCTTATAATTCCTTATACTTTTACTCTGATTTAGTGATATTCTATACGCTTTAAGGTAGAATCATTATCATCTTAAACATTTATTAACATTAATTTTATGGAACCATATTTCCAGATTCACTTTCTCAGAATCATATTTCCATATTCAAGAATGTGTTTAGAACTAATGTTGTTTTTAATTACCTTGTTTAAACATGTTAAATATAATCATCTTTGAATGTTCCAAAGTAATATCTAAAAGTATACAATTTACACCCCCTCTTGTATACTGAGTATCACTAGATAATACTTTTAGTATCTCTATTATTTAGATCCTACAATTGATATTATAGAGTATATCATACTCACTTACCATCTCAACAATTGGTATCAGAGCATTGGTTCAATCTGAATTAATCTCACAATTAGATTCAGAAGTAAATTCAACCTATTCTTATTTTTTGGAATCATATTTTAAGACTCATAAAGTTTGGATTCATTTTTTTTCATAGAGTTACTCTTATTGTATTTTAGATTCTAATGAATATTTTCGTTGTTTACAATCTTTGCCTATTAAAAAATATTTCTGGAAAGGAATTTTCTTTAAGATGGAAGGACTTTATGATGGTTCCATAGAAAATCTCAATCCAACCAGACCGCCTAATTTTGATGGGAATGATTACGATTATTGGAGAGATCACATGAAGACATTTATTATCAAAACTAGAGTTGATATTTTTATTATGCTTACTGGAGGATATAAAACTCCTATCAAGGAAGTTAGTACCTTTACCAATCAAGAAAATCATGAATATAAACTGAATTATATGGTGTGTAATACATTTCTCTGATCAATTACTAGAAATATATATAGAAAAATTACTTCTTGTGATGTAGCATATTGTATTTAGAAAAAACTCAAAGTTACTCACTTTGCAACATCCTAAGTTATTGAAACTAGAAGAGCCATTCTTAGAGCTGAATATCATGGTTTCTGATTTCCTTATGGAGAACCCATATATAAAGTGCAACAAAGATTAATGACTATTGTTAATAGATTACAATACATGGGTGAGAAAGGATTAGATGATGAATCACTTGTGGATAAGATCATAAACATCATGTCCAATGAGTGGTAATCAAAGAGAACTGCTATTGATGTGAACAGAAAGATTACTCATATTTCTCTTGATGAAATTTTTGGAACTCTTCTCAAACATGAGACCAGAATGAAGAGATATTATATTAAAGTAAATAAAATGAATGGGAATGGAAGTGTTTCTTTTAAAACAACTTTAAATCCTATAAAATCCAAGACTCCTGAGAGAGTTACTAGATCCAAATCTAAGAAGGTTATTATTCAATACTAATATAGTGGAAGTTAATCTTTAGAGAATGAATTTTCCAATCTTTCTCGAAGGATGGACAAGATTGTTGGACATAAGAAATTTTAATCAATATATATGAAAAAGGAATGGAAAGATATGAATGATTCAGATGTCACATGTTATTAATGCAAGAGATCTGGACATATAAGAGCTGATTGTCTTATACATAAGAGAAAAAAAAAGAAAGGAAAATAATTCTGAGAAAAACAGAAAGAAGTACTACAAAGATAAAGCTACGAATTTTTTGAAAGCTAATGTCACATAGAGTTCCAGTGGTTGTGACTGTTCAGATGAATCATCAGATTATGCATCTTCTGAATAGAAGAATCTTGGTCTAATACTCAGACTACCCATTGATAATCATTGATTAATGGCTAAGGTACACAATGCTGAATCAATGACCAATGTCTCTTTATATGCAAATTATAGTAATAATAAATACTATAACTCTTCTGATGAAGAATCTTTTTATGATGAAGATAATACATTAGCTACCTAAGAATAATTTTCAAGGTTATCCAAAGTTTTTGAGATTTATAACTCAAAACTCATGAAAAATCATGATAAATAAGAGTCTAAAAATACTATTCTTACTAAATAAATATCGGATCTTCTAAAGATCAGGATAAGAAAAATACTGATTTTAAATGTATTTCAAAAAATGTTGAGGAAGTAAATTCTAAGAAGGAAAAACTTTCTAAATATCTAAAAAATGTAATTTCTATGAAAAATGTTTTTAAGACTAACTCTAGTTCAAAATAAAATTTTTTAGAAGACAAGAACTTGGTTATCAATCTAAAATCTGAAATTTTTTCTTTTAGGATGTGTTTGTCAAACTTTATCTTAGGTAAGGCAAATTTTGGTAAAATATACTCTCAAATCCAACCTCTGAGGAATAGTTCTAGTTTTGGATACATGAGTTCTAAACAAATTTTTAGTAACAATTATTTTTTTCCTCAAAGTGATCAATTTTGTACTAAGTTTCAATTCCGTGGGAATTGGAAAAAATTTGTTCCTTAAAAAAACTCAGTCTTTAGGATTTCATAAAGCCTCTTTTTCTAAGAAAATGTTGGTGCCTAAAATTTTGCTTTCTAAAATTTCCGGATCCAAGAATGTTTGGGTTTCAAAAGTATAACTCTTTTGTTTTCATGAAAATAAAGTGAATACCAATAGAAATACTTGGTACATAGATAGTGGATTTTCCCGACATATGACTTGTAACAAAAACTACATTGAAAAAATTATCAAGAATAAAGGAGGAAAAGTAAATTTTAGAGATAATGCTCAGGGAGAAATTATTGGTATAGGTACCATCGTTAGTCTTTGAAAAACATTGATTTAAAATGTTTTATTTTTTAAGGGTTTTAAGCACAGCCTCATTAGCATAAGCCAATTATGTGATGAAGGTTTCCTTGGGAATTTTTGGAATGAAATGTTCTTAGTACAAAATTACAAGGAAGATTGTATTATTTCTCCCCATAAGAAAGAAAACGTATACAAAATAATCATAGAAGAACTTATGAACCATGATCTCTCTTTAATTAGTTCAATGGAAGATCATTCTTGGTTATGGAATAGAAGGTCATGTTAGTGTAACCTTAAGAACCTATGGAGACATTCTAAGAAAAGAATAGTTATAGATCTACCAGAGCTTATATTTTATTCTTCAATAGTTTTTGATCCTTGTAAATATGGAAAGAAACATAAATCGATTTTTAAATCAATCGGTGAAGTCTCAACTACTGATGAATTATAGTTAGTGCATTTGGATCTTTTTGGTCCTACACAAATTGGAAGCATTGGAGGCATGTATTATTTATTTGTCTGAGTTGATGATTATACTAGATTTACATGGGTCTATTTTCTAGTAAGGAAATATGAAGCTTTTTCATATTTCAAATGTTTTAGAGCACATTTATAAAATGACAAAACCCATCCATCGAAAACTATTCAAAGTGGTCATGGAGGAGAATTTCAAAATTCTGATTTTGAAACCTTTTGTAGTAGAAAAGGAATTACTCACAACTTCTCAGTAGCTATAACCCCTCACCAGAATGGTATTATTGATAGAAGAAATAGAATTCTTTTAGAGATAACCAGAACCATGTAGAGTGAGTATTATATATCCAAACATTTTTAGGCTGAAGCTATAAGTACTGCTTGTTACACTATAAATCAAGAATTAGTTAGACCTTTTCTTAATAAAACCCCTTATGAGTTATGGAATGGTAGAAAACCTAGACTTTCCTACATCAAGGGTTTTTTTCATGGTATTCATTCTCAATACTAAAGATAATCTTCATAAATGTTCACAAAAATAAGATGAAAGAACATTCTTAGGCTACTCCACAACTTCCAAGGCTTATAGAGTTTTCAATAAAAACACTTTTACTGTTGAAGAGATAGTACATGTGAAATTTGATGAAACTGATCCTTTTGTTTTTAAACAACCCCAACTTACATCTTTGGATTTGTTTTCAAAACCTGACTATCAACCTTTGATAGAAGATCATTTTGATAAAGAAAATTCCCAAGAAATTGTTTCTATAGAATTTATCCCAGAAGATTTCCTACCCTATGTTGATGAATAGGTTTTACAAAACACAAATCATTTGTTTCTATAGAATCATCGCAGTGATAGTATCATTAGTGATGTAAATCAACATGTAAGGACTAGAAGTTCCTTATGAAATGAAGTATAATATCTTGAATTTCTTTCCCAATTAAAACAAAAAAGAACTAATGAAGCTTTAGATGATGATGATTGGATTAGGGCCATGCATCATGAGCTAAATGAATTCGAAAGGAATAATGTTTGGACCTTGGTTCAACGACCTAATGAAAATTCTATTATCACGGTAAAATGGGTCTTAAAAAATAAGTGTGATGAAAATGGAGTCATAGTAAGAAATAAAGCTAGATTAGTTGATAAAGGCTATAATAAACAAGAGAGAATAGACAATGAAGAAACCTATGCCTCGGTATCTAGAATTGAATCTATTCTTATCTTACTTTCCATTGTAGAATTATTCAATTTTAAACTTTTCAAATTGATGTGGTATGTGATTTCCTTAATGGTTATGTTCAAGAGGATGTTTTTTTTGAACAACCTCCTAGTTTTGAAGATAAAAAACATCATAATCGTGGTTTTAGACATACCAATGCTTTGTATGGACTTAATCATGCCCCTCGATCCTGGTATGATAGTATTACATGTTTTTTGCTTCAAAATAATTATGTTAAGGGAAATGCAGATCTAACCCTTTTTATCAAGAAAGATAAGAATCATGTTCTAATTGTTCAAATTTATGTTGATGACATTATATTTAGATCAAATCCGCAGTCTTTAACTGATATCTTTGTGGATGTAATGAAATCTACGTTTGAATGAGTATGATGGGTGAGTTAAAATTTTTCCTTGGTATTCAAATTTCTCAAAAACAAGAAGGAATCTATAAATCTCAACATAATTATATTAAATATCTTCAAAAAAATTATGGATATGACAACACTAAGAGTATAAGTACACTTATTGTTACCTCAAATACACTTGATCTTGATGAAGCTAGGAAACCAGTATATCAAACAACTTTTAGAGGTATAATAGGAGGTTTACAATACTTGACATCTAGTCATCCACACACAATGTTTTTATTATTCTTATGTGAATGATATCAATAAAATACTAAGGATATCATTTAAAGGCAGTGAACAGAAATTTTAGCTACTTAAAGGGAACCATCGATTTAGGACTCTTTTATACTTCTAGAAATGATTTTTTTGAAAAGTTTTTCAGATGCTGACTTTGGTAGATGTAGAATTGATAGAAAGAGTACATCACGAACTTTTCATTTATTAAGAGATTCATTAGTTTCATGGTCATGCAAGAAGAAACACTCAGTAGCACGTTCCACTACTAAAGTGGAATATGTAGCAGTTGGAAGTTGTTGTGCTTAAGTGTTGTGGATGCAACACACACACACAGACTATGGAATGAGTTTTACCAAAACACATATTTTTTGGATAATACAAGTGCCATTTTCCTTAGTAAAATCCCGGCACATCACTCTCATGTAGAAACATAGATATTAGGAATAACTTTTGTAGGGAACACACAAAAAAAGTAGATATAATTCTTCAGTTTATTAGAACACAAGATCAACTTGCTGATATTTTCACAGAATCACTACACTCTGATAAATTTTAGTACATTAATCAGAAGTTAGGAAGATAAAGGAAAGTTAAATTTTCCTGTTAACTTCCAATTAAATCAATATCCTTACCGTAATGAACACTTTTTCATTGGGGGAGTACTTTTGATTATTAGTTGTCAAAATATTTCGTAATGATGTTTTCAAAAAAATTTGTAATGAAGTTTTCAAAAATTTTCATAATGAAATTTTCAAAATTTGTTGTAATGAAGATTTCAAAATATTTAGTAATAATGTTTAAAAAAAATTAACTTAGTTTTCAACATTTTCATACTTAATATTTTCATAATGAAATATTTTCGTAATGAAAATTTTCGAAATAAAGATTTTAATAATTCATATTTTTGTACTTTTTTCGCAATAGAGTTTTGTAGTCAAGTTATTTTTCGGAATATAAAGTCCTTCAAGTAGAATATTACCTATTATGAATAATCATCCTAAAAATCTGAAAGTTATGTTTTTCTCTCTGGAGTATTCGTAATCATATTTTATTTGCTGGTATCTTCATTGGTTGTTTAAAATTTTTCAGATTGTGTTTCTCTAAATCTGAATGTTTTTTTTAAAAACCTCAAAAGATCAGATTCAAGTTTTCATTAAGGCAATAATTTAATCCTTCCGATCTATTTAGAAGATTTCTCAACTATTGGATTGTCATTGGAAGTTCAACCGTCTCTTCAAACACCTATATAATGGACCCCCGATGTGTTGTCCCACATCGGTTTTCAAGCCTTTGCGTGTCAAAACACTACCTCCCTTTCAAAAGCCTGTTCCGAATCATTCAGATCTTGATCAAATCCAAATGTCTGGAAAAGTTCCTTCTCAAGAGATGTCAACAGTCAATTCAATTTCTGAGTGGCAGATTTATAGGGAGAGGTTGGTGCATCTTAATTTCTTCAACAAGCATGATTCTATAATTTCAAAGAACATCAAGCTAAATGGATGGGATAGTGTATGAATATCAATGTAAGGTTCTCATGACTTGGTGTATCCAGATCTTATTATTGAGTTCTATGTCTCTGTCAGTTTCTTTAAGGAAGAATGAAGAGAGAATTTTTCCTTTAAAAGCAATGGTAAGACCTATTCCCTATCATATACAATGGCATCCATATTGGTTGGAGTTCCATTTGAAGGGGATGCTGAATTCTGTTCCCATAAGTTACCCATTATTCAAGGAAGTTTTGTCACGGTAAAATCTATGGTGTGTCTTGGACTGTCATATGTCAGAACTATGAAGATATCTCATCTATCTATAAACAATCGGATCCTTGAATTTTGGGTTCAGGGTTTTATCATTTAGAGAAAAGTTGATAAGGACAACTTAAAGAATAGAGACATGTATATCTTAGATTTTATGGTGAATTAGAGTAAGATCAATTTGATAAAGTGTATTCTCATTTAGATTGATAATATTAAGTATACCAACTTGAATGCTCAGATTATTAGGTATTCGACCATTCTTTCAAAGATAATAGTGATATGCCGTGAGTCTTCAAATATTTCTTGTAGTTCCAAGACGAGGAATTGCAATGTCATGTTAGTAAGTGATGACACATTGAAGAGAATGAATATTGGTTTCTCTAAAGACTCTGGAAAATTCAATGATCTACCAGAGGAAGAGGCTGAAGAAGTTTTGAAGAATGTAGAAGTAGATGAACCATGGAAAATAGAATTAAAGAAGATGAAGTTGAAGTAAGTGGATGAAGAATAAAAAATCACTAAAGCCAAGGAATCTCAATATGAACCTCCATATCCCAAGAAGCAAAAATCCTATCCTAATGTGGTTGTAGCCATGTGGAGGGAATACAAAAATAATCAGAAGGAAGGAGAACCACAATTTAGTTTGGATCTTTCTGAGGCCATGGCATTGAAAGAAAAGACAACAGATTATATTGAGAAGCAAACTAAAGAGAAGAAGTTAAATAGTAAGATGACTGATACTGAGTTAGTGCAATCCCTTTTGAGGGATACTGAAATAGTATCCGAGAAAATTTCGGTACATGAATTCTTTTCTGGTAGAGGCTTTACCAGAGACTCTGGGAAAAATATTATGACTTTGGAAAAATATCAATTGAAGGTTTTTGAACAAAAAAAAGTTGTCAAAGAAGTAGAAGAAAAAGCATAATGTAGTGGTGACTCACAAGATATTATAAAAAAAGTTGAAGATTACCATGAAAAGGAAACCTCGTCCAAGAAATTGTTATTCCAGACATCTCAAGCCAGATATTCAATGCTGGATACTCCCATGCTAAATGAAAAAGATGAAGATGAAGTGAATACGCCCTCTGAGGAAGAAAGTTATAACCATGATTTCATTCATCTTGAAGATGTTGAGGCAGGAGCTCAGAAAGAAGATGTAGATGAGGATAAGATTGCTCAGTAGTTTGATAGTGAAGAAGAGTCTTCGGATGAGGAAGCTGCATTGTGAAGTGATAAAGGGAAACAAGTGGTTGTTGAGACATCCACTAAAGGAGTTGTGAAAAAGAGATATGTTTGTGGAACATAAAAGAGAAATCTTGTTGACATACAAAAAACCCTCACCAAGCAAAGTCTAGGATTTGGAATCATCTTCCGTTGAACATGATTTCGTTGTCCAATATTTAAAGAAGTTGGTTGGCACCATTCTGATCTTTCCAAGAATTGAATCAATATTTCGGATGCTTCAACCCAGCAAGAATCAAAAGTCAGATTCAGTTTCCATGGTGATGGACAAGTGTGTCAAGATGGATGCAGATTTCAAATATTTCTTTATAAACTACAATGCCCCCAAATGGTCCTACAAGAAAATGGTTGGATGGTCAAAGAGAGGAGTTGAATACTTGAAATAGATTTATGAGTTTCAATATGAAGTTAAGGATGATTTTAACAATGATGGTAATAAAAATAAGGATCTCACAAGTAGATTTGATTAAAAGCTAACTCTTCAGCAGAATACCTAGATTTATGAAGTAAAAGATCTGAATGGGATGTTGTATTCTACTTCCCAATGTTGGAAAAGGGAAAGGGATCTTCAGATCGAGATCGATGAGAAGCTTGTCAAGAAAGATAGACTGATAAAGGCTCAGGAAGTGGCTTTGAAGGCTCAGGAATAAAAGATCAAAGAATTAGAGAAGAAGTCAGAGGATCAGGATCATATCCTAAAGCAAGCAGATGAAGACCAGAAAGAGTTAATGAAGTTGAAAACCATATTGAAGAAATCGATACCCAAAGAAAATGAAAAAAATTGATCGAATCCGATCTTTTGTTGTATTTTCTTTCCTTATACAAATAATTCCAATCCTAATGAAATTTTGGTAGCTCATTTTTGTTTGTTTTCTTTATACTAATATTTCAAGTACTATAATTTCTTTCCCATTCCCTCAAAAAAAAATTTAAAATCACAAAGTGGGAGATAGAAAAAAGAAAACTAAGTAAAGAATATATATCCCTAAGTAAGGGGGAGTTTATCTAAGGGGGATTATTCATTATGATGATTTCTGTATCCAAGATTATGAAAAATCTCATTCCGAAAATCTAGAATATGAACCTTAGAGTTCCAAATCCTAAGGGAGAGTTCATCATAGTCATCACTGTCCATGTGTAATGGGTGATATGTTTTTTAGTCTAAGTCCTTTTATTATTTTTCGTAAGGATGTTTTTTCATTCAAAAAAGTTGATCTTGTTGATTCAATAAGGTTTTCCTTATGAATTTTCAATTCCTTCATGTTTGGGGAGATTGTTAAGTCAGGAAGGTCTTTTTATGACTTTATCATTCATTAATGTCTTGCAAATCACAAACACCTTATCTCTAGAAAAAACTTATTTTACCCTCTATTTTACTTCTCCAAGAAAATTTATCCTTACCATATTTGTCATTGTTCATTTTCTTGTCTATGTGTAAATTTCGGGTTCATATATAAAACCTCTAAATCATATTATACATTGATTAAGAGAAATCTATTTTATGACATTGAATTCTACTGAATTTAGACTCCGAACTTTGTGAGTTCTGACTCCGAATTCTAATGAATTCAGACTCCGAACATTGTAAGTTCTGACTCTGAATTATAATGAATTCAGACTCCGAACATTTTGAGTTTTGACTTAGAATTATCATAAACTCTGACTCCGAACTTTTTGTGTTCTGACTCCAAATTATAATGAATTCAGACTCCAAACTTTGTGTGCTCTGACTCTGAATTCTAAAGAATTCATACTCCAAACATTGTGAGTTCTGACTCTAAATTTTCATGAACTATGACTCCAAACATTGTATGTTCATTTTCCGAATTCTATAGAGTTCAGGATCCAAATTCCTTAGAAAAAAAATCCAAATTTCCTTGTATTATAATCACTGAATGTGTTTTTGGTTAGACTCTGATCTTTTTTTTGCTTACATTACAAATATTCGATTTTGGTTACATAACCATATTTTTTCATACACTAGTTTTTGTTATAAAATGATGTCGTGCACTCAGTTAATAACTAACC
This sequence comes from Viscum album, assembly GCA_963277665.1. Taxonomy (NCBI): domain Eukaryota; kingdom Viridiplantae; phylum Streptophyta; class Magnoliopsida; order Santalales; family Viscaceae; genus Viscum; species Viscum album. The sequence continues at coordinate 560,366,058 of OY728138.1, forward strand.
ATTGTTTAAGTGAAACATGTACAAGTCCCTCCAAAATTAATGAAAAAGTATCACTGTTGGAAGAGGGAACCAACCGTTGTTGTTGTGCCAATAAATAGGAGCTCATTTGAAAGAGCTCACAATTTTTGAAACATTGTTCTATAACACTAGACATTACATGCTGTTTAAGTGATTTCTAGAGAGAGAATCCTATTCTTTGTGTGTACTAAAATTATTATTCATATTATCTTTGTGTAACTAAAAATGTTGCTGAGTACATTTGAGGGCTTCTAGGGATAGGAAGACAGAGGTGTCGACTACTTCGAAGTGGTGGGTTTCCTTATTGAGGAAGAAAGAGTTTACAACTACCTTGAAGTTGAGGGCTTGTGGGGATAGCAAGACAGATTCAGATCTTCATATCAAGGGCTTACCCTAGTGTGGGTAAGACAAAATTCTTTGAAAGTATAAATCAAGGGACCTTTATCCATGGTTATTGGATACCCTTACCTTTGGGTTAAAAGAATCAATACTTGTTACTTTTCTTGTTACATGTTTTCCGATGAATTTTATTTTTTGAGGAAAATATAACTATTGTATACTTATTTATACTAGTACTCTGATTTAGTGAGATTCTATACACTTTAAGGTAGAATATTTATCACTGTAATCTTTTATTAAGTTACATTTTCCGAAACCATCTTTCCAGTTTCACTTTCACGGAATCATATTTCTGGATTCAAGCAAGTGTGTAAAACTAGAGGTTTTTGGAATTACCTTGTTTAACCTTGTTAAACATAATCATCTTTTAATGTTCTAAAATAATTTTTAAAAGTATACAATCCCCCCTCTTGTATATTGAGTGTCACTAGATACTACTTTCAGTATAACTATTATTTGGATCCTACATTAGATATTATAAAGTATTTTATACTCACATAACATCTCAACAATTGGTATCAGACCATTGGTTCAATATGAATTAATCTCACGATTATATTCAGAAGAGAATTCAAGTAAGTGTGTAGAACTAGAAGTTTTGTTAATTAACATGTTTATCTTTATTAAACATAATCATCATTAAAAGTTCCAAATAAATTTATAAAAGTATACAATTCACCCCGACCCCTCTTGAATATTGGGTATCAATAGATACTACTTTCATGTTAATATATATAATTCATGGAACACCTTAAATATTTCAAAAAATATTTATTTTTATATTTTTATTTCCATTTATTAGATTTTTTAAATTTATTTAACGATTACATCATCATTGTTGCATATTTATTTATAGAAATAATTTATTCACTAAAAGTAATAATAAATTACCATGTTATTAATAATGCCATTAGATTTAAAAATACTATTTTGGTCCACCATATCTTCTGGATTACCACATTTAATAACCTATATATTTATTAAAATCAATAGTGTGACATCTTTTACTTTTCAATAAATAAAATATTATAAGGGTATTAATGTCAACCAAATGTATCCAAAACGTCACATATTTTACCCTTAGAGAGTATTATCAAAACATACACATATAATAAAATTATAAAAAATTTCAAGGTAGTTTAATTATCATTATTTCATTTTATTAATCATAATTAACTAATTTTCTCTTTACCGTGGTAATATAATGTATTGTGGTTATTATTCATATTGAAAAAAATATAAGGTGTATATTTACGAAATTTTAATCCAATGATTAAATAAATGGAATAGAATTTTAAAAATTAATAACATATAAGATTACTAATTTTAATTAAAATTAAACTGAAAAAAAACAAGTAAAATCATTTTCAAGAAAAAAGTATTTTTTAAATATAAAATATTTTTATACTAAATTAAATTATAATATACATTTCATAATATTAGATTGGAATATTTTTGAAAAATTAAACTAAATAAAATTGAAAACTAATACAAATAAAAAAAATCTTTTTTAATAAATAAAAAAAAATATGTTTTTCAATAGAAATTTATATTTTTAAATACTCTTTTAGAAATAAATATTTTCATAAAATTCTGAAAAAATCATCCTAAAAGAATATTAACATTCCAAATTAAAAATTATTGTTTTTAATGTAAATTTTCTTTTAAATTTTTATTTATATTAGTTTTCTCCTAGAAAACAATAAAACAAGTTTTTAATATGAAATAACATTACTAAAATTTAAATATTTATTTATTAAGTATTAGTAAATAAATATATTTAATAAATTGGTTATTCCAATTCATACCCACCAATTAAAAGACTAGAAAATTAAATCAATAATTATTATAATAATTATTATTTTATTATTATTTAATATTATACTTTGGCTATTTTAAACTCAGTGTTGGCCTGAAACATAAGGTACTGAAGAAAATAATTATTTTAATACAAATAGTTTAAAAAAATATTGTGGTGTTGCACCTATGCATTATTATTGGGAAAACATTTTTCTATGTGTTTGAATCCTCCAAATTAGGAATAGTGAATATATAAAACCATTTCTCCAATATTAAACTCTATATGGATTTATTTTTTTCTCTTTTTCTCTTTGGTACCATTTGGGAATAGAACATAAATATTGAGAATGTCCCATAGTTCCAATTAAATAAAACCGAATACAAGGTGGATTCATGTGTGTAATTTCTTTAGAATCAGTTGTTATTAGGGTTATAAAATCATTCTAATTATTATTCATATCCAAATAATTATTTATCTTTAGAGTGGGACCTTTTGGTATGAAATTAATCATTATAGTTTTATTGGTGATCAAGCCTCATAGCAGGCTTGTCATTCATATATGATTTTTTCTATTGTTTCATTATACCATTGAGCTCCACTTCCTACTTTTCTATCAGCTGAGTTTTATTCTTACCTAAAGTCATATCAATATACAACAGTATCTCTCAATCATTGGAATATATTATAGTCTGAAAAACCCACTATGAGTTTATTTATACATTTTATTCGATTTTATTCCCTATATTAAAACCATCAATTAATATTGTATTCTCTTCATCATTGACCTTGTATTTAAATCCTATTTCATAGTTATATATCATTAAAGACCTATTGTTTTTATTTTCATCATTCATCTCAATATTCTATTCTTCACACTTCTACATATATAGTTCGGTAACATTAACTACTCAATTGGATAAATTTTTTTTGTCTCTCCAAACATCAATCTCCTCATGATCAGCTTCTAATTCACATTGGAGAGAAATAATTCCTTACACTTATGTTTATCAATTTCCAACCTCTTCCCTATCATGGAATTTCTTACCACCAACAACATATTATTTTCTATATGGTCTTTGAAGTCAACAAATTCTTCCACCTTTATCTCCTTAGAACTATAAATCTCTTACAAAAGATGGTTCTTATTCTTAAATAAATTTTTCTTAAATACTTTTGTGAAATTAAAATAGGAAGAATAATTATTCATGAGAATATAATCTTGATTCCCATCATTTTATGGAAATTTCATAGGAATCTTTTTACTTGATATCCAACCTCTTCACATCGAAAACAAGTGAGTGAAACTTTTCCTTTAAAATTTTATTTTACTTTTTGAGATTTTAGGAAATGAATGTCATGACATTATCCTCATTTTCATCATTCTGGGATATAATATATGGTGTGATTTTTCATAGGTATGAATGCTAACTCATTTGAATTCACTTTCTATATAGATATATTTTCATCATTACTTATCATGTACAAGACAAGGGTGTTGTGCAAGCTTCCAATTTCAACTCATTTGGATCATTTAAATTCAATAAAAAGTCTTTCTGATTGAATCAAAGTGGTTATATTCTTGGGTTTTTCTTGTTTATATTTACATCAAACATTTTTTAATACATCACATGTTCTCCGCAACAAAATATACATTTATGATATATGTATCATCTAAATAATTAGGATTCATTCCCAATTCCATATACTTGTTCAACATAACATTAAAATTATATTATTAGGCATTTAGTTCATCCCCAAAGATTTTTATAATGTTTTACCACTTGTAATGTGATAAATTACATGAAATCACCTTCATATTTATAATTTGGTATAAGGATTCCCCTACAAAATAGATTTATTTGGAATCAATATCCAATTATATTCGAACAAATTTTGATAATGGTCAAATATCTGTAATTTTTAAAATAGGATTTGTGATTAATATAAATAAAAACATACCTAAATATCATATGTAGTGATACATTTGATTCCTCCAAAAATGAATATTGTTTTCATCAACAATCTGAATACCTTTATGATTAACAACCCAATAAAAACATCAGATATAGAAACAAAAATTGTATCCTTCCTATTTGATACTAGTTATTAAAATAACTAGGTGGAATACCTTATGTGTGATGTGGGTGAGGGTATGAAAAATTAGAACAATATCTCTTTTCAATATTTTTCTCCCATTTAACAAAACATTCTTCACTCCCTTTCTGGTAGAAATGTTTGAGATGAAATGAAAACATAATAAGCCACATCAATATTAATTGGATTACATGCACTGTGTTACGTATAAGGACCATGCATAAGAAACGTTCCTATGAAACTAACACACTAAAGTTAATAACTATTATAGTGATCATAGAAAAATCATTATCCCTCCTTGTTCAATACAATTCTCAATTTGAAAGCTCAATTATCCTTTAACTGATGTTAGCTCACTATTCCATTAGATTATTTTTCTCTTGATCAACTGAATAAAAATTTGTACCCCACATTTAGTTTTTCATGAAGCTATGCATATATCCACATGAAAAATACCATGTTTACAAAAAATAATATTAATAATACATCTATTTTTTGTAAGAATCACATTTTTGTAACCCCACCTGATACTTCATGAAACATTCTATGTTTTTGAGAAAATTTAAATATTTATTAAACCCACCACAATTCCTAACGATTTCTAAACTCCCATGAAACATAATGATGTCATGAAAATTATATTCTTCTGAATCATTCATGAAATAAAATCCTTCATGAATTTATTTAGACATTTCGTAGCCTTTATATCATCAATAAGACTTTGTCTTCTTCAAATGAGTCAGCATCCACCTATTTATAAACAATTTAGTCCTTTAATGAAATTTTTTAACTATACAAAACCATTTATCAAATATATTTAATGTATTTAGAAAACTCATTATCTTCATCAATATTTCTAGGAAATTTTTATAGTTTGAAATAAAAATTATATTTTATGAAACTTCTAATGATGTATTACCAATCATTCCTAAAATAACATAAATTTCATGAGTTTCATTCCATTACCACAATTTTATGAGTTAGTGATGAAAATTAAATTTTCATGAAGACCACCCCATATTCTAAATATTGGTCAAAAATATCAACAAACACTATGATGTGTAACTAGCTTGTACACATAATTTCATATACGACTTCTAGATCTTCCAGAAAAAATTATTCGACATTTGTTAACTCACCTAGTGAATAACCAAAATAGAATAACACAACTTACAAGGCCAATCGATTTTTTCATAAAACGTACCAAAATAACACTTCAAACTAATTTTGAGGGTCTTTTTTCCAACACCAGTCATACCTTTGGCCTACATAGATTAACCATTCAATGTTAGACCACCTCATTATTATCAGAATGGCCGAGACACCACCAAGGTAAAAATTACAACTCAAAGAAGTCATATTACTAAAACTCAAGACAATTTCCACTACTAAAAAATGAAACACATAGGTAATGATTAAGTGAGGCCATATTTTTTATTTGATAATGATATATTTATTGGGTAAACGTCGATGACAATGATTCTCCCCGACATAATAATTTTCATACTCCAATAGATCTTGATGTTATATTGAATACATCATTGGAAAAGTCCATTAAATCTCTAAACATGTGCTCTAGTGATGTTTTAAACATGGTTTATATCTATCCACACCTAAACAGCCATGGTAACCCTAGTGTCACATTGGAACAATTGTATATTATATAAAAACTAATAAGGATATCCTCGTAACCTTTATTTATTCACACACCAATGACACACCATATTTTCCCCAAAACATTTGTTTGATTCTCAAAACATATGTACCATCTTGGGAAAAGGACACACCATATGAAGTTTTCATCATATTTATTATTTCCCCATGAATTAACACAATTCAAGCCATCCTTGGATTATTTTTCATGAAACTCTCATTTTTAACCATCAATGGTTTACCAACATCCTCGATCATACTCAAAGGAATACAACGATGACCAACACATTCACACTAGATTCTACACCCAAAGCTATATGATTTCCCATTATTAAAACCTCAACCATAAAAAATGACGTATTATCCTACCACATAGTATGACATACCCCTGACTCAAGTGCCATCAAATTTCATTATAAAGAACAAACTCCAATTAGAATTCATTACGGATTATAGGTGTGTACCACATTGACCATGCTCCAAGATCCTGACGCGACCATGAACATCATTCTACTGTATCCACACACATGTGACCTCTTTAAACACAAGGGTATAACTCCATCGATTAATACGTTTTAATGATTTCTATAATCACTATTCGACTTGAGAAAATAATAACTTCCACGATCCATTAATAATCACCTTCAATAAAAATAATTTGATTTGGAAGACCGAGTCACACATAAGGGAAAAATAGAAACATAAAACATTTCCAATTTTCGGCTTCAAAGAATGGGTATCATTGAATTTCATAACATCTTGTTGATAATGTAGACATTATTCTCTCATAGTTTATGGTTTACTCTCAATTGTGAAACTTCACATACATCACTCCAAGAGTATAATCACCATGGTTCTAGCTGAAAACAACATGTTATGATCTTAAAAGATACATTCAATTCATTATTCAACCACATACACTTCTTTCTGGGTCAAACCCAATCATATATTACACATTACAATGATTCACCCATGATATCACCTCCACTATAGAGACCTCTCAAAAACCACTCCCAAAGGCCCAAATCCTCTCTACCAACAATAATATCATAAAATCTTGTCTTCCCTGATGAAAGAGGGATTCCTTAAAAAATGAAATATATTCATGAAACTCTTCAATGTAGTCATGAAATATTGTCATGAATGTTATTATTTTGACTAAACTACTTGAGCTCCTCCAGGACCCAAGATAATCTCAACAAAACAATGAAAAACCCCATATCATTCCATGTCTTAAAAGGCTATTTGTGACACCCACAGACATCCGTATGATATCCCATACAATTAATGGGTAGTTTATAACAATACACTCGATCACTTTGGGCAACAACATCACACCCCTCCAGTACATGGTATCCATCATGTTAACATAAAAACACGGGGTTTCAGGCTCCTCTATGACCATGTACCAACACCCAAATCAAAATATGTTGAGTTATACATTAACAGAAGTAAGTACCAGTTGACACTCATTAATATTAAATTTCCTCCTATCTATTCATTTTAATCAATCTAGTGGATTATCATATGCTTTCATCCAACCATATTAGCATTTCTCATAAGAAAATTCTAATCACATGGACACCATTCTACCAGTGAATAATTCAATCAATAGGAGCATATAAACATTATCTATCAACTCAATATCGTTCCATAAATGATTGAATCAAATTATCACATGAATTTAAAATTATAAAAAAGGATCAGGCATCTGAATGATGATTCCATTCAACCCATCATTATAACTAAAATAAAATTACTCAAGGTTATTCCCATAGGAAATATCCAAGGCATGGCCATTAATTTTTCAAAAATAAGATAGTTGTTTCCATTCACCAATTCCACACATTTAATTATGCACCCATGCAATACATTACAAAAATCCCACAACACTAGGAGAATTGATCCTACAGATACACTTGATCTATAAAACATAATGAATCGTTCCATGTCTAGGATATACTCCAAATTGGAATTGCGCTCTCACAATTATCCTCTTAGGTCCAGATAAAAAAAATAAAATTACGAGAGGAACTACTACACCTTCTCCAAAACAAATAGCATAAAACATGTTAATGAAAATATATTACATTGGGTATCATGCACCTATTGACTGATTCCCACTTTAATAACACTATGATTCATGACTCACATTGTAACACCATGAGTTTTTTAGGAATTATTATTACTTCAAATAAATAAAATTTATTATATAACATACATTACATCAAACCCCATGTTAAACATGAGTTAGATGAAACACCATGTTAAGCTTGTGCTATTCATAATAATGGGTTACCTTATGTTATACATGACATCTAGTTTTAACAAAATAATAATATTCTATTAATATTATCATTTAAACTGACTGTTATAACCAGAAAACTAAAATTAACAATAGGATTAGTAATAAATAATTTTCAAATAATATTGTTTTATATAATGAAAACATTTTGATAAAAACGTTCTTAAATTTTTGTGTCTTTATATGTTTCGAAAATACAATTTTGTCAAAAAAAATTTGGGTTTCTGAGAACATTAATAAAATTAAAATTTTAAAATTTTAAGAAATTTTTTTGTTAGAAGAAAAATTAATTTTTGAAATCATAATGGGAATTTTATATTAGGGTGTATTTTTGGAAATTTAATAGAATATTAAATTTTATTATTACATGTGACAAATACTAATTTTTAATTAAAAACTATCTGTTCATTTAATCTATTGATATTGAAAAAGTTACATATTAAACTGTATTTAAAGTAAAATTAATGAAATTATAAATCCAATAATCCAATTTATGTCATTTTAATTAACATAGTATTCAACTTCAATATAAATACATAGTAAATTTTTTGATATTTTTTCTTTAAAACCCATTTTTCTGTTCTCATCAGTAGGATAAATTTGAACATATCAATTTCAAATTATGTTAATTAAATTTTAAAAATTTATTCTTTATATATAATTAATATATATTTTTATTAACTAATATGTTCTACATAATAATTTTGAAAAAAATGATTAATAACAAAAGATAAAATTATTTACTGTGGTTACGGTAAAAATGGTTTTATCAGGGAGTTAAACAAAAACTATAAGGGTCAAAAATTAGTAAAAACATATCCAAAAAACATTGGATGGAAATATATGATAAGAAGTACTTAATTTATAGTTAATTTTCCATTATTGGATCCTTGTAAAATGAAAAAATGTGGGTATAATTCTCTCTTATTAAAAGATAACAAGTGTTCCACTCACATCACTTATAAAAGGCTACGCTTTCCTTCTCCTATTAACTACAAAAATTGGTTTGGCCAATAGCTTTAAAAATAACATAAAAACACCCACAATCTCACAATATAATAATTATTTATTATATAAATACAAATTGTTAAGGAATATAGTGAAAACCTAATGAGGATACATGAGGAAGAGGTAACATTCATCAAATAAAATTTCGGTTTTATTTTCTCATCGTGACATTAAATTAATATTATACAATGATGGTCTAATAACAATAGTATAATAAATATACTAAGTATTTTTTTAGATTAGGATAATAACATACCACCATATCCATTTCCACTAAATGGGGTACAAAATCATCATTCATGTGTTTGGTGGACTACCACCTAATAGATTGATGCAGTTCATTTTTCCCATAATAACATCTACTGGTTGGAAATAATAACTGATTTGTTTTTTATACGATATTTTCTGTATTATTATTATAAAGGAAATATTATATCATTCATTACATCACTTTTTCAATTTTTAGGGAATATTATAACATCGCTCGTGTATACGGTAGACTACTTCCTCTCCCGATGATGTGAATCATTCATTATTTACAGTAGAAGTATTAAAAAAGGATTCCATGAAAGTGTGTGATGTATAAATAAAACTCTAGAATGATTATACATAATGTTACTTTATTTATTTCAATCCAACATGAAAAAGGAAACAACGTCCATGCATGCATATGACCTACTGTCTCCATCAACATTGTATTTCATTACATAACAGTAAATTTTATGGATTACTATAATTATAAATATACTAAGTATTTATGATATCTATATCATGGTTATAGTTATAGAGATAATGGATCCATGATCAATTTACGATGATAAAAATAAATAATATCAACACATATATGATAAATAAATATGTTTTTACGCAAAATATATCATTAAAATTAATTGTTAAGTAACATATAAAAAAATTTAGATGAACATCATATATGGTGTGATATATAAGAATATTCTTCTGTAATAGATTTATGATAAAATTATGTTTACTATATAGGAGGTTTAAACATGAATGATGGAATTCGAGACGTACTATAAGATATTTTTATTCAAGCATCCTTCTTTGAGACCTATGTTACTTTATGCACCTATATTATTTAACAAGGTGTATATACAACCCCTTTGACTTGTTATATCATGAATTTATTTACACTAACTATATTTTAAGCTCTTTTATATATTATTCCTTCATCGTCCATATGATTAAAAGTTAGCTATGTGATAATGATTTTACGATGCAATCTAATCATTTATCATGATTGTTTAGGATTATGTTTCCACTCTTTAATATGTAAATTAATTGAGATTTTTTTAAAGAAAATACTTTCTTATTTATCTCATTGGTTGTAAATATGCTTTCTTAAAATACCACATTTGGAAAATATGTTTTGAATTTTTTTATTACTATCCTATGATTTTTAATGTACAAATTTACCATTTTATAAATTTTAATTTTTTTGAATCAAATATTGATTTAATTTTCTAAAAAATTCCAATTCATAATTTACTAAAAATGGGTTTTTATTCCTAAAATATCCAGGATATGTAGGTAGTATCATAATGGACCTATCCCACCCAAAGAGTACCAACTACATCTATAAGAGGGAACATAGCCTGAAACACGTGATTATATGGTTTCGACATATGAGAAACCACTAATTATTAGAAAATAATGAAGAATATTAGATACATAAAGTTATATTTAAAAAATATATCCTGGTTTATTGAACATAAAAGAGAGGTAACCCATATCCATTTTGTTAGGGTACCCATTCTCGCAGCGAGATTAGGAAGAGATTCAAGAACATGTCTTAAATTTGTAAGAGAGTCTTAGAGTAGGAAAAAATTCACTCCAAATAGTTCGGATGAACCAAAAATCCCATCTGCTAATCCAATGCAAGTACCCAAGTGTCAATGGTCCTAAAAACATAGATCATCACCAACCATGGGAAAATAGTTCCATTCTCAGCTATAGATATGGGAACCATTGGGAGTTTTCAAGGAAAAGTAAAAATGGTAATACAGTGAGAGGAATCCATTCCACAAACCAAATTCTGATGAAAAAATTGTAAACCTATAGTTATTCACTAAAATAACAAAATGATCTGTTTATATTCAATCAGAACCTTCTATTTTACCTTAGAAGAAAAAAATTGATGAATCAGATGCAAATAACTGTAAAAATAGACAAATAGTTTATAATATGTTGATCCATGTCTGTTTCCCCTTATACGTAAAAAAACTAATAGGATTGGTGTGAAACTATTTGGACACTTTATGTTAGAAAAATAGAAATGCCATCATAAATGAGGATTCCTGTATGTCTATCCTCGTGTTGAGAAGACCACACGAGAAGATTGGTTAGAAATAGAACACTAGAAAATCATGTTAACCATGCATAGATGATTGAGAATTATTATGTCTATGATATAGCATTGGAACATCAATCGCCACTACGACCCATAAGGGTCATTAAAACATCTCTCCTGTCGAAATAATCGAACAACAGGTAGAGAAAACGATGATTAATGAGTACCAAATAGATGGTACAATATCGAATATCTAAGCTTCTCATGAGATTCTGCAAGTGTGGAAGCTGACAATTCCATGTCACTCGATGAAGGATGCTCCAAAACTAGTATCCCCCATCACCATGACCAATATATTCACATGAATATATCAAGATCAGGACAACCACCACCTTACATTCTCAATGAATGAGGATTAGGGGTCTAGATTTGTCTCCCTAGCAGTTCACGCTCCTACATAGAGGGTGCATGGTAACTGCCATAATCATCATCAACGAACTAGTACATATTAGCCTCATACTGAGGGTACCTCTTGATATAACGTCTCCCTAAACACCCTTGTATGGGATCTGTAAAAAATGAATAATCATATAAGGAAGACATTGGATACCTAGGAATTGGACAATATCCCCGCTCATGAAGATAGTGAGCACCATTATACATTTTAAGGGACCAGCTAGTAGGCTCATATCCCTACTCGCTCAGAACAAGTCTAGGGTCATATTCCCATAGAGAAAATGGTATCGGATCATACACTTACCCCAATGAATGAATCCCATCATCATATACTGATGGTACATGGAGGTAATAAGTGGTCACACATCCCCCCTTCAATAGAAGTCATATGTCAAAATGTTGTGGATATGAAAAATATGTGGGCTTATATCCCCACACAAACATTCGTAAAATTCCAATATTTCTTAAAAATAGCTAAAGAACTCCATAAGAATATTCTGGAATTGGTTTAGATTAAGTGATAGGCACATACTCTTTTCTCTATAGCCAAGATGACTCCAAAAATTTATCATCATGATCAAGTGGTTAGACTGAATAAAGCACACATTTTAGATCCCTCCCATGAGGATTATCTACATATCCCAATGACGGGTGAGGCATCATAACCAACTCATAATCCTAATCCAATAGATACCAGCCATGTGAGAGGGGAACATACCTTGGGCAGGGGTACACTCCTGTCAAAGAAGTCCCATGACATAATCCAATGAACCATCATTATCCCCATATCCCTATTCAGGCCAAAGATAACCAAGTGAGAGTGTAAAAAGACTCACGATAAGATAATATTTCTATTAGAGAATCTATTCAGCATGTTCTAACAGATCACAGACGAAAGGATCATATTCCTGATTCCACAATTGAACAACGACACCAACATCATTCAAATGAAATACTGGAGGAGGCTCATATTCCTTTTTCCGTTCTGGAGTTCTATCGAAAATTCTGGTTAGGGAATGAATTTTCATACAAGGAGTATATTCCTAATCCAACTAGGTTCAACTAGGTGAGAGCGACACATTGCTCGGGTTAGGCTCATACATCTACAAATAGAGACTACTGCCACCTCTTAAAGGCTCAAGATCATGACCATACCCCCATATTGACTAAGCCTCACCAAGATAGAGTGGCGCACACCTTAGGAAGGGCTCATATCCTTGTCACCAATGAGATTTCTAATTAACATGTTCTGAACGATCCTCATCAGTGGGATCATATATCTATAGCACCAGGATGTTATATAATATTTTTGGCAACTCCGGTACAGTAAGCCCATATCCTTATACAACCACGAAAGGTAGGTTTGGATACTCTGACCATGATGAAGATCATGACTCATATTTATAATCATCCAAATGTCAGTTTCCTTTAGGTTTTTCGAGACACACTTTCAACTCCACAAGGGTCTGTCAACTCTTTTATCAATGCGGAAGTAGGAAGCGTTCATTACCATGATATTCCAATTCATGGTAATGTGGATATGGATTGTAGGGACTCCAATCCTGACATCCACCATGGTTAACCTCCACACAAAGATATCTCCCATGTGTAAGGTAGTCCTCCCATTGTTCAAACACCTTTGTATATATAGGTGAACTAAAAATCATCATCTTTGTATAAAGAGGTTATTGAAACACTCGGGTCATCTGTATATAGTTCCCCATCTACATCATGAAACACTCCACTCCAGTGAGTAGTGGATCATCATATTCCTATTTTATTGTATGATCGGATGGATGTGGTTATTTCTAATGAAGAAGAGTCCAAAACTGAAATATGAAGCGATTTATTCAGGAACAACCTCTCTATCATGTTCTTGCCCCTCTCTAAATCTAGCAATGATATCCGTGATGAGATTGAAAGGGATTAAATTCATTATCCATGCCATAAAATGTGGGATACTCATCAGTGATTGTGGATCGAAATTAACCTTATATAGGACATGAGTTTTACCTTCATACCATCGGGATAATCTGTTTCCAGATCAACATAGTTGTTATCTGCATGGAACTAGATCCAAAACTGGAAAATCATAGTGTAAATTTGCACAAAGCTTTCCACCATTGTATCATGAAACATCGATACCTGATCTATGAAGCCACATCAGGCATCTAAATTCGTGGATGGGGAAAACATAGAGAGTTTCACTTATTTTCACCCATGCAAAAATATATATCCTCAGAAATGAATCCCATAATGTTATAGCCTCCTTTAAAGTTAAGGACTGATAATTGATGGGATGTTTTGTCACCACAACAGAATGAACAATCTCCAAAAATGCCCCGAAATAACTGACATGGAGTGAGGATAACCTACAGAACATAAAACTAGGCCCCACAAGATAATAAAGGGATGTTATAAGCATGAAGATTGAATTTTTGATCCCTTGGACAAAAAAACATGGAACATTCCTCATCAATGGCTACTATATCACCTAGTTCTCATGCAAGCACAACTACACCACAACATAGAGACAACATTAGTAGCTGCCATAGTGGCCATTTGGAATGAACCTATCTCCATGGGCTAGGAGTGCACATTCCATAGCCCCCACCACTCGGGTCATTAGTTATCATGAAATTTTAGTATGTTCTTGCATCTGTCATAGGAAAACCTTGTTCCATAGGGATGGGGGAGTTTATATCTAAATTTCCATCTAAAAATTATTTTTCTTCTTAAAATTAATGGTAGACATCAATGGTGATTAAAAATAACCTCCAACTCAATGAAATGGGGACATATACATATTCAAGTCTAATGATATCCCCAGATAAACCCCATCCCACAAGGCTGGGGGAATTTTTGTCATCATCAAAACTGCATAGAGAATAAGCATTCTCTAGGTTGGGAGAAAGAGATCAACGGTTAGCATCCCACCTGTTCCTCCCACTACAGGGAAAACCTCAGTTGGTTCGCGCTCGTTCGAAAACCCCAATCAATAATTCCCTCAAATTCAGTGTGAATAAACCAATAAAAGAGGTCCATACTATGAAAAATGTCAGGCCCCACTGGGTTCCCGAGCTAAAATATCAGAATAAGGCCAGCAGTTTGAATAAAAACCCTAATGAAAGACTTAGAGAACCATATTTCCATGTGGAAAGGAATGACACAACCACCATTGATCAATATTCCTATGTAAACATCATCATAGTTGAAATGGCATAAATTGATCATGATCCAGATGTAGAGGGTCATAATAGGGAAGACATATCATATGATGATGGTGATTTGGATGCACCAAATGAGGGTACGCGCTCCCGGATGCAGAGAAGGCTCTAGTATTTGGCGACACCAAATAACGATTTACCCCAAATCAGTGAAACATATCTAAATATAATGGGAAATAATTTATTTCACATATTTTACATCTTCTAAAGGGAAATTTCAGCAATATGAGGGTAAAATACGAACTCTCCAGAAACACAATGAGGAGAAACAGAGGAGAAATATTCCCGATGGTTATCTTCAACAGAAAGAGTTTTATATTTTCCCACATATAGTCGATAAGACATCTAGATTAGAGTATTAATATTAGCTTGGATCTGGGTCTGGATAAACGATTCATATAATCAAGGAATCCGGGAATGAGCGAGACTTCACCCCACTATGGTGACAGCCTCTCCCTTGACAGGGTTACTCCTCAGTCATTGGATAAATATAAGACTACTGAGAGATGAATGTGGGACCTTCTTATCCACCACCACCCACTAACTATGTATGAGAGGTGGCTCCAATGATATTTCCTATAGATATTATCAGTACCCTTGAATCCCTGGATACTCGGATGGAAGTATTGGAAGGGAGACATGTGCCACTACATCTTGAGATGAAGCAATATCCTGCATGGGTAAAAGATACCAACCTACACCAAACATATAAAATCCATCATTTCTACCCTAATTGGTGCATATGATCTTACGAAGTATCTCAAAGAGTTCATGTATCATTGCAGGATGATGATGGGCACTCAAGATTAGAAGGAGGTGACCGATGTGACTGGTTGTATACAGACATTAATTGGGCCAGCCTTTGTCTAGTATAAAAATCATCCTGAAAGATCTATCATAGTGTTGGAAGTCCTTCTTCATCTATTCATTTACCAATTCAATTCAATAATGAAGAAGATGATTATCATCAACCAGAAGAACTGCAAGCAACATGAGAATAAGATGGTGTTTAACTCCATAATTAGGTGGATGGGTCTAACATTTTTTCTCAACATCCCTCTCTCATAGGAACAATATCTAGACAATTATGAATAAATCCATGGGGATGAGATGCAGACACCCCTAATCCCCATGAAATATTTGAGCATGTTCTGAGAGTTCACTGAAATAGAAAAATGTTTATAAGAGGCTATTCAATGAACCCGATCCATGTCTCGGCCTATTCCCACATAATAATGAAGAAATATAGGATGGGTGGAATCTACAATTATTTTCCTCAAGACTGCAATAGTTAAAGCACCAAAGAAATATATGATGAACCTAAAACCTATTGTTGAATGACTAATTCCACAGAATCTCCCTCAACCAAAAGTATAGAGAGAACATGCCCTCCTCGGATTTCAGGAATGAATGAACAAGGTGTGGTCCTCTAGATATGAGAATGTCTCCTACTAATTCTTGGAATCCATGGATAATTGCACACTCATGCTTTTTCAGCTTAGGAATCCCAATAAAGTTAACATCACTGACCCCCCAATTATTTCCCTTTCCCAGGATGGATGGGTCATATTATATAGAACTGTTTTATCTTTAAGGACATCATTCAACGAAGGGTCGTCTCATGAGAGGTGAAATTATACTATTCTCCAGAATAAGTGCCTCGAAAAACCTTTTCCAGATCATTTCATGAGGAATGATGATAGAAAGTTCCTATCAAGAAATAATAGATGTATGAAAAGTATATTACTTGTAAAATAGTTATTGTTGTCCTTGGAGCCCTCAAAGAATAATTTAGAAGACTCTTAGTAGTTAGAAAACAAAAAAAAGGACAATTGTAATGTATCTCCCAAGGTGGATGTGACCACTAGATATAAGAAGAAATAGAATAGGAAGAGACATATTCTTACCTAAAGTAGACTCGAACTCTTGCATATTTCTTCCCTGAAACATCTACAGCATGGGAACCACCCCACCAAATAGAATCCTCACCAGGAGGGGAGATTATATTATATTTTTTCAAAACCTAACACTTAGAGAACCCATTCCCCGATGATGAGTATGCCCCTGAATATGGTTTTCCCATATATAATAGGAGAAAATGGGGCTACATGATCCTAAGATGAGGATACAGTGGATATAAGAGAGATGGATAGAGTCATTATCCTGGTATTATACCCATAGAAGACACATATGTAGTCTAGACTCGTGGTAAAGTGCACCAACAGGCTCAAATGAGGCATGTAGGTGCCCTAGATCCCAATAGTTGTAACATGCACTCGATTGAATTTCATAACCTCTTAGAAAGGGTTAAACCAAATAGACCCAGAAAATAGGGATGAATGGTGAAACCTATTCCACTGGTAGAAGATACTTCATCCACATCCATTAAAGTAACTCGTCGATTGACCTCCTCATCCGTAGCTCCTAAGAAAAATACCCCTTAATAGCCCCACACCAGGAAAGGGAGACCTCTGGCACAAATGTATAATTTTATAAAATAGATATATATGGATCAAGACAATCTATCAGTCATAGATGTTCTTTTTCATTCGAATTTCCTTTGGGATGATCTTTTTGAAGCCTTCTAAACCCATTGGAATTTGAGACATATGTTACTGTAGTTTAGGTATATTGAGTGGGGACCCTGTCATTAGGATGTAATGTCGATATCCCATTCACTGATCATGATCATGTGGATGCCATCACGAGACACATCAGATCCTTGTCTGTATTAATAAAACTCAATAATGTCAAAATTTAAAGGGTGTTGACCAACAATAGATTTGGTTTCAATCTCATCCCATCATGATACATTTGGTGTTTCGGGAATGGAGAATGGGACTTATACCCGAAAAAGATGACCAGCAATGTGTATGATAAGCATGAGAAAAATTCCCTTAGAAAGATTATTCTATAGATCTAATTTTGGGACCCCACAGACAATGCCATGTTTTGGGTTATCCATCAAGACACCACATATAATATTTTCCTAGAGGAACTTGGACTTATTTCTACTCGATGGTAAATCAATATTCTATTAGTGTTTCAAGTACCCCATCAACGACAAGGTAAAAATACTTCATTACAATAATAACCCCATCAAGGCTTGCTGAGCCATATATGATGAATCATATGTCTATAATAACAGAGGAAAGTGGATGATGGTGGAGGGTTTTATATAGGTTGTTTCCCCAAAGGTTTAGGGACTTCCCCTATTGATCCCTTGAAAATTATCGATGGGGATTATTTGCTCCCCATAAACATGGTTGAAATAGCAGACCCAGCCCAAGAGTTATATGCCTCTCCTTTATTCAGTAACAGTCATCTTCACCATCTCTATATTGCAACACAAATGACAACAGATGATTATATTCCTTTTAATGACCACCACCACCCTGATAGCGACATGGAGGCCCCCAAACTTCCATCATCATATTAAATTATCACAATACACTAAAAAAATGGATGAATATGTTAAGGATCTTAGAAATTCCCCTCCATCATTCAAGGAATGTGTTTCTACCACCATATATGGGATACTATAGATAAAATCGGGGACAAAGGAGTAACCATGGTTGACCTTGATTAGATCCACTATTCCACTTGAAATGTAGAAGATGCAGATCACATTCTTGAAGAATCAATGATATGTTGTTTCCAATAACTATTAATATATTCATGATTGAATTCATAGGTGACTAAACACCATCATGGACTACCAAGAGAGCGTCTGGGCTTCATCATGGAATCTATAAGAATTCACCCCGCTCATGCCAAAAATGTGGATGTAGTAGTAGACAAGTTGATCAAAATCAACTTTTTTCGGGAATAGAAATACAAGAGTTGGCTTTCCAATACTATCATCATAAAGAAAAAGAATTGGAATATTAGGGCATGCATTGAATTCATAAATCATAACTGGCATTGCCCAATGGATGACATCCCATTTTTGATCACAAAACTCTTGATTTACCAAATAGCTGGATTCCAATCCCTTTCCATAATGGATGAATACATGGGGTACAATTGGATCAAAATGGACCCCAAGGATGAAGAAGCCACCGCCATTAGGTCACCCTAAAGAATCTTCTACTACTAAGTTATTCCCTTCAGATTAAAGATTGCTTGTTCCACATATCAGTAGTCCATGCATCACATTATTAAGTCATTCTTTAGAAGTACAACCGAGTGTTAGTTCAATGACTTGGACATCATATCTCAAAAACAATGTGATCACTTCACATTTATCAAAGAAATGTGTGAAAATTTTCGATATCATAGTCTAAATATGAATTCACTATATTCCACATATCATGCTTTATGGGGCTACCATACCACCGTGTATACTCTTACACAAGAAACCCATTACTCGTTGGTGTGTAGGAATGAGGTAGTGCTACCCATATAGGTCTCTATTCCCTCCATAAAAATATCCATTTTTGGAAACTCTCGGGATAATGAACATGTTTAGAAAAACCTGCATGAGTTGGATAGGCTATGTGAGATGAGGTCATGCATACTTAACAACCTCAAGGTCCCCCATAACTGAATAGAAGAAACCTTCAAAAAAATTCACCTTAAATATTTTCCAAAGTAAGAAATAGTGGTAGGTCCCAAAACCCAAATGATACCTCGAAAAAGTCCCCAGAAGTTGGAACCCAAGTGGGAGGGACCTTACGACATACATAAGTCTTATTATAATAGAGATTATTTTCTAGCCACCATGTAGAGGAGTATGTCACACCAACCACCAATGTGAGATTTCTCAAGAAATATATTTAAAATATCAAACGGTAGGTCATACACATTTGTGTAAGACCCATATTTATCCTTTCTGCATGATGTTAAACTACCTGGAATTTCTTGCACATGATAATAAATTATGAATCAACAACCACACCAAATGACGTGAAACTCGTTGCATGATTATAATTTCTTATGAGATACATAGGGATGCCTTGATCCTATATCTACAACCAGTGACCACACAAAATAAAATACACTAATCTTATCCTCCATGTCTGTAAATAGTGGAGGAGAGCCTTATCAATCCTTGTTTATCACATCAAGCATACAACATGAAATATTAGGAATTCTAGTAAGGGTTTCCCTATAAAAAACACAACATGAAAGGTTGACATCCTAACTCCCATAAGGTGACACACATCCTTACCAAATGACATTAAAATTCATGTAAATATATCCTTACAACAGGAATTTAAACTGTATGTTGATTCTAGGACTATGTGTGACTTGATTCCCACCCTAGTGGGATATATAGGTATGCCTGGGAATTTAATCATTAGTTCTAGCCCCACGTAGTAAAAATCCTACATTCCTTTTCAACCACTTTCTCAGAACCCCTTTTAGGGATGTATGGAATCGTGTAGATCTCTTTAATCCCCTTTCACATTGAGTTTCCTTTAGTACACCATGGAAATTACCTTCAGGACCTTATTCTCTTGCCTTTGTCCTTACCCCATGATATTAAACTATATCGATGTAAGTCTTTTCCACATGCTGTTAAAATACAAGGAAGTAAGTCCATACCAAATGATTTTAAACTTCATGGTCCTTCATGAACTATGTTTTTTAACGATATATAGTGATTCCTGAACATCCACTCCAAATCCAACTGCAATATGCCTATTAAAGCACATCGGTCTGCCTTCATCCTTGCCACATAATGTTAATCTAAAGGGAAATATGTCCTAAATGCATGACATTAATTGACATGGAACTCCCAGTACTACATGTGGATTTATTATCATATTTAAGAGATACGTAGTCACATTGATACAATTTTTCTTTTGGCCTAGCCATGGGTATAACCTCCTTTAAACCAATTAGAATGAGTTCTATCAGAAAGATGTGTGGTGTGGCTGAGACCTATTCAATATTCATTCACTTTGGATAACTTTATAGTACATCCTTTTTCAGCTATATTTGGGAATCCATATTATAGTTTGAATCTTGTGACCCTAAATTGACCACATGTGTCCCTACAACACGATAAAAAACTATATCGTATTGCCCATACTGCATGACATTAAACTAGATCAATGTATGTCCTTGCCGCATGACAGTAAACTACATGATAATTCATGAACTATGTTTTCTTTATTCTCTATCCAATGAGATGTGTAGTGATATACGTGTTCCCATCCTTAGTCCCAGCTACAATATTACCAATTTCATGTCAGTTCTCACATCCATACTGAATGATATTAAACTACACAAAGATGAATATCCCTATAAATTCATGATGGGTCACCAGAAGCAGAGCAAACAAGATTGGAAGAATGAGAGGGTATAGAAACCCCTATCAGGACCAGGCACCGTGAAGCTTTGTACGAGACAATGCTAGCAGACCAGTAATGCAGGTGGGGAGCTAAAAGGCAATAAATGATGCAGAAGTTGGGGATGGGTGGTTCTAGTGGGCTGGGCCTATGGGTCATGTATTGTGTAGGGTTTGCCTCTAGGCCTTTGGGTGATGACATGCCTTGTGCCTTGTGCCTACTATTCATGTATGGGTTCCCCTTAAACCCTTAAAGGGGGATTGTCTATAATAAAATAATCAAATAAGGCCTTTGGTCCATTCGGGCTAATATTACCTCCTTTCATGTCAGTTCTCTTGTCCTAATCACATGAAATTATGAATCATGGAAGAGTCCTCACCACAAGATGTTAATCTAAATAGATGATAATATGTAACACATGATTTTAAACTTCATTGAAGTTGGTCCCCACTGTATGACTCTAAACTATGTAGGTTGTCATCCATCACCCCACATTATCAAAGGACCATAAGAGCCTTACCCGGACCAAATAGATAATGTAATACTTCCATCATATTTTTAAAAACATCAATCCATGTTCAACACTTCATATATCATGTGTCTCAGATTTTTTAAAACATTTCATTGATATTAAAAATAAAAGAGGTATAAAAATTTGACAATTCTATTGATTTGAGGGCTCTAACCCCCCAACCGGAGACATCTTGGCCTGGTGTGTCTTCCCCATACTAGGTCCAAGTGGATTTACCTTAAACTACTCATGCATTGGATAAAGTTATAAGATATTAAAATATAACACATAATGGTCCAAATAGTAAGACTATAAACTACCAATGAAGGAGACACAAAACACGTCAGGTTGAAAACATGAAATTGGTAACTGAGTACAATTCAAGTCTCCACTCACTATGATATTCATCTTTAGAGTAGAGTAAAAAAAATTGGATACAATTAAAAAATGCATAAATTATATAGGGTCTATTCTTTATCCATATTAAATGCCATTATATGCTCACTAGACCCACTGGTGTAGGGAAAATGGGAGTAATGTTTCGTCAAACCCCCTCATCATTAGAATATGCTCGATAGGTTCTAGAACAACTTTTATGGTGCTGAAACCCGTATTTGATCTTATATTTTCCATATATCTGACTTCATGATGTGAATTAACATGGATCATCACAAATCATTCATTCTCATTAAGAAGAAAATATATCTATCTGCTTGGCCATGCTATTGATGCAAGGGCTCAGACCCACCAACCGAAGACATCTTCTCCTGGTGTTAATGGATTTTTGATTCTTGTGATCGTAGCATCATCATAGTGGAACCCAACACCCCACTGTGTTATAGGTTTCCTCCAGGTTGACTATCCCATACCATCCTCACGACCTAAGCACTTTAGAATATGATTTAATTTCCTTATATAAGACTATCCAAGATGATATGATATCCTTGATGCTTTATCACCATGTTTTGCTCCCATTCTCAATGTTGGAATGTGAACTTTAATTTTTGACCCTTTTTATGGACCACACCTCATGATTCAAAACCACTAGGCGTAGGGATCGATCTATTCAATTACATGATATACTGCCCTTGGGTGCAAGAACCCATCTCGGATAGTCCTCCTTTCATACCCAACATCATCATCTTGATGTTTGAGCCTTCAAAAAAATTTCATATCCCATATGAAGGTAAATAGTTCTCTCCACTAGGCCATTATTTTGATACAGGGGCTCAGAATCACCGAACGAAAACATATTGGCCTGGTATAAAGGGCCTCCTAATCATTGTGAGCCTCAACGTCACTATGGTGGATCATAAAACACCCATAATAACTAGGGACAAACCCGACATGCCTACCCCATTCTATACCATTTGACTAAAGTATATGGGTTGAGATTTACTATAACCTTGTCACAACTATCCCAGTGGTATTTGCATCCCTATTATTTTCCCCAACTATATTCACCCCAAAATATTCAATATCCCTTGTAAAAGAGTTTATATAAACTCTTCATGGCCATGCTAATGATTCATAAGGTATTTAACCCACAGAATAATGACCTCTACTCTTTATGAGAAAAGAACTCCAATCCTTGTGAGCCCCATAAGTTCAATGGAAGAACTCAACACTCTATAGTGTTTTGATTCATTTCTAGACTACCAAACCCATATTCCATAAGTGTCTGAGATAAAATTCCCAATACTAAAGAAACAGGTGGTCCAAGATAATGACCCTAAACTAAACATGTGATAGTTGTCGTGAGGCCTGCTACACAGTCCTATCGCATTTGATATTTTCTTCGTGGACAGGAAAAGAAATCTTCATTCAGGATATATATCCTACCCCAATGATTTTTCTGCACATCAAACATTCATGCTCACATATCACATTCTATGAGATGAGAACTTATAACAATTCCTATTGAAACAGAATTGTAATGTATCATACAAATAAGAAGATTTGATATTTAGCTAAACTCACCCATTCATAGTATAGAATGGTGGGGGGAATTTCCACATTTTTGAGTCTCTATAAAACATAAAATGACGGGTGTCTTGAAAATTTATGGTTTTTGGTGCAAGAAAACCAAATTATGGAAAAATGTTATCACCAACACAAATTATATCGGTAGTGGTTAGGCATGATGCGTCAATTGCTCATTGAAGTTTCACCCTCCCGGTTTCCTCCACCATTGCAGCAGGACGAAGAACTCTAACTAGAGTAGTTAACTCTTTAACCCTTCATTGATCTGTGGTCAAGGAATCTAATTATGTTGAAATATTATAATTCTACTAGGAAATCATCTATTCATGGCTCTACATCTACAACATCTAAGAATCAATTTGGGTATTTAATTCAAATGAGAGATAACTACCCCTCTCCATTTCCTCCATTGTCTCTTTTAAATGTTTTTAGAGGGAGGATGCAATTGAAAAGTTGTACAAGAACCTATCTAATGCAAACAAGTCTCTCCGTTTTAGAAAGATATGTTTAATAACATATAATAATGGCTGCTGATCAAAACCATCTTGTCCTTGATCATGAATTTGTTGTTGAAGACAATCTCCTTGATGAAAGAATATCTTCAAAGTGATCTAGTAATCAAGGCTTTGATATGATCCCAGACTAGACTATGGTGTGACTGAGATTCATTAGTTGATGGAGTAGGTATGGAAGAATGATAACCTACCAGTCCAATCAGTAGTGAAATTGGAGAGGAGGAACCATATACTGCCTATTCAACTGGATAATTATCCATTGTCGACATTTGATAACCAATTTCCTCAACTGAACTGGGTTCGCTGTCTTAACTGTTGTCATCCAAGTGTGTCAATTTCAATTATTACTCACCCTAATATACGATCGGATACGTCAATGCGATGCATAGAGGAGATAGTAATAAAAGTAGATTGTCCACAAAATGAATTTTTTTTTTCAAATACACCATTGGGACAATCCATCACCCAAGCACAAGCATAATAATTTGTGGCGCAAGAAGAAGAATCATCATGAAGAAGTATAATCAAAACCCAGATGTCTTCATGAGATAGAATATTCCAAAATTGGAAGATTATTCCATGATATTGTTCTCCATAGAAACTAGACAAGGGTATGGGGTAAACCATATGCACATAGATTTTTTTTTGAGAAAACTAATGTGGTGAGTACGAATCGCAAATAATAATCTTGTATACCCTGGATACAAGTACCACACCCCGATGTGAATCCATATAATATCTCTCATTGATGGAGTTTGTAATATCACCAATTATTGAATTACTTGGTATAAATAGAATTTAGAAGCCAAAAATTCCAGAATGGAACATCGCACCATTTACATTTCCAAGGTTTTGGGACATAGGACCCACTTTAGAGATGTAGAATAATCTATGGTAGGATATGTGGTCCATAATCTAGGAATTATTTTAGTACTCATAGAAAAAAAAGTAATCCCCAATCCAAAAAAAAACTATAAGGGACTTCCAATTATATAAGGAGTGTTTCCTTTCTAGATACGGCCCAACATCTAGTAATGTAGCATAAGTATTGGTGCCACCATGTTGAGATACCTCCCATATATATGTCATGCCTCTATCACTAGGGTGCTTACATAGATTCCAGAGCACATATCCCTAGCTGATAAGAGCCATCCATTTTGAAACATAGCATGAAACCCCTCTAGCCTATGGTATGGAGAAACTACTAGGTTCTACTAATATCCACATAGATCACGATCTCTTACTTCCATAATGGACCAATATTAGCCAAAATCATAGTGAAATAGTTGGGAGGGACACCGATGAGGGATAATGATTCTTGGTTTTACCCCACAACCACACATGAAAATTTGGATTCATTCAGTAGGAGACAATCAAGTGCATTGTCAGCTATCATCCATGTTTCTTCCCGATGAGGAAAATAATCTCTTTCTCATAAACTGATGTCTACATATGTTTATACCAAATTTTTTCAATAGGGATAATCTAATAATACATATCCTCTTGAATAGAGAGGCCAACCAGATGATTGATATCTCACACTCTGATATCCACTATGCTATGAGGAATATAGAATGTGTTACTCCACGGGAACTAGTAGTTGATCATATCCCAGAGGAGTTCAGATTGGTAGCAGATTATGAACTGAAATATCCACACAGAAATATAAATATGAACCCTGAATAAATTGTTAGAAAATTACACAAAACATTGTTGTACCCAGGATATCCATGCACATTCTTCAGATAAGTTTCCACCAACGTGATGGTCCCAATTCAAGTACCACCCTCCACTAGGAGTTTTAATGTAATAGGAAAATATTATTAAATATCTCCAAGTGATAGGATTTTGGGAAATATCATGGAAATCTGGGCTTAGGGGAGATTTCTACAATTGATAGGACATGCCCTAAGGTTGTAGAGTTTCCAACTGATCCTCCCCAATAATTATCATCTGAATGTAGTTGGACGAAATAAACACCCAATGGGGCATAAAAATAAACATAAAGGAGGGAATATATACCTCATTCACTAAAACAAACTAATAAAAAAACTTGGTCAGATAGGGGATAATATTGGATACATTGAAAAACGAACTTCCACAATAGCTGAATATCACTACGGACATGATAGATGGGATTTTCTTTGAGATTCTAGAAAATAATGGCCCTTTTATTATTTTTAATCAAAGAGAAATGATGAGACTTACAATACCATGGGATAATAAGTAAGTGGAACATGTCAGGTGAAAAATATAAATACTTGACATAAATAAAGGCTTGAAAATGCACTAATGGAATCATGAAAATTGCATGAAACATCTATGGGTTTTGAAGCCAAATCAAGGAGTTCATAAACCACCTCATATCCAAAATACTTGTGGGGAACATAACCCTTTCAGGGACCCAAGAACATCCTAGGACCACTTTGGAGACTTTTGTTTGTGTGGCCTATACATGGCCACAGGAATTGATCGAGAGGCTTATCCAGAGGAACTTTCAAATTATTTATAACAATAGCCTAAGATTAATGAATTATTGAAGCATAGTCCTTTGGAAATACAAATGAGTTTTTGAGTAGAAATATATTTTGTGTAAGATAATGGATTAAAATGTTGACTCTCGAAGAGGACTCATGGCCGGGGATCATGATTAGGTTTTGCGGCGGGTTCTTGCGGAAAGGCAGTATGAGGAACACTCTAGAGAAGTATATAGCTAGTGGAATTTAACTTCCTCCCCACACCTAAATATAGGTAGTTCGGGGAATACCAAAGGGCACCTAGTAGTCCAAATTTCAAATGAGATAACAGGTTACTGACACCACCAAGGACTCTAGAGGGCATTTAGTTTTCATTATGAACGAGTCTTTATGCCATCAGATGTTTCTCATGGGGGGGATTTGTTGAAGCTCTCAAAATAGGCATCAGTAATCCCAAGAAGAAAGAAATATCTGAATATGGATATCATCATCCCCACCCGGGAAAGGAAGAAGTGGATGGTTAAATACTAATGATTTCATGACCATTACACATTTATGAGAAGTCTTCACACAAGGTTCCCATACCACGACATGTCGTGTGGATCCCTCCTAAATGAGAACCCTTGTTCACTAGGGGTCGAGCTATAACATATCTATATGAATCCCCCAAGAAGCATGGGTTGTCATAGGAAGGTATCTGAAAAAGCATATGTAATTCATTGAAAATCAAGGGAAGAGATATTTCATGGAAGAGACCCCTGGTGGTCACAAATATCACATGACTAGTCATCATTGGTAAGAATAAAATCCATATAAAATTTTTAATCAATCTCATAAGATCTCCAAGACATCATTAGAATGAACAATAGATATAACTATAGGGATGAGAGAGGTGTTTCTTGTCTATGGAAGACATGCATTGTGCCCCTTGAGACACGAAACACACCACAAACTATCTGGTGCATCTCACAAAACCACTTTTTCTCTTCATCCATGCCACATGGAATCCTCCAGGCATGTTCAGACAACTTTGTGATTTCCTAAGGAATGACACACAGTTTTATCTACAATATACTTTCACACTCTCGTATGAATCATATCAATAACCCAAGACACCACTAGAAAATTCAGTAAAAATCATAGATATTGATCGAGAAAACTCACATACCTCATAAATCAAGTCGCATATTAAAAGGGAATCAAAATGGAGTAGGTGAGGGGTTCACTTGGTCACTAAAAGAAATGCAATTTTTACCCCATGTGACAAGAAACACACTGTGATTCTTTGAAGAACTATCTAGAACATATCAAGAGGTACCTTTAGCTAGTCAGTCTAGCTAAATGGAATTCATCACACATGTCTAAGAAGCATTGTGCCACTTTAAGGAAAAACAGATAGACTTGTCCATGGAATTTTCATTCCCCACCATGTTACCCATATTGGTCTTATAACACGTCTAAAAAAAAATAGACGAAATACATTTGATATAATATTTAAAATCTTATGTGACCCCCATACATCATCAAACCACACAAATAAGATCGCAAAGGAGAAGGCAGTATGGTTTGCGGTTCCTGAAGGGCATGTTATGCATGCAACGCACACTCATCGTGGTCCCACAACACACCTTGACATGCCATCTATGGACTTGTGAATTCATTCCAACAGTAATTTGGATATCATGAAGAACCAAAGAAACATTGAAATGATGACATTGAAATCCTTGGATGTGAATGTCCTCCATTGTCAACAATACTCTGATAAATAATTGAAGGACATGAGGTGGCTGAAAATTAGGCAGTGTCCTTGATGCGGTCCACTAGAGAAACTCACAAAACTGGGTAACGCCTGACACAATTCTTACTCCATCATAGAATCACGCAAGATGAACCAAAAAATTGTTGAGTGTGAAAATGGATATACCTATAAATTATCTACTTGAACTATGAAAAAAAGATTGGTTGAATGAACATAATAAGTTTTGACCAGGAACACCACTATGCACATCGGCACTCAGACTCTATGATTCTACAAATATTTGATCAGAAGACTGATAAACATTATGGTAGGTAATATGTTGGTGGACCACCAGAGAATTAATGAGCCAAGCATAAATCACTCCAAGTGATCAATAAATGAGCACGACAAGGAATTTTTTTGAGACATACGAAGACCATATCGCATGTCCTCGAGATCACGTGATACCCAAACAATTTAAAACTGAACTGAACCAAGGAATTCTGAATACAACGGTGAGAAAACAATAATTAAAATTTGAAAACCCATGTGGAATAAATTTTCATGGACCTCCACATGATTATCATTGTTCTATTAGAAACAGACGATGATACCAAGTCATTCCACCCAGACTTCATGACATCCCATCATGATGTAATATAAGATATGAATAACACTCTGAACATATCGAGACAAGTCTCGTGGACACTTTGGGGAACCTATTTGATCTTGTAAACCCTATGGGTTTGTAACTCTGAACTTGAGACTTCTTTATAATGCACCACCTAACTCATATAACATCACCCACTGATGTCATCTGAGTCTTGTTGACACATATAGACATGAAAATCCATCTCTCATGGTGTACCCCTCAAATGTTTTGGTGAAGTACATTGATGTATTTCTAAGGTGTCATCCAATACATGTGAAACCACACAGACTTGTTGGACAGGTCTCACAATATCCCCTGAGGTGTCATCCCATACATGTAACACCCCTCAGACCACACCACCATGGATGTCGTGACACCTTCTCATGTGTCGAGCTAGGTTCATGATGACATTTATTTAATTCCAACAGGATCATGGGACTCATTCAATATAAGAAGTCCCATTCATCAGGGCATCCTCAGCATGTAATCCCCAACACAAGGAGAACTATGAGGACTCTGATTCTCTCTATAATTGGAATACATAGAATACCTCCCTAATGGACCGATATCTCTATCAAATACTCTATGGACTTCCCTAGTTTGTATATCCCATATACATATTCCAAATGTCTGATCATAAACTCCCCATGTTTCTCACACTGTGGATAGCTTCTTTAGGCTTAGCGGGATGCAATGAACACCTCATTAGGCCTCAAACACCCATTCACTAGGGAGAGTTTAGTGTATATGTCGGGATACAAAAGAAAAATAATAATTATGATTTACACCATAATTGGGATACGTAGGAAGCCTCTTATAGACTCGAGCTTAAATATTGGGAATTTAAAAATCCTTTATATTTGTCTTTACCATATGATGTTAAACTACATAGATCAACCGAACTATGTGGGTTCTGATTCCTTCAATAACCAATATGATTCACATAAAACAAGGTTAACCCAATTTAGTTTTCAGAGGGAAAATAGCCTCACTTCATGATTAGGAAGATATTCAAAAAACATTCTTAAATCCGTAAGAGAGTCCAAAAGTAGGTAATAATTCCCCCCAAAAGGTTTGAACAGACCGACAATCCATCCTATCGACCAATAATAGATCCCAAGAGTCACTTGCCCTGAATACCAAGATGACTGCCAACCTTTGGAAAGTAGGTCCATGCCTAACTATGGATAGGGGGACTATTGGGAGTTATTAGTGAAATGTGGAAATGGTAACATAATGAGTTGAATTCATTCCACACTGAAAAACTAGATGAAATAATCCTACACAATTAAAAATTCGAATTTTTTAAATATTTTATATTTATATGTTACTTTATGTATTAAAACCCCAATAAATATTAAATTTTTTATGATTTTTGAATTGCATATAATTTCAATTTCATTTACATATTAACCAGGGTAATATGTCTATGTAGTTAAAGTATGTATAAAACTACATCCTTATAATATAATATATATGCACTCGAAAAAATGACTTATTAAAAAATATCTTTACTAGGCATGGTCAAGGAGAAGTCAAAAAATCATTTTCTTCAAACCATTTAGAACTCATGTTGAGTTTGGTTAGAGATCAAATATACATTCAAATCAAAACTTTTGAATTTAATTTCATTTAAAAATGATGTAAATTTTTTACCTAGTTATGATGAATTTATTTAATGGAGGATGGTGTGTTGACTAAAACCTTACTCATATTTTATGAATTATTTCTTCAAAAATATGACATTTTTAATTTTATGACTTGATATTAATACACCATGTATTATTACACAACACATTAATTTAAATTAATTTATATTTGAATATATTTTTTACAAAAGGAACATAGATAAATATGTTCTTTTTGAAGAATTTTTCTTCTTATTTGTTGATCTTGGAAACTCTTACATGTGTGAAATCCATAGTTTTACATTAGAAAAATATTTTTTTAGAAAATTTTATATTTAATTATGTTATAACTCCAATGATTATGTAAATTTATTATAAGTCCATGTTTATGACAATATTAATTTTATTATTCTATTACCAAAAATATGCTTCCATCAATAAATCTTAAACAGATACTCATTCATCAAACCATTTTTTGTAATAACAATAATCATATATTAGATAAAAATATGTGAATAATACAATATATAATTCATGTTATATTATTCTTATAACTAATCATTACATGTTTTTTAAATTTCGTATATGTTTTTATGAAAATATATTTGACAATTTAGATACAGTCAGTGATACTAGTACACATAAATTACATTTATCTATCATCATAAAAAATTTAAGTTAATATTTTCAAAAAAAATTAATAACAAACAAACCTTCTATATTTATTTCATTTTCTTATTAAAAAGTTATAAAAAATATCATATTTCATATCGAAAATTTAACCATTGTGTGTTTGGTGAAATTGGGATTCAGTTTGTAATCCTATGATAAGAATTATTAATGACAAATATTTGTACCTTTTTGGTTGTGATATTTGTGTTTCTTACTAGCCAAATAGTAGTTGACCATTTGTTACCTCATGGATAGTATAACCATGTCGTGTTTGTTTGGCATCAGCTACCAATCTTTTTTTCATAAATGATTCAAATTGGATTGATATAGTAGAATATAATAGGGTAGTTTTCACACTTCCAATTATAGATTTATTTTTCTACTGATATGGATACTGATCATTATGAAAGTTACTCCATGACTAAGAATGAAAAAATATATACAATATGTAGATCCAAAAAATTAGTGAATATTCTATGAAAGTAGTTGAAAAGGTATCCCGCCCTCCATGCCAATAACACTTTTAGTGTTTTAAATGAGTAATAAAATATAATGAATGGTTTGGTGGGATCAGATGATGTATATTGATGTATTTTGGGAACATTGCATTTAGTTATATCCAATTTTGAATCTAGCATTAGTACAATATTGAAGGCACTCTAGCCTATATTCAAACACTTATTCCCCTAATATCACCAATTCTTGATGATAAAATCGCATGATTTCCCCAATTATTTGTGATCTGTTTTATTAGTGCTTATGTTTCAGTCTAGTATTTAATTTTTATTATTTAATTTTGATTCCATCCTCAATAATATTTTTTCGGTTTTTAGGCGATCAGGTTTTTTAAATTGTCATATTTTTATTTTTTAACTCATGATAGGTCATTATTATTTATTATATATGTCACACATTTTCATGTTTCATTATCTAAATTTATTCTCTTTTATAATATTTATTTTAGTCAAATTATTTTATTTTCTTACATGTGAAACATAATGTTTGAAACTACATATATGTTTGAAAAAAACACACATATTACTATAATGTAAAATTTTAAATTTTCTACTCAGTTACATTATTTTTCGTTATTTATTTATATTTTTTATAATAGACTTCTTTCATATATGAATTGAAAATATAATTTTTAGATATTTAATTTGAGTGAAACATCTACAAAATCATCACAATTTTTAGATATTACTTTTATGATTTATTTTTATAACAATATTATAGAAATTAAATAACTATTTATGATAAAAAATAATGTTACATGATTTTTTTATGAAACTATAGAATTCAAGAGAGGTTATGTTTTTAATTTGGATTCTAAAAAATCAATATATGTTAACATTCGAAATCATATAAAGAGATAGAAAAATGGATGATACTAATGTTATTTTTTCATTTTTATTTTCAATTAGATGTATAAGTATTTCACATGATCACATTACTTTTACCAATGATGTTTTATTTTATTAAATTATATTTTTAAAATTTTTTCTTTTGATCCATTTCATAATTACTGATACATATGAATTATTTTTTAGTGGTCAAATTGCATTAAAAAATGATCCAACTATTTAACCTTACTTGATGATCCTACTATTAGAATATACATTCGATGAAAACTGATTAAAAACTTGTCACCTTTTTTCTACATTGTTTTATTTAATTAATTGTTTATGTTAAACTAACACCCTATTATTGAACTTAGGTGTACCGAATCTCAAAAAAAATTATGTATGTTACATTTTTAATAGTTTTATTTTAATCAAATGTATTTGATTCTTAGTGAATTTGAATTATAGACATTTTGTTATTGGTTAAAATGAAGTAACTCGATTGGTTTAAATTTTCCACAATAATAAAATCATGATTTAATTATTCAAATTATTTATGATACCACATATAGAATTAATTTAATTATTTTGATATTATATTAATTTGTTTCATTTTTCTTTTCTTCCATCATTCATGTTCAATTTAATCGCTATTTCATGATATTAAAATGTGGTTTTCTATGTTATGAGAAAAAGGATCACATGATCAACACATCATTAAATGTTTACTAAGCTGAGTCTTCTAACCTGATTATTATAGAGTCATTGGATGAATACACAAGGGTGTCATGTTCATAATAGTGATCACATAAAGGATATAGTTTACCCTTACATGAGAAGATCACTAGTGTGTTACATTTATGAATAAGGTGATCCAACTGTGTACCCTTACATAGCTTCACACATGGGTGTGACGATGTGATCTTCCTATCAAAGAGATTCTTTATTTATTGAGTCATGTAATTTCTTGGTCATGGAGTTGGTCACATGACTCTTTGAGAATAACATGACAAACACTGATCACTTGAAGGCTATATCACTGACAACCTCATACAGCTGAGTCATGCAACCTAATTTTTATTGGTTCATTGTAGGAAAAAATTGGGA
Organism: Viscum album; assembly: GCA_963277665.1. NCBI lineage: Eukaryota > Viridiplantae > Streptophyta > Magnoliopsida > Santalales > Viscaceae > Viscum > Viscum album. The sequence continues at coordinate 560,400,252 of OY728138.1, forward strand.
TTCAGGTGTAGAAAAATGACATCATGAAGTCACCATTATGGACAATTGTGGTCAAGAAAATCATTTCTTGTTCCTCTTGCACATATCTCCTGGAAAACATATAATATTTATTGGTTTACATGTATATGTGGAAACCATTCCATGGATAACATCTATGCACAACATTGGTGTGATGCAAGATCAATGGGGAAGGATCATGTGGTCGTGTGCCTCATTAACGATTATGTGATCAAATAACCCAACCACTTGGCACCCAATATATAAGGAATTCTGCATTCCCTTTAGTCAAAAAATGGTTCATTTTCTATGATTATTATTCAAAATTCTAGTTTTAATAAGGATCAGTTGGTGGTCATAAACAATATCACAAAAGGGGTTTGATTATGGTGCAAGTCGTGCAAGGAAACATTCATTTTATGCAAGTAAATTTTCTTAATGGAAATGCATTACACTAGGAAATGCCCCCAAAGTACATTTTTTAACAAAGTGGAGTGAAAATAGCCTATAAATGTAAATTTTATAGTCATTATCAGATTGAGATCGAAGAATAGTTTTTCTAGCAAGGTGAATGAGTGAGTTTTATATTGTTTTTTCTGGGGGGATAACTTGGTTATTAATCCGAAACACAAGTCCATTGAATATTTTCTATGATAATGATTTATAAAAAGTTGTATAAACATTGACCAAGGGTTTTCTTTCCTAGTGTTTTAAAAAAAATGTTTCTAGGTATTAATGGATCTTCATAATGACATAAAATTTCAATCCATGAATATTAGTGTCCTATAAATAATTTACAAAGTATTACTAAATATTTATATTACATAAATACATAATTATGGCATTCCCCTTTGTAACAACCTCTTTGGATTCATTTATGTCCAAATGACCATCAATGGTAATATTTTTAGTTGGGTATATTTATCCCCCAGTTTCAATCCTGAAACTCAACACAGATGATTCTTATTCTCGTGACACTATGCATAGAGCGTGAATTCTTCAAGAAATTAATGAATTTGTGATTTCAGGTTATAATAATTTTAATGGAGATGGTAGTGGTTTTTAACATATATCTACAACCATGCTATGTTGTCTTACAATCCATCAAGATATGAATATCCATATATTATTGATCGAGTTTGATTAATCGATACTTTTGATTTTCAATCTCAACTCTAATATATTACACTAATATATTTCCCATACGATTCAAGAATAAAAAATATATTCCAAACCCTAATACACTTATTTAATATTGTTAGCACAATGGTAATAATGTGGAATAATCTAACTAATAAATGAATTTAATGGAGTCCTTAAATTATTATTTCTACTTTAGGATCCATTCATTAGGATTGTAAAATATTAATGTCTCATTATGATGTTAGACTCTATTACATTAAACCTTATTGTCTCTTTATTATGTTTGGAACTCATGTTTTATAAAAAAATTAACTATCTTAGTATATATATATATATATATATATTCTGTGTTTGGATATATATGTTTCTTTGTATGTGTGTATCATTATACATATATATACATATATATATAATTATATATATGCATATTATTGAAAAAAAATATATAGTTATATGTATTTATATGTATATATATATAGATATTTATAAATATTTATATGTCTGTATATATATATATATATTATTTCGATATATTTTTATTTTTATCTTTATATGTATATTTATATGTGTTTATATACAAACATATATATAAATATATGTACATATATATAATTATATGTATATATATATGTGCATTTAGGTAATTTTACTTACAATTACATATTTTTAATATTTATTTATATACATTCTCATGTATTGATGAATTTATATATAACAATTTTTTTTTTATATTTATATATAACAATATTTTTAAAATTATGTATTTATAAATTGTGAAAAAATATATTGGAATATATATATCTATATATATATATAACACAATATATATATGAGTAAAGTTAATTCATTTTTTTGACCACATGAATGTATTGGAACAATGGGAAATTCATTTCTGGATAACCAAAAGGTAGGGATTTCAAATACCACTATATACATCTATATGATTAATTTTTTTGGAAATGGTAGATGTAGGATAGGGTGTGGTTTGCAAGAGTTGGGGTGGGTTGGGGTCCATGTAGGAGTTGGACTAGGTAGTGTAGTCTTGAAATGGGTCTAGGGGGTTTGAGCTTGGAAGAAGAATGCCCAAGTAAGATATAGGCCTTGTGGTCCTGATAGCTACATTTTTTAAAATAAAAGATCTAAAATCATCACTAAATAGTTATAAACATTTTTAAAAAAAGAAGCTAAATAATTATTTATTACATTTTTCATCTAAAAGATAAATAATTGAAATATATCTCTAATTATTATGAACCATTGTGAAATGATTCATATCGATTTTTAAAAAGTCTCCTCAAATAATATTTAAAACCTAAATATATGTATGTTTTTTAGAATAATAAGGAATTTTTTTTCGATGGTTAAAACCCTTCTAATCACTAGTAAAACTGGTGCTAAACGTTTTTCAGGTGCAATAAGATCATAATTATCGATATATTGACATCTCTATAATTTTTATAGTAAATAATACATAATTTTACCACTATGGGTTGTAATTCTAGAAAACTTAATCTATATTCATATATATAGTTTGTACATCCCACTAAATTCATCCACTTACACACTTAAATGATCATATAACAATATTATAATAAAAAATGAAATCAACAATCCGTTTTACATCATATTTAATTATTAATTAAATTATATTAATTGATAACAATTATAAAATATCAACTCATAATCACTGCGGCATTATAAACCAACAAAAGAACATATATTAGAAGACTGTTTCCAGTGTAACTTACCTTATTGATGACCATTTTATATCAATGATAGATTTTAAATATCAATCTCTAAATAATCATATCCATATTCCTTAAAAATAACAAATATGATCCATAAATTCTCATATAAATATATAAAAATGTTTAAAAATGAGGAGTTCCATCAAGCTACCAAATTTATATACTCAATATTAAACATACCAACCATCCATGCTTTAAATGACATCATGTATAGATAAATATTTCAAGGAATTAATAAGATCAATAGATGAAATATGAAAATGTACTTTTATTATTTATTGTGTTCTAGTAGTTTCTATAATTATATTTGTGGATGGGTTAGTATATTTACCTTTTTTAATCTATAGTCCTAAAAACCATGGAATGTCCACACAAAACACTATATATTTCCTTTTGTTAAATCCTAATCATTAATTTATAGATTTTTTGTTTTATTCATAAAAATATCTAAATTATTACAATTTAAAATCATATCTTATATATCTTAAATAATAATATATTTAATAATGCAGCAACAAGTCTAGTTAATTGTCCAAAAATCATAGTAAAAATCAATTTCATTTCCATTTCTTCATGATGACCAACCAAATCAGAAAAGTTCCATCCAAATCAACCCTAGTTTGTTTCTAATATATAAAGTCATTTTTTATCATTATATAGATTTAGTATCTTCATCGAAATCCTCTTTGATACACTGTTAAAATTAATTTTTTTATTAAAATCTAACTAAATCTTTTACAAATACAACATGTTTTGAATGTTGTGCCAATAATAAATCTCATCAATAATAATATCTTTTAGTTGACAAAATTTTACTATAATCATTAACTCACTAAACATTCCATGATGTGATATTATAATACAAGAAATTCTCTTTGTGTAAAAAATAATTACTTTTCAAATTCAACCATTAATCTCACCCTTCTTCCTCTAACACATATTAAAAACAGAGAAAAATACAAGTTTAAAACCATTAATGAAAAATACTAAAAAAATATATCATAATCGATACCTCTTTTACAATATTAATTTATATTATTATTAACTATAATTTATATTAAATTGAATCCTATACATTATTTTATAGAAAATAATTTCACATATAACATTTTACATTGAAATTTCATCTATAAATTCTACTTTAATGTACCCTCCTTCAAGACACTATGCTCTAATATAACACATACCAAGGGAATGAAAATTCAATGAATCTATTTTTCATTCTAATACTTAATTGTTTACTTATTAATTATTGAATATTTTATCCTTCCCAATATCCATCTCCCACGTGATTTACATGGTAATGATCATGAATATACATTAGATGAAATAACATGTGGAGAACCACATGAATCTACTCTATATTGGAAGAATGTGAGATTTGACACATCAACTCTTATATATTCTAAAAATTATTATAAAATAAAAGAAACAATAGATATAACATGATACATTGAATATATTGGCATGTTATATATTGGTGAAAATCCTATGATAACACATTGTTAGTGAAATCAATATCTAAAAATATCATTCTCTGATCAAAATTTGACATATAAGATAATGGACATTCTATGTATTCTTTTGAAACAATGATACAAATTCCTTAATATCCAATAATAAATTGAATATAATGATCAACATCTCACTAAGATCAGTCCATTATTATTTTAGACTACAACATACTATCTTTAATTTCTTTAAGAAAATTCTAAAATGATCATGATAGAAATCTAATGTTAATTCCTAATTTTTATAATTTCGAATAAGTTTAAATAGTACTAAAAAGAATCAATGTAATGCATTATCCTTGAAATGAAATTATAAATAATAAAATGATTCTAAATAGGAATGTAACATTACATGCCTCTATATTGAAATTCCCATGAAATAATGAATGATACATATGAATAATTAATGAAACAATTCATGGTATAAAAATTAAAATTAATAAATAACAATACCAAACAACAGATAAGTGAATTATTAAATATTTCTAAAAAATGAGAAAATAAAAACGAAAACATTATTTTTCTAATATAAATATCCCATATTGAAAAAAATACCTATATCTCTTTATGACACACATATTTTTTCAAAATTACCACAACCCAATATCTCAACATAGGAGCTCGTGGAATAATTTTACAAATGGGAATACCATCTAGAACCTAAAAGATAATTTAAGAATAGCAATGGTGTGTGTGTATAAACCTATCAAAATTCATCCAATGATTCTATAAATTTTACTTTATATGAAAAAATATAAATTATTATTTCAAAAAAAACATATTTATATAGAATATAGATATAAAAATAAGTATTTTTCATTTTATTTTAAAATATTGATTATTTACCAAAGATAAACCGAATCAATCCATAATAACAAATACTATAGGAAAAAACCAACTTTTATAATTTTAAACATTTATAGAGAATAAAGAGATACAAAAAAAAATTAATATCATAGACACAATCAATTAGTTTACTATATGATCCTACGTATTCCTACTCGACAAACCCTCACATAGCCACATAGAGTGGGAATACCACTAACTAGAGTAAAATCATTTATATGGGTTCTAGTAATACTAAAATCATTACCAATATATAATTAATCATAATAATTTATACCTAAACACCCATGAATTTGAATGCACCCAATCGATCAGGACTCGGACCTGGGTCAGGTCGACCCGGTTCGGGCCGACCTAGGGGGTATTGGGCCGGGTCAGACAGGGCCCAGACCCCCTATTTTTCAGACCAGGTTTGGTTAAATGCCCATATCAAGGGATAAAGTCCTCCGATCGATGCAACGTCAGTTGCATATGGATTCTTGGATCGAGACGGTCGATTCCGTATATTACACTCTAGGTTTTGGCGATGTTTGGGTATGGCGGGGCTGGTTGGAACCCAAAACCAACCGGGCCCTTGGAGCGGAAACACTTATAACTTAAAGACCGGATGTCGGAATGATGTGTCGTCAATTAAGTTGAATTTATCTTAGTGAGAAGGTTCTTTTAGATTATTACACTTGAGGTTTGGATGCAGCTGGAGTACGGTCGGGTTGGTTTAGCTTAAAAACCAACCGAGCACGTTGGACGGAAAAACCAATAACTCTCAAACCGGGTGTCCAATTGACGCGCTGTCTGTCGCGTTGAGTTCCTATTGAAGAGATGGAACATTGTGATACATCAAATATATAATTCGTGATAGTTTATGTATCAAAACCCTTGGATCGTGGAGCGGACCCTCCCGGAATCGAGTATGCTGTGTGCGGGAACCCTAGAGCTGGCTGCGACTGTGACGACGACGACGACTGTACTGGGATCCTACATGGGTTCGGCCATGAGGATGACTATACTTGGATCCTTTATGGGTTTGGCAGCGATGAAGACTGTACTTGGATCCTATGTGGTTTCATCCGCGATGGTTACTGTACTTGGATCCTATGTGGGTTCGACAGCAGTGACTTTTGTACTTGGATCATAGGTGGGTTCGGCAGAGGAGATGATTCAGAGGATACATCTAATCATCTCCACCCATCTTCATGAGTAGTGTACCTATGTGAGCTGAGTCTTGACTTTCAATCATTACCATTGATGTGATTGACTTGCCTTCCTATGTGGATTGGGTTGGGCTTTTCTGTGTGGATTGGGTTATGCTTTCCTGTGTGGACTGGGTTATACTTGGGCTCGTGAGTTGGAGCAAAACTGGAATTGATGACTTAGGTATATTTATGGGAATAACCTAAGTAGAGTAGGTTGATACATCGTGTTTGTATCTTTTCGTTGTGTTATATCCTTTGTGGACTCTGGGAGGCCTTTAGCGGTCTCGGGGTCCCTCCTGAGTATCGTTTACTCACCCCTGCACAGGTTATGCCCGCACTAAGTTGTGTTGGTTGCAGACGACGGACATCGCTGATTGTAGTTGAGTCTTGTGGTGTAGGACGGTATCTAGTGAAGGACTATCATGTGGGACGTAGACTGTGTGGACGGACAGATTCGAGGAGTGGAGGAGACCATCTGTACACACCCTTCAGGTGGGGTTTCTGGAGGTCGACTTGGTGGTTGCTGCTTTACTTTTCATCTATTGTACTTTATTTTCTCATTTGTACTGTAATTTCAGTTGGGCTTGTATACATGCCCATTTACTTTCAAGCACTTAATTTTTTACTCAGTTTACTTAGTGTTTACTTCATCTTGCGTACTCTGTGGTTTTTTTCTTATATAAAGGCAATGCCTTCCCTTTTATCGGGATTTATGCCTTTGGTGCTAGTCGCCAGCCCTAGGCCTATGAAAGGTGGGCTTGGTGTAGTCATGGCATGGGCCCTGAGGCTATGGATAATAAAAACCGAATAGAAATCCTTGAAATAAATATTTTAAAATCAACCATGAAACAAAAAAAAATATTAATAAAATTCAATAATGTTATTATCAAATCCAATAAACCAATATTTTAATATATATATATATAATGTGTCAAAAAACCATTATAATATTTATTTACAATTACTTAAATGATGATACATTGACACCACATATTTTTATACTACAAAATAATAAAAATATCTCACTAATAAAACCTTAATTATTTAAAAGATAATTATTACTAGGATAAATCAATTAGAAACACCCAAGGGAATATGTTTTTCGAACAATATTCTTTTTATATTGGTAAATACCATTGGTATATTTTTTGGTAGATTGAGTTTTTTGAAAAATAAAATTTGGACAGATTATCCTAGTGTTAAACTATATTAATTGGATGTTTTTGGATATTGTGTGAGACATGGGAAGTTCATCTGGTACCCGGATGGGTCATGGGATATTTGGGATGAATTTTGGATTTTTTTGCTTATTATGATCAAGGAAAATGTGATGGTTTGTGATCTTTAGGAGAAACCATTCATGAGTCAATGTGTTAAGAAATTTTCTATTAAAATTGTATAATGAAAAACTGATGTGCGTTATTAATTAAAAATTAATGTTAAAAATGAGAATTTTAGAGTAACTTTTATGAGGTGGATTGATCCCATGTCTTGTCCAACAATTTTTCAATGTTTTTATAAAAACCAAGACAAATATTGTACAGGTTTTCACAAGGTTGGTTCATGGTTGGGAAAATCACATAGCCGAACCATCCGGGGGTGGTAGACATCGATAGTGAAGAAATCTTGGTTAGAATATGGGTTTCCCAACAATGTATCCAACCAAGTGTCCCATTGAAAAGTAAAAAAATTCCATTTTTCATTAATAATATTTTAAGAGTCTCTTACATAATAAATATTTCCCTTATGTTCACACCTTATCCATTTAACCATCCTCTTCCTCCATTGATTACCCTATGACTTGGTAAATTTTTAGAGTGATTTATTGATGCGATAGTTATTAATTTTCATTTCATTAGTTGTTATTATTTTTAAACATTATTTCATCACTATTTTAGGTGACCCTATTTAGGATTCAAGTTCTAATTAAATCATGTAGAGATGGAATCGACTGTTAATGATAAGGGTCTTTCCCGGCCGAGGAAAATAATGTTAGAAGATAGAATCTAAAATTTTTCAAATGTCATTTCGATTGATGAATATTGTCATTTATAATTTTATTTTGTATTTACTATTAGAAAAAATAATATCAATATTGAACCAATTTAATATTTAGGACATTTCATTGTAGTTGTTATAGGAGCATTTGATTAGATGTTGGGCTATATCTAGTCATGGACTCGGTGTAATGAGGGTGTATAATGGGATGTTGGACATTTTGCCTATTCGAATTAAATAATAATTTTAAAAAATTATAAAATTTATTGTAATTGATTAATTATTTATAAATTGATTACATTTAATTAATATGCGTATTTGGATGTGAGTTAGGGATTTCTGTGGATAGAGGATGAATGATAGAGTTGAATGATCCTATGTGTAGCTGCCAGGTAATGATTTAAAAGGGAATGGAATAGTGGTTGTATAAAGTGTAACCTTGTACTTTACCTTATGGTATTATTCTTTATTTTCATGGAACATGATTAGTTTTCATCCAATGGTTTGGTTATTGATCATTTTAAACAAATAAAACAGTTTAATTTATATAAATTTTATTGACTAAATTGAACCAAGTTCCATTTCCATGATATTACAGTGTCACTAATATGATTTACTCGACTACTGATTGTTGACACGTTGATTAAAAACTATGTACCTTGATATGTATATACCTTAAGGGGTGATAATAAATTAAAATTTTTGAAATGTTGTGACACTAATGATAGTTCCCATAGACACCTCTACGAAGAGGCGAGTTATTAATTAGTATGTATTGATTATGATTTTCAATGTGAGAAATTATTTATTCCACAGAGTGATTGGGATATTTGATATGATCATGGGATGATTGATCATTCCCTAATGAGAGGTGATTACATTGGCGAGCTGGATGGATATACTCAGTGTGGGGGCCAAACTCGGTTGACATGGGAATGGATTGGGATTGAGGCCAAATTCCTCACGAGACCTTCCTAGGAGGCTTGTTAGGACTTGATGGAACTTTGATGATGTCGAGGGATTTTTTTCCATCAATGTGAAGGGTTTTGGCATGAAATTTGAGATTGAGACCTAGGAACCCATTTTGGGGTCCCTAAAAGATATTTTATTTATGGTTATATATGGGTGACCTAGTGATACATTAACCCTAGAGAGGGTGTTTCTATGAAATAGTTTGGGATGACTCTATGTGTAACCATAGAAAAAGTAAATTATGAAATCCTTATATTTTCATAGTGAAAATTTTAGGTCATTAATTTTAGTGGATAAACATGGTCAAGAATGATTGATTAATATTAGGAAATCACCTAAGAGTATTGTTATATGGTTTTTGTAGGAACACACTACCCTATGAGATATATTTACATAAATTTGATTCTATGTATTAAATCATGGCATCTTAAAATCATGTTTTTTTATTAATGCATGATTATGAGTCATGGTTGTATATTGGAAACTAATTTCTGTGTCATTCCCAATATATATTTTTTGGTTCATTCAAGAGAAGTATACTATATGACTTGTTTTCTAGGTAGGGAAATATCCAAATTTATGGATGATATGATATAATGACCTCACAGGGTTATGACCATAAGAATAAACTATTAACACTAATCACTATATTGATTTCCTTATTTCATATCCCTATTAAATAGTTTTATGATTTCTTCTATGAGAATTTTTTTCTATCATGTTAATCTCATGTGTCTCTTGATGATATTGGATAACTAGGATATTTGGATTTGGACATTGAGATCTAAATGGATATCCAAGGATTATCCCCCAATAAATTGGATTAATGATTCATAGTAGGAATTCTTATGGATATCATATAGTGGATCATTTATGTAGCATACTTATATTACTAGATCAACTGGGGTCATCCACCTTCGAATCAAATATGAAGCTTCATAATTATATTAGATCTCCCTGAGTCATCACCCCAGGGACCCACTTTTTACATGATATAATAGGCCAGATGGGAAAACTAATAGGGGTTTTTGATTTCACCTATTATTTGGTTTTCATAATCTTGTGACATGCTCAGAGACACTTAAGTATAGTTTTATGTAGTTATAGTTGATTATGGGTATTGTATTAGAACATAAAGATTTAAAGTGTATATATATTTATGATAAACAATTGTATTTAATAATTATGATCATATAAAATGTTTACACTCTATATTTAGTTATAAAAAATGGGATTTCATAGGTGGTAACTTATTGACTTGTACTCACTCCTAGCTCTAGATTCCATTTCATTTTGGTAATCGAGCACGCATTAGTGATCATGTACCAAGGTTTCAGAGAGGCCCATAGTTGATTATTGAGTTATATATCTCATTTAGTATTGATGATTTTGATGTTTTGAGTCTTGGGGATGTAATAGATCCTCTTATAAATTTTCTTTTTCTGGTATTTTTTCTATATGGTGGGCATGGTGGCTGGCTAGTACATATATATGACTATATTATTCCACATTTTTATTTTATATTGTGTGATATGTTTTATTCATAAATGTAATTTGATTATTTATTATAGATGACGTTTGTAATTTTTTTCTATTTTTTCATTTATATGAGGTTATAATCTCATAATGGTAAAACCATATACCCCCACTGCAAATCAGCATCATTTAGAATTCAAAGAGGTGAACCTGATCTTATAATAATATCTCGTCTAGATCATGAATCACTTAGTCACCAATGTACGACATTCAGATGTTATATAGTTTTATCAGAGCCTAATGTGACTCATATGACACTATGTATCAAAATTTTATTTTCCATACATTTAGGAAGATGGATGAAAACTAACATATAAATCATTGGATTCTTTTTCTTGATACCACACTAGTGTGAATAGAAAAAAATGGAGGGAATTATAGATTACCAGGGGAATTGTCTTTTTATTATGGGGTTTTAGTGTTATAGTTGTATTATTTTCACATTTCATGAAAAACATGGATTTTTTAATAATTTTTTTTGATCAAATATTGTTAATTATAGATCAATGTACATGTAATAGGTTTGGAAGGTATGATTCACATGAAATTCACATGTCTGTGTTTGACTGATATCACTAAAAGTGTGGGTTTAGTTTTTTAAAGCATCAAATACTAATTCATTTTTTTCTTATTTTATATGGTGGTGGAATTATACATAGTTGGAAAATGGAATATTTTAAATATTTGACTAGTCATGTGGGTATATAATGAGACCCTCCTTGATGATGATTATATATTTCCCCCTTACACGAGATGTATAATGATCCTATTAGGTTAGTATATAAATATTATGTCTTAGTGATGAGACCTTGTGGGTGGTAGTAATATATGTTCTAGAAAATTTAAAAAATTAGGTTATTTAATGTGTATAAATGTAATATATAGTGTATTCCCATATATATTTATACTCTAATTATACTTAACTGAACTACAAGACTTTGGGAAACTCAACAAAAACCAGGGTATGTTTTTTATGTATGTATATATGGATAGATTAAAATGTAAATAAAATAAACCATAATTTTCCTAAATAAATATAAAACCCTTTTGGTTGAATATAAAGTACATAAAATTATGATCAATGCCAAAAATTTAAATGTTTACTATATTTAGAAATACGAAAAAAATAAACAACATTTTTAAAAGAGGTCTACGTTGTTTCTCACATTGTTCTTCACATGTGGAACCCTTCTAAGAAATATGATACCTAAAATATTTCATCATATATTGGGGAAGAGAAATATAATAAAGGGAGTGCTCAGATGTTCTAAAAGGTATAGAAAAGGTGATACTAATGATCACATAATAATAACATGAGAATAAGTGTATGAGAAAATGAGCATAAAATATTAAATCCATATCTATCATATCCTAGGTCATAATATTGAGTCAGGGAAAACATATTGGTAGTTCATAATACATGAATCATAAGTAAAATCAAAGAACATGATCAGTAAGAGAATAACTTTGGTGGAATAATGTTTTTATACACATATTTATAAAAAATTATTTCCTTTGTTAATGATATATTATAATATTATCATAGTGGATTTGTTTAACACTAAATTCCATCATATGCATTGGAAAAGTTCAATACCAAGACTAACATTATATATGGTGTCCCTTACTGAACTATGTTCAATGCACATTCTAATACTTATTAAATCATAATATATAAATTTTTCCAAATTATTTGGATTAATATATAATTTTTATCCCAAATATCACATAATCATAATCCATTCATACGTGTTACAAAAAATCTAAAATCGTAAATCATAAATCATATCCCCTAGAAAGGAAATGAGATTTATAAATATTTAAAAAATTCATCATAACATATCCCATGAAGAATAATCAGGTATCATAAAAATCTAATCATCATTATAATAATCCATATAGATAAACAATAAATATGGTATCATTGGATTATATCCCTAGTAAATATTATGTAATATTTAATGATGTTATATTATATAAAAATTCCTTTAAAAGATAAATTCGGATATTTATTGGGGAAAATACCTTTCTCATCTTAAAATAACATATATGAAATATAAAATTTTCTAAACTCTTATGGAAAAAATTGTTGTAAAATAACCATTGAAACATGTAATGGAGGATTCGAATAATTAATTTCTAATGATGGAAGAAAATTACATTCATGCTGTGTATGATAAAATAATGATTATATTTACATTTTCAATAAAACAAAAATATACATCATTCTTGAAATGAATAAAGAATTCATTTATTATTTGTAAAAAACAAAATGATTGGTAAGAATTATTTTCAAAAATAGATGTATAATTTTTAAAAATTCTTAAAAAGATTATCATAATAAATGGTTATGTTAGTAAAGAGTTTTTAATTGAGGAGATAAGTAAATCATAATTTCATTAAAAAATTTCATTCGGTATATTGATTACATAATGAGAATTTATTGAATTAAAAACACATATTATTATAAAATAATCATAGTAGAATATAATTCATGTGATTCTTGTGGGATAGGTCATAAAATTTCATCATCTGTAAGTTAATCAAAATAATTCACAATAAACAATGATATTGTAACATAACATCATTACCTCATGGTCCAGTTTCATAAAAAGTTCTCTAACATCCTGTATAATAAATTTAAATTTAATTATAATAATATGTGATTATAATATATTTTCTTTAATTCAATATATGATTCAATTATATCATTTTAATAAAAATTTATTAATAAAAATTTATTTTAATAATCATTTTGAGGTGTAAATTAATTCTTTATTCATTAAAGTTTTTGTTCTGTAGTTTTGGTCCATGTAATTTGATCATAGACCCATCATCACCATAATGATAACCGTGATATAACTATCATATATGTTAAGTATATATATATATATATATATGTTTATATTCATCCTTAAAAGGTATATATATAAAAAATTACACTATTAATGGAGATAATAAGTCGTTATATGAATGAACTAGATATCCATTATCTAATGGTTTGAATAATATACAGGTACATAATACTTAAAAATTTCAAAACTATATTAATATGATAAATAAATTATAAATTTATTAAATCCATAATTAATACCATCTATTTAACATGGTTATGAAAAATTAATTACACTCCTACACAGAGGCAGTATGTCGTACACATAAAGGGGAGATAACTTTTTCTCCATAGGATATAAATAAGAAATATATTGGTTGTTCCTTAATAATAATAATAATAATAATAATAATTAAATATATTAAAAATTAATTCATTATTTAATAGTCGATACCAAGGATTAATAAGATGTTAAAAATAAATAAAAATAATTACCCTGACTAAAGAGACATAACTCTTTATTGAAAACCGTCTGTTGTCTTACACTTTACGACTTTAAAGAATGATCATTTAGAAAGAAAATAAGCTCCAAAATACGATGAAGGAAGCTATGATGATATTATATTTCTTATTGGGTGACATATATGACTAAAATATTTCTAATAATTAATGTAAAGATGTTATATTTTTAAGTGACTGGTGAGTAACTCTTTGAATTATTTAAGTATTAAATTAATATAAAATAATTTACAAAAAAATGTATAAAAATTGATATAATTTGAATATAATTAGATTATAGGTCTAATAAACTTTATATAACAAAATTTGGACAAAATTTTGTTATGTTTTTATCCTTATATCATAGTTTGAACAATATTTAACCCTTTTAAATGTTAAAATAATTAAAAAATTTCATCTTCGTAAGGTTCAAGAAAGATTTTATAAAATGAAAAGTGGCCAAATAACTGACCTTGAATTATATTTAAAACCATATATCATTATCATTTTAGAATATATAATATAAATTAATTTTAAATAATTTAATAATTTGATATATAATATAAAATATCATTTCAATCATTTTTAGATATACAGGGAATGCTATAATAAAACATTTAATTAATTCATTTAAAATTTTTCCATAATGAAATATATTTGAAAAAAATAAATATTTCATTGAAATTTATTCATTGAATTAAACTTATATGGAATTATATATTATTTTAAACTCTATATTTAGGCTTAACCCATTTGTTAACCAATTTTAACAGAAACCATAGAAATTAATTATTAAATATTAAAGGGATATAATTTTACTTATAAGGAAAAAAATTTCCTCTAAATGGAAAAAGATGATATTTTATTCCATTACTCGTAATAATTATATTATTTAAATATTTTTAATATTTTTAATGAATTTTATAAAATATATTTTACATGATATATTATTTGATTAATTTTAATAAATATTTGTATTATTTACAGATTAAAACAAAATAAAAACTATTGAATAGGAAAATAAAAAAATTACTCATATAAAATATATTATATTTATCATAAAAACTAATTTGATACATTAAATCATGCATAATATTACACTTTTTTTTAAAATAATTTATTTTACTTATTATTGTTTGCATGAGCAATTTATAGTTGTTGTGTAAGCTTTTTTGTAAATTATTTCATATTTTTTAAAAAAATTACATCATATAAATTAGTTAAAAAAGTTTAAAATAAAAAAATATTTAATTAAATACTAATATTTACAGATATATAAATCATGAAAATTACTTAATATTTTATTTTGATATTTCTAGCCTTACAGAATAATTAAAGAAACATTTGAATAATTCACTTTTTATATAACTCAAATTTTTTTATATATCCATCAAAATAATCAATAATTATTATTATTTAAAAAAATGTTTATATAGCACTTCATTATTCTCAAATATTATTTTTAACACATGAATGTTTATTTTCTAGTGCCCCATATCTAGTACGTCTACAGAGAATATTTTATTATTTTTCATGAAATAATTTACAATTTATTTGGTCTCAATTATTTTTTTTTATATTTAGATAATTTTTTCATGTATGTTTTTTCATAGTTTTCCAAAAAATTTATATCATATTTATGTCTTGGAGGCATCAT
This sequence comes from Viscum album, assembly GCA_963277665.1. Taxonomy (NCBI): domain Eukaryota; kingdom Viridiplantae; phylum Streptophyta; class Magnoliopsida; order Santalales; family Viscaceae; genus Viscum; species Viscum album. The sequence continues at coordinate 560,416,184 of OY728138.1, forward strand.
AGAAGATACCATATTTCACAAAAACTATGTTTTTACTATTCCCCAAGAATTTAATTTCATTAGAGAAACATCCAAAATTAATAATATGGAAAAATTGACATGATGAACAAAAATTCAATCCCAATTAATTAAATTAATTCTCATATGTGTCATAAATCATTTTTAATAAATATTTCAAAATATTTAATGGAAAACAAATATTTTTTGGAATTTTTCTTAAACAAATGAACATAATAAACTTATTTATAGATATGTTTCAACCATTATTAATTATATAACATTAAAATTAAAATTAATTATATTACATTTTGATAAAAATCAAGAAATAATGAGTTTTTTAGTGAAAATAAGGGACATTAAAAAAAGATATTTTTTAGTATTTATTGAAATGTCAGACATTCCAGAAAAATAACAACATTTATCCCTATGTTAATTTTTATATGGTTAAATAAAAAAACAATCCTTATTCAAAAAATTAAAATTTAAAAATTGATGGAAAATAATTTTAATATCATCATTCAAAATAAAATAAAATAAATATTTTATGAAAACATATTCTTTGAAAATAAAGATGATTTCACAAAAAAATTAAGTTCATATTTGATAAGAATTAATAGGTAATTTATATTTACTAAAAAATCGTACATTTATTTTCTAATGTATTTAACAATATTTGTAACCTCTAGTTCAATATCTAAGTTTTAATGGTAACATTTAAATAATTTTACTTTTATAATATATCTCTGGTAACAAAAGGATCAGTCTATCATGTAATTGATGCTACAAAACTTATTGTTCCATTAATTTTTTTTATGTTTGGAAATATGCATAATAAATAAAAGTTTGCCTAAAATTTTATATCAATTATAAATGGTTCAGTATTTTAAAATGCTTGTATTTAAAATAAAAATCATAAATATGGATGGCAAAACATTATTTGAGAAGGGGGTGTTGGTAACATAAAGGGCATATAAAATAACACATAATTGGGCTCCCATATAAGGATAAAATTGGTCGGATCTTAAATTATATATAAAGACGATAAAACTAACATATAAGGGATAATAGAGAGGGACAAATAACATGTTCATGGTAAAGTTAACATCCATAAAACCATAATTCAGTGAGTGATGAAAATAACAACCATTCATTAGAATTTACGATAAAGGGAAAATATTTTTATTTCAATTACATTATTTATTTTTATTTAATTGTAATAATTTTATCAATTTTTTGGGAATATATTAATTTACCATTATTATATTATTTCACTAAATGAATATTATAGATTAAATATTTTATTCTTGAAAAACTAATATTAACATTTAACAAATCATATGATCAAAAAAAGAATCAAATTTCTTTCATTATTTCTCTAACTATTTTACAAAACCCAAATGGAAAACATGAGTTATTTGATATAGATAAATATAACATGATAATAACTAAAACACCAGTAGTGACCCTCATTATTCAACATAATCCATCTATAAATAGTGACCCATATGATTCCTCTGAAACTCCTCCGACCAAATTCCATCACCAAAAATTAAAAATACTTTATTGTATTTATTAATATATATTTACATAAATTTAACCAAACTATTATCTCTATATTTTATCAATAAGACATAATATTTTATAAGAATAATGTATATTCCCTTATCGTATACTGATCAGAATATGGTAATCATTTCTATAATTATTATGGAGAAATAAAAAAGACATAATAAAATCAATTATGCTTCTATAAACATACACAATAAACATTCCTCAAAATATTTCTACCAAATTTTTTAAATATTACTATATTGTGTACTTAACATTAACAACCCAGTCACCAAACCAGTTTTCAATCTTATGATTATATAAATATGATATATTCCAAAAATATAATAGCTATTTTATCCCAAAAAAATAATTAACTTATCATAAATGATTCCATTGACCTTAATGGTTGTAAATAAATTTTAAATTTATCCGAGAAAATAAAAAATCTGTATTTGTTAATTAATAATTTAAATAATCATATAGTAAAATTTCCGTTGTATTCTCATAAATGTCACCCAAAACATCATCAATAATATTAATCTCCCATTACATAAAACCTAAAATAATAAACAATTTATTTAATATTAGGATCAATATTATAATAATCTAACCAAGTCACTTTATGTTCATCTCATTTCACTAGGGAATATCCCAGGTTTCAATTGGTTATATTTTATCATTCATCATAATGGTTCAAAATGAAAATTTTAATTAACATAAGAACATATTCCAAGGTTATCGATTCCGAAGAATATTAATAGTTCACTCACCGTTCCCCAGGATGATGGTTGAAATATACTTGACCAAATATTTTTTGGGTAATTACCTCTAGATGGATCTATTTCAAAACAAAATCTACATATAGTATTAATATTGGGATTTATTTCATGGAAAATCACACAATTATTATCTTACTATAAACATTATTATATTATAATATAATTACACATAACCTCATAGTTAGTAATAATGTTATCTAGCCTAATATATGATTTCCTAAATATGGTTCAACAATATCCCACAATACATTCCCTGATTCAAACCATAGAGAATCATATTTTACATGTATAAATACCACATAATTTTAGATAAGTATTAGATACCATCCATTCCAATCCACTCCAAAACCATACAGATTTATTGTTATTAGGAACTTATATAGAAATATAAAACATTTTCATTAGAGATATACATTATCTCCCACCTAGTTATTAAAAACTAGAAACCCTCTTAGACATGTCATTCATTTAAATAATTATTTATATCTCGAGGAACGAAAACATAAGAAATGGTGTTAATGGATTCTTAGTAAGGTTAAGAAAGGGAGATACCAATGATCACCTAAGAATTTCCTATGCATAACTATATGAAAACATGATATTTATGATAATCGATACTTAAACAATTATTCATGATTTAATATATAAAATAACATATAATACAATCCCAAAATATCACTTTTCAAAACATTTTATGTAATATGACACATAACACCGTAATCTAAAATAGTGATACTATTTTTTTAATATTATAACATGGCCTTAAAATCCTTTGATATTCAAAACTGAAATGGATAACATGGGAACATAGATAATAAAGGGGTGAGCAATAAATTATAGTAAATATAATAAAAACATGATAAACATAACACATATTAGTCAAGAGGAATATAAGGGGTAAATAAAAGTCATTATAATCATAAACATAATCATTGAAGCATGACATGAGATGACAACATTAAGGAAACATAGGAATGTGGATACAACATAAAATAGGATTTCATAATAATATGTCAATTCTAATCATAGAGACATCATAACATACTATTACTTGGATAACCTCATATTCACCACAAATTTTATATCATGAGTAAAAAAAATTACCCAATTCATTGGAAGGCTGTAGAATTCTGGTCCCAACCGTAACATGAATATCATGTGCATGAATTTGTGTTCCATGTAGTTCATAAAAAATATTAATATATTTTATCACATGTCATTAAATTATTTAGTTGTTTATGTTATATACATGGAGGAAACCAATAAATGAAGTAATGTAAATTCTATAGGAACACCCCTTAGTATAAATAAGGATCATTATTCATAACATAATTGTTTGAATTAGAAAATCATGGGATAATTTTTGCAGTATAATATATATCTATAAATATTTGTCGAAGGGTTTGATGACATTGAAATTTTTTCTCTAATTATATTGAAATAAGAATTATAGTAAATGGATGTGGGAAAACATATTGCAACAAAAAAGAAAATCAAAAGGCAGTACTCAATGAAAATTCTTGATCAAACAGGAGGGGAGTGACTACCAATATTTCAAACATAGATACCAAAAAGTTAAATGTTATTAAAATAGGAGATTAATGATATATAATTCATGTTAAATTATTTTTAAAGTAGATATATATTTATATTGGCTTTAAAACACACTCAATTAAAATTATAAAGGTTAGATACATAGATTGTTACTGAAGAGAAAAGATGAGGAAGAAATATCGACCCTTGGGAGAGAAATTCTAAAAGAATTTGAGGGTCTTACTATGTGTTTGAGAACGCCATGAGATATATTTATAGATGTGTAGGTAGATTATATTCTTTATCAATATGTTTTTGTTACAAAAAAGTATAAATATGGATGGGTATTTATTACAAGGGAGAGGGGAAAAATTTATTCATTTTAAACCTATGTTTTTGAAATATATATATTAAAATAAAAAAAACTATTTCTTATAGTTTTCCCCCTTTTTACCAAATATGTTTTGTCTTCAAATATTTTAAAGGATTATTAATCAAATAATTAAAATTAATACCATTGGTAATGTAAAAACACCAAATATAGTAACCCATAAACGACATCTACACTTTCACAATGACATAGATACAATTTTTCAAATATATAAGTAATAATAAATTTAACTGTATTACAGATACATATACATATGTGATACCATTTTTTAATTGAGGATAAAATGTAACATGTAGTAGTGTAAATTATTTGGCATCCTTGAACATATTCCATGAATTATTCATCATATCATGGGGAAAGAAAACAAAATATAGGTGAGCTAAAATGAATAGAAATGGATTGATATGAGAGAATCTATAATAAATATAAATAGAATAAATAAAATTTAAAGGGAAATTACACATGACTAATTCCTTTTAATCAATAAATTTATAAAAATAATATGAAAGGAACAAATTATGATCAAATAATTCCATATAAATAATCACATTATATTAAATCAAATCCAAGGACCATATCTAAAATTAATCACATTGATAATAAAAAAATTATAAATTATGGAAATGATTAATAGTTGAGTTCATGATCTTAGACATCATGATATCTATACCATTATGGCCATACACCATTGATGTTCAAAATTATTGGAAAAATCCATATAATTTCTCCAACTAATTTTCCTAGTGTGAATTTCGATTCATCGAGGTGATATGTAATTCTAAACCCAACCTATCACTACATATACAAATAATTCCTCATATATGAATGATTGATTTAATTAATAAACAATAATCATTATCCAAACATTTCTACATTAAATAATGAATATGAATTATCAGTATTTTCCTAGTTAATAAAATAACATTCAATGTAAAACAACTTTAGAAAAATGGTTTAATAAATAATAATAAACATGAAAAATAATATTAATATCTAATGGAAATTTAAAAACTAATTAACAATGGTAAAAATCCAGTTACTGTCGTAAGATAATGTTTAAAACAATAACATTGATCACAATATTATAGGTGACCATCAGTTTATCAAGTATATAGGATTCCTAATAAAATTATATCCTCTATAAAAATAAATGGAATGTAAGTGAAAATTTAAAATAAGAGTTCAAATAGGATTCATATTTATAAAACCAATGAAAAAATTAAGAGAATATGAATTTTAAAAAACAGTTATAGCTTCATTAAGTTCTTTTATTTCTATGATTACAAAAAAACTTCCTTTTGAATTTTTGTAAAGAAATTAAAAAAACTCAATATAAGAAAACAGTTAAATTAGTCCTTTCAAAATTAATTATAAATGTAAAGTAGAAAACAAAATGTAATTAATAAATCATTTGTGTAATTAGAATGGAATAATGTAAATCAATTTTAAAAAACTTGAACATAGATGAATAATATATCCATTTGAAAGAGAGAAAAAATATGTTTTCATTTTAAAATGCTATTTTCTTGATTCATGTTTCAAATAGAGTAAAAGTTGGAAAAATACTATAATGTCATGATCGTTCCCTCGGGGCCCAAATCGTGACTACCCCAAGCCTGCCTTCCATAGGCCAGGGGATGGAGAGTAGAACCAAAGGTGTGATTCCCTAAAACTAGGAAGGCATTACCTTTATAAATCGTAAACACACACTACCAGAAAACAAGCGGAAGCAAACACTAAGTAAAAGCTATATAACAAGTGAACTGAAAGTAAAGGGGGCCAGAATAAAAGACCAATAGTAAAGTACAAGGTAAGGACAAATATGTACAACTAAAAAGAAAAATAGATGAAAGGTTTCTAGCAACTCTTGGATCATCCACCACAGATCCTACCTGAAGGGAAGGTAGAGATAGCCTCCTCAGTGCTCCAGGTCTGGGCGACTGCTCCGGGAAATGACTTGTCGTGAGGTCTACATCCAGGTACCATCCATTCCTCGTACACTATACCTCGGTCAGCACTTTCCATTGTCTGCATCCAGCACAATGAGGTGCGAGCATAGCCCTTGCAAGGGTGAGTATAACGATACTCAGTTGGGACCCGGAGACCCTCAAGGTCTCACAAAATCCAACAAAGATAAACCACAAAGTATGATTCCAACGGATAGCCATTACTTAGTTATATGACCATACATAAACCTATGATATCGAATAACCCATCTCAATCATGAGGATAACACAAAAGACATTGACTCAGCTAATACCTGGATTTTCATTAACAAAACTACGGCTGCGGGAGAACTCCTCCTCTGTTGAGTACAGTGGCCCTGTCATGACTCTGAGGCGCTACTCACTGACCTTAGACTGCTGAGGTACTCCTCCTGTCGAGTACTGCGGGTCTGCATCCTTAAACAGTGGAACTCCTCCACCATGGGTCTGTCGCCTAACACAGTAGTGATCCCCACTGGGCTACTCTAGTCACTCTGAAATGAATTGGTCAAGCAGTAGTCAGGTCTTAGCCAGCTACTAGGTCTCCGTACTCTGCTCGCTCGTCTCCGGGAGGGTCTTCTCCATGAGCTACAAGCCGATACTACAAGTGTCACAAAGTCTCACGATGAAGTATCTTAAGGATCCTCCACATCATAAAGGTCTCAAAGCAACATACGGGTTTTCAATTGGTTGACATGTATGTTAGTTATGAGAATTTTAGTCCCGGGGGCCCAGTTGGATTTGTGTACGATCCAACCAGACCGTGAATCAACTATACCCCAAAATCTAGTGGGGTATACTCAAAGGGACGAATATCCTCCAAGAATACTGGCACCACTGACGGTTCGTCAAATGGGCGTCCAGTGCCAAAGATATGGCCCTTGAAAATAAAGTGAGTGTAATGGGTCTGGGTCTGGTCCAACCCAATCGGACTGAACTGGCCCAACCCAGTCTGGGTCAACCTGGTCTGGGTCAACCCGGACTAACTTGTTGGGTCTAACCCGACATGTTCAGCGGGTCAGTCTGCTTAGTTCGGCCCAGTCCACTCGACCAAGCCCAACGGACTCCGTGGACCATTCGGGCTGAAAGTCTCCACATGGGTGACTCAGCACGAAGGCCAATGGTATGTTCGGTAGGTACTTCGAGGGGCGCGTCTTAAGAGGCTTGGCCCGAGAGGCCAACGGCAGGCCACGGGTGCGCCGTGAAGGGTGCGGGGGCACGCGGGTAGGGGGCCGAGGTGGGCAGGGCACCAGGACGCACATGGTAGGGCGTTCTGGGTGCCGGAAGACACGGGTGGGGGGGGGGGTTATAGCAGGTGGATGGGGCACCAGGGGGTGCCGGCCAGGCAGCCTGGGCACCAGGCAGGCGACCAGGGAACCGGGCAGAGGGCAGGGTGCACCGGCGGCGTGGGGGCACGCTGGCAAGGCGCCAGCGAGCCGAGCAGGTTGTGGTTTCGGCCTGAGCGCTTTCCGGGCAGGGAACGGGTAGGCTGGTCGGGCGCCGCTCAACCGACAGAGTGGTTCGTGGAGGCTGTGGGTAGGGTGACCTTTATTCACAGTCTTCACCGCTATCGCCTCATTTCAAAGCTGTTGTTACTTCGTCATCGACTCAAGGATCCAAAACCATAAAGGTTACGGAGGGTTCGGGTCGTGTTCCTTTGGCCCGAACCCTCATCATTAGAATGATAGAAAGCGGCTCATGACGTTGATTCAATGTAGATGATAAAGTGTTAAACAACATAAAACACACCCCTACAATTTTAAATTTCAGGCGTTCATTTATCTTTGGGGAAGACATGGTTTTCATCGTTCGTCGTACACTTCCACATCCGAGCCCGTGCGTCGGTCCATTGACAACGAAGAGAAAGTAATAAGGGTCGTGGAAGAGATCCCACATCAGAAGGGTGGTTCGGAGGAAGAAGCCGAGGAAGAAGCATCGTTATTGGCATCTTCACATTCTTTATTGGATAAATCTATTCTCCCAATCTCTCCACTAAAGAGAGAATAAACGTGCCAAAATAATATATTTTAATCTATAATTCCCTTGGCATGAATTAATTTTGTGGGCCCCTCATAATTAAGTTCATGTCATTGGCAAAATTATTCGAAATTCAAAAAAAAAAGTGGAGAGGCTCCACCGAATTACTTTCACGATAGGTTGGCATATTATTTTGGGGGAGTTTCGAGGGGGTTAGAGACCCGGGTGGTCCCCACCTAATTAAAAATGAAGAGGGTCAAGGGTGTTTCCTTCAATTAATTGGGGGTTTTGGGGAGGTTTTATCCTCCTCCATTAAGAGGGGAGTTATAGTCCAAGAGGATCTCCCTCATTAACGAGAGAGAGTTGAGAGGTTTCCTCCCATACCATTAAATTTGGGGCGGGGGGGGGGGGGGGGTTAAGCCCAGTGTGGACCCCACATCAAATCCTCTCATGGGAGGTTATGATTCATAGGTGGTCCCCACCCCAATTATCCTCCCATGGGAGGTTTGGGTGTGGGGGTCCCACCACCAACTCCCATGTGGGCCTTTAACCAACATTACCACATGGAGGGGGTTCAACAAAAATAAAATAATTTCCAACTTATTTTATTTTATTAATCCACATGGAACCCAAAAACCAACTCTCATACCTGATCATCTGTTGTTGAGGTGAAAGTCTTCTTAAGTGAAAACTGGTAGTGTAAGTTCAATGGTGCCCTCTGATTTCAGTTCTGAGCACCCATTCAAAATTTATAAAAACCCGCTCAAACGTTTACTGAACTTACCCAGAAAAACATCAAAAATTTATTTCGGGAACACCGGGCCTCGGAATCAAGCACTGTCTGAAACTGTGGACTTGTAAAATTTCCTTGTATTTAAAAAAATCCACGGGAATTCTAGGTCTTTACATTCTCCCCACCTCAGGGTTGTACATCCCCGTAAGCTACAACTCACACTAAGGGAACAAAAGGGGGTACTAAGCATATATATGAGCCTCCTACTCCTATGATCTCTCCTAGAGGTTCCCATGATGCTAGTGAACGCACACCATAGGAATCGACCATCTGCACAAGACCCGCTTCTGTTGATCTGCAATCTCTACTACATCCTCTGTGATAGTCGCCCCGTTATGGATGTCCAGCTCCCCATGGTCGATGATGTGGGAAGGGTCGTGCACGTATCTCCTCGGTAGGGATATGATGAAGACATCGTGAACCTCGTGCAACTGAAGTGGTAGAGCTCAGAAGAAATCCACCTCGCCTACTCTACTGAGAACCAGGAAAGGACCGATAAACCTTGGAGATAACTTTCCATCTCGGCCAAATCTCTGTAGGCCTCGTCAAGGTGAGACCCTTAAGTAGGCGTGGTCGCTATCCTCGAACTCCAGAGGTCTCCGTCTCCTATCAGCATAAGACTTCTCCCCACTCTGTGCAGTGTTCATCCGCTCCTGGATGATCTGCACCTTTTCCATGCTAGCTCGTACCATCTCTAGTCCCACTAGTGCTGACTCCCCTGGGTCTGTCTAGTATAGTGGAGATCTGCAATGTCTGCCATAAAAGGACTCAAAAGGTTCCATCCCTATGGTGGAGTGATATATGTTGATGTAGGAAAACTCCACAAAAGGCAAGTGGTTCTCCCAGCTGCATCTAATGTCAAGGAAACAAGCACGAAGCATTTTCTCGAGGGGCTGGTTGGTCCTCTCGGTCTGACCATCAGTCTGAGGATGGAAAGCGGTGCCCAAGGGAAGCTATGTCCCTAATTCTCCCTACAACCCCTTACATAGCCGAGAAGTAAATCATGCATCATGGTCGGAGACAATAGAAGATGGTACTACATGAAATTTTACTATCTCCTGCACATAGAGGTGTCCCAATCTCTTAACTAAGCCCTTCTCTATGATTTGTAGGAAGTGGGACGACTTGGTGAGTTGGTCGATGATCACACATATCGAGTCGTGACCTCTGGATGTACATGGGAGAACCATCACGAATTCCATGAATATCCCATTCCTCTTCATCACTGGGACCTCTAAGGGATTAACCAAGCGTTCTGGGACCTGGTGCTCTACCTTCATTTGCTGACAAGTCAGGCACCATGAGACAAACTCTACTACCACCTTTTTTCATACCTGGACACTAATGCTGTTGTCTAAGGTCCTAGTACATATTCTCCACTCCTGGATGTACTGCTCGAGGGGATGTGTGGAACTCCATGAACACCTCCACCTGAAGTGCAACTGGTACCATGGTACGTCCTCTGAAGAGGATGACATGCTCCCCACCATCACAAAATCCATCAGGTGCCTGCCCTGTGGATATCTCAACACGTCGCGTCTCACAGTCAGCATCCCCAAGCTTCGCCTCCCTGACTCGCTGAAGAAGTGGGGGAGTGACTGTAAGAGACTACAGATAGGCTTCTCCATCCCTATCCACAAAGGATATCTTAAATGAAACCATCTTTTCTGTCACCTCTCCTAGCAGTTGAATTCCTGATCTCCTGTTGAGTGCATCTGCTACTACGTTCCCCTTCTCAAGAGTATAGACTATCTCTAATTCACAGTCCTGGAAGAACTCAAGCCACTACCGCTATCATAGGTTCATGTCCTTCTTGGAGAAGATATACCTAAGATTCTTGTGATCAGAGTACGCGGTAAAACATTCTCCCATAAGTTAGTGTCGCCATACCTTTAAGTAAAAGACCACAGCTGCTAACTACATGTCATTGGTAGCATAGTTCTTCTCAAATCATCTCAGCTTCCGAGAACCATATGCGATCACTGCTTGCTCCTGCATCAGGACACACCCAAGTTCGGTCATTGATGTGTCTTAGGAGACTACATACCCTATTCCTTCCTCTGGAAGCCTCAAGATTGGGGAACTAGTCGGCCTCTGCCTCCTCTCCTAGAAGCTCTGATAATATCTATCCGACCACACAAAGGGTTGTACCTTCTTTGTCAAGGATGAAAGTGGTGCTGCAAAACTGGAGAACTATGGAATGAATCTGCAGTAGTATCCAGCCAAACCCATAAAACTCCATACCTCCGTCACGTTCCTGGGTGTCTCCCACACATGTACCAGCTCAATCATTGATGGATCCACTACAAATCCAGCCTCCGAGATGATGTGTCCCAAAAATTGAACCTCTCGAATCCAAAACTGTCACATAGAGTGATTACCATAAATCTAGTGCTCTCGGAGTGTGTCTAGTACTACATGAATATGGTAGGCATGCTCTTCCTCAGTAATCGAGTAGATCGGTATGTCGTCGATGAAGACTATGACAAAGATATCAAGGTATGGCTAGAAGATCCTTTTCATGAGACTCATGAACACTGCTGGAGCATTGGTTACACCGAAGGGCATGAAAAAGAACTCGTTGTGGCCGTACCGACACCTGAAGGCCGCCTTCTACACATCCTCATCTCAAAATCTTAGTTGGTGATAGCCCGATCTGAGGTCTATCTTCGAGAAAAATTGTGCTCCCTTAAACTGATCAAAGTGGTCATCAATCCATGGGAGTAGGCACTTGTTCTTCATAGTCACACTGATTCAGGCGACGGTATTCGATAAAGAGCCTCAAGCTCCCATCAGCCTTCTAGGCAAACAGAATCGGGGCTGCCCAGGGAGAAAATCTGGGGCGGATGAATCCCTTCTCTTACAAGTCCTCCAGTTGTACCTGCAACTCATGAAGCTTATCGGGAGCCATCCGTTATGCTGGAGTAGATATCGATGTCATCCAGGGGTATATGTCAATGTATAATTCCACCTCTCTGCGAGGAGTTAGTCTTGGAACATCGTCAGAGAAAACATCCGAGTATTGGTCCACCACTAGAGGATAAGTCGGACTCTCCACATCAACTTATTTTAGCGTAAGGCAATCCAACTGTTGATTGATAAGCTGCACCCTCCTCCATGTAAGTCTATCTTGTGTTTCAAAGGGTCCCTTCTCACCGGTGAAGGTAAACCTAGTCCCATCTGTGCGGACACACCGCACTTTTCACCTAATACAGTCGATCTGAGCATGGACTGTAGATAACTATTCCATACCCAATATGACGTCGTATGTCCTGGACGCTGCTACTAGAAGATCCCATCCAAATCTCTCACTTCCTAGTGTAAGCTCGCACGGCCGGCACCAGTGCGTGATCATCAAATCAGATCCCGTAGGAGTCTCTAGCCGTAAGGATCAAAAAAACTACTCCTTCGGAATCTCCGAGCTCCAAACGATGGAAGTGGAAATGAAAGAGTGACTAGAACCTGCGTCTACAAGAACTGATGCTTAGGTGGATTAGACACAGATCATACATCGAATCATCTCCAGAGCGCCATGATCGTAGGTCTCAACTTCCTGAAGTTGTGCACTTCCCTATCCACCCACTCCCTGTGGTCGGGGTGGACCTCCTGGTGGTTGTGGTGAAAAAACCTCATAACGTCGTCCACCGCCAGCTGCACGGAAAGCTCCTATACCACGTTCGCCTCCGCCCTGTGGATAGACTCGATAAAATCTCTCCCTCTACCTGGGAGGTCCCTCAATTGACCGTTGATCGTATGTGTGGAGGGTCGGATAGTCACAAGCCATGTGACCCTATCCACCACATGAGTAACACTTCCTGACATGTCTAGATCTTTCTCCACTATGGGTTCCCCACACTATCGATCCTTTGTTGTGCAGTTGACCACATAAAGGTCTGGTCCTCTTAGACCTATGCTTCATCTGTCTACGGACAGTTGCAGAAGACTCTGCTGCTTGTCGGCTAGTAGTGGGTCTCGCTGCTGGAGACTACTCAGCAAGGAAACTCTCCACTAGGAGGGCTGGATCTAACACCCCCATCAGTGTTGGGTTGCTATGTGAGATAAATGAATATATGAACTATATCCCAAGTCCCTACTCAAAGGTCCAAGCTTTGAAGAACAGGTCCCGTACCATATAAATGGAGTAGCATGAGAGGTCGGTGAACCTCGATGAGTACTGTGAAACCATCATTCTACCCTACTGTATATGCAGTAGCTACTGTATCTGCACCGCTCGAAGGGTTGCTGGTACTATCTCCACCTAAAATAGGCTCTTGAAGTCTTCCAAGAGCATCGTTTCCTTGTCGTGGACCAAAAGCATTAGGCTCCACCATCTGCTGCTACTTCATGAAGGAGGAGGGCATGAAGGATCACCATAATGTCTGCTGGTGTCCCTACTATCTTGAAAGCTCTAACCACAGCCTCCAGCCAATCCTCAGTCACCTGTGGGTCCGTATCTCCCCAGAACATTGGTGGCCTCTGGCGTTGGAACTCATGCAACGCTCTCACGTGGCGTGCATCGTCTGCTGCTGGTGATGGTGGCATTGGTGTCCCAACAGGGAGTAGTACCGCTGGTTCCTCAATTAGAAGAGGGACCTGTACTAAGGCCTCGTCACTCAGTGGGTTGTCCGTACGTAGAACACTCGGGGCTCTTTCTAGTCATCCCTGGGGAGGCATCGTGAAAGAAACAGATGTGACATGGTTAGAAGACTATACCTGGTGAGCTGACCTGGTATGAGGTGACATAATGAAAACTTTTTGACACACACACGCAATCAGTGTTTTCATGCACTGAGTCAGAAATCATAAGTTAGGGTCATGGTGTATGGATACTTTAGCCGCCCACACCAAAATGGGACTCCCTGAACTGAATACCACACTTAGTACCCTTAACATTATTGCTTCACCGAAAAGAAATATTAGAGTCCTAAGGTTTGTGGTAGAACCGAAAACCTAGGATACTAATTTGTCATGACATGTCCCCCGGGCCCTAATTGTGACTTCCCCAAGCCCGCCTTCCATATGCTAGGGGCTGGCGACTAGCACCAAACATGTGATTTCCTAAAACTGGGAAGACATTGCCTTTATAAATCATAAACACACACAACCATAGTACAAGCGGTAGCAAACACTATGTAAAACCTGTATAAATAGTGTACTAAAAGTAAAGGCGGATAAAATACAACCCCAACAGTAAATTACAAGGAAAGGAAAAATAGGTACAACTAAAAATACAAACAACTTAAAGGTGTCTAAAAGCTCCAGGAACGTCCACCACAGATCCTACTTGAAGGGTAGGTACAGATAACCTCCTCAGTTCTCCACATCTGTATGAATCCTCCGGGGCCCGAATCGTCGTGAGGTCCACCTCCAGGTACCATCCAGTACTTGTACACTCTAGCTCGGTCAGTTCTGTCGGTCGTCTGTATCCAACACAATGAGGTGCGGGCAGAACCCATCCAGGGGTGAGTATAACGATACTTAGTAGGGACCCCGACACCCTCATGGTCTCACATAATCCATCAAGGATAAACCACAAAGTATGATTTCAACGGATAACCATTACTTATGTATAATCCCATACATATACCTAAGTTATCAAGTAACCCATCTCAATCATGAGAAAAACACAAAGGTCATTGACCCAGCTCAAACTAGGATTTTCATTAACGAAACCATGGTTGTTGAAGAACTCCTCCTCCTTCGAGTAGAGTGGCCTTGTCACGACTCTGAGGCGCTACTCACTAACCCTTGACTGCTGAGGTACTCCTCCTGTCGAGTACCATTTGATAGCTACATCACATAGAGATTCTTCCCACTTCGGGTCTGCCGCCTCACACAGTAGTGCTCCCCCTAATAGCTTACAGAGGTACTCCTCCTATCAAGTACCATGGTTCTGCTGCCTCACAAATTGGCGCTCATCCTCCAAATGGTTTTTCGCCTCGCACAATAGCGATCCTCACTGGGCTAGTCGAGTCACTATGAAACGAATCTGTTAAGCAGTCTTCAGGTCTCATCCAGCTACTAGGTCTCCGTAATCTTCTTTCTCATCTCTAGGATGGTCTGCTACACGAGCTACAAGCTGATAATCCAAGTGTCACAAAGTCCCATGAAAAAGTATTTCAATGGTCTTCCATGTCATAAGGGTCTCTATGTAATAGACGGTGCATTAATCGGACGACCAGTCTGTTATTTATTATAATTTTAGTCCCGGGGTCCCGGTTGGATTCATGTATGAACCAACCAGACTTTGACTCAACTCTACCTCGAACTCTAGTTGGGTACACTCAAAGGGACAACTATTCTCCAAGAATATCAGCGCCATTGATGGTTCATTAAACATACGTCTTGTGCCAAAGATATGGCCCAAGAATGTAAAGGGAGCGGTATGGGCCTGGGTTCGGTCTGACCCAGTTGGACCGACACGACTCAACCCAGTCTGGGTCAAACTGGTGTCAGTTGACACAGAATGAATTGTTGGTCTGACAGAGCCCGTTGGGTGGGTCAGTCTGCTTAGTTCCGCCCAGTCTGCTGCGCCATGCCCAGCGGACTGCATGGACATTTGGGCCAAAAGTCGCCATGTGGGTGACTTGGCACAAAGTCCAGTGGCATGTTTGGCCAGATCCACTAGGGTCGAGGCTCAGGTGGCATGGCCCGAGAGGCCGAAGGCATGAAACGCGGGGAACGAGTAGTCCACGGGTGCACTGGGAAGGGCGCGGTACGGCGTAGGGGCACCGGGCAGGGCGCCGGGGCACGCGGGTAGGGCACCGGGGTGCGCGGGAAGGGCGCCATGATACTCCGAGAAGGGCGGCCTTGGAATGGTGGTATCGAGTAGGAAAGAGGCACGCTGGCACCATGGAGGATGCACGAGAAGGGTGTCGGTGGGCCGGGCAGTCCGTGGTGTTGGATGGGGCGCGCGCGGGGCAGCGCGCAGGTAGGCTGGTCGGGCGTCGCTCAACAGGCGGTGCGGTTCGCGGAGGCCGTGGGTAGAATGACTTTTATTCGTCGTCTTCGTCGCCATTTCCTAATATCCATGTCGTCATTACTTCATCGTCGACTCAAGGTTCCAAAAACATAATGGTTGTGGAGGGGTCAGGTCGGGTTCGTTTCACCCGAACCCTCCATGTTAGAACGATAGCAAGCAGCTCATGAAGTTGATGCAACGTGAGAGGATAAAGAATTAAACAACATAAAACACACCCCTACCTTTTTAAATGTCAAGAATTTTTTCATCACATAGAAAGATTATTTTGTTGTTGTTCGCCATACGCTTCCACTTCTGAGATCATGCATCAGTCCGTTGACGAAGAATAGGAAGGAAGAAGGGTCGTCGAAGAGATCCCACGTTGGAAGGGGGTTCCGAGGAAGAATCCGAGGAAGAAGCGTCAGCATCGGTGTCTTCACGTTCTCAATTGGATAATTATATACTCCCAAGCTCCCCACTATGGAGAGAATATATGTTCCAAAATAAAAGATGTTAATCTATTATGCCCATTTCCATGAATTAATTATGTGGTCCCCACTTAATTATGTTAATGTCGTTGGCACAATTATTTGAAATTCAAAAAAAGGGGAGAGGCTCCACCAAATTAATTGCACGAGAGGTTGGAATATTAAATTTGGGGAGTTTAGAGAGGGTTAGAGGCCCGGGTGTCCCCACCTAATTAAACATGAAGAGGGTCAAGGGTGTTTCCTTCAATTAATTGGGGGTTTTGGGGAGGTTTTATCCTCCTCCATTAAGAGGGCAGTTATAGTCCAAGAGGATCTCCCACATTAATGAGGGAGAGATGAGAGTTTTCCTCCCCTCCCATTAAATTGGGTGTTATGCCCCGTGTGGACTCCACGTCATAACCTCTCGTGGGAGGTTATGCTGCTCGGGTGGTCCCCACCCCAATTATCTTACCATGGGAGTTTAGGGTGTGGTGGTCCCACCACCAACTCCCATGTGGTGCTTTTAACCAACTTTACCACATGCGGTGGGTTCAAAAAATAAAATAAAATAAGTTTTCCCTTATTTTATTTTATTAATCCACATGAATCCCAAAAACCAACTCTCATACCCGATCATCCGCAGTCGAGGTGAAAGTTTTCTTAAGAGAAAACTGGCCTTGTGAGTTCAACAGTGCCCTTATATTTCAATTCCTAGCACCCGTTCAAAATTAAAAAATACCCACCCATACGTTTACTAAACGTACCCAAAAAAGACTCCAGAAATTGATTGTGGGCACACCGGGCCTCAGAATCAAGGGCCATCAGAATCTTCGGACTCGTAAAATTCCCTAGTTTAAAAAAAATTCCATGGTAATTCCAGGTCGTTATGAATTACCTCGTTAAATTTCTAGTGAATAATATTATTATTTTTTCATTTTATGGATAAATGATCATCCTCATTCAATTGAAATAAAATAAATCCCAAAATAAATAAGATATAAAATAGATTATTACCTCTTTGGTACATTTAAATTGTAACCCTTTGAAATAATAGACATAAATGAAAACATAATAAAAATAAATAAATAGTTAGTAATTTTATATTCTTCAATTTCATAGTATATATATCACCTAAAATTTAATAATTACTTATAACAATTATGTCTTAATGGAATGAAAATTAAGATGAAATCCCTTAGCTCATGATTTAGTTTAATTGAATGTGATTTAAACTATTATATAATGGTTCAAAAAAAGAATAATGTAATACCAAAACAAAATTAGTATTTATAAAATCATATATGATTCTATTATTACATATTACCATGCATTAGTTATTAATATTTCATTATTACCATTATTACAGGTGTTAACTTTTTCATTTTATAAATCTTGTTTTGTTGCATAAGTCACAATTATTATGCACAGGATATCGATACAAAATAGAATCAATGATATTACATTTTTAAATATCACATTTATTCATTATATATCATTTTATAACTAGTCAATAATGCTTTTCATGGAAAATTAATGGATTCACTTCATGAAGTTGGTAGTTCATACATAGGCACGAGCGACGATATCATTCCCTTATTGGGTGAATGGGTAAGAAAGTGAATGTTATATTAATTATAGTTAATTAATATAATGTTATATGTATCATTTATATTTATTATTTATATAATTATGACTGTCCATGTGTTTTGATGATGAAAAACATGTTACATTGATTCGTAAGGTTGTTTTCTGCCATGCACATGATTGATGATATTATTTTAATTTTGAGGTATGGGGAGATGCAGAAATATTATTCTATAAAAAATTAAAATATAATTATAAAGGAGATAATTTATTTATATTTATTTTTTAAGACACAATTAATGTTGTAAGAAAATAATTAAAACAGGATGGATATTTGGGAATAAAATTACATTCACTTATAAGAACTTCCTTTAGGTATATTATTAAGGACCCCAAGGATTTTCATTTTGGAATTCCAAAACATCTAGAATGTGGATACAGATGATGATGTGATACATTGGTAGTGTTTTTTATATCAATATGGATTGAGAGGATTGAATAATTTAGGTAGGTGGTTCCCTTTTATAAGTGGGGGAGGGGACCTTCTTATAAACAACATGGATAGTTTCCGAAATAATAAAAAATGACAAATACATTATATGGTAAAATGATCCCAAAATGAACTTATATTCTATATTAGGATAGGATAAGTATTAAATATGGCTATAAAATAGGATTTTGATAAGTTTTTTTAGAAACATACACTTATACTTGGGTTTAAACCCCTTCGTAACCCTGTTTTAAACATAACGATGGTAATTAACTGATACTATTTTCCATATTCATTATTAATAAAAAATAATTTAAACTTATTACATAATATTAAATTTAAGTACTCAAAATATTTCATCTGATTTAGTAAATTCAATTCATATATGTGAATAAAATTTAATTTAAAAATAATCACATAAAATGTGTTGAAGATAAGTTTTTTTGATAGTTCATTTTTCGATAATAGGATGATATTATATTAACTATAATATTTTAATCTGTATTATATAAATTAAAATGTATATATGTATATATATTGTATATAAATTTAATTTAAATCATTCTTCATTAAATATAAATTTATCTATTTAATATGTAATTATGTTTCCCAATTTGAAACAAAAATATTTTTTATGAAAATATAATTATCTAAATAATACCCCTTTGACCTAAAAATGACCTTATATTTATTTCTATAAAATTTATAGTTGATTAATTTTAAGTACAAAAATTATTAAAAATTGTTATATATTATAGGGGTTGATAAATACCAATCCTAAAATTACTCATAAAAGCACATGTATAAGGAAAATTTTAGAAAATTAATTCTATGAATAATTTTAACATATTAATTAAAAAAATGCTCACCAAAAAATTATAATTTGTTTCCACTAAAATATTAAAATGCTAATTGTATTATATTTTTATTAAAATATAATGTTTATATCCTATAATTGACTCCGGATCGCCATATTCTTCCCTCCCATAAAAGTAACATCCTCAAAATTTTCAAATATTTTACCTTATCAAAAATGAGGGTGAATATTCTTTATAACATCATCATGTTATCTCATTATTTTATCCATTTTATGATTCCTCTAATGTTAATTTATTTGTCAATTCATCCAATTCTTCAATACATTCTCTTTGGTGTTAAGAATATGGATGATAACTTGAATGGAATCCATTATTAAAATATTTTGAACGTATCAATGCTAGTAACTTTCCAAACCAATGAAACAAACTGCCTCAGTTATGTTAATTGGGTTAACAAATTATATAAATTCATTTTCCATTATATGATTTGATGAAATTTAATTCATGGAGAAAATATGAATAGGAATAGAAACTTCCTAATTCCAAATTTCACACTTTATTAAATTTCCAAAATAACTATTTTCTTATTGGAGTCTTCAGAATGATACGTATGTGATTGACATAGTACACATAACTCTTAGAATATACCTAGATAACATCAATGAATACCTGAAAACATTATCAAGAAATTTTTTGATTACAATTTTCATTACATATGAAAAACCATATGGTTCTTTAGTTAATCCTAAAGGAATTATTTTAAATTCATTATATCCATACCTTGTTTGAAATTATTTCCTTGAAATTTATTCCTTCTTTACATGAGATTGATTATACATAGAACAAAGGCTAGTATTTGATACATATTTTCCTCTATGATGTTGATTAAAAAAATCATAAATGTGAGAAAAATGAAACTTTTTAATTATCATAATTGCATTGAATTCCATATAATCTTTACACAACCCCAATGTTCTTAATTTTTTCAAATAATGAGAACTTTTGTTCAACAAGTTGAAACCATAGGAGTATAAATCGCATATAAAAAAGTCATCTAGTTACTTAATTAATGCAATAGTGGAATTTCAATAGGGATTAGTAGATATTTTTCTTTTATATGGTATTATATCCATAGAGAACTAGACATAATACAATGGTGGATGTCTATGTTATTCCTTATAATGTAAATCAACTTATTTCTATAAAACTGGTATGTTATAGATTTTATTATCTCCTTATATATATATATTGTGATTTCTATTCTTCCCTAAGAATATTATTTAGAAAAGATATTGGGGTGGATCTAGAAATGACTCATATAATGATTTTTTTATTTAATGACATAGAATTCCACTTGTTTATCATGAATCTTAATTTCCTTATCCTTATAATAATGCTTTTCATCATATTTTAAATCTCATACCATAGAATGGATTAAATAAAGTTAATCCACATGTATGTTAAAAAAGATCAAAAATTGAGAGTTTTTATGTGTCATAATGAGAACTGAAGGACACATCATTATCATAGTAAGGATTCGTGTAGGTTTTTTGACTACCGACAACCTTATTTAGGTTCTATGTACATATACAATTATCTAGAGAACATGGATCATATAAAAGAGTGTGAAGATAAATAATGTAATAAACCATTAGATATATGTATAGCATTGATTAATGTACCTAAAACAACATCATTGGATACTTAAAACCCAGAAATAGTCATTAAATAGAATAATCCCTCTCCCATCGTCATGTTATACATTATATTCCCTAAACACATGGGGTATTAGTGTGAATAATTCACAATTTATTTATTGTTGAATCACTATAAATTATTATTTTCTTCCTCGTACATTCATTATATAATCGAATCTTATTGCTATACATTAAACAAACTCTCATACCATTCAAAATATTTCATGTACATTTATCCCCAAAATTTTTAAATGATGGTAATTGATTCATTTTATACTTTTTATTTTATATATTCAACATTTCATGGTGTTCATCCCACTTATTATTCTGTTATTTTGATTTGAATATATATTATCTTGGTAATTCATTCTATGTTTCGATGGCGTATAAAACGGTTTGATCATATGATGAAAAAAGATTAGAAACTAGTTATGTTATAATACATCACTTAATACCACAAAATAAATTGTAAATCTTGTATTTTATATTATTTATGTAATATATAGCTAACATGTATATTTTTTTAATGGTTTCCTCATACTGTGCAACAATTTCTTGTTAATTTTACAGTAAGCTGACGAACTATTTCATCATTTTGTTACATTTATCATAAAGGAAATATTTATTAATGAATGTTTATTTAAAATATATTCATTTAATATGTTTTATTTGATTTTTCTAAGAAGTATTCTCGATCAATGAACACCATTGAATATAATTTCTTATGGGACAATATAGTTCAATAACAACCTTCTCTTTTTCATTACAACATAATGATATAAAAATCTCTTCAAGGGACATAATTTTTTCTTTATATAACATATTATTAATATTCCCACTAATATATGGGGGATTCTATCACACTAAACGATCCAATAAATGGAAAAAATTCAATGGAAGAAAAAGATCCTCTTTTGGAAAAAGTTTTTTTTATAAAATGAATAAGAAAACCTAATATAGCTATGTTAAAATCAATTCCAATATTACCTATATTGTCTTAATTAGTAGGGAAATATCTACATTGACCATGAGGGCTGATATAATTATTTCTCCAATATAAAATTTCTAAAAATTATGATATACTATATTAGCTGAAGGCATTATGAATTTCAAATAACAATATATAACTTTAAATATGGTGTAACACTTAACAAAATGAAAATTTATGAATTTTATTAAAAATATAATATATAGGGGTTTCTTTGGAAAATATTAAAATTATAAAAAAAATTCATGTCATTCATAATATCTTATAATGAAAATTTTAATTTTTATAATTATATACTCTTTAATTCTCATACCTAATGTTAAATAAATCATTAATTAATACACAATGTGATGAAACATAAAATATTAATACACTATTTTTTGGATTCATTACTCCTCAATAAAACTTTCTTAAAGTCATCTACACTTTTAATATCCATAAATTGATGTATTGTGTGGAGAAATCACACAATCTCTACCCTACAAAAAAATTATGATATTATTCCACAATTAGGAAGATCTAATAATTTTATGGTCTGGTTAAGTTACTTCATCTATTTTTTCCTAAGTATAATTACCAAGGATTCTAATAAACCTACATTGAAAAAATTATTAACAACCTCAACTCTAGTAACAAAGAGCTAGCATCTACTTTATTACAAAATAACAGATACAAGGGGATATATTCCAAAGGATAGGTAGGATTATTAGTCTTAAAGTGAAAGATATATACAATTTACCCATTTTAAATTAGGGATAAAATATAATATATATTAAATGAAAATAGAAATAATAGAACAACCCATTCAAATAATTGTTTTAAATATCCGTGAAAAAAGGAAAAAAGGGGTGCTCAAATGCTCAATAAGGGATATATAAAATTGAAGGGACCATGATTAGATAAGTAATAAAAAAATATAAATTTAAATAACTAAAAACGAATTAAATATTATCAATAAATTTAGCATGATTTCTAATATGTTTAGAATAAATAGTGATAATATAATTCCATATAAATAATCACATGATATCAAATCACGAATGTGGATAATATAAATACAATAATCAGATGGATATTCAATATTAAATAAACCAAAAGGAAATGCATAATAATAGATGTCACGATTTTATACATCATGATATTTATACTGTCAAGACCCTGTGGAAAAGAAGTTTAAAACTATGTGTAAAAACCCCATTTATCTGGAAAACGAATTTGACTATAGAGACTTGTTGATGCATTAATGGGATATATAATTGCAGGTCCAACATATCACTGAATTTTTAATGAATTTTTCATATAATGAATGCTAAATTTAATTCAAGAACAATTTTCATTATCAATAAGTGTATGTATTGAATATAGAATATGAAATATCTATATTTAAATAGTTAATCAAATTTATTTCAAAGTAATAAACTGTATGTCCAAATGAAATATGATTTATTTAATAACAATATACATGAAAAAAATATCTATATTTAAGTGAAATTTAATGTTCAATGTTGAAATTATCAGAATAATGTTATTATCCCAATAAGAGTTAACATCCAAGAAATTCATCTAGTGATAAGGATTGGTCATCAGTTTATTGGGAATAATGTTTTTACAATAAGTTCATGTCCTTTTTAAAAATAAATTCTATGTAATAGAAATTTTATAACAATATTTTAAAAACAATTTTTCCATATAAAACCATTAAAATAGTATAAAATAAGATAAATTTCATAAAATAGTTATTGCATCATGGATGGATGTATTCACTGTATATAAAGAAAAATCTATTATTATATACATTAAATATGTCAAAAAATATATCTTTGGGTAATTAATATAAATATTCCTTAAAAATTTATATTTCAAATGTCATTTATAACATAAAATTTCATTAATAAAGAATTTGAGAAATTAAAAAAGAGTTTTGAAAAATAATTTCCAAAAACATAGACATGGGAGGAAGATATATCCAAATAAAAGTGAGATAAAATTGTTTTTTATTTTAAACTATTCTATTCATGATTCAATTAAAAAATAGAGGGGATGTCGGGAAAAAATATGGTAAATCCTTGAATTCCTAGTGGAAAAGAAAATTATTGGATATTTTGAAGGATAAATGAAAAAATTCCATTAATGAAATTAAAAATAATTCCCAAAGAATGTGTGATTGTAAAAGACATTCCTACCACATTGGAAAATATTTAATTTTAATCCCTTGATAGAATATAATTGAATTGAAAAATTAACTATCAGGAATAAATTTTTATTCATGTTGAATACATAAAAGGTGTAGTATATTAACCACAATGAAGTGAATATGTGCATAATGACAAACATCTCTTAGTGGAATGTATATCGAGTAGAAATATATTATATCCATATTCTATTGAGTTAAATGGGATTTAACCTCATGTATAATTTTTTACCATTTTATTATGTTATAAAATAACCATATTCATACTTATAATATCATATATGATCATTATAAAACATCTTACCACCCATTATTTAATAACATTTCAGTTTTTGGCAATGCCACCCTTTATCCGTGATAAAAACAAGCACTGATAAAAGTCATTATTAACAGAGATAAAAAAATCAATGTTAAAAGTGACCCTTTATTAGCAGTTTTTTAGCGTTGATAAAGGGCCCCCTTTATCAGCACTTATTTTAGTATCGCTGATAACGGGGATTTTAGCAGCACACATTTTCCTAACACATATAAATGTGTATATTTCAAAAAAAATCATAAAAAATAATTTATTGATATATAAGTATATTTTTATTGATATAAATATAATAAATATTTTGTAAAATATGTTTTATATCTATTTGATGTGTCATGGACCCAAAATGGACACCCTAGAGCAGATATTATGGTCGTTTGAAGGTATTAAGGACCTTTTCATACCTTGAAGAATATGATAAGGTGTTACAATGGTCACGGTTGTGTAGGTCTGGTCTTCAGATTCGATTTGATATGTGGTCGAGGCAAAACGGACACCCGAAGCAGATGTTAGGAAAAAACGGACACCCAATGCAAAACTTAGGACCATTCAGAGGGTTTTTGGTTCTTTTTGAACCTCAAAGAACACTGGAAGGGGTTTTGGTGATCACTGGAATGTGTAACATTTGGAAAGCTTCGATTTAATATTTGGTAGAACCATAACGGACACTAGGAGCAGAAGTTATTATCGTTTGAAAATTTTCAACTCTCATATCTCCTAAAAACCAAAGAAACCAACAACTCACTAAATTGGAAATAATATCTACTTTGGTTTTTTTAGCACGGAGACCAGTCATATTGATTCTCGTGAAACATGTGACATCCATGTCTAGTCAAAACTGTTATAATATCAGAAGAATGAATGATATATCAGTTATAGTACTCCAAAAAAATTCTAACTTCAAACGACCTTAACATTTTCTCTGGGCGTCTGTTTTGGATCTTCCACATATCAAATAAAAGGCAGTGGAGAGTTTTATGAATATAATTGAGTAAACATAGTTTCATTCATGTCTTAGAATGAAAACCCCCAAAAAATTAGCAGAAGTCCTCTAAAACACTTTTTCTGTGTCCGGACCCCTGTCAAAATTTTCTTAAAACTAGCATAACTTCCGATATGTGTGTTTTCTCAGCCTCCACCACATTTTTTACCATGTTTAGTTCCATGAGATTCTGTTTTACTATCCACAAAGCTGAAACGGACACCCAAATAAGAAGTTATGCCTTTTCTTGTGACTATGTGATTTGTTAGGTTTTTCAAGACCCCATTTCTAACACTTTTGTATGTACATATTAATATATAATATTTGTAAATATATATAAATATGTATAATTATACTCACAGATATACATATGATATATATCTCTATGTGTGTGTTGTATATATGTATTTATGTATGTATGTATTTATTTATTTAGTTATAAAAACACACATAAAAAACATATATTATAAATGTATTTACAAATAATCTTATAAATATATATTAATAAACAAATAAATATACGCATAGAAAAATTATTACTATATATATATATATAATTAAATATATGTATATATTAAAATGACTATATATATATATATATTAATAAAAATATATATTTGTTAATATATATATACTAATATACACATTTATATATATCAATATAACTAAATATACAAATATATTAATATATGAGTAAATATTACTAAATATATATATAAATAGAAAGCTATATTAATAAATTAATACCAAATAAATTTTTTGGAGTGGTAAATGATTAAGCGTGCAGGCAGTAGGTCTCGAGTTCAAATCCTGGTGGAGGCATGTCGAGTGCGCAGGAGGGGGGAATTACCCAGCGCTGCTAAAGGGGGTTGGTGCAGGGTGGAGTTGGCCTGGGGAGTGTGTGGGCTACCTTGGGTGATGGGTGCTATTAAAGGGGGGATTCAAGCAATGTTGGAGCCCCTAGAATTGAAAAAAATATTTTTTATTATTTTTTTTAATTTTTTTTCAACTTTTATCAGTGCTTCTTAAAAGCCCTAATAAAAGTGGCCTTTTATCATCTCTAAAGAAAGGGATGATAAAAGGGGACTTTATCAACTTGTTTCTCAGAGCTGATAAATGTGACCCCCTTTATTTTCACCTCGATTAAAAGTTCTTTTTAGTGCGGTTAATCATCTTTTATAGCACTGATAAAGGCCATTTTTGCAGTAGTAATGTTGGTCATTGAAAACAAATCTGATCACTTTTTTTGGACTGTGGGTCAAACATACACATGAGCGACAATATCATTATATTATTGGGTGAAAGGGAAAAAAATTAAGTGTTCAATTATTCTTAATGAATTAATATCATGTTTCATGTATCATATATATATTCATTGTTTCAATAATTATTATTATACATATGATTTGGGGCTGGAAAAAATTATATCAGTTTTCGAGGAGGTGCACCACTAAACACATCAGTGATGGCTTTATTTCCCATTTGATGGAGAATGAGATGAAAAAATAGTACATAGTAAACATAATATATATATAGAGGAAATAATTATCATTTTAGTATAATTGTTTATGCGTAAATAATTTTAAAAAAATATTAAGAATAAAAGAAAGAGTTATCGGAAGTTAATTACCTTTTCTTAGAAGAAACTCCTCTGTATCTCTTTTTAAAGACCATGTTGATGGTATTTTTGGAGTAATGTCACCTCTATAATAAAAATAATAATTTTAAATAGAGATTTTGGATGGTTATGGTTATGATATATTGTTTAAGAGTTGTGAATATGTCAGGGGATTTGGTTCCCATTTATATGTGAGGGAGGGGACCATCTAAGAAACCATCTGAAACTCTCCCAAAAGAATAAAAAATTATAAATTTATTCTAAAAACAATATTCAATATTACATTATATTATATTTTAGAATAATATAATGATTATATTTTTCGATTTATTGTATTCTTACTTCTTTAATATGAAAACATACCCTTATCTTTTGGTTTAATAACACCGATAAACCCGTATTAACATTAACAAGGGTAATTAATTTTATAGTTTTTAATACTAATTACAACCAAAAATTAAGTCGAATTTATTAAATAATATTAAATATTATTATTAAAAACAAGGAATAAATTATTCTATATTATATTTCCATAAGTGGTTTATTTTAACTAAAAAATAAAACTTCAATTTTTTTGAAAAATAGGTTTTTAGGAAATGCATAGGATGATCTTACACTAAATATATGACCAATTTTCATAAAAAGATGAATTTAAATTCATATCATTTTATATGTAGTATAATAATTTAATTTAAATAATTCATAATTATATTTATATTTATTAATTATAATAGATTTAAATTATTCCTTTTAGAAAAAGGTCTTTTTGAAAAAATAGTTTTCTAAAAAATACCCCTTTTATCCCTAGATGATATATATATATATATATAATTTATAGTAAATAAATTAGAATTATAAATTTTATTTCAAATTATTAAAAATAAAAGGCGGAATATTTAAATACTACCCATTCGATAATTCATTAAAATTATTTTTAATTGAAAATATGATAAATTATTTCTAGTTTTTATTGACCATGTATGTTCAAAGTTGAAATTCATACTACCAAAATAGAATTTTTTGCAATAAATATTAAAATAATCATTTTATTTTAATTTTATTCAAATAAAATGTTTTCATACTGTAAATTAGGATGATGTGTCACATTTTTTCCTCTAAAAATTTTTCAAAGTAAAATTTTTAGGGATATTTTCTTCTAAAATGGACTGTGGGTATTCTTAGTTAATCCACTAGTGTCCAAATTTAATCAACCTTTTTATTATTTCTCCAATGTACCTTTACCATTTTATTTATTCAATTCCTCAATAATGTTCCACTAGTGTCAAGAATTTTAATGGGCACTTTATAGTAAGATAGATCTATTTTGTATACGACATCATTATATGTGTGAAAATGTGTTGGGTTTAGAATGTAACTTTTAAATAATAATGAATGGTATACATCATGTAATTTTGAGATACAAGGTGGATTTTACTTTTGAAAATTCAAAATCCAACCATTTCTGAAATTTCAAAAGCTTCAATATAAATGCGGGTCAATTATCCTTCTTATTGGAATATACAACACCCTTTGATAAAGAAAAATTTAAGATAATATTCCCTCTAACTGGAAATTATAAATCATTCTCCCAGATATCAATATAAAACGTTTCCTTACTTTAGACTTCTTTAATATGATTCAGAATAGTCTTTACCTTTGATGGATTCTCATTGACATGTTTTTGATCTAAAAATTTAAATTCACCAATATCATCACAACATGTTAGAGTATGAAATATTTTTCTATATACAGGTTTATATGGAAATATTAAAATATAGTAATTTTAATTATTTTATATAAAAAATATACCATTGGTAAATTATTATTCTATATACCATTAATGTTTTGTGATATTGACTTAAACATTTGTTCTAATTTCTGAATAATACTTTTGGATTGTCCATCAGTTTGAGGATATTTGATGGTTCTTAAATGATGATCAATATCATGTTCACTCATAAGATAAATCAACAGTTTTAATGTAAAATGGAGAATCATGATCAAACACAATTATAATAGGTGTGCCATAATGTCTTACAACTTTGTTAATATAGAATCATTTTTAGGTTCTAAAGTGGAAAATATTCTCTTCTTTCGAGGGAATATACATATTTGGTTAGGTGATCATCAATAACCCATATATCATCCTTCATTATTGGTTTATTGGATAGTATTGTGACAAATCACATATTAATATCATCCAATTTCAACATATTAATAGGAAGATATTTCATGAATACTCTTTACATGTTGACATTCCAATAATATGGATCGATAATCAGCAATTCCCCACTTCATGTCATCGCATAAAAATATTATTTCAACTCCTTATACATCCTGGAATTACCATTGTTCAAAAAAAAACTATACTTATGAGTATCATCCAAGAATTCCCTTTTCATCTCGGTTAAAGATGTAACACATACTATCATTCAAAATTCCCGAACACCAACTAAACAAAAATGTATGACTACACCCAATCATTACTACCTTAAATTTTCATCATTAAATTTTCATCATTGGATTGAAAAAATATTATATTTTCTAAAAAATATGGTTTTACAACCATCTAAAGAAGTTGTGATGTCAATACTTTTATAATAATTAAAAAACCATCATTACTAGATGCATGAACAAAAGTTCCATCTTTATCCTCATTTTTGTTAGGAATCAATGATCATTACTTCTCAATGAATATTATACCTTTTCATCCAAACATGGGTGGTAGTGGAATGAGATATAGTAATCCTTGATTAGCTCAATCTATCACATTTTCCTTATGCTGATTTCATTGTATAAAAATATGTAATTAGGCTCCTATGTTGTATGTATATTTAACATATTTCATAATAGAGATAATATCTCTATATATTTAATGTAATGATTATGGATTCAAAATTAGTAGCATGAGTTAAATATTTCTCTTCATGATTCTTTAACTTTTATGAATATTCAATAATGTTGTAATTTTTTATAAGCACACAAACAAGTCACTTCTTTGATAATATTTATATATCACAAACCCATATTTTTCAAATGGTAATGTCAAAATTTGATCATTGAAAAATATCATATTAAATTATGAAAAAAAATTATTTTCATTCCTTCTTCAATACAAAATTAATCCCTATACATATAATCTTGGTTAAGAGGTTATACATAATAAAAAATTCCCAATGAGTCATTGATTATAAAGTTTCAATTCAATGAATCTATATAACCAAGTCATATTTATTGGTGTAGGCCATTTTTTATACATTATTAATTATCTGGATCCCGTGGCTGTTCAAATCCCTGATTTGGTTTCAATATCCTCTACTCCTTTCCTAATCAGACCTTGAGTGGAGGTAATCTTGAGACTTTGGGATGTGGGACCTGGATACTAGTCATTGTTTATCTTCCTCTATGACATTGGTGATTTTGTAATTGGTATCAGTAGTCAATATGTTTTGTTTTTTTGGGTTATGTTCAAAGTTCCCTCATCAAATCAGTGGTGAAGTTTTTTTGTTCTTTCGAAGGGAGTTCATTCTACATTAGTTGGATATGTGAAATGATTAAGTGTTTTTTGAAGGGTGTGTCTTCATCGATGCCATTTTATTTAGTAAAGTTTAGTTGTTATTGTCTCCATTTGTTCATTTTGGTAGTAGTGATGTTCGCTCCCAGTTTGTTATTAGTTGGTTTTCCCTTCGGTCGTTGTCTCCAGTGGCCTACCAGTGTCAATGTCGACGACATCAGTTACTTACATTGTTGATGATGGTGAATGACAGTGACATGACTCTAGTTGACGTGGTGATTCTCAGATCGATGCCTCCTCGAGTTTGGTGTTGGATTTTGAAATTCAAATTTCGTTTAAGATTTTTTTAACATTATATTTATGAGTGTAGTATGTGGTTACCACTTTTCATTAATATGGCTTATAGAAATAAATCAGGTCTGGTCATGCCAAGAATAATTTTTTTATGAATTTAAATTTTTTTTTAAATTGATTTTATATTTAAAACAATAACATGATTTATATTATTTTTATATGGTTTAAGAATTAATATTATTTCCATAAAATGGTAATTAATTTTTCTATTTCATTATAATCAATTACATATTGGATTTAGATTTTAAAAATTCATAGACATATGAAATTTTTTACTTAAAAAACCTCTTCATTATCTTATATGAGAGTTTAATCATAAATTAAAATTTTCCACATCAATTATTTGTATTTAGGGAAATGTATTCCATATTTTGAATCAGTGTGATTAATATTCTATTATAATTTAATCTTAAATTTTGTCTGAATAAATAGTAAAAAAGTAAAAATTTGTTATTATGGGTAAGGTTGAATCATGATTCATGGTTGGTTAAAACAATCTAAAAGGGTGTATTTTATAATCAAATTTTCTTGAATCCTATTCTGTAGACATATTTCAATCTTTTCCTATGCTGTGTTCAAATATGTTCTCATTTGGAAGCATTTGGCTTGGAAATGACTCTCATTTTGGATTCTTTTGGAAAATTTCCACGTTTTTTTTTCATATGGATTCCTTTCCCTAATAGTAAATTGACATCGATTATCCACCACTCTTCACAAATTTAAATACCTTGGGTTCAACTATTCCTCGAAGAATTATTTCCTTACATACCTACCTAGATATTAGAATCCTTAGTTTGATTAGGAATCAATAGTGAGATATATTATCGTGCTATCCTAAAGAGGTTGTTCGAATAACATGTCTTTTTGACATCTATAAACAATGTTGAAACATGGGTTAATGGATTATAGTTTCAAATTTATCTCTGGGTATTTTTTCCCTATTACACCAAATGTTTCTTTTTTTGGTGTACATTATTCCCCTTTGACATGTTATATCTTGAATCACCTTCATTTCATGATATTTTGTATTTAAATTGATGTTATTCTTTCATTGGAATTATGGTTGAATAGTTACCAATGTGGGAATGTATTTTCATATCAATATTTTTTACATGGGACAGATTCCATATTCACAAATTGTTTCTTTTCAATAGTGTATAAACATTTATGATGTTTCTTGTATGATGCTTCTTATAAAGTTTATGGGGATATACATATACATATAGGTTTATTTTGTTAATTATTTATTCAATTAAAAAGTTAGCAATGTGTTTTGTGTTTATGTTTCAATATTATCATTTATCGATATTTTTAATGATTATGTTTCTGAGGATTTGATCTTATGATTTATCATACAAGAAACTCATTGAAACACATTGATATTTTGTAAAATTTATTTTTTCAAATAAATTAGATCATTTATATATTTATCATCACACAGAATACAGATTTAATATTTCATTACAAATAACACTTAGTTTATCTTTTATTACATTTAAAACTGAGTTTCTCTTGCATTACATGAAACACCAAGTATAGTTTGTGTTAAATCATTATCAAGTTTAAATGGAATGTAAATTATAATTAAAAAATTATTATTTAATATGACAGTAAACACATTGATATTGGATTGGTGGCTAATAACACTATTAACATAGTTATGAAAATATATGGATCAAACATGTATATAGAATTAATTATTTGGAGACCAATTAGATAAAACTTAAAATCAAACCTCTTTAAAAATACATGATATAATTTTCTTAGTTTTTTTACGAAAACCAACATCTTTTACCTAAATAAAATAAAACACCAATTAAATTTGTTTAATTTAATGAAATATATACAATATATATTCGATCAACGGATTGTCTTCCATATTATGTGTTTTCTAAAAAATTATGCAAAAAAATATTTGTTAACCATTTTTTAACTTATATAAAGACATATTTTGAAAACATTTAGATTATTTATTTGATGAAATAAATTTAATTTTATAAATCATAATTTCAACATTATGTTATGGTGAATTTATTATAATTTTTTGAAAAAAATAATTTTTTTATGAATAGTGAAAAATACTAAATTCTAATTGAAAAATTCATGTTGAGTTATGTAAAATATAATCATAAATTATTATATAAATTTGTTGTAGATAAATATTAGTTCAATTATAAAACATTTTATCAAATTTAGATAATTTGAATCATTTAAAAATTTATTTTTGATATAAAAACATTTTATACATTTGAACATTTTTCTCTTTGAAAAACCTACTTTCACTTGATGTCTATTAGAGTAATTGTAAATTAAAATTTTACAGATACATGAATTGAATTCTGAAAATTTAAATCCATAATTGAAATTATAATAAATTATGTTATCTTATATGTTAAACCTAATTTTTTATCAAAAATAATTGTGTAAAAATTAATTATCATGGTTAAGGTATAAATAGATTTATTGTGGGTTAAACATAAAAAATAATAATTAAATTGTCATAAATTCAAATCTAAAAATTATTTTATTACCATATTTTGTCCATATATTTATATATATTTTATATTAAATAATTATATTTTTTTGGACCCTATAGAATGAGAAAAATGTTGGTACACTTTTTTCTTTTAAAAATTACAAGTATGCCAATCACCTCACATATAAAATGCCACATGTCTCCTTTATTTTTCACATCGTCAATTTTTTTTTCAGACAATAACATCCCAAATATAATCGTGAAATTAATACTATCATCTAATTAACATTTTTTTAATAAAATGATACTATTTAAATTTATGGTGAAACCCTTAATTGGATAACTGAAGAAGAGGTAATGTTCTTCATTGGGAATTTATATTTTATTTCATCCTCCACTTCATTGAATTTTTTTAAAACAATATGATATAATAAAAATAGTTTATTTCATATATTTATATATTTCTATTTTTATTTAATTATCTAAAATAATCAATACATCCACACAATGGTTTACTAAATCATTGTTTGTGTTTACGAAGGACTACAACCTCATGAACCAATGTTGATCATTTTTTCTTTACAACCTCTAATGGTTTGGTATGACGACGGATGTAAAGTGTATATATATATATTAATTAATTATATAATATATATACATATATATATTTATTATATAATATATACAATTCTACTTTCTAGTTCATAGGGGATAGGATAGCGTTGCTCGTGTGGGTGACAGACTACAACCTCACAAAGTGATGTGACTCGTTTTCACTGATTCATTACATAGAAGATAATTTTGATTATATTAATTAATATATGTTATATATATATAAAATTTATATTAATGACATATTTATAATTTGAAAAAAATTTAATTTTTTTAACAAATTTTCACTCACTGAAAGACAATAACATCGTTGGTGTATGTGCGGACTAATGCCCTCACAAAAAGATATGACTCTATTTTATTTACCGTACAACATGGAAGATTGGAATTCATATATACAAGAAATATTAGTTCCATTAACTTATTATTATTATTCAGTAATCATAATATTTTACTTACCTCCTTTCCATAGTGATCATTAAAAAATGAAAATTGTACCCATGCCTACGTATAGCCTACCATATGCATTATTGTAAAATTATTCATTTATCAAAACCAGAATTAATTATTGATATTAAATTTAGAATTTACGTATATGTATTACAACTATTTCATGAATATATTCATATAGATTATAGAATCTTGACCAATGTAAGAGGACCTAAAATAACAAATCATATCATATACAAAAAAAATCTGTTATTACCCAAAACGTGCAATTGACATGGAATTTTAAAAAAAACAAGAAAAAAGGACACCATTAAAACAAATAAGGTATAATATATGTATTTATTGTTATTAAATATAAGGATAATGAAGTTATTATTTTTACATTGGAGGTTCAAATGGGTAGGAAGGGAGAGAAGACTTATGGTATAAAATTCGTAATCTCTCTTTCATTTATGTAAGACATATAATTATTCACCACCCCTTTAATTTTTGTGTTGTATATACTACACCTATGATAATTTATATATTAAATCTCCTCATTTTAATTATACTAATGGTTTATTTTTAATTTATTTTTCATTGGGGATAACGATAAAAAATCATATTGAAGTAGAAAGGAATTTTCGTTTCATTTTTTTACTTCGGTGATACAAATGATAAATTCACCACCTATTTATTTTATGTGGTGTATATACACACCATGAAACCATTTTATGAAAAAATACAAAAAAATATTTTATTTTATATATACATTTTATGATCTATCTCCGAGGGGATTTACGTTTCAAAAGTTTACATATCGGTGAGAAATTTTTGTCTAAATTTTCCCTCACTATGAAAAATTTTATTCTATTCTCTTATCATATTATATGAAGTGTATATAATTACCCATTGAAATTTTTTATCATTAATATAATTATTTTCTTGATATGATAATTTTCATTTAATTTAATTCTTTAATTTGGATTGTGAATAAATTATACCAAGGTGGGACAAGTTTTATAGTAATGTTTCATTGTTTATCATGATTGTTCATGATTATACTTTATATAATAAAATCATATGATCTGTCACTAAATTTACTAAGTATTTTTTGTATCTAATTTTTTCTCTATTATTATACTTGTTTACATAATTTTTATATCATCATATACTCAAGAGTTCAAAAAAGTATTTTTATTTCAAACAATCTGTTCAGTTGAAAAATAATATCTTCCAAAACCATTTTTTTAAAAAAAATTGAAAAAATGTTATTAAATTCTTATAAATTTGATAATTAAATATTTTCATCCTTTTTTATAACTTTTGAAAAATGTATTAATCGAAATATTTATGTTTTTTAGAAACAATACACATGTAGTTTTCAACAAAATTTTAAAGGATTACTTGTTTATAACATGATTAAAATTTCGTTCCATATTTACCATTATTTTATTTGAAGCTTAATTTAGATCATATCAAGGTTATTTTTAGAGGAAATTATTTTCCAAATGGTTAATGTCTTAATTTTTTTTAATATGAAAAGGATATTCTCTTCAATAAATATTTTAAATGAATTTTAAAGATTCTTTTATAAGTTTTTAATCTTATTTTCAATGAAAATTATTTCCAAAATCTTTACTCCTTTAAAAATAGATTTTCAATGAAAATTTATCTTCCTCTAGAAACATTCCTAGTGGTTTTTCTTTTTTTATTAAATTGCTTCTAATATTACATCCTTGGAGGTAAAAAACTCTTTATATGGGTTTTTAACCTTGAATATCATTTCTATTAATTATCTAAATGTTTTATGATGACAAGAAATTTATGGAACCAATTTATATTAAACATGTTATGACATGAAAAAATTATTTTGAAATATATTTATTTTCCACAGATCATGCTTTTATTAGATGATTAAATTATAATGAATCTTATCAATTTAATAAAAGTTATGGTATGATGAAATGATTATGAAAAGAATATATTTTTGTGTGTGTTATGATATAATGAAATTATTTTGAAAACTATTTATCTTTGATGGGTTAATATATAGTTAAATATATATTGAAATAATGTTCATTTCATGGGTTATGATATGATGAATTTTCTATGATCATGTGGTATAAAAATGAATAGATTAAGTGATTAGTGTTAGAAATACCTCCCTAAAAGTAATTGGGTAATGATTAATGTTATATAAGATCAAAGGGTACATTAGAGGATATCACAATCCCAAAAGAGATTACATCCAAGGATATCCAAATTATGAAATAGGGTACATCGGTGGTTCTCCCCAAACTGATGAAGGTACATGGGTGGTTTTTGAATGATTAAAATTTATTGAATGTCATGGGGGTATCATTGAAATAACATTTTATATGCTTATGTGTATTCCACTTATCCATGTATTATGATAGTATTTTTCCCTCATGGAACATGATATCATATTTAATAATGATTCATTTATTATCATCTTATATATATTTTCTCCATGACTAAATATTTTTATATTTGGTATTTCAGGTATTTTTTTTCATATATTATGACAATGTTCTCAAACAAATATTGTGATGTTATTATTTTATACCTCCATTGTTTACCATCATTGATTATATGAGCTCACCATTTCATAGTTTTTGTTCGCCATGATATTAAGAAATTATTTATATGTGTTATTTTTGTAAATATTACATAAAAGGGAGATCATTGTGGGATATGTTGAAGATAACTCACAAAATTAGAATATTTTTTTAACTACTATCCATAGTCACTAAACTATTATGGTCCTAGAGTTTGAATTAGTGTAATGTAATGAATATTTTTCTAAATTTATTTAATAATAATGTATGAAAATCCTGGGTCTCTATAGTTGGTATCAGAAGAAAAAAGTTAGTTAAACTATGTAAACTAGGATTAGTATAATTTAGTGAGATACATTGGGATATTTTTAAGGACATGGTTTGGGATGTATGCAAGGATATTTCTTATAAGGAATTAAAGTATAAGAAAAGTTATATGAATATTGGTAAAGGATAAAGTAAGTGGTTTCCAAGAAAAATAATCCTTTTTTAGATTCTATAAGAGGATATGGTTATACATATAGGTACCTAGGAGTTATAACTCCAGAACGTGTTTTATGATATTGAATCTATCATAATCTAGATTATGAAAAAGCGTCCTGCTTCACATCATGTTTTGAATCAATAGGGATATACTTTGAAAATTCACAAATTTTTTTCAGACCATCATAAATGATTTAAATATTGACATATCTTAATCCTAAGGTGTCATATATTTAAAATAACTTTTAATAATTTGGACGTCCTATAAGTGGGTTTTCATGATTTTGAGGTTTTACAATATGAATATTGTTTTGAAAACTATTCTTTTTGGTTTTATTTAATGGACTCAACTAGATAAAACTATGATAATACTAAATGTGACTATAAATTTTATAATGAGAATCCAGGTTGGATAATGGCATGAGAAAAGAATATTTTGATTATGCCTAATTTGTTATCATGGAACATGAATGAAAATGTTCACCTTAACTGAATCTTGGAATCACAAATGAACATAAAGATTTTTTTCACTGGTATATCGGTTAGTATACTCCATGTAGTATAGAATATTAAATATCCAATTTTTTATAAATTGTACTGAAACACTCAAGGGAATGTCTTAGAGAGATGAGAATATGATTTTGGTGTGGAAAACAATGAAAAAATAAAGTAAGTTCAAATGAAAAATAATCGTTTAGATAGAACAAATTTTAAAATTATTAGTATCACTAAATTATTATAAAGGAATGAATTTTTTAAATATATAAATTATGGGAATTATGAAAATAGTTGTCTTAAGGGGAAATCTCATGATGAGAATTATCAAGGATATATGATTAATGGTTATGTTACTGATGAGGAAGAGACTATGATTGAAAAATAAATGGAAGGATGTATTGTGGAATAATATGGAAAATTTTAGTTAATAGAATAAATATAAAATGTGATATTAAAAACATATCTGATGGTTCCTTTCTCTCTAGGAAGATCCCTCTCTTTTTATCACTAAGGGTTCCCCTTCTCCCACACTAGGAGAACATTATCCCTTAATGATTTTTTGGATTCCCCTAATATCACTCATTCTTCTTTGCATACCAATGAATACTAATTCCCTCTCTTTGATTCTCATTTTCCCAGCCTACATAGATGGAAAATATCCATTTCTATGTTATATTTCAATGATTATATTTTATATTTATTGTTTTATCATCTATTTGAATTATGTATTCATTTTTAATTTTGTTTAGTTTTCCTCTGAAGTTCACAACTAATTTTTGTTTTCCATGTGTTTCTTTCTTGCTGTTATCACATTAAACTTAATTCATGACAACACTTTGTTTTTATCCAATGGGGCTGAGGTGGATTGTTATTAAGTAATGAAACGATGGTCAGTGGATCTCAGGATAGAATGTCTTCTTAGCTATCCTCTTGATTCCTATACTGTTTCACTGAACTCCATCTTCATCTAGTATGAAGGTGTTTTTTTGTTTTTGGATAGCTTTTCTGGATGACATTAGCATCTAGGGTGTATATTGATAGAGTTTTTTTCAATGTATTGTCTTGATAGTGACAACATGTGTTGGTCCTCATTTTCTTCTGGGTTTTAATATTCTTCAATGGATGTGATTTATTCCTCCTCATATTACTGGTCATCCTTCAATCACGGTGGCGAAGTATAGTCTCAATTGATGTTTGAACCTGTGATGTATTGGATTTTATGATGGTGGTTCTTTTGACGACCTTCTCTTTTCCTTAGTTTTTTATGATATTATGGTTTGTTGATTTTTATTTTTTATAATTGCATCCTCTTTAGTGTTCCATAATGGGGATTATTCTTGATGACAATGAATTATTGGTTTTTTTATATTCATGATGGATGAAGATATTTTTTTAACTAAAATCGTAATGGAAAAATTAATGGTTTTCATCCTTATTTGACTTGTACAATGCTGGTTAGGATTTTTACGGTTCTTTGACCTATGAATGGTCCTTTCTCTTTTGCTAGTTCTGGTCAGTGACATTGATGGTTTCCAAGAGTTTTTATATTTTTCTAGGTATCAGGATAGTGTAATTTGGCATATATATATTTGTTCTAGTGATGAGAACATTAAAGTTTTATGTATTTAGTTATTATCAGCATTTTAGATGATTATGGTGTGACTAGTGGGGTGTTGGTTCACAGATTGAGGTTGTTGTTATCTCATAATTCATAGGATGATGTAGTGACATTCCAACATTATTTGAATTTTTAATTTGTTATAAAACCATGACAAGTGTGGTTAGCTTGTCGTTTTTGTTGAAATTTTGATTTTTGTTCATGTTGTTCTGAAATTTGTATTCAGAAATTTTGTGGTTTCCAATCAACTAAAAGGGTCTTTATGGAAAATTATTAGAGTGGTAGTAAATGGAATTAGTATGTGTTTGAATTATTGATGTGATAATGTATTGGGATTCTAGAAACATGTTTCGAGAAATATATAAATATTGTTCAGTATATGTTTTTCATTAGGTATACGCAATAATATGTTGACCAGTAATAATGAATTTGATTAGTGATCTAATGAAATGTAAATATTTTATAGAAAAAGCATGATTAAGGTAAGGTAACCCTTATCATGATTCTAAGGTTATAAAAATAGTGTTTACTTCGGTAAAGGGATTATTGATTTGGATAAATTAAATTGTATAGTATTGATGACTTTTGAATTAATTAACAAATTGTTGAAAAAGTGTTTTATGTTAAAATTGATTTTTATTATATAATTTCTAGATTTAGAGAATTTATATTATAATCTATATTTTATGTATGGAATAATGAAGTATGTATGTTTTCTATATGAAATTATGGTAATTTTTTTTATAACCATATTTCAATAGAATACATGATAAAGGTATTACAATGTATAATATGTGGCACTTAAGAGATAATTAATAATTTTTTTGGAGATGAATGATATGTTGATTTTTGGAAATCTTATAACCATATTTCTAATGTTGTGGTATTCAATCATTTAGAATATTTATAATGTTTATCATTTACTAAATGGTTTATGTTACACTTCTGATGAGGTTTTAGAGATTAATGTACTATAGAACCATGTGGAATTTTTTTTCATATTATATAAATAGTGATAAATGTTTTTAACTATATATAGAAGGAATGAATTATTATTCCATTATGAATATTGTGATCTATTATTTCATCAGGCAGAAATGAATTCGTTATCCTCTATTCATATATGATATGATGTGGATATAGATCAATGTCGAACCAAAGGATTAAATTTTTCTTATAATACATTGGAAAGAAAATACCTCGGTATATCCATCCATTTGAAGTTATCCATCTAGTCGAAATAGAATCATATATATTAATTATTCTACAAAACCTATCCCGAATTACATAATTGTTCTGTGTATCTCTCCATGAGGATATACATACCTGATCTATCACATATACTGAACTATGAGGTCATACAAAGGGATAATGGTATTATTTTTGAGTAAAAACGAATAGAGTTTCCCAATATGTGAAAAATATGTACAACTGGACTACTCCCCATGAAAATGTTTTTTAATGAAAATAATATCTTGAGGAATTAATTTTACTATATCAATTTTTAATGTACATGACTTTGGATGATCAATAAAAATATATCTAAGAAAGGCACTGAGACGAAGTGAGATTTCTAGGAGCAGTGATCCGAAGATTTTATATTTCCAAAATATTGAATATATTAATATCAAACATGATTATTTTTCATAAATAAATTTTATAAATAGAAATTTAACCCTTGGATATGAATTTAGCTACCACCATTGATTTCAGAGCATTGGTTTTACCCTATGGATGATATAATATTTATCACCGTCAGAGATTTCTATAATGTGCTATCTTAGGGACATATAAAAAAATAAATTAATTTAATAAATTAATTTTTTAATTTGAAATAGAGAACTAGATTCCTCTATTTGGACATATTTATTGATAATCATTAGGATTGGCTGCATAAAATAGGGATTTAGAGGAGTTGTTAGAGGAATGTTGTTGGTCGATATCAGATCGATGATAGATCAAGGATTGTGACCCTATAAAGCTTGTGGATCTCATCAATTATAATGATGTGTGATAATCCTTCATTAGTTTTTTTATCCAAATTGAGGTAGTATTTTTATTTGTGTTTTTTGCCCCATTTTCTTCTCCCACGAATAACAGTAATTAATATACTAATAGATTGATTCATGGATCGATAGTTTAGAGGGTACGAGTTTATTTTTAGGATCTGGGGATAATTATTATATCTTTGGTTATTTATATTTATAAAATTTCATGCGTTTTTTCAACATCATAAAAATGACGTTGAAATGAAAAAAAATTGAGTTTCATTTGTAAAATTTATTGTTTATTATTTTCTATAGATTTTTTATATATATTCATTATTGTTATTTTCTTTGGGCCTACGATTCAATGGATACTTGATTAATGATCATTTAAATTTTTTTATTTTTCACAATATACAACTACCATTGCTTTGGGATGGATATAAAACTCTAAAGTTGTAGGGAGCGACCCTAAAAGTAGATCTAAAGACAAATTTCGTGCTTACAATGGTAGTTTTGGTGTGGAGTGCAAAAATAGGTGTTTCACTAGTAGAAGATATGAACGGAATGGCCATATTCTATCCAATAACCGCAAGAGGGTCCAGTAAACCCTAAATACACAATGTGCATCATGATTCCTAGAATAATCATTGTTTACATACTACTAAAGATAAGAAACATGAAATTTTTTTACATTCTATGAAATTCTCGACTACATAGTGTGTATTCCCACAAAAATTTAGCATGTAGTCCCCACTCTATGGTTCATGGGTTTCTTCATAGAGATATATACCACTCACCATGTTTCATTTGTCACATGATTTGTTACCCAATGCTATAGGAACAACATTTATAATGGGTAAACGCCCAGGAGAATATGTACTGTTAAACACTATGTGTTCCCTGCTAGAAACCATGTATCACACATTGAATAGATCAACATGTTTAGGGATTACATGTCGAGGTGACCATGAGGTCCCACCCACCATGTACATTAAAAAGAAATAGATAAGTCATGGTATAATTGAAGATATTTATACCTTGACATGACATATTATATGAAAAAGACCTATTGTAGATGGGCATGGGAAAAACAGAATGTTGTGTTCTATGTATAAATATACACACATTGTTACTCAAGGTACACACTATTTATTTTTTTGAAAAAATGAGTCATGTGAGGGGGACACATATGTAGTTCAAGGATTTGTGAGACATGTCATGTACCACTATCACACATTTTTACTCCTTTGATATCATATTTGATTCCATTTTCTTCTCAAAATAGCTTCATAGTGAGATTGAGTGATCTTATTTAGACTAGTATTATATTAGTGTGTTTTCTTTGGCCCTTTATTATGTGGTTTTAGTATGGAATAACATTCTCATCATTGAGGGTAACCCAACCATGGATTCCTAATTATTAGTGAAATGTGGTTGAAATGATTTATAATGGAGTGAGTTTTTTCAATCTAATACAATAGATACTTAGTTAGAAGAGATCATGTATCCCTTTGAGAGGAATGAAGTGAACAACATTTCCATTATGTTACCATAAATCGAGTTTTTTTGAATTAGAATGACTAATATTTCTATGGGAATCAATCCTCTATTTAGGCGGATGATACTAGGAGGGTCTAATGTCCCCATAGTGATCCCTAGTCATTTATTCCCTATCTATGTATGGAGGTGTGATCATTTGGTTGGTGTTTTAGTGTGAAGGAGTGTGTGTATCAGATGAACCCTTTTAGTTTCCAGTGTACTACTAGTGAGATATGCATAATGTGTGTGACCACTGGGATGGAGATGATGTTGTATTTGCATTGAAATTGATGATGAGTGATTTCTATCAACTGTGTTTTATTAGGGATGTAAACACTCAAGGACAGAGATATCCTTGATGAGCGTTACCATTATATCTTTTTGAAGAACTATAACTGGTAGTGGTTGGGGCATTTATTACTTGGATACTCTTATGATTATCTATGAATAATTTATTCTATATATTATTTAATGAATGAAATATCCAATGATGAGATGAATACTCTTGATACATTATGGTCGGTAATTTCATGGAGTCTTATTGGGTATTTTTATACTCACCCGTGCTGGGACTATGCCCTCATGTTCCATGTCTTATGCAGACGATGAACCTTTTTACAGAGATCATGGAGGACTAAAAGATGATGGCAAGTATTTTGGGTTATCAAGGATGATGTTTATACCATTTTTGTATTTTACAGTAGTCCCCTCCATATAAATAAGATATACATTACTTTCTAGTTTTGGGTGGGCTTGTATTTCGGCCCTTTTTATGATTTGATGAAATTTATGTCATACTTTGGTTTTTGGATTATTGATTTATAAATGAAATTTTTTATTGATTTTCATTTCATTATTGAATGGGATTGGAGATGTGTG
This sequence comes from Viscum album, assembly GCA_963277665.1. NCBI lineage: Eukaryota > Viridiplantae > Streptophyta > Magnoliopsida > Santalales > Viscaceae > Viscum > Viscum album. Next base: position 560,460,274 of record OY728138.1, read on the forward strand.
TGTGTGAGTTCATTTACCATAGGATAAGGGATCCCGTGTATGTGATATGTGCTCGTTTTGCTAGATGTTATCCCCTTGAATATTAAAGGGGGTGTGGGGGTAGTTTTGACTCAACAACAATTGGGTTGGTTCATGACATAATGGTATCAGAGGAGTAACAAGTGAAAATGTTTATGAAAGTACATGCTTTTAGGATCTTATTTTTAATTTTAATTTTTCTCTCTATGATATTTTGTTTGGGAACTAGAGTGATAGAAAAAAATGTTTATGTTTGGATTTTTAGTCCAGGACTCCAGTGTTAGTGTATAAATCAATGTATCCATTCCTAAAAAAATTAATAACTTGCCAATTGGCTCATTACATGAAGGAGCTAATGATAGGGAAATGTTTTTTCCATGCATCAAAATGGAATGGGTAGTTGTTTTCTTTCCCTTCTTGAGTCATCTCACCAGATATAATCATTCACCCTATTATAACATGCCCTCTTTTAGGATTCATTCATGATGACATCTAGTAAGGTTTTCATAGAAAATTGGAGAGTTAAAATAGATGTATGTTGAGGCCTACATAAAGAGTATTAGTCCAACGATAGACTTTCTACGTGATGATTAGGAGGTGGTACATTCTTCTATTGATTAGTTTGTAGACATGAATCCAATTGTTCCAATGGATTTAGATTTATATATTGAGTCATGGATGGTTATTTTATGGATGAATGATGATGAACATGGTACAAATGTGCATCATGAATATCTCGGCAATGGATCACCTATGTTTTAGGGTCATCATGACATATATCTCGGAATCCTTGGATACAATCACTAAAACATAAGATTTCATCAGAGATCATAGGTAGAAATCATTTATTTCTGGAAGAGATGTTGCTATTATTGTGTTGGGAGAGGACACCTAATGAAGGACCATCTTAGTAATTTTTTTATATTTAGAGGGAATATTGGTGAACTCCATTGAAAGAGACAATGACTAGAGAAATAAGTTCTATAGGGTCGAAGGCTTGTGAGAAGAGTTGTGGTAGATGTTGAAGGTGAAGAGAAATATGACATGCTACCACCACCACCGCCGCCACAAGGACCAATCCTGGTTTGATAATTAGGTTGTCAAAATCTAGGAAAAATGTATCTGGTTGATTTTCATTACACATAGGCTACAAGATTGTTTTGAGGAATGTGATATGACTTATATATACTTGTTTTGTATGGTTGGACACCTGTACAAGCCCCTCTTTTTTATCCTTTGTTTGAGATATTTTCTATGGAGAAAAGGGGAATTAGTAGGGCCTTGTGCTAGTGATGTTTGGAATGTATGTGGACATTCCAAAGGATGTAAAATCCCCCCACTGATGCATTCTCATGATATGTGATCCAAATCCAAGTGGGAGAGTCCATTCCAAAAAAAAGGATAGTGTGGATGTATAGGGGATAAGTTCATATGACTTGTGTGTTAGAGGTAGCTTTTTATATGAAGGTGTGAGATTATGACCAATCTAGGGTGAATATGTGGGATTGTGAATGAATGAATTCCATGAAATATGGGATTTTATTGGATTTGAGTGTAGTTCATGTATTGGCATGTGTCCTCACTTCCCCAGTAGAAGTTTTCACACAATGATATGAGGATCTTTTTCTAAAGTGCTCCCCCTATTTTAGACAATGAGATACAGGTGCATCCATATTTCAGTACCCATATTTTTGAGGCTACAGTATAGAGGATCATTAATTACAAACGTTTACCAAATGTGTGACCTGATATTATTATAAAGGAGAGGTCCTTATGTGGAATCTCTTTATTGTGGTAGTGAGACCCTATGACATTTTCTTTAGTATGAACTAGTTCTATACCCCCCATGCCCGGTTTTCCTTCTCTAGTGAGCATAGAGGTGATTTATCCATGTTGGGATGGAGTTATACTCCTTTAATAAGGAATTATACAAATCATAGATGGTTGCGATTATTTTTTTGAGGTTATATTGTATGCCTTATCAGTTAGATAGTAATACCCCTGTAGTCATAAAATATTTGAGGATATAGTTTCCTATAACGGTGGGGGAGGATGCAGACATCTTTATTGAGGATGTTGTGGTTTACCTCTCCATCATGTTTTTTTTCAAGGATGTTGCACCATGGATGACCTGATATCAGCCCAAGTATATTGAATTAACCTATGCAGTTGTTATATATGGAGGTGTTGTTGGATTTGACTATAGAGTTGGGGCCTCATAATAATGAGTATGTTTTTATGGGTAATGCATGTGTTGTTTTCCAATGATTCTGGTGATTTTTTGATGTTGGGTGTGGATTTATGTCATTTTAACCAAGTTTCATAAGGGAGAGTGACCACACCTAAGAGTTTTTCAGTTCTTATACCAATTTTTGTGGTTGAATTTGTTCTTATAGTTGATTTTTGGACAGTTTATCACCAAATCTAGTTTTGGAGCTGGAAATACATGAATTGGATCTATAAATTCACTATGGTTTTTATGTGTTTGTGGTGATAAATTTTTTTGTGTCATACTACATAGTAGAATCCATAGACTTGTGGAATATATCCTTATACATTCGTGGATATTTCCACATTATCTTATTTGATGACATGCATGTGTTCTTTATGTCTGATTTGGAAAATTAATGATACCTAAGGATGGTGTGGTTTAGAAGCAGTAAATAGTTGTAACATATCTTGTTATTTGTATATATATGAGGGACCAACATATAGAAATAAATTGTGACAAAATACATTATTTTATACCCAGTATATTTGTACTTGATGGATTCCTCGATGGAGGGGATTTTTCATCCTTTTCCAGAGATGGTTACTGCATCCCATTATAATTCCAGTGAAGGTTTTTAAGAGGATGTTTTCCATTAACAGTGAATATAGTGGACTCAATAAGGGATCATGAATTTTTGGCATCATTGGGACATTCATGGGATTAATAAAAATATTTCATGTCAAATACTTATAATTTCATCATTCTTTGGGTGATGAGCACTAGTGATTTTTTGAGATTTTGGTACACATGTGCTTGAATGGGGTAATTCGACTTCATGGGATTACATCGAACATATCCATAGACTCTGATATATAATTCATGACACTATAATGGAAATTATTAAGAACTCCACTGGGGAATGAATTGAAATTGGGAACAACATTTTAACCCAATCAACGAGCTAGGTAAAGTGGGTCATTCATATTATGTTGAGCTTTGTTTAGGTATGTATGTATGTTTGGATCCATAGATTGGAGGATAATCTTCCACTTCTAATGTTATCATATATTTATTATTATCACTCTACTATAGGAGTAGTACCTTTTATTGTCCATGTATGTGATTCCTTTTAGAACATTGTTATACTGGTCAGAGCTAGTGAATAACAATGATGGGGTCCCAGTATTTAACGTAGACCTGGCTATAAAGGGTGAACTTCATCTATGGGAGGATGTTGATTCTTTGGTAAACATTCAAACTTCTTAGTTGATAAATGAAAATATCCTCTGGGGTTAGGGAGTTAAGGAGTCTTATACATGTTGGTAGGAAATCTCTATAGATTTTAGTCCCATTATTTTTTTGTGCAGTATCAGATAAGAAATGTGTCTTACTACATACCATTGAGACCACACTAGTTTTTCATTCAGTATGTTATCCATATGTCACATATGCGTAGCTTTGTACGTGACTCATTTCATGACATTTACTTGTGAGAAGGTGTTCTCCATGGTGTTCCGCATTCTAAAATTACAGGAAACTATCAAGAGAAGTTAATGGAGTGGGAGACCAAGTTAAGAGCTCAGTATCCCCAACGTTGTTCTAATTTTTTTCTTTGAGGGTCCAAAAATACACGATGAAGTTAAAAATTTAGTGTCTAATTTTTATTCTTATTATGAATATAGAAAATTTCTAAACATATTTTTAAAGATATGAACTGACACAATGTGATATTCTGAGCACCTATGAGCCCCAAATTGATATTTTTAATAATATATATATATTAATATCATGTGCATAAATATTTATGATAAAATTTAATTATCTCCCAAAAAGAGTCTCGAATTGGAGATATTATGCCATAGTTGATTTCAAAATGTTGGTTTTACAATAGGTCTGAGATAATACTTTTCACCGTCATATGTTTTGGTAAAGTCCAATCACCGGAACAAATAAGAAAAGTAATATAATTGACTTATGTATTTATTTTGATATAGAAAACTCGAATCCTCTATTTAATTATGGATATTCCTAACATCTAGGGATATCTGATTAACCTGTAATACCCCAAGCATCCACGGTCTGATTCTCATTGAATAATAAAGTAGCGTGTGTTTTACACAACATCGAGTTCTAACACACCACAACCAATTAAACTAGACTTTATGAATAGTAATACCCACTTTCTGGAATTTTATAAATTTTATCATTCCAAATGGACTTCATTGTTTGGATTCGCAATATCGAAATTATCTTAGAGTGAATTTGTGGTATTTTTCTGTAAACTTTTAATTGTTGATGAATAGTGAAAAACACATAGTTATTGTTTATAATAGTCATTTTATTAAAATAATTATTTATTTTATTTAAATGTAGTTTATGATAAAATAGATATATAATACATATATAAGTTTAATGTAATTCATTCGAGGCAGTTTATAATAATTTTAGATATATAAAAATTTTATTGAACTTTTTACTGTCTTTTATCCACTTCCTTGGAGCATTTGCAAATATACATAAAACATAATTTTACTGCTTCTATTAGTTGAATTTCAAAAATACGAGATACACATATGATATTAGTAAGTAAAATGTGTTCCAATAAGATGAAAATAAATTTTGGTGAATGGTAACTTTTTTAATTTTATTTACCATGGTTAGAAGTAAATAGGGTAACTAAGGGAAAAATGATATTATTATTACCCTAACACATGTCCTAATTCTATTGGATAAGTGTAATTCAACCAAAAAAAACTTAGGATTAAAATATGATCCTTTAGGTCCACTTTGATTAGATTAGGAAATTTATTATTATTTTATTTAGAAAAGAGTTAAAAGAGTTAAAATCAACTTTAAATTAATAAAACATTTCTCATATAAGGTTATATATAAGATAAATTATACTGTAAATATTCATTGAAAAGATAAAAATATTTTCTACATAACCGTATTTTATTTATTATTTTTAGTTTTTATATAATTAAATTTATTAATGACACAATGATGATGCAGTAATTACATAATTAATGAAATATTAAAATAATTGATATTACAAATATCCAAATAAATGTAATTTGAGAAATTTTATGAATTCGTATAATTTTTAGGTTAATATGAAAGGTTAGGTTTGGTTAGATGAATTTTTTTAAAGTAATAATGCTGTTATAAATTTAGCAAAAACATATTACCAAATAGTGTCAAAATTAACATATAATACTTTTTAAAAAAAAATTTATATTATTAATTGATATTGTATACTTAAAAATCTAAGATTTTTCCAAAAGAATTATACAATGATAGATGTATCATTAATGAACCACATGGGGTTATATTGAAATTATATAGTTAGTTTATTAGCCATATATTATAAAAATAATAAGAGACATTGTAAAAGTAAAACTATTTATCTAAGAGTTAAATCTAAAAGATAAGGTTAATATATTGACACAAACATATCTAAAACCTACTGGTTGATTGGGTTTCAACCAATCCCCATATTATCCTTTAAATAATTCATTTTTATCTATTATAAACTGAAAATGATTTTATTATAAAATAATATTTCAAGATTTTTCTAAGGTTCCCCTCACCCCTCTTATAATAGGGCACTACCCATTCTCTCTAATTCACACATTCAAATCCATTTGGCTCGGCCAACCATGGCTAACATACCCTCTCAACTGTCCTCCCTTCATCCTATAGGCCATACAATAGTCATAAATCCATCCTATAGAGCCCTTTTGACCCAATCAAAAGGAGGAACCTGATGAAGAGGTAAATATTTAATCACATCTTTCAAGTTCCTTTCTTATTCCACATCCTCTTTCTTTTTTGTTTCCATTCTAAAATAATAAACCCAGTATCTTATATATACATTTATGTTATTATAAATATGATATAACCCTAATCATTATTCTATCCATCCTTTGAATGACATGTCACCATAGGTACGTACGTACGGCTTACTATCTCCATGTTGTGGTGTAATTGTTTTTCAATACATTTTTATTTGTATGGGTATAATAATGTTGTGTAATTGATCTAAATAATAAATATAAAATGATAATTATTATGTATATATGATATAACTTCCAATTATATATTATTTTAATATCAAAATAATTATATTGTCGCTCATCCGTACGTACGGATTACCATCTCCACGAACGCGATGAGATTCATTCCCCATCGTATCCATTCAAGAATAATTTTCAATAGATGATTAAAAATAATTTTTAATGATTTAATATAATTCTGAATACGAATAATATACATCCTATTCATACACAACATTACTTACATAACAAAGCATATAAAGGAAAACAAATCAGTTTTCACCTGAAATGACGATAATTCAAAAATATTATTAACAAAGCAATATTAAAAGGTCAGATATGATATCATATTGATATATAAGATTATTGAATAATATAACAAAAATTATTTCACCATTATCCAGGAGGTTAACCTATGCTCAACTAAGAAAAAGTACCATGTAAGGGTTAATTCTGCAATCTCTTCATTATCAGAGCTTTTTTATACGTAATTATCTACTAGGACCTCTTTATCATCCACATCTATGTTTCATAAAAATGTAATTCAAAACATTTTAAATATTTACTAGACTATGGGTAAAATTAATTTATACCTTTATTAAACTTTTTATAAAATGGTTTGAATGGAATCTTTCTGTCATTTTCCTAACAAGGTACTTTATGACCTTTTCAACAAAATTAGGGTAAGAATGTTTATTTACTTATACGGCGGGTGCATCTATTTCACACCGTTATAACAACATCGACGCTTCCCTTATAGGATTATAAGAATATTTTCAATATAAATGTTTTCTTTTATAAATATATGACTTTTTAATTATTTCAAAATAGTAAGAAATTTTTCTCTATAAAAAAGGTTTTGTTTTCATCTATGTCAACATCCTTTGATAGATTTTAAGCTTATTTGATGTTGATTTATTATGAGACAAAAATTCCATATTTTACTGAAGGTTTTGTGATATGGTTGACTGTGGATATGTTATTTTTATACCATTCATGATTTATGGATAAACTGTTGACATTTCGTATGACAGTTTTAATATTAATGTTTATGATATGTTTAATCATTTTCATATGATGAATGTGTTGGACTCAGTATGTGATGGGTGGAGCCCTCTATAACTCCTCAATGAATTGGTAGGTCTAATGTGAAAACTAGTGTCTTGGAACAAGGCCTTGAAAAAAATCTTATTTGTATTATTGGAATAGGGCATTGATATTTTGTTATGACAGTCTGGAAATATGATTTCCATCATTATGAAAGTGGCTATTGATATTTCATGTGATTATTTGACAAGTTGAATATCCATGTGAATATTTAAATAGATTTATATTATTTTATCATTTCCATATTATGCTGATGTTCATGTATAAAAGCGTTTTGTTTGAGTCTTATACATTTCCATAAATATTTATTCTTATTTATGAAAGTTTCCACTATATTGTTATCCTTAATGAAAATCTGAGCTCACACTTTTCTATGTTTTATTTTTCATAGGATACAAAGTAGTATATTATGACTGACCGGTAGGGATATTCTATGGGATATCAGTGTTTTATATGGAAACAATGTTGTAGTTGCCTTCCATTTAATAATGTAATGTTAACCTTATGAATGTATCCAGTACTTCCAAGGCTACTAATCTAATCGGTCTATTGAGACTTGATCTTTTTTGATCATGTCAATGATACATAATAATGCACTAATTCTGGGCTTCTATGGTCATGGAAGTATGGTTGGTATCAGAGGAAGTTTTTTACAAACCTTTGAATCTACATTTAGATAAACATTGATTAGAGCACATTACCCTATGATAGAATTTGAGGATTAGTATAAAACACATTCCTAGAATTTTGTTTTTGTAGAGTTTTTGTGAGTTTACCGAGAAATACATCCCTGTCTGGATATGAGCAGGTAGAGGCGGATCTGGCACAGATGTATGTAGGGGTAAAACCCAAAAACACCACTCTGAACTTGACTCGAACGGGATCTGGTGCACGACAATGGGCCTTACTTCACTCTTGGTTATGACACTCTAGAGGGATATGATTAGGATATTTCTCATATTCATTACAAACTATTGCATATGGTTTATGAGTATATACTTCCTCAATGAAATCATTTTTATTGTTATGGATTATATCTATAAACTGGTCAGTTTATGTTATGTGTTTTACATGTTTGGAATTATCTATTTAGATTCATAAACTAATATAGTTTATGACATTGTTTATAAATAGAGCCTAGTGGATGGAATGGAAACCGTATCAATGAACACACTCCATGTAGGTATTTCCCTCCACCTCAAGATAATTATAGTGGAGTCATTGATACAAATGGTGCTGATAAGCTTATCACCATACTGGGAAAACTCACTCAGGTTAAGAATAGTAACCATAGCTGTATGGAACACCCTGATCCACAACATGGAGGATCACTGTAAGATCGTTTCATAAGGCAGAATCCACCAAAATTCCATTGGAGTATAAATCCACTAGAAGCTAAGAAATTGATAAATTCTTTATAAAAACATTCCTTACGTTGGGAGTAGTGAAAGGGAAAAAGTTGACATGGATGTTTACCGCCTCACTAGATATGCTGATCAATGGTGGTAATTGATTTAGAACACAATGGAAGATTATGAATTATCAAATATGGAATGGAGGGAGTTTAAAGAGTTTCTCATAGAAAAATACTTTCCTCATAACCATCAAGCAGATATGGAAAGGAAATTTCTGAGTCTGATGAAAAAGGAGCATGAGAATGTCAAAAAGTATGAGGTTAACTTTACAATGTTAGTGAGGCATGCTGCAGATTATATATGTAACCCAAGAAGTAAGACTGATCATTTCTTTTATGGGGTAAAACCATTTCTCCATCGAGCATTATTCTCATAATCATTCTCGTTGTATGTAGATGTTGTCTCCTGTGCTATCGAGACAGAAAAATAATTCTCTAAGTCTTAAGAATTTAAAAGCAAATCATGTAATGAAAAGATATTTTTAACAATCTAGAAATGGAAATAAGGGGAAGAAAAGAAAAGATGAATATCCATCCTGCAATAAATGTGGGATGAATTACCCTGGTACTTGCTTGATGGGAATTGGAGTATGTTACATGTGCGGTGAAAAAGGACACTATGCTCATGATTGTAGGGGGGAGAAAGAGGATGTCACTATTGAATGCTATAATCGATTATAAAGGGGCCATTATAAAATTAATGTCCCATGTTCCAAGAGAACATACCTCAGAAATGGCCAAGGGATCAAGGCCAAGCTAATGCAATCACTACTGGTGAGGTTGATGCTCCAAAAGACGTGGTGGCATGTAATTTAATGGTTTTGTCATGTTTAGAAAATGCTATATTTGATTCTAGATTATCTCAATGATTCATATCTTCCAATTTTTCTAAGAAAATTAGATATTTCCAATTTCATTTAACAAGGGTGTTGTAAGTCAAATGTGGTAATGGAAGTATTTTCACAATAATTATTTGTGAAAGTCTGGCACTATGCATTCCATCATTATGAAAGTGGATATTGTTATTTCATAGGATTATTAGACTAGTAGAATATAAATGTGAATAAGTAAATGGAATTATTTGATTTTAACTTTTCCATATTATGCTGAATTTGATGTTTAAAAGGGTTTTGTTTTAGTCTTATACATTTCCTTAAATGTTTATTCTTATTTATGAAATTTTCTGCAATATTGTTATACATACTATGCATATGAGCTCACCCCTTTATATGTTTTAATTTTCCCAGGATTTGAAGAAGTATATTATGACTGACTTGCAGGGATAGTCTATGGGATCTCAGTGATGTCTATGGAAATAATGTTTTTGTAGCTTTCCATTTTATGATATAATTTATACCTTATTAATGTTTCTAGTAATTCCAAGGATACTAAACTAATCTATATTTCAATAATTGATCATTTGTGACCATGCCAATGATATGTAATAATGCACCGATGCTAGGCTTCTAGGGTCGGGGAATTACATAACCTGGGCAGTGAGAGGATCATTTGGATAGGATTCAATAAAAGATTATTGATTGATAACATCAGAACATAGTCTTATTGAATATTTTTACCAAATGTAACTTATGGGAAACATAATTTACAATGACATGCAATTGTTTTACCTCAATGATTGATACAAAATGTGGTAGGATTTTTTTAAGTGTTCATTTTTCCCAATTTTTTTATCCCATGATGAATGATAGTCAATCGAGTAACTAACATGTTCAAATATAGAATATTCAGTGGTTATGGGATTATTAATGAGGATGGAGGATAATTATTGTTTATTTTTCCATTTATATATATACATATTTATACATATTTCATATAAAAAAATAAATGATAAAATGAATAGAGGATATGGTTTATTCCTTGTGTTTTTTGTTTATTGTTTTCTCTCCTTATTTATGTGTTTTCATTCTTGGTATTCTCATTTTTCCAATGTTTCAATGAATACACGGTGAAAGATCATTGTGCATTATGTCTTTGGTGAAACAGATCCCTACCATAGGTTTTGGAATGAGAAACCAAGCCACATATGCAGTGCATAATGATAGATTAAGATCCATATATGCATCATGAGTTTATGATTACAGTTTTTGCATGCAACTCCAACAAGGAATGACAAAATGGGTTTTAGGGCTTCATATATGACTAGAATAGAAAAAATATAACAAATTATGGTGATGATATTTGGTCAACCCTAAATTTAGGATTTGTAACATAATTCATGGAAGAATAAATATAGGTGGGATGCTCTGGAGAAGATGAGTGGAATTTATAGAATTTTATAGAAATTCCCATCTACAAGGAATGTAGTCAAGTGAACACACATTGTTTATTACCATTTGAGTATATGTAGGGGTTTTATAAAGAGATAAGTATCACACATTGTGTAAAATACATCACAAAATGTGTTTCCCTTATCCGACCTTCTTGATGTGTACTAGGGTTACACACCTAAGAGGCCATGTATTGATACATGAAATGTGTGTCTGGTCACACTCCATGTATCACAAGGGGGAAATCTGTGAGTTTATAGGGATCTCATACATTGGTGCCCATGTTTCCCCACACTCTATGTACATGTTGATTACATGGTCATGTTAGAGTACATGACAAGATTGAATTACTTAGAAACAAATAAGTACATGGTATTGACATGGTGTACACTAGCTTGGGATGAACGACACATATAGTTAGGAAACAAAACCTAGACTTTATATACCTTAAGGGAAACACTATTTATTTTTGCAAGAGTAACTTTTGTTAAGAACATGGCATAGGTAGATCCACGCTTTCGGGACACATCATGCACCCCTGGAGATATACCCCATACTCTTTGGTAGATTATTTGGATTCCCCTTTCATCTCTGAACATCTTCACAGTGATCTTGTGTGAGATTCCAAAGACAAGTATCGATTGAGTGTGATTCCATTAGTCTGTTCATATGATGGTATTAATATGATATAGTGTGCATCTTGGATAAAACCTCATTGTTTAGGGTTTACTTATTACTATATAGATGTAAAAATTTTGTCAAATGGGATGGAAAGGATGTTCCATCAGTTTAGCAAAACTCTATGAGTATATCCCGATTGAGTGAAATTAGGGATGGTAGTCATTTTTGAGAGAGATCTCCTGGATGAGCATTAACTTGTAACATCAGAGTGAAACTACCAATAGTAGTGGTTGAGTCCATTGAGACTTAGAGTCTTTTATGAGTATATATGGATTTTTTAATATACGTCTCATTTTAAATGTTTTTTTTATAATATAAATATAATTTTTGAAATATTAATGTGAGAAATTGTTTGGAGGAATTTTCGTTTATACTTTTATGAAACAAAAGTGTTTTGGGGGAATAGTGACAAATAATGAACATTAATTGAAAATATTCTTTTGATTAAAATTATTTGTAATGTTATATTAAATTTTAAATTTTATTTAAATAAAATTTTTTAAATTATATATTTATAAATCAAATTTAGGTCACCAAGATCATTTAAATATTCATTTATGATATAAATATTTGTAAAAATTTCAACAATTTTGTCTTTGAAACACATTATATCTCATCACATATGTGGGATTAATTTAAAATTAACATGTTTTTCCCATATATAAATTAAAAATGGAAGAATGTATTCCCAATTTTTAATCATCATTAGTTATATTATCTGATAATATTAACTTAATTTTGATCAAAACTAATCGAGAAAATAATTATAATAATTTTAGTTGTTATGGTAGAAATGGGTTTATCATGGGTTAAAATAAAATGAATAGGATTATAATTACCTAAAAACATGTCTAGATTTTTGTGTGACTTATTTAGACCCTAAAAAGTTTAATTCTGGATAATAATCCATTTTTGTTCCTTTTTGAATGAGGAAACATGGGTACACATGGATATTTAAAAATATTATAGGTGTTCTACTCATCTCACTTTTAAAAGGCCACTCCTATCATATAATTTTCACATGTAAAAAAACTTTTGGATCACCCTCTCCTTACCAAGAAACTTTACAAATTCTATCTTACCATTATATAATACTAATATTGGACACAAATTCATCCTAGGAAGTCCTTTGGTGAAAATCTAAGGATTATTCCTGAAAAAGAAATAACAATCTTCAATGATCCTTTTATTTTATTTCATCCTACACCTATATAAATTACTATTAAAACACTAGTATATTATATCCAAACTATATTATGTATATTTATATGCTTTTATAGTATGTTAATGACCCAAACTCATCTATACATCCATCAAATGAGTTATGAAATCATCATTCGTGTGTATGGAATACAACTGCCTCGTGAAATGATTTCAATTTTTTTCAATTAACACCTCTCAAAGTTAGGTTGGATGATGAATATAAAATATATAAAATATATTTATTAGATAATTATTACAACATAGTCATTATATTATATATATATTTTTAGTTTCCTATCTACATTATATATGATAATGTCACTCATGTGTACAGTGAACTACAGCCTCACGATGTGATGTGATTCATTTTGAGAAAAATGTAAATAACAAATAATAAGGATAAATTTAATGAATATATGTGATATATGTGATATAATTATGATTATAATTAAATATTTATCTTAATTAAAATATAATATATGTTTTTTATTTTTTTTTCTATCACTGAATGATGGTAACATCATTCATGTACATGTGGACTACCGCATTCCCAAAGTGGGGTGACTCTCTATTTATCACCACACAACATAGATGATACGTATAGATATATTTAATGAAGTAAAAAGGTATTTATTATATTATTGTCTATATGTAAATATAATATATTTATTACCTCCTTTAAATAATGATTGATGATAAATGGAAATGTAATTCATGCATATGGATGACCTACAGCCTCCATGATCATAACATACCTAATTTGTCAAAATAATAATTCATAATTTGTATTAAAAGTACAATAGAAATATAAATATGATGATTATTTCATTATGATTATTATGGATATGATATAATCGTGATAAATGTAAGTGGACCAAAAATGAAAAATCAAAACATATATGAAAAAAAGTGGTTATTTCCCAAAACAGGACATTAACATGTAATGTTTAATGAATGGATAATAAATGGGAAATTAAATAATGTATGGTATTATATATTTCTGTATATATCTATAAAATATAATATTTTACTTATACAGTTTATATTCTATGTTAATATCAGTATTATAGAAATTGATACTTGTAGTATGAGATTCCAATTATCACTTTTATTTCTTGTAGAAACAAGAAAATTCAAGAATAATTTGTTTTGTGTGGTGTTTATATTTCAAAATTTACATGTTATATTATTAATATAATAATTTTATTGATTAAAAAATTTTCATTTTATTTTATTATTTTTTTGGTTTTACGACTTCAAAAATTACTATTGTGGTAACAGATTTTCATCTCACTATTTTCTTATATGAGACAGATGACATATTCAACACCTATTTGTTTTTTGTGGTGTATATATATCCCATGAATGTATTTTCAGATAATTTTACTATAAAGTTTTTGTTTTAAAATATATATAAATGGATATATATCTCATGGGGGCATTGGTTAAAAACACAACAAAACAGTAAGGTATTTTGGTCTCAAATTGCCTTCATCGGGACAGAAGATATGTTATTCAGACATATACTTCTATGAGGTTTATATATTTTACAATTTAAATTTTATATCTTGAATATAATTATTTTCATGAAATTATAAATTCATTATAATGATATTAATTCATGGAGATTAGTGTTCACATTTTCCATGGTGGAAAGATTTTTATGTAACAATCTCTTTGTTTATTGGGATTGTTTATGATTATGCTTCCAGTAACGAAATAATATTATATATCTCCCAAAAAACTCATCAGAATAATTCTCCCCAAGTTATGTCATCAATATAAATGTTTCTCCAAATTTTTACCTCTTTAGGTTCTCAATATGTAAAGATTATTTCTTAATTAAATATTATATTTTACGTTGAATACCCTTTTCCTTCCAAACCCTATTCTCAAATATTTTTTTTCAAACATTTTTTAGATATTTTATTAAATAATTTTTTTCCCATGTTTGAAATCGAAAAAAGTTAAAGTAATCATCATGTTATTTTTAAAATTGATTCCCATTTTTCATTTACCTAAATTCCGAAATGAATCTTTCTGTACAACATGAACATAATTTTACACAATCTAGAACAATTTTTTATTTAAATCATTATTTATTAAATTTCAAAGATATATTCAATGGAAAATATTATTAGAAATGATTAATGTTTTATAATATTTTTTCAATGTAGAAAGTATATTTCCCCTAAGAAATGTTTTAAATTTTTTTAGAAAGCTTTTGTTATAATATTTAATGTTAATTTTCAATGAAAAGGATTACGAAAATGTTTTATTTTTTAAAAAGTGATGTCTTAATGAAATTTTATCTTTTATGAGAAACATCATTTGTGATTTACCATTTATATATATTTTCTATATAAGATTATTCCATGAAATACCCTGAGTCAACTATGAACTGGTCACATAAGCCAGCCCATGATAATTCCTGAGAGGCTTCCCAATCCTCATGAGGTGGATATAATAACTGACATCATAAATTGAGCAAAAAAATGATTTAGCCCATATATAACCAATAAAACAAACAGTATAAATAAAAGGAAGTCCCAAAATACATTTTCCTAGAAATTGAATTGAAAATTATTTTTACAAGAAATTGAATGTACAACTAAACCAAAAACTCAACAAATCAAACCAGAAAACCATATAACTCCATTTGAACCCTCTATTAACTCTCCAAAAAAATGATAACATGTTACCCAATGTGATTGAAAACAAGCTGAAACCTGCAGAAGGGCTAAAAATAGAAGAATACAATAGGTGTGAGTATCATAAAATAATTGGTTATCTTGATATTCTATTCCAAAAGAACATCATTTAAAATAAAAGAATCATCAATTCCAAGGTTTAAATACAGTATTTAATAAAATGTTTTTGAAATGAGGCCCGATGATTTAAAAAAATATCATACAAAAATATTCATGTTTTATAAATCATAATGCAAGTATCAATTTTCAAATATGTGCATCATCAAAATAATAATAGTTTTCTAGAGGGATGCTTTAAAGAATTTTAACTTCTAAATAAATCACACATGTTGAAAAATTTAACAACCAAACACACTATATGATGATGGAGAGTATAAAATAGATAATGTTAACAAGTCATAGGAACACCCCCAGGCACTAGTTTGTTGTAAGCCCTGGGTACCTCATATATCAATGATGGTAACCATAATAAATATCTTTTCTCATGCACATAAGCCACTAGTAGGAATAATTCCCATAACCAAGAGATCCTCCAACATCATCATCATCACATTTTAGTTAGTGTTGTCATCTTCAAACTTGTTATGTGAAACATGGGCCAAATTCTATGGGATCACTAGCAAACTAGTACACATCCTCCCACCAAGATACAAGGGAATTCCTTTAGAGATCAATAACGTTACACATATTATCAAATGAACATTTCATATAATACATCATTTCCCCGAATAAAAAACATACAAACATCCCACAAGCATGGTTCACATTTTATTCATGGATCAATAAACCCCAAAATATTTTCACAAAACAATTTCAAAGAGTATAATGAGGCTTTTCACATAAAACAAATTAAAAAAACACTTTTAAGGATAACCACACAATTAAACAATACCCAACCATATTTGTATTACCAAATTTTTTTTTATAAAATCACTTCATGGACCGTAAAACAATCCCAATTTTGGAAACATTGTATATACATAAAAAATTTCATTGTTCAGTTTTTATGAAAGGTTAAACAGTTCTTTAAATTTTTTTACCAAAATGATAATTTTCAAAGCAAAAAATAAAAAACATAGTAAAAATTTGAGAACACACCATTATAAGATTCAAAACATTGGTATCAACCACGAAAATATTCATAATGATTTTCCATTACACAACCAATTTTTAAAAAATGCCAAACGGGCCTACAATTAGCAACACTTATCATAATAACATAAAACCAATACACCATCTTTATAAAAACCAAACCCTACATGGAATCCATACAAGGGACGCAATAACATTTCTTTTCCTACATCCAATATAATTAATAATCAAAACCAATCATTCTGGATGTGGGAAACGAAATTTTATTGGGTTCCTTATGTGTATTCGGAGATGGTTTTGGTTTTTAGATAGAATGCGTATTGTATTTAAGGTATTTTGACATGTGTTTCTAGTTAATGGACCATTTGGAACTTTTTTATAATTGGTTTTGTAATGGACAAGAAATATGAATATTTTCAAGGGTTTTACCTATTTTTTGAATCTTAAAATGGCGGGTTCTCACATCTTTATTAAATTTGGTATTTTAGGCTTTGAAAAATTTCCATTTGGTAAACATGTTTAAAAGACCATATTGAATTTTATTTAAAAATGAATAATGTGTGTTTTACATGTATGTAACATGTTTCATCAATTAGGATTGTATTATGGTCCATAAAATGTCATTATTGAATTTTGGTAGGGCTGCAAAATATGGTTGGGTATGGTTTTCTTGTGAGTTTATCCATAAAAGAGTTTTTTCAAATGAGTTGTATGTGGAATGACTTATTACATTCTTTGAAATTGTTCTATAAAAATTTTAAGTGATTTGTTGATCCGTGAATGAAATTCACATCATGTCTATGTGAATTTTATGTATTTATGTTTTGGTAATTAAATTTTCATGTGGAATATTCATTTGATAAATGTGTAACTTGATTGATAACTAAAGGTAATCCCATGTATCTAAGTGGGATGATGTGTACTAGTATACTAGTGATCCCATGGGGTTTGTCCCCTATTTCACATAGCGAGTTTGATGATGACAACACTAACGAAACTATGATGATAATGTTTTTGGAGGACCACTATGTTATTATAAGGACCCAACCTTATAACATCAGATAATATTGAATTAAATGAATAATTCAAATTTGGGATCTTTTGAGGTTTAGATTATTATTGAATTAAGCAATAACTATTACATAAATACTTGAATATTATAAGTAGACACTCCATCTCAGTATCCATTTTATTCATAAAATAAAAACTCTTAAAAAGAAACATGTCTTGTTCCATATTTTAGACATCATGATTTTAACATGATCCTATCCTTGACCCTATTTATATTTAATTCCTATGGAAAACATTTAAAAACATGGGATTAGCATAAAAATCTCAGTAATGGTTATAAAATAATAAAAGAAAACATTAGCCCATCAATAAATACAAATCTATGAAACCATACATTTAAATCATAACAAACCTTATGAAATAATAATATTTATGAATAACACACAAAAATCATAAATCATAAAGGTTACTTATGGAATCCATATCAAACATACATTGTATCTATCAAAGCTACATATGGAGTTAAACTTGGAATACATATCACAGTATATTATTTAAATCTCTTAGGATAAACATCACGTTTACCTCTATCATGTTACCCATTGCATTAGAGAGATATCTTGGGCTCACCTGCCCTATGTTTATAACGGAACCACACGTATACATAATCAATGCCTAATAACCATAACATAATTATAAAATATGACACATGTATAAATTAAAGATAACATTTCCTCATTCCTATATAACAAATCACTATAATGTTTTATCAAATCATTTTCAAAACCATTTAAAAAGATATTTTTGAATAAAAGTGTCCCATACCACTTTCAATAATTAAAATGAATTATCATTTGAAAAAAGTAATGTCTATATAAACTAATCCTAAAACCCATTTTGAAAACATGGACATTAATGAGAAATATTTAGAAGAATAAATCTTTAAAACATTTAAAACAATCTTTTAGTTAATGAGTTTTTAACAAAAAGAGAGACTATTGAATACAAATAATTGAAGAATAACATTTGATTAGAATATTAAAATATAATTTGAATAAATGGATTCATGATATAATATTTTAATGGACAATATATACACCATATTAGAGTGAATTGGTGTAGAACAATAATGAAGTCTCAGTGGAAATGTAAATTGGAATAAAATCTCTTATAAAGATGGTATCCTTAAATTAAGGATAGATCAATCACATAATTATGTATGAGAAATATAAATACACTCAATATAATTGTATATTATGTGTAAAACAATAAGATGTCATTCACACATATTCATAGGATGACATGTTCAATAAGTAAATGTTGAACCCAAAGAATTGAAATTGGGTTAAGAGGTTCCATTGTAAAAATTCGACAGTATAACGACGTCACATTAAAATTCAGAAAATGAGTTGATGAGATATAAAATGGTATATAATCACTCGGAAATAATGTTTACATCAATAATGATATAGAATAACATATCCCAAAATAATAAGATGTAAATTAAAAGACAACAAAAATAATTCTTTTATAAAGTGGAGGGTGAATAGTTCCCTTACCGATCTGCTAACTTACAAAACATATGCCACATGAAGAAAGGATCATACAATAAAGATGAAAATACTACTAAATGAAATTATATTAAATAATGAGTAAAATAATGGTCATTAAATACACCACACAAAAGGAAATAGTGGCCAATATAGCATGAATCTCCCGGGAATAAAAAGTGAGACGAAACCCTTTACCACGTTGTAATCAACTGAGTCGTATGAAGAAAATTTTATAACCACAAAATGAATCACAAAATACTATTAATATAATGAGAATAATGATAATATATATCAAATGGAAGTACACAATACACCACATGCAATGAATAAGTGGCGAACAATGGAAATCTCAAGGAATTAAACGTGAGATAAAAAATCCCTTACCTCATTGTCTGACATGACCCATTCGTTCTTTAATCTCCTTAATAATAAACTAATGTTAATTTATAATTTCATAAAACATTTTTTAAAGTTTATTATTAATTTTATATTACTTATTATCATTTATAAACAATATGTAATCATTTTAGTTAATAACGGTCGTTTTGTCGATATTTGGTACTTGAGTAAAAAAAATGAACACCTTATAATTACAATTTGATCATGTGGTATGATATCCATTATCTGCAGAATTATATTAGTGATTTAGATATCATATATATCATATATATCCAGTATATACATGTATTTATAATAGTACATAACATTTAGAGGTAAGAAATGAAATGCACTGTTCATTGAGACGGTAAGTTGTACGTAGGCATGAACGCTACATCCCTTTCTAATTATTATTTTAATAGAATTAAAAACCTAATTATACATGGTTATATTATAATTATTGTATAATATCATATACAATATTATTAAATACATCCTTTAAACGTCCCACATAAGGCATTTAACGTTTCATATCACTTTGAGGGGGAGGTAGTATGCACTTCCTCTAATGAGATTATCATATTTACCCACAATGGAAACCAAAAATTATTTATATAAATGGAAAAATATAGAAGCATAAATAATAAATTAAAATTATATTTAAATACAATTCAATCATAAGACCCACCATGATGGGCGGTTGGAGATATTTGAACAATCATCGTTTTGTGAGGCGTTAGTTTTATATCCACAGAAACATTATGTGCATCACCCATTAGATGGTGGTGTGTGTAAGTTTAGTTTGAATCCTTCTCATAAAAACATACTAGTATATTTAGTATACTAGTATATTTACAAAAGAAAATAATAAAAAGAGTTTAGGGGTTGTAGAATTAAAATAAAAGAAAACAAATTAAGAGAAACTGATACTTTTAATTTGGGTAGCTCTTATTGGTTTGAACCAAAGGACTTCTTGAAGTGCCCTCTGCCTAAGGTAAGGCTTCTAGGTGGAGGATATGGATGTAGGGAGATAAATTTGTCAGGGTTTGGACCATCCAAGTGGCTTTAGAGGTGTGAGAAATTGGTTAGAAGTGGTCTCCTTTTATAAGGGAGAGGAGGGTTTCTTTAGGAAAGTGTGAAAATATTAATTTATTATATAATGATATTCGGTTTATAAAGGACCAAAAATAATTAAAGACAACGATAAGATTACTCATATTCGAAATAAAATCATCCAATCATAATTATACATGTTTTGGAAAATATTTTAATCCTTATAATCTTATTTATTTTAATCATTTATTAATGAGGTAAACACTTCTTCATTATTGTGTCATATATAATTTAAATTATTTGATGTATAAAAATTTAAAAAAAAAATTCCATGATGTAGGAAGTCTTTATAGATTTCTAATTAATATTTATAGTCAAATATATTTTTTGTATATAACCAAATAAAAATTAATTTACTAAAAGATATTTGTTTTTGTCATTTTTGCCTCTACTTTATGTTAATTAATTTAAATTGTCATTATCACTCCCATGTGGCTCAATGGTGTCCCAAAATAGACCCAAAGATGACCATAGTCGTAAATGACTCAACCAATAAGGTTTGTACATGTTTTATGGTAATTTTTAATTACTATAATATAATTTTAAACTTAAACTACTCTATTTACCTTTAACCGCGACAAATAAAAGTCAAAGATACTATTAATAAAAAATTATTTTCATCTTATTGAACCAAATTTTACATCTTAATAATAACCATGTCTATCATATTTTTGAAATTCAATTCCCATAAGAGGTAAAATTTCATTTAAATGAAAAAGTTAGTATTTTAACTACCACTAAGTGGTTTCACTATTCATCAAAAATTATTGTTTTTCCGAAAATTACCAAAAATTAATCCGAAGCTATATTTGATATTCCAAATTCAAAAATGATGTATATATTACCAAATTCAAAAAATAAAAGTGTCATTAAATAATTTTAATACTAATTACCATTGTTAAAGAAAATAGCATGTTTTTTAGAAACAATAACTATTAAAATATTAACACTTGTTTATGTCCAATTTCAAAGTGAAATTAATTACAACGACCAAAATTGGATTAAATGGTGAAAATATATTCTAATAACATTTGAATACCAATTGAAAATATAATATAACCATATAAATATATTATATTAAAACATAGTTTTGAATGAAAATACAATATTTACAATATTCATAAAAATGAACTTTTTCTGAAAAATTACAAAAATTTACACAAAGTAAATTTTGATGTCTCCATTTTAAAGAAGGATTTTATTAAGTCCTATAGAATTTATTAAAGAGGAAAAACTATATTTAAATCAGGTACACCATTAAATGGCGGTAAATCGACCTTTTAATTTAAATTATGCTTAAAATTAGATTCATTCACATTTTAAGCCACTAACATTTATGGGATAAATGTATTTACATTTAACAAACATGTATAATCATATTGTATTTAGTTTTGTTCATTCTCGCCAATATAATTTTTAGGAGTTAACGAAAATTTAAAATAATAATATTATATTATTAGTGTGCAACTTAAGATTTCAAAGAAACATGTTGTCTTGTATCGGGTACACTATCGAACAAAGAATCCCCATTAATGTAAAATAAATATTTAATTATAAAATATTAATAAATATGAAAAGTGCTTTATCCATTATTTATCTGGGATGTTACATCCTTCCCCCCTTTTGGGAATTGCGTCCTTGCATTTATAAAACTGGGCATGGATACTTCATTAAAAGCCCCACATAGGAAAAAGTGTTAATAGATCTATCACATTAAAATAAATGAAGAGAAGTAAAAAAGGTTACCCGAGACAACAGAAACTAGGATTACATGAAAACATGGATATGGAGGAGAAAATAATCCATCATGTTCTGATGGATACTGATAGAAACCATGTTTAGGAGAATGTTAACCACTATAAAATCACAAAAATGGGATGGGTTAAACAGTTTTTTATTTCCCAGTAGGAAAAGTTAACAGACAAGGTTTTTGTTTTAAGTAACTTTTCATTGAGGAATTTATTTATGATATTAACTACAAACATAAGGAAACACAATTAATTTTCCTGTATACTTTTATCCTTCACTAGTTTTCTAACACAAACTCATATTTCCTCCATACGATGAGTATTCAGGATGACTTTTTTACATTAAAAGTTCTATAATCAACTTCAAGAGAATCAAATAATACAAAAAAGATGAACTATATATTTCCCTTGTCTTTAGATATTTACTAAAACCAAAACATTTAGTAGAAGATCACATAATCCCCAAAAAGGATAAACTTTTACATAAAGAGAAACTACTCTAAATCTCCAAAATTTGACTTAACGAAACCCAAAGTTCAACAAAGACCATTCAATAAACAATTGTCCCTAAATTTCTTCAAAAGTAATCCATACATTGATTGTAACTCAAATCTCATAAGTATTTAATTACATAGACTTCCAAGATACTACTTAACATTTATCTCCAAGTAACACCAGTTACTCATAATGTCTCATTTTTAAAAGTAATTAACCTAATCACATATTCTCTATGATAGGTTAATCATTTTCATAAATAAATCAAATCATCATGTGTCCATAAAAAATAGATTCATCCAAACTAAATTTTCAACCATTATTCCATAATTTAAATCCCATAGTATTCTATCATCCTTAGGCATATAGTGTTTCCTCAAAAGAGAGAATGTCTTCCACTAAATCCTTTTATCACTTCATCACTAAATCATTTTTCAATACTAAGTATATCCATTTAATAAAACATTTTTTCCAAAAATAAACTTATTTTGTTCCATGAAAACATTATACTAAAATAATTATTCATACTGGCCAGGGACTTCAAGTAGGCTAGTGGTAGGAGATGTGCCTTGCCTCCCTTTGGTTTTGGGTTCGATTCCAGCAGCCTTTCCAGATGCGATGGGTCATCACCCATCCTACGGGTTGTCCTTTTTATAAAAGTCAAAAATAACCCTAACTTGTTTTATCCTCAAAGGATTCCTTATACCTCTCATTTTCACCCAAATTCATTATAATGTCGACATCTTAATTTTTAATTTCTTATTTCACCACTATATGATAAAATAAAAAAATACCTAAAATTAAGAACATCATACCTTGATCATGGTGTCCATTTCGTTTCATCGTCATCTTTTTCGCGTAGGTAAAAGGTTCATGCATTGCAACAATGATTTATAGATCCTTCAAAATTATTTTCTTCCTCCATCCAAATACACCTTGTACAACATGGGTCATATGGGTGTTCATAGGAAAACGGTTTTGGAAAATAATCTTGTATGACATATAATTTCAAAACATCAGATAAAACATTATTTCTATAAAATAGTCGAACAGAATTTGAGTTGAAACATTCAACTAACGGTCCTTTTAAAATACCATAACTATGTGCTGAGAGACTATATTTTAAAATCAAATGTCAATAGGTTGCACAAGGGTCTCCTTATTCATCATCTTTTTGAAAATCATAATATGCTTCAAAATCTTGTGATAAGGTAAAATATTTGAAAATGTCTTGATAATATTTACCTCCCTTGAAAATATGAGAATATTGTGAAAATAGGATTTTTATAAATACCACCCAGGATACACGATGAAAATGAGGTATAGTGGAGGTGGTTGATATCTCAAAAAACTTCTTGCAAGTGAGTTGTATGCTAGAAAAATATTCAGAATCATCCGAACATGACATTGCAATAATTATTGCAAGCATGTCATTAGGAAGAGATTTGAATGTACTTTGATATCCTCTTCCTTACATTTTTAAATGACTTTCCTTGATCTAAAAAAGTTATAAAAAAATTATTTAACTGAAATATTTGATAGGGACTGACCATAAGTCTAACAAAAATTCCTAATCCCTAAAGTTGCCTAAACCGACCTCTGATTCCAACTATAAGCACCTGAACTTATAAAATTACATAATATTGAATTAAATGAATAATTCACATTGAGGATCTTTTAAGGTTTAGAGATTTAGTGATTTAGGCCATAACTATTACATAAAAACTAGAATATTAAGAGTAGACACTACTACTCAGTATCCATTTTTTTCATAATATAAAAACTCTTAAAAAGAAACATGTCTACTTCCATATTTTTGACAGAATGACTTTTCCATGATCCCATCCTTGACCCTATTCATCTTTCAGTCATGTGTAAAACATTTCAAAAACATGGGATGTGCATAAAAAGGTCAGTAAGGGTTATAAAATATGATAGGAATACATTATCCCATCAATGAAAACAAATCAATGATACCATACTTTTCAATAATAACATACCTTACGAAATCATAAGATTTATGAATAACACACAAAAAATCATAAATCATAAATGTTACTTATGGTATTTATATCAAACATAAATTGTAGCTATCACAACTACATAGGGAGTTACACTTGGAATACCCATCATGGTATATTTCCTTAATCTCTTAGGAGAAACATCACGTTTAACTCTGTCACGTTACCCAATGCAATGGAGAGATATATCGGGCTCACCAGCCCTAGGTTTATCATAGAACCACCCATATACATAAAAAACTCCCAATAACCATAAAATAATCATAAAATATAACACATGTATAAAGGAAATATAACATTACCTCATTCCAATATATCAAATCAAGACAATGTTTTATCAAATCATTTTCAAAACCATTTAAAAAGTGAATTTTGAATCAAAGTGTCTCGTACCACTTTGAAGCATTGAAATGAATTATCATTTGAAAATAATTAATTTCCATATAAAAAAATCCTAACACCCATTTTAAATACATGGACATTAATGAGAAATATTTAGAAGAATAATTCTTTAAAACATTTAAAACAATATTCTAGTTAACACGTTTTTAAAAAAAAGACAGATGCTTGAATACAAATAATTGAAGAATATATTTTAATCAGAAAATTATAATATCATGAGAATAAGGGGATTAAAGATATAATATTTCAAAGGACAGTATATACACCATGTAAGAGTGAATTGGTGCATAATAATAATGAATTTTCAGTGGAAATGTAAATTGGGATGAAATGTCTTATAAATATTGTATCCTTAAATGAAGGTAAATCAATCACAGAATTATGTGTAAGAAATATAAATACACCCAATATATGTGTATATTAATTTAAAAACAATCATAGTTCATTCACACATATTCATAGTATGACATGTTCAAGAAGTACATGTTGAACCGAATGAATTGAAATAGGGTTAGGAGGTTCCCTTGTAAAAATTCGACAGCCTATCAGCGTCACTTTAAAATTTAGAAAATGAGTTGATGAGATAAAAAAGGGAATATAATTAGTTGGATATAAAGTTTACATCAATACGTATATAGAAGAACATATCCCAACATAATAATATGTAAATTTAAAGACATAACAAAAAGAAGTCTTTTATAAAGAGGAGGGTGAATAGTTCCCTTACCGATTTGGTAACATACAAAACATACGCCACATGAAATAAGTATAATACAATGAAGATTAAAATACTCATAAATGAATTTATATTACATAAAGAAAACAATCATGGTCAGTACATACACCACACAAAAGGAAATAGTGGAAAATATAGCATGAATCTCACAGGAATAAAAAGTAAGATGAACCCCTTTACCACGTGGTAATCAACTACATCGTATGACCAAAAGTTAATAACCACTAAATTAATCATAGAATACAATGAATATAATGATAATCATGATAATATATATCAAATTTCAGTACACAACACAACACATGAAATGAATAAGTTGCGAATAATGGAAATCTCACGAAATTAAATGTGAGATAAGAAAATCCCTTACCTCGTTGTCCGACATGACCTGTTCGTTATTTAATCTCCAGAATAATAATCTAATGTTAATTTATACATGATGAAGAAACTATTTTAATGATTATTATTCATTTTATATTACTTATTTCCATGTTATAAAAAATATATAATCATTTAAGTTAATAACGGTCGTTTTTTCGATATTTGGAACTTGAGTAAAAACAATGAACTCCTTATAATTACATTTTGTTCATGTGGTAAGATAACCATTTTCTTAAGAATTATATTAGTTATTTAGATATCATATATATCAAATACATCCAGTATATACATTTATTAATAATAGTACATAACATTTAGAGGTAAGAAATGAAATGCACCGTTCATGGAGACGGTAAACCGTACCTACGCATGAACGCTACTTCCATTTCTATTTATTATTTTAATGGAATTAAAAACATAATTATACATGGTTTTATTATAATTATAGTATAATATAACATAAAATATTATTAACTCCATACTTTATATGTCCCACAAAAGGCATTTAACGAGTCTTATCACTTTGAGGGGGCGGTAGTCTGCACTTTCTCTAATGAGATTATCATATTTACCCACTATAGAATCCATAAAGTATTTATATATATGGAAAAATTAAGAATAATAAAGAAAACATAAAAATAATATATAAATAAAGTTCCATCATAATTACCAACATGAGAGGTGGTTGGAGATATTTGTACAATCATCGTTTCATGAGGCGTTAGTTTTCCATCCACCTAAACATTATATTTTTCACCCATTAGATGAAGGTGTATCTAAGTGTAGTTAGAATAATAATCATAACAAAATCCTAGTATATTTATTATACTGTTTTTGTTACAAATTAAAGGAATAAAAAGAGTTTAGGGGTTGGAGAAGTAAAATAAAAGAAAACAAATTAAGAGAAACCATTACCTTTAATTTGGGTAACTCCCTTTGGTTTGGACAAAAGGACCTCTTGAAGTGCCTTCTGCCTAAGGTAAGGATTCTAAGTGGAGAAAAGGGATGTATGGAGACTAATTGGGAACAGTTTGTACGAGACAAATTGCTTGAGAGGTGTGAGGAATTGGATATAAGTGGTCTCCTTTTATAAGGGAGAGGCGGGGCTCTTCAGGAAAGTGTGAAAATATTATTTTATTATATAATGATATTCGGTTTCTAAAGGTCCAAAAATAATTAAATTCAAAGATAAGATGACTCATATTCGAAATAAAATCATCCAATAAGAATTGGACATGTTTTGGATAATATTTTAATCATTATAATCTTATTTATTCAAATCATTTATTAAGGAGGTAAACACTGCATCATTATTGTGTCATATATAATCTAAATTATTTGATATGTTATAATTATAAACAAATACCATGATATAGGAAATATTTTTTTCTTTAACTGAATATTTATTGTCAAATATATTTATTTTATAACAGTAAATAAAAATTAATGTATTAAAAGATATTTTTTTTGTCATTTGTTCCATTACTTTAAGTTAATTAATATAAATTGTCATTATCACTCCCAAGTTGCTCAATGAGGTCACAAAATAGACCCAAAGATTACCATCTCCTTAAATGACTCATCCAATAAGGTTCGGACAAGTGTTATGGTAATTTTGTATTATTATAGGATTATTTTGACCTATAATTACCATATTTACCTTTAACCGTGGTAAATAAAAGGCAAAAGTTACTATTCACCAAAACTTATTTTCTTTTTAATGAACCAATTTTTACTACTTGATAACAACCATGTATGTATGATTTTTAAAATTCAACTCCCGCAATAGGTAAAATTTCATTTAAATGAAAAAGTCAGTTTTTGTAACTACCACTAAGTGGTTTCACTATTCATAAAAAATTGATGTTTTTCAGAAAAATACCAAAAATTCAGCCTAAGCTATATTTGATATTACAAATTTAAAAATGAAGTCTATTTTACCAAATTAAAAACCCAAAAGTTTCATTAATTTATTTTAAAATTAATTCCCATTGTTAAAACAAAGAGCATGTTTTTAAGAAACAATAACTATCAAAAGATTGACACTTATTTATGTCCAATTTCAAAATGAAATTATTTCAAATGAAAAAAATTGGATTAAATAGTATAAATATATTATAATTAAACTTTTAAACAAATTGAAAATATAATCTTCCTATATAAATAAATTAGATTAAAATATAGTTTTGAATTAAAATACAATATTTACACTATTCATTAGAAAATGTACTTTTTTTTGGAAAAAGTTCTAAAATTTACACAAAGTAAATTTTGATGTCCCCATTCTAAATAAAGATTTTATTTAGTCATATAGAATTTATTAAAGTGCCCAAAACTATATTTAAAGAGGTTTCTCCATTAAAATGAGGAAAATCGACATTTTAATGTAAATTGTGCTTAAAATTAGATTCATTCACATTTTAAGCCTATGACATTTATTAGATAAATGTAATTACATTTTACAAACACATATAATCATATTTTATTTAGTTTTTTTCATTCCTGCCAATACAACGGCTAGGAGTTAAAGACCATTTAAAATATCAATATTAAATTATTAGTGTGCAATGTAAGATTTCAAAGAAACATGTTGTTGTGTATCGAGTACGCTATTGAACATAGCATCCCCTTTAATGTAAAATTAAATTTTAATTTACAAATATTAATAAATATGAAATGTGTCTTATTCCTTATTTATCTGGGATGTTACAGTTATTGGTATGCTCCCTACTACTGGCTCGTGCTCCCGAGAACATAATTTTCTAATGGTTCCATTCACCTAGATATTAGGTACTTGGAGCTCACAACTAACTAGTCCTCAGGGGTGTTCATGTGACTTGTTCCCATGGGCTAATTTGTACTCACCATCAGTGTATAGTGTGATTGGTTGGTATATTAATTATCATATGTGATTTATTTAAAAGTGTACATTAGTTAAAGCATCCATCTTGAAAACTATTTATATTTTAAAGTTGAACCTCTTTGAAAATTGATTCTTGCATTCTTATTTATAAACCATGAAAATTTTTGTTAGGTAATTTATTATAGCATGGGACCTCATTTGGAAAACATACTTTTACTTCTTGTTTTTAAAACATGAAATTTATCTTTATTTTATTTTAATTTGAATTTCATTGGGAATAAAATATCGGGCTATCCTACTGAGTTTTAATCCTCACTCCTATAATCATCTTCTTTTTTATCCCTTATTCAGGTTTCAGATTGGCTTTGATTTCCTTGGGAGAAGTGTGATAATAGTTTTAGAGAGTGACTAGTGGGGTTACATAGAGTTAGTTGGTTTTCAGGTCTAGTCAGTTGAGTTGTTGGATTTGTTTTACTGTCGGTTTCTTGTACAAGTATTGTTTAGTTGAATTTTATGTAAATGTATATTGGGATGTCAGTTTCTTTCCGCTATTTGATTCATTGTCTATATTTGGGAGAAATCATTCCATTTTTCAATCTATTGATTCCCTCAGTGTTTTTCTCCATCCTGGGAGGATCAGGAATGTCTCTTAGGACATGTCAAGGGCTATCCAAGGTGACCGGTTTAGGGTTGACTTGGGATGGACCAGGAAAAATTGGATTAAAAGATGGTTAACTCTTAGTAGACCATTCTTTTTAGAGCACCCTTATTATTTTAGTGATTTCAAGTTATATGGAGTATTATTTTTGGTACATGAGATGTATTTGTAGGATGAGCGTCACAAACTATTTCTCATTCAGATCCCTGGGTTTCCATGAGAAGTCTATTTTTATATGTGTCCTTTGTTCTTGTTGATTGGTTGGTGTTGGGATATGAAATGTGGAGTTTGACTAATGGCCTCTGTGAGCTCGCAAGTCCTGGGAAGCCATGTGTAGCTGGGTAATGGTCCTAATTAGTCTCACTATGTTGGCATTGGGTCTGAAAAATGGTCTCCAACTATATATTCAGGTCACCCACATACAATAGTTCCATTTTGTGGGTTTGTTGGTCCTTTAATTATTTCTGAATTTTTGTTTTGAAGATCCATGGGCGAGAATTATAGAAATGAGTTTTAAAGGAATGATCAAATTTTGAAATGCGGAACTAGGGGTTTTAAAAAATTAAATATTAGAATTGTTTTGTAAGGCTGTGTTTTTTGGAAACAAATTTTCGGGAGGAAGTTGAAATGACTTGATGAGATTTTATTTTCCCAAATCTAAACTTGTGGTTATTTGAAATAAAATGATTTTAAAGATAGAATCATTTTAATGTGGTTTTGAATATTTGTTTTAAATGGGGTATTTTGGGATGTTAAAATTTGTTTTAATATAACAAATTGGTTTTGGAAATTTGTTTTCAGTGGTTGGTGTTTTCGTCGAAAGTGTATTAGACTGAATGGGCATCAGATTATGAAAATATACATTTCTGAATTTTAGAAAATTTGAAGTGGTGTTTTTGGAGTAGGTTGGTTGTTTTCAATTTAGATAAAAATTAAAATGGGTACGTTTTTAATAAAATGGGTTTTTGATGAAGTGTGGTTTGTTTAGTGAAATATTAAAAGGGTTTTCTACATGGTGGTTGGTGTTCCTTTGAATGGTACATGATTTTTTGAAAGTCGTTGTTTTGTTTTTTTTCCTTTGGTGTTTTCATGGGTGATCACATGCATGGTTTTATTGATATATTAAAGGATGTACTATATGGAATGGTTTATGGCTTCCTAGGGTGGAATGGAATTGTGCATGTGAGTGATACTTGATGAAAACCCATTGGTGAATGTAGAAACCCACCATGTTTTTTTATTCTTAAAAAGTGTTTAGAGTTGAAAAGGTGTTGCATTTGTTTATAAACTGATGGTTATGTGGCTAGTATTTTTCTATGCCTTAGAATAATTGTTTGTTCACTCTGATTCCTTGTGATCTAGAAGCCATACTATTGTTGTGTCATCATATGGTATCTTGTTGGTGGCTCTGTTTTGGAGTAATGTTCAGTGGATTTACAAAATTGTGTTTGATGTTTTGAGGTGGCCATGGATAGTTATCCATTAGAAAAATTTATTGTTGATAAACCTAATGATTCATTTCTAATATTAAATCCACCTCTTCAGATGATTCCTCGTTGAGTTTGTTGGAATAGAGTGATTTTTGGGATTGATATAATGTGATTCTAGGTCGTGATAATTTTTTTTAGACCTAACAGTATTGTTCGGTGATGTTAATGTGATTTTTATATTCCTTGTACATTTTACTCCTTGTTTAGAGTGAGAGAGAAAAATGTTATGTATCTATAAGTTACTATTTATATGAAGATTTCTTGTTGTGCAAGTGAGTTGTGTGGGGGTGTTTTTTTAACACCTGACTGTGGTGCATCATTTGTTTCAAGCATAATGGATCCATCCATAGGCCTCAGAGTGAAGCTTTTCATGTAGTTAGGAAATCTCTAGATAAGTCACAAGATCGAATAGGCTCCAGGATCAATCGTTCAGGTAAGGTAGTTTCTATGTCTGTATTGTGGTTCCTCGTTACTGTGAATTTCCTCTTGTCACAATGCGCATGGTAGAATTACCTCACACGTAGTGTCAATTGTTATGCCTTCTCAGATGCGGGTTTCTAATCAAAGTCCATGTGTGGCCCACCAATGTTAATTAGGTGTGTTCATGGTATTACCTGTTCATATATGGATGGTGTTGGGTGGTTTCTCTATTTCTTCTATTGTTTTAGTGGCCCAATGATTGGGTCCCCTCCCCTCCCCTCCCTTAGTGGTGTGGGTTTTGATCCATGCCGAATGTGTTGGCCCAGTTCTTGTAACCACCATTTAAGAGTGATTGGTTTAAATGTTCATGTTATAACACTATTAACTTGGGTTGTCAAGTTTTTATGGGAGTGCTTTTGTGGAATTTTTCAAATGAGGACCAATTATAGTTAATTCTGAATTCATGTTTTTTGTATCTAGTTGGGTTCTTATGGTGAGGAGATCCACCATGAGTCTCATTGATATTTCCACCTAAGAACATGTCTAACTATACTTGTTTCTTAATGGTGGGGATTCTATTTTTTACTCCCCTAGAATCATTTGTTTTCGTGGGTTCATTTCGTTTTATGTGATTGTTGGGATCACTTGGAAAAGGCCCAACAATTATGTTCTTAGTTTGATTATGGAGGTAGTGACTCAATCTTTCGTTTTATTCTCAGGAAGTGGTTAAGAGTTGGTGTTTTGGTTTAGGTAAGTGGAATAATTTCCATTAATGTTGGATGGCGTGTTGTTGGATTCAGAGGCTGGATCATATTGATAATGAATCCTTAGGTGTCGATCAATATTCTAGAATGTGTTGTGGCTTTCAGGGGATAGAAAACATTAACGGTGGGGAGAATTGTCACACCCCATTTTTCATTTCATTGTTTCGATCCAGTTGATTCAAAATACTTCTCACTTTTAGGGTTATGGGGTGAGATGAATGTTGAAATTTTATTTTTCATATATGTTTAATCACCCTACTTTGGGTGCACCATTTCTTGTATGGGAGTTTTTGATGAATGAGTGGTTACTTAATAACTTGGTCCAAACCATGAAATTGTTTCCAGATTTGAAAAAAAAATGTTTCTTAACAAATCCATTATTTTTGACCACTTATCACTAATTACAATTCCTAACATTTATCCCCTGACGTATTCAAGCGATAATATCCTTTTTGACCTCTTAATAACTCAAAAGCATTGTGAATTTGTTTGACTTATTTTGGTATTGGGACAACTCGTGGTCCCATTTCCTATTTTAAAAAAAAAATAATTTTTTATTTTATATATTATTAATTATTTAATAATTTTCTCTGATCCCACCTCCTACTCGAATCCATAATACCTAGAATCACCCCCATTATATATTATGCCTCATTGGAGCTCATTTGAATCACTTAGTAGGTCGAATGTTCTCAGGCTTCCTCAAATCGTCTAGATTTGAGAAGGTAAATTATTTCATACATAAATCATTCTTACATACCATATTCCCAAAAAATTGTTTCCTCTAGTTCTTCGAGAACCAATATGACCATCAAATATGTTTCGAGCCATTCCCTCTACTCTAAGTGTGTGGATCTATGGGAAGACGAAGAGTTTTTTAGTTTCCAAGTTGACATTCATCCCCAATTTTCCTCCCTCTCCCTCCTCTTTCCATTACTTCATGGTCATTTATTCTCCCCTAGCCACGAACGACCTATTATTATGTTTTTTAATGATTTTGGATTGGGGGAATATTCATTTTGGGATGTTCTTCATAGTTTCAGGATTTATAAAACCGCGACAGGTGATTTCGATTTTGCATTTCTATTCCACCAAAGATTTGAGGTAGGTTTTCCTTTGCACATGACCGTTTTATTTAAGATATATATATGTAATTATGTTTTCATCTTCCTAATACTCTGAAAATTTTAATTTATTCTTTGGATAATTTATATGTGTTCCATGTTTTGGATACAACCTTGTTTTTGATAAAGTTGTGTAGTTTTGTAAAAATGGTGCACACCGTGTGTTTGGTCAAATTATTTATTAGCTTACACACCTATTATGTGGTATTTTGAACATGGATAAGTATTATGAATAAATTTAGGTCATTTCATTGATGTTTTATTCCCTTTATAGTTCTTAAAATGAATTGTTTTTTTTAAATGATTGCAATGTGTTCTATGTGTTTATAAACTGGATTTTATGTGTTGAGTGTGGTATAGAATTATTGTTTTGGAATTATATTCATATTGGAAGTGAGAAAATTAACTATATTGGTTTATTTAGGTGTATTCCATGCATTTTATGTTTTTATAAATAATGTTTAATGGGTTTAAGGTATTTTGACATGTGTTGAAAATTGAAGGCCCATTTGGAACTTTTATAAAAAGGGTTGTGTAATGGTCAAAAAATATGAATATTTTCTAGGTGGTTACCTATTTTTTTAATCTTCAAATGGTGGGTTCTCACATACTTGTTAAATTTGGTGTTTGTGGCTTTTAAAAGTTTAATTTTGGTAAAAATTATTATTGTCTCGTTTGGCATTTCCTAAAAAATTAAGAATGAGTGTTTTACATGTATATACCATGTTGTGTCAATTGGGATTCTTTTATGGTCCATTAAATGACTTTATTAAATGTTTTTTGGTCTTAAAAATATGGTTGGGTATGTTTTTGTTGTGATTTTATACTTAAATGTGTGTTTCTGAATGAGTTTTATGTGCAAAGCGTCATTACACTCTTGAAAATTGTTTTTTGAAAATTTTAAGTGGTTTATTGAACCATGAAAGAAATGTGAAGCATGTTTATGGTAAATTTGGGTGTTTATGATTTGGGAGTTGAATTATCATATGGGTATTGTATTTTATAATATGTGTAAATTGATTGATCATTAAAGGGAATCCAGGGTATGTAGGTGGTGGACATGTACATGTATGCTAGTGATCTCATGGGGTTTAACCCCTGTTTCACATAGCTAGTTTGATGATGAGAACACTAAATAAACTATCATGCTGATCTTGTTGGAGGACAAATAGGTTATGGGTATGCTCCATAATAGTGGCTCGTGTTCACAATAATGGATATTTATTATGGTTACCATCACCATGATATGAGGTACCAAGGGCTCACAACTAACTAGTTCCTATGGGTGTTTATGTGACATGTGCTAATTTTCTATTTTGTACTCACTATTTGTATATGGTGTGTTTAGTTGGAAAATTCATCAGTGTGTATGATTTATTTAAATGTGTATATTATTTAAATCATCCATCGTGAAAACTATTTTCCCTTTGAAGTTTCACCTATTTGAAAATAACTACTTGCATTCTTGTTTATAAAAAATGAAAATTTATGTATGGTACTTATTTATTTCATCGGACCTCATTTGGAAAACATAAATTTACATTTTTTACATAAAACATGAAGTTGAAGTTTCATTTATCTAAAAAAAAGTGAATTGGGAATTGAATATCAGGCTGGCCAAATGAGTTTTAATACTCCTGTCTATAGTATTCTTCTGTTTTGTCCCTTGTTCAGGTTTTATCATGAGTCTGATCCCCTCGGGAAACTTGTGATCATTGTGTTTGAGAGTGACATCTGGGGTCACATGGAGTTATATTGTTATTATGTTGGGTATGTTGAGTTTTTTTGTTGTACTTTCAGTTTCTTTAACAAATAATGTTCAGTCCAATTTTTATGTAAATGTATTTTGGACTGTCCAGTTCTTTCTGATTCTTGTCATATAGTTTTTATTTAGTAAAACTCCTTCCATTTTGTACTCTATTGATGACATCGGTGCATGTCACTCTCTTGGTAGGATCAGGAACACCTCTAGAGACTTGTCGAGAGATTGCCTGAGGGACCGGTTCAGGGTCGACTCAGGCCGGTTCGTGACATATTAAATCCTTTAATTTAAGTTTGGATTCAGTGGGTATATAAACAATGGATACAATTATAATTTTTTTCTTTGAATAGAATGTAATTACTAGATGTTTATGATACCTGATTCTATTCCACATCCTATAACACCAAAAAATTCTTATGAGACCCATTTATTTTTCCATGGGATATTCTTTGATGAGATATTGAAATGATTCTGAAACCAATATCTTTTCCACATATTGTGATATGATGAAATGTTTTTAAAAACCATTTCCATTCCATGGGTTATGGTATGATGAAATGGTGAAAATTTTACCAAACAATTTATTTTCCAGGGGATATGTTATGTAATAATGTTTCATGAACCGAAATACACTTCATGGTTTCTGATATGAGGAATTTATATGATCTTGTGGAACATAAATATAAATATTATGTTATGGGTGGGACATATATCTCCGTCCAATGAATAATGTAAAGATTAATGTATATGATCCCAAAGGGTACATGGGATGTTATCCCATTCTTGAAATATGGTACAAGTGAGGATATAACTAGCTTAATATATGGTACACGTGAGTTCATCCCATGTTTGATGTTGGTAAACGAGTGATTATCCGAATTATAACATGTTATGAAAATATTAGTTGGTATCCTTGACATAATTTATTATATAAACATGTGTACTCCACTATTAGATGTCTTCTACCATTATTATGCTATCATAGATCATGTTCATTGATTTTCATATGATTGATGTGTTATGAACTACCAAAACTTATGTCATGACTCTAGATTATAATATTTGATATACATGGTATGGTTTTTATATGTTATTTACATGGTCTCAAACTCTTGTGTTCATAATAAGATTACATAGCTCACATGTTTACCCTTTATAGGAATTAGAGAACACTCTTTCTTATTATTCATTTCCCTATGTTATGAATAATGGTTTTAAGTAGGGTATTTTTGAGAAAAATGACACAGGGGGAGATATTTATGGGGGATTTTGAATATTGTTCACCATATTAGAATATTTTCTACAGATTATCCTGTTACATTATGTTGTAATGGTCTTTAGGAATGTATTTCTATAATGTATTAAATTTTCATATAAAAATATGTAATATAAATTTCTGAAAATATGAGGCCCTATTCTGATGAATTTTATTTAATTATAGTTAATTATATTAATTATATATTTTCTATTACATTTACACTAATTATTTTCTTAGGAGGTTAATATATTATTTTAATTAATATTGAATTTATTCCTCTTTTCATCCTAATATAAATATTTCTACAAATATATATTATAAAAATTATTTGAATGATGTTTTACTATGAATTTTTTATGTCATTTTTACCTCTGTTTTAAATTTTATAAAAAATTTAATGGAAATGACTTGTTGTTTTTAAATAAAGGTATTTTGACTTCTATAGATACAATGAAATAAATCATTGTTTTATTGTGTATGGAATGAGAAATATTTTTCATCATTATTACCACTCAAAAGTTAAAATATTACATTATATGTTTCCATTGTTATTTAATTATATATATATATATATATGATATTTTTAGAATTTAGATATTTTTCTTCAAAATTGAAAGGATAATTTCCCATAAAATATTTTAATAATATTTTAATGGAATTTATATTACACGATGAAAAATATCATTGATATTAAAAATTGAATACTATGGATATTATAAAATTAAACTATAATTATTCATTATGTGGATGGATTTTGATTCCAATGAAGATATTTTTATATACCTCTTCTATTTCATGGGGTTATGATTTGATGAATTGAGGAGATGTTTCGGAGACCTATTCAATTTCTATCTATTATTATATGATGAAATGTATATAAAAAACATTTCCATTCAATTTTTTATGCTATAGTTAATATTTTATGATATTGTGGAACACAAATGTATGGATTATCTGATATGTAAGACCTATATGTTTCTCTAATTAATGGTTTAATGATTAATTCCCGATGATATCATAGGATACATGAGAGGTTATCCCAAGCCAAAAAGAGGGAACAAGGGAGGATATCTCAATCCCTTATGATTTTATATATGATTTTATCTCAAGCTCAAAAGAGAGTACATGATAAATTATCCAAATCATAAAATAAGTACATCAGTTGTTGGCCTAAGATGAACATGTTATGAATATCATTGTGGATAAACATGACATAACATTTTCAATTCCTACGTGTATAGAAAAAATCAATTTCTTATGACAATTTTATGTTATATTAGATCATGTGCCTTGATTCCCATATCATTCATGTGTTATAAATTTCCAAGATTTATTCTAGGACTCATTTTTATTATCTATGAAATTTAGGTTATGGTTTTAAATTTTATTATCATGTTCTCAAAACCTTATTCTATGGTTAGGTTGATATCCCCCATGATTACCCTTATTGATAATCAGATCTTACCCTTTGTTATGTTTTTTCCATAGACAATGATGACTGATTTTGAGTAGAATATTAAATAGAAGTATAACATCTAAGAATATAGGTTTGAAATATATTTAATATATTTCATAAAATAAGAAGATTCTATATGAAGTCTCAAAATACATTAAACATATATGATCCTTAGGCATGTATTTGGTAAATGTATTGAGTATTATTTAATAATATGTATAATTTATGTAGGAAACCCCTTGGATGATATTATTGGTATAATAAGAAATGTTATTTTATCCATTAAAAATTGGGTAAGAGAAATTTAGTGGGCACTATAAGGATATGTCGGTATAGGGGAAAATATCATAGAATTTTAGTGAAGGATAGGGAAAGTGATTAAAAACTATTAAATATCTATATGTATAACATATGTGGGTGTGGATTTAGATTTTTTGTTCCTAATTTAATAATAATTAAAAGGGAACATTGGTTATTGGCTTGATCATCACATAGTGTATGAAAAAGGGGATTTCTATGAACCTATTTTGAAACTCACAATGGATATTCTTAGGAAATTAATAATATATCTATGAACCATCATGATGAATTCGAATAGATAATAATGATGAATTGTTTTAGGTAATACCTAATATTTCATACATTTAAAATAATTTATCAAGATTTAGAAATATTATAAATTATATTTGTATTTTTTTTGTTTCCCTCTCTGATTTATTTTTCTCAAGAAATGTTTTTTTATTTGGTAAAAGGATCGAAAAAAGAATGAATCATGTGGATCCTAGTTATGAAATAAAATAAAATTATTTTTCATGTGAGAAACCTAATTTTATAGTATTTTGAAGAAAAACTATCAGTGTAATGCTTGTATAGCCTTCATAATTTATGAATCCTGTGGAACTTCCTAATCGGAAGAGGAGGTAGAAAAATCCCATAAATATTTCGTGATGAAAAATCCAAATTATTGTAGTGTTTATACTGATCCAATGGTTTCATAGTAAATGGATTAGTTTCATTGAAATGATATTTTCAATTTTCAAATGTCCATGGTATAAAAAATAATTTTTACTTTCTATCATTTGGAAGGTGAAGAAAATAAATAGTGGAATCTTATAAAGAATACGATTAAATAAGTTTAAATTAAATCCATTGAATGGGATGATATTAATAATATAATTTTCATTAATTTTTTTCCTTATATTTATTTAATGAAAATGACGAAAAATTAGATATTTTATAGTTGACGGATGATGAATCTTT
Source organism: Viscum album (assembly GCA_963277665.1). Taxonomy (NCBI): domain Eukaryota; kingdom Viridiplantae; phylum Streptophyta; class Magnoliopsida; order Santalales; family Viscaceae; genus Viscum; species Viscum album. The sequence continues at coordinate 560,499,948 of OY728138.1, forward strand.
TGTTACCTATGAGAAAAAATAAAAAAGATGTGCGAAGTGTGTCACTTTTATTATAATAGAACCTGAAAGTAAGGATTAATAATTCATCAACTTTTTTAAACCATTTATCCAAAGGGATTTATCTATAAGGTTTTTTTATATCTACGTGGAAATCATCAAATTTTTTATTAAGGTGTAAATGAATATTGGATTTAACCATCATTCTCATAGTTTTGACAAGAGAAGAAAGAAAAAATTAATATAAATTCTATTGTCCATTGGTAGAAGAAGATATACCATGCCTTATACATAATGTGTGGAAGAAATAAAAGATGAAAAGTATCATAAGGGGATTGGAAAATGTTTTTTAGTGTGGAAAAGAATATCATTGGGCTCTAAAATACTAGAGTTGTTGAAGAAGATAGTTAATGATGAAAATAGATAGAAATATACACATAATGAACCATCGACACTCATGTTTTTCAAATTCATGGAGTATGAAAATTATGTGAACTAGTTCCCAAATATAAACAAAGATTATGATGATCGACATCATCAACCTCTTAAGATGATGAAAAATGGGAAATCTCATGTGATCACTATTTCTTATGAGGGATGTTATAATGATGTGGTGAATGGTACACTTACATTCCACTCTAAATCAAATAATGTCTCTTTTAACTTTGGATCTATCCACTATATTATATCTTATTAATTTTCTATGGGTATAAAAATTATATAAAAATTATAAGATGATTAATTTATATTGAAATCCCCAAATGGAATGATGATCACATCTCACGCCTATGATTCTTACTCTGTTGAAATTTATCATAATGTGATTCCTAAAAATGTTTTTGTTCTCCCTCTTGTTGAATTCTATGTTATATTAGCCACAAATTATCTTTTACTATATTAATAAAACATTATTTTAATATGATAGGAAGTCATGTTTTATATTCTGAACAAACATATTATCTTCTATAAATATGAAGAAAAATACAACTTTGGATGGAAATCTTATCCATTGAATGGGTCTTGATTCCCATTAAAAATGTGTTTTAGTGTTATATGTTTGTAGAGAAACTCAGAACTTATGATATTCCCATTTTGAAGGAGTTTTTTATGTTTTTCTATAAGTGTTTCATAAAATTCAACCACAACATGATGTTTTTTTCTTAATAGAACTTGCAATTTGTTGCACACTGATTTCATAGACTGCATATAGAATGGCTCTGATAGAGTTGTAAGAATTTAAGTAGTAACTCTAGGAGAATCATGAAAATGAATTAACTCATCCATTGGTATGTACATGGGGTGGAAATGTAATTTTTTATGTGTATGGATATATTGATATTACTATAGATTTATTAATTGGAACTGAACATGATCGCAATCTAGAATAGATATAAACCACCCCATATTGATCTCTTATTTTAATATCTATATAGAGATCAATAATTTTACAAGAACGACCATCATTCTATATATCATAAATTATGTGTCTATAAATAGAATATACCCATAATAGTTTTCTATAAATTATATAGATACTATGAATTTATTTTCATTCAATTTATTTGTACTAATTCCCCCCACTATCTTTATTAATTTGATGAATAAAGTCTCAAGATATTACCTTGGTTAATTTTTTGTAGACTCTATTAATGACATAACTATACAAAAAAAGGGATAAAAAAAGCTTAAAGATCACTAAATAATTTTATAAAATATAATAATGGATTTGAAATTATATAATAATTTAGAAATAGTGAATTTTTTCTACAAAGGATTCTTTTTTGGTTCATTTAATCCCAATGTAGGGTATATAAGTGGATCTATGAAAGAACGAAGTTACTGATTATGGGACCATACTAATCATGGCGAATAAGATCTAAATCTTTCTCAGTTTATATAAATATTAATGACAATGGGTGGTAAAATAATTATGACTATCTAATACACCTAATAGGTTAACTCGGAAATGAGATAAGTTCCTATAGGCATATGAATGTGAGGAAAATTTCAAGGAATTAAAGATATGGTTATCCAAAACTTTTGTTACTATATTTCTACATAGTATATAAGTGTTTTTAAACTATAGTGATGCATCAATAAAGGTATTTGGATGTGCTAATATAAATAACGGCATTTTTATAGATAATACCTTATGAAAAATGAAGTTTCATTTGAAAAATTAACCAACACCTGATTAGGAGTTAGCCGCATTGATTATCCCAATATAGATATGAGGTCACTAAATTTATAGTCAAATGAGTTATATATATAGTGATAATAATAGTTTGATGTATATAATCATATTGAAAATGTTGAAAATTATCTATAGAAGATGTTTTTGTATAATTAAATACTATGATTTATAAATACATTACCATCATGGGAAAGGGAACAAGGTGGAAAATGATTTGAGTTGAAGGTATAATGCTAGCATATATTTGATGAGGATAAAAAATGTAATATTTCAATATTTTCAAAATATAGATAGGTAAATATTAAAATAATGTGACATATCTTATCTTTCTCAAATGAGAGTTCCAACATTTATAAAAGCGGCGATTAAGGAGGCATAGAGGGAAAATGTAGACTTGAAAAATATGGTGATAAATGTACGACAATTATACTTTGAATGTAATAAAATCATAATGTTTATGAAAAGTTCATGATATTTATCCACACGTGATTTGGAGGAGTTGTACGTGTAACATCCCAGGTAAATGAATAATAAGCCATATTTCATATTTATTAATATTTGGTAATTGAATATTAATTTTACTTTAAAGGGTTTGCTATGTTCAATAGCGTACCCGATACGCAACAACGGGTTTCTTTGGAATCTTATGTTGCACACTAATAATATAATATTATTATTTTAAATTGTAGTTAAATCATAGCCATTGTATTGGAATGAATGAATGAAACTATGTACAATATGGTTATACATTATTGTTAAATTTATTTACATTTATTAAATAAAAAGTTAGAGGTGAAAATATTAATAAATCTAAATTTAAGCATAATTTACATTAAAAGGACGATTTACCACCTTTTAATGGAGAAACCACATTAAATATAGTTTTGGTCACATTAATAAATTCTAATTTACCAAATATAATCCTTACTTATAATGGGGACATCAAATTTTACTTTGGGTAATTTTTTGGTATTTTTCTAATAATGATCATTTTTTTATGCATAGTGAAAAATACATTATTTTAATTCAAAATTTCCTTTTAATATAATTAATTTATATGTTTAGATTATTTTTTAGTTGGGTTTAAAGTGAAATTGGAATATATTTTTACCATTTAATCCAATGTTGGTCATTGGAATTAATTTCACTTTGAAATTGGACATAAACAAGTATCAACCTTTTGATAGTTATTGTTTCCTAAAAACACGCTATTTGTTTTGATAAAGGGAATTAATTTTAAAATTAATTAATTCCACTTATTTGTTTTGAATTTGGAAAAATAGACATCATTTTTGAATTCGGAATATCAAATGTAGCTTAGGCTAAATGTTTGGTATTTTTCTGAAAAACTACTATTTTTGATGAATACTAACATCACTTAGTGGTAGTTAAAAAAATTGACATTTTCATCTAAATGAAATTTTACCACTTTTGTAAATTGAATTTAAAAAATCCGACATACGTGGTTGTTATCAAGAAGTAAAATGTGGTTCATTAAGATGAAAATAATTTTTGGTGAATAGTAACTTTTGACTTATATTTACCGCGGTTAAAGGTAAATAGTGTAAATCAAGGTTAAAAGAATATAATAATAATTAAAAATTACCTTAACACTTGTCCAAACCTTATTGGATGAGTCATTTACGACCATGAGAATATTTGGGTCGATTTTGGACCCCGTGGACCAACTTGGGAGTGATAATGAAAATTTAGATTAATTATCTTAAAGTAAAGGCAAAAATAACAAAAGCAAATATCATTTAGTAAAAAAAAATTATAAGGGGTTATATAAATTATCTTTTTAACTATAAATATTCATGGAAATGGTAATACTATTTACTATATCATGGTATATTTTTTATAATTTTTAGACAAAAAATATTTTCAATTATTTATGACACAATAATGATGCATTTTTTTCCTCATTAACAGATGATTTAAATAAATAAGATTATAATGGTTAAAATATTATCCGAACCATGTACAATTATGATTGAATGATTTTATTTTGACCATGAGTTGTCTTATATTTGTCTATAATGATTTATGCACCATTATAAACCGAATATCATTTTGTTATAAAATAATATTTTCATGCTTTCCTAAAGAGCCCCTCCTCTCCATTATAAGAGGAGACCACTTCTAACCAATTCCTCACAACTCTCAAGCCATTTGGATAGTCCAAAATCATCTCAATTAAGATCCATAAATCCCTCTCCTCCTCTTAGAATCATTAACATAGGCAAAAGGAACTTCAATAAGTTCTTTTGGTTTAGACCAAAGGAAGTTACCCAAATTAAAGGTAACAGTTTCTTTGAAATTGTTTTCTTTTATTTTACTTCTCAAACCCCTAAAATCTTTTTTATTCCTTTATTTTGTAAGAAAACCGATATCCTAAATATACTAGGATGTTTTAATGAGAAGTATTCAATCTACACTTACAAACACCTCCATCTAATGGATGAAGAACATAATGTTTCTGTGGATGGAAAACTAAGGCCTCACGAAACGATGATTGTTCAATTACGTCTTACCGCCTCTCATGGTGGCCATTATGATGGAACTATATTTATATATGATATATATTATGTTTATGATTTCCTTATGCTTATTTACTTCCCAATTTTATAACACACCTTTTTGGTTTCCATAGTGGGTAAATACGATAATCTAATTTGAGGAAGTGCGGACTACCGCCCCCTCAAAGTTATTTGATTCATTAATGCCTTATGTGGGGTGTAAAAAGGATGGAATTTATGATATTATATATGATATTATAGAATAATTATTATTATATATATATATATATGTATCATTATGTTTTATTTCCATGAAAATAAGAAATATAAATGAAAGTAGCGTTCATGCGTACATACGGCTTATCGTCTCGATGAATGGTGCATTTAATTTCATACCTATAAATGTTATGTAATATTATAAAAACATGTATATACTTGATATATATGATATCCAAATCATTAATATAATTCTGGATATAACGAACCCTTGACCTCATGGACAACTTGTAAATATAAGGTGTTGATTTTTACTCAAGTACCAAATATCGACAAAATGAACGTTATTAACATAAATGATCGCATAATGTTTATAACATGGTAATAAGTGATATAAAAGGAATAATATAATTTTCATAGTTTCTTAATCAAGTATATGTTAACTTTTGTTTATTATTCAGGAGATTAAAGAACGATCGAGTCAAGTCGGACGCAAGGTAAGGGACTTCGTATCAATCTCCATTCATTAAGGCATTTTTAGTTTTATAAACCACTTTATTTTATATGGTGTATAAACACATTTTCCTTTTTATTTTGTTCCAAGGGAATCATTTTATACAAAGAGTTTTACTAAATGACAAAAGGAATGTTTTCTTAACATAAGCGGTGACAACAACCTTTCCGCCGCCGTGAGTATTATTCGATCGCTGGCTTCCTTAAAAATCCGGACTGTTTTTAAAAGGAAAAATAAATACCATAAACTCTTTTTATGTATTTTGTTATTGAAAATGATTTTGACAGTGGATTTATTATTTCACTATCTTGAAATGATATTTTATTATTTCATTGTGTAATTTTTATCTTTCCTTTTTTCTTATGTTATGTGTTATGATCATGTTATGGTTCATGGGAATTATATATTTATACGGGTGGTTCCGTGATAATCATAGGGCGGGTGAGCCCGAGATAGCTCTCCAATGCATTGGGTAATGTGATGGAGGTAAACGTGAATGTTTCTCCTAGGAGATTTAGGGAATATAATGTGATGGGTATTCTAATGTAACTCCCTATGTAGCTGTGTTAGCTACAATGTAAGTGTGATATGGATGCCACAAGTTACCTTTATGATTTATGATTTCTATGTGTTATTCATAAATTATATGTTATCATGAGGTACGTAAAAGAGTTCAAGTTTTGTATTTATTTATGAAAAAATGTTTTCATTATTTTTCTATAACCCTTACTAAACTTTTTATGCTCATCCCAAGTTTTGAAATGTTTTCACAGGACTTAAAGATGAATAAGGTCAAGGATGGGATCAAGGAAATTTCATGCTGTCTAAAATATGGAAATATTAATTACATTTATTTCAAGAGTTTTTATTTTATGAAAAAAATGAAAACTATATAGATATTTCTACCTTATAATATTTTGAGATGTAATAGTTATTTCCTAATTCTCTAAAACTCTAAACCTGAAAAGATCTGTAATGTGAATTATTAATTTAATTCAATATAATGTAATGTTTAAGTCCGAGTCCTTATAGTTGGTATCAGAGGTCGGTTTAGATAAATTTAGGAGTTAGGGTATTGTTAAATTAATATCCGTAATGTAATTTATGTTAATATTGATATCATAAATCATTTACAGATTACCATGTTTCGTTTCCTAATATATTTCTTTGTTCAGAATGGTTTTCGGCAGAGGAAACATGGAAGCTATATTGGGAAAACCTCAGGAAGAAGACAACCTTCCAAATCAGCAACCTGGGATGGTCGAAATCGGAACTAAATAGTTTTTTTGCAGTGATGGCACAGTTGACTCGGGCTATAAATGGTGGTGGAATCCAAGTACGAGATCATCCAGATCAACCACGGAGAAACTTATCAGTAGTAGAGCATTTCATGAGCCAATATCCCCCATCATTCAGAGGATCATCTGACCCTGTGCTACCTGAAGGGTGGATTAAGGCATTGGAGAAGATTTTTGATGTCATGGGTTGTTCAGAACATCAAAAGGTTAGTCTTGATATCTACCATTTTGAAGGTGAAGTTTTTCAGTGGTGGTCGATGGTGAAAAATATCAGGGATAGTGAGGATATTGATACTCTCGATTGGGATAACATCAAAGGTATCGTTCATGAGAAATATTTTCCCAAGGTGGATCATCTTAGGATGGAAAAACAATTCCTGGAATTGAGGTAGGAAGATGACCCAGTGGCTGCTTATGAAGAAAATTCACTCGACAGGAAAGGTATGCTCCAAATTTCATACGAGATATTAATAGTAAAATCAACCATTTATACTCAGGATTAAAGCCAAAGTATCCAAGGGATTTAGCTTCTATTGAGTTCAAAATTAAGGAAAAACATGTTCGTTGTGCTGAGAAGGTGCAAATGGAGTTTGACGATGATCATGTATTCTTTGAAAAACAATAGAATAAGAGGTCGAGGTGGCAGGCTAAAGGTAAGAACTCTTCAAAAATGTCTGTTGGTAAGAAACATAAGTTTACAGTGTGTGAAAATTGTGGTAAAAAGCATGCTGGGGAATGTCTTTTGAATTTTTTTTATGTGCTACCGATTTGGAAACACGAGACATAAGGCTCGTAATTACACTGAAAAAGATCAGGCTAATGGTATGAAAAAATATGATTTACATTCAGTAAAATGTTTTAAGTGAAATAAAATGGGTTATTATGCAAATGAGTGTCCAAAAAAGAACTCAACCCAAGGAAAGAAGCCAGAGTACAAGCAGAAAGGGGTGGTGAAATCCTTTTCAACTACTTCAGCAGATGTTGGGCCATCAAATGAAGTTGTATCAGGTACACCATTTTTTTGTTCAGATTATGCCAATGCGTTGTTCGATTTGGGGTCTACAAACTCTTTTAGTTCTGAGTAGTTTTCTGGAAAAGTGGGAATTCTAACTAAAGATATGAAAACAGAACTTACGGTAAAAACACCTGGAGGAAATGTTGAGACAAAAAGAAAACATCAGAACATTCCTATCCTTGTGTGCGAAAAGAATATACCTAAAACCATATTATTTTTCCTCTAGTAGAGTTTGAAGTTATTTTTTGCATGGATTGGATTTCTGTTTATTGTGCTAATATTGATTGCCATGAAAAAGAGGTTTCTTTTAAGAATGATTTTTAGTTTTTATACAAAAATGAACCCTTGATGTTGATAACATACCAGGAAGCTGGGAAACTAGTAAAATATGGAAATGAATGTTACCTTGCACATATTGTTGAAAAAAAAGAAACTATTCAGATTAATGATGTGCCAGTGGTAAACGAGTACCTTGATGTTTTTTCTGATGAGTTGCCGAGTATTATACTTGATCAGGAAGTTGAATTTACTGTTGACTTAGTTCCTGATGCTAAGCCAATTTCAAACCCCCCTCATCAAATGGCCCAATTTGAACTTTTAGAGTAAAAGAAGAAATTGCAGGAGTTATTAGATAATGGTTTCATTCGACCGAGCATGTCACCATGGGGTGCTCCTGTCTTGTTTGTTAAAAATAAATATGGTTCAATGAGACTAAACATTGATTATAGAGCATTGAATAAAATCACTTTTAAAATAATTATCCTTTTCCTCATATCAATGATTTGTTTGATCAGCCTAGGGAGCTCAGTATTTCTCGAATATTGACTTGAGGTCGGGGTACCATCTGTTGAAAGTAAAGGAAACAGATTTTCCGAAGACAACGTTTAATACTAGATATGGCCATTATGAATTTGTTGTTATGCCTTTTGGGTTAACCAATGCACATGTTGTATTCATGGATATTATGAATAGAATTTTCTAAGAGTTCTTGGATAAGTTTTTGGTTGTGTTCATTGATGATATTTTGGTTTATTCCAAAAGTGAAGAGGAACATGAAAGTCATTTAAGGGTTGTATTGAAATCCTTAAATGAAAAGAAAGTATTTGGGAAATTTAGCATGTGTGAGTTTTAAAAACAAAAAATTTCTTTCCTTGGTCACATTATTTCAAAAAATGGCATAACTATTGATCCTGCTAAAACGAAAGTTATTGAAGAATGGCCAAGACCCACAAATATAACCAAGATCCATAGTGTTCTTGGTTTGGCTTGTTATTACGGGAGGTTTGTTGAAACTTTTTCATGATTTTCTAGTCCAATGAATAATTTAACACGAAAAGGTGTTAAGTTCATTTGGACAAATGAATGTGATGATTTCTTTCAAGAATTAAAAAGAGGATTGGTGAATGCTCCATTTTTGGAACTTCCCTACAGAAATGGTGAGTTTTTTTCTACAGTGATGCTTCATTGAAAGGATTGGGTTGTGTCCTCATGCAAAATGATCAGGTAATTGCTTATGTTTCACGTCAGTTGAAACCACATGAGTTAAATTACCCTACACATGATTTGGAATTAGCTTCTGTTGTATTTGCATTAAAAATATGGAGGCATCATTTGTATGGAGTGAAGTGTGAAATATATATTGATCACAAAAATTTAAAGTATATATTCACTCAGAAATAATTGAACATGAGACAGAGGATATAGTTGGAATTAATCAAGGATTATGATTGCACGATCCTTTACCATCTGGGAAAAGCAAATAATGTGTTTGATTATTTGAGTCGAAAAAGTAATACTTCATTAACAATGTTACGTTTTTAATAAGATCATTTGGTTTTTTATTTGATGAAATTTGGCATAGATGTTGTTGTTACAGGAAATTCTTCTTTTTTGTTTCGGGTGTCAATGAGATCATCTCTATCCGATATAATTAAGCAAGCACAGACGGAAGACCGTGAGTTACAGGAAAATGTTGTGTTGGTTCAGAAGGGTAATTTTCCTGATTTTAATGTTGACAATGATTGTATTTTGAGGTTTGGAAGGAGATTATGGGTGCCTTGTGATTCATAGTTGAGGAATGAGTTTTTTTGTGAAGCTCATAGTTCTCCGTTTTCAGTTCATCTTGGATGTACTAAAATGTACATAGATCTTCAGGAGTATTACTGGTGGGATGGAATGAAAAAATATATTGTTGATTTTAATGTGAAGTGTTTGAGTTGTCAGTAGGTTAAAGCAGAGCGAAAGTTACCGAAAGAAATGCTTCAGCCTTTACCGGTGCCAGATTAGAAATGGGAAAATATATCCATGGTCATTGTTGTGGGATTACCAAAGACATCTCGAGGTAATAATGAAATCTGAGTTATAGTTGACTGATTGACTAAATATGCACATTTCCTTCCTATTAGAGATACTTTGTCTCCAGATCAACTTCCTCGATTTTATGTTAAAGAGATTGTCAAGTTGCATGGAGTTCTCCTCTCCATTGTATCTGATCGGGATCCCAGGTTCATTTCTAACCTTTGGAAAGGCCTTCAGAAGTCATTAGGTACTGAATTAAATTTTAGTTCAACTTTTCATCCTCAATCAGATGGGCAGTCATAACGGAAAATTCAGACCATGGATGATATGCTACGTGCTTTCTCGATGGATTACCGGGGAATTTGGGACCAACATCTTTCTTTGGTTGAATTTTCTTATAATAACAGCTTTCATTCCAGTATACAGATGGCTCCATTTGATGAATTATTTGGAAAGAATTTTCAAATCCAGATTTTTGGGACAAAGTAGGTGAAAGGAAGCTGATGTGACTAGAATTAGAAGAAGAGATGAAAAAGAAACTTCAGTTGATTCAGAATAACACGAGAACAGCTCAAAGAACACAGAAAAGTTATGTAGATAACCGGAGGAAGTATCTTTCCATTGAGGTAGGTGATCGTGTCTTTCTCAAAGCTTCTCCATGGAAAAGTGTGATGCGTTTTGGTATGAAGGGAAAGTTGAGTCCGGGGTTCTTTGGACCTTAAGAAATTCTGGAGAATGTTGGATCTGTTGCGTATAGAGTGGATTTACCTCCATGTTTATCCCAGGTACACAATGATTTTCATGTTTCGATGTTGAGAACGTATATGCCAGATCCATTTCATGTTTTGAGCCCAGAGGTAGTTCAGTTGGAAGAGAATATCTCTTATGAAGAACAACCAATCCAGATTCTTGACCGTAGAGAGCAGGTGTTGCGGAATAACGTAATTCACCAGGTAATGGTTTTGTGGAAAATCCATATGGTTGAAGAGGCAACGTGGGAATCTGAAAATTCTATGAGGGACAAATACCCCCACATATTTTGAAAAGTGAAAAAAAAACTGCAGTGATGCAATTCCCAAAATGAGGGAAGGATTTAACATCCCAGGTAAATGAAGAATAAGTCATATTTCATATTTGTTAATATTTTTTAATTAAATATTAATTTTAGTTTAAAGGGGTTTCTATGTTCGATAGCGTACCCGATACGCAATAGTGGGTTTCTTTGGAATCTTACATTGCACACTAATAATATAATATTATTATTTTAAATTGTATTTAACTCCTAGCCGTTGTATTGGAAGGAATTAATGAAACTAACTACAATATGATTATACATTATTGTTGAATTAATTTTCATTTATCCAATAAAAAGTTAGAGGCTTAAAATATGAATGAATCTAATTTTAAGCATAATGTATATTAAAGGACGATTTACCGCCTTTTAATGGAGAACCCTATTTAAATATAGTTTTGGTCACTTTAATACATTCTAATTGACCAAATATAATCCTTCATTAGAATGGGGACAACAAATTTTACATTGTATAGTTTTTTGTTATTTTTCTGATATAGTTCATTTTTTTATGAATAATGAAAAATAGTTTAGGTTAATTCAAAAGTTCCTTTTAATATAGTCTATTTATATGGTTAGATTAGATTTTTAGTTGATTTTTAAATGAAATTTAAATATATTTTTACCCTTTAATCCAATTTTGGTCATTGGAATTAATTTCACTTTGAAATTGGACATAAACAAGTATCAATCTTTTGAAAGTTATTGTTTCTTAAAAACACACTATTTGTTTTGATAACGGGAATTAATTATAAAATTATTTAATGCCACTTAAATGTTTTCAGTTTTGAAAAATAGACATCATTTTTGAATTCGGAATATCAAATATAGATTAGGCTAAATTTTTGGTATTTTTCTGAAAAACTTCAATTTTTGATGAATAGTGGCACCACTTAGCGGTAGTTAAAAAAACTAACTTTTTCATTTAAATGAAATTTTAACACTTCTGTGAATTGAGTTTCAAAAATCCTATATACATGGTTGTTATCAAGATGTAAAATGTGGTTCATAAGGTGAAAATAATTTTTGGTGAATAGTAACTTTTGACTTTTATTTACAGTTGTTAAAGGTAAATAGGGCAATTCAATGATAAAGAAATATTATAATAATTACAAATTACCTTAAAATTTGTCCAAACCATATTAGTTTAGTCATTTACGACCATAAAAGTCATTGGGTTGATTTTAGGACACCTTTGACCCACTTGGGAGTGATAATGACAATTTAGATTAATTTACTCAAAGTAAAGGCAAAAATGACAAAAGCAAATATCTTTTAGAAAATTAATTTTTAGAAGGGGTTATATAAATTATCTCTTAGAGAATAAATATACATTGGAAAGGTAAAACTATTTCATATATCATGTTATTTTTGTTATAAATTTTAGACAACAAATATATTAAATTATTTATGATACAATAATGATGCATTATTTTCCTCATTAAAAAATGATTTAAATAAATAAGATTATAATGATTAAAATATTATCCAAAACATGTCCAATTCGGATTGGATGATTTTATTTTGACCATGAGTCATCTTATCTTCGACTATAATGGTTTTTGGACCATTGGAAACTAAATATCATTATATTATAAAATAATATTTTCACACTTTCCAAAAGAGACCCTCCTATCCCTTATAAATGGAGACCACTTCTAACCAATTTCTCACTCCTATCAAGCCATTTGGATCGTCCAAAAACTGCACAATTAATCTCCCTACATCCCTCTCATCCTCTTAGAAGCCTTAACATAGGCATAAGGCCCTTCAAGATGTAATTTTGGTTCAATACAAAAGACGTTACCCAAATTAAAGGTAAGAGTTTCTCTTAAATTCTTTTCTTTTGTATTACTTCTCTGACCCATAAACTCTTTTTATTCCTTTTTTTTTTAATAACACCAGTATCCATAATATACTAGGATATGTTTATGAGAAGTATTCGAACTACACTTAAACAAACCTCTACTTAATGGATGAAGAACATAATGTTTCTGTGGATGGAAAACTAAGGCCTCACGAAATGATGATTGTTCAATTACATCTTACCGCCTCTCATGGTGGCCATTATGATGGTACTGTATTTATATATGATATAAATTATGTTTATGATTTCCTTATGCCTCTGTACTTGCCAATTTTATAACACGCCTTTATGGTTTCCATAGTGGGTAAATACGATAATCTCATCTGAGGAAGTGCGGACTACCGCCCCCTCAAACTGATTTGATTCGTTAATGCCTTATGTGGGACGTATAAAGGATTGATTTAACAATATTATATATGATATTATACTATAATTATAATATATCAATGTATAATTATTTTTTATTTCAATTAAAATAAGAAATCTAAATTAAAGTAGCATTCATGCGTACGTACGGCTTACCGTCTCGATGAATGGTGCTTTTCATTTCTTACCTCTAAATGTTATGTACTATTATAAAAACATGTATATACATGATATATATGATATATATGATATCAAAATCATGAATGTAATTATGGATATAATGAACTTTTGACCACATGGACAACTTTTAAATATATGGTGTTCATTTTTACTCAAGTAGTAAATATCGACAAAATTAAAATTATTAACATAAATGATTGCATAATGTTTATAACATTGTAATAAGTGATATTAAATGAATAATAAACTTGAAAAAGTTTATTAATCAAGTATAAATTAACATTAGTTTATTATTCAGGAGATTAAATAACGATCGAGTCAAGTCGGACACCAGGTAAGGGACTTCGTCTCAATCTCCTTTCATTGAGGAATTTTTAGTTTTATACACAACTTTATTTTATAGTGTATAAAACCCTTTGACTTTTAATTTTATTATAAGGGAATATTTTTATACAAAGTGTCTTACTAAACGAAAAAATGAATGTTTTTTTAACTTATGCGGTGACAATGAACTTTCCACCACCGCCAGTATTATTTGATCTTCGGCTTCCTTAATAAGCCGAAATGTTTTTAAAAGGAAAAATATATACCATATACTCTTTTTATGTATTTTGGTATTGAAAGTGATTTTGAAAATTGATTTATTATTTCACTATCATGAAATTACATTTTATTATTTCAATGTGGAATTGTTTTCTTTTCTTTATTCTTATGTTATGTGTTATGATCATGTTATGTTTCCTGGGAATTATTTATGTATAAGGGTGGTTCCAGGATAAAACAAGGGCGGTGAGCCCGAGATAGCTCTTCAATGAATTGGGTAATGTGATGGAGGTAAATGTGAATGTTTCGCATAATAGATTTAGGGAATATACTGTGATGGGTATTCCAAATTAACTCCCTATGTAGCTGTGATAACTACTATGTAAGTACGATATGGATGCCACATGTTTCCTTTATGATTTATGATTTTTATGTGTTATTCATAAATCATATGTTATCTTGAGGTAAGCAAAAGAGTTCATGTTTTGTACGTATTTATGACAAAATGTTTTCATTCATTGTTTTATAACCCTTACTGAGATTTTTATGCTCAACCCATGTTTGGAAATGTTTTCACATGACTTAAATATGAATAAGGTCAATGATGGGATCAAGGAAAAGTCATGTTGTCTAAAACATGGGACTAGACATGACTTTTTTTTCAAGAGTTTTTATATTATGAAAAAATGGAAACTATGTGGATATGTCTACCTTGTTATCTATTGACATGTAATAGTTATGTCATAATTCTCCAAAACTCTAAACCAGAAATGATCCTCAATGTGAATTATTCATTTAATTCAATATTATGTAATGTTTGAGTCCGGGTCCTTATAGTAATAGGAATCACATTACTCTTTATTCATTATTCAACTTGGAAGTAAAATAAGAATAGATATTAAAAAGATTATTTTTGGTTGGATTGAATAAAGAGATATATTTTTGAGTTTGTATCTCGATTACTGGTTTTTAGTATGCTATGTCTAAGAGTAAAAAGAATAAGGGGATATTTAAAAAATTATAAATACTTTTATACAAATGGGAAAACATCTGTTATTATTATTTCAGTGGACTCCCCAAAATATCTTTATGAATCAATTATATATGGTTTGTAGTCAATCACATTACAATGTGAGGGAACTTAATCACTATTAGAGAAGATTTTTATTTAAACCAGATTTTTAGAATATATATTAATGATGTAATAAGGTTGTTTGGTGTACCAAATACTATTATATATGATTAGGATAAAGGGATTAACATGTAGTTATGATGAAGTCTTCTATAGAATTTGGATACAGGCTTAATTTTTAGTACAACATATCATCCTCAAATAGATGGTCAGGCACATAGAACAATTCCCACCATATAGGATATGATGATATTGTGTTCTATCGATTTCAATTGTGGTCGGTATTAACACCTTACTCTAGTTTAATATTCAAATAATAATATCATTTAAATAGGCATTTGGATCACACCTTATGAAATCCAATATATACACAAGTTTAGATAACGTTTTTAGGATGAATTTGGATAATGAAATTTATTGGGACTAGATAATTATGAATAAATGATAGATAATAGAATATCCATTATAAATCATATAGGGTTAAAAATAATTGTTAAAAATATTATACTAATAATCATCAATAAGATCTAGAATTTAAATTTGGTGAGATGTTTTTCTTGTGAATTTATCAACATATTAAGGTTATTTGATTTGGGAATAAAGAAAATATTACCCCCAGGTATATTTTATCCGTCTAGATTCATGGTCGAGTAGGGATGGTATTTTATCACTTAGAACATCCACCGAACCTCTCTCAAGTCCATGATGTATTCTATATATCTCTCATAAGGAAGATCATAACTAGTCCATCACATGTACTAAACTCAAATGTTAGAATACATGATCATGACATGTCCTATAAATAGAAATAGGCGTAAATTATGTATCATAGATAAAATGTTCAACGAAACAAAACCACTCACTTGGTCTTGTTTGAATGGTGAAACTACCATCTTAGAGAAGCTTCATCAGAACATGGTGATATGATGAGGCAGAAATAACCTTAGTTGTTTGTATCAATGTTTTTAATTTAATGAGAGAAATTATATTTATATTGAATGTAATGTAAAATCCTAGGTTTATATGAAATTGTATTTACAATTAATATAATTTCTTTGATGTCATGTACTACACACAACATTGTGTTTTAACAAACCATGAAATAATATTAATATTATTATTTCATCATGACTATTATAATGTATTTGTTAAACACAATGGTATGCATAAGATAAAAACTTGTTTAAAGTATGTATAGTTTATTTTTATATGGACTAAATATTGAAAATTAGTACCTAATATTTAGTAATATTTCTATATTATTTAAAAAAAAGTTGTTATTAAATGATATTCATTTTTATTTCTGAAAATTATGAAAATTAATTTTTTCCACATTAGGAAAATATATTTGAAAATATAGAGTTAAAATTAAAAAATATAATTGTAAAAATTATATTGTAGTGATTTTTTTATAATTTATTTCAAAGATCAATTTTTTGATGGATAGTAAAAAATAAATATTTTATAAAAAAATATCATTTCATTTAAATAATATATAACTGGAATTTTTAAATGATATTTGAAATTAAAATTTGTTTATTTATAAATATATTAATTCAAATTAGTTCCTTGTAATCAATTTTATTTTGAATTTAGGTATAAAAAGTTTCTATAAGTATGAAAAAAAAATTCCCTGTAAAATCGTTTCATTGTCGCATCTATACATTTAGTATCAAATTAAATACATGTAATTATGTGATTTAAATATGGTAAAATTGATTCCATATTTAAAATGAAAATAATATAAATTATATAAATAGGTCAATATAATTATTGGTCATAATTAATAGTGAATACATAATAAATTAATTATCCTAGTTAATGTTAAAACAAGTTAAGATAGAGATAAACAAAAAAATAAGGGTTATTTCTCCAATAAAACATATCTAAATCCTATTATAATTACATATTTCAACATTATCTCAAACATAATGTGAATATATGTTTAGTTGGAAACACTTTTCATGGAAATGAATTTATCATTTGGTATTCTTATGGGAAATTTACAAATAGTATCCCTATTGATTCATTTCCACACATATAAAAGGCAATCTTATCTCCCCCCCCACTTTAAACATCCAAAGACATCTAATTTTAACAATAACTATAAAAAAACTTTCCATACATTCCTATTAATGTCCTAAAATCCTTATTTTGATTAGGTAATCCTCCAATGAATTATTTTGGTGCTAATATCATATTGTCTTTTGGATAAGAGTAGTTTCTAATGTGTAAAAAGTATCTAGAGACTTCATGTATTTGATGTATTTTCTCAAATTTATTTCTAGAGGAATTTTGAATAAATCAATACTCATTTAATTTGTTTTGTGTATTTTCTTCGCAATGGATATGTTATATCATTAATCTCATTCTAGTATTGATAATGAAATTTTGAATTAATGTTAGTCTTTTATGGAAATTATGATTTAAAAGTTACAAAAGTTGTAAGGAATTATTTTTCTCACATTTATTTCCATGAGAATCATGCCATATGGACCGCATATTTACTTTATGTAGTTTTAAAACCAAACAATACTATCTTTTATGAAAGATTTTATGAATTTCACTTGGATATACATATTTATATATGGTCATTTATTTGATTGTGTATATAATTAAAACGTTACAAATATGGTGAGAGGTTATGTTAATATCCCATTATTTATCAATATTATTTATGAATATATTTATGATGATGAAATAGTTTTTTATATTCTTTAAGAAAAATATTATGTTTCCCCTTATTTAGTTATTTCTAAAAAATTATTGTCTTTATTTCTTTTTACACTCCCTATGTACAGAGGAGGTCAAATGAAAGTTTACATAGAAAATAAATATTATTCATCACATTAGTTGAATATACATTCCCTCCCAATACATAATTTCAAAAAATATTTTAATTAATTTATTACCACGATTGTTTCAAATCATTTTTTCCCATTAATTAATTTTTTTAAAATGAATTTAATAGAATATTCTCTTCATTTTTTGAACTAGGAACTGTTGAATTTTTAGCAAAAACCTGAATCGATTATTTTATTTACCTTCTATGAAAAGAATGACATTTTACCCATACAAATGCATTAAATGGTTAAAATATTCCTCTAAAATTGTACAATGTTATTTTAATTTAATGTTTTCCTTTAATATTTGATAAGTTTTTTGTTTTGAAGGTTTTTAATTGGAAACGACCAGAACCATTACAAATAAAATCCCCATTGAAATGTCTTAATAGGTATTATGGTTATAGAGAAGAAAATAAATTCCTTGTTTATATTATATCTTATATGATATTAGATACTATTACATATCAAAATCGTTAATAATATTTGAATTTTTTAATAATTATATGATTTATATAAATATATGGTTTTGATAAATTCTATTTACATAGTAATATAAAATAGGGCCTCAACTAGTAGGATCATTCTATATGAATTCCAGTTATCAATACATAAAGTGGAGATAGAATTATTAGGTGTCTCCTTTACGAATTCAAATATTATATCCAAGAACTATGGCATGAGAAAAATTGTTAATTGGAGAAGTTATGGATCGTCGATATCATGACCCAAACCATGCACACTGAACCAACCCATGAAAGTCTCGCCATTACACCACTTAACATTAGTAAATTTTCAAGAGTAATAAAGGGATATGTATAAATATCCTAATAATGTGTATATTTATATTTCATTTCAATCAAATAGTTTTTAAATTTATTTATTGTAATTTTTACATTATAAATTATTTTAATTTTAATTTGATAAGGAACAAATTATATATTAGGGTTATATGTAGTTTCAATTATGAATTTTAATTTGATGAATTAATTATTTTTTAAATAAAAAATATATTTTAATAAATTATATTTATTAAATTATATTTATTAAGAGCATTTAATAATATAATTTATGAAGAAAAAAATAATTTTCATATGGCTTAACAAACTATTATTGTCAAAATCCATCATATCTCAATAAATATCAATTATTACTTACAATTGAAAATTAAAATATTTATAAAATTATTTATATAAAATAAATATTTTTTTTGGAGTTATAACATATTATCTATTTTTTATGTTTTTATAATTTTGTAAGATAGTCCTATCTTTGTGTAAAATTAAATATGGCTTAAATATATTATTTTTATTGTGACATCAATGTGACTGAAAAGAGATATAATATATCATATAAATGGTATCAATAACCAAATCATGTTTCCCATTTAAAATAATTTTCATTGAAGTTATTTTATTAATTTCATAAATCCTTTATAAATCGTCCAAAATATATATTATATTTTATGTTTTTAAAGTCATTTATTTAAGAAGATGAATTACTTCCACATCACCATAGTTAATATTTTAATAACATAGGAATTAAAAATTATATATTAATTAAATCCACTAATTTTTTTAAAAAACCATGTGAAAAAACATTGAACGGTTTTTTATTACATTATTATATAGTTCTCAAAACCTACATTTTAGATATAATAATGAACATATCCATTTATATATAGGACTACCAAAACACTCATTCTTCTCTACTAAAAACACATTTAGCACATCCTTACAAAACCTTATCCCTTTCTATATTTTCCTCAAGGTTCCCCAATCTCTCATGAATCTCCCTAAATGCTTTTGGAATCACTCTCTCATGGTAAGGAACCTCTCTCTCTTCATTTCAATTCATGTACCTTCTTTGTATTTATTATTTCTAATCCTAATTGGTTATGTTTTCTTTAATTTAAAAGGATACTGAATCAATTAAAATTGTTTCTTAATAATTAGAGATCATTTATCCACTCCCAATATACCATTCATCAAATATAATAAAATTTTGAAATTTTATAGGAGGTCGTTTCTTTGTAACTTTATTCAAGCTTCCTATTAATTTTATGAAATTTATTTACAATTACTAATTTTGGGATGTGCTTTTTTGAAATCCATAATACTATAAATTTTATTTTTAAAATTATTTGAGACACATTTATCTTTCATTAAACAATTTTATTAATCAATATGTAATGTAATTATGCTATTGGAATTTCACTGTGATTTGTCAATGAAGAACTATACTTTTTTGAATACCATCACTATTTCCACTCATGTGTATTTACATAGACATACCAATACTTATTTTATTAGGGAGTTCAATATATTTATTCTACACACCACAGTCATGGAATTAAATGCGATGAAATATGATTCTATATTGAATGATTTATTTAGAACACATAGAAATGTTCAAGATATTAAAGCGACTGGTAAACCCCAAAATATATAGTGATTTAATGAATTATGTTATGTTTTAGTGTCACGATAAATCAGAAATGATTTTATTAATTGAACAACATTCATTATGGTATATTTTTTAAAATTTAATGGTGTATTATTAGTTTTCATTGACCAATAATATGATGAAATGTTTAATGTTTTTTCTATATTTCCATGTTGCCCTTATGTTACCATGAGTTATCATTAATCACTATTAATGTTCAAGTTTAACACTAATTTTATGTTCCATTTAATGTTATATTCCCTATCATTTTTTACATTCTTCATGTTATGATATGTTTATTCCTTTTCGGTCTTTAGAGATCACCCCTTTCATATTCATGTCCCCCGGTTATCAGATGTAATTTTCAGTATAATGGAATATTATGAGCATGTTATGATGTTTTAAAAATATCTTTATACCCCATATTTTAGGTTGTTACACATTGTACTATATTATCAAAAGAAACTAATCATCTATATATTTTGTGCCTTATTACATGTAATTTATTATAATAAATCATTAAATAGTGTTTAATAGTGATAGGGGTTGTCATAGTTGGTATCAAGGAAATGTTTAGTTATTATTCGTGATTATAATTAGAAAACACTATTGATATTCTTCTGGATAAGAAGAAAACTAAGAAGAAAACCCTAATTTTTTGTAATTTATACAGTAAGTGTTATCCATGAAATTAAATCCTTTTCAATATATTACAAGTGGATCTAGATTTGGAAAATATATACATAGGGTTAACACAAGATAACACCACAGTGAGCAAGCCTTGATTTGGCCCTAGTGCACGATAGTGATCCTTGCTAAACAATATGTTTTAACTCATAGGGAATATTATTTTGTAAATCAAATATCAAATAATGAAAAATAGTTAAGGGTAGAAAAATTCATATAAGTGTATATAATAGAATATAGATCATGGTTAAAATAAATTATATCCAATTAATTCCTATGTTAAGGAATAAAAATAATTTATATGTTATCCATTCAATTTCATTTTATTCAATTTTGTGAATTTAATAGTTTAAAAATACTCATCCATAATTTTATAATTATTGTATCCAATGACTAGAAATAAGAGGAAGTGAGTAATCAACCAATGTGAATGGAAATTTAACGAATTCCTCCAATGAAATTCCCAAACCCATTAGAGTAGGAATTATGAAATTTGTGATGATGATATGATATATAAATCATGTTCTAAATAGAAATCTAAATTAAGAGGAACTGATAAATCATCTGATGAAATGAAAATATACTTTTGAGGCCTTTAGGAATCAAATTCACCTGAAATTTAGTCTATTATATGTTCCCTTAATCAACAAAAATTGGATCAACTCCATTTAAAAGATATTTATCATCCTTCAATGTTCATCAAAATACATGGTTATAATGGTTCCCTATCGTAAGTGAGAGAAATTAATCATTTGTTGAAATTTTCAAGAATAAGAATCCCATGTAAGATATCAAAGATAGGGGTGGAAGAAATTCTAGTATATATTTTTTGAAAATTTTTTTCCTCACACTCTCTAGAATAAAATGGAATGATATTTTATTTCCATGAAGAAAAACAATGATGAATTCACTAGTTCATATGAGGAGAGACTAAAAATCCATTCGAGATACACCTCTACCCTTTTCATTACCCCCAAGTGCAATATTGACTAATTCATTAGTGTGATAACACCTAGTATATGAATTACTTCAAGATATGAGACATTGATATCTATGATGAAATTGTATGTTATTCCCTTAATGTGGAAATGGAGATTGGAAATATCATGGGTCCCATGGAGACATTAAATGGAATGTTCTTTTCAATTCTAGTGGTGTGATGGAAAAATATGATTTTGGTAAGATATTGTTGCATCCCATTCTCAAAATTATTGAAATAACCACACTATTTTTTTTATGGGGGAGAAGAAATTTTTTAGGAACTGAAAGGAATATGACCGAGGAAGTAATTATTGATTGAATAAACCCATCATTGTAAAGGAAAATAGTAATTCTTTATTCAAACCTCATCTTGTTATCCAATGTTTCATCTACAAGAAACAATGGAAATTTTCATAGAAATTAACAACGAAAAATGTTTTTAGAGGAAATCAAAGCCAAAATACACCATGGTAGCATGAGTGACGTTATTCAATTCCAACTACTAAGGTGGATTTAAAAAAAAGTGATAAAATATATGCTATTTATTAATTCAATAACAAATAATCTAATTTTAAATTATGGTTCTATACATTAATTCATATAATAAAAAATTATAGAAACTATTCAAACACCACATAAAATCATGGAAGTAGAGATGTCAGTGAAAATAAAAAAGGTGACAATTATTGAATCACTTATTTACAACTCCTCTCTAGTTAATAGTTGTGGAATAAAGTACCTATAAAAACATTTGATACTCCTTTAAGATGAATTTTCTGAAATTATGGGTATGTAATAGATTTACTTATACAGAGATAACATAAATTATATTCAGATATAAATCGCTCTCTATATCACAAATGGTCCCCCAATTTTGTAAAATTTTAATAAGAGAGACAAATCTTATTTTGAACAAACATATCATTTATCAATATTATTACCCTATGGAAATGCATATATAGATCAAATGATTGATTCTATAGAAAAATATCATCATTGAATACATTCCAATTGTGAGGGAATATACTAATGTGTTTTCTAAAGAATATCATGATCTTATTCTAATATGAGGGGTTGAATTTTCAATAAAGATTATATTAGTGGTGTTGCCATTATTAAAGACTCAATATAGAATGGATTTTTTATTACAACAGTATATGTAGAAAAACATAAAATAAAATTTGTATAAATGGTTCATATTCATAATTTCTTCAATGTGGGGTGCACCAGTACACTTAATCTAGAAGAAGGATTGGAAAATACTTGAATATATTATTTTGATCACAACATGCTCATAATAAACAACAAATATTGTCTTCCACAGATTGATGACTAGTTTGATAAGATATATTTAGACCAAGATATTCAATATCGGATTAGGGGTCTATGTATTATCATGTTATGGTGAAGAAGGACGATATACCCAATATTTCATTCTGAACAAGGTATGTTCACTATGAGTTTCGAGTAATTCCATACGGACTCAATAATTATCCAATAATATCTGTAAACATGATGAATAGTGTCTTTATAGGAAATGCCAACAAATTCCTATTATTATTTATATATAATATTATAATATACTCAAAAATCAAGGAGGAGTATGAGGAGTATCTTATTAAAGTTTTTAAAATAATATTAGAGGAGAAGATTTATAAAAATATATAGAAACCGTGCGTTATAATTTTATAAGAACCATTATAAGAGAATATTATGACAAGATATAGGTTATATATGAAACATTAAAATATATATGAAATCGAAGGATTTTAGAGGCCAACATATGTGATACATATTCATAGTTTCGTTTTATTAAATGGGAGATATCATACATTTTTTTAAATATATTCAGGTTTTTAAAACCCATTAACCAAATTGACATGGAAGTGAGTCTAGTTTGTTTGTAATGATGAATGTGAATAGTGATTCGAGAATCTAAAAAAGAGGCTCATCGCTATACCAATACATAAACTCTTATAAGAGGGTAACATTTCATGGTATACAATGATGCTTTGAAAAGGGGATTCACCTATTTGTTAATGCATAATGACAAAGTGATTGCATATTATTAACAGAAATTGAACTTTCATGTATAGAAATATAGAAGGAATGATCTGGAGTTGGCTTTATTGATCTTCACATTGAAATCTAGTGGAATTATCACTCTAAGGAGATGTGGAAAATAAAAATGGATTATAATATCCTTAGTTATATATTCTTATAGAAGAATATAATAATGTTACAAAAAACATCAATAGAGAAAATTAAGGATATGAGTTTTCCATCCCCTTCTAACATGGTAATGAAAATATGAGATAGATTTTATAAATTTAAAATATCAAGCAATTTTATCATTTGTATGAATTGATAAGATCAGATCATATATGACATGAAAAATAGAAATTGGAATTTTAAATGAGGGAACATCATCAATCCTTTCAAAAATGAATTCTCAGAAATCCCAATTAGTGATGATAAAAGATGATAAAAAGGATGATGACAAAATTTAGATGAAGCTTTATGATATAAATAAATGGTAATCCTTATAGTTAACAATTAATGAAGAAGGAGTTGTAATATTTCGGTCATGACTATGTGTACCATCAAATCATTCGTTAAAGAAGGATCTATTGGATGATTCACATAGATCGACCTTCAGCATATATCAAGAGTGAAAAAATATGTATCTTGATCTCTAAAAGAACTATTTGTGGAACAATTTGAATAAATTTATCATATAATATACATAAATATTTATTGTATGTCATAATGTGATTGAGGAAATGAAAAATATAAGGGGATGATGATTCCATTACCCATACCAACATGGAAATGTTAATAAATAACATTAGAAATTGTCAAATGCCTTCCAAATACATCAATAAGAAATAATAATATATGGGTTGTAGAGGATATTCTTAAAACGTATTATCAAATCCTTACATTTCAATAGGACTTATCACTCTATTGAATTTCATGGATATATAGTATAAAAGTGGTGATGCTACATGGAACAAAACTATTGATTATATCTGATAGAGGTCTATGATTTAGCTCCTTGTTTTGGAAGAGTCTCCAACATGATCTAAATATTAAGATGAATTTCCATATATCCTATCACCCTCAAACTAATGAACAATATAATTGGATGAAATAGACCCTCGAGGACATGTTGAGACCATGCTCAATTGACATCAATAGTAGATGGGATTAGCATCGTCCATATAGAGGTTCTCATTCTATAATATTTTCTATTCAAGCAACCAAATATCAGAATATAAAGTGTATTATGTGAAGAGGAGGATAACAACATTATAATTGGATGATGTTGTGGAAGAAAAACTGTTAGGTCCTTAAATGGTCGTGGAAATGGTTGAAAAGTTCAATACATATAAGCAGCAGATCATGGATCCTCATGGTCGAGAAAAGTTATATAAATACAATCATTAATGAAACCTATAGTTTTAGGAAGAATATATGGTATTCCTTCACATACATATGTTTAATAATTTCATTAGAATTAGGAATAGGTGAAATTATAACCCTAGATACATCCATCACTTTGTGATGCTTGATCCCATCAAAGGACTGGACTATCAATTAGATCTATAACCTATCCTATATCAAGTACATGATGTGCTCCATTACCCGTATTTGATTAATTAGATAAAAAACCACTCAAATGTAATCATTCCATAGGGGGTACTATTGGAAAATTATCATTCATATGTGGAGAAGTTGGAGAAGATCATAGGTTGTAAAGAAAATGTTATAACAAATAAGACAATAAAGCTTATTAAAGTGAAATAGAGGAACCGAGATTTTCTATGATATGACTTAGGAACCATATGATGTGACAAAAAAATATATTGTAATCTATTTTAGGGAATAGAATGAAAATTTCAAGGTAAAAAAGTTTTGCATGGGGCAAGATTGTAATGACCTGAAACATTATAAATAAGAGTCACACTCTAATGTATTATTATGTATTATGGTTTTATAAAACAAATTCAATTCCTTGGTTTTTTTATCATATATGATATAAAATACCATTATGAATCATTTATATTGATATTATAGTCTGTTAATAGTGATCATATGATTAGTATACATATAGGGTTTCGAAAAATACAATTGATACAGACAAAGGATATGATGGCCCCAACCAGTAGGATCATACATTATAAATCCCATTTATTAGGAACTACAATGGATATATAATCACAATGGTTTTAAATTAACCAATACAATACTATGATACGACAACTAAATCCTGAGTGGAACTATTTACGAGAGAAGTTCATGCTTTTCTAGATCACGACCAAAACCGTGTATGCCAAACCACCCCATCAAAGTCTCACCATCATGGACTTTTCCCTTATACAGTATGTGGGTGTAAAAAAGGGATATGTATGAATTCCATAAGAATATAAATATTTAAATTATATTTTAATTTAATAATGGCTATATTTAATTTTTGTCATTGATACATTATAAATTATTTGGATTTTCATTTGTTAAAAGAGAAATTATATTTCTAGGAAATATGGTATTTTAATTTAAAAATTAAATTTTATAAATTAATTAATGTTTTTTTAAAAAATATTTTATTAAGAAATCATTTTTAAAGAATAATTTTTAATTATATTTGATAATATAATTTAACGATGTAAAAAATTAAATTTATAAGGGTTCAATTAGTATTACTGTCAAAATCTAAACATTTTATTACAAATGAAAATTTTTATTTTAAAAGTGAAAAATCATATATTTATAAAAAAATATATAAAATAAATATTATTTTTTGAATTTCAATATCAAAATTATCCATAAGATAAATTTTTAGAATATTCTGTGAAAAAAAAATTGGGTTAAAATTAAATACATTTTTAATATATTGTGTGTATTATGAAATCATAATGACCCAAAAGAGATTCAATAAATTCTATAAATTGTATCTAAGAAAAAATATATTTTTTCCTTTATAATAATTTTTTTGAGGTTATTTTATTAATTTTATAATTCCTTTATGAATCCTCAAGAACATATATTTTTTAGGGTTTTAAAATAATTTAATTTTAAAACATGCTCACTTCTGCATCCCGAAGTTTAATATTTTAATTACATTATCCATTGGGCTTATAAAATAACGAATACCACTCCAAATCTTGAAAAACCATGTGAAAAAACCAATGTATGACATGTGGTTTTGATTATGTTTTTTATAATGTCCAAAACCATTGTTAGTGAAATAATAAAGAACTCTCGTCTCTCTTTCTATATAATCACACCAAACATCTCATTCATATTCACTAAAAACATTTTATACCCTACTTAATCTACTATAATCTCTTTACAGTTCTCCCAATGTGCCCCCAATCACTGAAGAAGCTCCTCCAATTCTTTTTTAATGATCTTGTTTGATTATTAACTCGTCATGTTTTATTGACTTTATAAAGATACCAATAGTATCCAATTAATTTCTTATAAATGATTGATCATTTTCCCCTATCAGTATATAATTTTCCAAAGCCATTAATCTGTCAAAATTTTTTGAGGGGTCTTTCTTTGTCCTCTCCATTCAATAATCCTCATCATATTATTCATTTCATTTACAATTCACAAATATGGGATATGATTCTACAAATACCTATTGCTTTTTATTTTATTTATAAATTATGAGAAACCCATTTCTATCTGATTAATGAAATTTATTAATGATTTTGTACCATAATTTCGATAATGAAATTTCACTACGATTTTCCATGCAAAACCATTGTATTTTGAATAACATCACAATTTACACTAAATTCTAATAAACTATACATACCCATACTATTTTGATTTGGGACTTATATGTATGTATTACACAATCCTTTATTTTTTAATTATGTTTGATGAAATAGGAGTCTATGTTAAATGATATATTTGACACACTTATACATATACATGACATCAATGTAAAAGGTACAAATAGATTTATATAGTGATATAATGAATTAGCAAATTTTTTAGCTTCAGGAGACATCATTAAATGATTAAGGAGTTAACATAAGACATCATGATACATTTCTCCTATTTTATTACTTCTTATAAATTATCCTTTAACAATGTTATGATGCCATGTTTGATGTTGTTGGAACATTTCCATGTTTACTTTATGTAATCATGATTTATATTTCCACTTTGTTCACATCCATGCATATTAACCATTTTATGTTCCATTTACATACCTATTTTGTAATATTTAATATTATTTTCTCTATATTCCAAGTATATTCTATTAAAGGGATTTATATCTCAACAATTTGTTATGTATTCTCCCTTATTATCCAATCCAATTTTATATGTTAATGAATATTATGAGAACGTTAAATAATTTTATAAGAATGGAAGTATACCACTATTTTAATTTGTTATTTAATTTACCTAATTACTAAAAGATAATATAATTTTCAAATTTCAAAGATATTTTATGTTAACTCTTTTATAAGAATTAAACAGTTAATATTTAAGGAATACAAGGGTTGTCATAGTTTTAAAAATGAAAAAGATATTTTCCTAAAGAATTTTTAATGGTAATTTTATATAATTTATATCAATAAATAAAAACCACATTTGGTGTTTCTTCTTTTTTACAATGTTCATGATCCAATTGTATGATCCTTATTACTTTTATCGATAGTTAATGATGATGGTAAAGAGATATTTATGAATATTGATCATATTCCAGAGGATATTCTACGATGAATTTATGAAATTATTATGAAACTCATTTCTTTTATATAGTTTTTTATGATGAAATGTTTATAAAACCTAGTTTTCTTATATGGGTTATTATATGGTTAATATTATATGATCTTGTGGAATAAAAATTTATGGATTATTTTATGGGTGGGACCAATATCACCCTTCAATGAATTGGGAAATGATTAATGATATATGACAAAAAGGGTAAATATGTGGTTATAAAAACCCCATACAAGGGTACACAGAAGGTTATTCCAATCCATAATAATGGAACATGGGTGGTTATACCATAACCTAAGGAGGGTAAATGGTTGGTTATCCAAATCCTTAAATAGTTACACTTGTGGTTAGACCCCAACTAACATGATATGAATTCCATAGTGTATATCCATGATAGAATGTAATCTATGATTTTTTTGTATGTGAAAATTTTATGTCCTATGATAATGTTCTTTCGAATATATCACCTTCTCTGATCACCTTGCGATTCATGTATTTTAAACTTCCAACATTTAAGATAAGACTCAATTTGATGATATATGATTTGTTTTTATGATTTTAAAATGATATTATAATTTTACAAAATGGTTATGTACATGTTATATTGATATCCTCAATTTTTACCCACATTCGGCATCTGAGCTCACCCTTTCTTATGTTTCCCTTCCCATGGTTGTGATGAAATATTTTATATACGGTATGTTTATGATATGAACTACATGGTAAGATCTTTATGTTATTTTTTGAATATCATTGATGATATTACAAGGTTCTAGATCTTGTTTTCAAATGAACTAAACATTTACCACCATTGGGAATATATTTTGAAATGTTTTGAATATTCATATAAAAACATGAAATCCTTATATATTAAAATAATGGGTCACTACAAAATCTATAGAACATAATAATCTTATTGAATCCATAACTCAAACATGAAAAATTTACCATATAATACTTCTATTCTAAGATCATTAAGAAGGATACAAAACTAATTTTCAAGGACCTCATAACTCTTATAATACACTAATATATCATCAATGAATACAACAATGAAATAAGTGAGATATTAAATTAATTAAATTACCATTAGATATTAAAAATAGATGGTGCATTAATGAATCTATATATAATTATTGTAAACTTGTAATTACCATTCTTATTTTGAAATTAAATCATCAGAATGACTTCTATATTTAATCAAATTGGATGATACTCCTAAAAAAGGTCAATCTTTTCAAAATGTTGAGAATAATGAAGTTCAAAAAATAATTCATCAACATGATGCAGTGGATCACTATTCATTGTAATAATATCATTGATTTCCCTATAATCAATGAACAATCTCACAGATCCATATTTCTTCTTAATGAATAGAACAGAGGCTCCACAATGTGAAATAACATGGTTTATGAATCCATTATAAAGAAAATTTTCTTTTAATTTATTCAACTACGGTAACTCAATAATGTACATTCTATGGGGAGTCTTTGATATAGTTCTTACATTAGGGATTAAATCATTATAAAACTCTACATCACACTCTAGTGGATATATAGTTAATTCATTAAGAAATACATCAATATATTAATATAAAATAATTAATTGACTAATCTAAATATTACATATTTCATAAATGTATTGTGCTTTCTCTTCTTCCCCAAGAATATCATTCTAAAGAGATAGAATGTGTGGATCTAGATAGGACTCATATGATGAAGTATCCCATAGATTCTCTGATTATTGGGAATCATAGTGTTTGATACTAACGGTATCCACCATTACTTAATTAATTTCTATCAACATGACATTTTTATAAACCTTAATATATAATAATATGATTGGCCAGTATACAATTATCTCTAATATCATTTATTATAACGATTAATGATATTTTAAATATGAACAACTATACATTATAATTTTCAAACATTAAAAATGTATTTATTTGGTTTTTATAAACTAAATTATATAACAAGTAACTAATTTATTAAAAAATAATTTTTTATGAATTATTGAATTATTACACTCTTAAACCTTTTTAAATTTTATTATTTAAATTTCAGCCCATACACTAAAAAAAATAAAGGTACATCTATTTCATCTCCTATTATAGTTCCCATATTACATCATCAGATATGTGGTTAAATACTCTTTGACGATGTGAGTTGTCTTATTTCAAAAAACATTGCCAAAATGATATAATAACTCCATCATCTTCTCATACTATGTGGTATTATTCCCAAATGGAAACACATATGAATTTAGTGCATGTGATGGGTCTAAAATATTTTCACTAAAGATGAATACATTGAACACTTCATATACTTTATATAGTTTATGAGGGTGTGATAGTAGATAAGTGACATCTCTTATTCTATCAAGTATCTGAAAGCAGATGACTTGTCTTGAAATAATCATTACAATCATTCAAAAACTCGTGTTTTTTATTAGATTGAGATATATTAAGGTATAATTTATCTCTAACCTCAAACTACATTTTTCATACATGATTAAATAAGTAGTGTTTATATAGACTTTGTGTATATTCAATTTTGAATTCAATAGTTTTCATCTTATTTTTTATCTGTTGTATAAGATCATTTCCACAATCTTCCTCTCTCAAACAACCTCCAAACATGATGGATTTTAAAACCTATTCATATTCACATCTTCAAAAGGTACCATTTTATCAAAATATTGGAATATATTTATATATGAAAACTCTTCTATGTGGTGGTGTTTATCCCAACATCCACTTAAATCAGTCTAACCAGATTTTAGAATATCATATAGAGTTTGAAGAATATTCAATGACTGACCATCAGTCATGGGAAGATATGAAATATTGAAAATCATATTTATTTCCAATAATTTCAGAATGTTTCTCAAAATCCTTGTGGTAAACCTCATATCTCAATTACATACAATGGTTAGTGTTAATCTATTCATTCTTAGAACATAACATATGTATATATTGGTGAGTTGGTCATGAGTTAAAGTTTCCTTGATATAAATGAAATTTGATAACTTCATTATGAGATAAACTACCACCCAATTTTTTTTGTAACATATAGATATCTTGGGAATTAGGATAATGAGATATATGGATATGTATTCTCATTTCTATACTCATAGAAGAAATGGTAAAATAAAACCTTTAGACTTCTATCATTGATCCTTGACTGGTTCATATACCAATCAATGAGATAAAAATTATGAAATCTCTATCCTCGTGTTATCCCAAAATATGTTTTCATTCATATATATGTATATCCTAGATCTTCCCAAATGAATGAATAAGGATGAGGTCTGTAAATCATTTATAATTTATATCATTATATTTGTTTGTGATGGGACACATTCAATTAAAAAATCAAATGAATCCATCATTTGAAAAATTTGATGTCTAAAAATTTAACAATATTTATCAATAGTTCCACATAATCGTTTTTGGACTCTTATATCCTCACAATAATGGATTTTTAGAAATAATTTCTGCATTTTAGGATTAATATACTTTTATTTTTTCCATTTCCATCCATTTCATGTCTAATAAGTCTAGATCCTCTTCAACCCATATCATGGGTTGGGATGCATTATCCTTTCTACATTGAGTATATGAAACTTATTCCACCTTCACAAGATGTTAATAGATTTAAAAATAATAATATTTTCTTAGTTATAACCACCTTCATTGAAAAATATTGTTCTCAGTTTTTTGTCAATATATATTTGAGGGTTTTATAATACATATATATGTCATACATCTCCTTGTATAAATAATTTCACCATATCATTGATCAAAAGATCATTAAAACTAATTCTATATAGTTAATTGTGTATTTATACTCATGTATATTTAATTTTAAGGAGGTATATTCTATCACATTGTAATCATACCTATGTACACAAACCAATAATTTTTTGACTCATCACAGTATTCACAAATCCTTCCCCCCTGCTTGGAAATATGTGAACATTTGTTGTGATTTTCCTCTATTTTAACTCTTTAAATATCTCCCTGAATTCATATATATAATTAAATATCACGTCCATAAAAATTTTTTTAGGGGGATTTATACTCATGGGATATATTTCACAAATCTATGATAGTACCCAGTTAATATGAAGAAACTTTATATCCTTTTTATATATGTTAGTCATGGATATCAATTACAAAATGTGTGTATTAAGTCATATTTTTCTTTCATAAGAACTTGATTTATTTTATACACAATTTTCCATTTTTGAAGATATTACCCCTAGATACTATTGTATCATATCTATATACACTTATTATTTTCGAAAAAAAAATTATTTGGTACCATTGACTCTATAAATTTCCTAAATTTTGGGTTGTTTTCCAATGTTTAGTCTTATACCTATGGATTTTTCTAAGGGATTTCAAACAAAATCACCAAATATAACTAGTCCATGCCCATATACCAACTATTAAAACCCAAATCCATTATATTCAATAATTCATGATTTAAGAAATACATACCCATAAGATAAAATACCAAAATATCAATGGCCTAATGTGTTTGGTAAATTAGATACATAGTGATGTGACAAGAAATAGGTATAAAACAATATTAATTAAAAAATATAAAATTCCCTTAAATGTTTTTGATCATTTAAACAAAACTAGATAACTCAGGGAAGTAGATAAAAAAGGGGTGAGAAATAAATAACAGTTAGTGTAAAATAAAATAATAAAAGAATAAAATTAATAAATTCTAGTAAATTTGAATATCAAGGTTACATAAAAGTGGTGAGAATCATTAAAATTCTCATCAAAGTATGATTTGAGATGATGAAATTAATGAAACATTTTCATATGAAAACAATATAAATAATCATTTAATTAGTATATGTCAAGGATTACCATTAGAAAATATTATTATAGTTTTATTGGGATAAAATAATATTCACTATAAATGGTACATAGTGAGTTAATATAAATAACCAATGCATTATAGGGATATATAATTATAGGCTCACTTGTCACATTTATATCATGAAAATTCAATTCTATTCCACATCGGTTATACAACAGAATAATTTCTTACATAAATTTTAATAAAATTATTATGGTTTCAGAGATACATTCATTGATGTTCAAAAATAATTATGTATAGTTACATTTATTTTAATAACCTTGAGTATCAATGGTGTAGGGTACTCAAAACATAAAAGTTCTTCTTGGAAAGTCACTTGATAATTTTAGTTGAAATTTGGTGTGCATAATGTTTCATGGAAGGGTTTAATGAGAGTTTGAGGTGGTATATTTTTAATTGGTAATAATAAGTAATTAAAATTAATTTGAAAAATAATCTTCCAAATATAAAAATTAAAAATCGAAAAACATCACTTAGCGAATGTGCTTGAATAAATAATGGATGCGAGATTCCACCTATTTTTGCATAGTTACAGATAAGGTAATGGTTATAAAGTGTGGGGAGAAATTATCTATCATTATTTGAACAAATTTTTTAATTTAAATTGACATTTATATCCACATTAAGACATAATTAATTGAGATTGAAAATGATATTTACAATGAATATTCCTGAATGGAAAATATGAGAGAGAAATCCCTTATTTGAGAGGGCACTTCTAAAATCATCGTAGGTTCCTGTTAAGATCATGGGTAAAATATTAAATGTATTTAGATAGATATAGAGATATTAAATTAATTCTAAATAGGTTTTTAGTAAATGAAAGTTCTTCGATGGGTGGATATTTTTTGTAAAATAGAAGGAAATTGTGTATTAATTTTGAAACATTGGTTTCAGATTTTGTATAAAAGATAATCAAAACCAAATGTATTTACATAGGGGTTTACCTTGTTTTATGACAAATCATATTTTTTATAAATTTTTTAGATGTCCTTGAACCATAAATATTATAAAATTTCCCTTTTTGTTGTGAAAGTGATTAATTTTTATAAAGAAGTAGTTCTAAATCGTTAAAATATATATGTTTTAAAGGATTCATTTAGGGTTTTTAAAAATATTATCATAAATTAAGAAATAAATTATTTTATAAGCTAAATATATATTTTATAATTTATTCCAATTATGGTACTTATTATATCAATTATGGGTTTCTATGATTTCATAACACAAACATTTTATTTGTACTGAATTATTTTTTAACCAAAAATTCTACTATCAAAAAAAATATTTTAAATTTACCATTGGATAATTTAATTATGATATTTATAAAACTAATATATATTTTATCAAAATAAATATCAAAATATGAAAATTTAAACTTGTAAATAAAAATCATTATTTACTAAAAAATACATGTTTTAACGACAATAATAATTTTCATGGATCTGATAAAGATTACAGTGGAAATTATTAAAATAAATTTCCTTTTTAAAATAAATAAATATTGTTTAATATGAATAATATATTAATGTATTGTCTATTTAATACACCTTCAATATATCAAAAATGAGTCTTTATTAAAATCATATATCATCCAAAACACCAATTTGGTTTTTCTTCGTATTGAAATATTATTTGCATCAACTAAAAAATAATTATATATATATATATATATATTAAAATAAAGAATATTTATTAATATAATAATTATTTCATTACATTTAAAACATTTCAATTTATATTAATTGGTTTAAGATACACAACCAATTGTTATAGAAGAGAAGTCCTAGATGGTAGAGTGTACAACGATGGTTAATATTATGAGTTATTTTATGAACATGTTTTGGAATGTGACGTCAATATGATTGGAATTTTATAGTAAATGGTATATCTAATGTGTTTGTTATTTAATTTCATCTTGGTATTGCTCAATGGTTAATACCAAATATGTCTTCTCCCTTGGAATCTCTCATAATTTGGCTTCCTTTGGTATATTCTTACTATCCAAGTCCATCACTTATTCTATTTGTTTCAATGAGTCATTATCAAGACAATTAATTTATATTTATAGTAACTATCACTATATAATTAGTAATATTATAAGTGGTTAATATTTTTAACAATATTTTAAATCAGACAAACCTCATTTTATAATGGTCCAAAATAAAAAAGGTAGTGCATGACTCTTCAATAACAACATTAACTAATATATAATTTAT
Source organism: Viscum album (assembly GCA_963277665.1). Classification (NCBI taxonomy): domain Eukaryota; kingdom Viridiplantae; phylum Streptophyta; class Magnoliopsida; order Santalales; family Viscaceae; genus Viscum; species Viscum album. The sequence goes on from OY728138.1 coordinate 560,535,988, forward strand.
TTGTTCAATAAAAGAATTTTATTTATAAATGATTTGAAATTACAGCAATATAACTTCAAAATCATACCCATAATATCATAAATCATAATCATGGTTCATGAAATAAATCACGGAAGACTATAATAAATGAAGCATAAATAAATCAAAATACTTGATTAATGAGAGCATAACATTGGAACAATAAATATGTGATTATAATACACATAATATTAAAAAATAATTTATATAGTCAATTCCAACTATGAAGACTATCATAGTGGCATGGGTTCACTCTTCATTCAATCATAACCATTTTTATGGTTTTCCCCCATGGCTATCATTATGTTCATAATCTGTTACTGAACTCATTTCACTTCTATTTGTAATCCACATTATCTCATGATATATCCATCTTTGACCAATTCATTGAGGGCCACAAAATTATTTCACAAACCACAACATAATAATAATTCATTAATTTGTGTGACATAATATCATAAATCCTTCAGCATATATAATAACCCATGGAAATGAAATGGGATATATAAATATTTGAATGATTTATCATAGAATAACCCATCCATAAAAGGGTTTCAATAATATATCCTCATTATATTCCAAAAAATAGAAATAATATTTATTATGGTATCATTTCATCATATGATCAGGAAAACATAAGTAGCATAAAAAATATTTCAACCAAGAAGATAATTAATTTAAAATAATACATGGAATATTTCAAGTGGAAAATAAATTTTATATTTTAAATTCCATTCTATATAATATAACGGTATCCATTGTATTGAGAAAAAAAATATTAATTAATAATAAAAAGAGATACTTATAAAATAAACATTAAAATAGTGTTTATTCATGATTGTGAGAAATTGTGTTCAAGACATGCTTATTAAAACAATGATTCCATTTTCATTTTGGTAAATGTCAAAATATCCACATTTAGAAAATGACTAAAATATTTTTTAAAACCATGTTTTGCATTAAATCCTGTTTAAAAAATGTTTAAAAAAAATGAAAATAGTAATAATTTCTAATAACCATTTGTAGAAATCATGTATATAAAAAAGTATTTTTAACTGATGAGTGAAGTAAAGTCAATTTTCATTAAAAATGGTTTTTTGTCTCCTAGATACTTAAATACAGGAATATGAAAGGAAAATAAGAAATATATATAAATAAAAATTGGAGAATAAGATTCATGTGATTATTGAGTCATTGGATATATGTACTCTCTTATATCATTTTTGTGGGAATCTATAAAATATTCCGTAAATAATATTATTCAGGATAAGAAGTGGTTGGTGTGTGAGAACTGTAACCTTAATTTATGGAATATCACATTGCGTGATAGGCCTCTGCAGGAAAATAAGGGCACACACACTCTAAAATAAGAAATCTATCCACTACTGATTTTAGATCACAATGTTAATGATTGGGTTGTATAGTCCCATCTCCAATTGGGCTAACACAATTCACACAATTGAACATGGAGGCTCCACTCACCTTCCAGATTGGATTATGGTTTTTCGAGAATCATTAATTCAGACATCTAGATTCATTCTAATCTAGAGAATCTGAAAAAAGGCTCCCTACCTAGAATCAGCACAAGCGGCCTAGACATTATCTTATTTCTTCATGATACGTGTGTATGTGTGCAGAGGAAAATACATAGAATTTGTTTGTGGAGTGAAGGTATGCGCAAAAAATTTGTTCTTATGTAGGTTCCCTATTTCGGTTGGATTTGTGATCAAGCATGGATGATCAGGATCTGATATCAGTGTTGTCCAATGCTGGACAAAGTGAGCAAATACATAAACTCATTATGGCAGTTGGTGATACAATTCTAGAGACTCTATGGTATGCCTGCAACACCCTTCATTTTTATGAAAATAATTTGATTCATGTACAGACAAGAATGGATTCGTCACATATGGTTGTTTGTGTAGCTTCTATTTTGCAAACTAGTGGGTTGAATAATTGTTTACTTGATTTTCAGATACTTAGAATGTTTGTTGTGCCTGATCTCTCTCAGAGACCCACAACTCTCAAATGCGTCTGATGGATACCAATGATAGGCTCATATCTCAATGTAAATGTTGATGGGGATACTTATGGAATGATAGGAACTTCTAGATATGGCTTTGTATTTCTCACTTATCTTGGATTTTTGAAATCCTTATTTTCTCTTTACACAGATGTTTGTGTGGCTTATGAGGTTGAACTATGGGCTATGGTTTTTGCTGTCAGGTATGCTGATCAACTTAAATGTAACTTGTTAAAGATGGATTCATATTTTCAAATTTTAGTGTATTCCTTGAAAACAAGAACACGGGATGTTCCATGGAGATCTATACCTCATTGGATTTATTACCTTAACATGGTCACTCATCTCAATATGGTCATATCACATCCTTATAGGAAATAAAACCATGTTTCAGATGCTCAAGCAAGACTATCATTTGGTCCTTTATGGACACATGCCACTGTGCTATTATGGTATAGGTGGACATGTGTGGTGTCGTGTATTCTCATTTTTGTAATGGTCTCTTGAATGTCTGACTTATCTATACCATTTAAAAAAAATATTTAGTGCCATCCTTTATCAGAACCTAGAATTTTGGGTAATATTGACATTGGAAACATAATTAAAAACTATCTCGATAAAAAATGAGATTGTAATATAAATGAACTACCATATGTTCTAATATATTTGAATGAAATCTAACATCATATATATTAAATTTAAATTTAATATATTCCAATTTGAGAAAATAGAAATACATATGATATCAATAATGATAAGCTTAAAACATATCACCACCCATTTATTAATAAATCTTTATTAATATCGTCACTTACATATATCAATAGTTACATTCTCTATAGATTTTACGGCTCTTCAGTTCCATTTAATATACATGGATAATGGTTCTATCATATCCAGAATGTAAAAAGTTATAAAAATTTCATATACATTGATTATATATTTTATTATATTTAGATTCATCCATAAAAAATAACGGGATAAAAATGAATTATGCTTGTCATGTTGATGATAGGTCATACGTACCGATTAACGTTGTTTCCATCTGTCCATGGATGGAATGAAAGAAAGGTAAATAATAATTCTGATTTAAATAATTATATTTATATCATAAATAAGTTATCATCATTATATTATTTAATTTTATTAATATCAAACAAAAACAAATAAGGAAACACAAAAGATGCAAGAAGGCCCATCCCCTCCCCCCATTACCCTATCCTTATCTAAGGAGGCCTAAAATAATGTAGATCGAGCATATTTCTTTAATATAATTGATCCCCTCTTCATTGATGATAACTAAATTGGGATGAAACACCCCCGCCGTGATGGAATCAACCACAGAAGCCAAGTAGTCAGCAACCTTGTTCCCCTCCTTCCATGTATAGAGAACCTGAGCATTGCTATTAATAAAATTTTTGCATTTTTTGATAACATAAAAAATCGACCAAGGAACATCTCCATAACATTTCCAGGCATTTTGAGAAATAATAGAGTCTGTCTCCACTTTAGAAATTTCTAACCCTTTTTTCCTACATAACACAAGACCTATCTGCATCGTCACTACCCCCAACTAAATGTAAGACCCCCAACCAAAGTTGGATGAGAACACCAAGCAGACCGATCCACTACTATCTCTCCCCACCTCAGCTACTCGTTCATAACCAAAAATGCACAATCCATCAATCACCATCTTTAAACCTGCAGCAAGTATCCTCCAGCATACCCATTCACCCCTCCTATTACTGGATGTAGGGACCACTCCACCACCTAACTAAAATATGTTCATAGATGGTGCATTCTTCCTATCTCCAACGGCCTTATTAAAATGAATCAATAAATTCCTAGCCCATGTGATGATATTCCAGATTTTCACCAACCCTCACTCATGCCTCGATCTATTACGTGCCTGCCAAATACACCACCACCATGAATGCATCACCACTGAATGCACCGCCTGCTCATAACCACCTACCCCTGTACCTTGGAACCATCGATCATCAATGGGCCGACTATCCCGAGCTGTTGTAAGGAACATCAGGAATTCCCCCAAGAACATTCTATACCTCACTGGCCTATTCACTGTAAAAAAACAGATGTGCAATAGATTCCACACTATGAAAAGAACATCACACACACTTGGACGCCAGTAGAATTCCACACATCCGGACATTTTCATCATTCGGGAGAGCACCATTCCTTATCCTCCATGTGAGGAAGTTGCACTTGGTCAGAATATTTTTCACCCAAATGATCTTGTCCCACATGCCATTCTGCACCTGTCCTTGTACAATAGGATCAAATTCTTTAGATGAAAAACGACCTGATGAAGAAGTAGTTAAGGCTCCACGGTCCTCCTCTTCAATCACATCTATGAAACGGAAAATCTTAAGCTTACCTTTATCCAAAACAATGTCAATAAATGTGGGGAACTGACTCGACTCTCGGAATGTGATCTCAGGTACTAGACAACCTGGGAACCCGTACATTGATCTGCACCAGTTCTGGTACCAGAATAAGACTTCACCTTTCAACACTATTCATGGGTAAGAAGGTTCTATAACTGGAATAATGGGTCCAACCATCTACCATATTTGGGAGCAATGTCCCTTCCCATGGTCCCAAAGGCAAGATGCATACCTGTGTATGGTAATATCTCAAAGCGTACGACATTCAAAAACACTCCAATCCAGCCTCGCCTGCATGTTGAATATGGTATCTTTGAATTTCCACAAATTAATGCCTCCCTCAGACACTGGCTTCACCAATTGACCATAAGAAACCCACTGCTTCCTTCCCTTTACACCTGGATCCCACATAATGTTTTGTATCATCCTTTAAATTGATATGATCACTCTTTTTAGAACCCTTATGGATGAAAACTGTGTATATGAGTGGTGACCAAGAATCTGTTAACAAGGGTTATCCAACAACCAAAAGAAAAAAATTATTCTTCTAGTTCAGCACCTTATCAGTGATCCTTGATAAAAAGGTATTCAATATCTTTGATTTTAAGCCACTTTTCCGATATAGGTGCTCTAAGATAAGACATTGGGAATCCACCCATTTGCATTCCCAGAAGCCTGCTGATAGTCTCTACCCTCACCATGGAACACTTGTTAGAAACAAAGAATTCACTCTTGCAATTGTTAACAATATGGCCACTCCATCAGGAATACTCACCCATAACATTACCCAGATTGTGTATTTATCTCCTTCCAGCATTATGGAACAGAATAGAGTCTTTAGCGAAGATATGGAGAGAGATGACTGGAGCCTTCATCTGATGACAGTATCTTAGAATCCCCCCTTCATTGATTCTCCTCTGAATTAGCCCACTGAAAATATCGTTTATTATAATGAACATAGAAGGATGTATGGTATACCCTTTCCATAGGAATCTGGTGGCCATGAATAAACCATAAGATCTACCGAGGATCATGACAGACAACCATGAGGAGATAAAGCAGCGAAATATTATGTCTACATTCTAGGGAGAAAACCCCATACATGACAAGACTCTGGTAAGGAAGTTCTATTTGACAATATCATTTTCCTTGTTCATATCCACCTTAATGACCAAGTTCGGTCCATCTGTTTGGAAGCTGATATCGCTGACCATCACTTGAGCTAGGGAGATTGCTTCCTATATAAAATAACTTTTAATATACCCATGTTTTTTCCAGGAGACCCATATGGTGATATGCATTGCAAGCCTGGAGTTGATGATACCAACCAAGACTTTGTATGTGACATTTCACAAGCTCACTAGGTGGTAATTAGAGATTAAAGTCGAGCTCTTGGCCTAAGGAAGTAGAACCATGGTGGTGGAAAAAGCAACCCGAGGTAAGATTTCACTCTGAAAGTAGTCAAGGACAGTTACAATCAGATCTTTCTTTATCATCTCCCTTGATTTTTTATAAAAAGAGGTAGGGAATCCATCATGCAATGCACTACTATCCGGGTTTAGCTGCATGAGGCTCCACTTAATCTCATGTTCTTTGGGAATAGTTCCCAGACTTGTATTAATATGTTCCATCACTACTTTATGGACCACCTCTATGATTTCATGGAATCCCAAAGGATAACCATTTGAAAAAAATCTCTAAAGGACTTTCCAAAATATCCTTAAAAACATGTTGGCCAAACCTCCCATTTTATCCCTATCATCCGTGTATGAAACATATTCCTACAAAATATTAAGATTCATCAGTCTCGACCTCTCTTTAATAAATTCATGAAATAATGTTGTATTATTATCACCCTCGCTAAGAAATTTGATCCAAGCCCCTTCTCTGGACAACCGTTCTTTCTTTTGGACTAGTTCCACCATAATACCTTTCTTCTCTAAATGATCCTCATACAACCCATCCTCCCATGAATCTTCTAGACTATTCTCCAGAAACTCAACCTCCTTAATGATGTCATTGAGTACCGAGTGTGGAGGAACAAGGCCTTTAGACCATTCAATGACCATAATTTTCAGCCTTTATGGTTCGTAGTGCAAGATGGTTCACTTGTTGTCTTGATCTAGGACTTCCCATTCTGTGCTAACCAAATCATGATAACTTGGGTTATCCACCAAATACCAGTTGTACGTTTACCTCTCAGCATGTTCTTGAGAATCCTTCAGTGTTACAAGGAGAGGGGGTGATCGAATATTCCCCTAACAAGATGATCTACCTTGGTGCTGGAAAAGGCCAATATGGGATGAATATTGGCCAAGAAGTGGTCCAATCCCCCCCACAACCTATAGTAGCCCCGCTATTTATTACACCATGTAAATTAATCATCCAAAAAAACCCATATCTACGATCCCCTTAGTAGACATGAATTGGGAAAAGGACAAGAATTTCCTTCCTAGGAAAATGTCCCCTGCCCTTCCTTTCAACCGAATCCACCACAAAATTAAAGTCCCCCCCCATCAATCTACATGCCAAGGCCTAGATTGAATACATTGAGGACTTTCCATACGTTCTCACAAGAATTAAAGTCACAGATCCAATACACAAGTTCCCATGAGAGATGTTTTAACTAATATAGGATGAAAAGAATGTGTATACTTGTTTTTTGATAATTATAATAAAAATTAAATATATTTAAAATATATATTTTGTTATTTTTTAATGGATACCAGAGATTTATTGGAGGTAAAATCTGAAATAACAATCAATGCACTTGGATAAACTATATACTTCATTGTTGAAAACCCACTTTCTGCTCACACACTATACATTGAGTGAATAATAATTTATAAAGAAAAAATAATATAAGATATTGTAAAGGAATATATGATGATATTATTTTAAGTATGTTCTAATATTTAATTCTCAAGAATTGTTAATAATAAAGGAGATGAGGATTTTATTTGTCATTGACGGGAAGGGAACACTTGGAATTAATTAAAGTATTAACTCAATAAAAATAAATCTTCATAAAAAATGGAATAAAACTGATATAATAGTAATATAAATTATTATGATTTGAATAAATATCATTCTATAGAAAATATACCAATTTTGATTATTTTTTACCCTAATCCCTTAGTTTTAACCATTTTTTATAGTTTTTACAATTACTACAACATCCATATTTCAACTCTTTATGGGAAATGAAATATTCTATAAAAGGAAAATTATGCAATAAAAAACTTGGGTGATAATTAAATCTATATACAATTATATAGGTTCAATATGTCGTTTTTTAATTATAAATAATTTAATTAAATATTATATATAATAAAATACCATTAATGTAATTTATGGATATTTTCATAGTTATATAACTCAAAAATTCAAATCTATAAATATTAAATCACCAAAAATACATAATATTTTTTTTAAAAAATATGATGTAGATATATTCTTCTGAAATATTATTTTTTGGAAATCAAATTTTACTTTTCTGTGTTGTGCGAGCAAATCGTCGACATTGAAAATGATTTTTAAAATTTTTCATGAAATTTATTATAAATTATATTGTTTTCATTTTTATTTTTATTATAATTGTATTATATTATATGAAATTTTTATTTGAACAAGGTTTTTGGTCTTTTATATCATTTTTATGTCTATGAGATATCATATAAGATACATTCCTTTATAAGAATTTTATGTTTTTTCTAATCATCAAAACATTAATATCGTTAGGCTAATATATAAAACTCCTCCAAATATAAATTATATGTTTAGAATCAAAAAATTAATCTTACTTCATAAAATTCAACTCAAATATATGATATATTTCATTTTTATCTAGATTTTAAAATCCAAATGAAAACATGTTTTTAAAAATGAATTTTAAGCCAAAATTGAACTTATAATAATATCATATATAAATAGGATTAACATTTATTTAATTATATAATATCATAATATAGAATAATAATTTCACTTTATAATACAATTCAAATAATGATTTTATTTATTCAATTAAAATAAATGAATGTTTCGAAAGAATCAGTACTATCCACTATTTACTAAAATATATCTTTCCAAAAAACCAAAAAATTTCATTTTAATGTAATATTAAATATATTATTTAAAAATTTATTTCATTTTAATAATATTAAATTTAAAAAATCTGTAAAAACCAGAATTTTTTTTTGCAAAAAAATAAAATAAAACCCATTATTAATGAATTTGTTTGAATCATAAAAACGTGTTCCCCAAAAACAGAGTGCTCATACACTAAAAATAAATATATACATTTATATTGAGAAAGACCATAATAAATTTATTATATGACTTGTTTATAAATCTTCGTACCCCTGAATTCTATGGTTATATAATAATTTTCACATTTAAATAATAATAATATTATGATATATTTCATTTTTTATATCGTTAGTTATTGTAAGATAATTATGTTATAGAGATAATTAATATTTTAATCTAAATTTTCAACATGTTATAGTGATCCTAGAGGGGTTCCTTTCATATGTGGATGTACTATGAATATCAATATTTTATTATGGATTCTCTAGGAGATAATATCTTATATGTATACTCGATGATAGTTATTACACTAGTTTGTGTTTTTTTGGCATGTGATTTCAGTTGTGTTTGTGTGAGAACCCAAGAGTATATGTATTAAAATACGAGTTTCCAAGTAAATGTTTATTTGGCAGTGTATGTGTTCCCCATGTACATAGATCTATGTGATATATGAGACATGGTTTATATAGGATATCCTATAATTTTCTGAGAAATAAATTTGGTATTCTGATAAAAGTCATATAGTTCTGAGGTTTATTCACATGTGGTGGTACTAGGTATGTTATATACGAATATAGGATTTTTTTGTTAAATTATATGAAACACTAGAGGATATTTAGTTGCCAATGTTTGTTTTCATATGTAACCCTTTAACCCAGAAACCCGGAGCTGCTGCATTACTATACTATATTGGCATGATTACAAGAAAACAAAATCCCAAACGACCGAATAGGTTAATAGTTTTAGAAGATGATATTACAAAAATGATAACCAAATCACATTAGAAATGATAGAAAATATAACATGATAAAAAGTAAACTAAAATAAACTGCCTCATTGAAAACTTATTTATGGTTCTCTTCCTGATATCATGGGAAAAAGAAACATAATAACGGTGAGATAAAATACTCATTATGGGTTACATATAGTTGAATCATGAATCAATAATAAGTGAATCATAATGTGTTATACATGAATAATATGGCTTGATTTATAAATGTAAACACTTTCCATCATTTAGATGTGAAAAAAATGAATCCATAGATTTTTTATAGTGAAATCCTCATGGATACTTTTAACTGAATGGGGATTAATGAGAATGATTAATATTTTGACATAATTTATCCGGAACTTGAACCATTATACCGTCTTGATGGTTAATTTATATGGGTAGAAGTCAACCTGATTTTATTGAAACAAAATAGAAGTGTTTACCACCAATTGATTTGTCTACTAAGACATTTCAAGCATCGATGGGCTATATCAGGCCCCAGTCATCACATCCATTCCAAATAATTGTTAAAAATTAAACTAAATACAATAAAAATATTCATTTTTAATACTTTTATTGAATAAAGGATACTAATTAATCAATATTTACTCAGTTAAAATAACATTCAAAAAAAGCATTGTACGTGAAATTATATATAACATAAATAAATAATCAAATCCATGGTACACGAAAAGGGATATTAATCAGAAAATGAGTGTAAAACGAAAAATGATCTCAAGGGGGAAGTTGATACACCACATAAAAATGATTATGTGCATAATACCGGTTTATTCTCAATGAAATAGAAATTGATACAAACTCTCTTACCACATTGTAATAAATCGAATCATATACCAAAAAAATAATAATCACCAAATGAATAAAATAATTACAAGAATATAAAGAGAATCATGATATTATATATCAAATTTCAGTACACATACTCTATATATATGATATAAGTGGAGAACAATTGAAATCTCATTGAATTAATAGTGAGATGAGAAACCCCTTACTTTATACATGAATTTTTTCTTTGATTGATATAAATGACCATCATAATCAAATTATTCTTCATTAATTAATAATTCCATAACCTCCTCTACATGTAATTTTTTTTATTAAATCCTTATTATATTTTTTCCTGGCCATTTTGAGGGTTTAATAGGTTCAATTTTATTGTTTTGGAATAATATCATTCCTTTGTTTTCATGATTAGTTTACATGTATTCATGATTGGAAGTTCATTTGAAATGTTGTTAAATATTCTTAATAGTTAATATATATTATTAGTGAAATTAATGAGATATACATAATCTTATAATGAGTTTGGTTATATACCATGAGGATAACTCATTAGATAAAAGTTAATGATAAATGCTTGGATTAATTTGGCGGTTTTGTGCGCAATGAACTTGGTTTGTATTATTATTTTATATTATGAGTATTTAGGGATTAAAAAAATTAATAAGATAAAATAAAAACATTATTATATGGTTAAACCACTAAAAATGTTTCCTGACCAGTGTTGAAGATATTAATAGAAATTGGAAATCCACCATCCATGAATGTGATAAATTAACACATCTCAGATAATGTTTTCAATTTTAGTATAAGAAGAGGGGAAAAGAGAGATGAAGATTAATTATTAAGTTATCATAATAAAAATTCAGTTCATGTATGGTATTGGAATTTTTATATCATTTGAATGAGGAGATTTTAGGATAGAGGAAAAAAATAATGGAATGTGTAAAAGAAGCTGAAAGAAAAAGGAAGATAGATTCACCTCTTGAGTAATCCTCCTTGAGAATATTCTAGAGGCCTTTATTGTTGGAATTTTGGTGAGAATAGATGGTCTTGGACATGGGGGGTGGCTAGGGATATGTGTTTGGTAGAACATATATAGGGATCAAATCCTGAGGGTTGTGAGAGGAAGAGGGGGTGAGGATGGTTTATGTAGGGGAGGGGGTAGTTTTCTAAATATTTTAATAATTAATTTAATATTTTTCCCTTAGACAAGAAATAGTGATTATTCTATAAAAAAATAGTAATAAGTTCATTTTTGTTCCAACCCAATGTGCTTACCTCCGTAGGACATCATTCACGACTACATAAATAAGGTACTTTCAATTAATTATAATTTATCTATATTAAAATTCACCGAAAATTAATATATTTCAAAAATATATAAAAAAATCACCTTATACTTTTTTCTACATATAGAATCAAAAATTGAACTCCATTTTCAAAAATAATTTTATAAATATTATAGATTTTATTTTTAATAAAATTATCATTTAATCAAAAATCACCAAAACTTAAATTTTTCATCATCATTTTTAAGGTGCCTAAATTTATTTACTCATTCATGGGTAAGGTTACCATTAATAAGGGTAATATTTCAATTCATAAGGGTGGGTTATTGTTCCCAAGGGTATGTTAATATTCAAAATGGTAATTAACTATTCACAAAATATTAACCAGATTCTATCGGACTCCAAATATCTCCTCGATCACAACTGTGTGTGTCCGTTTTTTTATTTCAAAACACAGAAGTGGAAAATTTATGTTTAATGTCTAGGTTAATACTATCAGCTACAGATAACCAAGTGTTGTTTCACATAGACTCAGTGATTCTTCAAGGATTTGATATCGAATGACTTGAAATTATTTAAGATTCATATACAATAAAATGTAGGGGGGTTATATTTTTCCCTCTTTTAGAAATTTCATTCTCAAAATTGTTCATGTATAAATCCCTTTTAAAATTTTTGGGTATTTATTCTTCATAACATCCTCAGGTCCCAATGTTTCTTCCTCCATTTTAAATTTTCTCAAAATAACATTTACTACTCGAGTTGGGTGATTTCTCAATACCCGCTTTCTTGTGTCAAGAATCTCGATAGGCTCTTCACAGAATTTAAAATCAGGTTCTAGCTCTATTTCTTCATAGGTGAGTACATGCATTGGGTATGTCATGTATTTCATTAATAAATATATGTTTAAAACATTATGAACTTTGGAGAGACTTGGTGGCATTTCTAAATGGAAATATACAACTCTAATTATTTATATATTTTCAAATGGTCCGATGTACATGGAGATTAGTTAAAATTTATTAGTGAACCTTATGAAACCATTCCATTGACATACGTTTATAAAGACATGATATCTTACATGAAATTCTAAATCCTTTCTATGGTTGTTAGCCTAACACTTTTGAGTAATTTTGGTTGCTTTAATATGGGACTAATATTTCTTCACCATTTCATTTGTCTCTTTGATATGTTTTGGACCTATAATTTTCATCTTAACAACATTATGCTAACAAGTTGGAGTTCAACAGCTCTTACCATAAAATGCTTCATATTTTCCATTTGAATTCTAGAATAAATACTATTATTATAGGAAATTTCCACCAACAAAAATTATTGATCCAACATACCTTGAATGTCAAGATAGTATGATTTAAAAATGTTATCTGTTATATGAATAGTCCTTTCACACTATCTGTCAGTTTGTGGGGGGGGGAGGAAATACTCATATGAATCTTAGTATCCAAATACTTATGGACACATTTCTTGAATTTTTATGTAAATCACGGATTTCGATCATAGACAATCAATAGAGTATTACCATGAAGTCTTAAAACTTCAATAATATAAAGTATTTCCAAGTTTTCAAGTTGTAAATCCTCTCTTATAGCCGAGAAATGTGCACATTTATTAATAAGGTAAATCATTACCCATATTTCATCATTCTTTTTTAGTGTCCTTAGTATTCCTATGAAAAAGTCCAGTGTATTGTCATCCCACATCCACATTGCAAATAATATAGGTTAGGAAACCTCTCTTGGATGTTTTCTACCAACCTTCACTTAATGGAAAACTAGACACCTTGACACATAGTTAGCAATTTATCACTTCATTTTATCCCTCATAAAATCTTATATCCGATCTATATACATCTTGGTGCTACCAAGGTTTATGTTGAAATTGGAGTGGTGAGATCATCATATATTTCCCTTTTTATCTCAGGTACAGGTGGAACACATATCCTTCTTTCCAAATCTCATTACTCCATCCTCATACCCAATGTCTACCAATCTTCAATCATTAAAAACCATAAATTTTTTTGTATGTTCTCATCATTAGATTGAGATATTTTTATATTATATAGTAAATTTTTTTTATCAATTGTTCGAAATGTTAATATATTTCCAATAACTTAAAAATTCTCATATCCATCATTAGTATATCCTTGAATATAAGGTCTCTTTCCATCCTCATTTTGTTCATAATTCCATGATATTTCATACATAAGGCATCTAACACATTATTTTCCTTTCTTGGGAGCTAGTGTATTGAATGGTCATAATCATTGAGTAAATCAATCCATATCTATTTCCTCATGTTGAGTTCATTGTGTGTAAAAATGCATTTCAAACTCTTATGATCTGTATACATTTCACATCTATCACAGTAGTAATTATTCCTCCATATTTTTTAGAAATGATTACTACTACTAGCTCATGATCATGAGTTGGATATTTATGTTCATGTTTCTTCAACCATCATAATATATAAGCAATGGATTTATCATTTTTCATAAGGACACAGCCCATCATTGTCTTTGATGCATCACTGTATATCATTAATCTATCATTTCCATCGGGAATAATCCAAATTGGGACATCGAACAATATTCTTTTCAGATAATCAAATAATTCTATACATTCTTTAACAAATAAAAACATAACCCCTTTACGTGTGAGCTTCATTAGAGGGTTATCTAGTAAATAAAAATTCAAAATGAAACCCTGATAGTAACCTAATGTGTAAATAAAACAACGTAACTCAGTTATGTTTGTTGGCATATGCCATTCTTGGAATGCCTTTTTGTTCTTAGGATCAACTACGATTCCATCCATAAAGACAATATGTCCATGAAAAGAAAATTATTTAAGCCCAAATTCACACATTCTAAACATTCCATAAAATTCATTACTTAAATGAGTTTTCAAAAATAATATGCAAATGATTCTCATGGTCTTCAAAGCTTTTGGATTATACTATAATATCATGGGTAAATACCACAAAAGGCATAAAGATATTCCTTGAAATGTCTATTAATTACATACATGAAAACAGAGGGTGCATTAGTCAATCCAAAAGGTATTACTATAAACTCGTAATTCTCATACCGAGATTAAAATGCTATATTTGGAATTTCTTCCTTCCTCAAACACAGTTGATGATATCCATATCAGTGGTCAATTATTTAAAGATATTGGTCTCCATGAAGTTGATGAAATAAATAATCAATGTGTGTCATATGATACTTGTTCTTCATTATAATATCATTTTTCCCTATAATCAATGCATACTCTCATGGATCCATATTTCCTCATGATAAAGTGGGCCTGGGATCCCCAATGGAGAAACACTTGGGGGAATAAATCCTTTTTCACTCAATTAATTTATATGTTTGTTTAACTCTACTAATTATATAGTGTCCATTCTATATAGATTCATTGATATAGTTCTTGCACCAAAAATTAAATCAATAGGGAACTCAACTTCATGCTCTAGAGGATGTCCAGGTAAATCCTCTAGAAATACACATATATATTATTGAAAAATAGAAATGTCATAAATTTGAATATTTATTTCCTAACCAATAGATATTGTCTTCTATTCTTCCCCCATAATTTCATTCAGTAGAGGTACTGGCGGTGGATCCAAATATGAATCATATGAAGAGGTTTCTTCTCAAAAGATATGGGATTCTACACGATTCTCAAAAATCATAACTTCTCTCTTCTTTCAATAGATATTGGCATCATAACATGAAATCCAACTCGTACTAAGGATTATATCAAAGTCAATCATTGGTATGATGATATGTATAACAACTAAATGAAATTTTTGTAAATTGATGGTGACATATCAAAACAACTTTGTTGAAATGGTATATCTGTTGGGTGTTTTCAATAGATCTCTTGAGAGTTTTCTCTGATAACTCCATTATTAAATAGAATTGGACATGTCTAATTTTCATGAAAAAAAAGAAGATATAAATCACTGTGATGATCCAGAATCAAATAATGAATTGGAAAATTTTGAGGAAAAAATTAAATTACCATCCACCACATCATTAGGAACTTAAACCTCGATAGTTTTATTATCTTAATATTTACCATACCGTCATGTAATTTTCATAGCCAAGATTCATTGGTACAAAGGACATTGATTTGAATAGTGTACTATATCTCCACAATTGTAGCATTGAACATCATCAAATTGTTTTTTATATTGAATTGATTAGTTTGATCACCCTTTTCTCCACTAATATAGAAAACATTCATTTGTTTCATGTATTTAATAGGATGATTCATACCATAATTCTCACATATTGGGAATTTCATTGTTCTCTATACTTATATAGGGATTCACCTTTTCCATGGTTATCATTGTACCACTACTTATATTGGTTTCCTTCAGAGAATTTTGATCTAGAAAATTCCCTCTCTATTTTGATGGAACATAATACGATTTCATCATATGATCAAAATACTTGAGAGGCCAGTGCCCATCGATGAATTTTCTTAAGACCTTAAAGGAAATGAAAAATATTTCTTTCTGAATCAGGCATGTAATCTATATCATACCTGGATAATCTTGCAATGTTATCCTCATACACCGCAACACTCTCTTTATCCCTTTTCTTTAGGATAAGGTATTTTCTTCTTAATTTATATTCATTTCACATGACAGAAATATTGGTTGATGAAAATTTCCTTAAGAATATTATATTACAAATCTTCAGATTCTTTTTCCTCCATGGTTTTCTAGATCTAGGACCACAAATGATTAGCATTACACTTGAGACAATATACTGCTAACACTACCATTCTTTTCTCATTTCATATTAATAACAGGAATATTTTTTCAAGGAAATTGTTCCATTGCTCGGGTAACACTAGGTTAGTAGTCCCACTATTAGAAGGGGGCTTCTATCATATAAAAAAGTCATACACATGTGTATAATGATTATTTGTCACATCCTGGGTATTCTATCCAAATATTGTCATGATCTAATCCACTCTCACATTGACTACGTTGAATTGCTCAATGGGGAAATCCAAACATTTTCAGTGGTTATTGATTCCCCTTCTTCAATTGGGAACAATCACTAAACAATGAAATAAACTATGTTAGATCAAAATTAATAATTTATAAATAGAAAAAACATATGCTAATATAAAAATATATTCAAAACTAATCTCACATTCATAAACATCATTTCTATTTATTATTAAATACTTCATAATGGATTGTAAAGAAAATGTGAATTTCCTTAATCATATCCCTCTGGATTATAAAACTAGGTGCGCATTACAGACCATTGTTGTGTACCAGGATACACTAGGTCATTCCAGAAACATGATGTTGGAGATAT
This sequence comes from Viscum album, assembly GCA_963277665.1. Classification (NCBI taxonomy): domain Eukaryota; kingdom Viridiplantae; phylum Streptophyta; class Magnoliopsida; order Santalales; family Viscaceae; genus Viscum; species Viscum album. The sequence goes on from OY728138.1 coordinate 560,552,978, forward strand.
TACACCTATGTATATCTATTCCAAAACCACATCCACTTGTAGTATACAGGGAGGGGTTTATTTTCTATTAATATCCATATAGTCTGTATATTTTCAATATTTTATGATGTCACTCTATGATTATCCTCAAATTATATCTTTGGGTTATGCCCCCTAAACTATGATTACTATATTGGAATGATTACGAGATATAAAATCACAAAGAACCAATTTTTTAAATCTTTTGGAAGGCTTTATGACAAAAATTATACCCAAATTAGATTAGAAAAGATAGAAAATACAACAAGATCCATAATAAACGGGAATAAACTACACCATTGAAATATTAATCAAGGTTACCATCTCCATATCCAAAAAAAATAACCATAATGAAGGTGAGCTCAAATGATCATTATGGCTTACATATAATGGAATCGTGATTCAATAATAAGTTAATCATAATCAGTAAGACATGACTAATATGACATAATGAATAAATTAAAATACATTCCATCAATAAACTTAGAATAAAAATGAATCCATATATTTTATAATAGTAAGAACCTCATGGATAGTAATAACTAAATAATTAACAAAGATAATTTTTATTATTTTGATGTCATTTATCATGAACAATGTCTATTATTATGCTGATAGAGATTATGTTTGTTGGTAGAAACCCATATGATTTTTGGAAACATAATAGAAGTTTTTGCCCCCAAATGATTTTTATGATGACACCTGGGGATGCATTGAGGGGCTATAGTGGGCCCCACCAATCACATCCTATCAAAATAATTAATTATTCGTATATTTAATACATGAAAATATTCCTTTCCAATATACATATTGAATAGAGTATACAGATTCATCCATATTTCCCGAGATAAAAGTAAATTCAAAATAAGAACTGTATGTGAAATGGTATACTACGTAAGAAAATAATCAAATCTACGATACATGAAAAAGGATTTTTAAAAAAACTTATAATTTAAATTGAATAATTATCTCAAATGGGAGAAGTTACACTACAAAATAATGATTAGGTGCACAATACCAAGTAACTCTTAGTGAAATGGAAATTAAGACAAAGTCACTTACCACATTGTAATCAATCGAATCATATGACCAATAATTAATAATCACAAAATGAATCACTAAATAACAACAATATAAAGAGAATCAGGTTATTATATTTCAAATTTCAGTAAACATATTCCACATACAAGAAATAAGTTTCAAACAATGAAAATCGCATGGAATTAAATGTGATATGAGAAACCCATTACATTATGCCAGAAGGTGTTCATTGATTGTTGTAAATAACCTAAATAATCAAACATAGAATAATGAAATAATAATTCTTGAAACTGGTAAATATTAAAATGTTTTATTATAATATTATTAGGTTCTTTCAGGAACATTTTTAGGGGTTTAAGAGTTTCAATCTTATTGTTTTGGAAGCATTCTCTTCCATGGTTTTCGTGTTTAGTTTACTTGTATTCATGAATGGATGATCATTTTAAATGTGGTTGAACATATATAATTGTTTATATTTACTATTAGGGAAATTATAGATATATAAATGATCTTATAATGATTTTGGTTAAATACCATGAGGATGAATCATTAGATAAAAGTTGATGATAAACGCTTGGATTAACTTTGCAGTTTTGATCAATATAAACTTGTTTTGTATTATTATTTTATATCATGACAATGTAAGGATTATAGAACACTAAATAAGTTAAAATAAAGATATTATGAACTATGTCAATAATTAAGAAGGTCCCATGCCCAATAATATATATTTAATTAGAAATTAAAAACTTGTCGTCCTTGAATGTGGTAAATTAACACATCTCGGATGATGTTTTAATAGTTAGTATAAGCAGAGGGGTAAAAGAGATATTATGATGAAATATTCCATTAGAAGAATATAAATCCATTTCATGTAAGGTATTATAAATATCATAGCATTTGGATGAGGTGAGGTGAGGAGAGAGAAACAAAAGAATGGTACCTGTAAAATATGTTGAAAGAAAAAGGGAAAGTGGTTCACCTCTTGAGTTCTCCTCCTAATAATAATACCTAAGGCCTTTTCATGACCTTTTGGTGAGACTAGTAGGTTTTTGGAAGTGTGGGTGGGATTAGGAAGTGTATTTTGAAAAATATAGGCAAGGCTCAAATCTTTAGTGGAGCGAGAGGAAGAGGGGGTGGGGCGGTTTATATAGTGGAAGGTAGGAGGGATTCCATAATATTTTAATAATTATTTTATTTTTTTCTCTGAGAGAAAAAATATTGATGATTCCTTGAAAAAATAGTAATAAATGAATATTATATCAAACTGTGTGTTCTTACCTTAGTAGAACATCATCTATGTCCAAATAAATCATGTATTTATCATTTATCCTAATTTATTGAATTTTACTATTTACCAAAAATTCATGTATTTCATAAAAATAGAAAAAATTAACCCTAATCATTTTTTAATCTTTAAAATAAAAAAATGTACTCTATTTTTAAGAATAATTTTCTAAATATGAGAAAATTAATTTCAAATTAAAATGATCATTTAATCAAAAAATACAAACACTTAAAAATATCCATCATCATTTTTATTATTCCAAAATATTATTTAAACATTCATAGGTAAGTTTACAATTCACAAGGGGTCATATTACTACTCATAAGGGTATGTTACTATTCATATGGGTATTTTACTATTCATAAGGGTAAGTTACAATTCACTAAAAATTATCTTTATTCTAATTTACTCCAAATATACCAATGATCAAAACCTTGTATAAGTGTTTTGAAAATTTCAAAACACAGAAGTGGAAAATTTAAGTTTAATGGATTCCTTATGACTATCTCTTATAAATAACTGAGTATTGTTCCACAGAGAATTAGTGATTTAGGCAATATTGGCTATATAATGAATTGGAAGTATTTAACAGGACCTTACTATAAAATATTTGTGGTGATATATCAATGGTTACGACCAGTTGACTGTCTCACCATATCGATTCTGGAGATGTTATTTGTATTGTAGTGGTAGGGTGTGGATGGACAATACTATTTTTGGACCGATGATTGAATTGTGGGTGATCGTGTTAATGATAATGGATTGTGACATATATATTTTTAGTATATGTATAAAAATTCCTTTTATTTGTGTTTATATACTTTCATTGGAATTTCATTTCTTTTTGGTTCTTTAGATCAATAAAAGAGTTTCAACAGTTCTGCTACAATATTTCATGGTGTGACAAGAACTTTAGGCCATGAGTGGTCATGAATTCTTGAGTTGTATATTCCCATGTTAAATAACATTGGTTCACATCATGAAAAAAATATTTGGACACAAGAAAAATTTAGGAATATGGATTCACATCATGATTAAATATATTATTCCATTAACCATTCGAGCATTGTTTTTAAATAGGGGTTTCCTTTTTTTCTTGGTGCGATTTAATACATTTTTGAAATCTTTTTGTATAGAATAAATTTTGGAAATTCTTCTATTATATAGAATCAATTATCCCTTCACATGTGGTGTAATTTTAATATGGATACATCCAAAACCTTCATGGGTCATCATGGATTCTAATTCCTCAAATCTATTATTGTTTTTTCCCTCTTATTTGTTTCATATACCACAAGGCTATCAAATCATCAGGGTTTTCTTGGAATATGAATTTTTTAAGGATTGTTTTTAGGGCTTGAAATTTCATCCACAAGTTCTCTTTTCAATCCAATTTTTATAACCCATTTGATTATTGGTTATCAAAATTATGTGATGTAGGGGGTATCATACAAATGTTTTAAAATTAACCTTCAATTATTTAATAATTTAAAATTTGGTTTATAATTTGGAAAAGGATTAGTTTTGATTTATTGAAATATATTTGAAAAGGTAAAAAATTCATTATGCTTAAAATGGTTTCTCAAGAATTATTATGATCGGGTTGTGGCTATTTATTTTAAATTGAAAATTATATAATTTATTGGATAAATTCCCCTTAAAAATGATAAATTTTTTGAAAATGGTAATAGAATTTGTGAGCTTCAGTATTAGGTGTGTACCTTGGGTAAGGAATATTGTATAGTATTATATTTATATATCCTTGAACATATAATACAACTCTTAATGAAATATGTTAATGTATGGAGTAACATTTTAGTGATCTCCAATGAGTATCCACTCATATCTTTTATTTTTATTGGTCACTTGAGGTTGGATGATTTTTCCTATACATTTCTATATATACCTTAAGACACCTTATCATGGTTAAAAATTGGTTCAAAATGTTTTATTTTCATTATTTGTTATTGAGTCATGTCTTTGAAAATATTTATATATACACGATTTCCAAACTGTTATGGAATGGTAAATTAAAATTATTTCCATTAATATTTTAAATTATATTCTTCATGTAATTATTTGAAATATTTTTCAAATTGGTCATTTTAATGAGGTAATGTACGACTATGAAATGTTTATCTCTAACTATTTAATTTATATATATTGAGTGTAATTATTTTTATTTTTTAAATTCTACATACGGAAAACTTTTTGGTAACAAGTTGGGTTATTAATATGCCATCCTTGATACATCCAATGGCTGTATATATAATTTTTCATATATGATGTTTGAAAAGGAAAGACACATTGTAGTGGGTATGGTTATTCAACCTAGATCATTTTTATACTATAGTGGTGACACTGTATGATGATGACCCACATGTCTTATGGAGATGTGTTATAGCCTTCTAGATTATTTTCATGTTCCCATAGTATTTTTTTTAAAATTTCTTTCATCTATTAATGTTATATATAATGATATTTAATTTATCATTTTCTAATAATTTAATGTGTTAATTATATATTTTATTGATAAATTTCACATAATTATTAAATGAAATTTTGAATAAATCTTGTTCCTTTTTACCTTTTTTGAGGAAAAAATTCAAAAATTAGATCCATAAGTTTCCAAGAACATTTTTCCAGCTAGTGGTGATTTTGAACACCCTTCACACCTTGTAAAATTATGGTTTAGGTGTTATTTTTTAGAGTAAATATGTATTTTTTTGTTACATTAGTATTAAAGATAATGTTTTTGGTAAGTGTGTTAATTTTAGGATGTATTTTTCAATAGAAGTTATGATTTTCTTGAAATAATAGGTATGTATTTGTCATGTTTGTGGAATTATCTCATTAGGGAGAGCCTAAATATTTCATGTGATTTCTAGGAATGTGCGTTCTTGATTTAATATTTCATTTCATTTTTTTTTCATGTTTATATCTTTTTTTAACATTTCCTCCTCTTTATCTTGAGTGATAATGTACTATGACTCTTTGATTACATCAATTTAATCCATTTGAGGGTGATGTAGATATTGATCTATATGATAAACCTATGGTGGTTCTGAATACTGTTGATCCATAAGTGTGCTTTTTGTAGGCTATGGGGTTAGGGAAATCTCTAGTTTCAGTTTATGCTAGAGATGTGGATCTAGAGAATTATGGAGATTGGAGTTAATCCCAATAGTTTACACACTAGAAACCACCATTATTCTATGGGATGAATGACCCATATGAATCATCAGACTGGTTATGGAATATATAAAGGATATTGGACTTTTTTTAGAGAATTCATATTCTATTATGGTGAAATGTATTTTCTTTAAGAATGAAGGGCCTGATCAAAGGTGTTGGGATACATTGGATTTGAAAAAAATAACATAAGTTATTAGAATGAAAGTAATTTAAAACTATAATTACGAAGCATTTTTATCTATATGTGATTGTATCATCTAAATACATGGATTTCCCATGGTTTAAAAAAGGTGGGAGAGTAATAATGTATTCCAACCATTTTTCTAAATATTATCTACATTCATGATAGGCCTTATCCAATAAAACTGAAGGTTCAAAAGTTTCCTATGGGATTTAATCAAGATATATGTTCTTATAGATTTATCCTAAAAATATATTTATATCATTATGTAGTGGATGGAGTGATGAAGAATGATATTGATTAGGAAGGTAATTCGAGATCGGATAGGATTTATCCAATGTATAGTGGTTTTAATAGTTTCCCTAATCGATGTATGAAGATGTGGAATGAGTTTTGTGAAGGAAGTGGTGGAGGATCATATTAAAAAACAAATTATCATCCATTTGAAATAGCATGTTGAGGGATTACGACTTACTAATAGTGTGGAAAGATATGGAACTAAAACAATATATCTTAGCAGCATAGAATTATAGTTTATATTTTAGATGTCAGTGTCATATGAATCCTTTATGATCGAATTTCTCTTTTTACTTGATTGGTTCTAGCTCTTCAACATCAAGAGGATCAATGGTGAAGTCAGATACTTCCAGGACAGTAGGTTTTCATCTACAATCTAATGTGGGATAGATTTAATTTCCTTCAATGGATAAAGTGTTGTATACATTTTTAGATTTAACAATAGATATCGATGAGGTCCCTATATCTATTAGGTAATATTTTCGTTTATTCATATATAATGAATACTTTATATGATTAATGTCCAAATTAATTATTTATATCATCCCGGGTTTTTGAACAATTACACCTCCCTATGTTACTCATGAAATAGGATATAGAGGCAGTGACACCTCACAACATGGAAAGTGAATAGGGTTTTAGATTCCCCAAATGATTCTTTTATATATTTGAGGTCAATATATCTTAGGACCTATGAGAATATGATATGGATCTATTTGATGTTATCAATGAAATGGACTGATCTATTTCTAATTAAAGTAGATTTAATCATTATTGTCAACGGGTGTCTTGTAATACCCCTATGGGGTCACTTTATTATTTTAAGGAGAATTAGATCATATTTTTTTGATTAGGACCCTTTTTATTAGATATTTTTTAATTAATATCTTTGTTTTTAGTTTAAAATTATGAGGAATCCTTGATCTATAAAGTATCTCATGTGGGTAATGATTTTCATAAGGTGTTCCCAACTCTCATTCATGGTCTTCCTCCCAAGGTAATGGTTAAGTTCTTAGTTGATATTGTACATGGAACCTCGATGATATCTATGTCTTTTTCCAAGAGTAACTACAATAAATAAATGTTTTGATGATTATGATGAATGATTTAAAAGGAAAGGGAATCATCAATCCAATTTTTCCACCTTGGGAAACCATAGTTCCCTTATTTGAGAAGATTCAACGAGGTATTTGTTTATGTGGTGATTATTAGAAACTCATCCAGGTGGTGATCAAGAATAAGTATCCCATTTTAAAAATTAATGATTGTTTGATCAATTAATTGTAGAAAAGTGGTTCTATGATATTGATCTTGAGTTAGGATACTTCTAACTCAGTATCAGGAAGTTTAATGTTCATATGGATACATTCAAGAGAATGTATAGCGACATTTAGTATCTTATGATGCCTTCTTGTTAGACTAATACTTCCTCATTTTTCATGGACATAATGAATTTGATATTTAACATGTACCATGATAAATTAATTATAATTTTCACGGAAGATATCATGGTTTTTCTATGAAATAAGGAATAGTGTAAGAATTATATGATTACTACTCTTGGAACAATAAGATATCACTAACATTATGGTATAATATTAAAGTCACACTTTTGGATTTGATAAGATAAATTATTAGTACATGTGGTATTGGAATATGGAATATCATTTTATCCTAAAAGGGTGAAATCTATAATGTCCTGGGAGGTTCGATGAAATGTTTTCATGATTCAGAGATTATTTGGCATGACAAGATATTAAAAGTTGTAGGTAACGTATTTCTCAATCCCAACATCACTGTTTGTAGTCTCAAAAATAATTGAGTGAAATTATATTTCATTTACATATGTTCAGATTACATCATTAAATTGAAATTATATTCATCCCCTTACATTTTCATATCTATAACAATGAAAAATAGGTTCACCTGGACATTTGATGATTATGGAATAGGTTTGGGAAGTTTTCATGCTCAATGGGATCACACTAGGGATTATAGTTTGCATCAATATCATACACTGAGAAGAACCACACCACTCAGGTTCTATAAATTTTTGTGGACATGAAATCCCATAAGTGTTTTTGACACTACATTTTTAGGGAATGGCTAACCATATTTTCATATGATAAGAAATTTAGATTTAACATTTTATAAAAAGAACTGTAAATTAGGAAAAGGTGTTGGGTGGAATACCTTTAGTTTTTTGACTCAGATATATGCTACACCCTCAGCAAGTTGAATTTTTTTCCAGATCCCTCATTTGAATGTTACCGTCATAGGCTGTAATGTTGTCAATGGAGTAATGGAACTTCATGGAAATTTTCAGTAGTATTCACATAGATTCAATTAACAATTGAACTAATGATTGTATTGTGAGAATAAATTTGACACAATCACTAAGTTTTTTGATTCTTTAGGAGGATGAATATAATGGGGAATTTTTTTGTATCGATATTTATTTTTATTGTGGGATGACCTTCATCAAGTAAACGTTCTACCAAGAGGGTGTTCTTGGTTTTTTGAATCAGCATTTCGTTCCTTTAACCATGAGAAAGGTTATAATGCAGTAATGTCAACACTATAAATGGGTCATTGGACCACGTACAATTAAAATGTAATATAGTATGAAGAAATTGTTTTGGTGGATTTATTTAAATAAGGACATAACATATTTTGTAAATAATTGTTATATTTGACAATATATTAGGGAATATTACAAAAATATTTTTAGTTTTCTACATCTTCTCAAAATATTGGAATGGAAGTTAGACAATGAGCTTATAGATTTAGTTTTTTAATATACCTGGAATCTCAATAGAATGAACAATATATGGGTGATGATAGACATATTAACTAATTTGGATAAATCTGGGAAATCTAGGATACCTCTAAGATTGGTGAATTAAGAAATCTATACATGTTCGGAAGGATGAGTTTTTTGGAAGACCTATCAATTAGTATTTCATATAGAGATCCCTCAGAGTTTACCTCTATGTTATGGAAATGCCTTGATGAGGTGATGGGTTCAAAATTTTGGATAATGACATCATTCCATCCTTAGATGGGTTGATAAACTGAGCAGTCAAATTAGATTCTAGAGGACATGATCTATGATTGCATCTTGGAATTCATAGGTACATATTATTTTTCATATTTAAATGTTGAATTATAATAAAATAATTATTAATATTAATCCATAATAGTGTATCCCTTTGAATCCTTGTACTATAAACCTTGATGATGACCACAATGTTGTTATGACATCGGTTAATCATCATTGGTTGTGCTGATTATTTTTATGTATACAGTGAATGAGATCCAAAATATTCGTCCATGCATGGTCATATATTAATTTAAAGAAAAATATTTAATGGTATCCTTTGAATATTTGGGTTATTGAATATGTATTTATGAAATACTCACATTGGATTGGTCATTAGTAGATTAGTAGGAATGGGATGTTAGAAAATGAGATACAATGACATATTTAAAAACATTGATACAATTAAAAATTATTAATATAATTTTGAATTACCACCTCAGTTCAATATGGTCCATGATGTGTTTAATTTATCTCATCTAAAGAATTATCATAATGACCCTTCTCATGATCCGAATTTGGAGGTACTAAAATTGGAGATGGATGATTCCATAGTTGAGAAAGTGATTTAGATATATGATTCCTAGTAAAACATCAAATGTGGAAGATTAATTTTTATGTTCTATGTTAAGGTGTATCATGAGAAATATTCTCATGAAATTTTGGATTGAGAATCATTTTTGAGGGAGTTATTTCTACACATATTGCTAGACCCACATTATTTTTTTTTAAATTTCAAGGGTTGGAAATCCATATGATGGGAAGATTTCCAAAAATAAATTTTTATTTCATTTATGGAATTAAATTTAATTATTTCATATATTTAGATTGGTATTATTCCTCGAAAGAACTTCATGAGATGAATAATGAATTCACACTTCGAATGGTCATGAATTTTTATATAAAATTGGGTCATGTTATGAAAACAAATTTCACATCATAAACCACTATTCCTACTATAAGAAATATTGAGTATAATAGTTTCAATCCTTGATTCAAAAAATAGCACCATGAAAATCTCAAACCATGATTTTAAAGAGGTGACTTACTTTTTTTCCCTTAAACACATTTAACCATTTTATGAATTTTTTTATATAAAATAAAACCCATAAGAACCAATATTATATGGAATACCTTAACCCTTAATTTTTATTGTACTATTTGGGGTTTTACCCTATATCTTCAGGTCCCTATCCAGTTATAGGTTGTCTAATCATTCGTGGATCTTATCCCTCATTTCAAAAAAAATCTCTTTCACTGTAATGTTATTGTTTCTAATGTATTACAAAACTATAATTATTTTTTTTTGTTTTTATAGTTTATGGAATTATATTTCCCACTTGGAATATATTTTCCCTTCAATTTTTGTAAACCATATGGTTGTTTGTTATCCTATGTGTTTGAGGTACCAAGATTAATGAAAAGGAATTTTATTACTAATATTCATTAACAAAAATTTATGAAAAGTTATTTCAAATCATACGAAGGAATGGTGTTGACTTTATTAAATATTTTTTTGATAGAAGAAAATAAATTGATGTTGAAAATGGTTTATCTTATAGGGTCTTTCCCAGTTCGAGGGATGTTTGTATTAAGTTGATAATGGTAGATTTTCAAGGGTAAAAGACCCTTTGAAATTGTTTACTTTCTAATTATAGTTTCTTGTGTATTAGGATTTTATTTATTGATAATCATGACTTGAATTTATTATCTATACCTCAAATTGTAGTTTTTTACATCTCTATCTAATCACAAGAATGGTAGGGTGACACTTGATGGTGATCTATCGTGGTTGAACACCTGTTTTTTATTTATCTTGGTTAGTTAGGGTGTATAGATCCAAGTTCCCCCTAAAACAATTTACCTGATGAAACCATAATATAGTCCTAAATTGTTTTAATGTTTTTTTTAAATAGTGGTTATTGATTCATTTTTCCGAAATGCTTTAAAAAAATATTTTTTTAAAAACCATTGTTGAATGTTTGAGTTCCATGTTTTTCTTTATACTATGAAACATTATTCATCATGTATATGTTTAAATTCATTTTAAAAGTGGTTATTTTATTTGTCTAATTCAATATTATGAAAATATTTCCACGTATTTATAATTTTATTAAAAGTGAGTGTAATTTATTTATATAATAAATAATTATTCTGGAAAATGTGGAAAGATACTATTAGATCTTGAGCTAGGACCCTACATACTTCTAATGTAGGTATATAAAATTTTATATTTTTTATGTAGAAATGTGTAAAGAACAACTTAGAGGAGGTTTGTATTCATCTAATATCATATTCTTGGTGTGGTGGTGACACAATAAGTTGCTGACCAAAATGTCATATGGTGATCTGTTATAGGCTTCTACTTTATTCTATTATTCATGTGCCATTTTTCAATATTGATTATTTGGGACCTATATATCTTTTTCTGTATATATAGTTTTCTACCTTCACTATAATTTTATTTAGGGATTTACTTATTTATTATCAGTATATATGTTTCATATTTTGTTACTTTATTATTGGGCAGATCCTAGTCTATATTAGCTTTTATGTGAATTTTTTCCAAGATATTTTTTTTATTTCCGATCAAATGATTCCATTTATTGAGGATCAGCAATTCCATTCAATCATTATCAGATGCAATTATTGGTGTATTGATTGTGGGAATTCTTGGGTTTATTCATAATGTGGATTACGTGAGATGTAAAATTTTATAGATGAGCATCTTCGACATTACTGGATAGAAGCATATGTCATGTATGAGAGTGTGGTAAGATCAATAGGAGCATGAGGCTAGGTATGATGAAATATGACTCATAGGATTGTGAGTAATGTTGTCTATATGGGTGGTGTGAATGTGTTCCCCTATTAAAACACTTGGGAATGCGGTTTTTCACAGTGGATACACAAAAAATTTTTTAATTGTAAATTAGTGGTCTCCCATGTATGTTACAAGGGCATATGTGTGCATTGGAATGTTTATAGGCCTAGTATCCTAATGTTTTGATGAAAAGGAAATGTACCAATATGGTAGTAGAGAGATCAGCCATAAATCATGGGTAGTATAATGATTAATCATGGTTTCTCCTCATTAGGTATTGATAGGATAAATGTTTATGTCTATATAATAGAGACACATATATCAAAATAAAACATATTTAGTTTTCTCTTGAGGAGAGGTATAAGTAAATATATATATTAGGGAGTTAACCATTGGTTTTTGGAGTGAATGGCCATCGATATAGATTGAATTATGATGGATGAAAAAGAAAATTTTCATATTGATTTAGGAATAGGAAATAATTTATATTTTTCACTATTTCTTGGGTATGGATGTGATGGTCACTCTAATTCATTTTTTTGTAACTGATTATGTGTGGATTATGGATGTACACAAATTTTGTGGGTTGGGTTAGGGATCCTTGAGGATAGTCTTTGGATGGTCGAGGTATCAATTGGACAGTTGGGAGTTTTGAGTAAAATTTACCCTTTCTGATTTAAATTAAAATATTTAATATTAAAATTTGAATTTTGGTAATGTCAAATCATTTTTATCATGATCAAGATTGCGCTGAAAATATTTGAGGTTGTGTTAGGTAGATGGTGCACTATTGATCAAGGAAATACCATAAATGATTATTTTTTGGTCAAGGAACAAAAAATAAGTACTACAATGACTCGAGTTCATTCATTTTGGGCGATTTTGAATAATCTAGACACACCTTTAGGGTCATCAACCTGGAGATCATGAAATGTGATAGTGTTTTGGCCGGTGTGGTTACAGAACATTAATGATGGTTTTCTAATGGAGGTTTTTTAATTGTTTGATATATATTTAGTTTTGGTAAGACTTAAATAAAACAATGATATTAAGTAGACTATATGATTTTGTTTGGATGATACAGATAGCTGGGATCACTGTAGATCAGATTCATCCCTTGATGGGATAAGGCATATGATGGGGAGAACTATAAGATATATGGTGAATTAATTGGTGAAAAATTGGGTATAAGGATAGTCATTATTCAAAGGAAAATGTAAGTTTTTTTATGATGATGTTTTATGGAACATTTTATGATGAATGATGGAACTCATTTTTTAGAGTGGAATAAAAATATTATGTTTAGACTTCTAGGATAGAATGTATGGAATCTAGTGAGAACTAGGGAACCATGTACATTGGGATTTATGATTTAATGATTGATGTGGCTTCTTTAGAATGATATTTATCTTGGATTCATGGTTTTAAAACCCTTTTAATTTTTAATCTGGGAAATAATTGGGGAATTTGAATTTTTTAATTTGGTATATGGTTTTTTAGAATTGGGATTCAGGTCAATTATCCCATAGTTAGAGCATCTTAAATCGAAGTTTCTTGGATGTAGTTATATCATTGAGAGTTTCCCTAGGATCATGGTTAGGTACCAAAATATTGATATTTCTTTTATATGTTTTTTGATTATTTAATATATTAGGAATGGCTATTTTGTGAAATGTTTTAGATAAACTATGGAGGAAAATGATCACGAGAAGGTTTCAATTTAAAAATATATAGTGAACTTTATATGTGAACTATTGAAATGGTTTTTAGAAAATATTGTTTAATCAATAGAAAATTGTCTATGGTTCCTTGTATCTAGTGTTGTGGGAATGTTTTTTTCATTATTTTAGAAAAATCATGGAAAATGATGTAGATGATTCCTGGAGGGTTTAACCTAGTTGTTTTATGGTTTCAAAAATATGGTCAGCCTAACCATATGAATTTCATGGCCTTATATAGTGAATACAACACTATTAGTGTAAAATGTTTAGAACCATGTGTCCAACCAATGTACAAATTGAAAAAGGGGAAAAGTACTTACACATATTTAGGAATATCCTTTATCTTAATTCACTACCTTGCAAACACACATTAGTTTTCTCACCTTCATATTCCATATTGTAATCTCCTTGGATTTGAGAGATGTTATCTATGACATCATGGAGTTCCTAGTAATTATTTCATGTAATTAGACACTATTGTTTACTATAATATCATTATTTTGTTTTTGGAAAACCCATCGTAGTGTTTTGGTTCAAATTGAATTATATCATGGCGGAATTGACCTATAAGGATAGAGATTTTTCTCAACAATGGTATATAATGTCCCAAAATGTAATCATTAAACCATTACTTTTTGTCTCAATTTGTATATATTTTAATGTTGGTTTTATATTTAGTTTAATTAATTATTATATTTCACTAATACTAGTCATTATGAATTATTCTATGTAGATGTCCGTAGAGAATTTCATGGGACATTTTCATAATTTTGGACATGGTTTTAGTGTGATGGGGGTGTCTAGTGTGATTTTGAATGTTATTTATATTTGGTTTGAATTTTAAAATTAGTTAAATTTTTTAAGATTAATTTTAATGGATACAAAAATTATATACTGATTTTATTCAAATAATTAGGTTATTTAAGTTGGGTTTTGGGACTCGTGTGGATGGATGATGGAAATTGAGTAGGATGAGCCTAGGAATATAGGTTTATTAGTGATTTAAAGGGAATGGAATTGTTTTTGAGGTTTTTAGTCCCATGTACATAGTGCTTTAATATTATAAATTATGTTCATGTTATGTGATTGACAGATTTTTTTTCGTTGATAAACCATATAATACTAATTGATGTATTTAATTTCTATAAATTCTCTAGAATAAATTAATGCTAGTGAAAAGGTCTATAGGGACCATTGGAAACTGTTTTATTTTATTGGTTATCAATGGTTATGACCATAATAAAAAACTATACTCCTTGAGATATATAGACCTAAGAGTGTTAATAAAATTATTTGGAGTTAATGTTGTACACATAGTATAGGTACCACATGAGACATCTAGGTGAGGTTAGTAATTAATTAGGATGGATGGGTTGTTATTATTAATGTGATAACATTAAAATTCGTTAAATACTTTTGGAAATTCGAGATGATCATGTAGTTAGTCTTCCTTCCCCATTCAGATATGATTATCTTGGTCTATTTTCCCTATGTCGTACTCGACATATATTTTGAGAGAGCAGAATGACTGAGGGTGACATGTTAAGGGAATTAGATTATGTTTACCTCCCATGGAATACATTACTATGAGGTTATTTGTTCCTCAATGTGAATTTGAGGATTTTTAGAGATTTTATTTCCTCTAAGTGATAAAAGTAAACCATGTAAATGAGATTGAGATTGAGGATCCAATTTTGGCTGTTCTGATAAGATGTTTACAATGGGACCCTTATAACTGACCCATTGATACATTGAACACAAAACATATTCAATTATGGAATGGTTCTAATTATTACAAGTGTCACCTTATATCCCAAATAGATAATGTAATCCTTATAAGGTAATAATGACAGTAACATGTAGTTTGATTGAGATTCAAACCATGATCTTGTGAAACATGTTAGGTATATAGCAAATAATTTTGATTTATATTTTATAGGATGTTATGGAAGGGACATACTTCCCTATGAGATGCATTTAAATAATTTGGATACCATGGACGATATCCTTATTTAAATAATTTGTATCTATTCCCATTGAATTTGAAGGATGACATCATAGGGTTTTGTGTTTTTACATGATGACTACGGATCCCCAATGATGAAACGTAGGGTTCAACCTTGAACCATATACTATATGACCCTATCTCAAATAAGAAATTTCTTTGAGATTCCAGATGAGACTATATTGTGAGTTCCTATTATTATATCACTGAGAATTTTTTGTTATGAACGATGTATATAATGATTTCCTAGGGTCATCCAACTATGAATCAAGTGTATGTCAGTTAAAAAGTGGCTTGTTTTCTATGAATATAAATCCCCCATGTTTTAAAATTAGATTAGATTCAAAAGAAGATGGGATCCGACTATTGAGTTTCATAGGTATTTCTAAGGGGAATCCCACTAGGAATCATCTAAACATCGAAGTCTGTGATTTCTATAAGCATCCCCATGATTATACTATTGAGAGAGATAAAATAAATGTATATCCTTGGGTCATCGCCCAAAAAATCAATTGTCTGGAATGATACAACTATTATAACTTATAAGTTAATTGACATATGGACTAACCATATTTAAGCAACTGTGGACCACATTGGATAACCAACTGAGGGTGGGATTTTTAAGTGTTTATTTTTCATCACAAACATGTTATGTTCTTAGATACATTCTATCATTAAAAAACATTTATATAAGATCCTAGATGCCGTATTGGAACCAAAGGATAGATTTTTATTATTTGGTTACATTTTTTATCTTTTTTAAATATATTATGAGCATATCACTTGGGTACACATAATATTTTATAGTTACGTATGGGACTATGATGGTGGATCACTATCTATTTATACTCACAGAGAGCTCATGAGTCACCAAAATTTGGGTACCTCATAAAACATAAATGATCATAGGTCTAGGTTTGGAAGAGGGCCTTAGTAGTTGATAATATTATATAGCTCATATCGGATTTTAGATTGGGATGAGGTGAGGCTTGTGGATTTAGTATATCCTCTTGAACATTTATTTAATTATTATATTTGAGTTTTATATATATTTAACCATGTAGTCGGATTGTTATTATATATGATTTTATGGTTCCTATTGTTAATTAGATATAGTATGTTATGTTTTATTATTCTTTTCACTTTGACAATGTAATATATGCGTTGACTAGATTATTTTATTAAACTAATAAACAATCTAATATGGGGGTCTAGTCACCCCATGGTGCTGAACATGAACCCCAATGCTAGTTTTAAACCTCTAGCATATAATGAGGTGTGACTATGGTTCCAGTGGTGAAAATACATCCAAGCACTACTTAGTGTCACTTGAATAATGGTGGTATGTTACAATTTTTATTCTAAACAAATGAGTTGGTGAAAAATCACATTCGTTTTATCAATGAAAACATGACAATTTTTCAAAATTAGTGTATATCAAGGAACAAGAGGGGATCTCGAAACCCCAAGATCCAAAATCTATACTTCTCAGAAATACACAGTTTTTTTATAAACCCCGCTATTATATATTAGAATGATATATGATATATTAAATATTAATGGAAGAAAATGTGAAATAACAAATGACCTTCATTTTTAGTCTAGTGACTACAATGAATTAATCAATGATTGTTAATGGTATAGGGGAATTATGGAACATTCATCGTTGTGAGGTCCTTGATTGATGCCTGATGGAATCATCACAAGAATCACTAAAAAAATTAGAAAATTGAAAATCTAAAATTAAAATTTTTAATGTTTCAAAAAATGAATGACATGGATATATAGTATGAGAGATAAGGGATGATACCATTTATTTCCAATTAGAGTTACCCACTCTCTATTCATTGTAACATTGAATGGTCCCCCATGAAATTTATTATAAACATAAAAATATATGAGTGATAACGGGTATTATAATGGCACACATAAAATTGTATATTCTCAACCAATGATACTTCAATGTCTTGGATTAATGATCTACACATTCCATACAATTATTGAATCCTATAATAAGAATGACTGTCAAAGTAAGAGTGAAATACTATAAATTTCTTACAAAAAAATCCTTGAAATTAATTCAATGGTGATCAATTATTTTATTAATAAGAAATAAGTGGTAATTAACAATCTATCATCAATAACATATATGAGATCACATACCTTAATTTCATGAGGAAATAAAATAAAATTTTTATAGATATTTCTTCCAACAAAAACATTAAATAATTATTAAAAATTGATGCTTCACCTTCAACTTTTCACATAAAAAACATATTGAGAACATTTACCCATTGATATTTTTACCATATGCTATCAATATTATTTCTTCAAGTCATGAAAAAAATTCTAAGTGTTTGGGTGAAGCTCCATTATTGAGTTAATGAACATTCACAATAATACCTATTTAATATATGATTAATATAAAATCATGTAAGAAACACCACAAAATATTTTACATCCTCAAACTATCCTTATAGTGAACCCATTTGGGATATCTAGTCACACCCTAAAACAATCAATGGGTATCCCAATATAGAATCTTTCACTTTATGATGCTGGAGAGAAAATATCATCATCTAGTATAGGAATCCTCAACCAGTAAAGAAATTTAAATAAAATATAAAATACATTAGCTTCTCTATCATATATCATTAATCACATAATTCTAAATAAACATAAATATAGGACTTCCTAGTCAATTAATACTATACCACATTACATTTACCGTATGTATATGATATATGTAAATCGTAATCCATGTGAAATTCTACCCATCTTACAAACATGTTGAGTGACTCCTTGAAATTATCCATTGTTAATTTTTTTATAAACATTTTTCCCCAATATCATTGATTTATATATTTTACTTTTCATTATTCACTACTGAATATAAAATAATATTCAACTATTCACTATTATTCATGGTTTATATATTTTATTTTTATTAATTTAATAATTTTGTATTATGGATGTTCTAAAAAAATAGATAATGGTTTCATAGAATAGTTCCCTCAAATGAATATGAAATATAAAACACGGAACATACAAAATATTGTTATATTTTATTCAAAAGTAAATAATATTATACATTTAATATATTCACCTTATTAGTTGATGTAATTACAGTAATAGTTTTTAACATTTTACATTTTATAAAAGTACCCAACTTTAATGAAATTCACATTTACTATTTTTCTGTGAAGGTTGTTTTAGAATTCAGTTTTGTAGTTACTAAAAGATAATGTTTACTATTATGTTCTTTTGAAGAATATTGAATGGACTCTTTCAATATGAGATATTTATTTTATGAAGTAATTACTGACTCCTATGAATTGAATATTGACTCTTACAATAATATACAAAACTTGATATTTTATATGTAAAAATTATTTTTAATATATTAAAGGCATAATATTATTTATATTTATGTTATAGAATATAATTTTATTGGGATTAAGATATTTTTTAACTCTTTTTGTTCAAATAGATTTAACACTACAGATCATGATATATATGAAGCATTGTATATTTAAAATTCAAATTTTTGAATTATGAAAGTTTTTTTATATATCAAGAAGGATTCAATAGTTTAAATTAATAATTAAATTGATATTACTATTACCATAATTATAGATATTAGGGGGGATTATTTTGATAGATTTTCTTTAGAAGCTACAAACATGATTCGTCAATGTTAATTACCAAAGTGTGGGATGAATTCATTGAATATTATATAATTTATAATTTCAATAATGAAATTTTTAATGGCTGTGATTAAATAAATGAGTGATGGTAAATGAATTTGATAGAATTTCTTTATTTACCAATTGAAGATAAATCATTTGATGGAAATATTATTTTCGTTTTATTTATATTCACTTGGTTAAGATCAAGGAGAGTTATAAATTTTATTCAAAGTTAAATAAATACAATATAATGTTTATAAACAAGATTAAGAAAAGAGAAAGAAAATAAATTTTATATTCAATTGATAATTTATTACTACATTCATTCTATATTAGAAGAAAATATGTAAAATAAATAATATATTTTGTTTTTTAATATGGAATATATTTGATTATACTTCTATATACATTGAATCTCATTAATACTGAGAATAAATTCTAGAATTCTACTCCTTGATGATTAATTTTCATGAAGAATATATATCTACTATAATTTTTTAGAGACTTGATTTTACTAACAGAGTTATAGGAATGATTTTATTTATACATATAATTTATTTCTACTCATGCTTCAGCATATATTTTTTCCTTTGTGTTTATGATCCATATACATGTAATTAGAAATGCAATTAGTTTCAATTTCTTGTGATTAGTTGTAAGGTCCCCAATATTAGGATTTCAAGGATTAATGAAATAATTTTAATATGTAGTGAAAATTACCTATATTCAGGTATTAAACCACTATTAAAATGATCAGTTAAAAAATCAATGCATTTGGCACTGGTGGTGTGAAATAATGGATGTTCTTGTATTCATGAACTACTATAAAAATGTTTCATGTACTACTCTATTTAGTTTGTTTATTTTCAAAACGTTAACTGAATATTAAATAAGGAAATAACCACTATCATAATGGGGAAATGTAATTTTTTAAAATTATTTATATAAACCAATTAATCTTTCACTTGTTTATTTTTCTACCTAAGCAGTATAATAAAATATATCAAATCCTACTATTCAAAGAACTATATTTTTAGTCATAACAATATGAAGATAAAGATATAATAATAAAATGATATATTACAAATGGAAAATCATATAGAGGTAATATATTATACTAGAGATACTTATCTTAACATTGATAAATAGTGTTTTAAAAAATACACAATTATTATTTAATTATATAATATTTATTTAAATATCAATACAAAAGTGGTGAAGCCTTATATGAAACATTATATTTTACTCAAATTATGGAGTGATGTTCAAGAAAATGATTATGTTTTGAATTAAATGGATATGAAGGAAATATTTTATATATTAATTATATATGTATTAAATATATTTTCATAGTATGTTAATACGCACGACATGTGGTTGACTATTGTAGTTGGTTTTGAAAGAACCAACAAGGAAAGACAATTTTGGCACAACACAATGAATCTTAAATATGTCATTTTTTATTTATGGTGGAGAATTCGTTACTCCAATTAATGAAATACTCACTAAGATAAAGAATTATATTGAAGTGTTAGGAATCATAAAGGATTGAGATACATTTTTGGATAAGAATTTTTCGATTTATTGAGATAGGGATTGTTTACTAGAAGATGTTATTATTGGAATATTGTTATTAAATGTCTATATTTCATGATGTTTGGAGTTATTGGTAAGGAACCATAAAAGTTTTTAGAAATTATATTGGAATCATTTTCCACACAAATATAATGGTATACATAGAAAATCAAGATGTGGAAAGGTACCCTATAAAAGGACTACATGGTTAAAAAAAGTGTCTGAGGAAACATGGATTCAGAGGAAGATAAAAGTGAATTTGTTCATGGAATGGTATGTTATAGGTGACCAACAATGGAAATACTAACCAAGGATAGTGGATGTTTTGATGGTGGAAGAATAGTCCATGTGTGTCCATAACCATATCCTTGTTAATATGCGATCATAGAATTCCTAGAATGGGAATATGGAAATAGATCATACCATGGTTGTCCACATGGAGGTTTTATAGTGAAACAATGTGAAATGATCAATACAATTACATGGTTGTTTTGTCTATTAGTTTGTATAGTTGAGAGGAGGAGTAATAATAAACATCCATAAGAAGTTTACTATAACCATAGTTCTCGACATGTTGAGGAAAACGACCTTATTTTTTATAGTACATCATATTCAAGAATCTACGGTAATTATAGTTATATATATTAATGTTTTTACATTTAAAATAAATAACATGTGAGAGATAACACTATTTTAAGGGGCATGGTGATAGTTGAATCTTTAAATCTCATAGGGAAAATAATACTATGACGTGTTCCAAGTCATAGTTATGTGATACATTTCGATTTTAGGATTTTAGAAGAAGATGGATTGATGTAATAAATGTAATTATTATTTTTTAAATAGTGTGGTCAATTTTATGTATGAAACATTATAGAGGTAAAAATAAATATGTAGGGATTGGAATATTGGCTGCAAGTATGCTGAATTTAATGATTTGGATTGGGGTGATACATGAGCTCTGTGTTTAATTATTCATAATCACGTACCTTTGGTTTTATACGATAATAAATTAAAATATTTATATAGATATGCATAATTTTATTTGTTAAATTAATTTTTAATTAATTCATATTATATGCTTTAATTGTTGTTATACATGAATTAATTACCTTCACTATAGTTATCGACGAATTTATCGATTTATTTATATGAATTTGGAATGAAACAATTTGATGCTGAAAACTTTTAATTTAATCTCCCTCATTCAACCTTATTTTAAGGTTGGCCGATGTTTTTTAATGTAAACCAATGATATACTCTTTAAATGGATATTTCCTATTCAGGAGGAAAAATTTGTTAGCTGGACAGTTTATAAAAAATGTTTTCATTTTTATAATAAATAAAGAAGAAGGATGATATTGAGATAAGGGTATGTAAGAAATTGGAAAAAATTAAAGATTTTTCCAAGAGGATATTGATTTCTAGGATTGCAGAAAAGTGAATGTTATTCCGTTCATGTTATGTAATGTAAATAATTAGTTTTTATCAAGTTGGAAATAAAAATAAATGAAGGATCATCCAAGTCAGACTATATTACATCGTTTATTCATATTTGAAGATACATTTTATAACGTTGAGATGGTACCTACATTTCTATAAACTTTATGGGGATCCAACCCAAGAGTAGTATGAGAATGTAGAGGAATATGGTTGTGATATTAGAATGGAATTGAGTTAAGGTGATTAAATTGGGCAATGGGTGGTGGTGAGTCAATGAAAATCATTGTATTACTGTGATCCTAGGTAAGGAGTGATATCAACCAATACACAATTGTTTAGTGTGAATTGTGTATTTTGGTACATAATGCAATTCAAATGTATATTCCTTGGATTTTAATTAGTCAGGGTAAACTACAAAAATTCTTTGTTTCGTTTTTGGTTACTGTACATACCCTAAAATAATTCCATGCGAAAAATAAAATATTTGGAAACTAGGTTAGGTTATGTGATGAGATAATTCAATAATGTTAATAAATAGAGAAAAACATGTGACCCTATAGGTAAAAAACAAGATCTTAAAAGGGTAGTGATATTTTTATTGTATAGTGTTTTATCTCTTTTTATATTAATAATATAATTCACCCCAACACTTAGGCTATATCTCCCATTTTTTCCCTAGTGATACATGACAAGTGGCATCCAAGGGAAGGATCCATTTACCTAATTATTTTAGTGATTTTATTAAATTATGTGTTAATTTTAGAGTTTTAGACTACTTATTTAATCTTAGTTCTTATGTAAATGAGAAAACATAAAATAAAGAGTATAAATCATGTCTAACACCATTTCATGGAACCATTTGTTAAAAGATATTTTTTTGGAATGACGTATATAACCCAAAAAATGAAAGGTATAAATATTCCAAATAAAGATTATATCTTCTTATATAATGAAACCATAGAAATAGATGAAGAACTATGTTTGAAAAGTGATTTTCTACTACTTATTATGAGGATGTACAGATATGGATAAAAAGGGATGATTATCATTTATTTGAAAAAGTGGACCATAACTTAACGGAGTACTTTCTTAAACTATAAGAGGAAATCATATCACTAAACAATAAGATCATGTTTTAGGAACATTAAGTAGAAATTATTAAAGACTATGACAAATCATAGTTGAAATTTATCATGGACATAATGAAAAAAATTATTCTCAAGTAATATATATAAATTTTATCTCTTATAAGAATACACATGTTTAATTAGATTTATAACAAAATATGTTAAACTCAATAGAGGTTTAGAACCTAAAAGAAATGAATGGTGCGATAATTGTTCATTTTATTTAAGTGGTTGAGGATAATATAACAATAAAACAGGAGAATGTATGATCTATATACCCTACTTCTTAAATAAAATATAAAATTAAGAGAATGAAAACATTTTCAATAGTCTCAAGAATGTATCGGAGGAAGAGATATCTATTGTGAAGGCACTTACGGATGAATTTACCTCTCATGATGAATTTAGGAGAAATAAGATCTAGTAGTTGGAAAGAGAAATAGAATCTACCAATAAAAAAATACATTACTATGATAATCCTAAAATCATAAATGCTTATTTTTTTTGTATCGTCATCATTCAATGGTGATGATGGACAAATTAAGAATTATTCTATGTAGTAGGTGAGACATTTAAGGATTCTTATTCATAGAAGAACATTCTCCATGGTTAATGTAGGTTTTGTATATGAAGGAACACCACCAATTCAAGAAAACAATATATATATGAATATTTTCAAAAAAAATTTATATTTTTGAATGGTCTATAAATTTAATTATTATAGACCCCAGAAGAGGTAAAAAGAATTTAATGTGTTCTAAATATATATTTATAACATGCAATAATTTTATGTGATGCATGGATATACATTATATTATTTCTCTAGAGGAATAAGAATAATTAAAATGTTTTTAAGCTAATGAAAACCTTGGAATATGATGAAAAAATCACCAAAAGGAGGAATATGTCTTATACCAATAATTATTTTTATTCTAACCATGAATTAAATTTAATTCTATTTGTATATTCATTTAAGTATAAATGGATATATCAACACACATTCTTTTAAAATGAATCTTCTTTTGAGAATCATATTCAATGAATTATGTATTGAAAACAACTTTGTAGAAATTGAGATAAATAAATTCTAGAAAATTGGCCCTAAACCATAATAAATTCAACAAATATAAGTAAAGGATTTAGAAGAAGGATATGAGACCACATGATAGTGAAATTATAAAGGACCATGAAAAAATTACACCAAAATAATTTAAGAATTAAAATATACTATAATAATTGAAGGAATATTCAAGGCAGTATGAAGATATGGAGAATGAAAAATTAAACTGTTATGATCAAATAATTATTAGTGGTGAAGCTTCCCTATGAGGAACATATTGGTAACATATATTTGTGGAAGGGAATAATCCAATGAATATGATAGTTGGAGAAAATTCACCAAACTAAGAAAAAAATATGAATATAGAATATAAAATGAAGTCACATGGACTAGTGGTGGTCCATAGTGACTCACCATTATCCTCAACTTGATTAAAATTAAGGTACCCCATCCCCATATGCTTTATTGTTTCTAGGTATCTGTAATGATGTGTAAAATTAAGGTGTAAATATGATCTATGAGGTGATAGTTATTGAAAAGAATTTGTGATGGTAGATATATAGTAGATATTATATAACCAAAAATTAATGTTGTTTTATGACACATGAGTAAGATAAAATGGGAAATAGTTGAAACCACATAAATGAAATTATTATATTTTTTAACCTAATTAATTGGTTTAGTTTTTTTATCATATAATGATATTCAATGAATCCACAAGAAACATAAATTATATATTTTTCCCACATTAGGTATCAATAAATTGAGATACAATCATTTCCGTGTTGAAAAAAATACAAAAGAGGAGTTTTGAAGATAATTAAAGGATATTTATCCTTATCAATTTTTTTTTGATGAATTTGATGAACAGAAATGCATGCTGTTCAAGTTGTATAATTTTTAAAAATTTAATATCTCATTCAAAAATTTTTATTTATTAAAAAAATCTATATAAATTACATCATAATTTAAAGTGATCCAAAAAAATAAGTTCATTAATTTTATCTTCTAACAATTTAGTTTGAAGGGTGTTGGCGATAACAATTTTTTTGTGTGATGGATAATCTAAATATTCTATATGTTTTTTCATAGGTATTAAAAAGTGATATGGGAAGATATAGTTTTATGAATAAATAATTATTACTAGATAGGTATTATATTTATTTGGCTTAGGGGATTTATTTAATTCTAATGTACAAAGAGGTAAATTTACACAATGAATATCCTAAAAAATGTTTTAGAAATGGATTTTTGAATAAATAAGTTTTCATGAAGGGGAATTCAAAAAAATTTCATTTAAAGGATTTGGATAATCATAAAGTGTATGAATTAAATTTATTAATGTGTTTATAAATATAGGGTCTATAAATAAGATGAAGAAGTCATCCCTTCCCTTATAAGAATTTAGGTCCATGTGGAAGCCATATTGAGATATCCCAAACGGAAGATCAACACTATGGGGTATGAATTTTCATTGTGTTGTTTCCTCATAAAGGGGTATCAAATTTTGGATAATTTAATAAAATTACCTCAATCATTAAGGGATATTATTAGCTTCAAAGGGATATTTACACATTTGAAGGAACTGAAGATAATTAGTTCATGATTGTTGAATTAAGGATTCCATTATTTTCAGTTTTTCATAAATTCAATATATTTAGCACGCTTATATAAGAATCTATGTATTCTTGAATTGGTGTATAAGTAAGACTTATATTTGGGGATACCGATTCATAATGTGGAGATTCAATGAATATTATTATGGTTTAATTAGTGATGACTCAATAATTTTTGGAGATCATTCATGTAACATTGGATGTCATGATTATAAAATACTCCATGGTATAATTATGTTGAATATTGAAGTGACATTAAAGGTAAATATAATATATTATAAGTGTTTTTAATTATTTTTAATACAATTTAGGATCATTAAACCATTCATTTTATTGATTATTTCAAGATTACATGAAATAGAATTTGAAAAGGGTAATATTGGAGAAGAAATTCATGATTATGATTTATTGAATTAGATTGGTGAGATGAAAATAAGTGTTGATTAGAAAATATTTAGAATTTATTTGAATTATATTTTAAAATTTTAAATTTAAATGATAAGTTTAATGGGCCTCATATAAGAAATGTGGGAGACCACAGGGCATGTCTAGGCTAGTTCAACTTGGGATCATGTGGGACCCATAGATCAGCCATGACCAATGAACCATACATTAAAATTCCATGGTTAAAGGGGACATGAATTTTCCCACATATGTTCTCCCGTCTATAAGGGGATTGTATATCATGGAGGGAACTTGCATAGGACCTGTGGTTTAGTGCCCGCAAGCATGCACCAATTGGGAATATGGCATATGGAATGAAG
Source organism: Viscum album (assembly GCA_963277665.1). Classification (NCBI taxonomy): domain Eukaryota; kingdom Viridiplantae; phylum Streptophyta; class Magnoliopsida; order Santalales; family Viscaceae; genus Viscum; species Viscum album. Next base: position 560,579,922 of record OY728138.1, read on the forward strand.
CACATGTGGTCTGTGTAGTGTTTCTTGGTTCTGAACATAGTACAATATCGATTGTGCATCTATCACCCCTTAATTAACAAATTAAATAGATGTTCAGTTTAAGAATAGATATGGGACTATCACATTGTGGGATAATGTTATTGAATTATAATAATACACATACAATTTGAGTCTTCTGATCCATCTGATCTGAGCCATCTAATCGTTATTTTGGATCATCACCATCCTTATCAATTGAATTAATAATTCTATAGTGTGGGTTTTAAGTTGAAAAAATTGTGATGAACATCCAATCATGATCAACCAAGATAGTTTGGAGTTTGATAAATGGAAATGAAAAACTTTTCATAACACAAAAAATCTTATTATGATGAGTGTGAGGGGAAGAGTGGTCCATTGGGATGAGTATATGGACTTTTTTATAGTTTGTGGTGGAAATTACCTTCTATATGAAGCCAAACCAAATAATAGTATGTGGAGATACCATGAAATAAAAAATTATAAATATGATACTATACTAGATGCAACTGGTTTTCAGGTGATGATAATTATGTGAGTGAGAAACTATCAAAAAACATATTTCTCTATGAATATGAGATTGATGTGAAAACCATAGTGTATTGAAGACAATATGTGGATGCGTGGTAATTGAAATATATAGATTCTTTTTTTCCCTCACACACCAATATGTGATGACTAAATAGGAATATCATTTTCAATTTAATTATTTGGGATTATAGTAAATGTTAAAATATTTGGATATCATAATACATTAGTTTTTTGTATGTTATAGAGTTCCATTTAGTACATGAGGATTTGAATGAAAATGATATGTTTACTAAATAATTTAAAATTCTTTTTGGAATGAACTTGTATAATGAAATTTTAAATTTTCTATACTAGAAATTGTTATGCGAAAATTAATGAAAATTATAAGTAGACATGTATCTTTGTGATGAGTGATTGTACTAAAGATGATATGAAATACAAAAATTAATATCAAATGGAATTTTGCGTGTATTCATTATGATATATTTTAAATGTTTGAACATATTCTATAGGATTATTTTTTGTTAAATAGTTTATTTGTTTTTTATAATAGTTTTATAACACTCGATTAAAAACTAATCACGAATATTGATTAAGTATTTCATATTTAGAGGAATATTTTATATTTATCAAGTTGAGTTTAACAAAGAATGCTACTTTTTTTATTGAAGGAGTATATTACAAGAAGTTAAATTATATAATGAATGAATTGAAGTAGGAATTATATGATAATTACACATTATTTTAATTGAATAATGAGAGTACCACATACTTAAAGAAAGATCCAAAATGAAGTCTTAAGAATCACTATGCGAAGAATCATTATAATTTACCAAAGGGTCAATTTATGGTACTCTATGATGATTAAATAGTGGCTATGAAATTAATTTCCACAAAACAATATTGTAAATTCTATAAAATACTCAACATTTCTTAATGTATTTGATTTGATATTTTGAAGAATGATTATTATGAGTTATAATAGTTTTTGTCTTTCCCAAAATAAAATTGAATAAATTTTGTTTTTCAATTTCAATCATTAATCAAGTATGAAAATTCATCTGATGAAAGATGAATAATCACATGAGATATAATCAATTGAAGATCTAATAATTATCAAAACAAAAAAAATTGACGGGAATAAATAAATATTGTACATGTTGGAGGATAAAATCAGGTATGTGATAATATGTTTACCATTCATGTTCTGATGTTAATGAATATTAAGAGAAATTGGATTACTCAAATAAGGGGTTGAAGATCATAAAGTTCTACCGAATTGAAACAAATCTATTATACCCATGGAAGAAGATCAATTTCAAGTGTTCTAGATATAAAAATATGTGAACATAGAAGCTGCTATTTTTAGAGCAACATCATTGAGAATAATGATCTTTTTAGGGGATTATTAACTTGTTGTTGAAGTGGCAAAGTGACTAGGGGAAATAATAGTCTATATGAAGGATAATTGAAGATAATTTTGGTGACCAACAAATCAAGTCATACTAGTTGGTTGTTTTGGTATAGAACTAGTATCAATTGGAGGATCAACTCATTATTTTTATAACTACTTTCTCTAATTATTATTGTAATCACCTTATTATATAGTAGATAATCCATTTTGGGGTGGTATTAAAAAACATGTTAAGGAGTTGGTGTTTCTATAAAATTGAGAAAACATCATGTGTTGTCCCCTCAATTATTATTTATATATATTAAGAGGGAAATTGAGATATCACGATGTTGATCAATGACCTTAAAAAGTATATGATTTTGAATTAAAAGAAATAATTTTTAAAAATAAAACTATTGATTCACACCCCTCCATTTAGTTAATCAAGCATAGGGCACTATAATTGGTATCAAATTTAGGCCCTTATAAGATCCCAATGTTTTCTATAATTCTTTAATATCAATTCATAAGTGAAAATTTGTGGATGTTATTGAGTGGCCTCATAAGGATAAAATCAAATTTATTCATGAGGATTAAAATATGAGGTGTTCTTCCAAATATCAGATAAATAGTTGGTGAATAGTTGAAAAGAATACAAACAAAAATTGAATAGTTAATGGATAAATACTATTGAATGAAGGTATTCTAAGTTTAACGTGTAGTAAATGTTACATTAATTATAATTATTCTAATGATCCATGATCAATATATGAGGGTAATGGATCACATGGTGATCATCTTTTTGAATTTGGTGAACATCATGAGAATGTTCCCAAATAATTGGTCAACTGTATTTTCAGTACTGTCTAGGGACTCTTTTTTAGAATTGAAAAGCTAAAATACGAGGTTTAATATTTACAGGATACACATAGTAATAATTTCAAAATTTTCTTCTCCCTCGTAGACATAATGATAATAGTGCAATAATCCATTTTTCTTACAGAAGATGATTTGTAAAGTCATAAGAAAAAGAATGTTTTTTTAGATTATATTTATATAATAAATTCGAGAATTTGAATATTTTTCACTAATTTCATATGTTTGTTGAGAATAATTAATTTGATATCAAATTCATGTTGATCAAGTATCTTGACTTTTTATTATAATAAAATTTTGTATTGCGTTATGGGGGAGTTGAGAAGATGAGGAATGACTATGAAGATAAAGTGTGATATGGTGAATATTATAAGAATGGCCTCAACATGAAAAATATTGATTTTAATTATAAATTAATTAAATTTTAAAAGTTTTATATTGATAAATAACAATAAAATATGTATGAAACTACCTCCACACAATTTTCTGTAAAGCATTCTACTATTAAAGAATCCTCATAATATAGGAAGAAGACCATTACATCAGGTAATTATCATTCTAATGTATGTGTTAATATGATGGTATCATCTATATCATAATGTAAAAAGTACTATAAATATATATTTTTTAAATATTACAAGTTAAAATAAATTTATTTTTGAATATGGTTGATGAGAAATGGAGAAGATCCTATAACCTTATCAATGAGAGACAGAAGAAGATGCATTAATATTTGTTCCCCATAAGAATCCCAAACAATGGTTATAGAGAACCAGATATATTGTTTTGACAATTATAAGAAACATAATTAAAATGAAATAACACCATGTTTTATGGTTTATTGTTGTTTTTGAAACAAATTCAGGCACTGTGTAAATTATTTATGGATAATACTTCAAATTTCAAATCATAAAGAAGCCTATATCAAGATGAATAATTCTACAAGAGAATATGACACAACATTCATAGATTAATAATTTTTTCTAGTTATTTATTTTATTTTTTCAATGATATTGGTCACAAAGGTGACTCAAGTACATCTAAAAATGTATCAATAAATTATCGGAATAAAATACCACATGAGAATTATGTGACATCCTTGTATAGAATCCTGATAAATACTATAAATCAGTTTGCTTTGATGAAATTTTAGGAGAAGTAATTCATGAAAATAATAAATGAGAAGAATCCCAAACAAATAAAGTGCATGAAAATAAAAACAAGTAATATATATAGTATTAAATATATGAATAAAGATACTCATGTGAAGCCACGTGATAACTCCAAAAATCTGTCAACATTTCAATTAAAATTCATTTAATTTTTTCAGCTGATTTTTATAATGAAAGAAAGATAAATAAATAACAAGAAAAAGATCACAATAACTGTATAATGAATATTGTAAATGAATGTAGGGAAATTCCAGGAATTATTTTCAACAATAAAAAACTCAAGTATTGAAAATGTTCATCATGAGAGATGTAATAAAGCTATACATATTGAAAGAGTATTTTTAACCATATTGAATGCAAAAGAAGTTGTCTTGGAGAGAATAATTAAGCAATGAGATGATTCATATAACATGATGAAATGTGAGAGAATAACTGTATTGCATAATGAAATGTTAGGTGAGAAAAGATCCATGTTACTAATGGAAAAATCATATATGAATATCAGATGTGGATGCATGAAGACTGTAGAAAGTAGAGAAACATCATTGAGAAACACATCTCTATATTTCTGTTAAAATTGAGGAACAAGTAACTAAAACATATTCCATTATATTTTTGTATATATATATTTTTTTTATAATGCAGGAAATTAAAGGTGTATCATGGTAATAGTTGGAGAACATGAGAATCAATGAATGTTATCATATTATAGACACCAAAGAGACACAAAAAATTTCAAAACTGGACAACCACATAAAGAATTCAAAATTGGTGTGATATAAAATTATAATATTATCAAATACATTCTTGAAGAGATAGTCCATAATGAATATGCTTATGATTTTTTCTACTTAGGGGGAGTGATGTTATGAAAGTATCCCGATTAGACATTATGGGTTTGGAGTTTTCTAGATAGTAAAGTAATAATACAGTTTTTGATGAGAAAATCAATCCCAAGTAACTGTTCCAAATAAATATATAACTATCATCAGGGGGTTAATGTTGTACCATGTAGGGTGAGAAAAATCAATTTCACATTAACTTTATGATTTTTTTGATGTGTTTGGAGGACTATGAATTTCATGGATAATTCATATTATCCCAAATTCCATAAAATAAAAATTGAGAATTTATGAGCATGAGTTTACATGTATTGTATTTTATGGATTTATTAGACATCCTCAATTTTATATATATATTTATCCTATATCATGATTTCCCATTTAGACAAATAATTGTTTAAATATATGTTATTTTTTAATAGAACCATTTGAGATCATTACTATATAAGAAGTTATCATTGCGTTTTCATATACGGTAGATAATTTTTTAGAAGAAATACACTATGAGAACAACCAATATAACCTTTTAATTTTTTTGTGAATAAATGAGATAATAATATTGATGTTATAAAATGAATAAGTATCAAAAACATATAAATAGGGGATTTAATAGGACATGATCATGATTTATGAATGAATGTTTTGGTTTTTTTAGTTTATCATAAATTCTATATATGTAAAATATTTATATCATGAGATATGGATTCCTTATTCGATATTTGTGGAAGATATATATGATTATTAGAGGATTATTGAAGTACTGAATCCTAGAGAATTGATATAGATGACACGAGGATTCCTTGATAATTATTGTGGGTCTATCCAATAAAATAAGATATGATTCCTTGAAAAATTATTCCCCAAAAAATTCTAATGATTATAAAAGTGATAATAGAATTTATGAAATAATGTGATAATAATTTTTCACAATGTTTACTATGATGAAAACCATGAGAAAATTAATTCTCATCATGGTTTTAAGATTAATTGAAATATTATATCTATAAAATAATATTGATACAGAAATGCACGAGGTTGATTTATTGAAGAAGATAATTGAGAATAGAAGAAGTGTCTTCTTCCACCATTTGAGGATAGATTTGAATTATATTTCATAGATGTCTTCTTTATACATATTTTAATGGTAGTCATATATAAATTAAGGCCAACCATAGGGATTTGATAGGATAGGTCGAGATGGGAACATATTGGGACCTGCATGTCAACCATGCCCAATGAACCATTGGTGGAGATCTCCAAGGAAGAATGGGCCAAATATTTTCAAACATTATCCTCCTATGTATAATGGGATCATATATTCTAGAGGTAAATTAATAGGGCCCACAGAGAACAATCCCACATGAATACAAAAGTTGGAGAAGTGGTAAATGGGATAAAGCTCATGAGGTGTGTGTAGTGTATCTAGGTGACCACCCAAGTGATGGATCGATATAACATTAGTAACCCCTTATGTAATAAATTGAAGAAATATTTGGTAAAACTATCTATTTGGGATGCGCAATTGTCAGATAATTTTAATGTATCAAACTCTTACATATTGAAAAGGCACAGTCTAATCTATTCAATCTGAGACATCCGATCATGACTGTTCATTCAATTCCTTATTTAACATGGTTGAATCATTTCCCATATGAGAATTGTAGTTAGGTAAACCAATAATCCTTTAAACATCAAATAATTATTAACCCATCCTGGTGGTAGTTTTAAAAATGAAAAAGCATTATTTTCCATCGGGAAGTAAAATTTCTTTGTGATTTTGAGTGTGTTAGGAAGACTTCTTCAGTAGAAAGAATTTTCAAACTATTTTCTATTTTCATTTTGATATGGCATGCTATGATATGCCACATTGATAAATGTTATGTTGACATACCATGAATGAAATCATAGATAATGATATGTGTTATTTTATTTAACTGTTTTAATCATGAAGAGAACTACATGATCAAGAAATATTCTATAAACTAGTTTCTATGAGAAGATGAGGTTTATTTGAAAACTAGTACATGATGAATAAAATATGCACATGTGATTAAGTTTATGGATACATATTTTTTTTTTAATTTCATGCCAGCATGTATTTACTACTGGTGAATTTCTATTTGAGATAAATCCATTGGGGTTTCTCAGAGAGTTACTTTATTCATAAAGTATACTATTTTAGTTTTTAGTATGTGACAAACTTCCATGCAACAAATGATTCTTTCTATGCAAATGATATGTTCAAGATGTGGATAAAAATTATATGTGGAACTTCTTTGTATAATGTAATATAATAATTTCAATTATAATAATTCCTATATGAAAATGTATAAAAATATATTGCATACATGTAGATATGAAATTTTTTATTTTAGTTAATATTCTTTGAAAAATGGTAATTCATATCAATTACCATATGGTGATGATTATTTATGAGAAATTTTTAGTTTTTAAACATATTTTTTATGATTTAAAATTTTAAACCCCATGTTTAATTGTTTTTTATTTCCTATAAATACATTGATAACCCTCGGATAAAAATAATAAATAATATTATAGAACTATTTTTTTGTTTGGAATATTTTTTATTTATCCATATGATTTCTGTAATGAACATTTTTCTTTTAGTGTTGTTGGAAATTTTAGGACAATAAATGATATGATAACTGAATTGATGAAGAAATGAAACTCTAATTACAATTTTTTTAATTTAATAAAGAGATGGTCATGTACATGAAAAAGAACCAACAAGTTGTCTGAAGTATCAGTATGCAAAGCATCATGAATTTACACTAATGGATCAATTTAGTGAACTATTTGATGATTAGACATTTGAATAGTAAACAAATCCCTCATAATATTATTGAAATTTCTATTAAATACTTAAAAATTCATTATGTATTAGATATGACATTCAAAAGGCAAAAATTTATGATATTTTCATGATTCTATTTTTAAAAAATATTAATGAATAAATTATGTGAGACAATTACGCACATTAATGGTGGTTGTGTTTTTAGATAAATAATGAAGAATTCATACCTCACATGTAATATGAATAAGATCTAAACATTCATAGATGATAAGAACTTTATGAGACTTAAGACAAAATAAACTAGATTGGGAAGATAGTCATAATTGTGCATTCAATAACCTAATAAGAACTATATAATTTGATATTTTGTGTGAACAAGTTACAAGACAAATATGATAAATTCATGAAGTTGTTAATGATTTTGAATTAGTACACAAGTGAAATAGATATGATATAGTTGAGGAGGAATATCTAATTCAAGTGGTGTAGAAGAAACCTGAAAAAATTAGTGAGAATTCTATTTCTGGGTCGAGAAAATTTAGATGAAAGAACTTGTAACGTGGGGGGTCTAAGCAGTATCCAAAGATGGAAATGAATGGGGTGTCTAACTAGGCTAGAAGAATGAGAATAGATGATGGTTGGGGTATCCAACCAAACAAGCTAGTAGAGTTGTCTATTGGGGTGTAAAAACATGATCAATTAATAGATTAACTATTGTAGTGGATAACTAGTTGATACCAAATTCATTTTAATCACCATATTATATTGTAGAAAATTGTTTTTGGAATTGATTAAAAAACACATCTATGAGTATGTTTATTTACATAACCAATTAAATTGTGTGTTCTGTACACTCTCTGTTTATTTATATATAGGAAGTGTGAATGTGATATATCAATGATCAGATCTAGAACATCAATATGTCCAATACATAGAATTGAAAATAATGAATTTATAAAAATTAAACCAATAATTATCCCTCCATTTCAGTTGTTAATCTGGACTTAGGCACAAAAGAAAAAATTGATCTGATTGAATATAATTTAAAATTAGGGAGAGGATGATGTGACATTGAATCTTATCATATATTGTTTGGAAGACCAATTATTAAGTTATATTTTTTGACAAGAATTATTGTATTTATGAAAATATGATTGTTGATATTATGAGGTTTTTCATGATTTCATGTAAATAATGGGATGATTTAATTATTTTTAGAATTATTGATATGGCATATTGAAGGTTGATTTTTAGTGTGCTTCACTAATAATCCACAAAAAGAGAATGATTTCTAGAGGTAGTCTAAATTTTTTAAAAGTACTCTATAAGGATCGTACATGATCAAAATAAGGAACAATAGAATCTTGGAGAGGGTTTAGGTGTATATTTACAAAGATCATGCCATGATAGGTTGATGGATTTTAATAGAGGAAAGGGCACACCATTATTAGTAGTAATTCAAAAGGTAGAACAAGAGGCCGTGTTTTTTCATACACATAGCCTTTAGTGTTTTGAAGAGTAAAATAATAAAAAAATGGAAAATGGAAGGGAAAAACATTGTGGCCCCCATCGAGGAGTTCTAGTTCACATATTTAGAAGGGGATGTCCCACCATGGAAATAGTGGTGTTTATTGGGGGATTTTGTCGATAGTTAAAGTTGAAGAAAAATGGTCCCCTGAAGAGAGCCATGAGCAAGGTTCATAGTATGTTGTGAAAAATAGAGGGAGTTTTCTAAACATGATTAAGAGAAGATGACATAATGATGTCCTTATTCAATATTTAATATTTTAATTAAATATAGAAAACATGAGCTATACCATGTTGTTTCACATGGAATGGTGATAGATGAGTGTTCTTATCTAATAATGAGAAGAATATTACGGCATATAGAATTTCATGGAAATTTTTTCTATTTGCATTTCCGGTTTTTATATTTATAAGAAAACATATATTACAAGACATGTTTCAAAGTGTGTCATAGGTCATACTGGCCAATTAAATAAAGGCCAAATCATGGTGATCAACCCCATGTAATAGTATTGGGAATTCTGGTTGTAGGTGATCTAAATATGGAGATGATATTTAAAGAATTGAATGGACTTTGTGTCTTATTATTCTAAATAACATGCTTGGGATTTTGAGACATGATAAATCTAGTTTAGAAATTTATTTATAAAATTTGTATTAGTGAATCATATTATGGTTAATTATCAATGTATGTAGTTACAATATTTATCCCTAAAGTCATTATGTTGACTTAAATTACAGTGGAAATCATGGAATGGGTTTTGGGAATTTTGAATGAAAACATTTGGTGATGAAAAATGGTAATTTATTAGCCCATGATCTCCCTTGTTAGAAGGAAAATTGACATTTTTTTATGTTAACCCATAAGAGAGAAACTATAAAAGGATATTCTATATTCTTGAAAACAACAGAGGTGAGCTGGAGAGTCTAAAAATGGAATTTACAAATTTATAAAATAGGAAGAAGTAGGAAGGGATACATTCACATATATGGAAGGATTTTGATATAATTTCATATTTTTCTAAGAGTATATTTATTGTTGTTCCTAAAACAAAGTGAAGGTTATTCCAAACATATTCTAGAAAATATAGAAGGTAATACGAGTAAGGTGGAATTAAAATGATGTGAAGGACCTGCCCAAAATGCCAATTATAGAGCATCTATAATTGTCTTAAGATGAATGGAATGATTTTATAATGGGGCCTCCATATCCAAAATATGTTTTTAAATTGTATACATGTGCTGGATGTGAAGGAAGATGAATATATCGATTGTCCCATTGTTATATTGATCATTAGGTGATAGTGGCTTGATACAAAAAATTATTGGCTAGTAATCTAGTGAAAGGATTTCCCATAATCAAACACCATCATTATTTAGCATGACTAGTGAATTTTTATTAATAGAATAAGGTTGATTCATGCTCACTAGAAGTAGAGTTGTGATTTTATTCCATGTGAATTATTTGTGTAATATTTACTTTCTGCATGCACCCCAAAAGTTGGTAAATAAAACTATATAAATATATATTAATGGGTTAATGTAAAGATAATGGGTTAATGAATCATGTTGATAAAAATTGTAAAAAGATAAAACCTTAATGTGAAGTGGTTTAAATCCTAGAATATATGTAAACTCTTTACAAAAAAGTGTTTAAATTATTTTTACATGCATACCCAGATTCATTTAGAAGAAAGAATTTAATTAGAATGCTTGAGAAGTTTGAATTTGAGATGAATGTAGGAGAATCATATCATAGGTAAATCAAGAAAGAAAATTTTACTCTTAAATATTATAATTCAATGGATATAAATTTATGATTTAACATTATTATGAGGATTCATGTAGATTGGATTTCAATGCTGATTATAATTACAATTAAAAACTCAAATGTAAACATATTTAGTATATCTTAGAATGAATTGGAAGAATCATTATCATATTGTAATTTTAAATCATCTAAATTTTCATTTTGATAAAATTAATTAATATTTTTAATACTTGAATAAAAATACGCTACTATAATGAAAAATCATGAATCCTAAAAAATATTATTATAATGTAATTATTATATGAAATAATTTTTTAAAAAAATTATATATTTAATGTCTACAAGTGATAACGATATATCTATTTTTTAAATGAATTATGTTTGAATTAATTAATTATTACAAGAATTTTAATTTTATTTAAATTGCAACTTATTATGCATACAAATGGTGTGGATTTTTTTCATAAAATCATTTATATGGTTAATATAAAGGAAAACATTAAATAGTTAGAAATTTCAAAAAACAAAAGTTGTATATAAATTAATATATATACTCTTAAATGTAATATTATTTCTGTTATTATAAATTTTTGTTGTGTAGTGTAAGGAAATTATGCTAATGAATTATTATATATAATTCCCTAATTTTGTGGAATTTTGTATGCATACATTTCTAAATATTTAATAAATGTAAATTATTAAATTTTTGAAATAAATAAATATCATTGGTTAAAAACAACTATTATCACTGATAAATTTTTACATAAAATATTATGGGTACCAAAATGTATATTTATTTGATATTTTAATATTAATGAGCGCATAAGCTTAAATTTTTAAATTTTGTGGTTGATTTTTTTGTGTTAATAGATACAACAAAGAAATTCTCAATATATTTATGGATGTAATGGTGTTAATTTTAGAGGAAGTATTATTAATGTAATATGTAATGGATCACAATAGATATATGGTTAAACCCTTAAAATAAGAATTTCATTATTATTATAGTCATAATTACAACATAAAGTAAATTATTTATTTAATACATGGGGAGATATTTCCATAATTTCTTTACACTTTCACATCAACATTATATGTTTTAAATTAAAATATTTAATACATGATATTACCTTGTAACATCTTATTGTAACATAAATTATTATATTAATTTTTGGATATCATGAAAACGCTTTATAATTATATTAAATAGTATGTTTTCATATGTTGATTCATAAGTTGATATTTTTCTCGTAAGCATAAATTTATTATTATATCAATTTATACGTATGTGTTATCATGATTTATTTTTTTGTACTGGAATGATTGTTTCTATTTTGTCATTTGTTTTTAATCTTGTATTATAAGTTATTGAAACATTTTTTTATACATGAAATTTTAAAAATATTTTTATATAACTCCATAAATATATCCTGATATGTTAATTCTTCTAATGGGTATTTTCTTGAGTTTAAATATAAACTTCACATTCATGATCTAAACTACAATTTATATTTATTTTTATGAATATTTCTATATTTTTTCTTATCTTCTTATATTTAATTATTCTTATAAAAAATAAATTCACATTCATTAACAACCACTTTCATATATCATCAATTAATATAATATTATATTAAGGGAGTATATTTATATATTTTTATATGAATCTAGGGGATGGTTTTTAATATATTTGATTCATGACTATTTATCACTTGTTTAATATTGTTAGAATTATGATTATCTACTATATCGATTGGTTTTTCATGAAAATTGGTATATATTGATCAATAATCCAAAAAACATTAGAGAATGTATTTGTTTTTATATGTTGTTATATTATGTTGAAACAAGATAACCCTATTCAATACTATTCAATAAATCATTATATGTATATTTAATATTATTTGATAATAAATAATGATTGATACTTTTAAACGAATTGAATTTTATTCTTATTATTTATTTTATGGAGGAGAATGTATTTACATGAACTTGAGATTTTGTGTTATTCTATTTTGGTGGTAATGTGTATTATTACTCTCATCCCTGTGTAGAGTGTGATTCGGAATTTTTATTATATATATTGTTTCATGTCACACAGTTTTAATCCTTGCAACATGGGGAGAGTGTATTTGATGTTTTTGAAATATTATATATCATGTTTTTAAGTTTTGAAATTATCAAAATGGAGGGAAAAAGAGTGGATCCTTTCTATTCCACATCATTTAGATTTTTAAAATTAATTTATTACCTTGGTCTTGATTTATATGTTTTATATTGTTTTATTATCTACTAAAATATGTTATTATTTTGTTATTAAAAATTATTCATGGTTTATATCTATTCTCATATATATTCTATTATTTTTTTTATTCATGAGGTTCTCAAAATTTACAATTTAGGAATACTAATTTGAATTGTTTTTCAAATGGAGAAGAAATTTGAAAACATGAATTTATATGGAATTCAATTATTTGATAATCGAACAAGTATAGACTATTACATATTGATTCTATGACACATACGAGTAGAAGTTATTAACTTTAGTTATTTTGAGGTCATTTATTTTCGACATGTATGTTACTTTTATGAAATCAATATTTATTGTTGTAATTTAAAGGATGTTTGGAATTTCTGAAAATTATTGATTGAAATTTAAATTTTAATCTTTCTTTCATCGAAGGAAGTCAAAAATGAATCTTATGACATGAGTGTATTTTAATGAATTGATGATTTAATATTTTGAATTGAATACCAAAACATATGAAAGTGTAAAAAGTTTTAAATTTTATTAGGTAACAAATCTTATGAATAAAGTAAATATGAATTAAATTTGTTTATCACTATTATATTTTAACACCCTAAGATTTCATAGTATGTTATCTCATTAACGTAATTCAATATCCTGTGTTACACACAACTCCGAGTTTGAGTGCTCCACAACATAACAAACTAGAAATTCAAAAAGCGGATATGAATAGTTATGATAACATTTTTAATCTTATATACTCTATATAATTTTAACACCCATATTATGTGTTTCTTAGATATAATATGAGAAAAAATTCACTTTTTCAAATAAGGGAAATATTTTATCAAAAATGCAATTTTTCTACATACAAATAGTCAGATATTTTTAAATGTAATATCTGACACTTTTATTATAACGACCCACACTTTACATACATTGTTAATACTTCAAAATTGAATCACACTTATTACAACATATGACAAAACCACAAAGGACCGTATAGGTATAGTGTCTTTAGAAACTGGGAAACATAAACAACTGGTTCATAAATCTTCTACAGTGTCTCCCATTTATTTCATCATATCTAGGGTCCCTTTTAGCATATTCTACTTAATATCCATCTTCCTGGCCTGGGGAAAAGAAAACATAAAAGGGTGAGCTCAAATGCTCAGCAAGGGCAAATAAAGGAAATAAAAATCATATCATATCTTTTTGAAAATTAAAACCTGCAAAAGAGATCATAATATCTTAACATGGAATAAATCATAGAAGTGAAAATGAGATCCCCATAATCATAACATAAAACTTGAATCTTTGTGGCATGCACACATAATCATGGAAAATCATTTCTTGTTAGTCATGACTCATTTCCAAGACTATCTTAGTGGACAAAGTCCCTTTCGGAACCGAGTTCACTCCTCGTTTCAGTCCTGTATCACTGAACCGAAATAACCTTCCGTTCCAGCCATGTCTATCTCATGAGATATAAAATCATTACCCAATGCATTGGAGGGAGATATAGGTCCCACCCATCTTATAATTAATCCTTTCTTATGTGTGCCACATAATCATAAAACATACATCATCGCATAACACATATAACAAAAATGGGATTCTTGAAACATCATGACATCATAAATCAATTCATATATGATAAAGGAATTCATAAACATAATTCCATCACAACATAATCAAACCAATGTAAAAATATGGATAGAAACAGAACCCTTTATTATCTTAGATGGAAAATAATTTTGATAAAACACTTGAATTGAATTCTTGAGGAAAATATCCTTTCTTCTTCAAAAACATTTTTCCTTTCATAACATGTCATACAACTTTAAAATAAAAGAAGTTGATAAACTTGAAAACTTGTAAAGGAAGCTTCTTTGAAGTAATGTTTTAAAAATCCATTCATGCCGTATAAGTTAAAAAAACATTCTTCGTACTTTTGTCGGAAAAGTCAAAAAGTACCTCGTACGGAAAAACGACAAAAGATTCCTTTCATATTCTTTACTAAAAACTCACCTAAGGGTAAAATTGGATTTAAACTATTTCAAGTGGATGGAAACAATATTACATATTGAGGGAACATGGATGTGGATGATAAAATACACCCCAGTAAATACTTACGAATAAACAATCTCGGATAAAAATGAGATTTTGATATTTCCCTTACCTTAGGTCCGATTTGCTTTGTTCGTGTCCGAAGCTCCTGTATAATGGTTTAAATAATGTTATTGACTTATTCCAGAATCATACATATTGATATGAGATCATATATGGTCATATTATTAGCTTCTTGTTAGTAATATTTCATTGTTACTTGTTACTCGGGTCTTTATAACTTTTTGTTCTTATGCGTGTTTTGTCGAATAAATTCTTATTCTTATCTTTAGGTTATAGATAATGTATTTCCAGAATGGTATTAGTGTAGTATATACCATATTCAATCATTCAATTCATTTATATAATCATTATGAAATGAAGATCATGCAGAACGAGTCGCATCACATCGTGGAGACGGTATTCCGTACGTACGCACGAGTGATGATATCGTTCCTATGATCGTGGAATTGTATTGGAGTATATATATATATTATTTCAGTATCAATATTACTTAATAATAATCATATATAGTTACTGATTACACCATTATACCCATCCTTGTAAGGTGATGGTGGAAAATAGATTACACCACGGCGTGGAGACGGTATTCCGTACGTACGCACGCGCGGTGATTTCATTTTTCCGTAGGATGGATAGAAGGTGAAATAGGGTTGTTTCATATTTATAATAACATATCAGTATGTAAGTAATACTGATGTTATTACTTTATCATGAAACAACTAATGAAGAAGAAGTTGAAGAAGAGAGAAATTGAAAAGATCGGTAATGGATATTACCTCTTCTTTGGAACGCCTTTTTGAATCCTCCACTTAAGGAACTAAGATTGGTCTTTGGAGAAGACCAGGACCTCTAGGATTATTCTAGGGAAGTGGAGAAGGGAAAATGGCAGGGGTTGGCCGAGCTTGAGTGCTCAAATTGGTGTGAGGAGGAGGGGGAGGAGGTGCCCTTTTATAAGGGAGGAGAGGGGCACCTTAGGAATATCTCAAAATATTATTTTATATTAAAGACAAAATCGGTTTATAATGGTTCCCAATGGTCTTATTTCGAAGCTAAAGTGGGGATGGGTCGAAATCCTATCAACCAATAGGATTTAGACAAGTTTAGGGTATTATTTTAACCTTATCAATTAGATTTAACTCTAAGTTAATTAATTTAACTTTTACCGTGTCTTTTTGTTTTCTTTCACTATATGGTTAATACACTTACTATAACATGCCAAAAGAACCCCAAATTGTTTATTATTAATATATATATCCTTATCTAAGTCATTTTGCCGAACCTTAGATTTTTAGGAATAAAATAACAATTAATAATATAATATTTGATTTAAAAACTATTTTGTGTCAATTTTGACACTATTTGATATATGATTTTTGTCAAAGTCATAACAGAATTATATGTTCGAACCAAGTTGATTAAATCAATACTAATATATCATAGTAACCTAGAAAATTAGTGTAATTCATAAAAAGTCTCAAATTACATTTATTTTGGTATTTATATTATCAATTTTGTCAATATTTCATTAATAAGATAATTACTGCATCATCTTTGTGTCATAAATAAATTAAATTATTTGATGTCTAAAAATTAAAAATAAAATACCATCATGTAGTAAATCTTTTTAGCTTTCTAATGAATATTTACAATCGAATTTATCTTATGTATAACCCTATATTAAAAATTATTTACTTATTAAACTTTGATTTTAACTATTTTAACCCTTCATTAAATAAATTAATAATAAATGTCCTAATCTAATCCAAGTGGGCCTAAATGGTCATATTTTATTCCTAAGTTTGTTTTTGGTCGAATTACACTTGTCCAATAGAATTAGGACATGTGTTAGGGTAATATTAATATCATATTTACCCTTAGTTACCCTATTTACTATTAACCACGGTAAAAAATAGTAAAAAGTTACTATTCACCAAAAAATTATTTTCATCTCATTGAACCACATTTTAGTCCTTGATATTAACCGTGTCTCTCGGATTTTTGAAATTCCATTCACAGAAACGGTAAAATTAAGTTTTATGCAAAATTCAGTTTTTAACCTACCACTTAGTGGTTTCACTATTCATCAAAAAATTGAAAGTTTTCAGAAAAATACCAAAATTTCACCCTAGGCTAATTTCGATATTCTGAGTCCAAAAATGATGTCCATTTTGAAAAATAAAATTTATAAAATTTCAAAAAGTGGTTATTACTATTCATAACGGCTAGTTTTAATAGCATATTGTTGTTTAGTGAAACTCGGTATTGCGTACGACGCAAGCTATCGAGGAAGGTCGCGATTGCGTGTAAAGGAAGCCAAGCAAGTGTTGTGTAGAAAAATATTCCTTTGATGATTTATATAACATAAAAGTCTCGGGTGTTACATTCTACCCCCCCTTAAAAAGAATTTCGCCCTCAAAATTCATCACTTTGTAACAAACAAATGAGGATACTTCTCCCTCATCATATCCTCAAGCTCCCATGTAGCTTCTTCAAGTTGGTGGTTCCTCCATAAAACTTTCACCAAGCGAGTGGTCTTGTTTCGTAGGACTTTTTCGCTACGATCCAGAATCTCTATCGGCTGTTCTTCATAAGAAAGATCTTGCTTCAGTGGTACAACTTCTGAGCTGAGTACATGTGAAGGATCTGGTATGTACTTTCTCAGGAGAGATACATGGAACACATCGTGAACTTGAGAGAGATTCGGTGGAAGCGCCAATCGGTAAGCTACCTTCCCAACACGATCCAGTATTTCAAAAGGACCGATATATCTAGGGCTCAACTTCCCCTTCTTTCCAAATCTCATAACCCTCTTCCAGGGAGATATTCGTAAGAACACTTTATCACCCACTTCAAACTCTAGGTCTTTTCTTCGGTTTTCGGCATAACTTTTCTGTCGACTCTGAGCTGCTCTTATGTGTTGTTGAATAGATCTAACCTTTTCTGCCATTTCATCAACGAGATCAGGTCCTAATAGCTTTCTTTCCCCAACTTCATCCCAGCAAGTTGGAGTCCTGCATTTCTTTCCATAGAGAGCTTCATAAGGAGCCATCTGAATACTGGAGTGAAAGCTATTATTATAAGAAAATTCCACCAAAGGTAGGTGTTGATCCCAACCTCCTTTGAAATCCATAGAGCAAGCTCTCAACATATCTTTTAGGGTTTGAATTGTTCTCTCAGACTGACCGTCTGTCTGGGGATGATAAGCAGTGCTGAAACTCAACTCTGTATCCAGAGTATGCTGAAGACTTCGCCAAAACTTCGAGGTAAATCTCGGATCCCGATCAGATATAATAGAAAGTGGTACTCCATGCAATCTTACCACTTCCTTTACATATATCCTGGCAAGCTGATCTAGAGAGAAATCCTCTCTAACAGCAATGAAGTGTGCAGACTTTGTAAGACGATCAACTATGACCCAGATAGCATTATTGCCTTTGGATGTTTTAGGAAGTCCTGTGACAAAGTCCATAGTGATGTTTTCCCATTTCCATTCGGGTATGGGTAATGGTTGTAACATCCCCTTAGACTTCTGTCTCTCAGCTTTAACTTGTTGACAAACCAAGCATCGAGAGACATATTCAGCAACATCTCTTTTCATGCCATCCCACCAGAAGTACTCTTTCAGGTCCCTATACATATTCGTGCTTCCAGGATGAATAGAGAATGAAGAACTATGAGCCTCATCCAGCAGCTCTTTCATTAATTCGGGGATGGGAGGAACACAAACCCGATTCCTGAACTTTATTATCCCATCACAATCAAGGTTGAATTCAGGAACGTTTCTCACCTTTTTTTGTAACTCGACATCTTCTTTCTGTGCCTCTTTAATCTTCACATGTATAGATGGTTGAACATTCATTTGAGAAAGATAAGATTTTTCCCCTTCCATTATAATTCCAAGATCCATCCTTTGTAAATCTATAAATATTGGATCTTTTGTGATCCTCATCATGGATAAACTAGCATGGTCTTGTCGACTTAATGCATCTGCCACCTTGTTTGCTTTCCCAGGGTGGTAATGGATTGAGCAGTCATAATCCTTAATCAGCTCCAACCATCTTCTTTGGCGCATATTCAGCTCCTTTTGTGTGAAAATATACTTTAAACTTTTATGATCAGTATAAATATCACACCTTTCACCATAAAGGTAATGCCTCCAAATCTTTAATGCAAAGATTACCGCAGCCAACTCCAAATCATGTGTTGGGTAATTTTGCTCATGGATTTTCAACTGTCGTGAGGCATAAGCTATCACCATATCATTTTGCATAAGAACACACCCCAATCCCTTCTTGGATGCATCACTATAGATCACAAACCTTTCTCCACTACAAGGCAGTGTGAGCACAGGTGCACTGGATAACCTTCTTTTCAACTCCTTGAAATTCTCTTCACATTCCTCTGTCCAGACAAACTTAACTCCTTTCCGAGTCAACTTGGTGAGTGGATTAGATAATCGTGAAAAATCTTTTACAAAACGTCGATAATATCCAGCCAAACCAAGAAAACTTCGGATCTCAGTTACTGTTGTTGGTCTTGACCATCTTTCGATAACCTCTGTTTTTGCTGGATCCACAGATATCCCCTCTTTTGAGATTATATGACCCAAAAATGCAACTTTTTGAAGCCAAAATTCACACTTGGTAAATTTCGCATAAAGCTTCTCTTTTCTCAGGGTCTTCAATATAATTCTCAAGTGATCTTCATGCTCTTCCTTGCTCTTTGAATAGACAAGAATATCGTCTATAAAGACTACCACAAATTGATCAAGATAGTCTCTAAAGACTCTATTCATTAGATCCATGAAGATAGCAGGGGCATTAGTAAGACCAAATGGCCTCACTATAAATTCATAGTGTCCATACCTTGTACGGAAAGCCGTCTTTGGTATATCCTCCCTTTTGACCCTTAATTGATGATACCCTGAACGAAGATCAATCTTGGAAAAGTATTGAGCTCTGCGTAGTTGGTCAAATAAGTCATCAATGCGTGGGAGAGGATATTTGTTCTTGATAGTGATCTTGTTAAGTTCTCGATAATCAATGCAGAGTCTCATTGATCCATCTTTCTTCTTAACAAATAGAACAGGTGCTCCCCAAGGTGATGCACTAGGGCGTATGAATCCCTTATCAAGATTCTCTTGGAGTTGCTTCTTCAATTCCTGCAACTCAATTGGGGCCATTCTATAAGGTGTCTTTGAAATAGGCAAAGCACCCGGTACGAGTTCTATTGAAAACTCAACTTCACGATTTGGTGGAAGACCCGGTAATTCCTCCGGAAAGACATCATCAAACTCCCGTACAATGGGCATATTCTTAATCGTGAGTTTCTCACCAACTATTTGAGATAAATAACCTTCATTTAGTGGAATCAATACCCATAAGATGGAAGAAATTTCCACTGGAAGGTTATGTTCATCCTTGCATTGATAGACGATCGTAGGTTGATCTGGAATTTGAAATGTGACTTCCCTTCTTTGGAAATTGATATGAGCTCCATGTAGAGAAAGCCAATCCATGCCAAGAATCACATCAAATTCCACTAAAGGAAGGATCACAAGATTTGCAGGAAGCACTTTCCCACAAACATCGATCGGAGAAGAATTATAAACTTCTGATGCGATTGATGTGCCATTAGGTGTTGTCACAGCTAACTCAACATCTAATTGTTGAGGTAATAAGGTGATACCCTTAGAAAATTCTTTAGAAATAAAAGAGTGGGTGGATCCAGAATCAAATAAAACATTTGCTTCTTTAGAGTGGATGGTAAGTGTACCTTTCACCACTTCATTATCGTACTCCACATCGCTGATAGAAATTGAATGTGACTTTCCTTTGTCTTTAGCCTTATGATTTTGTTGACGTCGACCATCATCATCAACCCTTGGATTTGGGCATTGATTGGAATAATGCCCCATCTCCTTGCACTTGAAACATTGAAGTGTAGTAGGTTCATTCTGTGTATCCCTTCCTTTGTTTGCATCATTAGACATCTTCTTCCCATTATCACGGCATTCAAATGCCCGATGACCTTCCTTTCCACATTTAAAACATTTACTTGTCCCTTTAAGACAACTCCCTCCATGTTTCTTTCCACACTTTGAGCATAAGGGAAAGTTCATCTTCTTTTCCGTGTGCTCTTTAGATTTTTCTTTGAATTCCATCTTCCTCTTCTTATCAAACCCATGTGACTGATGGGTTACTCCAATCTCCCTCTCGACTTTGAGAGCACATCGAACGATTTCCTCGTAGCTATTGAAGTCCCTTATGGCTAACGCCCTTCGAAGACTTGGTTTTAAGCCACTAAAGAATCGATCGATCTTACTCTCAGGTTGGATAATAATACCAGAAGCGTACCTTGCAAGTCTGGTAAAATTTGCTTCATAGGTACCAACAGATTCATCATCCCTTTGCTTCAGTTCAAGGAACTCTTTCTCCATCTTTGTTCGGAGAATACGAGGGAAGTACTTATTGAAAAATAAGTTCTTGAACTCGTCCCATTCCATAGACTCAATTTCATCCCTTTGCCTCGTATTCTTAACAAGATTCCACCATTGATCCGCATCTCCTTCCAAACGATACACTGCTAGGATGACTTTATCATGCTCAGAACATTGAAGAACTGAAAATATCTTTTCAGTAGTACTAATCCATTGTTCAGAAACTAATGGATCAGTAGACACGCTGAAAGATGGTGGACGCTGCCTCATGAAGGATTCAACAGAATGTTGCTCCCTCCTTTGTTCGTTTGGAAATCCTGCATGATTCAGAGCTTGAGAAAGTTGTGTGAGCATGGCTACAAGATTTTGCATTCCAGCTCCCATATCGTTTGGTTTCTCAGGGGGACAATCATTGCATTGCCCATCGCATTCCGCATTAACACGGTTCCTTCGGGTTCCAGCCATTGACTAAAACCAAGAAGAATAGTGTGAGCAACACTAATTATAATAGGAAACCACATAATTCAAGAATAAAATTTTCATGCTTAAGGTCTTATCCTAGGTTATTCAAGGCCATTTCTAAAACACTAAGATTGTGTTCTATGCTTAGACTTATCCTTAGGGTTCTTACTAAGGCTTTCACATCCTAGTTTCCAAAGGTTGACTATACCTTTCCTCTGATACCAACTATAACGACCCACACTTTACATACATTGTTAATACTTCAAAATTGAATCACACTTATTACAACATATGACAAAACCACAAAGGACCGTATAGGTATAGTGTCTTTAGAAACTGGGAAACATAAACAACTGGTTCATAAATATTCTACAGTGTCTCCCATTTATTTCATCATATCTAGGGTCCCTTTTAGCATATTCTACTTAATATCCATCTTCCTGGCCTGGGGAAAAGAAAACATAAAAGGGTGAGCTCAAATGCTCAGCAAAGGCAAATAAAGGAAATAAAAATCATATCATATCTTTTTGAAAATTAAAACCTGCAAAAGAGATCATAATATCTTAACATGGAATAAATCATAGAAGTGAAAATGAGATCCCCATAATCATAACATAAAACTTGAATCTTTGTGGCATGCACACATAATCATGGAAAATCATTTCTTGTTAGTCATGACTCATTGCCAAGACTATCTTAGTGGACAAAGTCCCTTTCTGAACCGAGTTCACTCCTCGTTTCAGTCCTGTATCACTGAACCGAAATAACCTTCCGTTCCAGCCATGTCTATCTCATGAGATATAAAATCATTACCCAATGCATTGGAGGGAGATATAGGTCCCACCCATCTTATAATGAATCCTTTCTTATGTGTGCCACCTAATCATAAAACATACATCATCGCATAACACATATAACAAAAATGGGATTCTTGAAACATCATGACATCATAAATCAATTCATATATGATAAAGGAATTCATAAACATAATTCCATCACAACATAGTCAAACCAATGTAAAAATATGGATAGAAACAGAACCCTTTATTATATTAGATGGAAAATAATTTTGATAAAACACTTGAATTGAATTCTTGAGGAAAATATCCTTTCTTCTTCAAAAACATTTTTCCTTTCATAACATGTCATACAACTTTAAAATAAAAGAAGTTGATAAACTTGAAAACTTGTAAAGGAAGATTCTTTGAAGTAATGTTTTAAAAATCCATTCATGACGTATAAGTTAAAAAAACATTCTTCGTACTTTTGTCGGAAAAGTCAAAAAGTACCTCGTACGGAAAAACGACAAAAGATTCCTTTCATATTCTTTACTAAAAACTCACCTAAGGGTAAAATTGGATTTAAACTATTTCAAGTGGATGGAAACAATATTACATATTGAGGGAACATGGATGTAGATGATAAAATACACCCCAGTAAATACTTACGAATAAACAATCTCGGATAAAAATGAGATTGTGATATTTCCCTTACCTTAGGTCCGATTTGCTTTGTTCGTGTCCGAAGCTCCTGTATAATGGTTTAAATAATGTTATTGACTTATTCCAGAATCATACATATTGATATGAGATCATATATGGTCATATTATTAGCTTCTTGTTAGTAATATTTCATTGTTACTTGTTACTCGGGTCTTTATAACTTTTTGTTCTTATGCGTGTTTTGTCGAATAAATTCTTATTCTTATCTTTAGGTTATAGATAATTCATTTCCAGAATGGTATTAGTGTAGTATATACCATATTCAATCATTCAATTCATTTATATAATCATTATGAAATGAAGATCATGTAGAACGAGTCGCATCACATCGTGGAGACGGTATTCCGTACGTACGCACGAGTGATGATATCGTTCCTATGATCGTGGAATTGTATTGGAGTATATATATATATTATTTCAGTATCAATATTACTTAATTATAATCATATATAGTTACTGATTACACCATTATACCCATCCTTGTAAGGTGATGGTGGAAAATAGATTACACCACGGCGTGGAGACGGTATTCCGTACGTACGCACGCGCGGTGATTTCATTTTTCCGTAGGATGGATAGAAGGTGAATTAGGGTTGTTTCATATTTATAATAACATATCAGTATGTAAGTAATACTGATGTTATTACTTTATCATGAAACAACTAAAGAAGAAGAAGTTGAAGAAGAAAGAAATTGAAAAGATCGGTAATGGATATTACCTCTTCTTTGGAACGCCTTTTTGAATCCTCCACTTAAGGAACTAAGATTGGTCTTTGGAGAAGACCAAGACCTCTAGGATTATTCTAGGGAATTGGAGAAGGGAAAATGGCAGGGGTTGGCCGAGCTTGAGTGCTCAAATTGGTGTGAGGAGGAGGGGGAGGAGGTGCCCTTTTATAAGGGAGGAGAGGGGCACCTTAGGAATATCTCAAAATATTATTTTATATTAAAGTCAAAATCGGTTTATAATGGTTCCAAAGGGTCTTATTTCGAAGCTAAAGTGGGGATGGGTCGAAATCCTATCAACCAATAGGATTTAGACAAGTTTAGGGTATTATTTTAACCTTATCAATTAGATTTAACTCTAAGTTAATTAATTTAACTTTTACCGTGTCTTTTTGTTTTCTTTCACTATATGGTTAATACACTTACTATAACATGCCAAACGAACCCCAAATTGTTTATTATTAATATATATATCCTTATCTAAGTCATTTGGCCGAAACTTAGATTTTTAGGAATAAAATAACAATTAATAATATAATATTTGATTTAAAAACTATTTTGTGTCAATTTTGACATTATTTGATATATGATTTTTGTCAAAGTCATAACAGAATTATATGTTCGAACCAAGTTGATTAAATAAATACTAATATATCATAGTAACCTAGAAAATTAGTGTAATTCATAAAAAGTCTCATATTACATTTATTTTGGTATTTATATTATCAATTTTGTCAATATTTCATTAATAAGATAATTACTGCATCATCTTTGTGTCATAAATAAATTAAATTATTTGATGTATAAAAATTACAAATAAAATACCATCATGTAGGAAATCTTTTTAGATTTCTAATGAATATTTACAATCGAATTTATCTTATGTATAACCCTATATTAAAAATGATTTACTTATTAAACTTTGATTTTAACTATTTTAACCCTTCTTTAAATAAATTAATAATAAATGTCCTAATCTAATCCAAGTGGGCCTAAATGGTCATATTTTATTCCTAAGTTTGTTTTTGGTCGAATTACACTTGTCCAATAGAATTAGGACATGTTTTAGGGTAATATTAATATCATATTTACCCTTAGTTACCCTATTTACTATTAACCGCGGTAAAAAATAGTAAAAAGTTACTAATCACCAAAAAATTATTTTCATCTCATTGAACCACATTTTAGTCCTTGATATTAACCATGTCTCTCGGATTTTTGAAATTCCATTCACAGAAGCGGTAAAATTAAGTTTTATGCAAAATTCAGTTTTTAACCTACCACTTAGTGGTTTCACTATTCATCAAAAAATTGAAAGTTTTCAGAAAAATACCAAAATTTCACCCTAGGCTAATTTCGATATTCTGAGTCCAAAAATGAAGTCCATTTTGAAAAATAAAATTTATAAAATTTCAAAAAGTGGTTATTACTATTCATAACGGCTAGTTTTAATAGCATATTGTTGTTTAGTGAAACTCGGTATTGCGTACGACGCAAGCTATCGAGGAAGGTCGCGATTGCGTGTAAAGCAAGCAAAGAAAGTGTTGTGTAGAAAAAGATTCCTTTGATGATTTATATAACATAAAAGTCTCGGGTGTTACATTTATATTAAATATGAAAATATAATCATATTAAATAGAAGTGGGACATAAAAATTTAGTTTGGATAAATTTTTTATGTTTTTCAGATAACTTTTAAATTTTGACGAATAGTGAAAGATTCTAAATTTTAATTGATTTTTTTTAATTAAAATAATTTATAGTGATTAATTATACATTTTAATGGTTTTGAAGTATAATTAGATTATATTTTTGTCATTTAATACAATTTAGGTCATTATAATTAATTTTATATTTAAATTTTACATAATCACATGTCAATCTTTTGATAGGTTTTACTTTTTATAAAACCCACTTTTTGGTTTTGACAATGGAAATTAATTTTAAATTATTATATGAAACTTCAATTTTGTAAATTTGGTAAAATATACATACTTTTTGACTTTGGATTGAAAAAAATAGATTACTGTGAATTTTTTTTCTTAAAACTTTCAATTTTTTGATAAATAGTGAAATACAACGCATTTTTGTTTAAAATAGCCTATTTATTTCCAAAATTATTTATTTTATTTAAATTTATTTAATGATAAAATAGATAAATAATACCTATATTAGTTCAATGTAAATAATTGGAGTTATTTTATAATAAAATTAGATGTTAAAAATTTTATTGAATATTTTCAATTTCTTTTTCCCACCTTCTAGGAACATTAACAAAATTTCATAATACATAATTTTACCACTTCTATGATTTAAATTTCAAAAACATGATAGACACGAATAATATTTGTAAGAAAATGTGATTCAGTAAAAAGAAAATATTTATGGTGAATAGTAACGTTTGGCTATTATTTTCCATTGTTAAAAGTAAATAGGGTAATTAAAGGTAAATATGATATTATAATTACCCCAACACATTTCCTAATACTATTGGAAAAGTTTAATTTAACAAAAAACGACCATAGTACAAAAATATGATCCTTTATACCCACTCGGATTAGGTTAGAACATTAATTATTATTTTACTTAAAGAAGAGTAAAAAGTGTTAAATTTAATGTTTATTAACGAAACCATTTTTAATATATGGTTAGACATAAGATAAATTTGACTATAAATATTATTTAGAAATAAAAAATGATTTATTAAATAAATTTTTTTTTTATAATTTTCATAGATTAAATTGTAAAATTTATGCATGAGTCAATGATGATGAAGTAATTAACATCTTAATGAAATATTAAAATAGTTTATATTATAAAAATTAAGATAAAAATAATTCATAATTTCTGATGCCATCCATGATTTTTCTAGTTTAATATACCATGTTAGGGTTCTGTAGATATTTTTTTTTCTATGTGATAAGTTTGTTATGATATTCTCAATAACAAAATATCAAATAATGTCAAAATGGACATAAATAAGTTTTTAAAAAAAATACTATATTATTTCTTGATACAATATTCATAAAAAACTAAGGTTCGGCCAATGGTATTAAATAATGTTATATATGTCATTAATAAACAAATTTAGGGTCTCTTAAATGATTATAGTATGTTAATTAACCATATAAAGTAAGAATACAAGAAGACACAGAAAAGTTAAACTATTTAACTACTAGTTAAATCTAAAAGATAATGATAAAATGGTCACATAAACTTGTAAATAACCATATGGTTGAGAGGATTTAGACCCATAACCACATAAGTCTAGAAATAAATACACATTGATCCATTATAAACTAAATATGATTGAATAAGATATTAATATTTTAATCATTTTATAAAGTGACCCTCACCCATCTTATAAAAGGAACATTACCTTCTCTCAAAATCACACATACAATGCCATTTGGCTCAGCCAACCTCAGACCAAATATCCTTCCAAAATCCCTCACATCATCCTAGAGTCTTTAATTTTATTATAAAGACAACCTAAGGTTCCCTTTTGATCAACTCAAAATGAAACACCTGAAGAAGAGGTATTAATTTCACCACCCTCTTTCAAGTTCTTTTATTCTTCCACTTCATATTTATTTGTTGTTTCCATTCAAAAATAATAACACCAGTACCTTCTACAATATGTCATGATATTATAAATATGGTACAACCATATTCATTATTCTATCCATCCTATAAATGAAAATGTCCCTATACTTGTGTATATACGACTTACTGTCTCCACATCGTTGTGTAGTTTGTTATTCAATCACTTCATTATTAGGATGGGTATAATAATAAGTGTAACTAATGTAAATAATAAATAATAAATATTAATGATTCTGTATATATGATATACCATCCAATTATATACAATTTCATCATCAATACATCAATATTTTCGCTTGTGCGTACGTACAGATTACTGTCCCCCCGATCATGATGAGCTACATCCCCATCGTAATAATTCAAGAATAATTTTCATTTTATGATAAAATATAATGGTTAAGAACATTATAAAATTCTGGATATGAATCAAATAAATCCTATCAATAATAAAGATGGATTATGTCACCCAACATATTAAGCTAAACAGATCAGTTAACACCCTAAATGATGATACTTCTAAAATATTATTAACAAAGTAATATTAGAAAATCATAAATGATATCATATTTATGTTTGTGGTTCTTGTATAATTTAATAAGAATGGTTTAACTGTTTTACCAATGTTTAATATACCATCGACTAAGTAAAAGCACAAGGTAAGAGTTAATTCTACACTATCTTCATTATCTAAGGTTGTTTTTACATGAGTATATACTAGGACCTCTTTATCATCCACATCCATGATTCATAAAAATATGTTCAAAAGGAATATTTTAATGTTTTATGGAAGGGAATATTTATCTAGAATATAATTTTACATGGTTTAATGATTTAGTCTTCTAAATCATTCTCATTAATTTCCATGTTTTCAAAAGGGTTTTAAAGGATAAATTCATATAGACATGAATGCTTTTAAAATGTTAATACCTTTCAAATGTTTCAATGTTGTATGAGACAAATTGATTCGAAAATGTGTTTAAATGTATTCCTTTTTAAACAATGAGACTATTAAATGTTTTAATGAGTAAGGGATACTTCTCTCAAAAGAGTTTTACAAATCATTATCATATATTTCAACATCCTTTGATGTATTTTAAACTTGTTAGAAGTTGATTTATTATGATACAAATCTTCCATATTGTGTTGAAGGTTTTGTGATATGTTTGACTGTGGATGTGTTATTTTTATACCATTCATTGTTTATGGATAAGGTATTGACATTTATTATGATATTTTTGATATTAATGTTTATGGTATGTTTAATCCTTTTCATATTAGGAATACATATGACTTAGTAAGTGATGGGTGGAGCCCGCTATATCTTCTCAATGCATCAGTTGGTCTCAAGAGGAAAACTAGTGTCTTGGAATAAGGCCTTGACAAAATCATAATTCTTATCTTGGCACGAGGCCTTGATTATGTGGTTATGAAGTCTTTAATTATGCATTCCATCATTATGAAATTAGAAATTTATATTACATGTGATTATTCGACTAGTAGAATATCCACATGAATATGTAAATGGAATTTTTTGATTTATCTTTTCAATATTATTCTGAAGTTTATGTTTAAAAAGATTTTGTTTTAGTTTTATACATTGAATTAAATGTTTATGCTTATTTATTAATTTTTCTATTATATCTTTATTTTTACTGAGAATCCATGCTCACCACTTTCTATGTTTTATTTTTCCAAGGTTGCGATGAAGTATATTATAACATACCTCCATGGATATACTAAGAGATATGAATGTGGTCAATGGAGAAAATATTGTTGTTGTATTTCATTTTATAATTGTTGATGATCCATTCCATCACAGAGTCTAAAGGAATGTAATGGGAAATACCTTGAACCCAAAGTGATATATCCTTTGAAGAAACATCAAAAATTGACAATGGCATGAACCAAGATTCAAATGCTCTTGGGTCGCGCATGTTCCACTAAGGTCACACAAGTATACTTGCACTCCTCCCATTGGTCGCATAGGTGACTTACGTACCTTCTTTGAAATTCGCCCAGGGTGTTCTCCAGCCGTTAAATACCCCCTATGGGCCCCCCATTTCGGGGACCAAAAATTCTAGAAACTCAGATTTGATCTCTCGGCGCCCTTGTCACTTCTCAAAGATTTCGAACACTTCTAATGCAATTTCTTACCTATAATGGTAGATCTTAAGAGGGGGGGGGGGGGTGCCTAAGTGTTCAAACTCATGAACCCTTATGCGCCTAGGTGGCCAGCCCTTAAGGGAAATGGCCACACTTTTGCGCTGCCTTACCCCTTCAACAGAACTTTCACACCACACTTCTGAAAACATCCAAGGATAGTACTAAGGGATTGAGCCAAGCCTCTCCCAAGTTTTACTCTAATGATTTACCGGAACACATGTACACATGTGTCGCGCAAGTACACTTGTGCGACCAGGACTTGCGTTCCCATGTTGGACTTGTGCACCACCTTTTTTTGGGTTCCCCAGCTGCCTATTTTACCTCACTTATGCCTATCCACCTATCCTTTTCAAGATTAAGCCTTCATAATTCTCTAAAAATCCCTTCATGGGATGATTTACTTGCTGGATTCCTTATCAAAAAAGAAATTATGTGGAACATCTCTTAAAACCTAGTCATTTACATATCTTTATATCACTAAGGTCAGAGATTTCATTCATTTAACCTCATCCTTTACAATGAGAGTCCTTAACACGGGCCTCCGTTTCAAGAGTAAGCCCCAGTCCATGTTCCCTAACCTAGGAATCCTTTTCACGAGTATTCCCTAGTCTTAAAGTCTACAAATATGGGCATCCTCCTTAGGAGTAATCCACAAGTCACATAACCTGGGCCTCCTCCTTAAGAGTAAACCCCAGTTCTCAAATCCCTTTAACCTGGGCCTCCTCTTTAAGTGTAAGCCCCAGTCATAATTTCTCTTAACCAATCATAATTTACTTTTGATTTGGGCTTCCTTCTTAGGAGTAAAACCCAATCATAAGTCCCCCCTTAATTTGGGAATCTTCCTCATAAGTAAGCCCCAAGTTAGAGTATCCAAAATCTCCATAAAAGTACATATACCTTTATGGACCTTGTTCCTGGGTTTCTTCCCTAAAGTGAAACCTAATCTTCACCTATTTGGGCAGTCATATATACCTATGTCCCATATCATTTCTTATGATGGCATAATTATTTGGTTGTACCAATATTGCTTGTTTCTCACACTGAGCATGACTCATGTGATCTTAGAGTGTAAAAGTAATTATGACACCTTTCTTTGAACCATCAATTATAAATAAACATCATACTACTTTACTCAAACTACGTGGGTTCTGATTATTTTTCCAAAAATAAAGGATACATAGGTAGCCCATCTGTGGGTGCGATCCCAACTCTGAAATAATCCATGTACTTCTGAATGACAATAAACATCAAGTGCCCCACTTAGTGGATTTAAAACCAGTATGGTCATCACAATGACCAAGAGACTTTTATGTATCGAAGGATACCATTGACTTTGAATCTCTAACAAATACATATAATTCTATATCAATGAAGTACCTCGAATACATATAAAAGATTCTCAAATATCTTACATATCAATCATTGATTGTCAGATCTAAAGGAAAGCTCATTTTATACTTTGTAATGTAATAAGGATTCCCGAACATAAATTAAATCTATAAAGAGAGTCTCAGAGTAGACAATAATTCCTGTGAAAAAGATGTGATGAGTTTGACCTCCCATTCTCTCGACCAATGCATATTCCAAAGCCTTATTAGTCACTAACTAATGAGCACCTACGTTTTGAAAGTAGGTCCAAATGGATATGGAATTTTTTGATGTTTCAGGTTCTACGAAAAAACCTGTTAGAAACCTATTGGAATGTTTGAACGTTTAATCAATGAGGTCTTTCCCAATTCCTGAGGAAACAAGAAAGGGTGAACCCTATGTGAATCCATATCGATGTTATTATGATTTTTTACTTATTTGTTAAGCCCCTATTTAAAACTCAATGAGAGGGCCGAAAAATCAATCTATAACATATGTGTTCATACAAAATATGTAGCAGCAGAACTTATCTTGATTATGATTGTTATATCAAACATGCACTCCTTTCCAAGATCTTCTACATTACATGAATGACTTCACTTAAATTCACACATGTGAATGCCTCTGTTGGCCCGCATGTATGCCCTTAATTCCAGGCTAGCTGTTCTGTCATCAAAAAATAGGCCAGTTGGCAGATTCCATAAGGAATGAAATTAAATTCCTTATACATGCCCAGCCTCACCTTCATGTCATAAGAGTTGAGAGCTAGTGGATAAATTCCACAGAATGCTTGCACTGACATCCTGAAAGATCTTCTGGGAACGTGCACTCTGTTATGTACATTATACATCCTAAAGTGAGTGGCGATCCATCCCCATATATCATGGAATGGTCCCACTATTTTTAAAGGAGATTTACCCATGAAGACATGGAGTAAACTCCTGTGAATATTTTCTAAAATGGGGGTAGCCAACCCAAACATTTTCCCCTCATCCAACTTGCACGCAATAACAAAGGTCCCTCGCCTGACGCCTCCCTTCGAGTCCCTGACTGGTAGAAGATAAACACTGAGCCACAAGGAAAAAAAGTCCACCAGGACAGTCTTCTTTGGGATTCTCTGATTCACCTCATATCCCCAATTTTCAAATTATCCTACTTCTAGGGTCGGCCAAAATGTGACAGGAGTATCCCTATTCTCTGTTTTGGGGCAGGTGGTAGGACGATTGGGACTCTTTTTCAGGGATCCCTTATCCTTCGATCCCTTCTGCTTTGGCTCATTCTCCTGATTCTCAAAAAGAAACATATTCATCCACTCCTCTGGATGAATATACTTTCTAGAATAATTAAGGAGGTATTTGAACTCTTGAGCTTGTGGAAGATTTTCAATAATTCCCGAGCTAAGGCTGGAGTATTATCTGAATAATTCTATTTCACCTTGGGAGGGATGAATTCATCATACATATCACCACAAATTGGAGCCCTTGAAATCTTGTGGAAATCCCATAGACTAATATCTACTTCTCCATGAGTCAGATGGAAAGAATTAGTTTCTGGGCTCCAATGGTTGAGTATCTCCGGAATGAAGTTATCATGTCTGTAAACATATGTTTGCCCAACCCATACGGATTCATATATCACATCTCCTTTCAAATCCTCGAAAAAATCTACATATGTTTGTTGCACCTAGTAGGCCCACATCCAGGTTGGCTTCACACCTCCTCTAGGATGGATGTCCCAGCTCTTCTTCTAGCCTTTGGATTGATCCTTCTGAGAATTTCAGAAGATTGAAGGATAACAATGTGGTTGCAGCTCGGGCTTGTGAGGTTTCAGATATGGTGTACATGGGGTATAATTAACCATATGGGCCTTCTCCACTATTCCAGCATTTAAAAATGCTACTACACCTGAATTATTTGCTGAAGAAATGTGGGTGTAATTCTGAAACCATGAAATTGGAAGATATTTCTTTGCCTCTGGAATGGTATCTTCTCCCAGTCCATAGCCATACAAAGGCACATAAATGCTTTGTGGTAAATCAAGATGATACTTCTTCAGGTACTTAGCCAAATCCGGGAGAGTGCAGTCGTAGACGGTATAGTAATCATGTAGAATTATTCTCATCATATCATCAATTCGCTTTCTAGCCAGTTCATCAGCCATTCTGATTCTCTTGGGAGCCATTGAATATGCACAAAGGTTGAATAAATTAACTCTTAAATGGATTGATTTTTTATACAATTTCTGACGAAACTCTAAAAAAATGGCAAAGGCATTAAGGCGTGAAAGTCTAAATTTGGGGCGCAAGTAAGCATGTGTCGCGCAAGTATGGATGGGTTGGGAATGTTTTTGGTGCGCATGTATCACCTCACAAGTCCAAATACATTGAAAGTATCACAACAATGAAGACATAAGGAAAAATAGAGCAACTTGCGCAGTGAATACAACTTGTGCGAAGAGAGCTATAAATTATGAAATTTGGTGCTTTGCATGAGAAATGGCCACATATATATAGGCCAGGCCGCACCCTTGTGCGCTGACGCCTGCGCGGCTCCACACTTTCGTGCCACAATTTTCACACTCAACAGAACATGCACACCACATGTTCCATGATTTTCTTCTTTTCCTTAGAGTCACATCCTTATTTATTTCGGATCCAACTCTGAGGGGGGACTTTTGTTGATGCTCCTTTCCATCATAAATTCTAAAGGAATGTAAAGGGAAATACCTTGAATCAAAAGTGATTCATCCTTTGAAAAAACCTCGAAAATTGACAAAGGCATGAACCAAGATTCAAATGCACTTGGGTCGCGCATGTTCCACTAAGTTCGTGTAAGTATTCTTGCATGCCACCCATTGGTCACGCATGTGACATGCACGCCTTCTTTGAAATTTTCCCAGGGTCTTCTCCTGACTATAAATACCCCCTGTGGGCCCCCCATTTCCTGGATGAAAAATTCCAGAAACTCAGATTTGAGCTCCCGACGCCCTAGTCTCTTCTCAAAGCTTCCGAACACTTCTAAGGTAATTTATTTCCAATAACGGATGATCTAATGAGGGGGAGAGGCCTATGTGTTGAAACTCATCAACACTTTCACGCCCAGATGGCCAGCCCTTAAGGGAAATTTCCACACTTGCATGCCGCCTTACCCCTTCAATAGAACTTTAACACCACTCTTCTGAAAGCATCCAAGGATAGTACTAAGGGCTTGATCCATGCCTCTCCCAAGTTTTACTCTATGGATTCACTGACGCGCAAGTACCCATGTGTCACGCAAGTATAATTGCACGACCAAGACTTCTGCGCCCATGCAGTACTTGCATGCCACCTTCTTTTTGGGTGCCCTTCCTGCATATTTCACCTCTCTTATGCCTATCCACCTATCCTTTTCAAGATTAAGCCTTCAGAACTCCCTCCAAAGCCATTCATAGCATCATTTCCTTACTAGCTTCCTTATCTGAAAGGAATTATGTGGAACATCTCTTAAAACCTAGTGATTTACATATCTTTGTGTCACTAAGGTCATAGATTTCATTCATTTAACCTCATCCTTTACGATGAGAATCCTTAACCAGGGCCTCCATTTTAGGAGTAAGCCCTAGTCCATGTTCCCTAACCTGGGATTCCTTTTCATGTGTAAGCCCCAGTTTCAAAGACTTCAAATATGGGCATCCTCTAAAGGAGTAAGCCCCAAGTCCCTTAACCTGGGCCTCCTCCATAAGAGTAAACCCCAGTTCTCAAATCCCTTTAACCTGGGCCGCCTCCTTAATAGTAAACCCCTGTCATAGTTCCTCTTAACTAGTCTTAATTTACTTTTGATTTGGGCTTCGTTCTCATGAGTAAAACCCAATCATAAGTCCCTTCCTAATTTGGGATTCTTCCTCAAGAGTTAGCCCCAATTTAGAGTATCCAAAATCTCTATAAAGTACATATACCATTATAAACATTGTTCCTGGGTTTCTTCCCTAATGTGAAACCTAATCTTCACCTATTTGGGTAGTCATATATACCTAAGTCCCATATCATTTCTTATGATGACACAATTGTATAGTTTTACCAATACCTCTTGTTTCTCACATTAAGCATGACTCATGTGAGCTTAGAGTGTAAAACTAATTGTGACACCATTTTTTGAGCCATCAATCATAAATAAACATCATAGTAATTAACTCGAACTATGTGGGTTCTGATTCCTTTAACAAAACAAAGGATACCTTGGTATGCCATCTGTGGGTATGATCCCAACTCTGAAATAATCCATGTCCTTCTGAATGACAATAAATTTCAAGTGCCACACTGAGTGGCCTCAAAACCAGTATGGTCATCACAATGACCAAGATAATTTTATATATTGAAGGATACCATTGACTAAAAATCTCTAACAAATACAAATGATTATCTATCAATGAAGAACCTTGAATACATATAAAAGATTCTATAAATCTCCTACATATCAATCATTTATTGTCAGATATAATGGAAATCTCATTTTATATTTGATAATGTAATAAGGATTCAAAAACAAAACTTAAATCTATAAAGAGAGTCCTGTAGTAGAAAATAATTATCCTCAAAATGATGTGATGAGTCTGACCTCTGATCCTCTCGACAAATGAAAATTCATAAGCCTCATTAGTCACCAACTAATGAGTACCTACCTTTGGAAAGTAGTTCCAAATGGATATGGAATTATTGGATGTTTCCGGTTCTACAAAAAAACCCGTCAGAAACTGATTGGAATGTTTGAACCTTTAATCAAATAGGTCATTCCCAATTCCAGAGTAAAAAATAATATAATGTAACGTTCATGTATGTAATCTATTTTCCAAGATGGAATAAATGATCGGCCCTTCAGGACATGATTCCTTGTAATCATTCCAATGTATTAAAATAATTCACCGACTATGGGTAACTAGAGTCAGATCATTACATCATGTATCAGAGAATGTTTAGTAATAACCTTGGAAACTATATTTAGAAAAACTATGATTAGAGAACACTACCCCATGATATTATTTGAGAATTAGTATAAAAGAACATCCTTGAGTTATGGTAATTTAAAGATTTTGTGTATTTTATAAGCAATACATCCCTGTCTAGATACGAGCAAGTAGAGTCAGATCTGGCACAGATTTACCTAGGAGTAAAAACTCTGAAAAGGAGTTTTGGGCTTAACCCATGGTATCTCAGTACACGACAATGGGCCTTGCAGAACTCTTGGATACTACACTCCAAGGGGATATGTTTTGGATAATTTACATATTCATTATAATCCATTATGCAGGATCAAGGAGTAAATAATTATTCAAAGAAAACATTTTATGATTATATATTATATGCATAATCTTTTTTACTTTAATAGGTATTTTACAGGTATGTAATTATGAATTTTGATTCATAAAACAACCGAGTGTATGCCATTGTTTAGAAATGGCGCCTAGTTTAATGAATGAAAACTCCATCAATATTCATGATCCAAAGATTAAGATGGATCACATCTTTCATTGTTATAATCAAAAATTTAGACTAGAAATAGTCTCCCATGTATTATCATCTTATGAATAAATATTATCATGTGTTAATAATATAAGTAACAAATTCTCTGAGTCCTATGGCTTTGAAGGGAAGAAAGAGAAGAAATTGACGGAAGATAGAATGATAGATAAAGGGAAGATGGGAAAGAAGTATTTTCTCATATATGATAACTATTGAAAGAGTAACCTTGGTAAATACTTGATGGGAATGGAATTTTTTTTAATAGTTTTGAGAAAAAGGATACTAATTACGTTATTTCAAGGGTATGAAAAATTTTTCAAATGTACAATGCTTCGTATTCATGGAGTTGGTATAATACACCAATAAATGTTTAAATCATCATAGTATAGCCAAAATGATGCTATTGGAAAATAATAAAGTTATGATAATTTAAAAGATGAAGCAGAATGATTAGATTTATTATGTTTTTATTAATTTATTGTGTCATTTTAATATTTTATTAATTATGTACATGTTATAATAATTATATAGTAATTAAGGATTTTACTGTATTACTATTTGATTAAGGACTTGTGATTGTGTGGAACCAAGAAAAGTGACTCAATAGCAGGTTATTTTTGAGGAAATATATATGGTTAAGAGAAAGATAAACATTCATATGGTTTTGATACTGACACAATGATTTTGGAATAATATATGATTGATTTGAATAAATTATATTAGATATTCTTGACTTCCTTGAAATTGATTAATGATTTGTATATTCCAACATTTTTAGATATTCCAACATTTATGGATAGAAAGAGTATATCTAGTATTTTATAAGGAACAAGGGAGCATGAATGTTATCAATAATGATTTATGGTCATTTATGGTCTTACAATGTTTTAAATGAATACATGGTGAAGGTAAACACACGTTATTACCTGGAAAAAAGGATCTAAATTTTGTTTACCTTATAAATTTAGGAGTATGAGTTTGGATTGATGTATTATAGATAATACTAAATGTTGGAATTATTTAATTATGAAATTGGACACTAATGTTAAGGTTAAATCATTTGTTGAGATTTTTTTTGGATTGTCATAAAAAGGACAACCTGTAGGTCGGGTGAAAACCAACCGCCTCCGTTAAGGTCGCGAGACCGGAACCCACAACCCAAGGGTGACAAGGGTGCATGGCCTACCAGTGGCCTATGTGATTTCATGGTTTGTATAATGTAATTTGTTTAATATATAACAAATAAATTATAAATTCATTATTTTTGGAACCCTTAATGATTAGGATAAATAGAATATTTTTGAATTCTATAATCTTTTTGAATGAAAGATGAGTTTGTGGTAGTAATTACTCGAAGGATGAAACTTTGGATAGCCTTTATATATAATTTTACAATCTTATTCTATGAATAAATTAACTATTAATCTTTAGATAAGGGATCATAAAACAAAAAAAAAATTATCCTAATACCTTATGTATTATTGAACCAATGGTATTTTATATCCTCATAGATTGATGGATTTGAGGCCCCCAATATTACACTTGTTTGTGATTGATGACCTCAATCACTCACTATAAATATTTACCATTTCACTCAAAATATGTTTCTATAATTTTCACCAATTATATCTTAATTAATATCACAATTTTTTTGTGACTTGTTCATTTCAATTTCCCTCTTATTAAAACTAAATTGTATTAACCAAATTTCTGATGGTGGTTTTTTAAAATTGTATTTTTCTTATTTTTAATGATTAATTTTCGAAGAAAAAACTCAAATTTCGATGACACAATTTATTGAAGCAGGAGGGAATGTAACACCCCACAATTTCATATTATGTTATCTCAATAAAGTAATTCAGTAGCTAGTGTTACACACAACATAGAGTTTGATCGCACCACAACTTACCAAAATAGCCATTCAAAAAGATGTTAAGAATATTATTTACTGAATTTTGAATCTTATATACTCTATAAATTTTTAACACCCATATTATTAAATTATTGGACATAATAGAAGAACAAAATCTTATTTCCAGATAAATGATGTATTTTTCAAAAATGCAATTTTTCCGCCTACTAATGGTGGAAATTTTTTAAATGTAATATCTGACACTTTTATATTAAATTTGAAAAAATAATCTTTATTATTCAAAAGTGGTCCAAAAAAATTGTGTTTGGATAAATTGTGTTTGTTTATTACTTTCATATTTTGATGAATAGTGAAAGATGCTAAATTTTAATTGAATTATTTTAAAAAAAAATTATATTCTTAAATTATACATTTGAATGGTTTTGAAGTGTAATTATATTATATAATTATCATTTAATACAATTTATGTCATTATATGTAATTTAAATTTACATTTGACATAAGAACATTTCAATCTTTTGATAATTTTATCTTCTCAAAAAACCCTTTTTTTGGTAATGACAATTGGAATTAATTGTAAATTTATAAATAAAAAATATATGGATTTAATTTTGTAAAATATACTTCATTATTGAATTTGAAATATCTAAATTAACTTAGGGTGAAATTTTGTTATTTTTTTGAAAACATTTAATTTTTTGAAAAATAGCGAAAACACTGTGTTTTTGTTTAAAATAGATTTTTTAAATAATTATTTATTTTATTTAAAATTATTTGAAGTCAAAATAGATAAATAATACTTATATTAGTTAAATTTAATTTATTAGGGTCATTTTATAATTAAATTAGATGTAAAAAATTTTATTGAATTTTTTTTATTATCTTTTACCCACCTTCTAAGCACATTAGAAAATTGGCATAAAATATAATTTTACCGCTTCTGTGAGTTGAATTTCAAAAATAGGAGAGATATGGTTGACATCAGTAATTAAAATGTGATTCAATATTATGAATGTTTTTTTGGTGAATAGTAACTTTTGACTTTTATTTAACATAGTTAAAAGTAAATAGGGTAATTAAAGGTAAAAATGATTTTATAATTACCGTAACACGTGTACTTATTCTATTGGATAAGTTTAATTTGACCAAACACAACCTTAGGAATAAAATATGATCCTTTAGGTCCATTGGGATTAGATTAGGACATTTATTATTATTTTATTTAAAAAAGAGTTATAAGTGTTAAATTCAATGTTTATTAATTAATCTATTTTCAATATAGTGTTATACATAAGATATATTATACTATAAATTTTCTTTCGAAATATAAAAATGTTTCCAAAAAAATTATATTTGATTTATAATTGGCAGAGATTAAATAATTTAATTTATTTTGTGACATAATGATGATGCAATAATTACCTTTTTAATGAAATATTAAAATAGTGTATATTATAAATAGGGAATTATTTGTAATTTAATAGTATGGATGCCATCCAAAAAATTTCTAGGTTAACATGACATGTAAGGGTTGAATTTATAATTTTATTTTTGTGATAAGGTTGTTAGGACTCTCACTAAAACAAAATACCAAATAGTTTCAAAATTGACCTAACTTAGTTATTCAAAAAAATACTATAATATTGGTTCATATAATATTCATTAAAAATATATGACTTTTTAAAAGGTCTTAAATAATATTATATAGGCCATTAATGAACCACTTGAGGTTCTCTTGGTTGTTTAGAGTAAGTATATTATCCAAATAGTGTAAGAATAAAGCAGACACGATTAAAGATAAAGTATTTATCTAAGATTTAAATATAAAATATAAGGTTAAAATGGAAACCTAAACATGTACAAAATAAAATTGTTGAGATTATTTCGACCCATAACAACCTATTTCTCGAAATAAATTCACTTGGAGCCATTATTAACCGAATATTATTGAATATTAAATTAGTATTTTAATTTTTTCCTAAAGTGACCCTCACCCCTCCTATAAATTGGCACATACCCATCACTAAAAATAATGCCTCAAAAGCAATTTGTCTCAGCCATTCCCAGCCAAAAAATACTCCCAACTTCCCTCATATAAACCTAGAGTACATACTTTATTAATAAAGTCATCCTATGGATCCCTTTTGATCAACTCAATAGGAAACACAAAAAAAGAGGTAATAATTTCACCACACTCTTTCGAGTTATTTTTTTTCTTCCACTTTCTATATAAATGTTATATACATACCAAAATAATAAATCAAGTACCTCATACACTCTGTGATGTTATTTTATATATTGTACAACCATATTTGTTATTCTATCAATCCTATAAATTACAAAGTCACCATACTTGCGTACGTACGACTTACCGTCTCAATGTCATGGTGTAGTTTGTTATTTAAAAACATCATTATATGGATGAGTATAATAGTGAGTATAAATGATGAAAATAATAAATATAACATGTTAATTATTCCATATAAATGATATAACATCCAATTACATATGATTTCACCATCAATATAATGATATTTCTTCCTGTCCATACATACGGATTAAAATCTACATGAACGCGATTAGATTCATTCCACATCATAATAATTCAAGAATAATTTTAATTTTATGAATAAAAATTAATTTTATGTACTTAATATAATTATGTATATGAATCAAATTCATCTTATCCATAATAAACATGGCTTACGTAACCGAGCATATACAAGAAAACCAGATCAGTTAACACCTGAAATGATGATACTACTAAAATATTATCAACAAAAATATATTATAAGATCACATACGATATAATATTAATTTATTTGGTTTTGTATAATTTAATAAAAATTATTTAACTATTTTAAAATAGCTTAATATACCATCGACTA
The DNA here is from genome assembly GCA_963277665.1 of Viscum album. Lineage (NCBI taxonomy): Eukaryota > Viridiplantae > Streptophyta > Magnoliopsida > Santalales > Viscaceae > Viscum > Viscum album. Next base: position 560,621,765 of record OY728138.1, read on the forward strand.
AGGAAAAGTACAAGGTAAGGGTTAATTCTACAATATCTTCACTATCCGAGGTTGTTTTTACGTGATTCTCTTTTGGGACATCATTATCATCCACATCCATGTTTCCTAAAAATACTTTCAAAAGGAATATTTTAAGGTTTTATGGATGGTACTACATAACTAGATCATAATTTTTAATGGTTCAAATATTAATTCTTCTAAATCATTCACACTAATGTCCATGATTTCAAACTGGGTTTAATGGATTTATTTATATGGAATGAATGTTTTTAAATTATTAATTCCTTTTAAATGTTTCAAAATTTTATGGGACACTTTGATTCAAATATTTATTAAAATTTATTCCTTTCTAAATTTTTTGACTTTTAAATGTTTTCATGAAAAGGGATATTTCTCTCGTATAATTCTACAAATCATTTTCATATATGTCAACATCATTTGATGGATTTTATACTGATTTGATGTTGATTTATTTTTATAAAAATCATTCATATTGTATTGATGTTTTGTGATCTGTTTGACTGTGGATGTGTAATTGTTATACCATTCATGGTTTGTGGATAAATTATTGATATTTTTATGCTAGTTTTAATTTGACTGTTTATGTTTTGTTTATTCATTTTCATATGAATATTTCATTGTACTTAGTATGTTATAGGTGGATCCCTATATAACTCCTATATGCATCAGTATGTCACATCATACTATATAGTGTTTTGGCACAAGACCTTGAAAAAATCTTATTTGTATTCCAGGCATGATGCCTTAACTATGTGGTTATGAAGTCTAGCATTATGCATTCCATCATTATGAAATTAGAAATTCATATTACATGTGATTAATCAACTAGTAGAATATCCATGTTAATATGTAAATGGAATTATGGGATTTATCCATTCCATATTATGCAAAAGTTATTTAAACGACTTTTTTTAGTTTTATACATTGCCTAAAATGTATATTATTATTTATGAAAGTTTCTTCTATATTTTTATCCTTACTGATCATCTGAGCTCATCTTTTTCTATACGCTATTTTTACTAGGATGCAAAGAAGTATATTATTACTGACCTGTAGGAGTAGTCTATGAGATATGAATGTGGTCAATAGAGACAATGTTGTTATTGTTTTTCATTTTATAATGTAATGTAACGTTCATGTATGTAATATATTTTCCAAGACTGCTAAAATGATCAGTCCTTTGAGACATGATCCCTTTTAATCATGCCAATGTATAAAAATAATGTGCTGACTTTGGGTAACTAGGGTCGGGGCGTTTAATATATTTCTCTATGAATTCAGAGACATTACTTTTCTAGGAGTAATAATCCTTTAAAATTTTGCAGAATTTGATGATATTATAATTATGAGATAAAAATAGATATATAGTGATTAATATTCAATGTTAACAGGTCTTTATTTCTAAAAGATTATGTTGCGATATTTTAGGACAAATTAAAAAATTTGGAAGAACTTTTTTTACTAATTAATGTTTATAAGGGATTATGGATTTTGATTACCATGTTTATAATGATGTTTTAGGATTGTTTATTCCAAATTAATTATCAAAGAAAAAATTATACATAAACTGTTTTCCAAAATATTAATTTTAGAATGAAATGATATCTATTTTTTCTTAAATAGATGAGATGATTATGGATGACATTTTGTGAATTTATTCATTTTTACCGAATGAATAAAAAATATATAGTGTATGAATTATTTATTATTTATTTTTATGTTTTTATATGTTTTTTCAGAGTTATAAATTCTATATATAGAAACGCAAACAAAAATCAGTATTGATACGCCAGATGATGTAAATTGAATTGAAATATTATTTATATTCAATTTTTTCTATTATTGTTAGTATTAGTAAATATTATAATATGAACAAGGATAAATAATTTTTTGTTGTTATATTTATGATATTTTGTACTATTAATGTTTAAAATTAATATGAATTATACTTAGGATCAATTACAGAATTTTACTCCTTAACTTTTCATTTTTAGAGGAATATTTATATATTATCAGTTCCTAAAGGATAGTTTATTAAAACAATTCACTAGAAATATTATCACCAATACCACTCATCTATATATATATATATATATATATGTTTCTTCTAATTAATTTTGGTTCAGTTTCTTCAAAATACACTTTTTGTGGAGTAAGTGTCAAATACTTTTACATAGTTTTTTGGTCCATGATAAATGAATCTAAAGGCATTGTAACATCATTTTGGTACTATGTGAAAATATCTTATAATCATATGGAAGATCCACAAGAAATTAATCAATTTTAAATTCCATAAGCTAAAATTGGGTGTTTGTATAGTGGGATGTGGTATGTTTTATGGCCTTGAACCACTAAACATACATCCTTCTTTCACAATATATATTTATTTTTTCAATATTTATCGAATTAATATAAGAAGGAATGAGTCATTAAAATAAAGGATATTTTTAATTTGGTGAAATTATGAAATATACTAGATTAAGATACTCTTGAATATATGACTAATTAATAGTAACAATAAAACTCTATGTCCTAGGATACCTAGATTGTGTTGTGGAAGAACTAACCTAAATAATTTAACCCTATAACCTGGAGACTATTGACTAGTAATGAGGAATTATAATCGATAACTCAGATACTCTACCTTTGACATCCTGAAAAATAATATTAGATTTATAACCCATTTTTAGAATAAAATCCTAATAAAAAATAAAATTTGTTTCTTTTACCAAATAGAAATCATTAATAAAATATATAGAAACATGTGATATCATATTGAACCCATGTAGGTTATATATATATAAACTTACACAAATCATGGGTGATTTAACAATGAGTTCATCATATATATAATTTATATAATGAAAAAAAATGTGGTTAAAAAACTATCACCTAGTCCTCACCGTGGTACCATATCTGTAACCATGTCATAATAATCAATCCTGATCAAAGGTATAAAAACATGTTTTTTAATTTTTTATCAGACATATGGCCTAAAAAACCAATGAGGTACACATACATGTTCTGAGAGAAACACTCGATAAAGAACCAACAATGGGATATATAATATATTTTATAATATATTATGAGATTATATGTATAATAAATTAATAAAATAATAACTATCAAAATTTATGAAACATGGTAAATTCATCATGTACTTACTAGGACACCCCAATGCTCAACTATGTGTACATCATCCAGTACTGTTGAATCACATTAGATATAATATATTATATCAAACCTGGTTTTGTTCACTCATATTGGTCTATATTAATGGGTAATTTGTTCCTCTGAATCATGGAATATGTTTTATAACAACTCAATTCATAATGGAGTAATAGTGAATTTGATCATGGAAGAGGGAGTGTAAAAATATAATTTCCCAAGAAGTAATGATTATTGGGATTTAAAAAAAGGTAAATAAGATACCAAATTTCTTCAAAATTTAATATTACATCAGGAATATAGTAGAAGGAGTATAAATACTAAGTTCCCTTGAATGTAACATCACGTCGATAATTCAAGCTCATTGTTACCACAAGGAATCTGGGAAGCCATTGGAAGGTAAGAAGATCCTAAAAAAATGAAGAATCATAACCATATCAGTATAAATTATATTATCAAATATTAGAAACATATAACACATACATGCTTTCATCTTATACTCAATCCACCACTTCCCCTTAGCATGTAACCAAAAAATGATACACATATAAATTCTAAATCATATACAAAGGCTATTTCATCCCTTATATATCATAACAAAAAAAATATAACTTCTTAATAACATAGAGTTCTATATGGTATAACATATATATATATATAACTGAATGAAAAATAGAAATTTGATTATGCTAATTAATTACATGATTATAAAAGAATAACTAACACACTCAATATCTAAGTATGTAACCAAAATCTTCTCTCCATGATATAAACCTAACAAAAATCATCTATATAGAGATCAAAATTTTTATAGTACATTAAAAAAAATATTGACATGCACTAAAAACATACAAAGGATCATTTATATGATAATTTATTCACATATATATGGCAATAACCATTACTAATTAAATACATCAACCACATTGAAACATGACAGTCATCATTCTTACCAAGAAACATTATGATTAAAACCGATTGATTATGCCTTAATACCCTCAGTACCACATTCATTAACACTATCACATTCTTAATGATAAAATCCTATGGGAGGGACCATTATCAAAATAAACCTTGAGGAAATCCATAAAATGATATAGTTACTCTAATGTATCATGTCTTATAAGGCTTCTGAATTTTAATATAAAGAATAAAATTATCCCATTAAAGATAATTTAAAAAAACCTAAAATTTTAATCCTTCAATTAACCATCCATTATGATGAATACATATGTCAAACTCTTCTCACTGGCTCATAGAAGCTTAACCTTTATTTGTTTAAATTTATCTCAATCTCCGAGCCCCTTTTGGGGCTATCATGATTAAATAGTTCACAAAACCTAAGGATACTTAGATTATATAAGATCATGGAATCACTTAAAATTTAGTACATTTTCTTCTCTAATTATAAGAGACTATAGAAAATTTATTTCCTAAATCAAAATTCTCTAGACCTATGTTTCAGTATCAATAACTTGACGCCCCATGCATGCATGAAACACCAAACATAAACTAGACAACATATTTACTAATATGTAAGATAACAAAAACAACTTTCTTATATGATATATTGTGTGAAACAGTGTTTGATAAATCTACCTAGTTCGTGTAATGATTAATTAATTAGTAAAAATTCCAATATTGGGGGGGTGGGGGTTTCTCATCCACTAAAGAAATGAATGTAACAATAAATATTGACATTAGGGTTATATTATCGTTAAAATTTTAGGTAACATATAATAAAGGGATCAATGATTTTGTTAGAGTTAGAGTTCAATTATAGTTTACAAGATTTATTAATGGAAAAAATGTTTGATGGAGGCGCTAGGGTTAGATGAGTGATGAAATAGGAGGAGTAGTGTTTTTAATATTTTACATAAAAACATTATCTATGGTTTTTTAAGAATAATGTAGAAATATTGTAGATACTTGATGAAACTTGTTGGATGTCCAGTTGACCCCCAGAAAACTAAAGTCCTTCAACCTTTCTTTTGATGCAATACTTCTAAAAAATCCCACTTCTATCCATAATGGTTTGTGTAGAACCCTATTAGGAACATATTGGTGTTATAATAAACTATATGAATGGGTGTTTCTTATGCCACTGGTATACAAAATCAACATAGATCCTATAAATACACCCTCGCTTCTAAAACATAAATTGAAACATTGACTACATTCTTAATTATTCAAGATTCATAGCCCAAACTATAAAGTCAAATTCCCACATTTTATTCAATTAATGTTTAAAAAATAATCCAGTTATAACAAACCATAATGACAAGAACTATAACAATATCATCTAATAAATATTGAAACCCTTATTTGAGAATATTCTGAACAAGATATTTTGTTATTATTAGTCCATTATGTAATACATGGGAAAATAATGTCTTCATAGTTGCAAAAAAACTCAAAAACTACATGATCAAGGATAGAAGTAAATTATTTTTCAAGAGATTATAACTATATTGGTCTACATTATATAATTTTTGAATCTCCCATCAAAATATACACAAATAGAAGATGAGATTAATAATATAAAACATTAAAAACAACACTTTACATATATTGATAATGAATAGAATAATTTAATATCCTTTTATTTAGATATTAAAAAATAATCCTAAGATTTATTTTCATAAAAAACGATTGAAAATTATATGTGAAAATAGTAAAATTTGATTCAATTTTAGAAAAATAAAAAATAATCCTCTTATAATATCATAAAAAAAAACAAATGACTATAATACATTATTCCTAGCCACCCTAGAGACAACATTATTAATCATTAATGACTCCATTGAAACAACCTACTGAGAAAAATCGTGGACTATAAATTTTTTATATTAAATAAAAAACATTCAATAGAATATCATAATATATAACTGGTGTTGATGATGAATTAAAAAATTCTTATTCAAATACATTCAATTACCTTACTCTAACCTTGAACAGACCATGATATCACAAATAAGAACTATCAAAATCTTATTGATGTAAGGATAGAACTCCCAATGCAACATTACCACAAAAAACATGGGAAAATTCATAATTATAAAGGATATAACTATGATCTCACAATCTCATACTATCATCAAATCACTATCATCATAATAATCATCTTCTTTCACCATCGTATGATAATATCCCAAACTAAGATATGCCCTTAGAAACCACCTAGATCCTATTAATATATAAAATAATTTATTAATGCTTGATAAAGGATATTAGTTATTAACTTTTTTTCTATTCCAAAAATAAATAATCAATGGAAAACCTCAATCAACTATCTATACTGTTGAAAAAAATAACTTGATATTTCTAGGAACATGTAATATGATTAATTATAAACCAATATAAAAATAAAAATATTTAATTTTTAACTCCAAAATAACCAACTAAACTATATTTTAAGGGGAAATAAAAGAATTATAATCACATGGTTAAAATATTATATAAAATTCAATTTATAAATGAGGTTTATAATATATATTATCTTTTAGGAAAAAATTATTTATTTCCCCAAAAACAATAAGAAATTACTCCATCTATTTTCCCATTATAATCATCATCAAAAAAAAATATGATGTTATTGTATGTACACATTAATAATTTATTACATTATCCTACTTATGACATAAAATCACAATATATCATTCTATATTAATAAAAAATAACACAAAATATCTAGAAATACATAATCAATTATAGAAAATACTACTGATCTATTATAAGAATAAATTTAATTAAGTATGTATAATAGGAAATACTCATAAAAATTATCAATATCTTTAAATCATCAAATTTAAAAAATGAAAAACGTCAAAAAACCATGCTTAAAATCCCAGGGGGTTTATGAAACTATGGATCAATGGATCCTGTTTACATTAGTCACATAACATGATGATATGAATAAGTAATAAAATACTAGGAAGAGAAATTTTATTTTAATAAGTAATCCATGTTTGGATTGTGATATATACTATCTCATATGGAATTTGGTCACTCTAGGGAAGGATAATATATTTCATAAATTATTCCAAATGCATCTCATTTACTTTTTCATCCAAAATATATATTTTAACATTAGACCCACTATACTAAATTTACATGGGGGAAAAGGAATGTATAAATTTGAAACATTTATGGGTGATATTTATATTTAAAATTAGTCCCTTTTTCTTATTTATAGTATATTTTTAATCGGAGGTGGAATTTTAGGAGTTAAGAATATAAGGGGTGATGTGTAAAGACCAAAGTATTTTTTGGTTTTGAAAATACGAGAAAGAATTATTTTTTATATGTTTAGTTATTATGATGGGTAAAATGAAAATTTCTCCACGAATAAAATCCCAAAATATTTTTCTAATGATTTCATTGGTCTTAGAATGGGATGTTAACTCTAGGGTCGTCATATGGATATTTTTCATATCAGTGGTACCTTTTCATATTAAATTAATATTTATAAAATAAATAAATATTTAATTTTTTATATAATGTTATAAATCACCTAAATAGAAATTTAAATTAAATATTATTACAATTTTTTTGAGTTCAAAATATGTTGTTTTACCAATTTGGTGTATAAACAAAGCTTGGGTTCTGTGTCCCAAGACAAAACATTAATTTGGTGTTATATTCTATTTCAATTTTTATTTAATTTTTTATCATACATCCCATTATGTATATCCCTAATTTTTATGTTACGTGGTCAAATAATTAGATTTTAACTCATGTCAAACCAATTAATGGTGGGTGAGATGGATAAATTTCACATAGAATCTCGATAGGGGCCAAATTGAGTTGTAGTAGCTGCTGAGTGTGAGTTTAAATATGATGCATGGATAATTCATAATGGAATAGGAAAAATATTTTGATTTGGAAACTTTTACCATTATTTCATTATATTTATTTTTTATTATATGTTATGAGTTGATGAGACTTAGTGAAGGGATGTATTATAGTTTTTCTTTTGAAAAAATTATTAAATTTATTGAACTATTAATAGTAAGTCATGTTTTTTTTGAAAAAATATTTTTTTTGTTGGACATATGATACTAAAATGGATCATCATATGAATAATAATGAATAATAATAATTATTCGGTTGTAGACAAACTTTATAGAGGGTAACACAAAAGGGTGATAGTGTGTCACCCCCGTGCAGGTGGCCTACTAGAGGGTAATAGTCATTTAGCCTTAAATAGGGATGTTTTTGTATGGATAACTATATGATACACTTATATAAAAATGGATATATAAATTTTACCTCCAATTACTTTTTTACGGAGGTAACTATAAGGATAATAATTATTACATTTATGCTGGTACCCCTCTGTGCCCGTTTCATGCATATGGGTATGAAAAAGTGGAATTATTTAAAAAATATATTTTATTCATGTTTTTATTATATGGTTATTTTACATATTCAAAATGTATTTTTGGGTGTTTTAACCATTAATTTTATAATATAATATAATTTTTGGAAATAATTATAAATTAAGTTTTGAAATTATTATAAATTAATTAATGTAATATACATGGTTTTAAAAACTCATATTGGTGGAAAATGGATGTTATAGCTTTGAATGATATTTTGATAGACATGGGTGAGAAAAGGAACTAAAAAATTAGTCTCTAAAAGAAATTTAATAATTCTATGATTTATTTAGTCCCATAATCACACCATACAATTTATGGTTTTCTTATATGTAATTATTATGTTACTTTACCAGGTAGAGTGATGATCATTTTTTTAAAAAAACAATTAAACAAAATGTATGATGTTCCAAGCACTATGTTGATTTACTTTTCATTATATTGATTCCATGAATTCCAATGGAGAGGGGATGGGCTATAATTATTTTCCTTAAGATGGAGTGGACCCTGAGAATGTTTACCAAAATTCCTGTAGCAATGGGGAGTGATATACTAGGGACATTCAATATTGGGTATCACCTAAGAACTTGGTGGTAGGTCATTATGAACAAGATATTCCTCAAATCCTTGACTGAAATAATTTGAGAGTGGGGTTAGTGTTTCGTATCCTCTAGTGTGATGGAAATCATTCTAGTACACCATGTGAAGATTTATTTTATATTGGAAATGAGTTGAATAACCAAAGGTAATATTATGCAGTGAGGGGAGCCTTATGCCATCACTTAAGATTAATGCCAAATTAAATTATCCTATTAGGATAATGAATCTATGAAATGATCATTGTATGGTTGAGGAAAACTATTCCATATGATATTGGTTCATGTACCAAATGTTTTCATTATGATGGTGGAGCCAGTGGAGGGTGTATTTACTACAACATAGAATATGCTACCTAGATTGGTGACCTAATATTGTGTGACCCTGGATTATTTTAGTGGAAATAAGTTTTTATCCAGGTTCGGAAAGAGGATTCCTCAAATGTGAAATTTTATGTGTGTATTGGAGGGGTGAATCTACACCATTGAGATCCATTTAATGTGAATTTTTTCTATTATAGTGTAAGTAAAACAATTAGTTCGTAGATCATATTCTTCTATGTTGGGTATTATTTTCCCTAATATTTCATGATAATGTGCTTCCAAGGTTGGTAGTGTCCATCCAAGGGTGTCTATATGATATGTACAAAAAATTATGGAGAGTCTACCCCTAGCTTATAGATGACAATATAATTGTTTCATGGGATGGTATATTTATATTGTTGAGTTCATGTTGAGGGTATTTATATTTCCATGGTGTTTTTCACATACATACTTGGGTTCCAGATTAGTGTTTCCTTTCTTAAATACACTCCGACACTAGCTGGAGTAGTTATGGATGATTCTGAGTGGCATGTCAGAACCCACAGATTGACAATATGATTTATTTATGTTGTACTATTTTTCTAAGAATATCTAATGTGAATACCTAGTATTTACTTATATTGTTGGGGATAAGCTTTATGGTTGCCTATGGAGTTACACTCAAAAATATTTTTGGTTTCAGATGACACTTGGGTACCATAGATGTTCTCAATATTCACTAGTTCTGTTAGGGAAGTTATCTAGGACTGGATCAACATACATGATTGTCTAGATGGAGTCAATATATGGATATAATGAGGCTTCAGAATCATTGTATAGATTACTTTATTTTATTATTTGGTTTATCATGTATATGGTTATAGATCAATTGGAGATTAGTATAGATATATACTAGTTTGACCATGTGTATTCATTCACAATACATTTGATATAGCATGTTATGTTTTATTGCTTAAGTGTACTCATATAATTTATTTTAGATGAAGTTTTTTTATCTTCTCCATTATTTTACTCTGATATGAGGGTATAGTGTCCCAATGATAACACCCTAGATATTCACTATGGGGATATAACATCTGATATACGGGGAGGTATGTCTATTGTATCCTGGAGAACTCTTCAAATGATTATACATTAAACCAGTTCAGGATGTCAAAATATGGTATTAGAAATTTTTTTAATGTCTTAATATTTTTCGGTATGGTTGAAAAGGTAATTTGGAATTGGTTGGATGTCCTAATTTACAGTGTACTAGTTTTTCATGGACAATATTCCCATAAAATCCCATGTTCTGATGGATAAGGGATTTCTACTCCACGTTTTCACTTTTATGGTTGTTTTATTTCACCTAGTGTTATACACGTTGGTTTTGGAATTATTATTTATGGATTTGTTTAGTCTTATAGAACATTGTAAATATGTACATTTACATGAATATTTCTAGGAATATAGGACTCTCTTGGAATTAATGTACAAGTTTTTGATTTATGACACAAATAGTATGGGTTATGTTGTTTATAATTTAAATAACTTATATATATTTTTACCATTTAACTTTTTGGTGGGGTTATACTCAGTTGAATAATGATTTATATTCTATAAATATAGTTCATGCTGATTATAGAGAGGGTTACTACTTGATATAGACTACAGAATACCTATTTAATTGGATTTATAGTGAACATTAGTGGGATAGTATAGGCACATGGTTCTATGGTATTTTCTTCAAAATAAAAAGGTTCAGTTACACAAAGTGTCAAAAACATGATATATAGGGTATTAATATATCGATTATTAGTGTATTTCTACACAAAAAAACCTTCTTACAATAAAAATCTCAACACAAATCTTCTGAGGTTGATATGTTTATATATATATATATATATTAATGGATGATATTGAGTTCCTTGAGGTGTTAGTTTTGTATTATGATGCACGGTGAGGAACTTTTCACTAGAGGTCCAATGTCTTGGATGGTTATGACTGATGTACAAACATTTGATAACCCTATAGGGTATGAGGGAATTTGAGTTACCTTGTGTGGTTGAGATGGTAATAGGGATATTACTCATGATATATGACTTTTGTGAGAAATATTATTTACATGCTAGGTGAGGGAGACAAGTTATATTTAGATGTAGAGTATGATATAGGTTATATTAATGACTTTATTTAATTGTAGAATGAATTAATTCTATTTTTTATGAGGTATGATATAATAGGGTTTCTCGAGATATTGGTAATCATAGGCATGTGATTCCCCTTAAATACATAAATCATGGGTAGATGTTTGGAGTTTTGTAACTGGTTAATGATATGTAATATTTTGTGTAAGGATTTAGGAATGGTTATACATTGGAATTATAAGGGAAAAAATTCTATGTGGTATGCATTTTGGTATAAATGGCTGGTTTCAATGTTCATGACTAGTATGATTATTGGATCCAATTATTTTAGGTATAGTTCTTATAAAGGAATTTGATCAGGATCTTATATGGATGAATGCAAAATGGTTAGAGTGTGGGTAGATGTTTTGTATTTTCTAGATGATTACTAGGGTGGTAGTTCTTTGGGATTGAGAAAATTGACCTGTAGTAAGAAGGATCATCTATTTTGTTGATTGTTCTTTGCTTCAATGAATTGTAATTCATAAGATAATATGTGAGGATCTATGATAGGGTGTTACATGACTATATAACCACATGTTTTAGTTGAGAATGAGGTATTACATTGTACTTACATTCGGTACCTACTAGACATTGATTCAGTTAGTGGTTGTGTGTGAATTGAGGACTGATGGGCTTGATGAGACAACTGTAGGAATATTTATTTATGTCATTGAAGAGATTTACATATGTCCATTTTATGAAAGGTGACATCAGAAATGGATGGGGGTACTGTGGTGTTGTTAACCAATATTTATTTTATTACATAGGAATTTAGAAGGTTCTTATAATTCCTAATGATAACTGAAATCTTTGTTAGGATGGAACCTTTAGTGGTTCCAATTGATGAGTTTTAATAGTGATTACCTAAGGGGGTCACTATTTTATTTTGGAGGGTGTATCCCTCGTAATGGGTGATATTTGAGATATGATGATGGTTATGTTCTAAGCGAGTTAGGAATGGTTAGTGTTAAGTTTTTCTATTGGATTTTCGGTATGAGTAGGATAGTAATTTCAAATACATATATATCGTAATGGATAACAAATGGTAGATAGAGGTGTGAAACTCATGATGAAATGGTCAAGGGGGGGATTAGAGAATTTTAATGATTATTTGTATGGCTGCATGGAGCTTATGTTCATAAAAATATTATTTTATATGGTTCCCTAGTAGATACCCGATATTTGATTTAAATTTTATATTAAATGGAGTCCGATCATTAACAATAGAATAGATATATAATTTCATATGGTTATAAGATGATTTTTATTAAAAATGCATTGGGGTTTTTGGGTGCAGTATAATAATGAATTTAAAATGTTATGGATTCAACCATATAATTACACAAAAATTAAATATCAACCACCAGTGTTTATTTTTGGATGATATTATAATTACATTAGCGATTTAACCATCTTTACAAGGCCATGATACAATGAATTCACAGGTGTGGTTATGTGTTTTCATGGATGATCGGCTAGAGGAGGGTCACCTGATGTTTAAATAATTATCTGGATGTAGTTAAATGGAAACAATGCCACATTGGTTGATGGAAAACTATAAATGCATTTCAATAGGAAATTCCAATGAAGGTATCTCTATAGTTCCAAATCATCTCTTATTTTCATAGACATATGTTTGGAAGTTCCAAAAGAATGAGGAATATTCAAATGAAAATAATGTGGTCTATTGAGATATAAAGTTGTGGGTGAGCATCGTCTTGGTATATACAATGATGGTGGGAGAGAAGTTGATGATTATTATGGATAACACGCCTTATGATTGATGTTTCATAATGGACGATCGGTCAGTGTTCTCATGTAGTACACGATACATTGGATTTGAATTTTTGATTGAATTATGTTTAAATTTGTTGTAATAGGACTAGTAGGGCTTCTCATGTTTGATTATTGTTATGTTGTTAATATTACAAAGACCCGTGTCATTTAGGATTGTGAAAATGAGGGTAAATTCAATATTTTCGGATCTTGAGTTATTCATAAAATTAAAATGGGAAATTCCACTAAAATGCCTTCCCATAATATTTTCCCGATGATTTCATTAATATTATAATGATGTGTTTATCGATGGGATATAATATGTTGAGATTTAAATATGGTGGGGTTTTTTATAATATATTATTATTTATTAAATTATAAATAGCTATTTAATTAACATAAATGATGAAATCTCCTAAACGATGTCCCATATAAATGTTCTAAATTCATATTTCTGACCGGAATGGTTAGTTTTATAAATGTGAGGTATAAACTATGATCAAGATCTATGTCTTAGTTTAGGAATTTCAATGGGTGTAATATTTAGTTTTAATTTTGGTTTTAATTTCATTAATAGAATCAAAAATATATATATCCCTCATTATCACAAGAGAGTATAGAATACAATACCTATAATCCATGTTATGCTAAGTGATTATTTAGTGATTGTGTGATGTGATTTTACTATGAAGCTAAATCAAAACCTAATTGATGTGTAACGATCATTTAGAATAGGCTGAGGTTTGACGTTTTAGTTACTCACCATGATTTGTGCTGATTATATTTATATCTAATGGTTTCTAAATGTTTAATAATTATATATATTTATTATCAGATGTGATTTTTTTGGGTTTGTATGAGGAACAATGTAGAGTGATTTGTGGTGAAACATGTGTTGATTTTAATAACTATTAGTAGTTGTTCGTGTTTTTTAAGATGTTTTATTTTTTCTAATGTGTGTATGTTTCTAAAAAATAGTATAATTTGAATATTACATAAATAAGTAGTTTAGTGTTATAGACTAAAATTTCATAGAGGCTAATATAAATGTATTATTTTTTAATTTTTAGTCACAGTATGGAGTAAGGGAAACATAGTGGCACCCTTACGTTTGGGGGCCTACGTAATGGTAGACGTTTTTACACTTATGTAGGGAGGGGTATATAATGGCAACTACAAGTTAACTTTATACATGGAATGCTGCATAATTGTAACCACCAATTTATCTTATTTAGGTATAGATGTGAAAATGTAACCTACAATAACCTTATCCTGGTACCCACTATCAATAGTGTCCTGTGTAAGGGTATAAAATAGTAAAAATATAACAAAAAATAACTTTTTTCACGTTTTCCTGAATATTGGGGTTAAAAAATTGTAGATTTGGTAGTTTAAACCATTAATTATCCCATAAAAATTAATGTTGGAATTGATTATGAAATATATCATGAAATTATTTTAAAATTAATTAATGATTTTTTTTTGATTTAGGGCCTCAAATTGATGGATGATGATCATTTGGGATGTGTGTGAGATTGGTTGGGACTATGAAGAGTATAACTGATGGAAATGAGTTTATAAAAGGTATTTACTCCATATATGATGTAGGTGGTCCATTGGCCATACCCTATGGTCATTGATTTTTTTACATGTATATGATATGTTCTCTCTACAATAAGGTTTTTCCACATTTTAATTTAATAAATTCTATCTGAAATTATTTTTTAAAAAATATGTAAACATTGTTAACAGAAATGAAGGCCTCTTATTCATTGGCATCATTCCTCATCCATCACTATCTGAGGAATTAAATGAAAATTTATTCCTTGACATGTAGAATACAATGAGATATATTTCCTTAGTTCCCTGGGTAGAGAGAAGTGATAGACCATACATGGTTAACCATAGGCAACACCTTAGATTCCAAGGGTAAATCATGATGGAATTTGGTTACAATTAATCCTTGTTCTACGTCATTAGTGAGTGGGGAACGTGTTTCTTCCAATACAGTATGGGAGCTCCCATGTGGTTCCACCCTAGGAAGATTTACTATTGATTGGGCATTAGAAGACAAAATCAGTATGACATTGGGAAGTCCCTTACGTCTAGCATGACATTAAACTGTACAGAAGTCCCTTACGTCCAACATGACATTAAACTGTATCGTCCTAACTACATGACGCTAAACTGTACAGAAGTCCCTTACGTCAAGCATGACCTTAAACTACACAATCCATGGTCCATGCATATGACCCTAAACTATTCGCACTTTCATCCAACATGATGTTAAACTATGAAAAAATCCCTAATACGTCCAACATAACGTTAAATGGTGTACTCTTTTGTCCTTACTGCATGACATTAAACAACACCGTCATCTTTTTGTCCAACATGACTTTAAATTGTATTGTCTCCATCGTCCTAACTGCATGATGCTAAATTGAACAAAATGTCCTTTGATACATCCTACATGACATTAAACTGTAATTTGTCCCTGCTACATGACACTAAACTGTGCAGCACCAATAGTCCTAACTGCAATACTTCAAACTGCATAGTCCGTTTATATGTCCTACATGACATTAAACTGTGTATTGTTAAGGTTGTTATTACCTCTTGTTTCTCACACTGAGTATGAATCATGTGAGCTTAGAGAAAATTTCAACCATAACACTCTCTTTGGGCCGCTAACCATATAAAAGTCCCAACATCATTTTTTAGGTCGTTGTCCCCAATAACAACTTTATCATTAATTCATTCTTTAATTGACCTACGTAGACTTTGATCTTTGTCTTCCAGGCTGGGTACGTAGGAAACCTCCCAAGGTTCAAGCCCAAAACCAATCTCTTCACATCTGTTCACCTCCATCTCATACAATGTTGATTCGTGAAACCACCCCTAGAATCAATATCATTACATAGGTTCACTTTCGTCCTTGTTATACAATGTTAAACTATACAACACTTTTGTCCAGTATGACAATAAACTACAATATTCTTTGATACCCTCACCTAAGAGGGAACCATTCTTACATTGATTTTTCAATCATGTTTCATTTCAAAGACTACGTGCATACATGGCCATTCCCAAACCTTTTATCTTGGTTTAATCCATCATTGTACTAAAGTCCCCTTTTACCCATTACATGTACGAACCAAATTTGTACAGAGGGTATTTATAGAACTACGTGGGCTTGATTCCCATCCTTATGGGTTACGTAGGAATGTTCGAGTGTCCCTTGAATCTAACCCCAACTCTTTTGGGACTAACCCCAAATTCCACTTACAGTCCCTTGGCTAAAAAGCCCCCATGAAAACACACACTGTGTATTTCTCACAATGGTCTAAGCTCTATGACCCTAAACTGAGATCTCTAATCCTTTTTTCCCACATGACGTTAAACTGTCGTTCAAGAACTGCGTGTGGATTGATTCCCATCCTTATGGGATACATAGTGAAGTCCAACATTTCCATTCAGAACCCATCCACAACATGATTATGGTTAGCATTGATCTGTGTATCTTTGTATACATTGGAAAATACCCATATTTATGTGTCATAATCATAACCTTATATATTTTCAGATCTTCATAACCCTTTTCATGATTTTTAGTCACAAAAAATTCAAATTTCTGAGAGTTCTTTTACCTGTCTGTGCAGCACGTGCTCTTAGGAGGCCTTGCATAAACAATACACATAACAGACTTGTCAGCCAAAATATTCTATTATTTGACTTTGTAGGCAATGTCCTTAGGTGGCACTACATAATTCAAGCCCCTAATGGGTTTGTCGGATACTGGTAACTTCATTCTTAGGAAGAAAGCCTCTTTTGTCCTTATTGGTCTTAAATGACAGTATGTAGGGATCTGCAAAAAATAACCATCGTTAACATATTTGTCCCATATCCTTTTTCATGATCTTAATGTATTCAAGTCTATGGCTTATATTCTCCTTCCCTACATTTGGGTCAGACTTTCGTAGGAGTGATATCCATCCAGTTCTTCAATAATCTTGTTTGGAAATATCTTCTCCATATTCAGGTACCTCTTTCCATAAAGAAAACTCTATACTTTGGAAAATTTGAATGTCCACAAACTTTCACTGGATTTTTAGCACTAGGAATGTAAAATTCAGAGAGTATTTTTGCCTGACTATGCAGTACGTTCCCTTAGGAGGCCTTGCATAAACAGTCTATATAACAAATTTTTTATCCAAAAGATGATATTTATTTGACTATGCAGCAAATTCCCTTAGGTGGCCCTGCATAATTCAACCACATAATGGGTTTGTTAAATAATAGTAACTTCATTCATGAAAACTACTTCTTCTGATGCCTTTTAGCTCTTTTTCATATCATTCCTCGGATTCAAATATTCTTAAGCCATAGTTAACATATTTTTCCCTCATACTTGAGTATGGTAATATGTTTTCAGATAAATTTTCAAAGAATTGAGTCGATTCTAATTCATTTGTTCAAAGCTATTTTCGACCTTAAACATTAGCCTCTGTATGTCTGACGTTCATGACTTTAAACTTCCCACAAAAGACAAAGGAACTCTGAATAAAAGTCATGTTCTATCTCAGTAAACATACATTTTGTATGATTTAGGTAATATTGAGAAATTAAAATATTCAAATTTTGTAGGGTTATTTATAATAATACTAGTAAAAATCAAACTATGCTTACTAGGACCATTGGTCTCGGTAAAAATTAATGCAGGTAGCAGGAAAATAGGTGCACATATGATTGGAGATAAAAGTGCTTTTCATTGACACATATGAGATAGAAGGACATCCACAAACTGGAGTCTCTTCTCTTTTTCAATAATTACAAGATGCTTTCAACATAACTCCTCATTTGATTTACGGTATCCCGAGCTTCATCAGCAACCACCTAGAATTCATTCATTCAATTGGATACAATAAGAGATGGAATGATACCGGCTCTTCTTGGAACAATTGTAAAAGGATGTTCTTGAGTGCGGTTTGAGAAAATTTTCTACTGATCAAATAGTGACTCTGTTTCTGTCCAAGAGAATTAAAAGATGGATACATGAATTTGAGAATGGAGCATTGGAAGTAAAGATCCATTTGGAGAGAGTACTCTTTTCAGATATTTCTCTAATACCATGTTTGTCTTATCTCCACCAACCAGCAGCGGAAAACATTTCATCCAATGGGTTTTCCATTTTCATATCTGCAAGGAAATGACATGGAAGGAAAATTTGAAATTTCACACCACTGCTGCTCTTAATGCACAACATAAACGAAATAGAGGAGTAGAAGTGCAGCTTCATTTTAGGTGTATAGTTCCTTGCATCTGGAACATTGACTTATTGCAGATGACCATGACCATACAGGGACACATAGATTCTCTGTGGGAAATTAAGATGATATTTCTTCAAGTACATAGCCATATTTGATAGAGTGTTTTCGCAGATATCATAGTAATCATGGACAACATCGTTCATCATGTCATCAATCCTCTTTCTTTCCAGTTCATCAGCCATTCCAATTCCCTTGCCAGCCACTAAATCTGCAGAAAAGTTGAATAAAATAACTCTTAAATGTGTTTATTTTTCATAAAATTTTTGAGGGAATTTAGAAAAAAATGGCAAAGGAATTAAGGAGAAAAAGTCTAAACTTGGCGCATAAGTGTTAGTGTGTTGCGCTTGTTTTTTACGCACATGTATAATCCGCGCAAGTCTAAACACCTCTAGAGTAGCGTGATGGCAAAGAAATAGCAGAAAACAGAGCAACTTGCGCGACGAAGGCAACTTGCATGGCGAGAGCTCGAGAGTTTGAAATCCGGATGCTTTGTATAGAAATGGGGCCACATATTTGTAGGCCACAGCGGTACCCTGCGTGCCGAATTCTGTCCAGCTGGAAGTTGCGTGTCGTTCCTTGTGCGCCACATCCTTCGCCCCAAGTATTGCACCCTGAACACTTGTGCACGACCTTTCCTTTTTTCTTCTTTTCCTCAGAGTCAAATCCTCATTTTATTCAGATCTAACTCTGAGGGGGGGGGGGATTTTCTTGATGCTCATTTTCATCACATTGTCTAAAAAATGGTAAGGGAAATGAATTAGCACAAATTGAATCATCCTTTGAATAAATCATCAAAAATCGACAAAGGCATGAACAAGGCTTCAAAAGCACAAAGGTTGTGCAAGTTCTCTCATTGTCACGCAAGTGTACTTACGCGCCACCTAATGGTCGCGCAACTGACTTGCACGCCCTAAAGGATAACTACCTGGGGTATTCTCCAGCCTATAAATACACCATGTGGGCCCCCCCCATTTCGAGAGGAATTTTTCCAGAATTCAGATTTACAGTTCTGAACTCCCAAGTCTCTTCTTCAGGTCTTCCGAACACTTCTAAAGTAATTCTTTACCTAGAATGGAAGGTCTAAACAACAAGAGTAAGGTCTAAGTGTTAGAATTCACTAAAACTTGCGCACCTAAAGTGTTTTACTCTTAAGAGAAATGAACATACTTGTGCGCCGCCCTACTTCATCACCAAAACATGTGTTCCTCTCTTCTGGAAGTACCTCAGGATAATGATAAAGGCATTGGTCAAGGATTTCCCAAGTATTACCATACTGGTTTACAAACGCGCAAGTACCAATGTGTCACGTAGGTATTCCTGCGTGACCTGGACTTGCGTGCCGACTCAGTACCTGCGCGCCTGCCAAGACTTGTGCGGCCTTGCCTTTTTGGGTTCCCTTCTTGCCCATTTCACCCCTCTTATGACATTCCACCTCTCCTATTCAAGATTCAGTCTTCCAAAAACTCTTCAATGCAATTTTTGGCATGATTTCTTGATTTTACATCCTTATCTGAAAGGAATTCTGTGGAATATCCCCCAAAACATAGTGATTTATATATCTTTATGTCACTAATGATTGAGATTTTATTTATTCAACCTCATCCTCTAAGATGAGAGAACTCATTAACCTGGGCCTCCTTTTCAAGAATATTCCCCAGTCATAATTCTCAAATATGGGCATCCTCCTTAGGAGTAAGAACCAAGTCCCATAAATTTTCAAGTCCCTTAACCTGGGCCTCCTTCTAAAGAGTAAGCCCAAGTCTTAATTTCTCTTAATCAGTTATAATTTACTTTTGATTTGGGGATTCTTTCTGAGGAGTAGAACCCAATAATAAGTCCAATCCTAACTTGGGCATCTTCCTTAGGAGTAATCCCCAAGATTAGAGTATCCAAAATCTCCATAAAGTTCATATACATTTATGGACCCTGTTCTTGGATATCTTCCCTGAAGTAAATCTTAATCCTTATATATTTTTGGGCAGTCATAAACACATAAGCCCCACATCATTTCATTTTTTGTGGTACAATTGTCTAGTTTTACCAATGCCACTTGTTTCTCACACCGAGCATGAATCACGTGAGCTTAGAGTGTAAATGTAATCATGAATTATTTCATTGATCCATAAATCATGCATAAGCATCATAATCCCTTATATGTATTCGAGGTTCTTCATCGATGAAGAATCATCTGTATTTGTTAATGATTCTTAGTTGATGGTATCCTTAAAATACATAAAATTCCCTTGGTCGTTATGATGACCATACTGGTTTTAAATCCACTCAGTGGGGAACTTGAATTTTACTGTCATTCAGGAGGACATGTATTATTTCCGAACTGGGATCGTACCTGTTGATGGGCTACCTACGTATCATTTGTTTTGGAAAAGGAATCTGAACCCACATAGTTCAAATAAGGGAGTATGATGCTTAGGCTTGATTGATGGCTCAAAGAAAGAATTCATGATTACTTTTACACTCTAAGCTCACGTGAGTCATGCTCGGTGTGAGAAAAAAGAGGGATTGGTAAAACCAGACAATTGTGCCATGAAAGATGCAATTATGTGGGGCTTATGTGTTTATGAATACCCAAAAATAGATGAGGATTGTGATTTACTTCAGGGTTGAAATCCAGTAACATGGTCCATAAAGGTATATGT
Source organism: Viscum album (assembly GCA_963277665.1). Lineage (NCBI taxonomy): Eukaryota > Viridiplantae > Streptophyta > Magnoliopsida > Santalales > Viscaceae > Viscum > Viscum album. Next base: position 560,643,183 of record OY728138.1, read on the forward strand.
ACTTTATGGAGATTTTGGATACTCTAATCTTGGGGCTTACTCCTAAGGAAGAGTCCCAAGTTAAGAGTGGACTTTTGATTGGGTTTTACTCCTAAGAAGGAATCCCCAAATAAAAAGTAAAGTAGAACTGGTTAAGAGAAATTAAGACTTGGGCTTACTCCTAAGAAGGAATCCCGTGTTAAGGGACTTGGAAATTTAAGGGACTTGGGGCTTACTCCTGAGGATGATGCCCATGTTTGGGAATTATGACAGGGGGTTATTCCTGAAATAGAGGCCTAGGTTAATGAGTTCTCTCATCATAAAAGATGAGGATGAATGAATGAAATCTCAATCTTTAGTGACATAAAGATATATAAATCACTAGGTTTTGAGAGATATTCCACATAATTCCTTTCAAATAAGGAAGTAAAATCAAGAAATCATGCCAAAAATGGATTTGAGGAGTGTCTTGAAGACCGAATCGTGAATAGGAGTGGTGGAATGGTATAAGAGGGGTGAAATGGGCAAGAAGGGCACCCAAAAAGGCAAGGGCGCACAAGTCCTGCAAGGCACGTAGGTACTGTGTGGGCGCACAAGTCCTGGTCGCGCGGGTATTCCTGCGCGACACATGGGTATTTGCGTGTTTGTTAACCAGCATGGTAATACTTGGGCGATCCTTGACCAATTCGTTTATCATTGACCAGAGGTACTTTCAGAAAAGAGGCGAACATGTTTTGGTGAGGAAGTAGGGCGGCGCACAAGTATGTTAATTTCACTTAAGGGTAAAAGACTTTAGGCACGCAATAGTTGGCGAATTATAACACTTATACCTTACTCCTGTTGTTTAGACCTTCCATTCTAGGTAAAGAATTACCTTAAAATTGTTCAGAAGACCTGAAGAAGAGACTTGGGCATTCATAGCTCTAAATCAGAATTCTGGAAGAATTCCTCTTGAAATGGGGGGCCCACAGGGTCTATTTATAGGCTGTAAAAGACCCCGAGTAGTTATCCTTTTGGGTGCGCAAGTCACTTGCGCGACCATTAGGTGGCGCGTAAGTACACTGGCACGACAATGAGAGATCTTTCATGACGGTTGTGCTTTTGAAGCCTTATTCATTCTTTTGTCATTTTTTTATGATTTTTTCAAAGGACGAATAAATTTATGCTAAGTCATTTACCTTTCCATTTTTTAGACAATGTGACAAAAAGGAGCGTCAACAAGGCTGTTGAATCTAAACATATAAACTTGTATGATTCATTAATTCATTATTATAATGCCCATACTTCCTGAATTTATAGAATTGGAGCATGAGTGATGCATTATGTGGAATGTTATCATCATTATACAACATCTTCCGATGACATAGTGAATCATTTTTCTGATGTACTTCCTTTCAACACATGAAAAATTTACCAGTAACATTATTAAAATTTCAACTTGTTTATTTATACACATTGAGCTTAATGAAATGATCATATTATTTTCATTATTATTATTATAATTTTTTTAATTAAATACTTATTTTATTATAAAAATCCTGATTTATGGGCTACTAAAATATCTTTTTCTACCATAAGAACACATAATAAATTATACATTGGTAATTAAGTAACTTAATGATAATACCATTAAGAGAAATGTATTTTTGGAACGAAATATTTGTCCAATTTGAATGTCACGGTTCGTAATTAAACCAGAGCCATACAATGAAAGTCTTCTAAAAGTTTCATCATATGTACCAATGGATTCATCATCCCTTTTATTTAGATCATGGATTTCTATATACATATTTATAATATGAATAAAATTAATTTAATTATTGAAAAATATTTTATGGAAATCATCCTATACCATGGAATCAATTTCCACCTGTTTTATATATTTATTAATAATATTCCTCCATAGATATTTTTCTCCTTCACAATGTTTTATATATTGGAATACATTCTTATGTCCTTGGCATTGAAGAATATAGAATGTTTTCTCAATAGTGATGATCAATCTCTTAACAACTGGTGGATGAGAATACCCACTAAAAGAAGGTGGACGTTTTCTCAAGAAAGAATCAACATTTCATTGTTCCATTATTTGATCAAATGGAATTTCGACCTAATTTATAGATTGAGAATGTTGTGTTAGAATAAAAACAAGATTCTTCATTCCAGCTCCTAGGAAATTTGGATTCATAGCCTGAAATGCATTTAATTGTCCATAAAAATTAATTTTAACTTGATTCCATTAGGTTACATCGATTAAATGAAAATAAAAATTACAATATGAGAAGAAATAATAGTAGTGGAAAACGACATAATTGTGAAAAATAATGTTAAAGATGTATCAATTGTAACACCTTATTTTATGATACCATAGGTCTAAACTAGGACGTTCATTATTGTTATAAAATAACAATGATTTTATCATATACATAGAAATATCCCTGTAGTATTCTCTTCAATGATTTTAAATATTAAATAACCCCATAATCCGATACCAAGTATAACTACCATTTATTTTCATCAATAGAGAATAAATATTTTTAGATGAATACTCATTACATTACATATAAAATGCTATAGGATCATAAAGATATAGCTATTTTTGAATCATGGAAACAAGACCCACTAGTTCATAAAATATCTACTTCATCAGCAAGTTATTTCTTCATATCTACATCCATTTATTACATGTCATACCCAATAGAATTATTTTATCAAAAGTAAAATAGGAACATAATAAAAGGTTTATTGTTGATTTCTCATAATGAAAAAACATGGTAGATATTAGTGATTTTATAAGAATAAAAAGACAATATTTACATATTCTTGTGATTATAATATTTTTTAACAAATTCTTAACATACAAAAAATAAAAATCACCAGTCATGGAATAAATCATGAATGTTCATAGGAAATGATCATAAAAGATCATGAGGCATGACAGAATAGAATAGACGTAAGAGAAAGAAATGGGGAATAAAAATAGGCATAGATAATCATGTCATTAATAGTAGACAATAATTAAAAATAAAATCATTTTGGAATGGATTATCTCTCAAAACCATCATAGTAGTGATCTATCTCTCCTAAAATAATCATTGTGGGTGGACTGCCTTACTAAACCAGGTTTACTCCCCATTCTAGTCAGATCTATATAATAATATATAAATAATTAACCCAAAAAATAGAGGAATATTAAAGTGATTTAACATTTTCTTACATTAATATGAAATCATTTTAAAGATAAACAACATAATATTATTACACATAGAATATCCAAAGGATTAATGTCTTGGGAAAACTAGGACTGTACATTACAATTAAAACATCAAGCATAAATATATATTTAATTTCATCTTCTCTATCTTCTTATTCACATTTTTCCTCTCATTTGTACATGTATCTTATAGAGGATATACATAAGAAAACAGTGAGCTAAAATCCCAGTATGAGGATATATAAGAAGAATATATAATGGGGTGAACATAATCATGACATAGGAAAAAGATCATGGACACGATAAGAGCATTAATAAAAGAAGTGGAATGTGGAAATGCATAAAAATGAAACATCATGTCTTAGTGGTTAACTAACAGACATACTTGTGAACCAAGATATAATCTTTTTCACACATCATTTCACATTTACTCATGAGATTCATCACTTTACCCAATGCATTGGAGTGCTATATAATTCTTGGCGCACCCGTCACATCATAACATTATCATTTATCATGCATGACAGAAAAAACATATAGCATAAATTAACATAACCAAACCATGAAAAATAATGTGTTTCAACTCATAAAAACACATTCATAAACTTTTGGTTCCCAAAAGAAAGGGGGAATAACATACTTGATACCAGAATCGTAAATCATGAATTTGATGTAAAAGGTGTGATCTTGAAAGAAGATTTCTTTTGGAAACATTTTGATTGAAATAAACAATAGTGGTAAAAATTTATATCCAATAAAAGGAAAGAAAAATCTGAAAAAATGATTTTTTAGGAGTAACCATTTTAATAATGAAGTGAAAGATGGAGAACCCGAAGGATGAAATTTGGGTTCGAGCAATTTCCCCTTACCTTGTATCTAAATGATTCCTTCTATTTAATGTCCTATATAATGACAATATATTAGAAATACAGAACCTTTTTAAAATTAATATGGTTCATTATGGTTTTATTAATTGATTTTATGCACCTTTGGATGAGTTATATTGTTTTAAAACATTGTTTGAGAATGTTTGTTTTTATGGTTTTCATGAGTGGTTAACTTGTATTCTTAAATTGATGTTCGGGTAGAACATGGGTAAACATCCAGAACTGATATTTCATGTTATTAATGTTATTAAATTAGTTTTAATTATCTTATAGTGAATTAAATTTTATCCATGTGGATGAACCATTTTATAAGAATTAAATGATGATTGATTGGGTTAATTTGAGGGATTTTTCGATCATAATGAACTTGTTTCATTTTATCACTAGCAATAAGGTCATAAGTTAGTTCCATAACATGACATAGTAGATAATACATATCAAATGTTATGTTTCAACCTTAAAAAATTGTTTTATTACCATATCTGAAGGTAGAAATGGAAGAAGAAAACATATCATTCTTGAAGGTGATAAATTAACACCTCACGAACAACGTTCTCCTTAATAAAAAAGAAGAGGGAAAGGGGGTTGGATTATATGATATCCCATTATCATCATAAAATTCTATTAAATTTATAATTCTATAGTTACGATAAAATTTGGATGAAGATAGATGGGGAGGTATCAAGAAATGAACTTGAACGTGATAGGAAGTTAAAGGAGAAGAGGGAGAGAAATTACCTCTTAAATCTTCCTCTTGAGATCCTCGTTAAGGAAGACAGGCTTGGTCTTTTGATGAGACCAGAAACTCATAAATGTGGGAAAGTGGATAGGGAGGATTTTTGGGTAGAGTTTAGCGAATTCTTGGAGCTTGAGAGGTGTGATGAAATGAGGGTGTGAAGGGTGGTTTGTATAGTGGAGGGGAGAGGGGTTTTCTTAATATAAAATTCATTAGTTTATTATTTCCTCACAAGATATTGAATAGTGAGTCATAAATGACAATGAATAGTAAATAAGGCATGTGATTTTGGGATTTTGGTTCTTACATCACTTTTTATGCCCGGAATATTGGGTTTTAATTATTATGTATTTATATGGTAAATTAATGTATTTTACTATTCACCAAAAATTCAAGTATTTCAGAAAAATCGCAAAAATTTACCCCAACCATTTTTCAATGTGTAGAATTTAAAAATGAAGTCCATTTTTCAAAAATAATTTTCTAAATATTATTAATTTAATATTTATTTGAAATCATAATTTAATTTAAAAAACATTTTCTAGAATTAAAACTAATTTTATAGTGCATTTAAAATTACTTAGGGTCTTATAAAATTATCTAAAAATTATAATAAAATTATCTGTTAATTTATTAACACATTTTATGAAAATAAATTTTATTTTAAATTAATAAATTAGTTATAATTAATTATTTTTGACATACAAAATACTAAAACTTTTACTAAGGTCAAATTGTCACTTTCTAAGATGTCTAAATTTTATTTAATTATTTGTGGGTAAGGTTACTCTTATATTTGATGATTTAATATTCATAAGGGTCATATTATTATTCAGAACTATATTTTACTATTCATAATGGTAGGTTACTATTCACCAAAAATTATTTTTGTTTCATTCGACTCCAGAAATCATCTTGAACACAACCGTGTATGTTGGATTTTCGAAATTCAAAACACAGAAGTAACGAAATTATTTTTATTGGTCACTTATCACTTAGTAGTTCATTATGTTGTGTTTTCATGTGATTTTATGAAATGATTATAAGAAGGTAATATCCTTTGAAAAACTTTGGGTCGTTACTTCATTACCCCTTAATAAATTTCTCCCCCGAAATTTCACTTTACACAAACTTGTGAGGGTACTTCTCCTTTATTTCCACTTTTGGTTCCGAAGTTGCTTCCTCAAACATATGGTTCCTCCACAACACTATGACAAGATGGGTTGTCTTGTTGCGTAGAACCTTATTACTCTAATCCAGAATCTTTACAGGCTGCTCCTCATAGGAGAGATCATCTTTCAGTTGCACCACCTCTAAATTTAGAACATGTGTGTGGTATGGTATGTACTTCCTTAGTAGTGATACATGAGACACATCATGAAATTGAGCCATATTCTGTAGAAGTACATGAGGATATGCCACCGATCCTATGCGGTCAATGATCTCAAAGGGGACAATGTACCTTGGGCTTAGCTTCCCTTTCTTCCCAAATCGCATGACTCTCTTCCATGGAGGTATTCGAATGAAGTCTTTATCTCCAATGTCGAACTCCATTTCCCTTCGATGGTTGTTAATGTAGCTCTTTTTCTGACTTTGGGCAGCATTTATGTGTTTATGGATGACTTGAACATTCTCTCACATCTCTTGAACAAGATCGGGACCATGTAACCTTCTCTCTCCATCTTCATCCCAACAGGTCGGAGTTTTACATTGCTTTCCATACAAAGCATCATATGGAGACATCAGAATACTCGAGAGGAAGCTATTTTTGTATGAGAACTCAACAAATGAGAGATGATGATCCCATCCACCATTGAATTATAGAGATAAATCTCTTAGCATATCATCAAGAGTATGAATAGTTCTTTCAGACTGGCAATCTGTTTGGGTGTGATAGGTCGTGCTGAAATTTAATTCAGTACTGAAATCATATTGATGGATCCTCTAGAATTTAGATGTGAACCTTAGATCACGGTCAGAGACAATTGAGAGTGGAACATCATCTAGTCTCACCACTTCCATCACATATATATTTGCATCTTTTTCAAGTGAGAGATCTTCCTGAGTAGTGATAAAATGGGAAGTCTTGGTGAGTCGGTCAACCATTACCCATATCACAGTATATCCCTTCGACGTCTTCAGGAGACCCGTGACAAAGTCCATAATAACATTTTCCATTTCCACATGGGTATAGGCAATGGATGGATCATAACATTGGTCTTTTGTCACTCATCTTTAACCTGCTTACATACCGAGCACCTTGATATATATTCCACAATATCCTTCTTCATGTTATCCCACCAGAAGTGTTCTTGGAGATCACAGTACATTTTGGTACTTCCATGATAGATATATATTATTGAGTTATGTGCATTATCCAATAGATCCTTCTTTATCCCAGCTGATGAAGGCAGACAAAGCCATGTTCTAAACCGAATCACACCATCATCGTCGATATGAAACTATGGCATCTTCCCTTCCTTTACTGCATTCATCCTCTTTGTATATAAACATCATCCTGTCGTTCTTCCTTAATCCTCTCCTGGATGGATGGTTGTGCAATCATTTGGGAACGGTAGGATGTATCCCCTGCCCTAATGATTTCAAATTCCATTATTTTCATATACAAGAACATAGGATCTTTCTCAACCCATAACATGGATAGAGTAGTGGGTTCATTTCTGCTTTGAGGATCAGGTAACCTGTTCACCTATCCATTATGGTACTGAATGGAACAATCATAATCCTTGTTTAGCTCAAACCATCTCCTCTGACACATGTTCGGCTCCTTTTGTGTGAATATATACTTTAGGCTCTTGTGGTCAGTGTATATGTCAAACTTTACACCAAAAATGCAGTGCCACCATATTTTTATTGAAAAAATCACACCTTCTAGATCTAGATCATTTTTTGGGTAGTTCTTCTCATTGATCTTCAATTATCATGAGGTGTAGTCTATCACATTGTAATTTTGCATGAGTACGCAACCAAATAATTTCTTTGAAGCATCAATGTATATCACAAAAAATTCCCAACTTTTTGGTAGTGTGAGTACAGGTGTAATGATCATCCTTCTATTTAGCTCCTTGACAGTTCCCTCACATTCTTCTGTCCAGACATACTTTACCCCTTTCTTTGTTAACATAGTTTGTGGGCTTGAAAATCATGATAACATTCTCAGAAAACATCAGTAGTATGCATCTAAACTAAGAAAACTATGAATATACGTGATAGTAGTGGGCCTGGTCCATTCCTCAATCACCTTTGTTTTTGAAGGATCCACAAAAAATCCCTCACTTGTGATCACATGTCCCAAGAACATTACTTGTTTCATCCAAAAGTCACACTTTCTGAACTTGGCGTACGACTCCTACTTTCCAAAAGTCGCCAACACAAGTCTTAGATGTTCTTCATGTTTCTCCTTGCTGCTGGAGTACAGGAGAATATCATTGATAAACACTACCACAAATTTTTCGATGTAATGTCTAAATAATCTATTCATCATGTCCTTTAAGATTGCAGGGGCATTACTAATTCTGAAGGGCATCACCAAAAACTCATAGTGCCCATACCTTTTTCGGAAAGCAGTCTTTTGAATATATTCCTTCTTTACCTTTACCTAATGATATCCAGAATGAAGATCCACCATTGAGAAGTATTGAGCGCCTCTTAATTGATCGAACAGGTCATGAATCCTAGAAAAACGATACTTGTTCTTTATGGTGATCTTGTTGAGTTCCCAATAATCGATACATAGATGCAATGTTCCATCCTTCTTCTTCACAAAGAGCACTGGTGCACCCAAAGGTGATGCACTCGGGCGCATGAACCCTTTTTTCAGATGCACTTGCATCTGCTTCCTTAACACCTCCAGTTCGATAGGAGTCATCCTATAGGGACACTTCAAGATAGGATTGGATCCAGGTTAGAGTTCGATTGAGAAATCTACCTCACAATCCGAGGGAATTCCGGGTAACTCTTCAAGAAATACATCGCAATATTCCCTCACGATTGAAATTTACTCAAGGTTGGAACTTTCCTTCAACTCAACTATTTATTCAAGGTATGCCTCTTCATATGGAATCAACACCCATACCATTGAAGGATTTATCAAAGGAGATTCATGATCTTCCTTTAATTTTTAGAGTAGTATGGGATGGTTGGGAATATGAAAGGATATTCCCTTTCCTCGTTAGTTGATATGTTCTCTTTATAAAGAGAGCCAATCCATTCCCATTATAGCATAGAATTCCATCAAGGGATGTATTACGAGATTTGCCGGAAGAATCTTCCCACAGACGCCAATAATAGACGAGTCAAACACCTGGGTTGCAATTATTGCACAACTTGGTGTTTTTACAGATATATCAACTTTAAGGTTTCATGGCTTCAATTCTATAGTTCTAGGAAACTTGCAAGATATAAAGGAATGAATACAAACCATAATCAAAGAAGACTTTTTCCATTCTTGAGTTAATAAGAAATGAACCTTATATGGCTTCATTATCATGCTCCACCTCCATAATAGTGATGGAATATTCCTTCCCATTATTCCATTGAATTTGGTGGTGGTTGATGCTGATTACCGTTGAGAACTCTAGTTTTAGTGCACTGGTTTCCATAGTGACTTAGCTCCGTACAGTTGTAGCATTGAACCATTAGTGGTTCTCTCCTTTCATCGGCTACATTCTACTTCCTTTTCATGTCTTTTCGACACTCTTGATCATGTTGTCCTTATTTCCCACACTTGAAGAATTTCCCCGTCCCTTTGAGGCAGCCCCCATGGTGCAACATCCCATATTTCTGGCATGTGGGTTGTAGAGTTTTCTTCCCACCCTTATCATTAGATCCACTGGCTTGAAACTCCATATTTATTTTCTTATCACCATAGCCATGGAACCATTCTCCAAAACCTAGCTCCACTTTGAGAGATCATCAAACAACTTCTTTATAACTCCCATAGTCTCTAATTGCAAGATCCTTTCGATGGTGTGGTTTTAATCCACTAAAGAAAATATCAATTTTATATCATTGTTGATAAAAAAAACCCAAATCGTACCTTGCAAGCCTTGTGAAATTTTCTTCGTAGGATTCGACAAATTCTCCTTCTTTTTTCATGAGCTCTATTAATTCTCTCTCCATATTCGTGTGAAGAGTTCAATGGAAATACTTGTTAAGAAACATTATCTTAATGTCTTCCCATTATATCTATTATATTTACTACCTTGTCTTGGTGTTCTTAATCAAATCTCATCATTGATAGGCTTCTCTATATATACGATAAATGGAAAAGGTCACCTTCTCCATCTCAGAATAGTGAAGAATAAAAAAGATCATCTCCGTGGAGTTGACCCACTGTTCCGCAGCAAGTGGATTAGAAGATCCATTAAATGTTGGTGGTCATTATCAGATAAAACATTCAATAGCCAGTTTATACCTTTTTGATGAAGGAGGAAGTTCCCCATAGTTATTTTTCATAACCTGAGATAGTTGGGTAAGCATCGGCATGATGTTCTGAGCTCCACCTCCCAAATCATTGGGGATGTCGTTCAGGAAATCGTTGCATTGGCTCTCGCAAGATTTGATGGCTTGATTTCTCCTGGTTCCCACCATTTTCTAATATAGGAAATTTTAGACATAAGTAAACAATTCATGAATAAATAACTTATTTATTTTCACAATTTATACAAAAATCATAACATATGGGATCCCTACGTATATACTCTTATGTGCATATTTTTACTTATTTTCATGCTAGAGGTTTTCTCTACGGTTTACGAATCTTGATTCCTAAATTAACTAATAATTTCCTCTAATACAAACTAAAGAGACCCAAACTTCCCTTACATTACTATTAAATAATTTTAAATATAAACAACATAATAGTATTACACATAGATAATCCAATGGTTTAGTATCCTGGGGAAACTAGGACTGTACATAAAAATTACAACATCAAGCATCAACATTTATTTAATTTAGTCTTTTAAAGCATCTTAATGGAACATTTCCTCTCCTTAGTACATGTATCCACCTAAGGATATACATAAAAAGGGGTGAGCTAAAATCCAAGTAATAGGATAGATAAGAAGAATATAGCATGGGGGTGAACATAATCATGACATAGGTAAAAGATCATGAACATGAGAGGAGCATAAATAAAAGACTTGAAATGTGGAAATGCATAAAAATGAAGCACCATGTCTTAGTGGTTAACTACCACACATTCTTGTGAGCCAAGATAGAATCTTTTTTAGACATCATTTCTCAATTACTCATGAGATTCATCACTTTACCCAATGCATTGGAGCACTATAAAATTCCGGGGGCACCCATCACATCCTAACATTGTCATTTATCATGCATGAGAAAATTGAAATATAGCATAAATAAACATAAATAACCCATTAAAAGGAATGGTTTTTATCTCATAATAAAACCTACATAAACTTTGGGTTCCCAATAGAAAGGGGGAATACCATACTTGATACAAGAATCGTAAATCTTGAATGAGAAGTAAAATTTGTGTTCCTGAATGAAGAGTTCATTTGGAAAACATTTTGATTGACATAAATAGTAGTGGTAAAAATTTATATCCATGAAATGGAAATAAAAATTTGAAAAAATGAATATTTATGAGAAACCATATAAAAAAATGTATTGAAAGAGGCATAACCCGAAGGAGGAAATTTGGGTTTGAGAATTTCCCCTTAGCTTGTATCTGAATGCTTCCTTCTCCTTAATGCCTTTTATAATGACATTATAATAGAATTACAGAAACTTGTGTACATTAATATGGTTCATTATAGTTTTATTAAGTCATTTTATGTTCCATTTTATGAGTTAGAGGGTTTAAAATATTTTTTTGAGAATGATTGTTTTTATTGTTTTCTTGAGTGGTTCACTTGTATTCTTAAATTGATGTTTGGGTAGAACATGGGTAAACATAAAGAACTAATATTTCATGTTTTTAATGATATTACAGAAGATTAAATGATATTACAAGAGATTAAATGATATTATAAAGAAATAAATTAGATCCATTTGGGTAAACCATTATAAAAGGATTAATTCATGATTGATTGGGTTAATATGAGCGATTTTTTGATCATAATGAACATGTTTTATTTTATCACTAATAATATTGTCATAAGTTAGTTCTAGAAATTTAAATAATAAATAATACATATAAAATGGTTTAGTTCAACAATAAATTTATTTTCATGACCAGATCTGAAGGTGGAAATGGAATAAGAAAACCTGTCATTCTTGAAAGTGATAAATTAACACCTCACGATCAGCGTTCTGCATAATAAAATTAAAGGAAGAGGGAAAGGGGGTTGGATGATATAATATCCCATTAGCATCATAAAATTCCATTAAATGTATAATAATGGAGTTATGATAACATTTGGATGAATATAGATGGGGAGAGATAATGAAATGAACATGAACTTGAAATGAAAATTAAAGGAGAAGAGGGAGAGAAATTACCTCTTAAATCATCATCTTGAGATTATCCTTAAGGATTCTAGGCTTGGTCTTTTAATGAGACCAGATACTCTTGAAAGTGGGAGAGGGGATAAGGATGATGTTTGGGCATAGTATAGAGAAGGCTTGGAGCTTGAGATGTGTGAGTAAATGTGGGTGTGAAGGTTGGTTTTTATAGTGTAGGGGAGAGGGGTTTTCTTAATATAAAATTCATTATTTAATTATTTCCTCAGAAGATAATGAATAGTGAGTCATTGATGACCAAGACTAGTAAATAAGACATGTGATTTCTGGATTTGGATTCTTACATCACTTGTAATTTCAGGAATAGTGGGTTTTAATTATAATGTATTTATACAGTAACTTAATGTATTTTTCTATTCACCAAAAATGCAAGTATTTCAGAAAAATCCCAAAAATTTACCCTAACCATTTTTTGACATGTAGAAATCATAAATAAAGTCCATTTTGCAAAAGTTATTTTCTAAATATTATTAATCTAATATTTAATTTTAATCATAATTTATATAAAATAATAGTTTTTAAAATTAAAACTGATTTTATAGTGCTATCAAAATTACGTAGGGTCTTATAAAATAATCTAAAAATTATAAGACAATGATTTGTTACATTATGAAAACATTTTATGAAGATAAATTTTCTATTAAATTTATTAATTTATTATAATTATTTCTTTATGTCTTACAAAATACCAAAACTCTTACTAAGGTCAAATTATCACTTTCTAAGATGTCTAAATTTTATTTAATTATTCATGGGTAAGGTTACTCTTATGTTGGATGATTTAGTATTCATAAGGGTTGTATTACTATTCATAATAGTATGTTACTATTCATAAGGGGTGGTTACTATTAAAAAAATATTTTTGTTTCATTGGACTCTAGAAAAAATCTTGAACACAACCATCTATGTCGGATTTTTGAAATTCAAAACACAGAAGTGACAAACTTATTTTTAAAGGTCTCTTATCAATAAATAGGTCATTATGTTGTGTTTTCTTGTGATTTTATGACATAATTATAATAAGGTAATTTACATTGAAAACTTTTGGGTCGTTACATAGATATTGGTCAAAACAATAACATAAAAAAACATAAAAATGTGTGAAAAAAGATGAAAAATCATTAAAAAACCAGAACACATGAAATTAAATGCGTCTTTTAAACATTTATTAATTAAATAACCCATGGAAATTAAATGGGATTCCAAAATATTTCATCATTACTGCATATACATACAGCTTACAAAGAATGAATAAACAAGGTATTATTGAAAAATAAACCCAGTAATTCATAAGTAACATCATGTAATTTAACCATATATGGAAAATGAATTTTAAATCTCCCTTAGAAAAATCCATGAGGAAAATAACTGTTAAATTTTTAAAGCACATCTCTTTTTAAAAATATGTGCATTTATAAATGGTATAATTTATTTGAAAATGAACTTTTAAAATCATAAATTATGATATAAATTATTTATGTTCAGGAATGGTTGAAAAATACCCTCATACCATATATATTAAAAAACATTAAATAAATATTTTTTTCTAGAAATGTGGAAATGAACATCTTTTGGGTAACCAAAAAATTAATCTTTCCAAAATTTCAAACACGGGTAATAATTATTTTAAAATAATTATAGGAGATAATAAAAAAATTATGATATTATTTTTACAGTACATGGACATGGATTATAAATTTTCCATAGTGGTGTCCTAAAAATAAATAATTGGTAATAATAATGAGATTATGCATTAAACCCTTACCTCATGTATGGCCTCTTGTGGTTAACACAAAGAAGACCTTAATATTAAATATTGATTTATTAACATTTGTTCTAGATAAATATATTTATCATATCACGTATGATTTATTTTTATCATATTATCATCAATTTATTAATTTTTTTAATTAAAATCATCATTCTGGGTGATAATTGCTTTGTTTTCCCACAATTTTTCAGTTTGTTAGTCATAGTCTTTATTTATTGATAATGATCTAAAAATTTTCAAAATGTTTATTATTGTTAAAAAATGATATATATTTATTAGTTAGTAATATATAATCATTAATAATAAGTAGATATAGAAAATGAATTACATCGTTCCTTATGACGATAGGTTGTACGTGCACGTGAACATTATTTCGATTTATTGACTAATAGAGTGAAAGATTGTTAATTAACATTTTAACCTTTATTGATTTATTTTTATATAATATTTTTTTATATATTAATAAAATTCATCTTTATGACCATTAAAGTGAAATTTTATTTAAAAATATATCACAACGCAATATGGAGATTGTAGTACATACAAACGCATGTGTGACTTTAGCATTTACAAAATATTAGATGGTATGAAGGTAGAAATGTTATTTCTATTAAAAATGTATTAGTATTTCAGAGATATCACATATAAACATTAAAACCATCATAATACTCATCCATAATATATGGATTTCAAAAATAAATTTTATCGCTATGGGTAGACAATATGTCATACATGTGCACAATCAATTCTTTTACATCCTATCTGATGGTAAATAGGCTATATAACGTTGTTTGCAAAATGATAAGAATATTTTATAATATTTTGGATATTTATGTTATTATTTTATTAAAATAAGATAATATTTATAGTAGTTCAATAAAAGTAGAATGATAAAGTGATCGGTAAGAGGGATTACATCTTCATCGTGATAACTCTTTTAGATCTCCCATATAGAGAAATATGGTTGGTCTTTCGGGAAGGAAAAACCCTTTAAAATATTTATATATAATTTTAAAATAGAAGCTGACAGAGGATAGTAAATATATAAATCTCCATGTTTTTTAATGAATGGATGGATTAGGTTCCCTTTATAGTTCAAGCGATGAGATGTTTTTGAATATCATTAAGAATTAAAAATAATAAGGTTGTTATCAAAAAACCCTTAATATTGGACCGTAAATGAATATTAGATGATATATCCAACCATGTTATATCCCCTTTGGAATTATATAAGAATTTTAGTTTTTTTTAATAATTTAATAAAATATTAATCTCACTACATATAATTACTTTCATTTTTGATAATATTCATTACTATGGTTTTAAAAACATCGAGAAAAAGAGTAAAATTCCAATAAAAATATTTTATGTCTATCATAATAATGTAATGGTAATATATATAATTTATAGTTCACTTAAAATATGTGATATTATATTTATTATAATATGTTTAATTTCATTTAATTAATTTTTTCATTAACTTCACAATTAATGCATCATCGTTGTGTAAGCATTTTTAAAAGTTATTTAGTAGTAAAAATAAAAAATAAATTACCATAATGAAAATAAAAATTTTATATAAAAAAAATATATATTCATAAATAACATATAGGAACATCGCATAAAAAATATTATACATATTAAAAACAAAAGTGTGACATGTATGACTTTTAATTAAATAAAATACTATAAAGGTCATAATATTATCAATCTGGCCTAAAATGTTCATAAATTCAACCCATTGATTAATATGGTTGAAAATTACTTAAATGATGTCATTTATCAATTTTTTAGTCTACTTTAATAGTCCTTATTATATTATTTTTACTCTTAATTAATGATTTACCTTTTTCTATGGTAACAAAAATATCAAATGTTACTATTCATATTGAACAAAAATGTAAGGGGTATATTTAATAAAATTAGACCTATAGATTACAAATATGAAATTAATTTTTTAAAATTCAAATCATAGAACAAGTACATATTAATTTAATATTTATCTGGACACAATTTATGAAAACCAATTTTTCTGAAGAATGATCATTAAAGTATAAAACATTTTTATATAAAAATGATGCATAAAATTTATTTAAAATGACAAATTTAGATTATTTATAACAAAAAGATACTATTTATTCTTTGAAAATACAAAAAAAATAGAATTTTACTTTTTAAATCATTGAAAATGAAATATAGTTTTCGACGTGAAAAAAAATTCACAATTTATTAAAAATTTCAATATTTTAGAAAGTTACAAAAAATTATAATATGATTATATTAAAATTATGAATTCATAAATGATCA
Source organism: Viscum album (assembly GCA_963277665.1). NCBI lineage: Eukaryota > Viridiplantae > Streptophyta > Magnoliopsida > Santalales > Viscaceae > Viscum > Viscum album. Next base: position 560,659,592 of record OY728138.1, read on the forward strand.
ATATTTTTATAAATCAATTTTATCAATGTGTAAAAATTAAATATATATATTTTTTCTCAAAATGAAATAAAATTTATATTTTTGATGGAAACAAATTTTTGCAGATTAGAATGACTTTAATAAATATTATAAGGGTTTTCCTAAAAATAAATATATAAATTTTTATAGAATATAAAATTAAACTATAATTTATAATATTATTATTCTTATTAATACATAACAATTCTATGGCTAGGATATAATAGTCATGTTAAGATGATAATATATAAAATGTTTTTTTTTGAAATTTTTTAAACTTTGAGTTTCATCCAACAAATCCTATGAAAAAATTAAAACTATTTAAAAAAATATATTTCATAAAAATACTAGGGTTTTACAAATAAATTCATACTTATGTAATGTATATTTATTATTTTTAATCCTAAAAATATAATTTGACATCCAAATTGTATTAAAATTATTCAATATTCTTCCTCAAATAATAAAAATGATTTTTAATTACTATTGATAGTTAAAAGATAAATTTCATATGTATTTGAATAAATAAAATATTATGAAATTTATACTTTTAAAACCAATTAAAAAATAAATTAATATGTTTTGAAATTTTTCTATTGGTGTCTCATATAAAATAACTTTCACCAACTGGTCAATGCTACTCTATTTAGAGAATAAAATACTTATCCTAAAATAACTAGGTACATCCATGGATGTCCTAAAATATGTTAAATTTTTTCCATTTGTTAATTTGTTTTTATAAAATTTAATTATCACAATTTACTCTCCATGTTAAAGTTCTAGTTTTGGTAAACATATAACCCATGCTTACCATATTTATGTATACATATCTTTGGGGAAGAAGAATATATGAAAATAAATTTAAGAAATATATGTTTAATTATATTAAATAATTTAATTTCTATAGATATATATATTGAAATGAAAAAAATTAATACATTGGTTCCTCTTCCTCAATGACTTCCATTTTAAATGTTTTATTCTACATAATAAAAAATTATGTGTACTTATTTTAAAATTAAATTAAATAATAATAATAAATAAAAACACGACTGTTCATTTTAGAAAAAGAATACAATTTATATATTTTAAAAAACTGTGACATAAATTATTTCTACCATGAAAATATTAAAATTATATAAATTATATAGATACAAAAAATATTAAATGAATATAATAAATACCAAAATAAAATTAACATCATAAAAATTTTATATTCATAAAAAATTTATAAATTGATTATTTTGAAAAAAAATATATTTTAAATTGTAATAAAAATTATACAAACAAATTTGTGGATAAATTAATTTATAGATAATTTATCTTAAAAAATAAGAAAATATGTACAAAATTTGGATATAAATAAATCCTAAATTCCATTTAACTCTATCAATGTAAGGAAATTTGGGTGAATACTAAAATATTGAGGAGAAATATATGAACAATAATAAAATTACACAACTAAAACATGAATAAATGTTTTCAAATAATTTATATCATTAAAAAAATAAAAATAAAAACATATTTCAATAATAAAATTTAATAAAAAGTCATTATAGAAAATTATTTGAAAAAAAATAATGAAAATAACAGAATACAAAATTTTGATGTTGATAATGAAAATTATATTATAAATAATTACCTGTGTAATTATGATAACAACTTCGTGTTTTCACAAATCCTTTCATAATGGTAATATTTTAGAGTATGGATTGTTTTTTCATTATAGTCATTGTTTTCATCCCAATATTTCATAGTAGATGTTGAAAACTAATACAAATCAATAACATCACAATCATCCTTGGAAAACAAATTAATTGTTTTCCCTTAAAATATTATGGAATAGAAATCATTTGATGGATCAAATCATAAAATAGTTACATTACATCTATCTTTATGATTAATGGATCCTCTTTGGAACTAAATCCTTTCAAATCAATGTGAGTAAATCAATAATCATCATGTTTCACAACACTATTACTACCAATTTAATGATCATAAATGTTGTTCACAAAATTCAGTACAATAAATATCACATATGTCCTAAAGAACTAATAAATAAGTTTTTTATGTAAAAAATTGATATTTAATAATTTTCACTCAAAAAATGAAGTGTTTAGTGAGGAGCATTACCCAGATTATTTTTAACTAATTTCTTTTTCATCCAATTTTTTTGGTATGAAAAATCAAAACATTAATATAAAAACTATACCATTCGGTCACATTATGTAAAAATCTACATTCCAATCAATTAAATTTTTCTAGAGAAGAGATATCTATATTGAATTTCTCATTAAACTATGAATCTAATATATTTTTATCCTCAATTATCATCTTCTTTTCATTTTTTCCGATATCATACATTAAATCCATTAATATGTGATGATATAAAAGATTCAACCTCATCTGTGTTATTTAAAATGTATAAATATTCATTCATAACTCCATCACATGGATTGAAATTTATCTTTAATCTACAAATCCATCTAACTTCACTTTCTACCATCAGATATAAGGATATTGGGTGACAAATATGCTCTTTTTCATAGAAATAAATTGTATGAAACTCAATAAACCCTTTGAATAAATAATACTGAATAATATATGCCTCTAGTCGATGAGTTCTTTATACAAATTTCTTAAAAATAATCATATAAATTTCAAAAGGAAACATCCAAACAATTGCACATATTCTTATGCCAACGATCATGTTCCCAAGTAGTATAGGCTCTTTTTTGGCATCCAAAAGACCCATGATCAAAATTTGGGATGGGAAGATTTTTTTGGGTGACTGTAGCAGAAATATAGCAGTCCTACAGCAGAGATGGGACCATTGTAGTGACAGAACTGTCGCAGAGTAGGCACCGTAGTAGGTACTGTAGTGGTGGAGGTGTTGTCATAGTATGCGTACTGTAATAGTATGTTTCTCCAAGGGGCCCATTGGAAAAAAGGGCTTTCAAGCCTTGTATTTATCCCACTTGGACTCTGGCCTTCGGGCTATGTAATGGGTCTCCCTCTACCCAGTCATAAAGAGGAATTCACTAAATATAATAAATTTATGCTTCTACCCCAACCTTTAAAAAAATTGTTAAAAAAATACCACATATTCTTATATCACATACAAAATGAATCACCCAATAAATTATTATTTTTTGATGTATTGGTGGGAAATACATTTCAAGATGAAATTGAATAACGAAGGATTCATTCTCATGTACATCAGAATTTTTTGGAACAATGACCTTACTAAAATTGATTTGAAAAAATTCTAATAAAAATTAATGATATTATTTCCACAAGGTTGTAGATATGTACCACTTAGTGTGACTAATAACAGTCGCTTCATCAATAAATGAAAGTATTTAGATTCCACACCTATTAATTTAAAATCATTTAATTATATAAAATTCTTCACATTTGATGATTATCCACTAGATGCATTAAATCCATGCGTAGACTAAAAAATCATATTCTCACATTTATTAATGTGTGATAAGATGGTGGTTAAAATGTTATGTTTATTTTCATAGTGGGGTAAAAATCCAAATGTATTCAATCATATATCAAGTCCAATCAATAATGAAATAAATTTTTTTCCATTAATTTCAAATAATAATTTTTTAGAGTTCAATTGTTTTATATGAATATTATATTTTTATAAAATTTTCAATTATTTTTTCAATATATGACAATGATTATATTTTTTAAAAAAACATTGATGTCCTATGCATAGTTTCATTCATTCCATAACCAATTGATAAAATAAATTCTAATCTTAAAAAATTTTAAATGATTTCTTTTCTATAACATGTTATCCCGATTTGTTTTCATATGTATAAAAGTAATATATATTGACTATTATCATATCACATAGAAGAAAATACTATTTTTTATATGAAACAAAAAAATTAACACATTTCTTACATAGATGTTTAAAATCATCAATCAATGGTGAATAATAGTCATCAATATTGTTTATTGGTTATTTTTTCTTAGAAATCATCCATCTCATCATAATATATTTTTTTATTCATTCATATATATGTGTAAAAGTTGAAAGAAACCAAAAAAATATGTTTGAACATTTTTTTCTACTAATTATCTATTATGAATTCATTCCATATACACTCAATCCCATTCTAATATTTCTATATTAAGATGAAAAATTAAAAGATTCTTTATCAAATCTAATACAATATAGTGAATCATTAGTGTGAAGTCCATTTTTATCACATATGTGATTATATATACTCAATCATGGCCTTTTTTTTATAATATGAACATTTGAATAGATTCTTCAAAGGACGATTTATTAGAACATACCAAATTTCTATATCAAGAGGATTTTTAATGTTAACCAATAATGAATCAATGATAAATTATTTATCAATATTATACATTGGTTTCCCAAATTATTTAAATTTGGTAAACACTATTACCCTTTAATATAAAATATAAAATAATTACATAAATATTAAATCTTTTTATACCTAAGTCCCATTAAAATAACGAAACTTATTGACATTTGGATGAAACTCTTTATAATGTTCAGGAAATTAAAATTTTCTATCACTCATCCAATATCATTCATTCAGGTAAACTAATCTCGAAACTTATTATAAAACTATAAATTTATTGCAACATAAGAATAATTCATTCTCATAATCTCTATACAATCATTTAATTGTTGTTGGGTTTTATCATTTCAATTCATATATCATGGATTTTCTATTCAATACAAAAAACTATTTCATGCAGAATATTTTCATCAATATTATCGGTCTATTTTTTTATTTCACCATGATGAATCTAACATGTATAATTTTAGATTAAACCACAGAAAAATATATGATCCCCAATTTTGGTAGAATTTAATATTATTGTATTCAACACTTCACGCATGGATTGAAAGTGAGATATTTATATTGAATATTCTATTCATGAAATTACAATAATGTATTGATGGATTTTTCATGTTTTTTGTTTTTCTTCATAAATTAATCCATTTTTAATACATTAATAACATAATATCACATTATAAAATTTCCATATATAAAAACACATAAACATTTAATAATATAAAAAAAATAGATAAAATTATAACATGATAATATATAATCAAAACAATCAATTATGGATTACTATTTTATGTAATAATATTGTTATACATAATTAAATAAACTTGCCTTTTAATAATTAAAATACATGTAGTCAAGGAAATATAAATACTGATAATCTAAAAACACATATATTTTTAGAAAAATAAATTATTAAAAATTTTAAAAATTAAAAGCAAGTTACAAAAAATAAAATAAAAATTCATTGTTTAAATAAATCTGATTTCTTAATGAAATGAAATTTTGTAAATAATGATTTCAAAAAAGTTTATTACAATTAAAAATTTATAAATAAAATAATTATAAATAAAATAATTACCAAAAAATAAATTAGAGTATATTTTTAATATTATAAAAAGTTAAGGATTTTAAACTAATTTTAATAAAAAAATTATTGATAAATAATACAAGTAATTTAATTGATGAATATAATTTATAACAAATAATGAATTATTTAATCTTAAAAAATTTATTATAATTTTTAGAGGTATATAATGACAAATAGATCCCAAATTTCAATAATATTATTAAAAGTCATTAGAAATATGGGGAATTCTGTAAGACTGGTGAAATAAAGAAAAAAAAATTAAAACAAAACCAATTAAAACTGTAGAGGATTATTGTGGTGTGTGGATACTTTTGCTACCAATAACAACATCCTTGTACTTATCTTAAAAGAATTTATTTAAACACATAACACTATTTCCACAAACTAATCTCATTGACTCCTTGTCATTATGTATCACTGCCCACCTCTAATACCATTGTATCATGACTCGTTCGATGGGGTTTGTTCTGTGAAGTCCCAAACCTGCTTCCAATAGGCAAGGGGATGGTTACTAGTATTGAGTTGGAATATTGTAACATGGGATGAATTTTTTACATATATGTACACACAAACACACATCTACAAGACCAAAATGATGAAAAGGTAAAATCATTAAGAATGTAAATGCATGAATACCACTATCCCAACCAATAGAGTATGAAAAAAGTAAAGAATGTAATGTTAAACAAGCTAGAATAAAATCCCACAAAAACTGTCTGTAAACCACAGGGTACAAACTGTAATCAAAGAGGTACTAGTGATTCTTATTAAATATATAGTTACAACATAGACAATCTGATCTCAAAAATTTCTCTCTAGTCCTAGTCTACCCTGTACTCTGTCAAAAGGCAACTCATCTACACATGACACGACATGTGTGGGAAAACCCCGTGCATGGGTGAGTATAATAACACTCAATAGGTCACCCCAAAATCAAAAATCAATACCCAGGTATTGGTACAATAATATCTTCTTAGTATAGGGATCTAATACATATAAAAACAACATATATAGCTAAAATCAATCTTTGACCCAGAGCCTAGAGGTACGTCAGAACTACTTCCGAGGAACACTAAAGATTCAGTTTGAAGATTCCACAAAGCAAATAATATGGGAGAACACTCTCCTGAGTTTGATATCTCTGATTACATCCTTCCGAGAAGTACCATTCATTGGGAACAATCGTGAGAGATATAAAATGAACTATCTAAAGAGAGATATGGTACACTCACTCCGGGATTACTCACTCTGGGTGTGGGAAGATCACGATAAAAAGATAAAGATAACTAACATGGGCATGGGGTGATAACATGACTCATCCAAATTCACCTACTATGTATAGGTTATATGTCTATTATGATTAGTCCCACTAATACCAAGAATCTACATAGGGAATATGAATCGATATTGGATCATGTTACAAGCCTCTTGGAAGGGAATGCTAACTATATCGATTATAATCCCACTAAAGGGACTTTAATTTTCTGATTACGAAATGATAAAAACTAACCTTCATATGAATGAAAAAATTCACCAACCATAATGAACCTTTTCCATGATATGTTGGAAAAGAGATTAAATCCATTTCATAATGGGTTCATGGTGTGTAGTAGGGCCACATGACGTGTCCCATGATACCGGTTAATGCATGTGGTCAATGGAATGTGTCATCATAACATATCAATTAGAAGTGTTTTACACAGATTGTAGCATGAATCACATGTAGTTTACTACTTTTCTAGATCCACCCATTTACTATAGTCGTCTGTCAGTACATGGTGTCAACATGTGTTTAGCTGTCTATGTACAAGTACACAAGGTTACCAAGTGTATCTGGTCTCGGCATGGCCATGTGGTGGGGTACATGCCGTATAGAAAATCCTTTCACACCACCCCATATATATGTAACTCATGAGATTCACGTAGATACTCAGGGAATTTCCCACACGTCATGTGACATGGGACACATGTAGTGTGAAACATTACTGCCTCCTAAAATCTAGTCTGCCACTGAGTGAGTTCCACATTTTATGTATTTAAGACTACATTTTGTGTTTTATGTAATTTTATAGAATTATTATTCTTCTTCCGCAATCCTTATTTGATCCTAAAATGATTTATTTGTTGATATTTTACCCCCGAAACTAATGATCTAGGGTCATATCTAAATGGAAACACCGAATCAAAGGGTTTCAGGCCTCCGATCAGCTCAAAAAACTGATTCTAATTGTTTTTATGAATGCTTCTCTAAATAGTATCACATAAAATACATTTATCTATCCACCAGCATCATTATCAAACCTCTTATAGGTTTTCACAAGGTTGGATATCTGATTTTAGATCATTGTTCATGGATGTGGCTGCTCAATGATCAACAATTCATATTTTTCAAAGAATTCAATGAAACTAAAGAACATATGGTCGAAAAGAACAATTGGACAACCCAAGGAATGAACCTTGATTGGCATTAAATTATAGCCTTAATCCATCCCATATGAATTACCATGATAATAAAACTATAAAATAATCATCCCCAAAAATACTCATAATCAAAACCATCTTACAAGAATGGTAAAAATATGGGTCAAACTATACATGGGATTATCTGCATTAATCATTAAATCATTGAATGAGGAGAATTAGGATTTGAAAAAACATTCCCTGACAAGGATTTTCATCATTTTGGGTCTATGATTCAATTCCAATGGCGATCAGGCCGTAATGATCATGATCTTTCATCTTATCATAGTACATCTAGAGGATTCTCCATGTCATTTCTCCAGAGCATCTTGGTATTTATCTAGGGGTGTGAATTCTAACCCCGAGTCCCTAATAAGTTATTTATTAAAATGAAAAATGTGACTGCATCATAGTAAGATCATAATAAAATAATTCGTTAATTTATTTTATTCTTTAAATGACTAAAAACTTTCATGTACAGCCGACTCACACTAACTGACGTTATGCCACATCAAAGGTGATGTTTCTATTCTGAACATGACAGTGCCCCTAAATTTCTAGATCTGAGCACCCATTAAAAATTTATTCCACTTTTTCAATAAAATCACATGTGAATTCTATTAAATATATGTAACTTATTTCAAAAAATTATTCTAGGAACACCAGACCTTAGAATGACACACCATCTCAGCGCCTTGTTTTGACTAAATTCAATGTAATACTTAAAAATAATAAACTGCAAAATCAAGGAAATTAGAATTTATATTCCTATAATTACACCATAAGTAGACCACATGTTTTAAAAAACCCAATTGTTATAAAAATCACTATATTGTATGTTCTTTCCTCTTCATATATGAAAAATTAACCATTTATATAAATATATAATCACTAATATTCTCAAAGAAAAATAGGATTTTACTTTTCCAAGTCCAACTGACCACACAATTAAATGAAAATTTTTGGACCTAAAAATTGTATAATAGGATTTTAAAAATATAGACATGATAAAACAATTATTTTATGTTATAATTTAATGTTACCTTTCTATCAGTTATCTTATAATCTTTTCATTCAGTTTAATTTTTTCATTTGGATAATATTTCAAACCAAAAAATTGGAAGAATACATATAATGATAAAGGAGTGGATTAGTTAGAATTTTCAAAATTATCCTATTATTTCTTATTCTTTCTATGCAGTTACTCACTGTGTAAGTGAAGTTAACGTCATGTAATGACAGTTGTGTAGAAGCTGTGAACTGTGTACATCACATGAATATTTTACACACCATGTAACATGTACATGATGTGTATTTTTAGAAATAAACTTTTTAATTAAATGGTTATGGGTTTTCTAGATTATACAAACCTCAAGTATTAAAAAATGTGAAAAGGGTTTACATGCCATGTAAATATTGTGGTCTTGGTATTTTTGGCTACCGTAAATGTGATATGCCTTATTTATTCCCTATAAAGCCTTCCTCACATGACCTAGAAAAATAAATAATCAATTTTGGGTATCTCAATTCCATCCAAATCAATTAATTATCATATTGATCTCTTTTGTGGTTGTATTTATCTTCACCAGTTATGTTTCCATTCTATTTCTTATATGTTTTTGGTTGTTGCTATGGTTTAGTTATAGCTTTGTAATCAGATCTCACATTCTATCAATTATATTTAGTCTTTTTATTTCATTATCTTATTAATGTAGTTATTGATGTTACCAATCCTTATTTTTAAGAATTTGAAGGTTTTTTATATCCATGAGGTAGGTGGATCTAGCTATGATTTCTAATTTCTAGAATTTAATTTTTTTTATTATCGATTCCTTTATATTTGAAATCAAATATCAAGTGCTGAAAAAATTGGAATGGGTTCCTGATTTTAATGGGTTATTTAATTGGATATGGAAACACCGTGATTATGAGAAGTATGGATTTTCAATCCTTGAACCATATTATATTAACTTTTAAATGGGCTTACAAAATTTGTGTTCATTATTTTTAAAGTGGAAATTGATAAATAGTGCATATCAGTTACCATGGGTGTGTCAAGAATGATACATGGGTACCCTTAGAGTTTAGGAAACCACTATAATATTACCTCTATTATACTGATTTTCAATGGTAGTAATCGATGTAACATGCATCCAATGTCATGACTTTTGAGTCTCTTGAATGTATAGTGTGTATTGTTTCATAGGCAAGAGCCTGACTTGATGGTGCATTGTTTATTCTCATTGTTCTTCGTAGGATTAATTTTTTCAGGGGTGTCTAATCACATGTATTTTTTTCATATCAATATGTCTACCTACATTTTTTATACCAGAAATGTTATTTGATATAGAAAACATGACACAAAATTTTATGAAATCCCATGGATTACTTGAGAGATGTTTACAAATTGTATCTTTGTAAAAGTTCTGATAATTATTTTTAATTGAATGATAAAACATGTGAATACTAATATTATAACATGTATAGATTCTGTGGTGGTTTCCATGGAGGATTGGTTTCTCACACCAAACTACAAACATTGGGTGGTATTATGCATTTTTTTTTTCAAAAAACAGGTAAACGGAATGAAAATCTTTAGCTTCTTAGGTTATCTTTAGCTCATTTTTAGGATTGGGATGCTTTATAGAGGTGATGGTTGGTAAGATGGAGTTTTGTTGGTCAATTAATTTTCATAAACAATCTTTTATCCCTTTATTCTTCATTTTATCTTCCTTGGATCCCACATTGTACATTGTTGGTATGTCGTTAATTTCATATATTTATGACTGGTTTTTGTCTTCTTTACACATCACCCCATAATGATCCATTTTGGTCGACTGGTCTAGTTTTCCTCGATGGGCCTCTTAACATTCGGTATCAAGAAAATTTAATCAGTAAGATGTTCTTTATAAATATATATTGGTTTTTTCTCTTTCGTATACTAGATTAGGATCATCAAAATTCAAATAGTTGCTACTGAAAAGGGGTATGGACAGCTCACTCGTATGACTACATATGAGTTTCCATGGGTGGTAAGAAAATATTTACTAGGTCTAAGAAATTTTGTTTAGGTTTATATGAATGAATTTTAATGGAAATATATTTTCAAATTTACCTGTTTAATTTTTTTGGGGACATGGTGTGCGTATGATCATTTGAATAATTTTAGTGGGGATTTTATTTACATGGACATGTTCAATTCAAAATGGTGTTTTCTTTTCTAGTAGAGATAATAATTATATTAAATTCATATCATTTTAATGAATTTTTTATGATTCATGAAGTTGTTTTAATGTTTTTGGAGTTTTTTCATTAAGTATTTTGAGGCATTTGTTTAACAAAAAAATTCTCATAGAGGAACTATTCTAAATATGATAGGGAATCTACGATGTAGTTTCGATAGTTAGATCCTCCCATCGACCCTTCATTTGTCAAAGTTTTTATTTGTACCTTTGAATCTTGGTGTATTGGTTTCCATGAAACAAGGATGAGTAGTGGACCCAGGTATGAATTTACAAAGAAACATCCATCTGTCTAATATGGTGAAAAAGGAACCCAAGAATCATAGGATTAGAATAAAGGGATTGAGAGGATATTCCAATTTTTAAAGACTCTTAAATATTGTCAAATGGATTCGGCAATATATATGTTTAGGTGACTAGGAATATAATAGTGGGACTCTATATTTAAATCGATATTTCAATAAGGTATCACCTCAGATTCTTCCAAGAATAAATTTAATAAGTTGTTTTATATAAAGTTTTTATAAGTATAAAAGACAAGAGAGTTTTTTTTACAATGGATCAATGGGAGGGTACTTTTTTGGATTACTCGATAGACTTTGTGGAGTTGGTGCATGTGGAACCAGATCATGTCACTAACAATTACCTGAAGGCATGGAGGTTTGAGATGTGTTTAAGTGATAATATACAGTCTGTGCTAGATATTTTTTTCCATTAAACTCTATGAATGTAGTGGATAATGTATTATTTTCTAATGGAGACACAGTAGGATAAAGGGGTTTGGGAGGAGCATATGTTCTTATAGCTTTTATCAAGGGTTATTATTTTGGTCCTTAAATAATGATGAAGAGTTGTTAGGTTTCTATAGGACCTATTATTAGGGTTTTATATTTGGATTAAAAGGGTATCTGCTAATATTGTGGGAGGTGTGTTCATTCAAAGAATCATTTTGTGGATTCTTCAAGGAATTTTCATCATTTTATATGATTTTTCCATTTGAAACATTTTAGGTATAGGATGTCCCTAAGTAGTAAGGAAGGATCCACATTCAATAAGGGGTCACAAGTTTATGTATACACACCCAAGGGTGGTGGGACATATTCTCAGTTAAACAGGGATGTCCAAGTGTATATGTCTTGATGAAATTATATAGTAGAATACGTGCTATTGGAATCTGAAATTGGGCTATTTGATATTAGAGAAATAGTGTTCAATTCATCTTCTATAGCGCTGGATTTGTCTGATACATGTGCAACTCAATATTTTCAATCGTTAGTTTTAGTAGAAATTTTTTGTTTGAGTTAGGAGATTTTGAAATTATTATTAGACCTTTAAACACTTTTGGGAATTTTTTGAGAACAATATTTAAATTGGCATACATGTTGGGTGGTGATAGCTGACATTGAGGTTGTTTGGGACTTGTTAATGCTTGAAATAGACAACATCATCTTGGATATTGACATATATTGGATTATCGGTTGTAAGTCCTATATTGGATGTTATCCCAATCAAATACATTTATTTACTACAAATGGGTTCACTCAAGATTTCCAGAATTAGTGGGAATCTAGATCGAAAACGGTATGGTCTATTATTCCTTATGTTGGTATGATCTTTTTCTATTTTTCATTTACTTTTCATGATGTAGTTGAACATTGCTTTGGCAGTCACATACCAACTACTATGTGTGTGTGTGTAACATATAGTCATCCCAAATGAGTTTTTGTTTTCCACCAACAAAAATAGAAGTTGATATTACTAATGACATTCCCCCTAGAGTGATGCCCATTTACAAGTCATTCTATTAAATGGAACCTACAGAGATAGGTGAACTTATTTTCCATCTTGAGGATAAAGAAGAAAAAGTATTTATTCATCCTATCATGTTACCATTAGTTTCCATTGTACCCTATGATAATAATTAAAAAAGAATTCCCTATATTTTTATTGACTATTGAATGACTAATCATGTGACCATTAAGAGAATGTGTCATTCATCTAGAATTAATGAAATAATTGATCAAATTCAAGGGGATATTTGGTTAACTATGATTGAAATATGGTTAGGGTACCATTAGTTGAGATTCCAAGAGGAAGAAACACCCAATATTGAGATTATATGATGACATGGTCATTTTTAGTATCTGGTTATGCCATTCGGACTCACAAACAGTATTATAGTGTATAAAAATTTAAGGAACCATATAATTCATCGAATATTTGAATCATTTTATGTGTGTCTTTATAAATGTTATCTTGGTGTACTCCAAGTCATAATTAGAACATTTTGTCCATTTATATGGCATTTTTTGAACATTTAAATAACATAATATTTATTTTTACCATTCAATTTTATGGGTCTATATCTCAGAGTTGGTGTTTTTGGGAAATGTGAAATCTGAGAGGGGAATCTCAGTGGATCCTAAACAATTTCATGTAGATATATCCTGAAAAAATCCATGAAATTTGTTTGAGAACACTATCATCTTGGGTTGGTCTAGTTATTATTATTTTGTTTATAACTTATCTCTGATTGATGCTCAAATGATTAGTTTTACATATAAGGTTGTAATGTTTGAGTGGAATGAAAAATCTAGGAGATATTTTGATGAGATGAATGTAAGGATGAATTCCACAGAATTTTTGATTCTCCCAAAACTAGGTTTCTGTTAAAATGTTTTATATAATGACCTATGTATAGTTTTCGTATTTTTCTTGATGTTAGGGAAATTCTTAGTGTCCAATCAATCATAAATGTTATTCCCTCGTGACAAAAACTGCCCCACCTATGATCATGGGTTGACAATGGTTATACACCATCATATGAAATGAAATCACTATATTTTTATGAGAAATTAATAGTGTAATATGATAAAAATATAAAATATTATGATTTAATCCATAGAGATATGAACTTATGAAAGAGATTCTTGGTTGAGTATCTTCAATTCATTGATTTTGATATCGTATAAACCCCCAGGAAATGAAATTTTATGGATAATGTTCTATGAAGAATATTATCGATCCAAGAGGATAAGGAATCTATTTTAAAGTGTCATTTGATGAAATTTTTTTCGAGAAGATATTGGGAGTGAATGATTTCAGTGGATAGATGTTTTCTTATTGATAATAATTTTTTATGAATTTTTTGTGCTTGTTTTTATGAAAATATGTTAGTACATGAGAGATAACACATAAGAAAAATCATAAATAGTGGGGAGACCATGGGATAGGGGTATTGATATCCTAGTGGCATTTTTTTCTTTCAGAGATGGCTCCCTTTTCCCATATACAATAATTGTTAGATAGAGGAAAATATTCATATTGGTCCATCCACCCTACGGAGGAAATGATTTTAAAATATTTGAGATGTCGGTATTTTTCATCGGGAATGAGTTAGAAATTAGCAGATTTTGAATCACATTTTCTCAGTTTGTAGATATTTTTGGTGGGATTCTATAGAATTTAACTCTTGTTACAACCATTACCCATTTAGTTATGGATATGGGATGAAATTTATAAATAATTCATTATTCTATTATAATATACTCATTTTAAAAAATATTTGATTTGGTAGATTACTGATAGGCTCCCTAAATGAATGCATTTATTACAAATAAATAAAATTATTAAAGTTGAACATATTTGGGACTTATTTGTTTATGAGATTGCGATAAATCTTGAGGTTGAATCCATAGTTGTTTCTGATAGGGAATTGAATTTTACATCTAAATTCAATAATGGTATGAATGAGACAATGATTTCATAGTTGGAATAGAGCATGAAAAATTATTCATAGATATATATACATATCGGGATAGATATCCATGTTCATGATGATATGTTATAGCATTTTGTGCATGATTTTGGTGATTCTTGGGATAGAAATTTACTTTTTATAGTTCTTTCCTATAACAATAGTTGTCAGGTTATAATCAGGATGGATCCATTTGAGGATTTTTTATGGGCGATCCTATCGATATCCCTTATATAGGGAAAACTTGAGAGATTAGTCCTTGTTTGGTAAGTGTCTAGTTCATTAGATGATGTTGATGGTTTTGTAAATATAGTGGAATTTAATCATAGTATAGGATCATCATAAATCATATGCTAATATTCATCATCATCCACAATAGTCTTTGTTTTATGATTATGTTTTTTCCAAAGCATCAACTCCCTTTGGACATCATTAGTTGGGTATGTATGGGTTGTTGGAAATATTTTATATGTGATCCTTTGAGACCGTTCAATGACTTGGTAGGGTGGCCTACTTGTTTTAAATTTCATATTTTTTAACATATATCCTTGATGTGTTCCATGTTTCCATGTTAATGAGGCATATTAAAAATACATCCAATGTAATTATGTTGGAGGTTATAGATCTTGAAACCAATGCCACAATGATTTTGAATCTTGTTCATAATATGGATCTACCTAATACGGTATTGTTTGGTAAAATGAACCCCCTAGTCCAGGTACAATGAAAATGTTGACCGGATCACCATGAGTTATAGGAGTGTGATTTATTGATCTAGAAGAAGTGGAATACTCTTTTTAATATCTAGGATCTTGATCACTTTTTTTGGAATCATAGATTTTATGTTGGGGAGACTATAATGGGATTCCACCTTTCTACTAGAAATTTTCTAATAATTACATTTTGTTTCATTTTTTTATGAATATTTATATCAATTTAAATGAGAGTAATCTTATTATGGTGATTTCATATTTTTTTATTTTCAGCATCAACCTATAGTCTCTACTACTTAATAGAAATTTACACATTGTGTATGTGAAATACAAAACATTTAATAGTATCTATGAAGAATTTGTGAACTCGGTACAATGAGTAATGGTTTATAGAACATGTGACATGTATACACCATGTATGTTTAATACTCCCGGTTGTAATTAAATGTTGACTGGTTATTCGGCTATATAGAACCAAAAAATTACATGACATGTAAATAGGTTATACACCATGTAAATGTCATAGATTTTTTTAAACCACTATAAGTGTGATACAATTCATTAATTCATTTTTAATATTTCCTCTCTCTACCTATATAGCTTCTATGGAAATTTTGGGTGACTCTTTTTTTTTCTAGATTGATTTTTTGGTGATTTAAAACAATTATGGTTTAATTTCTCCTCTATAGGTAGGAGTTAATTTTTGTTCATCATCTGTTTTAGTTGTGCTTTTATAATTGGATTTCATTTTTAATAAATCCTTTTTTTCTATTTTCAATCATTTCATTATAATGTATGATTTGGTGGTTTATAATCCATATTGTAAATGGTAGATTGTTTTTCTACATAATTGAGGTTGGTGGATCTATTTATTATTCAAATTTATTGATTTTATTGTTTCTCATTCCTTGAGATTTAAAATTTAATTGAATGTTTCAAAATTAAAGAAGCTATGGTTCCATGATTTAATTATCTTATTTCATTGAAAATTAATTACATTGATTTGGTAAGAAAAATATTTTCACACGTTGATGTAGTCTATTATGGATTTGAAATGATTTTATAAAAAATTTGGTCATTGTTTTTAAAATTGAAATTGAAAATAATTACTTAACAAGAACCTTGGGTTTGTAGAGAAACATACATGGATAACCTTAGGGATCGTGAATCCACTATGAGGTAACCTCTTCTATATAGATTGACTTTAGAATGATTCTATGTTAGTGGGATTCAAGCTTATGGATTTTCAGTCTCATTAATTTCTAGTACATATTATCCAACATGGTAGATCCCGACTAAAAGGTTCAATATAGTATTATGTTTTCTAATACAGGATAGATTATTTCATGGATGTTTGATCACATGTATATTTATATCTTAGCATGTTTAACTTATTTTTCATAACTGGAATGTTTTTGTATTTGGAAAATATGACATTTAATTTTTGTAAAAAAGGAATTTTTCTGAAATTATTTCAAATTGACTTATTTGTGAATATATATAGATATAATTTTTGTAAAGATCAAAAAAGTGAATTATTGATATTATAACATGTTTATATTATATGGTGGTTTCCTTCTATGATCTATTTTTCATACCCTATTTCTTCATTTATGTGGATACATACATTTTATTTGTGGGAAACTAGTAGTGTTAAAGATGTTATTTATCATATTTTCTTAACATTATGTAATTTCAATTGGTTTGGGATGATTTGTGGAGGTGATGGTTGAACTCATAGAGACGTTTTTTTCATGGAATTATCATATTTCATTGTTTTTCACATTTTTCTTAGTTTTGTCTCCCCCTGTTTCCATTTTTTCTTAGGATATATATCTTTTTTAACTTATATTATGTACTTGCTATATTTTATTTATTATACCTCATCCAATAAAAGGATAACATGGGTAACTAGTCTGGTTTACCTAGGTTAGTCAATTACATGAATACTACTCTAAAAATGTATTCCCCTTTTAAATCCTCAATTTAATGTATATAAAAAATAATAATTCCTCTCCAAATGAAACATTTTTTTAATACATCCCATACCATGGTAGGTCCAACAAATCTAATCCCACTCAAATCATATCTGTTATAAATTATAGTCATTATAAAAATTTATCTTCTATATTACAATTAAATACAAATACTCTCCATATAAACCAAATTCACATCAAATCACCCATTTAGGGCTTAAAAAGTTCCTTGGGTATACAATATTACGTAATTATACATGAAAATGAAATAAAAAATCCATAATGGGGTAAATCATATAATAAAATTAAACATTATTTATGAATATTCTGAGCGATAAGTATATGTTTATCCAATTAAACATCGAAGATCTAGTGCACTGGAAATGTTATAAAAAATTGATGTTTGGATTTTTTGGCATCCCACTTAGGTGGTGGTAATCTCGCAAATAGAGAATACTACATAAAAAACTCTTAAATAAAAAAAGATATAATGATATTTCAAAAAGGAAAAAACTCTAGCTTTCGATTAGTAATTATCCTAAATTCACAATTTCTATCTTAGTTAATTATATATTCAGTTCAATTAAATAAACTCACATCAATCATCCTAACATCATTAAATTTTATAATTTTAATTACATGGTATCCATATCATTATCTCTAAGAAAAGGTATAAATTAAAACAACTATACCCCAAGAACTCCTAAATATATATAATCTTAGATATATAAAAATAACATTTTGTAGAATATCATGACCTCTTAAATCCACATTAAATTAATTAATAGTAAATGAAACATAAAATATAATCACCTCTTCTCATATACATATCAAACCATTATTATTTATACAATACCTCTCTTCATGGGTAAATTGGAATATAATGTCCATTATCATATCCAATAATAATATTACCAAAATAAAAATTAATTAATATATATGTATAATATATTTATAATACCATATATAATCTCTATTATTTTATAAAACACCTACTTAATTAATCTAAAAGAAGATATATTATTTTCACTTCCCTTTAACATCATCTACTTTTAGACCATATTGATCAAATAATAATTTTATAATTTTAATAAATTGAGATAAACAATTAATATCACTTCCCACTTAACCAAGAACAAAATATTCTTCATATTATTATCATGTAATATTTTTCACTTATAATAATTAAACCATGATAAACACACCAAGTAACTAACTATTATCTTGGTGATTTGTATGAACTATATTTTTTTGGAATTAATATGCCTATCATTTTTTTAATATCATTTACAAAATCCCATAATATATATCAGTAAAAAATTAATCCTATTATCTATCCATTTAAATATAATTCCATTATAATAGATAAAATGTATATTTTTATCTATCCCATTCAGGAAAATAATCATGATTCGAGATACCAATTATTAAAGATTTATTCGAACTATTCCAAGGCATAAATATATAAATAGATTCCTAATATCTCTTGAGGGACCCCAAAATAATACCTTGGATCTATCCATGTTCATGGGTAATTAATTTGAGAAAATAAATATTAACTAATAAATTTACATTATTTTTACTCTACCTTCTTATATAAATTCTATGTCACCTAGAACCAGTTGTGTGTCCTTTGATAAAATCCTTATTCAATTTTTATGTATTTCTTGAATTTCATTCAAGAAATTATCCTAGAAAAATAAAAATAAAATCATATTTATCTAAAATCTAATAAATAAATAATGTACAATACTAGGAATTGTTTAATGAAATATCTATAAACTTTGTCATGACCCCTTCCACATGTTGACCACCAAGATAAAAAATCACACTAAATGAACTGTATATATTTTTTAAAAATCCATATCATATTTAATATGTCTATAGTGTAAACATGTTGATCAATATATTTTTTCAAACATTCCAAATATCAATATCATTTCAACTCTATCATAATTTTACCATATCAACCATGATGTGTTCTTTAGTTTTACCCACCGAATAATATCATTAATATAAAACATATCTATCGTAGAAAATATATAATTTGATCTAATGATTCTTGAACTAACAAAAATCTCTTATTATACAAAAAAAATTATTCATAGTTTTGATAGTAACTATTTTCAAATTTGATCATCAATTTGATTATCCACCTCTAACAGCCATAAAATAAATAAATTAAGAAACTAGAAAAATTACGGGCTTATATAAATAGTAAATGTAATGGTATGAGATAGTCCATAATAATATTGGATTGAATCCTTACGAAGTGAAAATAAAATAATTATGAATAAAATGGTTTTCAAATTTGTGGTGATTTGATGATGAAATCTTTATAAAAGTTTTTTTAATCCTTGTGTGGATTCCATGGGAGATATTGTTATTTATACCTTTCGTAAACACTGGTATATGATAGTAATGATTAAGTTATTATCTTAAGGATTTCACCTAAATTATATATATATATATCTCTCTCTAGGAAAAAGACAAGATCATGGATTATTAATTTGTAGTTCGACATTATCATACATGTATTTTCTTATTAGAAGAAGCTACCACTCTACACCTTTAAGTAATATCCCACATGATTTAATAATGTTATTTTTATTAGGTAACATAGAAAACGTTAAAATTAATTATATATTTACTTTGACACTAATCCATGGATGGTTTGATGGAATTTTTGTAGAATGATTTTGTAGTGTTTATTTTATTTTAAAAAGTGTTATTATGTTTTTTTAAATAAGGTATATGAAGAAATTAATAATTTAAACTTTCAATAATTATATAAAACATGGAATGAAATTATTAACTATGAAATATTTATGGTCGTTTGATTTGGATTATGGATAACTTATCATTTATATGATAGATTTTGGTTCATTGGTCATGTTTTGGGTTTTTATAAAATTATATCTAGAAATATTAAATAATTTGATATGAAATGTGATGGTTATAGAAGGAATCAGTGACTAGTTATATTATTTGTAAATAATATGGTATGTACATGTTTTTATTTAGTATTTATCAAATAAAATTTCTACTTAGATACACTTCACATATTTGTTAATATATTTATAACATTATTTATTATTTCATACTCCCTAATTCATCATCGACATGTAAAAATGCACTATTTCTAGGGTAATATTTTAATATTCTTATTTGGGTCTAGTTAAGTGGTATTAGCCTATACTAATGACTATAAAAAGATATTATCAGGGTCTATGATTGAATGATATAATCCTTGGATATGCCTACTTAGGTTTTATAACCACACATTTCATATACAAATTTGTGATTGTGATTGATATAAAGATGAAATGACTATATTTCCACTTTATTGATACCAAAATACAATGAAATGAGTTTTTTGTGAAATTAACCACAAGAGTGTCCCCTGCTATCATGGTGATAAACACTATTGTTGATGGACAAAAATTATTTGGGAATTATTTATCATCAATAATATAATACATGGAAAACATTATGTAATAAATTTTAAAATAACAATCATGAATAAAATTTCATCATGTATGTTAATGGAAAAAATTTCATGCATATAATATCAAAACAGAAGAAAAATTTAAACATTTCAAAAAAAAGACTTTATATCCATAATTATATCTCATTCCATGAGACTATTATCTACCAAAATTTATAAATGATGTCCTTGATTGTTCAACACCATGATAAAAAAATCTATAATTATAACAAGGTGTATAGAATGTGGGAGGGGTGATGTTTAATAATATACCCCCAAATGAATTTTATGTATTCCTATATATGATTAATCTGAATAAAATTTTTAAAATCCATAATAAAATCCTAAAAACATTTAAACTAATTTAGTTTATATATTTTTTCAAATAAAAATTTCCCAGACATGGAATAAAAAATTACATTTCTCAAAAAATACATTTGCAATTAGTCCAAATTCCATAATATATAATTCAATAACTCCTAACACACCATCCAATATGAAATTAATCACTAATGATAGACGTTTTAACCACCAAAAATTAAAAATGTTCCTGATGGTTGAAAGAAAAAGAGTTATTAAAATAAAATAAAACATGGATTTAATTTAAGAGATAAAATTTAACTACTACACTCAATAAAACCAAAATTAAATTTTTTTAATATTAATAAATCATTTTCATATAAGAATAATTTGAATCAATACCTAGAATTTATTTTTCATAGTCCACTTTGTCCTCTAGTCTCTATTTTATAAAATTAATCTAAAAAAAATTATACCTTTAATGTTTAATATAATGGAAAATATAAATGCCATAAATATACAAGGTGAATAAATATTGATTACAATGTTACTCATTAATATATCTATTTTCAATATGTTTGGACGAATGCCCAATCATAAATTTTTTCCTATGGCTTGAGTGAAATATATCACATTTTGAAATTTAAATTATACCGATAACCAAGACATGATCAATTTAAATTATAATTCATGGATTGATTAGAATGAGAGAACCTAAAAATAGGATATGATGTAATATATGTGTTATATTGTATTGGTTTTGTACCCAAATTCAGTTGTTCTTCCATTTTATGAAACTTTATTCCGTGGTGAATCTACTACAATATGAAATAAAATCATCCCCATCATGTTATCATAATGAAGATTCATTGTGTTGCAGAGTTTTAAGGAAGTGGTTAAATATCTCAATATCAGAAATTTTATTATTAGTATATTGAAATAAATAAAATGATTGGAGTCTGGGTGAATCTTCACATAAATCATTAAATAATCATCACAATGTTATAATGTTTTCTCATTTAATCTAACATGGCCATGAAAGATGCTGAGTTACTCTTTTGTACGATTAAATTTATTATTTTGAGCCACGGGTTTTTAATATGATATCACATCAGAATGTAGTTTCCACATATATTTGATGTTAATATAACAAAACATTATATTAATCTAATATAAATTTGTTGTGAAATAATTCCTTTCATCACAATGAATCTATTTTCCTAGTTTTCAATATTAATATATCTTAACATTAATTCAATATTCATTATGAAGAATTTATCATATGGTTCCCTTAAATTATTCAGGTTTCATTCTCTAGATCATCTCATCAAATTCAAATAATATTTTATAATGATTTTATTTAATGGAATCAACATCATTTGGTTCATTTTTCTTCAAAAAAAATCGAAAGCATTCAAATATATCTTCAATATTATATTTTAAAAAAACATTTAAAAGAATATGAAAAAATACATGAGAAATAAATAAAATGACATTGTAGTTGAATTGTATTTATATTTTTGACACATTAAACTCCCACAAATGTGAATATTTTATTATCCCTAAGAAAAATATAATGAAAAAGTAAAGAGGAGTTATATAAAAACACAAGAAAAAATTTATTAATTATATATATATATATAAACCATAAATAAATTTCCTAAAAAAATTAAATAATTTGTAATAATAATTCTGCCCCATACATCACCCACCATGAAGACTCTTCCCCCCTCTGAATAACATTATTTATTCATTCATATTATACATTACAATAATGATTTACATATCTTAAAAATAAAATCACTCATCATCCAGGACTTACACCATTGGAGATAAACTCAATAAAATTTAGATTCACTATATCGATATATATGTTGATTTACAAAAATATTAACATATATTTAAAACCACACTAATAAAGTGGATTTGAAATTTATGGCCTGACAACTTCATGTTTGGAGGTTTCTAAGTTATGATTTAAAAATAAAAATCTATCAAAAAAATATGCTAAACTAAAAATTTTAATTCTTGATTTAAATTTATCTCATTAAAAATAATATCCCCTAATTATTTACACTGAATCGACTCATCCTTCTTTCTCATCGACCTATTCATGGTATCATTTCATCTTTTATATTGTGATGAACTACCACATTAAAAAAATCCATTATTTATTTCTCATCAAATGAAATTATGAAAGAATAATTATTAAATCTGTAGAATTCAATCTAGAAACATACCTCTATCCCCACTGTAAATAATATACTGAAACTATTTTTTTAATTTAATTGGGAAATGTGTCATGTCATGGGACAATTCTGCATATTCTATTTTTCTAGCCTTTTCTTTTTCAAAACCTTTTCAAAATATATATCAATA
Organism: Viscum album; assembly: GCA_963277665.1. Taxonomy (NCBI): domain Eukaryota; kingdom Viridiplantae; phylum Streptophyta; class Magnoliopsida; order Santalales; family Viscaceae; genus Viscum; species Viscum album. The sequence continues at coordinate 560,683,369 of OY728138.1, forward strand.
ATTGTAAGCATAATATTAATTTAGTATTAATTCCTTATTTCATAAATATCTAAATAGATAAATACTTCTATATATTTAAAAATAATAATTTTATACTCTCATGAGATCACTGACACCCTCATATATCTTCTTTATTGATAATGAAATCATACTCAAGAGATATAATGGGAAGGGAAATTCATATTGAAATTTTTCTTCCTATAAGGTAATCCATGTTTTCAATGTACCTCTAAAATATAAAATTTATCGTAATGTATCAATATCTTATGTGATAAAAAATTTCAGTCAATTGTGTAAATCACAGTAATATGGGTTGATCACATCATGTTTTGATAAGAAAAATAAGAAAATTATTCTTATGGTGAAAATATGAAGAGGATCTCAAGAAAATAAAAAATAATGTATTTTATAGTGAATATATTTCTATAGTACCTCACATGAATGGTGATTTAATATTATTCAATCAGGACGTGGTATGAGAAAGAGTATAATTCTTGTAAATGAAAATTTCATGAAATAAAATTGACAATTAGTGTAAAATAAATAATGATTTTCAAACAAACTAAAAATATCAACTGTAGTTAATCTATTAACAAATACCATCTATTTATTCATCATTAATGACTAAAATAAATAAATTTCATCAACATGAAAAATTTATAATGTAATGGATGATGCATCCTAGTCGAGTTAGGTTACCAAAAATTCAAATGGGGGGCCAATGATCTCTCTAACATAGTTTAAGTACACAATATACACAATTGAAAAAATAATTTTGAGATATGGAAAACAATATTTTGATTCGAATATAGAAAAGTATTAGATGAAAATATGAGAAATAAAATCTGTGTTCCAAACAATATAAAGAATTTGTTCCTTTATCCGTTGATTGAAGTAATAAGAGTGAAATCAATGCATGAGTGAGTGGTGCTTTCCAAAGAGTCTCACTAATGTACTAAAGTAATTTTGATAATAAAAATGATATTTTGAATTATTTTTTTTATTGTTATGTGACTATAAAAATAGTCTCCTTGTTTATTAGTCAGTAAAAAAACCAAGAATGTCAAATAGTACATTGACATGCAAGGACATGAGATAAAACTCAAAAGACAAAACCCAAATGTATATAATGGCGGGGGATGTTCTAAGACTCCTCAATGTGATCCCTAGTATACTAATCAATCTTTAAATACTCTCGTGTTTCTTAAGGTGTTGAAATCGAGAATGAATTTTAGTGATGAATTAAAGGGTAATTTATAGGGGCATAAAAAGAAAAGAGATTCTTAGTAGATAACTTATATTTTTGTATGAACTGGTGTGACATTGAGTGTAAAAATAATGTCTAGATTTGATATAGCGGAGGAAATCACATGTTTTATGTGCTGAGTCTACTCTTTTTCATCATTTATTGTTAGTATCTCAGTATTAAGTGTCATTGGAGGTTCATAGATATTAGTGAATACAAAAGTGTACCCACTCAACATGATTAGTGGAATCCATTTGATTTAGACTAAGGTTATATGGTGTAATTTTGTGTCTACAAAGGGTACCCTTGTGGGTTTAGATTATATCATCCCTTGGCATTCCTCTAGGATTCTAAATCCAACTAGAGTTATGTCACCATATCGATTGAAGAATCTTTTGACTCTATTGGAAGTGTATGTCCTCAATTATATTGTTTTATGTTCATAATGAAATTTGGTCAGGGAATTATCTAGGTACATGATATTGAGGGGATGGAAGGATAAAATTGAAGGATATTAATTAATTTGGATGAGGATTTTGGGTGTAGTTGGTACTAATGAGATGCCGATAATGATGAATTTGGGGGTATAGGTAGTGACTCAAATAGAGTTCACAAACCCTCGTAACTTCCATTATAAATAGTGAAAAACACTAGTATTCCAAAAAAAATATTAACTCCCCTTCTTATGTGTACTTTTTTGAATCAATGGTTGAGTTGGTGTCAGAACTAATATATATAAAGGTTCTCGAGGTCAAAATGTAGCCTTTGAAAATCTATCATCTACATCATTTGTAACTGAATCACTTTCATAGTCTTCATCCAAAATATAATTATCTCTATAAGTCACGAACCATTAAATTTTAACTAGGAAATGTAAATAAATTAAATATTCCTTTACAAGAGAGGTAAGTGGATGGGATATAGTGTAAACATGAATATGGTTCTCTAAATAATTGAAAAAATTACCAACCATCATTCCCACATTAATGGTTCTTCCCCTACTCCTCAACATATATTTTAAACTAATGATCCATGTGTGGGGTTTTAGAAAAATATACCAATTATAAAATTACGATATCTAAATATATCACATATCATTGTATTTCACCTTTTTACAATAAGGAATGGATGATGGATTAATAAATAATCCATAGAGGAACATTATTGTGATATGTGGAGTTTTCCTATATAGAATGATGTTAGACTATGATATTAGTTTTCAAGGTCATCTATATATAAAAAAATTGAGACCTAATATCCTCAAACTATAATGATCCCTAGGGCTATGATTGAAGAAACAACCTATTTAAACACCATTTATCACACCAAAACTAGTCACCGTTATCTTTCATTCCTTCTTTCCAAAAAAAAATTAATGTAATATAATAATATAATTATCAATTAAACTCACTCAATCATAAATTTACATAAATAATAATCTATTACAGTAATGACATTTTACACTTTAATTTAAAAAATTTCCTCTCAGTTACTGGCCTTTATGACTTTTAATTATATAATAATAAAATCAAGGGTCCTGTATTTTCTAAAATTTTCTATAATTTATAAAAAAAAACTGACACTAGTAACCCTTATAAAATGGTTAAATTGATAATTATTAGTAAAAATAATAAATAACATCCCATAATACTAAATATATTAATGGTTTTGGTAAACTATATAAATATTTTATTCCTAAACTAAATTTGAATATATAATATAATACATATTATTTTATTTTTGATCATATTCATTAGCGGTATAATATCCATCTATTTAAAACATAAAAAATATATTATAATCCTGAGTAATGGAAACATAATCAATAAATTATATCATATTCCCATTTGTGGAATGAATACATTGGAAGATAGAAATGAAAAAAAACAATATGGGTGAATTATAGAATGATCAAATAATGGAAAATAAATAATCACATGATCTTGAAAATAATCCATTGAGATAAAAATTATCCGAATAAACTCATGGGAATAAAAAAATAATTATATAATTATGAAATTCATAATTTTAAAAATATGAAACTTACCATTGAGTCCGTATTCTAAGACATCTAAAAATCCCTTCAAGGACTCATGAAAATTCGTCAATATAAGTGGTATGGACCCAATAAAATACTATATCTAGTTTATATCTTGATACATATTGATAAATAATGTTTATAGGTAATTAAAATCCCCGTTGGTCACTTACTGACTCAAAATTTATTATAAAAATAAAAAACACAACTTTATCTAAATTCCTTTAAAATTAATAAAAATATTTACACAAAGAACAAAATACAAAAATATCAATAGATTCTAGAGTAAATATATTTAATAAAAATCAATATAATTAAAGTTGATGATATCAAAATATTATAACATTGTTAAATAATAATATTTATCAAAATATATTGGCATTGACAAAAATACATTCAAAATGTCAATGAAAAATATCATGGTAAAAATACCATTTTCAATTAGAAAAAAGTTATTTGGGATCTATAAATTTTCTAAATAAAACATAAAAAATTTATTTTCAACTTACCATGTAAACATGAAAATTAAGCTTCGATTTAATGAGAATTTATGATGGTGGAAAACTTTACTCAATCTGTGTAAGATAAAAAAACATTCATTTGACATAGTTTTACAATGTTAAAATATTACCTCATTCCAAAAATTGTAAGAAGATTCCAATAAAAAAATTTAAATAATAATACAATTGTAATAGTACAATTGATTAATCATTGAATTATCTGGAAAATGTTATTTTTATAATATAATTATAATATTAACATGGGAGAGAATGATTCCCGACTGAGTAGAAAAACATGTATGATTTTCCGTAAAAGAAAAATATTGATCTCCCAAGTTATTAAATATTTGAAAATGAAATGAAATCATTTATTTTATAAAAATAGATATAAGAGAATAAAATAAATTTGTTTTAGGATAGAAATTTCTTATAATTTCCCCAGGTAGAGACATAGTAAATAAAATCATGAATAACAACGAGATTATGTAATAAATTCTTACTACTTTAGAATCTCTTGAATCATAACCCCATAAAATAAATAACATCAATTGAAAATTTAAATATCATGATCATAGGTTAAAAATTAACTGAAAAATAAAGGTTTGTTATATATACCACACAAAAGAATATGGGTGCATGACATAATACATCTTCAGAAGATAATTTGAGTGAATAAACCCCTAGTTTAGATTTTACTCCCTTATTATGTGTATGAAACTACTATATAATAAATAAATATTTAATATAAATATATTACCAAACCATTACATATCTATCACACAATATGTTATTTACTTATTGTCATTTATTACACATTTTTTGATAATTCATTGTTAAAATAAATGTTCTTGTAATAACTTTATCATTTATCATGTATGTTTTGGTTTAGTAATTTTTTCCTTTTACTTTTATCATGGTTATATCATATTAATAATTTTAATCATGATATAAATACACTATATATATTATATATATTTATTTATAGTAATATATAGAATACATTGATAAAAAATGAATTATACCAGCCATAGATACTATAGGTGGCACATATACACGAATGTTGATTTCACATTACGATATATGGAATGAAATAAATTTATAAAATAATTCATCATTATAGAATTTTTATAATATCATATATCTCAAATATAATCATTATATCAATTCTTATTAAAATACATTAAGATAATAAATTAAAAATGATTCACACAGTTTTGTGGAGGTGATCATCCAAGCATATTCTCGAGAAACAAGATCATTTTTCCAATGTATTGGATGGTATGATGTTAGATATGATAATATTATTTTTTAGTAATAAATAAATAATAAATATCATATATAAATATTAAATCCATCATAATATTAATCACTAATGTATGGTGATGTAAAATGAATTGTATCGTTATGTGGATATAGTAAGTCTTATGTAAGGACAAGGTATACTTTCACTTCCCATTTGATGGAAAAGTGGGAGGATAATTTTGGTTTCGTAATAATAAAAATTATCTATGATAATAATTTATAATTTATTGATTTATAAAAAATAGAACATATTTATGGGAGGTAGAAGAATAAATTAAAAGAAATAGGTTGGGTAAGACAATTACCTCTTCTTCAGGGGACCTCCATTAGATCATTTCCTAATGAACCTATGGTTGATATTTTAGGGAGACCAAAACACTAATAACATTTAAAAGGATATAGAGAAGAAGAATTTTCTAGGCTGGGATGATATAGGATTATAAATCTGGTTTAAATAAGTAAATTATTGTGTGTCCTTTTATAAGGGAGGGAAATGAAACACTTTAAATTGTTGAATATATTAAAATTAAACTATGTTGTTATCATGAAATATTAATCCAAATTTAAAAATATTGAAATGTGTTGAAGGATATGGTTGAAATATAATCACCTAATAGATTTTTGTTATTTTCATGTGGTATTTTAAACCATATCATTTGGTTTAAAACTCATGTTAACATATTTTACCAATAACCATTATAAAATATTATTTACTCTTAATGGGTTATAATTTTACTTATGAGTTGATAATTGGATCAAAGATAAATATTAAGTTACATTTTAGACCATATCTTATTCTACATTTTATATTTCATGATTCAAATTGTTATTAAAAAACTATATAGAATATTTTTTTTCCTAAAATATCATTTTTCAATGTTTTGACATTAGTATTTTAATTTTACTTTAAATACATCAACACCCTGTTTTAAATAAAATATACAAATATTAAATATCAAAAAAAAATTATATTTATTTAAATGAAGGTATTAAAACTAATCACCCATATTTTATTACAATCATCATTTTTAATATCAATTATTTTATTATTCTCATTAATTTAGTAAATAATAAATTAGCAATTTTATGATTTTAATGAAATTATATAATACCTTAAAAAATATAAAAACCCATCCATTAGGGAATTTGTTTTACCATTTCAAATATATCAATTTAAATTTTTCACTACTTGATTTTTCTACTATGTGAAGATGTGATATATATTTAGAAGTTGGAGAGTGACGTGTTGTATTTTGATTTGATTTTCACATAATACAAGTCATTTTCATTGAATATTGTCTCTTAGAAAAGTAAATCTTGATCGTAATATGATATGTGTTTAATTCAAATTATAGAAACGGGTTTTTGATGAAATATTATGATCATAACACTTAGTTATAGCATATATTAACCCAATCTACCCCTTACCATGGTGATAAAGTTTACCGTGGTTACTATTTATAATGCCAAAAAAATAGATGGGTCTTATTTACCAAATTTTAAAATATTTATTAAAAACATTGTATCATTTTTTTCAAATTCAATTCAAATAAGTAGAATATACTACTTTTAAAATAATTTTTCAAAATTTGAATGAAAAAATATTTATAAAAAAACATTGATTTTAAGAATAATACTAGATTAATTCTAATACCATGCTTTGTAAAAATATTATAGGAATTTTTAAAAATTTAAATGAGTATATAAAATTTAAATTTAATTAAAATAATTAAAAACTAGTGATTAATTTAATTTCACAAGAAAAAAACAATTGTGTGTGAAAATATGTTATATGAAAACCCATTTATTTACATTAAAATGATTATTATATTTATTTCTAATCATTTGATAACCAATGAATTTATTTGATATGTTTGAAACCCATATATTCTAATAAATTCATTTATTCCAATTCACACCCAAAAATTTAATATCTAGGTTATAACAATATACAATATTACTATTCATTTAGAGCTTTGGTTGCGTGTGTCATAAGAAATCAATGAAATTTATTTAAAAAGTAATATGTAATGAAGTATATGGGTGTCACATTTTTTCCACATTAAAAAATCATTCTAAAGCATTCCAAAATGTCACTTAATGAAAAATGTTGTGCTTATCCTTAACATAATTTCCCTAGTATTCCACGTGTCCTCTTAAATATTATGGTCTATCAATAGTACCCTAACCTGCTAATTAATTCAATCCCTCCTAACTTGTACTCTAGTTCCCATAATATGTATATGACCTTCACAATAAGATGGATTATGTTCTAATTCAATATCTATATAGGAAATATGTAATAACCCAAATTTCCATGAGTAATTTCTTTGTAAAATACCAGTGTTTGGAGTGTTATAGGGGCTATCTGTGACTAATTTTGAGAGTTATCCTAAAATATATTTTGAACCGTCGGGTTTGTCATGTCAGTGGGTTGTTATGTCGGTGCGTCCGCATGTCAGTGTGTTGGCATGTCCGTGCATCGGTGTATCACTCAGATGTTTTTATGAAATATTTTTTTAAATAATATTTATTCCTGAGTAGCATGATTTTCACAAAACATGAGTTTAAATTAACTGCGATATTCCCTTCATATAAAATTACCATTATATCCTAGTTTTTTGTTATTGTTTAATACTTATAAATAGTTTATGAAAATGTATTGTGAATTCATTGGTTATTAATTATTTTTGAAAAACATAACTCAATTATATATTTTTATTTTTTTAGTAATTTACTTTTTGTAATCAAATTAATGAGTTATATATGTGTTATATACTTAATAAAATATTATTGATATTAATCCAATGTATATTTTAGTCCTAGGGTATGAATAAAAAACTATTTTAAAGATAAAAACCTTTTTAAAGGTTATTTTTTTATCATTTGAATGGAGACATAGTTTTAAATTATTTTTTTACACATTTAAAAATTCTATATGACAACATAACATTGTTAATTATAAGCTGGATATAAAAATTTACTTTGAAAAATTTTATGATACTTTTCTGTTAACTTTTATGTTTTCATGAATAGTAAAAATATGCTAAATTTTAATTTTAATTTTTTTCATCGAGATAATTTACATGATTAAATTTTTATTTTGAATTGTTTGTAATTAAAAATTGATAATATTTTTACCATTTAATATAATTTATTTCATTTTCATTGATTTTAAATTGAATTAATAGGTAAAAACATTTCAATATTTTGCAATGTTTTAACTTTTAAAACTTGTTTTCTCATTTCAACAATGAGAATAATTTAAAATTAATTAACACAACTTATATGTTTTGAATTTCATAAAATTTATTCCATATATTGAATCATAAGGTCCAAATTTTGTGAATATATACCGTTTATTTTTGGGCATTATGAATAGTAACTTAAGTAATTATTATATTTACAATTGTTAAAGGGTAAATCTGGTAAATAAGGGTAACTAAATAATACATTAATAGTATAAAACTACAAAAAAAACATGTATTAATACTATTTTATGAGATATTTCTGACCATGGTCATCCTTGGGTCAATTTTGAAACCCCATAGATTCCCTTGGATGTGAAAATGAGATTTTATAAGAATAAATTTAATGTAAAGATAATTATAACATGAAGTTACATCTTTTACTAAATATATCTTAATATATTGTTATATAACTAATATCTATGCATATAAATAGTAATTATAAATCTAAAATTATTTCCTACAACATGTTAATTTTTTTAATTTTATACATTAGTTAAATATATTTATTTATTTCACATTTATGATGCAGACATTACCTCATTAATGAATGATTCAAATATATGAAATTATAATTATTCAAATAAATTTAATTTTGACATTTTGATTCCATCAACAATTACATTGAATTACCATATCATAAGTGTTATTCTTTAAATATTTTGATTCTAAGGAGTCAGGTTATGAATATTTTAAAAAGTTATGTATGAATAGTGTCCAAAATTGACATAATTCCTAACATAAAACATAAAATAGATTATTAAATGATATTAAATTAAAAATAATATTTGATTCAAAAAAATGTTTTATATAATTCCAAATATTTCTTAAATAAATTTTTTGGGTCATTTTACATGATATCGTAATTACATTAACCCACAATGTGTAAATAACATTATATCATGGTATGATTAAAAAGGTTAAAATAAGGGTTAATCCAAAAACTAAGGATATAAAAATATTCCAAACATGTTTAAATATTATTGGATTATGGGTATCCAAGAAAAAATCATTTTATCATCAAATTAAATAAGTTTTGGTCGATTTTTAATCAAAATTTAATTTAAAATAAATTATTATTTTGAGAGTTTCCTATAGTGACCCACTCTTCTCTAATAAAAGGACACCACCTCCATCTCCTCTTCACTGCATTTTGATCCTTAATGATTGGAAAACCCATGACCATTTCTTCTATATACTTCCTTAATTAAATTCTATAGGTTTTAGTATTCTCAAAAAATCAACTCCAGTGTGCTAAAAGGATATTTAAATGAGGCACGTCGAGGAAAAAGTAATTTCTTATTTTGATTCTTTCAAATTTCATTCTTCTTATAATTCCAATTATTGTTGTGATTCATTATGAAAAAAAAAACATAAGTATCACTAATATAATTATATTTTATTATAAATATTAAACAACCCAATTTTACCTTCTATCCATCCTATAAAAAACGAAATCACCGCACGTGCATATGTACAACATACCATCTCCACACCGTGGTGTAATATGTTTTTCACAACCATCATACATGGATGGGCATAATGGAAAAATTAATAACTTTATATTATTATTGTAACATGATACAAATTCTGAGATAATATATGCCATCAACTTCAATAACATTTAACAATTCTGGGAACACTATTGTCACTCGTGCATACGTACGACATACCGTTTCCTCGATGCTATGTAATTTGTTATACATAAAAATTATTAAAACAAGACTATATATATGAATTGGACGAATAAATATGATATACATAATAATATTATAATCATTCAAATGATACACATATAACCTAAAAATACGAATAATAACTTATATGAAAAAACATACATATGAACATAATACTGTGAATACCCGTATAAAGAGTAACAATGAAATGTTACTAACATACAAATAAAAATGTGATCACAAATTTTATCATAAAAATGATTATCATTATTGATTAAATCAGTAACATTATTTAAATAATTATTAACGATGTTCGGATACATACAAATCATATCAGACCTACGGTAAGGGATTACATTGAAAATTTCATTTTTATCTGGGATTGATTATGTGTATGTGTTTATTAAGGTATATTTATCTTCCACATCCATGTTTTCAAAATAAATAATTAAAAATATTATTTATATCCTTCTATAATTTTTTAAATTCAATTTTACCCATTTGTTATTTTTTACTAAATGTTATGAATGGAATCATTTTTCATTCTTGGTATGAGGTACTTTTTGACCTTTCTAACAAAAGTATTAGAAGAATGTTTTTTAACTTACAAGGCATGAATAGTTTTTTACGATTTCATGAAATATTATTTCTATGAATCTTCCTATAAATTTTTTCATGAATATTTTTAACTAAATAATTTTCTTTTAAATTACTTTTTTATTTTAAGAGAAGAAACTGTTTTTGAAAAAAGAAACATATATTATATCAGGAATTAATTTCAAGTGTTTTCTAAAAATTATTTTTTATCTAAGATGTCAATATTTAAATTGCTTAATATTTATATACCTATTATTACAATGATTTAGTTTTTTTATGATGTAATTTTATTTAGAAAATCCATTTGTTTTATATAAATTATGAATGAATGGTGATTAAGAACCCCATTTTATTGGATGGGTTATTCTAAGGAAAATGTTTTTATGTTTTTTTGGAACACATAACAATGGATTCATTATAAGATTGGTGGTACCACTATCTCCCTCCAATTCATTGGGTAATGATTTATATCTCATTATATAGGAATTCTTTGAAGGGCAAGTATATATGGTTTAGTGATATAGGGATGGAAAGAGGAGTGAACTCGGTTCAGTAATGGACTTTGTCTGCTATGATGGTCTTGGAATTTCACCTTAAAAAACATGACATAAATTTATATGATTATTTGTATATGACACAATGTTTAATTTTGTATGTTTTGACTATATGCATTACATTTCACAATTATAATTTATCCCATGACATGATATTGTGATCTTTTATATAGTAGATATGATATTCAAATGTTCTGTTCTTACGAATAATATGTGATTGATATTACCTTTGTTCTCCCTTACTAAAAATTTAAACTCACCCTTTTATATGTTTCTTTTCCCCAGGAATTTATGAATGATATTATATATGATATATAAAAAGGGTAAATTTGTGATTAAATAAACAATAGACAATGTAGGTATTGTATGAACCAGTTGATTATATTTCCCAATTTCTAATGACAATATAGCTATATATTTCTATCATGTTTTTGATATATATTGTAATAAATATACATCAATTATGATGTAATTTCGATTTATTTAATGAATGGGTCTCTATAGTTGGTATTAGAGTAATGTTATAGTTATCATTTGGATACTAGGATGAGAAACCCTTAAGGATATGTCTATGTATAGGATAAAATCCCAGTGTTTTATAAATGACCATGAATAAAATTGGATAATACTTAAAGAGTCATAAATTTAAATTTTATTCATGATTATTTGGTTTTACTATTATGATTACTGTTTCTCACACTATTCTTGTTGGTTTTAGTCAAAGGATGGAACCCAAAGGAACCATGTTATTGTTGAATGCGATTGGATATTCCATGATTGTCCCCATAATAAACCATATATTATGGGGCATAAAATAAAAAATCATATATCCATGATCACACAACATTCTCAAGTTGTGAATCCTTCAAGACTTCCAAATATGTAATGAATTGAGCAACATTATATTTAATCAATCATAAGGCAGCATCCACCATCATTCAACGGGTCTTCTGATCCATTAGTGGATGAAAAATGGATCAATACCAATGAAATGAAATTTTCAATTCTACAATGTTCTGAACATGATAATGTTTTCTTATATGTATGTCGTTTGAATGGTGAAGCTGATCAATGGTGAAATCATAACCAGAATACGAGGCAAAGAGATGAAATTGAGTCCATGGAACAGGATGAGTTCAAGAACATATTTTTCAATATGTTCTTTCATTATATTCTTCAATCAAAGATGAATAAAGAGTTTCTTGAACGTAAGAAAATTTATGATAAATCCATTGGTACCTATTGAGAAAATTTTACAATACTTTCAAGGTACGCCTTATAATTATTATTTAACCAGTAGAGTAAGATAGGTCGATTCTGTAGTGGCATAAAACCATGCGTCAAAAAAGAATTTCCCATAAGGGACATTAATAACTATGAAGAAATTTCTCAATGTCATTTAAAGGCTGTGATGGAGATTGGATTAACCCAACAGTCATATGGGTTTGATAGGAAGAGGAAAATTGAATTTGATGGAAAATATAATGACCAAACTGAAGAGAATATGAATTTTCCCTTATGCTCAATGTGTAGAAAGAAACATGGAGGGAATTGACTTGAATGGACTAGTAAGTGATTTATTTATGGAAAATAAGTTCCATTGGGAAATTTAATGTGGAAGTGGTGGAAAAAATATATCCAATGGCGCGAGCAATGATAATGATACACAGAATACACCTCATACACATCAACGATACAAGTGCATTGAAATAAGGAACTATTCAAATTAATACCCTAATACAGAAGTAATTAATGATGGTAGATGTCTCAAACTCTTCAGTCTAATGAAAAAGGAATGTCACATGCTAATACTATTGGTGATGTAGAGTACGATAATGCAGTGGAAAAAGGTACACATACCATCCATTGAAAAGTGTCAAATGTTTTTTTTTGATTCTGGATCAACCCACTCTTTATTTCTGTAAAATTTATATAGTGTTATTGTGGTATTACCTCATCAATTAGATTTTTATTAAGTTGTGACAACTCCTAGCGGCACAACAAACACATCAAAATATTATATTTCTTCTCCGATTGATGTTGGCCGAAAAGTAAATCTTGAAAATCTTCTGATCCTTTCTATATTAGAATTTTATTTGATTCTTGGCATGAATTGGCTTTCACATTATGGATCTCATATCAATTTTTAAATAAGGGAAGTATCATTTCATATTATAGATGAATCTATGATCATCTCTAGATGTCAGTATGAATATAACCTTTCAGTAAAAATTTCTTCCATCATATGGGTCTTGATTGCAATAAATAAATGTAATTGATCCCAAATGGTTAGAGTAAAACTCCCAAATAAGAATATGTCCATTATAAAGGTTTTTTATTGTATATTTCTGAAGGAATTTCTAGTTCTTCCACCAAATTGTGAAGTTGATATTTCAATAGAACTCATACCAGGTGCAATTCCCATTTCAATGACACCTTATAGAATGGCCCCAATTGAGTTGCAGGAATTAAAGAAGTAACCCTATGAGAATCTTGATAAGGTATTCTTATGCCCTAGTCTGTCACCTTTGGAACCATCTTCTTTGTTATTTAAGAAGAAATATGGATCAATGCAACTCTTCATTGATTATAGATAACTTAACAAGATCACTATCATGAACAAATATCCTTTCCCATGCATTGATGACTTATTTGAAAAACTGTGTGGATCTCAATACTTTTCCAAGATTGATCTTCATTCAAGATATCATCAATTAATGGTAAAAAAGAGTATATACCAAAGAATGAATTCCATACATGGTATTGATAATATACTTGTATAGTGATTCGTTTTGGATTTAATAATGCCACTATTATCTTCATGGATATAATGAATAAATTCTTTATAGATTATCTTCATCTTTTTGTGGTAGTATTGGTTGATGATATTCTTTTTTATTAAAAGATAATGGAAGAACATGAATATCACTTCATAGTTGTACTAAAGTCCCTGAGAAAGGTGAATAATTTTTTCAAATTTACAATGCGTGAATTTTGTTTTAAAAAAGATTCATTTTTGGGTCACATAATCTCAAGATAGGGGACATCTGTGGATGTAGAGAAAACAGAGGATATTAAATGACAGTCGAGGAAAATAAAAATAACGGAGATCGAAATGTATCATGGTTTGGCTAGATATTATAGACATATTATTAATGATTTTTCAAAATTATCTAATCTACCCACCATGTTGACATGGAATGGAGTGATGTTCGTTTGGAAAGAGGAATGTCAATTGAATGTGAAAGAGCTAAAAATGGTTAGCCAGTGCACCTGTGCTGACACTTCCATGTAGTGGAGATTGGGTTGTGATATACAATTATTCCTATAATAAGGAGATATGGTGTGTTCCCATGAGAAATTATATGGTTATAACTTATTCTTCACAAATATTGAAAATCGATGATAAAAATTACTCAACTCATGAATTGGAGTTTGTTTTGGTAATCATTGCATTAAAATTATGGAGGCATTATATTTATGGTGAAATTAGAGATATTTATATTGATCATTAATATTAAAGTATATTTTCATGAAAAAGGTTCTAAATATGCACCAATGAAGATGGTTGGAGTTGATTAATGATTAGGACTGATCAATAGATTACCACCTAGGGAAAATGAACAAGGTGGTAGATTGATTGAGTATAAAACACCATGCTAGCTTATCATTGATGAGGATAATGAAAGATCTTGTACTTCCGGATTTTTCAACGGATATATCTTGAGTTTTTAATGGAAGGGAAGAAATATTACCTTTATCAAATGAATATTCTACCATCCATACAAGTAAAGATTAAGGAGGTACAGAAGGAAGATTTTGAGTTTCAGATGAAGTTGAGAAATTATCATGAATTCAACCCTAACGGTGATTTAATAAAAAGGATCAGAAATCGGGTTTTTATTCCTCCCATACCAAAATTAATTTAGGATATATTGGAAAGTGCTCATAGTTCATCATTCTATATTAACCCTGTAAGCACAAATATGTAGAAGGACAAGAAATCTTACCTCTGATGGAATGGTATGTAATTATATGTCGTCAAATATGTAACATAATGCATGGTTTTTTGTCATGTTAATGATTAGACAGAAGTCTAAGGGGATGTTACAACCATTACCCATTCCAGAATAGAAATGGGAAGACATCAATTTTAACTTTGTCATTGGACTTCCTAAAACATCGAATGGAAATAATGATATCTGGGTTATAGTTGATCGTCTTACAAAGTTGTCACACTTCATTGAAATTCGAGAGGATTTCTCTATTGATTAACTTTCCTTGATTTATGTAAATAAGGTGGTAATATTGCATGAAGTACCACATTCCATTATATCTGATCAAGATCCTGGGTTTACCATGATGTTATCACGAAGCCTTCTGGATGCTGTAGATATAGGATTATGTTTCATCAATGGTTATTATCCCCAACCATACAGTCAGACTGAGAGTAGAACTCACACTTTGGAAGAAAATTTTAGATCTTACTCTATGTATTTTAAAGATCATTGGGATCAAAACCTACTATTAGAGTAATTTTCAAACAATAATAGATTTCAATTTAGTATTCAGATTGATTCTTATGAAGCCCTTTCTGGGAGGATGTTGGGGAAATAAAAAAAAGAGGACCTAATCTTTTTTTTAATGGTTAAAAAGGTCAGATATATTCAACAACAGATAAAAAAATCTATGATTAGGCAAAAAATTTATGCTGAAAATTGAAAAACAATACCTTGAGTTTGAAGGGGGTGATAAGGTGTTCTTACAAATATCTCTTTTGAAGAGAGTAATGATATTTGGAAAGAATGGAAAGATGATCCCTAGGTATAGTAGTCATTTTGAAATACTAGATCTTGTTGGAAAAGTAGCTTACTAATTGGCACTTCCATAGAATCTCTATCATGTTAATGATGTGTTCGATGAATCTTGCTTGAGAAAGTACACACCCTATCAATCACATGTACTATGGTCAGAAGTCATACTACTGGATAAAGATCATTCTTATGAAAAAGAGCTGGTAGAGATTCTGGATCGTAACAAAAAATGTTCAACGAAACAAGTCCACTCACATGGTTAATGTTTTATAGAGGAACCACTAAATTGAAAAAGCTACATGGGAACTTTTGGATATGTTGAGGGCGGGTTATCCTCATCTATTTGTTTCCATGTGATGATTTTGAGGGAAATATTTATATTATGTGGGGTAGAATTAAACCCCCAAATGTTTTATGAAATATTTTATTTAAATAATCTTTATTCGTCAGTATATTTTTTGCACACAACTGTGAGTTAAAATTACCCACTAGATTCCATTAATATATTATTACCAATATATCCTAGCCGTTAGGTTGACAGAAATAATTATAAATAACATAGGAAAATGCATTATGAATATATTGGCTATTAATTATTTATGAAAAATATAAACCAATTAGGTATTTTTATTTTTTGAGTAAATTATTTTTTGTAAGGTAATGAAAGATATATATATGTTTTTAATACTTAAAATATTTTTGATATTCATCCAATGTATATTTTAGTAATAGGGTATGAATACATCCTTTTTTTATGTATAATATCTTTTATAATGGTTAATTTTTTCACCATTTAATGGAGAACCCATTTTAAATTATTATTATGACACACTAATAATATATATATGACAAAATAAACATTTTATTCAGAAGCGGGACATAAAAATTTACTTTGGATAAATTTCTAATATTTTTCTGATAAAATTCATATTTTGATGAATAGTAAAACTACGCTAAATTTAAATTAAAAACATATTTTTTTCATAGAGATAATTTATATAAATAAATTGTAATATTGAATGGTTTTAATGTATAAATATAATATATATTTTTTCATTTAATATAATTTATCTCATTATCATTAATTTTTTATTGAATTCATAGGTAAAAATATTTTGATCTTTTATGATGTTTTAACTGTTAAACCCCATTATCTAATTTAAACAATGAGAATAATTTTAAATTAATTACAAAAATATTTTATGTATACAATTTGTGAAAATTGAATCCATATTTGGAATAATAAGGTCCAAATTTTACCTTTTATGTTTGGAAATTATGAATAGTAACATCAGTAATTATTTTATTTAACATGGTTTAAGGGTAAATCAGGAAAATATAGGTAGAAAATTAATAATTTAATAGTTAAAACTACCCTAAAACCTGTCATAATTAAATTTAATGATAAATTTTCTATTATGGGTATCCATGGGTAAATTTTGGGACCCCATGGATTTTCATTGATATTAAAATGAAATTTTATAATAATTAATTTAACATAAAAGATAATTATAACATAACCATATATCATAAACTAAATCAATATTTATATAAGATTTTATTACAGATCTATATGTCTATAAATAGTAATTATAAATCTAAAATTATTTCCTACATCATAGTATTTTATTTATAATTATTAGATTTTAGATTAATATATATTTATGACATAATTAAAATGTAGTGATTACCTCATTAATGAAAGATTCAAATAAATGAATTTATAAATATTAAACTAAATTTAATTTGATCATTTTTATTCCATAAAAATTTTTTTTTTACCTTAACATACCTGTAAAGAGTTAATGCCATTGGTTTGACGGAATCTAGCGGTTATGAATTTGTTAAAAATACAAGTATGAATAGTGTTCCAAATTGAAAAAATTCATTACATAAAACTTAAAATATTTTATTAAATGATATTAAATTAAAAAAAACTAAAATTCATTCAAAGGGTTAATATATGTCCAAATATGTCATAAATAAATTTTTTTGGGTTGTTTGATCTGATATGGTAATTCTAGTAACCCATAATGTTTAAATAACATGATAAAATGGTAAGATTAAAAAGGGTAAAATAAGGGTTAAAAAAATATATGTATTAAAAATTATTCAAAACTTATCTAAAAACTAGTAGATGAGGTGTATTTTAAATAGAATAATATTATTTTTGAATAAAATAAGTTTTGGACAATTTTTAATCAAAATTTAATGTATAATATCATTAATATTTTGACAGTTTCCTAATGTGCCTCTCTTCTCGATTATAAAAGGGAACCTCCTCCCACTCTGATTCACTCTATTTTGTTCCTCCATGCTCAGAAAATAGAAGCCTTTTTTTCTCAACTTCTCTAGTTACATACTTTAAGTTCAGGTGTTCTCAAAAGACTAACTATAGTACTGTAAAAAAATTTGAAGGAGGCACATCAGAGAAGAGGTAATATCTTTTACTGATTCACTCAAATATCTTTCATATTCTAATTCCTCTTAACTAGTTTCATTGAAATGTAATAACAACAGTACCACTCATATACATATATGTAATTATAAATATGAATCAACCTTATTTCACATTCTACCCATCATATGAATAATCAAATCATCGCTCGTGCGTATGTACAACTTACCATCTCCACGATGTGGTGTAATATGTTTTACAACAACATATTAAATGGATGGGAATAATGGTGGAAATAACAACTATATATGATTATTGTAAAATTATATTAATTATATGATATAATACACCATCTAATTCTATTCTATTCAACAATTATAGGAACAATATTTTCGCTCGTGCGTATGTACGACCTACCGTCTCCACAGTGTGATGTGATTCATTCTACACAATCATTATTAAACCATGATTATATAAATGAATTTAAATAATAAATATTATATTTTTATACTATTAAAATTATGAAAATTATATAACTATTACCTAAAAATATGAATAATAACTTATCTTACAAAACATACATTAGAACATAAATAAGTGAATACCTGAATAACGAGTGACATTGAAATGATACTAAAAAATGGATAAAAATATGATCATAAATGTTTTCAAAAAAATTATTATGATTTTATAATAATGCAGTAACATTATATAAATCATTATACTAGTGGTTCAGATATATATGAAGGATATCAGACCTAATATAAGGGGTAACTTTACAAATTCATTTTTCTGAGATTGTTAATTCGTAAGAATTTACTAGGGAATATTTGTCATCTAAAACCATTTTTACTAAATATTTATTTTAAAATACAATTCATATCCTTCTATAAAGGTTTAATATCAATTTTAACCATTTTGTAATTTTTACAAAATTTGATGAATTGAGTACTTTGTTGTTCTCAGTACAAGGTATGTTTTGACTTTTCCGGAAAATGTACAAGAAGAAGGATTTTTTAACTTATATGACATGAATGGAATTTTATGGTTTCTTGACCTCTTATTTAAATGAATATTCCTATAAATGATTTCATGAATATTTTCAACTAAATTATTTTCAATTAAATTATTTGTAAATTTGATAAAAGTAAACATTTTTTAAAAGATGAAAAGATATTTTCCTCACGATTTAATTTCAAGTGTTTTCTAAAAAATTATTTTTGTTCTATGATTTCATTCTTTAAATTGGGTTATATTTCATTCCCTGTTATTATCATAATTTTATTTTCTTTATGATGTAATTTTATTTAGAAAAAACATTTGTTATATATATATTATTATGGAATTATTATTAAGAAACCCATATTATTTAATGGGTTATGAAATAGAAATTGTTTTCGAGTTTTTGTGGAACATGTAATAATAGATTCATTATGATATTGGTGGGACCCATATCCCAATCCAATGCATTGGGGAAAGATTTTTATGTAATGAGATAGACATGGTTGGGACTGAATGTAAATATATTTTAGTGATACATGGATAGAATAAGGAGGGAACTCGGTTTAGTAATGGACTTTTCCTACTATGTTGTTCTTGGAAATGAGCCTTGGAAAATATGAAATGATTTTATGTTCTTATGTGTGTGTGTCAAAAAGATTCATGTCTTATTTTTTGACTATTAGTATTACATTGCACATTTATAATTTATCACCTAACATGATATTGTGATATTTTATATGCAGGATAAGATTTTCAAATTTTATACTCCTATGAATATGATATGATTGATATTTTCTTTATTTATCCTTACTAAGCATTTGAGATCACACTTGTTTTTTTTTTATTTTCACATTTTTCGGAAGAATGCTATTAAGTATGATTTTCCAAAAGGATGTCTACTTATGATGAAATTAACGAGAGACAATGTAGATGTTTTATGAACCCGTTGTTTATGTATCCCAGATTCTAATGACACTATAACTATACGGTCCTATCATTGTTTCTTTATATGTTGTAATAAATTTACTTCAATTATAAAGTAATATCAATGTTTTTAAGGAATGGGTTTCTATAATAAATATTTTAGTATATCATCATGTCAGTGCCTTAGTGAGTAAGGAGAATTAACATTAGCAGGTTGAGGCATCAAGGGGTCAGGGAGTTTGTAGGTTGAGACATTGAAAGGTTAATAATTTAGTAGTTCAGGGCAATGGTATTTCAGGGTGTCGGTAGATCGAGGCATCAGTATGACGAGGAAATGATAGGTTGAGGAGAGTGTATATATGGTCATCTATATGTCGAGGCATCAGTAGGTCATTGCATAGATAGCTCAACATCAGTGGCTCACTTTTGGATGGTCACCTCTGTAGCTCAACTGTCAGTGGATCCACATCGGTGACTCACTCATAGGTGAGTCATTTTGAGTTTTTCTAGATTTTTCCCAATTTTCTAGTTTCTCCACTCTTACATCTCATTATATGTAAACAATTTTTAAATATTTTTTGGGCATTTTTAATAGTTTTTTGAATGATATTATATATATCTTTAAAATCCTAACAATCTGGGGCTTTGAGATACTCAAATTGTGTGATCTCGACCACAATCACATGATTAATGTCTTTTGAAATTGTTCTTCCTTCAAAATAGGATCTAGCTCTTCAAATCCATGATTTCCCCATCCTAGTATGTTTTTCATTCCTTCATGGAGCGCATAGAGTCATCCTCCCTTGAAGAGTCATGCACCTACGCAAGATCCAGTATTGATCAGCTTTATTAGAGTTTCTTGCATCTCGCGTGACCCCCTATTCTTGACGCAAAGATGAGTTTTTGTCCACATTTATTTTGGGTTGGTCTTTCCTAGGTATCTATTTATTTGTGCATCAAACACTATTGTTGTTCTAAGGATTCCTTGTGAATATTGGATGAATCGTATTAATAACATGAAATAGTGGAAATGAAGGTATTATGATCCAAAGATAATGGGAAAAATGAAATAATTGGATAATATTGGTCAAATTTTGATTAACTATTTTATTTATTATCATTGATGATGGTATTAATTGGTGTGGAAGTCAATCATTATGATAATAATGTTCGTTGTTAGTCTTCTCCTAGGCATGGGTGATGCTTTATAACTATTGTTGTTTCCTTATAAACAATTTCTATATATAATAATATAACTAATCTTGTAAACCCGATTAAATGAAATGGATTACCCATGATGAAAACCAGTGTATGATCACACATATTTATCAAGTGGATTAAATAATTGTTTTCACTATGTATGAATATATATACATCCCATTGATAGGTGTGGCTGAGTGATGCGTTCTATTGATTTTTTTGATTTGTATGGTGCTGCTGTTGGGAGAATGATTATAGATAAAATGGTGTGTATGGTAATTGGTTCTCCATAAAATTAGTTGTATGTGTGTGCATCGGGACTACAGTCTAATGGTAGTTTTTGTGGTTTTGGTGTGTGGGTGGTATGTGTGGTGTGATGGATTCTACGGTTGACAGACAAATTAATTGTAGAATGGATGGACTTGTTGGTAGTGTGACTGCCTTTGTTTATGTTGGGGCTACAGAGTGATGTAGGGTAGTAGAACAATTGCATGGATATGAACATGATATATAGTGGGAAAACATATGTGAATTATTTGGGAATATGGGCTACATGGCTGGGTTATGAGAGACTGATTGTGTAGTATAACATTGAAGAATGATAGATAGTAGTGGTTGAATGGGGGTGTGCAACGGGACTACAAATCTGGTTTTGTTTATTGATTCTATATTTTTGTGGTTGGTATATTACTGGTAGTGATGGATTAAATAAATATGAACCCATAGATTAATAATTTGAATGTGGATAAATAGAAAGGGGTTGGGTTTTGGGGTTGTTGGGTGGTTTTACATATAGGGGTTGCAATAAAAGTGGTTTTGTATGAGTTAGATGTTTGTTGTGTATTCCCATAGTTTGGGTTGAGTGTTTAATTACCTATATATATAAATTTTATTTCCATGTGTTTTCTATAATCACCCCACATTTTTGGAAAACTATCTTCTGAACACCTCCATTTCATGTGGTAGGGTGTCTTTCCCAACATCCTAATGGGAGGATAGATGGTTGGTTACTAACTTCCTTCATTGTACCCTCTCCATTGTTCATACCGCCAGAGTGTATATGGTTAGGTTGTAATGGATTGATTCCCACCATTGTCCTTGATAATTCGTGTAGGTTTGTTCTGGATGAAATTCCAAGGGGTATGTGGGCCAATATTTCTTTCCCAAGAGTCTTCGGGATGAGGCCCATGTTTCTTTAGGCGAGATACGTGGTAGTTTTGGCATAGAAGACTGTGGGAAGATTGTGTGTGGGTTGAGGTCCAGGTGTGTGTGGTCAATTTATGGTAGGGGTACTGCATATGGGATGAGAGGTAGCATCAAGATTTTAGTAGTTTTGGATGAGTAGTTAACTAGTGGGAAAGTGGTGTGAGGTTCCAAAATGTTGATGTGATGTACTACTACTTTACTTGGATTTCATTATTTGGTGACTCTCCCTTGGTGAGGCTGGGATGGTTAGTACTCCTTGGTAGGTGACCTGAGGTTTTAACTTTTTCTCACAATGAAAATTAGTATTTTCCCCCACATGTTTATTGGTAGAATCCGTTTCCATACTATGTATAGTCATACGCTCATCCT
The DNA here is from genome assembly GCA_963277665.1 of Viscum album. Classification (NCBI taxonomy): domain Eukaryota; kingdom Viridiplantae; phylum Streptophyta; class Magnoliopsida; order Santalales; family Viscaceae; genus Viscum; species Viscum album. Next base: position 560,706,443 of record OY728138.1, read on the forward strand.
ATAAATATAAACTATTTTTAGGTTTCTCAGAAGACATTGAAGAATGCATTAGTCCATATTGGCTCTAGATTTGTGATTATTTGTTGTTTCTTATTAGCCTCTTTTTGTTTTGGTACTATTTTGGTACATTTTTTTTATTTTGTATATTCTTTACAGTTAGACTTGCATGTGGGAATGGAATTTAGATTTACTTATACTATTAAAATTTATATTTTCTTGAGATTTACCATCTTATCATCTAATCTTGTACCATAAAAAGGGTAACCCCTTTCATATTATGTGAGATTCTATACTCTTGGTGCTAGTCACCTCTATGAGACCTATTGATGGAAGGGTGCATGGGTCATTATCTCTCCTTCATCATGATGAGGGATGTTTGTAGCACATTGTTGTCCCATCCCTCATCTTGAAGAGGGCAGTTCATAACAAAATGTTATTAGAGGAAGGTTTTGGGGGTTTTGGGATAGGGTGGACTTCAGAGTTAGGCACAGTGATATTTTCCTGGGATTGTAGGGAAATAGTGTTAGGCGACCTTGGTGCATGAAATATGCAAGGGAATACTGGCTAGGACAAGATATATTAGGTCCCCCACGTAAGCTGATGCAATAACTATGGACGTATTGAACAGAAAAATGAGGCTAAACTGATTTCCGGTTAGACACCCTATAAATGGTAAATGCATCATAATTATTTGTTTTCTCATGTGGCATATGTTTTTTAGTAACTTAAATTTAAATAATGAGCTAAAATAAATTGTATCCATTTAATTTACATACTCTGTGGGCATATTAGTTCCTAATTTCATTTTTCACCTATTGAACCAAGACGTCATCCACATGTCGTATGAGAATATGAGGCCATCAGATCTACCTGGTTGATTAGAGGAGGCCTGATTGAGAGAATGAAGATGTTATTGGTAGAAGAGGAAATATGCCTTCTAGAGGTAGACTTTGGGAATGTATGAGGGAAGTATATCAAACATGGAGACAGAGAGTCAATTGGAGGATTTGGAGATCAGCTTTTCCTTGATTTGGGCTCCAACACAGTACTAGGTTCTTCTAGTGGTGAGAAAAATGAGAGGAGTTTCATCTCAATGGTGGATGATTTACCTCAAATAGAGGAAAGTGGCAGATGTTTTGTTGGCCGACTTTGAGAATGAGTTCTAGGAGGAATTCATCTCTTCTATGATGACGGCTAAAAAGAGGAAAGCTTTTTTATTCCTAAAACATGGGAGTATGTCTGTATGGTAACTAGGGATCATGTTCAAGGATCTCCTACACATCTGATCAGATCTTTTTTTGAATGATGAGTCCAAAGAAATACACTTAGAGGAGTCACTACAACCTTGTATTCATTGTGTTGTTAATCTGTTTACTCTATTGAAAAAAATAAATGTTCATTAAAGGACGAGGTAGTGTAAATGCTGAACTCACTAGTAGGTGTTCCGAAAGTGGAGATTCAACTGTGTTCATTAATGGGGAAGGCAATCAGACGCAGGTATCCAACCTCAGGGCCTTCCAGGATTCGGCTAGTGGGGAGTAAGTCTAAAGAGTTTGAGTTCTAATCATCTAGTCCTCACCCTTTCCACATAGGCCTGAGACCAATGCACATTTCCTTTGGAGGTGATGTAAATATTTGGAAACAATTCCCATTTTGAGCACAATACGGTGGGGGGGGGATTTGTTCAGTGCCAAACTATACAAAAGCTGTTGTCGGTTGGGCTCATCCAATAGCAAGGGAAACAAGTTCCCACACCATAGAGGGTAGACAGTGCCAGGGGTGCCCGAACTCATGGATCTCCTCAGGTACCTCAGCCAGAGTGTGGTCGAGGAGGTGATCGATAGTCGAGGGGAAGAGGAGCTGTTGGTTTGAAGTTACAAGCCGTAGAGGAAGCAGTTCCAGCGGGACCTGAGGTTGTTTAATGTATGACCAGTCAGTTTAGTACCATTGCACATGTTTGGTCTGATTCATGTGATTTACATTACATTGATGAACCCAGTCTACCCCATTCCCTATGCCTAGTGATAGAGAGACTTTTCATTCCCCCCTGCTGTTGAGTATGCCAGTTGGAGGTCAGACATGTCTACTTGATGTTTATAGAGGATGTAGACTGATGATGGGACTACATCAATCCTATGGGGATCTTTTTCTACTACATATTCATCCATACGATGTCATCCTAGGCATCGACTGGTTTTTTAATGTGTGTGTCGTTATTGATAATTATTACAGAACGATCGTGTTCTATGATAAGGGAGGTCAGCATGTCGATTTTGTTGGTAGGCGGAGTTGTCAAGTGGTAGGGAGCATGTGGAACCTCTTGTTTCATTGTTCATCAAGATATTATTGGAATAAGCAGGCACATAGAGGGTGGATGTTTGGGGATTTGATAGAGTGTTTTTAGACTTCTTCCTAGAGGATGTTATGATTCTACCCCCTCGACGTGATGTTGAGTCTGGAATAGACTCACAACGTTGTTCATGCCTGATTTCGGTGGTTCCCTATCAGATGGAACCTTCTGAGTAGCAGGAGTCTCAAATTTAGGTTCAAAGACTGATGAAGATGGTTTTTATCCTGCCGAATGTGTCTCTATGGGGTTCTCCAATCGTATTCATGATGAAGGAAGATGGTGGTCTAAGACTGTGCATAGACTACCATAGACTGGATAATAAGTTACACAATCAGGATCCCAGTATCACATAGAGGTGGAGGGGAGAATAATTAATATATTTATCTTTTTGATTGCCTTATTTTTTAAATTAAATTATCTTCTTGTAGAATATTTATTTCCATGATGAACATATTCAAAACACACATCCACAAAAACACAATAATTACAAGGTTCACTACTCGAAATGTTTATCTACGTCCTCGATATGGTATGAAAACATTATAGCACCTCACAATCTATTAGAAAATAATCATTTTATGTGGAATACACTAAGTAGGATATTCCCTTACACTCGTGTAGCACTTGGAAAAAAATACTCAAGTGTGTGTGCACCATCTTAGCATAAATAGGAAAAAAATATTCAGTTCATGTTCTTCTATATTCATTATACTATAGTTTAAATGAATTATTCTATTTCCTACCGAGAAGCTGGTATGAACTACATTGTACAGAACTTACTTCTTGTACTAAACTCAAATCATTTGCACACCCTTTTATGTGTCTTTTACAAAACATTTATGCATCACATGAACGATTTATCTTTTTCCATGAGACAACGTTTACATACAACTACAATTTTGCACGAAACATCCTTACATTTTCAAAATAATAATTTTTTGGGAAAATACCTTTACATAAAATTATTTCAGGCTTTAAATCTTGGGATTTCTATATGTTTTGAGATTATCAAATTAGTGGGTGTAACCTTTTATTTATAGGTATCATCATCCCCCGTATAATAAAAACCCATTATGTGTCACAGAAGATCCCCATGAATCCCATAAAACCCCATTTCACGTCACATTGGGTGTTTAATTCTATTTTGTGATAGCCTCATCTTTTGTGATGTTCTTGATTATTTCACACACATCATTCCTTTAACAATTTTTTTGACCTGGCCTTGAATAATTCCGTACACTCAACATTCCAAACTCCCTTCAATATTTCTTGATAAAACAAATCATTCCTTTTAGACTTTACTGTTCTAGATTTTGATGTTTGGATCATGGGACTCCACTTTCATGCATCATTCTTTGGAAATAAACACATTTCCCTATCACACGATTTTCTGCCCCCAAAATTTGGAAAAAAGGAAAATGTTTCCACCTTAAATTTTTCTTTGGAAAGAACACCAATGCTACATCGTTGTTATCTGGGATATTCAAAAAACAGCTGGTTTCATCATGAACTATATCTATAGAGAATTATATTATTTGATCATACTCCTTTAGCATCATCATATTTTCAGTGTAATGTACTGGAACATCCCTGTCCTCCAGCAACATTATTATTCCCAATAAAAACTGAATATGATTGAAATCAACTTTTTCCCACATTCCTTCATAAGGACTGCATTTGATTTTCACCAAACATATGTTATTTGGGAAATACTAATCTGTAATGTGTTGTCTGATATTACAAGACATTTACTATGTGAGTTGATTTATCTTATTTGACAGAAAAAGAAAATTCTTTGCAAAAGAAAAAAATTTATTTCATCCTTCTCCATCCAACAAGGTCCCAATAGTATCAGGTGTTGTTAATGAACCATTACCCTCTCTTGGGAATCGATGATATTTTTTACCTATTTAAGGGATCATGTTGGTTCTCTATGATCGATCTATAGTCTGGGTATCACCAGTAGAGTGTGATGGAAGGATACATCTCATAGACTGTTTTTCAAATGTAGGTATGGGAATATAGAGTTTATGGCAATTCCTTCAGTGTTACAAATGAACCAACCATGTTCACAGAGCTCATAAACTATATATTCTATGTGTTCCTAGTCCAATTAGTCATTATTCTCATCGATGACATCCTGATCTACTGAATGTTATAGGAGGATCACACTATGCTTCTAAGGATAGTCTTGTAGGTCCTTCAACACCACCAGCTCTACATAAATTAGTCCAAGTGTATGTTCTGGATGCAAGATTTGTAACTCCTTTGGAATGTTCTATCTTGGTAAGGTATAGTAGTGTACCTATCCAAGGTCAAGGCGTTGTATCTTGGGAATCACCCAAGAACTTGGAAAAGGATTTTAGTTTCCTTGTTCAACAAAGCTATTACTGAAGGATCATATTCAGCTTCACTTGAGTTGAATCTCTATTAATATCATTGACTAGAAAGGGTCTAGACTTCATGGGGATTTAGAAATGTCATGAATCATTCCTCTATCTAATTGGGAATCCGGTTAGTCCTACAGTTATTATGTCTCTAGAGGAAGTGGTGTTGTTTGAGGTGTTTTGTGATGCTTCTTGTCTAGTCTTGGGGCACGTGCGGATGTAGAAGAGAAGAGTGATCTCTTATGGGTCTAGGATGTTATATCATCAATAATGTAACTATGAAACCCATTACTTGGATATTGTATTATTCATGTTCTTGCTGATGTTTGGGAGACATTACCTTAACAAGGAACACTTTTTTCCTTCACAAATCAGAGGATAATGATGTATATCTTTTTCCAGTGAGACCTGACCTTGAGGCAGTGAAGGTGGATAGAGTAATTCCAGGACAAAGTCTTCATGATATGTTACAGCCCAAGAAATTGAAATGTAATGTGTGACACTTTAAGCCGGATTTCCTGGAATGTGGTAGTTCAGGAATCCATGGATGCCTAGAAGGTAAATGTTGAGGTGGACTCCTTGGGATATGATATTAGAGAGTATATTGGAATATGATATATGTTTCATAGGATAGTGTAGTCTTCATTTGTATACTATTTAGAGTAATCTCAGTGGAGTGACTTAGAGGAAAAAGTGACGAGTGATCGTATTGTCCAAGGTGATGCTCTGGAAGGTTGGTCGGAGGACAGTTAAAATTGGATTTTGTTTAATCGGAAGCTATCTGTCCCAATAAAAATGTTTGAGGGATTTTTTGTGAGTTACATATCTCACCTCTATAGGTTCATCCATGAGTCTCTAAGATGTACTGGGGATTGATGGAATAGTTTTGGTGGCCCAGGGTGAAGCAGGCAGTGGTAGAGTTTGTGGAAAGGTGCCTGATGTGTTAGCTGGTGAAGGTCGTGCACCATATTCTTGGAGGTCTATGTAATCCATTTGATGTTCTTGAGTGGAAGTGGAATGAAATATCGATGGATTTTTTCATAGGATTACCCCTGTCTCTGGGAGGATGTGATTAACTTTGGGCAGTAGTGTATTGATTGAAGAAGTCAACTCACTTCTTGGCAATCACGGAGTTGAAGACAGTAGATTCCTTAGCATTGTGATTTGTGGATGAGGTGTTATGGCTTCATGGAGTTCCTAGATCCATTATCTAGGATATGGATATGGATTTTAACTCACAATTCTAAGTGGATGACAACATTCATTGGGCACCTAGATATGACTCAACAATACTTTCCACCCAAATATGGATTGGATGATTTAGAGGACCATCCAGATATAAGAGGATATTCAATGAGAAGGCATTCTGGATTTCAAAATACAATGGTTATGAAACATTACTTTGGTAGATTTTTTATACAATAATAATTATCACCATATCATTGACATGGAACCATTTTAAGCCTTTTACGAAAGACCATGTCATTCACTAATATGAAAAACATGGGTTGGGGAAGCATGTGTTCTTGGGCCATATGTTGTACATAGCATGACAGAGAATGTTCATCCTGAGTGTCAGAGGATGAAGGCAGAAAATGACCAAATATGTATTATCCTGATCATAGGAGGAGTCCTTTGATGTTTGGTTTGGGGGGAATGTTTTTTTGATGGTTTCACCTCAACATGGGTACCAGTGGTTTGGTGGAGGGAGAAATATTTCTCCCATGTTTATCAAACCTTTAGAGGTTTTGGGAAAATATTGGGAGGTGTCATCTAAGCTGGAATTGTCATCACAGGTGAAGAGGATCCATGACATCTTCCATGTTTCTCATCTCCATTGATATCTTCACGATGACTCCCACATCCTTTATTGCGATGATTTAGATATCGAGGATGAACCAACGTTTGTGGAACAAATGGATTGTATCTATGATCATAAGGACAAGGTGATTTGTGGATATGCCATTCCTTTGGTTCTTGTACTCTAGAGGCATAGTGTCCTTGAGGAGAGTTCTTGGGAGAATGAGGCACAAACGTGTGCCCAATACTTGGATGTGTTCTGAGTTTTTTCTCTTGTATTTTTCTTTGTGAAATGCTTATGATGAAATGATTGAACTTTTTCATTATTAGATAAGTTTTCTCTCTGTTATATGAATGAGTGTGTAAGGTAATTAATGTGGGGAGGGAAGAATGTAATCCCAATTTGGGATTAATTAATGTGGTTGTGATTAAACTCATACGAGTGAGTTAGTGCCACTCAAAGAGGACAGTATGTCAACATGGAGGGTGGAACACCCTAATACATGTTTCTATATAGTGGGACCCCTGGTGGTTGGGTGGTTTTTTGGGGTAGTGGGTCCCTAGTATTTCTACAGTTTTTTAAGAGATAGTTATCATGGTGGTGTTCCAATATGTCACTGTTTTCATTCCAACCATAGGATAAGAGAAAATAGGCTTATCCTGAGTGGGATTTTATGGGGTTGTTGTTTGAACCTTCATTCTTCTGGTTTATTTTTTCAAATCTCGAGTTCGAGAATTGTTTGAGTGGTATCTGATGTAATACCCCAAATTTCCTTGGGCCATTCCTTTATGAAAAAATTAGTCTATGGGTTGTTATAGGGGCTATATGTGACTTATTCCGAGATTTAGACTTATATAAAGTTTGAACCATTTGTGTCAGAATGCTTGTGTGTTGGCATGTCAATGTGGCATTATGTCTGTGCAATAGTGAGTCAACGGTGTCAGCATTGGTAGGTCAATTTGTCGTTATGTCAGGGCCTCGATAAGTCATGTAATTGGTAGGTCTAGGAATAAATAGGTCATAGTGTTAGTAGGTTAGGTTTAGTGGATTATCATCATTAGGTCACATCGGTAGCTCATCTGTTTGGGGATCAACATTTCTGACTCTCATATCGATGACTCATTTCCTGTTTTTACAGATTTTCCCTATTTTCCAGTTTTTCCTCTCATACATCCAATTTGATGTAAACCATGTTTAAAATAATTTTTGGATGTTTTAAGAGTTTTTTGAATCATATTATGTATATATTTAATATCATATCGTTCATGGGGCTTTGAGATACTCAAACCGTTAGATCTTTACCACAATTCCACGATTAATGAATTTTGAAACTATTCTTTTAATATATAATCTCGCTCATCAAATCCACGATCTACCCTTCCCTATATTTTGTTTATTTCCTCTAGATTCACCCTGAGTCTCCCCCCTAGAAAATTCATGAGCCTGTTATAGATGCCCTCATTTTGAAAGTTCTTAGTGTTTTCTGTTACTCGCATGATCCCCTATTCTTGACATCGATAGGAGTTTTTTTCTCTTATTTTATCATGTATGGATTTCAAATGTATCTCTTTATTTTTCCTCATACAAGGTGTGTGTACTACCTATTTCTTATGAGTAATTTCTTAATACTTTTCCTATCTTGAAACAAACTAAGTCATATGAGTATGATCAAAATATGAAAAGATCTATGAAATAACATCATGAGATTGGTCTGATGTTTATTTCATGTTTAATTAGTTATCCTTGATGATGGTGTTACTTATCATGGCTATAATACCTTTAGAAAATCATGTACAGTATTGGTTTTTCCTATGCATGGGTGAATCTTTATAATTTATGTTGTTTCATCATAAATAATTGGTGTGAATTCTAATATAACTAATCGTGTATACCCTAATAATTCAAATGGATTCCCTAGGATGAAAACATTTGTATGATAACCATTTATTATCAATTGGTTTTAATAAATTTTTTGAAAAAATATAAATAAATATATATATTGTTGATATGTGTGGATGATTGTTGTGTTCAGTTGGGTTTTTTTGTTAGTTGTGCGGCGCTGTTGTTGGGAGCATTGTTGTGGGTACATGGGTGGGCAGGGGAGTTGGTTCTTTGAGACGGGAGTGGTATGAGTGTGATGAAGGTATATGAAATAAAGGTAGTTATAGTTTTTTTGGTTCATGGGGATATATGTGCGGTGTGTTGGAGTGTCAGTTAGAGAGACTAATTGATTGTGGAATTTATAGAATTGTAGGCAGTGGGACAACCTTTTTTCATTTTGTGGTCATAGAGTGACATTGTGAAGTAAGACTATGGTGTGGCTATGAACTTGTAATGTAGTACAACTTCATCGTGGAATTGATTTTACAATAGTGATGAAGGGATGGGTTGTGAGGGAAGGATTGTGTTGTATAACATTAATGAATGATAGTTGGCAGTGGTTGAACGGGGGTGTGCTGTGGGACTGAAAATCTGGGTTCATTTATTGTTTTGATGTTGTTGTGTTTTGTAGTTTCTTGGTAGTTTTGGAATAAATTAATGTGAACCCCTATATAAATAAATGTAAATTGGATATATAAAAAGGGGTTGGGGTTTTTCTTTGGCAGTGGTTGTTTTGTGGTTAAGCATATAGCGGTATGAGAAAATGTTTTGTTGTATGAGTTTCTAGTTTTTTGAAGATCTGTATGTTAGGAAGAGTGTTTGGTTATTTTTATATATAAATTTCAGTTAATTTTTTTCTATATGCACCACATCCATGAGGAGAAATATGTTCAGAAAACATCTATGTCATGGTGGTGGGTGTATTTCCCTACATCCTGATGGGAGGATGGATGGCTAGTTACATACATTCATCCTCGCACCCTATTTTGAGTTCTTACAGCTCGAGTGTATCCCGGTAGGCTGTAATGGCTTGAGGCTTAATATAGTCATAGATCCTTTGGAAATGTTTTTTTGGATGAGGGGCCTAGTATTCTACTATATGGTACTACTTTCCCTTGTATCTATGAGATGAGTCCCATGTGTCTTTGGGAAAGTGGGGTGCTTTTTGTGGCCCATATGTTTGTATGAGGATTTTTTGTGGGTTGAGACCCAGGTGTGTGTGGTTTTTTTGGAAGTGGGACTACATATTGGATGAGTGGAGGCATCAATACATTATCCATTAGGTATGATAATTTAACCAGTGGAAAAGTGGTGTGGTTACCCAAATTTCAATATTCTATACTACTACTTTAGCAAACCTTGTTATGTGGTGAGTGTTCCTTGGCAAGGCTAGGCTGGTTAGTACTCCTTCTTAGGTGATTTGAAGAGATGATATTTTCTTATAGGTATATTAGTATATTATCCCACTAGTGAATGAGTATCTTTATTTCCCCTACTGAGTATACTCTTATGCTCACCCTACATATATAAACTGTTCGTAATGTTTCCCAGAGGACTTTGAGGGCCATTCTAGACCATCCATGCTCAGTCATTAGGATTAGTCTCTATTTCTTCATAGTGTCGTTTTTTGGTAATTTTTTGTTTCTTTTAAAGTATTTTGTATTAGCTTAACTATTGAACAAGCACCTGGAAATGGAATTTGGAAGTACTTATACTTTTATTATTTTTATTTGATTTGGATTTACCATCAAATATCATAATATTGTTCTATAAAAATGGTTATAGCTTCCATATTGTTTGATATTATATACTCTTAGATCTAGTCGCCACTCTGAGGCATAAATATATAGGAAATTTGCGGTCATTATCACTCTTTCATCTTGAACATGTAAGGGCATGAAACATTGTTGTCCCTTCCCTCATTTTGTATAAGGAAGGTTGTGACATTATCATATGTATTCAGTCTAGAATTTACATCCCAAACAATGATATATGAGACTTCCATTTACATTATATAGTCTTAATGAAATTTAAAATAGAATGATATAAATCCTATTAATTCTAATATTTCTTAATATTTTATATACCTTGGGTTCAATTTTATCACCTTTAATAATACTGAGATTCATATTTACTAAACCTATGAACATTTGATCCCAATGAATCCTCATTTTTTTAGGACTCTCTGATCTTTAAAGATCAATAAATCTATTATATTTTTTCCCTCTATTTGGGTAGTTGAATATTGAGACATCATAATCCTTGAGTATCTATAGCCATCAAAATTTTATTATATTGATATATTTTCATGAAAATATTAATTTCAAACTCTTTTTAGCAGTATATATCTCACATTATTAAATATAGAGATAATATCTCATTATCATCAATGAATAGAATAAAAATTATAACTCAAGATCACGGGTTGTATAGTATTTTTAATGTGTCTTTAATTTCCTTTTTTGCATAGGTAATAACTTCACATTTTTTATATGGGAAAAACAAAATGGATTTTATAATAAACCATTATATATCACAAAATGAACTTTTTTTATCATGGATCAAATATCAGAAAATTCACCGATCATTTATCAAATTATTCAAATCATTTTTTACATTACTTTTTATATAAAAAAATAATACTTTAATGAGTAATCTTGGTTAATTGGTCACCCAATTAGGTGGAATTTTAAATAACCCACAAATATAAATTTTCAAAACCAATGAAACTATGTACCTCAATTATATTCATTGGTGTATGCCATTCTTGAGCTGTATTTTCCTTCACTAAATCAAATGATTTTCCATCCATGGAAACAATATGGTCTAGAAAAGATAATTTTGGAATCCAAAATTCAAACATGTAAAATTTTACATTTAACAATTTTCAAATAAAAATATCAAGAATGATACAAAAGTGATTCACATGTTCCTTATATAATTTATGATACACGAATATTTCATCAATAAATTCGACAAAAAATAAACAAGGTATTCCTTAAATACTTTGGTCATTAAATCCAAAAAAGTTAAGGGTGTATTAGAGAATCCAATTGGGATTACGATGAATTCATAATGTCTATACTTCATTAAAATTGTGTTTTCTTTACAATATATTCTATATTTACTCGAAATTAATCATACAATAAATGAAATTTAATCATTTAGAAATATTATTCTCATGATGTTAATCATATAAATCATAAAAGTTATGTAGAGGATAATATTTATATATTTTAAATAAAATTATTTTGCTATAATATTTGAACATTCCCATTGATCCATATTTCTTCTTAATGAAAATTATTGGGGCTATCGAGTGTGAATCAGTAGGGTATAAAATCCATTATTATGAATCTCCTCTAGTTGTTTCTTCAATTTCAATAATTCCACGATTTCCATTTTATTGGGATTATTCTATATAATCACACCATTATTAATTATATAAATAGAAAAGTTGATCTCATTATCTAGTTGATGTAGAGGCAATTACATAATAAATATATCAATTTCTTCTTTTTCAATAGATAGACACTCAATTTGATGTTAAATTTTTCATCTATTGGTTCTTACATATACTCCTCTATAAAATTAGAATTTATAATAGATTTGAGTGGTTGATTTAGAGATGAAAAAGATGAATACTCCCTTATAGTTATTAGGTATTCTATTTCTTCATCACAAATTTTTATTTCCTTCTCTTTGAATTAATTTTTTTCATTATTCATTGAATGTATGTCCATACAAAGTATTATATCAAAATAAACTATATATATGATAATAATGTTACATAATAATGAATTTTTATGTCTCGTAGTGAGAAAATTCTAACACATCCTTGTTATTGAAGTTCCTCTACTATGATTATTAAGGGATAACTATATTCTTATGGTGTTAGATAAATATCTGATTTCAATTAAAAACATCAATGATAAAATGAAGTTTAATGATCTATAATAAAATAATTTTTTTCTAAAATTTATGATATAATTAACATACCCGCCACAAAAAATTTAGGATCTTTATCCAAAATAGTTGGGATTTAATAAGTATAGTGTCACCCTCCTGGCATTTTCTATGTAAATTACCATAATGTTTAGGGAATTGGTTTCAATAGTTACATATAACATTATGGTAAAATCCCTATATCTTGATGGAATCTCTATTACTCATTCACTTATTGTCATTATGGACATATTCTATACACTATGAATGTACAAAGGTGTTTTCCTACACATGTATCACATGTTATAAAATAAATCTTTCGTTACTCCAATTTATATATTTTTCACTACTATCCTCCTCATCATTTAATTTCCTTTGAATCCATATGAATTTGAAAATTCATTATCCATATTAATATCTCATGAAAATATATCCTCATCTAATTATAATGTTTGGGAGACAAGTTCCATTTTATATATTGGTTTTAACCCATCAATGAAATGGAAAATATTAATATTTGGATTATCTATATAGTCTACATAATTTCTTTGAGAACATTATAATCTTCACATCAAAAAAATCCCTTATCCCTTTTCCAAAGAATCAATAATTTCCTCCCCATATATTCTTTTTGTTCATGAGGAAAATGTTTTCTTATCAAAATCTTCTAAAATCATTACATTCCACGATCACTATTTCAACCCCATACTTTTTTTTACCACTAAACACCATTTATTTTAATCACATGAGTGATGATAAACTATCATGATAAAAATCTCAATTTCATCAATTCCCAAAGTGAAAAATCTCTTCTCTATGAAACTCATCCATTTATCACCAACAAATAATTTTTTATTCTCATTATATTGTAGTGTTTCTAATGCTTGATGTTGTATAATGATGTTAAACCATGTTTGGGATCAGAAAGATGCACTACACGCGAATGTTTATTAGTAATAAATGGGTTAATATTCCCAACTGTAGAAATGAAATTTCTAATTCAAATTTTGACTCCATATCAAGCATTTTTCTTCTTATCGTGGAGGGAAATACTGACATAGATCACATGAATTGATATGGTTTCCATTGCTTACTCTAGGCATAATTTTTAATAAATGGAACAACATATATTTAATACTAACAATATAAATCAAATTGTATAGTTTCAAAACTATGTAAATAATTAACATAAATAGAAAATTTATGTATAACAAATCTCAAAATCACATGCTAGGTTTCTTATAGAATATTCTTATAGATTTTCATAGGGTCAAGTTCCAAAATCTATGTTATCATAAATCTAGTTCTTTTGGTTTATACCCAAATAACCTTTATACTTTTTGTGGAGACCCTAATTCAATTATATCACAGGTGATTAATTTATTATATTATCTCTATGTAAAATATATAACATCCCAAATGACTGAATTTCTTATTATTATTGGTAAAATAGATACGAATTTGAATCAAAATTTACATTTGAGAAGTCAAAATACAACATAGTATATTATTTTTGATTACATTTATTACATCTATAAAATTAAATTATTTTAATCACAATGTGTGTCCTTGAATAATGTTGAAGGGAAACATAATAAATGGGTGATCTCAGATGATCAGAATCTATACTGATAAAATAAGAGCTAAATAAATCATGATCAATATATATGGAAGAAATAATGATCAAATAATAAAAAATATATAATCAAATAAACATTAAACATAACCAAGGATATAATAACCATTTTAATAAACATAGGTATAGAAAAAGATACTTTCTTAATAAAGACTTCCATAATGTGGTACATCTGAATCACACTATAGAAGACTAGAGATATTAAATCTAAAAAAACCGTCAAAGCCCCATTGCAAGGAATCTATATAAATTGTTATGGAATTCTCCACATACCAAAAATATTTTTTTCTGAAGAGAAATACTTATTCATTTATATGCTATTTCATTTTATTCCCCACCCATCAATTAGTATTTCCAATGCATTCATTATACTAATAAAAATTATAACATAATCAATATGCCTTCAATATAAATAATTGTTTGTATTGAAAGAAATAGCATATGGACTTTCAATAATTTCCTCAATCAAATAGATCATAAACCATCTAGAGAAATATGGTGGATGGTATCGTAAGATTATAACCTGAACAAAGAATAACAATTTATAATGGATTCTATCATGGTTTAAAATACATTCAAAATATCCTTTGAAATTTTCAAGAAGAAAATTAAATTTATCAATTTGAATACTCTTATTTTAAATAATTATATTTCCCAAATATTAAATAAAACAATTTTCTTTTAAAATAAACTATAATCATATAAATTAACCATCATATCAATGAGTAATCAGGACAGTGGGATATTCCATTCATTCCATATATTTTTAAAATAAGTTCCATTCCAACTATTATAAAATTTTTAGAAACACACTTGTTTGAAAAACAATAATAATATTTCTTTTAATTTTTTTGAATTTAAAAAATGCATAATAAAGTCATTAATTGATGATTGTATTGTATAAAAAATAATATATTATAATTTTTTGAATATATGGTTATGGAATTGAAATATTCTTGATAGAGTATAAAAATATGTTCTATTTTCCTTAAAAAAAATATTTTTGTCACTTTAATTATTAAATAGGGGAAAATGAAAGGAAATGATTTATTATAAATAAATAACTAGATAATAATGAAACATATTTTCTTAAAATAAAAATATCAGAGAATTTCCACTACTAAATACTTAAGCCTAAATGAATCTTGATTAATGATTAGATTGTGAAATAACCCCTTATCACTTTGGCATCATTAGAATCATAACCCCGATGAAAGAAAGAACATCAAATGAAACATTAGATATAATTATTATTAGAGAAAAACAATATTTCATTACATTTTTCAGTATATAAAACATTTAAAATCAGATAGGTGCATCATATAATATATGTCCCAAATAAGAAATTTTTAGATGATAAACCCTTTACACTAGTTTGAATTCCATTATATTTTTATGAAACTACATAATAATTAATATATATTTATTATTCATAAATTCAAAAATATTTTTCATATATACAATTAAATATATTTTTTACTTATAATATTTTATTACCTATTTTTTATCATTTTATAGTAAAAAAATATAAATGGGTAATAACTGCTTCTTTTTTTATGTATATTTTAGTTTAATAAATTCAATTCATTCACTTTTATCATTGTTTCATCATATAAATAGTGTTATCCATGATAAAAATATAATATATATTAATTATATAATTAATTATAACAATCGATATATGATATTGAAATAAAAAATAACTACAACATTCATGAAGATGGAAGGTCGTTAGTAAGCATGAATACTATTATCCCTTTTTGATGGATGGAATGAATGAAATGGGAGGATGGGCCACACTAGCCTAGTCTCTTCACCTCATACATTCATTAGAGAATCTCTATTAGACTCTTCAGAGTGGTTGCGGCTCCTCCTCATGTTCCTCTATCATTGATTTTCTATATGTCTTGCATGATCTTCTTCATTGGATTTTCTCTGTTCCGGATTCCCCTAATCATGGTATGTTTATGCTATTACTCTAAGGCCTCTATGTCATCTTAAAAGGTTTACACGTTATCTATCCTTGACCATGGATCAATTTCAATGCCTTGTTCATCTGAATCTCATCTCTCACTCCAAGATCGACTTCACTAGATTCTACATCTGTCTTATGCAGAAGCTCTTGTGGGGGGTTTTGGATGTGATAGTTGAAAGATCATTAGTTTTCAGGCGTCACATATCATGTTAGTTTTTTTCTTCCATATATTTTGTGTTATTGATTTATTTTTTGAATCGGGATGATTTAGATTTGTTAATGTTTTTCATCCTTAATGACAATATACATTTGGTGATGATGTTTCTTCTTGAAGGTGGTAGATCCTACTATACTCTTGCTCTAGGATTCTAAAAATATCCTCACAGTTAGATTTGGTTGGTGGTTTTCAAGGTGTCATGGGTGGTGAGCTCGAGAGGTTGTGATCATTCCTAGTGGTTGAATTTCTCAGTGATAGTGTATTTTCCTAGTTACTGGTTATATTTTTGTAGTGATGGAGATATATTTTTTTCGTCCTCAATAGTGAATATTCTTGGGAATTGACTTTTATCAAGTTTCTATTCTCAGTTATGTATCTACAAAATAGTTTCCCTATTCTATTTCCATTTGTGTTGATTTTTGAATCTAGAGATGCTACTCTCACTGACAGTTTCATGGTGACATTTCAAAGTGGTAAGTGTCAGTATTTTTGGTGATGTGCTTAAAGGTCTATATAGTGAATGTTCTCTGTAGTTTTGTTGAATTTTTTTTATCGACAATGAAGGTGTTTTATGATGATGAATGATTCCAATAGTGTACCTCACCAGCACTCTGGTACGATGACCAGATGGAGTGTTATGGTATGCATAATGAGGTGTGATGTGGCATAAAGAGAATATGCAGTTATAATTTTATATTTTAATGTTGAATTTTTAGGTTTGAATCTGTTTTTTTTTGTGTTCTTGTGCAACATGAATGGTGATTTAGGTTAGCACTAAAATAAAATGCGTTCATTCAATATAATAATAAATTGGATTGTTCCTACAAATAATGAAATGTAAATAATAATTCATCATTCCAAAAAACAATTCATCATATATACCAAATATATTTATCAAATCTATCTATATTACCATCGATGTAAATCATTAATGAAAAATGAATGTAATAACTTCATGATGGTGTAAGTCAACATGTACACAGGAGTTCCATTTTCATTTTCCAAAAGATTGTATTATATGAAGTTAGATGTGATATTATTATTATTATAGAAGAATAATTATTTCAAAAATATCATATAAAAATGTTTAAACATTTATATATGTTCATTATAGTCATTAAACTATTGATTTTTCTAAAATAAAGATCTATGTGATTTTGGTTATACATAGAATTAAAATATTGAAAAATATAGTATTTAGGATTGAGAAGTCTCTCAATATTATGATCAACAAATGGGAGTGAAAAATTATACATCATTGTCAAATCATTGGGTTTCATATAATAATTATCAAATCTTCAACTTTTAACTATTTATGTGGAAACTAGCTCATCATATTTCTTCATAATATTTATAAATCTCTTAGTTTGAAGAACATGTAGTGGGATTAGCCTTTAAATATTCAAAATGGGGAAATTAATTCACAGAAGAAGAAAATTTGACACCACCTTCTTGAGTACATCATTTATTTGGAGAATGGACCCAATTATTAGTTGTTGTGTCAGATTATTACCTATTTATAGTATTTCCTTATGTGTTTAAATATAGAGTTTTATATATCTATAGTCTATAATTTTATATGAAATATAATAATTTTTTTGAACACATTAACAAATTATTTCAATTCTAACTTTGATAGGGATGTGCTAAAAATTATTATAAATTCCTTTCCACCTCCCGTAAAATGTATAAAATATTATTTGTTATTATTTTTAGCTCTATATTGTGTGATTTCATAGATAAGGGCTTTAATATAAGAAAACTATCCATTTAATATTATTTTATATCATTAAAATTTTCCTTCTTATCTATATATCCATTAATTTTATATGTAAACATCCACTAATTTAGTTAAAACATCACCATCCACCTATTTTTTTCCAATGCTATATGAACTTTGTTAGTGGTAGTGATGTAATTATAGTTCTTTGTTTCATCTTCATGTTTCATAAATTTGTTAAGATAAAAAATTTAACATTTTCTCCACTAACATAGAATGTAATTCATCCTTTCCTGAATTTTAGGAATCGATTAATATTGGAAAGGAATGGGTGATAAAGAGTGATCAAAATATATATTTCTTCTATTATCTCAAAAATCATAAAATATATGAGGAGGATAAGCTTTATTATCTTTTATAATACATATTTGATAACTATAATTAGATACTTCATTGGCTTGTCTACTAATTAAAATGAAACAATAATGTTTTTTATATTAAATATCCATGTATTTTTACGACCTAAAGAGAAATCATGATCACATTATCCAAATTATCACAAAGAGAATTTCCAATGGTGTAAAATATGGATGTTTATGTAATAAAGAAACATCATAACTCCAGAAGATTCTATACGAGTTTAAATTGGAAAATATATAAACATACATGACTAATAAAATCATTCCTAAGAACACTAATTTATTGTTATTCTATATCAGTTCCTTTAGGAGAATGAAATATATTAGTATTTTGGAAATGAACTTTTTGAATGGGATGTTAACGTGAATATGTTTGAAAATTTACTAGAGTTTGTTATTTTTTCCACATTCCCATTGTGTATACTCAATGGAAAAGGAAATTGAATATATTATGTATAAAATCATGACTTCATAACAATCTTTTCATCTTATAATTCATCATGATTTTATGTAATGTTATTACCCTGGACATCATCATCCTCATCAATCTCTTAATCCATTTAAATTTTTTTCTCAACCATGAATTCATCAAACATGTGATTATTATTTATCAAGATCACAATTATATTACTTAATGAGATATCCTTAACTTCAATTATTATAAGATATATTTTACCAAGAAAAAAAATCCAGCAGTCTCTCAGTATATTATTGGGAAATCTATCTTAATTGAGTTATAATATCTTGTAGCATTAACAGGGGATTTCTAATATACTCATAATTATATTTATTGGTTCTATTATTATAAACTAGGTTTTTCCCATTCTTAATTTTGTATTTGGTTCCAAAATTCTTGAAAGAATGGTGTGATTATTTTACATTTCCATAATACTATTATTATGTATATTGAATTAATTAGAGGAATATATTTTTGATTTTTTATGTGATTAGTTAATTTATTTCCTTCAAGGGAACACATAAGACCTTTAGAATAAATAATATTTTCTGATGTTAATTTTTTTAGATTCATCTCATTTATTTATGAGAGAGGCAAATTATTAATGGAGGGATTCATCACATTTATTGATGAGAGAAAAAAACTATTAATGAGGAGATTTATATCACTATTAATTGAGGATTTTCTCCCATCATTAATGGATGGAATAATGGATGTTGAATGCATTAATTAATTATTATGGACTTGGTCTCTATATAAAGTGGATGCAGAAACATATTTTGAGAAAAGGGGGTGTGCCAACAAGATGTAGCCGGCAAGGGAGACCCAGGAAGGGGTTGTCACGTTTGCGGCAGCTAGTTTGGAACGACGATGATGGCGGGTCGGTATTTGACAGGTGGAGAGAAGAGACTACGGGATTGATTATCATGGCCTCATACCCAATGTCTTCCTAATAGAGGTGATCATGTGGCATGTACTGATTGAAGATCGGCGGTACATCATAATAGAGAGATCATTCAGTTGTCACAAGCTTGTGCGAGGTTGACGCATTTTTGGAGGAAGATCTTCGATGTAGTGACGTTTCATTGTCAGAATGGTGACATTTTGTGACAGATTCATCTTCTGATACATGGCGTCAACTGGATGTTTATCAGAGATATGGTAGAGGCGTATCACGGTGTGGTTTTCACAAAGGTTTTCTACACTCTCTCATTTGTAATTCAACATTGGGCATTACATGTATTCTTTGTTCTCTCTGATTCATATTTGATATTTTGGAATTGCCCCATAATTTCTTATGGTCTGTATGTGAGGGTTTTTCACGTTAAAAAATCATGCATGTTGATTTATTTATTCTGCTCATATCGATTCAATATTTCCCTTGGTATCTCATGATATTTTTTGCACGAAATTTTTGGCCCGGAATCAATATTCTCCCAAACAAGCGGTATCAGAGGAGGTTAGTTCGTGATTGAAATTTTTTGTGAGAATTATGGAAGCTTCAAAAAGGATTGCATATTCGTGCATGAAGCAGAATAATGTTTGGAAATTAAAGTAGGCTGAAAGAGGTGATGCACATGTCTGCTCATAGGATGTTGAGCAGGGGGAGGAGTTAATTCCTACAGGTGACCCAAGTTATGTGTGGGATTAGATATTTTTTATCATAAGTGAAATAGGACATCATCTTATTTTCTGCAGTTGATGATGGTTGGTGTGATACTGACATGTTTTCTTTCCAACTGGGTTTGTAGGATAGTTCCATTTATTAATGTGATGAATGGGGTGATTGTTGAGATTCATCACATTTATTTATGAGAGTGGAAAATTAATAATGGAGGTATTAATCACATTTATTGATGAGAGATAAATATTATTAATGGGGAGATTTATATCACCATTAATTGAGGATTTTCTCCCAACATTAATGGATAATTATTTTCAATATTAATGAATGTAATAATGGATGTTGATGGAATTAATTGATTATTATGGACATGGTTTCTATATAAAGAGGATGCCAAAACATATTTTGAGAAAAGGGTCTGTTCCAACAAGATATAGATGGCAAGGGAGGCCCAGTAAGGGGTTTCTTTGTTTGTGGTGGCTCGTGTGGCACAACTACGATGGTGTGTCAGCGTTTGATAGTTGAAGAGCAGCGACTACGAGAAATGATGATCATAGCCTCGTATCAAAAGTCTTCCTGATAGCAGTGATCAGGTAGCATGTCCCGATCGAAAATCGACGATACATCATAATGGTGAGATCGTTCGGGTGTCGCATGCTGGTGCAAGGTTGACACATGTTCGGATGAAGATCTTTGAGGTAGTGATGTTTCATCAACGGTGGGGTGACATTTTGTCACAAATTGATCTTCCGATACATGGTGTCAGCTGGATGATTATCAGAGAAATGGAAAAGGCGTATCAGGGTCTGGTTTTCACACATGTTTTCTACTCTCTCTCATTTTTAATTCATGTTCGGGCATTACATGGATTCTCTATACTCTCTGATTCATAGTGGTTATTTGGGAATTGATCCACGGGTTTTTCCTCTGCATGGGAGGTTATTTCCATGTTAAAAAATAATGCGTGCATATTTATTTATTCTGCTCATATCACTTCTATATTTCGTCGGGTTTCTCACGATATTTTTTGCAAGAAATTTTCGTCCTGTAATCGGGATTCTCCCCAACAACTATTATTTGACATTATTTCTAAGATATTTACCACACTAGCTATCTAAATTTATATTTTAATATATTATGGTCAGTTATTGATAAATCTTTTACCACTTTGATTGAGATATATTCAACCCCCACTTATAATTTTTGGGAAATCCTTTGAGCTAGACACATCTTCCATGATGACATTTAATATGTCTAGAAAGGTTCACCTGATTCTATATAAATTGGAATTTCTACATTATTTTGGGCATGGATACCATCTATGAGTATAGGTGGTCATCAAATAAATTAAATTTACTCCTTACTTATGTGGGCCTTGTTGACCATTCTATTTAATAATATTATCCATAAGATACTCTAATATTTCTTGTGGTTTAGTTATAATTATCTTCATTAAATCTTCTCATGTAGGTGATTCAACCACATCATGAGTGGTATTTTATAACCCAATGTATGAAATTTTTAATAGCATCCAAAGTATAACTATATATTGTATATATCTCTATATAAGAACCTTGAATCATTCCCATTCATTGTGGATATATTTTTAACTCTATTTTAAAAAAATTCATAATTCCATATCTCACAGTTCTAAGTAGAATTTTTTTCATAAACTTAATGGGTGTGTTAATCCCAATTACAAATAGTTCCTAGTAGTTGTGTCTTTGACCAATCCATGAATAATATCATTAATGAAATTTTTATGGGTCAATGATAGATGGAATCATCAGTGACATTATTTCTCCCAGAGTTATTACATATTACATAAAATTTCTATAGATGATATTGGGGATTGTTAATTTTCTTTTATGTATATTTTCCAATATTCTAAATCATTTTATGAATAAATGAATATAATTCATTGTTTTTTTCCAGAATATGTGAATTTTAAATGCTTACAATATAACCATTGATGGAAATTAGTATGTAATTGTTAAACATCATTTCATGTTTTCTTTATTGAAATCCTATAATGTTTTTGGATGGATCCTTATATGTTCCATGTGCACTTCTGTTTAGAATATATGATTTTTTTACACAGGAGGTTATTCAAACTTTTATGATTGAATTTGATTGGATATTAAAAATATAATTTCTTGATCGATTGAATGGAGTGTGCCTAATGAACAAGGAATATATAACAAGATGGAAAATGAAAACCCATTCATTTAAAGTGGATAAAAATCTAAATATTTAATAATGGAAAGAAGAACGTTGAATAAATTTCTAATTGTGAATTTTTTCCCTGGTTTAAAATTATTTTCCAAATAAAAGGGAAACCACTTTCCATACCTAAGATAATCAGCATCTTCAATTATTACCATCCAAAGTATAAAATTTTTATTTTATGACACAAAAATAACTAAAAAAATAAAATTTTATTATATCAATTATATATCATGATCTTGAATCACTTGAAAAAATGGTATCCTAATCTAATTATGTTTTAGTATTTTTATTTTATGTTAATTAGAGAATTTTTTTGGAAATAAATATTGGGGGAAATTTTTAAATTTATATTGATGTTGAAGTATAGGAAAAACTTATATTAATGACAAAATGAAATAAAAAATAATGATGATGGATCAATGATAAAATATGTTTTATGTACATTTGTTATTTATTCATATTGTGGATCATTATTGTGAATTAAATATAAGTATTCTAGATTTAATTAATTCCACATGGGAATTAACATTAAAAACTAAAAAAATCCATACTATTCATATGGTCAAGGTAACTTAGTATGAAGTTGATGCATATTTTTATCTCAAAATTAAAAGGAGAATGAATAATGTATCTCTTTATCCCATTGTTATATATAATATTTTGGTTCATCCACTAATAATCATCACTACCTATAGGAAAACAGTTTATGTGAACATATTAATTTTACTATGATATTAATAATTCATATAAGATTTATAAGAGAATTTAGTCATCCAAGTGAAAATAGTATCATCATACTCTCGATCGATTATCCCTTGAGAGAATTCTCACATATGATGAAATAATTAAGGTTCCTGATTGAAATACTATTCTTGAGGGATTTATGAACCAAATGTATCTTATGAAATTAAAAAAAGATATTTAATGAAAGTTATTTTAGATAACAAGCATATAGACATCAATTCTAAATATATAATTATGAAATATATAAATTAATGTTATCTAATTAAATATTCAAGTATTACTAAAAAATTATTATTTTCACCCATCTTATTTCTCTAGACTCAATTCTCAAAAATAAATTTCAAGCAACTAAATCTTTTCAATGTTTTTTGTATAATAACATATAATTTTATAGAAATAATTACGGCCCAAGAATAGAAATAATACAAATATTCATTAAAATAAATGATTTATCACAAAGTATAGACCAAAAACAAAAAAAGAATTCTTTACTGTGGAATTAATGTAAAATATATCATTTTAAAATTATGATTATTCCAAAGATCACGTGGAAATCACCTACGATTCTCAACTACATGTTAATTAGAATTTTAGAATCTCTAAATAGGCAACAAAGAAAGATATGTGATCATGTGTGAATGTCAAGTATTCAATGTTATAGAGTTCAATTATATAACTTTTCCCATCAAGATGGATCTGTTACATCATGAAATTTAATCAACCCAATCTTGTTATACTACCGCAACATCATTGTCGAGTAATGATTTCTCATCATGCTATAACTTAACTGTATACTTAATAATAATACTACAATATAAAACCATTTATGGAACATGGATTGTGTTTGTGGCACCATCCTATTATTATTTCATCATCAAAGAAGACAAAATTGTCTTCATTTGTTATTACGTGATCCGGAAGGATGTTGAGTTAGGATAACACATTCATTAATTCAAACTTTTGTAGCCCTGGATGTTGTATAAGAGAACACTATAAGGATCAATTTTTAATTTTACTGCTGTTAATATAATAAAATATTAAATTAATTTTACATAAAGGTATTAGGGAATCATTTTTTTCACATGAAAAAGCTTCTTCATAAGTTTTTTGAAATAATTTCACTTTACTCAAATGGAATAATCCTCGAGGAGAAACAGTGATGTGTCTCTTTGGGTTTCATCATTGATCTTTCTCTAGCTTATCTCCATAATTTTTTCTTAACAATTATGATGTCATGATTCATGGGTTTCCATGTTATTTGGTTCATTGTACTTCAAAAATCACTAAATACGTATTTGAAAAGTAATTTTCCAAAATCATTGAAAACACGTGTATGAGGTTGTGTTTGACAACGAAATACATGTAAATTTTCGAAAAATTGAATTGACATTTTGAACTCATCATTGAGCATTAAAATCCAGAATAATGAATTCTAGATAATTACTAAATCATAATATATATGATTCCTCACTAACCCAGATAATTGAATAGGCTATGTCATCACCCATCCATATACTATCCACAATCAACAACAATAAACCACTATAATAATGTATAATGCCGGTCTTATAGTTTCAGTCATTTGACAATTTCATAAGCCTCATCACCCTAATTCATGCTATTCTAAATCAATTAAAAACCAGGAAAATGGAAAATTATTATTAAAATGAATCTTCCATGTTGAAAATATAATTTAAAAAAATTATCCACCAAATAATCCATTTCCAAAAAAAATCAGAATCAACATTCAAAACCATCAATCAACAAAAAGAACCATAATGAAAAACATTTCCTCAAAAAACACAATAATAATTAAAATCTAAAATAAAATATCACCATAAAACAAAAAATGGAAATAATATCATTAAACACATAATTGGAAATAAAAAAATTAAATTTTCACTATAATTATATATTTTATTGAAAACCACTTTGGTTTTCAGACCACATGTTTTCTACAAAAAATACGCCTTTCATAAAAAATAATTATCTACCAACCATATTAAATTTTTTATAAAGAATAATGAAAAATCATAAAATTGATATTGTTAAAATAAATCTACCATTATTATTAATAGTGGTTATAATATATTAATATATCCATCACCTACCAAGATGTATCAATTCAGAATTCAATATACATACAAATCCATATCAGGTTAAACACAAAATATGTTGATCCCAGTTAAAAAGAATACCTAAAGAAATTTTTATATATCAATCCATATATATCCAAATCACTATAAACGAATTTATTTGAGATTGGATAGTGATATTTAATATGATGTGATAAATCAGAATCATCAATTATTTTATTGAGTTCCTAATTGATCAAATATAATTGATGACACACTCAAACAAAGGTTGAAAGAACCAGATAATTACATTTTACAAGAATATAAATTTTCATGAGGGCGTATAAGCCAATGATTAGTGTTGAATAAAATTTATATTAATTTAATAATATAAAACAAAACATTATAATTTTTACTAAATAAAATGTTATTATTATTTCCTTTCTAATGAACATTTTTAAAAAACATATTGCTTAAAATGAATGATTTTTCATTTGATTTATTTTCATACACATGAAGACTATATTTCGATGTCTTTATCTCCTTGACATTGAAAAAACATAGTTCATGAATGGAATCTTATAAAAATGATACCTTATTAGGGATTTGTTGAAAATTTGAAAAGTAAATACATGACATTAACAAATTGTAATCGTTTATGGATGTTTATGATATATTTTATTAAGATCACCCAAGTGACTATTGAGTTTTACAGAAAGGAAAAATGAAATCATAAAGGATAGAAATACATAAGGAATGTGATGGTGGTTTTGAATGTAAAGAATTGTGATTTTTATTTGATGAATAATTTAAATTGTTAATTTTGATTATTAAAGACTTATTAGTCAATGAATGATGTTTTACATGTTATAGATATGATAATAAACTTTTGGTTGTTTTTTAGTTATTAAATATAAAAAGTTTTGAAATAAATATGATAAAGAATTTTTTATTTTACGTATGTTTTTGAATAATAATGATTGGTGAAAAAAAAATATACTAATAAGAAAATAACACACAATATATTTGAGATATATGATTTAGTTAATGAGAATATATGAAAGGATGATCATTTCGATGACGAAATCAATATGTGATAATAGGACAAAACATGGAATGAGTTTCTTTTATCTATCATGTTTAGTCTGGTATTACATAATTACATGGCATTATTTTATAATAATAACTATTTCTTCAAAATTGAATTATATTTTACTATATGGTTGATGGTTTTAGACAATAATTAGATTCCATAATATTCATTGGAATAGTTACTATTCTATAATGATATTAATTACATTATAGTGCTTTTATTCAAGGGATTCCCTTAAAACTATTGGTCCAATATTATTATGATCTGGATATCATTATTCCATGATTTTTCAAGATTTTTTGTATTTAAACATTATAAAAGTATAATAATACATGTTTATATTGGACTTATTTGATATAAATAAATTTGTTTTTAGTTTTAATATTATTTATATATGAAATGTATGTATAGTGATTTTCAGATCTAACACCACCTATTTGGATGTATTTTTACACAATAAATGCGGTATGAGGCATGGAATTAATAAGGAAGATATTTATTACAAAACTAAATCATACTCATTTATTGTATTTCATTCATTTTGATATAATCCTTCTTATTCAAATACAATAGAAGAATAATGAAGATAATGAGGGCAGAAGTTCTCAATTAAATAATATTATACCAAACTAATTAACATTTTCAATTTGAAGGTTTATCAACCATTGAAATATAATAACAATATTCAACATTATAGATAAAAATGTAGGATAATTTAAAGAATAGATATTTAAATGAGGAAATGATCTCATCTGATTTTATTTGAGAAAATTTTATGTTATTATGTATATCAAAAAAATAGTTAAAGGGATAAATATAACCGTTTTATTATAAAAAAATCCTCAAAAAATGATCAAATATGGTTTCATATTTGGATGTGGATTTTATTTATATGATGATTTAATAAAGAAAAAAATATGAACTTCATTAAAAAAGATATGTATATATCTGATAACATGAGATAAAGGAAATATATTGTTCTATAATTATTCCTCATATAAATGTTTTGTTTATGAGAATTAGAACTACTTCAGAATATACTAATGAAAAGATATAAAAGTTAATAAGAAAATAAATATAACTCTTTGAAGTGGATAATTAATTATAAGAAATAATAAATGATCAATGGTGGGTAGTAATCCATCTAAATGATATGTTTAATTATATACTAATCCTTTTTATGGACTTTCTAATAGAAAAACCATTGTATTCATATTTATAGTGAGTCTAGTAGATGATATTATTTTCAAACTTTATTGTTTAACAAATCCATGGGAATTCTTCAATGAATGTTATATCATGTGTCTTTTTTGATTGAGTAGATTTATATACATTATATATCTATAACTAATGAATTTTTAAATTGATATATTGGAAAATATTCCTTATGAAAGTGGAAAAATTAAATATTATGTTAGGGTTAAGATAAAGGATCAAATTAGTGACCACCTATGTCCCGCTATTAGGATCTATAGCCCCATACATTTTTATTTTATGTTTCCAACAATTAGAAATTATTAATTATTATATTACAAAAAATCCAAACATACCAATTATTTGTGCATGAAACATATTAAATTACTAGGGCACATGATTTACCATACACTATTATGTAGCCTTTCACAAACCATGAATTCCTTATGTCCTCTAGAAAAAAAATACATAGGGTTAAGCTATATAGTAAATTAGTATTGCAAAAAATAATAAATACCTATCGAACTCATGTTGTTTAAAATAATTTGTATTTATGTATGAACCACAAATTTTAATTTATTAGAAAATGCTATCCTGACTCCATTTTTTAACTTAGAATAATCAATAACTCAAAGGAATGATTAAATACTAGTTTTTTTGTTATAATTATCTCTACCATTGGAATTTTTGAAATTGAAAATTTAATATTGATTTATATTCTCAGAGTATTTTATACATTTTATGTCATATATTCACTTTTCACTTCCATTATTCTTCATAAGTCATACTTTGATTCCATAAAATCTGCACTAATGGGATACTTATTACTTTTTGGATATTTTCAATTCAATCAATACTCTAAATATGTATCTTAAAAAATGTTATATATATTTACAACTAAACCATTTCCACATTTAGGACATGATCTAGCTATATCTCATATATATTTAATTTAGAATCATAAAACACATTAATTATCATGTTTTATTGATCTATTAAATTAAATAGTTAATATACTTATTAATTTTCATGTTCATTTCAAATGGCCGAATATATTATGGTGTCAGCTTCTCTTTTATTCAAAGGTATTGATGTTGAAACTAATGAGATACCTATAAGAAACATGATCCATAATAACATACCGTATGGAAAATATTATTTATTAGTCCAATAATAATTATTAATTGTGGTTGAAAAAATAATATTTAAAATCTATCAAGTTTTTTACTTCATATCTTGTATGAAAATAGATCCCAAAACATCATTTATACCATTTTGATGAAGAATAATAATATTATGTGTAACAAATAATATAATAAATCATACTTTTTTATATGTTTAATATATAGAAAAAATATATTATAAATTAATTCCACCAATTGAATAGGGTAACCTCAATTCGTTTTAACATCATGAACACAAACTTGAAGAATAAATAAATGATCTATAAAATTTTTACCTTCATCCAAGGATGATTAAGAATTTTCATCCAAAAAAATATTCCCATAAATTATATTTTAAAATTCTAGATGAGAAACATGAATTAAAATATGAGAGAATGGAATGAAAATATTTTTGAGTTCATAGAATGTCCATGACATTATATTACCGATGATCTTTAAAAAGTTTAATTTCAATAATTGGAATGAAAGAATATACCTTTGCATGTCAACCAAATTATTCTAATTAGAATCATTCTAATTCAATGATATTTGTAATCCGAACATGAATAATTTGATATGTCTTATGAGTTATAAATTATAGTTGATAATGTTTAAAAAAATACCATTGATAGTTCATTTAATTTGTTCTGTTGAAAATGGAAAATATTAAGAAATGAATGAAATTACCTAATTTTAGAAAATCATTAAAAAGTGTTTTTGAAATCATAATACAACATTATAACACCATGATTTACCACCCTAAATAATTTTTTAATAATTTTTACTATATTCACTCTCAAACTAAAAATAATGACCACATATTTTCTAATATATATAGTTGAATATAACACTGATATGTACCCATATGTTGTTTATCCATAATTCAATACATCGTGTACCCCTTTAACATTATATTTGAGTACTAACCATCATTTATAAGCATTAATATTTTAAAATATAATACTCATACTATATAAAAATATATATCAACATCCATATTAGACCACCAAATATAATATATTTATTATATCCATTTCAATTTCAATTTTTAATATAACTATATGATATTGAGTATTCATTCTCAAAAAATGTTACATGTTATTACATTTTCTATAAAGATACACATGATTAAAATATAATGTTTTTAAGCGACAAACCCATCTTCACAAGTTCTAATTAAAATATATCTGTGGAAATATATATGTCAAATTCAAGAGATCATTATAAAAATAAACATCTCATATTTGAGTTGTGCCTTTTGTTCATTAACAGAATAACCCGATACTAAATTATATATATTTCACATGTTAATTATTCATTAGACATTAAAATTTCCTTAGAATATGTGAAAAATCATTCTCTAACTATATAAAAAGACAAGCCCAAAATACATTTAAATGCTTAATCGTATACCATATAGTGGTTACTTGTTTTTAATAAGTATAAAAAAGAGCACTAAGGAAAGAATCTTTTTTTTATTTCAAAATTATGCTCACACAACTAATTACATTCTTACTTCACTACTATTTATGTTTAATTCCATAGATGTAAATAAATGTTTTATAAATCCTTAATTAATATAGAGTATTTTCTGTTATACTAAGGTAAGTACATATTTAAAATGTTTTTTTAGGTTTCTCAAATGAAATTTATTCACTAACCTTGTACTGATTGACAAAATTTCCCGTATTATAAATAACATACTCTTAAAAAAATAACTTTTCGAATCCATAAGTGGAATTTATAGAAAATGGAATATATAAAATATAAATAAAACATAAATATATCAATATCAATGGTCCTTTCATAATATTCCTTAAATATTAATTTTCTCTAAAAATCATCCACGAAAATTGAGCTTAACGATGTAAATATAATTTTCAAATATTTTATCCATCCATTAAAAAAATGTCAAAGGTTGGTTAGTGAGTTTAGAATTCAAAAATAAGAGCTCATAATTCCTATAAAGTCAAAAAGGATATTTTTTTTATTCACCACTCCCGTACATTTAATTAAGGATATCCATACCTTAGGAAATTACTCAAAACCAAATATCTCACTTCAACTAATAGAATAAATCAATAATATTTTAAATGGTGTATTAATATTACTTTTTTATTAATTTATATAATAGTAGTGAATACATAAATATAAATTTCCACTATCGTTCCTAGAAAATTACATTAAAATTTTCCATGGAGAAATAATGGGTTAGATATACACTTCCTACTAAAGAACACTTAACTAATCCATCAATTCATGCAACTATTCTTATTCCATACTGTATGCATTAATTAATATTATTTTCAGGAATCAAATTAATTAAAAAAACTATATTTCTTTAAAAGGGATATAATTTATAATTTATAGAATATACATTTTGGTATTTATCTATATATTTAGAAAATTTATGAATGAATCTTATATGAAAATATCTATAAACTACCCCATAAAAATTATAGGATATGAAACTATTGTCACAAAAAATTTTCATATCCTTTCAGTAGCATAGAACACTCCCTGGAAATTTTGTATTATTTTCCCCAAGTAAATATACATAACTCTTTGACTATAACAATAGATTTGGACCTTATAAGTAAGTAATTATTCATTCAAATGATAATTTCATCCTATTAGGATCCATATATCCCATTTAACATCTATAGTTAAAATCCTAATAAAAATTCATATATATTTAAACCCCCTCTCATTCGCTTCTCTAAATAGTGCATCAGTTCTAAATAAATGAGTTATTAGTTCCATTTTAACAACAATAGATCTATTATGCATGTACAGATAAAAGAATGTGAAGTCCTCATATCTAAAATTGAGAAATAACTATATAATAAATTCAAATAGTATCCCACATACAAAGATGTTTAACCATTGTCTAATACTATTGTAAAGAACTATTAAAGAGATATATTTGGTCTTACTACTTATGTGTTAGATTTTTCATTTCATTACATGGGTTACCCTTATCGATAATGTACCATATTTAAATATATTCATTTATTTCATTTATTTACTTAACTCTCAATCTGTTTGGATGTACTTATGATTTCTTATAATTAATTTCTCCTATAATGAATATTTAGATGTCCCATCTTCTAGCACTAATATAATTGTGAATCATTTTATGGAATGTGGGTCTTCAAATCTATTAATATACCAAACTAGTATCCTTGAAATAGTCTCCTTCTAATATTTATTTTTAATATGTTATCATAGACATATATATCAATTCATTCAATATCAATTTTTTGATTTTGAAAGAGCTATTTATTCTCTAATTTTGTGGAATAAATTTGTTACACAGTTATTTTTTACTATTCCATCCTCCATATTATATCATTGGTTAAAATCAATAGAATGATTCGTATATTAATACTTTATTGAATCAATTGTGGAAAAATTTTATCCATTCATAAATCCTTGAAAATTTTATTGGTGTCCATATATTGTAATATATTATTATGACCGTAAAAATGAAAGCATACTTCATCATAGATAAATTTTATATCATCGTGTATCTAAATTGATACAAATTATAAAATATTATCACACTAGTAAAAAAGAATACTATTATGTGTATTTTGAAATATTAAATATGTAGGATACTAATCTAATTCATAATTAGTGAATATCTCCAAAGTTTACATGCTAGTACCTCCATTATTTATGTTTTTATACTCACCATATAGGTTTCATGTTTTTTCAAAAACATGAGTATCCAATTGATTTTCTATAACCAATATTCTATCTCACAAATCCCAACATTGATGGAAAATAATAATAGACTCTACAAATGAATCTTGAATGATCTATATAAAACCCTTGTTAATTTTCAATTGGACATCCTCCTAATCAATTAGAAATATTTAATAAAGATGTTTAAAATTTGTGAATCCTTAGGATAATATTAAACAAATCCCCCTCCATAACGCAAAAAAAATATTTAATGTGTCTTTTTATATTAAAACACCCAAAAAACTCCATTAAACCCCATAATCCTCTTCCAAAAAAATATCATATAAAATATATTTGTTGCATTTCAAAGAGAAGCTTTATAAAAATGTAGTATGCACTTTTTTATCATCAAAAGGGAATCATGAGACTTCTTGTAGGAAGTAGGTGAGGAATCAACTAGCTAATGCTTAAAAAGTGGTGAATGATGTAGAAATTGTACAAGAGCCTCAAGTGGACAAGGATTTGGAGAACAGTTTTCCAGCGCATCAAATAGAGGAGTGCAACACTATATTGCATGAACTCGAGACAGACTTGGTCCCTATGCTTGAGAAGAAACAAACTCTGAGTGATGGTGAGATGATTTCAAATACCCAAATGGATATTCACATGTTAAAGGAAATTCAGGTCATTCAAGGAAGTTGGGATTATGTATATGATGGATCCCCCCAAAAAACCAACATACATTCATGTCTTGTCCAAAGGGGAAAATGTTGTTGAGGATATTGACCAACCTTTTGCTCCTAAGAAAGCGAGACCGAGAAAGGATTACTCATATCTAAAGCCAACTATTGTCACCAGGTCTCATGGACCCTTTGATAGTGATTCTGACTAGGATGGTGACTATGACACTTCTTACCAATGTGACATTAAATATTGAGTTCATCTTTTCATTGGCTCACCTTGGGTATGATGGTATGTTGCTTGTATGACCCCGCGTTTCTCTTTGTTGTAATATTTTTTCCCTTTATTAATAAAAAGGTATTTTCCCTAACCCTTTGGTTAAAAAATTACCATATGATAGGATATAATTCATAAAATTTTAAATTATTAATATAATATAAATTTAGTACAGACCACGTGTTTCCATTAAATGAAGCCAATAAATCACAACCTTTTATTTAGCTATAACTTATTATATTATATTATATTATCTTTTGGAAAAAAATGTAATAGAATTATTTCTTTTCAAATCAAATTAAATTAAATCAAATGAAAATGAATCTTAAAAAAAGTTGAAATGAAAATCGTGTATTAAATTAAAATGATTAACTAGAAGTATTAAATCACATATTTGAATTTTTTTTTAAATGTTATATTATTTTAGTTCTGACACAGTCATTATTATTTTACTCTCACTATCTATCTTATAAGAATCAATGTATTATATTTACATGTATATTATACTTTAAATCTTTGTATTTGAATATGTTTTAACCCTAAACTCTTTTTTTATGAAGAGTTATAAGAAGTTCCATGGATTCCATATATTTATACAAATCACTATCATGTTTTGTATCCAAAAAATAATGATACCTAAATAATTCCCCACCAAACATGTTTTTGAGTACAAAAACCACTTCATCTATTATCAACCAACATCAACATATAAATGATCCAGATGAATAGTGTGTGCAGTGGATGAGGAAACACACCATGGTAAAAAATTCCTCAGTAATAATCAGTGAACCATTTAATCCAATCATCATTATAAATTAATAGAGAAGATGAAATAATAAAAGAAATAATGGATATCATAAATATATAATCTCAAGAAAAATTTATGGATTTTCCAATCATATTATCCACCAATTGTTATCCAGTCGTTAGAATAGAATTCCATACATTGAAATATCAGAGTTAAAAAGTGAAAATAAAATAAAATAAGAACTAATATAATCTAGTATGACACTATAATGTGTTATCTCAATACCTCAATATTTATTTATAAGAACCAGTATCTATAACCACATATGTTTAATATCATATGACATATTACTGATTATCTTTTTTTATCGTCACACATAGATTTTTAATCATTTATAATTATTTGAAATTTACAGCTTATCTCCAATAAAAAACAAATCATTGATCACTCTAATAAATTTATTAAATTCCAGAATATTCCAATCCATATCATTTATCTCTTTTTGACCATTTCCCCGATTTTTATATTATTTCCCAAAATATTCTGAATGTTACACATTATAATGTTTTTTTGTCTTGGTATCATTTATATCATCTATAGAGGATGCCCCTCATCAGCCATGGACATAAATAACTTATGTAATTATCCTCCCTTTATCTTTTAGAATAATTATGAATATGAATAATTAGATATATTAGAAATAACTTCATTTGTTATTTATAGAAATGGTATATGTTTTATGATTCAATTATATTTGGTTCAGTATGTTTATATCATTTTGATGATATATTTTACTGAACATGAATTTCAATCATTCTAATTAATTATATAATAAATAATTTGATAGTGATTCTTGATTATCAACTAAACTAATACAACATATAATAGTTTTTGTATGAATTTGTTCCCAAAAATAATATTATGTAAAAATTTATTTAAATACCACATTTAACAACCAAATTAAATTAAAGAAATAATGAAATTCACTAAAAATTGAAATTTAATGAGATAAATATAAATATAAACTCATGAAGTCATAAATAAATTTTATCGATAGATATTTCATAAATAAATTTATCTTCTTAATTCATAAATCAATTAATTTATTTGTCGATAAAGATAATAGAATGTAATGAAAATAATTATGCTCAAATCCATTAATTATACTTAAATATATTTATATATCTTTGTTGAATAAACATATAAAAATAAAATCTCTATGATTATGATCAAAAAATTTGGAATCTAAATTTTTATTATAATTTAAATATCTCTACAATCATGGGATTCCTCCTGAAATTAATCGTTTTACAAAAGGATTATAATGAAATTATATTTTTTTCGTCATAATATTATTCTGAATTTTAAAATAAATACCTTTATGAATGAATTAACTATAAAATCAAGGAACTATTCTTTCTGATCATGATGGCTTACAAGTTATGCGACTCAACACTAATTCTAAAAGAGAATTCAAATGAACATGAACATTTTATATTGTTTAATGAATCTAATGAATAAAAAAATGGATTTGAATTGAAAATACAAGAACAAATAATTAAAATAATTGAGTGAAATAAAATAGGGAATGTAATGAATAAATCTTTAAAATACATTAATGGAATGAAGAATTACTCTAAGGGGGTTAAATAAAAACCATAAGAAAGAATAGTGTCTCCGTATAATATCAAAAAATGATACTAGTATAAATAGACTCAAAACAATTTTTTTAAACCATATATATCATAGTATGAATATATCTATTAAAAAATATGTATTTCTCCTTGATAAATATATAACTATATAAATATATTTTTTCATTATAGCTAGAGAGAATCAGCATGGCCTGGTTGGATGGGATTCCCCTTTTAAATGAGGATTCATGATATTTTTATATAAATAACTATGGTAAATGAGGTATACCTCATTCATAATAATCAAATAGTAATTTATAAAAAAATTATTTTTTGAAATTTCAAAACTAGGTTGTCATGTTTCACAACATCTATTAGAAATGTGGTTAACTATATTTATGGTTGATGTAATTCTTTTCCAAATTTGTAGAATACAAAATACACTGACTTTTAATTAAATATATATTTCACCTTTTTTTATTTTTTAATTATAATAATATCCTTCTTCACCACCTTAGCACTTCACCATGGTGTGGTTCTCAAGATAACAAAATTTGTTTTAACGGACACCAGGTCATGGTTTTAAATTGATTAAACCTTTTCCAAATCCCTCTAATTCCGTTCTAATATATCTATATTTAAATAATTATAAAAAAATTATTTCATAGAATAATCTCAATTAAAAAAATTAAATAATTAAATGAATAAAAAATTTAATTATAAAAATACCAAACACTTAGTCTATTTCATGGTCTCAAGAAAAATTATTTCAAGAATGATTCCACGTTAAAAATATCTTTAACTAGAGATATTTAGAATCATTATTTCCAATAAAAAAAATTATAATCTGGAATTATAGAATTTTATATAATCATTCTCTTTAGATTCTCAATAATGACTCACTATTTAATTTATTTACAAATATTTCCTTTATATTATCAGGTTCCAAAAATTACATAGATATCCTTGCTCACTTTTTGATTTAATTCATCATAATGTGTCTTCATTCACCACTCCTTGTCATTTAAATGTATTTATTAATAGTCTCAAGTATATATACAATATTTTTACACTAATATGATTCATAAACATTAATTTATACATCAAACATAAAAAGTAAAATAAATTTAAAATGGGGCGTTTATATGGATTAGGATCCATGGATAATAAAATTAAAATAAAAATATTTAAAATGATGTTTAATTAATTATATATAATTCATTACCTTATATTCCATGACTTTTACTATAATATAATTCATCATTTCCCAATGTTTGTTATTATTTATGTTTCAAATTGGATGAAAACTATAACATTTTTGAAAATGATGAATTCATTCCTATTTTAATCATTTTTTCAAATTTTTTATATCCAATAGTGTCCATGAATGTGATATAAAAATTAAAATATGGATTTAATTACCCCATGATTAATATACATAACCTGAAATTATTTCATTTTTAAGGAACTAGTTCAAAGATTATTAATGAAATTATTTTACCTATATTCTTTTAAAATAAAATAGTCTAATAACTTTAAATAATTTGGGATCAATGGTTTTTATTGATTTGAAATGTTTGTTACATATAAAATTTATATTGGATTATATGGTTTTAAAGTGATATAAATGTAACATAGGATCAATGGTTGGAGGATATATAAAATATAAAAAATTTAATTTATAATTTTCATGTGGTGTAAAATAATTATTTAAAAAAAGTTATTTT
Organism: Viscum album; assembly: GCA_963277665.1. Taxonomy (NCBI): domain Eukaryota; kingdom Viridiplantae; phylum Streptophyta; class Magnoliopsida; order Santalales; family Viscaceae; genus Viscum; species Viscum album. The sequence continues at coordinate 560,744,109 of OY728138.1, forward strand.
TTCCAGTATTGATATATATTTGAATTATATCTTAATAAATACTAAAAAAATGACATCAATGGTTTTATAGTAAACCTTATGAATTATATTTGGATATTTTGAAAATAATTATCTAATATATATCATGTAATCATACAATTTATATTAATTTTATATAATAAATCTTAGTAAATAAAATTTGATTAATATTATTTTTGATTTATAATAGAAAAACTATAATTTTTAATTAATTTTTCTAAAACATTATCTTATATCTTGTAATTTTATTTTCATGATTGACTTTGATGTCCAATTGTTGTGCAGAAATTCCTATTTGAAATATACCCTTCAAATGTGAATTAAATAAAAACTAGTGTTTTTAATGAATCTTCCACTATACATAAAATAAAACTTTTTCTTAGATATTTTTTGTTCAAATTGATTGAATTAAAATATAAATTTTAAAAAAAATTCAATGAAAATGATGAAAAGTATAAAAACATCCCTCAAGTTAGTATCCACATATTAAATTTATCCATGTTTTAAATTTATTTTTATTATAACTTTAAAAAAATTATTCTATATAAAAATACAATAATAATATAGACAATTAATATAAAAAAATATTGTAAAATTTTAAATAATTTTGATTCATATACAATAGAATTAAGAATAAAATAATTCTTCATAGGCTTTTGTAAAACACATAGATGATATTATAATGATATCCAAATGTTAAAGAAAATTAACCCCTCAAAACAGTAAATATAAAAACTAAAAATTTGGAAAACAACTCAAATAATCATTTGTATCATTATAAGAGGTACCCCTCAATAATTATCTTCCTCTTCAAATGAATTTATAGGCTTATATATTTTCATATTATCCGGAAATTATTAAAAATATTTGCCAAAATTTTCATAAAGGGTAGAATCATGTTGACAAGAGAAAATTTGATATGGTTAATTAATAATGTAATAACCCACGTGCTTGTATAAAAATGTGTTTTCATTTTATAATTATATATGTATATATTTTTTAAATGTTTTAAGAAATAAGTGGTATATATATGCATTATGAAATATATACTAATAGAATAATAACCACACCTATGAATGTATAAATAAAATTTTTTTAACTTATAATTTAAAATGTGATATATTTATATCATTGAATATGTAAATAAATTTTTTAAATTTGATAAAATATCTATTATTATTTCTGGGAAATAGAAATGTTTATTTATATTTTTATAAATAAAATATTGATTTAAAAGAAAATTTATTTTCATAAAATAGTTTCATAAATTAATATGTTATTTTATTTTAACAATAAAATTATTTTACATGACCTTATTTAATTTTTCAATATGTCATCAAATTTTTTATTATATATAAATTTTTATTTTTCTATTAAATTATAATTTTAATTAAAAATGAAATTTATCATATTTAGAAATTTTTTCAAATTATTGACTCAAATTTTGAATTCAAAATGTTGAAAAATGTTTTCGGTGAATGTTTTGTATTTTTCTAAAATTGATGAATATTTATTGAATAGTAAAATATGGTAATTAACGGTATAATTAAATAAATGAACAATTGAGTCATGGATGATGTAATAAGTAGGTCATCTTGCATTATATCAAACTGACATGAATATTTTTCTTCATATACTCACAAAAATAAATACTATTGATATTTTGTATCCAATATAATAATTACATGAATAAAATCACCAAAACACCACTCTCCACTCCCTTTGAATACCACCCCTCAACAACGCTTCTCTTCACACATAAAAAGAATTATACCTTGCCTAAATTCCACAAAATTACATTTCCAATCCCCTACCTACATCAAAAACATACTTCACTCACCTCAAGGCCAAAGCCAAGCACCATAAGGAGGTTCCCATGGAGATAACAACTGAAAGGTGAAATTGTCAATTCTTTCTCTATAAAATTATTTCGTTCTTTCACTATTATATCCTTATCATTACTGCCCAGATAGAATGTTACCTGAAATATATATTATCATAAATATAATATAATTTTATTGTGTTAATGTGTTATACAATACAAAATAATTTCGGTTCTCCTATTATTCTAGAAAATGAATACATCATGTGTGACATGTCAATTCACCAAATTCCTGGATAAGAAGTTTTCATTTTTCAATAACGCCTTCAATGGTGGTCATAAAACCATTATTATTTATAATACAAATATTATTGTGAATATTATATCTTTTCAAATGTTTTGGAACTAATTTTTAGAAAAAATATTAAATTAAACAAATCATATTTTTAATCGTCAGAAAAAACCCCATAAATAAACCAAAAAGTTATCACTAATGTTACATATAATGAGTGAACCTCAATTATGAAGAAAAAATGATATATAGGTTCAGTAATTTTTTATTTATATTAATATAATTTATTTCCACTTTTTTAGTTTTTTATACATTTGATAAGAACTCATATAACTATACTAAAGGGAACCAACCTTAAAGCCATGAAACAAACACCCCTAGAATAACGATTCTCATATTAATAACTCATCCAAATATCCATGAATGAAGTTAATAAAATGGTAATAAATAAAATACATGTGGAAAAGGTACTTTATTATGTAATATATGAGCCTAATTTTATTTTCTAAGACATTATGTACATGTGAATAAGAATTTCATACATAAAGAAAGAGAATTCATAACCCAATGTCCATTCATTGGGTTAACCATCTACTAAATCGGATATATCATGCTAAGATTATTTATGAAATGAAATCTATTTATATAACATTTTATTATGTTTCGTTAAATGTATACAAATGTTCCATTCATTTTATTAATTCTCACTTTAAGGATATAATATTTTTAAGGGAACTTATATTAATAAATCTTATTTTCAAGTAAAAATTATTTTTATTAAAGGATTGTTTTTTAAATAGACAACATATTAAGATTTTTCCATATTCATTAAAACATATTTATTTTATGTTGTTTTAATATTTTTAATGTTTATTTTCAAATAAAAATCATACATTTATAAGTGTATTACTTCATAAAAATGAAAAGTTATTTCAAAATGGAAAATTTATTGTCCTGTGGAATTTAATTTTATGCAGTATTAATATGTTATCCTCAAGAATTTTCCTTTTACATCAGGCTAATTTTTCAATTTATGTAACAAAAATTACTTTCTTTCATTTTATGTCTCTTACTAGTCTCTTTGTTCTCATGACATGTTTTTTAAGGCTTTTTATAGTTCTTATGGATGGGTAAATGAAAATAATAATTCATTATTAAATTCAAGATATTACAATATTGAAAGAAAAGATGTTTTATTTTAATATTTTCATATTGTGAAAAAATGGATTTTTTGGTACAATTCTCTCCTTTTTGATAAACAATTTTCTATGTATATTGTTATGAACTATTTTTCAAAAAGTTAAAAAATAAAAGATTTTTGGTAATGTGATAAATTTAATTATATTTTAATTTACAAGATTATTTATTATTATTTTTTGGATCTTTCCATTTTGTATCAATGAAAAGTTTAGATTACATTATGTGTTTGGATATGTTAATATAATGCCTATAATTTATTTTTACCTTATAGTTAAGTTAAAAAGATATTGAATATAAATATTTCCTTGTTAATTAATCTATTATATGTTTTTTATATGGTTCTCCATTCGATATATAGGTAATATGGTTTTAGAAGGAAACTATATGAAGATATCCTTTGGAATCCACAACCAGGAAGGGTAGGAATTGTAACTGAAATGTTTGTGAAATAATGGATCAGTTTGAAAAGATTTTTGATGTCATGGGTTATCTAAACTATTAAAATTATTGTCTTTATATTTACACTTTATATGTGAAACCATCCAATAGTGGTCAAAGGTCAAGAATATCATGGACAGTGACTAGATTGATGATTTTCAATGGGATGAATTATAAAATATTTTCCATCAGAAATATTTTCCTAGGGGGACTCAATATAGGATGTAAAACAACTCATTTAATTGAGACCAATGGGGAATATTGTGACTGTATATGAATTAAAATTCACTCTATTGAAAGAGGATTATCAAAATTATATCTTAGATATTTATAGTGAAAGAAGTTTTTTCACTTAGTATTGATGCCAGAATATAGAACGGAATTTGATTCTCTAAATTTTAAAATTATGAAAAAAATATTATATTTGTGGAGAAGTTATAAATGGAGCTTTCCAAATATCATGTTTTTTTAATAAATAGAATAAAAAAGGTCAATGATGAAGGAAAAATTAAATAATGCATTAATGAAGAGTCAAAGTAAGAAAATTAAATCACTATTTTGTGTGATTTGAGGAAATAATAGTAGGTAATTACTTTGGATATTTTGTAAGTGTTTACGATGTGGAATGTTTGTTAAAATAGTTCATAATTGCAAAGATAATGATCATGATAGTGGTAAAAATAATTCTAGTATATGTAGTAAATTTATTGATATTTAATGATATGTTTCATTGTTAACAGGATTATTTTATGAGAAACCCAAATAATCAAAAAATGACTGTATATACATAGAAACGTGTGTCGAAATCTTTTTCAACTACTTTATTAAGTATTGGGCCATCAAATAAAAGTAAATTTGATAGTGTTTTTATTTACACGTATTTTTGTATTATATTTTTGGATTCATGGTCTACAAATTAATTCATATCTGAAAATGGTTCTGTAAAAATAAAAAATACCTCACAAATAATTGAATCCTGAACATATAGTAAAAACACCAGGGGAAATACTAACCGAACAAAATTATAAGTATGTTCATGCTGATGTCTATTGAAAGAATTTTCCCACAAAACATTTTTCTTGATTACTCTGGTAGAATTTTATGTTATTTTGGGTATAGATTGGATTTTTTTACCTTGATAATAATCATTATAGAGATAAAGAAGTTGTATTCATAAATGAGTCTCAATTTGTTTAAAATATTAAACCACCAACTTTAATATCATATCTGGAATTGGAGATACTTCTAAAATATAGAAATGAATTTATATAGCACATATTAGTGAGAAATGGTAATTCTTATGATTAATGATTTACTTGTGATAAATGACTCTCAAGATGTTATTCCTCATGAGTCACTTGCATTATAACATATTAAGAGGTTGAGTTTACTATAGATTTACTCACTTATTCTAAACCTTTTTAAAAACCCTTTATCAAATGGCTCATTTAGAACATCTAAAATTCAAAATTTGGTTGTATGATCTTCTAGATAAATGTTTCATTCATTAGAGTACATCATATTGGTGTTCTCTAGTTTTTTATTAATAAATATGGTTATATGGGCTTTGTATTATTCATATAAAATTAAATAACATAAATAATAAGAACAATTACCCATTGATTTTTATTTATATCTAGTTTTAATATCTCTAGGGAGAAAAATATATTTTTCAAGAATTACATGAGATCTAAGTACCATCAGCTAAAGGTGAAATATTATTACCTTCTAAAAACCACATTATGGACAAGATATTTTCATTATGGGTATATAGTTATTACCTTTTGTTTATAAAATGATCTGGTTATATTTAAAAATCTTATGTAGAAGACCTTCCATGAATATTTGGATAATTTTCCTATTGTTTTTATTTATAATATTTTTGTTATTTAAAAAATTTACGAGGATCATGAAAAACATTTATGGATTATTAAGAAAACCATAAAAGAAAATAAGTTATACAAGATAATTATAAAAAAAAAATTTGGATAAAAATAATTTTCTTCTTGGGAACATTGTAAAAAAGATGATGTTACAGTTTATCAATCCAAAAATATGGTCCATGAATAGATAAGACCTTAAAATATTACATGGTTTCATATTTATCTCGGATATGTAGGATATTACCAATGGGTTATTAAAAATTATTCTATTTTATATAGCCCACAAAATGATTACATATGAAAAGGGGTTAGATTAATTTGGAATAAAATATTTGTTTATTTATTCAGAATTGAATATAGTATTGGTGAATGCTATAGTTTTGGACCTGACATCCTGAAATGGAGAGTTTTTAAAATATGAAGAAGCATCATTATATAGACCTGGTTGTGTTCTAATTAAAAATTATTAGGTAATTTTTTTTCTTCATAGCAAAAAAAACAACAAATTAACCCACACATTATTTGTAATTATCAGTTGTGGTTATAACATTAAAAATAAAGACACATAATCTATATGACTAATAGTTTAAAATATATAATAATTATATAAGTTCAGAATAAATATTTACTTAGAATGAATTGATCATGTTTCCTAGAATATGGATGGATCTGATGAAAGAATATGACTTCATGATCAATTAACATCATGGAAAGAAAAAAATATGTCATATTACTTAGTTCAAATCCGTAATGAAACATTACTAGTGTTACATTTGTAATAATACCCCTTGGTAATTGATTTGATCAATTTTGGATTGGAATTTATCTGTTCAGGATATTAATCTATTTTGACTCATGTTTTAGTAAAATTATATTTATCAGACATAATTATAAAATAATTTTGTTTCTATAATTTAGAAATGATAATTATTGTCTGTGATTTGGTATGGTATTATATGTACCATGAGATTCAGATTTTAATAAACAGTTATTACATAAAGCTCATAGAACTCTATTTTTAGTGCATCCTAGATGTACTATGATGTATAGAGATTGTCATGAATTTTATTGGTAAGATAGAATTAATATGGATATTTAAGAAATTACCATGAGATGTTTCACATGTCAACAGATAAAATAATAATAATAATTACCTAAGGGGATTATACTACCTTTTCTGGTGTGAGTGCAGATTTGGAAAATTATACGACTAGATTTTATAGTAGGATTCCAAAAAACTACTCGAGGTAAAAGTTTTATTTTTTTTAATTTTATTTAATGACTAAAAATATGACTTTTCTTATAACATTATATATTATCACTTTAGATCATCTTTCTTGACTGTTTGTAAAATATATAGCTGGGTAATATTGAGTTCCTCTCCCTATTTCATCTGATGGTGATCTTAGTTTCACTTCTAAATTTCATAAGGGCCTTCAGAATTCATTGACAATTGAATAAAAATTAATCCCAACTTTTCATCCTTAATCTAATTTGTAGTGATATTTAACAATTTTTATTTTTGAGGAAATGATTCAATCTTATTCAATGGATTACCAAAGGACTTGGGATCATCATATTTATTTCGCTGACTATTATTATAATAAGTGTTTTAATTGAAATATATAGATGGAAACTTTTGAATAAATATATGTAAATATAATGTAAAATTACATCATTTTGTGATTTAGTTGGTGAAATAAAATTAAAGAGACCATAAATGGTTGAGTAAATTGTATAGAAATATTATTTTATTTAATGACACTTAAGGATAACTAAGAGAAGGAAGAAATTTTATGTGGATAACCAGAGAAAGGATCAATGTTTATGGAATGTTATCATGTATTTCTCATAGTTTCCCCATGGATAATTTTTATTAGTTTAGTTATGAAGGGGAATCATAGTCCATGGTTCACTGGAACCTATGTAATCACATAAAAATTTTGATCATTTAACCAACTAAGTGGATTTTCTTTCGAGTTCTCCATAGGCACACAATTTTTTTCATGTTTTGATTTAAAGAAATAATGTTATTTAATAATATCATGTATTTATCCCTAATGTAGATTACCCAAAAAATCTAATCATATGACGAGAAACCCATAACAATTCTGGACCATAGAGAGAATGTTTTTCTAAATATGGAAATACATTATGTTAATGTATTTTGGAGAAACCAGATGCTTGAAAAATAAACATTGTAATCTAAAAATTACATGAGGAATATTTATACTCACTTGTTTAGTATGTGAATTAAATTTTGAGGAAATAATTTTCAAGATAATGGTAGAATGTAACAACCCAGGTACTTATAGAGTAATTTAATTCCATTACATAATTAAATAGTTCCATTCATTATAAATGAATAATAAAATAATTTGTATTCATAGAAAGTATGGAACCTATATGAATGGAATATTAACCTCAACTATAAATGTATAAATAATATATATTTACCTTATAAGTGAAAATAATATATATTTATATCATGGAATATGTAAATAGATGTTATAAAAATTATAGTTGAGATTTTGTATTTTTTTGATGCATTACTGTTTATTTACAATTTAAAAATAAAAAATTATTCAAAAAAGAATTATCTTCATTAATTATATTCATAAATTATTATTTTGTTTTTTTTGTGATTATATGATAATTTTATGTGACTTTTTTAAATTTTCAAAGTGTCATTAAATAAGTTGTAATATTTAAATTTAGTTTTTCTAATAAAAAATGATTTGAATAAAAAATAAAATTTCTCATAATTATAAATTAATTTTTAAAAAATTGAATCATTTTTTGAATTCTAAACATTGGAAAATAGGTATGGTATATTTTGGGAATTTTCTGAAATTGATTAATTTTTGTTGAAAAGTGAAATGTGGTAATTTCTAGTATAATTAAATAAACGAATTTTTGAGTCTTGGAAAATATATTGATGAGTTAATAAGCCATTAGTTAGAAAAAAGGAAATATTTATTATTATTAGTCATAATAATAAATTCTATTCATAGTCATGAGACAAAATAATAAAAAATGAATAAAATAATCAAAATCATTAATCTCCTCCACTATAAATGTCATCCATCACCACCCCTTCAGCTCACACATCCAATTCCCTCTATTATTCATTAATTCTACTCAATTCAATTCCCATGAATCTTTTTTACATACAAGACCTAATTTTAGGACCAATATAGCAAAACTATGTTCTATATGGATGTTCCCATGGTGAAAACATATGAGAGGAAAAAAATTCCATTCATTATCACATGTGTTTTTATTTATTTATTTTATTCTACAGTATTCTCACCACCCCTATCCAAAGTGATTAGATTACTCAATTATTATATATAAAAAATAAATTAATTGTATAAATGTAATATCCATCATCAAAACTCTTTTATAATACTCTTATTGTAAATAACTAAACATCATACATGATGTGTCAATTCATCACATCCATTGTTGTTGAGATTGTATTTTCCTTTAACGCAATAATGCTTAGTAAAAAATCCATTATTATGGTTAAAATATATTTAATTATGTATATTTTTACTTTTTTAATGTTCTAGAATGAATTTATTGACATAACATAATATAAAAAGAAACTAGATTGTGATGGTCAACAAACTACCAATAATTAAACCAATCATTTATCACTAATGTCTTACCAAATGAATACTAATAATATTATAATAGAAAACTATATGTGGGATAATTTAAAATTACATAAGTATTATAATAGAATTTCATACCACATCAAGATTTTTTCATCCATTTGATAAGAACTCAAATTATTAAAATTAGTGAAACTGACCATAAAAAGATGAAATTAATTCTATAGGAATGGGGATTATGATGTTTGTAACTAATCAAAATATCTATAAGTTAATTTAATTATTTTAATAAATAACATATATGTGTTTTTTTATTAAGTAATTAATTAAAATAATTTTATTATCTATGACATTATGTAACAGTTCTGAACACTTTCGGATTCAGGTTAATGAAATTCAAAAGAAAATTTTCATTCCTTAGGTTTATTATAATAAACTGATCATTCCTTGATAAGATTATATCTGAAATAAATATTTAGTATATTATGCTTTATTACGTGCATTTACATTGTATTATCTAATTATATTCATTTTATTAATTCTCATTTAAATAATATGATATTGGTATGAGCCTTTTTTTAGAATTCATAACTTTATTATACAATAATTTTTATTAATGAATGTTGTTTTCCTTATATGGAATAAATTGATTTTTCCATTTTCATGTTTCCTAATTTATTTGATGTTTCATTTATATGTTTATAGCTATATTTTTCTCACAAACATAACTTATTTTAAATTTATTTTTCATTAATTAATATTGTTGCTTTACTATGGTGGATTCCCATGCATTTTTTGAGGAAATGGTGGGTTTTCATGATTTGGGCCCAACCATCTTCCAATTTCCATATTAAAAAAACGTTTCTTTTATAACCCCTTCATTATCTATCATTTTTCATCCATTCCAATTCCTACTTGGCCTCCCATGACCTAGGAAATTCAAAATATCTATTTGGACCCCTTAGGACCTCATAATAATTTTGGATTTAGGTGATTTTGTTAAGAATTTGCTGACCCCATGTTCGTGTCTCCCACGTTGAAGCTCATTTGCATCATGGAAAAGGGAAAACCCATTAAAAATTTCTCAGATTGTCCATATTTGAAGAGATAAATTGTTTACATCATAACACATTAATTTTTCACTATTTTTCCTACATTTTTGTTCCTATATGACCTCTTCATCCTTATTTAATCCTCACTATCATTTCTGGCTATTTGGAGGTTTAGATACTTGTGTATTTAAGGAGATTCTTCAAAGTTTCTAAATTAAGTTAGTTTCTTCTCATGTTTTCCCCCTATTTTAGGGTTTCTCCCATTTTCTTAGTGTTTCATAAATTATTCTTGAATTTCCAAATGTCCAAAATCCATGTATTCGAAACTAGGGTTTTGTTTTTAGTTTATTGGTCCAATATTGTGATTTTTGGTTCATTTTCCCTCCATTTTGGGGCGACAGTGGTGTGGTTTAAGTTACACAAATGCATTTTAGGGTTTTGAAATTTATAGTAGGGTATTACATGTGTATGCATTGTATAATGGGATTTTATAAAATATTTATATATATTTTATGTTCTTATCTAATTATTTTTAGTGTGAAAATAATTTTTTTTTGCATTTGTTAAGAAATTGTTTTTGTGGAAATTTTGTTTGAAAATGGGTGTTTTTACTTATGAATTTCATGTTGTACAAATTGCTGTTGTTTTATAATTCCGGGAATGGAATTATAAATATTCATTGGTGTTGAAAATACTAGTTTTTTGTTGTATTTTTATGCATTTTGTGTGAAAAGAGGGATTTTAAATGCATTTTACAGGAAATGCATCGTTATAACTTATATATTCATTTTATAAAAATTCAAAGAATTATTTTGAGTTAAAAAAATGGTGAAAAGCATTTTTAGCTACTGTTTTTAGTGTTTATGACCATAAATGGTATTTTTATGTGTAAATATAATTTTGTAGAATTTGGAACTTGTTTTATCACAAAGAGAGAATCACATGTTTCTAGGTGGGCAGACATGTAGAAGAATTCTAGTGATCCGAAGTTGTTTCTCCATGTTTCATTTAGAAACATTGAATTTTACAACACCAACAAAAATATGATGTTTATGTTGTTGGGGACCACAATTTTATGGGTGATTCTCCTAATAGTGGCTTGTGCACATGAATGGATATTGTTATGGTTACTTTCACACCGAGATGTGAGGTACCATGGTCCCAGAACTAACTAGTGCATATGGGTGTTCTCATGTTGTGTGCTCATTGACTATTTCAAATTTATCTTAGTCTTATGGTGTATTTGGATGGAAAATTCAGCAGCTTCCATCTTTTTTTAACAGTACCTATTCTTTAATGTTTCCCTCTTTTAAAATTATTTTCATTTGAAAGATGTACTTTTTGAAATATTTTTTTACCATTATTTATTTATAACACATACAAGATATTAATATTATATTTCATGTCAAATGGAATCATTGTGTGGGATCCTATTGGGATTATGCTAAAACCAATCTTATATCTATGGGTTAAATTAGACTAGCTTATGGTTGATATAGGTAAGGGCAAGGCATTTGGAGACGGTGGTTTATGATGATTGTTGCTTCTAGTTTGCGGTGTTGTGGAGACGACTTATGGGTGATGACCCCTAATAATTTGGTGGACATTGGGTTGTATATAATGATACATTTTTAGTTTGTTACACCCTATGTCAGGTTAAAAACATATTATTCAGTCCTAAATTTTTAATTAAGGCTTGTTTGGCATGAATTTTCAATAATGTCTTATTGATTATTTCTGTTGTCTTATGTATCCTAATAAAGGTAAATCATTCCCAACCCGTTTTTATGATACCATAGAACTTGTTCAAGCTAGTGAGGATAGTGAACGCCCTTCGGGACATTCCATGGGCCAGGTTTGGTGCTGGTAATGATGGAGACCAGATTCAGATCATGACAAAATGGTTTCAAATGGGGTTTATGTTATTGGGTTATATTATTATTTTAGGGTGACTCGGGCAAGAAAATAGGTAGAAATGTTGAGGATCAGAGTTTTGTTCTTGAGTAGGGTACTTGGACTACACCTCTCATAATAGACCCCGAGTCACCATGGTACATTGGAATTGTTTGTTTGGCTTCGCTTCCAGGTGAGATGTGTGGGATTCAGATTGAAAGTGGACATCAGGTGGGGGTGAAGAAGTTGTTTATTTTATTATTTTATTGTTTTTGAATTATTTATGTTACATTTTATTGATGAAATTTTTGGAATTTAGGTATTGATTCTTGTTCTTGAGAATGTTTTCTTTTATAGAAATATGCCTCCCCAGAATGCTCCGATGAACCCACGGGAGGTAGCCGAAGATTTTCCCCCTCACTGCTTGATCATGGGATATTAGAGGCCCTTTATTGGGATACCAATTCTCTAGGACAGAGAACGAATACAATTTTAGATCTAGTTAGGGAAAATTAGATTGGTCCTAGGATGAAAAATCCCAGGAGTTTCTAAAAAACAAGCCTTTTACTTTTTGGGGAAGCATAGAACCCCATGAAGCGGAGGAGTGGATCGAAATGATTGACTGAATGTTTGAGTTCCTAGAAACACCTGAAGAGGTCATGGTGAAAGGTGCCTCTTTCCTATTAGAGTGTCCCATCTGAAGGTGGTGGGTATCAGCGCTTCAAATTGGGAAGCACGAGCAGATGAGATGGAAGGACTTCAAGGTTATCTTCAACAACCAGTATAGCCCTACAGATTTATTATACTCTCAATCTTGAGATTTTATGAAGCTAATTTTTGGGGATAATTCTTTGATGGAGTATTCCAAACATTTTTTATTCGGTCTGGTATGCTCTGAAAATGGTCTCCAATGATCAGATAAAGGCCTAGATGATCGAGAATGGTATGTGGTTAGAGATATATTACCAGGTCTTCCTATTCAAGTTGAAATCCTACGCTGACGTGGTTAATATATATTTCATGGTGGAGATAGAATATAAGGGGGGGGGACAGTTTCTTTGGGATATTGTAAGTAATTTTTAGTGGTAGCACATCTGAGAAGTGAAAGAAGTGAAAGGATCAAAGGATGAAGAGAAGTGGAAGTGCACGGTAACCTTCTAGGTATTTTTATTCGATGGTTTCTAATGTGAGGTCATTTGTGTGTGACCATTGTGGGAGGACAAGGAAAATTCATCTAGAATGCAAATATCCTCTGATGCCTTATTATCAGTTTGTAGGTATGAGAAACATGCATCATTTTTGCAGGACGACACATCCACTCAAGTATGGGGTAGGTTCAATGGCTTCCAGGGGAGTGCCGACCCAGTTACAGACATCAATGATGGGGGATCATGGTGTTGGGGCCTGGGAAGAATGTTCAGATCATCTTCTGGGAATATTTAATTCATGGAAAAACCACATACTAGTAGTTTTTCTAAGGCAGAGACCATGCATCTTCATGTGGTGGAGTAGGTACCAGTGCAATTTGATGTAGGGGATTTGATGGTTCAAGGTACCATATTGATTTCATCTTCCATAACTACTTATATTTTTGACATCGGTGCTTCTGTTTCATACATTTCTACCCATATTGTGAACATGATAAATTTTACAACCAAGTTATTTTCTTTTGTGATGGATTTGGCGACACCGCTGTGAATGAAATAGAAGTGTCTCATGTGCTCATCGTGTGAACTTTCAATGTCAAGGATTTAGATGGAGTGGGACCTTCTGGTCTTATATATTTATGTATATTATGTGATACATTTAATGGAATGGATGGAAAAATTTCAGGTGCATATCGATTTTACTAGGGGACAGGTGAGTTTCACAACGCGAGATGTGATTCTTATGGTTTTTCTTGGTGATTGGGATGCTCAGTCTGGTTGTACTGAACCTCCAATCCCAGAGATGGGGAATAATGTCTTCTAGTTATCCTTAATCCTTCTAGAGGACTATAGTCCTACACTTGAAGGTGGACTACCTCGATTATTGTATGTGTTCCCGAAGGTATTCCTAGATGATTTTTAGGCTTTCCTCCAGTGCGGGGTGTTGAGTTCTCGATAGATTTAGCACAGGGAACATAGCCAATATCTCTTCCCTCATATCATAGAGCCCCAAGAGAGATGGGGGAATAATAGATATATCTAGTCAATTTAGAATCCAATGTATCCATTCGCCCGTGTCTCTCTCATTGGGCCACTTTTGTTCTGTTTTCAAAGAAGGCTGACAGATCCCTCTAGTTGTGTATTGATTAACAGAATTTGAACAAGGTAACCATCAAGATAAAATATCATTTTCCCTAAATAGATAACATGTATGATCATTTTAAAGGGAAAAGTGGTTTTTAATAATATATTTGTGTTTGGGTTACCATAAACATAGGGTGAAAGAGTAAGATATGCCGAAGCCAACATTACGATGTAGGTAGGACCACTTTGAGTACTTGGCCATTACCTTTGGATTAAAAAAACTCCAACTATCTTTATGGAACTTATGAATAAATTGTTCCCCTAATATCTTGACTCCGTTGCTGTGGTATTCATGGATGACATCATAGTTTACTTTGGATACAAGGATGAGCATGAGAATCATTTGCAGAATGTGTTGGGAACGTTACGAGAAGTCTGACTTTATAGAAAGCTGTCAAAGTTGACATTCTGGAACAGGGAGGTGAAATTTATGAGAAATGTGATCTCAGAGTTAAGTGTTTCAGTGGATCCTGATTAGATCAGTGTAGTTATGTCATGGGAGCCACTAAATATCATGATCAAGAGTCAGGGTTTCCTTAGTCTGGATAGATACTAGAGGCAGTTTGATTGGGATATCTCTCAACATGCTTCGCCCATGGATGCACTCACCCAAGAAGGGGTTGAAGTTTTTATGGCCACTAAAATGTTATCTCTCCTTAAAAAATGTGATGTGATGGTTGAAAACCACCCCCATTCTTATTTTTGAGAGGTTGTAAAGGGGTATGTGGTGTATTATGACACTTCAGGTATGGGTCTTGGGTGTGTTCTTATGTTTGGTGATCACGTGTTGGCGTATGATTCTTTCCAACTCTAACCAAATGAAAAGAATAATCTATCCCATCACATAGAGTTAGTAGTTGTGAAGCATTCTTTGATGATATGGCATCACAACATGTTGGGGAGAAGTATGAGGTCTACCGCGATCATAAAATCATGGCCTATATATTCTCACAGAATGATCTAAATCTAATAAATCACAACTAGATCGAGTACATGCAAGGTTTCGACATTGGAATTGTATATACCCTAGTAAAAGGTAATGGGGTGGCGGATGCTTTGAGTATAAAATTACCAGTGCATGCCTTGAGAAAGTCCAATTATGAGTGGACTCTGATGTGCCTATTGGTTGAGATGCATTTAGAGTCCATGTAGCACAATGGATGTGTGTTCTTGGTTAGAATTCATTTGAATCCTTATCTCTTAGATTTGATTCGGTGATAACAACATATTGATGATAATTTATAGTGGTTGAGTTTGTTTCTTCATGGTAGGGAGACGTCTTATGATTGGTCATCCTTTCTCAGGGGAATCTTGTGCTTCAAGGTTCGTTCAATCGTGTTGTCGTCTCTGTGGATGGCAGTGATGCAGGATAGCCACTAGACCCAATGGGATGTCCATAATGGTGCCACGATGAATTATTATGATGTTTGATGATAGTTCTGGTGGCCAGGTATGAGATGATACATAGATGAATTAATGTAGAGATGCTAAACATGAAATCAGGTGAATGCGGATCACCAAAGGCATTCTATTTTTCTCCATTTATTACCCATTCCTACATATAATTGGAAAGATGCCTCTATAGAATTGTTGTTTTTCTTAAATTGTACACATTAGGGAAATAATTCCATTTGGGTACTGATTGATCATCTAACCAAATCAGCCAACTCCATTCCGATCAAGGATATTGCTAAAGTGGATGAGTTGTGATAATTGAATAATCATGAGGTGGTAATGATTCATGGTGTACCATATACAGTTATCTAAAATAGGGATCCTCATTTCACATCTCAGTTTTGGGAAGGCCTTCAAAAGGCCTTGGGGCCTCAGATTATAATGAGAACATCGTACCATCCAA
The DNA here is from genome assembly GCA_963277665.1 of Viscum album. NCBI lineage: Eukaryota > Viridiplantae > Streptophyta > Magnoliopsida > Santalales > Viscaceae > Viscum > Viscum album. The sequence continues at coordinate 560,760,476 of OY728138.1, forward strand.
AAACAGATGGTCAGATGGAGTGGGAAAATCAGATTTTGGAGTACATTCTTCTTGCATGTGTTTTGAATATTGGAGGTTCTTGGGATAGATATTTGTTATTGGTTGAGTTTTCTTTATGATAACAGTTACCAGTACCTTTCCATTATGGATCCCTTTGAGGCACTCTAGAGCAGCTATGTTGGTCCCCTTGTGTTGGGAACAAGTAGGTGTTACCTCACGGTTTGGGCCAAGTCTTTTGAAAAAGTATTCTGAGAAGAACACATTGATCAAGAATAATTTTCTGACAGCTCAGAGTCACCAGAAATCATATGCTTACCAGAGGTGTAGATACCTAATTTTTTTGTGGTTGATGAGGTATTTTTCAATGTGGCCCCTCATTTGGGTCATTTCCATTTGGAAAAGCATAGAAAAATGACACTAAGGTATGTTAAAACTTTTATGACCCCGGATAATACTGGATAGGTCAAATAAAAGTTATATTTTCTTTCTCAATTGACATATATCCAAGAACACATCAATTTATCACTACTAAAGAAGTACAACTTGAATCTGTCCCATGTGCTGAATTGGGAGGAGCTGGATATAGAGCCAGATCTATTTGTGGTTTAGTGACCAGTGTGTATTGTAGACTCTAGAGAACAAGTGCTTCATGTTATGAGTATTCCTCCAATTCTAGTTATCTGGAAACATGGGACTGATGAGCATGATACATGTGATGATTTTTTTGGGTTAAAGAGCATTTTCCATTTCTCTAATTTGATCATGAATCATGATCACTTTTTGAGGTCCTAATGTATTTATAGTGGGTATTATTGGTATATAAATGACGTATTTTAATGGTATTTTTCATGTAATTTATATTCTTGTTTTTTGGTGTTTTACCATGATTTTTTGGTGGAAATTGTGGGTTTTCAGGACTGGGGCCCAAAAATGACCCCATTTCGAGAATAAAAAAATTTATTTATTTTATAACTCCTTAATTTTTCAACTTTTTTTCATCTATTCTAATTCCTACATGTCCTCCTATAATCTATGAAAACCATAATATCCAATCGGGTGCCATTGGAATTTATAATCTTTTTGGATTTTGGTGATTTAGTGAAGCATTGGGCTAACCCGTGAGCTAATTTACTACTATAAAAAATTAATTATTTAATATCTCACCCATTTTCTACATTTTTTGGTTATTTTACCTCCCACTTCAAGCAAGTAACCATAGGGACACCCCCAGGTTTATGTCTCCATTATTGGATTTCTTTTGCATCGATGATTAAAGAAAAACTCTTCATTATTTCTCAAATCACCCAAATTTGATATGGTAACTTGTTCCCATCATAATCCCTTCATTTTCACTCTTTTCCCCCCATTTTAGTTCCTACATGACCTCCTCATCCTTATTCAAAACTCAATTTCATTTTTGGCTATTTGGAGATTTAGATACTTGTTTATTTGGGGTGATTCTTCCAAATTTATCAATTATGTGAGATTACTCTCATGTTTCTCTAATTTTATTAGGGTTTCTTATATTATTCTTAATGTTCTTAATTTCCATCATGTAGGGATTTAAACCTTGGGTTTGATTTTGAGTTTCTTGGTCCAATATTGTGGTTTTCGGTTCGTTTTTACTCCCTTGGGGTGTGACGGTGGTGCGGTTGAAGTTCCACAAAAGGATTTGAGGGTTTTTAAATAAATGTTATGTAATTACATGTGTAGGATTTGTAAGATGAGTTAGCCTAATGGATTTATATTTATTTTATGTTATTATATCATTTTTTTGAGAAAAAAAATATTTTGGTAGGATTTGTGAAGAAGTATATTTTTATGTGCTAATTTTTCTTGAAAATGGGTGTTTTTACATGTTCATTACATGTTGTACAATTTGGTGTTGTTTTATAATTCACGGAGTTGCATAATAAAAATGTTTTAGTGCTGAAAATTAGGTTTTTGTGTAATATTGTTATGCATTTTGTGTTAAAAGTGGGATTTTAAATTGATTTTGTGTGCTATGTTTTCTTAAAACATTTATTATTGTTTAATGGAAATTCTAAGTCTTTCCTTGAGTTATAAAAATTGTGAAAATCATGTTTAGACACTCTATTGAGTGTGTTTAAACATTAATAGTATTTTTATGTGTAAATGAAATTTGGTAGCATGTGGAATATTTGTTATAACAAAGACGGAATGCCACGTATCTAGGTGAGAGGACGTGTACTAGCATGCTACTGATCCAGACTGGTTTAGTCCCAATATCACATTTCATGTTTGACATTGACAACACTAAAAAAAATATGATGGTGATGATGTTGGGGACCACTAGGTTATGAGTGATTCCCCCACTAGTGGCTCGTGCATCAGAATAGATATTGTTATTGTTACTATCAAACCGATATGCGAGGTACATGGGGTTCACAACTACCTATTGTCTAGTTGTGTCGTTTGATGAGTTATCATTTAATATTTGGAATTTATAAGTATTTTATGGTGTGTTTGGATGGAAAATTAATTAGAATACATGTTTTATTTAAATTTACATTTTTTTTAGAGTTACCCTCTTGAAAAGTATTTTCATTTAATAGATGAACCTTTATATATTATTTCTCCAATTATTTATTTATAACACTTGAATGATTCTTATATTATAATTATTTTCCCATGGAATCGTTGGGTGGGATCCTATTGGGATTAGGATAGACCCCTAATTAAATGCCTTGGTGTATTTAGACTTGGATATGTTTGATACATGTATGGGAAACGATTTTGAAGATGGCGATTCGGGATGCTAGTTGCTTCTGTTGTGCGGTGTTGTAGAGACGGTTCATGGGTGATGAACCCTTGTCTTGTAGTGGTATTGGAGTTTTATTTTATTCTACATCTATAGTTTGGGACCCCTTATGTTAAGATAAAATATTTATATTCAGTTTTTAATAAAAAATTAAGGATTTTTGGCAAGAATATTCAGATTAGTTTTATTGATTTTTTTGTCTTATGTATCCTAATTCCTCTAAATCATTTCCAAACCATTGTTTATAATACTCAGGAACTTTTGAAATCCCTTGGGGATTGGTACCACCCTTAGGGCCTTTCCATGGGATGGGTTTGGTGCCAATAATGATTGTGACCAAATTCGGTTCCTGTTAATTTTCATATAAATATTTATCATTTATAAGTGTCTAACTTCTTAATAAAAATATAAGTGATTTTAAAAGGGAAAATCTATTTTCCTCAAGAATTTTTCACTTGTGAAAAAATTATGTTTTTTTATCATATCATGTTTCTTGGGAATTGTTTTCATGATAGTTGGTTCCATGATAAACCAAAGTTGGCTGAACTGTTTATGGATCTATAATGCATTGAGAAAAGGGATGGAGTTAACCAGAAAGTTTAACATAAGAGGTTATTGGAATACACTGGAATGGTTATTCGAAGAGTAACCATGATGGTTACACCCTAGGTAACCGAGAGTGTTATATTATATGTAAGAGTGATATGAAAATTATTACACATGTTACCTCTTATTATTTCTGTATGATTTTTATGGTTTTATAGTAAACATATGATATCATTTGGTTGGATAAAGAGATTATGTTTTATGTTTTTAATTTATATCATCGTGAAATTTTTTTAATTCAATGACTAATAGTTTATTTCATCTGTTCTATGTCTATTACTGATATTGTTTTTCTCATACCAATTATTCATATTTTTTCGTAGGGTTTATGGATGGGTAAATCATAAGAATAATTTAGGATTAATGTTGTGACATTTTTATATAGAAAGAGGAAATTTTTTACTTTAAATGTTTAATATTGTTATAAAATAGGATTTTGCGTATAATTGACTAATTTATAATATATGAATTTATTTATAAAAGTTTATGGCCTAATTCTATAGAAATGTAAACAAAAATTATTCTTTTTAATGTTAGAATGATAATTTTAGATGAATTAACTAGATTTTGTATTTTTTGAATCTTTGTCCTTACAGGTACTGGACCCTAAGAGATACAAAAAATTTAGGGATACTACTAACTATAACAATAGGGATTGCGTAAAAAAAAAGAAAATAACCCAATTAGTGGATAATGGAAATAATACAAGAACTATATCCTAAATACCAACATGTTTTGATTCCAACCCCACTAAATAAGTTGAAATACACATTGTTATACTAGTGTAACATTTCAATTGACATGTCTAGTCTAAATTGGTGTCGGACTAGTTACTACTATTTTTCTCAATGTAATAATCTCTTAATTTGTGATAATAGATATTATATGCCTCTCAAGATTGAAAAAATACAATACCTTTCTTCCGGTTTGTATTATAATATCACATCATCTTTCCATTCCCCTTTTTTATTCCATTCATACACCTCTTTTGTTTACTAATCCTCCTCTTTCATCTTCTTCCCTTTCACAAAATATTTCTTCACCTTAAACTACTATTCCAAGATGGTGGTTGTAATTATTTTTTAGACCACGGAAATTTTTTTGGTATATAATGTTCTTAAAGGTACTGGGGGGAATTGTTTTAAACTAACTATTAATTTTTCCTACTAAATTATACAATGATGAAATTACTCAAATACATTTTAAAATATAATATGGATTTGAATGATGGGGGTGTTAATAGGATGTGGAGACATGGATATCTAGGGGATATGTGATTGAGATAGAATGTCATTGGTAGGTTTATCTCAAATGAAAACAATGTGAAAAATAGATATTTTCAACATGATGTCTATGTTATCATCATTCTAATGCTCATGGGATAGTTATTTAGGGGGTAGGGCCTTATAGAAGACTCTACTATTCTTACCATATATCTTTATATCATCCATTATATACCTTTATTTCTATGTAACCTATTTTAATTTGACAATTGTTTTTCTAAAAAGGTCATAATAGAATAATATTACAATGGTTTCTAGAAATGATTGGGAATATGAGAATGTTGTGGCTTAAATGACTCAAATATAGACTCCTAAGTATGCACTTCCTGACAGGGAGGGTTGTTTCAATTATTCTCAAAAAAATCAACTTTATTACATTGATGTGAATCCCAATATTTTGAAAAGAAATAAAATCCATAATATATATCATCCATATGAAAGTTAGAGGTAATAAACAATCATGAAAATTTACTGACTTGTTCATTCTCATTATGAAATGATCAAATATAATTATGAAATCTATCTTTTTTTACCCCAAATGACCCTCTAGAATTCTTTCTATGCTAAAGTTAAGATGATATTACTGCCCAAATCCAAACTCTAATTTTCTAGGGGCGGTTGATAAGAAAAGATTTGGAATGAAACAAAAAATGTGACACCCTATCCTAAATTTCCCTATGAATGAACCATATATTAAATGTATAAAAAACTATTAATACCACATGACATGTATTTAATCAACTAAATCAGAAAAACCACATGCATGAAACATGAACTAAGATCCAAAAAGATAATGACTGCATAATAGATTATGAAAATGGGAATTATATGAACCAAATATCTAGTGATGGAATCCAAAAAAAGTGTCTCAGAAAAATAATATACAATGAACTAGATCTAAAAATGAATGTTTCCATCTATTGTCAGCTCCTAACACAACAAATCTCCTCCAACACTACATCCACTATAACCACAACTACTTATAAACACTAAATAATAAATATGAGAATAAGGTCCACCAGAAATATCTCTCTCATGTGTGATATCTTCAGAGACACATGATTTGTGGGGAAAATCACGTATAACAGTGATTAAAAGCATACCTAGAAGAACACAATAAAACTACAATGGAAGGAAAATAAATATAACTAAAATCCATGATACTAGTACTAACTAGGAAAATAGTTTAAATAAAAAAATATATTTTCTTTATTCAACTGAAACTAGGACTCAAAGAGGCCAACATTTTCATAGTTCATATCCAATGAAAGATCATTATAATCATTTCACATGAAATTAGGAATTATAGATTAAAACCCCCCATATAACATAAATTAAATATGCCATTTTAATGATATAACTTTATCGAAATGATTTGGTTCCTCTGGATTCATAATTCATGTCTCATGGGATATACTAAACCATTATTTCAAACAATTTTAAAGTCCACATGGGAGAAATCACTCCTCATTTGAGGAATGAGTAATAGTATGAAAAATATTACACTATAATGTCTACTACTCCAAATTCCATAAATGTTTTAGGAAATCTATAATGGAAGAATTCACTAAGGTATGATATCCCTATTCTATAGACCAATAAGATAACTTACACCTTAACCAATTACAGATGACACTCCGAGTAGTTCTAATTTCTAATACTCTAATTACCCATGATATGATAAAATCAATGTCACCTCACAGAAATAAATGTTGGGGATCCAAAACTCTCGAGGGAATGATTTATAAGTTGAAGATAATATAATTTTCCCAAATAAAATAACCACACCACACATAATATAAAAAATTAAGAGAATATTCTAACTATATTGTTATATTACGAACACCCCGAGTAGTACGTAATAAGAACACGGTGGATGGGGGTAGAAAACAACAAGCAATGGAAAACATAAAGGTGGCTATAAATTTATATAAAATATGAGGAAGATTAAATAATCCACAAAATTATATTATTTTAATGATAAAACCCAATCATAAAGTCTGTAAAACTATAAAATAAAACTATATATATATATATCGTTATAAATTGCATTAGACGAGAAAATGGGCCCCACCTTTGAGTTTTATGGAGGAAAATACCTAGGATTAGCTATTCATATCACTGAAAAATAAACCATAAAAATATTATTCCTTTCATCATATCCAATAAAATAAATGACACTTGAGGGAAATCAAGCTCCATTCTGAATGTCATTTTTATATAAAAAACCTTAGTATGAATTTATTCATCAAAATTCCATGATCTCAATTACCTAGGAAAATCAAATTTTCAGCACCTTAAGAAAAATTTATTTTCGAAGAAATATTTTACAATAATGATGACTATATTCAATATATAATATATCATGTAGTCATTGATATATGTATATATATATTTATATTGGTTAACCCCATTCAGACCCTCAATAAAAAAATAATTGGTTCAATTAATTGAAATTTTTAAAAAACAACTTATTCTTATTTTTATAAATATATAAGAGGGGGATTGAAACATCATTTAACATTTTTAATCAATTAAACATAACCCAATCACATGTAAATTTTTTTTATTTGCTAAAATTTTATTTAATTTAATATGAAATCTACTTTTCAGAATTTATGCACACGTCATGCAACAATAACATAGAAAATTGTTTTATATGGCCCTCCTCTTTCACACATACATGGCCTAGAAACCTCACTGCTACCACATAATCCCATCAAGAAATATTTGATGATCATGTGGGGAACCCTATCCATAATCAATCCCCAAATGTTCCAGACACGGACCACCCTGATCAGGCATCACACTACTCCCACATTAAATCATCCATCCCTACTATCTCTTTGATCCATTGATCATGATATGTTATAAAATCCCCTCTCACCTTGCACTATTTTATCATTCTTTAGTCGTTGGCTAATCATCTATCTCCTCTAATTATTTCCATATATCCCTATGTTCAGTAGCTAATAATTCACATAAAATAGTGGAAGAGAAATATAAATAAAATAGGGATAAAATATGAGATAAAATAAAGATAAAATATAGGGGAATGGAGTATGATACAAAATTTTAACCATCAAATTTCACCAAAAAAATAGAACAGTGTTACATAATGAAATAAATAGAGGGTTCATAAAGAACATTGGATGAAAATTATAAGTTATCAATTATTGAATTATCTATGAAGAAGAAAAATGACTTTCTCAAAGAAGATATAGAATATAGAATTTATCAATTGAACAAAAAGAATAAATCCTTGAAGATTTGAAAGGTAATAAAATATTCCAACTATATGAAATAATTTATCATTGGTGACTAATTACCACATATATTTCCAAATGAATGATACAATTCATCATTAACACTTGACCTTATTTAACACTTCGATTCGATATTGTAAACACCAACTTCCAATCGCTCACACTTATTCTCATCCAATGGGTTTTCTTGTGACTTCTTTCACCCTAAAAAATGTTTATTTAGGTGGATTTAATAGATTTATTACTAGGGTTCCCCAAATCTAAATTTATTAATTAAATAAATCATTATTTATTTAGTCACATACAAATGATGGACTTGACCCTATGACCCAACCAGAACATAAAATATAGAGATCCTAGGTTAATACCCCCATTTTAGACACAATCATCGTTTTTTTGACATTTGATGTTTTAATTACATTAATAACGTGTTTCATTGAAAATAAATAAATAAAAAAATAATATTTTTTAGTATATATATTTTATTATTCTATTTTTGATACTCATAATTCTATTATATTAAATCCCATAGGTAAACCCCACACAAAAAATTAATCTAGACCATCAGATATTTTTTGAGGTTATATTCCAGGGGAAAATTAATAATTTACCACTTTATATGTAAATAACTCAAATATTCAAAACTGAGTTTAATCTAAATCAAGAAAAACAAGGGTCATTAAATCTACCCCAATTCAAATCCCTTTTCACCCATAAAAAGGAAAAAACGGCTCTTATAGATAATCGATATTAACAAACAACCTCCTGTGTAAAATAATCTACCATTACACAAACATCCTTCACCTCCAAAGGTCTAAGCACCTAAAAAACAGATATTATAATTTTCATGCAAGGGAACATCCTATTCCATAAAAAAATATATTGTCTCTATACAAATCAATACAATAACTAATCCAAAACATAAATCCAAACTACCATATTCTTGTTACAACTCCACACCCACAACCATATCCATATAATGGTCATCTCACAACATAGAATAAAAAAACAATGATTAATTTAAATCCCTCAAAAAATGGGGTGTATCAATAATTTAAGGGTTATAAGAAAACAATCACCATTGGACCCAAATAAACATCACCAAAATATACTTCAATAAAAGAATATGCACCAATCATACTTGCTTGAAACTCCACGTTGATGTACTCATTATTCTTCACCCTCAGTATATATATGAATCCTCCTTTTCTAACCATATTTTTAGATACCTTCAAATTCACTATCGAGGATAAAATCATTTTATTTTAATTAATCATTCATGAAGTATTCCAATGCGAACATAATAATCTACAAAAATCACATATATTTTTTCAAAAAAAAAACACAACATCCCCTCTAATTTGACATTCCACATAATATAAATCATATGGTATTGTATATTCAGATAACTCTATTCTATAGGCCCCAAAATACAATATAAAAACCTTCCGGATTAACTAATATTCAAAAACTCTTATGAAATGTTTTTCCTCATGTTACTAGATAATTTTTCGTATGATGATAATAGACCCAAATATCCAATGGGTATACCACACTATGGGTAGTACACCACTGGAGTAGTCTTTAATCATGTTTTATATTATGATATATAATATAAACACTAAGGTAAATGAATTACACAAATGAAAAAGTTGTGTATAATCTATAAAAATTCTATAAAAACCCTCTAGAATCAATTCTTGAATATGTATGATAAAAAATAAGAAATATATTTCTATCAGTACTGTGGAAATCTTAGACACATAGGATGTGTGAGGGGACACAATCAATATTCAATGGTGAGATGTATCTCTTGAGAATTTAGAGTCTCTACCCTAACACAAGATGCTCAGGTGCAACCTCCATCACCTAGACATAGAGTCCTCTACTATAATAATTAACTCACTCACTGTTATTTCACAACTAATGTTTTGTGACTCACAATGGCCACAATATCACAATGTTCAAAAGTACTCCATGAGTCTATATATTACTTAATGAGAAATTAATACATTATTAGTACAATCATGGGTAGACATGGTAAAATCACACAAATGATGAATTGTTTCCTACACAAAACAATAAGAGGGTTTATTCCTCAAGTCCATTTATCCCTTAACGGTGGTCCCCATTCAACTAATCAATATTTGTACATAACCCTCAGAATATATGTTGATGCACACCAAGAATTCTAAATAAGGGTTTCTGATGAATCTCTATTCTAAAATATATACACATTCCACATCATTATCATTATGTTAATATTTCTTCTACTCATAAAGAGAATAAAATATATGCCTACATTTTAATTTTTAAAAGACCACAAATCCCAAGCGTACGCATTGTTCTCCTCGTGTGAGGAGGTCTCACCTACATTGGGGGAGATGCTGTATTAATCTATAGAAATGTACATAGTATAAATTGTATCTAATTTTTATAGACATGGGAACGATTGAATATATTACTACCCATAAATGAATCATTTGAATTAATTCTTTATCTTATATGGAAAAATTCACATTATTGGATGAAGTGAGTAAAATATGATCACCACTATTGGAATTTATCTATAATACAAAGTTCATTATTGGTATAAGACACGAATCATACCCCTAAATCAATCCACTAGTTCTTAGATATATCCATAAATCATGACCATCATTTTATAACTATAACTATCAGTACTTCTCGCCTGATAGGCACTGTAAAGGATCATTTTTTAGGGATAGGATTGATGTATCATCCATTGATGATTGCACGCAATTCCAGGGTGAATTACACTAAAAATCCTCAATATTATAATGCTCACTCAATGGGGCATGGGAAAATGTGGTTTCATATAAATACAAAAACCCATTATGATCACTCTCTGTCGGGATTCTCCACACAATCCATATATATTGATCAACCCCCCATAAACATGTCTAGGGAACACCTCACAACATCTTTGAGATGCAATAGATACACAAAAATAGAAATTCTACCGTATAAGGTGTCTAAAATACTATTATATGACTCTATCACAAATAAAAACTCATAATCATTCCCTGGTAGAATATTAAAATTTATATATTTATGGGAAAATTGTTATCTATCTACTAACTATATCACAGATTGTGGTTTTTATCTGAATCACTATATTGTTGGTGGATGGTTGAGCCATATGTTATAGGAAGAACTATACTCTATAAAATTCCCAATTTCTCAAGGGTCATGATATCCGTGATCACCATAATTAAACCAACATATCCAACCACTATAAATTCTATACCTATTTGAAAAAACTCTCACCCAATCCATTCAGAATCATGCAGAAATCATAAATGAAAGGGAATCATCCCATGACTACTGAGCAATTATATCTCTCAAAATATGCATGAAATAAAATCCTCATCACCCAATTATAATCATTATGGATAACCCACATCTAATAATATTTTACACAATTGATGAGGGTAACACATATCAAGCTGGTTCATAGTGTATATCCCACTTCAAAAAAAATTACAAATTATATGCTGGTAGGACACAATATTCGGGTGTATAATGGATACCTCATTCATTTTGGAATATCACAAGGTAGACAAGGGTGGAACTCAGTGAAAATTTCTAGAAAAAAAATAAATAATGTTACACCTAAATGGGAAATTTGTATTCTTCAACAGAATGGAGTCATCCTCCTATAGTAGGTTGATTATAATGGAATAAATTTCATGAAATGTTATTCCACAACCTAGACATTGAATACAATTTGTTAGAAAACATGGGGGCCTTTAAGAATTAACATGGTGAATCACAGTCTACAAATAATATCCGGGTAGAGGTCTCAAGAAGGACATAGATTTCAATGAAAGATTATTATAGGATGAATACATCATTATTTTTTCCCAAAACTGATTACAACATGTATTTTGACAAATATAAGGTTATCTATTTCATGGTTAATGGATACATAGGTTGATGCTTCATCACTAGGTTCACATTTCTATAATCTGGACTCAATATTCTGTAACACCATTTTCTTACATTCTCATATATCCTCATATGAAACCTAAATTTAAACCTCATCCACGGGATAAGACCAAATTTATTTCACTATGTAATGACCCGACTGAGTCGGGACCTATCTAATCTCATACTAAGATAATATTATTACCCCAATCCTACATCATAAAGGCTTAGATCTACTAAAAAAATAATTCTATATAACACAAATTATTAGAGGCCCTTCCCTAAATCAACATGAAATTATAAGATATCACCATTTAATAATGTAAATAAAAATACCCTTATAACATAAATAAGATAAACTCCAATATATGAAACACATGAATGAGAAAAATACTAGGATCCTAAATGATAAATATAACATAATAAATATTAAAAATGAGTATGATATTCTCCCGAAAAATAATGAGGAAATCCAAGAAATGAAATTAAGATGAATACATCCCAATAATATAGCATTAAAAATGTATGTCACCCACTTTTATTAAATCTCAAAGACACTAATATATTAAAACAAAACATCCAGCATTATCACAATAGGAATTCGTCTTCGAATATTTCATACTATGTTTCTTTCAATAAAGAAAATATTTGACTAGTGTGATGTCTACCTGAACGCAACATGTGTGTGAATAATTCATGCACAAGGGTGAGTAAAAACACACCCAATAGAGAACCTAGAAACCCTAAAGGATAGATAAAAAATATTCTAACTAAACATACCAATTAAATGGATTAACGAGGAAAAAGAGATAAATAATCCCAAATAATATAAGTAATTGAAATAAAGAGGGACCCAAATTGGGCCCAATCATCTCAATTCCCAACCCATGAAGGTAACTTATTATCATCTCACAAGAAAATGGGAATGTTTAGATTACCAAAAAAACTATATAATATTTAGCATAAATCACAAGAAAAAATATCTACTTGATGGAGTCATCTGATGTGTGTGGGGAGTCAATTTTTAGAATTTCATCTTACACACATTCCATTAAAAATGATTTTATAGTTCATAAAGGAGGACCTTGTACTAGTATAGGAATACATGAAAACCAAGGGGTATATTCACTATAATTTCCAGTACACATAATTATATTTTTATTCAAGGAATCCCTTAAAATAACAATACACCAATAAATTATCTCACCATTCTATAGTCATCAAGGGGGTCTATCACATTAACAATGGATAGAAATTAGTTATGTATCTACAAAACTGCAATAATATAACTACTAAGATACTGGGAAAACAAATTTCAAAACATATTGATTGAAGTATTGGATATTTTCCTAATTAGGAAAGAGGTATTAGTTGAGGGGAGCATAAATGATCGTGATAGAATATCCCCATCTAATGTGGAATATAATTAAAGGCATAAAATTGTGGCTTCATATTATGGAACCCTCATTCCATGTAGCACATAATAATAACACAAAATATGTGGGAAGAATATAAAATGTTGGTGAAAACACACAACATAAAAGAGTAGTACATATTGGATGAGGGAGACAGAGTAATCATATTAGTGGTCCAGTTTTCATGTCAAGACCCCATCATTAGATTCATGATTGTAAAACCTTAAACATAATATATCTCCCTTCAAATGGTTATGGATGTAAAAATATACTACACTATTTAGATCATTTCATAAAAATACATAAGATATACTTCTATAATAATAACTTTTAGTGACTGTGTAGTGATTTATTTTAACGGACACAACTACTCCATTACTAAATGACATTACTGATTACTTATGAATGTCTATAAATTTATCCTCACAAAATGAACATACATAATTATTTGGAACAATTAATAGATTATTGTGGATGATAGGGAAATATGGGGTGCTGATGAGGGACCCCTATACCTTCTCCTATCAACCATGGTTGATTCATGGTGTTCATAGGGATACATGATATGTTATGGATAAGTTGATGTATGGTTAATAGACATCAGGGTTTGATTTTAGGTCTTCATATATTTTTTTAGAAGATTATATGAGTGTTTGGGTTTTATCAGGGGTGATAGGGGAAATAAAGGATATTTGAGGGTTAGGTGTGGCCTTTTTCAGCAATAAAACTTAAGTAAGATAAACCATGAGTGAATATAAAACCTGATTCTTTAACTAAATTATTTTCCACCATTTGTTGTTATATGATTTACATTTTTATATTGTAAATGGTGGTGTCAAACTACCTCAACATTCAATATGCATAAAATTCGAGATTTCTAGTAGTGAGTGAGATAATTTTTTTGATGACAATAATAATTAGAGATAGGAGGGTTGTATTGGGTGACACAATGAAAGTGGGATGGTGTTATTGGAAAAACTCATTTAGAAATAATTTTTGAAAAAATTGTAAACATGAAAACCATCGTTTTCATAAATTAATGAATTTTTATTTTACATTAACACCATTATCCTCCATTGACATGAAATAAGTAATGATAAATGAATGAAAAATGCATTATATGCATCAATTCTATTAAACATAATCCAAATGTTTGAAAGGATGACTATTCTTTTTTAATAATTTTAATATAATTCACCATGGTTTGAGTTATTTTTTTAGAAAATATTATATTAAAAAATAATCCCATCCATCTCATCTGTAGGATATACCTACTATCGTATTTTCATTGATGAACAAATTCCAAGACCATATCTCCAATTATAATGCCTCCCTTATCATATTAAAATATTATCATGATTCAGTATTTAACAAAACTATCCATTAAACTAAAACATTACCTTTTCTTGTGGGGCTATCTCTATTCCATTGGAGTAGTGAAAAAGTTCTACTGGACCCCATAGTCTTGTTAAAATTTTTAACATGGGATGAAAATATTCAATCAATTATCCATTGGATCCTTCTCACCTAAATCACTATAAATAAAAATGATGGGCCATGATGTTTATCCTCCCAACTTGCCTGATAAAAAATGGACTCCCTATTTTAGAACAGCCATCCATGGTCACTATCTTGAGTAGGGAAATTATTTTTCTCCTCATTCTCCGACCATTCTGACTATCAAACCCAAAACCATCCCTCATTGTCTTGTTGTCATTGTTCATAGTTAGTCACTACTGGAAAATGGACCTATCCCCACAGTTTAGGGAAACCATGGTTATATGTGACTTTTCAAGACCTATACCCATGGTTTTCCAAAACCATGGGTATAGGGTGGTATATCCCCACGGTTTTCCAAAACCTTGGGGATAGGTCCTGAAAAGTGACATATAACCACAGTTTCACAAAACCATTGGTATAGGGGTACCTATCCCGACGGTTTTTGGGAAAACTGTGGGGATAAGTCTAGGCTGAAATTCTAAAACCCAGGGTTATGAAAAATCGTGGGTATATGACACTTTTGTATGCAGGGGAAATTTTTTTTCCACGGGAAAGGGAATTTCTTTTGGTGGGAACCCTTTACCCACGGTTCTTCCCTCTACACCCACAATTTTTATAAATATATTTAACTATATATATATATATATACATATAGGTGATGTGAGGGTAGTGGATAGAAGTGGTGTTTGCAGCAAAGAGGTCGCGAGATCGAAACTCGGCGCCTACATTATTTTAAGACCTATACCCACGGTTTTGAAACCATGGGTAAAATCCATTGACATCGTGGCAATTGGATATGTTTCAGTGACATGGTGGAAGGACACCTATACCCACGGTTTTGGAAAACCGTGGGTATCGGCTATACCCATGGTTTTGGGGGCTATACCCACAATTTTGAACCGTGGGTATAGGCCGTTTTTCCAGTAGTGAGTGTAAATGATCTTCCATGAAATTTTTTTTAATGGAATCCCTTACTAAGGTTAGTATCATGCCCATATGTGGTCATTATTTATATACACAATGAGGGATGGTTTTAGTCTTTGGGTTGTGGTTTTTTGTCACCGATAGAGTGGGTGGTGGTTCAAAATGATATGTAAGTGAATTATTGGATAATGCATCTATGTTAACGATATATAATAGTTATATTCCACTATATTTTCACCAGCAACCAAACATAAAAATTTATTTTCCTTGGGTATTTTTGATGTTTTATTTTTCCTTAAAAATTTAATTCCTTTAACAACATAAAACATAATTTTTTTATATTATATTTTTCTCAAAAAAAATTCTAAATTTTTTTTACACATTTATTGATGTGCATTAGTGTGACACCTAATAAGTAATCATGACTGAGAGAACATAAAAAATCATTTATTTAGATTTTGATCACATACATGAGAGAATCATAACTTACTCACAAGTTGATTTGAAAAAAAAACATAAATACCTTAGTTGAAAAAATAATACTTTCTATTATTTCTCTTTAAAAATGAATGGGTGATACCTAATAAATGAGCTTCTGTGAGATAACCTGATTCAAATCGATACTTCAACTTTATGAGAAATGGGTCATTATATCTCACCATGTTATTAAGAACTGAAATCATTAATAAGTATTTAATTAGAATGGAGAACAACATATTGAATAATTGAGGAGAAAAATAGAATACTTTCTATCAAAAATTATTAAAATTGATAGTATTATGAGTAAAATTGGATTCTATGATAATTTAATGAATAAATATTCTAAAATGGGAATAAGATAATTGGTATTCCATGCTCTTGAATGGAGATAAAAACTATGAAACTTCATTCTCTACCTATATTACTTGTTTAGAATAATTCTGTAGTATGATTATATTATTATTCTCATTTGATTTATTTTCTACACTTTTTAGTATTTTTATTTATTATTCACTTAAAAAGACATCTATTTAAACATTTTTTAAATAAGATATTTCTATTGTGTATGGACATTATCACTATGGTTAGAACCTTATATACAGTTATAATGAAATGTCCCAACTATTATTAATGTATCACTGATAGGGGGAGGGTTGAATAAATGAAAAATTGTTCTCTTATTTTATCAATCATATGAAATAACATTCACCTCTTTATAATGAATTTTCCCTTTCATAAAAATTAAAAATTTAAATTTTCATTGGAACAATAGTATTTACAATGTTCAAAACTCATTAAGACTATTTCGTCCTTATAATGGTTTTGAAATAATCCAATATCAGACAACAAACTATAAAACAATACTTTTGTCTTCATAGAGAATGTAATAAATACCTTGAAAATTAACAATCACTTTGACTAATAAATTAGTGAATGTGTTTTTTATAATAAGAATAATGTAAAATATGTTTTCTAAGAATATAGGAATCCTTCAATAGTTTTTTCCAACCATGTCACTATGATTATTTAAATAGTTTCTCATTTGTAAATTTTCATAAAAACAAATTCGTCACTTCCCTACCTATGAATTTTTTGAAACAACATCTCTGTAATTTCTACAAAAACCCACTCTGATATCTCACTCCTAATATTTAGTCTAATTACTCATACCAAAACTAAGTCTATATAGATATCCTAGAAACAATTATGAATCACCTCTTTATTTATTAATAAATGAATGTCCAATTTCAATGTCCAATATGGAAAACTCGGACCTCTCTCTCTTCCTTACACTTCTTCTGTAAAGAGATCATTATTTGAGGAATTGCATTTGGAAACACTCTTGTACCTACTCAAAACATCAATTCTCATACAATTTTCTATATTTGAATACGGTTACAGAAAATTTTAATTTATCCTTTATATATAGGTTCACCAGAAATGGAATATAAAAGAAAACAATATTATATTCCTACATAACACAATTCTAGAAACTTGAATTTTTCATTCATTTCAACATCTTCTTGGAAAATTTAACCACTTTTAAATTATTATAGATTATTTTATAAACATGTGGAATATTCTAATAAAATATTCCTTCTTCTAATATACAGTCAAATCATTAGTTCAGTATAATTATTTATTCCAATTAATCAGTTGTAAAAACCAATAATTCCTATCCAGATTCCCTAAACTAATTGAATCATTGAAACTATTCTTCCATAAAAATTGTTGTAACATCCGAAGACATCAAAATATATAGACAACCATCAATCTATTTGTTATTTTTTTTAAATTTTCATCATTTCATTAAAACATTCTCAAACCAATAAAAAAAGACGTCTGATGAAATCCAGCATCTGAAGACTTATCATTTTTAGTATGTATTTACTGGATTGATCATTAATTCCCTCTTTTCTACCAGTATCGTTTCATTTCTAATGAATATTTATAAAAATTAAACAAATCATTAATTGTGTTATTTTATGAATTGAAAATATAATAAAATCATATTTACAATGGCTAAATACTTTTTCGAACAACACCATATTGATCGACATCTGACTTCTTTCGATTGATATATATCTATATCTAATCAGATTCATCAATTCCAACTACTCAACTAAATTGCTCTTCCACAGATATAAATTTTTATTTAATTCCATACTGATAACAACAACTTTGTTATTGATCTGGGTTAAAACTACATCGATTGGTTGGTGGAACATCTTGTCCAGTTACCTAGGATAAAAATAAAATTCATTTATTATAATGACTTGAATCTGATGAATTATATTAAGTATCGATTCATTTGGTGGATCAGATACTCTTCCAGATCGGTTAGTCCTATCATTTGAAAATCTATGACTTTAGAAATATCAAAATACTAGCTGCCAGACATTTTTTTGTCTAGATAAACTCACACCAATGATTTATGAATTAAAGACTTATTTTGGCCTCTATTTTTTTTAATAAACACATTTTTATACCATGACATCACCATGTATTTCAAAAAATATAGATATGCTAGCATATTGTAACCTAGAAATATTTTCTCATCCTTTCTTTTACAATACATCGATAACATGTTTTTAAAAAAACAAATGAAACTGAAATCACACAAAAAAGAAAAGAATAATTATATTTTAAATCAAATATGTTTAAAAGAATTCTGAATTTGATACAATTTCATGCTTCGGTAAGAATATTCATTCAGAACACAATGTGATTCTAAAATACCATCATTTATAAAACATCTCTAGAACAAAAAACAAAAATCAATCGACATTATTATCAATAATGCATATGAACTTCTATGTCTAGTACACCTTTTTCGTAATAACTAATACCTATATTTTGAACTTATTTTTCAAAATGACAACCAAATACTAAATATTTTGTAGAATCTTCTTCCATCAATCCAAAACCACATCTATTCAACTTGGTCCTAACAATACCCATTTAATATTTTTTTCATCAATGGTTCAAAAATCACTAAAAATTTGTAAACTAAATCCATGGATTTTGAATTAAAAAATATAAGACTACATAAGAAAACTCATTATAGAAAACAATAATTATTGATTGAAAAATAGTGCTTCCAAAGTAATTGATATATAATAAAATATAATTGAGATTCGAAAAATTATAAATTTCCTCTTCAAATTATATTTCACCTTATAATAAAATCATGTTTCCTATATATACATCAACATTATGTAATAATAAGTTACACACTTACAGATTTCATATCATACCCACTACTCCCTCTAAATACATTCTTCCATAAATAAATGTGCACGTAACAATTGATAAGTTTATGAAACTTATTTTTTTTATCCAACATGGAAAACACTCTCCATATAATATATGAGAGAGAGAACATAAAAGTATACTTCAATCTAAAATAAAATGATGTTGGATGACCATATTCAACATCAATTTGAAAAATTATTTTTTTGTAATGGTTTTGTGAAAATTATTTGATGGTATTCCATTAAAGGAAGAAACTCTAGCTTCAGTTCATTTTCCATGCATGCTCATTGATGGTGTGATATTCGATATCACAATTATTTGAAGGATAATGTTGTACTATTTTTCATGTAAGCTTTATAGCACAATTATTATCATAATATAACATAAATGTTAAAATCACTTGAATAGGTAAGTATTACAACTTTGTATTCATTAATATAAGTCCATTTGTAGCATGAATAGTAGGAACATACTCATTTTTAACAATTCTATGAGAAAATAATTTTCATAGTATTCCAACTCACAAAACAATATACATTTAAAAAATTTAGTGAACTAAATCAAAATAATTTAGTACTTTTTTATTACCATTTCATTTATATAGTGAGATATCATGATGTGAACTTACCATTTTAGTGTATATTTTTAGAATTCTACAACTTCAATGGTTGTGTACACTGAATGTTTCTCAAATAAAAAGGTTGTATAAGATCCTATGATTTAATGAGAACCTCGAGACACTATGAAATTAATCATAAACAAGTGTGTTATGGTCCAGATACATACTAGACACATTAGATGACTAACTATCAGGTGTTGGTGTATCATAACAATTGATAATTATTCTCATGAAATTAACACATAGTTATCTCAAGATTATTAGATCATGAGGACATACCTTCCAATAGGAACACCACATATTCCAGGATTATGATGATGATCCTATATAATAGTATGTGTAGTAGTATTCCAACATGAAATAATTATCAATGTGTTCCCGTTTATTGTTCACATTGATTAAAATAAAAAACATTGATAATTAGATCTTGGTGAGGTATGTTGTGTTTTTTGCATTATTAGTGCTACAACGTTGGTTTAACGATCAAGATTGAATTTTTCACTTAGAAGTGGAAGAAATAAAATATCTTTGTCATGTTTGATCATGATGGTTGTACCATAATAAATATTTGGATAGGAATATCAAAGTAAAATCATTTTAGTTAGATCAATAACCAATAATGAAATATAGTATGCTGACATAAGTATGCTTCCTAATTTTTAACATATCTAAAGAAAAATAAATTATCTTACACAATTTGTTTTCATAGGTTGGACATCATTGTTATGAAAATTCATTACATATTAAAGGTCCCTAAAGGGTTTCTAGACACTTTTATTATTATGTAATGACTATTCACTATTGTCGATATACATACCTAGAGGGTCACCCATAATAATGTATTAAAAAATCATCCCTATTCTGGTGAATAGGTGAACAACACATGGTGTGTCCCAACATTAGGTCTGAGGGTTTTCCATGTAATTCATCACTATAAGTAAATGAATCCATTAATTTTTGAGTACATACTAATTATCATTGATTAATTTATAAAAAATACATTAGTTATTTATATAGTGCATAAAAAATACAATACAAATGAATATTATTTTAATATTCCATGTCTGTTTTATATGTGAAGGAATTTCGAGTTGTGAAAAAATGACCCTATTTTTTCACAAAATATATTCAATATATATTATATGTATGTGATATAGAAGTATAATATTTTTAAATAGTTTATCTCATCAATAATAGTAATTTTTTCTTATTTATGGGTGTTTATTTTCCAGGGTTCGGGGAACCCAATCGAGGTTTTTTCTGCGCCCATTATATAATGCTGGAGAGAGGCTCATTGTAATGACTATTCATTTATCCAAAGTGAGAGATTATCACTCCTATTGATTTATAGGGATATATATTCTCTCTCAAAGTGACTAATATAACTCACCATCTATTGATCTAAGCCATGTGATCGTTGTGATAATAGTGACATCAAAGAGATCATTGGAGATCCTCACTAGCATTCAAAACATAATGAACGACGTGCTCATAGATTCTTAGTGCATGTGTGGAAGATCATGAGAGGTTGAGATTTAGATCATTAAAGAAACAATATTAGATGACTAGATATAGTTGAAAACACTCTTTAATTAAATGAGGCACTCATTTATTTATTTTTTTGTACTTTGTTAAATTCACAAAAGATCCTTGGGAACAAAATAGGGCTTAGATCGCCAGAGATGATAGGTTCAATCATTGATAAAATGAGAAATTTTAAACACCCATTGTACTAAATATCAATGATAACCTTTTCAAAATCAATTATTTTCAAAGGCATCAATTTAATTTTATTAGTAAATGATGAATTAATTTTCCTTAAATTATATAGAGGGATTAATTGTTGTCTCATGGAAATAGGATATATGTTGATCCATGTTCGGATGACCACGTTATGACCATATGAAATTTTAAATAAGGTTTTTTATGCATTATTTATTCGATATAAAATTTTAATAAATATATATAAATATAAATATATATAAATATGATCATAGAGTCTATCTTAAGAAGGCCAAATAATTATGGACATGGTTCTGTTGAGAAAAGTATTCTTTGGCTAGAGGGGTTATCTCCCCAAATGTGTGGATATTTTACTATTATAATAAATATAATGTTATAGTGTTATAATAATAATAATAATAATAATAATAATAATAATTTGTTTTAGATTTTTTAATGAAAACAAATCGAATTTTGAAATGTGCTACTCAGGGGTGTTCATTCTATGATGGCAGTGTGACATTAATAAATAAAAAGAAGGTAGAATTATTATTCCAAAACGAAATTGAGTAGGGAGTGGGATTCTAGTCAAAAAGTTTTTTTAAAAATAGAATATACTTCTGTCATAATCCAAAATATCATAGTCCGCCATGGACATACCATCTCCCCCCCCAGAACAGTATTTAATGAGTCGTAGCCATCGGCTTCCCCATTATGTTGACGCCATTCCACCTCCACTAGGGAAGCCGTCAACACCTCCTCCATCCAGGTCAACACTTCTGTGATATCCACCATGCATTTTCCTCCTTTTAATGACTTATACCCAAATAAAAAACCATATCATAGCCTTTCACATGGCCACTGACTTCTGAAGAACCTTTTATCCACCCCATTGCCTTCAACACATCTTCCCTGCTTAGTCTAGCTGACCAAAAAAAAGGCTTACTACGAATGAGGTCCCCACACCAGTCCCTAACATTACAGCCGATATAGAAACATGTTCCTCCCACCAATGGGATTTATGACCACCAAAGCACCCATATCCCTAAGTATCTATACAATAGCAACATATGACTGCAATTGAGCCTCCCAGGTGCCACCCTTTGCTCCTCTTGGATAATGTTCCACCGCCGGCAATATAGAACCCACAAATGCATGGTTCATAATTTCCTCCCCTATTTTAGATTCCATCCACCGATAGATATTCCAAATGAGACAAGATCCTCCCTTAATCACATCTATCTTCCTTCATGGGAGGCATCTGTGGTCGTATGTGATCCATGCAATGAGTTAACACCCATTCTTTAATTTTTCTTGGTTCCAATGATTCACTCAGATTTGATCTTCCCTAAAACATTCATGGGACATTGTGTATGGCCCATAACACCCTAAATGTTGTCTTATAATCATAGAATGGGAAT
Organism: Viscum album; assembly: GCA_963277665.1. NCBI lineage: Eukaryota > Viridiplantae > Streptophyta > Magnoliopsida > Santalales > Viscaceae > Viscum > Viscum album. Next base: position 560,783,700 of record OY728138.1, read on the forward strand.
ACCCAAGTTTCACCCAACCTCCATTTGTCCCATTTGGGGGGTTTCAGGGCCTATGTTAATCAAAATCATTTTAATTAAATAATTTAAATTTATTTTTAAATTTCATTAATTAAAAATTTAATTTTAAATTTCAAATATAACAATTTAATACATGGATATTTAATTAATCTAATTTATTTTATTAAATTATATTCACTAACTAATTTAAATTTGGTATTAATTTTAAATTAATAAGGGACTAAAAAATGAAAATATGAATATGAATTAATTTATTAAATCTATATCCATATATATACAAATATTAGGTTTTTTCACCTTACACGTTTCAACCAATTAATCTGCCACATCATATTTCACATATGTGTTAACATTCCGTGCCTCCGCGTCCCTCCTCCAATACCTTTCTCTAACATTCTATCCCTATCGCTCCCGCTCACGCCCAGCCTGCCCATCATGATTTTCCACTCCCCCATATCTATTTTCCAATGCTTCTTCATTCCATGTGGCCCACCGCCTTCATCTTCTTTTGTTTCCTCAATCTAGGGTTTCTTCTATTTCTCTGTTCTCTGGGTTCACCACCTTCACATACATCCCCCGATCGTGATTTTCCTCCCCTCGTCTATGGTTCCTGGTACGTTTTCGCCTCCCCTTGTCCATCTCTTCCTACAAACCACCAACGACATTCTCATCGACATTTCCCTCCTCTGATCGCGTTCTCACTTCGCCGCTCCAGTTCTCACTCCGCCACTCACTTTCACCTGACAGCAGTCACGTAAACCATGTTCCGCTCTCATTTACTATTCGTAGATTTTACGATTTCTAACACTCGTGTTCTCCCTCCACTGCTCATGTTCTCCCTACACCGCTTCCATTTTCTCCTCCCTCCACCGCCATAAGAAATTTCTTCACAATCATCATTGACTCACATGAACCCATCCTCTACAGAATTATCTCCGATCCCTACTCTGAATCCCCGATCATCTAGACTGTCATCTCCATCCTCGAAACCCTAGCTCAATGGGTAAAGGAAATTCATATAGAAAACCAAACCTCTCTCCATGACATGTTTTCAAATTGCAGGACTAAAGATCAACCACAGACTCATCCATCTACTACATAGGGTAATTTTCTCCTAATATTCAGTTATTATATGGTAGGTAAAAGTACAATAAGTAGTAAACAGTAATAGCAAGCAGAAGGCAGCATACAGTAAGCAGTGAAACATGATGATACATAGCAGCAATCAATCCCCAACAAATCAAAATCAATGAAACAAATAACTAATAATCCGGAAACCCTCTGGTAGGTACTCGCAACTACCCCCACTGGTCTATTACAAGAAGTTCCATATCCCTCTGGACAGTGTGCTCAGCCTAAAACCTATGGCTTGGTCGTAAAAATTCATGAGACTCTCTGGAGAAGCTCACTCGGTCAATTACCCTTGTAGTCTAGGGTAGTCTGGGACTCTCTTGAGAAAGATCACACGGTCTAACCCTCTTAGCCCTATGGTCTAGAGACTCTCTTAGGAAGCTATTACGATCAATTCCTCCTATAGCCTCAGGTATACCACAAACTCTTTGAGGAATATCACTCAGTCAATTCCCCCTCTATCCTGGGAAGGTTCTTAAAGAGATTCAAACAAGGTAAGACTCTCTGAGAATTCTCACCCGATCTACCCGCCTGTCGTCTAAAAAATCCAAGAATCTCTGGGAACTCACTCGTTTCATTTCCTCTATATTTTGTAATATCTAATACTCACTAGGAATCTCACTCGGTCTATCCCTTATAGTCTATAGCACCAGGTTCTCTCAGCCCCATGCTAGTCAGTTCATAATAATGTAATAAGGCTAAAGTACACCTATAGAGCTACTTGGCTGAACAATGTACACCTATAGATCTACTTAGCTAAACATTCTACAAGGCAAAAATCATGTCATGAGTTTCACTTCAACCTATAATAGCAAGGCATGGAAACATGTGTAACAGCCAAAGGCAAACAAGACCCAAAGGTCGTAAACAGAACAAATCAAGGGAAAATACATCCAAGAACAAATATTTATCCTCTAACATGGTCAATTTAACTCTACACAAGCATAAAAGCAAGGAAGTAAAACCACAAGGGAAAAATGTAAACACACAATACCCCGTTCATGGGTATTGGTGGAGTTTTCACATAAAACGTAGAGTCTTTGAACGGTAAGGCAAAAACTACCTACCTTGATCCTAGGAGATCGATATACTTGAACCACATCTGATTCTCCCTAGAAAGTCATAGATATGAGAAAACACAAAAAACGTTCAACCTTAGATAACATGAGAAGGAGGAAGAATTGGAAAACAAGGCTCAAGCAGAAGTAAGAACTCACTGCTGTCCTTCCAATGCCATCGATCATGCTCAAATCGGAGAACGGATGGAGAGGTGGGAGCTTGGGGATGATTCGTCCATATGGGTTGCTCTTGGATGATCCAGACCTAGAAGATGACGATTATGACGATGAGGCGTGACCCCATTCCATTTAGTGAAAAAAAATTACACGGTGTGTATTTTTAAAGTACACGACATGTAGTGGGTTTTTTCATACTCCGACAAAATCGGCCTCCACGTCACCCCTACACACTGTGGGTGTGGGCCGGACATGACCATCACCTGGTTTCGAGCGGGAAAAGTGTATACATCATGTACTTAAAAAACTTCCAGAAACTCAAAAAATTCTCAGAATCTCCAGAAAAGGAAATAAATACCTGAAACGTAGACCCGGGTTCTTACAAACATCCCTCCTTATATAAATTCGACCCCGAATTTCCCTAGATGGGTGTAGAAGAAGAATCCTTGAACAGCTCTGGCCACTACGATCGAACCTCAGCCTCCCACTCCCATGTCTCATCCTGTACTCGCCCGTGATGCCACAGCACTCGTACCAGTTGGATAGACCGGCCTCGGAGAACCTTTGTACTACAATAAAAAATCCGGATAGGATGCTCTTCAAAAGACACATCTGCTTCGAGCTCAACCTACTTGGGCTGAAAGACATGAGACAGGTCTGAAAAGTAACGTCGGAGCTGAGAGACGTGGAAGACATTATGCATATCCCAGTACCTCTGAGTTAGCTGCAACCGATAGGCGACCGACCCAATTATCTCCAATACCTCAAACGGCCCGACGTACCGCGGTGAAATATTGCCCTGTCTCTGAATCATCTTGTGTCCCAACCTCGATGCGACATGCAGGAAAACCTGATCTCCGACCTTGAACTCCAAAGGTCGTCTCCGCTGATTAGCATAAGACATCTGTCAAGACTTTGCGGTAGCCATCCTCTTATGAATCAACTCTATCTACTCTGAGGTTTCCTGAACAAGATGAGGTCGTAGAAAAGCTACCTCTCCTGCCTCCAATCGGCATAAGGGTGATCGGCATGGCCTACCATACAAAGCCTCGTATGGTGCCATCTGAATGGTCACCTGAAAACTATTGTTGTAGGAGAACTCCACATGAGGTATATGCCTCTCCCAAGAACCACCGAAGTCTAGAATGCAGGCTCGGAGCATATCCTCAAGCACCTGGATCATGCGCTCGGACATACCATCTGTCTGGGGATGGTATGTTGTACTCAAAAGTACATGTATACCCAAAGCCTTCTGAAGTCCCTGTCAGACCAAAGAGGTAAAGCATGCATCCCTGTCTGAAACAATGGAGTGCAGAACTCCATATAGACGTATAATTTCTCGGATGTACAGTCATCCCAGATCATCAACATTGAAGGTCTCCTTGATTGTCAATAAGTGTGCAACCTTCGTAAGCCTGTCGACGATGACCCAAACAACATCACTTACCCAAGGTTACCTCGGTAACCCGGTCACGAAGTCCATCTTGACATCTTTCCACTTCCACTCCAGAATGGGTAACTACTATAAAAGCCATTCTGGTGGCTGGTTCTCTTTTTTCCCTTGCTGACAAGTAGATAATTTAATGACAAAAATAGCAACATCCTTCTTCATACCTGGCCACCAGTACTGGAGATGAAGATCCCGATACATATTGGTGATTCTAGGATAAACTGCCCACACTGAGAAATGAAAATATTGCATCATCTCTTTGCGTATGTCAACTGGAACCCATACGCATCCCTAGAAAAGCAAGATTTCATCCTCACCTACTGTCCATCCAGGAAGAGGGTCCCCTCCTAACACACTCTCCCACAGGACTATGTCCTCCAAATCTGATAGCATCCTCATTCATACCTGATCAAGAAGTGTAGAGGTAACATTCACAGATGATAGAAAGGTATGTCCTAGCCTATCATGCACCTCCAGATGAATCTCAGAGAACAGAGCCATAATATTCTACTCACTGCTGGCCTCTTGAACTTTCTAAATCTGAGTTCTCCTACTTAAAGCATCAGCCACTATGTTGCCCTTTCCGGTGTATAGGCGCGCTCGAAGTCACAGGACAGAATATACTCGACCCACCTGTGCTTTCTCAGGTTCTGATCACGCTGAATAACGATATACTTGAGACTCTTGTGGATGGAAAATACCACAATATGCTCTCCCAGAAGACAGTGTCTCCAAAAACGTATGGAATGAATAATTGCTTCCAAGTCCATATCGTGCGTCGGGTAGTTCTTCTCGTGTGGCCTCAACTGCCGAGACCCGTATGCAATGACTCCATCTCCCTAGATGAGAACAACTCCAATCCCAATACCTGAAGCATCACACGAAACAGTGTATCCCTTGCCCGGCTCTGGCAAGACTAGTATTGGTGTTGGCGTCGACCTCCCTTTCTGCTCCTGAAAGGAAAAATCACAAGAATCTGACCATAAGAACTTCTCCCCCTTCTTATTCATACCTGTAAATGGTTATTCTAGGCACGAGAAGTCTTGAATGAAGCATCTGTAGTATCCGGACAGCCCTAGGAAACTCCTCACCACAACGATGTTCTTCGGTTTCTCCTAGTAAACTATAGCTCTCACTTTCTCTCGGTCCACTGACACTCCTATCTCTGAGATAACATGACCCACGAAGTGAATCTGATCCATCCAAATGTGGCACTTCGAGAGTTTATCATTAAGCCGATTCTCTCTCAGTGTACTTAGAACGTTCTCAAGATGTATGGCATGGTCGTGTTGAGTGTGAGAGTACACAAAGATATCGTCCACGAAGACCACGACAAAATAGTCCATGTACGGATAGAACACTCAGTTCATCAGTTCCATGAAGACTACAGGCACGTTCATAATTATGAATGGAATGACTGTATATTCATAAAGACCATACCTTCTCTTGAAAGCTGTCAGAGGTATATATGATTGTCTAACGCACAACTGATGATAACTGGACCTCAAGTCCATCATCAAGAACACTCGGGCTCCTCGAAGTATATCAAAGAGGTCATCGATCCTCCGAAAGGGATATCGGTTCTTGACCGTCAACTGGTTCAGCTTCCAATAATCCACACAAAGCTGAAGGGTACCGTCTGACTTCTTCGCAAACAGGACGGGCGAACCCCAAGGAGAGGAATTAGTTCAGATAAAACCCTTTTCCTGCAACTCCTCCAACTACTTCTTGAGCTCCTCCAACATAGGTTTATCCATCCTATATGGAGGATTGGACACCGGTGCTGATCCTGGTATGTGCTCAATCGAGAATTATACCTCATGCTGCGGAGGTAAACCTGACAAGTCTTTTGGAAAGACATCCCTAAAACGATCCACCACTTGAGTAAAGTCTAACTGTGAAATCCCCTGATCATCCAGAGAATGACTAGAAATCTGGGCTGTAACATTCCCTATCCCATGACGCTCTAGTCCAACTCTACCTACATGGACATCCCACTCGCCTGTATGAAAGAATGATTCTCCCTATGGGGATATGAAACTCACCATGCGGCGATAGAAATCAACGATTCGCTGGAAACGAATTAACCAGTCCATCCCGAGAATGACGTCATAGTCTGTCATCTCTATGACATAGTGGCCCCATAAGAAATGAAACCCTGAAACCTAGAGAAGGAACTCTCTGGACTAACGTACACTAGATTTCCTCGTTCCAAAAGGTGTGTCAAGAGTCAAAAAGTAGGCAGACAAAAAGATACAGAGCCCAAGAATCTCCACAACCGAAACAGAGATAATGCTATGGGAATCACCAATATCGAAAAGAGATGAAGATAAAATTGTGGCTACTAAGATCATACATAGAACAATAGAAGGGTCGGGATCCTGTTCCTCATAGGTCTGCTCCACGGCGAAAGACTGGCCGGCACCGCGGCCCAGCGCCCCTTGCTGACCGCTCTGAGCTGATCCACTCTGTTGTCACTAATGACCTGGTGATGGACCACCATGGCCGAGACCTCCACCTCGGCCTGAACAGCCTGAAGAACTCCAGTTCCCTGACTTGTGGGAAACTAATGAAGCATCTCCAGAATGCGTGGTCATAGAGGAACCCCTACCACTAGATGAAGGTGAGAATATGTGACAGAAACGCTGGAGATGGCCCATCATTCCGCAAGACTGGCACTGCATCATATCTCTCTCGCACTGAGGCCTAGTATGCCCACTCCTATCGCACTGGTAGAACACAACCTAGCTTCCAGAAGACGCATCTGGAGAACCTCGGTCTCCATGAGAAGACTCTCTAGGATGCTTCCAACTGTCTGTAGGAGGAAGACCTGCTCTGGATGATAAACCGCGCTGGTTCACTAATCTAGAATCTCTCAAATTGCGCTTAGTGATCAGCGCCTAGTTGACAATGGAGGATATCGAAGTCAAATGGATGATATTTACCTGGGAACAGATCTCCTTCCTGAGACCATCCTCAAACATCCTAGCAAGGAACAACTCATCGCCTGATAGGATTGGTGTGAAATGATGTAGCTCAGTGAAGCGAGACGAGTACTCCATAACAGAGAGAGTAACCTGATGCAGACTCATAAAATTCTCGGGCTTGATCATCCCTAGGGGTCTCCAGATAGAAGTAGTTATAAGAGGTGTGTCAAAACTCATCCCAAGACATATCCTCTTGACGCCCTGACCGTGAGATCACCTCCCACCACCTCTTGGCGGTGTCCCGAAGCATATAATTTTCCAGAATTACCCTTTTCTCAGGAAGGATCTCTGGGTGCTCAATGATGGTCAGTGTGGCCTCTGTCCACAACTCTGCAGCCTGAGGTCCTCCATCCCCTGAAAAAGTAGGAATATGATGCTACTGGAAAACATGCGTCAACTCAGCCATTGAAGGGGAAGGAGGCGGCGCTCCTGGGAAGGTCTGCATCATCCTCAAGAAGTCCTCCCTGAACGGCGCCTCGAAACCTACAATGGGTATGATAGCCTGTGCCAAGGATGGCTCGAATGGAGGATCGACAAGAAGTCCATGATCTACCATATTTGGCTTCTAATCACTACCTGACAACATATGTACAACCAAAGGACGTCTCAGAGTCATAGCTCTGAAAGATCAAAAGTATACCTTAGAAAAAAAATGGACAAAGAACACAATAGTACAAAATAGGAACAGGGGAAGAAAAACACACAAGTTACAAAACATGACTACACGACGTGAATAAAAACTACAATGTGTGTCTTCTGAAGCCACTAACATGGGCGTGTACCCCTGACCTACAGGTCGTGTAACACCTCAAACTACACGGCGTGTTGACCCAACACAAGGCGTCTAAATAAAGACTATTCCCCTTCTCAAGCCTCATTATACGGATAACTCACATGGTTCGAACTACCCTCATACTACAAGGTGTGTTCCCTAGGGACACAGTGTGTACTAAACACTGACTCGGCGGCCCGTGTTGTTAGTTACATGGTTGTCTCCACGGCTGGCCCTTACACAGCATGTTCCGAACAAACACGGCATGTATAGGATAAGGTGGCATCGTCTCGTGTTGTTTGTGACACGGATGGGTACCTAGGAAAGGATACACAACCTGTTCCAAAAGCCACACCGCGTGTCTAAGAGAAGGTCACACTGACCCGTGTTGTTTGTGACATGACCGGGTACCTGGACAGAACTACACGACATGTTCCTTTTCAACATGGTGTGTTCTTCTAGAGATTCCTAGACCTATGTTGTTAGTGACAGGGCCGGGTACAAGGCTCTACACTACACAGCTTGTACATACCATACACGGTGTGTTATTGACGTTATTTTCACAACACCGTGTTCCTGCACACACAGTCAGTAACATGGCCTAAAAACTACACGGCGTGTAACTAGAAAGTACACGCCGTGTAATCTGGTGTTTTTTGTGCAGTAACTCAGAAACTACACAGAAGCCAAGAAACATGGAAAACAAGTCAAAGAGATGCCAAATTATGATCTGTGAGGGCCCATACTCCCCGCGAATCAAAGCTTGGCATCCCCTACAGTCATGTACAAGAGAAAACAGAATCATGATCCATCAATTTCTTATTCAAGAGGGACCATAACACCTCAAGAATCAAAACATGGAGTTCATTTAAACAAAATACAATACAACAATCCTCTAACAAGCACCAAAGATTCTATGTAGAATCTATCACAACAGCATGCATAATCTACACAACGTCTATCACAACAGCATGCAATAGCTAATTCACCCTAAATGGCATGGAAGGAATGTATGACATGTGATTTCTACAAGTGACTATATGATGCATGAGAAGGAATACCCTCATATCATTGGGTTGTGACAGAAATAGAACTGCAATATCAAAACAATAACATTACAAAGCAGGTGAATCAATCTAGGTGAAATCATATCAACCGTAAAATCTCAAAACCAAAACACTGCAATAAACGAGGTAGTATGGATTTTCAATGTACATGGGTTAGCTAGTCCCGGTCATAGATTATTTACAAGAACCAAATATGTCATATACCTGACTAAAGTTTCCAAATAGTAATGCAAGGGAAAAGAATCCCACTGATACCACTTTGTATCATCCCTGTTTCAGAAGCCACCCAGAGGCACCCCGCACCTGGTTGGTCACATGGCCTCAAACGCATTTCCCCAAATGCCAGAGGTTTCCGACTAGCAGCGAGAGTCTTGGGTGTGATAGTGGGGAAACTATGACCTCATTGGAAGAGTACACAGTGGAAGAAGAATAAACATACAATAGCACAAGCAGTAATAACCAACAACATAACAGCAGAAGACTAAATCAACAAACTGGAGCACATGTGTATATATGACATGATGCATTATACATAACTAGGAAAATAGCCAAACAAGTCAAATTTCTTGAAAACATTACAGTACCACAACAAGTACAAAATAAAAGTAGACATATCCTCAGCATCCCGAGCCAAAACTCGGTCCCATGCTCTCATGCTCCAAGAAATCAAGTTCCAGACGTCTAAGGGCGCAAACCTTGTCTATAACTGGAAAAAATAGACTGCTTGGGCCCAATAGAATGGACCAAACAAGGTGTGAGATAAAATCCCAGTATGCATTCACCCGAAGATCTGTGCCTAAAAGTAAGTGAGTATATGGCAGGTAAAATTACAATAAGCAGTAAACAACAATAGAAATCAAGAAGGTATCATACAATAAGCAGTGAAACAGGATGATACAAAGCAGCAATCAATCCACAACAAATTAAAAGCAGTGAAACAAAAAGCTATCAAGACTAAAACCCTTTGGGAAGTACACCCATCCATCCCCACTTGGCCTATTCAAGAAGTAACATAACCCTCTGGGCAGTGTGCTCTGCCTAAACCCGCTGTCTTGGTCATACGAATTCATGAGACTCTTTGGGGAAGCTCACTCGGTCAATTACCCTTATAGTCTAGGGTATTCAGGGACTCTCTTGAGGAATATCACACGGTCTAACCCTCATAGCCCCATGGTCTAGAGACTCTATGAGGAAGCTATCTCGGTCAATTCCTCCTATAGCCTCAGGTATACCACCGAATCTTTGAGGAAGCTCAATTGGTCAATTCCCCCTCTAGCCTGGGAAGGTTCTTAATTATATTTAAACATGGTAACACTCTCTTAAGAAACTCACTCGGTCTACCATCCTGTAGTCTACAAAATCCAAGACTCTCAGGAGCTCACTCGGTCCATCACCTCTGTAGTCTGTATTATCTAAGACTCTCAGGGAATCTTACATGGCCAATCCATTATATTCTATAGAACCAGGTTCTCTCAGCTCCATGCCAGTCAGTGCATAATAATTCTATAAGGATAAAGTTCAACTATAGATATACTTGGATAACCAAAGTACACCTATAGAGATACTTAACAAAATAATCTACAAGGCAACAAGCGTGTCATGAGTTTCACATCAACCTATATCCTCAAGGCATAGAAACAGGTGTAACATCCAAAGGAAAACGAGACCCAATGGTCATAAATAGAACAAAGAAAGGGAACATACATTCAAGCACAAAAAATTATCCTCTATCTTGGTCAATTTACCTATACACAAGCATACAAGAAAGGCAGGAAAACAACAAGGGAAAAAAGGTAAACACCTCATACCCCGTTCACGGGTATTGGTGGAGTTTGCACATAAAACTCAATGACATTGAACGGTAAGGAACAGACCACCTACGTCAATCCTAGGAGATCAATATACTTGAACCACGACGGATGATTCTCCCTAGAACAACATATATCTGAGAAAATGCACAAAACGTTCATCCTTAGATAACTTGAGAAGGAGGGAGAATTGGAAAACAAGGCTCAAGAAGAAAGAAGAACTCACCACTGCTCTTCCAACACAATCGATTGTGCTCGAATCGGATAACAGATGGAGAGGAAAATGCTCAGGGAAGATCTGGACTTATGGGTCTCTCTTGGACGAACCAGACCTAGAAGAAGACGATTATGAAGTTGAGGTGCGACCCCGGTCTGTCTAGTGAAAAAAAGAAAAGTACACGGTGTGTATTTTTAATGTACACAGAATGTAGTCGGTTTTTCTATACTCCGCCAAAATCGGCCTCCACGTCACCCCTACACACCGTGTGTGATGGCCGGACCCGGCCAGCACCCGGTTTCGAGCAGGAAATGAGTACACAGCGTGCACTCAGAAAGTACACGGTGTGTACTTCAAAAATTTCCAGAAACTCTATAAATTCTCAGAAACTCCAAAAAAAGAAAGACATACCTGAAATGATGATCTGGGTTCCTACAGTTTTCTCAGTAGATGAGAATACAACATCATGGAGTGCAAATGAATGCAGGTATTCTATCGACAAATCTTGGAGTTAACCTTCCATTCGTGCATCATATGAATGTAGGTAATTTGTTTTCCCTATTTAGCCCACTGTGTATTGTTTTTTATGCACTAAAATCATATGAACCAAATGTGTTAGAAATTTTCAACATTTTTTTCTTATAGATATAGGTGACCAGGATTCTAATATAGATATGTTCTCTGATAAGAACATTCTCAATAAAAAACTAGACTAACCAATGATTCCTTCAATATTATTGGGAGCTCAGTAAAGATATTGTTCCACTTCTATTGATTGGTATGTGATCTGTCATTTATAAAAATAATTGAAGTTGACTTAGTTATATGTTGCATATGTAGTTTCTAGATTACATATTTATTTTTCAAATTCATTTATTCTATAATTTCGTATTTCTCTATCATCTAGAGTCTATGTTTCTGCTTCGATACTGTTCATGAAAATGTTCATTAGAAGGAATATTATCAACAATAATTCATGATGTTCTCCTGTCGAACCATTAAAATATTAATTGAATGGAATAATCATAACAGAAACACCTTCCCATCAATTTGATGGACGATTTTAATGTTGTATGTTACTCTTATCGTTACACATTCTTCCCTTCAATTCATGATTAAATATTTATAGGATTATTTGACTATTATGAATTTTGTTTTTCAGAAAATGTAAATACAACAACAAAATTTGAAAGTAAATGCTGGTTTTATGATGTAAAATTGATGATTTAACATCCCTTTCATTCAACATATGAATGAAGGAAATTTGATTTCACTTTTGGGTACACTGTGTATTATTTTTTATGCATTAATAATATATTAAAATGAATTCATGTTTTATTGTTTTTAGGTATCCAGTTTACATTAATGGAATTTTTTTACCTCATGTCAAACTTATCCATTCAATTTTCTTCCTTTCCCCTGTGATTCTTCTCTTTTGTGTTACATTTCTGTTGTTCTCTTTTTAGGTAGTTATATTTTTATCTAATTTTTCTATCCTAAATCAAATCCCATTTAATCCCAAATTACCTTCAACTACATTGCATCCCAAAATAATCTACTAGATATGGTATTTTATTTATTTTTGTGATGTTTACAATTCTGTTTTTCTGATTTGGAACGGTTGGAGAGGATAAACTCACAGTATGCCACTTATTCAATATGAGTTGGTTCCTACTAATGATCAGGTATAAAATATCCTTCAATATTCATTTTTAACAATGCACACGAAAGTTTTGACCAATATTTCCTTCATTCTGAATTTGATGATAAGGTATAGAGTATTATTTTTATCATGTTCTTACAAGAACATTTTTTGGTTGATGAAAATAAATCCTTCATGAGTGATGTTTCCAATTTGACTCCTAATCTACATATTCATAACCATATCATGGTTACTGTATGTACACATTTTTTTGTATTTAGAAGGATCATATGTATATCTACATTGATGATTAGTATATTATTTTTTTGGAAATAATGAACATTTTTGTAGCTGTTGAAATGAGATTTTTTAGTTGTTTATACCTAAAGAATTATCAATAATGATTTAGGAAGCTTATAAGATATCTACATTTTCTGCTCCACCTTAGTCACCCTTAGCTTGCTCTGCCTCCTGGTCCTCCTCCTCCGCCTACTCTGCCTCCGCCTACTTTCAGTCCTCTGGTCATAATTCTTGAGTTCAATCATATACCATGTGATCAATTTTCTTTTTCATAACACATAATATAGATATTTCTCATATTATATATGAAAATGGAATATTTAATTCATTTTACATATACAGAATATGTGGAATGCATATTCAACATATGAATACTAATATTGTATATCTAATGTTGAATATCTAATATAAGAAATATTTATATTACATATTATGGAAAATATAACTAAAAAATAGACATGGTGATTCTCTATTTTATTGTAAATCAGGATTTTTTTAATGTTCTCAGTATCATATAATGAAGCCTCATCCCATTATGTAATATATGCAGAATCTATTTGGGTTTGTAAGTATATGCCAAGAAGGTTTATTACTGCCAAAAATCTATAGATTGTATTCTGTGTGAAATCTGGAATCTATGTAATCTTTAGAATATGTGCAGTCTGTCCCCTCACCTATGACTAATATCGGTTTCTTAGTGTCCCAATTAAATTTCACAGATAGACTGGATTATACTTAGATTTCACACACAGGATGGCTATAATTTGGAATCTGGAATGTGTTTACTATTGTCATTTCACTATCATACACATGTCATGTCATCTACTTATTTTTTTCCAGCTACTTTCATCCTTCGTCTTGAATGTTATAGCTTCACTCCTGAAATAATTCAACCCCTCCATGGTGATGTACATCTGTTACCAAGACAAAATTAGAGGCCAGACGATCTAGATCATTGTCCAGTGTGACACAAAGTACAGCCCACTACATCATATATTTTATTTCTTATCTTGATGCGTATAAGGGTTTCACCAAAATTCTCTCAGTAAACCTAGAATTGTCACATTGGGTCAGATCTGTGCTCATGTGGACCTTCTAACATCAATGGCAACCCACGAGGAATTTGGGATTATGTTTATGATGTAGATTTTCCATGAACTGTCCACCTCATGTTATTATGCCTCCGAATTAGATATTTTATGCATAAAATGATTTATTAGATGCTTAGATGTTTTTAGTCTATGATTAATTTTAAGTAAAAATCTGTGGGTCATTCATTTTACTAGCCTATCATCGGTAGAAGACATAAATTGTGTTAGGAATTGGAAAGTTAGAATGAAATCCAAAGTTCCTTAAATGCAAGTGTATAAATTTATATTCTATGAGGTATTAAAAGAATTTATTTCATGGTAACATTCACTATTATATTAGTGGATATATCCTACTCCTTTCAACATTTTCAGGGATGTTATGAATATGAGGGATATTCTTGGGAATTTTTTGGTATGGTTTTATCTCTATTTGTTCATGTTTGGAATGGTGTGTTCACTGTTAGTATATACTACACATTTTCATTTATTTTTTACCATCTCTAGAATGGTATTTTTTTCTATAAATTAATGTACTAATTGAAATGTCTTATATATTATTATGTTCTACTTCAATAACAATAATATTTTGTTTCAATATGAATTTGTTACAGTGTTAAATAAGAATCATTTTTTAGGTATCAGTTCAATATATTCATATATACCTAGAATGCCTAACCATGAAACATTATGTCATTTCCGATTTGACTCTAGGAGGTGATACCAGTTTGATTTATCCATGCATATTTGATTTTTTGACTGTAAACTAATGATTCTAAAAATACAAAGAATGATTCCACGACCTTCCTTGTAGATACAAGAACATACCATTCTTGATCAAATCCCTACAATTTCATCCTATAGTTTATTTTTCTGGTTTTTTTATTATACTGCCATCGTTTATCTAAAGAATAAAACTGGAATAGATAGATGAAATTCTATTTCATATCAGGGTAAACCATCTATTATTTACCTGAATTCAAGCATGAAAATTGCATGATTCTCAATTTCTATTGTGATTACTAAGATTTTCCTCTACACATTCATCTTAAAATAATATATAACAAGACAGGTAGAGGTCAACAGAGTTGCTGCATCCTACCCTCTAGTATACCAATTCCTTTTTTATGGATTTTATAAACCATTTTTCTATACTTATGCTTACAGTTATGGTACATATTATTAAAAAGTGGTGGAAACCACATTTTTCTATTATGATAGTGATCATGAAAAAAAACATTGTTCGAGATTGCAGACCATAAAATGGTTCTTTTATGTGTTCAGGTTTTTCCTAATAATGAAAATGTATATATATATTTCTTAACTCACTATGGATGTTCACTGATATATAATTGGCTGGATCCTCTGAGCGGTGACACGTCTCCCATGGCATGAACTATGGTTTTCGACTTAGGGATCACCTCCTCCCCTCCTCTGACGCGGTGCGATGTGGGTCGGCATCAGCACCCTTTCATCAACATCGGCATGGTCGATGAACTGGAAAGGCTCTCGATTTTGACTGACCTAGCTCGTCTTCCCGGCGTTGTCTCAGGTGAAGTCCAGCTTCGATTTCTGGTGCGTCAGCTCGGAGATGGCTTAGGTGCTGCTTCGGCTTCCTCAGGAGAGTATCATGGCACTGTATCTCGGCATAGAATCGGCGGTGATGAATTCATCAGCCTGGAGATGGCATAGGTGAAGCTTGGGCTCCTCAGGCGAGTGTCTTGGCATTCTCGGCTCGGCGTCGGCGGCAAAGACTATAGATTTTCTGGTTTCATTTGGGAGAGGCTCGACATTGGTACTGATGCGGCACATAGGGGGAGGGTCTCTTGTTATAGCTTCCAACCTCCTGTGACATATCTCGCAGGTTCGATTCTGGTTGTTTTTGTCTATTTTATTGAATACATTGAAGCAGTGTAACTGTTGTTGAATTCCTTGAAGTGGTGGAGTTGTTGGTGTGCTACAGACGATTGAACATCGGTGAATGGGAGGAATCTGCTATTGGTTTTTTTTGATTCTGCTTCTGTGGATCTAATTTTGTTGTTCTTGATCTGTTTGTTGATTACTGTTTGAATTAGTTGTGAAGTTTTGATGTATTTTCAACCGGTATAAAACATGTATCTGTTTTAGAAGAGTTTAGGAGTAGGAAGCATTCACATTTGCATACCATTTGGAATTTGAAGTTTGAGACGGTATGGCTCTGCCATCGTTTCCATTCCCATGCAACTTTGCACCGGACTTCTTGCAGAGCGTTCAGGCAAGGGTGGCGTCTTGTCATCATGGTTTATTCTCTAGGGAGGGGAAGATTTAGTAGATTTGAATGGATTATCCTTTTAATGGTTTTATTTGGTTGTAAGGTTGGATCTTGTGGTTTCTCACTTTTCTTTCAAAAGTGTTTTTGATACTACAAATTTAATTTTTAGTCACTATGGATTTTCACTTGCTCACTTTAGATCCTTCTATTTATTTTCCTCTTCATGTCATGTTACAAGCCATGTAATGGATATATAAAAATTTATTTATATTATGGTTAGTATTTTTGTTGGTGTGCCAACTGAAAATGAAAATTTCATTCCCCTAGTTCTTCAAATATTTCATATATATTTTTATTTTCCAATCTGTCATAACATATCCAGCTTTCTTTGTTGATTCTCTATGATGATTTCCTGGAAATATAGTCATTCATTAGGATTTTTCCATATTACCAAACATTGATATTATACATCTCTGCAATAGGTATGCTCTCATTATTCTATATAAATTTTCAAGTTACTACTCATGTAATGGATGTAGACATAGATATCCATATTATGGTTTCTATTGTTGTTGGTGTGACAACTAGAAAACAATATCAATATATAGACATGTTTTAAATAATTTTTGGAACTGCAGGGAGATATTGTGATATAATGATTGCTACAGAATTCCATCTAATAGAGGTTAGTATCAAAACTATGCAATAGAAATAATAGATTCAGTGAGAAACCCAATTAGTTTCACCATTGGTAACCTCACCATAAAGTAGATTGGATGGTTCATTTAGTAAAATATACAACCAGTTTTAGTAAAATGAATGTTCAATTTCTTGTACATTCAATTATATCTCAATTTAGTTATGAATTTTTTCTCTCATTTTAGTTAAACTATTATTTGTAGAGAAATTTAGAACATGAATTAAATCCAGAATAATTTAATATAGAAGAAACATTCATCACGTTTAGAACATGAATTCATTTCAGGTGTACATAATTGGAGGTGATGGGACGCACCGAGGAGCTTTTGTGATTTTTGAGGTATTGCGATTTTAGATCACAAATGAGTTTGGTAGTAGTTATTTCATGTTTTAGGCACTATTATTCCTTGATTTTATTTTCAGTCAACCATTATTGTATAGGAAACATTTTTTTATGTGTAGGTAAACATATAGGATGAATCTGTAGGTGATCAGCTACTGGATTATTAACTATTCTTCAGCCACTATTAATCTTTATCACAACTAAAAAATTAGGTACAAAAACCACATTGATTTATAGAAATATTGTCTTTTTGTCAATAGATAATTTAATAAGTACAAGAAATATGGTCATTGGAAGATGTTTTCTTTTGCCTTCAATGTTTACCATGAAATAAAGAAGACATTTTTCTTGTCATTTCAGAACCATGACTAACTAGACTTTTCGATGGGTTCTACTAAGGCATGGGATCAACAGTGAAGATCACCCATTAAATAAAATCAAAGACGATTGCAACCATATATTAAGGAAATCTTTTTATTTTCAAAAAATTAATCATTTATATGTCTTTTCATATTTAACATGCAGTTATTATTTATACACAAATGTAGATGAACAGAATGTTGATATTGATTGTCATGCTACACCATGATTCAATCTCTCTTCATGTATATTTTTTAATTCTATATCTTGTTTCCAGGTCTTCTAAAGTGGATGGGAGATCAATCAAGAAGCTACTTAGCGTGGGTGAATGACACCAATAACTGAAAAAAAAAACCTGTCCACCCCACCAATTTCCCATTATTTGAATATATATTGATGATATTTAAATCAAAGGAGTTAAGAAAAATCAACATTTAATCTATCATCATCTATTTTTTGATTCAATTTCTTATTTTAAGGTCGTATGGAGTGGTTGGATTCTCCCATAAGATGATGCTTATCATGTTTGACTATCTCCACTTAATTAGGAATGGTTTTTTATGCAGTCTAAGGAAGAGTTATAATGTCCCGAGACGATGTAGCATTAACAAGCCATGACAATGAATGACATGCCCATTTAGGTGGTGCTTTTGCAAGGTACCACAAAAACCTTATTAACCATACTTTTAGGAAAATATCTTATACATTTATACTCCAAATTTTGACATTACTTTTATTACAGAATATTGGTTTCTTGTAGTAACACATATAATGTACACACTAATCCTATCCATTTATTATTGGTTGTACAGTGTAATGTTTTTCCAATCTATATATATATATATACTCATATTAGGTTTTCTCCATTTCCACATGTCACACTCACATACACCCACATCATTTTTTCAATATGTGCACGTCTTACAATGATCCATATATCATGTATCTCAACATTTCTCCACGGATTAACCTAAAACAATTCACCCCTCACGATTCCCTCATCGGTTTCCCTCCCTGAAACCCCTCTCCTTGCTTTAGGGTTCCCACCACCTCCCCAAATCCCTTCTCCTTCTTCTCAGGGGTTACCACTTCCCTCCTAATACTGATGCCACAGTACCCAACTTATGTCCTCTTTTTTGTTTCCATTATAAGTTAATTACCATTATTTGATTAGGCATTTTTTCACTCAATTTTTTTTGTATTATAATTTTTAATGTACGATTATTATAACAAAGAACAACGATTTGATGATATCATTTCTGTTTCCATTTTACCAGATTAAAAAAATTTAGATTGGTCATGTTTCCCACCAGTAAAACGGAAACCCCATTTTATGAAATCTTATTATAGCTTCCTGTTAAACATTAAAAACTATTTTTGAATACTAATGTTTGTTTTCAGATTTAACATTTTATGAGAACACATGTTTCATTATAGAAAAATTATATCCTATGTTATGGTATCTCAAGATTATTTATTTCTACAGAATGAATGAAACTATTTTCGGTTTGGCAATTAGATCTCATTATTCTGAATTTCCCCAGTGTGCAGGTCGTGGAATTTAAGAAGCGTTGATGTATAAAAGGAGCTACTTTATGTGATCACACCCATCCTATGTGTTACTATAAATAAGGTCAATATTTTTCATAAGGGTATAATTCAAATAATGTCATGTTTATTATAGGATTTTGGATACACCTCATGTTATATTTCTGCAGATTCCATCTCATTTCAAAATGTTATGATGCTCTTTAACTCCACCAGGAGAAACTGATATAATTACTGGGTTGTTTATAAATTTATAAATGGAATGGAGTTGTGATATGATTTGTGATATAGATGGTGATAATTTTTATAATATTATTTAACAGTTACGGTGTTTGGATTCTTTAAATATGGATTTTGGAGACAAATTATGATATCCATAGGGTGGTTCCAAATGCTGTTTTCAAATGGTTGATCTTGATGGAGTTTTTCATATTGTATATTTTTGATGTTTGTCAACTAGAGTTCTGTATTTTTCATTCCTTCATTTCTTCTTGTGGGTAGTTATTTAAAACAAATTCCTTTTCAATATTTTCTCCCCACAATTATAATCATTCCAATGTGGACAGTTTTGCGATGTTTTCTCATGATGTTTTGAGTTTAATATGGAACCATGAGTTATGGTATATCAATGATATATAGAGATGTGTTCATATAGGTTTAGTACAATTCAAATGTATGAATAGGTACATTTTAAAATTTTAGTATAATAAGATCTTATATTTCATTATCACACACCATTACTTTCTAATTATTTTTTTCAACATTATTAATTCTTCTAAAATTTTATAAATATTAATCTCTTATTAAAAGAATAACCCATTAATGGAATGTTCTGTGCAATAGCACGGGTGAGTACTATTTTATTAAAATCCCCAAAAAAATTATTTCAAATTAATTTTTATCATGCTTTATATCATCTTCGATCTGGGTGCCACTCAACTAGTTCCCCACACCTGGTTGGCAACATGGCCTCAAGCTCATTTCCATAAATTCTAGAGGCTGCCAACTAACATCGAGGTTCCAGGGCATGATAATGTGGAATATATACCCTCATTGGTAGACTGTAACACAGTGGAATAATAATAGTAATCAATAGCAGAAGTAGTAAAAAACATATAATAAAAATATATAGTAGATGGAAGATTTGATAAATAACCAATCATCATTCAACACTAAAGAGATGCAGCATGTCACATATTCTAGAATACATCCATAAAAGTACACTATATGAATACAAAACATACGTGTCAAGAGAAGAAGAGAATAAAATAAACTTAAAGGCATCACAAGCCATGTCCTGGTCCCATTCTCTCCTGCTCCTAAACAGAAAATCATGTAATTGTATAAGGGTGATTTCTATGATCAATTCCTACAATCATATAATATGTTTGGACGCAAAAAAATGACCAAAATTGGGTGTGAGACTAAATAGTGGTAGGCAACCACCTAATTTTTGGGCCGACCTGTCAGTGAATATATATATATATATATATATATATAACATGCAGTGTCTAGTCGAGGAAGAAGTGAAGAGTAGGTACTCAAATTTATGAACAACAAATGTCTCAAAAGACAATGCAATCATCTATGGGTGAAGACCTGACATAATCAAAGATTTTTCATTTTCTTAGAAGACACATAAATAGTAATTTCATTTCATTATTCAATTTTCAACTGATTACGGTCTTATCATCCTAATGTGGAAGCAATGTATCACTCATGGAGAGTTTATCCCAAACCATAAGACCATGGTATAACATAACAAAAAACCGGATCAAAACCAAATATATTAGAATTTCATCAGCCAATTAGGGTTGGAACATGGTGTATAATCATTTCAGCATGTTCTAGGGCCAAAAACCTATGTATAAGAATTTCAACATGTATCTATTCTAAAGTTAGCATATAATCATTTTAGAATAAGTAAAACATATGTAACATACACAATTTCATGGTTTAAAACATAATAATTCATGTGGTAAAAACATAAAATTAACCACATCAATTTTAATTATCTATAAAATAAAATCAAAGGAGTGTCCATACCCATCATAGGCCAAATGGACAAACATAGATAATCTAAGAGAGAAAGCACACATGGGGTGGCCCTTAATCAAGTCAAATGATCTCAAACGTGTTTTTTAATTAATCAATTAGATAATCAATATTAGGCAATAACATGTGCTAATTTCATTCAAGGAAACACAATAAATATGGATGTAAAAAAATCCATCACATATAAACAACATGAAAATTCACATAAGGAACAATACCACATACCTCATCTTAGTATGACCCACCTAGTCTAATGCCAGACTTTGATTCGACCTAAAATGGAGTAGATCTACAAAATGAGAAAAAAACTCTCAACCATTGATAACTCAATCAAGGATGAAATATGGAATAAAGGCTAAAAAGGAATAGGGATCCCACTGAGGGAAATCCAACATACCAGAGGGTGTTCAAATTTTTGATTGAAAGACAAATTGGGAACTAAAACCTCGTTTTGATTTTTTGGGAATTCTATACATCAAAGGATAGTCATTTCTGCCCATCTAGAAAAAAATGTACTACCTGAGTCATTATTCAATAAATAAAATTACATGGTGTGTACTTGATATAACATGTTGTGTCCGTACCATTTTCTAGCCTCACATTTTCGTGGCTGGGTACTGGGAATACATGGCATGTAATCTTACAGACACAACATGTAACTATAAGTACACATCATGTAGTTACCTATCACATCGTGTAACAATCCTACAACTAGCCCCTTGTCCTCCTTTTTCCCATTTTTTTTAAATTCAAATATTAAAAGAAATATATATACCTCAAAGGAAGAACCTTTTTCTTAAAAAACACTCTTCTTAAAATAATTCTTTCTCAAATTACCCTTCAAATGGTGGTGAAGTAAAATCTGAGAACAACTATGGAAACTATGAGCATATGTCATCCACCATCTACCACATCTCATTCTTCACATGGTCATGAATTGATAACACATGTACCAAATGAACAGAGCATCCCTAGAGAACCTTCATACTCAGGTCATCAATATGAATGGTATACTCCTCAAAGGAGGAATATCCATGGATCTCCACCTTCTCATGATAAAAGGTGTGAGACGGATCTGAAAAGTAATTTCATAACTACAATATTTAAAAAACATCATTCATAGCCACGTACCATTGAGGTAATTTCAATCAATATCTATCTAGTCTTACCCACTCTAGAATATCAGACTGACATATCTAAGACAAATATTACATGATCTCCATATTCTCTTTTGTTCCAACCATAGTGAAACACAAAAGGAATCATGATCCCCAAACTCAAACACTAGAGGTCATCTACGACAATCAACATAAGATTTCTGAAAATTCTGTGCAGTATCCATCCATTTTTAAATCATCTGGACCTACTCAGAAGACTCTTACATGAGACGTGGTCCTAGAAAAGTTTCCTCACCCATATCTTGTTAGCACAAGGGTGATCAACAAGGACTACCGTCTAAATCCTCATATGGAACCATCTCTACTGTCACCCGATATATATTTTTTTTAGAAAATTCATCCCGTGGAATATGCTTCTCCAAAGAGCCCCCAAATTCTAGGATACATTCCAATTTCTTGTCCTCCAGCACAAGTATCATACGCTCTGACTAGAATTTAGTCTGATGGTGGAATGCAATTCTCAAAATCACATGGGTACACATCAACCTCTAAAAAAATGCAATAAACGAGGCATAAAGAGGGAATACCTATCTAAAAAGATGGTATGAGTGACTGCATGATGTTGTACCACATCCTGAATATACAACTTCCCAATCACATCATCATAGAGGGTCTTCCTGATCAGAATTAAGTGAGAAAGCATTTTATGTCTCTCAACCACAACCCACACTGCATTATTACTACATAGAGACCTTGGTTAACCAATCACAAAATCTATCACATCATCATATAATTTCCACTTTGTAATATGTAACTTCTTTACACGTCTGTAGGGTGCCTAATGTATTACCTTCACCTTCTCATAGGTGGAACACCTATTAAAAAATCATCCACTTATATATTCCTAACCAGCCACCAGCATTGATGGTCCAAGTCACTATACATCATGGTATCCTTGGGATTCACTGACCAATATAAAGCATGAAACTCCCACATCAACTACTCATGTATGTCATCTATAACCCAAACACATCCAAGGATCCACATGATATCATCAACACACACCAACCAACCTGGAGATAGATCCCTACTGGGTACACTCTCCCGCAGAACTAGACCCTCAGAATCTGATTGTCATCTCATCCTCACATAGTTCAGGAGGGTAGAAGACCCAGGTAAAGAAGAAAGGAAAGTACGTCCCTAACTGTCATTCACCTCCATGTGCATCTCATAAAACAATGCCATAAGTTGCATCTCACTATTGGTCTCCTGCAATGCCTGCATCTTTTTCCTCTTGCCCAGTGTATCAACCACTTGATTTCCTTTTCTGGGTGTTTAGGAAAGCTCTATGTCAAAATAATGAAGATACTCCACCAATCATCATTGCCTCAAATTCAGATCACATTGAGTAAATATTTACATAATTCTCTTGTGGAATGTGTACACCAAAAAATGCTCCCCCAAAATGTAATGTCTGGAACAGTGTAAGGAATGAACAAACAAAACTATCTTGAGGTCTTGAATCAGATAGTTACTTTCATGCAGCCTCTACTGCCAAGACCTGTATGCAATGACTCATTCCCCCTATAGTATGCACTCATCACATCCAGATACCTAATGTATCACAATATACAGTATAAATATTACTTGAATCAAGAAAACCCATTATTGGTGCTACTGTAAATATCCTTTTTTCACTATAATGTTTTTCATTAAGGAATTGAACCATACGTACATAAAATCATTCTTTGTAAAGCTCATCATCAGCTCTTCTATGAAAGATATGTCCTGCATGAAATTCGTATAGCAACCTACCAGCCCAAGAAAAAATTTCACATCAAAGACTTTCTTGGTATGCTCCCAGGTAACTACTACTCTCACCTTCTCTAGGACCATTGATTCTGATGTCTCTGATATTTCTTGATATATAAAATTAATATGATCTAACTAAAAGTGGCACTTTGAGATCTTATCATATATCAAGTTCCCCCTCAGTGTACTCGAAATTATCTCAAGACTATTGCCATGGTCGTTTCAATTGTGAGAATATACCAAGATATCATCCAAAAAACAATAACCAAATAATCCACGTATGAATGGGACACTTGGTTCAACAGTTCCATCAAAACTTCTGTTGTGTTCGTTAGACTGAATAGCATAACCACATAATCTTACAAATCATATCTACTTCGTAAATTTTTGTAAGGTATATATGATGATTGAACATGTACATCATGATAAACAGATAAAAAATTGGTCTTAGAGAAACATGAGATTGTCTATGATGATCAAAAAGGACATCTATCCCTGGATAGTGATGTCAATTTTTAACTAATAGCTGGTTTAGTTTCTAATAGTCCACACATAGCCCTATGGTACCACCAAACATTTTCTCAAAAAGGACCAGAGAACCCATGAAGATGAAACGGGTCAGATTAAACCCTTAGACTCCAAATACACTAGCTACTTCATGTGTTTTTGAAACTCCATCATACAAATTCTCTATGGAGTAATGGATAATATTACATCTCATAGAACTATTTAAATTATGAAATCATCCTATCTCTCCATATGTATGCACGAAATGTTGTTTTGGAAAACATCCTGGAATCAATCAACCAATGGAGTGAAGTTTATCTAATGTGTTCCCTGGTCATATAGATATAAAATATTAATATGTGAGGTCATCTAACTCAAGGAACATTGCTCGGGTCCTACTCGAATCGCCTGGACATCCAATTAACCATTTTGAATAAATGATATACAATTTGGTGATGTAAAACTCACTCTATGACAATAGAAATAAAAAGTGGCCTAAAAAGAAAATAGTTATTCAATTCCAATGATGAAATCAATGAATTTCATCTCTAAGACATAGATATCCCAAATGAAGTTACACCCACCAACTTCATGGGTGCACTCCTTTTATAGTCACACGCCTTCTATTCAGATCCCTAATAAAGTTTCTTTATTCATAACATCATCATATGTGTAACCATAGAGACAAAGCCTCTTCAAAACAACAAAGGATATAAAACTATGTGAATCCCCTATATCATAAAATGTAGAAGCTAAAATTATTTTAATGAGAATATTTCTGTAGACTATAGATGGTCAAGGATCCTTCTCCTACTAGGTGTACAACACTACAGATGTCAAGCTTATACCACGACCTTGTGAAATAGTCTAGTATCCCTGAGCTAGTCCACCTTATTGTCTCTGAAAACCTAGGTTTTGGATACCATGGGCATTACCACTCGATAAGCCTAAATGACCTGACATATTTCTATTTCCAGCTGGTGATATGTTGCTGGCCCTACTCCCGAATATGGAGTCTTTGTAGATCATATCTCACTGGCCTCCTATGGTAATATCCTAATAAAGTGTTGTAGATGACCCATCTTTCCACAAGCTCAAAAATATATTAGGATTATAGGGAAATAGTGATTCATGTTCCCAAGTTTTCCACACTGGTAGCACCTCACCTAGATAACTGAGGAAATTTATTGACTACTAGGTTCCCTGTGAGTATACTTCATACAACGCTTTCTATTACTAGTTGAGATAGTGCCAGATCTCTGTACCAAACCGCCCTGTCTCGCACCACCTGATTCCTCCTAATTCTACTTGGTAAATAGTTATTGGTTCACTATTGTAGATATAGTTTTCAGAGGATATATATTCTAATGCGGTCAGATGTCATACCTAAAACCATCATCAAATTTCATAACCTATGAAATATTGTCACCCATTAGAATAATTGTAATGTGCTGGAGCTTAGAAAAATGAGATGATTCATTCCTAACAGATAGATTTCTCTAATCCAAATGCACGAACACCAGTGCTTTGTCGGCCCTCATTGTATCATGATAGAAATAAACATCGAATAATCTCTCGAAGTCTTCCCAATGAATATCTTGACGATTTCCCATTTGTGTAACTAGATCCCTCCACATCAAAGCATTATTGTGGAACATATAAGTCGCTAGCTTGACCCTCCACTCAAGAGTAATATCTAGATGCTCATCGATATATAGTAATCCCTCAAGCCATGAATCTTCATCTTATGTTCCCCCATCCCTAGAAAATATGGGAGGATGTTGTAGCTGGAACACTCTAATCATCTCAACCATAGAAGTGGCAGGAAGAAGTGACCCCTAGAAGGTATTCATAATGAGATAGATGTTTTCATAGAAATATACCTCAACATTTGCGGTTGGGGATACCATGGGTGCCTCAACTAGAACGTCTAGAGGATCAACTATTTTCCCATTTTCTACCACATCATGGGTATGTTTATCACCCCCCTCCTTGCGTACTACTGGAGGTCATCGTGGAGGAATTTATTTTTAAATTATATCACATAGACCTCAATATAATCTTATTCATCAAGGAAGAAAGTTCAAGAGAACAAGAACAAAACAAGGGAAGAAATTCCGCAAAATTTCACAAAATTTAGCCACACGGTGTGTAGAACCTAAACACAGTGGTTCCCTAAATCTCTCACATGGTTGTGTAGGATTTCCTTCTTTGGTTATGTAAAAATACTAGCTTCATGGTGTGACATCCCGAAGCACATCATGTACACTTTTTCCCCCTCTAGGCCATGTACATACATGTGGTTAGAGCCACATGGGATGCTCCTATATAAAACTACATGATTTGTATCTCTCATACATGGCGTTCACTAAAAATTACCAAAATCCAGGGTTCACTCTCACACGGTTGGACACCGAATAAATTACCACAAGATGTGTACTTCGAGTATATTGTGTTTACTTAATAAAATTTCTCTATTATATAACAAAATAACACATGGCGTGTTCTCATAGCATCGCACATCCTATTTTTTGTTTTCCTAGACAGTAACCTCAGAAACATCCCCGAAACCATTTTTGAAAAATATAGAAAAGGTGTGCCAAATTCCGATCTATGGAGGACCATACTTCCTATGAATAAATATTTGGAATCAAAATATAGCACATAACAACAAAATAAATATCTCATTTGCAAAAAGATGATCCAGTAAATTCTGATCTAAGAGGGGCCATACTCCTCAAGGACCAAATATTGGAGTCCAACTAAATCCATCATAACACGTACAAATAATACTATCATAATATTATTCATATCAATCCCAGTTTATATCACAATAACCTTCATATTTAGCCTGAAATTTATCCCAATATAATTCAATTAATAATTCTTTCTAAATGGGATGATAAGAATATGTGTCATGCGATTTATAACAATTGCTTATAGGATTCATGAGATGTCACGCCCTCATGTCATCTGGTTCATCAAAAATAGAACAACAATTTTACATATAATAATAGTAAAGAACAAGGGTATCAACCAACATTGAAATCAGATAATCTGAATTTTGGAAAATTCCAAAAATCACAATTTAGTATGAGGTAGCTCATATTTTCCCTATACATGTGGTAGCTACTCCTAGGAAAAACTAATTACCAGTAACTATTTCCATTCTATCCCTTTAATAAGTCACCTAATAGTATGAAAACCCAGAAAATAAAACTCATTTGATACCCCTTTATAACATCATATTTTCACATTCCACTCAACTGGTGCCTCGTACCTGAATAGCCACTTTGAATCAAGCGTGTTTCACTAAATGTTAGAGGTTGCTGACTAGTTGTAAGAGCCTTGGGGTATGATAGTGGAGAATGTATTCCCTCATTGACAGAGTGTAACATAGAAGAATACTAATAATAAATAGAAGATGTTGTAAATAGAATATAACTAAAATAAATAGTGGATGGTGGATATTGTAAATAACTAATCATCATTCAATACCAAATTTGATGCATCTGGCCACATATTCTAGAAAATATCCATACAAGTACACTACAACAATACACAATATAATTATCAAAGGAAAAATATAAAAATAATAACCTATGAATAATCACAAGTCTTGGCTCAGTACTATGATATCTTGCTCATAAACAACAAATCTGGTACCGGTAGAAGGGAACATTACCTCATCAACACCTCTAATCATAAAATATTTTTTCAACTAAGGCATGACCCAAACATGGTGTGAGACAATATAGTAGTAGGAAATCACCAAATAAATGTTCTAATAAATTAGTGAATATATATATATATATATAAAATAGGTAGTGTACAATAGTTAAATCATTAAATAGCAGTTACTCAAAAGTAAACACAAAAGATGTCTCCAAAAGCCATGAAATCATGTATGGGTGAAGACCGAATATGTTCATGTTCTTTGGATTGGAAGACACGTTAATATTTATTTCATTTAATTATTTAATTTTCCACTATTTTTAGTCCTGACATATTAATGTGGAAACCAATTATCCCTCCTGGTCTGTTTAACCCAAACCATATAATCGGGGTTTAACATAACCCCACATTGGATCAAAACCAATTAGTGATGAATTTTAGCAGTCAATCAAGGTTGAAAACTGGTGTATAAGCATTATATAATGTTCAAGGGTAAAAACACTATATATAAGTATTTCTGCATGTATCAGGGTCAATCCTAGTTTTTATGAATTTCAGTATAATGAAAAAACTGGTAATATACACTATTATATGGTTAACAACATAATAACTCATGTGGGAAAAAATTCAATTAACCACATCAATTTTAGTTAACCCAAAAAAGAAATCAGAGGCATGTCTATATGAATCCAAGTACAAATGGATAAACATCTACCATCCAAGGGAGAAAGCACCCACACGGTGGCCCGAAATTAAGTTGAAAAATCTCAAACAATTTTTTGTTCAATTAATCAATTACCTAATCGACATTAGGAAATAACACGTGTTAATTCCATTCAAGGAAACACCCTAAACATGGGCGCGTGACACATCAACACAGATAAGAAATGTGACAATTCATGAAAGGTCCAACACCATATATATCATCCTAGAACAACTCTTCTCGTCCAGCTTTGGGCTTTGGTTCGACCTAGATTAGAGTAAATCTACAAAAAGTTAAAAACACTCCAACCTTGTTAAATAAATTGAGAGACGAAATCAAGAAGAATGACTCAAATAGAATTGGGAGCTCAATGAATGAAATCCAATGGATCCAAAAGTGTTCAAACCACAAATTAGATGACGAGTCAGGATCCAAATCGCCGTTCGTATTTTATATTCATTCTATATGTCAATGGTGAGTCATTTCCATCTGTCTTAAAAACAACATACTTCCTGAAAATTAAAATAATAATAAAAGTTATATGGTGTTTACTTGATGTTACATGCTATTTCTGTACCATTTTCTCACCCAACTATTTCATGGTCATGTAATGGGATTAAGTTGTGTGTAGCCTTTCATAGACCGCATGAACTTATATTTACACGACATGTAGTTCCCAGTCAAATCTTGTATGTGGCTTGCAACCATCCCCAAACCTTTTTCACACATTATCATAAGTAAAAAACTTAAAAGGAAAGATCTATACCTGATAGGAAGAACCAGGATCCTATATGATTTTACATTACACATTGAATTTTCATTAGATTTAAACAAATATGTTCATTTCTATATTTTTATTTAGTTAATTAATTATCAATGATTGATGGTTGTAAATAAATAAATAATTTGACATATGGTTTTCACATCATCTTATTTTCGTTCAATATGTATAAAGGTTTGTGATTCTATTTAATCTATCAGTATTATGTACACTCGAGATCCCCTCTACTATATGATAGTATTTTTATTCTAAGATAATGATGTATTAAGGCTTGTACAAAACCAATCCGAGATAAAATCTAGGAAAATATCGGAAACAATAGACATGGATGAGCTATATCACTAGTGATGCTATGAATCAGGTATAATATCCTATTTAATAATTAATCGATTGAGTTTAATGGATTAAAAGTCTTAGATTATCAATAATTGTGGTGTACTTTATTTTATTTATGTATCTGTTTATAATTTTTTTCATTTTCATGACAATGGGAAACACATAAAATAATGAACAATATTGTTCATATGTATTTTTTATTTTAATGTCCAGTTATAAACATAAAAACATCAAATTATAAATATTAATAGAAATTGATTATGTTTTTAAAAAATGATAAATAACCCTTAATTAAAAATAATATAGAAAAACACATTCTATAATTTGAATCTGAACAAAACTAGGGGATTGGGATCCAAGGTTGGGTGTGCCTCTTACTACTGGGGAGTTATTATGAGATTGAAGGATTAACCTAATTAATGATGGAAAAAGGTGAATCTTGATCTAGTTTTATTAATAATTATATGAAAGCTTTGAATAAATAATATTTATTATTTTAAAAGCTATTATTTCACTCAACATTTCAAGGGGTTTTGGGCTAATGTGGTTAACTAGTCAAATCCCTACGTTGAAATCATTTAGTTGTGGTGTAGGAAAATCATATAGTCTTTGAATATGTGTTTAAAGATAATTTCCACTATAATTTTCACGTGATAGGGTATTTTTATTCTATTACAGCAGTTTCCTAGAAATTAATAAAATATTATGAGGTTTTTAGGGATTTAATAATTTGAAATGTTGAAATCGTTAATAAATAATAATATACTAATATGATTGATTATATATTTTTATAAAATGGAATGTAGATCCCCAAGAAATAATTAGATATTTATTATAAAAATCCAAATGTACTATCCATCATGATTTTCTAAATAGTAATAATGATTATTGCACACAATTATATCATATAGAAAATTCAAGGTGCTAGTGTCCCCAATACTTGTTAACCCACCTTATGAAGTGAGGGTTAAAAATTATTAAAAGAGACCCATGTATAATTTATATGATAGTTATTTCAAAATTCTACAATAAACGTCCTATGCGAGTTGGGGATATAACACTTGGATGTAGATGTTTTAAAATGTTTTCTCAAATCTGGGAAGAATCGATGGAGAAATTAAAGAAAAATATGAATAAAGTGATGATTACACTAGAGATGCATAAATTGAATGATGGATCATGATCTTACAAGGGATACCTTTCAAATATAATTTTCTACCATATATTATAGATTAATTTAAGATCACTACATGAATAGAATAGAGAAAATTATTTGTTACCTTTTTGGTAAGGTTATCAAAGTAATTTCAAACATGAACTAAAGATTCCATTGTAGTTATTATTAAGAAAAATATAAAACATATTGAAAAAGGGAAATGGAAAGAGCGACTACTAAGGAACCTTCGAAATGTTCTTTAAGGAAAATACATCGTTTATTGTACAAGATGTTATTTTCTTTTCCTTTCATGAAAGAAATCTATGGATGTTTAATTGTAATGTGCTAGTTATACTGTTTGGGTATTAAAAACAATTACCATATTATATATGTTTATAAAAATAGTGTAAACAATAAAGAAATATAACTCTTACACAATGTATTGTGTAAACTCTATGTAGATGGTAAAGGGTGGTTCCTATATCTATGGTGAAAAACACAAAACATCCAAATTCCATGAAAATGATTTAGTTGGAGCATATACTAAGTACAACCGAATAACATATCTCTCATATCTTTTATACATGAGGAGAAAATATTAAATTATAGTAAGGAATATTTTAATGGTGTTAATTACTAAAAAAACTAGTTTTTAATACATTAATCTTGGTTAATATGTGATGAAAATTAAATGTATAACTTATATACCATATTTTTGAAAGAAAACATAGTTTCAAGAAAAACTAATAGTGGATTCCAAGGATATAACCAGAATTGAATTTATAATTATGGGAGATAAAAACCATTCATATTATCAATGAAAATACTTATATAGATTGTATAATGAAACCCTTCTGTATAATGGTGAGTCATAGAGATGTTTGGAATAGTTCAGCTATATAGTGTCTAATATTTCAAGGTTAATCTAGGGTAAAATATACATCATAATATTTCATTCAGTGTTTACTAAGGAACGTAAATGTGAAGTATGGTAAATTAATTTTCAGAATATATGAGTTTCATCAGGCTAGTGTGTCATAGAATACCTAGAACATGCATTCATTAATCTTTATAATGTAGAATGGAATATTTATAAAATGAATATTACCATATCAACATAAATGACATGATGTTAATAAGTTCAATCAATGAAGATTCTTTTATATTAACATTTATTTTTTATTTTTCATGGATCTATTCCAAAAGTAATATTTTCTTATATACATCGAATTCGTGATGTATGTATAAGGAGAATCGATGTTGATATATATATATGCCTTATATAAACATCCATTATATTTCATGAAGTTCTTCACAAACTATGGTGATATCCCATAACAACATACCAACAATCCTTACAAATGGATATCTTTTGAGTTATAGTATGATGGAAATACATTTTGTCAAAATAACATGTGTTTATATTCATAGAGTTTTTAGAGGATATAAACAAACATGCATCATGAAAGAAATAATGATCATTTAATGTAATTATCCTAAATGTTACTTAGGGTATTATAGAAATTCATATGACATAAAAGTTTTAGTCAAATTACATGATATATTTTTATAATTTTGTGCATATCTTTTCTTGAGATAGTGGGAGAAAGAATGAATTTGGCTAAGTCATCGCTAGAGATGCACAAATACTTGTCATTGTTATATGATCTGCAAGAGGTGTGTAAGATAATTTTCTTGAAGAACACAATGTGTATGAAGGATGAAACAATGGTGACATTTTTGTATTCACTATGGATGGTCGTACATTAATCATTGAGAATAAAATATTCCTTCAATTATTTAGTATTTTTAAACTAGATCACATTGGCAAGGCCAATTAAAATTGATTAATGGATACCATTTCTCAGTCAATATTGGATTATTATTTGAAATAATTTGGTGGGAATTTGAGTGTGACATTACATATAAGGTATATAACTCCCCAAATTTTAGGTTTTGAAACTTCTTAAATAAATTCTTTTTATTTGATTGATAATGTTTCACAAATGAATCATGATATACTATCAAATATTAACATAAATATTGGAATATTAATATAACCATTAAAAACTGCAACGAGACCATTAAAATAATATCCTCTCAAATGAATGAAAAAAATAAAATATTATTTTTAAAAAATGAAAAAATGTAATATTTATATCATAGAAGAAGTAAATAAATGTTTAAAAATAGAAAAATAAAGTGTTGTTATTTTTCTATTTTATAAATAATTATTTATAATTTTATAAATAATATGATGTTTTAAAATAATATCTATTTTTATAAAATAGATTCCAAAAATTAATATTTATATTATGATTATATTAATATTTAATGAGACTTCAAATAATATTAAATTTTGTAAAAAACTATTAAATTTTAAAATATTTATTTTTAGAATAAATGATGAATTTAATTAAAAATATAATTTCACAAATATTGAAAATTATTTTCATAATATGGTTTCTTCTGTTTAAATAATCATGTTGATATTTTCAAAGGGTTATTTTTGGGTAATTTTTTCAAATAAATCTATTTTCTAATAATTAGTAAAAATGATGTTCTAACGTAAATGGTGTCACATAAATTTCACAATTCATGATGTATTAGTGAAATAATTATTTCCATTACTTAAAGATTAGATTTTATTTATTTTATTTTTTTAATTTATAAATTAAATACAATAAACAAAATTTGTAAAACTAAAATTGTAATCACAAAACCTAAATTCAGATGCGATTTATTAAAATAATTTTTTTTATTATTTTTCCATTTAAAATTTTAATATACTAATTATTTATAATTATAAATATGTTTAAATGCATTAAAAAATAATATTATACTAATATATGATTTATATTGTAAAAAATTCACTATTACGAGTCTGACCTATGATCTATTATTTTACACCAAAAATACCCAACCCCATTTCAGGGAATATCACTAAGACCACCGATTAAAAAGAAAAATATCTTCCCTAATATTCTATCTTACGACTCTTGAGTCCAAAGGCATTTATTAGATTAATAAAACTCAAAAAATAAATGGATTAATAGTGTTATAAAATAGATGTTGCATCTGGGAAGTAGTAGCTCTCCATTACCTCTTCCATCTTTTTTTCCTCCTTATTAGTTTTCCAAATTGCTTTCAAAACCATATACTCTAATTTTTTTTATTAATTTAACATGATATTTATTATTTTAACATGCAGAAATTAATATATTTATATATATACATGAAATATATATATTTCATACTCCCTTTCCCTCTCTTTCTACAACATCCTGTTAATGGTTGGTTAACCACCAATATAAGAATTTTCAAGACAACTTTTATAAAAAACTTTCAGGGATTGGAGATATGAATTATATATAATATATAAATATCTAATTATATATAATTATTTCATCTAGAATTAATTATATTAATGTATTCTTTAAATTTAACAAAACGCTAAAATCAGGGAAAATGATAGATTTTTAAGAAAAACATTATATCGAAAATATTAAATTTCATCAAAAAAATTAAAAATTTAATTCAATGATTATAATTGATAATTATTAGTATAAATTTTAATATTTATCATTTGTAATAGTGTTTTAATAAATATATGTTTTTTTATGTTGGAAGCAGAAATTTGAGAAAATGAAGTGGGAATTAATATAAGGGACATCACCTGACTATCCATTTCATTAAGAAATTCTTGGTATTGTGAACCAAATCATTTTACTATGGTGTATATACTACACCTTTGACATTATTTATTATTTGAAACTAAATTTTTCACAAACATCTATATTTTATTTAACATGGATATTATCATTGTATAAGTTGTATAACATTTTAAAAAACACTGTTTACATTGAATGTTATTTTAACAAGGGAAAATATTTATAAATCTATATCATCTACACAATATGGATATATTGATATGCATACAGATATTGAATTAAATATATGTATAAAGATTATTTTCAGATGAAGTGGTGGTTGGTGCCCGATTAAAGATTTCACCTCGAAATATTGACATGTATCATGGGAAAACAATTGTTGAAAACACATTATGTTTGTTTCCTTGTAGTTTCATATGGGTTTTCAGCCACTTTACTAAACTATCTTAATTAAACAATGGTTCATTTTACAGATACATGAAATCAATAAACAATGTTTTTCTTCAGTTTTTAGTTATTACTTTCCATAATATTTTCACTATGATAAAAAATACAGGGATGAATTTTGAATCTCATTTTATTTATGGTATGTATTTTTCAGTTATTTACCTTTTTATTATTCATATTATTTATTTGTTTTTCTTCCATTATTTTTGATTCATGAATCCCTTATGAATAATTTTACCATGCCATTTAATTTTATTTCCATCCCCATGTTATTATGATAACATCTTAAAATACATTTTTAGTATATAGTTTATATTCATTTGTCATGTTCTATGTATAATTATCGATGTAATTAGATAAAAATATATGTATCTAGTTCATCGAGATTAATAATGGTTCTATCCATGGTGACATGATATCTTCTATCAATTCCATTGTAATAAAATAACAATAAAATCTAGGGTACTATTGTCATTGTAGTTACGGTTTATTTTAGAGAAAGTGTTGTAGAAAGCATGGGAAATAATTATTAATTAAAAATAAGAATTATTAAAAAAAATTATTATTAATTTTTGTCTTAATAAACATTGTTATTTTTAGATAAATTATTGTGTTCCATTATTTATTGATAGTGTCTAAAGGAAGATAGTGAATCAATACCCACAGACCATGTTTAGATTTCCCTACTAAGAAAGTAAACACAGTTATTGTTGGAGTTAAGAAGACCATGAACATATTAGGAAAACATATATATATTATTATAAATAACTACACTACAACTATGTTGTATCATTTCTTATAGAAAAATCAAACATATGTTTGTGGGACTTCCAATCCATTGGTAGAGGTGCAGTAGATGAAGTCCCATTGAAAAATATTTCTAGAAATGGGATGTAAATAAATTTAAAAGGTAGTATTGGAAGTATATTTCTTGAAGGGATATATTTATCAATGTATTTTTTTTAATCTACAATCCTATAGAGGAAGATGAAATAGAAGACTGGAAATGATTAAATTTTAAATAAAAATTTCTCAATGAATATTTTCAACGTGAGCATTGAACTCAAATAAATAGAAAATTACTTAGCTTAATGAAAAATAAAGAATATAATTTTAATGATCACGATTCTTCCTCCCCAAGACTAGATAGTTATGATATAGATTATATAAGTGATTCGTAAGAAGATCTGGATCATTTCATTAAAGGAATTTTTCCTTGTGTCTAAATTGATCTAGATTCTGAATCCTTTTCACCATATGATAAAAAAGTATTATTTGAAGTCAAAATGGATAGATAATTTTTTATAACCGATATATTCAAGGGAAAATAAAGGATGAATAGTTCTTTTGATGAACACAGAAAAGGTGAATCATCAAATAATATGTGAAGAGTGATTAAATTACAATTATGTGAAAGTTGTAGAACAAATCATCCTATTAAATGCTTGAAATTCATGTGAGTTTGTTATATATGTTGAGTAAGAGGCCATATAGATGGTGAATGAAAGGGTATGAAACAAACAAATGATTTTCATTAAATTATTTGTAATGAAATGAAGAATTATTGAATTCAATATCCAAAGCAACAAGGGAATGTACCACAGAATAGGAAAAGAGGAGACCACCAAGAATATGTGATCACTATAGCTGAAATATAACAACCCAATGATGTGGTGGAAGGTACAATAATTATATATTCATATTTATCTAATTAATTTTTTATTCTAGAACATTTCAATATTTTATAACTACTTATTTTACCATGGAAATTTAGTATTTCCCTTTTTTAGTTAAAAGGTATTTTTAGTAAAAACCCCAAGGGATGTCTCATCTCAATAATGATGTGTTGAGAAATTAAAATTATTGAATATAAACATGCTTTTTTAGTTTAAACATATTGTAATTTCTATAGTCAAATTTGATATAATCCTCGGTATGGACTAGCTTTCAAAATATGATGTGAATATTTATTTCTAGAATAAGGAAATTATGATTTCTATGGATAATGAAAAATTCATTATATTTTGATAAGAAGCGTCATCATTAAAATCTTATCTAGATCTACCCCGGTATCTCAGTGGAATGGAACTATTTGGGAGGAAGATAAAAAAACATATGGGTATTCATAAATAATATTCACATTGATGACACATAAATTGTAAAATAATGCATTGATGTATTTACCAGAGAATTAATACGAAAACCTAGAGATCATGAATATGAGTTTACAATTGATTTAACACCTAATGAAAGTGAAATATCAAAGGCACCATGTATAATGTACATTGTGTAATTAGTAGAGCTGATTAAACATCTCAATGAGTTGAATAAAAGGGATTTATCAGCCCTGGTGTTTCAATATAAGAACCTCTATTCTCTTTGTTTGGAAGAAAGATGTATCATTGAGTCTATGCATAAACTATAGATTTATCAATTCTATTACAAGAAATACTATTAACCCCTTCATTTAATTGAATATTTATTTGATCAAATAAACATAGCTTCATATTTTTCAAATAATGACCATCGTTATGTGTATCATCAATTACAAGTAATGAAGGAAGATATTCTGAAGATATGTTTTGGAAAAGTTATGACATTAAATGTTTATAGTATTTTCATTTGAAATTACTAATGAACACTATATTTTCATTGATCTAATGAATATATTATTAAAGTAATATATTGATAATTTTTTTGTGGTATTCGTTGAAATTATTATGATGTATTCTAAAAACTATGAATACCAAGACAATCAATTTAATATCATTATTCAGACTCTCATAAGTAATAATATATAGGCTAAATATAGAAAGTGTGAAATCTAGCTTCAAGAAATATCTTATCATTGATATGTTGTCTATAATGATGGAATCTTAGTTGATCTTGTTAATAAAAAGGAAATCCAAGAATAGATGATGTAAAACCACATAATGTTGGTATATAGAGTCATTTGTTTAATAGTTTAGTATTGATGTATCTTTCAGAATTTTTCATTGTTGGATAATATGTGAACCAGGATCACACATAAATTAGTTAAGTTTATATGGAAAAAATATTATGAATAATATTTTGATGAATTTAATAGAAGATTATTCAATGATAAAATGTTGACTCTTCCATCATGAAATGATGGATTAATGATAAATAATGATTCTTCATAAAATTTATTTTGTTGTGACCGTATAAAAAACGACATAGTAATTGAGTGTACATGAAGGTAGATGATGACTCGTGAAAACAATTATCCAACTCATGATCTTGAGTTATCAACTCTAATATTTTCTCACAAGATAATAAACCACTATATCTATGTTGAAATATGTGAGACAAATATTGATCAAGATTTTGAAATGATTATTTACATAGAAAGAACACATAAAGATGAAAAAAAGGTGTCTTGAGTTACTCAATGATTATGATTTCTCAATGAACTACCTCCGAGGCAAATAAAATGTGGAATAATATTCATTATGTAGGGATGCTCATAGACTCTTGAACCAAATTTAGATTAGGAAGGATCCCATATTCATGGATTCAAAGAAAAATAATAAGATAATTTTCAATAGGTGGTGATATATACAATTTTCCAAATGATTACTATACCATATTAACTATATACGATAAAAATTAACAATCTGGTTATGATAATTTTTAAATGTTTATTAAACCAAAAAAGGATGGAATATTGGAATGATTCTATTGTGAGGATGGAATTCTGAAATTTAGGAAGAGGTTATTTGTCCATCCATAACATAGCTAAAAAGAAGACTATTTGAGGATTATCATAGCTCAAATCACGTTATACATCATAGTAGTAAAAAATGTATAAATATTTCGAGGGATAACTTTTTTTGGATATTATATAGTGGGAAATCGTTGACTATGTTTGAAGATGCATATTTGATAAATAGGTGAAGGATGAGATCAAACATACAAGAGTATCCATGAAACCTATATATATTAATATGTGTAAGTGGGAAGAAATTACTATGGAATTAATCAATATATTAACAAAATATCCCAGAATGAATAATTTGATATTGGTTGCTGTCAACCACTATACAAAATTGGCATATTTTCATGCAATGTGGGAATATTAATTCATGAGTGACAAGAAAGACCCAATATTAATGATGTTTTGAGACTTCATGGTGATCCTATACAGAATAAGTCTGATTGAGATCCTCATGTCACAGAAATATTCTAGAAGACTTCATTTGAGTGTTGTTTATGACCCTCAAATAGACAGATAGACTAAAAGGACAATTCCAACATTGGAATAAATTTTAAATTCATGATCGTGTGACTTTAAAGATATATGGGATCAGTATTTACCTTAGGTAGAATTTTCCTACAATAATAGTGTTCATTCAAGTATTCAAATGGTTCTATATGACATAATTTTTGGAAAGAGATGTCGTACTCAAAACTTGTGGGAAAGAAGTTGATGAGATGAAAATTATTGGCCTAGAAATAATTGATGAAACAATAATAAAGTTTAATACAGTGCAATCTCATATTAAGGAATCACAATTTAGGAAAAAGAGTAATGATGAAAATCAATGAAAGGATTTGGAATTTCTTGTGGGATATAATGTCTTTTCAATGGTGCATCCATAGATGAGATTAATAAGTTTTAGTAAGAAGAGAAACAATGACCATGTACATCATAATTTGAATTCCTGAATGAATTGGATTGGTAGCATATCAATTTGAAATGCCACCATGATTCTCCGAAGTCCATGATGTTTTCTATATATAATTTATCAAGATGTATATGTTAGACCTAATGCATGTTCTCACCAATAAATATATATAAACTCAACCTGATTTAACTTACTGTGAATATAATATCATGATCCTTGAAAAATGAGAGCATGTATTGGGAAATTGGTTGACTATAACATCATTTCTTATTTATAGAAACCATAAAATGGTGTAAGAAACAAGGGAACATGGGGGTGTTATGAAAAAGAACCTTTCTCATCTATTTAGAATGAAATATTAATGAAAAAAATTATGGTGGGATTTATGGGGGAAGAATATTACACCATAATCATTAATGGTATGATTCTTCAAAAATATATTCAATTTATTCGATAGTTTATGTTGTAGTAACAAACAGTGATATAATATTAAATACTAATATGACCATTGGTATAGAAATTTAACAGTTATGAATAGTAAGGTGACCATTAATATAATATCTCCACCTATGAAATAATAATAAAAGCTATGTATTTTAAAATTTAATATACGATATATTCATATTGTAGAATAAAAAAATAAATGTCATAAAATTCATAAATTAAGTGTTATTTTTTGGCATGAATGAAATACGTATTAATAGTTATATAATTAATTTATTGATTTAAAATAATATTTATTTCAACAAATTGTATTCATAATATAATATTTTGTTTCCTTATGACTATAATATTATTTTATGATACCTTTATTAAATTATCAATGTGTCATAAAAGCAGTCATAGTTATAAAATCAGTATTTTTTGAGTAAATGATGATCTCAATTAAAAATTAAATTTATCATACATAGAAAATTATTTTCATAAATATTTGTCCATTTTATAAATCACTATGTCATATTTTTATATGGTTGATTTGTTTTAATTTTTTTAAAATATGTCAGTTTTCAGATGAATAGAAAAAATACAGTTTTTATGTTATTTGTGTAACTTAAATTACATAATTCCTAATGTATTAGTGAAAAAATGATTTATATAACATCAATTTAAAATATTATATAATATATTTTAAAATTTTATCATTAAAATATAATAATCTAAATTTTCAAAACTAATTTTCTTTCAAAACCTACAGTCAAAAGTGATTCATTAAAATAAAATGATTTCATTTTTCCACTTTTCATTTTCATAAAAAAGAGTAATAAAATTATAAATGATTTTTAATCTCTATAACCCATTATAAAATATTAATATATGATTTATATTTTCAATAGTTAACTATTAGAAGTCTCACGATTGATATAATATTTAATTCAATGTTTTATTGTAAAAATAACCCTCAACTCAAGTATAAATAAGACACCTCCCTTTCCCTGAAAAAACATTAATTCCACCCATTCCGAACCAAAATATCTACCAAAATATTTTATATTTATAATATTATAATCTATATGAACATCCATGAGTAATACATCAACACAAATCAAAGGATTTATAGTTTTTTTCAAGAGAAGCCACACTTAAGAAATATTATGCTCCATAAACTCATTCCTATGTTCTTTTTCTCCGTAATATTTTTCCCAATTCCTTCCAAATACATATTGTTTGAATATATATATTGTAACACCCGATACTTTTATGTTATATAAATCATCAAAGGAATCTTTTTCTACACAACACTTGCTTGGCTTGCTTTACACGCAATCGCGACCTTCCTCGATAGCTTGCGTCGTACGCAATACCGAGTTTCACTAAACAACAATATGCTATTAAAACTAGCCGTTATGAATAGTAATAACCACTTTTTTAAATTTTATAAATTTTATTTTTCAAAATGGACTTCATTTTTGGACTCAGAATATCGAAATTAGCCTAGGGTGAAATTTTGGTATTTTTCTGAAAACTTTCAGTTTTTGATGAATAGTGAAACCACTAAGTGGTAGGTTAAAAACTGAATTTTTGCATAAAACTTAATTTTACCGCTTCTGTGAATGAAATTTCGAAAATCCGACAGACACGGTTGATATCAGTAAGTAAAATGTGGTTCAATGAGATAAAAATAAATTTTTGGTGAATAGTAACTTTTTACTTTTTTTACCGCGGTTAATAGTAAATAGGGTAACTAAGGGTAAATATGATATTAATATTACCCTAACACATGTCCTAATTCTATTGGACAAGTGTAATTCGACCAAAAACAAACTTAGGAATAAAATAAGACCATTTAGGCCCACTTGGATTAGATTAGGACATTTATTATTAATTTATTTAAAGAAGGGTTAAAATAGTTAAAATCAAAGTCTAATAACTAAATCATTTTTAATATGGGGTTATACATAAGATAAATTCTATTGTAAATATTAATTAGAAAGCTAAAAAGATTTCCTACATGATGGTGTTTTATTTGTAATTTTTAGACATCAAATAATTTAATTTATTTATGACACAAAGATGATGCAGTAATTATCTTATTAATGAAATATTGAAAAAATTGATAATATAAATACCAAAATAAATGTAATTTAAGACTTTTTATGAATTCCACTAATTTTCTAGGTTACTATGATATATTAATGTTGATTTAATCAACTTGGTTCGAACATATAATTCTGTTATGACTTTCACAAAAATCATATATCAAATAGTGTCAAAATTGACACAAAATAGTTTTTAAATCAAATATTATATTATTAATTGTTATTTTATTCCTAAAAATCTATGGTTCGGCCAAATGACTTAGATAAGGATATATATATTAATAATAAAAAATTTGGGGTTCGTTTGGCATGTTATAGTAAGTTTATTAACCATATAGTGAAAAAAAACAAAAAGACACGGTAAAAGTTAAATTAATTAACTTAGAGTTAAATCTAATTGATAAGCTTAAAATAATACCCTAAACTTGTCTAAATCTTATTGGTTTATAGGATTTCGACCCATCCCCACTTTAGCTTCGAAATAAGACCCTTTGGAGCCATTATAAACCGATTTTGACTTTAATATAAAATAATATTTTGAGATATTCCTAAGGTGCCCCTCTCCTCCCTTATAAAAGGGCACCTCCTCCCCCTCCTCCTCACACCAATTTGAGCACTCAAGCTCGGCCAACCCCTGCCATTTTCCCTTCTCCACTTCCCTAGAATAATCCTAGAGGTCCTGGTCTTCTCCAAAGACCAATCTTAGTTCCTTAAGTGGAGGATTCAAAGAGGCGTTCCAAATAAGAGGTAATATCCATTACCGATCTTTTCAATTTCTTTCTTCTTCAACTTCTTCTTCTTTAGTTGTTTCATGATAAAGTAATAACATCAGTATTACTTACATACTGATATGTTATTATAAATATGAAACAACCCTAATTCACCTTCTATCCATCCTACGGAAAAATGAAATCACTGCGCGTGCGTACGTACGGAATACCGTCTCCACGCCGTGGTGTAATCTATTTTCCACCATCACCTTACAAGGATGGGTATAATGGTGTAATGAGTAACTATATATGATTATTATGAAGTAATATTGATACTGAAATAATATATATATACTCCAATACAATTCCACGATCATAGGAACGATATCATCACTCGTGCGTACGTACGGAATACCGTCTCCACGATGTGATGCGACTCGT
This sequence comes from Viscum album, assembly GCA_963277665.1. Taxonomy (NCBI): domain Eukaryota; kingdom Viridiplantae; phylum Streptophyta; class Magnoliopsida; order Santalales; family Viscaceae; genus Viscum; species Viscum album. The sequence continues at coordinate 560,827,214 of OY728138.1, forward strand.
TCTACATGATCTTCATTTCATAATGATTATATAAATGAATTGAATGAATGAATATGGTATATAATACAATAATACCATTCTGGAAATTAATTATCTATAACCTAAAGATAAGAATAAGAATTTATTCGACAAAACACGCATAAGAACAAAAAGTTATAAAGACCCGAGTAACAAGTAACAATGAAATATTACTATCAAGAAGCTAAGAATATGACCATATATGATATCATATCAATATGTATGATTCTGGAATAAGTCAATAACATTATTTAAACCATTATACAAGAGCTTCGGACACGAACAAAGCAAATCGGACCTAAGGTAAGGGAAATATCACAATCTCATTTTTATCCGAGATTGTTTATTCGTAAGTATTTACTGGGGTGTATTTTATCGTCCACATCCATGTTCCCTCAATATGTAATATTGTTTCCATCCACTTGAAATAGTTTAAATCCAACTTTACCCTTAGGTGAGTTTTTAGTAAAGAATATGAAAGGAATCTTTTGTCGTTTTTTTTCGTACGAGGTACTTTTTGACTTTTCCGACAAAAGTACGAAGAATGTTTTTTTTAACTTATACGGCATGAATGGATTTTTAAAACATTATTTCCAAGAAGCTTCCTTTACAAGTTTTCATGTTTATTTTTAATCAACTTCTTTTATTTTAAAGTCGTATGACATGCTATGAAAGGAAAAAAAAAATTAAAGAAGAAAGGATATTTTCCTCAAGAATTCAATTCAAGTGTTTTATCAAAATTATTTTCCATCTAAGATAATAAAGGGTTCTGTTTCTATCAATATCTTTACATTGATTTGACTATGTTGTGATGGAATTATGTTTATGAATTCCTTTATCTTATATGAATTGATTTATGATGTCATGATGTTTCAAGAATCCCATTTTTGTTACTTGTGTTATGCGATGATGTATGTTTTATGATTATATGGCACACATAAGAAAGGATTCATTATAAGATGGGTGGGACCTATATCTCCCTCCAATGCATTGGGTAATGATTTTATATCTCATGAGATAGACATGGCTGGAACGGAAGGTTATTTCGGTTCAGTGATACAGGACTGAAACGAGGAGTGAACTCGGTTCAGAAAGGGACTTTGTCCACTAAGATAGTCTTGGCAATGAGTCATGACTAACAAGAAATGATTTTCCATGATTATGTGTGCATGCCACAAAGTTTCAAGTTTTATGTTATGATTATGGGGATCTCATTTTCACTTCTATGATTTATTCCATGTTAAAATATTATGATCTCTTTTGCAGGTTTTGATCTTCATAAAGATATGATATGATTTTTATTTCCTTTATTTGCCCTTGCTGAGCATTTGAGCTCACCCTTTTATGTTTTCTTTTCCCCAGGTCAGGAAGATGGATATTAAATAGAATATGCTAAAATGGACCCTAGATATGATGAAATAAATGGGAGACACTGTAGAAGATTTATGAACCAGTTGTTTATGTTTCCCAGTTTCTAAAGACACTATACCTATACGATCCTTTGTGGTTTTGTCATATGTTGTAATAAGTGTGCTTCAATTTCGAAGTATTAACAATGTATGTAAAGTATTGGTCGTTATAGTTGGTATCAGAGGAAAGGTATAGTCAACCTTTGGAAACTAGGATGTGAAAGCCTTAGTAAGAACCCTAAGGATAAGTCTAAGCATAGAACACAATCTTAGTGTTTTAGAAATGGCCTTGAATAACCTAGGATAAGACCTTAAGCATGAAAATTTTATTCTTGAATTATGTGGTTTCCTATTATAATTAGTGTTGCTCACACTATTCTTCTTGGTTTTAGTCAATGGCTGGAACCCGAAGGAACCGTGTTAATGCGGAATGCGATGGGCAATGCAATGATTGTCCCCCTGAGCAAACAAACGATATGGGAGCTGGAATGAAAAATCTTGTAGCCATGCTCACACAACATTCTCATGCTATGAATCATGCAGGATTTCCAAATGAGCAAAGGAGGGAGCAACATTCTATTGAATCCTTCATGAGGCAGCGTCCACCTTCTTTCAGCGGGTCTACTGATCCATTAGTTGCTGAACAATGGATTAGTACTACTGAAAAGATATTTTCAGTTCTTCAATGTTCTGAGCATGATAAAGTCATCCTAGCAGTGTATCGTTTGGAAGGAGATACTGATCAATGGTGGAATCTTGTTAAGAATACGAGGCAAAGGGATGAAATTGAGTCTATGGAATGGGACGAGTTCAAGAACTTATTTTTCAATAAGTACTTCCCTCGTATTCTCCGAACAAAGATGGAGAAAGAGTTTCTTGAACTGAAGCAAAGGGATGATGAATCTGTTGGTACCTATGAAGCAAATTTTACAAGACTTGCAAGGTACGCTTCTGGTATTATTATCCAACCTGAGAGTAAGATCGATCGATTCTTTAGCGGCTTAAAACCAAGTCTTCGAAGGGCGTTGGCCATAAGGGACTTCAATAGCTACGAGGAAATCGTTCGATGTGCTCTCAAAGTCGAGATGGAGATTGGAGTAACCCATCAGTCACATGGGTTTGATAAGAAGAGGAAGATTGAATTCAAAGAAAAATCTAAAGAGCACACGGAAAAGAAGATGAGCTTTTCCTTATGCTCAAAGTGTGGAAAGAAACATGGAGGGAATTGTCTTAAAGGGACAAGTAAATGTTTTAAATGTGGAAAAGAAGGTCATCGGGCATTTGAATGCCGTGATAATGGGAAGAAGATGTCTAATGATGCAAACAAAGGAAGGGATACACAGAATGAACCTACTACACTTCAATGTTTCAAGTGTAAGGAGATGGGGCATTATGCCAATCAATGCCCAAATCCAAGGGTTGATGATGATGGTCGACGTCAACAAACTCTTAAGGCTAAAGACAAAGGAAAGTCACATGCAATTTCTATCAGCGATGTGGAGTACGATAACGATGTGGTGAAAGGTACACTTACCATCCACTCTAAAGTAGCAAATGTTTTATTTGATTCTGGATCCACCCACTCTTTTATTTCTGAAGACTTTTCTAAGGGTATCACCGTATTACCTCAACAATTAGATGTTGAGTTAGCTGTGACAACACCTAATGGCACATCAATCGCATCAAAAGTTTATAATTCTTCTCTGATCGAAGTTTGTGGGAAAGTGCTTCCTGCAAATCTTGTGATCCTTCCTTTAGTAGAATTTGATGTGATTCTTGGCATGGATTGGCTTTCTCTACATGGAGCTCATATCGATTTCCAAAGAAGTGAAGTCACATTTCATATTCCAGATCAATCTACGATCGTCTATCAATGCAAGGATGAACATAACCTTCCAGTGGAAATTTCTTCCATCTTATGGGTATTGATTCCACTAAATGAAGGTTATTTATCTCAAATGGTTGGTGAGAAACTCACGATTAAGAATATGCCCATTGTACGGGAGTTTGATGATGTCTTTCCGGAGGAATTGCCGGGTCTTCCACCAAATCGTGAAGTTGAGTTTTCAATAGAACTCGTACCGGGTGCTTTGCCTATTTCAAAGACACCTTATAGAATGGCCCCAATTGAGTTGCAGGAATTGAAGAAGCAACTCCAAGAGAATCTTGATAAGGGATTCATACGCCCTAGTGCGTCACCTTGGGGAGCACCTGTTCTATTTGTTATGAAGAAAGATGGATCAATGAGACTATGCATTGATTATCGATAACTTAACAAGATCACTATCAAGAACAAATATCCTCTCCCACGCATTGATGACTTATTTGACCAACTACGCGGAGCTCAATACTTTTCCAAGATTTATCTTCGTTCAGGGTATCATCAATTAAGGGTCAAAAGGTAGGATATACCAAAGACGGCTTTCCGTACAAGGTATGGACACTATGAATTTATAGTGAGGCCATTTGGTCTTACTAATGCCCCTGCTATCTTCATGGATCTAATGAATAGAGTCTTTAGAGACTATCTTGATCAATTTGTGGTAGTCTTTATAGACGATATTCTTGTCTATTCAAAGAGCAAGGAAGAGCATGAAGATCACTTGAGAATTATATTGAAGACCCTGAGAAAGGAGAAGCTTTATGCCAAATTTACTAAGTGTGAATTTTGGCTTCAAAAAGTTGCATTTTTGGGTCATATAATCTCAAAAGAGGGGATATCTGTGGATCCAGAAAAAACAGAGGTTATCGAAAGATGGTCAAGACCAACAACAGTAACTGAGATCCGAAGTTTTCTTGGTTTGGCTGGATATTATCGACGTTTTGTAAAATATTTTTCACGATTATCTAATCCAATCACCAAGTTGACTCGGAAGGGAGGAAATTTTGTCTAGACAGAGGAATGTGAAGAGAATTTCAAGGAGTTGAAAAGAAGGTTATCCAGTGCACATGTGATCACACTGCCTTGTAGTGGAGAAAGGTTTGTGATCTACAGTGATGCATCCAAGAAGGGATTGGGGTGTGTTCTTATGCAAAATGATTTGGTGATAGCTTATGCCTCGCGACAGTTGAAAATCCATGAGAAAAATTACCCAACACATGATTTGGAGTTGGCTGCGGTAATCTTTGCATTAAAGATTTGGAGGCCTTACTTTTATGGTGAGAGGTGTGATATTTATACTGATCATAAAAGTTTAAAGTATATTTTCACACAAAAGGATTTGAATATGTGTCAAAGAAGATGGTTGGAACTGATTAAGGATTATGGATGCTCAATCCATTACCACCCTGGGAAAGAAAACAAGGTGGCAGATGCATTAAGTCGACAAGACCATGCTAGTTTATCCATGATGAGGATCACAAAAGATCCAATATTTGTGGATTTACAAAGGATGGATCTTGGAATTATAATGGAAAGGGAAAAATCTTATCTTTCTCAAATGAATGTTCAACCATCTATACATGTGAAGATTAAAGAGGCACAGAAAGAAGATGTCGAGATACAAAAGAAGGTGAGAAATGTTCCTGAATTCAACCTTGATTGTGATGGGATAATAAATTCAGGAATCGGGTTTGCGTTCCTCCCATCCCCGAATTAAAGAATGAGCTGCTGGATGAGGCTCATAGTTCATCATTCTCTATTCATCCTGGAAGCACGAAGATGTATAGGGACCTGAAAGAGTACTTCTGGTGGGATGGCATGAAAAGAGATGTTGCTGAATATGTCTCTCGATGCTTGGTTTTTCAACAAGTTAAAGCTGAGAGACAGAAGTCTAAGGGGATGTTACAACCATTACCCATACCCGAATGGAAATGGGAAAACATCACTATGGACTTTGTCACAGGACTTCCTAAAACATCCAAAGGCAATAATGCTATCTGGGTCATAGTTGATCGTCTTACAAAGTCTGCACACTTCATTGCTATTAGAGAGGATTTCTCTCTAGATCAGCTTGCCAGGATATATGTAAAGGAAGTGGTAAGATTGCATGGAGTACCACTTTCTATTATATCTGATCGAGATCCGAGATTTACCTCGAAGTTCTGGCGAAGTCTTCAGCATACTATGGATACAGAGTTGAGTTTCAGCACTTCTTATCATCCCCAGACAGACGGTCAGTCTGAGAGAACAATTAAAACCCTAGAAGATATGTTGAGAGCTTTCTCTATGGATTTCAAAGGAGGTTGGGATCAACACCTACCTTTGGTGGAATTTTCTTATAATAATAGCTTTCACTCCAGTATTCAGATGGCTCCTTATGAAGCTCTCTATGGAAAGAAATGCAGGACTCCAACTTGCTGGGATGAAGTTGGGGAAAGAAAGCTATTAGGACCTGATCTCGTTGATGAAATGGCAGAAAAGGTCAGATCTATTCAACAACACATAAGAGCAGCTCAGAGTCGACAGAAAAGTTATGCCGACAACCGAGGAAAAGACCTAGAGTTTGAAGTGGGTGATAAAGTGTTCTTACGAATATCTCCCTGGAAGAGGGTTATGAGATTTGGAAAGAAGGGGAAGTTGAGCCTAGATATATCGGTCCTTTCGAAATACTGGATCGTGTTGGGAAGGTAGCTTACCGATTGGCGCTTCCACTGAATCTCTCTCAAGTTCACGATGTGTTCCATGTATCTCTCCTGAGAAAGTACATACCAGATCCTTCACATGTACTCAGCTCAGAAGTTGTACCGCTGGAGCAAGATCTTTCTTATGAAGAACAGCCGATAGAGATTCTGGATCGTAGCGAAAAAGTCCTACGAAACAAGACCACTCGCTTGGTGAAAGTTTTATGGAGAAACCACCAACTTGAAGAAGCTACATGGGAGCTTGAGGATATGATGAGGGAGAAGTATCCTCATCTGTTTGTTGCAAAGTGACGAATTTCAAGGGCGAAATTCTTTTTAAGGGGGGTAGAATGTAACACCCGAGACTTTTATGTTATATAAATCATCAAAGGAATCTTTTTCTACACAACACTTGCTTGGCTTGCTTTATACGCAATCGCGACCTTCCTCGATAGCTTGCGTCGTACGCAATACCGAGTTTCACTAAACAACAATATGCTATTAAAACTAGCCGTTATGAATAGTAATAACCACTTTTTGAAATTTTATAAATTTTATTTTTCAAAATGGACTTCATTTTTGGACTCAGAATATCGAAATTAGCCTAGGGTGAAATTTTGGTATTTTTCTGAAAACTTTCAATTTTTGATGAATAGTGAAAGCACTAAGTGGTAGGTTAAAAACTGAATTTTTGCATAAAACCTAATTTTACCGCTTCTGTGAATGGAATTTCGAAAATCCGACAGACACGGTTGATATCATTAAGTAAAATTTGGTTCAATGAGATAAAAATAAATTTTTGGTGAATAGTAACTTTTTGCTTTTTTTACCGCGGTTAATAGTAAATAGGGTAACTAAGGGTAAATATGATATTAATATTACCCTAACACATGTCCTAATTCTATTGGACAAGTGTAATTCTACCAAAAACAAACTTAGGAATAATATAAGACCATTTAGGCCCACTTGGATTAGATTAGGACATTTATTATTAATTTATTTAAAGAAGGGTTAAAATAGTTAAAATCAAAGTTTAATAAGTAAATCATTTTTAATATGGGGTTATACATAAGATAAATTCGATTGTAAATATTCATTAGAAAGCTAAAAAGATTTCCTACATGATGGTATTTTATTTGTAATTTTTAGACATCAAATAATTTAATTTATTTATGACACAAAGATGATGCAGTAATTATCTTATTAATGAAATATTGACAAAATTGATAATATAAATACCAAAATAAATGTAATTTAAGACTTTTTATGAATTCCACTTATTTTATAGGTTACTATGATATATTAATGTTGATTTAATCAACTTGTTTTGAACATATAATTCTGTTATGACTTTCACAAAAATCATATATCAAATAGTGTCAAAATTGACACAAAATAGTTTTTAAATAAAATATTATATTATTAATTGTTATTTTATTACTAAAAATCTAAGGTTCGGCAAAATGACTTAGATAAGGATATATATATTAATAATAAACAATTTGGGGTTCGTTTGGCATGTTATAGTAAGTGTATTAACCATATAGTGAAAGAAAACAAAAAGACACGGTAAAAGTTAAATTAATTAACTTAGAGTTAAATCTAATTGATAAGGTTAAAATAATACCCTAAACTTGTCTAAATCTTATTGGTTTATAGGATTTCGACCCATCCCCACTTTAGCTTCGAAATAAGACCCTTTGGAGCCATTATAAACCGATTTTTACTTTAATATAAAATAATATTTTGAGATATTCCTAAGGTGCCCCTCTCCTCCCTTATAAAAGGGCACCTCCTCCCCCTCCTCCTCACACCAATTTGAGCACTCAAGCTCGGCCAACCCCTGCCATTTTCCCTTCTCCACTTCCCTAGAATAATCCTAGAGGTCCTGGTCTTCTCCAAAGACCAATCTTAGTTCCTTAAGTGGAGGATTCAAAGAGGCGTTCCAAAGAAGAGGTAATATCCATTACCGATCTTTTCAATTTCTTTCTTCTTCAACATCTTCTTCTTTAGTTGTTTCATGATAAAGTAATAAAATCAGTATTACTTACATACTTATATGTTATTATAAATATGAAACAACCCTAATTCACCTTCTATCCATCCAACGGAAAAATGAAATCACCGCGCATGCGTACGTACGGAATACCGTCTCCACGCCGTGGTGTAATCTATTTTCCACCATCACCTAACAAGGATGGGTATAATGGTGTAATGAGTAACTATATATGATTATTATGAAGTAATATTGATACTGAAATAATATATATATACTCCAATACAATTCCACGATCATAGGAATGATATCATCACTCGTGCGTACGTACGGAATACCGTCTCCACGATGTGATGCGACTCGTTCTACATGATCTTCATTTCATAATGATTATATAAATGAATTGAATGAATTAATATGGTATATACTACACTAATACCATTCTGGAAATGAATTATCTATAACCTAAAGATAAGAATAAGAATTTATTCGACAAAACACGCATAAGAACAAAAAGTTATAAAGACCCGAGTAACAAGTAACAATGAAATATTACTATCAAGAAGCTAAGAATATGACCATATATGATATCATATCAATATGTATGATTCTGGAATAAGTCAATAACATTATTTAAACCATTATACAGGAGCTTCGGACACGAACAAAGCAAATCGGACCTAAGGTAAGGGAAATATCACAATCTCATTTTTATCTGAGATTGTTTATTCGTAAGTATTTACTGGGGTGTATTTTATCATCCACATCCATGTTCCCTCAATATGTAATATTGTTTCCATCCACTTGCAATAGTTTAAATCCAACTTTACCCTTAGGTGAGTTTTTAGTAAAGAATATGAAAGGAATCTTTTGTCGTTTTTTTCCGTACGAGGTACTTTTTGACTTTTCCGACAAAAGAACGAAGAATGTTTTTTTTAACTTATACGGCATGAATGGATTTTTAAAACATTATTTCCAAGAAGCTTCCTTTACAAGTTTTCAAGTTTATTTTTAATCAACTTCTTTTATTTTGAAGTCGTATGACATGCTATGAAAGGAAAAATGTTTTTTAAAGAAGAAAGGATATTTTCCTCAAGAATTCAATTCAAGTGTTTTATCAAAATTATTTTCCATCTAAGATAATAAAGGGTTCTATTTCTATCCATATCTTTACATTGATTTGACTATGTTTTGATGGAATTATGTTTATGAATTCCTTTATCTTATATGAATTGATTTATGATGTCATGATGTTTCAAGAATCCCATTTTTGTTACTTGTGTTATGCGATGATGTATGTTTTATGATTATATGGCACACATAAGAAAGGATTCATTATAAGATGGGTGGGACCTATATCTCCCTCCAATGCATTGGGTAATGATTTTATATCTCATGAGATAGACATGGCTGGAACGGAAGGTTATTTCGGTTCAGTGATACAGGACTGAAACGAGGAGTGAACTCGGTTCAGAAAGGGACTTTGTCCACTAAGATAGTCTTGGCAATGAGTCATGACTAACAAGAAATGATTTTCCACGATTATGTGTGCATGCCACAATGTTTCAAGTTTTATGTTATGATTATGGGGATCTCATTTTCACTTCTATGATTTATTCTATGTTAAAATATTATGATCTCTTTTGCAGGTTTTGATCTTCATAAAGATATGATATGATTTTTATTTCCTTTATTTGCCCTTGCTGAGCATTTGAGCTCACCCTATTATGTTTTCTTTTCCCCAGGTCAGGAAGATGGATATTAAATAGAATATGCTAAAAGGGACCCTAGATATGATGAAATAAATGGGAGACACTGTAGAAGATTTATGAACTAGTTGTTATGCTTCCCAGTTTCTAAAGACACTATACCTATACGATCCTTTGTGGTTTTGTCATATGTTGTAATAAGTGTGCTTCAATTTCGAAGTATTAACAATGTATGTAAAGTATGGGTCGTTATATAAATATATACTGAAATTTATAATTATATTAATAATTTTAACTAAAATATTGTATCATATATATGAATGATATAAATTTCAAACTCCATTTTCCTACTCTTTCGATAACATCTTTTTAGAGGTCAGATACCAACCAACACAGACATTGGTAAGAAGATTCTTATAACAACTGTCTGGAATATAAGCTACGAATTATTTTAGATATACAAATAATAAATTACCTATATTTTTTTCATCATTAATTAATTATGATAATGAATTATTTCCATATAAATAATAGAAAAGTCGTTGTAAAATGATTAATTTTAAAGAAAAAAAATATATCAAAACGATTATATTGCATAAAAAATTTGTAAATTCAATCCTATGATTATTATTGATATTGATATTTATAAATAATTATAATTAACTTATGTATTGGTGTTTTAATAAACAGTATTTTATTATTTATGAGGTGAAAATGTAATAAATTTTAGAATAAATTATGGTAATGGGTTTCATCTAAATTTTTGAATCATTGATAATTACATGGTATTGTGAACCTAATAATTTTAATGTGGGGTTTCCAGTATAAATTTTATATAATTTTCCATTTAAAATGTAATTTCAATTAAATGGTAATATTTATTTTATCATATATAGATTATTTTCAAATTTGTATTCAATTTTTAAATACAATGTTTACTTGGAATGTTATTGTAAAAGTGTAAAATATTAATAAGTATATTTTATTTGAGGAATATTGATCTAAAATTAAATCTATATATTATGAATCTTGGGACCAGCAATGATGGTTTGGTCTCGGTTATAGATATCCCCATGATACATCGAGAGGTCTTATGAGGGAAAATAGTTGGCAACAAACAATTTGTGTTTGTTTCCATGAAAAATAATATGAGGGTTTTTTCCCATAGAAATAAAATGGTTTGACCATATAATAGTTTCAATTATAGATACATAATATCAAAAAATTAATAATTTTATTTATTTAAAATTAATTCATTACATTCTATGTTATTTTCCAAATGAATATACCAATGGAAGAACTTTAAATTTGATTTTAATGATGGTATGCGATTTTGGTTATTTACATTGACATAATACAATTGAATTACACGATTTTATTAACTTATTATTTATTCCTTCAACCCTTACCAAAAATTTTATTTCATCCTTTTATTTTCGTTCCATTCACAAGATATGAATATGTCATCTTACAATATGTTTTAAGGAAGAAATTTATTTTCTTTTGTTATGTTCTATGTTTAATTATGAATATAATATGGTAAACATGTATGTATCATGTTTTTTATGGATATTAAACAAATTAATACATGGTGATGTGATCTCTTATATTAATTCAATTATGATAAAATATCCACCAAATATGGGAATCTAGGGTCGGGGTTGTGACATGGTACAAGTATGGAACCAATATGGCTTGATTTATAACACCAAACTGTTATGACTGAATCCTTTAGAATTTTACTTTCAATTGTTTAATATCATTGATAATATATTTTCAATTGGATATCATTAAGAAAAGTACTGGAAGGTTTATATATGATGCAACTAGAAAGGGATTGTGATGGTATATGATTCCAATAAAGGAGGAATGTTCTTCATATACTCTTTGGGATTAATGTAATGAACAAGATAGTTGAGTTTTCATTTGGAATGAATATTTCTTTTGTGTCTAGAAGAGCTCAGTATGGGTGATAATTTTTTCACAGTAAAATATTTCTGATAATATATGGACAAATAAAACTCGCATTGTAGTTATCTAGGACTAAAATTAAATAAACATTCCATAGGTTGAATTAAATTATCAAACAATGTTCTAGGAAATAAGATCAATTGAGATGGATGTAATGGTTTCTTATAACAATTCAATCATACAAATTCTAACATCATATTAAAAATAAAATCTGGAATAATTTGAGAGGTAATTTTTACCAATTTAACATTGCATAAATATCTCTGAGAAGTCATGCATCAAAATAAGAGGAGATTGAAGTGGTGAGTTGAAATTGCATATGCTTCAGTGATAGATCAATCATGTATGAAATGATATATACAAGAAAAATTATTGCAGACATATAATTTGTGAGCTTAAAATATGTATTATATCAAGAAGATATATAAGGTAAGTATTCTGAACTGTCCAATAGTACTAGAAAATGTAAAAAAAGGATATATTCTTGGTATGTTTAGAGTATGAGATAATAGTTTCTTAAAGACACAAACTAACACACCTTAGATAAAAATGATCTAATATCACAATATTTATAATGATAATGAGAATGAGATGCTCATTTAATCCATTAGTAACCATATATACAAATAGAAAGTGCATTTCATCCTCTAAGGAAATTAAGAAGTAGTGTGAAATGTGGAACAATTTTTTTGTTCTTTGAATGACTCGTAGTTTTTTCTCATTATAATAATTATATTTCGTGTACTATTTAATAAGTTATTTTATCATAGTGGAAATAAAATATATACTCTAGGATAATGTTTCCTGATCAGTTTTACTCATAGATGCGTTATCTCACATTGTAAAATATCTGCCTAATATAGACATGGATGCCATAGTAATGTAAATATGGGATCAGAAAAAACATGATCATAATCAAGTGAGTGTTAACAGAAATTATCAAAAAGTTTGATATACTTAATGTGCTATTTTTATAATAATGGGTTACCCTAGAACAAACATTATAAGTAAATTTCAATTACTATCTCTGGTATATAGTGAGATACACACGATGTACACATACCATTATAGTTTAGATATATCTACATCCACTATAATAATGTAACCATCCATAGATTCTTTATCATATTAATAGTTTATTGAAGGTCCCAGACTATATTGATAATATATATATACTATGAAATTAATCTTAATCTATTATCATACCATCTGTATACATAATATAGATGAGAAAAATTATATTTCATACTACCAAGTGATTGGGATCAAATATGTTTATACTTTTTCTCATGGTGGTCTCACATGGTGATATTTGGTAGTTGAGACCTCAAGGATAGAACCAACAATATGAAAACCTTATTTTTTAGGCTTCATTGGATGTTCTTATCTACACGAATGTGTAGTGGTCACCTAATATTATGTACTTATCAAAGTGTTCCACTTGATCGCATACATGTATTCAAGAAAAAATTCCATGATAATATAATCATCGAAAGGTATATTTTTATGGGAGTTTTGTTAGTGGTATTACACTATTTCAATGATCAGGATTTGATTTTTCTCTTCTATGTTGAAGAATGAATATATTTCAGGCTTGGTTGATCAGGATGTTAGTACATTTATAAATACTTTTCCAAAGGATTAAAACATAATTCATTCTAGTTATATCAAAATACAATAATGCAAGATATGAATGTAACACCCTGAGATATTATGAGATATATTATTTTTCTATTTTACACTACACCATGATAACCTTGTATTATATGCACTACCGTATTATCTTACAGTATATGCAACACTATTCTTGGCTCATGTTACACACAATTTCAAGTCTGTTTTGTAGAAATTATTCTATGAAACATATAGTATAAATTTTGTTTATTGAATAAATGAAATAAGTTTGGATTATGTTATATTCAACACAAATGGATCTTTCACAACATGCAACCCTGACTTGTCTTGCATTACATGCAATGACAACCTTCAACCATAGCGCGTGTAGTACGAAATACCGGGTTTCACTAAACAACGATATGTTATTAAAATATTATATAAACTAGCCGTTCTGAATATTAGTAATCAATTTTTGAAATTTTATAAATTTTATCCTTCAAAATGGAATTCACTTTTGGTGTCGGAATATCAAAATTAGCTGAGGGTGAAATTTTGGTATTTTTCTGAAAACTGAAATTTTTTTATAAATGGGTAAAACACTATGTATTGGTTAAAACCGAGTTTTTATTTAAATAATAATTTATTGTATTTAAATTTATTTAATGTATAAATTGATACATAATTACTATATATGTTCAATGTAATTCATTGGAGTCATTTTATAATATTTTAGATATATAGAAATTTTATTGTATTTTTGACAGTCTTTTACCCACCTCCTAAGAGAATTTGAAAATTTACATAAAACATAATTTTACCGCTTCTGTAAGTGGAATTTCAAAAATCTAAGAGACACAGTTGATATCAGTAAGTAAAATGTGGTTCAATAAGATAAAAATAAGTTTTGGATAATAGTAACTTTTAACTATTATTTACCACGTTTTAAAATAAATAGGGAAATTAAGGGTATGCATGTTATTATTATTACCATAACACAATTCCAAATTTAATTGGATAAGTGTTATTCGACCAAAAATAACCTTAGGAAAAAAACATGTCCTTTTAGGTCCACATGGATTAGAGTAGGACATTTATTATTATTTAATTCAAAGAAGAGTTAAAAGATTTTAAATCAATGTTTAATAAGTTTTAATATAGGGATATACATAAGATAAATTCGACTATAAATATTAATTAGAAATCTCAAAATATTTCCTACTTAATGGTATATTATTTATAATTTTTAGACATTAAATAATGTAATTTATTTATGACACAATGATGATTCATTGATTACCTTATTAATGAAATATCAACATAATTGATATTATAAATACCCAAATAAATGTAAATTTAGAGTTTTTATTAGTTAAACTAATTTACTGGGTTAATATAGTATATTAGGGTTTTTTATATTAATTTATTTCGAAGTAATAATTCTGATATGAATTTATAAAAAACAAAATACCAAATAGTGTCAAAATTGACATAAAAGAGTTTATAAAACGAATATTAAATTATTAATTGATATTATATTCCTAAAAATCTAAGGGTCATAATAAAGACTTATATAATGATATTTGTATCATTACTGAACCACTTTGGATTCATTTGGATGTATATAGTTTGTTTATTAACCATATAATATAGAAATACAAAGAGACATTGTAAATGTCAAACTACTTAACTAAGAGTTAAATATAAATGATAAGGTTTATATAGTGACCCAAACCTATATAAAAACTATTGGTTGAGAGGATTTAGATCAATTCTTAATTTATCTTAGAAATAAATAAATTTTTATCCATTATAAACCTAATATTACATTATTATATAATAATATTTTACGTTTTTCCTAAGCTTCCCCTCACCCCTTTTATAAAAGAGAACTCACCCTTCTCTCTAATTCACACCTCCAATGCCATTTGGTTCGGCCAAACCAAGACCAAATACCCTCTAAACATTCCTCCCTTCATCCTAGAGGTATTAATTAAGTCATAATGCCATCCAATGGAGCCATTTTGATCAAATCAAAAGGAAGAACCTGAAGAAGATATAAATATCTCATCACCTTTTCAGGTTCCTTTCTTCTTCTACATCCTCCTTCACTGTTGTATCCATTATAAAATAATAAATTCATTATATTCTATATACTTTGATGTTATTATAAAATTTTTACACCCATATTAGTTATTTTATTAATCCTATTAATGAAAAAGTCACCACACGTGCGTCCGTACGGCTTACTATATCCACATCGTGGTGTAGTTTGTTATTCAGACATTTCATCATTTGGATGGGTATAATAATGAGAATAAATGATATAAATAATAAATAAAAAATTATGATGATTCTGTATCTATGATATAAAATCCAATTATATACTATTTTAATATCAAAATATTGATATTGTCGCTCATGCGTACATACGGACTATCGCCTCCACGAACGTGATGAGATTCATTTTCCATGATTAACCATTCAGGTATTATTATAAAGTATATATAAAAAATAATCATGAAAGATATTACATAATAATTATACTGGATTTATGTAAATATATTTTTCATTTACGTAATTCCATTCAATTAAACAAGGAAATAAAAACAGCGTTCATGCGTACGTACGACCTACCGTCTCCATGAACGATGTATTTTCATCAATTTATCGATCTATCATATATATTTATATAATGAATATATATTATATATAAATCATGTTTTAAATTCTGGAATTATGTAAATCAGGATATAAGTAATAATATCATGAAGAACAAGTTTAAACATGTATGATAAATGAAACGATTTTACGCAAAACACTGCTTTAACATGGAATTTACAAATGAACGAGTAATATAAAGTCATAATTGAATGATATATGATATCATAAATATTATAATGGTAATTTTATAAGTTAATAATATGTTTAAACCCACTATACAAGAGTTTCTAACACATACAAGAAACAATTGGCACCAAGGTAATGGATAATTATTCCAATCTCATTCTTATCCGAGATTGTTTATTCATAAGTATTTACTAGGGTTATGTTTATCATCCATGTCCATGTTTTCTCAAAATGTTCTCATAATATGTTTACTATTCTTCCATGTATTTTTAAAGTCATTTTTACCCTTTTATTACCTTTAACACAAGGTATGGATGGAATCTTTCTTTTGATTACCATACGAGGTACTTTTTGACTTTTCCGTCAAAACTATGAGGAGAATTTTTTTATCTTATACAGAATGAATGGATTTTTACGGATTTCTAATTCCTAATTTTCATGAAGCTTCTTCTACATTATTTCAAGATTATTTTAAAAAAATCAATTTTTATTAAAATTTCATGGAATTTTGTGAAAAGAAAATGATTTTGAAGAAGAAATGAAGTTTTCCTCAAGAATACTTTTCAAGTGTTTTTTCAAAACTATTTTCCATATAAGATGACATTATTTAGTATGATTATGTTTCAAGTATAATGCCTCTATTATTTACATGGTTATATTTTTCTTATTATGAAGTTATATCCATTTGTTTTATATGGAATACTTTATGATGAGATGATGTTTATGAAACACATTTTATTCTTTGGGTTATGATGAATTAATTATGTTTATTTTGTGGCACACATAAAAATTATTTCATTATGGGATGGTTGGGACCTATATCTACCTCCATTTAATTGGAAAAATATTTATATCTCATGAGATAAACATGGATATAATGACAAGTGAAGCTGGTTCAGTAATACAGGGCTAGAACGGCAAGTAAACCTGGTTTAGTAATGAAATCTGTCCACCCTGATGGTTTTGGAAGCAATGCCTTGGCTAATTTGGAAATCATAACATGTGCTTAATGGTTTCCAAAATTACATGTTTTATTCCCATTCTATTATATCATGATTAATGTGCCTTTATGATCTATTCCTTACGTACTGTCAAGATTTATTTCACAACTCCAGAACATGATGTTTAAACTTTACGTTCATGTTTTTATTTTCAAATGTATATGGTGTTTTTATTTTCTCTATTATTACCCTTACTGATCATTTGAGCTCACCCTTTATATGTTTTTTATTCCCTAGGATATAAAGATAGGTTTTAGCTAAGAAAACAAAAGTGGAAGATCATTATGGGAGATGTTGAAGATCATCCACCATGATTAGAAGATTATGTTCTGAGTTTCCAAAGACACTAAACTATTATGGTCCTTGGGATTCATTTTTTGTTATTTATTAAGTATTCCGAAAAAGTAATCTAATGTCCATGTACATCAATGTTGGGTCTCTACAGTTTTTATCAGAATAAAGGTTTAGTTATCCTTTGGATACTAGGATATGGAATCATTAGTGAGATCCCTATATTTATTTCTAAGGTATGTCTTGGGATGTCTCTAAGGTTTAGTATAACTATAGGTTACAGTACTATAAATATGTTGACAATCATGAATAACTTAGGGTGAACCCATGGTGTCATGAATTAAAGAATGTGTGATAAGTTAGACATCCCATAAGTGACATTTTAGGATTATGTGGTTCCGTGTTATTTTAACTCATTCATAAACTATTGTTTCTGGTTTTATTCAATGGAGGGAACGAGAAAGAATTCGGTTAACGTTGATTCCAATGGAAAAATTGGTGACATTGATCAACCAAATTGCGTAATTCCTAGAAAGAAAGATAGTATGATTATGCCAAATCAGTCATCACGAAATATGATTAACAAGGAGAACATTAATGGTATTCCTAAGTCATCAAATAAGAGGATGATGGAATTTTATGCATGTTTTCATGGAGAGGAGAATATAGAAAGGATGATTCAGATTTCTAAATAAGGGAAGAAGAACATTGAGGAATATATCAAATGGAGGGTAAGATGTTATATATATGGGGAGAATGGTCATAGAGTGAAAGACAATCATGTAGTTAAATGTATTATCTGTGGAGAACATGGGCATTACTCAACTCAATACCCTGACCTAAGAGGTTACTTCTAAATCAAGGAAGGACCTATTCATTTCCAATCCCTGAAGAGGATGGATTGAAGGGAAAATGTGTTGTAATTGATGAATAATGAGGTTGAGGTACTTTTTTGGTATATTGAAATATCTATGTATTGGTCCATTGTGGTTTTCTATAAGAGTATACTACTGGTAAACATGAAAAGTGATTGAAATATTTTTGGAAAGCAGATGATATGCACATAATGAATGTATAAAAATAAAATAATAAGTTTGATAGTATTCATGACCTCGTGACCGATATAAGGAAAAAGTTGAATCATGGATTGAGTATAGATAAATTTTGGAATTTTGGTACGTGGAAAGAGTTAACTTTTTATAGCATTCATGTTTTTACTATGGTTCAATGGGTATTCATTTTTCAAGAGAATACATGATTAAGGTATTCAAATGTGTTGAAGGAGACCAACAACAAGATATATATTTTGATATATGGGGGATAAATGATGGTAATCTCATGCTTGGTAGATGACCTCTCTAGTAATATTTTTCTTTATACTATGAGATTGGATAGATGTATTTTAGATAATCCAAATGATTGGAATAGATTATGTTGGACATCGTATAATATTGTTTAAGGCTAGAACTTTTTTTTGACATTATTTATAGAATGTTATAACAGTATAGTTTTAGAAAAAGGACAAACTATAGGATGGGCGACAACCCATCATGTCAGACATGGATACGAGAATCGAACCCACAACCGAAGTACGAAAAACCTTTATCGCCTCCCACTGGCCTAGAGGAAGTCCCTGGTTAGTAGAAATTAGTTTTATTTTATTATGTGGTATGATAGTTGGAGTCTAAGTCCATTTTTGGAATCATATAGAATTAACCTCACTACAGATGGACTTATGTGTATTTATTAAATTTTTCTATCCTTTTGTTTGAGATAGATGGAATGACCTATAATTATATCTCATGATCTTCTAACAATTCAATAATGTTAAATTCAACTTCATTTATTTATGAGATGAATTGAAATTGTTCTAGGAATGAAAAATGGTGAGATTGTACCAAAATCAATTAAGTATTTCTTTTAATTCCATTTTTGCAAATTTATGGAAAAGATCTTGAAAACCAAAAACTTTGTCCATGATGGTACCATAGATCATCACAAATTTATGGCTTTATGATTGTTGTCTTTTTCATAGCCATGCTCTCTACCACTCTCCATCAGAAATTGATAGTTATATTTATCTTACATATCTATATTTTCATCTATGTTCTTCTAGGTGGAAACCTAGTGATGTGTTAATTTGGATAACTGTTACATTTCATAGTTTAAAATTATTTTTTAGTATTCCTTTTTACAATGTAGGTTTCTATGAATGAAACTTTCAAGTAGTAAAAAATTTATAACCCCGGTGAATTTCGAGGGAGAAATTCATTTTAAGGGGGTTAGAATGTAACACCCTAAGATTTTATGAGATATATTATTTTTCTATTGTACACTACACCAATATTAGCTTGTTCTATACTCAACACCGTATTAGCTTGCAATATATGCAACACTATTCTTGGCTCGTGTTACACACAATTTCATCATTGTTTTGTGTAAATTATTCTACACAACATTCAGTATATATTTTGTTTAATGTATAAATGAAATAAGTTTTCACTATGTTATAAGAAACACCAATGGGTGCTTTCACTACATGCAACCATGAATTTTCTTGCATTACATGCAATCATGACCTTCCTCAATAGTGTGTGTAGTACGCAATACTGGGTTTAACTAAACAACGATATGTTATTAAAATATTATATAAACTAGCTGGTATGAATAGTAATACCTTCTTTTTGAAATTTTATAATTTCTATCATTCAAAATGGACTTCATTTTGGGATTTGTAATATCAATATTATCATAGGGTGAATTTTTTGTATTTCTCTGATAACTTTCAATTTCTGATGAATAGTGAAAACACTAAGTTATTGGTTAAAACTAAAATTTTATTAAAATAATAATTTATATTATTTAAATTTAATTTAGGTATAAATAGATACATAATAACTATATAAGTTAAATTTTATTAATTGGTGTTATTTTATAATAATATTAGATATAGAAAACTTTTATTGAACTTTTTACCGTCTTTTACCCACCTCCTAAGATAATTTTCAAATTTACAAAAAACATAATTTTACCAATTTTGTGAGTAGAACTAAAAAATCCAAGAGACACAGTTGATATTAGTAAGTAAAATTTTGTTCAATAAGATAAAACTATTTTTTTCTGAATAGTTACTTTTTACTTTTATTTACCACGTTTATAAGTAAATAGGGTAATTAATGAAAAAATGATATTATTATTACCCTAACACATTACTAATTCTATTGGATAAGTTTAACTAGATCAAAAAAACCATAGGAATAAAATATTACCCTTTACTTCCACTTGGATTAGATTAGGAGATTTATTATTATTTAATTCAAAGAAGAGTTAAAAGAGTTAAAATCAATGATTAATAAGTAAAAAATTTTAATATAGGGTTATACATAAGATAAATTTGACTATAAATTTTCATTAGAAATCTAATAATATTTCCTACATAATGGTGTTCTATTTATCAATTTTAAACATTAAATAATTTAATTTATTAATGACACAATGATGATGCGGTAATTACCTTATTAATGAAACATTAACATAATTGATATTATAAATACCAAAAGAAATGTAAATTGAGACTTTTTATGAATTAAACTAATTTTATGGGTTAATATAATATATAAAGGTTGGTTATATGAATTCTGTTCGAAGTAACAATGTCGTTATGAATTTAACAAAAACAAAATACCAAATAGTGTCAAAATTGACATATTTTTTTTAAAACAAATAATAAATTATTAATTGATATTCTTGTCTTAAAAATTTATGGTTCGGCCAAAAGACATATATAATGATAGGATTATCATTAATGAACCACTTGGGGTTCTCTTGGATGTATATATTATGTTTTTTAACCATATAATATAAAAATACAATGAGAGATAGTAAATGTCAAACTACTTAACTAAAAGTAAAATATAAATGATATGGTTAATATAGTGACCTAGACATGTATAAAAACCCTTATTTTAGAGTATTTCGACCCTTACACACATTATCTTCTAAATAAATCAAATTTTAGCCATTATAAATTGAATATTACATTATTATAAAATAATATGATAAGTTTTTTCTAAGGTGCCTCTCACACCTCTTATAAAGGGTACTCACCCATATCTCAAATTCACACCTCCAAAGACATTTGGATCAGCCATATCCTTCCAAAATACCCTATTAACTGTTCTCCATTCATCCTAGACTCCTTACTTTAGTCGGAAATCCAACCTAATGAGACTTTTTGATCATATCAAAAGGAAGAACCCAAAGAAGAGGTAAATATCTCACCACCTAATTCAAGTTCCTTTCTTCTTCCACTTACTCCTTCTTTGTTGTTTCCTTTTTAAAATAATTAATCAAGTATTTTATATATACTTTGATGTCATTATAAAAATTTTAAAAATATATTAGTTATTTTATCCATCCAATGAATGAAAAAGTCACCACGTGCGTACGTACGACTTTCCGTCTTCACGTCGTGGTGTAATTTGTTATTCAAACATTTCTTCATTTGGATGGGTATAATAATAAGTATAAATTATATAAATAATAAATATAAAATTATTATGATTATGTATATATGATATAATATCCAATTATATATGATTTTAATATCAAAAAAATGATATTATCGCTTATGCGTACGTACAAACAAATGTCTCCATGCACGCGATAAGATTCATTTTCCATGATTAACCATTTAAGTACGTTTATAAAGAATATATAACAAATATTCAAGAAATATATTACATAATAATCATACTGGATTTATGTACATATATTTTTCATTTACTTAATTCCATTCAATTCGATAAGGAAATGAAAACGGCCTTCATGTGTACGTACGACC
This sequence comes from Viscum album, assembly GCA_963277665.1. Classification (NCBI taxonomy): domain Eukaryota; kingdom Viridiplantae; phylum Streptophyta; class Magnoliopsida; order Santalales; family Viscaceae; genus Viscum; species Viscum album. The sequence continues at coordinate 560,849,479 of OY728138.1, forward strand.
TATAGTCTCCATGAATGGTGTATTTCCTTCCATTTATTGATCTATCATATATATTTATATTAAAATATATATTATATATAAATAAATTTTTACAATATGGAATTATGTAAATAAGTATATAAGTAATAATATCTGGAACAACATGTTGAAACAGGTACGATAAATGAAACGATTTTACCCAAAACGTTGCTTTAACATGGAATTTAAAAAAGAGAGGGTAATATAAAGTCATAAGTGAATGATATATGATATCATAAATATTAATATGGTTAGGTTACAAGTTAATAATATGTTTAAACCCAGTATACCGGAGTTTCAGATACATACATATGAAATTGGACCTATGGTAAGTGATAATTATTCCAATCTCGTTCTTATCTGATATTGTTTATTTGTAAGTATTTACTAGGGTTATTTTTATCATACATGTCAATTTTTTCTCAATATTTTTTCATAAAATGTTTAATATTCTTCCATGTACGTTAAAATTCATTTTTACCCTTTTATTACTTTTACTACATGCTATGGAAGGAATCTTTATTTTGCCTACCATACGAGGAACCTTTTGACTTTTCCGGAAAAAGTACGAGGAGAATGTTTTTTATCATATACGGCATGAATGGATTTGTATGGATTCATAACACCTTATTTTCATGAATCTTAATTTACAAGATTTAATGATTATTTTACAAAAAACATTAATTTCTTTTAAAATTTCATGGAAATTTGTGAAAAGAAAATGATTTTGATGAAGTAATGATGTTTTCCTCAAGAATTATTTTCATGTGTTTTGTCAAAACTATTTTCCATTTAAGATGACATTATTTAGTATTATTATGTTTCAAGTATAATTCCTCCATTATTTACATGGTTTAATTCTTCTTATGATGAAATTATTTCCATTTGATTTATATGGATTATGTTATGATGTGATTATGTTTATGAAACCAATTTATTTTGCGAGTAATGATGAATGAATTATTTTAATTTTGTGGCACACGTAAGAATGATTTAATTATGAAATTAGTGGGACCTTTATGTCCATACAATTAATTGGTTAAATATTTATATCTCATGAGATAGACATGGTCGACATGACAAGTGAATCAGGTTAAGTAATACAGGACTGGAACGAAATGTAAACCCGGTTCAGTAATGGACTTTGTCCACTATGTTGGTCTTGGAAGCAAAGCCTTGGATAATATAGAAATAATAACATGTTCTTAATGGATTCCAAAATTATATGTTTTATTCCCATGCTATTTTATCATGATTAATATTCCTTTATGATCTATGCCTTACGTACTGCCAATATTTATTTCACAACTCGAGATCTTGATGTTTAATCATTATATTCATGTTTTTATGTTCAAATGTATATGGTTTATTTTATTTTCTCCATGCCTGCCATTACTGAGAATTTTATCTCACCCTTTATATGTTTTCTTTTTCCCCTGGATATAAAGAATGTTTTTAGGTAAGAAAAAAAAGTGGATGATCATTATGGGAGATGTTGAAGATCTTTCACCATGATTAGAAGATTATGTTCTGAGTTCCCAAAGACACAAAACTATTACAGTCCATGAGTGTCATTTTTTTATGTATAAAGTATTTTGAAAAATTAATTTAATGTCCATGTACATCATGATTGGGTCTCTACAAGGAAGATTCCATTGTTTCGTTATTTTTGAGATATATAAATACAAAGTTATTATGTTACATAGTTCTTGTTCATAGGTTGGTTATCAATGTTATGACAGTTACTTATCATGTTAGTGACCATGATGGGATTATATATTCTTCTCTTGGTCTTTTAATTCAATTCACTTCTATCAAGATAAGGTCATAGAGATTCACACTCAATAGGGTATTAAAAAATTTACCATGTTCTAGAGAATTGGTAAATAGGACATGGTGGGCCTCTCCATGGTGTCTGTGGTTTGCCCATGCAATTTATCAAAATTTAATTCATTGTTATTTGAGTGAAAATCAATTTGGATGGATTTATTAATTAAAAATAATCCTGAGGTATTTAGTTAGTATTAGAAAAATATTATACGATTGAATATTGTTTTGATATTAAAAACTAATTTAACATTAGAGGGAAGTACGAGTCATGTTATATGAATATGTTTTATCATGTAATATATATATATATATATATATATTATAGTTATGTGATAAAATATAAATTATATTTATGAAACAATTTTGTTAATCATAATTATATATTGATTGTTTATTTTTGTGGTGATTTAATTTCTGGGGTCGGGGAACCCAATATGGGTATTTATTACACCAACTGTATAATAATCGAGAGATAGGATCATTCTAATGGATAATAATTCAATGAAAATGTAATATTATATTTAATCCCATATTATTATGATAGAGAGTATATCTATGAGAAACTAATTCAAGGCACATTCGATGGATCATAGGCATGGGATCATGGTGATTTTCGAAGCATTAAAGAGATTTTCGAAGCTCCACACTAATAAAAATAATCCAATGAAAAAAGTGGGAATATAATATTAAATCTTAGAATGAATATATAGAGGGTTTCAGATTCAGATCTTATGTATTTATCTAGTGAGTATCTATAGTCTAATGATCTACTAAATCGAATGAGTTACTCGTTTAATTATTTTTTTGTAGTACATTTAATTCATTAGAGATCCACGAGACCTTAATGGGGAACATATTTCCAAAGACACCATGTTCCATCATCGAAGACATGAATATTGTTAAATTTATGACCCACCGGCTTTGTCTAAGAACTCTGGTACCATCATCTCCTATAAATCCCCCCTTCTGTAGCTTCTTTCTACTACACATCCTGTCTAATCAACAACAATGTATCCAAATAAATCAATGTTTCGTAAGATATCATACCTGATTTTAAAATATGTTATTCTTTTTAAGTATCATTGTATATATTTTCTATACAATATAAGTGATTCTATTCGATAAATTTGGAACAAATCGCATAAGGTAAAATCATACACAATATCTAGTCTTGATGTAGTTAGATACATAAAACATCCAATCAGCTTTTGAAACTCTTTATTGTCAACATCCATTCCTTCTCCATCTTTACAAAACATAAATGCCACTAAAATTGGTGTGTTATCATCTTTTTAATTACCCATTAGAAGCATATTATGATGGATCTTTATCATTATTTTCTTTTTAATGAAAAATTTATTTCTTCTTCTATGAGATTTATATCCACAAAAGGTGTTTCATTTCACCAAGAATGGAAAATTCAAAAAACATCATTGTTTCTATAGAAAAATATGAAAATGAACTTTTATAATTACCAAAAAAACATAATTTAATAGAAATTGACAGTAAAATTGAGGGAAATCCCTAGACAATATGAGGTATGGATTACAATCAACTCTTACATTCTTAATATATTTTTTTCTTTAAAAGGTGAATCATTTTGAATAACATTACCTTCAAGATTTATTTACACCGTACAAGTGTTTATTAAATAATTAAAAATATGATTAATCCTTCCCATTGATAAAACCACATCTGTTTTAAATTTAATCTTATTAATCAAGATCTCCATAACGAAAGGTTTACTAAACTATCATCAGAAAAATTATATGAAATTGTTGTCAAGTAATTGAAATAATGACACTAATTGTTTATAAACAATCCAATAGATAATGTTTCCCATAAAAATAAATACCTCCAATCTATGTCAAACCATTTCAATGATATATTAATTTCTTTCTTATTACTTCACCATCATCATTCAATTTTTTTTTTCAAAACTCTCACTTTATAACTATATCATTTTTATAATTTTTTATGTACAAGTTCTGAGGTATAATTTTTCTCTAAAAAATCCAACTCTACATTAATAAAATGAATCATTTCATGTATCTAAAATTCTCTATTAACACTTATTGGTTTAAATATTTACTGTAATGAATTATGGGTAATAGTTCTTTTTTATTCCTGTTTGATGCTTTTGATTTTGATCACCAGAAATATTTTAAATGTCAACCTATTTTCTCAACCTAAGATGACATGTATGATGTTCTTCTTCACCATGTGAAATATTTGTGTATGATTCTTCAATATTAAAGGAATCACCATTTTTAGAAATCATTTTATATTTCTCATCAACCACACTTTTGTATTATTCATCGTCCTCATCAACATGTTTTTGTAAAAAAATCATCCACATATTTTTCAAGATCTTATAAATCAAATGAATAAACTACTATTAAGGTTTATATATTGAAATCTCTATACATATCATAGACAAGAAAAATTCCATCTTCATATATTATATTAACGATTAAAATATGTCCACCTTTGTTCATTATGATGCATGAACTCCCAAAAACTCATTAGAATTTGAATCATGGAGTTTTCTTATTAAACATTCCATGAGAAGTGATATATAACAGGGCCTATAGAAACATTGACTATAAATATAAACTACTGAGATAATGTATTTCCTCAAGAAATAGGGATAAATACCATGTTTAATCAACATTGTGAGTCCCAACACAACTAAACCGATATCCCCCTTCCAAAACAATATTTTTTGGTGTGTAGGAATACTGAACAATTTCTAAATTCCATGTTTTTTAAGATAAATTATGATGTATTAATTCATGTATTCAAAAAATTTATCAGTTATAAACTTCTTCAAAAAACACCCATGTACATTTTCAGATCTTCTCATAGAACACTTATATATATTTATAGATTCATATATATGAATCCAATATATATTAAATGAATTTTTAGTAAAATCATCGATGAAGGAAATTATGTAATTATATATGAAATTTGATTCATTCTTCATTATCCTACAAATATTTGAATGAATTAGTTCTAATGGATGATATCAATGAATATAAACATTCTTAGGCACAATATTTCTAAAAATCCATTTATAAATAATTGAAGAATTCCAATGTATTTTTCTTGTCAAACCAGGATCATCATAGACACTATCTCACTTTGATAACATGATCATTTTTCAGTAACACGTATGTCCCATACTTTTATTCCACAACTTATTTTCTTATATTATACTTAGGTAACATGAATTCTATAGTTAGCCAATAAGAAATAAGTTTCTTTTTATGTTTTCCATTTGTAAAAACATTTCCACCATTAAATCTTTTCATGAAAATTACATATTTTCTAAAAAAATGTTATTTAATTAACCATAATGTTGTGAAACAATAATTATGTTGTGTTTCAATCCATTAATAATAAATTCATTATTAAATTCCAATTTTTGTTCTCCAATAATAGAATATCCACAAAAATTGATTATGAGATATTAATCATTGAAAAATATTATTGTATCATATTTAAAATCTTATAAATACATCAATAGCATAAAATATCATTTCATATGTCAGAAAACTCACTAAAAAATCATGGGGTTGTTCACAATTTTCCCCATTATAGTTTTTGAAAAACAAGATATTTTTCTCTTCTAATATCTTCATTCACATCCCTCTTTTTAAAATTTATAGAAACATGTTTTTTCCATAAAAAAACCCCATGCACCCATTATAAAGATGTTTAGATAGTTCAGTCCATTAAAATAATTTCTAGAGGTTTGGAGATATTTTCATCAATTATAACAACTTTCTATGAATCTTTCCTTTGAGGGGATTGAATCCCCCTCAGAATATTAATTTGGTAACTGATGGGATATTTTTAATTTTTTCATCAAACAAAAAACTATTTTCTGAATAACCAAATGCACCATAATGATATCAGATTCAATAGAAATAAAATTTTCCTCTATAACTTCTATATTGAATATAATTATAAACATGGTTGTCAGTAACTTTATAATCATTCACAGCAAAACATTGTTATGTTGCAAAAACCTGTTATCATTAGATATATTCTTCTTTAATTATAATTTATTTATATCATAATCAGAATAAGATGGGTATGAGAATATTCTTCAGACTCATAAATTTTAGAAACTTTAGAATTTTTAACATTTTTGGTTTTGGTAGCATTAATGTTTTCACTACTTTCTAATTCTTGGGATGATTTTAAATTTTGTTTCAAATTTTTTAATGAAACTCTTCTAAATCCATTAAAGGATCACACTTTCCATAAACTTCACCAATAATAGATATAGTGTTCTTGATTCATGTTTCTCCATTCGTCACTTTTGAAAATGATTCTTGAACAAATTATTATTATTCTTCATTTCCCATTATATTTAAATCTCAATGTTCATTATGATTCATTTATTTTTAAATAGATTTATTCATGAAATAAATATATTACAGGAAAATATATATCTCTTCAATTAAATATTTGTGGTTTTATATTTTAGATCTCTACTTCTATAACTACATGATTATATTTAATGTATTACAATATTTCGGAGAAATTATTTTAACTCTATATTCAGATTAAATTCAAAAGCAGTATCTTATTCTTTAGAATCACTACTTATGAAATATTCATCATCAACTATTAATAAAATGTAATATATCAAGAAACATTAAAAAACATTCAGTTTTCAACTTCACTAACTCTATCTCCATTATCTTTAAAAAAACGCTTTTCATTTTTTATAAGGTTAACATTTAATAATTTTTCTTGGAATATGAATTTTATTTGTAAATTTTTTTCTTCCTTAATCAGATTAGTCTTCAATCATCAAAATTATAATCTCCTTAATTCCCCTTTAATGTGAAATTTAGAAAAAATATCCCAAACAAACCACAGTCAAAAAATGTTTTGGTTATCATCCAATTGTATCTTCTTATACCTATTTTTTGGATTTCTAAAAAATAAGATTTTTTTTAATGATTTCTACTAACCTCATTTTTGGATACACTATCACCAACTTCTTAATCATTGAAAATAATTTTAGATATTCTTTTCTTAAAAAACATGAATTACATATCATGGTTTACTTTCTATTCATTTTTATAAATTATTCACATATCATGTTATATGTAATGAGAGTAATATGGTGTTCATTGAATTATAGAGTCTAATGGTCCATATCATCCAATGATGAAATTTCTTCATCAAACATATTAATAATAATCCCCAATATCTTTTCAAAAATATTTTAATCATTCGGATTCTCATATATACATCAAGTGGTTATTTATATTTCATTCACCCTTGTAAATAAGTCACAAATAGATTCAAACTCACACATTTTGATATCACCATACATCAACATCTCCATTTTTAACAAGGCTTTCTTCACAATTGTATTTCCTTAATAAATTTTTTTAAACATATAAAAGATATATTTAACATTATAAAATAGATTCACCCCATCAAATTCACATTCATAATTAGATGATAGAAATTATTTCTTATCTTTTCCTTTATTTTATAGATACTGTTTATCCATAGATGTAAGATTATAATTCAAAATAAGAAGACAAAATTCATCTTTAGCATCTTACAAAACACCATACCAAAGAGACGGGAGATATTGTAACATTCCAACATTCCATATATGATAGTTCATTTCTTCCTAGAAAATCCCCTACTATTCCCACAATATGAATTCTCCGAAACAATATCCCTTAAAAACATCACCAAATAGTAAATGAATGGAACATTAAATTAGATACCAATTAGAGATAAAAAACCTGGATTAATGCCTCATTTAGAGGGGTATCAGGTGAGTTATTGATATTTTTTCTTTTATTTTATGATAATTGTAGAATAACCTTCAGCTCATATTAAATATTTATCAATTTTTTGGAAATAAAACATGAACACATCTACATAAGAAAAAGCATATTACGAGTTCAGTTTTCAGTAAGAGTATCTATTCATTGTAATGGTTATAAAATAATCTAGTACCACACATTATATTAGAAAAAAATTTATTATTTAGATACAAAAAATAGAATTTACCCATATAGTTGTACATCACGATGATGAAAAAAAAATGAATATACTTCTTCAAGATTGAATGATTTAAAATAAGTTTTTCAACATGTTTAAAACCATTTAAAAGTAAACTCCAAATATGTAAATGTTATTATTTAAAAAATTATTGTTTAATTGAATCATCCCTTCCCTACATAGCAGAAGGTAAAAAAAAAATTTATGGACATTTTATGAATGCTAATCGAAATTTCTTACTCCAATTAATGAGTATAATTCTTTTGTACTGAAACATTTCTAAATTAAAATTTCAATAATCCTAACTCTATAAAAAACTATTAATTTATTGTGTAGAAATAGTTCTTAATTAATTCTCTATTTCACCAGAATGGTCAGTCCGATTTCTCAATCTGGTCTATAAAACACTGACTACTTTCTCTTTCTTTCATATCTTCTGTCCAGTGAAATTTCATCAATAAATTTTATTCGGAAACTATCTTCATCCAACTAAAAAATCATATCTCTCACTCTCTCCCACAAATTTAAAGTGTTATAGTATTTTTTTAAATTGACTTATATTTATACGTAACCCAGTTATTGAAAGTGTGGGAAAACAATTTTATTCGCTAACAAAAACAATTTACCAAAAATAGATTCATAATTTAATTTCAATATAAACATCTCAAATTTCAAGTATTATAAAAACATATTAATAATCCTTGATAATTATGAAATATTTTCATAAATACATCTTTATTGGAACATATAAATTTTTAATCATTGAAATAAATCTTCATTCAGATTAAAAATACATAAAACTGGTGACTTCCCATCACAATACTCCATACCAATAAAAAAATTGAAAGTATTCTTAAAAATGTTTTATTTAATCTTCTATGAGGTCTGAAATCCCACTACAATCTGTTATTATTATCTTCAGATCAGATCACATTTTCATCAATTGTTAAAAAAATTATCATACCTTTGAAAAACTACATCCAGTGTTGTCCATCAGCTGATGACTTATTTTTATCTTTATGAATCTAATTAATTACCCCTTGTTTCCCTCAATTTTATCATTTCAATATCATGTATAATGAATTTTGACCCAAATGAAACAAATAATGACTTTTTTCCTCTTATAAACTAAAAACAGAAAACATTTTATTATTGTAATTTATTGAATTTATCCATTGGTATGGAACATTAATTTTCATGGTTTAATTCTATAAAACAACCCTCTATAGATGCATAGGAGGTGAAAGGAAGACCTTGGTGAATCTTGTGGCATGTTTTATATCTATATAACAATATTTCATGAAAGTGTGGGATCTCACAATTTTTCTGAAACTGTACAACCTATGGCGCACAACCATTCAACATATTGAAAAAAAAGGATAGTGAGATTCATCATTTTTTCACATGGTTAGTAAAACATTGTTCATAACCATTCATGGTTACCAATTAAAGAAGAAACATTTTCATGGTTAGTACACTCTTTGGCTAATTTGTGCAACAAAATTCAGTGTAGTATAAATTTAGGGTGAAATACCCATTTTCACCTCATTAATGTTTATACTCATATTTTTTCTCAACCAATTCTTAATTTTTTCTACCCCCTTATAGAACACAAATCAACTCTCTCTCCCCTAATAGTTATTTGTTTTTTCTTCCTCAAATATCATCTACTTCCTTCACCATAATAAGTTATAGACTCTTCTCTGTATGATATATCTTCTATAATCTTATATTATTTTGTTTCTCCGGGATCTATTCCATTATTGTTGTATGGAAATTGTTTCCCCTATTTGGGGTTTTTTAAATATTTATATTTCTTCAATTTTAGGTTTAATCAAATGTTTTTATTTTATGTGTGTTTTACCTGGACGTTGTGTTAAGGTGTCTACTCTTTTTTCCATCATTTTTGTCACATTTTAATATCATGTCATCTTGATTCTAATTTTACCCTTCCAATAAAGTTTGGTTATTTCATATTTAATTTAATAGAATAGATTACTCTGTATGTAGTGAAGATTTCTATGGGAAACCCATTCAAGTGGTGTTTCATATGCATTTGGACACCCACATGGAGTCTCTTTATTAATGGACAAAATATTTTATTTTTTTCTATTGTAATTCACCATGTGTGTGTGAAAACATTCATGATATATAAAATTGATATATTATTTTATATTGAATTATGAACCAAAATTTGTACCCCTTGGTAATGCCTATTCATAGTTAAAATTTTCTGATCCATATGTCATTCTATATTTCATGGAATACATTAAGATTCTTCTAATATCATGTTATATATGTCTAATTCCTCATGAAATATTTATTTCCTTGTTTATTGATATATAAATTTATTTATTTTTTGTTATTCATGGTTCTTTGAGATCTATTCCTCATCTGTGCTTAATGCATTATGATTCTAATAGTCATAATTCACTATTTATTTTTCCTTGTTTTGTGTTTATGGGTTAAACTATTCACTTGGTTTGAATGGTATTCTATTCATTTTAATGATTGATAGTTTGAGGTTTTGATATTTCTTTACTAAAATATGGTATGAGGAATTAATATGCTATGTGATACTGGTTATATATTATTGTATGTTTTCAATTCTTAAGTAAGGTCATAGGATTGAAGTTGTGTAGTGTTAATAATGACATACAGTTTTTAAATGCTTTGTTTTGTGTTAATTTCCATGATCCATATTTATGTAATTAATTGTATCCTTTATATAGATTAATAGAATTATATTTTTTTAATTCCCTTTATTACATGAGATGATTACAGAATGTATTATAAATTTAAATTCTTTTTCTGGATTATATTCCTTACATGATGTTCCGTACTTGAAACAGGAAAGGAGAGAACCTGGGACCAGTATTAAGGACACCATGGATGGACCCACCATGATTAATAGGTTGCGACACGAGGTTCTAGGAGTGATATTTTTCTTAACATAAAAGGGATTCCTATGAAGTTTTTTATACATGTGACTGACAGGGGTTCCCTATGGGAGAAACCGATGGATATACCATTTGGAAATATGGTTATTCCACACCTCGAGTGATACCCGGTCCCCACTATGTGATACATGGTATTAACTTCGATTCATCACCCCTGAGTGATACAAGGGGCATCATATGGATTTTGTGGATGGGATGGGTAGTATTGGGATATATTGGATGTTCCATAGTGACACTGTGGATTCTTCTTAGATCACCTCAGATGGGCTCTATCTCCACATTGAGATTTGAAAATTTTGAATGATTGATTGATTACTCCTAAGATATGATTTTATTATTATTATTATCCAAATTTTCAATCATTTTATACATCTTGTTTATATTTTTACATCCTTATGTGATGACATAGTAATTATACACAAAGCCAGAAAAAATCAGGGGGTATGTTTTTCTAGTTTCTTTGATTCATTTTGACATCATATATGTAATATGAGTATGGTTATGAAATTGTGACTTTTATCCTTTACCATACTATAACACTTATAATGTAATATGTGAATTAGACCCCAACCCAAAGCACATGCTTGGTGGATTTCCTTCAATGATTTCCTTTTTTAATTCATATATTATATAAATGTAACATTCTGTGTATTGATATTATTTTTCATTCAAGCAGCATAAGAATATGTAGGTAGTATGAGATGGGTGTCCATTTGGGAAAAGGACCATGTTGTTACATGTTTTTTTATTTACATCTGCACAATATTTATATCTGAATAATTTTCCCTTATTTACACCATAAAATGGAAGGCCTTGAAATAGTGGGTTCCATCCTATTGTTATTTATATCTCAAACACTGTTTGGGAACCATTTGGTACAAGATATGAATTTTTGATCACATGATCAGATAAAGGGATGTAGGCTACCTAAGATGGATGATTTCTCGCTTAATTAGGATGGAGCATTGGGGTAGAGGAATGGGCCTATTTTCAAGACCCTATAGTGGAATGATTTGTATCTTTTTAGTTTTTGGTAACATGTAATATATTCTTGTACTCGAGATCCATTGAACATGGATTTTATCATGTAGACTTGTGTCATGTTATCATCATCATTTTTATATATAATTGTTACTGATTTTTAGGTTGTTTACTTCTATATCATGAGTTTTTCATTTACTTCAACTATTATCTGCATTCCTATACTTCTTCCATTATTAGTCATTATTTTAATGGTTGTGAATAGTCAAATATGATGGAATAATCTCCTTGTGGACACACCATTGGCCATCTCTTTGAGCCAACATCATCTAGAATTGAAGGATACATGCATGATGTCTTGTGGCCCCAATATTACAAGATTTATGAGTGGTATCTGGGGAGGGATGTTAAAAATTTATATCAAAACATTTATTTTGGTTTGTCTTACTATTTGGGTATAGATAGGATACTAGTGCTTTGGGATTTGGATTTGAGACTCTTCTTGGACATGGCTAAACCATGTATAGGGGAAACCCAAATTTCTAGGGTTGGGAATTGTAGTTATTGATTTTTATATTTATAGTTAATACAACCTCACCATTTTGTGAAAAACTTGTCTTATACGGCTATTGATATAGTTATTATTAAAATGATGAATTTTTTCATCAGATAAATAACCTAAGGGAATTTCAATACATGTGTCATACTATGAACCATTTGAAATGAATTTTTATTAATATATTCATGCCACATCTACCTTAATTTTTCATCTTCTTATTGCATGAAACTTGTTTCCCTAGATGTTATATCTTTGAGTACATATTTTTTACAAAATATTGAATTGTGATTGTATGACTTTCAAGAGCATGATATAAATTTGATTAAACAGAAATAAAATTTAAATTTATAAGGTGTATGGGGCCTTATAAATTTGAATTGTGATCTACTTAATTAAATCTATTTATTAAGGATTAAAATTATCAAATTAATCAATGTTAATTACAAATTTTAAATAGAAATATGATGATTTTAATCGTAAGAGAATGTATTGGTTTTTGTTAAGTGGATTCAAATTTCAATTCATATGGTGTATGCAAACTTATAAATTAGAAAAGTGATCCCCTATGTTTAGATAATTGAAATGAATTTAAATACATAAATGGATCAAGGTGAAATTTCATTTATTAATATTAGTGAGAGACCATGGCATTGATATTTACTTGGGTAATGGGTTGTAGTCCGAGTCTCTTATAATCCTCTTGGGGTCGTTCATTTTCATCTAGACCTAGCTATATGGGCTAGTTGTTCGATTGTTTGGATCACATGACAGCATTGTACCTACCCTCTTTATTGGTTTTTTATCTGCATTGTCATGTTTAGGAAGGCCTTCCACATACCATTTATTATTTATTTGTTTATCATCATTCCTTACCTATTATGGAAATCATGTATAAGGCATGAACATAAAAATTTTATAGCTATTCAACCGCAAAATCCTTATGCTAGATTCCAAAAGAGAGGTGGTTATCACACGTGAGAGGTGGTGGACCCTAATCCACCCATTATACCTCCTATAGTGCCTCCTGAGACACCTCATGTTGGAATTCCACTGATAACGAATGATCAGTTTGGGGTTTATCTTCTCATGTATATCTAGTAAATTCAGGGTGTCCCTGGGCCTACCGTGGCTATGGAAGAGGGTACTGAAGACATTCAAAAACAACATACTCCCACATTCTTACACGGTGGAGGACCTCATGCTGTAGAGTCTTGTATAGAAGCTATGGTGTGTGTCATTGATCATATTGTGTTTCCTCAAGAGTGGTGCTTCATGCTTTCCACCTACATGATTCATGACTCTACAATGAATTGGTGGGATATTCTTTCTCTATCATGACATTACTGATACATGGTTTAGTAAAACATCAAGTTGGATTTCTTTGACTATTTCCTTCTTCACACCATGATAGAAGATCGATCCAGGGTGTTCCTGCATCTTCAGTATGGATATTTTACAGTGCATGAGTATTATACTAGTTTCACAAAGCTTCAATGTTTTTCTCCATCCCTGACTATTGAGGAATTTACCACATTAGGCTGTTTTTAGGATGATCTTAGCCATGTTTTCTGATCAAATGAGAAGGTCTATCAGTTAAGTACCATTACAAATATTTTAAACCAATATATAATTTTTTAATATAGTCTCATAGATTTTTGTAGTCTTAGATATGTCAATATTATTCTACATTAGGATAATAGTTCTTTTGGTAGTAGTAAATTTCATTTCAAGGGTGCACATGGGGGAGTTTTCAAACTAGTGACAAATGTAGATTCTATAGTATTTCACCAATGTGGTAGCGAAGGACATAATAAACCCATGTTCACTAAGAACTAAATCTAATTCCATGATTATAGAAGGATGGGTCATATTCAATGCAGATGACATTATTATATTCCAATATCCAGTGACAAGGGTTCTACATTGGAACCTATGTGAGGAATGGGATATGTGACTCTAGATGCAACTATTAGTTGGACTTATACTAGTTGTTCAGGCCAAGGTGGAAACAGTCATGGAGGAATCAATCATGCCCTAGATAATTAGTTTTAAAAGTGTGGATCTACTCATGAAATTCTAGCAACACCTCGAGGGCACGATTTACGACATATAAGTGTTGTGAATCTAGCACTATATGGGAAGAGTCCACAAGAAATATATAGTTATAAGTAATGCCAATGAAACTAGTTTGTCATTTTATTCTATTATTATGTGGTATTTTTCTTCGATCCCTTTTTGTACCAGTATTTTAATTCATTCATGTGTTTTCATGAGTTTATCCTTGAAACGAAACATGAGTGTTCCCTTTCCCCCTTCCTTCCTAAGGATGGATTTAAGAATAGGACCCTAATATAGTGACATTTTATTGGTATGATCCCATTTTAGGACAATTAATTTCCTTTTGTTAGGGTATATACATTTTAGTTTGTGACCTTGTTCTTTTGAAACACTTTTCAATTGATTGTGAGAAACCACTCTTGTGTGGTACGATTTGGGTTCCATAGTTTAGTGATAGAATACTAATTCTATAAAGATACCCTTGATTATATTATTGGTCATGTGTTTTTTTCTTTTCTCTAATTGTGATAATTTTTAAAGGAACAACTATTTAGGGATGGACATTCAAAAATAATTTTTTACCACTTAGTAGGTCATGTGATCATTCCTTTAATATATTTTTGGTGTATAATGACTCGCGACATCGTTAGATTGTTCCACAATAATATAAGTAATGTGTCACATTGATTAATTTATGATTTCGTACATAATATATGTTCATTAAAATGTATAATAAGCCCATGGATATTATCAAGGATGTTTTTTCTATTCTTGTAATCACAGGGTAGTATGCATCAATATACATTGTGCATTTCATCCTATTAAATTGTGCATAGAACTGATTGAGTTATGTTTTTTCCATTTAATATATAGTCAAGGAAACTCCAAAGGTAGAGACTGATGTGAAGAATATGGGTAAATGTATAATTGCATCACAAGGGACACAACCAATAGGATCATTAAAAATGGTTAGAAGTTCCTTCATTTTTATTTGTTATGGTTGGTTAATAATTTATAGAACTCTTTCCTATAATATGGAAAAAAGTGTCTAAGATCCCATTCAGAGATCGTTAAAACCCCATTATTTTACTCTAGGATACAATGAAACTGTGTATACAATCTTGGAATAATTTGAGTATACTAGGAGATCATTGGCGTTATACCATTCTAATGTTTTGAAATCTATTTGGATTGTTCTATTGGTTTTGATAATAGTCACTCTCTGAAAGTGTTGTTGTTTTAGAGGACAGTTTTATTCTGAATGACACCTATGTTCTGAAGTATAATGTATATATATGAACTCATCGACATCAAATTATTTATTTTTTACATGTATTCCATGATTCATATATTTTGGATTCAGTCAACATTATTCATGTTGGATGTTCGTATTTTACTGATGCATTTCTTGTAATCTCCAAATGAGGTATTTCTTAGATGATATCCTTAGATTCATGTTTTTAACTATGACGTTATCAAAAAATTCTATTGGACTCTGAAGGGGTGTTTTAACGTAATTAATCCATATTTTTTGGATGGATAGTCATTCCATGATTGAGATGTGGTACAATTGTAAAATGAAAATTTTGGATTTAGGTTCACTAGAAGAAGGATATAGGTCTTACTTTGTGTACTCAAATAATTAATAAGGTTCCTTTAACTAAAGTCCCATGATCATTCTTTTAAAATATATTAGACGTAAATGATAACTTCCTCATGGAACCATTAACAGGGATGACACAACATAAATTACACTCTCTCTTATTTGTGTGATCAGTGGAGGACCACATGATAGATGATTATTGGATATGAATTGTTTTTTGGATGGTTAAAAATTTAATACAGTCACTAGAGTGATAATTCATGACTAAAGTATGTTAGGATATGTTCTATTTATTTTCCCAAGGCTTCTTAGGGGAAAAATGTTCCTAGGTCCATAGATTCTAAAATACCAACATTATCCAATGTTAGGAAGTGTTACAATGTTAGGTTTGATTCCGTAAAAATTGTGTTGAAATGATAACTAAGATTTTAATTGAGGTCATTTGGGTTTATGGGGAATTTTTGAAGACTAAAACACCAAAAATGGGGAAAACAGGATGGGTCGCATGGTTTTCTAAAACATTACGCTCGATGGTGCATGAATGTACACCATGTTACAGACCTGGTATAGTGGGAATCTTCATGGTTTGTGTGTGGTTATTCAAACCATATGCATAACCATGTATTGAAACCTATTGGTGAAGATCCATGCAAACAGTTGGCACTCAATTTTTCCAAGACGTGTGGTCAAACCGTGTGTAGTGTAAATTTCGGGTGAAATTCCCCACTTACACCTCATTAATGGTTAATAACTTTTATTTTATTTCCACCCTCTATTCCAATTGTTTTCTCTTCCCTCTAGGAAACAAAATCCCCCACCTACTCTGAGGGGGTTTTTATGTTTATTTTAAAAATATGATTAGTTTCCTTCACCATCATAAGCTACAGGCTCCTCTTGATATGATCTTCCTTTGGAACTCCTCTATTACATTTTATCTCTATGACTTATTGTGAAATTTTGGTGAAATAGAAGTTTTACTTTTTTGTGGGTATTTTTAAATCGTATGATATTTTCCATTTTAGGTTAAATCAAAAGTTGTTACTGGATATGTGGAGTACCACAAAATTGAGGTAGGGTGCCTACTCATTTCACATCACTTTTTTCGCTTTTTGATATCATTCTATTGTGTCACTAACTGTACCCTTCTGGTGAATGGTTTTTATTGGTATTAAATTATGTAGAATTGTTTTTCAGGTTCATAGTGACCAATTGGTAGGTAGAACCCCACTAATGTTGTGTTCCATATGCCTTTGGGCACCCCTTTATGTGTGCCTTAATGGATGGCCTAAATTGTTTATTTCCATGAGTTGTAATTCCCCACGAGTGTGTGTTTGGAACCTTGGACTAATGACTTAAATTGGAAAATTGTTTTATTCTAAATGGTGATCCATAGCTTTGGCGTCTTGGGAATTCCTATGTGTTGTTATAATTTCTTGATCCTTGTTTGATTTGATATTCGATTATCATGCTTGAAGTTCCTTTTAACGTAACATTCCTTATGTCTAATTAATCAAGAATGTATTTATTTCCTTGTTTATTTTTATTTTTAAAGGATTTTTTATGATATTACAAGGTCATTTATCACCACACCTCATATTGTGTATTGTTCATTATATTAACATAATCATGTTATAATATGTGCCTTTCCCTATCGAGTTTTTTTTAATTAAACCATTCACATGTTTGAATGTAATTATATGAATTTTCAAACTTGATATCTTGAAGTTCTAAGATGTCATTAATGGAATATGGTATGATTCATGAAATGATCATGTTCTATTGGTTATATATTCTTGCCTATATTCCATGATTGGTTACGCTTGTTATCATGAAATTTTGTAGTTCTAATGATGACATGTAATTATTAAATTCTGTTATTTGTGTTAATTACATGGTGCTATGTTGATGGACTGAATTTAATAAATTTTATATCATAGTCGCTTGTTATTTGTACATTTCCATTCTGGAATAAGATGTTAGTAAAACATATATCAATTAAAAATGATTTTCCATTAGTATATTCCTTTCTTGATTTCTCTCACTTGATATAAGATGATAGGGATCGTGTGACCTGAATTAAGGACTCCACTGATGGACTCAATATTCTCGGTTATTTAAGACTTCACTTATTTGGAGAAATGATGTGGATTTCCAAGAAAGGGATTCCCAGGTATGTTCTTATACTTGTGAGTTGCTATAAATCACCATTGTAGCATCTAAGTATGGGACTATTTGGAAAGTTGTTTATTCCATGCCTCATGAGATACTTGGCCCCCTATGTGAGACACATGGTGTGCACTCAGAGTGACCATATCCGAAAGACCAAAGGTATGTATTATGGGTTTCAATGGATGGGTTTAGTTGTAATGGGTTATATTGGATGTTCCATAGCGACCCTTGGGATTATTTTTTGATCAACATGGATGAGATCAGACTCCAATTCAATATTTTATAGATTTTATTGATTGATTGATTTTTCCTACGAGATGATTTAATTATTGTTATGACACCATTGTGCTATCTATTGATGTTTCTAGTTTATATTTATGAATACTTATGTTATGACCTGGTTATGGGAACCCAAGACAGTGAAAAATATTGGGGGTATGTTTTTGTAGTTTCCATATTTTATTGGAAAAATTATATGTTTCTGATCTTTCTTATGAAATTTTGATGATTGTTCCTTTTCATACTATAATAGTTTAATGATAGAATTTAAATTATACCCCAAGACAAAGAACATTTTTGGGGGATTTACTTCAAGTTATTCCTTGGTTACATCGCCTTCTATATACATGTATCATACCAAGTACATGTATTTTTTTAGTACATGTGGAATATGTTGAAGAAGTTGGTCTAGGACTTGTGTCTATTTGAGAACTGGGACCGATTTGGTACATTTATATTTATTTAATACCCTAAAATCATTACTGTTGTCCCACTATCTCTTATTTACAACATAAAATGAAATAGTCTAAACATTGTGGATGTTGGCCTACTAATATTTATATCTCACACCCTACAGAGGATACGTCTTGTACCCATGTATAATTCTAACAGTAGGTTAGGATAAGGGAATGTTTTTTGCCTCCCAATATCAATTTCTTGCTATTTTAGCATGGAGATTTCCTATAGAGGACCGAGGCAATGATCGGGATGATGTAGTGTAATTTTTTCCCTTATTTTATTTTAATAGCATGTAGTATATGGTTGTACCCATGCTCTCCTACATATCCATATATTCATTTCATTATTTTTAGTGATAAAAAGATATACTTTATAAGTGATTTTTTTATCCTTGATAAATGGTAAAATTTATCATCATTTATTACTCTAACTCAAAAATAGGGCCCTTAATAACTCTAAAAAATCACACTTTAACAGTTATATGTATGCATTATTTAATTACCCCCATTATTCATTCTATATAAAAACCTTGATAAATGCCCCTTTTATTAGTGAAAGATAAATTTACTAATAAATACCTCCATTATGAGGGGTTATTGGTAGAACTGATAAAGGGGGACCTTTATTAGTACTTATTTACTTTTGAAGATAAAATTTAGGTCTTTTAACGGTTCCTTGGTTAACATTGCATTTTTATTATTGATAATGCTAATTTATAGTTCAATTAAAGATTGAAGAACAGAACTGGTTGCTCTAGCCTCTCTCTCTCTCTCATGATGATGGATTAGCACTAATGTTGTAAGTTCTGCTCCCCCCTTTTGATCAGAGGGGGGAGTCTCATGAACTTTTTTCATGAGAAGGATAAATTTTTCTTTCTTTCATGAAATACTATATCCCATCCTCCCTTTCCAAGGATCTCGTGCTCTTTTCAAATCCCCAATCTTTCTCGGGATGCGCCTCAACTCTATCATTCCCCAAAAAAGCTCAATAGTGGCACAGATATTTGCATACTCTCTCTGGTGGCTCAGTTTTGTCATCATTATCCCTCAGTAGATGAGTTTGATCAATTAATCTTTTGTTCTAGGGAGTTATTGGAGGATTCATTTGTTGGTTTGGTTGAATGGAGAAACATCATGATCAGGTTTGGATCGGAGGAGGATTTGATCGCTACATGGTCTGAGGCCCCAAAAAGATGCAATGGATCATCCTTGTTCTGTTTTTATGGAACTTCGAGATTCACAAGTGGAACAATCCATAGAAAATTGTGACATGGGTCGGTCCTCTTGGTCATCCATTCTCCACTCAATGTCATTATATTTTATCTGTTATTGGGAATACGTTTTGAATATATCTATATTATTATCGGAAAACAGAGGTTCTGTGCCACCCCATCTGTCCACGAATCTGTGTCGAGGTTGATGCAGTAAGGTCTCCCATGAATTGGGTATCGACCACAGATGGAAAACATGTTCTGGTGGAAGCAAGAGGTCATATTCAAGTCATGGATTCAATACTATGTATCTTGACATCGATTCAGTCACCTGGAATCAGTCTATTATTATAGAAGTGTTGATGGGAGATCACAAGTGGTGGAGTCGATGGGCACAGGTGGATGTGATATCAATGTATTGACTTAGCCACTGGGGACAAACACCCCTATGGATTCTTTGATATGATGAAATTCTAGTTGTATTAGCAAATGGTTGACTGGGACCTCGTAGGGGGTGATAAATATGGGTATTAGTAGTTCTGGTTGCTTATGATTCATCCTTTCCAATTTTGAGTGATATGGCTGGGAGTATTTCTCCAAGGCATGATTCTCTAGATGTATTTCATGAGAAGGGTGTGTGAGGGTAGGTGAACTCTTTTGTACATGTAGTGGTTGATGAGAAACGTCAGGAAATTGTGGAGTAGTGGTTGATGCTGGTTGATCGTGCATGGGTGAATGTTTATGCCAATATTCTGAAGGAGGTGTACAGGAGGCCACAAAATCCAATGGTGAGTGAGGTTTTTGAGCATCTAAATTGTATTTTGGGTATTGAGGAGGGACCAACCATGGAAAATACTACGAGAAACTGACCCATAGAGCCAAATCATGTTAATGAGGAGACCATAGACTTTGTGATCTGTGAGGATCATGTAAGAACCCGGGCTTCACATGACTCAAGTGAATACGTTTCCCCATCACCCATGGGGGATCCGACTGATTTTTTAGGAAAGTTGGATGGTGAGGTTGATATCTATGGAGGCTTTAATATTACATTCCCTACATGAATCCTATTTCAATAACTAGATAATGTCGAGATCACTCTTGTAGAGGGGGGACCTCAAATGAATGATGGTTCTAGTATGTATCTTGTTTTCTCATCTCATAATGTAGTAACTTTACATAGAGAAATGAGGAAAGAGATGCATGGTGGTCATGATTTTGTGGAGCACCCATAATGTTTAGCAATGATTGATACTAATAGATAATATCATCGTGACAAATGAGCGAATGATGGTCACCAAAATGTGCATATCCCCAGAAAATGGGGGGATATCTCTGAGAATGACAAGGAAAATCATAGTGGCATGGTCAAATTTTTTATAGTGACATAGTTTAAGGTGGGAAGAAGATGGTGTCTGGAAATGAGGAATTTATGACATCCCAAACAAAAATAAGGTCTAGTAAAGACAATTCTTATATACCGAAGTCAGTATCTACCAGGTCTTCTATCTTGATGGAATGTGGGGTTGTCCCTGGTTTGAGAAAGGTTAATAAATCTTCTAAATAGTTTCTATCTATAAATCAATTGAATCTTAGAAAGAAGTATGCCAAAAAAATGAAGCCCAATAAAATATTAGTGTGGGAATGATCTACTATAAAGGAACCAAAAATCTTGGAAGTGGTGACGGGTAAGATATTTATGATTGTAGTTGTTATTTTAGGTTTTTTAATGATTGTTTTACTTTTATTTTATCTAAATAAATGGTCATAGGCTTTCTTCTGACATATATTTTCTAGGAATATAATGCTATTGAAAGTGATACTTTTATTAGGATGTATAGATATTAAAAGTTCAATCATTTATTGATATTACCTATACATAAGATACAAATCTAGGTCTATATGCTGTTACATAGGGTTGAAAATTATATTTTAATATTTTATTTACACATAAAAAAACTGTAACATAACAAATTAACTACACTAAGATAAATAAAAAACAAACCCCCTATAAATTTTGAACCAACTTATAAACTATTGTTTTTATATAGTAAAAATGTTATAGACTTACCACCTATTGACTAGTCAATATAAGAACATAAATAATTATTTAAATTATTTTGTTCTTTATTCCATTATTTATATAAATATGGATATCATTCCATGCCTTGAAAATGATTTTCTGAATCTTGTTTATTTATTTTGACAAGTAATTTCACTACTACTCATTTGTGTTACAAAATTTTATATTTATATAACTATATGAACTCTATAACCTCTTCACATAACATAATATTTTACATTTTCTAGAGGTAATCTATGTCATTTCATGAATTCTTGAAACTACCATGGTTTTCCATAAATGTGAGAGGAATACTGAAAGTTATAATTAAATGAATAAGTAATTTTTTCTCTTTATTCAACAATGTTGATCTTTTGATCCACCCACTAATTTTCTCTAATGTGTAGCCCTTATAATCAACGATAATTTTTTTAGGAAAATCCTATCATCACATACCTTTACCTAGTCATCTCTTTTATATTTACACAGTGATTTTCAATATATTTGTATGGTAGTGAGATATTCATTGAAATTTTTTATGGAAAACGAGCCATATGATCAACATGGATAGTAATTATCTCCTCATGTAATATGTATTCCACATCAACTTATCCATATTAATTCAACAAATTTTTATACAAGAATATAGATTCATTTTAGATCCCAAAATCATTACATTTTTTGTTAATGAATTGAAACAGCCACCTTTTTGAAATAAATTTAAACGTGGTACCCATTTTCTCCATGAGTTATATAATTTTTACATGAACATGTTTCAATGAAATTCTATCAACAATTTTCTAGTTATACACTTATATATGAGAAATATTCATATATCTATTTCACATTGTTTTGATGTTGATAATAATATGTTTATATTCTCATTATATTATAGACTGTTATGTTCCCTTTTTAATCATATGTGTGTTATTATTATAATTTGATATGGTAATATAATATTATTGTGTGAGGGAGAGTGTGGTTTTTCTGAGGATTTGAGTTCGATTTTTTTTATGATATATATTGCATATATTTAAATATTCAACAATAATTTTTTCAAAAAAATATCAAATATTTTAATGTCCCACAAACCGCAACCTCAATGTGAATTGAACAGAATGTGTTTTCATTAATATTATTGAAATAATTTGATTTCCACAAGTGGTTATTTAAAATTTATGTAAAATATATGGTTAGTAATAATGTGTGTGGTAATTGGGAACAAATTTAATAAAAAAATTATCATGAGTAGTAATATAGATAGAAATGTAGGTCACATGATTCATGATTTTAGATATATTATTTAGAATGATTTTGATTGTAAGAGAAATTACTATCTAAATCTAGGATTTGAATTGAATTACAATATTTTGTGAAAAAAATAATTGGAAACCTTCCACTACTATATATTTTTTTTATCCATTGTAAACCAGTATCACGGATAGGAAAACATTTGATAAAAGAATCCTTTTATCAATAAATTTTTATTGCACAAATAAAGGGTATATTTTATTATGTTGTTAAATTTATAACTGATAAAATTTACCCTTTATTAGTTTTTTATTGTAGTGCTATTAATGTGTACCACTTAGTAGGGATTGTTTTTACTATCAGAAAATCGTATATTTCATAAAAATTAAACATCCTTTGAAATCATATATAAATAAAAATATATTTATATAAATAATATATATTGAAAAAATAATAATAAAATTTATTAAAAATGATTTTTAAAAGACTAAATATGTTTTTACACCTAATATATAAGATATAATTTTTAAATATGAATATAAACTATATAAAAAAATATTAATAAATAATAATATAGTTATTATGGAGTAATTGTCATTTAATGAAAATATAGTGGAATATAAATTCAACAATTGATTGAATCATTTGAGAGATGAAAAAGAAATACATGAACATTAAACAACCTTAAATTTTTATTCATGTTTCTGTCAGGACTCTACAATATAACAGATGGATTTTTCTGAAGAGGTGAACATAGTGATGACTAGAAAAACCCCATTCACTATTTTTGAGGGAAAAAAGCTCAAATGTCATCTATAATTGTGTATATAGTTGGGATACACAAATTTGTTAATATATAATCGGATTTATGCTTCCTTTAAGAAGTAATTATTGTTGTTTTCTATGCGGACAGAATTTATTCTCAGACCATACATTCATATAAATATTATTTTTTTGATATTTTATCATTTTTCATGTTGAGGATTTTTTTATAATTAAATATATTCATATTTTGTTATATTATAATATTTTAGATCCATTATAAAAATAAATATTAAAATGTCTCTACAAAAAAAATGTATTTTTAAATATATAAACTATATGGAAATAAATATTAATTATTCATTTTTTATACTATATATTCTTATTCATTTAATTTATCTTATAAAAATAGATTTAATATATATATATATACATATAGTAGTAATTATTATATTAATAAGTTTGTGTTGACAAAAAAGTTATATATTTATGTGTATATTTTAATATATATATATATACACACACATATGTAACTATTTGTGGCTATTTGTGAAAAATATAAATGTGCACATTTGTGCATGTAAATATGTGTGAATGAGTTTGTGTATCAATAATTGTTTAATATGTCATATATAAATGGATTTAAAAAAATATCATTATAATTAAATATTTTACGTAAATATATATTTAGAAAATATTTATAAATACATTACAATAAAAGTATATATAAATATAAAATTATATATAAATATATATAAATATATAAATGTATATATCAATATAAATATAAATATATATGTATTGTATTAATTTTATATATAAAAATAAAATATATAGGCATATATTAAAAATTGATTTTTAAAATAATTATATTAATTATATGGAATTAATTATTTTCAGTTTTATTTAAAACAACATCCTAACAATTTCTAAATTATAAAAATATATTAATATAAAGATATATTTATAAAAATATATATATGATGTTTATATAAAAAATGTGTGTATTAATAAATATATATAAATTTATATTTATTTAATAATGTATGTAAGTCAATATTAATGTATAATATATTTAAATAAATATACGTATAAATAGTACACAATAAAAATCATATATTATATAATTGTATGTAAAAATAACAATATAAATATGTGAATAGAAAAGATATACTTATACATACATGTAAGGATAAACAGATTTTCATATATTAACATAACAATAGTGGAGAATGGTAATGGCTTACAATTTCATAATGGAAGTCCAAGGATCTATGCTATGTGTGTGTAGGGTTTTACTTATGGATAAGAAGTCTAAAAGTGCTAATGAGCGTGAATTATGAGTATTGAAAAATGATGGTGTGTGGGCATTGAGCGTTCTTGGTGGGGTGGGTGGCTAAAAAGCATTGAAAATGGCAGGAGAGAAGTGCTGAAAATGTGTAGAGGGTGAGAACACAAAAAAAAATCTAAGTTATAAAATATCAGTAATATATGTACCCAATATCCACACATTTCTTCAATTTTGGTAAAGGTAATCTTTTATAACTACTGATATCTATAACACTTTTTTACCAATGATAAATCAAATTTCTATCACATTAAGAATCACAATCTATAATAGTGTATTAACATTGGGAGCTGAGGGGAATGTCGATTATTTTTAACATTAGATAGTATCCTATTATTATTTTTTATATGCTTATATTTATCATCTAATTATTCTTATTAACTGTTATTATAATTTAATTTTTTTCAACTAGGTATTTAACATCGATTCCCATATTTTGTTTTAATATTATCTTGAATCGAAATATGATATATCTTTATCCTTTGGGGATTAATCTTCAAAATGTGAAGAACCCTCCTCCCATCAACTATTCTACAATATAGACTAGGTCACCTCACTACCCTATTACTTCATCAATCTAGTTGGATCCCACAAGGATAATATCCTCATCTATTGCAAATAAAACCAACAGCTCTATCCAAATCCTTTTTTTAGAGAACCCTATTATCCTAATGTTGACGATATAGATTTCAAAAAATGGGTTTATCTTTTAAGAAAAATAATAATAATGATAGTGTTTGATATATTTCAAAAAAATGTATGCGAATGTGTGAATGTTTTACACGGTTCCCAATTGGGTTATGAATCATGAATGAGGTTCACCCTTCGCGAAAAAAACCAAAGAGGCATGAAACCTATTCATGCTACATTAGGTACACACACACATATATATTTATTTTTGAAATTAGTTTTTAGTATTTACTTGTTTAATTAAATATAAATATGACATTTATTATTAAAATTTAAAATATTTATATAAATATTAGTTATAAACAGTTATAATTTTTTTTATATGATATATTTCAAAATTAATAATATGTAATATATATTAATTATTGGTTTTTTAAATTGTTTTTAATAAGTATCATAATATAATTTTATTTATTATTAAATTCTATTAACATTAATATTTATATATTTTATATTTTTATTCATATAATTTTTTTTGTAATTTATTAATATGTAATATATCTATTAATTATCAATTTTATATTTTTTTAAAAATAATATATAATTATGTTATTATTATAAATAAAGTTATTATAACTAATAAATTTTTAATTATAATATAAATGAAATTATTTTTTATTAAATAAAATATTTAATCATTAACAATTATATTATTATTAATAAATTATACTATATTATTAATTAATTACATCTATAAAAAATTGAATTATATGTATTGTTGATAATATTAATATTTATATTATTCAAAATAAAAATATTATTAATATTTAATAATAAATTTAATAATATTATTTATTATAGATTATGTGGATAAAAAACAAATAATTATTAATATATTTAATAGATAATAAATATTATTATTATCAATGTAGTTACTAATATTAATGTTCCTCAATAATTCAAGAGTATATATATTAATTTCCAGTAATATTGATTTGATGTTTTATACAAAAAAATAAAATATATTTTAGTTTTTTTTATATGATGTACATGTAATGAATAAAAAATGTCTAACATGTATCAGTCTAATCTACGTTAGTGTCCTGAGTCATCCTCTGTACCATAGCCATGTGTATATATAATGTATCCACTTTATTCCTATCAATGTGTATGCTCTTAGTTATCCAACTCATGCGTACAATATTTGACACCATCCTCAACATTTACCTGTGTGACAGGTGGTTGATCTACAATCGATTCACCTATACCCTATCCAAGCTCCTAGGATGGTGAATAATGACTATAAGTCTTCCCAAATTGTAGAAAACATTGTTGTTATGTGCCTGATGTATGTAGATAATAA
The DNA here is from genome assembly GCA_963277665.1 of Viscum album. Lineage (NCBI taxonomy): Eukaryota > Viridiplantae > Streptophyta > Magnoliopsida > Santalales > Viscaceae > Viscum > Viscum album. The sequence goes on from OY728138.1 coordinate 560,877,072, forward strand.
GGAAATATGTTTTGCAACACCGGCCTTTCAAAATCTATATCTATAACAAAATATCACTTGCTAACATACTCTGTATGTGCCTTTGCCTCTGGGTGTGGTTGTGGATCATATGCAAGAAGAACAGAAGGATGAACTTCATGATCATGAGAAAGTCACTTCTTTTTTTCCACTTCATCATAAATAACATGGTAGTCACACCCTGACACATCTATATCATTTTTAGTACCCTCATTATTTATTGAAACATCACAGAAAATCCCAATATAAAAATCATCCATTTGAAAAATTTTCTCTGTCACTACACTAAAAAAATAGGCTTTGACAAATACACACATATATTTTATCATTATAAATTAGATATTACACACACTACCAAGAATTATGTTACATGAATGAATATTCATGCCCAAAAACAACTCCATGAATCAAAATTTTCTTTTTAAAAATGGAAAACTCATGTGGTTGAGGGGAATGATTACCGTCTTCTATGGTATAAATAAGTTGGAAACCTATATACATTCCATAAATAAATGTTCCATCGACATTAATAAATTGTTTTCAATATTTTAAAGTAGTTATATGTGGCCTAAATTCTTATAATAGCATATTAATCCTCACCTTTGTTTGATTAACTCAATGATCTATAAAGATACAATCAAGATTTTTCTAATGATAAATAACCCAATTTTTGGGCATGAAAAATCCCATAACCCATGATAACACTATATCTAATTCGTCCCAATCACCATATAAATTCAAAATAAAAACTGATATTGAATTCAAATATTCTCTTGAGGATATATTATATTTTAAGTACTATTGTATTTATTCTACAAAACGGGACATTTGAACATGCTAACACATTCATGTCATCTGTACAATGATTATAAATATAATATTTTCATAATGTGAAGAGTGATACTATTACAAACTTATACATGCACAAGTGTGTGTGCCTTCAAAACTGTCTATAATCCAACAAGAAAAAAACTTATCATATACTACCTACATTTTAAATCTATATTGTAGAACATACTTTTCAAACATCATTATATGTTTTTACTTCTTGGACTCTTCGTCCACATATGAAAATGTTTCTCTGTGTAGTATTATTTTAGAACAATTTTACAATAAAATTTACTTTAAAACTATTTACCATCATTTTTTATCAATTAATGCAGATCTATCATGAATAATTCAAGAAAATTGAAAGTTATATGTAATGACCTACTAATTAAAATTTTGTGCATGTGACATTACATCAACTAAGAAAATCAATAAAATATATAGTGACCCATTCTCTACATACATTGATATTACTTCATAATTCAATTATATTTATTACAACAAATAACAAAACTATGAAAGGACCATATAGGAATAGTGTCTTTGAAACTAGGAAACGGAAATGATTAGTTACATAAACCTCAATATTGTCTCCCATTTATTTCATCATAACTAGAATCATGTTTGACATATCATACACAATACCGTACTTCATTACTTGTGGAATAGAAACATATAAAATTTTGATCCCAAATTTTTAGTAAGGGTAAAAAAAGTAAATATCAATCATATCATATTCATTAGAACAAATCATTTGTAAATCATATCCTACATATAAAAGATCACAATATTATGTGATGGGATAAATCATAAATGTGAAATGTAATCCCAATTGTAATAACATAAGACATGAAACTTTGTGGAATACACACATATTCATGAAAAATCATTTCATACCAATCATGTATCATTTCCAAGACCATTATATCAGACAAAGTCCATTACTGAACTGAGTTTGCTACTCATTCCAGCCATGTATCACTGAACCAGATTTACTTTCTATTCTAGCCATGTCTATCTCACGAGATATAAATATTTACCCATTTAATTTAAAGTAGATTTAGGTCCCACACATCTCATAATTAAACCATTATTATGTGTTCCACAAAACATAAAAACATTTTCCATAGCACAACCCATGCAATAAAATAGGTTTCTTAATCATCATTTCATCATAATTTAAATAAAACCAATGAATTTTCATAATAAAAATACCTCATAAAAAAATATAATCATTTTAATAACATGTATATAAATATAAATCTATTTAATGAGTGGAATATTATTTTGAAAATAATTTTTAGAAAACCCTATAAATTTATTCTAGTTGCAAATATCCTTTCCTTTTTTCACAAACGTTTTCATTTCTCAAAATGCCACATAATTTAAAAGAAAATAATATAGTTGAAAATAAGATTGAAATACTATAGAGGAATATTCTTAGAAATAATATTTCATGAAACCGTAAAAATTCCTACGTGACGTATAAGTTAAAAAACTGTATTCTCATACTTTTTCTTAAAGGTAAAAAAGTACCTCGTACTGAGAACGACAAACGATTCCAATCATAACATTTATTAAAAATTAACCAAAGGGTAAAATTCATTAAAAAAATTATATTAGGATATAAATAATATTTTATATACATATTTAAGAATCATGGATGTGGATGGAAAATATACCCAGGTAAATACATAAAAATAAACAATCTCAGTTAAAAACAATATTTGTAATGTTATACCTTTCCATAGGTACGATAGTCATCGTTTGTATTTGAACCTCCTATAAAATGTATTAAATAATTTAACTGATTAATTCATGAATCATAATTATTTTTATGATATCCTTTATGATGATATATTCTTCCGTATGTTATTAACATTTCATTATTACTAATTATTCGAGTATTAACTACATTATATTCTCATGTATGTTTTGTCTGATAAGTACTAATTACTATTTTTAGTTTATAGTTATATCATTTACATAATGTTATTAGTATTATATATATAATATTTATTCCTTCAATTCGTTTATAAAATCAGTTTTTAATAAAGATTATATAGAATGAATTACATCGCACCATGGATATGGTAAGCCATACGTACGCATGAGCGATGATATCGTTCCCATAATTGATGAAAAGTCCTAAAGGGGATGGTGTATTGTATCTCAGACGTCGTAAAATGTTAAAATATTGACATATACTTTTAATTTCCACCATTATACCCATCCAAGTAAGGTAGTGGTGTAAAAAATATTACACCACGTCATAGAGGCGGTATGTCCTACGTACACCCACAGTGTGATTTCATTCATCATTGGATAGATAATTGGTAAAATATAGTTGTTTCATATTTTTAATAAAATAACATTATATGTGTGATACTGATGTAATGTCTTTATAATGAAATAAATAAATAAGAGGATGTAGAAAAGAAATAAATTTTTATGAATCTGTTGAAGATATTACCTCCTCCTCGACGTGCCTCTAATATATTTTTTATTAGGGAAATAGAGTTTGTCATTTGAGAAGATCTGCACCTCTAGAATATTACTATGGAAGTTGAAAAAATAAATGTTCAGGGGTTGTCCAAACATGAAGTCTCAAAATGGAGGGACGATGAGAGAGAGGAGGTTCCATTTTATAAGAGATGAGAGGGGCACTTATGTAACCTTTCAAAATATTAATTTATTATAAAATCAATTATGATTAAAAATGGTGAAAAAATATTTAATTACAATATAAGATGATTTAGGTTATAATACCCATCATCCAATAATTTTTTAAAATGTTTTGAATATTTTATCATCCTTATCTTTTTGGTGTAACCCTTTTTTTAACATTTTTAATCTAACTGTGATATCATGTTATTTACACATTATGGGTTAGTTAAATTTCAATATCATGTAAAATGACCCAAAAATTAAGTTATGGCATATTGGACTTATATTATCCATTTTGATGAATGTTATATTTTTATGAATTTAAAAAATTTTAATAAACTATTATAGGTAGTATTTTATGAAATAAATCAATTTTGGACAGTATTAATACTAGAATTTGTAAAAAAATCATAAAAACATGATTACTTTATAAGGCCCAAGCCTTAAACCTTACTTAATCTTGCGTTATTACAAGATTACACATTGAGGATCTTTTCGGGTTTAGAGTTTTAGAGAATTAGATCATAAAACTTCCATTACATTCCACATATAAAAAAATTTGTTACATAAAGATAGTATTCTTCATTCCCATCAATGGAAACACATTTAAAATAAAACATGGATTATTTTTTTGACACATCCTTGACTCTATCATCTTATCATGTACCTTTCCCTTGACCTGTGAAAAACAATTCAAAAACTTGGGATGAGCATAAAAACTCAGTATGGGTTATAAAAAAAACATTTAAAGGAAACATGAGTTCATATATACATAAGAATGAAATCATACTTTACCCATAAAACATAGGCACTTTAACATACCTCATAAAATCATGAATAAATCATAGAAATCATAAGACATAAAGGTAACTTGAGGCATTCATAACATTCTTACATAGGGAGTAACCCTCTTGGTTACGTTTGGAATACCCATCACAATATATTCCCTAAATCTCTTTGGAGAAACCTTAACGTTTCACTCCTTCGCGTTACCCAATGCATTGGAGAGCTATAACGGGCTCACTCGCCCTTAGTTTATCACGGAACCACCCGTCTTCATAATAATGCCCAAGAACCATAACATAATCATATCACATAAAACATGCATAAAGGAAACATAACATTTCCACATTTCAATCATGAGATATCAATACAACACATTGATATAATAAAAATATTATGAAAACCATTTTCTATACCAAAGTAAAACATGGTATTTATTTTTTGTTTTAAAAAAAAGGTATGGCTTGTAGAGGAAGCCGAAACTCAAATAACGGTCACAACGGCGGAGAAGTCGTTGCTGCTGCATACGTACGACAAAAACATTCCCTTTTGTCATTTAGTAAACGCTTCGTATAAAAAAGATTCCTTTTGAATAAACGTAAAAGTCAAAGGGGTTTACACACCGTATAAAAGAAAGTTGTGTATAAAATAAAATATGCCTCAATGAAAGGAGATTTAGACCAAGTCTCATACCTCGTATCCGACTTGACCCGACCGTTCTTTAATCTACTGAATAATAAACATGAGTTAATCTCTACTTGATTATGAATCTTTTTCATGTTCATTATTCCTTTTATACCATGTTATGTACATCATGTAATTAGTTAAGATAATAATGTTCATTTTGTCGGTATTTGGTTCTTAAGTCAAAAATAGACATCTTAGACTTACATGTTGTTAATTTGGTCATAGGTTCGTTATATCCAGAATGATATTAATGATTTGGATAACATATATATCATATATATTCATCATATACATGTATTTATAATATTACATCACATTTAGAGGTAAGAAATGAAATGCACCGTTCATGGAGACGGTAAGACGTACGTACGCATGAACGCTACTTCCATTTCTATTTCATATTTTCTGGAATGGAATCATAATGATATAAGAGTATATTATAATTCCAGTATAATAAAATATATAATATCATTAACTTTATCCTTTACACATCCCACATATGGTATTAACGAATCAAATCACTTTCAGGGGGCGGTAGTCCGCACTTCCTAAAATGAAGATATCATGTTTACCCATAATGAAAACCATAAAGGTATGCCCAAAATGAAAAAAACAGAAGCTTAAGGAAAACATAAACATATTATATATCATATATAAAAATAGTGACATCATAATGGCCACCTTTGAAGGTGTTAGATGAGTATTGAACAATCATCGTTTCGGGAGGCAGAATTTCGCCATCCACGGAAACCGTATGTTCTTCAACCATTTGATGTAGTTGTGTTAGAGTGTAGCTCAAATAAATATTATAACAACATCCTTGTATATTGAAGATACTGGTGTTGTTACAAAATAAGTAAATAAAAAGTGTTTAGGGGGTTGGAGAAGAAAAATAAAACAAATGAACATGAGAGAATGAATTACCATTAAAAGTGTAACTCCTTCTGATTTGAGCCTAAAGGATTCCATTGAAAGGATTCTGCCCAAAGGTAATCCTCTAGGATGAGGAGAGGGATGTGGAAAGAGTAAATGGGCAGGGTTTGGCCGAGCCAAAGGCTTGAGGAGTGTGTGAAATGAGGTAGAGGTGGGGGCCTTTTATAAGAGGTGAGGAGGGGCACTTTTGGAAAGTAAAGAAATATTACTTTATTTGAAAATGTTTTTCGGTTACAAAAGGACCCACATTGATATAATTAGTGGATAAGGTGATAAGGGTTCGAAATCCATTCATCCAATTGGATTTGGCCATGTGTAGTTCATAGATTTTACATTGTCTTTCCATTTTATTTAAATCGTCAAATAATGATATCATCGCTGCATCATTATTATGTCATAAATAATTCAATTTATTTAATGTATAAAAATCATAAAAAAATAATATGATGTAGGAACTCTTTTTAGCTTTCCAATGACTATTTATAATCAGATATCTGATCTCTATAACCCCATGTAAAAATTGTTTTAGTGAAACATATTATGTTTGTGTCATTTTTACTTTTACATTAAATAAAACGTTATTTATGTCATTTCCCAAACAAAATGTCTCCATGGGGTCCCCAAGTTGACCCATGGCTTGTCTTGGTCGGCCATGACACAACCAATAAGGTTGGGACATGTGTATAGGTCATTTTATATTATTAAAGCATTATTTATACCTTAAACTACACTAATTACCACTAATCGCGATTAAAAACTTAATAAGTTACTATTCACCAAAAAATTATTTTAATCTCATTGAACCACATTTTACTTCTTAATGACAACCATGTATGTTGGATTTTCAAAATTCAATACACATTAGTGGTAAACTTTCATTTAACTGAAAAATCAGTTTGCTTGATTACCACTTAGTGGTTTCACTATTCATCAAAAATTGATGTTTTCAGAAAATTACCAAAAATTCACCCTAAGCTATAATTGATATTATGAATTCAAAAATGAAGTCTATTTTACAAAATTCAAAACATATAAGTCACATTAATTAATTTAATAATTAATTCCTGCTGTCAGAGCAAATAGCGTGTTTTTATGAAACAATAAGTATCAAAAGATTGACACTAGTTTAAGTCCAATTTAAAATTGAAATTGATTCCAATGACCACCATTGGATTAAATTGTAAAAATTTATTCATGTTACACATCAATACCAATTCAAAATATAATCTAATCATATAAATAAATTAGATTAAAAAGCAGTTTTGATGTAAAATGCAATATTTTTCACTATTCATTAAAAAATGAACATTGTCAGAAAAATACCAAAAATTCACACAAAGTAAATTTCGATGTCCCAATCATAAAGAGAAAGTTTATTTTGACAAAAAATACTTTATAAAATTGTCAAAAGATATATTTAAAAAGGGTTTTCCATCATAAGGCAGTAAAACAATCTTTTAAGAATATTAGTGTATTCCATGCTTAAGATTGGATTTATTTTCATTTTAAGCCTCTAAAACACTATCTTAATCATTAATAGACATAGATAAAAAATATCTATTATTCATTACATACTTGGGATGTTACATCCTTCCCCCCATTAGAAAATTGCGGCCCCACAATTTATTTACTTATCGAATAAATGGGGGTACTTATCCCTCATTGCATTTTCAGATTCCCATGTTGCCTCTTCCATCATGTGGTTTTTCCACAAAACCTTTACCTGATTAATCACCTTATTCCGTAACACTTTCTCCCTGTGGTCAAGAATCTGGACCGGTTGTTCCTCATAAGATAGGTTCTCTTCCAGCTGAACTACCTCTGGACTCAAAACATGAGATGGATCTGGCATATACTTTCTCAACATCGAAATGTGAAAAACATTGTGTACTTGAGATAAACTCGGAGGTAAAGCCACTCGGTATGCAACTGATCCAACTCTCTCCAGAATTTTGTATGGTCCAATGAACCTTGGACTCAACTTTTCTTTCTTACCAAATCTCATCACACTTTTCCAAGGAGAAACCTTGAGAAAAACATGATCACCTACCTCGAAAGATTGATCCTTCCTCCGGTTATCCGCATAACTCTTCTGCCTGCTCTGAGCTGTTCTCATGTGTTTCTGAATCAGCTGAACTTTTTCTGCCATCTCTTCTACCAATTCTAGTCCCATCAAATTTCTTTCACCCACTTCATCCCGGAAAGCTGGAGTTCGACACTGCTTCCCATATAATGCCTGAAATGGTGCCATCTGTATACTGGAATGAAAACTGTTATTATATGAAAACTCAACCAAAGAAAGATGTTGGTCCCAACTTCCCTGATAATCCATAGAACAAGCTCGTAGCATATCCTCCAATGTATGAATTGTTCGTTCTGACTGCCCATCTGATTGAAGATGAAAAGATGTACTAAAATTTAATTCAGTACCCAACGACTTCTGAAGGCCTTTCCAAATGTTAGAAGTAAACCAGGGATCACGATCTGATACAATGGAGAGAGGAACTCCATGTAACTTGACAATCTCTTTATGATACAAATGGGAAAGTTGATCAAGAGAGAAAGTATCTCGTATAGCAAGGAAATGAGCAGATTTGGTCAAGCGATCAATAATAACCCAGATTGCATTATTACCTCGAGATGTCTTCGGTAATCCAACAACAAATTCCATGGATATATTCTCCCATTTCCACTCTGGCACTGGTAAAGGCTGAATCATCCCTTTCAGTAACTGCCACTCTGCTTTAACCTGCTGACAAGTCAAACACTTCACAGTAAAATCAACAATATCTCTTTTCATTACATCCCACCAGTAATACTCCCGCAGATCTCTATACATCTTAGTACTGCCCGGATGAACTGAAAACGGAGAACTATGAGCTTCACATAACAACTCTCTCTTCAACTGTGAATCACAAGGCACACACAGTCTCTTCCCAAATCTCAAAATGCAATCATTATCAATGTTGAATTCAGGCAACTTACCTTTCTGAACCAGCTCTACCTTTTTCTGCAACTCACTGTCTTGCTTCTGCGCTTGCTTGATTCTATCTGATAGAGAAGATCTCACTGATACCTAAAACAAAACAGAAGGACTTCCTACACCAACAACTTCTATGGAAAATTTCCTCAAAGCGTTAACCAAAGGATCACGTTCCAACCGCAACATTGTTAATGAAGCATTACATTTTCGACTCAAAGAATCAGCCACATTATTTTCTTTTCCCGGATGGTAATGAATTGTACAATCATAATCATTGATTAATTCTAGCCATCTCCTATGTCTCATGTTTAACTCTTTCTGAGTGAATATATACTTTAAACTTTTGTGATTGGTATATATTTCACACTTTACTCCATACAAATGATGCCTCCAAATTTTTAAAGCAAAAACAACAGCAGCTAATTCCAAATCATGTGTAGGGTAATTTACCTCATGAGTTTTCAAATGTCGTGAAGCATAAGCAATTACTTGATCATTCTGCATTAGGATGCAACCAAGTCCTTTCAATGAAGCATCACTGTATATAACAAACTCACCATTCCTGGAAGGTAGTGCCAAAACTGGAGCATTCACCAATCTTTTTTTCAATTCCTGAAAACAATCATCACATTCTTTTTTCCAGATAAACATAACACCCTTCTGAGTTAGCTTAGTCATTGGACTAGATAACCGTGAAAAATTTATAACAAACCTTCGGTAATACCCGCCAAACCAAGGAAGCTACGAATCTCTGTTACATTTGTGGGTCTTGGCCATTCTTCCACAACTTTTGTTTTTACAGGATCAACAGTTATTCAATCTTTAGAAACAATGTGACCATGGAAAGAAATTTGTTGCAACCAAAACTCAAACTTGCTGAATTTCCCATACACTTTCTTTTCTTTTAAGGTTTGCAAGATAACCCTTAAATGTTTTTCATGCTCCTCTTTACTTTTAGAAAACACCAAAATATCATCAATGAAAACCACCACAAACTTATCCAAGAACTCATGGAAAATTCTATTCATTAAGTCCATGAATACAGCAGGTTCATTGGTTAGCCCAAAAGGCATTACTAAAAATTCATAATGGCCATATCTCGTACGGAATGCGGTCTTCGGAATATATGCTTCCTTTACCTTCAGCTGATGGTACCCCGATCTCAAGTCAATCTTTGAAAACAACTGAGCTCCCTGGAGCTGATCAAACAAATCATCGATATGAGGCAAAGGATATTTGTTCTTAACAGTGATATTATTCAAGTCTCTATAATCAATGCAAAGTCTCATAGAACCATCTTTCTTTTTAACAAACAAAAAAGGAGCACCCCATGGTGATGTGCTAGGTCTAATGAAACCTTTCTCTAATAAATCGTGCAATTGCTCCTTAAACTCTAAAAGTTCAATTTGTTCCATTCGATAAGGGGGTTTTGAAATTGGTTTAGCATCAGGAACTAAGTCAACAGTAAACTCAACTTCCCGATCTGGTATTATTCCAGGAAACTCATCAGGAAAAACATCAGGATACTCATTTACCACTGGCACATCATTAATCTGAACAGTTCCTTTATTTTCAACGACGTGTGAAAGGTAACATTCATTTCTATCTTTTACAATTTTCTCGGCCTCTTGATATGTTATCAAAAGTAAGGGTTCATTCTTGTAAACAAACTGAAAGTCTTTCTGAAAAGAAACTTCTTTAGCTCTACAGTCAATCTTAACATGGTAAATAGAGATCCAATCCATACCCAGGATAACATCAAATTCTACTAGAGATAGAACAATAAGGTTTGCAAGTAGGTTCTTTCCACAGATAAGGATAAGAAGATTCTTATAAATTCTTTTTTCCTCAACATTTCCCCCAGGTGTTTTTACCAAAAGTTCCGGAGTCATTTCTTGAGATGGTATTCCCATTTTACTAGAAAAGGTTTTAGAGATGAAAGAATGTGTAGACCCCGAATCAAACAACACACTGGCATAATCTGAAAAAACAAACAAAGTACCTAATACAACTTCATTTGATGGCCCGACATCTACTGAAGTAGTTGCGAAGGATTTCACCACCCCTCTCTGCTTGTAGTCTAACTGCTTCCCATCACTCAAACTCTTTGTCAGACACTCGTTTGCATAGTGAACCATCTCATTGCACTTATAACATTTCACTAACTGTAAATCAAATTTTTTCTTACCTTCACCTTGGTCCTTTTCAGTGCAATCACGAGCCTTATGTCCCATCTTAACACATCGGTAGCACTTTCCAGAATTCAGAAGACATTCCCCAGCATGCCTTTTGCCACATTTATCACAAACTGGAAACTTAGTTCTCTTACCATTAGACTTTTTTGAAGAATTATTACCTTTCTCCTGCCACCCCGGTCTCTTCTTCTACTGGTTGTTATAGAAAACTTGGTCATCAGTAAACTCCATTTCGACCTTCTCAGCACATCGAACAAGCTTTTCATAACTTTTAAACTCATGAGAAGCTAATGCCCTTCGATATTTTGGCTTTATTCCTGAGTAAAAACGATTGAATTTACTATCAAGGTCCCGGATAAAATTTGGAGCATACCTTTCCAATCGAGTGAACCTTTCTTCATAGGCAGCCACTGAGTCTTCCTCTTGCCTCAATTCCAAGAATTTCTTTTCCATCCTAAGTCGAATAGCCTTAGGAAAATACTTCTCAAGAAACATACCTTTGAATTCATCCCAGTCAAGAGCATCAATCTCATCGGCGTCCCTGATATTTTTAACCATAGACCACCACTGATCTGCTTCACCCTCCACACGGTAAATAGCAAGACTAACCTTTTGATTGTCTGAACACCCCATGACATCAAAAATATTCTCCAGTGATTTAATCCACCTTTCAGCTAGAATAGGGTCAGATGATCCTCTGAATGATGGTGGATGTTGCCTCATGAAATGTTCCACCACTGACATGTTCCTCTGCGGTTGGTCTGGCTGATCTCGTGTATGGTTACCACCGCCATTTATCGCTTGAGTCAACAGCGCCATTACTGCAACAAACTATTCAGTTCCAATTCCGACCATTTATGGATGCTGATTCGGAAGGTTATTTCCTTCTGTATGCCTTCCTAGCACTGCTTCCCTGTTTCCTCTGCGGAAAACCATTCTGAACAAACATGTCTTAGATAAAGCAACATGGTAATCTTTAAATGCTATATCATTTCGAAAAAAAAATATTTTTGGATAATCATTTTATAGAATTCTAACTCCTAAAGTTATCTAAACCGACCTTTGATACCAACTATAAGGCCCAAGCCTTAAACCTTACTTAATCTTGCCTTATTACAAGATTACACATTGAGGATCTTTTCGGGTTTAGAGTTTTAGAGAATTAGATCATAAAACTTGCATTACATTCCACATATAAACAAAGTGGTTACATAAAGATAGTATTCTTCATTCCCATCAATGGAAACACATTTAAAATAAAACATGGATTATTTCTTGACACATCCTTGACTCTATCATCTTATCATGTACCTTTCCCTTGACCTATGAAAAACATTTCAAAAACATGGGATGAGCATAAAAACTCAGTATGGGTTATAAAAAAAACATGGAAAGGAAACATGAGTTCATATATACATAAGAATGAAATCATACTTTACCCATAAAACATAGGCACTTTAACATACCTCATAAAATCATGAATAAATCATAGAAATCATAATACATAAAGGTAACTTGAGGCATTCATAACATTCTTACCTAGGTAGTAACCCTCTTGGTTACATTTGGAATACCCATCACAGTATATTCCCTAAATCTCTTCGGAGAAACCTTAACGTTTCACTCCTTCACGTTACCCAATGCATTGGAGAGCTATAATGGGCTCACCCGCCCTTAGTTTATCACGGAACCACCCGTCTTCATAATAATGCCCAAGAACCATAACATAATCATATCACATAAAACATGCATAAAGGAAACATAACCTTTCCACATTTCAATCACGAGATATCAATACAACACATTGATATAATAAAAACATTATGAATACCATTTTCAATACCAATGTAAAACAGGGTATTTATTTTTCATTTTAAAAAAAAGGTATGGCTTGTAGAGGAAGCCGAAACTCAAATAACGGTCACGACGGCGGAGAAGTCGTTGTCGCCGCATACGTACGACAAAAACATTCCCTTTTTTCATTTAGTAAACGCTTCATATAAAAAATATTCTTTTTGAATAAACGTAAAAGTCAAAGGGGTTTATACACCGTATAAAAGAATGTTGTGTATAAAATAAAATATGCCTCAATGAAAGGAGATTGAGACGAAATCTCATACCTCGTATCCGACTTGACCCGACGGTTCTTTAATCTCCTGAATAATAAACTTGATTTAATCTCTACTTTCTTATGAATCTTTTTCAAGTTCATTATTCCTTTTATACCATGTTATGAACATCATGTAATCAGTTAAGTTAATAATGTTCATTTTGTCGGTATTTGGTTCTTAAGTCAAAAATAGACTTCTTACACTTACATGTTGTTAATTTGGTCATAGGTTCATTATATCCAGAATGATATTAATGATTTGGATAACATATATATCATATATATTCATCATATACATGTATTTATAATATTATATCACATTTAGAGGTAAGATATGAAATGCACCGTTCATGGAGACGGTAAGACGTACCTACGCATGAACGCTACTTCCATTTCTATTTCATATTTTCTGGAATGGAATCATAATGATATAAGAGTATATTATAATTCCGTTATAATAACATATATAATATCATTAACTTTATCCTTTACACATCCAACATATGGTATTAACGAATCAAATCACTTTCAGGGGGCGGTAGTCCGCACTTCCTAAAATGAAGATATCCTGTTTACCCATAATGGAAACCATAAAGGTATGCCCAAAATGAAAAAAACAGAAGCTTAAATAAAACATAAAAATATTATATATCATATATAAAAATATTGACATCATAATGGCCACCTTTTAAGGTGTTAGATGAGTATTGAACAATCATCGTTTCGGGAGGCAGAATTTCGCCATCCACGGAAACTGTATGTTCTTTAACCATTTGATGTAGTTGTGTGAGAGTGTAGCTCAAATAAATATTATAACAACATCCTTGTATATTGAAGATACTGGTGTTGTTACAAAATAAGTAAATAAAAAGTGTTTAGGGGGTTGGAGAATCAAAATAAAACAAATGAACATGAGAGAATGAATTACCTTTAAAAGTGTAACTCCTTTTGATTTGAGCCTAAAGGCTTCCTTTGAAAGGATTATTCCCAAAGGGAATCCTCTAGGATGAGGAGAGGGATGTGGAGAGATTACATGGGAAGGGTTTGGCCTAGCCAATGGCTTGAGGAGTGTGTGAAATGAGGTAGAGGTGGGGGCCTTTTATAAGAGGAGAGGAGGGGCACTTTTGGAAAGTAAAGAAATATTACTTTATTTGAAAATGTTTTTCGGTTTCAAAAGGTCCCACATTGATATAATTCGTGGATAAGGTGATAAGGGTTAGAAATACACTCATCCAATTGGTTTTGGCCATGTGTAGTTCATATATTTTACATTGTCTTTACATTTTATTTAAATCGTCAAATAATGATGTCATCGCTGCATCATTATTATGTCATAAATAATTTAATTTATTTAATGTCTAAAAATCATAAAAAAATACTATGATGTAGGAAATATTTTTAGCTTTCCAATGACTATTTATAATCAAATATCTGATCTTTATAACCCCATGTAAAAATTGTTTTTGTGAAACGTATTATGTTTGTGTCATTTTTACTTTTACATTAAATAAAACCTTATTTATGTCATTTCCCAACCAAAATGTCTCCATGGGGTCCCAAAGTTGACCCATGGCTTGTCTTGGTCGGCCATGACACAACCAATAAGGTTGGGACATGTGTATAGGTCATTTCATATTATTAAAGCATTATTTATACCTTAAACTACACTAATTACCACTAATCGCAATTAAAAAATTAATAAGTTACTATTCACCAAAAAATTATTTTAATCTCATTGAACCAAATTTTACTTCTTAATGACAACCATGTATGTCGGATTTTCAAAATTCAATACACATTAGTGGTAAACTTTCATTTAACTGAAAAATCAGTTTGCTTGATTACCACTTAGTGGTTTCACTATTCATCAAAAATTGATGTTTTTCAGAAAATTACAAAAAATTCACCCTAAGCTATATTTGATATTCCGAATTCAAAAATGAAGTCTATTTTACCAAATTCAAAACATATAAGTCACATTAATTAATTTAATAATTAATTCCCGCTGTCAGAGCAAATAGCGTGTTTTTATGAAACAATATGTATCAAAAGATTGACACTAGTTTAAGTCCAATTTCAAAGTGAAATTGATTCCAATGACCACCGTTGGATTAAATGGTAAAAATATATTCATGTTACACATCAAGACCAATTCAAAATATAATCTAATAATATAAATAAATTAGATTAAAAAGCAGTTTTGATGAAAAATGCAATATTTTTCACTATTCATTAAAAAATGAACATTGTCAGAAAAATACCAAAAATTCACACAAAGTAAATTTTGATGTCCCAATCAAAAATAATAAGTTTATTTTGACAAACATAGTCTATAAAATTGTCAAAATATAGATTTAAAAAGGGTTTTCCATCATAAGGTAGTAAAACAATCTTTTAAGAATATTAGTGTATTCCATGCTTAAGATTGGATTTATTTTCATTTTAAGCCTCTAAAACACTATCGTAATCATTAATAGACATAGATAAAAAATATCTATTATTCATTAATTACTTGGGATGTTACATACTTCAAACGAAAGGCATTTTATCATCCCATTTATGTTATAGTAATCCAGAAATTTTTTATATGGCATAAAAAAGTTCAAATTCATTTTATTTTAATATTTAAAAATTCATTAATTTGAATCATTCATTAATGAGGTAATCACTACATCATAATTGAGAAATAGATAAATATATATATGTAATGTCTAAAAATAATATATAAAGTATCATCGTGTAGGAATTGTTTTTAATTTTAAAAAATATTTATATTCATTTATATCAGTTATATAACCCTATATTAAAATCTATTTAGTAAAAGATATATGTTTTTGTTATAATTATCTTTAGTTTAAATAAATTTTTATAAAATGTTCTTTTCACAACCATGTTAATCCATGGGTTCCCAAAATTGACCCAAGGATTCCCATGGTTGGAAATATCTCATACAATATAATTAAGTCATGTTTTATGGTATTTTTATACTATTAAATTATTTTTTACCCTTATTTACCATATTAACGATTTAACCAGGGTAAATAGAACAATTAAGAAAGTTATTATTCATAATGTACAAACACTAAACAAACCTATTCCCACAATTTTAATTTCTAATTCCAAATAAGGAAACTTGTTTTCCATATTCAAAACCCAGAAGTTTCTGTAATTATTTTAAAATTATTCATGTTGTTGAAATGAGAAAATGAGTTTTAAAAGTTATAACATTGAAAAAGATTGAAATGTTTTTATCTATGAATACAATGAAAAATTAATGAAAATTATATACATTATATTAAATGTTAATAATATATTATATTTATACTTTAAAACCATTAATTATTAAAATTTAACAATATAAATTATCTTGATGAAAAAAGTTTTCTTAAATTAAAATTTATCATGTTTTTATTATTCATCAAAAAATGAATGTTATCAGATAAATACCAGAAATTGATCCAAAGTAATTTTTTATATCTAGCTTCAAGATAAAATGTTAATGTTGTCTTGTATAAATTATTAAAGTTTCAAAATCATAATTTAAAATGGGTTTTCCATTCAATGGTTTAAAAATTAACCTTCAAAAAGGTTATTATACATAATATAATGTTTTATTAGTACCCAATGATGAAAATATCCATTTGATGAAAATAAAACAAATATTATTAATAACATAACACATATATATTTCATTTATTTCAATACCAAAAGTATTCTACTAAAAAAATACAAATATCCAATTGTTTGATATTTTTAATAAATAATTAATAGCAAATGAATTCGTAATGAATTTTAATATGTTAGCTATAATTATTCTTTCTAACCAAACGTCTATGCTATAATGGTAGTTTTATATTAAGGGATTCTCAAAATTCATTTAAACTCAGGATTTCTCTCAAAGAAATATACTAAAGGATAAAAATTATTTAATGAAAATATTTCACAAAAACCATAAACTGGTTTTTTTCCACGAAATTCATCACTTGGAACCAAACAGATGAGGATAAATCTCCCTCATCATATTTTTAGGTTCCCATGTAGCTTCTTAAAATTGGATTTTCCACTATAAAATATTAATCAAGCGAGTGGTCTTGTTTCATAGAACATTTTTTATGATATAGAATCTCTATTGTTTGGTCTCCATAAGATAAATATTGCTCCAACGGTACAATTTCTGAGCTTAGGACATGTGAAGGATCAAGAATGTACATTATCTAGAGAAATACATGGAACATGCAATGAACTTGAGTGATGTTTTGTGGATGCACCCATCGGTAATAAATTGTCCCAACAGTATACAGTATTTCAAAAGGACTGATATACCAAGGGCTCAGCTGGAGCTTCATTCCAAATCTCATTCCTCCCTTCTAGGGAGATATTCGTAAGAAGACCTTATCACCATTATCAAAATCTAGGCCATTTATTATACTGTCAGCATGAATTTTTTGTTGAATATGAGCTTCTCTTATTTTTTGTTGAATAGATATGACATATTCCACCATTTCAACATCATGATTAGGTCCTAAAATATTTTTTCCCCAACTTCATCCAAGTATGTTGGATTTCATCACATCATTACAAAGAAGGATTCATAAAGAGCAATCTAAATACTATAGTGAAAGCTGTTATTTAATAAAATTAAATTAATGGTATTTGTTGATCCCAACCACCTTTGAAATCCATAGAGATATCTATCAGCATGTCTTCCAGATTTGGAATTTTCTTATCAGACTAACTATCTTTGTGTGATGATAAGCAGTACTGAAACTTAAATTTATTTCTAGAGAATACTAGTGTATATTCCATAACTCTGAGGAAAACATTGGATCCTAATAAAATATAATGGAAAGTGGTATTCAATTAAATGTTTCAACTTACTGTATATATAAAATGTCATGTTAATCCAGAATGATATCACCTTTAATAATAATTAAGTGTGCTGACTTCATAAGACAATCATATATAACATAGATAACATTATTTCGTTTGAATGAATTGGGAAGTCTGATAAAAAACTCCATAGTGATGTTTTTTCATATCTAGTCTAGTATGTGTAATGGTCGTAACATCCCCTTAGACTTATTTCTCGCAGTCTTAACTTAATAAAAATCCATGTATCAATAGACATATTTAGCAACAAAACTTTTAATTCCATCCCTCTATAAGTACCCTTTTAGGTCCCTGTACATATTTTCGCTTCCAGGGTGAATAGAGAATGAAGAAATATGACCCTCGTCCAATATCTCCATCTTTAAATCTGTTATGGGAGGAATACAAACCTGATTAATTACCCATTTTATTTCTTCATCATTAAGGTTAAATTCAAGAACATTACTCACCTTCTTTTTAACTCTACATCTTCCTCCTGTGCCTCTTTAATATTCACTTGTATAGATAGTTGAACATTCGTTTGAAAAAAATAATATTTATCCTCATCCATTAAAAACTCAGGATCTATCCTTGTAAAATACATAAATATTGTATCTTTCATGATCCTCATTGTGGATAAGTCACCATTGCCTTTTCATCTCAAATAATATGCCACCTTGTTCTCTTTCCCTGGGTGGTAATTTATTGATCATTCGTAATATTTAATCAACTCCAACCATCTTCTTTGGCACATATTCAACTCTTTTTGTGTTAATATGCAGATTAATATTCTTTTGATCATTATAAATATCACACCTTTAACCCTAAAAATAATGCATCTATATTTTTAATGCAAATATTAACACAATTAACTCCAAATCCAGAGTTGGGTAATTTTTCTCATGGATTTTAAATTATCATGAGGCATAAGCTATCACTATATAATTTTTCATGATAACACACCCCACCCTTCTTGGATTCATCATTGTATATCACAATCCTCTCTCCACTAAAGGCAGTGTGAGCACATGTTCACTAGCTAAATTTTTTTTTCTCTTTGAAATTCTCTCCACATTCCTCCTTACAGACAAACATAACTCTTTTCAGAGTCAACTAGGTGAGTGGATTATATGGTAATGAAACATATTTCACAAAATGTCGATAAAATCCATCCAAACCAAGAAAAAATCAGATTCCAATTATTGTTGTTGGTCTTGACCATCTTCTAATATCCTATATTTTTTTGTATTCACAGATATCCCCTCTCTTGAGATTATGTGACCAAAAAATGATTCTTTTTAAGCCAAAATTCACATTTGGGGAATTTGGAATAAATCTTCTCCTTTATCAGGGTCTTCAGTACAATTCTCAAGTGATCTTCGTGTTATTATTTTATCTTTGAGTAGACAAGAATATCATTTATATATACTAAAAAAAATGGATCAAGATAGTCTCTAAAGACTCTGTTAATTATATTGATGAAGAGATTCAGGAAATGATTAATAACAAAAGGAATCACTATAAATTCATAGTGTCTATACCTTAAATATAATGGAGTCATTGGTATATCATCCTTTTTGACACATAATTGATGATATCTTGAATTAAGATCAATATTGGAAAAGTATTGACATCCACATAGTTGGTCAAATGAGCCATCATTGTGTTGGGGGTATTTGTTCTTGATAGTGATCTTGTTATGTTCTTTATAATAAATGCAGAGACTCACTGATCCATCTTTCTTCTTAATAAACAGAATAGGTCATACCCAAGGTGACACACTAGTGTGTATGAATCCTTTATCAAGATTCTCTTGGAGTTTCTTCTTCAATTACAACAAATCAAATGGGTCAATTCTATAAGGTGTATCTGAAATAAGTAGAGCACCATGTATGAGTTCTATTGAAAACTCAACATCATGATTTGGTAAAAGTACTAGAAATTTCTCCAGAAAGACATAATCAAACTCCCATACAATGGGTGAATTCTTAATCATGAGTTTCTCTAAAATTATTTCAGATAAATAACCATAATTAATTGGAATCAAGACCAATAAGATGGAATAAATTTCTACTAGAATGTTATATTCATGCTAGCATCGGTAGATGGTCACAGATTGATTTGGAATATGAAATGTGGCTTCACTTCATTGGAAATTGATATGAGTTCTATTTATAGAAAGACCATCCATGACAAGAATCACATCAAATTACACTATAGGAAGTTTACTAAGATTTGAGGAAGCAATTTTCCTCAAAATTCAATTTGAGAATATTTATAATCATTTGATGTGACTATTGTGACATTAAAAGTTGTTACAACTAAATCAACATCTAATTATTGAGGTAGTATGTCAATAGCATTAGAAAATTATTCATAAATAAAAGTGTGGCTGGATCCATAATCAAATTAACAAAATTCAACTTTAGAGTGGATGGTAAGTGTACCATTCACTACTTCATTATCATACTCCACGTAGATGATAGTAATAAAATGTGAATTTCCTTTTTCTTTGGCATTTAGATTTTGTTGACGTTGATCATCACTAATAAGAATTGTATTAGGGAATTAATCGACATAATTACATATTTCCATGAACTTGTATCGTTGAATTGTAAGAGGTTCATTTTTTCTATCCTTTTCCTTGTTCGCATCATTAGACATATTTTTTCCATAAAATCAGAATTAAATTTGTTGATGACCTTATTTTCAACACATAAATAATTTAATTTTCCCATTATGAAAAATCACCCCATGTTCCATTCCACACATTGAGCATAAGAGAATACTCATCTTCTTTTTAGTGTGGTTTTTATATTTTCCCATGAATTCCATTTTCCTATTCTTATCAAACCCATATGACTTATGGTTTTATCCAATATCTATCTCATCTCTAAGAGCACATCGAACAATTTCCTTATATCTATTGAATTCCCTTTGAGATAATGACCTTTAAGGACATTATTTAAATCCACTAAAGAATTGATCAATATTATAATCAGGTTGGATTATAATTATAGAAGCATACCATGCATGTCTTGTAAAATATTCTTCATCTGTACCAATATAATCATCTTCATTTTTCTTATGTTCATGAAACTACTCTTTATTTTTTTAACATTATGAAGAGTGTAATTATTAAAAAACATGATCTCTAACTCATCTGATTCCATAGTCTCAATTTCATCTCTTTGACTTGTATTCTTGAAAATATTCCACCATTGATCATATTCACCTTCCAAATTATATAATGGTAAGATGAATTTTCCATGCTCAGAACATTATAGAACTGAAATTATCTCTTTAGTGGTATTGAACTATTGTTCATACAGTAATGGAACAAAAGACACACTGAATGAAGGGGGATGCTGCCTCATAAAGGATTAAACAGAATGCTTCTCCCTCCTTTCCTCATTTGTATGTTTGGAATGATTCATATCCTAATAAAGTTGTTTGAGAATGGATAAAATATTTTTAATTCCAACTCACATAAAATATTTATCTCATGGGAAAATAATTTAATTTTCCATCGCATTTAGCATTAACATCGTTCTATCATGTTCCATCCATTAACTAAGACCAAGAAGCAATGTGTAAGAAACACTAATCATAATAGGAAAAACACAAGATCCAGAATAAAATCTCAATTTAGGAAACATTAGTTATTATACTAGGTTATTCATGTTTATTTGTAAAACACTAGGATTGTATCCTATACTTTGACATATCCAAATGGATTTCTCATCATAGTTTCCAAAAGTTAACAATACCTTTCCTCTGATACCAACTATAGAGACCCATTATTTACATAAATTTTTATTAATTTAGAATTTAATTATATTTATTACAACATATAACAAATCCATGATAGGACTGTATAGGTATTCTTTCTTTAGAAACTACGATACCTAAACAACTGGTTCATAACACATCTACCATGTCTCCCATTTATTTCATCATAACTAGAATTTTTTTTGAAATATCATACTTAATAATATTCTCAATATCCTAGGGTGAAGTTAAAAATACATGGGTGATATCATATTATCTATTAGGGCTGAAAAAGTAAATATCAATCATATAATACTCATAAGAACGTATCTTGAAAACTATATCCAGCGTATAAAAGATCACAATATCATGTCATGGTATAAATCAAAAAATTTTTGTGTAATCCTAATAGTCATAAAATAAGATATGAAACATTATTTCATACACACATAATAATAGAAAATCATTTCATATTTGTAAAGGCTCATTTCCAAGACCATCATAGCAGATAAATTCAATTATTTTTCTGAGTTCACTCCCTTTTCCAAAAAAGTATCACAAAACCCTATTTACATGATGTTCCAATCATGTCTATATCATGAGATATAAATCGTTATACAATTCATTTGAGGGAGATATATATCCCACCCATCTCATAATTAAAAAATTCTTACGTATTCCAAAAAAAATATTTACCGTAGCATAACCCTTCATATAAAATTGGAATCTTAAATATAATTTCATCCTAATTTAAATAAAGAAAATGATTTTTTAAATAAAATACCATTATAAACAAAATAAAATCATTTTAATGATATGTATATTAATATAACCTTATTTATATAGCGACATCTTAGATGTAAAATTATTTTTTAGATTACACTTGAAATTAATTCCTAGTGAAAATATCCTTTCCTTTTTTCAAAAACACTTTTTCACAATATTCAATGTAATTTAAATAAAAATAATTAATTTGAAAATAATACTAAAATCATGTAGTTGAATATTCATTGAAATATGATTTCATGATACTATAAAATCAATTCATTCTATATAACAAAAAGAACATTTTTCTCTTACTTTTTCTGGAAAGGTCAAAATGTACCACGTACCAAGAACGAAAAATGATTCCATTCATACCATTTGGTAAAAATTTAAAAATGGGTTAAAATGAATTTAATAAATTTTAAAAGGATATAAAGTATATTTTGAAATATATATTTTGGAAAAATGGATGTGGATGATAAATATCCCCTAGTAAATATTTAAAAATAAACAATCTCGAATAAAAATGACATTTGCAATGTTATCCCTTACCTTAGGTCTGATATACTTCATATGAATCAGTAACTATATAATAATTTAAATTAATGTTAATGATTTATTCAAGAATAATAATCATATTTATGAGAAAATTTATCATCAGATTTTAATTCATTTTTAGTATCATTTCATTGTAACTTGTTATTTTGGTATTAACTACCTTATGTTATAATGTATGTTTTGTCAGATATGTACTTATTCCTCTTTTTATGTTGTATTTATATCATTTAAAGAATTGTATTATTATAATATATATCATATTTATTAATTAAATTAATTTATATAATCATGGTTTAATAAATATTATGTATAATTAATCACATAGCACTATGGAGAAAGTAAGTCGTACGTATGCATGAGCGACAAAATCGTTCCAATAAATATTGAATGGTATTGAAGTGGATAGATTATAGTATCCAAGATTTAGTATAATCTTAAAATAATCATATATAGTTATTATTTCAACCATTATACTCATCCATGTAAGGTGGTGGTGAAAAATAGATTACACCACGATGTAGAGATAGTAAGATGTACACACGCACGCGCGGTGATTCTATTTTTCGAACGATGAATATAAGATGAAATAGGGTTATTCCATATTTATAAAAACATATAATACTATGAGTGATAGATTTGTAATTATTTTATAATGAAACAACAGAATAAGAATATGTATAAGAAGAATAAAATTTGAAAAAATCGGAAGAAGAGATTACCTCTTCCTCGACGTGCCTCCTTTAAATTTCTTCAAAGGCGCTATAGTTGATCTTTTGAGAAGACAATAAACACTATAATTTAATAGGGGAATTTTATAAATACAATTTTATGGGATTAGAAGATATTTATGTCTCAAAATTAAGTGAAAATGAGAGGGAGGATGTTCCCTTTTATAACAGAGGATAGGGGCACTTTAGGAAACAATAAAAATATTTATTTATTATAAACTCAATTTAGATTAAAAATTTTCAAAAAATAATTTAATTAGAATATATAATTATTTTGGTTATAATACCCACCATAACAAAATTTTTGAGATGTTTTGAATATTTTTTTATCCTTATCTTTTTGGTTTAACCCTTATTTTACCCTTTTTAATCTTACCGTGAAATCATGTTATTTACACATTTTGGGTTCCTATTTTTAACATATCATGTAAAACGATCCAATAAAAGTAATTTTTGACATATTTGAAAATATATTAACCATTTCGCCTAATTTTAGATTTTTATTCATTTTAATATCATTTAATTGTCATTTTTATGTTTTAAATTATGAATTATCTGAATTCTAGACACTATTAATAATTTTCTTTATAAAAAGTTCATAACATCCTAATTACTTCGAACCAAAGGCAGTAACTCTTACCATGTATGTTAGGGTAAACCAAAAGAATTTTTTTATGGCATAAAAATGTTCAAATTAATTTTATTTTAGTATTTATAAATTCATTTATTTAGATCATTCATTAATGAGGTAATCACTACATCAAAATTGGGTCATAAATAAATATATTTATCAAATGACTAAAAATTATAAATAAAATACCATGATGTATGAACTATTTTAATGTTTATAATTAATATTTATAGATATATATATATATATTATAGAACCCTATATTAAAATCTGTTTAGTAAAAGATATATGTTTGTGTACTAATTATCTTTACATTAAATTAATTTTTATAAAATGACATTTTCACATCCATGTGAATCCATGATGTCTCAAAATCAACCCAAGGATACCCATGGTCATAAATATCACAAACAAAGTATAAGGACATGTTTTAGGGTAGTATAATTATATTAATGTATTATTGTTTTCTCTTATTTACTAGATTAACCCTTCAACCATGTTAAATAATATAATTACAGAAGGAACTATTCATAATATCCAAAAATATAATTTCCATATTCACATAATTTGTACCTTATAAAAAAAAATATAGAATTCATTCTTCAAAATTCAAAATAGAGAATTTGCAGTAGTTAACTTAAAATTATTCTCGTTGTTGAAATGAGATAACGAGTTTTAAAAGAGAAAAAATTGCAAGAGATTGAAATGTTTGTACCTATGAATTCAATGTAAAATTAATGATAATAACATTAATTATATTTAATGGTAAAAATATATTCTATTAATAATTTAAAACCATTAAATATTATTATTTAACCATATAAATTATCTTGATGAAAAAATTTGTTTACAATTATAATTTATGGAATTTTTCTATTCGTCAAGCATTAATGTTATCAGAAAAATATCATAAATTTATAAATATTAAATATTTAATATACCACATAAAAAAACAAGTTTATGATGTCATTTATAAATTAATAATATGTAAAATTCTTAATTTGAAATGGTTTTTCTATTCAATGGTGTAAAAATTTACTTTTAAAAATGTTTCTTATATACAAAATAGGGTTTTATTCATACCATATGACTAAAATATCCATTTTATGAATATCAAAAATATTTTATTCAGTATATAACACATATAAATCTCATTAGTTTCATTAACATCATTACCAAAAGTAATTTTCTAAAAAAAATAATATCTAATTGATTTATATTTTTCATAAATAATTAATATCTAATGAATTCATAATGAATTTTCATATGATGGTTATAATTATTCTCTCTAATTGATTTATATTTTTTCATAAATAATTAAACACAAGAGAGGTCATGATTTTTAGAACATTTTAATTACGATTTTGAATCTGTATCGGTTTCTCTTCATAAGAATGATCCTGCTCCAGCATTACGACATCTGAGCCTAGTACATACGAAGGATCAGGTATGTGCATTCTCATGAAAGATACATGGAAAACTTCATGAACTTGAGAGTGATTCGGTGGATGTATCAAATTATATGCTTCCCTCCCAACATGATCTAGTATTTCAAAACCAATATTCATAGGGCTCAACTTTCCCTTATTTTCAAATCTCATTACACTCTTCTATGGAGATATTCATAGAAACACCTTATCCCAAACTACAAAATGAAGGTACTTTGTTCGTTTTTCATCATAACATCACTTCAACTATAATATTTTTTTATGTGTTCTTGAAAAGTTCTATCATTTTCTACCATTTCCACAACTAGATCATGTCCTAATAGATTTTCTTTCCCCAACTTCATCCTTGTAATTTGGAGTTCTGCACTGGTTTCCATAGAGGGCTTCATAAGGATCCATTAAAATGTTGTAGGGAATGATATTATTGTAAGGAAATTCCAAAAATTATATTTATTTATCCCAAAAACCTTTGAAATCTATAGAGAATTATCTCAACATGACTTATAGATTTTGAATTGTCCTGTCAGACTAACCCTCTGTCTAAAGATGATAAGAAGTGCTGAAACCTTACTCTCTATTCAGAGAATACTGAAGGCTTCACCAGAAAAATGTGGAAAACCTAGAATCGAGATCAGATATAATGGAAATTGGTACTTCATGAAATCTTGCCACATCCTTTATATATATCATGTAATTTTTTTCAAGTGATTAATCCTCTATAGTATCAATGATGTGTGCCAACATCGTAAATAAATGAAATATAACCCAGATATAATTATTTACTTTGGATATTTTGGGATGTTCGATGACAAACTCCACATTGTTTTTTTCCTATTTCCATTCTGTTATGGTAAATAGTTGTAACATTCCCTTAGTCTTCTGTCTCTCACCCTTAACCTACAATCGAACCATTTATCGAGTGACAAATTAAGCGAGACCTTTTTTCATGCCATCCATCCAGAAGTACTCATTCAAGTCCTTGTACATATTTGTGCTTCCAGGGTGAATATAGAATGAGTAACTATGAGCCACTTCCAATATCTCCTTCATTAATTCTAGTATGTGAGGAATACAATCCCGGTTCAAGAATCATATTATTTCATCACCATCAATGTTTAATTTAAGAACATTTGTAACCTTCTTTTGTTACTCTACATATTCCTTCTGTGAATATTTAATAATCACAAGTATAGATGGTTGAAAATTCATTTGAGAAAGATAATATTTTTCCCATTCCATTAAAATATGAATATTTTATTTTTAAAAACCATAAATATATTTATCTTTCGTGATCCTTATTATGGATAAGCTAACATGGCCTTTTCAACTCAAATCATCTTCCAACTTGTTCACTTTAACAGGGTGGTAATGTATTGAGTAGTCACAATATTTAATAAACTCCAACCAACTTCTATGGAACATATTCATATTTATTTGGGTGAATATATAGTTTTAAATTTTATTTCAAGTATAAACATCACACCATTCACCATAAAGATAATGCCTCCATATTTTTAATGAACCTATTAACGTAGTCAGCTCGAAATCATAAGTGGGGTAATTTTTCTCATGGATTTTAAATTTTAGGGAGGCATAAGATATCACCATTAATTTTTCAAGAGAACAAACCACAACCCCTTCATTGATGCATTAATGTATATGACAAGCATTTCTCCACTATATGGCATTGTGGGTATAGCTTCACTAGATAACCTTCTTTTTATCTCTTTGAAATTCTCTTCACATTTCTCTATACAAAAAAACATAACTCCATTCTGAGTCAACATGGTTAGTGGATTTGACAATCCTAAAACATAATTCAAAAAGAGATGATAATATCCATCAA
Source organism: Viscum album (assembly GCA_963277665.1). Taxonomy (NCBI): domain Eukaryota; kingdom Viridiplantae; phylum Streptophyta; class Magnoliopsida; order Santalales; family Viscaceae; genus Viscum; species Viscum album. The sequence goes on from OY728138.1 coordinate 560,904,892, forward strand.
AAGAAATAAAACATTGGATATCCATTATTGGGGTGGTATTGACCATATTTCTATGACCCAAGTTTTTACTGGATCCACAGATATCCAATCTCATGATATTATATGACCAAAAAATGAATCTTTTTTGAGCCAAAATTCACAATTGGTAAATTTGGCATCATGTTTCTCTTTTCTCAGGGTCTCTAGTAAAATTATAATGTGATATTAATGTTCTTCCTTGATCATTGAATATAAAAGAATATCATCTATAATGGCTACAACAAACCAATCATGAGAGTTTATAAATACTCTATTCCTTATATCCATGATGATAGTAGGAGCATTAATAATACATAATGTAATCACTATAAATTTGTAGTGTTCATACATTGGGTAATATGTCGTCTTTGGTATATCCTCCATTTCCCCTAATTGAAGATATCTTGAATGAAGATCAATCATGTAAACTTATTGAACTCTTTGTAGTTGGTCAAATATGTTTCCAATGTGTTGGAAAGGAAATTTGTTCTTGATAGTGATCCTTTTATGTTCTTGATAATCAATGAAGAGTATCATTAATCAATATTTCTTTGTAACAAAGAGAAAAGGTCCCCCAATGGTTACATTCTAGGGAATATGAATCCCTTATCAAGATTCTCTAAGAGTAGCTTCTTAAATTTTTGCATCACAATTGGGGCCATTTTATAAGGTGTCATAGAAATTTGCATAGCACCCGGTATGAGTTCGACTGAAAAGTAAACTTCACGATTTGGTGGAAGACATGAAAATTCCGCCAAAAAGACATCATCAAACTCCCATACAACTTGCATGTTATTAATCCTATGATTTTCTCCAACCATTTTATATAAATAACCTTCATTTATTTTAATCAAGACCAATAAGATGGAAGAAATTTATACTCAAATGTTATATTCATCCTCGCATTTATAGATTAACATATATTGATCTAGAATTTAAAATTTGTCTTTTATTATTTGTAAATTGATATTATCCCGATATATAGAAATAAAATTAATTCCCAGAATCACGTCAAATTCTACTTTATGAAGGATCAAAAAATATGCAAGAATCGCATTCACAAAATCATCAATCGGAGTGGAATTATAAACATATGATGCGACCGTTGTGCCATTACGAGTTGTCATTGATAAAAAAATATCTAATTGTTGAGTTAATATAATGATACCCATAAAAAATTTGTCAATAATAAACAAGTGGGTGGATCCATAATCAAATATAACATTTTTTACTTTAGAGTGGATGGTAGGTGTATCTTTCCCTACTTTATTAATATACTCTATGTCACATATATTAATTGCATATGAATTTCCTTTGCCATTGGAATTAATAGTTAGATAACATAAATAATAATGAATAACCCTTTGATTAGGGTATTGATTGGAACAATTCTCTATTTTCTTGCAATTGTAACATTGAAGTGTAGGTGGTGAATTCAGTGTAGCCTTTTCTTTGTTTGCATCAGTAGGCATATTTTATCTATAAAATTGGTATTCAATTTCCTGATGACCTTTTTTCCTACACACAAATCATTTACTAGTCTTTTTAAGAAAATTCCATGCATGTATCATTCCACACATTGTGGATAAATGAAAACACGTCTTCTTTTTAGTGTGGTCTTTATATTTTCCCTTTAATTCAATTTTCATATTCTTTTCAAACCCATATGATTGATTGGATACTTAAATATCTATATCATCTTTGAGAGCACAGTGAACAATTTCTTCAAATCTATTGATGTTATCTCTGGATAATGTCCTTCACAGACTTGGTTTTAAGCAAATAAATAATCAATCAATATTACTCTCAAGTAGTATAATAATTCTAAATGTGTACCAGAAATGTCTTGTAAATTTTTTTCGTAGGTACCAATTGATTCATCATCATTTTTCTTATATTCAAGGAACTACTTCTCCATAATTTTTTAAATAATATATGGAAATTACAAATTTAAAAATATGTCCTCAAACTCATCCCATTCCATGGGATTATTTTATTCTCTTGTCCTCATATTCTTGATAAGATTCCACTATTAATCATCTTCACCTTTAAAATGATATAATGATAAGAAGAATTTAAAATTTTTAGAACATTTGAGAATTGAAAATATCTTTTCATTGGGATTGATCCATTATTCTACCACTATTGGAAGATAAGACCCACTGAATGATGGTGGACACTACCTCATGAAGGATTCAATATAATTTTTATACCACCTTTTCTCATTTGTAAGTCCATAAGGATTAATATCTTGAGAAAGATATATGAGAATTGTTACAATATTTTTCTCTCTAACTCCCATAACATATTGTTGTGAAGGGGTACAATAATTTCATTTCCCATCACATTCATCATTATCTCTGTTCCTTCGTGTTCCATCCATTGACTGAAACCAAGAAGCATATTGTGAGAAACTATAATAATAATAGGAAAACCACATGATCAAGAATGCAATTTAATTTTAGCACACTTAAGGTTTTATCATATGTTATTCATGGTCATTACTAAAACACTAATATTATATCCTATACATAGATGTATTCTTTAGGCTTTCTAATCCATGTCTACAAACATTAACTATACATTTCGCTGATACCAACTATAGGGACCCATTCTTTATATACATTGATATTACTTAAGAATTGAATTATATTTATTACAACATATCAAATATATATGATATGACCACATAGGTATAGTGTCTTTAGAAACCAGGAAACGGAAACAAATTTTTTATGAAAAATCTACATTATCTCTCATTTATTTCATCATAACTACTCTCCTTTTTTGAATATCATACGTAATACCATTCTTCATTACATAGGGAAAATAAAACTATACAAGCTTGAGCTGAAATTCATTGTAAGGGTAAAAAAATTAAATATCAATCATTTCATATTCATAAGAAAATAACATTTTATGATCTTCTTCTGTATATAAATGATAATAATATCATGTCCTGGTATAAAGCATAAATTTGAAATGTAGTCCCAATAGCCAAAATATAATCCATGCAACTTTGTGTCATACACAAATAAGAATATAATGTCATTTCATATTAGTCAAATCTCATTTCAATGACCATCATAGCAGAAAAATTTCATTACATAACCGAGTTCTCTCCCCGTTAAATCCTTGTATAAGTGAACTATATTTACTTTCTAATCCGTCCATTTATATATCATGAGATATAAATATTTTTCCAATGAACTAGAGGGAGATATAGGTCCACCCATAAAAAAATTAAACCATTCATACGTATTCCATAAATACATAAAGTCATTTCCCATATCATATCCCATGCAACAAAATGTTTTTCTTAAACATCATTCCATCATAATTTATATAAAACAAATGGATTTTCTATATAAAATTCCATCATAATAAAATGAAATCATTATAATAGTAGGGATAGAAATGTAACACTATTTATGTAGTGACATCATAGATGGAAAATAATTTTGAGGAAACACTTGTAATTATTTATTGATGAAAATATCCTTTCCTTTTTTCAAAATATTTTTTCCCAAAATACCATGTAATTTAATTGAATGTATTATTTAAATCATATAGATTAAGCTTCATAGAAATTAGATGTAATGAAACTATAAAAATCCATTCATGCCATATAACATAATGAAAACATTCTTCTCGTACTATTGTCGGAATGGTCAAAAAGTACCTCATACAGAGAATGAAAAAAATATTAGACCATTTAGTAAAAATTTACAAATTAGTAAAATTGAAATTAGAAAATTATACAAGAAAATAATTATAATTGTTAAATACAAATTACATAATCATGGATTTTGATGATAAATATATCCTGGTAAATACTTACGAATAAACAATCTCGGATGAAAATGAGATTTGAAATATTATCCCTTACCTTAGGTTTGATATGCTTCATATGAATACGAACATCCTATATAATGATTTAGACAATGTTACTATTTTATTAATGAATAAAAATAATTATTTTGATAACATTTATGAAAGTATTTTCATTCATTTTTTAGTAACATTTCATTGTTACTCATTATTCGAGTATTAACTACAATATATTGTAATGAATGTTTTACCAGATATGTTCTTATTTAATTTTAGGATATATTTAAATCATTTAAGACATTGTATTAGTATAATAAATATGATATTTATTCATTCAATTATTTTATATAATCATTATTTGATAATGGTTTTGTAGAATGAATCAAATATCACCATGGAGACGGTAAGTAATACGTATGCATGAGCGACGATATCATTCCAATAATTTTTGAATTGTATTGAACTGGATAATGTATGTCATATTTGAGAAAGTAACATGTTCCAATAATCATATATATTTATTATTTCCACAATTATACCCATCCAAGTAAGGTGGTGGTGGAAACAGATTGCACCATAGCGTGGAGATGGTAAGTCATACGTATGCACGCATAGTGATTCTATTTTTCGTAGGATGGATATAAGGTGAAATAAGGTTGTTTCATATTTATAATAACATATATGTATATGAGTGATAATTATGTTATTAATTTATAATGAATCAAATAAATAAGTTGATGTAGATGAATAATGAAATTTGAAAAAATCTGCATAAGAGATTACCTCTTCCTCGATGTGCTACATTTAAATTTAATCTTAGGGCACTATTGTTGGTATTTAGAGAAGAAAAGAACCTATTTAATGTAAATGCGGAAGTTTGGTAAAATATTTCATGTTTTTGGATCTTGAAGTCTCAAAATGTAGTGAATAATAGAAGGAGGAGGTTACCTTTTATAAAAGAGGAAAAGGGCACATTAGAAAACTCTAAAAATATAAATTTATTATAAACATAAGTTAGATTTAAACTGGTCATAAAAATATTTAATTCAAATATAGGACAATTTTTTAATAATACATATCATTCAATAATTTTTATACATGTTTTGAATATTTTTGTATCCTTATCTTTTTGGTTTAACACTTATTTTACCTTTTTTAATCTTATTGTGATATCATGTTATTTACACATTGGGGGTTAGTGTAATTACCATATAATGTGAAACGAACCAAAAAGGTTTTATATGACATATTTGGACTTATATTAAACATTTTACAAAATCATATATTTTTATTAATTTAATATAATTTAAAAAACTATTTTATGTTTTATGTTATGAATTATATCCATTTTGGACAATATTCATAATTAATTTTACAAATAATTCATGACAAAGTGATTCCCTTGAACCAAAGGCATTAACTAATCCCATGTATGTTAATATATTCCAAAAAATATATATGGCATAAAAATGTTCAAATTAAATTTATATTAATATTTATGAATTCATTTATTTGAATCATTCATTAATGAGGTAATTACTACATCATAATTTTTTCATAAATAAATATATTTATTTAATTTTTATAAATTATAAAAAAATTCCCTGATGTAGGAAATATTTTTAGCTTTATAATTTAAATTTATTGACATAGAGATATCTTATATAACCCTATATTAACATCTATTTAGTAGAATATATATGTTTATGTTAGAATTATATTTACATTAAATTAATTCTTATAAAATTACATTTTCACATCCAAGTGAATCCATGGTGTCACAAAATTGTCCCAAGGAATCCCATGGTTGGAAAAATATCTCATACAATAGTATTAGGACACTTTTTTGTGTTTTTTCTACTATTAATGTATTATTGTTTTACCCTTGTCTACCAGATTGACATTTTAACAATGGTAAATAAAATAATTAATGAAGTTACTTTTCATAATGTCCAAAAGAGGTAAATATTCCCCAATTTTGAACATCAATTTCTAAATATAAAATTAATTTTTCTCAAATTCCAAACATAGAAGTTTGATTAATTAACATAAAATTATTCTCGTTGTTGAAATTAGAAAAGTTATTTTAAAAGTTAAAACATTGAAAAAGGATGAAATTTTATTACCTATGAATTCAATGTAAAATTAAGGATGATGACATAAAATTATTTTAAATGAAAAAAATATATTCTATATATACTTTCAACCCATTTTATTTTATAATTTAACCATATAAATTATCTTGATGGAAAAAGTTGTCTTTAATAAAATTTACGGTATTTATACAATTTATCAAAACATGAATGTTATTTGAAAAATATCAGAACTTTATCCTATTTAAATTTGTGTATCCCACATGAAAATAATTTTTTTATGTATTCATATAGAAATTATTAATATTTCCAAATCATAATATAAAAAGGGTGCTCCATTAAAAGGTGTAAAAATTAACCTTTCAAAAACATTATTATACATTTACAGGTTTTTATCCATACCCTATTACTAAAATATCCATTGGATGAATATAAAAAATATTATATTAAGTATATAATAAATATATATCTCATAAATGTCATTAAAAAAATTAATTTAATCAAGAAATAATAATATCTAATTGATTTATATTTTACATAAATAATTAATACCCAATGAATTCATAATGCATTTTAATAAATTTGTTATAATTATTTCCTCTAAACTAACCTCTAGTCTATAAGGGTAATTTTATATTACGGGAATCTCGTAGTTCAGTTATACTCATGATTACATCCAAATAATGCTAATGATGATTAAAATATATTTAATGAAAATATTTCATAAAACATCCGGGTGTTAAAATATATGATTATTAAAACAAAATCAGGGATTCCTATATATCAATTGAACCATATAAGGATCATTCACTACATTATCCTCATCCAAATTATATCCTATTTCACAATGAATTAGTTCCTCCTGAGAAAAGTTTAATTCATAAAATTTGTAGAATACAAAAGGATATACGCTAATGTTCATTCCAAATTCTATTCATCTTTATCATAGTTTGATTATAATACCTGAGTCATTAAAATGAAATAAATGGGATAGTTGTGATGTAATGACATCTATAGATGTTATATAACGTTGTTCTTTAGTAGTAGGTTTTACCTCATCAATATCATAAATAATCACATATAACATTATAAGACCATTACCACACAATTTTCAAAACAAAAATGATTCATCCATGCAATTATCATGATCTAATAGTTTATACATAGACTTCCATAGACATTCTAGACATTTAATCTATCGATTTATAATTGAATTAATTGACTAATCATCCCTATGTTTTTACAAACTATGAATCCTCCAATGAACATCACGTAATGTCACACAATTATGAATATTTTTCACTATTATAGGTGAAGAAATATATCTAAAACCTTTATCAATGTTAATTTCCATACTATTTTTTTATTTTGATATAGACATGATTACATAGAAAAGAATAAATAAATTTGATTTATATACAAACTGAAAATTTTATTTTCAAAAAAAATTTAATTTTAAATAATTTTGACATGATCATGATATTTTTTCTAAATATTTGATTATAATTATTTTATAAACAAAAATAAATATAGTGGGAACCCTTAAAGCCTCTATTATCACAAATTTCAGAAACCATTAGTATCCTTTCAAGAATGTTCAACAAATAATTCTTTCTAAAAAACACAAACTGGTGAACACCGTTCTATTGAAGTGTTACTCACATTTCAGTGTTGGGGTCCACAATTTTGAGACAAATTACCATTTTTACATAGACACACATATATATACAAACATAAGAAGAGGGATGACATACATGTCATCGAGAAAAATAAAATGAAATTGTTTTATATTAAATAACCATAAAGAAAATATTTTAAGAAATTTGAATCCCATACTGGTCATTCATCTTAATATCATTCAATCTGTTCAATTTATATAACTTGATAGAAACAAAATACAACATACAATTTTAATAAAATATTAGACATCCCTCTCAAGATCGATCATCATAATATATTTCTAACATGTGTATCTCAAATAGTTATTATATTCAAAATACTATAACACTACCTATAACTATATCCATTAAATAATATATATATATATAGACACACAGATATCCATTTGTAATCATAATTTCTTGAATATTTTTCACACTAAGTTCTGAAAAAAAATAATTCAAACGTAATCAATATAAATCAACTAACTACTACAGTATATTGAAAGTGATATAATTTAATAGAAAGAAAATTTATTAAAATTTAATAAATATTTATAATATTTTATCAAAATTTTATGATGTTTTAATTATTTACAAATTAATAAATTTGACTTTATATTGATTATTTTTCTAGGGATTTTTCAACAGTTATTTGATAAACCAACAAAAACATTAGGGGAACTATTATCATTTATATTATCATGAATTCTACTAAATATCATCCCCGTTTACCAAACAAATGCTTCTTATTTAATTTACCTCATTGAAATTTATTTTATTCTAGTTTTAGTCACATAAAATTGTGGGCGTGTGTGTGTTTAGGTTATATAAAATTATTCCATGGACATCCCGGTCCATAAATAATTATAAAAAATTAAAAGACAATATTCTTAAACGAGGGAAATTATATAAAATTAAATCAAATTACATAACCATGTACAAAAGAATACATACTGTTTCTGTAACAACCCTAACCCCAGTAGTCAAGAGTCGTATGTTGTTCAATTAAAATGGAATAGGTACAATTGATTATATCACAATGTTTTGATCAATTTACCAGTCATGAAATAATATATACAAACATGGTTCCCATATTTCATTGTCATCAAAAATTAGTACATAACAAAAGAAAAATAATTTCTTGTCACCTATTCAAATATTACCTCTTCACAACCTAGTTAAGGAAAAAAGTAATAAATAGGTGTGATCAAACACTTAATTGGGGGTTTTTAGAATAATAATTTCTGAATTAAGGTCAATAAGGAATAGAAATTTTGATAAGGTAAATAATTTAAAAAACACAAGACATCAATAAACTAATAATGAAAATTCATCCATAGGTTTCTTTATAGTGAAAATAAGATGGAAAGTAATAATTTAATATTAAATGAATAAAAATGATTATTTATTAATTATCATGTATCTGAAATTTAAACCATTGGAAAATAAAGACTATTTATGTCCATGGGTAAATCCCCATATGGTATTGTTTGAAAACAAACTTGAAGGGTTTTTATCAAACAATTTATTTCTCATGAGACATGTTGTTTAATAAAGGGGTAATCTATAAACGAGACCCACCTGTCTCTGTAAGTCTAAATAATTCATCATATATAGATTCTATTTAATAACTACATTAAAGTAGATTCCCACTTGAAAAAATGGTATATGGGTCAGACAATAATCATATACAAAAAATTTGGACATTGAATTCAATTATTTATGATCATTAATAAAACAGAAGTATACATACAACACACACAAGGAATAAGTGGTTAATGAGGAATATCCAATGGAACATCATAATAGTTTCCCTAAAATGATGTATTTATATAATACATGAAAAATTATAAGAAAAAATTGGCTTATATCCTGATATATTATTTCTAGTTGATATGAAAACAAGTAAAAATAGTTGGTAAGACACATTATAAATATTCCTCTTCAGTGCAATTAAATGGAAAATACAATAGAGTGCCCAAATCGAAGAAAATCATAATTATTATCATAAAACCATAAAGGAATAAAGATAGTTTTTCTTGATAATAATGTTTATTTTTGAAAAATAATGGGGAATTAAAATAGATTATGGAGTTTACATGGAAATGGGTATGAAATTTGAATGTTCTCTTAAATCGTGATTTATTATCTAAAGGAATTGAAACGATGAACCTTATAAAACATGCATTTCTCCATTAGAAAAAGAATATTTGAGAAACAAATATATATTTGGAACCCAAAAATAATATTTAGGAGTAATATATAAGGATATATAATAATTAAATTGTGTTAAATTGAGAGAATGTGTAACCTGAATAAAAAATTGAGTATCGAGGAGAATCCCTAACCATATGTTCAAAAGTGGTCTATAATTGAACATAATGTCATGTATAATAATATTCAATAATTAAAATTATTTATTAATGACTATTTATAAATTTATTTAATGTAGGATAATATTATTTGGTTCATTTATATACTTTTAATGAGTCATACGATACAAATTTATCTTTCAAACGTGTTAGTTTTCTTGGTTTTCATGATCAGTTTACTTGTATGCTTGTATGGAATGTCTTAAAAACAAGAATAGTTTTCCAAAATCGAAATTATAGATTATTAATGAATATATATAATTTTATATGTATATATATTTTACTTGTTTATATGTAATTATGATTAATCATTAGATATAACTTTAATGATGAATGTTATATTATTGTGGGGATTTTTTGATTATCAAGAACAAGTTTTTTATTAATTAATATTACATATATATTAGATATATAAAATTATATGATATTTATATGTATTATAAATATTTTTAACAATAACATTTTTTATGGCCATTATTAAGGGCGAAAAAGTAAAATTAAAGTGCATCATCAATAATGATGATAAATAAGCACATCATGAATGTTATTATCATTTTTAGAATAAAAGGTAGAGGAGAAAGGATTTGATGATTTATTTTACAATGTAAATATAAAATTACTGTATATATAAGATAATATAGTTATAATTCATTTTTTTATAGTATTTGTGGGAAGGATAATAACAAAAATGAAATAGAAAATAAAATAATGGAAAACAAAAGTGGATTTTACCTCTGGAATTTCATCTCCGTAAGAACATCTTTAAGGGGTTTGAGATTGTTCTTTTGATGAGGCAAAAGGATCATTAATGTGGTTACGATAATTTGGACGAGTATTGAGCTCCGATTATAAATTATTCATGGCATAATATGTGTGAGGACAAGAGGTGGTGAAGTGTGGTATTTATAGTGGAGGAGAGGGGTGTTTTCTCATTTTTATTCATTAATTTGTAATTTTTCCTCAAGAATATGAATACATTAATAACTATCATTGAATATATTAAAATATTGAAGAAATTATAATGTTTCTTAAATCCTACATTTCTCAGGAAATTTTCTATTTAATTTATAATGTATATATACCGTAAATTACAGTATTTTTCTATTCACCGAAAATTCATATATTTCAGAAAAATATATAAAATTAACTCTAACTATTTTATAACACGTAAGACTAAAAAAGAACTCTATATTATGAAAATAAGTTTATAAATAAAAAAATTTTAATTTTTAATTTAAATCATCAATTACATGAAAAAATAGAAATATTAAACTTATAACTCACTATGTAACCCTTTCATAAATTAAATAAGGCCTCATAAAATTAAATTATAATCATAAATTATATTAATATAAGAAAAAAAATTATAAAAATAAATATTTTAATTATTTATAGTAATTATAAAATTATAAATAAACATTTATATCTACAAAAAATGTCAAAACATAATAAAAAATTTCTAAATCATTTATTTAATTATATTATGATATAATTATATCATATTAATATTTAGAATAATCCAATGAAATATTTATAAACTCCTAGCTGATGTAACTATTTTTTTGACCGAATTATTATTCTTAAGGGACACAAAAGTATTCCAAAGATCAATTTAGTATTTCATTAATACTTATTCTTTAATTCAATAAAGTCCCAAGAATTTCATTCATTCTTCATTTATAATGTTTATCTTGTTTTCATTATGCGATTTTATATTATTTACACAATGTGAGATATTTTTTTTGTACAAAGTAAAATATAAAATGAATTTAATTTATTTAAGATTATACATACTGTAAAATATCAGGGTGTTATATTCATCCCTCATTTGGAATTTTTTCCTCGAATGTTTCAATGAATATTAACATCTAAACAGATGAGGATGGTTCTTATTCATATCTTATTCAGGTTCTCACATTGCTTCTTCAATTTTATGGTTTCTCCAAAGAAATGTTACCAGTCGAGTCATCTGATTTGTTTATACATTCAATCTTCTATCAATAATCATGTCGGGCACATAAAAATACCTCAAATCAGGCTCTATATCTATTTCTTTGTTGGTGAATTCATGCACCGGGTATGGAATTAATTCATTATCAATGATATTTTGAAAACATCTTTGGTATTCAATAAACATGGTGGAATTTCTAATCAAGAATATATGACTATTATTTTTTAGAATTTAAATTGGTCTGATATACCTGGTACTCTGTTTCTCTTTCAATCTATTCCTTATTTCACTCTTCCATCAATATAAAATCATAATGACATGATATCACACACTAAATCTGAAATCCATTATTCAGTTTCCAACATAACATTTTTGTCTACATTGATCCTCTTTGATATTATCTTGAATAGTCTTTAACTTTTACATTATCTCATTAACATGTTCTAGGCTAATATGATTCTGTTCACCAAGTTCCTCCCAACAAGTTGGAGTTTGAAATCTTTTTACATATAATGCCTCATATAGTGCCTTTGGAATACTAGAGTAGAAACAATTATTGTAGGAATGTTCCACCAATAGAAAATACTGATCTCTCAAACCTTTAATTTTATGTAGGAATAATCTCAGCATACATTCCATTGTATTAATAGTACTTATTAAAATATCCTTCATTTTGTGGGTGATGCAAATTATTCAGAAAATATCAGTATCGAGAGGCTTTTGATGAATCTTCTATAATTGGATGTAGAATAAGGGTCTAAATGAGAAAAAATCAATATAGGTGTACCATGAATTCTAACAATTTCATTACTATAGAGACGTTCTATGAATTTAATAGTTTAATATTATTTTATTGTATTAAAATGTTCCAATTTTTTAAGAAATCCAACAACAAACCATGTCGCATCATTCCTTCTAGGTGACCTTGGATGTCCAGTGAAAATGTACATTGTAATCTAATACAATATCCTCATATGAATTTCTACAAATTTTAGGACTAATATATGATTTTGTATCTCATTCTCCACTTATTGAACAATTAGACACATGGACACATAATTAACAATTTTGATGCTTCATGTTATCCCATGAAAAATTTACCTTCAGATCCCTATACATATTATTACTACCATGATGTATAGAGATGTTTGATCTATGAGAATCATCTAATAGTTGCCTTTCTAGATCTAATATTAATGGGACACATAACATCTTTCCAAATTTTATAATTCCATCATCATATATGATGTTTACCAATATTGCATCCTTAAAGGTTCTAATTTTCTTTTAAATATTCTCATCATCATATTGAGTGTTTTTTTATTCTCTCCATAAAATATTGTTTATAAATAATTTAAAAAATAATTGATTTTTTCTGTTTCATAATAATTACAATATCCATGTATACTAAATCCATGTATTTAATATATTTCTTAGTCTTCATTTTGGCTATAAGTCCATGATCATTTTTACATAATGAATTAGCTACCTTATTTGTCATTCGAGGGTGGTAGTCTTTTGAGAAATCATATTATTTTAAAAACTCATAATATCGCCTTTAACACATGTTGACATATTTGTATGTAAATATATATTTCAAACTTTTATGCTTCATATATATCTCACATAATTCACAATAATGATAGTGGTTACAAATCATGAAAGAAAATATTTTATTTTCTAACTCTATATCATGAGTAGTATAATTTTATTAATGACTCTTCATCTGCCATTATGAATATGAAATAAAATAATTTTTTTGCATAAGGATACAAACTAATTTATTATTTGATGAATAATTGTATATCACAAAATCTTCTTTTCCTGCTTAACGAATGAAAATTATAGAATTGAAATATCTCTTATTCAACTAATTAAAACTTTATGTACATTATTTTGACCATAAGAACGTAAATCCATTATGTGTGAACTTGGTTGAAAAGGTATCAAATCAGGAAAAATTATTAAAAAACACTGATAGTAACATGATACAGCTATATAACTTCCCACCACTATTATTTTCATTGGTGTAGTTCATTCATGGATTGCCTTTTTCTTTGTAGGATCAACTTATATTTCATCATTAGGGATAATATATCCCAAAAAAGAAACTATTCAAAGCTAGAATTCACAGATTCAAAACATCCCATACAACTCTTTTATTTGAATAGTCATTGATCAATGCACAAGAAGTATTCATAGTCCTAATATCCTCTAGATTACACCATGATTATATCAATAAACAAAAATAACAATATTAATATATGTTTTGAATTCTATTTTAATTAGATCCATGAAAACATAGGGTGAATAAGTCAATCCGAAAGGCATTACCATAAAATAATAATGTTGTAACCTAGTTTGAAGTGTTTTCATTAGAATGTATTCATTTATTAAATGTAATTTATGACATCGAATCATAGTTAAATCTTTAGAAAATATTTTTATTCATGAATTTGATCATATAAATCATCAATGAAAGGAATCTAGTACTTTTTCTTTATTGTAATTGCATTGATTTCCCAATAGTCAATGAATAGCCTTAAGGACCCATCTTTCTTCTTAAAAAACCAATCATGGTCTCCCTATGGAGTTTCAAAAGGGAGAATAAATATTTTATTACTCAAATCCACTAGTTTTATCCTCATCTTTTCTAATTACACAATTTAAACTCTATTGGAATTCATTGATTTTGGTCATGTGTTTGGGGGTTAAATCAATGGTAAATTCTACTCCCTGCTCTGTGGGTTGCCCATCCAATTCCTTAGGAATTACATCAATGAATTCTTACAATATTGGTACATACTAAATTCAAATATTACATTCCTCATACATATATGTATTTTTTAGAATGTTCCACAAAAATATAATTTTATAGAACTACAATGGGTTGACCAGGATAACAATTTGGTGATGAAGTTTCTTCCCTAATCATAAGGGATTATAAATCACCCTCACAAATCATTATTTGTTTCATCTTGTAATAAAATTTGTAATCATATTTTGATGTCATATCTATAATGTGGATTATATAAAAGTCATATGTCAGTATGATGATGCGGTCAGCAACTAAAGCATGTTTATGGGTCATAAAGGGTGTTCACCGACACATTTTCATTTTAATGAGACTTCCTTTATTTGCTTTTACTAATAACTATGTTGTTAAATGGAAACTAAAATGTATAATTTTGATGGAAAAATCAATAAATATAGATGCAAGAGATGATATATAATCAAATAAATTATTAGATAGATGTGATGATATAATTAATGTAACTTCCAGCACATTAATAAGAAATTAAACTTCATTTGTAGTGATCATAAAAGCATGTCCATCTCCCCATGGCCTCTTTGGTGGTAGATTAACCTAATGATTAGGACATTGATTTGATTAATTTCCCATTTCATTACATTTTTACAATTGAAAATTATTGATTTGTTTGTTCTACTACCATTCAATACATATATGAACCTTTTCTTCACACATATATAAAACTACCATTCTATTCAAGGATTTCCCATGTTTATTCTTTCTAAAATTATTAGATAATGGAAATTAATTCATTATCTTATTTCTCTTTGATCTTTAACCTTTCCTATTGTTATTAGAAGACCTCATCTTATCTGGATTTCTGTTGAACAAATAAGATCTAGAATATTCCTTCCCTTTTCTGATGAAACATAATACTATTTCATCATATGATGAAAATTTGTGATAATCAAGTCCCCTTTATATACATGTTTTAATACCTTTAATGAGAAGATAAATATTTTCTTTTTAATCACACATGTAATCTATATCAATATGGTTTAGTCTTTTGAATGTATCCTTTATAATCTATAATAATTTCTTCTTCTATTTTTTAAGATGAGGAATTTTTTCTTCATTTGAGTTTTTTTATCACATAAGAAATATTTTTTGAATAATAATTAAATAAAATTTCTCCAAGCCATGTCTTCTATTTCTTCTTCCCCTTTAGTATTATTGATCAATGAACACCATTGATCATCATTTCCCTTGAGATAATAGACTACCAAAAGATCATTTTCATTTTCATTACATCCAAATGCTTCAAATATAATCCCAAGGGATGTGATCCACTCCTCAGGTACCACCGGAATAGAAGTCCCACTAAATGATATGGGATTCTTCCACGTGAAACAATACAAACTAGTCAAAGTATTAAAATTCATCATTACCTGAGTAAGTTATCATAATTTGATCATGGTCTTTTCATCTCCTACATTAACTATGGTGTGTTTTGTAGAAGGGAAATCCCTACATTGTATGTGGGTAGTGATTTATTTCCTTACATTTAGTATCCTTTATTAACAATGTCATACACCATATAATTCTAGGAATTATAATGGATAATTTTTTTCTAGAAAACACATAACATAAATTGAAAATTTATGCATTTCTAATCTCATGGACATGGTTTATTTTGGAAAATATTTACTTTTGAATCCTTCATAATGGATTTTAAAGGTAATGTGATTTATCCTAAGAATATTTCCTGATATAGTAACACTAGGTACACAATAAAGTCTATTGTCATGTTTCATGTTACACCAATTAATTCCTGATGAACCTTATCAGAGTTGTTACCCCTATGTAGATCTATCCCAGAACCACATCCACATATTATATTTAGAATGTGATCCATTTTTTGGCAGACCCAAAAAATATCTAACTTAGAAAAATTATATTATGTTATTATATTTATAATCCAACTTTTTAAAATAGTTACATATTTTATATTCTATATTCCATGTATCATAATAAAATTCCTCTAATACAAACTATATGAACCTCAACACAAGTAACCTTGAGTTGGAGGTTTTTTTATTACAATGGAATATAAACTATATTTCATATCAACAAGGATCCATCATTGTAGTATTATAAATGAAACTAATTGCACACATGGTTCCATTTTTACATTGTTAATTAATAATTATACACAATAATAAAAAATAAGATACTTCTTGTAACTTATTAAATTATTCCTTTATCATAACATGGAGATATAAAAATAAATAAAAGGGTAAGATCAAATGCTTGGTAATGGATATATGGAACAATAATGACTAAATTAAATTCAATAACACATATAAATTATGGAATTTTAAATTAAAGAAAAAAACTAGCCCCCCATAATTGGATAATTAAAATGCATCCATAGATTTTTCCATCGTGAAAATATCATGGAACGTAATTACTGAATACTGAATAGTGAATAATGTTTATTTATTAGATGCCACATATCATTCACATGAACCATTATCCATTTAAAAATTTATGTTGTTGTGTAAATACACATATAATTATATTTGAAAAAAACACAGATGGTTTTCACTAACTATTTTTCCTCATGAGACATGTCAATGCATCATAGAGCTATCTATAATCAGGGTACACCCACCACTAAAAGGACAAAGAATTCTCTATTCGTAGATTCAATTCAATAACACCATAAAAATTGAAAACTATATTTAAAAAATGCATACAACTAATAAAAAAATCATTTAAATGAAATAAGGATATTTAATTCAATGAATGATTATCATAAACAAATGGGAATTATACATAAACAATGAACATGGAAGAAGTGGTGAATGTGGAATATCCAAAAGGGATATCATAATGAATTCAAAAAAACGTTATTTAAATAATTAATAAACATTAATAAATTAATGTATGAATTTATCATGATAGATTATATCTATCTCATGTGAAAACATGTAAAAATTATTTTTATGAAAATTGAGAATAGATTATCATTAGTGTGATTAAGGAACAAAATATAAAAGTGTCTCCAAAACAGGAACAAGTATAATTTTTTACAAAAAAACCCTAAATGAAAAAAGATATATTTTTCATTACAATATGAGTTATTTTGGAAAAATATTGGTGAATTGAAACATATTATGGAGTTCCCTTGAAAACACATATAAGATTTGAAGAGTCCCTTATATCGGGCTTTCTTATCCTAAGGTTTTGAAAAAAGAACCCTTTTCAAACATCCATTTCCCCATAAAAAGAACAATAATAGAGATATAAAAATATATCTATAACATACAAAAATAATTTAGTAGGAGTAAATATGAATATTTAGGAATTACATTTGGATATAGAAAGTTTGTGTGTAACCTAAATGAAAAATGGTTGTTCGGAGAGAATCCCTTACCTTATATCCAAATGTTTTCTTCACTTCCATTTAATAAATTTTATAATCATATTAAATACATTAATTGAATAATTTTAACATTTTAAAATTAAATATTATCTTTTATAATTTTATTACCTTTCATTATGGCATTTTTTATGAGTTATAAGATATAATATTATCATTTGGGAGCATTCGTTTCTTTCGTTTTCATGATTGGGTTACTTGTATACATGCATGGAAAATTATGTAAAATTAGAATAGTTTCCCAGAATTGAAATAATATTTTTGTAATGAATATATTGGATATTAAATTGGGTTATATTTAATTTATTTATATGGTATAATGATGAATCATTCGATAAAAAATTAATAATGAACATTAATTTTTTTGAAGAATTTTTTATTATCACGAACTAGTTTGGTTTTTTTAATTAATATTATGTTAATATACTAGATTCATAAAATTATATGACTTGTAATATGAAGGAAAAAAGTATTAAATAATAATAATGGTTTCATGGTAATCCCTTTTGTGTTAATGAAAAATTAATCTGTATCTTCCACAATGGTGGTAAATCGTCACATCACGGATGATATTTTTATTTTTATATTAAAAGTTATAGGAGAAGAGGATTGATTATGTATATTATACTAACACAGTAAAGTTAAATTATGGGATTTAATTTTTTTGGAAATAGGATAGGAGGGAAGGATAAAAAAAATAAATGATATTGGGAAATAAATAAAGGAAAACAAAAGCTGATTTTACCTCCTGAATTATTTATCTTAGAGGACCTCGTTATATGCCATGTGGTTTGACATTTAGTAAGATCAGAGGATAGTGATGTGGGTAAGAAACATGAGAAGACTATTTGGTATTAATTAGATATTCATAAAGTATTAAGAGGTGTGATGAAAAGAGGTGGTTACATGTGGTATTTATAATGGATGAGAGGGGTGTTTTCCAATAATTTTATTAATTAGTTTATTATTTTTCATTAAGACTGAATTGTTTAAGATTCATAACTGTATATATTTAAATAATTCAAAGGAGTTAAAGATTATGGTGGTTACATCATCCATGAAACAAGAAATAATTTATTTAATTTATAGTGTATACATAACATTAATTACCAAAATTTTCTATTCACCAAAAATTAAAATATTTCATAAAAATACAATTAATTCACCGTAACCATTTTTTGACAAGTAGAATTAAAAAATTAATTACAATTTATAAAAATAATGTTACAAATATTAGAAATTTAATTTTTAATCAGAATAATCAATTACATGAAAATTCCAATTTGAAAATTATAACTGATTCTATAACACTTTGAATGGTTAATTAAAGTCACAAAAAAAATTCATAACAATAAGGGAATGAAATATTAATTTTTTAACAAATTTTATGGAAATAGATTATGATTAAAATAATTTAATTAATTATAAAATTAAAATTTATTATTTGTGTTTATACAAAATATCAACCCTTAATTAATTTTTTTTTCAAAAAATATTTACTTGTACTATCATATAATTATAAAATATTACCCTTTATAAGATGTGTAAATTTTATATATAATTTCCAAGGTAAAGTTACATTCCTATTAGCCGAATTTCTATTCTTAAGGGTCACATTACTATTCCAATAGTCATGCTACTATTTCATTCATATGTGTTAATCAATTTCTCGAAAAATTATTATTTCAATAATTCTTCATTTATAATGTTTTTTTGTGTTCTCTTTGTTATTGTATATGACTTATACTATATGAAATATATTTTCTTCAATGTATGATATCAAATGAACTGAATTTATTTAATATTATACATACTATAAAATCATGAGGTGTTATAATTTCAGTCCTACATTGGTCGGTCATACCAAGATATGTCATCACACAACACTCGTAACTTGTTTATTGGGACACCTACTATGTTATAAAAATTAGAACATTCTATATAACTGAATGAAATATATAATAAATATCTACATTTGTTTCCATATATTTATATTATTCATTCCAATATATAGACATTTCATTGTGTATATATATTTATGTATAATTTTAATATTTATCTATGGGTATATAATATTGTAATTTTAATTTATTTGATGTTTGATATAATATATAATAATATAAAAATATAAATATAGTCAAATAATATAACATATATATAAATATATTTATATATATTAATATTTAATTTATTATATTTTAAAATATAATTACATATATATATGAAAACAAATCGTGTCTACTAAATAAAAATATTATTAATTAATATGGAAATATCGAAAATATTATTAAAAATAAATTTTATATAAATTATTATCAAAAATAAAACAATTTACACATATTCAAAAATTAAACAATTATATACAAATATTATAGTTATTTTTATACAATTTTGTATGTATATGTATATTTTTTTAGTATTTATACATTCAATAATTTAAATAAATATATATTATTAGGTATACATTGAATAATAATTCAGTAGAATTAATATAATTTAAAAATATTATTCATAGTAAATATTGTGTTGTTAACAGTATAACTATATGTATATATATCTAAACATAAATAAATGACTTAATATAACTATTATATTTTATAAATAATTGTTCATAATATACTTTTTATAGAATATTTATCTAGATTCACTATATTTAAATATTTCTATAGAATATTGTAATTTAATCATCTTCCATTTTAAATTCAATATATAATATATACATATTAATATATTAAAAAATTTATTAACCATTTAGATTACAAATATATGTTTTTTTAAACAATTTTACTTTTGAAAAAATAAATTAATTTTATACATATAATTTATATTATATAAACACCATATTTGAATTTATTAAATAATTCTATTTAAATTTAGTCAAACAAAAAACAATAATTCACGTTGAAATTAAATAATAAAATGAATAATAAGTTTTACATTCATACATTTATACATATTAAAAAATCAAATCATAAAAACCAAATAAATAAAAGAAACTAGGAAATTGAAATAACTAAATATAAAATTTACCTTAATAAAATCCAGAAATATATGTTGAGAAATAAATAAATAAAATATTCCAAGAAAATTAAAATTTAAAATAGTTTAAAATATATGTGTGAACACCTCATTTTATAGATTTTCCATGAATGGGTCATGAGCACTGTTTACACCCCCTTTGATAAAATTACAAAGGAAGTGTTAATGGGTTTCTTGCTTTCTACAATGCTTCATGTAAGTGTGAATGTGTCTGAAACATATTTTATGGTATAAAGAGAAGTCTGAAACATGTTAATGATTTATTGTTAGATTAATAAGTGTGGATGACAATCCTTCCTCCTCAGACCTTTAAAAAAATATCAAACCCTATCCTTTTAAAAACAATAAACCCCCTCATAAATCAATATGGATCATAGCAGATCTCAAATTTTCATGCCTCAATCATCCAACTAACCCTTATCACCTATAGTGATTTTCATCCCAAAGTAATATCATGAGGTTACTCTTTCCTACATTCTTTTAAACCTTTTTATCAATTCACCATGGTTGTGACAACCATGTCCAGCTATGAAGTTATTCATCCCTATGTGGTTCCTATATTCCAGTTTTCACAGACAATTACAACTATGAATAAAACTATTGTTGTGTAAGATTATTATATGTTTATTGTGTACTATTATTTACACAATGTGCATTAATAACATCCCTTGACACATTTTACATGACCCTCGTGTTTGTGTATGTAGGGATCAATTATTGTACGCTTTTCTTGATTGTTTTTTAGTGGTTCTATTAAATATTCTTCTAAACGATGGGGAGATTTTTCTAATTTTAAAATTCATGGAAGTGGTATGTTATTTTATTTGATGGATTTTATGAATTTTGTATTCTTATATGCATTGAAATATATTCTAAACAGAGGAACATCTATATTTAGGAATATATGCTTAAATAAATCGTATAATAAATATTCCTCGAGAACACTAATGGAAGCAGTATTCTTCATTCTTATTGATGGTGAATGATTTTTAAAGATCATAAAGAAGAATGAAATAACTCTACCTCTAAGATAGGTACACTGATCAATCACTACTATAGAAAGTCTCTTTATCAGCAGAAGAAATATCTTTTATTAGCACAAAAAAGTGTTGATGTTCTACGAAACATTATAAGGTTGTGCCATTTATCAATTATAAAAAAAGAACTAATAAAGTACCCTTTTATTAATAAAAAATTGACGATTAATTGGTTATTTTATAGATGAAAAATAATCACTGATAATATGTAAATTTTATCAATGATGATAAAAGTTTGATTTTTTGAGTGTCATAGAGAGAAATGAAAATATCAAAAAGAAAAAATAATAATAAAAATGTTAAATTTTTAAGGGGGATACCACATAACGTTATGCATGCTCTTATTTACCTCCCCTACCCTTTGATTAGTTCTACTGGTCCCTACCATTTTATCAGATCAATAGCACCTTCTTACCACCTCACATGCCACTGTCTTCACGTTGTTTTCATCATGATACCTCCCCCTCAAATATATACACCTTCACCACTATTATATATTGGTTTCTCTATTTTTTGATATATTAATTAATTTATAAATATTTTGATAAATATTTTAACAGTATTTATATATATATAATTATTTTTAAATACATTTTCCAAATATGATGTGTGTGTGTGTGTGTATATAAATACATACATACAAACTTGTATATATTAATATATATGTTCATGTTTTTAAATATTATTATACATATTTATAATAATTTACATATTATAAACATATATATTACAATATATAGATAAATTTATATATGTTTGTTAACAAATACACAGAAAATATATATTTATATATAAATTCTATACACATTCTTTGGTTATATAAATATTCATATATTTTATTTTAAATAAAATGGATTATATTTTTTATTTAGATACGTCTTATATATTTATAAAGGCATTTTATATTTAATGATGTTTACATATAAATTTATAAAATTAAATTTTTAGGTCTAAATATATACAAATATGTATATATGTTTTTATATTTAATTATAAATAAAATAAAAATATGAAACGTGATAAAATTGGAACATAACAATATCTATATGAGTCCAATAAATTAAAATAGATTAATTCTACCAAAAGAAAATAATACTCTCAAAATTATGATAAAATTCTCAAAAATTATTGAAAATTGGAATACCCCAACAAAAAACGTCGTTTGGAGTTATTCCTATGTTTTTTATCATAAAAATGACAATTAAGGGTCCTCAAAGTTCCCAATAGAATATGTGTTTTTAAAATATTCTATTTCATATGTGATAGAGCTCAAACAGACAGCCAGATCAAAGGTTATAGTGGTTTGATGACAGAGTCATGTTTTCAACTTATTTTAGAAGTTTTATTAACTTATTGATATTTTCAATTTTCAAATTCTTTCTATATTACTTTGTCTCTATATAAATTATCAATTTTTTAGTAAATATTATTTTTTTAATAATTTTATAAACCACTTTCCACAAAATATCATATATATTATGTGGGATTACATATTTCCAAGTATATAAATTATATTTTATGAACTATATTATATACATATGAATATTAATATTTTAATATATTATTCACTTATTTAAATTATATATAATATTTCTTTTAAATTATTTCTTTAATCTATCCTAAAAACATTTTATTGATGATAAATTGAATAATTATTTTAGCGATAAGATATGTTTTTATAATAGTACCCCCTTTTCGGTACTTTTTTTAGTTCTGATAAATGGTAATGCTAGATAAAGCCAAATATTTGGTTTTTAATGGATCAGTAATCATAACAAGAGGATTCCAGATTGCCTTAGGGTTCTTAGAACCTTTATCTTAAACTATGTACAATTGCATGGGAGGAAGAAGGAATTGATATTGCTTGCTCACAATTAGGTTATCTCAATATGAGGGATCGCATCCATTTAAATAGACATCCATGGCACATTTCATTAAAGAAAAATAGATCAAACATATTAATGTATTCATATACTTTTATTCACATAATTTGATTGATCCCATAAAATGATCAATCGTCTTAATTAATCCATTCATAACTAATTGTAACTGATAATAAAACCATTAGAAGAAAATAAATTCGAATAAAATAAGTATATTTATATACATTTATTATAACTTATATTTTATAAATATATAATTTATATATATATATCTCATATCATATTATATATATATCTGACCTTAAATTTACATAATATAGAATTAAATGAATAATTCACATTGAGGATCTTTTCAGGTTAAGAGTTTTAGAGAATTAGGACATAACTTTTACATCTCAAAATATTACAAGGTAGACACTTCTACATAGTTTCCATTTTTTCATAAAATAAATACACTTGAAAAAAAAGTGTCATTTCTAGTTCCATGTTTTAGACAACATGACTTTTCCTAGATCCCATCCTTGAACCTATTAATCTTTATGTCCTGTGAAAACATTTTAAAACATGGGAGGAGAAAAAAAAAATCTCAATAAGGGTTATAAAACAAAGAATGAGAACATTTGTACATAAATACATACAAATCATGAAATACTTTACATACCTCATGAAATTATAATAATTGTGAATGTCACAAAGAAATCATTAAAAAAAGGTAACTTGTGGAATCCATATCATACCTACATTATAGCTATCACAGCTACATATGGAGTTACTTTAGAATACCCACCCCAGTATATTCCCTAAATCACTTAGGATAAACATTCACGTTTACCTCCGCCATGTTAAATAATGCATTGGAGAGCTATCTCGTGCACACCCTCCCTAGGTTTATCATGGAACCACCCACATACGTAAATAATGCCCAAGAACGATAACATGATCATAACACATAACATAAGCATAATGGAAAGATAAAATTTCCACATTGCAATAATAAAATATCAATTCAATATATTGAAATAATAAATCCATTCTCAAAATAAAATTCAATACCAAAATACATAAAAAGAGTATATGGTAATTATTTTTCCTTTTAAAAACATTAAGACTTTTTAAGGAAGTGAAAAATCATATAATACTCGTGGCAGCAGAAAGGTAGTTGTCACCTCTTAAAAAAACATTCATTTTTGTGGTTTAGTATATCACTTCATATAAAAAGATACCCTTTGAATGAAATGAAATGTCTAAGGTGTTTATACAACGAATAAAAGAAAATCGTGCATTAAAACACAATATGCCTCAATGAAAGGAGATTGAGATGAAGTCCCTTACCATGTGTCCAACTTGACTCGATTGTTCTTTAATCTCATGAATAATAAACTAATGTTAATTTCTACTGGCTTAAGAACCTTTTTCAAGTTTATTAATCCTTTTATATCACTTACTATCATGTAATAAACATTATGTAACCATTTAAGTTAATAACGTTCGTTTTGTCGATATTTGGTATTTGAGTCAAAAATGAACACCTTATATTTGCATGTTGTCCATGTGGTCAATAGTAAATTATATCCTAAATGATATTCATGATTTAGATATCCTATATATCTAGTATATACGTGTATTTATAATAGTACATAACATTTGGAGGTAAGAAATTAAATGCACCGTTCATGGAGACGGTAAACCGTACATACACATGAACGATACTTTCATTTATATTTCTTAATTTAATGGAATTAAATGATAATGATATATAGGTATATTATAATTCCAGTATAATATCATTTATAATATCATTAACTCTATCCTTTCTGCATCCCACATAAGGCATTAATGAGTCACATCACATTAAGGGGGCGGTAGTCTCTACTTCCTCAAAAGAGATTATCTTATTTACCCACTATGGAAACCATAAAGGCTTGATATAATTGGGATGTGTAAAAGAATAAGGAAATAATAAACATAATATAAATCATATATAAATACAGTTCCATCATAATGGCCACCATGAGAGGCTGTAAGATGTATTTGAACAATCATCATTTCGTGAGGCATTACTTTTCCATCCACAGAAACATTATGTTCATCATCCATTAGATGGCGGTGTATGTAAGTGTAGTTATAATTATTCTCATAAATAATCATAGTATATTTAGGATACTGGTGTTGTTACAAAATAATGGAATAAAAATATTTTAGGGGTTGGAGAAGTAAAATAAATGAAATTAATTTAAGAGAAACTTTTATCTTTAATTTGGGTAACTCCCTTGGGTTTGAACCAAAGGACATCTTGAAGTTCCTTGTATATAAGGTAAGGCTTCTAGGAGGAAGAGATGGATGTAGGGAGAATAATTGGTCAGAGTTTGGTCGAGCCAAATGGCTTGAGAGGTGTGAGGAATTGGATAGAAATGGTCTTCTTTTATAAGGTAGATGATGGGCTCTTTATAAAAGGGTGAAAATATTATTTTATTATATAAATATATTTGGTTTCTAACGGTCCAAAAATCATTAAGTTCAAAGATAAGATGACTCATATTCGAAATAAAATCATCCAATAATAATTGGACATGTTTTGGATAATATTTTAGTCATTATAATCTTATTTATTTAAATCATTTATTAACGAGGTAAACACTGCATCATTATTGTGTCATGAATAATTTAATTTATTAGATTTCTAAAAATTATTAAAAAAGTACTAGCATTTATAAAATCATTTTAGTTTCCAATGAATATTTATAGTTGAAAATATGACTTATATAACACCATATAAAAATAAATTACTAAAAGATATTTTCTTTTGTCATGTTTGCCTTTACTTTAAGTTAATTAATCTAGATTTTCATTATCACTCCCATGTGGCTCAATGGGGCCCCATAATCGACCCAATGATGCCCACGGTATTAATGTACTCAACCAATAAGGTTTGGACAAGTGTTCAGGTAATTTTGAATTATTTTAATATTCTTTTTAACCTTGAATTTCCTTATTTACCATTAACCTCGTTAAATAAAAGTAAAAAGTTACTATTCACCAAAAACTATTTTCATCTTAATGAACCAATTTTACTTTTTGATAACAACCATGTATGTCGTATTTTGAAAATTAAATTCATAGAAGTGGTAAAATTTCATTTAAATGACAATGTCAGTTTTTTTTACTTCCACTATGTGGTTTCACTATTCATAAAAAACTGATGTTTTTTAGAAAAATAAAAAAATTTAATCCTGAGATAGATTTGATATTCTGAATTCAAAAATGATGATTATTTTTTCCAAATTAAAAAGATAAAAGCTTCATTAATTAATTTTAAAATTTATTTCCATCGTTAAAACAAATAGCGTGTTTTTTAGAAAAAATAACTATCAAAAGATTGATACTTTTTTATGTCCAATTTCAAAGTGAAATTAATTTCAATGACCAAAATTGGATTAAATGGTAAAAATATATTTTAATTTTACTTTAAAACCAATTAAAAATATAATCTAACCATATAAATATATTATATTAAAAGTAACTTTTGAATTAAAATACAATATTTTTCACTTTTCTTTAAAAATGAACATTATCAGAAAAAACTCTAAAAAATTACACAAAGTAAATTTTGATGTGTTCATTCTAAAGAAGTATTTTATTTTATCTTATATAATGTATTAAAGTGAACAAAACTATATTTAAAAATGGTTCGCCATTAAAAGGTGATAAATCATCCTTTTAATGTACATTATGCTTAAGATTAGATTCATTCACATTTTAAGCCAATAACTTTTTATTGGATAAAGTAAATGCATTTAACAATCATGTATAATCATATTGTAGTTAGTTTCATTCATTCTCACCAATACAACAGCTAGTATTTAACTGCAATTTAAAATAATAATATTATATTTTATGTGTGCAACCTATGAATCCAAAGAAACCCGTTGTTGCGTATCAGCTACGCTATCGATCATAGAAACCCCTTTAAAGTAAAATTAATATTTAATTCAAAAATATAAATAAATATGTAATATGTCTTATTCTTCATTTACCTGAGATGTTACATCCTTCCCTCCTTTTGGGAATTGGGTCCTCATAATTTTATTCACTTATCAAAATAATCGTGGTTATTTATCCGTCATAACATTTTCAGATTCCAGCGTTTCCTCTTCAACCATATGGTATTTCCACAAAACCATAACCTAGGTAATTTCCTTATTCCAAAACACTTTCTCTCTACTGTCAAGAATCTAAACTAGCTGTTCTTCATATGAGATATCCTCTTCCAACTGAACTACCTCTGGGCTCAAAAATTAGATGGTTTTGGCATATACATTCTCAACAT
Source organism: Viscum album (assembly GCA_963277665.1). NCBI lineage: Eukaryota > Viridiplantae > Streptophyta > Magnoliopsida > Santalales > Viscaceae > Viscum > Viscum album. The sequence continues at coordinate 560,933,301 of OY728138.1, forward strand.
CAAAAGATGAAAAACATTGTGTACCTGGGATAAATTCGGAGGTAAAGCCACTTTGTATGCAACTGATCCAACTTTCTCCTGAATTTTATAAGGACCAAGGAACCTCAGACTCAACTTTTTCTTCTTACCTAAATGCATCACACTTTTCCATGGAGAAACATTAAGAAATACATGATCACCTACCTCAAAGGAAAGATCTTTCCTCTGGTTATTTGCATAACTTTTCTGTCTACTTTGAGATGTTCAAATGTTCTTCGGAATCAACTGAAATTTCTCTGCCATCTCTATTACAAATTCTGGTCCCATCATCTTCCTTTCACCTAATTAATCTCAAAAGCTATAGATCGACAATGCTTTCCATATAATGCCTCAAATGGAGACATCTGTATACTTTATTGGAAGCTGTTATTAAATAAAAATTCAACCAAAGAAAGATGTTGGTACCAACTTCCCTAGTAATCCATCGAACAAAAACGTAACATATCTTCCATGGTCTGAATTGATAGTTCTGACTGCCTATCTGATTGAGGATGAAAAGTTGTACTAAAATTTAATTCAGTACCCAATGACTTCTAAAATACATTCTAAAAGTTAGAAGTGAACCTGGGATCATGATCAGATACAATGAAGAGGGGAACTCCATGAAACCTTACTATCTCTTTAGCATACAACGGAGAAAGTTGATCTAGAGACAATGTATTTCTTATAGGAATGAAATGAGAAGATTTAGTCAATCGGCCAACTATAACCCAGATTGCATTTTTACTTTGAGATGTCATTGGTAATCCTCCAACAAAGTCCATGGATATATTTTATCATATCCACTATAGCACCGGTAAAGTGTGTAGCATTCCTTTTGGTAACTGTCTCTCTACTTTAACCAGCTGACATATGAAACACTTTAGAGAAAAATCAGCAATATCTCTTTTCATTCCATCCCACCAGTAATACTCTCGAAGATCACTATACATCTTAGTACTGCCAGGATGAGCTAAAAACAATGAACTATGAGCTTCAAATAATAACTCATCCTTTAACTGTGAATCACATGGCACACATAATATCCATCTAGATCTCAAATCACAATCATTATCAACGTTAAAATCAGGCAGCTTACCCTTCTAAACCAACACAACTATTTTCTGCAACTCATTGTCTTCCTTCTGTGCTTTCTTAATTCTGTCTAATAGAGATTATTTCACTGACACCTTAAACAAAACAGAAAAATTTCTTGCAACAACAACTTCTATTCCAAATTTCATCAAATCAAAAACCAAAGGATCTCGTTCCAAACGTACCATTGTTAATGAAGTATTTATTTTTCGACTCAAAGCATCTGCCACTTTATTTTCTTTTCTTGGATGATAAAGGATCGTGAAATCATAATTAATGATTAATTCCCACCATCTCCTCTGTCTCATGTTCAATTATTTTTTATTTAATATATACATCAACCTTTTTTTATGAGTATATATTTCATGATTCACTCCATACAAATGATGCCTCCAAATTATTAATGAAAAAACAACAGAAGCTAATTCCAAATAATGTGTAGTGTAATTTAACTCATGTGGTTTCAACTAACATGAAGCATAAGAAACTACCTGATTATTTTGCATTAGGACACAACCCAGTCCTTTCAATGAAGCATCAATGTACATAACAAGTTCATCATTTATGGAAGGTAGTGCCAAAACTGAATCATTCACCAATCTTCTTTTCAATTCTGAAAAAAAATCATCACTTTCTTTTTTCCAGATGAACATAACACATTTTTGAGTTAACTTAATCATTGGAATAGATAACCATGCAAATATTTCAACAAAACTATTGTAATAACCTTAAAAAATAAGAAAACTATGAATATAGGGTTTATTTGTTGGTCTTGGCTATTCTTCAACAACATTCATTTTAGAAAGATCGATAGTTATGCCATTTTTTAAAAAATGTGACCAAGGAAAGAAATTTCATGTCACTAAAACTCACACATTATGAATTTCCCAAATAGTTTCTCTTCATTTAAGGTTTGAAAGACGACCCTTAAATGACTTTCATGTTTCTCCTTACTTTTGGAATAAAATGAAATAACATCAATGAACACAACCACAAACTTATCCAAGAACTCACATAAAATTCTATTCATAAGATCCTGGAATACAACAGGTTCATTGGTTAACCCAAAAATCTTAACTAAAAATTCATAATGGCCATATCTAGTACAAAACACGGTCTTCAGAATGTCTCCTTCCTTTACTTTCAACTGATGGTACACCAACCTCAATTCAATCTTCGAAAAATAATGAGCTCCCTAGAGCTAATCAAACAAATCTTGGATATGAGGAAAATGATACGTTTTCCTAATAGTGATGTTATTCAATGCTCTATAATCAATGAAAAGTCTCATTGAACTATCTTTCTTTTTAACAAACAAGATAGGGGCACCCCATGGTGATGTGATAGGTCAAGTGAAACCTTTATCTAATAACTCCTACAATTGCTTCTTTAACTCTAAATGTTCAATTTGAGCCAGTCGATAAGGGGTTTTGAAATTTTCTTAGCATCAGGAACTAGGTCAATAGTAAATTCAACTTCCCGATCAGGTATAATACCAGGTAACTCATTAAGATGAAACATCAAGGTACTCATTTACCACTGGCACATCATTAATTTGAACAGTTCCATTATTTTCAATAATATGTGTAAGAGAAACATTCCATTCCATATTTTACTAGTTTCTCAGCTACTTGATATGTTATCTATAACAAAGGTTCATTTTTTGTACACAAACTGTAAATATTTCTGAAAATAAACCGCTTTAGCTCTGAAATAAATCTTGGCATGATAAACACAAAGGCAAACCATTCCCAAAATAACATCAAACTCTACTACAGGAAAAACAATAATGTTTACAGGATGATTCTTTCTGAACTCAAATACAGGAATGTTCTTATGTTTTCTTTTTGTCTCAACATTTCCTCCATGTGTTTTTATCATAAGATCAGTATTCATATCATGAGATGGAATTCCCAATTTACTAGAAAATTTCTCAAAAATGAAAGAGTGTGTAGAACCTGAATTAAACAACAAATTGGCTTAATCTAAATGAACAAACAGTGTACCTGATACTACTTCATTTGATGGACCAACATCTGCTGAAGTAGTTAAAAATGATTTTCCCACCACTTTATATTTGTAGTATGGCTTCTTTCCATTAGTTGTGTTCTTTGTTGGACACTCATTTTCATAATGACCCATTTCATTTCACTTAGAACATTTTATTGACTGTAAATCAGTTTTTTTCTACCATTACCTTGATCTTTTTCAGTGCAATTACGATCCTTATGCCCCATTTTACCACATCGGTAGAACTTACGAGAATTCAAAATACATTCCTTAGTATGCTTTATACCACAATTTTCACAAACTGTAAACTTATGTTTGTTACCATGAGGCTTTTTTGAAGAGTTATTCCCTTTCGCATGCCACCTCGACCACTTATTCTGTTGTTTTTCAAAGTATAACTGATCATCAGAAAACTCCATTTCCACCTTCTCCATACAATGAACAAGTTTTTCATAACATTTTAACTCATGAGAAGATAAATACCTTTAATACAATTGATTTAATACTTTGTAAAAAAAATTATTTTACTATTAATATATCCTATGAAATTTGGAGCATACCTTTCCCATCACGTGAATTTTTCTTCATATGCAGCCACTGAGTGTTCCTCCTGCCTCAATTCTAGTAATTGTTTTTCCATCCTAAGAAAAACCATCTTAGGAAAATATTTCTTAGGAAACATACCTTTGAATTCATCCCAATCGAGAGAATAAATCTCCTCATTATCCCGGATATTTTTCACCATCGACCACCTTGATCAGATTCACCTTCAAAACGGTAAACAACAAGAATAACCTTTTGATGTTCTGAACAACCCATGACATAAAAAAATTTCTCTAGTGCTTTAATCCACCCTTCAGCTAGCAAAGGGTCAGATGGTCCTCTAAACGATGGGGGATGTTTCCTCAAGAAATGCTCCACTACTGACATGTTCTTCTATGGTTGATTTGACTAATCACATGCATGGATACCAGAAAAATTTATAGCTTGAGTCAACTGTGCCATAATTGCAAAAAACTATTCAGTTCCGATTCTAACCATCTCAGGTTTCTGATTTGGAGAGTTTTCTTCATCATGATGTCATCCTATCATAGCTTCCATGTTTCCTCGGTAGAAAAAAATTCTGAACACAGAAATATCTTAGGAGAAGCAACATGGTAATATGTAAATGATATATGATTTCAATGTTATCATAAATTACTTCCTTGATATTTATTAAACAATACCCTAACTCCTAAATTTATCTAAATTGACCTCTGATACAAACTCTAAGGACACAACCTTGAAATTACATAATATAGAATTAAATGTATATTTCACCTTGAAAATCTTTTCAAGTTTAGATTTTTAGAGAATTAGGACATAACTATTACATCTCAAAAGATTACAAGGTAGACACTTCAACACAGTTTCCATTTTTTCATAAAATAAAAACTCTTGAAAAAAAGAGTCATGTATAGTACCATGTTTTAGACTGCATGACTTTTCATTGATCCTATCCTTGACCCTATTCATCTTTAAGTCCTGTGAAAACATTTCAAAACTTGGGATGAGCATTAAAATCTCATTAAGGGTTATAAAATAAATAATGAAAACATTTATTCATAAATACATACAAATCATGAAATTTTTTACATACCTCATGAAATCATAAGATTTATGAATGTCATAAAGAAATCATAAAACATTAAGGTAACCTGTGGAATACATATCATACCTACATTGTATTTATCATAGCTACATAGGGAGTTACATTGGAATACCCATCACAGTATATTACCTAAATCAATTAGAAAAATCATTCACGTTCACCATAGTCACGTTACCCAATGCATTGGAGAGCTATCTCGGCCTCACCCACCCAAGGTTTATCACAGAACCACCCGCAGGCGTAAATATTCCCATGAACCATAACAAGATCATAACACATAACATAAGAATAAATGAAAGATAACATTTCCACATTGAAATATTAAAATTTCAATTAAAGATATTGAAATAATAAATCCATTATCAAAATCATTTTCAATACCAAAATATGTAATAATAGTATATGGTATGTATTTTTCCTTTTAAAAACATTACGGCTTGTTAAGGAATCAAAAAATCAAATAATACTCGCGGTGGCGGAAAGGTCATTGTCACCACTTAAAAAAACATTCCATTTTTTCGTTTAGTGAAACGCTTCATATAAAAAGATTCTCTTTGAATGAAATGAAAATTTAAAGGTGTTTATTCAACGTATAAAATAAAACCGTGTATTAAAATACAATATACCTTAATGAAAGGAGATTGAGACGAAGTCCCTTACCTTGTGACCGACTTGACTTGATTGTTCTTTAATCTCCTTAATAATAAAATAAAGTTAATTTATATGTGCTTAAGATCATTTTTCAAGTTTATTATTCCTTTTACATCACTTATTATCATGTTATAAACATTATTTAACCATTTAAGTTAATAACGTTCGCTTTGTCGATATTTGGTACTTGAGTAAAAAATGAACATCTTATATTGGCAAGTTGTCCATGTGGTCAATATTCCATTTTATCCAAAATGATATTCATGATTTAGATATCATATATATCATATATATCTAGTATATACATGTATTTATGATAGTACATAACATTTGGAGGTAAGAAATGAAATGCACCGTTTATGGAGACGGTAAGCCGTACGTACGCATGAATGCTAATTTCATTTCTATTTCTTAATTTAATGGAATTAAAACATAATGATACATAAGTATATTATAATTCCAATATAATATCAAATATAATATCATTAACTCTATCCTTTATACATCCCACATAAGTCATTAACGAGTCACAACACTTTAAGGGGGCGGCAGTCCTCACTTATTCAAATGAGTTTATCATATTTATCCATTATGGAAACCATAAAGTCTTGATATAATTGGGAATAAAAGAATCATATGGAAATCATAAACATAATATATATCATATATAAATACAGTTCCATTATAATGGACACCATGAGAGGCGGTAAGATGTATTTGAACAATCATCATTTCATGAGGCATTACTTTTCCATCCCAAGAAACATTATGTTCTCTATCCATTAGATGGGGGTGTGTGTATGTGTAGATCGAATAAATATCATAAAAAATACTTATATATTTATGATACTATTTTTGTTACAAAATAATGAAATAAAAAGAGTTTAGGGGTTGGAGAAGTAAAATAAAATAAAACAATTTAAGATAAAATGTTACATTTAATATGGGTAACTATCTTTTGATTGAACCAAATGACTTCTTGAAGTGCCTTATGCCTAAGGTAAGGCTTCTACGATGAGGAGAGGTATTTAGGGAGATTAATTTGGCAGAGGTTTTATGAGACAAATGGCTCTAAAGGTGTGAGTAATTGGATAGAAATGGTCTCCTTTTATAAGGGAGAAGAGGGGCTCTTTAAGAAAGAGTGAAAATATTATTATATTATATAATAATATTCGGTTTCGAAAGGTCCAAAAATTATTATGGTAGAATATAAGATGACTCATTTTCGAAATAAAAACATCCATTCCAAATAGAACATGTTTTGGATAATATTTTAACCATTATAATCTTATTTATTTAAATCATTTATTAGTGAGGTAAATACTGGATCATTATTGTTTTATGAATAATTTAATTTATTCGATGTATAAAAATTATAAAAAATTACTATCATGTAGGAAATATCTTTATATTTTCAATTCATATTTATATTCGAATATAGGACTTATATAACACCATATAAAAAATAATAACTAAATGATATTTTCTTTTGTTATTTTTGCATTTACATTAAGTTAATTAATCTAAATTGTAATTATAACTCCCATGTGGCTAAATGGGGTCTCAAAATCGACCCAAAGATGCCCATGGTTATAAATGACTCAAACAGTAAGTTTTGGCCAACTGTTAAGGAAAATTTGAAATATTATAATATTTTTTTAAACCTTGAATTACCTTATTTACCTTTAACCGCGGTAAATAAAAGTCAAAAGTTACGATTCACCAAAAATTATTTTCACCTTAATGAACAACATTTTACTTCTTTATAATGACCATGTATGTCAGATTTTTGAAATTCAATTCACCGAAGTGGTAAAATATCATTTAAAAGAAAAATTATGATTTTTTAACTACCATTAAGTGGTTTCACTATTCATTAAGAATTGATGTTTTTTAGAAAAATACAAAAAATTAAGCCTATGCTATATTTGAGATTCTGAATAAAAAAAGATGTTTATTTTTCCAAATTCAAAACATAAATGTGTCATTAATTAATTTTAAAATTAATTCTTGTCATTAAAACTAATAGCGTGTTTTTAAGAAACAATAACTATCAAAAGATTAAAAGTTGTTTATGTCCAATTTTAAAGTGAACATAATTCCAATGACCAAAATCGGATTAAATGGTAAAAACATATTTTAATTTAACTTTAAAAACAATTAAAAAGAAAATCTAACCATATAAATAAATTATATTAAAATTCACTTTTGAATTAAAATACAATATTCCTCTCTATTCATTAAAAATTGCACTGTATCGGAAAAAATTCCAAAAAAATTAACAAAGTAAATTTTTATGTCCCCATTCAAAAGAAGGATTTTATTTTTTCATATAGAATGTATTAAAATGAAAAAAACTATATTTAAAAAGGTTTCACCATTAAATGGTGATAAATCGTCTTTTTAATGTAAATTATGATTGAAATTCAATTCATTCACATTCTAAGCCTCTAACTTTTTATTGTATAATGTAAATACATTTAACAATAATGTATAATAATATTTTAGTTAATTTCATTAATTCCCTCCAATAAAAAGTCTTGGAGTTAACTACCATTTAATATAATAATATTATATCATTAGTGTGCAACGTAAGATACAAAGAAACTCGTTGTTGCGTTTCGAGTGTTTTATCAAACATAGAAACCCCTTTAAAGTAAAATTAATATTTAATTCACAAATATTAATAAATATGAAATATGTATTATTCCTCATTTACCTAGGATGTTAATATATATATATATATGTGCACATATAACAATCTCCCAATTATACTAATATAACATAATGACTCTATGTATAAATTTATAGCACTTTGTGAATTCATACAAACTCTTTTTGATACAGTTTTCACTAAATTATCTTAATTTCAAAAAAACACATGTTATCCTAGAATATTTTCTTTATCAACAGTCCAAAATGAGTGTCCATGTGGGTCTTATTTTCATTGACCAAATCTATGAAATCTCTTATTCATAGATGCACTTAAAGATAATCATATCTCAAAACCTGAGTGCTACTCAAGATACTAAAAGGTCTAGTGTGATATCCATAATACATTCTAATATTTTTTTAAATAAGTCATTTAAATAACAATATTTATCATATAAATCATTTTCATCATATATAGTCACTTTTCCCAGGACCGCAATCAACTACTAGACACATAAAATCTAAATATTGAATATACCTCTCATCATTTTGATGATTTTTCCAAAAAATGACAACCAAGTAGATTGATGTATCATATGTCATTCAACTATTTAATAGGAATATCACATATCACTAATCCAAATAGTTCAACACATAATATGTTAAAAAATAAACAATGGCCATGAATTGAATTAATCTAATTGAATCAAGGGATAGTGGGCTGTTTTTTGTTATACAAGAGGATAAATCTCATCTTGGTTGCACTACAATAGATAATATGATCATCAACATACCCAACCACCCATATTATCTTAGCTCTTATATTTAATAATGTATATTAGGTATTAATATATGATGGTCCTCATTCTATGTTTCTCTAAACCATCATGTAATAGTGGATGATAGTAAGCATACACCCATATGTATATATATGGTTGTATGAAATTCCACGATATATACTATCGTTGATCCTCAACTAATTACCTAGAAAAATATTCTTCAAAATATTGTATAAATACTTTTGTATGCGATATAATAATCTATTCAAGATGACTGTTACATATCATCATAACCCATTATACTCCATGATTATCATCGATCACAGACACCTCAAGGTTCATACGTTGATGGGATAATTATCATTTAACAGATCATGTTAAATAAATTTGAACACATATTGATGAATTAAAAATAGAGATAACCTTTATTATAATAGAATAATCCATTCACATCCATTGTAACCAATCTAGAAAGTGTTTAATAAACAGAGATTCTAAATTACCCACATAGTTATGTTGCAGTAATTATGTTGTTAACAAATCTTCTACATTTTTACGTGTGGACACCCAAATTTTATTTATATTTTCCATATATAAAATCTTTGAAATGATATGGTGTAACACCCTAATGTTTTGAAACATTACCATCATATTTTATGTAATTTATAACATGAATAACCATAATATTAAAGGAATATATGGGTCTGATATATTCAATATTTTAAATTAATTTAATACATTCTATATAATTTATTACAAACTACCCTGATTTTATCTTGCATTAAATGGAGCAATAAGTGTCATGTGTTAAACATAGTGTAATGTTTTACCGAAAAAAATTTACAATTAATAAAATTATTTTATATAAGAATTTTATCCTATCTGATTGAATGGTATAATAAAGTTAATTAAATTATAAAAATATTTAATTTTCCATTGTTTATTGGTTGTCTATTATATTTAAATAATAATAAGATTTATTTAAAAGATAGAAGAAATGTTTTTTTGAAAACATTAATTTTTCTAAAAGGCAACCAAATGTTTCATAGATAACAAAATTTAAAGGTAAATTTTAACATATTTTTAAAATTAATTTGAAAAATAAAATATCATATTTTAATTCAGAATACCAAAATTAGTATTTCATTATATTTTTGTGATTTTTCTATAAAGTATCATTTTTTTGAATAATGTTAAAAACTAGATTTTAATTGAAAAATGAATTTTGTTATAAAGAATTTATAATTATAAATTATATTTTTAACTATATTTAATATAATAATAGTAGAATTATATATCTATTAATCCTCTATGGACAATTTTATTCTTTTATTATAAAATTTAGAAAAGAAAACAATATAATCTTTTGAACATTTTTCCTTTAAAACCCCTCTTTCTTGTCCCATTTGTCGGATTAATTTAAAAATAAATTTTTACACTTATGTAAATTGAATTTATAAAAATGGAATCCATAATTTGAATCTGAATATTTCAAAAAATTTAATTAGATCATGTCAACTTTTTAACAAAATTATTATTGAAAATAGTTTAAATTAATTACAATGATTAATGTGAAAATGAGCTTACATAGTGTCAAATATTTTATTATAATGTGTAAAAGTGACCCAAAACATGTTACAAACCATTTAATGGCACAACATTAAGCTTATATATTATATGATATATAATGGAATATATATTGGCTAGTTTAAATGAAAAACATGGGTGGAATTCACTATTTCAAAAAAATTACAACCATGCCACTCATCCCACTTATTAAAATCCACTCGCAATCCTCCCCACATCAAAAAAAACATTAGTACTTCCTATACCTAAATAAATAACTCATTTAATTACCTATAATCTTAATTTATGTCATATTTTGTGTAAAAAACCCTCCTCCGAATGATTTAGTGAAAACCAAAGGAAGATACCTAAAGAATATGAAACAATCTCTAACAAGAATCATTATACTACTTCTTTCCCTACCTCTTGAAAATTGTTTATAAAATTAATATATAATAACCTCAATATCATCTATATTCTTCTTGTTGTTATTATAATTTTATTCACAATAATTGTAATTCCATCAAATGGGTTACAAAATCATGATTCGTCATTGCAGGGGACTACTATCTCACTACCTGATGATATTCATTATTCCATTACCCCCTCTCAATGATCAGAATAATGTTGGAAATACTATTCATATATGATATATTTGATATTTAGAATTTTATTATTATTCTAGAATTATTATATCACACATACCTTGATGACTACCATTATTAGGGAATATGATAATGTCACTCATGTGTACAAAGGACTACCAACAAGTGGTATTAGGTTATTCATTCATGCTTTACATGGAATAAATTAAGGATTATGTTAATAAAAATGAGGGATATATGTGAATTAAAAATTCTATGATAATGATAATATAGTTATATATCATTTACTTGTAATTATTTTAATACGATAATAAAATGAAACAACTTTCATGTGTACGTAGGACTCACCATCTCCATGAACAGTGTGTTACATTTTCATTCACTAATTATTAAGGAATATTATAAATAATAATAATATTAATATATATAATATTTATATATTGATTATTATTCTGGATATTACAATATTAAATAATTTTTCATGAATCTAAAACTTCAATATAAAGAACAACTGAGATATCAAGGAAATTAACACATAAAACAAAAAATAGTAATAAATAATTAAGAACAAAAGTCTGATAATATATTATTAAAGGGAAATATGTTGTATTATAAATATTAATATGGGGTTTTAATAAGTTAATATATTTTTAAAACTATTATATAAGATTTTTAAGAACGTTCTACTAAGGGAAGTGTAAGTTATGAGATTTCATCTCAATTTCATTTTATTGAGGTATATTGTTATTATATGCTCTTGATTAAAATTATGTGGTGTTTATACTATAACACGTACATTTAAAATCACGGATAATTCATTTTCTAGGTTATTGTAGGTTTAAATTTCAATTACATCTTAAAAGGATATTATATTTTAATATTTTGAAGTGATTAAAGATTTCCTGAAATCCCGCATTATTTTGTTGTTGTTAAATTTATCTTTAAAAAATAAATTTATAATATTAATATTTCATTATAAATTAAATTTATATTCAATATAAATTTTATATTATTATTTATATTTTTATGTTATAAAGATTATACAATTTTTATATATGATTTTTACATTGAATTTTATTTGATTAATTGGAGAAATAGTAATAAATTTGTATCCTTTACTCAATAAGGATATTTTATGACAAGACATATTGTTCACGAATCCAATTTTTTATTAGATATATGATGAATTATTTGGCCTTTCAAAAATTGGTGGGATGAGGCTTTACATTACCCCTTGGTAGATTTAATGTTCTTAAGAGATTAATCAATAGGGAAAAATAAATGTGTTTAAACCAATAGTTATAAACTGTATAGTGGATAGTTCATAATAGTAGATGTTTTCATGTTCCTAATCCATGACATGAAATAATAAATAATTTTCATCATTGATAATTTATTCATTATTATTTATGATGTTAAGACCCATAAAATTCAAGGGAAATGTTTTCTTAATTTTCATTCGGATTTTATAAGAACGCGGTTTTTGACGGCACCTGATTCTGAGGCCCGGTGTGCCTGGAATAAATTTCTGAAGATTAGCTCGGGTATGTTCAGTGAATAAACGAGCAGGTTTCCCTATCATTGGAACCAGTGCTTGGAATCGAAATCCAAGGGCTCCAATGAAACCACAATGCTGGTAATTTCTTAAGAACACCTTTTCTGGAGTTGTGTTTTCTCGGGTGAGGTTATTAAATAAATGGGTTAACTAAAGAATAAAATAAAATATTGTGCTAAAAATTTTATTTTTATTATACGTAGTTTAATCCTACGTATGGAAGATGAGGTGGGACCCACTAAATTCTAACCCCTCTTTATAGGATATTAGTGAGGTGGGCCCCACACGAGCCCCACTTATTCAACTTCTCAAACCTCCCATTAAGTTAGCATTCCCCCATTAATTTTTGTGTAACACACCTGCACCCCCTTTTTAAATACCAAGTTAACTCTCGCGTTTAATTGGATTATTAAACGACCCTTTCATTGGTCAATGCGCATTAATTAAATCAGGGTTTAGTTTTGAATTTTAAAAAAGGGATGACATGAGTAATAAAATAAGGCAAAGCCTTATTTTATTATGGTTGGTGTGTTGTGCGAGAAGATTTGGGGAAATTTTTACACTAGACTTTAAGAACATTCTTCTTCCTTGAATAACGTGAAGAATGCTAATTCCTTAGAGATTGACGACACGAAGCCATGTACCGCGACGCCAACGATCCTATTCTTCACGACGCCGTGTACCGTGACGCCCACGATCCTCTTCCGCGACGCCGTCTTCCGCGACGTCTTTTCCCGTGTCGATCCTTGATCGGCAACTTCTTCGATATAGGGGTTTGATTTTTGTTCATGAATATTCTTTGACCGTCCAAATGTCTTTTTCTTAGCCGCTTGATATCGGATTAATGGGAGGGGTCTAGACCGCATGAACACGGCCGACCCTCCACCCCCTTTGATGAATTGTTTGTCGCGGCATGAACAAAGGTAGTGCGGGGCGACGACACCTCTCAGAAACAAAGAAGAACGGGCGAAGAAGCGTGGCACCGTCCCGCCACGCCGTTGAGGCTGAACAAAGCCGCGGCGCCGTCACGCTACTCCGGAGAACCACGAAGAGGTCTCGGCTGGAGCGGGGCCACGGCGGAGGGGCGCGGCGCAGTCGCGCCGCGGCTCAAAGACGTGACGGTGCAAGGTGGGGCAGCTGTAACCGCCGGCTGTCGGCACCTCAGCGGGGTGGGACTGTGGGGTTCCATGGCAGCAGCACCGGCCGACCGGACCGGTTCGGCTGTTTCGGAAGAATGACCGGGGCTCGTAACCCCCGGCTGGCATAGGAGCGGCCCCCATGTGGGGCCGCTGTTTTAATAATGGGGCAACGTGCCCCCCTTTCCACTCATATCGGAAAGAGCTGAGCTAGCCACACATGGGTCGTGCCCATTCCAGGCCAACCGGCCACCCAGGCCGGGCCGCGCCGCGCCGCACCGGCCGTGCCGGGCCCTGACCCCCCCCCCCCCCCCATTTCGGACTATGTTCAGTCATTTGCCCATATCATGGGATTCAGACTTCCGATCGATGCATCGTCTGTTGCGTTGGGATCCTTGGATTGAGACGGTAGATTTGGTATATTTCACTCAAGGTTTCAGAACAATTTGGGTTTGGTTGGGTTGGTTCGAACACGAAACCAACCGGGCCCTCGTCGCAGAAACGATTATAACATCAGCTCTGGAAGTCCGATTGACGTTCCGTCGACTTTGTTGGATTCCTCTTAGTGAGACGGACCTTTTGGCTTACTACGAACGAGGTTTGGACAAAGATGGAGTGCGGTAGGGTTGGTTTTGACTTAAAAACCAACCGGGCCCCTGGAACGAAAATGCCAATAACTCTCAGATCGAGATTCTGATTGATGCGCCGTGTTTCACGTTAAGTTCCCTATGTCGAGATGGAACATTGGGATACCTTAACTCCGGACTATGTGTCAGTTGATGTATCAACCCCTTTGCTCGTGGAGCAGAACCTCCCGGAAATATGCGTGATGTGTGTGGAAAACCTAGAGCTAGCTGAGACATGATGACTACTGATCGAACGACTCAGAGTGTTTTGATAGCCCAGTGGGGAGCACATGGTTGTAGCAACAGACCCACGGTGAAGGAGCGCTTGGTTGTAGAGATAGACCCGCGATAATCAACAGAAGGAGTACCTATATAGACTATGAGGGGGAGCGCTTGGTTGTAGCAGTAGACCCATGTTGGGAAGCTCTTGGCAGTAGCAGTAGGCCCACAATACTCGACAAGTGGAGTACTTCAGCAGTCCAAGGTAAGTAGGAAGTGCTTGGTTATAGCGGCAGGCCCACTGTACACGATAGAGGAGAAGTTCCCCTACAGCTGTGGGTTCGACGATGAAGAATTTCGTACTGGAACCCTCTGTGGGTTCGACAATGAAGACATTTATACTGGAATCCTCTGTGGGTTCGACGATGAAGACATTCGAACTAGAATCCTCTGTGGGTTCGACGATGAAGACTTTCGTACTGGAATCCTCTATGGGTACGACGATGAAGACTTTCGTACTGGAATCCTCCATGGGTTCTCCAATGAATACATTCATACTGCAATCCTCTGTGGGTTTGATGATGAAGACATTCGTACTGGAATCCTTCATGGTTTTGACGATGAAGACTTTCGTACTGGAATCCTCCAATGGGTTCGATGACGATGACAACCGTACTCGAATCCTCTGTGGGTTCGACGGTGACGACTATAGTACTAGTATCCTACGTGGGTCCCAGCTTAGATGAATCAGTGGCTTCATCTGATCATCTCTATCACCTTGCGAAGAAGTATACATGTGTGAGCTGAGTCTTGACTTTCAATCATTATCTTTGATATGGTAGACTTTCTTTCCTATGTGGATTGGGTTGTACTATCCTGTGTGGTCGTGATCGAACATGGGCTTGGATGTTGGTGTCGAACTGGAATTGATGACTTAGGTATATGTATGAGCATATACCTAAGTAGTGTTGGATGTTACTATGTGATTGTATCTTTATTTTTTGGATTATGATTTGTTGATTATGGAAGACATTCGGGGATCTCGGGGTCCCTACTGAGTAGCGTATACTCACCCCTGCATTGGTTATGCTCGTACTACGTTGTGTTGGATGCAGAAGACGGACATCGCTGATCGTGGTCGAGGCTAGCAGAGCGAGTCGGTACCTGGAGGTGTACCACTGGGTGGGACGTATACGAAGCGGATGACTGGACACAAGGAGTTGAGGTAGAGGCTATATGTACCCACCCTTCTGGTGGGATTTCTAGCATGCAGCTCGGTATTGCTGCTTTACTTTTCAGTTGATGTACTTTCATTTTAGTTGTACTTTACTTTCAGTTTGGGTTTGTATTCTGGCCCACTTACCGATCTGCACTTACTGTTTTCCTCAGTTTACTAGTGTTTACTTCTTCTTGCTCACTCTGTGGTGTTTGTTTACTTTATAAAGGCAATGCCTTCCCCTTTTGTCAGGATTTACACCTTTGGTGCTTGTCGCCAGCCCCTGGCCTATGATAGGATGGCATGGGGTAGTCACGGCACGGGCCTTGAGGTCGGGTCATGAGGGTCTCCATCCTCGAACATGGATTATAGAGTTTTGGCTGAGGTCTGGTTATGACATATGATATATTCACTTTGATATTATGTATAAATGCATTTCAATCTCAATTTTTGGATTAAATGACACATGTTTTAATATATGTACGTACCATAATGATTCTTCCTTACCTATTCACGTGGTCATGTTATTGAAATGGAATTTCAATTTAGTTATTTAACTTTACTTATTTATTATTCTTATTGATTCATTATTTCATCTACTGTATATATCTCTTACTCTGCATTTGCGCTCAACCTTGTTTTGATTCATTTCACTATGTTATGAAGAAGATATATTTATATGGGTTTTCAGTTGTGTAGTTAATTATATTTTGATATGTATGATAAAGATAATATTTTAATCATTACATAAATGATTTATAGTGATTTAATCTCATAAACATTGTCAATTTGAGCCAATTTTCAACATTTTTATATTTTTTTGTGTTGGGTTAAAAATTGAATGTTGCATAAATCATGATTTTTGATAGATTTTAATATCAATGGTATTTCAATCATTTCATTATAAATATAATTACAAATTAAATAATAATTTATTTCCGGAATCATTTATTTATTTAATTCATATTTCACAATGGGTCAAGAAGATTATTTGAGTATATAGAAGACATAAAAAAATCAATGATTTTGATGATTTTTCCTGGTGGACAACATGGACCCCAGCATAGTAACAGAAACCATATCATCATACACACCTTACATTGTTGTTATTGCACTTGGAGATTAAATTTAACTCATTATTTGCATTAAAAAATTAATTTTTATGGTGTTTGGAATCAATTAAGGTGTATTTTGAATGAACTTGGTTGAAGGAAGCTTTTGAGAAATTTTGTTCAGAAGAATAAATCTCAAATAAAAAATTCATAACACGTACATGAAGTAAAAATTACTCATAAATTTAGAGGATATACATCCAATACAATAATAAAAAAACATTCATGATGGAGAAAACTCACGAATAGGCCATTTTCATGGTCTTTAATGCATGATATTTTATGTGTACAGTTTGTTTGGAAAGAATAAATTCATGGAGTAAAAAGGCCACAACTCACTCACCATGTGTCCAAATACTATTAAATTTTGGGGGTGGAAGTCCAAGAAATTTTTTAATAACATTAATGAAGGTATAAATGAGTTATTGGATCATTAATTAGGAGTGAGATGTGACGAATTGTTGAGGTAAAATTCTTCTTATAAAAGGAGAAGAGATCCCGCATCTCAATCCATTACATTCCATGCAAACATCCTTTAATCGACTTGTGAGGGAATCATTAAAAAATTACCTTATTTAGATTTATTTATTCATTTTATTTTCTTGTAATATCCCCCCTATCCCATTTCATCGCGAATTCCCCATCCATGGAGGGGTCGTATCATTGAGTGATCTCGAAGGGGAGGCTATACCAATGTGCTTTATTGGGTTCTTGTGCTTCAATTTAATAAGAATCCTTTCTTTTTAATAATCATGTTTCAATTAAAAATTCATTTTTAAACTCTGAAAGAGTTTTTTCTAGGTTTTAATTATGTAAATTTATATTTCTTTGGTCGATTATCACATCTCCTTCCACCAAATTCTAATCTGTATACAGTGGAACAGATTCGGGTCAAGTGGTGAGTGCTCAATGGTAGTTAGCACATCTATATGATTTAGGTTGGAATATTTGTTTCTTAGGGAACAACAATTCCTATTTACTGATTGATCTAATTAATCTAGAAAAAAATATAAAATACTACAAAAAATGGAAGAAGGATAGAAAAATCTATTGTTTTTTATAAGAAATATTATCATCACAGGCATCTGGCGAAGGGGGAGAGAGGACTCAGTTGACAAATATCTTTATAAATAGACAATGGAAAAAGAAGGAAATATTTGGAATCTATGATAACATATCACATGGTCTAGTTGAACCCACTCTGATCACCATATTTCCCATTTGTTTAAAAGAAATAAAATCAAGCTTCTTATTTCTCACACATCATTCAAAATTAAATAAACCAATTGTTTTCATAAAACCATTAAAAAGTGACAACCTTGTTTTGTGTGAACATCTCTTTAGGAGGCTACCAAGGATCAACTACTATAATATAATTTCGTATGTAATATATTTTTTGCCACACCCCACATCTGGAATTCGTCAAACATGGCACTGTTGTTAGGGAGGCAGTGCCTCAAAAGCCAATAATTTTTTTAATGACCAATTGATCAAACAAAAATTTAAAATAATATGTTCCTTAAATTGAATACACAATATCCAAACTGAGAAAGAAAAAATAACAAATTGGGGTCAAAGAAATCAGTATCATCGATTCAAGTACCCCATTTAGTGATTAATCTAAACCTCCAATGTTTGGAAATCCCAACTTAACTATGTGTGATCTTTGCACACACAATTCACTATCCCAAAAAATAAACTATCTATCCCCACCATAGAAAATTATTTTAAATTGTGTATTAACATGATTCAAATGTTCCAAAATTACATGGTATTTTAGTTGAAGAACCCAACAGACCAATCCCAGAATTATAAATTGTGTTCTCCAGCTGCAGACCTTAAGGAGTTGTAGAAGAATAGGTAAAGTGGAAGACATTCTTTGTCTCACTCGAGCAACCAAAAAAATAATTGTTATACAGTATACAATTAGGAATATCTTGAATGATAATTCATGCAATGGGGTTTTCCCACATTAATGAGCACATCTATCCAAAAACAGATCTATTCCATTTTCCAATTGACTGGTGAAACACTTTGTCTGTACAATGAGCGATTTAGAAAGCTATTCACCAAGAGTCCACATCAAACTATTGAAGAATTCCATTTCATTGTTCTCTTCTATCAAGGACTGATCGACCATGATCGAAACATGCTAAAAAAATCATCTCGAGGATCCTTGAATAACAAGTCCCCAACATATTCTAGGGTACTGATGGAAAATATTCAACCAAACTCACATCCATTTGGCCCCTAAAGTACTATCACCAGAGAAATCTATGAGGGATTGAAAACCGATTCTACTTCAACCTTACATGAAGAGACACTTAAGGAAATGTATATAGTTATGAGCCAATTTATTCTGAACCAAGTGATGGAAAGGCAATGATCGAGTCAGATATGTATTTTATGCACTTCTACTTATCATTAAACTGATCAATGTCCATAAGTATAGGACACAAAATGATGTGTTATAGCATATCAACAAAGACAATTCCAACCTCAAACCTAACCAAGTTATGGATTTCATTATAAACTATCTTGGCTACCTTTTTAGTAGACATATTAGAAACAAAAACCATTCCAACAACATTACAAGTAGTCCTACCAGCAAGCAACAAACATTCAAACTTCCACCTTTCCAGTGAATGGATTATGAGAAACCATCAACAATTTCACCAACATATTAATATCAAAAATTAATGATGAATGTTTCTGGAATGGAAGATAACATTTTAATGATAACTCATAAATTTCCAAGCCTAATAGATGTCTTTACCAAGAACCTTGGTAAAATCTTAGCATAGGTAGTTCAAAATCTAATGCATAATGTTTGTAAAACCACAAAATTAAGTAGGATAGAGCTCACACAACCTGAATAATTTGAGGATGATGATTACAAGAAACCTACTAATGATTAACCCGTCGATCCTGAAGAATGATACCATAACAACAAGGGATAAAGAACACAATTTATGTAGGAAAGACAAAAAACACATTTTCAAAAATAACAATGGGAGAAAAAGGATATCCCATCACAAATAACATCTACATTAGTTGAATCAAATATCTGTTAAGAAGAACAATAACAAAGATAAATATATTAAACATTATAAAAAGTGGAGATTAACATCCCACTACTTGAAGAAATATGAAAAATCCCATAAGTATGAAATAATTCGAAAGGGTATGTGAACTTATAGAAGGATGTTGGATGGGAATGAATGTTGTATCTTTGTAAGAAGTGTTTTATCCCAAATTAGACAACTGGTACTATAAAAATTTAAGGATCTAGAGAAATTCTCTATTCCCTACACCATTACTTGTTTAAATTTTTCTGATACACTATATGATCTGGGTGCTTCAATGATTTTTATGCGTCACTCAGTATTTACATCATTGCATAAAAAATTGAATCCTACTAGAGTGGTTGTCCCTCTCACAAATAGATCCATGGTTTCCCAGTTTGTGTTCTAGAAGATGTTCTTGTGATGGTAAAAGATCTACTATTCCCACCTGAGTTTTATGTGCCAACAATGGAAGAAGATATTATTTCATCATAGTCATCCATAATCTTACGGAGGTCATTATTAAATACTCTATAGACCATCATCAATGTGCGTGAGGTAATGATATCAATGTATCTCAGAGATACTTGAGTTCAATTCAATATTCTGGAATCCATGAATAATCTATCAGATATTCATTCACTAAATGCAATCAACCAACAAGAAGGAAAGGAACTAACTAAAAATTTAGAAGTCGCAACCTCATTATTCATGGATAATTTTTTTAGAAGAAGCTATAGAATCAAAATCATAAGATCATGTTGAGATAAAAATGAATAAACTCCTAGAGGAAAAACCAGAAATTATTACCACCGATCTACCAGAAGAAACTTGATGCAATGGAAGAAGAGATAGCTAAGAAAAATTCCATATTCCTTACCACAGAACATGAACTAAACAATATTAAGGTAAACCCCATTAACACAGAAGAGGTATGAAAATGATATTCTGAAACCAATGGGAAGGGTTGATTACAAGAAAAATTTAAATTTTTACTCAATCAATTTCAAAATAACCTTGTTTTATTTAAACGTGAATATGTAAAATCAAAACCATATTTCTATGGGTAAAGAAAATTAATGGTCAATATCGAAAATCAAGAGAAGAGAGGAATATTGAAAGGACACCACAACCCCTTAAAAATAGTGAGTATCATAATACAACAAGGAAGTTGAAAATATCAGGAATGACAGAAAACCATCCCAGAAGATCCAAATTTCAATGGTTTTGCTGGTGTTTTGGTATCCATGTACACATATAATTTTCTTTTTTATAGAATATCATATTACCAGGAAATATATTAGAGCCATAGTAGTAGATCAGACTCCTCAAACCTGTTTATCAATAAAATAAATCCATTCGTACCCCTCATTTAAATTTTATTATATGATGTGATTCATTTTCAAATTTTCATTAATGTTAAATCAATATAAATGAACTGATAACACTACATAAATTATGTGTGGCTGAGGGGATCTAATAATCTATGGTTTAGAACTATTTTTTAAAAAAAATTACTTATTGAGTCTAGTTAACTACATTAAATAGAATCCCTTTTTGGAGAAAAATCATTTTCCCCCTTAGGCCACTTCACCTCTGTCATAATCTTGCATGACTGAATATTCCAACATTATCATTTTTATTCATTCATATTTTTTTTTTCTGTGATTCATGGATGAAAATGGAGATACTTAAAAGAATAGAGAATGTTAATGTTTTTCAAAATATATCTGAAGAAACATAAAAAGGACCACTCGACTGAAGAATTATTTTTAAGGTATTTTTCATTTACAATCAATATCTTATGAATTCCCTATATTTGTTTCCTCTAATAGTGACTTGTGAATTAAACTAATATTTCTTCCCCACAAATGAATTCATATTTTTCTCGACTTATCAAGGATTCATAAGTTTTATTAGGAATACAATGATTCCATGTTTTTGAATTCAATGATAATGAAATAAATTTAGTAAAATGGGGAATTTGATTATTAAAATAATGAATTGATATTTAAATTATGACTCAGGATTTTAATTAATTAATTGATTAATGTAAATGAAAGTTCCATATTATCTATTATGCTCTAAATTTGTGCTATTTAGGTGAATTTATTTTTTATTATTAATAATTCCATGATTGGTTTTCCTAAATAATAATTCTCATACCCAAGATGATTTATAACAAAAATATTTTCAATTTTATCTTTAGAATATTTCTTGAGTGATCATTCGACATGTAATATACCGTAACTTTTATTTGAACTAGCTAATGATATGACTAATCAAAAAAACATTTAAAAATATTTTGGAAGTACTTTGGTTAGAAGAATATTTTCCTAATACCTACAATAAAATTTATCCATGGTTGGATCATAGAATCCATGAATTTCTTTATATGTTTAAGCCACATTTCAGGCCTATTTTCCCTTAACTACATGAGCTTTTAGTATTTTTTGATATATATTTCATGTTTTATTGTGGGGGATTGGCCTTTCATTTGCGTTCATTAATATGTGTATCAATTATGGGTGGTGTGAGGTGTGTGTTAATATTTTGGGCTGTAAGGAATAATATAATTATGCATGTTTCATCATCTTATTGTATTTTATTTTTTTCGTCCATTTCTATGTCAAAAAAATGATGAAAAATCCTAATGAGCTTGATTTCCTAATTGTGTGCTCTTTGATGACTCATTTACCTTTAAAAAAATTATGGGCTTTAATTTTCATTAATTTAATTTTTTATATTTTTATCTCATCCTCTATAAAAAAATATAAACAAAATAAATTAATGATTTGACTTTATAGATCATGGTAAAAAATGTGGGATACATGGATGACTTCATTCATTATAATAATTATTTGGATGATGTTCCATGTTATAAAAGGGGTTGGTTTTTTTCATCATTTTCAAGGGGTATTGAGAGAGTATTTTTATATTACATTCACTTGAATTAATCATGAATTGTACTTAATATTCCAAACTCTTCTTTCTGGTCGTAATTTTTTTTATTATTTTCCCACCAACCATAATCTATAGAGTAATATGAACATTTATTTAAAGAACTCATGATTTAGTGTACATTTTTAATTTTAAAAGTGTAAAATTAAGTTCATTTACAATCCTATGGATATGGATCACGTTCTAATGATATTACAATAAATCCACTTGATTTTTATCATGATAGATGAGATAAAACATTCATGTTAGATAAATAATGACAAGGAATGTTAAATAAAAATAAATTTAGGATCATTAATGAATGAAAGCAGATGTCCCATAATTTTTCCAATGGAAAAAGTAAAATGAATTAGTTGATTATTCCTTAAAAAATTGGTAAATTAAATAGATATTTTATGTGGAATTTGAAATTTGTATTTGACATTGAAAATTGTTTGATATTATTACTTTGGAATATAGTTATTGGAAACAGTGGTGCCCTCAGATTTTTAATGTTAATATTTCATGTCTGAAGAGAAGCATGGTTTACTTATGGGCTAATTGAAAGAGATAATATTTTCATCAATTTTTATATTATTTACAATTATTTATTCTTATAAACATTGTCAATTTGATATTATTTTCATTATTTTAATATTTTTGGTATTTGTTGGGATAAAAATGCAATGTTTCGTAATTATAGATTTTTGATATATTTTCACATCAAGTGTATTTTTGTTATTTCATTAAAGAAATAATTTAAAATTCAATGATTATTTATGAACCCATATCTTTATTTTTGGTATGTATCTTGATTTTAGGCGCTTATATGAAAATGGGGTACTTTTTGGAATTTTAGATGAACATGACTTGTACTTGTGAGTAAATGCAATGTGCCAGGTTGTCGCATGTAGTAGTGTACTCAACATGTAACTAATAATACATGGTCATGTGAGGTGACTTGGAAATCGACTAATGTGGGGTCCAGTTGATGCATGTGGATAGCGTGTACATTATATGAAAACATTGTGTGCTTTTTATTTTATTTGATTAATTAGACATGGGTCATGTCAAATCCCTTGAAACGACTTCTTCATCTAGTTAGTCAAATATCAGAGAGGAATATGACTAATTATTCTCTAAGACAATGATATGTGATACATTCTCTGATTCGATCTTCGTCGAGTGTGTTGGAATCCCACCAGTGAGTCCTTCCTTCTTCTAGAGCCTCTCTTCCGGATTTATCCTCTTTCTGGAGTTATTTGGGGATGATTTTTTGGGGTTTTTAATTATATATGAAATTCAATGCCGATTCATGGGAAGAAGTTTGAGAGTGTTCATCATACAATGTTGTGGTAGTTGGATTGTTTCCATTGATTGTTTGTCTTTTTTTTATATGCAAAAGTGCTGATTACCCATGGTTCTATTATTTTGGGTAATGGAAATTGACACCTATTTTATCTAACTTAGATTTATTGCAGAATTAATTTTTTTATATGAAATTTCATATTTATGAAACACCCCATGAGTCTGTTCCCTTATTTGAATGTTTCGGGTTGTTGGGTCCATATTTCCGAAGAGGCATACCTTGTTTACTTTCATAGCATCATAGGATGGAACTATATTTTTTGGGTTTTTAAATTCCATTAATATGAATTAAATTTTTTTTATCCATGTAGTAGTTGAGATTACTTTGGGCTACTTGATATCATTTATTTATGGTTAAATTGCATAGGGCTGTGAGAAACGGGTGTAGTTAGACCACATGGAGAATTTACTTTTTGTGCTTCCTCAAAGTGTTTATTATATTTCAATCAACGAGACCACATGAGGGATTGACAGTGAGTGATACCTCAGAGTTTTTATAGTTTACATTTTGAGAACACATATGGAATTTTTGTTTAGTGCTTCATGAGAGAGTTTATATTTATTCACGAAACATCTTTGGGGTAATTGATATTTAGTGCTTCCTCATAGATTCCTTGCCTTTTATTTCATTATATGGAAAGAGGGGTTAGAATGAGTGAGCTATTGAGAGAGTTAACATAAATATTGAATTTTTGTGACTATTCTATTAAGCCAAAGTAAAAGCATGGATTGGGTCCAATTTGGTAGTCATCTGAGATACATGTTGTGATACATGATTAAATGATGAACATTATATGCTACTGAATATAATTGGACACTGTAAGATTTGGTTTCATTTAGGTATTCCTAGTTTCATGGATGCATTTCCATTATTACCTTTTATATACACTCATTGACTATTAATCGTAGATCTTATGGTTATTACCTACTACGATTCATCTCACACTCAGTTTGGGTCATGATTTTGGACCCAAACAGATTATAAGGTTGTAGGTATAGATAATGGAAATCACCATTCATCATCAAGTAATTGATTGTTACAGAGATAGAGAGCATGGGACAAGGATAAGTCTTGCGATGTTACTAGAGTTTATTTGGTTCTTTATTACATTGTTTTAGTACTATATTTTCAGCAATGTGACTTGTTGGGATTTTTTCCCTAGACATATAGAACATTAATAATTTATATATGTGCTCCAGATGTTTATTTATTCTATTTGATTTGCTATTAAATTGTTGTACGGAATTATGGATTCCTCTATGGTTTATTATTCTTTATTTTGTTGTTCATACTATGAGAATGGGGGAATAGTTTTCCCACTATCACACCAAAGGCTCTATCTGCATGTCGGCAGCCTTTGGATTTTTTCTAAATGAACATGAAGCCATGAGACCAACTGGTTATAGGGAACTTTTGGCTATAACTCAGAATAAAAATTTTACAGAGTCATATGATAGGGGTTATTTTCTTGTATGTCATACTATTTGGATCCTATATATATGGATAAGATGGAATGGGTAGTTGGTAATAATATGATCCTGATAGTATATATCCTTTGTACAAGGAAAAGCCAATTTTCCTCGATTATTTCAATTTTTCTGATTTTTCAATTGGTACAGTTTATTTTATTTCCCCATTGGGGGATTCACATGATTGTTGTTGTTATAATTTATATCACTGAGGTTCTATTTTATGTAACCTAATGAGATGAGGGTATTTCATCTCACACATCATATAAGAACATGATAGCGATCACATTTCATGCATTATTTTTATGCCATTTAGGTTAAATTACTAATTTCATGTGGTTTTTATAGTTGTTGTGCAAGATATACATGCTATTGTGATATATTCCTTGACGAAATGCCTGCTACTTTGATTGGGTATTGGAATTTTTAACGTTTCATTTGAATCGGTTCCTATCATTGGTCCCTAATATGTTATGGGCCCTCATAGATCACAATTAATTGGATCATGTGTTCTATTTCACAATTATACTATGTGATATACATGAATATGATTCCAAGATTTGATTTGTGAGGAGTATAGGCCCCCATGGATCAGAATTTTGCACTTTAATTATTGTTTCAACGTTTTAAGGGGTTAACGAGTAGTTTTTGTGGCTTACTGTCAGAAAAAACCTAGAATACATGGCGTGTGATGATAAATACACGCCATGTATTCTTCTGTTTGGGAGGAAAATGTTTTTCATAGGTACATGTCATGTACTATATCATCACACCATGTAGTACATGATTGTGTTACTAGATGTGTGGGAAAAGACATGGGGTTGGGAAAAGTTTGGTGGAACATGTAGTGTAACGTGAGTACACGCCATGTGTGGTTGACTGTGTCTACAAATGTGTGACTAAGGACATGAGTGATTAGAACATAAGTGGTACACGTCGTCTAGGGTGGACACATCGTGTAGTGTTACCCCGGAGAGAATCGTGTGTTTAACTGTTTAGAGGAACTGAGACGGGTGGTATTCAAGAACACATTGTGTCTCAAGAGGAACACATCATGTGTATGGGTGTGACATGACCAGTTTTGGTAGAGGTACATGCCATGTTATAAGATTAAACAGACACATCATGTAGTGGTCATACACGATGTGTATCCATGTTTTGGAAAACATGAATATTTTATTTTTGTGCTCTTTTATTTAACTTATTTCTTTCAGTCATTGATAATCACGAACATAGGCATGTGTAATTCCTTAATGATTCATTCCATTGAGACGTCCTCTAGTTGTACGTCATATACAACACAACAATAAAAAATTAGAAATAGTAGATCTGTTACTACCAGTTGATCCTCATGTTGTTCCCATATTGGAACCATCGATTATATCGGAAACATGTTCTATTGGTCATTTTTGAGAATGCATCATGGGATGATGCTGAATTTCTAGGGAGCATCGTATCCAGCCTCGTCTAAAGTAGAACTGACACTAATTTTTCAGCAGCAGCATCCTCCCACCTTCTCAAGGGATGGAAGACATCAGGATATAGAGTCATGGTTAGAATCCATGATGTCTGTCTTCGAACATCTCATGATGCCTCTAGAGGTGAGGGTGAATCATGATACATATATGATTTGAGATTCCTCCAAGAGATGGTGGGATGTGATTTCACAGGCGAGATTCTCATGATTTATGGCTTATGATGAGTTACATCTTACCTTTTATGGATACTTCTACCTGGATAACATGAGGGTTGACTGAGCTAGATATTTCATGGGTTTGGAGTAAGGTACATTCTCATTCCTATAGTAGTATTCTCACTTCACAGAGCTGTTGTGCTTCACACCCATTCTTGGGGGGTGATGATTTATTTCTTGCGAAGAAGTTTGAGGATAGTCTTTGATATGAAAAATGATCTCAGGTGAAAATCATCATGTTGACTCCCATATCTTCTATAGTTAGCCATGCATTTATCAGTGAGAGCTACCAGAGGGATTCTAGAGATGTGGGCTAGGGCGGCTCAGCATCCAAAGTTGGTACTCTTCCAACTGATAGTAGGATGCATTGTGGGGAGTGTATGCATGGAGATCCGAGTATGAATTATTTCCCTTCAGGTAGCCTAGTTGTGTAATGCCAGTGCATGATGTTCAATCATAAGAAACCTCAGTGACCCCAGAGACCTAGTGGAGTGGCGATCTTATGGAAAGATGGGACATTTTAAGAATTTTTGCAACACCCCCCTTCCAGCATCTTCTGAGGGAGGATTTGTTTCGACTCCTTATACATGAACAAGATCACAAGTTCCACATTAGACTAGGGGCTGGAGTTCTTCCAGTCATTCAGGCCGAGGTGGTGGTTGTGTCCATAGTAACCAGTCAATATGCATTCACTAACAATAGGATGGATAAGCTCAGGTTTGTTAGGTAGGGTCACAGGGCCACATTATAGTTTAGACTATTGTATTGGATCAATCCTAGTAGGAATAGGATCATAACCCATCTACGATTAGAGGTACATTTCTAATTTTCCAAGTGTTAGCTTCTAATATCTTTGATACAGTGGATTTACATAGTTTCATATATGTTGTTGTTATAGAGAATCTCAGTCTCTATATCTTTTCTTTGGAGGATGTTATGACACTAGCAACTTTCATGGGTATTATAACAACTACTGTACATTAGGGAAATGAGTTCCCTCTTTATTTTGGTGAGTGTCACATTTTATGGGACCTTTATGTCTTAGAGATGACACGCTATGACATCATTCTCATAATGGACTGGTAAGTGTCCTTCAATTAAGTTGTTTATTTATATCACCATAGAGACTGTTTCACATCCCCAGAGGGTGAATTGTTTCAACATAAGGGAGAATGGGGTGTCTAGGCGAGCATTTCTGGACTATAACATCACGGGTTGAGAGTTGTTACCGCTCAGATTACTTATCTATATCTAGATGACCATGGGACATCACAGATGTACTTTCCTCCAATGGACAATCGTTTCAGGGAAGTATTTCCAGATTACATTCTTGGATTTCCTACATAGAGAGGTATAATTTTCTATTTCATATTGATCAAGTAGAAGAACAGGTGTACATTCCTCCTTATAGGATGGGTACACCTAAGTTTCCAGATCTTAAGAAGCAGTTGGAGGAGTTACAGTCAATGGGTTTAATCTGACCATTTCTTCTCATTGGGGTTCACTGGTACTTGTTGCGATGAAAAAGGATGGTACCCACATACACTACAGGAAATATTGGAGGCAGAACTGGTTGAATGTTAAGAACAAATATCCCTTACCAAGGATTGGTGATATCTTTGATCAACTTCTAGGATCCCGATTGTTCATGAATATTTACTATAGATCATGTTATCATAAGTTTCCTACTAGAACCTAAAAAATACATCTTATAGCATTTGCGAGAAGGTATGGTCTATTTGAGTGTGTGGTCATTCTATTCCTTCTCATGAACATGTATTCATTTTTCATGGAACTGATGTAAGAGTGATCCATCCATAAATGGATTATTTTGTGGTTTTCTTCGTAGGTGATATCATGGTGTACTTTCACACTCGACACGACTATGATATCCAAATTGATATCATTTTCAGTACACTGATATAGAATAATTTATATGATATGATCTAAAAATTTCACTTTTGGATGGACTAGATTAACATATTGGGTCATGTTATCTCAGAGACCGGAGTATCAGTTGGCACAAAAAAAGTGAGAGCGGTTGTTTCCAGGGAGAATCCAATGAATTTCATTGAGGAATGATGTTTTCTGGGACTGTCTAGCTACTAAAGACATTATATACCATAATTTTCAAGCTTATCAGCACCACTGACAGGCCTGACAAATAAGGGCCTGAATTACTCATGGTTGGATTCATGTAAATCATACATTTAGAAGCTAAAAGGGAGGTTTACTTCAGCACCGATAATTATCTTACCTGAGTCTAGAAAGAATTATACTATTTAGTGTGATTCATCAGGTATCAGGCTCGGTGAAGTTCTTATGTAGGGTGAAAGTATCATTGAGTATGGGTCACGGAAGTTGAGGCCACACAAGAGGAATTACCCGACACACGATCATGAATTATATGTATTTTTTATTGCTTTGTTCTGTTGAAGACATTATCCTCTAGTAGAGTATCTTATGTTGTTCACCGACCAAAAAACCCTGAAGTATAACATTAACCATCATGACCTGAATTTGAGGCATCGAAGGTTGGTTTAGTACCATCAATCCATTGACTTTGGGATTGTCTACACTCCTGGGAAAGGCAATGTAGTGGCAGATGCTTTGAGCAGGATGACATAGATACAAGCTATTCAGAAAGTTTTCATTGAGTGGTATCTCATGTTTCACTTCTCTGAAATGTATCTAGATGTGCACAACATACAGGGGAAGACATTTCTTTCTTCTGTAGCTGTTACCTCTACTCTACATGATCGACTGCGAATGAGGAAACTATAATATTTTGAAGACCTAGACATATGGTAGCGTGTGTCAAGATAGGACCCTACTCTTAGGAAGAACGTAGGAGAAGATGAGGTCTTGCACTTTCGTGGACATGAATTGGTGTAAAAAGACATATGCGAGGAGATTATGAGATATTTTCACTCCTCATTTTTGGTAGTTCATCTTGGTGTCTCCATGTTTTATAGATATTTACAACGTCAATATTGGTGGCATGGTATGAAGAAGGATGTTTCTATTTTTTCTATGAGATGTTCCACTTTTCAACACATGAAGGCATAACATCAGTGACCACCAGGGATTTTAAAACAGTTACCCCTTATCGAGGAAATTTTGAATGATGTCAAGATGGATTTTAAGATAGGGTTACCGAGATTTCCTTGAGGGAATGATAGGGTTTGGGTTGTTATCGACAGGCTCATGAAGGTTGAAAAAATTTTAATGATTAAGGAGACCTTCATTGTTGATGTGCATGGAAATTTTTACATCTGAGAGATTGTATAATTACATGGGGAACCACAATCAATTCTTTCAGAAGGGGCTATCTTCTTTACTGCTCATGTCTGGAAGGTACTACAGAGGTATTTGGGTACAAATGTAATTCTATGTATAGCTTACAATCCCCAAAAAGATGTCCATTTAGAGCACATGATTCATGTGCTGGAGGAAATGATTCAAAAATGAATCCTAGATTTTGGAGGTTATTGGGAGAAGTACATACCTATGTTG
Source organism: Viscum album (assembly GCA_963277665.1). Taxonomy (NCBI): domain Eukaryota; kingdom Viridiplantae; phylum Streptophyta; class Magnoliopsida; order Santalales; family Viscaceae; genus Viscum; species Viscum album. The sequence goes on from OY728138.1 coordinate 560,964,244, forward strand.
GAGTTTTCCTACAATAATAGTTTTCAGGAAACAATTCATATGGAACCTTATAATACATTGTATGGTTGGCCATGCTGATCACCCCTATGTTGCATGGAGGTAGGAGAGGCAGCTATGCTGGGACCTCACCATGTTCAGGAGACCACAAATTAGGTGGAGTTGATTTGGAAGAGGATTTCTACTATACAGTCATGAAAGAAGTCTTATGCTAATCAAAAGAGATGACCTCTGGAGATTGATGTTAGAGATCTGGTTTTCCTATGTTTCACACTGAGGATGGGATACATGATGATTAGAAGATTGGTAAAGCATTCACTGAAATACATTTTACAATTGGATATTTTAGAGTGATTCAGGCCATTTGTCCATTGGTAGTAGATACCTCAGAGGTATCAGTCTATGCACGATGTCTTCCATGTTTTTCATCTACAGTGTTACTTATCAGACATGTCTCATGTTCGACACACATGAGGAGGTTGAGTTGGAGATAGACATGTTATTTGCGGAGCATCCTATCTATACTGTTGAACGTAGAACGAATGATGTCTGGGGTCAGCATGTTTCTCTGGTACGGGTGTTGTGGCAGCACGACAGAGTGTAGGACGAGACATGGGATAGGGAGACTAATGTGATCGTAGTGGCCAGAGGTATTGAAGGATTTTTTTTTCAGAACCTTGTTATAGAAATTACGGGATGAATTTCTTTAGAGGGGGATGCTTATATGAAAATGGATCTTCATTTTAGGTATGGATCTTCATTTCAGTCACTTTTGAGATAATGGACAGTTTTTGGATATTATAGATGTACATGTCATGTACTTGGGAGTACAATTCATGTACTAGGTTGTCATGGGTAGCCATGTATTATCCATGTAATGGAAGAGACATGTCCATGTGAGGTGACCTGAAGACTGCCTAAAGCGGGGGATGGTTGAGGCATGTACATGGTATGTACATAGAATGAACACACCATGTGATTATTCTTCAATTTGATAAATCAGACCAGGGTTGTGTCTAATCCCCAAAAACATATTTTTCTTCCTGTTTCTTGAACTGTAGAGTGATGTATGACTGATTATTCTCTGAGACACTGATCCTTCATCAGTTCCCCAATTCAATCTCTTCCAGATTCATTGGAATCCTACCGGTGAGTCCTTCCTTCTTCTATAGCATCTCTTCATTATTTCTCCTCTTTCTTGAGTTATCAGTGGTTGAAACTTTATGAGGTTTATTTAGATCAATGATGTTCTCGTCCAATTCAAGGTCCAACAGTCTAGGGTGTTCATTTTACATTTTCTACGTAGGTTTATTTTTTCCCTTTTGTTGTTTTTCATTGAGTTTTATATGCCAATGTTCTGATTACCCATGTTTCCATTATTTAAGTTAACTGAAATGGAAACCAAATTTATCTTCATTAAATTGATTTATCAATTAAAGGTTTTTTGATGTGATATTACGTGAAATTTCATATTTAAGGAACACCCAGTGGGTGTGTTCCCTCATTTGAATGTTTAAGGAGTTTTTTTTCAAGGTTTCCTAAGAGGCTTACCATGTTTCCTTGCCATACTTGATAAGATATAAGTAAATAATTTTTTCTTCTTTTTTAAATTATTGTGATATTCATTGGAATTTTTTATCCATTTAGTATTTCAGATTACATTGGGAAGCTTGATAGTGTTTATGCATGATTTAATTTCACATGGATATGAGACCATAGTTTAGATGGACTATAGAGGTAATTGATATTGAGTGATTCCGCAGATTGTCTGTTATATTTCACACTACGATATCACATTGGGTATTGATGGTGAGTGATCTCTCAGAGTGAATATAGTTTACATAATGAGACTACAAAGGAAATTGATGTTGAGTGCTTCCCCCAGAGAGTCTATAGTTATTCAAGAAAGACCACAGGGGGAATTGACGGTGAGTTCTTCCTCAGAGTGTCCTTGCCTTTTTATTACATTTCTTGGCTAGAGGGGTTAAACTTTTGGATCTACCCATAGGGTTATCATAAATATTGAATATTTATGACACATCTACCGATACAAATAACCATCATGGATTATGTCCTATTAAGTATTCTTCTGGAATACATGTTGTGATACATTATTAAATTATGAACATTAAATGCTAATGAATTTAATTGGAAAGTGTAGGATTTGGTTACTTTTGTGAACTCCTAGACTATTTACTTCATTTCCATTATTACCTTCAAATATGTACTCACATACAGTTAGGCACATATGTTGTTGTTGTTGTCTACTAGGATTCATCACACACCCCATTTGGGTTAACATTTTGGACCAAAACAAATTCTATTGTTTCAGCTACAGATAAAGGCATGCTTCCTTTGTCATCAAGTAATTAATTATTATAGATATGGAGGGAATGGGACTATGATGAGATTTTCAATACTACTAGAGATTATTTTCTTCTATTATTACTTTGGGTTAGTACTATATTTTCCAAATTTTGACTAGTTTTCCTATTTTCATATACATATGTGGCATGAATCATTTATATATGTGCTCCAGATGTTAATTTATTGTCAGTCTTTAGTTGTTTACATATTATATGGCATTATTGATTCTACTAATGTTTAATATTTTTCATTCCACTATTCATACTCTACCAATGAGAGAATAGTTTCCCCAATATCATACCTAAGGCCCACACAGCTAGTCGGTATCCTCTAGAATTCGGGGAAATGTGCTCAAGGCCATTTCACCAACTGAGTATGGGGAACGTATGGGGGAACCCAGAACCGGAAGGTTACAAAAATAGTATGCCTATCCCACATAGAAGGATGAGGAGCATTAAGCACCCCATTATAAGGTGGGTTGGACACTTCTCCCATCATGAGGACATTTCTTATGTGATTCATGAGGGTCTGAGGATAGGGAAAGAAAAACATTACAGGTTGGGCCCAATGTAGACAATATCATGATTGTGGGATGTACTGGGTTGTTACAAATTGTATCAGAGCCATTTTCCATTTGATGGGCTTGTGAGGACTTAGGGCCCTTCAATGGGGGTAGATTATGCATTTCTCACATCGAAGGAGGTGTATCACAAAGAACCTCTTTATAAGGTGGTGTGGATTCCTCTCCCATCAAGAGGATTTTCATTGGGGTGGATGTGGGTCATAGCCCAATGAAAGAAATTCCATGTGGGATGGTCCCAAACCGGAGAATATCATTATCGTGTGCGAGACTGGCCGTTACAGATTCATCTTTTTAAAATCCTTATTTTATTTTCTTCATCTTTCGCTTCTGGACCAGGAGATTATTTGAGCATCTAGAGGGCTTTAAAATTAATGAATTTGAATATTTTTCCGGGTGGATGGCGTGGAACACACCACAATAATAGAATTAAATCACATCCTAAATCCCTAAAATTGATGTAATTCTACTTGGATATGAAATATGTCTTAGGTAAGAATTCACATATTAAATTTTATAGAGTTTAGATTCCACTAAAGTTCCTTTTGAACGATCTCAATTGGAAAAGTTTCCTAGAAATTTCATCAAAAAAATAATTCCACAATAAAAATTCATAACTCATACAATAGATGGCAAATTATACTGAATTTGGGGATGTATTCCCATGAAAGTAATAAAAAACATTAATGAAAGAGGGAGTACATAGAGAGGACTTTTTCATTTTCATTAATGCATGATATTATAAATGTGGAGTTTCTAACTAGACAGAATAAATTCTTAGAGTAGATAGCCCATAAATCCCTCACCAAAATTCCAAATACTCTAAAATTGTGAATGAGGAAACCCAAGTAAATTTTAAATAACTTCCAAGAAGTGATGAACGTATTATTTGATCATTAATTTGGGAATATGGGAGAAAACATGTGGAGAAATATTTATTCCTATAAAAGGAGAGGACATTTATCCTCTCAATTCATTACATTCTATCCAAACATCCTCTAATCTATCTGTGAGGGAAGCATTGGATGACGACCTTATTTAGATTTACTTTTTTTATTCTTTTATTTTTATGTCTCCCCTATATCACATAAAAATTACTTCTCCATCCATGGTTGGGTAGTATCATTGAGAGATTGGGAGGGGAGACTGGACCAATGTGGGTGCATGAGTTTATGTGCTTCAATTTAACAAGATCCCTCATTATTTCATAATCAAGTATAAAAAATAAATTATGTTTTTAAATTTGAATGAAGTTTTGTTAGGTTTTCATTCTATAAAATTATATATATTTGGTCATTGATCAAATCTCCCTCCACCCAATTATAATCTATACACAACAGAACATATTAGGGTTAGTTAGTGAGTGCATGACATTAGTCAACAGTCATGAATTCTTGCATGTGGAATATTTGTTTTTTAGGGAACAAAAATTCCAGATTATGGATTTTTTTTAATTAATAGAAATAAACATCTACAATCCTATACACGTTAGATGCTGGATAGACCAATATATTGTTTTAGATAAATAATATTATCACCACAAACATTTGTCCAAGGGAGAGTGATGACTCAGTAGAAAAATACATCTCTAACTAGACAAAGGAAAAAAAGGGGGGAAATTAGGAAACCATGATAAAAAAACACTGGTTCTAGACAAACCCACTCTGATAACCATCTTTCTCATTTGTTTTAAACTGATCAAATTAATCTTCTTATTTCTCACAAATTATTTAAAATTAAAAAAAATATGTTCATAAAACCTTTTAAAAGTGACAACCTTATTTTGTGTGCTCTCATCTTCATGAGTATACCTAGGATCAACTACTATACGATAATTAGATAATTAGAATAATGTTTTTCTATGACCCAAGGCTGGTGTGCATCAATGAATTAGGATTTATTTTTATATTTCCAATTTAAAATGTGTTACATGTATTGATCTAGTTTTCCAAAATTGATAATCTAATCAATAAATTATGATTTTAGTCTCGTATATATCCCAATTTAATTGAATCTAAATCTGACTATGGGCTTCTAAGTCCATGATCATTAATGTTTTTATTAGATTAATTTTAGTAAATAACAATGTTATAATGATTTAGGATAACATATATTAGGTAACATAACTATAATATAAACATAGAGGATTAAAATATTAGAACATCAAAATTATTTGATAAGGTATTGATATTGCGGTTATTCCTTTCAATAAATCACTCTCCATATAGAACAAGTGGACATGGTTTTGGATCATATTTACATAGCAGTAATTACACGAAAAAGGGATCACTAGGGTTGACTAAATTGTTACCTGGCACATTACACCAACTGTAATGCACACGTAGTTTGACATTTCCTCGTTATATGCTTAGGATAATAAAAATTTTCTTTACAAATCATTATGATGGTTTTTAATAGATAATGACAATGAATGATCTAGTTTAACCAATAGATAAAGGAAGACCTATGTTCAAATAAAATAATAGAAGTATTGGGATTCAATAATTATATTGCAAAAGTATTTTTTAATGGTATTCTTGTTATGAGAATCATGAAATATCTATCAATTTTTTCAAATTTTAGAAATATTTGAGTATTTATTAACATAATGGTCATGGATAACATCATGTTTTAATTATTTTAAAATATTTATTAAGTAAATATTCTTAAACACCTACTTTGTGTCTAATAATTTATGAATGTCTGAAAACTAACAATATTTTTGAGAAATTTACCACAAGATTAGGTTTTGGTGGAAAATTAATTTTTTTAATAATTACTTCAAATTATATATACATATGTTTAAAAGTGTTGATAACCAATATGATTGATATGTTCCTTAATGACATTATAATAATAACAAAATAATATTATTAAACATTGTACAAAGTTAAAAATAAATTTTGGTGAAAATATTAAAAAAGGATATTTAATGAATAACATAATTTTAAGGATTACCATTATATTATTAGGAACATTATTGAAATTATGATAATTTAGTTAATATAAAGGACAATCCAAATGTCCGATGACAAACCATCTCATTCAAAAATGTGGTGAGATATAAAAACTAACTGATGTATGATAAGTGTTTAACACACACAACATGCCTATGTGATGTCCTAGTTACCAGAACATATTAATTATAAAAAAAATATTTGTAGATTTGGGTTTCATAGATTAATATATTGGATAACATGTTCTAACCATTTTATTGTTCAAAAATAGTTTGATAAATATTGAACCAATTTTCACTATTTTAAGGATTATATGTTCTGCTAAATGTAAATTTCTGTGATTTGGGAATTAAATTTTATTTTGATATTCATTTATTAGAATAATGAGATTAAATTGAAAAATAACCAAAAAAATAATAACAAGATTATTCTTATAAAATACAAACATATAAATTACGTATATCTACATATTCTATTAAAAAATTAATGAATTCCCTACCATTTCTGAAAATAATTTCAAATATAATATTATCTTATTACAATCATTTCTAATGCTATTATTCATCTTTATAAATATAAAAAAATGTATGGCTTTTTGGCCATATATATTTCAATAATCAATAAAATTAAATTTTTAAATTAACTAAATAACTCTATATAAATATTTACTCATTTCCCCAATGTCTATATCTTGACATGACATAAATATTTTTATAATTATAAACATAGACAAGTATTATTCCATTTGACCTTTGTTAATATAATTATATCTTAATAACAGAAAATATTATAACTATTTTTAAGATTTGGATTTTTTCAAAATGTTATTTCTTATTTTACAACCCATGTTTACCGGGATCATGAAGGAATTGTGAGGAAAACAATTATTTATGGTGGGGAGAATATAAAACCCAAAATTTTGAAATATGAACATCTAATTGGGTAGTAGTCTTGATATGAAAAACCAAGGGAAGAAATGAATATAAATTTAGGACATACTTAGTATTTTAAATAAGTTAAATTAATTCAATAACTTTAAAAACAAGAAAAATTTTCTTCATATTTCATTACACAAAAAAATGAGTTTCTTTAAAAGATTTTGTTACCCATTAGAACATGTTTTTTGAACAACAATATAATTTTAATAATATTATTTAATATGAAAACTATAAACTAGATGTTTAAAATAGGGTAATTATAGGATTAAACAACTTATAATAATATATTATCTACAAATATTTATTGGTTATATATTTATTATAAATAATAATAATAAGAAGAATTAATAAAAAATTATGAAAAACAATATTTTTTTTCGGAAATATAGTTTAATCATGCAAGGTGTAAATAATTTAAAGTTTAATATTTGGAAAATTTAGAAACTTTTGTTGAAAAATAGTATATATTTTTGAAATTGGAATAAAAAAATTATCTTACGGTTATTTTTGGGTTATTTCAGAGGAGGTTCATTTTTTTGAAGAATAGAGAAAAATACTAGATTTTAACTGAAAACTGCCTCTTAATTTAAAATTTTATAATTTAAAATTATACTTTGAAAAGGTTTTAAAGTAAAAATATTTAAATTATACATATATAAATACAATATAGTTCATTTTAAAAATTATAGAATTGAATTTAGATATTAATTATTTGTAATCATCTGAACATTTTATCTTTATAAACCCACTTTTTAGTATCGTCTATGAGATTAATTATAGAGTGAATTTTTTCAATTCTATGAATTGAATTATGAAAATTGGATTATATATTTAGAATTTGAATAATATATAAAATATAATTAGGATAAATTAATTTTTAACAAAAAAAATTGTGAAAAACATACAAATTAATTACAACAATTGATGATAAAATGAGGTAACTTAGCTGTAAAAAATTGAATATAAGGTGTAAAAATGACCAGAATCATGTAAATACCCCATTTTATAGAAAAAATTTACCTCAAAACTTATATTATTATAAATATACCATTAGTGGTGCCTTGTTATACTAAAATAACCTGGTTGAATTCAATCTTTCAAAAACATCAAGGTTAGCATTCACCCAACTAATAAAAGTCCACTTCATATCATCTCAACAAAACACATTCAAACAAAAACAATTTTGTGCCTAAACCCCAAATAACTCCAAAAATCCCATTAACTCATCCAAAAAGTTATATTTTTGGTATAAATCAAAAAGTGGAAGGATTTATTGTAATACTAAGTAATATACTAGACGAAGAGGTTACATTCTACATAAAGTGTCTTTATTTTACTTCATTATCCACCTCCATAAAGTATTATTGTTATATTAATATGTAATATTATATATGTATTAATTATAATTGTATGACATCAGATTATGGTAATGAATTACTATCAGACAGACTTCCATCAAATGGGTTACGAAATCAACATTCATGTGAACAAAATAATACCACCTCGCAAACTGATATTTTTATCTCCATTACCGCATCTCAAGGTTTATAATATTTATTGTTATAATTTTAATAATATATATATATATATATATATGATATTTATAAAATTATTTTGATTTCAGGATAATTATATCACACAGAAATCTATGCCTTAGATTTATTTGGGAATACGATAACACCTCTTGATTTTACGACGGACTAACACCATGTAAAGAAACATGATTAATTCTTGAATTACAAGGGTTGTATTAAGGATCAGTGATATAAGAATATTCCATTTAAAGGATATAAAAATTATAATATAATTATAAATTTAATATAAAACATTTTATTTTCTTTCTTTCAATACGATGAGAAAATGTAAGCAATGTTCATGTGTACATACGACCAACTGTCACAATGAATGGTGTATTACATTTTCAATCCCAAAATATTGGGCTCTAATACATATATAAGTGTGTCTGTGTGTGTGAAATTTTTATAATTGTTTTTTGAAATATTATAACAAAATAACATGATCAATAGCCGTATCATTGAAGATAAAGAATTAATGGGAAGACTAAGAAAATTAACTCCTAAAATGACAAAAAGAATAGAATATTGTAAAACAAATGGGGATAAGATAGTATCCTAGGATCATAAATTATATTATGAATATTAAAATGGTTTTATAATAACTTAATTCATGTTTTAAAACCATTTTAAAATAGTTAAAATAATGTTCGACTAAAGGTATTGTATGGTAAATGATCTAATCCCAATTTCATTTCATTGAGGCATATTTTAATTTTATGAACATGATAACATTAATTTGGTGTATAAAATACACCATTGACATATAATATAATAGATAATTCATTATTAATGGTGTTTTAAAATTTTATTTTCATTATTTTATCTAGGTGTAATTTATTTGAAAATTAATAGTTGATAAAAGTTCTTGTGAAATATCACTTTTTTTTATTGTTAACATTATCTGGAAATAGTCAAAATATTGTGATAAATTTTCATTACATATTATACTTCTATAAAATATCCATATTCTTGTTTTATGGATATAATTATTTTTTAAACCATATATAATTTTAAATATTAGCATTTACATCTAATGTTATTTTTTTAAATGGGGATGTATTGAAAAATCAGTATCCTTTACCCAATATGGATATTTGATGATAAGGGATATTGTTCATGAATTATTTAACTTCATTATTTTAAACAGAATTCATTGTAAATGCTTTGACATGTAGAGATCAGTCTTTATATAGCCCCTAGTTGCATCAACAAATCGTGTGAGAAAAATAATTTGGTCAAATAAAACAGTGTTTTACCTATTGTTTAAAACATCATAGAGAATAAATCTTGAAATTTTATGTTTTTATGTTATTAAGAAAAAGGTGGAATAATTAATAATTTAATTCACACATTATTCAGACATTATTATCCATGATATATTCAATGTGATATAGTTTCAGGATTCATTTAAATCACAATTTCTTCAAAAAATAACACATGTTTTCACATTTTACCTTTACATTTTATGTTTTCCTTGTCAATTCATGAAATAAAGTTATTTAAATAAAGAGTGGGTTTATTTATTTACCTTTTAATATTTTTTTATTATTAATGTATCATGATTTATTCCACTATACATAACACTTATTGATCATTTATGTTCACCATTATATTGTTTTTTCCCTTGGTTATGATGATGAGATCATTAATTGATATTTTAAAGTGGATTTTTATTATCATTTCAATTTATTAAATTTAATTTTATATTCCAAATATAAAATGAGTAACATGTATGTTTGTTAGTTTTCGAAAAATTAAAAACTAATCGATCCTTTGATAGATGATTAATATATCTATTTGAATTTAATAATATAAGGAATCGGCTCTGGGCTACTTGTTATACGGTCATTATAGATTGTACTTACGAAGGATATGATTAATTTTTTGAAGATATTATACTTACTTATTAGAAGAAACATCACAAATACTATCAAAATATAGCTCAATTTCTACCCAATGGTAGGAACCGCTCTAAAATCAAAAATAAACATCCAATTGTAAACAGATTAATTTGTATCATTTGATGAAACAATGTATTATACCTCGGTTTTTGAGTTTACTATAGTAAATTATTCAGAACATTTCCAAAAAAATAAACCAACATTTAGGAAAAAATCATGATTGAGTTATAATTTCATCTATTTCATATTAGAATCTAGATTTTATGTATCCTATCACACAAAACTCATGCTCTCCTCCAAATAAAAATAACATATCCACAGTCTTTTTTGTGTACATATATTTGTTCATTATTTTAAATTATTGACAATCACAATTATTAAAAAGGTATCTACATGAAATTATCAATGTTATACGAGACATCTGTTTGATTATATAACATTTCATAAATGATAGATCCTATGATAGGAAGCTATGTAATTTTATCTATCCTATTTCACTATTTATATGGATCTTATATGACACAAATGTTTTTTCCACGAAGCACTAGAATATAAAACGTTTTGAAGGTATCCATGAATTTTTTTTATCATGTTGCCAATATATATGTACTAACTCAGTACAATTAGTTTCATAGATCTATCTGTATAGATCCTCGTATAGAGTATGTTAGTTGTTTCACCCATGTATTTAATTGAGAAATTTTTACCCTACCCCATATTCAAATATTGATGTATCAGAACATCACTTTAAATAAGATGATGTCATCAACATAATGAATTTGAAATGTTGTTATTCTTCTACAAACATATATGTACATATTTTAATAAAAAATATTTATAAATCCAAACAACTTAATTGTATCACAAAATCATATATTCCAACTATGATATGCTTGCTTCATCCCATGAATAGAATGTTGGAACATGAAAACATTATCATTCTTATTTGGAATTTTTCAAACCCTTAGGATGTATCTTATAGAATCCCTCATAAAAATTCCATTAAGGTGTTCATTTTTATTATTCATTTCCTATATCGCATTATCAAAATGATCCACTATGACTACAAAATAATTAATGGAATTTACCTTTACAGCAGGTGAAAATGATTCTTCATAGTCAATAGCATCATTTTTAACCCTTTTCTTCTTGGAGTTTTTATAGTTAAAAAATATACCATCAATGTTAATTATCTTGAGGGAAGCCAACATTTATAATATGTTTATATCCTCTTTATTTGGATCTACCGTTTTCTATTTTGGGTTAGTATATGTGGTGTCCGTATTAAATTATATGGATTATAATAATTTCTGAAATTATAAGCACTAAATGGCCTCTCATTTTGATGTGGGTTCATCTCCTTGGAAACATATTTCATCACAATTTTCGAAAAGATATTAATATCTCATGTGTACACTATAAATTTTCCAAGAACAATGAGGTTATTAAGTTGTTTCTTCTTTTACAAATTTTTAAGGAACTAGATCAAATTCCATTTAAGGAACACTTCTTGTTTATTGGTCTTTAACTTATTTATGTTCATCATTACACACATTTTACTATATAAATATATATTAATCATCACGAAATATACTAGTTACATCCAAAAACACATTTTCTTCGTTAGGGTAGTAGAGAAAGTATCTCATTTTTTCTTTGGGATATCAAATAAATAAGATGTTAATTTATTTGGAATCCTTTTTTTAAAACCTGTCATTGTAATAATGATTCAAAGACCCAATTTCAATAAAATGATTTTTAGAATATTTTTGACTCCATATATCATATGTTAACTTTATGGATACATTATATTGAAGGTGGTTTAGTACAAATTCAATAATATCTAGATCATAACACTAAAATGAGATAGAAAGTTCACGTAAACTCGTCATTGAATAAACTATATCTAAGAAGTTATGATTCCATGTATAAATACATCATTACATTGTTGTGTTCTAGGATGGGTGACTTTAGAATCTATTCAACAATCTCTGTTATGTGAAAGATATCATTGTATTAAGTATTCACAATCCTGATCATATTAGATAAATTTAATATTTTTTCCATATTCGTTTTAAATATCATTTTGATGCTCATTGACCTTTTCAATAAATTGAATACTCGTATGTCATTATAAACCCAAACCTATACAAAAAAAAGTCATCAACTAAATTAATAATGTACATATAACCACAATTTTCTTATGTAATCATTTTTTATCATATATGACTATGTACTAGATAAAAAAATTCCACTACCCCTAACTCCTTTTACCCCAAAGGATGAATTTCTAAATTTTACTAATAACCAAGTTTCAAATATATTATTCAATTCATATTTTAATCAGTTCAATAATCAATCTATATATAGTCATTGAACATGTTCTCCTTTATGTTTCAAAGATAAAATTCCAATTTTTGGTGTGGTTTGAATGTGCCCCAAAAATTCTATTTTTAGTTTAATAAAAAGGATGGTCCATGTTTATAATAAATAATATATTCTTTATATTTTTAATTCAATAAAAAAATTAATTATAAATATAGAACAAATCATTTTGAAAAAAATTATTGAATGGCCCTTCTTTTCCAAAAAAATATACATATATAAAATTACCATTTATGGTGGGACCAAAATTAAAAATTCAATTATACGATCAATACGCTTGGTAAAATTATATCATTGGTTCTAGTATATATTTCAACATCTTTTTCTCCAATATCAGTATCAATATCTACTTCACCCTTCATTAATTCATTAATATCTTTGAGTTCATGTTTTTCGTCACAAATGTCTAAATTACACATGGTATCTAATACAAATGAGTGAATTTTAGATAAACTGAATTTTATAACATTCACATTTGGTAATTCAGAATACGTATCCTTGAGAACACTTCTCAATCTTACATATAAATATTTAATAATTTTATAGGTTTTATCTATTAATGATCTTAACTTGATTAGTGTGAATTATTTCATAATATATAGTAAATATATATATGGGTATGTGGGTATAATGTATTACATCTGTTCATTAATGGTTTTAAAAGAATGTTCTCCCACTAAAAATGTAAACTATGTGTATCGTATTTTTTGTGTGAGAAAAGATCCATATTTCACTATGTTCATAGATTATTTATAATTTCTCCTATTACATAGCTATTTAGGTATAGAATCATCTCAATCACAATAGTTTTGAACCTCAGATGTTTTAGTGGATAACCCTTTATTCAAATCCATCACATGGATTTACAAAAAACTATTCCTTTGGTAACATAATTTTATTAGGGTCTCCCAACAAGTGGAATGTAAAAATAGCAAAAAAATTACAATATTGTATGATTCTTCTATTCTAAACTTTAGTATGAACCACCCAAAAAATAATCTAAATTCACTCATTGCATTATTTCCATACAAAATATTACCCATAGGCCCCCAAAAATAGCATGACCCACTAAGAAGAATGATTGGGGTCTTGATAGGTGACTCTTATGACAAAACCTATGAATTAGTATTTATAGGGAAAACGTTTATAGTCTCACAAATTTAATTTGCATCATATTGAAAATTAAATTCATAACTATTGCATACATTGTATTATTTATATTCTCATGTTTTATTTAATATTTCATTATGCATCCTTCTAATTATTTAGTTTTTTAAACCCCTATTCCAACCACCAAATTAAAATACACAGACATAATTAATGTGTAAATATTTACAAAATCCAAAAGCTTGTGATAGTCAACTAATGATATAAGTATATTATATTCACACATATCCATACAATTCATAAGATTAATTCATATGAAGACTTCATGTAATGTAAAATAGTTATTTGATGTTGAAAAACTCTATATGTGTAAGCTGGGAGTAGAAGAATACCAACCTATTCACTTTCATAGAAAAGGAAAGCCTCCAAGAATACATGTGGTTCAACCCCATGTCCCATGACCTGGGAGACATAACTCAAGATATAATTCATTTGATTACAACTATAACACCCAATAGGGAATAATATTCCCAACAAATACACATAAACTCATAAATAATACTACAAATCAAAGTCAAGGTAGATTAAAACATAATTTTATAATATCAAAACTAACATGATATTTGAGGCTCCATATTAGATGAAATTCATGTTATAAATTTTCATATATAGTCATTCGGAATATAATAAAATTATATCATTTGAAAAATAGTGAATAAATTATAAATTAATTATAATTTAGAAAATTTAAACATGAGGTAATCGTTTATGAATAATTATTTTAATTAAAGACAATTATAAACCCTTTTATATTATAATTATTAACATTATGGAAATTCGATAATTTTTAATATAAACTCTTTATAGACATTCTAATATGAATCCTCTATAATTTATTATAATATGACATTTCCTTTTTAAATATATAATATTATATGAATTATATTCAATTTCTAATTCAATTTCTAATTTGTAAACATTTTATATAGAAATGATATAATATACTTAATTATTATTTAAAACATAATTATATAAATTATCTAAACACATTTTTATGTGGATTATATAATATCCAGATAAATCTCTATTACTTTTAACACTTTTAAATTAATATATTATTAACATGAAATGACTGTTATGGAAATTTTAAAAATAAAGATTTTATAATTATATTCCAAAATATGATGAATTTATGAAAAATCATAAATTCGTTTTTATTATAGAGATTTTATAATACAATAACTGTTATATAAATTTTTTATATAATCGAAATATCATATATGTTCTATTTTATAAACTCTTTGGAAATAGATTTTTATTATTTCTAAATAATCTATTTATTTCTATTTCCAAAAGAATTCCATTTACTACTTTTCAAGGTGTTAATTTTTTTAAATATACCATAAAAGTTTTACAGTTATTTATTTTATAAAACACTGTTATAAATCTATATATATGTTTCTCAAAATACCATTTTCATTATATGTAAACCACTAATAAATAATATCATTCAATTCAAAAGTGAATCCTTTTGATTTATATAAATAATTCATTTCATTTTTTGTCAAAATGGGTTACATATATGATTTTGTCATATTTATTTCTAATCTCAAAAATTATCTTTCTAAAATTTCAACTTATTTTTCATAATCCAATAAATATATTGATTTGTCAATGAATCATACATTATGATACCACTAGTGGGGTTTGAGAACATCTATTTCTACTATGTTCTTTTATATTTGAAAACTATAATTATAAAAAATATCACCTAAACATGCAACCACCTTATTTGATAAATTTATCAAAATCAATGTTTTTCGTTTAGATATGCCAATGTGAATATTTTACATGAGGTAAAAATGTAGGTTTTTTTATAAAAATGAACAGAATATCATGGTGATTGCATAATGGTTTTCATATGACTAGGATGAATTTTCATATTCACTGAATTCATTGACAGATCAAATTATGATAAAGTATTTATTAAATTACTACTGAATGATAAATCATTAAATTAATCCATATTTTATAGTTTCATTGACTATAGTGGATATTTCCATCTATTTTTAGTGGAATTTCTTTTTTTAGTATATCACTATAAATCAACAATGAAGATGATATGGTGATTTGAATCAGAGAATCTAAACATATAAATCCTATATTGTAGTAATGATAATTTGTATATATATATAGGGATGTTAAATAACAAACATATAATTTTAAGTATATATTTTGAACATTCCCACCCACACAATGAAATCTTCTCATTGAGATTCATTAAATCAATTTATGATTGTCATTTAACAAAATATGAAAATATTATGGTGATTGATTGATTAAAATTTCAAATCACTATTAAAATTTTATAAAATTCCTTACGTTATATCTGTGGAATATAATAATAATAATGTAGTGTTTGAATAAAAAAATATATCATTAAATTTGAAATCTAGGATGTATTGTTATATGATGAATATATTAAAAACATTGGAATATATATTCTTTTCTTCAGAGGTTCCAATTTGCAATTGGGTATTTATTTAAGGATTATTATTTCCCTTTTCCACACATATATTCATTCTAACAACAATTGTTCTTCATTAAGAAATCAATATTTGATATTTTTCATTTTTCACCGAATTAACCTATCCTAATGATATATACCCACATTTTTATTTAAAACCCAGTCCTAGTGGGACACTACATCATGTTGTGTTCAAGTTTATTAATTCATCATGTGTTAAAATATAATCATCATCTGTTCCTAAGATCGATGTTAATGAAACACCACCTAAAAAAACAAGTACCAAGTGAATAAAATAATGAAAATCAACTACACCCTCTTATTGGTCTCCAACATTGAAATGTTGATGAAATCATCTAATAATAGCTGTAATTTTGTCCGACACGAAATCCAAATCCAGAACCTAGACCAACAAACACATGTTTATCCAAGTTTGATTCATTTCATTCCACCCTTGTATGAAATAAAATATTTTTAGCAATCATAATAAATGAAATTAAAATTTTGGGTTCTCTTTATTTGATTTAGCTATTATATTATACTTTAGTTATGAATACCTAGTGTGTATTTATTTATTTTTTTATGAAAAATGAAATTTTTCATGAATCTAATTGAATGGATATGAATAAAAAAATATGGACACTAATCATATGATAAATGATTATGATGATGGGGTTAAAGTGTTCATCTTGATTCCAATGAAGCATGCATATAACCTGTCTCAAATACTTTATTAGTGTTAAAATTATTGTTAATCAAGAAAAATTAGTTTGGAAGTGTTGTAATAATAATTAATTTGTCATGGAATAGATAAGGGGTATAAATGATAAGCTGAACTCATGTATAAATTTATTTTAAAATGTAATTTGGATGATATTACATTTTATGGATCATTTTATATGATAAAAAATGTAATTGATATCGAAGATCATTTAAAAGAAAAGAAAATAAAAAATTACGATGACCTTTTTCATTATCAAATGTTGTTTGAGAAGTTAATTAGATTTTCTATGAAACCGTTGCATACTAGTTATACTAAATATATAAAATTGCTAATTGTGTTGATTTTATATAATTTGAAAGTTGGAAGTGGATACAGTGACACCAGCTTTATAGAACCACTTAGTATCCTGAATGATATGATACTAAAAGGAAATGACTTTCAATGTTAATATTATGATGAAAAATGATATTCTCAGTGGTAATGATTTCTAAAAATAGGAATGACTATTCAGATGATTTTATATTGTTTTTCCTTATAACAAACTATCCATGGCCAACCAAACCAGACACCCAAGTCATCCATTTATGAGGGGAGCTATAAAAATGATAAAAATTCCTTGTATATAAGGAAAATTATATAGACAATTAGAGTTAAATGCGGAAAAAATATTGAGATACAACCTATCCAA
Organism: Viscum album; assembly: GCA_963277665.1. NCBI lineage: Eukaryota > Viridiplantae > Streptophyta > Magnoliopsida > Santalales > Viscaceae > Viscum > Viscum album. The sequence continues at coordinate 560,981,992 of OY728138.1, forward strand.
ACATTGTAAACTATAAATTATGAAATGTCTATAATGGAAGCCTCCCTTTGACCACGTTTCTATTTAAACCATCCCAAACCAAACAAAAGAAACGTAATGTGAAGCCCATATACTGCGTAATGGTCTCCCCTTTACAAATATATTTAAAAATAAGGTCTTTATCCACCTATAATTAGAAGTATGGTATGGGAAATATATCCGAGTAAGATATCACCAAATTATGTATACAAGTTCTATTAACCAAAGCCCATAAATCCTATATTTAAAGGGAATAGTTTGAAAATAATTTTTATAGAAAAAACAATGTTAAATACCATTTCAAATAATCCTTGATTTTTCACTAATTTAATGTATTATTTTCATATTCCATAGTAATTTAGTTAAAGATATGAAATATTAATATACATCTTATCCATCATCCATGAAATAATATATCATGAAATTATGAACAATCAAAAAAAATCCACCTACCTGTCAGAATCCAATATGTGGGATAATACATTCTGGACAATCACAAGCCAGAGAAGGTAGAAAGTTGGATAAAACAAACCTAATGGTCTTCCAGAAACCATCATCATATAGTAGGATACCTTTTAGTTTTGGTATACAGGCTATGGCTACCCATTTGTCATTCCTGACACACACAAGGTTCCCAAAGTGCACTTTTTTATTTCTAATCTTAATACCAGGCTTTCATTTTTATAAAATCAATTAAAATTCAATCTAATCTACATCATGGGATTAAATTACATTTCTGATTTCAAATCATCAATATTCTTTTTCTCAGGGAAAAAATAACATTAAAACACTAATCCTTCCCATTTCAATTTCAACACATGAAAATCCCATTTAATATATCATGGAATCAATATACCTAAAAATTTAATCAAGAAAATAGATCAAATGAATAGGGAAAACAACCTTAATGATGTAGAAACCCAAAATTTATTTGATAAAGAGGATTAGATACCAAATAATTTCCCTCAAAATATTTGTAATGAAGATATACTACATAGGACTGATAGAAATAAAATCTGATTAGAAATCCCTATATGAAATTCTGTTGCAACCATAGATGGGAGAGAAAATAAGAGGAAAGGATTACCGAAATAGAAGAAGTGCCTAACCCTATTTATCTATCACTGAAAAAAATGATTTGAATAAAACATAGTCACCCAAAATATCCTATGGAGAACTCTAGATTGAGATAAGAGGTTTGCACAAAAAATAAATGAAACCATCACTCGTATGATCCCTAAAAATAAAATCCATTCCATTTATGTACTATGTAATCCATTTTAACATTGTGTAATATTTTGGGTCTTTATATTAAAATCATCTAGATTCCATTTTATTTAAAACTAAATTTTTATACAAACATGGTATGTACCTATTACCCGACATGTAATCAATTAATTCTATATATTGATTTATCAGCTTCCACCTATCAACCATTGCATGGAGTTTACATCACATACCTAGTGTATGTGTGATCAGGGTGTAATAGAAAATATAGGTTTTCTGTTTAATGTTCCCAAAGTCCATGACTTTACAATTATATGTATATTTATAATTCCTTCGTCATCCAAACTCACCAAATGAAAAAGGAAACAAAAAAATGTAAACATAAAACATTATATAATTGTAATAGGGGGTACAATCACTCCATCATAAATTATTGATGTCCCAAGGAATGTTCTCAGGATCCTAGATTTGTAAAATGATAAGGCCATTATGGCTGCATAAATTACTCTCGCTACCACATCTTATAGTGACAATGTCTGCAATTCCATAGTAACTAGACTAGGGGGATTATTTTACTATGACATACCTTATCTTGGTGATTCATAATCTAAACTGGATGGCCAATGAAATTGGTATATTGGTCAAGATCAAATTCATCCCACCAAATAACATGGGAATTATCTATTATATACCTTATTAATATAGAAACACTAAACACATCGTGTGTAGAAGTCATTCCTGATGGTAAAAGAATATGATAATAAAAAATAACTAATCACTGAATAATCTCAAAGGACCCCCCCAAACCTCAGTTACAACTTACACTACTTACACAATTGAGGATGTCCCATGTGAGGTGAAACTTTTATAATGACCAGATAACTAACCTCACATCCCAGCGGCTATTGATGACTATCTGTATAAGATTTAGGATGACTCTATTTTATTTTCAAACACATATGGAAAATATAAACCATGTATATAATCTCCTTATCAAAACCTATCCCAACAAAGGACCACTCTCCTTAATCATCCTAGTAGAGAGGATATTGACATGGTCACCCATACAATAACTCCAAGGATACCATCATAATCAAATCCTGATCAATATTGTTTTAGGAAAACTAAACCAAACGAAAAATACTCTCCCAATAAGCATAAATATTATGAACAGAAGCCTGAATCATATCCTCAAGAACATGGATATCACTATCTTTTATCCATCCATATTTTGAGGATAAGCGATTTTCAATTTCAACTAGGAGGTCATTGCCTCTTGTAATCCCTTTAAAAATCATGATATGAACCTCGAGTCCCTATTAAAAACAACTGTATATGGAAACCTATGATGTCTCAAAATTTCTTAGACATATATGTCCCATAACATTTCAACTATTATCATTTCTTTTATTGATAAGAAATGTACTGATTTAATGAGTCTATAGATAATTAACCAAATCACGTCATTACCACTAGGAGTATTTGGTAAGGAAATAATGAAATCCATGACGATCATATCCGACTTCCATACTGGAATGGGAAAAGAATACAACAAACGTACAGGTCTCTAGTGTTTCTACTTAACTCCCTAACAAGTAAGACATCATGTCATAGAATCCACAACTGACCACTTCATTCCTATCCACCAGTACCAACATCTAAACCCATGGTGCATCTTTGTATCCCCAAATTCCATAGACCAACAAGATTATTTTCCAATTAAAAAAAATTACTATATCAAAAAAATGGAACAACCAAACTACTATGGAAGCCTAAAGCTCCACTGGGATACTGAGACAACATGCATATGGTATCCCCACCATTTAGGATTTCTCGTATGCTTCAGATCCTAGTATATTTCATATTTACATGTTTAACCCAATCATCAAAATAGGATTAAACCTTTATTAAATCTATGTATACTTGTACATCAACCACATTAACTCTTATTCTCTTATTAGTCGAAAAACTCAACATATACTACTACATAAACAATTACTTTATTTATTATGTTAGTAAATTTCTTCTCAATACATTGACAACCACATTTCCTTTTCTAATAAAAAATATGAAATAAAAATAATGATTTGAAGATATACAACCCAATGTCTTTGTCAAATGTTCATTTCCCTCTTAGTGAAAATTTATTTTTGGAATTTGAAAAAATAATATACTATTATCCCATACTCAAAAGGTTATTGATTCTGTTTTGTTTATATTCATAAGAACTACAAACTCAAGATCAATAGAAGGGTAGTTCTTCTCATGAGAAACTAACTGGTGATATCCCAAACCAAAAACTTCTTTCTCCTTCATCATGGCTTATCCCAATCCCATAATAAAAGCATCATAGAAAAAATACCAAACCAATAAAAAATATAATATTTAAAATATTTTTATGTCTATTTAAATGATTTTAACACCACAAATTTAATAATGTGAGCTTATTTGTAACAATATTGAAATTTTAGTGAGTTTTGGGATAAAAAGTTGAAATTTTATAATTCAATAATTTTAATAGATTTTTATCTGAAGTGTATTTTGGTCATTTCATCTATTTTATAATTCGTTAGTGAGTAGTTTTTTTATTCTTATATTTATTTACTTCATCTTTTTTTCTATATCAATCATAGATTCAAATTATACGAGGATCTAAAAAATAAATGAAGATGAATACTTTTTGTGGTGGATATCTTGGACCACACCACCGTAACTGAAGTGTAATTTGGGATAATCACCTTCAATTGAGTGTATGCCAAATGTAGCTGAAGTATAACACATATAAATGCTTATAAAATGAATTTTTAGGAAGTTATCACTAATTAAGTGTGTAATTTATCATTATACATTGGAGGTTGAATTCTAGAACTATCATCCATAAAAATATATTCTTAGAATTTAATTCATAACATTCTAAAAACAATTCCATTGAATGTTCAATTTTTAGGATGTATTTATATCATGTTATAAAACAACATATATAAAGAAACCTAATACATATTTTGATATTAATGGGTATTATATACATAAACAATCAATGTAAATATTATGAGGGAAAATTAATCACTTATTCACCTATAAATATGTGCTTCTTCCTCCATTTCAAGATATAAAATTTTAAAGGTAGTTGGATTGAGAGAGAAAGTGATAGTGTTGAATTTGATACTGATGAATATTCTGGGCATTTATTCTAGAACAAATATGATAGAGGCTTCCCATGTGATATACAACTAGGTACCAAGTGGTTGTGGATAACGACACCCGATAAACACTCCCTTTTGAGTTTTATTCTTAAACTGTAATCTATTTTTGAATTTTTCATGATTATATGTTTTTGAATTAATATGGGTTTTTTTCTTTCATGAATATATTTTCATCAAATTTGATTTTGTTTTTATTCCATCTAGGAATAAAACATTTTGATTTCAGTATTTAAAAAAATTTTGTGATTCATTTTTGTAGAGAATAGTGATTTCAATTAGGTTTGACTAATTCGGGTTCTTCCAAAAATTGATCCACTTCTATAGAGGATACAATAATAATATTGAGGTCTTATTATGGTGTCTATTTAAATTTTATTGTTTACCTAGAGTTCCTTGGGTGTACATTTAGAAATTCATTTGAGAATAGTTTTTAGACATGTAAGAGGGGTAGTCTGGGAGGTTTATGCTTTTCTACAACAACTTTTATAATTATGATTCTATACCCCTTTTAATTGGTATCAATTTTTATATATTTTATCTCTTCATTTAAATTATTTCATTACCAATATTATAACCCTAATAGAAATCCACAAATTTCTCTTCTTTCAAAAATAAACATAACAAAAGAGACACACATGTAACTCAAATTGCAACCTCTTTGAGACACATTTTAGAAACTAATATACATAATTTATTTAAGGAATTTTTTTGGGTTTTTCATGAAACAACTATTCACATAAATTGGCGCCATTTATTAGTGGGTTTGTTAAGTTTATTTTTTAGAAAATTGTTTTTTCTGCCCCAAAATTATGATTCAATCATGTTCCCATTGAATCCTAAAATTGATATAACCATTCACACTAGGGTATGAGCCACTATAAACCATTTATATCATGTTGTGAATCATCCACTAACTCACCTAGAATTGAGGTAGTTAGAACATAAAATTCAATGTTTTAAAATATAAAATTGAAATAATTGTCTTCATCTTATGATGAAAATAAATACAATCCTATGGAATATACCGATGCACCTATTGGGTTAGAAATAAAATCTGGTTTCATCAACCTACTATTGAAATTAAATGGGTTTCCAGATGAGTAAATACATAAACATGTTCATGAATTCAGTTATATATTATTAAGTATTAAAATAAGAAGTGTTCATACAAAAATATTAAATTTGAGGTCACTTTATTTTTATTTAGGAGTTTATATAGATTGGTACTTCTATTGCAATTTGAATTTGATTTGTGATTAGAATTAATTGGTGAAAATATTACTTGTTTTTATTCTGTCCCCATAACTACCTTTATTAGAAATTAGATCTATTGGATTAGGTCAACATAAAGAGAAACATTTAATGAGTACTAGGATCATTTCAAAACACTTTGTTCTATCTTCCCCCACCATCAAATACGTGAAATTTTTTGAATCGATATCTTTATGATGGATTGTGTCTTACTAATAGAAGTGTGATCAATGATACTATAGGAGGCGATTTAGATGACAAAACTGTAGATTCTTTTAGTATACTAATGGAAATCATGTCCTGAAATGCTCAAATTTTTGAAATAGGAGGCCTTCTTCATGTAAAATCATCCCAATATTCCCCCAATGTGGGTCTTGAATACAACATGATTGTATGTAAACTGTCTGATCTTACAACCATGGTGAGATTGATGATATTTTCCAATAACCCACAAAAACTATCCAAACCTGTAAGAACATTTAAAATAAAATTCCACGTTGAAATTTTCTCTTATAATGATCATTATAGTTATCAATTCCCATAAATAACAGAGCCTTTTGAGAATTAAAATGAAAATTTTCATGGAAACCCATTCAATAAATCCAAAAAAGGCCATTTCAAACCAACCAAAATTTCAATCAATGCTAGAACAACAAATATAATGATTTATTTAATAATCATGAAAAAATAATAGGTTTATTCTATGTACAATCATGTAATTCTCAACCATGATATTTTAATGAGAGGACCAGTGCCTATTCTAGAAGAAACTTTCTCCCTACTCATAATAAAAATCAAATGTGAAACCATAATGAAGAATTAAAAAAGAAAAAAAATCATGAAAACCATGATAACTAAAATGGGTAAGATATCCTATGATTACTGTTTCATGAATAATCGAAAGAGACGAGGTTTAAAATTATGAACACCAGTGAATCTGGGAGATAATGGGAAGAAAAAATTTAGTGCAAATTAATTTTGGAGCTTACCAAAATTGAATAGCTATCAATTTATGATACACAATTTTTTTGAAACTATTTATAAGAATCCCACCAATGATGGAAATGATGGAAACCATGAATTTTATTTGAATGAAAATAGAAAAATATATAGATTAATTTTTTTTAAATGAATAAATATTTATTTGAAAAGGATGTATGGTCCATATATTTCTCTAAAACATACTCATAATACCCAAGAAAAAACCAAACCGCCACAGCCTTACTGAAAGATTGAACCACCACTGATGTCAAGTGCTAAATGATTGTTGGACAACGATTTTTTTTGAAAAAATCATTAAATTATAATATAAAATTCCTTTTCTTGGTGTTGGGAAAGAAATTACAAGGAATGCTATGTTTCTAAAAGACATGTGTACCCACAAGAGAAAATTCAATGGATGAGAAAAATTAAATTTATGGACGAATGTTTCATCAATTATTAAATATTACTTTCTTATAAATTATAAAGACCTTGTGACCTTTACCATTCCATAAACCATTGGGAAATGTTAACTCACTAATGTTGTGTCTGACATTAGGGAATACATCAATGGAATGAAATATTCAATTACCTCATACTTCCATGTTTTATAATTGAAACCCTTCCGAATTATTATTCAACTTGTCATAAAAGTACAACCAAACCTTTTCGAGTAATAGAATATGATATTATTCAACTGAGATTCTTTTTTTTTTCATGTGTATTTTTATTTCTTAGATATAGAAGATGTTCATTTTAGTATCCATTTACCTCTCATTATGGGGAGAAAAATATTGAAAACTAAAATGTCAATCATCAATGTTCAAAAAGGAAAAATTTCATAGGAACATGGAGGATATGTTGTTCACTTCCATATTTTCCGTCCATAAACCACCATGTTTTTTATCATTCATCCCCCAAGTAAACATTATTGATTGGTTTTCCTCTGAAATATTACCATATTTTTTCTAGGAAGAAATACAAGCTAATAAAGTGTGAAATTTTATTCTTGGTTAATTTTATCACCAAGAGGATAGAAATTATCATTTTATTGTGTTATGGGATGTTTAGACTATTGGTCTTCATTTTTCTGAAGGAGAAATTCTAGAAACCTGAGAACTTAATAGTTGCCTCCATATATTAGTATAAAATTTTCAAATCAACCTATTACTAAGATCATGGATATTGATCTTCATGATAAATTTCCTATAAAATATTGATCTTCACTAACCAGTCATACATCTATGTATTGGATGTTCATCAATAAAAAATTCCACCTCAGTTATAATTGAAACCACTTCCTTAGAACCTCCAATATTCATTCTCAATTAAAAATTTACAATTCCTTGTAATAATTTCAATAGATTTGTCAAGGGAAAAGGAGAACCAACTAAATGGAATCATCATGTCCCAATAGAAATCCATTGGATGGAATATATCATATTTAATAGGAATCATCCCCTTCTAATATAGTGAGATAATTTCAATGATGATTGAACCCAAAACAATTATAGTTTTTTATGAAAGAAAAAACCTCCCTACTGATTGATGGAATTATTTTTCCATATCTAATAGTCAATGGGTATGTCCAATTCATAATTTTCATAAGAAAGGTGTATTTACAATATCATGAATTGAATTTGGTGATCTTGTCCCTATCATGCATCCAAATAAATTGAAAATTTGAATTGATTACAAGAAGTTCAATTTAGTTACAATGAATGAACATATCTCTCTTCCATTCCTTGATCATGTCCTTGAATGACTCGATGGGAAAACACACTATTTTTTCATGATGTATTCTATGGTTACTTTTAAATTCATATTTCACTAGAGGATCAGGAAAAAACCACATTTACATAATCTTTTGGATATTTTCATTATCTAATGTTACCTTTTTCTTTTAATAATGCTCCTAGAACGTCTATAATGTTTTTGATGAGCATTCTCACCTAATTTCTATAAAAATGCATGGAAGGATTTATGGAAGACTTCAAAATCAATGGATCATAATTTCAGAGTTGTTCGAACATTTTGGCTCATGTTATAAAAACATGCATTGATTGAACCTCATTCTTAATTATGAAAAATTCTATTTTATTGTTGGTAAAGAGATTTTCCTCATACATGTTGTGTCCATAGATGGAATTTAAGTTGAACAATCCACTTTTTAGGTAATTTCCTAATTTTCTTACCCAATAATTGTGAGATATGTGAGATCATTCCTTATACATGTTGGATTTATAGATGATTCATTAAGGATTTCAAAATTGTTTCACATGAATTTTATAAATTACTCTAAAATGATTCCCCATTTTTCTTTGATGAGAAGTGTAAACATTCATTTTTAGAGATGAAAAAAACACAACCCCTCCAAAATTTCAACCATAAAAATGGGACCTTCCCTTCGGAATCGTGTCATAAACCGCTGAATTTTCACTTAGGACAGTGTTATGTCAATTGTTGAAAAGAAATATCATGTGATTTTCTATGGCTCCAAGACTATAGATCATGCCTAATCAAACTACACAAAAAATGAGAATTAACTACTAAATGTTGTTTTTACTCTATTCAAATTTAGATGCTATCATCTAGGAACAAAGATTGTTGTTTTCATAGATCTTTCTAAAAATTTATTTTTGAGGACGAAACTTGATGAAAAATCGCGACTTATGAGATAGATATTTTTGTTAAAATAGTTTGATATTGAAATAAATGAAATTAAAGGATGTGATAACCTTGTGGTTGATCATTTTAGAAGTATACAATCCGTCTTGAAAGAAAACCCATAGATATGTAGACTAATTAAAGAATAAATCCCATGTGAGGTGTTGGTTTCTTATTAATGTGAATGAAAATAGTTTTCTAATATTTTGAACTATTTTAATTATAATGAAATTGCCCACTATTTTTTCAAAGCAACAAATTGATAAACATGTGAGTGATTCAATGAAATACATTTGGGATGATCCTTACTGATGGCACCTTGGTAGTGATCAAATGATTTGGATATGCATTCCAAATTCTGAATTTCACATCCTACATTTTTTAAAAATTCGAGTTGTGGATGACACATTGGGCCACAACGTACTATGAGAAAAGTGTTTGATTTTTTTTCTATTAGCCCGTAATTTTTTGAAGAAGCATTTGGGTTTTGTAGAACATATTAAAATTATAAAATACAAGGAATATTTTCCAAATGTAATGAGATTTCACGTAAAAAAATTTCTTATGATGTTTGTGATGTTTGGGGAATGGATTTTATGGGGCCTTTTCCCCAATTAATTTGGATATCATTACATTGTTATATATTTTTACTATGTCTCCATGTGGTAGAGAATATCCCCAAAAAAACTGAAGATGCCAAAACAATGTCTATATTTCTTAAATGAAATTTTTTTTGGATTATGATTTCCCATGTGTCTGATTATGGATAATGGTACCAATTTTAGTAATAAGACATTAAAATGAGGGTTAAATAAATATAGAGTTTGTAATAGGGTCTCTACACCCTATTATCCTCAGTCAAATGGAATGGATGGGTTGTTCAACAAGGAAATCATAAAAATTATTAGAAAACTGTGAATCAAAATTGAAAGGACTAGAGTTTGAGACTTGATGATGCACTATGGAACCATATAAGTGCATTAAAACCCCATCTATCATGTCACCCTTTATATTAGTATATGTATATTATGATCACATACATGTTGAGTTACACCATAAATCTTTGGGGATTTTAAAATTATGCTAAATGAATCTGTTTCCTCCTAGAAAAGGGAGAATATTTTGTTTTTTGAAGATGTGGGAAATCAGAAATACTGAATATGAAATATCATAGTTGTAAAAATAAATATTCAAATAATTTCATGATGGTATGTTTAACAACAAAAACATCATGTATGGAGACAAAGTGTTGTTGTTCGATGCTAGATTAAAGCAGTTCGTAGGTAAATTTTTTCCAAATAGTATGGACCTTTCATTGTTAGTAAGTTTTTTCATTTTGGTGAAATATAAATAAAATATCCAGACATAGGGAAACCATTCATAGTCAATGAGAAACGGTTGAATATATTTACAGAGACTGTTAAATATCCTTCAGGGGAGGAAATCCATCTTCAGTACGTGAAATATAATTAATGTCAAGTTGTGTCTTCCCTCATAACTTATTTTTTTCCTGGATTTATTTTCATGAATTTTATATTTAAATAAAACTATTTTAAAATGAATAATTTTTCCCAAATAAGTGTGGGGGGAGGCACATGATTGGAATATTATTATTTTATTTTCATTCTGTTGAATGTTTTTTGTATTTTTTTATTTTCAGTTTTTCCGTGCAATAGTTTTTGTTTTTTTATTTTCATATCTTATATATTATTTTTTAATTATATAAAATTTTTATTAAAAAAGGTGTTTGAAACTCCTTGAATTTTTTAAAACTCATGAAAATGAGTGAACTAATTTTTCCCTAAAAACTGATCATAAATGAATACTAAAAATTACACTATTTGCAGTTCAAAAAATTATAAAATCATTAGAAAGAAATATGATTTTTAAATATCATGCCATAGATAACTATCTTTATAATCAAAATTCCCATTCATGCAAGACTTTTTGACCCATTTTGACATCTTATTCTCATTCACATATTTTTTTACAACACTAATCCATTTTTTTTTTGAGATAGAACATGAACTATTTCTATGAAAACATGAGGGCTGGGATACTAGTAATTAAAATTATTGATGCATTTTTTGGATTTTGAATTGCCCTTTTTCATGACTACCCTTTTAATATTGGAATTACATGCACATTTTATATTTCTTGAGACCTTATTATCCATGTAGATCATATTATTTTTGCCACATAATAAAGAAATTTTCCCTTTCCAACAAACTCAAGAAGTTAAAATGCATGATCTAGTTGAAATTAAGTATGGGGGATGACTTGTGATGCACTATGTCATTTGTTGATTCGATGGGAGGATATTCAATCTCTAAAGAGATGTTTGTTTCCCCTGGAGCATATTTTTTATGGTTTTTTGCCAATTAAGAGCTCTTAATGGATGAAATTTGTGATATATATAGAGCTATTACAAAAAGATACCACAAAAGTGAGATGAAAAATTCATATTTTATACAAAGATATTTATATAATGGGATTGAAATTATTTTCATTAGATATGTGAAATGAGGAAAACATATAATATTGGAAATTAGAATCAATCATTATTGCTTCAAAAAGATCCAATCCCTCCTTATTCATCCTCATAATATTTTCACATTTGAATCCCACTATCCTTAAATGACAGAAAAACCATGGTAAAACCCTTATGGTAATCACATGTTTTTTTATCACATCGGGTAGAGATATTGAAATTTATCAAGCATATGGTTATCCTTTAATGGGTTTTATGAGAAAATCCTTTTTGAAAATCCATATTTGTTCATTGAGAGAAAATTAATGTGTAAGGTAAGTGTGTTGGGTGAATGGGAGGAGTATAGAAGTGGAAATGGATGTAATGTTTTGAATTTAGAAGCTAAAAAAAATTAATTAAGAATTATATATTTTGAATATTTTTGATAAGTTGGTCAACATTAGTTATATATGTTTTTAATTTCCATTTATTTGATTTTAGTGATCACTTTTCCAAGATTCCATGTTCCATGTGTGGACGAGTTGATAAAAATAATATTTTTACAATTGTTTATGAACATTAAAATGATTTAAACCCCATAAATATAACAATTAGATATTATCAATTATATATACTAATGTTGGGATACAATTCACTGATGTTTCATTCATAAAACACTCAATGTCACCCCACCCCATCCATTTTTTTGTTCCCACCCTATGTAACATCCCATATAAGGGATTTACCTTCGGTACAATTATAGTTAAAACTAATTTTCAAACCCACCTCTTCCAATTCCAGCTCTACCTCTGGATGTTCATCCTCAGTCACCCGTGACATATAGTTATCCCTATAGACTAGGGATCTAATCTTAAGGGATTCGAATCTGATGGTCAGCTTCACGTTCCTCTCCACTATTTTGCTACATTCTCTATCCCCTAACTCCCATGATTTCTCATCCACTCCACCATATGGTTTCATCTGAAATATCATTACTCTACCCATATTCATTCAATCCATCTCACACCTCTTGTGAGTTTAATTCAACTATACCATATATTTTGATCATGCCATCCATTTCTAACATTTCTCCCATAATCCATCCTCTACACATGAAAATGTATCTTCACCTTCATTTGTGACATCTAAATACAACACTTTCTCTCATTATATCTATGTCATGACTTCACGGAGAACCGATATCTCCCACCTCTCTATCGGGTGAAAATCTAGATTTTATCTCATACGGTAAATAAATCTTCCTCTTTCTATATCTAAATCCATTACAATTGAACCATAACCCTCCTGACACCATCATATCCGTCCCTGATCCATTTATGGACACTTCATTGATGATATTTCATCATATGTCAACGCATTCTTTAAGTGAAGTAATTCCCATAAATTCCACCACATTTGGTTTTCCCTTCTAGAAACCATTTATAGTTATTTTAGTTATGCTCTTCATTTTGTAATATTTCTCTTTGGATAATTAAATTTTGTATGGAATAGATTTTCCCATCCACCAATTACAATATATATTTCAATTTATTAGACAATTATTATTCACGTATTCATTTTTATATGTTTCAAACTTCTTTGTTTCAGTTCATTTGTAGTATCCAAATTAGAATTGAGTCACCGTTATATCAACATACACATGATAGTGAATTTAACCCCTCATTTAGAATTTTTATCTTAGTGTTGATGTACAATTATTTGATGCATGTTTTTTTCAAATTAAATTTTATTAACAGTCTTTACGATGATTTTACATTACATTATCAATATAATTGTTCACAGTGAGATTTTATTTCATCATCTATTCCAGTTTCTTTATCAGGATCTCAAATTTTTTATTGTAATGGTAACTGAGAATCAGGGTAATTTATCATCGACATAATTATTTTGTTTACATTTCTTTTCTCATAAATTTATAAGGTATCTTGTATTAGTAATAGAATTAATATTTCACACCATTATTTTCACAGGGATAAACATTACACTATTTTGGTCATAAATATAAAGGTGAGAATGTTATTTTCTCATTGTCCTGATTTTTTTATAAGCACAAACCATGTAATATATTATTTCATTCATCTCATGATATCAATTAGTATTAATTATAATTTAATTTTTTGTCCCTTCTTCTGGTTACTCTGGAAAGTGATATGCAATCTATAATTTATTTTTTTAGTGTAAGATAATTTTTATGTCCCCATTGATGCACACCACTCCAAGGGTGATTTACATAATCAGAACATGTATCTATTAGAACATACAAATCATGATACAATAAATATTTTCATTTTGAATATAAACATAAATTTAAGGTTATATAATAAATTTCTAAATAACCATTTGTCATATTTGACATCGATAATTATTGTAAATAAATATGTTACTCTGATTTTATAAAATAAAATTAACTTGATCATGTTGGATATATAAATATTTGAAATGAATAATTCAACTATATATACTAAATATATGTTACCTTTTCAAAAGTTTCACCAAGATATGATTTTTCTTCACCAAATAAACATTTCCCTCCCTCCATATTCATTATCCATCTTCCTGAACCACATTTCCTCTACCTATCCTTCAAAGTTAGAGTTTCCCTTTCAGCTAATGATCTATAAAAATTCTTCAGGCCTTCCTTGAATATGGATACTCCATTATCTTCCCCGTATAAATATCCTCCCCAAAATCATTCTCGTATAAGGACCATGTTGTCTACTACTCCTCTTCGAATGATCTTCCTCACATATTTTTCATACTGTTTTCTTCACCTGTAAAGCACCACAAGAATTTGGGTCATTATTTCATACCTCCAGTTCAATGAGATATCCTCTCTATTTAACTAATACCATTGAAAGGTTCATGAAATTGAATGCCAGTGTTGATAAATTACTATTAAATACAAACATTTCACTTCAAGAACTGATGATTTCAAACAACATCAATCCATTACTTGGTGATGGCTTCAGCTTATGAATTGGGATGGTTGTATTAGAGGTAACCTACCATTTACACTGGAGTAACCTAGATGCACTATATAACCACATATGGCTCATGTTTTCAATCACTTGTATATATGCTATCCCTATATTTATATGTGAGGGGAATCGATTGACCCAAAAAACACCTCAGGCTCACCATTTTAGTTACCTATAGCTACAGTAACTCATAGACATTTCATTTTGCTGTATTATTTTGTTCAACATTAACATTTAGGTACATTGGATTTGAAAAATTTTAATTTTGTTAAATACAGAATGATGAACCTTTCATATTTTACAGTGTTTATGTAGACTAGGATGGTCTCAATGTGTTCAAGTTACCCTGGTTAAGAATATTCATTTGAATCAGGTATTTAATTTTACCAAACACAAATACAAATCTCCATTTTATACTTTTTTACTCATCTACTGATGGAGCTTTAAACATTGGTTGAATCAATAAATTAAATGGATCTTATTACCTATTCTTATAAAAAATAACATAAATAATTTTTTACATGTCAAATGCATCCATATTAAATTAAATTTTATTTATTTTGTTAAAAATTAATTCCAATAAAAAAATATTTCAGGAAATTCAGAATATGGTAAGAGTTCATTGGAGTTTTTCAATGACTTAATGCATCACTTATGTGATAGAAAACTATATTTTAGAGGGAAAATAATATTTCAGGTAATTTCAATCATGATTTCTTTTGTATTTGGGTATTTTTCTAAGTAACTATGTGTTCAGGGAATTTTTTCATCTAATGTATGATTGGATCTTTGAATGATTTTGGTTTCATGAATGAATGACATTATTTTTAAATGGATTGTAGGTATGGGCTTCTAAGGTTGTTTTCAGGCCTAAAGCTATGTTTCACTAATTGAAATCACATGGGATCCATTTTCATATGAAATTTGTCTTATGGTTTCTATTTTCATTAGTTATGTTTAATTAAACCTTGTATTTTCAAAAAAAATTATGTTGGGTCATCCACTCACAATTTGGATCATCAGTAGTGTTTTCCTGAATGTATGATTCTATAATTTGGATGATCCACATGGAATGTTTCAACAATCTATAGGCTTTCAATGTTTTAATTCCATGATTCATGACGTTCACTATGGACAAGTGAGAATTAAATAGAAAAAAGTATCATTTAAGAAAAAACGAATTTATTTTTCATGACAGTAGAAATACTGTGAGAGTTCATTTTATTTATTCAATGCCCTAACAAATGAGGTTTGTGTTGGAAAACTATGATTTCAATGAAAAAATTATTAGAGTGAATTCTTTTTATACACCATTTATTTATTTTCTCTTTGGGTGTTTTTTTGCGATGTAACTCTATGTTCATGGAAATTTTTTCAACTCATGAATGATTGGAACATTGAATTTGATTGGTGTCAGGATAGGATGACGTTATTTAAAGATGAGTTGTAGGTATGAGCTTCCAATGAACATTGTGTGCCTAAAGGTATGCTTAACTAGTTTAAATCTCTTGGGACCAACTTGACTATGAAGTATGTCTTCAAAATTCATATTTCCATTAGTTATGTTTAACTGAAACATGTGTTTTCAAAAATAATTGTTGGATCATACTCATAGAATTTGGATAGTCCATGGTATTTTCATAAAGGTGTGATGAAATAATTTGGAACATCTATAAGGTATGGTTCACTAATTTGGAGGGTCCCTATGATTCAATGCTCTATAGAAAGTCTTTCGTGATGGACAAAATAATCTTTAGATGAAAAAATAATTCTTTCCTTAATCTTCTATTTAGTCTAAAAATGCACAAATTTTTTAAGACATTATAAATATTGTGAGAGTTAATTTTATTTTTTCAATTCCCAAAAGCTAAAATTTTGTGATGGAAAACTATTCTTTAGAGTAAAAATTGTATTGGAGGTAATGATTTTTATATATCCTTTATTTCTATTTTTCCTTTTGGTGTTTTTCAGATATGTAACCCAATGTTCCTGGAAATGTTTTCATCTCATGTACTATTAGATATTTGAATGTGTTTGGTTTCATGAATGAATGACCTTATTTTTAGCTGGGTTGCTAGTATGGGATTCCATGGAACATTGTCTTCCTGAAGGTACGTTTAACTAATTTCAATCTCTTGGGACAATTTGACTATGAAACATGTCTTCTGGTGTTTATTTTCATTAGTTATGTTTAACTACACCTTGTATTTTAACAATTGTTTTTGTGTTGGATCATCCATAAACAATTTGGATCATCTAATCTATTTTCCTGAAGGTATGTTCCACTAATTAGGATAATCAAAAAGGTATTAATTAATAATTTTGAGGGTCTCATTGTTTCAATGACCTAAAAAATAACATTCGTGACAGACAACTCATATTTAATGGAAAAAATGTATTATTTTTTATTATCATTTATGAAAAAAATGAAACGATTTTGCGGGAAATTTGAAATTTTTTGAGAGTTCATTTGATTTTGTCAATACCCTAAAGCATGACATTTTGGATAGATAACTGAGAATTACAGGCACAAAAGTAATGGATGTAATACTTTTTAAACACCCTTGATTTATTTTTCCATTTTCTATTTTTTTGTCTATATAACTATGTGTTAAGGAAAATATTTTCATCTCATGTTTGATTAAAGCATTGAATGTGTTTTGTTTCAGGATCGAAAAGAGTTATTTCTATACTTGTTGTAGGCATGGGATTATAGAGATATTTCCATTCTTGAAGGTATGTTTCACTAATTTGAATCTCCTGGTACCCATTTGACTATGAAACATGTCTTCTAGTTTCTATTTTCATGAGTTATGTTTAACTATTCCTTGTATTTTCACATCTTTTATTAATATTTTTGTGTTGGATCATCCACTCACAATTTGGATCATCCACGAAACTTGTATGTATGTATGTTTTAGTAATTTGTAGGGTCTCAATGTGTTCAAGGTACCCTGCTTAAGTATATTCATATGAATCTAGTTTTTAAATTTACCCAATGAAAATATCATTCAACCTATTATCATTTATTATTTTTCACATCCGAAAATGGGACCATTCAATGTGGGTTGAATCAATATATGATGTTAATCTTAATACAAATCTTACATAAATATTTAGGTTTATATTTTAATACATTGGATTATTGAAAATAAATAATTATTGAATATGCAGGATTATTGAAAATGCATGATTATATTTTTTCATTATTATGTTGAATATGTTTGATTATATTTCAATATGAAAACTTATTTATCACTTAAATATGCTGTCTTATTTATCTTCATCATAATATTTCACTTAAATATAAAGGAGTAAAATATATTTTAATCAAATTTGTATCACACATAATGCACCGTCATTAGTTTCATTACATATTAAGAGTGGTTTATCTTGGATAAGTAAGACAAAAATATAGTTTACTTTAGAAGTATTTATCTTTTTGATCCAAAATTGAAACTATGAAACATTCATTTAAATGTACAGACCTATAAAAAATCTACCACTATATTAACATATGTAACAATTCATTAATTAATTTATGACACATCAGTTAACCAGTTAAGTTTGTTATCAAAAATTGATTCATACTCCCTTGGATCAATACTAGCCTCAATGTTTTTGAAATGAATATATTACGATCGCACATATGTTTTATATTATTTTTATTCAACCCATTCTACTACTACCAACAAATTTATCATATATGATAATATAATTTCTATCTGTTTCCCCTAAATTTTACTTTTTACAATAATTGTTTACATAATAATTCATCGAAAATTCATTATAATTTGTAACAATGGATTAAATAATGTTGGGGAATCAAAATATATTTTCCTATACTATAATTTTTCTATTGTATTTTTTGTGAACTATCCATTATGGATTCCTGCTTTAGGTTTTTTTACACTATGAAAAAACTTTTATTTCAAGAATAGGATTTCCCCATTGTAATGTTTTATCATAATGATATAGAATTTGAAATAATTAATATTTAATTTACATAAACATTTGAAATTTTCTTTGGATATTTTATTTTCTAGTTTCATATTGTATCTATTTCAATTCATTCTAATTTAATTGTGAAAAATCATCCCAAATTAATTGGATCCACCCAATTTTACATGGGTCGAATGTTGTAATCATTGACCCTATAATGAATCTACTAATTAATATAATTCTCAAGGATGCAATTGATGGGTTTATTCAGGATATGAAACTGGAGTTTTACCCAATAATATGGTCCCAAATCTTTTTACTATAAAGTTTTTGTATACCAAAAATTTAAATAATATTTATAAAATATGTTTTTGAGGAATTAATGATGTCTTGACCATCAGAGAATGATTACACCTATAGAATTGTGATGAACTTTTATTGTAAGTGGCATAGAGGTCAGTGTGAAATATATATTTCAAAACATTATGAGATTTTAAAATATTTGAAAAGAGTGGGATGAACATGAGTATAGTAATATATAATATTTATCTATATATACTTTGTAGTGCTTGACATAATGGCCTTTCTTCAAATCATTTTAGGGATTTGACTTTTAGAAGATTTCATGGAAACAGTTAAAATTATAATGATTTTACTTATGTTATGTGTCTCAGTAGTGAACTGTTCGATTCATTTATTGTTTTCAATGAATTGAAAAGTTATGGAATACCCCGGCATGTTAATAGCTACATCATTTTTTATTGAAGGAATATGCATCAAATCTATTCATGTATGTCATATACAAGAAATTTTCAATATATTTTAAAATATGTTCTATTCACGAATGTGGTGTTCAATTTGGATTCCTTTCTATTATATTGATCACATTTCAATTTGACCATCATAGGTATTTTTTTTGTTTCTTTGAGTATTTTTATTTAATTTTATGATATAATGGAATCCAATTATTTTATTTCATCTCAAGTTAAATACTGGGAGAGGCTGAGCATAAATATTTTCCTAGGGATTATGGTGAATAATAAATATCATTTTAAATGGTTGTATTTTGATTATAGGTTCCCATATGAAACCTTAGCGGTCTTAGGCTATGAGAGTTTTTTTTAATTTCTTAATATTTGATATAATGAGCTGTTATGTGATATTCAATATAGATTACGAGATATGTTTTTCAACTCAATTTATTTCTAGAAGATATTACTATCCTTTAGATCCCATTGGGTATAAGATTATGTTCTTATTGTAGATTAGGATTTGAAGGGAGGTAGTTCAAGGCCCAACATCAGTTATATTGGAGACATTATAATGCATGTAGAAGGTAGGGTTCTTTGCATAGATCATTTGAAAATCACATTTTCTCCCCATAGTGGTGGACCATTTTTAGAATTCATTCCTCCATGTACTATTTTAAGAACATATATAAAATATTTGAATAAGTCTGACATGTCCAACCTAAATTGTAATGGTCATATTTCAATAGAACTTACCCTAATTTTTATAGTTTATATTTCTAGTTTCTTGAATTTTTATCTATAGAAATTATAAACTATGTGGGAAGATATCAAGGTTGAAGATTAAGTAAAAAGGGAAAATTAAAATTTCTTTTTTTATTTATACTCCCTTCGATGTATTAATATTTTTATTACAATATTATTTCTAGATTCTATATCACCAATTTAATCCCTCAATATATTCAATATATTCAATATTAATGCATGGTTTTGATCCTGCATACAATTTTATAATCATTACACTAATATTATTCATGAGAAAGAAAATATCATGGAACAGTGAAGAAGTGGCATATTTTTATATCTCGCATGTTTTATTATTATACATTTACTAAGTATCACTTGTGATACATTCTTTTGATAATTGTTTCATGTACTCAGTTTGAGTAGTGAATGATGTATTTAATATGACCAGTGGAGTTATATAGAACATTGGAAATTGTAGTTTATTTGGATAAATTTTGGTTGAGAAGTGGATCATTTTATATAGTATTAGACTGTATCTCTAGAAAAACACATGGAAGAGTACTAGTTTTTAACAATTTTGTATTTAGAGTATGTTTTTGGTAAAAAAGATGAAATTTTATAATTCTAGATTTTTATTATATTTTTTTACAGGGGTATTTTTGTAATATATTTTATATTATAAATAAAAATTGAGTAATTGTTTTCTTTTTGAATTCCTTGATCTATTTCATTCATCTTTTTATTCAGTATCACAAGATGATTCAAAATAACTAAGGCTCTAAAAAATAAATCAAAATGAATAATTTTTTCAGGTAGATATCTTGGAACATACCTCTATTAATGAAAAATAATTTAGTATAAAAACCTAAAATTACAGTGAATTTAAATTAATTTTAAATAGGAGAGATATGAGAGATTTTGAAATTATTTATTTGAGTTTTTAACTAACTATTGTTGTAATTTGTTGTTGTACATTGGGGGTAGAATTCGTTAATTCTCAGTGAGAATGATACTTGCTCAGGATTTAATTCACAAAGTCCTCTAAACATATCTAATAAATATTAAATTTTTAGGATGGATTCATAGAATATTTTATAAAATTTCAGTGAAGATCCATATTCCATATTCATACATTTAATAGGTCCTAAATGCATAAATTTTCATAGTAAATATTTTGAGTGAAAATTCTTCCCACATTTGTTTATACATATGTGCTTCTTCTCCAATTTCAGTATATCCAATTTAAATGGAGTTGGACTTAGAGTGAAAGGGAATGTTTGAGACATTGGTCCTAATAAATATTCCATGCATTTATGCTATAATTGACCTGACAGAGGAGGACCAAGTGATGTGTGTTTAAACACCAAGTGGATGTGGTTGATGGAACATGACAAACACTACATATCATGTAATATCATTTTGAATTTATCTTAAACAAATAATTTTGAATGAATGTGTTTTTTCCTTATTCAATATAATTTCAACAAATTATATTGGATTGCTGTTCAATAAATGAATTAAACTGTTTAATTTCACAATTTTATAATTCATCGTTGAGGACTTTTCATTGAGAATAGTGATTTCAATTATGTTTGATTACTTATAGGTCATGAAGTTATTGAATAACATCTATAGGTTGGAAAAACTTAATATAGATGTCTCAATATTATGCCATTTATAAATTTGAGTGTTCTCCTGGGGGTCCTTGAGGATGTATTTAGATATTAAATTGAGATAAATTTTTAAATAAGGAAGAGGGAGTGTCCGAGAGGTTTAAGATTGTTTGTGACCAAATTTTTAATTCTGATTTCAAACCACTTTTAATTAATATCAATTTTTATTTTTTTTATATCTTTCCGTTTTGTTTATTAATTTTTATTTCACATTAAAGGAAATCCTCAAATTTATCTCCTTGCAAAAATAATCAAAACACAAGTGACACTCTTGTAACTCAAATTTAATTTTCATCGACATACATCCCATGGACTGCTATATAGAATTTCATTAGGGGATAAATTTTTTGATTGAGCTTTTAATGAAAAAACTATCACATCATTGAAACAAGGTTTCAAATGAAACAAAACTGGAGCTGAATTCAATATCTTCTTTAGATCACAAAATTATCATCGACACTTATCATTCCATTCATACATTAAACACTTATGGGATAAATATTCGATTGAAGATGTGATCATGGAGAAGTCCGAAATAAAATATCTATAGTACCCAAGAAAACCCAATAATTCCAAGATCTAAAAAAAATTCATGGATATTCATAATACATGATTACATGCACCTTTTAAGAATCAACTGAGATGTCGCTCTCAGATATTACATGCCCCAAAACATTACCTATTCTATCCAAAACCACACGTGGAATGAATTCCATAATGACGATGATATATATTATTTAAATGAATAATATGAAAATGGTTTATGTTATCCTCAATTTTCTTGTTAGACACCTGTTAGGTCCACTAGGTCAAATACCAAGAGAGGGGGGTTAATCGGTGTATGATAGATTAAAACTTTCTCTCTTTTGGATCTTGTTTCATTTTTAGAAAAAAATCAATTCTTTCTTCCTCCAGTGGAAATATACAGACAAATTTGAAAAAATGCATAGAACACAACTAATTCTAATTGTTTCAACCTCACATGGCCATGTCTAAGGAGCATACAATGGAAATATGTCGATGTACCAAATTCACTAAGGATCACGGCCAATAATGCGAACAATGTTTAGGCTAGAACATCTATTCTCAGGCTTATTTCCTTTACAAGGATTAGGGTATTCTCACAACATTACAAAAGGTCAGTCCCTTTTTCTCTTTCTTTTGCTGATTGCTGGTGGAATGGGTCACTGTCTTTATATTCCTTTTCTCACTACTCTTGGAATGGAATCCACTCATTGTTCATTGACTTGTAGGTCAAAAATAGTTTATATACATGTAGGTAACTTCATTTTCATGAATTCCTACATCTTCAACTACAGGTAGATGATCTTTTTATGTTTTTTTTACACCATAGATGAAGTACACCTTCCCATATACTGCTGGGTACTGGAAAATACTCTTTCAAATTGATTTGATGCTTTTACAAGATTCTTTGTGAAAATTTTGAACCACCTTCCTCTTCTTCATACTGCATACCAAGTTTGGGAGTTGGGACACTTTCTTCGCATCAGCCGTCGCTACCACAAACTGCCATTTGTCCGCATATTTCATGTTTCTTCATGATCGCATATTGCTACAACGTACCAATTTCGTGAACCTCATCTAAAAATCACCCTTTATCCAGGAATTGATCATAGTTCACATACTTCCTTCACTTCCGCATACCAGAGATCACCCTATGTGTACCGCTTGCAGATTTTACACTCTCACGTACTGAATATTACTCCTACATTTACCAAGACTTAATCAGATACAACATTCAGCTTAAATCCTTTGGAAGAAATTCTTCCGCATGAACCACTCCAGCCTTCGTGAGATTATCCCTCGTGAAAAAACTTCAGACATTACCAAAATACCATATCAAAATGATGATCTAATGATATTTGATCTCAAGAGTAATAGGTGATATTATAGAAACTTATATAGGAAATGATATCTTCAAAATCTACTAATCCATGATTTACCAAATCGTCAGTTCAGCTTCCACCTCTTACCGATTCTTCTACCGTTGTGAACCACAAGCCACACACTAACCATTTTTCTATGACATATATGTACTATATTTTATTCTATGTAGTCATTAATATCTGATGATGGAAATCCACCCGCATATCGCATCTCCTTTCACCACTATCTATGTTCAGTTTCACAAACCTCACCTGCATACCGTTTCCATCGCTCCACGTACCATTCCCAGAACATGGTACGCAGCCAATGTATAATGGTATTCGGTTCTACAATTTGGCCAGTTTTCTTTAATATTCTAACAATATTAACTACTATGATGAAATCATTTTCAAACATCAATTTCCCGATTTTGATGCTCCAAAATTTTGAAAACACCAGGTAACATGGCCACCTTAAAAACGTGTCTTCGACAAAAACCAATCATACTCACATGCGGTTATCTAGCTCTGTCAAAAAATATAATCATAACAAAAACATACCGAGAGGATGCCTTGAGAGTTTTTTCAACAAAAATATTTTCCTTTGTGTTTTTGATAACTCTACTCATAATAATGCCTTCACATTTTGATACCTCAATAAAACATCTTCCAGCTTCAACCACCATTCGCTTCACGCATTCAGAAGAGATATCAATGATTAATCAACACATATTCTAAGCCCATGTGATCCATTCTTAGCATGAGAAACAAGAGTATAATTAAAAGATCTTCAATGAAACATATCTTATTTAATCACAAAGTGATGATACCACACTAATACCAATGAACTACTTTCATCACAAACCTCCTTCATCGTGATATATAATTATTGATCGATCACTTCTAGCATCATCAAATTCAATAATCCTCCTATCTTAGAGCTCTTCGAAATAGCTCCAGCTCAGCTTCAACTCCACCTCTCTCGCTTCTCCACATAGAAGCTTCTCCCAATGTCTTTTCTCCCATAGAATAGTCACACTTTCTCCACCTTCATTAAATAACCCGAAGGGCACTTCAAAGTTTTCTTCAATAGGGTAAAGAATACATATTAGCATATTAGGGAACGATACATCATACCTTGGGTAGATGGGGGCCCACATCAACACTTTTTCATGTGCGGGAATTCGACTGGACTTCTAGAGCCAGTCGATACCTTTCATACACTTCTTTTGGTAAGGGCTTTGTAAGAATATATGTAACATGTTTTTTGTTGGAAAAAACTATTAATTCATATTCCCTTTCTCCACTTTATCATTGATAAAAGGATATTTGATTTCAATGTTCTTTGTCATTATGTGATGGAATATATTTTTTCTCAGATTTATAGCTCTTGAATTATCACAATGGATTCTAATTAAATATTTCAAATCAATTCCCATATCTTCATGTTGTTTCTTCGTCGACAATAGTTGCGTGTAAGCTTCAGTAGCCACAATGTATTCATATTCTGAGAATCTCAATGCAATGCAATCTTTTTCCACACACAACCACGAAATACACAATCCTCCATGATAAAATGCAGCTACTGATGTTGATTTCCTGTCATCTTTTGAACCAACCCAATCCATCCCTAGTTCCGGCTACCAGATTATTAATATCTGTCACATAAAAAGTGAATCTAATGTCAATTATTCATATACATGTGCGATCAGATGCCTTGAACTCAATTTCTGCAACTACAGCCTACTGGGCCCTTTTCTTTTAGGACCAAGCCATTGAAATAATACTTCACATGGAATGATAATCTTGGTCTTCCTTAGTATATAATGGGTCATATTCAATATTTAGAGCTACAAATAGATTTTAAATTTTTATCTCAAATGATGATACTTTTGGTTTCTTTTGAAGAAAAAATTTAGTTTACGTTGGTAAATTCTTCTTCATTGTTGATGTGCAATATCATTCCCTATGTCATGGACCTTTAAACCAAAAAATATTATCGTCAAATGATAAGCTGTAATTTTTAACTCTGTATGTCCACCTCAATTAGTCATGTTCCCTTTGGTACCTCTTTTCTATGGAACATACATTTTGGGAGTGTTCCATCATACCACAATAATCGAATTTATTGTGAGGTACCATCTTCTGTTGTAATAAATCCTTATTATTTGTGACTTGGGTTCTTTGAATCATATGATTCTGCTTCGTACCCAAATCAGTCTTCAATAAATGAGTGGGTGCTTGTGGTATGACATGAATCATAATTGATTCCTGTTTTAGATCTTGCCCCTTTTGTTCTAATAGACTATTCTACTCAAATATCATCTTATCTATTCCTGTTAGATCTTGTTTTCGGTTGTTGAATCTAGAGTTTTAAATTTATCCTATTCATCAATTGTTCATCGTAGACTAATTTCTTCTTCTGCAAGATGCTTTATATGATTGATTTGGTCTTTTATAGTTTAGTCAAAATATAAATTTCAATTTTCTATTATTCAATTTTGAGTTTTTACTCAACCACCTTTTTTGATATTTCTGGCATTGATGACGATAGTTTTACAATTTCTTCAATTAGCTCAGAATTATATTCATTCTTTTATTGCATATATATTTTGTCATAACAAACAAAATTGTTAAAATTCTTAATTTTGGATCTCAAAATATCTACCTCTTCATGGGAATCATCTAATTCATCATGAAGATCAACTGTTCCTTCAATTTCCCCTTCTTCATTGTCACATTCATCTCTTTTTAAAGATTTTATAGCTAAATCCACCAAAGAATATACTTTGTGATTCATGAATTCCTCCACGTATTATACCATTTAATCTTCTGAAATTTCATCCTCTCTTGAAGGATGATTCATCTTTTTTAGGAACATTCTAATAGTACTTCTTCTCCCATTTATCTTTTGATGGATACTTCTATTATGGAATTTCGTCATTTTCTTCATTTTAATTATCAAACTTATTATGATTATTTGATGAAAAATACCAAATTTTTCCAAATAAAAGCATGAAAATGAATGTTTACCTTTGAAAATTCCTTTAACTCTTTGCAGATTACAGAATAAAATGACATGCCATCATCCATATTGTCTTTTTCCTGACTATCTGCAATAGAGAGAATCTTCATGGCCTTAAATTCCATTACCTTTGCCTTCTGCTTTTCCACTGTATATTTTTAATTTTTCCTCATTTAATATGTTATAAGGGTACTCTATAGGTTATCTAGTGTTATCTCTTTTGGGGAATTATATTTTAACACTGAAACTTTCGAATTGAATCGATGTGGGAGTTTCTTCGTGATTCAATTCTTTTTAATTATATCTTCAATGAATTCTCCAAGACCCCTCATGAAATCAAAAATAATATCTATCCAGTTGAAGAATTCATTATGAGTCTCATTTGGATTTATTTTGATATCGTCATACTTGTTCCGTAAAACGTACAGCTTTTCTTCTCAAACATTTGTGTCTCCCTCAGAAATGTTTGACAATTATTTCCAAATTGTATTAGATTTTTTATTTGACATCATCTTCCATTAAATTTCATTTGATAGAAATATCCAAAAATCATTGATTCCTTTAGAACCATCCATAAATTCTATTCTTTCAGCTTCCAATAAATAACCGTTATTAATGTCAGCTAATATTCCATGCATAGTTGATGTGAAGACATCCATCCCAACTGATCGGATGTAGTGATGTATTCGATTCTTCCATATTTGATATTTATTTAAATCAAGGATCTGAATTTCTTTATAAATAACCACCACAATTTACACTTTTGAGAGAGAATCTGGGTATGGTAGATTAATACTTTCTCTCTTTTGGATTTTGTTCTGTTGTTAGAAAAAAAAAAATCTCTCTTCCTCTCATGGCGATTTACAGACTGATATGAAATCATGAAAAGAACATAGAAATATTTACTTTGTTCACCCTCACTGGAAAACATCCAAGATGTATATAACAAAAATGTGCAGATGTACCAAATTCACAAAGGCTCACAGCCTATAATGAGTACAATTTTTGGCCTAGATCTTCTTTACCAAGGCTCACAACCATTACATGGTTTGGGGACTATCCATAGAATTCCCCAGGTCAGACACTATACCTCTTTCTCGGGCTCAATGCCAGTGGAAAGTGTCACCATCATCTTCTTCCTTATCTCACTGATCATGAAAATGAATCCACTCAATGTATATTGTCTTGTAGGTCAAACAATGTTTTTTGACATGCAGGTCCCTTTAATTGAATGTGTTATTGCATCCTTAACTATAGGTTGATTCTCTGTTGATGTTTCATTTTCACCATTAAATGAAGCCCACCTTCCCATGTACTGCTGGATAATGGAAAATACTTTCGCAAACTAATTTGATGCTCTCACAAGCTTCCTTGTGTAAATCATGAACCAACATACTCTTTCGCGTACTGAGTTATGGGTTTTGAACACCAGAAAGCTTCTTCACTTACCACCACCACAGCCGAAAACCTCTCATCCTTAGTAGACTGCCTTTTCCATCGATATCGCGTAGCACTACCATGTACCGATTCTGCAAACCACCCATGATAATCACCCTCTTTACACGAATTGTTTGTTATTCGTGGACTACCTTCACTTTCTCCTATCAAAGCTCACCCTTCACATAAAACTTGCATATTAAACTATCTCATGTACCATATATTCCCCACCCATGTACCGAGACTCGATTGGATAAAACATTCTGCTTAAATCCATCGGTGAAAATTATTCTGCATGAACCACTCTAGCCATCATGGGTTTATCCCTCACGAACCACCTTCAGACATAACAGAAATCCCAGATCAAAAATATGTTCTAATGATATTCAATCTCAATAGTAATCAGTGGAATTAGTGATTTTTATATAGGAAATGATATGAACAAAGTTCGTTAATCTGAGATTTACCAAAAACATCAATTTAGCCTCCACCGCTTAACGATTCTTCTACCGTCGTGACCTTATAACCACATGCAAACTTTTTTCCACACTGTCTACATACTAAATTTTCTATTACGTATCTAATATTCTCCACCGATAACAATCCATCAACGTACCACTTCACCTTCCACCGTGAACCATGTACAGTTTCGAAAACCTCACCTACATAAAGTTTCTTCCGCTCTGTATATCATTTTCGGAACATCGTACACGACCAATATATTATGGTATGTGGTTCTCCCCCTTTTTCGATTTTCTCCATCATTCATCATTAAATACACTTTTATGAATAAATACATCATTTTCCAACACCACACTCTCAAATTTGAGGCCCTTAAATTTGGAAAACACTGGGAAACTATGTCACCTTAAAAACCTGTATTCAGAAAAACCCAAGCATACTCACAAGCGGTCTTCTCGATTTTTAAACAAACACAATCATACCCAAAACATACTGAGGGGACTCCTTGAGGAATTTTTTTACCGAAAACACCAAAATATAATCTAGAAATACAATAATTAATGAGTTCATGAATTGATAAAGGATATCATTTATAAAATCCTTAATCATATCTGGATCATTTGTGAGACTGAATGGCCTAACCAAAAACTCAAAATTAACATATATAATCACAATTGTTGTTTTTGGTATATAATATTATTGAAATGTAAAATGGTGGTACACTGAACATATATCAATCTTGGATAACCTACGATCCCCTCTAAATTGATTAAGGAATCATCAGTTCTAGGTAAATGTTATTTATTCTCAATGGTCTCCAAATTAATTTTTTGATATTAAATTCAATGCCATAGGATACCATGTTATTTTTTTAGAAAATATCACAAGTGACGACTTTGATTAAATACTAGTAGGATCAAATCCCTTCACATCTAGGTCCTCAAGATATAAATAATGTTCCAAATAATTAGAAGGTTCTATTTGATATGATAGAAGAGAAATGAGAATATTTTCCAGTAAAAGTTCTATAGTAAACTAAACCTCTCTCTTTGGCAATATACTAGAGAATTCAACTGTAATGTGCTCTGGATACATTCTCAAAAAAGAAATATTTCATCCTCCAAATCTTTTTTCATCTACACCAAGAAACATTTATTGTAATTGGAATTATATTATATTGACATAAGTAACAAAATCCCATACCCTCTCTGATCTAGTGTCCCACTCAGCCTATAAAACATAAGTGACCCCATTGGTAGATAATAAATTTACCTGAAAGTGATAATAGGCTATCATGGCCTTTACATTTATTTTCAAATAATTTCAAATAATATAGTAAATGATGTCAAGATCATGAACCATGAAATCCCAAAAACACCACAATGTCAGCTATAACCACAAGACACATGGTGCACCTCAAAACATTTTTAGACATCTTTTACAAAGGAAATGAAAAAAAAATATGATATGATAAAAAACATAACACTTCAAAAAAAATTGTTGTTATTTAATATTGATTAGTATCCATATAAAAAATTGATAGAAACATAGAAGAAGAAATGAACACCATACCTCAAATAGTTGTTTTCCCTACTTCATATTCCTCTAGTACAATCTATACTATATAAATACACGTCGATATATCCTTTCAAACATATCTTATTGCCTAATAATGATATCCACCACCTTTAGAAGAATACACAAGAAATTTTGATCCCATGGGAAATGTCGATCCCAAATTAAATCTTTTGGACAACTTATTATAATAAAATTTAGATTTCCAGATCTCCCAAAAATAAAAAAAATATCATTCTATATATAAAGTCCCAAGTTTGAAATACATGGAAATTAAATTAATTGTGGGAAATACTAAATACATTAAACAAACCATAGCCAAAATTCTGTATTAGATATTTTTTTTTGAAAACTATGAAACATAAACTGCTGGTACAGAAAAAAACATACTTCATCTCGTATTTATTCATTAAAAAAAGGAAACCCTTTTTTACATATCTTGTGCAATACCCTTCTTCATATACCTGGGAAATAAAACATAAAAGGGGTTATATTAGACAATCATCAAGTGTAAACATAAAAACATGAACATATGAATGTAAAAACATATACATAACATTTTAAATTAATGCAACATATAAAATATTTCCAAATCATGAGTCATGAAATAAATCATTAAAGTTTGTAAGGTATAAATCATAAAAGAACATGATTCAAAAGAAAATATAATTGGAATAAAACATTGATTTTTGGAAAAAATATAATAATTGAAAATCCTTTCTGTATTAGCTAAGTCTAATTAACGAGGCCATCATATTGGAAAAAGTCCTTTACTGAACCGAGTTCACTCCTCACTCCATCAATGTATTACAGAACTAGGTTTACACACATTCCAACCATATATTATTGAACATATAACATTTACCATTTGATTACTATCTATATCATGAGATATAAATCTTTACCCAATGCACTGGAGGAAGATATAGGTCCCACCCATCTTATAATGAAATCATTCTTATGTGTTCCGCATAAGCATATATCATTCATCAAATAATAGCTCAATAAATAAAATGGGTTTGTTAAACATCATTTCAAAATAAAATAATCCATGTTAAACAAATGTATTCCCAAAATATAATTCCCTCAAAAAATCATACAATAGGAATAATGGGGACAGTAAACTAGAAACATCATCCTGTTAAATAATTCCTTCATATATTGAAAATAATTTTGATATAACACTTGAAATTAATTCTTCAAGAAAATCTATTTTCTTCATAAAAATGTTTTCATTTCATAAAATACCATGAAATTTTTAAAGAAAATAATAATATGAAAAATAAACTTGAAAAAATTAAAGGAACGATTCATTGAAATTAGATGTCATGATAGCATAAAAATATTTTCATGCCAAATAAGTTAAAAAAAATTATTCTCATAATTTTCTAGAAATGTTAATATGTACATCATTAGGAAAACGAAAGTAATATTCTCTTCAAACTGTGTAGTAAAAAGTCAAATATGGGTAAAATGACTTTAAAAATACATAAGATAATAGAATATTTTTTCAAAACATGGGCATTGATGATAAACATACCCAAGTAAATACTTATGTATAAAAATCTCTCATAATAATGAGACTATGAAAGTATCCCTTACATAGGTTTGGGTTCTATTATAAATGTTTAAACATAATATATATGTGTTTAAATAATTTCATTAACTTAGTTAAATATCATCTTCATTTTTATAATATCATATGTGATCTTATTATTACCTATTTGTTAATAAAATTAATACTGGTCCATAAGGTATTAATTACTTTATTTTTTTACGCATGTTTTGTTTGATGAGTTGTTATTCCTCTTATTAGGTTATAGTTATATTCATTAAATAATTAAATTGGTATAATATATATTATATTTATTGATTATATTAATTAAAATATACACTATTTTATGAATATCATGTATAATTAATTACATCGCTTCAGGGAGATGATAGTTCGTACGTATGCACGAGTGATGAAACCATTCCCATAATTGTGGAATGGTATTAAAGTGGATGGATTATTAAAAATTTCAGAATCAATATCATGTTATTATAATCATATATAGTTATTATTTCAATCATTACACTCATCCATGTAAAGGGGTGATGAAAAATAGATTACACAACAATGTACTATTAGTAAGCCTTACGTACTAACGCTTGGGGATTTCTGTTTTATGTAGGATGGATAGAAGGTGAAATAGTTTTTTTAATTACCATAATAATATCTAATAATATAATTGAGACAGTATTTATTACATTAGTTTGTATGAAACAAATTAATAAGAAGTATAATAATAAATAATTTTGACTGAATTGGCAGAGGAAATTACCTCTTCTATGACAAGATCCCTCTAGATCTGCTCTTAAAGGAACAAGATTCTATCTTTTGAGATTACCAGAAATTCTGTAATGTAAATAAGGAAATTTAAAATGGGGAGAATTCGGGTATAATAAACCTTTAATTCTTATTTTCATATGAATATGTGAAGGAGGATGATCCCTTTTACAATTGAGGCGAGGGGCACAATTGGAATCTCAAAAAATTTAATTTTCAATAAAAAAACGACATCAAAAAAATTAAAAAATAAAATATGTTCGAATATAATATGAGATAATTTTGTAATCCCATTAAGAAAGAAATTTTATATAAGTGTTTCTATCAATTTAAAAAAATTCTATTTATTTAACATATAGTTATTTTGATTCATTTTTAACAAAGGTAACAAATATTTCTATATAGAATGGTTGAAATATTTATGTATATGATATCATTAATAACATGAATAAATAATTTACCGCATATAGGATCATAAAATAATTATTATATATTTTTAAATATATTCAATTATTTATTGATAATTTAATAAAACTTTATTTTTTTAAAATATCAATAGTGTCAATTATTAAAAAATTATTTTCATATAATTTTAGAAATACTAAAATAAGATGATAAAATAGAGCCCTATATTTTATTAAATTTCAAAGGGGTATTGAAAATATATAAAATCCATTTGATATATTAATTATCTCAAAATATTTTTATTTTTAATAATAATTTTTTGTTATCTCTCTTATTAACATAATTACAACTTCAATTTTGTGTAATTATTTAGTAATCATATTAATTGAATAAAAATTAAAAATAAAACATTATGTAAATGTAAAATTCTTTAGATTTCATAAAAATAATCCTAGAAAAAAATATCTTCAAGAAATTCCAACAGTAATAATGTTATATTTATTAAAACGTGAATGTGGAAACTTTAATGTTACATTAAATAAATTATTATAAGTTTCAAAATCATTTCTATATGACTCAATATTGTAAATAAATAGAAAAGTGCATTATTTTGGACTAGATATACTCTACAAATAATATGTGGCCCATTTTTTTGGACTTTTAAGAGTTAATATCATTTTAACAAAAACAATTATTGATTTTTCATCAATTATATATTTTTTGTATCATCAATGTATAAGCTTTTAAGATTATTATTAAGTCATAAAAACAAAAAAATAATAAATATGATAAATTCAAAATATCTTTCAAATTAGTATTTATAGACAATTTTATCTTCTATGTAACCTTATATTAAAAATAAAGTAGTTGAAGTGTTTTTACCTCTTCATTCATGGTAAAATTATATCTAATAAACTAAATTATACTTACAGATTAAAATATAATTCATTTGTAATTTAAAAACATCCAATAATATAATTTAACCACAAAATTTATTTTTATGAAAAATGTTATTTTCAATTTTAATTTACTATATTTTTATTATTCATCAAAACATTAAACTTATCATAAAAATATCAAAAATTTATCTTATGTATGTTTTTATATCCCACTAACAAATAAGAAGTTCATTTAGTCAAATATAATATTAAATGGTTCCAAAATCAACATATAATGTTGGTGTACCATCAAAATGTGTAAAACATGAATGTTTTGAAAAATACTTCTTTTATCTGAAATTGAATTTGTTCTTAAATCATGCCTAAAAAACAAATAAAAAATGTTTTAATCATTATAATAAAAATTTTAATTATTTAATTATTTAATAAAATACATTAAGAGTTATTTTATAATTATATAAATTCAATTATTTTAATTTAAATAGTTTTTTAAAAAACAATATATTTTATTTAAAAAGGTTTTTATTTTCATTTATAACTAATATATCAAAAAATAATTAATTATAATTAAATTTGAAAAGAATAATTTCATAATTAGGTTAAAACTATGCATAACCTCTACTATAATGGTTAGGATATATAGTAACGTAATTATAGTTATTTTTTCCCTTCAACTCTCTTTTACCTGAAATAAAATCTATCAATAGAACATGAAATTGTATGTTAGAGATGCCAAGAATTGTTTGGCATATTCTAATAGCAAAGAAGGTGTTGCGTGTTGAAAAAAAAATTATCATGGGGTAGACTAAAATGAGAATCATTAAATAAAATAAAATAAATATTTCTCAAAAAAAATCTCTGGTTGCAACATTCTACCCCCCATAAAATTAATTTATCCCAAGAAATCGTCTGGGTTATAAAATAATTAGTAATTAAATGTTTCTTTTATAGAAACTGACATTGTAAAAATGAAGACAAAAACATTGTTTTAAAAAATATTATTTGTAAATTTTCAGTTATCCAATGTAAATCATAATTAGGATTCTATGTAGGAGATCATAGGTGATGATTGGGAATGGAGGGAAAGCATAAATAATCATAGAGCATGATAATAAAAGTACATTAGATGAATATTGTTGATTAAGTAAAAGTTAACAATTATAAAACCATGAACTAAATAAGTGTGAATGAGGTTACTGATATAATAAAAAAATTATGATAATAAGACACCCTTTAATAGAACTATTTCATTTCTTATTGTTGGTGAATTTTCATGAGAATATATACTTACTTGATATCAGTACAATCTCACCATTGGTAATGCCGTGAATAATTTACGCTTCATCTATAATTAATAGAAACGAATAATAATTTTTCATTTCTAACGAATTACCAGATCATGTGATCTATATATAGATTGATAGATCATTCAATTTGAATTTATCATAATAACTTTTTAACACAAGTTATCAAATATTCACTATTCCACCTATGGTGAGAAAAACATCTATTCTAAAAAAAATCTGATGTTTAAAAAAAATTACATGAATTTATAACCATACAATCTTTCTAAAAATTGAACAAATAAACATTATAAAAATTTTCACCAACATAACATAACATTTATCCCCACTATATAATTTGGTATTTCTTATTCATCATATTCCAATAATGTGAACACCTTCATCATGTTTTATCTTGAGTCATTGTAATAACTGGAATTACCATATATCCTTATTTAAAACATGTATGTTTCCTGATTCAAAATCATATTCTATATATTACTTATTTCCCACGAAGATGTTTAATTCATCCATGATATAATAACCCTCTTGACAAAAAATCCACAATTATTTACCAAGAATCTAGTATCATTCAATTTACTTATTGATATACAATATATCATTATAAAAACATCATTTTCTTAACATAAGGGAGATAGTAAGGGTTATATTTCCCTTAATAATTTCTTCTAAAAATATATCATCATACCCTTAAATCATTTTTTAGTTCTTTATAAATATAAAATATATCTTTTTAAATCATTAATAAAAAACATATATTAAAAACAATTACATATTATATGTCTCCAATAAAATAATCTTTTAATTACGAAACTTATACACCTGAATCATCATAAATTATTCTTAAACCATTACATAGGATCATTCATCTCAGTATTTTCTAAAATATTAATCATGTGTTAATGTTCCCCATCCTCAATCTAAAAAATATTCTTAGTTTTACTGTATACAAAAATGCTATAACATCCCATACTTTTAACATTTTGTTTAGTACCTCATTATCACGAGTAGTATAACCTATCAGCATACCACCATCATGATTATTTTAATGATATCTCCAACTAGAAAAGATATTTTAATAATTCTCATATTTTCCACTCATGAAACACTTTATATTAACCATGCTTTATATATTTTTAAATATGGACTAAGGAAAAAAAATAAAAGTGTGAGAAGAAATTATCATAGATATAAATAACATAACCAAGGAAAATTTCATATCATATTTCAATATATGATATATTATGATTAATCCCAAGTTATTCATGATTGTTACCATATTTCTAGGATTGTGAACTATAATTATAATTATCTTTAGGTCATCCCAAGACATATCTATAGAAATATCTATAAGGATCTCACTAATGTTTTTTAACCTTGTTTCTGATTTTTAACTAATCCTTCACTTTGATACAAAATATAATGACTGAAACATGATGTACAGGGACTTTACATTACTTTTTCATAATACTTAATAAATTACATAAACAACACCCAATGGTAATATTAGTTTACTACCTTTGTAAACTGGGAACCATAACAAACTGGTTCATAAAACATCTAAATCATCTGGTGTTTATTAATTAATAATTAGAACCCATTTTGTTATACATTACTTAATACCATTATTCATATCCTGGGGAAAATAATAATAATAAGGGGTGTAATCAGATGCGGAATAAGGGTAAAAAGAATAAAATGAAGAAAAAAATTTAATAACATGATCATAACTTTTTAAAATCATACCATGTTTAAAATTTATCATAACCATGAGACATGAAATAAATCATGGCAATTCATAGGGAATAAATCATAAAGGAACATGATCCATATGAAAATAGCATAGGCATAAAACATTGATTTGTGGAAAACAAGTAGAATTGAAAATAATTTCCATATTATCCAAAGATCACTTCCAAGACCATCATAGTGGATAATGTCCTTTATTGAATTGAGTTCACAGCATGTTCCATCCATTTATTAGTTATCAGAGTTTACATACTATTCCTGCAATGTTTTACTAATTCGAGATAATTTCCCACTATAGTCCTTTTCTATCTCAGGAGATATAAATCATTATCCAATGTATTTGAGGGAGATATATTTCCCACCCATATCATAATGATATCATTCTTATGTGTTCCACAAAAACATAAGTCAATAATTATATCATATCCTATGGAATAAAATGTGTTTCTAAAAAAAATTTAATTATAACACAATCCATGCAAAAGAGATAGATTTCATAAATAAAATTCCATAATAAAAACAAAAAAAACCATAATAATAATTGGGATATTATACATGAAAAATAACTATATTAGATTATTCCATCTCAGATATAAAATAATTTTAAAGGAACACTTGGAATTAATTTAGGTGGAAAAAATCATTTCTTCTTCGAAGAAGTATATTTTTTGTAAAATTTCACCTATTTTAAAATGAAAATAACCACTTTTTAGAAAAAAATCTAAATACTTTAAGGTATGATTCATTAAAAAAAGGCCTTATGAATGAATAAAATTATTTTCACTCCATATAATTTAATATAATTATTCTCCTACATTGGAAAAAATTCAAAATTTGGCAAATTAGAAAAAAAGAATGTAATATTATTTTCAAACCATGAATTAAAATCTAAAAAAGGGGTAATAATAAATTAATTAAAAAATAATATAATAATAACCATTTTATGAAAACATGGACATGGATAATAAATTTACCCCAGCAACTACTTATGTATAAAAAATCTCAGATAAAAATGAGATTACAAAATTATCCCTTACCTAATATAACGACATATACTATTCATACATGGTAAATACTTCAAAATTGAAGCATAGTTTTTACAACATATAACAAAACCATGAAAGGACTGTATAGGTATAGTGTCTTTAGAAACTGGGAAACATAAACAACTGGTTCATAAAGCATCTACATTGTCTCCCATTTATTTCATCATATCTATAGTCCATTTTTGGCATATCATACTTGATACCCTTCTTCCTGACCTAGGGAAAAAAATATACAAAAGGGTGAGCTCAATTGCTCAGTAAAGGTAAAAAAAGAAATATCAATTATATCAAATTCATAAGAACATAACATTTTGAAAATTTTACCATGCAAAAGAGATCATAATTTCATATCATGGGATAAATCATGGTAGTGAAATGTAGTCCCAATAATCATAAATTAAAACATAAAACATTGTGGCATACACACATAATCATAGAGAATCATTTCTTATCAGTCAAGACTCATTGCCAAGACTATCTTAGTGGACAAAGTCCATTTCTGAACCTAGTTCACTCCTCGTTTCAGTCCTGTATCACTGAACCGGTTTAACCTGCCGTTCCAGCCATGTCTATCTAATGAGATATAAAATCTTTACCCAATTCATTGGAGGGAGATATAGGTCCCACCCATATCATAATGATACCATTCTTATGTGTGCCACAAAATCATAAATCATACATCATTGCATAGCCCGTGTAATAAAAATGGGATTCTTAAACATCGTGACATCATAAAACAATTCAAATGAGATAAAGGAATTCATAAAAATGATTCCATCACAACATAATAAAATAAATGTAATAATATAGATAGAAACAGAACCCTATATTATCTTAGATGGAAAATAATTTTGATAAAAAAAATTGAACTCCATTCTTGAGGAAAATATCCTTTCTACATCAAAAAACATTTTTCCTTTCTCAACATGTCATATAATTTTAAACTAAAAGAAGTTGATTAAAAATAAACATGAAAACTTTGAAAGGAAGCTTCTTGGAAATAATTTTTTTAAAAACCCATTCATGTCATATAAGTTAAAAAACATTTTTCTTGTACTTTTGTTGGAAAAGTCAAAAAGTACTTCGTACGAAAAACGACAAAAGATTAGTTTCATATCCTTTACTAAAAACTCACCGTTGTGTAAAATTGGATTTAAAAAATTGTAGGTGTATGGAAACAATATTACATATTGAGGGATCATGGATTTTGATGACAAAATACACATCAGTAAATACCAAAGTTTAAACAATCTCGGATAAAAATTAGATTGTGATATTTTCCCTTACCTTAGGTCTGATTTGCTTCGTAAGTGTCCAAAACTCCTGTATAATGATTTAAATAATGTTATTGACTTATTCCAGAATCATAATTATTATTATGATATCATATATGGTCATATTCTTATTTTCTTATTAGTACTATTTCATTATTACTTGTTATTCGGGTGTTTATTACTTTTTGTTCTTATGCGTGTTTTGTCGAATAAATTCTTATTTTTCTCTTTAAGTTATAGATAACTCCTTTCCAGAATGGTATTAGTGTATTATATATCATATTTATTCATTCATTTCATTTATATAATCATTATTCAATGAAGATCATGTAGAACGAATCGCATCACATCGTGGAGACGGTATTCCGTACGTACGCACGAGCGATGATATCGTTCACATGATCGTGGAATTGTATTGGAGTGTATGTATACTATTTCAGAATCAATACCACTTTAAAATAATCATATATAGTTATTTATTTTCACCATTATTCCCATCCATGTATGGTGGTGATAGAAAATAGATTACACCATGGCGTTGAGACGGTATTCCGTAAGTACGCACGCGCGGTGATTTCATTTTCTGTAGGATGGATAGATGGTGAAATAGGGTTATTTCATACTTATAATAATATAACAGTACATGAGCAATTCTTATGTTATTAAGTCATAATAAAACCACTAAATAAGAAGAATATTAAGAAGAAATAAAGTTGAAAGAATCGGTAACGGACATTACCTCTTCTTTGAAGCGCCTCTTTGAGACCTCCTCTTGGGGAACTAAAATTGGTCTTTGAAGGATACCAAGACCTCTAGGATGTTTCTAGGGATTTGGGGAAGTTAAATGGGCAGTTATTGGCCGATCTTGAAGGCTCAAATTGGTTTGTGGAGGAGAGGGAGGAGGTTCCCTTTTATAAGGGAGGAGAGGGGCACCTTTGGAAATATAAGAAATATAAGAAATATTAGTTTATATTAAATCACAACACCACTTACAAACTTCCAAAATTACTCATATCAGAATATTAGATGATATATGGTTGTAATATCATCAACCAATAAAATTTATACATGTTAGGAATTTATTTTAAACATTATCAACTTGATTTATCCTTATTTACCAATTTAATTTCATTTGTGGTAATAATATTCTAAATTTTAAATTATTATAAATATTTACATATGTGTTGTGAATTTTCCATAATTTGACACTTTATGACATTTTCGACCATATAAATTTTAATTTATAATTTTTAAATATTTTTTTGATTTTTAAACAATTTTATAATATGTTATTTTTATAAAATTACAATAGTGTAAATTTTGATAGTATTCATTTATTTGAATTTAAATAAAATATATACAGAAGATGTTTTTGAACTAAAAGCATTAATAGATTTTTAAAATTTCATATGTTTCTATAAAATTAGTGGAGCACATTAAATAGTTCATATAATATTTATTTTAATATTTTTAAAACCATTTATTTGATATTTTAATTAATTAAATAATTTCAACATCACTATTGTGTCATGATTAATGATAATAATATAAGCACTAAAAATTATAAATAAATTCTTATGATGTAGATATTTGTATTATCTTTCTTTAGACTATTCATTTTCGAAGTTTCATTAAGTTTATCACTAAATTAAAATTATTATACCTATAAGATTTAAGAAAGTGACATGTTTTCACATTCTTTGGTTTTAATAATAATGAAATTATTTTCCTGGAACAAAGTCCATTAAATTAATCTAATCCAACCCTTAGGTGATATGGGTCTACTTTTAGTCATCCAATAGAATTTTGGCAGGTGTTAGAGTAATTTTATAATCTTATATTTACCCTTAATTACCTGATTTACCTTTAACTATGGTAAATAAAATTTACCGTTGTTACTATTCATTGTGCCCAAAAGTAAAAAGTAGCCTATTAACATAATTTGGACGCACTAATTCCAAATATGGAATCCATTTTTCAAAATTCAAAGCATATAAGTTGCATTAATTAATTTAAAATAAATCTCGTTGTTAAGAAAATGGATTTTAAATGTCAAAACATTGCCAAAGATTGAAATGTTTTTACCTATGAATTAAATGTAAAATTAATGCTAATGACATACATTATATTAAATGGTAAAAATATATTCTATTTATACTTTAAAACCATTAAATATTATAATTTAACGATATAAATTATCTCAATGGGAAAAGTTGTTTTTAATTAAAAATTAGCGTATTTTTACTATTCATCAAAATATGAAAGTTATCAGAAAAATATCAAAAATTTATCCAAAGTAAATTTTTATATCCTGATTCAAAAGAAGAATTTTATTTTTTCAAATTGAACTTATTAACATTTCAAAAACTAGATTTCATGTTGGTGCGCCATCAAAAGGCGGCAAAACTGCATTTTTTTAAAAATAATCATTTTACCCGAAAAATTTAATTTTTTCTCTTACCATGTTCTAGAAAATGTGTAAGATGAATAATAATTTTCAAAATGTAGTTAATACTATTCATAACGGCCAGTTCATATTAATTTATCATTGTTTAGTGAAACTTGGTATTGCGTACTACACACGCTATCGAGGAAGGTTGTGATTGTGTGTAATGCAAGCCAAGTCCATATTGTGTGCTGTGAAAGATTCCTTTGGTGTTGCATATAACATAAGACATAAAATAAATTTCTCATAAAATATCAGGGTGTAACATTCTACCCCCCTTGAAATGAATTTCTCCCTCAAAATTCATCACTTCATTACAAACAGGTGAGGATACATCACCCTCATCATGTCCTCAAGTTCCCATGTAGCTTCTTCTAATTGGTGGTTTCTCCATAAAACATTCACCAAGCGAGTGGTCTTGTTCCGTAGGACATTTTCATTATGATCCAATATCACTATCGATTGTTCTTTATAAGAAAGATCTTGCTCCAGTGGTATAACATCTAATCTAAGTACATGTGAAGGATCAGGTATGTACTTTCTCAAGAGAGATACATGGAACACATCGTGAACTTGAGAGAGATTCGGTGGAAGAGCCAATCGGTAAGCTACCTTCCCTTCATGAACCAGAATTTCAAAAGGACTGATATATCTAGGGCTCGACTTTCCCTTCGTTCCAAATCTCATGACCCTCTTCCAGGGAGACATTCGTAAGAACACTTTATCACCCACTACAAAGTCTAGGACTTTTCTTCGGTTTTCGACATAACTTTTCTGTCGACACTGAGCTTCTCTTACGTGTTGTTCTATTGATTTGACCTTTTCTGCCATTTCATCAATGAGATCAGGTCCTAATAGC
Organism: Viscum album; assembly: GCA_963277665.1. NCBI lineage: Eukaryota > Viridiplantae > Streptophyta > Magnoliopsida > Santalales > Viscaceae > Viscum > Viscum album. Next base: position 561,024,618 of record OY728138.1, read on the forward strand.
TTTCTTTCCCCAACTTCATCCCAGCAAGTTGGAGTCCTACATTTCTTTCCATAGATAGCTTCATAAGGAGCCATCTGAATATTGGAGTGAAAGCTATTATTATAAGAAAATTCCACCAAAGGTAGGTGTTGATCCCAACCACCTTTTAAATCTATAGAGCAAGCTATCAACATATCATCTAGAGTTTGAATTGTCCTCTCAGACTAACCGTCTGTCTGAGGATGATAAGCAGTGCTGAAACTCAACTCTGTATCCAGAGTATGCTGTAGACTTCTCCAGAACTTTGAGGTAAACCCCGGATCCCGATCAGATATAATAGAAAGTGGTACTCCATGAAATCTTACCACTTCCATTACATATATCATGGAAAGCTGATCTAGAGATAAATCCTCTCTAATTGAAATGAAGTGTGCAGACTTTGTAAGATGATCAACTATGACCCAGATAGCATTATTGCCTCAGGATGTTTTAGGAAGTCCAGTGACAAAGTCCATAGTGATGTTTTCCCATTTCCATTCTGGTATGGGTAATGGTTGTAACATCCCCTTAGACTTCTGTCTCTCAGCTTTAACTTTCTGACAAACCAAGCATCAAGAGACATATTCAGAAACATCCCTTTTCATGCCATCCCACCAGAAGTACTCTTTCAGGTCCCTATACATCTTCGTGCTTCCGGGATGAATATAGAATGAAGAACTATGAGCCTCATCCAGCAGCTCCTTCTTTAATTCGGGGATGGGAGGAACACAAACCTGATTCCTGAACATTATTATCCGATTACAATCAATGTTGAATTTAGGAACATTTATCACCTTCTTTTGTAACTCGACATCTTCTTTTGTGCCTCTTGAATCTTCACATGTATAGATTATTGAACATTCATTTGAGAAAGATAAGATTTCTCCCCTTCCATTAAAATTCCAAGATCCATCCTTTGTAAATCTATAAATATTGGATCTTTTGTGATCCTCATCATGGATAAGCTAGCATGGTCTTGTCGACATAATGCGTCTGCCACATTGTTTGCTTTCCCAGGGTGGTAATGGATTGAGCAGTCGTAATCCTTAATCAGCTCCAGCCGTCTTCTTTGATGCATATTCATCTCCTTTTGTGTGAAAATATACTTTAAACTTTTATGATCAGTATAAATATCATACCTTTCACCATAAAGGTAATGCCTCCAAATCTTTATTTCAATGATTACATCAGCTAACTCCAAATAATGAGTTGGGTAATTTTTCTCATGGATTTTCAACTGTCGTGAGGCATAAGCTATCACCATATCATTTTTCATGAGAAAAGATTCCAATCCCTTATTGGATGAATCACTGTAGATCACAAACCTTTCTCCACTACAAGGTAGTGTGAGCACAGGTGCACTGGCTAACCTTCTTTTTATCTCTTTGAAATTTTTCTTCACATTCCTCCGTCCAAACAATCTTAACTCCTTTTCGAGTCAAATTGGTGAGTGGGATATATAACCTTGAAAAATATTTCACAAAATGTCGGTAATATCCAGCCAAACCAAGAAAACATCGGATCTCAGTTACTGTTGCTGGTCTCAACCATCTTTGGATAACCTCTATTTTTGCTGTATCCAAAGATATCCCCTCTTTTGAGTTTATGTGAGCCAAAAATGAAACTTTTTTAAGCCAAAAATCACACTTGGTAAATTTGGCATAAAGCTTATCCTTTCTTAGGGTCTTTAATACAATTCTCAAGTGATCTACATGTTCTTACTTGCTCTTTGAGTAGACAAGAATATCATCTATAAAGACTACCACAAACCGATCAAGATAGTCTCTAAAGACTCTATTCATCAGATCCATGAAGATAGAAGGGGTATTAGTAAGACCAAATGGAATAACTATAAATTCATAGTGTCCATACCTTGTACGGAAAGCCTTCTTTGGAATATCCTCCCTTTTGACCCTTAATTGATGATACCCTGAACGAAGATCAATCTTGGAAAAGTATTGATCTCCACGTAGTTGGTAAAATAGGTCATCAATGTGTGGGAGAGGATATTTGTTCTTGATAGTGATCTTGTTAAGTTCTCGATAATTAATACAGAGTCTCATTGATCCATCTTTCTTCTTAACAAACAGAACAGGTGCTCCCCAAGGTAACGCACTAGGGCCTATGAATACTTTATCAATATTCTCTTGGAGTTGCTTCTTCAATTCTTGCAACTCAATTGGGGCCATTCTATAAGGTGTCTTTGAAATAGGCAAATCACCCTGTACGAGTTCTATTGAAAACTCAACTTCATGGTTTGTTGGAAGACCTGGTAATTCCTCCAGAAAGACATTGTCAAACTCCTGTAAAATGGGCATATTCTTAATCATGAGTTTCTCACCAACCATTTGAGATAAATAACCTTCATTTAGTGGAATCAAGTCCCATAAGATGGAAGAAATTTCCACTGGAAGTTTATGTCCAGCCTTGCATTGATAGATGATCATATATTGCTCTGGAATATGAAATGTTATTTTCGTCCTTTGGAAATTGATATGAGATCCATATAAAGAAAGCCAATCCATGCCAAGAATTACATAAAATTCCAATATAGGAAGGACCACAAGATTTGCAGGAAGCACTTTCCCACAAACTTCAATCGGAGAAGAATTGTAAACTTTTGATGCGACTGTTGTGCCATTAGGAGTTGTCACAGAAAACTCATCATCTAATTGTTGAGGTAATACAGTGATACCCTTAGAAAATTTTTTAGAAATAAAAGAGTGGGTGGATCCAAAATCAAATAAAACATTTGATACTTTAGAGTGGATGGTAAGTGTACCTCTCACCACTTCATTGTCATACTCCACATCGCCGATAGTAATTGCATGTGACTTTCCTTTGTCTTTGGCCTTAAGAGTTTGTTGACGTCGATCATCATCATCAACCCTTGGATTTGGGAATTTATTGGCATAATTCCCCATCTCCTTGCACTTGAAACATTGATGTGTAGTAGGTTCATTCTGTGTATCACTTCCTTTGTTTGCATCATTAGACATCTTCTTCCCATTATTTCGACATTCAATTGCCCGATGACCTTCATTTCCACACTTATAACATTTTCTTTTCCCCTTAAGTCAATTTCCTCCATGTTTCTTTACACACATTGAGCATAAGGGAAAACTCATTTTATTTTTTGTGTGGTCTTTAGATTTTCCTCTGAATTCCATTTTCCTCTTCTTATCAAACCCATGTGATTGATGGGTTACACCAATCTCCATATTAACCATGAGAGCACATCGAACAATTTTCTCGTAGCTATTGAAGTCCCTTATGGATAACACCCTTTGAAGACTTAGATTTAAGCCACTAAAGAATCGATCGATCTTACTCTCATGTTGGATAATAATTCTGGAAGCGTACCTTGCAAATCTTGTAAAATTTGCTTTTTAGATACCAACAGATTCATCATCCTTTTTCTTTAGTTCAAGAAAATCCTTCTCCATCGTTTTTCGAAGAATACGAGGGAAATACTTATTGAAAAATAAGTTCCTGAACTCGTCCCATTCCATGGACTCAATTTCATCCCTTATCCCTGTATTCTTAATAATATTCCACCATTGATCAGCATCACCTTCCAAACGATACACTACTAAGATGACATTATCATGTTCAGAACATTGAAGAACTGGAAATATCTTTTCAGTGGTAATGATCCATTGTTCAGCCACTAATGGATCAGAAGACCCGCTGAATGAAGGTGGACACTGCCTCATGAGGGATTCGATAGAATGTTGCTCTTTCCTTTGCTCATTTGGAAGTCTAGAATGATTCATAGCTTGAGAATGTTTTGTGAGCATAGCTATGAGATTTTTCATTCCAGATCCCATAACGTTAGGTTGCTCAGGGGGGACAATCTTCGCATTGCCCGTCGCATTCGGCATTAACACGGTTTCTTCGGGATCCAGCCATTGACTAAAACAAAGAAGAATAGTGTGAGAAACAATAATTATAATAGGGAAACCACATAATCAATAACAAAAATTCTCACTTAAGGTCTTATCATAGGTTGTTCATGGCCATTTCTAAAACACTAATATTGTGTTCTATTCTTAGACATATCCTTAGGTTTCTTACTAAGGCTTTCACATCCTAGTTTCCAAAGGTTGACATAACCTGCCTCTGATACCAACTATAACGAACCATACTTTACATACATGGATAATACTTCAAAATTGAAGCATACTTATTACAAAATATAACAAAACCATGAAAGGACCGTATAGGTATAGCGTCTTTAGAAACTGGGAAACATAAACAACTAGTTCATAAACCATCTACATTGTCTCCCATTTATTTCATCATATTTATAGTCCATTTTTGGAATATCTTACTTAATACCCTTCTTCCTGACCTGGTGAAAGAAATCATAAAAAAGGGTGAGCTCAAATGCTCAGTAAGGGTAAACAAAAGAAATATCAATTACATAAAATTCATAAGAACATAACATTTTGAAAATCTTACCCTGCAAAAGAGATCATAATTTCATAACATATGATAAATCATGGTAGTGAAATGTAGTCCCAATAATCATAACTTAAAACATGAAACTTTGTGGCATACACACATAATCATAGGGAATCATTTCTTTTCAGTCAAGACTCATTTCCAAAACTATCTTAGTGAACAAAGTCTATTTTTGAACCAAGTTCACTCCTCGTTTCAGTCCTATTTCACTGAACCGGTTTAACATGTCGTTCCAGCCATCTCTATCTCATGAGATATAAAATCTATACCCAGTTCATTGGAGGGAGATATAGTTCCCACCCATCTCATAATTATACCATTTTTATGTGTGTCACAAAATCATAAATCATACATCATTGCATAACCCATGTAATAAAAATGGGATTCTTAAACATCGTGACATCATAATAGAATTCATATAAGATAATGGAATTCATAAAAATAATTCCATCACAACATAATCAAATCAATTTAATAATAGGGATAGAAACAGAACCCTGTATTATCTTAGATGGAAACTAATTTTGATAAAAAAAACATGAACTCCATTCTTGAGGAAAATATCCTTTCTACTTCAAATTTTTTTTCCTTTCTTAACATGTCATACAATTTTAATCTAAAATATGTTGATTACAAGTAAACATGAAAAATTATAATAGAAGCTTCTTGGAAATAATTTTTTAAAAATCCATTCATTCCGTATAATTTAACAAAACATTCTTCTTGTACTTTTGTCTGAAAAGTCAATAAGTTCTTCGTACGAAAAACGACAAAAGATTCCTTTCATATCGTTTACAAAAAACTCACCAAAAGGTAAAATTGGATTTAAAAAATTTCATGTGGATGGGAACAATATTACATATTTAGGGAACATGGATGTGGATGATAAAATACACCCTAGTAAATACCAAAGTTCAAACAATCTCGGATAAAAATGAGATTGTGATATTTTCCCTTACCTTAGATTTGATTTTCTTCGTAAGTGTCTTAAACTCCTGTATAATGATTTTAATAATGTTATTGACTTATTCCAGAATCATAATAATTGTTATTATATCATATATGGTCATATTATTAGCTTCTTATTATTAATATTTCATTATTACTTGTTATTCGGGTGTTTATTACTTTTTGTTCTTATGCGTGTTTTGTCGAATAAATTCTTATTATTCTATTTAGTTTATAGATAACTAATTTCCAAAATGGTATTAGTGTACTATATATCATATTTATTCATTTAATTCATTTATAAAATCATTGTGCAATGAAGATCATGTATAACGAATCACATCACATTGTGGAGACGGTATTCCGTACGTACGCACGAGCGATGATATCGTTCCCATGATCATGGAATTGTATTGGAGTGTCTGTATACTATTTTATAATAAATTCCACTTTAAAATAATCATATATAGTTATTTAGTTTCACCGTTATACCAATCCAAGTAAGGTGGTGATGGAAAATAGTATACACCACGGCGTGGAGACGGTATTCCGTACGTACTCACGCGCGGTGATTTCGTTTTCCATAGGATGGATAGATGGTGAAATAGGGTTGTTTCATAATTATTATAACATATAAGTATATGAGTGATAATGATTTTATTAATTCATAATTAAACAACTAAATAAGAATATGTGGAAGAAGAAATAAAGTAAAAAGAATCGGTAACAGACATTACATCTTCTTTGAAGCGCCTCTTTGAGACCTCCTCTTAGGGAACAAAAATTTGTCTTTGAAGGAGACCAAGACCTCTAGGATGTTTCTAGGTAAGTGGGGAAGTGAAATGAGCAGGGATTGGCTGAGCCAGAAGTATCAAATTGGTGTGAGGCGGAGAGGGAGGAGGTGCCCTTTTATTAGGGAGGAGAGGGGCACCTTTGGAAATATAAGAAATATAAGAAATATTAGTTTATATTAAATCCCAACCCCACTTAAATACGTCCAAAATGACTCATATCCGAATTTTAGATGAGATAGGGTTGTAATCTCATCAACCAAATAAAATTTAGACCTGTTAGGAATTTATTTTAAACACTATCAACCTGATTTATCCTTATTTACCAATTTAATTTTATTTGTGGTAATAATATTCTAAATTTTAAATTAATATAAATAATTACATATGTGATGTAAATTTTATATAATTTGACACATTATGACATTGACGACCATATAAATTTTAATTTATAATTTTTAAATATTTTTCTGATTTTTAAACAATTTTATTATATGTTATTTTTTTAAATAACAATAGTGTCAATTTTGACACTATTTATTTATTTGAATTTAAATAAAATAAATACAAAATATATTTTTAAAATAAAAGATTTAATAGATTCATAAAATTTCATAAGTATCTATAAATTTAGTGGAGCACATTAAATAGTTCATATATTATTTATTTTAATATTTTTAAAACCATTTATTTGATATTTTAATTAATAAATTCATTTCAACATCACTATTGTGTCATAATTAATAATAATTATTTAATCCCTACGAATTATAAATAAATTCCTATGATGTAGATTATTGTATTAGATTTTGGGAGACTATTCATGTTCTATGTTTCATTAAGTTTATCACTAAATTAAATTTATTATACTTATGATATTTAAGATAGTGACATGTTGTCACATTATTTGGTTTTAATAATAATTAAATTATTTTCAATGAAAAAAGTCCATTAATTGAATCTAATCCGAACCTTATGTGATATGGGTCGACTTTTAGTTATCCAAAAGGATTTTGGCAGGTGTTAGGGTAATTTTATAATCTTATATTTACCCTTAATTAATAGATTTACTCTTAACTATGGTAAATAAAATTTACCGTAGTTACTATTCAAAATGACCAAAAATAAAAAGTAGCCTATTAACATAATTTGGACCCACTGATTCCAAATATGGAATGAATTTTTGAAAATTCAAAACATATTAGTTATAGTGATTAATTTAAAATAAATCCCGTTGTTAAGAAAACAGGTTTTAAAAGTTAAAACATTGCCAAAGATTTAAATTTTTTTAGCTATGAATTCAATTTGAAATTAATGATAATGACATACATTAAATTAAATGGTAAAAATATATTCTATTTATACTTTAAAACCATTCAATATTATAATTTAACCAGATAAAGTATCTCAATTGAAAAAGATGTTTTTAATTAAAAATTAGCATATTTTTACTATTCATCAAAATATTAATGTTATCAGAAAAATATCAAAAATTTATCCAAAGTAAATTTTTGTATCCGGATTCAAAAGAAGAATTTTATTTTGTCAAATTGAACTTATAAACGTGTCAAAAACTACATTTAATGTCGGTGCGCCATCAAAAGGCGGCAAAACTGCTTTTTTTGAAAAATACTTATTTTACCCGAAAAATTTATTTTGTTCTCTTACCATGTTCTAGAAAATGTGTAAGATGAATAATAAAATTCAAAATGTAGTTAATACTATTCATAATGGCTAGTTCATAATAATATATCGTTGTTTAGTGAAACCCGGTATTGCGTACTACACACGCTATCGAGGAAGGTCGTGATTGCGTGTAATGCAAGCCAAATCCGTATTGTGTGTTGTGAAAGATTCCTTTGTTGTTGCGTATAACATAAGACATAAAAAAATTTCTCATAATATCTCAAGGTGTTACACTTTAGGTATGGGTTCATTTATATGTGTTCAAACCTTCTTGATAAGTGTTTAAATAATGAAATTAACTTATTCCAAAGACATATTTATTTTTATAATATCATTAGTGATCAAATTATTACTTGTTTGTCAATAAAATTATTAGTCATCGATTTATTGATAACCGCTTTTTTTCTAACTCATGTTTTGTAACATAAGATATTATTCACTATCTTAGGTTATAATTATATAATTTACATAATGATATTAGTATAATATATATCATATTTATTCATTTTATCCATTTATATAATAATTATTTATTGAAGATCATGTAGAATGAATCACATCACATTTTGGAGACGGTAGGTCATACATACACATGAGTGATGTTATCATTGTCATAATTGTGGAATTGTATTTAAATGGATGGTGTATATAATTATACAAAATAAATATCATGTAATAATAATAATATATAGTTATTAATTCAATAATTTCACCCATCCATGAAAATTGGTGATGAAACATAGATTACACCATGGTGTGGAGACGTTATGTCATATACACACACGTGTGGTGATTTCATTATTTGTAAGATTGGAATAATGTGGAATATAGTTATTTAATAAAAATATTGAAAACATATAATATATTTAATACCATAGTTATTTTTTTGGATATATACAAATCATTTAGAGGATATAGAAAAATAAATAAGTTTGAAATAATCGGTAGTGGAGATTACCTTTTCTTCGACGAGTTCCCTCTAGAAATACACTTATAAGAACTACAGTTAGTCTTTTGATAATACTAGAACATCTATAATGTGAATAAATATGTTTAGAATAGAATGGGGAAGGTGATGGATGAGAATAAATTATCGAATGTATATGAGGTTTTGAAGGAGGGATTGTCCTTTTATAATTGATGCGATGTGAACATTTAGAATCTCCAAAAATAATAATTAATAATAAAATCAACCCACATAAAAAAGCACCAAATTGTCATATTTTAGAAAATGAGATGAGATAAGTTACTAATATAATAATCCAATAAATATTTTTAATTTTTTTTATCAATTTAACACTTATCATTTTAATTAACACTTAATTATTATTTTTTATTTTTTACTAAAGTAACAAATATTTTAATATAACAAGTGTAAAAAATTTACTTATTACATTTAAATTAGATTATAAAATAATAAATTAGTACCTTTTAGAACATATACTAATTTTTATTTATTTTTATAAATATTATCTAATATTTAAATAATTCAATAAAGCATTATATTGACACAATATAAATACTGTCAATTTTGAAACTATTAATTACAGTTTTTTTAAAATATAAATATAATTAGTAAACCTATAAAAAATATTTTATTATATCCATATGGGGTAATTTTTATTAACAAAAATCATTGTATTTATTATTTTTCACAAATGATATTTAATTTTAATATTTTCTAAAAACATTTATTTGTTATTTCCATTAATAAAATAAGTATAACATTAATTTTCTATAGTTATTTAATATAAATATTTATTGAATAAATATTAATAATAAAATATTATGAAAAAGGCAAATCCTATATTTTTCATAATAATACTAATATTCGAAAATAGCTTCTGGAAAATCGTTTATTAAAATTGTTATATTTATTAAAACAACATTGTGGAATCATAAACGTTACTTTATATTAAATATGATAAGTGATATAATAACTTCTATATAGCTCAAAGTGGTCAATAATTCCAAAAATGGATTATTATGGTCGAAATATTCAAAAAAATAACATTTCATCCATTTTTTAGGACTTTTAATTACTAATATTGTTTTCGTAAGAAATATTTTATTGATTTTTTACCAATTAAATAATATATGAATCATCAACTTATAAGCCATTAATTTAATTATTTAATTATTAAAAATTTATTGTAAATTACTATATGAAATAATTTTTTTCAAATTAGTAATTATAGTGTAATTTTTGTTCAATAAAACATTATATTAAATATTAAATAGTTATTAATATTTGAGGGAGACATATTAAAAGTTTCATTAAATAAAAAATATTAAATGTCCTAATCTCATACAAGATGCTTCTAGAGGATGAAATTTAGAACCAAGAATGATTTATATAGAAACCTACTCATAAAATGATATTAGTAAAATTGTTAAGATAATTTTATAATGTTATTTTTAACCTTAATTACCTAATTTACCTTTTTACCTTAATAATAAAAATTGCGGAAGTTACTATTCATAATTCTCAAAAATAAAAGAAATATATCTACATAATTTATACCTAAAGATTCTAAATATATAATCCATTTTTTAAATTCTAAACACATTATTTTCTGTAATTAATTTAATGTTAGTCTTTTTGACAAAATGAGATTATGGGTTTTAAAATTTAAAACATTGTAAAAGATTGAAATGTTTTTACATCTAATTTCAAGGTAAAATTAATGAAAATAAGAAACATTATTTTAACATATAAAAATATAACATATTTATACTTGAAAACCATTCAATAATATAATATCACCATATAAATTATTTTAATAAAAAAGTCATTTTCAATTAAAATATAGTATATGTTTACTATTTATAAAAAATTGAAACATGTCATAAAATATAAAATATTAATCCTATGTAAATTTTTATATAATAATTCCCAAGAAGATGTTTATTTTTTCAAATTTTTTATAAAAAAGTGTTAAAAACTATATTTAAAATGGGTATTCCATCAAAAGGTAGACCAAACTGCATTTTTTTAAAAATAATTCTATTATCCAAAAAACTGAATTTGTTCTTAAATAATGTCTAAAAACATATAAAATGAGTTCTAATCATTATATATAATATATTACATATGTATTTAATTAATAATACTCATAAAGAGTGATTATATTATTTTTTAAACAAATTAATTTACATTTAAATTGTTTTTTAGAAAAAAAAATATTTTTATATAAGAAGCATTTTATCCTCATTTATAATTAATTTCCCTAAAAAGAAATTATTATTTATAGATGTGAAAAGAATATTTTCATCATTAAGTTAATATTATTAATAAACTACATTATAATTTCTAGGTTATATGATACCATTATAATATTTACTTGTTCTTTAGAACCAAACCTTGTATGAAATAAAATCTATGAAAAGAACCCGAAATTGTGTATAACAATGCCAAGAATAGTGTTTTCTATATCATAATCTATAAATGTTTATCTTATATAATAATTAGATAATTGGTTGGTTTAAAACCCAACACACCAATAATGATAAAAGGGTATTTCTCAGAATAATCTAGGGGTGTTACACTCCATACAATGAGTCATGGTATGAACACACCAATAAAACATGTAGAAAAAAACATGTTTCTTCTCTGTGGAAACACCTGAATTTTGTCCTAGAAAAAACTAACCACTCTTGCACAACCTTTTCAGACTAGAACATACACCTAAAGAACTACTACTCCCCATGATGATTCATCAACACCTGTCCTTCCATATTTGTTTTCCAAATATAATGAGAGTTTATCCACCAAAACTACATTGTTCAGAATAAAAAATAACTCTCATCAAATAAATATCTAGCCACAACCCCATATCTAAAATCCAATACATTCATTAATAATTGGTGATAATAACTTCTTCAATATGAACCAATTCACCAAAATAGGTGAATTACACTAGAATATTAGGACCCCATTTCTATAAGGCCAAACATTTCTTGGTTTTCATTGCATGTTAGGTATATGGATAAAATAGTTGATTAATGATCATATTGAAGGAAACAAGGTAATACCTTCATGAATAATATTTTCACTATAGTTCCCTACCATATATTCTATTATCCATTGATAATATACATGGATAAACCGACTTGAGTGGACCTAGAAGTCTAAAGAATGATTAATACCCTCTCAATCTATTAGATAAACTCTACAAAATCATGGGTACATTTATCGCCAAAAAATACAGGTTGATGATTCATGGTATATTTTGATCCATGATCTACTAATAATCCCATTTTTACTTCACCTAATTATCTTAGAGTATTAATGTTATATATTTCAACAAAATAAGAGTCTACTAGAGGATCGAGTAAGGGAACCTTCTATATGGATTCCCCTCTCATATTTGGGAGTTTCTTCTAGGAGTCATTGTTTTTGAAACACAACACAACAATTAATCAGTCATGAGTAAATTCAAAACCCACTAAACCAAAACCTATAATCCAACCAAATTTTAAATGAAATATATTTTTAGTAAATTATGAATTCTAAAAAAAGGAGACAACATTTGTAAGTAACATTTCTATATAAATAATCTCCATGTTTGGTTTATTAAAACATAATTACACATACCAAGTCCCCATACATTATAGATCTGTTAATTTAAATAACCATCCCATACCATTAATTTAAATTAACTCTTTATCTTAGTATTGGACTTATTAAATGTATTGCTACCACCCATGGTAACTCAAATTCAGTCACAAGAGGGAGATATCCAGGCCCCTTTTCCGCAATGACTATTTTAATTTTGATTATACAACTAATCTCAACCCCAGACACTAAAACAACATTAATAGTGATCAAACACTTCGGGATATGTATAGATCAGATACTATATTATAACAGTCAACCCATAGATAACCATACCAAACAACATACTCATACAATTATGGGGTGCAATATAAAAAAATTTATAGAACATCTTTTGTATATAACGAAAACAAGACATTCAACTAGAGTTCAAAGAGGAAACATTAGGAAGATACAACTAAGACAAATAGGATAAACCATAAAGTATTAATAGTCTAGAATAGAATCCTACATGATAAAAATACTTACCTACAAACCATCTCAATAAAAAATAACAACATACGGAGAATCCTACATACCATAGTATTCACATGCCAATACCATTTTTCTAAAAAAGGATGATCACTACAACCTTTATACCGATATAATGTGTAATCAAAATTTCCTATTATTATACCACCAAAATATACGTAGAAGACCTCATAAACACATTTTAGAAGTAAATTTTTAAAAATTGAGTATTTTAACAAGAATTTACATAAATAAATCCATTTTAAAAACTTCTTCAAACAAACCATGAGTTTTTAAAAATTGATCATAATATTTAAAAAATATATAAAAAAGTATGAAATTTTGTGAAATATAAACTTACCAAAGGTCTAATATAATTGAAATAATATATCATCAAACAAAAAAAAGAAACAACATTGTTCCTACCATCAAGGATATGGACTATGAGAAAATATAAACAGTACACTCATGAACCAATATAAGGAATAATGTTGTATCCAACTAATAAAAATGCCTTCCATAGACCATCGACAAATGTGTGGTTACCAACAATTGGTTTTACACACACAATATAAACTTGTTTCCATTTCCAGATTCACACAATGGTCCCTCTATAAAATGTTAATCAATGTGTATTTTTAAATCCATGGTTACATTTCCACAAAATCATTTCAAATTAAACTGAATCTTTTTTAGGGTTTGAAATCAAATATCCATTCCAAATCATGTAAATTAAATTTCCACCAAAAAATCCATTTCAAAACATGAATCAGTACCCTTCTCAATTTCACCACATGAAAATAGTATTCCAAATAACATTAATTCAATATGAAAAATATGAAATTTAATAAACATGAAAAGTTGAATATATATACCAACCTCAAGGATGTAGAAAACATAACCTCCATGGACAGTAGGAATTAGAAACAAAAGGATCAACCATTAGAAGACAAGGCATAGAAAGAGATTGGAAAGGTTTAATAGAAAACACAATTTGTTTTCCAATCTATACAAAATATGCTTCCACTACCAAAAATGGGAGAAAAACTAAGACAAATATCTTAACAAATTATATAATGCACTTAATCCTAAAGATAATACACTGAATTAGTTAATATTGATTGAAATAAGTCACCATAAATGACATAGGGAAAACTACTGTATTATAATGGAAGGATGAATAGAAAAAATGAAAGGTATAATATATATAACACTGTAAGAACCAACACCATGAATTTTACATGACATGTAATTTATTTCATCTTAGTGTAATCGTGATGGTCTATATATGATGAAAACCTATTACCATTATATTTAAAATGGCATTTTTATACACACATGGAATCTTCCTATTACACAATGTAAAAAACAGTCACTTCATGTTCCTAGTTCATGGATTCTACAAAAAAACCATAACATGGTGTGTAATAAACATAAATGGTGGGTTAGTGTTCCCATCATAGAATAGAGTCAAGGTATGATATTAAAAATACAAAAATGTGGATTCACCATTACAGGTATCCTCCCAATTAAGTTTTATTTTATACCATCGCAACAAAAAAGGAATCTAGAAACAGGTAAAAACAAACCTGATAGAATGGTAATATGGTGTTGTATGAAAAGAAAGTGAATCACTTATAAAATTTTGTATGCTTGTTGAAAATTAATAAATTAATATTGAACCATGTATTTAAAAATTTGTATGGTTTTTTATTTCATTAGATGGTTTAGAATTTATTTATATTCCAGGAATCACCATATAGTTTACTTGTTATGTAGATACATGAATTGATGATGGAAAAATACATTATAAAGAAAATTCTTCCTTTTGGAGGAAAATTTATTATGACAATATTTGATTTGGAAATGATATGAGAAACTTTTATTATATGTTAACAATATATGGAATAAATCCTTTCTATGTATATAATAGTACACAATGTACATGACGAGAAATTTTGGAAAATTATAACATTCCACCATGGTTATGCATGATGTGAAAATAAATTATCATGTCACTATTTTTATCTAGAACAAATCAACATGGTAATGATATTTATGTATAGTTGGATACATTGATTTTGAATCTAAAATTGATGATGCATATAACTATTACAATGTCTAATGATAATAGAACTGAATAGTTCACATTAACATTCATGTATTACGATATCACTAGTAATTTTATTATATATGAAAAAAAATTAGGCTATAAACATAAAATAATGTGGAGGTACCTTATTTGTATAGAAGGAACACACTCAGTTTTTGGTAAAATATTCCTCGAAGACTACGTTTTTTTTGAAATATATTTTCATAAATCGATGCCATAAATACTGATCCTGGATGAAATTTTTTTATGGGAATATAGAATAATGTACAACATCGTACCCACTAACATTTGATCAATAGTTCATGAAATTAACTGATATTTAAATTCTTCATGTCCTGCCCTTTTAAAAACCCATATGAAAGAAGGTAGAAAAATTCAAATTTTATCAGAATTACCACAGGATAATTTTTTTTCATATAATAATTTCTTAATGTAATTTATGTGGAAGAAATGTATTTTAAAGATTTATTCTCATATGAATAAATATTTTTTAAAAAAATATTGAATAAATGATAGGATTGACTTTATTGATATAGGGATAAGGCACGATTGGGTTTCATTGATGAAAAAAAGGAAGACCTTTTTCCACTAGAAGCATACAATCGATCATGATTACAAAAACACATTTTAATTAAATTTGATTCTATAAAATTTCTGTTGGTATATTCATAAAATATCATGAATCTGATGTCCGTGACTAATTTAAAGTTACATGGTCTAAAATAGCATGAATATCATGCATTGATGCCTGATTTGATATCTATTTATTTATGTTAATTTATTCCTAAAATGTATGACATACATTAACAAATATAAAATTCTTATTCAATGAATTATGATTTAATATTATTGACATTGTGTTGTTTCTAATCATGAATAAACAGAATGCAGTCATATTACAAAAATTAGAGTTATACTTCCCACCCCCAATTTTTAATATAATAGTCAACCAAATGGTTCACCTGGTTAGAGATGTTCAAAATTTTTTCCAATACATTTTAGATTTATGTACCCCAATTGTATAATATATCTATATTTTAAAAGAATATTTCAAGGATTAATGTTGTCCAGAAGATTGTAATTAATTTTGGTATATTTTTTAAGAATTTTTTTATTTCTATAATGATTACCTATCTTATGTTTATAGAATTGGTATCCCAAAGACTAATTATAAAAGTCATCTTAGGGGAAAATTGATTTTAAGAAGAGTTTATATTATATTTAACCTCACAGAATGGAAACAAGATCACATTAAGATTTTATATAATAGTGTAGAGGTTTATCCATACATTTAGGAGCACAAAGTAATTATTTTACATTTGAAAACTGTAAGGGAAGAATGATGAATATTAAATACATATAATCTATAGTTTGTAGGAATGATCTAAGATAATATTTAGTAGGTTTTATTTGTTAATAAATATTCAACTATAAAAATAATTAGCTGGATATATATGGATACAATGTATGTGTCATATCTTACATATGTATTTTAATTAACAATTATATATTCTATATAATGAAACATTATGAACACAATAATATGAAAAATAGTGTAGTTACACTTATGGTTGAAGTGACACACATATCCAATTCCATGGATAAAAATAAAAATCATGGGAATATTTCATATTTTATCATCATCAAATAGATATATGAGATTGATTATAAAACATTTCAAGTGTCGGATTTCATTTTCAAATCATTTGACAAAATGGGTGAAAATAAATTTGACTAATTGGTATTTGTGAATGTTAACTTATGTGTGAAAGGTTAAAAGGATTATTCATCCATAATGACGTGAAAATTATTGCATGTATTTAGTGACTTATATAAAAAATGCAAATTGGTCAATTTCCCGTTGGTGACTAAAACAACTACTGGTTCTGATTAAAATTCAATTGAAATAACACTTTCATTAGGATTTCACAGTCATTTCATGGAGGTCACATTGTATAAAATTACATTTAAATTATAGGGGACCATAAAATGTGATTAAGATGTCTTATATGGGATAAATATCCCTTCAACCCATAAGAAAAAATAGAGAGCCAATTAGAAGGTTAAAGTGTTTTTAATATAAATTGACTTACACATAATATTTTTGGTTATCTAATACATTTATATAATTTAAATCTAATTTCTCACTATATTTCTCATAATGAATTATTTACATGTGGATGTTACCAATCCCAATGAATAATGAATATTTTATGCTAAAATTGTATAATTATTCAGGTATCAACAAAAATTTGGTGAAAAAAAGAAGAATTATGTATCATCAATGTGTTATATAAAAATATCCTGGCTTGGACAAAATGTATAAAATTTATGGATGGTTAAAATCATCATAGAAAACATATTGAAACCAATAAGTAATTAACAATTATTTATGTTGGGGATACATAAAAAATGTATGTTTCTGTTTATATATATATATATAAACATATATATGTTACACTGTGTCATTATTATATTGACAGACTCCCATTGAGATGATATTACTGTAATGATACATTATAACTTTTCTATTTCACTAAAAAATTATATAATTATACATCTATTTACTTTCATTATATCTTTCATAGTTCTATTATATGATATGATTTCCATTAGAAAATATTCATAATGTACACTAGAAAAGATAATAAATTCATTGAGACACTTCTTACAAATCATCATCTTTGGGATGTGGAGGAGAAAGTAATAAATCACCCTCAATTTAAATATGAACACATTATAAAATAGGATACGAAGAATTATTTCATTTGTCCTAGGGATAAAATATAATTTTAGGTGAAATATATCCGATAATATTTTTGTAAAGACTATTTATTTTACCCGCATTGAATAAAAATTATTAATTATTGAAATAAAAAGGGAGTGTTGAAAAAAAACAAATTGAATCAAAGAAATTGTACCCTTTCCATAAAATATGAATGGAGTACGTTCAACTTGAAATTAATATGGTATTTCTTAAAAATATATAATAAATATTTTTGGTGTTAAGAAACAACATAAAATATTTTATATATATTGAATAATGAATCAAAATTTAAAGCCATTTCCATCCCATTTTATCTCCTATAGATGTAGGTCTTTGTAAATAAATAGGGTAAACTAGATTGAAATACCACTGTAGTTTAGGATGCATGATTATGTATGACATAATTTTAGGTAACTATTATTTATAACAATATTTTAAAAAATGTATCGATTAATGTTCATATTATTTATATGTTTTTAGACATAATAATCAGTATTTTATATACCATAAAAACTACATTTACTTGTGTTGATGTGGCTGGAACAATAAAGACATGTTATAGTTTCTGGTTAGTGAGTGCTAACTCAAAAATATTTCAAGACCAAAAGGTTGAAAATTGTGATATTTGAGAACATGAATGTACTTAAAGAGATAATAAATACCTTGAAATATATTATTTTCTGGTCTAGTTTGATGGATAAATATAATAGAAATGATCAAATAAACCATATAGTATAACAAATATTATTACATAAAGAGCCAAGTGAGACCACTAGATTTGTGGCCAGTCATTACCCCTAATCTCTTACCTTAATCATTGTAATTAAGTATTTCATTAATATTTCTCTTAAATATAAATCAAAGAACTTCTGATTTATTTATTTTACTAAAATTATATATTTTTATGTTCTATGAAATTTATATCATTCAAAACCTACATGTTTCGTTGTTTCAAGAGGTATGGTGTATAACATCACCAGTGACATGATACAAAAATAATAACTCTCAAAAGATAACATAATTGTGGGAAATAAAGTATCTCATGAGCTGATAGAAGAGTTACCTTTTTTTCATGATGATCTGGATGTTACATCAGTCAATGTTTCTATCATCAAATTCATAGCTTGGTCATCTAATATTATAAATATAAATGAGGTATGCATGTAATTTTTTATAAAACTAAAAAACCTATAACAAATGATAAAAAATGTCTCAGTTGAGTTATGATATTATAAGTGGATAAATGAATAGTAAATTTCTGTTCGAATAATTATTTTCCATAGATTAGACCAAGAGAAAAAAGGACCTTCCCGGGGTACCTTTTCCCCACTAGTTACATAGTCCCATATATATATATTATAATTTCATATATACACATCATTCATAAAAATATATCTCTTACATTCAAGATTAAGTAGAAATTTTTAGATATTTCATCACAGACATGATTTTTCAATAGTGTGTAAATGAGATTATCATGTTTGAATGGATGGTAGTATTAGTTGTGAATACATTCTTGAGGAACACCTTATTAATCTGTATATTAAAAATTGTTTACTCTTTTCAATAATGTAAATAAATATTCAACTTCTATATAAGTGGTTCTATTACTACTACATAAAGGTAAATCTATATGAATCATGATTTGGACTTATTAATCCATTTATCATTTCTATGTATGAGAACTATTTATGCCTAACAGAAATTGACAATAGGTAATATGAAATAAGAAAGGAATTCATGAAGAAAATAAAATATGATAATTGCTTCTTAATGAAAAAAATTCTGCTAAAAGTTTAAAATTTAAAATTTTAAAATATTTTTTATTATTTTCATTACTTATATGTTTTTTTGAAATAATGGATGCTAATAATAATATATATGGATAACCTAAATGTATATTTTTTATATTCAATGCATGAATCTCCATTAATGTAACCACACATGATGACTATTGTAAATTTTTAATGTACTACATAGATCATTTTACATATAAACATTAAATTATATGTTTTGTTTTTTATGAGAATTTATCCATGTTGGGTATATCAATGAATATAGGATAAATAATGCTATATGATCAGTGAATAAATATATGGATTCTTTTTATTTATTCAAATTATAATAAGTAAGGTATATATAGTATGATGTATTATCAAATCATATTTCAAAACAATTTAATTTATTGTGTTAATGATTATAATGAATATAATGTTAGATAATGAAAAATATTCTAGTTATTACATTTGATTTATTAAAAAATGTCATATAAAGAAACTAGTTTCCCAAAACATGTAATTTGTTAAGGTCATTACAATTACATAAAAACAATTTGTTATGAATTTTTTCTTATATACTTTTTTAGTACTAAAATGTTTTATATCTACATGCATACTCAAAAGAAAAATTAACATTTTATAGATGAGTGGGAAGAGTACATGGTGTCAGAATGATTTTTGAAATAAAATTTAGGTTATTGTATTTTATGTTTATTATATAGTATAAAATATAAGATTATGGATACAAATGGGTTGTAAATCATTAGGACCATAAATATTTTATATTATTTTTTACATATTTATCATTCATAAGTATAATGGAGGGTTACTCTATGGATTCTTATATCTCTAGTAACATGATTGAAGTTCCTCGTTCTTAAGGGAAATTAGAATATGAGGCTGCATGTGGGAAAAATTATGTATATAAAAAAGTCAATTATGTATACTGACATCAGGAAAAGGTGAATTTCTAATACTTATATAGTTAGTTTTCTAGTATTATTGTATATTATTTTTAATTCATAATCCCTATATTTTTTATCAAAAACAAATTTTTTCATGGATATTTTCTGAAGCCATACATTCTTTTAAACTATCTGGCACAAGATTTCAAAGAGATATCTTGTTCATTTTTAATAGTATATTAAAGTGGATGTTTCTTGAAATCTAGTTTGAATCATAAGGATATATATAAAAAATTGATGATCACATTAAATTTCTTCAATTCATTTAAAAAATATACTTTTTAGTTTAAATAGAATCTCTCATCTAAAAATTTATTTTTCTATAGATAAAGGTATAGTATGAATTCCCAAATGATCGATCATGAAGCGTATCAAGAGTTTTGTAGAAATTAGCCAAACATCAATAAAAAAATGTCAATTTTATATATATTGTTCTCATTATGACTCAAAGTGTATGTTTTAGGGTACATTTTACATTTTAGTTTATAAATAGCTCACACTCAAAACCTATAAAACACTGAAAAATTAATTCAATAATTTTTTAAAATTATCAAGAATTAATTTATAATGTATATGAATCAAAAACACCTCAATTAGATGCACATTGTATCTAGTGAGACTTAAAGTGTGTGTTTTTTTTGTAAAATGACATTCTAGTTCAATACATACATGGCATACTCAATACCAAGAAATCACTTTTATATTGTTTTGATACATTAGTATAATGATACATACGTCATTTGTGAGGTATTGAAGTCAACCTCACCATAATAAAATATATGGTGTTTTTGGAATAGCTCAAACTATATGTTTTTAGTTTATAGTTTTCAATTAGATCAAAACACATATTAAAGACTAGAAAATGAGTCAAGATATTTAGATTTTTTTTTTCATAATTTACAATGACGATTTATAATAAATTTTTCATTTTAATGAATGAAACAACCCTCAATCTTAGAAACTATATTCCAAATATATTTCAATGATAATATCTATAGTTTAAAATAAAATTTTTATTTTAAAACACACATTTCATACTCAATAATGATAAAAAAATATTATTATTATTATAATTTAATTGTAAAATAGTCCATATATCATTTATGACATGTAGAAATTGATTATTCATCATTTCTCCACAAGATAGGGCTATTATTACATATAATTATAATTAAACATTGATGTATCGTTTCTTTTAAAAAGCCACATAGTTTAAAAGGAACAAAATATATCATGTTGATTTCAATATATATGGCAATAAATAAAAATTCCATTGTGATGTGTATGAATTTATTTTACATGAATTCAACACAGGATGTGGTGGGCATAACTAAAAGTGTGTTTTTCAATATAAAAGTTCAATTTTTTGTTTAAAAAAAACATCTCACTATGATAAAATATTAAAATTACATTTCATTGTTTGTAAACAATATGAAAACAATTCATAATTAATTTTTGACAAATAAGAATTGACCATACCTCAATTAAGAAAATAATCTGGTATGTCTAACTCAAAGTGCGAGATTTTAATATATATGTTCCATTTTTATTTGAAACACATGTTACATATCCATGAAAATTAAAACGATATAATACTGTTTTCAAACTTAAGGAAAATAATCAATAATTCGTTAATGATGTATAAGAATTAATTTTACATCAATAAATAAGAAATTGTGACAATTAATGATTCAATTTATGTGTTTTATATTTAAAATTAACACTTTAGTTCAAAACACACACCACATACTCAAAACACGGAAAACACATTAATTTTGTTTTGATAATTTGTAAAAAAATCCCTAACACGATAGTTATGTGTATGAATAAACCACACAAAAATATGAGACATGATGTGTCTGATATGACTCAAAGTGTATATTTTTAAATTAAAATAGGGATTTTATATAAAAACCACTACGTCATACTCAATACATATTAAAAAAATTCAAAGTGTATTGATATATTAGTAAAATGATCTATATGGAATTTTTGATGTATATGAATCAAACAAACATAAATCCAACACATGATTTGGAAGGTATGAATTGATGTTTGTGTTTTTAATATAGAAGTTCAATTTGAGTTTAAAACATGTATCATGAAACAAAATGATCCGGTATAAATAAAATACATTTTTTGTTACATAAATGATTTATTATGTAATATGGTTATATAGAACACTTTCACTTCATTGGTTTTATATTGTCCTATTTGATTTAAATGAACATTAATCATCTTTACCATTGATAACATAAATGTTGAAAAGTATCACTTGGGTAGTATAAATATAGGGTTTTAACAAATCTATTAGAAATAGACAAAGGAAGTAATGACCTCACCTATTAGAACAATTCCCAATGAGGGATACTTATCAGAACATCTGATGGAGATAGAATAACTAAACTTTTCAATTACTCCTAGATGAGTTGTTTATTTTACAATTGGGATTATACCTGGGGAATTTCCATTATCTTATACTCTATTGAGAATGGATTTTTTGGAACATCAATAGATCATTAAGAAACTATAAGTGAATCTAGAAAAAGGGTTTATACGCCCAAGTGTTTCACCATATGGTGTGCCCTTCCAGTTCTTCAAGAAGAAGGATGGTTCATTATGTCATTGAATTTATAATTGTGTTCTCAAAAATATAACAACAAAGAATAAGTATCATATTCCATGGATTAATGACTTATTTAACCATCTTTGAGGAGTAAATACACCTCTATGGTGGATCTGCAATCATCATTTTACCATATTAGGGTGAGGAAGGAGGATATTCCAAGGATTTATTTTCATTTATGTTATGGCTCCTATGATTTCATAGTAATTTCAACAAAAATCACTAATTATCCAAAACACGTTTTTTTTGAAATGATGAGTAGAGTCTTTAGAGTTTACATTGAAGGTTTTGTGGTACTATTTATAGATGATATTCTAATATTCCAAAATATGTAGGAGGAGCATGAAAAGAGTATGAGTAATTTTCCAAATACCTTGTGAAATGAAAATATTTATGAATTGAAAAAGAAAATGTGAATTAAGTTTGAACAAATTATCATTATTTGGGCATATCACCACAAAAAATTGTCGAGATGTGGACCCTTCAGAAATAGAAGCAATTAAACATTATATGAGGCACACATTTCTTTACTGATATACATAGATTGGAGATTATATTTTTATTATCATAGATTTGTGAGAAATATATATTGATTTTCAATCCCTTTAGCAAAGATAACTCTGAAGGGATTCATGTTTTCATGGAATTATGGATGTATAGATAGATTTATGAAATTTGAAATGAGTCATATCATTGCCACTATAATCACACTACCCACATGTGGATAAATATTTGTTATATTTAATGATGATTTGAAGAAAGGATTGGGTTATGTTCTAATGATTAATGAAAATGTCATCGGATATGCATTAAGTTTGTTGATATTTCACAAACGTAACAACAATACAAATTATCTAGAGTTTTCTGCAATGAACTTCACTTTGAAAATATTTTAAAATAATCTATTTTATGGGAAGTTAGAAATATATATGGATCAAAAAAATCCTCAATTATATATTCACACTATAATAGAATATTATGTAACAAAAAATACATTTACAAATGATAAAGGATTATGATTACCCAATTAACTATCATCGTTGAAATGAAAATAAATTGGCCGATTATATAAGTTGAATGGATCTATAAATTCAATCATTTGTAATAATTTAGAGGGACATGGTATTCATTGATGAAAATGGAATGAAAATGGGAATCATAAAGGAAGGAACATAATAAATACATTCGAAAATTATCACTCACCTATCCATTCTAGATAATTTAAATGATGATAAAAAAGATGATGTGGTTATTCAGATTAAATTGGAAACAATGTGAAAAGGGAAGTCCTTGGAGTTCAATGTTAATGGAGAATTTTTTGTTATATATGGCTCATCACTTTGTGTACCATCATATATAGTGTTAATGATTGATCAATATGATGATCCACATTGTTTAACATTCTTTATTCAGCCAAGAAGAACAAAGATGTATTGAGATCTATGAGAGAACAATTGGTGGGACAATATAAAGAATGATATTGTTGAATATAAATAAAATTGGATAGTATATGGGAAAGTTAAGGATACAATTAAGAGGTATAAGTGGATGATTAAACCATTAACCATACAATATCCTTAATGGGTAACCATCACCATGGACATTGTCCCTGTATTTCCAAATCCATCACATGGAAAAAATGATACATGGCTTGTTTTGGATCATCATTCAAAGAAAACCCACATTATCTGAATTAAAATGGAATTAACATTAGATCGACATCCGTGGATATACATTAAATAATTATTAAGGCTACATGGAGTTCCACTATAAATTATATCTGATCGAGATATATGATTCACATCCTTGTTATGGAAAGTATCCAACATCCTCTAAAAATTGTGATGAAGTTTAGTTTGGACTATAATTCTCAATGTAATTGCTAGTCTGAGCAGGATAATAAATCATTGGAAGACACGTTTAGATAGTGTACAATGGACATAAATGAATGATGGGACCAATATCTACCTTTGGTCGAGTTCACTTACAAAAATAAATTCCCACAAGGAATCCAAACAACCTATTATGAATCCTTATATGGGAAAAGGTGCAGAACAACAACATGGTGCGATGGTGTTGGGGAATAAAAACTACTATGTCAGGAAATGGTTTAGAAAATAGGGGAAATTGTTAAGACCACTAATCATCATGGATCACCATATTCAAACTATATGTTTACAGAAAATAATCAATGAGACCACGATTTTGATGTGGGAGACCTGATATTCCACCACATATATCAATAGAAGGAAGTGATGTTATTTTGGAATATAGAAAATGTTATTATAAGATACATCAGCTCCATTGAGAAATATGATCACATCAGAGCATTTTCTTATTGACAATAACTCCCACTAAACTAATCTAAATAACATGTTATATTACATGTATACCTCTTGATAATGTACATAATAGACCCCTTACATGTACTCAATGTAGTGGTGGTACCATTGGAGAGTGAACATTCTAATGATGAGAATTCAGTGATGATATTAGATCATAGGGATAATGTTCTACAGAATAAGTGAACACAACTGGTCAAAGTGATGTAGAGAAACAAAATGTTTGATGAAGATATGTGGGATCCAAAAGAACTGATGAATCATAGTATCCCTCATTTTTTAAATTGGGAAAAGTAAATTTTGAGGGTGTAATTTATAAGGGGTGGAGATTGTAACAACTTGGAATGTTATAAATAATGTGCCAATTTTTTATTTAAATGTATTATTAAGTATTATTGTTCCAGAAAACACATGAACTTATATGGTTTTATTGTATCCTATCATATTAGAATTACCATTATCAATATTTTCCATTGATGATATATCTATTTAACAATGATCACATAGTTATTATAAATAATTGGTTTAAACAAATATTATTGGAATAGTAATAGGAAGTTACAGACTCTACCATTAGGATAAAACACTACGAATCCCATATATTTGAGATTCTGAGGGATATAGAATCCCTGGTCTTTTCTCTGTACTCACACCAATAAATGGTCTAAAAACACAAGCATGACTGAAACTGTTTACGGGAGATGTTCAAGCTCATCAAGATCATGTCCCAAACCTTGTATATTGAACCACCCAATGAAAGTGTCACCAGTGTGAACTGTACTCTTAGGGGTTCAGTAGGTGTATTGAAGGAATATTTATCAATACCTTAAAGACATGATAATGTACATTATTTTGTATAGAATAATCGATATATTTTTATACTATTAATTTTACATTCTAAATGATTTTTATTTAGATACAATATAACAAAAATTGTATTTTAGGTTAATATTAAAATTTAATTAAAGAATTAATTTTGATGAATTAATGTTTTTTTTGAATATATACTATTTTATTATAATATTATTATTAACTCATTAATATCAAATATAAATTATTATATAATTTTAATGAAGTTAACATTAATTTTTTATAAGAATTCAAAATCTCCTATTGTAAAAAAATCCCAACATTTCATAAATAATGACGATTTTACATTAAAATTGTAAATTGAAATATTTATAATATTATTTCGATGAAATGAGTGTTATTTTTTAGAATAATAATTTTGAAATTATCCAATCGAATTTTTTTTATAATTATCTAAGATGTTCAAATTTTTTGGTAAACATTAAATATCATATAAATATAATTCATAAATTATGACCTCAAATTATCCCAAAAATGATTAAAAAATACTATAAATGGTATAAATGGACAAATATATGTTTTACATTTAAAATAATGTTGTTTTCAGTTTATTTTATTTATTTTATAAATCAATTATGATTCCTCCCAAACGTATAATATATTCAATTGTTTTTGAATAATTTCATTAAGAGTATGACTCAATTCCAAATAATCAGGAATATTATTTAATTATTTTTTCCCCTTAAGATGTTAAATATTTGAATCCACTTCCATTTGGTCGAAACAATGGGGAAAACGCATAGTATTTTTGTTGTTTTAGATATTTTATTATATTTTGTCAGAATCCTATGTTTGATAAATAATAAAGAAATCCCCATTCATTTTGTAACACCCCAAGCTTCCATGGTACGATTCTCTGTCAATAATGTAATAGCTTGCATTGTACGCAAGTTTGAGATTCTAACACACCGCGACCAATCAAAGTAGTCGTTATGAATAGTTATAACCACTTTTTGAATTATATAAATTCTATACTTCAAAATGGACTTCATATGTCTGATTCATAATATCGAAATTAGCCTATGTTTAATTTTTGGTATTTTTATGAGAAAATCCAATTTTTGATGAATAGTGAAAGATACTTAAAGAGAATATTTTTTATAAAAATAATTTATAGTGATAAATTACACTATTGAGTGGTTTTAATGTATAATTAGAATATATTTTTACCATTTTATCCAATGGTGGTCATTAGAATTAATTTCACTTTGAAATTAGACATAAATAATTGTCAATATTTTGATATATATTGTTTTTTAAAACACGCTATTTGTTGTGACAACGTGAATTATTTATTAAAACAATTAATTCAACTAATATGTTTTGAATTTTGTAAAACATACATCATTTTTGAATTAGGAATATCAAATATATCTTAGTGTGAAATTTTGTTATTTTTCTCAAAAACTTCAATTTTTGATGAATAGTGAAACCACTAAGTGGTAGTTAAAAAAATGAATTTTCATTTAAATGAAATTTTACCGCTTATGTGAATTTATTTTCAAAAATCCGACATTCATGGTTGTAATAAGGAAGTAAAATGTGGTTCAATAGGATGAAAATAATTTTTTTTGTGAATAGTAACTTTTAAGTTTTGTTAATCGTGATTAAGGTAATTATTGTAATTTAAGGTAAATATAATGTTATAATAATATTAAATTACCGTTAAACTTGTCCTACCCTTATTCAATGAGTCATGGATGGACAAGACAATCGATAGATCAAATTGGGGACCCCATGGAGCCACTTGGGTAAGAAAATGACATTAATAACATTTTATTTGAAGTAAAAATAAAAATGTCACAAACATGAGTTGTTTTACTAAAACAATTATTACATGGGGTTATAAAAGTTAAAATTTCGACTATAAATATTTATTGGGAAGCTAATAATATTTCCTACATCATGGTAATTTTTTTATAAATTTTAGTCATTAAATAAATAAATTTTTGTATGACACCATGATGATGCATCGATTACCTCATTAATTAACGATTTACATAAAATGAAAAGATAATGTAACATATAAGACATAAACTTCTAAAAAACCTATTGGATGAGTATATTTCGAACCCTTATCACTGTTTCCTATAAATATATAATTTTGGGACATTTGAAATACGAAAAGCAATTCATAATTAATGTAACATTTCATGACATTCCAAGAGTTCCCCTCCTCTACTCTTATAAAAGGCCCCCACCTCTACCACATTCAAGCCATTTGGCTCGGCCATACTCTGCCAAAATACTATCTCAACATCCTTCTCTTACTCCTAGAAGCATCACTTTGGGCATAAGTCTTCCCAAGGAAGCCTTTGGCTCAAATAAAAAAGAGTTACCTGATTTTAAGGTAATGTCTTCGCTTATGTTCTTTTGTATTATTTTGCTTCTCCAACACCTTAAAATATTTTTATTCCTTTATTTTGTAACAACAACAGTATCTTAAATATATTATTATGTTGTTATGAGAATTATTTTATCTAAAATTACACACACCTTCATCTAATGGTTAAAGAACATACTGTTTCTGTGGGTGCCGAATTACTACCTCACGAAACGATGATTGTTCAATCTTCTTTTAACACCTTTCATGGTGGCCATTAAGATGCCAATATATTTATTTATCAAATATATTATGATTATGTTTTACTTATGCTTCTGTATTTTTCATTTATTGCATTCTATTATGATTTCCATTATGGTTAAACGCGAAAATTTCATTTTAGGAAGTGTGGACTACCGCCCCCTCAAAGAGATTTGAATCGTTAATGCCATATGTGGGATGTATAATGGATGGAGTAAATGATATGATATTATACTGGAATTATAATACACATTTATAACATTATTATTTCATTCCATTAAATAAAAAATATAAATTAAAGTAGCGTTCATGCGTACGTACAGCTTGCTGTCTCCATGAACGGTGCATTTCATTTTTACCTCTAAATGTTATGTAATATTATAAATAAATTTATATACTAGATATGTATGATATATATGATATCTACATCATGAATATAATTCTGGATATAATGGATATTTTACCTCATGAACAACTTGTAATTATAAGAAGATTATTTTTGACTCAAGTACCAAAGATCGACAAAACAACCGTTATTAACATTAATAATTACATAATAACATGGTAATAAGTGATATAAAAAGAATAATGAACATGAAAAGGGTTCTTAAGAAAGTAGAAATTAACTCTAGTTTATTATTAAGGAGGTTAAAGAATGATCGAGTCAAGTCAGACACGAGGTAAGGGACTTCATCTCATTCTCCATTCATTGAGGCATATTTTATTTTATACGCAACTTTCTTTTATACGGTGTACAACCCCCTTTGAATTTTCCATTTATTCAAAAGGAATCTTTTTTATATGAATTGTTTTTCTAAACGAAAAAACGAAATGTTTTTTTGTGGTACGTATGCAGCGACAAAGACTTCTCCGCCGCCGTGACCATTATTTGAGTTTCGGCTTCCCCTACACGCCATAACTTTTTTTAAATGAAAAATAAATTCCATTTTTAATTTTATTTTATTTTTTTATTGAAAATGATTTTGATAATTTTTTTATTATATTAATGTGTTGTATTTATATCTTGTGATTGAAATGTGGAAATGTTATGTTTCCTTTATGCATGTTTTATCGGATACAGTTATGTAATGGTTTATGATATGTTTAAACATTTTCACATAAGGAATGCATTGGACTTAATAAGTGACGGGTGGAACCCACTATAGCTCCTCGATGCATCGGTAGGTCTCATTAGACAAACTAGTGTCTTGGAACGAGGCCCTGACCAAATCTTATTTTTAGTCTTGGCACGAGGCCTTGGATACATGGTTATGATAGTCTGGTATTATGCATTCCATCGTTATGAAATTGTTATTGATATTTCATGTGATTATTAGACTAGTAGAATATACATGTGAATAAGTAAATGGAATTATTTCATTCTATTTTTCCACATTATGCTGTTGTTCAAGTTTTAAAGGCTTCTGTTTCAGTTATACATTTCCTTATACATTTTTGTTTATTTATGAATGTTTCCGCTATATTGTTATCCTTCCTGAGAATATGATCTCACCCCTTTCAATGTTTTATTTTCCCAGGATGTAAAGAAGTATTTTATGACTGACCTGCAGGGATAGTATGAAGGGGATATGGGTGTGGACTATGGAGACTATGTTATTGTAGTTTTTTCAATTTATGATGTAATGTAACATTTATGAATGTATCTATTGTTTCCAAGGCTACTAAACTAATCAGTCTATTGAGACATGATCTTTTGTGATCATTCCAATGTTACATAATAATGCACCGACTCTGGTTAACTGGGGTTAGAGCATTACAGTTGGAATGAGAGGCAGTTTAGTACTAACCATGGAAGCTATATTTAGATAAACTCTGATTAGAAAACATAGCCCTAAGATAGACATTGAGGATTAGTATAAAATAACTTCCTAGAATTTTGGTATTATAGAGATATTTGTGAGTTTTCTGAGAAATACATCCCTATCTAGATATGAGCAGGTAGAGGTGGCTCTGGCACAAATGTACCTAGGGGTAAAACCTGAAAACACCACTTTGAGCTTGACTCGAACGGGAACTAGTGCACGACAACGGGCATTCCTGCACTCTTTGTTACTACACTCTTGGGGGATATGCTTAGGATAATTATCATTTTCATTACAACCCATTACGAAGGGTTTATGAGTATATACTTCCTCAAAGAAAACATTTTTTTGATTTTGGATTATATCTATAAATAGTTCAATTTATGTTAATTGTTTTTCAAGTTTGTTATTATGTAATTCGATTCATAAACTAATCTAGTTTGTGACATTGTTTAGAAATGGTGCCTAGTGGAAGTAATTGAAACCATATCAATGCACGCACTCCATGTAGGTATTTCCCTCATGCTCAAGATAATTATAGTGGAGCTTGTGATACAACTGGTTCTGATCATCGTATCACCATAGTGGGGCAACTCTCTCAGTTTATGAATAATAACCTTACTCGTATGGAGCACCCTGATTTGCAATGTGGAGGATCAATTTTATACCACTTCATGAGGCAACACCACTAACATTCAATGGGATTACAAATCCCTTAGTAGCTGAGAAATGGATAAAGTACTTATAGAAAATATTCCATGCCTTGGGGAGTAGTGAAATGGAAAAAGTTGTCATGACAGTTAACCGCCTCACTGGAGATGCTGATCAATGGTTGTAATTGATTAAAAATACAAAGGAAGATGAAGAAGTATCAAGTATGGAATGAAGATAGTTGAAAGATTTTTCTTAGAAAAATACTTTCCTCGTGACCATCGAGTAGATATAGAAAGTCAATTTCTGAGTTTGAGGAAAAGAGAGGATGAAAATGTCGCAATGTATGAGGCAAACTTTACAGGGTTAGCGAGGAATGCTGCAGATTATATATGTAACCCAAGAAGTAATATTGATCATTTCTTTGATGGGTTAAACCCACTTCTCTGTCGATATTTAGTATCACAATATTTCTCAACGTACGAAGATATAGTCTCATGTTCAATCAATACAGAAAAAGAACAATCAAAATCATATGAAAATAAAATAAAGCAAGAGAAAAAGAGAATAGTGGAACAAGAGACAGATAAAGGGAAAAAGGGAATGAAGGATTTTCTATGATGCGATAATTGTGTGAAGTATCACACCAGTACTTGCCTAAAAGGAATGGGAGTTTGTTATAAATGTGGAGAAAAAGGTCACCAGGCTCGTGATTTCGAGGGAAAGAAAGAGGCTATCAATGTTGAATGCTACAATTGTAGGGAAATGGGGAATTATGAAAATGAATCCTTAAGCTCCAAGGAAACATACCTTAGAAAAGGCCAAGGGATCAAGGACAATCTTATGTGTTACTACATATGAAGTTGAATAATTATTATATTTGTGTTTTTGGACTCAAGATCTATATTATTGTTATAATAAAAATGTGATATATATAAGGATTATATTGCAGTACTTATTGTTTTCATTAATGTTTTAATATGATAAAGGTAATCATATTTTTAGTATGTGACAATAAGAGAAACATTACATTGTTTAGGGAATCTGATGTTACAGTTTATTTTGAAATTTAAAGACCTTTTAGAGAAAGTCTGGACAGAGGTATTTTGGATAACTATAAAGGTTGGAATGGATTAAGTTTAAATTTGGATAGTGTTGTTTAAGGATAAAACATTTTTGAAGATTATTTTTGGAATATTATAATACTATAGTTTTAGGAAAAGGACAACCTTCAGGTTGGGGGATAACCCATCACATCGGACAAAGATGCAGGAATTGAACCCACAACCACAGTGTGACATGCCTTTATTACCTACCACTAGCCTACAGGATGTCCCCAGTTAATAAAAAAATAGATTTCCTAATCTAAATGATGTGTGTTAATGTTTGGAACCTTGTACGATTAGGATAAATAAAATATTTTTGTGTTCTATTATCTTTTCGAGTGAAGGATGAGTTTGTGGTAGAAATCAGTTAAAGGTGGAAACTCTACATGTCAAGTATATATATATATATATGTATACCTATCTCTTATTCTATGAATAAATTAATTATTAAACTTTAGTAAAGGTATATTAAAAAAAATGTGTTATCCAAATATCTTATGTTTTGTTGAACTGATGATATTTTAAATCAACATAGATTGAAGGCTTTGAGGCCCTCAATTTTAAATTTGTTTGTGATTGATGACCTCAATCAATCCCTAAGAATATTTACGTTTTTCCTACAAACATATGTCTCTAATTGCCACCAATGTTCTATTAATTGAGATCATAATTTGGTGGTGACTTTTTCATTTCCCTTTCCCTCTTATTAAGGCTAAATTTTATTAACCTTATTTCTGATGTGGGTTTTCCACAATGGTATTTTGTAATTTCAACCTTTTATTTTCGAAGAAAATTTTCAAATTGCGAGGATGCAATTTTTTGAATGAGGGGAGAATGTAACACCCAATGCTTCCACGGTACGATTCTCTTTCAATAATGTAATAGCTTGCATTGTACGCAAGATCGAGATTCTAACACACCATGACCAATCAAAGTAGCTGTTATGAATAGTAATAACCACTTTTTGAATTATATAAATACTATATTTCAAAATGGACTTCATTTTTTGGATTCATAATATCTAAATTAGCCTAAGTTAAATTTTTGGTATTTTTTTGCGAACATCCAATTTTCGATGGAAAGTGAATGATAATTAAAAAAAAAAATAATCAAAATAATTTATAGTGATAACTTATACTATTGAGTGGTTTAAAATTATAATTAGAATATATTTTTACCATTTTATCGAATGTTGGCCATTATAATTAATTTCACTTTCAAATTAGACATAAACAATTGTCAATCTTTGGATATATATTGTTTGTTAAAATACGCTATTTGTTGTGACAGCGTGAATTAATTATTAAAACAATTAATTCAACATATATGTTTTGAATTTTTTAAAATATACATCATTTTTTAATTAGGAATATCTAATATAGCTTAGTTTTAATTTTTGTATTTTTTTTTCAAAACTTCAATTTTTGATGAATAGTGAAACCACTGAGTGGTAGTTAAAAAAATGATTTTTTGTTTAAATGAATTTTTACTGCTTCTATGAATTTAATATCAAAAATCCAAATTACATGGTTGTAATTAGGAAGTAAAATATGGTTCAATGGGATGAAAATAATTTTTGGTGAATAATAACTTTTAAGTTTTGTTAATCACGATTAAAGGTAATTGTTGTAATTTAAGGTAAATATAATGTTATAATAATATTAAATTACCTTTACACATGTCCTAACCTTACTGGATGAGTCATGGCCGACCAAGAAAATTCATGGGTCAACTTGGGGACCCCATGGAGCCACATGGGTATGAAAATGACATTAATAACTTTTTATTTAAAGTAAAAATAAAATTGTCACAAACATGTGTTATTTTACTAAAACAACTATTACATGGGGTTATATAAGTTAAAATTTCGACTATAAATATTCATTGGGAAGATAAAAATATTTCCTACATCAAGGTAAATTTATTTATATTTTTTATAAATTAAATAAATAAAAGTTAGTATGGCACCATGATGATGCAATGATTACCTCATTAATTAACGATTTAAATAAAATGAAAAGATAATGTAAAATCTAGGACATAAACGTGTCAAAAACATATTGGATGAGTATATTTCGAACCCCTATCACCTTATCCTAGAAATATATAAATTTTGGAACTTTTAAATCCTAAAAGAACTTCATAAATAATGTAACATTTCATGACATTCCAAGAGTGCCCCTCCCCGCCTCTTATAAAAGGACCCCATCTCTACAAACTTATTCACTCTATCAAGACATTTGGCTAGGACAAAATCTGCCAAAATACTCTCTCAACATCACTATATTACTCCTAGAATCCTCACATTGGGAAGAAGTCCTCCCAAGGAAGCCTTTGGCTCAAATCAACAAGAGTTACCCGATTTTAAGGTAACTTCTTCTCTTATGTTCTTTTGTATTATTTTTCTTCTCCAACACATTAATCTTTTTTTATTCCTTTATTTTATAACAAAAAAAGTATCTCCAATATAATAGTATGTTTTTATGAGATTTATTTGATTTACACTTACAAACACCTTCGTCTAATTGTTAAAGAACATAATATTTCTGTGGTGGCGAATTACTGCCTCACGAAACGATGATTGTTCAATCTTCTTTTAACACCTTTAATGGTGGCCATTTATATGTCACTATATTTATTTATGATATATATTATGTTTATGTTTTACTTATGCTTCTTTATTTTTCATTTATGTCATGCCTTTATGATTTCCATTATGGGTAAACGCGATAATTTCATTTTAGGAAGTGCAGACTCCCTTCCCCTCAAAGTGATTTGAATCGTTAATGCCATATGTGGGATGTATAAAGGATGGAGTAAATGATATGATATTATAATGGAATTATAATACACCTTTATATCATTATTATTTCATTCCATTAAATACGAAATAGAAATGAAAGTAGCGTTCATGCGTACACATGTCTTACCATCTCCATGAACGGTGTATTTCATTTCTTAACTCTAAATGTTATGTAATATTATAAATAAATGTATATACAATATATGTGTGATATATATGATATCTTAATAATGAATATAAATCTAGATATAATAAATATTTTTTCCACATGAACAACATGTAATTATAAGAAGTTTATTTTTGACTCATGTACCAAAGATCGACAAAATGACTATTATTAACATAAATAATTACATGATAACATGGTAATAAGTGATATAAAAGGAATAATGAACTTGAAAAAGGTTCATAAGAATGTATAAATTAACTATAGTTTATTAATTAGGAGGTTAAAGAACGATCGATTCAAGTCGGACACTAGGTAAGGGACTTCGTCTCAATCTCCATTCATTGAGGGATATTTTATTTTATACACAACTTTATTTTATACGGTGTATAAACACCTTTGAATTTTACATTTATTGAAAAGGAATATTTTTTATATGAATTGTTTTACTAAATGAAAAAAGGGAATGTTTATTTGTCATACGAATTCGGCGACAACTACTTCTCTGCAGTCGTGACCATTATTTGAGTTCCACCTTCCTCTATATGCCATAACTTTTTTTAAATGAAAAATAAATACCATGTTTTACTTTTCTTTTATTTTGGTATTGAAAATGGGTTTGATAATGTTTTTATTATATTAATGTGTTTTATTTATATCTTTTGATTGAAAATTGGAAATTTTATGTTTCCTTTTATGAATTTTTTATGTGACACAATTTGTTATGGTTTATGATATTTGTACACCTTTTCATATAAGGAATGCATTGGACTTAATAAGTGACGGGTGGAGCCTGCTATAACTCCTTGATGCATAGGTAGGTCTCATGAGACAAACTAGTGTCTTGGAACGAGGCCTTGACCAAATCTTATTTGTAGTCATGGAATGAAGCCTTGGCTAAATGGTTATGATAGTCTGGCATTATGCATTCCATCATTATGAAAGTGGTTATTGATATTGAATGTGATTATTCGACTAGTAGAATATCAATGTGAATAATTAAATGGAATTATTTCATTTTATTTTTTCAATTTATGCTGATGTTCATGTTTAAAAGCCTTTTGTTTTAGTTATACATTTCCTTAAATTTTTATGTTTATTTATGAAAGTTTCTATTGTATTTTTATCCTTACTTAGCATCTAAGCTCACCCCTTTCTGTGTTTTATTTTCCCAGGATGTGAAGACGTATTTTATGACAGACCTGTAGGGATAGTCTGAAGGGGATATGGGTGTGGACTATGGAGACTATTTTATATTAGTTTTTCACTTTATGATGTAATGTAACATTTATGAATGTATCTTGTGTTTCGAAGGGTACTAAACTAATCGGTCTTTCGAGACTTGATCTTTTGTGATCATCCCAATGTTACGTAATAATGCCCCGACTCTGTGTAACTGGGGTCAGGGCGTTACACATTTAATATATAATCTCACCTAATATCTCATTAATATTCACTAACACTTCATTGAGAATGCCAAAACCCTTTCCTCATCTCTATATTATCCTCAAACGGTGCCTTTATGCTCTCAAGAGGCCCCTCACTAGTAGTTAAAGTCACCGAGTAAAGTAAGGGATACACAGATTTCCTTCCTTATTTGTGTTTTATTACAATATTATTCCCTCTTTTTACAAATAATAATGTTAGGGTATGCATTTACATGTCTCAATTACTTCTTATATTATTTAAAAATGATGAAATTCCCCTTAGTCACTCATGGACCCATTTAATAAATTTTTAATTGATATTGTTATGCTGGCGAAATTTCACTATTATTTTCCATGCCAAAAAAATTGTAGTGAATACCACACACTTTTACTATTATAAGTTTTAACCTTAATACACATATAAATATTTGGAATTGAACATAAATTTATATATTTTAAACTATTTGTTAATTTAAAAATATCTGACAACAAATGAATCCTAGTTAAATGATCTATGTGGCACACTTAAGCAAGATAATGAAATGAATGTGATAGGTGAACTGGGATTATATATAACTAAAATGCATTTGGTAATGTTTATCCACATGAGAAATCATTTTGGTATAGAGTTTAAGGACACCCTCCCCAAAAAATGAACCCCTCCTATGCCAGAGATGTGAGAAGAGAGATAATGACCCTCATGTCCTGCCTCTAGTAGGCCCCGGGTTGGTGACAATCACTAAGGGTTTATTAGACACACAAATAAGAAGAATAATCCTATAAAAGAGCACATGGGAATGAGATAGATATGGTATACATCAAGGAAATACCACATAGATTATAATATAAAAAATCCCATGTACACATATTTAATTTCATGTAGGAACTACTAAAAATTGAAGAGAAAACTATAACTTCCAAAAGAAAGTAAAGCGATGGTGATCGAAAAAATCAAACATCTCCCAAAAGCCCAATATAGTAGTAAAATTTTTGATCTCTAACCTAATCCATGTGACATGAGAAAAATTTTATATATACATAGGGTGAGTATAAGAGTATACTCAGCGAGATCCTCCCAGAAGCTGCTCTTTCAATAGTAAAGAAATCATACTAAATCATAGTGAACAACAAGTGAAACTAACTCATCAACTAAATAGGTAAAATATTATCCCTGAATCTCTAGGGATAATATCACAAAGTATATCATATAATATTACATAATATCATGGGTATCCTACTAAAACATCCCCCACTCGATTGTCGCTTTTCCCCAACATTTCACATCCTGGTCATCTCTCTCCAAAAAGGCTTTCCTACAGAAACATGGGTGATAAACCACAACATGGACTTCATTAAACACAACCACCACATACATGTAACCAAATTAAAAATGTTGTTTTTGGTACACCCATATTTCCAATAACATGTATTGAACATCAGGTATTATACCCCAAGCCTCTACAACTCATACACTGAATAAGGATCCTTAATCGATCACAGTATATAAAAATTATACCTATAGTATCACAAGGGGAACTATATACAGAGGATATCTGTGTGAATAACCAGAATACATTATATCACTCTACACACATATACGTGGAAAACTAAATATTCTAACTACCAGCAGGTGTAACTACAAATAGAAGAGAGATGGGCCAAAGGGGTTAGCCATCCATCCCCCCATTAGAATTTTGGGAAAAACACCCCCAGGGATCAGAATCCCCGAGGTGTTATTTTCCCTAACAAATAGAGTGGATTTTCATGT
Source organism: Viscum album (assembly GCA_963277665.1). NCBI lineage: Eukaryota > Viridiplantae > Streptophyta > Magnoliopsida > Santalales > Viscaceae > Viscum > Viscum album. The sequence goes on from OY728138.1 coordinate 561,063,385, forward strand.
AGAAACTAAAAATATAAAGAATATAATTGTTTGGAAAAATACCTCAAGGTAATAAAGAATCAATTTTGTGTTGGTTGTGTTTGTTGACAAAGAATTTTTTCATGTTGAATTATCGAGTTCTAGAGATATTGTTTGCAATATATGTTGAAAAGGAACCATGAAAAAGTAATGGATGATCTGGAAGCAATAAAAATGAACATATATAAGGTGGATTCATGATTTGAATTTCACAGAGATATAAATAATGATTTTGTTGAGCTCTGTAATTATGTCATTCTTCACGAATGATAATGTCTAAGAGAATTGAAAGGGAGAGATTTGCGGCAGAAACACAAAGGAGTTAATGGAACACTCTACGATTATGATGAGATCCTAAATCTAGAACTTAATGTGGTTTATTGCGATATAGAGAGAATTTCGATGAATGTTTTGATGAATTTCAATTTGATCTGATGTGGCGCTGTATTTGAGTGGAAGGTTCTAAAGTTAGTGTAATTTCTGATAAATAGGCAATGAACCACTGGAGAAGAGTAGGGAGATGAAATGAATCATCTTAGGCTCTCACACATTGAAGGATATTCACAGAGCAGGTTTCATGATGAAATAAAATGTAATTCATAGAGTCTATTGAGCTCCGTGAAAGGAAGGAGCACCACAATGGCCAGTTTGGATTTGCGGAGGATGGGCTCTATGAGAAGGCTTGTTTATATTGGAGAAGTTGAAAAGACCAGTGTGAGATCTACAAAGTAGTAAGATCTAAAAGTAGTTATATCTCCAATCTAGTGAAATTTGCGATCTAGTGTTCTTTGAAATTATGTGAGCTATGTGGTCTAGTGACCTTCTTAAACAGGTTAGTGCATTAAAATGGATTCTATGAGCCTTGAAAATGTGGGAGCTTCGCAAAGGTAGTGTTATTTGCAATATAGATTCGAAATAGATTTCTTATTTTTTAGTGGAAAAGTGATATTCATATGTAGATGAATGCGGACCTTTAGCAGATCATATATCTGTAATTGATTATGTATTCATTATTGATAATGATCAGACCTAGAATTCCATAAACTGTGAGTCAATCCCTTCAAATGTAGTGGGAAACGGAATAGGATGAATGTTATCCTTTCCACCGATAGTTATCTAGAGAGAGGGGAATAGGTAGTGACCCTTTTGAAGAAGTGACCTAACTGTAAACATCGTAAAGGTAGTGATCCTGGTTATAGAAGTGATATATCTCGAGCATTATTTTCAGTGAGCTTTTGTGGATTTGTTATTGCGGCACATCGCCATTGTGTGCCCCATTGATGTACCCTATTGAGAGTGGACCAAACAAAAATATCTTTGTCTGACTGCTTGCTTCCCTGCATTGCATCCAAAGCATAATCATTAGATAAAGATGTAAATAAGTAATCATAATAAACACACTAGTGAAATCAATGTAACTATTGTCGTAAATAAGTCAATATAATGTGGGGTATGAATTATTTCGAGAAAATAATTTTCCTACCCTGATTAACACCCCATCTTATATTATCTAGTGCCTTTTTTGTCCTAACAATTTGTATTATAGGGACAATTTCATTTATCAGATTTGTTTGTTCTGACTTGTTTTAGTCGATTTTTCATCTTAATGATTGAGTCTGCTCTTATATTGGGGTTCCATGGCAAATGGTAGAACATCATAGAAGAATCAGAAGTCTTGTAAAATTCCCTAGCGTGGAATTTTCAATGGAATGAATTTGACAAATTTGATTGAATAACATAGTGTACAAAATAATCATTTTGATAAAACTCACTGTGAAAATACTTACTCATTCAATGATGTAGAAGAAATTTGTGATGAACCTGATATTCGAATGGATATTGTAACTACTAATGATGAAGAAACTCGAAGAAGTAAAAATTTGGGACATTCCCATGAGACAAAGTAATTGGATCAAAAATTTAATGGAGAAATTAAATGTAAATATATCTAGAAACAAGTCCTTGAAAATGAAGTCTACATCAGAATAGTATTAAATCGAAGCCTTACTGGCGTGGATAATTTTCTGAGGGAGAATAACAATTCCCAAGATTAAGAACTATAAAAGTTGCCTATAAAGAGGGAAAATCACAATGTTGATGTCAGGGGAACGAATCTGAACACATATGAAATTAAAAATTGGAATGCTATTAATTATAATCTGTCTATATAGCTATCTGAACTAGTTTGGAAGAATGAAAGGCTACAACAAGATAAGGCTTGATGCTATCATTCTATTGCTCAGAAAAAAATTTAAAGTAAAGGAGCAATGTGACATGGTGGATATGTTCACATGTGAATTGGAAGATAATATATGTAGGGGGAATGATCTTAAGAAATAACTCAATGCTCAAATTTAATCCAAGGATATGATGATTCAAAAACTGGGATATTAGCATGAATTAAAAAAATAAAGAAGTGGGGATATCTATTTCCAAAGGAAATCCCAAGATAACAGTTTCCTTGCACATATTATTTTATTATCAGTAGGATACTGATGATGAAATTAAAATAAAATATACTATTTTGGATGAGAAACAAGAACATATTTTCTTATCTCAAAGGTCACAATATTTGGGAAAATACATCATTATATTTGGTGAGTCCCCTCCCATGCATGATAGGAATATATCTATAAATAGTTACATAAATTGAAAAATTCCTATAGTATATAAAGATAGACCTAAGACGTATTTTACCATATTTAATGATCTCACCTGCTATTTATTTGGGATTTATAGCCATATATCAATCTTTTGTTCAGATTCTAGAGAATACATTATTTACTATAATGATAGAAACCTTTATATATCTTGGAATAAGAAAAATAACAATGGAAAATATGAAAGAAGAGTCTCTTTGAAGAGCGTATCCATGATAAAATTCTATTGGGGGTGAATGGGACACACCATGATTATGTGTTAGAAATATTAATACCTCAATGTCTATAGAAGGACTCAAACTGCAACAACATCATAGCTAAGAAATAATGAAATGAGGTAATCCTCTGATACAAAATGTTTTGTTGTAATAATCCTGGGAATTCTTCCAAATAGTGCAATAGTAAGAAAAAGTGTAAGGAAAGGAAACCAAGAAGGAGATCCCCAACATAGGTAGTGTACAACGAAAAATCCTATACTGGAAGACAATGTAGTAAGCTGAAAAATGAGTTTTCTGTCTCATGAAAATCTCATTGATCTCAACTAATGATTTATCAATCAACTCATTTTTTAAAATCACAACACCTCTTCTTGAGAAAATGTTAACAAATTTAGAAGACCAAGGGAAGATCAAGTCAATTTGTGGGAATGAATAATGTGGAATCTGTTAAAGATTCAAACCCAACAAAAGAGGGCGGCAAGACTCGTGAAATGGAAAAAAAAATGAATAAAGAATGTCATAAAAAGATCTAATTTCATTCCACATAGTGGTAAGTGAAGGGTGTAGAAGGATCCCTCCAATGGAGTAATAAGAAAGAGAAGATGTCTAATGTAGAGATTCCCACTCAGAGAAAGAACCATGAAAAATGGAATTCGGGTGGAACATCAAAAAGAAAATATTTACAAGTGGCTATAAACACAAAATTTTCAAAAAGGTCAAACACACAACTCCTAAATATCCGAAGAAGACTTTGAATGGGGGTAAATAATTCCTTATCATATGGCCAGAATAGTTTATGTTTTCTAAGAAGTTGGAGAAAAAAAGGGATGAGTGAAATTTTTTCAAGAAATAATCAAAGTGTTCACCCATCATGATCAACCAAAAATCAATTTTTGAGGATTCTAGAAGATCCCCTCCCCCTATGTGTATAAATTATATTAATGGATATTCAAGTGTTTCAAGATCAAGGGGAGATATGATACAAGGGTAAGTGGCATAAAAATATAAAATGTATTGATGTGGTGTGATCTAGGATTTCAATTGATTCATATTAGTTACCAGGGTTCAAGAAGAAAGTTAGAAGAATTCCATAAAAGAAGAAGATGTTATATGGCTGCATGTGAAATTTTGAAGTAATTGATCGCAATAGGCAATGATTGTGTTATTAACATTATCTCTTATTTCCTACACTGAGTTTGACAAAGTAGGAATAAAGGTTTTGATTATGGATCGTTAGAAAGTTCCACATGAGAATAAATGATTTAGGAGAACGAGAATGATTTTGGGTCAGAACATTTTTCTGAACAACATGAAGAGTTTCACATCATTGGGGGAGATCTCTATCTCCTAATAAGATGCAAGATCTTAGGGGGTAATAAAGTATAAATTTTTATACTATCTAACATCAAGAAGCTTGATTGGTGGAGAAGAAGAAAAACTATATTATTTCATGATTACCTATTCTGCTCTAACAATATGGTGTCAGCTAAATATTTTCAGGATACCAAGATATTGTGAGATTATGGAAATATTATTTAAATATGAGGCTGAAAAAAACTAATGAATGAAATGATATAAAAATAGTATAGAATGAAGAAAATCATATGCAAAATAGTGACATGTTTTTTATGGCATAAATGAGAGGGTGAGAAACATAGGGTGAGTATATAAGTAAAATATTGATTTAGATGAAGGTAATGATGATGAGAGGGAGGAAGAAGCTAGAGATGAAAAATGGGTTCAGGCAATGGATGAAGAGCATGACAATATTTAGAAGAATAAATTATGGGAGATAATTTCAAGGCCAGTAAATAAAAGTGTCATCAAGAATAAATGGGTCTATCACAACAAGATGAATTAAGATGACATAGTGACTCAAAACAATCAACAGATTTTGTGTAAAGGATACTCCCAAATATAGGGAATAAATTTCTATGAGACATTCACACCAGATCCAAGGATGGAGTTAATCAGATTATTTCTAGCCATTGTAGTGAAATAGAAATTCATAGTGTTCTATATGGTCATCAAATCTGAATTTTTGAATGGGATTTAGGAAGAATTTGTTTATATTTTGTAGCTAGAGGGTTGTCTCATTCATGAATACGAGAAGAATGTTTTTCAGTTAATGAACCATCAATATAAGATGAAATAATCACCAAGTGCAAATTATCTGATACCTGATCATTATTTGAAGAAACATGGCTTTTCGCATGGTATAGTTTATTACAATCCCTAGTTCAACAACAATAGTGATCAAAGGTTGATGGTGTTTTTCTTTTATGTTGACACAATATTTCACGGATTAGATAATTATTTGCGCGTACATTTTTCAGAATTCAATAAAACTAAGTTCAAAATCTCAATGATTAGTGAGATGAAAATTCCCCTTGGTTTACAGGTGACACATGGAAGAATGGTACTTCAATTTTTGAATAAAAATATGCTTTGTATGTTCTGAGAAGTTTTTTAATGGAAAATTACAAATATATGAAGTATTTGGTTGCACCATAGATGAAACTGTTCAAATATGATGATGGAAAGACAGTTATAATCATAGAATATAGGTAAATCATTTGATGTTTGTTGTACATGACCACGACAAGGCATGACATAGTATTCACCACATTATAGCAAAATGATATCAAAGAAATACCAAGGAAAGACACATGATTATAGTGAAAATAATAATTAAGTATATCAAAGGATGTGTGGATTTCAGTTTGATGTATAATGATAAATCTCAAAAAGAGATGTTGGGATATACATATGTCGATTGGGAAGGTTCATCATATGTAATAAAATCAACATCAGAATGTGCTTTCTCTTGTGGTAGATTGTGTATTTCATGGCTATGAATGAAGCACGATTGTAATTCATTGATTAAACTAAAAGATACATATAATGCAGTCAAACAAGCATGAATACAGATACTGTGGATGAAATAACAGCTTGATGATATGGGAGTTTATGTCAAGTATCTAAGTGAAATTTAGTTCCATAACTCAAGTGCTGTAAATCTCAAAAAAAATCTTGTCCATCACACAAGGACATAGCCCATGGAGATAAAATTTCATTTTATAATGGATAATGTTTATCATGGAATCATAAATTTGGTGTAAGTTCCTATAGAACTATAGATTACAGACATTATGACAATGGTATTACCCTTGGTATCTTCCAAGAGGCATCAACTATCCCTGGGGGTTCATTCAATTCCTTGTATAGGAAAATTGTGGCTGTGGAACCCCTCTTTTTGAGGTATGGTATGTTTCTACCAAATGAGATAATTTGTGTTCTTTATAATGATGTAGAACACAAAGTAGTGACATTTGGTTTCATTCATAAAGGGGGAGAATGGGTTACTTTTAATGGAGGGGAACTTGTGGTTATGGAAGGTAAAAAATGTCTCAGTCAAAGACATGGGGAGAAGTTGATAGACAGAGCATCAAGATAGAGGGAGCAATGAGATAGGTGGAGAGTATTAAATTTGACAATTCTTGATATGTTCAATAAAATATTATATATCACGATATATAAGGTTCATGATGAATGTAGTTTATTGGTATTAGTATGGTAACATCAATTTGTGTCAGAAATGAAGTGATTAAATGATGAAATTTTCCTACTAGTCTTGTTTCTCATCTCAAGAATTTCCCATGTAGGGTTAGAGTATATGGTCAATGAATCTTTGGTCACTATATGAATCTCAAGAGGAAAATGATGATATGTGATAGGAGGAGCTTAAGTGAGGTATCAAAGTGCAGAGAATCATTATTAGAAGAGTTGTAAACAAACCAAAAAGGGGTATTTTTTAAAAAAAACCATCAATGTAACATTGCATCATTTTCGGTTTGGTTTTGTTTTTGGACAAAGTCGGTTTTCGTGTTGAAATTTCAATTTCTACACATTTGTGTGACAATACATGTTGAAAAAGAACCATGAAAATGGAATAAAAGATTTTAAGGTGGTAAAAAAGAATATATACATGGAGGATCCTTTTTCAAATGTTTTCTAAATTTTAGTGGTCCAAAATTTATGATTTTTTAAGCATGGTGTAATATGGATTTCCTTGAAGATATCTTCAAAATATGGAAAATACATGATTTTCGTGAAGATGAGATTCTTGAATTTAATTTCAAAGAGACTGGAAGAATGTTGACAGCAAGCTCTCCAATTAGTATGAGCCTTACATGTGATAGATAGGAAGATAATTGTGAGAGATAATTATAGAAACAATGAAAATGAGTTGACCTAATTCACTATGATTGTGATGAAATATGTGATCTGAAAATTTCTATGTTTCATGGGGATATAGAGATAATTTTCATTGAAATGATTGAGAATAGAGATTTGGGCTAGCGTGGCATAGATATTGCATGGAATATTCTTGAGTCAGTGGAATATTCTATGATTTGGTCTTGACTTTCTTGATATCTGTAGAGATATCAAATGAAAAATCATAGGCTCTCGAATTGAAAAGAAGATTCACTATACAAGAAGCTTTTTAAAATAAAAGGGAATTCATATTGTCATTTTAGCTCTGTGAATTGAAGGTGCACCACAAAGGCCAGTTTGGCCTTGCGAAGGATGTGTGCTTCCTGAGGACTTGTTTAGATTTTTGAAATCACAAAGTACAATGTGAGCTTTATGAATTATTGAGATTTGAGACCTATAGATCTCTATGATCAAGTGATCTTTGAGAATCTATGAGATCTATGATCCAGTGATCTTTATAAATAGGTTGGATAATTACAAAGGCTTATTTGAGCTTTGCATATGTCATAGCTTCACTATGGCAGTGTTCTGTATGAAAGAGTTTCAAAATGGACTTCTTAATGTTCAGTGGAAAACAGATAATCCTCTTTAAATGAAAATGGAACTTCAACAGAGCTTCTATTTATAAATGAGGATTTATACATTAGTGATAATGATCAGACCAACTATTAATAATATGTGAGTTGATCCTTTTTGAAGTAGTGAGAAAAGGATGAGGAAAAAGGGTATCCTTTCTACCTATAGTGAGTCAGAGAGATATGAATAGGGAGTGACTCTTTGGAAGTAGTGATCTAACCCTAAACATTGTAGGTAGTGAGCTTGGGAATAGAATTTATCTTGATCAAACATTATTTGTAGTTTTATTTAGTGGATTGGTATAGCAGAACATCACTGTTGTATGCTCCTTTGACGTATTCCTATTAGAGAAAACCTAATAATTTTTTTTTCTCTTTCGGCTTTCATCCCAATATTTCATCTGAAGCATTATCATCAGATAAAGAAGAAAATTAGTGATCATACTAATCAAAAAAGTGCACACAATATGACCCTTGTGATAAATAGTTATATATCTAGTGGGGTAGAAAATATTTTGGGAAAAGAATATCCATACCTCGATTCACCCCCTCTCTAGGAATCTAGGCCTCTTTTTATTCTATTATTAATATAGCTCACAACCAAACTATGGGAATAACCTAATATTAGACTCAACTACTGTCACACCATGACCATGATTTTCATTGTTTTATTTTTTTAATTCTATTGGATCCTTTGGTTGATGTTTGGTTTGGGTTTCCAACAAAAGTATTAGTATATAGTTGATATTTTTTTATTATAACCCAAATCATGATTATTGTGAAATGTATTGGGATAAAGTGACGTTTTGGGGAGTTTTTGACACCCAGAGTGCCACTACATTGTGTTTAAAACATTTAGTGACTATTGGGTGAACATACCTATTGTATTGGGGTGTAATTGGTGGTTTTTTGGCCAATTTATGGGGTCTCATGGTTTGATTAGTTTTTTCATAGACAGTGCAACCTAACCCTACAATGTTTTTGAATTTTTCAAGTATTCCTCGCACAGTTTGTGCACGGTTTACATAACTGTGCAACAAAACCATATAGCCACATACATGCTTAATATGTTTTGACCTATAGATCTGTTTTATGTGACTCCTCCTCCAAAATGATGCACTAACTATTGGGAATCATCAAGAGGAGGCTCCCCCTTCTTTGTTATTCATTTTGGATCACTTTTTGAGAAATGTCCTACCAATGATCAGTTTTTCATCATCAAATATTCACCATTTCTCTTCTCTTATTCCCTTTCTTGCATTTATTTTCTCTATCATGGATTGGTTCTTATATGGTAGAACCATAGGTTTAGGTTCGGATGATTTTTGTTTTTTTTTGTGGCTAGTGTGTGTGTATTATATGTATGACTGGATTCTTCCTCTCCATAGAGTTTTGTTCAATCCACCAATGGTTTAGGTATGCGTTTCAAAATATTTCCTTTCCAGAACACTCATGAGTGCTTGTGTGTTTTCATTAAATTTTTAATTATATTTAGAAACTCTAATATATTTATATCTTTATGTGAATGGTGATTTCATTTTGATAGATTTTTTAAAATATAAGATTTCAAAATAATTTTTGTGAAATGAATAGGTTTATAGCACTTACTGTTGTTGTTAAAAATGATATTTTTCTTTTAAAGTTAAATTCAGAGTTGTTATGAATGTTTTTCCTTGATTATGGGGTGATCTTTATTTATTATTTGTGAACATTATTTGGTGTGTATGGTTTGTTAATCATTTATCTTGTTAAATGTATTAAATTTTTTTAGAGAAGGGTTTCTTGGTTATAAGGGGATCGTTTACATTTCCTAAATAGTGTGGATGCTTAGATGTGGTATTCATGAAAATATAGGGTTTTGGGAAAAGGTTTTTGGGTGGCCCTTTCAATGGCTGGGGTACCATCAGATGTTGGAACATTCATTGTTTCACTAGGTCCACACATGGTTGTGCCCTCAAATGGATGTGTTTTTTTAAACATACATTCCTTAAAATATTGTTTTTACCAATGATTGTTGATTTCAAATTAATTTGTATACTTCATTTGGATTATAAATTTGGTTCAAAATGTAATATCAGGGTGTGTTCCCAATTTTTTTTTGAGTGTGTGTTTTGGCGAATGTTTGGCTAAGTGAGTCATTTGGAAATTCACAAATGAATATGGATTCTAAAATGATATGGAAATGTTTTGGTAAATATATTTGGGTGTGTAAACATAAAGGCCTATTTGACATGTTTTTAGAATTTAATGTATTTTCTAAATGTGGAATGTCTTGTTTATCAAATTATTAGGTAAGTGGTGTTACTCATGGTTTTAGATGTGATTTTTAAATGTTTCTATGTGCATAAGTTTTGAAGAATATTTTTGTGATGTGCAAGTGTTGGATTTTGAAATTTGATTCATGTTTTGGTTGATGAATTGTGTAAGTCCGATAATGTTACGAGTGAAAATTATTTATCACAAAAAGGGAAAGCATGTTATCTATGTGGGTGGACATGTACTAGTATGCTAGTGATCTGGATTGGTTTCATCCATGTTTCACAATGAAAGTTTGAAGACGAGAAAACTAACTAAACAATGATTATGTTATTGTTAGGGACCACTAGGTTATGGATGATACTTCTATTAGTGGATCTTATTCATGATAACTAATATTTATTATGGTTACTTTTCACAGAGATATGCAGTACCAGAGGCCCACAACTAACTATTGTATAGGGGTATTCACATGGATAGTGATCGATGATTATATTGTACCTTCCGTCATCATGTGGTAGGTTGGGTTGGTTATTTTAAAAGTTATTTTTAATTAAATAGGAACTCATTGAAACTATTTTCAATTTAATTTTTTTCCACTGAAAAATGTTACTACTATTGATTGGTTTGTGTTTTTATTATAAAATTGTAGTTTTCTTGAAAAATGGATGGTGTCTTAAGTTGGCCTTTAGAATGGTAATGTTGTGACTGTATGATAAAATGTATAAAATATTTTTCTATAATTTCATTAAAAAATAGTGTTAATAGACTATTTTCTGAAAATAAAAACACAAACTATGTGGTGATTTCCTACTAATCTACTAGTTCCAACCCTACCTATAGCAATTGGTGTCGGTAGACCCAAGCTGTTTTACAGGTTCAACATTTGTTTAGGTATCCTGGATTAGTTGTTTGTGGTAGGAGGGGGTTTGATCTTGTGGTTGGAGGTGAACATGATGTCACATTAAGATAGTGGTAGCATAGTACAGTTTCAGTTTGTTCTCTTTTTCATCTTTCTTGTTTTAGTCATTAGTCGATTTAGTTGTATATTGTATCTAAATCAACAATTTATTTTTTTTATGATTTGCTATGGGTTTTTGTTGACTGATAATTTTTATTAGTTTATTTATTTTATCCTAGTTATGGGGTTGAAATCATTCCCAATAAATTTATATCCAATGCTTGACACTAGTTTCCAGCCAGTGGGGATAGGGAATTCCCTTTGGATCATGCCGCAGATCGGGTCTGGTGATCGGTTCTGGGTCACCTGGGTTGGTTTGTGACAAATGGAATCAATGATGGTCTTTGGTTATTTGGGTTGTTAACTAGATAGATATTATTATTTGTGGGGACCAGGAGGTAGGTCATAGGTCGTGGCCTGATCACCATCGCCCGTGATAAGACCTAAGTTATGCAGGGTAATTTGGGTTTTAAGTCTCTTGTATTTGTTTTGGATTGAGGGAAGAAAATATAGGTGACTCGGAGTCACTCAGGGACCCCACATGGAGTAGTGACCCATGTAGATCCCAGGTGACCAGTTCATGGTCCTCTTAGTGTCATGGCTCGCCTAGGGTATGACCCACTACCATGTCTCCAAGTAAGGAATAGACAATAGTTTTTAATTCTTATGGTTTGGCATGAGTCATGTTTCATTTCATTCTTCGTTGATGTGAGTAATCATTTTAAATGAAACCATTTTATGAAAATAAATAATATATTCTTTCATGTGGTTTTTAAATTTGTGTAATATTTTTTAAAGATATATTTTTTTGACTGAATTTTGAAAAATTCTTGGATTATGAAGAGGTAAGGAAATATGTGACCCTTGCTACTCCTTACAAAAGTTCACATATGTGAGAGTTTTTATGAAAAAATGTTGGTTGGAACTTTTGTGTTGATGATGTAAGTAGATGAGGATGGGAACATATGTGATGGTTCATAGGATCCCGTGGGTGGGTGATTAAAATGAAATCCATGGAATTGTTTTTTCAAAGTGAAATTGAATGTTAAAAAATGACTCTAGAAATGTGTTTCAATATTAGAATGTGGATTTTGTTTTGTGAAATACGGGTTTATATATTTGTAAAGTGGCCAGGGATGAAGGTAGTTTTTTATTTTATATGAAATGGGTGTTTTGGGAAAGGTTATCTTTATTATCTTTATATTTGTTTGGTTTTTGAGCATTTTTTTGGCTTGAGATGCCACTTTTGATCATGATTTGAATTTGTATTCGTTTTTAATTGGTTTTCTTTCAGTTGTTTAGAATATGCTACCTATAAAGGTCCCCAAAATGTTCAATGATTCCTACCCAGTTTTTGATATTTCCTTGTTGTCTTATGTATTTTAAATTGATAGATGACTATTAGAGGCATTGAATTGGTTTGAAGGATGTAGAGAATGCATTTGGGTTTTTGGGAACTCCTAATGTTGTGAAGTTCCATGTTTTTTTGGGTTAGTTTGAGGGTCCTATTTTAGAACAATGGAATTAGTTTTTCATCATATCACATCCCCCCAAAAGAAGTTGTGATTGTGGGATGATCAGGCCTATCAATGAGGTAAGAGATTCCTCATCCTTCATATCCCCAACAACATGTCTTGGGGTGAAGCTCACACATAGTTATGGGTTTCTAAATGTGATTGAAACCTCGTTCCAATTTTTCCATTGATTGTTGGTATGGAGATTTATAATGATTCTATGTTTTTTCCGTGTTGTTGTATATTCATCCTTTCATTGTAATGTTTTGGTGGACTTGATATTTTGTAACCCAAGTGGTTGAAATTATCTAAATGTGGCCTTATGAGTTTTATGTTCCCCTTTTAAGTGTGTCTTAAAATTTTGTAGTTTGGTCTCAGTTTTATCTTTCAGCAGTGATCGTTTAGAGATGCTTGGGTTTGGTAAAATTTATTTATTGTGGATCTGGTTCAAGTGGGAGGTTCCCTATTTCAATTGTAGTCATTTCTAGTTTGTACAAGGATGTTCGGGTGGAGTCCCAGTTAAAATTTTCTAATTTTGGATGTTTTGGGTTAATAATTTTCCTGTACATGATTTTCACATGGTCTGGGAAATTGTGATACTTATCCAGGTAACTATTTAGCTTGGTATCATTTTTGGATAGATGTGTTGACATGGTTTCCAAACATTTTTGAAACCATGTGGCCAAGATGTGATGGGTACCCCTTCATTACAGTATCATGGGAATTATTTGATGATGGTTCTCTAAACCATGTGGAAAGACCATGTGATATACCCAAAAACATTAAAATATTAAAATCCCTAGTTCCTGGTTGGGGTGAGGGAGTTTTTTGGGGGTTTAATGTTGTTCGTATTATCTGACTCTTTGTGGTTGGAAGAACCCCCTCCTCTTCTCCCCTGATTCTTATGATGCACATTCATCTTCATCGGTATAGTGTGAATTTTTGAGTGAATACTCTCTCCATGTACATGGTTTCTATAACGACCCATACTTTACATACATTGTTAATACTTCAAAATTGAAGCACACTTATTACAACATATGACAAAACCACAAAGGACCGTATAGGTATAGTGTCTTTAGAAACTGGGAAACATAAACAACTGGTTCATAAATCTTCTACAGTGTCTCCCATTTATTTCATCATATCTTGGGTCCCTTTTAGCATATTCTACTTAATATCCATCTTCCTGACCTGGGGAAAAGAAAACATAAAAGGGTGAGCTCAAATGCTCAGCAAAGCAAATAAAGGAAATAAAAATCATATCATATCTTTTTGAAAATCAAAACCTGCAAAAGAGATCATAATATCTTAACATGGAATAAATCATAGAAGTGAAAATGAGATCCCCATAATCATAACATAAAACTTGAAACTTTGTGGCATGCACACATAATCATGGAAAATCATTTTTTGTTAGTCATGACTCATTGCCAAGACTATCTTAGTGGACAAAGTCCCTTTCTGAACCGAGTTCACTCCTCGTTTCAGTCCTGTATCACTGAACCGAAATAACCTTCCGTTCCAGCCATGTCTATCTCATGAGATATAAAATCTTTACCCAATGCATTGGAGGGAGATATAGGTCCCACCCATCTTATAATGAATCCTTTCTTATGTGTGCCACATAATCATAAATCATACATCATCACATAACCCATGTAATAAAAATGGAATTCTTAAACAACATGACATCATAAAACAATTCATATAAGATAAAGGAATTCATAAAAATGTTTCCATCACAACATAATCAAATCCATGTAATAATAGGGATAGAAACAGAACCCTTTTATTATCTTAGATGGAAAATAATTTTGATAAAATACTTGAACTTCATTCTTGAGGAAAATATCCTTTCTTCTTCAAAAACATTTTTTCCTTTCATAACATGTCATACAACTTTAAAATAAAAGAAGTTGATTAAAAATAAACTTGAAAACTTGTAAAGGAAGTTTCTTGGAAATAATTTTTTAAAAATCCATTCATGCCGTATAAGTTAAAAAAACATTCTTCGTACTTTTGTCGGAAAAGTCAAAAAAGTACCTCGTATGAAAAAAGATTCCTTTCATAGATATTACTAAAAACTCACCGAAGGGTAAAAATGGATTTAAACAATTGTAGGTGGATGGAAATAATATTACATATTGGTGAAACATGGATGTGGATGATAAATTACACCCCAGTAAATACTTATGAATAAACAATCTCGGATAAAAATGAGATTGTGATATTTCCCTTACCTTAGGTCCGATTTGCTTTATACGTGTCCGAAGCTCCTGTATAATGGTTTAAATAATGTTATTGACTTATTCCAGAATCATACATATTGATATGATATCATATATGGTCATATTATTAGCTTCTTGTTAGTAATATTTCATTGTTACTTGTTACTCGGGTCTTTATATCTTTTTGTTCTTATGCGTGTTTTGTTGAATAAATTCTTATTCTTATCTTTAGGTTATAGATAACTCATTTCCAGAATGGTATTAGTGTAGTATATAACATATTCATTCATTCAATTCATTTATATAACCATTATTAAATGAAGATCATGTAGAACGAGTCGCATCACATCGTGGAGACGGTATTCCGTACGTACGCACGAGTGATGATATTGTTCCTATGATCGTGGAATTGTATTGGAGTATATATATATATATATATTATTTCAGTATCAATATTACTTAATAATAATCATATATAGTTACTCATTACACCATTATACCCATCCTTGTAAGGTGATGGTGGAAAATAGATTACACCACGGCGTGGAGACGGTATTCCGTACGTACGCACGTGCGGTGATTTCATTTTTCCGTAGGATGGATAGAAGGTGAATTAGGGTTGTTTCATATTTATAATAACATATCAGTATGTAAGTAATACTGATGTTATTACTTTATCATGAAACAACTAAATAAGAAGAAGTTGAAGAAGAACGACATTGAAAAGATCGGTAATGGATATTACCTCTTCTTTGGGACGCCTCTTTGATTCCTCCACTTAAGGAACTATGATTGGTCTTTGGAGAAGACCAGGACATCTAGGATTATTCTAGGGAAGTGGAGAGGAGAAAATTTCAGGGGTTGGCCGAGCTTGAGTGCTCAAATTGGTGTGAGGAGGAGGGGGAGGAGGTGCCCTTTTATAAGGGAGGAGAGGGGCACCTTAGGAATATCTCAAAATATTATTTTATATTAAAGTCAAAATCGGTTTATAATGGTTCCAAAGTGTCTTATTTCGAAGCTAAAGTGGGGATGGGTCGAAATTCTATCAACCAATAGGATTTAGACAAGTTTAGGGTATTATTTTAACCTTATCAATTAGATTTAACTCTAAGTTAATTAATTTAACTTTTACCGTGTCTTTTTGTTTTCTTTCACTATATGGTTAATACACTTACTATAACATGCCAAACGAACCCCAAATTGTTTATTATTAATATATATATATCCTTATCTAAGTGATTTGGCCGAACCTTAGATTTTTAGGAATAAAATAACAATTAATAATATAATATTTGATTTAAAAACTATTTTGTGTCAATTTTGACACTATTTGATATATGATTTTTGTGAAAGTCATAACAGAATTATATGTTCGAACCAAGTTGATTAAATCAACACTAATATATCATAGTAACCTAGAAAATTAGTGGAATTCATAAAAAGTCTCAAATTACATTTATTTTGGTATTTATATTATCAATTATGTCAATATTTCATAAATAAGATAATTACTGCATCATCTTTGTGTCATAAATAAATTAAATTATTTGATGTCTACAAATTACAAATAAAATATCATCATGTAGGAAATATTTTTAGATTTCTAATGAATATTTATAGTCGAATTTATATTATGTATAACCCCATATTAAAAATGATTTACTTATTAAACTTTGATTTTAACTATTTTAACCCTTCTTTAAATAAATTAATAATAAATGTCCTAATCTAATCCAAGTGGGCCTTAATGGTCTTATTTTATTCCTAAGTTTGTTTTTGGTCGAATTACACTTTTCCAATAGAATTAGGACATGTGTTAGGGTAATATTAATATCATATTTACCCTTAGTTACCCTATTTACTATTAACCGCGGTAAAAAAAGTAAAAAGTTACTATTCACCAAAAATTTATTTTTATCTCATTGAACCACATTTTACTTACTGATATCAACCGTGTCTGTCGGATTTTCGAAATTCCATTCACAGAAGCGGTAAAATTAAGTTTTATGCAAAAATTCAGTTTTTAACCTACCACTTAGTGGTTTCACTATTCATCAAAAATTGAAAGTTTTCAGAAAAATACCAAAATTTCACCCTAGGCTAATTTCGATATTCTGAGTCCAAAAATGAAGTCCATTTTGAAAAATAAAATTTATAAAATTTCAAAAAGTGGTTATTACTATTCATAACGGCTAGTTTTAATAGCATATTGTTGTTTAGTGAAACTCGGTATTGCGTACGACGCAAGCTATCGAGGAAGGTCGTGATTGCGTGTAAAGAAAGCCAAGCAAGTGTTGTGTAGAAAAAGATTCCTTTGATGATTTATATAACATAAAAGTCTCGGGTGTTACATTCTACCCCCCTTAAAAAGAATTTCGCCCTCGAAATTCATCACTTTGCAACAAACAGATGAGGATACTTCTCCCTCATCATATCCTCAAGCTCACATGTAGCTTCTTCAAGTTGGTGGTTTCTCCATAAATCTTTCACCAAGCGAGTGGTCTTGTTTCGTAGGACTTTTTCGCTACGATCCAGAATCTCTATCGGCTGTTCTTCATAAGAAAGATCTTGCTCCAGCGGTACAACTTCTGAGCTGAGTACATGTGAAGGATCTGGTATGTACTTTCTCAGGAGAGATACATGGAACACATCGTGAACTTGAGAGAGATTCGGTGGAAGCGCCAATCGGTAAGCTACCTTCCCAACACGATCCAGTATTTCGAAAGCACCGATATTTCTAGGGCTCAACTTCCCCTTCATTCCAAATCTCATAACCCTCTTCCAGGGAGATATTCGTAAGAACACTTTATCACCCACTTCAAACTCTAGGTCTTTTCTTCGGTTGTCGGCATAACTTTTCTGTCGACTCTGAGCTGCTCTTATGTGTTGCTGAATAGATCTGACCTTTTCTGCCATTTCATCAACGAGATCAAGTCCTAATAGCTTTCTTTCCCCAACTTCATCCCACCAAGTTGGAGTCCTGCATTTCTTTCCATAGAGAGCTTCATAAGGAGCCATCTGAATACTGGAGTGAAAGCTATTATTATAAGAAAATTCCACCAAAGGTAGGTGTTGATCCCAACCTCCTTTGAAATCCATAGAGCAAGCTCTCAACATATCTTCTAGGGTTTGAATTGTTCTCTCAGACTGACCGTCTGTCTGGGGATGATAAGCAGTGCTGAAACTCAACTCTGTATCCAGAGTATGCTGAAGACTTCGCCAGAACTTCAAGGTAAATCTCGGATCTCGATCAGATATAATAGAAAGTGGTACTCCATGCAATCTTACCACTTCCTTTACATATATCCTGGCAAGCTGATCTAGAGAGAAATCCTCTCTAATAGCAATGAAGTGTGCAGACTTTGTAAGACGATCAACTATGACCGAGATAGCATTATTGCCTTTGGATGTTTTAGGAAGTCCTGTGACAAAGTCCATAGTGATGTTTTCCCATTTCCATTCGGGTATGGGTAATGGTTGTAACATCCCCTTAGACTTCTGTCTCTCAGCTTTAACTTGTTGACAAACCATGCATCGAGAGACATATTCAGCAACATCTCTTTTCATGCCATCCCACCAGAAGTACTCTTTCAGGTCCCTATACATCTTCGTGCTTCCAGGATGAATAGAGAATGATGAACTATGAGCCTCATCCAGCAGCTCATTCTTTAATTCGGGGATGGGAGGAACGCAAACCCGATTCCTGAACTTTATTATCCCATCACAATCAAGGTTGAATTCAGGAACATTTCTTACCTTCTTTTGTAACTCGACATCTTCTTTCTGTGCCTCTTTAATCTTCACATTTATAGATGGTTGAACATTCATTTGAGAAAGATAAGATTTTACCCCTTCCATTATAATTCCAAGATCCATCCTTTGTAAATCCATAAATATTGGATCTTTTGTGATCCTCATCATGGATAAACTAGAATGGTCTTGTCGACTTAATGCATCTGCCACCTTGTTTGCTTTCCCAGGGTGGTAATGGATTGAGCAGTCATAATCCTTAATCAGCTCCAACCATCTTCTTTTACGCATATTCAACTCCTTTTGTGTGAAAATATACTTTAAACTTTTATGATCAGTATAAATATCACACCTTTCACCATAAAGGTAATGCCTCCAAATCTTTAATGCAAAGATTACAGCAGCCAACTCCAAATCATGTGTTGGGTAATTTTTCTCATGGATTTTCAACTGTCGTGAGGCATAAGCTATCACTATATCATTTTGCATAAGAACACACCCCAATCCCTTCTTGGATGCATCACTGTAGATCACAAACCTTTCTCCACTACAAGGCAGTGTGAGCACAGGTGCACTGGATAACCTTCTTTTCAACTCCTTGAAATTCTCTTCACATTCCTCTGTCCAGACAAACTTAACTCCTTTCCGAGTCAACTTGGTGAGTGGATTAGATAATCGTGAAAAATCTTTTACAAAACGTCTATAATATCCATCCAAACCAAGAAAACTTCGGATCTCAGTTACTGTTGTTGGTCTTGACCATCTTTCGATAACCTCTGTTTTTGCTGGATCCACAGATATCCCCTCTTTTGAGATTATATGACCCAAAAATGCAACTTTTTGAAGCCAAAATTCACACTTGGTAAATTTGGCATAAAGCTTCTCCTTTCTCAGGGTCTTCAATATAATTCTCAAGTGATCTTCATGCTCTTCCTTGCTCTTTGAATAGACAAGAATATCGTCTATAAAGACTACCATAAATTGATCGAGATAGTCTCTAAAGACTCTATTCATTAGATCCATGAAGATAGCAGGGGCATTAGTAAGACCAAATGGCATCACTATAAATTCATAGTGTCCATACCTTGTACGGAAAGCCGTCTTTGGTATATCCTCCCTTTTGACCCTTAATTTATGATACCCTGAACGAAGATCAATCTTGGAAAATTATTGAGCTCCGCGTAGTTGGTCAAATAAGTCATCAATGCGTGGGAGAGGATATTTGTTCTTGATAGTGATCTTGTTAAGTTCTCGATAATCAATGCAGAGTCTCATTGATCCATCTTTCTTCTTAACAAATAGAACAGGTGCTCCCCAAGGTGACGCACTAGGGCGTATGAATCCCTTATCAAGATTCTCTTGGAGTTGCTTCTTCAATTCCTGCAACTCAATTGGGGCCATTCTATAAGGTGTCTTTGAAATAGGCAAAGCACCCGGTACGAGTTCTATTGAAAACTCAACTTCACGATTTGGTGGAAGACCCGGCAATTCCTCCGGAAAGACATCATCAAACTCCCGTACAATGGGCATATTCTTAATCGTGAGTTTCTCACCAACCATTTGAGATAAATAACCTTCATTTAGTGGAATCAATACCCATAAGATGGAAGAAATTTCCACTGGAAGGTTATGTTCATCCTTGCATTGATAGACGATCGTAGATTGATCTGGAGTATGAAATGTGACTTCCCTTCTTTGGCAATTGATATGAGCTCCATGTAGAGAAATCCAATCCATGCCAAGAATCACATCAAATTCCACTAAAGGAAGGATCACAAGATTTGCAGGAAGCACTTTCCCACAAACTTCGATCGGAGAATAATTATAAACTTTTGATGCGATTGATGTGCCATTAGGTGTTGTCACAGCTAACTCAACATCTAATTGTTGAGGTAATACGGTGATACCCTTAGAAAAGTCTTCAGAAATAAAAGAGTGGGTGGATCCAGAATCAAATAAAACATTTTCTACTTTAGAGTGGATGATAAGTGTACCTTTCACCACTTCGTTATCGTACTCCACATCGCTGATAGAAATTGCATGCGACTTTCCTTTGTCTTTAGCCTTAAGATTTTGTTGACGTCGACCATCATCATCAACCCTTGGATTTGGGCATTGATTGGCATAATGCCCCATCTCCTTGCACTTGAAACATTGAAGTGTAGTAGGTTCATTCTGTGTATCCCTTCCTTTGTTTGCATCATTAGACATCTTCTTCCCATTATCACGGCATTCAAATGCCCGATGACCTTCTTTTCCACATTTAAAACATTTACTTGTCCCTTTAAGACAACTCCCTCCATGTTTCTTTCCACACTTTGAGCATAAGGGAAAGTTCATCTTCTTTTCCGTGTGCTCTTTAGATTTTTCTTTGAATTCCATCTTCCTCTTCTTATCAAACCCATGTGACTGATGGGTTACTCCAATCTCCGTCTCGACTTTGAGAGCACATCGAACGATTTCCTCGTAGCTATTGAAGTCCCTTATGGCTAACGCCCTTCGAAGACTTGGTTTTAAGCCGC
This sequence comes from Viscum album, assembly GCA_963277665.1. NCBI lineage: Eukaryota > Viridiplantae > Streptophyta > Magnoliopsida > Santalales > Viscaceae > Viscum > Viscum album. The sequence goes on from OY728138.1 coordinate 561,084,368, forward strand.
TAAAGAATCGATCGATCTTACTCTCAGGTTGGATAATAATACCAGAAGCGTACCTTGCAAGTCTTGTAAAATTTGCTTCATAGGTACCAACAGATTCATCATCCCTTTGCTTCAGTTCAAGAAACTCTTTCTCCATCTTTGTTCGGAGAATACGAGGGAAGTACTTATTGAAAAATAAGTTCTTGAACTCGTCCCATTCCATAGACTCAATTTCATCCCTTTGCCTCGTATTCTTAACAAAATTCCACCCTTGATCAGCATCTCCTTCCAAACGATACACTGCTAGGATGACTTTGTCATGCTCAGAACATTGAAGAACTGAAAATATCTTTTAAGTAGTACTAATCCATTGTTCAACAACTAATGGATCAGTAGACCCACTGAAAGAAGGTGGACGCTGCCTCATGAAGGATTCAACAGAATGTTGCTCCCTCCTTTGCTCGTTTGGAAATCCTGCATGATTCATAGCTTGAGAAAGTTGTGTGAGCATGGCTACAAGATTTTGCATTCCAGCTCCCATATCGTTTGGTTGCTCAGGGGGACAATCATTGCATTGACCATCGCATTCCGCATTAACACGGTTCCTTCGGGTTCTAGCCATTGACTAAAACCAAGAAGAATAGTGTGAGCAACACTGATTATAATAGGAAACCACATAATTCAAGAATAAAATTTTCATGCTTAAGGTCTTATCCTAGTTTATTCATGGCCATTTCTAAGATTGTGTTCTATGCTTAGTCTTATCCTTAGGGTTCTTACTAAGGCTTTCACATCCTAGTTTCCAAAGGTTGACTATACCTTTCCTCTGATACCAACTATAACGACCCATACTTTACATACATTGTTAATACTTCAAAATTGAAGCACACTTATTACAACATATGACAAAACCACAAAGGACCGTATAGGTATATTGTCTTTAGAAACTGGGAAACATAAACAACTGGTTCATAAATCTTCTACAGTGTCTCCCATTTATTTCATCATATCTAGGGTCCCTTTTAGCATATTCTACTTAATATCCATCTTCCTGACCTGGGGAAAAGAAAACATAAAAGGGTGAGCTCAAATGCTCAGCAAGGCAAATAAAGGAAATAAAAATCATTTCATATCTTTTTGAAAATCAAAACATGCAAAAGAGATCATAATATCTTAACATGGAATAAATCATAGAAGTGAAAATGAGATCCCCATAATCATAACATAAAACTTGAAACTTTGTGGCATGCACACATAATCATGGAAAATCATTTCTTGTTAGTCATGACTCATTGCCAAGACTATCTTAGTGGACAAAGTCCCTTTCTGAACCGAGTTCACTCCTCGTTTCAGTCCTGTATCACTGAACCGAAATAACCTTCCGTTCCAGCCATGTCTATCTCATGAGATATAAAATCTTTACCCAATGCATTGGAGGGAGATATAGGTCCCACCCATCTTATAATTAATCCTTTCTTATGTGTGCCACATAATCATAAATCATACATCATCACATAACCCATGTAATAAAAATGGAATTCTTAAACAACATGACATCATAAAACAATTCATATAAGATAAAGGAATTCATAAAAATGTTTCCATCACAACATAATCAAATCCATGTATTAATAGGGATAGAAACAGAACCATTTTATTATCTTAGATGGAAAATAATTTTGATAAAATACTTGAACTTCATTCTTGAGGAAAATATCCTTTCTTCTTCAAAAACATTTTTTCCTTTCATAACATGTCATACAACTTTAAAATAAAAGAAGTTGATTAAAAATAAACTTGAAAACTTGTAAAGGAAGTTTCTTGGAAATAATTTTTTAAAAATCCATTCATGCCGTATAAGTTAAAAAAACATTCTTCGTACTTTTGTCGAAAAAGTCAAAAAAGTACCTCTTATGAAAAAAGATTCCTTTCATAGATATTACTAAAAACTCACCGGAGGGTAAAAATGGATTTAAACAATTGTAGGTGGGTGGAAATAATATTAAATATTGATGAAACATGGATGTGGATGATAAAATACACCCCAGTAAATACTTATGAATAAACAATCTCGGATAAAAATGAGATTGTGATATTTCCCTTACCTTAGGTCCGATTTGCTTTATACGTGTCCGAAGCTCCTGTATAATGGTTTAAATAATGTTATTGACTTATTCCAGAATCATACATATTGATATGATATCATATATGGTCATATTATAAGCTTCTTGTTAGTAATATTTCATTGTTACTTGTTACTCGGGTCTTTATATCTTTTTGTTCTTATGCGTGTTTTGTTGAATAAATTCTTATTATTATCTTTAGGTTATAGATAATTCATTTCCAGAATGGTATTAGTGTAGTATATACCATATTCATTCATTCAATTCATTTATATAACCATTATGAAATGAAGATCATGTAGAACGAGTCGCATCACATCGTGGAGACGGTATTCCGTACGTACGCACGAGTGATGATATCGTTCCTATGATCGTGGAATTGTATTGGAGTATATATATATATATATATTATTTCAGTATCAATATTACTTAATAATAATCATATATAGTTACTCATTACACCATTATACCCATCCTTGTAAGGTGATGGTGGAAAATAGATTACACCACGGCGTGGAGACGGTATTCCGTACGTACGCACGCGCGGTGATTTCATTTTTCCGTAGGATGGATAGAAGGTGAATTAGGGTTGTTTCATATTTATAATAACATATCAGTATGTATGTAATACTTATGTTATTACTTTATCATGAAACAACTAAATAAGAAGAAGTTGAAGAAGAACGAAATTGAAAAGATCGGTAATGGATATTACCTCTTCTTTGGGACGCCTCTTTGAATCCTCCACTTAAGAAACTAAGATTTGTCTTTGGAGAAGACCAGGACCTCTAAGATTATTCTAGGGAAGTGGAGAGGAGAAAATGGCAGGGTTTGGCCGAGCATGAGTGCTCAAATTGGTGTGAGGAGGAGGGGGAGGAGGTGCCCTTTTATAAGGGAGGAGAGGGGCACCTTAGGAATATCTCAAAATATTATTTTATATTAAAGTCAAAATCGGTTTATAATGGTTCCAAAGTTTCTTATTTCGAATCTAAAGTGGGGATGGGTCGAAATCCTATCAACCAATAGTATTTAGACAAGTTTAGGGTATTATTTTAACCTTATCAGTTAGATTTAACTCTAAGTTAATTAATTTAACTTTTACCGTGTCTTTTTGTTTTCTTTCACTATATGGTTAATACACTTACTATAACATGCCAAACGAACCCCAAATTGTTTATTATTAATATATATATATCCTTATCTAAGTCATTTGGCCGAACCTTAGATTTTTAGGAATAAAATAACAATTAATAATATAATATTTGATTTAAAAACTATTTTGTGTCAATTTTTACACTATTTGATATATGATTTTTGTGAAAGTCATAACAGAATTATATGTTCGAACCAAGTTGATTAAATCAACACTAATATATCATAGTAACCTAGAAAATTAGTGGAATTCATAAAAAGTCTCAAATTACATTTATTTTGGTATTTATATTATCAATTATGTCAATATTTCATTAATAAGATAATTACTGCATCATATTTGTGTCATAAATAAATTAAATTATTTAATGTCTACAAATTACAAATAGAATATCATCATGTAGGAAATCTTTTTATCTTTCTAATGAATGTTTATAGTCGAATTTATCTTATGTATAACCCCATATTAAAAATGATTTACTTATTAAACTTTGATTTTAACTATTTTAACCCTTCTTTAAATAAATTAATAATAAATGTCCTAATCTAATCCAAGTGGGCCTTAATGGTCTTATTTTATTCCTAAGTTTGTTTTTGGTCGAATTACACTTTTCCAATAGAATTAGGACATGTGTTAGGGTAATATTAATATCATATTTACCCTTAGTTACCCTATTTACTATTAACCGCGGTAAAAAAAGTAAAAAGTTACTATTCACCAAAAATTTATTTTTATCTCATTGAACCACATTTTACTTACTGATATCAACTGTGTCTATCGGATTTTCGAAATTCCATTCACAGAAGCGGTAAAATTAAGTTTTATGCAAAAATTCAATTTTTAACCTACCACTTAGTGGTTTCACTATTCATCAAAAATTGAAAGTTTTCAGAAAAATACCAAAATTTCACCCTAGGCTAATTTCGATATTCTGAGTCCAAAAATGAAGTCCATTTTGAAAAATAAAATTTATAAAATTTCAAAAAGTGGTTATTACTATTCATAACAGCTAGTTTTAATAGCATATTGTTGTTTAGTGAAACTCGGTATTGCGTACGACGCAAGCTATCGAGGAAGGTCGTGATTGCGTGTAAAGCAAGCCAAGCAAGTGTTGTGTAGAAAAAGATTCCTTTGATGATTTATATAACATAAAAGTCTCGGGTGTTACAGTTTCCCAGGGTTTTGATCTATATGGGATTCATGTTTTGGTTAACCATTACTAGGTGACCTTCTAAGAGAGAAAGTGTTTTTGTTGGTGAGAATTTTTACACCCAAACCATATTTTTCATTTGTTTTTTTATTTCTAGATATCATATTATTTGGTGGAAAATCAGGTTGAGTATCGAACAAAGGTCCTTGTGTTTTAGTGGTATTTGTTTTCTATTAAACCAAATCAAAGTAATGATGAAAGATATTGGGAAAAGTGACATGTTGTGGAGTTTGTGACACCTAGACTTCCATTAATTTGTGTTTAAAACATTTAGGGATCAATGGGTGGACTTCTCTAGGGGTTTGGCTGTAATTTGAGGGTTTTCTACCAATTTTTGTGGTCTCATGGTTTGAGAATGGATTTCCCAAACTGTGCGACCTAACCCTATAAAGTTTCAAATGTTTTCATGTATCCTTAACACAGTTTGCGCAAGATTTACAATACCATGCAGCCAAACCATGCATCCAATTACGGGATTAATAAATTTTTACCTAGAGATCTATTTTAAGTGATTCCACCTCTAACATTCCACCCTACCAATTGGGAATCGACTAGAGTTTCCTCCCCCTTCATTTTCCTTGTTTTTGACCACATTAGGGTGATTTCCCACCAATGGTCAGTGGTTCTTCATCAAATCTTTCCCATTTATCCTCTCCAATTCCTCCTCTCTCATTTAACTTCTATATCGTGGCTTAGTTCTTTTTTTAATAACCCTAGGGTATTGATTGAAAGATTTTGGATTTTTTTTCTTGTGTCTGGGATGTGTTAATTGTTTGTAATACTCGAATCTTATTCTCATAATATTATTTTCCCATAAACATATGGATGACAAAGGCATTTCTATCTTTTTCCTTTCCATAACACTCCATGACTGCTTGAGTGTTATTATTTAATTTTTAAAATTCTTTCTCACCTCTAATATATCAATGGGTTGATACAAATAGTGATTTCATATTGGTAGAATTAACAAAAAATAGTTTTTTAATTGGATTTATGTTAAATGAATAGGTTTATCGCACCTAGTGTTATTGTTTAAAATTTCATTGTTCTTTTGAAGATAAATTGGGGATTTTTGTGTAATGTTATCCTTGATTATGTTGTAATGGTTATTTATTATTTGTGAACATGAATTATTGTGCATGGTTTGGTAATGTTTTAGATTTTAAATGTGTTATAATGTTTTAAAAAGGGTTTCATGATTATAATGTGATTTTTTATGTTCCCTAAATAGTTTTTATGGTCGGATGTGGTTTTAAAAAAAATGGTGGGATTTTTTGGAAAAATATTTTTGGTGGTCCTCTTAGATGGTTGTTGTATCATCAGATGTTGGAACATCCATGGGTGCACTAGGTTTACACATGTTTGTGCCCTCAAATTAAGATGGTGCTATAAATCATTGTACCTTAAAATATTTGTTTCCTAAATTATTCTTGTTTTGTAAATATTGTCATACTCTTTATGGGGTTAATAAATGTTGCTTAAAATAATTTCTCATGGGGGTATTCCCATTTTGATTTTGGTGTGTGTGCTTAGGAAAATGATTTTCTAAAGTAGTCATTTGGAATTTCAAACCTGAAGATGGTTTTTGAAATGATTGAGAAATATTATGGTTTATGTATTTGGGTGTGTGAACATAAAGGCCCATTGGGCATGTTTTTAGAGTTTCATGTTTTTTCAAACATGTGGAAATTCTGGTTTAGAAAATTCAAGGGATTTTCGTGTTCCTCATGGTTTGAGAATTGATTTGTAAATTTTTCTAAGTTCATATGATTTAAAGAAAGGGTTTTTGATGTGCAACTGGTGGTTTATGAAATTTGATGTTTGGTTTTGTTGATGAATTGATAATGTGGTATCATGTGATGAGTGAATCATGATTGATCATAAAAAGGGATACCAGTGTATCTAGGTGGTTGTACATATACTAGTATCCTAGTTATCCGGATTGATTTTGACCTTATTTCATGTACCATGTTTGTTGATGAAAAAACTAACTAATCTATGATGATGTTGTTGTTGGGTAACACTAGGTTATGAATGATTCTCAGCTTATCTTAATGAGAATAGATATTATTTATGGTTACTTTTCACTAGGATATAGAGTACCAGGGGCCCAAAACCAACAAGGGCTTTGGGGTGTTCCAATGACTAGTTCTAAATTATTATACTGATCCTCCCGTCGGTATTTGATAGCTTGGGTTTGTAATTTTAATAGTGAATATAATTGAAGTGTCGTTAATTGAATTATTTTTTCACTTAATTTGGTTCCATTAAATGTTGTTACTAATATTGTTTGGTTTCAGTTTTTGTTATAAAATGGTAGTTTTCTTGAAAAAATTGCTGGAGCCTTGTGTCAACCATTAGAATGGTAAAGTTGTGATTGTTTAATAAAATGTAAAATATATATTTTTATAATTTTATCTCAATGTTTTGTTAATGGACTCTTTTAGGAAAATAAAATAGTTGGACTCTATGGTTATTTCCTACTGAGCTGTTACCCCAGATATTACCTATACCACTCATTGTTTGTAGACCCGAGCTGTTTTATAGGTTTAGAATTTATTCGTCTTTCCTTGAATATGTGATTGTGGTTGGAGGGGGGTGGGTATTGTCGATGGAGGTGAAAAATATGTTTCATGGAGATAAATTTAGATTTATCTAGTTCTAGTTTTTTTGTAGTTCAGTTTTTCTTGTTTTAATCTTTAGTCTATTTAGTAGTATATTGTATCTGATCTACTGTTCATTTTTAATGTTATGTTGTGGGTTGTTTTTGAATAATAATTTTTATTTTTTCATCTATTTTATCTTGGTTATGGGGATTAAATCATTCCCACTCGATTTATATATGATGGTGGCACAAGTTTACATCTAGTGGGGACTAGGAACGCCCTTCGGGTAATGCCCCGGATCGGCTAGGGTGACCCATTCAAGGTCGACCCAGGTTGGTTCATGAATAATGGTGTCAAGGAGGTGACTTATATATTTGGGGTGTCCGGTAGATAGAGATTAGGATTTTCGAGGATCAAGAGGTAGGGTACGGGTAGGTTCCTAATTGCCACCACCTGTGATGAGACAAGTGTTACCACGGGTAATTTGAGTTTTGAGTATCTTGTATTTGTTATGGATTTAGGGATGAAAATAGAGGTCACTTGGGGTAACTTTGTGACATCACATGGAGTAGTGAACCATGGGTAACCTAGGTTCCCAGTTCAAGCTTCCCTAAGTGTTATGGATTACCTGGGTCATGGAGCACTACAATGTCTCCAACTTAGGAATAGACCCTAGTTCCTCATTCCGGTGGTTTGAATTCAGTCAAGATTCATTTAGTTCTTGGTTGATGTGAGTAATAATTTAAAATGAAATTGGTTTTTGGAAATGGAAAATGATTTCATTCAAAGGATTTTCAAATTGGCCTAATGTGTTTTAAAGAAAAGTGTTTTGGATTGAAATTTGGAAATTGGTTGGGTTTTGAAGAGGTTATGAAATGTGTGAACCCTGGCACTCCTTATGAATGATCACATATGAGATAGTTTAGTGTAGGTTGGAACTTGTGTGTTGATGATTTAAATAGATGTGGATGGGAACATATTTTTTGTTTCATAGGATACCATGGGTGGGTGATTAAAATCAAAGGCATGAAATTGTTTTTTAAATGTGAATATTAATGTAATAAAATGATTTTCAAAATAAGTTTTTTAGAATGTGGATTTTGTTTTGTGAAAAGTTTGTTTCAGTATTTGGAAAGTGGCCTTGGAAAAATTATGTTTTTAATTTTAAATGAAATTATTTTTTTTTGAAAGGTGATTTTGGTTGTGGTTATATTCGTTTGGTTAGTGAGCCTTTTGTTTGGGCTTGAGATGTTCCTTATGAATGTGCTTCAGATAGATGTTGGGTATTAATTGGGTTTCATTGTATTGTTGTTAATATGTTTCCCAAAAAGGTCCCCTAAATTTTAAATGAGTCCTACTATTTTTTTATTATTTTCAATTGTCTCATGTCCATCAAATTGATAAGGGATCATTAGAGGCATTATATTGTTTTTAAGGTAGTAGAACATGTCTTTGGGTTGTTGGGAACACCTAAGGTTAAAGTACATGTTTTCATAGTTTTGTTTGAGGGTACACTTTTTGACTAATGGAGGTTGATTTTCATCTTGTCATATCCCACAAAAAGGAGTTGTGATTGAGTGATACTCATCCCAGACTATGAGGCAGGATGTGCTTCACCCATTAGAGCCTTAGCCATAGGGCTTGTGGTAAAGCCCACGCACAGTGTGGGGGTTACTAAAGGTGATATAAACCATGTTCTAGTATTTTTCTTGTTTGTTCAGAATGATATATTTAAAGATTAATTGTTCTTTATTTCTTGTAGTTGTATGTTCATCATTTGGTTGTAAAGTTGTGATGGACTAGTTCTTTTGTAACCCAAATGGTCGAGACTAGGTGAATGTTTCCTTCAGAATTTTTTGATCCTCTTTTGAGTGTATATTTCTTCTGTATAGGTCAGTCTCTGTTTTAAATTTCATCCGTTCTCGTTTGGAGATACTTTGTTTTTGTAAAATTGATGTATTCTGGGTTTCGTTTTTGTGGGAGGTTCCATGTTTCAATTGTAGTAATGTACAACATGTATATGGAATTTCAGATGGTGTCATGGTTAAAATTTTTAAATTTTGGTTGTTTCAGGTGAATTTGTATCATGTCCATGATTGTAACTTGGTTATAGGAATCATTGAACCTTATCAAGTAAACAGTGTGGATTGGTTTCATTTTTTGATAGAGTCTTTATCACGGTTGTCACACAGTATTGAGGAAATTCGGCCAGGTTTTGTGGGGTACCCCTTCATTCAATTATATCTGGCAAGGTTTACGAAATGATGGGTAAACCATGCAGTCAAACCATACATGAATCCCAGAAATGTTAAAATACATAAATCATTAGTTCTTGTAAGTGGTGAGAGAGTTGTTTGGGTATTTAATGTTGTTCTTATTAGCAAATTATTTATGTTGGGGAGAACCCCCTCTTGTTCTCCCCTCATTCTTGTGATGTGGTTTCATCTTGATCGGTCGGGTGTGACTTGTGGAGTTAATTTTTACCCAGAGTCCACGGCATCCCTTGGTTTTGATTGGGTATGGATTCAAGTTTTGGTTAAACTTTGGATGGTTGACTTTATGGGAGGAAGAAAGTGTTTTTGGTGTGGATTATTGTCACGCCCTGATAATGATTTTAATTTTCTTTGTTTTATATCTCAATATAGAATCTTATTTTTGATGATGGGGTTGACTATCAAAAATAATTCCTTGTGTTTTTCTTGTATTTGTTTTATTAAACCAAATCATAATTATGGTGAAAGGTATTGTGAGAATGTGACGTGTTGGGGAGTTTGTGACACCCAGAGTGCCACTACACAGTGTTTAAAAAAGTTAGGGATCATTTGGTTAACTTCCCTTGTGTCTAGGGTGTAATTGGAGGGTCTTTGGCTAGTTTTTGTGATCCCATGGTTTGAGAACATTTTTACAAGATGATGAAACCTAACCCTGCATAGTTTTAGAGGTTTTCCATTATCCCTCAAATGGTTTTCACACGGTTTACAACCCCGTGTGGAAAAACTGTGCATCAAATTATAGGACAAATAATATTTTACCTATAGATCTGTTTTATGTTATTACACCTAAAAATGATACAATGCTAGTTGGGAATAAACGAAAGGGTCCTCCCCATACTTTCTACTTCGGTTTGGACCATTTTAGGGAGATTTTCCACCAAATGTTAGTGGTTATTTGTCATATCGTCCCCATTTCTCTTCTCCTCTCCCCCCACTCACATTTAATTTCTCTTTTTGGCTTGGTTCTTATTTCCTCGAACCCTAGAGTTAGGGTTGGATGATTTTGGTTAGTTTTCATAAGGTGTGGGTGTGTGGATTGTATGTAAGACTCGATTCTTCCTATCCTTTGAGTTTTGTCCCATCCACACATGGTTAATGTAAGAGTTTCCAAAATTTTCCATTTCAGAACACTCCACATTTTCTGGTGTGTTTTAATGTAATTTTTAAATGTCCTGAAAAAATCTACTATATCTATTTATTTATGTGAATGGTGATTTTTTGATGGTAAAATTTACTAAAAATAGGTTTTCAATGTGATTTCTGTGATGTTCCTAGGTTTATAGAACCTAGTGTTACTGTTTAAAATTCCATTAATAATTAAAATTTAAAGTGGGGGTTTTTTATGAAATGTTAGTCATGATTATGGTGTGGTTTTTATTTATTTTTGGTGAACAAGATTTGGTGTGTATGGATTTGTAATGTCTTTTCTTGTTAAATGTGTTATATTTTGTAAAAAACGTTTTCTTGGTTATAAGGGTATTTTTTTCATTCCATAAATAGTGTGGATGGTCAAATGTAGTTTTATCTTTGTGTGGTGTCTAATTTTGGTTTAAAATAGAATCTCATGGATTTATACCTCGTGTGATTTTCTTGGGTGTGTTTTAGATAATGTTTGTCTTAAAGAGTGATTACGAATTTCACACTTGAAGATGGTTTTTAAAATGGTTTGCAAATTTTTTGATAAATGTATATTGGTGTGTAAACATAAAGGCCCATTTGGCATGTTTTTAGAGTGGCATGTTTTTCAAAAAAATTGGAAAAGTCATGTTTAGAAAATTATTGGGGAATTGTGTTCTTCATGGTTTTTGAAGTGATTTGTAATTTTTTTTATGTGAATAAGTTTTCAAGAATGTGTTTGGGATATACAAGTGGTGGGTTATGAAATGTGATTCTTTGTTTGGTTGATTAATTGTATTAGTGGAATCATGTGATGAGTGAAACATGATTTGGTACAAAAAATGGAAACCTGGGTATCTGAGAGGGAAGTCGTGTACTAGTATGCTAGTGATATGGAGTGGTTATGTCCATGTTTCACCAAGAATTTTTTACGATGAAAACACTATGTAAACTATGATGAAGATGATGTTGGGGTCCACTAGCTTATGGATGATTATTCTACTAGAGGATCGTGTTAATTAGAACATATATTTATTATGGTTACTTTTCACCAAGATACTGAGTATGTAAGCCCCACGACTAACTAGTGCCTAGGGGTGTTCTTGATACTAGTGCTCAAAAATTACATTGAACATCCCATACGCATATGGTAGGTTGGGTAGGAAATGTTAAAAGTGATTTTTAATTAATGTTGAATTCATTGAAAAAAAATTTCTTTAAAATATTTTCCATTGAAAATTGTTACTAGTATTCTGTTTTTTGATTTTTTGTTATAAAATTGTAGTTTTCATGAAAAATTGGACTGTGCTGTGTGTCGACCATTAAAATGGAAATGTTTTTATTTTTCAGTAAAATGTAAAAAATATATTTTTATAATTTTATTTAAAACTAGGTTTAATGGACTGTTTTGGTAAAGGAATCACTTGGACTCTCTGGTGATTGCCTACTAAGTTGTTTGCTCCCACGCTACCTATACCACTCAGTGTCAGTGTAACTGAGTTGTTTTCCAGGTATAGAATTTGTTCATGTTTTCTAGATCATCTTCTCATGGTTGGATTAGGTTTGGTCTTGTGGTTTGTGGTTTCCAAGATGTCAAATAAAGATATCTGTTGCATAGTCTACTTTCAGTTTGTTCTCAGTTTATTTTTTCTTATTTTAGTCTTTATTATGTTTAGTGTCATATTTTATCTGGATCATCTATTTATTTATTTATGTTAATCAATATGTTATTTTTTCATGATAATATTGATTAGATTGTTTATTTGATCCTAGTTATGGGGATGAAAATTTTCCCACTTGATTTATATCTGATGTCTAACACTAGTTGCCAGCCCATGGGGATTGGGAATGCCCTTCGGGTCATTCTACAGATCGTCTTAGGTGAAAAGTTCAGGTTTGACCTAGGTTGGTTCACGAAAATTGTATAAATTAGGAGGATTTTAAATTTTAGATGTCTGTTAGATCGAGATTAGGATTATCGAGTCTTAGGAGGTATGTTGATGGTCAGTTCTTGATCACGAACGCCTGTGAAAAGACCTATATTACCTGGGGTACTCTAGGTTTGGAGTCTCTTATCATTGTTTTGGATTAGGGGATGACAATAGAGGTGACACAGTGTCATTTTTTCACCTCACATGGAGTAGTGACCCATGTGGATCCCAGGTGCCTCATTCAAGGTCCGATTAGTGTTATGCCTTACCTATGGCATGACCCACTACCATGCCTCCATGTCAGGAATAGACACTATTTCCAAATTCCGGTGGTTTGGGTTGAGTCATGTCTAATTATTCTCTTGGTTTATGTGATTAATCTTTTAAAATGAAATAAATTTGTGAAAATGAAAAGTGATAACTTTCAATTGGTTATGAAATTGGTGTAATTGTTTGTAATGAAAAGTGATTTGGATTGATATTTGGTAAATTGTTGGGATTTTTTTAGGTAAAGAAAGGTTTAACTCCTGGTACTCCTTATAAATGTTTTCATATGTGATAGTTTTTATGAAGACGTGTAGGATGGAACTTGTTTTTTATATGATATTTGTTGTTGTGGGTGGGAAAAATGTGATGGTTCATAAGATTTCCTGGGTGGGTGAACTAAATAAAAGGCATGGACTCGTTGTTTCTTAATTTAATTAGAATGTTAAAAACATTATTATTTAAATGGGATTTTGTTTTAAAATGTGGATTTTGTTTTGTGAAACGTGGGTTTTGGTATATGGAATTTGTCCTTGGAAGAAGGCAGTTTTGAATTTTAAATCAATTTAATGTTTTTGGAAAGGCGATTTTAGTTGTGTTTATATATTTATGGATTGTGATGCCTTTGTTTTGGTTTTACATATTCATTATGAATGCACTTATAATTTACTTTTGGTTTTAATTTGTTTTCATTGTGTGGTTTTGAATATTCATCCTAAAATGGTTCATAATATTATCAACTATTCTTACCCAATTTTTAATTATTCTTATTTGTCTCATGTCCTTTTATTTAATAGAGGTCCGTTAGGGGAAGTGAAGTGTTTTGAAGGTATAAGATCATGTAATTTGGTATTTGGGAACTCATGTGGTTGTTAAATACCCTATTTTCTTGGGTTTGTTTGATGGTCCACTTTTTGTACAAAAGGAAGATAATTTTCGTATCCTCACATCCCTTGAAAAGGAGTTGTTATTTTGAGATGCCCATGCCTGTCTATGAGGTAGAAGATGCTTCTGCAATCAGAGCCCCATCCACATGTCTTGGGGTGAAGCTTGCATGTAGTCATAGGATTATAAAGGTGAGTGAAACCTTATTTCAGATTACTTCTTGAGTATTAGGATGGAGATATTTATTGTTTCATTGTTCTTGAATTCTTTTTGTTGTATGTTTATTTATTCATTGAAAAGTTAGGATAGACATGTTGTTTTGTAACCCAGGTTATTGAGACTATCTGAATGTGACCTTCTGAATTTTTCGTTCCCTATTTTAGTGTGTCTTGCCATTGCGAAGGTTGTACACATTTTTATCTTTCAGAAGTGCTTGTTTGAATATGCATGAGTTTTTTAAAATTGATGTATTGTGGGTTTGGTTAGTGTGGAATGTTCCTTATTTCGATTACAGTCATCTCCAGCATGTACAAGGAATTTCGGGTGGAGTCCTAGTTAAAATTTTTAAATTTTGGATGTTTAAGGTGAAATTTTATCCGGTTCATGATTTTAACAAAGTTATTGAGAACTATGAACCTTGTCTAGGTAACCATGTGGCAGGGTGACCTTTGTGGATACATGCAATGGAACGGTTGGCACACAGTTTAGAAACCCTATCGCCAAGCTGTGTGGGGTACCCATTCTATCTAACAAATTGAGAATGGTTGTTGGATAGTCTGGTAAACCATGCAGAAAAACCATTTGAGGTGCCGATAAAGATTTAAATTTTAAAATCCCTAGTTCTTGGTTCAAGTGAGGTAGTTTAGGGGGATTAAATTTGGTCCATATTAGCATAGTATTTTTTGTATGGAGAACCCCTCTCATGTTCTTCCCTCATTATTGTGATTTGGTTTCATATTGATTGATTTTTTGTGACTTGTGGATTTAATAGTCACCCTGATTTAATGTTTTCCCATGGTTTTGATCAGGCGTGGATTCATGTTTTGGTTATACTTCATCTGGGTGTCTTTTTAGAGGAGAAATTGTTTGTTTTGGGGAGAATTGTCACACAAAGACCATAGTTTTCATTTGTTTTTGTTTATTTTATTATATTGGATATTGTGGTTGAGGTTCGAGTTGAGTGACCAACAACATTCCTTTTGTTTTGTTGGTATTTTTTCATCTAACCAAAATTGTTGTTATGGTGAACGGTATTGGGGGGAATGTGACATGTTGGGGAGATTGTAACACCCAGAGTGACACTACATTGTGTTTAAGACATTTAGGGATCATTGGGATTACATACCTTGTTCATGGGGTGAAATTTGATTTTTTTTCAATAATTTTCGGTTCTATGATTTGATCACAGTTTTCACAAACTGTGCAACCTAACCCTACAAATGTTTTTGATGTTTTTCAGTCACCCTCGCACAGGTGGCACACATTTTACAGAACCACGAAACCATTTAAGGTCCTAATAACATATGATCTAGAGATCCCTTTTACGTGATTCAAACACCAAAATGATTCCCTACTAGATGTACATCGACAAAATGTTCCTCCCCTTCATAATTCATCACTTTGGACCACTTTTGGGGAAATTACCCACCAAAGGTCAGTGGTTCTTCATCAAATCTTCCACATTTATCTTCTCCTCTTCCCCCTCCCTCATTTCATTTCTATCACTTGGCTAGGTTATTGTTTTTCCAAAACCTAGGGTTAAGGATGGATGATTTTGGGTTGTATCCAAGTGGACAGGGTGTGTGTATTTTTCATGAGACTCGATTATTCTTCTCCGTAGAGTTTTCCCCATCCGTGCTTGGTTGAGATAGGCATTCCAAAATCAAAACGTTTCGAAACACTCTTTGAGAACTTGTGGGTTTTAATTTAATTTTTTAATGTATTTATCACCTTAAATAAATATATGGAATTAGGAAAATTGTGATTTTTGGTTTGAATAATTTACTAAAAATAGTGGTTTCAATGGTATTTGTGTGGACTTATATGGATTATATCTCCTAGGGTTATTATTTAAAATGACATTGTTCTTTTAATTTCTACGTGTGGGTTTTTATGAAATGTTCTCCATGATTAGTGTGTGATGGTTAATTTTTTTAACATGATTCGATGTGTATGGTTGGGTAATGGTTTAGCTTGTTAAATGTGTTAAATTTTTTTAAAAAGTGGTTCATGGTTATGAAGGGATTGTTTTACATTCCCTAAATAGTGTAAATGATCAGATGTGGTTTTAAATAAAATGGTGTGTTTTTTGGAAAAGATTTTTGGGATTCCACTTGGATGTTTATTGTACAGTCAAATTTTGGCACATCCATGGGTGCACTACGTTTACCCATGGTTGTTCCCTCAAATGAATAAGGTTCAATAAATCGGTGTTTCTTAAAATATGGGTTTCCTAAATGATGATTATTTTATAAATAATGTTGCATCTTTTTTGTGGTTTATTAATGGGGTTTAAAATGAAATCTCATGGGGGTATGACTATTTGGATTTTGGTGTGTAGGTTTTGGAAAATGTTTGACATAAGTAGTCATTTATAATTTCAATCTTGAAGATGGTTTTAGAAATGATTTTGAAATATTTTGGAAAATGTATTTGGGTGTGTGAACATAAAAGATTGTTTGTAATGTTTTTAGAGTTGCAGTTTTTTCCTAAAATGTGGAATGGCTTGTTTATAAATTTCTTGGGGAAGTGGTGTTCTTCATTGTTTTAAAAGTGGTTTGTACAGGTTTTCAAGTGCATATGTTTTCAGGAAAGGGTTTTTTATGTGGAAGTAGTGGTTTATGATATGTGATGATTGGATTAGTTGAAGAATTGTGTAATTGTTATCATGTGATATGTGAAACATTATTTAGAATAAAAATGGAAACCTATGTATCTAGGTTGGAAGACTTTTACTAGTATTATAGTGATCTAGAGTGGTTTCATCCCTATTTCAAGTAGTATGTTTGACAATAAAAATGCTAAATAATCTATGATGGCCATGAGGTTGGGGAACACTAGGCTATAGATGATTCTAATATGAGTGGATTCTATTTATGAGAAATGATATTTATTATGGTTACATTTCATTGAGATATGGAGTACCTTGGTCCCACAACTAATTAGTGCCTAGATGTGTTCCTATGACTGGTGCTCAATTTTTGCACCTCCTCTCGACATATGATAGGTTGGGTTGGTGATTTTACAAGCAATTTTCAATTGAAGTGGTATTATTTGAAACTATTTTCATTTTAAATTTGTTCTATTAAAAATCGTTACAAGTATTATGTGGTTTGGAGTTTTGTTATAAAATGGTATTTTCCTAGAAAAATGGATGGTGGCATGTGTCATCCATTAAAATGAGGAAGTAGTGATGGTTAATAAAATGTGAAAAATACATTTTTATAATTGTTTTTAAAACTAGTGTTAATGAACTATTTTGGGAAACAAAACACTTGTAATAAGTTGTTATTTCCTACTAAGATGTTACCTCACACCCTACCTATACCACTTAGGGTAAGTAGACCAAAGCTGTTTTATAGGTTTATCATTTTTCAGGTTTCCTGGTTCAGGTGCTTGTGGATGGAAAGGGTTTGGTCAGGTTCATGGAGGTGTCCAAGATGTCACATGGAGATAGTGGTAGCTTAGTCCAATTTCAATATGTTCTCAATTTTTTTTATATTTTTATTCTTCGGTATGTTTAGTTGCATACTGTATCTGGATCAACTGTTTATTTATTTATATTCAGATGTGGGTTGTTGTTGCGTGCTCATTTTTATTAGTCTATTTATTTAATCCTGGTTATGGGCCTGAAATAATTCCCACTCGATTAATATTTGATGTCCGATAATACTTTCCATCCTGTGGGGATCAGGAGCACCCTTCATGTTAGGTCACCTATCAGCTCGGGTGACTGGTTTAAGGTCAACCTGAGTTGGTTTGTGACAACTACAGCTAATAAATCTTGAACTTCTAGCTGCCACTACTATGACTAGATATCTTATAAGAACAAAACCATTTAAAGAGATAAATTAAGTTAGTTTATCCCTTTTTATCAATTTCACATTATGATAAATAATTATTTTACCATTAATTATCCAATATAATCTCCACATTACATTACATTTGCTTCAATACATCGTGACATTCCCTGCACGAATAACTAAACCATGTATATAATTCTTAAAAATTATATCCTCAGCATTTGAACCCTAAAATCTCAAACCCCATGGGTAAACATTAATTCAATAATTTATTAACAGCATTATCCCTTTTCTATAATTCCCAGGCATTCTCAAAAATCCATCTAAGGTAATAAAAACTGGGTTCTCAGCATGGTGAGTAGCTAAACAACCTTTCAAATCTTTTCCACCTATAATAAGAGTGTAGACCAATCAATCCATGAAAAGCTTAACATGGAATGAATGTGACATACCTCACACATCATCACCTCATTTGGAAAGTGGATATGCAAGAAAATCTATCTCAAGCAGTGGAGAAATTAACATATATAAAAAATCAGAAGATTTAACAACATCTAATTTTATATCAACAGGTAACCCCATCATCAACCCATTCCATCATCCCCGATGTCATCCCCGACATCCACATGCATAAACTGATGCATCTTTCCACTCTAGGGATCAATTTCTACCACCAATACTCGGCCCCAATGCACCCCCATACAAAAATATCCCTCCAGACTCATCCAACCCAAGCTCACACCACAACACAAGCAGTAGGAAACAAACAAAATAACAACTTTTCTATTGGTCTTAAATAAGGCATTTAACCATCCCATTCAATGAGAACTCACAGTTCCAAATAATAATGTGCATGTCCATTAAAATTAAAATGGTAAATCAGAATCCTTCAAGGAATTATCATTATTGTGCAACTGACCCTTATTCCACATTGAATCAACTTATTTTATTAAACATGCATAACTACATATATTTTATTTAACTCCAAGAACAACTACAAGAACCAGATTCATTAAATATGCCTCTTTATATTTTTATTAATAATTTATAATTAATCTCAGATTTATGTTATTTTTAAATTTCCATTATTAACTAAATGCTAAAAAATGAAATCATAGTTATCACATGATCTAGCAATAAATATACAATAACATCGTTAAGCAATTGATAAAAATTCATTAATCCAGTTCAAGTATTTTTTATGTCAATTTAATTTTGATGTAGTGGATAAAACATGATAACTCTACTACTACATGTAAAATAATATTGAATCCACATTTCTTCTCCCTCTAAGGGATTATGATGTCCAATGCATGAGAATGGGCCAACACAACAGATCATGATCACCTCTCCCTCAACGACTGCATCCACCCAAGGTCACCGCGACAGAACTGCATCAACCAACTCCCATGAAACGTTCATTAAAAATATTGAGATCAAATAGTGTAACATATAAATGAGAACAGGAGGAAACAGATCGAGGGAAATATTAGAATGGAAGGATAACATACTTTATATAAATGACAAATCGACACATCTTAGTTTCCCCGAGACTGGGGGTGAGAACGATTATGAAAAACTCTAGGGAAACATGATTAGGATACCACACCAAAATCACATCTCTCCTCATGAAAAAAGGTAATGTGTGCCTCATAATAAGGGGAAGTATAATAATAAAATTAAGGGAAGGACCTCAGCTTAAAAGGATCAGATCTAAGACTCACGGAATGTGAAACGGTTGAATTTACCATAATGCCGGATGTCAACAACCCACATGTTCTAAGAAAGTAGAAAACCAGAAGAATCATAGGGATTTAATGATAGGATATATGGGCTTTGAAACAGACATAAATACTTTAAAATGGCAATTTGAATTCATTTTGTATTAATGAAAACATCAAATGGGGTGACTATAAGAAGTGGCAAACATTGTTCATCAATTGATCTAGAAACACTATAGAACCTATCAAGAGATGATATAAAAACAGATGACCTACCAAAATAAGAATTATTGATAGGGCCTACCGATGGGAACTACCGACATGACCTACCGATAGATGTCCTAATGACATGACCTAGAAACAGACGACCTATCGACCAAAGTCATACTGATAATAGCTACCGACAAACAACCAACTAACATGACCTACAATCATACTACCTATAGAAAGGACCTACTGACATACTACCTATCAACAAGACCTTCAGATAGATGACCTACCGATAGGACCAACCAAAAGATGACCAATCGAGGACACTATTCGCATAATTAGAAACAGTATTCAGAGAACAGTATATTTTGAAAAGTGTTGGGAATAGGTCACCATGACATCCCAAAACACCTCAAACCCCAGATTTCAGCAATTTATTGGACCATAGAGGTCCAAGACATTAAATTAGATACCTCTCAAAATAATCTCATCCTCAAGATTCAAAATCAAACCTATAATGGGAATAGAAAATGGATCTAAACAACCACCCTTTGAGATACATATTACTGATATTTCAACCAAATGATCTCAACCACTTCATCAAGAAATAACATG
This sequence comes from Viscum album, assembly GCA_963277665.1. Lineage (NCBI taxonomy): Eukaryota > Viridiplantae > Streptophyta > Magnoliopsida > Santalales > Viscaceae > Viscum > Viscum album. The sequence goes on from OY728138.1 coordinate 561,104,476, forward strand.
AAACCATGAAAATACTACAACGATCTCCTAACTACTATCATGGGGTAGATACCTCCCAAATTGGGCTAGACACAACAAGAAGTAAGAGAATCCATCTCATAAAAATGAAATGTCTATAACCCCATGATTAGCATCGTTACATGTAAAGAGATAAGAATCAAACAAATTTGGTTACTAAGCTTGTATATGTAAATGATATTCTTATGTAATCACCTTCACACCAATGTCCAACCACCAGAAAATAACCTAGGGGATATCATGCCCATGAAACACCTTCAATTTGTGGGACTAGATCTCGACATGTCCTTCCTCAATCGTCACAACATCATCAACATCGATATTTCCCCGATCGATGATGTGAGAGTCATCCTAATGATATAGAACCAGCTGAAACATGTGAAAAACATCATGTATCATCTTCATATATGTGAGAGGATCTATCCAATACAACCAAACTAAAACAAGTGCCAACACCTCTAAAGTAACTACAAATATGGTAGATTTATTACTCCAATTACAATAACTTCATAGCCCATGACGTGGAGTAACTTTTGCAATCACATGATCAAAAACATCAATCTATAGTTGTCTCCTCTAATGATATGAATAGGATTTCTGACTTTCATGTGCTACCTTCATCCTCTCACGAATCACTTGAACAATCTATGTCAAGTTATGTACATGCTCCATCATGGGAATGGCTGACCCTCAAACCCAAGTCCTACCCAACAGAGAATGGAATGGTCATCCATACAAGGCTTCAAATGGCCCTATACCAATGGTATAGTGGAAGCTATTATTTTTGGTGAACTATACTAAGGATAAATTCCTCATCCCTGAACCACCAAAATACCGAACACAAGTGCGCAATATGTCTTCAAGAGCCTGGATGGTCCACTCTGTCTGAACATCCATATGTCAATGAAAAGTGTTAAGGCATAGTTGAGAACCAAATGTATGCTGGAGACCACTCCACACAATTGAAGTAAAATGTGGATATCGATAAGAAATGATCATCTTAGGGACCTTGTGGAGGCTCACCACCACCTCTAGATAATTCCTTCATAAAACCTCAACTGAACACGCCTCCCTGATTACTATGAAGTTGTATGATTTCATCTAATGATCCATAACTAACCATATAGAATCATTACTTACATGATCTCAAGATAAACCAATAACAATTTCTACTGATATTTCCTCCCACATCCATTGAGTAATATCTAAAAACTCATGAAAATCAACGGGAATACGATCTTTAACCTTCAAATTCTTGCAGAACAAACATCAAGACACATACTCTACAACTGTATGCTTCAACCCATGCCACAAAAAATGATTCCTCGAATCTTTGTATAAATTTGGTACACTAGGATGTACATCTATACGAGAACTATGAAACTCTATGTGAACCATCTCATACTTCTAAAAGGGAATTAAAATCATTCATTGAAAAAAACCCAATGTTGTTTATCCTCAGACTGACAATCATGGTCGCCCTCGAAACAAATCACTCTCTCTAGACCTCTACCTAAAGGTCCCCAAACTGATAATCTTCCACCTTTGTTACCAATTATGATTGCACCATCATCTAAAAATGACCACCTCTACACCCAACATCTCTTGTATCAATATGTAATGTGGATGTTCTTCCACTACTCTATAGGAATCACCTGATCCACACACTACATCACTATGAAACATATTGTTCAATACATAGGCCACAAAATTACACATACCAGGTCTATACAATATTTAAAAGTCATCATACTATATGAAATACAGTCGTCGACACTATTTCAAGTTCAAGTCATACTGTCGGAAAACATACCTCGGGATTTTATGATTGGTGGAGACCATGATGCGCTCTTTCATGAGTTAATCTCTCTACAGCATCATGGAAAACAAAACTAATTTGAAATCATGATTATGGGTGGAATAGTTATGCTCATGGGTCATAACATCTTACAACCATAATAAATGACAAATCTCTACTGCATCAGAACAAATCCTAACCAAAGAAATGAATAATCACATAAAACATTAAAATTTTTCCATTCTACTAGGAGAAAAATAACATTAGCAGTGACCAAATTATCCTTCAGATATTTGAAATATTTCTAATATTGAATAGTCTATTTGAACGAATGATCTTTTTTCGACAACACTATTAGAGGAGTCACAACCCCTGAGAAATCGTCTACGAACCTCCTATAATAGCCTACAAGACAGAAAAAACATTACACCTATTCCACTTTCTTAGGGGACGTCAAAAAGAAAAATTAATCTCTCTTCTATAGACAATAAATTAATACCTACTAGGAAAAAATATTATCAATGAAACAGACTTATCGAGCCCAATACTCACACTTTGATAACTTCCCAACTAGCTGTTGTCGTTGAAGAACTCCCAAAATGGCAAGTAGATGCTCTACATTCTCCTCCTGAGACACGGATTTCCCAAGGATTTCGTTTATGAAGACCACCAAAAACATATCAAAGAACATACAATACATTTATTTCATCATCCCCATGAAGAAAAAAAGAGTATTTTTCACCCTGAACATCATCAAAATGAGATTTTAATGCCCATGACGACTACAAAAATCTGTCTTCTTGATATCCCTATCCTCCACAATCATCTGAAGATATCTGGATTGTAATTCGATATTAAAGAACCAACATGAACACTTTATTTAATGGAATAAATCATTAATCCGTAGAAGAGGAAATAGATTCATCATTTTCACATTGTTCATGAAATGATAATCTATACACACCTACAAACAACCACAATAGTTTTCACTATAAAACTTGTGTGTCACACTGTGACACTCTCGGCTTAAAAGAATCCATTATAATAGACCATCATGTTATATTTGTAGCTCCGGAAAATCAAAACTCTCCATCCTATATGTATACATCGGTAAAGGATACGCTCCAGGCTATAACATGATCTTGAAATCGATCTCTTTTCAAGAAGGTAACGCTATAACTTCTTCAATAAATACATCAGGATACTATTCCTTGACCCTAGGAATCACCAAATTATGATCCTCCGACAAACATAGCATCAGATATTCCATCCGGAATGTATATAATGGAACACACCTACAAAATATTTGTGGGTCTCTCTCGCCAACCAACACTATTGGATCTCCATCTGCATCAAAGAACCCTACCTGCATCCTCATGAAATCCATGATATCCTAGATTGAATAAAACCAATCCATGATGAGGATGACATCATATGGTTGTATCCATAAACATTAAAAATATTCACAAATATTTTACTTCCCTAGTAGTAGCTCATAGTATCTACAATCTTAAAACAAGGCAGCTCGACCTCCAACTAGTATAGTCAATGCCAATGGAACTGGAAGCCTCTTTGCATAAAGTCTCCAGACATAGAAAAAGGTAGGTGATATGAAGGAGTTTATTGTTCCTAAATAAAACAAGGGATACACCGATGTAGAAAACAATAAAAGGATACCATGAATGAGGTCTAGTTATCCCAAAATTCGCAACACTAAAGCATGGAGATGACCACGACCAGATCCATGGCGTCTCTAAACCTGATGAAAACCACCACCATGGATGATCTCTACTCCCTAAGGACGAGGAGAATCTCGGGGATATCCTATGCCTACCCACATCTTCTCTCTGTTAATCCTATTCTAGTGTAACATGCTTCTACTACCTCATCTTAAAGTGCCTCATCAGATGAACATAAAACGGAACACCTAGTGAATGCTGGCTTTTCAGAATGGCCAGGCACTCTCACTATGGATTATCTATTCTTAAATAAGAAAAACAAGTGTATGATCCCCTGTTAAAGGCTTGAGATACACTACCCTGAGAGAAACATGATACTGAGGGCTGATACCTACCGTTAGCAAAACAAAAACACTACTTTCCTAAAAATTGAGGACCCCAAACTACAACTCTCCTTTGTGAGAAATCATGAAAACTACCCTCTAGTGATGATCTAGATCTGGATAACATCATATTGATGACCTCTAACATTTCTAGCACCCCAATATAATTATTTAGCATAAATGGGCTGACCTGGCCCTAGATATCGGGATGCAATGCCTCTTAAAAATTCCTCACATGAGACTCCTCATCTAGAAAAAGGTCTGACGAATATCATAAATGCTTCTTGAAACAAGTTCCAAACTCACACACACGTGAGCTCCCCTAATAAATGGTAATAATCTCTTAGCGACCAAGCTCTATCATGGGATATGAAAGAAACTAAAATTTGAACCTGTCTCAAAACCCCTCCAATGAGATAGATGTCTCTTCACAATAACCTAGGAACATGATCCACAACATCCTTGTTGATCCATGAAATTTTATCACATCCAATTGAACCCATTTTTTCATCTGAGAAAAAATTGATTTGGAATCTTTCACAACATACTATAACTAGTCTTTCCTGGATACATAAAAAATGGAGCCCTTGTATATCTATAGACATAGGTGCAGAAACTCTATGACTGCCCTCCTTTATGTGTCATCATTTTCAAACTCAACTATACGGAGATCGGCTGGAAAAACCATATGAACATCTTATATTCTAACATGAAAAAGACGTTAACCTAGATCCATAACTACAAAATAACAAATAGTCAGATATCTTACACCTGGAATACTGAACACTCAAAATTAATTAATTAATTTTTTTCTTTTATTAATTTTAGGTTATCTTCTCAGAAGTTCTACCCACTCAAACACGTGAACAAAGAATAATGATGCAATATCCTTTCCTAGGAATCACCCCTGCAATATGTATCACCTTGTTTATTATCCACAATAAACATAAAGGTCATGCATCTGATCACAGGAGGACTACATACACATGTCTTAGCTGTACTCCCATGTTTAGAGTGCCTGATAAACATATATTTAGTTGCTTCCCTACCAACACATGAAACATCACATGAACCAAAATCCATACTCAATCAAATCCCTCAACCATACCTCTCATACCAGTACACCATGAACCCCTCCCCACAAAGTGTACCCCACCTAGAATTGAAATGTGAGAAGAGAGAATTGTTTCCTGATTCTGGCATCTTCAAGGCCTCATGTTGGCGACTAGAACTGAGGATATATTAAACACACAAATGGGAGGCATTACCCTATTAAAGAACGCATGTAAAAGGGATAGATAAAAGACACCAACTAACTCCATCTCAGACCACAATGTAATAGAAATACAATGTACACATATATAATGTCACATAAGAACTTCTACAACTAAAAGGTAAAACTGTACGTACCAATAAAAAGTAAAAAAGGAAGTGTCCACAAAGCCTGGAAATCTCTTACAAACCCAATCCTATATTTACCAGCCCTATCTCCAACTTGATCAATGTGACCATAAAAATAGTATATATATACATACGCTACGTATAACAGTATACCCAATTTGATCCTCCCTAGAGCCTCTTGTGAAAATGTATAGAAATCATGCTAAAACATAATGAACAAAAATAGAAACTAACATGTCACACATACATGTATATTATGTTCCAAGACACTCTATGGATATTCTTAACAAGTTTTACAAAAAATAGAATATAATCTGATAGTGAATATTGAGGGTACCCCACTATAACTTCCCCACGAGTTTTCCATTTTCTATTACATCACACGTCTTGAGCTTGTCTCCCAAAAAGTATTTCCCACTTACACCTAGGAAAATCACCACAAAATTAACCTCATGAAATACAATCCCCATTTCCACACAATACAAGTTATAGGGTAGTATACAGGATCCACTACAACAGACATAAGATGTATCAAATGTCCTGTCTTATACCCCAATCCACTGCAACAAATACATTGAGTAAGGATCCTCAAGCCATCATAAACAAGACATGTTAAAACTATAGTATCACAAAGGAAACTCTGACTAGAATATATGTTTGTGAATATCCTGAAGACATTACAACCCTCTACACACATATATGGGGATAACTAACCAAAACAGCTACCAGCCCGAGTAACAACCAAGAGTAGAGATAAAGGGAAAATGAGATAGTCATCCATCCATCCTCCCATCAGAATGTTTGGGAAAACACTCCCCCAAGGATCAAAATATATGCGGTGTATGTTTTTCTAACTGATTGGGTGTATTAGAATATAAAATCACATAATGTTCAAAATGTAATATAGCTCACAACCACAATATGGGAATAACCTATTCTTATATTCAACCACATCTAATGTCTCTCCAACTCCTAACTACCACTGCTAAGACTATATATCATTTAAGCTCCCAACCATCTAATGAGATACAATAGGTTATTTTATCAATTTTTATCATTTCCTCATTATAGTAATTAATTATTTAACAAATAATTAGCCATTATCATCTCAAAACTACATTTCATTATCATAACAACAATGTTCCACTCCTTCCATGTATAATCAATCAAAAGTCATATTTCAATTAATTTGTAATCTCGTGATTGCATCCTTGTAAACCACAACCCCATGTGTTAACATTTATTGAAAAATTTATTAATAAAATTATCATTATTCTATAATTCACAAGAATTATATAAAATCATTTAATGATACCAAACACGGGGGCCCAAAAGGGTGTTTAGGTGAACCATCCGTGGTGCCTTTTCCAACTATAGCAAGAGTGTAGACTCATCCATCCTCCAGAATCATAACCTGAAAACCTTGTGGCTTGCCTCATGTGTCTTTTACTCTTTTGGAATGGGGTAAGACAGACCATATGAATCTAGAAGTGGGGAAATTAAAAAAAATCAAAAAACACCATATTCACAAACAATGACTTTCAAATTAATGAGTAATCTCATCTTAACCCTCTTCAATCATACCTAGTGTTCTACCCTACACCCACACGCATAAACCAATGCATCTTTCTACTCTATGACTCAATTTTTTCCACCACCACTTGCCCTCCCTACCACCAAAAAACATAACATCCCTATAGCCTCAACTATCCCAGGCTCCCACCATAATAGAAGAAGCAGAAAATAAACAACATAGAAACTGGGATCTTAGCCCTAATAAAGGAAATCATCCTTAATACACAATGAGCAGTCATAGTTCCAAAACATAACATTCTTGTCCATTAAAAAAATAGTGTAACTCAGAACCCTTTAGTGCATTATTTTTTCTCACCAACATTCCATTCATTCATATTGAATTAACCAATTAAATTAATCAAGCATAACTTCATCCATTTGATTATTCACCATTCACATAAATAGAACCATATTCATTAAACATGCTTCTTAATCTTGGGCCACTTAACATATAATTAATACCAAATATACATTATTTACAAATTTCCATCATTAAGTATATGCTAAATATGAATATGATAGATATCACATGATCTAGAAATCAAGAGGTAATAACATCTCTAAGTAATTGATACAAATTATATAATCTAGTACATGTATTTTTTGTGTCTATTTCATTGAGATCTAGTGGATAAAACATGATAGCTATAAAACTACATGTAAAATAATATATAAGTCATGAATCACTTACTCATATGGTTTTCAGTGTTCTTTGAATGAGAATGGGCCAACACAATGGATCACGATCACCTCTCCTACAATGACTGCATCCACCCAAGGATTCCAGAATATAAACCCATCAACCAACAACCAAGAAATCTCTATTAGAAACATTGATTTCACATTCTATATCCTATACATAAGATTGTGTGTAAAAAAGTCGAGAATCCTAGAAGAAAGGATGTATAACATACATTATATTGAAGAATGATCGACACTTCCTAGTTGTACCCAGACTGGGGGTGCACATGTAGGTGGAAGAACTCCAGGGGAAATGTGGTCCATGGTACAGACCAAAATCGTAGGTCTCATTGAAAAGTAAATGTTCTGGGATCCTCATAGTAAGAGGAAGGAGAATAAAAAAATGAAGGGAAGGCACGTAGTTTAAAATGTTTTGATTCGAGACTCGCATAATTCGAAACTTTTGAATTTCTATTAAACTATAATCCCAAAAACCCATGCATTTTGACCAATTAAAAACATTGGGACCCTTAGGGATTTAACGATAATACTTATGGGATTTTAATCATCCTTAAATACCAAAAATTGAGGATTTGAATGAATTTTACATCAAAGAAAAATTCAAATGGTTGAATGTTTAAAAATATGGAAACATTGTTCAAATACTAATCTAGAAAAACTATATCACCATATTATTGATGACCTACCGACTGATGATATACCTATAAATAACCTACCGATTGATGAACAAGCAAATTATGTATAGAAAGATGACATAAAGACCGGACATACAAACTGAAGACCTACTGATAGGACCTAATGATATGTCCTACTGACCGTCAACCTACAGACAAGACCTGCTGAATGAAAACCAACTGACAGGACATACCGAAAGATGACATAATGATAGGTTATGCGGATAGAAAACCAACTAATTACACTATTCACAAAACTGAAAACCCTAATAACATAACTAGAGAGTAGGAAAAGTATAAGGAATAAGTCTCCTTGTCCTACAAAAGAACATAAAAATATAGATTTCAGAAAATGAATCTACTTGAGAGGATGGTGACATTACATATGAAGTAATCCAAATTACATTGTGGGACTTTTTGTATCGTGATGTCCTGGTAGTTATTCATCTCATATTTTTATGATGTAATGTTTTAGATTTTTTCACATTTCCTATGTGAGGATTATCATGATATATCATGACCGATTTTTTATTCCCCTTTCATTCCCCATTGATATTCCAATTGTAAAACATCTTTTATCTTATTCCATTATTATCCCCTTATAGTTATTTATAGCTCATATATTTATTATATATGTACCCATGTTATCCCATGCAGTTTTAATATTCATGGAATATTATGATCATGATAAAGAATATTTCAATAATGATGATGTATTTCTTATTTTAATTTGTTATGTAATGTACCTAATTCGGAAATACATTATACTTTTCGATCATCCAAGTTGTATTCAATGTAATTCTATATAATAAATAATTTATTAATGTTAACTAATGTGTAGGTTTTTTATACATTACATATATAATAATAATAAATCAAGATCATATTGTCATCAAAAAATAGGATAACAGTTAAAATTTCATTTTGGATATGTATGAATTGATTAAACATAAATTTTAATGATGTAGTGGTCAATATGAATCATTTTTTGTGTTCTCTATATTAATGTTTCATATTAGTTTAAAACAGGTGACATTTCCAAAACTAAGAAAAAGAACTAGGATTGTTTTCAAATATTCACAGAAAGATCCATAATTAATTTGTGAGGCATAGGAGGCCAATTTACATCAATATTCCAAATTTTGTAACTAGTATGAATTAAAGATCTATTTTTCAATATAGAATATCTCTTTTAATTTTTAATGTACATCACACTTCAAAAACTCAAGAAAATGAGGTCTCGTTGTTTGCAAAAAATAATAAAAAACATAAATAATTACTTCTTGATATAATGTTATGGAAAATCTATCAATCTGATAGAGGTGGTGATTGGTATGACTTTAAGTGAATGTTTTCCATTTCAAATTGAATTTTTTTCCAAAATATAAGCCACATTCCCAAAAATGAGCAAAAACAATTATATTGTCTTGATTCAATATCAAAATGATCCATAACAAATTTGGATGTGTAGGAATCAACAACACCTCAATTTTAAATATTATTATTCTAATATGACTAGATGTTTATGTTTTATTTTAAAAGTGGTTTTTCATTTGAAAATATTTTTGAAATAAAAAAACTGAGAAAAATTTCATAAAATTTTTAAATTAAGAAAATGTTACTTATGTTATTTTTGATGTGTAGGAATTTACCACACATCATACTAGAACATGAGGTTTCTTAAATGACATGAAGTGCATGTTTTAAATATTAAAGTATCATTTAAGGCTAAAATGTGTGTCTTATATTGAAAATCAAGCAAATGATTCTAGATTATTTTCAAAATTTATTAAATGAATTAATAAATAATTAATGATGTGTAGTAATAAATGAAATTTAAATCCAACAAATGATGGGTTCACTCTGACCCAATGTCTGTGTTTTCAATAAAAAAATTTCTTTTATTTAAAAAAATTTCACATATCCAAATAGAGAAATAGAGAATATATAATTTAAAACCTTAGAAAAATTATCCAATTTTTGTTTATAGTATATATGAATCTATTGTTCCATAATTTGAAATATGATATAGAATGTGTGACTCAAAGTGATTGTCTTCAATATAAAAGTTCCATTATAGTTTGAAATATGTGTTACATATCCAAAACATAGAAAACAATATCATATTATTTTCCAAATTTAGAAAAACTACTCATAATTCATTTTTTATAATTTTTAATTTATCATATGCCTATATTGAACATGACTCGGAAGGGGTGACTCAAAGAGTGTGTTTTCAGTTTAAAATTTAAAATTTAGTTAAAAACAAACACCATATACTCAAAACAATGAAAATTATGTCAGATGATTTTTATATTTTTTAACAATGATCTATAACACATTTTTGATGTCTAGAAATAAGCATCAACTTAATACAAGAAATAGTGTGCCCAGTATGAAACGTAGTTTATTTTTTTATATTAAAATAGAAATTTTAGTTCAAAACACATGTGACATTAGAAAAAAAAATGAAAATAAATTAGTAATATTTTAAAAATTTTGGATTATTATCCATAATTCATTTTTTTCTGACGAAATTCACTGCCTCTTAATCTGACACACAATTTTTTTTGTATGAATCAAATTATGTGTTTTCAATATTGAAGTTCTATCTAATTATAAAATCCATGACCCATAACCAAAAATATGAAAATAATCGAGGATTGTTTTCAAAATTTAGGATAAAATTATAATTAATTTTAGACGTGTTGGAGTTGACCACCCATAAATATGATACACAATGTGGTCATTATGATTTGAAGTACATATTCTCAATATAGGAGTTTCATTTTATTTTATAATACATAACATAGCCAAAACCGATAAATATATATCATATTTATCAAAACATTAGAAAAATGATCTATAATTCCTTTTTGGAAAGTAATAATTTATAATCCATAAATCTAACATAACATTTGGGAATTATGACTCAAATTATGTTTATCATTATAAATTTTCCTTTTTATGTTCAAATGTATGTCACATAGCCAAAACTAAGAAAACAATATCATATTTTTTTTCAATCATTTGTAAAATGGCCCCTAATTCATTATCGATTTGAAGAAATCAACCACAAGTCAATCATACACAAGATTTTATTGGTATGAAATGTAGACCATGAATTCAATATAAAAGTGTAATTATAGTTTAAAATAAGTAACACATAGCCAAAACCAATAAAACGATATCATATTATTTTCAAACATTTGGATTGTGACCCATAATCCCTTTTTGACATGAATGAATCGATTTCATTTCAATCTGACACACAATTTGGTTGGTTTGACTCAAAGTGTTTGATTTTATTACAAAAAGAGTTCTGTTACTTTCCAATTCATATAAAATTTTCAAAACTAATGAAATGAGAACTGATCGATTTCAAACAAAAGGAAACATTTCATATATCATTTGTAACATTTATGAATTGACAACTATTCAGTTTGATGCATTTTGTTTATCGTCTAGCTTGAAGTGCGTGTTTTCAATATAAAATGTTCATTTAGTTTAAAACATATCACACATAACCCAAAATGATGAAATAAAATTTTATTGTTTTTAAACTGAAGTTAAACATTCTACATATCATTTTTCACATGAATTAATTGAATTCACATCAATCTGACGCACGATTTTATGATAATTTCATTAATATATAACATAAATTACAATATAATTTATTGTATGTTGATTATATAAATTAGAAATTATAATTTGTTTATTTATTATTTACTGTTACTAAAAAAATTGGTTTTAATGAAGGGAAAATTATTTATATAGAGTTTGATATTTGGACAAATATAGATATAAAAGTAATGATTTCATTTATTGTTTGTATGTTTTTTGGGTTAATTATAGATATAAAATCAATGATAATTTTTATGTAAATTTTTATTTGAAATTATAGTTAAATATTATAATTTTATTTTAATATTATTTTCAATTTTTATGTATTTATGTATTCTACAATTATGATTGAGTTTGATATTATAGGTTTTCTGCTTACTTGGAGCAACTTCATGGCCTTTATTAGTCTTATTAAAAGTGAAAAAAATGTTTCCCATTATGAGAATTAGTAAAAGCACTGTTAAAGGGATCCTTTTAGAATTTTAGTAAAATAAATGATAAAAATACATTTATCGGTGCAATTTTATGCACTGAGAAATTTTACATTTTTTAGTGATATAAAATGAACTAATAAAGGATCACTATATTTGTGCATGTGTAATCATTATTGAAAGATCCATTTATGATAAAAAAAATAAAAAGATAATAAAGGGGTAATTTCTATCACTTTTTATAAGGCTGATAAAGGTGGCATTTAATATGTATATTTCTATCAATGATAAAGACAATATTCTTTTAACATCAAATATAATGTATTCACTTTTTTGGCTAGAAAAGAAATTTTTGAGCGATTTTAAAAACCTCCTCTATAGTACTGATTACTAATTAAATAGTATAATGGGATATTATGTAACTAGTGATAAAAATAATAATACTTCATAGAGAAATAAAATTGATAGTATTTTAATTAAAATTATAATTAATGACAACTAACTGAATAAATATAAATATGTCAGATTGAGATAGTTATCATTTTGTGAAACTAAATTTATGTCACAAATATGAAACTTCTAAATCTACCCATTACCACACATTATAATTGTTTTTATTTTTATTATATAGTTTTAGTTTTTTAATTTATTTTTATAGTTTTTATAATTTTTTTAAAATCACGTTAAAAAATCACTCACCAAAACAATCATTAAATGTGAAATTATTAGTGTATCTACATTATCTCTTTGGATTGACCCTTCTTTCTTCTCATACAATATTTAGTTGGTTAATTAATTCCAAAATTTGGTGTTCCATGACAACACATATCAATATTATTCGAGAAGATAATAGAGATTTATTTTGAACATATGGTGCTAAATGGGTTTTATATTCAATTATTATGATCTCAAAATTTATAATTTCTTGTAAAAATGGATATTTATTGATTCTGAATGACCAAGAGTCACATAAAAAATTCTCTAAGTTTAGTTCATCTCAAAATATTATAGATGAATCCATTCTATTAAATTTTGTATGGAAATTTCTATTCATTCCCTTTTTTAGACTCATATATGTATGTGAGGGAAATATAAAAAAATTGATGTGACATAGAGCTATAATAATTAAACATAGGAGAAATCAAAAACTAATAGTCTCTCAATAGTAGAAAAAATTTGATCATGAGTAACTTATATTTTAAAATATGTTGATATACCTCAACCATTGACTATCTGCAAATGGAATCACTATTTTTGGTATACAATGTAGAACTCATATTACATGCCTAGTTACATTGGTGAATTATATCATGCCACTATTTTTATTCATGAAGAAAGAATAAATTATGTTTTATATACTTATATGAGTTCCAAGAAAACCTGGTAATTATATAGATGATTTTTGATATTTTTAACAAAGATAAAAAAAATTAGTGGGATTCGGGTGATATGTTGTGTGATTCTTATAGAAATTGAGATATATAATTGAGAGCCATAATATACAGGATGATAAATTAATTTCATTCTTAATTAATTTTTTTAGGATATAATAATAAATTAATAATATGTTTTCCCATTTATGATGATGATATAGACTCAGTAAGGACAAAACATTCCTCAAAGACTATGTTTCTTTATAATCATAAATTTTTACCCTAGTGACATTAATGAAAATCATAGGTGACATCATTTGATATGAATTCCGAAAATTCTACAACATTTTCTCTACTAATAGATGATCAATAGTGTTAGCTTGTAATTAAAAAATTTACTATTTTTGGTAATCCTTTTTTCTAAAAATCATATGCAACTGGATATAAAAAAAGACCAGCTTGTTTAAATTATCGTACTATAATTTTTTGTACATTACTATTTGGATTTATTAAGATTGGAATGATTAACATGGGGATACGTGAAGAGTTGGTACAAGTGAAATGAAAAATTAAGGCTTTTCTTCCTCAAATTTCTTACACTCTTTCTGAGAAAGAGATTTATTGGTTTTTCATCTTCTAAAAGGATGTTATGTCACTCGAAGCGTGTTGTTAAATATCAATGATAATGTGTCTATGACTAATTTTATGTTAAATTGTTAAAATCACATGAATTTAATGCTTTTATAAAATATTGAATGTTTATTAGTCTACATTGAATTGTACCTAAAAATATTTAAAACATAGTAAGAAATATTTCATTCATTTTTATAGTTACATGAAGTAATATTATATTCTATATAAGGTTTTGAAATATGTAAATGGATATTGTGGGAATATTAACTGAATTAGTGAAGTTTCTTCCACTATTATTTAGTTTTATAATGGTTCACTTGATTGTTAGTTGGTTAGAGAGATCATATTTTCTTATCTAATACATTATTGATGCTTATAACCCATTCAACGGTATATGAATATTTTTAATGTGTATTTAAAAAATAAAATTTTTATAGATGGTTTTATTATAGAGGGATATATTTTTGAGGAATTAATTGAATATTATACCGACTATTTCTATGATATGGGTAATATTAGGAACATAAATTCAAATTGAAAAGGTAAACAAGTGGATTAAGGGATTTCATAAGGAGAATTTGTCATAATTACAAATATAGACTAGGGGAAGGATGACATTTTATGTTTTGGGTAATTTTTAATGGCTAAATAATATTTTGAGGCCTATAATGTAGTTATTAGTTATTGAATCAATCATGAAATGAAAATTAGATATCTATTACCCATATTTAAAAGTAATAAGATGGTTTCAATGAAATATTTTTTAATATTTATCTTATAATATAAATTTAATTTTACCAATTATATGGATTGTGAAGGGCCCAAGTGTGCATGTATTATCAAAAAATGGTAATGTAATTAATTGTTATATTCTCTATATAAAATTAGTATTTTAACAATTAACCATTAAAAATAGCATATTTATGTAATGGTTGATGTGAATCATATATCTAGTCCTAAGGAAAAAATCAAATTTATGTGAATATTTCATTATTGGGTATCATCGAACGATTATAGGTGCTGGATTGTACAATATTCAATGTACTGATTTTTAAATGAAAATGTGTTGAAAACTGGAGTGAAATCACAATCAATGAATCCAGATTTTTTAAAACTGATTTTAGTAAGGAATAGTAAAGGATGAACATTTCATAATGGAATTATATGTTCAATTATTTTATGTTCTAGATATTACAAATAGAAACTGATCAATTATACTATTTGTAGATAATTCCATTGTAGTGTTTAATTTTAATTCCATTAAAGATGTCCAATTCACAATGATTCCACATATATTTCATGGTGGCAGTAATGTAGATTGGGGCTTGTATATAATTTGGGACCAAAATTATTATATCTATATACTATATAGAAGGGCCAAATCATAGGAACCGTTGAAGAAAAAGATGATTTCAATGAACAAGTTAATTGTTTTTAAATTTACAAGGTTTTCACCTATAATATTATTTGATCAATACTATGTTTAAGTAACATTATTTAAATTTTTAAATACTTGGGTAGATAATGGCCTCCTAGCAAGTTAAAACTGCTGAAATGTGATAAGTTAAACATCTTGTGGTTGGAAATAGAATGCATCATCTTAGATAGATAGTAATTAAAAAATTATTAATATGGGAATAAATACAATAAAAAATATATTTATATTTAATGAATCTTACCATCTAAATTCAGTCCACTTTTCATTAGCCACATTGGTGCCACCCCATAAATGTTCATTCCAATTGATGAGAAAAACATAACATAACGTCATTCATACATTAAAGAAACAAATTTGGAAATTCATTCGGGTAACATTATGTCATAAATTTTCTAATTTACTAATACTGAAATTAATAAAACATTGGTTTAATCTCCATTATCTCTGGTAAGGTATATTTAGATTAGGTGATAATCGAAAAAGATTTGAATTAATGGTCATTGGAAAGGATCATAAAGGCATTCATACAATTCTTATGATGTATTATCCAATGGATGTTGAAGGGAAATAAAACCCCCAACCACAATCTCTATATAAAAATATGATAAACTATAAAACATGGAATTAATTCATTATCCCTCATGGAGAGGAATCATTTCTGATACATCTTAATTTGAAATATTTTACTCGATATTATGTGTATCGATCACATCCATTTACAATTTTTTTTAAAAATATTTAATAAGTTTTGAAAATAAAAAGTATTCTTGAAAAATAAAATACCCCTATAATAATTCATGGATGGGTTATTATTCATATTATAAAATGATAAGTATTTTAAATTAATAGAAATAATCCTATGTTATACAAAAGATAAAATTATTTATATTCATCTATTTATATTAATATTTATAAATTAGAATCAAAGCACAATACAACCCATATTACATACTATAAGAATAGTCTCATGAAAATAAATTAGAAAAAAAACTAGATGAAAACATGTATGAACTATGGTAATAATGTGTACGTATGAAATGATAAAACCTTATTTTTCTGTAAATTAGTATTATAAAATAAAGACTACTTATTGTCTATATTTTTTATCTGGATTACACAAAATATTGGTCATCATATGTACCCAAAAAAAATTATAATTCCAATGGATTTAATATTTTTATAATAGTATTTCCACTTTTGAGATGTCAATTTCATAGTGCCGCATTGAAAAAATATTTTGGGAAATAAATGCATTTCAAGATATAGATAAAAAATAGAGGACATATAGGTTGAAATGAATTCTCAAAAATAAAATCATATTAATTAGAATATATTAATTGAAATGATTATGGGAGGTGATAAAGGAGAAGATAAAACACACAAATAACCACTGTATTAAGACCCACCCCCCGTATATGAGTCTAGTAATTCCAGTCAAATGATTTCCTTAACCAAGGTAATAAATTTTTTCGTAATGATTTTTGCTAATTCTGAAAGGGATAAATAATGATACCATTATTGTACTCAAATTATATATGGTGAAATTGATTCTATTTTATATTTCTTAGCACCCACCAATAACAAAGTTTTGAGGGGTACAATCATTAATTTTTAATGAGATATTTTACACAAACAGAAAAAATTCATTTGATCACCTAAGAGTTGGGATTCATGTATACCACAATCTAACTACCTAGCTACATATTCCCTCTAATGATCTGTATGTTTACATGTTTTATCATTCTATTGGTATATTCATAGTTTGATAGTTTAATATTAAAAAAACATGTGATTATAAAAGGTTATATCCATTAAAATTAATTTTTTATGGAGAATGTTTCAAAATAAATTAAGAAATCTTAAATTGAGTAATTTTATTAGAGATGAAAAATTTTGGGATGTATATGGTCAATAAAAAAATACCGGATCATTAAATAAATTTAAAAGTTAATCTGGGATTACAATTATCCCCCAAAATCAATAATTATATTTACTAAAATTAAATGTTCATTAAGATATAACATTGAATGATATTAATATGGACTACATTGAATTAAAAGAACAAGTGTACTGTGATTCTATATGAATAATGGATGGTGTTAAGAGTATAAATTAATTTCCAAAGCATCACTGGATATGAGTCTTTTTTATCAATGTATACATGAGGTAAATTTTCATAATATATTATCTATATTGTTAATTATATTTATACATTATTCATATTTTCTATAAGAGTATATATTTCTACTATATAGGATAACCCTTTAAATAAGAATAATCACTTATTTGTCCTGATATCGCATCTATAGAAAAAATTTCATCCAATGACATAAAATTTCACTAAACAAAGAGAAATTAGAGGAATTTTTTTAAAGAAAACTAATATAATATCTTCTCTTCTTAGTATCAAAAATTTTGGTCCAAAACTCTAAAATCTATTCATATTGAATATATTATAGTTTTTTCATTAATTCTTCCTTTTGGGTTTTAAGAACCAATCAATTCTCTTTAAAATCAGTTTCAGTACTCGAATTATTCATTATTATTGGATCAAAATCTTGTATTTCAATTGAATCGACCACACATAATGTTCTTTATCAATTTTTAATACAATACATTCAAAATTATAAAAATAAAATTTAAATTATATGATTTATATTATGTTTTAGTGATAGTTTAGTTATGATTAGGTGATGTTTAAATATCATAAAAATCATGGAATGTGGATGGACTATGTGCATATAAAGCATACAAATTTCTAAAAATATATATGTATGATGTAATATTTTATAAAAATTCTCTATCAAAACATAATAATAATTTTGGAAAAGATTTTTGTATTGTTTTGAGCATCGTAATATCATTTATTATAGTAATTAGGTGTGTAAATTTATGAAAGATATCATATTCCAAAAAAACATGTATCAATACTCTAAATAAAATTTTAAATTTTCATAATTCCACTTTTAGTTTTTTAGTGGGAAACATAACATAATCTAAATCACACATTTTTCAATAGTTATATAATCACATATATTATTTTAAAAAAATAAATATAAATTATTCAAAATGAACAAAGCATTGTAGGAACATCATTTCAATGATGGTCCCCAAAAATCATGAAACCCACCAAAGTACCCCTATTTAAAGAATTGTAAGATGAATTAAACTTAGTCATACACATAGTCATTTACATAATCAAATAATAATAAAAGTTATCTCATCATTATATTCCACTTCAGTGACATCCACCACATAAAAAATGAAAAAACTTCACCAAATCTTTTATATTAGTAAAATTCAAGTTAAAAGACCAAGAAAACACCAAATTTTAGTTTCATGAACATCCCCAACCATCAATCTTAATCATCTCCTCATGTAATAGTAATCCCATTCCCACAATAGCACAATAGTACTTAGTAAAAAAATCGATCAGGAATAAAATAACAACACACCATGAACACTGATAACATTACCATAAAGCACCACTATTGATGAAGATAAAAATTATAAAAAGAAAACAGAAAACTAACATAGGTATTGAATTTTGGACTACCATGAGATGCTCATTCAATGCATCCCAATCCACCATGAGATCCCATACACCATACCAATTTTTTGTACAAAATGAATGGTAAAGAATCAATTTAAGATGTGAATTGATATATGGTTTCAACAATGATTCTTGAACAAAGCAATAGAAGAAGGAAAACCATAAAAAATATCTATAATTGAGGGAGAAGAGATGAAACCCTATATCGAGAATAATTTATTAGGGAAGTGGATAAAACAAAGAAGAAAATCGACCAATATCTC
This sequence comes from Viscum album, assembly GCA_963277665.1. NCBI lineage: Eukaryota > Viridiplantae > Streptophyta > Magnoliopsida > Santalales > Viscaceae > Viscum > Viscum album. Next base: position 561,124,024 of record OY728138.1, read on the forward strand.
ACCAAAAACATGAAACATGAACACATAATGCACCCAAAATCCTAACATAAACCCAATCCCATGTCACTTAGATAGAAACAGCCCTAGATCAAAATTGGTTCAAAAGTTAAAGATCAAGAATATATGGTATTGGATGAGTAAAGGTAGACTAATGTTATGGAAATGTAATTAGATTCAAAACTTCATGGCCCAAAAATTTGGAGCAAGACTAACCAATTCTCGAGACCAATTCCCCACCTTTACTATCTTAATATTTCATCATAAACAATATAATAGATTCAGATTAGGAAAATCATGACGGGGAAGAAAATACGGGCGGAGGATGAGGGTTTTCGAATCATAGACTGTTGTAGACCACAAAAATAACTCATGCAGTTGAGAAACCCCTCGATATAATAAGACATACACAATTGTGCAATATATGTGAGAACAAAAGAAGAAGGAAGAATGTCATAAATGTGTTTCATTAGAACACATATAGTATCCTTGAGATATGGGGGAGATACTACTCAGAGAATGTGGATACGTCACAATTTAGCATCCCTATAATGGAATTTTTTATGATAATTACAATTTCATTACAAATATATATCAATCATATATATATATATTTATATTACTTATTTGACTTTATACAGCCTACATATACAAAAAGATAAAGTAGATATTTTAAAAAATTAATAGTAATATTACATGGTGTAAAGAAGTTTGTCTGAATCCTAAATATGTTATTTTCTACTTATTTTTAGTTAGAATTATTATCACTTTATCCACTTATTATTCAGTTAAATTTCCTTTCATTTTTATCAACTACTCATTTTTTTATTTTTTATGTATATCTCCAATAGATTATTTCCTATCGGATTTTCTAGAAATTAATTTTTAACTATGAAGAGTATAATAGGCTATGATAAAGACTTCATTTTCGTTCATTAAGGATAATGAAACATCCATTTAGAATAACTCTAAATTATAACAGGGAAATGATTTATTGATATATTTTAGGATTATAAAGGGGATGTTATATTATCCTTTATAAAGGACCATGAACACTATATGAATTCATTTTGTTTTTATAGGTAAAAAATTATTGGAGAAAAGAATCCTCGATGAAGGATTATATAATTATGTTGCATTATGATACTAGTAAATTTTTTCTTTGTATTGATATTTATTCTCTACATGATTTGTTTATGTTTTTTAGTTATTTAGAGCATTCTCTTTTTAGTACAATACATTTTAATAAAAAACTATTGGTTATAATTTTTGTTTTACTTATAAAAATAAAGTTATTTAATTTAATTTATTATGTGATTTTGGAATACTATTATCACTTGAAAAAATATATTCCCACTCTTTTTGGGTTACATTTATAAATTTATTCATACTCCCTACAAGATTTTCAAAATCTTTTTGAGGTTACAAATTCTTTTCATTGTAACATTTTAACTCACAAAATGCATCGCATATTAAAAATTGAGAAAACACACCCGTATTGTCATGATAATTTATGAAAATTAACTATAATTAATGTTTTTTTATTTTTAATCAACCATGCGTTGATGAAACTAATGGTGTGGCCGATATGAATCTAATTGAATGTTTTGTTTATTGAAAACAATCATTTATGATCAAAATTCACATTACATACTCAAAAAAATAAAACACTATCATATTTTCTTGTTAATTTAATAAAAATATCTATGATTGATTTTTTATATGGAGAAAATAACAAGACATTAATCTAACACACCGTGAGACTATTTTTACTAAAGAGTATGTTTTCATTTCAAATTTTCATTTCAGTTAAAAAAATTTTTTAAAAATGATCAAAACATACTAAATTATATTGATACATTAAAAATTAATTTTCATTATTTGGTAGAATATATAAATTTATCACACATAAATCTTAGACACAATGTATTTAGATTGACTATAAGTGTGTATTTTTAGTTTAGAAGTGACAATTTGGTTTCAAATATACAACACATTCTCAAAATAGATAATATGAACTTGAATTTTCTTTATACTTTTAAAAAGATGTCCATGATTACTTTTTGAACTATAAAAATTAACCACGATTAAATTTGACACATTGTGTGGATGACATGATCGACAGTGCATGTTATATATTAAAATGTGGATGCATTACAAAAAGTGCATCACATACTGAAAATTGGTGAAAAGTAATGTTGATCCAATTTTTTAAAAAAAATTACCTCAGATAATTTTTCGACATATAGGAATTTTCCACACATAAATCATAAACATGTTATGGTTGGTATGAGTTAATGTGTTTGTTTTCAATTTAGGACTTACATTTCTATCTAAAATTAATTTCTCGTACTAAAATATTTTTCATATTTCCTTCATACATTTGAAAATTTATTGTTATTTAATTTTTTAAATATAGGAATAAAAATATTGTGAATGTAACACATGGTTTGGACATTATGAACAATAGTGTGAGTATTTCATTTAAAATATCTTTTTTTAAAACATGTGTTATACTCTGAAAACTAATAGAACAACTTGATATTGTCCTGATATTTTATCAAAATGGGTTTTGTTCATTCTTCATGTGTTGGAAATAACCTCACTCCAATATTATACATGGTGTGATCAGTATGACTGAAAGATTGTTTTTACATTTCAATCATACATTTTTGTTTAAAAAAGACATAACATACTCAAAACCTCTAAAACCATGCGTTATTATCCTTATAAATTATGATGAAATTAGTTAATTGATTTTTGATGTGTAGTAATAAAAAGAATCTAGTTCAACACACTGTGTGTGTGGTATAGATGAATGTTCATATTTTAATTTTAATGTGACATTTTAATTGAAAACATGGGTCACACATTCAATACCAATAAAATATACTATACTTTTCTTGTAAATTTATAAAAATTGTCCCCAATAATTTTTTATTATATATGAAACAATGAAAATTCAATTCAACACATGATGTGGTTTGAATGATTTATGGTTCATGTTTTAATTTAAAAATTACATTTTCTTTTAAAACCATTTTCACACACTCAAAACTCATCAAACATACACATATTGTATTGATATTTTGTAAAAAATATGATAATTTATTTTTATAATGTGTAAACCAATCACATGTAAATATGAAACATTAATGGGTAATTTGAAAAAGGTGTGTATTTTCATTTAAAAGTGATATTTTTCTTCAAAAAACATGTCACATACTAAAAACAAAGAAATTATGCTCTAAATTGTTTTGTGCTTTTAAAAAAATCCCTATTCCATTTTTGATGTGTATGAGTAAACCACATGTATATCTGATAGATTATATAAATCATATGAACAAATTTGTATGTTTTTAATTAAAAATAATATTTTAGTTCAAATCTTTCATCACACTCTTAAATTAGTAATGTGAAGGTAGAGTTCCTTTACATTTATGATAAATATCTATAATTCATATTCCATAAATAGGAACCAACCACAAAACAACATGACACACTATGTGGAAAATATTATTGAAGTTGACTGTATTCATTTAAAAGAGACACTTAAGTTAAGAAACACCCACATCACATATTCAAAACAAAAAAAATTGTTAATTGATTATCCTACTTCATTATGAAATAAATCGACAATTTATTTTTAATTGTAGGAATAAATATAGTGTTAAACCAACACATGGTGTGGCGAGTATGACTTAAAGTCCATATAATCATTTAAAAAATGAAATTTTCTTTCAAAAATTATGTCACACCATAAAAACAAATCAAAATCTATTTAATTTTCATTAGATTGTTAGAAAAATATCTATTATTCATTTATGTTGTATAGAAAATATCTAAGTTTTCATCTAACACATTGTGTGGCCAGTATGACTCAATGTGTGAGATTTCATTTTAAATTGAAATTTTATTTCAAAATGGGAAACACATAGTCCATATTGAAAAACATTTTAAAATTACCACGATTTATTAGGAAGACTGATCATAATTCATTAGTGAAATACATGAATCGAATTCATATAGATCTTAATAAAATTATGGAATGTATAACTGAAATTGTATGATCTCATTAAAAAGAGAAATTCTAGTTCAAAACATGCATCCTAATAATAAATCAAATAAAACACAATCAAATTTTCAGGATATATTAATGAAAATATAGATGAATCACCTGTGAATTCTATGAATCAACTACACATCAGTCAAAAGATCATTGTGAACAATATGATTTTATATAATAGTTATATTTCAGTTAAAAAATAGTCCCCCCTTTTGAAAAAAGATAAAAATACAATGTTTTTATTTATACACAAGTAATCCAATCAATGATATTTTTGTTATGTGTGAAAATTTACCACAATTCAATATCACATTTGGTGTGGCTGGTAGGATTTCAATTGTGTGTTTTCATTTCAAAATAACATTTTGGTTCAAAACTTGAACCTCACATTCAACAATGAGAAAAAAAATTTGTATTGTATAAATATTTTAGGATAAATAACTATAATTGTTTATGATGAGAATGGATTAACTATATATCAAATTGACACATGGTGTGGTTGATATGATCGAAAATGATCAATTTCCATTAAATTAGATCTTTTATTTCAAAATATACATCACATTGTCAAAGAAAATAAAAAATACTCTAATTTTCTTGATAATTTACGGTTCTGTATCAAAAATTAATTATTATGTGTTGGAGTCAATGTCACATCAATATAGCATATTTTGTTGCCGATATTCTCAAAATACATGTATTTATTTGAAAATGAATTATTTTTGTTCAATATGATCATCAGTAACCCAGAACTGAGTGAAAACACTCAAATCTTATTGTTATATTTTTTTAAAAAATATCAATAAATAAATTTTTACATGTAGTGTACCATCCCCAACTTTAGAGACATTGAGACAGTGTCTACATTTTTACATTTCCATTCGATATGATGGATCTCATCTCAAAGAATTTACTGGTCTAGCAGTCTTAAATAACCAAATGCATATATGATTCTAATTTTATTTTGGAATTGAAATAAAAAACATAGTGAAAGTAAACATCATACATCCTTAAAAATATTAAAATATTTTTATTCATATCCTAGGGGATTTTTAAAAAATAAATATAATGTCAAATACTTTTTATGGGTTTCATACATTAAAATACATCATGAGGTAACAAGGAATAATATATATAAAAATGTAGATAACAGAAAACATATTCCATTTAATCAATAAAAAGAGAATGAAAAGAATCGATGGATAATATATATTTATACATATTGGTGATAATTATATTTAAACTCATAGTGATGTAAATGTATGATATTTGATGTCATGGTCTCACATATCATTATATCCTTACCACCAAAGCATTTTACCACGATAGTTGAAACTATGGGTTGGTATACAATAAAAACCCATTTATTAAGGCCATCCAATTAGTTTGTATCATTATATCTATTGCAACATCAATGGGATATATAATTACATTACCCACCCATAACTTCATTTCAAATTCCCTCCATGTAAATTGAATAATCAATTTAATTAAAAAACAATATTCCTAATCCAAAACTATATGTGTTGAGTAAAAATTACAAAATATCAATATTTCTCCATATAGTAAAATAATATTCATTTTAAAACACTATAATTATAATTGGCCTACGATTTGGTAAATATTCATTTAAATGAAACAATGAATATGGATATTTAATAGAAATTTAATATTCAATTAATGATTATAAAAAGAATGTGAATATTCCAAGAGAAATTAATGATCATAAAATTAATCAATCAATGAAGGATAAACATAAATTCAATATAAAAGTATATTTGGTTGTAAAATAATGTATTTTAATGAAAATTAAAAAATTTATGATAAAAATTTAAAATATTTTGTCATTAATTAATTTTCCTTTTAAAATCCTTAAAATCTTGAAAATCAAACCAAATAACATAAAATAGTTATAGAGATATGAAAATTTGTTTATAATGTGTATGTTAATTTTTTTAAATTTTTATAAATAATGAGTAATGTTGAAAATTAAAATAAAAAATATAATTATTACATTCTATGCTCATATAAAAATAAAAAATAATATAATATTTCATTGATAAAGAATTTTAGTTAACCAAAAGGGCCATTGAAAAATAATATAAAAAAATATGGACACTGATGAGAACATTACCCAATCAAATAGATAAATAAGACTATATTTTCTTATCATTATTTTTTTTCATGCATCAATATAAAAATATAATAAAATGTATAAGAAATGTTTGGAACTCCGTAAAATATTAATAAGATAAGTGAATATATGGATTCTTTTAAGGAAAATCAATAACCTTCCTTCAATGAATGTATAAATAATCCCGAAATTAAAATAGACTGTAAAATAAATTCATACCAAATCGGTATCTTTGAAATTTTAACCCATTAAATGAGTAACTGTACATGAATCTTACATCATCATTAATAAAAATATATTCATTTTAAATACATCAAAAGATCAGTATATACACCACATAGAATTAAATATTTGCATAATATAAAAAGTAACTCAATGAGGTGGAAATTGAAAAGAAATCCCTTCCTCATATTTCCCATAGTTAAACATGATTTTACATAATATATAATGTTTTTAGTTATTTTATAAATTTATAAAAGAAAAATATTAATATTTATAATAACATATATGATCCTCTTATCACATCTTCTATTCTGTTTGTCATCAATCACTTATAGTTACAGTTGTTTTATGTGTTAACGTCTTTGTTTTCTCTTGTATGTTTTGTAACAATAGATCTAGTTATTATGAGTCATATACAGTAAAATCATCTTCATAATTATATTAATTTTATAAATGTCATATTTTTTTATTAAATATATTTTTATAATAATTCATAAATGTTGTTCATGGAGAATGAATCGCACCGCTTCATATAGATGGTAGATTTTTCATATACATGAGAAGCATTATAATTTAATACTGGGTGAATGGGTAAGGAAGTAGAGGATATATTATATATATTTAATCCTTGTTATTATATAATTATATTATATTTATTGGTTCAAATATTAGTTTCTTCATTGTAAGTTGGTGACCAAAAACACAATACATCATTTTACGATGTGGTAATCCACTATACATAGAAGAAATGGTTTCATTTCCCATTAGATAAATAATTTCGTGGATAAATATTATCCATTTACATAATAAATTCTCAATATATTTTATAAACCATTTTTATTGTATTTTATTTTTCAGAAAATAAATGAAGTCGGTAAAATAAATACATAAAATGAAATAGTTTGGTGAAGATTGTTATCTTATATTTGAGAAACCCATTTTTCCTTAAATATTATGCAATGAAAGGGTGGTTATTTGAAAAAAAATGTTCTAGTTCATGGTAATGGAACCTAGAAAGGAATTAATGTAGGGTATTTTGGTCATATAATGATCATAAAGTGTGAATAATAGAGTATAGGTTATATCCTTTTGTAGGGGAGGAAACTGAGCCTCATAGAATTATATAAATGATTAATGAATGTATATTTTGACCATAATCAGGTAATGTGGATCTGAGGACACAAAAATATTTACATAATATATGATATTTTTAAATAAACTCATCCAATTCCATTTGTTAAATGTATGGGTAATTTATATGCTTTATATCATAGATAATATAATTTAAACCCATTTTAAAATTAACCATGATAATTTAACATATTACTATGATAATATAATTATATTACTGTGAATTAAAAGGGACTTATTAGCCAAGTTATACATGATGATTATGATTTGTTTAATTAATTTTATTAGATTTAATTTTTATGGGTGTTCAAGTTTCGTTTAATATAAGAACACAAATAATTAATTTTCTAAGAAGAATACATGATTTCATATTGAAAATAATTTTTCCTGAATATAAATTAATATATAAGGTCATATAAAGGTTTTATTAAAATAATATAAAATTATTGGGTTTTGACTTTTGGATAAGCTCAATGGAAAATAGAATATTTAAACCATTCCATTCAAAAAAATGAATCATGGGGAAGTTTTTAATTTAATATAATATAACTTAACATTTATAAATTTCAATTTTGGGTTCCCAATTTCTAAATAATTATTTAAAGTTTATTATTTAGAAAATTGAGAATTTAGTGGGTAATGAAATTGTATAATATGATAAAGTAATTTTTTATATATCTATTAGAGATTAAAACTATATTTTTTTAATCTAGTATTACTTGATTTACCTTAAAGTGGTGACAAATATTTACTATTATTATATTATTAATGAAAATAAATAAATATGATATTCTTACCTAATTAAATTAATTATAAATAAAATTATTTAAAAAGTCGTATTTAATACAAATTAGTGGAAAAATATTCCTTATAACTAAACCACAAAGTACAATGAAAAACAATTTTCAATAAATGTGTTTTTCAGGCACAAGATGATCTTAAATTAATCACATGACAAGTAAAATTAATTATATAGATTTAATATTTATATATTTAGAAATATAATATATTGATTTCATTTAAATCATTCATTGTTATAGATTATTTTTATTTGTTAAAATTGTATGCCATTATATATTTAATATCATTTTTAAAAAAATATATTTTTTACCTAAAATTGTTTCTATAATTAGTAAAATATAATTGTTAATATATATATGGTTTATTATAAATAATGAAACAAATTATTATAAATAAAATTTTGTTGATTCAAACACTGCATTTACAACTATTAATAAAATCATATTTCTATGGGAATATTTTGAAAACTTGTTATAGGATTATTTTGACTTAGTAAGTTCTATAATTATAGTAATACTATCAAACTAGAAATGTTATTGAATGAAATTATAAAATTTTAATGTATTATAGTTTTACTAAAATGAAATTTTTACTTACTATTATTGAATCTCAGATGTATAATTATTTCATCCTTCAAAATTTTCTTTCTCAAAATTTTCATAAATATTACTTTTTAAAAAATTAGGGTGGTTATTCCTAATTACATCCATAGATTATCCTTTTATTTCATATATATAATTATTTATCTAACATAACTATATAAATCATGTTTATTAATTTCATAAAACTTATTCCCCATTGGAATGAATTTGGACAGTCTATTCATAGAAAGAGAGATTATATTCCAAATCTCTTTCATCAATGGTGAGAATATTCATTGGGTTCGGTATATAATAAATTAACAATGAGATATGGAACATATAATTTACTTTATAGAGTCATTATAGTATTTCTAATTGGTTTTCCATGACACAAATTATTTCATTAATCTTAAAGGTTCTTAATATACAAGGGGATATGTTTCCCTTTCTTATCGAACCATATACCACCCGTCATTAGTGATATATACTAGAAAAAACAATATCCAACCTGATATTTGAAACATTACCCTTGGTTATCTACATAACCCTATTTCATTATTTTGGAAACCTTAATATTATTCTTAATATTCATTACCTTTATTATTGTTTACTCAAAAAATTATAGGCTTACAGTCTTCTTTAACAAACCACATCCCATAAAGTTATATTAAAACATCACTAGATTAATAATAGTTTTTATGAAAAAATTATAATACATGAATAGAATCTATTATTATAAGAAAACACCTCCAAAGTTAAATAATGATTCATCATACCTTGAATCTAATGTGGGAATGACCTCGATATATCTTATAATGTTTTAATAGTCTATTCTGATATTCCAACAATATGAGGACGATAAGAGGAGATAAAATGAAGTTCATTATCAATATCCTTCAAAATACATTTTCAAACATTCATTGTAAACAATAGAAAAAAATTTTAAAAAATTTATATATGTTCACAATGAATTATAACAACATTTATATTAGAGTTTTGTATGATTATCAATAGGTAAATATTTTTTAATATAAAATAAATGTCCATATTTGGAAATTAAATCAATGATAAACCATATTGTATAATTTATATATTTTCATAATGAATTATAACAACATAATTTTTTCTAAAACATTTTCAATCACATGAACAATCAATGGATGCAGAATTTTATCACATCAAAAAGGTACATTTTTTCTCAACTATTAGTATTTTAATTTATTCAGGGGGTTTAACATGACATGATATTTCTTTGTTAGTGGGAGTTATTAGACATTTATTTTTTAATCCTATATGAAAACATTGGGTTTATATTGAACATATCATTATATACAGGATATGTTCATAGGATGAATATTTATGATTATGATATGGTTGTCAGTGTAAAGGTTTTGTAGATAAAAATTTATCTAGAGTCATGGACACCCAGAAATGCGCCACATGTTAGGTATTAACATTTAGTGGGACTTTATATAACATGAAGATTCAGTTTAAAACATATTATTATTTATCTTAAATAGAATCATAGTATGTTTATAATAATGATATAAATAATGTTTTGATATTGTTTATGTTCTTGCAAAATGATTTCAGAACTAGAAAAAATAGATTAAATTTATTCAATGATTGATAGAGTGTATCTAATACTTCCTGTAATATATTAAATCATGAAATAATAAAACACATTAACCTAAAAAACACATTATTTGAGACATTATATAAGATAAATTTTTGGATATATATATATTTATTTGAAGAATTTTTTTTGATAGTCAATAAGACCAAATTGACGACTGGATAATGTTAAAACACTGAAGTAATTCTGAAATGGGTTTTTTGGTTTAAATTTTTTTCAGTTCCATTAGAGATAGTTTCACAACAAGGAGATGAATGGAATGAAATCAATACAACATAGTACATCATACATAGTTCACATAGTTTTCATTCACATAGGATATGTCTTTTTTCATGGGTTGCATACCTGTATACCATCTTTTGGTGTTTTGATCATATGGTTTAAGGTGTATCAGAGGTTTCCCTAATCAACTAGTGGTTGATTTTGAATCTTGGAGGTTACTAGAAAATGTTCCCTAGTTGATGACCTCAATAATGGGATGTGATGGACCAGCTGAATTGTTAGGATTCGTATAATGAATTTTGGGAGTCTTAGATATAACTATTTGAGAATTTATAAATAGATATTAAGTGAGATATATTTTTTGTATTCTCTTAAATCCCCAATAATAATTTTTTTTTCATCCATGCATGTAGGACATGTTGTGAGTGGGCTACCTATACCCAACTCCTTTGGGTACATTTGTTACGATTACTTGTGTAAAGTTTGGAATAATCGTGATTTGATCTTTATATAATAATATAATTACTTATTCATTCAATATTTATATTTTCATTTCCTAATATTACATGAAATGTCAAAAAGTTATTATTGTTCCTACGATATAATTAAAATAAATATATTCTATAATAGTTATATTAAACACATGCACTATGTCTTAGTTACATCATGCTGATATGAAGACTATTATGTGTGACTATCATATGCTATAGCCAACTAAGAATCATTAATTCTTCCAAATAATTTCACACATTGTGATCTTGAGTGGATGAGATTTTGTGCAATCACCCTCTAATAGAAAAAAATATTTCTGGTTTTACCGGTAGTTCCAATCGATGAACATGATTTTTATTCTCCTAACATGAGATTAATTTCAGTTTTTACAATTTGATTATATAAATGGATTTATCAAAAAACATGAAATTTAGATTAGGAAATGCTAGTTTTTGTTGGGAAAACCATTAGTGTGATGTAATAATTTAATGATCAATTTGGATATTTTCACATGTTAATGTATGTGATATCTGGAGCTCAATTGAACATGATGGTAGTATATTTTCTTAATCCATGTCCATAGTGAAAGAATATATCTCCATTGAATATTTTCAATGAATAATAATGTATTAAAGGATGAAGAAAAAACTCTGGATCCAACTTTATGAGATATAAAAGTAAAAATAGATTATATTAAAAGATGTTTGTTCATTGGAGGTTTTCGCTGCTATGACTATACCATATCACCTTAAGGAACTCAAAGGATCAGTGTACTCATCTTCTGGTCTATGATAAATACTCACTGCTATCGTGATAAGGGAATAAAGAACCACACACCCAGTGTATTAAATATAACTGAATCTTATAATGAATATTAGTATTTTATATGGCCTGCCATGTAATGAGGTATGAAATATTTCTACGTACAGACGATAACCCAGAAATTAGTTAATTAATTATTAATTACTTATAGGTTTATTTGAGATGAATATTTTTATTTAATTTACTTACTAGTATGAAAGTGAATACATAGAAAACATTTATTGAATGGTTTTTACTTTAATATTTGAAATTCATTTAATCTTTGATGTAATAACTAGTAACATTAATAAACCACATTTACCATGTAATTTCTTTATTATTTTAAATGTATGAGATAATAATATAAATTATTTTTAGGATATATTTAATAGGTTATAAGATTTCATTTATATATTATTTAGTTGGAAACATATAATCCATGGTTGTGGATCCATATTCAAGAATTATAAACCACAAATACATTAATTAGTAAGCACTAATTTGTTGGACTCTTAATATAATATAATTTTTTAGATCTTCTCTCTTCGCCTTCAAATCCCAAAGAGATAAGTTCTCTATTCAGTGATCTGATAAAAGATCACCATTTTAGATAGAAGTTATATCATTAGTGTTATATTTATGAGGTTATATGGATAATTGTTTAGATGTGATAACACCTAAAATATGACATTTATCATTAAAAATGATCAATGCTTCTACAGATGATATGGTGGTTTTCAACATCAATTCCTTTGAGAAGATGTCCCTGATAATGATCATTAACCACTAGGATCATCAAATATAAATAGGTAATACTTTTTTATCATTAATAATTCTAATCAAATGAGATCCCTTTTTGGACTGTTGACGATGATTCTAACAATTATTATGTTTGAAATATTGGATTTTGAAATATTCCCCCAAAAAAATTATCATTGTTACAAAGGAAAATAAGAAAGATCATGGACAGATTAGGGTTATGTTGTTTTGTTATAAAAATACATAAATCATAAAGGGACGTTCCATTATATAAAAAATCTCTAAAAATTATTGAAAGCCTTAAGGGAAATTAGAGACACTATTTATGAGGATATTTATACATAGTCACATGAACCGATCTTGATCATGTGATGTCCCAAAGACACCTGATTATATAAAAACTCTATGAATTTTATAATAAAGATTCTATAATATAGGTTTATCATGAGATTTTTTTCTTTCTATGATTCTCCCTACTATAATTTTACACATCCATGAAAATATGAAAAAATAGACAATTTTAGGACAATGATTTCTATGAAAGGGTCATCTTATGGTTGATATTTCTTATCCAATTCCCATGGAATCACATATTCAATCTAATGAATAAATGACTATTTAAATTGAAAAATTAAGGGTGAGAGAGAGAGAGAGGATAAATAAGGAGTTGTTCATGGTCCATTCATGATAAACCTATATTATAGAATCATTGTCCTAAAATTGTCCATTTGATTGAAAATATATGGAGTGGACAAAGAGAGAGAGAGAGAGGATAAAGAAGGAGTTATCAAAGTGGAGGGACCATGAAACTATATGGTCTTTCCCTTAACAAAAATTAGATATTAAATTAGGAAATGGTTAATATGAACGAGTTTTTCATGGTCCATTCATGTGATGAACCTCAATCGTGTGATCAGATGATAATGTCATATCCATGATATCATTTGATGCACATTTGATCATGAGATGACCTATTTGTCCAATGACCATGCCATGTGACCGTCTAACCCCAATAAACTATTACTCAAACATCATGACCTTGTACACTCATGTCACTCCATATCCTTCAAGTGATGTTCATGAACACACCTTCTTCATTAATAGTGAAAAACCAAAGATCATTCACTCAAGTGCATACCGCCTAAGGGGTCTATTAAAGATCATTAATTCATTCATCTCCCATAAATATTATAGCCCTTTAATATCCTTAAATACTCCCCAGTCTATAGCTCTATAATATATATATGTTTTGTCTATATCCTCTTCCGATTAGTGGTCATGGGATTATATAAAATATTAGTACAATAATTCCTGTTATAACGATGATGCATTGGACACATTATCAAACATTTGAGAACCATAATTTCTACACATATATATAGTATTTAGTAATAGAAATATTCCAAATTTGGAACAAGATGTTCCCCATATATATTTGACATTATATTTTTCCTTTTGGAAGGCCATAATTCATTTAATATGGATCCATATTCCTTATGGGATTTGTAATCTTGATTCCTTCAATAGAACATCGGTTTGTAATCCATAAATAAATTCAATCTTTTATCTTTTATTACACGTTATATCATCTAATATCCCTTGTTTATCACACCAAGAGAGACAAATGCGGGATTAGTGATCTAAAATGATAAAGAAAATATTATAATAAAATTCATCTAAATAAGGGAATCCACCTAATTGTAAGTTCTTGAATTTCATAAACCCAAGGAAATAATACCATTGGTCATAATAATCCTTACCTACACATCAAGTAGTTGTTAATTTACAAAACTATGGTGAATATGATTTATATTATAATTAGGAAATGGAGGACACCTTTCTAAGGTCCAAGATCTATATTCAAAAAAATTCCATCGCCCCTTTAATATTCCTATATTACCCAGGATGATCGTGAATACCACATTTAACCTTCACATTATAACACCACTTTTGAATATCATGTATATCATCATATATCTATATCCTACATTAGAAATTGAATAATATTTCTGTAATGAAACCTTGTTGTATAATCCCCACATTAATCCAATATTACACCAACATGAAATGTTTTAAATATCAAAATATATCTTCTTTCTCAAACAATCATGTTTTGTATAGGATTAGAAACTTTTTTTGATCATTCAATTATCAATATGTAAATGTCCCAAAAATAGGAATCCCAGTTATGTGGGAGTCCCAACTATAATGTCCATTACATAAAAGAACCATAATCATGATGGAATGACTTAGGGAGTCCTTATACACATAATTCTTCGTCAATACTCTGTTGTTTCACTATTTATGTCACATAAAACCATAACAACATAACTCCTTTCAATGTAATTATATTTCTAATAGAATATATATGATTAATCTGTATGTTTGGATACCCATATCTAATATTCAAATGTCTCCATAAAATTCATTTCAGTATGACATTATGATTCATGTTCTAGTCATGTACTATCACATTAAACTATGTTACTAAAATTAAAATTTGATTCATGTTCTCATTGGATATATAAGATTCCTCATTGAGGATCAACCCCAATTCCATGATTCCAATCACATCTCTAGATTGAAACATACTATAGATTTCCCATTTGTATGGCTTTAAAAGATTACAATACCATGAAAAAGAATCACTAATTAGTAATGGGAATCATTATGGGGATACTATGATACATATATATGGTTTAATTGATAGTATTCCAATAGAATATATGATTTTTAACTTCAATAAAATTATAATGGGATTATTAACAATATGGAAACAAGTCCCGCATAGGGATCTGGGAATGATTCATGAATTTATCCAAAATATATATTAGAGTCATGGATCATGAAATAATCCACCCATAATAGGGTTCGTTGAGCCCAAACACATATCCACTATACCAATTTATAGTCTTAAGAATTAGTGGATATAAATATCATTGAACTTATAAATTTTGAATGTAGGCCCCTAACCTATTATAGATGACCAGGAAATTATAAGTTTACAATTCCATAAGTAAAACCGCATTGGAAATTTTTTAAAAAACAATTGAGAGATCACTGTGTAATATTGTTAAAAATATACTAAAAACCATAATCATGTATTGAGCCACAATTATTTTTGTACAAAAACTGGTGAAACCAAAAGGAATGATCGTGTAACCAAACTCTACCACATATAATTGAAAATAAGGTCATGTTATGTTCAAAAAATGGAGAACCTAGTGTGGATATTTCATTAACAAAAAATATTTGTTGACCACACATTGGGTGATGTATTGTTTTGTATACTATGTTAAAAAATGTTAATTAAGACATTCATATTTTAATAAATAAAAACAATTATGTTTCCCATAATATGGGGAATTTGTTTATGTCTATTATTTTAGAAAAAATGAAAAAAATGAAAATATTAATATACATATATGTTACTCATGCATTGTTAATTAAAGATAAATCATTATTACCATGAGAGAATGATCTATAACTTTATTTATTTATTCCCTATGACTATTGATACCATTATAAGAAAATTTATCTTAACCCAAGGATACAAATCACCATAAAATAGTTATGGTACCCCTGATGAAACATATATCTCCACAGATCAGGAAATGATGTCACATATTCTATTCATACAACATCATGTAGAATATATGATGGTATATGAATTAAACAGGCATGGTACAATCCCAATTTTATCGTTTA
Organism: Viscum album; assembly: GCA_963277665.1. NCBI lineage: Eukaryota > Viridiplantae > Streptophyta > Magnoliopsida > Santalales > Viscaceae > Viscum > Viscum album. The sequence goes on from OY728138.1 coordinate 561,140,574, forward strand.
CATGAATGATTCTTGATAAGATGATTCCTCTAATCCTAACTTCTTCAATGAAGGTATAGATTAACTTGTGATGTCTGTATCCACTGCTAACTACAATGATTTTCTATCCGTAGATTGTTCTAATGATTACATTGCTTAACTTATTAAGCTAGATAAATGTTCATATATATACTCCATTCCTATTCAAATTCTACCCATAAGGGATCCTGGTTATCATCACTACATGTTCAACTCGTCTAATGTCTCGCGATCATCTGCTGAGGGATTTGACAAACAATTCTCAACCTCGGATGCTCTGGCACAAACAGAGAAGATATCTCAGTAGGATCCAAACCATGAAAACAATATGTTCTATGATAATTTTACCACTCCCACTAATGAACTATTCAAATATTTTATTGTAGAAACTAGTGAGAAAGCCAATATCGCTTCTCACCCAAAACATGAGTTCCATCAGAATTGAATGGTAAGTGTACGAAAGGTATCTTACATGGTCCCAAATATACTTCCCAAAAACATTTTATAATAGAACAAATACTATAATAGTGTATATATTTCCCCATATTAATCAAATATACTTGTGAGTATATCATATTAATAGAGAATGTGTAGGCATTTATTCCTCCACATTCCCTTCTAAAGTGAAAATATATTCTCACAACAATAGAAGATCTTTATCAGTACATTCATATGATGATATATTTATATAAACATATTCTTAACCCACAATATATATTAGATTATTATCATGGTGGATGTGATTATAATGCCTCTAAAAAATAAATTACATATTCTTTATCCCTTTATTAAAAATTATCACCGTATTCTATTAAATAAAAATGTGTACGACTAGACTGAAATCCCCATTCCAAAATGGTTTCTTCATCCAAATTTAAAAAAAAATTATGATGGGATAATATTAATATCATATAATTGTGATGACATATTCATAGGTTTAATTAGGATCAAGATCATATCACCTATCTAATTGAGGTTCATTTGAATATTATGATAGCCACCTCAAGGATTTCTTATACATGGCTAGAAAAAACATGGTTTATTCCAGTAGATTACAATATCTATTCGAATATTTCTTTTCCCGCTGAAAAAATACTACACAATCATACTTCATGGTCTATACAAGTATAGGTCCATGTCAATTCTCAAAATTAGAAGGATTGTTTTCATATTCCAGTTGGTAATGTATATCTAAATTGGGATAATATAACCATTTTAATGAGGGATGGTCTTCATGTTCAATATAAACCCAAAGGTATCATCATAATCCGTCTAATAATAAAGAATGTCACTAGAAATATGAATAATAATGCATACAATTGGTTTATATTCCCAAAATGAAAAATAATTATTAGCATACATTACAAATAACTTCCAAACCAGCCCATACTCATCCTCACCACTGATTTCAGGAAAGAATAGTCCCACAATGACGTACTATGATGCTCACATTTAGATTATTCTAAATTCTATGATCATTTGGGAATTAAATTTATATTTGAAACATCTCAACTATCTAAAGACTCTTTATCCAATGCATATGGTGATGACTATGATGAAATTCCACCTCATAGTAGTATACATAAGGATCGCATTGATCATACACATTAAATTCACAATGGATAGCCTCCTAATATCGATATATATCCTAGATATAGAAATAATCCACTTTCTAAGAATCCTTTTTATAGAGAGGTTATTGAAACATTTAGGTTAACCATATATAGTTCCCCACCAATAGTATATAACACCTCACCTTGGTTAGTAGGATATAAAGAGAAGCATCCTATGTGTGTTGACCTAGTGGAGGAACACATCTTTAATAGAAAATATGATGATGTGAATATATGGATAGAGATGGATAAAATAAACTATTCAAAAATGATCGAACCCATCAGTACGATGAAATATAATGCGTTAGAGGAGATAAAGAAGTAGTACATACTATATTTATTCTATAATATGTGGGTGACCATTCAATGAGTCGAGGAAAAGAAATTCCCATTTTAGGGATACATGGGTCAACTTTAGGACATAAAAAACCACGATTTCATATAGAAATTGTTTTATTGTTCATTTCACAGACCTGAGGATCATAAAATAATAGTAAGATGCTATTGACTTCCTTTCTCAAAAAATTAATGAATCTATGATATATAATTATTAATTACCCATTTGATGTCCATATCATAGGATGAGGTGGTAATAATTAATTACACTTCCCACTATCCATAGGAAAAATAAATCTCCCAGACATGATGTCCTAAAACATCATAGAAACATGATATATCATGAGATAAGACAATTCATGAGCTAGTTGGTCAATATAGTGAAGTTACCCCTTTTCATAAATGGGAAATCACAGTGAGAAGAGGGATAGGTCTACTAATATCCTCGTGGGATAAACCACTCAATATAAATATTAATAAAATCATTTAACGAATCCAAATTCTACGAATATTTGATAGTTCCCCATGGTAGGGGACTCATATTTTTAGTATTCATTTCACCAGCCACATGTGTGTGAGAAATGTTGAAAAATAAGAAAGAATTTTTTGGAAGATACGCAACAGAAACCCCAACACTAAAGGATGGAGGAATTTTAAAGATCCCTCTACCCTTCCGGTCCCCAAACACGTGGTGGGTTCTACTGAAATCAACGATGAATCCAAAAATACCTTATCTTTTAGGAATGGGGGAATTTTTACCGCTATCTCCATGCCCAAGAATGTCAAATCCCATGTGTATGGTCAAGAAATCAGTAGAGACATTAAATAACCCCCAACTGGTAGGGATGAGGGAATTTGTATCATGAATTACATCCCCAGATTCATGAAATACACCTAAATTTAAAAAAGTAACAATGGAATCATTGTGTGAACCCATCCCTCATGGCTGGGGCATTATTTCCATCCTCTCTATAGAGACAAATCTTCTACAAACTAGGAGGTAAATACCAATATCCAACAACATAGTTGTTCCTCCCACATTGAGACACACCACTATCATTTGGATCTCACTCAATATTAATGGTCAGATACCCCCTCATGGTCATTATTCACAAAATAAAACTAGGGTAATGTATGAAAAATGAAGACAAAACCTTTTATGGGTTGTAAACTAGAGAATCCCAGTAATAGAAAGGTGGGAAAATAGGACCCTGATATAACTCCTAACTGAGAATAAATTAGTGAGGAACTCCAATTTTATATATAAATTGATGAGATAATCCATTCCTCTTGAAAATATGTAGTGAATTTTGACCCCAAAAACCTAGTATATTATATATACCAACACATAGATGTTGAGGGTCATAAAAAGGATGTAGAACCTTGATAGGTGGGCTAGAAAAACTATAAATGAGGATAATTTGACCTAAAATCGTAGGATGATCTTACACTAATCTTTTCAAAATGTTAATTTTCTACCTCCCATAATGTTATTCAGTAATGGATAATTGGAAAGATATTTCTATATCTATCTCACCATTGATAAAGGTCAAAATCCCCTCTATCGAAGAGATTTTGGAGTAGTATGACACTACTGAAAACTTGACATATCCCATAATTTCTAAACCAATAGGATAGCCCCTAGAACAATTGTTATAGGAGATCCTAATGGTTCCATGAACTAATTACATTGGAGGTGTTGGGATTTCCATATAATAAGGGTTTATAGAGAACTATTTGTATAGGGTTTGATAGTTTTTATTTTCCAAATAGTTCATCTTGAACCATTCGGATAGGGTGTTCCAAATATTATATAATTGTTGTCATAGCCTTATCCCAATGGTTATAACTATTGGTACAAGGATATCCCAATTGTTTTTAACTATTCAGAATGTCATCTCCCAACAGTTCATCTTGAATTGTTTTGATAGATATATACCAATGATTCTAAAACAATTTTTATAACCCCCCCCCCCCCCCCCAAACTCAATATCATTATATCACCTACAATTCTCTTTGTACAATTCACCAAAAACACCCCACCAAAAAAACATACCTACACTTTCCTAGTACCCACAAAACATAAAAACAGACCTACCACTAAACATACAAAATTTATTTTCACCCATATAATAAATCTACTTATAATGATAGAAAAATAAAACATAATATAGTAATTATTAAATCAAGGTATTTGTAGATATATTTTGAACTCCAATGATAGATATATATAAAAACTACAACTATTAAATTCATAAATTTAGGGTAAATGTTGAATTTGAATCCCATATGAAATGATAGTGAAATAATCAAGAAGATAAAAAACCACCAAAACCAAAATATTTAATATATTCCACTAAGTCCAAAATCCCAGCATGAACATGTATAACAAATTATTACAATAAAATACCTATAATAAATAGAATTACACATGAAATGAAGTTATCCTGAAATCACTAGGCCTGCCAAAATACCTAAAATGTACCTACACCTACAAAAATCCCACACCTAAATAATTGAACTACAGAACTAATGCCTTAAAAATAGAACAACAGAACTACCGATAAGGGAATTAAAATTCAATCAAAACATCAAATTCCTTGCACCTCCATTAAAAATGGAAACATTGTTCACATGAAAATAAATAAGGGAATACCATTAAATGAAAAAAATAACATCATTCAAAATTGATAAAAAACTCACAATGGATTCACTAATCAATTGATAATAAAAATATTAAAAATCACAGATATATTCAAAAACAAAAAATCAAAAAAAAATCCAATTTCAAAAATATCTATAAAAATATAACAGATCTATATATCCCTCATCCCCATCACTAGTGTCACAGTCATTATCAGTCGTACTTGTAACTTCATCCCCATACATGTCATCCTCCTCATCCTCACCACTTTCACCACCCCCATCCAAATCCTCACCCTATTCCACTTCCCCCACCTCAGCCTCTTCTATGACCTTGGTCTCAGCCTCAACATCATCGTCAGCTGCTTCCTCACCATCTCCATCACCATGAAATACATCATCCTGAGAAACACTAAGAATACATCTTAGCTCAATATATAATGAACAAGTTAATGAAATATAGTCAGCAAAAGTTGTGGTGGTATCTAGTGTAATTTGTTGACATAAAACTTTCATCAGATTCATAAATTATATTTTCCCATTCAACTAGTTGTTCTACCTATTTTTCCCTTATTTTGGCCTTTTCATCCTTAGACTCAGCTTGTTCTACTCGTGCATGAGCCTTTTCCAACTTGGTGGTATTATGTAAGAACACAAACCTTCTATTTCGGTATGTATTTCATTTTCCTAGAGTTTTTGAGAAAAGTGGAGTTTCTGGAAATTTTTTATGTACACACCGTTTACATTATGAGTACATGTCGTTTACTTCGTTTCCACCTGAGGCTATCTGTTGGTCATGTAAGGGCCACACCGATGGTCTTGTGGGGTGAAGTGGAGGCTGCCTAAAGTGGATTACGGAAACAGTAAGTACACACCGTCTACTCCAAAAGTACACACCGTGTATTTTTTCATTAAATGCACTGGGGTCACGTCTGACAGACATAACAACCTCCTTTAAGCATTGTTTCGTCTAAGAGTGAGGGTACGACTGCCTATCTTCTCCGATCCCCCGAGCCTCCGTCTGTTCTCCAAATCGACCGTCATCAATTGCGTTGGAACCGCAGTGGTATGCTCTCCATTCTTCAAGAGCAACGTTTTCCAATTCCCCCTCATTTGTAAGTAATCGTCGGTTTACCGTTTTGTGCGTTTTTGTAGATATATGATGTTCTATGGATATTCAAGCCTTATAGTTCATGTATTTTGATCTCTTAGCACCAAGGTAGGTGGTTTGTTCCTTTCCGTTGAATGTCCTTGAATATTATGTGAAAATTCCACCAATACCCTTGAATGGGGTATTGTGGATTTACCATTTTACCCCCATTATATGACTACCATGCTTGTATGCCTATCTAGAGGTAAATTGGGCATGTTTTGGGTTTATTGTTATACATTGGTTTCTCTACTCATGCTTCATTCCGTTTATGAATGTTTGGTCTTGTTAAGACTTTTAGGTTGTTTACCTATTCTCCATGCCTTGTGTTTGTAGGGTGGAGTGTTGTTTTCTGACATGCTTGACATGATTTATTTTGGTTATCCAAGTAGTTATATAGGGTTACATTGGCCATATAGAATTATTATACATTGATTTACCTAGGGTCATGAGAAACTGGTGCTATAGATTAAAAGAGTATAGATCGAGTGAGCTTCCTCGGTGAGCCTTTGGACAGTAGTCGACTATATGGGGACAGACCGAGTGATCTTCCTCAGAGAGTATTTGAGATTTATGCTATAAAGGTATTGATCAAGTGTGAATCCTCAGAGATCCTAGGCTTACATTGGGATATAAGGGGATAGACCATGACTGCTTCCTCAGAGAGTCCTTGACCATTTTAGACTATACGAGGATAGACCGTGTGAGCTTCCTCAGAGAGTCTCTATTTTCTTTTTTTTGAATCACCTGATTACCATAGGATATAAGAGGTATTGACTGTGTGAGCTTCCTGAGAGAGTCTATGAATGAACTGGGCTATAAGGGGAATTTACCGACTGTGCTTCCTCAGAGAGTCCTTGACCTTAGGGCTATAAGGGGAATTGACTGTACGAGCATCCTCAGAGAGTTTATGAGTACCCTAGAGTATAAGGGGAATTGACTGTGTGTGAATACTCATATAGTCTTTATAATTCCATATGACCAAACTATAGGGGTTAGGATGAGTGAACTGCCTAGGGGTTGGGGTTTTTTTCAGGTTGAACTAGAGGTTTACCTACTGTGATTTTCTACTTGTTAGTTGTTGCTTGACTTTGGAACTATGGATTTTTTATTGTAAAACATATTCTTATTTACTGTTTCTTTTTTGATTTAACAAACCATATATTCACTTACATTTAGGCATAGTTCTTTGAGTGGTTTCCAATTGGGATATAGTCTCACGCCCTGTTTGTGTATTGGTTTTGGGCCCAATCATAATATACTTTTTCAGGTATAGACAAGGGAAAATTCACTTTGAATTTAGGTAATTGACTTGCTGTGGAGCTGGAGACCATGGGACCAAACTCAGGCTTACGATGCTGAGGACCTTTTTGTATTTCTTTTGTACTATTTTCAGTACTATTTTTATTCTAGTATTGTGACTTGTTTGGCTTTTTTCCTAGACATATGTATCATGCATCAACTACATATGTTCTCCTGTTGTTTATCATATTTAGTCTTCCGTTTTCACTTGTGTATGGATTTTTTACTGCTTATGGTATTGTTTATTTTCTTCTCTCTTATGTTATGTACTCTACCAATGGCGGCATAGTTTTCCCACGATTACACAAAAGGCCCTCGCTACTAGTCGGTAGCCTCTAGTGTTTGGGGAAATGCTCTTGAGGCCATGTGACAAACCTGGTATGGGGACCCGCTAGGTAGCTTCCAGATCTGGGGAATTATAAAGCAGTATCTGAGGGATTATTTTCACTTGATTTACTATTTTGAGCCTAAAGCTAGGGATAAGATGGAATAGGTAATAAGTAATAATATATTTCTCGGAGTAGCAACCCCGTGTATAGGGAAAATCCATACTCCCTCGTTTATTGAAATTTTATTGGTTTTCAATTTAATAGTTGATTCGATTTCACCATTGGGTGATTCACATGCTATTTGATATTACCATTGGGTTATTGCAGTTCTATTTCGGTCGCAACCCGATAAGATAAGGGTATTACATCTCATGCATCATATAAGAACTTGTTAGAAATCACATCCCATGCATTTTTTCCATGCCATCTAAGATGCATTAGAGAATGCATGTTGTTGTGACAGACTTTGTGTAGATCATGCATGATATTGTGATAGATGCATTGATAGAATCTCTTCTGATTGATAGAGAATTTTTTTGTAATGTAATTTTCTTAGATGGACACCAATATTTGGTTCTTGAGGTGTTATGATCCCTCATAGATCAGAATTTGGTGGATAATTGCCTGTTTTCCTTGTTATAACTTGTATAAGATGTCAAACTTTTATACGTGGGGAGTATGGGCCCTCATAGATCAGAATTTGGCACCTTAACGCTGGGTTTCTGTGTTTTCTAGGCTCCAGAGTTGTTCTAAGGCTACTGTCCGGAAAAACCCAGAATACACGACATGTAATTTATGAATACACGTCGTGTAGTGTATAGCGGTGTCACTGACTATCAGAGTAGGGACATGGGGTTGTGAAAAATATTTTAGGAACACACCGTGTACTAGCTTAGCATGTCACATACTATGAAATAGGTACCCTAGTCATGTCACAATCAACACAGGTTTTGTTATCTTTTCACATAGATGTCATGTCTAAATTTTACATGCCATGAAGTATGACCATGGTACCCAGCCGTGTCACTAAAAACACAGGTCAATGTTTCCTCTTATCATACACCATGTGTCCTCCTTGAACACGTCGTGTAGTGTCTTCCATGTAGCTTAACGTGTAGTTAAGAAAACAGATCAATTTGGACTTCTTAGTACACGCAGTGTCTATCTAGAACAAACCGTGAAGTGTGACATGGGTACACAGGTCGTCTCACTAACAAAATGGGCCAGTGAAACTTGTCAAAGTACACATCTTTTCCACCTTGAACACACCGGTAGTTTTGCCTTAAGTGAGCTATGTGGCTAGACCGTGTGAGGAGTCTCAGGTAGGGGAATATAGTTCAAGTACACGTCGTGTGGTTTGAGAACACGCCATGTGTATGGGGTGTTACACGACCAGTTTAAACAAAATTATATTCCCTTGTGAATGACTTAAGGGAAGACGCCGTCTAGGGAAAGAACACAATGTGTATTCATGTTTTTCATAACTTGAATGACTTCCTTTCCCTACTCCTTATTATGCCTTCAGTTTTAGGACCTTTTTGATCTTGAATCTAAGGTGTGCATTTGAAATTGCAGAATCATGCCACCTAGACATCCTCCGGTTGACCGCTAGTCACAAGGGAGTGATAAGATTCCCAATATGGCTGATTAGGGGCTTCTTGTAGATCCTCTTGTTGAGACAACCATGGCACCAGCGGTTATACCATTTGCAGGTGCTGATGCATAGTTTAGGGAGGGTTTTCTATGGATGATGTAGACCTTCGAGGGAGCACAGCCTCCTGCCCCATCGATAGCTGATTTGAAGTGGGTTTTCCAGCAGCAGTATCCTCCCACCTTCTCAGAGGAAGGAGGACCTCAGGCTGCAGATTCATGGATCAAAGCCTTGATGGTGATCAACGAGAAAATCGAGGTACCACCTAAGAGGAGGGTGATACTCGAGACCTATATGCTTCGAGACTCTTCTAATAGGTTGCGGGATGTCATCTATCTGGCAGGACCCCACCATACTATGGCTTAGGAGGAGTTTCATCATATCATTTATGATTACTTCTACCCTGATACCTTGAGGGCCAACTGCGCCTAGGAGTTCATGATCTTAGAGAAGGGTAATCTTTATGTAATGGAGTATTCCTCTCGTTTCATGGAGCTTCAGCATTTCACACTTATCCCAGTAGGTGATGAGTTGTTCCTGGCTAGGAAGTTTGAGGACAGTCTCAAGCAGGAGATCCATTCCTAGGTGAACATATTTAGGATGACTTCGATATCCTCTATCATCAACTAGGAGTTTATCACAGAGTGCAATCTGAGGGATTCTGGAGCAGTGAGCCAGGGTGGTTCGACAGCCAGTGCTAGTGTTCCTCCTACTGATAGTAGGATGGGTCATGGGGAGATTTCTCTAGGAGATCAGAGAAGGATTTATGAACCTTATGGAAGCCATGTGGTCTAATACAAGTGTGGAATGAGTGGTCATACAAGGCCATGTTGCCGGAGAGACCCAATTGAGTGTCGATCTTGCGGTAGGATGTGCGATCTCTAGTATTTCAATCAGTTTTTTTCCTACAGCAGATGGAGACAGGGTTTCATCAATGACTCTGTGTTCGGGAGCATCGCCGCCAGTTTCTATGCAGTCTAGGAAATGGAGTTCTTCTAGCCATTCAAGCTGAGGTGGAGGTCATGGCCGGGGTGGTCAGTTGCCGGTCTATCAGCGATAGTAAGGTGGATCAGCTAAGAGTGGTCAGGAAGGGTCACAGGGATGTGGAGCATGCCAGACTTTTGTGATGGAGAAGACCTAGCAAGAGCAGGATCCTAGACCTACCACCATTCGAGGTAAGATCATAGTACCCTCATTTTTATCTTTTGCTCTTTACAACACATGGCCTTTCCATAGCTTTATCTATGATGTTGTTGTGGATAGCATTGGGCTCTGTATCTTTTCTTCTACCGACATGTGGACATTAGACACACAGTTGTGAATGAAGACATCAAGTGTATGTCAGTGCAGAGCGTGCCCTCTTGAGGCAGCAGGCTGTCACTTTTTATGGTACCTCTATGTCATAAAGATGACGAGCAATGATTTCATTCTCGGAATGGACTGGTTAGTCCCCTTCCAGGTAGTTGTCGGCAACTATTACTGAAGGGTGAGTTTTATATCACCAGAGGGTGAATCATTTATTCATTAGGGTGAGTGGAATGTCTAGGCATATCGAGTAGGAACCATGAATCATTGGCTAGGAGGAGTTCCAGCCCAAATTTCTTGTCTATATTTGGATGTCCAGGGGAATTCACACATAGACTTTCCCCCAGTGGCGGATAGTTTCAGGGATGTATTTCTAGTTGAATTTTAAGGGTTTTCTACAAAGTGTGAGGTGGACTTCTTGATTGAGATTGTTCCAGGAGTGGCACTGGTGTCCATTCCTCCTTATATGGATAACTACACCTGAGTTGCAGAAGATGAAGTTGTAGGTGGCGGAGTTGCAGGAAAATGGTTTCATCCGACCTAGTACTCATCCTTGGGGTTCACCTATCCTACTTGAGAAGAGGGAAAACGGTACCCTTAGGCTTCGTATAGATTATCATAAGTTGAACCCACTGAATCTCAAGAACTGATATCCCTTGCCTAGTATTGATGATCTCTTTGATCAGCTTCGAGGAGCTAGGGTGTTCTTGATGATTGACTTGATGTCTGGTTATCACCAGTTGCGCATTAGACCATCAGATATACCTCTGATAGCCTTTAATATCAGGTGTGGTCTATACGAGTATATAGTTATTCCATTTGGTCTCACGAATGCACCAACATTTTTCATGGCGCTGATGAACCATGTATTCCATCCTTACTTGGATTACTTCATGGTTGTTGTCACGGATGATATCATGGTGTACTCTCAAACTCAACATGACCATGCTACCCATCTTGAGATCGTCTTGAGTAAACTGAGGGGGCATCAGTTATATGATAATATCTTAATGTGACACTTTGGGATGGATCATATTCACTTCTTGGGTCATGTCATCTCAGAGACAAGACTGTCAGTAAACCCCGAGAATGTGTGGGAAGTAGTTTTCTGGTAGAAACCGAAGAACGTCTTTGAGGAATAGAGTTTCCTAAGGTTTGCTGGATACTACAGACGCTTCATAAAAGACGGTACATGCTTAGCATCAATACTGATAGGTTTGACTAAGAAGGGTGTAATGTTCTTGTGGTCAGATTCATGTGAGTTAACCTTTCAGGAATAGAAAGGGAGGTTGACTACAGCACCGATACTAGTCCTTCCAGAGCCGTGCGAGAGCTATACAGTTTACTGAAATGCTTTAGGTATCAGGATTGGAGCTGTGCTGATGCAGGGAGTTGGATTCGTTGCGTATGGGTCTCCGCAGTTGAGGCCACATGATAGGAATTACCCAACACATGATCTACAGCTGGAATATGATGTTCTTGCATTACGTTGTTGGAGACATTATCTTCTAGAAGGTAATTTTGTGGTTTTCACTGACCAAAAATGTCTTAAGTATATCTTCACTCAGCGTTATATGAATCTGAGATAGTGCAGGTGGGTCTAATATCTTCAGTCCTTTGACTTTGAGCTTGCCTATATGTAACATCCAAAGTAAGTAATGAATAATAGATATTTTTATCTATGTCTTTTAATGAATTATATAGTGTTTTAGAGGCTTAAAATGAGAATAAAGCCAATCTCAAGCATGGAATACACTAATATTTCTAAAAGATTGTTTTACTACATTTTGATGGAAAACCATTTTTAAATCAAACTATTGAAAATTTTATAAGCTCTATTTGATGAAATAAACATATTCTTTATGATTGGGATATTGAAATTTACTGTGGGTAAATTTTTGGTATTTTTCCGATAAAGTTCATTTTTTAATGAATAGTGAAAAATGTTGTATTTTAATTCAAAACCTCTTTTTAATCTAATTTATTTATATGATTAGATTATGTTTTGAATTGTTTTTAAAGTTCAATTAGAATATATTTTTTACCATTTAATCTAATAGTGGTCGTTGAAATTAATTTCACTTTGAAATTGGACTTAAACTAGTGTCAATCTTTTGATACTTATTCTTTCATAAAAACATGCTATTTGCTCTAACAACGGGAATTAATTATTAAATTAATTAATTCAACGTATATTTATTTAGTTTTTTAAAATAGATTTCATTTTTTAATTCTGAATATAAAATATATCTTAGGGTGAAGTTTTGGTATTTTTCTAAAAAACTTCAATTTTTGATGAATAGTGAAACCACTAAGTGGTACTTAAAAAACAGATTTTTCGTTTAAATGAAACGTTACCACTTCTGTGTTTTGAATTTCTAAAATCCAACATACATGGTTTTCATTAAGAAGTAAAATGTGGTTCAATGGGATTAAAATAATTTTTTGGTGAATTGTAACTTTTATGTTTTTAACCGCGATAAGAGGTAATTAGTGTAATTTAAGGTAAGAATAATGTTTTAATAATATGAAATGAACTTGAAACTTGTCCTACCATTATTTTATGTGTCATGGATGACCAAGAAAATCCATGGGTCAACTTGGGGACCCCATGGAGCCACTTTGGAAGGAAAATTACATTACTATCTTTTTATTTAATGTAAAAGTAAAAATGACACAAACATGAGTTGTTTTACTAAAACAATTTTTAAATGGGGTTATACAAGTCATATTTTGACTATAAATGGTCATTTCAATGATAAAAGGATTTACTACATCATAGTATTTTTTTATAATTTTTAGATATTATATAAATTAAATTATTTATGACACCATGATGATGCAACGATTACCACATTATTTAACGATTTAAATAAAATGAAAATATAATGTACAATATAAGACCTACACTTGTCAAAAACCTATTGGATGGGTGGATTTCTAACCCTTATCACCTTATCCTTAAAATTTATAATTTTGGGACCTTTTTTATCCAAAAATCATTTTATAACGAAGTATCTTTTCTTAACTTCCCAAGAGTGCCCCTCCTCTCCTATTATAAAAGGCCCCCACCTCTACCACCTTACCCACACTTAAAAAGCCTTTGGATTGGAAAAACAATTCCCATTTTGTCTCTAAAAATCCCTCTATAACTCTTATAAGCCTTAATTTGGGCAGAAGGCTTCCCAAGGAAGCCTTTTAGCTCAAATCAAAAAAAGATACCTGATTTAAAGGTAGTGTCTTCTCTTGTGTCCTTATGTTTTATTTTTCTCCTCCAACCCTCTAAACTCTTTTTATTAATTTCTTTTGTAACAAATCCAGTATATTCCATATACTAGGATGTTTTTATAAGAAGGATTCGAGGTACACTTACACACACCTACATCTAATGGTTAAAGAACATATTGTTTCTGTGGATGGAGAATTTCTGCCTCACGAAACGATGATTGTTCAACCCTCATATAACACCTTCAAAGGTGGCCATTAAGATGTCACTATATTTATATATAATATATAGTATGTTTATGTTTTACTTAATTTTCTTTGTTTTTCATCTATGTAATACCTTTATGGTTTCCATTATTGGTAAACGCGATATCTTCATTTTAGGAAGTGCGGACTACCGCCCTCTCAAGGTGATTTGATTCGTTAATGCCATATGTGGGATGTATAAAGGATGTAATTAATGATATTATATATGATATTATACTGTAATTATAATATACCTTTATAAAATTATGATTCCATTCCATAAAATACGAAATAGAAATGAAAGTAGCGTTCATGCGTATGTACGGCTTACCGTCTCCATGAACAGTGCATTTCATTTCTTACCTCTAAACGTTATGTAATATTATAAATTCATGTATATAATAGATATATATGATATATATGATATCTAAATCATCATTATAACTCTGTATATAATGTATACATGAACAACTTGTAATTATAAAGAGTTTATTTTTGACTCAAGTACCAATGATCGTTAAAACGACCGTTATTAACTTAAATAGTAACATAGTGTTCATGACATGGTAATAAGTGATATAAAGGAATAATAAACTTGAAAAAGGTTCTTAAGAATGTATAAATTAACTCAAGTTTATTATTCAGGACATTTAAGAATGCTTGAGCCAAGTCGGACCCGAGGTATGGGACTTCGTCCCAATCTCCTTTCATTGAGGCATATTTTGTTTTACACACAACCATCTTTTATACGGTGTATAAACCCCTTTGAATTTTACATTTACCCAAAATGAATCCTTTTTATACGAAGAATTTTTCTAAATGACAAAAGGGAATGTTTTTATTGTACGTATGTGGCGACAACAACTTCTCCACCGCCATGACCATTATTTGAGTTTCGGCTTCCTCTACAAGACATACCTTTTTTTAAATAAAAATAAATACCATGTTTTAATTTTCTTTTATTTTGGTATTGAATATGGTTTTCATAATGTTTTTATATCAATGTGTTGTATTGATATCTTGTGATTGAAAAGTGGAAATTTTATGTTTCCTTTATGCATTTTTTATGTGATACGATTATGTTATGGTTCTTGGGCATTATTATGAAGACGGGTGGTTCCGTGATAAACTAAGGGAAGGTGGGCCCTATATAGCTCTCCATTACATTGGGTAACGCAATGGAGTTAAACGTTGAGGTTTCTCTGAAGAGATTTAGGTAATATACTGTGATGGGTATTCCAAACCTAACCAAGAGGGTTACTCCGTACGTAAGAATGTTATGAATGCCTCAAGTTACCTTTATGTCTTATGATTTCTATGATTTATTCATGATTTGATGAGGTATGTTAAAGTGATTATGTTTTACGAGTAGAGTATGATTTCATTGATTATTATGTATACATGTACTCATGTTTCCTTTCCATATTTTTATATCCCTTACTGAGCTTTTTATGCTCATCCCTAGTTTTTGAAATGTTTTTCACGGGTCAAGGGAAGGGTACATGATATAATGATAGTGTGAAGGATGTGTCAAGAAATAATACCTGTTTTATTTTAAATATGATTCCGTTGGTGGAAAAAAATTAATACTATCTTTTATTGTAACCCCTTTGTTTAAATGTAGGATGTAATGCATGTTTTATGATATAATTCTCTAAAATTTTAAACTTGAAATGATCCTCAAGGTGTATTGTTGAAATATCTCAAGATTAAGTAATTTTTAAGGTATAGTTGGTATCAGAGTTCGGTTTAGATAACTTTAGGAGTTAGAATTTTATTAAATGATTACCCAAAAATATTTTTTTATGGTCGAATTGAAATGATATATCATTTGAAGATTACCATGTTGCTTCATTTAAGACATGTTTGTTCAGAATGGTTTTCTGCAGAGGACACATGGAAGTAGTTCTAGGAAGGCATACAGAAGGAAATAACCTTCCGAATATTTATCCTGAGATTTTCGTAATTGGAACTGAACAGTTTGTTGCAGTAATGGTACAGTTGACTCAAGAGATAAATGGTGTTGGTATCCATGCACGAGATTAGCCAGATCAACCACAGAGGAACATGTCAGTGTTGGAAGATTTCATGAGGCAATATCCCCCATCATTCAGAGGATCATCTGACCATGTGCTAGCTGAAGGGTGGATTAAATCACTGTAGAAGATTTTCGATGTCATGGGGTGTTCAGACAATCAAAATGTTAGTCTTTCTATTTACCGTTTGGTTGGTGAAGCAGATCAGTGGTGGTCAATGGTTAAAAATTTCATAGATGCTGATGATATTGATGATCTTGACTAGGATGAATTCAAAGGTATGTTTCTTGAGAAGTATTTTCCTAAGGCTGTTCGACTTAGGACAGAAAAACAATTCCTGGAATTGAGGCAAGAGGAGGACTCAGTGCCTGCCTATGAAGAAAGGTTCACTCGAATGGCGAGGTATGCTCCAAATTTTATCCTATACCTTGATAGTAAAATCAATCGTTTTTACTCAGGATTAACGCAAAAATATCGAAGGTCATTAGCTTCCCGTGAGTTCAAAAGTTATTAAAAGCTTGTTCGACGTGCTGAGAAGGTGGAAATGGAGTTTTCTAATGATCAAGTGTTTTATAACAACTAATAGAAGAAGAGACCGAGGTGGCAGGAGAAAGGGAAGAATTCTTCAAAAAGGTCTGATGGTAAGAAAACTAAGTTTCTAGTTTCTGATAAATGTGGGAAAAGGCATGCTGGGGAATGTGTTCTGAATTCTGGAAAGTGCTACCGATGTGGTAAGATGGGACGTAAGGCTCGTGATTGCACTGAAAAAGATCAAGGTGATGGTAAGTCCAATTTCAATTTTCAATTAGTGAAATGTTTTACGTGCAATGAGATGGGTCACTATGAAAACAAGTGTCTGACAAAGAGGTCGAGTGATGGGAAGTAGTTAGACTACTAGCAGAAAGGGGTGGTGAAATCCTTTGCAACTACTTCAGCAGATGTAGGGCCATAAAATGAAGTTATATCAGGTTCATTGTTTGTTTTTTCAGATTATGCTAGTGTGTTGTTTGTTTCGGGGTCTACACATTCGTTTATCTCTGAAATATTTTCTAGTAAATTGGGAATACCATCTCAAGAAATGACTCATGAACATGTGGTAAAAACACCTGGGGGAAATGTGAAGTCAAAAAGAATTTATAAAAATCTTCCTATCCTTATCCGTGGAAAGAACCTACTTGCGAAAATTATTTTTTTACCTCTAGTAGAGTTTGATGTTATCCGGGGTATGGACTGGCTCTCTATTTACCAGGCTAAGATTAACTATAGATCTAAAAAAGTTTATTTTCAGAAATAATTTCAATTTGTGTACATGAATGAACCCTTACTGTTGATAACATATCAAGAGGCTGAGAAACTTGTAAAATATGGAAATGAATGTTACCTTGTACACATCGTTAAAAATAAAGGAATTGTTCATATTAATGATGTAACAGTGGTAAATGAGTATCCTGATGTTTTTCCTAATGAGTTTCCTGGAATAATATCCGATTAGGAAGTTGAATTTACTTTTGACTTAGTTCCTGATGCTAATCCAATTTCAAAACCCCCTTATCGAATGGCTCAAATTGAACTTTTAGATTTGAAGGATCAATTGTATGATTTATTAGAGAAATGATTCATTCGACCAAGCACATCACCATGGGGTGCTCTTATTCTATTTGTTAAAAATAAAGATGGTTCAATGAGACTTTGCATTGATTATACAGCCTCGAATAACATAATTGTTAAGAACAAATATCCTTCGCCTCATCTCGATGATTTGTTTGATAAGATCAATGGAGCTCAGTATTTTTCAAAGATTGACCTAAGATCGGGGTACCATCAGCTGAAGGTAAAAGAAGAAGATGTTCCAAAGACTGCATTTCGTACAAGATATGGCCATTATGAATTTTTAGTAATGCCTTTTGGGCTAACCAATGCACCTGCTGTATTCATGGAATTAATGAATAGAATTTTCCATGAGTTCTTGGATATGTTTTTGGTGGTTTTCATTGATGATATTTTGGTGTTTTCTAGAAGTTAAGAGGTGCATGAAAGAAATTTAAGGGTTATTTTTTATACCATAAAAGAAACGAAATAGTATGGGAAATTCAGAAAGTGTGAGTTTTGGTTGCAACAAATTTCTTTCCATGGTCAAATTGTTTCTAAAGATGGTATAACTGTTGATCCTACAAAACCAAAGGTTATTTAAGAATGTCCAAGACCCACAAATATTAACTAAGATTCGTAGTTTCCTCAGTTTGGAAGGCTATTACAGAAGGTTTGTTAGAAATTTATCATGGTTATCTTGCCCAATGACTAAGCTAACTCGGAAGGGTGTTAAGTTTATCTGGAAAAAAGAATGTGATGATTTTTTTCAGGAATTGAAAAGAATATTGGTGAATGCTCCAGTTTTGGCACTACCTTCCAGGAATGGTGAGTTTGTTATCTACAGTGATTCTTCATTGAAAGGACTTGTTTGTGTCCTAATGGAGAATGATCAGGTTATTGCTTATGCTTCACGACAGTTGAAAACTCATGAGGTAAATTACCCTACACATGATTTGGAATTATCTGCTGTAGTTTTCGCTATAAAAATTTGGAGGCATCATTTGTATGGAGTAAAGTGTGAAATATATACCGATCACAAAAGTTTAAAGTATATATTCACTTAGAAAAAATTGAATATGAGACAGTGGATATGGCTAGAATTAATCAAGGATTATTATTGTACAATTCATTACCATCCAGGAAAAGCAAATAAAGTGGTTGATGCTTTGAGTCGAAAAAGTAATGCTTCATTAACAATGTTGCATTTGGAACGTGATCCTTTGGTTAAGGATTTGATGAAGATTGGAATAGAAGTTGTTGGTGTAGGATGTCCTTCTGTTTTGTTTCAGGTATTAGTGAAATCTTCTCTATCAGACAGAATCAAGCAAGCACAGAAGCAAGACAGTGAGTTGCAGAAAAATGTAGGGTAGGTTTCGAAGGGTAAGTTGCCTGAATTCAACATTGATAATGATTCTGTTTTGAGATTTGGGAAGATATTGTGTGTTCATTTTGATTAACAGTTGAAGAGAGAGTTGTTATGTGAAGCTCATAGTTCTCCATTTTCATTTCATCCTTGCAGTACTAAGATATACAGAGATCTGCGGGAGTATTACTAGTGGGACAGAATGAAAAGGGATATTTTTGTTTTACTATGAAGTGTTTGACATGTCAACAGGTTAAAGCAGAGTGGCAGTTACTGAAAGGTATGCTTCAGCCTTTACTAGTTCCAGAGTGGCAATTGGAGAATATATCCATGGACTTTGTTGTGGGATTACCAAAGACATCTCGAGGTAATAATGCAATCTGGGTTTTTGTTGATCGTTTGACTAAATATGCTCATTTCCTTTCTATACGAGAAACTTTTTCCCTATATAAACTTTCCCGTTTGTATCTTAAAGAGATAGCTAGGTTACATGGAGTTACTCTATCCATTGTATCTAATCGTGATCCCAGGATTACTTCTAACTTTTGGAAAGGCCTTCAGAAGTCATCGGGTACTGAATTAAATTTTAGTACATCATTTCATCCTCAATAAGATGGGCAATCAGAATGAACAATTCAGACTTTGGAAGATATGCTACGTGCTTCTTTGATGGATTATCAGGGATTTTGGGACCAACATCTTTCTTTGGTTGAATTTTCATATAATAACAGTTTTCATTCCAGTATACAGATGGCACCATTTGAGGCATTATATGGGAAGCGGTGTCGAACTCCAGCTTTCTGGGATGAATTGGGTGAAAGGAAGATGATGGGACCAGAATTGGTAGAATAGTTGGTAGAAAAAGTTCAACTGATATAGAAACACATGAGAATAGCTCAAAGCAGGCAGAAGAGTTATGCGGACAACAGGAGGAAGGATCTCTCTTTTGAGGTAGGTGATCATGTTTTTTTCAAAGTCTCACCATTGAAAAGTGTGATGCGATTTGGTAAGAAAGTAAAGCCGAGTCCAAGGTTCTTTGGACAATATGAAATTCTGGAGAGAGTTGGATCAGTTGTTTACCGAGTGGATTTACCTCCGAGTTTATCTCAGGTACACAATGTTTTTCATATTTCAATGTTAAGGATGTACTTGCCAGATCCTTCTCATGTTTTGAGTCCAGAGGTAGTTCACCTGGAAGAGAGCCTATATTATGAGGAAAAACCGGCCCATATTCTTGACAACAAGGAGAAAGTGTGACAGAATAAGGCGATTTATCAGGTAAAGGTTTTGTGGAAAAACCACATGATTGAAGAGGCAACATGAGAATCTAAAAATGCAACGAGGGCTAAATACCCCCACTTATTCGATAAGTAAATAAATTTCAGGGACACAATTTACTAAAGGGGGGAAGGATGTAACATCCCAAGTAAGTAATTAATTATAGATATTTTTATCTATGTCTATTAATGAATTAGACAGTGTTTTAGAGGCTTAAATTGAGAATAAATCCAATCTTCAGCATGGAATAGACTAATATTTTTAAAAGGTTGTTTTACTGCCATTTGATGGAAAACCATTTTTAAATCAAACTATTGAAAATTTTATATGCTCTATTTTTCGAAATAAACTTATTCTTTATGATTGGGACATTTAAATTTACTTTGGGTAAATTTTTGGTATTTTTCTGATAAAGTTCATTTTTTAATGAATAGTGAAAAATGTTGTATTTTAATTCAAAAAAACTTTTTTATATAATTTATTTATATGATTATATTATCTTTTGAATTGTTTTTAAAGCTCAATTTGAATATATTTTTACCATTTAATCCAATAGTGGTCGTTGGAATTAATTTCACTTTGAAATTGGACTTAAACTAGTGTCAATCTTTTGATACTTATTGTTTCATAAAAACACGCTACTTGCTCTGACAACGGGAATTAATTATTAAATTAATTAATGCAACTTATATGTTTTTAATTTTGTAAAATAGACATCATTTTTGAATTCAGAATATCAAATATAGCTTAGGGTGATGTTTTGGTATTTTTCTGAAATAGTTCAATTTTTGATGAATAGTGAAACCACTAAGTGGTACTTAAAAAACTGATTTTTGATTAAAATTAAACTTTACCACTTATTTGTTTTGAATTTCAAAAATCTGACATACATGGTTGTCATTAAGAAGTAAAATGTGGTCCAATGGGATTAAAATAATTTTTTGGTGAATAGTAACTTTTTTGTTTTTAATCGCGATTAGAGGTAATTAGTGTAATTTATGTAAAAATAATGTTTTAATAATATGAAATGAACTTCACACATGTACTACTTTTATTGGATGTGTCATGGCCAACCACGAAAATCCATGGGTCAACTTGGGGACCCCATGGAGCCACTTTGGAAGGAAAATGACATTAATATCTTATTATTTAAGGTAAAAGTAAAAATGACACAAACATTAGTTGTTTTACTAAAACAATTTTTAAATGAGGTTATACAAGTCAGATTTTTGACTACAAATAGGAATTGGAAATATAAAAATATTTCCTACATCATAGTAGTTTTTTTATAATTTTTAGAAATTATATAAATTATATTATTTATGACACCATGATGATGCAGTGATTACCACATTATTTAACGATTTAAATAAAATGAGAATATAATGTAAAATATAAGACCTACACTTGTCAAAAACCTATTGGATGGGTGTATTTAGAACCCTTTTCACCTTATCCTAGAAATTTATAATTGTGGGACCTTTTTTATCTGAAAATCATTTTATAACAATGTATCTTTTCTTAACTTTCCAAGAATGCCCCTCCTCTCCTCTAATAGAAGGCCCCCACCTCTACCACCTTACCCACAATTCCAATGACTTTGGCTGGAACAAACCCTGCCCATTTTGTCTCTCAAAATCCCTCTATAACTCTTAGAAGCCTCACTTTGGGCATAAGTCTTCCCAAGGAAGCCTTTGATCTCAAATCAAAAAGAGTTACCCGATTTAAAGGTAGTGTCTTCTCTTGTGTCCTTATGTTTTATTTTGCTTCTCCAACCCTCTAAACTCTTTTTATTCATTTATTTTGTAACAACACCAGTATATTACATATACTAGGACGTTTTTATAAGAAGTATTAGAGCTACACTTACATACACCTACATCTAATGGTTAATGAACATACTGTTTCTGTGGATGGAGAATTTCTGCCTCACGAAACGATGATTGTTCAACACTCATATAACACCTTAAAAGGTGTCCATTAATATGTCACTATATTTATATGTAATATATAATATGTTTATTTTTTTCTTAAGCTTTAGTATTTTTCATTTATGTCATACCTTTAAGGTTTCCATTATGGGTAAACGTGATATCTTCATTTTAGGAAGTGCGAACTACCGCCCCTCAAAGTGATTTGATTCGTTAATGCCATATGTGTTATGTATAAAGTATGTAATTAATGATATTATATATGATATTATACTGGAATTAAAATCTATTTTTATAAAATTATGATTCCATTCAATAAAATATGAAATAGAAATGAAAGTAGTGTTCACGCGTACGTACGACTTACCATCTCCATGAACGGTGCATTTCATTTCTTACCTCTAAACGTTATGTAATATTATAAATGCATGTATATAATTGATATAAATGATATATATGATATCTACATCATTAGTATAACTCTGGATATAATTGATACATGATCAACTTGTAATTGTAAAGAGTTTATTTTTGACTCAAGTACCAATGATCGTTAAAACGACGGTTAATAACTTAAATAATTACATAGTGTTCATGACTTGGTAATAAGTGATATAAAAGGAATAATGAACTTTAAAAAGGTTCTTAAGAATGTAGAAATTAACTCAAGTTTATTATTCAGGACATTAAAGAACGATCGAGTTAAGTCGGACCCGAGGTATGGGACTTCATCTCAATTTCCTTTCATTGAGGCATATTTTGTTTTATACACAACCTTCTTTTATATGGTGTATAAACCCCTTTGACTTTTAAGTTTATCCAAAAGAAATCTTTTTTATACGAAGTGTTTTACTAAATGACAAAAGGGAATGTTTTTGTCGTACGTATGCGGCGACAACGACTTCTCCACCGCTGTGACCATTATTTGAGTTTTGGCTTCCTCTACAAGCCATACCTTTTTTTAAGAAAAATAAATACCATGTTTTAATTTTCATTTATTTTGGTATTGAAAATGGTTTTAATAATGTTTTTCTATAAATGTGTTGTATTTATATCTTGTGATTGAAAAGTGGAAATGTTATGTTTTCTTTTATACATGTTTTATGTGATACGGTTATGTTATGGTTCTTTGGCATTATTATGAAGACAGATGGTTCCATGTTAAACTAATGGTGGGTGAGCCCGATATAGCTCTCCAATGTATTGGGTAACGTGAAGGAGTTAAACATTAAGGTTTATCCCAAGAGATTTTGGGAATATACCGTGATGAGTATTCCAAATGTAACCAAGAGGGTTACTCCCTACGTAAGAATGTTATGAATGCCTCAAGTTACCTTTATGTCTTATGATTTCTTTGATTCATTCATGATTTGATGAGGTATGTTAATGTACTTATGTTTTATGAGTAGAGTATGATTTCATTGATTCTTATGTATACATGTACTCATGATTCCTTTCCATATTTTTATATCCCTTACTGAGCTTTTTATGCTCATCCCATGTTTTTGAAATGTTTTTCACTGTTCAAAGGAAGGGTACATGATATGATGATAGTTTCAAGGAAGTGTCAAGAAAGAATCCATGTTTTATTTTAAATATGATTCAATTGATGGGAAAAAATGTATACTATCTTTTATTGTAACTCCATTGTTTAAATTTGGGATGTAATGCATGTTTTATGATCTAATTCTCTAAAACTCTAAACCTAAAAAGATCCTCTAGGAGTACTCTTGAAATATCTCAAGATTAAGTAATATTTAAGGGTGAGGCCTTATACTATATACCTGGGAAGGGAAACACAGTGGATAACGTTTTGAGAAAGAGAACATAGATACATGTAGTTCAGGAGGCCAGTAGTGAGTGGAAGCTAATGGCTCTGTTCTCTGAGATGCATTAGGAGGTGCATGACGGATAGGGGAAGACATTTCTATCTTATGTAATTGTTACCTCTACTTTTCTCGATCGGGTACGAATGCGGCATCTATAAGATTTAAAAGGCCTAGTCCTGAGGGAGAGAGTGTCACGAGAGGACCCTCTTTCTTGATGGACCATAGGTGAGGATGAGATCTTTCATTTCTAGGGGTGCGTATGGGTGTCATTAGTGATACATGGGGAGAAAATGTGGGACTTTCATTCCTTAGTTTGGCTAGTTCATCCTGTCTTCACCAAGATGTATCGTGATCTACACCACCGGTATTGGTGTTCAGGTAAGAAGAGATGTGTTGCTGGTTTTGTCATGAGGTGTTCCACTTGTCAGCAGGTGAAAGAGGATCATTAGTGACCAGGAGGTCTTTTACAGTAGTTACCCATTCTAGAGTGGAAGTGGAACGATATCGCGATGGAATTTTTGACTGGGTTTCCAAGGTCACCTCGAGGGAATGATGCTATTTGGGTTGTCTTTGATAGACTTACATAGGTTTCTCACTTCTTTCCTATCAAGGAGACCTTAAATGTTGATGAGCTGGGATAATTTTACATCCGAGAGTTTGTACGTTTACATGGAGTTCCACAATCCATTGTTTCAGATAGAGATGTGTGTTTCACTTCTCGGGTCTGGAAGGGTCTTTAGAAGGATTTGGGTACACCAGTACTTTTGAGTACAACATACCATCCCCAGACAGATGGCCCGTCTGAGCATACGATTTAGGTTCATGAGGACATTCTCCGATCTTGAATTCTGGATTGTGGAGGTTCTTTGGAGAAGTATATACCTCTTGTAGAGTTTTCCTACAATAATAGTTTACAAGAAACGATTCAGATGGCACCTTATGAGGCTTCGTACGGTAGACCACGCCAATCACCCTAATGTTGGTTGGAGGCCGGAGAGGCAGCCTTGATGGGACCTTGTCTTGTTCAGGAGACTACAGAGCAGATAGAGTTGAATCGGAAGAGGATGGCTACTGCATAGTCTCAATAGAAGTCTTATGCTGATCAGTGAAGATGACCTCAAGAGTTCGAGGTCAGGGATCAGGTTTTCCTATGTGTCAGACCGGGGTTTGGACACAAGAGGATTCAAAGACAGGGTAAGCTTTCACCAAGGTATGTCAGGTAGTTTGAGGTGTTGGAAAGAGTTGGGCCGGTTGCCTATCGGTTACAGTTTCCTCAAAGGTACCAGAATATGCACGACATCTTCCATGTTTGTCATCTCCAACGTTACTTTTCCAACCCGTCTCATGTCTTTCATCCTGAGAATGTTGATCATGAAGAGGATGAATCATTTGAGGAGTATCCTTTCCAGATTGTCGATCACAGTATGAAGGCTCTCTGTGGTTGGTATGTTCCTCTACTATGGGCGATATAAAAGCACGAGAGAGTACATGATGAGACATGGTAGAGGGAGGCTGATGTATAGTCATAGTGGCCGAGGCTTTTCAGGCTTTCTTCTTCTGTGCCTTGCTTGGGAAATTCGGGGAAGAATTTCTTTAAGGGGGGATGTTTTTAAGTACCCTAACCTTCATTTCAGGTATGTCTTTTCCTTTTTTTGAGTTTTTGAGATAAGAGGAGTTTTTGGAAATATTTAAATTACATGATGTGTACTTTATGAGAACACGTCATTTACTTCATTATCACGCGAGGTCATGTGCTGGCCGTGTAAGGGCCACACACACGGTCATGTGGGGTGACGTGGAGGCCGCCTAAACTAGATTATGGAAACAGTAAATAAATTTCTTGTACTCCAAAAGTACACGCGGTGTATTTTTTCCATTAAATGCACCACGGTCGTGTCTGACGGACAGAAGACCCTTCTTTTTTGCATTGGTTCATCCAAGAGTGAGGGTAAAACCACAGATCTTCTCCGAGCCCCCGACCCTCTGTACGTTCTTCAAATCGACCGCCGTCGATTGCGTTGGAACCGAAATAGTAAGCTCTCCCTTATTCTAGAGTATCATTTTCCAATTCTTCATATTTTTCATGTTATCCTGGGTTATAAATTTTGTGATTTTTTGTAGATATATGGCGTTTTAAGGAGATTCAAGCCACATGGTTCAACTATTTTGATCACATAGCACCATGGAAGGTGTTTTGTGCCTTTTCATTGAAATTACTTGAATATTATGAGCAAAGTTCACCAATACCCTTGAACAGGGTATTGTGTGTTTACTGTTTTACACCTATTGTATTTCTTCTATGCTTGTATGCCTGTGTAGTGGTAAATTAAACTTGTTTTGGGTTGATTGTTATACATTGGTTTCTCTGCTCATGATTCATTCTATTTATGACCATTTTGTCAGGTTTAGCCTTTTCGGTTGTTTACCTGTTTTCCAGGCCTTGTGATCATAGGGTGGAGTGTTGATTTTTGACATGCTTGAGATTCTATAGATTGGTTATCCAAGAAGTTACATAGGGTTACTTTGGACATATAGAATTATTATTCATTCATTTACCTGGGGCCGTGAGAACCTGGTGCTATAGACTAAAAGAGGAGAGACCGAGTGAGCTTCCTTGGAGAGACTTTGGACAGTAATAGACTATAAGGGGACCGACCGGGTGAGCTTCCTCATAGAGTCTTTGAGCTTTAGGATATAAGGGGATTGACCGAGTGAGCATCCTTAGAGGGCCTAGGAATACTTTGGGCTATAAGGGGATAGACCGTGAGCGCATCCTCAGAGAGTCCATGACTATTTTAGACTATACAGTGATAGTCCGTGTGAGCTTCCTCAGAGAGTCTTTGTTTTGTTTATTTGAATCACATGATTACCATAGGTTATAGGAGGGATTGACTGTGTGAGCTTCCTCCGAGAGGCAATGAACGACCCGATCTATAATAGAAATTGACCAATCACGCTTCCTCAGAGAGTCCTTGACCTTGGGCCTACAAGGGGAATTGAATATACGTGCTTCCTTAGAGAGTTCCTGACTACCCCAGACTATAAGGGGAATTGACTACACGTGCTTCCTCATAGAGTCTTTATAATTCTGTATGACCAAACCAGAGGGGTTAGGCTGAGTGCACTATCGAGGGGGTTGTTGGTTTTTTCTAGGTATGACTAGGGGACTACCTATTGTGCTTTGCTGTTTGTTAGATGTGTCTTGACTTTGGATATTTGGATTGTTTATTATTCAGCATGTTCTTGTTTACTTTTTTTTTGTGCTTTAACCTTCCATATATTAAGTGACTGTTAGGCACAGATCTTAGGGTGGTTTCCTACTTTGATTTAGTCTCACACCCTATTTGGGTCATGCTTTTCGGCCCAAACTAACTATATTGTTGTAGGAATAGGCAAGGGAAAGCACCATTCGACTTCAGGTACATGACTTATTGTGGAGCTGGAGAGCATGAGACCAAGCATAGGCTTGCGATGGTGAGGAGATGTTTATCTTTCTTTTGTACATGTTTTCAATACTATTTGTATTCCAGCATTGGGACTTGTTTGTCTATTTTCCAAGGCATATGTATCATGCATTAAATTTTTATGTTCTCTTTCTATTTATCATTTTTAGTCTTCTTCTATTCACATGTGTATGGATTTTTTACTACTTCAGATATTGTTTATTTTCTTCTCTATTACACTATGAACTCTTCCAATGAGGGAATTGTTTTCCCACTATTACACCCAAGGCCCTCTCTCCTAGTCGGCAGCCTCTGGCGTTCAAGGAAATGAGCATGAGTCCATGTGACCAACTGGTTATGAGGAGACTCTGGGTGGATTATAGATCTGGGGCGTTACATATTACATCTTCTACCTGATGTGGTCTAGAACCTACTTGGGACTATACTCATCCCAGGATGACAACATAATCTACCAGGGTGACTGTCTCCCAAAAAATGATGTATGTTGTCATTTTACCCAAAGATGTCAAGTTCCTTAGAATCTAGGGGCTAAAATGAAGATTATATAAAATATTAATATATTAATAAGTTACAAAATAGACACTAAAACTTGATATAATCAAATAAAACATATAATCTGATATTGATTCAATTCATTAAACACACTTTAATAAATTTTTTTTGTGATTGAGAAAAAAAATTTCTCAAGGAACACATCCTTAAATATTCAATACCACACTCTGTAAAGACATTAGATATAAGAAACCATAATTACAACTAAGATACAAATATTTAATTTCATAAATAAAATCCAATGGATAATAATTTTATATGAATCTCAAAAGAAAAACTTTTGGTCGATGAATTCAAGTTTGGCCAATCCAATTGGGTTTTGTTATTATTGGATTTATTTAATTTTATTTCATTTAGTTTGTTTTTAAAAAATGTGATTTGGTTTGGACATGGTTGATTCTATTTATGCCATGTTATTTTGAGTTAATTCAATTCAATTCATAATTAATTTGTTTGAATTGAGTTGTTTTAAAAGTATTATATACAATCAAAAAAATTAATTTATTTTTGAACAAATTTATGTAGTTCTATATAATTTAATTTATTTTTTATTATTTCAGTAATATTTGGTTCATTTGGGGGTAGGTTGGTTTTAGTCTTTTTAATTAAAATATAGTGAATTATAGTCAATTTCATTTTTTTACCTATAATTGAATTAGTGTATACTTATTTTTGGTTCACTTAGGTTTATCTATTCTCATTTAGATTAATTCTATGGGATGTTGTCTGATTTAATTCAACATTATTCATCATTAGATGATTTGGTTTTATTCCCCTGTGTTTCATTTGGTGGTATTTATGTCTTGCAATGTCTAATAAATTTGGTATAAATATATTGGATTTTGTAAGGTCTGATCTGATTCTATTTAGAATAATTTTCTTTTTGTTTATTATTGTTTGGATTTTCATACAATCTCTTCTTATCTATTAAAACGTTAAAAATAAATGAATTATGAAGAAATCAGTAAAATCAGATGTCCTACATAAAAATTATAAATGAATATCATACCTAATTTCTCGTAAGGATAGATTTCGTTGCCTACCCCGATGTGTAGATGTATTTTTTAGCATCACTGTTCTTATTATTATTTAATGAAAATTCTTAAAAAATTAAATAATACAAAATAAATTATTAATGAAAAATATGAATATTATCATTTGAATACACAAATATGATTAATACCATGAAAGTGGAACTCATGCAATGCGTAACCATTTTTCAATAATGTTCTATAGGGTAATCATCAATAATATAAGTGGCCACTAAATCTATTCCAAGTCTACCACACCATCCAATATACAACTCATGCTTATAGTATCTCAATAGCTCACCTAATTTAGTTAGTCCTACTGGCCACACACCTCTCCCAAGGGGAAAATATAAACAAAAATGGAACCAAAATATTATTTAATATAAATTAAATAATGATAAAACATTTAATCCAATAGATTTTTTTTACCCATATTAGTTCCAAATCATTAATCTTGCCTTCATTTGGATGGTGTCTCTATGTGATTGGACTGACATGAATGATGTTGGAGAATTTGGAATGTGTCACCACAAAAACCTACATCCAAACCCTTTTTTGATCATTTTAATCTTATTTTTACTACACTAACAACTTCATGCAGTGGTTCTATACAGACCACGGGCATATATGTCTAAACTGGCTATCTTTAGATCTAGCTGATGTAGATTAGAAACAAATATTATATCAATTCATCTTATACTAAAAAATATAGGGTTAAAATTTTTATTAGGGTCATATAAATATTCTTGTGATATCATGATCAATTGGTGTTGATGTATCCACAAGAAATAAAGGAACATCACCTTGTATATATGGAGTGAGTCCCAATGTATGCTCAGTAGGCACAACATGTGTCAAAGAAGGTGATGAAAAAGAATCAATGTAGAATCATTGAGAGAAGAAATCTGAAGGAAAAAATATTAAATGGATTGATGACTAAATGCATGATATGGATGATGAGTATGAATCATCATTGGATATGTGAAAAATGGGTGAGAAGGCTTAGATGTAAATAATGGAGAAAAAAGGGGTGGCCAAAATATCCCATTCATCCCAAATGAAACTATGGGATCAGAATTTTTGGTAGATGGTACATTATTTATAGGAATGGGGTTTAATCAGTCATGCCATCAAGTGATCCCATCTCTAGTACCACCCCCACCCTTTATACTGTCCATTTGAGTACTGTTACCACTATGCTTCTCATAAAATAACAGGCACCAAAGTGGTTGATCCTACATAAAATTTTTTAAAATAATAAATTCCATAAAATTATTTTATATATATATAAATATGAAATAAAATACTCACACCAATAAGTAATGTTGGTAAACTCAACTCAATTATTCATTGATTGTTGTATGCCATCATTTTTCTTCATATCTCCATAATAGGTTTCCTTTCCTTAATTTGAAATAAAATATGGAATTAATTAGAAATTGAAAACTAATGAGTAATCCAAACACCCAAAAAAATAATACATGACTTAATTAAGGAACACAACTTGTTAAAATAAATATAAGATATGTATATATTTATATATGAAAAAAATTAAATTTTTTGGAAATAATATCAATACATAGTACTTGTCATAAAATAAAAAAACAAACAATTTTTCATGTTTAGCATAGGTATGATGTAGTTGTGTTCTTTTTTAAATTCGATCCAATTAAATTTTGGTTATCTCATTGGTCAATTTTTTTTATGTAAACTAGTTCATTTTTTCAATTGATGAGGTCATTTATCTATTTTTATTTCTCCTTAGCCATTTGGTTTAATTTAGTTAATTTATTTTTTTATTTGTTTGTTTTTGTTTGTCTTAGGTTAGTTTTTTCATATTTTGGGTCAGGTAATTCTATTATTTTTTAGGTCATTAATTAATTTATTTTTGATTTTTATATATATTAGTTTAATAAGTCCTATTCAATTCCGCTTTTTTTAAAAAAAATTCGTTTCTCTTTGTTTTATATAGTTGAATATTATTTAATTAAATTTTATAAAATGAAACAAAATGAAAACAAAACACAACTAATTTTGAAAATTCCCATAAAGGTCAAGTGAGATATAAAAAATTTATAAAAAATAGTAAATTAATTTAAAAATTAGGAACCATAACAACCCATGTCGAGATAAACCAAATGAACTAAGAACATGAATGAATGATTCTATATATTTCCCACTAAAACTTTTGGTTCACAATCCAATCTATCAATTTACCAATTGGAGACATAATATGTAATAAATGGATTAGGGCCAATGGAATTAGGGACTGAGTGAATTCCATAATCACCGTCATAAAAAATATGTCTTGTAATTACGTCAATAATGGTAGAAAATATTGGTCTATGATGATCATTTCCCTAAAAATGTATTTCGTAGTTGATGCTAATACATATGGTTCATTTTATCATGCTTTTCTATCATGTCAATTAATCGAAATACTTAATCATTAATAAATTTACCCTACCTCAACATAAAATCAAACCACTAAAATTTAACCATAGTGACTTGGACATGAGTGTAATAATCAAATATTTTTTTTCAATGATTCTATATTAATCTACATTTTTAAAAGAAGGTATACAATGTTAGGAACTGGCATAATAGTATATTATATCAGTTATCAAAACAACATCATTTTCTATTCTCATATTCTTTACTATGTCATTGATAATAAATTTTTAACCATTGATCACAATTGATTTATAATCAAGTACAATGGTATTTGGACCCAAAAGCAAAGATCATATTTCCTCAAAGACAGAGTCAGCAAGAATAAACAGTACCTGAAATAGAAATGACGTTTTATCTTAATTATATATTTTTTTATTAATATATTATAGTAATATTTATACCTTCACTTTAAACCAAGAAGAAAACTCTTCCTTATAAAAAGTCTCTCTCTTTATCACTGAAAATTATTGATGCCTTATATTTATCCATAATTTATGTTCCATTCAGTTAAAAATATAAATAATCTAACATATATATAAAATTGCAATACATGAGATTAGATATAGAGGTTCAATTTCCATATTTTATGTAGTAATCAAACAAATCACATTTGAAAAAAATGTGTGATGTGTCATCTCCTTCTCTTCCAGGATGAATGTTGTCAGTGCATATGATCTGGGAATTTCTACTTTTTATAGTTGTAATGGAAAATGCTTCCTATTTTATAATACTAATTTTCTACGTTTTTCAATAGTCTGTTCAATATTATTTTAATATTAGACAAATACATTGAGCGTATAACTATACATTCTTTTTCCAATTTACTATTCCTGGTCGAACCTTTGGGATGAATCATGTTCGGAACATCAAACATCAATGTGTACATATTTATTTTAGTTGGATACATCCAATGAAATGTTATAGGTCCTCCATGAATTATTTATTTTGGAATACGAACATTCATATGCAGTATGCATGTTGCAAATTATAGAGGAAATATTTTCCCTTTATCACAAAAAATTAATGTAGAAACATCGATGATTTTTTCAAAGAAGTACATGGAAAATTTCATAGTAAAAATGTCTAAAAAAATGACAAAACCAAATAAATGATACCATTAGATTATTAGAAAAGTTATGACTAGTTGATAATGGAATAAACTCATGAAGGGGGGAATGATTATCATGAGTGTTCAATGATTTCAGGAGAAACTCTCAAGAATTGACCAGTTTTGATTTGTTTCTTGAATAGAAATCAGTAACATTATTAGTCTTCAGTACTTTGAAAAATTTATTTTTTTCCTAGAGGTGTCATAAAATAAGAACCACATGGAAGTTTCAATTTATCTTCACTGATACACGTAGGAATGAAATTAGGGTCTAATACCCCAATCCACCAAGTAACACTAGGTTTATAAATCATCTATTCTATTTCCCTTGACATTTAGAAAATAGAAAAAAAACATTTCACTTATATTTTTGTCAATGTGAAATATTTCAACGAAATATCAAAAAAAAATTTGACCAATAAGGAAACTCAAAGAAGATACTGATATTATTATAATTGTAACATGTTTCAGTGGAAACATTCTTCATCATTATTGATTTCATTTGACCATTCCTGAATAAAAAATTGAAATACTTCAATTCATTAAGAACATTTTTTCCAGACATATGCTAAGGTGGATAGTCAGTATCTATTGTATTTTCAAATCTTAAATAATTATTTACAAATAGATGGTTCATTGGAATGAATTATCTATGTCCCATAAAATAGAAACTATGGTAATATTTTAGTATCTTGGATCATTTATTCTCAATAGAAATAATACACTATAGTTTTAATTTCATGCTCCATCGATACACAATTGCATAACTTATAAAATCATTACTTATTACAATAATTGCAATGATCATTTGAAATATTTCTTTCAAACATGCATCATATATGCACACACCCACATCCTAATGAAGACTGAACACTTTTATTAATGTTCATTTGTATGCGTTTATATCATTGTCTAGATCAGAAGATCCTTGTATGAGTATATAAGTGAAACTAAAAGGTTTTTTCATAAAAACCATGAGGGGGGTTTCTAAATATATATCAAAACTGGCCATGTTTTTAGCAAAGTAAGCGTATTCCCAAATAGATAAAACTATCACATGAATGTCCCAAACTCGCATTACACACATCAACATTGAAATGAATATATCTAGAATCAAATCTATACATTGTAAATTCATTTTCAGTGTGAACCAATACATCATTACTATTTTTCCTCTTGATACCATGCTTTGAATTTTTATTGATATTTCATCCAACATGAAAATATTCACAAGATTGGGGATCAATGGAAGGTCTAAAATTACATTATGTTTCACACTCCATGGTGTTCCACCAGCTTTTCGTCTCCATTGTGATGTTCCAAACTTTATACAATCATTCTATTCGACATTTCCTCCTAGAATAAGATGAAATATTATTAGAAATAATGGATTTTGATTTTGAAATTCATAGGTCCTCAACTAAATCCCATTCCATATAGTGTTTTGCGGGAGTAACTGCATCATCTATAATTAATTACTTCATGAAAGTAATAATGTATTTAATGGAAGTATTTAAAATCCCAAACAATTTTTTCCCATAAAACATTCAGATTAAACTTTCCAACTTTTTCATTTTAACACATTGCTCATATACTTGTGTCATTGCAGCGTCATTCAATTTTTCACACGATTTACATAATCATATTCACTAGGCACATCATATCAAAGTCTTATTAGGTTGTAATGAATTCCTTCTCAAGATGATGAATAAATAAAAACCATTCATTTAAAATATTCTCTAATCCAGTCCACTCATTTGGATCATAATCATTGTGAGATTCCATTTTATCCCCATTGTGATTCAAAACATAGTAGTTTTTTTAAATCCATGTTTTTTATAAGGTAGATAACATATTTATGGCCAAACCATGGTATTACAACACAATTATAACATGGGAATTTTATGTGACCACTATCTGAAGCATTTTCAAATGAAAAATCTAAAAATATCTCCAAATTAATTTGAAAATCATTTAAGACCAGAAAGGTTTCCAACATCAATCTTCTATCTATTGTGTAATAAAAATTATGTCATTTCATTAATGAAATTAAATAATATTATAGTTTAATCAAATATGTATTTATGTAAATGAGTAATTTTCACATTATATGAAACCATATCTCACACACTAAACTATATGAGAATAATATATTAAATATAAAAAATAATATATATATATATATATAACAAAATAATATTAATATGAAACCATAAAATTGAATTCAATTATAAATAAAATAACATGATATTAGTTCAGTATTTTTATTTTATTTGGATTGGGCAGTTCCATGCGAGTTATGATTTTATTAAATAATATTCATGTCATTTTTTATCATTGTTATAAAATTTCTTTTATTTAGGTTAAATTTATATCACTTATTTTTATGTAAGATTATTTTGAAGCAATTTAGTTTTTTTTGGGTCTACAAAATCTATTTTGGTAAAATATATGTATATCAATTAAATTTAGTTGGTTTGGTCATGTTTATTCAGTTATGATATAAATATGACTTTCTATTTGATTTATGTTTTATTATATAAATGGTTGATAAGATCACTTAATTATTTTCAATAATAGTTTGGTTGGTTTGGTAAAATTTAGTTGTCTATGGATCTAATCAATTCATTTCAATTTACATTATTTAGAGGTTTATCATAAAAATGTAAAAATTTTGATATTACGTGAAACATAGTGGATGTGATGGAAAATCATTGTATAATGAAAAATCCATTTAGGATAATAAAGAAAAAAATGTTTGGATTACATATATATTTATACAAATCATTATATTCAGTAATTAATGATATTTATAATCAATGGTGACCCCCAAGTGAAGATATATTTTTTCTGTCTGGAATCAAAATAGTATTAGTAATGAATGAATTTATAGTATGATATTTTGATTTTATAAATCTTATAAATAATGTATAATTTTAAAATATAGTATATGTCATTTTAAGTGACTTTAAGGGAATTTTGATATGTTATCCATCTAGGAAAGATGTCATTTTTTTATTTTTTTTATCATTTTTTATTCGATTGATTTCTAATTACATTTACAAGGATCATATGGTTTTATATATGATTTTATTTGAGTTTTAATTCCTTTATAGTTTATCATTCTTATAATTTGGGCTATCTTATAGGTTGTGATACGATTATCCTTGTATTCATATTGATTGAATATTAAGTCTTATCAATTAATGTGAGTTGGAATTACTTATTATTATAAACAGCAATAGTTATGTCAATTAAATGAATTTTCCTCTTAAGACTCTCTCCAACATTTGAGGCATTTACCATACATAAGTGAATACCTTTTATAATGGAATTTTAGTAGTAAAGGATTATTCAATATGAACACAAGATTTACCCTATTGATATATAATTATTTTTTAAAAAAAGTGCAAATTTATTTATGATTATAAGAATAAAAAATTATTTTCCACCACCTCAACAAGTTGTATTTAATTTTTAAATATTTAATAAAATATTTATAAAGGTAGTAATGTTAAGGATGAGGTGTATATTTTCTCTAATAGCCAGGGAATTGAGATAAAACACCATATTGGTGGATGATATACTTATTTCATAGATATGAAACATCCCCTATAGATCAGTATATTTTCCCTCAATCATTTCATGATAAAATCCAAAATGTAATAACATATACGAAAAAAATATTATCATGATTTATTAAGAATTATTGATCCAGATAAATTAAATCAGAATTGCAATAATAATAAAGAATCTGTATATCATTAAAAACATTGTCTATCAGTATATAAAGGTAATAATAATATATATTCTTCTAGTTATACCAATACAAAATTTTTTTTGTTGTTATAAAATTCTATCTGTAACACTAATCTACACCTTGATGCCTTTATATGTATCTCTTGAGAACAACATTTGTCCCTGAATATTGATAGATGGTCTAAATCTATACCACCCTCTGGGAGTGACTATTCCAACCCCACACTTGAACCAAAAATATTTCATAACACCATTGATTCCTCTCTTATCCAATACACACTATAGATATTTTCTAAATATTTAGTGAATATGTTAATACTAGCCATAACCATTGATTATTTGGGCTAGTGAAACCTAGAAACGTGTTTTACCAACTTAACCAGAAAAACCATGATGCCTTTATTAGTATGGTTAAATCTATTTCCACAACCTGTGAAAATATTTCTACCTTTAGAATATATGAATTTGTTTGAACATGAAAATTTTATATTCAATAATACTCAACTAAAAACCATAATTGATGAGATTAAATAAGATACAGAATGAAAAAATATAAAACATATCTTGGTAGAAGATGTAACTCAGTTAAAATTTATTGATTTGAAGTGTATTAAAGAATATGAATGGAAAAAATGTATGTATCATCAGTAGGGAAGAATATTAATCAAATAAAAATAATAACGGATGTATTTTATAGTGTATGGGATTGAAAAAAATCCTAAAATAAATCAATACAAATGACATAACTCAGTTAAGACATACCAATTAAAAGTGGAATAAAAAAATTGTGAAACCTAGATGGAATGCCCATTGGTAGAATAGTAGCATAGGTGGGATGAAAGGATTGAGATTTCAATTAGGAAAAAATGGGGTCGATTGTTTTTTATTATATAGGGTTGTTCAGTTTTAATCATTTTTTTAAAATGTTGGGATTGATTTTCTGTTAATCATTCCCAATGGTTTAAAAACCATTAAAATAGACACTATGTAAAAATAGTTAAATAAAACCATTTGGATACCCAATTGTAAATTTTTCAGGGGATTAATTAATTGTCCCGTATCCAAATAGATTCCAAAAAATATTGAGAAATTTCTTTGTAAACCAAAAGTTTTGAAAACACATTGAAGAATATTAACATTAAGAAACATATCCTAATTGTTTATGAAAACTATTGGGATATAGGCTTTTGGACCAGGTGATTTCCAATAGTATGATCTTGATATATACAGCCATATATTACTCAATGTGGAATTAAATAGGGGAAATATTTCTATCAATAATCACCATTCGATGGATGTAAATTCTACAAATAAAATTCCTTTTGTGGTATATAATAATCTCGTAATGATTGAATTAGAGCATTAGACTTACATTGTTTCATGAAAACCAATTTGAATGATTCATGGTTTTGAGGAAGACCATAATTTTATAGTATTACGGTTAAAACCTCCTTCCCTTTTGGATGATCGTATAGTCTGAACATAGACTATAAATTAGAATGTGATAATATTATCGATTCCACTAGAAT
Source organism: Viscum album (assembly GCA_963277665.1). Taxonomy (NCBI): domain Eukaryota; kingdom Viridiplantae; phylum Streptophyta; class Magnoliopsida; order Santalales; family Viscaceae; genus Viscum; species Viscum album. Next base: position 561,178,316 of record OY728138.1, read on the forward strand.
CTTTAGAAATAACTTTTGATTATGAGGAACTCAAAAATGTGGTACCTCAGAAATTTTCAACACCATTGAGTCTCTATCCATTTTAAAATAATAAATAGATAGGATACATTCCCTTAAACAACCTTAAGATCAGATACACCCTTAAGGGGTGGAAAATATAGTTCCCCCACCTAATTTAGGTAAAACAATCTCTTTACCCATTGATGGTATATGTGATCTAGATCACAATCTCATGCACTTCATCTCCTGATATAGATCTTTGATGGGACCCTGAGGCTAATGATACAAAATGAAACTGATATGTCTTGGAAATGATCAGATGGTTCCAAATTTTATTTACTATAGTTGACTCAGAATAGGTTCCATCAAAATGATGGGAAGGCATTCACCATAATTTTCATGAATATTCATCTCCATGATATGGAAAAAAATAAAATTGACCATAAAAAAATGAAAACATGAGTGACATAGATTTTCTATACATATGTAAATTTCTAACTTACATACTCTATATTCCCATCAAATATGATCCTTTTATAGAACTCTTTACTAAGAACCTCCATGATGACTTACAAAATCTGTTGATCCTGATGAAATACCCAGATAGAATTTTACGGTCTAACATTTTATATTACTTCTAAAATTAATATTTATTTTATTTCCTCCCAAACATGAAACTTAATATCCTCACATATCCTATGAATGAGAAATTATGTGTGGTCAATCTCAGTGAAACTCCAAAAAATTTCATTTTCATCGAAGGTTAGGTATGAAAATATTGGATTAATTTTTATTCATGGAAATCCTCTATCTGAATGTTGACTTTGGATAGGTAATTCATGGAAAATATCTGGCACATGTGACCAATTTTTTCACCAAAAAATTAAAAAAACAGTGATTGAATGTAAGTTTTGACGAGGAAGAAAAAAGTTTAAAAATGGATTATCAGAGTTAACATTGACAAAGCTCACAGTTCCCTATGATAAAAATTTCTATGACTCGTCATTATTATAGAACCATAATCTTCATCTATGGTTATTTCAGGAGAATCTTCCACCATAGGATCGCGTAATTTCCAAATTAAGAGTATTACATGTCACGAAGAGTCTCATCATACCAAATAACTATCTCCAAATATTGAAGAAATCTCTCCCTCATCTTCTATATCATGAGAAATACCCCCACGAAATGGAATTATCATTAGATAAATATATTATTTTCTAACGATTAACCACATTAAAAAAGAATATCATTTCATCAATGATGAATCTATGTATGTACCTTAGATCCCTATACCTAAACGGGGAGCTAGAGGTTATTTCCATAGAAGCTGATGGAATAGGGGAATACATAGTTGTGGCTACGATCAATATCCCCACAACTATAACATGGAGAGAACTCAGTGTATTTTATTGAGTCTCTAACCCCAATTTTTTTCAATGACCAACTAGTGATTGAATAGACATGTGATCAAGATAGACATTGTCGTATTTTAGATTGATCTATAAATCTGTGGAAAAATGTTCCATTTAATTATATACATGTTCTATAACTATATAATCTATGAACATTATCCCCTAAACTACATTCCATGGAGTCACCCCATGCATGGAAGCTCCAAGATCTAGTAGAAAAATAAGAAATTTTGAAATAATCTATGGCTATCCTAGATTATATATAAATCCATGATGTGATTAATTTTAAAAAATATATCATGAAAATAATAGTCAATTACCTAAACGGACCATAGAAGTTTTAGATAAATGTCACTGCAATAGTGATTTATCAAGCAGAAACCATTACAGTAAAATGATAAGACATTATCACATTCACATAGATATGTTAAGAAGAAACAATTAAGGGATATATTAGAACCATCTATGTTTTAGTAAATTTCAATAGTATTGAAATTAGATGACCTTTGATTGGAAATGTCTCTGAGATCAGTCTCATCCTAGTATGGACATTTTGACCTTTGGAATACAGTAATGCTGATTTATCTTTAACAAATATAACGATTAAAGGGAATGAAAGGAGATAGAAAATACCCTGAGAAAGATCAACATCATGTCATAATTGAAGTACCTCATGTATATTTATGATTTTATAGTCATCCAATAAGAAATGGAATACAATTTCATCCTCAATAGCCCCTGGATTCATATCCACACAACATTTCCATTGACTTCTAATAAATGTCTGAAATATGGAATAAAAAATATGCTTGACATTAAATTTAGAAAGTAACCCATCAATTATTATGAATTATAGAATATTTTTGGAACATTTTTACATTAGTTCAAGAAAGTATACAATGTCTCAGGGTGAAATATATTTTACCTCTCTTAATGTATTTTTACATCCCATTCCGTCCCCTGGTGTTTACTCACTAGTGACTATGTGTTCATCTGAACCTAATAAATTATGTATACTTAGTTCGATAATTCTAATAAAAACCATAATATTCACGTAACTATGTTTGTCAAATGATGATTATTCTTTCTACATTTGGTTCATCCATGTAATTAAAAACTTATTATCCTTCCATGCTTGAAAATTTTCCCGAATCAATACAAATATTGGAAAATACCCCAATGTAATATCTCAAAATTTGATATTTCTATAATTATTCATCCCTCATTAATTGTGGATATGAAGGAATGAATCTCTAAAATACATCCATGATGTCCCTTTTAGTTCAGGATAAAAATTATTCTTATTTTAACCTCTAATCCCTATTCAAGGGTACAGATACCCCCACATTATCTTCCATGCAAAAAGATTATACCATTAACAAATAGATGGATGAGGATGAGAATGAATTTATATACAACCATCAAGTATTTTAGGAAGGTGTCTCTAACACTAATAATTAGAAAATGTATGTAAATCATGGAATATAGAAGGAACTGTGACTCAAATTTATTTGTACCATCATGCCTCTTACTGATAAGGATATCTTTATCTTATTTTTAAAGAATCAACACTTTGTATTTCCTAGGATGTATAAAAATATTCCATCATTGTACCCTAATGCGGCCACCCATCACATGGGCCTTCCATATGGCCATCATGTTTTCAAACAAGTAGCAAGGAGGATTATTCCTCACAATCCACCAAGGTATATTTTTATGTTGATATGATTATCATATCCAACATAATACTAGTGGTAAAAAACATGAAATGGATTTCCAAAATCATAATAATTATGAATAAGTCTAGGAAGATAATAATCTTCTTCAATTTTATGGATCTCAGTTGACACATCATAAAGTATGATATCCCAATACCAATCCTTGAACACATGATTGATTTGAATTTAGGATGCTATACCCATTTCTGTATGGATGAGTACATAGGATACAATAAAATCAATATGGACTATGGAGATGTGGAATAAAATACATATTGACTTCCTTATATTTTAACCAACTATGAGATTCCCATTGGTTTATAGAATGATGGAACCACATATCAACATTCTATGCATTACATCTTCAAAACAATCATGGGAAGAATAATGGAATTTTGTGTTGGTGGACAAGTTGTTAAATCTTAGCAACAATGAGATTACCTTCCATGTATTTAGAATATATTTGCAAAATTATAGTATAATTGTTTTGTGATAAATCCCCTAATGTGTGATTTTGGGTTAATATTAGGGAAATTCCTTGACATCATTGAATCCCACTGTATCATTGATGTCGATTTTGAGAAGACAAGTACATTCCTCAAGCATCAACCTCCTTGAAATATTTATTAATTTAGAGGTATACTAAAATTCATCCATTATATATGGTGTTTAAAATCCAACCATGTTATAAATGTTTTCCCATTCTCCATGATAGAGATGAATGGAGTCACCAAGTAGTGGAAGGATGAATACCAGATAGCATTGAAAACCACTAGAAATTCCTTGTTCATCCGCTGGTGTTAGTTTTTTCTATAGAATAGAATCCATTAATTTCATTTATGGATTCCATGGATCGATCTCTATGTTCCCTTATAACATATGGTAATGGGGTGTAAAATGAGAACAGTCTATATTATCTCATCCAAAAGATGAAAGATAAATATACTAGTCATTATGAAATCAATAATAAATTTTCCCTCGACTTTGTGATGAGAAAAATGAGGAATTATATATATCATCACAAATTCTACCGAGTCTCTCCTAGTGACCCAATCAAGTATATTATCAGACTCATAATGCGAACTGAGAATATACCCTTGTGGGTACTTACACAACAATATTAAGAAATAAAATTTGGATCAAAAAATAAAATCAATGGGAACGTGATAATGAATTTCTTCATTTCCCATACAACCTAATAAATCATTCTAGTTGGCACTGAACTGCCAGCTGAATAATTTCACTATTCTAATGACACCCACGATCATGGGTTATATAATTTGACAAGGACTCTTATATTTGACTATGAATTTAATGGAAATCATGATGTTCGGCTAGGATGGTTTTGTTATTGTATCTATTAATATAGATAATGAAATTCAACCCTACTACTTTTAACTATATGAGGGATCAAACAACAATGAGGAAAAATAGATAGCCCTAATTTCATGTCTGGAAGTATCCATGCAACTACAGATAGACTATATGAATTTTAAATTTGAATTAGATTTGTTAATTAAAAAGATAAATGTTGATTATTACATCTAGATAGAATAATTTATCTCTCATAATGTCTATTTATGTTTTTTGGTGGAAGTGTTCCTTTTTGAGAAAATCCTACATCATGTCACTTGATCAAAAAAATCTCATATTGATGAACTGGATAATGCATCCAATACCCTTTCTAATCCTATCCAAATGTAGATAATCTAGCACATTTCAAAACAAATCATGGTATATAGAATCATAATCAATGATATAGAATAGATAAACTAGATAAACACTACCCAATATGTGATGAGTAGATTTTCATTCTTAGATGGATGAACCCCAAAATAGATTCCTCCCAAACTAAACCCTTCATCTATATATTGTAAAATTTTAAATAATTTAATGATATATGTGAATTTCACCCTTTGGGATATTATATATGAATAGAAATTACACTAAAAATGTGTATTTAATATATTCCTCTTTAGATAATTTAAAAAGGATAAACCCACACCAAAATATAAGAATTCCATAGATGATCCATCAACAATCACTTGTCCAATATCATGCTCTTCCCCAGAATTAAGTATATTTGTTACTTATGGAATATAGTGATATAATACTGTGTTGATTTCCCAAATAAATTCCATGTGTTTTAAATATATGAAAACATCATCCATCACACCAAATATTTTATACATACTACTAAATATTCATGTCCATTTACTGTTTGGGGAACTCATATCATGGGGATATATACCCTAGATGGAAAAATGAAATATAATTATAATCCTACTATAACAGACCTAGTATGGAAATAAGAAAATTCTATACCCCACAATAACGTCTTGAAAAATTAAATCATTAAATTCTAAAACTCTTATATCATCCCCAAATTTGGTCTTCAAGAACATCATTATTTTCCTGAAGTCTAAAATGATCAGAAAATTTGGTGTGCCTAACATGATATTGATTATCAATAGAACAAAATGTTATTATGAGTATAAAATGATATTCTATGAGTATAACATTGATTCTATCGATTAATCTCACTACAATATGGATAAAAATAGGAAGATATAAGATTTTAATAATTACCAGTCAAATATACTCAAAAAAATGGTGATGTAAGATATGATTTATTGGTCGATCAAGCTTCTACAAGAATTATGGGTCTATTATAACATAACCAACAATTAAACACCCAAAACCCTATACTACTCCCTCTATGGAATACATGTGCCACATCACATCAAACACTAGTTACTCTCACTCCAAAAAACTATCTTTGGTCAACTCATATAATAATAAAATTAATATAAGAAAAGTCTTGAATATATTTAGATATTTTCTCCCTTACCTGTGATTTAATTATCATTAATGATGAAGGATGAAACCCCCATTTTCAGTTGTGGGAGAGGGAGGGGGTGTTTGGTCCTAACCTATCTGGATTCATAGATGTTATCAATTTTTCCATTCCCTAACTCTAATTTTCTCATTAATATACATATTATTTCACTAGGGCTGAGGTTTAAAGATATCCACATTGGAACACCGTAGATTTCTTTATCTACATCAATGACAGAAAATTATTTGAGTCTCTTAGATCTAACCTTGGTGTCTTGCTTCAAGAATTAGAAACCCAAGGTGGATGATTTTTACACATCTGTTTTTTTGATACCTTGGGCTTATACAAATTCAATATGTTAGTCTCCCCACCAAATTCCATTTAATGATTCATTTTTCCTTAGAAAAAGATCGGATTTGTGCGTTGTCTGGGGATTCACATAAATGTAATGGTTATAGGTTCCTTATCATTCGAGGACATATTAACATTATATGAATTGGGATTATCCCTCTGTCATGACATGTGTATGATTCCCTGAACTTCCTTTTATATTTCAAAACACCTCAATTATTCATATTCTGGGGAACCTGGTTTGTTGAATTCTATGTTCTGGCAGCCGAACATCATATTTGAGTCACCCAATTAATCATAATATTTTTGGGGAAGCAGATGTCTCATGTCCAATGGTTGGGTGGGGTTATATAATATTTTTAGAATAACTCAGTTGTAATTGCGATTTGGTCTTTGATTTCTGGGAAGATTACTGCTCATTGTGAAGACAATCTAACCATTATGATTCCCATTTCTGTCATAGATTCAGGAATGGGGGAGTTGAATCGCACTTGGGTAAGGTTGATTTCATGGTCTGATCATTTGATAAGTGAGGGATATAGAGAGTTTTTTTCCTAATAAACTTGCACATAAATAGGAAAGAGACATGAATGGACCAAATATTGTGGATGTCTTCAATCACTTGAAGTGTAGCCACATAGATATCATGTCGACTGAGTAGACATCAGATATAGGTGGGTTGTGGTGGTGTATGTTTCTATGTGAAATATTCCATATCATCTTGACTATACAGGGGTTTAGAAACCATGCAGAGTTATTGATAACCAAATGTTGGTTACGGATACAACTGTGTAGAAAAATCTTGATATTTAGTTTCACTATAGGGTAACAAAAATTCTACTAGTTAAAAGGGGTGACCCAATGAAGAATAATTTTTTACATGCTCATGGAATTTCAATAGAGAATCAGGGGCGTGTGAGGTCTTGATAATTATTTTAATGAACTCTCCCTCATATTCTAATGTTGTGATATCCGATTATATATATTCTCTAGGAAAATTGTTCATGGAAGTAGGATAGGGTAGAGAATCTGGTTCCAATAGATAGGGAAATGGAATGTAGGATTTTGGGTGAAATGTGGATGGGATTAATCCTATGAAAATGTTAGGCATTGAAATGGAGTCTGAATATTTTATTTGCAGGGAGGCCAGGAAATATCATAACTCAATAGGTTTTTATCCACATTACCATTTTGTAGTGTTGGAAGATGATGAATCTAACTTATGTGAAGAAAAGAAGGATGACAAAGTTGGGTGTGTATATAATCACCCATCATGATGCAGTTCAGATGTTAAAATAGTGGGTAATGATTATTCATGTGAAACTTGGTCATTTGATTCTAGTGAAGCTGACCAGGTGTAATAATTCATTCAGTCATCTTCAATGAAAGGAAAGAATACAATTATGTATTCATGTGGGTTTATCCAGCATATGTAGAGGATATATAGAAAGAAGGACTATTAGATTATTTTTATTTAACCTATTACATGTTCATCTAGAAATTGAAAACTACCCCAAATAAGATATCATGTTGCTATAGATAGCCCAAAGAAAAATCATAAGGGATCAATCCTGCCTGAGGAGTTAGTAGCTAATGATACAATTGGATCATAGATAGTGGAAAAAATAACCATTGATTCCGAGAATGTAGATAAGTTAGATAGTAATTTAGTTGACTCCTAGGACCTCCTAATTCATTCCAAAGGTAAAATTTTAGAGGATTCCTTCTTGATTATTGTCTGGACATATGATTCATATAGTATGTTAAAAGACTGACATGAGTCGACCTGAATGAAAATTAAACCTTTAGGATTGATAAAAATTATAGAATTTTGATACATTGTTTCAATGAGGGGAAAAAATCATGGTTGATCCTGTGTACACATAATAAAAGAATGAATTTTACTATGATGGTCTCCTTAAGACTATCCATATATAGAATATTCCTCCATTGAATGGAAATTATTCATGTAAAATAATTCTAAATGATTTGAAATTTTCTGGAATGTGATGTTCATTTATTATGAGGGTTTATTTTTTTCACTATAGATTCTATTGGTTTCCCACTTTGTCCGTAAATGTGATTTGAATTGACATATTTATTTTAGGGAAAAAATATCAATCCATGTATTTAAATGATGAGTAGAATGACTCAATGACAAATGTTAATGTATAAAACACCAGAAAAAAGTCAATCAAAAAATTTATTGCACTAGTCTTTAACAAGAAGTTCCACTTCCTCTCATTAATTTAATGTGATTTGGTAAAGGATATCTAAGACCTAATGATACTATGTAAGAAGCAACAAAACCCTAATCCCATAATTCAATATCCATATATCATACACAAGTTCCATTTAAATAGAGCTTACTAAAATCCCATGATAGAATATGATCATGCCACAACCCCACTAATGTTATGTTTCTTAAAAGTAAATTTTTAAATTTTAGTGAGGGAAAAAAATTCTAAGCTACATAAATTAAAATGGAAAATCTCTAACATCCTAGTCGCATGACATTAAAATACAATACAAAGTCCTAGTTGAATGTTTTTAAACATTTTAACATCAATGCCCATGATTCACACCATTAATCTATATAGTAAAATCCTGATAACATGATGCTAAACTACATGACATATTTCACATCCTGAAAAATCTTAAACTACTATGTGTGAGCGGACCTATGGGTTCATGTTTGCATGGGAATGAGATCCACAGAAAAAAAAATGCCCCCATCTCCTTGTATATTCTAGATTAGCATGAGGAATTTATTTATAATGTTCTATTTTTTGAATGATTCTAAATCCTATTGAATATATAGTGTAATTTAGATCGTATACTCTATAAAAACCACATATTCCATAAAAAATATAATGACATGACCCATATTCGTAAAAGGTTTCCAATTGTCTCCACGTTACCTCGATTCCTAACTCTTTAGTGAATCAGGATAGGATCCTAAATCATTTTGTTTCGATCAATACCATGAATAATCATATGTCTTTACCCATTATTTTTATTTTTAAGGTCACACTCCCCACAATATGATCTTCAACAATGAGGTGAAATTCTATCCTATATGACATTGAATTTCTAAAATAGATCACACCTTATCGCTAGATTTCTCTTCTACATGAGAGATTGATCCATATAGATTCCATTATCGCATAGATGGAATGAATCTTAATATTTTAATGCCCCTATTCCATATATTTATTCCAGATCTATGCAAAGAGTAATATTATTAAAAAATACTTATTGTCCATATTCCCATCAAGATCATATTATTAAAGACATCTAGGTACTTTTCTTTGGATCGAGATGCCATAATCTAAATTGAAATATGTATATCTCATCAACATTGGTAAATTCTAGACTTGTGAAAAAATATTCATCATTGTTTCACTCATTGACAATCCAATGGATTGAATAAAAACCTCCCTTACCTACACATGAGGTTGAATAGTGTGAAGAACTAACTCTATAAGAACTCTTATTTCCTGATTCCTGATATGATAGTATATATAATGATTCATAGATCCCATAATAATTTGACCATATATCATTTCAATTAAAAATAAAATATATCTTCCCCTTGATATGATTCATATATATTTAGGGGACCTTCTTTTAAATAAATAATTTTTTCTTGATTCAGGACCCCTCATGATACATGTAAATGCTCGATTTCCCTAATCTGAGGAAAAATATCAATATTTAAATCAATAATTCACATTCCATATAGACATTCAGGATATGCATAAGGGACTTTCTATATGTGAACTACATGTGTCATGGTTCTTTAACATGTTTGATATGTTGTTCTGTTGATGTATATTATCATCGGTTCATCCACGAGTTCTGCACTATAAAAAAAAATCTTCAATTTTGGTTTCATTTCAAAACAAGTAACCCTCATTTAGCTTCAGGAATAAGATGATGGTCTAACTACTAAAATTCTATCCTACTATGAGATCCTATTTTCCTTTTCTATATTGTTAATTATTAGTGATCATACACCGATATTTTAATCACTAACTCCCACCTTAAGGAGTTACATGACTCTCTAATTTGTGCAGGGGGCCTTTAATCCATGATCAATGTTTTTCTTGATTTAAATATCCATTGGATATGAAGTGAAGCCCTAATTATCTATTATAAGCACCAATACAACTACTAAAATTATAATACCTATTTATTTGTTCATTATATGATTCAAATATATTCATGTTATCATGGAATGATTCACATAAACATATATTTTATCATTAGGAAAATAAGGTACAAAAACTCACCCATTCACTTTTTTTTGGCCTCTATGAACTCAAAAAAAATCAATTCTCAATGGTGAAACCCTTTATTCATTTCCAATACATTTGAGAAATATATTTGTAGGGAATATTATCCCAAATAAATTATCATGGATTGATTCATACTAGAAAGTTTTATGTAGAAACACTCAAATCCATTTTCCATTCCCAACAACATATTCCAAAAAATTCCCCCTTATACCTTAGTTATTGAATATCTACAATGAAACTTCACTTCCCTGATGACCATTAATAAGAAAGGACTTATCTTTCATTCATACGTATTATTCCTATCATGGTAGAGGAAACCTCTCTAATATGTCCTATATAATTATAAAAATATACCAAATATATATGATAAAGATATATATAAGGATCCGAAAAAGAAAAATATATGGATTGATTCAGATTTCTATAGGATACATAGTGGTGTTTGGATTTTCTATCTTAGGACCAAAATCAATTTCTACATTAAAAATTACCCATTTCCATCTCTTAATGCTCTATATCAACAAGGTAGGATTTCATTGCCCAAAATGGGAGATAAATATAGATTTATTCAAATATATTAGAAAAACATTCACCACCCATATGGAACAATCGATATAAATCACAATTCCTGGGACCCATGTAGATTCCATGTCAAATCACATCCTAATAATAATCGGTCTCATTAGTTTCAATAATTATATAGAGTTTCTTCTTTCACACATGAAAATAATATCTTCATAAAATGTAAAATTAATCAAGTGACTCCAAATATGTATGATTCAGAACAACACCAAAGTTCGGATCGTGGGTTTTTCTCATCCACAAACCCATTTTATGTTATAATACCCCCTATAATTTAATTCCCTCCCTTCATTATTCCCCTATCCAGAACAGTGTGGATTAATCTTTTACCACGGCTTGTTTCTTAGACATATTCTGATTCCTGTGAGATTAGGGGACTTAGACAATCCATTACTAAAGATTAGCATTACCATAGATAAAAAATGGTCCACCTTGTATGAAAATATATTATTTATCAACGGTCTTGTCAACATTATTTTATTATATTTGATTTAAATCTAACATTGTTTTTTCTTATAATGGTTTAAAATATCTGAATAGGGGCCCCAAAATATGGCCATATCTTATAGTTTTGTGTAATAATGTAGACATATAATACATTTTAATGACCCCCTAGAAATGAACTTTTTCTATAAATAATGTTTTCTCAATTTCACATCAGTCTAAAATATCTTGGTGAAACTATATTAAGATATAATATCATAGTCCAATATATAAAAAAATTAATCTATATTGAAATTTTACCTCACCATATTTTTAAAATCTATAGAATACACTAAGAATCATCACATGAGATTAAAAATCACAACATCCAAATAGATTATACAAGACATTAAATTGAACATACAATAATAAATCAACACTCCTCGTCAAAGGTCAAAAAGATCATAACCCTGGTAAACTGAGTTTTCATGTGATTTTATTATATTCATGTTCACCTTAATCTAGAAATCAAATTACTTTTTAATGTTCCTTAGATTACAATAAAATCTCTCATAACCCTATGAATTAAGAAAAGACAACCCCCACTCATGACTATACAATAGTTAGATCACCATAAGGGATAAATACTCATTAAAAAAAGTAATAGTCTTTTTAAATTGTATATCTTTTTGTTTTTTACCCTTAATGCATTATAGTGGATCCCTTCACCGAATTTTTCTTCATAATAATTTATATCTTGTTTTTAAATTACAATTACTCATGATCTTATAACGATAAAAAATTAAAACATTTATACCTCTCTCTATCAAAAGGGTGTTGGTGTATTCCCAACCATGGTAATCCTAATTAGGTTGTTTTATGGAATATATCCCTAATAAATGGTCCTTACATCACAATAATAAACTCCATCCACCATGGTCAAATAATTATGATCATAATATATATCCCCCCAATGGTATAAATCTCATCACCCTAAATTACCTGGGAATGATACAAAAAACATGTCAGACTGGAAAGATGAAAGTGGGGTTTGAGAATAACTCATGTATTGTATCACTAATATATTCATATATTGATCGTAAGAAAATTATTGAGCATAAATAAAAAAGATATAATTCTTATTGGGACTATATTATAACCATATAAATATCATACCCATTTCTACTAGACTCTTTTGATCCAGTAAAATGTATGAAGAACAATTTAACCAAAAAATTAACCATGAAGATGTCTTCATGAAACAAAAATAAAATATTTAGGGTCATTGAAACATTCCAAAATATCATTTTCTTCAAAAATGAACATCATTAATCTAAATTCAGATGTAATACCCACCATCTCCTTCAATCGATTGACTTATCATGTGACCCCAAAACCATGAATAATTTCACTTTTTATTTCATTATAAAATACTAGAAACAGTGAATAATAGTTCTAAAGGGACCGCTCTATGTTTTTTTATTTAATAAATAAGTTTCAAAAATATTTTTCATATGGAATATTTTTGTCCTTGAGAAGATAACCCATTTAAACACATTAGATATTTTTATGATCATGTATGATACTTTTTTCTCAATAACTAATTATTTAACTATACCCACAAGTATCCACATACCATTGACTAAGATATTACTAATTCATGTATTCAATTGGATTCGATATCCTCAATGTTTCATCACCATGTACAATACAAATAGTTAATAAAATGATATAGAACCTTTTCATGGTCCTCATCATGTGACCCTAAACCAAATCTTATATGGGTCCCAGATTCATGAATATATATATAATTTCCCCTATTTTAAGTTTTTATAAACCAATAACTAGCCCTATATTCACATCATGTTTAATTTGGACCTTATCATACATAATAAATAAATCATTGAGGAACCCTTATTGGGAATCTCTTCATAAATTCACTATCTCATTACTCTATAGTTTAAATATTCATAAACACTTCATGACCCCATGAAGGGAGAATGAGAGGCTTCAATGAAACACTATTCTAGAAAATTAATGTAAGACTATATTGGTTAATATATATGGTCACATTCCCCTTTAAAAATAGGAATGTTTTTCATGATATTTAGACAAATTTTCCTTTTGATCCATGAAAAAAATTGTAGTAGAAATCGTTAGGTCAGCGTGAATCGCCCAAATCTTGGGTGTGTCTGCCACATTTTACCATACATGGTTCAATATAATTGATTAGTGTTTTGTAAAACCCATAATTAAACTACCATATAGGATTATACATCTTCAACACCATGCCACAATATTCCCTACTCATTCACGAAGTAATCATTCATGGTGACAAAAAAATTTCTAAATTTTCTTGTTTTATGACCTAAAAATGGATATATTGTGCTAGAAAACTTCATGAATACTCACCCTTCCTTACCTCAGGAGGTATGTAGGGTTTCATAACCCTTCATTGATAATATTCCTCTATAATCAATGAAAATATATAGATCTCCATAGTCCTTCTCAAATATTCACCTTTCATGACTTATATAGGGATACAGGGAACCAAAGCCCTTTATGAATATTTTATCATCATAACCTCAATAATGATTCGAGGTGTTAGAACACATAATGGATATTCATATATAAATAACAAAGAACAGATGAAGGTCTCCATAACACTTCATGAATAATCATATTTCATTGTATAATCAATATTGTAGTATTATAGATCTCTTCTTGAACACTCAAGATCTATTACCTACTCTCTATATTGATCTTATAAACCCCAATAAAATATTGCATCTCCGTTGGAATGGAATAAATACCCCTATAATTGACAATTTATTTAATCCCATATTAGATACTATATTTTTTTCCATTTCACCATCAACCATTGCCACCATTTCCTTACAATTATGGATTCTTTTCCATGGGTGTCTTGACAATATTGAATCAGAACCCCTCACCGGAAATTGATTTTAATGCATCCATGATAAGTTTTTCCCATATCACTATCTGTGATTCAAGGTAATTATTACATAAATCAACGTTACCCTAAAATTTACATTCTAGGAATTGTATTGTGTTATCAACATATGGAATGAGATATATAAACTAAAATAAAATAAAAATAAGGTCAACGCTGTTTGAACAAAAAATCATTTAAACTGGTCTAAATTCCAGGATCATTAATTCCTAATTGAAAGAGTCAGAACACTCTCTTAGATTAATGCCGGCAAAGGGAGGTCATTGAATATGTATTGTCTCTTCATTCTAGAAATGATTCTTTTGTGATATAGAAAAAATTAGAATCTAAAAAATAAAAGATAAATAATAATTATTAGGTTGAAAACCCACAAAGGGAAACCTAGTTAAAAGTCGAGTCCATGTCTTATAATATTTACTCATGTGTAACTTTTCAAAAAATAATAGTGATTAATGTAAAGAGACAAAAAATATTTTTGGTTGAAAACAAATAATGTGTTGCCTAAGAATAATTTAACTCTCTTCCAACTAAATCATTCCTTATAAGAATATGAGGAAAAAAGAAAGGTAAGTGGGGAAAAAATGTGACAAAGAAATAGGGCCTACTATGTGGCCTAAAAAAAGTTAAGCTAGGCTAGTTTGGAATCATTATTGGGTATAAGATATAGAATTTTCATTTTCCAGGGATTATCATTAATCATCAACGTTTTGAACCTAATGTATTAAAAAATACAACCACAAATACAAAAAAAATGTTGTTTATACTGATGATTATCCATACTCAGTTATCCTATTAAATCTATTATGAATTAAGTATTTACGTTCATATATGTATTGACTTAATTTAAAACAAATTGGAGGGGGTTGATTTTTTTTAATTTATATGATATAGAATTTTTAAATTGTGGACTTGTTAAAAATAGAGTAGGATGAAGGCTTGAAAACACATAAAATTCAATAGATTTTTCTTTTGTTGATTCAAAAAGTAGAGAGAGGAATTTCAAAATTCTAGAGCCTCTCCCACAATCTCATGAATTAAAGGATGCTCATAAATTTAATCTTTATTACAAAAACAACTAAGAATAACTTTTTATCATTGTCAAATACTAATATCAGGAAGTGATATATTAGTGTATTTGGTATTTAGACAATGTCTAAACATATACAGCTTTTTGTAATGCCTTATACCTATAAATTCAATAAATAATGTCCATTTTCACCATTTTAATGTGCCTCTATTTTCTTAACATCAAATTCTATGTGGATTATAGACATAATTTTAGATGAGAAAAATATAAAAATGTCCTTAAATCGTAGCCTTCCCAAAAATGACTAGATATTCGAAAGCCTTTATTTCTATTTCACGCTATGATTCATCAATACAGGCATAATTCTAACATTGATTGGCCATGGATGAGGCCTCCCACACTGATAATATCTACTCATGTTTATTCCTTTTTTTCCTAATTAAATCCACTCTCTTTACCCTAGAATTAATAACATGGTAGTACAACCCTCTATAAACAAGTGTGGTTAACATGTAGTGTAGGTGGCCAAATCGATCCTTCAACTCTTCAAATTCAAAATATGATTAGACTCTAGATATCCCCAAACAACTATAACCACAATTATTGATGAGATGAATAACATTTTCAACCCCAACATAGTCCTATTCTAGGAACATTGATATATTCATTGACCAAGTAACTAATCAAGCGACATGTACCCACATCCCAAGGAAAAATTGGTCAATAATTGACCTCTATTCTAGCCTTCTCAATTAGGATGGATCCCAAAGTTGAAGAATTTGGGGCCTTCGTGTTCTGATGAATGTTATTATGATAAAGAATATAAAATATTGTTAGTATTTATAGAAATTATAATATCATGCCAAACAATCAAAAATACTGAAATACACTGATAACATTTCATTCTA
The DNA here is from genome assembly GCA_963277665.1 of Viscum album. Taxonomy (NCBI): domain Eukaryota; kingdom Viridiplantae; phylum Streptophyta; class Magnoliopsida; order Santalales; family Viscaceae; genus Viscum; species Viscum album. Next base: position 561,194,854 of record OY728138.1, read on the forward strand.
ATCCAAGTTATTGGATACCTCTTACATCTCATCTCTATCCAGAGGGGAGATGGAGACACCGTCTTATATAATATGTCCCTATCTATTGAGTTAAATTTATTCTACTGACATATTTTACTCATCACCATGATGTTCTTCAAGCACTAAAAGATAATTAAATTGTGATATTAACCTAATGATGTATTTAATTTTAATAGAGGTGACACCTATATATAGTATTGGATATTTAAAAGATATTTATGTTAAATAATAAATTCCATCATAAACATCATCTTTGAGTTTACTAACACATTTCGAGTCATAGGTAATGTTAACCAATTCCTTTGTAGTGGACACTAGCTCTAACATTACTTCCACGATAGCCATCTCATCCTCTACATGGTCCTCATCTATTGATATAGATTTCATTTTAGGGATGAATGGAATTTTACTATTCCTAAATATAGATTATCTGATATTTTATTGGAATCACAAGGGCCTATAAAATATATGATATCTCGATAAGATATAGACAAAATTATAAAAAGGTTAAATACTCAGAAAATTATATCACGTGCTTATATATTCTGGTTGATAATGTTAAAATAACATGACCGACATTCTATTTTATATCATCCATGAAAAAATAAATTAAAAATGGGACACCATTGGAATTGATAGAATAGAAGGATTCAACACTTATGGATCTAGATGTGGAACATGAAAAGAAGTGGGTAGATTTGTTTCATAATATGTAATGTTTGCCTACCTTAGTACAATCTACACTGGGAGCCCTTATACTTGGAATTCTAGTCATATTTTGAGTCATATTATTTCATCAATATCCACAATATAAAATACATAATATATGATTTTTGACCAAATCTCTAAAACAAAATATACTATATAAACATAATGATAAAGAACAACTCATTTCTAATAGTTATCCATGTTTATAATGATGATGATAATGTGTCTTATACCACTTCACTAGAGTCATATTGGCTTCCACTGTACCCCAAAACCACAATTATGATAGTTTTTATCAAAAAACATTACCAAAAATGATAATGAAGTTGAACTATCACATAACGAATCACTATATATGGGTCCTGGAGAAATTATCTGATCTATGTTGGATTTTATTCAATGTAAATTCCCTAAGGGGTGGTAATATGTTTAAAACCCTCTATCTCCAATATGTCCTTTCAGAACACATTTTAGAAAAAAGTGATTAGGGTTTTATTCCACTAGGTATTCCATTACTACCATGAAATGGGAAATGTGAGCATTACCTCTTCCACCAATTCATCTATTGACACCTTACATGATGATAGAGAAAACTCCAAATGCACAACTTGCTTTAGAGTAATATTTTGAGTTATTGATATGCTAAAAGATGGTTTCTCACTGAATAGTTTGTCTTCTGATTTCCTCAAATATTTTTTAAATATAACGCTGGTCATTTGATAGATACACAGTGGCATTCATGATCATAATAGAATGTTTTCTATTTGGGTATTATTTGATCGAAGGATCAAAAAAATATTTAGAGATATAGAAGTTATTTTCATCCAAAGAGAAGGTTATGTAGATGTGAGTCTCCAAATTTTAAAACATTATTTAAAACAAGTTAAAAAATTAGATACCATTATGATTGGATGGACAGTGTAGAAGGTAGTCTCATTTAAATACACTAAAACTGCCACTTAAATCACCACGATGTGTACATATCACAAAAGTTCATTTTTCGATCTGGGATGAAAGAGCATCCTCACAAATACCAATATAGTATGATTAATAATTACTATATCATTTTCTATTATCCCTGAGGGAATTAAAATATTTCCCCTATAGGATAAAAAATGTTCATATGAAATTGGTCTCCTTCTTATTTTCGATTTCTATTGCATGGTGGGTATGACCTTTCTAATACGTCATAAAAAATGGGTTGAATTGTGACCCTAGGATATTTTGACTACCGACAAACTCATGTAATAATAAATGGGATCCGCTATAACCCTATATCACATGGAAGGGCCAACAATTCTATATGGGTCACTTCTCCTGTTAATGTGGAACAATTGGGCTTATATATTGATCGACATGGGTATAGAAAAAACAATATTTCTTCCCCTATTATTACCACCATATTGATAAATAAGGATACCCAAAATCTACCCTTCACCACAACTGTGATGAATTACCCACTCGTGTATATTACTAAAAATCCAAAAATTTTGAATAATTGATAGTCTTATAATGTAAACATCTACCCATAGACATTTAATAGTCCTTATTAAACAATTGGAGGATAGGTGTTATCTGAACCATGAAATTATCATGATTTTAAGGCCTTGGGATTAATTGTATCTAGATTGTGTTCAGTAATCTTGATAAACATGGAATCCCAATTCATGTATTGAATATCCACCCCAGGATAAAAGTCCATTCCTAGGGACCTCATGGTCCGGTTGATCATATCATTTGAAATTAGAAGATTTTACCCTGTATCATCCCATGAAGACCAATGAGATAGAAACATGTCTTAAAAATATCTTGTAATTGGGGTTCTATATATGTTATCATTATTAAAAATAATTCTTCTTACATCACCATGCATCAGATGGAATTTTTTCTTGTTTATGATCCATCAGCTAACTAGGTCTTCCAACAAACCTTTAGTAAAATATTTGAGGGTTTTAAGACCAAAATATTTTCATGAATAATCTTATGTTTCAGTTTAGTAAATTTACATAGTAGTAAACATCACTAATAAGGGATATACCCATTCCATTAAAAATCACCACCATGATCAGATATCCTAACTGGCTTACCCCACAATCCTCCAACTAGAAAAAAATTTCATTATAGAGAAATTGATGAGGATGTACAGCTTAGAATCGCACTATATAAATTTGAAACCCATCTTTATAAGCTTCATCAAATTTCATTTGGATGCATTATCTATAGAGAAAAATTACTCTATATGTTACATTCACCATGAATTTATTATGAATCATGAAAATCTCGGAATGAGGTTAATTCCCCACATGACGTTCTAGTATTAGGTAATTTTGTTGGAGGCCAAACCCATACATGGGAAGCTAGTCATAAAATGGATAATACAATATAATAGTTTCTATAAAACCTATTATGTGATATTAGGAACACATAATGATGAAGTACTAATTAACATGTACACATGAAACAATCTCTTATTTTTGGGGCCCTACTACTATGATATCATATCTTGATGACATTGAGTTAAAAGAGATGAAAAAAATAATTTTTGTACAAGGGTGAAAATTGTATTTATTTTACAGGGGGTGGGGCTTGAATAAATAATTTCATGACATAGGAAATATCACTTGGAGTGTTTGACCTATACTGATTCACATGTTTTCTAGACCATAAATGAGTTATGTGAATCACATAATGTGATACAAGAACCCGAGATGCATGAAGTGGCTTCAATGAGTTTCCATTATATTCCAATTAGCTGATTATATGACTTGTCTGAGAAATGTGTCCATGAAGAAAGAAAATGTGATTATTTCACATGTATAAGTCATATAATTATGAATTTAAAAGTAATAATGTTTAAGAATAAAAAATAAACACATATACTAACCATAAAATCAAATGGGAAATGACTATCCCCTTTTACACATATTTATAGGATTATTTATAGAATACTAAGGAGAAGAAGTCCATGGGAATCCACCAGGAATTCACTTTCTCAAAACAAAGTCCTTTATATTTCTTCTCCACAAAACATCTTGGGTGGGGGGAATTTCTTGACACCCACCGATTGATTATTGAAAATATTAGATTTGGAAAAATACCTATAAAAAATGTATAATTTGGGTATAAATAATTCATATATAATTACTACATCAGGGTCATTATGTAAGGTTAAATGAGAATGTAACCCTTATAGGGACACTTGATCAAATAAAACATATCCATTGATTAAAGAAACATGTTAATGAAATGAAAAAAGCTATCTGTGATGAGTTTTTCATGAAGTCAAGTGACCTAGTCATGATCATATGATATCATATAGAATCTGAATGGAGAAGAGGCTACAGGAATCATTTATGTTCTATGATCCGATGTGGGAGGATCATGCAGCCACTATTATTTAATTGAAACCACATAGAATAGTGGGATAACTCAATGTATCTCATATCATGTGAATAATTTTAGGACAAAACTATCCATGATGGATACTTTATGTGGATTATGCTTCTTTCAAAATGAATAATAAGTAATGTGATTTACCAAGTGATGAACTAAACACATAACTTATCTATGAAAGTCTGTCTATTATTATAATATCCTGGGGAAACTGTTCTTCATGTAAACCCCATTTGTGTCCTGAAATAAATCCACGTGAATGTGGTCATGTGACTAATTGTATGAAAGGGCCATCTATGAATAAACCATCAATGAATAAATTTTTTCACATGATAAATGGGGATTTATCACTAATGACACGTGATTTAGTCACATTATCCATATGATACATCCCCCACATATTTAGATGGTCCTAACACCAACTAAATTCTAGTCATGTGGTTTCTCCAAAATATTATGTGGAATAGATATGGTGGGTTTCAATAACCCCCCCCCCCTCCTAATTTGAAAATAATTCATGGAGATATTTCATATAGAGAGAATAATGTTATGGAGTTTGTAGAGCACCGGGACCATGTTATCTCAATGGATTCCTCTTAAAGAAACATAGAATGTATCAGCCAAGTAATGTAAGTTGAATGAGGTGCACATGTTCATATCATTTAAGGACCCATGGAAATGTAATAACATGATAACATATTGTTCAAGAGATCTTGATAGGGTAATATGGTCGATAGATATCCTCTTAGTCATTAGACGAGGCCATGTGATCTATTACATCCATTGTGATATTTCTTGGCCATCATGTATGTTGGACTCCCCATAAATTAATCAAGTTTTAATGATCAAAAATCTCAATAATAATTACAAATATTATTAATGATCACAAATATCACAAATCTTATTAATCATGTGTACTTATGTTTCAAGTTATCTCATACCTTATAATGGTTAATATCAATTCATTTCATGCATATTACTGTTAAAGTCTGAATACATTTATTAGCCTAAGTATAAGACACCGTGATGCTAGGCACTGGGAGAAAGACACCATGAACCCTGACAACGTGAAGCCTAAGTCTCAGACACCATGACCATGAGACACCGTGAAGCAAGGCACTATGAACAGACACCGTAATCAAGACACTCAGTTTTCCTAAGTGCCAGACACAGTTAACGAGACACAGTCATTAATGCACAGTGAATCTAGAAATAATGAGCAAGGCACCAGAAGCCAGAAACTGTATGTGAGACACCGTGACTCATACACCGTGAAGGAGACACCATGAAGGAGACACCGTGACAAGGATATACCCCTAAGAAGACACCATTTTCATAACATACTGTGACACCGTTTCATAACCCATTTTTTCGTATTTCAATTTTACTTTTTACCTGTCATATTTGACGTCTTTAATGCACAGACAATATTAATGTTTTCTTGTAGACATAGTACAAGGTACGAGGTACGGCGTATATGGGACCTATCAGCTAAAGCTCATGAATAGTGAAGATAAAGGGAAGAGTGCCGAAGAGCAAGAGACAATAGAATACAACACGTGACAACTCAAGAAAATATAGTGCATTGTACTCAACATAAAAGCAATCTTGACACGACCAAGAAGAAGAGACTGCAAGATCTTCCAAGAAGAAATTGTCTCATGCATAAAATTCGACCCTACTGAAGGACACACGAAGTGCACTAGGATAAAGAGAACATCTTCACTCGTGAGGAACATAAGCTGGACCACGACACTCTGTTTTTCAACACAAAAACCAGAGAAGGACTCGAATGAATTTCTGTCATATCCATGGTGTCCAGAGCTGCACTGCTAGTCACTAGATCATTATAAACTCGCATATACTCTCTATTAGAGATTATTTTATTTATTTTTGAGCAGTGTGTGTACTCTGTATATTTTACACACAAACTGACTCATGCGCTGAACTGAAGGATTTCAAAATTCTTAAACAGAACTCTTTACTCTTTTTTACACATGACAACTGTGGAAGTGGTCCCTGTGTGGCCGGGTCATTATTTTTTTCCCATGAAAACTGTGGAAGAGTTCCATGTGTGTCCTGGACAGTCCATGTACTGTTGTTATCCCCAATCCAGGGGGTGGATTAGAGTTTATTTATATAAAATTCTTGGTGGCAGGTGATCACCAAGTGGTGTGGATTAGGTCTCGGTTTGAGACTGAACCACTTGATTTATATCCGTTGTTCTATTTTAATTTAGTCTAATCTTTTTTACTGCTTACTACATAATCCAAAAAAACACTAAATTCACTTTGGTAGATAGTATTGGAAAGATTTTAAATCTGATTTGTCTATATAGGATAACTTCAAAAGTAATTTTAATAATACCAATTGAGATTACTGAGAATTAATCAATCATCTCAGAAGTTGTTTAAACAGTCAAACTCTTATAAAAGTATAACCTTGATTAACAGGGCTGTATTTATTTATTGGGAAATCATTATTTGTAAAACTAATATTCTTTTAAACAAAATTTTTTATAGTAACTCAATTCAACACTCCCCTCTTGAGTTAACTACTCCGACCAACATTTGGTATCAGATGGAGGTTTCTTTATTAGGACATTCTGTAATATTATTTAACTGTGATTATAGTTGAACATTAAAGATCTGTAAATTTATGTTAATTCTAAATTTCTAGCTCTATTAACATAATTTATTAGTGTGGACAATAGATTTTAAGGTGATATAGCTAATAGACCACCATTATTTAATGGAACCTACTATGCTCAATGGAAAATTAAAATTAAAAAGCATTTAAAGAGTATGAGATTTGAAATTTGGTCATCCATTATAGATGAATACAAATATCATGTGACTGATAGAATTACATAGGATGAACCTACCATAATTGATAATAATAATAATTTCAAATCCATGAATGATCTATACTGTTCCTTAGGAGATGAGGAATTTAATAGGATTTCTGCTTGTAAAACAGCCCATGAAATTTGGGAGACCTTTTCTGTATCACATGAAGTCACATCTAGTGTAAAGGAAATGAGACATAATATATATACTATAAAATATGATAATTTCAATATGAATCATGTTGAGCCTATTTCTGATATGTATCTTAGGTTCAATGAGATTGTCAACACACTGAAGTCTCTAGGAAGAGAATTCACTGCCAAAGAACATATCATGAGAATTCTCAGATGTCTACCTAACAGATGGAGGGGAACCTCTATCTCAATTAGAGAGTCATGTGGGATACTTGTAAATGAACTCATTGGAAAAATGATGATGTATGAGGAAGAGTTGAAAGTCAACAAAGAAGAGGAGGATGAAACTTAGAGGAAATATATAGCATTCAAGACCACCCTCTCAATGCACAATGACAATGTAAAACTCCAATCATATCTAGAAATTTCCACTACGGAATAATCATCACCCGACAGTGTTGAGGAGATGGCTCAACTGGGCAGAATATTCAAACGATTTTACCAGATGAAAAACTTGTCTAGAAAGCCTAACATCAAGGGAACTTATGATCAAAAAAGAATCTGAAAAAAGGACTCGAAGATAAGTGACAATACAGATGAGATTGTACGCTATGAATGTTAGTACAAAGGACATATAAAGTCTAACTGACCAAATATTAAATATAATAAGAAATATGAGGACAATGACAAAATTACAAAAAGGCAATGATGGAAATCTAGAGTTCCTATGAGGATAGTTTAAGCAACTCAGAGACATCATATGATGAACAGGTTCACAAAGACAATATGTGTTTTATGACAAATGCATCTGAAGTAACACTTAACTCTTCCATGCATAATTCATACTATTGTGAAGAGGAAAGTGACTGTGAAAATATGAACAATGAATAAATGTTTGAATATTGAAACATGATTGAAGAGACATGTAATGAATTAAAAGATAAATATAAATCATTTATAAAACAAAATGATCTCACTGTAACTGTTAAATCTGAACATACTACTGAAAAAGAGAAAAATGTACAACTGCTCAAAGAAAAAAATGAACTAAAAATGTCTAATGAGAAATTAAAATGTGACATAGAAAAGTTTACTAATGGAAAAAATACCCTTACCCAAATGATAGGAAAAGAAATTTCTCCTAAATACATTACTGGAATTGGTTATCAACCTGGTAAAAGAAACCATCGTTGAACAAATTTTATTTCAATGTCTAAGAAATATAGTTTTGTTCCCAGTTCTGGACACAACTCATCTAGCTCGAGTCATGATACACATTCTTTTGTTTCATGTTTTTGTGGACCAAATAGAGTTTATTTTTCAAATACATTACATAATGATTATAGGAAAACTATGGTACACATGTGGTTTCCTAAATAACTTATTACTAATGATACTGGACCCAAACAAGTATGGGTACCAAAATCTGTCTTTGCATGATCATGTTATAGGAAAGCTTCTTAAAGGGATCCTGCACAAATTTTTGGTACTTGGACAATGGGTGTTCAAGGAAAATGAAAGGAGACTACTCATGCTTCAAGAATATGATAAAACTAGATGGAGGACATGTCACATTTGGTTACTATGAAAAGGGGAATATTATTGTCTTAGGCCAGATTGGTAACTCTGATTTGATTCTATTTTCTAAAGTACTGTTTGTTAATGGCCTAAAATATAATTTTCATAGTATATCGAAATTGTATGATGATGGATATCATGTTAAATTTGAAAATGATGCATGTAATTCCTTTAATTCCAAATATAAATTAGTATTTTCTGCATCCACGAATGAAAATGTTTATGTTGTTAATTTTGATTCATTAACTTCTCAACATGTTTCATTATTATGTGTATTTCATAAATAATCTTGTCTCTAGAATATGAGACAATGACATTGTAATGTTCACTCTCATAGAATGTTAACTAGAAAAGGCCTAGTTAGAGGCGTACCCAAACTTGAGTTTCCAAAAGACAAAGTTTGTAATCCCTGTCAAATGGGAAAACAACACAAAATATCTTTCAATCCAAAGAAGGAAGTTTATACTTCTCAACCTCTCAAATTGGTTCACTTGTATTTTTTTTGGACCATATAGAGTTTCTATCTTAAATGGGAAAATGTATGTTTATGTTCTAGTAGATGATTTTTCTAGATATACCTGGACCTTTTTCATGGCTCACAAAAGTGAAGCTTGGTCTTATTTTACTAAGTATGCCATGTCTGTAGAAAATCATAGTGGACCTAAACTTTAATAATAAATAAGTGATCATGGTTGTGAGTTTGAAAATTAGGATTTTTAATCCTTTTGATCAAAAAATGGTTATAATCAAAATTTATTTACCCCTAGAACACCTCAACAAAATGTTGTTGTAGAAAGAATAAATAGAACCTTGAATTAAATTGCTATAACAATGCATAGTGAATATGACCTACCTATTTAATTTTGGGCTGAAGCTGTTAACACAACATGCTACATAATCAATAGAGTATCGATTTGACCAATTCTAAAGAAGACACTATATGAACTCTGGAATAATAGAAATCATATGGTTTATTACATTACAGTTTTTGGTTTCATATTCTTTATTATCAACACTAAGTATAATCTTGACAACTTTTCATCCAAAAGTGATGAAGGAATTTTCCTAGGTTATTCAATTTCAAGCAAAGCTAATAGAGTATTAAATAAGAGAACAAAATGTGTGGAAGAATATATCCATATATATTTTGATGAAACAGATCCACATGAGCCTAGAACCACCCTAGAAAATCAAGAGGAGGATGTATCAAATCTGAACATCAACATAAAATAATTATATACCTCTGTGAAAAAATCTTTGAAAACATCAAATTATAGTAATTATGTGTATTCTTGTCATAATGAACTTGAATCTGTTGATGAACCTGAATTAACTTGTCCCTCTTTTTCGAAAACGGTTATAACCCTAAGAAACCATCACATAGATGTTGTTGTAGGAGACTTAGAGAAAGGAACACAAACTAGAGAATCTCTTAGAAATCAGGTTGAACATCAAGCCATCTTATCATAGCATGAACCTAAAAACATTTATGATGCCATCATAGATGAGTTTTGGGTAATTTCTATGCAATAAGAACTCAATAAGTTTGAATGGAATAATGTTTGGAAACTTGTTGAAAGTCCCAATGACACTTTTGTCATAGGCACTAAATGGGTGTTTAGAGATAAGGTAGATGGATCTAGAAATATAGTTTGGAATAAGGCCAGATTAGTTGCACAAGGATATAGTCAAGAAGAAGGAATTTACTATGAGGAGACTTTTCCTCCAGTAGCCAGACTTGAATCCATTAGAATTGTACTTGCTTATGAAGCACATCTAAATTTAAAACTATATCAAATGGATGTTAAGAGTGCATTCTTAATTGGGTATACAGCTGAGGATGTTTTTGTTGAACAACCCCCTGGATTTACAAACACACATTTTCCAAATCATATTTTTAAACTATAAAAGTTTTATATGGGTTAAAAAAGCTCCAAGAGCTTGGTATGATAGATTATGTACTTTTCTAATTTAAAAAGGTTTTACAAATTGAATAGATGATCCTACCCGATTCATAAAATGAATTTCTAATTATCTTTTAGTTTTTCAAATCTATGTAGATGATATTATTTTTGGATCGTCAAAGAAATCATTATGTATTGATTTTTATAAAATGATGCAAAACAAATTTGAAATGAGTTTAATGGGTGAACTAAAATTCATTCTTGCATTTCAAATATTTCAAAATAATGATGGAATTGTTTTAACGCAAAGTAAATATACAAGAGAACTTTTAAAATGTTTCGAATTGGATAGCACAAAAACTAGGGACACTCCAATTAGTACCACATGTAAGCTGGATCTTGATGAAGATGGAAAATCTGTCGATCAAACCACTTATAGAAGAAATATTGGATTTCTAATCTAATTAATTGATAGTCGTCCTGATATTATGTTCAGTGGTGTATGTGTGCTCATTTTATAGCGAATCCTAAAGATTCTCATTTAAATGTTGTAAATAGAATTTTCAAATACCTCAAACATACACCGAATTTAGGAATGTTCAATCCTAAAGGAAAATGATTTGAACTAGTTAGTTCTTCTAATGATAACCTCGGTGGATGTATGTTAAGTAGATAGAGAAGCTCTGGAACATGTCACCTTTTAGTCAAGTCACTAGTAAAATGGTGCAGTATTAAACAAAATTTTGTTGCATTATCTACTACAGAAGATGAATACATAGCTGCTGGGAGTAGTTGTGCACAAATTTTGTGGATGAAACACACTTTACCAGATTTTGGATATCAATTCAGACATGTACTAATAAATTGTGACAACACATGTGCTATTAACATTTCAAAAAATCTTGTTTAACATTCTAGGACAAAACATATTGATTTAAGACATCACTTTTTTAGGGATCATTAACAAAAAGGCGATATTACCTTGGAATTCATTGGAACTGAATATCAACTTGCTGATATATTTACTAAACCATTAAATAATGATAGAATAGACAACATCATACATGATATTGTCATGATGAATAACAAATATATATCTTACTGTTTAATATTTTAATACTTTTTTACATTAATATTTCATTTTCCCGGTTTCTCAGTTACTGTCTCATGTTTACAGTCTCACAATTAGCTCTTTTTGGTCACAATATGTCACTCATTGTCTCATCATGACTAAACATTGTTTACTTACTGTCTCACCATGATAGAACATACCATTCACTGTCTCACCGTGATGACTACTAACTATATCACCGTGTCGACCATTTACCATGCCACCGTAATGACTATTCACGGTCTCACTGTGAAATTTATTTAGGCTTTTATTTTAATCCGTTACACGGTAATTTTTATTTCACTACTTTATTACTTTCTCACATTTTTTACTTTTGTGATGTTTGACATTCCAAAATGATAAAACAAAGGGATTTCACTCGACTCTTCACCCGAACACTCTCCTACTCACTCTATCCAAACCCATTCAACCTAGAAACCTTTTCTCTCTCTCTATTTCTCGAACTTTTAGTGGATTCCAAGGATGAAGTGTCCGTCTTTATATACTCTTGATAAGCGCATCTCGAAGAAAAAAAGAGAGAACTGATGTCGGCGCCCGTAGGACCCTTGAATCCAAACCTGGTAAACCGTAGTGTTGTACCTGAAAAGGAAATTTCCTTTGAGTGGATGTTGTCTAGAAAATCTTTGTTTTTAAAAGTTTTAAGAGAACAAGTATGGCTCGAATGGTTCTCTAGGAAGGATAGACTCATTTATCCAAGGTTGGTGCTCAGTTCTATCAATATGTACAATTTCATTTGATGCTGGTGATAGTTTTGTTATGAGAAGCTGGATCAATAGACAAATATGATCCTTCTCATCAAGGTTATGGGATTCTTTCCTTAAAAATATTCACAAATGGATCAGTGATGATTATCAGAGAGACCCCCCACATACAACCAATTTCGTTGACCTATAAAATTCACTGGAAACCATAACTAGAAATGGCAGTAAGGGAAGGGCCATAGCTGCGGAACAAGGTGGGGAGAAAAAGGCTATTGTTTAAATTTTTTCAAAAACTGATTAGTCCGAGGATATGTGACATTGCTATCTTGAAGTATCATAATCTGTTCTTGATCCATCTGATGAAGAATGGACAGAAGATCAACCTGTGTAAATATATCATTCTCCATATGTGTGAACTGATCAAGGTCACATCCAAATCCACATCTCTGGATTACACTAGGATGATTTCAACAATGATTTTCTCCAATGGAGTAGTTGGAACCAATTAAAAACTACTCATGGAATATAAATATTTCTTATCTAAACCTACCACCAAAATTATGAAAAATAAACTAGACCCCTAAAAGAAGGAATGGGTTGAAAATAATGATAAGATTTTTGGGAAGTATAATCATATGGATTATCCAATTAGACCAAAATACTTTTATGATCCTGGTTTGGAACCAGATGAAGTTGTTTTTTATCCAGAAGATGAAGAAGAACAGGAATAGGTAGCTGAAGTACCACATAGAGAAGAGGATGATGTCACTCAAAGGGAAGAAGTTGTTGTTGAGGAATAAAGGAAAATTATTCCTCCTGCTGTTCTTGAAGAAGAACCTCCTGCCCCTAGAGATGATGTTAATCTAGAAACCCAACCTGAGGCTGCAAGATAATTAGTTGTCCCAGGATTTGAGCAACATGCCATGGAAGAGGTTCTAGTAGGAGAAATCCCTATTGTGCAAGAAGCAACTCAAAAATAACCCTCTGTTATGGGAGAAACAAATCTGAAACAACTCCCTGATGTGGGAGAAGAAAATCGAGAATAACACCCTGTTAGGGAAGAAGAAAATCAAGAAGAACTCCCTGAAGGGCAATCTGTTCTAGAGATAATACCCACTACTTAAGAGAGGATAGAGATAGAATTTCAGTTGGCTAGGCAAGAGATGTCTGAGGAAATTAGAGATGAATCAGTGGATTTAGAACAAGTACCTGAGCGTTATGGTCTTGAAAAGGAAGCACTTATTGAGGGGGAGGAACCTCAAAATCTTGAGACTGGTGAATATGAGTCTGATGAAGCATCTCAACCTACTAAGTCATATTCTATGTACAATAGGTATATATTCCCCAGCTTTTATGATATGGGTGAATATCAACAGGTTACTGCCACTGAGATTGATCTTTCTTCCTTGTTTCATCTTAAATATGCCACATTCTTTGCACCTGAACCTAAACCTCAACTTGAACCTCAACCTGAACCTCAACCCGAACCAGCACCTGAGCCTGAACATGTACCACTTCCTGCACCATTACCTGATTATAAATATTTTGTCAACAAGGATTATTTTAATGTGTTTGGAGATAGTATCTTAGGTGGATTTGAGAAACTCTTGTCCTCTCAACCTCGTCTTGTGACCAAACTGAGTCCGGAAGATGACTCACTGCTTTTACCAATGATTATCTGGAAAATTCAACCCAAGAAGATCAATGAAATTCAAGAAGTAAATGTTGAGAATCAATTAATTAGTACTTAAGTTGAAACTCTGAAAAGCATGGCTGAAAACCTACAGAAAGAACTACTTTCTAGATCAGATCAGGTACATGTTTTTGCTTCTCTTGAAGCTGGTGTTTCTCTCATTTCTAGAGATATTGTGTCCTAGATTCATCCATACCTACCATCCATTAACGAAAAACATGAATAAAGACACAAAAACATGTTGCAACACATGATAGAGCTTGTAGAAAACCATAATAAGCTCACAGATGAATATAATGGCTGTCTTTAAAAGGTATTGAATCTATTTAAGTCTCTAACCATTGTTGTTAAAGCTTCTACATCCTCTGGCCAGACCTCAACTCCTTCCTTGGACAGTTCATTGCTCAGAACTACAGTACAGGAAGTGATTCAGAATGCCTTCATTATCATTGATATGGATCCTTTATCTACAGTTGTTAAGAAACGTGATAGAGTGCTTTAATTGGTTCAAATTCACTCAAAGATGGCCAATAATGGTCAATAGGAGATCTCTAAGAAAGTGGACATCTAATTTAACCGGATTTTCTCCAAAACCGATATGACAAACTATTTTAAATATCTTGTAGAGAATATGAAAATACCTCCTTTGACTCAGGCCTTCAATGATCATGTTCAGAAGCTCACTGATTTTACCAGATTGATGGAAAAGTTCATGGAAAATAATGATGATTTTGAAAAGGTAATGCAATATGTAGAAGATATTATTGTAGACTTCATTAAGCTTCTGAGACCATATCTTCATATTCAGAGCACAACCATTGTTTCTCCAGTAGCTTCTCCTCTCAGACCTGGTTTACCTACTTTCACTTCATCCTTATCTTCCACAACCATGTATGTTGGCCTGGCTCTTAGTCAGATCAGGCCTGTCATTCATGACCAGCAACAGCCCAGATCTTCTACTGCTCCAACATTGGCTCCATCAGTATTCGAAGGTATACCTCTACCTTTTTTTATACCACTTCTATGCCTTCCTCCGTATCATCAAATGCACTTTTGGCTTCTTCTTCTGCCACTTATAAAGGAAAAGAGAAGGCCAATCCATGATGAATCTCATTGACTACATTTTTTATGGGGATGTCAATGATTTTTTTATATTTCTACTATATGTTGTATTCTGAACACTTTTAATGACATATGCAATGTTTTCCCTCTCTTCTTTCTACTTTGTTGATAATCCCAATAGGGGGAGAAATATAAAATCTATGTTAACATATGTTATTTTTCTCTGTAGTTTCATTTAATTTAGCCTTTATCTATATATGATTTTTTATCATCAAAATGGGGGAGATTGTTGGACTCCTCATATATTAATCATGTTTTAATGATCAAAATTCTCAATAATAATTACAAATCATATTAATGATCACAAATCTCACAAATATTATTAATCACATGTATTTTGTATCAAGTTATCTCATACCTTATAATGGATAATCTCATTTCATTTCTTGCATATTACTGTTAATGTCTGAATATAGTTATTTGCCTATGTATAAGACACCATGAAGCTAGGCACCGTTAGAAAGACACCGTGAACCCTGACACCATGAAGCCTAAGTCTCAGACACTATGACCACAAGACAACATGAAGCAATACACTAAGAACAAACGTTGTAAGCCATAAACTCTATTTGCCTAAGTGCCAAACACAGTTAGTGAGACACAATCATCAAGGCACCGTGAATCCAGAAACTATGAGCAAGGCACCGAAAGCCAAAAACCGTAAGTCAGACACTGTGACTCAGACACTGTGAATGAGACACCATGAATGAGGCATCATGAAAAGAAGATACACTGAAGAAGACACCATTTTCAGAACATATTGTGACACCGTTTCTTAACCCATTTTGTCATCTTTCAATTTAACTTTTAAACAGTCATATTTGACGTCTTTAATGAACTGACATAATTAATGTTTTATTGTATACATAGTACGAGGAACGAGGTACGACATATATGGAACCGATCAGCTAAAGCTCATGCATTGGGAAGATAAAGAGAAGAGAGCTGAAGAGCAAGAGATAATAGAATAAAACACGTGACAACTCAATAAAATATCGTGCACTGTACTCAATAGAAAAGAAATCTTGAGCATGACCACGATGAAGAGACAAAAAGATCTTCAAAGAAGAAATTGTCTCATGCATTCAATTCGACCCTACTGAAGAACAAATGAAGTACATTGGGATAAAGATAACATCTTCACTCGTGAAGAACATAAGATGAAACATGAAACTCTGTTTTTCAACATAAAATCCAGAGAAGGACTCAGAAGAAATTCTGTCTTATCCAGGGAGTCCAGAGGTGCACTGCTAATCACTAGAGCATTCCAAACTCACATATACTATATCATAGTGATTATTTTATTTATTTTCGAGCAGTGTGTATACTCTATATATTTTACTGACACACTGAATCCTTGGCTGAAGTGAAGGATTTCAAAATCCTTACACAAAACTCTTTACTATTTTTTACCCACGACAACTATGGAAGAGGTCCCTATGTGGCCAAGTCATTATTTTCTTTTCCCACCAAATCTATGGAAGAGGTCCCTACGTGGCCTGGACAGTCTATATACTATTGTTAACCCTGATCCAGGGTGTGGATTAGAGTTTATTTATATAAACAGCTTGGTGGCACGTGATCACGAAGTTGAGTGGATTAGGTCTCGGCTTGAGACTAAACCACTTGTTTTATATCCACCGTGCTATTTTAATTTAGTGTACTCTCTTTTACTACTAACTACATAATCCAGAAAAACACTAAATTCACTTTGATAGTTAGTCTTGGAAAGAAGTTATATGTGATTTTTCTTAGTAGGTTAATATGAAAATTAATTTTAATAATACCAATTAATATTACTGATAATTAATCAACCTTCTAAGAAGTTGTTTAAACATTCAAACTCTTATAATATTATAACCAGGATTAACTAGGCTGTATTTATTTTTGGGGAAATCATTATTTATAAAACTAATAATCTTTTAAACAGAAATTTTTATAGTAACTCAATTCACCCCTCCCCTCTTGAGTTAACTACTCCGACCAACAATTTACATTCATGGTCATGTTACTCCATATCCATCATGAGAAGTGTGTGTAATGCCCCGACCCCAGTTACCCAGAGTCAGTGCATTATTTTTTAACATTGGAATGATCACAGAAGATCAATTATTGAAATACTTATTAGTTTAGTAGCATTGGAATCACTAGATATATTCATAAATGGAACATTACATCATAATGAGAAAAACTACAATAACATAGTCTCCATCGTCCACACTTCTATCCCCTTCAGACTATCCCTGTAGGTCCGTCATAAAATATTTCTTCACATCCTGGGAAAAATAAAACATTGAAAGGGGTGAGATCAGATGCTCAGTAAGGATAACAATATAGCGAAAGCTTTCATAAATAAACATAAACATTTAAGGCAATGTCTAACTAAAACAAAATCCTTTTAAACTTGAACTTCAATATAATATGGAAAATGTAAAATGAAATAATTCCATTTACTTATTCAAATGGATATTCTACTGGTTGAATAATCACATGCAATATCAATAACCACTTTCATAAATATGGAATGCATACTTCCAGACTATCATAACAACGTAGCCAAGGCCTTGTTCCAGGACTACAATAATATTTTGTCAAGGCCTCATGCCAAGACACTAGTTTGTCTCATGAGACATGCCGATGCATCAAGGATCTATAGCGGGCTCCACCCATCACTTATTATGTCCAATGAATTCCTCATATGAACATGTTTAAACATATCATAAACCATAACATAATCGTATCACATAAAACATGCAAAAAGAATACATAACATATCCACATTTCAATCACAAGGTATCAATACAACACATTGATATAATAAAAAACTTATCAAAACCATTTTCAATACCGAAATAAAAGAAAATTAAAAAATAGTATTTATTTTTCATTTAAAAAAATGTAATGGATTATAGAGGAAGATGAAACTCAAATAATAGTCAAGGCGGCGGAGAAGTCGTTGTCACCGCATACGTAAGAAAAAACATTATATTTGACGTTTAGTAAAAACGCTTTGTATAACAATATTCATTTTTAATAAAAGTATAAGTCATTGGGGTTTATACACCATATAAAGGAAAGTTTGGTATAAAACCAAATATGCCTCAATGAGAGGAGATTGAGACGAAGTCCCTTACAAATTTTTTTTTAAATAAAATAGATCTATTATGTATATTCACTATAAGTAAACATAACGAAATTACAAATACAATATAGGACATAATAATATCATGACATAATTTGAAAGTAGGAGATTAACCCAAAGAATGGAAATTGGGTTAAAAAGTTCCCTTAAAATATCATTTTTTTAAATAAACTAAATCTATTATGTGTATTCTCTATAATTACACATATATAAAGTAAGAATAAAATATAGGACCTTATAATATCATGTAATAATTTGAAAGTAGGAGATTAACCCAAAGAATAGAAATTCGGTTAAGAAGTACCGTTACCTCGTGTCCGACTTGAGTCGATCATTCTTAAACCTCCTGAATAATAAAGTAGAGGTAATTTCTATTTTCATAAGAACCTTTTCCATGTTCATTATTACTTTTATATCACTTATTACCATGTTATGAATATTATGTAATTATTTAAGTTAATAACAGTCATTTTGTCGATCTTTGGTACTTGAGTCAAAAATAAACTTATTATAATTACAAGTTGTTCATGTGGTGAAATATCCATTATATCCAGAATAATATTCATGATTTAGATATCATATATATCATATATATCCAGTATATACATTCATTTATAATATTACATAACATTTAGAGGTAAGAAAATGAAATGCACTGTTCATGGAGACGGTAAGCCGTACGTACGCATGAACGCTACTTTCATTTATATTTCATATTTAATGGAATGAAATTATAATTATATAAAGGTATAATATAATTCCAGTATAATATAATTTATAAAACCATTTACTCCACCATTTATAAATCCCACATATGGCATTAACGATTCAAATCACTTTGAGGGGATGGTAGTCCGCACTTCCTAAAAATGAAAATATCGTGTTTACCCATAATGGAAACCATAAATGAATGCCATAAAAGAAAAATACAGAAGATTAAGTAAAACATAAACATATTATATATCATATATAAATATAGTGACTTCTTAATGGCCACCTTTGAAGGTGTTATATGAGTGTTGAACAATCATCGTTTCGTGAGTAAAAAATTTTCCATCAACAGAAATAGTATGTTCTTTAACCATTAGATGCAAGTGTGTGTAATTGTATCTCGAATAATTCTTATAAAAAAATCCTAGTATATTTAGGATACTGGTGTTTTTACAAAAGAAAAGAATAAAAAGAGTTTTGGGGTTGGAGAAGCAAAATAATACATAAGAACACAAGAGAAAACACTACCTTTAAAATAGGTAAGTCTTTTTTATTTGAGCTCAAAGGATTCCTTGGGATGAATTCTGCCCAAAGTGAGGCTTCTAGGAGAAAGAGAGGTAAGTTGAGAGAGTACTTGGGCAGAGGTTGGTCGATCAAAAAGGCTTTTAAGGTGTGAGTAAGGTGGTAGTGTTGGGGGCCTTTTATAAGAGGAGAGGGCCTGCACTCTTGAAAAGTCATGAAATGTTACTTTATTATATAATGAGTTTCGGATTTTAAAGGTCCCAAAATTATATATTTCGGGGATAAGGTGATAAGGGTTCTAAATATACTGATCCAATAGGTTTTTAACATGTTTAAGTCTTAGATTTTACATTATCTTTTCATTTTATTTAAATCGTTAATTAATCAGGTAATCACTTCATCATCATGGTGTCAAAAAAATATTTAATTTATTTAATGTCCAAAATTTATAAAAAAAATATCATGATGTACGAAATATTTTTTTCTTTAAAATGAATAATTTTAGTAGAAATGTTACATTATATAACCCCATGTAATAATTGTTTTACTAAAACAACTCATTTTTGTGACAATTTTATATTTACTTAAAATAAAAAGTTATTATTGTCATTTTCTTACCCAGGTGGCTCCATGCGATCCCCAAGTTGACCCATGGATTATCTTGGTCTTCCATGACTCATCCAATAAGTTTAGGACATGTGTAAAGGTATTTCCATAATTTTATAATATCAATTTTACCTTAAATTTCACTAATTATTTTTATTCGCGATTAATTAAACTTAAAAGTTACTATTCACCAAAAAATTATTTTAATCCCATTGAACAACATTTCACTTCCTAATGACAACCATGTATGTCAGATTTTTGAAAATCAAATCACAGAAGTGGTAATGTTTCATTTAAATGAAAAATCTGTTTTTTAACTACCACTTAGTTATTTCACTATTCATCTAAAATTGAAGTTTTTCAGAACAATGCCAAAATTTCACCCTAAGCTATAATTGATATTCCGAATTCGAAAATGATTTCTATTTTACAAAATTCCAAACATATAAGTTGCATTAATTATTTTTATAATTAATTTCCGCGGTCACAACAAATAGCTTGTTTTTAAGAAACAATATATATCAAAAGATTGACAATTTTTTATGTCCAATTTCAAAGTGAAATTAATTCTAATGACCACCGTTGGATAAAATGGTAAAAATAAACTCTAATTACACTTTAAACCCAATAAATAGTATAATTTATCACTATAAATTATTTTTATTAACAAAGTTTTTTTAAGTATTTTTCACTATTCATAATAAATTGGATGTTCTCAGGAACATACCAAAAATTCAACATTGGATAATTTCGATATTCCGAATCAAAAAATGAAGTCCATTTTGAAATATAATATATAGATTATTTCAAAAAGTGGGTATTACAATTCAAAATGGATATTTTGATTAGTCGCGGTGTGTTAGAATCTCGAACTTGCGTACAATACAAGCTATTGCATTATTGAAAGAGAACTGTATCGTGAAAGATTGGGGTGTTACATTCTACCCTCCTTCAATAAATTGCATCCTCACAATTTAAAATTATTCTTTGAAAATAAAAGGTTGAAAATAGAAAACACCTTTGTGGATAACCAACATCGGAAATAAGGTTAATAAAACTATAACTTTAAAAGAAATAAAGATAAGTACAAAGGTCACCCGAGATAGCCCATACTAGGATTCTGTGAAAATATGGATATGGAAGAAAGACAAACCATCAAGGTCTGATGGAGAGTTGTAGAAAAGTGGATTAGGAGAAATTTAACCATAAGAAAATCACAAACTTTTGATTGGTTAAACGGTCATTGAATCCCCAGTTGGAAAAGTTAACCGACAACATTTTTGTTTTGAGTTACCTTTTATAAAGTTGAGGAATTTATTTAGGAGATTTACTAAGAATGTAAGGGAATATACATACTTGTCATGTAGACTTTCATTCTTTAACAAATTTTTACCACAGACCCATCTTTCACTCTAAAAGGTAATAGAACTCCAAAATATTCTATATATCATAATTGTATAAGGTTCCAAATATTAACACATACCATTTAGATTAGGAAAACTCCTTTGTAATAACCAGGGACTTCTTGTAGGCTAGTGGTAGGTAATAAAGGACTATCACTCTATGGTTGTGGGTTCGATTCCTGTAGTGTTGTCCGACTCGGGGGGTTATCCCCTGACCTGCAGGTTGTACTTTTCCTAAAACTATAGTATTATAATATTCCAAAAATAATCTTCATTAATGTTTTAACCTAAAACAATACTATCCAAGGTTCAACTTAATCCATTCCAACCTTTATAGTTATCCAAAATACCTATGTCCAGACTTTCTCTAAAAGGTCTCTAAATTTCAAAATCAATTGTATCATTAGATTCCTCAAAAAAGAAAAGTTTCTCTTATTGTCACATACAAAAATATGATTACCATCATCATATTAAAACCTTAATGAAAACAA
The DNA here is from genome assembly GCA_963277665.1 of Viscum album. Lineage (NCBI taxonomy): Eukaryota > Viridiplantae > Streptophyta > Magnoliopsida > Santalales > Viscaceae > Viscum > Viscum album. Next base: position 561,216,964 of record OY728138.1, read on the forward strand.
AAAGTAATGTAGTACACTCATTATTTTTATAACCAGAATATAATCCTTGAGTCCAAAAGCACCAATACATTAATTATTCCACTTCAACTGTAGTAACAACATAAGATTGTCCTTGATCCCTTGGCCTTTTCTGTGGTAAGTTTCCCTGATGCTTAGGACATTCATTTTCATAATGCCCCATTTACCTACAATTATAGCATTCAACATTGATAGCCTCTTTCTTTCCCTTGCAATCACGCGCCTGGTGACCTTTTTCCTCACATTTATAAAAAACTTCCATTCCTTTTAGGAAAGTACATGGGTGAATCTTCCCACAATTACCTCATAATGGAAAATCCTTCTTTCCCTTTTTCCCTTTATCTGTCTCTTGTTCCATCGTTCTATTCTTCACTTGCTTTACTTTATTGTCATAAGATTTAGAGAATTCCTTTTCTGTCTTGATAGCACATAAGACAATATATTCGTACGACGAGAAGGTTTGGGAGACTAATGCTCGACGGAGAAATGGGTTTAACCCATCAAAGAAAAGATCAATCGTACTTCTTGGGTTATGTATATAATCTGCCACATGCCTTGGTAACCTTGTAAAGTTAGCCTCATACTTTGTGACATTCTCATCCTCCTTTTGTCTCGGACTCAGATATTGCCTTTCCATATCTGCTCGATGGTCACGAGGGATGTATTTTTCTACAAAAATCTCTTTGAACTCTCTCCATTCCATAATTGATACCTGATCATCTTCCTTTGTGTTTTGAATAAGAGACCACCATTGATCGGCATCTCCAGTGAGGTGGTAAACTTCCATGACAACCTTCTCCCTTACACTACTCCCCAAGGCATGGAATATTTTTCTAAGGTGTTTATCCATTTCTCAGCTACTAATGGATTTATACCCCCATTAAATGTTTGTGGTTGTTGCCTCATGAAGCGGTCTAACATTGATCCTCCATGTTGCGGATCAGGGTGCTCCATACGAGTAAGGTTATTATTCGTAGCCTGAGTGAGTTGTCCCAGTATGGTGATAAGCTGATCAGCACCAGTTGTATCACCAGCTCCATTATAAATATCTTCAGTAGGAGGGCAATGCCTACATGGAGTGTGTGCATTTATAGGGTTTCCATTCCTTCCACTAGGCACCATTTCTAAACAATGGAATAAACTAGATCTGTTTATGAATAAAAATACATAATTCCTTACTTGTAAAACACTTAACATAAATTGAACAGTATATGGATATAATCCATATTCATAAACAAGAAATGTATTCTTTGAGGAAGTATATACTCATAACCCTTCATAGTGGTTTGTAAAGAAAATTGGAATTATCCTAACCATATCCCTCGGGAGTGTCATAACCAAGAGTGCAGCAAGGCCTGGTGTCGTGCACCAGTTCCCGTTCGAGTATAGCTCAAAGTAGTGTTTTCAGGTTTTACCCTAGGGTACATCTATGCTATAGCCACCTCTATGTAACGCCCTGACCCTAGTTACCCAGAGTCGGTGCACTATTGCGTAACATTTGTATGATCAGAAAAGATCATGTCTCGAAAGACTGATTAGTTTAGTATCCTTGGAAACACTAGATACATTCATAAATGTTACCTTACATCATAAAGTGAAAAACTACAATAAAAAAGTCTCCATATTCCACACTCATATCCTCTTCTAAATATCCCTGCAGGTCATTCATCAAATAATTCTTCACATCTTGGAAAATATTAAAACATTGAAAGGGGTGATCTCAGATGCTCAGTAAGGATAACTATATTACAGAAGCTTTCAAAAATAAACATTAACATTTAAGGCAATGTATAGCTAAAACAAAAGCTTTTTTAAACTTGAGCTTCAGCATAATATGGAAAAAATAAATTTAAATAATTCCATTTACTTACTCACATGGATATTCTACTAGTCGAATAATCCAATGAAATATCAATAACCACTTTCATAATGATGGAATGCATATTTCCAGACTATCATTACCACGTAGCCAAGGCATCGTGCCAAGACCACAAATAATATTTTTTCAAGGCCTCATGCCAAGACACTAGTTTGTCTCATGAGACCCACCGATGCAATTTTCTTAGAAGATACTTACGTTTAAAATTTCTTAAGTATACTCCAGTGTTTTTCTGAAAACATTATCCAAGCTTCTAAAAACAAAATAACTAATTCTGAGACAGCTCGACTAATTATAGGCCATGATGGGTCCACTCCCAATCCCTTCCTGTCTACCACACTCGAGAGTCAGGTTTTTTTAAAAAAAAATTAATCTTGCGCTAAATACGTATACATTTTCACTGGATTTTCATATATTTCATAGAAATATCTTTTTTTGAAATAATTTAAATATCAAATAATTATAAAATAAAACCTTTTGAATAAACGTAAAAGTCAAAGGGGTTTATACACCGTATAAAAGAAATTTGTCTATAAAACAAAATATGCCTCAATGAATGGAGATTGAGACAAAGTACCTTAAAAAGATCATTTTTAAATAAAATACATCTATTATGTGTATTCACTATATGTAAACATAATGAAAGTATAAATACAAGATAGAACATAATAATATCATGACATAATTTGAAAGTAGGAGATTAACCCAAAGACTGGAAATTGGGTTAAGAAATTCCCTTACCTTGTGTCCGACTTGACTCGACCGCTCTTTCACCTCCTGAATAATAAACTAGAGTTAATCTATACCTTATTAAGAACCTTTTTCGAGGTCATTATTCCTTTTATATCACTTATTACCATGTCATGAACATTATGTAATTATTTATGTTTATAATGGTCGTTTTGTCGATCATAGGTACTTGAGTCAAAATTAAACTTCTTATAATTACACTTTGTTCATGTGGTAATATATCCATTATATCCATAATTATATTCATAATTTATATATCATATACATCATATATATCCAGTATATACATTCATTTATAATATTACATAACAATTAGAGGTAAGAAATGAAATGCACTGTTCATGGAGACGGTAAGTCGTACGTACGCATGAACGCTACTTTCATATCTATTTCATATTTAATGGAATGAAGTTATAATTATATAAAGTTATAATATAATTCCAGTATAATATTATGTATAATACCATTTACTCCATCCTTTATACATCCAACATATGGAATTAACGATTCAAATCACTTTGAGGGGCGGTAGTCCGCACTTCCTAAAATGAAATTATCGCGTTTACCCATAATGGAAATCATAAAGTATGCCATAAATGATAAATAAAGAAGAATAAGGAAAACATAAACATAATATATATATCATATATGAAAATAGTTTCATCAAAATGGCCACCAATAGAGGTGTTAAAAGAATATTGAACAATCATCGTTTCGTGAGGCAGTATTTCGCCACCCACAAAAACAGTATGTTCTTTAACCATTAGACGATGGTGGGTGTAAGTGTAAACCAAATCCTTATCCTAAAAACATCCTAGTATATTTTAGATACTGGTTTTGTTACAAAATAAATGAATAAAAAGATTTTAAGGGATTGGAGAAGAAAAAAAAACAAAACAACATTAGAGAAGACATTACCTTAAAATAGGGTAACTCGTTTTGATTTTAGCCAAAGGCTTCCTTGGGAAGACTTCTTCCAAAAGTGAGGCTTCTAGGAGTAAGGGAGGGAAGTTGAGAGAGTATTTGGGTAGAGTTTTTCCGAGAAAATTGGCTTGAATTTGTGAATAAAGTGGTAGGGGTGGGGTCCTTTTATAAGAGGAGAGGAGGGGCACTTTTGGAATGATTGAAATGTTACTTTATTATGAAATGAGTTTCGGATTATAAAGGTACCACAATGATATATTTCGAGGATAAGGTGATGAGGGTTCGAAATATACTCATCCAATAGGGTTTTGACAAGTTTATGCTTTAGATTTTACATTATCTTTTCATTTTATTTAAATCGTTAATTAATGAGGTAATCACTCCATCATCATTGTGTCACGAAAATTTTAATTTATTTAATGTCCAAAAATTATAAAACAAATATCATGATGTATTAAATCTTTTTAGCTTTCTAATGAATATTTATAGGCAAAAATATGACTTTAATAACCCCATATAAATTTTTTTTAGTAAAACAACTCATGTTTGTGACATTTTAATTTTAACATTAAATAAAATTTTTTAATGTCATTTTCCTACCAAAGTGGCTCCATGGGGACCCCAAGTTGACCCATGGATTTTCATGGTCGTCCATGACTAATCCAATTGGAGTAGGACAAGTGTAAGGGTATTTTTATATTTTTATAATACCATTTTTACCATAAATTTCACTAATTACCTTTAATCGCGATTAATTAAATTTAAATGTTACTATTCACCAAAAATTATTTTAATCCCATTGAACCACATTTTACTTCCTAATGAAAACCATGTATGTCAGATTTTTTAATTTCAAATCACAGAAGTGGTAATGTTTCCTTTAAACGAAAAATCAGTTTTTTAACTACCACTTAGTGGTTTCACTATTCATCTAAAATTTAAGTTTTTCAGAATAATGACTAAATTTCACCCTAAGATATAATTGATATTCCAAATTCAAAAATTATGTATATTTTACAAAATTCCAAACATATAAGTTTCATTAAATAATTTTATAATTAAATCCTGTTGTCACAACAAATAGCATGTTTTTAAGAAACAATATATATCAAAAGATTGACAATTGTTTAAGTCCAATTTCAATGTTAAATTAATTATAATGACCACCATTGGATAAAATGGTAAAAATATATTCTAATTATACTTTAAAACCACTAAATAGTATAATTTATCACTATGAATTATTTTGATTAGAATAGTTGTTTTAAGTATTTTTCACTATTCATAAAAAAATTGGAAGTACTCATAAAATTAAAAAAAATTCAACTTAGGATAATTTTGATATTACGAATACATAAAATTAAGTACATTTTGAAATATAAAATTTCTATAATTTTAAAAAGTGGGTATTAATATTCATAACGACTACTTTTATTAGTCGCGGTGTGTTCGAACTCAAACTTGCGTACAATGCAAGCTATTGCATTATTGAAAGAGAAGCGTATCGTGGAAGCTCGGGGTGTTACACTCTACCTTCTTGTATCCAGACAGGGATGTATTTCTCGGAAAACTCAGAAAATCTCTATAATACGAAAATTATAGGAAGTTCTTCTATATTAATCCTCAAAATCTATCTTTGGGCTATGTGCTCTAATCAGAGTTTATATAAATCTAGCTTCCAAGGTTAGTACTAAACTGCCTCTGATACCAACTGTGATGCCCCGACCCCAGTACCTAGATTCGGTGCATTATTTTGTAACATTGGCATGATCAAAAAAGATAAAGTCTCGAAATACCGATTAGTTTAGTAGCCTTGTAAACACTAGATATATTCATAAATGTTACATTACATCATAAAGTGAAAAACTACAATAACATAGTCTCCATAGTCCACAATTCTATCCCCTTCAGACTATCCCTGTAGGTCAGTCATAAAATATTTCATCACGTCCTGGGAAAAATAAAACATTGAATGTGGTGAGCTCAGATGCTCAGTAAGGATAACAATATAGTAGAGGCTTTCATAAATAAACATAAACATTTAAGGCAATGTATAACTAAAACAAAAGCCTTTTAAACTTGAACTTCAACATAACATGGAAAAAGTAAAATGAAATAATTCCATTTACTTATTCACATGGATATTCTACTGGTCGAATAATCACATTCAATATCAATAACAACTTTCATAATGATAGAATGCATAATGCCAGATTATCATAACTTTGTAGCCAAGGCCTCGTGCCAAGACTACAAATAAGATTTTGTCAATGCCTCTTTCCAAGACACTAGTTTGTCTCATGAGACATGCCGATTCATCTAGGAGCTATAGCGGGATCAACCCATCACTTATTAAGTCCAATACATTCCTCATATGAATAGGTTTAAACATATCATAAAGCCTAACATAATCGTATCACATAAAACATACATAAAGAAAACATAACATTTCCACATTTCAATCACAAGACATCAATACAACAAATTTATATAATAAATACCTTATCAAAACCATTTTCAATACAAAAATAAAAGAAAATTAAAACTTGGTATTTATTTTTCATTTAAAAAAAGATATGGCTTATAGAGGAAGCCGAAACTCAAATAATAGTCACAGCGGCGGAGAAGTCATTGTCGCCGCATACGTAAGAAAAAACATTCTTTTTGTTGTTTAGTAAAAAATATTTGTATAAAAATATTCCTTTTTAATAAAAGTAAAAGTCAATGGGGTTTATACACCGTATAAAGGAAAGTTGTGTATAAAACCAAATATGCATCAATGAAATGAGATTGAGATGAAGTCCCTTACAAAGAATAATTTTTTAAATAAAAACGATCTATTATGTGTACTCACTATAAGCACACATAGAGAAATTACAAATACAATATATGACATAATAATATCATGAAATAATTTAAAAGTATGAGATTAACCAAAAGAATGGAAATTTCGTTAAGAAGTTCCCTTACAAAGATAATTTTTTTAAATAAAATAGATCTATTGTGTGTATTCACTATAAATACACATATAGAAATTAAGAATACAATATAGGACATAATAATATCATGGCATAATTTGAAAGTATGAGATTAACCCAAAGAAAAGAAATTGGGTTATGAAGTACCCTTACCTCGTGTCCGACTTGACTCGATCGTTTTTTAACCTCCTGAATAATAAACTAGATTTAATTTCTATTTTCTTAAGAACATTTTCCATGTTCATTAATCCTTTTATATCACTTATTACCATGTTATTAACATTATGTAATTATTTACGTTAATAACGGTCATTTTGTTGATCTTTGTTACTTGGGTCCAAAATAAACTTCTTATAATTACAAGTTGTTCATGTGGTGAAATATCTATTATATACAGAATTATATTCATGATGTAGATATCATATATATCATATATATCCAGTATGTACATGAATTTATAATATTACATAAAATTTAGAGTTAAGAAAATGAAATGCACCGTTCATGGAGACGGTACGCCGTACGTACGCATGAACACTAATTTTATTTCTATTTCATATTTAATGGAATGAAATTATAATTATATAAAGGTATAATATAATTCCAGTATAATATAATGTATAATACCATTTAGTCCATCCTTTATACATCCCACATATGGGATTAACGATTCAAATCAATTTGAGGGGGCGGTAGTCCGCACTTCCTAAAAATGAAAATATCACATTTACCCATAATGGAAAACATAAAGGTATGCCAAAAATGATAAATACAGAAGCTTAAGTAAAACATAAACATATTATATATCATATATAAATATAGTGACATATTAATGGCCACCTTTGATGGTGTTATATGAGTGTTGAACAATCATCATTTCGTGAGGCAGAAATTCGCCATCCACAGAAACAATATGTTCTTTAACCATTAGATGTAAGTGTGTGTAAGTGTAGCTAGAATAGTTCTTATAAAAAAATACTAGTATATTTAGGATACTGGTGTTGTTACGAAATAATGAATAAAAATATTTTAGGGTGTTGGAGAAGCAAAATAAAACGTAAGAACACAAGAAAAAACACTACCTTTAAAACACGTAACTCTTTTTGATTTCAGCTCAAAGGATTCCTTGGGAAGAAATCTTCCCAAAGTGAGGCTTCTATGAGTAAGAGAGGGAAGTTTAGAGAGTATCTAGGCAGAGGATGTCCGAGCGAAAAGGCTTTGAAGGTGTTAGTATGGTGGTACTGGTGGGGTCCTTTTATAAGAGGAGAGGAGGTGCACTCTTGGAATGTCATGAAATATTACTTTATTATATAATGATTTTCGGATTTTAAGGGTCCCAAAATTATATATTTCTGGGATAAGGTGATAAGGGTTCTAAATATACTCATCCAATAGGTTTTTGACAAGTTTAAGTCTTATATTTTACATTATCTTTTCATTTTATTTAAATCGTTAATTAATGAGGTAATTGCTGCATCATCATGGTGTTATAAAATATTTAATTTATTTAATGTCTAAAAATTATAGAAAAAATATCATGATGTAGAAAATCATTTTGGATTTCCAATGAATAATTTTATTAGAAAAGTTACATTATATAACCCCATGTAATAATTGTTTTAGTAAAACAACTCATGTTTGTGACAATTTTATTTTTACTTTAAAAAAAGTAGTTTTTGTCATTTTCTTACCCAAGTTTCTCCATGGGGTCCCCAAGTCGACCCATGGATTTTATTGGATTTCCATGAATCATCCAATATGTTTAGGACAAGTGTAATGGTATTTCCATATTTATATAAAATCATTTTACCTTAAATTTCACTAATTACCTTTAATCACGATTAATTAAACTTAAAAGTTACTATTTACCAAAACATTATTTTAATCCCATTGAACCAAATTTCACTTCCTAATGACAACCATGTATGTCAGATTTTTGAAAATAAAATTACAGAAGTGGTAATTTTTTATTTAAACGAAAAAATAGTTTTCTAACTACGACTTAGTGGTTTCACTATTAATAAAAAATTGATGCTTTTCAGAACAATGCCAAAATTTCACCCTAAGATATAATTGATATTCTGAATTCAAAAATGATGTATATTTTAAAAAATTCCAATCATATAAGTTGCATTAATTAATTTTATAATTAATTCTCGTTGTCACAACAAATAGCGTCTTTTTAAGAAACAATATATATCAAAAGATTGACAATTGTTTATGTCCAATTTCAATGTGAAATTAATTATAATGACCACCATTGGATAAAATGGTAAAAATATATTCTAATTACACTTTAAAACCACTAAATAGTATAATTTATCACTATAAATTATTTTGATCAAAAAATTTGTTTTTAAGTATTTTTCACTATTCATAAAAAATTGGAAGTTCTCAGAAAAATACCAAAAATTCAACATAGGCTAATTTCGATATTATGAATCCAAAAATGAATTCCATTTTGAAATATAAAATATATATAATTTCAAAAAGAGTGTATTACTATTCATAATGGCTATTTTGATTAGTCGCGGTGTGTTATAATCTCGAACTTGCGTACAATGCAAGCTATTGCATTATTGAAAGAGAAGTGTATAATGAAAGTTTGGGGTGTAACAGTGTGTAACCATGTTTTATTCATATGGATCACATGAGTCTAAGTCATTAATTCAACCTCATGACACCGAAGTGTTATAATAATATTATTTTTAAGTTTTTTATCTCCCATAAATATTATTCCCTTTTTATAACCTCAATACTCCCTAAACCCTAAAAAAATAACCCATAATACCTCAATTTTTATCCCTTTCCTAGAAGTGGTTATGGGATAAAGAGAATTATGAGGAATATGATTTCTCATATAATAAGGATATATAGGTTACCCTTTAAAATGTTCAACCAATTAATACAATCACATATATAATGAATTTCCTTTTGGACGTATTCCTTAAAAAATACCAATGTTCCCAATATATATTTCATATTATAACATTCCTTGAGGAATCCTGTGATTCCTTTCTCTTGGATAAATATTCTCTATGGGATTCTGTAAAGACCCGTAAAAATTCAAGGGAATTTTTTTCTTAATTTTCTATAGAATTTTACAAGAGCGCGGTTTCAGACGGCACCTGATTCCGAGGCCCGGAGTGCGCGGAATTAATTTCCGAAGTTCGGCTCGGGTACGTTCAGTGAACGAACGAGCGGTAATTCCTAACTTTTGATCCGGTGTTCGGAATTGAAATCCGAGGGCACCGATGAACTCGCAGCGCCGATATTCGCTTAAAGAGACCTTTTCGGGAGTTGCGTTTGTTACGGGTTGAAAGTTAGTTTTGGGGTTTCTAGTTTGAGTTAAATAAAATTGTGTAGAACAATTTTAATATAACTTGTTAAAACCTATCAAAGGAGGTTGGAAGTGGGACCCACACCCACTTAACCTCCCTTGGGAGGATTAAGTGTGGTGGGGCCCACACGAACCCCTAATCCTTTCAATTTCTCTCAACTTGCTTAACCCCTAATTAAATGACTTGAGTTACTTTTAATTATGGGAGTTAAACCTTTTGAATTTCAAACTTTTGAAATTCTTATGTGTTATGTAATAATAAAATAAGATGTTGTCTTATTTTATTTTGGTTTATTTGTTTGTCTACTTGAGAGGTGGAGAGCTCTTCTTCTTCTTCAACTCTGACGAAGAACTCGAAGAACGTTCATCTTGACGAAGAACGCTCAAGCTCCGACGAAGAACGCCGCACCTCCTTTCTTCGTTTACCATGTCAACGAAAGGGGACACCACTTCTTCCTCGGACAACCTTCGTCGGCGTACAAGTTTCGCCAACGACGTCTCTCTTCGAACGCATCCCTTCGTCATCGGATTTGACAAACGGCTACCGCGACGCCCGACCTCCGCGACGCCGTCTTCCGCGGAACGTAGACGAATCTTCGAACCTTATACCAAGGTAGGGGTTGTTGTTTTATTCTTTAATTATTCCATTTCTTGCTCGTGGATCGCATGTCTACGTGAGGCTTTTGAATATTTTATATAAGTGTTATTGTTAACGCGAGGGGGGCCGGACCGCACGAACATGGCCGAACCCCCCTCCATCGTTCTTGTTTATTCTTGCGGGTGGAAGCAAGTGGCGTGGTGCCGTCGCACCACGCGGATAATCGTGCTTTTATTTTACGCGGCGCCGTCGCGCTACGCCGAGATAGAATCTTCAAGAATGCGACGCCGTCGCGCCGCGTTGAAAGGAATCAAGGCACGGCGAAAGGGGCGCGGTGCCGTCGCACCGCGCCGGACGACGAACACCGCGGCCGGTTCCGGGCCGCGGCGGGACGAGGAGACCGCGGCCGGTTCCGGGCCGCGGCGGAAGAGAAGACCGGCGGCCGGGCCGCCGGTGTCGGAAGCCGAAGGGGGGACCGGGATTTCCGGTCCCGTTAGAGAAAACCGGCCGGCCAGCTGGCCGGCCGGATACCATTAAAACCGGGGGAATTAATCCCCCGGCCACCTCATAAAAACCCCCCTCTTTATGAGGGGGGCGGTTCTTTGAAGGAGGGGGGCAGCCGGCCCCCCGGTTCCGCACCAGCAGGCCCCCCACGTGGGGGGGGGGGGGGGGGGCGTTTTTAAAAATAAAACGGTGCGGCTATGCCGCGCCGCCAGATGAAGAGCGGGGCTTGTTCCCCCGCGTGCGGCCCCTCGCGGCGCCAGGCCGCCGCGGCCCGCTGCGCCGCCGCGCCGCCGCGCCGCCCCAGGGGGGGGGGGGGGGGGTCGGGCCGGGTCGGCCCGGACCCGGACCCCCCCGTTTCGAACTAGAACCGGTTTTTGGGCCATAACATGAGCCTCGGACCTCCGATCGACGAACCGTCAGCGGCAACGCGATCCTTGGATCGAGACGGTCGTTTCGGTATATCGCACTCAAGGTTTCGGGTTACTTTGAGTTCGGCCGGGTTGGTTCGTTCACGAAACCAACCGGGCCTTCGGAGCTTAAACGCTCATATCTTGAGCTACGAACGTCCGATTGACGCGCCGTCAGTCGCGTTGTGTTCCTCTTAGTGAGACGGATCTTTTGGCATACTCCGCCCGAGGTTTGGACGCAGGTGGAGTACGGTCGGGTTGGTTTTTCCTTAAAAACCAACCGGGCCCCGGAGACGAAAATGCCAATAACTCTCAGACCGGGCGTCCGATTGACGCGCCGTCTGTTGCGTTGAGTTCCTGTTGACGATACGGAACTTTTGGATACATCAACTCTGGTCTTTGTGACAGTTGATGTATCAGCCTCTCGGCTCGTGGAGAGGACCCTCCGAACGAGCTTGCTGTGTGCGGAAACCGTAGTGCTGGCTGCGACTGCTACAACTGCTATTACTGCTACGACTGCTACTGTGACTGCGACGACGACAGTACAGAGATCCTGTGTGGATTCGATGACGACAGTACATAGATCCTGTGTGGATTCGACGACGACGACTACAACACTCAGCGATCCTACGTGGATCAGTGCTACAGGTCCTGTGCGGGCCCGATCCTGTGTGGGTCCGCGCTCAGCGGTTCTGTGTGAGCCAGCGCCTACAGGTCCTGTGTGGGCCCGATCCTGTGTGGGTCTTTGCGGGGGTTAGTTACCTATCGATCCTTCGTGGGTCCGATGACTTAGATGGATCAGTGATCATCTTTATCGTCCTTGAAGAAGTATACTTGTGTGAGCTGAATCCTATTGCTTTCCTGTGTGGATTGTGTTGTGCAATCCTGTGTGGGTTACGTTTTTCTTTCCTGTGTGGAATACGTTTACTATCCTGTGTGGACTGAGTTGTACTTGGGCTCGGAGGTTGGAGCGTATTTGAATTGATGACTTAGGTATATGTATGGGCATATACCTAAGCAGTGTCGGTTGTTACTTCGTGATTGTACCTTTCTTCGTGGTTTATCCTTTGTGGATTTTGAGAGACCTTCAGGGGTCTCGGGGTCCCTATTGAATAGCTTATACTCACCCCTGCACGGGCTTTGCCCGCACTACGTTGTGTTGGTTGCAGACGACGGACAGCGTTGACCTTAGCTGAGGCTTGCAGAGCGGGACGGTACCCGGAGGTGGACCACTGGGCGGGACGTGCTCGGAGCGGACGGTGGGACCCGTGGAGCAGAGAAGCTATCTGTACCCACCCTTCAGGTGGGATTTCCAGTGGACAGCTCGGAGTAGCGGCTTTTACTTTTCAGTTGCTGTTTTCCCTTTCGAGTTGTACTTTACTTTCAGTTTGGGTTTGTATACTGGCCCATTTACTTTTTCGCACTTTCAGTTGTACTCTGCTTTTGTTTAGTGTTTACTTTCCGCTTGTTTACTCTGTTGTGTGTGTTTACTTTACAAAGGCAATGACTTCCCTTTTTACGGGGATTTACGCCTTGGTGCTAGTCGCCAGCCCCTGGCCTATGGAAGGCGGGCTTGGGGTAGTCACGGCACGGACCCCAAGGGCGGGTCGTGACAAATTGGTATCAGAGGAGTTCGGTTCTACCGCGAACTCTGATCTTTTCTATGTGAAGCAATAATGTTTAGCGTATTGAGTGTGGATATCAGTCCAGGGAGTCCAGTGTTGGTGCGGCGGCCGATGTATCCGTACACCAGGACCCTGACTTCTGATTTCTGACTTAATGCACGAAAACATTGTTTGCGTGTGTGTTTCAAAGTTTTCTTTGTGATTACTTATATCAGCTCACTAGGTATACTGTTCTAACCGTGGCACACCTGTTTCCTTTTCAGGATGGCCCCACGATGACAGCCAGCTAGGGTTCCAAGAGTCGAGCGAGACGACAGCCCACCGAGCGACGAAGCCTCGGTACAGGGCCCTTTTCCAGTAGTGGCACCGGCGGTAGCTTTACCCGCCGATCCCCCGATGCTTCCAGCAGCAGCCGCTGACGATGCACGTCGCCTCAGCGCACTGCATGAGTTTCAGCGCCAGCGACCACCCAGGTTCTGCGGGGAGACGGATCCCCAGGCAGCAGAGGACTGGCTGGAGGCAGTGGTTCGAGTGTTTAGGCTAGTGAGGACACCAGCAGACCTCATGGTGATCCTCGCTGCGAGCCTACTACACGCAGCAGCAGGACGATGGTGGAGCTTGATGCTCCAGGTGCACGATGAGGTATCTCTTCTTTGGACGGACTTTGAGAGCCTTTTCCGCTCGGAGTTCGTCCCAGCCACCCTTCGTGCGGTGCGTATCCAGGAGCTTCTACAGCTGCGGCAGGGCAGCATGACGGTCACTCAGTACTCGACGAGATTTACCGATCTCTCGCGCTACTCGACCGACATGGTACGGGACCCATTCTTCCGGGCCCGGACCTTCGAGCAGGGTTTGAGACACGAGATCAGGGCATCACTGATCTCCCTCAGCATACCGACTCAGACAGGAGTACTGGAGCGGGCCCATCTGATCGAGAGCTTCCTTGCTGAATCTACACCAGCACAAGGACCCACCGCAGGGCGGCACGTGGCAGAGTCATCTGCAGCAGGCAGTCGACGGATGACTCAGGGGTCCAGACAGAACAGACCTTCGGGCAGACAATCTCAGGGCACTGGCTCAGCATTGCGGGGCACACAGCGCGGAGCCAGTCTTACCAGAGGTAGACAGTGCTACTTGTGCGGCGGGCAGGGCCACATGGCTCGTGACTGCCCGACCCGCCGTGCCGAGGAGCAGCAGACGGTTGAGGGACCACCGAGGCAGAGGCAGAGGGTCGACCGGGGCGGTCCGCAGGGAGGAGGCGTACAAGGCAGAGGAGCTGGACGAGCAGCCGGTGGTGGCCGACGCATTGAGGCTCTACCACCACCACCACCAGGAGGTCCACCCCGACCACAGGGAGCTGGCGGGCAGCGACAGGCACAGCTCCAGGCAGCAGAGGCCTACGACCACGGCGCACCCGAGATGATTCGAGGTACTATCTGTGTCTATTCCACCCTTGCTGCAGTTCTTATAGAAACAGGAGCGAGTCACTCTTTCATAGCCGCTGCCCTTGTTCGGAGCTCGGAGATTCCGACAGAGCCGTTGGCTCGATCATTACGGCTAGAGACTCCTACGGGAGCAGACTCAACGATTACGCACTGGTGCCGGAAGTGTGAGCTTACTCTAAGAGGCGAGAGCTTCGGCTGGGATCTTCTTGTAGCAGCATCGAGGCCTTACGACGTCATCTTGGGCATGGATTGGCTATCTACGGTCCATGCACAGATTGACTGTTTTAGGCGCAAGGTGCGATGTGTACGCACCGACGGGAGCAGGTTCACCTTCACCGGCGAGAAGGGAGCCTTAGCAGCATAGGATGGACTTCCGCGGAGGAGAGGACAGCCCATCACTCATCAGTTGGCTAGCCTCATCCTTGGAGCAGTTGACGTGCGGAGTCCTGGTTTTCCTGCAGTGGTGGATCAGTTTGCGGACGTTTTTCCCGATGACGTTCCAGGGCTACCTCCTCGCAGAGAGGTAGACTTTTATATTGACTTGTACCCCGTGACAGCCCCGATATCCACTCCAGCATATCAGATGGCCCCCGCCGAGCTTCGAGAGCTACGGGTACAGTTGGAAGACTTGCAGGGCAAGGGGTTCATCCGACCCAGTGTTTCACCCTGGGCTTCCCCGATTTTGTTCGCCAAGAAGGCGGACGGGAGCTTGCGACTTTGTGTTGACTATCGTCGCCTGAACCAGGTGACCGTGAGGAACAAGTATCAACTACCGAGGATTGATGACCTCTTTGATCAGCTCAAGGGAGCACGGTGGTTCTCGAAGATAGACCTCAGGTCAGGCTATCATCAGCTCAGAGTCAGAGACGAGGATGTGCAGAAGACGGCCTTCAGATGTCGGTATGGCCATTATGAGTTCTTGGTTATGCCTTTCGGTGTAACCAATGCTCCAGCAGTGTTCATGGCTCTCATGAATAGGATCTTTCAGCCACACCTCGATCGGTTTGTCGTGGTCTTCATCGACGACATTCTGATTTACTCTACGACAGAGGAGGAGCACGCCTATCACTTGCGAGTTGTTCTTGACACACTCCAAGAGCACCAGCTTTACGGTAAGCTCTCGAAGTGCCAGTTCTGGATACGTGAGGTCCACTTTTTGGGACACGTTATCTCTGAGGCGGGAGTTGCAGTGGATCCCGCGAAGATTGAGGCTGTGTTAGCTCGGGAGCCACCCAAGAGCGTGACTGAGGTTCGGAGTTTCTTGGGACTAGCTGGATACTATCGGAGATTCGTTCCAGACTTCTCTAGAGTTGCAGCATCACTCACAGCTTTTACGAAGAAGGGGAAACCCTTCGTGTGGTCAGACAGATGTCAGCAGAGCTTCCAGGAGCTGAGACAGAGATTGACTAGCGCACCTATCTTGAGGTTGCCTGAGGAGGGAGTAGGGTACGTAGTCTACTGCGATGCATCAGGGACCAGACTCGGATGTGTTCTGATGCAGGAGCGGGTAGTGATCGCCTATGGATCACGTCAGTTGAGGCCGCATGAGCAGAACTACGCTACCCATGACCTGGAGTTAGCAGCAGTGGTCTTCGCTCTGAAGACATGGCGACACTATCTGATGGGCGAGCGCTTTACAGTCTTTTCCGATCATCAGAGTCTCAGGTATATCTTCTCGCAGAAGGACCTGAACCTGAGACAACGACGATGGCTCGAGTTCCTCCAGGACTATGACTTTGAGATAGTCTATACTCCTGGGAAGGGGAACGTAGTAGCCGATGCCCTCAGCAGGAGGATGGGCATTCAGCTACTTGAGGAGGCGACGGAGCAGCTAGCCTCTTTGCAGATATCCTTCGTGGATAGAGATGGAGCAGCCTTTCTTCAGTCTCTCACAGTCACTCCTCCACTACTGCAGCGAGTCAGGGAGGCACAGCGCGGGGACGCTGACTGTGAGACACGGCGTGCACAGATATCCTCAGGACAGGCACCTGATGGTTTCTCCCTTGGAGCAGAGCACGACATCCTTTTCAGAGGACGTACCATGGTACCTGTCTCTTTGCGAGAGGAAGTACTGAGAGAGTTTCACACTTCTCCTTTAGCGGTACATCCTGGAGTGGCGAAGATGTACCAGGACCTCAGACGACAACATTGGTGGCCGGGTATGAAGAACGCTGTAGCAGAGTTTGTTTCTCGATGCCTCACCTGTCAGCAGGTGAAGGCAGAGCATCAGGTACCAGCATGCTTGGTACAGCCCTTGGAGGTTCCAGAGTGGAAGTGGGACGACATATCTATGGACTTCGTGACTGGACTTCCACGCACTTCCAGAGGTCACGACTCCATCTGGGTGATTGTTGACCGACTCACCAAGTCGGCACACTTCTTACCCATCAGAGAGCAGGGCTCAGTGGAGAGCTTGGGACGTCTCTACGTTCAGGAGATTGTGCGGCTCCACGGCGTGCCATCATCTATCGTATCCGATCGAGATGCCCGCTTTACTTCCCGGCTTTGGAAGGGGTTACAGGAGGCGTTCGGGACGCAGCTACGTCTGAGCACAGCCTTCCACCCTCAGACGGATTGTCAGACGGAGAGGACCATTCAGACTCTCGAGGACATACTCCGCGCATGTGTCCTCGACTTTGGTCGTAGCTGGGAGGACCACCTACCCTTGGTGGAGTTCGCATACAACAACAGCTACCACTCCACCATCGGGATGGCACCGTACGAGGCGTTGTACGACCGACCATGTAGATCTCCTTTGTGCTGGACAGACCCTGGGGAGTCAGCACTGGTGGGACCGGAGATGGTCCAGGCCACGACAGAGAAGGTCCATGTCATCCAGGAGTGGATGAGGACAGCTCAGAGCCGGCAGAAGTCTTACGCTGACAGGAGGCGGAGGCCACTGGAGTTCGAGGATGGCGACCACGTCTTCTTGCGGGTCTCACCTCAACGTGGTATTCGGAGATTTGGCCGAGGCGGCAAGTTATCTCCACGCTTCATCGGACCTTTCCAGATTCTCAGCAGGATTGGTGAGGTGGCTTATCGCCTGGCTCTACCACCTCAGTTGCACCGGGTGCACGACGTCTTCCACGTATCTCAGCTGAGGAGATACGTGCACGACCCGACGCACATCATTGACCATGGGGAGCTTGACGTTGACGATGAGGCGACTTTTACGGAAGTCCTGGTGGAGATAGAGGATCGACAGGAGCGGGTCCTGCGTGGGCGATCGATTCCTCTTGTGCGCATCAGATGGCAGCACGGGAATCTCCAGGAGAGCACATGGGAGCGGGAGGCTCAGATGCGTGCTCAGTACCCTCATTTGTTTCCCTAGTTTTTGATGTATCTTTACGGGGACGTAAATCCCTGAGGTGGGAGTAATGTAAAGACACGTAAAAATTCAAGGGAATTTTTTTCTTAATTTTCTTTAGAATTTTACAAGAGCGCGGTTTCAGACGGCACCTGATTCCGAGGCCCGGAGTGCCAAGAATTAATTTCCGAAGTTTGGCTCGGGTACGTTCAGTGAAGGAACGAGCGAGAATTCCTAACTTTTGATCCGGTGCTCGGAATTGAAATCCGAGGGCACCGATGAACTCGCAGCGCCGATATTCGCTTAAAGAGACCTTTTCGGGAGTTGCGTTTGTTGCGGGTTGAAAGTTAGTTTTGGGGGTTTTAGTTTGAGTTAAATAAAATTGTGTAGAACAATTTTATTATAACTTGTTAAAACCTATCAAAGGAGGTTGGAAGTGGGAACCACACCCACTTAACCTCCCTTGGGAGGATTAAGTGTGGTGGGGCCCACACGAACCCCTAATCCTTTCAATTTCTCTCAACTTGCTTAACCCCTAATTAAATGACTTGAGTTGCTTTTAATTATGGGAGTTAAACCTTTTGAATTTCAAACTTTTGAAATTCTTATGTGTTATGTAATAATAAAATAAGATGTTGTCTTATTTTATTTTGGGTTATTTGTTTGTCTACTTGAGAGGTGGAGAGCTCTTCCTCTTCTTCAACTCTGACGAAGAACTCGAAGAACGTTCATCTTGACGAAGAACGCTCAAGCTCCGACGAAGAACGCCGCACCTCCTTTCTTCGTTTACCGTGTCAACGAAAGGGGACACCACTTCTTCCTCGGACAACCTTCGTCGGCGTACAAGTTTCGCCAACGACGTCTCTCTTCGAACGCATCCCTTCGTCATCGGATTTGACGAACGGCTACCGCGACGCCCGGCCTCCGCGACGTCGTCTTCCGCGGAACGTAGACGAATCTTCGAACCTTATACCAAGGTAGGGGTTGTTGTTTTATTCTTTAATTATTCCATTTCTTGCTCGTGGATCGCATGTCTACGTGAGGCTTTTGAATATTTTATATAAGTGTTATTGTTAACGCGAGGGGGGCCGGACCGCACGAACACGGCCGAACCCCCCTCCATCGTTCTTGTTTATTCTTCCGGGTGGAAGCAAGTGGCGTGGTGCCGTCGCACCACGCGGATAATCGTGCTTTTATTTTACGCGGCGCCGTCGCGCTACGCCGAGGTAGAATCTTCAAGAACGCGACGCCGTCGCGCCGCGTTGAAAGGAATCAAGGCACGGCGAAAGGGGCGCGGTGCCGTCGCACCGCGCCGGACGACGAACACCGCGGCCGGTTCCGGGCCGCGGCGGGACGAGGAGACCGCGGCCGGTTCCGGGCCGCGGCGGAAGAGAAGACCGGCGGCCGGGCCGCCGGTGTCGGAAGCCGAAGGGGGGACCGGAATTTCCGGTCCCGTTAGAGAAAACCGGCCGGCCAGCTGGCCGGCCGGATACCATTAAAACCGGGGGAATTAATCCCCCGACCACCTCATAAAAACCCCCCTCTTTATGAGGGGGGCGGTTCTTTGAAGGAGGGGGGGCAGCCGGCCCCCCGGTTCCGCACCAGCAGGCCCCCCACGTGGGGGGGGGGGGGGGCGTTTTTAAAAATAAAACGGCGCGGCTATGCCGCGCCGCCAGATGAAGAGCGGGGGCTTGTTCCCCCGCGTGCGGCCCCTCGTGGCGCCAGGCCGCCGCGGCCCGCTGCGCCTCCGCGCCGCCGCGCCGCCCCAGGGGGGGGGGGTCGGGCCGGGTCGGCCCGGACCCGGACCCCCCCGTTTCGAACCAGAACCGGTTTTTGGGCCATAACATGAGGCTCGGACCTCCGATCGACGAACCGTCAGCGGCAACGCGATCCTTGGATCGAGACGGTCGTTTCGGTATATCGCACTCAAGGTTTCGGGTTACTTTGAGTTCGGCCGGGTTGGTTCGTTCACGAAACCAACCGGGCCTTCGGAGCGGAAACGCTCATATCTTGAGCTACGAACGTCCGATTGACGCGCCGTCAGTCGCGTTGTGTTCCTCATAGTGAGACGGATCTTTTGGCATACTCCGCCCGAGGTTTGGACGTAGGTGGAGTACGGTCGGGTTGGTTTTTCCTTAAAAACCAGCCGGGCCCCGGAGACGAAAATGCCAATAACTCTCAGACCGGGCGTCCGATTGACGCGCCGTCTGTTGCGTTGAGTTCCTGTTGACGATACAGAACTTTTGGATACATCAACTCTGGTCTTTGTGACAGTTGATGTATCAGCCTCTCGGCTCGTGGAGCGGACCCTCCGAACGAGCTTGCTGTGTGCGGAAACCCTAGTGCTGGCTGCGACTGCTACAACTGCTACTACTGCTACGACTGCTACTGTGATTGCGACGACGACAGTACAGAGATCCTGTGTGGATTCGACGACGACAGTACATAGATCCTGTGTGGATTCGACGACGATGACTACAACACTCAGCGGTCCTACGTGGATCAGTGCTACAGGTCCAGTGTGGGCCCGATCCTGTGTGGGTCCGCGCTCAGCGGTTCTGTGTGAGCCAGCGCCTACAGGTCCTGTGTGGGCCCGATCCTGTGTGGGTCTTTGCGGGGGTTAGTTATCTATCGATCCTTTGTGGGTCCGATGACTTAGATGGATCAGTGATCATCTTTATCGTCCTTGAAGAAGTATACCTGTGTGAGCTGAATCCTATTGCTTTCCTGTGTGGATTGTGTTGTGCAATCCTGTGTGGGTTACGTTTTTCTTTCCTGTGTGGAATACGTTTACTATCCTGTGTGGACTGAGTTGTACTTGGGCTCGGAGGTTGGAGCGTATTTGAATTGATGACTTAGGTATATGTATGGGCATATACCTAAGCAGTGTCGGTTGTTACTTCGTGATTGTACCTTTCTTCGTGGTTTATCCTTTGTGGATTTTGAGAGACCTTCAGGGGTCTCGGGGTCCCTACTGAGTAGCTTATACTCACCCCTGCACGGGCTTTGCCCGCACTACGTTGTGTTGGTTGCAGACGACGGACAGCGTTGACCTTAGCTGAGGCTTGCAGAGCGGGATGGTACCCAGAGGTGGACCACTGGGCGGGACGTGCTCGGAGCGGACGGCGGGACCCGTGGAGCAGAGGAGCTATCTGTACCCACCCTTCAGGTGGGATTTCCAGTGGACAGCTCGGAGTAGCGGCTTTTACTTTTCAGTTGATGTTTTCCCTTTCGAGTTGTACTTTACTTTCAGTTTGGGTTTGTATACTGGCCCATTTACTTTTTCGCACTTTCAGTTGTACTCTGCTTTTGTTTAGTGTTTACTTTCCGCTTGTTTACTCTGTTGTGTGTGTTTACTTTACAAAGGAAATGCCTTCCCTTTTTACGGGGATTTACGCCTTGGTGCTAGTCGCCAGCCCCTGGCCTATGGAAGGCGGGTTTGGGGTAGTCACGGCACGGACCCCAAGGGCGGGTCGTGACAGATTCATAATCACATTTCTATTAAAGAAAACATAGTTTGTAAGCCTTGTATAAATTAAATCTTGTATCGATTGTGACATGTTTATAATTTAAATATATATTTTTTCATTGAAATAATGAATCACCTGGACATATAGATATACGATTAGGCAAAATATAATTTGATACAAATTCTAATAAACATGGAAATCCACCTTTCTGTATGTCCCTTAAATTCCTAGACACATAGGTAATAAAAACCCATGATCATAATCATTATTACCTTTGAATTAGTAGGTCATGAATGCATTAAAATACAAGTATACTAATTCATTTTTTTAACATGACATGTAGTATTCCTTTTTGCAGACTAAACTCCATATTCCAAATAGTTAAATCATCCCTTTCAGATGTCTATATTCCCCAAGAACACCGAAATTACACCATATAACCATCAAAATATAATGATTCTTGTGAAAGATAACATAGTTCATCACATATCTAAATCATTGATGACACTTATAATAATATTACCTTAGGGAATAATACATTATAATCCCCATAAGAATTCAATATTCCACCCATATGTAATGTTTCTCATCACTTTTAATATCTTGTTTAATTATATTTTATGTTTTCTACATGAATAATAATATAATGTACAAATATATTGATCCAATATATGTTATGTAAATCAATTTCATATATATAAATTGGATATAATTTTTTTTAAATAATTGAATTTTTCTTAAAGACCTATTGTTTCCTCATATCTACAACATTTATTATAAATTAATTTATGCCAGTTATATGAATTGAATTTGGAATAATGGATTCAATATTTTTAATTATAATAATTTATAATGTCTAATAAGGCCAAATTTATTTTTATACAAGTCTATTAGTTAAAATAATAATATTTAATCGTAGTGATTAATAGATAAATGAGTTTACTAAGGGACTAAAAATTAAATGTATGAGAAAAATGACAAGGAAACTTATACAACTCCCATTGGATGTAAATAATATATAAATATATATTCTCATATTGATATTATCCCTTTACTGGAGACACATTACATGGGAAACATGGATGGAATCACCTCTTTCAATAATTTATAAGTTCCCACTCACCAAACATATAAAATTTCATACCCTATTCCCAAATATTCAAACTTATAAATACATTTTTATTGGCCAATAACTATCTAAATATCTTCCAAAATTAATTCTTATTATAAAATAATCATTTATTTTTTAATAAATCCAACCATGTTAGTACTTTGGTGAAGCAAAAAGGATATACCCGAACAAGAGGTAACATTTAGGA
Source organism: Viscum album (assembly GCA_963277665.1). Classification (NCBI taxonomy): domain Eukaryota; kingdom Viridiplantae; phylum Streptophyta; class Magnoliopsida; order Santalales; family Viscaceae; genus Viscum; species Viscum album. The sequence goes on from OY728138.1 coordinate 561,239,528, forward strand.
AAGAATGTTTATTTATATTCTTCTATCCCATTTAATTCTTTTTATATCAAGATAACATGATAAAATAGTTATATTAAATATAATGGCATGTTTTTTATGGTTAATACCTAAAACCACAAACTCTCCAATCAAATTGGTTGTGAAATCGTCATTCGTGTGTACAGTGGACTACCCCTCACTAACCAATTCCATTATTTTTTAAAATAACACATATCAAGGTTGGAAATAATGATGTCAATACTGTTTATATATGATATTTATGATTTTATAATGATTCAAGAATTGTTTTATTATACCTACCATCATTCTTTTATTTTTTTGGTAATTGGATAATGGCATTCGTGTGTATGGCGTACTACAACCACATAAAGTGAAATGATTCATTAATTCATTACAAAATAATGTACTAAATATGGGTTTAATAAATATATGTAATTTATATGAAATCAAAATAATATTTTAATTATAATATCTCGAATTTTTGTTTTCCTTTCTATCCATCAAAAAATTGAAACAATGATCATGCATACATATGGCCTCCAATCTCGATGAACGATGTATTTGATTTCTTATTTCTATACATTATAGATTTTTATAAACATAAATATATTAATTATATAATAAATTTAGATAATGGATATCAATATGGATACTATTAAAACATTATTAAAGTAAGAGGTACCAAAATATAAAAACTCTGAGGAAAGTACTCTACGTCAATTCCCCATGTGGTCTCGCGTCGTATAATTATAAAGACACTCTAGAAAATCCCTCTAAGTCAATTATCCCGATTGTCTATACACCAGGTTATCACGTCCCTATGTAAATCATGCAAGAATAGCATCGTGTAACGGCCAATGTAAACCTCAACAACTACTTGGCTAGCACTCTACAATATAACAACATGTCAAAATAAGAGTCACTCCATCCTACAATACCATGCATGGAAAAGGAAATAGCATCCAAAAAGGAAACAAGACCCAAATGTCAAAATCATGGAAAACATTTATGGGAAAATACATCCAAGGCACAGATAATTACCCTATTCACAAACAGTAACCACTACTCTAGCATACAAGAAAATCAGTAAAACAACTTGGGAAAAACATTAAACACACAATACCCCGTCCAAGGGTATTGGCGGAGTTTTCACATAATACACAAATACATTCTATAAAAATGCACAAACCACCTACGTCAGGGTTAAGAGATCAATATAATTGAACCTTAATGCTTGAACCTCCTTAGATCATCGCAGATCTACAAAAACTCATAAAATGTTCAACCAATGATTACATGGAAAAGAGGATGAATTGGAAAACGATGCTCTAGAAGAAAGAAGAGCTTACCGATGTGATTCCAATGCAATCGACGATAGTCGATTCAGAGAAAAGATGCATGATCGGGGACTCAAGGACATCTCGGTGTCATACAGGTGCTCTGAGATGTTTTGGCTGATGAAATAGACACCCATGTCCATTAGACATGACCCCAGACCGTTTAATGAAAAAAAATACATTGTGTGTTCTTTTGGTGTACACAGCATGTACTTTCCCTTTCCATACTATGCTTTAGGTGGCCTCCACATCACCACACATGACCGCGTGTGTGGCCATGACACGGCCAACACATGGCCTCCTATGAAATATATTTACATGATGTGTACTCATAATGTACATGGAGGGTACTCATAAAGTACACGACGTGTACTTGAAAATTATCCAAAAACTCCTCTTTTGTAAAAAATGACTAGAAAAGGAAAAAGATAACTTAATAGAAGATCTAGATTCATACAAACATCCCCCCTTAATTAAATTCATCCCCGAATTTCCCTAGAGTGGAATAGAAAAAAACACTTGAACAACTCCGGCCACTACGATCGTACATCAGCCTCCCTCTCCCATGTCTCATCCTTTACTTTCCCCTGCTGCCATAGTACCCGTACCAGAAGAATATACCATCCATGGAGATCCTTCGTACTACGATCAAAAATCTGGTGAGGATACATTTCGAAAGATGCATCCACCTCCAACTTGAATTCCTTGGGTTGGAATGCAAGTGATGGGTCTGAAAAGTAACGTCAGAGCTGATAAATACGGAAGATGTCGTTACTATCCCGATACCTCTATGGTAACTTCAATCGTTAGGCAACCGGCCCAACTCTCTCCAAAACCTCAAACGGCCTGACATACGTCGATAAAAGATTACCCTGTCTATTAATCCTCTTATATCCCAACCACGGTGTGACCCATAGAAAAACCTAATCCCTGACCTCGAACTACAGAGGTCGTCTCCGCTGATCATTATAAGACTTCTGAAGAGACGTTGCAGTAGCCATCCTCTTCCGAATCAACTCTATCTACTCTGTGGTCTCCTGAACATGATGAGGTCCCAGAAATGCTGCCTCTCTTTCCTCCAGCCAACATAATGTTGATCGACATTGCCTACCGTACAAATAATTATAAGGTTACATCTGAATTGTCTCTTGAAAAATATTATTGTAGGGAAACTTCACAAGAGGTATATGCTTCTCCCAATAACCTCCATAATCCAGAATGAATGCTGGAGCATATCTTCAAGCACCTGAATCATATGTTCAGACTTTCCATCTGTCTGGGGGTGGTAAGATATACTCAAATGTACCTGTGTACCCAAATCCTTCTGAATCCCCTTCCAAACCCGAGATGTAAAATGGGCATCCCTGTCTGAAAGAATGGAGTGTGAAATTCCATGCAGACGTACAATCTTCCAGATGTACAACCACCCCAGATCATCAATAGTGAAGGTCTCTTTGATTGGTAAGAAGTGAGAAACCTTTGTGATCCTGCCGATGACAACCCAAACATCGTCATTCCATTGAGTATAACTTGGAAAACTAGTCACGAAGTGAATCACGACATCATTCCACTTTCACTCGGGAATGGGTAACTGTTTCAAAAGCCCTGATGGTCGCTGATGCTCTGCCTTCACCAGCTGACAAGTGGAACACCTCACGACGAAATTGGAAATTTCCCTCTTCATACCTGGCCACCAATACTGATGGTGTAGATCATGGTACAACTTGGTGATTCCAGGATGAACTGCCCAAAATAAAGAATGAATGTCCCTCATCATCTCTTTTTTTATATCTTTTGGCACGCCTATGAATCCTTGGAATCACATGTTCTCATCCTCACCTATGGTCCACCCAGGAATAACGTCCTCTCCTAACAAAATCTCCCTTAAGACTACACCTTCTGAATTTGAATGTTGCCTCATTCGTACACTATCAAGAAGTGTAGAGATAAAAGCTAAAGAAAAAAAAGGTCTTCCCCTTTCTGTTGTGCACCTCCAAATGCATATCAGAGAACAGATCCATAAACTGCCACTCACTGTGGGCTTCCTGAACTGCATGTATCAGAGTCCTCCTACTAAACGCATCAGCCACTGCGTTACCATTCCCCGGCGTATATGAAAGCTCAATGTAAAAATACTGAAGGTACTCAACCCACCTTCACTGTCTCATGTTCAGATCACACTATGTGAAAATGTACTTGAGACTCTTATGGTTAGTGAAAACCAAAAAGTGATCTCTCAGAATATAATGTCTTCAGGAGAATAGGGAATGAAGAACATCTACCAATTCATGATCGTGCATCGTGTAATTCCTCTGGCGTGGCCTCAACTGCTGATACCCATACACAAAGACTCCATCTCCTTGCATAGGCACATACCCCAGACCGATACCTTATGGATCGCTGTAAACATTATAGCTCTTTCCTGATTCTGTAAATACTAGTGTTGGTGCTCAAGTCAACCCCCCCCCCCCCCTTCAGCTCCTAAAAGGCTGACTCACAAGAATCTGATAATAATAACTTCACACCCTTCTTGGCCAGACCTGTCAGTGGTTCTTTTATGCATAAAATTTCATGTATGAAACATCTGTAGTATCCATAAAGCCCTAGAAATATCCACACCTCAATGATGTTCTTCGGTTTCTCCCAGGAAACTAATACTCTCACTTTCTCTAGGTCTATTGACACTCCGTTCTTTGACATAACATGACCTAATAAGTGAATCTCGTCCATCCTAAAGTGTCACTTTGAGAGTTTAACATATAAATGACGCTCCCTCAGTGTACTCAAAACGATATCATGATGGGTAGCATGGTTGTGTCGAGTGTGAGAGTACACCAAGATATCATCCACGAAAACAACCACAACGGAATACATGTATGGATGGAAATCTCAGTTCATCAGCACCATGAAAACTCCAGGTGCGTTCATGAGACCGAACGACATATCTATATACTCATATAGACCATACCTACTCCGAGATACTGTAAGAGGTAAATTAATTGGTGTAACACGCTACTGATAATAACCAGATCTCAGGTCAATCTTCGAGAACACCCAGGCTCCTCTAAGCTGATCAAAGATATCATCTATCTGGGGTAAGGGATATCGGTTCTTGACCGTCAACTGGTTAAGTTTCCCATAATCCACAGAAAGCCTAAGGGTACCGTCTGCCTTCATCATGCACAATACATGAGATCCCCAAGGAGAAGTACAAGTTTGAATGAATCCCTTTGCCTACAACACCTCCAACTGCTTCTTGAGATCCTGAAACTCAGGTGTGGCCATCCTATAAGGAGGAATGGACACCGGTGATGCCCCTGGAACAAGCTCAATAGAAAATTATACCTCACGCTCTAGAGGAAAACATGAGAAGTCCTCTGGAAAGGATTTTCTTAAACGATCCACAATTGGAGGAATGTATAACTCTAAAGTCCCCTAGTCATCCAGATAAAGACTAGTAATCTGGGATATAACTACTCCCAACCCCTGATGCTCTGGACCCACTCTACTCATCTGAACATCCCACATTCCCTTATAATGAAAAGATACACCCTCTGGTGATATGAAACTCATTCTACGGTTATAAAAATCGATGAATTCCTAGAAGGGAACTAGATCGTCCATTTTGAGAATGAAATCATAGCATGTCATCTCTAGAACAAAATGATCCTAAAGGATGTGTCACCCACCAAGCTCAAGAGAATACTCCTTGCACTGATGTACCCAAGATGTTCATTTCCCTAGTAGAGTGTCTAGTGTCAAAACATTGGTAGAAGAAAAGATATAGATCTGAAGGATCTGTACAATAGTGAGAGATATAAATCTATACGTAGCACTAATATTGAATAGAGATGAAGAAAAAACTAAGGCAACTAGGATCTTACCTCGAACCGTAGAAGGGTCAGGATCCTTCTCCTGATGGTACTGCTCCACTACCATTGTCTGGCCTGCTCCGCAGTCCTGTGACCCTGCCGGACTGCTCTAACTTGATCCACCCTACTGTCACTAGTGGCCCGGTGACTAACCAAAACGGTTGTGACCGCCACCTCGGCCAGAACTGCCGGAAGCACTCCATTTCCCATACTGGTGAGAAACTGGCGTAGCGGCTCCTGTATGAGGAGTCATAGATGAACCCCTATCAATAGATCCTAGTGAAATGATATGATAGAAACACTAAAGGTGTCCCAACATGCTGCAAGATTTCCACTCCACTAGGTCTCTCTGGAAATGCGGCCGCATATGCCCTCTTCTCCTGCACTAGTAGCACACCACCTGGCTACCAGGAGATGCATCCCGCATACTCGGATCTGCCCTTGTAGTCTCCCTACAGTGCTTCTAGCTATCAGCTGGCGAAGCACTAATTCTATATGTCGAGCTGCCCTGGCCCTCAACCCTAGATTCATTTATATTCCACTCCATGATTAGTGCCTAGTTAATGATGGATGCAATGGAAGTCAAACTAAAGACATTCAATGGAGAGTGGATGTCCTGTCTAAGGCCATCCTTGAACTTCCTTTCTAGGAATAACCCATCTCATCCCAAGAAGGGTGTGATATGATGAATCTTATTGAAATGAGAGGAATACTCCATAATATATAGGGTACCTTGCTCAAGTATTATAAGCTCTTGGGCTCGGTCAGTCCTCAGGGTCTCTGAATAGAAGTAGTCATAGAAGATGCGCTGGAACTCATCCCAAGCTATAACCTGTTGATGACCCGCCTGTGAGATCACATCCCACCATCTCTTGGTGAAATACCATAAAATATTGGTAGAGGGCTTGACTCTCCTCCCTGGAGTTATCTCCATATGCTCAATGATCGTCAGCATGGCTTCCAGTAATGACTCTTTAGCCTGAGTCATCCTTCCACTAAGAATGTGGGAGGATGCTTCTTCTAGAAGTCCTACATAAAATCAGCCATCATTGGGGCAGGAGGTGGTGCTCCCTGAAAAGTCTGAATCATTCTCATGAAGCCTTCCCCTAAATGTTCATCAGCACGAGTAACAGGTATAACTGCTGGTGCCATGGCTGGGAAAATAGGAGGATCTGCAGGTGGTCTCTGATCAGCCATGTCCAGTGTTTTATCACTTCCAGGAAACTGGTGTATAACTGGAGGACGTCTCGGTGGCATGAATATTCTAGGTCAGGTACACAACATATATCATAATTATCAAGGATTGTAAACAAAGACTGTACGAAGAGTAAAAGAGGATGAAAACATTCTTGTTTTATAAAACATGACTACATGGTGTGTACACTACCTACTTGACATGTTCCCTAAATTCATTCACCTGGGCGTGTACCTTTACCTAAACGTTTTGTGTAACACCCCAAACACACGGTGTGTTCTCAAAACACACAGCATGTAATTGAATCATCTTCCCCTTCTTGGTTCCTTCTACAGGGTTAAGCCACACGACTCTCCTAAGACAAGACTACACGGCATGTTCAAGGTAGACACTGTGTACACTGGACAAGCTTCACCTGGCCCGTGTTGTTAGTGACACGGTCAAATACATGGCTCAAACTATGCGACGTGTTCCTTATAGACATATTGTGTACGTGAAAGGATAACACCGACCCATGCTGTTCGTGACATGGCTGGGTACCTGGGCCAGACTACACGGCTTGTTCAAGGGGAACACAACGTTTAAAAGAAGAGACTCCACTGACCTGTGTTGTTAGATACACGGCCACGTTTCTAGGATTATACTACACAACTTGTTCAAGGAGGTCACAATGTGTTTTCATAAGAGTTTTCCCATCTTGTGTCTCTGCCCACACGACCTACGACACGATCAGAGACTACACGGCGTGTACATAAAGTACATGATGTATACTTATGAAACATTGTTTCATGCTGAATAGAAGAACACATGGAGTGTACATAACATTACACAGCGTGCATTCTAGTTTTTTCTAGACAGTAAGCCTCATACAAAACTCAGGAACCCTGAAAAAATTGAAAAAAGCATTGAATGCCCCAAATTTCGATTTTTGTGGGACCATGCTCCCTGTGAATTAGAGTTTGGCATCTTATAAAAGTTATAACAAGTCAAAAAACCAATTATCCACCAAATTCTGGTCCATGAGGGCTCATAACACCTCAAAGACCAATTTTTGGCATTATTCCAAAAATAACACTACATAATAATTCCTTATCAAATAGCAGTTATTTATATCAAGGCAACTATCACAACATCATTTATATTATACACAACATCTATCACAGAAAAATGAAATTTCTAATGCATCTTGGATGGCATGGAAAGAATGCATGGAATGTGATTTCAATCATGTGCTTATATGATGCATGAGATGTCATACCCTCATCTCTTCAGGTTGTGAGAGTAGTAAAACCTCAATATCAACAATCGTAACAACACAAAACATGTGAATCACCCAATGGTGAAATCAAATCTACTGTAAAATTGAAAGCCAGTAAATTGAAATAAACGAGGTAGTATGGATTTTCCCTATAAATGGGTTAATTACACCTAGGAAAAAATATTGGCAAGTACCTATTCTATCCTATCGCAAACTATAGGCTCCAAAGAGTAAATCAAGAGAAAATAATTCATATAATACCACTTTGTAATGTCCCGATTCCGGAAGCCACCCAGAGGAGCCCCTTACCTAGTTGGTCACATGGCCTCAAGCGCATTTTCCCTGAATGTCAGAGACTGTTGACTAGCAGTGAAGGACTTGGGTGTGATAGTGGGGAAACTATGCCCTCATTGGTAGAGTAAACAACGGAAGTAGACATCACACAATAGTGGAAGCATTAAATATCTAACAGCAGTAAACAACGGAAGACTGGTAAAGAAAAAACTGGAGCATAAATATATATAAATGATGCATGATACATATATATCTAGGAATGTTACCAAAAAAGTCACAATGCTGAAAATAGTACTAAACCAAAGTATAAAAGGAAACTAGATGAGAAACTCATCAGCATTGCAAGCCTCGACATGGTTCAATGCTCTCCATCTCCAATTGAATCAAGTACCAGAAGTCTAAGGGTTCTTTCCCTTGTATATACCTACAATAATATAATATGTTTGGGCCAAAAATCATGACCCAAAAAGGGTGTCAGAGTAAATCCCAGTAGGCAACCACCCGAAGATCTGTGCCTAACAGTTAGTAATTATATGATAGATAATATTATAGAAATCAGTAGACAAGGAAGCAATAAGCTGTAAAAAATCCACAGTTTAAGCATTGAAAACACCACACAACATGCAACAACAGAATAGAAAACACAAGAGGTATACCTTTGGGATGTACCCAAAACATATCCCCTCTCATTCTACCTATCAAGCATAAGAAACCATCTAGGAAGAACACACAGGATTTCCCCTCTGGTTCAGATAGTATATAGATTTTTTGAGAAATCACTCACTAACAATTCCCCATATAGTCTCGTATCATACTAAAGATGCTCTTGGGAAGTACTCAACATCAATTCCCCATGTGGCCCATGTTAAGGTATTACAGACACTCTAGGGAAGCACTCAAATTCAATTCCCCATATGGTCTTGCATCGTATAATTATAAAGTCACTCAGGAGAAGCCCTCAAAGTCAATTCTCCCTATGGTCTATACACCAGGTTCTCATGGACCTGTGTAATTCAATCAAGAATATCATCACATAACATCAAAAGTAAACCTCAATAACTACTTGGCTAGCAGTCTAAAGCATAACATCATGTCATAACTAAAGTAACTCCATCCTACAATAATAGGCATGAAATATGAAGCATAAACCAAACAAGAATCTTCCCCCAATGATCAAAATTAGGTAAAACAGGCCTGGGAGAATACAACCACAATACATCTAATTACCCTATTCAAAAAAAACTTCCACTACTCTTTCATACATGATATGTAGGCAAACAATTGGGGAAAAATATTAAAAATTCAATACATCATTCAAGAGTATTGGTGAAATTTTCACATAATATTAAAAGACATTATACAGAAAGTCACAAACCACCTACCTTGGGGTTTTGGGATTATTATACTTGAACCTCAAATCTTGAATCTCATTAGAACGTCGTAGATCTATGAAATTGCAAAAAAACGTTCAACACACGAGAACATGGAAAAGATGAGAAATTGTAAAATGATGCTCTAGAAGAGGGAATAGCATACCGATGTGATTCCAATGCAATCAACGGTAGTCGATTATAAGAAATGATGCATGATTTGAGGCTCAGGGAAGTCTTAGCACTGTATAGGTGCACCAGAACATTTAGGTCATAGAAAAAGACACCCCAGTCCATTAGACGCAACCCCTATCCTTTTAATGAAAAAAAGAAAATAAACGACGTTGAATTTTTATGTACACGACCTATAATTTCCCTTTCCTCACTCCACTTTATGCGGCCTCCACTTCATCCCACATGACCATCTGTGTGGCCATGACACGACCAACACACGGCCTCCTGCGGAAAATAAGTACATGGCGTGTACCCATAAAGTACACAGTGTGTACATGACAAATTTCCCAAAACATCTATTTTATAAAAAATGAGCAGAAAAGTAAAAACATACCTGAAAATAAGATCCGGGTTCTTACAGAATATTTCATAAAAATGATTCAATCTCTATTTAAGTGAATCCTATGCCGCTATACACTATCATTCATTATGTTGATCCTTTAAGGTAAGATCTTGTTTTCTCTTTTTTTCCCTCCTTATTTCATTCCCACAAATTATGTCATTCAGTTATTCCATTTTTTATGAACATAGTTTATTTTCCAGTCACAATTAGTATCCAGTGTGGCCTAATATAATGGTTTCTGGATTCTATGATATATATATGGCATGTTGATCCTTATCAAATTTCTCATCAACAATGTTAATGCGTACTGGAACCATTTACATTAAATTGTCATATTGGTTTTTATAAATCCAATATTATGTCATGGAATTTGGTGATCAATGTTATTAAATTATTTATTTGTTAAATTCCCCCAATATATCTTAGTAAAATAGGATTTATAAATATTTTGAATGGATTATTATACTATAATATGTATTTTACTTGGAATTTCTAGTGGGATTATGGATGTCGTGTATTTAAAAAATAATAAAAGAATTTTTTTGAATAAAATATTGTTTTTGAAAATTAATAGACCTTATTTACTTTTAAAAATAAACAGAAAAAATTTGTTTTATACATTATGTGAGGTATTTAATGAAAAAGTTTATTTATTTTTTGAGGGTTATTTCAATTGGATTATGGCTAAATGTTTTATTCATAAACATCATCTTTATTGATGGATTATTTGTTAGGAAATGATTTTAAATTAATTTAAATGATTTGATTTAAAATAGTGAGTTGAAACAAAATTTCAATCAACTATTACTTACAAAGAATTTTGGATTCATTTTTTAATATGGTTTTCTTTTTTTACTTTTGACGAATTTTTAAATGGTGTTGGTGAATGAGACTCTGTTGACCCCGCAATTGAATGGAGACACATTAGGAAGGCCTTAATTATTTTTTGATATTGTTTGTGGAACAATGGTTTTGAATATTTTTATATATTTCATGTGATATGGATTTAATGTAAAAGAGGTTCTTTGTTGCTAGTGTATTGGAGGTGTGATAAGATTTAAACATTTTCATTCATGACTATATTTGACTTCTTACCTAATTTTGGTCGACATAAATGGGAATATAAGGAAGATTAGTGAATGATGAGAGACATTTCTATCTATTCCATGTTAGATAGACTAAATACACTATGGTATTGATCTCATTGGGGAGATCTAGTAGTGACGCTGGTTTATAGTGACAAGTTTGTTATAAACAATTGAATTCATGGACAGACCTATAGATGGTTCCAAACAGAGAATGCCTACTGAAACCTAATCACATGTTTATGAACACCCCATGTCTACTTGATAATTAAACATAGGGAACATCCTTTATTTTTATTACCTTTTTTAATTGGCCCACAAGTCCTCACATATTTAAATTTTTCATTCTATATTTTGGTAATATGGTGCCTTGGTGTTTAATTATGTTATTGTTTCACCTGATTTGTTTATTTATAATATTTTTAAAAAACATGAAAATGTAATGTTTTTCAATTTGTTTGAAACTTGTATTTTGTAGGATATTTTTGTTAAAAAAATATGTAAGGACAAAGAAATTTCATCCATGTTATTGTTTTCATTAAATAAAATATTTGAAGTTAGCTATTAAATATAAATAGATATGATGTTGGACTGTATTTACTTATTTAAAAAAAGGAAAATCAAACATTTGAGTTATATTTCAAAGATTCATAATTGAATTATAATCTGTATGAAAATTATATGTACTTTTTGTTGGAATAATATTATGATAATTATCACTCACACCTAGCATACACAATTCAATGAACGAATATATTATTGATTTCATTTAGTTTGAATGGATATGGTATTCTAGTTTAGGATTTTGGGTGTATATATTATTTTTTGTAGCTGGTTTGATATTTTTTATGGTCTAAAGATACACAAATATGGTTGTTGTTTCTTTGGGTTTTTAATTCATTTCTTTTGGGATGTATATTTATTTTCCCCGATAGAATGAATCTTATTAGGTTTTTTATTTATTATTCTGTTATGTGATATTTATTATAATATTATTATTCTCTTTATTGATTGTATCTTTTCTTATATTATATTTTCAAATATGATGTTCTATTATTATTTTTTTTATATATATTGTTGTTGAAAAAATTATGACTAATTATTTTCTATGTCATTAGCGCTTCATTCTCAATATGGGTGATCGAGAATATGCCTAATGTATTCCATGGGTCATCATTGGTGCCCAGTCTCTAGGTAATCTCTGTTTTTTCATGATAATATCACTACATAATTATCAACAAATAGAAATGTGTCTAAAATATTCAATGAAATTTTGGTTCTAAATAAATATTTCTCTAACCCAATTTGATTCGTGATTTTGATGATACAATAATTGTCTTGAAAATGGATTTTTATGATTTTTAACTTTAGTGTTTCAGAAAATAAATTTTTTATAGGAATTTCATATGTTTGAATAAAAAAATATTGATGAATCTAATTTTATATAATTCGAAGAAGGTGATGGAGGTAATGTTTCATATGGTGATAATTTCAATGTAAATGTAAAAGGTTTTGGATAGATCATAATTTCAAAATCTTTTATAATTTCAGATTGTCTTATATATTTAATTACTAAAACACAATTTGATTCGTATTTTTTGTATTATTATGTTTAAATACTTGTAAAATTTAAAAATTATATTTTCAAATCATTTTAATATGATTTTTTCATGTGTCGTGTATATAGAAAGGGAAAAAATTCTATCAATTTTCATAAATTGTCTTTCCAAAATCATTAGTATTTTTACGTAATACAGTTTGATAAAATATTAGATCATGAGAATCATTGGAATTAAATATTCATACTATTGATTTTATTCCAAACACCAAGTATTTCTTCAGATCCTAGAATTAAACTATGAAAACACTTATATTTATGGATCTGACAAGAATGGGAAGCCTCATAGGGTTTCATTTAGTCATATTATGGAAGTAAGATCTATTAATACAGTACAGATAATCATATTTATCTATTTATACCCATAAAAAATATTAGTATAATTTATAAAAGGTAATTATTTATCATTGGAGATAATTTGTTTCTATATACATGGATTTAATTTTTTACAAATAAATTAAAATATATTTGATATTTTTAAGGATATTTAAATTCATCTCTAAAAAGAAATTGTTTAATCTATATAATCTATTAGAACAAATAAGGTTTAGCAGTTTTTTATTAAATTATTTGAAATATCCTAATGGGAGAGTAAATATCCTCATAATTTGTCATCCCCTTGGTAACCATAATTAAAAAAATTTATAGTAAGGAAACAATATAACATTAACTGAAATTTCTTGGTTTATGTTAAATGTGATTAAAACCACAATATGTTTTTTGGTATAAGATATCAATAATTTTTTTTAACATACTGCATTTTAAAAATATTTTAAATAATATATATTCTGAAAATATTAAATGAATAAAATCAATTGGTGAATATTTTGTAGTTTTCACATGCAAATTATATATTATTAAAACTAATGATTTATTATATCAGTTTTATTTAGATTGTAGCACCCAAATATTTAATAGTTTTTTCCTTTTAAAATAATTTATTCACATTTTTAGCTTGTGGTTCACACATCCCTGATATTTGAAAACAACATTTACGTTGATACCCTATACAACACACAAAACCAAACTTGAATGAAACACATAATTATTTTTCAATATGATCATATTTAAAAAAAATTGGCCGGTATGAGTAGTATCAACTAAAATATTATATATATTTTTTATATAAATTAGTTATTCTTTATCAATTCATTTACTAATGATGATGATATATGTAATAATGTTTCCATAAATTTTTATTATACTTCATAAATAAGTATTTATAAAAAATGATTTATATTAAGAAAATAATATAAATAAACTACGAAATGAATATAAATTATATTATGTAAAAATAATAACATTTTTGAATCAAAATATAAAAATTATCATTGGATGAATGTTTGGGATTTTTAAAAAAAAATATTTATTTCCGATAGAATTGTGAAAATTCGGATTTTAAGTGAAAAAAGAATTTATGTTTCAATCATTTAAAAAGTTAAAAATTATTTAAAAATGTGTAATAATTAAAATTAATCATATTTTCTTTATAACCCAAGTATGTTTATTATAATAAATTTCCATATTTAATTTGGTATAAATACATTTTTATACTTAAAATAGAATTAAGAAAACTAATTTTCATTGTTTTTTCCAGTTCAATTTTAAATAAATTCCAAAATTATGTGTCTGCAATTTTTATAAATTGAGTAAATATTTTTATTCAAGAGGTAATAATTTATTTAATATTACCATTCTATGTTTATGAATATGAATATTAGCTTTATTATTTATTGTTACCATGATAAAGGCTTAATAATGTTAATAATTAAATGATAAGGACTATATAATAACCTTCACACTTTTTTAATCTTATTTAATGAGTAATATTCATCCATTTTCTTCTAATATTAATTAATATGGATTTATCTATTAATTATTCTAATATTATTACCATTATAGTATTATATTTCGGAAAAGGTCAAACATTTCACACTCTTTTTTTTCCTAAATATATAATTTTTAATATTGAGTTATATATAAGATATGATTGAATATAAATAGTATTTTTAGATATAAAATATGTATATTCATCATATTAAATTGTTTTTAATTTTTTAGTGAAGATATAATTATAGTAAATTTTTACACTATGTTGATGTAGTAATTATTCAATTAATGGGAAAATAAATAAACGAAATTTCAATTATTAAATGTAATATAATTAATATAAATAATGTGATCCAAAAATTTCCTATATTTCCCTGACATGTTAGGGATATGATATTTTTTTAAATTATATTTTTTCATTATATTAATAATTTCAATGTGATTAATTGTTCCTAAAATTCACAATATTTTAATTTTATAAGAAATTGGTCCTTATTAAATGGTATGACATTAGTATATATCTAAGATTTATCAAAATTAATGTTATATGGCTAATTAAATATATCATATTACATTTAAAGGTCTTTTTTTGTTTTCTAATAAAATTATTGAACCTTACAGAGTATAATGTGTTAGTAGTCTTTTAATTTTAAAAATGGGTATTAGGGGATTAAAAAAATTAATATGGTGAAAATATATCAAAACCATGCACAAATTTTATTAAAAGAGTATATTTCAACATATTTTTACCTTATAAGAAAATTATATCAATTTCAATCCATTTAAACAATATAAAAAATTAATATTAATTTAATATTTTAAACTATTCCAAGAATTCTAATCCCCTCAATTATAAAATGGAAACCATTCATTCACATTTTACACAATGTTAAGCAATATATATCAACAAAAAACTACATATTACTAAAATGAAAATCCTTATACATTTTCATGAGGTTAATTCCTTTCCTTGATAGGAATCGTGGGTCATAAAAGAAGAGATCTAAAGGGAGTCCAACCAAAAAGATGTAATCATCTTTACTGAAACATTCAAGATTATTTCTTCTTCTATTACATCTTCATGTTTTTTACCCATAAAAATAAAAAATATTGCATCATAAATATATTTATATAGTTTTATTAGTTTAAAACAGTAATTTACCTCTTTTCTATCCTATGAAAAGAGAAAACGTCACTTGTGCATACATGGGGCTTACTATCTCCACATATTACAATAATTTGATTTTGATCACCACTTTACATAGATGATTATAAATAAAGAAATAATTAATATATATGATTGATATGACATAATAATAATTCATTGAAGTTTTATTATTCTTTACCTTTCTTTCATTCTCTTTATTAGATGATGAAAACAATATTTATGTATTTGTAAGAAACGCAGTCTTTATGAATAGTGCAATTCATTTTTTATATATAAATGTTTTTGTTCAATATATATATATATATATATATATATAGAATTAATAAATATGATAATAAAAAAATAAAAAAATAAAATATATGATGGAAATATGATAATGATATAAGGATTAGAAATACTGAATCATAACATACATGAAAAATGATGTAGTTACTACATGAAACAGTGAATTTTATAATGAATTCATTAGAAAATGATGAAAAAATTATCTATAAATCATATATGGTATGAAATATATTCATAATATTCTGGAATATATGTATAATAAATATATATTTATTATACACTCGATTTATAAATGTACAATGGAAATCGAAATCGAGGTAAGGGTTTTCTATCTCACATTTACTTCTAGGAGACATATTCCATATTCACCACTTATTTTTTTTGTTGTTTATAAAATACCCCTTTGATATATTATATCATGAAATTGTTTTTACATATATTATTATATGTTTTAATTTATTTTATTTATTTCTTGGTGATAACAATTCAATAGTAATAGGATTTGTAAGGCTTTATTTCACAATCTCATCATTATTCACGATTTTAAATGATTAAGTATCCACAAGGGAATATTTATCATACATATCCATGTTTTCTAAAAATATTTTCAAAAAAAATTCAACCTTATCCTTTCATTTTATTGTGTTAATTTTAATAATAATCTTCTTTTTAATAAATGTTTCAAAATGTATCATTTTTTCATTTTTTCAAAAGATTTACTTTTTATCTTTTATAAAATAATACAGAATGAATATTTTTTTAAATTATAATTAAATAGAATATTTTACCACCATAATGAAGCTATAATGATTTGAATATTCAATTATAATAAAAATTAAATTTTTTCAAATAAACATTTTTTATTTACATGTGTGCAATTTAAAAAAAAGATTTCATATTTTAAATTCCATTTTCATCAAATGTTTTCCAAAGATAATTATATTTTAATTTAATCTATTTCAATATCCTTTATTAAATTTTATAAATTTATTGGGGTATTATATTCTGGTTTCTTATACAACATATTATGGGTTGGTTTATGATTATTTAGATTGGAGATGCACTATTTTAATAAAACTCAACATAGTAATTTGGATGGGTTTTAATTTTGTATATTAATCAGGTTAATTATTAAAATTATATATGTTTGTTTTAATATGAATGTTTATGAATCAAACGTTTCACCCATTTCACATGAGTAACGAAATGGGCTTATTTAGTGATGGGTGGATCCCACTATAGTCCCTCTACAAATTTTTAGGTCTAGCAATAGAAACAAATTTTTCTATCCGTTAAAGCCATACCCATTTATGTAAGATGTATTGGAATGGGGCCTCAATGGTATATTTATAATGTCTGTAATTTTTCTTTCCCTACATTATTATAATAGTTATTGATTTCTATGTTATTATCATATTAATTATGATATCCATGGAAATGTTTTTAGATCATGTAATAATAGAAGTATATGATTTCCATTTATTTCGTTCCATTTTATTCATGTCTTATTTACCTTTAATTGTATGCATACCATTATTGTTAATCATATCTCATCCTTTCTCTTAGGATAATTTTGTCACTAGGATTCCAAGAAGTATATTACGATTGATATTAAGGGATAATCTAGGATAAAAATGGTATTCTCAAATAAAAATATTGTTTTATATTTAGGTTTTCTATTATAATGTAAGATTCAGGTATGTATGTAGTTTTTAAGGAATAATAAACTATTCAGTCATTTGGGATTTATTTATTTGTATCCAATTATAATAAAATAATGTAACCACTTACTCTAGGCTACTATGTAGAGGGTTTGTAGAGTTTCTATTATGGAATTTTTGGTACAAACCTTGAGAAAAATATGTATTAAAACATAGATTAGGGAATATAACACTATGACTAACTTCAAGGATAATTCTAAGTATAGGATACCATTATATAAATTTGTTAACAACCATGGATAAATTACATTAACCATAACGTGGTATATATTGAAATGAAGCTTTTATGATTTATACGTAGTATTAATATTTCATCCTTACTACGTTATTTAAAATTATGATTATTATTTCACATAAAATTATTTTTTTATTTAGTTAATTGATGTCACCAGAAAGAATTTTGTTAACATTGAATTTCATAGAAAATGTGTTGTTGAACAAAAAAATTATAGGATGACTTGGGTGACGGAAATTATGGTTATAACTAAGCACTTATCATGATATATGATTAATTTCTTTCACCTTGACAAACACTCGGGCTCACCAAAGAAGTGACCAATGGATTCCACTATGATATTGAATAGTGGAGGCCTTGGAGTAATAAACATTCAACTTTCTATATGTAATTTATGTGAGAATAAAAACCCAAGTCAATAACATCGACGAACTTGAAGATGTTTTGATTTTTGAAATGAATGACACAAAGAAATAATTTCAGAAGAAAAACGACCTCAATGGTTCCCAAAATGAATGATAATAATGATTTCCAAAAGGTATCATCAGTAGTTGGATGTTTTAAATGTGGAATGACTATGATATAAGAAAGAAGATTTCTTGGGTGGGGAAAATCATAATGATAAAAAAAATTATGTATGAGTAATTTTTATACTAATAATGTTGAATAGACTGCAAATTACTTATGAATGGAAGGATGTGTTATGGTAATAGAGAATTATTCATAGTTAATGCTTTTAGAAGGATGTGGAATGATTAATGTTATTTCATATTTGGGTTCAATAATTATGTTGTAAAAGTATTTTATCAACGATGAAATAATTATATGAATCATGAGATATATAGGTATTGTACTATAGTACTTCTTTAATTAGGATTTAGTATATTGTGATGAATTGTTTCTCTAACGAAGAGAATTGATCTTGAGGAAAACTTATCTTTACGAAAAAAATTTCTTGGGGATGATTACACTAAATATATGTATGATATCAATATAATTAAGATAAATAGATTCTTATGTGAATGTATTAGAGACCATGAAAATGGATAGTTTTATAATGACATGTAATCCATGAAGGTTTTAACTGTAGTTTTTGTATTTATTAATTATATTAAATAATTTCAGATTTTATTAAATTAATATGGATAAAGTTAATTCTTGAAAAAATTCAGGTTTTCATTATATTTTTATAGTGATTTAATTTTTTACAATATTTTAATAGAATATGTGGTCAATGGTGTCATATGTTTGGATTATCACAGTATGAACTAAATTATATAGTATAGAGAAAAATATTTGATAAAATTTTATGATTTTGCAAATTTTCAGTAATATTTTTGAAAATTATGAACATTAAATACTTATGGAATCGATAAAATTTAACTTAGTTTATTATTTTTTTGGTTAATGTATTATTTATCATATTAGATAACATTTTCGAACCATTTTTGTTTCTAAAAATATTATGTTGCTCAGGGAATGAATATATATCATTTGATTAATTAAAATATATTCAAGAACAAAAAATATTCATCTTGAATATTCATATTATTGATTATGAGATGATGTAGAAATATATCGAAGCACATCCAAAGGATGTGATTATTCTTTCAGTGTAGAATGAATCATGTAATTTTATTATCTCAAGTGTATTATCTAGGTAATAAAACAATGATTCTTTTTAATGAAAGATACAAAATAATTGTATTATCAAATTAATTTTGTAAACAGTAAATCAATAACCTCTTAAAACCTAATTGATTTATCTTTTTTTGATGGTTCCCTTTCTTAATACCATGTTCTCTATCGCTCTCTCTTTGTCCTTGGTCATTTTCATTATCTTCCATCTATATATTTTCTCATCCCAATAATATTATCCTATTTAGAATCCACATTTTTTTGTAACTTTAATACACCCATTTACATCTTATAAGTGGATGTTATACTAACCCTTTTATAATATAGGTTTTCTAGATTTGTATATTCATATTCAAAATTCATGATTTCCAAGATTAAGATCAAATTACAAGTACATATTTTATATAATGGGGAATATAAGAAACCTATATTTTAGGCATGATTATTTTCATATAAATTTAATCTCATTGATAGTGTGTGGTTCTTGAAACTATGATATTATTTTATGGTAAGATTACAACACTCATGATTTGGGTTAATTGTGTTCCCGAAAATTTTATATTAAAACGTTTATTTAAAATATTCCCCCAATAAATATAAAACTTGATGTTTACCAAGGTAGTAAAATTATAATTGAGTCAATATTCAAATTTTTTCTTAAAATATTGATTAATTATTAGTAATAATAATATGAGATATTGATACTGCTTTTGAATCTACTATGTTTAATAATAATATTTATAACAACTATCCAAGGCTAACAATCAAAGTGAAATTTTGTTTTCGATAATATGAGTTAAATAGAAAATGAATAACATGAAAGACAAAGTGGATAAAATAAGTGGCTCAGTCTCATGTCGAGATGTAATCCACTAAACATGGTGATCACAAACCACCATACAATATATATATATATATATATATATATATTTGATCCAGACCTTGGATCGGGATTAATAATAGTACACAAGACTATATAGGTCACCCGACCTCTACCACTATTCTATGTCAGAAAACTAACAGCTGGGTCACACCTGACCTCTTCCATAGTAATATGTTTGAGAAACAAGGTAAAAAAATTTATTTGAGTGGGGATATCATGTATATTACAGTACTGTTAAGGAGACATTGTGTGTTTTTAAGACATATACACACACTGCACAAAGAGTAATAAAACCGTACACAACAGAGAAAAATGCAATGATATGGAGTCTACAAGGCTCTATATGTTGTGAAATGATGTTGTGGACACTTTGGATACAATACAAGAAATGTTACAGACCCCTTTTGACAACAGATTATCATGAGTCAAGTGTTCAAGTTTTCTGTGTAGTGAGATGTTCTTCTTCATTGAGTTACGACAAGGATGTTTTAAAGATGGTTTAAAGATGGATCTTATTTTTTTAGATAGAAATAATTTATGTTCTACTATCGGTGTGTTCTTAAATGGAATGGAGTTCTTATCTTTTACATGTATTCAAGTACTTATATTATATTTTTTCTTGAGTTCCGATGTTTATTTTATTTCTGGTGCTTGTTTTTGAGATGAAAATTATCATGATCACCACACCTCGTACCTCCTACTATCTACTTCCAAGACATCAAATGAATAATAATTATATCATTGTAATGAAAATACTCAAATGTGACTGTTAGAAACAACATTTAAATTTAATTAAAAATTACTGAAATAATATCTAATGGTTTCATAGTTAAGGTGAGACAGTCATGGTTCCACAGCCACAGGGATATCTCGAACCAGTAGTAATGTTATAGTGCATGTCCCTTTACGAATTATAGAATTGGTTTCACGTTTATGATGTCACAAACTGTGAAAATAAGGGACTTGTAGCATGGTTAGAGTGTCACAATCTTTAGGAAACTATGGAACTGGTATTAGGCTTTATGGTTACACATACTTATTCAAATATATCAAAGCAGTCATAAGATTAAATCTTCAAAGAATATATTAAGATTAAACATAATCATACATAAACCTAATAGAACATGTTTAAACATAGATCACATGATTAATATATAATTTCTATGATTCTAAAGATGATGTAGTGAGAGTTTAAAAAACTGAGTTGTAAGAGTGTGAAACTTGATTTTTGAGCATTAAAACATGAGGATTCCAACAATCTCCAAACATGATTTTTTACCATTAAAACATGATGAGTCAAAAAATCCACAAACATGATTTTTAATGATTAAAACATGAGGAGTAAAAAAATATCCCAATTTCATAAAATCATTAATTAAATTATTAACATGTAAAATAATTTATAAATAAATAAATAGATTACTTATCGTATCATGATATTAATGCATGTATGTAAAATATAGCGTAAAGGGTAGTTATTTTCTATGTTCATATTTTTCTTGTAGTTCGCCCCATTAGTATTTCTCCCCATTATAAAGTGAGTACATATTTTCTACCTTTATATTCGTTATTATTATTTCTCCCCCTTTTGGGATTAACAAAAAGAGAAGAGAGAGAAAGAGAAAAAAACACTAATATAAAATTACACATGAATAAATATTATCATGACACATTACATTGAATACATATAAGTTCTAATACAAGATAGAAATAAATATACAATAGCTCCCTAGGAAAATCATAATTCCTTTCTACGTAGTGTCATCAGAATTGGATTTTCATTTGTGAGACACATCAAATGGAGAAGCCAGAGGGGAAAAATGGAGGTGGTGGAAGGAGTGTCTTGGGAATATAGTGTAACTCCTTAAGTGATAGAAGGGAAAGGGTTGTTTTGGTGGAAGACCAAGGTAAAGTGTTATCAGAAATGACAAGTCTGGTCTTGATTAAAACTTGAGCAATAGATATGTTCACCGGTGAAAATTGGTGGAGGAAGAAGGATGGGTAATAGAATGATGACCATACCTCAATAGAGCAGCTGTATGGCCCACAATTTTGGAACATTGATCATAAATATAAGGATTCAGGGGGTTTATAAACCTGTTGATGATCTCTCTACAATACCTCAGGGCCTTTTCAATGTCATCCTTTTTTTCTAGAATATTCCATAAAATTTGTGTGAATTACATGATCTTCTGCACTTGAACCTTGATGGATTATGTGACTGGATGAACCATCAAATTTACCATAAGAAAATTAAATTTATTATTATACTAATTCTTAGAATAAATTCACTTAATGTAGTACTCCAATTTCATAGAGATTTATTACTAAGAATCATTAGTAATATTTTAATGTATCCTCACCAAATCAAGCACATGGTCATTGTTCTTGGTGACAACATAGAGAATTTATCTATCAACAAAACTCAAAACTGACTAAAACATTTATTTGAAAAATGTTATAATCATGTTGTTCTCCACAGGATGGGAGGGATTTCCATAGAAAGATGGATCATAAACAGCTGATGTGAGTTACTTTATATGATTTAAAATAGATTGTAAAAAACCATTATACTAATCAGTAAGCCTGTTGAGTTAAGAGATAAGCCCACACATCTCATTGGTTATCTGGGTGTTGTTTTCAACCACCATTCCATACATAGTAATCATGTTTGGTAGAATCAGAGATACAACTTTCTGTGAAATATTATTAGTATCATTATCACTATGAGGGGAAGCATGGACATGAATATATTTCAAGTCTTTCTCCTTTTTTTTTGAACATATATTTCTGAGATTTCACATCATCAGACAACTGTCTGTTCTCAATGTGAACATAATGAATTTCCTAAAATATATTGGCTTGGATCTACCATATATTCTTCTCTAAAAGAAGTGAATCATCTCATTAACAAAGATTTTTCCCAGGCCCAGTTCGATATTGTAGAAGCTACACCATGATAGACAACAAGTTGTCTTATAAACATTCAGATAACTATGACTTACAAAATAAGATGATTCTTGAGAATGTTAACAAACTAGAACTGAAAATGATTCATATTTCCAAAGAAGTAATTTTTTTGGTAGATATTGTTTTAAAGTAAAACTCAGTTTGAAAATGTATCCCTTTATAGAGGCCTCTTCAGTATCATCCACCTAAATAAAACCTGGAAACCTATAACAGGTATCCAAAAAACATGGGTCAACAAGATTTGGAACATGAATACTTGCTAAGATAGGGTGCTTCGCCCCATCAATTGATGAATCTCTTCTATCACGGAGAGAATAATTCTCTTGACCCATTCACATAAATTCATATCTGTCTGGCTAACCCACTTCTCTAGCCTGCCGAATGGAATGTTCAATAGTTTCCTCAACTGATAAGATTACATCAGTTGACACTTGTTCTTTAGACTATTCCACAGCAGCATGCACTACCACTATAACAAAAGTTCCTATAGAAGAAACATAATAAAATCCACTTACATCAGAATCTCCATCAGAGAGAGGTAATTAATCATGATATAATACCATAAAACCTTCACTAACAATATCATCTATTTTGTGATCTTAATAGTCCATAATCTCAGCAGCTTCCAATCCAAGAACAGATATGTCTTTAGGTCTTGAGGTATTCTCAACAGGTTTAAAATCCTCATACAACCAATCATTACACTCAACCCATGATCTGTTTTGTGGATTCCAAATTACTTAAATTCTCATGAAATTGCCTTTATGATAAATAAATCATATTCCATAAACACTTCTTCATTCTGGCCAACCATTCATTGTCTAGAAAAATACCAAGAATATCCTTCAATTGACAAGGGAGGTAGAATTTTATATAGTTTTGGGCATATCATATATGTGATGTATAATATACACACACAAGTTGAATTTTTTTCTGTTATTCATATAATGAATTAAAAAAACATCATAATACTTAAGAGTTGAAAAATAAATTTTCCTTTGGAAAATGTGATGTTGAGTGAACTTGAACAATAACCTTGACTCAACATAATGATCTATATTAATAGGCCTTCTCTTATTTTTATTTCCAGCTAAAAATCCAAGAACTTCATCTTTTCTAAACACATCATTAGGTATAGGAGTAATTCTTTGGTAGTCCAAAAAAGTCCCTTCATGATATACACCTATGAATTAATCCCATAACATCAAAAAAAGTCCATCATTGACAACATACCCCACTATTAACAAAAAAATCATACATGGAATTGAAAATAAATTGAACATGTTTATAAAATACCAAAATATGCTTCAGATAAATGGGAATTTTCCATTTAGTAAACTAATCCAACCAAAACTGTTCTTTTAGAACACCCATAATAAGAGACTTACTAGATAAGAGCAACATATTATAGAGTTTCAAACCTATAATGACATTGTGCTCATTATGACCTCTATTTAGCAGCATATTAGGCATTAAAATATGGTCCTTCTTTTATTTCTTCTATTACTTGAACTTCTCCGGAGTCGATGAGTATGGAAGATTCATCATGGTCTTAAGAAGGATGAGAAGGAGGGAAAAGGTTTTAAGGGGGACAGAGGGTTTCAGTTTTGAGATATATGAGCTCAAGAGAAGAGAGGTGACAATTATTTATCATTTAGGGAGTTCAAACATCGCAAATAAAAATACGATGTAAAAAATAAATAAAAAAAGAAATTCAAAATGAAATATTAACTAATTAATTCTGAATAATATAGTGAGATCGATACAGGCATTCATGAAGTCAGTATTAAATTGTGACTCTAAATTTTGTGACTATAAATAGTGAGATACTTAACATAAGACACCAAGATGTGAGATAGTAAATTGAGACAATAATACTATGAAATTAAACCTAAGACAGTAAGAATGAGATGGTAAACTGTTCAATCAAGTTTAATCAATCCTAATTAATTTATGATGTAATCCATCCATTTAGAATTTAATGGAATAGTTGACATGTCGGAAAACTGATGTTCTTTGTGAATGGATTCTAATGTAATACCATCTTTTTGATAATGATCTCTCAAATAGTGATTTCATACATTAATATTATTTGTCCTAAAATGATAAGAATGATTATTTGATATGTAAATATCACTTATGTTATAACAATATATAGGTACATTCTTTAATTGATATGAATTGTCTAACAAAACGTGTTTTGTCCCCAAAATTTGAGCACAATAAACACCATTATCTATGTATTGACTTCCATCGGTTGATAATGAAACATAATTTTTCTTTTTTACGACACCTTTAATCTAGCGACTTTACCAAAAAAAGGACATGTTCTAGAGGTTCGTTTTCTATCTGACATGCAACCACCAAAATCATCATCATAATAGCCAACAAAGTCCAATTATTGTGTTCTAGGATAGATCATTCTTATGTTGGTAGTGTGTTTAAGGTATTTTAAAATCCTTTTAATTATAAGAAGATGTGACTCATTATGATTTTCTTGAAAAAGAGCACTCATACCGACACTAAACATAATATATTGCCTACTAGCATTCTAGTAGAGTAAACTTAAAATCATTCATCTATAAGTGTTTTGATCATCAAATTTACCATTCTCATCAGGATCCAACTTATAGTTGGTACACATTGGACTATCACTACTTTTAGTAGTAGTTAAACCAAAGAAATTAGAATATCATTAGTATATTTACTTTTATTCAATATAATAGATTTCTTATATTGAAATATTTGATATCTAATAAATAATATCAGGTCGAAAATCAATCTCATTTCAAATTCACTTTGCATCATTTTATAAAAAATCAATGCATAATGATTTTTTTGATGATCCAAATATAAAATCATAAATAAATATATATAAAAATAAAATAGCTTTATAAACTTTTTTTCATAAAGAGAGTAGGATCATCTGTACATTTTGTAAAACCATTAGAATTTGTAAATCTACATAGTCTATCATACCATGATCTTGGACCTTTATTTAAACCATATAAATCCTTTTCCAATTTAAAAAAACGTTTTGGAAAGTGGGGATTTGTAAAATAAGGGGTTGTTCAATAAAAAACATCTTCAACTATATAAAAATTTAGTAATTCTCAACTGACATCCATTAGTTAAGGATTTACATTATGATGTGATGCATAAGATAATAGTATTATTATTGCTTCATGTATAGAAACCAGTGAATAGTTTCATCATAATCTAACCCATAATATTGACTATCACCTTGTGCAAATAATCTAGAATCGTTTCATACTATAGTACCGTATTCATATAAATTATTTTTAGACTCCCATTTTTTGCATATGGTCAATATATACTAAGGTCTATCCATATGTTTCCATACATTATTTTTTTTCAAACTAATTTAATTTTTCTTGTATATTCGTTACAAAAAATACATAATGGATAGCCTCATTGATATTCTTAGGCTCAAGATGTGAAAAAAAGACTTGATGTTCAACCTGATTTTTTAGAGAATCTCTATGTTGTGTTCATTTATCTAAATCTCCTTTAATAACATCTAATGGATGGTTCTTATAGTTTTTAATATATCTAGTAAAAGAAGTTCTATTCACATCATTTTCTTTAATAGGTTTTTTTCATCATGGCTGGAATTTGGTGAATTTCATGAATTTAAAATTTTAAAAAATACCTTCATAGGATGGTCAGATGATTTAGTATTTATGTCTAGATTTGACATATCATCCTTATTATTTTCTATAGAGTTAATTTGATCAAGTGGATCAATATTATGAAACATGACCTGTAAAGATTCCTCCACACATTTGATTCTCTTAATGCAGACACTATAAGGATTTCTAAAAATTGAATAACCTAGTAAAATTCCATCATCAATCCTGGAGGGAAATTTTTTCTATATTATCTTTAGTGTTATAGATATTTACTTTGAAACCAAAAACATTAAAGTAGTTAACTTTTGGTTTTATAGTTTTCCAAAACTCATAAGTAGTTATTTTAAGTATATGTCTAGTCAAGAGTCTATTTATTATATACCATGTTGTATTGACAGCTTCTACCCCAATTTATATAGGTGGATAATATTCATTAAGCATTATTTTAACTATTTCTAGTAAATTTTAATTTATTCTTTTAATGAATTTTTTTGAAGTGTCTTAAGTGAAGAGTTTTCAATAAAATGACCATTTTTTCAAAAATTGATTTAAACTCTTTGGTTTCAAACTCACAACCATTTTCATTTCATAAGGATCTAAATCAAATACCACTTAGGTTCTCTAATTTTCTAGCATACGTGATAAAGTGAGATAAATCGTCACTTTTGTGATATAAGAAAAATTTTAAAGTATTTATAGAATAGTCATCTACAAGAACATAAACATAGTGTTTTCTATAATGAATTGAAACTCTAGAAGTTCCAATTTAATTCATTTGAACCAACTTCAGAGTTTGAGAAGTTGAAACATCTTTATTTTTTGTGAAATAGATTTTTTTGTCACATTTTTGGACTAGGATTATAGACTTTGTCATTTGGAAACTCAAGTTTTGGTAGATCATTCACCAATCCTTTTATAGTATGATTTCTAAGGGATTGTATATTTTAGCGCCCATTTATTCTATGAAAGAGTCATAATTCTTTATGTAAGGAAATCAAAAAATAAACTTTTTGTCAAAGTAAATAATATATATTAACAAAAACGAAAATTTAATTTCAAAAAGTTTAAAATACTAACCAATTTTGAGAATTAAATACATTTCAATCATCATTATAAAATTTATCATGAAAACCAGCATCACATAATCTTAAAATACTGTGTATTTATTATTTTAATACCTTAAAAAACTTTCATTAGAAATTATAACTCTGTTAGAGTCACTAATATGGATGAGGCCAATGATTTTTCCATTTGAATGTCACCAATGATGAGATTCCCACCATAAATCATTACCACATTCAAGAAACATGATAAATCCCCTATCATGTGTCTTGAACATCCGCTATCCCAGTAAGATAGAATTTTTTAGGAGCTCTTCAAATAGATTTCCCCATATGGGTGTGTCATCAGCCTCTTCGTCACATGAAGACTTTGAGTCACTTGAGATTTCCTATGAAGCACTCTATAATGCCTTCATGTCCATTTTATATTTTCTATCCTTATCATCATACTTTTTTATGAACTGTAGCTTGGTAAAGTTAGCCTATACATGTCCCTTTATTTTTCATTCATATCAGACAATTACATTTGAGGTATCACCTCTTTTACAATCTATTTTTCAATGGCCCTTACGATAATAATTACCATTGTAGTTATGATTTATAAATAGTTTTATTTCTATATAAAAATTATTTAATCTTAATGGCTCTATGAACTTTATCTTCATCCAAGTATTTTAAATATTGTTCATCACATGAACTTTTATTTTCATCTTGATATTTTTTCTTCTTCATGGAGGCAATAGATTTGAAAGAGAAAAATTTTCTTTTGGGTTCATCATCCTCTTCTTTGTTGGATTTTAATTATTCCTCAAACATCAACAACGGTCCAATTAGTTACCTTACAAGAAAATTGTTGATGTTAAAGATATCAATAATTGATACACAAGTCCCTCTCCATCTATCTGGTAAGCATCTTAGTATTCACATGATTTTCTCCTTGGATTTAATATCCCTTTTCATAGAAATCATAGTATTCAAAATTTTATTAATCATTATATACGTGTAAGAAATAGGCTCATCATGTATCATTTTAAAGTTATCATATTTATATGTTATATTATTTAAGTCTCGTTTCATTAACTCCATATATTTCTTCAAATGAAACAGATAGTGTCCCAAATTACATGGGCTGTTTAAAATATATAAATTATTTTAAACTCCTCAACTAATAAATAACAGTAGAGTGAATTCAAGTATATTCGATTTTTGTTATAATAGCAATTGTTTTTTCTCCTATGTATTCCTATTAGTATAAGTAATCTTATATTCATTGAAAATTGAAGACCAAATATCAAAACCCATTATATCTAGGTGAATTTTAATTTTAATTTTCCTTTGTGTATTGTTTTTTTTCATTAAAGAATCGAGGTCTATTTATAGAATCACCTTCCAATATATTATCAATGATAAAGAAATATGGATTTTAAAGAACTAAAAATTTAATACAAATAAAAATTTAATGAAAATTAAAACACAACTAAAATAACTGTTGAAAATGATTTTAAAACAAATTTAAAATTGAGGAAAAAATTTGAAAAAACCCTTTGATACCAAATGAAGGTTAGAGTAGAAAACTCAAGAGTGGGTTTAAATGAGTTCCTATAAAAATTTCAGTTAAAAATATTATTTAAAATATTCCCCCAATTAATAAAATTTCTTGTTAACCAAGGTAGTAAAATAAATATATCTTGTATATTCAAATAATTTGATAGAATCATGATTAATTCTTAGTTATTATAGTATGATATAGTGGTTCATCATATGAAACTAATCAATTAAGGAAAAATTGTTATAACTACTATCTAATAACAAAAATCAATGTAAAATTTAGTTTTCTAAAATATGAGTTAAAACTAAGAAAGACTAAATTGAAATACCCAGTAGATAAAACAAGTGGTTTAGTCTCATGCAAAAACCCAATCCACTCCACATAGGGATCACATGCCACCATGAAATATATATAAAATTATTGTATCCACACCATGGATCGAGATTAACAACAGTACAAAAGACTGTATAGGTAATAAGAACTATACCACTATTATACATGGGAAAACTAATATCCATGTCACACATGACCTCTTCTACAGTTATATGGGTGAGAAACAAGGTAAATAAAGATATTTTAGTGGTGATATCTTGTATCATCCACTTATGTTCAGGAGAAAGTGTGTGTTTTCAATATAGATACACACACTCATCAATGAGTAATAAAAGGGTTGAAAATAGAGAAAATGTAATGATTTAGAGTTGATAAGGTGTTGTGTGATGTGAAATGTAGTTCAAGACTCTTTGGATGCATCAAATGCAATGTTTTCGTCCTCTTCTAAAAAAATGTCATGAGTCGAGCATTTTGGATTTTAATGAAGTGAGATGTTCTTTTATTCATTGAGTTGATGTAGGTATGTTTTCATGATGGTTCATAGTAGGATATTCTTTGCTTACAACCATTGGGAATTGAATTTATTCCTTCGTTGTGTTATTTCATGTATGGGTGATCTTCTCTTTTTATTGAATTGAACTACTTCTAGTATATTATTCTCGAGTTCCGTGCTTTATTTTATTTTTGGGTTCTTTTCTTGGAGCCGATAAGGTTCCAAATATCAACCCCTCATACCTCATATTGTCTGATGACATGACTACTAAAGATCAGTAATTATATAAGTGTCATAAAATCACTCAAATATGAGTGTTAGAAACAACGTTTAAATATAATAAGAATAGACTGAAAACGGTTATATACAGAATGATGTCATAGTTACATTGAGATTGACACAGTTGTGGTGAGACAGTTACGGTTCCACTATCACATTGAGATCTTGAATTGGCAGCAAATCTTTGGTGTATAGTCCTTTTTGAACTCTGGTACAGATAGCATGGTTACGGTGTCACAAACTGTGAAAATCTAGAACCAGTAGCAAGCAAACAGTGTCAATGACTTTGTGAAAATCTAGAACCTATAGCAAGATTTCGGTTTCATAGACATTGTCAAATATCTTTAAGCTGTATTAAGATTCAATAATCGCAGAATGGATTAAGATTAAAAATAATCATAATAAAACATAATTGAACAAGTTTAAACATATTTCAAAAGATTAATATATAATGTTTTTGATTTTTATCATGTCTTGTGATACTTTGAAAACATGATTTATACAAGTGTAAAACATGATATGTGAGAATTAAAACATGAGGATTCCAAAAATATCCAAACATGATTTTTGATTATTAAAACAAGAAGAGTCCAAAAATATCCAAAAATGATTTGTGAGCACTAAAATATAAGGTGTCCAATAATTTTAAAATAACACTATATTTGATAGTGTAAAAAAACACAATATGTAGCTTTAATGAACTGTGAAATATAATTTAGTTATGAAAATTATAGCATGTCCATTAAATTCGTAGGCTTGAATATTATTAATATAGTTATGATATATATCTATATAAGGTACATACATGATAAAAATTCATTTCTTAAATCTTATGAAATTAGTACTCAATATTAGTAAAATAATTTTATGAATTAGAACTACTTTTTCTTAAAAAGTTATTATTATTGATAAACTATTATAATTTTATTATATAATTTATATAAAATTTATTCAATTAAAAATTAAATTATTTTTATAAAATCATATAAAAAATATCTGAGTGAATTTATTTTTTATATTTCTTAAGATTTTAATTTCCACTGAATATTGGAAATAACGATTATTATTGAAAAATTAAATATTTAATTCAATAATTTGAGAAGTTATTTAGTATTTTAAAATTTACTATAATTATAATTTGTTATATTATATTATTAATAAACATATTATGTTAATTAGAATCAATTTATTATTGAAATTTGTTATAAAAACATTTTTTAACATAAAATAGGTATTTTATGAAAAATGTTTCTCCTTACACTTCTCTAGTTTAATTTAAAATTAAATTATTACATTTTTATGATTAATGTAATAGAAAATTTATTCAAACTTTTTTCAGGAATTAAAATTTTAGTAAATAGGACTTTTTTTCATATGATTAATACCCTTAGTAATTTTTATTCCCATGGTAAAGAGAATATCCGGATATTAAATATTAATATAATATAATAAGGAATATAAAATTGCCCTAACAAATTCATTATTCTTATTTTGTGACTAAATTTCTTCAATAATCATCCAATACTAGTTTATATGGATGTTTTCAAGATTGTTATGAGATTATGACCATTATAGTAATATATTTCTAGAAAATTCAAACTGGTCAATGTATTATTTTTAATAATTCTAATATTTTTATTATGGGGTTATCTCGATGATATACTGACAATAAATAAATTTTTAGAAGGTATAATAATTATATTTTTAAAATTAATATTTTTAAATTTTTTTTATGAAATATTTATCTTGAATACTCAAACGACACCGACATAGTAATTATTTAATTAATGGAAAAGTGAGATAAATGATATTTAAAATATTAAAAGAAATATATTATAGATAAATAATTCGATTCATGTATTTTTACAATACCATGAAATTTTACGGTTATATCAAAAAAAATTAGATTTATAATTTTTTATTTATATTAGTCATGTTCAAGTAATAAATAGTTTTAAAATTGATGATATATATATTTTATAAAAAATAATATTTTAAATGATATAAATTACTTAAATATATTATTTTCAACAAAATGAATGTAATAATTTTAACTGAATTAGCAATTTTCTTACATGTATTTAATATTTTATAGTAATGTTATAGATCCATAAAAAGTAGAATCATTTAGTAGTATGGTAATTGTCAAATGGGTTAACATGGGTTAAAATTGAATGATATATGTGATGAAATATCAAAAATATTTCTAAATTTTATTGGATATAATTTTTTAAAACTATAAGCTCTTTGTCATCAAATTTTATAATTGTTTTCATTTTTTACAGTATATTTAATCTATTTTAATATAATTTTGTATAAAATTACATGAATTCTACTTCCCTCAATTATAAAAGGGAACCCATATCATCACATCCATAAAAAAATTTCAACCTTATATATTAAAAAGCCTACATATTACTCTTATAGATAACCTTATTCATTTTATTGGTGATATATAACTTCCAAAATATAAATCCTATTTCTATCAACAGGAGTTCAATACGGAGTCCACTAAAGAAGAGAAAATCATCTTTACTGACTCTTTCATGTTTATTCTTTATTCTAAATCTCATTCACATGTTTAAACAATTAAAAAATAGTAACTCTACTATTATCATCATAATAAGATATTATTATAATGGGAAAACCAAATTCCATGATTTTTTCATCCTATGAAAATTGAAAAC
Source organism: Viscum album (assembly GCA_963277665.1). NCBI lineage: Eukaryota > Viridiplantae > Streptophyta > Magnoliopsida > Santalales > Viscaceae > Viscum > Viscum album. The sequence continues at coordinate 561,272,919 of OY728138.1, forward strand.
ATTAATCATGCGTACACATGACTTACCGTGTCCACATACCATTGTAATAAATTTTTTCATCATGAATTCACATGGATGAATATAAATATTAAAATAAAGAATAAAAATGATATATATAACATAATAATTATTCTCTAATTTTTTATTATTTTGTACCTTTATTCTGTTCCATCCATTAAAAAAATGAAAACAACGTTCATTCATTTTCACGACCTACCATATCAATTAACGATGTAATTCATTTTTATATCTCTATATTTATTAATGAATCTAAAGATGTATATATTTTTTATGATTTATAATTAAACCAAAAATAATATATTGAAAATGATGGAACATTTGAAATATATGTTTAGGAACTACAAAATTGTTACGTACATGAAAAATAGAGCGGATTTCTTACGAAACAGTGTTTTTAACAATGATGTGATAATAAATGGTTGATAATGTAATAATTACATAATATGTCATATGACATATATATATCATTTTTTTTGGGAAATATATTAATTATAAATATATATTTTCTATATAGGTGGTTCAAACATGTAAAATAGGAATCGAACCTTGGGTTAGGGTTCATCATGTTACTTTTATTTTTTTGAGACATAAGACATATTCACCACTTCTTTTCGGGGTGTATATACTTACAGTTTATTTTATTGTATGATAATTTTATTTTCATCCCTGGTTTTTAATCTTTCAATTTATTTTATTTTTTCCATGGGGATTATGATTCAAAAGAAACCCATCTTGTAATGGTTTATTTCACAATATCATCATTATTTGGGATTAATTTTTTCTACTCTGTACTAGGTAATATATATAATTCATATCCATATTTCTTAAATATATTCTAAATAAATCATTTAATAATACCCAATGATCATTTTATTCTATTTTTACCCTTGTTTAAATTTTTACAATATGGGTTGAGTGGAATATATTTATCATTTTACATGTTATGTAGTTTGTGACTTTTCCAACAAAAAACACATATGGAATGTTTTTAAACATATTCACAATAAGAGTATTTTATAGCCTTTATGGAAACATAATAGATTGAAGGATACTTTAAAAAGTTATAAGGATTTTTTAGGAAATTTTTTTCTTTTACATCTGAAAATTTGTTTTAAAAATAAATGAATTTATTGGGAAAAATTGATTTTCATCAAAATATTTCCAATGATATTTTCAATGTATTTTCATTTATTTCACAAAAAATGGATGAATTTAATTCTTTATTGAGTGTATATTATAATGGTATCTTATAACATATTTTTTGGATGTTTTATTAATATATCTATAGGTTATGTCCTACTATAATGATATTCTCTGTATTACATTGCATAGATTAGGGTTATGTTTATTGGTTATTGTAATTAATAAAATTTCATATGTTAGTTTGAATAATAAAATTTTATATTTCACTGATTTTATATGAGGACTGCATTTGACACAGTATATTTCTGGTGGGGCCTACTATATCTCCTTGATTAATCAGTTCGTTTTACCCATGTTTGAATTTTTAGCAATTTATGATTTTATTTTTTATGATATCCATGGATAATGTTTTAGCTGATGTGGTAATGTAATTATTTTATTAAAATTTATTTCATTCCAGTATATTGATGCCTTATTTATCTTCAACTATAATCACACCCTTAAAAAAATATGCACACCATTTATCATATATTAATTTTTATATAAGATACAAATAGGTATAGTGTTATCGATATAAGATGATAATCATTGAGAATAACGGTGTTCTAAAATGAAATTCTTTGTTTTAATTTATATTTTCAATAATAATGTAATATTCTAGTATGAATATTGAAATCTAATAATACTAATATATCTGGTCTTTTGGGATTCCATTATTTTCATCTAATTATAATGAAATATTGTACCCACTGACATTGGGTTATTGGGGATGTGGTAATTACAAAAAATATAATGAAGTAAAATATTGGGGTTATTGAAATTTCTATAAAGACTATAGAGTTACTAAAAAATGAAAATGATGGTTGGGGATCTTATATATGTTAAATTCATTGAAAATACATTAAATGAGATTAATGATGATTTAGAAAATCATGAACAAGATTTTAAGGATTTCAATCATGGATTGGATAAACCATAAAATAAAAATTAAATTGCTGATGAGGATGGTCACCCTCATGAAGATACCTGAGAACCATATAAGGATTAATATTTAGATAAACTGAAGGATAATTTAAATTCAATGATTCAATATGGGAATTCACCTAATATTTTTATGTTCATTTAGATATAGTTTTATATTCAGTTCCTAAAAATATTTAAGAATAATGAAAGAATTATAATTGGATTCATTGAAAGAAAATAGTTAAATCTATTTTAAGGAATATATATATAATTTAGTTGAAATATAAAATGAGAAACGAGTAATCAACTATAAATAGATTTATTTTAATTTAACATAATTTATATTGAAATATTATTAGTGATAAGTACATCTTAGTATCACAATTAAAATTTAATGTAGAAGGGATATAATATAATGATGAAATTTCATCAGTTCAAATATTTTTACCCAAAATAATATTCCTCGCCTAAATATATTTTCATGGATAAATAATATTTTAAATGGAGATCAAAATTTTATTCCAAAATTCATTTATTCTTAAAGATGTATATGCTTTAAATATGACAATCCTACTTTTTATTACACAATTAAACATAATGTTTTACATAAACATCACTTGATACAACATAAAAGATCAAGAGGTCTAGTTTCATTGGGGCTAGGTATCATTACATAACAATTTAAAACATGAAATACACCATCTTAATTGAAAACATCCTTTACCTGACCACTACATTCCCATGTACTTAGCATTACATGGGATAACCTGAGGACATGCATAAAAAATGCTGATCTTTAAAGCCTAGTAAAAATTATTAATGGAATAACATGAGGAATACAATATGTGTTAGGCAATAGTCATATCAATAGAGAACAAGAGAAGAATAAACATAAATACATAATGAAGCATGATAATCATAACATGGAAATGTGGCAACAACACCTAACATGGAATTAGCATGAGCCAAGGCTCATTGCACATGGGGAATGAGTTTACCCTCATTGCACATGAATCACGAGTAAAACATTATTTAACATGAATTAGAATGATTAAACACCCATTGCACATGAAGTATCATGCTACTATACTTTACCCAGTGCATTAGAGCGCTATCATGGCGCACTCTTCTTAAACATTTATTTTCATGCAAAAGAGGGCCACATGGATCATAATACATTGAATCATTCAACATAATATTTTATTCCAAGACAAAAGAATGTGGAATATATACATGAATCTCTTTAAAAAATAAGTAAATTTTAATAAGGTTGAATACCCATGATAATGAAATGGGCATGGTATTCACTACACAATATCTTTGGCTTAGAAAAGTGCATTGCATTTTCCACAGCATACCGACATGACATAAGAACCAATAAAAATGGATGATGAGAAAGAAAAGGGTGTATCATCATATTTACATGAAATGGACAGTAAGAGGGTCATATTGATTCATATCCCCACAAATTTAATGGAATTTAGATTCATTATACAAAATAACATCTTGAATATAAATGACGATAGAGAAGTTCTTCTCCGAATTTTCGGCATAGTAACGGGTGTACATGAGAGGAATTTAATGAAAGAGAGGGGTGTGTCCCATTATTCAAAAATGAACATGGATGTATGGTAGACATGTGAAACCATACCCCGGCATTTAAAATTCAAATTAAAGGGAATAACAATTTAAATAATATTGGACAAAAATGAGAAAGGAAGAAAAACCCTTACTTGGAGATGTGCTTTCAAAGGCTTGAGGTAGGCTTGAGAGTGGCTTCTTTGGATCATGGGTCACATTGGGAGGATTCAAGATAGAGGAGGGCAGAGGTTGGACGAAATCCAATGGCTTTGATTGAGGAGGAAGTGGGATCTTGGGTGGGTTTATATTGGAAAGGTGAGGGAATTATTTATTATTTAGGTTTGGGACACCTCACGTTAAACTAATCCAAACCTCAAACCAGCCCATGGTTTTTGCCCATAGATTTCGAAAAGGGAATTAGAAAAAAATAATTTATATGGAAAAATTCCTGACTTCTTAAAATAATGGGGTTGATTTTTCGTAGGTGAGTCACACTCCCCAGGAAAAAAATTTAAAAAGACAAAATGTTTAATAAGTCTTGAAGTGTCCACTAAAGCATAGTAAAATAAATCAAAAAACCCAAAATCACATTATTTTAATGTTAAAACATATATTTTCCGAACATAATGTTTATAGTATTTTATTTAATCACTATTGTGTCATTATGATGTCATAAAACACATTATATATCTAATCAATATTTAATTTTTACCCATAAATTTGACTATCTCATAAAATTATGAAAAATTCACAATTGGATATTTTCAACGTACTGATTAAATAAATAATATTAAGTTTATCTAATAATTTTCAAAGTATGTTAATTTTCACTTTTAAAATAAAAACCGGCATTTATCGAAAATTCAAGGTTTTTGAAAAAAATAGCTTTCAAACCATAATAAAAATTAAATTTTCATTCATAAAATCATTCGATCATTTTTATTTTATAAAAATTAATTTAATAATAATAATATAATTTTTTAAAATATTATTTAATTCAAAAAACAATTAATTCATCAAAATAATTTTTTTTAGATTTACATTAACTAAAAATACTTTTTGTTCTTTAAAAACTATTTACAAGGTTACAATAATAAAATGAAATTATATTCATTATTATATACAAAAATAATGTACATAGCCATATTACTTGGGTATTGTTATAAAAACCCTTATAATAGCCACATAAGACTGAAGAGTAATGTGTGCAATGGTGACAGTCTGTTAGGGTGGCTTGGATAACATTACACATGTGGTAATCTTTATGAACATCCAATTCTCTCATAGGTGGTCCCGCTCGAGCATAAAAAATTTAAACATGGCTTGGGGTAGGTCTAGATGGATGCCAAAAGATGAAAACTCATTTCCAGCTCTAAAAAATGTGCTTCGTATGGGGAATGTCTACTGGATGAGGTCATCACATCCTTTGTATGAGTACATTGTATTTTTAAAGCCCTATATTTATAATAATCATGTGATCACTTTTCAACGGCAATATTAGAAATGGTCATAATTCATAACATTATATTAAAGACCAAAAACATAAAACCAAAGAATTCAAAATTTTATATAAAAATTTTACATAAAGTTACATTTTATTAGATAAATAGATATTTCCATTAATGAAAGGTTGGGTCATTACAATCTCCCCCCTTTAATAAATTTCTCCCTTGAAATTTTCTTTTCCCACAAAAAAATATATACAGATAACTCAGCATCATCATTTACTCTGATTCCCACATTTCTTCTTCAAACTTGTGGTTTTTCCACAACACCATGATGAGGAGAATTGTCTCATTTCATTGAACTTTTTCTCTATGATCTATGATCTTCACTGGTTGATAATCATAAGAAATATCATCCTCTAATTGTACCACCTCTAAAGAAGGTACATGTGAATAGTCTGTTATATACTTCCTTAAGGGGATACATGAAAGAAATCATGTACTTTGTCCATAGTAGGTGGATGTGCTAGTCGTTAGGCCAAAACCTCGACACGATCAAGAATATCTAAAGGTTCAATGAACCTTAGAAATAACATACATTTATTTACAAACCTTATGACCATCTCCCATGGAGATATGCGTAGAAATACCATGTTTCTAACTTTAAACTGAATGTCTCCCCAATAGTTATCTTCATAACTCTTCTATTGACTCTGTGCTGCCTTAATATGTTGTGGAATGTTTTTCACCATATCTACCATTTCATTGACCATTTCTGGTCCCAACAGCTTATTTTCACTAACCTCATCCCAACACGTAAGTTATCTACACATTTTCCTATAAAGGGATTCATATGGAGCCATTTCGATGCTGGAGTAAAAACTTTTATTATAAGATAACTCAACCAGAGAATGATGTTGATCCCATCCTACTTTAAAGAACATTTAGCACTCTCTCAACATGTCCTAAAGTGTTTGAATAGTTCAATTAGATTGGCCATTAGTTTGAGTATGATAGGCCATACTGATGTTTATTTCAGTATTCAGATCATGTTGAAGGCATCCAAAACATAGATGGGAATCATCGATCTCGATCTGATACAATAGATAGTAGTACTCCATATTGCCTTACCACTTCTGTGATATATATCTGCGCCAGTTGATCAAATGAGATATCATCATAAATATCAATAATGTTTGCAGCCTTTGTAAGAGGATCCACAAAAAACTAGATTGCATTATTGCATGTGGATGTCTTCAGAAGTTCGGTGACGAAGTCTATGGTCATGTTCTCCCATTTCTATTCTGGTATGGGCAATGGTTGCATCATCCCCTTATACTTATACCTCCCTGCGTTCACTTGCTGAAACAACAGGACCTTTAAAGTATATTCAGAGATCTCTATCTTCATATTATCCAACCAATAATGCTATCAGAGATCTTAATACATCATTATGTTTCATAGGTGAATAGAGAAATTTTAACTATGTGAATTATCCAAATGTTTCTTCTTTAGCTCAAGACTTGATGGAACACATAGTCTTTCCCAAATATCAAAATTCCATATTCATTAAAATTAATCTTTAAGGATTTCCCTTTTCTGACAGCTTCCAATTTCTCCTCAATTCCTACATCTTCCTTTTGAGCATTCTTTAACCATTCCAAAATTAATGGTTAAGCATTAATTTGTGAAACGATTGATGATTTTCCCTTATTTAAGATTCTCTTGTCAATCTTCATCAAATATAAGAAGATTATATCATTTTCAATTATCATCAATGATAGAATTGTTGGGTCCTTTCTACGTAGGTCATCTTCCACCTAGTTCACTTCCCCAGGGTAGTAATGGATTGAGAAGTCATAGTCTTTGAACATAACTAACCATCTTCATTGGCGCATGTTCAACTCTTTCTGTGTGAATATTTACTTGAGGATTTTGTGGTCCGTATATATTTCACACTTCTCCCAAAAGAGATAATGCCACCAAATATTCAAAGCGAAGATCACTGCAGCCAACTCAAGGTCATGTGTTTGATAGTTCTGTTCATGAAATTTAAATTTCCTTGAAGAATTGGCAATTACTTTGTCATTTTGCATCAACAGACATCCCAGCCCTTCTTTGAAGCATCACTGAATACCACAAAATGTTCTCCACTTGCAGGTAAATTTAGAACGGGTGCAGTGATAATCCTTTTTTCCCACTCCTTGAAGCATTATTTACATTCATCAATCCAAGAAAACATTACTCCCTTCCGAGTTATCCTGGTAAGGGTGTTGGAAAATCGTGAAAAATTTCTCACAAATCATCAATAATATCCAGCTAACCCTAATATGCTACTGATATACGTTACCGATGTTGGTCTTATCCATCCCTCAATTGCATCTATTTTGGAGGGATTCACAGATATACCATTTCATGTTTGGATATGGCCCAAGAACGAGACCTCCTTCAACTATAACACACACTTAATGAAAATTTCAATGATCTTCTACTTCTGAACGGTCTCTATTATAGTTCTTATATGCTCCTCATGAACCTACTTGGTTTTGGAGTATATCTGAATATCAACTATAAAGACTACCACAAATTTGTCTATATATTCTCTAAATACTCTATTTATCAATTCCATGTTGATTTCCGGAGCATTAATGAGTTTGAAAGGCATTACTATGAATTCATAGTTCCCATATCTTGTAGGAAAAGATGTCTTGGGGATATATTCCTTCTTCACCCATACATGATAATATCTCGACCAAATATCCAACTTGCGGAAGTATTGTTGTCCACTTACCTGATCGATGAATTCATCAATTCGTGGGAGAGGATACTTGTTCTATATCCTGATTTTGTTAAGATCAAGATAATTTATGTGAAGGTGAATTGACCGATCCTTCTTCTTGACGAAGAGGTCTGGTGCACCTCATGGTGATGCACTTGGTCATATAAACACTTTATAAGGATTTTACTATAGTTTTTTAATCTTTTCCTCAATCTCCACAATATCCATTCTATACATATTATTGGATATTTTCAACTCCCCATGTATAATATAAATTGAGAATTCAACATCTCTTCTAAGAGGAATACCAAGAAATTCCTCGGGAAGCACTTCTGAGAATTCCCCCACAATAAGAATGTCTTCTATAATTGTTAACTCCATTGAATCGATCATCTGAGCTAGATACATGTGCTCATAGGGAAGTAATATCCACACTTTATAAGATTGAGCTAAATAAGATTCATCTTCCTCCATGCTCTTGTAATGAATTGGGGGTCGATTATCCACATGGAGAGTTATTTCCCTCTCACGACAATTTATGTTTGGCTCTATATAAGGAAAGACAATCAATGCCAAGAATTGCATCAAATTATACCAGAGGGAGTATGAAGAGGTTCTCAGGGAAGATTAATCCACATATTATGATAGGGTATGAGTAATATACATGGGATGCAATGATTTATCCATTTTTCGTACTCACCGACATCATCACTTACATGAATTCTGCTGGTACTGGTATTTTTCTACTAAACATTTGAGACATAAAAGAATGATTATATCATGAATAAAAAGCTTCATTCTCTATTTTTTAATGAATAAATAGTGTACCTACCACCACTTTGTTGTCGGGGTTCACTGCGGTAGTAGTGATGGAAAAATCTCACCATTTCACCCTTGGATGTTTTTGGATGCTTCCAAAAACAATTGGCTTAGGGAAATGATTTTCAAGATGCCATGGTTCTTTGCAATTATAGAAATGAACCACATGTTGAGGATCGAATGGAGAATTTATAACCTTGTTCGTAGCTATGGGTATTTCTTTATGATAGTTAATAGCCAGGTGTCCTTCTCTTACACACCAAAATCATTTCCTCATCCATTTCAGGATGTTTCTGAGGTGCTTCTTTCAGCACCTTTGGCAAGTGGGGTGCTGGATCTTCCCAGCACTATTGGACTTATCCATCAGACCACCAGCCATGATGTCCACCTCATGCTTCTTATTTCCATGATACCCCTGAGATTCTCTGTTCTCCATTTTTACATTGAAGGTGCATCCCACAATTTCCTCATAACTGTTGAAGTCACAGATCTCCAGTGCTTTCCGCAGGCTAGGTTTCAACCCACCCATGAAGCGGTCAACATTGCATTCGTGTGTAACGACAAAGCCGAAGGCGTATCGTGCAAGCCTTGTGATGTTTTCCTTATATGCTCTGTTAGATTTGTCTTCTTTTTTATTGAGGGAATCTAAGTCCCTTTCCATCTTATGACGGAGGGTGGATGAGAAATATTTATCAAAAACATCTACCAAAAATCCATCCATTCCAACACCTTGATCTTATCCTTATGCTTCATATTATTGATCATCATCCACCATTGATCAGATTCACCCTCCATATGATAAGCATATAGATGAACCTTCTCTTTTTTAGAACATTGAAGAATAGAGACGATCTTTTCAATGGTGTTGATCCATTGTTCAGTGATTGAGGGATCATATGATCCATTAAATGTTGGAGGAATTTGTCTCATGAAGCTCTTGATAGGGACTTGTTTTTTCTTGGGGGAGGGGTGGGTTGAATATTCCTCTTGACCCATGCTTCTAATAAATTCTTGAGTCAACTGAGAGGGAAGCGTGATAATGTTCATGATTACCTCTCCCATTGGATTGGGCATCTCATTAGTAATGTTATCACATTGATCTTCACATCGGTTGTTAGCCCGAGTCCTCCTATTACCAGCCATTGGCTGGAATAAAAGGAAAGTTAGGGGTAACACATAAATGGTAACACAAGGACAAAACTGATGACTTATAAATAACATTTATCTTTTTATCATATGAATTTATTGGCATAAATCTATGTTATCTATGATCTACTTTCTAACATATAATGTTAGGGAATTTTTTGACCCATTATAATGATTCATACTAAGATTGTGAATTTATCAAATCATATCCCCCAGGAGTGTCTTAACCAAGAGTGCTGCAAGGCCCATTGTCATGCACAAGTTCCCATTTGAGTCTAGCATAAAGCGTGTTTTCAGGTTTTTCTCCTAGGAAACAGATGTGCCAGACTTGCCTCTACCGGCTCGTTTCCTGACAGGGATGTATTTTCTTAATAAACCACTTACTCAATACTCTCGAAAATTTAGGGATGTTTTCATTATACTTAGTATTTTATCTGAAGCATTATTAGGGTTTTATAATCATAATCCCAAAAATAACTAAACCAATCCTCTAATACGAACTATGACAACCCTTATTTTTATTACCCAATGAATCATAATTTATTACATAAAATTCACCTGATACAACATAGATGATCGAGAGTTCTATTGTCTCTGGGTCTTTGGACCATTACATAACAACTTAAAACATGAAATACAACATCCTCATTGAAAACATCCTTTACATGACCACTACATTTACATGTACATAACATTACATGGGATAACCTGAAGAAATGCATATAAAAGGGTGCGCTATAAAGCCCAGTAAGGGAATAATCATGGAATAACATAAGAAATACAATGAATATTAGAAAATTGGAATGTCAATATAGAAAAAGAGAAGCTTAAACATAAATTAATGATAAAGCATGATAATCATAACATAGAAATGTGGCAACAACACTTACAATGTAATTATCATGAGCCAAGGCTCATTGCACATGGAGTATGAGTAAAACCTCATTTCACATAAAGCATTAGTAAACCTTTGTTTCACTTTAATTAGCATTATTAAACACTCATTGCACATTATTTATCATGACACAATACTTTCCCCAATTCTATGGAGCACTTTGAGGGCGCACCCTTCTTAAACATTTTATTTCATGCATAAGCGTGCCACATGGATCATTAAACATTGAATCATTCAACCTAATAATTTATTCCATGATAAAAGAATGCAAAATACATACATGAAACTCATTAATAAATATGTAAATATGAATAATGGTGAATTACCTTGATAGAAAAATGGTCATGTTATTCACTACACAATGACTTTGGCTTGGAAAAGTACAGTGCAATATCGGCAGCATAACCCCGTGACATAAGAACTAATAAAAATGGTTGATGAGAGAGAAAGGGGTGTCTCATCATATTTACATGACATGGACAGTAAGGTTGTAATATATATATATATATATATATCACAACAAATTTAATGTAATTTAGATTCATGATACAAAAGAATTGCTTGAATGTAAATGAAGAGAGAAAAATTTCATTAGGAATTTCAGCATTGTAACGGGTGTACATGGGAGGCAATTAATGAGAGAGAAAGGGTTATCCCATAATTGAAACATAAATTGGGAAGTATAGGGAGGTGAGAAACCATACCCACACATTTATTATTGAAATTAATAATCCATAAAAAACTAATGAATATTGGACAAAAATGAGAAAGGAAGAAAAACAATTACTTGGATGTGTGCTTCCAAAGGCTTGTGGGAGACTTGAGAGAGGCTTCTTGGGAGCATGGGGCACCTTAGGAGGATTATAGAGTGAGTATGGTAGTGTTTGGATGTACTCCAAATTCTTTTAGTGTGGAGGAAGTGGGATCTTGGGTGTGTTAATATAGTAAAGGTGGGGGAATTAATTATTATTTAGGTTTGGGATACATCACATTAAACTAATCCAAATTAAAAACCAGCATATGGTTTTCCCATCTTTCTGGAAAATGGAATTGGAAAAAATATTTTATAATTCCAAAGATCAAAATTATTAAAATAATGGGGTTGCATAGGTGGATTTGAGTCACACTACCAAGGAAAACAATTTAATAAGACAAAATGTTTAATAAGTCTTGAGGGGTCCACTAAATCATTTTAAAATAAATCAAAAAAAACCCAAAATCGCATTATGTTAATTGTAAAACAAATATTGGATGAACATAATGTTTATAGTGTTTTATTACATCAGTATTGGGTAATTATGATGTCATAAAACACAATATATATTTAAAAGGAATTTTATTTTTACCAAGAAATTTGACTGTGTCAAAAAATTATGAAAAATTCACCATTGGATAATTTCAACATCCTGATTCAAGAAGTAATATTAATTTTTTCTAAATAATTTTCTAAATACATTAATTTACAATTTTAAAATAATCACCGACATTTATCAAAAAATCTTGGGTTTTGACAAAAATGGCTTTCAAACCATAATAAAAATTAAAATTGCATTCATATAATTATACAATCATTTATATTTAATAAAATTTAATATTTTAATAATAATAATAGTTTATTAAAATAATATTTAATTCAAAAACCATTAATTCATCAAAATATATTTCTTTGTTGAACATTAACTAAAAATACTATTTGTGCTTTACATACTATTTACAAGGTTACAATAATACAATGAAATTATATTCATTATTATATACAAAAATAATGTACATAACCATAGTCTTAGGGTCTGGTTATATAACCTCTTATAACACCCACATAATAAAAAAGAGTAAGGTGTTTGATGGTGAAAGACTCTTGGGGTGGCAAGGAAAAAATTGTTGGGGGGGTAATCTCTATCAACTTCCACATATCTTATTGGCAGTCCCACTAGATATTAACCTATTCAAGCTCGGCTTGGGCTTGGTCAAGAGAGAATCCAAAAGACACAACCTCCTTTCTGAGCTATGACTAATGGGCTTCATATGGGGCATGTCTACTATATTAAGCCATCGCTTCCTTTGTCTGAGTAAATTGGATTTGTTACAGCCCTATATTTATACTAATCATGTGATCATTTCTCAACAACTATATTAGAAAAGGTCACAACTCATAACAGTATTTTAAAATCAAAAAACATAAAACCAAATAAGTTGACATTTTATATAATAATTTTACATAAAGAGACATTTAATTAGATCACGAGGGGTTTCAATTAGTGAATGTTTTTGTGATAACATTAAAACCCCTAGTTTTGTACATGAAATGAAACCTAATAATGTGATGAAACATTATAAATATTTTTATGGTCTTAAATGAGAACTAAAATACATGTAAGAAATATTACATTGTTGTCTTTTAAAAAATAGTTTTTTAAAATAAAATATTGATCTGGTGTTTTTATCAATAATAAATAATTTCAAATCCATGTAGATGATATAATTTTGGGACAATAAAACAATATTTTATGTAAATACTTTTTAGATCTAATGAAATTGGAATTTCAAAAGAGACATTTGGCAAAAATACAATTATTCCACATACTTATAATTTTTAGTGGAATGATAGTAAAATTTTAAATCATTATAAGTATTAAAAATTACATGTTAAAATACACAGACATGATTATAGAAAAATCTCAGACATCCCTATGACAACTTCATGTAATCAAAATGTTGAAAAACCACTAAAATATAAAGATATAAAATATTTTATAAGTATAATTGGTACTTTAACATATTTAAATAATTATTTGATTCATTATATGTTTTTTTCTATATTTTTAGGTTTCCCTTGAAAAAATATTTTTTCAAACCAGGGTTTGTTTTATCATGATATAACTTCAATTGATTTGAAAATATTATTATATATTGAATTTTAAGTATGTAATATAAATAGATAAATTAATTGTTGAATATGTAACTATCTTGGAAAAGTATTATTTATATAGAGTTATAAGAAGCAAATTTTCATTTATTTGTCTATTGCAGAAGAAAAATATATAGTTTTAATATCATATTTTAATTAATACTTACAGATTATTTAATATATAAATCATTTTGATGTTTATTTATATAATATATAAATTTTATAAATTAATTATTATTTTATTTTAATTTAATGTAACCTTAACATCACTGAAGAAAAATATAGAATTTAGATTTCAATTTATGAGACACTACATTCAAAAAACTGAAATATTTTTTGAATGTATTCCTAAAGATGAATAACCCATAGATATTTTTACTTTGAATTTTAATATACCAATTTTTGAGTGAATAAAGTGTGAATTAGGAATGATGGATATTTAAAATAAAATTTTGAATGAAATCCTCTAGAGTGTTTTTAAGGCCACCATGTTCCCACACAACGATTGTGGTATTTATTAAAGTATAAAATAATTCCTCCATTGGAATATTACTACTTTTCCGATATATTGGATAAGAATTTATCAATTTTGTAACATTATTATGTCACGTTTTACTTATAAATCATAGTCGTATTATATATTATGTTCTATTGAAAAACCATTAAATCATTTATTTAATTTTTAGATAATGAAAATTGGAATAGTTATTTAGTTTATAATATTATTTTACCACTGTTGGTTACTATTATAATCACATGAATCTATAAACAATTTTTGGGGAATAATTATATATTTAAAACTAACTTATAGGTATATAAATACATGTTTTAATCAATATATTTTTTCATTACGCTGAAAACATATTTAAAACAGAATACCCATGGTTTTGGGGTGCTTCTACTAAATGTAAGGATAATTTTTTTTGGAGGGGTGCTTCAAATTTTTTTCAATCTCCTCGAATTAATATTTATTAATTTTATTTAATATAATATATCTTTTATAATGATTATATATATGTGGATATATCATCTTTTATACTAAAATCTCACTTGGTACATGTTGAAATAAAAGGATATTTAAAAATTGTTTTCATATTTTTGTTCTTGTTAACATTTAAATATTTTTATATTAATTTGAAGATCTAGCATCAAAATATATGAGATATTTTTTAATTTCATTATTCAATATCATTGATACATTAACAACAGGGAGATGTTTTTTTTGAATTATATTTGAGTTTTAAATTATCACAAAGGGGTATAAATTGGGTCGATCCTTACCAATTTCTTTTTTAAGTTTTGGTAATTACAATTTTTTATTTATTTAATGTAACATTTGTTTTTAATATTTCTCTTAATATAGATGATAATAATTTTTTTATAGTTTATATATCTTTTTTCATAATGTTTATTTTGTTTTTTAGAAACTGTTTTCCAAGAAAAATTAATCTATGAATGAATTAAGTTATAACTCATACGCGAAAAATTTTCTATGTGAAAAACTGCTCATACTCAGAAGGAATATGTCTCATACGCAAGGGAATATGAATCATTCATAAATGAAAAATAACTCAAAATCAATTATAAAATGACTCTTACACAGGTATTCTTAATAAAAATTTTCTAAATGTTGAATGAATTATAAAAATATTCAATAATGAAACATAATCTGCTCAAAATGTCTTTTACATAACTATATATATGACTTGTATACAAGCCTAGTTTAACCATGTGGTGGTAAATATTTCCCTAAGGAATGGTACGCATGTATAACCAATATTACACATATGAAAATTCATTATTATTATGAATATATAATTATTCCTAAAAGATTATGCTTATTTGAATTTCATCGTTACCTGATTATGTTTACATGGTCTGTACATATAGGTGGAATGATCCTTATATGAAATCATTATTAAGTGAAAATTATGATTATTCACATTCATGAATATTTATTATAAAATAAAAGTTAAAATAATGTAAAACAAATACAATATAAAATCAATATTTTGTTATTTATACGTTTCCGTAGTTTTTTTAAAAACATTCAAATTGTTTTATGTTTTTATTATAGTTTAATATTTTTATCAATGGTATAATAATGTTATGTTTTTTTAGTTATAACATAATTGAATATTAATTATTTTGATCCCGTGAAAAAATAAAACCTTTTTATATAGTATTATATGACGATCATATGTGAATCGGATTGTTAAAATAGTCACATTGTGTATTTGAAAATTATAATATTCAAATTTAAACTGTTCAAAAGTTATACCATCCGTTTCACATAATTTGTAGAAAACCCTTTATTATATCAATATTTATTACTGTATTTATATTTACTATTATTTTATTATTTTTATTCAATCTAGTAATATTATATAACACTTCTTGTTTTTTTCCAAACTTAAATTACAATTTAACCTAAGACGAAGGGAATGTTATTATTTTCATTTATAGAGAAATACATTTGAAGAATTATCTATGATAAAACAATAAAATCCAGTGAATTAGCTATTGATTTCACTTGTGTGATTATTATATTAGAAAATGTAGAAATAAAATAGATAGATTATTCATGTTATTTTGAATGTAGTTATCACCTTATGAAATAGTATGTTTGAATAATCTTTTATAAATGGATCTTGGAAGAACACATAAAAAAATAAGGAATTAATTCTATTTGATACAAAAAATATATTATAGTAAATATTTTTTCATTATCATCACAATATGCTCTACAGGACATCCTCAAAAAACCCACTTTTTTACTATAGTGGTACTAATTAACTTGGCAGTGGAGACATTCTAAATCATATTGGTTTCTTCAATAATTAATTTTCATGACTAATTTCACTTTATAAAAGGTTTTTATTAAAATTTATTTTAAAATAAACACCTTAGTGTCAGGTTATACTACTCCAATAAATGGTACATTTGTTTATTCCTTATTTAGTTAAAAGTGTGGAATTTTCAATTGATCTCTCATCCGAACAAAGGAAAAGAAGGTTCATACACCACTTCAAATAGAATGTTATGGGTTTTTTCAATAAGTATGGAATAATTGGGATTGGTTTTATTATTCTCTATATTAAAAGAGTAAATTTTCTGGGTTGTGGTTCCACAGTGAAAAAAATACACTAGAATGGGTTACGACAAAACGTAAAATTTCAGGTCATTTTTATAGTGGGTTCCACACTCACACATTAAAATATTGAACCTTAGATGTTGGATGACATTAATATGAAATAAATTTCAAATTCATTAAGCTCATATTCTATTTTATCTTAATATTTATATAAATTCATATAAGTATTTTAATTTTCATAATTATGTTAATTTACCCATGTCTTGAATAGTCTATTATCTTTTCTTATATACCAAACACTGAATTAATTATCACAAAAATTAGATAGAATATTTAAAAAATAAAAAAACTCAAAATTCACAAAAACCAATCACATAAATTAAAACCTCACACTATTCCCCTATTATTAAATTTTTCTTGATATGTTATGCAATGAAATACGTTATTGCTCCCCAATTTTGTAAAACCCATATAAATGGTTTTTACATAATAAATTTTATCCCCCCTTTGTAAGTAATATATATAAATATAAAGAATAAGAATATGTATTTTTTTATAACACTCCCCAAATTTGACAGAAATATCCAATGAAAAAAAGGGAGAGGGAAAAATTCACAATTTATTATCCCTAAGAGGAATGAGGTAAAACATTATTCGACAAACTCAGTTTTTGAAAAAAAACCTTTGGTAATGGTTTTGTGAACACATCTTCTACTTTCTAATTTTGGAATAAATTTTATATTCAACACATTATACTAAAAAATATATTTGATAATGAGTTATTTATTATATGTGTTCTTTAGTGTTGAAAATTTAACTCTATTTATTTAATAACTTATAGAATTTATATTAATATAGCTTAGTTCATGAGGTGATTTCACATTTTCCTTGAGATATTCCAAATAAGTCCTAATCCAAAAAAATTGGGTTGTGTTTTGAGTGATAGCCTTGTATTATACTTTTTGAATTCTTAGGTTCATTGAGATTTTATTCTCATTTATCTACCTTAAAATGATTCATCCACAAAAAAACATCACCATCCGTAGACCAACTATCATCTAAATTTTTATACCAATCATCAGATATATATATATATATATATAGATACCAAATTCCATTTTTTATACCTGGACACATTTTATTTCATCCATTTTATATAAATTAGAATCATTTTAAATGAAAAGACTTTTTACCCCTTTGGAGATCTTTTAGACCTAACAGATACTATAAAAATATAAAAAATGTCTGGTCTAGAAATAGACTAGTATAGAAAACATCCAAATTTCTTATAGAATTATCATTAGACAAATTATTTCCCAAATAATTTTTTCTTATTAAGGTTCTATATTATATATAAGAAATAACAAGCTTTGAATTCACTGTTAAAAAATTATTTATATGTTCTCATGTACATTTCTCTTTAGAAAGACTGATATTATCACCCCCTTGAAAAATATGTAACCCCAAAATGTATCCCACTTCTCTAAGAATTATAATTTCAATAATATTTTTCACCTCCATGGAAAACACGTAAACAAAACATTCATTATAAATAAGATTTATAACATCATCAATATAAATAATATTAGTAAGAGATGAAAAATTTTGATTATTGATGTAGATATTACTATCATCATTTTTTTTTCAAAATATTAACTTCTTCAAACTGGTATCTATCATTGAATACCCAAATAAATTGGATTTTTTCAAACCCTAGGTATATTTTTATCTTAAAAAAATAGTACTCATAATTTTTATTAGCAAATCAACTAGGTTTCTCAATGTAAACATCCAATATAAACAAAAAAATTAGGAAGATATATTTCACATTCATTTCAAATATTATGTTTTTAGTATTTACTAAAATATCTAGAAATATTAATATAAAATCATGTCTATAAATAGGTTTTTAGGATTCATAAAATTCTATTCATTCAACATAAAAATTTTATTTTCACTCAACTCTTGATTTATTTCACACAACTTTTCACTTATCAGTCTACTTCTTTATAACTTCCACATTATCATTGTATAATTATTATATTTAGAATTTTATACCAACACCCTAATATCATTCTTCTCACTATATTATAATTCACTATTAATATCATCAACCATCATTTTATTCCCATACTATTATTGAACAAATCATAGTTTATCTTTGGAAAAAAATTATATATATATTGTTTTCCTCAATGATTTTCTAGTTTGAACATATTGTTCCTATTCGATTATGATATTTTAGACCTATAATTTCTCCCGTATTGTTTAATGAGATGAAAAAGTTTTTATATTCATCAATTTAATAGTAATTATCATCATTATAACAATACCCAACTTCGTAATTCAAATAATAATTAGAAAATTCATCATTCCTTTCAGTAAAAGAAGCATCATTATCATTTTTTGAACATTATTTATCAGGTATATTTATATTTATTAAATATTCCAATACATTAAAATAAATATTATCATCAATATTCTCTATAATTATATATTAACTATGCTATACTATTTCATTTAGAAGATAACCTAGGTTGATACCTCCAACCTAAGTCTTCTCAAGGATTCTACAATTGTTTAAATATTTTAAAAAATGTTATTTATTGTTATATATTTCATTTGGTTAAATATTTTAATTTAGTCTAGATAATAAATTATTTCAGATGTCATTGAATTGAACAATATCATTTCACCAAAAATGTTTAGAATTATTATGATATATCAACATTGTTGTAGTTATTTAAGTTAAAAAAATTTCTTTCATTATGAAAGATTTTTCTATTATGACGTATATGGTGCACTAACCAAATTGTTAATACAATGCTTCTCATGATAATAATTAAATCTTTCACTATAGTATTCCTCGTCATTTATTATCATGATATTATTCAAGGAAAAACCACACCCTTTTTTATCACTACTAAATCTTTTGAATATATTCAGAGCCTCTAATTTTGTTTCATAAATATAATTGATATTATATTATTATTGTACTAAATAATTGAAATGAATTTATGATAACTATTTCTATATTGCAACATTATTATCCCAAAAATTTATATATAGATAAGCTCGAATACATATGATGTTTTAATTCTAACATCATCTTCTTAATAATAAATTATCATCTATTTGCGACATAAACAACAAACCTAGTTTATTCCTATTTTAGTCAAAATAACATCATTGATATTAATTCCACGAAAAATATTATTCATTTTTCCCATTCCTATATATAAAATCCTTCTATTCCACAATTATTTTTATAATTTGAAACCTAATTTTCATGATTTTTCCACATCTGCAAAATGATATATATTTCCTTTTGATCACTATCAATGTATCATGACAGTTAAATATTTTTTAATCATAAATAATAACCCATATTTATAAAAAAAAGTGTCATTTCAATCATCATATTACTATGAAAAAATTAATATATTTTATTTCATCCCATCTATATTTAATGTATTGCTGGGAAAAAATTATCTTTACTATATACTTATAAATGAAAACATATTATTGTATGTGTCCTATTATTTCTAAAGGTAAATGATTTTTCATTGATTATTTCATAATATTTATAAATATTAAAATATTATTTCATTTTTATAGAATAACCAATATCCAGAATCCATGGAATTTTATTTTTTTATTAATTAAGTGAATCTTCAACCATAAAAGCTTTTTATTTCCATTTTTCATAATCATCTAAGAATTGTAATTATTAAAACTCATATTTAAATAGTTCAATAATATGTAAAGACAATCCTTATCAAAGATACCATAACCATCACATCATCAAAAAATTCCTACAGTGCATAATATATTCATATGTAACATCTCAACTATAACATTAAATGTGTTTTCTATACCACTTGAAAAGTAACCTTGAATTTGTTAAATTAATTAGGCGTGATTAAATGATTTATAATATTTTTATGTTTCATTTATAAAAAACATTTTCCACATATTAATGTGACTTATTTTTCCATTTTCAAACACAACTAAATAAACATACAAAAAGGAACTGTACATTTATCCGGTGTGGATCACAAATAAAGAAGGCCAATCCATGGCATGGTTCATATTCATTGAAGGTCATATCATATACCAGTATCAAAATTTCAATTATAATTTTTATCATGTATACATCTATGATTGAGTTTTCACTATGATGTATGTTCTAATTTTTTTCCTTCTACATGTGATAGAATAATAATATTTTTATTCATATTCCATTTACCTCTTCAATATTCTTTATATATATATATATATTTAGTGTATAATATCAAACACAATCATTGAATTATTACAAAGAATTAAAAATATTATTTCTTCAAATAGTACCATGTTTTCATCTTGAAATTTGAATCTCTAATTCAAAATTTAGTGATAAATAACATTCTATGGTGAATGTAATATTCATCCTAAAATATAATCACAACATCCATTTGGGATATTTGAATAGATTAATTATCACTTTAATGAAAAAATTATATTTTCTATTATAATATTTAATCCAAAAAATATATTTGAAATCCTTCAATAACATTATAAAGCCATTGAATCATATAGGGACATAATATTTTACATTAAGTGTTTATTTAGACATAAATCAATAAAAAATAACATTATAATTCTTATAATTGATCATTAATAAGATATTAATTTTTAATTGTTGAATACTTCATCCTAGATCAACCATAAATAAATAAATAGATATATTTATGATGAAACATTTAAATACTTATAAATTAACTTTTCCTATAAAATGAAATTTATAGAGGTGAAAATCGAATTTTTCAGGGATTTATATTAACGATAAATTTTAAAAAAAACTTATGATTTCTTCAGTTAACATTAATATTCCTCAAAATCACCTTAAGAATTCTGAAAAACAACTTACAATGTCTGAAATTCATTATATAAACTTCTAACTTCCCCTTATAAATCCTAAAATGAATGTTCAAATTTTTTAGTAACCTTTCAGGGTAAATATATAATCTATATATATTTATATTATTCTTATGCACAATTTTAGAATTATAATATTTTACATGAACCATATTATGTTTTGAATTGGCTAATGAATATAGAAAGTTTAAAAATTCATCTAACATCCTTCAGACATCATCCAAACTCTTCTAAAAAACCAAAGATCTTTTACTAAACATATTATAATTTAATTTATGTGTGTTTTAGTATGTTTTATTATTTGAAAATAAAATACCAAAAAATAATAACATTCGAAAACATTTCATCATCCTTAATAAAATTATTCTTCATGGGTTCGATAATCTCTAAAAATATAGACCTACTCTAAATCAGCTATCAATATTAACTGGTTATATACCAAAAATAGTTTTAATTGTGCATTAACATCCATGTGTCCACTTTTGAAAATGTGAAATCATTATAATTATATGATCAATTAAAAATATTATTTCATTTAATTAAATAGAAGAAAAAATTTATACATAGTGTCTAAAAATGATTATAAATTTTCTCCAATATTACACCCCAACACACATAAATAATGATCACTTTTATCCATAAACATCAATGTTATCACAAAGTAAATCATAAAATTATAATTTTAATCTTGATAATTTATTCTAAAAAGATTAAATAGTTTTACTACATTTGGCTAAATTTAAAATGAAATTCGTCTGATTTACCACAAATAAATATAATTAAATAATTTGATTCTACTATAATAATAAATTTCATAATTTAATAACAAATTGACATTAGGAATACCAATTTTTAATATGTTAATGGAAACTCACTCATCCTCTAATCTCTCCTATGATTGAGAAAATACACAATTCCCTCGTTTTAAAGCTATATTGTGAAATTAACGTATTCTAGTATGAAATAATATGCATTGTAATAAAATATTTTAATATGATGGAATCCTTATATTCATAGTGAAATAACTAAGTCATGGATACAATTTTAGATATTTGGATGAAAAATAATTTATTCAGGTGTGATTTTATCTAATCATAATCTATCTAATAATAATAACCACCCCTTGAGACTACTTGTAATATCCATATAATAAAATAATATTGGGAAGCTTAAAAATATATTTTCATTAACTCGAAATAATTTTTCTTATTTTTATACAAATTTATTTTATTTTTATTCATTATATAAATTTTCAGGAAAAACCACCCATCCATAATTGAAAACATCAAATTAAGTAACTATCCTAAATTAATCTGACAAATTCCCTTTTATATTTTACACATGAAATTAAATTATAAAATATTTCACATAAAATATATTCAATATTTTCAAGTTTGGTGTTTTCCAAAAAATATTCTCAATCAAATCCATTAATATTCTAATTAATGAATTTCCTCAAAATATGACATTTAGCTCATGACATCATTTGAATCATAGATAACATATCTCTTTTTTTATTTGAATGACATAGTTTACGTGTTTACCCATAATAGTTATACCACAAAATCATAGCCTAAAATGTCTATCTAATTTATTTAACTATGTGAGGTGTCCAAAAACAATATCTTGTAAAATAATAATATAAGTATTAAGTTAAAAAAATATTTTAAATATAGAAACTCTAAAATTTTGTTTGGAAACCATTCAACTAATTGTATGTGGGGTATTCTATCCTACCTACAAGATAAAATAGGGTCATAAAATTATATATAGAGGGAAAATTAAGGATCCATATTAAGATGAAAAATAAACGACCAAATATATAAAATAATAAATTTTAATTCCCTAGAAATTTGGATTGATCTAAATAATTTCTCTATTTATAGACATGGACCATAAATTATTTTTTAAATATTCCAAATAGGAAGTGGGGTATAGTTTAATTAAATTTTAACACCATGTGTGGGTTACTACTATACTTCTAAAAAATAAAATTCTAATGTAATGAATAGTAGGTACCATGGTGGAAACAAAAAAGTAAAATGATTGAAAATAACTTCACATCACCTCATACCCTATTTAATATGTTAGAAATTTTACCACCTCCATTATGATTTTGAATCTATTTGTGTGTTAGGAGGGTTGAAATGTACTAGTAGTTGAGTTCTCAGGTTGTTTTTAAAATTTATAGAAAATATACACATCCTTTTTTGGTTATCTAAATTCTTACTCTTATTTTTGAATGAATTAGAAAACAATAAAAAAATAAGACAATGTATTTTTGTCTCAATTATTTGGTATTTCCTCAACCTTGACCAATCACAGTCCCAAAATGGTTGTCAAAAGTTAATACCTATACTACAAATGTTCTCCTACATATACATCCTATCGAGAATATTTATATAAAAACCCCATTTTCACCATGTTAAGTTCAAAAATTTATTTTTTCCAAATATAAAATAAGATAAAATGCACCAATTAATTAATTCAATAAGATGAATTAATTCATTCATCAATTAATATATAAAGTGACACAATAATGAATTTATTATGAATTTTCCAATCATTATTTTTGATTTAATTTTTATTTTACAATTTTTATTTTTTTTATCATCCCAAAAATACAAGTAACCTTACTTATCTTTCCTAAAAAGTGATTTCAAAATATTTCGATATAAATTTTTACAATAAAATACACACTCCTTGAACTTTTAATGGGATGGAATTATATAATATTATTTATATACCAATTCATTGGATAAAATAAATATGTCTTCACATATAATTGTTTTTATATTCTTTTTTCAAGGAATGAAGTAAAATAAATTACAAATATTGGGTGGGATAAAATAGGTAGTTTTTTTAAGTGGTCTCTATGTTATTTTGACCACTATGAACATAATTTCATCTTGAGATATAATATATTTAGGGGAGATGGAATTAAAAAGACATAATCTTACACACTGACCATGCTCTTTAGTTAGAACCCAAAATTTTATTCCTTAAATTACATTCCTGACACATAATAAGTACATCATAATAATTCCACATTCCCCCATATGGCTTCCTTTCAAAAATCTACTAGGTGAATAATGTTCGAAATCATGGTAGTGTTATGTTGTAACACTATCCAACATTTTTGTCTTTTGTTTGTGGCCTCTCAAAAAACAATATATTTACCAATATTTTATGGGATAATCCTAGTGAATTACACTATATTGAACTAAAATAACATTAATGGAGTCCTATGATTATCCACTCAATGGTCAATTTTGTGGGAAGTACATAAAAGTAATTCAAATAAACAAAATTATCACTCACAGTAAGAAAAATAAAAATTAAAGATAATTCAAGTGAAAATGTTATCTCACTTATAACAACATCATTTATCCAAAGAATATGAATATATCACTTTTTGTACAATTTGTATTTTTTCAATTGATGTTATTGATTTTCAATGGTATTAAATGAAATTGGAATATTTCATAGACATCAATTTGATAAAGATGTTATAAATGAATAAGTAAATGGAAGGGAAGTATTAATTATAACAATGATCGATATCAAATTCAATATTTCTTGGACAAATAGACTTCGAGGAAGGGACTACATTATTATTATCTTATGAATGTTCTATTTGAGACTTTGAGTTTATTATTTTTGTTTTTATTTGGTTGTTCCTACTTTATAGAATTTTTCACACTAAGTGTTGTTACATTACCTGACATCTAAAACAATGAAGATGATTTGGATTTCATTGGAATTGATATTCCAAATTGATATATGGAATTGAGAAATGTACATATAGTCTGTGTATTATTAAATAAGGATTTATTTTATACCCCTATAGAAATTGTTGATGTCACGACCCCCTCCCCACAAAGTGTACCCCTCCTGGTCCGGTAATGTGAGAAGGGAGATAATGACCCCCGAGTCCTGCCTCCAGTAGGCCCCGCGTTGGCGACTAGCACCGAGGGTATAATAAATATACAAATGGGAGGCATTACCCTCTAAGAGAACATATGCAGAAAAGAGAAAGATAGAATAGACTCCAATCAACTCCAACTCAGAACTGAGATATAAAAGAAATCCAAGTACATGTATGAAATGTCATGCAAAAGTAATACAACTGAAAGGGGAAACTAAAAGCACCCAAAAGAAAGTAAAACGGCAGTGAACACAAGCCCGAACAGCTCCTCCTCCAACTGCAAGCTAGTAGTAACAAGCTTGATCTCCAACCTGCTCCAAGTGACCTGAAAAAATAGTTTATATGTACATAGGGTGAGTATAACAGTATACTCAGTAGGATCCTCCCCAAGCCTCTCGTGCAAAAGTAAAGAATGCATGCTAAATCCCAGTGAACCATAAGTGAAACTAACTCGTCACCTAAACAGGTATACTAAGTTCCAAACCTCACCATGGCTACTCTCACCAAGTAATGCTTACAAGAATATAGAATATAGTAAAGAATATAAAGGGTACCCCGCTACTACTTCCCCACTGGTTTGCCTCTTTGCCCCAATGACATACGTCCTGTGCATCTCTCTCCAAAGGCTTGCCCACAGACACCTGGGCTAAGCTCCACAATCTGCACCTCGTGCACCACATAGGCTTGCCCGCAGACACCTGGGCGAAGCACCACACCATCCTCAGAACCAAAAGTAACCAGGTTGTTTCCGGGATCCACCACAGCCCGCATAACGTGTATCATACGTCGGTTATAATACCTCAAGACATTACATCCCCTACTCCGAGTAAGTATCCTCAAGCCATCATAGCCTATACAAATTACACCTATAGTAGTCCATAGGATAATATATCCAGAATATATGTGTGTGTGAATAACCACAATCCATTATAGCCCTCTACACACATATATGGGTAACTAACCGATGTGCCTTATGGCACAAGTATCTTCCAAGAGAAGAGAGCGGGTCCAAATGGGGTAGTCAGCCATTCAACCTCCCATCAGAATGTTGGGGAAAACACCCCCCCCCAGGGCTCAGAATCCCCGTGGTGTCAGTTTCCTTTACCGACAAGGTGGAGTAGCGTATAGAAACACAAAAATTACAGAATATATATGTAACTCACATCCACACTATGGGCATTACCTAGTCTTAGATACAACTGCAGCTAACGTCTCTCAGACTCCAGGCTACTACTTCAAAGACTAGGTATCCTATAAGAACACAAACATTTGAAGAGCTTTATTAGATTACACCATTCTCATTTTATCAGTTCCATTGTACGTTAACTTAATTCTTTAAACATTAATGAAGAATGAAACATTCCACATTAAACTGAATTGGCATCAAATTCAAAAACAACTTCTCCTTTTATGATTCACATCACCTTTAAATTCCAGTATCTCCATCCCCGTGGATTTTCACCATTTAATCAAAAATTCATTATAGAGTTACTTACCCACATTCCCAGGAATTCTAGAAAAGCATCCTATGCTACTAAACACAAAGGAGGCTCAACACGGTGAGTAGATATACTACCCGTCGAGTTTTTGCCGCCTATAGAAAGAGAACAGACCCATTTTCCCTCGAGAGGCTAAACACGGAAAGCACATGGCATACCCCGCGCGTCTTCGCCTCCTTTGAAAGAAGGGTAGTGAGACCAGCTGCCTTGAGCAGTGGGGAAAAGCAAAGCAGATTAATATTCAATGAAAACCACAAGCATCCAGCAACTGCATCCATCCCATTCCATCACCCCTAGTGTCCTCCCCGACACCCACATGCATAACTGAGGCATATCGCCACTCTAGGCGTCATCCACTGCCATAACCACAGGGCCTCCATGCCTCCAAATAACACAACGGCCATCCAGGCTCACATCACAACACAAGCAGAATAAAAACAACTATCACAACCATGGGCTCTTAACCCTTTAGCATACAATAGGGTAACTCAGAACCCCTTTAGATATTCAAACATAATCTGTTCTTTAATCCATATTGAATTGGCAGATTTGTTATTCGTATGTTCCAATCACGGATACCTAATCAGCAAGCTATCAAAATTAAATAATCATGCTTCCTTCCCAAATTTGATTATCCTCAAATTAGAACAACTACAACAATGGATGTAACCAGATTAATTTACATGCCTCTTTATCATTATCCAATTAATTAACAATTAATTCCGGCTTTACGTTCATTATCAATTTCTATCATGAACGAACAACAAATCAAAGAAAACATATATATCACTATATCTAGGAAAACATGAGGCAAACCATTATCACGGTATAAAGCAACAACATGAGATCAACCAATTCTTTTAATCTGGTTCAAGTATTTAATTAGGTAAATTTCATTGTGATCCAAAGGGATAAATCATGTTAATTCTACGATTGCACATATACAATTAGAGAAGCCATGAATGCCCTACCTCAAACAGTTCCTCACGTTCTTTATCCACACAACAGGTCACGATCCTCCCCTCACGACAACTGCATCCACCAGAGGATGCTGTGGTACGACAGTACCAACCAACCCCAAGAAAACCCATTATAATCTTGGAAATTACATGGTATACTTATGGAAAGGAGGATAGGAGTACTGAAATTTGATCGACACGACTCGGTTGCATCCAAAACAGAGCAGAACCAATCATAGGAGTAAAGATTGATTGTGAAACTCCTACGGAAAGGATTGAAAGGTTCTAGTGCCTCCTAGTTGAGAACAAAGGGAAAGAACAAGGGATAATGATATCTCGTCCCTTTTTGAAGATTTAATGGGGCGACAGTTTAAGATCCGGTTAATTCTCCATTAAAAACGGATCGCATTAACCCACGCATTTTGACCAAGTAAATACATCCTGGCCTTAGGAATAATTAATATAGGATTTATGGAATTTTAAACGGACTTAAGAGCACTTAAAATAAGTATTTAAATGTATTTTACGTCAAAGGAAACGTCAAAAGGGGAAAAACTGTAGGAATCTGGAAACATTTTTCACATACTCAAAATTTGGAAAAGGAAAGAATCGGTAGCTCTTAGAATTCTGGAAACATTGTTCAAACGTGAAATTTGGCAAAGGAAGGAATCAGTAGCTCTTAGGATTCTGGATACACTGTTCACAGAACTAGAAATTTGGCAAAGTGTTAGCCGAGCTACTGCTAGACTGCAGCTACCAGTAGACCGAGCTACCGGTAGGCACCTGCTACCGGTGGACCGAGCTATCGGTGGACCGAGCTACCGGTAGGCAGCGTCTACCGGTAGACCGAGCGACCGGTAGGCAGCGGCTAGGGGATAAGTCACCTTGACCTCCCAGAACACCTCCAACACCACATTTTCACAAAGTAGTGGACCAGAGAGGTCCGAGCCATTACATTAGATACCTCTCAAAACATTCTCGTCCTCGAGAATTAAAACCAACTCAGAGGAAAAGAGGGGTCTGAACAACCACCCCATAAGATACCTCTCAGGGGAAAACCACCATGAGTTGTTCATAAGCTGGAACAAAACTACGACATCCGAGAATATGGAAACAAACAATCCATATCCAAACAATTCAATCATAACATCACACAAAAGGTACATAAATAAAACATGAAAGGTCTAACCATCAAGGAAACATCATTAAATGAAAAGTGTTAAACATTAAACAACTCTGGGTACTGAGCATGTATCTGTGACTCACGCACCCATGTACTCTCCTCCATGCCACTGTGTCTCCACAAGACATGAACTAAGGGGATAGAACGCCCACGTAACACCTTCTCCTTGCGGTATTGGATCTCCACAGGTCGCTCCTCGAAGGTTGCATCATCATCAATATCGATCTCTCCCCAATCGATAACATGAGATTCATCATGAAGGTAATGATGGAGCTGTGATACATGGAAAACATCATGTATCTGACTCATCTGAGGGGGAAGTGCTACTCGATATGACACATCTCCAACACAAGCCAACACCTCGATGGGCCCAATAAACCGGGGAGAAAGCTTACTTCGATGACAAAACCTCTGCTGCCCATGGCGGGGAGTCACCTTCAGAAACACATGATCCCCAACATTAAACTCTAAGGGTCTCCTTCTTTGATCAGCATATGATTTCTGACGATCTTGTGCTATCTTTATCCTCTCACGAATCACTTGAACCATCTCTGTTGTATTCTGCACTAGTTCTGGCCTGAGAATTGCTGACTCTTTGACCCCAGTCCAGCACAACGGAGAATGGCATGGCCGACCATTCAAGGCTTCAAACGGATCCGTACCGATGGAAGAGTGAAAACTATTATTGTAAGCGAACTCTACCAAGGGTAAGTGTTTTGTCCATGAACCTCCAAAATCAAGAACACAAGAGTGAAACATCTCTTCAAGAGTCTGGACGGTTCGCTCTGTCTGACCATCCGTTTGAGGATGAAAAGTAGTTCTAAGGCACAGTTGAGAGCCAAAAGCATGCTGGAGACCTCCCCACACCCTGGAGGTAAAACGAGGATCATGATCAGAAATGATTGTCCTAGGTACTCCATGGAGTCTCACCACTTCCTCTAGATACTTCCTCGACAAAACCTCCACTGAGCTCGACTCCTTGATCGCTATGAAGTTGGCCGACTTTGTTAAATGATCCACTACCACCCATATAGAATCAAGTCCTCCCGGAGCTCTAGGTAAACCTGTAACAAAGTCCATCGAGATGTCCTCCCACTTCCACTGAGGAATCTCTATGTGCTGGAGAAGACCACCAGGAAAATGGTGTTCGGACTTCACCTTCTGGACGACTAAACATCGAGACACACACTCAGCAACCGTACGTTTCAGCCCAGGCCACCAAGACTGACTCCTCAAGGATCGGTACATCATTGTCACACCAGGATGTACTGCCAACGGTGAACAATGGAACTCTCGGAGAACCGTCTCACGCATCGCCAAGGGGACAAAAAGCCTGCCATGATACAACACTCGGTGTTGTTCATCCTCCGACCAACCATCAGGGGGCTCACCACAAACAACTCTCTCTCTCCAGACTTCCACATCTAGATCACCCAACTGAGACTCTTCAACCTTCTACATCAGGGATGACTGCACCGTCATCTGGAAAAGACAACATCTACCCCCAACTTCTCCCATATCAAGATGCAAAGCTGATAGCTCTCCCATCACTCTCCAAAAATCACCAGATTCACACACAACATCATTACGTGTCTTTCGGCTTAGTGCGTCAGCTACAACATTCCCTTTTCCAGGTGTATATGATATTTCAAAGTCGTATTCCTGCAAGAACTCCATCCACCGACAATGCCTCAAGTTCAAGTCACATTGGGAGAAAACATACCTCAAACTCTTATGATTGGTGAAAACCACGAAGTGCTCGCCAATGAGGTAATGTCTCCACAACTTTAGTGAAAACACCACGGATGCCAACTCAAGATCATGGGTGGCATAATTGCATTCATGGGGACGCAACTGCCGAGACCCATAAGAAACAAATGACCTCTGCTGCATGAGAACAAAACCTAGCCCTAGATGTGAAGCATCACATGAAACATCAAACTGGACTCCCTCCGCAGGAAGACAAAGGACTGGAGCACTTACCAACTTCTCCTTTAGATACTCGAAAGCTGTCTGACACTGATCAGTCCATATGAATGCTTGATCCTTCCTGGTCAAAGCTATCAGAGGAGTCGCAACTCAGGAGAAATTGGCTACAAACCTCCTATAATAGCCTACGAGACCAAGGAAAGTTCGCACCTATGACACGGTCTTGGGGGCCGCCCAAGACACTACTACTTCTATCTTCGATGGATCCACAGATACTCCCTGTTGGGACACAACATTCCCTAAGAAACAAACTTCAAGATCCCAGAACATACACTTGGACAACTTCCCAAACAACTGATGTTGGAGAAGAACTCCCAAAACGGCTCGTAGATGCTCTGCATGCTCTTCTTCAGATGTGGAGTATACAAGGATGTCATCGATGAAAACCACAAGAAACTTTTCAAGGAATTCACAGAACACAGCATTCATCAACCCCATGAAAACAACTGGATCATTCGTCACGCCGAATGGCATTACAACAAACTCATAATGCCCATGACGACAACAGAAAGTAGTCTTTGGGAGATCCTTATCCTTTACACGCATTTGGTGATATCCTGACCACAAGTCGATCTTTGAGAACCAACTTGCACCCTTCAGTTGATCGAATAAGTCATCAATCCGTGGGAGAGGATAGTGGTTCTTTATTGTCACATTGTTTAATCGATGATAATCGACGCACAACCGCAAACTGCCATCAGCCTTTTTCACAAACAAAACTGGTGCACCCCAAGGTGACACACTTGGCCGAACAAAACGACACTGCAACAGACCATCAAGCTGAATACGTAGCTCTCGTAACTCAGAAGGGGATATCCTATATAGAGACATAGAGATAGGGGATGCTCCTGGCTGTAGCTCGATCCCAAACTCGATCTCTTATCGAGTGGGTAAGGATACAACCACTCCTGGAAAGACGTTAGGGTACTCCTCTATGACCCTAGGAAACGCCAACTTTTGAACCTCTGAAGAACTCAGCATCATCCCAGCCATCATGGATGATAAGGATGAAACTCGTCTATGACCCATCTGAGGATATCTCTCACCAACAAACACCACTTTCTCTCCATCTACATCAAGGAAAATGACCTTCTTCCTGTAGCAATCCACAACAGCCTGCACCGAATACAACCAATCCATGCCGAGTATGACATCATATGGTTGTATTCATAAACATAGGAAATCTTCCAAAGAGCGGTGTTCCACCAACACTAGCTCACAGTCTCTACATACTTCAAACAAGTCAGCTCGACCTCCAACTGGCGTAGTCAATGCCAAGGGCACTAGAAGCCTCTCTACCTCAAGTCCCAAAGCATGGAAAAGGGTAGGTGATATGAAGGAGTGTGTTGATCCTAAATCAAACAAGGCATACACCAATGTAGAAAACAAGCAAAGGGTACATCGAACGACATCTGGTTCTCCTAAGGCTTGCAACGCTAGAGCATGAAGCTGACCACGACCTCCTCCACGGCCTCTATGACCCTAATAATGACCACCACCACTGCCTCTCTCTTATCTCTGAGGACGGGGAGCGTCATGGGGATATCCTCTACCTGTTCCATCTACCCTCTAGTGATCTAAAGCTAGTGCAACCTGCTGCTGTTGCCTCGTATGGAACTGCCTCAGCGGAGGAACCTGGAGTGGAGCGCCCGGTGCACGATGAATGCTCTGAAAAGTCGGGCACTCCTACTGCTGATGACCACGACCACAACAAGAAAATCAAGCACCTGATCCCTTGGCATAGGCCTGAGAGTTGCTGCCTCTAGAGAAACGAGATGGGAAGGGCTGAGAACTACCCCCAGGTGAACGAAAACTCTTCTGTCCTGAAAACCAGGAACCCCGGACCACAGCTCTGCTTTGTGAGGAATCATGACGATTCCCATCTTGTGACGATCCAGTCCTGGCCCAAGTCCTCACAACAACCTCTTCCCTCACCAGCACCTCAAGATATGTCTTCATCATAAATGGGGTGACCTGGCGCTGGATCTCTGGATGCAAAGCCTCCTCGAAATGCCTCGCCCTGGACTCATCATCTGGTAACAGGTCTGAAGCATATCGTAGAAGGTTCCTGAAACGGATTCCAAACTCTCGAACACTGGAGCTACCCTATCGAAGGGTGAGAAGCTCCTGGCGACTGGACACCTTCGCAATCGACGAAAGAAACTCGTCTCTAAACCTGTCTTGAAACTCCTCCCATGAGATTGCTAACTCCTCACGATCACCGAGGAACAAGAACCACCACTGCCTCGCTGCTCCACGCAGCATCGTCACAACCAAGGACACCCAGTGTTCCTTCCGAGCACGAATCGAACTGAAACCTATCTCGATCTCCTCCAACCAGTCATTTGTGACTACATCTGAAACGGAGCCCTCGTACTTCTTTAGACTCTGGCGCTGAAACTCTGGAAGTGTCTTTCTCTAAGTGTCATCTTCGTCAACCTCTACTCAGCGGTGATCTGCTGGAATAGCCTGCTGGGCATCTTCTGCGAAAACCTGACGAGGACTTCGACCTGGAGCCAAACCTGTAAAATAACAACTGTTAGAACTCCGAAGCCAGGCATATGGAAGACTCACATTAATTAATTAATTGTTTTGTTTTATTAATTTTAGGTTACATATCCCAAGGTCTACCCATTCAAACACAGGCGCAAAGAATAATGATTCATGATCCTTTCCTAGGTCTCTACCCTGCAACCAGTATCACTTTGTTTAGTAGCCATCGTAAACTTAAAGGTATGTGCAACAGATCATAGGGGGCCCTGAATGCCTATGTCTCTGCCGGTCTCCAGTGTTTACCCCACTCGCTAAACCTGAATGACACCGTTGCCCGACCACCCCCATGCATCCTCACCTGTGCCTAACTCCAAACTCCATCCTATCCCTCAACCATACCTCTGATACCACTCTGTCACGACCCCCTCCCCACAAAGTGTACCCCTCCTGGGCCGGTATTGTGAGAAGGGAGAAAATGACCCCTAAGTCCCGCCTCCAGTAGGCCCCGGGTTGGCGACTAGCACCGAGGGTATAATAAACATACAAATTAGAGGCATTAACCTCTAAGAGAACACATGGAGAATAGAGAGAGATAGAATAGACTCCAATCAACTCCAACTCAGAACTGAGAAATAAAAGAAATCCAAGTACATGTATGAAATGTCATGCAAAAGTACTACAAATGAAAGGGGAAACTAAAAGTACCCAAATGAAAGTAAAACGGAAGCGACCACAAGCCCGAACAGCTCCTCCTCCAACCGCAAGCTAGTAGTAACCAACTTGATCTCCAACCTGCTCCAAGTGACCTGAAAAACAGTTTATATGTACATAGGGTGAGTATAACGGTATACTCAGTAGGATCCTCCCCATGCCTCTCGTGCAAAAGTAATGAAAGCATGCTAAAGCCCAGTGAACCATAAGTGAAACTAACTCGTCATCTAAACAGGTATACTAAGTCCCCAACCCCACCATGGCCACTCTCACCAAGTAATGCATACAAGAATATAGCATATAGTAAAGAATATCAAGTGTACCCCGCTACTACTTCCCCACTGGTTTTCCGCTTTTCCCCAACAACATACGTCCTGTGCAGCTCTCTCCAAAGGCTTGCCCGCAGACACCTGGGCTATGCTTCACAATCTGCAGCTCGTGCACCACATAGGCTTGCCCGCAGACACCTGGGTGAAGCACCACACCGTCCTCACAACCAAAAGTAACCAGGTAGTTTTCAGGAGCCACCACAGCCCGCATAACGTATATCATACGTCGGGTATAATACCTCAAGCCATTACAGCCCATACTCCGAGTAAGGATCCTCAAGCCATCATAGCCTATACACATTACACCTATAGTAGTCCATAGGATACTATATCCAGAATATATGTGTGTGAATAACCACAAGACATTACAACCCTCTACACACATATATGGGCTAACTAACCGCTGTTCCTTATGGCACAAGTATCTACCAAGAGAAGAGAGCGGGGCCAAAGGGGGTAGTCAGCCATTCAACCTCCCATCAGAATGTTGGGGAAAACACCCCCCAGGGTTCAGAATCCCCGGGGTGTCAGTTTCCCTAACCGAAAGGGCGGAGTAGCGTATAGAAACACAAAAAGTACAGAATATATATGTAACACACATCCACACTATGGGCATTACCTAGTCTTAGATACAACTACAGCTAACATCTCTTAGACTCTAGGATGCTACTTCAAAGACTAGGTATCCTATTAGCACACAAACATTTGAAGAGATTTATTAGATTACTCCATTCTTATTTTATCAGTTCCACTGTACGTTAATTTAATTATTTAAACATTAATTAAGAATGAACAATTCCACATTAAACTGAATTAGCATCACATTCAAAAACAACTTCTCCTTTTAAGATTCACATCACCTTTAAATTCCAGTATCTCCATCCCCGTGGATTTTCACCATTTAATCAAACATTCATTATAGAGTTACTTTCCCACATTCCCAGGCATTCTAGAAAAGCATCATATGCTACTAAACAGAAAGGAGGCTCTACACGGTGAGTAGATATACTACCTGTCGAGTCTTTACCACCTATAGAAAGAGCACATACCCATTTTCCCTCAAGAGGCTAAACACAGAAAGCACGTGGCATACCCCGCGCATCTTCGCCTCCTTCGGAAGAAGGGTAGCGAGACCAGCTGCCTTGAGTAGTGGGGAAAAGCAAATTAGATTAACATTTAAAGAAAACCACAAGCATCTAGCAACTGTATCCATCCTATTCCATCACCCCTGGTGTCCTCCCTGACACCCACATGCATAACTGATGCATATCGCCACTCTAGGCGTCATCCACTGCAATTAACCCAAGGCCTCCACGCCTCCACATATCACAACAGCCATCTAGGCTCACATCACAGCACAAGCAGCAGAAAAACAACAATCACAACCATGGGCTCTTGACCCCTTAGCAAACAAGTGGGTAACTCAGAACCCATTTAGAAATTCCCACATAATTTGTTCTTTAATCCATATTGAATTGGCAGTTTTTTTATTTGTAGGTTCCAATCACGGATACCTAATCAGCAAGCTATCACAATTAAATAACCATGATTTCTTCCCTAATTTGATTATCCTCAAATTAGAACAACTACAATAATGACAATAACTAGATTAATTTACATGCCTCTTTATCTTTAGACAATTAATTAACAATTAATTCCGGCTTTACATTCATTATCAATTTCTATCATGAATGAACAAAAAATCAAAGAAAACATAGATATCACTATATCTAGGAAAACATGAGGCAAACCGTTATCACGGTATAAAGCAACAACATGCGATCAACCAATTCTTTTAATCCGGTTCAAGTATTTAATTAGGTCAATTTAATTGTGATCCAAAGAGATAAATCATGCTAATTCTACGATTACACATATAAAATTAGAGAAGACATGAATCCCCTACCTCAAACAGTTCCTCATGTTCTTTATCCACACAACAGGTCACGATCCTCCCCTCGTGACCACTGCATCCACCAGAGAATGTTGCGGTACGACAGTACCAACCAACCCCAAGAAAACCCATTAGAATCTTGGAAATTACATGGTATAATTATGGAAAAGAGGATAGGAGTATCGAAGATTGATCGACACGGCTCGGATGCATCCAAAATAGAGCAGAACCAATCCTAGGAGTAAAGTTTGATTTTGAAACTCCTACAGAATGTATTGAAAGGTTCTAGTGAATCTTAGTTGAGAACAAAGGGAAAGAACAAGGGAGAATGATATCTCGTCCCTTTTTGAAGATTTAATGGGGCGACAGTTTAAGATCCGGTTAATTCTACATTAAAAACGGATCGCATTAACCCACGCGGTTTGACCAAATAAATACATCCTGGCCTTAGGAATTATTAATATAGGATTTATGGCATTTTAAACGGCCTTAAGATCCCTTAAAATAAGGCTTTAAATGTATTTTACGTCAAAGGAAACGTCAAAAGGGGAAAAACTGTAGGAATCTGGAAACACTGTTCACATACTCAAAATTTGGCAAAGGAAAGAATAAGTAGCTCTTAGAATTCTGGAAACACTGTTCAAACGTGAAATTTGGAAAAGGAAGGAATCGGTAGCTCTTAGGATTCTGGAAACACTGTTCAAACGTGAAATTTGGCAAAGGAATCGGTAGCTCTTAGGATTCTGGAATCACTTTTCACAGAACTAGAAATTTGGAAAAGTGTTAACTGAGCTACTGCTAGACTGTGGCTACCGGTAGACCGAGCTACCAGTAGATAGCGGTTACTGGTAGACCGAGCTACCAGTAGGCAGCGGTTACCAGTGGACCGAGCTACCGGTAGGTAGTGGCTACCAGTAGACCGAGCTACCGGTAGGCAGCAGCTAGGGGATAAGTCACCTTGACCTCCCGGAACACCTCCAACACCACATTTTCACAAAGTAGTGGACCGGAGAGGTCCGGGCCATTACAGGTGATAATGAAAATAATTATTTTTATGAAGAGAATTTTTATAGGATTATAGGAAGAATATTATATATGTCCATCAGGATTATTGAAAACATATATATTCATGTTATGTTACCTGAATATTGTTTTGAGGATTTTTTGTTGACTTTTCACTATACTATTTTTTTTTACTATGTATTATGTATGAGGCCTTACTGAAAAACTATGGATAACCACAACACATTGATTCCAACTCAACCGCCTATAAGGAGAAATGATCTCCTGATATAGGATTCAACATTCACATTTTAAACCATAGTGGAAGTTTTGTGGAATTATATAATGAATATTTACATTCATGGGTGATGATATAACATGCATGATGGCTTTGGACTATGCAATATGGTGGTGTGACCCATGTTTTCATGTTGTGTGGAATGTATGAAGTGTTTCCCTAGTGCCATGGATCAAAGTGATAGTGGAACAAGCTAAATTAATAAGCATTTATCAATTGAGTGTAATGTAGATGTGGGATGAATTAGAAAAAACATCGTTCTTCCATGTTTAAAAACGTAAGTATAAAACACCAACCATCATATGAAATAAGAATGGACCATCCGATTGAGAGAGAACCTCTCTTTCTAAATCATGTTTATTGAGATTTCTAGTACTATGTAGTCTTTAAATATTGAGGCTTATATCTTTCTGAAACCCTATAATGATATATATACAGATTATATGATCCCATTAATTACTATTCACATATTAAATGATCCTCATGCAAGGATTGGTTTCAAGAATCTACATCATCCATTTACAATGTAATGACTCTTTAGGGTTATCATGAATCTGATATGATTGGAGGTGTTCAATATTTACAAGGATCATTTTTTCTTCATAATTTCCATGTAATACACTCACTAATATGAGAATCCATTTATGAAGGAAGTGAAACCATGATATTTATTTTCAATTAATAAATAACACAATATGGAAATATTGGAAAACAATATGATCAACAAGAATATATATATCAGCACTGAATCATTATAAAATTTGGTTTTAAAATTAAATAAATACATGAGTAATATGTGGAGACTCATTTATATATTCATATATATATAATCCCTTATGAAAAAAAATATTGATTTTACTCAGGATTATTCAAGAGCTCCCATTTTGGTGAAAATCGATCTTTTAAAATATCCCTTTTACTCAGTGAATGAATAAAAAATGAGATACTTCATGGGTGAGTGAAGTGGGTGTTCCACAATAATCAATAGAGTGATTAAGTACCGCAATTTTACATATGTAAAGAATCAGAGACCTAGAATCTCGACTGATGATATCACACAGTCGACATGTTTTCACGAAGAACTCGTACTGTGAACCAATTCATGATTATTATTCTCCGATTATGAAATGTGAGGAAGAAATATATATGGATTCAATTTATTTACATGAATATAGTATTATCTCATTTTTACCCCTAATTTGGGTGTATAAAAAATGACATTCTTGTAATAATTCATAGAAAATAGATCATATAATAATATTATAGTACTAGGATATATTAATATGAAAATCCATTCGTCAAGATTACATGCCTGTAGGAAGAATTATTTGGTGCATTTTCACCTTTTAGAAGATAAAAATGAAGTATTTCACCTGAGTCAATAAATATAAAAATTTACTGTATGTATATACTTATGTTTGCAATGATAAAGTAATATGTACATGTATTATTTCTTGGAAATGTGAATGCTCATGAACACATTAATGAAAAAACATTCATGATATAATAAATAGTATATATAGATTATAAAATAATAATACAAATAAATGATGGTGTTTGGGATCCACAAATCACAAACCACATATTACATGGATTAGGTTCATATGATCTAATTAGGTTGTTAATTAAAAAAATATTATGTCTATGAAAACGTGTTATTTTATAAAATAACATGGAATGTTGTATAAAAATTTACTTACACAGATAAAAAATTTAAGATTGTATACAATAATATCTAGAAGTACTTTCTAGAAAAGAATGAAATATGATACTATTACACTAGTGAAAATTATTTTATGTCAATTATTTAATGAAGAAAAATAGAGTGGTTGAAATATATTTATGTATCTAAAACACAATTAATTAGGATTATATTGATCTAATATTTTATAATTTGAATATTCACAAAAGTGGAGAAGGAAGAAGAAATATATAGACCATCATTTATTATTATTCAATGAATAATAATAAGATATACGTTCCTACTATTATGTACATGAAATGTGAATAAAAAGTGAGTGGAATCAAAAAATAGAATTTTGAAATAAATTATAATTATCAATTGGTGGAAGTCATTCTTGGGGATACAATGAAAATAAATAGGTGAATAATTTCATAATAGAAAGTATAATGAACCAACTCAGAGATGTAAAATAAGAAATGTTACTTAACTATTGTGATATACAAGTAAAATGATATTCCTCTCTAACTATAAACACAATTAATTGAATATTGTGTACTGTTTGTCCTGTATTATATTATTGATAAAATATTTCAAGGACAAATTTTTTTTTCCTGACCACAAAACAATGTTTTGATAGCACCACCCTTTAACAATGTTAAAAAATGATAAAGGGGTGTGGGGATTTTATTAGCACTAAAAAATCCCTGATAAAGGGTCCATTTAATAGTGATTTTCTTAGTGCTAGTAATAGTTCCATTTATCATCACCTGTATTGTGCTGATAAAGGCCCCCTTTATCAGTGCTTTTTTAGCGCTGTTAAAGAGGACCCCTTTATCAACACTTTTTTAGTAGCGCTGATAAAGAGAGGGATTTATATTTTTTTCCTAGAGCTCATAAATATATAAAAATCATGAAAAACAATATATTGTTATATATGTATATTTATATTGATATAAATATAAAATATATTTTTTAAATATGTTTCAGATTAACATAAATATACAATTATATTTAATATATAAGAAATTTTGTTAAAATGACATTAATATATCTCAATAATTATTATTAATTAATAATTTTCTAATTATCATCGATTAATAATCATTTAACAACAATTTGAAGCCACATAAAATCAAATAATTTGTAAAAGATCTAATATAAGTTGAAAATATGTCTAAAATTTGAAATGACCATAACATTTTATTCAGGTGTCTGTTTGATCTCTACAACATATCAAACCTACGTCTATGACGAATGCTATGTGCTAGTGACTGATGTAAACCTAATGTCACAATTTTTTTGGCCAAAAAGGTCCAGAAGGCCTCTAAAATTGAGTTTGTAGTCGGGATACCATGATTGTTTAACATTAAAATAGGTATAACATTTGATATGGAATCCCTCTATGCCGGTACCACATATCAAATCGAATATCGCTTTATTTTCATAGATTTGAATAGTTTTGGAGCTGAAATGGACTTATAGATTAGAAGTTATGGTCGTTTTAACATTCAATCACTTTTCAGATACTCGTATATATAGATATATTTATTCATAAATATGTGTGTGTGTTTGTCAATCTATGTGTGTGGGTGTGTATATTATATATATAAGTATGAATGTATTTATTTATTTATAAACAATCCTAAAAAATTATTTGACAAATTTATTTAAAACTAATCATTTAAATATATATTAATGTACAAATAAATATACGAATAAAAATTTATAACAGAAAAAATATATATAAATATATTTAAATATATAATAATATACGAATAATTAAATATATATATATATATATTCATATATTAATATATGAATTAACAAATATGTATTGATATAACAAACATATTTATAATCATATGAATCTATATTAATATATGAATATATAATAATATATATAAATAAATATTAATATATTTTAATATAATAATTATTATATATATATATATATATTAATATTTGAATAAATATATATGTAATAATATATGTAAATATATTTATATTAATATGAATCTATATTAGTATATGAATAAATATAACTATATATATCATTAAATGCAGAAAAAATAAAATGGCTTAGTGGTAAAGCTGTAGGCGAGCACGGGGGGGGGGGGGGTTGTGGGTTCGAGTT
This sequence comes from Viscum album, assembly GCA_963277665.1. NCBI lineage: Eukaryota > Viridiplantae > Streptophyta > Magnoliopsida > Santalales > Viscaceae > Viscum > Viscum album. The sequence continues at coordinate 561,314,736 of OY728138.1, forward strand.
CTTGTGGATGAAATGACGAGCTTCCAAGTGGGAGGGGGTTGCACGGGAAAGGGAAGCATACGGGGTTGGAAGGAGGGGGTCTGCCTAGTGCTGATAAGAGGGGGGTCAAGTGATGTTAAAAGAACCCCCCAACATTGTATATTATTTTTAACTTTTTATTTTTTTGACTTTTATCAGCACTGAAAAAAGAGCTCATAAAATGGATATTTATTAGCGCAAAAAATGTAGATAAATGACCTTTTTATCAGCACTTTTTTAGCACTAATAAATGACTCTTTTATCAGTGCTTTTTTAGCCCTAATAAATGGGGCCATTATCTGTGCTTTTCAGAGCACTGATAAAAGGGACACACTTTATCATCACCTAAATTAATAGTTATTTTCTAGTGCTGTTAATTCCCTTTTCTAGCGCGAATAAAGGCTATATTTTCAGTAGTGTATTATTAGTGAAAATTTTTATATTATAATAAGAGTCCTTTTCAAAATTTCATATACATGCATACGATATGAAAAGGTAAGTTAGATATTTAAGATTATAATTGTTCTTAGATATAAAAGTGATAAAATTTATTACTGGTAAAACAGTTAAAAACCATAACTCACCCTATAAACGTGTTTAGTATATCCTAAATTGAACCTCTTAATTAGTATTAAAGCATAGGTACTCCATTAATGGATTATCAATATTTAATTTTTTCACTTTTAAGGATTGGTTTATCCTTCATTAATTAACCATGATGTGTAGTTTTTAAGAAGATTTATTTATCTCAAATTTTACATATTTATCTTACAAGAATTTTATGATTAAGATAAATATATAGAAATGTTGTCTGAAGAAGATACCCACATTATCAAAATATGTTGACGTATAATTTTATCAATGCCTAATCAGTAGTTATGGGATATCATGCATCCAAAGTAATGAGTAGGTGGACAAATTTTCCTCAAGGGATGAATAAAACATTAATACATAAAGTAAATAAAAAATGGTATGAGATCATGAGGTTTCTAAAAATTATAGTAAAAAATTTCATTAAAATGAATATTCAATAACGATTGGTGATAATGATAAATAAAAATGCGGGATTTATCATTTTATTGTTTAATAGATATTATACACTTCATCTTAGTTGAACTATCATATATTTTTGTGGAGCATTTCAATCTATGAAAGAATAAATCACCATATTGGAAGAGAAAGAAAATAATTTTGAGAAGTATTTACAAAGAGAAAATTATATAATTTTTAAATATCTACATAATGGTTAGTGCCTTTGAATAAACAAATATATAAATTGATATAAATTCATCAAAATAATTCCATGATGTTTTTCAGAGAGAGGGATTACAGAAAGATCTGATGAAAGTATATATGAGCATGAAGATAAATTGCAAAACAAAATTGATGTATGGGATTTAAAATTGGAATAAAAAATCAATAGGATCAATTGATAAGACTCTTTACTACAAAAAAATTATACTTCATGAAGTGTGTGTTAAAAAACTAATGGAGAAATGTGAATTGAAAATGATAATTATTTATGATCTAAAAAAATCTCAATTTGAAATTCATAAAATTGGATGTTTATTTTTATAATCTTGAGAAGATTCATATTGATACTTCACAATATAATTGTATATTTCTACCACTACATAATGTTCAATTATGGATTCTGATCATAAAATTCCTAAAATATTTGATAAGATGATGAAGACATAATTTAATCATCTATTATAAGAACATTATAAGAAACATATACCATCCCTTCCATATTATAGAAATGTTTTTAAATATATTTTCATAATGATTAAAAATTTTAATTAAAAAATATAAATAATTTTGGATGAATAAAAGTGATAAAAAAACCTTCCACCATGACTAGGGTAGATAGTAAATGGATTGTGGATGTTTTTTCCTCAAGAACATCCAAAAAATATAAAAAAATACCAAAAACACTATATAGAATAATATAGAACATCTGGGATTGTAGGTCAATTTTTGGTGATGTTACTAATTCTTGAAATGTGCACTATATTTTTTGTTCAATACTTTAAATACTAATTCATAAATAATTATCATCTCAAGGGGGGTTTAAACAAGAGATGAAGAATAAATAACTATGGGATAAGAAAAAATATATATTTATATATATATATATATTAAAACATATTTTAAAATCCTGAAAATATTTGGGATGAAAGAAATTATAGTCATCAGAATAATGGTTCATACTCATATCAACAGGTATTTAGTGCTATTGAGAAAACAAGACAAAAAAATATGGATAAAAATGAAGAAGTATCCATTGTAAAAAATCATTAAAAAATTATATAAAACTCCCTTGAATGTATCATTAATAATGATGAAAAGTAACAGTATTCCAAATATAATAATCTAACAAAAGTTCATCATATAAATGAACTAAAATTAAGTATGTCACTGAGAATATTAAATATGATAAATAAAAACATGGTGAACATGTTATTAATGCTATTTTATTAATCAGGCAAGAATATTTGGATAGAAGGAGGAAAATGAGTGAATCACAAGTAAAATATTGTGAGAAGTGGAAATAAAATATTCCACATGGTAAATACAAATTACATGAATGATTAGTAAGAAAAAATCATGTATTAATGTTTTTTTATTTGGGAGATGTTACAAATATGGACATTTTTGATAAGGTTCTTTAAATAAACATCCTGAAATAGATGAATTTTATAAGAGTTGTAATGAATTATTCAGTAATGATATTTTTTTTAAAAAATATCTATATTATTTTGAAGAACATGTGAAAATATCCATACTTACCCAACATACATTAGAACATAATTTCACATGTACAAGCATGATGAATGGATATAATAGAGAATCTTGGTTGGGAAATCAATCTCAACCTTCCATTTCAAATTGATAAAGTATTTAATAAACAAATTATTTCATTTGTATTAGTGTTTTAAGTTTTTTAAAATTTAAGGAAATTATGTTGATTATTTTTCCCAAGTAGATAACCCTATAAGAATTAAGTGATGAAAATTCATGATATAAAAGCTAAAGAATTCATTTTACTTGAATGATTCCTCAACTGGATTCAAATAAAAATGTTCAAGTGGAACATCATTGATGAATCTGTTGATATTTTTTCAAAAACATAAAAAAAATTTATAATAATATAAAACATTTTTGATATTATATTTGAAATCTCAATGAATATGTATTTAAGAGAATCATCTTTGGGGAGGTTTTTTAATTTTTATAATCTAGGTTGTAACATTTAGAAGATCCATATGGGTTTATTCTCCTAATTAATGAATATATTAAATACATTCATATAGAGATCCATCATTATGAATATATTGGCGTTTTTTCTATTTTGGTTGGATACAAATTAAGAAAAGTAAATTTTCTTCTAGAATCATTATTTCAATTGGTATCAAATCAAATTATTTCTGAATTATCTTGAAGTATTTTTTAAAATGGTATTTTTTAAAAATATATCATTCTTAGTCATAAATAATAAAAAACATAAATAAAATAGGTATTAATTGAATTAATCAATAAAATAAGGGAAGTGGAAAACATGAACTTCCCCAAGGCCACATAACCTTCATTTTACACTTGTATTTTTGTGATATGTTTATTGAAGTGACTTCAAGAGTTTCATGATGGATGTTGTTAAAAATAATCATATAAAATTTACTATATTCATCTTGTAATAAAATTTTACAACTCAAGAAAAAATGTATATGAATTAGCATTTCATGAGGTATCAAGATTATTATTTAAAGGAAAACATTTTTCTCTTAAAAAATCCCCATGTTTTTACATCAAGGATGGATCACAAAGTTAAATGGTGGATAAAAACTTCCTAAAGATTAATTTGATACCATATTACAATGAAAATTGAATTGGTTATTAATAATGGGGATATAAAGTAAAAAAAATTGTACTGGTCAAATGTAGAGATTCACATAATAACATATTCTGTCAGAATGAACATTTAATTTTTTTCTAAAATATAAAAATTTGAGATTGTGGAGATCAATTTTTGTATGATTTTTATTTTTTGATAATGGTATTTATTGATTTTTAATAGTGTCCAATGAAATAGAAATAATTCATTGATGAAAATATGTTGAAGAATTTAGAAGAGATATATTGATGGGAGTGAATTATCTAAGATATTTATACATGATAACAAAGGACCATATTCCATGGATGATTGGATGAATAATATGTGACTCATGTATTACTATATTAATGAAGTTCCATTTAAATCATTTAGTTTATCACTTCCATGATTTTTAATTTTCCCTAATGTTTAAAATTTCTATCACTATGTTCATTGAATTTATATTATGTTTATAAAAATGATAACTATAAAGTGTTCATTGGAATTGGTATTCATGGATTATAAGAAGAACTAATGAAGTTCAATGAAATCTAAATGTTATTACATAAATATTTACATTAAGTACTAGATGAAAGTGAATACCATGAAATTAGTAATTTACATTAAGGTATGATTAATATTATTACTTTAAGTCCATGTAAAATGTTCATGAGGATCATGGAAATCATATATATTCATTTAATATTCCATAAAGTATGTTTGAATGTATTTTTGTTGGTTTGAATACTAGATCATTATATTGACAATGTATTACTTGTGAGGCATTAATAAATAATTTAATCAATGAACAAAAACCCAAGTATTCCATCTCAACCTTATATTCTATTTAAGGCTCTACCCAAAAGGGAGTCATGAAATGAATTGGAAAACCTAGTGGAACGATCATTTATAGTAAGATAGGATATACTCTTGCAAGGGAATGAATAGAAAATGAAAGATAATAGCTGTCTACACAATGTTATGACACGAACCATGTGGGAATGGTGTTTTCAGTGTATCTTAGTTTCCACACTAATTTCGTGGATCAAATAGATTGTGTAATATAATATATTATTAACATCCACCTATCTGAATATTAATAAGACATATTTTGGGATGAAAATAATTCTATTAATCATGTTTAAAAATATGAAGATAATAACCCACCGTCGAATGAAGTCAATCTAGACCATCTGATCTAGAGAGGCCATATCCTTTAGGCTCTAAACAATAATGATTTTCAGTTCACCAGAGTCAAATAAAATTTTGACATCCATCAATGATAAACTATTTAATAATTGATTTTCTGAATATATGATCACATGAATCATCATTCACAAATGAAATAATGTTAATGAATATATTAGTTGAAATAATATAATTCATTAAATTACATGATTATGATTTATATGCATTCTCATGTATTTGATATGCATGGACAAGTTATATCATTTGAAAGAGCATGAAATTGTAATTATGTGCAATGATATACTCACTGATAAGAGAATCTAATCAAGAAGGAATTGATTCTATGATTTTTGGCATCATAGAATAATGAAACCCATGTGTAAATATTTCCAAATGTTGGGATCTTCAGGGATTTTAATATCATCATTTACGCAATAAGTGAATAAGGCTTCTCTTATTGGTGAATAGACAAGGTATAGGTATTGAATAATTCATATATATATATACACATAAAAAACCATGTGTGAAGATATATTTTTTCCACACTTATTTATACATTATATATAGTTGTGGTGAAAATAAATCAAGATTTTAATTATGCAATACATGCATAAGAACTATGATCCTCTAAATCTATGTGAATTTGGAGTATCATGCTCATTTATATCAAGAGGATGAATGATACACTATCTTCCATGAATAATAAGAGACTCTAACACTAAACTTGTTCTAATACACACTCAATGTTTTTTCCTCAAGAACACATATATTGAGCTGTTGTATGAGTATTATACTCGCACTGATTATTGGAAAGAATAAACCAATAATTATTTAGTTTATTAACATGAATATAATTTTATCAAATTAATATACATTGTTTCTAAAATGAATAAATATCATTCACATACTCATGTAAGGAATAATATATTTTATAACATATCTATGGTAATCAATTTCATAAATAGAAATATCATTTTGTAATTCTCATTTTTGTGTGCAAACAGTTAGTTTCACAAAGTTCGACATATTTAATGATAATAGAGGGAGTATTTCTTATGAGGTATTGATCATTAAAATATATTTTGTATATATATCAATGTTTGTGATTTTAATATGATCTATGAATACATTCTTCCATCACTATGTGAATTCTCCTGCAAATGTGAAATAAAAAAATGGTATATTCGATGATGTATTGAAGATAAAATGTAAAATATTAATAAAAATTATTTATTTTTCTGAGATGTATATGTAATTCACCATGTATTAAATTTATGAACATAAATTTATTTAATTTTTTGGATAATTGTATAATAGTACAGTCTGATTTTGTGTAATATCATTATTTTCATGAACTAATGTGTAATGTGTGGTTAAATTCATTTGAATAAATTTCTCTGAAACTAAGAAGAAAAAATATTATTTCATAAAATTAATTTTTTATTATTTATTAATGAAGAAATATAATATGACACTTCTATAATATTTTAAAACATTTTTTAACATGAAAAGATAAACAAGAGAGTGACCGATCAATATTTAATTATTAAAAATATAATTGACTGTGATGATGCTTTGAAGATATTTAATTTTTTTAATATTATAAAATTTGGAAGAATAATATGATGTATATTTTGACATAATCATTTTAGTTTCAAAAACATACTAATAATGTTACTTTCCTACTATTTTTAATGTATCATGTGAAGAGGAAGCTTTTAGAAGAACAAAAACACCACTATAACATCCATAAAAAGTAACAATGGGTGGAAGACCTTCTGGGTGTTACCAATATCCTTAAAAGTAAATAGTTTCATTTCGGGGAAAATAAATAATTCTCTATGATATTAAAAGAAAGCAATTTAAATTAAAAATATGGTGATTCATGTTAACAGATATTCCCTATTTTCTATAACCATGATTAAAGAATTAGTTTCTAGTGGTTGTTGGGTAATGGATTACTTTTGAATCATTCCAATAATAACATACTCTTATTGAGTAATTAAAATTTTAAAAATATCATGTTTTATATTTACCTTATTTTATGTACTTTTATAGGAGAATAAAATGAGAATAAGAAGATGAATATCATAACATATCCGAGTGATAGAAGAGATAAATGTTATAATTGGTAAATAATTCCCCTAAACTAATTCACCCCCTCTCTAAGGGTTGAGTATATCCCAATGTTGTCTTATAAACATAAAAAAATATCAATATGAAAAAATGTAATATGAATCCATGAATTATAACATAAAGGTCATAATTACTGCTCATTTAGATCAATTAGTGTTCTTCATGTTGAAGTCTAAGCCTATCGAGGACGCTATGTAATTTTGTAAGCTTTTTCTAATTTTACATTATGATATTATACAATTTCATAGAGTGAGTCCTCTTTCTCATATCATACACCTTCTCTTATACCTTATCAATAATGATTATTTTACATTATATACTCCCTCAAGAAAAATACACATCTAAAATGTATAAAATGAAACCTCTATAGTGTAGCATCAATCTTGAATATTCTCCACCATATTACATTGTTATATATTATATTAACTAAATGAATACCTATCCAAAAAACATCATATATTTATATAAGTATATATTGAATGTTTTTTGGTATCATTCTTCATCCTGTTTTTCAATGTGATGTATCAACAATTTCTTAATGAATTTCATTCATGTGTTCATATGATGATCTTTACATGTTTAGTGTTTCTAACACTCCATGATGATGATAGATTTTCCAAAGTATATTATATGATACAACATGTGTTCTAATACAATGAGGATATTATATTATGGTTCGTCGGTTTTATCGATGGTGAAAATAGTGAATATTAGTTAACATCAATATTGGTGACATTTTAGTCAATTTTATGGCATTTGCATATTATCTATAGGTTAAATAAGATATATTATAGTGTTTAACATGATTTATTTGGTGGAAAATATTTTATTCCATTGTGATTTGTAGTGGGATAAGTTTAGATGATGTAAAAGGTGAAGGGTATATGCAAATAAAAATAATAATTATATTAAGATAACATTGATCACCTATGGTGATTATATGAGAAATAAAATGTAGTGGGCCTAATAAATATTATTTTATCACATGGATTATTTTTTTTAATGACAAAATTTTAATGAAATGATAAATAACATCTAAATATAGAGTAATATAAATCAAAATTGAGGAATGGTTGGTTCAATAAATTTTTATATCATTATGATTCACTAGGTTCTAATTAATCAATGAAAAAAATTAGTTTCATTATTTTAAAAATTACATTATCTAATAATGAACTCTCAAAATATGGGAGTATCTCACACACTATGACAACATTAAAGTTGTTATTGTACAATTTTTATATCAAGTTTATCTTTTCAAAAACCTAGGATAGTAATGTTTCCCTTATATCCAATGTCTTTCATTACGTTATGAAAAATAAAAAAGTATTCAATGTTTTCAGGAAGATAACTAAAACTTATACATTTGTTATATATGTGACAAGTTAGACTTATTTATTCTTAACATGTTCTCTAATGAAATGGTACCTTTGACAACCCCTATTTTATAACACATGAATTCGTGATTTTATTACATAATTATACACACAACAAAAACCATGAAGATCATGAGGACTACTTTATTTGGGTAAATAGGTATATAACACAAAACATGAAATAGAAATAAGACAAAATTATTCAAAACATTGTGATATGATGTTTTATTCATTGAATCTTATAGAAATTCCTATAATAAACTAGGATAAGAAAAATAAATGTGTTATAAAGAAATCTTGTTTTACGAATAAAAATGGAATGAAAAATGTAGATATAGTATATGTGATAAAAATATCCATATCAATATAACATAAGAGGGTAGAGAATCATAATCATTGAAAATAAGTCCTAATATACCTTGATTACATAAATCCAATATAGTAAAATCAAAACAACATAATACACAAAATCAAAGACATATGTCATGGTGAACCACCAGGAAAATATAACATAGTGTGATTAGGATAACAACACGTGCACCATATGTAAAATATCATGAGATAAATAATTACTATTTTATTGGTGGGGTTTAAAATTTTGGTCCCAACAATCATTTTGATATTATGTACAAGTAAAATTGTGCCTCTTAAATCATTCAACATAGGTTCTTATTTCATCACATTTATCTCATTGATTATGGATTGTGGGTTAATTATATTTAATTACCCAATAATTAATATAAATTTACATCTAGGTAAATACTATTGATAAGAAATTTGAATGGTACTAACTAAAAAAATGATTGGATTTAAAAATTTGAAGAATAATTTAGGTTGCCTAAAGAATTTCAACAAAGATTCATAGAAGGGATTAATGAGAGTGAAAGGGGTATATTGACACATGGAAATAATAACTAAATTAAGGGTGTTTGTTAAGAAAATATCCCTGAATGATCAATTGGAAATTGAAAGGAATACTATTAATATGGTGCCTAAGAAAATAGAATATGGATATAATCGATTACATTGAGAGGAAACATATAACATCTTGGGATGAGCATCTTAAGGGAAAGGAGGAACCTTGGTATAACTATAGATATATGAAGGTAGAATAACATCTTGATCAAATGGTATTTACTACATCTTAACTAGAGTTTCGGTGGGATTATATAGAAAAAAAATTAATGTTTGTTATTAATTTCCAAAAATAGGTTTTGGACTTTATATGATATGGAATCAGAACAACAAACATTACTATGGATTTTGACAATAATTTCTGAATCATAGGAGTTCCATTAATTGTTTTAAAATTATAATAATATAAATAATTAAAATAATACCCTTGGTGATTCAAAAGTGACTATTTTTTATAAATAATGCATTTCAAAACATTAAAATATAAAACATATTTTCGGGGATCAATTAAGGGTTTATAAAATAAATAAATAAATATAAAAAAATTAGTTTAAATGGGGGAAATATTTTTGGGAATGTATACTCTTTACATCCTTTATTACATCACTTCTTCTCTTTGGAGATGATGTGATAAAAACCATATTATTATAAAGTATTTAATTTTTACGCTAAATTTAAAATATGCTAGAAAATTGTGAAAAAATAACGATTGGATAATTTAGTTGTGATAATGTCAAAATTAAAATTTTAAATATATAAATTCACTAAATATTAGATTTACACATTTCATAAAAAATCCCAGTTTATTGAAAAATAATGGTTTTTTTATAATAACAATTTTTTGTCCTTTATGAAAATTATTTTTTTACTTCATAAAATCCTATTATTATTGATATTATTTAATAATAATTTTATGTTATAACTTTTTTTTCAAAAAATCATTATTTATTTTTGAAAAATATTACTGAAACATTATGTTTCCCAAAAATAAATTTTTTGTTTCATTACACAAAAATATAAATTTTATCAAAATTGTTATTTAATAATTTAAAAAATAATATTAATGGAAAATATATTGTAACACCCCGAGATTTTTTGAAAAATATTCATTTTAATTTCATTAATGTCTTCTGTTGTACGCTACACCAAAAGGATCTTTCACAACATGCATCCCTAACTTGCCTTGCATTACACGCAATCACGACCTTCCTCGATAGCGTGTGCTGTATGCAATACTGAGGTTCACTAAAAAACGATATGCTATTAAAATATTATTAAAACTAGCCATTATGAATAGTAATAACCACTTTTTGAAATTTTTTAAATTTCATCTTTCAAAATGGACTTCATTTTTGGATTCTTAATATCGAAATTAGCCTAGGTTGAAATTTTGGTATTTTTCTAAAAACTTGCAATTTTTGATGAATAATTAAAACACTGGGTTACTATTTAAAAACCGACATCTTATTTAAATAATTATTTATTCTATTTAAATTTATTTTAGGTCAAAATTGACACATAATACCTATATAAGTTCAATGTAATTCATTAGAGTCATTTTATAATAATTTTAGATATATAAAAATTTTATTGAACTTTTGACCGTCTTTTACCCACCTCCTAGAAGAATTTCCAAATTCAAATAAAACATAATTTTACAACTTCTGTTTGTGGAATTTCAAAAATCCGAGAGACATGGTTGATTTCAGTAAATAAATGTGGTTCAATGAGATGAAAATAATTTTTGGTGAATAGTAACTTTTTACTTTTTTTACCACGATTAAAAGTAAATAAGGTAATTAATGGTAAAAATTATATTATTATTACCCAAACACATGTCCTAATTCTATTGGATAAATTTAATTCGACCAAAAACAACCTTAGAAATACAATATGACCATTTGGGCCCACATGGATTAGATTAGGACATTTATTATTAATTTATTTAAAGAAGGGTTAAAATAGTTAAAATCAATGTTTAATAACTAAATCATTTTTAATATAGGTTCATACATAAGATAAATTCGACTATAAATATTAATTAGAAATCTAAAGAGAGTTACTACATAATTTTATTTTTTTTTTAATTTTTAAACTTAAAATATTTTAATTTATTTATGACACAATGATGATGCAGTTATTATCTTATTAATGAAATATTGACATAATTGATGTTATAAATACCCAAATAAATGTAATTTGAGAATTTTTTTGAAATAAACTAATATTATAGGTTAATATGACATGTTAGTATTGATTTAGTTATCTTTTTTCGAACTAATCATTCTGTTATGATTTTCCAAAAGATCAATTATCAAATACTGTCAAAATTGACATCAAATAGTTTTTAAAACATTTATTATATTATTAATTGTTATTTTTTTCCTAAAAATCTAAGGATCATCCAAATTACTTAGATAATGTTATATATATTAATAATAAACAACTTGGGTTTTGTTTGACTTGTTATTGTATGTTTAGTAACCTTATAGTGTAAGAAAACAAGAAGACACAGTAAAAGAAATATTATTTAACTTAAAGTTAAATCTAAATGATAAGGTTAAAATAGAAACCTAAATTTCTCTAAATTCTATTGTATGAGATTATTTCGACCCATACCCACCTTATCTTCGAAATAACTCAATTTGGAGCTATTAAAAAATGAATATTACTTTATAATAAAATAATATTTTTAGTTATTCCAAAGGTGCCCCTCTCCTCCCTTTTAAAAGGGCACCTCCTCCCTCTCTTCATCACACCACTTTGGGCCTTCAATATCGGCCAACCCCTAAAAAATTCTATTTTCCACTTCCCTAGAAACATCCTAGAGGTCCTGGTATTCTTAAAAGGCTAATTTTGGTTACCTAAGAGAAGGTCTCAAAGATGCGTTTAAAAGAAGAGGTAATGTCCGTTACCGATTCTTTCAACATTATTTCTTCTTCCACTTCTTCTTATTTAGTTGTTTCATTATGAATTAATAACATAAGTACAACTCATTTAATTATATGTAATTATAAGTATGAAACAACCCTATTTCATTATCTATCCATCCTACGAAAAACGAAATCACCACGCATGCGTTCGTACAGAATACCGTCTCCACGCCGTGGTGAAATCTGTTTTTCCACCAACATCTTACATGAATGGGTATAATGGTGTAAATAATAACTATATATGGTTATTATAACATCATACTGATTCTGATATGTTATACCATCCACTACAATTCTATTCAATAATCATGAGAATGATATCATCGCTCGTGCGTACGTACGGAATACCGTCTCCACGACGCGATAAGATTCATTCTCAATGATTAACCATTCATAAATGATTATAAAGTATATATAATAAGTAATAATAAAATATATGAAATAATAATACTACTGTATTTACTTATATATATATGTATGTCATCTATTTTGTTTCATTCAATTCAATAAGGAAACGAAAACAGCGTTCTTGCGTACGTACGGCCTACCGTCTCCAGGAATGGTGTATTTCATTCCTTTTATAGATCTATAATATATATATGTATATGATGAATATATATTATATATAAATCATGTTTTACATTCTGGAATTATGAAAATCAGGATATAAGTATTAATATCAATAACGACAACTCGAAACACATACGATAAATGAAATGATTTTACCCAAAACAATGATTTAACATGGAATTTACAAATGAACAGGTAATATAAAGTTATAAGTGAAACATATATGATATCATAACAATGAATATGATTCTGTAATAAGTCAATGACATTATTTAAATCATTATACAGGAGGTCCGGATACGTACGAAGCATATCGGACCTAAGGTAAGGGGTAACTTTTCCAATCTCGTTTTTATCTGAGATTGTTTATTCGTAAGTATTTACTGGGGTATTTCAATAGTCCATGTACATGTTTAATAAAATTGTTTTCATGTATTTTTAAAGTCCTTTTTACCCATTTTTTATGTTTACTACATGGTATGTAAGTAATCATTCTTTTGTGTATGTTACGAGGAACTTTTTGACTTTTCCGGCAAAAGTACGAGAAGAATGTTTTTTTAACTTATACGGCATGAAAAGATTTTTTCGGTTTTATAAAGCCTTATTTTCATGAAGCTCACACCAAAATATTTCATGACTATTTCCAACAAAATCTCGTTCTTTTAAAAAAATATGACAATTTGTGAAAATAAAATGATTTTAAAGAAGAAAGGATATTTTCATAAAGAATTAATTTCAAGTGTTTTATCAAAACCATTTTCCATCTAAGATGACATTATTTCATATGTGTATGTTTCATGTGTAATGTCTCTATGATTTACATGGTTTCACATTTCTTATTATGAAATGATATCCAATTATTTTATATGGATTATGTGGTGATGGGATGAATTTTATGAAACCCATTTTATTCGTTGGGTTATTATGAATGATGTATGTTTATTTTGTGGCAAAAGTAAGAATGATTTCATTATGAGATGGGTGGGACCTATATATCCCTCCAATGCATTGGGTAAAGATTTATATCTCATGAGATAGGCATTTATGGAACGGTAAGTTAATCCGGTCCAGTGTTACAGGACTGAAACGAGGAGTGAACTCGATTCAGAAAGGGAATTTGTCCACTAAGATGGTCTTGGAAGAAATGCCTTGGCTACCGTGGAAATCATAACAAGTGATTAATTGTTGCCACAATTACATGATTTATTCCCATTCTATTTTATCATTATTGATGTTCCCTTATGATATATGCCTTACGTACTTCCAAGGTTCATGTCTTTGCTCAATATTTTGATGTATAGATTTTATGTTCATGTTTTTGCATTCAAATGTTTATGGATTCTTTTATGTTCTCTATGTTTACCCTTACTGGGAATTTGAGCTCACCCCTTTTATGTTTTCCTTTCCCCACAATATAAAAAAAGGTTTTTGGTAAGAAAAAAAAGGTGAAGAACTTTATGGGAGGTATTGAAGATCTTTCACCACGATTAGAGGATTATATTCCGAGTATCCAAAGACACTAAACCATTACGGTCTTTGTGTGTCTGTTTCTGTTATGTACTAAGTATTCCACAAAAGTAATGTAATGTCCATGTACGTCAAGCTTCGGGTCTCTAGAGTTGGTATCAGAGGAAAGGTTTAGTCAACCATTGGAAACTATGATGTGAAAACATTAGTGAGATCCCTAGAGATATTTCTAAGGTATGTCTAGGGATGTCCCTACGGATATGTATATGTATAAGATATAGTCCTAGAACAATGGTAACCATCTTATAAATTAACCTAAGATTTTAGATATTGATGGTACTCCCCCTTTATTATGTTGTTTTCCCTAGCATGATTTTTTCCTCTCACACTATTCTTTTTGGGTTTTAGATGATGGCTGGAACCCTAAGGAATAGTGTTGATCAATGTAATGGACAATGCAATGATTGTGCTCCTGAAAAAACCAATGTTATGGGAGATGGAGTGAAAATTCTTATTTCTATACTTACACAAGCTATGAATCATTCTGGACTTGCAAATGAGAAGAGGAGGGAACAATATTTAATTGAGTCCTTCATGAGGCAACGTCCACCTTCATTCAGTGGGTCTTCCGATCCACTTGTTGTTGGACAATGGATCAGTACCACTGAAAAGATATTTTCAGTTCATTAATGTTCTGAACATGATAAAGACATCTTAGCAGTATATCGTTTGGAAGGTGAAGCTGGTCAGTGATGGAATCTTATCAAGAATACGAGGCCAAGAGATGAAATTGAGTCCATGGAATGGGACGAGTTCAAGAACTTAATTTTCAATAAGTACATCCCTCGTATTCTTTGAACAAAGATGGAGAATATGTTTCTTCAACCAAAGAAAAAGGATGATGATTTTGTTGGAATATACGACGCAAATTTTACAAGTCTGTCAAGGTATGCATCTGGCTTAATCATCCAACCTGAAAGTAAAGTTGATCGATTCATCAATGGCTTAAAACAAAATCTTTGAACGACATTAACTATAAGAGACTTCAGTTTATATGAAGAAATTGTGTGTTGTTCTATCAAGGTAGAAATGGAAGTTGGTGTTACGTATCCATCTCAAAGTTTTGACAAGAAACTAAAGATTGAGTTCAAGGAGAAATCTCAGTATAATGGTGAAAAGAAGATGAATGTTTCCTTATGCTCAAAGTGTGGAAAAGAAGCACGGTGGAGATTGTCTTAAAGGGACTAGAAAATGTTTTATGTGTGGAAACGAAGGTCATAGAGCAGTTCATTGTCGAAGTAATGGGAAAAAGGTTTCTAATGATGTTAATAGAGAAAAGACTACAGAGAACTCTCCACCAACACTTCAATGCTTCAAGCGCAAGGAAATAGGGAAATATGCTAATAAATGACCTAATCTAAGGGTGGTGATGATCGACATGAGAAACCACTTAAGGAAAAGGACAATGGGAAGTCACATGCGATCACTATTGGCAATGTTGAATATGAAAACGATGTGGTGGAATGATTAAGTGTTTATGTAATGGGATTCCAAAATAATGTTTTATATAGTATCGTGGAATATTGGAATATTTATGTGTTGATCTATTGTGGTTTTCAATAATTTTATGGTACTGGTAACCATGGAAGGTGATTGATATATTTTCGAAAATAATATGATATGCACATAATGAAGTGATAAGGAGAAGATGAAATGTTTGACAGTATTCATGAGCTCATCACTGATATAAGGAAATAGTTATATCATGGTTTGAGGTTTTGGTATGTGAAAAGAGTTTACTTTTGACAACACTCATGTTTTCACTAAGATTCAATGGGTATTCATTTTTAAAGAGAATACATGATTAAAGCTTCTAAGTGTTTGGAATGTGACCAAAAAGACATTTCTCATGATATATGGGGATCAACGATGGTATTAACATGCTTGTTATATGAACTCTTTGGTAATCGTTTTCACTATAATATGAGATTGGACAGCATTATTTTGGATAAGCCTACAGATTGGAAGGAATTATGTTGGACCTAAGTTAGTATTGTTTAAGGATAGAACTTTTTTCGATATTATTGATGGGATGTAATAGTAATGTAGTTTTAGAAAAAGGACAACCTGAAGGACGAGCGACAACCCATCACGTCGGACAAGGCTGTGGGAATCGAACCCACAACCAAAGTGTGACTGGCCTTTATCGCCTAACACTGGCCTACAGGAAGTCCATGTTTAGTAGAAACTAGTTTTATTATATTAAGAAGTATGATATATGAAGTATAAGTCCATTTTAGGAATTATATATGATAAATCTCACTATAGATCGACCTATGTAAAATTAATAACTTTTTCTATCCTTTTGTTTGAGACTGATGGAATGACCCGTAATTCTATCACATGATCTGCTAACACTTCACGAATAACAAATTAAACTTTATTTCTTTAAGATATGAAGTGGAAATTTTTCAGGGCACGATCAACAGTGAGATTGTACCAAAATAAAGTAAGTATTTATTCTAATTAAAATTCTTCAACTTTAGGGAAATGATATTGAAAACAAAAAATGTTGTCATAGTTCCCTTATATCCGATGAATCATATGGTACCGTAGATCATCACAAATCTATGTCTTTGTGATTGTTTTCTTTTTCATAGCCATGTTCTCTACCACTCTCCATCAGAACATGATGGTTTGGTTTCTCTTCCATATCCATATTTTCACCTATGTTCTCTTTTGTGGAAACATAGTGACTATTTAATTTTGGTAACCATTATGTTTCATACTTTAGTTTTTAAATATTGGTTTTGGTATTACTTTTAACGATGTGGGGTTCTATTAGAGAGAACTTTCAAGTAGTAAACCATTTATAACCCCGACGAATTTCGAGGGGGAAATTCATTTTAAGGGGGGTAGAGTGTAACACCACGAGATTTTATGAATAATATTTTTTTTAATTTCATTAATGTCTTGTGTTATACGCTACACCAAAAGGATCTTGCACAACATGAATCCCGGACTTGCCTTGCATTACATGCAATCACGAACTTCCTCTATAGCATGTGTTGTACGCAATACCGAGTTTCACTAAACAATGATATGCTCTTAAAATATTATTAAAACTAGCCATTATGAATAGTAATAATCACTTTTTGAATTTTTTAAATTTCATCTTTCAAAATGGACTTCATTTTTGGATTCTTAATCTCGAAATTATCCTAGGATGAAATTTTGGTATTTTTCTGAAAACATTCAATTTTGGATGAATAGTGAAAACACTGGGTTGCTATTTAAAACCGAATTTTTATTTAAATAATTGTTTATTCTATTTAAATTTATTTTAGGTCAAAATTGACACATAATACCTATATAAGTTCAATGTAATTCATTAGAGTCATTTTATAAAAATTTTAGATATATAAAAATTTTATTGAACTTTTGACAGTCTTTTACCCACCTCCTAGAAGAATTTCAAAATTCACATAAAACATAATTTTACCACTTCTGTGAGTGGAATTTTAAAAATCCTAGAGAAACGGTTGATGTTATTAAGTAAAATTTGGTTCAATGAGATGAAAATATTTTTTGATGAATAATAACTTTATATTTTTTTTTAACGACGGTTAAAAGTAAATATGGTACTTAAGGGTAAAAATGATGTTATTATTACCCTAACACATGTTCTTATTCTATTGGATAAGTGTAATTCGACCAAAAACAACCTTAGAAATAAAATATGACCATTTATGCCCACTTTTATTAGATTATGACATTTATTATTAATTTATTTAATGAAGGATAAAATAGTTAAAATCAATGTTTAATAACTAAATAATTTTTAATATAGGGTTATACATAAGATAAATTCGACTATAAATATTAATTAGAAAGATAAAACGATTTCCTACATAATGGTATTTTATTTTAGATTTTTAAACTTAAAATAATTTAATTTATTTATGACACAATGATGATGCAATAATTATCTTATTAATAAAATATTGACATAATTGATGTCATAAATACCCAAATAAGTGTAATTTGAGACTTTTTATGAATTAAAATAATTTTATAGGTTAATATGACATGTTATTATTGATTTAGGTGTCTTTTTTAGAACTAATAATTATGTAATTTTTTTTTAAAAAATAAATTATTAAATAGTGTCAAAATTGACATCAAATAGTTTTTAAAACAAATATTATATTATTAATTGTTATTTTATTCCAAAAAATCTAAGGTTCTTCCAAATGACTTAGATAAAGATATATATATTAATAATAAACAACTTTGGGTTCCTTTGGCTTTTTATAGTATGTTTAGTAACCTTATAGTGTAAGAAAACAAGAAGACACGGTAAAAGAAACATTATTTAAGTTAATGTTAAATCTAAATGATAAGTTTAAAATAGAAACCTAAACAGGTCTAAATTCTATTTGATGAGAGGATTTCGACCCATACCCACCTTAGATTCGAAATAACTCAATTTGGTGCTATTAAAAACAGAATATGACTTTATAATAAAATAATAGTTTTACTTATTCCAAAGGTGCCCCTCTCCTCCCTTATAAAAGGGCACCTCCTCCCTCTCTTCCTCACACCACTTTGAGCCATCAAGATTGGCCAACCCCTGAAAAAATATCTTTCCCACTTCCCTATAAACATAATATATGTCCTGGTCTTATTTAAAGACCAATTTTGGTTCCCTAAGAGGAGGTCTCAAAGAGGCGCTTCATAGAAGAGGTAATGTCCGTTACCAATTCTTTCAACGTTGTTTATTCTTCCACTTCTTATCCTTTATTTGATTCATTATGAAGTAATAAAATCAGTATAACTCATATAATGATATGTTATTATAATTATTAAAAAACCCTATTTCACTATCTATCCATCCTACGGAAAATGAAATCACCACTCGTGCGTACGTACGGAATACCGTCTCCACGCCGTGGTGAAATATGTTTTTCCACCAAAACCTTACATGGATGGGTATAATTGTGTAAATAATAACTATATATGGTTATTATAACATCATACTGATTCTTATATATTATACCATCCACTATAATTATATTCAATAATCATGGGAACGATATCATCGCTCATGCGTACGTACGGAATACCGTCTCCACGACACGAAGAGATTTATTCTCAATGATTAACCATTAATAAATTATTATATTGTATATATATTAGGTAATCATGAAATATATGAAATATTAATGCTAATGGATTTATTTATATATATATGTATGTCATCTATTTAGTTTCAGTCAATTAAAAAAGAAACGAAAACATCGTTCATGCGTACGTACGGCCTACCGTCTCCATGAACGGTGTATTTCATTCCTTTTATCGATCTATAAAATATATATGTATATGATGAATATATATAATATATTAATCATGTTTTACATTCTGAAATTATGTAAATCTGGATATAAGTATTAATATCAAGAACTACAAGTCGAAACACATACGATAAATGAAATGATTTTACCCAAAACGCTGCTTTAACATTGAATTTACAAAAGAAAAGGTAATTTAAAGTCATAAGTGAAACATATATGATATCATAACAATGAATATGATTCTATAATAAGTCAATGACATTATTTAAATAATTATACTAGAGTTTCAGATACGTACGAAGCATATCAGACATAAGGTAAGAGATAACTTTTCCAATCTCGTTTTTGTCCGAGATTGTTTATTCGTAAGTATTTACTGGGGGTATTGCAATCGTCCATGTCCACATTTTATAAAAGTGTTTTCATGTATTTTTAAAGTCCTTTTTTACCATTTTCTACATTTACTACATGGTATGTAAGGAATCGTTCTTTTTTTTATGTTACGAGGAACTTTTTTGACTTTTCTGGAAAAAGTACGAGAAGAATGGTTTTTTAACTTATCCTTCATGAAAGGATTTTTGTGGTTTTATAAATCCTTATTTTCATGAAGCTCACTCCAAAATATTTCATGTCTATTTCCGACAAAATCTATTTTTTTTAAAAAATTCAGGACATTTTGTGAAATTAAAATGATATTAAAGAAGAAAGGATATTTTCCTCAAGAATTCATTTCAAGTGTTTTATCAAAACCATTTTCCATCTAAGATGACATTATTTCATATGTGAATGTTACAAGGGTAATGTATCTATTATTTACATGGTTTCACATTTCTTATTATGAAATGATATCCGTTTCTTTTATATGGATTATGTGATGATGGGATGATGTTTATGAAAACCATTTTATTCCTTGGGTTATTATGAATGATGTATGTTTATTTTGTGGCACAAGTAAGAATGATTTAATTATGAGATGCGTGGGACCTATATCTCCATCCAATGCATTGGGTAAAGATTTATATCTCATGAGTTAGACATGGCTAGAAGGGTAAGTTAATCTGTTCCAGTGTTACAGGACTGAAATGAGGAGTGACCTCGATTCAAAAAGGGACTTTGTCCACTAAGATGTTCTTTGCAGCAATGCCTTGGCTACTTTGGAAATCATAATAAGTGCTTAATGGTTGCCACAATTACATGATTTATTCCCATGCTATTTTATCATTATTAATGTTCTCTTATGATATATGCCTTACTTACTTCCAAGGTTCATGTCTTTTCTCGAGATTTTGATGTTTAGATTTTATGTTCATGTTTTTTCATTAAAATGTTTATGGATTGTTTTATGTTCTCTATGCTTACCCTTACTGGTCATTTGAACTCACCCCTTGTATGTTTTCGTTTCCCCAAGATATAAAGAAAGGGTTTAGGTAAGAAAAAAAGGGGAAGATCTTTATGAGAGATGTAAAAGATCTTTCACCACGATTAGAAGATTATATTCCGAGTTTCCAAAGACACTAAACTATTACGGTCCTTGTGAGTCTTTTTTTGTTATGTACTAATTATTCCGCAAAATTAATTTAATGTCCATGTACATCATGTTTCGGGACTCTACTTATATAACCACTTATTATAACAAAATATATAAATTCATAATGATATGGTATATATACATGTCCTTTTATTTCTCCGGTGAATGCTTTAATGGAATGGTGTGCAATGCTGAGATTTTCATGGGAGGTTTGGCGCACATTTTTTTTATTGTGATATAAATGAGAATGAAATTCTTATATGAATAATTTCTATCATGAGTAAGTTATTGAATATTGTCACAGGCTTGATCAATGTTAAATAACTATCAATTTATATTCCACAAAATCATTGATAAATTGGATTCTTTGGGTATAATCCGACAAGTTGAGGTCATTCATTATTTTGTCTATATCAATTGGATATTATCTAAACCCTCAATATACTAATTTTAGTAGTCATTTTACAATGGGTATATTATCAATTATTAAAAATCTCAATGGTCTATTAAATTAAATAGACTATAACTCTCCAAAATAACTGATGTAGTTCATATTCTTTATATAACAATATTAAATGATAATTTATATTTTCATTCAGAATCAAAATTCTTTTTATTAATGCTTGAGTCATCATGTTAACCAAATTTTGAAATTTTACCATTTATATTCTTATTTTTAACACCAAATCATATGTGGATTCTTCTATTTCATCATATATTCTCATTTAATGTTTCTACATCGAACATGTGGTTCCAATACAACAATTTGGGTTTTTTAGTTGCCTTGTTTTGTATAAAATTGTATCAATAGCCTAATATCGTAATCTAATGATCATTGTATGAATGGTCATTCTTGGTACAACATCAACATTTAGTAAATATAAGTTTTCTAGTTTGTATTTATCAATATTTATAAATTCAATAAATCATATACTTGATTTAGGATATATGGGAATTGTAGTTGATATTACACCACTCCAAGAGATTAGTAAACATAAATGTTCCAATGTGTCCCAGAATAATCTTTCCATCATTCTCAAACATCGTGAGTTTATTCCATGGTGATATATGAGGGAACACATTATCTCTAACCTCAAACACCATGCCTAGTATAATATTTTCAATATAGATTATAAATCAACTCTCTGTGGATTTCATATGAAGATATGTTATTTAAACTATATCGTCTATCTAGTAGATAAGATCAGTTCACATTAGCTTATGATCTCTATCATCATCCCATCATGATGGAATCTCACACTTATTCCCATGTAGAGACACATAAGGATCCGTTTGAATGCTATAATAAAACATGTTGTTATATAATATATTTACTAGGGAATGGTGTTATCCCCAACATACTTTAATGTCATTTTAAATTGATATTCACATATCAAATATATTTTTAATTTTCCTTTAATATTGAATAGAATTATGAAGGTGATATGTAGTGAAAACACATAGTTCAATATCCAGTATATATAGAGGGATTCTCCAAAACCTCAACGTAAACCCCATATCGTGATTAGATATAATAAAGAGTTGAACTCCATGTAGTAATACCATTACATTTATAAATATATATATATTAGATATCATGTTAGGAGATAAATATTCATTAATAGTATTGAAATGATCTATGTTTGTAATATAACGTCTACCACCAAAATGGATGTATTTCCTTTATGGGTCTTAGGTGTCCTATGATGAAATCCCCAGTTAGGTTTTCCCATTTACATAGTGGTACGGTAAATTATTTCATCATATGGTTAGAACTCTGTCATTCATCGGGTACTTGTTGGAAAATTAATAATAATGTTTCGAACTCTATAATATCATTATTTATGATATCCCACCAAATGTTTTACTTTAAATATCTATACAACTTAGTGCTCCTTAATTAATGGATTAGAGTAATATATGTTCTTCACGTAGATATTCCATCATTATTTATGGGTTTTGTGGTATTTATATCATGGTTCCAAACTTTATAACTTCATATCCTTCAAATTGTAACTAAAAATTATTCACTGCCATCTTATATAGAAACTAATCATCTTTCTAGGACTGCATGATCCAATCAGGAATATATGTCCAGTAACTAATTCATTCATGGTAGGATAATGATCCTTTTATTGTTCCAATTTACCTCATGTTTATATCTAAGCATATTAATTACATTTAATACTCATCATGGATAGGATTGTTGATCCTTTCTAAATAGAGCAACAAGCATGTTGTTTCTTTGCTAGCATAGAGATGGATTGAATTACAATAATCTATTATCTTATTTAACTACCTTTATTTGTTCATACTAATCTCATTTTGTGAGAATATATATATTATGATTTCTTGATTCATATAGTTTTACTATTTTACTCTATATAGGTAACATTACCAAATCCACAGTGAAAATATGGCTCATACAAAATCATAATCATGTTTTGGGTAGTTGTGGTCATGGATATTTTATTAGTTAGATACATAGAATATCCCAATGTAATAATGTATGAGTGAACACCCCGATATCTTTTTTGATCACATTATATTAGATATCAAATCATTCCCCAATAGTAGGTAATGTAAAAAAATGTTCAGTTATTATAATATTCATCATCTCTTTATGTCATTATTCACATTCATTATTCTTGAACAACATCACCCCTTTTTGATTTATCATGGTTAGTATTTATATAATTAATGAAAAGTTTATCAAAAATAAATTATTGTACCATGATAATCATATTAAACTATAAATTTCAAGTATATAATTTGGTCCATTCCATCCATTAAATTCATCATCTTTTTAAATATTCATAAATTTAACATTGATAGTGATAGTATTCCCAAATAATGACACTTTTCTATCCCAAAACTAACACTTACAATTATTTATAAATGAATTTTCCTTAGATAATTTTTTCATTAATGTATTTAAATGATCCTCGTGATCCACTTTGTTTTCTAATTAGATATGAATATCTTCTATAAAGACTAAAATAAAAATTGAAAGATAACTCCTAATGAATCTATTAATTAATCCCACGATGATTTCTAGAGAATTAGTGTGTAAATATGAAATAACTATGAAATTTTAGTGACGACACATTATATGAAAATGATTCATCTTGATATCATCCTTCTTCACCATGACTTAATAATATCTGGATTTATTTTCCACCTTACAGATGTATTGTACACTATATACCAGATTAAAATAATCATAAATCTATGAAATAGAATACTTTACAATTTTTTTGTATTATTGATATCATGATAGTAAATGTAGAGGAACATTGACCCATCCTTATTCTGGATTATGAGGAAGGGAGAACCCCATGGTGAAGCACAAGGGTGTCTAAAACCATTATCTAGATTCAACTTTAATTTTTTCTTCATATCCTCAATTAAAAAAATGACCTTTATATATGCATTCTTGGATATTGGAAATTTAATGTGTACGATCTCGATTAAAAACTGACCCTGACTACTGAGGGATAGTCCATTCAATTTTTTAGGAAACACATCAATGAATTTCCAAAATTTTGGATCTCATCAATGATGATCCTTTGTTTACACTTTGTCATTTTGTCATGATACAATTTCTCACAATCAAATAATATCAGTGCCAGAGTATTTAGTTTAATTTAATTTTCATCCTCATCCTTACACATTTACACAATCAGTGGTGATTTATGAAAAATATGGCGATTTCATTCTCTATGTTATTTATGTTTTCTTTATATAAGTACAAACAATCCATTTTAATAATTGCATCGAATTAAAAAAGGGGGAGTTTTAAAAGTTTTTTTAGGAAATTCACCCCACATATATTTATATTAGATGAGTATTTTTGAACTAATACACACATTAATTGTAAAATATTATCATTTAATGGATAAATCATATATTAAATATATTCTTTAACTTATTAATTTATAGGTTATGATCTATGTAATCCATGATCTATTTCTTAACATAAAATCTTATGGCCATTTTTTTTACACTTTAAAATGTAACATTAGTATGTAATGAATTTACCAAATATTATCCCCCCTATAGTATCAAAATATATTTGTATAAAGTCCAGTTTTCATGCACTAGGTGATGATTGTGTTTAACACAATGTTCCCTTTTTAGGATTATTACAGAGTAGTACCTTTGTTAAATATCTACATCGACTAGTACATTAAAAAATGGATGCAATTTTTTTGACACCACTTTATCTATACATTATCAAAATTTGAGGATTCTAAAATATGTTTTATATTTTCCCTACATATTTACCTATAGTTTTTTAATAATAACAAAAAATTACTAGGCATTCATATGATACAAACTATAACAAATCATATTTTTGCACCGTAATTAATATTTTTTTACAGAAATATACACTTAATATAACACCATAAGATTATTATACCTTATTTCTTTGAGTTATTTTTGTAAATAAAATATCATCCTGAAACATAATAAAAAAATTATTTATAAACTCTAAAACATTCCCTAATATTATTTGGTTCTTCTAAATCATCAAGGGATAAACATGGTACACATATAATAATTAGATGTGAAATAAAGCCGAATAAGGAAATAAAAAATGAATTATAGAACATAACATAGTATGTGTTATCCATGTGGATACCAATGTAACATAAGTGGGAATGATAATGATAGTTTTAAACACAGAGGAATAATATAGCATGAAAATTAAAAGGTAACATATGAATGTGACGACAACATAATACATGGAATCCTAAATATATGTAAAGGATAGCTGAGAAGAAAAAATAACATAATTTTCTTAGAAAAACCTCATGTTCCCCAAAAATAGAATATCATAAGATTCCAAAAATTACCCAATGAATTGTAGGGATATATAATTCTAGGCCCACTCTTTACACTCATATTATCTATATGCATAAGTGTTCCACATAGATAAATAAAAATAGTTTCGTATTTTGTCACATTTAATCTTATGATTTAAGAGTGTGTATCACTTTAAAGGATTTAACAAATCAAATAATTATATGTACATCTAGGTGAATAGCATTTATTAGATATGGGTTGGTTTTCACTACATAAATTATTGGCTGGGAATAATTCTCAGGATAATTTTAGATGTATAACATGGGTACATAAAGATACATAGAGGGGATTAATGAGAGTGAATATGGTGAATACTCTTTTAGTAACCATAATGAAATTAATATAGATGTTTATCAACATATACCCTCATGAAAAAATGTATATAAAAAATCATAATATAAAAGATTTTCATAAATAAATTGGAGAGGGAGTGGATCACTTACCTTTAGAGGAAAATTCTAAATTCTTTTAAGGATCTTTTTAAAATTTTGGGGAACCTTAAGAAGAATTTGGAGAGGTAAATAAAAATTAATTTAATTATAATATGGTATGTAGTGAATATTAATAGTTTTATTTGTCGGTTTTTATCAGAAAATATTTGAGATATATTTGTTAATTTCTAATAATAGGTTTTGGAATCTATATGATTATATAATCAATACTACAAATCTACCCATGGTTTCTACTAAAGAATACTTAATGTCATTATTTAATATGAGTAGGAACATAATACTTTAACATTATAATCTTATTGTTGTGGAAGGTATTCAATTTTTATAAAATAAGTTTTTTCAAACCCATCAAATATAATATATGTTTTGGAGGATTTCTTAAGGTATTAAAAAATTAATAAAAACCATAACAAAATAATTTTTAATGGGAAAAATAATTTTTTAATGTATACTATTTATTGTGTTTATTACATCACTTTTATGAATTTTTGATGTCATAATAACAAGAATACAATTTTATTGTATTTATTTTTTTCCCAATAACATGACTATTTTAGAAAATTTTGAAAAACAATTATTAGATACTTTTGTTGTACTTATTTTAAATATATATATATATATACTATGAAAATAATTCCCCAAAATTTAATATTGAAATTGTTAAATATAATAATTATTTATTAAAAATATAATATAAATATTCATATCATTAGGTTCTATATAAAAATCTTGTTATAAAACCAATGAATGCTCTTACAGTATGGTGTAATTGTGTAATTTTTATGGGGTGGTTCATAAAAAATGGTTTGTTCCATGATCTCGCTAACTTCTAACATATCTCGCTATCATTTTTTCACTTTCTATAGTAGCAGAATCTTGGGTTGGAATTTATCATGGGAAAACCCCAATGATTCTTTGTCTCTTAGAAGATCTGACAAATCTATTCATATGGTACAATCATATATATCATTGTCATCGCTTCTTCAATCTCTATTAGTTGTAATTTATCATAACCATTAATATTATAATATTAATGTTCACTATACAATCCTTATATTATAAATTTTTATAATTCATATGAATATTTTTAATCCATTAGACTATAACTATCCATAATAACCAAATTAGTTCATGTGTTTTCTATAACTAGATTACTTAATAAAATATTTATTGATTCAAAATGGTATTTGATTTAATGATGTTTTGTTCATTACAAAACATCAGAACAATCTGTTCATTATATCATGAAAAACAATATGTTTTCCAAGGAATTTGATGAATGGTAATCAATTATGATATTAATAGGTTATTCTTGTGTATAACCCAAGTACCATATTACATTTCTCATACATATGTTATGACACATAAATGAGTTGAAATTGACATACTCATATTCAAATGATTATAATGTCATAATTTTTCATTTATTAGAGGTCCATGTTAATGTTTTTTCACACCAAATCAACGGGAATCTAATTTTACACTTCCTTTCATCATGGTCATTTCCTCAGTCAATATCTAAATGTCCAACAATAATGAAATTATTATTGAGTTTATAGAACATATCGTCATTGATAGTACCATTGAAATACTTTATAATTCATTTGGTAGTATAAAATTTGTTTTTTTATGTTTTATCCATATATAATTTGAAAATACATACCACTTGGTAAATATTTTTCATGTTTCATGATAGGTAACTCAACAATATAACCAAACTTTAAAAAAATTAGGATTCTTATATCCAATATCATTTCGTTGTAATTCAGATCATGATTATATAAGGGCTATAACAATATTTCATTATTCATTTTTAACTTCTTAAAAAGTTTTATGGTGTAATTTAAATAAGAAAAAAATAATTCATTGTTACTTTTAATAACTTCTATACTAATGATGAGGACCATCCCTCTCATATAGGTCATATAAAACTCATTTAACATTATCTTCTTACTGTATGATAACATTCCTAAATTATTTCATGTAACAATAATATCATAGACATATATGGAAGTCAATAAAATGTTTCCATTATCCTTCTTCTTCATATAGTGTGAGAGTTCATATTGAATATTACAGAATCCTAAAGATTTAAATTAATCGTAAACCCCAGTGTTTAATACTTGTGATCATTTATTATGTACATAAAATGATTTCCATAACTTGGGGGAACCATTTATTATCTTCATTTATTTACATATCCAAGTAGTATAACCATGTATATGTCCTCTTCCAAATATAAATTTAAAATTTGGGACCTAACATAATGATTATGAATGTTTTATTGGTGATGGTATGTTTTGAGATCAATAATTTTATGATCTCCATTATTATAATGGTTTTTAATATTTAATCTTAGTAAATGGCTTGATCTTCCTTGTATACTTTAATTAATTGTTTTTATCATTATAGCTATATTGGGGTTATATTATTTGTTTGGAACATCCACATGATGCTACTTTTTTTCTTTTTAGTGACTTGTTAAGTCCTATTAAATGTCATTCTTGTTTTAATTGATATATTTATCAACTAATTTCCTCTTCCCTTCATCAAATTTAGCTTCCTAAAAGATAACAAGCTAAGAAGTATCCAAGGGGAAATTCTATTTAATATTCCCTCATATTAATTTCTTTGTTGAAAATATTTCAATACGACACTTTGAATATTTTGGGGAAATATATGACAATTTGCTTTTTCAATACCTTCTACTACCAAAGTATGTGTTGATGGAATTATTATTTCTTATAATATTTATTCTCCCATTGGTATTTCATCAACGTTGTATTTTTCTTATAAGGATAGTATTACCTCTCTTGAATCATCATATTGATTTTATTTCCATGAATACTTTTATTTTATAATAATATATCTTTTGAATGTAATCTCTTTGATGAAGTGATTATACAAGAAATATACCATTTCTTTTCCTTTATAACCCATATATACATTATTCACTCCTTTCCATTCAATTTTCGTTCTTTTTTCCTTATTGATGATGAAAAAGGAAATAGAACTAATAAAATATAAGATGAATGGAACTGGGATTGTGAGTACTCCATGATTCATATGGAATCATTGCTGCATGATTATTTGGCCATTTATTGAGTAGAGAAACTAAAACAAATGCCACATCATCCATGAATGTCAGGGGTATTTCTTTGTGTTCTGATATTATTCCTACTATACTGATAATGGTTTCAATTTTTTATTTTGAATAGTCCACTTAGTTTTGGTATTTATGCTGATATAAATTATTTTTTATTCCCATATTTCTTAAGGTGATCCTAAAAACATGAGAGGTTTCCACCTCACCTCAATTAGATTGTGATTTTAATATATGATAGTTTCTATGATTTCCACTAGGGGTTTGAAATATTTTTGAATTTAAATCAATTTAGACTTAATACTGAGAAATTATATATATTGTTTCTTACTATAATCAATAAAAAATTTTATAAAGTACCATATTTTCCATTTAAAATATTAATTCAATGGACTACACACATCGATGTGGACTAATATCAGTGGTAGAACAACTCGTCAATTTTCATTATTTGAAAATATATTTTTATTATAAATTCATAGAACATTTATTTCACATATTTAATTAATATTTCTAATTCCTAGAAACCCATTCACTGTATTCATCACTTACACACTCAAAATTACCTATTTATTCTAGATGTGCTGGAACTCTGGGGAACGATTTGTGAAGAAATAGGGTGTCACCACTTAAAATGAGATTAATATTCCATGGTACTGATCTAGTTCATTTCTGTAAAATAATACATTCACTAAAGATATCATTGTTGGAAACTATTTCAAACATAAAATTACCTTCCATCTGATTTTGTATAACCTCAAGGAACTATTTGGTGATCATCCTGAACATGAAGATGTAGTAGGACAGATCCCATGGGGTTCAAGACTTTCCTTGAAATATGCCAACATGATCTATGGAGTCAAACTCCACCATATAAATCTCAATGTTTTAAATATTTCATATGATAAGGACACTAAACATACCTATATTCTCTTCCCCAATTAAGTTAATGGGTCCATAGGAAGAATTAAAGGCAAAGATAACTCAGTCACCATCATCCTACACTAGTGGACACCCTTTCAATTACATTCCAACAAATGATATAACCAGAATTACCATCATCCCAATAATGTATGGCCAATATTTCACCCAACACCCCTGGTTTTCCTAGTCTCCACCCTCTAGGATTAGGATAATCATAAAAAGAACAATATTTAATGAATATGATGCCCCACTATTTGGGATGATAGAATTGGGGTCCAACTCATGTGATTTCATGTGAACCTCATTGCATATGTTAGAACATCGCTTTCCTTTTGTCAAATATTTTCGTTACTCCCATAGTTCCTCGAACACAATAATAAAAAATATGTCATTGTTTTCTCTTTCAGTACCATGCTATAAACCCCCTAAATGTATATCATAATAAACTATAAAATTGAGTAAACATGCATTAAAATTTACATGATCTTCCTGATAGTTTTTATAGTGTCTCTATACCATTCTCATTTGATTAAGAGTTTCATTTATGATTTAGAACAAATGGAATATCAGTACATACAATATGATCACAAATAAAGACCCTTGTTTTTGATGTTATCATCCAATAGAATTATCCTTTTCCTCAATCACTAAACCAGAAATATTTTCTTCATCCCTATCTATTTGTATATAATTTTCTCGCCCAAAAATTAGACTCACTGTTTCAATGTATAATAGTTCAAAATTCCCCGCCACTAAAAATTATGAATGAAGACACTGAAAAATGAACATATCGATATTATCCGTGAGACTGATGTTCCATTTGATCTTTTTCTACACTTTTTTGATGGCTGTGTTGATGAATCCATGATACAAGTTGACTTCCCTGAAGGATATGAATGGGATTGGGATCGCTGTAAAGGAGTGGGAATAACTTACCCATTTAGTATTCTGGTAGCTAATATCTTCATGGCCCAACACTCACCACTCCTTATCCTTCATAAGATCCATAAATTCAATCATGAAGCATGAAAGGGTAGATTTTATCCTTTTTATATCTATGCATACTATCAATTATTATATATTAATGTTTTTCATAATAATATCCCAAAAAAAATTCTATTAGATAATTTTCTATTCCATCCTCAATTTCATGATCTACATGGATCTCTAGACGGTTTATAAATTGACCCCTACCCTTATTGGCTTCTCCATTATCTTCTAATAAGTTTAGTGGAATTTTAATACTGGATTTAAATCCTCAATGAATACTGCCATAATTGTGTCAAGATATTTTTTGGTCAAATTATGAACATTTTTGTCCAAGAGGATCTGCGCAGGCATTGGTATAAGGTTGTAGTTCACTAGTATTACCATTCTTCCAATAGAGAGTATGTGATTCTTTCCGTTGCAAATGCTCTAGCTGAATGGATCGTTATTCCTTCAAATAAAACCTTCGTGACATTGTAATAAAATATGGCTTCCAAAAGCTAATAAATTATAATATTTCAACTTTGTATACCTAAATTCTCATTTATAACATAAAAATACCCATTCAAAAAATTATAATTTTAAACACATGTCTTTTTGTAATTTATCTGTCTAGTTCTACAGGTTTTTTTTGGACTATATAGTGTTGTTGAATCCATTGATGTGGATTCTAATTACATTAAAAATATAATAACATGTTATCAAATAAAACAAAATGATAAACCATTCCAACCCTATATCTATTTTTGTATAGCATGTTCTTCTATTCACGAATTTCATATTTGTGTTTTAGGGGACAACCACATGTTCAATAATAAAAAGGTTATCCAAAACATCATCCCCCTATCATTTACCCTAAGTGGTCTTGAAGAAGAAAAAACTCGTCCACTTGATCAGAATATTTATCTCTAATGAATCATAAAATTTGATGAATATGTTACAAAACTACTCATTGAAACTAAAGTTCCCAATTACACTCAAATTGAAACCAAACTCTATATAGTTATATACTTTTCTGAATCCACATTGATGATAATTTTAGAACTAATATTACACTTTTTCGTGACATCCCAAATATATTAGGTAATACTAATCTACCATTGGATGTTATGGCCTAGGATGAGGAAATTATTCTCATATAATATGATCCAGGGAATAATTCGACCATGCCTTCTATCTATAAGACACATGAGAATTTTTTTTAGAAAAATTAAAAAGGAATATATGTATGTAGTGGATATTTGAAGTGTGATATTTAATAATTTTTATCATTAGAATCATATAATAACACATTAACATTTAAATCAGACCAATTTTAGAAAAATATTGAACCTCTTCAGTCACATGTGTCTTAATGATGTCTCATTAAACCATGTAAAAAATATAGCACCTCTTTTATCAAATTTTCCATTATTGTACCATTGATTTCCTTCTCTCCTACGATAGCCTCCCTGACCTCAATGTAATTTTTCTCCACTAGTATATGTATATATTTTATAAAAAAATTCTATATAATCACTATTGATCACCATCCTCCACACATGCTATTCATTCTAGAGATAACCTTGAAGTGCTTCAAATAATTCTTTTATTCTACCTTTATATCACCCAAACATAATAAATATTCAATCTTGATCTAAATACTTTTTAACACATTATTCCCCCAAGACATTTTTGGATGTATAATTTTTTCATAACCATTACCACGATCCTAATTTATCATGATATTTCATTAGTAACCTTTATTGTTTCCATTATTTTTTCATATAACAATTTCTTCTTATATACCATATTAATGAAGGAAACATCATCCCAAAACTCCTATGACCTCTCTTCCATTATACTTATGACCTTTTTAACTCTTTATGATTAGAATAATTATTGGATCTATTGGTTCTCCATACCTATAAGTCCTTATTTTTTCATTTGGAATTGTTTGCTAACATATCCCATGAGGATCCCTACACGAGATTCTCATATGATATCTAGAAGAACTAAATAAATAATCCATCCCAGGACATGTTATCCAATTAGAAGTAGCCAATTTCTGTCCAACCCTCCATCTTATTTATCACCATGGGTGTAGATTGATCCATCAAAACCTTGTTGAGGATTGTCACATATGATATGGTGAAGGAGTCAATGCATCTCAAATTAGATAGCCATTAGTTCATCCTACTCCATGTTATCTATATTTCTTTTTTATCATGTGAACCTGTCTCCAAGGAAATCCAATTTTATAATTCCATTGTTGGTGACGAACTCTCTAAACTCTTGAGTTTTCTTATTGAATTATGTCTATCCAACATTCTTTTCAAATGAATCTAATATGGTATCGAAATATCCTCTCACATTCCTTGCTAGGTTTCCTAATAAGATGTTCGATAAATTATTCCATAAATCAATTATTCTAATTTACATAAACATTTTATAATTGAATTATATTATGAAATATTCTTCCTATGTAGTAACATTAGTCGATATGACCACCCTTTCCCCTAATAAAATATTTTTACAAAAAAAAGTCATATATTGGAGTTTCTTGATAATACATGCATTAAATATGAATAATCTATATATTTAGTTATAGAGGGGATGAAGTTATCAGTCTTCATAGGATCAAAAATTTCCAACACGAATGCCTGGTTCCATTCAAATTCATCAAAGACAAATTTTGTCTCCATATGATCCCAATGAACCCTTTAATTCTGTATGATAAGGGATAAAAATATAAAAAGCGAATGGTTAGATTATAGAATAAGTAATACCCTTGTTTCAAAACTGAACATGTCATTCTAAGTGCCTATTTGGATTTGGAATTAGTGATCCTATCTTCATCTACTATAATTGAGAAGTAATTCAAATAACCTACATTCATTGGTATCATGAGAAAAAAACCACCATACTAGGTTCATATTCTATCAAAGCAGAATAATAATTCTCTATGCACAATGACTGTGTTGGAGAATACATCTCATCTTTTTTAGAGATATCCAAATTACAAAATAGTGGTCGATGAAACCCTCTTTGATAATATTATTTATATATATATTTCCTCCAAAACCACCTCCATTTGATCAAAATATATTTTCGGAAAAGTCATAGGGGATGAAAGGGCTCTATCTACAACAACCACCAAGGATGGGGTTGAATTATACAAAATAACAACCACTAAATATCTTAGGTGTCCCATATAAGAATTAGAAAAGAGTAGGGGAAAACCCCACCTATGTAGATTAAACTAATTGTATAGGAAGAAGAATAAAATATAAGGGACTGTAAAAATATATGAAATATACGATCGACACTCAAAGATCAGTTGAAGAACTTACACCATTGATATTTTTAATAGTAGATGTGGGGGATGGATGTATATCAACAGCCATAAGAAAAACATACTTGTTATATGGATAACCTATATTTTCATCCACCACCATCTTCACCACCATGAATCTAATGAACATGTACAGGTAATCATCAATGAAATGACCCTATTGATTATATTTCGTAGAGATCGAAGGTAGTTCTGGATAGAAAACCCTTTTCCCCTAGAATAAATCCACGTAATCTCAACTGAAAATTTGTTTGGGAAATTAAACCAACATTTATTACTTTTAAATTCTGATTCGCATGGTAATTTGTATACATTTAGTGCCTCCACTTGAAAACCAAATTGCACAGGTAATTACCAACACTTTTTTGAGAAATTGAGTGAGATATAGAAACTTTTACCAAATATCCACCACAATCAAATAATTCATTAAATGAACATACCAATACTACCATGAGAGTGACAATCACAAATTATCTCATAACTAACACTACCAATAAAAAGCCTAGATTAAATCACCATTGGAGAAAACATGATTAAATAAAACTTACTTCAAGATATATGACAAAAACCTGGACAGGACGGTACTTCATGAGCCCATGAATGTTCAAAAATAGGGAAGTGTCAACTTCTCAAGACATTTTTTTTCACAAAGATATCACAGTGATAGATTATATCCACACTAAGAAATGTTATCAAAATATCCGCCAACAAACATACATTCACCAATGTTGAACCATGTGAAACAATTAGAATGTACATGATACTAGTTAAATTGTTACAGGAAACAAGATGATAAGGATGAAAAAGATAATCTTTTAAAGAGTGTAGGCCCCTACATTTGAATCTGTGAGAGAATCTCCTGACAAAAATGATAGAACATGCATCAAAACTCCAGCATCCACTATTTGTGATAGAGAGGTAGGCTCCATTTAAGAAGAGGTCATTGAAAAGGAAACATTAGAAACATCAGTTTACATGGGGATGGAAATATGTGGGGTGTGTGGAATGTTCTTTTAAGTTTAAAAATTTATTCCATTCAGTTCACAATATACTTTTTTCATAATAATATTGAGACATCATTTTTTAATTTTCCTGACCAAATCTTTTATATCTAGAATTTGTTATTAGGTTCCATTTTCAAACACTCTTATTTTATAGGGTGGATCATATGTCGAAATGTGTGGTTCTTTATAATGGGAATGTTTATGTACATCCATTATTTTCCATCATCAATATAATTTTTTGTGTCTTCTTAGATAATTTTAATTTGTTTATCCCTAAATTTAATAAGACATACAATATCGGTCTTCATATTGGGTACATAATATACATTAGAGATGAATTCATATTTTTAATCTCATTGTATGTTTATAATATATCATATTCTTGGAATATATACTATTTTGATATTTTGTAATAAAATATATCCATGAAATATATCTTCTAGGTTTTTAAAAACATTCTTATCACTTTTCAGGTGATTATATGATTTATAAATAAGATACCTTATTTTGATGTTTTTGAACAAAAATTTAAGGTATTATCCATTTAAATCCCATAACCCATTAATATTGGCTTCCTCGATGGAATTCCCAACATTCAATGATATAATGTTAATATTTATATCGAATTATAGCATTGAATGTTTCTATTATCAGTTGAATGGAGGTGTTTTAATCCATCCATGTTTCCTTTTGTTCATCCTCAAAGAGTAAAAATTAGATATATCTGAACTCCTTGATTTGGGGTTCTTCAAAAACATCATTTTAATTTTTTTATGTTAATATAAAAAAGTTCCTTTTCCTAGGCCTCATAAAAATTTTCAGACATTATCCACTACAGAGTAATTCAAGTAGAAAATTTATTATAGAAAATATTATAATACATTTTTATTACATTCTTGATTTTCCTTTATTATATGGAGATGTGGAGATCCCATTATTAATTTATTACAATTGGTTCATAGGCCTCTATTTTTGTAAAATTAAATGAAAAATTAATCAAATTTTGGAACCAATGATCACAAAATATTCTCACATATTCATATGTCATCATGATTATCAATGTTGAATTTTAGTTGATCCACAATACTATTACATAAGTACAACACTCGATAATGGTTTTAGAATATTTCATTGTAAATATTGATGTATTATATTATTCACTTTTTCAACACCATTGATTTAATGTTGACGTGGTTCCCATATTTCCATTAATATTTCTGACAAATAGACTATCTTGAATTAGGATTCATCAAGGCCATGATAGATGATGGATTTTTCCTTGATGCCTCTATTCTATTTCGGTTGAACAGTTTCCATTTGAATTTCTAGAAGATCATCCACCACTATCATGGATTTTTAAATATTGTGTCTATCCTCCATGATTTCTAAGTAATATTTAATGGGAATAAGTGATTGAATTTACATGCAATAATTGTCATAATAATCCTTCCCCACTATTGGAATAAATCATTAAGTCATCCTCTTATCTATGGAGGTTTTTTAAAATCACCTTCAAATAATTGGATTCAATTGAATAGTAGATTTGAAAGAAAATAGTAATAAATTAACATATATTACCGGTGGTTATTTAATGTGGTATAAAATTTATCATACTAAATTAATTTTTTTTTCATCTATTAAATAAATTTTGTGAAGGATATATGTTTTAATACATGTTGAGAACATCTTAATTAATAGGATAAAAATAATTATTGATGAGGGGTTGGATTTTATAAACAATCAACAATCATAATTAGCTATATCCTAATTTTTTTTCAAAAAATTAATTTTTCTGGTCTCAATATTAGTTTATCATGTAAAAAACTTAATAACATTATATGAGACCCCACAAAATTAAAAAATTGATGTTGTTTTTGTGAAATTATTAAAACATACATATTTTTTTCAAAAAATGGATTCGTTCATAGTTTTTGTTAGAAATACTGTCCATTGATCATAAGTTTTAGAAAAACATAGTCTAATAAAACAAATGTCATTATATAATCTTCACAATGTTCATTTGATATGCTATTTGAATTGTGATATTTGATGGATTTAGTTGATCATTTTGAAAACATTAATGAATTTATTTTCCATAATGTTAATGTTGAAAACATTTCAATTTAAATTATTCTTTAGTTTAATTCAATCATAGTTGTATAGGAGATCTAAAATATTATCTTGGTTTGTATAACGATATATGAGGCTTCAATTAATGTTAATGTTATTCAATGAAGGTTACTAAAAAATATGAAATGTTGGGAATTGAAAAATACTCTATAATAGGAAGTTTCAAATTAGGAAATTGGGGATATGTGTATATATGGTAGTATCAGAATAAAGATATGTGATATTCAATATATGTACTATATTGAATTAGTGGAAAAGATGAATGGGTTTCTTCTTTGGATTCAATCCAATAAGCCATTTTTGGTGTTTTGATATGTTGGTTGTGCATATAATGATCCAACTGGACATATGAATCATGATTAACATACTAAATGTTGTGTTTTATATATTCTATTTGTTTCATATATTATTCATTAGATGATAAAGTTATCTTTATGTGGCATGATATGGTGACTCGAGAGCCTATCAATACAATGGTTTTGTTTTGGTATATGTGGAATATATGATGAAGACAATAAATAATTAATTAAAGAATAATGATAATTAAATGCCTAAGCATCATAGTTTTGGATTTTTCATCTGCTTGGAAATAAATAAAATATATTAGTAATTACCCTCTATATTAATCTATTTTATGTCCATATTATTCAAATAAATAGTCATTCTCAAGGGATGACTGGTTTGCATTGGATTACTGGTTTTCATTAACTAATTATTTAAATACAGAAAATTTAAAATATCAATTAATTACACTATTTCAATAAATTTTAAAAATTGATTTATGTGTCTTCTTCTTATTCACCACATTTAGATATATTAAATATTAAATTTTTAATAAGTGATACATGTTTCAGTGGAACATTTAATTTCTATTCAATGAATGGCTCTTAGACAAATCATGATATTTCGATATTAACCCCTACACCATCAAGTTGTTTATATAGATATATAATTTCTCTCCATTAATTAGTATTATATTTATTATTATTATAAAGTTATAATAATTATATATAATATATATATATATAATATACAACAAATTGAAATAAAAATTTAAATTTTTTCATTCTATTTGTATCAAACCCATAGATTTAGATATAAATGGTGAATATTTTTATTTTTATTTTTTTACTAATATATTGTAAATAAAAAATATCCTATCTTTTGTATTTTTCAGACATCTAGACACATTAATTTTTTTTATTAATTTATAAAGTTGTCAACATCCCAGTTATGGAAAATATTTTCAAATACTATTTACATATATAAAATTTTACTGTCACTAATAAACTTGTAATAATAATAATTTACCCCATCTGTATTAATTTTTTATATGAAATCATCCAAATTTATTATTTTTTAATTATTTAATTATTACCATTTAGAGTTTTTAACAATAATATATGATTTTTTTATTGTTATATGTGGACATAAATGTTTAAAAAAATTCCATTTAATTTATTTTCAATTCAGTCGATCTCCTAGTTTTCAAAATTTTTATAGGAAAAAGAGGTTAATTTTTTAGAATTATGTATGTAAGGGATATATAAATAATATTTTAAAATGACATCAAATCATTAGCATTTTAATTATTTTTATATTCATCATTGTATATTTGTAATACTTAATGAATATATATACATGAATTTTGATATTTTTATAATTACAAATTCACATATCATGATCATTGTTTTGAATATTATTTTGTATATTATTTTAATTTTTTTATTTTCAAATAACATACATCAAATTACAGTTTTGATTAAAAAAATTTATTTATTATTCTCATTAAATTTTATTGAATTATATTTTCAACATAATAAATCACAAAAGTTTCTGTTATATACATAAGAGATTTTAAATATTTTCCTATATCAATTTCTGTGGGATAAAAATTTCTTTTTGTATGACATTAAAATATTTG
Source organism: Viscum album (assembly GCA_963277665.1). Classification (NCBI taxonomy): domain Eukaryota; kingdom Viridiplantae; phylum Streptophyta; class Magnoliopsida; order Santalales; family Viscaceae; genus Viscum; species Viscum album. The sequence goes on from OY728138.1 coordinate 561,354,822, forward strand.
AAAATGTGCCACAAAAAAAGATGTGATAATTATCAATTTTATAAAAAAAATATTTTTGTGATATTTTTTAAATTTACAAACTCTAAAATTATTGGAATAAATAATCAAAATTTTATTCATGAAATAAATTATAATTAATTTTGTTTAATTAATCATATATTTATATTGAAACGGGTTTATATAATTCTGATTTCACCTACCATTGGAACAATTATGCAGGATTTTTTTTATGGAAATTTTTCATTGTAATTTCATTTCAATAATATATATATATATATATATATATTATATAATGACTCTTCTATTATGTATATAGATATTACATTATTTTTATAGAACACACAAATACATTCCCAATGACTGTATTTTATTAGTTCCTATAAAAACGTGGGAGAAAACATATAGTATAATGAATGATATTTAATGTCTCCCACAAGGAACGTTCCCTTACGTAATCCTACCTAAAACATTTATTTATAACCTTTGAAAATTAAATCTTAAGAAAAATGGGATACGGGATAATTAATAAGTGTAAACAAGGGAGATATGAATCATATCCTAAACATAAGGGTACAAGAATATGAAAATTATGCCCTGCATATCAAAGACAATAATCATGATTCATAAAGAAATATTTGGACATAAATCAAAAAAGAATATTATTGACAAAGACATGGAATTATTAAAACCAAATAATCATGGAAAACCATTTACATAGTACCCAAGCCTCATTACCAAGACCATCATAGTTGAAAATTCTATTAATGAACCTAGTTTAATCTTATTCAAGGCTTGTAATACTAAACCTTGATATTTTCATGTTGCGAGCATTTATTACTGAACTGATTTCATTTCCCATTCAGTCATTGTTTATCTCATGAGATATGAATCTTTACTTAATGTATTAGAGGGATAAATAATTCCCTCTTATCAGATAATCCAAAACATAAAATTTGTTCCAATGGAACATAATTAATTCACCATGATAGAACCCGTGAAATAAAATGGTATTCATAAACATCATTCAATCATAACCTAACATGTTGAAGGGAAATCAATTTCATTAATACAATTCCATCATAAGAATAATCAAACCACCTAAATAATATAGACAATATCCTTGGAAAATACCCATATTTAAGAATATGTAACATAAAATAATATTATATTAGATAAAAAACAAATATTACTAGAAAATAATTAATGAGGTAAATATCCTTTCTTCCTTGAGAAAATTTAATTTTCATAAAATTTAATACATATTTCAAAAAAACATCAAAAATAACATTGTAAAAATTTAAGATAATATTAATGTATATGAGGAGACATGAAAAAAAATAACACAATCATTACGTATATGTTAAAAATAAACATTCTTCTCATACTTTTTTCGGAAAAATCAAAAAGTACATTGAATAGAAAATGAAAAATTTATATTTGTAAAATTTATAGTATAAAGAAATAGTGGATAAATATGAATATAATAATACATCGGGTAATACTAAAAGATTAAAAAAAATTATTAAATTTATACATTGATCAAAAATATTTCCTAAATGAGACATAAAATAAAACAATCAATAATATTAATGATATTATAAAATAAATACTCGTCGCTTCAAAACCAGTTAAATCTAACTCCTCATGAAATAAAAAAAATAAGGATATATACTATCATAAAATTTTGGATAGTACTCATGAAATAAATTCATTATTAGTATATACACCATGTAGAAGAAACAAGTAGTGTAAAAGAAAGTTGTCTCATATAAATAAAGGTGAGAAAAAATCCATTACCTTATGTATGAGTTCCATTATACATAGAGATAATTCATGTATAATGGATTAAATAAAATTATTAACTTATTCCATAACCATATTTATATTTATGATATCATATATGATTATATTATCACTTGTTTAATAATATTTCATTATAATACTTCTATCGTGTGTCAGCTACTTCATTGTAGTACACTTGTTTTGTCGTATAAGTTCTGTTTATTGCATATTTTATATTTTATTTTCATTTCCACAATTATATAAGGGTAATATATGTATTATTATTTATTCTTATAGATTTATATAATAATTCTTTAATGGAGATCATGCAGAATAAATCCAATGTCATCTTTGAGATGGTAGGCCATACATATGCACGTGTGGGGATATCATTCACATAGTTGTGAAATGGTACTGAAGTGGATGGTGTATATATTATTGTAGAATAAATAAAATGTTAATATAATCATTTATAGTTATTATTTCTTATCTTTAAACCCATACTAATAATGTGATTATTAAATAATGATTACACCGTGGTGTGGAGATGGTAGGTTGTAAGTAGGCACAAGTGGCGATTTCATTTTTCATAGGATGGATAGAAGATGAAATATGGTTGTTCCATAATCTTCATAACATATCAAACCATATGAAATTCTGGATTTATTACTTTATAATTGAATCAAAAAAGGAATAGCAAGTAGAAATGGAAATGATGATGGGAGATTCGGTAAATGAGATTACCTTTTTTCGGCGATCTCCCTCTAGATCTATTCTTACTGACACTAGAGTTATGTTTTGAGAAGACCATAACCTCTATAATTTTTAAATATGTGTTGAAAAGAAAATTTTCAATTGTATTAATGATCTTTAGGAATCATGTAGTTATAAATAAATAAGTGACTAGGATTCCTTCAACAAGTGAGGCTAGGGGGGAGCCTTTGGAATTTATAAAACTATTAATTTTAAAAAAATGAAATATCATTAAAAATACCTCAAAATTATCATGTATTCCTATATTAACTATAAAAAGGATGTAAAATAATCATTTAAAATATTTCATAAATGTTTATGTAATCATTTAAACCATTTCATTTTAATTAACACTTAGTTAATCGATTTTAATTTAAACTAAGGCAACTACTTTTAATAAAAATTATTTGATATTTTCATTATTAATATTACCACTTCATCTGATTCATGTAATTATTTAGTAAACTAATTTCATTACTAAAATATTAAAAAAAATAAAAAACCTTAATGAAATAAAGACTATATATTTTAGAATAATTTTATAATCAAAATCAGCTACTCTAAATCCCAATATTAAAAATAATATATTATTAAAACATGAATTTAATATATTTATAACTATTATCAAATAAAAATTATAAATATAATAATATCATTCATGTGACACAAATCAGAAAAAAATAAATTTATGTCATGAAAATATGTTCAATAAGTTACAAATTTATGATAAATATCTTTTCAGAAATTTTTTTTCTAATGTAGACACATAAAAGATTCTAAAGATAAAGAAAATGATTATTTCCCTCTTTCATTGATTAAAATATTATTTATGGAATCTTCATGGAAAATACTCAATTAAATGACTTAGTATAGATCATGTAGGGTTACGATTCTAATTTCATTCAACCAATAAATTTTTATCATTTTTAGTGAAATTTTATGTTCTTTATAATATTGTTTTTAACCTAAATTTCATAATTTACCCTTTACTAGGGTAAAAAACATTTCCATGGTTACTATTAATATTAGAAAAAATAAAAGGTATAAAATTTAAAAAAAAATTAAATTTACGTCTAATTTTATTATTCAATTATATAAATTCAAAACACATAATTTACATAATTTAATTTAATATAAAACTGGTAAAATTCCGTGAAAATACTTTTTTTAAATGAAGTTTTAAAATAGATAATATTTTTATAATAAATTAAATTTTGAAAATTTTTTAATGAAACAAAATTGTATTATTTAAAATAAAAGTTATCTAATTTAAAATTAAAACTAATCAAAAATATAATAAAACCATATAAATACATTAAAATAAAAAATATATTCTATAAAAAAATTAATATTTCACTATTTATAAAACTAGGAAACATACATAAAAAATATAAAATATTTTACCAAAGTAAATTTAATATTACAATTTTAAATAAAAAATTTATTTATTCAAATTGAATATATAAAACAGTGAAAAAAGTTATTGAAAAAAGTTTCTCCAGTAAAAGAATATAAAATTATGCTTTTAAAAAAACTATTTTGATAGAATTAGATTTATTTTTATATTATTCCAATAAAATATATTGTATTAAAATAAAATATATTTTTTGAATATAATATATATATATAACAAATATATCATAAAAAAATTATAATTTATTTCTTTTATTATGATAATGTGAATTTGGGAGCATAAAAATATTGCCTTTATAATTAATTTGTGTATAATTTCATTTGAAATTAATTGGTAACCAATAATTTAATATTTTAGAAAATTTATTTTGAAAACTATTTGTATAATAAAAATAACCTCTAATTTAATATCTAGGTTATTATTTTACTTAAATAATAATGAAATGATGCTTCGTAGAAACTAAGTGTTGAGTATAATGCACGCTAGGTTGGTGTTGCGTGCAATGCAAGAAATAAATGAAATAAACTTATTATGAGAAATTATATCACATAAAAATATCAAGGTGTTACATTTTACCCCCTTAAAATGAATTTATCCATTTAAATTTTTCTAGGTTATCGTTGAATTATTACTTGAGACATTCTCACATAAAAACCCAAATCATTAAAATGAATACTAAAACTTCATTTTCATAAGGAAAGTTAGAAACATAAAGGCTTCCTGGAGTAACACATAACTAGGTTTCCAAATAAGAGAACATAGGTTATGATTTGGGGTAGAGGAAAAGAGTAAATAATCATCGATATTCATAAATGTCATGTATCAAAAGAAAGTGGGTGAGCGATATGAATTTATCAAACACAAAAGCATACACTAAAGAAGCTTTCAAGAGGACATTAATATCATTAATAATGATGAAAATATGACAAAATATAATTTCATGACCATTTTTCTAAGGTTGAATAATTTTCTTCAGAATATAAAAATACCACATTTCCTAAAAACCATACCCATTATTGTTCCTTCATTAATTTCCACTTTGTTTCAGATTTTAAGAAATGATGTGGAACTTTTCATTCCTAAATCATTAGATTGTCAAGAGATATATATATAGAATGAAAGGTCATTCCATTTATCTCTACACCATGAGGAAAAATTTATACAGAGTATCCAATATATATAAATCTTCATATGGAGAGATAAAATTTAATCTCAACAACAACATAAAAATTTCAATGTAAAAAATTTCAAAAGTGTTTACCTTTATGATCCTTCAAAAATAATAAAATCCAAAACATTCAAAGAAGGAAAATTAATTTCCAGGATCTATGTATCATTAATCCCTCAAAAAACTTGGCATAGTTTTTAATTTACACACAATGAACTTGTGAAAAATATTATCATGTATTCTCTAGAGGAATTGTAATAACATCAAATACCATATCACTTTAGTGAAAATATACATACATAAAAAATAAACTCTTTCCTAGTTCAATAAATCCAATATTTATATAATCTTTTCATCATATCATTCATAAGTTTAAAATTCTATCATGTTAAAACATAAAATCTATTTATCCAATTATCCTAAATTCATCCACATATTAAGGTGTATCGTTCCCTTAATAACGTCTTTTCCAAAAATATCACCTTTCTACCTCAATAAATTTTCATGGTTACAAGTATCATTCAACATATTCTCTCTAATCCTAAAGAAAAATATATAGGGGACCAATCCAAATATTTTTAATTATATCGTAACACCATAAAAGTACTTCTAAAAACAATTCATGAATTCCAGTACATAAACACTCAATCATTACCCCACTTCATTTTTATACACCACATCGCCAATATATATCGCATGATATATCCCTTTTGTCATTTTCATTAAGAGTATGTTGACATCGATCATCATTATTATCCCTTGGATCTTCGAATATGATATAGTAATTCCAATTTTACTTGCACTTAGAACACTGATTTTTGGAATGTTAGCTCATTGGAGCCTTATATTTATTCCCACTACATCGTATGTAAAATCCATGATGACCATATTTCCCAAATTTAAAACATTTATCAGAACACATAAGATAATTTAGTACTTTTTTCCTTATATAAATTGATAATGAACTATATATAATCTTCTTCTCTCAATATCTTTTAGTGTTTCCTTTTAATTCTATACATTTTTTCTTATCACAACTATGAGATTGACAAGTATCATCAAACTCTCTTTTTGTGGGATGAATATGATGAAGTTACATACTGAGAAATAATTTCATGAACTCTTCCCAATCCATGGAGTCAATTTAATCTTACATACTCATATTCTTTATAAATTTCACCCAATGATTCTTTTCTCCTTCTAAAAAAAAGACCGTAACTTAACATTTTCACATTCTGAACAATGAAAATGAAAAATATCATTTCAATGGTACAAATACATTCTTATAAACTAGTGGATCATTAATTCCATAAAAATAAGATGGATAGTTACCACATAATGATTCATGAGAACGTTTTTTCATACATTGGTCATTTGGAAGACTAATATGGTCCTTATCTGGATAATTATTTATGGTCACAGATAGAGAATATTGTATTCTACCTCTCTTAACATTTTATTCCTATGGAATATAATCGTTGCATTTCCCATTGATTCCACTATTAACTTTGTTCATTTGTGTTACATACATTGACTAAAACCAATAGTATGGTGTTATTAACACTAATAATAGTTTTAAATCCATGTAATCAAAGAGAAATTATTTATAATATTTCAATTTTTGACACCATAAGTTTAATCCTACATTTTTCATGTTTACTATGAAAATTATTGAATTGTAACCTATACATAGAATTATCCTTAGAGAAATTCCTAGACATACCATAGATATATAAATTAAAATTCCACTAATTTTTTCCCATTATAGTTTCTAAAGGATAAAAAACCCATCACTATGATAGCAACTATAGTATCCCATTCTTGATGCACAAATATATTACCTCATTTTTAAGGAATAAACAAACACATTCCTAAATAATGTATTAGTTTAGTAACTTTGTAAACAAGGAACATAAACTTCTAGTCCTATGAAAGATCCTAAATGTTTCCCCCAATGATCATCCCATTTAAAAATCATGCCTAAAACAAATATTTATAACCTGTGGAAAAAGAAGATATAAGAAAATGGTGAGAATATATGGTCAGTATTGGTAAACAAGGTATATATTAATCATAACCTAAACATAACGTTATAAGAATATTAAAATCATAAAAAAAAATTCAAATATCATATTCATGAGTCCTAAATTTCTTTAAGTTATAAATCATAAAATAATTACTTTGACATAAAGCATAGAATTGTGTAAATCACATAAGCGTTTAAAATAATTTCTATATTATCTAAGGCACATTTCCATGACAACCATAGTGGACAATGTCCTTTACTAGACAATGTTTACTCCCATTCCAGTCATTTATTACTGAACTAGACAATATCTCATTTGATCCCTCAATTAATGAAACATGCTCATTTCTCATTTCAATCCTCTCTGTATCATGAGATATAAATCATTACCCAATGATATAGAGGGAAATATCTTCCCCACAAACCAAATAATGAAAAACATAGTTATGTGTGGAAGAAGAACATAATTCTTTCACTATATCAGAACCCATGAAATGAAATGTGTGTCATAAACATCATTCAACAATAACATATCCCATGTAAAAGAAATGTGTTTTGTTAATATCATTAACTCATAAATATGATTCGGCCATAGAAATAATAGTGATAAAATCCTTGAAATATATCCATATTAAGATATATGTAACATCAAATAATATTATCATACATGGAAAATAATTTTTAAAGATTTACATGAAAATAATTCTTGAGGAAAATATCCATTCTTAATTGAAAACATTTTCTTTTATTTAAATTTTGGACCACCTTAAACGAAAAATTTTCATCGAATATAACATTATAAACATATAAGAGATAATTTTTTTAAATGACGTGACATGAAAGTGTAAAAACCCCATTCAGTTATATAATTTAAAAGGAATCATTCTTCTCATACTTTTTCCAAAATAGTCAAAATTACCTTATTTTGAAAAAAAATATATAATCTTTTCAAAACATTATGTAAAAAATAATTATTTGGTAAAAATGAAATTAAACATCCATAAGAGAATATGAAAAAAAATTGAGAAATTTTTTTTGAAAAAATATACATTGATGATAAATATAATCCAACATAGACATAAAATTAAATAATCCAAATTGTTGAATAAATTGTCAAATAAATATTCATCGCTTAAAAATCATTAAAATCAAATACATCATAAATGAAATAAAATAATAAAGATATTAAATATGGTAATATTCTGGATAATACTCATAATGGACATTCATGGGTAGTATATACACCACGTATATGACACATGTACTATATAAGGCACATGTCCCACAGATATAAATATGGGACAAAAATCCCTTGCGTTATGTTTGATTTAATTCCTATGTTTCCAAAAAACCTATATAATGGATTAAATAATTTTATTAACATATTTTGGGAAACTATTTATATTTATGATATCATATATGATAATATTATCAAATTATTAATAATTTTTCATTATTACGCTTCATTCTAGTGTTAGGTGCTTTATTTTCATATGTGTGTTCTAACACATATGTTCTTGTTTATTCACATAGAAAAGAGTATTTACATTTCCAGAATGATATTATGGTAATATATATCATCTTATTCAGTATTATACATTTATATAATAATTCATTAAATGTGATCTTGGAGAATGAATCACACCATGTTGTTGATACAGTAGGTCATACATACACACAAGTGACGAAATCATTCCCTTAAGTGTAGAATTGTATTAAAGTGGATGATGTATATATTATTACAGAATAAATATAATGTTATAATAATAATATATAGTTATTATTTTTATCTTTACATCCATATATGTAAAGTGGCAATGAAAAACAGAATACACAACAACATGGAGATGTTAGGTCGTACAAACGCACACATGGTGATTTCTTTTTTTTGTAGGATATATAAAAGATATAATATGGTGGTTACATAATCATAACAACATCTCATAATAAATTTGATACTAGATTTATTACTTTATAATTTATACCACAAAGGAATTCAATGTATAAGAAGAAATTATATTTTGAGAGTCAATAATGGAGATTACCACTTCTTCATCCATCTCCCTCTATATCTCCTATTAGGGACATTAGAGTTATTATATTAAGAATGCCATCACCACTAGAATGTGGATGGGGATGTTTATAAGGTATATTTTCAAGTTATGGGTAAGCTTAAATGATAAAATATTTGTAATTAAATGAGGGAGTGGTTCCCTTTTATAAATTCTATGGGGGGAAACATTGGAATTTCAAAAAATATTAATTTATAATAGATTCGTTATACTTCCAAATACAAAAAAAATTCATATATTAGAATATGAGAAGAAATAAGGATTTAAACTCCCTGAATAATATATCTCATATAGGTTTTGGTTTTCATTTAAACCTTATCATTTTAATTAACCCTAATTTAACAGTTTTTAATTTTAACTAAGGAAAATAATTTATCATTATTACAATATTTTATATTTAACATATTTTATGTAAATTAGAACACAAATAAACAATTTAATAAATTTTGACTCTGTCATTATTTTTATTTCAATAAGTGTTTTATTATTTTTGAATATTTTAATAAATCATTATTTTGATTAAATTTAAACATGTTCAATGATGACACAATTTATTTCTTTTATTTTTTAAAAAAAATGATAAAAAAAATTTACTTGGAATAAATTTATTTATTATATCCTTAATAAGTGAACATAATATATTAAATTATATTATCACATTAATTATCTCAAAATATATTTAATTTAATATTTTAAATAACATTTATTCTATATTTCCATAAATAAAATAATTAATAAATATCCTCTATGTAATTATTTAATATGATAGTTTCATTACATAAAATTTATAAAAATAAAATACCTCGATTAAGATAAATACTATAGAATTTTTAATAATATTTTCACCTAATTTTATGTACTATAGGACCCCATATTAAAATTGATGTATTATTTAAAACATGAATACGGCATCATACAAATTTGTATTAAATTAAATATTATAAATATCATAATATTATTTAAATCACCCAAAAAGTTAAAAAATAAATTTATATCATGAAAATATTTTTGTTATGTAACAAATTTATATTAATAATTATTTATAAAATTCTTTTTCCCCATGAAGACACATTAGAGATATTAATGACAATGAAAATGTAATTTGGTGTCTTTCTTTTATTTATAAATTATTTAATTTATTTTCATAGACAAAAGTCCACTAAATAACATAATTTTTATTATATATTGTTAAACATCAAGTTTAGTTCATCCAAAAATGTTTTTTAAATTTTAGTGTAATTTTATAGTCTTTATAATATAGTTATTATCATAAATTTCGTAATTTACCTATTACATTGGTAAAAAAAAATATAATGGTTACAAATTATATTGGGAAAAAATAAAAGGTAGAAAATTAATAAATTTTTACCTTATGAATCCATTTTATGAATCCATTTTTAAAAATTAAAATCACATAAGTTGATAAATTTAATTTAATATAAAACGGTTAAAATTCAATGAAACCAATTTTTTAAAATTCCATTTTGAAAGATAATATATTTTTATAATATCTTGGTTCCCAAAATAATTTTTATAAAAATAATTAGATGGTTTAAATTAAAAATTAACTCATTAAAATTTAAAATATATACAAAACAATTTGTTACCTTGTATATATATTAATGTAAAATAGAGTATCTTTAATAAATATACGTATTTCACTATTCGGCACAACACGAGACATGCTAGAATAATACCAAAAATTTGTCAAATGAAAATATTTATATAATTATTTAAAATTATAATTTTGTTTCAAATTTTATATATAATATTGTTGTAAATCGTATTTAAAATGTATTCTTCATTAAAAGGTGATAAAATTTCTATTTTCGAAAAATAAATTTTAATTATAGTGATAAAATAATTCATATCGTATGTATATAAAATATTTGATGAATAAAAATATAATTATTGATTATATAATATATATAAATTTCATTAATTTTATTCATTTATTATAATTTTCATAATTTGTTCAGATAAAACGACAAGGGGAGCATAAATATAAAAATAATTCATATAAAATTCAATTGGGCTATATTTTAATTTCTAATTAATTTATGACCAATTAATTAATCTTATTATCCATATATTTTCATAAGATATTTTAAAATAATAATAACCCATAATTTAACATCTAGGGTATTATCTTTTGTGAATAATTATAAAATGATGTTATTTCGAATATATTGTTGTGTAACAAAAGCTTAGCTGAAGTTGCGTGCAACACAATACATCAAAAAAATAAAATTATTATTTCAAAAAATATATCTCATAAAAATATAATGGTGTTACCCTTTCGACATATTATTATTTGAGTAATTTTTTATTGAGATGTTTAGTTTTTTTTTAAAAAATAATTTGATTTTTCATTTGAAAATATATCTATGTTATAGTATCTCTGACATAAAGAGTTACTGAAAATGTAATTATAATTTTATTAATTATAATACTATGAACATTGATATTATTTTGATTTATATTTCAATTTTATACTTTATATTAATATCAAAATTACATATCATTATTATATTCTGTCTGACATAAAGTTCATTCATCATAATATTTTAAATATATTTTGAAGAAAATTTGTAATTATAATCATGATGATTCAATTATTATAATTTATACGCATATTAAATAGTTATCCATAATAAATTGTATATGATATAAAATTAATAATCGAGTATATTTAATTTTTTTTGACGTGAGATCAACATTATTATTATTATGTATACATGTTTTATAATAAATATAGATATCAAACACCTCAAGATATTGATTTTTGGTGATAAAAAATTAATACATCATAAAATTAAAATTTTACCACTTAATACTCCTATAGAAAATTATACAAAAATATTTTTTTCAAAAATAACATTATTTATGAATTCAAAGTCCCTTTTTACTGTATAATAATTTTTTAATATTGAATTTTTAATTTTTTAATTAAATCAGAGAAAATTGTTACATCCATCAGTAAAACTATAAAATAATAATAGTTTTCTCAATTTTAAATAATACATGGATATTAGTATAGAATTTAGTATAATTATTTAGATTGGTAATTTTTTTCAAAAATTTGTGTTCAGTTTTCTGGTTTTAGTGTTGGCAGTATTCTTATGGATAATAGTTTTGATTAAATTTTTTAAAATTTAATGTTAATTACCACATATATATTGACGTCCTTGAAAGTGTTTTTAGAAACTAAAATTCATTATGTTAGGTTATTTTATATTTTTATGTAGTCATTAAGAAGAAATATTAAAAATATATTGAATTAGTTTTATATATGAGCTTTCTCTTCATGTACTATACTGATTTTTTAAAGATGGAAATGAGATTGAAATTAAATTATATGCTTTAGATATTGTAAATATCATGTATGTTATATTTTAAATTTTCACTAATAATTTTTTTTAATTTTTTTGTTCTATAAACGATTAATACATAATTATTTTGTTTTAAACTGGTGAAATAGGACTTCAGTTATTTACACGGTTTTAAAAATTATATGTTTTCCTATATTAAATTTAATCAACTTTGGGTACATTTTGAGTTTTGACTATTCTTTTTGATTCAATAATTACTGAATCTCAAAAAAAATTGATGGAGTTATAGACAATTTCAGGGAAGTGTGTCAAATGGAAACTTAAATCCAAATACACTATAAAATCATTGTATAATGCTTGTTTTGATGATAGTATTATTATTTAAAACAAATAAATACCTATTTGGATATATTAATGCAACACAAGTAATGTGTAATTATATAAAAATAATATCAATTCTTCTATTTTTAAGTATATTGATATTAAAATAAATGTCTTAAAAGAGAGAATGTTCTAGGTTCTCACACATAATTTTTAAATCTTTATACAGAGTGTGAGTTTTCTGATCAACATTCCAAAGTGTTAAATATTTGGGATTATTAGTGTCATGTTATATATATATATATATGGTATTTTTATGTAATGGGTTTTTGGGAGTTTGAAACTATCTATAAATGCATTTTTTATTTAATATTTTTTGTATTGACATTATTTTGAATATTTTCTCCCATAATTCCTTTTTTGATGATTGGTTAATTAATGTAATTATTTATATTGTTTTAATTTAGCTATGTAATAGTTGATTTAATTTGTTTATATGATTATTAATTCTTATGTTAAGGTTCTACCAATCAAATAATATTTTTTTTCATTTTAATATCACAAACATTGGACTGTAATGTGATTTTATTTTTTATACATTTTTGGTGTCAAAATTAACATCCAAATTATATATTTGGATTTAATTTTCTCAAGTTAAAATATTTTCAATTCTATCGCTATGTTTATATATTTTTTACAAGGTGGGATTTTTTTAAGTGTGGGGTATTTTTATTATGACATCACTTTCTGGATCATTGGTCTTCTATTTGAAACTTTTGTGATGACCTGGTTTGTTGAGTCTTAATGTGCCACACATTTAGGTATGGTGAAATTATTTGATTTTGGGACATTACCTCTATAGAGTTATATTTTCCTCCCATTTTTAATCACATATATCCATTACTTTCATTCAATAAGGCATCATTGATTAGAGGGATTTTTGATTCTCTATGTGTAATATCACACACTGTATTATTTGTCAATCCACATCAATACCTCACAACCTCTCTGTTCCTACACCATTATACCCACAATCATTTGAATTTCTTTTACAATAAATATTTCTGATCAATCTTATAATCTTCAACCATCAATTTTCCCTCTCCAGTTTCCCTACCTAACAAGCTTGACACCTCTCAACCTACACTTCCATATGTAATTTCATAATCCATTAGTTTCTTGCAATATTTATTTTCTATCCTTGATGTCAAAATGTTATTTAAAAATTCTTAATATTTAGATAAGAGACCCTATAGAGAGATAGAACCTCCATCTCTATATATTTTTTTACACAACAATTCTATTGATGATCTCTAGTATAGAGTTTTGTTCTAAGAGGCCTTGTCTAGGCTGCATCCCAATTTGATAATATTTAATTTTTGTATCTCTCTTCATAACATTAGCATTACTCCAAGAATCTTAGTGTAGGCCTAGGATTATAAGAATACATATTTATTTCATTTTTTGTTTTAATATATACTTTTTTTCAAAACATTCATATATGTTTTTATTCACCAGTGAATCCATTCATGATATATACATAGGATATCATTGTCTTGTTATCATCTCTCAAGTCCTTGTAATTCATTTACATAATCCCTAGGTAGAGTCTATGGTTTTAGTTTTTTATTTATGATTCATCTTATTTATAAATACACTCATTTCTCAGTTTTTTAGAATAATAATAAATCATGTTTATGGTGTTCTTGGTGTTAATGTAAGAAAATTATGGTTTGAAGCAAATAAATCCACTTTGTTCATCACATTTTGCATGTTATCATTGAATCTATTTTTCTATCCAACTTTATGTTATATTTTATTAATAATCACCCTTAATCAATTATATTTCATGTTATTTCATTCCAAATTCCCATTGAGTAAAATATATATCATTCAGATTAGCTTTACTGCACACAATTGGTGTCAATGGATTTGTAATGGGTTATCAAAATATTTATTGAAAATAAACATTGATATTTTAAATGAAGAATACTACATTAATCTATACAGAGTTTAGATGACTGAATTTACTTTCTATAATATACTCATAGATTCAATCTTAAGTACCATGAAGAATTTAATAGTTGTTTCTATAGAAGGATAATATTTCACCAATAATGTTTACATCAATGGTATCATTAAAAAATCCCTTTTTATGATACCATTGACCATAGGAGATAATGTTATATGATATGTTCTTTGTGAAACCACTATTAATGACATATGGATTAAACTCAAACATCATTATATATCAGAATCCTTACTTCATTTCATGTGGAATATGATGTTAATTTATAACAAAGTGATTACCCTTGGTTCATTTTTTCAGGATCATATTGATGATTTTATTATGGTTTTTCTTGAATTACCTAATATATATATATTTTATTAATGAGGGTCAAGGAAAAAATCTATTGACTACTCACCATTTTTACTTATACAGTTTCAATTATTCCATGATTTATAGTATATAGTCTCTTACTTTGTAAGATGTTATGGAAATTGTTATCTCTTTTTTATCCTAAAACACATTGATTGAAGGAAAAGAATAATGGTGTGAAATGAAATCATATTTTTAGGAATGTTACAGATAGTTTCATAAAAAAGAAAATTATAAGAATTATATGAAATATTTTATGGACATTCAATGTTTTTGTTGATAGAAACCCATAAATATTTAAATATACTACCATGATTTAAAAACTACGGATTATATGACCTAGTCAAATATAGAATGCCTAATTTTTTTTAACACAAAATAGGTTTATAATCTATATATAGGATCCTTTGTTAACAGTTTTTATTGAAGTTTAAAGGTTTTCTATGTTCTTTGATCCTAGGAATGGACCTTTATATGTAGGGGAACCGGGTTTGAAGGGAGATTAAGGTAGAGATTATCAATGATTTTCAAGCTCTAGTGGAGAGTTTTTCCAATTTGGTTTTTAGTTTTTTAATTTTTAGTGTTAATAATAACATTAAACTATTTTTTTATATGATATTTTATTTGTTTTTATGTTTTGTGCCTTTATTTCATCAATGAATATAATTTATTAATCATTTGTTTATGTGTATCAATGACATTTATTTTTCATTAACTTTATTTCAAACCCATGTAGTGGTGTTAAATTTTAGTTTTATTATTTCTCGATTTTTTTAAAATTTCTATTAATTCTTAATAATTTTAATAGTATTATACTAGTGGAATGGGTTGTACATGTGACACTATGGAACATGGTATTATATAAATATGTTTGGTGATTAATTTTTTATTATTCAGATTTCGGTTTTATTAAAATCTTTTGGAACCAAACTTGTAGTATATGCCTTGAAAAAATTCCATTAGTTGTTATGTTTTATTTTTATTTCAAATTCTAAAGACTTATATAAAAAAAATTAAATATTTTTTTCTTTGTGTTTACCAAGTAAAATATTTTATATTTTAATACTATTTAAACATATTTGTTTGCAGGATGAATCTTTGTTTACTGTGGGGTATTTTATTGGCACTTGGCATGCTTCTCATTAGGCTCCTATATTTTAATTTTATGAAAAATTTGTTTATAATGTCTTATATTTATACCATTTTGGGATTAGTGGATGTTTTATATGTTGGTACACTGTCTCTATGGAATTATCTATTCTTCCCATAGTCGATCACTCAAAACTATTAATTTTAATTTTTTAGGATACTCTATTTGGTGAGATTTTTCCTTATTCAAAATTATTTATGAACTCTTTATTTGGGATTAATATATGTATATTATTCCTAAACTATAGGCTAATACCATGTGAAACTCATTATTGTTCAAAAAAAATTTAATTTGACTTTTCAGTCCTTTCACACAACCTTAACCCACTACATGTCCCTCTTTGGCTGCCACACATAACACCTTGCATCCTACATCCACATTATTACTTACCCATCAATTAATTTTCACGTTCACAATACATTGTATAAATTATTTCAAGTGTTTATTTAAAAATAATTCTATAGAGACTAGATCCATAGAGAAACAGGGATATATATAAATATATAAGATCTTATGCTTGACAACTTCTATGATGCCCTACTCGGGTTATCATCTCTCATAGAGAGTTTGGTTCTTGTGATCTATGTCATTGTGGAAATAATAGAAAATATATTTAAAACTAATATCTTTTCACACCTATTCTATCATGAGTTCACTTCAGTTCTTAGAGTATGTCATTTATTTTATGTGATCTTTTATATTTCATTCAATATTGATACACTAAATTTCTCTTCTTGTTCTATGATTGTGTAGAGTTACGTGCTTTCATGAATCTAGGATTTTTTTGTATATCACGTCCTCTTCTAGATTTCGTCTCGATCCATAGATAATTTAGTTACTTATCTCTTAATAGAATCAATGGTTCCTATTCATTTTTATTTCTATTACTTCTTCACTATTTGAATGTTTTTTGTTCTTTTGTTATTCAAAATAATAAATGATAGTTGTGGTTTTCTTGGAATTCATTTTTCACCAATGGGTTACAAATATTTTGAATACATGGTTTTCATTACTTATTTTCATTTTATCACTATCCTTATTCCATTTATTGTAATTTACTTCTAGAAACTATTTTTTATTTTTTTGAATCACTTTTACATCTCAATCGTAATTTTTTATTAGGGTGAATTCATGTGAGTGGCATAAATACCATGAACTGTCCCTAGGGATCCGTGTCGTGACTACCCCAAGACCACCTTCCATAGGCCAGGGGCTGGTGACTAGCACCAGAATGTGTATCTGTAAAACAGGATGGCATTTTCTTTTAACTTGTACAAACACACATTCCATGAACACAAAAAGAAGAAAACGTGATGTAATCTGCTATTGTAAAAAGTGTGATGAAATAAAAGTGTCCAGAATACAAGCCCATCTGAAATGTACAAGTACAACTGAATGTACACATAAAAATGAAAAGTGAAAAACATATCCTTGATCACCCACCTAGGATCCTACCTGAACGGTAGGTACAGATCACGATCAGTAGTCCTTGCATCACGTCATGTCAAATGGTCCACCTCTGATTACAGTTTGGTCCCTGCTCCCACGTACTTGGTCAGTGATGTCTATCATCTACACAAGGCACAATAGGGTCTAGGTGTAACCCATGCATGGATGATTATAACGTTACTTATTAGGGAACCCGAGACCCCCGTAGTTCTCCAGGATTTCCACAATGTAAATACCACAAAGGAAGACATAAATCTCAAATAAAGAAGAAATATATATCAACTATACCTAGGAATGTTCCCATACATATACCTTTGTAATCTTGGAATACACATCTCATACACAAGGTAAGAATACCAAAAATTTAAGACCATGAATGTAGATGTACCACACAGATAACACCATGAAGATAGAAGTAGCACACATGTAACACACGAAGATATAAGTAACACACTAGTAACACCACGAAGATACCACTACAAAGGTATAAGTACCACATAGGTAACACCATGAATATATATGTTCCACACAGGTATCACCATTATGATAACACCACTAAGGTAGAAGTACCACATAGGTGTCACCACGAAAATAACACCACGAATGTAGAAGTACCACACAGGTAACACCATGAAGATGGAATTAAAACATAGGTAACACCATGAAGATAAAACCACGAAGGTAGAGGTAACACAAAAGTAACACCAATAATATAGAAACACCACATAGGTAACACTATAGAGATAGATGTACTACAAATGTAAAACCACAGAGGTTGATGTACCACATAGGTAACACCGCGAAGATAGTAGTACCACGCAGGTAACATCACAAAGGTAGATGTACCACACATAAAACACCATGAATTTAACACCATGATGGTTAATGAATCAACTCATAATGAGGTATAATTTATGTATTAATTTAAAGATGATTAGTCGTAAGCTAGATCATATTTTTCTGTTAAGAATCACAGCTACTAACAATATAGGATCGATATGTACTAACCCCCACTAACCCACCCATGATCTGACCCACACAGGATTGGTATGTGCAGACCCACACATGATCATTGAGGACTTACCGACACAGGATCTGATAGGTACTAACCCCCACTAACCCACATAGGATCTGACCCACACATGATCTAATATATGCTGACCCCCGCTAGACCTACACAAGATCCAACCCACATAGGATCGGTATGTGCTGACCCACATAGGATCACAGAGCACTGACCCACACAGGAACTGATAGATGTTGACCCACATAGTATTGATAGATGCTGACCCACACAAGATCGATGTTCATTCATTATGTTACATCAAGCCACTGGATTCCTCGCACCTAGTGTGCTCGAGGTATGTAGAATATATCCCTCGAGATATCGATAGTACCATGACTACAACAAAGATATACAATAGTGTAACCCTAATGACCATCATGTCGTAAGGGTTCCAACGCAATAGACAGTGCGTCAATTAGACACAAGATCTATGAGTTATACGTGTTTTAGTTATGATGGCCCAGTCAGATTTGGGTTTGACCCAACTCGGTTGTAATCCAACTATCTCCAAAATTGATGTGGGTTTTACCAAAAGGAATGTTTATTTCCAAGGATCCCAGTGCCTCATATGGTTAATTAAATGGATGTATAATTCTCATTATTTGTCCCATTATGTGTTTCTGGGTCTGGTTGGGCCTAGATAATCTCTGAACCGGTCAAACCGACCTGACCTGAGTTCGAAATGACCGGATTGGGCCTCGGCGGGCCCGACTTGCTGATTCAATGTCTGTCCCGACACGCAAGGGGGGTGTATCCTACCTCGCAAGGGGAAACCCTTTGGGAAAGCAGCCCAACCGCGTGAGGACCAACATGTAAGGGGGAGGATAACGGCCCTCCCGAGCAGGCAAGGAGGATAATTTCCTCCAATGTCCCAAACAGACCATAGATCATTCCGCTTTGTGAAATGGCTACTCCACATGGGTTCCGCCCGTTATCGTGGAAACTTTGGGTAGGCGCAGGTTCTGCATCCACCGCAGATTTGGTCTAGACCCTCTACCCTTCAGCGGTGTACTGGTTGCGCTACTTTCCCGGTCGCCGGCACCGCCTTCATTCTCAATAGTTGTGTGTTGGTTGTGCCTCCTCCCCTTCCAAGGTTGTCTGATGTGCTGGCCTCCTCCTCCGACTACCGTGGATGAAGATCCACAACCCTTTCCTCAAAGACGGTGCACGACGACCCACTGTACCTCCTTCGTGACTGTCCAGTGTTGGCAGCTCCAATAAGCACCGCATCTTAGTTTCATGACCTCATATTGCGGCATGTGTTTCCATGCCATATCCTACATAGCAGGTTGGTGTTATCATGTCGTTGGTCTTCCACAGAGGGCGCAAGGGTAGAATAGTTGTAGAGGGTTTGGGCCAGGTTCATTATGACCACACCCTTCACATTATCTCATAATAATGAGGGTTAATTAAAGGGATCAGGAAATACATATGAATTTAAAAAAATGTCAAACCCCTACCTTATGGATGATGGAGAAACACATGTGATTCTAGAATTTGGTCAGTGTTCATTGTCCCCGTAGGAAGCCTCCAACAGCATCGCTCGATCATTGATCTTCAGTTCGGGGTTTGGATTTTGCTTGTCACCACTCTCAGGAGCCGCCTCCATCCTCCAAGGTTTTGGTGTCTTAGCACATTGTAAGAACTTCATTTCTTGGTCAAGCAGTTTGGAAAACATTCCCCACGTTTCATTTAAACATAAGTGGGGGATGGTAATTAATAATGTTGATAATTAATGGGGGATCATTAATTATGAACTTTCCTAATTCCCCAATGATATTTTCACGTATGTTGGAAAGGAAAATCCATTTATTATCTTGACACACCACTGGTCCCATGATATCATTTTTCCATTGTAGGGAAAAAATGTAAATACAAATTAAATAAGTTATTTTATTTATTCTTTAAAAAGACCCAAAACTATTTCTTTATTCTAGACCTACTACGGTCAAATTGAAGCCTCCTTTAAGCAAATCTCGGTGATGCAGATTCAACAGTGACCTCAGATTTGTAATCCGATCAGCTGTTCAAAATCTAGAAAATACCTCTCGCGCCTTTACTAAACATACCTAAAAAATGTTTAGAAAAATATTAACATTCACTATCGAGCCAAGAAGGTCAAGGTTAGGATCTACCTGAGGGAAACACATCGAAATGAACTCAATGTTACTATTAGATTTTTAATCTGAGATACCGTTTATATGGTATGGATTTTAAAATAGAATAACTGTCACTTAATTATTTTATTTACAACAAAAAACTAACATTCACTTGTGCTCATGTCGGCCAATGTTATTATCATTATTAGGAAACAATACCCAATTTGGTTTTGTGGTCATCTCATATTATTAATTCGATTTAGCGTTCATGAGTTATAATCATTAGAAAAAATATATTTTTATTTAATTATTTTATTAACGGTTATTCCAATTTCGGGTTTTCCCACTACTGAACTATGCCAACTAAACTTATGTCACTCCTAGGGTAAGTCTGCCTTCATGAACAAAACAGTTTCCTCAGAAATCTAATTAGGAAAACTATTTTTGAGTTATTCCACTTTTTCAGAAAAAATGCTTACCAGTGCTAATTTATATTTATCAAAAATTCGACGGACCATTCCAAGCACTCTGGGACCTAGAATCATGTTCCATCATATTTTGTGATCTCTAAATAATTCTATATAAATAAAAAAATTAAATTAAAAATCCAAGCCTTTAAATTCTCCCCACCATAGGAATTTTTGCCCCTGAAATACACACAATATACTAAGGGAATAAATGGGGGTATTGAGTACGAATATGAGCCTCCTACTCTGATGTGATCTCTTGGAAGTTCTCGTGCTACTGGTGAATGTGAACCAGAGGTATAGACCGCCCATGAAAGACCCACTCCTATTGATCCTCAATATCTCTTGGAACCTCTAAAAAAAGGTCCCATAATCAAATTCAAATTGATCTTGGTCGATGATGTGAGATAGATCATTCATGTATCTCTGCATATACGATACGTTGAAGACGTCATGCACCATCTCCTACTGTGGTGGATGTTACGAGCAGTATGCCACCTCGCCAATCATATGAAAAATCATAAATGGTCCGATAAACCTCAGTGATAACTTTCCACCTAGACCGAATCTCTATTAACCAAGTCGATGTGAGACCCATAGGAATACATGGTCTCCCTCCTCGAAATCCAAAGGACTCCAACTCCTATCCGCATAAGACATCTTCCAGCTCTAGGCAGTCTTCACATTCTGACAAGTGAGGCATCATGATAAAAACTCTACCCATACATCCTTCATCCATGGCCACTAGTACCGATACCATAGGTCCTTGTACATCTTTGACACTACATGATGTACCATTAAAGGGGATGTATGGATATCCCTCAATTCCTCTGCCCGAAGCATCACTGGAACCATGGTTCAACCTCTTAAGAGGATGGAGTGCTCCCCGCCTTCAGAAAATCTTTTTGGATACGTTCCTCATGATATGTGAGCACGTCGGGATACATAGTCTATGTAACATGTTTTTCCTCCCTAATTTATTGAAGAATTTGGGGAGTGACAGTCATTGATTGGAGTTAAGCTACTCTATGTTTATCTACAAAGGATATCTGCAGCATGACTAGCTGCTTTGACACCTCACTCAATAGATGTAGACCAGACATCTTACTATTAGTGTCTTCTACCATGTTCCCTTTCCCAAGAGTATAGAAAATATCAAGGTCATTGTCCTTGATGAAGTCTAGCCGTCATCACTTTTCCACCTCTAAAAATCTCTACTACCACTTCTCTATCCACAGGGAATGCTCTCCCATATTCAAAAAAGTTTTCAAGGGCATCTCTACCCTAGAGAAGTGTAATTGAAAATTTCATTAGTACCCATAGAAATAAGATGTCCCTCTACATTTGAGGAGGTAATCCTGTAAACATCTCTGGAAAATATTTCCCCACAATACGCAACTCCTATTGGGAACTAAAATATCAAAACTCCAGTTTCAAAGAGGGTAAGGATGGTTTGACTCAAGGGTGATCGGTTTCACCCACCTATGGATGAGTTTATCTTCTGATTCTTGGGTTTCCATTTTCACAGACCATGAAAAACCCCATTCCAACATTGTGTAGAAAAACAAAAACCTCTTTTCCTAATACAGTCAATATGTGTATGAACTGTGTATTTCTAGTCCATACACAAACTAACATCGTAAAGCCTCGACACTACCACAAAGAGGTTCCTTCTGAAACTCTCACCTCATGGGTTAGATCACACTATCAACATATGTGTGATTATCGAGTCTCTTCCCAAAGTTATCTCTAGATGTAAGGGCCAAGTCAACGGTTTAACTAGAAACTCTAGGTCTTGAACATGATTCATTGAAATAATGATTGATTAGTTCTTATGTATATTAACACAAAAACTAATAGTAGACACCAATGAAACCTCTATTCATTCTTGGAACCCTTTGGTCACACTCTTTGTCAGCATGAAGCTACTCCCTTCCCATATCCTCCAGCTCTATGAGCCTAGTGGGGACCACATTGAGGTTGTGGTTGAATCATTTCAAAATTTATTCCATCTCATGCGGATCTCTTAGCCCCAATTTCATATATAATGCACTGAAGATTCATTTGTACCCATCACATCAATTTCCAAAAACGTTTTTACATGCCCGAGTCCATAAGAATGGAATATGTTTCCTGGTTTCCCACTATTAACATCTACTGGCTGCATATACTCTACCAATGAACATTCAACCACAAAGGTTATATAAAAAACCCTAACATAAGTAGATATTCATAGAGAAATAGTGATACCTTTGATGTCCTTAAAAACCCCCACTCAGAGGTCTGAGCAATGAGGCACTGACCGTTTTGTATTAATCAAGTACCTGGGATGGTTGGTTCACCTCTATGAATACTCCACAACCAACATATTGTCCTGCTAATGTTGTAGAAGCTCTAGGGAACACTCATTTCTTATATCTTCCTGGCAAGAGACCCCCTTCACAAATAAAGGTTCTCAAGCTTGTCCACACAAAAAAGTCACATCTTCGGAAGAGTAGGGTATTCTAAACCCTATCATTGTCCTGCTGAGCCACATAGAAGTTTATCTTCCAGGACCACAATTTGATCGAATAGTGTCCTAGCTAGAAGAAAAATCGGTCACCTCCTTCAGCCATTCCTTGCATACCTATGAGTTGGGCTCACCTGGGAATTTTAGAGGTATCTGATGCTGAAACACATCTATGTCACTATGCCTACATGTGTCCTCTACCAATACCATTATTTGTAACTGCTGACCAACTGGTATTGATATAGATGGTACACCACCCGATGGTGCTAATGTCGTATATGGGCCCTGTACTGAGGTCTCATACCTTGGTATGCCATCATAATATACTCTATCAGGAATCCATGTTGGCTGTCTATGTGGAGAAATAATAATAATAATTGATTTCCACAATTATTATGTTATATCTAGGGATATGAATCTAAAAAACAAACGAAAAACTGTTCCAAAACACACGCAATCAGTTTTTTCGTGCATCGAGTCAGAAATCATAATTCAGTGTCATAGTGTTTGGATACATCGACTGCCACACAAACACTAGACTCCTCGAACTAAAACATCACCCATAACAGTTAACATTATTGGTACATTAAAACGGTCAGAATCCTAGATATTCGGTAGAACCGACTCCGTGGATACCACTTTGTCACGACCCATCCACCAGGGCCCGTGCTTTGACTACCCCCAAGCCTGCCTTCCATAGGGTAGGGGATAGAAAATAGCACCAGAAAGGAATATCCCTAAAATAAGAATTCAATTCCTTTTAACCTATACAATCACACATTCCAAGAAAACAACAATAAGCAACCACAATGTAATCTACTATAGTATAAAAAATGATGAAAGTAATGGGGCTAGAATACAAGCCCGTAAGAAAAGTACAAGTACAAATGAAAGAAAAAATACTAATGAAAATTGAAAAATAGTTCCTGGATCATCCATTGAGGATCCTACCCGAAGGGTGGAAACATCTAACGATCAGTATTCCCTACGTCACATCAGGCCAAATGGTCCACCTCTGAGTATCGTCCGATCCCAACTCCCTCAGCCTAGGTGAATGTTGTCTGTCGTCTGCACCATACACAACATGGTGCAGGTGTATCCCATGCATAGGTGAGTATAACAGTACATAATAAGGACCCCGAGACCCTTGTAGGTCTCCCAGAGTTCCACAGAAGAAATACCACAAAGCAAGACATCAATCTCGAATCACAAATAAATAGACATCAACTCTACCTAGGTATATGCCAAAAAATATACCTAAGTATTCAAGACATAACCATCCTAGACACTAAGTAAAAATACCAAAAAGGTAACACCACGAAGGCAAGAGAACCACACAGATAACACCATGAAGATAGAAGTACCACATAGGTAACACACGAAGATAGAAGTACCACACACATAAAACCACGAAGATAACACCACGATGGATGAATTAACACATAAGTAACACCAAAAATATTGATGTAACATGTAGGTATCATCACAATGATTAAACGACGATTGTAGATGTATGATAGAGTTAACACCATGAATGTAGATGTACCACATAGGTAACACCACAAATATAGAAGGACCACACTGGTAACACCTGAAAGATAACAACATGGAGGTAGAAGTACTACAGAGATAACACCACAAATATAGAATCACGACATAGGTAACACCACAAAGATATTAGTACCACACTTGTTACACCATGAAGGTAGAAGTACGACACAGGTCACACCAAAAAGATAGAAGTACCACACATGTAAAACCATGAAGGTAGACGTACCAAAAAATGTAACATCGTGAAGGTTAAAGTCTCAACTCACAATAAGGTATAAAATAAGTACAAAATTATAGATGATTTTTCATAAGCTAGATCTCATTAATATTTTAAGAAGAACTACTAATGATCCACACATGATCGATACAAATTAACCCTCACTAACCCACATAGGATATGACCCACATAAGATAGGTGTGCGCTAAACCACAAAAAAACATTGAGCACAGACACACATAGAATCTGATAGGTAATAACCCCCACTGACCCACGTAGGAATAGTATGAACTAACCCACATAGGATATGACCCACATAAGATAGGTGTGCGCTAAACCACAAAAAAACATTGAGCATAGACACACATAGAATCTGATAGGTAATAACCCCCACTGACCCACGTAGGAACAGTATGAACTGACCCACACAGGATCACTGAGCACTGACCCACACTAGATCTGATAGATTTTATCCCCCATTGACCCACAAATGATCTAACCCACACTGGATCGGTATGTGCTGACCCACAGAGGTTTGCTGAGCATTGGCCAACATAGGATTAGATATAGGCTGAGCCACACCGGATTGATAAATGATGACCCACATATGATCGATGTTCTTCCATTATGTTTCTGCTAGCCACTAGATTCCTCGCACCATGTGTGCTTGAGTTCCATAGAATCTTCCCCTTGAGATATCAGTCGTACCTCAACCACCACTAAGCTCCATCAAGGTAAAACCCAAAGGACGTTCATGTTGTAAGGGTTCCAACATGATAAACAACGCTTGAATCTGATGCACGATCTGTGAGTTATAATCATTTTAGTTCTGAGGGCCTAGTTATATTTGGCTTCAATATAACCCGGCCATACCACAACTATTTCCAAAATCAATGTGGATTTTACAAAAATTATTTACTTGCTCTATGTATCATAGTTCTACAGGCAGATCATCAAAAGCACATCTTGTAACGACCCAAATCTTAATTAATGGAAAATCCCTCTTGATATTTTTAAATGTCTCTTTATATAATTTTTTTTATAATATGTCAAATTCTTTGGTTTAATGTTATGATTTTTGACCCTTGTTAAAATAGTCGTTGAACAGTGATCACATGATTAGTATAAATATAAGTCCTTAACAAATCCAATTTACTCAGACAAAATATGTGAAGGCCTCATCCAGTAGAATTTCCCGATATGAAGCCCATTTGTTAGAGCTCGGAAAAGAGGTGGCATCCTTGGTCTTTTCCCTTGACCAAGATCATGCTGAGCTTCACCATGTCAAGCTCGAACGGGACCATCTACGGGAAAATTCGAAGTTGATAGAGATTACAACTCGAGCGATGTTATCCGAGCCACCTCAAGAGTCTATCATCATCTCACACCTTACCCTTAGGTCTTATGTAGCTATTTTAAGGGGTTATTTAACAAATAAGTAGTACTATGTTCATGTACATTATTTTTGTATATAATAATTAATATAATTTCTAGTCATTTTTGATACATTGTAAATAGTTTTTAAAGTACATATGGTGTTTTTAGTTATTATATAATTAAGAAATATATTTTATTAAATTAAGGGATTTTTTAATTAAATAATTTTTTAATAAATTAATAATAATATTATTACTAAATTAATTTTTATTAAATATAAATGATCTTATAATTTTATGAATGCAATTAAAAATTTATATTAAGGTTTGAAAGCCATTTCTATCAAAACCCGCGAATTTTCGATAAATGTTGGTTTTTATTTTAAAAATGAAAATTAACATATTTAGAAATTTTTTAGATATAATAAATGTCATTTATGGAATCAGGATGTTGAAATTATCCAACGATGAATTTTTCATACTTTTCTGCAACAGTCAAATTTTTGGGTCAAAATTAAATATCGTTTAAATATATAATGTGTTTTATGACATCATAATGACCCAATGGTGATGTAATAAAATACTATAATCCTTATGTTCGGCCAATATATGTTTTATAATTAAAATAATGTGATTTTGGGTTTGTTTGACTAACTTTTCAAAGCATTAATGGACACCTCAAGACATATTCAACACTTTGCCTTTTTAAAATAATTTCCATGGGAGTGTGACTCACCTCCACATAAGCAACCTTATTATTTTATGAAGTTAGGACTTGGGCCTCATAAAATATTTTTTTCCTCTTCCCTTTTCCAAAAACCATGGGAAAAAACCATGGTATGGTTTGTGGTTTCGATTAATTTAATGTAAGGGGACCCAAACCTAAATAACAAAGAATTCCATCACCTTTCCTATATAAACCCACCCAAGATCCGACTTACTCCCCACTAAAATACCTTGGAGTTCGTCCCACCTCTTACCTACTCTCTCTAGAATCCTTCCAAGGTGCCCCAAGCTCCCAATAAGCCTCTCACAATCCTCTCTCTAGCCTTTGGAAGCACACTTCCAAGTAAGGGTTTTTTCTTCCTTTCTCATTTTTATCAATTTTATTTAAGTTGTATTTCCATTTTAATTTCAATTATGAATGTTGGGGTATGGCTTCAAACCTCCCCCATACTTCCCTCTTATTGTTTAAATGATGGGATACCCCTTTATCTCTCATTAAATGCCTCCCATGTACACTCGTTACTGTGCTGAAATTCCGAAAGGAACTTCTCTCTCTTCTTTGACATTCAAGAAAAAAATTTGTATCATGAATATAAATTCCATTTCAATTGTTTGTACATGTATCTATATGGCCTCTGTACTGTCCATTATATGTAAATGTGATGATAAACCCCTTTCTCTCTCATCAACCATTTTTATGAATTCTTATGTCACGTCGTTATGCTGCCGAAATTGCACCGATTTTCTAAGCCAATGCCATTGTGTAGTGGATACCATGCCCTTTTCTCAATCAAGGGTATTCTCCTTTATGCACATTTACTTATTGATTACAAAGTTTCATGTATTAATTCCACATTCCTTTATCATTGAATAAATGATTATGTTTTATGAATCCATGTTTTATGATCCATGTGTCACACTTATGCATGAAATGAAATGTTTAAGAAGGGTGCACCCTTATAGCGCTCCAATGAATTGGGTAAAGTATAGTATAATGATACGTCATGTGCAGTGAGTATTGACTCATGCTAATTCAAGTGCAACGAGGGTTTACTCGTGATTCATGTGCAATGAGTATTTACTCATGCTTTATGTGCAATGAACCTTGGCTCATGCTAATTCCACGTTAAGTGTTGTTTCCACATTTCCATATAATGATTATCATGCTTTATCATGCATTTATGTTCATGTTTATTTTATTCTCTATTGGTATTCCTATTATCTAACATGTATTTTACTCCTCATGTTATTCCATGTGTACTCCCTTACTGGGCTTTATTTCTCACCCTTTTCTTATGCATGTCCTCATGTTATCCCATGCATTGCTAAGTATGAGGGAATGTAGTGGTCATGTAACAGATGTTTTCAATAGAGAAGTTGTATTTCATGTTTTATGTTTTTATGTAATGATCCTAAGCCCCACATACACGAAACCTCTCGATCTTCTTTGTTGTATCAATTGATGTTTTATGTAATAAATCATGTTTAAGTTGTAATAAAAGGAAGGGTTTTCATAGTTGGTATCAGAGGATAGGTTTAGTTATTTTTGGGATTAGGAAAAACTAGTAAAGCCTTAGATGCAAGACTAAGTATAATAAAAACATACCTATGTTTTGGTAAATACTATGTAAGTGGTTTATCAAAAAAATACATCCATGTCTTGATACGAGCAGGTAGAGGCGGCTCTGGCACAAATGTATCCTAGGGGTAAAACCCGAAAACACCGCTTTGAGATAGACTCGAACGGGAACTGGTGCACGACAACGGGCCTTGCTGCACTCTTGGTTACGGCACTCATGAGGTATATGTTTTGATATATTCACAATCCTAGTATGAACCCTTATTAAGGGAAAAATGCCCCTAAGAATATATGTTAGAAAGTAGATCATGAAAATCCTATATTGAAGCCTATAGACTCATGAGTTAAGGAAATAATAGTTTATTTTTGAGTCATAAACTTTTGTCTTTGGATTTCCATTTATGTGTTACCCTTGACTTTCCTTTTATTCCAGCCAATGGCTGGTAATAGGAGGACTCGGGCTAAC
This sequence comes from Viscum album, assembly GCA_963277665.1. NCBI lineage: Eukaryota > Viridiplantae > Streptophyta > Magnoliopsida > Santalales > Viscaceae > Viscum > Viscum album. The sequence continues at coordinate 561,384,725 of OY728138.1, forward strand.
AACCGTTGTGAAGATCAGTGTGATGACTGTACTAATGAGATGCCAAATCCAAATGGAGCGGGAATCGCGAACATTGTCACGCTTCTCTCTCACCTAACTCATGTTTGGAATAGAAACACAGGTCAAGAGGAACGTTCAACCCCCCCTAATAAATAACAAGTCGCTATTGAGAGCTTCATGAGACAAAGGCCTCCTACTTTTAGTGGATCATCTGATCCCACAATCGCTAGACAATGGATCAACTCCATTGAAAAGATATTCTCCATCCTCCAATGTTCTGAAAAATTGAAGGGTCTCCTGGCGGCTTATAGTATGGAGGGTGATGCGGATCAATGGTGGACGTTGATCAAAATTACAAAGCATGTGGAGGAGATTTAGGCGTTAGAATGGAATGATTTAGAGAAGATGCTTTCTGATAAATATTTTCCGTGCACCCTCTGACTTAAGATGGAAAGGGACTTCCTTTCCCTGAAGCAAAAAGTTGATGAATCTGTTGGAGCGTACGAGGAAAACTTCATGAGGCTTGCACAATACGCTTCCGGTTTTGTTGTTACCCCCGAATTCAAGGTTGACCGCTTCTTAGTTGGGTTGAAGGCAATCTTGTGGAAAGAATTAGTGATCCGTGACTTCGAAAACTATGAGGAAATTGTCCGATGCGCCCTCAAGGTTCAAATGGAGGTCGAGAATCACAGGGGTATCTTGGGGACAAGAAGCGTAAGGTGGAATTCAATTATAGTTGTATGATGGATAAATCCAACGGTTCTAGGAAGACCCACCACCCCACTTGCCAAAAGTGCAGAAAGAAGCACCCTCGAAATTGCCTTAAGGGGATGAGAAAATACTTCAGGTGTGGAAGAGAAGGGAACCTAGCTGTTAACTGTCAACAAGAAGGACCTACGACTACGATAGAGGAGAGGAATGATCTATTCGAACCTTAACGCGTTTATCAATGCTACAAATGCAAAGAACATGGTCATTTTTCAAAGCATTGCCCTATTGCCAGAGTTATCGGAGGCAACCAACAACCTCCAAGACAGCAAGGAAGAGCTTTTGTCGTCACTTCTGTCGAAGTGAACCCCGACAATGAAGTGGTTATAGGTACGCTAGTTATTCATTCAATAATAGCGAACACACTTTTTGATCCAGGTTCTACGCATTCTTTTATATCTCGAAAGTTCAGTAGAATAATCCCAACACCACCACAAATCATGGAAGTGAAGATTTCACTGAGTACGAAAAATGGGGAAATCATTGCATCCCATGAATATAAGTCCTCCCCTGTTATAATCTGTGGATTGAATTTCCCAGTTAACCTCGTCATACTCCCTCTGGTGGAATTTGATGCAATTCTTGGCATGGATTGGATTTCCTTATATAGATCCAAAATAAATTGTCGGGAGAGGGAAATCACACTCCATTTAAAGAATCGACCCCCGATTATTTACAAGTGTCAGGAGGAAGATGAGTCTCCTTTATCTACGTCATCTCAAGCATGGATATTACTGCCTTATGAGAACGCATATCTGGCTCAGATGATTGAGTCCAAGGAAGAAACCATCCTTGAATAAATGCCTATTGTGAGGGAATTCGCTGAAGTGTTTCCCGTGGAACTACCCAGTCTTCCTCCAAGAAGAGATGTTGAGTTCTCAATTGAACATATACCTGGGGCATTACTAATATCCAAGACTCCATATAGAATGGCTGTTGTTGAGCTTGAAGAGCTGAAGAAACAACTATAGGAGAATCTGGATAAAGGGTTTATATGCCCAAGGGATTCACCATGGGGTGAACCAGTCCTCTTCGTCAAGAAGAAGGATGGGTCAATGCTGCTTTGCATTGATTATCGTGAACTTAACAAAATCACGATAAAGAACAAGTATCCTCTCCCAAGAATCGATGAATTGTTTGATAAGCTACGTGGAAAACAATAATTCTCCAAGGTGGATTTGCGGTCGTGATATTATCAAGTAAGGGTAATGAAGGAAGATGTCCCCAAGACTGCTTTTCATACAAGATACGAGCACTATAAATTCATAGTAATGCCTTTCAGACTCACCAATGCTCCAGAAATCTTCATGGACAAGATTAATAGAGTCTTTAGATATTACCTCGACAAATTTTTGGTAGACATTATAGATGATATTCTAATATACTCCAAAACCAAGGAGGATCTTGTGGAGCATTTAAAAACTGTACTAGAGACTTTGTGCAAGGAGAATATCTATGCAAAGTATAAAAAGTGTGAGTTCTGGTTGAAGGAGGTCTCATTATTGGTCCATATCTTCACAAGCAATGGGATATCTGTGGACCCCTCCAAAATAGATGAAATTGAGGGATAATCGAGGCCAACATCGGTAACAAATATCCGTGGCTTCTTTGGGATAGCTGGAAATTATCGACGATTTGTGTGAAATTTCTCACGATTGTCAAACGCTCTTACCAAGATAACTCGAACACGAGTAAAGTTTTCTTGGAGTGATGAATGCGAAGAAAGCTTCAAGGAGTTGAAAAGGAGGCTTATCACTGCACCCGTGCTCACTTTACCCACAAGTGGGGAACTTTTTGTGGTATTCAGTGAAGCTTCAAAGAAGGGCTTAGGCTATGTGATGATACAAGAAGATAAAGTGATATCCTACGCCGCAAGGAAGTTGGAAATCCATGAGTGAAACTATCCAATACATGATATGGAGTTAGCGGCTGTGATATTTTCCTTGAAAATCTGGCGGCATTATCTCTATGGAGAGAAATGTGAGATATATACTGACCACAAGAGTCTTAAAAATATATTCACACAGAAAAAGATTAATATGTGCCAGAGATGATAGATAGAGCTCATCAAGGATTATGACTGTTCAATACATTACCACACTAGGAAAGCGAACAATGTGGCAGATGCCCTTTGTAGAAAGGATCCAGCAATTCTATCAATGATGAGAATTGAGAAGGATCCAATATTCTTAGACTTGATGAAGATAGACGTGGGAATCATAAAGAAGGGAACATCATCAATCCTTTCACAAATTATTTCTCAACCATATCTTTTGGAAAGGTCAAAGGATGCTCAAAAGGATGATGTGGGAATTCAAGAAAAAGTAGAAGCTATCAAAAAAGGGAAATCCTTAGAGATTAATGTTAATGAAGAAGGAATTGGGCGGTTTGGGAAAAGACTATGTGTTCCATCAAGTCTGGAGATGAAGAAGGAACTTTTTTATGATGCAAATAGTTCAAATTTCACTATTCACCCATGGAGCACAAAGATGTATCGAGATCTCAGAGAAAACTTTTGGTGGGATAATATGAATAAGGAGATCGCTGGATATACATCAATGTGCCTAGTGTGTCAGCAAGTGATGGCAGAGAGGCAGAAGTCTAAGGGGATGATGCAATCATTGCCCATACCAGAATGGAAATGTGAGAACATCACAATGGACTTTGTCACCGGACATCCAAGGACATCCAAAGTCAACAATGCAATATGGGTTGTTCTGGATCGTCTTACAATGAATGCCCACTTCATTGCTATTCGGGAGGATTTATCTTTGGATCAACTAGCACAGATATATATCAGGGAAGTGGTAAGGTTGAATGGAGTTCCACTATCTATTATATCTTACCGAGATCCAAGATTCACCTCTATGTTTTGGAAGAGTCTTTAACATGATCTGAATACTGAACTGAACATCAGTACGGCCTATCATCCTCAAAATGATGGCCAATCCGAGTCGAATATCCAAAAACTTGAGGATATGTTGAGAGCTTTCTCAATGGACTTTAAAGGAGGATGGGATCAACATCTTCCTCTGTTTGAGGTCTCTTATAAAAAAAGTTTCCACTCAAGCATCCAAATGGCACCATATGATTCCATGTATGGAAAAAGGGGCAGAACACCGGCATGTTTGGATTAGGTCGGTGAACATAAGCTACTTGAATTAGTAATGGTTGAAGAAATGGTGGAGAAGGTGAAAACCATTCAGCAGCATATCAAGGCAGCCCGGAGTCGACAGAAGAGTTATGCAGATAATCGTCGACGAGACCTTGAGATTAAAGCTGGAGATATGGTTTTTCTATGCGTATCTCCGTGAAAAATGGTCATGAGGTTTGGAAAGAAAGGGAATTTATGTCCAAGGTACATTGACCCCTTCTAAATTCTTGATCGTGTTGGGGTGGTGGCCTATCGACTAGCACTTCCACCTACCATGGCCAAGGTGCATGATGTCTTTCATGTATCCCTCTTAAGGAAGTACATATAGGACCCTTCACATGTACTCTCATCTGAGGTGGTACAATTGGAAGACGATCTTTCTTATGAGGAGAAACCAGTTAATATCTTAGATCGTAGGGAAAAAGTTTTACTAAATAAGACAATTCCCCTCGTTAAGGTGTTGTGGAGAAACCACAAGTTTGAAGAAGCGACTTAGGAATCGGGGGATATGATGAAGTTGAGTTACTCACATTTGTTTTAGTGTGGAAAAAGTAAAATTTCCAGGGTGACATTTCTTAAGGGGGGAATATTGTAACGACCAAAAGTTTCATTAATGGAAAATCTCTCTTGATCTTATTAAATTTCTCTTTATATAAAATGTTTTTATAAGATGTAAACTTCTTTGGTTTTATGTTATGGGTTTTTAGTGTTGTTAATATAACCGTTGAACAGTGATCACATGATTAGTATAAATATAGGACCTTAAAAAATCCAATTTACTCAGACAAAATAAGTGATGGCCTCATCATGTAGAATTGCCCCATATGAATCCCATTTGTCGGATCTCGGAAAAAAGGTGGATTACTTCGGCTTCGCCCTAGACCAATCCCAAGCTGAGCTTCACCATGTCAATCTTGAACGGGACCATCTATGGGAAAAGTCAATGTTGATAGAGATTACCACTCGAGTGATGTTATATGAGCCACCCCAAGAGTCTGTCACCATCGCACACCTTACCCTTAGGTCTTATGTGTCTGTTTTAAGGGGTTATGTAACAAATAAGTAGTACTATGTTCATTAGAATTATTTTTGTATATAATAATGAATATAATTTCTAGTCATTTTTTGATACATTGTAAATAGTTTTTAAAGTACAAATGGGGGTTTTAGTTATTATTTAATTATAAAATCTGTTTTATTAAATTAATGGATTTTTGAATTAAATTATATTTTAATAAAATAATAATAATATTATTAAATTAATTTTTATTAAATATAAATTATCTTATAATTTTATGAATGCAATTAAAATTTTATATTAAGGTTTGAAAGCCATTTCTGTCAAAACCTGTGAATTTTCGATAAATGTTGGTTTTTATTTTAAAAGTGTAAATTAACATATTTAGAAATTTTTTTAGATAAAATAAATGTCATTTATGGAATCAGGATGTCGAAATTATCCAACAGTGAATTTTTCATAATTTTCTGTGACAGTCAAATTTTTGGGTAAAAATTAAATACCGTTTAAATATATATTGTGTTTTATGACATCATAATGACCCAATGGTGATGTAATAAAATACCATAATTATTATGTTCGGCCAATATATGTTTTCCATTAATATAATGTGATTTTTTTGTTCTAATTACTTTTAAAATCATTAATAAACCCCTCAAGACATATTCAACACTTTGCCTTTTTAAATTAATTTAAATGGGAGTGTGACTCACCTCCACATAACCTACCATATTATTTTAATAATATCGGACTTGGGCCTTATAAAATATTGTTTTCCTCTTCCCTTTTTGAAAAACCATGGTAAAAAACCATGGGATGGTTTGTGGTTTGGATTCATTTAATGTAAGAGGACCCAAACCAAAATAATAAAGAATTCCCTCACCTTTCTTATATAAACCCACCCAATCTCCCACATCCTCCTCACTAAAATCCCTTGGAGTTCGTCTAACCTTTTCCCTACTCTCTCTAGAATCCTCCCAAGGTTCCCCAAGCTCCCAAGATGCCTCTCACAAGCCTCTCTCTAGCCTTTGGAAGCACACTTCCAAGTAAGGATTTTTTCTTCCGTTCTCATTTTTGTCAATTTTATTTAAGTTTTATTGCCCATTTAATTTCAATTATGAATGTTGGGGTATGTCTTTTCACCTCCCCCATTTTTCCATTTTATTGTTTTAATGATGGGATACCCCTTTCTCTGTCATTAAATTCCTCTAATGTACACCCGTTACTATGCCGAAATTCCGAAAGGAACTTCTCTCTCTTCTTTTACATTCAAGCAATAATTTTGTATCATGAATCTAAATTCCATTACAATTGTTGGAAAATGTATCTATATGACCTCCTTACTGTCTATTACATGTAAATATTATGAGGAAACCCTTTCTCTCTCATCAACCATATTTATGAATTCTTTTGTCACGCAGTTATGCTGGTGAAATTGCACCGATTTTCAAAGCCAATGCCATTGTGTAGTGGATACCATGCCCTTTTCTCCATCAATTGTATTCAACTTTATGCACATTTACATATTGATTACAATGTTTCATGTATTAATTTCACATTCCTTTATTGTGGAATAAATTATTATGTTTTATGAATCCATGTTTTATGATCCCTATGGCACACTTATGCATGAAATGAAATGTTTAAGGGGGGTGCGCCCTTATAGCGCTCCAATGCATTGGGTAAAGTATAGTATCATGATACGTCATGTGCAATGAGTGTTGAATCATGATAATTCAATTGAAACGAGGGTTTACTCATGCTTCATGTGCAATGATGATTTACTTATGCTTTATGTGCAATGAGCATTGGCTTATGCTAATTCCATGTTAAGTGTTGTTGCCACATTTGCATGTTATTATTATGATGCTTTATCATGCCTTTATGTTCATGTTTCTTTTATGATCTATTGATATGCCTATTGTATAACATGTATTGTACTCCTTATGTTATTCCATGTGTACTCCCTTACTGGAATTTATAGCTCACCCTTTTCTTATGCATGTCCTCAGGTTATCCCATGCAATGCTAAGTACGAGGGAATGTAGTGGTCATGTATAGGAAGTTTTCAATAAAGATGTTGTATTTTATGTTTTAAGTTTTTATGTAATGATATTAAGCTTCAAATACACTAAAACTCTTGATCTTCTTTGTTGTACCAAGTGATGTTTTATGTAATAAATCATGTTCAAGTTGTATAAAAAAGCAGGGTTTTCATAAATCTATTTCTCTGGATTTGGAGCTTTAAATATTTATATGTCCGGTTGGGCCTGGGTCCATCCTGAATAGGTCGGATAGACCTGACTCGAGTCTGAATCGGATGGATTTGGTTACGGCGGGCTCAACCTATTGGTTTGTTGTCCGGACCAGCCCATAAGGGGGTGTGGCCAGGCTTACAAGGGGGCAACACGACCCGCAAGGTTGCGGCCATGCCCGCTGGGCGGCGGCCCAATTGCGTGAGGCGTAGCCCGTAAGGGGCGTCCCGCAGTCTGCCCGAGCCTGTAATGGGGGAAAATTCCCCTCTACCATCATAAATGGCTCTATGGCCATTTGGTTTTGTGAATCGAAAGCTCCATGTGGGGGTCGCCCCGGCCCCCATTGAACCTGATGTGTAGGTGAGGGTTCTACCTCCTACACAAGGTTAGCCACGACACTCTTCTCACTAGTGGTGTGTGAGTCATGCACCATACTGCTCTCTAGTGGTACACTGGTAACGCCTTTTTTCCTTCCATGGCCGTTAGATGTTCCGACAGCCTCCTTTGACAGTTGCGGCTGACGAGTTGTGGCCCTTTTCTCATCGATAGCACGCGATGGCGCTTCAAACCTCCTCCGCGGCCGGACGGTGGAAGTTACTCCGATGATAGCCAAGGAATAGTTCCACAACCTACATTTGTATCATGTGTTTCCTTGCCGCCTCTTTAATAGCTGCATGCTGCCGTCTCACCGGAAGTCTTCCATAGAGGGCACTAGGGTAGCAAAGTAGCGGATGGTTCGAGCTAGGTTCGTTAGGCATGCGCCCTCCGCGTTAGCTCGTAGTCAAGATGGAGGATTAAAGGGATCAAAAAACTCATTTGAATTTAATCAATGATAAAAAATATACCTCATGAACTATGGATAAAAGCACAAAGTTGAGGATGTAGGTAGGTGTTTTCCTTCCCCGTGGAAAGCCTCCAATGACGTCACTTGATCGTCAATCTTAGGTCAGGGGATTCAGTGTCGCTTTTCACCGCTCTCCGGAACTAGTTCTGTCCTCCAAAAAAGGGCGTCTCAGAACTTTCTCAACACTTTGTTGCTTGGGGATGCACTCTCGACACCTCTACCTAAGCTCCATATAAATAGAAGAGGGGGAGGGTATGTAACGATGTTGGGAATCAATGGGGGCTCATTAATTAGGTAGAATCCTAATTCCACAATGACATAGTTTCATATGTTTTAAAGGTCATGCCATTTATTGGCTTGACATACTATTGGTCCCAAGTTGTAGTTTGTACATTGGAGGGAAAAAAGAATATATAAATTAACTAATTTATTTTTATTATTTTTTAAAAAGTCCCAAAACATTTTTTCCCAGACCTACTGCGGTCAATGTGATTCCCCATTAAGCAAATCCCTGCACTATGGAGTCATTGGTGCCCTCATATTTTTAATCTGAGAACTAGTTCAAATGATAGAAAAATTTTCTCGTACATTTTCTGAATGTACCTAAAAAATTCAAAAAATTATTAACATTCACCCTTGACCCACACTTGTCGAGGTTTGGCACTGCCTAAGGGAAACACGTCACAAAAAAATCAATGGTACATTCAGATTTTCTATCTGATTTAATGTTTAGTTGTTTTAAATTTTACAATAAAATAATGATCACTAAATTATATTATTTATGGAAAAAACAAACTTTTATTGGTTTTCCATGATGTCCATTGTTATTATTAGTTTGATGAAATAATACCCTCATGAGTTCATCAGTGGTCTCAGAGTTCCAATCTGATTTACCGTTCATTAGTTATAAGAATTTGAAAAATAAAATAATTATTTTTAATTAATTTTTTACGGTTATTCCATTTTCAAGTTTTCCCACTAGTGGTATGTGCCGACTAATCATATGTTATGCCTAGGGTAAACCATTCATGTTGAACGCAACTGTACCCTCAGATTTCTAATGCCGGAAACCATTTATGATTTATTCCACATTTTTAGGAAAAAAACTTATGAAGGCTAATTAATTCTTAACAAAACATTGAGAGATCATTCCATTCACTTTGGGCCCTCGAATCACGCATCGTCAGACTTCGTGGTCCAGAAATAATTACATATAATTAAAAAAATGCATGGAAAATCAGGTCCTTTAATATACATAACATCAACCACAATAAAAAAAACAACAACAACAACAATAATAATTTTTTACCCATCATAATTTTATATCTTTGATTTAGTTCAAATTGTAATTTATAGGCTATATTTTCCTTTTAATATGGATATAGAAGGGTATGGCTCATACTCCAAAGGTTAGTGACATAGAATGTGTTTCCCTGGATGATTCCTAATTCACATCAATAAAATCAAATAATAATAAAATGAATGTTAATCTAAAATAAAATAAATAATAAATTATTCCTAATACATTTTTATTAAATATTATTCTATAAAATATACTAAATTAATAATAAAACATTATTAAACTAATTATATCCAAAATAGTAAACATATTTATTAATAAATTAGATTATTAAATTCATAGTTAAAATTTTATTTAAATAGTAAATTTTAATTAATAAATTAATGTATTAATGAATAATATAAATGTATAAATTAAAATTCAAATAATTATGAATTCATATTAAAATATTTTGTATGTAACTAATAACATAATTATAAATAATTATTCTTTTATTCAATTGAATATATTTAAGTCACCATTATATATATGAATTAATAATATTTAATTAAACTGGAAGAATATTTTTTATATTTGAGTTAATATAAAATAAAATGTAATATAAATTCTATTTTAATACCCAATATATATATATAAATAATTAATGAATGAATTTTATTATAATAAAATTATTATTTTTTAAATATACAGACAATGATAATATGAATGTTAGTATACAATTTACATGAAACCATCTCAAGAAAAATAAATTTATTCAACTGTGGAAATATATGATAAAATATTAATTGGTTGATTATATATCAATAGTTACATGAAAGATGAAATAAATATCATGTTTCAACAATTAAGAATTTAGTGTTATAAAACTAATTAATTTAATTAAATATACATATTTTAGGCCTGAAATTTAAAAAATATTAAAAACAATATAAAGCCCAATGATTATTTTAATATCACATTATTCTTAAATTGATGAACTATATTTTTTTTCTTTTATCCAAATTAGGTTCTGAAATGTTTACTAATCTATTTTAATAGCTTTTATGGCATGAATTATGCATTTTCTAGAAATTATTATTAATTTTGATTATGGATTCTAGTATGGATAGAAACCATTGATTCTAAATGCATGACTTTTTTCATTTTTTATTTCATTCAATTTTAAAGAAATTTTCTTTGGGATACATTCTATTTTTACGTGATATTTTAATTATGGATATTTCAGTCTGGTTTATAACATTTAATATTAAATTTTTTATTTTGGTGATGTTTTCATTCAATTTGGTAATGTCCAGTGATGATGGAATCTACATAGCTCAAATATTTACTTAGGGTAAATCAATTGAAATATATTTTTAATGTTTTTTATAGTAGTTTTAATTATTTCTTATCATATGTGTTCATTCCACCCCTTTAATGTAAAATAGGTTTTAGTTGTATGAAAACATTCAATATTAATATTTTAATTTTTTTTAAAAAAAAAATTATTTAGTATTGGTAAATATTTTTTTTATTACTAGATGCAAACTATTCTTTTTCTTTATTTTTTTAAATTAATTTAGTTCAAAAAATAATAAATCTAATTTGGAAAGAGTGTTTTAATTTTTAATTTGAAATAATAAATTAAATAAGAAATGTGTGCCTAAGATTTCAATTCACGATAATTTGTTAATTTTTAAATATTATTAAAACTAATTCATTATAGTTCATAATTATTACTTTACTCTCCCTTACTCTAAATTATTTAATGATTTTTTGACCACCTAATAATTATATATTTCAATTCTAAATGATTTAAAAATATTAGACCAATATAATATTTCAATACCACTGATGTTATACTTAAACCAAATTTAAGTATTTTAGATTTTGATTTTTTTATCGTTTGTCTCTCATGGTGAGTGATCACTAGTTACAGATCCACTCACTAAACATGCATAAGAAAATAAATTTAAAATTTTTGTAGAGATATAATTAAATATCCTAGGACATCCTAACATCGGATACTAATTTTTTTCTTTCAATGTTATTAATTTAATTTTCATTATTATAGGTTATTTAATATCATAAAAATTAATTGCTAAAAAATAAAATAAAAATAAGATTGAAATATTAATATATTATTACAAAATATCATTGGATGGTAACAAATAATTTTAAAAAAGAAAGAAAATATAGTATAATGTAGACATCCATTATCTTATAAGGAGTCAATCTTATTAAATTTTCACTATTACAGTCATTAATTTTTAAATTTTTTTCTAATAAATGAGAACTATGAGTATGTGTATTAACAAATTACTTTTTTAAAGTAGAAAAAAAATTAAGACAATAAACATAAATTATTATATCGAAACATCAATGATAAATCCATGTAATGATCTCCTTGGATATTATAATATAATTTATTTAAAAAATTAATTATTACTCCTACAAATATAAAATGAGTGGATCTATAATCATATATTAATTAACTTGATTTTATTTAAAATGTAAATATAAAATACCAAATATGATATTATGGTTGTTAAAATTTCTTATTAAGCGATATAATTGTCTATAAATACATAGATCATTGAAAATGTCATAAATTCTTCAATTTAAAATCATATAACAATATTGAGAAATTTATCTGATGTAATAATGTCTCTGAATATTATATTTCTAACCACATGATAGTAACCATTTGAAACTCAACAGTTTATCTAACCCACTTTATCACAAATGAGATTAATTAAATTGATAGAACTAATAATGAAACTACCCACGGTTTAAACAGCGTGATTGTGAATTTAACTAGCCATAATTTTTACTAAAAATCATATAATATAAAAAGACATTAAAATAATAATTTTGATTGAATTATAATTACATAATGTGTACTCATTAATAACTTCGGTTCTTGGATCACTGAAACAACCAATAAAAAGGGTTTTCATTCCTCTATATGCAATTTTAGCATATAAGATAATAATATCCAAACTCAATAAAAATAAACATATAAAATAAAAAAATAATCCACTAAAATGTTAACATATGTATCCTTTTATAGATTATTTTTTAATCCTTCAATATATCTTTTATTATGCACCGATCTAGTGTATGGAAAATGTTTCTTGACAACTCAATGTGACCAATAAAACAAAATATGTAACAAATGGAACATTAGTAAATGAAATTACCATTTTAAATGAATATTTCAATTATTAAGTACTACAGTTAATGAAAACACATTCACTACCTTGATTATTTTTATAGTTATATCATGTCATAATTATAATAATGTATATATTCACAAAAATTGATAATATATCAATTGTACATTGACTGTTATGATTTTTATATATTAACTATTATGATAAATATTAATTTATATAGTTGGAAAATGTGATGACCTCGAATATTAGGATCATGACCCATAAAACCTATTTATTAGATCTTCTAAGAGAGATGACATCACTAGGATTTTTCCATGAACAAGGTCAATTTTAGATTTAACAACTAAAGCACGGTTGGAACTATTTATGAAACAGGCCTAATATTATATAGATAATGGAAAAAATGATGATTTCTGAACCACCCCATGAATATTTCACTACAACAGACCCAACCATTAGGGAATAAAAATATGTTATAAGGGATTTTGTATTTACACTTAATAGTATTAATTTTAGTAATTTAATTTTTTTTAAAAATTAATATTATATTAATGATTTTTTGTTACATTATAAATGATTAAATTTTGAGTTTGACAAAAATAAAAATTTGATATGATGAAAAAATTATTTTTTTGGGAAATACACATTCTCAACAAAGATACATTTTTAAATTAACTTAATAATTTTTTAAATAAATTTTATTTTAATAAAATTATTTTTTATTAGTATCTATTTATATATAATTTATAATATAATTTTATGAGGTCAAAGGTAATTTTCATAAGGATCAGAAACAATTATGATATTGGAACACATTATTTTTTAATAAATATATATTTTTTTAAAAGGGTAAAATATCATATTTATATTATTATTTTAAAAAATAAATATTATTTCTGAAATCATAATTCTGAAATTATAAATTGTTGATTTTTGTATAATTTTCTGAGGTGGCTGTATTTTTGAGTAAAAATTAAATATGGTGTAAATGCACTATATAGTTATGACATCATAAAATTCCATTGATGATGTATTAATTACTATTGAGTTAATCCAAGAATAAAATTATTGTTCACCAATAAAATAATTTAGTTTTGATGTTATTTTATTAATATTAAAAACCCTTAACAAATCAACCAAAAGTTATATTAACTTTTATGTTTTTGAAATAAATTAATTATAAAAATGAGTCACTTCCCCGTCACAAAGGGTATTATATTAATGATATATGTTCTAATAATTATAAAATATATAAAAACAATAATATTTAATGGAAACCATTTGAAATAATCAGGAGATTATTTTTGGCGTTTTTGTTATATCATATAGATTAAAAAACCATTGTTTTGAAATTATTAATGTTTTCCACGCCATTTTGTTGTAAAAACTCGTCCAACATCCCATTAATCATAACTAAAACCCCATTGAGAGATAATATATTCTTCCATTATCTTTTTATATCTAAAAAAGATATTCCAAAACACTTAAAAATACCCCTATGATTTTAAAATGACCTTTCTAGGTAAGGGATCCTCTCATTCTTTTCATAATGTAAGGAACTTCTTTATTTCATGCCTTTTGATTTCAAATTTATAATGTTAAAATATGTTTTTAAACATCATTATTCCAATTTTTATGATATAAAATTTTTAATACAAACCTTACACTCTCATTAAACACTTCCACAAATCATTATGGACTACTACTATAATTCCAAAAGTATCAAACTTTTTTACATGAAAAACATTTTTGTAGTGAATACCAATACCCGTTTCCACTCAAGGGTATTAAACAAGATGCAACCATCCTTCATTTAATAACAAAATACTATTATGTTACTTAAAATCATAAATCATTTGATTAAAAGTATCAAAAATCATCATTATGTTGCATGATCTTGGTAGAACACGTATGCCAGTACCTAATATAAATGTGAAGGGTGGCACCCGAATTATATATCACACTATTTCATTGGGTAATATTCTAATCTTATGAGATATAATATATGAAACATGGTAATTTATCCTAATACATTATATTCTTACTTCTTGACTATTTTCCCTGAATTATTCTTATGATGTCTTGTTTTTTGTCTTTCTCACATTCTCATATTGCCTTTATGTTACATTGATATTCCCCCTGAATAACATGTAATTCATTACCTTGTGTTAATCATTAACAATTTCATTACTGGGATATGTATCCCACTAATTTATTATGTATATCTATGGGTTACCTAATTATATTTTTAAGAGAAATAGAATTTTAATGGTTTCTTAGGGGGTATTTAAATAATATTTTTATTCCCATATTTCATATTATTATGATATTTCCCCAATCATAATAATACCTTAGGACATATTATATTCAATAAATGTATTATTTTTATATTTTTGTAATAAAAAATTTATTAATTTGTATTAATATATGGGTTTTCATATTTTTTTATAGATAAATTTTGTTATTTTTTGGTATTAAGATTAGAAAACACAATTAAAGGATTAAGGATAAGAATAAATATTGAAATACATTCTTAATTTATGATAAGGTATATAAAAATTTTTTTCAATAAAATTCATCTATTTTTGGATTCAACAAGTTGATATGGATCTGGACGTATTTTGAAAAGGGTTAAAAACCTTGATAAGGGTGAATCAGCCTTTACTCAATTATGAAAAAGTGTATAAAATATTTCCCTTAATGCACACCTGGTTTTACACTCTTGTGATATATACTGTTTAAAATTAAAAAACTCCTTACAAAAACTTATTAAGGGAACATAAATTCCACTACCATTTTATGTTAACAAATATACCATGGATAACATTTATTTAATCCTATAAATTCATAGGTTATGGAATATATTTTATTTATTATTTATCATATTTTCCTAATTATTTGATTAACAATTTAAAAATTCAGATCCCTATGAATATTTTAGATGAATTAAATGATTATAACTAGAATCAAGTAGTGAAAATGAGGCTCATCGTCCCTTCATGAACATAAAATTTCATGTTTAACAATTTTTATTCATTCCTTCATAGAATAAATGTTTATTATAACAATTCAAACACAACCTCAAAACATGGAATATGAGTTATTAGTATAGATGAAACACGTGTCATTTTTTCCGCCCAAGAATCTAACTCATCCCATATACATATATGTGGATTTAATTTCATTGAAAACCTTGTGATTCTACCTTTGGTGAAATTTTACTATATTTTGGTAATGTATATCATTCATTAAATAAATCCAACATAAATTATTGAGGGATCCGTACTAAAAATAGTCCTATATTTTTATACAAGTTCAAGGAGGGGGTGAATCAATTTTGGTATCATCGTCTTAAGAATCAATATTATCTCCCCACAAGAATTACTATCTATATAAAAATGATTTAAAATAAGTAAAACATATTATTTGATGATTTACTTATTGTAATGAAATTAATTGATGTGTTTCATGAAGGAATTCATGGTTTCTTAATAGCTAATAGGTTAATTAATAAATAAAATTTAAACTCATATCATTGATAATATGAAAAAATATATATATAATGACCATAGATACACTTAAAGAGATGAATAATTAACTAAAACATAATATTATAATGGTCTATTTGCCTATGTTCTTCACCATGTTGTGCACCCATCCTTTTCAATATGGAGAATAATGGGTGAATCTGATTCTTCATTGATTATTGTGATCTCAGTAACATCATGACATTGAATAATTATCCTCTACAATATATAGATGACTTTTTTCATCACCAATGTTGATCCCAATACATCTAAAAGTAGGATCTTCAGTCATGATATAAGTAAGTAAATGTGAGTAAAGATGATTTCCCCAGGATAACTTCTCTTACAAAGAATGAGCAGTAAAATTAATAGATATTACATTTGGAATCACTAATTCTCCAACTATCATTATGTGAATAGTTAATTGATTAGTTAAGGAATAACTTGAAATTTTTTTCTGGATTTATAGATGATATTATTATCTTCTCTAATAGAAATGAGGAAGTTAATAGTAATTTGAATGATATATTGAATACATTTCATTGGATTTTTATTAAAAATTAAAGGTAATATGTTTTTTCATGGAGAAGTGTTACATTATTGGTTTATTTTTTCACTTGTAAAAATTTATATATAGAACATTCAAAAACAAATGAAATTTATTAGTGTTCAAGACCAAGATATATGATGGATATCAATTTTTACCATTGATTACATGGAAAATTTCATCAATTTGGGATAATTTTTTTTTATATTTTCAATTAAACTGACAAATCTTTCATTGAATGTGGTGATGTTTTTTTGGAATGAATATTCAAATGAAATATTTAAATAGTTAAAAAAGATGAAAATCATGGATGTTGTGCTCATAATACTCGCTAGTGGGAAAGGTATTATAATCAATAATGATGCATACAAAAAGATATTTGGTTGTTTACTAATTCAAGAAACAAAAGTGATCATCTATTTCTCACTCCATTTAATGATCTGTGAGAATAAATACCCAACACATTATCTAGATTTGAATGTAGTGATATTAACAATGATGATTTTTTGAAATAATATCTATGGGGAGAAGTGTGACATATAAATGGATCATAAAATCCTGAAGAATATATTAACATAAAATTATTATAAAATAAAACAGCTATGGTTGTTATATATGATGAAATAATATGATTTTTAAATCATATACCATCTCATAATGGAGAAAACTGTAACAACCCAAGATTTTATAAAAAAATATTCTTTTAATTTTATTAATGTCTTGTGTTGTACGCTACACCAAAAGGAGCTTGCACAACACACATCCTTGACTTGACTTGCATTACACGCAATCACGACCTTCCTCGATAGCGTGTGTAGTACGCAATACCGAGTTTCACTAAACAACGATATGCTATAAAAATATTATTAAAACTAGCCGTTATGAATAGTAATAACCACTTTTTGAAATCCAGTAAATCTTATTTTTCAAAATGAACTTTATTTTTGGATTCGGAGTATCGAATTTAGCCTAAGGTGAAATTTTGGTACTTTTCGGATAACTTTCATATTCTGATGAATAGTGAAAATTACTAAATTATAATTAAAAACAACTTTTTTAATCGAAATAATTAATAGTGATAAATCATTAATTTGAGTGGTTTTAAAGTATATTTAGAATATATTTTTACAATTTAATACAATTTTGGTCATTGGATGTAGTTTCACATTTAAACTAGACATAAACAAGTGTCAATCTTTTGATAGATATTGTTTCTTAAAAACACGCTATTTGTCTTAACAGCGGGATTTAATTATAAAATTAATTAATGCAACTTTTATGTTATGAATTTGGTAAAATAGACTTCATTTTTGAATTCGGAATATGAAATATAGCTTGGGATGAAATTTTGGCATTGTTCTGAAAAACATCAATTTTTGATGAATAGTGAAACTACTAAGTGGTAGGTTAAAAACTGAATTTTGCATAAAACGTAATTTTACCGCTTCTGTGAATAGAATTTCGAAAATCCGAGAGACACGGTTAATATCAAGGACTAAAATGTGGTTCAATGAGATGAAAATAATTTTTTGGTGAATAGTAACTTTTTACCTTTTTTACCACGGTTAATAGTAAATAGGGTAACTAAGGGTAAATATGTTATTAATATTACCCTAACACATGTCCTAATTCTATTGGACAAGTGTAATTAGACCAAAAACAAACTTAGGAATAAAATATGACCATTTAGGCCCACTTGGATTAGATTAGGACATTTATTATTAATTTATTTAAAGAAGGGTTAAAATAGTTAAAATCAAAGTTTAATAAGTAAATCATTTTTAATATGGGGTTATACATAAGATAAATTCGATTGTAAATATTCATTAGAAAGCTAAAAAGATTTCCTACATGATGGTATTTTATTTGTAATTTTTAGACATCAAATAATTTAATTTATTTATGACACAACGATGATGCAGAAATTATCTTTTTAATGAAATATTGACATAATTGATGTTATAAGCACCAAAATAAATGTAATTTGAGATTTTTTATGAATTACACTAATTTTCTAGGTTACTATGATATATTAATGTTGATTTAATCAACTTGGTTCGAACATTTAATTCTGTTATGACTTTCACAAAAATCATATATCAAATAGTGTCAAAATTGACACAAAATAGTTTTTAAACCAAATATTATATTACTAATTGTTATTTTATTCCTAAAAATCTAAGGTTCGGACAAATGACTTAGATAAGGATATATATATTAATAATAAACAATTTGGGGTTCGTTTGGCATGTTATAGTAAGTGTATTAACCATATAGTGAAAAACAACAAAAAGACACGGTAAAAGTTAAATTATTTAACTTAGAGTTAAATCTAATTGATAAGGTTTAAAATAATATCCAAACATGTCTCAATTTGATTGGTTGATGAGATTACAACCCTATCTCATCTAATCTTCGAATATGAGTCATTTTTGGAGGTTTTTAAGTGGGGTTAGATTTATTATAAATTAATATTTTTAAGAATTCCTAAGGTGCCCCTCTCCTCCCCTATAAAAGGACACCTCCTCCCCCTCCTCCTCACACCAATTTTGAGCACTCAAGCTCGGCCAACCCCTGCCATTTTCTCCTCTCCACTTTCCTAGAATAATCCTAGAGGTTCTGGTCTTCTCCAAAGACCAATCTTAGTTCCTTAAGTGGAGGATTCAAAGAGGCGTTCCAAAGAAGAGGTAATATAGATTACCGATCTTTTCAATTTCTTTCTTCTTCAACTTCTTCTTCTTTAGTTGTTTCATGATAAAGTAATAACATCAGTATTACTTACATACTGATATGTTATTATAAATATGAAACAACCCTAATTCACCTTCTATCCATCCTACGGAAAAATGAAATCACCGCGCGTGCGTACGTACGGAATACCGTCTCCACGCCGTGGTGTAATCTATTTTCCACCATCACCTTACAAGGATGGGTATAATGGTGTAATGAGTAACTAAATATGATTATTATGAAGTAATATTGATACTGAAATAATATATATATACTCCAATACAATTCCACGATCATAGGAACGATATCATCACTCGTGCGTACGTACAGAATACCGTCTCCACGATGTGATGCGACTCGTTCTACATGATCTTCATTTCATAATGATTATATAAATGAATTGAATGAATGAATATGGTATATACTACACTAATACCATTCTGGAAATGAATTATCTATAACCTAAAGATAAGAATAAGAATTTATTCGACAAAACACGTATAAGAACAAAAAGTTATAAAGACCCGAGTAACAAGTAACAATGAAATATTACTAACAAGAAGCTAATAATATGACCATATATGATATCATATCAATATGTATGATTATGGAATAAGTCAATAACATTATTTAAACCATTATACAGGAGCTTCGGACACGTACAGAGCTAATCGGACCTAAGGTAAGGGAAATATCACAATCTCATTTTTATCCGAGATTGTTTATTCGTAAGTATTTACTGGGGTGTATTTTATCATCCACATCCATGTTCCCTCAATATGTAATATTGTTTCCATCCACTTGAAATAGTTTAAATCCAATTTTACCCTTCTATGAGTTTTTAGTAAAAGATATGAAAGGAATCTTTTGTCGTTTTTTTATACGAGCTACTTTTTGACTTTTCCGACAAAAGTACGAAGAATGTTTTTTTTAACTTATATGGCACGAACGGATTTTTACGGTTTTATAAAGCCTTATTTTCATGAACCTTCCTCCAAAATATTTCATGACTATTTTCAATAAAATCTTTTTCTTTTAAAATTGCATGATGTTTTGTTAAAAGAAATTGATTTTGAAGAAAAAAGGATATTTTCCTCAAGAATTCAATTCAACTGTTTTATCAAAATTATTTTTCATCTAAGATAATAAAGGGTTCTGTTTCTATCCATATTTTTACATTGATTTGACTATGTTGTGATGGAATTATGTTTATTAATTCCTTTATCTTATATGAATGGTTTTATGATGTCATGTTGTTTAAGAATCCCATTTTTATTACATGGGTTATGCAATGATGTATGATTTATGATTTTGTGGCACACATAAGAAAGGATTCATTATGAGATGGGTGGGACCTATATCTCCCTCCAATGCATTGGGTAATGATTTTATATCTCATGAGATAGACATGGCTGGAACGGAAGGTTATTTCGGTTCAGTGATACAGGACTGAAACGAGGAGTGAACTCGGTTCAGAAACGGACTTTGTCCACTAAGATAGTCTTGGCAATGAGTCATGACTAACAAGAAATGATTTTCCATGATTATGTGTGCATGCCACAAAGTTTCAAGTTTCATGTTATGATTATGGGGATCTCATTTTCACTTCTATGATTTGTTCCATGTTAAGATATTATGATCTCTTTTGCAGGTTGTGATTTTCAAAAAGATATGATATGATTTTTATTTCTTTTGTATACCCTTACTGAGCATTTGAGCTCACCCTTTTATGTTTTCTTTTCCCCAGGATATAAAGAAAGGTTTTAGGTAAAAAAAAATGGAACATCTTTACGGGAGATATTGAAGATCTTTCACCAGGATTAGAAGATTATGTTCTGAGTTTCCAAAGACACTAAACTATTACGATCCTTTAGTGTGTGTTTTTGTTATGTACCAAGTATTCCGCAAATGTAATGTAATGTCCATGTACGTCAGGCTTCGGGTCTCTACAGTTGGTATCAGAGGAAAGGTTTAGTCAACCATTGGAAACTAGGATGCGAAAACGTTAGTGAGATCCCTAGAGATATTTCTAAGGTATGTCTAGGGATGTCCCTAGGGATAAGTATACGTATAGGTTATAGTAATAGAATTACGCTAACGATCATAGAATTAAACCTAAGATGTTGGATATTGAAGGTACTCCCCCTTTATTATGTTGTTTTCCCTAGCATGATTTTTGCCTCTCACACTATTATTTTTGGGTTTTAGATGATGGCTGGAACCCGAAGGAACCGTGTTGATCAATGCAATGGACAATGCAATGATTGCCCTCCTGAACAAACAAATGTTATGGGAGATGGAGTGCAAAATCTTATTGCTATACTTACACAAGCTATGAATCATTCTGGACTTCCAAATGAGCAGAGAAGGGAACAATATTCTATTGAGTCCTTCATGAGGCAACGTCCACCTTCTTTCAGTGGGACTTCCGATCCACTTGTTGCTGAACAATGGATCAGTACCACTGAAAAGATATTTTCAGTTCTTCAATGTTCTGAACATGATAAAGTCATCTTAGCAGTATATCGTTTGGAAGGTGAAGCTGATCAATGGTGTAATCTTATCATGAATACGAGTCCAAGAGATGAAATTGAGTCCATGGAATGGGACGAGTTCAAGAACTTGTTTTTCAGTAAGTACTTCCCTCGTATTCTTCGAACAAAGATGGAGAAAGAATTTCTTGAACTGATGCAAAGGGACGATGAATCTGTTGGTACCTATGAAGAAAATTTTACAAGACTTGCAAGGTATGCTTCTGGAATTATCATCCAACCTGAAAGTAAAGTTGATCGATTTTTCTGTGGCTTAAAACCAAGTCTTCGAAGGGCATTAGCTATAAGAGACTTCAGTAGCTATGAAGAAATTGTGCGTTGTGCTATCAAGGTAGAAATGGAAGTTGGTGTTACATATCCATCTCATGGTTTTGACAAGAAATGAAAGATGGAGTTCAAGGAGAAATCTCAGAATAATGGTGAAAAGAAGATGAATGTTTCCTTATGCACAAAGTGTGGAAAGAAGCATGGTGGAGATTGTCTAAAAGGGATTAGAAAATGTTTTAAGTGTGGAAAAGAAGGTCATCGAGCAGCTGAGTGTCGAAGTAATGGAAAAAGGGTTTCTAATGATGTGAATAAATCAAACACTGCAGAGAACGCACCGCCAACACTTCAATGCTTCAAGTGCAAGGAAATGGGGCATTATGCTAATAATTGCCCTAATCCAAGGGTTAGTGATGATCAACATGAGCAACCACTGAAGGCAAAGGACAAAGGGAAATCACATGCGATCACTATTGGCAATGTTGAATATGATAACGATGTGGTGGAATGATTAAGTGTTTATGTAATGGGATTCCAAAATAATGTTGTATCATGGAGTATTGGAATATTTATGTATTGGTTTAATGTGGTATTCAACGTGATTGAGATATTTTTTGAAATAAGATGATATGCGCATAATGAAGGGAAAATAAGAAAATGAAATGTTTAACAATATTCATGAGCTCATGATTGATATAAGGACTAAGTGATATCATGGATTGAGTATATAGAATTTTGAGGATTTTGGTATGTGGAAAGTGTTAACTTTTAACTGCATTCATGTTTTCACTAAGGTATTCAAGAGAATACATGATTAAGGACTTTGAATGTTTAGAATGTGACCAACAAAACATATCTTATGATATGTGGGGATCAACGACAGTATTAAATCTCTGGTAATCGTTGTCACTATATTATGAGAGTGGACTGCAGTATTATGGATAAGCCTAAAGATTGAAATGGATTATGTTGGACATAAGTGAGTATTGTTTAAGGATCGAAGTATTCTCGATATTATTGATGGGATGTTATAGTAATATAGTTTTAGAAAAAGGACAACCTGCAGGACGGGCGACAGCCCATCGCTTCGGACAAGGCTGTAGGAATCGAACCCACAACCGAAGTGCGACTGGCCTTTATCGCCTACCACTGACCTACAGGAAGTCCCTATTTAGTAGAAACTAGTTTTATTATATTAAGCAGTATGATATATGAAGTATAAGTCCATTTTAGGAACTATATATGATTAATCTCACTATATAATGACTTATGTATATTTAATAACTTTTGCTTACCTTTTGTTTGAGACAGATGGAATGACCCGTCATTCTATCACATGATCTGCTAACACTTCACGAATAACAAATTCAACTTCATTTATTTAAGAGATGAAGTGGAAATTGTTCAAGGCACGAACAACAGTGATATTGTATCAAAATAAAGTAAGTATTTATTCTAATTCAAATTTTCAACTTTAGGAAAATGATCTTGGAAACAAAAAATGTTGTCCTAGTGATCTTATACCTGATGAATCAGATGGTACCTTAGATCGTCACAAATTTATGGATTTGTGATTACTGGATTTTCCATAGCCATGTTCTCTACCACTCTCCATCAGAACATGATGGTTAGATTTCTCTTCCATATCCATATTTTCACCTATGTGGAAACCCAGTGATTAGTTTATTTGGGTAATCGTTACATTTCATACTTTAGTTTTTAAAGACAAGTTTTGGTATTCCCTTTTACGATGTGGGTTTCTATTAAAGAAACTTTCAAATAGTAAACCATTTATAACCCTGACGAATTTCGAGGGCGAAATTCATTTTAAGGGGGGTAGAATGTAACAGCCCAAGATTTTATAAAAAAATATTCTTTTAATTTTATTAATGTCTTGTGTTGTACGCTACACCAAAAGGAGCTTGCACAACACACATCCTTGACTTGACTTGCATTACACGCAATCGCGACCTTCCTCGATAGCGTGTGTAGTACGCAATACCGAGTTTCACTAAACAACGATATGCTATAAAAATATTATCAAAACTAGCCGTTATGAATAGTAATAACCACTTTTGGAAATCCAGTAAATCTTATTTTTCAAAATGAACTTTATTTTTGGATTCGGAGTATCGAATTTAGCCTAAGGTGAAATTTTGGTACTTTTCGGATAACTTTCATATTCTGATGAATAGTGAAAATTACTAAATTATAATTAAAAACAACTTTTTTAATCGAAATAATTACTAGTGATAAATCATTAATTTGAGTGGTTTTAAAGTATATTTAGAATATATTTTTACAATTTAATACAATGTTGGTCATTGGATGTAGTTTCACATTTAAACTAGACATAAACAAGTGTCAATCTTTTGATAGATATTGTTTCTTAAAAACACGCTATTTGTTTTAACAGCGGGATTTAATTATAAAATTAATTAATGCAACTTTTATGTTATGAATTTGGTAAAATAGACTTCATTTTTGAATTCGGAATATGAAATATATCTTGGGATGAAATTTTGGCATTGTTCTGAAAAACATCAATTTTTGATGAATAGTGAAACTACTAAGTGGTAGGTTAAAAACTGAATTTTGCATAAAACTTAATTTTACCGCTTCTGTGAATGGAATTTCGAAAATCTGAGAGACACGGTTAATATCAAGGACTAAAATGTGGTTCAATGAGATGAAAATAATTTTTTGGTGAATAGTAACTTTTTACCTTTTTTACCACAGTTAATAGTAAATAGGGTAACTAAGGGTAAATATGATATTAATATTACCCTAACACATGTCCTAATTCTATTGGACAAGTGTAATTCGACCAAAAACAAACTTAGGAATAAAATATGACCATTTAGGCCCACTTGGATTAGATTAGGACATTTATTATTAATTTATTTAAAGAAGGGTTAAAATAGTTAAAATCAAAGTTTAATAAGTAAATCATTTTTAATATGGGGTTATACATACGATAAATTCGATTGTAAATATTCATTAGAAAGCTAAAAAGATTTCCTACATGATGGTATTTTATTTGTAATTTTTAGACATCAAATAATTTAATTTATTTATGACACAACAATGATGCAGAAATTATCTTTTTAATGAAATATTGACATAATTGATGTTATAAGCACCAAAATAAATGTAATTTGAGATTTTTTATGAATTCCACTAATTTTATAGGTTACTATGATATATTAATGTTGATTTAATCAACTTGGTTCGAACATTTAATTCTGTTATGACTTTCACAAAAATCATATATCAAATAGTGTCAAAATTGACACAAAATAGTTTTTAAATAAAATATTATATTACTAATTGTTATTTTATTCCTAAAAATCTAGGGTTCGGCCAAATGACTTAGATAAGGATATATATATTAATAATAAACAATTTGGGGTTCGTTTGGCATGTTATAGTAAGTGGATTAACCATATAGTGAAAAATAACAAAAAGACACGGTAAAAGTTAAATTATTTAACTTAGAGTTAAATCTAATTGATAAGGTTTAAAATAATATCAAAACATGTCTAAATTTGATTGGTTGATGAGATTACAACCCTATCTCATCTAATCTTCGAATATGAGTCATTTTTGGAGGTTTTTAAGTGGGGTTAGATTTATTATAAATTAATATTTTTAAGAATTCCTAAGGTGCCCCTCTCCTCCCCTATAAAAGGACACCTCCTCCCCCTCCTCCTCACACCAATTTTGAGCACTCAAGCTCGGCCAACCCCTGCCATTTTCTCCTCTCCACTTTCCTAGAATAATCCTAGAGGTTCTGGTCTTCTCCAAAGACCAATCTTAGTTCCTTAAGTGGAGGATTCAAAGAGGCGTTCCAAAGAAGAGGTAATATAGATTACCGATCTTTTCAATTTCTTTCTTCTTCAACTTCTTCTTCTTTAGTTGTTTCATGATAAAGTAATAACATCAGTATTACTTACATACTGATATGTTATTATAAATATGAAACAACCCTAATTCACCTTCTATCCATCCTACGGAAAAATGAAATCACCGCGCGTGCGTACGTACGGAATACCGTCTCCACGCCGTGGTGTAATCTATTTTCCACCATCACCTTACAAGGATGGGTATAATGGTGTAATGAGTAACTAAATATGATTATTATGAAGTAATATTGATACTGAAATAATATATATATACTCCAATACAATTCCACGATCATAGGAACGATATCATCACTCGTGCGTACGTACAGAATACCGTCTCCACGATGTGATGCGACTCGTTCTACATGATCTTCATTTCATAATGATTATATAAATGAATTGAATGAATGAATATGGTATATACTACACTAATACCATTCTGGAAATGAATTATCTATAACCTAAAGATAAGAATAAGAATTTATTCGACAAAACACGCATAAGAACAAAAAGTTATAAAGACCCGAGTAACAAGTAACAATGAAATATTACTAACAAGAAGCTAATAATATGACCATATATGATATCATATCAATATGTATGATTCTGGAATAAGTCAATAACATTATTTAAACCATTATACAGGAGCTTCGGACACGTACAAAGCTAATCGGACCTAAGGTAAGGGAAATATCACAATCTCATTTTTATCCGAGATTGTTTATTCGTAAGTATTTACTGGGGTGTATTTTATCATCCACATCCATGTTCCCTCAATATGTAATATTGTTTCCATCCACTTGAAATAGTTTAAATCCAATTTTACCCTTCTATGAGTTTTTAGTAAAAGATATGAAAGGAATCTTTTGTCGTTTTTTTATACGAGGTACTTTTTGACTTTTCCGACAAAAGTACGAAGAATGTTTTTTTTAACTTATACGACACGAACGGATTTTTACGGTTTTATAAAGCCTTATTTTCATGAACCTTCCTCCAAAATATTTCATGACTATTTTCAATAAAATCTTTTTCTTTTAAAATTGCATGATGTTTTGTGAAAAGAAATTGATTTTGAAGAAAAAAGGATATTTTCCTCAAGAATTCAATTCAAGTGTTTTATCAAAATTATTTTTCATCTAAGATAATAAAGTGTTCTGTTTCTATCCATATTTTTACATTGATTTGACTATGTTGTGATGGAATTATGTTTATGAATTCCTTTATCTTAAATGAATGGTTTTATGATGTCATGTTGTTTAAGAATCCCATTTTTATTACATGGGTTATGCAATGATGTATGATTTATGATTTTGTGGCACACATAAGAAAGGATTCATTATGAGATGGGTGGGACCTATATCTCCCTCCAATGCATTGGGTAATGATTTTATATCTCATGAGATAGACATGGCTGGAACAGAAGGTTATTTCGGTTCAGTGATACAGGACTGAAACGAGGAGTGAACTCGGTTCAGAAAGGGACTTTGTCCACTAAGATAGTCTTGGCAATGAGTCATGACTAACAAGAAATGATTTTCCATGATTATGTGTGCATGCCACAAAGTTTCAAGTTTCATGTTATGATTATGGGGATCTCATTTTCACTTCTATGATTTGTTCCATGTTAAGATATTATGATCTCTTTTGCAGGTTGTGATTTTCAAAAAGATATGATATGATTTTTATTTCTTTTGTATACCCTTACTGAGCATTTGAGCTCACCCTTTTATGTTTTCTTTTCCCCAGGATATAAAGAAAGGTTTTAGGTAAAAAAATATGGAAGATCTTTACGGGAGATATTGAAGATCTTTCACCAGGATTAGAAGATTATGTTCTGAGTTTCCAAAGACACTAAACTATTACGATCCTTTAGTGTGTGTTTTTGTTATGTACTAAGTATTCCGCAAATGTAATGTAATGTCCATGTACGTCAGGCTTCGGGTCTCTACAAAAACGTTATAGAAACATTGAGTTGAAAGGATCCCACAACACTATCAATATTGATAATTTGAAGGGATCCAATATTAGGGATATGAAAATGATGGATAGAGGAATAATAAAAAAATATTCTTCATACATTTTTGAAATAACTACTCAAATATCCATTCATGAAGAGATAAAACAACCATATATAAATGACGAGGCTTTATTGAAAAAGTTATTTAATATTACAAATTTCAATATTAAGAAATATGGATTTATAAGTTTTGCAACATATATTTGTGTCCCGTAAAAAAGTAGATGAAATGGTATGTTCTGAATGATGTGCATAGAACATCAATATCTATTTATATAGTAATAACGATGATGCATAGATATCCATAGTAAAAACATCTTGTAGTATTACATGAAGGGGAAGAATGCAGATTATTTATATCAATTTTTGTTATACTAACAAGTCAAGGATGAACTATAGATGTAAAAGGGTTTGATGAAATCATTATCCAAAATTGTATGAAACTGTGAAAACATAACCATTTATTTCGAAAATGGAATCTAATGATATATAAAATAAATAATTATATGTGGGTTGTAGTCAACATCATTACATAGTCATTTCATTTCATTACTATCAGGAATGATTTAACTTTTAACAAACTCTATAAGATATACATAAGTGAAGTGGTAAGATATCGTAGTGTTCAAAACTACATTTTAACTAATTGAGATATTATGATTACCTTGATGTAGTGAATAATCCTTTAACAAGTTGTAGTTATGGTGCTCGACTATAGAACTACTTATCACCCTCAACCAATCATCAGTTTGAGAGAACCATTCAAATACACATGAATAAGATAAGATCTTGTTCAATGGGTTTTATTGGATATCTGGATAATCACATTCTTGAAGTGGAGTTCTAATTTTAAAAAAATTCCATTACATAATTTTAATGTTTCCTTATAGGGATCTATATGGGAAGAGGTTTCAAAATCTAACATGATTGGATGAATATGGAGAGAAGAAGATGATAGGACGTAATCTTATCCAAGAGACCATACATAAGTTTAACACCAGTGTAATCATATGAAATCCTTATAAATTTGATATTAAATATATGTAACCAATCATCAAGAAGAACAAAATAATGAGTTCAAAGAGAATGTTTTCCATTATATATCTTCAAGGATGGAATCAATAATTTTTAGTGAAAAATGTAATGCTTATCCTGGTATACATTGACCTATTTGAGATCCATGATAACATTAAATCTCGAGATAATCAACAATATATCCAGGTTAATGAATCTCAATTATATGATTTTCACTGTATCCCTCTTGAGGTTGTAAATTCCAAATCCATTGAATGAAATAAATCTAGTTGTGGTACCACTGAAAATTTATTATTAATTCAAGGAGATGCCTATGAATATAATAGATCATAGAGGAAATTTTAATTAAAATATGATAACTAACTTGGTGAAAGTGCTGTGGTTGAACCATATGATTGATGAAGCAACTTGGGAACTAGAAGAAGTTATCAAATAAAAGACCCATCATCAATTATAGTATATGAAATGAAATTTCGAGGGTTAAATTTAAAATGGGGGAGGAATGTGAAGACTTGATTTTTTATAAATAAAATTTGTTTTATAGATTTATAAATTCCTTATTAATTAATTTATTCATGTAAAAAAATTTGAAATACTTTTTTTATTTTGAACAACAATAGAATTTCATATTTAAAATAGCGTTATGCATCATATTAATTAATAACATATAATTTTTACAATGATCAGACGGATTCGTGTGCATTAAGAGTTATAATAAATTACCAGTGACATAAATAGAAGAATTGATTCCCTCGATAGAAGGATCATGCCCTATAAATCTCATATGTCAGATATTCGGTGGGATATGGAATCACTGTGATTATCAATTGAAAAATCCCAAGCTATGATCCAACACCTAAAGAATGAGGGAAATTGTTTGTAGAAGAAGATCAATATTATTGAGATCAATACCCAAACCATATAATCTAAACCACAAAAAATGTCTCTATTTCACACTATAATTCTAGGTAATTCAGTAGTATAATAAGGGGATATGTATCAAGACCTAAACATTATTATTTTATATATTTTCATTTTTATGAATGTAATGTTTATATTTGTCAGTTTTTTATTATTACTTTAGAAATGACTAACCAATGAGTTCAATAAATATTAAATATTTATTAAATGAAAATAAATGTGTTTTGCTAATATAGTGTCTCAATTAAGTCAAACTTTTTGATGAATTTATGATTTTAAGAAATAAATATTTTTTTAATAAAATACTATTACCATATAATATTTTATTATATATAAAAG
Organism: Viscum album; assembly: GCA_963277665.1. Lineage (NCBI taxonomy): Eukaryota > Viridiplantae > Streptophyta > Magnoliopsida > Santalales > Viscaceae > Viscum > Viscum album. Next base: position 561,415,059 of record OY728138.1, read on the forward strand.
ATAATATAATTATATGAAGTCAAATTTAATTGATATAATTATTAGACACTATTAACACTGTAAAATACCTTTATTTATAATAAGTGAGTATTTTTATTTAAAAGTGTAAATTTTTATATTCATATAATTATTTTGGTAAAATAAATATTAATTTTGAAATCATCACATTAAATTATTCAATGGGGAAATTTTAATTATTCTATGAGACAGTCAAATTTCAAGTAAAAATTAAATACATTATAAAAATATTGAATGTATTATTTCATCCTAAAATCCAATAGATGATGTAATAAATGGTATCAATAGAAACCATGACCCAATTTATGTTATGAATTTAAAATTTTATGTTTTATAATGCTTTCGATTAATTTTATAAATCCTTAATAAATCATTCAAAACATAGATTATTTTTTATGGTTCCAAATTTATTTCATTATAAAAATGACCCACATCCACATCACCCTGGGTATTATTATAACAAGTTCTATTATTAATAGTATTTTTTATTTATAAAACCAAATTCACGATTATAAACTGGGTACTATTTTAGACAATATTTGTGGTGTCCTACTGAGTTGTACTGACACCCAACATAGGCTTCCAGATTGGTACCAAAATAGATTTCATGGTTATAGGATTGGTTAAGGTAATAGTCCCAATTGTAGAAGGCTATGTCAAGAGATATTTTTGACGACAGAACTAGAATTGGTTTGGGACCCTCATAGTAGTTTTCAGTGTCGTTTTTTTTCTACTGAAACATGGAATGTACATTGGAATGGAATATTTACACTCTATTTTATTGTTAAAATTATTTATTTTTTATCATCTGTTTATATTGGGTTTTCGTATGGTTATATAAATTTTTAAAAAATTTATTCCCACTGGATTACTACACTAATATGGATGTTATAGTCCCGCCATGATTGATATTAGACCCCCTCTTCTAGTTAGTAGCCTTTTTCATACATGGATGCACACTTCTTGTCATGTGACCAACCTTTTTGTGGGACCAATGTGTGGTATCCTAGATGGGATGCTTCAATGTCCTATCAATGCCCCGTTTTGATTTTGTTGGTTTTTTATTACAATTTGGGAATCTTATATAGAAGTCTAGAAATATTAAGGAATTAGTTTTTACATTGTCCATGGTAGTAGCTAACCCACGTATAGGGGAAAACCCATGTACCCATCATGGTAATTATTTTTATTGATGTTTATTTTAATAGTTGATGATATTTTAACTTGGGTGATAAACTTGTTTTGTGATGTGATTTTTATTTCATAAATTTTTTTGAAATTTTTCTTGTGACCCAAAATGGCCGGAGAATAGAGTATGAATGCATCATTCTAGAAACTCATTGTTGTTTTGTGACATCCATTATTTCAAAAAAGAACAAAGAATAAAATTATGGGTAAGTTACTAAACATGAATTTTTTACCTTTCTTGTGAAATTGAAATGAAAATATTCTTCATTTTAAATAGATACATTTAAATTGATTCAATATGTTAATAAATTGGTTTTTGATGAGGAATGAAAATGAGAATTAGTTTATCTTTTTTTAACAGGGTCTCGATATATTATTCTTAAGGGTGATGGAATTTTCTCAGTTTTTCCCATGTGGCGGGAAAAAGTGTGAATGACTTGTTATTGATTTCTAGAAACCCTATTATTAAATGTGTTCATGTGTTTTATGTTTTCGAAGATGTTTTTTTGGAATTATAGAGATATGCCTCCATGATGATGCTTGATGAAGGTATGATAGAAGGAAATTATTGGGCATGATCCTCCAATAGTGGAATGTGTGGCACTGATATTATCGATTGTAGATGTTGGAGATAATTTATGAGACAAATGTTTTTGTTTCATGATGTTGATGGATATAGACCGCGATTGTTCTCTGAAGAGTATGTCTGACCTAACACAGAAGGATAAACAATGGTTCCCACCAAAATTTAATTAGATATGGTGGACCAATGTATGTTGAGTTCATGGTTGAGTCCATCCAATCAATAATTGATCACATGGACACTCTAGCCGATAAGATGGTCAAGGTAGCTACATATATGTTATGAGGATTAGTGAAGAACTAGTGTCATATTCAAGCGTTGAATATTTAGGAAAGATGAAATATATGGAATAGAAATTATGTAGAATTATTTGGACATATTTGATCTAGATACACTTGGATAAGAGGAAAGAGAAAAGATAATGTGATTGAATTAGGGAAATATGCATGTCATGGTCTATGATGGTCATATGACTGACCTACTATGTTTCGCTCTAACACTTTATGAAGATGAAACAGATATGAAAATTTGTTTCTAGGGTGGCCTTAATAGTGAGCTTAAGTATCATGTTATTATAATTTTGTTGAAGAAGTTATATAATGTGGTGAATCAAGATATCGTACATGAGGGGAACCTGAAGTAATATTCTAGGGGGGTAGGTGACTTGTTCTTGGTGATCCTTGGGTATGTCTTTTGAGATAATAAAGCATCGTTTTATGAATTATTTCCATGGTTATTGAAAAAAGGGTACCAGGGGAAAGGTTCTATCACACATGTCCTTACCCAATTGACCTGTCACCAGTGTGGTAGGTCAGGAAACTTTAATAGGAATTATATCTAACTGCCAGTAGAGTGCCAAGATTCCCACTAGATGGGACATCTACATAGGTTCAACATGAACTAATTTTAGATGGTTAATGATGTAGTATCAAGATATAACTATGCTGATGGATGAGTTACTTTTAAACCATACTAGTATGGTTGTTCCAGTAATACATGTCATTGAGGTAGAGGCAGTGGATGAGGTTCTTCTTTGTAAGAGCACCTAGATCAATATAGTGGGGTTAGTTGGACGAATTTTTCTACATAAAAAAGTAATAAAGGTCGGATATTTTTTTCATTAAGCATGTACTGGCCGATAGAGAGGTTAGACAATCAGTTTTTTGTGATAATATTCTTATAGCTTCTACACTATCTATTGCAATATTTTACATTGGTGCCCCTCATTCATTTATGTGTTCCCACTGTGTGAATGGTTTGATCTAGGTTGTGGAGTTCATGAATTGGGTTATGAAAATAAAGACAACACTGTTATTATGGTTGAGATACACCTATTTGGAAAAGAAGTTGTTTTCTCAAGGATAGAGCATATAATTTCAGTTGGGATCCGTACATCATAGAAATGTCTGGATTTGATCTTTTTATATGTATGAAATAGTTTGTCGAATGCCAATCCGATATAGTTTTCTACCATTGGACATTGATTTTTAAATATTTTGTGGTGGGAAATTTTATTTTTCATGGTGAATTGGATATAATAGAGGGACATAAAGACCCAGTTCACCCACAAATTAGAGAGCATATCGACATGTTTTCTAGTTTGTTTCATGATGATGGAGTGGTAATTAGGGATGTATTTCCACCCATATAGGAATACTTTTAATATGTGTTCCCTAAAAAGTTCTCAAGACCTCCAACTGAAGAATATTTGGAATATTAAATTGAGATGATATTTGGGGTGGAGCTAGTTTCTCTCCCCCCATAGATAGTGGAACCAATGTAGTATCAAGAGCTCAATAATCACATGAAGAGTTGATGGATAAAAGGTTTATATGTCTATGTACTTATCCTTGGGGTCCTCCAGTCCTATTTTCTAAAAAGGACAATAGAACTATGCAATTGTGTGATTATTATTAGATGGTGAATTGCTTGATTGTGAAGAAATTGTATCCTCTTTCATGTATTGATGATGTTTTTGTCAAGTTTAGTGGAGATTTTTCTCTCCAAAATTGAATTGATATTGGGGAATAATCATTCGAGACCTAAAAATTTTAATATAATAAAAATAAATATATAATAATTTATAAACTTTATTATTTTTCGTAATTTCGATTTGGTTGTAGAACGCACCTGTGATATTTATAGACTTCATTAAAAGAATATTCCATCCATACCTGCTCCAGTTTTGGATTTTTTTTTGGATGAAATATTGGTGTACCATAGGGGTCATGAAGAAAATACCAAAAATATTTATGTCACCCTATATAAATAGAAATATAATTTGATATACACCAATAAATACATCATTCAGTTATGGATTGATTTATTACACTTCATGGATAATATAATCTTTGAGGAAGGTTTTTCAGTAGACCCGTATTATGTTAAGGAAGTTCTTTCTTGGGAGAAACCCAATTTTTTTATTTTCTTAGCATTTTTAGATTTACTATAAATTATCAGAGTTCCATCCAGGTATTTTTCATACGGAATCACTACATCCAGGATTGGCTACGAAGGGAGTAATGTTTTAATAGACATTATCATTTGAGAATGCATTCCATGGGCTAAATAAGTGCTTTAAATGGAACCAATACTGATCCTACCCATTCCACATGAGGAGTACATTGTGTTTTGTGATGCCTCTAGAATTTCTCTTAGAGATACGTTGATACATGGAGATCATGATGTGGAATATGGAATCAATGGTTGTGTTATCATGAATAGAAGTACCTTATTCATGACCTCTAGTTACAAACATTATGTATGTTTTGATGCGTTGGGGAAATTATCAACTAAGAAATAAAATTACGATGTATTCTGATCATAAGATATTAAAATAAATATTTTCATAGAGGGATTTAAATCATAAAAAGGGGGGTGTTCTGAATGAATGTGGTATTTTGATCAAAAGGACATTCAGTTATTTTTATGATAATGATCTAATTTTGATGAAAATATTGATTTTATGTGAGAAAAATGTAACAAATCAATATTGAATGAAATGTTTTTTGGAAATATATTTAATTTTCTTGATACATGATCTACACACAACACTAGTATATAACATACCGTAAAATACTATAAATATTATTTTTTAAAAAAGGTAGTTAAATCCTAGACATTAAACACTTAATTATGAATATTAATGAATGCAATTTTTTTAATTATTTATAAATTTTATTTATATATAATATATTGATAAATATGTAACATATCTTTTGTAAAATATTCATAGTATTGAAAAATACATTTTTAAAACAAAATATTAGATTTTATTTTATTCAAAGAAATGAATTTTTTTTTTGAATTTGAAAATTTTACTTGAGAAATTTAAAATAATTTTTGAATAAAAATTTTAAAAAAAATGGGTGAATCTTTGTGATTTTTATAGAAGTTTATTTTTTTAATTACTAGTGGAAAATAATGTTTTAAATTGAAATATGGATTTTCGTTTACATAATGTCCAAATTTAAATTATGTTTTTATATTTTTGGAAAATTAAAAATAGTTCATCTATATTATTAATAATCCAATTTAGTTTTTTGTAATCAATTACATGTTATATTTTGATACAAACACATTTCATACATATGAAATATTTTTCTTTTGAAAACCACATTTTCATTACACCAACGAGTTTCACACTAAATAAAACAATGTGAATTATAATAATTTAATTGGGTAAAATGGATTAAATATTTTGAATAGTAGTTCTTAATATTAGTTAATACTTTGAACATAATTTTGGATCATAATGAATGTTAATATAAGCAAAAATAAATTACAACGATTATGGTTAAAATGGATTTTTTCACATTACATGCACTTATGTTTTAATTAATTATCCAACTCATTGTATTTTTAATTAAGATATTAAAGTTAATATTTATAAATAATTTTTTCATATTATATAATATGTATCATTTAATTTTTAGTTTTAATTGATATATTATCAAGGTAAATAAATAAGACTACCTACTATGGTTAAACGTAAAATTATAAATGTTGAAAAAATTATAGGCTAAGGATATGAAATGGTTGAAAGAAATTTTTTTATTGGATATTTTTACTGATCATATAATCCTTATAATATATTATATATCTATTTTGGAGGAAATTTGGTTTATATTGACTTCTCATTATTGAATATTTTTGAGTATTTACTAAAATTCCACTCTATATCATTTATAAATGGCCAACCCTCACCTGTCTAATTCACACATAAGAATATTTTTTTGAAAAAATACCTACCCAAATTAGTTTATTTATTCCCTAAAAATATTATATAGTTCATTGTATTATTTTTATACCCATATTTGAAGTATTTTGGTGCTAATATGAGAATGTTTTTTAAGAATATGTATTATTCTTATTTGATCAATATTTTTTTAATTTTTTTATTGCACATCCTTAAAATATTATTCAACTATGATAAAATAATAAAAAAATTTTCCTTCATATAATTAGATTTTATTTTGTTAATTTAATATCCTACATCTATCTGGTCTTCTATAAAATAAGAAAAAGAATCATTTGATTGTGTGTATGGCGAACTAGCACCTCACGAATTGATGTTATTCATTTTTCATATATTACATTAAAATATGTATATAATGATGTATTTAAATAATTTATTTCATATTAATGGCCTAATTATGGTATATAATTATAATATCACATATATCATTTTTTATCCATACTTCTGGGAAACAATAGTGTCGCTCGGGTGTGTAGTGACTACTACCTCACGTACTGATCTGAGGGGTTTTTCATTTCCATTTTACTTGGATAATAATATAGGTATATTTTTTTAATATATATGTTATAAATTATATTATATTTTTTTTGTAATTCTTAATTAGAATTTACCTTTTTATAATTCCATCAGTTAAAAAATGGAAACCACATTAATCTCTTGTATGGCCTACCATTTCCATAATCATTCATTTTCTATTAGTAACTTATAATGATTACATAAAATAAATGTAGAATAAATACATAAGATAATTATATAATTTTTACATATTTTATATTTTTTATTAATTATTAATGTAATTATATTTAAAATATAAACCTAGACATACATGAAAAATGTAGCAGTTATTAACCCAAATAAGAATTAACAAATTTGATAATAAATAGGTAATAAAATTACATAAGTTAATAATATATTATATTATATATTGGATTATGGTTTTTAAATATATTTATAAGAAGACAACCATTATTATACAATATTTGTGAATATTTATGATGAATTCTAAGACACTATGTAAGGGAATTTTGTCTCATATATTCTTCTTCAGAAAATTCTGTATGTTAGGCGCTTATCTTATTCTATGAGGTGTACATAAATGAAAATTAACATGATATATAATTAATATCTTTATTATTATTATATTTAATTTTATTTTATGTTTTTTATTTAATTAGTATTATCATTCAAAAGTTATGAATGTAGAAAAAGGTTTTCATCTCACTTTTATTTTTGTGGGACACATGCCATATTAAAAACTTATTTATTTTATGTGTTTTGTATATTTCTAATTAATGTTTTTTATTATGATTATTATGAAAATGAGGGGTATTTAAATATCTAAATTTTTTTTCTATTTCATCCATCTTATGATTCAAAATTTACCATATTGGATAAAACTTTATGTTACAATATCATTATTTAATGTGATTTTTTATTGTGTTTCTGATGATTAGATGTCATAGTATACATCTCAAGAAACTCCTTTATTTTCTTATACTTTTTTTATTTCTTTTTTATACATGTTTTCATTTCATTTTCCTCTATTTTCTTAATAAATATCCCAAACATATAGATTTTAACAAAAAAGACCCAATTTCCCTCTTCAGTTAATAATCATTTTTTCATACATGATTGGATTTTATAAAAATATCTTAAAGGAAAATTTTTAATATTATTAAATTATTTTTTAAATAAATTTTTAAAAATGATTTATTATTTTCTAAATATTTCGATATAAATTTTAATGAAATTTTTAGAATGAGTATTTTTTTAATTTTTACCAGAAAATGTAAAATTAATTATTATTTTAATGTTTAAGAAAATAATGTAATTTTACATAATAAAAACCTTCATTTTTTTGAATCTTTAATTATATGTTTTCAAGGTTAATTTTAAATAAAATATTTGTCATTAATATTTTGTAAATTTTTTGAACTTTTATACGTGTACTGAAAATGATAACTATGGTTTCTTCAAGAATGTTTTAACGAAATTATTATGATATTTCAATTCATTAATGAAAATAAGATTCAATATTTAATTTAAATTAATATAGATAATATCAAAGGGTTACATCCTTATTATTCTAGTATATTGTTTATGTGTTTTTTTGGAACGATGTTTATGAAAATTGTTTTTTTCATGGGTTATTCCATGATACAATGATTAAATATTTATGAAAAATCCTTCTCTTCAATTGAAAATTCCATTGTGAAATGTTCAAGAGATCGATATTTTAATTGGTCTTGATATTCTGAAATTATTATCAAATTGGTGAACATGTATGAAATAATATCATTATGTGATTAGTGATACCTATATCTCCCTATAATTCATGTCATAAATTCTAATATCTCTTCAGAAAAAAAACTGTAATGGGGAGTGAACCTAATTCAGAAATGGACATTGTCCTCTATAATAGTCATTGGAGTTAACATTGAAAACTAATATGTTTTGGGGAGTAAATGCATTAAATTATCACAATCATTGAAATGGGCCTAGAAAAATATTGAAATCATTTTATGGGATTACTTTTTTCTCACAAATTTATTTCATATACCAATGTTATGTTCTCATGTATCATGTTATTTGATTTATTTAGGATCCATGACTTATAAACTGTCAAGATTTCTTTGATTAATCAATGTTATGATATATGAAATACATGTCATTATTACAAAATGTTAAGCATGTGTAATCATATGATTATAATAATGTTATGATTATTTGATCATTGATACCTCTTTTGTTTATAGTTGAGGATCATCTAAGCACACCCTTTCCTATGTTACCATTCTCTATATTATAATTTATGGTTTTATGTATATGATGTATGTGAAGGTTTCTATTATTGAGGAAATTAGTGTAAGATTATGTAGTTTACTAAAAAACCATCTATTTATGTATAAAGGTTTCCAAAGACACTAATCCTTTATGACCCTCATGCATGTTTCTGTAAGATGAAATGATTATTCATATGTTATGAGGTAATAACTATGTATTAAAAGTTTGGGGTCATAACATTATTGATTTAAACCGTTATTCATATTCAAGAGTATCAATAAAGTATCATAATTTAATGTACCCGGTCTAAGAAAACCATTTATCTCTAATTCATAAAAATGAAACATGAATTATCATAATTCCCTTAGCTCTGTACTTTAGGATGGAAAGGAACTAAGAGTTATTCCTAGAATTATATCCATAGATAATTTTATATTTTATTTAGGTATAAAATCCCATAATTCAAAAATAATGTTATCAATTTATTAGCCTATTAAAATCAGAAGGATCATATTTTTAGATTCATATGTCATTCCCATGGTCATTACAACCAACTGATAAAAGATAGATACATGAACATTCACCGGAGGCATTACTATTCTAGCCATAATATATCATTCTCTTATGATGAAATTAATAGAAATTTCATTGTATTTCAAGGTTATATTTAAGGCACATTAGTAGATATAATATAATATTTCTACCATGATGCACATTATAATAATTAAATCAAAGATATCAATTTACATGAAATTATATTCTATATAAAAGGTATTATATTGATTATAATGGGACATAACCAACACTTAAGATGAAATGTTTCCTCACACCATCGAGGGTCCTAGTTTCTCTGTTTATAATTTCACTCAACTGCATACAGTTTATAGTTAGTTAAAACTAATTATTACTAGTTCCCATTCAAATGATTTATTGAACAAAATTTTTGTGTTTTAATGAATGATAATGGGATAGAATATTTTTATGGTGAGAACTACACTAATGGGATTTCTTGGTTGAGAATGAGATATATGTGACTAATTAAATCAACCTCGTCCTTTTGATGTTAGTGGTTTTGTAAAATAACTATCAAGGTGTCCATTTGAGTAAAAAATTTAAATAATTGATATAGTTTCATACATTTAATTTCAATGTTTTGGAATTAGCCATATTGATTTTATTATAGTTCGATACTACAATGAGGTGGAAAAGACATTGATATGATTGATTATATCTCTAGTGAACTTCTACCAAGAGAATTATTGTCCTTATTACACATATTTTTACCATTAGAGTTCCCACTTATTCCAAGGTGGATAATAGTTTCTTATATACTAGGTTTATATATAAAACCCTGGGTTTTTTTAAAAGTATGATATACCTGATAAAGAACATGATATACAACAATGCGCTTAAATGAATTTGAAAATAATATTATTTTAATATGATTGTTTTAACATAGCTCTAATATTAAAGGTAATGAATATTAATAACTAATCTTAAATATATATATATTCTCTACCAAATAGAAATTTATTGATAAATTATTAGTAAATAGTCAATCAATTTATAGTAAATTCAATTTATTCATTAATAATATGTTTTCTCAAAATGATCTTTTGATATTATTTGTGAGAAAATATTATATAAAATTTTTATAAATTTTTTAAAATTTATTTGATAAATTGAAATTTATTTTATGAATTAGAATATAAAAATTCAATTAGGGTGAATTGTTTGTAATTTAAAAAAAATGTTGATTTTTCGTTGAATAGTGAATAATACACATTTTTGAATAATTTACACTTCATATCAAATAAATTAAATCATTTTAAAGTTCCATTATGATTTTAATTCTTTTTAATGAAACATAATTATTATTTATTAATATTTAATCTAAATAAATACATTTTAATCATCTTCATAACAAATATTATTATATGATTATATTTGAGAATGAAAGTGATGTTTTTTTCTTAAAACTGTTTGGAGGAACATGATGTTTATCCATTAAAATTAATTGAAAACCCCTAATAACTAATTATTTAAAAGGAATTTATATATTATATGTAGATAAATAATAATTTTACTTCGTTAAATGAGAATTACTAGTCATAGAGTTAATGTGAAATAATTTTCTGTATAAAAACCCACCTGTGGAAAAACTACATTTTATCCAATCTACAGGTTAAATTTAAACTAAATTCGAACATTTATATAAATTGAATCCAGAAAATAAAGAATATATATTTATAATAATTTTTTTTATTTTTTTAATAAGTTGAACTTAATTTTTTTCTAATAATTAATATTGTATACAATACAAAATCATCAACTATGGTTATGGTGAAAACGGATTTAACATAATGTTAAACTAAAATGATAAGGGTTAAAGTGACATACACATTATGAATATATATTTGTTGAAATATTTTGAGATTATAATCAATAAGTATCATTAATGGTTCATTTTTATCATTTTTTCTTTTGAATAATATTGGTACACATTTTTCCTTTCCAAAATTTCACATGTGTCACTCTTCTCAGTTATAGAAGGACAACCATAATATTTTTGTATTAAAATAATCAAAAATATTTAGATATACCAATAAACTAACCATTTCCTTACTTAAATACCCTCATAAAGAACTATATCCCCTAGAATGATAAAAAATACATCATAAGAAGGATTTTTATGCTAAACATAGGAGGTTGTCCAAAGAAGAGCTATCATGCTTAACCAATATTTTTTAAATTATTTATTAATCCAAATACTTCAAATCATATTCAGTTATAGTGAAATAATAACACCAATATATCTCATATATTTATTTATTATAATATTAATGTTATGAAAATAATCCTTCGAATATTCCATCAAATGGGAAATAAACCCATCATTCATGTGAATTTTGGACTACCGACTCACGAATTGGCGTAATTAATTTTTTTACAACTTATTAATGACGGTTATAATTATGGATTTAATGTAGATATATGATATTTTTAACATAATTTATTTTAAATAATTTTAATATCAGATATACATTATTAAAATCCATTCCATGGGGGATGTGATAATGTCTCTCGTGTGTACGGTGGACTACCGACCCGCCAGGTGGCATGCTTTATTTTTCACTATTACATTATATGAAAGCTAATGTGGGTTTTTTTACCCAATTTATGGGATATATATGAATTAATTTAGATATTATTGGCATATCTATCAACCTAAAATAGTCATATATCATTTTCATTCTTTCAATTCCACTCACTAAAAAATGATATTTCTATTCATGTGTACAAATGAACTACCACACCCATGTAGTGATACAATAATTTTTTCATCACCATATATAGAGTATGATATTTGTATATAAATTTATTTAAATAAAAAATATGTTATTTATGATGTCATTATTCTAATGTTAAATAAAATAAACCTTATATTTTTCTAAAATTATCATTGAAAAATGGAAATGTTACTTAGGGATATGTATGGACCATCGCCTCTATGATTGCAATGTAAAAAAGTTTCCATTACCATTGTCATGGATTAATATAATAGTATAAATTTTATATAAAAAATTATAATTATACCATTATTATTATAATTTATATGATGTAACAATGGCCTCTTTGACCTTGATTGACACAATGAAGCCATTTTGAAATAATAAACTAAACATCCCCAAACCACCAGATGTCGACATTAATGATTAAGTATTAAAATAAATCATTATGATGTAGAATTTTTAGTGTGAATTTTTTTTTGTTTTTATCTCTTATCTATTCCAAATGTGAGGAAAATGAATGCTAGTCCATATTGGATAACTTAGGTTGCTTTACTGTAGAGGATATTCCTTGGATTATGGGAGGGGATTTCAAAATTTTTGTAGAATGTTCAGAGAATAATGTTCAGTGTGCTTATCCTCTTAAAAAAAATTGACTTTGTTTTTTATGGTTTGGTTTTACATTGAAGATATGGATTTTTCATAAAATCATTTTACATGTTGAAATAATTATAAGGGCTCCAACTGCACTTAGTGTCCCTTTGACTACTTTCAATCCAACTTCACATTAATCCCACATATACATGATTCCAAGGTTATCCATCATCCTGTAGTCCTTCTGAATCTCCCTCCCCTGTTGTTTCTTTGTCCCGTAGATATAATAGTGATGGTAACTTCCACTTCTCCATGTTATGGACTTCTTCCCTAGACTATCATGATGTGGTTCAATCTTTTTGGAAAATTATGGAGCATGGATTCATTCATTCCATCATTTACAAGAATCATAATCATCAGAAATGTGTTCTTCACACCTGGAATAAGTGGATGTTATCCCTCTATGATGACCAATATTCTCACTCTCACGAAGTGGAAGATTCAGAGTTTTCCCTTGAGTTCAACATGGATGAGGATGTTTTCCTTTAACTTTCTACAAAGAATAACATCCATGATGAATCAAATTGGGTTAAGAAAACATATATCATGGGAAATATGAGGATACATGGCTCTCAAATGGTGATAAGAACACAGCTTACATTCATGCATGTAATCAAGAAGGAAATAAATTTTACAGTCTGAATATTCATATAGAGTCCCTGTCTTTTTCAAAAAACTATGTTGTTGTTGGGGTGCTGGATGAGTCTCATTTCAGTCCTCTCATCTTGCCCAAAACACTTCATTCTAGGAGTATTCCCTCAAGGCTCCTCTTCAATTTTTGGATACTTTCCTCACAATGTTTCTTCTGATCAATTCCAATGTTTTGAATTTGTGCCAACCAAGTAAAATATTATTAATGTATTGAAAGGAATAAATATGTATAGTTCATAGGCCCTGATGTGTTCTCAGGATCCTCCTTTGTGGCCTCTTTGTACTTGGTCAGAAGGAATCTTGTTGAGGAATCTCAATATTTATTCTTAGTGTTTTATCTTCCTCACATTTCTTGTGTTAATACTTTAGTGTGTATCCTGAAGGTCAATGATCCTTCCTCCTGTAAACACTTCCATCCCATCAACATCATCAATTTCCCCAAAAAAGGGAATATTTTATCAATAAATGGATCTCAGCTTTTCTTTCATCAAGGGGTTTTGATGAATAGTACAACTTTTTTAATGGTATTTCGATCCAAGTGTCAATTGGATTTCCTTAAGAGTTGATGAGGGATATCAAGTTGAAGGAAACTGGATCCAATGTGGTCAGTAATCAAGACATGGATAAAGCCTATGATAGTCTTGAATATAACATTATCCTAAAAATCCTCTCATGTTTGTGATTTTTAATGTGGGCCTCATATCTTCTATTCATGTGCTTCAGCTTCCCATGGTACAATATTTCCTTCATAGGAAAATAGTGATGATTCTTTAAATCTACTTTGGGCCTATGGTAGGGTAACCCTCCCTTTCCTAGTTTTTTCAACAAAATAAATGATTCAATTAGACATTATATCCACTGTAGTCTACAGATTGGAAACTTCAACACTTTTCATTGTATGAATGTTTTCAATAGACTTTCTCACTTAATGTATTCATATGACCCCATTATTTTCTTACTGGGAGTAAGAGGTCGATCTGAGGATTTAATGTCTTCTTTGAGGAGAACTATAAATGGAGGGGGCAGTTAAATAACCATGAGAATAATAGTATTGTTATATACTTTAGGTACATTGAATGGAATATTCAATACATGTAATGAACTCTGGGAATGTATAGACATAACTTCACAATCGACCACGCTTGTTCCCCTATATCCCCTTATAGAGTATGTATCCACCACATCAGTGGGTTATAAAAATAACATCATACAGAATATTAACAATTGGAAGATCTTCTTCCTTTTTTTGTTGTTTTCATTACTTTGTTCAACAGTGTCCCCAGTTCTATACCTCTACACAACTTATCTACTTTCAAGTCTCCTAAATCAGTCATTTCTAGCACTGATAACATGCTTGTGGCCTTTATATTGGATGTTCACTCAGATTAAAAGAACCATTGGGTATCTTGGTTGAGGATGGAGTGACCCTTCTTTGAATTGGTAACAATGTTAGAAGTGTGTCCTACAAGATTAAAGGCATGCATTCCAAATTGGAGTGGGAAGATCTTGAATGTCACTCATTGTGGGAAATGATCCTCAAACATAGTTATAATAAAAATATGTACCCAAAAGGAAAACCCCCCTATGGGTTTTATCTAACTATATATCTCTTTCATCAATAGTCATATCTGGTGGATTTTCAGAAGAGGTGACATTAGTATATGGTTTTCAAATTGGGTTAGCAATGTGTGGGGTTTCCCAGGGTGTTTGATCCTAGATATTACCTTCAAATAAGCTAATTGATACCCAAATTTCACCCAAGATGTCCTAAAAATGATTAGAATGACCTCATAAAACATTCAGAGATAAATAGAAACACTGATAAATTTATTTTATCTAGTTCGTCGTCTGAAATTTCTTATGGGATAGATCTTCATCATCTCCAATTTCCACCTTTAAACAAATATAGTTTGGCAGCTTCGCTCTACAGTAAGGTGTTCCCTACAAATATGATCATCCTTATTATGAATTATCTATAGTATATTAATGTTATTAAAATTTTCATCATAATGGAATGTCACTACATATTTTATGCTCATACTGGCAAAAAGTATGTGTACCACCTGTTTTTCATTAGCGACAAGGCCACTTGACATTAATATTTTATAGATTTTTCACTACCCTACCTGTTAGCCTTCCCCAAGAAATTCATTCTTGTCTACATGGTTTCATGGAGTGTAGGAGCAGTATTTAGTGTACAAGGTGTGGGAATATATCTTCATCATGAGTTTTTGGTGTATTGGGTAGGTGAGGAACTTTCCTCGTAATGAGGATTCCCCATAAAGGCCATTTTCCATTATCTATAGGATCAAGGGTATGTTTTTTGATATTTCATGTATCTCCAATGCCTCTAATTCCTTGAATGACGCACTATCTCTTAGGATTATCAATCACAATGGTCCAATGCTTCCCTCCTATTCGTATGGACCCCATGGTCAATGGGTTCATTGTAATCCTATTTTTCATGGCCTCAAGAATAATTACGACAGTTCCTGATATACATGTGTCATGTGTAGTGGATGGGTTGTTCATGATACCGTTATTGGTGTGATTCTTTATTTTTCAGCATAATGTTTCCCTGGTGATTCCCTCCATGCTTAGGCATGGGTGATTCTCACAGGACTTGTTCTTTGATATCATATCAATATTGATGTGGCATATATTGAGTTGGATTCACAAATCATCTAATCTTTTGTACTTGGTATTTACCCTACTCCTTGGAAAATTTTTTATCTGAATCAAATGTATAAGTGTATTATTAAATATCTCAAAGATATCCTCTATATTTGAAGACTGGGTAACAATGTAATAGACTATATCACCACCATATTGTTACTACGTTTAGCCATTAAGTTATTTTCTACTTTGGGTGAGTTCCCCTATGAAGGGATATGGTTGGTCAAAGGGAATTCCCTCATAATTCACTATTCCATACATCTATATATCTCCCTTATCTTGCATATAGCCTTGGACCCTCCCCTCCTACATTAATAAAAAAAATTCTGTCTATGTGTATTTTGAACAATTTATTTTGAATTGAAATTTACAATGTGGTAAATAATTTCATATGATAAGGTATTTTCATTAGGTGTTATCACTTCATAATTTTCATTAATATAATAATATTATATGTTTAATGAAATTTTATTATCTTACATTTTATTTAAAAAAATTATTTGGATTTAAATTTAATACACATAATTCCTTCATTGATTTATTATAATTTCAACTTCATGATCACTGTAAGGATTTCATGTCTCTAATTATCTTTTTTGGGAAATATGTTAAATGATACACCTATCATCCATTAATTTTTGTATATTCTAAATATTTTTTATATTATATCATGAATAGAATAATTTTTATGATACTAAATGCATCATTTAATGTTATTATTTCAGGGGGATTACTATTAAATATTCAGTAAAGTGGAAAATCAATTATTGTACAATCTCATTTCTTATAGAATTTATTATGTTCAAAGTAATTTATAATAAATAATGTGCACTTCTATTCGTGAAAAAAGTTTACTTTCTTCTCCTATAGTTGTGAATATGGTTCATATGATTAATTTCAATTTCATCCCTTATTGATTGATGAAATATCAAGAAATTTATTTGTAATTGATGTTGATGTTGTAACTTTATTTTACATTAGGAATCATTATTTTTCATATCAATTATTTTAAAACTATTTTCAAAATCCTTCTTTTATTAAGAAATTATTTCATAAATAAAATTTTCATGATATTTTTCTGTATGTTAGATTGTATTAAAATGACATTTCTTATTTTTTTCCAAATTTGTAACTTTTGAAGCCCTTTTTAAAAATTTTTTTGGAAGGAGTGTTTTTTTCATTTACAAAATAAAAATATTTCTACACTGTTATAACTATTATATTATTTAAAGATTACATTACAATTTTTCATTGTAAATTAAAAAGAAAATAATTTTCACAATATTTTGGTAATTTTTTGTTTAATAAAAATTAATGTTAAAATAAAAATTTCTTTTCCTTGATAATGTTTTTAATATAATTATTGTATTTCATTCATCATCCTCAACAACCCCTGACATTTATTATCATCCACAGTTGATATTTTTTAATGATTCTATAATCATTCTTTATCTAGGTGTATTTTGATTATTACATAGTGATTTTATTTTTACAATTTATTTTTCAGTGAGATAGTCATGTTATGTACGGAATAATATATTTTTATGATTTTTATGAGGATATGAAATTTCTATGAACATTATTAATGTTACGGTTATTAGAAATTGAATAAATAAATGGTTAGACCAAATTATATCTCATGGGTGAGATCGATATATGTTATATTATGGTTTCAAAATGATTTGACCGAGTGAGCCTACTATAGAATATATGTTTGGTGCACACTGATTATGATCTAATTAATTTAGTATGGAATTCAACTACATGGTTATTCCATTTTCACAGGTTCATTTTGTATTCGATTTATATGATATTCCATGATACCATTTTTTTTGTGATTTCTATTGATTTTTAATGATTTTTTTGAATATTTTTGTCATCACATGGTACATTATTATTGATTCATATGACTTTTAACATTGTTAAATATTTCATCCATATTTAATGATTTATGTTATAGGTATTGATGGGTTTTTATTCTCATACATTATTCTAATTCACTTTAATTTTATTGAAATACCCTTATGCTAATCTTTTTATCACTAATGACATTCATTTTTTAGTGATTTTCTTTTAACATAATGAACATTTGAGAAAACCCATATAATGTTTCTTTTCACCCAGGTTATTAATAATGATCTTAACAGAATTATGTATATAAGTCTTTTGTTTAGATGATAACGATTACCTGTTATAGAATATGAAAAAATGGGTATAGTGGAAAAAATATTCACATTAATTCATGGTTATTATCTATTTACAAATTTTCCCTATTTATCAAAAACACTAAACATAAAAGGTCCTTGGGGATTTAACTGGTCAAATAATCTCAGTTGATGTATTTGGGTTTAGATGGAACGATTGGGTCACATTTAATAGTTTCAAAGATAAAAAAATAAATATTATTATTTTAGAACTAGATTCAGGAATGTTGGTTTGTGACTAATACTATTTGTATCACCGAAGGGTTTTGTGGAATTTTGATATTGTGATGTTTTCATGTGATGTGGTTTTAAGTGTTATGGATACCATCATATGTTTATGAGTTTAAGGATGATAATAAATTTAAATGTATTGAGTAAATTTAATTGTTTTTATGTTCTTTGAAGAAAAAGATTATTTTAGTGTGTTTATCATATTTTTATTAATTTTATATAGATACTATTTTATGAGAAACGATGATGCGATGAATGGGTGAAAACACATCACATCCATCATAGTTGTAGATCTTAAACCCACAACCATAGGAATACAAGGATGCAACACCTACCATGGGACTATGTGATTTCAAAGTTATTATACCATATTTTTTAATTAAATGTTATTAAAGATAATTATTATGTTCATTTTTAGAACATATGTTTTATCATATAAATAACCAATTGATTGGGAATTGATTTGGTGATTAATTTTTTTTTAGAAAAAGGTAATTGATTTATTGAGGTTGAAAGAAGTTATTATTGAGATAATCATTTAGTTTAAAACACTCATTGATGTTGAGGTGATTGAATTTTTTTTGGGATATAGAGTCATTCATCGATGTAATGATTTATTTTGTACACTAGATATTATAATTTAATTTTAGAGGTTTATTATTTTTAATACAAATCATAAATGCTGATAACCATTTTGGTGAGGATAATGTCTAAAGAATTGTGTAATATATTGATTATTCATTTTGTTTGTTATGTTTTCATTTAATAGGCTATTTAGGTGCTTCATACATAAATAAATCAACTTCAATACTCATCATTTAAAGTAAATTAAGATATTGTGGTGGAAATTAATTAAATGATTAAATAATATTTATCATGTGAGTATATTTTATTTTATTATTATATATTTTGAGAACCCTAGGTAATGATATAATTACCCATTTACATTTTTATTAATTTGAATTAGTATCACATCCCATCACCCATCTATTTGTTACATTTTTGACCTTAATGTGGTGCTCTTTTCTCTCATTTTCTATAGAGGACCAAGAAGAAGTTGGGAGTATACCTATAACAGTGATGTCAGAAATTTTTTTGGAATTCCTATATTAACCCTATTTTTCTGTAGATTAAAGGAGGATTTCATGCCATGTAACTAGGTTACATAATGTGTAGAGGTTATAGGGTTAAATTCATGAAAGTATCGCACTACGAAAGGTTACACGCTGTGAAGGTTGTATTCACATTATTTATGTTTTAAATAACTAATTTATTATCCAATGAAACTAGTTTATCAGCATTCTTAAATGAAATGGAATTCATTATGTGAATTGTAGTTTCACATTGTGTTATTCCCGGATTAGGGATTTTTTAGGATGCCGCTCAGTTTTTTGGTTCCCATTCGGCCACCTACTTTTTTTACCTCGAACCAAGGCTCCACTCTAGAAATTTTTGGAGAAACCATTGCAAATGGATCGACCCGCTTGGAATTACATACTAATTATAGTTTTTCTGCATCTATCTGGGTAAATTATAATTCCTCTTATTCATTTTTCAGGATCACTGTAGCACATTTGAATTTCATTATTAGATCAGTTTATCTAGGTTTGTGTTTTCTCTTGTCCTCTTCCATGATCTGTTGTTTTATCATGTTCCATATGTTGTTCAATTGTTGGTTATGGTGTGGTGGTTATTAATTCTTGATGTATGTGGTTTCTACTTATCCTTGGACCCTTTTCATTTCTAATTGGATAAATTTTGTGATGAGTATTGGATTATATGGTCTTTTCTGGTGTTGTTGGGTTTTATTGTTTGTGGACTTCCTGGCGAGCATGTATTACCCGAGCTTTAAGGTGGGTGGTTCTGTCTCTAGAAAAATATAATTATCCTTATTTTCTCTATCTTTATAAATGTATTTATCAAATAAATGTTTATTTTTAAGTAGTGTAAAAATATTTTTAAAGAGAATTCTTGTTTCCTAGGTTTTTGATAAATGAAAATTATATGGTTACTTTTGAAACATTGAAACTGATTTGTGAAAATGAGTTCATGGGTAACCTTGGGTACTTAGGTGGAGGGTTTATGCTGAGGCCATCGTACATGTTTTTCTATAATCAAGTGGTTTTTTCATTGGGATTTCCTATGTTTCCTATGCCCATTTTTCTAGTGGATAGATATTGATATTGTTAATGTTTTTACTCATGGTATATTCATCTATTTATTAGACATGTGTTCTAGGAACTAGATTGTTCACTTGATTTATTGTCATAGGTGTATTTTGATAGTATGACCTATAATAATCCTTTTTACTAATGCCTACGTTTCTACTTCAATTTTGTACAATATAGATTTCTGAGTTATCCTGGATCTTCTTGTCAAAATTGATTATGGTTAGAATAGTGAAAAATGTAAATGTTTACCATGGTGTCTATAAACCATCTTTACTTATCATCATTCTATGTTTTATTTATTATAATTATATATGAATTTTAATATTAAAACATTATATAGAACACCTGGGTGGGATCCTACTGATCATGTTAGATCACACCCTTCCCACCTCCTTCGTGGTATACAAGTCATTTTAGGTATTCCAGTGTTGGGGAATGAAAGACGCTACAATCAGGTGGAGAGATACATGTCAGCTAGTTTTTTGGTAGATGGTGGTGAGATGGAGGGAGTCACTTGTTCCATCATATGGAGTAGTTATTTGATTTTGGTCCCTCTACTTGGAAAACTTATTAATCATTTGCTGCTTTTGATGTTCTTCATTTTTGTTCTATTTTACTATTATGGAATATATATTACATTGGTCTTCCAATATCTATTTCAGTATATGTATACAAAAATTGCATTTATTTGATCAGTTTGGGATAAATCATTCTCTCTGATGTGTTGTTTGATTCCTGGGTGCTTCTCTCCCGCTCGTGGGGACAGGAACACCCTTCAGGTATGTAGAGTAATAGATCAAGTGCCAATATTGAGGGTATCTTTGGCCTACTCATTACAATTTGGTATTAGAGAAGATATCTCCTCAAGATTCCATGTCTTGGGATGTCTATTATACTAGAGATTTGATTTTCAGGGATTTATAGGTATGTTTTGATATCTTTATGGCTAACGCTTTTTTATAATGAGACTCAAAATTCCATGGGGTGATGGGATGTGTGTCTCTAGTGTTGGGTTTATTTTAAATCCCAGTTTTCAATTATGATTTTTCATGTTTGAATTGAGATTTTTTCTGTTTTCTGTTTGACCTCATGTTTCAGTGTGAAATAGAATGCCTCTGAGATATCTTCCACGAGTTCCTCAGGAGAGTGCAGTTGAAGCTCTTCAATGAAATCCACCTATAGATAAAAATATCATCGAGATTATTATATGTAGAGACCGTGTTGTTGATTAGGATGTACCACATGTTCATAATTCTATTATTGAGGTACAACTAGATGTTAGAGGATAGAGATATCGATCACATGAAGTCTTGCACGAGAAGCCATCATCCATTACAGGAATGACTGAACTTAAAGATGTGTTGGACTGTATGGATATGATTGATCATGTTTTTGACATTCTGTAAACACCTTAAAATACCATGGAAATGTTTTCAACATTCATGATTTAGGGTTCCGGTAAGAAATGATGGGATTCCATGGTTCATGAAGACATGCACATAATCATGAAATATAAGGGTTTAAAATACAAATTCTTCCAGCAGTTTTGTCCAAAATATTTGGTGCTATCAAACTATAAGTAGTTCCTATCATTTCAGTATACAGAGCTGTTGGTGTCGGTATATGAATTTTTTTTTTGAAATTGTCTATTTTTCAATATACAAGGTTTGGAATGACCATATAAAGGATTAGTAGTACCTACATGGTTTGTAACCGAATATCAGATATAGGTGTTCATGTTGAAACATTCAACCTATGTTGAGAAAATATAGTGAAATGTTATTGATTAGATTGATATGGAAGGAATAAATGGTTTTTCCAACCCATATCTTCCATCTAGTGGCAGTTTCATTGGAGTAAATGGGAAGGAATGAAGGTTGATAGATTATCACAGAAGTGGAGGAGATGGGTCTCAATAGACAGCCTCCGCATTAATATCAATTATAGCTAGATAAATGAATTTTAATTTCTCTCAATGTAATAAGGGAGGACACACAATATATTATTGTACCATTCCCATGATGATGTGCAATGTTTTTGGATGCATTGGTCAATTAATGAACTTTTATCAGGCTATGTATACACCTCATTATGAAAAGTGTTCTTTGGGTCGAATGGCTACTATGGTACAGTCAGAAGTTTCATGGACCATAAGGATCCAGCCATAGGACTAATGAGTGAATAATATTCCTGATGTAGATGAGTCTTTAGTGGAAGTCAATGTCAATACAACAATAGTGATAGGTACTATAATTATTGAAATATCAGTAGAAATTTATTTATTCGATATTGTTACCTCCCACTCTATTATATATTCATGTTTTCTTGATATTATTAAACATTACATTGGAATAATGTATTTTAAAATGTTTTTAATGAAACCTCTAGGTAAGGGTAAGGATCAGGGGATTTATTGTCCTTCATGTTCATTAACTATTTCTAATACAAAGTTCGCTTGGGATTTTCCCTTTATTGATCTAGACCTATTTGATGTCATCATCAGTAGGGATAGTCTTTTTTCTTCTTTAGAAGAGGTTTTTTTATTATCGTCATGTTTTATTTCTTACTATAGTGGAGAGATCTCTTTTGTTTCAGGGGGATGGGACATAAGGTTTGGTTTTGCAGGACCATCCCACATAGATCTCATAAGTCTATTGTCTCTTGTTTCGATTGATCATGTTCAATGTTCTATTAATGTTGGTCTTGTCATCATCATTGGTGTCTTTATAACATTTGCCCAAAATACTTCTCTGGTCTTTCTCTATATGTAGTTGGATACTTTAGGATTTAAAAATTACTATGTACACAACAGACATTGATACCTTCATATCATATAGAACTATCTTAGTTGAAAGAGATCAGGATTCAGTTAGAATACATTTAGGAAAAGGGTTTTGCTTTCCCTAGCATTTCCCTATGGGAATCCTCTATTATCTTTCCCAAGAAGGTTTGTGGTTGACTTCGGTTATCTGTGTACTATTTGAATGTTTAATTGGGTGATCAGTTAAAGGGGGAGATGCTATATTCCAAGATAGATCTTTGGTTAGGTTTTCATAAAATAAGAGTTCATGAGTGTAGTTCCGTGATTCAATAAGTTAATTTCTTAGTGAAAAACAATTATAAACACATATTATTGGTTGATCATGAGAAGGTAAAGGAGATTTATTCATGGATGGAACCATAAAATGAACTATAGATATAGAGATTACATTTTGTTTTTCTGTACTACCAATGGTTTGTTATGTATTTTTCTAAGTCGGCATCACCTTTTACTACTCTTACTAAGATATAAGTGAAATTCACATAGTATTCAATGTTTTGGTTTTATTTTGATGAAATTATATGACTTCAAACATCAGATTATATTCTTATCTTACCTTATACAAGTAAGAGATATGTGGTGTTATGTGATTATTTAGTTACCAGTTTGGAATGACTGATTATATAGGATGACCATGTGGCATCTTAGGAATCTGATAAGGTTTGACCACATGAAAAGTTTTACCCACTCATGATTTATAGATTAATGTAGTCATGAATGCACTTAAATTTTGGAGGTGTTGTCCTTTTTGGGATAGGTCATGATATTTTTTTAATCATAAAACACATAAGTATATCTTTTCTAAGAAATAATTGAATCTCATATAGATATTATGGGTATAATACATTTAGAAGTCTGAATTTGATATCGCCTACACCCTGGGAAAGGGAAATGTCATTGAAAACATTCCTAGAAGAAAATTACCATCACTTACTATTTTATAAACTTAGAAGGAGTGGATATTTATAGGGATATTCACTCAGTGGAACCTAAATTCTCAAGAGTATTTTTTGGGAATGGTTTTTACTAGTGTTCAGTTATTATAAATTCTCAATGAGTATTTTTTTTTGGATTCAATTGTAGAATGATTATTTTTATAAGACATGATAAAGCAATTATGGTTTGGAGACTATTTCTAGATGGTCCCTTTATTTTTATGGTATATTCTACTTTGGGAAAAAGGTAATCATCCCAAACTCCATAGGAAATTTTGTATTGTTTTACTGTCACAAAACATTGGGGTCCATTCGTCCATGAACTATGAATATATATTATGACATGAGGGTGAGATTCTAGTTTTTTGATATGAAGAATGTTATCATAGAGTTTGTTTCTAATTGTTACACCTTCTAGTGGATAAAGGTAGGCCACTTGAAACCTTTTGTCTTACTTTATCCTCCTCTACTGCAGATTTTGAAATTCTACAAGGTATTTGTGGATTTATTTTTCAGATTACCATGGACTCTTGGAGGGAGGAATTCAATCTGGGTGGTTTTTGATCATTTGATAAGGATTACACATTTCATTACTCTTAATGTCACCACTAAATTTGAAGATCTGGAAAATATCTATTTAAAATAGATTCCTTTGTTATGTGGGAGTTCTTATGTTTCTTCAGATAGAAATCCCTGGATTGACCCAAGGATTTGGAGAAGTCTTTAGGAATACATGATAACTATGTTCATGTTGAAAACACCTTACTATCCACAAATTGATGGTCGGATAGTGTGTTATTTAGATTTGGGAGGATAGGTTCCACACATGCGTCGTGGATTTTGGAGGATCTTGTAATATCCATCTAGGACTGGTTGAGTTTCTTAATAAAAATTGTTATCAGTCATCCATCATAATGGATCTTTTTTAGGTGTTCTATGGTCACCCATGTTGATCACCATTTTTTTGGGATAATGTGGGGGAATTTTCTTTATTTGGAAAAACTATGTTTTAGGAGACATTCGCAATGATTCAAGATTTACAACATTGTCTGATAATAGCCTAGAGTTGAAAAAAATCATATGCTGATTAATAAAATCATCCACCATTTTTTCTATAGTTGAATGGGGTTTCTTGAAGGATTATCCATCGTTGGGTCATGGATGACATGTAAAATGTGGAAATTTGGATTTGATATATTTTGGAAAATTTGAGGGCCCTGAGTGGATCAGATAGGTTTATTATTGGTTATAAATTTCTAGTTTACTTGATGGGTATTCATGATTTTTTCTACATGTCACATATTAAAGAATATCATCCTAACCCTTCTCTTGTTCTGGGTTGGGAAAGATTGAGTTACAGACAAATATTTTTATTCTGGGGAACCTAGTTGATATTTTTTGACTCTCAACTATCTCAAATTCTATATGTCATTGCCTTTAGGATCCATCACATGTACTATTTCAGTAAGCATTACACGCATTGGATAATTCATCCTTTCATCAACATCCATATGAAATGCATCCATATTTTGACAATGAACATATTCTTCTCCATGATGGTTCCCACTCTTATACTTTTTCAGAAATCTGTTAAATAATAGGTGCTCCTTCATTGTATCTCAATTGAATTGATTTCTATTAGCACATTTTCTACATGGAAAACGAATATAGTCACTTTCAAATCCTCCAGTGATCTCAATAAAATGCATAATGCCATTGGAATATTCTCTAGATGTGCGAGTTGGATGATCAATCCAACTCTTATCCATTACAATATCTATAAAACAAAAATTTACACAAGAATTATTAAATACATTTTTCATATGAAATATATTTTAAATAAATACTAACAAATTGCTTGGGGGACATTGATAAAATAAACAGATTATATCTCAGAATAACAAACAAGAGAATAGATAATGGAATGAATGATAAAGCCCATGTCATCATCGTCATTTTGTATGGTAAATCTAATGTGGATTCTATATTCAGGAGTCCCTAATCATATTTTGATCAAATGGTGAATACTTTAGGAAAGAATATGTACAGTCTTCTCAAACTCAAAGAAACCATATCTTTGTAAAAATAGTCTCACTACCTCTAGGATTCACACAAACATTGTGCCATAAGGGGCAGTACAGAGTAACCATCAATGACAACAATCAATCTCTAATTTATGTAAAAGTAACTATTCTATATCGAGGATGACATCAAATATATATAATTCCAGAACAAAAAATACCAGTCTATCATGACTTGTGTTATCTCAATATGGAACATAAATTATCTTATCATACTCCCCCTTAAGGGATACTGAGCCACAATAAGGACACCAGAATCATTGGTACCATGCATAGAAAAAAACAATATAAAATATATACAAAGTATGTCACACTAAAACATGGAATATCATATAGAGAAATAAAATTTAATATTAATAATAACATGTAGTATTGAAACACACATATGTTATCAAACTCAAACATGTGTCTCATGGGATTTGCAAGGACACACATGTGGTCAAACCTCAAATATTTTTTCATTGGATATACTCACACAGAGAGACATGTGATAAAACTCAAGAATGGTACAAATAAAATAACAACACAACTTAATATTAATTTAGTAAACATATAAATGGACTAAAACATTGTATGTAACATGAAAACCTCAGGTATAGTGAGAATTCTCTTATACACACACTCTCAAGACACAATGTTTCATATGCACAGATGCCCATATACACACGAACATCCATTTCCACACTTTTTATTCATATACAATATACATATAATCTTCATGCCTTCCAATGTTTGGCTATAAATTGTCCAAAATAAAAACTCATAAATGGAAATTGGGGCATACATGATTATTCTATAAATCTAGAAGGGAGGGGAGATGAAGGCGGTGCTATGGAGAAGTGTAGAGGCTCGGAGGGGAGATAGAGCCAATGGCAGTGTGGAGAGGGAGGGTATGGGTGGAAGTGGTGGTGATCAAGAGGAGGATGTAGTGTGGTGCAGATGGTGCATTTAGGGTGGGACGATGAGGGAGGGGACAAAAGACATCGGGGAGCCGGAGCATATAGGTGGCGGGGTGAGGGGACAGGAAACAATTGTGTGGGGTGGGAGGGTACTGGGCGGTGGCAGTGTGACAAGTGAGGTGATGGAGAGGGAGGGGATGGGCGATGGCAGTGTAGCGAGGTAGGGGATGAGGGATGGTAGGGAGACAAAGCGGAGGGTGGTGGGGGGATGGGGGACGAGCGAGGAGGGGGTGGAGGGTGGTGAGGGAACATGGGATGAGCTACGGGTGAAGGCTGGAGGGCGGCGAGGGGACGAGGGATGGGCGAGGGGGTGGAGGGTGGCGAGGGTACTGGGGATGAGGGATGGGCAGAGGAAGGAGGGCGGCGAGGGGACAGGGGATAGGCGGCAGCGAGAGGACAGGTAGGGGAATCATGGGTGGAGGTGGCACCGAAGGGGGGATTTTTTGTAAAGAGAAATGACGGCCAAAGGCAGTCACCCATGTAAGGGGGCTTCAAAGCAAATTTCTCTAGTAGTTCATCCTATACATGACTTCTAAAGGATAGAAAGTCCTTATGGTGGGTAGTTTGTAACATCTAATTACCCATATATAAGGTACATTATTGGCCTCATCATTTTCCTTCTTTCTAAATTTTTCTATAGAGTACATAGAATGAATTAGTAGGATACCTATAATGGTGAAGTCAATTATTTTATTTATTTTTTTATTAAACAATATTATTCTTCATGTTGATGCATGATTTCACGCTGTGTAACTAGGTTACAAGACTTGTAATAGCTTCCAAGTTATTATCACGAATGTGGCCATGCTGTAAAGATTTACTCATCGTTAATGTCGGTTTCACGTCATGTATGTTTTAAATAAAGGATTTTTAATCATTCGTTATGTGTTTTTCAGTGTACTTAAACATTGTGGAATTCAAAAATCGAATAAGAGTTTCACATTGTGTAATAACTTGAGAATGGATGTATTAGGGTGGATCTCAAGGTATTTTCCCATTTAACCACATGTTTTCCTTTTCTCTCGTACCATGGATGCCCTCCAGTGATTTTTAGAGACATCTTTTTTTTTTTCAAATTGATTCTCTTATTATTCCATCTGTGTTGCAATAGCATTGTGTCACTCCAATTTTACTCTATTTCCATTTCATCATTGTTATGGATTATGGTAGTACCATTGGTAAGTATTATCTAATTTATTGAGCTAATATGGAGTTCACCCTTTTCCCCTTCCATTATCTGTTTTCAGATCCCATTCCGAAGGATGTTTTATTGTTTGTCGTGGTGAAGTGGGATTTCATTCTTGATGTATATACTTTTCTATTCTCCACAATGTTTTTTATTTTCCATTTGGATAAATATTATGATGGGGATCATGTTATAGGGTATCTACTAGAGTTTTTGGGGGTTTTAGGTGTATTATTTTGTGGGAATGTACGAACTGAGCTTTGAGGTGGGTGGTTTCATCTCTTGACTACAACAATTATCCTGATTTTTCTTGCTTTATAAATTGATTTATCAAATTAGAATGAATATTTGTATGTTTTGAAAAGGTTTTTTAATTATAAATGGGTTTTACCTTATTATTTATAAATTAAATGGATATGGGTAGTTATGAAAAAATGAAATTGATTTAGGAAAATAAATTCATTGGTTTTCTTAGATACTTAGGTGGAGGATTAAACTTTAGTCCATCATCATTGTTTTTTAATAATCATGAGGTTTTTCCATGGGTATTTATTTTTTTTGATAGACCTATTATTCTATAGGATATATATTGGCATTCTCATGGGGTTGACTCCTGGTATATTCCTTCTCTTTATAGGATTGTGTTCTAAGAACTACATTTTACACTTAACTTATTGTGGTACGAGTAGTATGGCAGTCTGATATATAGTGATCCTTAATATTGATGAGTTTGATACTGCTTGTGTTTTGAACTTTATGCCTTTTTGAGTAACCTTTCATAAAAATTTTATTATTTCATTTGTTTAGAACTATATAAAAGGGAAATTTTTACCATTTTTTCATTAAAACTACTTTACTTAATATTATGCCATATTTTTTTTAAATAAACGTATAGGAACTTCTATACATTGAATTGATATTGAACACCAAGGTGGGATCCTACTCAACCTGTTAGCACACCCCCTGCACAACTACTCAATATTGAATAGACTTTTGTATGTATTTCAATGTAGGGAAAGCCAAGGTGTCGTAGTGAGGTTGTGAGATTCATGTCAGATACTTTGTGTAGCTATTGATGAGATGGTGGGAGTTCTTCTGCAACAATTTATGGAGTAGTTGTTTGGTTTGGGTATTTGTAATTGGAGTTGTTTTTTGATCTTTGACTACTTTTTTAGTTGTTCATTTCTTCTACCTTTTATTTATTATAACATATATATTCCTTTATTATTTCAATGTCTCTTTAATTTCATGTATACATATATGCCATGTTATTGATCGGCTTGGAATAAATCGTTCGGTCCACTGTGTTATTTGATGTCTACGTGATTTTTCACAGGACTATAGGGATCATGAATCCTCTTCAGGTATATTTTAGAATGGATTAGGTGCTTTTTTTGATGGTAACCATGTTCATTTTTTATAAATAGATTTTTATATTATTTATAAAAATATTATTTATTAGTTTTAAAAAAATAAAAATAGTAAAACTATACTCTTTTCTTGTAAGGATTTATTTTAATACCATAATTTCTATATTTATTGAATTTCAATTTTTATAATTGAATATTATTTTTGAAATATTTACATCAAAATTTACTTTTGGTTATGATTTTTTTTCTAAAAATATTTATTTTTCACTAAATAGTTAAAATACTGTTGTTTAAGTCTTTTATTTTGAATACATTATGTAATTTTAATAGTATTAATTTTTCTTTAATATTATTTAAAGTTACATAATTTATATATATTAATATTTTATCCATTACATTTCATTCTAAATCGATATTATATTGGTTTTTGATATATGTTTATTTATTTTTTATAAACAGATGTTTATCTAAAAACTTTTAAAAATTAAAATTGTTTAACAATTTTAATAAAAAAATATAATACTAAATAGGGAAATACATAATTGGAATTTATATATAATATATCACAAAATATTTTTTTTAGTTTCATGGAATTATTATTATTATTCATAAAGTTCATATAGAACCAATATTTTCTAAAAAAATATACTTTTTTAAAAAAAAATTCCTTTCTCCGTCTGTATGATTAATATAAAATAAAATTTCACTAATTATGTACATTGAATATTGAAATATGAAATAAATAATTTTAATATTAATAATTATCAATTTCTATTACATTAAACTTAATATTTGGACAAATCGATTGGTGGAAATAATTAAAATAAATTACAGAGATTAAGGTAAAAGTGTAATAAGGAAATATTTTAAGGTGATTGATTTATTTGATGTCTTGTGTCATATGATAAATCAATATAGGATTTCAATAAACTTGACACTGAGTTATATTTTGGTATATTAAACTCTATGAATGGATTTTTTACACATAATTTCAATGTCTTTTGGTAAATTCATTTCACTCAAGACCCACTTTTTCTGAACAACTAAATATTATTACGTCACCATATAACTGAAAAAATTTCATTATGTAAATGAATAGTATTATCTAAATTATGAAAATATTATTTACAGATATATACATATAACAAATTATTTTGTGATAAATTAATTATAAATAAAAATAAAAGCTTATTTAAATAAAAGAAAATGTTGTATCAATAAACTATTTAAATGATAATAAGTGTGGTTATGAAATAAAAAAATCACTATTGATTGAATTTATTAATGAAATTTATATGAAATATATTAAATACAAGTCTTTAAATTCATCTTAAATGATTTCTAAAAGTTATACAAGAAAAAATTCTTTTTTGGAAAAAAAAGATTTTTTTTTAAAAAAAAGGAATTTTCCCACCTATAAATGCAGCACCCATTTAATATCAGGGCTTTGGTACGTATTTATTTTCAATTTTTTTAATATACTATATATTTTGAAAAGTGATCAAAAAATTTACTATGTTTGATTTTTTTGATAATTTTCATATTTTGATGAATAGTAATAATATGATATATTTTATTTGAAAACACCTTTTTCATTGAAATAATTTATATACTTATTTATATAAATTAATGTTATTAAAATATAAATATATAATATTATTATCATTTAATATTATTTAGTTCATCGACATTTATTTGACATTGAATTCATATTTAAAAACCCTTCAATCTTTTGTAATGTTTTAATTATTAAAAGTCATTTTTTCATTCTCACAATGAGATTTATTAAATTTTAACAAATAGAAAATATATGTTATTAATTTGATATAATGGATTCCATATTTTTAATTAATAGGTCAAAGTTATGTAAATTTATTTATATTATTAATTGTTATTATGAATAGTCACAATTGTAATTATTTATAAATACGGTAAAAGGTTAATTAAAGTAATTGAGGGTAAAAATAATATAATAAATTTACACTAGCACTTGTAATAATACAATTGAATGAGTATTATTCAACCTAAATAACCATATGGTCTAAATGGTATCTATTTGATTCCATATATATGAGATTCAGAATTTTAATATATTTTATATAATTAAAAGTTAAATTTGTTTTACTCAAATTATAGGAATTATATCTTATTTAATATAAGGATATTTAGAAAATAAATTTATCTATAAATACTCATATATATTTTAATTATTTTTCATTATTATGGTAATTTATTTTTAATGTTTTCGAAATAAATAGTTACCTTGAAGTCTCATATATTGATGATGGAGAGATCAATAAATTTATGAGTAAAAAGTAAAATCATTTTTAAAAAATATTATAATAACCTATAAACCACACAAAAACATGACCAAATATTCTTCATCATGTATTTATAGACCATAATCATCTAATGGTGGTGTTATCTTTTATTTTGAACCTTATAGAAAATATTAGGTTACCTATAATATTTTATTTAAATTGATGTTAATGTTGTCACATTTATGTTTTGATGTATATAATATTTATAATGTAGGTTCTTCAAACAAAATATTCAAATATAAGTATTATTATTAAATATATAGTATTTATCTTCATTATAATATTTTATTTTTCATTTTTATTCATCAAATAAGTATATTAAATAATCCCACAAAACTGATGTAGTAATTATTTTATTAATGGAAGTATCAAAATAATGCTATAAAAAATATTAATATTAATATGATATGATATAATTAATATATCCATTAAATTTTATTGATGACATTGAAACCTTAGTTATATAATAAAATACTTAGTTTGAGGATAACATCTTATGTTGATATTTTAAAATATACAAGAAATTAATAGATTCAAAAGTGACACTATTAATATTGTTTCAATATAATGTTTTATTAAATTATTTCAAAACCCTATTTCATTTAAAAAAATATAAATTTATAAATTTATAAATTTTTTATTTATGGTGTAATTGATATCAAATAATTTGAAATTATACTACTTAAATATTGACTATTTTTTATCATAGTTAAAATTAAAATTGAATAACTAGGGTTAATTAAAAGGATAATGTGTTTATTGACAGAAAAAATTGTTTAAAATTTATAGGTTTATGATATTACAACCCTATATCACATAATCCTTTAAAATATATCATCTTTGAGGTTTTTTAATTGGATTTATTTCATTATAATTTAATATTTTTGGAGATTCCAAATGTGCCCCTCACCTCAGTTATTAAAGAGAACACCTCCCTCAGAAGTTCACTTCACTTTGTGCCTTCAATCTTGCTTATTTCCCATCCCACTTCCCTTATCTACATACATAGTTACATTTTTATATGTTATTCTTCTCAAAATAATAAAAATAGTGTCTTTAAAATGATATGTAGATGGAAATAATTGAAGAAGAGGAGGTTGAGACACGTACAAAGGAAACTATGCCTATGTTAAGGTATAATTTTTCAATCTCATTATTTTTCAGATATTTTTTATATTAAAGTATTCACAAGGGTATATTTATCATCCATTTACATGTTTCCCCCATATGTATTTCAAAATATTCTTTCTATTCTTCTATAGTGTTTTAATGTCAATTTTAACCATTTCTAAAATTTTATGAAACTGTATGAAATGAATGTTTTGTCATTTTTGATACAACGTAATTTTTGAAATATTCAAAATCAAATGGCAATAATTTTTTCTTTTTACATATAAAAAATGGAAGTATTTTTTTAATTTTCATAACATATTATTTACATGAATATTTTTTTACAGTATTTTAGGTTTCTTTTCAAAGAAATTATTTAATTTTAATTTTTTTGGCATTTTGAGAAAATAATATTTTTTTATGATGTAAGGATATTTTACTCAATAATTAATTTCAAGTGTTATATAAAAATTATTTTACATATAATATGGAATTATTTAATAGGAATATGTTTCAAGTATACTATCTCTATTATTCATCTGGATTAATTATGTTTATGATATAATCCAATTTATAAAATCCATTTGTTTTAAAAGGATTGTGTAATTATAGATTAGTGTTTATGAAACCCATTTTTTTCTTTGGGTTACACTATAATGTATGATTTTTGTTTCGTGTTACACGTAAAAATTATTTCATTATGAGATGGTTGGTACTTATATCCTCCCCAATGAATTGGTTAAATATTTGTATCTAGTAAGATAAATAGAACTGGAAGAGGAAATGATATCGGTTCAGTAATACACGGTTGGAATAGAAGTTAAACTCAGTTCAAAAAAATAGGGCTGGAACGAGGATTGAACTATGTTCATAAGGGACCTTTTACAATATGATGGTTTTGGCCATTAGCATTGGTTTATATGTAAATTATTTCTTATGTTTTTTTTCCAAAAACTAGTGTTTTATGCCATTTCTATTTTTTCATGGATAATTTTCTTTTATTATTTATACCTTATGAACTATCAAGATTTATTTTATGACTCGATATTTTTATATATGTTTTACATAGTATGATTTAAATAAATATTTTTTTTATATTCTAATGTTCATGTTTTTTTGATATTTTCCTTTGTTACCATTATTGAGAATGTAATCTCAACCATTTCAAATGTATTATTTTCCCCATGATATAAAAAAAGGTGTTAAGTAGGTAACAAAAATGGGAAGATCATTATAAGATATATCTATAATATTTCATAAAATTAGAATAATTTTTTCCATGTTTCCAAATGCACTATTCTAATATGATCTTTAAAAATATAGTTTTGTAAAGTATTATGCATTCTTTAAAAGAAATGTAATGTTCATATACATCATGAATGGGTCATTAATGTTGGAATTAGAGAGAAATTTTAGTTAATCATTGGAAACTACTATGTTGAAACTTTTTTATATCCTGAAAAATATTTCAAAGGATATTTATCGGGATGTGCCTAATGATACGCAATAGTACATGTTAAAATTCATAAATTTTGGTAATTATCGTGGATAACTGAGGACTAAACATCATATGATAGAGATTGAAAGTACTTCCCCTTGATTATATTGTTTTTCTAGTATTAATTTTTCCTCTCGCACTATTGTTTATTGTTTTTATACAATGGTTGGATCTCGAAGGAACCGTGTTAATGATGGATGCAATGGGAATTGCAACGATTAACCTCCAAAACAACCAAATTTTATGGGAGTTGGAATGAAAAATTTATCTCAATAAATACACAATATATTAATTATTCTAGACTTCTAAATAAGCATACAATTAAAAAACATTATGTTAGGTCCTTCATGAAGAAAAAATCCACATTCATTTAGTGGGTCTTCTGATTCACTTCTTTCTGAACAGTGGATTAGTACAACTGAAATGATATTTTCTGCCCTTCAAAGATTGGAAAATGAAAAGGTCATTTTTTATCATTTATAAGGAAATAAGAACCATTTTTTTACTCTATTAAAGAATACAAGGATGTGAGAATAAATTGAATCCATGTAATTAGTTATTTTAAAGAACTTATTTTTCAATAATTACATTACATGTATTCTGGACGAATGAGAGGGTATTTCTTTTCCATCGGTACTAGGCCTGATCAAATTTCCATTGGATAGCTAGCTGACCATCCCTGTGATGGTGGAGTGCCGATTTCATAACATATACTACTTTGGAGTAGTTCTAAGTGGTCTTATCTTGGAGATTCCATCTACAACCTATGGGTTGTGTATTTTTCTCTAAGTCTTTATGCCTTGTAAGGGTTCCACCTCACCCCTTAAAGGTGGATTATCAAAATAATAACAACTGAAGGCTTTAGTTCCATTCCGACTGACAATAAAAAGTAGTTGGGATTTGGCTTAGTGTTAAGCACCAGGTAATCCTACTTGAAAAATGGGGGTTCAAAACACATTGGGAATAGGTTACTATAGCAGTACTTTAGCATACTATAGCAATGGTGAAACTATAGAAACAATGGGAACTGTAGAGGTGGTTTGTCATTATAGCGGTGCCGGGTACTATAGCAGGGGCGACACTGTGTGATCCTGTAGCAGATGAGTATTACAGCTGTACAATTCAATGTATGGGCCTTGGGGAAAAAATTGGGCCTACGGGCCATGTAATGGGCCAAATTTCCCTGGGCATATGTGCCATGTTTTGGGTATCCCTCTACCTAGTGGAACACCCTGACCCCAGAAGCCTAGAGTCGGGGCATTATTTTAACACGTTGGCATGATTACAAGGAATCAAGTCCTGAAGGACTGATTTGTTTAGCAGTCTGGGATCGTAGATTAAATACATGAACATTTCATTACATTATAAGAAAACAACAACAACATTTTCTCCATTTACCACATTCATATCCCATATACTATCCCTGCAGGTAAATCATAATATACTTTTTCACATCCTGGGACAAATAAAACATAAAATGGTTGGAGCTCAGATGCTCACTAAGGATAACAATATAGCAGAATCTTTCATAAACCTAGATAAACATTTAAAAAAATGTATAAGTCAAAAACATAATCCTTTAAAACATTTACTTCTTCATAATATGGCCAATATAAATCAAATAATTCCATTTACTTATTCACATAGAAATTCTAAAAATCGAATAATCAAATGCAATATCAATATACAATTTTATAATGATTGAATGCATAATTCCAGACATCATAGACACATAGTCAAGGCCTCATGAAAAGACTACAAATAATATTTTGTCTAGGCCATGTTCCAATACATTAGTAGGTCTCGTGAGACCTACAGGTGCATCAAGGAGATATATCGGGATCCACCAGTCACATACTATGTCCAATAAATTCATTATCTAAAAATGTTTAAACATAACAAAAACATTTTTATTAAAACTAGCATACGAAATGTCAACACTTTTTCCATAAACCATGAATGGTATAAAAATAACACATCTACAGTCAAACATATCTAAATATCTTCATTACATTATGGAATACTTTATCATAATAAATTAACCTCGAGCGAGAATAATATCCCATAATGGATGTTGACCCAGTTAAAAATGATTAGTTAAAAACTTTGAGAGAAATATACTTTTTTCATGAAATCATTTTAAAAGTATCACAATTTATAAAATAAGTCATTTAAAATATATTTGTGAATAAAAGTTACCCTTAACACTTTGATAATTTTTAAAGGAATTAACATTGAAAATCATCATGTCTATATACATAAATCATTAAAATCAATTTGAAAACATGTTCATTAATGACAATGGTTTAGAAGAATAAATATTTAAAAAATTTAAAATGATATTTTATGGAAAAAAAGTCCCATATAAATAATCCATTTGAAAAATTTTCATGGAACATGGAAATAAAAAATAAATATGTCCCAGTAGATACTTGCGTAAAAAAAAGCTCGGATAATTATGAGATTGTGAAATTAACCCTTACCTTGCACCTTCCATTCATCGAGGGTACAATTAACCTTCTATATAATGACCATAGTATGTTATTAAATTTTAAACGAAATCATATTTTTATTTATTATATCATACATGATTCATTTATGACTTTATACTAACCATTTAATAATTATTTCCTTGATAAATTAACATTTTAGGTAACAATCGCTTTCTTTATCGTACAAGTTTTAACTTGTTATTCATGATTGTATCATTTAGATCATGACTTAAATAATTTCAGAATATATAATATTATTTAAAAATCATATATATTTAGAAATTAAATATTTATAATAGATAGATATATGAAATTTATGGCACCATTTATGGAGATGGTAGGTGGTACATACACATAAATGTTGATTCTGTTTTCATATCGTATTGAACGTAAGTAAATTAATAAGATATATATATGTAAGTATATAAATATATATCCAGTATAATAATTTTTTCATATATTACATACTTATTATTAAATTATATTTTTATAATCATTGTTGAATGCTGAACGTGGGAATGAATCTCATCGCGCCGTGGAGACAGTATTCCGTACGTACGCACGAGCGACAATATCATTATATTGATGGTGAAATCATATGTAACTTGATGGTATATGATATATAAAGAGTCATTAAAATTTTATTTTAATTATTCACATTATTTATATTTTTTATTATACCCATCCAAATAATGATGTGTTTCAATAACGAACTACACCATGACGTGGATACGGTAAGCAGTAGGTACGCACGTATGTTGACTTTGTCATTCATGTTAAAAATAGAATAATGAATAAGGTTGTACCATTTTTATAATAA
The DNA here is from genome assembly GCA_963277665.1 of Viscum album. Lineage (NCBI taxonomy): Eukaryota > Viridiplantae > Streptophyta > Magnoliopsida > Santalales > Viscaceae > Viscum > Viscum album. Next base: position 561,453,360 of record OY728138.1, read on the forward strand.
CATCATAGTATATAGAATATACATGAGTTATTATTTTTTAATGTAAACAACATAGAAAGAAGAAGTGGATGATGAAAATATCATGAAATATGTGATTTAATATTTACCTCTTCTTTGGGATCTTCGTTTATTTTTTATACCAGGGGCTCCATAGTTTTTCATTATAAAAAATGAAAGGCCTATAGGATGAATGAATGATTGTTGTGAGCATATTTTGGAAGAGTTTGGCAGAGACAAATGGCTTTCGAGGTGTGAGATTAAGAGAAGGGTAAATGCCCTTTTATAAAAAGGGTGAGGATCACTTTAAGAAAATCATGAAATATTATTTTATAATAAAATCATTTTCGGGTTCTAATGGCTCAAAAATGAATTATTAATATACAAAGGTTGGTATCGGTCGAAAACCATTCATCCAATAAGTTTTATACAAGTTTATGTTACCATTTTAACCTTATCTTTTAGATTTAACTCATAGTTAAATAGTTTAACTTTTATCGTGTCTTCTTGTATTATTACACTATATGGTTTGTAAACATACTCTAAACATCCAAGAGAACCTAAATTTTTTCATTAATGACATATATAATATTATTTATTTTTTGGCCGATTTTTAGGTTTTAGGAATATAATATAAACCAATAATATAGTATTTGTTTTAAAAATTAATTTATGTCTATTTTGACACTATTTGTTTTTTTTTCTTTTTGTGAAAGTCATAAAAACCTTATCACAGAGAAAATAATTTTTCTACTAAACCATAACATTACATATTAACCTATAAAAGTAGTAGAATTCATAAAAATTTTTAATTTACATTTATTTTTATATTTATAATATAAATTATTTTAATATTTTATTAATAAGGTAATTATTGTGTCATTAATAAATTAAATTATTTAATGTCTAACAATTATAAATAAAATATCATTACACACATAATATTTTTTTATTTCTAATGAATATTTATAATCGAATTTATCTTCTTTATAACCCTATATTAAAAATTGTTTATTTATTAAACTTTGAATTTAACATTTTTAACTGTTCACTAAATAAAATAATAATAAATGTACTAATATAATAAAATTGGACCAAAAGGGTAATATATTATAACTAAGGTTGTATTTGGTCGAAATAAACTTATCCAATAGAATTAGAACATGATTTAGGGTAATTATAATATCATTTATACCTTTAATTACCCTATTTACATTTAACTGTGGTCAATAAAAGTCAAAAGTTAATATTCATAAAAAATTATTTTCATCATATTAATCCAAATTATATATAAAGATATCAACCTTGTCTCTTGTATTTTTGAAATTCAACTCATAGAAGCGGTAAAATTATGTTTTATGCAAATTTGTAAATGCACCTAGAAGGTTAGAAAAGGACAGTAAAAAGTTCAATAAAAATTTACACATATAATTTTATTATAAAATGACTCAAATGAATTACAATGAACATATAAAGATATTATATATCTATTTTACATAAAATAAATTTATATAAAATTAATAAAAATTTATATTAAAATTCTCTTTTAAACAATAACGTAGTGTTTTCCATTTTTCATCAAAAATTTAATGTTTTCGGAAAAATACAAAAAAAATCACTCTAAGATAATTTTGATATTATTAAATTATAATTGAATTATATTTTACCAAATTGAAAACATATAATTTTCATTAATTAATTTTAAATTAATTCTAGTTGTCAGACCCAAAAATTCAGGTTTTTAAAATGTAAAAACTATCAAATGTTTGACATGTGCTTATGTAAAATTTAAATTTAAAGTTACATATAATGACTTACATTGTATTAAATGATAAAAATACAATATAATTATACATAAAAACAATTCAAATTCATAATTTTTCAATATAAATTAATTGTATTAAAAATGTTTTTTTTAAATTAAAACATAGTATATTTCACTATTCATCAAAATATGAATGTTATCAGAAAAGTATGAAAAAATTATCCAAACTAAATTATTATGTCTTGATTATAAAGAAGAATTTAATTTCCTTAAATTGAATATATAAATCTATCAAATATTTGTTTTAAAAAGGATTCCCAATTAAAAGGTTGTAAAACTGATTTTTTCAAATGAATATTTCTTTTATCTGAAAAAATGAATTTGTTCTTATATTATGCATAAGAATCACATAACATAGATGTTAAAATTATATATAGTATATAAGATCCAAAATGCAGTTAATATTATTCACAAACACTTTTTGAATGGCTAGTTTGGTATGTTGTGGTGCGCTTGAATTCGGTGTTAAGTGTAGCATAAGCTATTGAATTAATTTAATGAGATAAATTAATATGAAATATTGGGGTGTTAAATTATACACTCCTTAAATAAATTTGTTCCTCACAATTTGAAAATGTTATTCCAAAATAAACTTTAAAAAAATAGAAACGTACCTTTGTGGAAAACCCATATCGGAAATTGGGATAATAAAATTTAGTCTTAATATAATGGAAAGAGAAATGAAAAAGGAACTGAAAAATTATGATCCCAATTAGGAATACATTGGTGGAAATTAGAGACACATAATTGGAGGGAAAACATAAATATTTATAGGGACTAATTGAGGTCATCAATCACAAACAAGTGAAAAATTGAGGGCCTCAAATCCATCAATCTATGAAGATTTAAAATATCATCGGTTCAACAATAAATATGGTTTTAGGATAACACATTTTTTGTTTTAAGATCCATTCTATAATGTTTATGAATTAATTTATTCATATAAAAAAAGAAAAAATCAATATAATTGACATGTAGAGTTTCATCATTAAACTAAATCTTCCCCCAAACTCATCTTCCAATCCAAAAGATAACAGAATTCAAAAATATTCTATTTATCTTAATAGTACAGGGTTCTAAAAAAATGAATTTTTAATTTATCATTCAATCCATTTAAAAAAATGACATTATTTAAACAATCACATCCCATAGGCTAGTGGTAGATGATGCACCCTTGTCCTTCTTTGGTTACAGGTTCAAGTCTCACGGCCTTTTATGATGTGACGGGTTGTCGCCAGACCTTTAGATTGTAATTTTTATTACAATCCAAAAATAATCTTAATAAATGCTTTAACCTTAACAATAGTGTCCAATGTCAAACATAATTGATTCGAAGAATTAGACTTATCCAAAGTACTTATGTCCTGTAGAAACCCCGGTTGGAGGTACGTGACCCTCATTTTGGTTTGTTTGTGTTTTTTGAAGTGATTGGTTGATGTTTGGACAATTCTGGGGAAACGTTATAAAGTTGTGGAGGTTGTACAGGGGTCAACAGTTGGTTCATAGTCTGAAAAAATAGTACATACAGCACAGGAAACTGTGCACCCTTGATAGTGGGATCCACATGGGCTGCACATGGTTTTTCAAACCCTGCGGGAATGCGGCGCGAAGTCCATGGGTGAGACAGTGGAAACCATAAAGTTGGCGCATGGTTTGACAAACCGTGCAGGGTAATCGTGCGGCCACTTAAATTTTGGGTTTTCAAGTACCAAGTCAGTCAGGATTTCACAATTTTCCCTCATACTTCCTCCCATTCATGGAACATGTGGGAGTTTTGGGTTTTAGAGGTTGGGGGAGGTCCTTAGCTCATTTAGGAGGCAAATCAAAAGGGATTCCTCATGGATCGACGTTGGTTCTCCCCAGTTAAGTCCCTCTATTGGTTCTTTGAGGTTTTTTAGGGTTATCCCTCTCTCTCTCTTAGTTTTCAATATCTACAATGGTTTCATTTAGATATTGGGTTGTATTGCGATTGTGTGTTAAATGTTGCGATTTTTGATGATATGGAAGGGTTTTTGAAGTGGTTTCGAGGTGACGTTCACCCGGTTTGGAGTGCGTTTGGTCAAAGGGTCGATTTCTCCAAAACCTAAGAGGTGTGTGGATTCACTATCAACTCAACTTGGTTAGAACTAGTAATTTTGGTTACAATAAATTAGTTTGGCTTGAAATAAACAGTGATTTTGATGTGAAAAATTTGAGAAAAATACCTTTGGTCATGTTTTGTGGACATTTGTGGAAAAGGGGTCTTACCGTTGAATTTTCTTGTTGATAAATCTTAAAATGTTGATTTTAAAGTTTGTTTCTTTTTTCGGTTAAAGAAATGGTTAATGAAAATGATTTTCAAAAAAGAAGTTGTCTTATTGATGTAGGACCTCGGGACACCCTGAGAGGGGAGGGGTGAATCAGGGTGTCAAATTTTTCATTTAATGAAATGGATTTTGTTCCCAAGTTGGTAAAAACTTATTAAACCTATATTATGAATATGATTAGAAAGAAAACATTCACATGTAGAGAGATGACAGATCACTTTTTACTTGGTTCATCACTAAGAGCTACGTCCATAGAGTATACACCGACAGGTTGTCGGTCATACCAAATTCCACTGTTCTTCACTAGTTGTGGATTACAATGGTTCGAGAACAGCCACTTTGTCCTAGGCTTACGAGCTTCACAAAGATTCAGGGATAGCTCACTACGTCCCTTGGGTCACTCCCATTAACTCCCCCTGGCTCACTACCTTTGGTGAAGTCCAACTCAATTTATTGACATGAATGTCTTTTCATCATTGCACAAGAATGCATCCTATATTGTATGTAGATGCTCGATGGAAGTCCAACTCTCACCAGTAGACGAATCTCACATTGCACCAAGGGTACCGAAAAATCTCCCAGCTTTAGTTCTACTTCAAAAAGACGAGCGTACTTCAACAACTCCTGGCACGCTTCCCCAAGCCGGCGCGCAAGATTCAACGACGGTGTGTAAGTTATAACTGGAGTTAAGGTCCACCTCCAAAACTTTAGTGACTCAACCTTCTTCAATACCAAAATAGTGTGACTCACATTATCTTCCACCCAAACTACCTTGGCCTCACAACAAACAACTGTTGCGCAGCTTATACTTGTGCGACCCACAACCACTTTCGTGACCACTACACCTGCGTGAAGGGAGCACTGAATTTCTCAAAGTCTCGAACATCGTTACAAATGAGGATGGGTGGTCCAATATTTATAGGCAAAGTGGACAACTTGTCCGGTGGCATGCAAGAATCCTCTCGTCGTGCGAGTTCTAGTGCACACCTCCAACCGGCCTAGCCTCTGTCGCGATACTCTCTTGCACGACCAAACCAATACTTGCCCAAACCTCCTTTATTTTCCATATTTTGAATTTGTAATCTACAAAAAAATATGGTTCCCAACATTCCAATCCTCCTCAGCATCGGTGCGCAAGTTCTTTCTCGGTGCGCAGGTCACTTGTGCGACACATATACGGCATGCAAGTCTCTTCTCCAAAAAGCATTGTTTTCTCCTTTGTCAGTTTTGTGGTCCAGAAATTTGGCATACACAGGAAAATGATTCCACCATCAATATTGTTATCTGTTTGAACTATATGAGTACATTACTAGCACACATTCTGAACTTTTCTAGAGGATTGACAAAAAACACAAACCATTCTACAATTCATGCATTGATGACCATGGTTCCAAAAATTTAATTATGGTTTTCGAAATGAAAATGAGAAATGAGTGATTTCAATAAATTAGTGACTTATTGAAGTAGATTAACATGTGTTGAAAATGGGCAATAACATATTGTTGTGTCCTTAGTTATTTTTTCTTGTTAATTGATTGATTGTTATGGCTTGTGTTAGTGGTGTGGAATATGGTTAAAAGTATCACTATAAAAGGTGATGGATAGTGGTTGGAAGAACCACCATTATGGGTAGTGGTTGGGAAGTACTGCTTGCTGAAAATGGGGTGAGCGGGATGGGTGGAATTCCCACCGTTTTGGTTGACCTGTTGTGCATTTCTTTTCTAGATGGAAATTTTTGTTCTAATGTGAAATTATGAAATGTATTGTAGCATTATTTTTTGGATTTCCCTGGGTTTTCATGGCTTGCTAAGGGTATGTTTTTCTTATAGAAATGGTTGCACTTTTGATTATTTTATATAAACATAATTATATAAATGTGCTCATGGTTTTATCCTAGTGGAGTGTGTAGGGAAGTCAGTTGATGAAATCCTACTGAGTAGTTGTACTCATCACCTACTTTTTCATTTTGGTGTCTTTGCAGATGTCATGTACCAGGACAAGGGAAAAGGTAAGGCATCAAACACATTTACTGTAGCACTATTATGTTTTAGTGGATCTTGGAGCATGGATCTTGGGGTGGAGTTGTGGTGGTGTCATGGAACATGGTGTTTTGTTGTTTAGTTCCTGATTTGTACTCTGATGGTTTCTGGAAAAGTCTAGTTGAATGGTGTTTTGGTTTGTGATGGAATTTTTAGTATCACATGGTTGGGTTTGGAAGTGCAAGTATCTTTAGTTGTTTGTTTGTTGAGTTGGGTTATATTATTAAGGGAAAATCATTCCCCACTATTATTTTAAGACCTCGACAATTATTTCCTACCTTTGGTGCCTTGGTAACGTCTCTTTATGGCCATTTAACCATCACCACCTCCTCAAGACAATGATGTAGGGGTGGGGTCTTACAAGGGGTATCATCTTGTTCAGTCATTTGGAGTTGATTCTCGGATTTGGAGTTGACATTCATTGGGGTATATTCATTGAGTCAGGATAGTAGCAATGTGTGGGAATGTAAGAACATGGAATGTATAGCATAAAATGATGTAGCTAACCCTTTTATTCCAAACTTCATGTTACCAAGGTGTTGGGTAAATAACTATTTTAGAGACACTTATAGGCATTGGCAGTCTCATTTTCATGGGTGTATCCAATGAGATTTTCATGGCATATATGGTTGAAATGACCTACCTCTAGGATTCATATTTCATTGGGCATAATTATTTATGGGCTGAATTGAGAAATTGTTTTTCAAATGTGTGTAATTGTATTGTGAATAAATATTGTATTTTGAAAATGGTCAGATTTTCATAAGTGGTGAATCGTGGAAAATGTTGAAAGGTGGAAATTCTCGTTGAGATAGTGTTGTGTAATGTGATATCAAATGTGAATTCTTTATGTCTACGGATGTGAGACTCAGATTGGTTTGATTAATTTTTATAGAAACGACATCGGGTAGCTGTCGTAGAGACCAACCGGAAGAGGCCAATGAGAACATGGTTTCACCTGAGAACTTGGTGAACCAGCAGCTAGTCCAGAGCATAGTGCAAGCTTTCTAAGGTTGGGAAGTGTGGATAGAGTGGAATAGACAAACCATGTCGATTATGAAGCTCATTTTTAAAAGAAGAATAAACTTGTCCTTGGGGGTGATTTGGAACTAGAAAGGGCAGAGGCATGGTTGTCTAGAATGAACAGAATTTTCAAATTCTTGGGGACACCGGTAGACATAAAAGCAATTATAGCAACGTATAAGTTAGAGAATATTTCTCTTCAGTGTTGGGAGTTGGTAGTCTAAGAAGGAACAGAGCAGGGAATGACATGGGAAGGATTTGAGGAATTGTTCAATAAACAATTATACCCACATAAGTTCAGAATTCAGCACACAACTGATTTCATCTGTCATTAAAAAGAGCATATATCTATGACGGAATATGCATCTATGTTTATTATCATATAGCGGTGTGCACCTGAGGTTGCAAGTAACATGTAATTGAAGGAAAGGATCTTCAAAGCATGGTTAAGGTAAGAGATCCGTTAAAAAATAGTATTGTTTTGTATCAGTGAGTACACATAGATGGTGAATCCTGCATCAGTGGCTGAGCGGGATCTGTTAGGAGATCCGGGTGGAGGAATCATGGTGGGATCCATGGGTAATAGTGGGAACTCTAATGAAGGGATCAAGTGAAGGAGGGACACTTATTCTCAAGTGGGGTTATGGCACATAATCCAACGGCAAGATCGGTAAATCTTTCGCCATAGACCAAAAACAAAACAGGATGTTTTCAGTGTGGCTCTACGGCACACATCAAGCGAGACTATATAGCACAACATCGAGCATGCCACAATTTCAAGTAGATGGGGATTCATCAGCACTATTGTAGGAATTATTTGAGGTAGAGTGCATGTGACACTCCTCATGGGTCAGAGACGTAAAATTCTTCTATGAGGTGGGGACATTAGCATACACCTTTTCAGTAGAGGAATGTCAGTCATGGTGTTTCTTGGAACAACAAAACTCCTTAGCAGGGCAATAAAGAGCAGAGTGTGGCAACCAAGGCATTGTTTGGAGCTGAGAATGTTGTGGCAGATGATCAGTCGGGACCATCCATGGGGTGAGGTACTATTCTTTTAAATTCTACCATGATGCAAGTGTTGTTTGATACATCTGCTTCACACACGAAAATTTATGCAGGTGTGGTTGAATTGAAGGGTTTAAGTGTAGAAATAAAGCCTTCATTTGGGAAAATTCAAACTCCTCTAGAATTAAGACAGTATCAAGCCTTCTTGTGTAGAGAATTTTTTATCGTTTTGGGCGAGGTTGATATAATGTGAAATTTCTCCGTTCTTGAGATGGATGGGAATGATGTAATCCTAGTAATGGATTGGTTGGTGGAGTTTAAGGCCCACATCAATTGTAATGCGTGAACAATGGATATTACGACAAACTATGGAATTAGAAATCTTTTTAGAGGAGAGAGGCATGAATGGTAGGGTAAAACGGGTTTTTTGGCACTAACAGCAGACACATCATTGTATTAGTTGGCGATGTCGTTGTTGGAGTCAATAGAGGTTGCTGAGAAGAGTATTCTTCCGATAGTGTTGGATCAGTTCATGGATGTTTTTCATGAATAATTCTCTAGGTTACCTTCCATAAAATATTTGGATTTTATGATTGATCTCTTTCGAGGGACCAGTCCTATCTCATTTCCGTCTTACCGAATGGAACATTCTAAATTGTGGGAATTGAAACTCTAGTTAGAAGAGTTGGAAAAAGGGTTTATTTGTCCTAAAATGTTTCTGTGGGAAACGCCACTGTAGTTTGTGAAAATGGAGGATGGAACATTGAGGCTCTATGTTGATTATCATAGACTTTAACAAGTTATGATAAAGAACAAATATCCAATTCCACGAATTAATGATTTGTTCGACCAGTTGAGGGGAGACCATTGGTACTCCAAGAATGACATGAGGTTAGGGTCTTATCAATTGCAGGTGAGGAAGGATGATATTTTTAAAATAGATTTCAGAAGTAGATATGGCCATTATGAATACGTGATTATACTCTTTGGTCTAACAAATGAGCCAGCAGTGTTCATGACATTGATGAATCAGATATTTCAGAGATATCTGGATTCATTTGTGGTGGTGTTTGTAGGTGATATTCTGGAGTATTAAAAGACAAGGTTGGATCTTGATCAACACTTGGCGACAGTGCTAGGGATAATAAGTGTTCAATGTTTGTATTCAAAATTTTCAAAGTGTAAATTTTGGATAAATGATGTTTGTTTTCAAGGCCATATTATTTCTGAAAGGGGTGTTTCAGTGGATCCTGAGAAGATATAGGCTATTATAACGTAGAATCCACCAAAGAATGTGTCTGAGGTATGAAGTTGACTTAGTCTCTCTGGGTATTATTGATGTTATGTTCGTGATTTTTCAAGTTTGGCTTCCTTGATGATAACTTTTACCAGAAATAATGTTCCATTTCGGGGGAATGAACAATGATTGTAGTATTTCAAAGATATAAGGATCACCTTACATCATCACCAACAATGATTTTTCCAGAATCAGGAAAAGGTTATGTGGTGTATTTTGATTCATTGGGATTGGGTTTGGGGTGCGTTATCATGAAAGGGAATCATGTGGTTGTGTATGGCTCATGACAGTTAATGGTGCATTAGAAGAACAACTAAACTCATGATTTGGAATTGGAAGTAGTGGTCCATGATTTGAAAGTGTTGCGTAATTGTCTCTTCGGTGAGAAATTCACAGTATATATAGATCATAAGAGCTTGAATCACATATTCTAACAAAGGGATTTGATCACGAGTGAAATGAGATGGATAGAATATCTTCATATGTTTTCTTTTTACTTGATGTATACACTGGGTAAGGGAAATTCGGTGGTAAATGAATTAAGTAGAAGATAATATGTTCAGGTGGTAAAACTGGCATAGGACCAGTGGCAGTTGATGTCGATTAGAGCTGACATGTGTTTGTAATGTGGGGACCAGGTCGATATAGCGGTCTTATTTATGGTTTTTTGGATTTCAGACTTGGAGTTCCTGGTTGAAGAGGCACAGATATCTGATTCTGAGTGTGTGACCATGAGGTAGAAACTCAATGGTGGGGAGACCATTGAGGGGTTGAAACTGAATTGAGATTTGGTTTTTTGTTTTTGGAATATGATGGTTGTCCTCATTTTTTTTCAGGAGGATGTTCATAGGGTGTAACATCATTCCAGGTGAGCTGTACATCCTAGAATTCATAAAATGTATAATGTGTTGAAATTGCAGTTATGGTGGGGTTATATGAAATAAAGAGTTGCTGAGTTTGTTTTGAGATGCTTGATTTTCTAGTAGGTCAAGGAAGAGAATCAGAGGATAGCAGGAATGTTTCTGTCTTTACCAATCCCTATATGGAAGTGTGAGAAAATAGCGATGGATTTTATCATAGGTCTCCCAAGAATGGTTAGAAAGCACGACCCCATTTGGGTGATAGTGGATCGACTAACAATGGCGGCCCATTTTATTCCAATTCGTGAATCACATACGGTGGAGGATCTGTCAAAAATCAATATCTGGAAGGTTGTAAAGAGGCATGGTGTTATAGTTTTGATCATATCTGATAGAGATTCGAGGTTTACATCTCAGTTCTGTAAATACTTACAACAAACCCTTGGAACTAGGTTTACAATGTGTACGACATATCACCCTCATACGAATAGTCAATTTGAGAGGACGATACAAACATTGGAGGATATGTTACAGACTTATGTCATGGATTTTGGTGACTCATGGTAGGAGCACTTATCGTTGGTTGAGTTCTCATACAATAAAAGTTATTATACATCCATACATATGGCTCTGTTTGAAGCGTTGTATTGGAATCCATGTCGTTATCCACGATGATGGGTGTAAATGGGTGAGTCCTCGATGGTTGGACTAAGCCTCATCCAAGAGACTATGGAGTAAATCATGTTAATCAGGAAGAGAATTGAGATGTCTCAAAGTCGTCAGAAATTTTATGAAAATCATCATCAACAGATGTTGTCTTTCAAGGTGGGTGATCATATTTTCTTGATGATCTCCCATATGATAGGACATCATCAGGTTGGAAAAAAGGTAAAGTCATCTTCGATGTATATTGGACCGTTTGAGAATATTGATCAGGTTGGTGAGGTGTCTTACCATTTGGCTTTCCCATCTAGGTTCAGTGAGGTGCACAATGTGTTTCATGTGTCGTAGTTGAATATATTTCAGCATGATTCTTGCCATGTTATTCGATGGGATCATTTTGAGCTAGATCTGGATGCTTTGTTAGTGGACGTGTTAGTGCGGGTCATGGATAGGCATGAGAAAGTATTGCAGGGTAAAAGAATCAGTTTGGTTCGGGTTTTGTGGAAGCATGGCCAGATCCAAGAGGAGAATTGGGAGCTGGAGAAAGAGATGGTTGAGGAATGTACCATGCTCTTTCGGAAAAGGGTGGTTTCACTACATTACGAGGATGGAAAGTCCAATGGTGGGGGGAATGTAGTACCCACCGGTTTGAGTAATGTGACCCTTGTATCGGTTTGTTTGTGTATTTTTATGTGATTGGTTGATGTTTGGACAATTATGGGGAAACCATTTAAAGTTGTGGAGGTTGTGCAGGGGCACACAATTGGGGAAAAGTCTGAAAAAACCGTTCGAACACCCCAAGAAACCATGAACCATTGACAGTGGCCTCCGCACAGGTGGTGCATAGTTTTTCAAACTGTGTGGGTAAGCCGAGAGAAGTCCATGGGTGAGATAATGGAAACTACATGGTTGGTGCATAGTTTTCCAACCCATATGGGGTAACAGTGCGGCCACTTAATGTTTGGGTTTTTAAGTCCCAATCTACTAGGGATTTCCCTTTTTTCCCTCATTATTCCTCCCACTCATGGATCATGCAAGAGTTATAGTTTTCAGATGATGGGAGATCTCCTTAGCTAATCTTAGAGGCCCATCAAAGGGGTTTCTTAATAGATAGAAGGTAGTTCTCTTTGGGTAAGTCCCTCTTCTGGTTCTTTGAGGTTTTTGGTTATGGTATCCCTCTCAATCCCTTAGTTTCCTAGATCTGCAAGGGTTTCATGGAGATCTAGGTTGTGTCCCCTTTGAGTGATAAAGGTTGAGAATGTTGATGTTAGGGATAGGTTTTTGAGGTGGTTTTGAGGAGGCGTTCACCCAGTTTGAAGTGTGTTTGGGCAAAGGGTAGATTTTTCAAAACCCTAAGAGGTAGGTGGCCTCTCTATCAACCACACATGGTTAAAACTAGTGGTTTTTGTTACAATTTATTTGTTTGAATGGAAATTAATTGTGATATTGATGTGAAAAATTGGTTTGAAATCCCTATTTTCTTGTTTAGTAGATTTTTGGGGGAAAAGGAGTCGTACAGTTGAATGTTCATGTTGTTAACTTTTAAAATGTTGATTTTAATTTTTATTGCTTCTCTTGGGTTAACGTAATGGTTTATGAAAATAGTTTTCAATAAATAGGTTATTTTATTTAATCGGGCTTTGGTCATGTAAAATGATTAATGTTTAATTTCAATAAATTAGTGATTTGTTGAAGTAGATTAACATGTTTTGGAAATGGGCAATTGCATATTGTTGCAGCCTTGGTGCTTGGTCCTTATTGGTTGATTGAGTGTTATGGCTTGTGATGGATGTGTGGAAGTGCGTAGAAAGTATCACTCTAAAAGGTAATAGATAGTGGTCGAAAGAACCACCATTATGGGTAGTGGTCGGGAAGTACTTTTGGTTGAGAATGGGGTGAACGGGATGGGTGGAAGTCCCATCGTATTGCTTGTCTTGTTGTGCATTACATTGCTAGATGGAAATTTTTGTTCTAATGTGAAATGATGAAATGGCTTGTGGCATGTTTGTTTGGATTTCCCTTGGTTTTCATGGCATGTTAAGGGTATTTATGTCTTATAGTAATGGTTGCACTAGAGATTGTTTAATATAAACTAATTTGTATAAATGTGCTCATGGTTTTATCATAGTGGTGTGTGTGGGGAAGTCAGTTGGGAAAATCTTACTAAGTTGTTGTACTCACCCCCTTCTTTGGAACTTTGGTGTCTTTTCAGATGTCATGTACCATGACATGGGAAAAATTAATGCATCTCCCTCCTTTAGTGGTGCACTGTGATGTTTTGGTGGACCTTGGAGATTGGAGCTTGGTGTGGAGTTGTGGTTCTGTCATGGCACATGGTGTTTTGTTGTTTATTTTCTACTTTTTTTTTCTGAAGGTTTGTCGACATGTATAGTTGAATGGTTTTGGGGTTTCTGATTGAATTTTTAGTATCACATGGTTAGGATTGGAAGTGCATGCATCTTTAGTTGTTGGTTGGTTGAGTAGGGTTATCTTCTTAAGGGAAAATCGTTCCCCATTGTTCCTTGAAGCCCTTGGCTTTTATTTCCAGCCTTTGGCGCCTTGGGAATGACTCTTAAGGCCAAGTAACCCTCAATGCCTTCTCAATACAATAAAGTAGGGGTGCGGTGTTACATGTCCAGACTCACAATAAAAAATTTATAAGGATGGTAGACATAATGAATATCCTTTTTTCTACATTATGACAGGTGAATACCTTTATCATGTATTCATTTTAAACACTATAACACCCTGAATTAACATTAAACCTTATTGATTACATTCATTCTCCCTTATTCCTTATAGAATTATGGATATACTCCTTCTATCCAAAAATGTTCTAAACTCCAACAATAATGGAATATACAAATTATTAATTAGTTTCATGGTATTCATGAATATTCAAAATAATTTATCCAAATCAATCATATAGTATCCCCAAATCACTACCGCAGTATCAGAACCATATTATGGATTATCATTCTTTCAACCATATATTTTTCCAAAAATTCAACCTGCTATTAATTCACATTTCTTGGTTCTGCACAATCTAAAGTCCTTAATGAAATAGTACTACAGTGCAATACTTATATACATTATAATTCATATAACATGTGCATCATTAATACAATACTCAAATGACACAATACTACAAAAACATAAGATCTCTAATCATTCCTCTTCTTATTTGGTAGAATCAAAACATGATAATTATCCAATATCACCATTTGTGGTATACTGTTATGATTTTTACATTGATTCACATAGTTTCCCAAATCCTTGCAGATGAAGCATTGTACATTTGAATCATTTTTGGACCCCTTGAAATTTTGTACATGGTGTCATTTTTCTCTACACTATTAATAAACTCTCATTCACTTTAAGCATTTACTAACGTGAGTTTTCTACAGTTATAACTTATGAGAAAATATTTATTTCCCATCTTCCCTTTTTTTATCATTCTATCTTGATTATTTTTCATGTCTTGCTTCCCTTCAAAGCCATAGGACTTAGAGAATTATTTACTTATCTTATTAACAAATGATATTATTTCTTTATATGATGATAATGTGTGGGAGAATATTTCCCTTTTAAATTTTGGAATAATACCATGAAATATACGATCCTTCTTAATATTTCTAAAATGATTATTCCTGAAATTCTCATTCATTATATTAGGTGACATTTCTAAATAATGGCATACACTTGGATAGTTTATGAATCACAATTCATAATTCCAAACTTGTAAAATACCTAATGAGAATTGATAGATTATGCATATAATCTATAATAATAAAATGTTTTTTTGGATGTATTTACTCCTAAATCATTCACAGTTGCTTGTAATGAGAATGTAAATTATCTTAATCATATCCCTCATGAGTGTCGTATCCAAGACCGAAGAAAGTCCCATTTTCTTGTACTAGGATACCTTGGGTGGTGCCCAAAACACCTTGTCAGTGTGTTCACTCCTAATTACATCTCTGCCAAAGCCGCCTGTACATGCTCGTATATAGGCATGGATGTATTCATTGGAAAATAAACGAAATCTATAAGTTAACAAAATTCTAGGAAGTTCTTTTATAATAATTCCCAATGTCTGTATTAGGATAATTTTTTATAATCAGAGTTTGACTAAATCTATTTCCAAGGTAGTTTCTAAATTTCCTTTAATACCGATTGTACCGCACCGACACCAGAATCCTAGAGTCGGGATTATTTTAATAAATTTGCATAATTGCAATGAATCAAGTCCCTAAGGACTGACCAATTTAGAAATCTTGGAAAATAAATTAAATTCATGAATGTTACATTACATTATATAAAACAACAACATTGTCTCCATTGAACACATTAATATCCCTTATACTATCCCTATAGGTAATACATAATATACATCTACTCATCATGGGAAATATAAAACATAGAAATAGCTGAGTTCAAATTATCAGTAAGGATTAAAATTTATCAGAATATTTCATAAATAAACATAATAATTTAATACAATGTATAAGACTAAAATATAATCTTTTTAAACATCATATTATGCATAATATGGCCAATGTAAATCAAATAATGTCATTTAATTATTAACATGGATATTATAATGGTCGAATAATCACATGATATATCAATATAGAATTTCATAATGATGGAATGCATTATTCTTGAATTCATGACCACATAGTCAAGGCCTCGTGCCAAGAATAAAAATAAGATTTTGTTAAGGCCTTGTGTCAAGACACTAGTTTGTCTCATGAGACCCAAAAATGCATCCAGGATCTATAGAAGGCTCCACCAATCACTTACTAAGTCCAATTCATTCCACATATGAAATGGTTTAAACATAACATAAACGTTTGTGTTAAAACTAGCATACGAAATTTCAACATATTATCCATAAATCATGAATGGTATAGAAATGACACATCAACAGTCAAAAATATCACAATACCATAAATACAATATAGAATATTTTATCATAATATGTCATCCTCAATTAAGAATAATATCCCATAGAGGATGTTGACATTGCTGAAAATTATCAGTTAAACACATAAAGAGAAATATCTTTTTTTTCATGAAATCATTTTAAAAGTGACACAATTTATAAAGGAATTTATTTAAAATAAATTTTTGAATCAAAGTGTCTCAAATAACTTTGAATATTTTTAATGTATTTAACATTTAAAAAAATTCATGTCCAGATAAATAAATCCTTAAAATCATATTGAAAACATAGACATAATGAGAAAGGATTATAATAATAAATATTTGAAACATTTAAAAGGATGTTTTAGTAAAAAATGTCCCTTAAAAATAATCTATATTTAAACACATTTATAAAACATGTACATTGATAATAAATATTTCCCAGTCGATACTTAAGTAAAAAAACCTTGGATAATAATGTGATTGTAAAATTTACCCTTACGTTGCACTTTCCTTTGGTTGAGGGTACGTTTAACCTCCTGTATAATGACCAAAGTATGTTATTAAATTATAACAGAACCATATACCTATCTATTATATGATACATGATTCATTAATGACTTTATACTATTTATTTAATAATGATTTCCATGTAAAATTAACATTTTGGGTAATAATTTCTTTCTTAATCGAATAATTTTAAACTTGTTATTCTTTGTAGTAACATTTATATAAAAATGTATATAATTCAAGAATATATATCTTGATTTATATATCATATATATTTAGAATATAAATATTTATAATAGATATATATATGAAATTGAAAGCACTGTTTATGGAGATGGTAGGTCCTACATACGCATAAATTTTGTTTCTGTTTTCATATCATATTGAAGGGAAGTAAGTGAATATGATATATGTATGTACGTACATACATAAATACACATATATATGTATCTAGTAAAATTATTATTTCATATATTACATACTTATTAATCATATATATTTTTATAATCATCTTTGAATGGTGAATGTGGGAATTAATCTCATCGTGTCCTAGAGACGGCAATCCGTACGTACTCACGAGTGACAATATCATTATATTGATGGTGAAATCATATGTAATTGGATGGTAAATCAAATATAAAGAATCATAAAAATGTTATATTTATTATTAAATTAGTTATATTCATTATTATTCCAATCCAAATAATAAAATGGTTGAATAATAAACTACACCACGACGTGGAGACAGTAAGCCGTACATACACACGTATGGTGACATTGTCATTAATGTGATGGATTGAATAATAAATATAGATTTACCATTTTTATAATAGCATCATATTATATAGAATATATGGGAGTTATTATTTTATAATTTAAACTACAATGAAAGAGGAAGTGGAAGAAGATACGATCATGAAAGAGGTGATGAAATATTTACCTCTTCTTCAGGATTTCCGTTTTGATTTAATACAAAGGGCTCTGTAGGATGGATTTATGACAAAATAAAGGAATCTAGGATGAAATGAGGAATGTTAGGAGGATATGTGGGTAGATTTTGGGCGAGAAAAATGGATTTGGAGGCATTAAATTAAGAGAAGGGTGTACTTCCCTTTTATAAGAGAGGTGAGGGTCACTTTAGAAAAATATTGAAATATTATATGATAATAAAATCATTTTGGACTTCTAATGTCTCTAAAATAATTTATTTAGATTTTATGGTTGGGATGGGATGATAAAATCTCCACCAATAGGTTTTAGACATGTTTAGGCTACCATTATAAACTTATTTATTCTATTTAACTCTTAGTTATATAGTTTAACTTTTATCGCATCTTCATGTATTCTTACAATATATGGTTAATAAAATTACTATAAACATCTAAGAGAAACTCAAGTCGTTAATTAATGACATATATAATATTATTTAAGTCATTTAGATGATTCTTAGGTTTTTATAAATATTATATCCTCCAATAATATAGTATTTACTTTAAAAATTAATTTATGTCCATTCTGACACTATTTGGTATTCTGTTTTTGTGAAAGGCATAAAAACCTTATCACTATGAAAAAAATTTATCTATTCCACACTAATAAGTCATATTATCCTATTAAATTATTTTAATTCATCATAAGTAACAATTTACATTTATTTGGATATTTATAATAACTATTATGTTAATATTTCATTAATAAGGTAATTACTTAATCATCATTTTATCATAAATAAATTAAATTATATAATTTCTAAAAATTATAAATAAAGTAACATTATGTTGGAAATTGTTTTATCATTATAATGAATATTTATAGTTTACTCTATCTTATGTTTAACACTATATTAAAAATGGTTTTGTTATTAAACATTGAATTTAACACTTAACTATTCTATAAATAAAATAATAATAAATGTCATAATATAATCTAAGTGGACATAATGGATCATATTTTATTCCTAAGGTCTTTTTTGTTCGAAATAAACTAATCCAATAGAATTTGGACATGTGTTAGGGTAATTATAATATCATTTTTTCCATTAATTACCCAATTTAATTACAACTCAGGTAAATAAAAGTCAATAGTAAATATTCACACAAAAATTTCATCATAGTTTACAACATTTTACTTACTAATATCAACCATGTCTCTTAGATTTTTAAAATTCAACTCACAGAAGCGGTAAAATTATGTTTTATGCAAATTTGAAAATACTTCTACAAGGTGGGTAAAAGGCAATAAAATTTCAATAAAAATTTATACATCAAATTTTATTATAAAATGACTCCAATTAATTACATTGAAATTATAAATGTATTATAAATATTTTTGGTTTAAAATAAATTGAAATAAAATACATAATTATTTTAATAAAATGTTGGTTAGAAACAATAAGACAATGTTTTTCAGTATTCATCAAATATTTAATTTGTTCAGAGAAATTCCAAAAAATCACCCTAAGATAATTTTGATATTATTAATTCATAAATGAATTATTTTTACCATATTGAAAACATATAAGTTTCATTAATTAATTTAAAATTAATTCCCATTGTCAAAACGAAAAAGTGGGTTTTTAAAATGTAAAAACTATCAAAAGATTGACATGTGTTTAAGTAAAATTTAATTGTGAAATTAATTATAATGACATATATTGTATTAAATGATAAAAATATAATATAATTATACTTAAAACAATTAAAATTCAAAATTTAACATTATTAATTATTTCTATTAAAAATGTTTATTTTCTTTTTAAACATTGTATTTTTTTACTATTCTTTAAAATAAGAATGTTATCAGAAATTTATCAAAAATTCATCCAGACTAAATTTTAATATCCTTATTCTAAAGAAGAATTTAATTTCAATAAATTGAATATATAAAAGTGTCAAATATTGAATTTAAAAATATTTCTCCATTAAATGGTTGAAAATTTCATTTTTTGAAAAATTCTTCTTTTATCTGAAAAA
Source organism: Viscum album (assembly GCA_963277665.1). NCBI lineage: Eukaryota > Viridiplantae > Streptophyta > Magnoliopsida > Santalales > Viscaceae > Viscum > Viscum album. Next base: position 561,472,789 of record OY728138.1, read on the forward strand.
ATGAATTTGTGCTTATATTATTTCGAAGAAGAACAATATATTGATGTTAAAATTATATAAATTATATAATATTCAAAGTAAATTTAATACTATTCATAACCGCTTATTGAACATCTAGTTTGGTATGTTGTGGTGTGCTTGAATTTGTTGTTGTGTGTAGCGTAAGCTATTGAATTATATTAATGAGATAATATACTATGAAATATTGGGGTGTTACACCAGTTAGATATGTCTTTGTTTTTATTTAATAATAAATGAGGCTTTAACCCCATCCTTTAAAAAATTATCGGGGGTTTGGCTTCATGTTAAGCACCTTGTAATCCGACATGAAAAAATGTGGGTTTAATACCCATTAGGCGCGGGGTACTGTAGTTTTACTATAGTGGCAGAAGGTCAATGTGGCGGTGGCAGGGTACTATAGCAGCGGCGGATATTATGCAGTACTGTAGTAGGTAGAGTATCTTAGCAAAACTATCCAAATAATTGGCCTCGGGAAAACAATTTGGGCCTACGCGCCACGTATTGGGCTAAATGCCCACTAAACCTTAGTGCTATGTAATGGGTCTAAATCTACCCAGTTAAAATTGGTATTTGATTATCATTAAATAATAAATGATTCTTCAGCCCCATACTTTAAAAAACATTACACGTATTTTACGTAAGAATATCAAAAAGGCATTCCTTGATCTAAAAAATTAATGATGAATCCTTTGGTGCATACGAGTATAATTTTACAAGACATAAAATATACACTTCTAGAATTATCCTCCACCATGAATGTATGGTTGGTAAATTCTTTAGTGGATTAAAACCAAATATTTAAGGGGAGTTATCCATAAGAGACATTAATAAATATGAAGATATTTGGTTTTATGATATAATGTTTTAAATGTAATTTGGGGTTACATATCAATATCATGGTTTTTTGAAAAGAATCCAAAGATGCAGTTCAAGGGAAAATCTAAAAAACATGAAAAAAAAAAGATGAGTGTTTCCTTATGCTAAAAGTGTGAAAATAAGCACAAATATGATTTTCTTAAAGGGACTTTTAAATGTTTCATGTGTGGTAAAGAATTCCATCGGGCAACTAAGTTTCATTTTAATTAATAAACATTGATAATAATGGGAGTATAGAAAAGGATACACATAATTAACCTCCCAACATCAATGAAATAAGTGAAATGAAATAGGGTATTGTGCTAACTAATTCCTCGATCCAATGTATATCGATGATGATCGACGTCAACTACAGATTAAAGACAAAGAAAAAATAAAATGAAATGAGATCACTATAGGTGATGTTGAGTACGAAAACAGAGTTGGGAGATTATTTAGTGTTTATCTAATGGGATTCAATAATAATGTAGTTGAATCACTTTTATGGTATTATCGAACAATGAAATATCTATTTATTGGCCCACTATGGTCTTTATTTTTGTATTTAATAGCATGTATTGAGTGGTACCTATATCCATGAAAAGTGATGTAGATATTTTGGGATTATATTAAAAGAAGGATAACCCTTAACATATGCATAATTTTGGAGTAATTAAATAAAGATCTATTTTATAGTTTTAATTACCTTAGGAATGATGTGATGAAAAATTGATTTAAGATAACATGGATTGAGTATATTAATATTTTAGGGTTTTTTCTATGTAGAAAGTGTTATGTTTTGAATTAATGAAGGATTTCACTAAGGATCTATTGTAATTCAAGTTATTACCATATTTCATGAAAATAATTGATGAAGGAATTCAAATGTTTTTAATGTGACCAATAAGAAATACGTTGTGATATATAGGGGACTAATGTTAAGTAGATTTAGTGAACCTAGTTATCAAGTGGTGAATTTTTAAAATTTTGAAGGATTTCAAACATATAAATTTATAAATATTTTATGACAAACTTTGGAAGATGTTTTAGAATCTCTCCGTATGTAGGATTTTCCATAATTAAAAACTTTTTATAACCATTTTTAGATAAATGGTATTAAATATCATCATATTTATGGATCAAATGTTCTAATAATGATTTAGGAATGTATAATTCAATATAATTTCATTGAATAAGGGATGAATTATAAATTGATCATTGAATAAAGAAATGATGAGATTATACTTAATCAAGTAAGTATTGATTCAAATTTTTCATCTCTATTGAAATGATATTAAAAAAATGTTTTACTAATACCTTTATATCCGATAAGTAAAATTTACCCTATAATAATCGCTGATTTAAATAGTTTTTGATTGTTATCCTTATCTTAACCATGTTCTCTATCACTCTCTATTAGAACATTATTGTTAAATTTCTCATCCATATTAATTTTTTCACATTTCAACTACGTATTACTATGTGGAAACCCAATTATGATTGACTTTGGGTAGCACATTTAATTGTAATATTCATATTTAAAAGGATTGTTTTTCCTTATCACAAAGTGTGTTTTTATGAAATAAATATTAAACTATTAATTTTGTTATCCCCATAAGGTATGATACCCTAATATTGGGTGAATTGGGATATGAATGATAAAAAATACCCCTTTTCGATATTGTTTGGTTGTTAAACAAAACTCTATTATCAGTAATTCTCATGATAGGGTATGTAAAAATATTAAATCATGAATATGAGACATCAATTATACTTGGTTCACCCTCACTAGGCTGTGTCCAAAGAGCATACACCAGTGATATGCTGATGTACCAATTCCTCTATAAGCATTGTACTGTTTACAATTTTTAGAGTGAACCGAAATTCACTACTGGTTTACAACCAATCAAAAATAAATTCTCATTGCACTCACAACTAAATATAGGTGACTAGTTATTCAAAAGATCCACTAATAGTTTAGATACTTCTAGGACAATTAAATATCTCCATTGAATACATCCTCTATTATATGTAGATTCTCTATTGAAGTCCAATTTTCATCAACTGATGAATATACCTTTTCCACTAAACACTAAGAAATAACCTTTTAAATGCTTTTTCAAATCTCATTAATTCACAAAGCTCAATTTTTTTTCAAATCTCAAACAATCATTTGAAAAGTTAATTCCTCAGAGAAATGCACACACCTTGGCAGAGCTCACTACATCACAGAGCACACTTCTTCGCAAGAACACTACTTTTTGGAGTACACTACCTAGCAGACCTCAAGCCTTCACAAAGATCAAGCCTTCAAAGAGATCAATAAATTATAGAGATCAGGACATTGATGAGATCAAGTGGTCATAGAGAAACATAATTAATGAAGCATAATAAGATGACACAGAACACCTATTATTCACGAAACTCTTAATACAGAGAGGCATAGAAATTCATAAAAACTGGGATTTTATTTTCAAATATCTCAAGCCTTTGTTTGAAACCATGTTTCATAGATCACCCTTTTCTTTATGAAATCAAAAAGTATTAGGAATATCTCTCGTAATATTGTATTTAATGAAAAGGGGTGGCCTTTTATTTATAGGCTCAGTCAAACCAAGATCTTCACTTCTTCTTAATCGATTTTCAGATTGGTCAAAATAGTCTTTGAGGTACATTTAACCTTCGCAAACCACCACTAAAATCATTTATTACTGCAATTCAGTCGGTCAAATACTTCACGCCACCACAAGGCTCCCTTGAAATTCTCTTCAACTATGTCGTTTGTGAAGCTCCTCGTAATCACAAAGATCACCATCACCATTGAGGTATTTTTTCCCAAAAATTCACCATGGGAACATGATTTATCAAAAAACACAACCAACCTAATAAATTCTCTCTGTTACCTTGAGAGATCTTTTCCCAATGAATTTTTTTAGAGACCAAATAAATTATGAGTTAGAAGTACATTTTAAGGGGGGTAGAATGTAACATACTTTTATTTTTAGGAGATAGATTTCTTTGATGTATGTTGTGTATGAAACAACAAAATGATCATTCACTATACGAAACGACGACTTAGTTATCAGAATATTCAGAAATATTATTGGATTTTGATACACACAATTTCTTGTTTTTTTGAAAAAATGAATTTCACATAAGGCCCAGTTTAAGTGAACAACTAAATATTATTATGTTACCTTATTACCTAGCCCTTATAATTGTGTATATGAATAGTAGTAACTGAATTATGAAAATATTATTTACAAATTTATATATATAACTAATTAATTTTTGAGAAATTAATTATAAATATAAATAAAATGGGTTTTATTAAAAGGAAAATTTATTCCAAAACTGATTTAAATGAAAATAAAGGAGTTTATAAAATAATATAAACAACTATTTGTGTATTTTATTGAAAAATATATATATTAAAAAAATTAAATATACTGTTTTAAATGCATCTTCTATGTTTTCGAAACATGATTTAAAAAGAATATCAATTTGTATGATATAATAAATATTTCTAAAAAAATAGTTCTTTCACCTTTTGATAGCACACTAATTTAAAATAATTATTTCAATGAATTCTTATATTATATTTTAAAAAATAAAATTCTTATTGAGAAGAGTGATATAATAATTTAAATTGGAATAATTTTTTATATTTATCTGAAAATTTTTATGTTTTGATTAATTATAAAAATATAGTAAATTTAAATTAAAAACAACTTTATTGCATCAAAATAATTTCTATGGTTAATTGAATTTTTTAATGGTATTAAAATATAAATATATTTTTTATTTTTTATTTAATATAATGTCATTATTTTCTTTAATTTTACATTTAATTCATATATGAAAAAAATTCAAGCTTTTGTAATGTTTTAAGTATTAAAACCCGTTTTCTCATTCTGACAATGAGATTAATTTTAATTTAATAACAGAATCCTATTTATTCTATTTTTTAAAAATGGATTATATATTTAGAATAATTTTTTCCATATTATATAAATAGCATTATTTTATTTTTGGGCATTATGAATTGTAACGTTCACAATTATTTATTAATACGGTAAAAGGGTAAATCTGGTAATTAAGGGTAAAAGTAATTTTATAAAATTACCCTAACACTTTTCCTAATAACACTAATTAATTTTTTAATCCTAAATCATCTTATGGAAAAAATTAATCCTTTGGAAGCCACTTGGATGATATTATGACATTTAATATATTTTATTTAAAGAAAATTTATATTTGTCTTACTCAAATTTTAATAAATACATCCTCTTTTATATAAGTCAAGACATAATATAAAGTAAAATAAAAAAACTCATTTGAAATATTTTGTTTCTAAATTTATAATGGTAATTAAATTATAATTATTATAATGTAAATTATAACCTTATTGTCTTATATATTTATGATGCAAACACTGTTTAATTAGTGAGAAAAAAATAAGATAATTTATTTAAAAAAGGATATTATGAATTAAGAGACCAAAAAACATGTTCAAATCTTATTGGATGATTATATCTAGATAATAAACATCCATGGACTGAGTGATTGAACATTTTTATCAATATGGAAAAGATAATGACACATATAATATTTTATCTAAAGAGATGTTAAAGATGTCACATTCATGTTTTAATAAATATAAAATTTTTAATGTAGGATTTTACAGAATATTTATTTCAATATAAGTTTTTTAATTAAATATAGATGATTTATAATCACCATATTATTTGACGTGTAATTTTTTTTCAATAAATAATTATATTAAATAATTACATAAAAATGATGGAGTAATTGTTTTATTAAAGGAAATATGAAACTGATTTTATTAAAAATATTCAAATAAATATAATTTCAGATAATTAATATATCCAATGAATTTTATAAATGACCTTGATCTTGTAGGTATATAACAAAATATTTATTTCTAGGACAACATTTTATCTCGATGTTTTTAAAAATACAACAAATAAATAATATAAAAATTGAAACTTTTAATACTTTATCTAAATAATGTTTTCTCAAATTATTTTAAAAAAATTAATAAATATAAACAAATAAAAACCATTTATTATATGGTCTTGAATGTTTAAAATATATTATTGATACTAAAACAGGATCAACCATGAGTTCAGAGACCCATGACCCCAAGATTTATTAAAAAAGTGTAAAGGTATAAGAACTAGAGGAAATGCTTACATGCGAAGTACCACATCAGGATATCGAACTAAAAACATATCCAATCATTACATTTTTCAAGGTCGGCCGCAACCCCTAGACCCTCCTCGATTAACAGGATGTCACCCTCTTCCCCTTTTCATTACGACTTCATTATCTGATGATAGAACCTCAGTAGTTTGCAATTCAGTTTCTTCATGAGAAGCTTCCCCATTCAACATTGAATGCCCAGCTTCAATAGAGACGATGCCATCCTGGTGAACAGTAGCAGTAGGAGACACCTTATGTTGATCTTGAGAGTCCTCCTGTACAACCTTGGATTCCTGCACATCAATGAAAGAATGTGCAGTATTTTGAACTGGATGTTCCAACTCCTTTGGGATCTCCAAACCATCAACAGTGGTAGGTGTCGAGGAAGATCATATTCGATTACTACATCCTGCAATCTTAAGTCCTTCAAGATTAAGAAAATCAAACATAGGAGTATTAATAGACTCTAACATGGAAAAGAAATTTACAACTGGTTTTATAGGTCTTTGCAATGCCTAATTACTATATGCAACCATTGGAGCGACATCCATATTAGTCCCCCTCTGATCCAAAGACATTGGAGGAGATAGTTGCTTCAGATTAGCAGGGGGAGCGCTTGCCAGAATATCAACTTGCTTTTGTGTAGAAGATTTCACCAGAACCAACTCCCCTAGAGAACCTTACAGACCACCATCCAACTCAACAGAAGAAGTTTTATCCATCAATAAACCCTCCTGAATCCCTTGTTTTACAACAACCTCTCCTACAACCACACTCTCCATAAATGAATCTTCTTCCATCTGAGCACCCACATTGGCCACCTAAATCTCATCATGAATAACTAGACATGCCCTTGGCTTCTTTGGCATCACTAGCTGGAATCCATAATCATCAAAGATCTTCATCTTACCCTTCCAACAAGTAGAGGCCAGTGCAACACAATCAAACTCAATATTTACCTCATTTTGGACAAAATCCTCATGCTCTGATTGATTCCCTTCCTCCTCCTTAGCAGGCATAGATAAACCATGTTGGACAGCAGCTGTAGTTTCTGGCTGAAATTCAGCAGGCCCGGACAAAGTTGCCTCATGCTCTGATTGGTTCCCTTCCTACTCCTCACCCACATCATTCCATGACCTGTTATCAATACCCCCAATGGTTCTAAAGGTATCATGCTACAATAATTTATCATTCAACGGAACAGCTTTAGCTTCAGTAGGCATAGGCATACCATGTTGGACTGCCTCAACAAATGAGGAAGTACCAGCATTTTGAGGATCCTTCCCCCTGAAAACATGCTTGTTACCATTCTGTTAAACTAGTTTCTTTTTGCACTGATCTGAGGTATGACCCAATGATTTAATGTGTGAGCATTTTATATTCCTACGACATTGTGCCTGAGAATGACCAATACAAAAACAATACGTACAAAATTTAGGCGACAACTCATATTGTATATCAAGCTCTAACTTGATCTCACCCGTAACAAGAAAGACTGTGTCAATAAGAACTTGAGATAAATCAATCTCAACCAAAACACAACCAAAATGACCATATCTAGGATGCTCTGTTTCTTTATCAACCTTTGTCGAACAACCAACAGCTGAGGCAACCTCCCATAAAACTGATGTGTGGAAAAATAACCAATTTAATCCCCTAATTAGAATCCATGTTTGAGTGGAGGAGTTCTTAATTTCAAGAGGACATGCTAAAGGATCCCACTGCTGAACCATGATGTAACCAGGTTTCAGCAAAACCGGTCCAAATCTCTAGGCATCATTTTTCAATTCCTTTGATGGGAAAACAATGTTGAATGTACCACTCCCAATTGATATGAAATTCCATTCAGTGAAGCCCCGGCTCTGGGATAAACGAGTTCACACTTCATCAACCCTCAAAGGGGAATCCCTCCGAGTTCCCGATAAACTAGTAAGGAGGGAGAACTAGCATTCTTCAAGATGATCTTCTAACAATTTCAGACTCACTTCAATAATTTTAATAGATCCATTCTTGGTAAAAAAAATTTCTAATGAGGCGGATTCAAGCTGAGATTCGGAGAAAAACTTATTCCCGGAAGCTGAACCCTCAGACTTCTTCTTAGTGTTCATCAAATCTTCCTTCACCACATCCATAACATTCAATGAAATCCAACCACCCTTAGCCACCATATTTAAGTGGTAATGAAGAAATATTTAGGATCAATGTAGAAATCCAGTAGAGTCTCCATTGATCATCAGCTCGAAAAACAACCGAGAGTCGTCGCGTGAGAAGTCTCCCGCAATTTCTCCCACCTATTTCTTCATTTTATAAATATATTATTTATAGTCTAGTTTACATCAAATAATAAAAATTACACTATTTTAATATTGAATAATTTTTTACCATAGTTACCTTTAAAATAGAATAACCTAGGGATAATTAAAAAGATAAGGATTATATTTATAGAAACTCTAGTCTAAAATTTATTAGTTGATGATATTATAACATTATACCATCTAATCATTGAAAATACGATATTTTGGAGGTTTTTTTGTGGGGTTTTATTTAATTAAAAATTAATATTTTTGATTCTGAATCTTCCCCTCACCTCAATTATAAAAGGGAGAATCATGCCTCACAACTTCACATCACATTGAGCCATAAGTTTCAACTATCATCTACCCATTTCCATTATCAACATCCATAGTTACATTCTAGTGGTTCTTTTCTTCTCAAAAGACAAAATTTAGTGACTTTATGAAGAAATGTAGAGGGATATCGTCGAAGAAAAGGTGGTTTGGACATGAATAAAGGAACCCAGACCTCAGGTAAGGGATAATATCAGAATCTCATTATTATCCTAGATTATTTATATTGAAGTATTAAATGGGCTATCATTATCAACAATATCCATATTTCCTAAAAATTTATTCCAAAATATTCATTCTATTATTCTACAAAAGTTTAAAGTCCAATTTACCCAATTTTAAAATTTTATTAAACTTTATGGAATGAATAGTTTTTTCATTTTTTATTAGAGGTACATCGTGAATTATTAAAAAGAATTACTAGATGAATGTTTTTTATTAACATCTAAGAAATGAATTTTTTTTTCCTGATATCATATTTTTAAAATTTTACTTCATCATATTTCAAGATTAATTTCATATAAAATAATTTATTTTAACATTTTGTTGTATTTTGAGAAATGAAAACATTTTTTAAGATTAAATTTTATTTTCCTCCAAAAATAATTTCATGTGGTCTATCAAAATTATTTTCTAGCTAAGATTTATTTTTTTAATAGGGTTGGGTATTTAAGTGTACTCCTTATATTATGTCTATGGTTTAATTATTTTTATGATGGAATTAAATTTATAGTGTCAAATTTTTTACATAGATTATTTTACATTTGAATTTGGTTTAAGGAAACAATTTTATTACTTATGTTATGATATGATAAATTATATATGTTTTTTGTGGAATAGATAAGAATTATTTTATTTTAAGATAGGTGGGTCTGATATCTCCCTCCAATGCATTGGATAATGATTTATATCTCATGAGAGAGACATGACAAAAATAGGAAATGATCTCAGTTCAGTAATACAGGGCTGGAATGGTAAGTAATAACAATTTAGAAATACAAAAGATGGAATGAGGAGTGAAATCAATTAAATTATGGTCTTTATCAAGTGTGATGGTCTTGGAAATGATACTTGGCTAATATTTAAATAATTAAATATTTTTATTTGATTTAAAAAATTCCATATTTTATGCCAAAGCTATTTCTTCATGGATTGTGTTCCTTTATGATTTATGTCCTATGAACTTCCATGATTTTGGTAACGACTCAATATTTGGATGTATATACATAATTGAATGATTATAAAAAGTTGTTATCTTGTTTTTACATTATTATGTTCATGTTATCTTCGATATTTTCCTCGTTTACCCAAACTGAGCATCTAATATCATCTTCTTCCAATTTATTCTTTTCCCTGGGATATATAGAATGATTTTAGGTAGGAAAACGAAAGGGGAAGATCATTATGGTAGTTATTGAAAATCTTTAACCAATGTATAAGAATATTATCTATTTTTACAAGAGAACTAAACTAATATACTCTCCAGTAATATTATTTTAATGCATTAATTATTATGAAAAATTAATTTAATATACATGTATTCCAAGCATGGGTAATTAGAAAAAGAGTTTACTTAATGGTTTATCATAGAATATAATATGTAAAAATAACAACACACTTGTCCAAAACCAATTATAAATATTTATTTCTACCATATATCTTCTTGTATAGATAATGTACTATAATTAGGGCCTCTTGAGATGAAAAACCTATTGATGGAATTTAATCTTTCAAAAAATTACAAGTGTGCCACTAACCTCATTTATAAAAAAGAAAACCTCTCCTCCTATATTCACATCATAAAAATAATTATTTAATCAAATTTTTTAAAAACTAATATATCCAATTATATTCAATCATTCTATAATGCTTAATTTTATCATAAATCTAAACACGTTTATATTTTGTTCAAACCAAAATGATATACCCTAAGAATTGTTAACATTTATCAATGAATATTATATTATTTCTTTGTCCAACACCTTAATTTTTTCTTAAACCATGATGATATAATAACATCATAATATTCATTATAATTATATGTTTTTATGTTATGGTTGTTACATACAACAAAATACACTTCTATTAAATGAATTATGAAATCATCATTCGTGTGTACGGCAGACTACCGCCTCGCGAAATGATGTCATTCTTTTTTCCATTACAACCTATCATAGTTGGGTAATATAATGGATCAAAAGATTATATAATATATTTTTAAAATAATCATACCTCTTATATAATTAATCATATATAATCTTTTTTAAATTTCCATTCGTGGGGGATATGATAATGTCACTCGTGTGTATAGCAGACTACCTACTCTCAAAATGATTTGATCTATTTATAAAAAAATCATTAAATGGAAGGTAATAAAGATGATGGTAAAAATTATATGTCATATACATTAAATATTTATTATATTAGTGAAGTATTTATCTTTAGATAAATATAATACACCATTTTATTATTACATTTTCACACATTAAAAAATGATAACTTCATTTGTGGTCGTGTGTACTATGACTTCCTCTTTAAAGTGATGTAATTTCTCATTTTAATAATTACATCACAATAATGGCATATATAAGTGAATATTATTAAATATTACGGTATTATTAATATAATAATCATTTTTAATGATAAAATATTACCTAAATTATTTCTATAATGATCATTGAGTAACATAATCACTGTTGATGCGTACGTATGGCCTACTATCTATATGGTCATAATGTTAGTTCATATTTCCTAACCATCTTTTCTAATTTAATTCAAAAATTATAATTTATGTATAAATATAATAATAATTTCATTATTATTATTCTAGATATTTTTAAAAAATGATTCTATTCACCATAGTCAACCAATCAGATTCATTGTTAACAAATAACTCAAATAATGTCAAAACATATGACATAAAAATAATTGTTTATTTAATTTTTTATGACATCCTAAAAATTTAATGAAAATTAAAAATATAATTGAACAATTTTCTCAATAAAAGAAATAATTAACATTCGGTTATTACTCATGAAGATAATGACACATGATAGAAGTTGGACTCAATATAGTGTACTTCATCCCAATATCATTTTGTTATGGTATATTATAATTTCATGACCAAATATTGTTTTAATAGGTGTATAAAAAGACCAATTGACAATTTATATCATGAGTTACACTATTATAATTTTATTTAATGTATTCTTAAAAAAAATTTCTTCTGTAAAATGATTCATTTCATTCCAAAGTGATAAGGGAATTTTTCTTAAAAAGAATCTTTTATTATTTTCCCTTAAAAGTAACATTCTCATTCATGTTTATTTTTTTAAAATGACTTTATTAAAAAACATACCTAGAATAAAAAAATTTATAAATTTAATTTTATAATTTATTTTCACTGGTTTTATAAAAGGTATATTTTTACATGTTTTATATGAAACATTTAGATAGATGATAAAAAAAATTCATAAAGATAATTCAATTAACATGTTTCGACCACAATTACGATTATTTTGTTTCTATATTCAATTAAAATGTTACTTTTTTCTTGAATGAAAAACCCATTTTCATATTTTTTGGGGATTTTTTTATTTAAAATGGGTATAAAAAAAGCCTTTTTATATTGAAAACTAGTATTTCAATTAATAGGGATTTTGATATATTCTAGTTATTAGTTTATGAGTTTGAACTAAATTCCCAATTTTTTATGAAGGAAAAAGAAAATCATAAAAATTATTTTACAAATATTTCATACATGAAAATTATACGATGGGGTTTCCAATATATCCTCTAGTGATACCTAAATAATTTATATGATTGGGTTACCAGGATAGAACTATGTGATCTAAATATAGTATATACAATAGGGGGGCCTGAATAACGTCGGGTGAGATTATTATAGCTTATTTGATGGGTTCATCAATATAGAACTCCAATGCATTGGTTAATATTTCTTATCTTAATTGTTTAAAAGGAGGGAACTAAAATAGGGGTTCTCAATTATATTTTTTTGTGATTCAGTTACATCAAAAATGGTTCTAAAAGTGAGTATGAATGTGAATCACTATGTTACTAAGAAGGGATTTAAATTACATTCGATGGGTTTTAATAATTTTCTTTGAGAAAAGATGTTTGATTTCTATCATGTGGAAATTTTTTATTTAATATTTTCAATGAACTAGGAAGATAAAGGTAATTTTTATATAAGTTTTTATTTTTTAACATTACTAATGTTTTCCTCAATTTGGTATCGCTTACTCAAATTTTCTTTCCATCTCATGTTTTTAATTTTTTAAAAATATTTTAATGATGGGTAACATAAAGAAGTAGTCATGTTTAAATACATGAATATTTTCTATGAAAATAAATCATTCTATAGTTTAAAATATATATATCATTGAAAAAATAGATACTAATTGGAACTATCCACTTTTTATTTTATGGTTTTGTTATACATGATAGTGGATTAATTCTCTAAAACTGTAAACCTACAAATACAAAAAATGTTTTTTAAAGGGAACTATTGACTAAAACAAAATGTTATGTAATGTTTTTGGTTGGGAACTTGTAGTTGGTATCAAATAAATGTTTTAGAAAATTTATATGTTAGGATAATATTAATACCATGCCCTTGAAATATTTTACATTATTATTGAGTGAAAATGATATATAATTTAAATATAACAATTTTATTAACATAAAATATTTATCTTTATATTGGATTTCTATAGTGAAAATAGGGAAGCCAATTTGGGAAGGAACCAAGAGTAATATATCCTCTCAAATCTATAGTGACTATATCACCCAATATTTTTTGAAGCTTGTATTTTTCTCAATAAATTAAATTTCATTGATGTCTTGTTTTATATTCTACACCAACATATTATTGCACCATACTCAACAATATCTTATCTGTCTTTACATGCAACACTAAGTTTCTACAAAACATCATTTTATTATTATTATAATTTAAAATGGATAATTATTGTATAGGTATTTGAATTGAATGAATGAATATTATTAACTGATTTATGAAATATTGTTTTATACATAATTATTTTACTAATTAATTATAAATTAATGTAAAACAATTTTTAAAATAAAATGAAAGGTTTTTTATTAAAAATTATTCATACGTGAACAGTTTTGTTTTATACCAATAAAAAATCAAACATGTCTAATTATAAAAAATATATATAATATCCAATATAATATTTAATATTCATATTATGTGTTTTTTAGACATGATATTTTAAAAATACAATTTTAAAAACAAAAGATGTATTTAACAAATAGTTTGAGCACCATTTGAGGGAAACTTTGTTTGAAATATTGTGTTTAACAATTTGATAATATCTATTTGAAAAAATAAATTTATGATTATAAAAGGGAGTATAAAAATTTACATTGGTTTAATTGTAGGTATATTATTTGAAAAAAATCATTTTTTTGATTATTATTGAAAAATTACTATATTTTAATGAAAATGACATTTTCATCTGATTTATTTATATTAATAGATTAAATATTAGACTAATTTTAATGTATAATTATTTCAATATTTTATCAGTTAATCCAATTATCATCATTGGAATAAATTTCATATTAAATATTGACATAAAATTTTTTTTTTGTTCGTTAGTACATTAAAAACTCATCTTCTCAATCCATTAGTGGGATTAATTTTTAATTAATTTCATCATAATATATTTTTTGAATTAGCAAAAAGTGGTTTCATATATTTATTTATAAAGTTCATATTTTGTAAATTGGTCCCTAGTGTTATTGGAGAAAATATAAATACTAACATCGGTATTTTTTATTACTATTGGTAAGGTTAAATCATTAACAAAGGGATAGTATAATATTGTAAATATTATAAAATTACCCTACAAATTTTACAATTTTTATTTATGGATATGTTTGATCCCTATGAATTAATGGATCACTTATGAGACAATTTATATCCTTTAGGATGAGAATATAAACATTATAATCTTTTTTTAAGAATGATGGAGGATGGACCCCTTTATTGACTGAATGTAAATGAATGTAGCTGAAAAGAGAATATAAATACCAATAAAAACACAAATCAAAAACTACTTGTTAATATTTTTTAACATCTATATAGTTATCCTCCTTTCTTCTTCTCAAATTTCAACCGGGGTAGCCCTTCCATGACTACAACCTCAACCTCTCGATATCCCCCTACATGAAGGAAGAGATTGAAGCCTTTCATAAAGCATCTCAAAATATTTTCTTTTAGAATTAGATCTATTTTCATTCCATTCCTTTTATTTGTCAAAGGTTGATTCTTTTTTCACTATGGTCATCATTCCTCATCCTCCATTTCATAAACCTGGTCGAATGTAGCACCATCAATAATCTGATAAGAAAAAGATGTAGTGATCTCTGTAATCGATTACTCATCCACCACTGGATTGAAAACTGGTGTCTTTGTCTTCTTGTAATAGATAAGATGAAATCCCTCATTATCCAAAACAGTATTTTAGGAATCATGACACATATTAATAGTGATTCTAGAGTCAGATTATAGAGTTTTTTACCCATTCGGTCAACTAAAATAGCCACCCTTTCTTTTGAAATATTCACTTCTTCTCTAGAAACTTGTTCAACAATAATTCAATGAGATTGAGTTTGGTGTGATTCAAATCTTTTATATTTTCTAGAAGTATCAACATTTGGATCATTCACCTCCTCAAAAAATATTGCATCACAAGAATTAATCTTATTCTTAGAAGAATGGTGATGATCACCTTTCCCATCAACTGTTAGCATGGATGCCTCCCCAGGAACAACATCATGCACCTCATTACTCTGGTAGACGGTGGCAATAGAAATGTCCAGTCAATTATCACACTTACAAAAGCCTTTTCTATCCTCATGCAGCTTCGACTGAGGAAAATTAGCTTTCTGATCAAGAGGAATTTTTCTCTTCTTGACACAGTTTCTCACATCAAATCCACACAAAACATAGAAGGCGAAAACTATGGAGCTTCTATAGGTAGATTATACATGATCAATAATAGTTAATTCCTTGTATAATTTTGTCATTTTATCATAAGTAATTTTTAGATCAATTATATAATCATCTGTTTCAAGCATTACCTTTTAAATAATAATCGATCAGAGTTCAACCTCAACCAAGAACCTGGTGAAATGCCCAGAACGAGGTTCTTATTCTTCCTAGTCAATTTTGAACAGGATATCAATTTACAAAGCAATATCATACAATATTTTGGGAATACATAGTATCAAATTCAACCCATATACTATTACCCAAATTTTAGTAGTGTTGTGACCAACCTAAATTGGATTGAATTTATTATCCCATTCTTATAAGTGAAAAATGCCAAGTTTGGGCGCAATGGAACCAAAAACCCATGATCAAACATTAAATTAATTAGGATAGAAGAGCATATTGAAGTATTTGAGTACTATCAAGACACACTTCAATGATGAAAAACCCCAAATCAAGGATATTCGATCCTTGAGTTCCTAAATTTTCAGAGGTTGAGAGACCTTCTGAAGAAATAATCGATCAATTATTGAAAACTCACCATTTTTTATCCATTATAAAACCAAGGTGGGATCTGATTTGATTTGTGAAATTATCCCTTTTCATAGAGTGGATGAATCAGGAAATCCATTGAATGAGGAAAAATAATAACTAACTGAGATTCCCTCTTCAGAAACACCAGAACACGCTGGATTCAGATCCCTGATGCATGATCGTGAGTGACAACCGTATCAGCCCCCAAATTTTTTTGTATCCCAAACACTGGCTAAAAAGTTTAAGAATCCTTCACCATGATATCGTCACTACTCTTCTCGACCCCCTATCATTAGATATGGACAAACTGTCCATGGAACTTAGAGAATCACACCTTGAGGCCAAATCAAGCTTGGACGAAGAAGCGTCATCTGCCCCCAAAGTCTGTTATACTGAAACCACCTATTGAAGTGGCCTAGAGTCCTTCAACGTATCCACATAAACCTTCCTGGTCACCGAATCATTAGGTATGGGAAACCCAATCTCAGAACATGAAGAATCACACATCATGGTAGAAGCATGCTCGGGCGAAATAGCCTCCTCAATCATTGTTACAAATGGCACGTGCATCTCCACCCCAGCCCCATCCCCAGATCGAAACACCTTCTTATAAAAAGTAATATGGAAACCATTGTGGATATTGAAGCGAAACCCTTGCCTCTAAAATTTATAATATTATATTATAAGGAAATTTGATTTTTTATACCATCGTCTATAATTGTAGAAGTATTTTTAATACTGTGTTATATAAAGGATATTTAAAAAAATAAATATTAATATAAAGACAAAATTATAATCTAAATCGTGGTAATTTATTTAAAATTATTATTGATAAGATAATTACCATAAATTTTGACACAAGGGATATGATATAATTTTTTAATTAATTGAAGAATCAAATAAATGAAATTAAAAATACTAAAATAAATAAAATTTCATAAAATAAATTTCATCCAATAATTAAATGAATTAATATGAAATGATATTGATGAGTTTAAAGATTTTTTTAAGATATTATTTTCATGTTATGTTTAAAAATTCATGTAATGAATAGTGTGAAAATTGACATTAATGATATTTTAAATTAATGAAAAATTTATTTAGTATTATAAAAATCATAAAAATATAAAATATATCCTAATTATTGTGATATGTCTTAAAATATATCAAAAGACTCGATTATTTTTGTAATTTTTTTGTGATCATATTAACACTCAACGTAAATATTTCATGATATCAAAGTACAAATTAAAAAGGGTAATAAAAGGGTTAAAGCTAACATATAAGGATTAAAAATAGTTAAAAAAATATCTAAAATTTATTTAAGGAAATTATTTAGAACCAAATTAATTCAATCTTATAAATTAATATAATTTGATAAACTTTTTATTATAAAATTAATTTATATAAAGTTAATAGTTTGATGATTTCCAGGAGTGCCTCTTCCCATTGTTATAAAAGGTATCCTTTTGTGTATTTTATTCACACTTCATAAAATATTGGATTTGGCCAAAATATTTCCAAATATCTTCACAAAATTTATCTCCTCATACTATTTGACTTAATTTT
Organism: Viscum album; assembly: GCA_963277665.1. NCBI lineage: Eukaryota > Viridiplantae > Streptophyta > Magnoliopsida > Santalales > Viscaceae > Viscum > Viscum album. Next base: position 561,490,666 of record OY728138.1, read on the forward strand.
AGAAGAATGGAAAAAAATTTAGTAATTGTTTTGAACTCAAATGTATATAGCTAATGTAGAGGCAATGTTCATCAACAAACATTGTTGTTTTATTTATTTATCAAAACACTTCGATTATTTTTATTTAATGTTTATCTATTAATTTTAATATACTAAATATACTAATAAATTTTAATATTAAGGGTTCTACCAAAATTCCAACTTACTACAATCAAGAGGGTAATGAACATACAATTCATCTGTCTGACAAATTACCACCTCACAAAATGATTTGGTTTGTATTTCCTTACCCATCCCTCACGGTCGGGAATTATGATTGACAACATGTTTCAATATGGTACTAGTACTCCTCCGTGAAAAATCATCACATTTATGTTAATGGTTTTTATTTAATAAAAGAATGTTATTTGTAAAAGAAATTAAGTAATATTAATGTTGAATATATTTTAATCCCAAAGTATTTATGCATAAAAAATTGAATAAGAGTCAATAAAATAGAAGGATACACAATTATCATACATGAAAACAAACGATGATAGTGATGGTACATGATTGAATGGGAAAATAAAAGATCAGATAATGATTTGAAATGGGTGTGTAGGTGGGGTTGGAGGGAACATGTGTATTGAGATAAATAATGTAATGAATGATAGATAGAACTTTAGGGTTTCAGGATTCTGAATGGACTCTATGGACTTTCATTGATGCATAGGTGAGGACTAGTAGTAATCATGATTGAATTTCATGTGGTATCATTGATAGATAATCATTATCTCAAGAGAAAAATGGACTGGAGGATTCATCAATCTTGAAGTTATTTTTGTTCCCTTAAAAAAATTGATGTATCAATCCCAAAATCATGTTGATGGACATAAAAGAGTACACAATACAACAATTCTCATTTTCAAATACCTTCAATATCTATGAACTATATCATTATCTTTTCATTCAAACCATATATATATATGTATTCCATTTTCATTCCAATCACCATCACATGAGCTCATGAAGGTAGTAACATATGAGATTTAAAGTTTACTTCCGAAAAATAATATCAAGAAATTTAAAATGGATATAGGATTCAGATCAGTGAAGGAGTGGAAATTTCTTCACAATCTATTGAATTAAATGCCTACTCCATATAATCAGACATTATTGATATTTCCCTATCATTTGAATGTCTACCTTCATTAGTAAATGTCATGAGAGTTGGGTTGTGGGGTTTAAGGCTTACATGAATAGAGACCAATCAAGGGTAAGAAGAGCCTTCAGCCACTTCAGAAGACCTAACAACATGGAAATCAATCAAAAAAATATATGATGACATTGAATATTTATATAGAATGAGAATTAATGTCAACATTTTATATAGAATTAGAATCAATATCTTCATTAAATAAAAATTTATTTCTATATTAAAAACAAGTTCATATAGAATAGGCAAACAGAAAATATATCATGTACACAAGAACAAGAAATATAATAATAATAATAATATACATACCTCTGGATAGAAAAAATTCTCTCTACAGAATACAATTCATGACTGTTTTTTTATTGTTGGAATGTGTGTGTTCCATATCTGTAATCATACCATATGAAAATAAATAATTATAATTTTCACTGTTAAGAACATAATGTTTAGAATAAAGAGTCATAAAATACCATATTTTAATGTAGAACATATTATTGGAGGGATAATGTAATTAAATAAATATAATATTAGTGATATGAATCTAAAAATATAAATATTAATATAATTGTTGTCAAAGAAATATATATATTTAGAAACAATTTGGATGAATCTACATCTTGTTTGAACAGAAATCAATTGAAAACTATGCACTACTGAACTGATACAGTAGAAACATATTATATTCCCTCTCATATTTTTTCACTCATGATACATGTTTACATGAATCATAAAACAATGAATTTTCATCAATTTTCAAAATTCTAACAAACTACACAATTCATTATGAATGACCATATCAAGAGGCCTGGAGTATAATTTCCCGGATCATGATATTTTCGTGAAAGGAAACTATTTTTCTACATAATGAATATTCTATTTTAAGAAACATATGTAAAATAATTTATTTTCTAGTTAAGGGGGAACACTCATAATGTATATTATATAACACTTCTATGCTAGAACATCCACAGAGGATCAAAACCATACAATAAAATACCATGAATTTCCATCAGTTTCATAACATCCTAAAATAGTTGAATGGATTAGGATATATGGACTAATAAAATTGTTATTTTCAAAATGAAATAAATTATTTCAATAAATCATTGAATATCCCATGATATACACACACTTGAAGAACGTTAAGGGGTATTCTATTCCATCATTCTAAATTCAAACACACTTGTTTCCTTCTACCAATTTTAGGCTAGTAAAATGACTGACCTGCATTTTAGTACCTATCTGTAATAATAGAATAAGAACCTCTCAGCATATAATCAATAATTTTATACATAAAAATTTCAATTTGGAGGCACAATACATAGACATGGGCAGTTCATGCAAAATATACAGCTTAAACATCACCTAAAATTCACCACGGGTTGCAACCAAAAGGAAAATTGAAGCTATAATGACCTGATGTTAGGATTATATGGAATATAATGAGACTAGAATGTCCAATTTTCATGGGATATGAATATCTGAACTCTAAAACCATTGGATCAAGAATTTGTATGATATATGTTTTGTACCTATAACTAGTTTTATCCAAAAAATAGAAACTAAATAAAATAAAATATAAAATATTTTTAACATCTCATGATTCTTATTTCCAGTGTTTTTTTAAATTAAAGGTGAAACATTTTCCAAAAGAAAACACAGACCTATATATGATAAAAAATCATTATAACATCTTATATCATAATGATGCCTCATAAAAGAAGTCCAAGGAGATCATTATTTCATACCTGGAATAATAATGTAATAAAGGCCAAAATCTAGGAGTTTATATTAGCTTTTTTATTTATATATGTAAATATTGTAAGAAATAGGTTCTTATTCTTGTGGTAATGGTTCTTCTTTTTCTTTTTCATTCAGTGTTTTTGAGAAAATAAGATAAATAGGGGAAAATCCCAAATTTTGTGTGTACACACTGTGTAATTTTCCACATGAAGTGTACTTTGGCATTGTGGGAAGAGTACACAAGGCGTGTAGGACATTCGGTGATGAAGGGTGTAAAAACTGACTACACACCACATACTTAGTCATTACACTCCATGTAATCAGTCGGCATGTGAACAGTATGGCGGTGGAAGTAGCCTCCAGCTAAGCAACAGCACACACCGTGTATTCCGAAATACTCTTCGTTTACTCATGTCGGCAAGTGAAAAGTTCGGCATTGAAAATTAGTCTCTATAGGAACCATTAAATGATGAAAGTACACTCCGTGTACATGATAGTATATGTCGTGCCGTTTTTTTCACTTAAAACGGGCAGAATCATCCTCTTTGGATAGAGGAAGATTAGAACACCGCAGGAGCTGGGGAGAGGAGGCCGGATCTTGGGAGAGCCTCCGACAACACACTAGGAATCATATTCTTCCGTAGTAAATCTTGTTAGAACCGCACGGGTAAGAGCTTCCTTCTCCTTGAGCCGTTCATACAAAATTTTTACGGAGGGGATGTTGTTTGAGGTTGAATATTTAGTTGTTTATATCATTTCTTCATCATTCTTGTGCATTTCGGGAGGCATAGTTCACATATATCAATTAGTGAAGATCGTGGTTGGTGGTATGGTGTTTATTTCCAACTATTGAGTTGTTTTTGTGTATCTTTGTGCTACGTTCCCATGGTTAGGGTGTTGTTTGGATGAGGCCTTTTCTGAAAGGATATCTTGAATTTCTTAGATAACCTAATGATAAGTTTTAACTATTGTTTGGGATCGCTACTTGGATCCAGGACCACCCCAGGGGTGTGTTCCTCTATTTAGCTGTTTGGCTAGGATACCCGAGGGTATGCCTTGATTCACCCTGATTTAATTTTCTTGAGTGAAAATGTATATAATTTCTTACTTATGTGTTGGGCTCTGCTCGGTTACTTTTTTTTCCTGAGGGAAAGTGTTCTGTTTAGCCTGATGGAAAGTGATTGTTTATCCTGAGGGAAATTTTTCATATGCCCGAGGGTAGTTGCTTTCATGCCCGAGGGCATTATCTCGTATGCCTGAGGGAAATATTTGTTATGCCTGAGGGAAATCGCCAGATGGAGTGATTCTGATTAGCCTTAGGGCGTGGTTCTATTTTCTTGAGGTCATGATTCTGACTACCTGAGGGTAAGGTTTGGCTGGTCTTAGGACACTGTTCATTTCACATATTCACTACGATGATTTCAATTTTTTACCTACCTCGCCAAAGCACAAGCATGGAGGTGATATGTAATAAATAAAATACCTATGAAACTAGTAGTGATAGTTACTTTTGTGTACCTACTAGTTTACTGCAATTACTTTTTCACACTACTATTGCATAATTAATTCCCTAACTGTTGGGCACGGGCCTTTGGTGGGTGACTACTGGGATTTATTTCTCACACCAGTTTTGGGTTATGTCTTCGACCCAAACCGACTATATTTTTGCAGGATTCGACAAGGGAAAGTGTCCATATACAAGTACATGATTGTAGCAGAGGAGTAGGAGAGCATGGGACCGAGCTTAGGCTTGTGATGCTGCAGCATTCTATTTACTCTACTTTGTTTTTTATGGTTGTACCTTGTAATTTGAGTTGTATTGTATTGTATTGTATTGCAGTGTATACTGTTCTGACTCCATTCATAGAATAGTGACATGGAAATTTTTTATAAATATATGACTGTTGGTTCTCATTTACATCTGATGTCCATTCAAGTTGTATATTGTTTACTGCTTCCGCTTTAGTATATTAATTATTTTTCTTCCGATGAGCTATAGTTTGAAAAATGAGGGAATTGTTTCCCCACTATCAGACATGGGCCCTCACTGCTAGTTGGCAGCCTCTGGTGTTTCGGGGAATGTGCTTGAGGTCATGTGACCAACCGGGTTCGGGGCACCCGTTGAGTGGGACCCGGGTCCGGGACGTTACAAAGTGGTATTCGATGGGTTTCTTTTTCATTGACATACTATATGGAGCCTTATTCAGGGATAGTATAGAAAGGGTAGTTGTTAATAAGTTGTTCCCATGAGTAGCTAACCCCTGTATAGGGAAAACTAATCTACCTCATTTATTTCAATTTTTCTGATTCTGAAATTTTGAGAGTTGACTTGATTTTCACCATTGGGTGAAGCTATTGTGATTGTGTTGTTTATATGTTATACATGGGTTCTATTCAGTTGACAGCCAATGAGATGAGGTTGTTACATTTCATGCATCATTTAGGTACATGCTAGAAATCATATTTCTTGCATTCTTCCAAGCCAACTAGGTGGATTAGAAAATGCATGTTGTTGTGATACTTGTTGTGCTAGAAAATCATGTTGTTGTGATAGCTTCTTTGAAAAATAACTACTATTTAATAGTGTATTTTTATTTTATGTTTTTATAGAATGAACACCAAACATTGGTTCTGGAAGAGTATAAGCCCTCGATGAATAGAATTTGGTGGATCATCCACGTGTTTTTTTGGTATAACATGTCTAATATCCCAAGCTTTGATTCGCAGAGTTTATGTGCCCTCATAGGTCGGAATTTGGAACTTATGTGTTGTTTCAATGTTTTTTTGGGTTTTAGAGTAGTTTCTGAGGCTTACTGTCTAGAAAACGCAGGATACACACTGTGTAGTTCCTTGGACACACGACCGTGTGTTCTTCTATTCGAGAAAAAATGAAAAAAAATTAAGTACATGACGTGTACCCTCATTGCATGCCATGTAGTCTCTTCCCATGTCATAGGACATGTGGGTGGGGACACGGGGTAGGTAATGGATTGGAGGAACAATGGGTGTACCGATTTTACATGCCATGTAGTGATGACCCAGTGTCTGCCCATGGGTTAGTTTTATCAATCCTAGTACACATTGTGTCCGCTTGGAACACGTCGTGTAGTGAGACCTGGGTACACATGTCATATGACAAACAACAGGGGCCTGTAAAATTTTGTCAAGTACACGTCTTGTTCCTCTGGGAAACACCGTGTAGTTTTGTTTTGGGAGAGCCGTGTGGCTTAGCCATGTATAAGGACTCAGGAAAGGAAATAGGATTCAAGTACATGTTATGTACTCATAAGACACACCATGTGTTTGGGGTGTTACATGGCCAGTTTAAGCTGGAGTTCACGCCCATGTGGATGGATTGTAAGAACACTCCATGTAGTATTTATACAGGCCGTGTAGTCATGTTTTGTAAATCTTGAATTTTTTTTTCACATGTTCCCTTCTTACAATCCATGTTTCCAATCCTTGATGACCTTAATCTAAGGTGTTTGTTGACCATGTAGGGTCATGCTACCAAGACGACCACCAGTTGTTTTCTAGGAAAGAAATGATGATTTTACTCATGAGATGGTGGGACATGGGCAACCAGTTGATCATCCAGCAGTGCTAGATGTTGCGCCAGCCGTTATACAATACATAGGTGTGCAGCTATATTTCTGTGAAGGCATCATGTAGTTCATGCATACCTTCCAAGGATAACCTCATGCCACCACATCTATGGCAGAGCTGACTCATATCATTCAGAAGAAGTATATACTTACGTATTCAGGGGATGACCAACCACAGGCTACAGAGTCTTGGCTGGATTCGATGCCGATGATATTCAAGCATCTGGATACGCCTCCTGGGAGAAGGGTTAAGCTCGCTACATACATGCTGCATGATTCTTCCAAGAGGTGGGGGAATGTTACCACCCAGTATGAGCATCACCAAGACATGGCATGGGAATATTTTTAGGCATCCTTCTATGACATCATCTTCCCCGAGACGATGTGGGATGATCGAGCTAGATAGGTCATGAATCTATATCAGGTCTCCATGTCAGTGATGGATTATTCTGCTCACTTCACTGATCTTCAATGATTCGCACCCGTTCTTGTGGGTGATGAGGCGTTTAGGGCTAGATGCTTTGAGGATGGTCTTCAGAGTGACATCCGAGAACTAGTGAACATTTTCAGGTTGCCTACCATGCATGCTATTATAAACTAGGCACTGATCATAGAGAGATATATACGGGAATCTAGTGGTGTGGGTCATGCGGTTTGAGACCAGTGTCATGTACTATTTTGACTGGCAAGAGGAAGAGGTAGATGAGTTTCTCTCATGGTGGCATTACTAGTCAACAGAATTCTTTAGGTGGCCAGGTTATTTTCTACCAGTGTGATGGAGAGGGGAATAAGAGACCTCATTGCCCCATGACCCAGTGGAGTGCCGATAATACGTTAAGATGTGTCATCTGCAACGCTTTTTCAGGGCGTTCCTACCAGCAACTAGTGAGAGGGGTTCTGTGAAGACTCCGTGTGCAGGAGAAGGACTAGCAGTTTCATTCCAGTCGGGGAATTGAGGTGTGTCAACGCGTGAATGCAGAGATGGTGGTCATGGAAATGGTATCTAGAAACAATGATCTCAGAGATAGTAGGGAGGGTCAGCTTAGGGTATCCAGGCTGTGTAGTAGGGATACGATGCTAGGCAGGTATATGTAGTTCAACAGACCCAACAGGTGCAGGATCCCAGACCTTCAACTTTCAAGGGTTCTATTATATTAGCTTCTATGTTTTCATCAGTAATTTTTTGTATGGGTGCCACACATAGATTTATATCTGTGTCCATTATGGAGAGCCTTGGGCCCTGTGTTTCTTCTTCTTCCTAATGTTATGATGATGGAAAATCCGTTGGGAACTAGAACAACTAGTGTGCGTCAGGGCAGAGAGTTCCCCCTAGAGGTTGGTGGGTGTCACTTTATATGGGCTTTTTATGTCTTGGAGATGATGAGATATGATTTCATTTATGGGATGGACTGGTTGGTACCTTTCTGAGACTTTTTGGATTGTTATTGTCTGAGGGTGAGTTTCAAGTCACCAGATGGCAGAGAGTTTCTATACAACGAAGAATGGGATGTCCTAGCGAGCTGAGCTAGACCTGAGCATCGTGGACGAGGTGGAGTGATATCAGATATTGCAAGTTTATATCTAGATGATCAGGAGACTTTTTAGAAGGATTTCCCTCCTGTAGTTTATCATTTCACGGATGTCTTCCTGGATAACTTTTCAGGTCTTCCTCTAGAGCAATAGGTAGAATTCTTTATTGAGAATGTTCTAGGAGCAGCACCGATGTCCATTCCTCCTTATAGGGTGGCCACAACTAAGATATAGGAGCACAAAAGGCAGTTAGAGGAGTTGAAGTCAAAGGGATTCATCCAACACAGTACATCTCTTTGGGGTTCGCCTGTCCTTTTTATGAAGAAGGTGAATGATACCCTTAGACTCAATGTGGATTATCGGAAGTTGAACCAATTGACAGTAAATAACTGGTAACCCTTACCAAGGATATATGATCTCTATGATCAACTTTGAGAATAATGAGTGTTCTCAAAAATTGTATTGTGATTCGGATATCATCAGTTACATGTTAGGCCATCAGATATACCTCTTATAGCTTTTCGGGGAATATATGGTACATACGAGTACTTGGTTATGTCGTTCAGACTCACGAACACATCAACGGTTTTCATGGACCTGATGAATCATGTGTTATATCCATATCTAGATTCTTTTGTGGTAGTCTTCATGGACGACATCTTGGTGTACTCTTACACTCGACACGACCATGCTACCCATCTTGAGATCGTTTTGTGTACACTGAGAGGGAATAAGTTACATGATAGGCTGTCGAAGTGTTACATTTGGATGGACCAGATTCATATCCTGATTCATATTATCTCAGAGGAAGGAGTTACAGTAGACCCAGAGAAGGTGAGAGTGGTAGTTTCCTAAGAGAATCCTAAGAAAGTGTTTGAGATACGATGTTTCTTGGGGATGGATGGTTACTAGAGGCTTTTTATACAGTAATTCTCTAACTTAGCATCATTGTTGATGGGTTTGATGAAGAAGGGTGTGATGATTGTTTGGCCAGAATCGTGTGAGACAGCCTTTCTGGAGCGAAAGGATAGGTTGACATCAGCACAAATCCTAATACTTTCAGAGAAAGAGAAGACCGATACAGTTTACTATGACGAATCAGGTATTGGTTTAGGTGCAGTCTTGATGTAGGGTGATCGAGTTGTTGAATAAGGTTCTCATTAGTCGAGGCCACATGAGAGAAATTACCTGACGCATGACCTAGAGTTGGCTGTATTTGTTCATGTGTTGTGATGTTTGAGACATTACCTCTTAGGAGAGGATTTTGTGGTTTCCACCGAACTCAAAAATATCAAATACATCTTTACCCAGCATGACCTGAATCTGAGATAGCGAAGGTGGGTCAAATACCATCAGTCCTTCAACATTGAGCTTGTTTATACTCTTGGTAAGGGAAATGCAGTAGCTGATGCACTGAGTAGGAAGACTCAGACACATGTTGTGCAGGAGGCCGGTGGTGAGTGGTAGCTTATGTATTTGTTCACTGAGATTCATTTAGAGGTGCATCATAGTCCGGGGAAAACGTATCATTCATCCTTAGCTATAAATTCTACCCTCTTGGATAGAGTGAGGATGAGACCACTATCAGATTCAGAAGGCCTAGTTCTATGAGAGTCTGTGGTAGGTGAGGAACCTCCTCATGGATGGACAATAGGTTATGATTAGGGACTGTGTTTCCATGAATGAGTGTGGGTTCCAGAGGATATACACGAGGAGCTGATGCAAGAGTTTCATGCTTCAGCTTGGTCAGTTCATCCTGTAGTTTCCAAAATGTATCGTTACTTGAAAAATCAGTATTCGTGGTTGGGTATGAAGAGAGAAGTATCGAGTTTTGTTATGAGATGTTCCACATATCAGCAGGTTATGGCGGAGCATCAGAGGTCAGCCAAACTGTTATAGAAGTTACCCATCCCGAAGTGTAAAAGGGATGATGTTGTGAGGAACATCGTGTCCGGGTTGCCGAGGTCACTTTGAGGTAGTGATGTTGTGTGGGTTGTTGTGGACAGACTTACAAAGGTAGCTCACTTTTTGCAGATCAAGGAGACCTTAGGCGTTGACAAGCTCAAGAAGCTATATATCAGAGAGATTTTACATCTTCATGGGGTCCCTCATTATATAGTTTCAGATAGGGATGCCAGTTTTACGTCTCGTTTCCTGTAGCGTGTTTAGAGGTCACATGGTACACAGGTGCTTCTGAGCACAACTTACCACCCTCAGACTGAGGGTCAGTCAAAGCGTACGATACAGGTTCTAGAGGACATGCTACGTGCTTTCATCCTAGACTTTTGGGGCTATTTAGAGAATCACATACCCCTAGTCGAGGTTTCCATCAATAATAGTTTTCATGAAAATATTGAGATGGAACCTTACGAGGCGTTATATGGTAGATCATGCCGATCACCGTTGTGCTGGATGGTGGTAGGTGATGCAGATTTACTGGGACCGCGTCTTATGTAGGAGACTTCTAAGAAGGTCTAGTTGATTCAAAAGCAGATGACTACTGCATAGTCTCATTAGAAATCTTATGCAGATCACTGGAGATGACTCTTGGAGTTTGAGGTCAAGGATTTGGTTTTCTTGCGGGTGTCACTGAAGTGGGGACAAAGGCGGATCAAGAGACGGGGAAAAAATTCTCCGGGAATGTGGGGTCATTTGAGATTCTAGAGAGAGTCGGGTCAGTTTCCTACCTGTTGCAGTTAACACTGCAGTACTGGGCCATGCATGACGTATTCCATGTATCTCATCTACACCTCTATCATTCTGACCCATCTCACGTTTATCATCCCGAGGAGTGTGAGCTTCAGGTCGATGCATCATTTGAGGATAATCTGATTCATATTGTTGATAAGAGCACATAGGTTTTCTTAGGCCAGTCAGTTCCTCTCATTCGGGTGGTATGAAAGAATGTATGAGTGCAAAATGAAACCTGGGAGTGGGAGACCGACGTACGTGCTCAGTGGCTAGAGTTGTTCATAGCTGTATCCTCACCACCCTTGGAAGGGAAATTCAGGGATGAATGACTTTAAGGGGTGATGTTTGTACGAACCTAGTACTTAATCTTGAGGTACGGGTTATTCTTTTATTTTTTCCTTATGTATCTTTGTGAAAATAAGGAAAATATAGAAAATCCAAATCTTTGTGGGTACACGCTGTGTACTTTTCAACATGTCGTGTACTTTGGTCGTGTGGGAAGAGTACACATGGCGTGTAGGACTGCCGACAATGATGGGTGTATGAAACTTACTACATGTCGTGTACTTAGTATTCACACGTTGAGTAATCAGTCGGAATGTAAAATGTAAGGTAGTGTAGTCAACCGCTAGGTGAGTGACAACACACACTGTGTACTCATGTTGGCAAGTGAACAGTTCGGTGGTGAAATGTAGATGCTAGAGGAATAGTTAAATGATGAATGTACATGTTGTGTACTTGAGAGTACATGTCGTATAGTTGTTTTTCGATAAATAGAGGTATTAGCCTCGACTTTGGACAGAGGAAGCTTAGAATGCCAAAGGATCTCAGGAGAGGAGGCCGGATCATGGGAGAGCCTCCAACCTCACACTGGGAATCGGATTCTTCCATAGTCGATCTCGTTGGAACTACGGAGGTGAGAGCTTCCTTCCCATTGGGCCATTCTAACCAATTATTTATTGTGGGTTAGTTATTTGAGGTTGAATGTGTGGCTTTTTATCTCAGATCTACACCATTCTTGTGCGTTTCGGGAGGCATCGTTGGCATATATCGATCAGTGAAGATCCAGGTAGGTGGTCTGGTGTTTATATCCATCTGTTGAGTTGATTTTGTGTACCGTTATGCTACGTGCTCATAGTTGGGGTGTCTTTTGGATGAGGCATATTCTGAAAGGATATCTAGAATTGTAAAGATAACCTAATGATAAGTTTAAACTGCTCTTTGGGATCACATCTTGGATCTAGGACCACCCTTGGGGTGCGTTTTTCTATTTAGCCATTTTTCCAGGATACCCGAGGATATGTTGTGATTTAGCATTCTTGGGTTTTCTGGAGTGAAAATGTATATAATTACTTTCTTATTTGTTGATCTCGGCCAGGTTACATGTTTATCTAGACGTCAAGTGTTCTGTTTATCCTGAGGGAATGTTCTTTTTTAGCCTAAGGGTAATGTTTCATATGCTTGAGGGCAGTTGCTTTCATGACTGAGGGAATTATCTTGTACGTATGAGGAAATATTCGTTATTCCTGAGGGAAATCGCCTGAGGGCATGAATCTGATTTACCTGAGGGCATGGTTTTTTTATCCTGAGGGCCAGATTCTAACTACCTGAGGGTAAGGTTTTGCATGTCTGAGGACACTGTTAATTTCGTATATTCACTATGATGATTTTCGACGTTGTACCTCCAAATCTGATGCACAAGCTTGGAGATGATAAGTAATAAATAAAATGGCAATGAAACTGGTAGTGATAGTTAATTTTGAGTACATACTAGTTTACTGCATTTACTTTTGCACACTGCTGTTGCATATTTTTTTTGACTAACAGTTGGGCATGAGCCTTTTGTGGGTGCTTACTGGGATTTATTTCTCACACCCTCTTTGGGTTATGTCATAGTCCCAAATAGACTCTATTGTTGTAGCTACCGACAGTATGAAATTCCCTATACCGATACATGATTGTAACAGAGGAGTAGGAGATCATGGGACTGAGATTAGGATAGCAATGCTGGTGCATTATATTTACTCTTCATTGTTTTGTTTAGCTGTACCATTTACATTGTATTGTATTATATTGTATTGTTGTGTTTCCTATAATGACTTCTTTCAAAGAATAATGACATGGTGCATATATATATATATATGACTACTTGTTCCCGTTTACATCATATGTCCATTCCAGTTATATATTGTTTACTACTTCCATTTTTGTATGTTATTTATTTTTCTTCCACTTCACTACAAGTTGAAAAATGAGGGAATAATTTCCCCACTATCAGACCTGGGCCCTCACTGCTAGTCGACAGCCTCGGGCGTTTTGGAAAATTTGCTTGGGGTCATGTGAGCAACCGGGTTTAGGGCACCCGTTGAGTGCCACTCAAATCTGGGACGTTACAAATATTGAGTTCTATTAAACAACAAAGAGAATAGTTACCATTAAAATAATATAAAACTAATGAAAAAAAAAGAAGAGCTTCAGTTTCAAGATTAAAAAACCTCTCGCATTGACTCATGGTGAACAACAATTAAAATCTTCACAATAATGGATCGAGAGAAGGAATGGAAGATGAGATATGTCATTATAATGCAAGAAGAAGTGTGAATTTACATGTCATGTAGGAGGAAGAAAATATTTTAAAAATATGATTCCACCAATGAACTTGAAAACTCATAAATAATGATCATTAGTATTGCATGATAGCTATTATTGTTTTTCATAAATATATTAATAAAAATGTTAGAACAACCCCTCAAATGAATACTGTCAGACCAAAATAGAAATCCGAATACATATTCATCAGAGAGACTAAAAAGTATTTTGAAAAAAAAATCCTTCCAAATAAACCAATTTTAATGAATATCAATATAGAGAACCTAAATGAAATTAAAATAATTTTCAAAGAATAACCTAAAACGTACCACAGTTGATGTTAATCAATGGGTATTTCCTGCAAAAGATGCATCTTAATCATCACTTAAAATTTTACATGGGTCCCAAATGAAGAGAGAATGGAAGCTGAAATTCCATTTTGATTGGATAACAAGGCACCTGAGGAGATTTTCATTTCCAATCTCCTAGGGTTACACATATAAACACTCTCATAAATTTAGATCAATTATTATGATAATACATGTTTTTTACCAATAATTAGTTTGATCCAATAATAAAAACTGAATAAAATATGATAAAAATCATTAAAACATCTTTTGTTTAAGAATTCATGAATTTTTTTAAAATGATAAGTGAATCATTTTCCAAAACCAAATACAGAATAATATATGAGAAATGAATAATTATTTCATCCTATAACATAATTATGCATCGTCTAAGAAGTCAAGGCTGATCATCAATCCATACCTATCTTAATAAATTCATAAATTTCAAAATCTAGGAGCTTTATATCAGCTTCATTATTTATAGATGTGAAAATGAATTTCTATCTAAAAAACAAAGACAACAGTTAAAAAATAAAACTATAAAACTAATTAGAAAATAAGAGTTTCATTATTGATAGTCATCCCCGTTGCATGATCGCTGTAAAATTATTTTGAGAAATATTCTAAAAAAATCGCACAGAAACTCTTCAAATGAATATAGTCAAATGAAAATAGAAATATGAATATATATTCATCATAGATACTCAAAATAATTTGATACAAATCATTCCAAATAAACAAATTGTAATAATTATCAATGTGCAGAACCTCAAATAAATTAATAAATGTTACAAGGCATAACCTCAAACTTAGAATAGTTTATGATTCTAGGGGGTATTCCATTCTAAATCTATAGCTTGAACATCACCTGAAATTCCTCATGGGTCGCAAATGAATGGAAAATGGAAGCCAAAATGCATTTATGTTGGGATACCAGGGCATCTGATGAGATTAGCATGTCCAGTCTCCCAAGGATATGCATATCATAACTCTAAAACCATTAGGTCAAGCATTGTTATGATACATGATTTTTTACATGTAACTAGTTTGACCTATAAATATAAACTGAATAAAATATGATAAATAAAACATTATCACATCTTAGGTTTATGAATTCCTATCGTTTTTGAAACTTAATGGTGAAACATTATCCAAAACCAAACACAGAACAATAAGTGAGAAAAAAAATTTATAACAGCCTATAACATAATGATTCCACATCCAAGAAGTCAAGACACATCACCAATTCATACCGTAATTAATAAAGTCATAAAGGACAAAATGTATGATCTTCATATCAACTTCTTCATTTATAGATGTGAAATTGATGTTCTGTTAAACAATAAAGAAAATACTAAAAATAAGAAAAATATAAAACTAAATAAAATTGAAACATTCTAGATTCATCAATACACACCTACGAATTTAGTTCACGGTAAAAAAAAAATATAGAATCATCACAACAATGGATCGAGAGAAGGATGAGATGATGAAATATGTCATTATAATGCATGAATAATTTTAAATTGACACATTTCATATATGAAGAAGAAAAAATGAATAAAATAGGTTTCAATAAATGAAATTGAAAATTCATTACCGTTGATCATCCCTATTATAGTATCGCGGTAAAATCATTTTTAGAATCATACTAAGAAAATTGGCAGACAAACCCCTAAAATGAATACAATCCAAATGGAGACAACCTTAATGCCACAAAAAATTTATATTTTCATAATTGAAATGAATATAAAAACATAAGAGTCTTCAATTGTTGAACAATCATAAATCATAATGAAACAATTTATGGTTCCATGAATTCCTCATAAAATCAATGTTTTATGGGTCACTAAACCAAAGAAAATAGGATTTATTTCAATTTTTTGGATTTTTTAATTTTTGAATATTTATAACATAAAAAATCTGATTTAATGATCAAGGTGAGACATATTGCATTTTTTCTAAACCTAGAGAAGAAATAGTTGTTTCAGGATATGAATGGATATTCAAAGTATAGAATTTACCAAAACTAACATGCACAAGTCAATTGACAGGCAAACATGCGCATAAATGGGGACATAGGGTCATGAATCTATATGAATGAAAAATCCATCATGTGAAACGTTTAAAAAATGTTCATGAACATAGAAGTTGTTGATAAATATCAAAAAATTGACATAGGGAAACAATGGAATAAGAAATATATAATTTTCATTGAAATGAATATAATTTTTTTGAATCGATCAAAAAAATTGGTAACCATAAAAACTAGGTCCTTAGATATGCATTTATCTTCCACTTCATCATCTTCATCACTATCATATAGATATCAAATGTGATATTTGAGAAATATTTACATTGAATCATTGAAAGGAAAACAATAACAAACAGAAACATGTGAGTCATGAATGTCTATGAATGAGAAAATCATTCATGTGAAACCATGAAAATCTGTTCAGGTGCATAGAAGTGGTAAAGAGATAACTAATAGTTGATACAAGGAAATAATAACACAATAAAGATATAATATGGATTCAAATGTATATAATTTTTTTTAATCGATGATAACTATAGGTAACCTGCACAACCGGGGATTGAGATCCACACTGACCTTAATCTTCCACATCATCAACATAGTCATATAGATATCTGATGTGATATTTGAAACATTTGGCTTTTGAATCAATGAAAATAAAAATACATAGAAAATAACATGAAATGTTGTTAAAATCCTAGTTTAATATTATCTTAACAAAAAACAACATCCATGAAATGATTTTTAATGTTATACTAGTTTACAAATTTACATGTTTTAAAATACAAAAATTTAAATAGCACAGTTCGATTCTCTTATAAAAAATGTGATAGAATCATGGTATGTTTAACTAGATAAATTAGTGATACTACCATTCACATAGATACTAATATACTATTCATTATAAAGGGTAATAAATTTGTCTATTTTTATCCCTAAAATGATAAGAAACCTCATCACATCTATTTTTCTATTTTTTTAGAGATATATTTGGAAGTGGGATGCAATGAAATTCGTCTGCATTTTGCTAATACATAATGCCACAAAAAATCTATATGTGAATTATTGAAATTAATAAGAATACATTAATGTATCATATATTTGAACATATAGTTCCTCATAAAATAGTTTTTTACGGGTCAGTAAACCCAAAAAAATTAGATTCATTTTCATTTTATGGATTTTCAATCCAGGATAATCTATAACATAGACATAAAAGAAGTTGCATGATATGAAAGGATGTTCAATGTATTTAATTTACAATGACTAACCTTCACAACTCCATTTTCCACCTATGATGCGCATATTTGGGGAAATTTAGTCATGAATGTATATGATTGAAACATCCTTCATTTAAAACACTATAAAACTGGTCATGATCATAGAATCATTAAAGTTATAGATCATAGTTCAAACAAGGAAACATTGACAATAAAAAGATATTATTTGGATTGAAATATAAATAAAAATATTTCAATCCATAGAAACAAAAGATAACTTGAAATACCAGGGTTTGAGATCTTCCATGCTAATATTCGTTATCTTCATCAATTCCATAGCTACAAATTTTTGAGCCAATATGAGTATAATTATTTATCAAAATTTCACTCTTTTTTTCAAGAAATGTTTGAAAGATTAAATAGCCTAACTAAGTTCGAAGAGTCTCATTCATCTTATTTGATGAATATTTTAATGATATGGATGAAAAATGTCGCATTCACCATGTTTACACATAGTTTTGAAATTTGGAAACACATACCATAGTGGATGGAAATGGATAATGGAATTCGGTTCATGGAAATCAGAAAAAGCATAGCCCAGAAAACTAAAATATTAGGGAGACCAAGTAAGAATAGGTGTAAGGGGAGTAGGGTGTAGATCATGCTGAGGGATAACGATGTAGATCAGGTAGATTCAACAATACATGCATCGGTGTAGGTAGAGGTGAAGGAGCCAAAGGTAGAGAAACTTTATGAAAAGGATTTGGAGGTGGAGCACCGAAGGAAAATGATCTGAAGGAATAGTTGTTGGAGTCTCATCAACCGGTGGTGGATGAACTTGATGCAGAGCAGATGGAGGTAGGGGAGCCAGACACTGAGCATACGGAGGAGGAGAATGTGAAGACAAAGAAGGAAGAGGATATTCTAGTAGATGAGGGACCAAAATAGGAAACCCTTTTAGTAATATAGTGGTTCTCTACAGGAAGTATTTTAGGATTGGAGGAAAACGGGAGTGGTAAGATGGAGGTGGTGGTATGCAAAAAAAGTGATCTTGAATCTGGGTCTAGGGTTATGCATATGTCAGAAACAAAAAGGGAGTGGTAATACACTGGTGTGAGCAGATAGCAGAGGGGTTAATGGTAATTGGATACAAGATTTTAGTGACTTGGTGTATTGGGGAGGTGAAACATAAGCAGTGATACACACATGATTAGAATATATAATATTTATAGGATAATTATTATATACTTATGATTCAGTAATTATTGTATAAAAAATATATTTACTCATTAAATTTTGTGCAAATACAATAAAATTGTTTGGTGATGTATGGAGTACCACCTCTGCAAATTGATGTGATTCGTTTACACTCAACATAGAAAATATTAATGATATGTTTTGTAAAATTATATTATATTTAAGAAAAAATAATTTTACTATATTTATATTATATATATACAGATATTCCAATTATAGTATTTTATTCAATACAACATGAAATGGAAGTAGTGTTCATGCATAATAGCCTACCATCTCCATGAATATTTTATTTAATTTCCTATTTCTCTATTTTATAAATAAACATAAACATATATATACCTATTTATAATTATTAAATTTCATATTTTTATCATTTTTATCATTCTTACAATAATGAAATCATAATCTATGTGTGAGGATCAGGAAAAAAAATTCAAAATATATAAAAGAAACAAAGCTGTTGTTATCGAGAATATAAAATAACAATAAAATTATTAATAAGTTAGTGATATAAATTCATAAGATCATCATATGTGATATTATATATGTGAATATTTTACTTTAATAGTTATATAATAAAATTAAAATATTTATATAAGAGGTTTTCATGTGTATGATGAGTGTCAAGACATAAGTTAATGGATTTCCATCTCACATTTATTGTTCATGAGATTCAAGCCATGTTAACCACATATATCTTATATGTTGTGTATATATTTCACATGAGTTTTTTTATGACTATTATCATTCTTATTATGGTATTTAAATACCGTTTTTATTTTCATTCTTTTATAGTGAGTTTAATTTGAATAAGAAAAGTGTGGTAAGAGGATTTCATGTCATGCTTTTATAGCTCCAAGTATTATTCAATATTCACTTCTCATTTATTTTGTGTGGTGTATATACTACCCATGAATTTATTAAATAATCCTTATCTGTAAATGTATAGGTATTTTCATATCTATTTGATGATCTCTCAGTCATTGGGTTTATAGTTCAAATATTTCCAAATCTATAATGTAATTTTTGTCTTAATTAATCCTTCATTGTGACAGATGTTATGTTATGAACCTGTATTCTTTTATAAGGTGTGTATAATACCCTTTGACATGTTTTATCCTGAATACTATTTTTTCATGATATTTTAATCACCATTAATAAATTTTATTCTCTATTTTTTAAAAAAATCAGTGTTCCTTCAAAACCAAATATTAAAAAAAATGTTTTAAAAATAATTCAAATCATTTTATAAGAATTTTTAGTATTAATTATTTAAAAGTTATATAAAATGATTTCAAATACTCCTTTATTAGTTTTCATGGAAAATGGGTTTCTAAATTATTATGATCTCCAATATATGTTTTCTAATGATAAAGGATATTCTCCTCAATAATTATTTCAAATGATCCTTTAAAATAATATTTCATCTAATAAATTGATATTTGATGTTACTTATGTTTTACAAGGGATATTATCCAATGATATAATTATTTTTCACTCTATAAATAGGTTATGATCAATTTCCATTATTTAATTTATGTTAACATTTTTATCAAACATGTTTCTTTTAATGGGTATTGATATGATTAATGTTCCTATAGAACATATATGTATGGTATTTTTTAAGTGATGGTTGAACATATATAACCATCTAATTTATTCGGTGAAGATTTATTTCACATAAGATAATGATAGAAGAAAGTTTACAGGCTCCATCCAATATGGAATATGGGGAATCCCGATCTAGTATAGGTAGATAGGGAAACACGATGTTCTATGGGAAGGTGGGGAAGCTCTGTACCATACAATTAAATGACTATGACGGGTGGTGGTGGTATGTCCTTCCCAATAGTTGTGGTCCCCACGAAGTTACCTATTTTTTTTCAATGATACATGACTTATAAGGTTATAAGGAATGATATTACATGGTATTGTGTCTTACAAAAATTGTAGGTCTTAAACCATTGTTAAACATTCATAGCTCATGTTCTTTGATTATCTTAGGATTCTTTTCTTATGAACTATCTATATTTTTCCATTACACAGGTATATGATCTTTGATATGCAAGGTATGATATTAAGATGTGATGTTCATGTTTTCATACACCTATTCTCATTTAATTCTTATGTATCATCCATGGTTACCCTTACTGGGTATATGATATCAACTATTTTTTTTCATTACTCAAGTTATAAAGATTGATTTTAAGGAGTAATAAAGGGGAATATATTTATGAAACATATTGAATATCATTATGCAAATTAGAATAATGCGTTCCATATTTCGAAATGTACTAATCTAGTATGTTCCCCAGACATGTAAATTTTTAATTTGTTGAATATTTATATATAAACATGTAATATACTTATTTGGAATGATGGGTTAGTTATAGTTTGTACCATATTAGCAGGTTAGTTATCCTTTTTAAAATAGTATTAGAAACCTATAGTCAGATCCCTAGAGATATTTCTAAGGATACATCTAGGGATTTTACTAAGTATATTTTTAATTAAAGGTTAAAATCCTTTAGTTTTCTTAATAATAGTTAATAACCTAGTATGGAACCTATGGTGTCATATATTGAAACATTATAAGTAATTTTTTCGAGATTATGTGGTTTTACCACTATGATTACTATTGAAGAAATTATTCTTCTTTATTCAATGGATTGGTCCAGAAGGAATCATGTTATCACTGAATCAAATGAAAAATTTAGTGACTATGAGAAACTAAATTAGAGGATGAATAAAAATAAATATATTATGATTATGCCTCATTAGTAACCAAGATATATTACTAAAAACCTAAATCTCAATATGATTTTGAAAATAATGAATAAGAGGAAGATGGGATTTTATGAATGTTCTTGTGGTTATGAACATAGAGTAAAGAATATTCTGCATCCCATATTATATAGGTTGGGAAGAAGATCTTGGAAGATTTCCTCCAATGGAGGGGAACATGTTATCGATGTGGAAAAGATGGTCATAGAGTGAAAACATTTCAAGGATATAAATTTCTTATCAATGAGGATCATAGAAATTATCCAACTCAATTTCATAAAACAATAATTTACTTCTTGACAATGGGAGGATCATTTACATTACTAACATTGCAGAGGATGCATTAATTCATTTATTCCTTTGGATTCAAGAATTATGAGTTATAAAATATATAACAATTTTACAATATATGTTTTTCTCCAAGAAATTGATTGAATATTTGAATGGTACTAATGAACTAAAGGGGAATTAATGGAAATGATGTAATTTCGGGAAAACATATGATTATGGGAAGTTGACTCTTTCTATGATCCAAATATTGATAGAATATTATTTATTTTGATTATAAATTGGATATTATTGACAACCTCAGGACTGATAAGACGAAACAATGGGTTATGATATCATGGATTGAATTTAAAGAATTTTTGGATTTATGGTATAAAGAATGTGTTTATTTTTGAAATTGTGCATGTTTTAACAATGGTTTTATGGTAATTCATGTTATTACCACGTTTCATTAGAAAACAAGTTAATTGTATTCTGATGTTGGTAATGTTACAATAAAGAGATAAATAATTTTTTTGGTTAAAATCAATGTCTAGCGACATTCTTTCAAAATTATTGGATTTAGAACTTTTGGAATGATTATAAGGGTAACTACTTATAATAATGATTATGTTTAAATTTGGTTTTGGTTTTAGAGATTATTGTTTCAATTTTAGAATTTTATATAAAATGTGAAAACCGTTTTCTTTAGATGTTTAATAGAGATAGACTTAGTAACTTTTCATCTCATTATGGGTATTAAGATCAACTATTTCTCCATCCTTGATAAATTCAACCACATTTCAATGAGTAATAAATAAATCATAAATTGATCAAGGAATAAATGATGGATGAGATCATTCATACCAAATTAAATGAAATCAGTAAAATATATCATCTTCTAAAAATTATTAAACAATAGGAAATGTATCATAGAACAATATATTTATCTGTGTACCTTCATTTTTTGATGAATAAAATGGTCCCTTATAACATTATAGGATTATAATTTTGTTATTATTAAAATTAAGATGAAAATGGTGTATATAAATCAACATTAGAAATAAATAGTTTTAATTTACTTACATGTCCATGTTTTCACATTCCCTTAATGTTAGATAAGTAGTTTCATTCTTCTTTTACATTCACTATGTTTAAGAGGAATTTTTATTGACCATTTTATTATGCATGTTTCATAGAAATAAATTCATAAACAACTTCATTTAATTTTCTGAATTACAATTTAAAATTTCATGGATGAAATTTACTTTAAAAATCTTGATCATACTGTAATGGTTGTCTCACCATTGGAACTTACCCCAAATTTCTCTCATTTTTCTAATGTGTTCCATGTATCTCCTCTAAGGAGGTACAAAATTGATCCTTCACATGTACGAAACACTGAGGGAATAACACTATAGCATGATAATTTTTAGGAAAGAGAAAAAACTAGACATTTTAGATAGTACAGATAATGTTCAACAAAAATATCACTCAATTTGTTAAAATTTTTGGGTGAAAACCCCTGGTTTAATGAAACTACATGGTAACTTTGGGATATGATGAAATTGACGTATCTTCATTTGACTCTTTTAGAATAATGAATTTTTGGGAAGTAATTAATTTTAAGGGAGGTAGTATGTAACACTCATTTTCTTAAACATTTTCGTCTTTAGGATAATTTATTTTTTTTATTTCTCTGGTTATATGCTACACAAAGTTAAAATTTCACAATATGAAACATTGACTAAGCTTTCTTTACACACAAAAATGAGTTCATTCAAATAACATCATTTTTATTATAATTATTTAATATATAAAATTATAAACATTCCATAAGATTGGATGGTATGAACAATATTATCTGAGTTATAATAGGATTGATTACACATAATTTGTTGACCAATCAATTATAAATTATTATATAATCCTTTTTAAATTAAAAGGAAAATTTTTAAAAAATATTATTTAAGTGTGCATAAGAGTGGTTTATGGAAATAAATTTAAAAAGAAATATTTTGGATTAATATAAAAAAATATAAATAAAATATATTAAATTTTAAATTTTAAATTAATCTTGTGCATTTTTTAGTTATGATATTTGAACAAATCCTGTTTTAAATGAAAAAGAATTATTTTTCTAAAAAACACTTCCACCTCCTCTAAACGTTTCACTTATTTTAAATATATATTTTTTTTAAATTAATATATTCAAATTTAAGGAATAAATTTATTCTTTTATAGAGGTGTGTCAATATTTAATTGGCTTAATTTTTGGTATTTTTTGATAAGATTCATAATTTTATTAATAATAAAAAATATAGTATTATAATTTAAAACTGTTTTTTCTTATGATTTTTACGTATTGTTAGATTTTATTTTATATTGGTTTTAATATACAATTCGATCAATATTATATCATATTATCTAATTATGGTCATTAAATTAAATTTCACATTGATTTTTTATATAAAATCATTTCTGTTTTTTGTACGTTTTTACTATAAACATTTGTTTTCATGATCCATCAATGTAAATAATTTAAAAATAATATCATTAAATTATTTGTTTTTAATTTGAAAAAATGAGTTCAATATTTTTAATTAGAATTAAAATTTTAATTATTGGGTCCCTATTATTAATAAAACATGTTTAAAAATAAATATTAATTGAAAGATAAAAATAATCTGAATCATTCTAAATTATCTATTTTTTTAGTATATTAAATACCTTAAATGGTGACACAATGATGATTAATTAATTTTTTAATTAATTTAAGAATCAAATCATTGATGTTAAAAAAATAAAAAAAAATAATTGTAAAAAATTAATGTTATCCACTTAATTTATGTAATTAATTTTCATTTTTGTGTTTATTTTAGTCATTTTTTAACAAATATATCATTTAAATGATATTTTTAAAAATTTATGTAATTAATAGTGTCAAAATTTACATTGATGATATTTTAAAATAAATAATATTTTATTAAATTTTATAAAATTCCAAAAAATATAAAATTTGGGTACATGATTTTTATATGTCGTAAAATGACATCAATTAATCATTTATTGATATTTTTGGATATTATGGTATTTATATTAACCCTAAAATTTTGAATTACCTATTATCACTATAACAATTAAAATGGTTAAGTAATGGTTAAAGATAAAAGATAGGGATTAAAAAATAGTAAACACTTATATAGTATTTTTTATGAATTTGTATATTCTCAAAATCTTCCAATATTTTGAATTAATATGTTTTGTGCCATTTTTGTTATAAAATTAATATTATATTAATTTAATATTTTTATGATTTCCATGGGTTCCCTTATGCTCTCTTTTAAAAGGGGAAATATTCTTCTCTTTTATTCATACATCATAACATATTTTATTTAGACATAAAATGAAAATATATTCTAAAAACATCCCTTAATTCATTATATAATCATTAAATTTTCAGTAAATCAAGGCAAGGGATTATGTTTGTGGAAATCAAAAGGATATTCCCTAAGAGAAGGTAAAGATCATCAATAAACATTGTTGTCTTAATTCATATTAAAACCCTATAATTTTTTTATTTAATGATTATATAATAAAATAAGTATCATAAATATAATTAGATTTTTTTAAATTTAGTTATTGACTCAAACTCACATATACACCCATAAAATGGGTAATGTACATAATGTTCTTGTGTATGACAAACTACTGCCATAAGAAACGATGTTGTTCATTGTCATTTATCACTCCTCATGGTTGGGAATTATTATATAATCTTTATTTTTACTTGATATATATGGGATTTATTGATTTCTTTTCTTAATAATTTTTATATAAATCATATGATCATTGTTTCATTTTTTGTGTAAATATGGTATCTTCGTTTGTGGATGTATGGACTACCGCCAACTCAACGTGATGTGGTTCATTCCAGATTTTGATAGAAAGTAGTAAATATGTTATAAGTGAACTAATATTATATTTGACATAATAATTATACTATAATGTTAAAATTTGTATACATATATGTCATATACTTTATTTAATTCATTAAAATATGAAATGGATGTAGTATTAAAAGACATACTGTCTATAAGATCGGTGTATTTCATTATTGTTTCTATATTTTTTAGAGAAAAATAAATACATAAAATGAATATATATGATAATTTTATCATATTTTAAATTATTTAGATAATTAAATCATGATCTATATATGAGGACAAATAATAAAAAAGTTAACAAATGTATGAGAAACAAAGCGGTTATTAACTGAAACCAAAATTAATCATGGAATTTTTAACCAGAGGTTAATATAATGTCATAAGGTAAAAATATGTGGTATAATATATATATATATATATATTAATTTGGATATTTAATATATGTCAATTTAACTCATATTTATTATACATGAAGTTTTCATGAGTACGGTGAGATTTAAGACATACTGTACATGATTTATGTACCACTTTTATTTTTTGTAAGAGGAAAAAAATTATCACCACCTATATATTATATGTGGAAATTATATTTCCCATGACTTTATTTTATGAATATTATATAAAATATAATGGTGTTTAAATATCCATATAATTTCCATTCCTTTATAGGGCATACAATTTGACCGATTACAAAGTATTATGGGTATTTCTAGCCTCAATTTATGAGACTTATTCCATATTCATATATCTTTTCTTTTGTTTTTTGTATATACTAAAAAATGTATTCTATTATGCTTATCCTTAAATTTATGGGTATTTTCATATGGATTTAATTATCTATCTTTTATTTGGGTTACGGTTCAAATGTTATGAAAACAGAAATGTAATTTTTTCTCAATTTATTTACTTGGGTCAAATGTTATATAATGAATATATATTCATTTATTAGGTTTTTAAACGTCCATCTGATATTTTGTATCGTTAATCTACTGATTTGATTATTATTGAAACATTTATGTAATGTTATTCTCCCTTTAATCATAAATATGTGTTCCTTCAAAATATTGTTTTCATAAAATGTTTTAAAACTTTTTTAAATGAACATTAAATAATTTGTAAGAAAATGGTTTTAAAATAGGTTTAAAATATTTTCAATTATTCCTTAATAATTTTTTCTTGAAAATGTTTTTCCAATATTTTTATTTATTAAATATTATTTTTCAAAACAAGAAGGTCATTTTCCAAATAAATTGTTTCATATTATCTTTTGAAACAATTTTATATATATGATAATGATAAATGTTCTTAGATATGTTTTACATGGTATATGATCCAATTATATAATTCCTATTATTAATATATATAGTTTTTTATTTTCAATGAGTTTTGTTTTGATGAAATGTTTAGGAAACCATTTTTTTAAAGATTCTAGTACGATTTATATTCTTTTGGGACACATATATATAGTTTTTATTTTGTGACATGTGGTGTGTATCTCTCTCTCTAATTAAATGGGTAAATATTTATGTCTCAAAACATAATTATAGAAATAAGTTGATGGGATTTATTAACTATAGATTATAGGGAAACCTAATCTATTATGGGATTATAGGGTAAGCCTAACTACTACAGGATGACCGGAAAACCAAATCCATTATTAAAAAATGGATGTGACTGGGGGTGATGTTGTGTCCCACATAGTAGGTGTAGTCCCAAGTTAGTTAGATTTTAGGTTTTGGAAATTTACATTGATATATAGGGAATGAAATTAAATTTTTATGTGTCTACAAAAAATTCCAAGACATACAAAAATGTTTTACTTTGATGGATCATGTGAATTTATTATATTATGATTCAGGTTCTATGTATTTCTTATATCAATTCCATGACTCATTAATATAATATCTGATATGTAAAGATTGACATTTATCATTTTTGATCATATTTTAATACTATTATGCTCATGTCATACATATAATTCATCCATGATTTCCCTAACTGATCATCTAATATCATCCTTTCTTTTATTTCTATTATTGAAATAATAAAGAACTATTTTATGTAGAAGTACAAAAAAGAATGATATTTTTAGAAGAGGTTGATGATATTTCACCAAATTACAAGAATGTCTTTCAAAATTATAAAGAAACAAAACTATTAAATTCTTTGAGAATGTTTTTTATAATGAACATAATAATAATTCATAAAAATGTAATATAAATGTCTCAAATGTAAATATTGTTATAGCGATTGTATGATTCTAACATGACCATTATATCATTTTAAAGTAAATAAAAATAAAACCCATAAAAAACTTGAAAAATGGTATAGTTTCTTAGGAAAATTAAGGCCATGCATACCTTTTACATATTAAAACAAAAATATTAATTAATTATTTCTTCTATATATTCTTAGGTGCATTTACATTATTTTTAATACATGTTATCACCTATGGATATACATAAAACAATGGGATGAGATAAAATCATAGTAAGAGGATAGATAAGGACATGGATAACTATAACATGTGTGAGTATAATATTTATCATAATAACATATGCATAACATCCTCATCATCATCATGAGAAGAATCATTTTATTAAGGCATGGAATGTGGAAATTAATATAAATGAAACATCTTTTTGTGGTTTTCAAATATTAGACAATGTTGTGAACAAAACATGCATCATGTTCACACAAAACATATGTGCATAATTATAATAACAACTTTGTTAAAAAAAATATAGCATCATTTTCCCATATATTTTACATTTTATCATTATATACAACACATTACCTAATTTATTGGACCCCTATATAATTCCAAGTGAACAGGTCACATAATAACATTTACATAATCATGAATTCCATATAGAGTGTATATGGATCATGGACAAAAAATAACCTCAAGAAAAGAATGGATTTCATAATAATATGACAATATATAAAATTTTGAATATTCATTGGGGTTTCCAAAATAAAAATTGACGAAAATACTTAGCATAAGAATCATCAATCCAAATTGTAGAAGAAACAATCCCAAGGGAAATAAAATATGTATATTATTGAATGAATATTTCTTTTGGAAAATTTCATTCCTTTGTTATTATACAATATTAGAAACATGTATATCACATAAAATTAATGGTATAGGAAAATAAATAATATTTAAATAATATTAAATAACATCCATGTTGAATTTTGGAATTTGAATGGAGTAACCCAAAGATATTATTTTTTTGAAATTTTACATGCCTTATGTCTGAATGGTTTATTTACTTAAATATACAAGTAAATAAAATTAGATTCATTAATTTCTAAATAAATTTCAAAAAACAAATCCAGTCATCTTAAATCTGGCACCCTACCAAGTCCTTGGTAAGACTCGAAGGGAATTCCTGGTCCCATGGGTTTTCACAGGTTCCTCGGTATCATATATGTGGGATTGGGAATGATTTACATGAGTTAAAAAACCTTAGACAACCCAAAACAATAAATAAACTGAGTCAGAAATTTTACCCCAAATAAGCCGATAAGAAAATTTAGAATTGGGATACAAGGTTTATATAATTCCAAAAGACTAAAACTAAGGAATATATACAAAATGGATAGCCCAGTAACCACCTCAAGGAAAGGGGAAATCATCCTCAATCCTTCTCTATAATACCAAAACATGAAGTACCACTAGAAACCCAGACAACCAATTCCATGAGCTTCACCCAAACTTAAAATGAATATTACCAATTATACTTATATCAAAAGGTGTAAGTTGGGTGTGAGAAAAATCCAAGTAGGATTCTACCAACAAATGATTCTTTGTGATAATCATTATAATACAAAAAGACTTCATGTTTTGTAAAAATTATATTCTACTAAAACACATTAGGAAATGAAACATTAAAAAATTTAGTTTTAATGTAGGATATTCTAAAGAATCAATGATTTTAAATAAAATTCACAAGCTACTGAATTTTTTCAACCAAACACACTGTATTCTGATGATGAGTGTAAAATGTCCAAAGAGCACTAGCAATGAGAACACCACTAGGAACTAGCTCGTTGGGGGTCCCAATTACCTTCTCCAAATCTTTGTTTTTGTATTTTTTCCAAAACCACTTTATGGATAAGTGAGAACTGCACAATTTCAAATTACTGTTTAAAACACCACATAAACAATAGAAAAAAAATCCATAATGTCATAATCAAGTCAGGATAAACCAAATACAAAATTAAAATGAAAATAGGAACGCCACAACCTCGGACCGCTTGAGCTTTCAGAATGAACATACCATCTTCTTGGGTCCACCTCATCATCAAAACCACTATATATATTCCCAAAAAAACAACAACTTCACAGTCACAAAAATAAAATTCATCCATCACAAACAAAATCAATGAAACTTCCATCTCTTCACCCTTGTCATCACCATCAATGTCAACTCAAACGCCACAAAAAATGAAAATACAATAACCAGAACCACATCACCAATTGAGAAAGAAATAAGGACTCAAAAAGTACCATATATACCTTCAATGATACCCTAGAAGAAGAAATATTGAACAGATCTAACATACTAGTAATAGACATCTCTAGAACACACCGACATAGGTCTCACTTGGAGCCCCGACAGGCACCGCACAACAAATCCAAAAACTTCATAAATTCCACCGTAGAAAATCTGACCAGGAGAGGCACCGAGGAATGTGAGGCTGGAGTAGGACTTTGATGATGGGGCTCTAAACAACACCATTGTCGGTGAATCCAAAAATCTATAAGCGAACTGACTCAAGTAGTTCCTGGAAACACATCGTCTACCGAACAACATACCCGAATGCTCTTGGTAACCACCACATCAGTTCCAAATCATAGAGGTGAAGAGGATCTTGAGTCCAGAGTACGGATAGGGAAGCCAAGAGCTTCCTCATCATTCAACCTTCGATGGAAAGGCTGAAAGAACCACAAGATTAGAACCACAGTAGTGACCATCAGTGAGGAGAAGATGAAAGAAGGGTGAACAAATAATTGACCATAAAAGGGAGGACATCCACAAATAAGTGGATTCAAAACCCTAGGAGGTGAAGAGGTGCCAAGTACAGGGATGCCCCTGGTAAATGGGGTTCCATTGGTCCCAATTACCTCGTACCTCTATGGATGTAACCACAACATTATCTAGTCTCATGCACACGAGCAACTAGTAGGGATCATACCCATGACCTAGTTTTCCCCAAACAATATCATCAGTATAGTTTACTTAGGGTTGTCATCTTCAAACATGATATGTGAAACAAGGGTCAAACCCCATGGAATTACTAGCATACTAGTAGATGTCCACCCACCATCTTACCTGGGATTTCCCTCTTGTGCTCAGAAAAGTTCCACAAGCCATGAAATACCATTTTCTCATTAAAATTGAATTTATAAATCAAACACACACCAAACAGACCACACACATGTCAAAAAAATTTCTTTTTTGTTCAAACCATTTTGAACCCATAGTCACAATAAAACAACCCACAACGCTTTTCACATCTATTTCCTACTTCGATAAATACTTTAATAAAATTTTATTAATCATTTATAAGATAATACACATCACATAACAGCCCTTTCACATTAAAATGGACAATTTAAAAACTAAAATCATACCTATACCATTTTCCAACATAGTTTCACCTCTTACATAAATAGAGAAACCATTTAAAACATGCAAAAATCAAATATATAGTGTGTAACCAATCTTTTCACAAAAAATATTTCAAAAAAAACCTAATTTGAAACCAGATGCATGATAAAATAACAAAAAACCATAATTTTCATCCCTATAAACGTTTAATAAAAATATTTCAAGAACTATAAAATATCCCTCTGAGGTACAATATTGAATACACAAGACAAACACACATTTTAACACAAAAATGAAATTTTAAAATTAAATACCCAACCATTGATATTAAAAATATTTTTTTGATAAACAAAAAACATATTAGGAACATGATAAAAAAAATAAATCAAGAAATAAAACTCATCATGAAATGCTTACACATGGAATTACCTACCCTAAATTTCAAAACACAAAATCCTTGTGTAAAAGTTCACCTGCACCACCACTACACTAGAAGTGTGTTAAATAAAACCTAAAACCTCTATATTATATAAATCAACCCCAGATAAAACCCTATGTTTAAATACAAACTTTTTGGAACTTCGGAATATCAATAAAATATAGATTAAACACTAAGAAAAAGGGAATATCCCTAAGAAAATGAGAAAAGGAAGGAAACCCACTTACTTGAGATATCTTGAATAAAACAGACCAAATACACTTCTATATGAATTTCCAAAGATCCAAAAATGAATTTGATGTTTGAATAAGGATAATTAGGTCACTTAATATCTAAAATGGAGGGAAAAGTGTAAAAATTGAAGGATTTATGAAAGAAAACAATTACCTCCTCAAATATGGATGATTTCTTGAATCCAATGGGTTTTTTCACTAATTTGAGTTGAATATGAGATAAAAAAGGTGAAAATATCATGTGTGAATGCCTTTGGTAAGTGGGATCAAGTGAGTGTTGGAATCACTAAAAACCCTAAAAAATTGAATGAGATATTTATGGTTGAATTTTTTTAAAGGTGGATATGGGCTTTCGGGCCGGCCCAATAGCTTAAAAAACCAAAATCCATCATGATTATAGATCTCGATGAGGTCCAATTGGTATATAGGTTTTTATATACAAGGTGAGGAGAATTGGGAAATTGAATGGGTGTAAAATGTTGAAAAGTGAAGGAGTTATAAAAAAATTAAATCATGAAATATGCTCATGGTTTAGCCCAAATCATGAAAACACAAATTTCCTCCAAAACCATGTGGGAACCCCCTAAAAAAAATCTAGAAAAGAAATTAAATGAAAAATTCCATTAAAAGAAACCATAAATGTAAAACTTCCCCCACCATAAAACATTCCTCCCTTTGAAAGCCATAGAAAAGGAAAAAATCCAAAACCAAACCCAACTGAATCGTCCAAATGGACTCCTTTTCCAAGTTTCAATCGCCCCCAAAAGGCCCAAAAACTTCCAATTTATCAATAAATGAAGTAATATTTTCACCAAAAAAAACATACACCACTTCTTGAAATAATCAAGAACATTCAAACTTCACACCAAAAAAATCACATCTAACTCTATCCGAACGGTACTCAACAACTTACCTGGAATGAACACCTAAACTAAATGAGGTTACCACATCATTACTTCAATAAAACAATTGGGTGAACTCCTATTTGAATGTTTACATAGGGAGTAAGATGAAATTTAAATAACTCCAAATGATACTAACTAATTCTAGACTAACACTAGGGACTAAATAATGTTACAGATATGGGGATATACAAACTGACTCCCCATTGTTAGGGGAAACTCAATTTTTTTCTGAGATAGAGTCAAGAAACCAATAGGGGGGCGACCTAATAGACTACTATCATAAGGGGTATACATTCACTATAATTTTCCATCATAATGTACATGATACTTATAGTGGGCCTCCCCACCATGAGAACCATCTTAAACAACCGGCATGGGAAGACATGAAAAGACCCCAAAATATAATGATTTGGCACAATATCATAGTTAGCACACAGTTTCTAGAGGGGATTCTTGGCATGGTTAAAGAGGATATTGTACACGACCATGCAGAGACTGTGCAGTAGCTACTATCTCCTATCATATGGTTTCTTAGGTTGGTTCATTGTTTCTAATAACCATGCGTAAATCGTGATCTTCAATATGTCTAGCATAAATTTCATCCTTATCTCTAAAAATTAAACAGAAACCCAATGGTATAACATGAACTCGTGCTATAACATGGAAATGAGGTCCTCCATCCTCTAACACTAAATTTGGACCACTAGAACATGACAATTAAAATAGAGGTTTAATCTTTTATATTTTTTATACTGAGAATGGGACATTAACCAATGGTTTTAACGACCCCAAGATTTCCCCTAACTACACACCAGCTTCACTCCGGTACCTATGGCTACAACTCAGAAGATTGAAGCTTCTCCTACCTCATAGTCAGGGATTAGAAACCACAGTACAAAACTACTTATTCTAGATCCAAAAAAAATTACACCGTGTTCTCAGATGGTCTCAATGAGACATGACAATCTTCAAACTCCCTTTAACATAACCTGCCATTTTACCAACACAAGGTATTAAAGGAGTCCCATACATCAACTGTTGTTTCTTCATATGGTGAAAAACATAAATAAAGGACAAATAGAAAAAAAAACATCTAGAACAATGGATTTCAGATTTCCTTAAAGTAATTCATGCATCTTAAAAAACATATACTCTCATAAGATTGCAAAACCGTCACCCTTACAATCAAATGAACACACGACATCACAAGTTGTCACTGAACATGACCATTGAGTCTAATAAAAACACAAGAAGAGGGACCTTATTCCATGTCATAAATAGTACATGATTCCAAAAAGATTACATAGTAGCCACTCTTGGCCAGATATTCCACACTTGTGGCCTAACATGAACACTTGTATCGATGAGACTGACAAAATACCCAAAGGCCCTTTAAGACCACATTCTATTCTGAAAACCCTAAAATGCATTCACCTTCAATGACTCCAGAAACATAAGAAACTAATGTCTATTTAAACCTCCCACAACCACTCTCCCTCTACAAGGGGATCCACATAACTGAAAAAGAAGATCGGATAACTCAATCTCCAAAGCTCAAGAAGAAAGTACATAAGTTGATCAACTTGAGTATCATCCAACGGTGAATGAACATGTGTCAAACATTAGTAATTCATTAAATATTTATGGGGGAATACCATATCCAACATGAAAAAACATGTACCCACCGAAACTGGTCATTTTTCCACAACATACCACAATAATAACCGAACACATGAGGGTAGAATCTACATTGGTCTCCTAAACGTTTTCTCAAAAGAGACCACTGACCAAAGAATTATTCCAACATATCGACGAAAAACAAACCCAAAACATTATTTAAATAAGATGGATTCATGAAATCGAAACATCCCACATTAATAATCCCAAAAAGTCATAAGCCACACCACCCAACAACAGATTATTAAAAGATACAAATTTAATTGAATAGAATTCTTAAAAAAACAGTTTTAGTGAGTTGCGCATTTACCAATGGTATCTCATGAGCCTCACAAATGCTTTTTTACATGAGTCATAGGGAAACCACATCATATCCTTCATGAAACTCATCCATGTATTCAATTATCCATCCATATTCCCATAAAATCCCATGAATGTGGACACCCTTGACAACACCAAAAGACGAAAACCACACATTTCCTCTTTTCAAAATCAAAACATTTTAACCACACATTCCCTCTCTCAAAACTAAAAACCATAAAATCAAAGCCCAATTTACATCTTAAAATGAAAATTATACAATCACCCATCATTCAATAAATCTTACTTTCATGACATACATATCAATTTCAAAACATTTCAACCCATTTCAAAACACATTTAATGTCATGAAACACTACATTTCATATATATCCATTTATTTAGGAACTCAACATTTTTCATTTCAAAATGAGGTTCTAAAATTTAATAAAACATTCCAAAATCATAGTTGTTACCAAATTAAAATCCATAATCAACCCCAACACATATATTCTAAAACACTTTGTTCCATTTGAAATGAATTTTAATAGTTTTGAAAAAAATATTTGAAATATATTTTCAAAACCCACTATAACATTATGTATGTTTTAAAAGATAGTGTAAACACAAAATTTACCATTTCAAAATAATTTTGAAAATTTGTTTGTACCCTTTATGAAATGAAAAAACATTCAATTTATTATAAAATCATTTCAGAAAAAATTTCACATCTCTTAAAACCTTGCCATTTTTATTTTAAAACCAAATTTCCAAGATTCCAAAACAAAAATACAGAGTACAATATGAGAGGAAACCAATTTCGGTGGGTGACTTGAACATATGGTTGTGGCCAAAATCCAAACACTTAACCATCACAAAGAGTGTTTTATGGAAAAATCATAGGCTCCACATGGCTTTCCAGGCCATGATAGCTCATTGGGAAAATCAACCCAACTATCTTTTCATTTTCCCCAATCATCAACAACCCATGATAAAAAAGAACCCAGGTAAAACACAACATCCACTGGCGACTTGAATCCCATCACAAGGTGTGTTGGCCTAGCACAATACTAATAATCAGAAAGTCAATTCCCAATAATCGTAGCCCCAAACTATCCTGAATATTCCCTAAATAACATGAACCTAGAGAGAGAACCTATCTATGATACCATTTTGTCATGAAGAATTTATTTTCATCATCAATACCGTCACCTGAACCAGTCCATGAAAATACCCAAAGATAATTCCCAATCCCCCTAGGTTGGAACAATTACTGAGGTATCATATATGAGTGTTTTGGACTGATTTTCCCGAGTTCAGAAACATAATACAACCCAATATAATAAATAAATTGTGCCTTGAATTTTACGCCAAACATGTCTATAATATAATTAAAAATTGGGAAATAATGTTTATACAAATCCCAATGACTAAAAAAATCTATATTACCATAGTAGATAGCCCATGAACCCCTTCAATGCAATGGGGAGTCACCCTCAAGTCATCTCTCCAATAAAACACCATGAAGAGCCGTTAGTAAATCGAACCACCAGTTCTCAATTCTTCACCGAAACTAGAACTAACAGTCAAAAGTCTACATACACCTAAAGGTGTATGTAGGGTGTGAGCTAAATCCTAGTAGGATTCCACCACAAAAATATTTCATGTGATATTCATTATAATACAGAAATCTAATGCATTATATCAACATGAAATTCTATTAACAATCCTTATGAAGGATAACTTTTAATAAAATTAGTTTTCAAGTTGGGTATTTAAAAGAATCGAAACATTTAAATAAAATGAACAGGCTATTGAATTTTTCTATACAAACACATCATATTCCAAAGATGGGTGTAAAATATCCAATGAGCACTAGCAACGAGAGCTCCCCCAGGCACTAGCTCATTGTGGGTCCTAGGTATCTTGAATCTCATTGGAAGTAACCATACAAATAACTGTTCTCATGCACATGATCCACTAGTAGGGATCATACGAGAGCCTAGTGGTCCCCCAAAATCACCATCATCCTAGTTTAATTAGTGTTGTCATCGTAAAACGGGCTATGTGACACATGGTTCAAAAACCCACTAGATCACAAGCGTACTAGTACACGTCCACCCACCTAAATACCCATGTTTTCTCTCTTGTTATCTAACAAGTTCCACAAGCCAATAAATAGAATTTTCACATTCAAATACAATTTCAAAATCACATGCACACCAAAAATAACACACACATGTCACATACTTTCTTTTTTCCATTCAAATTCATTTTGACACCATATGCACATCAAAAAATTTTACAACACATTTCACTTCTCTTTCTCACTTCAATAAATAATTTTGACAATTATATGAAGTATTTTCAAGATAGTAAACATCACATAACATTACTTTCAAATTATAATAAAGCATTTCAATAGTACACTCATACCAATAATGTTTCCAATAATCGTTTCATCTATTACATAAATCGTGAAACAATTTAAAACCTTCATAAATCAATTACAAGTAGTGTAACCATGATTTTCAAATAAAATACTAATAAAACCCCTATTTTGATACCAAATTCATGTCAAAATAACATAAAACCATAATTTTCAGCCCTATTACCAGTTATAAAAACCAATTCATGAACCATTAAATATCCCTAGGTGTTAAAACATTGAATTCACAAGAGAAAGATACATATTTACACAAACAAACTACTTTAAAATTAACCACTCAACCAATTCAACCAAAAATATTTTTTTCACCATAGGAAACATATTAAGAAAATTATAAATAAATAAATCAAAGAATCCCAACTCATCAATAAATCATTAAACATTGAATCACCTACCACAAATGTAAAAACACCAAATCCCTCTGTGAATTTTCACCCGCACTACCGCCACACTACAAGTGAATAAAATAATGCCTTAAACCACAATATTATACTAATGATCTTAATATAAAACCCTAAATTAGGGTTCATAAATTCTATAAATTAGGTACATCAAGAAAATATGTACTACACCCTATGAAAAAAGAAAGAAACCCTAAGAAAAACGGAGATGGAAGTAACAAAACCAACTTGCTTGAGATGTCTAAAATAAAACACCCCAAATACACTAGTAGATGAATTTAAAAATAGCCCAAAATTAAAGTGAGGTTTGAATAAGGATGAGTAGGTTATGAGATAACTGAACTGGTGAAAATAGAGTAAAAGTTAAAGGACCCTTGAAATAAAAAATTAACCTCTTAAAATATGGATTATTTGAGGAAGAAAGAGAGTCTTTCCCATAATTTGTGATGAATATTAGCTCAGAATATGAGAACAATGTCTTAGGGCACGCTTTGGGTAAGTGGGATCAGGTGAGAGTGGAAATAACTTAAAAACATTAAAAATTTAATGTTATATTAAATATTAAAAAATATAGTTTAATGCATGAAATGTGCTTACAGGATGGCCTAATACCATAACAAAAAAACCCAAATCCATCATAATTATGGATTCTTATGAGGTCCAAATTGATATGGTGGTTTTAATATACTAGGAGATTCCATTGGGAAAGTGTAATGGGTGTAAAATGTTGAAAAAATTAAGGAGTTATAAAAATAAAAACATTTGTTTTTAACACACGAAATGAGCTCACATTTTGGCCTAAATCATGAAAACACACCATTTCCTCCAAAACAACATAGAAAACACCCATGAACAAATCATGTATAGTAATTAAATAAAAGTATCTTTGAAAAAAATTCTTGATTGGGACAATAAATATCTTTTTTTGATCTATATTATTAATTACATATTTATTTATTTATTTATGGAAATTTTAATGAGTTATAGAGTTTAACTTTATTGTTCTAAATTGTTTGTTTTTGTGGATTTCTGGATCAGTTTACATGTACAGTAGATCATGTAAAATAAAAATAATTATCTAAAAATTAAATTATATGTCATTAATAATTTTCCATATGAATAAATTAAAAAATAATTTTTTTCTACATATGAGGATGATTCATTCAATTAAATGGTAATGATAATTATTTAGATTAATTGGATATTTTTTAATCATAATGATGTAGTATTTTTTTATTATTTACTATTATGTATGTCTGTTAGTTTCAAAACAACAAAAAAGATATAAAGTAATTTTAAAAATAATTCAACCATTATAATTGTTTTATGACCACAAATTATGGTGTATTGGAAAATTAAAATGTTACATCATCAAAAGTGATAAATCAACACATCCTAGATAATGTTTAATTTTTTGAATAAAAATAATAGTAGAAGTGTTTTTATGTTATATTATTACAATAACATAATAATAGATACATATATATAAAATATTGAAGTCATCATGAAACTTTTGTCATGGTGTCTGAGGAGATAATAATAAAATATTATAAATTGAGAAGAAAGGAAAATAAAATTAAAGATAGTTTTACCTCATGAATTCTTCTCCTTGAGAACCCTCTTAGGGAAATTGGTTGTGGTTTTTTGTTAAGACCTATGGCTCAAGGACATAGTGTAGAGGCTTGTGAAGTTGAATGGTTTAAATTTTTTACAATATTCAAGGATTTATATTTTTGATGGGAAGAGGTGGTGGGGGTGGTATTTATAGGGAAATAGAGTGTGTGTTCTTTAAATAAGTTTTTTCCTTAGTTAATTATTTTTTTTCAGTATTATGAATAATTTTTTACAAATCCCTAAATATATTAAATAATGAATGATAGGTCAATATTATGGGCATACATCATCCATACATAATCCACGACTCAATAATTCTTTTATTTTTCAAATACCTAATCTATCATATTTCACTATTCGTAAAAAGATCAGCTATTTTATAAAAGTCCAAAAAATTCACAATAACAATTTTTTTGTTTATAGTTAAAAAATAAACTCTATATTACGAAAATATTTTCTAAATAGGAGAAATATTCTTTTTAATTTAAATCATCATTTATTCGAAATATAAGTGTTTGAAATTATAACTATTTTAAGACAATTTGAAATATTAGTGAAGGTATCATAAAAATATATTATAAATTGAATGCAAAAATATATTAATTTATAAATCCATTTTATGAAAATTATTTTTTTTGAATCATTATGTTAATTATAAAATTATAAAAAAACATTATTGTTATATGAAAATACGAAAACCTAATTTATAACTTTTAAATGGTATATTTTATTATAAAATGATATAATTATATAACATTTCATTTATAATATGGATAAATTTTAATTAATCAATCATTGGTGAGCATACTTTTCTATTTTTTCAAATACTATTCCAAATGGTGACATTACTATTCCAAATGTCATGTTATTATTCAATTGCAATGCCTTTATTAATTTTTATTAATATCACTTATTTCAGTATTAATCCATGAAAAAAATAATTGGGTTATATATGCTATGTATGTGATTTATATAATATAAAATAAATACAGGAATGGAAAAATTATGATGATAAAAGTTTGGGTTAGTAAATTCTACCTCCCTTTTAAAATTTCTCTCATGAAAATTTGTTTCTCATAATATGATGATAATAGGTGAGGGTACTTATCCTTTATTTATTCCAACTATTCCCATGTCGCCTCATTATAGTTATGGTTCCTCCATTGTACACTGATTGGGTGAGTATACTTTTGGCATAGAAATTTATCCCTATGGTCCAAGATCTACACTAGATCTTCCAAGTAATAGAGACCATTCTACAACCGTACCACCTCTGAATTCAGTACAAGTGAGGGATACAACATGTACTTTCTGAAGAGGGAAATGTTTAATACATAATGTACGTGAGACATGGTAGGTATAATTTATTATCAATTGTTAAAATCTCTTACATAATAAAGAACATGAAGGGATTGATGTAAATGTGACTTATCATTCTTTTATTAAAAAAAATCATGTTCATATTCTAAGGAGATATATGGATGAATTCCATGTATCCCACCATAAACTTCTGGTCTCATCAATGGTTATTTATATGGCTCTTTTTTGAATTTGGGATACCTCGATGTATTGATGAATGGTTTTCACCATCGGTATAA
The DNA here is from genome assembly GCA_963277665.1 of Viscum album. NCBI lineage: Eukaryota > Viridiplantae > Streptophyta > Magnoliopsida > Santalales > Viscaceae > Viscum > Viscum album. Next base: position 561,531,119 of record OY728138.1, read on the forward strand.
TTTATTTATAAATTTCATGTCCACATAACATACATTCATCGACTACAAACCAACATTCATGTAAACTCAATCTTTTCCCACAAAGGGCGTCATTTGGATCCATTTGGATTCTCAAGTGGAAACAATTATTGTATTAGAACTCAACCAAGTGTATATTTTTATCCCATACTCCATTGAATTACATATAACATGCTCTTAACTGGTCTAAAAGTGTCAAAATAGTCCACTCATATTGTCTATCAGTTTTAGGATGATTATTCATTCTAATGTTTAGCTCAGTTTTAAGAGGATGTTGGAGAATTTTCCAAAACATGGAGGTGAATCTCAGATCCTAAACGATGGAAATATATTTTATTACTCCATGTGACCTTACCACTTCTGTAATTTGTATATGTTAAATTTTATCCATAGATAAGTCATACTTAATTTCAATAAAGTGATTTCTATTTTTATGATGGTCCACAAAATCACTATAGCATTGTTTCCTCTAGATTTATTCAGATGTTTGTTAAAAAAATCTATAGTGATATTTCCCACTTGCATTTTTTTATGTGTAATTGTTGCATCATTCCCTTAGAAATTTTTATTTCAACATTCAATTTCATAAATACAAGTTAATTTGATTTATATTCAATGATCCCCTTATTTATAATGTCACACAAAAAGTTACCTCAGAGATCATGGCACATGTTTGTGCTCCCTAGGTCAATATGGAAGGTTGATTTGTGTGAATAATTATGAAGATTTATTTTTTATATATTGATTTTATGTCACATATTTTCATGACCAAAATTTTATGAATCCATACGCATCAATTTTAAATTCTAAGGACTTACAATTTTTTAGCTTCCAATGCATTCTATATTTACAAAACATTTTTTAGTCTCCTTTATTTTCACCAGATGGGATGGTTGAGATATAATTTTGGAATTAAATGATGATATTCCTTCCTTACTTATTTCAATTTACATTAACAAAAAATGTAATAATATTAGATCCTTCTCAATTATTGTCACTGATAATATTCTAGGATCCTTTCAAAAATTACATTAATAGTATTATTTTCATTTCCAAATTGATAATGGATTGAGATTCAATAATCATAAAAGATCTCTATCCATAATTGTTGGGCCATATTAACCTCCTCCCAAGTTAATATATATTTGTGGTTGTTGTGATCATAATGTATCCCACACTTCTCCCTATTGAGACAATACCCAAGATTTTCAACGTGGGAATCACAACCGCAAATTTCATATCATGTGTGGGAAAGTTTTTCACATGAATTATAAACATCCTTGAGGCATATGATATCACTTTATTATTTTCAACAGTACACAACCTAAGACCTTTTTTCAATAATTAATATATACCATAAATATTTCCCCACTTGTTAGAAGTATAAGTTCTTGTGTAGTGATAATTCGGTTTTCCAACTCTTTGAGAAGTGTTCATATTCACTATTCTATACCTAAATATTTAATTTTGAGTAAAAAATGATAATGGGTTTGAAATTTGTGAGAAATTAATAAAAAATAATATGTAACACACATCTAGACAAAAGAAACTATTGATCTTCATTACTGATGTTGGCATAGACGACTCTTCAATTTTGAATGTCTTGGAAGGGTGGATATATATTTCTTTGTTGGTCATAACATTCCCCATGAATGATAATTCTTCCTTGTAAAACTCAAAATTATTGTACATTTAATATTACTTCTCCCATCACATGGTAATTAAAGGAGAACTTAAATTCAATTCATGTTTAACCTCTCTCTGGGAGTATATCAAAATAACATTAATAAATACTACCATAAATTTGATGAAGTAATATCCAATGTATTTATTCATTATGTTCATGAATTTTGACGTAACATTAGGGAGTCCTAAGGGCATCACTATTAACTCATCATTTCAGAACCTCCATTAAAAGGATTACTTTGGAATATTTCCTTTTGTTACCTTTAATTATGATATCCGAACTGTTGTCCCTCCATAGAGAAAAAATTTACCCACATAGTTTATCAAACAACTTATCTATCTATATAAATGGGTACTTTTTATTTATCATCATTATTTTGAGATCTAGATAATCAGTCTCAATGTTAATTGATCCATACTTATTTCTGATGAAGTTAACTGGTGAACCCTGCAGTGAAGCACTCAGTGGAATAAATCCCTTGTCCAAATTCTCTTGTAACTTCTTCTTCATAAATTTTGACTCAATTGTGTACATTATATAAAGAGTCTTTGATATATATAGAGATTGAGGAATAAATAATATTGAGAACTCAACCTCCAAATCATGAGGAAGACTAAGAAATTCATTAGGAAATAAATTAATATTCCTCCTCACAATGGTCATGTTTTATAGAATTATTCTCTCATTTGAGTAAATCGTTAAAACTATATATGATCTCTCATAACACAAAAATATCAATTTTTTTTATTATTCTAAATGAGTTTCATCCTTCTCCTAAAAATTGTAAATAATTAGAGGATTCTTTAGGAATTTAGGATTGATATCGTATTCCAAGTAGTTCATTGTTGATTTTTATAATGATATAAAATCCATGAAAAATATAACATGATACTTTACTGAAGTATGTAAGACCATATTTTCCAGTATGTACAATTCACAATCATTAACTAGTGAGTAGTTATATACATTGGATGCAATACAATCAAATTTAATTTGTAATAGATAATTCAACGTTCACATTTTGATGTGGTGCTTGAATTGTTCTACTAAAATTACAAGATATGGGAGAATGTGTAGAACCATAAACAAATATTATGTTCCTTAATTATTAATGAATAACTACTGTACATACCATCACCGAATTTTTATTCATCACCACTGAAATTGTAATTGAATAATCATTCCATTTATCCATTGGATTTTTTGGTTGATTTCACTCATTACACTTAAGGAATCATGTTTTAGTGAAGTAGATTACATAGCACCAATGCTCCCTACAATTTAAGTAATGAACCAAAAGTGATTATCTACTTTCCTCTACCACATTTTCCATCTTTCTCATAGATATTTGAAATTCATGTTCATGGCGACCTTCTTTCCCAGACATGAAGGAATTCCCATCCCATTGTGTTATTTCCCATGATTCTTCTTCCCACATTTATGACATGTTTTGGTTGAGTTTTTGTTTATCCTTTTATAATAGATCTCGTATTTCGAAACACCATATTCTACTTCATACCACGATATCCATGGGATCTTTCTCCAAACTCCATATCCACCATAATATAACATTTAAATACTTCTTAATAACCACCAAAGTCTTAAATAGCTAGTGACTTTTGAAGGTGATGTTTTAATCCACCAAAGAATATATATGTTTTCAGTATTTTTTGATAACAAAATACTTTTTTTAACTTTTAGGCCTCATGATATTTTCACCATAAGCTGTGATAGATTCACTTTACATTTTATTTATCTATATAAATCTTCTCTTCACCATTTTATGAAGAGTTCATGCAAAATTAATATTACAAATTATTATCTTAAAGTCTACCCACTATATATATTCAATTTAATCCTCAATCATAGTGTTCATAATCAAATCCCACCATTGGTCATCCTATCCATATAAATTATAGAAATATAGATTCACCTTTACTTTAATGGAAATTTAATAACAAAAAAGGTTATATATATTGAGATGACACATTTTTCCTTGAAATTTGGATCAGATGATACACTAATTGATTGATCTATATATAGCATAAAAGATTCGTTAGCTAGTTTCTCCCTCTTGTGTAAAGAAAGTAATTCCAAATTACATAGGTTATATTTCATAGCATAAGATTTATAGCTAATAATATCTAGGAAATTATCAATTTCACTTCCCATGTAGTTGGGGATGTCATCTAGGCATTATCTGCGTTGCCCTCACATGAGTTTTTGGCAAGGTTTATCCTCTCCCCCTCTATTTTCTCAAATATAAATGGTTTGAACAAATCATTAGTCTAAAATTCATGATTAAATAATTTATTCATTTTATAAATTAAAACTAATGAAATATCTTGGGGGATCCAAATGTTTATGATTTTTCATAAAAAATATTTTTATGTTCTTACATTTATTTATTCTCATACTAATGGTTTTCCCTAATTTTGTCTAATAAAAATTATGAAATTAACAAAATTGTTCTCTATTACCAACAATAGAAACCCTACATTTTCTTACATGAACATTACAAAATTTTAGAGATAAAAAACATAAAAAATTACAAAACAATGTCTAAATGTATAGATTATTAGGAAAATTAGGGAAAAAAACATATTTTACATATTAAAACATAAATTTTTTTAATTCATTCTTTTATATCATCTTAGTTTTATTCAAATTATATATACTAAAATTAATCACTTGAGGATATATATCAATGAAATGTATGTTCTAAAGATTCATTAATAGGATAGATAAGGTCATGAATCAATATAACATGAGTGGTAATAATAATAATAATCATAACAGAAGCATTGGATCATCATCATAATCATGAGATGAAGCATTAGATAAAGGATTGGAATGTGGAAATGTATAAAAATGAAACATAAATTGATATTGGTCAAATAAAACACATATTTTTGAACAAATATATCATCATTTTCATGCATAATATATTTGTATAATACTAACATCATTACTGTGAAAAAATATAGCAACATGTTGTCAACAACCCAAGATTCTTATGAGAAATATTTAATTGATATCTTCTGTCATATGACACAACAAGATAATATTTCAAAACTCAAAACACCGACTTAGCTTACGGTATATGGAACACTATTCATATATTTCATTACAAACAATTTCATGTTTTCTATTAGAATCCATTTCACCCCAGACCATGTTTAAGTGAACAACTAAATATTATTATGTTTCCTTATATCCTAGAAATTATAATGGCATATATGAACAATAGTTAATAAATTTTGAAAAAAGTATTTACAAATGTTTATATATAATTAATTTATTGGCAAGAGATTAATAATAAATCAAAATAAAAACTTTTTTAAATACAAACCAATTAAAATAAAAATAAATGTTTGTCTAGAAACTATTTAAATGAAAATCAGTGAGTTTAAAAAATAATAAAATCACACTTTATGGATTTTATTAATGTAATATATATATATATATATATTATAATAAATATATTTCTTAAAAGTTTTTTTATATTTTTTTAAAACATTAAATAAGAACAAGTTAAAATTTTCTGATAAGAGAATTATTTTTCAATAAAATCATTTTGGCCGCCTTTTAATGGTGCAATAATTTATACTTATTTTATGTAAAAAAATTATATTATATATTTCAAAATACACATATTCATTGTAATAGGATATAAATATTTACTTCAAATTAATTTCTGATAAGTATCATGTTTTGATGAATAGTAAAACAACACTCTATTTTAATTGGAAACAACTATTTTAGTCAAAATTATTTATATGGTTATATAATATTAAATAATAGTTTTAAAAGATATATATATTATATTTTTATCATTTCATATAATTTATGTCATTTTAATTAATTTTATATTGAATTCAGATGTTAAATCATTTTAATCTTTCATAATGTTATAACTATAAAAAACTATTTTTACCATTCCAACAATGAGATTAATTTTATTTTAATAACTAAAACGTCTATGATTTAAATATGTAAAAATGAATTCAATATTTTAAATTATTATGTTAAAATTTTGTAACTATATTTATATTATATTTGGGCATTATAAATTGTAACTTCAGTAATTTTTTATTAATACAGTAAAATGGAAAATAGAGTAATTTAGGGTAAATAATATTATAAAATAATTCTAACACTTTTCATTATATCATTGTATTAGTGTAATTACACCAAAATATTCTTTGGGTCTAATGTGTATCCTTTGGAAGCCAATTGTATGTGTGTAGGACATTTAATATATTTTATTTAATGAAAAGTTAAATATGTCCAACTCAAATATTTTTAACATTATAATATACAGAAGATAAATTCTACAATAAATCATCATTTTCAACCTAATATTATTTATCATGGTAATTTATTTTCAATTTTTATAAAATAAATAATTAACTTATTGTCTTATTAACTGATGATGCATATATTATTTAATTGATGAGAAATAAATAAAATAATTCTTATTTAAAATTACAACACCTTTAAATGAACAGAATACTTGACCATATCATATAGGTAAATTAAATCTTGACCACAATCATCCTAGTATCTAGTTATATACCATTTGGAGCAATATGGAAAATATTATGTCACATATAATATTTTATTTAATGTGATCCTAAAGTTGTCACATTTATTTCATAATACTTATAACATTTCTAATATAGTATTTTAGAAAATAAATTAAACTATAATATTTATTATGAATTATATAGGATTTATCTTCCTCATAGAATTTTATAATTCATTTTCATTCTGTAAATTTGTATATTATATAATTACACGAAACTGGTGTAGCAATTATTTTATTAATGGAAATAAAAAATTAAGGTTATTAAAAATATTAAAAAATAGAAATTGGGATAATTAATGTAAGCAATGAATTTTCAAGATTATTATGACCCATGAAGGATATTATAATGTATTTTTTTCAATTATAAAAAATTTTCTTGATATTTTTAAAAAGACAATAAATGAATATATACAAAATTGGGACCAGAAATATTTAGTGAAGATATTGTTTTGTTAAATTATTTAAAATTAATATCACATTTTTAATAATATAAAATAATTATAATATGGCATAAAATATTCTAAATTGTTAATATATTATTTAATTGGCATAAAATATATAAATATTACACAAATTTAATATTGAATAATTTTCTAACATAGATAAAATTAATATAGAATAACTAAGGGGTAATTAAAATGATAAGATTTATATTGATTGGAAAATTTGTCTAAATGGTATTGGTTGCTTATATCTAAACCTTATCACGCCTAATACTATAAAATATATCATTTTTATGTCATTTAGGGGTTCTATTTTATAACTAATTAATATTTTTGGACATCCCAAATGTTCCCCTCACCTTAATTATAATAGGGTATATACTCCCTCAAAAAATAACTTCACTTTGAGATTTAATGATTGGATATACTATACCCGTTTCCCTTGTCAATATCTATATTAATATTATAGAGGTTATGTTCTTCTCAAAACACCAACTCCAATTCCTTTATGAAGAGATCAAGAGGGACTAGGTTGACAAAGAGGTAATCCCCTCTACCAATTCATTCAAAACTATTTCTTTTTATACATCAAATTTCTAAGTTGTATCCTTTATATAGTAAAAAATATAGTATCATGTTTATTGTAATATTATATTATGATTATGTAAAACCCATATTCCACCATCTATCTATCCTATGAAAATCAAAATCACCACTCGGGCATACGTATGATAAACGTCTCCATGCAGTCGGGTAATATTCTTTTCACCACCGCTTTATAAGGATGGGTATAATGATAGAAAGAATAAAAATATATTATTACTATAAAAATATTATGATTACTGATCAATATTTAGACTACCAACCTCCATACCATTCCACAATAACAAGAATGATATTGTCATTGGTGCGTATGTTTGACATGTCATCTCAACGATGAAATGTGAATAATTCTACATGATACTCATTAAATCATGATTATATAAATGATTATAATGAATAAATATGTTATATATTATATTTATATAATTTTGAAAATTATATTACTATAACCTAAGTAGGGTAGCATGAACTTCTCCGAAAAAACCCTTGTAAAAAAATAAAGTAGTTAATACCTGAAGAATGAGTAATAATGTTTTTAATAAACAATTAATTATGTGATCACATATAATATAAGAAAACAGAATATGTTTATCAGATAATTTAATGACATTATTTATACCCTTATAGTAGATGTTTGTACACATTGGAAAGAACATAGACCTTAGTTTTGTAATTTTTGTCCAACCTTTACTTTTATGAGATACATGCCTCATAAACTACTTGTTTCTTATAACTGGTGTATATATTTACCTTGAATGCCTTTTTTTAGTCATAACCAGAAGAATTATGTATTTCAAAATTCATATAATTTTATTTCATTTTTGTGGTATATGATTCTACTGATTATAGATTTGTATGGGATAATTTTTCAATCTCATTATTACTTGAGATTGTATATACATACGTATTTTCTATCATCCATGTAAATGATTCATAAATATTTATTAATAAAATATTATTTCTATCCATATAGAATTTTTTCCATCTAATTTTACCCTTGGTTGAATTTTTATTAATATTTTTTAATGGAATATTTGTTTTTGATTTTACTATAAGGTACTTGTTTAATTTCCAACACAATTATGAGACGAATGTTTTATTTTAACTTATATGGAATGAACATATTTTTATGATTTCCAAATTCCTTATTTTCATTAATATCTCATTCCAATATTTCTTGATTATTTTCAAATAAATTCTTTTATTTTAAAATTTCATGGAATTTTTTTAAACTAAAATGTTTTGGAATATGAAATAATATTTTCTACAAGAATTAATTTCTTGTGTTCTATCAAGATTATTTTCCATCTAACCTGGATTTTTTCTAATAGGTTTCTATTTAATTTATACTCTACCTATTATTAATATAGTTTTATTATGTTTATGATATAATTCTTTTTTTTAATTCTGTTTTTATATGGATTATGTTATGACTGAATGATTTTTTTGAAACTCATTTTATTTATAGCGTTATGCTGTGATAAATGATATATGATTCTGTGGAACATATAGGAATGATTTATTTATGAGATTTATGGTACTTATATCTCCCTCCAATACACTATGAAAATATTTATATTTCATCATATAGATAAAAAAAGAAAAGGAAATGATCTTATTTTAGTAATATAGGGCTTGAATAGAAAATGATCATGGTATCATAATACTGGGATAGAATAGTATGTAAACACAGTTATGTAATACAGGGTTGAAAATATGAGTGAACTCAGTTTAGTGAAAGACTTTATCCACTATGATAGTTTTTTCAAAGAACAATTGCTAATATGGAAATGATTATCTAGGATTATGTGTTTTCCACAATACTATGTTTTAAGTCAATCCTCTTTTCTCATGGATTGTGTTCCTTTAATATTTAGTCCTTATGAACTACCAAAGATTATTTTAGAACTAAATAATTTGATATATGTTTTATATGGTATGATATTAAAAAAACAATATTCTTGTTTTTAAATTCTTATTTTCATTTTTTGTTTGATATTTTCTTGGTTTACCCTTACAGAGCATTTGAGTTGTCCTTTAAAAATGTTTTATCTTACCTTGGATTCAATGAACAGATTTTGTTGAGAAAACAAATTTATAAAATCATTATGGGGAATATTGAAGATCTTTCCAAAATTTAGAAGAATATATTCTATGTTTCCAATGGAACTAATCTAATACATTGTTCGGGAGTCTTGTTTCATAATGTATTAAGTATTTTGAAAAAGTTATGTAATGTTCATGTACGTCATGATTGGATCATTAGAGTTGGTATGAGAGTGATAGTTTTGCACACAATTAGGAAAAAGGATGTGAAAACATTTTTGGAATCCTTAGTACATTTTCTAATTATGTATCTTGGTATATACCTAAGGATTAGTCAACATATATGTTTTAATTCATGAATATTGGTAACATTCCTGGTTATTCTAGGAATAAACATAATATATTAATGTTTTAATGTACTTACCCTTGATTATGTTGTTTTCTAGTATGATTTTTTCATCTCAAAAAATTCTTTTTGTGTTTTAGAGAATGGATGGAACCTATAGAAACTGTGTTAATTATTGATGCAATAGGAAATGAAACAATTTTCCTCCAAAAAAAATTTATGGGAGCTAGATTGAAAAATATTATATCTATACTTACACAAGCTATGAGTGATTCTAAACATCCAAATTAGAAGAGAATGGAAAAACATTCTATTGATTCCTTTATGAGGCAACACCCACCATATTTTCATGGGTCTTCTAATACACTTGTTGTTGAACAATCATTTAGTATCACTAATATTTTATTTTTTCCCCTTCATTATTAGGAATATAAAAAATTTGTTTTGGTTTTTTATCATTTAAAAGGCAAAAAATACCAGTGGTGGACTCTAATTAAGAATATAAGGTAGTGAGATGAAATTGATTCCATGGAATGGCTTCAGTTAAAAAACAGATTATAAATTTTTTACTTATATTCATTATAAGAATGTGGAAAAATAGTGTCTTGAGATTACTTAAAAGGATGAATAATATATTTTTAAATTGCTGGAAAATTTTACCAGACTTTAAATGTAGGCTTCTAGAATTATCATCCATCATGAAAGTAAGGATGATCGATTATTTAGTGTCTTAAAAGCAAATATTCAAAGGTCATTGTCCATAAGATAATTTAGTATCTATGAAGAGATAGTTTATTGTGCTATCAAGGTAGAAATGGAAGGTGGGGTTACATATCAATCTCATGGATTTGATAAGAAACCAATGATGGAGTTCAAAGGAAACTCTCAAAACCCTTTTGAAATGAATATGAGTGTTTTCATTTTCTCAAAGTGTTGAAAAATTCATGGAGGAGATTTTGATAAATAGAATAGAAATTTTTTTAATCGTGTTAAAGAAGGTCATTGGGTAGTATAGTAAAAATGTAATAAGAAAATTATTGTTATTTATACAGGTAATGAAAATTCAACATCGAATGCCCCTCTCATACTTCAATGCTAAAACTGCACAAAAATGGGGTATTATACTAACCAATGCCCTAATCCTAGGTTTATTGTTAATGATCAAGGTTAACAACCTCAAAATGATAATGAATAAGTAAAATCACATGGGATCACTATTGGTGATGTGGAGTACGATAAAAAATTGGTGTAACGATTTATTATTAATTTAATTGGATTATATAATAATTTTGTAGAATCATTTTTATGGTATTTTTTAATAATTAAAAATAATTGTATTTTCCCACTATGGTCTTCCATTTTTATTTAAGTGTGAATGATGAGTGGTTATATTAATAATGAAAAGTGGTTTAGATATTCTGGAATAACATTAAAGGAAGGATAACCCTTAACTTTTTCATAATGTTGGGATATGTAAACAGTGATATGTTTGATAGTATGATTGAACTTGTGGATGATACTATGAAAAAATTATTTATGATTTCATGAATTGGGTGTTTTGAATTTTTTGGATTTATTGTATATAGAAAATTTTAGTTTTTAAAATCATACAAGTGTTCACTATGATTCTATGGTAATTCAAGTAATTATGATATTTCTAGAAAATACATGCTGAAGGAATTACAATGTTTGGAATATGACCAAAATGAAATAACCAATGATATATTGGGGATAAATGTTATGCTTATTTAGTACACATCTTTCTAATGCTTCTTATTTTTTGTAATTAGAAAAATTTAAAGGTAATCAATTTTTACAAAGTTTATGCCTACCATCATATGAAGTTATTGAATCTCACCATAGGTGGACTAATGCATATTTAAAAACTTGTGATAAACTTGTTTAGACATATATAATTACCTATCATATTTTATATGAAATATGTGATATACTAATGCTTCAAGAATAAAAAATTCACCTTTATTTCTGGGAATAAGAGATTAAATGGAAATTGATCAAGGCATAATGAAAGGATGAGATTATACATAATCCAGATACTATTTATAACCATTCTTCAACTGTAAATAATGAGTCTCAAAAATAAATGTTTTCCTAGTACATTCATATTTGGTGAATCATATTACTAATAAAATTGACATAGATTTACGTCCTTTTTACTCTTATATCTCTCCTAACCTTGTTCCTTATCACTCTACATTAGAATATAATTATTAAATTCCTCTTACACATCCATGTTTTCACTTTCCACCTACAATATACTATGTGGAAGCCCTGTTATGAGTGACATTGGGAAACCATTATGTTTTTCACATTCATTTATAATATTATATTTTATTATTAACTTTTTGGATGTGATTTTTTTGAAAGAAACTATCATATTTTAATTCCTTTATATCATAGACAAATTTCAAGGGTGAAATTCATTTTAAGGGGGGTGGAATCTAACAACTCAATATTATTAAGAGAATAATTTAATTGATGTATTATTTTTTATTCAACACCAATATAATCATGTTCTACACTCAAGACAAAGATTTCGTGTAGTGTTTGTAACATTCTTCTTAGCTCGTGTTAAACACAATTTTATGTTCATTTGATATAATTCATTTCACACAAAACCCGGCATAATTGAACAACTAAATATTATAATGTTGCCTTATAACTTATCAATTATAATAGAAGATTTTAAAAATTGTAACTGAATTATGAAAATATTCTTTACGCATATATATATATATATATGTAATTAATTTTAAATAAAAATTACACCCTTTTCAAATAAAAGGAAATGTTTTTCTGAAAAAACTTTTAGATTAAAATATATGAGATAATAAAATAATAAAATAATTCTTTAAGAATTTTATTAATGATATATATATATAATTTAATTAATATAATGATTAAAATTAAACATATGTGCCTTCTAAACATGATGTAAGAACAAATTCAATTTTTTGGATAAAAGAAGTATTTTTCAAACAATGCAGTTTTGCTTCCTTTTGATGGCCCTCCAAATAAAAAAAATCCCATTTTATTTTATATTTTAAAAATATAAAAATTTTAATTATAAACAAGGTACATTAATTTTATTTTGATGTATTTTTTATATTTTTCTGATAAGTTTCACGTTTTTATAAATAATAAAAATATACTAAATTTTAGTGGAAAAAAATTTATCATTGAAATAATATAAGTTGTTTAAGTTATATTATTTAATGTTTAAAAATATAAATATAATACATTTTTATTATTTGATATAATGTAGGTCATTCACATAAATTTTAGATTTAATTTCTATGTAAATACTATTCTATCTTTTGCAATGTTTTAACTATTAAAACTTGTTTTCTCATTCCAAAAATGATATTAGTTTAAAATTAATTTTTTAAACATAGGTTTTTTCAAATTTGAAAAAATTATTCCATAATTGGAATCATAAGGTCTAAATAATTTAAATATCTTTATTTGATTATTGGGAATTATGAATAGTAACTTTGGTAAATTGATTAACATAATGAAAGGGTAAATCAAGTAATTAAATATAAATATATTTTATAAAATTACCCTAAATCATGTACTAATATCCTTAAATGAGTGTGTTACAACCAAAATCATCCCTGGGTCAAAATTTTATCCTTTGGAAGACACTTCGATGAGAATAATACATTAAATATTTCTTAATTAATGTAAATTTATAACTGACTTACTCAAATTCTAACAAATATAAAAATTTTAATATAATGTTTTACAAAAGATAAATTATACTATTAATACTATTTTCAAATATAAAATTCTTTTTTTTTCAAAAAAAATTAATTTTCATTTTCTAGAAATCAACAATTAACGTAAAGGCATATACATTGATGATGTAGAAATTATTTAATTGATGACAAAAAATAAAATGTTTTTAATTAAAAATTATAATTACCATTAAAAGACCCAAAAACATGACTAGATAACTTTTTTGAGTATATATCAACCATAAAAATAAATTTTTAGATTTATTAAACATTTGGATTCATATGGAAAATATTATGACATGAATAGTATCTTTATTAAAGTGATGTTATTGTTATCTTATTCTGGGTTTAATATATGTAACATTTTTAATATAGTATTATCCCGAAGATATATTCATCAATAAGTATTATTATTAAATATGTATGCTTTATCTTCATCATTATATTTTATTTTTTAATTTTATTCAATAAATAAATATATTATCTAATTATACAAAACTGATGTAATAATAATTTTATTAACGGAAATATCAAATTAGTGTTATTAAAAACATTAAAATAAATATAATTTTGGAAAATTACTATATAAAATTAATAATCTATTTGAATTTACACAAACGGGATATAATATGATATTTTTTTATGATAACATATTGTCTTTATATTTAAAAAAAGAATTTAATTGTATAAAAATTGACACTGTTAATATTTTGTAAAAATTATTTTATATTAAATTATTTAAAAATAATAATATATTATTTAAATATATAAAATAATTATAAAATTTTATAATTTTTCAAATTGTTCATTTATAATCTAATTTCCAAAAAATAAATAAAAGTTCACTATTTAAATATTGAATACTTTTTTACCAAAGTTAATATGAAAATTGAATGACTAAGAGATAATTAAAATGATAATGCTTGAATTTCCATAAGAACAAGTCTAATTTTTTTGATGAAATTAAAACCATATATCATATAATCCTAGAAAATATGACATTTTAGTGGTTTTTGGGTTGTTTTTTATTTTATTACAAATTAATATATTTGGATATTCTAAATGTGCCCTCACCTTAATTATATATGAGAATGTGCTCTCTCACAACATGACTTCACATTGATACTTAAATTTCAAATATCAAATGACCATTTCCATTATAAACATCCTTATTTAAATTCTAGTGGTGTTTTTCTTCTCAAATTTCTGACTCTAGTGCCTTTAATATGATATCTAAAGGGATCTTCTCGAATAACTGGTAATATCCTCTGCAAATTATTTTAATCTTAATTCATTTTATAATTCCTCTTACTATGTTTTATCCATTATAAATTATAAACTCTAGTATCACCTATATTCATAGTTTTTATTATGATCATGTAATAACCATATTCTACCATATATCAATCCTACAAAAAATCAAATCACAACATAGGCGTACGTACGACTTATCGTCTCTACATCACGGTGTAATTTACTATTCAAAATGACCATAAATTTATGATTGTAATGATGAAAATAATAAATTATATGGTTATTAAAAAATATTTTAATTCCTTAACAATATAATTACCATTCCCTTCTATACCATTCCAAAATTAATGGAATGATGTCGTTATTCATGTGTATGTACATCATATAATCTCTACGATGTGACAAAATTAATTTTACATTATCCTCCTTAAAGTATTATCATATATATGTTTATAGTGAATAAATATTAAATATAATATATTAACATCATCCTGAAAATTAAATATTTATAACATAATAATAGGAACATGAACTTATCCAACAAAACATATGTAAGAAAATATAGAAGATAACAGTTGAATGATTTGTGATAATGTTACTAACAAATGGGTAAAAATATGATCACATATGACATCATAAAAATGAATATGATTCTAGAATAAGTTAATGAAATTATTTGGAATCATATACAGGTGGTTTTCCCTCGTACAAAGGAACTTACCCCTAAGGTAATTAATTTTTGTCACACCGTTACTTCAGTGAGACACATGTCTCATACACTACCCGTTTCCCCAACATGGTGTATATAATATCCATTAATTTCTATTATGAGTATCAAACATAAGGTGATTGTATTTAAAAACTAATATATTTTTTTTTCTTTCCTGGGCGTATGATTCTACTAATTATAGATTTGCAAGGGATAATTTTTCAATATCATTATTTTTTGAGATTGATTATACATGCGTATTTGCAATCATCCATGTCCATTCTCCTAAATATGTATTCCAAAATATTGTTTATATTATTATATATTTCTTTAATGTAAATTTTACACATTAGTGAATTTTTATTAAATGTATTGAAATCAATCATATGACTTTTTTGAGATGTGGTAATTTTGGAATTTCTGAAAAAAGTATGAGAATATTTTTTTCTTTAACCTTAGACAGCATAAATATATTTATGTGTTATCATAATTACCTATTTACATAAATCATCCTTTTCATTATTTTATGTTTATTTACCAATAAATTCTTTTTTTAAGGAGTTTAATTTTGAGAAAGTTAATTTTTTTATGAGTACATGATATATTCTTCATGATTTAATTTCACGTGTTCTATAAAAAATATACTAAGATGTATTTTTTTAATATGATTTTGTTTCTTGTATATTATCCCTCTTATTATTTGTGATTTATTATGTTAATGCAGGAATTCTATTTTTGAAATCAATTTTTTACAAGGATAATGTTATGATAGAATGATGTTTAAGAAACTCATTTTATGATTTGGTTTATTCTATCATAAATGATTTGTTTTTTATATGAAACATGTAGGAATGATAAAATTATGAGATGGTTGGGACATATATCTCCTTCCAATTAATTGGCTAATGATTAATATCTCATGATATACATATTACTGGATCCTAAAATTTCTCAATGCAGTAATACAAGGTTGGAATGGGAAATGATATCAATTTAGTAATATAGGGCTGGAGTGATATGTAAAAGTGGATCAGTAATACAAGGGAGAAATAATGAGTGAACTTGATTCAATAATGGAATTTTTCTACTATGATTTTCTTGGAAATTATCATTGGAAAATAGGGAATTCATTATTAATTATTATGTGTTTTCTATAATTAAATTTTTTATTCCAATTCTATTTTCACATGGCTCATGTTCCTTTATAATTTTTTTCCTTATAAGTGGTCATGATTTATTTCTTCACTAAATATTACTATATATGCTATAAGTGGAACTGTTTTAAAAATATTTGTTCTTGTTTTTTCATACATATGTTCGTGTTTTGTTTGTTATTTTCCATGTTTTTCCATAGTGAGAATATGGGATCACCCTTTTCAAAATTATTCATTTATATAATATATAAATGAAGACTTTTGTTAGGAAAACATAAGGAGGTGATCTTTAAGGGAGATTTTTATGATATTTCCACAAATTATAAGAATGTGTTTCAAGTATCCAAAGGCACTAAGCTAATACAATCATCGTAAATGTATTTGTGTAGTGTATTTATTATTCTTCAAATGTAATGTCATGTCAGATTGGTAGAATGTTAAATAATATTTCACATTATCTTATGATATACATCTCATTATAAGATGTATTTTAGCCTTATATAATTCGGGGAGCACACGTCACATCATAACATTCACATAATTATGGTTTCCACATAGAACGTATATCAATCAAGGACATAAAATAACCCATGAAATGTAATGGGTAACTTGAACAATTTATAAATCACACATTCATGAATAAAAATTGGGGTCCCCGAATAAAAATGTAATATAATACTTGGTATAAGAATCATCAATTTTTATTGAATAAGAAACAATCTCAACAGTAGTAAAAGAGGTTTTTTATAAATATGAATAATTTGTAAAAACTCGTTGAATTTTTAACAAAGTAAAATTTAAAACATTTATATAGTATAAAATAAACGGTCAGATAAAATAAATTATATTATAGTAATATTAAAAAACATAGACCCTAAAATATTGAATTAAAGAGGAATGACCCAAAGAGAAAAAGTTGGGTTTCAGAATACCTTACCTTATGTATGAATCCATTATTCAAATTAATAACCTATATAATAACATTATATTTGTTAATTACTAAATATATAAACTATTTGACATGTATTTTATTTATTATAATATTATTACTTTCATTAATGGAAATTTTCATGTGTTATAGAGATCAATGTCATCGTTCATGGGTGATCATTTTCTTTGTTCTCATGATCATTACACTTGTATGGTAGATCATCTAAAATTATTATAATTACCCAAAATTAAAATTATATGTTTTTAATTATCATATATGATTTTAAATGGTCTTATCTATTATTTTTTCAAAATGATGATGGTTCGTTAGATAAAGAGTTAATGATAATTCTTTAGATTAATATGGCAGTTTTCCAGTCATTAAGAACTAATTTTTTATTATTATTTAGTATTGTGTAGATATGATAGCTAAATAAAATATAAAAAGTTATAAAAGATATATTATTATCTGTTTCAATCATAATAATGGTGTTATGACCACCCTAAATGGTGTAAAATTAAAACATTTCATTCTTGATGTTGAAAAATCAAAACGTCACGATTGATATTTTAATTTTTAAAATAAAAGGGAGAGGATACGTGGTTTCATGAAAATTTAATCAATTAAAAAAATTAAATTACTATTGATATATAATATTTGGGAGTTACAATTCTTCTTAGATAATGGTATGTGAGGTGTGAAAATAAAAAGAAATTAACTAGAAAAAAAAGTAAAATAAAATAAAATAGGATTTTACTTTTTGAATTATGCTCCTTGATAACCCCCTAAAAGAAATTGGGATTGGTCTACTATGGAGAACAAAGGATCATGTACATGTGGGAGAGTCTTTGGAATATTATTGTGTAGAATTTGGTCAAGAATAATTGCCTGAGAGGTATTTGGAGGTGGGGTGCGAAGGGTGGTATTTATGGGGGAGCATAGGGATGTTTTTCGATAATTATATTCATTAGCTTGTTATTTTTTATCCATAATTTTAACATTTTTAAAATTATAAATATTTATAATAAATAACCATTGATAGTTTTATATTATGGGATTAAATCAGTCATATATTATTTATGACTCAATAATTTATGTATTTTTTAAATATCATTAATTATAGTATTTCACTATTCAAAAAAAGTTGATATATTTTAAAAAAATAAAAAAATTAAACTAACTATATTTAAACATATATAATTCAAAAAAAAATTATATTTTACTAAAATAATTATAATGTTTTGATAAATTTAATTTTCAATTAAAATCGTAATTTTTTCATAAAAAACTGTTTTTAAAATTATTACTTAGTTTATAATAATTTAAAAAATTAATGAAGGTATCATAAAATAATACTATAATAGTAGGGCCAAAAATAATTCTTTTACTACTCTTTTTTATAAAAATATATTTTATATTGATTCCACATATTTATTATAATACTGTAAAAATTATTTATATTCTATAAAAATTCCAAAACATAGTTTATCAATTTAAATCCCCTTATTTATTTATACTATGATATAATTATATCATATTTTAATATATAATATTGATAATTATATTTTTTTCATCCATAGGTGATGATAATATTATATTATCTGGATTAGGATTCATAATGGTCACAATTCTATTACAAATATCATGATACTATTCCTTTGGTATAGATTCCTTAATATCCTTGAGTACCACTAATTTAACTCTACATTAATGAAAATAATGTTATTTGTTATCTATATTCTATGGATGTGATTCATACCAGATGTAATACTTATAATGAGGGAAAAAATCCATTGAAACAAGTGTTGGTTCTTACAAAATCAATAGCTTGAGATGGTTGGAATTGGAACCAAACAGTTTGTTACGGTTATGGATTAGTGGACATAAGCTATAAATGGGATGTGTTATTAATGAAAAATTGGATCTCTATCTACAATTAATGATCATTTCTTTTTCATATGATTTTATGGAAAAAAATCTAACATATTTCTCTAGAATATCTAACCTCGTGTTAGCAGAAGGATGGGTCAATGCTCTAGAAATTATATTTGATGTCATGTGATGTTAAAGAGATCAAGAAGGAAACTATTTTCATTTAACATCATGCATTTGAAAGTAAGATAAAGTGGTATTTGGCTAATAATAACAAATAAAAAATGATTTTTATGAAATAAAATGGTAAAATTTTTGACGATATTTTCCTTTTTAAGTATTTTCCTAGGGTTGATTCTGTTTAGAAGGAAAAAAAATTCTGTAATTTTGGAAGAATTATTAACATTATATTACAATATATGACGAATATGACAAGGTGAGATGAAATATATAAACCACCAATTAAAATGTATGCAAGTATGCCCCCAAAGTGTTCCAATTGTGGAAAATTATATTAAAATGAATGTTTGACAGGAAGTATGAAGTGATGATGTGGACGAATGTTTGACCATATGAACTCAGAATGAATTTAAAAGAATACTTATTAATAAATTAATGAGGTAACTCATAGCCATCCAACATTGAGGGGTTCTAGATACATTTATTTGGGCAAATATGGTAATACATATTGAAAACTTGTTTCACATGATGTAAATAATAATTATTGGAATAAAAAAGGTGTATCTATGTCATTTTCTACAACTACTATTGATATTTCCATATTCAATGAAACCGTGATATGTATGTTACCTGTGTATTCAAATTAAGCTAATATCATTTTTGACTCTATACCATCGCATTCATTCATTAATGAGAAAACCATGAGTTAATTTTGAATATAAACTAATCAATATAAGATAGAGGTTTTGGTGAAAATGTTCAGTGAAAGTATTAAAGAAACCATTAATTTTAGGAACCATCACATTGTTAACAATGGCAAGATCTTTCTAAAAATGTTATGGAACTATGCGTATTAGATTTGGATAAAATTCATGGTACATATTGTATTTTTTTAATAGTCTATGATAGATTACATTGTTAAGAAATTTATGTTCAATGATTTCATGTCTTTGATAACTTACTGGGAAGATAAAATATTGATAATATATTTAATTGAATGTTATTTATCCCATATTGTTTAAAATTAACAAATTAATCAAAAAAAATATATATAAAATTAAATAAATACATTATGGTTTTTATAGATGATATTTTATTGTTCTTTATAATTAGGAAGTTAAGTTAAATATTTAATAATTACCTGATGCTAATCTTATTTCTAAACAACAATATCAAACTGATCAATTGGAAATTTAATAATTGAATAGTTAGTTGTTCTATTTATTATATAATGGTTTAATCTAACCATGAACTTCACCATAGCATCTACCTATATTTTTTATAATCGATGATGATTAAATTAGTCATTGAACTAAATATAGATCCTTGAATAACATCACTGTTAAAAACAAGTATATTTTTCATTCATATTGTGGACTTGATTGATCAAATCTAGGGAGTTGTGTATTTTTTAAAGATTGTTCAGAGGTCATGGTAATATGAGTTGAATGTGAAATAAATAGACATTCCATAGACTAGGTTTCACATTAAATATAGGCACTTTGACTTTGTAGTTATGCCTTTTTGGTAATCTAATGCACCTAATGTATTGGTCAAACTTATTAATATAATTTTTCATGAGCTCATGGAAATGTTTCTGGTTTTGTTTTTTGATAATTTATTTTGATATTATAAAATCAATACGAACATGACAAAACTAAGTATTGTTTTGAAAAACCTAAATTAAATTAAATTATATAGAACATTTTAGAAAGAGTGATTTTTTTCAAGAAATTTATTTCCTTGGAAATATTGTTTTACTAATTATTGTATAACAATTGAAACAGTTACAATAATTTTTTTCATAATAGATAAGAACCGAAAATATCATATAGATTTATATTTTTCTGGATTATTGGTTTACTATAAATATTTTAATGAAAAAATTACTTGATTGTATATCCCACTGACAAAGATAACTTGAAAAGGAATTATATTATTATTGGAAAATTAATGTGATGATTTTTTCTAGGATAAAATATACTACTGGTGAATATTAATTTTTTGACTCATCCTACTAGAAATGTTGAAATTTTCCCATATATTTAAGCTTCACTAAATGAAAATGAAAGTTTATAATTTTAGAATGATCAATTAATTGCTTATGCTTCTTTTCAATTGGCACATCTTGATTTATATTAACCAAATCATGACTAGAAATTAGATATTGTGGGATTTAATATAAAATTATGGAAGAATCATTTGTATGGACTATAGTATGTAATATGTACTGATTGGAAAAATTTGAATTTTATATTCACAATGAAATAATTGATCATGAGATATAGAAGATGGATATAACATATCAAGGATTCTGATTTCATTTTTCATCATCATCCTATAAAATAAAATAAATTAGTCAATGCTTTTATTCAAAAAAAATAATGATACATTAACCATTTTACATTTGTGGTTTGAATCATTGGTTAATTATTGGATAAAATTTTTCATCGAATTTAAGTATGCTAGGATATGCTCTGTTTTATTTTAGGTCTCATTGCAGTTTCCTATGTTAGAATAGATCATACATTCTATGAAAGAGGATCAATCATTGTATGAAAAGGTAGAATTTGTTAATAAAGGTATGATACATGATTTCAATATTTATAATGAATGTGCGTACCAATTAGGTAAAACATTATGTGTATCTTGTGATTCCATGTTGAGGAAAGAGATGTTTAAGAGAAACTCATTTTTCCCTATTTATTATTCATCAGAGTAGAACTAAGATTTATGGATAGCTTCGATGGTACTAATGGTGGGATGGAACGAAAATATATATTTCTTACTTCTCCTTGAAGTATTATACTTGTCTGTAAGTTAAAGTATAAAATTGTATACCATATGGGATGAATCAACCTTTTTTAGTGTCAGAGTGGAGATGGGGAAATATAACATTGGATTTTGGGGAAGGAGTTTCCGAGAATATTAGTAGAAAACCATCCGATTTTGGTTATTATTGATTTATTAACTAAATATGAACATTTCCATTACATTAAAGTTACACCGATCATATATCATTCCTCTCTAATTTATCTAATGTATATAGATAGGTTACATAGAGTGCATATATCAATTTTATCATACTCTAATCCCATGATTACATCGAATTTTTTGAAAGGAATTAAAAAATAGTTGTGTACTGAATTAAATTTTAGTTCATCATTTCATTATCAATATATGGATAGTCTTAGTAAATTATTCAAAATGTGGATTATAGGCTTCATTCATGTTCAATTAATTACCAAGGAGTTTGGGATCAACTTCTTTCTTTGGTTAAAATTTACTTTAATATGAATTTTCATTCTGGTATGTGCGGGGAAACATTTGGGGCATTATATGGAAAGTTATTTTGGACCTATATTTTTGGGATGAGGTAGTTGAAAAGATGTTAATGGGACCATATTTGGTTTGTTAAATGGCTAAGAAGGTATATTTTATTCAGTTACATATAAGGATATTTTATATCGGGCAGAAAAATTATTTGGTTAGCTGGAGGAAAGTTATTTATTTAAAGGCAGGTGATCATGTCTTTCTCAATGACACTTCATGGAAAAGTGTTAAAAATTTTGGTAAAAAGGGGAATAAATGGCTATAGTTCATTATAAAATATTACATAATAGTTGGATTTGGATCATTTTCCTACTAAGTGACTTTATCATGAGTTTTTCCTATATATACAATTTGTTTCAAATTTCAATGTTAAGGGAATATGCGCTAGATTCATCTCATGTTTTGAGATTATAAGTGGTTTAGAAGTGTGATAACATATGTTATAAGGAATAACTTATGTAGGTTATTAATAGTATAGATCATTTACTTTGGAATTAGGTGATTCACCATGTTTCGTTTTTATTAAAAACCCATATTTTTTAATATATGACATTGGAATCTGAAAATACTATGGAGGAGAGATATCCAAACTTGTTAAATAAGTTAGTAAAATTGATAGGACGAGATTTATAAAATGGGGGTAGGATTTAAAAAACTATTAAATGATACAATGAGTCATTTTCATGTTTATTAATTGAAATTATTTAGTTATAGTATATATAAAAATATTATGTATTTTATAAATAAAATGAGAAATGGTTTAACTCTACCCTTTTCAAATGTTGTTTTTATAAAATATTAATTTTTATATTTGAGAAATTGATTTTAAAAAATAAAATTAATTTTTAGTCACCTCATATCATAATTTAATTTTGGTTACATTTTTGGATTTTTCATAAAATATTTACGTTTCAATGAATATTTAATATTAATTTTTTTTATAAAAAATTATATTTTTTAACAAATTAATTAATTTAAAGTATGTTTTGAATTTTATTTAAAGGAATATAAGTTTTATATAGTTATATTTAATCATCTTAATTAATTTCTAATCAACTTTATATTTTTTTGTATAAATTGTTTTTTGGTTTAAATACATGTTTTTTCTAAAATATATTATGAAATTAATAATTTTTCCCAATTTTAATTAATGAAAACAGTAAATAATGAGAAATATTTTAAATTATATATTTTTAGTATATATTAGTAATTGTTATTATAGTTCAATTTGTTGATTATTAATATTCATAGAGCAAATATATAATCATCTATTCAAAAAACAACCTCTTCTTTAAAACTTGTTGCCTCACCGAGTCAACGAGACTCATAATAAATTAAAATTTTCTACATATATCAATTGAATTTAGAGAATTTATTAAATATCTGGAATAATAATAATTTATACTTTATAATATGTTTGACATAAAATTTCACCAATGGGATTAGTGAAATAAATTAAAATTAATTAATGTGATTAAGGTGAGAACGTGTTTTTATAGTTAAAAAAAATTAGAATATAAAGTTTAAAAATGATCCAAAACGTGTAAAATTATAAATTTATGTCCATATTTTGATCTTTTTACATTTATTACTGATAATGGGCCACTCTTTTGTGTATAAGACTTGAAAAAAAACATAGATGTATTTCACTGTTTCAAAACATTACCAGTTTGCCACTCACTTCACTTATAAAAGGTCAAACCCATTATTATTATATTCACAACATAAAAACTAAATTTTTGTCCATTACCTACCCAAAAAAATTCTATGAATCCATAATCATATCATAGAAACCATTATTTGTTCAAAAATCCTACCATGGAAGGCCTTTGCTGCAAACCAAATAGAGATTCCCAATGAATAGGTAACATTCATTAACGAGTGTTTTAATTTTATTTTTTCTTCCCTCCCTATAAATTATTCATATAAAAAAATGTTATATCAACATAACTATCTTCAATATACAAAAATTTAGTTATGTCAATTTTTTTACTTACAATGAGACTCACTTACTTTAAATATGTAATGAAATCACAATTCTTGTGAAAGGTGCACTACCACCTCGTGAAATGATATCATTCATTTTTCCATTACGACCAATAATGGCAGGATTTAATAAACATTTTAAATTATATAAATCATATTTAGAAAATAATTATACCTATATAGTCTTTATATCATGTATAGCCCTTTTATTTTCTAATACATAGTAGCTATGATAACATCGCTTATGTATACGACAAACTACCACTTCGAGAATCAATGTGAATTATTTTTTGCTAATGCATTACATGGAAGGTAATAAGTATAAAGATAATAAATATAAGTGATATTAAGAAATTATTTATATTATTAATTAAATGTTAAAAACTATAAAAATATATCATATCATTTTATTCCTAACTTTTAACTCCCTAAAAATAATTATATATTTGGTCATTGACGTGTGGACTACCACCTCCTCAAAGTGATGTCATCCATTTTTTCATCCCCACATCACAATAATGATATATATAAGTATGAATAATTAAATATTATGTTGTTTATCATATAATTATCATACTGTATAGGTAAAATACTTCTTACACTCTTTCTATAATGATCATTGAAAATTGGAAATGTTACTCATGTGTACGTACTGCCTACCATTTCCATTATCAAAATGTTGGCTTATTTTTTAAAAAAATCACACATAATTTATTTTAATAATTATAATTGATCTATAAATATGATTATTGTATAAAGATTATTATTTTTGGTATTTTTAAATAATGACCACTTTGACCATAGTCAACCTTCCAAATCTATTTTTGGGACATAAATTGAATATAGTCAAAAAATCTAACATAAAAATAAATTATTAAATAATTATATATATTATTAATAAGTGAAATAAATTAATTATATAATTGAAAAAATTTATCAATAAATTACATAATTAACAAAATTTTATTGTTCAGAAAGAGAAATATACATGTGACATATCAGACTTAATGTGAGGGACTTCGTCTCAATTTTCATTCATTGAGGAATATATAGATGTCACACAGAAATATTCTTCCAAGAGGTGTATATACATCCCATTTGACATTTTATATCATTAATTAATCTATTATAAAAAATTTTAATGTTTTTAAATGTTAGTATTTCATGGGTCAAATGATTCAAGTATTTTTCACATAATAAGGGACATCTTCTTTATAAGAATCCACTTTTAATTTTTTCTAATACTGTTTTTCTATTCCATTCCCATTTTTTTAAAATAATTTTATTATAAACAGAATATTAATATGAAATAACTATAAATTACATTATAAAAATTATTTTAAATTATTTTAAAAAGGATTATTTTTACATTGTTTATGCAGACGGTTTTGAAAAAAATAAAATAAATTCTAAACATACATGTCGAAAATTAATTTACCACCATTTTTACCATTATTTTATTTAAAGATTCCATTTTAAGATTTTATGTTTCAAAAAATTAATAAATCTTTTCACTTTTTGGGTTATTTTTATATTATAATTTTTTTTTCAAAATAATGCAGTATATTTGTATTGAAAAAAGTTTTTAAAAGAAAAATTATATTTTGATATTCAAAAGTGCTTTTTTTGTGAATATATAACAGTTTTCGAAATGTTTTATGTTGGAAAAATTTAATGTGTATAGATGATTTATCTAATATATTTTAATTTTTAATTATACGATAGTCATCCCATATAGAACTTGGTGAGCGTTTTATATTTTATCTGATGTGGTTCCATAAATAGTGCTGAGAGAACCTCTTACAGATTACATGATTGGGTGGCACAAATAGAGCTAGGTGACCCCATTATATCATATATGATGGGTCTACCGAAATAGTTATCCCAATAAAATGGGTAATTTTTCTTTCATTAATTTTTAATAATGATTTATTTACAAATGGTTTTCTCCATTATATTTTACTAGGTTCTAGTTACTTCTCGTACAAGATTAAAATTGATTATGAATGTGATTCTATAAGTAACTATGAAGGTTTTTTAATTGTGTGCAATGGGTTTTAATGATTTTCCATGAGAAAAAATGTTTTCTTCATTTAAATTTTTTTATTTAATTTAATAAAATGACGTTAATGATATGGTAAATGTTATATGTGTTTTCATGTTTTCAAAGGGAAAACTATTTTCCCTCGTTTTGTATCCCTTACTATGATTTTTCTCCTCATACCACATTTTTATAAGTTTTTCATATGATATAAGGTTGGATAAGGTAAATGATAGAATCATATAGAAATTCATGATGAATATCTAGAAAAATATATCTTGATTTATTTTAGAATATATATATTATGAGAAAATGTAAACTAACTGGAAGTGTGAAATTCTTTTATGGTCATGTTATATATGGGTTATGGATAAATTCTCTAAAATTATAAACCTGAAATGATACACAAAGTGAAATAAGTAATATTATTGAATAAAAGTATATATTATTTTATTTTTTATTTTGTGTGCTTATACAGAAGGTATGGAATTAATCATCCCTAGAAATAGGATCATGAAAATAAAATATTCTTAAATTAATATTAATTTAAAATGAAATATTGAATTTTCATGCATCTTTGGTTTCTGAATTTTTTAGATATTGACATTCTCAATATCATTCACATTATATTGATAACTTTTAACTCTTGCATTATATCATTATTTGGTTATTGAATAGTTCATCAATGTCAAAACGTCCCACCAATTTTCACCAATGTTGAAACCTATAATGTGTTTTTTAAAATGAAAATTGAACTTAATTTTCTCTCATATCAATATAAAGTTTTATAAACCCATTTTACGATGTGGAAATTCAAAAATAGTATATTTCAATGTCCATCCTCTAATTACCATGATAAATTAAAAATTACTTGGATGAATTTTATTAAAGGGGAATATTCAATAACTCATGATTTTATATAAGTCAACTATGCTCGATATAATAGACAACAAATAACACTGATCTCAAATAAGAAAATAAATAATATTATTTTTAATATGACCTTTATAACCTAATTGTTAAATTAGTGGGTATTAATAGTATTAAATATTTTATAATATATATGTCACGACCTGTCCTCGGGACCCGTTCTGTGACTACCCCAAGCCCGCCTTCCATAGACCAGGGGCGGGCGACTAGCACCAAAGGCATAAATCATGATAAAAAGGTGAAGGCATTGCCTTATAAAGTAAACAAACACCACAGAGTAAGCCATCAGAAGTAAACACTAAGTAAAACTGGATACAATAGTAAGTGGGGAAAGTAAATGGGCCAGAATAGAAACCCAAACTGAAAGTAAAGTACAACTGGAAAGAAAGTACATCAACTGAATATAAAGCAGCAACGTCGAGCCGTCCACTATAAGTCCCACCTGAAGGGTAGGTACAGATAGTCTTATCTGCTCCCCGGGGCCAGCTGTCTACTCCGTGTACGTCCCTTCCAGTGGTCTACCTCCAGGTACCGACCTGCTTCCCAATCCTCAACCACGATCAGCGTTGTCCATCTTTTGCATCCAACACAACATAGTGCGGGCATAGCCCGTGCAGGGGTGAGTATATGCTACTCAGTAGGGACCCCAAGACCCCCAATGGACTCCCAGAATCAACAAAGGATAATCTTCAAAGGAAAGATACAATCATGGAATAACATCCAACACTACTTATGTATATGCCCATACATATACCTAAGTCATCAATTTTAGTTAGGCTCCAAGATCTGAGCCCAAGTTTGATCACTTCCACACAGGATAGTACAACCCAATCCACACAAGAAAGAACAAAAAAATCCACATAGGAATGTAAGTCAATCATATCAAAGATAATGATTGAAAGTCAAGACTCAGCTCACACAGGTATACTTCTTCGTAAGTTTATAGAGATGATCATATGTAGCCACTGATTCATCTAAGCTGGGACCCACGTAGGATACTAAACCAGCTAAGCTTTCGGACCCATGTAGGATACAAGTCTAGCTACTCTGTTGAACACACGTAGGATACTACAACAGTGGTCAAATACTGCCAGAACCACATAGGATACAAGAACAGTAATACTGCCCGACCCACGTACGATACAAGAATATTAGTCATCGCCGTCGAACCCACGGAGGATTTCAGTACAGTCTTCATCGCTGCCGAACCCCCGGAGGATTTCAGTGTAGTCGTTGTTGCTTCCCAACCCACGGAGGATATCAGTGCAGTCGTCACAGTCGCAGCTAGCTCTAGGGTTCCTGCACACAACATGCTCAATTCCGGGAGGGTTTGCTCCACGAGCCAAGGGGGTCGATACATCAATTGACACATAGTCTGGAGTTTATGTATCCCAATGTTCTGTCTCGACAAAAGGAACTCAACGTGACAGATGGCGTGTCAATCGGACTCCCGATCTGAGAGTTATTGGATTTTTCTTTCCAGGGGCCCGGTTGGTTTTTACGTAAAAACTAACCCGATCATACTCCAGCTGTGTCCAAACCTCCAGCGGAGTAATCCAAAAGGTCCGTTTCACTAAGAGGAATCCAACAATGTTCACGGCGCATCAATCGGACATCCGGAGCTCAAGTTATACGTGTTTCCACTCCGAGGGCCCAGATGGTTTCATGCTCGAACCAATCTGGTAGTACACAAAGATTTCCGAAATCTTGAGGGTAATATACAGAGAAGACAGTCTCCATCCAAGGATCATATCGCAACTGACGGTGTGTCGATCAGAGGTCCGTAGCCCAAGATACGGGTGTTTGAACGGAACTGACCGGAAATAGGGGGTTTTGGGCCCGGACCGACCCGGCCCAAGACCCCCTGGGTCGGCCTGAATCAGGTCGACCCAAACCGGGCCGTGGCCCGGCCCGACCCGGTGGTCGCGGCCCGCATGGCCAGCTCGGCACTGGCCGACCCATTACGGAAAGGGGGGGAAATGCCCCCCTGCTTTGAAACCGCGGCCCCCACGTGGGGGCCGCTCCTTTGCCACCCATGGGTTTCAAACCCCGGCTTTCTTGGAAAGCGGCCAGCCAAGCTAGCCGGTGTGTCACCACGGGACCACCCCTCCCTCGCGGGTCCTGCCTTCCTTGCACCGGTGGTTCCGGCTGCCGCTCCCCGCACAACCGCAACCAAAGGTCGCGGCCTTGACCAACCGGTGCGGGGCGATAGCGTCGCACCCCTCCGATGTAGCCCCGCTCTGGATGCGGCTTCTTCGTGGTTCTCCGGCACGGCACGACGGCACCACAACTTCGTTCATCCTCAACGGCATGGCATTACGGCGCCACACATCTTCGCCCGTTCCTCTTGCTTCCGCGCGGTGTCGTTTCACCGCGCTGCCTTTGCTCGTGCCACAACAAGTACAACATCAAAGGAGGGGGAGGGTCGGCAATCTTCATGTGGTCCGACCTCCTCCCGTTATTACGATAACATGCAGCCCAATATAAAGGTCGATGAATGGAAAAGAAATCACGAACAAAAAAATTAACCCATACCTTGATAAAATCGTCAAATGAGGTTTGTCGCGGAAAAACGATGTTGAGGAAGGGGGCGTCGTGGAAGGAGGCTTCGTGAGCGTCGTCGATGTCGCAGTACACAATGTTGCGGAGAAGAGGATCTTCGGCGTCATGGTACATGGTATCACATCGTCGATCTTCGAGGAATTATCATTCTTTGTCGTCCTTTATCGGAGGCCAGCATTCTTCGTCGTTGTCGGTACGTTCTTCACGTTCTTCAAGGAGGAAGATAAAGTTCTTCGTGGAACTCTCCCTCTCAACACAACGATGTAAACCGTAATGAAATAAGACATTGTCTTATTTCATTAACAAACACAAGCCAACATTCCATTTGAAATTCCAAAGAATTCATTCAATTAATTTATTTAATTGAAGAGTATTAACAGTCCAATTAATGTGAGAGTTGACATGGCCTTTAATAAGGGGGTGCGTGTGTGTTACAAAAAAAATAATGGGGGTTTGAGAAGTTGAAAAGGTGGGGCTCGTGTGTGTCCCACCTAACTAATATCCTATAAAGAGTGGTTAGGATATAGTGGGTCCCACCTAAACTTCTATAAGTAGGTTTAAACTACTTAGAACATAAAATCAAAATTGTTTCACAACTTTTATTTTATTCATTACTTAACCTTTTTTTAATAACCACACCCAAGAAAACGAATCTCCAGAAAAGGTGTTCCTAAGAAATTACTGGTGCTACTGTTTCATTGGTGCCCTTGGATTTTGATTCTGAGCATCAGTTCAATAGTTAGGATAACCCGCTCGTTCGTTCACTGAACTTACCCGAGCTAAACTTCAGAAATTGATTCCGGGCACACCGGGCCTCGGAATCTGGTCCCGTCAAAAACTGTGTTCTTGTAAACTTCTGAAGAAAATTTAGAAAACAGTTTCCCTTGAATTTTACGAGTCTCTATATTACTCCCACCTCAGGGGTTCATTTCCCCATAACGATACATCATAAACTAGGGGAACAAATGTGGGTATTGTGCATGCATCTGAGCTTCCCGCTCCCAAGTGCTCTCCTGGAGGTTCCTATACTGTCACCTAATATGCACTAAAGGAGTCGACCTCTCACATAGGACCCACTCCTTTCAATCCTCGATCTCCACCGGGACCTCTGCAAAAGTCACCCCATCATCAATGTCCAGCTCCCCATGGTCGATGATATGCATCGAGCCGTGCACGTATCTCCTCAGCTGAGATACATGGAAGACGTCATGCACCTGGTGCAACTGAGGTGGTAGAGCCAGGCGTTAAGCCACCTCGCACATCCTGATGAGTACCTGAAAAGGTCCGATGAAGCGCGGAGACAACTTTCAACCTTGACCAAATCTCTATAATCCACGTTGAGGTGAGACCCGTAAGAAAACGTGGTCACCATCCTCAATCTCTAGTGGCCTCTTCCTCCTATCAGCATAAGACTTATGCCAGCTCGGAGCTATCCTCATCCACTCCAGGATGACCTGGACCATCTTTGTCATGGCTTGGACCATCTCATATCCCACAAGTGTTGACTCCCTAGGGTCTGTCCAGCACAGAGTTGATCTGCAAGGTCGGTCGTACAATGCCTTGTATGGTGCCATCCCGATGGTGGAGTGGTACATGTTGTTGTACACGAACTCCACCAAGGTTAGGTGGTCCTCCCAACTGTGACCACAGTCGAGGACACACACACGGAGCATGTCCTTGAGAGTCTGAATGCCCTCTCTGTCTGACCATACGTCTGAGGGTGAAAGTTAGTGCTCAGTCGTAGCTGAGTCCCGAATGCCTCATGTAACCCCTTCAATAGCTGGGAAGTAAAGTGAGCTTTTCGATCGGAGATTATAGATGATGGAACACCATGAAGCCGTAAAATCTTCTGAACATACAGACATCCCAAGCTCTCTACTGAGCCCTGCTCTCTGATGGGTAATAAGTGGGCCGACTTGGTGAGTCGGTCGACAATCATCCAAATATAGTCATGACCTCTGGATGTACGGGGAAGTCTAGTCACAAAATCCATAGATATCCCATCCCACATCCACTCTGGGACCTCCAAGGGCTGCACCAAGCCTGCTGGTACCTGGTGCTTTGCCTTCACCTGCTGATAGGTGAGGCATCGAGAAATGAACTCAGCAACAGCCTTCTTCATACCCGGCCACCAGTGTTGTCGTCCTAGATCCGGGTACATCTTCGCCACTCCTGGATGTACCGCTAAAGGGGAAGTGTGAAACTCTCTCAGCACCTCCTCCTGTAATGCAGCTAGTACCATGTTACATCCACTGAAAAGGACGATGTTCTCTCCTCCAACAGAGAATCTATCAGGTTTTTGTCCTAAGGATATCTGTTCACACCGTGTCTCAAAGTCATTGTCTCCACGTTGTGCCTCTCTGACCCATTATAGAAGTGGAGGAGTGACTGTGAGTGACTGAATAAAGGCTTCTCCATCTCTATCCACAAAGGATATATGCAAAGCACCTAGCTGCTCTGTCACCTCCCCAAGTAGCTGAATGCCCGTCCTCCTGCTGAGAGCATTAGCTACTGTGTTTCCCTTTCCAAGAGTAAAGACTATCTCAAAGTCATAGTCATGGAGGAACTTGAGCCATAGCTGCTGTCTCAGATTCAGGACCTTATGCAAGATGATGTTCCTGAGAATCTGATGGTCAGAGTAGACTGTAAGTCACTCGACCATCATATAGTGTCACCACATATTCAAAGCAAAGACCACTACTACCAACTCTAGGTCATGGGTATCCTAGTTCTGCTCATGCTGACTCAAATGTCGTGATCCATAGACGATCACCACTCGCTCCTGCATCAAGACACATCTGAGCCTGGTCCCTGATGCATCGCAGTAGACTACGTACCCTACTCCCCCCTCCAGTAGCATCAAGATAGGTGCGATGGTCATCCTTTGTCTTAGCTTCTGGAAGCTCTGTTGATATCTATCAGACCACACGATGGGTTTCCCCTTCTTCGTCAAAGCTGAGATCGGCGATGAAACTCTGGAGAAGTCTGTAAAAAATCTTCGGTAGTACCCATATAGACCCAAGAAACTTCTCACCTTCTTCACACTCCTGGGTGGCTCCCAAGCTAGCACTACCTCGATCATTGCAGGATCCACCGCAACTCCCACCTCAGAGATGACGTGTTCCAAGAAGTGGACCTCATGTAACTAGAACTGAAACTTTGAGAGCTTACCATAAAGTTTGTTCTCTAGGAGTGTGTCCGGTACAACCTGCAAGTGGTAGGTGTGATCCTCCTCAGTGGTCAAGTATATCAACATGTCGTCGATGAAGACCACGAAAAATCGATCGAGGTATGGTTGAAAGATCCTGTTCATGAGACCCATGAACACTGCTGGAGCGTTGGTTACACAGAAAGGAATAACCAAGAATGCATAGTGGCCATACTGACATCTGAAGGTCATCTTTTGTATTTCATCGTCCCGAACTCTGAGCTGATGATATCATAACCGGAGGTCTATCTTCAAGAACCACCGTGGTCCCTTGAGCTGATCGAAGGGGTCGTCAATCCTCGGTAGCAGATACTTGTTCCTCACGGTCACCTGGTTCAGGCAACGATAGTCGACACAGAGTCGCAAGCTCTCGTCCGCATTCTTGGCGAACAGTATCGGGGAAGCCCAGGGTGAAAAACTGGGTTGGATGAATCCCTTTCCCTTCAAGTCCTCCAACTGTACCCGTAGGTCTTGAAGCTCGACGGGAGCTATCCGGTATTCTGGAGTGGATATCGGGGATGTCTCGGGGTACAGGTCAATATAGAAGTCTACCTTTCTGCGAGGAGGTAGTCCTGGAATGTCATCAAGGAAAACGTCCGCATATTGATCGACCACTACAGGAAAACTATGACTCCGCACGTCAATTGCTCCAAGGATGAGGCTAGCAAACAGATGAGTGATCGGTTGTCCTCTCCACTGCGTGAGCCCATCGTGTGCTGCTAAGGCTCCTTTATCGCTGGTGAAGGTGAACCTTCTCCCATCGGTGCGAACATATCGCACCTTGCGCCTAATACAGTTGATCTGAGCATGGATTGTAGATAACCAATCCATGCCCAAGATGATGTCGTAAGGCCTCGAAGCCACTACTCAAAGATCCTAGCCGAATCTCTCACCTCCTAGAGTAATCTCGCACTGCCGGCACTAGTGCGTAATCGTCGAGTCTTCTCCCATTTGAGTCTCTAGCCATAACGATCAAGCCAATGGCTCTGTCAGAATCTCCGATCTCCGAACAAGGGCAGCGACAATGAAGGAATGACTCTCTCCTGTGTCTATAAGAACTAAAACAAGGGTGGAGTAGACAAAGATAGTACCTCGAATCATCTCTGGTGTGCCGTGGTCATAGGCATATGCTGCCTGAAGATGAAACTTTCTCTGCCCGCCAGCTCCCTGTGGTCGAGGTGGACCTCTGGGTGGTGGTGGTGGTAAAGCCTCAAAGCGTCGCCCACCACCTGCTGCTCGGACAGATCCTCTGCCTCGTCCGCCTGCTCCCTGCAAGCCACCATGGTCGACCCTGTACCTCTACCTGGGTGGCCCTTCAACCGTCTGCTACTCCTCTGCACGGCGGGTCGGGCAGTCACGAGCCATGTGGCCCTACCCGTGACATGTGTAGCACTGTATGCTCCTCGGAAGGCTGGCTCTGTGCTGTGTTCCCCACACCTCTGAGACAGTGTCCTGAGATCATCCACCTGATGGTCGGGTCTGCCTGGACCCCTGTGACGTCCGTCGACTGCTAGATGCAGACGACTCTGCTACATGCCACCATGTGGTAGGTCTCGCTGCTGGTGTAGGCTCAGAAAGAAAGCTCTCTACGAGGAGGGATATCTCCAGTACTCCTGCCTGTGTCGGAATGCTAAGGGAGATCATCGATGCCCTGATCTCATTCCTCAGTCCCTGCTCAAAGGTTCGGGCTCGGAAGAATGGGTCTCGTACCATGTCCTTCAAATAGCACAAGAGATCGGTAAATCTCGCCGAGTTCTGGGTGGCCGACATGCTGCCCTGCTGCAGCTGTAGAAGCTCCTGAATGCGCACCGCACGGATGGTGGCTGGGACAAACTCCGAGCGAATGAGGCTCTCAAAGTCCATCCAGAGAAGAGATGCATCGTCATGCACCTGGAGCATCAAGCTCCACCATCTTCCTGCTGCTGCGTGCAGGAGGCTCACTGCAAGGATCGCCATTAGGTCAGCTGGTGTCCCCACTAACCTAAAAACTCGAACAACCGCCCCCAGCCAATCCTCGACTACCTGAGGGTACATCTCCCTATGGAACATGGGCGGTCTCTGACGCTGAAACTCATGCAGTGCACTGAGCTGACGTGCACTCTCAGCCGCTGGGGCTGGTGGCATCAGTGGCTCAGCGGGTAGTGGTACCGCTGGTGCCTCCGCTAAAAAAGGGCCCTGCACCGAGGCCTCGTCGCTTGGTGGGCTGTCATCTCGCACAAAGCTCGAAACTCTAGCTGGCTGCCATCGTGGGCCCATCCTGAAAAGAAACATGTGCACCACAGTCAAAACAATATACCTGGTGAGCTGACACAAATTAATCACAATGAAAACTTTTGAAACACACATGCAATCAATGTTTTCATGCATTGAGTAGGAAATCAGAAGTCATGGTCCTAGTGTATGGATACATCGGCCGCCGCACCGACTATGGACTCCTTGGAATGATAACCACACTCAATACCCTTAACACTGTTTCTTCACATAGAAGAAAGATCAGAGTCCTGAGTTCTGCAGTAGAACTGAACTTCTCCGATACCAATTTGTCACCACCCATCCTCAGGACCCGTGCCATGACTACCCCAAGCCCGCCTTCCATAGGCCAGGGGTTGGTGACTAGCACTAAAGGCGTAAATACCAATAAAAAGGGGAAAGAATTGCCTTATAAATTAAAAAACACCACAGAGTAATCTAACACATGTAAACACTACGTAAAACTGGGTACAATAGTAAGTGAAGAAAGTAAATGGGCCAGAATTCAAACCCAAACTGAAAGTAATGTACAACTGGAAAGAAAGTACAATAACTCAATGTAAAGCAGCAACGTCGATCTGTCCACTGGAAGACCCACCTGAAGGGTGGGTACAGATAGCCTCCTCAGCTCCTTGGTTCCAGGCGTCTGCTCCATGTATGTCCCGCCCAGTGGTCCACCTCCAGGTACTGACCTGCTCCACAAGCCTCAACCACGATCAGCGTTGTCCGTCGTCTGCATCCAACACAACGTAGTGCAGGCATAGCCTGTGCAGGGGCGAGTATACACTACTATGTAGGGACCCCGATACCCCCTAAGGTCTCCCAGAATGCACAAAGGATAATCCACAAAGGAAAGATTCAATCGCGAAATAAAATCTAACAATACTTATGTATATTCCCTTACATGTACCTAAGTCATCAATTCTAGTTCGGGTCCAACATCTGAGCCCAAGTTCGATCACGTCCACACAGGATAGTACAACTCAATCCACACTGGAAAGCACAACAAAATCTACATAGGAAAGAAATTTAATCATATCGAAGATAATGGTTGAAAGTCAAGACTCAGCTCCCACATGTATACTTCTTCAAAAGGTGATAGAGATGATCAGATGTAGCCACTGATTCATCTAAGATGGGACCCACGTAGGATAAAAAACATGCTAAGCTGTCGGACTCTCTTAGGGTACAAGTCCAGCTACTCTGTCGGACCCACGTAGGATACTACAACAGAGGTCAAATACTGCCGGACCCACGTAGGATACAAGAACAGTAATACTGCCAGACCCACGTAGGATACAAGAACTGTAGTCATCGCCGTCAAACCCATGGAAGATTTCAGTACGGTCTTCATCACTGCCGAACCCATGGAGGATTTCAGTCCAGTCTTCGTCGATGCCGAACCCACAAAGGATTTCAGTGCAGTCATCCTCGTCGTCGCAGTCGCAGCCAGTTTTAGGGTTCCCGCACACAACAATCTCAATCCCGGGAGGGTCCGCTTCATGATCTAAGGGGTTCGATACATCAATTGACACGTTGTCTGGATTTGATGTATTCCAATGTTCCATCTCGTCAAAAGGAACTCAACGTGACAGACGATGCATCAATCAGACGCCCGGTCTGAGAGTTACTGGCCTTTTCGTTCCAGGGGCCCGGTTAGTTTTTAAGTCCAAACCAACCTGACCACACTCCAACTATGTCCGAACATCGATCGGAGTAATCCAAAAGGTTTGTCTCACTATGAGAAATCCAACAAAGTCGACGGCACATCAATCAGACATCTGGAGCTCAAGTTATAAGTGTTTCCTCTCGGAGGGCCCGGTTGGTTTCGTGCTCGAACCAACCCGGCCTTACCCAAAGCTCTCCAAAACCATGAGTGTAATATACCGAAATGACCATCTCGATCCAAGTGTTTCATTGCAACTGACGGTGCATCGATCATAGGTCTGTAGCCCAAGATACGGGCGTTTGAACGAAACTAACCGGAAATAGGGGTTTTGGGCCCCGACCGACCAGGCCCAAGACCCCCTGGGTCGGCCCGAACCGGGTCCGGGTCCGGCCCATTAGGGCATGGCCTGGAATGGTCGGCGCGGCCTGGTGTGACCGGTCCGACCTAGGTGGCTGGTTGGCCTGGCATGGGCGCGGCCCGCATGGCCAGCTCGGCGCTGGCCGAGCCATTGCAGAAAGTGGGGGGGGGGGGCTGCTGCCCTGCTTTGAAACCACGGCCCCCATGTGGGGGACTCCCCTTTGACAGACGGGGGTTACGACCCCTAGCATTCTCAGAAACTGTCCGGCCAAGCCGTCCGGTTTGTCACCACAGGACCCCCCCCCCCTCGCGGGTCCAGCCCTCCTTGCACCGGCGGCTGGCGATCCGGCCGCCGCTCCCCGCACCACCGCAGCCTTGTCCGACTGACACGGCGCGATGGCGCCGCGCCCCTCCACTGCGGCCCCACTCTGGTCACGGCTTCTTCGTGGTTCTCTGGCACGGTGCGACGGCTCCACAGCTTCATTCGGCCTCAACAGCGCGGCGCGACGGCGCCACACATCTTCGCCCGTTCATCTTTCTTCTGCATGGTGTTGTTGCACCGTGCTGCCTTTGCTCGTGCTGTAACAAGTACCACATCAAAGGGGGAGTATGGTATGTCATGTTCATGCGGTCTGACCTCCTCCCATTATTACGATAATAGGAGGCCCAATATAAAGGTCGATGAATGGCAATTAAATCACGAACAAAAAAAATTAACCCCTACCTCAATGAAGTCGTCGAACAAGGTTTGTCGCGGAAAAAAGATGTTGTGGAAGGGGGAGTCACAGAAG
This sequence comes from Viscum album, assembly GCA_963277665.1. Classification (NCBI taxonomy): domain Eukaryota; kingdom Viridiplantae; phylum Streptophyta; class Magnoliopsida; order Santalales; family Viscaceae; genus Viscum; species Viscum album. The sequence continues at coordinate 561,569,841 of OY728138.1, forward strand.
AAGTCTTTGTGAGCGTCGTCGACGTCGCGGTACACGGCGTCGAGGAGAAGAGGATCGTCGGCGTCACAGTACAGGGGGTCGCGTCATCGATCTCCAAAGAATTAGCGTTCTACATCGTCCTTCGTCGGAGGCTGGCGTTCTTCGTAGGTGTCGGTTCTACTTGGCATTTAGTAAGGGGGTGCGGGTGTGTCACAAAAAAAATAATGGGGGTTTGAGGAAGATGAAAATGGGGGGCTCGTGTGGGTCCCACCTCACTAATATCCTATCAAGAGGGGTTAGGATATAGTGGGTCCCACCTAAACTTCCATAAGTAGGTTTAAACTACTTAGAACAAAAAATAAAAATAGTTGCACAACTTTTATTTTATTCATTAGTTAACCCTTTTTTTACATAACCACACCCGAGCAAACACAACTCCAGAAAAGGTGTTCCTAAGCAATTACCGACGATGTGGTTTCATTGGTGCCCTCAGATTTCGATTCCGAGCAACGGTTCAAAAGTTAGGAAAACCCGCTCATTCGTTCACTGAACGTACCCGAGCTAAACTTCAGAAATTGATTCCAGGCACACCGGGCCTCGGAATCAGGTGCCGTCAGAAACTGCGTTCTTGTAAAATCTTAATGAAAATTAAGAAAAAAAATTTCCCTTGATTTTTATGGGTCTTTACAATATATATATATATTTCCAAAAAAATACTTGTTTATTGGTACATTCTTAGTAGATAATCAGTAAATATTTAATAAATACATTTTATTTCTTAAAAATTTTATTTATTCGAAATTTGTATTCATTTATTTTTGTTAGATAATATAACAAATAACATTCATAAATTTTATTAAATATATTTTATAATATATAAATAAGTTTTCAAATCATCGAATAAGATTTAACTTAGGGTGAAATATTTATTTTTTTCATATAATGTTGAATTTTTTGTGAACGTTGGAAAAAATTGGTATTTGTAAAACTATCTTTTATTAACAATAATTCATGTAATTTAAAATTTAAATTTATTTTTTTATAATATAAAAATTATTTATTATTATTTAACAAAATATATTAAGTTTTAATTTTATATATATTATATTCTAGTAAATGTTTTCTTTTGGGTTTAAAAATGGTTTTTTCTATCAAATTTTTAAATGTGCCTACTGATTACCATTTTTAATTAATTAAAAAACCTCCAATGTTGAATTACATAAATGATATATATATTATATATAACTAATTATTAATTTCTATTCCTAAAATGATTCTTACTAGTCATATTGTTAAGATTATATTGTATTATGGTTAAATAATACCCTTCTTGAAAAAATATACTTCTTGAAAAATGTTTTTTAATGAATATGTGGGTTTAATTTTAAAAATAATTAAAAACTTATAAGAATTCAATTTATAATGATTAAAAATTTTTAATCAAAATAATTTATATTATATAATACTTTCAACTGAATTTTGGGTCATAATGAATAGTGAAAATTGTAAAAAAAGATTCTATTACAGTTAATGTAAAAAAAATGAAATGGTTCTTAAACTAAAAGGATAGGGGATAAAATTACACAAAATAATATATAAAATATATTTTATAGACATTTTCATTATTTATAATATATAATATTATATAATTTTTCATTCTTGAACCTTTTAATGTTTGAATAATGTGGGTATGCCTTTTTCATTTCGCTGATTACAAGTGTGTTACTCACCTCAATTATAAAAATCCACCCCTCTACTCTCCATTTTACACCTTTAAAGACCATTATTTTGGAAAATACCAATATAAATACCATTTTTATTTCTCTTCCCATGACCTAGTTCTCATGTATTTATAAGAAATATATTCTAAGAAGGATTTTGGTGTCAAACAAAAGAGTTTTTCTGAGGAAGAAGTGGTATGATTGACCAAATATTTTTAGGTTATTTCTTCTTTCACCTCCATATAATATTTTTCAATTATGATAAAATAAAAAAAATATATATCATAAATTTATATGTTATTATTTTGATAGAATAACCTTAATCCATCTAATTTTCCATCAATGGAATATTAAACAATCTTTCATGTGAACGAAAGACTACTACCTCGTTAACCATCATAATTCGTTTCCTATCACCTCGACTTAGAGATATTTTTAACGATGGGGTTAAAGTAAATATAAGATATTTTTAGAATAATTATAATTCATTTATTTTTATATCATATATAACTTCTTAATTTTTATTTTATGGTGTAAACGAAATTTTTTTCCCAATTTACAGTGGACTTTCACCACACGAAGAGATGTGATTTTTTTACACTAAAAAGATACATAGAAAGTTATAAGGATATTGTTAATGAATATATTTGATATATTTGATATAATAATGATATTAATGACCTATTTAGGATTATTGAAATATATTATATCATTTTATTTTTTACCTTTACACTTAGTGAGAAATGATAATTTCGTTCTTACGTACATGTGGACTACAACCTCAACGAAGTGATTTGTTTTTTTTCATCCCCACATCACATGGATAATATATATAAATGTATATAAAAAATTTTATTTATGATTTTATTTTCATTATTTTAATATATAAAAATAATTACATTCACTCGATAATGATCATTGAAAAATGGTAACATTTCTCATGTGTACTTACACCCTACCATCTCTATGATTGTAATGTAATTCATTTTTCAGAACCATTATTCATTGAAGACGTTAAAATTATATTTTTTATATAAATTAATATTTATTCCTGATTATTATTTTATATGTTATGCTAAACTGAACTAATTTCCCTTAATCATCACACTGAAACTATTTTGAAACAATAATTCGATTTTCCTCAAAAGAAACAATGTGTATTTAACTAAGTAAACTTTTAAATATATCTTGAAAATAATTAAAATAAATTTAATAATAATATGGTAATAAACATGTATGATATTATTTTGAGATAAAATAATAGATACAATATTATTTTACAATATTTATTGGATATATATGAAAATTATAGACTTGATGTATGGGTTTTTCTCAATTTTTCTTTATTAGTACTTATTTTAATGGAATACATTGAATATATGTTATATGGTGTATATAATTTCGATATGAAATGTAATATAATTAATAATTCAAAAATAATGTAAGTTTTTGTTTCAATTTTAATTAATTCATCCCATGGTATTTTACCTGAATGTTGCCACATTGTATGTAATTTCAGAACTCAATTTATTTTCTTCTAGTTGTATTACTTAATCATTTTAATTTATGTTCTAAAATTATGTATGTCATGTAATTATATTATTTTAATTTTTTTATATTTTTTTGTGGATTTAAATTGTATTTAAAATATAATTTCGTTGATTAATTATCACATCACCGTTACGATCACTTTAAGTGTTGGTCGTCGGAAATTACCTTTTTTGGGAGATATGTTATGTTTTAAAAGTATCTACAATTATGTGATGTACTTACTAAACCTTTTATATGTTATACCATGAATAAACATATTTTCATGGTAATTAATGTATCATTATATGTTATTATTTCATCGGGATTATGATTGAAGAATTACCAATAGGGAAAATGAATTATGTTACAATCTCATTTCTTTTGGTATTATTTATGTTCAAGGTTCCTTTAAAAGAAATAATATGATATTATTTCCTATAAACATATATATTTTATTATACTCTTTTTATGAATTTTTTTACATGTTTAATTTATATTTATACCATTTTCTATTAAATAAATACCAATAATGTTTATTTTATGTGATACTAATATTATACAATACTTTTATATCGGGAATCATTCTTCTCCATATCAATGTTTCCTTAGTGTTTTATAAAGCATAATTTTATTATTACAAATTATTCCCAAAATCTATTATTAATAATCTTTGACCCTATTTTAAATATATTAAAAATCAAATTTCTTAATGGTTTCCAAATTGGTCACTTTTCCGTCCATTTTTATAGAATCTTTTGAAATGAGTGTTTATTTTTAAAATTTACAACATGAATGGACTTTCATACCCTCATGACCATTATTTTATATCGGGAATCATTCTTCAATGATCATTTAATGTAATTTCATTCTTCAACTCCAACATAACATGATATTTATTATGGTAAAATAAGGTTATTTTTTAATTATAGAAACATAATTCATTCTCTGAAAGGATTATTTTTATTTACTGATTTTTTCGTGGGACCCATTACTTTTTCATGGGTTACACACGGTCTGAAATGAATAATGGATATTTTATGAGTTATTTTATGAGATGAAAGTTATATGTGATATAATCAATCTATGTTATATTGGAATAATTTATATGATTTTTTATGTTCCATTATATCTTGTGGGTGATCCAAATATATCTTATATGATTGGTGAATAGAGATAAATCCCGTTGAGCCCAATATAGCTTATATTATGGGAGTGTCTGGATAGTGATCCAATGCATTGTGTATAGAAGATGAAAATATGGTTATTCCAATTGTATGGGTTATTTAAGGTTTTTATAAGGGTCGTATAAAAATTATTTTCCATGTTGGAAAGTATTTTTTTGTAATAATGATAGTGGATTTAATGATTTCAATGATTAAGATTTACATAACATGGATCATGATTATTTATTCTTATGACTCCTTAATTTGATAAAAAGTTTTCCATATTTCATGATTGAAGGTCTATGTATTGATGCGTATGAATTTTATTACGTTATTATAATGAACTTTTATTATGTCATCATAACTCCATGATCATCTATTCGCTACCAACGAAATTCAATTGTTAATGATTCTATTTTCCCTTAATAATCATTTTAGATCACCCTTACTATGTTTCTATTTCCCTAGTTTATGATTAATAATGTTAAACTAATTAAGTATATAATGACTTCATTTTAATGATGATGATGACCTAATATAGAATATGAAAATTTGTGTATAGAGAGAAAAATACAGTCCTGAATTCGGGGCTATTATTTGTGTAGGTGTTTTTCCAAATTCAATGAAACTATAAAGTTAAAATTTCTTTCGATATATAACTGATCTAATATTTAATTTTTTATTTCTTATGGATTTCAATGAAAAAATTGGGTAACATTTTTCAATATCCAGTCCAAAAATGTAATGTTTATGAATTTAGTACCGTATTCTGGAGTGCGAGTTCATATTTATTATAGTCAGTATTAAATTATGTTTTAGATAACTTTTTATATTATTAGGTTTTCATGTGAGGTTATCATAAGAGTTAAAATAGGATCATAGGTTTATGATTTTATGGTTGATAATAAATTTAAAGGTATTGAAAAAACTAAATTATTTATAAGACCCTTTATTGCTAATTTCATTTTTAAGGATGTTCATCACCATTTTAGTATCTGTATATAGATATAATTTTAGGAAAGGATAAATCAAATTTCTATTCACAACCTATCGCATACAATATGATGATGAGACTTAAACCACAACTGAAAGGTGATATAGGAGGAAATCATAAAATGGGAAAATGTGATGTCTTTGATTGAATGAACTTATTATGTATATAAATGGATTGAAATATAATGATTGATTTTATTTGAATGAAATATGTATTATTGTATGGATAAATATTTGATTAATAATGTATTTTCAGAATAAGTGTTTAAAATTGTTTCAAAATAAGATCAGAAGAATTTTTTTCTTTTAAGATGAAAAGTATGAAATAGCCATTAATGTTAAAAAAAATATTTAAGGCTGAGTTTTTTAATGTTATTTGTGATATAGTGTTATTAATTTATGTAATAATTTAGTTTTATCATTGGTAAATAGTTTTTACTTTTTGAGGTTTTAATAAAATCGAGAAGAATCTTACCATAGGCTAACCATTTGGGTTTTTGTTAATTTCAAAAATAGGTGGAAAATTTTGATTAACCATTTAATGGTTATGCGGCCCATTATAAGTTGATTTTTTTTCTTAAAACTTGATAAATTAATATTTAGTACTAATCATTTAGAGAAAAAAGTATATTTCTTTATTTTCATTATTTAATTGGTAACAACACCTCATCCCTAGGAAATATTTCTTGAATTTATTCCATTATATTCATTTCAAATGAATTGATGGTATTTTTACACTTCTATGATTTATGTTTTTGTGTATATTGACTTTCTCATAATCATCCACATTCTTGTGATCAATAATTTCTATCACTCTCCACCATTATTTGGGTATTAGAATTTTATAGCATTTATAAATCATAAAATGTCACCAATTTTATTCTACTTGTAATTATTTTATGTGTTATTCTAGATAAACATTATACTTCCTTTTCTATCTTATCATCAGGATGTTTTATTTTCCATTTTTTGATGCATACCTTTTACAAAGTTGTTTTCAAATTTGAAACCATTATTTAGAAAGATAAATATAAAATTCTTGGGATGAATTTTTTTAATGTAGGATATATAATTTAATAACCAAGTTTTTTTAAAAATTATTATATTATCTATATCATACGGTAAAAAAACACCAATCATAGACTATCAATTAAATAATGTTATTTTTTACAAGATTGTTATAACATAGCGATTAAATTTTTTGGAATGAATGGTTTTCAATAATTTACAACATAAATATATATATATACTCATAATTTTCTTAAAAACATTATATTTATTGATAATTTCTTCTTAAATAATCAAACATAATTTAGTAAAATTATTTTATTCATTAAAATGAGATTTTTTTAAAAAATATATTTTTACTTATTTTCATTAGAATGTATTATAATTAATTTATAAACATTTCATTAAATTTATTTGATAAAATAAACTTTATTTTTCAAATACTCGTATAAATTTTTAATTATGGTGAAATTTTCTGAATTTTAAAAAAATTAAATGAATTGTGAAAAATAGAGATTATTATAAATATATCTTTTCTAGAAAATAAATTATGAAATTTTTTTCTAATTATTATTTTAATTTTAGTTCAAGTAATATAATTATTATTTAGTTATTATTAGTAAAAATAATTTTAATTGAATAATATTTTTACTATATATAGTATATATATCTTTTTGGGTTTAAAAAATGGGTTTCTTCTAAAAATTGTTTTAAAGTGCCCATTGTTTCTCAAATTTAATTAAATAAAAAACCCTTGATTTTTGATGATTTAAAGTAATTATATATTTTATATTTAAACAAATTATAATTTATATTCTTATAATTATAATTGCAGGTCATAGAGTGACTAAAAAATTATTTTATGCCTGAAAAATACACTTCTTGAAAAACTACTTTTTATAGTATTTGAATTGAATATTTATATGATTCTTAAACATAATTAAATTGAATTTTAAAAAATGGATTAAATTTTTTTAACAAATATAAAATATATAATCTAATAATTTCAACATAATTTTTATCAAAATTAATTGTAAAAATAGTTATGATTCATCTACCATGGTTAAAGTTAAAACAGATGCATCAGAAATTTAATTAAAACGATGAGGGTTAAAAAAACAAAAATATTTTATAAAATATATTTTATATCCATATAAAAATATTATCATTTATAACGATATATAAGGGTGTTTTTTGGGTCCTTTTGTAGTGTGAACTATTTTGGTTCACGTTTTCCATTTCAAAAATTATAATTGTTTCTCTCACCTAACTGATAAAAATACACCCATATCCTCTCCAATTGCAACATTACAATCCAATTATATAAATATATCACAACTAAAATACATTATATAATTCTATACCCATGACTTAGACAATGTATATAGTGAATATATCCATTATATGGTGGATTTTGATGTAATACTAAGGCGGTTGTCCAGAGAAGAGGTGTCATGCTTAACCAAGAATTTTAGCATTATTTATCCATCCAAATCATAAAAATTTTATAAAATTATGACGATATGATATAAACAGTTTCAATCATATAATTATATTTTTTTGATAATTTAATATCCTAAATTCATCTCCTCTTCTATAAAATGGTATTCAAAATTATCATTCTTGTTTACAATGGACTATCACCACGCGAACTGATGTAATTCATGTTTAATCATTACCTCTTATCGATGGTTATAATTATTGGATTAAATTATCTATATATATAACGAATTTATACTTCTATAAATAATATATCACATATTTTATCTTACATTACATACTATGTAAGATACCATAGTGTAACTCGTATGTTCATTGGACTACCGCCTTGCGAAGCGATGTAATTTATTTTACCCTATTTATTTACATGGTTAGTAGTATGGGTAATTTTAATTAATAAATATTTTATATATAATATAATTATGATATAAATAAAACTTTTATCATTCCAAAAAATAGTATATATTTCTTATCTTACCATTCCATTCACGGAAAAATTATAACGTCGTATGTTCTTACATGTGGACTAACACGTCCACGAAGCGATGTGATTGTTTTTCCGATAAGAAATTTCATGGATTTTATATAGATATATATATATATATTAATTTAAGGAAATGATATTATACTTAGTAAATTATTAACATTCTATAATGTTAAAATAATACTGAACACTTTCCATTCTTATCATTGAAAGATAGAAATAATGCCCATGCGTACATATGACATACCATCTTCATTTTTGTAACATAATTCAATTTTCTTAATCATAATTAATGGATTAAATTAAAATTTTAACTAATTTATTAAAATGATAATTATATCATTTTTATTATTTGTAATATGATTTAATAGTGATCTATTTAATATTAATTAATAGACTAAATACATTTTGAAACAATAAAAAAACACCCTCAAAACACATGTTATAGGTTTAACTAATTAAGTATTTAAATATTTAATTAGAATAAATAAATGAAATGAATTATTTATATGTTATTAAAAATTAAAATGGATTTTATGATATCAATTAATTTATGTAATCTTATTATACATGAGTTAAATGATGTACATAGAATAACATGACTCGAGGTAAGGGACTTCACCTAAATTTTCCTTCACATTGAAATATTTTTATATTATGCACAATATTTCTTTTATATGCAGTATATACTATCCATTTAATGTGTAATATCATGAATAATACTTATATCATGGTATTTATTAATTTAATTTGAACTATTTACTCATATGGGATCTCAATTTAATGTTACGATGTTGTAAATATATTTATTAGTCAATCTATTTTCATTAGGTTATATTGATTCTTCATTTTCATTTCTATTATATGATTATGTGTGTATTATAATTTTAATATACTATTTTTTCAAATTTTTATGCATATTTTCATTTGATACACATAACTGATACATTGATTAATTGTTACTCCTTTATTATGATAATTTTAAGGGTGTTTCTTCGAAAATTGTCTTTATTGGGACAAATGTTATTTTATAAACCTATATTTCTTAATAAATATTATATACTAACACATTGATTTCTCCTATCATTAATTTTATTATTTTCATTATATTTAATTTATTATTTTATGTTATACTTTTATTGGGGATATGACTTTATATTTTTCAATGTGGAAAATGATTTATATTTCAATATTATTTATTTCAGTAATGTATATGTTCAATGATCAATTCGAAGAATTTGTATGATCAAATTTTCATGGAAAAAATACAATTTATTCAACAGTGGTTATAAATTTGGTCTATATTTATAATTTCAGTTTCATCCTTTATTGATTGAATAAATATCAAGATTTTTTGAAGTGATATAGAGTAGGTATCACATCTATCTGATGGTGATATGTTGTAATGATGAGAACCTGTGAACCCAGTTCTTTCTAAAAAACCTTCCGAAACATTGAGATAAACAATGATTCTAGATTAGATTAAATAGATTGGGTAACATGCCATAGGCACAAAATCTTCTAAATATAAACCATTATGAGCTCATAAAATAATAAAGTCCCTCATATGGTTATGTAGTGTACAACCTTAGTAAACCTATCAATGACCACCCACACTACATTAATTCCCTAAGGGGATATTAGTGAACTCATCATAAAATCAGTAGTGGAATTGTCCTATTTCCATTCAAGAATGAAATTGATAGTAGTAGTCCATAGGTCCACTGGTAATCAACATTCACCTTCTTATATGTGGAGTATCAAGTGATAAAACCTATAATCATCCCATTCGTAACAGGGAACAAATACGGACCATGTTTGTCTTAGTACATCTTGGAAATCCTATGGTAAACTTCTTATATTATGGTGTGAGATTCCCACAACAACTATTCATGTATGTTCAATGGAACCCAAATATATTAATGGATGTGGAAAATATCAACCTCATTAATAACCGAAATAGGGTGTGGGTTCTCATATAATACATGTTTTCTTAGGAATAAACCATCATGATCAGAAATCTATCTCAAATATACCCATTATATAAGGGAATATGTCACAACCATTGATGCTAAAACAAGATTAAAATGATTTTAATGAACCTCTAGGTGCATATCAAATGATTGTGCCATATATGTAAAGACCTTAAAATTCAAGGGAATTTTTTTTATTTTCTTTTGGATTTTACAAGAACGCAGTTTCTGACGGCGCCTGATTCCGAGGCCCGGTGTGCCCGGAATTAATTTCTGAAGTTTAGCTCGAGTACGTTCAGTGAACGAACGAGCGGGTTGTTCTAACTTCTGAACTGGTGCTCGGAATCGAATTCTGAGGGCACCGATGAAATCGCAGTGCTGATATTTTCATATAAACGCCTTTTCCGTAGTTGCGTTTGCTCGGGGGTGGTTTTTAATTTTTGGGGGTTAAGTGAAGAAAATAAAATAACGTGGTGCGACAACTTTATTTTATTTCATTTAAAGCCACATAAAGCCACTTAAAGCTACTTAAGCTCAGTTGAAGCGGATAGGGTGCAATCCAAAATACCCTACCCTCTTGGTAGGATATTTGTGAGGTGGGGCCCGCACGAGCCCCACTGTTTCTTTTCCTCTAAATAACCCACACGCGAAAACCCTTCTTTAATGAAAGTCAACCGTGTGTTTTTCTGGATAAGAAAAGCCTCATTAAATGGGCAGTTAAATCATTACAATTAATTCATTGAATTAATTTCTCGTTTCTTTTCTTTTGAAATTCAAACGTGACTAGTGCGTTAACAAAATAAGATAACTCTTATTTTATTTCTGTTGGAACTTGTGGTGTGGGGAGGATTTGGAGGAAAGCGTTCTTCTTCGACGAAGAATGCGAAGAACACTCTGACCTCCGACAAAGAATGCCAAACCCTTGGAGTTCGACGATGCGATGCCATATTTCGCGACATCAATAACGCTTCTTCCGTGAAGAACTCGCGTTCGACGACAACACTTAAGGTAGGGAATTATTTGAGAATGATTTTATTCCCTCGTTCTTTTATTCTAAAGAAAACAAGGAATCACGGATCAACTTATTATCTAGTTGATCCGCGCACTTTTTCCTTGCGGGTTGGAAATTTTTGTTGCAGGAAGTTATAGGGGTCTATTTTATTATTGATCGTGATCTCATATGTTTCCTTTCTTGGTTTCATTTTGGGCTGCCTGTTATCATACTAACGGGGGGAGGTCGGACCGCACGAACACGGTCGACCCGCTTCCCCCCCTTGTTGTTGAGTTTGTTGTGGCACGTGAAAGGCAGCATGGTGCTGTTGCACTACGCCGAAACGAGAAAAAAGAAAGTGGAGAAGAAGCGCGGCACCGTCGCGCCGTGCCGTTGGGGCCAAACGAAACCGCGGGCAGAGTCGGGGCCGTGAAGGCGATTTGAAGACCCCGCTCTTGTTGTCGAAGTGTGGATCGACGGACGATGGTGAGGTTGGCCGAAAAGGCATTTTTAAGGCTTTACAGCGAAGGTCGGGTCTCGGGATGATCACTGGCGAAGACCACAGGCGAATCGGACCACCGGAGTGCGTCTGGTGGTCCGTGGAAGCCCCGGCCGGCGCGCCACGCCGGCGGTCGAGGGCGGCGGCGCATGGCGTGCCGCCGGAAGAATCCGCCGCGGCTGAAGCCGCGGCGGCGAGCAAGGGTCCCGCGGCCGCGCGGGACCGGGGATCGTGGGACGTGGCAGCGCGCCGCGTCCGGTGACACAGAGCGACGCCCGCGCGCGCGGGGGGGGGGGGGGGGGGGGGTGCGGCCGCTCGGCCAGCGCCGAGCCACCCAGCCGGACCGCCAGGCCGGGTCACGCCCAAACCGGGCTGGACCACGCCGGATGGGCCGGGTCACGCCCAGCCGGGTCGGACCCAGACCCGGGTCCGGTCGACCCGGTTCGGGTCGACCCAGGGGTGTTGGGCCGGGTCGGTCGGGGCCCAGACCCCCCGTTTTCGGACCCCTCACGATCTTTCGCCCATATCTTCAGCTGTAGACCTCCGATAGATGCACCGTCAGTGGCGATGCGACCCTTGGATCGAGGCAGCCGTTTTGTTATATTATACTCAAGTTTTCAGAGAACTTTGTGTTTGGCCGGGTTGGTTCGTACACGAAACCAATCGGGCCCTTGGAGCGGAAACACTCATATCTTGAGCTCCGGACGTCCGATTGACGTGACGTCGACATTAATGTATTTTTCTAAGCGAGACAGATCAGTTGGCTTACTCCGCTCGAGGTTTGGATGCCATCAGAGTGCGGTCGGGTTGGTTCGCTCACGAAACCAACCGGGCCCCTGAAACGAAAAATCCAATAACTCACAGATCGGGCATCCGATTGACGTGTCGTCTTTCTCATTGTTTTCCTCTTGATGAGACGGAACTTTTGGCATACTTCACCCGAGGTTTGGATGCAGTTGGAGTATGGCCGAGTTGGATTATACCCGAAATCCAACCGGGCCCCTGGAACAGAAAAGTTGATATCTTTCAGATTGGATGTCTGTTTGAAGAACCGTCCACGGCGTTGGTGTTCACATTGGGGAACGGTCTCTATGAGTACACCCTATGAGAGTTTGGGGAACAGTTGAGATATGACCGAGTTGGTTCGCACACGAAACCAACCGGGCCACTGGGACGAAAAGGCTAATAACTCACTGACCGGGCGTCCGATTCACACGCCGTCTGTTGGGTTGAGACCCCTATGACGAGCCGGTCCTTTGAGATACTTCTTCGTGGAACTTTGTGATACATGGAGTATTGACCAATAGCGCGTGGAGCGGTCCATCCCAGAGATGAGCATACGGAGTACGGAGACCGTGTAGACGACTGAGACCTGATGACTGCTTGACCGAATCGACATTGAGTGAGTCGACTAGCCCAGTGGACAGAGCACCCAGTATTTGGACGTAGACCCACAGCGGACGGAGCGCCTGGTAGTTGGCAGCAAACCTGCAATACTCGACCGGAGGAGTACCTCTGAATGGTATTAGGGGGAGCACCCGGTATTTGGCGGCAGACCCACAGCGGATGCAGTACCCACTCATTGGCTACAGACCCACGATACTCGACAGGAGGAGTACCTCAGAGACTTGGATTAGTGAGCAGTACCTCGGAGTCGTGACAGGACCACTGTACACTACAGAGAGGCGGCTCGTTAGCAGTTACAGTTTCGATAATGAAAATCCTGCTTTGAGCTGAGACTTTTGACCCTTGTGTTTACCTCATGATTGAGATGGGTTACTTGATAACTTAGGTATATGTATGGGCATATACCTAGGTAGTGGTTATCCATTGATTTCATGATCTTGGTTTCTTCCTCATGGTTGAGATGGGTTACTTGATAACTTAGGTACATGTATAGGCATATATCTAAGTAGAGGATATCTATTGAGATCTTCTTTGTGGTTATGCTTGTTGGTTTTAGTGAGACTTGAGGGTCTCGGGGTCCCTACTGAGTATCGTTATACTCACCCCTGCACGGGCTATGACTGCACCTCTTTGTGTTGGTTGTAGACGATGGGAAACGCTGACGGAGGCCGAGTCTTCGAGGATTGGACGGTACCCGGAGGTGGACCACACGACGAGTCAGTATCCGGAGGTGGACTTTAGGATGAGACGACACATGCAGGAGGTTGACAGGAAAGAGCATTGCGGATCTGCGCTATCTGTACCTACCCTTCAGGTAGGATCCGTGGTGGATGATCCAGGAGCTACGCTATCTGTAACTACCCTTCAGGTAGGATCCGAGGAGGATGGCCCAGGATCCACTTCCATTCTTCCAGTTGTTGAATTTTTATGTTGTACTTTGTTCAGTTGTATTTGTACTTTCATTTTGGGTTTGTATTATGGCCCATTTACCTTTCAGCACTTCTCTTTGTACTTAGTGTTTTACTTTCTCTTGTACTCTGTGGTGTTTTGTTTACTTTTATAAAGGAAATGTATTCCCAGTTATCGGGATTTACGCCTTTTGTGGTAGTCGCTAGCCCCTGGCCTATGGAAGTCGTGCTTGGGGTAGTCACGGCACGGGCCCCAAGGATTGGTCGTGACAAATTGGTATCAGAGGAGTCGGTTCTACTGCAGAACTTATAACTTTGATATTTTCTTTCTGTGAAGCAATAGTGTTAAGAGTACCGAGTGTGGTTTTCAGTTCAGGGTGTCCAGTGTTGGTGCGGGTGGCCGATGTATCCATACAAAAGGACCCTGACAACTGATTTCCGACATTGTGGATGAAAACACAGATTGTATGTGTGTTTCTAGAAGTTAATAAATATCAGCTCAAACCAGGTCAGCTCACCAGGTATAAATCTTTTGACTATATCACATTGTTTTTTTCCGGATTCCTTTTCACGGACGACCAGCTAGAGCCCAGAGGGATGTGCGTACTGACAGCCTGCCGAGCGACGAGGCTTCGGTATAGGGCCCTCTTGCAGTTGAGGCACCAGCGGAGGCACCAGCGGTACTACCATACATTGGGCCACCGATGCCACCAGCCCCAACAGTAGGCGATGCACGCCACTTGAGTGCGCTGCACGAGTTCTAGTGCCAGAGGCCACCCAGCTTCTAGGGAGAGACGGACCCGTAGCTGGATGAGGATTGGCTGGAGGCTGTGGTGAGAGTCTTCAGGCTAGTGGGGACACCAGCAGACTTCATGGTGATCTTTCCTGCCAGCCTTCTTCAGGCAGCAGCAGGCAGGTGGTGGAGCCACTTTTCCAGTATTGCGACGGGATGACCTTCACATGGGAAGACATAGAGACCTTCTTCAGGGTGGAGATTGTGCTAGTAGCTCTACACCCCGAGCGTGTACAGGAGATTCTGCCTTTTTCGCAGTGTTTTAAATTAGTAGCCGAGTCATCTATGGTCAGTAGACAGATGATGCAGAGGTCTAAGAGGGCAAGATCCAGCCATATGAGGAGCAGGAAGTGTTATGAATGCGACAGGAAGGGTCACCTACCATGAGACTGTTCAACTCCTCGTACAGTTGATCCGCATGCTTTGGAGGAGCCACCGAGGCAGAAGCAGCGGCGGGTGCTTGAACAATAGCCGAGCACTGGACAAGGCAGTAGAGCTCCGGGAGCAGGTGGACAAGAGCGGGACTATCTCCAGACCTAGAGGCTATTGATCATGTTGCTTCTAGTTTTTTTTTATTTTTGTTTGTAGTTGCTTCGTTTCTTTGTACTATCAGCTGCAATAATAAAAAGACACTTATCTTTGTCTGCTTACCTGTCCTTTTGTTTGGTTAATACTGAGTGGTCCCAGTTAAAACTGTTGACATGACCCTCACTTTTGAGATTTCTACTGGAGGAGACCTAGTGATCTCACACTGATGCCGACAGTGTGACTCAACCCTTCACTACAAAAAAAAACTGGGTTTAGTGGCGGTTTTGTGGCGGCGGTTCACAAAACCGCCGCTAAACATTTTCGGTGAAGGTTTCGCGGTGGTTTTTAATAAACCGCCGTGAAACCCAAATTTTTTTACAAACACCATGACCCTTTCCCCCTCGACCGCGTTCCCCCAACCCTCTCCGATCCCCCCCCCCCCGGCCTCGGCGTCCACTGCTCCCCCCGCACCCTCCGGTGACCCCCGCACCCCCCGCAATCCCCGCGCCCTCCGGCGAAACCCGCACCCCCCGGTTCCCCCCTCGACCACCGGCAAAACCCTCAGTTCCTTCCCAATGTTTTTCCCAATTATGGTTCCCTCTTAGACATTATTTAAGATTGAAACTTTTGTGTGGGATCCATATTTGGTTAGACTAGGATGCCATAAATCTAGATAAACCATTGGTGCGTCATCACATTTGGTAGGGTTTATAGAAATGGTTGGGTAGTTGGTCTACTCAAGGGTAAGAAGTACTCATGGTTGAAATAATTTTATAAGGGATCCCTTAGTCTTTTTTAAAAATTGAAGGGTTTTTATGGTGTTTTTTTATAAAAATGGAAATGTTTATATATTTGGAAACAGTTAAGGGAAAATATTGATTATTTATTTAATTTTTAATATCTATATTTTGTTTTAGGAAAATGCCATGGGTTTAGGTAATGTTTTATAAAATGAATTTAATGTTTTTGGTTTATCATTTATATGGGGTACATGATATTTTTGAGGGATATCCTACTTTTTTCCTTTTATATCCCCTATTTTGTCATATTGGTCAACATTTAGATTATATACAACACAAAAATGTAAATAAAATACCTCCTTCTTTACATGTTATGAATCATAGTCTCATATGTGGAGCTATAAATGAGGTGTAGCTATCCGGTGGTTGGTTGGATCTTGGATTTTTTAGGGGAAACATGGAGGTTCTATTTGGGTGATTTATTAGATAGATAAATATTTAGTTGGGAGATCTTTAATCCAATGGATTTATTAATCTGAGTGTGTCTACATAGGGTTATCCATTTCTTTTTACCAATATTTCAAGAGTGAGTTATTGATTTTATATTATCTATTATAAATTAAATCATGTTACTCTTAATAATTGGTATCCTTTTCTATGAATTTATGATTTATTCAATCATTTTAGAGGTTCTTAATTGATTTTGAAGATTGTCCATCGATTAGGTTATCAGCGGTTAAAGGTTTGAGCTAAAGGTGTGTCCAAGATAGAATTTCAAACACTATATAGTAATTTTGTGTTTTTGGTAATTCTATTTAGGGTAATGGAGAAACCATATGTATTTATAACTTTGATAAACCTTTTGTTTATCCTTTTTTTCATTCGGGAATATATTTATCAATGATATATCGGTATGATCATGATCCTATGAGGAGCATGAAGAATAGTTGGTTATGTTCTTAGACACATTGAGATATCATCATTTATATGACAATATATTGAAATGATATTTCTATAATCAATAGGTGACATTTTTTGGTCGTGAGTTCTCTAAATCTAGGATATTAGGGGATATTGAGAAAGTAGAATCTATAATTTCTTAATAGATTCATACTAATATTGTTGAGATTAATATTTTCATTGGTCATGTGGTTTCTTATTCTTGCATTATCTTGGAGTTTTCTCACATATTCATTAAAAATATAGTATTGACTTGGAATGTAGTGAATTTTTCGTGGGATGATAAATAAAAATATTAATTTTATAAGCTAAAAAATATATTGACATCTACACCTATTCTTATTTGACCAAAGCCAAGGTGCATTATAAGGTCAACAATGAGGCCTCCAACGTGATGTTAAGATTTATGTTGATATGGAAGAATGAGTTTTAGTAAATGGGTCTTGAAACTTATAATAAATGATAACTATTATCCAACTCATGATATTTAGTTATTCATGGTTATGCATGCCCTCCAATGTTTATGAAATTAGTTATTCAATGAGAATTTTGTGGCATTTACAAATAAAAAAACATGTAGTAAATATTTTATCATAGGGATAAAAATTTATGATAGAGGATATGGGATGAATATATTTAGTCATTTTATTTGGATTTTAATTATACTCCAAGAAAGTGAAATTTCATTATTGATGCTCTATGTATAAATTATCATGTGAATGTAATTTGTACGTCGAAAGATGAATGTAAATTTATATTACTTTTCTCAGAGATTCATCATGATGTAGTTAATTATAAAGTTCATGTCATTATATAAACCTTGACAATCACTTTATCTATATTTTTTTATTTAAAGAAGGTATGATTTCATATTATGTGTATTGGGTTTTCCATGAATGGTTTTATAGTATGGATTTCATACCTAGTTATATGCTTAGTGAGAATTCTCTATTGTATTTTCATGGGTGTAATTTTTTTATTGACCCCGACACCCCCCACGCCCCCCGTGGCCTCCGGTGACCCCCGCACCCCCCGTCGCTCCCCGCGACCCCTTTCGACTTTGGTAATTTTTAGTTCTTCCTTGATTCTTTGATTTCTTCTCATAAACGACGGATAAGTCATGAATAGTAATTTTGGATTATTTATTTTTGTGGTTTATATATTTCTCCTACATTTATTCATGTATTCATTACTTAAAGTGAGAATATCCATCCACAATTTGAGTAATTTCTTGGAATTTATATTGAGCAGTTGGTTCCTTTGGGATATCACTTAATATTATTTACACCTCAACTCTTTACAAGAATATAGATATGTTCAATAGATTAAATCCCATCCTATAGACCAATTTCAATTCCAATGGTTTATTTTACAAAAATCCATGTGATTTCTCTCCCATGAAAATTTGGTCCATAACGACATGTCTTATCATGGATAATGAATTAATTAGGTTCTTCATGTTCTATAAACATATCCCATTGGAAACCATAAAAAATAGTTGGGTAGATAGGGTTATGATAAGTGTGTAACCCGATATTCTTATTTCTCCTCAATGAGGTGTTGACGATGTCTCTTATGGACCAGACTTGTTCGGTTGGTCTGAAGTGGTAAATGTGATCAATGAACCATCTTTATTATATTATGCATACTTTATGATCAATGGTTCATCTTTATTATATTATGTTTCTATAATCTTACACTATCTTATATTTTGTGTAGGCACATTGTGATATAAATGGATAAAATCTTGATCACATTACCGAGGATCACACCTCAATATGTTAAGGGTTTGAATGAGTTTTTAGATTTTGCAATTTCTAATCGATCCGTTGAAGGGAGAATAAGATGTCCATGTCCTAAATGTAAATTTAGAACATGGTTGAAGAGAGATGAAGTTTATGAACATTTAATACTGAAGCAATTCCCTGATAAATATTTGTGTTGGATTTGGCATGGAGAATCAGACAATACAGAAAGATTGAGGACTAATGTTAATCCACATAATGAGGTCCCAAGTTTGTCGCCAATGGAAAATGAAATGCAATACCTCATAAATGATGCATTCGGCACTGCAAGACACCACTATGAGCATCAAAACATATCAGAACAACCAAAAGAGGGTGGTACAAATTGCAACGTGAGAAGTGATGTTTTTGAAACTATAACACAAGCAGATCAAAATTGTAACATATCATTGGATCCTCCTCTTGATTCTGTGGAGCCAAATGTAAGGGAAAACTTCAGTGAGGAAAATGTGTTTCATGATTTATTTGACGATGGAAATCAAGAGTTGTATAGTGGGTGTTTGAAATATTCAATGCTTTCATTTCTGCTGATGTTGTACCATATCAAATGTCTATGTGGAATTACAAATAAGGCAATGTCCATGTTATTGGAATTGATTCATGATGCATTTCATGAAGAAAAAATCCCAGAATCATTTTATGAGATGAAAAATGTTGTAAACAAGCTTGGTCTGAATTATACAAAAATACATGCGTGTCCCAATGATTGTATGCTTTACTGGGGAGAGGATTCAGGTAGACAGAATTGTAAGAAATGTTCTACTTCTAGATGGCAGTCAAAAGGTGATGTTGGAAGTATGACTGAACATAATTTCATGGAGAAGAAGAAAAGGAACACACCTTCAAAAGTTTTGCGTTACTTTCCTTTGAAGCCTCGATTGCAAAGATTATTCAGGTCATCAAAAACCGCCGAACACATGAAGTGGCATTCTGTAGATAATAACAATGATGGGTTAATGAGACGTCCACGAGATTCCCCATTGTGGAAGACATTTGATTCATTACATCCAGATTTCTCAGCTGATCCTAGGAATGTTCGATTGGGATTGGCTGCCGATGGATTCAACCCATTTGGGACTTTGAGTACGAGTTATAGCATTTGGCCAGTTGTTTTGATCCCTTATAATCTGCCTCTGTGGATATGTATGAAACAAACATCTTTTATCATTTCGATGATTATTCCTGGAAAACAAATGCCTGGAAATGATATTGATGTATACCTGCAGCCTTTGATTGAAGAATTGCAAGAGTTATGGAGCAACGGTGTTGAGACATTTGATGTTTTTTTATAAAACAATGTTCAAAATGCATGCTGCTTTAATGTGGACCATTAGTGACTTCCCCGGGCTTGGGAATTTATCTGGTTGGAACACTTATACGGGTTTGGATTGTCCTGTTTGTAACTTTGATTTTGAGCCCAAACGGCTACCTCACAGTAGAAAATGGTGCTTCTGGTGTCATCGAAGATTTCTTGATGCATCTCATAGATTTTGACTGAACAAATCAAAATTTAATGGTTCCATTGATCGTAGACCACCTCCAAAGTTATTAACCAGTTCTGAAATATTGACACAGCTTGAAAATGTTAAAACAGAATTTGGGAAGGTTCATCATTTGACTGATAGCGGAAAATGAGTGCGAAGTGCATCATCAAGTGAAATCAGAACGCAACAATGGAAGAAAAAAAAAGTATATTCTTCAAACTTCCGTATTGGGAATTTAATTCTTTGCGCCACAATCTTGATGTGATCCATATTGAGAAGAATGTATGTGATAATTTGATTTTCACATTACTTAATGAGCATGGAAAGTCGAAGGATCATCTCAATGCTCGCAAAGACTTACAAGTAATGAACATAAAACGTGATCTCTGGCTAGATGAGAATAAAAAGTATGGTCCTGCCATTTTTTCAATGAAAAATATGGATAAAGATGAGTTCCTTCGAATTTTAATGAATCAGAAAGTATCTGATGGGTATTCGAGTAACATCTAGAGGTGTTTTTATTTGAAGAATCGTAAGTTATATGGATTGAAAAGTCGGGATTCACATGTTTTGTTACAACAGTTACTACCATTGGCATTGCGTACATTGTTACCTGAAAAAGTTACTGCTGTTGTACTGCAATTCTGCACATTTTTCAGGCAATTATGTGAGAAAACTCTACATCCTTTATAGCTTGACAACCTATAGGAGAGGTTTGTATTGACCCTTTGTGCAATGGAGATGATCTTTCCTCCATAGTTTTTTACTTTCATGATGTATTTAACTTTGCATTTGGTTGACGAAGCTAAATTAGGAGGCCTCGTTCATTATCGATGGATGTATCCAATTGAGAGGTATTTTATATATATGTTTCCAGTTAAGTAAACAATATTTGGAATTTAAATAAATGCATAATATTATTATTATTTTTCATAGATATCATGGGCATTTGAAAGCATACGTGAGAAATAAACCTCAACCAGAAGGCTCTATTGCTGAAGGCTATTTGGCCGAGGAGTGTCTCACCTTTTGTTCCAGATATTTGGATGATATTGAGACAAGATTTAATCGAGTTGGACGTGTTGACGACACATCAACTCAATATCAAATGCATCAGAAATCAAAAATATTTCATGTTACTGTCCGATCAGTTGGGAGGACCTCATACGCAACACTGACAGAATTGGAGTTATTACAGGCACATAGATATGTGATACTGAATAGCGAAATTGCAGATCCATTTATTGAAGATTTGAGGGTACAAACAAAGAGACGAATGAGAGGCCGAACACAAAATGAAAAAGATATAACAAAATATGTCAATAAAGAGATGGTAGAATGGTTTGCACGACATGTAAGTTTATAAATATTTCAATAAATACGAATATTAGTTTGACACATACACTTTGCAAATCTATTAAATTATATTTTTATTTTTCAGATCATGAATACTGATACTCAAGCAGACTTGTCAGAAGATTTGATGTTTCTTGCTGGAGGTCCTATAAAACAAGTTAGAAAGTTCGACGCTTATAATGTGAATTGTTTTAGATTTCATACAGTGGATCGAGAAATGGGTTTGAAAACACAGAATAGTGGTATATTTACATTTGCTGAAGTGGAATACTATGTAAAGTTGCATGATATTATTGAATTAAACTACCACGGGAATTTTTCTGTTGTTTTATTCAAATGAAAATGGGTCGATATTATCAGAGGTGTTAAAAGAGATTCCTTGCAATTTACTTCCGTAAACTTCTCTCGCTTGATGGATGTTGGTTATCGTGAACTGCATGATCCATATATCTTAGCATCGCAGGAAAAAATGGTATATTATGTGAATGATGTTGTGGATGAAGGGTGGAGTGTAGTTACTCACGTAATAAAAAGAGATTTGTATGATATCAGTGATGAAGTGGAAGATTTGACCTCTGCAATTGAATTTCATCAACAACAGGAAGCAGAATTATTTGTCCATCATGATATTGAAAATATTAGTCTAGAAAGGTTGAATGAAGTGGATGAAGCAAAGGAGCAGGAAACCGACATGATTGAAGAGGATAATGATTTTATGTACAATTATGTATTCATTCAGCAACAACTTGTTTCATTTCTGTAGTCATTCATTATCATTGTTATATATATTTTGTATGTTAGTACTGGGAATCTATGGTCATTTTTAATTTTTTTCTGCATATATTTTTTGAAATATATATTCTTAACTTAATTTTATTTGATTAAATGACAGGTATTCCAAGGACGATGCTGTACACCATTTCATCTACTTCTGTGACAGATGACGATCCGTCTGTCCCCACGGCATCTGAGGTAGCAGCTGCCTACATCCATACATCATCTCCCCCTGCACCATCTCTGACACCGTCAGTGGATGTCTCATTAGAGGATGATTCATTGCCTCCCCCTACAGGAGCCTCAGCAGCGGGGCAGCGACACGCCGCTTCCAGTTCATCACGGACATTCTGGAGGGTCACAGTCATAGGTACAAATTTTAATTAAATTAATTTATTGCATTTTGTTTATGGTAATTGTTTGCTAATTGCAGATGAAAAAAATGCAACCGTGGAAAAACACATAAAAAGTTCTGATGTTTGGAACATGAATGGCGAGAAGATAGTGGTGCCATTTGATTCTAATGGGGTCCCGACGGATGACGTCGCAGGTTTACTTGGTCAGATTATAGGTCAGCTGGCAGCGGAGCCCATTTCCCAGCCTATTTCATATGTTGATTGGAGGCATATGCCTCCAAACTGGAAAAATGACGTTTTTGATTCTCAGATAAAGGTAATTTTATTACTTTATGGTTTAATTTAATGTCATGTTACTAATATATTCAAAATGAATTTCTGTATACAGATGTTCTTCCACTTTACCGTTGTTGATGTGATAGCACAGAAGTGGACATTGAAAAATCTTGGAAAAAAAATGGAAAGATTTCAAATTGAGGTTGTGGTGTGATTCCAATGATACTTCGTTGACCGTGCAGTAGATGTATGAGAAGCTACCCAGTGGGGTACCGAAAGAACAGTGTAATGTTATTGTCGATAGCCATCGTGATGAGAAGCGGATGATATTGAAATATATATTATTATATTATCCTCATTTTACATTTATACATGTACATTAAGAGGAGATAGACATTGAATACATTACTGTTAAATTGAGTTTTATTTATTTCCGGATCTCTCAAGACAGAATGCATCAAACCGGGCAAAACAAGTCATCTCACACACTGCGGGCTCAAAAAGCTTTTCTAGAAGCCGAATGTCATTGGTAATATTTTAATTAGTTTAAATATTTATAAGAAAATATTATCTATTTAATATATTTAATTGTTGATTTATCTTTGTTTACTGCAGTCACAGAGTTTAGGGCATGAAGCATCCCGAACAGAACTGTGGCTGGATGTTCATAAAAAACAGATGGAAGTTTTGTTAATGAACCAGCCAGAGAAGTTGGGGTATGAAGTCAATTATTTATTATAATAACATATTATCAGTTTTTACTGTGTTAATATATATTGATATTTTATTTATAGGTAAAAATTAAAGAAATATGGGATGTCAATCCTGAGAAATCCTACTCAGTCTCCCAAGATGACCCGGTTGGTAAAGTCTTTGGGAAGGAGCATCCTGGTAGAGTGAGCGGGATGGGTTTTGGACCCGTACCATCTGAGGTATTTGGCAGGCCATCAGGGATTTCAGTTACATCTACTCCTGGATCTGGTCATTTCATACATGAAGATACTCAGAGGGAGATGTCTTCTCGACGAAACACAGTTCACCAGCAGGGGGATCAGATATCTGCTTTGCAGAAAGAGTTGCTTGAAATAAATCAGCATATCAGCAGATATGCCCCCGATGGTAGTGCATCGGCTAGTGGTGAGCAGGTAAATCACAAAAAAATGAAAATCATTTAGTTTGCACACTTTTATTGGTTTTAAGTTTAATTATAAATATGCAACAATATTTATTTTTCAATATAATTTTCTTATAGGTGGTAGCAGGTAGTGGAGATGAAGGTGGAGAGGGTGACGATGCAGCATCAGAAGATGAGTAGTAGTGTTTTTGATGTGTTGAACAAGTATGGGAACGGTTGGTTTGTATATGTAACATGTATATGGCACATAGTTGCCACCAAAAATTTCCATGTCCTAACATTTTTTTGATTTCTCATGTTTACTTCTATGCATTTTATTTATTTATGATGTTTCATTTTATGTCTTGATTTCTCGAGTGTGGTATACATCATTCCATTTTGGCCTGTGTTTGAATTGGTACCACATCCAATGAGAATACCTTATATGTAACCCATATTCATACCATTTCTACCATATAGCAGCATTCGGGTAGCCCCATTGTGTAAGCTCGATTCATACCATAACTTATTCATAGAAGTACCTAGGCAGTCCAATTGTGTAAGTCCCATTCATATCATTGTTGCTCCATAGGAGCACCTGGGTATCCTAGCTGTGTAATCCCAATTCATTCCATCACTATCAAGGCCCAATGAGCCACAACACATTACAAAGGCATGAAGAAATTCCCACCTGACAGGCTAATCTTAGACTATACAACCAACATACCAATTATGCTGATAAAGAACTCACGCTCTTACTGACATGGATAGAGTGTATCTTAGAAGCCTCCCAAAATACCTAAATTTAACCGTTATTAGTATAACATGAATCTAAGCATGTATACACTCTATTAGAACACCTAATATGCATCATTACAATAACATCCAAATAATCATAGTTTAACATAACTTATCCCCCAAATAACCATGTCAATTATTCATGTTAGACTTAACAAAACACAAGCACTACCCATGCTTTTACATTCACAATACCAAATACATTGATATTACTAACTGAATACCAAACCACAATCCACCTATATACCATCACTATAGAACAAAGTGTCCAAACTTACATTCATTTTTTAATGAACTCATAGACCTAGGACAAGTCCTCTCTTGGATTACATACATAGAAGAAAACCCTCATCAGGTGGAAATGAGAATCACTATTTCACTTGATTAGAACACTCCAATCACCAATATCCAAAGATACATCTCAATATTACTAGTCTCTCTCAACCATAGTTCACATGTAACATCCTATATAGGATACAACTCATGGAGAAGCATCTATGAACCCATCTCAAATATCACGAGGAAAATCATAGGCCAATATACCCAATCGAGGGTTCTCATGCATATCACAAATCCCATACCCAATCCAACTATGAAATCTATGTTACTAATCCTAACTAGAAATCGACACACTATTCTTCCCCTTAAGGATAAAGATCACATACATGCACATAAATATTAATGACATTATCTTATGATAATATATATTGTGAAAAATGAATATCATTTGGTTTGGTTAAGTGTAATTCCACCAATAAGGTATTTAGGAAAACATTAGATAAGTTGTTGAAATTTTAAAAAACTCAAACCTATTTTATTTAACGAAGTCAATAACAACTATATCATGATGCATCCCATCCAACCTGCAACATGATGACCATCTTGGGATGTATACATGAAACTCTTATCTCATATCCAATGACATAACTCAAATTCTCAATAGGAATCATGTATAAACTACAAGAGCATAAACCATACCCTCTCAAGCACCATGCACGGTTAGCGTGTTGTCCAACCTAAAACACACGCCAATTCACAAGTTACCCATTTTCTGTAGTAGGCATTAACAACCAACCCAAAACACACAACAAACCATACCATAACATACATTCTATAACTACTCAAACATCCATCTTTGGAACAAATTCTATACCAATATAAACATAATTTTTTCTATCCCATAACACAAATCCATTGTTAAAAAAACTCAACCCATATCACAATCCACCCATGAATGTTATATCGGCCAACTTAGAGCATAACCAATTACATATCATTACACATCACCATGGATAGCATGATCACATAAATTGTATAAAAATTCATAACCATTTATTATATAGATTATTAGTATCCATATAATATAAATCAGCCCTTCTTAAAACACATAAGAAATTAAAGAAGTTAAAAACACATATACATCTTGGGGGTCACATGGATTGGTTACTCACCAAATTGTGATACATACCTTTCCTTAGGTTGGACTCCATAACATACAACATTTTCTCATATCCTATTTTTCAATGAATACTACCATGTTATTTGTTTTTATGGTGTCTCCTGTTCAATATTCTGGTTTGATTTGTTTTTCAGGGAAGTGGTGTGGTAGGAGCAGAATTATTTTTTTTTCCAGGTCAACATTTCGCAGCGGTTTTAACTGCCGCTAATGCCTTACTGGTCAGCATTTAGTGGCGGTTATAACCGCCACTAATGACTTATTGGTAATTATTTAGCGGCGGTTATAACCACCGCTAAATGTATTCTGTTTAAATTTAGCGGCGGTTTTCACCGCCACGACATAGGCGCATCAAAGGCCAGAATATAGAGGCGGTTAAAACCGCAGCGAAAAAAAAAAGTATCATCTACGCATAAACCGCCGCGAAATGGTCAAAAACCATCGCTAAAAGAGGCATCTACGACACTTTTCTTAAACCGCCGCGAAATAGTAAAAATCGCCGCTAATAGATTGCCGACACCCAATTTCGCGGTGGTTTTTGTAAACCGCCGCCAAACCCTATAGCGGCGGTTTAAACCGCCGCCAAATGAAAAAAAAAACCGCCGCTAGGGGCCGGTTTTGTTGTAGTGCTTGGAGGCGAGAGTGACAGTTGGATCTCTTGGTAGTTACGTCGAGGCCTTACGATATCATCCATGGAATGAATGCATCATTCATGTCAGGATTGACTTTATTAGGCAATGGGTGTGGTTCATCTAGGGGATGAGACCGAGTTTCTCTTTTAGGAAAAGGAGAAATTTTAGCAGCTCTTCCAGATCATAGGCAAAGAAGGTGCAGATCATCCAGGAGTGGATGAAGACTGCACAGTGCAGTAAGAAACAGGCAACCGGTGCCAGTCTTAGAGACTTGAGCATGTTAAGTGTTTCAAAAAGAGGAAGCTTCTAATGAGACATGAGTCTGCAAAGTAGCTGACATGGAGGAAGAGCTAGGAGAGCAGCGTGAGGTGGTGTAATTTTTTTAACATGCTACAACCACCCACCTTAGTTGTCCCGGCCAGGCTTAGGGAGCTGGAGGATGGAGGGAGAGTAGCTGCATGTGGTCAGGGAGAGTGAAACAATGGCTCTAAGAATGATTCAATGGATAATCTGTATCCACTACTAGCTGCCATAGTAACAGACGTCGATATGAATCATTCCTTCCTTCCACAAATCTTGTTCCAGACCTAGAGTTTCCGGTAATCCATAGACTTGACCCTCACATCTGGAGATACCTTGAGAGAATACTCGATAATCACACGAACACCGACAGTGTGGTCAGACCCTCTAGGTGAGAGTTTCGGTTGGAATCTCTTGGTGGCAGCATCAAGGCCATACGACGTTGGTTTGAGTATGGACTGGGCAATCACAGTTCATACACAGATTGACGGTATTAGGAAAAAAGGTTGTGGTTTAACTACGACATCAGAATGGGTTTTCCTTGGTCGTTGAAAAAGGAAACCCCTGGAATCATAGGGTAACTCATGCATAGGAGGGTGTGACCAATCACTCTTGAGTCGGTCAAACATACCCTCGTGGCAGCAGTCGTTTTGAGTTCCAGTTCTAAACAGTAATTGGAGACCTCTAGAGTTCGAGAATGATGATCATGTCCTTATCCGGGTCTCACCTCGATGAGGTTTATGGAGATGTGGCCATGGCGACATGTTATCTCCGAGGTTCAGTGGACCTTCATAGGTCCTCCGCCAGGTAGGCAGGGTGGTTTACCGCTTGACCCATCCACCTCAGTTGCACCAGGTGCATGACGAATTCTACGTATCTCAACTGAGGAGATACGCGTGTGGACCTTTACATATCATCGACCATGGGGAGCTGGACGATGGCGATGGGGTGTCTTTCATGGAGGTTCCAGTGGGGAACGAGGATCGACAGGAGCAGATCTTATGAGGATGGTCGATTCCTTGGGTGCAATTTCTTTGGTAGTACAAGAACCTCTAGGTGACCCCATTGGAGCGGAAGGCTCAGATAAGTGCTTTGTACCGCTTTTGTGACCCTAGTTTGTGTTAAAGCTTTACTAGAACGTAAATCCCTGAGGTGTGAGTAATGTAATGATCCATAAAATTCAAGGGAAATTTCTTTTTAATTTTCTTTGGGATTTTACAAGAACACAGATTCTGACGGCGCCTAATTCCAAGGCCCGGTGTGCCCTGAATAAATTTCTAAAGTTTAGCTCGGGTACGTTCAGAGAACGAATGAGTGGGGTTTTATAACTTCGGAATCGGTGCTCGGAATCGAATTCTGAGGCACCGATGGAATCGCAGCGCCGGTATTTTCTTAGAAACGCCTTTTCCAGAGTTGCGTTTTCTCGGGGGTGGTCTTTAATTTTTGCGGGATAAGTGAAGAAAATAAAATAAAGTGTTGTGGCAACTTTATTTTATTTCACCTAAATCCACACAATGCCACTTAAATCTACTTAAGCTGAGTTGAAGCAGATAGGGTGTAATCCAAAATATCCTACCCTCTTGGTAGGATATTTGTGCGGTGGGGCCTGCACGAGCCCCACCATTTCTTTTCCTCTAAGTAACGCACCTGTGAAAACCCCTCTTTAATGAAAGTCAACCGTGCATTTTTCTGGACAAAAAACACCTCATTAATTGGGAAGTTAAATCATTACAATTAATTCATTGAATTTATTGTTCGTTTCTTTTATTTTGAAATTCAAATGTGTCTTGTGCGTTAATAAAATAAGATAAATCTTATTTTATTTCTGTTGGAACTTGTGGCATGGGGAGGATTTGGAGGAAAGCGTTCTTCTTCGATGAAGAACGCGAAGAATGCGAAGACTGCTCCGACATCCGACGAAGAACGCAAAACCCTCAGAGTTCGACGACGCAACGTTGTATATCGCGACGTCAATGACGCTTCTTCCGCGACGAACTCGCATTCGACGACAACGCTCGAGGTAGGGAATTATTTGAGAATGATTTTATTCCTTCATTCTTTTATTCTAAAGAAAACAAGGAAACACATATCAACTTATTATCTAGTTGATCCGCGCACGTTTTCCTTGTGGGTTGGGAATTTTTGTTCCGGGAAGTTGTGGGGGTCTTTTTTATTATTGATCGTGATCTCATATGTCGCCTTTCATGGTTTCATTTTGGGCCTCCTGTTATCATACTAATGGGGGTAGGTCGGACTGCACGAACACGGCCGACCCGCTTTCCCCCTTTGTTGTTGAGTTTTTTGCGGCACGTGAAAGGCATCGCGTTTCCATTGCACCGCATGGAAACGAGAAGAAAGAAAGCTGCGAAGATGCTCGGCGCCGTCGTTCCACGCCGTTGGGGCCAAACGAAACCGCGGGCAGAGTCGGGGCCGCGAAAGCGATATGAAGACCCCGCTCTTGTTGTCAAAGTGCCGATCAACGGATGATGGTGAGGTGGGACGTGAAGGCATTTTGAAGGCTTTTCAGCGAAGGTAATGTCTCGGGATGATCACTTGCAAAGACCGCAGGCGAATCGGACCACCGGAGCGCATCCGGTGGTCCGCGGAAGCCCCTGCCGGCGTGGCGGCGCCGGTGGTCGGGGGCAGCGGCGCCCAGCATGCCGCCTGATGAATCCTCCGCGGCTGAAGCCGCGACGGCGAGCAAGGGTCCCGTGGCTGCGCAGGACCGGGGATCGTGGGATGCGGCAGCGTGCCATGTCCTGTGACACGGAGCGGCCCTCGCGGGGGGGGGGGGGGGGGGGGGGGGCTGCTCCTTTGGTGGGGCCGCTCGGCCAGCACCGAGCCCCCGACCGGACCACCAGGCCGGGTCGCGCCTAGACCGGGCCGGACCGCGCTGGCCGGGCCGGGTCGCACCCAATCGGGCTGGACCTGGTTCGGGCCGACCCAATGGGGTTGGGTCGGGTCGGTCCGGGCCCAGACCCCCGGTTTTCGGACCCCTCACAGTCCTTCACCCATATCTTGAGTTGTAGACCTTAGATCGATGCACCATCAGTGGCGATGCGACCCTTGGATCGAGACGGTGGTTTAGATATATCATACTCAAGGTTTCGATGAACTTTGGGTTTGGCCGGGTTGGTTCGTACACGAAACCAACTGGGCCCTCAGAGCGGAAACACTCATATCATGAGCTCTGAACGTCCGATTGATGTGTCGTCAACTTTGATGGATTCCTCTAAGTGAGTCAGATATTTTTGATTACTCCGCTCAAGGTTTGGATGCCATCGAAGTGCGGTCGGGTTGGTTCGCTCACAAGACCAACCGGGACCCTGAAACAAAAAATCCAATAACTCACAGATCGGGAGTCCGATTGACGCGTCGTCTGTCTCGTTGTTTTCCTCTTGATGAGACGGAGCTTTTTGAATACATCGCCCGAGGTTTGGATTCAGTTGGATTATGTCCGAGTTGGATTGTACCCGAAATCCATCCGGGCCCCTAGAACGGAAAAGCTGATATCTTTCAGACCGGACGTCCGTTTAACGAACCGTCAACGGAAATGGTGTTCACATTGAAAAACGGTCCCTATGAGTATACCCTATGAGAGTTTGGGGTACAGTTGAGATACAACCGGGTTGGTGAGCACACAAAACCAACCGGGCCCCTGGGATGAAAAGGCTAATAACTCACAGACCGGGTGTCCGATTGACGCGCCGTCTATTATGTTGAGACCCCTATGACGAGGCGGTTCATTGAGATACTTCTTCGTGGAACTTTTTGATACTTGGAGTATTGGCCAGTAGCTCATGGAGTGGTCCCTCCCGGAGATGAGCATACGGAGTACGGAGACCGGGTAGATGACTGAGACCTGACGACTGCTTGACTGAATCGACTTGGAGTGAGTCAACTATCCCAGTGGACGGAGCACCCGGTATTTGGCGGTAGACCCACGGCGGACGGAGCGCCTGGTAGTTGGCAGCAGACCCGCGACACTCGACCGGAGGAGTACCTCTGTAAGCTATTAGGGGGAGCACCCGGTATTTGGCGGCATACCCACAGTGGACGGAGCACCCACTATTTGGCTGCAGACCCGCGCTACTCGACAGGAGGAGTACCTCAGAGACTTGGATTAGTGAGTATTACCTCAGAGTCGTGACAGGACCACTGTACACTCCAGAGACGGGGCTCGTCTGCAGTTATGGTTTCGATAATGAAAATCATGGTTTGAGCTGAGACTTTTGACCCTTGTGTTTACCTCATGATTGAGATGTGTTACTTGATAACTTAGGTATATGTATGGGCATATACCTAGGTAGTGGTTATCCGTTGATTTCATGATCTTGGTGTTTTTCTCATGGTTTAGATGGGTTACTTGATAACCTAGGTATATGTATGGGCATATATTTAAGTAGAGGTTATCTGTTGAGATCTTCTTTGTGGTTATCCTTTTTCGTTTTAGTGAGACCTTGAGGGTCTCGGGGTCCCTACTGAGTATTGTTATACTCACCCCTGCACGGGCTATGCCCGTACATCGTTGTGTTGGTTGTAGACGACGTGAAGCGCTGACGGAGGCCGAGTCTTTGAGGACTGGACAGTACCCGGAGGTGGACCACACGACGAGTCAGTTTCTGGAGGTGGACTTCAGGATGAGACGACACACGGAGGAGGTTGACGGGCGAGAGCATTGAGGAGCTACGCTATCTGTACCTACCCTTCAGCTAGGATCCAAGGAGAATGACCCAGGAGCCACATCCGTTCATCCAGTTGTTGACTTTTTCTGTTTTACTTTGTTTTGTTGTAGTTTTACTTTCATTGTGGGTTTGTATTCTGGCCCATTTACCTTTACACACTTCTCTTTGTACTTATTGTTTTACTTCCGCTTGTACTCTGTGGTGTTTTGTTTACTTTTATAAAGGCAATGTCTTCCCAGTTATCAGGATTTATGCCTTTGGTGCTAGTCGCCAGCCCCTGGCCTATGGGAGGCGGTCTTGGGGTAGTCACGACACGGGCCCCGAGGAAGGGTCGTGACAATATACTATCCCAAAAAGATATCCTTTTGGATAGCATGTTTTTGGGTTATGTGGTTTATGTACGATACTTCTTTCCCCTTTTTGAGTGTATATGCATGCCTAAAGTTACCAATTGAAGTTATTATACCCACCTGAACAACCTAATATTAAAAATCACATTGTATAGAAATGTATTTTATACATTTTTGATCCATGTAAACAACAAACCTCTCAACCAAAACAAATTCCCCCCAATAACGTAAATCATAAACCACAACTATTAACTTGAGGTCATGCATAGGGTAATTCTGCTCATGATGTCTCCACTAGAGGGACCCATAAAGTAAAACTCAATCTATTTTCATCATAAATTTTTCTAGTTATATTATTAATGAATCACAATTAAAATTATATTTTCTATATTACAATAGAATAATTAAGATCATTTTTGAAGTCATCATCCCTTTCAACACTTGAAAAGATATCTCACAAGAATCAACCCAAAAAAACATTACCCCCTTTTAGTTAATCCAATGACTGATACTTCTAGTCATGAATGGATTGATATGAAGCATCTGTAGAATTTAAATAGTCCCATGAAAGTGCATACATAAAAAACATTCTATGGATGGTCCTAGGAAGAAATAATAATAACCTATTCTAGGACAATAAATACGCTTACTTCTGAGATAAAATGAGCCAACATGGGAACCATATCAATCCAAATGTGGCATTCGAGGTTCTTAGAATACATCTATTTGACTAAACATGTATTCATCAAAATATTAATATGTTTGGAATATTTATATCAAATATGAGAATACACCAAGATTTCGTTCATTAAGACTATCAAAAATAAATCATGACGTGGTTGGAAAGCGCATTTAACCCGAGCCACGAAAACTACTAGATTGTTCATAAGGCTAAATGAAATAGCTAGGAACTTGTATAATCTATATCTACTCTATAACAATGTAATGTTTATGTCATGTAGTCTTATATTAACTTGAATATTACCGGACCCCAAATAGATCATAGAAAAAATCATCACTTCATCAGATCTAGTGGAAGATGTAATCTATATGGGGAAGAGGATACTAGTTATTTACCATATGTTGTTTTAATTGATTATAATCCATGAAAATAATAATCATCCCATAATTTTTCTTGGTTAATAGAACAAGTGAACCACATGGTGACGTGCGGGGTCTTATAATGCTCTTAGCATCCTAGTCCTATAACTACTTCTTAAGATATTAGAGCCATATAGGTTCCATATTTTAAGGAGGAATTTACACTGGTTCCCCTCATAAAACTATCTCAATGGTTATCATTACCTCTCAAATTGGAGGATGTATTGAGAATATTTTAGTGTCTAAATCCTAGAAATGATCCACCATAGTAGGTATCTCTAAAAACGATGTCACGTCATCACTCCTAAAGAGACTATCCATCTTGGTTGTCCCTTCACCTAGCCCGTGATTCTTGGATCCATCTCGACTCGCATGTAAATCCCATTCTCCATTATGAATGTAGGAACATCCCATGGATGATTTAAAAGACACACTCTACTAATATCAACCAATATGGTTGTGTTATGAAATCAACTTGTTCATCATGATAGTGAATTCAAAGCTGATTATCTTATGTATTAAAAATTTCCAAAATAATTTGTATCCATCCATCATAAGGGGAACTAAATAAACTATCGTATACTC
Organism: Viscum album; assembly: GCA_963277665.1. Classification (NCBI taxonomy): domain Eukaryota; kingdom Viridiplantae; phylum Streptophyta; class Magnoliopsida; order Santalales; family Viscaceae; genus Viscum; species Viscum album. The sequence continues at coordinate 561,604,090 of OY728138.1, forward strand.
TTAGATTGAACCCCTAACAGTTTTTTGAGAGTCATAACATTTTAGAATTACTCTATGTCATGGTCTAAAAATTCCTTTATTGTAACTATTATAAACGTATGTAAATCACCTGTATAAAATAATTCAGAATCTAAAGTAGAGTCTACTATAATTGTTACTTTCACTATAAAAAATCCTAGACAGTACTCCTCAGATGTGGACTACACTTAATAGTTATCACATGATCTATGGATCTGAGATGAAACATGGTTAAAACGGGGTGGTCCACTCTACTAGCACTGGACCTTGGTAGTATAACTACCTTGTTCATGACTACATCCTTTTCCTGATCAGCTGGTAGTAGACTAGTTTTTTGCCTTATGTGGAGCTAAAGATCATGTACCCAAATTTGATGTTAGTAAAAATCCCTTCTCTATAAGAACTATAGAGAAAACATTGAATAAGTGATAATGGTGACCTATAATACAACAAACCCAACACTTGGTTGGGATCTTTGTGCACTTGGTATGTTTGTAGACTTCCATTCCACATTGGTGACACACCACATAACATTTTCTGTGTTTTATCTTGGAGGAACAATATTTGAGAGATACTGAGAATCATCATTTCTTTCCTCTAGACAAATTCCATCCCTACATCGATATTGAAAAACCTTATATCTCATTTTCTGATTCCCATAGGGTTCACTCAGTTATGAGGGCATGTTTAATTATCTTATAAAAGGTGTTCATATGAAAAACATTCACTTAAGATCAGATGGTGTATGCAAGACCATCATAAACCATCTCATAGTCTTTTACTCATTATCAGATAATGTTAATGAAAAACACTAAATATTGGTGAAACGTGCTGAGTAATTGACTATGAACAAAGCTTCATACTATAATTGAATAGAATATCTAATGTGGTATTCTCTCAGTGTATTTGGAAAGAAGTATTCATATAAGTATGACATGAAATCCACTCATTCCATACCCATATGAATATCATATATAGATAAAAAATCCCAAAAATTATTTTTTGAGCTATATAGAATATCAATAGTAAGATAGGTCCTCTCTTACATTGGAATTTCCATACTCTTGAACATCGTTAAAATGATATCCATTAATGACTCAATAGACTGATAAACATCATAATAAAAGAATGTGATGGAATGATGATATTGGAACTCCCACATAAACTTTGTCATAGTATGGACATGTAATGATTCTCCCTACACAGACTGTATGAATCACAAAAAGCTATCTTGAAACTGAGAATCCTCACAAAGTAGAAGATCAATAGGTGGTGCCTATTGTGGAAGTACATGAAGTAATACTTGTGGATAAAGTCCCACCATATATATATAATGGTCTTTTCCACACTCTTGGTGAATGACCTAAGGAAATCACAGCTGAAAAGGTTAAAAAATTTAAAACACACACCTCATATATGATTTAAGAACATACCAGATCAACGATAACCAATAGGAAAATTATAGAGTCATCCTATGAATGAGTCACACATCATTGTATTATACATAATCAAAGATTAATTTATAATAATAATTACATAAGGAAAAATAGACATGTCTAACATCCCAACTCTATGTTTGTGTCATGGCTAATGTCTTATAACAGAATGTACATGTTCTGGTATATACAATGTCAGTATTAAGGTATAGATGAAAGAATCCTTTACATCCCAATTAATGTTCCCATTTAATGGTAAAAATATCATTTATAGTTTAAACCTATTTATCATCATAATAATTTATTTCTATGTAAATATCATGGTCTATTTAGATATGCACCCATTACAAATTTATAATGGCCCATAGTTTTTATAAATTTGAATTGGTATGTAATGAAATTACATCTTTAACTTGATGTCTAGTATCAAGATGTAATTGGTCATGTAAAATAATTGTATTAATAAAACTAACATTACCAACTTATATAATTACATTCATCATAAATTTAAATTGGAACACATGTAACCAAAATCGTAAAATTTTATATCTCACAGAATCAATTGTTTATGACTTATAGATGACCTATTTTTTAATTTAGGTTTCTAGGAAATATATATTGTAAAAACCATTTATATTGATAGAATAACATTAATTAAATCCAACTAAATTATACATTCATGAAGGGTTTTAACCATTCAATATATAACAGTCATTTCACTATCATTAATCACAATCAACAATAGAAATGCATGAAATAATATAAATATTCCATGACATAATTCATGAAATGTAAATAAATAAGTGCCTCTAATGATGCATGATATGACTCATCCATGTCATGTAAGACCATATAAAATAGAATTCAACAGTAATGATAAGATAAATAATAATAATTTTACAAAACATGTCTATCATCAAATGATGAAATCAGTGCCACTATAATTGAGAAACCCAGAAACAACAACCCCCAATCCCATTAAATTTGTGATTTGCCTATAAATGGGTTAGATACACCCATGAACAAACTCGTTACCAAATTAAAAAACATTCCTAGACCCTTGTCTGATACTGAAACTATAAGAAAAACTGAAAAGAATCCTCATTCCCCTTTCAAGAATCCCTCCTTAAAAGACATTATGTGGTTCCTAGAGGTGGTTGGCCACATGACCTTAAGCGTACCTCCAAGGAAACTAGAGGGTACCAACTAACAGCAAGGGCCTAATGTGTTTCCATGGGAAAATTATTCCCTATCGATCAGAGAGTTTCACAAAATAAAGTAAATAATATAAATGGTGGAATATTTAAATAAATAGCCTTTAGTATTGTAATGAATCACCTAGATAAATAAAAAAGTTGAAGATGAATAAATATAATGTACACAAATGATGATAACCCTATGATTCTATACAAAAGTAAAGTGAAATGGTTGAAGGGATACATCAATGTACTAAATGTTGAAAAAAAGAAAAAATCCCCAAAATCTTCCTCTTATTGAATCAAAATTATAAAATCTATCTATTTCTCTCAAACTCCATAATAGATCCAAATATCAAAAATCCAAAGCTTGTATCTTCCCCTTGTCTTGAGATGTAGATATGAAAAGTTATTCTATATGGCCTATATAGTTTTTGATATATATTTTGTAGTCCATGAAAAATATTTTCATGAAAAATATAGTATAAAAATATGAAATTATTATTTTATTGATATATAAAAAATGCAAGAATATAGATTAATAAATACATTAGACCAGGAACCTCATGGGTCACCTAACAACACTTCCGAGATTAACCGAAAAAAGATCTTTCTCAATCATGATCAACATGTGTAGATATAATATGGTTGGATGTAATGGATCATCATAAATCATGCATTGAAAATATATCGGACCCATGCATGTTATTTGGATTGATGGATTAATCCCAGTGATAATAGTTATGAAGTATTAGGTTTTAAAATGATAATATTCTATAGAATTTAATAAGTGGAAATTTTAACCCATCTAATGTGATTCATAAAATAAATCCCATGAATCACTCATGAAGAACTACATATACCCAACACCGTAAGAGTCATTCCATGGAGATCAATAATAGGGATCCCATGTATTAATATTTATAAAGTTTAAATAATAACCCCCCCATTTCATCCATGGTATCTCACATTGTGGACCAAGTACCCTCTCGTAGTAGGGTATACCCATCTTTACAAAAATCATGTCAAAGATGAATCCCCTAGGAAATTAATACCACTCACTGGTAGCTCTGAAATCCACTCAGTTATCCCATCTAAGCTGTTATATAAACAATCCATGTATCTCCCGGATCTTATTTACAATCCATAGAAAGTTCTAATTATAAATAATGATGAGTCCATCCATGGAATACATTAATAGAGACCATTTTAGAACCCCGTGCTTTGTATGAAATTAGGTGTTAGCTATTTGGAAATTTTACCATTTAATCAACACATTATGGCCATAAAACAAGAATCATGTTGTATAATTTATTAAAATAATGTAAAAAAATATATGACATAAAGTGTAATTGATTAAAACATGTCCAATTATTATCCATATATCATTTAACATTCAAATGTATTATTTATTGAAGAAAAAACAGAAATATATCAGTGGTTTACATCCATTGAAAGCATGAGTATTCTAAGACTTTAAGAAATGACACACCCATAAGGGTGGCTCATATCATGTTGATTAAAAAAATGGTGTCATTCACTATCATCTATGACCATATGAAGTACTGAATGGCATTTATCTTGGTTTCATATTATTAATGGAGGTAACAATAGTGGATTTCAAGGGTTAGAAGAACACTCATGATAAAATAAAATGTTACATTTGGGAAAATACCTATACTACCAACCATAGGATGGTAGATGACCCCATATACATTCTCAACCATTGATTCAAGTTATAATGGATGAAATATAATTAATATCTGAACACTCTCAAAATTTTGGCATAAGAACTCATAAAAATAGCATAGAATAAGGGAGGATATAAGAAATGAATGAAGATAATTTAATCCATTCCCAATAAAAATCCTAATAGATGAATGGTTTCTCAACCAGACATCGGATGTAGAAGACATACAAAATACTACATTAGTATTGCGGATGAGATCTGATGTGGGTGGGGATATGGTGAAAGAAAAATGAGGGAGAAAAGGGAGGATTAATTAGAATAAAAGTAGGGGAAATGGTAATTCCACCAAAATTTAACGAACACATTCTTCAACTATAGGGTTGAAAAAACTATGTGCCTTCCATTTTCCTAGAACTATCAATGGGAAATGAGAAATACAGTTGGGGAGCTCATTTTGTTCAATTTTTCTTAACATGTGAATCCCCCTTTATCCATGGAACACACCCTGAATATAGTGTATTGCATGCCTATACAAACCATGTGAATTGTGTGTGCACCCCTTACCTCATCCCTGCATGGAACAAGACTCCCTTTCATAGTTTTATCCCAAAAATATGGCCTTATAATATTCCTTAAAATTCCCCACATTATTTTTCTATAACTATGTGGATGTGGTGGCATGATTTACATTAATTTTCAATCCTAGTTACTTATTCCCAAATTCAATGCTTTGGGATCCAAGAATGACTAAAGGATTTGGAAAACATAATTTAATTATAGGGATCATTTATAAGTTATAATGTAGAGATTAATCAAAAAATTAAAAGTTTATGTATGTCAATAAAAAATCGTTGATGATATAATAGGCATAACATGGATCATAATTTTTTCTTAATACTTTTTTCTTTGGTAATTATTTATTCTATGTTTCCTGATTAATGGTTTGGGTTTTGATGTGTATAATTTCTCTTGTATTATTTTCATGAACATTTATTATTCCATGATACCCTTAATCTCATATATTCATGACTAATATCATTTTGGTTTTAAATGCCTATGTTTTCACTAAAAAAGTCATTAATATCACCCTTCTTGTGTTTTAATTTTTCCCAGGTTATAAAAAATAAATTTAGCTTAATTATGTATTGAAGGGTTTCAAATGGATGATGATTATAACATAATTTGAAATATTATATGTTTGTTATAGTGGAAAAATTAGTCTCTTGATATCAAGGATATTTTTTATGTAAGAGTTTTCTCTAATTTAATGAAACTCTAATTATAAAAGTTCTTTGGGTATGTAAGTGATCAAATGATTAATTTTCATTTTCAAAGGAATGTATAGAAAAAAGGTGGTACGTTTAACTTTTTTAAATCTTAATATATAAAGATTATGATTTTAGCACTGGATCTAGGAGTTCATGTTTGGGGATATTATATTCTATGTGATTTATTTCCCAACTACCAATAACTTTTTCACCATATATAAGAAGTTTACAAAAAATATCATGGAAAGTATAGATAAAATATCTATTTATATTGTTGACATAAATATGTACACTCTAAGTGATTCATTGGCTATTAATTTTATTTCAAATTTAGATAGGTAAGTTATTTTTTTTAATCAATAAAAAATAATCTTCATTTCATTAAATCATTGAATTTTATTTTTGGAGAAACCCATAATTTTTGTGTATTATATTTTCAATTAAACAGTTAAACAAATCCTCCCTAGGAAAGATCCTGATTTAGGTTTTCTTGAACATCTATATCCCACCACTGTTATGTTAGGACGTTATGGATTTACCTTAATAGATTGACCTATTAATTAGTATATGTTTCAAGGAAATCCAAAATCATGTTCATGCTACCAATCCATGCTTTTACATTCATGGGTACTAAATATACCTGAGATATTAGTCATTTCAATATCTGAAATTTTAATGATTGATCCACATGATCTTGCTATTTAGCTTGATTACTCCTTTCAACAGCCTATATTTTTTTCCTGATGCTCTATGCATGTTTTTATATTAGATGTAGTTTAGTTGGAACCATGTTTTCAGCCACACCCTCTTACTAGTTCCCACATCTACTAAACAAAGTATTTTTCTATAATCAAAGTACAATATCAATTTATTTACCGAAAATTCATAAAATAATTCTATATAAGAAATATTATATTAGAACATGAAGTGTCATAATTACATAATTTCAAACTACATAATTTTTAATTACATTTGCATTGTGCAATATTTTTAAAATGTATATTTATTTATGAATTACATAAAAATATCCTTAGATAAATCCATGAAGATGAATTTATAAGATTTTTTGAAGTGATTAATAACACTATTTTGGCTCATATTATGCTAGGGACTTGATGATAATCAATAAATGGTAATCTATGTATTTTTATAACATGTATTTGATGTTATAAAACAATATATCTCATTACTACCATTCCAACTAGTAGATATTACCCAACTAATACCATTTGTAACATTCTGATCCAACCCATTAGCTTCGGAGTGACCAAAATTACACTATCCATAGGTGAAATACAATAAATACCTAATGATGTAAATAAATGTAAAGTGATTTATTAAATCATGTTGGAAGTTTTCACATTAATTATACAAGAGGAATCATATAATAAACAATCTACCCAATATCACATAACCAAACATTGTGCATGATTTAAAACTAAATGTAAAATAATGATATAAAACTCTACTTTTGATCAGAGTCACAATAGTAAACAAACACCAAAAGGTATATAAATCATAGGAACCAAATATTTTACTATAAATAAACAAATTTACATGGAACTGTAACTAACTCTATTAAAATATATCTTCAATATGAATCCCCTAGACTACAATATTGTATAATCAAGGTGCTTAACTAGCGAAGTAACAACCCTTCCACTAATATATACCATAAAAAATATTGTTTTAATCTATATAGAGGTAAAAATATATTGGGATAGTATAAGAACTTGTAGAAAATCCCCTATTCTTTCCAAAAATTCCACTAAAAAAATACATGTTTGGCCAAAATTATTTTTATATAAAGTAGCATGAAAATATGAAGACCGATGTTCATGATAGATATACCAAAAGTTGTGAAATAAATCAAACAAATGTAGAAAATATTAATAAACCCAAAAATCAAGTATTAACTTATACCAATGCATAAAATGTACAATAAGGGCCTCTAAAAACCCGACTATGGAGTGGAAACCCATCCCACCAGTACCATGTAACCAGATGACGGTATAATTTAGTGTAAAAAAATTGGTATCATAACCATTTATAATCAACAATTCCCTTTAAATATGTATATTATTACACAAATAAAATGTATTCAATGATTGTAGTCCTATGATCATTATTGTTTTAAAAATTGCAAAATCCATTTCATCAAACATGATGTGAGAGTTACCAACAACCTAATTTTTAAGACCCACCAGAAGGATAAGTTTCCAATAGATTTTTAGTGACTGATTTTTATTTTTTTAGAAAACATAGAGACATAGGAAAGTATAAATAGTGACAATACATATACCTATGATTAATTCAACATGATGAATATTCCCAAAATCCCAAATAAATGGGATCTCAATTTTTTTCATTAATAAAATCAATATAAAATTCCATAAAACAAGACCTAACAAAAATATATAGTCATGAAACCCCATTTAAGTGTTCTCATGTAGTAAAATGTGAATATCAAATAGATCAAGGAAGAAAAAGGATTTTAACATTGATTTTTCAATTTCCAACATACATTTTCTTGTTGAAATACACCTTTTAGAGGAAATGAATCACCAAATTCGTCAATATTGGGATCAGATAATTATTTTCAACAATATATGAGCATGAATGAGGTATTTGATGGCTGTTTTAGGCTAAAACATAATTTTTTATATTTTATTATCTGCTTTTTACAGTTTCTAAAATTGTGCACCATCCGTGTAAATTAAATATATCATAAAAACTTAAAACTAAAATGGTTACTATATAGATCATATGAAATCAATTAACCCATTAGTCTTCTTATAATACCTCATTAACTTAAATATAGTTATCAGTAGAATCCAAATATCTACCATTAACTGTGATCAAACTGTGCAACATTAAATAACCATCTAAAACATTTAAAAAATCATTTAGAATCTTCGTGATGTTAATCAAAATCATTTAAATACGTTAATAATGATATAGAATAGTAAAATAACTCAATATAATTTTTATACAGTACTAATGTCATATTTTTTGGAAATAATAATAGTAATAATTATCACAGTGAACAATTCAATAAGGAAAAACGGTAAAATGAGGTAAAAATGTCATGGATTGTAATTTTAATAATTAAAATAGTATAAACACATTCAAGATGATTAAATCAAGGTTTACGAGTGAATGGTTTAATTCTCAACTATATTTCCTCACATAACTCACCGAACTCATATGTGGCTCAATTACTACACTTCACCTAACTCATGTTCCAAATGAATTATCCATCATTTTCTTTTATAATGGAATATGCCTCCCACCAACTCCAAAAAAACATATATCATATAGATTTATATTGAATACCCTCTCAAATTTCTACTATGAAACCCTTATCCCATTTTTTAAAGGTTTTGTTCATAAATATTCCTCATATCCTCTTTCTATATGATGTTTTGCGATATGGAGTGATTTTCATCAATGTAACAAGTACTTATTCACTCATATCAATTAATTTTTCATATTCGATCATTATATATCACATTATATACTATAAGGATTCAATATTAGAATCAATATTACTATAAAAATATTATATTAATATAATAAAATTTTTTATATTATTACTTCATTAGTTATAAGTAGTTATTGTTTTGATTGGTTTTACCTCCTAAAAAAATGTTCTATAAAATTACAATAATAAATAATTCATAATAAATTTAATATGAATAAATAATGATTAATTTAAAATGTTTTAATAATTATTCATGGTAATATATATAATAATATTTTTTTAATTAGATGGAATATTTTATTGAATTAAAATTCACCCATATAGATTTTAACTGATCGTTATAAAATGTCACCACATTATCTATAAAATGAGAATTTTAATTTATAAATATATTCAAATACTTATTTGAAATCCATGTAAATTAGGATGTTTATTAACTGTTTATAATGGTGTGTGTATCATGACCTTCATATTAAAGAAACTACAAAATGAAAAGGACATATAACAACTAAATTTTAATTCTAACAACGAATGATTCATAAATAGTGAATAATAAATTATAAAAATGGTATAGGGTAAAGTAAAAATAAATATTATTATTTTATATAAAAATTATTAATCCTAGAAATATTATAAATGAGGTAAGAGTGTGTATGAAAAATATGGAATCCAATAACGGGGTTTTAATCTCAATTTTCCTTCATTAAGACCCATTTTGTATCTTTAACCAACACTAATTTATAAGTTATATGTAGTAGTAATGAATTTTTTTCGTAATTATAATTTTTCTATGGTACATAAAATTTCATTTCAATTTGTTTATTTTAGTTGATATTAATAAAAAAAGTTACCAAAATTAGAAAGAATTTCATTCCAATAACTCCTTAAAATCATGATTATTTAAAATTTATTTATATTATAGGAAACTTTATTTTATTTATCCCTAAATATTCATCTATTTTGTTATCATATTGTTTTTAATGTGGTTGAATGTTTTCTTCAAAATTTCACCAACATTTGGATTACAATTCAACTGAAATGATTCTTATGATTTTAGGAAACCATATATGTTATTTTCAATTAGGGATTTTTCTACATCTCTATGATCGTATTCAAATTATTTTATGATTCAATTTTTCATTCCCTAAAACTTTTTGTAAATAAAATTAATATTTATATAAGTTTTTTAAAAAAATTTATTCACGAAATATGTTGATATTTTTAATATTTTACCTTTCTCTGTCTATTTAATTATGTTTTACATACAATGATCCCATTCTACGTTTTAATGGTTTTGCAACCATTTTTTAAATTTATAATTATTTTTAAAAAATATTTACCTTTAAAATTTTTTCCTTTTAAAATAAAAGTCATCAAAAAAAATTATTTCTTCTAATAATTCATTAAAAATATAAAAATATTTTTATAGTGTTTTCTAATCTATATAATCATATGTTAATGTTTCTCATTATTCCCTGGTCAGATAACCTAATAATACCTTCTCATTTTTTTATAAATTTATTAGGATCATGTCTTGTGGATATATTCGAGAAAACTATTTTGTTCACATTGGATAATTAAACTATAAAGGTATTATAAATATGGTTGTTCTCAACTGTCAAAAAAAATTATGTCTTAACATTAGATGATCAGTGGGTTCAATATAACACTCATGTACAATCTATAATGGTTTTTTATCTCATGTGGCCATGATTTTATACATGTATGTGATTTTATTTTTATATGTTCGTAACTATATTAATGGATAATATTTCATTTATCTAAGTCAAAAAATCTGTGCGTGGACATGATTTTTTGGGCTATGTTTACAATATTTACTACGGATAGGATTAAGACAAGATATGTTCAAAATTTTGTGAGAATACATGATTTCTAATATCTATTTTTATAATTTTGTTCTTTGAAATAGTTGTGGCTAGCTATGTTCAAAACTCACTACATGGACATGACTACAATTTACGTTGTTCAAAATATTGTGCATAATAAGGATTATTTTAAATTATTTTTCTAACTCCATACATTAACAATAATGTGGTTATATTTTTTTAGAAATTTATTATTTTCCTTTATTTTAATTTTTAACACATGACTATCTTATACTCCATAGATCTCAATTATTAACTCATATTTCCACACACCTATTAGTGATGTCTTATGTTGTTCCAAAATTAATATCTTACGAACATTGATTTACGACATATAGTTTAAGTAGTATGATTTTATTTTTTTCATGTTCATATATCCTAATTATTTTCTTAAACCCCAAAGTTCAACATATCTACTGTAGAGACCCGTATCTTGATGTACATTGACATTACATTACTTTTGCGGAATACTTAGTACATTACAAAAACACACACACAAGGACCGTAATAGTTTAGTGTCTTTGGAAACTCGGACTATAATCTTCTAATCGTGGTGAAAGTTCTTCAAAATCTCCCATAAAGATCTTCCTTTTTTTACCTAAAACCTTTCTTTATATCCTGGGGAAAAGAAAACATAAAAGGGTGAGCTCAAATGCTCAGTAAGGGTAAACAAAAGAAATATCAATCACATCATATACATAAGCACATAACTATTGGAAATCTTAACCTGCAAAAGAGATCATAATTTCATAACATGGGGTAAATCATGGCAGTGAAATGTAATCAAAATAATCATAACATAAAACATGAAACTTTGTGGCATTCACACATAATCATAGAGAATCATTTCTTGTTAGTCAAGACTCATTACCAAGACTATCTTAGTGGACAAAGTCCCTTTCTGAATCGAGTAACCCTCGTTTCAGTCCTGTTTCACTGAACCGGTATAACCTACCATTCCAGCCATGTCTATCTCATGAGATATAAAATCTTTACCCAATGCATTGGAGGGAGATATAGGTCCCACCCATCTTATAATGAATCATTTCTTATGTGTGCCACATAATCATAAAACATACATCATCGCATAACACATGTAACAAAAATGGGATTCTTGAAACATCATGACATCATAAATCAATTCATATAAGATAATGGAATTCATAAAAATAATTCCATCACAACATGATAAAATCAATGTAATAATAGGGATAAAAACAGAACCCTTTATTATCTTAGATGGAAAATAATTTTGATAAAACACTTGAACTTCATTCTTGAATAAAATATCCTTTCTTCTTCAAAAACAATTTTCTTTTCTTAACATGTCATACAATTATAAACTAAAAGAAGTTGATCAAAAATAAACTTGAAAACTTGTAAAGGAAGCTTCTTGGAAATAATGTTTTAAAAATCCATTCATGCCGTATAAGATAAAAAAAACATTCTTCGTACTTTTGTCGGAAAAGTCAAAAAATCACCTCGTACGAAAAAGCGACAAAAGATTCCTTTCATATTCTTTACTAAAAACTCACCGAAGGGTAAAAATGGATTTAAAAAATTGTAGGTGGATGGAAATAATATTACATATTGATGAAACATGTATGTGGATGATAAAATACACCCCAGTAAATACTTACGAATAAACAATCTCGGATAAAAATGAGATTGTGATATTTCCCTTACCTTAGGTCCGATTTGCTTTGTACGTGTCCGAAGCTCCTGTATAATGGTTTAAATAATGTCATTGACTTATTACAGAATCATATTCATTGTTATGATATCATATATGGTTCACTTATGACATTATATTACCCGTTCTTTTGTAAATTCCATGTTAAAGAAGCGTTTTGGGTAAAATCGTTTCTTTTATCGTAGGTGTTTTGACTTGTTGTTCTTGACATTATTATTACTTATATCATGATTTACTTACTTCTACAATATAAAATATGATTTATATATCATATATATTCAGTATATATATATATATAATAGATAGATAAATGAAATGAAAAACACCGTTCATGGAGACGGTAGTCCGTTCGTACGCATGAACGCTGTTTTCCTTTCCCTATTGTCTTGAATGGAAGTAAGTAGATGACATACATATATATATATACATAAATCCAGTAGCTTTATAATGTCATATATTTCATTATTATTTCTTATATATACTTTATAATCATTCTTAAATGGTTAACATGGAGAATGAATCTCATCGCGTCGTGGAGACGGTAGTCCGTACGTACGCACGAGCGATGATATCATTTCCATAAATATTGAATTGAATTGGAGTGGATTATACAATATATCAGAATCAATATGATGTTTTAATAACTATGTATAGTTATTCTTTACACCATTATATCCATCCATGTAAGGTGGTGGTGGAAAATAGATTACACCACGGCGTGGAGACGGTATTCCGTACGTACGCACGCGCGGTGATTTCTTTTTCCGTAGGATAGATAGAAGGTGAATTAGAGTTGTTTCATATTTATAATAACATATCAGTATATAAGAAATACTTATGTTATTACTTTATCATGAAACAACTAAAGAAGAAGAAGTTGAAGAAGAAAGAAATTGAAAAGATCGGTAATGGATATTACCTCTTCTTTGAAACGCTTCTTTGAATCCTCCACTTAGGGAACTAAGATTGGTCTTTGAAGAAGACCAAGACCTCTAGGATTATTCTAGGGAAGTGGAGAAGAGATTTTGGCAGGGTTTGGCCGAGCTTGAGTGCTCAAATTGGTGTGAGGAGGAGGGGGAGGAGGTGTCCTTTTATAAGGGAGGAGAGGGGCACCTTAGGAATATCTCAAAATATTATTTTATATTAAAGTAAAAATCGGTTTATAATGGTTCCAAAGGGTCTTATTTCGAAGCTAAAGTGGGGATGGGTAGAACTACTATCAACCAATAAGATTTGGACAAGTTTTGGTTATTATTTTAACCTTATCAATTAGATTTAACTCTAAGTTAAATAATTTAACTTTTACCGTGTCTTTTTGTTTTCTTTCACTATATGGTTAATACACTTACTATAACATGCCAAACGAACCCCAAATTGTTTATTGTTAATATATATATCCTTAGCTAGGTCATTTGGCCGAACCTTATATTTTTAGGAATAAAATAACAATTAATTATATAATATTTTATTTAAAAACTATTTTGTGTCAATTTTGACACTATTTGATATATGAATTCTGTGAAAGTCATAACAGAATTATATGTTCGAACCAAGTTGATTAAATCAAAAACAATATATCATAGTAGCCTATAAAATTAGTGGAATTCATAAAAAGTCTCAAATTACATTCATTTGAGTATTTATAACATCAATTATGTTAATATTTCCTTAAAAGGGTAATTACTGCATCATCGTTGTGTCATAAATAAATTAATTTATTTAAAGTCTAAAAATTATAAATAAAATATCATTATGTAGGAAATCTTTTTAGATTTCTAATGAATATTTATAGTCGAATTTATCTTATGTATAACCCCATATTAAAAATGTTTTAGTGAATAAAATTTGATTTTAACTCTTTTAACTCTTCTTTGAATTAAAAAATAATAAATGTCCTAATCTAATCCAAGTGGGCCTAAATGGTCATATTTTATTCCTAAGTTTGTTTTTGGTCGAATTTCACTTGTCCAATAGAATTAGCACATGTGTTAGGGTAATATTAATATCATATTTACCCTTAGTTACCCTATTTACTATTAACCGCGGTAAAAATAGTAAAAAGTTACTATTCACCAAAAAATTATTTTCATCTCATTGAACCACATTTTAGTCCTTGATATTAACCGTGTCTCTCGGATTTTCAAAATTCCATTCACAGAAGCGGTAAAATTATGTTTTATGCAAAATTCAGTTTTTAACCTACCACTTAGTGGTTTCACTATTCATCAAAAATTGAAAGTTTTCAAAAAAATACCAAAAATTAGGCCTAAGCTATATTTGATATTATGAACTCAAAAATGATGTCTATTTTACCAAATTCAAAACATATCAGTTTCATTAACTAATTTAAAAATTAATTCCCGTCATCAAAACAAATAGCGTGTTTTTAAGAGATAATAACTATCAAAAGATTGATACTTGTTTATAACTGGTTTAAATGTGAAATTACATCCAATGACCATCATTGTATTAAATTGTAAAAATATATTCTAAATATACTTTAAAACTACTAAAATTAATAATTTATCACTATTTATTATTTCGATTAAAAAAGTTGTTTTTAATTAAAATTTAGTAATTTTCACTATTCATTAGAATATGAAAGTTATCCGAAAAGTATCAAAATTTCACCTTAAGCTAAATTCGATACTCCGAATCCAAAAATGAAGTCCATTTTGAGAGCTAAAATTTCTAAAATTTTAAACAGTGGTTATTACTATTCATAACGGCTAGTTTTAATAATATTTTAATAGCATATCATTGTTTCGTGAAACTCAGTATTGCGTACTACACACGCTACCGAGGAAGGTTGCGATTGCGTGTAATGTAAGGCAAGTCAAAGATGCGTGTTGTGCAAGCTCCTTTTGGTGTAGTGTATAACACAAGACATTAGTAAAATAAAAAAGAATATTTTTCATAAAATCTCGGGCTGTTACATTCTACCCCCCTTAAAATGAATTTCGCCCTCAAAATTCGTCGGGGTTATAAATGGTTTACTATTCGAAAGTTTCTTTAATAGAAACCCACATCGTAAAAAGGAATACCAAAACTTGGCTTTAAAAACTAAAGTATGAAATGTAACGATTACCCAAATAATCTAATCACTGGGTTTCCACATAGGTGAAAATATGGATATGGAAGAGAAATCTAACCATCATGTTCTGATGGAGAGTGGTAGAGAACATGGCTATGGAAAAGCCAGTAATCACAAATCCATAAATTTGTGACGATCTATGGTACCATCTGATTCATCAGGTATATGAGAACTAGGACAACATTTTTGGTTTTCAAGATCATTTCCCTAAAGTTAAAGAATTTGAATTAGAATAAATACTTACTTTATTTTGTTACAATCTCACTATTGTTCGTGCCTTTAACAATTTCCACTTCATCTCTTCAATAAATGAAGTTGAATTTGTTATTCGTGAAGTGTTAGCATATCATGTGATAGAATGACGGGTCATTCCATATGTCTCAAAAGGTTAGCAAAATTTATAAACATAAGTCGATCTATAGTGGGATTAATCATATATGGTTCCTAAAATGGGCTTATACATCATATATCATACTGCTTAATATAATAACACTAGTTTCTACTAAACAGGGACTTCCTGTAGGTCAATGGTAGGCGATAAAGGCCAGTCGCACTTCGGTTGTGGGTTCGATTCCTACAGCCTTGTCCGAAGCGATGGGCTGTCGCCCGTCCTGCAGGTTGTCCTTTTTCTAAAACTACGTTACTATAACATCCCATCAATAATATCAAAAATCTTCTATCCTTAAACAATACTAACTTATGTCCAACATAATCCAGTCTAATCTTTAGGCTTATACATAATACTGCAGTCCACTCTCATAATATAGTGACAACGATTACCAGAGATTTAGTACTGTCGTTGATCCCCACATATCATAAGATATGTCTTGTTGGTCACATTCCAAACATTCAAAGTCCATAATCGTGTATTCTCTTGAATACCTTAGTGAAAACATGAGTGCAGTTAAAAGTTAACACTTTCCACATACCAAAATCCTCAAAATTCTATATACTCAAACCATGATATCACTTAGTCCTTATATCAATCATGAGCTCATGAATACTGTCAAACATTTCATTTTCTCCTTATCCCTTCATTATGCGCATATCATCTGCTTTCCAAAATATTTGAATCACTTTTCATGGTTACCGGTACCTTAAAATTATTGAAAACCACAATAATACAAAAAATATTCTAATACACAATAAAAGTACCTCAACAACATTATTCTTGAATACCAATACATAAACACTTCAATCCATCCTCTTAAATTATTTTCCTGGAATAATTCCTTCCTTGATTTAGAAGTAACTTTTTAGGTCAGGGCATTGAGTTGGGTAATGCCCATGATCTCCACAAATAATACATTGAACTCCATAACAGTCTGTCACTCTATGACCCTTTTCTCCACACAAATAACATCGGTCCCTCCATTTGAGGTATTCCTCAAGGTTCTTCTTCCCTTCTTTAGAAATCTCAATCTTCCTTTCTTTATGCTCCTCAACATGCGAACATGCATAATAGTCTATCTTCCTCTTCTTTGATGAATTAGGCATACCACTAAATTTCACCTTGTTAATCATATATCGCGATGATTGATTCGACATAATCACAACATCTTTCTCTCTAGGCATTACACAATTTTGTTTCTCATAGTCACCAATTTGTCCATTGGATTCAATGTTAACTGAATTCCTTTTGGTTCCCTCCATTAACTAAAACACAAAAATAATTTTGTGAGAATCAAAAATCATGATAGAGAAAACAACATAGTAACGGGAAAGTATCCTCAATACCTAACTTCTTAGGTTTATTCTAATATCTTTACCATAGTTCTAGGAATATATCCTATATGTATACTTATCCTTAGGGACATCCCTAGACATACCTTAGAATTAACTCTAGGGATCTCACTAACGTTTTCGCATCCTTGTTTCCAAATGTTGACTAAACCTTTCCTCTGATACCAACTGTAGAGACCCGTATCTTGATGTACATTGACATTACATTACTTTTTCGGAATACTTAGTACATTACAAAAACACACACACAAGGACCGTAATAGTTTAGTGTCTTTGGAAACTCGGACTATAATCTTCTAATCGTGGTGAATGATCTTCAAAATCTCCCATAAAGATCTACCTTTTTTTACCTAAAACCTTTCTTTATATCCTGGGGAAAAGAAAATATAAAAGGGTGAGCTCAAATGCTCAGTAAGGGTAAACAAAAAAAATATCAATCACATCATATACATAAGCACATAACTTTTGGAAATCTTAACCTGCAAAAGAGATCATAATTTCATAACATGGGGTAAATCATGGCAGTTAAATGTAATCACAATAATCATAACATAAAACATGAAACTTTGTGGCATTCACACATAATCATAGAGAATCATTTCTTGTTAGACAAGACTCATTGCCAAGACTATCTTAGTGGACAAAGTCCCTTTCTGAATCGAGTAACCCTCGTTTCAGTACTGTTTCACTGAACCGGTATAACCTACCATTCCAGCCATGTCTATCTCATGAGATATAAAATCTTTACCCAATGAATTGGAGGGAGATATAGGTCCCACCCATCTTATAATGAATCCTTTCTTATGTGTGCCACATAATCATAAAACATACATCATCGCATAACACATGTAACAAAAATGGGATTCTTGAAACATCATGACATCATAAATCAATTCATATAAGATAATGGAATTCAAAAAAATAATTCCATCACAACATGATAAAATCAATGTAATAATAGGGATAAAAACAGAACCCTTTATTATCTTAGATGGAAAATAATTTTGATAAAACACTTGAACTTCATTCTTGAGGAAAATATCCTTTCTTCTTCAAAAACAATTTTCTTTTCTTAACATGTCATACAATTATAAACTAAAAGAAGTTGATCAAAAATAAACTTGAAAACTTGTAAAGGAAGCTTCTTGGAAATAATGTTTTAAAAATCCATTCATGCCGTATAAGATAAAAAAACATTCTTCGTACTTTTGTCGGAAAAGTCAAAAAATCACCTCGTACGAAAAAGCAACAAAAGATTCCTTTCATATTCTTTACTAAAAACTCACCGAAGGGTAAAAATGGATTTAAAAAATTGTAGGTGGATGGAAATAATATTACATATTGATGAAACATGTATGTGGATGATAAAATACACCCCAGTAAATACTTACGAATAAACAATCTCGGATAAAAATGAGATTGTGATATTTCCCTTACCTTAGGTCCGATTTGCTTTGTACGTGTCCGAAGCTCCTGTATAATGGTTTAAATAATGTCATTGACTTATTACAGAATCATATTCATTGTTATGATATCATATATGGTTCACTTATGACATTATATTACCCGTTCTTTTGTAAATTCCATGTTAAAGAAGCGTTTTGGGTAAAATCGTTTCTTTTATCGTAGGTGTTTGACTTGATGTTCTTGACATTATTATTACTTATATCATGATTTACTTACTTCCAGAATATAAAATATGATTTATATATCATATATATTCAGTATATATATATATATAATAGATAGATAAATGAAATGAAAAACACCGTTCATGGAGACGGTAGTCCGTTCGTACGCATGAACGATGTTTTCCTTTCCCTATTGTCTTGAATGGAAGTAAGTAGATGACATACATATATATATATATAAATAAATCCAGTAGCTTTATAATGTCATATATTTCATTATTATTTCTTATATATACTTTATAATCATTCTTAAATGGTTAACATGGAGAATGAATCTCATCGCGTCGTGGAGACGGTAGTCCGTACGTACGCACGAGCGATGATATCATTTCCATAAATATTGAATTGAATTGGAGTGGATTATACAATATATCAGAATCAATATGATGTTGTAATAACTATGTATAGTTATTCTTTACACCATTATACCCATCCATGTAAGGTGGTGGTGGAAAATAGATTACACCACGGCGTGGAGACGGTATTCCGTACGTACGCACGCGCGGTGATTTCTTTTTCCGTAGGATAGATAGAAGGTGAATTAGAGTTGTTTCATATTTATAATAACATATCAGTATATAAGAAATACTGATGTTATTACTTTATCATGAAACAACTAAAGAAGAAGAAGTTGAAGAAGAAAGAAATTGAAAAGATCGGTAATGGATATTACCTCTTCTTTGAAACGCTTCTTTGAATCCTCCACTTAGGGAACTAAGATTGGTCTTTGAAGAAGACCAAGACCTCTAGGATTATTCTAGGGAAGTGGAGAAGAGATTTTGGCAGGGGTTGGACGAGCTTGAGTGCTGAAATTGGTGTGAGGAGGAGGGGGAGGAGGTGTCCTTTTATAAGGGAGGAGAGGGGCACCTTAGGAATATCTCAAAATATTATTTTATATTAAAGTCAAAATCGGTTTATAATGGTTCCAAAGGGTCTTATTTCGAAGCTAAAGTGGGGATGGGTCGAAATCCTATCAACCAATAAGATTTGGACAAGTTTAGGTTGTTATTGTAACCTTATCAATTAGATTTAACTCTAAGTTAAATAATTTAACTTTTACCGTGTCTTTTTGTTTTCTTTCACTATATTGTTAATACACTTACTATAACATGCCAAACGAACCCCAAATTGTTTATTATTAATATATATATCCTTATCTAAGTCATTTGGCCGAACCTTAGATTTTTAGGAATAAAATAACAATTAATTATATAATATTTTATTTAAAAACTATTTTGTGTCAATTTTGACACTATTTGATATATGATTTTTGTAAAAGTCATAACAGAATTATATGTTCGAACCAAGTTGATTAAATCAACAAAAATATATCATAGTAACCTATAAAATTAGTGGAATTCATAAAAAGTCTCAAATTACATTCATTTGAGTATTTATAACATCAATTATGTTAATATTTCCTTAAAAGGGTAATTACTGCATCATCGTTGTGTCATAAATAAATTAATTTATTTAAAGTCTAAAAATTATAAATAAAATATCATTATGTAGGAAATCTTTTTAGATTTCTAATGAATATTTATAGTCGAATTTATCTTATGTATAACCCCATATTAAAAATGTTTTAGTGAATAAACTTTGATTTTAACTCTTTTAACTCTTCTTTGAATTAAATAATAATAAATGTCCTAATCTAATCCATGTGGGCCTAAATTGTCATATTTTATTCCTAAGTTTGTTTTTGGTCGAATTTCACTTGTCCAATAGAAATAGTACATGTGTTAGGGTAATATTAATATCATATTTACCCTTAGTTACCCTATTTACTATTAACCGCGGTAAAAATAGTAAAAAGTTACTGTTCACCAAAAAATTATTTTCATCTCATTGAACCACATTTTAGTCCTTGATATTAACCGTGTCTCTCGGATTTTCAAAATTCCATTCACAGAAGCGGTAAAATTAAGTTTTATGCAAAATTCAGTTTTTAACCTACCACTTAGTGGTTTCACTATTCATCAAAAATTGAAAGTTTTCAAAAAAATACCAAAAATTAGGCCTAAGATATATTTGATATTATGAACTCAAAAATGATGTCTATTTTACCAAATTCAAAACATATCAGTTTCATTAACTAATTTAAAAATTAATTCCAGTCATCAAAACAAATAGCGTGTTTTTAAGAGATAATAACTATCAAAAGATTGATACTTGTTTATAACTGGTTTAAATGTGAAATTACATCCAATGACCATCATTGTATTAAATTGTAAAAATATATTCTAAATATACTTTAAAACTACTAAAATTAATAATTTATCACTATTAATTATTTCGATTAAAAAAGTTGTTTTTAATTAAAATTTAGTAATTTTCACTATTCATTAGAATATGAAAGTTATCCGAAAAGTATCAAAATTTCACCTTAGGCTAAATTCGATACTCCGAATCCAAAAATGAAGTCCATTTTGAGAGCTAAAATTTCTAAAATTTTAAACAGTGGTTATTACTATTCATAACGGCTAGTTTTAATAATATTTTAATAGCATATCTTTGTTTCGTGAAACTCAGTATTGCGTACTACACACGCTACCGAGGAAGGTTGCGATTGCGTGTAATGCAAGGCAAGTCAAAGATGCGTGTTGTGCAAGCTCCTTTTGGTGTAGTGTATAACACAAGACATTAGTAAAATAAAAAAGAATATTTTTCATAAAATCTCGGGCTGTTACATCTACACATATTACCAATGATTAATATCTCTTATATTCACCACTTAATGAAAATTTGATCTAATCCCCTCTTACTTTTTTGTTCCTTGGGTAATAGTGAAGTGTAATTTTTATGATATGTCTAAAAGGGTATGAGGTTAATATATTATTTTTCATATATGTTTAAGTGTCACCACCAGGTCATTAATTTTTATTTTTGGATCACGTTTATTCAAGGTTTTTTGTTTTTCCCTAGTAAACCAATTATTAATGGATTGAATTTTTGAGGTAATATTATTTATATTATTATAGATATTCCCCTTGGGTCCTCTTTGATTTTTTTGGAGAAAAATTGGAATATTGTGTTATAATGATTGTGGAACATGGTTGGAGTTCAGTTAGTGAAAACCATGTGCCCCAGCCAGGATAAATTTGGGGTATGTTGGTGATTCTGGATAGAAGCTGCCATACGACATGCAGTCAAATAGTTAGGCCATGTGGGCTAACCATGTCGTAGGTGGATCTCAGACAAAGAGGGATCAATAGATTCAATATGGCTTTTTAGACCATACGATCTAACCATGCGTAAAGTCCAAGTCATTAATATTTTCAAAATTACCTTTTTTTTCTTCCAAGATTTAACTGCATATTCTTCTTTTCTCACCACATTAAAGACTCTCAACCCAGTGGGACTCCTTCTCTTACAATTTCCTCATTTTATTTAATTATTTTTGTTGATTTGATGGGTTTTCATCAAGAACTCATCTAGTATGTGGTTCCTCTACATTTCCCACATATTTTCTATGGTTTCTCTCCATCCTCCTTTCGGTTTCAAATCATTAGAATGTTGGTGGTCTCTTTATGGTTAAATCATATTCTTTAGGGTTCAATCATGATATATGGTGTTAAATATTTCCTTTAATGGATTTTTGGTGGTTTTTCTAATTTTTCACATCATTTTGAAGAGATATCAATGTTAATGTAAGGTGGTTTCATGCCTTAAATTTTTAAGATTATTTTAATATACTTTCTTGAGTCTCTAATTTTGTTCTATGATTAAATTTTGTGATGAGAAATTTATTTTTAAGTGGTTCAACATGAATATGTTTTCTAAAATGGTTTTCTAATTTAAATGGTTGGTTTTTTAGTATATTGGATTATAATGTTTCTTGAAAAGGGTTTTATTTATCGTATGGAAGGATAGAAATGTGTTTTAAGGGAACTTGAGGTATGAATGTGTTAAAAATTGATTTTCCATGGAAAATGGACCATTTTTTAGCATGATAATTTTTTCACTTGAATATTTAATCATTGAGTTATATAAATGATGTGAAAGTTTTTTTTAAAATTAACTTGGGTTGTGTGTAATATTTGAAAGGGGATTGGCTTATAGAAATCGATAAACTTATTATCTGAATTTCTTTATCTAGTGACCAAATTTTGATGTACATGGATATTAAATCACTTTTCAGAAAAAAAAATCCATTACAAAAACAAACACCCAAAGAACAAATTATATTAGTGTCTTTAGAAACTAGTAATCAGAAATATATGGTTTATAAAACTTGTACATCATCTCCCACTTATTCATTCTTTAAAAGAACACATTTTTTACACATGTTACTTTATACCCTTCTTCATAACCTGGGGAAGTGAAAGGTATCAAGGGGTGATATTAGATGTTCATTAATGGTAAACAAGAAATATATTAGTCATATTATAGTCATAAGATAGAAGATCATAATATGGACACATGAAAATTATATCCTACATATCAAATATCATAATATGATGTCATGGGATAAGTCATAGAAATTAATAAATTATATAATTCATGAGATAATATTATTAATCAAAGAACTATGACATACACATAAACAAAGAAATTAATTTCCATATTATCCAAGGATCATTTCCTATACCATTACAGTAGACAATGCTCTATACTATACCAAGTTCCACACAATTCTAGCCCGGTATTTCTAAACCAATATCATTTCCTATTACATATATATCAATATCATGAGAAAAAAAATCATTTACCTAATTCTAAAGAGGTAGATATAGGTCCCACTCATAATATAATGAAACCCTTGCATTTTTGTTCAATAAGAACATAAATCATTCATCATATAATAACCCATAAAAATAAATGGATTTCTTAAAAATCATTAAATCATTAAATAACACATGGAAATAAATGGTTTTATAAATATTATTATTATAAAACAACCTTTGGTAACCTTGAGAAATATCCCCATCAAAACATAATTAACATTTGAGATGTCACCAAAATATAATTCTTGAAAAAAATATCCTATCTGCTAGAAAAATAAAGACTTTACTCAAAATTTTGTACATTTTAAAAAAACATATTAATTAAAATAAATTTTTATGAATGCATCATAATATTCAAGAAAATATTGTGACATAAAATTGAAATAACCCATTCATTCTATAAATTTTAAAAGAAAAAACATTTCTCACAATTTTTCTAGATATGTAAAAATGTACCTCATAGAAAAAATGAAAATAATTTATTTCAAATTACTTAGTATAAAAAAATATTCCTAAAAATGTCTTTAAAAAATTGTATGAATATTTTTGAATACATTTTAAACTAACAAAGACATGGATGATTAATATACCCAGTAAATACAAACGTATAAACAATCTGTAATAAAAATTATAATATGTTAGAATTATACTCTACCATAGTTCAAATTTCCCGTGTACGTCTCTAAAAATCATTTATAATGGTTCAAATAATTTTATTTCCTTATTAAAGAACCATGATATTATTTATTATCATCTTATCACCCATTATTTAAAAAAATTATTATTATTCATCTTTTGGGTATTAAATACTTCATTCTCTTATACAATTTTTGTCATATAAGTTCTAAATCTTATTCATAGCCCATAGTTAAATCATTTCATGAATTATATAACTGAAAAATATATAATATTTATTCATTATATAAATTGTATAAAATCATTCTTTAATGAAGATCATGTAAAATGAATTATATCCTATCGAGGAGATGGTAGGCCAGTCATACTCAAGAGTGGCGATATCACTCCCTTAATTGAAGAATGGCATGGAATTGGATTGAATATATTTTTTAAAAAATTAATAAAATGTTATAATAATCATATATAGTTGTTATTTACATTTAAATAACCATACATGTAAAGTGGTAGTGAAAAGATAATTACACGCCAACATTCACTTTGATCCATCCTGGGATCGGGGATTGCCGGAATACTTCAAATGAACGTTTGATCCGTGGGAAGATGTCGGGCACACGAAGGTGACGAAGGATCACAAAATCACCAACTGAGTTGTTGCAACAGTCTTTTTTTGGTTCCATCCAAAAATACTATTGCAACAACTCAGTTTTTGATTTTGTGATCCTTCGTCACCTTCGTGTGCCCGACGTCTTCCCACGGATCAAACGTTCATTTGAAGTATTCTGGAAATCTCTGATGCCGGGATGGATCAAAGTGAATGTTGACGGTGCCTCCAAAGGTATCCCAGGCCCTGCCGGTTGTGGTGCTATTTTTTGTGACTCTGCTGGTCTTTGCCAGGGTTGCTTCTATGCTGGCTGTGGCCATTCCTCTTCCCTGGAAGTTGAAATGCTGGGTGTCATCCATGCCATTGATTTTTACCTTCAAAGAGGCTGGAAAAAACTCTGGATTGAAAGCGACTCTACTACTATCATTCATGCCATCTGGAATGGTTCTATTTATCTGGCTTGGTCTCTTACCACTCTTTGGATGAATTATCTCAACTCTCTTCATGGGATTGACTACATAGAAACTCACGCCTATCGGGAAGAGAATACTGTTGCATATGCCCTTTCCAACAAAGGCATTCATCAGTCCATGACTTGGATGAACTCCTTACCTGCTGATTTATTATCTTTGTTTGATAGAGATTGTAAAAGAATTCTATTTTTTCGCCTTTTGTAACATTTTGATTATCAATAAGATGACATTTCTCTTAAAAAAACACTACGGTGTGGAGATTTTAGGTCGTACGTACGCATGTGTGATGATTGTGTTTTTATAGATTGGATAAAATTTTGAATATGGTTTTCAATAATTAGAATGAAATCACCAGATTTAATTTTTCCTAGATTTATTACTTTGTAATGGAAACAACAAAGGAAGAGGAAGTAGAAGATGAAATTATCCTAAGAGATTCTCTAAATGAGATTATATCTTCTTCGGTGAGCTTCCTCTAGATCTCCTCTTAAAGACACTATAGATGGACTTTTGGGAAGACCAAAACCTCTAGAACATAGATATGAATGTTAATATGGGAATTATTTAAGCTCATTCTATGAATAAAGACAAAATATTAAATAAAAGAATGATGTAAGTGGGCCTTTTTATAATTTAGGTGGGGGGAACTTTTAGAATTTCCAAGAATATTAATTTATAATAAAATCAAGCCACATCTAAAAACCTAAAAAATGACATATTTTATAATATGAGACTATATAAGGCTATATTATCATCATAAAATTACTTTTAGACATGTTTTTATATAAATTAAATCATTTTAAATTTAATTAACCATGAGTAATTCGATTGTAATTTTATCTAAGGTAACAAATTTGTCAATATAAAAATTGTGTAATTTTTAATTATTTGACATAAATTGAAACATTAATGAAAATTTTAGACTATTTTATACAATATAATAAATACTTGTTTTCTAAAATAAATTATTTTTAAATAATTTAACAATACATTATTTTTAGAAACAATCAATTGTTTTAATTTTGACACGATTCAATTCATTTATTACTGAAAATATTACGATAACAACATAACTTCAAAAAAATATCTTATTATATTACTATGTGATGCAAGTCATCTATAAAATTTGTTTCATGTATTAATTAATCTTACATTATATTAATTATAATTTTTTTAATAATTTTTTTTGATATTTCCATTTACAAAATAATTATTACATTAGTGTTGTGTAATTATATAAAATACAAAAATGTTAAATAAATAATAAAAATAAATTTCTATGGAAACTATATATACAATATATTTTTTAATAATACTAATAGCAGAATATATCTTCTAGAAAATACATTATTAAACATGTTATATATATTTAATCATGAATGTGACAAATTTAACATTACATTAGATAAAATATTAATTTTGTAATAATATTTTCCATGTGCCTCAAAATGACTGAAAATTCTTCCCTTTAATGATTATGGTTCAGATATAAAAGACCAATAATATATGTCCAAAATTTTGAGTCCTTTAATATTTCTTATAATTTTTATTAAAATCACATTATTATTTTTCATATTATATAATCACTTCATCATCATTTTATAAGACATTAAGTTAATATATTTTTCTTAAAAATTAAAAATAAAATTCCAGGATAAAGGAATAACTTTTATCTCACTAATTATTTTTTATTATTGAATTAATCTTCTATAAATAACATATTCGAAAGGATAAACTATTTAAAACTTGAATGGGAGATATTTAAATGGTTATTAAATAAAATATTATAAATATCATAATATCATCCATGTAGTCCAAAAAGTAAAAAAATAAATTTTCATCATGATTTTTTTATGTTATCAATTTTCACAAATATTAGTTCATAAGAGAATATTTTTCCAATGTGGACACAATTTGGGAAAATAATGAAAAATAGAATGATATTTTGTGTCTTTCATTTAATTAAATATTATATTAGTAATTTCAATGGAAAAGTTTCCATTAAATGTATCAATTTAGATCCTTATATGTTAAAGGTCTAATTTAATTCATCCAATAATTATCTTTAATTTGTTAGGATCATTTTATAGTCTTTAAGCTTTTATTTTGAACATAAAGTACCTAATTTACCCTTCATCGTGCTAACAAAATTTACCATGTTTTCTATTCATTTTTGCGAAAAATATAACGTACATATTTAATAAATTAGGGCCTTAAGAATCAAAATTTGGAATCAATTTTTTAAATCAAAAAACATATATGTTATAGAATTTAATTTAAAATAAAATTGTAAAAATGTCATGAAAATTTTCTTTTTAAATAATTTTCTTTATAAAACATAAAATGATTCTATTATAAAATAATTTATAAATTTATAAATAAAAAAACCATAATGACATAATTTTAAACAAAACATAAATAATTATTATTCAAAACACAATTTGATATCCTAACTATTTCAAAAGAAAATACAGCTTCTAATAAAAATCACTATTTTCACTATACAAAAAAACATGAAACATGTGAGAAAAATAAAAAAAAATTAACTAAAGTTAATTTTGATATCCCAATTTCTAATAAAATGTATAATTTATCATTTAAAAATTATAAATGTATATAAAAATTTTATTAAAAATGTGTTCTATATCCAAAAGAATTTAATATTTCCCTTTTTAAAAATATATCATTTTATTCATAGAATTAGATTTATTCATACATTATGCTTTTCAAATATATTGGATAAGAATAAAAAATATTTTATTGAATATATATCACATTTAATTAATTATATTTATTAAATAATTGAAATTAATTT
The DNA here is from genome assembly GCA_963277665.1 of Viscum album. NCBI lineage: Eukaryota > Viridiplantae > Streptophyta > Magnoliopsida > Santalales > Viscaceae > Viscum > Viscum album. The sequence continues at coordinate 561,632,544 of OY728138.1, forward strand.
AATTTATAATTACATTACGACATTAAGACCATAAAAATAAAAATACTGTCGTTATATTCAATTGGTATCTATTTTCACCTCTAAGTAATTATAAATTCATAAATTCATCTTATACACACTATGTTTTCATAATATATTTAATAATATTCATAACCATTAATTTAACAGCAAGGATATTATATAATCTAAATAAAAAATGATGTTTCGTAGAATCTTTGTGTTTTGTGTATTGCAAGATAAGCAGTTGTTTCCTGTAATACAAGTCATCAAATATATAAAATTATTTTAAAAAATATATGACAAGAAAAATTGGGGTGTTATATTATACCCCTTAAAATGAATTTCTACCTCCAAATTCTTTTGTGTAATAAAATGTTTAATAATAGAAATTACCTTTCATAGAAACCCACAATGTCAAAATGAATATAAAAATTAATTTTAAAAAGGAATGTTAGAAACGTAATGGTTACCCAATGTTAATTATAATAAGGATTCCACCTAGGATAACATAAGTGGAATGCGAAACATGGATTTAGAAGATAAATTAAACAATCATGTTCTGATGGAAAGTGATAAAGAACATCATTAGGAGAATGTTAGCAATAAAAATCCACAATATGGAATGATCTAAGGGGTCATATGATTCATTGGTAAAGAAGGTACTGGGATACCATTTTTAGTTTCCAAAAACATTCAATAAATATTTGTAATTAAAATAAATAATTACTTGATTGATCATAATATCAACATTTATGTGCATTAATTAATTTCAAATTAATCAGTTCATCTAAGAAATAAAGGTTACTTTTTCATTCCTTAAGCATTAGTAGATCAAGGGATTCATGAATATAACTATTGGTTATCCCATATATCTCTATCACAGTAAAATGTATAGGACAAGTTATCTAATATGATTAATTCTTGATATGGAAATATAATACATTAATCTGTAAAACATAGAACAATATCATAAATGGTTACCTTTTGATCCTTTCAAAAGGATAAAATCCAAAACATTCGAAGGTCACTAAATTTATGAAGATAATTTATCATTAATTTCAAAAACAACATGACATATCCTTTAATTTTATCCCATCAAACATGTAAAAACTATTATAATTTTATCTCTTAAAATATGTTCATAACCTAAATTACCATAAAACCAGAGTAAAAACATGCATTCTTTCAATATTTAACTATTTACTCATACCATAAATCGATAAATTCTATAAAAAAAATTTAACGTCATATTATTCCCATATTAATTGATACTATAATACATATTCTTAATTCACTACCCCAATATTATGAAAATATTAAGGGTTATCCTCCCATTAATCATGTTTTATACTAAAAGTTTACCTTACGTCCTCAATCATTATTCATGGTTACTATTACCATTCATCATATACATTAAATACATAAGTAAAAAATATATTGGAAGAATCGTAAGATGTTTCATTAATCTGTAATACTATAAAATTAAATCTATAAACTTATTCATGAATTTCAATAAATAGACATGAAATCATTCCAATGTCTTCATAAACCATTAATAAAGATTCTACCTATAATTTTGAAATAGTTTTTCCATTTTACATATCATTCATAGTATCATCATCATCACAAATATAACAACTATTCAAACAAACTTTTTGATTATCTTCACGATATTTTACCCTAGGCTATCAATTTTCATAATGAACATTAATTCAATATTTATAACATTTAATTGTTTTTTATTATTAAGATATAGCATTATCGATGTCTGTTGTTTTAATTGACCATTTTCCTTCGAAATTACTTGTTTCGTGTCCTTCTATTACACTAAGAAATAATCTTTTATTACCTTCAAAACATTCTCCTTGATTCCTCTTTCCACACGATTCACATATTAAAATTTTAACATTTATTCTTATGTAACAATAATGACACTCCATATTTCACTTATTAGTTGGTTCTGAAAACTCACAAAAAATGGGATTATTGATCATATTATGAGATTACTGATTAGGTATAATAATGATATTTTTCATTCTAAAACTCATTTATTTTGGTTTCCCATGAGTAATGACATTCCTGTGTCCATCATATTCTCTATTAATAGTAATCCTCATTGTTCAACACCTTGTATAATGAAATAAAATAATACAATGAGATGCATAAATCATACTATGAAAACCACATAATCAAGGGGAAGCACTTTCAATCTCTAACATATAAGGTTCAATCCAAGGTTATCAATGATCAATACATGGCATTTAGGATGTTAACCTATAAATATAAACATCCTTGGGGATATCACTAGACATATTCTTTGAAATATCTCTTGGGATTTCACTAATATTTTATCATCCTAGTTTCCCAAGGTTAAATAAACCTTCAATATAAAACCAACTTTAATGAATAATTATTTATTTACATGTATATAAAATCAATTTTTTGGATAATATAATACATTACACAAATAGATATCGAAATACCGTATTATTTTACTCTATTTGAAATGTGGGATATATAAACGACTAGTTTATAAAACATCTACACTATACCTTTCTTATACCTTCATAACTATAACCCCTTTCTAATGATATTTCTTAATACCATTATTCATATAGTTGGTAAATAAATATAAAATTTTGATAGCTTACATTCTTAGTAAGGGTAAAATAATGAGATTTCAGTCATTTCATAGTCATAAGACATAATATTATAGAAAAAACAGTTGAAAATGATATCCTATATATCAAAGATCATGATATCATCAAATGGGATAAGTCAAATAAGTTCATAAGTATCTGACTTCATGAGAACATAATATAAAACATTGAATAGTGGAATACATATAAGTATATAAATTAATTTTAATATTACCCAAGGCTCATTGCTAAGACCATGTTAGTGGACAATATAATTTACTAAACCAATTTCACTACTCATTATAGCCATGTATTATAAAATCCAGATCATTTCTAATTAAATAATTATCAATATAATGGGATATAAATATTTAACCAACTATTTGGATGAATATATATGTCCCACCAATCACATAATAAAAACCATACATATGTGTTCTAGGTGAACAAATTTCATTCATCATATAATAACCCTAAAAAATGAATGGGTTTTATTAACATTATTAAATAATAACATAACCCTTTTAAATAAATGGGTTTTATAAAATACAAAAAACATAAACCAACAATTATAATTCTATAAATATATCACCCTTGAAACATATGTAAAATTTGATATATCACATGAAAGTAATTTTTGTGGAGAATATCTATTATTCATTGAAAATAATTTCCATACATAAAATTCTATAGAATTTTAAAATAATTCATTTTATTTTAAATTACATTCAAATAATGTGAGGGAATATTCAATTAAATAAGGATATATAAAAGTGGAAAACCCTTTTCATGTCATATTTGTTAAAAGAAAACATTGTTCTCGTACTATTTCCAGATTAGTTAAAAAGTACCCCACAAAGAAAAATGACAGAAGATTCTTTTCAAAAGACATAGTAGAAACCATCAAATAGGAGACATGTCTTTAATCAATTTTAAGAATATTTTTGAGTAAATTTTTATGTATCATGGAAGTGGATGAAAAATATACCATAGTAAATACTTTTGTATAAATAATCCCAAAAATTAATAAGACTGGGAAATTATCCCTTTCCTTAGATATGATACTCATTGTATGTATTTGTACCTAATTTATAGTGGTTTAAATAATATCGTTAAATTATTAAAAAATAATGATTTTAATTATGATCCTATTATCACAAATTTGGTAATAAAATTTCATTATTACCTGGTTTTTGGGTATTGATAACTTCATTTTCTTATGCTGGTTTTGACATATATCTTCTCGTTATTCTTATTAGGATATAATTATATCGTGTACATAATTGTTTTAATGTAATATATATGATATTTTGTAATTATTTAAATTTATATAATCATACTTTAATGAGGATTCTATATAATGAATCACATCGCTTCAGGAAGATGGTAGGTCGTACGTACGCCCGAGCGACAATATCATTCCATTAATTATAGAATTATATGGAAGTGGATTGTATATATTTTTTATAGAATTATTATCATTTCATAATAATCATATAGGGTATTAATGTCAATCATTATACCCATCCAAGTAAACTGGTTGGGAAAAATTGATTACACAAAATGTGGAGACGGTTGGTCATACGTACGCATGAAAGGTTATTTCATTTTCCATAGGATGAATAAAAGGAAGAATATGTGAGATAAATAAATTTTATGACATATAAGAATAATATATATACTTTATTTATTAATTTTTAATCGAAAAAACAAAGGTTGAGTATGTTAAAAATAAATGATCTTGAAAGAGTTGGTAAAAAATATTACCACTTCTTCGGCGAGCACCCTTTAAGTATCCTCTTAAAGAAACCCTATATGGTATTTTGGGAAGACTAGAAACTATAGAACATGTAATGTAATGTTGAATATTGAATTGGGTTGTCTATGTACAATATTGTAGGCTCAAATTGTTGTAAAGAAATGAGGGAGGATAGTCATTTTTATAATTGAGTTGATATGCACTTTTGGAATCTCCAAAAATACTAATATATAATAAAATCAATCCACTTCCATAAACCTCTAAAATAGAATATTTTAGAATATTATATGATATTTGGTTTTAATCTAATCAAAAAATTTATATTAGAAATTTTTTTATATAAATTTATACATTATCATTTAAATAAACAATTTGTTATTCTATTTTAATTTTCACTAAGGTAACAGAAAATTTCAATATTAAAAGTATTTAATTTATATTTATATGGAATAAAATAATCCATAAATGAACCATTTATAATATTTTGGATAATATAATAATCTTTTTATATTTTTTAAAATGTTTTATGATATTTAAATAATTTTATAAATCATTATTTTGAAAAAAAAGTCAATAGTGTCTATTTTGACAATATTAAATTCATTTATTTTTAAAAATATTATGACAACAAGTTAACATAAAAATTTATATTTTATTATATTAGTATTAGTTTAAGGTAATGTAGAATTTTTTGGGATATATTAATTATCCAAAATAATATTTCTTTTAATATTTTTAATAACATTTATTTGATATTTCCATTTATAAAATAATTACTACATATGTTTTTTGTAACTATTTAAAATAATTATTTATTGATTAGAAACTAAAAATAAAGTATTATAATGAATATAAATCCCCTATATTTCACAATAATACATATATTTAGATATAATTTTCGGAAATTACCTATTGAAAATATTATATATATTAAAACATTGTTGTTACAAATTTGACACTACTTTAGATAAAATATCTTAACTCTCACAATCATTTCCCTATATAAGAGAATGTAAAATACTTAGAATGATTGATAATTATTTTCAGGATATACTCAACCAATAAGATTTATCAAATATTTTATGCCCTTTATTAGTTCTTATAATTTAAATTATATACATTTTAATTATTCTTCTAATGCTTGTATAAGAACTGCATCTTCTTTGTTTAATCCATTAAGTAAATTATTTATACCCTAAAAAATATAAGTAATATTACATGATAAATATAAACATTTTATCTTTAAAATTAATATTTATCTTATAATATATTATCTTTATAATAACATATTAAAATTTATATATTATTGAAAATATGAATGTGACATATCTAAATTATTATTAAATAAAATATTATAAATATCATAACATCATCTTAGTAGAGTAAAATGTAAAAAATACATTTATTTCATGAAAAAATGTATATTATCTGAAAAAAATCAATTATATTATTTGAAAATATAAATTCATTCCCTTATGGACACATAAGAGAAAATAAAGACTAATAAGTTGAAATTGTGTGTCTTTAATTGATTTAAAAATTATATAAGTAATTTTTAGGAAAATGTGTACATTAAATGACTTAATTTTAATATTTAAATATTAAGGGTAGAATTTCATTTAACCAATATTTTTTTCCATTTTTTAGGATCATTTTATAGTCTTCATAATTTTTTTAAACCTAATTTACCTAATTTACCATATATCATGGTAAGAATATTTATCATGGTTGCTATTAATTTCGGACAAATGATAGATATTTACTAAATTTTTACCTTGTGAATCCATTTTTTTATTTAATTATTTAAAATTTAATACATATATGTTTCTTAATATCATTTAAACTAAAACCAATAAAATTTCATGGCAAAAGTATTTTTCATTTAAATAACCTCTTAAAACATAAATTAGGTTCATAATAAAAATATGTATAAAATAATAAATTCAAACAACATCATAAAATTATTATGAACTAAAATTAAATAATTATAATTTAAAACTAATCGAAAACATAATTTGACCTTGTAAATTAATTAAAATAAAATACATTTTTTTTTAAAAATATGGACTTTCACTATTCATCAAATCCTTAAAGTTACCAAAAAAATACTAAAAATATAACCTATGAAAATTTTCATATCCCTATTTTAATAAGAAGTATAAATTTTTATTTAAATATTATAAAATTATCAAAAATTATACCAAAATTGCGTTCTCCATCAAATGGTGGTAAAATTTCTCATTTGAAAAATATATCATTTTTTTCTTAAAATTAGTTTTATTCATGTCTTATGCCGAAAAAATATATTAGATGTGTTTCAAAAATATTTTATTGAATAAATATAAAAATTCATTCACATGTATCATTAACTAATTGTAATTATTATATTTTATAAATACAATACAACTTTTGGAACATAAAAAAATAAAAATATTTCATTTATATAAAATTGGTATGTATTTTTAATTCTTTATATTTAGTAAATAAAAAATTATATTATAAAACCTATATTTTCATAATTTTGTTAATACAGTTAATAAACTATAGTTTAATTTCTATGTTGCAATCTTATCTAAATAAAAAATGATGTTTCATAGAAACATAGTATTGCATATAATGAAAGCTAAGTTGATGTTGTGTGTAATTCAAGACATCAAAGAAAAAAAATTATTTTGAAGAAAATAAATATTATAAAAATATGGGGGGTGTTAGACTGATATAATATTAAAGGGTTTTCATGAATTGTTCTTGTTTTGAAAAGTGTGTTCATGAATAGTTTCAGTGAGTGTGGAATGGAGGGGGTTTTGTTTATGAAAAGGGGCAGATTAATATGGAAGGATTTCCAAATATGGTGATTTGTGTAATATGTAAAATTGTATTGAAAACAAAAGGAAAAATCATGTATAAAAAATGGATTACTAGTAGTATTATGCTAATGATTTGGAAATGTATTTTCCCGAAATCACTTAGATGGATTGACAAATACAACACTAACTAAAATTGTATGGTGATTGTAGACTACTAACACAATTGTGTGTCCCATCCTACTGTCTCGTGCAAGAGAATGGTGATGATAGTGGACAATGTACAACTTTTCAATGATGTAATAATTTTAACAGTCTCACTAATGTTAGATAACTGTTATGGGTTTACCTCTAGGGCTCTCTTGAGACATATGAGATGTGGCACCATCTGTTGGCCTAAGATGGACCATGAGTTAAATTAATATTAATTCATGTTTATCTTAATTAATAATTCCTTTAAAATTTTGCCTTTAATTTTTTTAATTAAAATTACCGTTTTAGAAATAATTTTTCATTGTAATTATTTCATGAAAAAATTTCAATGTCTTTTATAGAAATGAGCATGTTAAATAGTATTTTGATGTTATAACATGGAATCTTTAATTTTCTGAATCTTACTGTTATTTGTGTCAAACAATACATACTATTTTAGACATGTGTATAATTTTTTTGAATGACTCATCTAGAAGAATTTATTATTATGAGGGTGGATAAAGGTTTCTAGAGTTCCTCTCATGCGGGTTTGGGGATGATGGCTTGATGGTGACAATCCTATCATTATATTGAGGTATTTGGGTTATTTTTTCAATTTCCTTTCTATTGTTGTATCTTGGGATTGAGTTATAACTTGTAAATTTAGAGTTAGATTTTTTTTAATTCCTTGAATGGTTGCGATTATTTAATCTTGTGATGCTTGTTTTTTTATGTAGTTCATGATTATAAAATTGGTAAAATCATTCTGAAAGCATTTTTTTATAATCAGAAACTATATACTAGCCTATAGGGATTTGGAATACCCCCCTGAGAAATTACATGGACTAGGTTGAGTGTTGGGTTAAATAGTATATCATCATGGTTCGTGAAAAAATGGTATCAATGGAGGTTACCCTATTTTTGTTTGTGTTATTTGGGAAACAGTCTTTGTACACCAGATCAACGATTTTCTAGACTGATTTTTTGATTATGAGTAGGGTGTCTGACGAGCACAACTTATGATTTTAAATAAGATTCCATGGGAAGTCTGGTTTATTTTGGGTTTTTTGTTCTATCATGTTGTTTTGTAAAAGATAAATGAAAAAAGAGTTAGTCTAATGGTCTTCGTGATCTCACAAGGCCGTGAAAGCCAAGTGATGTATGGGATATAGTCTTTAAATACTCTCTGTGATGGTGATGTGATTATTGTATTACCACCAACCATATCACTAATGCACTCATTTACACAGGTTTCTTATTGTGTACTTTTTTATGCCCTCACGGGTTCATAAAAATAGTTTTTGAAAAGCCCTGTTATTGAATTGTGAAAAACTAGATTTTATGTGGAATTTTTTTGGATTGGAAAATGTGTAAAGTAACTTTTTAGAATCATTTTTGAAGGAATATTTAGAGAAGTTTGTTTTAATGAAATGGTGTTTTCAAATAATGGGGGATGAGTTCATTGAGAATTGGATTTAAATAATTTAGAATTATGGTTTGTTAAAATTTATTTTATGGAAAATGTTGATAATTTAAAGAAGGTTATGGAAATATGATTTAAATTGGGTTGATGAGATATCAAAAATATTTTTAATAAGTTGAATTAAATTTTTTGTAATGCATCCACATGATTTTAATTTTCTAATATCGGAATATTTAATTGATTGAAATATGTAAATTTAAATGTTTTTATATTTTGTATATAGTTAAATTTTGGAAGGTTCTATGATTTTTTGATATAGAAAATAAATTAGAATGTTGACATCATGGAATGAAAGTTTTTTCTTGAAAAGATGAATGGTTTTGTATTATCCTTTTTTATTTCCATGAGTGATCAAATGCATAGATACATATGGATATTTAATGACATGAGATGATGGGTTCCCTATTTGGAAAGATAACATGCATGTGTTTGACTCTATGGGATACCATTGGTGAGTGTGGAACCCACCAGGTGTGATTTCTTTTAAAAAGTGATTTCAAGAGAGAATGTGAAATTTTTATAACCAATAGTTGTGTGGTATTTTTTCTTGATATTTGAAAATGTATCATGTGTGGTGTTTGAAGATTGATATGAATTCATTATTTAACGGGTTTTCATGTTTTAGTTATTTTTTGGGAGTAGAATTTGAAATCATGGTTATTGGGTTAATTTGAGAAATGTTCAGGGACTCTTCTATGTTGGTCCATGTGTGATCGATGTTTCGTTGTGATGAACACTATTCGATGAACCACCCTTTATATAGTTCCACATCTCCTTAATACCATGTTCATACCCCTACAATGATTCATTGGCTGTCCTTTGTATGACCAATAGTGTTTTACCATTATTGGACCCTCTAGTTTATAAACCAATGGAATTTCATCTCTAGTTTCAGACGATTAACCCTCATATCATTTATAATCTTGAAAATACCCTTAAAAAAGATGTATATACATTGAAAATGGAAATAAATTATATTTTTTCCAATTTACATGAGTTTTTATAGGTGAAGGTTGTCACCGCCATGTTTGAAGGTACGTTGTGGAAGTGGTGAATGGAATTCTAGTGATGAGAGTGGAAAGAGGCATGTTTCTATTGTTCATGGATGTGAAGTTAAATTAATTTTTAAAATTATTGGTTTCCTCTATGTGTGGGATCATGCTCTTACATTAATAAAACAAGTCTTTCATGAAAATCTGTCATGTATGGTTGTACAAATATTCTACAATTTGGGAAATGGGTTAGAGTCTTTTCCTTTTTAATGATTATATCTGCCATTATGGTGGTGTCTAGTGATGATTTAGTGGTGTTTAATTTTTTGAAAATAAATATAAATGTTAGATTGGGACTCTTTCAAGAACATATATTTTAACAGAAGTGTGTTTTCTTTTGGGAACTCTAGATTCCTCTATTTTAAATGGAGGTGTCTTCCTTGTGTCCTTTATTTCTAATATTCCTCACCTGAGGAGAATGTTGGTGGTTCTTGTGTATTTTATATATTCATGATTGTTGAATGTTTCATGTTAGATAATATTAGGTCTCATTGGGTTTTTTTTTCTTTCAGTTATTCCTAGAATGTGGTGGGGTTTCTCATGTAGCCAGAGAATGTTTCTTAATGCATGATTTGAAAATTTAGGCTAAGAGGCAGGAGATTCTCCAACCATAGACCTCAGAGGGAAGATATCACATAGTTAAGAACCCCAGGGGTGAAGATAACATGGTCGGTCTTGGTCTTTAGTACTTAATTGAGGATAGTCAAGTTTCTCAGTTGTATCTTCTTGTTTTGTAAAGGTCTATATTTTAGGGAAATGGCATAAAAGGCATTATTCTTCATTTATACCCATGTGGGTCGAAGAGTATCTCATTGGTTATTAGTAGTCATAGTGGTATCTTTATCTTCCACTCTAGCGGTTATAAATTTTAGAAGGTGAATCTATATGTGGTTTTCCTTGTGTAGCCATCCTTTTGAATCAGTTTCGGTTTTGGATGTTCTCTTCTGAAAATAGTCACATCCGTTGGGGGATGGTGAATGATTATGTGTTTTTAATTTGTTTTTTAGTATATTCCATGGTTCCATTATGGTGTGTATTTGGTCTCTATGTGATGTTTCTACATTTTACCATGTTTGGTTCCCATATCAGTTTATTCTAGTTGGGAATGTAGGAGTGTAGTTATGATATGGATAGCCAATGGGGGTCATGAAAAAATTTTATGTTGTGTGAATTAGTACATGTTTGTATCTAATATAAGGGAGTATTTTCAAGCCCCAACATGTTTATAATTCGGTTTTGTTTGTACCATTGTCTTGGAAATGGGTATTCTTTTTAAGTCCATCTAATTTCATGTTCATTCCTTGAGGAAACATTGGAAATATAGCATGCCCAATGGTTTAATTTAATTATGGTTATCAAATTATTCATCGAGATGTGGTTTGAATTCCATTTCTTATTTCTTGTAATTAATATGAGTTTCATTTGGTATTTCCCAATGTTGTTTTTGCTTCAGATATTGGATTGTGCATTGTTAGAATCCTTTTTTCTTTAATTGATCGATGAGAGGTGATGTAGCCTTCTAGGGGTAGATGACATGTGGTGGGATGTCCATTTTGGCCTCTTGAGTTATAACTAGTGAACATTTTTTTTATTCTTTGGGTGTTCTTATTTTATTCTCATTTTTCATTTGTTAGAAAACAAGTTGATCTATAGAAGAGTTTTTGTTTTTGTTTTAGGATCAATCCTTGTTGTGGATTTCTGGGTTTAGAAAGATTTATTGTGGCGATAATTTTCACACACTATTATTTATAATTGTTTATTTGAACTAGTTCATTTATGGTTTTTTCATTTTACCAAGGGAATAAGGGGTGATGGTTCGGAATTTTTTAGGTAATATCTAACGTATTATTGATTTATATTTCTCTATTGGTCTCACATTTTAGTTTTGAAGAAAGATGGTATTTTTTTTCATACACCATATGCAGATGGTTGGCACACGATTAGGGGAAACCATTCACCTCAACTTAGGTAATAGTGTTTTAGGTAAGATTTTTTTACTGAATCCACCGCACATCATGAGGAAATCTAGTTTGTCCATACAGAATAACCATGTGGTAGGTGCTTCTTAGATATAGAGGTCACTTGGTCACCGCCCAATTTGTCAAACCATAAGGGATAACCATTCATGATGTCTAGGTAATTCAAAATTATAAAATTACCATTTTGTCATTTCATTATTTTACCACAATTTCCCACTTTATCACTCCATTCAAGCTTTTCAACCATAGGTGCCTCCCTCATTTCCACTTGGATCCCATATACTAACTTATTCTTGTGGATTTGATGGGGTTTATTCATGAAAACTTCAAGTAAGTGGTTCCTATCCCCCCACTTTTCTAGTGTTTATCAACTTCCTCTTTGTAACTTTTATCACCATAGGTTAGTGCGGTATCATTATGATTGAATATAGTTCCATAGGAATTGATCATGATTTTGATAGTTCAATCATTTTTACAAGGGTTTTGTGGTGGTGTGGTTGATGTATTGCATCATTTATATAGAATGCTCCATGTAAAATCAATGTGTTTCCATGCCTTAACATTGTTAGATTGTTTTAATACGATTTCATGAGATTAGAAATATGATCCATGATTTAATTGTGTGGTGAGAAATATATTTTTATGTTTTTAACATGATTATGTGTTAGAAATGATTTTTTATAAATGAAATGGTTAATTTGTTTGTATATTACTTTGTAATTTTTTATTAGAAGGGTTTTATTTCTTGTGTAGAAGGTAAGAAATTTATTTTCAAGGGAATATGGGGTAAAAATGTGTTAAAACAAGTTTTCAATTGAAAATGTATAATCTTATGAATGATTATTTTTTTTGGTGAACCGTTAAATATAAATTTTACGTTACATAAATTTATTCAATAATGTTTTAAATTGAACATGGTTTTTGTGTGGTTTTTTAAAAGGTATTGGCCCAAGGAAATTGTTAAATTGATTATGTGAATTTATGGGGATAATTTAAAAGGATTTTATTGAATTTTAAATATGGTGATTTTTTTTATTAATTGGTTTAGGTTTGTGTGGAATAGAGGTTGTTTTGATTGTGAAATAGAGTGAAATTATTGGTTCGGATTTATGAATATGGTGATTTGTGTAATATGGGAAATGGTATTGAGCACAAATGAAATCCAGAATATAAAGGTAGGATGAATAGAACTATTACACTAGTGATTTGGAAGGGTCTTTTCCCAGTTTCACATATCTTGATTGATGATTACAACTCTAGCTAAACATGATTGATTATTAGAGACCACTAGGTCGTTGGGTAATCTCCTCTTAGTGTTGATATTTGAGATTGATTATTAGAGAAAAAGAGATTTACCCATGGTGCTATTATGAGATTTTTTATCATACATCAGTATATGGTGGAACTTGATTTAAATTCATAATAAAGAAAATTTATCATAAGATTTTTTTCCTTTCAAATGTTACCTTTAAAATTTATTTTCTAAAATAGTTTTACTAGAAATTTTTTCTTTAGAGTTATTTCATAGAAATATTTCAGAGTATTTTATATAAATGGGAATGATTAATTGAAATATAATATTATAGAATTGAATCCTTATTATTGAGTATCATCCTACTAGGATTGGGATCACACCATTCACAAACATTTGGGTGTAATTAGACATTGTTTGTATGATTCATGTAAAGGAAATGTGTGTATTATGGATGGATCTGAGTTACCAGCTTTAATCATGTTTGAATTTGTTGATGGTGTCTTAATGGTCACATCCCACTCATCATATGGAGGTATTGGGTTATTTTGTCATATTTCTTTCTATTTTTTGATTCTTTTATTTTTGGTTTAAATGGAAAATTTTAAAGATATATTTTTTAATTCCATATTTTGTTATAATTATTCATCCTTATGATGATCATTTTCGCAAGTTGTTCATTTTTATAAAATTAGGTGAAATCATTCTAAAATAATTTTTTCATACTCAGGAACTAGTTGGAAGCCTGTGGGGATCGTGAATTCACCTTGCGGTATACCAGATACTAGGTTGGGTGTCGGGTTTAATATAATTCCATATTGGTTTGTGACTTGAGAATTTTGTAAAATAATTTTTTTTGAATTATTAAACATCATAATGACATAGGTTTTAGGGTGTATTTTCATTTTATATGTAATGTTAATTTAATATAAATGATGTAAAATATATATAAGTAATTCTTGGTTCATCTTAGTGGTTATTAAAGAGGAGATTATTTATTTTTTAGATTATATAAAGATGAATATGATAACACAACATAAAGAAAACAATGTCAAATAGAATGTATCATATGATAAAATGAAGGGGTAATATACTAATACATATATATTTGTACTTATCAATTTGTAATTTAAACTAATTATCTTAGGATATTATTCTTTATTACTAAAGATAACACTTTTGGTTTTATTATATGAATATAACAATAATGAACTATGTTAAAACCATGTTTGAAGGAAAATGAGGTGATTTTTTCAATGAAAAACATAATGAGATTGGATATTGAGATTAAATATTCATATAAATGTTATCTCATGTCATGAATAATTACGTGAACCAAGTTGATATCCCAGACACACAAAATAATGAGCAACACACTATTATATCTTTCATTCGTCAATTAGAAGCATCATTTAGCATCTCTTCAGAGATAATAATTATCATGAAATTGAAAAACGAAATAGAATTGATATTTTCTATTCTCTTTTTCATAGATAAAAAAATGAAATTATTTCTATTTATAATTTTAGAGGTGAAGATGATAAATGGTGGATCTTAATAATAAACCGGAGATAATAGGATGATATTAACTCCATATAATGGGAAGAGTTTAATAATTTATATTTCAATATATATTTTTAACGTCCAAAGAAAAATAAAATTTATAGATTATTCTTTGATCTAAAGTAATAGTATAAAGAATCAATGGTCACCTATGATGAAAATTTATTAGGAAATTTAAGTAATTATTATTATTTTTTCACTGACTCTAAAATAAAAATAAATCATTCATTTTTTGGATTCATATTACGTCTCCAAAAATTAATTACTATAAGAGACATAAGTAGTCATAAATAAATTTATTGATATGATCTCAATTGAAAAAATAAAATTAGATGCCCAAAATATCATTTGTATTTTTGAGATAAAAAATATTAAATTTTATTTCATTGAAACTTAAATGAAAAATAACATGGATTATGGAAGCATTACCTTCATGTATTCCAAAAAAGGGGATTAAATTCATAAATTACATAAAATAAATAGGATGATGTTTTATGGGTGTAAGGGTGGGATATCAAGATCATGATTATATGTGAGAGATAAATATAATATTAAAGACATTTTAGGATAAGAAGGACTAACTATTTTATCACATACCCTTCAAGACTTCAAATTCTAGGATTTTTAGTGTTTTGACAATCAATGACCCAATCTAATAGATTTTGAGGATAATAGAGATAAAAAACTCTATAACTAAGGTAATAAGTAAGAGCCCATAAAATTAATACCACTAAAGAATATCAAGATAATGAAGTGTATAAATGTACACTTATTATCCAATGATGATTTGTGAGTTTCATATTGGACTATAGATATGTTGATTCATTTATATTATTAATTATTAAAGATTATTTATTCTTAGATTAAACATTGGATATTGAATTATTGGTCAAAACATTGTGGAATTATGATTACATCTTAAGTGTATAAGTATTACCCAATTGGATTTTGTGGGAATATACTTTCCACAGATCTAATTCTTTTTCCATTGGTATAATTTGATGTGATATTAGTCATGAATTTTTTCTCCCTATATAGATCTCATTTAATTTTTCAATAATGTAAAATCCCATTTTATATCCCAAATAATCCCATTATAAAATTAAAATTAATATATGAAGTTGTAATCCAGTTGAATAATTTTTTTTAATATGGGTCTTATATCACAATCATTTGAATTATTTTTCTAAAATTGTAGGGTAGAAACCCATTATTTATAATATGTCCATAACAACCCATACATAACTAAACCATAATTATAAGATTAATAGTTTGAATTTTAATTTCTTACTTCCGATTATATTTTTGGTTTATAGTTTTAGATAATTAGAAATGACATTACATAGTAAAGGGGACACATACTCTCAAAATAGATTTCTCCAAAAAATATGTTCTTATATCTAAAATCTTAATTAATTCATAATAACTTTCCATTATTCAAGATATCTCACTAATAGTAAACGATTAACAATTTTTTTCTATACATTCTAACTCATTGTGGAAAACATTTTATAATTTGGGATGATAACCAAAATCTCAATAATGGATATAAATATAATGAAAACATGTAATTTTATTGAAATATATGAAAATTCATTATAAATATTTCCTTTTATAATAAGAAAAAATTTATCATATAAATAAAAGATTATAAAATGTGAAACCAATCATTGTTCAATAAAAACATTAAAACACAGTGTAATACTAGAATAAACATGAATTTGTATTCAGATATCAGATTCATCACTTCTGTTCACTCATATTTCACAAGAAATTGATAAACATATACCTAGTTAATTATATTTTTTATTTATTTAGGGAATAAATCATTACCTCATGAAATAGAGGTATACATCCAGGGACCCCCCATTTTAATTATATTTTCCATGAAACCTTATATTAAAACAATATAACCATTTACTTTGCATGAAATCATTCATTAAATAAATAATCAAAAACACATTCAATAATTTTATATAAATAATATTAAATTCCCTTTTCTTTTTTTAAAAATATTTTCACAAAAAATTGAAATTAAGAATCTTATATGAAAAACCATGGAACCATGGAATGTAATTTTTTCAAAAAAAATGGTAATTATGGTGGTAAAATTTGATCATGCGTTTATTCTTAAAAATAATCCTTTATAAATTTTTTTATTTGATTCAAAAATTACCCTTATGTAAAAATATAAAATATTCATTTTATAAACTTTATAAATAATGTAAATGATAATATAAAATTACTTTAACATATCACTAAATTGAAGATAATATAATTCATGAAATTATTTTTATATAGAGTAAAATTTAATTATTTAAAACCCTAAAATCATTTAAAACTAGGAATAAAAAAAATTTCTGTGAGACATGACTCACCACATATTCCATTTAATTTATTAGGTAATAAATAAATATATATTATTTACATAATTAAGAATGATTTTAATTTTAATTCATTTATTATAATTTATTATATTTTATTTTCAATCATGATTTATAAATACCCTAAATTGGTTATGTTCATATTAGACATTTTGGTGTTGTTCGGTCCAAAATAGCTTTGGTATGTTGAACAGGATGAAATATATCATTAAATGGATCCATAATGATTAAAAAAATATTTATGAGGTTATAATAATCATTTTTATTCAATAATTATTCTATTATAACCATTCATGTAAAATGGTGATGAAAAATGAAACATAACATTCATGGAGGTGGAATTCCACATGTACACATGAGTGACTTTTTTATATTAGAATGGATTAATGGGAAATAAAGTAGATAATGATTTACCATTATAAAATATTATAATTTTATAATTATGATAATTATTAGTTAAATAATTTTTTATAACCATCCATGTTGTTTGTGATGAAAAATGAAATATATAATCCATGGAAGTGATAGTCCACATGTAAACATAGACAACAATTCCAATTTTCTATGGATAGAAAGATGGTATATAATTCCTCTTAAATTGACATAATATAATTTCATTAAGTTAATTATACTTATTTAATTTTTTAATGGGGCGTATATAATATTAGAAGAAATTTTTAGAAGAAAAAAACATTAAAGAACTTGATTAGAACATTTATTTTTATCTTGGATATCCATATTTGATAATTATATGAGTCCATTCTAAATAGAAACTTTTTTTGACTTAAAACCTATTGGGAAATTATAATTATGTTAGGAATTTTTTTCAAATATTATTTTTTTAGGTAATGGTCTCAAAATGGAATGATATGTGAGGGGATGAGAGACATCTTCTATAGGAGAGAAGAGTGGCACTTTTGTTAATATAATTTCTTAATATAAAAAGGTATATCATTATTATGTATAGTGGAACATAAATGGATAATTAATGAAGGAAAAATTATCAAAGATATATTATAACCCATTAAAATTATTTATATATTTATATTTATGATATATTAAGCCTTTTAAACATTAATCTTTTTTTACTTCATTTTACCTTCAGTGCGTTAAATTAATTTTAACCTCAAAAACTTATTTTAAGGTTTAAAAACAATATTCATCCACCTAAAAATATTTAATATAGTGATTAAAAATTTGGAATCCATTTTATAATAATAATGTTTTATGACTGCTAAAAATATATATCAATTTAGGTATGAAAATTGTAATGAACTATGGTTTTTAGAAAAATTCATTTGTAATCATAAGAATGAATTTACAAAAAAATAAGGTAAAAAATGATTCCACTAAATATGATTATATTGTGGTTAAATAATAATATGTTTACTAAATTAAAAAAACAAACTTAAATGGATAACTAAAAATACATAATTAATGGGAAAAATACTAAAATAGTAATATTTACTAAAAAAATATTACTTAGGTTTTAATGAGATATACATGGGTTTAAAAATTCAACATAATAGTTCTATGTTATTTAATTTTATCTTCAAATACATTTTTTTTCCAATACCATGGTTTTAAATATTTTTAATTAATTTTTATATATGGATAATGTCACAAAATTTTTGGTATTTTAAGAAACAATATTTTTCTCAATTCACCAAACAATAAATATTTCAGAAAAATATAAAAAAATCCCCATAAATGAATTTCGTCAAGATATATTCAACAAAAAAATTCATTTAATCAAATTCAAATTCATAACTTCATATATTTATCTTTTAAATTGATATATAAAATATCAATTAACAAAAAAATTTGTCCCAAAATGTCAATTTCAAACTAAATGTGTTATTAATATTTTTTCATATCAACAAAAATATAAATTAATAATAAAATAATGATTTTCAAGAATTAAAATTCTAAATATTATCATAATATTATTTTTAATGTTATCAATTAAATTTATTAGTATTAAATATATAACACTTAATTTTTTAAATAATCCTTTTTAACAATCTGATCACATCAATTATTTATCCACTAATAATTAAATTTCTTAAGTTTATTGGTATCTAATATCATATAGTTAGTTAAATAAATGTATATAAATTTAGAATTAAATATTTCCTATATAAATTTAAATGAAATCAATATAAAACCATCATGTTATTAAAAGTATAAGGTTTTTTATATTCACCCACAATAATGGAAAAATAAACTATATACTTGATCGATGACAATGGTTACAACCCCTATGGATCTGTACATTGCCATCGGCCATAATAACCAATCCATTTAAGGTTTTTCATATTTTAATAGCTTCATCGACTATAGGATCTAGCATGATGATGACTATATCCCGTGGTCGTAGCATCATAGCCATAAGGTTCCAATGTGACTAACATATAGCCATTGTTTTCTGATCAAGGCTATATGGTGAGAAAATTATAAAAGTACCCTGATTTAATCATCATAATACTAATTATTAGATTAATAGACATCACCACTACATTAACCTACACATTTCATATACATATTACCTTTATAATAATTAATAAATATTTAGAAAAAAATTAAAAAATTATTAAAATTATTAAATTAATTGTTAAATAAAAAATTAATTCAATAAGAATATATATAGGGATATAATACCTACCATGGATACTGAACTTAACTTCAAAATAATAGGCATTTTCAGTTATTTGACCCAAGACAAAGAAATTCCTTAGATTTTATGGAAATGATCGACCATTTGAACATGTATATTAAAAATCATTATTTGTATAGCCATGGATGGTTATCTTACTATAGACATAATGTAATTTTTGTTTCTATTCCCTAGGAAATATGTTTCTCAAATTTGGTTGGGAATACCTAAATCAATATTTAAGCATTAATAGTGGATATAGTGTACAAAAATCCATGGTCATTTTCCTAAACAAGGATATAAGGGCATTGTAATAGACTAGATTTCATGTATTTTCCACTAATTAAATTTTATTCTTATATATTTATTTTCTTATAACAATAATGTGTATATTCTTATGGTAAAAAAATATGTTTACTAAATATTAAATAAAATCATGGTAATCCATCAGATGAAAAAAATATTCAGATTTCATAATATAAGTCTCCTTTTAAATTATATAACAAAACAAACATATTAACCAATGAAATATTCTATATATTTAGAAATATACTCAGATAATCGCTTCCTAACAACTAAATTCAATTAAAAACCACATTGAATCTAATTATTACACATCCCACATAACAAATCAATAAAAATGAGTTTAGTAGACAGGATTGTACATTATCACATTATCATGATCATTTTTTATAATGTTTTATTGAATTAATAATTAAATTTCATAACAAAGTAGAAACATCCACAAAGTTTACATTCTTATCACAAAAAATAGGTTCTTATATTGAAATGCCTTTTGTATTTGTGGAAAATTTTCTTCATTCAATATTTCTCACCAAAAATGAATGATTGACCATGTTATAGTTTCTACACATCCTTGGAAAAAAAATAGAACATTTGGAAATATAGGGTTCCAAAAAAATAAAATGAATAGGATATAAAAATATGAAACCTTTTAGTCCATTGAAAAACATAAAATTCATGAGAATTATTTTTTTCAAATAATTAAACATTAACATCATAAATAAAAAATAATCACAAAAGAAAACGACATTTTTTTAATAAATGTATTAAAAATATAAACAAAATTTAGGAAAAGTATCAATGTATCTTGGTATATAAAATTCATCTCCCAAGTTCACTCATATTTCAAATGTTTTGGAATAACTTATAACAAGGTAATTCTAATAATACTTTCCCTATATAATAAATAATTACCCAATTCATAGGATGAAACATTCATATGACCACCTGTCACCATCCCTAATTTATAAGAAACAATACATGAACATAATATAGAGACTATTTAAATTTACATCATAAAATTATTTTCATCCCATAGTCAAAATAACATTCAATAAACTCATTAAAATTATTTGAACAATCATATTTATTTCGTAACTCATTAAAAAAATCCAAGAAAAGTGAAACTTTATTTTTATATGGGATATAATGGAATCATGTAAGGAAATATTTTTAATAAATAATGTTCACGATATAATAAATGGGTTTTCATTTGGTATATTATCAAAAGTAATCTTTTCTCACTTCTGTAAAGACTGTCAAAATTGACTCGTGTGAAAAAAATTAATAAATACTCTTCAAAACAAAATAAATAAAGTATAATATAATATAAAATTATTTTATTAAATCAGTTCATTTTATAGAATATAATTATTTAAATAATAATTATATATATAAAATGGGATTAAGGAATAGTAATATCATCTTTTAGAATAAGGTTTTCATGAAAAATATTTTATTATAAGTACCGACTCTCTACATACATGATTTAACATGCCAAATATTAAAAATATACTAATTATATACATGATTGAAAACCTTATTCATGTTTATTAAATCAATAATATACATTTTATTTCATTTAATATCATGTTTTAATTACTCAATAAATAATTTCCCTTCAAGTCAAATGTTTTTTGGGTTTTCAGTAAAAAAAGATTTGGTGTGTTGACTGGGGGTAAAGGGGTCATAATAAAGTTACAAAAAAATTAAATTATTTTAATAACATAACAAAAATAATATTTTTTCATTTAATTAATTTTTAAAACCATTTATTTAAGGCACTGATGAAAAATGAAACACATTATTTATTGATGTGGCAGTCCCCAGGTTAGCCCACGTAATGCATTAAATATCAAATAGATTAGATGCAAAATATGTAGATATTGTTTAACCTATAACTAATCATATTTATATTATAAAAATAATAAATATTATTTTATTCTATACTTATAACAATTAATGTTATTGAGTGATAAAAATTAAAATATTACATCTATGGAGGCGATAGTAAATATGTACACACTTACCATGTTTTCATTTTAAAATATAAGGAAATATGAAAGATAATGTTTGTTCCATAAACATAATTACAATTCATTAAGATAATTATATTTATTTCAATATTTTATTATGGTTATAAAACTTTTATATAAGGTGTAATCATAATGAAAAATCTTATAACATGGTATTATTAATTACCCCCTCCCTAGATTACCTATGTTGATATAGACCAGAATCCATTTTATATTTTTATTTTAGAAGGACCAGAACCTCTATAAAATGTATATATTTTATTTTTCAAATCATTACTGATATAAGTTTCTCAAAATGGTGGTATAATTTATATGGTTAAAGGAAGATTTTATAGTTGAGAGGAGAGACACATTTAAAAATTTAATTTCATAATGCAAAACTATATTTATTCATTTAAGAAAGTCGAACCGAAATAGATAATTAATGATTGAAAATTTATTTAATATATATAATACACTAATACACACATTTATAAACAATTATTTTTTAATATTAAAACTTTATGATATATATTAATTCTTTTTACCTCACATTTCCTATAGAGTGGTAACATAATTTTTTTACTTCGATAGTGTATTTTATGGATTAAATTAAATAAAATTATTAAGTAATTTTATTATGAGGATTATAATTATGATATAAGATTGAAAATAATTAATATATATAGGTGGTAAAATATACTTTTAATATAATTCTAAAAAAATAAATGAGAACAGTTTGAAGAAAAATCGATATATAAGGATAAAAATTAATTTATTGTAATATCATATATTTAATTTATTCCAATGGAATTTATTTGTACATGATTAAAAATAATAATATTTCTTGTAAATTTTTATGAAATAAAAACCTAAATGGATTAGTGATAACATATAATTAAATAAAAAAATAAAAATTGGTTTCAATTAAAATAAAATATACCATATGTTTTTAAAACTCAAGAATGGTTTTCCAAAATCAAAATAGTTGTTTTAAATGATATATTTTTCTTTTTAAATACATATTTTATTGATATTTATTTTTTAAATAATTTATTTAATGTTTATATAATTATAATTTCTTGAATGGTATGGTATTTTTAAAATCTCATTTTTCACTATTCACCTAAAAATCAGTAATTTAAAAAAAATATCAAACATTCACTATAAAATAATATCAATTTGTAAAATTAGAATATTATATTATTTTATTAAAATTAAAATTCTAAATTTCATAATTTTATATTTTAAATGGAAATATAAAATATAATGTGAAATTTCTTTTATATTAAAATTACCCTTTAAAACATTTAGTGTTATTTATATTATTTCATATCAATTAAAAATTAAATAGTATATATTTTTTTATTTAATGAATATAAATATATAAAATGACCATATTCATATCATAAAATTGATTTATTAAATTTATTATGATTAGATACACAACACTTTAAAAAAATAGTTCATTGAAAAAAAACTTTTTACATTTAATGATTTTAATCAAATCACATTAATCATATATCTATTAATAATTAAATATAATCAATTTATTTTCATCAAAAGTAATTTGGGTAATGAAATTAAGTATATATAAAACTTGAAATACATATTTCTTAAATAAATATAAAATAATAACATATAAAATAAATATATTATTAATAACATATGGGTTGTTTCGATGTTGATTGTGAATAAAGTCATTTGGTATTTCCCTGAAGATTTGGGTTGACTTCCCACTAATCATGAGATGAATTATTTCAGTATAAAATACTTTAATATATTACAATATCAATGAATCCATATATAATAATCTTGATTTTATTAAAATAATTTAAAAATAAACATCAACAGCCTTTTGGTAATGGTTTTGTACACACATGTGCCTTACAATGGGGTTAACTGGTCCTCTTCATTAATAAGGGACATTAATCAAAGCATCATTGTATTAATTATCATGAAATTAACATGTTATAAATAAATAAATAGTATCTTTAAACAAAATTTATGGATTTTTCAATCAAATGTGTGGTCCCTAATTCACCTCAATGATTGACCTTCGATATGGGTGTCATCAATTAAGGGTGAAATGATATTATATACCTATGAAAACCATTCAGGAAATATATATGAAAACTATGAATTCATAGTGATACATTTTTTATTTATAAAGTCCACTGTCATTATCCTAGATTTAACAAAAGGATTATTTCATGAATTCCTTTAATACATTTCAGTAGTCTTTATTAATGATATTATATTCTATTATAAGGCAAATTAAGGAAATACCGAGGATTTAATGATTGTTCTAAAGAATTTAGGAAAGGATATATTTTATGAGAAGTTTATAAAGTTTGCAATTTGGAAACCAAATGCATCATTATCCTATCATATAATCATAGGGGTGAGAGTATCAATATATCCATTAATGAAATATGTAATTGATGAATTTTCTATAACAACCACTATCATTGAGATCCGTTATTTACTTTGATTTGCATGAAAATATCTATGTTTTTTTAGAAATTTATCACGATTTTAAAATTCATCAACAATATCAATCTTTATGTGAGATATGTTAATATAGAAAGATGAATTTGAATAAAAATTTTATGGTATTAATATATGGTTATTAAATACACATATACTCACACTACACTAAATTGGAGAAGGGATTATGTAATGTCTTGACCTAGGATCCAATCAACAAGTTCCTTGAGCTGGTGGGTCACAAGGCCAATAGAGTGCCACACCATATGTTAGAGGATTCCAACTATTAGTGAGTGTCTATAGTGTAATTTTGTAGATAACACACCCTCATTTCAAATTGGTTTAATTGATAAGATAAATAAAGAAACAATAATAGAAGAAAAATATAACATATTACATAGTGGAAACATATACAACAAATAAGAAGTGGAAGTATAAAAATACAAGATACCATAATAGAAATAAAAGTATCATAGGATGAGTCATATATAATAATTTAACATCACACTGATATACAAAATGGGAATAGGGGACATGATTATACCACATGATAAAAATATGAACAAGACCAAACACTAATTCGTAAGAATAATGAACATGTGTTTGGTCCTACTCTCCATAACACCAACCTATATGTTAAATATATCATGAATCTGTAGCAGGGAACTTCCTATTATAAAAACTTGTAGTCCTGAGGTCTACATGGGTGCCAAAGTATGCATGATTTGGTTGTAATATAACATAGTAGGCCACAAATAATTACTTATATAAATAATCTATCCAATGTACAGATCATTGTATTTTGAATGTATAGCCAAAAAAATTAAAATTTCTAACTGATAAATGCCTACAATGGTAGGTTTCATTAGGGAACCTGGAAGACTTCAAATACATTGGAATAGGTCGGAATGAGTCTCATCTGTAACCATAATATTTTTAATATATATAAAAATATAATATGTTTACATGTATAAGAAAATAATACATGAGGGCGTTTAGAACCATATATGTGGATACTGTATGATAGCTGGACCCTAGTCCTAACTAAGATATCTATAAGTTTTATAATGATAAAATCAATCAAGTAACATTACAAGCCCATAATCTGATATAAATGTGAGAAATCATTTCCATCACTTTTGATAGAGTGGTGAGTCAGCATTTTCATCACTCAAAGAAAGGGGACGTAGGGAATCAAGACCAACGTCCATATTATAGTATACCGGTGTGAGAGATCATAAACAACACCCAATGTAAGGGAATGTGAAATTATATAGCCAATGAAACCCTTAAAAATTATTAAACAACAAATATAATTAAATACTATTAATAATACAAACAAATATGACTGATCACCTTAGAAGAGTTATAATTAGTATTCCCAATTTATCCATTGGATTCCCAATCTTATAAACCATGTAAATGTTAATATGTACCACTTGGTGTGACCTTTAAAAAAGAATTTAGTTAAATAAATCCAATTGATGATTATATGAAGTAAGTTCAATTACATGTCTAATAAAACTATTAAAGGTTTATTGGGTCTATAAGAAAAATATTTAAAAGATGTAAATTCCATTTATAATACAAATTGAACACAATGGAAATGTTTTTTCATTAATACAATTTGATATAATGAGGTAATTTTATTTAGAACTCCCAAATGGGTATAAATCAATGAGTTCATCACCCCCAAATCATTAAATATACATTATGGGAGTAACTAGACATGGAATAACTAGTAAAAAATTTTTTAACAAATTTTAGGCTTCGTGTGGAAAAGATATTTTGGACGAACTATAGATAAATAATATAATAAAAATATACTATTGGAAATGATTTATAGTACACCAATATTAGATCCATAGTTGACCACTCTTCCAGTGTTGACCTTTGAATAAAATAATAAAAAATGAAATAACCTAAATAAGAATAATGTATTGAAAATTGGGAAATGATCTCTCATAAAAATAGTTCAAGAGAAAAAAATATAAACTATGATAGGATAACAGAGGATTATGGAGATAATCATTATTGATCATATTATTTAATTGAAATTGTATTCACTGTTTGGATAATGGAGTCATAAATTAATCTAGAAGATGAATAATGACATCCATTAGGGTAGGAAAAGGGTGGTGTTATCTAGAAATAATAGAGGATCTGGGATTAGTGTTAAAAACATTTTAGGGGCAATTTGGTAAAATCATCCAAAAAATGGAGTTCTATGATTTCTCCACACTATTTTATAAACCATGCACCATCCATGTGTAATCCTAAACCCATGAACTCCACTAACATGGAATAGGTACATGATTTGGTCAATCGTGGAAAATTTGTTCCAAAAATCCATTATAACGAACCTCTGCAATCTCATATGGGTAGGAACCACAACATGCATGGTTGTAGAAAAACCGTGTATTCATTCTTGTATGACTAGTTCCATGTATGGTTGAGGATCTCGATTATCCCCAACTATACATCTCACTCTATTTATCCAATTTCTTGAACTCGAAGCACAACAAATCCCTAGACTCTACAGAAACCATCCATAGTGTGTATGGAATACTACCATTATAAAATATAGTATATGAGCTAAAAAATGATCCTTTCCTTCATTAATAGCCAATTAACTACAACCTATCCTCATTATATAAATTATTCCCCACGTTATTCATCCTTGGTAAAGGTGGAATCATCTATGAAAAGATTAATCCATTGAGCTCATATAAAAGTTTTACTCAGGATCTCATCATGTACTTGGTCAAGCTTGCATATCCCCCATACTAACGGAACTGAACAGCCTTAGAATTTCTTGAAACCCGGATCCCTAATAATAATTTGATCCTTCTTGAAGAAATATCTACATCTAAATCAACATCATCAGGATATAAATCATGCATCATATCTAGATAATACCGATGGAATAGAGAAATGAAAAAAAACATCATTCATAAATTGTTATCTTTGGGGAAGTTCTATCTTGTAATCAAATAGTCCAATTCATTTAAAATAACAAAGGGTACAATGAATCTATTTGAAATATTACCGTTCATATTAATTCATCTGTGTCCCAACCTGGGATAAATACAAATTAAAATAGGGTCCCTGACATCAAACCCATGTGGTATGAATCATTAATTGGAATATGAATGCTATGTGTTCTGAGCTCACAACAAGTTCTTTATAATAAATTTAACCTGTTCTAAATTCTCCTGGACAAGATAATGTCTAATAATAGCCAAAAACCTTTCCTTTATCCATCACAGAGTTTATCAGCATGTACTACCATATATATAATCATAAGGGTATATCTAGAGGGTAGCATAAAATCTTTTATTTAAGGTGGAATAAACTAGGGGTGTGTCTTCTTCCAATGAACCCCTTGAGTTATAGACACTTTCTTAGACAATTCCATTTTTCACATGAATCTTCTTATCCATATAATTATCAGTTTTTTGGTGACATGTCTGGCTCAAACGAACTTATATACCAAAATCCATGTATAAACCCTTCTAAAATCGATATGTGAAATAAAAATCCCTTTCAAATATGATGGAATTAAGATCTCCATGAATACATATAATTTTCCTGACATTTAACCTATTTATCATGTATTCCAAGAAGGTATCTCAAATATTTATGAAGTGTGTGACATTCTTTAAGTGAACATCCATAAACCGAACTTGATTATTTCCTTATGATAATATAGGAAAACATTCACAAATTCCATAGAGACATCATACTATATTCAATTGGTAATGGATAATGAGTATAAAAGACCAATCATTCAATGATTTTCGTCCTTCACTTATTGATAGGTGGAACACTATGTGATGTAAAAAGATATCTCCCATTTCATATTAGGCCACCAATACTGGGGACATAATTCTAGACACATATTGGTGACGTGAGGAAGTATGGGTCATACCAAGGTGTGAGTTTCTCATATTAGTTCTTCTAATATATCTACTAGGATCCAAACTCACCCATGATAGTTTGAGTTTTAATCGTAATATATTTTCCAACCATAAGATGAATATTTATTAAAGAGACTCAAACTTAGTACTAGGCCATCAGGATCTATGATTTTCTACATTATCTCCCTTTCCAAAAGGGTATAGTTCATTTCTAAATCTAAGAGGATAGTCTGACTTTGTTTGTCCTTAACTACATCATGTATTTCTTAATCAAGGCCAGGAGCTATAAATCGCTATTGGACTCATGAATCACCAGTTTATGAGTCGTATGTATTAGATCATTAGCCACAACATTTCCCTTCATAGGAATAAAGTAAATCTAGAAATCAAAGGATTACAGGTATTCAAAACATATGTGGTACCTGAGATTCAGATCATGTTGTGTAAAGATATATTTGAGAATTTTATGAATCATGGATACCCAAAAATGCTCTATAAGAAGATAATTTAACCAGTGGTGCATAGAATCAATGATTATTACAATATTTATTTCATGAGTGGGGTAATAATACTTATGGGGACTCAATTTATGATACTCATATGTTACAAATCACTTTTCATGTATCAAAACTAATCCCATATGGTATCATGATGCATCATAAAAAAAATTATATATCTTGGTTGGCTCTAGTAGAATCAGGATATGTGATGAGTTAAATATATTTATCAATACATCGAAGGATACATAACAAAGTTTTAACTATATGAATTTTACACCCTTCTTATTCAAACTAGTTATATGCACGTCTATTTGTAAGAAATCTGGGATCAAGTGTTTGTTATAATAATCTATCCTTTAGAAACTCCATATGTCAAAGATATAATTAGGATACTCCTAGGAAGCATCAACTCCTACTTTACATAAGTCTAATAATAATAAATACTCTGAGATGATATTAACCATGAAATTGATTTTTTTTCAATCCAAGGAATTCATTTTATGAGCCTAGAATATAGAATATTCTCTCAAAATGTATTCAACATGATCTCCAGATGTTTGACATGGTCATGTGGAGAACAAGAATTCCCTAATATGTCAACCACAAATAATACCACAAATTACTCCTAGTATGGGTGGAAAATTATATTCATCGTAGCCATAAATATGTTTGGCTACTTCATGACACCAAATGGAATTACACTCATAATAAATAGGCCCTTAACAGCGTCAAAAAATTAATTTATCTGCAGTAGATAACTATTGGCCACTGGGGAGTGATTAAAAATCCTAGGATTTTTTAATCATTAAAAAAATCATTCATAACGGGGTATTTTATAAGTGATTAATCAATCACTAATAAATTAAAAAAACAATTATTAGTTCATTTATATAAAATAGATGATGGGGAATACTGAATTTTTATATTACAATACACTGATACACCAATGTAGTGTGTTTTAAAAACACACTAAAACACCATAAACACCATAAAAATCACCGAAAATAATGTAAATGTGAATAAATTAAATGGAATAAAATTTTCACTGAAAATACAATAAAAAAATATTATAAAAATTTCAAAAAATTTATTAGACTTACATATGTAAAAATTATTTCATATATTCAAAAAAATCTTCCTTTATCTTTTGATCCTCACCCAGACTCATGTTTTATCCAAACAAATGACCCCTAATTGAGAAATTTAAATCTCATATATATGAAAAAATAATTATATATTAATAATAATTAAATTGAAATTTTTAATTTTAATCTATCTTTGATCCATACCCGGAATATTTCTTTTCAGATTGAGTGATGGTTTATTCTTTCACATCGCACTATTTCTTAACTATCTTCAAACATAATCTCGGTAGAAATTAATTAAATACTTGTATGATAAAAATTATAAAGAAATTAATTATGTAATAGAATATAGAATTATGAGAATACAAGCTATGTTTTTTCTCAGTTTTTGTGACGTGATGCATGTTTTAAACTAAAATGTCATGTATATAGTAATGATGCACTATGAGTCATACTTGTCACACTATGGATCAGATTGAGGTGTGGACAATTTTTACACATCCCAAATGACTAATTTTTTTTCTTTTTTTTTTATTATAATGAATTTTTTTGATTGGTTATGAGTATTACCTTTGTTTTTTAACTAAAAACTCATTTTAAACTAAAAACACACAATTCTTGTTATAGTGGTGACATAAATTTTCCATTTTATGTAAACCTGATTTATACACATCAAAAAATACTTATAAACCATATTCCTAAATTATCAAGTTAATCTAATCAATTTCTATATTTTTTGTATGTGAAACACTTTGATCAAAAATGGAAATTTATAACTGATAGCAGACAATTTCAGTCATCCCATGCACATCAAGTACTATATTTAAGATAATATTATTCATAAATGTAATAAATTAATTATGGATCATTTTAGTGACATTTCAAATCAATCCGAATTTATTTTCTTTGTTTTGAGAATGTCTGATTTCAATTTTACTATAATTAATGTTAGTTTTAAATAAAAAGAAACATACAGAGTCATACTAGTCATAAAATTCATTAAAATGAGGTGAGTCTAATTATTAAACATGTATAATTACTTGCTAATTATTTTCCTAAATCATAAAAATAATATAAGTGTGTTCTCTAAGTTCTGAGTATGTGAGTTTTCTTTTTTACTAAAATTAATGTCAATTTTAAATATAAACACTCACATAGAGTCATACCAGTAAAATAATCAATCGTACTATGGTGAATATAATTCATACATGTCCAAAATGACTTGTAGATCAATTTATATTATATCAAAAAAACCGAAATGTATTTCCCTAATTTTGAGTATGTCACATTTATTTTTTTAATAAACTATAATTTTAATATCAAAACACTCACATTGAATCATATTGGTCACATCGTATGTCAGTTTGATGTGAAACTAATTCCAACACATAAATAATTAATTATGATTTATTTTCCAAAATCAATATAATAATCCGAATATGTTTTATATGTTTTTAGTGAGTGACACATTTTGAACTAAAATATCAATTTTGAACTCATAATAGGTATTTGAAGTCATATCTAGCCACATTTTGTATTGTATTGATATCTGTCTAATTCATACACATTAATAACTACTTATGGATATTATTTGTTATGTTTAAAATAATTTAAAATAGTATGCTCATTTTTTCATTATGTATGTTGTATTTTATACAAAAATTAATGTCAATTTACATTAAAAGAAGCGCATGGAGTCATATCGGTCACACTAAGTGTCATATCGGGGGGGGGGGAATCAGATTCTAATATATCCAAAATAAAGTAGTGATAATTTTACATGTATTAAAAGAATCTGTTTGTTTTTTCTCATTTTTCCTTAGGTTACTTGTCTTTTTTTAATAAAATGGTATTTTAAACTTGAGTGACATACATTTAGTCATACCTGTCACATCATGTGTTCGTTTGAGATAAGACTAATTCTAATATGTCACACATTAATAAAAAATATTTATGATAAATTATCGAGACAACCAGAGTTTGTTTTCTCCATTTTTAATAATAGACACGTTTTGAACAAAAATTTCAATTTTAAACTGATAAGGGGAGCATTGTGTCCTATTAGACACAATGTGTATTAGATTGAGGTTTTATTGATTTCTAAACATCACAAATGACTTATGAATAACATTACTAAAGTATAAAAAATTAAAAATTTGTTTTCATGGATTTTAGTATATCAATTTTCTTTTAAAAGATTATAATTCCAACTTTAAATAAAAGGATGAAATTAGAGTCATACCTATCCCACTATGTATCAGATTAAGGTGATGTTGTTTTCTACACATCCAAAAGTCTAATAAAAAACTATAAATTTTAATTTTAACATGATTACCATTGGATATATTTATCTAAAAATACATATAGCATATTTATCATAGCACTATAGTGTTGGAAGTTCAACAACAAATCAAATGTAAATTGTGGTAACATTGGATGAAATGAGCTTGTTATCTCTTTTTTGGCATGTTGAAAACAGAAGAAAGAAAAATATTTCTTCCCAAATGAACTATTAAAAAATAATTATATATTTTATAAGATAAATAGAGAAATTATCTTAAAAATAGTATATAAAATAATAAAAAAAATTAAGTAATTAGTGTGAATTTAACACTTCATGATGGTTTTATAATTTATTAACCCATTTCCATGAAGTAATTAACATATTTGTATTCCCTATATCCAATATCTCATGAGAATAGTATTTTTATAACAAACCATCCCAAATCAAACTAAAGAATTTAGTAGTACAAGAAAACTATTATTATGTGTTTAATACAATAAATAACTAAATTAAACACAAATAGGAAATAATAAATTAATTATATGTATACTGATTTTACTATGAAAACATTGATATTTTTTATTTGTTTGAGTAGAGGAAGTGTAGTTTTTATTCATAAAAAGGTATTGGACGGAAGATCAAGTAATGTGAAAACTCCAACACTACATGGGAGAAAATTATTTGAGGAAGAAGATGTTTTTGGATGATTTTGGGCACAAAGGAAAGAAGTTTGGATAGAAATACATGAAAAACCAACATTAAAAATAGGAATTCTAGAAAGATATGAAAATAAAATAAACAAATAATAGATAAGGAATTATAATAAAATTAACATTCATATAGTTGATAAAATTACAATGAAATTAATTAAATAAGAAGTTGGAATTCACCATCTCATTATAGTTGTTTAAATTTATAACCCATTTTTTACTGTAATTTTCTATGTTATATCCCAAAATTATAATATCTCATGAGAATGGTAATATTCAAACAATGCACCTCAAGTAGAAAAAAATATTTCAAATTTATAAGAAAACAATTCTTACGTGCATAGTAATAAAAAAAATTAAACATAAATATTATAAAATACAATATTTTTATGGACAATAATTTTACTTTTCAAAACTCAATATTTTCTATGTGATTGATAAGAGTGTGTTTAATTTCATTTCTTACGATTCATGTGAAGTTTAATTAATGTAAAATGATAAATTACAACATTGTAGTGGTAAAATGTTATTTGTGGAGAATAATATTATGGATGTTTTGGTACAAAATTCATGAAAGATGGACATAAATATTCAAAAATAAATGAATTTTGTAATGAATAATGAAAATTAAATCATTATTTAATATATTTTTTAACTAAAGATATTATATCCTAGAAGTACCTTTATATATTCAAAAATATTTTCAATCATTATAGTCTATTCTTCCATGGGATTGGTAAAATCATCATGGGTAGAAGATATTTTCTTCATGAGTAGTGAAATAATTAATTTAGATTATGTTATTGTAGTAGATAATAAATAATATTATGAGAAAAAATATTATATTCTAAATCACATATACATTCTCATTGAAAAATCATTATTTTATTAATGGTTTTATGGATTTTGATCCTCTATTGAGAATCCAAATTTTATCATTATGGTTATGTCTAACATATCATACATTTTCTACATTGGGGATGACATGAATTGGTTGTGATATCAGAATTAAAGGGACATCAATAATTGAATTTTTATCATACCAAATATTTTTCTTAGTCTCTTTGAAGAAAATTGATGAATTATTATTTACTCGATCTATGAAAAAAATAATTACGGTACGTATGATTAAATTATGACCGGCTCATTGTTTTCCCCTTCCACAATGAAATTAACCATTACAAAGATAATTTTATCAATATTCACTACAGTCTTACTATTATCCCATTTGAAACAGAAAACTAAAACATGAAATGTTTTATAATCAAACAAATATATCTTTATTTCATCATACTGTGTTAATCATGTTATTATGTATAGAACCAATAACCATTGATTAGAAACCCAGTGTATGATATATCAATTTTATTTGGTCCCCTAACTAGCCATAAAAGTTTCTCTGTAATTTAATTTATATTTTCTGATAAATCCTTCTATATAATATCATGTATCAATCAAATAAATTTTTTATTGTGTATATTTGATATACATCATTCATACCTTAATAGATTCAAATCAATAATAAATTTTTCATGGGATTCAATTTATGGATCATCATCTTCACTATTATATAAAATATAAAGGTTCTCATTCCCCTACTCTATGAAGGTAATTGTACCAACATCTATTTAGAAAATCCCTTCACTCATATATTGTATACTATGAATTAACTTTTGGAGACTGATCCAATCAATTTATGGAAGGTAATTAGTACAGAATTTAATATCTTCTGCAAACATATATCATCCTTCAATAAAAATTTCTATCCAACATTAATTCTTGAAATAACATTTC
Organism: Viscum album; assembly: GCA_963277665.1. Taxonomy (NCBI): domain Eukaryota; kingdom Viridiplantae; phylum Streptophyta; class Magnoliopsida; order Santalales; family Viscaceae; genus Viscum; species Viscum album. The sequence continues at coordinate 561,667,408 of OY728138.1, forward strand.
AAAATATTTATATAATGTTCAATGAGGTACATCAATCAGTAATGAACACAACCACATAGTAGAACCTATCTTTCCAAGTGAACCATCAGGTGTATTTTTATGTCAAATAATCATAGTGGGAATGACGTTTCTAATTGACATAATATGATATCAACCTCTTTATTAATGATTATAAACCTCACTAGTTCTATAACATTAATTAATATAGCTTGGAAAAATCTCTTATTCATTTATTTTGTTCATTTTTAGGCAGAATTAAACAAAAAAACATGCAACAAATCCTATATCAAAACGTTACAATCATATGATATTAGTCCATGTAACATGAAATAAATAATTGACATTAAATTATTTATATTTTATTAATACCCCTCTATAACATTTAAGATATTAAAATACAAAAAAAAAGAAAATTGTCATGTCTGGAAGTAGTATAAAATGATGGAGGAAGAAAAGTCCTCCATTATCATTTCATTAATTCCAACTCTTCCATTATCCCCATGTCAATGATATACAACCTAGACTTGAAGATATAATTCATTTTTTGGGAAATTTATTATTCTTCTAGTGACACTATCAAATATAATTTACTCTTAAATTCAAGATTTTAATAAAAATTTCGACACCCAAAAAATTCTAATAAATTAATTTTAATAAAATGGATATGTTTTTCCAACTATGATTCATATGATTGTTAAAAATGGTTTAAAAAAAGTAGTTATGATGTTTTTTTATCAAATAAGTGATCACCTACGTGTATATTTGTTATTATAACCTATTCGATATTCTCATCGAATAATGTCATCTAGGATTACAATCTCTATCATCAAGGGAAAAATATATAATTTCTTGAATACAAATACTTCATGGAATGTTTCAACTAATATGAGTATGGTCATTCGTCACATGTGAGACACCCCCATATTTATTTTATGTTATAGCTTGATAAATTTACATATACATGGAATTCATTTTTCATCCCCTACAACATGGCCATTATTCAGTATTATTCACTTCTATGAGCTTCACACATTATAACTCATGTATCCCGTATTAGTTTCTAATCATTGATCAATGGAGCCAAACATGAATAAATATCATTACTAGATTACTTTGGTCTCGATATATGCATATGGAACATAATGTATTTTCTCTTAATGCATAAGTGTGCTGGAAAGTTATAATTTACCAACACGATAGGCCATGTTATATAATTACTACATTTTACAGAAAGGGCATTAATTCAATAATTATATAGGAAAAAATGTCATCTCATTTCCTAATTAAGGATACATGTAAAAAAATTTATTACACTAAGATGAATCTACTAGAAGATGAAGGTTCCCATATTTAATTTAAATATTTTTATTCCATGTCAATCTTCATCCTTTTTCATAACATCCATATATTCTTATTAACAATGTAATTATAGGAATGTACGATAAAAATATCTAATGACATCATTAATTTTTCTTTTATCAATCCATGCCAAGCTTAAGGAATTTTACATGTGATTCAATTTCCTTGAGTAACAATATGGATTCATATAGAAAATAGTTTTTTCTAAATATCATGCGCATCAAATAAATATTTTGTTTAGAATTATATGTTTGACATGGTAGTTCATTTTATTATGGTGGTATATCATTAAAGAGACCATGAATATTTTTAAATATGGTGTCGCTCCATCTTCTATCATATTTAATATTTTTTAACTTCAATAATGAGGAAAATGTTGTGTATTTAGTAAAAATGGTATGAAATGGTCTGTTATCATTTATATTTATCAATTAAAGAAGCATTGGACTATCAAGAAGGTAATATTTAATTTCCATTTTCATTTATTCCATATTATCTCCATTATCATTTACACTTGTATTTGTATCAATTAGTCCATAAACCATTGTATAATCTCAATCAATGTGCATGTTCACCTTTTACCAAATATTAGTCCAAAAATTGTAGTTATAGTCTATTCTATCACAAATAGAATGTTCTTAAAACTCTTTAAAACTAATAATTCTTGAATAATAACAAAAAAACAGAAAAAGTATTTAATAAGGGTCGTATCTATGATCTATTTCAGACATGATGAACTTTTTTACTTCATATTCATGATTTTTTGTCAAAATATTATACTGTATATATTATTTATTCATATCCATCCAATTGGATTCATAAATTACTAATTTTTTAGAATCAGTAAATAAATATATATTATATATGCATTATAAATTGTGATATTTAATATAATTATAATAAGGCGATGCCAACATTTGATTGTTTCAATGAATTTTAGTATTAATTGAAGAAAATGGGTAATTGAATTAAAAAGAATAATTATACACTATGGTTTGTGTTATCCATTAAATTCATCCAACGGTTACAAGTGTAGAAAACATTCATCATTATCATCTCATCTCTTGAATAGTTATCATTTCATTTTGTTATTTGACACTCATCATACATATATTGTAGACATGATCCCATGATTGTTGAATTACACTCTTTAGTAGTCATCCATGGGATAACTACTAAACAAAGTTGGTCAAGCATTATAAAAGATATAGGGGATGAGACCTAAGAAAAAAACTCTACAATATCTATTTAGAAAATAAAGCTAAGGAGGATAATAGTTTTACACCATTATGTTCTCTAAAATGGGTAATGCCTCCCATTTATAAAAATTACACCATTGGAACTAGTTATAAACACATAGACTATTGAAGGTGATATTTTATGGTCATACATGTTATTTTATGTGATTTAAGGGGTTTCAGTAGAGAAATTTCATGATATATGAATACCTGGGGACTCTATTTGTTTGGTATAATGAGTACATGGAGAAAAGAAATGATTTATATCTAAAATAAAATATAATGATATAATTCAAAAGTGTAGATTTTGATATAATCAATTTTCCAAAATGAAAAGGGGTCTTCAGGAACATCATTGTGCCAGGTTAATTTTTTTTCCATTACGACATTGTGATCAAATTCATTATACAAAAAAATTACTTCACTAAAGCCATTTGTAATACTATAATTCATGGATGAGAAATATTACAAGCAGCTAATCCATGTGGAAGTGGTTTTGTAGGATAAATTATGTTTTCCTTTATAATCACTTGAACAACTATGGTAGAGTCTCTTTTATGCTATAGATTAGACCATCCTTGTTTTTGTTCTCGCTCAATGGCATTGATGATCCCGAGCATTTCAGCATACAGATATGGGGTGAACCTATAAGGGGAATAAAGAGAACCCATTGAATTTTCTATGTAGTATGTGATGATATCACCATACCCATAGGGACATAGTATACCATTTTAATAAATATTCAAGTTACATTTTAACTAATTATGAAATAAATGGGTCTATAAGTCTTCATTGTTTCTATGAGGAAGATGATAATTACCGAGAATTCAAAATAATTTTTTGGGAAAAAGTAATGTAAATAGTTATAAAAGTGACCATTTTGGGGGTATTCTTCCACCATTAATTTTACCTATGATGTGTGTTAGAGATGACTATACGCAGAATGGTATAAAAAAATAATGAGTTAATTATAAATTCTCTAGATTATATGTTGAGTTTCCAGGAATGCTGTATGAAGTAGATTCTATAGCTTCATCGATAACTACACATGCTGGCAGGATACTTAGTGTTCTGTGAATGAGCTATAATATTGGATAAAACAAGAAACAATTCAGTTAATGCACTCCATAGGGTAGTATCCTTAACACTACTTAGAAAATGATGGTCTAGGTACTCCCATTACTGATTATATATGATCAATTTTGATGAAAATAATAACTCTCAAAATTTAACTTACATATTCAGTGGGATGTTTATAGTGAAATATTCTCCAGGAAAATATGAATCGGGATAGTATAATCCAAATATTTTTTTGTATTTTCCTCTATATGTTGGTCTTTTGAATATTTTATATTAATTTAAAGGTTATTGAGTATATAATTTCATTGTAAAAATTCTCTAAAGTAATTATCTCATATCCACCAATGAAATTTTATTGAAAAACATTTTCATTAAAATTAAAAGGAAGGGTATCAATAGGATTATTCAGTTTCTAATTAATTGTGAAATTGGTGTCCAATGATTTTCCTTATGAAATAGGCTCGCATATGAGAGGGCTACCAGTCGAATTTTATTGGCAGAAATTGTGGGAGGAGTTATTGGAAACAATTCAAAGAGATCCAGTCAAGATTGGGTACAATAAATTCTTCAATGAATTACATGTGTAGGATTCCACATAATTTACATTTACTGCCTTATGATTTCCATGTAATCTTTCACTAATTAATCTAAGGGAATCATATTTATTAGTAATGTGTCTCCCCATATAACTATCATGTAAATCACGATTGATTTTTTGGAGATTCATTATTCTTATACCTTTATGGTCAAATGGTTGATAGAATTTGTTCAAGGGAATATTGGAAGTTTACCTTTGGATAATTAATCAACTTTATATTAACTTTTTTATAAATGTGCTTATACAATTCCTGAGAGAAGATTCAAATTTTTATACTATAAAATAGTTGTTGAATTTTGAGATAATTGCAACTTTTATAATAATAATTCATCCTACAATTGAAATAATTTTTCCTTTCCATGAAAAGAAATGATTTCTTATTTTACACAAAATATGGGAGGAGTGTAGGTCGAATGGTATTCCCCATAATATAGGGACACCGATATATAAATATATATATGTAAGATTTATTTCTCTAGTACCTAACTTATTGTTGATCCGGACCCTTCTTGATACCAATATTTAATTACCAATGTAATAGAAATTGGTGTTCCATCAAATTTCCAAAAACAATATATTTTCATCATGAGGGAGAGCATTATCAATGTTCATAATGTTTATATTAAGCCTGTTGATTAAAATAATAATTTCATCATCATATAAGATATGGGTTGGGGTAGAAAGAGTTGTACCTACCTTGATAGGAGTAATTATGTCCTACATCACTATTCAAAATACGATCCTACTCAAATTGTCTTTAGCCATTTTCGAATATATTAATGGGGATATCCTTTTTTGACACCTCTTCAGTATGATAAATATCCTTAAGATCACTGATTTATTAGAATTGATATATGGGATGATATTAGGAGTAATTTAACCAAATTAAAAAGGTTTCATTGATCCCAAACCTGGTTAAGACTTCATAGATGAAGCACAATTCTATAGTTTCAATGGATTATTTTGACATCTAATTTAATAGAAACGGTTTCTCCTCTAGTGGGATTCCTAAAGAGATTAATAATTAAGAAGCATTGATAAGAAAATACAGTATGTTCCTACCTTTGATGAAGACAAATTTATTTAGAGACACAATACTATTGGAAATTCCATCCAATATTTCTTCTATAAATTTCCCAATAATTTTATAAATTGTATTTACAAGATAAATAGTCTTGAAAAGATTTAACTCAATTGGATTATCAAGATTCGGAATGAGGGTATGGAATTTATTAATTTTTCCACAAGTATGCTAGACCCCTTTGGGAAAATGATTAACCCATCTATAGATGTCATTGTGTACTATACCCCATTAATTTGGAAAAAAATTATACCATACGGGTGAGAAAAAGTTAGAGAGTTTAGACCAAAGAAAATGTTTTTTATCTAAAATGTACGATAAATTAATGATATGTTGGAATATTATTATTCAGTGGCAATATTTGGTATGATATCTTCCAAGGATTTATTTGGGGGGGTTGGGGGCATAAAATATATCTATATAATATGACACAACAAGTTCTTCCATGTCATATATTTTTTAAATTAATTTTACATTATCACTGTTAATTTATAATGTAATATTAACTTTAATCACCCTTTATAGAGAGTTATGAACATAGGTTTCATGTCAACACCCTTAATCAATTTTATTTTGAAATATTCCCTCTCAATAATTTCCTTTAGATTAAGTAGAACATTAAGTTCAATTGTTTCCTTATTTTCTTACTCATGACTAGCAGCAAAATCATTCCTAGTGTAACACACTTGAATAAAATAGAGTAATAAATCAATAAGGGGTATATATTATTCAATGTGTGTGAACAAATTATTATTCAATGTTTTTATATTTTTCTTGATGATTTTTAGATTTAAGTCACAAGAGAGAGAATCATCTCTAAAGTTAATGGAGTTCCATATTTCATTTAAAATAGGTCTACCCCATGGGTTTGAAGTCCAAGAAATGTTAAATACAAATGGAAAAGGTCTCTTTTCCACTATATAAATAAAATTTTCTAAGATGGTATGGTGATTATATTTGAGTTTTTAAAGGGTGAAGCATGATATGAAGGATCGGATATTGAGGGATTCGTAATTGAAAAACCCTATATCTAATTTTATAGAAACAACAGATGAAGGCACATTTATTTTCAATGTATTGTTTTTTCTACAAGGTTTATTTTATTTAGTGAACTATCTTCAATACATTATCTATAACCAATACATGTCGACCCAAAATTATTAATACATAAAAATAGTTTTTAATAATTATTCCATCATATATAGAATTAGATAACCCCCACACGAGTTTTTTTAGACTAATTATGTAACAACCTAATATTAATTATATTTAATATTAATGGTATATAAAATATTAGTATATATCTCAAAATAATAATTTAATTTTCAAATAAAAATCGAAAAGGAATGTAAAAAATTAATTTTAGGAATAGAGTATATTAATAATGATAATGATTTTAAACATCTCAGAATTGTATGTTGAGAAATTGATTCAAGAATTATTTCTAGATAGGTTGAAAGAAAAGAATTATTTACATGTTGCCTAAGAGTGACGTTTATAATGAAATTTTATTTTTAATTGATATTATGTGTTCTATGGTAATTTTGTTCACATAGTATAAAGTTTTAGTCATAATAAAAAAATAGTAATTAATGAAGATATAGAGGATTTAAGTAAAAGGGATGATGACCCACTCTTAAATAATGGTTTGAAAGAGTGAATAAAATTCATTAAAAAAATTGGGCAATGTATTTCAACTATTGAATGAACTCTATTGAACATGTGGAATTTAAAAAGTTATATGAAGGAATTTCAATATTTTATAAAAACATATATGAATGTGAAGAATGAATTTAAAATGTATTATACGAAAATTAAAGAATTTTAAGGTGAATTTATTTTTGTTGTCATGATCTGGTATTTACAAATGTGAAATCTGTTAATATTATATATTGTTATTTCATCTCACATGAATGGTAAAAAGATTTAATTAAACATTTTTCAAAAGTTCAAAGGGTGATTATTATTTTAGAAATTGTGGATCAGTTATGAAATTTTTTTTGTTTAAAATATGTTGGAAATAAAAATAAATGTTAAATAATGGTCTTTTTCAGATCAATTAATTTAAATTATATATATTTTTTATTAGATGTGTGATGATGTAAATGATGTTACTTTAATGTAGTATTAATTACTGGGTTTCCATTTTAATGATTTCTATAAATGTAAAAAGGTATAGAAAACTAGCAAGAACCATATTATAATTTGGGGTTGACAAAAGATTATAATGATTGTGTTTTAATGGGGAAATTTATTTATGGTAGTGGAAACATGATCATGTTAGCTGAAAAGACATTTTAAAACAAATTTAAAATGGTTTTTTGGGTGTTTATACTGACAAGAAAAAATTGATCGATATTTTTTAATAGTTATAATTGGGATATTGTTAATAACTAAAAAAATAATTTGTAGATTTAAATGAAAAAACCCTTGGAGTTAGTTCATTATGATATATATGCACTCTCATTGTATAAATCAATTTATTGTGATATTTATTTAATTTCACCCATTTATAATTATACTCGTATTATGTCTATTATGTTTTAATCAAGTATATATATAAAACTATCTAAAATAATTTATTAAGAAAAAGTATATAGTAAGGGATTCATTATTTGGTAGGGTAGTCCATATTTGATTAAGGGGGTTGAGTATATGAAACACATATTTGGGTGGTCAAAAATAATATTGATATTCCATATTAGTACATGATAGGTGACGAACATGGTTATTCCATTAATGATTATATTTTGGATCAGTCACTATTATTACAAAATTATTTTATTTACGGTATTATATATAAATTCATCCAAATCCATTTTTTGTTATTGTCATAATCTTTTTCTATATTGGCTGGTAACCACACAATTTCATGCCAAAACAGACAACAAAATGTCCAGAAAAATTAATGTTCCAAATTCCAAATTCAAATTATAAACATGAACCAAAAAATATGAATAATGGTGTTCTAATTAATGGTGGACTATATATAAGGGTCTCACATGCCAATTAGTTACCAGTTTTCAACATGTCCCTTATATGTCATCATCACTAGAATTAGAAAAGCCAGAAGGAACCCATGAATATTGTAACTTGGAGAGAAAAAACTTCCCTAAACATTAATTATCAGAATCAATGATTAATCGTTGTGGAATTTCCATTAAATGTGTTTATTTATATTCTTAATGCATTGTCCCAACACAAGTATCAATCTATAGAAATGATCAATATCATTCACCTAACTAGATTTTACGGTTTATACCTTTAAATGACCTATTGTATTACTATAACATATGAATTAGAACTAGTATTTCTTAATTCCAATGATAGGATGAATTCCCTAATTTACTATAATAACCTGGGATTATATATCCATCATGACAAAAGAATTATTAAATCCCCATTAAAATTTCCAATAGTAACCAGGACATTCCGTATATTTTAACCTATATATATTGTATACAAGATAAATTTGGAAGAGGTGTCCTTTATCAAACTATAGTATGGATTTATTAATAAGCTACAAGGAATAAAGAAAATCCCTTCAAAGGTCAATAAAAACCAATAATAATTAAAACCCCCAAATTATAAATTTAATCTAGAAGGGAAATTGGACATGGATATTGAATAGGAAAATATAATGAACAAAAATATGTAACTATATATAAAAAATGATTAAAACAACATTACAGGAGGAGGAAACCAAATACCAGGGATTGAAGATCTGAATCATCCAAGAGAAAGTAAAGATATTTCCAAAACTAGAGTTTTTTAAATCATTGTATTCATTCGACCCATGAATCATTCAGGACTTGGATTCAAGACTTGCACATATTCAATCCTTGATTTGAGTCTTGATTCGAGATTTGATTCAATGCGGAGGAGCACCAACAATAGAAGAGTTTTGTCAAAATATTAGGATATCGTGACTAGTTCATGACTGGTTAGGTTTTTATAAATATATTGAGATTCTATTATCAACATTTCCAATAAATATCAGATAAATATCCCTTTTATCAGTGCTAAATTAATAATAACTTATACAATCCATCTTTATCAGTGCTAAATAATCTCTCACAAAATCCATCATTATTAATAAAAATATTTTTTTGCCGATAAAAGGAGTCATTACCAATCCTAATACATCATCATTGATAAAGGATATATTAATAATATATGATTTTTTTGAAATATTTATATAATTATAGATATTTTATAAATATATATAATTGTTTATATTGTAAATATTTTCATTATTGAAATATTATTATTAAAATTTTATAATTATTTGAATATATATAATTATTTATTTTTAAATAAATAAATATTCTTTAAAAGATATTATTTATATATTTATATATTGCATCATTATATATTTTTATAATATTATATATACATATATAAAACATACTCATCATTTAAATATATTTATTATAATTTTATAATTACTAAAATATATAAAATTATTTATTTATAATTAGAAAAATACTTTCCAAAAAATATTTGTTATTTATTTATATTTATAAAAATATACATGTATAAATATAGTAAATAAAAATTTATAAATATATTTATTTATAAATATCTATTTACAAATATATTTTTAACATTATTAAAGAATACTTATTTTTATTTTTATACATGTTAAGAAAGAGTGGAATTGATTTATTTAAATTGATTACACTTTAACAATATTTAAAAATTGGAAACATTTTGTTAATTAAATATAATTTTTTTTTATAAAATGGATATATATTGAAAGAAATAAAAATAAATATTGAAAATATGAAAACAAGGTAAATAAATATATATAAATAATTAATAAAAATTGATTAAATTCTATAAAAAATAAAAATAAATACTAAAAATGAATTTATACATAGATGTAATAAAATTAAAAATAAATAAATGAAATTTACCGATTAAACACGTGATATATTAAATGTATCATGTCATAATAAATTCCTAATATGAATAATAAAATATGAAATAATTATATTCATAATAAGTGTATGTGTATCTATATAAGATTTAATTAATTACAAACATAACTGTGTGTCTTTATTATATATAAAAATGTATTAATTGTGTATACACATGTTTATTAAATAAATATAACACATAATAGATATATATTAATGAAAAAAATAAAACGACCTTCAGTTCAATCTATTACTCGATGCAATAAGATAGTGTTTTTGAGTTATATTACTTTTTAATTATAAATCATTCTTCACTAAATATATGACACAATTAATGTCAATAATAAATATAAATTATTATATAAATCATATTTATGTACATTCATATATATCTAAATATATTTATTATATAATATATATTAAAATTATCAATAATTTTTTTATTAATAACATGTTTAATATTTTTCTTCATTAAAATTTTTTCCATTTTATTCTATTAAATTTTTTTACATATATATTTATTAAATATATAATATTTGTTATCAATTACAATTTATATAGAGTATATTCAATTTATTCATTATTATCAAATTTATATAATTAATACAATTGTTAATATATATATTTAATAAACACTTTACTGATTTTTATTTATTTAATTATTTATATTTATTCAGGATATTTATTATTGCTAAAAAATCTGTGAAGGAGGATCCCTTTATCATCACTAGAAATAATGCATTGATAAAGGGTACCCATTATCAGTGAAAAAAATTAAGCACTGATAAAGGGTACCTTTTATCCATATTATTTCATGGAATTGATAAATGTTACCCATTTTGAGCCCTAGAAATTTTCTAATAATGTTTATATGATATTACTAACACAAAAATACAATGATAAAAGGTACCCTTTATCAGAACATGTTTTAAAAATATAAAGTGATCATTTATCAGTGCTTTTTTCTATAATTGATAAAGGATAACGCTGCTAAATAGTTATTTTCTAATACGATTATGTGATACTTATAAAAACCATACAAGTTCTAGAATGATGTTCAAGTTATGACTGATGTTCTAACACACACCAGATGATATCCTAACCACATATCATTCATTTAAAACACCCCCTCTCCTCAATGCTGATCAAAGTGTTCATCAATTTGATGTAGAGGATAATGGTTATTTATAAATGATGTTTGAACCATGGGTAATCAAAATAAATCATAAGGGTACCATCTACCTTATTGAAATAAATTATATGTGAATCCCAAGGGGAAGTTATGGGGCATATAAAACTTTTCTCTTTTAGGTTGGAGGCATATTTCTTGATTTCCAAATGGTCCATAGGTGACATGCTACAAGGAGGTTTGGTCACTAGTGCAACTCTAAGAACTAGTTTAATAGTGATTTCTATATATCTAATATGTGTTTACATATAAAAATCATTTTTTATGACATCCATGCAACAATCCACCACATGAGGGAAAACCGTAATTTGTAACCATTGATCATCTAAGAATGTATTCTCAATATTTTATATCACTTTTCCAAACACATGATCCTAATGTATAGTTCAAGATTAACAGACATCCCATTTTAGCTTATAGATGTCTATCACCCTCTGTTGATGTAAACATCTACATCTGCTGATTGAAAATGAATATATATAGATAAAGAATGAACCATTCCATCACGATAAAAATTGAAGCCTTTTCATGTCATGAATTGAAATATTCTATATGAATATATATATATATATCATCTGACGAATCCTTACATTGTAAAACACTCTCTGATTGGATAACCAAAGGTATAGTGAGTGTCATATTGTAATAAATATACTCATTATTAAGTCCTAGACTCTCAATAATTTCGATAGATATAAAATAATGTGATGAACGAATGTCAAATAATGCAGACACTAAAGTAGATACTACAAGAATAGTTCCTCGAGCAGTATAAGTTACGGTGTACTAATCCCCCTATGTAGGATGCACTTTAGTTAAATAGCCTATACCCTAGACCAAAGTCACAACCTGACAACCCAAAGTAGGCACGCTCAGCAAACACTATATGTCCAAAGTTTTATTCTCTCTACCTAGACCACCACATTTTCTGGAGTGGTCGGAGGTGTTACATCAACCATCCAGGTGAGATACTATTAGACCCTATCTTGAATGTGTGTTTGGTGTAGATCCTCTATTTCGTGTAAGTAATTGAAATGTCAGGTATAAGAAATATATATTCAAATTTTTATTATAGACTTTGCATTAAACTAGGTCTCACGCACACTAGGGTTTCATATTCCCTAGTTTCCTACACTGGTGATAGATAAGAAATATCTTAATATGAGCTATCTGACGACTGTTGCTGCCCCAAGCATCCTAGAAACACCACATTCACCCAATAAATGAATAATAGTAGGTCCTTGATCAGAAATAACTTCATCCCCACCATCATCATCCCAAAAATCCTGATATTTAATGAGGGTATAGTTCACATTCATAGAAATAGTAGTCAATCAGAAAACATTTATATATGAAAAGATAGTGTAAAATATACCATCTTTTAATCTCCTCATAGTCATGAACCCATCACTCCCTATTGTTGGGGATAATCACATTAACTTTGGGAAAAGGGTAGAATATTCCAACATAAGAATGGATACCTATTGTATGTTCATGAATTTTCTAGCCATACCAACTATAAAAGATTTTGGAATGAAGTAGACACTGTATACTATCTATAAATATATCCAAATGATTCCTCTATGGAAATATTCTAGTATAATGAAATCGCACCATCAGTTTTAAAAACAATGTAACACATAAGCAGTTACCTTTACGATCTATTTTGAAGACCTCTCAAAATGCTTGATGATATAAACCATGTCATGTATCAATGAACATGAAACCTATGGTCTATCATCCTCTAAAAATGATAGATGATTCTGCTACTAGAATTCCCATGTTAACTCTTTTTTAATTAAGTCAAGTTGAGAAAATTATTTTATAAACTAAATATTACACAGAAATCCTTCTTAAAGCTGGGAATTGGTTCCCATATGAAGATCAGTAGGTTGACCAATATGTGGAACTATATATTGACTCACTAGTGTCTAAGGCCCCACCACCTTTGAGAGAATGGTTTTCAATACCTTCATGTCATACGACACGAGGCCTTCATGGTGTAATGGTTTTATAATTCTAATTGAACACCTTATAAAAGGATTTAAGATTTTAAAGATTTATAGATAGATAATAGTACAGGTACATAGTCTTCCTATAAAAATTTCCACATCTCTCATCCTACTCGAAGATCTTGGTTTAAATTATCACGGAAAAATGGAACAGGTTGTGAAAGAAAAAAGGGACACCCCCAACAACCCAATACTATGTATGGGTTTGGATATAGGTGATGTATCAAACTATACGGCTCTAGTATATAGAGTGTAAATAGAAATTTATAAAGGACAAAGTCCTTTACATTTCAATTGGAATTCACATTTATCGATAACCATTTTTATTATTATGTTTTAATTTCCTTTTAGTACATAGTATTATATATATATAATATTGTCCATAACTAGTTGTTCCATAACCCACAAAATGGTAAAATTGGATAACTATGGTGGTATCACCAATTTATGTAGGAAATCGCCATTTAGGTTGATGTTGGCACATTAATTATTCCAATTAAATTATCCCTGATGAAATTATATCACCTTTCAGAACATAAAAATGAAGGTACTTAAACTATATCCAATAGGCAATGCATATAGAAAGTAGATATGGCATGGAAAAATACATTGCTTATTTTTCATAATGTTCATATAATGATTCATTATATTATAACCTCATGTCATGATATGATACGAAATTAAATATGTAATCAAAATGATAACATCATAAATATTAATATAATAATTCATGTGTGTCACCCAACTATGAAATCATACTGATTATAATAGGAAAAATTCAATAATAGTGATATCCCAACCAATGTAATTTGAGTTTCCTCTATACATGGGTAAACTAATCCCATGAATATTATCAATAAAAATTTCAATTACATTAGAGTCTTGTGTATAATAACCAAACAATATGAAAAAATAGATATAAGGTTCTATGATACCACATTATAATATCCCGACCTAGGATCTACTCAACGGGTTCCAAAATCCAGTTGTTCATAAGGCCTTTAGTGCGCCTCCCCAAAATCTAGAGGATGTCGACTAGTAGTTAGGGTCTATAGTGGTAAAGTGAGGAGGTAATACCATCACATCTGAGTTTGATAACATATAAGATAAATACATAGGAAATAACATTTGCATAATGACATAAAATTGGAAATATATAAAATAAATAAGAAGGTAAAGTATAACCCTCGAATATACTATACTAGTATTCCAAATCCTAGAGGCTGAGTCATATAAAATGATGTCATTTCAGGATGATACTAAAATGGAAAGTAGGGTACATTATTATAAAACATTATATTAAAAAAATATGAATCCACTAGTATCGCGAGCACGCACTCAGTCCTCTACTCCCGAAAACCATGCTATAAGAAAAACAGATCCAAAATCTATAAAAGAGAAATTTCTATTATTTATACAAGTATTAATGATTTCTACTCGAGTACTAAAGGAGACCTTATTTGGTTGTGAGAGAAACTTAGTTCTACACCACTAATGGTTTCAATAAATAATACATATAGTGTACATTTTATATCATTATGTGGTATAAATATTAAGAATGAAAGATACTAAATAATAAATTCCATTTGTCTCATGTTCCTACATAACATCTCGAATGCTTCACCACATTTGGCATAGGATGGAATGATCATGATCAGTAACCATATATATAGTGAATATTAAATATAAATATATAATATGAATACATGTATATTCAAAAATTATGTGAGTATATTTTGATCCCTATACATGGATACTGGGATACATCTAGACCATATGTGTAACATAGGATTCCATAACTAGTCTAACAAGCTAATTTATTTACTAGAGATATAAGCTCATAACCTCATATGAATGCAATACATCTATCCCATCAATCAGAATGGTGAGGTTGACTATTCATGTCTAACATCGGATGAATTGGAATATTGAGCTTCATGTCCTTCATCCATATCCGAGTATAACGGTGTTAGACATCACTCCCAACACACAAATTAAGTGAAAATTAAAATAAACATGATGGGTCGCCTCTAAATAGTTATAATCACTTGTCGAAATTTATCCAAGGTTGTCACAATTATATTAAACATGTAATCGTGAATATCAACCAATTGGGGTGACCATGAAATTAATTTTCATTTATTTAAATTAATACAGTTGATTATCAAGTCATGTAAATTCAATTTAATGGTCAATACAAATATTTTAAATGTTAATTGTTTCACTAGATAATTATGTAAAATATGGAAATTTTGTTTCCAATTAAATTTGAACAAAGAAAATGTTTGATCATTCAAACAATTACATAAAAATAGTGAATGTCATTTGGCACATAGAAATGTTTGTAAATCCATGAGGTTGAAACCCCCTAATAAATTAAGATGGTTTATGGGAGTAACTAAATAAGGCGTAATTATTAAAAGTGTTCTAACACATTTTCGGCACAATAGGAAAAGGTCTGGAACAAGATACCATAGTGAAATACTATAAAAAATATGTAAAATTTTGGAATTTATTACTTGACCACTTATATTAGGTCCATAAATGACCGATAGTCCATTTTTTGGCCAACTATTCGAATAAAAATGATGTAAATGTCCTAAATTGAAAATTACCCATTAAAAAGGTATAATGTTATCATAGAAACATAAGAAATGAGATAATAATATAATATATAATAGGAGGAAATTGAATGAAGGATCATACCATTGCATATCTAATTCTCTTAATGGAATTAAATTTGGAGTTCTGATCAAGGATTTATCAAAGAACTTAGAAGAGGAGGAGGAATATAGAATAGAAGATGAAAATGATATTTTTAGCAGGAAATTAATAGAGTTAGAGGTATTTGGGTTAAAAACTTTTTTATGGGTAGTTTGCTAAAATCACTTAAAGAAATGGGGTTGTAGGGTTTTTCCACATGGTTTTCAAAACCATGCACCAACCATGTGCACACCTCTATCCATGAACCCCAATCGTATTGGTTAATTGCACAGTTTTCATAACCTTGTGCATGATATGTGAAAATATTATATTAAAACCCTATGTAATCCCACATAATAGAGTTCCTCGACTTCCATGGTTTTTTAAAAACCATGCATCCACTCTTGTGCAACCAGTTCACTGCATGGTTATGTCACACAGTTAGCACTTGTCCTGAAGTATCCATGTGACCATCAATATTTTAACGATTTCTAGAAATCCAATCTCTAATAAATCCCTAGATTCTCTCCAATCCTTCCATAGGACATTGGGATATTGCCATGATAAGGAGAAATATTTGAACCAAAAAACAAACAAAGCGTAATTATTTTAAAATTCAGGACAGTAAAATTTATGATATACATCAATGCATCAAATAAGGTATTTGGACATTTCCTCATGAATAATTAAATAATGATTTCTTATTGATCATATAAATTAATGGTCCAGGACAAATATTTTCCTCAAATAATATTTAAAGATATCAATGTTAGTGTATTCATTAAATATATTGAGCATTACCTTTTTGGTGAAAAGTTTGAAATATATACTGATCACAATAGTGTAATGTATATACTCAAATAGATTAAATTGATCATGAATAAATGGATATGGTTGGAGATGATATGGATAACTATTTATTAATAAATTACCACTCAGAGAAGTAAAATGTATTTTATTATACTTTAAGTGGAAATGGATGTGTTATTTTATTCATAATGATGATTTAAAAAGACTTTATAATCATGTATTTTCAATGGAAGGACCCAAGAATCATTAGGGAAATAGATAAATATGATCACACCAAAAAAAAATATGCAAACATCCATCCCTAGGAAGATCAAGGAGGTATATAAGATTGATATGGATCTACAAAATAATGAATAAAATAATGTAGAGTTCAACCTTGATAGAAATAGAATTATGATATTTGAAAACCAAATATTATTTTTATCCATTACAGAGATAATGAATGAGCATTAGATGATACAAATAGTTCATGCTTCTATATACACCTAGGGAGAACAATTAGGAATGTACATATTATATATCAGTTTGTGTATAACATAATAAATTTTTATATTATAGATTATATATATCAAGAAATGGTATTCAGAAATGTTATGGATTAAGATCATAAATACTATTGGATGATGAAAAATTTAGCGATCCCAGTATGAGAATATTATAACATCACTGTGGAATTCATGACGTGTCTTCATATTACTTCTAGAATCCATAGTTACATTATATTTATAGTTGATATGCTAACTAATTTGGAACATTTTAGTACTATTTTATAGTATCTATCACTCAGTAGACATGACATGTTATATATAAAATTACTGGTATGGTTGCATGGAGTTATTCTATTTTTTGTACTTAATCATAATCTAAGGCCCACATCTAAGTTCTAAAGACTCCATGAATAACCATTAGATACATAGATTAGCCTTAGTAAAACATGAAATCCTTAAACAAATGATAGACTAGAAAGGGCCATTTAAACCCTAAAAAGATAAGTTATGATCCCACTTAGTGGATTTTAAAGGATGTTTGGATCAACCCCATACCATGGAAGAGTGATCATAAACCTGTTGTTTCCATTTTTTCATTAAAATGAAAACATTTACAGATATATATGTAAATAGGTGTAGAAGTCCAATATGATTAGTTCAATTTTTATTGTGCCATATTATATCAGTATATTTAACTCATGATATGTCATATACAAATCCAAATTTTCAATGACTCATTAATTCTTTAAAAAATTGATAGAAGAACATTTGTGATGTTATTTTATGTAATTTGGGGGAATTATGTTAGGGAAAAGGTATTCATCTAAATATCACCATGGAAGTGGCTTATGAAATTTAGGATGAATTGATAATTTGGTTGTATATTCATTGGACCATATGAAACCCTATATCATACGGGGATGCTAATTTTTCATATTTTAATTATATAAATCATCACCAAAATTCATGATAAGTCACATGTATGATTTTTGAGAAAATTTATACATGATCTAAAACATTTATTAAACTTAAATGTAGTTCCACTTGAAAATGATCACTCTTGTAAGGAATAATCATTAAAAACCCTGGATTATAGAGATATTGTACTAAATAACATTACTATGTAAATGTTTAAATTGATGTGGAAGAATTTTATGTTTTCTGAAAAAACCAGTAAACTTAAATATGTAATGAGAGAAATGTACCCTCATCAATTTTCTCCAATGTTAATAAATTTCAAAGAATAAATTATTCAATGTGTTCAAATGTAACACCCCTCTTTTTTATTAAATAAATTTATATTTGATATCTTCTCATACACAAAACATTAATATATGAATTTTAAGTTCATTTTTATATAATATTATAACACAAAATAAAATATTTCAAGATAAAACTAAATGAAACCTAATTGTAAATATTTTTAAATGAATTGAACTATAGGCAAATAAAAATAATGAAATAATGAAATTCTCTTGATTATGATCTTACATAATGATAATACATCCAATTATGACTATTACAAGAGTAAAACAAAATACAAACATTATAAACATCTTTAAAAATAATTTAGAGAATATGAAGAATTATTTTTGAGATGTATATATGGACATTAAAGGTATTTAATATTATAGTTTAATATATTTTCATTGGATATATGGTCATTTGAAATGTAATTGGTGGATATAAATATAGCCAATAGATATGTTAATGTTTAGTTATTTTTTGTAAAAAATTAAAAATAACGTAATTCAAAAATATTATATAATTATTTACTGAAATAAAAATATAATAATTAATTAAACATCATTATTATAAAAATGTGCATAATTTGATTAAATTTAATTTTATTTACTAACAAATAATTATTTTATGTATGTATTAAACTAAAATAAATGTTTTAATATAATGGAATTATACAATTTAATGTTTTTAATATAAATAATGGGACACAATTAAAATCATTTTAAGATAAAGTTATTTTTCAATGAATTATTTTGATAAGTGTTTTTCATTATTATCTTAATAGATTATTTTTCTAATTCATTATAATAAAATATAATGTATATATTCATAAATAATATATAAAATATATATATCATAATTTATATGAAAATATTTTAATAACACTTAATGTTTAAAAATGTACTTTTTTTATAAAATAGATTTTCAAAATATGTTATATTTTCACTTAAATGAAAACTTTGTCATATTTAGAAACTAAATTTTATTAAATTAAGTTCAAATTTTCTATAAATATTATGAATTTATTTAATTTGGTTCATCTTATATTTTTAGTAAACAATTAGTAAACCTAATAATTAGCATTTTAAAAAATTAAACAATGTCAAAATAAGAAACAAGAAAGTATAACTTGGATGGTTCAAAATTTTGATAATTATAATGACATAAAATAATTCAATAACACATTATCTAATTATGTATATCAATTATACAATTCTCTTTAACATTTTCTCGACTAACTCGCTTATGTCCCATGTGATGCCACCTTTACCCTCTCCTAGAACAATTTTCCAAAAAAGTATCTGACATTTTAACCTTTAAAATTAAATTACTTGCACCCACACTATAGAAATTCAATTCATTAGCTTTTTGATCCTTTATAAAAATTATCACTCCTAATGTCTTGTCCGAAATTTGGTAGTGGTTGGTAAAAATGAAAATACCTAATTCCATCATTCCGAAGGAATAAATTTTTATAATGTGCGATTATCATCAAAGTAAAGACTTCTAATTCATTTCCAAAATTTATTTTATTCTCCCCACTCTTAATAAGTACCATTATCCCCTATAATGATGTAATATTAGTCTCATTATTCATATATAATAATTATATACTCATAATATAAATCTTTCTTCTTGTTTATTCATTAGTTATGAAAAACTATTTTTTGGTCTGGTTTTAGCACATGCATGATCTATAATATATTTTACAATCGTGGATGATTATGAAAACTAATATTAATGTTATATTCTATCATAATTAAGAATTTATTCTAATTTAGTAATTATTTAATGATAATATACATAATTAAATTCTTCAATATAATCATTTCTTTTTTTTTGAATCAAATGTCCCAATATTATATTTTAAATTATCATTTTGAACCATCACTATTAAATCCAAAAAATGAAAACATAAATTAATAAATATATCAAAAAAATTATGTGGAAACCATGTAAATTTTTATATTGATAAAACACGATAATGAGTTTGTACAAAAACTTCCATACCGATGCTTACACCGAACATATGGGATAATTAACAACCAAACATTATTTTAATCCAAAACAATTATTAATGATTTGATAAGAATAAACATGAAATAAATGGATTCAATTAAAACAAAGATAAATATTATTTTTATAATGATTCATTATTTCCATAATTATAAATTACATCTAGATAGATGAATACTACTTACATAACATAACAAATCCATTATAAGATCATATGGGTTTAGTAACTTTTGAAACATTGGAACCAAATTCTTGTGATATAAATCATAACATTAAAATAAGTGGGTAATATAATGAATGTAACATTTGAAAATTATACCATACATATCAAAAATTCTTATATAGTTTCATAGAATAAATAATAAAAAATTTTATGGAATGAATCATAAAAGAATTAATTGGAATAAAACATGTTATTCTTGAAAAAAAAATCCTAAAAAAGAATTAAATTAGTACTAAATGATATTTTAAAAGGAAAAAATAGTTTAATCAGATCAATTCCCAATCTATAGTAGTATTCTATGTTCACTATCAAAATTATCATAGTGAATAAAGTCCTTTACGGAACCAGTTCCCTTCCCGTTCTCATCCTCTCTGAAATGGGATCATTCCCAATTCTCTTTTTATTTATCTCATGAGAAAAATAATAATTACTCAATTCATTATAGGGTGATATAGGTTCTAAAAATAACATAATTACAAATATATATACTTTCTCCATAAGAAAAAAATTTATTTATTCTTTCAAAACCCATGAATAAAAATAATTTTCATAAACATATCAACATAACATAACCCCTGGAAAAGAAATGGGTCTTATAAATAACAATTCATAAAAATTTTATACCAACCATAACATGAATATGGATAATTTGCTTGAATAATGATTTGGGTAAATCTTAATTAAAATCATTCAATAATAACATAGATTGAATATATTTTGGAAAGATAATATTTTAAAAAAATATTATGAAAATATACATTCTGTTTTGAAAAAAATTAAATGTTCCATAATTATAAAATAAAAAACATCCATTGAAAATAAACATGTATGGTTTAAATGTTTCATTTGTTAATTAATGTGTCATGACATCAAAACAAGTGCCTGGTGTTTTATATTGTAAAATAAATTCCATCTGTATTTTTGTAGATTTTTTTTGGAAAACATCATTTAAAAAATAAGAAACTGAATCTGTAAAATTTATTTTGTTAAATTCAAAAATTTGTAAAAATAAATTTCAAAAATCATAGATAAAATTATAAAAATTTGTGAAGAATATTTATAAAAGAGGGACATGTAATAAAAAATAATTTTTAAGGGAATCTAATAAAACAAATTAAAATAAAATCCCTTAAAATATCATATCATTGAAGTGGACATTAATAGATTTTATTGATTATGTGTAATATCAATAAATCCACCTAAAAATTAAAAACAATAAGCTATTAAAAAGTCATTCAACACATAATCATAGCATTAAAAGATAAATGAATTATATGGTTAACCCAAAGAATGAAATTTGTATAATAATTCCCTTACCATATTGTAATAAGTCCAATTGTATTCCCCGTAAAAATATTAATTATAAAATGATAAATTTAATAGAAATAAAATAATTAGATTCATGATTTTATATTTATTTAAAAATAGTAAATAAATGAAACAAATGAAAGGAAAAAACCAGTAATGGGGACAGTAGGTTGTACATATGCATGAAAATGGTTTCCAATTTCATATCCTATAGAACAAAAGAAATATAAATGATATATTTTTATATTATAATTTAATTATATTTTTTATTAAATATATAAATTTTTTTTCATAAAATCTATCATTAATACATTTCATATAATGTGTGAATGAATTGTGTCACCATAAAGAGTTGGTAGTCCTCACATCCAGAAATGATGTTATCCTGTTCCGAGAAGATGGAAAGCATGAAGGTATGTGTTATATAATAATTACAAAATAATAAACATATTATAAATACCTTATATATAATATGTAAACTATAAATAATATTTATTCCTGACCATTAAATTTGGTAATGTAATAATGAATGACATATGTTTAACAGGTGGTAGTCTGTTGTACACCCGAAAGATGATTGTGTATCCCATTTGATGGAAGTTTGTGAAGTTGTAGGTAATAAACATTAAATAATAAAATCTATGTATATTGAAGATAATTTTGTTTTAAATAATAAATATATAATAATAACTTAAATGGTAGAAAATAAAATAAATCAATGGACTCATTGGGAAACATTACTTATTCATTGGTGAACATCCTTTACATATCTTCTTAAATGATCTATGAATGGTGTTTTGGTGATATACGAAAATAATTTTCATGTGTAAAATGATAATTTTAATTTTTTAAGATTATTGAGTAGATTTAATAATTTTATATCTAAATGTTGTGGTGAGGGTTGGTATTTAAACGTTTGCAGGGGTTGGTTTAATTGATTAAATAATAATTATTTTATGATTAAATCATACCACATTGAGCAGTAATTAACATCCCAAAAACTATAGGTAATTAAAGTTTTCATTGATTTTATGACTCTATAATGACCTCATCAACCAATTTAATTTTTTTGGTTTTAGTTATTTTATGAATTTATATTTTAACTTTAACCATTTTTATTATTTTACATGTACTGTGATATATATTTTTACCACCATAACATATTTATGTATAAAAATGTAAATTACCCGACTAAAATATTTGGATATTATAATTCTAATTATTTAATAAATTTTATATTATTCAATTCACATAATTTTAAAAAAATATCTAAAATTAATCTCACAAATGTAATGAGAAAACTAGGTTTTAAAGTGACAATTTCACAAGAATGAAATGTTTTTAAATTAAATTTAAATGTGAAATTGATTCCAATTACCAAAATCGAATTTACATATATATATGTTACAAATACATACATTAAAAAAAGTGGGATAGTAAGGGTTGAAGATCAAGGAATAACCAAGATTTTGGTAATGAGGACATTATAGTGGAAATTGAAAACCTAGAAATTGAAGATAAATCTAACTATCATTATGTGGTGGAGAATAATAGATATCTTGGTAATTATAATGTTAATTACCACAAAAACATACAGTAATTACATTTAAAAGGTAATTTATATCATTAGAAATAATTAAAAAGTGCTAAAATTTTATTTAAAAATTATTTTAGAAGATATACTTACTTAATTTCATCTCATAAATAGGATATAACTCTTTGTTTTTTAATTCAGTGCATACTCTAGGGAATTAAGATAAAATTTTAATGCCTATAAAACTAATGGATCATAAGATCCATAAAGGGATGGAAAGTCACCTAATATATCACTAGGTATCATCATAAAAAATTGTTACTGAATAAATCTTCTAATGGTACATTAATCTATATAACATAATCCACAGTTTAATATAACCAATTTCATAAATTTTCACCCTTATAAACCATCGAAATGATTAAATTCCAAAACATTAAAAAGAAGGTTACAAAATTCTAAACAAAATATCTATAGTTAGTCCCCAAAAAAAATTAGGTATATATTACTGGTCACAAACCGAACATGTGAAGATTATTGTCAGTAATTATTTTGAAACATGGTAATAACCTAATTTACTATAAAACCATATTGAAAACATGCATTCTTTCAAAAAATAACTATTTCCTTTTACCATAAACCCAAAAATTCAATAAACTCAATCCATTATATCTTAATTAACATTATATTCATTTTAGTAATAAATAACAAGTTCTAAAATACTATCCAATTTATTTTTTCCCAGTAAAACATATAATTATCTCATTATTATCCCATTATCATGAATATATTAAGGGTTATATTTCCTATAATCACGTGATATCCAAAAATATCGCCTTACCACATCAATATCTTATCATGGTTACTAGTACAATTCAGAAAATTCATTCAAATTAATAAGTAAAATAGAATAGTTCAGTAATCCATTGGAATTTCATTATTCCATAATTCATGTATAGGGAGGTAATTACAAGAAACTACGCTAAAGGTTGACCAATATATTTTCATAGGTCTCACTCATGAAATTCCTAGATAAGGGGTGCAGATGTTCCCTACTTAACATGATTTTATTCATCCATTTTTATTGAATAAGCTTTCCCTTTTTCATTTTCATTTACATATTACAATGTATTATCATCCATATTAACTCTTGGATTCAATTATTAATACTTATAATTCCCGAACTTCATGAATTTGAAACATTGGCATAGGGGTGGCACATTTAATGTATCTTTTTTTTATTCACATCGTTAGAAAACTTCTCCCAATAACTTCATCAATAATTTGATCAATAACAGTTCCATCCACACTTAAATCATTTAATATTTCCCTTTAAATATTTATTTAATGTTTTTTCTCACACATTGATCATTAGGAAAGAACATCTTCTTCTCCTCAAGGTTCTTATAATTAGATTTGAATTCCATTTTTCTTTTATTATCAAATACAGGAGATAGATGGGTGGCTCTTATTTCCATATTCACCATATGATTATATAAATCAATTTTTTATATTATATTTATTTTATTATTTTTTAAAATCATTTTTTTTATTTTTCTATTAATTAAGAAATTCTATGTCGTCATTATTTAAGTATTAATGTTTTTAATTTATCACCTCAAAATTATAAATAAATTAACCCCATGAAAATAAGATTATTATTCTTAAAATATTAATTTATATCCATTTAAGATGTATTTTATCTCAAATATAAGTATTAAAAACGTATTTAATAAGTTATTTTTACTTTTTTAGATTTGTGCAAGCATTGAAAACCATTTTGATATGCCAATTTTTATATAACTAAAAAACATGTGTATCCAAAAAAATATTAATAAATATTATTTAATTAAAAATTAAAAATTAATTATTCCATATTGTATGTATTATTTATAGATTTTTTTTTGACTATTCCAAAACTGTACAAGCTCGTCGCCAACACTGAATATGATTTCCATATTTTTCATAGAATAAATTATAATTTATATGTTCTTTTGAATTAATTTTGGAAGATATTTTTGTTATTTTATAATAATTTATTTATTAAATATGTTTCATATATTTTTATATAATTTTTTCCTTGGTTATATCATAAAAAATACCATATTTTTCTAAAAAGTGCAATTTTTACTATTCTTTGAAATTTTAAATTCTTCATAAAAATGCCAAAAAAATTATATAATAAATTTTACATTCCATAGTAAAAAATAAATTTTATTTCATAAAACTCAATGTATATCATTGGGAAAAAATTACTTTCATATAAATATGTAAAATGGAACGAAAGTCAAATCTTAAAAAAATACCATTTTAGTATAGAAAATGTTTTTATGCAAATTTCCACCATAAAATAGATTATAATGAACTTAATTGGATTATTTATAATATAATAGAACTAGTATTACTTTGAAACTATTCCAGATACCATTTTTTAATTTATAAATTTTTTAACAAAAATTCAATTTTTAATAAAATTTAATATTTTTCACTATTCAATAGAAAATAAATATTTTCCGAAAAAGCTAAAAATAACATCATAATATAATCTTGATATATTGATTGAAATTTTTTATTTTTTTATTAAATAAATTTTATAAAAAAATTTAAAATTATTTATAATGTTTTATGTCAAAAAATAATAAAAAACATTTTTAAAAAAGATAGTTTTATGGAACATATAATAACATTACATAAAATCAAGTGATTATTTACTAAGAATTTACCAAATAAATTACATTGAGTATAAAATTTTATATTTCATAAACTATTTAATGATATTCATTAATAATAATATTAAATAATTTTTATAACATTCACATTAAATAATAATATGTTAATGATGTCTCTCTGTTCATTAGAACACAACGTTTCATGTAACACAAGTAACAGAAAAAATATAATTTTTAAAAGAGAAATTTTTTTTAAGAAATTGTGGTTTTACATTCACCCATACCCGCCACAACTAATTTTTTCCCCACAATTAGAGGTTTTGGTTGGTAATCAATGTTTTTACATTTTAAAAAAAATCATTTCATCAAAATCCAAAGTGTAAAAGGGGATAATAAAACACAACCGTAAAATGAGAGAAATGTAATTATGAAGGTTGTCACAAAAATCATCACCAATATATTATTAAATCATTGGGAAATGAAATTATGGAAATTTTAGATAAACTAATTCTCAGTAGACTAATATATAGTGATAAAAAAACATTATTAGAAGAATGTTAACAACCACAAGACCATGAATCATTGAGGCATGAAAACACTATAAATTCATCATAATTAAATGTTATATCGAAAAATTTTGGTCATAAAATAATTTTTCTATTGATGAGTAATTAAATTACCATATAGACTATGAAAATAGAGAAATGTAAATTTTTTATATGTATAATTTCATAATTTATTCAATTCCTTCCAAACTCTTATCTATTTCTCAAATAAATATGTATTTGAATGGAATTTTTATAATTCATTATACATTAAAATAAAACGATAATAGTTTAAAAAATTATATCTAGATATTATATATATATATATATATATTCATTAATTGAAACTAAAATTGTTTAGCATAAGATAATTCCCAAAATGAAAAAACCCTTAAATAATACATCTAAATCCAATATTTTTTAGAATAAAAACATAGGAATCACATAGATCGTTAGAATAAATAACTATAAATCCCAAATTAACTAAATATACACTTTATTAAATTATTTATTACCTCAACCTAAATGTAATACACATTAAAATATATGTTAAAAATTTTAATTTCATTCATCTCAAATAATATTTCACGTTGAATCACTATTTAAATGTAATTGTTTCATATATCTCAACTCCATGGAAAATCTCCCAAATATAAAATATCACTATGATAAATCACTATTTAATAATTTGTTGTAAAACATTTCACTAATATATCATATATAAAATTTAAATACTATCATGAAAGGTAATCCTTAACCTGATAAAAAATATACATAAAATATAACTATGTTAATGAACCACTTTTCAAATTTCATGATTGTTTATATCCCACAATTTAGTATACCATAATTAACATAAAATAGTATCATATACCATCCCCAATGATACATTTTATCCTCAATTGAGTATTCTTCATCGTACCTATTAAAATTTTCAAATCAATTATGTATCCTACAACATAAATCATTGAAATGTAATATTAATGTTTTAAAATTATGAGAATATTTATACTTATAAAACTAATATGGTATCCAAAAATACTAGGTAATAATAAATGAAACCATATATTCATCATATATTAATAAATACCAAATTCCATAAATTTGGTCACAACTCGGGACTATTTTCTTTGAATCCAAAAATGTAATAACCCACTTCAAAGGTGACATAAATAAATTTTTTTCAAATATAAAACCAATTTAAAGGTAACGAAAAATATCAATCCCAATAATATATATTTCAAAAATAAACATTAGTAACTGAAAATCAGGAATATGTTATCTTTAATCCATCCCTTATTTAAAGATTCAATAAAAATATTTCTTTGTTATTGAATCATTTTCATTGGCTATTTTTACCAATAGTAATATGTTTTCAAGCACTTGACGGAAAGAAACTTAGGCAAAATCATTAGATATATGATGATATTTTTGTTCAAAATAAAATTTTTATAACAAAAATAAAACATAATTATTTAGTAGAAAAACATAAACTTTTTATTTATCCAATATCCTTCATAAACCATCAACTATGATTCACCATCTTCTTTCTAAAAACTTATTTTCTACATTATGAAATTTAAATCATGAATTAAGATTAATCAACATAATTTTAGTCATTATTATTACTTTTAACATTAAATTTACAATTAAAAAAACATAAAATTATTATAGAATACATAGATTATACATCATCATCAGTAAAAAAATTATTCTCACTACCATATTGATTCTCTTCTCGAACATTCCCCATAACATAACAATTACAAAAATACCAAAACATTCAACATTCAAAAAAATTTATTTTAAAGTAAAATATTTATTTTTTATTATCATTAGTGGTGTTAATCAAAAATTCAATATTTCCAAAATGATTACATTCCATATGTCCTTTTCTTTCAATCGTACAAAAATCTTCTAGGTCTAATGATATACTCATTTTAGTGTTTCATCCCACATTATAGATAATTTCGAAGAGGAATATTCTTTCCAACATGTTCTTCATTAATATTCATCTTTCTCATTTTTTGTGATTCTGAAAACACTCCATAGATGATATTTTTTATCCTAAAATGATGTATTTTATTAGATAAAATCAAAATGTTTAATATTCTTTCTTTTACTTAAACTATTTTCTCATCTTGATAGTCATTATATTAACTATAACATTTAACATTAACACAATTCTTTTAGGTTTTATATATTTAATAAACCTAATATTATAATGTGGGAAAAATAATCATAGTGTGAAACCACATAAAAATGAAAACTCATTTAATGTATTTCTTAATCATGGCATGTTATTTATGATTAAATAATCTTAACGTATTTAATTCATGATCATTAACCAGAAAAAGAATATTTTATCATATAAATTGACTTATACATAGTTTTGTAACTATAGTTTTACTATAATAGTTCACAATAGTTACCTAATCCTTTCTCATATTCTAACTATTTAATCGCATACTTTTCTTGTATAGAGATTACTTTTTTATGAATGTTCATTACCAAACCTGAAAATCTATGCAATAATTGTAAACTTATTATTCTATATAAAAATAGACACAAAAACAATGGGTTCATAAATAATCTAAATTGATTGTCACAAGGTTTATCATAACTATAACTCATAAGACATATCATACAAGCACCATTCTTTATAACCTAGGGAAAGGAATCTTAAGAAAAGGTAAACCCGTAATCACTATAAGGGTAAATATGGGGATATAAATGATCATATAAGAATAACATGAACATAAGGGTAACAATACAAGAGAATAATATTTGAAAATAACACCTTCTGTATAAAATATCACCATCATTAGTCATGGATGAAATATGGGAACTTCGTTAGACATGAATCATCTAGGAATCCAAGAACATGATCCCTGGGATCATAAGATTGGTATTAAAAATAAGTATGTCACATACATATAACAAGAGAAAAAATTTCATTTATATTCATGTTTTAATTCCATGAATACAATATTGTAATGGCTTCACTCTCCAAACCCTCATAATATTCAAGGGATACTCCCATGACTTTCATAGTAGACATTATCACTTAAAGAATTGGGTTCACACCACATTTCAGTCCTATTAATATCATGATATATAACTCTTTAACAAATGAATTGGATTGATATATTGGTCCCAAAAAATATATAATGAAAATAATACAGATGTGTGACATAATATTATGAACTATTCATCCTTTCAGAACCTGAGAAAAGAAATGGGATTCAGAAACATTTCATCATAGCATAACAAAAGGAAAACGGATGATATTTATGGAAATCATTTCATTATAATAATAAATCACCCCATGAAAGAGTAAGGATAGTATACATGGAAAATATTACCATTATATCATAAATTAAATCAAGGTTTTTATATATTTGATGACAATAAATACCATTAAGATATCAATGAAAATTCTTTAGGGATATAATATTTTTATTTTTTGAAATCAATTATTTAAAAAACTAAGAAAATAAAAATAAATTTTTTTATTTAAATGAACTATGTAAATAAATAATATGATTATCAAATAATAAATTATTCTTGTATTTTTAATGTTCATTCATGTCATATATGATAAAAACTTCATCCTATACTATTTTTGAAGTAGTCACAAAGTACCTCATTTAGAGAAATATAAAAAAATTCCCTTAAATTTATTTTTTTAAAAAAATCAGTTTATATGTATTTAAAACTCATGGGAGAATATTAAAAATTGTTTTTCAACATATTATGATAGCATGGATATTGAAAATATTGGATTTCTTGACCGAAGAGAGAACTGATGTCGATTATTATTCAGAAAACATTTTTTGTCCCATAAGTACATAAAGTGAGTAAAATTGAATTAAAACGTTACTATTCATTGAATAACACAATTAAAAAAACTAATAATTTTATTTTAAATTCTTTCATATTATTTCATCAAAATCAATTAATCATAAACAATACCAATTAATAATGATATCAAAATATAAAACTCCTTATATAGATTTTTTCTTCATTTGAAAGAAATATATCCTCTAGTATAGTAAATTTTAACTTATTTTAACACTATACCAGATTCATTTTAATACTAATAATATCATATGTGACCCATTTATATCATTTTAACATCCTTTTTTCAATAATTATTTATTGTAATTTTAATTTCGAGGTGTTAACTATTTAGTTTATTAGGATAATTTTGGTTCAGTAGTTTCAATAATTATACATTATTCTTGGAACCATAATATCAATAATATTAATATTGATATCAATATAATATATATTCATTGTACTCATACTTATATTCATTAATAAAAGCTATATATAGAGAAATTAATTACAGTATTCCTCGAGAGGGTGGGTTGTACGTACACATTAGCAGTGATTACATTTTTCGAATGAATGAAATGAATAGAAGGAATATATTAATTCACCATTATAGGATAATAATTTTATAATATTTATAATATATATTTTTATTATTATTCCTTATTATTTTTAAATTGAAATGTTAATAAAACATAAATCTCCTTGCTTTATGTAGGTGGTAGTAAACACATGTGCATGATTGACGTTATCCTTTTACAAAGGATATGATGGTAAAAAGACAGATTATATATTATAATTTCACAAATATAATTATTTAAAAAATATAATATATTAAAATAAAATGCACCATAATACCCAATCATTTAATATGGAAATGAAATGTGAATTGTGTATCTATGTGGAGATGGTAATCCATATATACGCACGTGTAATACTTTCACTTATTGTTTGATGGGAAAGAGGGTGTATAATCATGTATTCATAGTCATAATAAAAAAATTAATATTCAAGGTAATGGATTTATTATTTCAGATAAAGAGGGTAGATTTAGAGGAGGTATATAAGAGTATAAAAGAAAGTGATTGGGTAAGGCAATTACCTCTTATTTAAAGAAATCCTTTAGATCTCCTCTAAAGGTGTTTAGGGGTGGATTGGGAAAACATAAACGTTTATAATGTTCTATAAGAAGTTTATGAATGGAACTGGTATATTTTTTAATATAGAAGGATAAATGACGTGTAATTATATGATTGAGGTATTTCCCTTTTAAAATTTATTTGAGAGGCACTTTTTTGGAATTTCTCAAAAGAATAAACTATAATAAATTCATACTCATGAAAAAGGCCTCCAAATTTTTCAGTATTTTAACATCATGTTGGGTACGGTTTTAATCTAATTAATCACTATAATTTAGACAATTTTTTGTTTAAATTTAAAATGTATAATTATAATTTAACCTCATTTAACAAACTATAATTTTAAGAACAATGAAAAATTATTCAATATTAAAGGGATATAATTTTTACATATAAGTTTAGAATTGGTACATAAATTTCCAATTTATAAAATTTTAGAACAAAAAAATAACTACCCTATACACTTATAATATTTTGTAAATTTTCAAAATATTTATCAAAATATTATTTCTATAACATATCATTAACGTCAATTTGAACACTATTCAATTAATCTAACATTAAATACATCCATAAAAAGTGGGATCTCAAATTTAATCCTTTAAAACATCCAAATAATTTTAAATATTTATTAAAAATTGTGGTATAAAATAATAATTTCAAGTTAATTTTTTATTATTTTTTTGTATCATTTATTTTATTTTTATACTAATTATATAAATGTTGAGTTGACATTTTGTAATTATATAAAGTATTTTTTTTTTCTAAAAAATATTTATAAATTATTATTATAAATATAAGTTTATAATATTTAATTTATACGTTTGTATTCATTGAATATTTATTTCTACTCAAATATATGTTATGAATACTTATTTAATATGTTATTTTAAATTTTTTAGCATTGGGTAAGGATTTCTATTTTTATTGGATAAGAATCCTATTATATAAAAAAATCATTAATACCGAAAAAATATAATACTTTATATTTTTAAAAAAACTGTCATGTTTTTATTCCTTCTCAAATATTATCTTTGTGGTACCAAACTTTATTTCTACCACAATGTACAAGCTGAGCGTCAACAATGAAAATTATTTTCATCTTTATCATAGAACAAATGATATATTTTTAAATTAATTATGTACGATATTTTAAGATTATTTAGTATTTTATTTATTCCATGTGTTTCATCTAATTTTATAGTATTTTAATATATTTCTTATATTGTAAAATATAATTTATTTTATAAAACCAATATTCCAAAATATTAACTAAAATAATTAACTTCCTCATAAAAATATAAAAAAATTATCCAAATATTATTTTTAAATTATTAATAAAAAATTAATTTTGTTTCATCAAATAAAATTCATATAATTCAAAGAATAAAATCTTAATGGAAATTTGAAAAACACAACAAAAATGAGATATTAAAAAATATCCAATTTAGGTATAAAAAATGTTTTATACCTAATTCAACTAAAAAATTGATTCTATTGAACAAAAGTTTTTTAGTCACAAAAAATATAACAATTTTTACTTTTAAACCATTTAAAATATAATATGGTACTTCATAAATTTTTTAATCAAAAATATATTTTTTAATAATTTTTTTTATTTAGTGAAAAATAAATCTTCTCAAATTATACTAAAAATTATCCCAAGGATAATAATGATATTATGATTTAGAAAATTATATTTTTCAATTTTAAAAATATTGAAATATTTTAGAAATTAATTATAATATTTTCCTTTTAAAAAAAAAATCCTAAAGAGATTGTATTTATGATGCCTAAAATATGATGACTAAAAATATAGTGATTTTTTACTAAGAATTTTTCAAGAAAATGACATCGAGGTAGAAATTTGTATATATTTAATATATTATTTATTCAATGTTGTACCCACTAGTTTAACTTCTAGGTTATAACTATCAAAATATATAATAATTTTTGGTGGTGTATAAAGGTACATTTAACACATGATTTCATATTAAGTTAGCTACCGAATAAATAAAAGTATGTAAAGAGAATCATTTTTGAAAATTTCTGGATGTTACCTAAAATATTTATCATCATAGGGGTTTATAGAAACTTATACCATTCATTATTTAAGCACAATTTTTCATTCCAAACTTTGAATAATTATTCTTTGAGGTGGCCCTTTAATTATATTCCTCATCACTAAAATAATAATTTTCCTTCGAATTTGGAAAATTTAAAATGATGTTTACAATGTCTCCACACATGAAACACATAGATAGATTCTTCCCCTGTATATTTTTTCCTTACCATTTTTTACACATGTTGAAATTAATATCATATATCAACTGAATTTCATTTCAATATTTCCAACATATATACCATCTTCCTCTATAATATCATCTTTACTTCTCTTTCATTATTTCAAAGATACAATATAAATTTCCGAGTTATATTTACTAATTTTCATGAAATCACTTCATTTTCTTATTTCAAAATTATCCAATATGATATGTATATCATAGAATGGATTAGTTTTGTAATCATGATCTTTAAAAAAAGTATGTATTTCATAAATGTTTTTAAAAATATATATTGAATCATTTAGAATATTATAGAAGCTAATAATTTATATTCATAACTACGAATATATCTCATCAGTTCATTGAATCCAATGAATATATCATATAAAAATTCATCATCATTGAGACGGATATATTCATACTTCAATCTCCAAACATATATCATAGATTATTTCACATTTAAATTCAAGTAATAAACGTATTTAAATTTACCCAAATACCTTATTTTGACTCAATGAATAAAACATAGAGAAACATATTTTATGAAATCTACATCAATATTGAATTCAAACCACATAAATAATATTCTAGATTATTTCAACCAAGGGATATCATAGAATCACCATAAGTTGGAGGTGTAACCCCTCTAATAACAGCCTCTGATATATCTTACTTATTGGAAAAGATTAATAAAACATCTAAACTTTCAAAATATAATAAAATTTTCCATAGAATTTATGAATCCCCTTTATATTCATTATATTAATGTATTCTATTATAGATAAATATTTCTAAATGAAGTTAACATTAAAATAGAAACATTTTTATTTAACATACTTCAAATATTAACATATGCTCTTTAAGAAAGCATGGAATGATCTAATAACCCTTAATTAGACCATATAAATAGTGATAATTCTCTAGGGGTTGAATTATAGAATTAAATTACTCTAACATTTCTCTTTAAACATAACATATAAATGTGTTAATGTGATTAAGACGATCTATTTCTATAAATTGTTCAAATATTAATGCACAAACACACATCACACCAAATTTTACTGGGTTCACAACTCAAGATGAATTTATACTTCATTGGATTGATCTAAAAAACCATTGATCATAATATCCACATATTTTAAAATATTTGTTATATTATTTAGGTTTAACAGAAAATTTATGATACAAAATATGATTCTTGACATTTATTATATTCTACTATGATTAAAATAAGATAAAAAATTAGATATATACAAAAATAAAGTCATCTACAAAATGAAACATCCATCATATTATTTTTGATCTTCTTTCTCATCTCTTTCATGCTCTTCATATACTCTTTTTCATTTTCTTCTTATAATCTCCATTTTCTATAAATATTTATCAATTTTCGTCTATGTTCCCTCATTATAAAATATTTTACACACATAATTAATAGAATACAATTTCCCCTATTTTATTCATGTTTCAATTTAATAATACAATCCAAAAAACCATCAATTTTAAAATTATATTGATTAATTTTGAGCCATTGGGTCTCTTAAAGTCTTCCTATAAACAATATATGCGATTACGGAACATTTAAATTTATTTGGAGTTTTCCCTTGTGGAATAAATCAAGACACATTATAACGAAATTGAAATCTAGAATTGACTTCTGAACATGAAATTTTAGGGTTTACCATAGTATGTATACTTTCAATTTTGGAACAAATACTCTAAATATATCTAAAACTACATTCAAAATCCTCACTCAATATTCAACAATACATTGTAGATTCATGTGAAATTGATCCATCAAAATGTTATTCCTTGTGTCGGGGTAAATTCTTCGCTATTTTAGTTTTCTATAAACATTTCGATATCGTCATTTTATATCACTCTTATAAGAATGATCAATTCTCTCCCCCATTATATTCACTATGAATGTTTCAACTATTCTTAAAATGAATTATTGCAAAGGAATACAACAAATTTGATACTATTTTGATTCCCATGAAATAATCATGGATACCTAAATGTTTCTAAATCAATATTCTCCATATAATATTTTTTAATTTGGAGGCAAGAAAACATTCTAAAATATATAAATTTCTCTCCATTTTATTTATATTATTACCTCTTTACAATCATTATCCTCCTATGATTTTCTCATAATGAACCACCATTTTCAACTTATATGCATGACCTACACCTTCATATAAATTTAAAATCTACCAATAAACATAAAAATATTACAATATATATGTTTATGTGTGATTTTAAGGACTTTATATATAATATATTCATTCCTCTTCTACTCCAATTGTCTACGATAAATAATAATACATGTGTAATGTGTGTAAAAGAAAATCATAACATCCCCCAAAAAAGTTGAAAATTTTATTTCAAAGAAATTTTTTTGAATGGTTATTAAATTGTATATAATAAATAAATTTAAAGCATATATAATGCTTAATATTATATATTATTAAATAATTAAAAAGGAGGGGGGAAAACTTTAAAACTGAAATATGCATGGAAAATAGAAATGTTTTTACACGAATAATGATATCAATGAAGAATGGTTAATAAAAGGATAATTAAAAATTAAAAATAATGGTATATAATAAGAGAATTATTATTATGGTTCTATAATTCATGTATAATAAATAAATATCTATTAAACTTTTGGATTGAACTTTTATAAAGAAACACATGAATTGAGTTAAGGATTACTCATCTCACATTAATCTTTGGGTGATATATGACATATTCAATTCTATTTTATTTTTTGGGGATGATATAATTCCAATGAATCTTATTTATGACTCGTTTTATAGAAATCATTTGGATTTACAAATCCATCTATATTTCTCCCATAATAATAATCTGATTTTGATATTATTTAATTTATACGGGATTTATAATACAATCTCATTTCTGTTCGAGATTTCCTATAATAAATTTCTATTAATGTAAATTTTATATATTTTATCTATTAATCGATATTTATATTACTTTACTCCATTCAGTTCAAAAAAAATAATGTAATACTTCAGTTTCTACATTTGGAACATAAAATGATTAAAAAATGTTTTAATATAATAGTTGATCATATTTCTTCTTGGCTCTTCGATCCGTTTATTCAATGTCCATACTCTAAAGAACTATTTTAGGAATATTTTTAACTGTACATGAAATGTTTTAAAAGATTAATTAACATTAAATTTTTTGTTATTAACAAAGATAAAAAGTAAAATGTTAAATGTATCATTTTTCGTACAAGACGGTTTTTGGAGTTATTATAATATTGTGAAAATAATGTTCTCTTTTAATGAATATGATATTAATGGGGTTTCCTATAATAATGATCGTTATTTTATTTGAATCCTAATTATAAATTTTACATACTTATTTTTATACGGAATAATTTTCAATATATTTATTTAAATTTTAGTTATATTATTCTCGAAGGAAAAGGATATTTTTCTCAATTTTCAAAGAATGGTTCTGATGATATTTTTAATGTACCTATCATATATATCAACATATTTTAAGGTTTATTATGATTATAAGAGAATATTATTTCAGGATATCATAAAATTTATTTCTATTAAGTTATTATGATGATAATGATTTATGTATTTTTCTAAATAGATTTTTATTTACTATATGTTAATAACATTTTTTTGTAATCATTATGAAATCTCTTTAATTTCCATAAATAATTATATGATGATATGATGATTTTTTACTAAAAATTTGTAACACATTTGTATGGTTTTCATTATTTTACTATTGGTATCATAATAATATGGCCTTGAAATGCATTGGGTAATGAGAGATAATTCCTAATATAATAATTTTTTTTTTGAACACGATTTAATGTTCATAAAATTATGAATAGAGATTGCTTCATGTCTATAAATTTGTGTTTAGCCCATGATTTATGTCTTATGATTATAAGAGGACCTGATTTTATATACCTAAATTAATGAATAAACAAAATATTATTTGTACATGATAAAAACATTGTAATATGTTTTCCCACGTTTATATTTTTATAATATTCTCTCATTTATAATGATAGATTTATGATGATTCTGCACTCTTGTGACATTGTAATTTTTTTGGGGAAATATTATTTCCATGAATCCAATTTAATGGTATTCAAGGGATTTTTTATGGATATTTTATATTTTTTATCATGTTATTATAACCTTATCACCATGAGTTATTGTTAATTGATATCACATATATTTACCCTTATTGAGCATCGGAGTTCTCCCATTCTTATTTTTTCTATTTTCCCCATGTTGGGAATAATGATATTATGTATGATTTGAATATATGGGTATTGTAGTATCCAACATAATTAATGTGAACATAGTGATGTAGGTGTCTCTTTTTCATCCAAATATATTTATGGTAAATTTAACTTCCTAGTGTGGAATATCACTAATTAAATATTCTCAAGGGATTATAAGATTAGGTGGAAGGGAGTCAGGATTGTGTATATATGTTTATGTTATTGAAATTCCCAAGAAACACTAAGTGAAACAATTTTTTTAAGGTGGATTGGAGATAGATGTGTGGAATGGTTATTGTGACATCAAGTTTCTCAAACTCCTTCTTAACTAAAGTGATTGATTCCTTTAGTCTTGGTTACAAGGGTTTAGTTGTAATTATCATGAATATAAGAAAAGTATGATTTGTTGGAAGTGGGATTATATGTTGTTTGGAACACCAAAAACATAGAATTAATTGGATCTATGCCCAGCTCACGGCTAGCCATGCAGGTCCGGGCATGATCCTTAGCGGTGGATCTAGGATCCCTAGTGTAATAGTCATATAATTCCTCCTTCTTGAGGATGATCCTAGAAGGAAGGAGGGTATCCCCCCGAGTTCAAAGTAATGATTTCCAGGGTTACTGCGGTATTTAGGGGCCTCTTAATAATATCTCTAGACTCAATGTCAATGGTTCCTTTAGTCATGGCCTTATATAGGGATGATGTTTTTTTAAAACTATAAAAGATTATAGGTAATTGAATATAGAAGATTTTAAGATTGTGGTGGTGACTCACACACATTATAGGCCTAAGAAATCAAAAATTGTATTTTCATATATCATTTCCAAAATATTGTTCTAAATTATATTGAACAATAATATACTTTTATCCACAATTTTTCTAATATAATATTTTCATTCCATGGGTCATTACCTAGTAGATCCAGAATATAAAAAATCACATTCCTAGTCGAGTAAAAATTATGTATACATGGAATGAATTTAACAAATTAATAGACATTTTAGTTTTTATAGGTAAATAGGGTAATCCATGCATTATGTTTTATATTGTGGGTTATATTCTCTCTAAGTGTGGTAATATATTTAAATTTTACACCCTCATATTTCATTACGTTAGACCTCCCAGATCTTGGTAAGACAGTATTTCTTTAATTAAAATTTTCATAAAATTATATGGATAATGAATAAGAATGACTTAGTAAAATGGGAAATTTTTTCCATTCTAGAGGAAATACCTTGGGTTTTTAATATATAAATCTATTTACTAATTCTCATAAAATATACACCTAAAAGTTCCTTGTATATATATAATTCATACAATATTTATGGTTGATTTTGTATGTATGGATAAAATAAGGTCAATTTTATTTCTACCAAATAATGAAATTTTAATATTATGTTTTTAACACTCGATTACCATATATGTTTTTGGGGATATTATAGTCAGAATTAGAGAAAAATTTAGATTACATTAAATATTACAATTTTTCATGAGAGGATGATATAATATTTCATTATACCATCATGCGTTTATAATTCTATGGTCGATAAAATGTTAAAAAGAATGTACCGACTTATTTTTAGTCTTAATAGATATGATTTATTACTATAAATGATATTTAGGGAGATTTTTTTATTTAGTAGTGGTATATATAACTCTTGGAATTAATGTGTGGATATATTATGGAATATGTGTATTGTATATATGTTATGTAAGATGATAGGTATAAGAAAACCATTGAGGTGAAAAAATAATTTAATGTTGATGTTACTATGGTTAATTGGGATATTAGGTTGTTAATTTATGGAATTGTCCAATTTGATCATTTGGAGTTATAAGTGAAATATTATAGTTTTTGTATTATCTCTTAAAATGATGGTTTATTAATTTGTGACGTTATCATACCTTATGAAACCCATTTTTCTATTTCTAAATAAAGAAAGATTTTATTTTTATCCTTTTAAGGATCCTTTGATTTATTAAAATTTGATTCATTAGGAATTAGAATGATTAATCATTTATAATCAACACTATATATATGTGATGAGATATTGGTTTAAATAAGACAAAACACACCGAAAAAGTATAAAATTTTATTTATATATTTGAATAAAATCAAGCACATATATATTTTATTATTTTCATAGAGAGGATAATAAATTTACACCGTAGGAATTATAAAAAAATTATTTTTCTAACAATTTCTAAACAATTTATGGTCTAGTTTATGTCTTATTAGTCCATACTTTTGGGGTCACTAAAATTTAGGTGATCACTTTATCTAAAACGTCCCATAATTATTTAGACATTAATTTAAACATTTATATCCCAATTTTAACTTTCCACTAATTTTATCCTATTTGGAATATTATTTATGTGTAATTCTATATTACTCTCAAATTTCACTTTTCCTCTTTTCAAAAGGATATTTTATTAACCCTTTAATGGATTTGTGTTTTTATCAAAATGATTTAAACATATTAAACCTTCAATTCCCAAAATTAAGATAAAAATTTAATGATATTATTTTTAAGGTGGGGGAGAATTATATAACCCTATATTATAAAATAATAATGTTTTTGTTCACATACAATACAAAAAAAATTATCTCAAACAATTCATGAAATAATATTACAAAAAGAAGATTTTAATAACCGAGACATTTAATTTATTTGTATCTATAAGAGAAAAATATTAATGAAATATATTTATAATAGATCTAAAACACATAAATGTATTTATTTTAAACAATCTCTTATTTTTTAGTGAAGTCATTTTTGTGATTTAATGATATTTTTTTCTTAAAAATTGTTTTTATTGATATTTATGGAACAATAATACATATTATTTCATTTAAATTATACAATAAAATGTAATAAATAATAAATAATTTTATATTATAATATCAAATTTTATTTTGGGTGGTGATTTTAAATTTCTATGAAATGATTTACTTTCTAATAAATGTTGGAAAAAATAAGATTTTATAAAATGTTTCATTTCCATTTCAATATAAATAAAATCTCATATTGTATTGAATTTATTTGAAAATATTATTATTTAATTTTTATAAAATATAATCCAAATAATTTTATTTATATCATAATTTTTCATAATTTTTTAATAAAAATAATTTTATAAAAAAATTATTGTTATAGAAAATTATTTTTATTTTGTTTTTTAGGTTTATTTTTAATTTAATTCCTTCAACTTATAAGGATTTAATTTGATAAAATTTATTCCATATTCTTAATGTGTAATTCATTTTTTTGTAAACATGTCTCCTTTATGTTTATTCACAATGAATGATAACTTTTTAAAAATGTTTTCATCATGGTTAGAGTAAAATTGGTAGTACGATGTAAAAACTATGAATTAAGGATTAAAATCATCTTATTACTTACAAATATCTCAATTTATATGTTTAATTATACCACCCACTTTTAATATTCTAAAATAATTATTTTGGGTTCTATTTTTCATTGATAAATATCATTACATTCTTCTATGTAATGGAACATTTATAAATGTAGTTATATTACTTTTATTGCCTAAATGTTTTGGGGATGGTACATAAACATGTTGTGATTATTCATAAAACATAATTTAAAAAATAAATATTTTTGTTTTTTATTTTTCTTATTTTTAGATATTTGTGATATAGTAATTTCATTAAATTATTACATAATTCTGACAATGTTCTTGTAATATTATTAGAAAAATCAAGTAAATTATTTTGAAAACATATAAATAAATATTTTTTGTTAGTTATCATGTTCCCATAATTAATAAGAAATATATCTCATGTTAGTGTTCAGATTAAATTTTATATCGTAACTACATCAATATATTTTTATTTTATAATGTAAAATTGTTTAAATTGTCTCAAAAATGGAATTTATGGTGTTTTATATTAAATGATATTGTATTTAGTGAATTAAAATTCTTAAAAATATTATATTTTAATAATTAATGGGATATGGTCTATAATATTTACCATTTAATATTTATGACTAAATTTTCCTTATATTGTTACATTACAAATGCCTAGAGTAAGGAAACATTTTTATCACAATAATCATTAAAATGGATAGCATGGGGATACAACGAATATATATGGGACAAAAAATCCCATAAACTTGTCTAAATTTTATTTTGTTAGTATATTTACTCTTATATCCATCCTATAAATAAAATATATAAATTCAGTTCCACTATTAAATGAATATTAATTTATAATAATATAATTCATTAAGAAATTCCATGGGTGAA
The DNA here is from genome assembly GCA_963277665.1 of Viscum album. Lineage (NCBI taxonomy): Eukaryota > Viridiplantae > Streptophyta > Magnoliopsida > Santalales > Viscaceae > Viscum > Viscum album. Next base: position 561,710,253 of record OY728138.1, read on the forward strand.
CGTCTCCATTCATATATAAGGAAAAAACTACTCCTCACTTCAACACACTTATTGAGATAATTACATTGAACAATCCCTTAAAAAAATTATTCACTTTAGTAATATTATTATAGAGATTTTAATTTTCTTAAAAAAAATTCGTTGGGTTTGTAATGAAATATCCAATGGAGTTTTTTCAAAAATGTAGAATTCGTCTTAATTGAGTGTTATCATTTTACTAATTATTATACATCCATTACATCATTATTATCACCTAAAATATAGTATAATTGGTATCTTTATTATAATGAGATGTTATTTCAGTAATTTAATAATCTTATTTTTGTTTTTTTATCAAAAGTAAATGAAATAGTTATTTTAATGACAGTGTGGAATACCACCTCAAAAATTGATGTATTTCATTTCACATCACTATATTTGATATTTTGTTATTATGTTTGATTTAATTTTTATTTAAGAAATTTAATATATAATTCATCTTATTTGTAATAATATCTTACTGATATTCTCACCTTTCCATCCATTAAAAAATGATAAATCCACAAGTGTATGTGTATGGACTAACACCGTGTGACACATTTTTTCCTTTCATCATTACATGGATGAAGATAATGATTTTATAAATGAATATATATTATTTTTATTATATAATTAAAATTTTATAAACGATAATTATTATTAACTTTCCATCATTTTATCCACTGAATAGTGGAAATGTTACTTGTGCTTATTTATAGACTATCATCTCCACGAAGTGATGTTAATAAGTAATCCCCACCGCTTTTTATAAATGGTTATAAAAGAATATATATGAATGAATATTAAATTTTTATCATTATTAACATTTTATAGAATATTAAACCATGGACATGTTTCAAGGTTGAAAACTTCAAAACTGAAACACGGATGGAAAGACGACCAGTTTTCAATTGAATTATAATTTTAATGAAGAATTATTAATAAAATATAATTTTTGAAATTATAAGTGGAAAATATTATATGTGTGTGTATGAATATGAAGTTATAATGAATGTATAATAAATATATATTTATCATTCATGAGTTTTTAATGACTATAAATCAAGAAAAAACATAAATAAAGGCTTTCTCATTATAATTTTTTATTTCTATGAGAAATATGTCATATTCACCACTTGTTTATTTTGTGCGTTGTTTATACTACTAATTAATGGATTTTAAGATTATTTATAAAGAAATTATAGGTATTTAAAACTCTATATAATGTTATCCATTTTATAATATTTTGATTCAAAAGTTTCCAAAGCTATATGAGTTTTATGTTACAATCTCATTTCTTTTATAGATGTTCTATGCTAAATTTTTATTGAGGGAAATTATATATATTTTATCCTTTAAAACATTATATTTTAATATTCTATATTTATTCCAAAAATTATTATGAATTAGTAAAAATCTATGTCTTTATATATAAAATGAACAAGAAAATGGTTATGAAGAAAATTGGACATTATTTCTGCATGGTAATCATACATTTTTATCATTGACCTTTCTCTTAAAAATGGTTTTATATAAATTCATACATGTACATGTAATTTTTTGAAAATTTTATTTTAATTGATTCTTATTAATATTTTTGGGATATTCCCAATTATTTTTTCTAACCAACCAAACATTTTTATTTTATTGGAAGAGCGGAATACCATAACATAACCTTGATGGCCCAATGGAAATGAAACCTAACCCATCAAGTGTGAAATTAAATTTTATATAGGCCAAAAGGACCTTACATCATTGAAAGTTTCACCAACATGTCCTTCATCAAGTCCCAAACATAACCTTCATTACATGCTTATCGCAGTCAAGATCGCCAAAACCACATCCTTCAATAAGATTCCTCCACCAAGCTATCTTCCATCACTATACGCCAATAATTATTGACCATAATCACCTTCGACGATACATCCCCAATGCAGAACACAACTTCAAAATTAATCCCATTATTTAAAATCTCACCACTGATCGATCCTCTGCCACCACATTCCAATCCTTGTGGACAGTCTTCTCTACTTATAGTACATCACCACCACAAAACAATTCTCACACAACACTACCTTAGTCGAGTGATCCCCTCCCCCTGATTGACATCCTCAACAGAAACATCACTGCCAACACACTTCAACTAACTCATGCACCCATCACCGTGCTATCGTCATGGTCTAATATCACCAACACAATCCTCGAATTTCTTACAGTTTTTATTTAAATCATGATTCTGGTAACGAATTATTAGACAACTTTACCACTAGAGTTTCTACCCAAACAAAAATATTTTATTTAACATACAAATTGTTTAAAAATTATTAAATACAATATTTCTAATGATATTTTTTCTGAATATTTCATTTTTGAAAATATTCAAATGTGTTGAAATAATTTTCTCTTTTAATGTATATATCACTAATGGGTATTCATGTCATCAAGAATATTCATTACTTTTCATATTACAATAATTGTTTCGACAGTTATATTCAAAAAAACATTTATCAATATTCTCACAGTTTTTAGATAATGTTTTATCAAAATAAAACTATATTTTTACCATGTTTTCAATTAAATATTCAAATATTCTTTCAAATAAATTTATTATCTATGAAAACATCCTTAAAAAAATTATGCATCACTGGGAATATAATTTTTTAATTGCATCCAATTACCTTTTGTTTATATATTATGATGATGATAATTCTATGAAACATGTTTCTTTCCCACTAATATTATGATATTACAAAACATTTCAGAACCCCATTTACTTTCTATGGGATTACATATGATGATATGATGAATGTTTAATTTTATTAAGGAACACATATGTACAATTTAAAATATGTGATGGGTTGTCCTACAATTATATACCCCTCCAATTAATTTGGTAAATATGGATAACTCATGAGATAACTATGTTATTTGTGAACATAATTTTATATTCACAACATTTTATGTGTACTAGTTTCATGTCTGTAATATTATTTGTGGACTTAGCTTCATGTATATAAGATTATACAAGGAACTCATTTCTTTTTATTACCTTAATGAGAAGATATTTTAAAAGTTATACATGTTCATAAAGTTATAATTTCACAAAACAATTTAGATTACACAAACTGTTTATAACCCAATTTGAACATATCATGGCCTGAAGTGAATTCCTGATCCCCATGGGAAGTAGAAACCCACCTAGACATCAAAATTTACAATCAAGAATGATATTTCCAAAAATTTATCATAAATTAGGTGATAAATATAATGGATATTTTGTTATGATAAAAATACTACCTTAATTGGTATGAATAATAAACAGTAAAAACAACTTCCATAGAACATAAAAATGAACAATATACTCAAAATCTATAAAAACAAATTCCATGTTATAGGATATCTCCTCCATTCTACCCACACCATACCAATGAATATACTAGATACCGCCTTGTGGTTCCTTTCAATAATCTCTATCATATTAAAAGGGATCTATATAAAACCTACAGTGAATATAGGGTGTGAGAAAAAGATCCAAATAGGATCCAACTATGTGTTTTAGATAGAGAATTAATAATTTAAACCAATAATTATTATGTAATTTCAGAATAATCATGATATACAATTTAACATAATGAATGAATAAGTCACCAATTTCGATGTTCATAAATAATACTAAATAAATTTTTTTTCAAAGAATTTCAAATGGTATACCTAGAATAATATCAATGAAATACTCTATAGAAAATCATAATATAAGTATTTACTATTTTAGGTCAATAAGGATATTTATTTCAATATTATGATTAGTAAGGTACATGGTGTGCACCTCACAATGTGAGAATAGTTAATGTGGTTAGACTATCCTCTTGAGAGTGGATCCTTTCAAAAACAATTATGGGACCTACAACACACATTAACCTAGTTGAACTAGTCGAGTGGGAAATAATTCATCATCAAGGATGGATTATCAACTCATCATTGATCCCTACCACAATCATGGGTATTTTGTCATTAAAACAAAACATATATTGATTTAAAACCATTTCCATTAAAAATCATAAGTTGAGAATCTATTTTCCATACCATTCCTAAAAAAAATATTTTATCATAACCATAATCATGACTTTAACAGAATTTTCAAAAAAATTTAAATTAAAAATAAACAAGGTTCATAGAAATAAGAAGAATCACAAAACCACATATATTGAAACACTCGGAAAATGATTTCACATGGGTATGAAACCAGGAATTATAAGGTGAGGGCCTCGGGAATTGGAAATGGATTATATAACATTAATTCCAGTTCAATAATATAATAATTAACATGTTCTTTACTGAAGATAAAATAATAGGATAACATTACCCAAAATTCTTGATTCACACACTTGAAGGATTAATGATTCAATCAAAAAAAATGAATATAATAGTAATTCAATTAGAATACCAAGTCTGACAATTCTCATCATTGATTAATTCAATCCGCTTATAGAAAAACTAATAATTACAAAAAAAAGATTAAAATGATTAAAACTAGGATCAACACATTGATAAAGATATATAGATCATATATTAGCTTCATTCAACCATTTCATTGATTTGGGAGAGTCATGAATACCCCATGAAATGCACTAAGTTCAATTAATCTAATTCTGGATGAAGGAGTTGGATTGAGAATTAAAATGAGTGTTGGTGGTGATGGAAATGGGAAACTACCCCATACATAAAAGTCTAATAACACGACCATCAACTAGTAGTTGGCTTCTAATGTAATGAAAAAAGCTATGTGAAAGCCAATAGGTTGGCTGATGTGATGCTTATAGGAAACTCATATTTATATCCTTCCACCAAAATGATGATGGCCCTCACTCATTGTCTGGTGGATTATATATAGGCCTTAAGACAATATATTTATTTCTACACCTCTAATAACCATATGAGACACATCTAGAACTCTCACATAATGAACATAACTCACCCCACCCTCCATAAAAATAAAACCCAACTGAAAAAAATGGAAAACCCCCATATAAACAATAAAATGAAAGAAAAAAGCGAGTGTGTGTTGTATAACATAAAAACTATATGGGATGTTACAATATCCCCACTGTAATTCTATTTAAACCTAAAAAATATATGTTGAAGATATTAAGACTATAAATAGTTGAGTCCAATACTCCCTTGTCAATGAATCTCACACCTATTTCTCAATAAAATTTTAAGAATGTTATCCCAAACTCACACCAAAAATATCATCATCACAAGTACAACCATCACATTGGAATAAATAAATAGGAAGTGGTTTCTAAATCATCTTCACATAGAGTTATATATAATGGTATTCCAAATTCATATCACGATATGAGTATACATAATTGTATGCGACTATAGACACATAAAAGATGATTTGGATTGACATCAACATTGGTTGTAAAACCATTTGGTAGGCCTCTTTTATAAGCCATTAAATTATCTTAAATGTTCCCACATACCTAGGAGAGGGATTTTCTTGCTTTATGAATAGTCATCTACCCTGTCTGGGGAGAATTTCAAAAACACCTAATCACCAACCAAAAACTATAAAAGATAATGAATTCAATCCTAAAAATATTTTTATTGGTTCCGACTAGTCACCAGACACTAATGAACTAACTAAATCATTGTTTTTGTTTCCTAAACTAAACTCAACCTAAAAAATGATTTTTCTGTAACCATAAACCATTAAAGAGGAAAACTAAAAGTAAGACTATACAAAGAATTAAATTGTTTCATTCAAATGTTTGAAAGATAAATATTATTATATGATTATTCAAACATTATTATGTTACTATCCAAATAACCCCTAAAGTCAAAAACAAAGTCATGAAGCATATCACAAAAAATAGGTTATCTAAATCTATTTTCCCTTGCTTTTTGGGTGATATATTATAATAATCATTAACTAAGTGATTTTTTATCTCAGATAACCATCCTATATCATTAGGTAAAATGGGGTTCCCTATCTGAGATAATAGCCAAAGGAAACCCATGTCTCCTCACAATCTCATGCACATCATATTTTTATATGTATTCTTTATAAGTATTGTCACCAATCAGTATAAAATGAACTTATTTTTTCAATCGGTCGATTACCATCCAAATAGGATTCTTACCTAATAGATTCTGAGGTAATCAATAATGATGTCAACTGAGTTTTTATTCTGCTTCTATATTATTAAGGGAAGTGATTTAAAAAAATCCTAATGGATTTGGGTGTTTATCCTTTATCTATTAGAAAGTATATCATTGAGACAAAATGTATTATATGTCTAATTTCATACTATAATTCCAAACAAAAAATATCATATCATAAAAAAAATTGTGGTTTGAGGGTTGAAAATCGACAATGGGTGATGGAAATATATCCAAATATTCATTCCAATAGAATAAAGTATATTATATCAAATCATAGAGAAACGGAGACCCTCTGAGGAGAGTGAACTCTAAACAATGTTATCCCACTATATAAAGAGTAATTGATTTTTTGGAAGTCATAATCATGACGTTTATCTTGAAAAATCATATCAATGTGAGTAAAATTCACATAAACACTAGTTGAATCATTACCAGACTCCTCTTTCCATACTTCTATGTGTATATAAGAAAACATTTCCACAGAAATCTATTAATAATTATTCTATTTCATGGCATAAGGATGTATCTTCCTACTAAGACTATTAAAAACTAGGTTACCATTACATGGTGGGTATAAATTATTGAAATAAACCTACTAAAGCTATTCAAACTAACTTATCGATAGATTGATTAATTAATTTTGATAATTTATCTAAAAAACATTTTATTATTCTAGTAAGTGTTAAAAAATTCCCCAAAAATATAGTAAATCCTACTTTTTTTGGCATGACAAACTAAAACATTTTCCATATAATTTGTTGGATAATTCCTCATGTGAGTCCAAACAGCCATGGTATATAATATATTATATGATATCTCTGAATATTTATACATCTCAAACCAGATCCTATTGAATTAATGTAAACCTACAATTCCAAAATAGCCTCTGGTAAATTCAAAATTAGTGTTGAAGTCAAACAACACATCAGTTCATCAATGGATTTTGGATACTTTGTATATGAAAAAAAATTCCATCCCATTATGGTTGAGTTTGGTCAAAGGTTATGTAAGATTTTTTAAGTCCTTTGTGAACAACATATTATATATTTCCAAAACTATAAATCCACATTTCTCAATGAAATTCTATAGTCCATACCATGACATAAAATTTATCACATAATCAAGATCAATTGAGATACCATTTTTCAAAATTTCATTTCCCAAGAACATAATTTCTTCGATCTATAATTTTGACATTGATAATTTATCATAAAGACAGTGATCCATAAGAATTCCCAAAACCTACCGAATGTGACACATATAATATTTTTTTATTCCCATAGTAAATTAGGACTTCATCCAAAAATACCATGACCAAAGTGTTATGATATATATAGAAAATATGTTTCATCAATTCTGTTAAGTTAAAATGAGTGATAGTCATACCAAAAGGCATCACAAGGTACACAAAGTGTATATAACTACTCTTAAAGGAGTTATTTGGAATATCTTATTCTTTGATCCAATGTTGGTGATATCGAGACCAATGATTAATATTATAAATCTTTTTTCCCTTTCAACTAGTTGCAAAAATATTCAATGTAGTGCAAGGGATATTTATTAATTATCAGTACTCAATTGACCTTTTGATAATAGATGTTAAGAGAAGTGTTAGATTACCATTTTTGAGAAAAGTACAAGGGATGCCAATGGATAAACCCTTGTACATGTAAATCCTTATTCCCTAAAATAATTAATCTAAATTTCCAGCACTTTTAGTTTATTTGGATCCATATATTTAGATGAAATAAATATCAGTTGTGTTCCATTCAATAAATTGATCAATAATTAATCCTCCCCTACAGAGGTGAAGCTAATAAGCCATTCAGAAACACATTTGAAAATCTAGTGAATGCTATAGTGAGCTTACCATAACTAAATCCATTATCTATTGTAGTTCCATCCAAAACCTTCAATTTACTAATCACTATAAGAGATGGTCCTTCCTGACTAAGCCATGGATCCTAATCTCCCTAAAACAAATACGAGATCCCATAGGAAGTGATGATGATAAAGCACTGATGGTTTCAATATATCTAAGCATTATAGATGAAAAAAAACCTTTAATGATAATTACATTAAATATTTCCATGTCAAGAACCATGAAATATAAATCCAAATATATGACACACAAAATTGAAGAGTGTAAAAGGAAACACAAATAATTCTTAGTCTTATTTCAAAAAGGATTCACCAATTTTGTAATGAATTGTATTAGTTCTATTTGATTTTGTTTTAAATCAACAACATGAAATGAAAAAATTAGTAACATTCAGTTATATAAAAACAAGTAGTCACTATGGTAGAAGAAATAAAAATTATACCACTTGTAGTTATAGTACCTGTAACAACTTCTATTGGGAAATCCTTAACTATGTGTAATATCATTACATTATATGTTTGTGGTAAGAACTAGGTAGTTTGAGAAGAATACAAATTCAAAATAGATCCTATAGTTTTAGATGAATTTTATATAAATCGAAGATAATACATATCCTGAAAACAGTTTATCATGTGACCATGGTCTTTATATGAATAGATAATATTTATAGGTACAGGTAAAAATCACTTTCTGTACAATTTTTGGACATAATGATAATAGTTCAAGACAACAAATACTTATTATATAATAATAAGATAATTATGAGAATATCCAATACTATATCCCTTATGTAAATACCTATATGTAATTTTAGGCTTGAAAGAACAACTAGATCTACCACAGGAGGAAAGAGAAACACTAGTCAAACATGTTATTCATTATATAAAAAGTTATACCATCATGTCCCAATATATTATTTGAGTATACGTGGTCAAGATTAACATGATGACCTATTAATTTATATCATTAATAACAAACATATTAAGTTAGTGGTAATTTATATTCAAATTAGACACAACCTCATAAGGAAACACACTGGTCTTAGTGATGTCATTATCATTATTTACCACATAATTATTTCCATAATAAATCATGAGAATATACAATTATTTCACTAAGGCTATATATTCTAGGTATAATTAAACTATATAAATTTTATAAAATTCATCCAATTCCAATTCAAAATGATTCATATCCATGACATACAAGTCCTACCGCCTTATACTCATAACTTTCTTCATAAGAATAATTCACATCACTTTGACTAATTTTTGGAGTCTTCATGAATTCCATGATCCTCTCTATATTTTCTAATTAATTTTATATCTCAGAAGAATCATTTATTCTATGGATATATAGTGTCTTCAAGTAAAAAGTCTCAAATTCTCAATTTGTATCATCATCCCATTATGGTTCATCCTATCTATCATTAGTAAGGGTAGGTTATACACAATGGGGAATATCTAAGACCGTTAACATGACTGATTTAATCAGATTCTAATAATTGAGAGTGTTATCTTATAATGATATATTAGAAGTATCCTCCTAATGACTCGTAGATTGTCTCCTGGGGGGATTGGAACTATACATAAACTGGAAAAGATACACAAGTACATGAGATCCATGAATCATCTCCTTTTTAAATAAAATATGTTAACAATAGTTATAAAGAGGCAAAAGAAAGAAAGACTATGATTGAATGTCTCCAAATCCCAGAATTAACATTACCCAAAATCCCATGGAATGTGAGGCCTATCCAGATGATATATGAACATACATTATCTCACAATAAGACCCTTATCTTCATAAAATCCAATCTATAGTCTACAAAAACATACCAAAATTCATACAATCCACAAAAATATGAAACAATTAACTTGGTTACAATTTTCCATGAACCAACCCCTATTACCAAAATTTCCCATATGAAAAATTATCCCTAACATGGGCAAATGTGATTTCTCAATCCTCATATCTTGGTGAAAATCACCTGGTCATCAAGAATTACCATTGGTGTTTTTCACAATGAACAAAAAAGAATGATATAAGTAAATGTGATATGGCAGAATAAAAAAATACTATTGAATATTTGATTATTCAATAAGAAGTACAATTTCCATGATACGTAAAAAAATATTTTTCAATACTAAAAAACAATAGTAAATGTGACATGTTGTCACTTTCAGACTCGTATATCCACCTAATGAAAAACCTGATACCTACTTATTAAAAATTTACCTTACCTACATTGGATAAATCAATATCTATATACACTTGAAGTTTTATATAGGGTGGAACAAAAAATACCAATAGTGTCCCACCATGTATTTCATATGATAAAATTACAATAAAAATAAATTTTGCACATATAATTTACAATAATGCATGACATGCAGTTTAAAATAATATATGAATAAATCGCCATTTTCATAATTCATAAATCATAATGTATAAATAGTGATTTAATGAATTTCTATAATCATACTCCCAATAATTCGAATGATATTCATTAGAGAAATAAAAGTCCATGAGAATTAATTATTTGAGGTCAATGTGGATCCCTTAACAATATCACGATCTATAGGCCACCAAGAATGCACATTACACTAGCATAACTGGTATATGGTGTAAGAATATACTCCAAAAAAGTGTCTCCATTTCAAAACCTAGGAATCCTTATGCACACATTACCCATGAAAAACCTATCTACCGAGAAATTCTCAATCCCTTATGATGGATCTCTACCTCATTGTCCATCACTATCATGTGTTGCACAAAAATATAGTTTAATATAAAATCATATTTGAAACCACAAAACCAAATTTTGGAAAATATTTCTATTAATAAAAATGGAAGAATCCATTTTCAAAACCATAACTAATACATCTATATTTTATTTCAACCATTTTAAAACCTTTATCCACCTTTTGAAATATATTCAAATATAAATAAATAAAAATTCATAGAATAATGTGAATAACAAAACAACCTAGCTTGAAACGTTCAAAATTTAAACACCCATGGGTTAAAAAAAATGACAATTCAACGTCCTAATGAATTGAGGTGGGATCCCAGAAAAAAAAATTCCAATCGTATATCTCTAAATAAAAATTGTATATAATGAATAAAACCTAAAATGGTCACATACCAAAATGGAGAGAATGAAGAGAAATTGTAAGAAGATAGAGATTGATGATTAAAACAGATATTAACATTCCATGATTGTTCTATATATTCTTTAGTACATTGACCCTCCATGAATTATGTTGAGAGATCCAAGAACAACCTAATAGAGGGTCCAACTCAAATTAATTGAATTCCAATTAAGGTATATAGATGATGAATTAAAAAAGAGTGTTGTATATGGTATAAATACAAAACTACTCCACCATTACCATGCCTATAACACTATAGTTGGTCGGTCCATAGATTTTCAAACATGTAAGAGTTTCTAGTTAGACTTATTGATGGTTAGTGAGCTTCCTTTAGCTAGTTGGTTGTTCTAGGAAGAATGCATACACCAATGGACACCCCAATAGTAGTCCAGTGGTATTCTTGTAAGAAACCCCTACATTTTGTAATCCACTAGAATATTAGTGGCTCCCAATAGATAGTAATAACAATTCCAATGTATCTAATAGATTTAGGTTTATGTACACACCTATACTAACCATTCAGAACTATCTATAACTCTCAAACAATAAAAAATAACACACCTCTACCCCTTTATTACAACTAAAAACAAGAAAAGAATTATGAACATACTATAAATGATAAATGAGAATAGAAAAATAAAATAACATGAGTACTTTAGTACATATAAGAATATAGGGACATTACATATATTCTTTTCTATTTTCCACTATCTTATATATATGATATTCTCTTATAGAACATGAATTTTTAATGATGTTTCCAAAAATTTATGAATATTTTTTTTATGAAACACTATTATTCCATAAATCTTGATTAATAATGTTTAATTGATTGGGTATTCTTTTATTATGTTAGGATCATATTATCATACCTTATTTTTAGGGTTTATCATTGTTTGATATCTCCTATTTTTACCTTATTGAGCATATGACCAAACCCCATCTTATATTTTCTATTTTTCCGAGGTTATAAATATTAATATTGAGTATGATTGGTCCTATAGTGATTATTATGTGTAAATAGTATTGTTATATATGTAGGAATAATTATGTAATAGTAAAATCTATAAATAATTTTAAACGGTTCCTTTTTGAGGGGAATGGAATGGTTTTTTACATTAAAGGGTTTTTCTAAAATATCTAAAATTGAAAACCTAAAAGGTCCATGGGTATATAACAGGTCAAAATATTATTTTTATGTTTTTTTTTGAATAAATAAAACTTGGTCCAATTTTTTTTTTAAATCCATAAATGTAAATATTATGTTTATAGCACTAGATCTGGGTATACAGATTCTGCCAATCCATACACTAGGAAACAAATTTTTTTCACTTGTTTTCTAGTTATGATGGTTCTAACAGAACCCATTATGATGAATTTTGAGAATACTCAATGATATACAATTAAAATATCATTACACTTGTATTTAAATAAAGTAAAAATAATAATATATCAAGTTCATATATCACCGACACTAGTCACACTAAGGTAATATGGCCATGTCCTTTTTAAAACAATTAAACAAATTAAACACGTACATTTAAAATTAATCATGGAAAATCATGGTCAAACATGGTAAACATTGAAAATTTAAAATAAATATTTTGAAAAAATATTCTTCTATTATGATTATCAAATCATCGAACAGTTTCTAATATATTCATCCCATGATTAAAATTTATATCTTTGTTTATCCTGAATTGACCAAACCATATCATACATTTAAATAGTATAATTTAACATGAATATTATTACAAATCATAATAAATAAGATCATATAACCTATATGTTTAGTGTATTTTCATATTATATAAATCAAAATCATACATTAAAAATATTCAGAAACATAACCAAAAGATAATCGTCATGAAACAAGCCCTATTAGGCATATAATATATAATACTCTTCCTCAATACCTGAGAAATTGTAATATAAAAAAGGGTGATATCAAATTATTAGTTATTGGTGAATATAAGAGTTATAAATTTAAGATACTATGTAATTATAACATCTAAATATAGGTATAAGAATATAATTAAGTTAAACGAACATAACATAATAATATAATACACAATAAAAACATATTCTAAAACATGAATATTGACAAAAGTCTTTTGACATATCATTCAATATGAGGCATATGATGGTGGAAACATGAGACAGTCATAATAATCCATGGAAACCAAACATTTTAATATGGTATAATGTAGAAATATATAAATATAAAACAAAAAAAACATAATCCAATTAAACAATTTCTTATGTCAAGGATCACTCTTAATAACATTATCACATAGTGATAGTTTCCAATAACGTAGTGGATTGGGTTTAGTCACTATTTCTATAAACATAGTAGATTTGTTTCACTCCTCAATAATATTATTTTTATATCATGAGATATAATTATTTACCAATTCATTTGAGGAATATATAATTTCAGGACCACTCATTTTATAATGAAAAAATGTAGATACATGTGTCACATGAAAACATTATTAATTCAATCATAGAATAATTAAAATACATGAAATAAATATCATTTATAAAAATTTTCATATTACATTATCATAATTTTTATAGATACAAAGGTGGATGTTATCATTAAAGAATATATATATAGTGAAATCATAAGAAATACTAATGAATTTTTTTGTCAACGAAAAAATTAAAGAACATTATAAAATATTTTTAATATAATATGCAATATGTTTGAAAATTTAAAAAAAATATTAGAAATGTTTTATCGTATAAATAAATTGTTTTATAAAAAGAATTATAAGGAGACTAAAAACAGTTTTAAGAACTATAAAAATATAGAATATGTGTTTTGTAAATTAATGTGAAGAAAATGAATGAAAGAAAGATAAATAAAAATATATTATAAAATTTTTCTTCATTTCATGAAAATACTCTTCAATAAAATACACAACACACAATAAGAATCATTGAATTTATTATAATTAAATCTTTAAAATCATATGCAATACAATGGTATATGGAATAATGATTTCCAACTAGAAGAAATAGGTAATATTGTATTCACATAAAAGGAACCTTTTAGTTGAATTGTAAACTAATGGGAGGTGAAATGGAAATAACACGTGTAAAAACTAAAAAAATAAGAATAAAATAGAGTGTTTTGAAAAGATAAATATGATATAATTTCCCTTAATTTAAATTTATTCATGATTAATCTTGATTTAAATTTAATGATAAAGAAATAAACACTTACCTTTACCCATGACTTACACAATGGTTATTTAACCTTATATATAATAAAGATAAAAATATTTACAAGTTATTTAAAAACCTCATTCATATTTATTATATTTTATTCTTATTATTTATTATTATTTATTTCGCATATATTAATTTTTTTTATCACCATATGCTTGTAATTTTGATATTTTTTTATATGTTTCATAATGGGGATGTCGATCCTCAATATTTGAAAAAAAATCCATCATTCGTATATTTGATATGGTAGTTTAATCAATACATTTAAATTATTCATGTAGTCATATTCTAATTTTATTAAAGGTAAGGGTTTGGTTTATAACACCCCTAAACCGGAAATATCAGATCTAGTGATAAAAATATAAGAATTACATTTCTAGGATTACTATGCCAATTTTTTCATCTAAACCATACAAAATAAAAAGATAATATTAGGTCACTTACATAATCATTACCCATTAAGGATAATAATTTTATAGATTTATGAAAATATATTACAAAAAATCACTCATGACATCAAGAGGAAATTTCTCCCACTGTACTTGGGTTTTAACATTCTATATTATGTATTAAACAACTCCTATAATATTATACACAACTGTAACCCTTCAATTGTAGAATCAATTTTAATCAATCTTAATAAAGAGGGGAAAACATAATAAGTGTGAAAATAATGCTCAATGAGGGTAAATATAAGCATTATCAATTGAATGTCCTTAGTGAGAGTAAGATTAGAATAAGGGTTTGAATACATAATCAAAGTTCATGAGCATTACATAATATAACTCTTACAAATAAATACATATATCTTAAATCATGAAAAATTTTATAATTTTTTACCATAGGATAGGAGTCACAACAATCCACGATCATGGGAAATGTGATGTCAATCTTTATCAAAGTAATAATTTATAGCCCATATAAAGAATAAAAAAACATGTTGTCCATTGGTACATCATCATAATATAACCCTTACAATTTTAATTACTATATAGACAATAATTAACACAATTACACGAATAATTCAACCATTAACCAATTGATTAGAGTTCCATTTGGGTGATCCCATTATAAAATTTCAATCGGTTACACCCATTATCTGTAATGGTGAAAATACTTTATATGTTTTATTGGGATCATCCGTGAGTTACAATGGGGGATTAGACCATTGTAAATAATGTCCATTGACGCTATCATGGATATAACCCTTAAAAATTGATTAAAATTATTTTAAAAACACTTTCAGATATCAAATTACCATTTTCTTCTAAATATACATTATCAAGACATAAATCACCCAGAATGAGAGAATGTAGGTTTTTATGAAATCTTAAATGATAATAAAAATAAAATAAAGTTTTCTCATGCACACCTATGATGGGGCATGTAAAAGAAAAATTCTAACTATTTTTTCAAGTATAGAACAAAAGCTAACCAAGGAATTATCTCTTGAGAATATTCATTTCTTGTTTACATATTTAATATAATTCCCCAAAAGTGATTTATTTTTTTTTGTTTTTGAATAGAAAACTATATTTTTTTGTTTTAGTCATTTTAAAAAATAATGAAAATAAATGAAGAAATAAAATTTTAAATAATAACTAACGTGAAACGATACACATAATGTGATTATAAATAAAGACCATAAACTCTGTGGTTTTCTATATGCGTTAAATCATTCTTTTTTTTATTTAGTTTTATAGTTTAATTTTAACATCTCACTTTTATAACAATATTCTTTTATTTAGTGATTCTGAAATCTTTAATTCCTATAAAAAGTAAATTCTACATTCATTTATAATCAGTGTTGATCTCACACCTCTCTAAAGAAGGTGAAATCTTTCATGAAATGGCTCCATCATATGTCATTTTATCATTTGAACGATTTTACAAAATTATGTGATGATCTTGTGTATAAATGATAAAAGGTAAAAGATTGGTATAATTTCATATAAATTATTTTATGTTCTATTTCATTATGTAAAACCACCACACCAACATAATTCAATATTTCTCACCACAAATGTAAATAGTACATATAAATTATGGTGCAAAATGACTGGAAACAAAATTTACCAACCTATGGCCAAGAAACAAGCTAGCCTCTCATTATCGAGGGTTAGAGGTCCTTATGGAATGGTGAGAATTAATAGAATAAAAATAATTAATAAAATAAAATACTAATAAATTTTAAATTTTAAATGGAAAAAGAAGACTGGGAGAGAGATAGAGTTAATAAAAATATAAAAGGAAAATAAAAGACATAATATTAAAATTATAAGAAGAATGAGAAGAAGAATGTGGGTGGAACCATATCGAAAAATAATGAATGAATTAATATTATAAAAAAATCAAATTAAATATACACTAGGAGTAGACATAGAAAAATATATTAATAAAAAACATATAGTAGCTTTGGTGGATGAACTAATCCTCCTCCTCGGTTGTGTAACGCCCTTGGTGAACAGCATATAACCCATTTTATAGGCTATATGGTGTTATTTAGTCTTCTCCAATAATTTTTTATTCATTTAATTTAAAATAGAAGTCTTGCATGAGGCTCGAGGTATATATAAATACCCTAACATCATGGGGTTTCAAATATTCATAGCATCATTGCAAATAAAACATTTTTTCTCCTTGTTTTGTCTATGGTATGGACATGGTGTATGGATGTAATAGTTGTGTGGTAGCAGTGTAGAAGTGTTCTAAAGTGGTGATGAATGTCTCCTCAAGCCCTTAAACAATAATAGTGTCCAGAGAAAGATCTATTTGGAATTAAGGACATTGGTTCCTCTTCATAATTGGCTCATAGAGGTTATTTAGATCTCCAAATATGATATTGAGTCTTACAAGTCTTATATCATGGTTTTTCAGATTGAGTTTGAGCTTGTAATGGGTAAATCATATCATTTATATACTAGAAACCAATTTTGGTAGCTACAATCTACAGTGGAAGGCGATGGAGGTTAGTATTTTTGGGTTTTCAAGAGTGAGGTGTCGTGTGTATGGATGAAATGTAGATGTTTGTAAATAAATTTTTATAGTACCCACAATAAGAGTTTTACCAAATCCAAATACAGATTTGGGGAGGGTATTATTTAAAATGGATTCATGGTATACTTCTTAGAATAATCCTATATTCGAGTGGGCACACAAAATCACATGAACACATATATATTAGTCCCACTGTCACTACTCAGTCTATGAGGACATTACCCCACCCATGCTCATAGCTACTTATATGGTGTATATTGTTGGCCAGTGGGATCAAACACGATCCATGAATCATTAACTGGACAACTAATTCAATCGAGGTTCTTTTGTGCATCTTTTAATTGAGGGTTGGATGAGTGTTTTATATTTTTTTTACCATAAATCATTAAAATCAACTTAATTAAATTAAAAGTACTCATCATTAATTTAAATAATATTCTATTAAATCCCAATATTATTTGAAATTCAAAATCGTCACATATTATCCATTTAAATATATTTTAATGTTTGGATTTAAATTCTACATTATTTAATAAAAAAATAAATGTTATACTGATTAAAATATCTATCAAATATCCTTATAATATGGTTAAATTATTCATGATTAAATTAATCTATCAAATACCCACACACTTAAACTATTATTTTCCTCGAGCATCACATATCATCATAGAATTTTAGATGTCACCAATGTAAAAATTACTAGGATTTCAATAAAATACAATTAAATCAATAATCAATGTCTAATAAAATTATTGTTCCATGAAAAATGCCAATTTAATTTTTCAAATTTCAATAAAACAACAGACCCATGATTTTTATTTAACCCTTTAAAAAATGATGGGTCTTCTTATTTTATAAATTCAAAATACTTAATATATTAATATTAGACATTCTATGTAATGATCTACCTCACTTTTTTATCTTTTCTATCATCACTCATGATATAAATTTTTGTAGAGTGATGCTCGTATCTTGAAAACATGATCCTTGCCCATAGGTTTGTAAAGGTACTACTTTAATCACTTTTAATAAAAAAATGCACATGAAATAGTGAGTACTTGAAATAAATGGTTCTAATTAATAAGACCCTTATGGTTTGTAGGTTTCTATTTCTAAAAATTAAGGCTCAAAGCAAGATTTTAATCTCTTAATATATAATTGATCATATTAAAAGTTAAATATAAAAAAAATTCCCCTCCAAATATTGACAACTCCTAGATTCCTGAAACTCAATGTAATGGTCTTGATTAAATAGAATTATAATGAATCAATTACTGCTTTAATTTTCTGTAATTTTATACCTTTTTTATAAGTATGATTTCATTTTCTTATCTTTTTTATGATTTTTACAAAGAATATATCTCACATCCACCACCTAACCACATATTATAAAATTTATCAATATGGTGATAGTGATTTTTGATATTCCAATGTCACCATCAATTTTTTATATTTTTATTTTTTTCATTTCCATAACTTTTCAAGAAGGTAAAAATATACAGCATAATAAATTAATCAGAATCCTTTATTAATATCAAAAATTATCACTCCGACACTTTTTGGCATACAATGAATTTTATCATTTCTACCATGAATCCATTAACCACCACACATATACATAAAAATATCCGTAAAATAATATGAGTTTTATAATAATGGATAAAAAGGTTTGAAACTCGGATCATCCATAACAAGAAAATCCATGGTATCTACAAGCTAAATATGGATTAAAAAAATGTGGTCTTCTAGGATATTGATTTTTAATAGAATATTCATTCATTATAAATATGATTTTGTACTATCATTATAAGTGACAATATTCAATTCATGTTCTAGTAGGTGGTATGTCCAAAGAACACCCAATAAATACTATCAAGATAAAATAGAAAACATTTGGTCAAGGAATCCTCCCAAGAGTGGTACATTTTATATGGAACATTCACTCATGTCGTGAATATTAATAACAAATCAATGTGAATAGATCTCAAAAATACAATTTTTAAAAAATGATAGGGAATTTTTATTTAATTTAATCAACAAATTATTTTAAATCAGGATTCCACATTTCAATATCCCTGATTCAATTTAATCATACAATTTTACATTTTACCCATTCATTCTTATTATCATAAAAATATAAAACCTAGAAACATAAAATCCTAATGAAACTCATTTTCTCTAGTTTATGTCATATAAAGAATAAATCTTATTCATGGGTATATTATTTCAAGATTACATATACAAATAAGTTCTCAGAAAGAAAATATATATATATTTTCAATGATAAAAATTTAAATGTGAAGCCATTTTTAAAGTGAATCTTTATCCATATTCCATCATTGTCAGGGATTTTCTTGTGCCATCATGGACATACAAAATATAATCGATTATTAAAACTCATGGACCATGTTATTAATGTTAAAAAGGAATAGGGGGTGTTGGATGATTCTTAAATTAATTCTTAAGACTAAAATTGAAATTACAATAAAGAATGTAATTATAAATCATAGTATGATCCACAATGACGGTCCTCGATTTTTACTATATCTAGAAGTAAGTTCAATATGTTATCTAGCTTCTGATAGTGGGTGGATATTATTTGATTTTTACCACCACATGTGGCTTTTCCGGATTACACTTCTTCTTTGTTTGGTAGGAATGATCGATTGATATAATATACTAGATCCATTCTGTTAACAATAATGTATATCTTTCATGGTGGAGTAGGAAAAATTATATATCATCCTCATTCTTGTTTGATACCATTGAAAACTCATATTGTTTGTAGGGAACTTTCTCAATTTGGGGTTCAATGATAGAATGATAAAAGTGACTGTAAGAAGGTAATTTCACCATAAAAAATTAAAATTAAAATTAAAATTATCCATTTAAATTTGATTAGACTATGTCTTGTTTTCCTTAAGCATGGATGTTCTGAATTATACATTTATTTCCTTAAAATAATTTTCATTAAAAATAGGGAGCTCCATGTCTTTCTCAGTAGGTGCTGGTGATGCTTCTTCATCATCATCTAAGACAAATCATGGATTGAAAAAATTTAAAAAAATACAAATAATAAGGGATGATACTCAAATAATATTGAATAAATTTAAAAAATATAGAGTTAAAAATAATATAATATCCTTGTGTTAGTTTTAGTTCAATTTTTACTTCAATGTAAGTGGCCTCTCAAATTTTGATCTTAGTGGTTGGAAGTAGTTAGTTTTGTCTCATCTATATTTTCATTAAATTCCATCACAAGATTAATTTCTTCCTATGTGGATTGATAATATGGAATGTTACTTTCTCTTCTACATTTAAGGAATTAAGATATCAAGATTTACCTCATGTTTTTTCTAGAAATAAATAATATCTTGTTGATCCCCACACATATCTCAATATGAAATTATTCCTCATAATAAATCCACTCTAGGTCACTATGTTCATCTTGGATTTATCTAATAAAATGGTTGGGTTACTGTGGGACCTTGAGATAAGTCTAAACCTATTTGATTTCATCAGGTATATTATAAAGCTCAAATGGTACTTTATCCTTGGAATTCAATATTTGGTAATCAACATTAACTTCATTAACCATATTTAAAAGCTCTTGAAATGAAATTCTTCTGTCATTACTATTAAATATATTATTGTTTTTATTAATGTGTTCATAGGTTTTTTTATTGAGGGCCTTATCAGCATTTGTTAACACATTCTTTTGATACATAACCCTATGAAATTGTTCCATCCACAATAATATTATATGTTTTGATTCATCCGGGAAACATATTTTTTACACTATTATTTATTGTTATTATGAAATGAAAACTATCAAATGTGTGAAAAAGAAAACATAAGATGATTACTAAATATCTACATAGTAATGGAGACAGTTCTGATGCATTCTTGTCATGGGTGATATATGAATAAAATTATCTAATTATTTATTTATTCTGAAGCGCAATGGATGACCAAGGTCATCTATCTTGAGGAGATTTACAGTTTTTCATCTTACATAATATTATTCTCTTAACCTTTTTATTTTTTGTTTTTAATTATTTTATGAAACTTCTGAAATAATGGAGTTTTTATAATATTATAAAATAATCAAAAAACATACAGAATGAAATGTTAAACTAAACTATCATGCAGTTCTAAATAGAATTTGATTTCAACAAGGTACTTTCCCTTTTTCGTTTGGTTTATGGGTTTCTTCATTCTTTTTATTTTTTTCTGAAAGTTGTTTGATAGTTTAATTATAAAATATCACTCATAAAATATTTTTATTTTTTTTAGCAATTGTAAAATCATGAATTCTAATAGAAAAGTAAATAACACCCCCTCTTGTAATCAAGTTTTATGTCCCACCTCAATCTTGAATTAGGAAGCTTCAAAGATGAGGTTATATTATATACCATTTTACCCATTGGATGGATGAACACAATCATATGAATAGATTTTATTTGAAGGTTTGAAATGAATATATAAAAATAAAATAATATAAATTAGTTTTACTTCGGTGTCTTAGTGGTAAATCAAAATACTCTTACACATAACTCTTTCACAAACACACTTGAACACCACAAATTTAAATACAATATATTAATTGAAGTCAATGATGAATATAAACAACACGTACCACCCTGGGGCCAAGACATATGTTATCCGTGCATTTTCATGGGACACAGTTCATTTTGTAATGAATATAATAATGGGGAACCAAATAAAAAATAAAATGGAATGAATAAAAAACATAAAATATTAAAAATTCAATCAGAATAGAAAGAGATATTGAAAAACTAAAAAAATAAATAAAAAATTATTTAATATTAATATTATTAGAAAATGAATGTGGGTGTAACACAATTAGAAAAAAATCAATATTTATTTTTATAAAAAAAATTAGTTAAACAACAATAGGAATAAAAAATAATATAAAGAAAAAAAAGAAAGGTAGAAACATAGGTGGATAAACACCTTGTCATCATAGATCGTTGAAGTTCCCCGGTTAGAAAAAAAGACCACACATATATGATAAATGGAACTTCTAATAATTCTATGATACTTTGTGTTTGAATTATTTTAAAAAACAATGAATAATCTACAAGAAATTAGGTATCATAAAATTACTGATGATCATGGGGTTTCAAATATTTAGAGTGTCATTGAGAAAAATATAGTGGTTGGTCCTTCTTGAGTGCATGGTATATGCATGTTTCATGGATGGTGTGGAAGCCGAGTAGTACAGTATTGATGTTTGGATGTGGTAAAGTAACATTATTCATTCCCTATGACCATAACCATGGATTTTGAGTTCTCTAATGGTAAAGAAAGGCCACATTTCCTCTTCAAAACTAGCTCATGGATACCATATATTTCTTTGGAGAAGATTTGGAGTCATCCCGATATTCTCTAATGGCACTTTATCTCAATCATGTGTGAATAACGGGTTATACATAGAAGTTTAATGGTGGATTCAGGAGGTGGTTTTGTTGATTGGGTGTGGAAGTCATTCCATCTCGGTAGTGTAGGGTGTTGGAGCTAGAGGTGTCCAAGGCTAGACAAAACACTATCATTATGCTTAATTTGAAAAGTACATGAAATATGATTTGTTGCACACCAAAATACATATGTGGGGAGGCAACAGTTTGAAATTAATTTCATGGATCAAGCTCAGTAGAATCCCACATCAATGTGGGAACCACGAATCACATGCACACACATATGTTGGGTTGATCCACAACGCTTAGTTCGTGATGTCCTAGGCCAACCCATTCTCACGTCTCTCCCACTATCTATAAATCCAATGATTATTCTCAACCTTAGTCCATATTGGGATAGTCATCCCACTCGTGATGTCCATGTGTCTTCCTGGAACTTGAGGAGAGGGATGACAGAGTGTTTCACTATATTTATACATGAAAATATTATAAATGACATAGAATATTTCAAATGAATTGAGATAAATTAAATTAATATTCTCTATGACTCAAATAAATTTCTAAATTCCTAATCATATCCATTTAGTCTATTAAGATAAATTTTAATTTTTTAATTACAATTATAATATTTTTAATAAAAAAAATTAATTTCATGGTAATATTGATTAAAAAATACATCTAAAATGCATAGAATATGTTTAAAATTTTCATGATGAAATTATTATGTTACATGTGGTGGTGGAAAAATCCATTATAATAGTATACATTAAAATGGAACATTCATTTCATAACTTGATTTACCCATGGAAAAGAAACAAGTTGAATGAGAATATATGTTAAATAAGAATAATCCATAAATAGTAAGAATTAGGATGGTATCAAAAAAATATCCCTTGTGGATCCTATGTAGCATAAATGGTCGTTGGCTTGGATGAATTGAAATATCATTAAATGTTTATTAAAAACCTTGGGAAAATATACATTCCACATTAAAAATTGCTTTTAATAACAAAAAAATACAACATATTATTAAAGGTGTATTCATTGAAAATAACCTTATAAAACAATAAAAAAATTAAAATAAAATAATGTTCATGATAGTGGAAAAAAATTCACATTGTAGATGTCAAGAATGAATATTCATTTAAAATATTATAAAAACTGATTCAAAAGTTCCCCATATAGAAATGTATTAAGAAAATTAATTATATGTACATTTTAAAATAAGTAAAAAATAATGTGAAATAGTTTTTGGAAATAACTTATTTTTTGAAAATAATATTTTATTTCCATTTAGAAAAATATGTATATGGAAGAAAAATATTCATTATCTAAAATAAGATACAAGGTCTACATCACTTGAAAATGGTTTTTAGGATGTTTCTTTAATCAATAAGTGATTTAATGTAAATTAAATAAGAAAAAAACAATACTAACCATATAAGAATAAAATAAATTTGGTTTATTAAGAAAAGTGATTATGATTTTTTCCAATGGAATATTGAAGATAAACAATCACAATAAATTAATTATAACATAAGGCCTCTGTCACTTTTGTAACTCTTCAATCATAATAAAATGATATAATAACCTCAAATGATACATTAAATATCAATAAAAAGTGATATTCATGATATATAAAGTGAAATTTTATTTATATTCACCACATAAAATATGTTATGGTCTTAACATCAATATATATCCCAAATAATGCTATTTTGAGACAAATAACACTGACATTGATCGTATCATTGAATTGAGAATTAATCAATTTGGAGCTTATGTGTAACAATTGAAGATTAAAAAAACTAAATATAGAATAAAAAAATTTAGTAATCATCTCCAGAATATTCATGGAATAAATATTATTTCAAAGAAGAGTTATAACTCATAGAAAAGAATATGTGTTAAGAAAATAATTACTACTCGATAAATATCAAATCAAATACCCTTGGAAAAAATAATTGAAATCATAATGTAAAATATGATAAATCATTATGGATTCATGATATAACATGTAAAAGGTATTTATATACATCTTGTAATATATTTTACGATCATAAAATTAAAATATGCCTCATTGAAAGAAAAATTGAGATGAAATACCATTCCTTGAGTCGATAATTTCAATATTTTTCCATCAACTACAATATAATAGAAAAATATAAATTATTTGATTCCTAAATTACGTTTTAATAGATTAAAAACTATTACATATCCAATTTGTTTCATTTATTATAATGACATCTTCAATTTCATAATCAGTTAAGTCTGCATCTGTTATTTTGAGGATGTTCCGTCTAATCATTCAAAAAAGCTTCTGTATGTTGAACATAATGAAATGATTAATTATCCCATGATATAAAGAATAATATTCATAAAATAATTATAATTTTTATAAATCAATTATACTTTTAGATCCCACTATTAAATACAATTATTTAAAATGATATATGTTACATTAAATGATATGGTAGGTCGTACTTACGCATGATGACATTTTCATTTCTCAACAAACAATATAGGAGGATGATGAGTAATCTTATATATTTAAATAATTATTTTAATATAATAAATATAATAATATTTCCCTAAATAAACATGTTTATAAAATTATTTTTATGTGGTGATGGAAAATGAATCACATCGTTTTGTGGATGTGGTAGTCCACACATACATAAATACAATAATATCAATTTTTATTGTATATAATGTTATAGAACTGGGTTTTATATTGTATTTAAAAAATAGTTAATATTTTATGAATGATATATATATATATACATATTAAATACATATTTATAACCTTCTATAAGGGATGGTTATGGAAGATGAATTACATTGGTTAGTGAGGCAATAGTCCATCATACACACAGACGATGGATTTATTTTCCATTTTATGGTAGGGGATATAAATACATGTTTTGAAAAAAAACACATCTTTTAATTTGTGAGCTACTAGTTTTATTATCTAATCATGGTTTTAGAATATTTTAAGAAGGTGGAATAAGAAACCAGATGATAAATCTCAGATAAGAACTATACCTCTTCATCATAGAAACTCGTATTCGTCAAACATCAAGACCACTAATATTGTTATTAATACCATGATAATTCATCTATAATGGTTTTATAGATTATAATAAGGGATTTATTTAGAGATTTGATGAGAAATTTTCCTTTTAAATGTTATTAAATCTCCTATAAAATGTTTCCTTTTATAACTATATAGAGGTTCACTCATGGAATTTCATTAAATAATAAACTAATATAAATTAATTTTGAGTATAAAATGATTAAAAATTCATAATATTATAATATAATATTAGTATAAGTATATATACTCTAACCAAAAAAAATTATAGTTTTAAAACACAATTTTAACCTTATAAATTTCTTATCATTTTTTACCCTTTTTGAAAATTAAAATGAAACATTGATTTTTACTTTTTTGTGTTCAATATTTTATTCACAAATGAAACAAAATACTAATAAATGGAACACGAATGATATTTTAAAAAATTTCATAATCTATTGTATAATAATTGAAATTTTAGTAAATTTATATCATTTAATTAAATATTATTTTCCAAAATTATCAATAATTTCAATTTTAAAACTATTTATTTTATTTGACATTTCTAACATAAATAAAAATAATTTAATTCGAATAAAATATGTTAATAGATTACTAACCTGATATTTTTCTATAAAATTAATTGGTCACATTAATTATTTAAATTAAAAAAATTTGATTATTTTAAATTTCATTTAGTTTATTTTTCCGTAACTAAATAAATAATACCTCAGTTTCATATAAGAATTTAGGAAAATTATTTATGAACTAAAAAATATAAATTTTTATAATGAATATATATAATTTTAATTATATATATTACTTATAATTGAGAATACCCTTTGGTTATCCCCATGTTGAAAATATTATATCTATTAAAAACAAGAGTGTGGAATTTTTTACTTTTCTATACCAAAAATATTATAAAGATCATATTCACATCCAAATGGAATCAAATGGATATATAACCGAATATTGGATGAGTATGGATAAAATGGAATCAGTAATGACTATTATTTTAGGTGTTAGGTTCATTTTATTATACATATCATTTTATTTTTATGATTTAGTACATGATTTACTCATTACCATAGTGAAAAAAATTATTATCATTACTATTCATTTTTACTAAAAATAAAAGGGACCAATTTCAAAAATTTGAACAAAATGATTCCAAATATGGAATATGTTTTTAAAAAATAAAAACAAATAAATATAATAATTTCATTAAAAATTATATAGATAAAACATTCTAAAAAGTAGTTTCCCAGAAAAATCTATTTTCCACTATGAAATATTTGTATACTAAATTCAAGTATAAAATTATACTCCAAAACCATATAAGTATTTTTTTAAATCAAAATGAAATAATTAAATTTCTAAACTAATCAAAAATATAGTGTTACTTCCTAAATATATTAAAATAAAATTCATTTTATAGTAAAAATCATTATTTTCACTATTCATTGAAAAACTAATCTTCAAAAATACTATAAAATTATACCACAAGATAATACAGAAATGATGATATAAAAATTTAAAAAAAACATAGTAAAAAATTTATTAAAATTTATTAAATTAATTATAATTAATTTCTCATAAAAATTAATAAAAAACAATTTTTGAATAAAAAAATCATTGAAGAATAAAATGGAATTTCTAAAAAACTGAGTAATTATTTCAAGGAATTAATAAATATATCTGTATTTATTAGAAAATTAATATATATTTACAAAATTAGATAACTCTATACATACCTTCTAATTTAATTTCAGTGTTATAATAGTCATTTTATGATAATAAGATTTAACATTTCCTTTCCGATCGGTGTTTCATTTTTATATGCCTTCAAACATCGTCTCTCTTTTTAAAATCATTAGATTTTAATTTTGATACCATTAATAAATTAAATCCTACCAATTTTTAAAACTATCTCATTAATAAAATAATGGAATTCTAAAATACCATTACTGAATTCCCAAAATTTAAAAATGGTTAATAAAAAATTCTCTTGAAAAAGATAGAAAGGGAAGTATGAAGGTCATCAGGGATAACATATACTAGGTTTCCTAAAAATAAATAACTAGTGGGAAGTGAAAATATATACATGTAATAATTTCATATTTTAAAAAAAATTAGATATTAAAGAAGATAATTTAAGTTAAAAAATTGATTGATCGTGAAAAACCCAATAACCCCAACATCATAAAACAAATAAGAGTGAAAAAATATCATCAATTCATTAGAAGAGATATTAATAGGAAAAATGTTTATATGATATTTTATCCATAGTTGAGGAATTCATTAGTATCTATTATTAAAACATAATGAAATATACTTACATGAAAATTATAATTTCATCCTTTAACTAATTTCCACTACAATATCACCATTTTCTCCATGTGATGAGTATTCTAGATGATTTCTAATACTTGATGAACAAAAAACAATTTTTATTGGATCAGAAACATCCATAAATGAGTATACCTCCTTTAAATAGACCATAAGAAAACCCAATGTGGTTTAAACAAGATGATATAACACAAAAACGTAATTAACCTTCATATCATGATATAATACATCAATCTTCAAAATTGAACAGTAATACCAAAAATTTAGAATAAATATATCTATAAGAAACTATCCTCAATCATCATTAAGACCTTCAAAACTAATCTTGAAACTGATATATTTGAAGGATTTGATAAAACATTAGTCCAAGATAAGTTTAACATTCCCCAATTAACAGTACCCCCTCTCAAATTCGTATGCCCATAAATTTATTTACATTGATCATATAAACATTATAATATGGTAATCATTTACATAAATAATTATAATCAATATAAATCAAAATTAAGATCATATATACTCTAAAAATAAAATTTCATATTTAATCATAAAATAAATTAAAGTAGTATGTTCTTTAACTTAATCACATATTTTTCCTTAAAATAATGAGCTTTTTCAATGGTCTCATAGTCACTATATTAGTTTTCAAACCCATGGGTAGCTATATAATATGATATAAACTTTTAATCACCCATAATTACCTCACCATAAAATATATATTAAATTACAAATAATAAAAATAATATGAAAATATGTCATGAAAGTAATGAAATTATCCCTCAAATAATACATCACAATAAAATTAAGGGATACATGTACCTCAACCCAACAAAAACTCTCAAGATATCATTTATCACCTCAAAATCCTATCAAATAAAACCTAAAAAAGAATTTATAATAATTTGAACATATGGTTAACCATAAACATATAATCCAACTATGATATCCATAACTCTTTGGATAACCTCACATGAATATATCATAAACTGAAAAGTTTTCTATACCTAACTCTAACACTAACTATTGCAGTCGCAAAACTACACTCTTGGATCTCTTGATGAAAACAAAAGTGTTAAATTTTTAGTTTGATAGCAAATTTTTTTGATTCAAGCCTTATGACATTAAAATGAAATCTTGGGTCACTTACTTTCACTCAGACATTTTAGGATTCAAATTTTATAGAATTAGGAAAAATTATTATACAAACTGAAATCATGACTTCAATAGAGTATTTATCACAAAAGACCTTGAATTTAATAATACGTTGTTTTTATTAAACATCTCTCATATAATTATCCATAATCTAAACCATTCTAAACACAAATAATATTTTATAATTTTTTATAACCAACGTATATTGAAACATAAAAAAGAGTGAATTAAAATTCATAATATGGGTTAAAAATAATCATTAACGATTGAATTCCCTCTGTGAGGGTAACATGTGATTATGTGTATGATGATATAGCATCACAAATATTTATTACATAAACACTTCAGTACATGGAACAAAATATAATAACATTAAAATATTAGGTTTCTGTAAATTAGGAACATACTATAATAATATAAAAAATAGTCTTCTAATCCATGTGAAAGGATTATTAGTTATTTAAGACAGTGTTACTTTAACTACATCTCATTCCGTGAAAAAATACAACAATGCTAAGGGGTGATCATCATCCTAGTAAGGGAATAATCAAGGGGTAAATTCATCATAAGATCATGATGCATATTAATAAGAACAAGATCTATAGAAATATTACATGACCGAGATAACATGAGGTGTATCATAATAAAAACAACATTAATAAAAACATGGAAATGTGTGTACAACATTTAAATAATAAATTTATAGGAATATAACTAATTTTTATCACAAATGTATCATAAATCAGAATTAGCATGTTTATTCACCAAGGTATAATAAAAAATGTCATATCTAGGGACTAATTCATTACATAATGAATTAGATTTCTATCGTGGAACACAATTAATATTTCCAATTATTATATAATCCACATTGATCATAATTTATCACATTGTTAATAACACTAAACAAATAACGTATAGGTTTCTTAAAAAATCATTGTGTACATATGTTCTTATAAGCCTGATCATAACATCATTTATAACCCATTTAAGGGAATATGGATTTTTTATATTTGAGTAATAAAGTCAATAAATTATACTATTCTTTAGGGGAATACCCATGGATAAATAATTGGTGTGGGTATTCAAAATACAA
Source organism: Viscum album (assembly GCA_963277665.1). Lineage (NCBI taxonomy): Eukaryota > Viridiplantae > Streptophyta > Magnoliopsida > Santalales > Viscaceae > Viscum > Viscum album. The sequence continues at coordinate 561,740,833 of OY728138.1, forward strand.
TAAGTTTTTCTTTATAAGATAGAAATTTTAGAAGTAAAGTTAGTAACATGATGGGTTTAATATGTGGATTTTGGAAAATATGAAAATGCGAGAGACTGAACGTATCCCATTTATAAATTACAAATTTATCTATATGGGTATTATCGAAATAATATTAAAACAAGGTAACATGTTTGATAGATGACATACACAAAAATAATTACTTGAATGGAAAAGTAGATGATGAAAATTACCTTACCTTAATGATTTTATTATAAATTTTGATGATCTAACAATGGGAAAATAATGAAATATTAGGTTGTCTATGGGAAGAAAAATATCCATAAAATAATATAGGATGGTTATATAGTGAAAGAGAAAATTGAAATTGTTGGGAATTTATAAAAATAGAGAATAAATTATGGAAACATTTCTAAATATAGGTCATGGAAATCTATGTTACGGAAAATAAGAAACCATTACATTACCCATGGATTTTTCTCATGGTTTCGACATTTGAGGAACATTTTTTGATATTTTAATCCATTATAATAGATAACCATTTCCAAAATAATTCATTTAATATGAATAATAATATTTTCTACAAATTAATGTTTTTAAAATCAAATTTTCTATTTTATGCTTCTGAAAGTAACTTTTAGGTATGGAAATTAATTAAATAGTTTTATAATATACATATAAATAAAATAACATATTGTAGAGAAATTTTTTTTAAAATTATTTATAAATAATTATGATATAAATATTAATTCATAAAACATACGAAAAACCTAAAACAAACATTATATTATTCAATGAATAATAAATGTTTTTTATAAAATTATCAAAAACACAAATTAACCTAATTTAAGCATAATGAATTCATATATGATATGTATTTCCGGAAAATAATTCTCAAAATATGTGAATTTTAACTTTCAAATACAAACATCTTAATTTATTTAATGATATATGTATTTATGACTGTCAAAATTCAAACACGTACAAAACTTTCCTAAGACATTATAAAATTATATTATCATTTATATTTAAATAATGGTATGACAATATAATATTTAATTTAAATAAATTATATTATAAATACATAAGTTTATTATAATAGTTTTTATATTTTATAATAATAAAATCATGTTTTATTTTAATCTAATACTCAATTTATAAAAATTTTCTTACATAAATCTAATTTTTTCTAAAAAAATTACTTTCAAATTTGTATTGATAAAATAATCATCTTATTTATAAAAATTAAATTACACATTATGTTACTATGTCATTGAAATATAACTCCTGATTAGATTTGTGTACACTATAAAGGTAAGGTGTGTGATGGTAGTAGTTTCATGGGGTGGCTTTGCTAACATTGAATGGGTTTTAATATCCACTAAAATCAACTTCCCATATTGGTGATTTTATTCAAAACTCATATTTTTATTCTTGTTTTGGTCCAGGTCATGGAAAATACCTTTTTATGCTATCTTCTTCCAATGTTATGATAAATGGGCATCAAAAGACATGAATTTATGGGATTAGGACATTGTTTCTTCTTTTCTAATAATTTACCCCTTTTATTACTAATTATAGACTGGAATTTTAATATTAATATTATTACCAATGGATATAGTTACCAATGGTCAAATGGATCGACAGTTATATTGACCAAATATCGTATTCTAATTCCAACAGTTGCATTACTCCCTAAAAATACCACTTCATTATTTCACTAAAAACTCACTAAAATTCCCTGAAATTTTATATTTATATTTTATAATATATTGATTTTTTTGATAATAATATTTTACATTTATATATATAGTTTCATGGGGTGATTATTCTTGTAGATTGGTTGATCTATTTTTTCCCATTTTATCTTTTTTATTTTATTTTTTGGTCCAATTGTAAATTATAGAGTTTTCATCAATTTTCACAACTGACTAATATAATGATCATTATTAATGATATGTAGTTTTATATTCTCCTTTATATAGTGTATTTTTATAATATTATATAAAATAAAATACATTTCTTAAGGGATAAATATCATTTAAATGGAATATTTCGTTATATTCTTCCCTTATTAGAAATTTCATCCTTAAAATTTGACCTCATATTCTTGGGTGAGAATAGGTTAGGGTAATTATATTTAATTATTTCCCTTGCTCCATGATGCCTCTTCATACTTATGGTTCCACATAACTCATTTACCATGTGAGTTGACATAGAGTGTAAAACATTTTCAATATGGTATAAGACATCCACTAGGTTCTCCTTATAAGAGAGGTTGTGTTTCAGTTGTACCACATATATTTTTGTCACTTGTGAGGGATAATGTAAATACTTACTCAAGAGGGATTTATGGAATTAACCATGAACATGATCCATATATGATGGAAGTGTTATCTGATATTCCATTTCACTTATGTGATCAAGGATTTCAAATGTCCTAATGTACATAGGGTTATGATTTCCATTTTTCCAAACCACATGAATCTATATTCCATGGTGATATTCAATAAAAAATTGTCTTCATAATCAAACTTTATGTTTCATCGACAGTTGATAGCATTTTTATCCTGCTAACACTATGAAGATGTTTTATGTTGTCAGATGGAAGAACATTTTCTATCATCTCTTGCACAAGATAAGACCCAAAAATATTTCTCACACAAAATTAATTCAAATGTATTGGAGTTATACATATCCTACCATATAGATCTGAATAGGGTTCCATTTTAATACTAGAGTTGATGTTTTTTGTATGATAACTCAAATAATGGGAGTTTTGATCTCATAACCCATTAAAATTCATTGATCATGTTCTCATAATATCATCATATTTCTTAATAGACCTGTCAAATTTTCCATAATATTGGCGATGATATGTTATAAATAAATTAAATTTAGTATTTAGATCATATTTAATACTTACCGAGAATTTTAATTTTAACAACGGATCATCATAAAAAAATTTGAATGTGGTGATGCATGTACCATCACCACTTCATTTACGTATATTGTGTCATGTTGGTCAAGAGATAAATCTTCCCAAAAAATTATTAAAAGTGGGAAATCATGGTGACTCGATTCACAATAAATAATATTGCATTGTTTACTTATGGATTATCCTGGAAAACTAATGACAGTGTCCATTTTGATATTTTCCCAAATCTATACTAGTATAGGAATTGGTTTAAATACCCCTTTAGGAAGTTTTTACTCCACATTCACTTGTTGACCCAAGAACCATTTTTTTCATTTGGAAATCTCACATTCAGTATTTCCCCATAAATAATGATCACAACTTCCCCTATAAATTTTAATGATTCAAGGATGTATAGTAAACGTATATTTATGAGAATAATCAATTATAAAATTCTTTATGACCATGATATATGATATATATATCCTTGTATCATATTTTAGTACATCTTCTTGATCAATATGGAACTATAGAAATATCTCATTTTTCATAGACACTATCTTCTTTTGTATCCAAGGATATTCTCTTGGATGTCTCTAAATATTCTCTTGTAATGATAGTTGAGAAATCATTTGGGATACGATTGAATATGATCCTTTCATTGTGAATCCCATGTCCGACATTAATTGGTTCTTTATCATTGTATCTCCATGAATCCTCATCATTTCAAAAATAATAGGTTCATTCATACGTAATGCATCAGTGACATTGTTTTATAATCCATGGTAATAAAGAATTTAATAATCAAAGTCTTTTAGAATCTCTAACCATATCTGTTGTCTCAGGTTTAATTCATTTCATGTAAATATATACTTAAAACTATTATGGTTTGTGTATATATCAAACATATCCCAATAATGATAGTTACACCATATCTTCAGAGATAAAATGAATACAACATACTCCCAGTTATGAATATAATTATTATGCTCTTGCGGATGTACCTATAGAAATTCATAAGATATCACCTTTTCATTTTTTCTTTATTTTTAACCGAAGTCTATTTAGAGATATATCAGAATAAATAATAAATCCCTCTTTGAAAGATGGTAGAGTTAATATTAGTGACGTAACCTATCACATCTTCAATTATTCGACACTATCATCACATTTATTTTTTTAAACTAAATTAACTCATTATTTAGTTAAATTTGGTTGTGTATTAGAAATCCATGAACAAAAATTCACAATTCTATTATAATATCCATTTAATAAAAGGAAACTACACATGTGTGTTAATATTGTAGGATGAGGCCACTCCTCTATAAAGATTATCGTGGAAGGGTTATCTATGATTCTGTTGTTTATTATATTGTGCCCCGATAATGCATCTTACTATAACAAGTATTCACATATTATAAATTTCCCAAATAGCTTGTACTTACTTATAGTTTCTCATTATAACACGTAGGTGATCCCCATTATCCCCAAAAAATTTGAAATATATCTAAATTCCATTAATGAAATCTATCCTGAATTTAACAAGGTATTCTGTAAACAAAATATTCCTTAAATCCATAAATATAGTAGAATAATTAGTAAAGCTGATGGGAATATAAAAACACATAATTCCCATAACTTTTTTATAATGTAGTGTTTATAATTTATTCTTTATTAACCCTTAATTGATTATAACTATTGTCGAGGTTAATATTAGAGTAGAATTGATCCCCATGAATATGGTCAAACAAATCATCAATATTTTTGAGAGGGTACTTTTTATTCTCTATGATTTCATTATATTCCCTATATGGTGTCTATGATATGGGCTTGAATATATGTATTATTTCAACAGATAACTATAAATATATTTTTGGGGGAGGTCCAGGTAACTCTTCATTAAATACACTAATGTATTCCTCAATGATGGGTAAATTTCGTATCTATACATATTCATTTCCTTCTTCCCCTTCAATTATCATCTCCATAAATAAGTGTATAACAGGTTCTTATAGAGAAGTCTCATGACATGATATCTCTACTTTAAATGTACCTATAGTTTTTTCATTAATGACTGTCAAATTTTATTTCTCCTAATTTAAATACTAGAATTATACTTTCAAAGTTAATACTAGTGTTTTTTATATATTATTATACTTGGATACTCCCTCAAAGAGTTATGAATTGTAAATATATATCTAGAATCATAATTATTGTATCCATATATTCTTATAAAATGGACGAAATAATTGAATATATATAACCAGAATCAAACCAAGTGATTACTATCTTTGAGAGAAAAATTATTTTACCTTCCACCATATAATTTGAAGCCTCTACATAAACTTCCCTGATAGAAAATACTGGACAATTCTCCATTAGACTATTATGAGGTTGATGGTGTTTTCCATTAATTATCTTCTTAGTTGGACATTTATCAGTAATGTGCTTATGTTTTCCCCGTATGAATAATTTAACATCAAGATTGGACTATAGTATCATCACATTTCCATTAGTGTTTATAATTTTAATATTCACCTAACCATGATGATTTTGAGATATAGTCCCATTTTTTCCACACTTCTATAACCTTCCACTCCCAATAATGAATTTTGTTCATTTATTCTTACCACATTTATTCGTGTGGTATGTTTTACTCAATTTCCATCCATTTCATGATTAACATTCTTCCCCAATCCTAACTCTACTGTTATACTATAATTACTTAACATATGGGAACACTATGTCTCTCAAAACTCTAATTTAGCCTTTATAACACATAGAAAAATATATTCACATCTTTCATAGTCCCAATTTTCAAAATTAGTCAATAGGTGGGGCCTTAGTACACTGTATAATCTATCAATATTTCTTTTTGTATCAATTATAAAGATAGATGTCTATCAAGAATTTATTTTATTATTTATTTCATAGCTTCCCATTAATTAATTTTCCTTGTAAATCAGTTCTATCAATTAATTCTACATTTTTATTCTGAACAAATGGGGAAAATATTTATTAAAAAATATTCCCAAAAACTCTTACCACAACATAACATCAATATAATTTCATGGATTTATATTTAAAATCAAATTTTACCACTGATTAGAAACTCTATAGTGACGGTATACTACTTGGGTGACTTTCTCTAGACTTGAATAGTGTGGTATATAAAATTTCATTTCTAAAGACGTAATTCATTTTTAACTATAAATGGGTTAGTATTCACAACAAAAATAGTAGTATTTGACACATGAAATATATAATGAAATGTTTTTCCCTTCATGTAGAATATGTTTGATCAACATGAATCAAGTTATTATTCATATCTTGAGGAAATTTATTCATCTTCTTAATGATGTTTTTTATTTTATATTCCATAATAAGTTCATCTATGCATCCTATATTATTCCCATAATTTATGTGTTTCTCCCCATTTCCCACCATATATCTCAAAGAAGAAAAATATAGTGATAAATGGGTTACATTTAGAAGTCTTATTATTATAAAGTGATTTTATGTCTAAAAAAATAATTCTCAAATATGTTGTTTTTAATAACATTTACATTTTCTATATATCATATATAACGTCTCATGAAAATATTGTGATTAACAAAATATATCCCATAATTGTTTCAACCCAAATGTGTAACAAATCCCATTTTCATGCACTAGTTCCCAATCGAGTCTAGTTATGTTTAGTTATTTTGGGTTTGTTAACTCTATTTATATCTATTCTAGAACTACAACCTCTTTTAGTATACATATAGGGATCTCATTTATTCAAAAAAACTTTCTTAATACTTAACCAAAATTATTTGACGGTTTCATATGTTTATTCTTATACCAAGTGTTCTTATTTAATTTTTGATGTCCTAGTTTCCATAAATTACTAAACCATCCTCTGACACCATCTATGGAATGTAACATTTTTATAATATAAATTTTTAATTATATGGAACAAAATAGAGGATATTTTAATGTTTAGGATCATGTAAATAAATAATATAATACCAGATATAATAAAACATTATTCTAATCTATGTGAATAAATTTTTAATGGGATTATCCTAAGTTATAATTATTTTATATATTATCCTATCTAAATAAATCAGTGGAATAGATGATCCTTGGAGGTTAATGAAATATTTGGGGGAATGTTAGGGAAGAAAAATGACAATAAATTCATGGAGTAAATTTTGGGAGTTTAGAGGAAAGGTGAAATTAATGTGTAATTTTATAAAATGTGGAGTGAAGGTTTAATAATTTCAAAATATAGTTATTAAAAGTCACAATTGTGGAAAATGAAAAACCATTGTCTTACTCATGGTTTTTTATAATGTTTTTGTAAATTTGAGACAAATTTTATGATATTTTAATCCATTGTAACTACTCTCCATTTTAATAATTATTTTAACATTTTAAAATTATATTTTCTACAAAATAATGATTTTAAAATCAAAATTTTCAATTTTCAGTTTTGAAGGTCTATTATAGGTTTAAGAGTTTGATTAAAAGCTTTTAAAATAAACACCTTTAATGAATAATATATATTAGTCCATATATGTGGGTGAATTAATTATTAAATTATTATTAAATAAAAAATATGTCATTAAACATACAACAAACATAGAACTCTACTTCTACTACTCACTAAAAAATTACGTTTTTATAAAATATTTTTAAAAAACTCACCCTAGCATAATTTTAATATTCTAATTGGAAATAAAATATTTTATTTATAAAATATAATTATCTAGATATGAGAATCTAAAAGTTTAAATTTAAAAATCTTTATTTTAAAAAAAATATTGGTTTTTAAGAAATTGTCATATTTTTTACACTTATAAAAAATTCAATGGACATTATAAAATTATTTTATCATTGATATTTAAATAAGTGGATTTTATAAGACATTTTCATTAAAATTAATACTTTTCAGAATACCAGAGCCTATTATACATTTATATTTATTATTTAATAATAAAATTATGTTTTATTTGTATCGAAAAATCATTTTCTTTAATTTATCTTACATAAAAATATAATTTTTTAAATAGAAGTCTTCTAAAAATTAGAATAATGTAATAAAATATTTACTTATATAATAGATGTTACAGATTAACTAACTATTCCCTGAACATGTAACCCATTATTACACCCTCCTACACCCTAAGGGTAACACATGTGATGGTGGTAGTTACATGGGGAAGCTCAGCTAACATAGACCGAGTGGTATTCTCCACTAATTGGAACTTTTATACTATAAAATTTCATTAAAGCCTAACTTGTTGAATATCATCTTGGTATTTGTCATGGTAGAGTCCCAATCATGCTACCTCTTTACCATGTTCTAAAAAATGTGCCACAAATGGCATTACACTACTAGTTAATGTCATTTTTCTCTATTCTTCCTCAATTAACCTTTTTCCATACTATTTATAAACACTAATAATAATGGTTAATTATTATGAATTCGTATAGTTACCAATTTGTAAATAGATCAACTCTTATATTGGCTAATAGTTATATTTTACTAGTGGTCATAATACTATTCCAACCACCACATTTATTCCAAAAAATACCCCATTATTCTTTCACTCATTAATCACTACAATTATACCTCGGGTTATATTTTATTTTTATAATATGTATATTTGTTTACTAATATGGTGTTTTGTTTTTATATTTTAATCCTTAGGGTTATTGATTCTAGAAGATTACGTTGATCCATATTTTCACCTTTTAGATTTTATATATTATATTTTTTCACATTGTAATATTTGTAATTTTAATTCATATCATATATAACTAATGTTTTGATAATTATTAATGATAAAAGGTTTTGTTTTTTCTTCTATATTTGGAATATATGAAATATTATATAATATAACACACTTTTATGTGGAAACTAATATCATATAAAAATCATGGTTCGCTATAGATGACATAATCAAACTATATGAATGTATCATAAGATAATTCATACCAATAAATACATATCCCATCAATCATAAATCACAGAATCATGATTTAACCTACTAAAAGTGTCATTAGAATCAATAATAATGAAAAAAATGATGTCAACCTTGATAAAAGGATATATTTATAATCTATATAATAAAAAAATAAATCATGTTGATACATTGGGACATCATCATCCTAGAAAAATTATGGAAACCATATAATTATAATGACCATATTGCAGACTTTTCATGGAATTATCTTGAGAACAAAATCATTACCAAATGAATTGGATCATTATATTGGGTTCACATCATGTAAGACATATTTGGATACCCATGAGATATAATGGGGATCATTCCTTCATATAAGATGTAATGAACTCACCCATTAAAAATAATGGGTCTCAACCAATCATAATCAATTTTTAAGGAATATATCATGAATAAACCCTTTTAAACAATCTTGTAAACCTATCTTCAAAGAACATTTTAATATAAAAATACCATTTTATTATAAAAACAAATTTTTAAAAAATAAATCATCTATAATGAAAGAAGAAGTGTTTCCATGAAATTATATAAAGTAATAAAATTATCATATAATGTTTACAATAGTGATAAAATTCACTCTCATCATTAACATTAAAACAGATAATTCCTTTCATAACATGATTAACCCTTGGAAAGAAAATATTTAAATGAAAATCACTTTTACATAATAATAATCCATTCAGATAAATAATGATTATTTTGTCATTAAAAACTACAGCCACTGTATAATAAGTAATATCAAGGGTTTTTATTGTTGATGAATGGAAATACCATTAAAATATAATTGAATAAATTATTGAGGAAAATAATATTTTCACATTGAAAATAAAATTTTCATAATTAAAATTTAAAAAAAAAAATTGAAAAAAATTTTCATTGAATATAACCCTAGAAATATATACATAAATATCTAAATAAAATATTTGTTAGGATCATAGGAAAACCAATTTCTATTGTTGATTTCATAAATAAAATAAATTTTCAAACATTTTGTAAAAGGAGTGAAAATTGACCCGTTTGAAAAAATGTTGACAAAATTCCTTTTAAAAAAACATAAATAATATGTAAAAAATAATATAAAATAGTTTTACGAAATAATTTATTATTATAAAATATCATTTTTAAATCATGTATATTTAATAGAATGAATCATGATCTTAAGGAATCCATGATATCACCATCAATTACTAACAACTTTAATTATTTTCCACTAATCAGTAAGGTTTGAAATGTAAATTTAATTTGAAAATCATATTCATAAAAAAGGATAATAAAATATTAATGTTTTAAGAAAACAATATCTTTTCATTCCCCCTAAGTAACCCTGAACATGAACAATCCTAAACAGAAAATAGATTGCAACATAAATCCTTTGCCACTAACCCTCAAATCGTAATCCCATGACTAAATGACATCAAAGAAAACATTAAATTTCATTAAAATAAGTATATTAATAATATAGCATGTAAATATTTTTTTATAAACATATTATAAAATAATATAGGTGCTTAACATTAATATAATCTCCAAAACGAGAGAAATTGTCACAAATAACCCTTTCATAGAGAATATCATTGAATTGAGAACTGATTAATTGATGTATAATGTGTAAAAAAGGTAAATACCTAATAATCAAGAATAAATATTTAATAAAACAATTTAGATTTCAATTCACAAATAATAATATCATAACAAAGTCAATAAATATGATTTATAACCCATAGAGATAAAATTGTGCGATGGAACCCTTTACTAATTAGTAACATTCAAGACAAATCAATTTTGATAAAATATTTCATATTGAAACATAAAATATCATGATTTATAAATGATTAATTATATAAAATTTAATAGATAATTATATAAACCATATAAAATAAATTATATGCGTTACAATATAATATGCCTTAATGAATGAAATTTGAGAAGGAATATAATACCTCATGGTAAGAATTTCTATATATTACCTTTAAACCTTTTATAATAGACACATATAAATTATTTTATTTCATAAAAAAATAATATATTATTACAATATCTTTATACCATTTTTAATTTATTTAAATGAATCATTTAATCACATAGTCTGTTAAGTCTACGTAGAGTGTTTTGGTGACGTAAGGTCCATAATTTCAAAATAAATTTGGTATGTTGATCATAGTCGAAGAGTTAATTATTAAATAATATATATAATAATTACAATTATGTAGTCATAATTTTGATATATAAATTATACTTTTTTATTAAATAATTAAATATAGTTGTGAAAAAAACTACATTATGATCCTAATTATTGTAGGTTATACATACGCATTCGTAACGTTTCCATTTACCAATGATAATTATAAAAAGATCGTATGTGTGATTATATTTTTTTAAAATAATGATAATGTCATAAATATAATATTATCTCTATAAATTCACTTATATAAATCATTCTCATGATCTGGTTATGAAAAATGGATCATATCTCTTCATAGAAGTCATAGTCCACAGGTACGCACAACAACATTTTCATTTTTCAATTAATGGAAATGTATGAAAATCGATTTTAAATTATCATTCCAATATGTTAAAATTTTAATTATTATATTATATAAATATTAATATTAAATCCATTATTATAACTTGTTATAGGTGTTGATACAAATTGAGTTATATATGTAAATGTGGTGGTAGTCCGCTACCCACAAGGATAGTGTTTTCATTTCACATTTGAAGGAAGATGAGATTAATATAGGTTATTAAATAATAAAAATTACATATCACTATATGTGATATACTAATATTCTACTATCATAATGTTTGGATAATAATTTAATAATGTGTAAATAATAAATAAAATGAAAACTCTCAGTTCAGAAATATACCATTTCTTCTCACAACCTCATTTTCATTACACATTAAGAACTATAAGATTGGAATTAAGACAAAAATAATTCATCTATAACATGGGTAGGTATGTTTTTTAATATATATGGGTAGATATTGTATTATCTAAATGGGTTAAAATTGTGAATAAATGATAAGAATAAGATCCATTTTCAATGTTAGGGGTGGGGAACTTTAGAAATTTCTTAAATTATTAAATTAATATAAATTAATTTTGATGTCCAAATAGCTAAAAATTGATAATATTTTAAGATAGTATTAGTATATGTATAAATAATATCATATAACAAAATTGAAAAAAATGGATCATATTTTCAACAATATATTTTTGTTTTAACCAATTTAAACCTTTTGACAATTACATAGAAGTAGTTTTTATATTTTTTAGGGTTTAATTTTTTTAAAATCGATAGAAAAGGGGAAATAATTGGAAAATACTTGATATTTAATCTATGTTAAATATAGTTTTTAAGGATATGATTTTTATTAATTACATAAAATTTTATAATATATTGTTTCATAAATATAAATATTTTCAATTTTAGAACTATTCAATACTTTGACTTTTATTACATCAATAAAAAATATAAAATTAAAAAATATCATTTAATACATACCTAAAATGTCATTTTTATCTTTAAAATTCGTTCATCACATTAATTATTTCATATTATACTACTTTAAATATATTTAATATCATTTATATTATTTCCCATTAATTGAATAATTACATCATTAGTGTTAAGTAATCAGTTAACATATTTTTTTTCTTCATTAAATTTTAAAAATAAATTACATTGATAAAAATAAATCATGTATATTTCAAAATAATATTTATAACTATATATGTACCCTTGTAATTTTCATGTTAAAAATATTATATTTATTAAAAACAACATTTTGACTATTTTTAATTTTCATTACTTAAATTACTAGAATGGTCATATTCACCAACAAATGAAAATTAAACGTCATATAACAAAATAAAATTTTATATTTACAGAATAAATGGACCCATTAAAAAATTTAGACATTTTTAGTGGGCATTTCCTTCTCCTTATCGTTTTATATATAACTTAAATTGATCGATTTACCCATTACATATGTAACAAAAATTACAATGGTTAATATTCATATTTAGAAAAAATAAAAGGGACGCATTTACTAAATATTTACCAATATATTATAAATATAAAATCCATATTTCAAAATTTGAAACGTAGAAGTGGATGAATTTAATTTTAAATTATATTTAAAAAATCGAGCGAAAAAAAGTTTTTCCAAAAAATATCCTTTTTGAGTATTTTTTAAAAAAACCATGTTTATAATTAATTTAAATAATATAGTTTGATTATTTAAATTCAAAACTAACTAATGAAATTTTAAAACTAATCCAAAATAGAATTTGGCTTTTTAAAATACATTATAATATAATATAATTATCAATTAAAATTATTCTTTTCCATGATTCCCTGAAAATTCAATCATTACATTAAAAAAAATTTCACCCATATCAAAATTTTAAATGCTTCTTTAAATAAATATACATTTTTTAAAATAAAATTTCTATGAGTTTTTTAATTTCATTATAACTATTTTTTGTTTGAATTAATTAAAAACGATAATAAATAACCCATATTTTCAATGAATAAAATAGGACAACTAAAAAAATGAGAACTTATTTACTAATAATTAATTGATAACTTTATATTAATTAAATCCATTGTATATAGGTTAAAATTATTTACTACTATTTATACCCACTAATTTAATGCCTAGGTTATAAAAGTTAATTTAAAATAATAATATTTCATAGCTCATTTACACACGTTCTTGTATATTTTGTATGACCTCAAATTTATTAATTATTTTCCAAATATTACGACATTATATTTTTAGTGACAATAGAATTTATAAAGACTATGTTTTGTCAAATGTATCGATAAAAATGATTTACTTTATAATAAAAATTCATTTTTTCACTGTTCTAGATTAATATTTATAATATAAATTAAAATATTATATCATATATTACCATTGTTAATTTCTTGTTACTCATAAATGTTCGAAATGGTGAATAAAATAAAACATCATACAAATAAGTAGTTGAGAATACCAAAACAAGAACATTATATATTTTTGAATGTGTAAGAGTATAGAGGTATATTATAGTAATATAATTTTTATAAATGAATAATGATGCTAATAGAATATAATTATATTGGTGGATTTTATTTATAAATATTTTAGATGATATAATATTTTAATAATAGGTTTAAGTTTTATTTTCTTACAGTGATGAATTCTCTCCTCAAAATTGGTTTCTTTAGAATGGAGGATTTATCAATCCATGGAATATGAGTCTTCCAAACATATTACAAGGATATATGAGTGGAAATTGGGATATTTATTAATGTTATTACACAAGGTAATGAGTGTTTTCGTGATGGTTATATGAGGGATACATATATTGGTGAGTTTTGAGTGGCATTTCTATATTTACTCATTTCCTAAGGCGTAAGGATTTCATTGCATATGGAATATGTATCCGTAGTATAAAAATAATAGATAGTGATAATTGAGCCCCTCATAAAATAAATTTATAGATAATTTTAGATATATTTTATTATTTTCCCTTGAATTTAATCATTTTTCCTTATTTTACCTAAACTGTGGAAACATAATTTTTACATTACTAATTTATTTCTTTGATAAAAATGAAATTCAACATTCTTCCCTGTTTTAAATTTATGAATCAATATTTAGAATCCCTTTTTCTAATTCAACTTCTAAATTTTTGAAATATAACTTTAAAATGAGAACAAAAAATATATAGAAAATAATTTATTTGTACAGAATATAATTTTTTCAAACACCGTGATTTCTTAATATCATTTCGTATAAATTTATAATTAAATGTGTATTAATGAATTTTTTTAATAGAAACGATATATTTTATTAAAATTATCCATGAAAAGTTGTAAATATAATTTATTATGATAAAAACATAAAATAATAAGAAAATCAGTCATTGAAATATATACCAATTTTACATCAATAGATTTTAATCAAATCCCATTGAAAATATTTATTTTTCTCATAAAAGATCGGTTTTATCGAAAAATTGGAATTAAAAATTTTCATTGAATGATATTAACTTGTAAAAAAAATATTCAATAATAATATTAATAAAAATTATAATATTAAATTAATAAAAAAAATATTTATAATAAAATTGTTCAATAAATTATTATGTTTTTATTTTTTTACATTTTTATTTATTCTGTAGGATTTATGTTATTTTTAATTTTTATGAACAGTTACAGAATTTCAATGTATATAATGGAAATGGTTATATCCAGAGACCATATATCAAATATCCTTATATTCAATCAGTATTTTACCAACAAACATATATATAATGATTCTATTACGTCCGTATATATATATCTTCACATACATTCCTAAAAATAGTTATCATATTCTGTGATTTTTTATCAGCATAATTATCATATTTCAAATGTGTTTTATTCTTTCTATAGTTATCATTGGTGGTCTGACAGTCATGGAATATCATGATGATAATATTTTAAATTTATATTATTTTTAATTTTATTTGGTATAATCCACTAGTAATCGTCAAATTATATATCATTTAGATTTCGTTCCATGTATTTAGTGTTGTTATATTCTACCCTAATGAAAAATAAAATTATTTATTTTCAATAATTTTTTCTTCTATCACAATCTATTAAACATACATGATTTATTTATAGGTATGTATATAATAAAATAATGTAGTGACAAATTTTACCCTCCTTTAAATAATTTCACTTTTGAATTTTTATTACTATGATGGAAGGAATTGAGGATTATTTTGTATCATTATTTTGTAAAGATTCAACATTACTTCATTAATATCATGATTTCCCTAGATAAGTTTAACTAGTTGAGTGGTTTTCATTCAAAGTAATTTATCCCAGCAATAAATTTTTCTACCAATTACTCCATATAAGATATATCATGTACCAATATTACTACCTCTATGATCAACACATGTGAAGGGTTGTGTATGTAATTCTCTCAAGTTGATACATGGAACAAATTGTTCTATGGGTAGTATTTTAATAGAATTTTAAAGTGATAAGATACCAATCCAACATGAATCATAATTTCATATGTGAATCTGTATCTAGGGATCAAAATTCCCTTATCCCAAAATATCATAACCTTATTCCAGAGTTATATTCAATGAAATACCTTGTCTCTAACAATAAATAAAATATAATAGACGATTATCAATGTATCGTTTTTTTAATTATATAGTTTTAATGTTTCCTGGAATGGTTCTAATCTACTCTTCTGTTTTTTGGGAAATATTGAATCCTAGAATCTTATTCTCTAAAACAATTTGTTTGATATTTTCACCTATTCCCATACAGATCCTTATATAAGGTCTTCTTATTAATAGAATGATTTTTGTTTTCTATTATAGCTCTATGAGGGAAAGGTTTTGATCTCAACCACCATTGAAATCCATCATTATGGATATAAACTTATAATCTATTTTTTTAATTGTCCTTTTTGCGTTGAGCATATGTACAACTAGGATTAATTATGTTTTTGTTATACAATATATCATTTATATTGATTAATTTTCTAAATCATCAAGGTAAACATCATATATTCATTAAATATAAATAAGAGTGGTACTACATGTAGAATTAACAATAAATATGTATATATCATGTCATGTGTATCAAGTGATAAATATTAACTAATACCAATGAAATATACTAACCTAGTATGATGAAAAACTATAAAAAATAGGAGTATGGTAGTTTGAAGTCTTAAAAAATCCTATTAATAACTACAATGTGATGATATCCTATTTTCATACATGTATAGGTAATGGATTCATCATAATATCAGACTTATGTCATTATATATTTAAATGATATTATACAATATATCGAGACATAAACATTAAATTTTCTCTCTTCATGTTGTTCATCCATAAATTCTCCTTTAGATCTATATATATCCTTGGTCTTCTATGATTGATAGAGAATGATTAACTATATAAATCATCCAATAGATCCTTCTTCGAGTTTGATATTTATGGGACAAATATCCATTTTCCAAATATTATCCTTCCATAAATTTCATTACTAAACTCTATAATATTATTTACATTATTTTATTGCTATATATCCTCCTTATTGGATTTCATGATATTCAGATGGATGGATTGTTCAAAATATATTTTGGAAATATAATATTTCCCACCTAGCATTATGATTCCCATGTACATATTTTTTGGGACTCTTTAAATCATCATTATGGATAAAATTTCATGATTATTATTGCCCATAGAATCAAAGGCATCATTTTTCATCTTATGGTGTAAATGTGTTGAGAAGTCGCAGTCCTTAGAAAAATCCAACTATATCCATTGCCACATGTTCGACTCCTTTTTTCTTCAAATATACATTAAGAAGATTTTATCTGTATATAATTTCCACATTTCTACATATAGATAATGTCTCTATATATTTAAATCCAATATCACCGCTGTTATCTTGAAATTATGAATCTGGTAATTTTTTCAAGATCCTTAAATTTATTTGAAGAATAAGATACCACCACATCCATTTTCATGAGGATGCATCTCAATCGCTACATTCATGTATCAAAATATATCACATCCCCACTCTACTATAGGGTTTTGTGAGTATTTGTATAATTACTAACCTTCTCTTAATCCCTTTAATGTTTCATTCGTATTCAACTCTCAAATGGAACATGACCCACATAAGAGAAATATTTGTTATTATATCTCATAGATATATGAAATTTATCATTATGATTTTATAGTATCAAAATAATCCTATAGAATCATATATCTTTGTAACATCGAAGATTCAGTTATAGTATATAATAATTTAATTCTAAGGTAATAGTTATATGATAAACATGGATGTTTTCCAAAATATGATGAAAAAAATTAATTTAATGTTTTGAAATGAATTTATTTTTTTAATTCACCATTCGAAAAATTTCTATGAGTTAATTTTAGATATTCTTGAGAAATAGTTCATTTTTGGTGGAGAGTGAAAAATAATGATTTCACACAAACTATCAATTTTAGGAAATTATAATTATATAAGAGATAAATTAAAGAAAAAATATATATATATAATATATATATTCAGAAAATTATATAATTCATAGAAATTTATAATTTGAATATAGAAATATATTATTAGCATTATAAGAAATCTATGTGTTTTTATTTTGTTCAAATAAAAACAATTTTAATGTGAAATAAGTGTTTTTATCTTAATAAATTAAATTAATTAATATATAATTTTATTTTTAATTAAATATATAAAATATTTTTTGAAATAAAATATCTCCTAATTCATCTAATATATTATGTAATATAAACCCCAAAAATATTTTTTAACCTTAAATGCATTTTTGAGAATGGATTTTGTTGAATTTTACGCAATTAATTTTAATTGAATTTATATTACCTATAGAATTTGAATCTTGTAAAATTAATTAAATATTTGAAATATTAATAATTAATATAATGTAAAATGTTTAACATAATTTTTATTCATAATTAATATATAAAATAATAGAAAATGCTTCCTGGATTAATGTTAAAATTGGTTTAATAAGTGGGGGTAAATATAGATATAAGAGTAAAATTTCCAAAACAACATGTAAAATTATAGTTATATGAATTTATTAAAACCTTATCTTATTAAATTTTTTATTTCATGTTCATATTAGGATAATATTTCATTAAATTTGCCTTATATTATTGTAATCATTTATGTAATTCCATGTGGGTCCCTCCTCTCACTTTTTAAAGTGAACCCCTCCTCTTACCTAACTAAAAACTATTTTTCACTCTATATAAACCCAAAACTACCCAAAGACATTCCAATAATACTTCCATAAATTATTTAGCTTCTTATATTCTATTAATAACAACCTAATAATTAATATGGTGTATGATAAAAAAGTCTCTCAATGAATAGGTAATCCTATTTTTCATATTTTTAATGTTTATTTATTATTCTGCATCCTATAAATATATTATACCCATAATAATTAATTAATTTTTTACTATAAATACACTAAGATGTTATTATAATTAATTTATAACCATTTTTTACCTCCTTTACATCATATGAAATGTGAAAACATCTATCGTGCGTACGTACAACCTATAATCTCTATAAAGCTTTGTAATTCATTTTTAGTAAAAAAAATAATTGGATAGATATAATGATTGAACTACTGGATATATAATTTATTTTTTGAATAATATTTATTTTGGAAATATAATATATCATTTTCATTCTTACACTTCCGTTAAAAATTGATAACATTGCTTGTTGTTTCGTGGTAGATACCACCTCCGAGAAGCGGTGTGATTCATATTTCACGACCTCCCTTCATGGATGGTTCCTAATATTTTTTAATGAATATATCTAGTATTTATATAATCATTATATTATTTTGTATGACAAAACAATTATTTTGATTTAATGAATGAAACAAGTAAAAAAAATATACCAGAAAAATACAGTTAAAACTGGAGAACATTGATTTTGAGAAATAAATATTAATAAATAGGTGTTTTAGTGTTTCAAGTAGATAATTTACGATATTATAAGTATTAATATTTTTCTATAATATTATGATAATGAATTTAAATTTATTTTACATGATTTTAAAATAACTTACAATGAATGTTTGACATACATCAAGAGTTTATTTCACATTTTTATCCTTATTTGAGATTATTTGTGACTATTTTGTTGTTGGAAAAATTATATGATATTTTTATCCTAAATTCATTATATTTTACTCTAATTTGGTTATTTTGGGGTTTCCATGTATTATTTCCATTTTTAATTCATGGGCACTCAAAATAAAAAAATAATTTTTTTAGAAAAACTTACAGTGTTTTTCTATTCGCTTGGGGGTATTTTTCATTCATGTAAAGAATTTCATTAAAATGATTTCATTGATGTTTTTAATTTTCTTCATTGATTTTTTAAATTAATTTTACCCATTTTCAACATTATTACAATATTTTTACAATAAATCATCATTCATTTTTTAAAGAGGTCACTTTCTTACAATATTTTAATGAAAATAATATTTTACTGATTACCAAAATAAGGATTTTAACACCATGGTAATAAAATTTCCTTGAAGATTATTTTAAAATATTTGTTTTTTTCAAATAATTTTATTTTCTTATTATAATGAAATTTATAAATCATAATATAAGTTAAATCAAAATAAAAACTTTATTTTACCTAAGAAATATTCCAGTGATCCTTTTCAGGTATTATCATCTATAAGATAATAATTTGATGGGTTTGATACTTTATTAGGGATATAGTCTATTATTATCATTCACAAGGTTACTATGCGTGGATTATGTTAATGTTGTTTTATTTATTGAATGGAAAAATATTAACATTTCATGTGACTTGTTTTTCAATATGAATGTTTTTGTTGGTAATATATTGAATTGTTATTCATTTAATTTAAATGAAGAACACATTAGACATATTATGTGATGGGTGTTGAATATTATATTCCATTGATACATTGTTATAAATCATGTAAATAACTATTTAGGGTATTTGGAAAATGCCTTACCTATTTATATATGATGTCTTGGAATAAGGTTGGGACAATAATATTCTGATGTCTAATATTATTCATTCTATCATTATGAAACTAGTTATTTTTATCCAAGTAATTATTATTTTTTATTTCATTGACAGATTTAGTCCTAGTTTTTTTGATATTTATAATATGAAATATTTTATAATTTTTTATCTCTATCATATTATTCATTATTTCTTTATATTATGATATCTTATATTTTAGGCTTTTACATATTTGGAATCTGGGTCAACCATTATTATGTTTTCATTTCTTGAAGATACCCTGAAGGGATTTCTAAATGATATGAAGGTTTTACGTAAATAAATTATAAATATCTCACAGTTTTTATTTATTTTTATTAATTTTTATTAATTTTTATTAATTTTTATTACATTTTTTTTGACTTAATATGAGAATAATGTATGTATATAGTCTCCCAAGAATAAAAATTATTCAATCCTTTGGTATTTGAACCATTATTTTTTGTAAAAGTGTAGTACAATTAGCACCACTTATGGGTTACTGGTGTTGGGGTTTCACAATCTTAATTATTGTACCATTATTCACTCACAGTTATCTTTGAATGGACTAAAAATATAACCTCGCCTATGATTAATTGACCTAATTATGATACATTTTTATTGGTAGAATTCATAGTTCTGGAATTCTCAATATATTTTTTCTTTTATAGATGTATTCAATATAATCCTCTAATTATATCTTTGATAATCTGTTATACTGGATTATATTAGACTATAATCTATAAGTACTACCATAAATTTATTGAGTTAAAATATAATGACTTTATCTATCAAACCCATCAAGAGATCTGGGAATTTGTATGTATAAAATTCATATCTATGAATTCATAGTATCTATATGGTTTAAAGAAGGTTTTATGTGATGTATCCTCTCTTTTCATCCATAATTGATGATATCTAGACATAGAGTATTTCTTTGAGAAGCACTGCTCCTGTTATAGTTGGTTAAACAATTAATCTCATCTGGGGAATATGAATCTTGTTCTTTATATTGATATTGTTAATTTTGTGATAAAAATTCATATATTCAATGAACTGTATTTTTTTTAATAAATAAAACAATTCTACAACTTTGATAATCAATAATGATTGTCTGATAGTGTAACACCATGAATCAAATCCTCGGTTATATACTAGAGTTCTACATAACATCATGCATAAATCCCCATAAAGAATATGTTGCCAACTAGTTTTGAGGTCCTGGATAGGGTTGTGGGGAGAATATTCCTTCATTTTCAATATCAATATGTATTATAAGATAGAGAAAACCCCAAAACTAAAAATGTAAGTTAACAATAATATCAATGTTGTATCAAATAGAATATAAGTTATACATTATTAAAAATGATCCCCAACATTTAGATCAAACTAGTATTATATGATTAGAAAAATTAATAAAAAAATTAAAAATACAAGGTCCAGCCTATCATCACCACTATTACACAAGCTCTACATTCTTAGACTCCCAACACATGGCCCTTACCCATCACTCAATCCATATCCATAAAGTCCATATGTTCACCATGATTCATATGAATAGTGTGAGTTAAAATCTAATATTAAAACACCAATACATCCTTACCATATTTTTTCCCATATATAAATGTGTAATACATGAAAATAATGTAAATTCATATATTAAAACCCCAATTATCAAGTAATTAGGTGATGAATTTGATTCCACAAACCCTAGATCTACTTACTATAACTCCATGATAGAAGAGATCTAATGTATGATTACATAAATATCATAATAAAACAAATAAAAAAATTAACATATTAAAATTCCACACATACATCATGCCTCGAGTTATGACATAAGTAATTCATGCCCAACAAAATATCTCCAGTTGGGCCACAAGGAAATCATGGTCCACTGACCAATCTAAGGTCACGTCTCAATGATATAATGTCTAACATCATTATCTCAAGACAATACCATAATTAATATGCATCACATCACACATACTCTCCCTCTAAGGGACTAAACAATCCAATAATGATCAACTTATCACTTGTTAACATAATGAAGAAGACTAGTTTTTATAGGGAATATACACATCCACATTCAAGGAAAACATTTAATGGAATAAGTATGATGTATCATGAAAATTATCATGGGATACACATACACCCATATGTAAATTATATCATAAAAGGGGTTCACATTCCACAGACACACAAGCACAAAAAAATCATATCTAGATAGGGTCTCAGGGGTTACACACAGCTTCAAACAATTCAAAATAAAAAATTTCATACAATTGCCAAAAATTATAATGACTTTTTACCTCAAGAGTATGAATGAAAAAAAAAATCCCTTCAGATCAATCCCTTACACCAAATATCCTTTGAAAAATCCAAATTCATTACTTGATGATTCTAGACTCAATATCCAACAAGATTAAGATGAACAATTATATAGTTTTATTATGATTACCCAACGAAAACCATATTATCCAATAGATCTCGGTCTGATCAAGTGAGAAAATGATATTCTCAATAGGTAAAATCATTTATCCCTTAATGGTACAAAAATTATCTATTTTTCATATAGTAATTCATATATATGGATATAATTTTTCTGATTTGTGATACATCTGATGATATTGAGGATTTTTAGGGTAGATCCGCAAAGACATATTTATTGAAACCACAAGATGAATCAAGTCATTAAATAGTAAACGGGAGAGTAAGAGAGAGGTAAACTCACCAAGAGAGATCCACAATGTTTATTTATGTCAAATGATAATCGAGATAGGATAGAGAATGATCAAATAGATGCTAAAAGGTGAAAGGATAGGGTCATCCCTTAGACCACTAGATGGACAGAGGATACACTAGCTAGATGGTTGTTAGACCCAAGTTGAATAGTGGTATTACATTGAGGGGTCATTCTCACATAGGAGGTTTCTAGTATTATACCACATCCACTAGTTAGATAGTGGAACTAAACTAGCTAGTTGTTGGCACCCCACAATCCCTAATGTTTCTAGTTTGTTCCACAACTACTTAATATTATTTTCTTTACTCCCCAGATCCATTTGTAATGTATTTAATGAGTAACAAAAAGAAACTTAGACACTTTAAAACTAAATAATATTGTATATTAAAATTTTTAGAAGTTATAGATATAAAAAAATAATTAATTCTCATTCTCAACATCTGTCTTGAGAGGCTAACTCAAATAAATTGGGCCATTGTGCTCGCACATTTAAATATCACTCAAAACAACCCCTTCGATTCACCCTTTCTTTTATATAACTTCAAAAAGTGGTACCTTCTTCCCCATTATCACTTTCCCACTGTAGTCTACAATTCTAATTGGCCATTCCATAAATGATCCATTGGGTTCAACCTCAATATCCTTTTTGTTAATTACATGCACAAGATCCTGATTATACTTCCAAATCTGAGGCATTTGAAATACATTATGCATATCTTGATAACATGGATGAAGATTAAATTTCCAATACAATGTAATGATGGGTTCCATGGTCTCAAACGATTTAAAAAAGAATTAGTTCCTACTTTCCCTTCATCAGTAATCATTGATCTCCTAACTGAGTATATACTCATAAGAAAACATTATCATCAATGTTGGAATGAAAACATCATCTTCAGTACTCTATATAATACTGGTTGTTTATCTTAGATGCTACCAGATACACTTGAGTTAACTATACACACTCTAATATCTTCGGTACCAAATCATCCTAAAGATAACGGTATCACCTTCCACATGTCACTTCAGAGGTGAATGAAATGGGTGATGATATATTTCTTCAAATAGAGACATATAAATTATGGAAATAATGCTATTATTATAAAAAAAATCTTTTAATTAAAAATGATCATATCATGTTTTACCAACATGTATAATATATCCTATGATCATATCCTATGAAACATTGAGTATCCTTTTACGAGGATATTTTATACTCATCATTAACTATGTACCTATTTTATTTTTTAATACATTCCAAAATTGAAACATAAAATGAGAATCTCAATTACATACCATTATTATTGGAACACTTTGAATACATAATATCTCTTAAACATATATCATTCCTAACATGTCAACTATAAGGGTATCTTAAATCCATAACAAATGGGAAACGTTCATTAGTTGATTGACGACCACCCATATAGTATCTCAACCACTCAGGTTCTTCAGGATCCCAATAAAATTTTTAGACATGGATTAATCCCACATATACAATAAAACTGGAAGAGGATAAATAAATCCTCCTAGTTCCTAATGCATAACCTTAATCCTTTGATGGGAAGTATATTTAGAGATGAATCCTTTATGATTATTTTTCATACCCAACCACAAAAAACATCTTTTTATATCATGATACATATTAGATGATCCTGGATTCACTTCCCACTATTGAACATTTGATTATCTAATAATATCTTGTCTCATGTAAGTAGAAAACCTCTACTATATTGTGGATATATATACCACATATGTTTCATCAAATACTATCCTATAACTAGGTCATTCCTCCACCCACTATTCTTATATCGCTAATCATTTAAGATTAGTCTCCAAGATTGATTTCACTACATCTATCAAGCTGAAAGGTATTTTAAAGGGAGGAAAATTAATTTCCCATTTATCCCCTGATCCACACATAAATCAATATGATTTTAGGACCATCAACATCAACTCTTCTTCTAGTGACCATTCAATATGATTCTGTGACTTTTTAATGAGATCATCTACAAAATAATTTCCTTTTCTATGAGCATTATCCATTTCAACATCAAATTTATATTAATACTAAATCCAACACATTATAAAAAAGTTTTATTCTCCCTAATGAGTATATATCGTCATCTCATATGGACGACATAAACAAAAATTCAACCACAAAATAGTTAATTTAGCCAATATTTCAAGCAATGGACCACTAAATCCAGGTCTAGATCATTACTATGGTTTTTCTTCTCATGGATTCATATATAATAGGACACATAAGGTAATATATTATATCTCTACATTAATAAAACTATATATCCAACAACTAAAGCATTTCAGTATAATACATAACCAATACTATGCTTGGTAAAAATCAAATCAGAGTTGATTTCAACATTTTATTCAGTTCTTAGAAAGACTCCTCACACTAGTATGTCCACTAAATAATTACTCCCTTTTTGGTTAGAACAATCATAGGCATGAAAATGTGAGAGCTGAATTGAATGCAGATCTAATAGAATCATTCTAAACCAAGGAAATTGGGAAACTCAAACACATTCCTAGGTCATCCTGAATAAATAACTACCCCAAACTACTCTTGTCCAAATGAGATTCGAGTCATAGAAATTAAATTCACCAATAAACATTCCTTTATGATGAAAAAGTGTGACATCCAATTATTTTTATAAATTTGACGTGCTTGAATTATAATCAACATGATATCAAGGTATTTTCATGTGACTCAAACATTTTATCATATATAATAATGTCATCAGCTAATACAATGAAGAAATATTCTAGGTATGTGTGAAATGTGTTTTTAAAGATATAACATGAATATTTTGTATCATTCTTCAAAAAAATCATTAGATACTTATTTAACCAATATCAGTTCAAAAAATTTATCTTTATAATGTCCTCATCTCTGACCTAAAGCAAGTGGTATCCATAAAGAAAGTTAATCTTGGAGAACCACTGATCTCTCCCTAATATATTTAACATATAATAAATCAATATAATAAAATACCTAATTTTCATTATAAAATAATTTATATTCTATTATTCCATGAAAAAATAAATAATACTATATACCTTCATAGAAAAGAAAACTATATCACCACATGTATATATGCTCAGTGGAATAAATATCTTTCCAATAAGTCCTTAAGATTTACATTTAGTTATATTAAGATGGTCAATTCCATATGTTATAGATGAATCTATATATGTTTCATACTTGGTATAATTTCAATTATAAATTCAATCCATCCATTATCATCAATACATAGAAAGTAATCCAGAAAAACAATATGTTAATTATCCGATACGAGAGTAAGATAGGATGAAAACTATTTCTTGGTCTTCCATAATAACTAAACTCAACACCTATGCTATAATGGATCCAATATAGCCAAGGTTTAGTCCCACTCTATATGATTGTAAATTCCATTCGTTGGTCATGAAATTATTCCGTACCTTAGGAGTGGTAATGGATACTCAGCTTCCTTAAAAAATGATACAATCTCAATAATTAGTCATCCAACACATATCGAAACAAATGATCTATATAATAATAAAATCCCTCTGATTTTCAGGACCTACAGGCACTATAAGATATTTTTTATATATCTAATGATAATCAACCTTATTTCCCATGGGTGTATCAAGTGAATGTCAATCGGGTGGGAATTTAACTAAAAAGTATAAACCCTCTATTTCATCTAGAATATCTATTCTAGTTAAGAATCACTACTTCTAAAAATATTCCAATGGATTCGTTTGTAGAACTGATAACACCCAATAGATATGTATCCAATGGGACACACATTCTAAATGTTGGAATTCATTTGGATTGCTGACCTGTGATGCTTAAAAACACACATTGGTTGAGAGGATGGTAGGTCGGACTCACCACCCCCATTTGAGGGGAATTACTACCTACTCCAGGACTCTCTTACTTATTTAAGAATTTTCATGTATCTTTATTAATTTACATTGTGTAATGTATGTTTCCCATGGAATTTATAATTAATTATTAGCATGTGTAGAATTCATAATCCTTGTATGTATTTGATGTTATTCACTAATAAGGATATCTATGGGTATTGATGTTCACCATTTATGGTATCCTCTTATATACTACTTTGAGGTTGATTGTTCTTTATCATGATTATGCTGGTTTTTAATCCACTTAGTGGGCCACTCTTCTATTTTACGATCATTTATGTTGATAAATGTGACTCTAGAATTTATCTATCTCCATGGAGATAGAAATTTACACTAGAGTTTATTATAATCCAATAGGTAGAGGTTACTCTGGATTTTTTCATCTTATAGGGAGACGAAAGTTGATTTAATGTTGGGATCAAACCCATAAGCAGACATCCTATGAATCCTTTTGGAATGAATCAGAACCGACATAATTATGTGTCACATATTATGAAACATCAAACCTTTTAAGGTAATGTTTTAAGGATACAAATATATTTTTTAATGTCATGTATTATAGAAATATAGGCATAAATTTCCTAGTCAAAACATTGTGTGGGAATTATTCCTATGTAGCATACAAAACGTGGATGGATTATGAGCTCCCAAGTTGAATTAGACCCCTCTAGGTATGTGACACAAAGAGAATATGGTTTATTTGTAATTATGGGTTTGAACCTTAGGGAGGCTTCCTTCATATCTCATTTGCATGGGAATCAAATCCCACATGGTTCAATAACTCTTATATGGGAATATGGGCCTCTAAGAGAAATAGGTTGGTTATTGCTCCTAAAAAGGATTCCCAGGTAATAAGTTACTTGATAGATGTATTAAATCAAAGAGATTTAAGGATTTTTTATTTCATGGATTACTCGTAAGGAGGATTCTTGGTTTAGGGGAATTGTGGTTGGACTCTTGAAGAGGATTTCCATTGAGATTGGGCCCTAGGTGAAGGCATCCTACATACCCCTGTTATTGTGGGAATCGGAGTTATGATACTTCATTTCTTAATGAGGATTGTAATTCAATTAAAATCATAAAAAAATTATAAGGCCATGTGATTCATTCATAGTGTTTGAAACAATATGATATGAAATATTAAACAAACAATTCAATTTTTTCCTCCTTCATTAGTTGAAGATGTTCTGGAAACGACGAAAGGGGCTAGAGCTATGGTGCTTCCCTCTATATTCTATCAATTGGATGAGGGGACAATGTATGGAAGGAGCCATGGTGAATGGTGAAGAGAATATCAAGACTGGAAATTCGTATATTAAAGGATAAGGGCTTACCTCAATATTAGTTCCCTAAATTTACGGCAACCCACCTTTTATTATATAACTTTTCAATCCATTTTACAAATAGTTGATCTTTAAAGTGTAGTATCTTGGAAATCATGGACATAAAACAAGAAAATAAACATAATTCTAATAAAATTATAGGGATTAATCATAAGTTCTTCATATGTACAATTATTGAATTTCATAACCTGATGGCATACATCAAAGGAAAGGGTGAGTAGAAGGCCCAGTAAGGAAATCAAGGGAATCAGTTAACATGTGAAATCAGTAAGAAAATGATAAAAAAAATAAAGACATGAAAAATGGAAGTATGGGAATATTATAAAACACATAACATGAATCATAAAATTATTATGTGGCAACAACATTTAATTTAGACATTCGTGAACATATCAGCAAGCTTCATCCTCCAGGTGGCATAAAATTTACCAAGGTTATTCACCATGGTATCACGAAGCATGTCATCTCTAGAGATTAAATACATTACCCAATGCATTTGACCACTATCAGGGTGCACACTTAATATTTATTTACTTCCATGTGATCCACATAGATAATAATCAAACATTTCACGAATTAACAAATAATATAAAGGAAATGGGTTTCATTTCAAAATCGTTATGTTTTAAAAGTGCTTACAAGTATGATCATTTTGTCATTTATAAACTATAGAAAGGGTGTAAGGGTAATATATATGTATATTACAGAATAAAATATATCATTTTTGGGTATTTATGAACACCCATAGAAACAAAATAGGTCTGGGTATCCAAATAAATAAACAAGATAATTTCATGACAGAATGAGAGAGTCATTTTTTGAGACGAACTTTCTGCAGCATAACGCCTATATAACATGGTTATAGAAAATAAGAAAAAGAGAGAGTACAAGGGTATAACAACAATAAATGAATCATTTTTTATAATAAGTATAAAATAAAATGAAATAAGATCATGGTGTGGAAATTTGAATGATATACCACATGAAAAGGAAACATGAAAGGAAAGAGAAAATGTTATTTCTTTTACGAAAATATGACAGCCTAACGGTGTCATTTAACGATTCAGAATATAAATTTATTAGATCATAAAAATACTATAATAATTTTTACATGAAATGGAATATAATATGAATATATAAAATCCTACCCCCACATAATAATTTGGTAACTAGAGGGCATAACATAAATGAATTCATGACATAAAAGAAGAGGGTGAATGGTTTCCTTACATTGAGGAGTGACTAAGAAAGCATTTAGGTTGAGACCATGGGGGATTTAGGGAACCTTTGGAGAACTCCTTGGGATGTAAAAAGACCAGATATTTTTTGAGGAGGATTTTGGGTCGAAATTAATGAGGTAATGGCTTTGTATTTATAGGGAAATAGATTGAATATTTAATTAATTTCTGAGGGACACCTCATTTGTGGTATTTGAAAAACCATGGGCTTTCCCCTGGTATTTTCCCATGTTATTTTCCTCATTTTACACCTCCTAACATATCTTACTATTATCAAGTTTACCATATTTATTACATCATGATTACATAATCAGTGATGTCATTAAACACTCGAAACTCAAAACTGTATTTTTAATATTCACCCAAAATACAACTGTTTCAGAAAATTCTAAAAAACATATTATAACCTAATAACGATGGTATAAAATCAAAAAATCATCTCCATTTTATGAATATAATTTTCTAACAAATTAAAATTTTATTTTTAAATAAAATCATTATTTATTAAAAAAACAACTCTAAAACATTAACTTTTTTGTAACAACTTGGAAAAGTAATCATCGGGCCATAAAATTATCATATAACCATAAGAAAATAAAGTATCAATTTTTTAATAAGTTTTATGAAAGTACATTTGTTATTTTAAATTATTAGATTAATTATAATTTTTTAAATAAAGTGTTTATGACATATATAAATACTAAAACATTTACTGTGATCGTTTTTTCATTTTTATGATGTCTACATTATATTTATACATTCATGGTTAATGATTCTATTTTTGTTGGATGATCTACTAATCATTACTATTCATAAGTTTATGTTACTATTCATACTTTACTATTCAGTAAAATCATGTTGATCTTATTAGACTATAAATTTTTTACTAATCACAACTGTAGAATACTGTTTTTTAAAAGTCATTTCACATTTTTAATTATTTAATGTCTGCAAAAATATTTTAAAATAACCCTTTTTCAAAATTCATCAATAATATGGAATTCTATAAATTCATCCTATATTTATCCGAACATCTTAAATACACAAGTTTTCTATAAGAATAACAAAAAAATCTATTTATACCAAGATATTATGAATATTATCTATGACCTCGTTACATAGCCCCATAAAACACATAAATCTGACGTATATGTAAGATGTGCTATGGTGATAGAATCTTGGGGTGGATCAGAAAACATTGCTCAAGTGGTGATTTTTATCAGCTTGAACATATCCCGTAGGCGATTCTGTTCATGCTTCTCATGTTGGAGTTCGTATTGGGCTTGGTCAAGAGAAAATCCCAGTGATGCCACCTCCTTCCCAAGCTCTGACTGAGGTACTTCATACAACCTGAGTCTTTTAGATGAGGCCATCGACTCTTCTTTTGGTATTAATTATCCATGATCAATTGTATTTACAATCAATAATTGCATCGTTAAGAGTTTAGTTTCCTATGGTCATATAGAACAACAATTATATAACCGTCAAAACCCAATGGTATCATTTCAATTTTACTCACTTAATTACTTTAAGGATATAGTTTTGTTGAGTATAAAATAAAATTACAAACAAAAGTAGGAAATAAATTTTATTCAAAAGTTCAAGTCGTTACATTCTTCCCCCCTAAAAAAATTTTGTCCCCGAAATTTTAACTTGTACCCTCAAAAGAGAAATTGTTTGGGTACTTCTATATCATAGACTCTTCAGGTTCCCATGTGTATTATTCACATTTGAGGTTCCTCCACAACACCTTAACAAGGTGGGTAGTCTTGTTGCAAAGAACTTTCGCCCAACGATCCTAGATCTCCACCGGCTGATCCTCATATGAGAGTTCATGTTCTAGTTGTACCACCACTAGATTCAGTACACGTGAAGGGCTAGGTATTTACTTCCTCAAGAGAGAGATATGGAAGAAGTCATGAGCTTGTGCTAGATTTGGAGGAAGTGCAAGCCTATAGGCCACTGCTCCTACACAATCAAGGATTTCATAGGGGCCAGTGTACCTAGGGTTGAACTTCCCTTTCATCCCAAACCTCTTGATTCTCTTCCAAGGTGAAATTCAAATAAATACTTTTTCACTAACATCATTCTCCAAGTACCTTCAACAGCTATCGGCATAGCTATTTTTCAGACTCTGATCAGCCTTAATGTGTTGCTGGATGGCATGAACTTTTTCCATCATCTCCAAAAAAATCAGGCCCCAAATAATTCTCTCAACAGCTTAATCCAAAAAAAGCAGGATTTCAACTTTGCTTCCCATAGAGAGCTTCATATGGTTCCATTTGAATGCTCGAGTGGAATCTATTGTTGTAAGAGAAATAAATTAATGGGATATGTTGATCCCATCCACATTTAAATTCTGTTTTTCATGTTCTTAGCATATCCTCAAGTGTTTGAATAGTCCTTTTATATTGTCCATCAGTTTGGGGGTGATATGCCATACTGAAATTCAATTTAGTGCTCAGATCATGTTGAAGACTTCTCCAAAATTTTGATGTGAACCTGGGATCATGATTAGTTATGATATAAATAAGAACACCATGAAGCCTTACAACATCCATTACATAAATCATGGCAAGTCGATCAAGAGAGAAATCTTCTTGAATAGAGATAAAATGGGTAGTCCTGGTGAGATGGTCTACAACAAACCATATCACATTGTTTCCTTTTGAAGTTATGAGAAGATAGTTGACATTGTCTATAGTGATATTCTCTCACTTTCATGCTGGTATGGGTAGTGGTTGTAATTCCCCTTTCGGAAGTTGTCAATCATCCTTCACATGGTAACATACTAGGAAACTTGATTTGTAGTCACCAATCTCCATTTTCATATTATCCCACCAATAATGATCATGAAGGTCTCTATACATTTGTGTGCTTCCTAGATGTATAGAGAATGTTGAGTTATGAGCTTCATCCATCAGCTCCTTATTTATTTCTGGAATAGATGTAACACATCGTCTTGTACGCAATTTCAGTACACCATCTAGATTGATACTGAACTCAAGAATCCTCCCATCCTTCACAAACTCAAAATTCTTCATTAACGAAGGATCTTCTTTCTGAGGTTTCTTGATCTTCTATAGTAATGACAGTTGAGAAATCATTCAGGTTAGGGTTGATAATTTCCCTTCCCTTATTATTCCCATTTCCAGCTTTAATAGGTCATTAATCAAAGGATCTCATTGAGTCCTCATCATGGAATGAAAAACTGGGTCTTTCCTGCTTAATGCATTAGTGACTTTGTTTTCACTTCTGATATGATAATGAAATGAATGATAATAGCCTTTTAAAAGTTCTAAATTTTCTTCTGTCTCAGGTTCAATTCATTTTGTGAGAAAATATACTTCAAACATTGATGGTCTGTTTATATAACACATTTCAACCCATAATGATAGTGCCTCCAAATAATCTGAGAAAAAACGACTACATCCAGCTCCATATCATAAATAAGATAGTTATAATCATGATTCTTCAATTATTGAGATTCATAATCAATGACTTTGTCATTTTTCATCAGGATTCACCCAAGGCCTTTTAGAGATGAATCGCTAAAAGTAACGAATCCTTCTCCACATGAGGTCAGAGTTAATACGGGATCAGTAAAAAATATCTTCTTCATCTCTTGGAAACCTTCTTCACACTCTTTTGTCCAGATGAACTAGACTCCTTTTCATGTTAACTTGGTTACTCTATTATAAAGTCGTGAATTGTTTTTCAAAAACCTCCTATAATATTCTTCTAATCCAAGGAAATTATGAATCTCAGTTATTTTTTTAGGTCGAGGCCACTCTTCTAAAAATTTTGTCTCTACAAGGTCATATTGGATTCATTCATTGGTTACAATGTGTTCTAAGAAAAAAACATTTTGTTACCATAATTCACATTAACTAAACATTCCAAAAATCCTCTCCTTACATAGAGTTATTAAAATAACCCTTAGATGATCATCATGCTCCTCACGAAATTTGGAATATATCAGAATATCATCAATAAAAACTACCACAATGTTATCAAGGTTATCATTAAGTAAAATCTTCATCAAATCTATAAAAATAGCGGGTTCATTAGTCATCCCAGAGGTTATAACAGAAAAACTCATAATGCCCATATATTTAAAGGAAGGATGTTTTTAGATTATCTTCTTTCATCAACCTCAGTTAATGATAACGAGATCGAAGATCATTCTTAGAAAAGAATTGAGCCCCACAAAGATGGTCAAATAATTCATCAATTCATGGAAGAGGGTATTTGTTCTTAATTATGATCTCATTCAGTTCTCTATAACAAATGAATATCCACATGAATCCATCCTTCTTCTTCCCCAATAGAATTGGTTCTCCCCAAGGAGACACACTCAGTTAAATAAAACCTTTATCCAAAAGATCATGGAGTTGTTTCTTTTACTCCTATATCTTTATATTTTTCATCTTATATGAGGTCTTTGATATCATATGAGATTTAGGTATGTGTTAAATGGATAACTCTACATCACTTTCTGGGGGAGTTCAGGGTATCTCCGCAGGAAATACGTCAATGAATTCATGGATGATGGGGATATTTCTTATCCTAAAACTCTCATTTCATTCTTCCTCTTCACCAATCAACTCCATAAACATGGATATATGAGGTTTTTCTAGACAATGATCAAGTTGAGATATCTCTACTTCAAGATAACTTTAGGTTTTCCCTTCAATACTACTGAGATTTCCTTGATTATGAATTTGATCAAAGCATTATACTTTATGATTCAGTCCATCCCTAGTATAATGTTGAAATCTATCATGGGAATGACTACTATATTTTCAATAATATTTTTCTCCCTATAGTAAATACTAATGTTTCTAAACACTGACGATTCTTGGATAATACCACTAGGAGTTTAGACTGATAACTCTACTTTTAGAAAATCGGGGGTTGATTCTAAATTCATTGAAAACTAGGAGGAAGTAAAGAAATTCATAGAACTAGATCAAACAAAGTACATGCTAGATTTGAGATAACAACAAGAGTAAATGGAAAAACATCATTTGGTGCGTCAACTTCGTCCGTAGTGATTGAAAAAGTATGGCCTTGTTCCCTTGGACATTTCTGAGGCTGAGGGTGATTCCTTTCCACTACCCTTGGATTTGGACAGGGATTGGAAAAGTGCCCAAGTTGTCCATGCTTATAGAATTGGACATCATGTAGGGCATGAACTATATTCTCTTTGTCGTTAGTGTTGGTAAGTTGTGGCATCACCTCACTACGATAATTCTAGGGAATGTGGCCATCTATACAACACTTGTAGCAGTTCCTACTCCCGAGCAGGCTATTCCCTGAATGTTTCTTCTCACATTTATTAAACGTGGGATGTTTTACTTTTATTCCTCCTCTCCCCCGATCGAAGCTCTTTCCTAATCATAGCTCCATTGATCAGTTATTATCATTGGATTTATAAGACCATTGCATCTCTCTATACTCTAGTTCGACATTCATCTCACTATGCATGATCTCCTCATAGCTATCATAATCTTAGTTGCCTAGATTCTTCTATAGATTAGGTCCCAGTCCACCAAAGAATCTATCAACCTTACCATTTGGATCCATCAAAAATCAAGAGGTTTATTGTGAAAGCCTTATTATGTTTATCTCATAGCTTCCCATAAATTCATTCTTCTTCGACATCACCTCGAGAAAATCCTTCACCATTTATGTTCTCATGGATCAAGGAAAATACTTGTTGGAGAATATCCCTATGAACTCTTCCCACTCAATATCTTCAACATCGACTCTTGGCCTTGTGCTTTTAATTCGTTCCCACCATTGATCAGCTTCCCCCTTTAAACGATAAATATCCAATTTAACATTATCTTGTTCAAAATAGCAGATTCCTGAAAAGATCTTCTCGATAGAGCTGATCCACTATTCAATAGTCAATGGGTATGTAGATCCAATTAACTTTAGTGATTGTTGGCATATAAAGGACTCAAAATAATGTTGTTCTTTTCATGGTGAGATATATCTCTTAGATTGATTCATGTTATTTCACATAACCTGAGTCATTTCGTTCATCATTCACATGAAATATTCCATTATTCCATCCATCGGAGGGTCGTCAGTGCAGGGTCCATTGATGTCACCATTTGCACAGTTCCTTGTATGGCATTCCATTTTATAATATAACAAAACCATAGTGGGAAGAATATTTCATTTAGGAATATTTTAACTATAAATTATTTTATATCTTTAAACTTCATGGTTTAAACAATTACATATCTCTATAAATCTTTCATAATGATTCATAAAAATCTTATGATTAACCAAACATATCCACCGAGAGTGTCGTAACCAAGAGTACAGCAAGTCCCATTGTTCTATACTGGGATACCCCTAGTCAAGACTGAAACTCCTTGTCATATTTATCACTCCTAGGTATATATGTTACATATCCCCCTCTACCTACTCATATCCAGATAGGGATGTATTTTCTTGACTAAAAACTTACTCAATAATCACCAAAATACCTGGAATTATTCCTATATATAAACATTTCTATAGGGTTCTTACTAATGTTTTCATATCCTAAATTCCATAAATAACTATATTATCTTTTGATAACAACTATGGAATACCACCTTTTATTACATAACGTTTCATTACATTTTACAAACAGAGTATCGTTAAAGTCTAGTGTCTTAGGAATTAGGAAAATAAAAGATGAAAACATAAAACATTCTTCTAATAAACCTGTATGGCATCATCATAAGTTCTTACTATGTTTAATTATTTCGTCTCATAACCTATAGAATTTTATCAATGGAAAGGGTGAGCAGAAGGCCTAGTAAGGAAATCGAGGGAATCAGTTTACTGGTGTATTCAATAACAACTAGATAATAAACATTAAGACAAGAGAAATAAAAGTAGAGGAATATCTTAATAAAAATAATGTGAATCATAAATTTTTTATGTGGATAAAACATTTAATTTATACATTAATGAACATATCACCAAGTTTAATCCCTAAGGTGTGATAAAAATTACTATTGTTATTCACCAAGGTATCATGAAACTTGTCCTATGAAGAGATTAAATTCTTTACCCAATGAATTAGAGAACTATCATGGAGAACCATTAATATTTCTTTAAATTCATGTGAGATAAAATTATTATAATAAAAAAAATTATAAATAACCCAATGAGAATAAAATAAATGGGGTTCATTTCAAAATAGCGATGTTTTAAAAGTGCATAAAAATAAGATCATTATGTCATTTACAACCCATGGAAAGGGAGTTAGGGATATATGTATATCAATTCCAGAATAAAATATATAATTTTCATGTATTTATGACCACCCATATAAAATAAATAGTTCTGGTTATTCACATAAATAAACAAGGGAATTTCAAGAGAGAAATAGAGAGAAATTTTGAGATGAAATTTCTCCAGCATAATGGTTATATAACATGGGTTTAGAAAAAAATAAAATGAGAGGGGACAAGGTAATCCCATAAATAAATAAATAATTTTCAGTAGAGGTATAGAATTAAAATAAATATGATCATGGTGTGGAAATTTTAATGACATACCATGAAAGGAAACTTGAAATGAAAGAGAAAAAATGGTTTCTTTTATGAAAATTCAGCTACCAACTTACATCACATAATGATTCATAAAATAAATTGATAAGAGTATAAAGGGTATCTCATAATTTGTACATGAAATTGACTATAATAGAAACATATAAAAACATACCCCCTCATAAGAATATGGTAAATAGAAGACATAACATAAAAGAAGTCATTTCTTAAAAGAGAAGGGTGAAAGGTTCCCTTACCTTGAAGAGTGATTTCGAAAGCTCGCTGGTTGGGACCTCAGGGGCATGTGGGCACCTTGGGAGGACTCATTGGGAGGTAAAAAGTCAAGGGAATTGTTTAAGAGGATTTTTAATGAATTGAATGTGGGAATGGTGGGATATTTATAAGGAATGAGAGGTAATATTTAATTAATTTCTAAGGGACACCTAATTGATGGTATTTGCAAAACCATGGTCCTGGACAAGGTATTTTTCCATTTTATTATACACATGGGACACCTCATAACATATATTACAATTCAAAATTCGACCATATTTTTTACAACATGATTACGTCATCAATGATGTCATTGAACACCTGAAACTCAAAACTGTATTTTTACTATTCACTAAAAATTAAACTGTTTCAAAAAATATCACAAAAATTTTCAATAACATTATATTGATGATATTAATTCAAATATGAACTCCATTTTATGAAAATATTTTTTAAATATTTTTATTTAATTTTTTTGTAAAATCATTATTTATTTAAAAACAACTCAAAAACCATAACTTGTTTTGTAACACCTTGAAAAAGTAATGAAGGGCCCATAAAATTATTATATAACCATAAGACAATAAAGTAACAATTTCTTTTATGAAAATATATTTTTTTTAAATTAATAAATTTATTATAAAATTGTAAATTAATTATTTATGACATATAAAATTACCAAAACTTATAATAAGATCATTTTTGTTACTATTAAGATGTCAACATTATATTTATACATTAATGGGTGATGTTTATCTTTTTTGGCTGATTTACTATATATTGTCATTAATTAATTTTATTAAGGGTATTTTACTAGTCTTACCTTAATATTCACTAAAAATCAAGTTCTTCATATTATACTCTAAATTTCATACTGATCACAACTGTAGAATACTATTTTTTGAAAATAATTTCCCATTATTAATTATTGAATGTATTCAAAAATATTTAAAAATACCTTAATTCCATAATTAATCAATATTACGGATCTTCTATAAATTCATCCTATATTTATCTGGACATTTGAAATTCCCAAATTTTACCATAAGAAGAAATATAAATTTCATTTATACCCATATATTAGAAAAAGAATATGAGGCCTCATTACTTATCCTCTAATAATACATTTAGAGGACCTAACTATAAGATTTTCTATGGTGATATCATCATGGTTCTTCTTAGAAAACATTCCGCGAGTTGTAATTTCTATCAGCTTGAACATATCTCGTAGGAAATTTCATTCAAGATTCACATGTTAGAGTATTGTCTTGGGATTGGTCTAGAGAAATACCCATTAAAGCCATCTCTTTCCCCTGATCTGACATATGGGCTTTGTACAACCAGAGTCTACTAGATGAGGCCATCAACACCTCATTCTATACTAATTATCCATGATCACTTGTATTTACAAACAATAATCACAACGTTAATAGTTTAGTTTACAATGGTCATATTGACCAACAATCATATAACAATCAAAACCCAATGGTATCATTTTAATTATACTAACTTAATTACTTTATGTAAATGGATTGGTTGAGTATAACAAAATAACACACAAAAATAGGAAAAAAAATTATTCAAAAGTTCGGGTCATTACAAAATGTGTCCTGTAGTGGGGTGGGATATATATACTTTGTCCAAATTGAAATGGAAGTGTAATCCATACCCTCCATACCAGGGATCAGAGGCTCTAGGTATTATATATGACAAGGAGAGGATGAATCCCTATTCCCATAATCAGAGAATAGGAACTCTACAATAATGTCCCTTGGGTAAGGGTCCACATGACCATAAATATAAAAATCTACAGATGCCTTGAATATCTTTTCCTATGATTTCGTAAATTATGAGGTCTTGGTGGAGGTTTCCACATGGTCACTTTCATTCAAGAGTGTTATAGAGGAAATGTATGTGCCATGAAATGCTTTAAGAGAGGCCCTATGGATGTATTGTGTAGGCTAAATGGTAGTGTTAATGTCAAGAATGTGTGAAAAATGACGTGAAAAACGAGTATGGGGTGATCATGTAGGCTTGAGAGAAATTAAGTAAGCTTAAGTGATGAAGAACCTGGACTACTAGACTTTATCATTGATTTGATAAAGCCATCAAGAGTCTTCAAAGGTATTCCAAGATGTGGGGGCACAAGTTCCTATTTAGGGAATGGAGGCGTTCTAGTAT
Organism: Viscum album; assembly: GCA_963277665.1. Classification (NCBI taxonomy): domain Eukaryota; kingdom Viridiplantae; phylum Streptophyta; class Magnoliopsida; order Santalales; family Viscaceae; genus Viscum; species Viscum album. Next base: position 561,780,667 of record OY728138.1, read on the forward strand.
TCTTTAGTCAGGAGGGTTCAATGAATAAATCATGCAATAGTTGATACTTTTATCCCATGAATAACCTAAGTATCAATATCCCCCTATAATTTATTCACCTTAGGTGTTAAGATACTACAATAGAGGTTTTGGAGGACTTAGATGAAGCACTAGGGTGTCCAGTGGTGTAATCAGACTTTAGAAAAAAATTTCTATCCAAATAATGTTCCCAAATGTATATTTAATGGAAACTATGATACCCTAGGTGAAGTTGAAAAGTCATGAATGTGTTTTGTGGCATGAAATTGGGTGTAGCATAGGTATCATGTGAACCTATGTTTTTTGGGACATTAGAAAAAATACCATTCCACGCTGGGGGTTTCTCCCCCACACCACTACTTGGGATCACTACCGAGCATCAGTCCCATCCATTTGGACAAGTGTCACTGTTACTATCACTGATCGCTAAGAATAATGTACAGTTTCTCTGAGAAATTTTCAAGTCTATTCAATTACATTTTTTTGTCTCAATGAGTGGAAATATGATATGGTCTTTCTTCCAGATAAAATATTAATTTCCATATTTACTCAACATCTGGTGTATGAGTGAGGTTTACATATTCAATTTTGGGAAGACGATCATGGAACACATTTCATTCTGTTTAAAAAATTCCCCATATAATTATAATCAATTAAAACCAAATGAGTTTTCTTCTTAGGTAACTTTAGGACACCTAGATCTATGGAATCATAATTTTATCAGTTTTGGAGATATGTCATGTTTGGAAGTATTCTAAATTATTTTTACTAATATATGGGGATTAATGAGCATAGTTTTATTATATCAAGGGTTATATGTACAACCCTATAATCATTATATCTTTTTGTGTTATCACACATTTTTTCTACGCTCTACATGGATGAGACATAGAGGGTGAGACATGGATTTTTTATATGCTTCCCCTATTGTATGTTAAACCTAACATGTAATTTACCATTTATCTTTTTTGTTGATATTTAATATACCATATAGAGTGTATGTCTATTGAGTTGAGATTTGACTTTTTTTATAGAGTTCCATTAGCAGGTTTTCCAACTGATGAGTCCTATGACTCTTTTCATGGACTATTTAAAGTCATCCATATTGGACTAATAAAAATAGTGTTTTCAGTCGAATATCTTTTTCCATGAATTTTTATATTATAACCCAAACTAGAAATTATGGCTGAGAAGGTCCCCATATTTTTTAAATACATCAAAGTGGAATGTTGATTCATGATTTTTAGGGTCACCAAATCTAAAATTTAAATAATAAGTATAGATGAAGTTTCTCATGATATTAAAGTTACTTCAAATTTTTAATCTTTTTATGGGGGTTGTAATATGTTGCTGCATCCAGGGAATGTGCTTCATAGTAAATTAGTGGTATCCTTAGGCTGACAAGCCCATTATTTGGGTGACTTATGCAAGGCCAACTGAGGAACATGCTGCATAGTCAGGTATTGGAGCTCTCAAGAATTCTAAAATACTATTGATGACAGAAAAATGGGTTTAAAATATGGATGTCTCAAGACCAAATATGGTATCTTTTCTGAGGAAATATATATGAGAATAAAGGGGGTCATATGTGCTGACATAATCCATGCATGAGGAACCAATCCTGAATGAATTTGGTTTATGAAATAGGGAATATTTTTTTAAATATCCCATGTTAGGAGGAGAAGGCTCTTTTCTAAAAAATGATGATTGGGTCATGCAGTTTAAAGATGTGCACCACAGACATTATTCAATGCAAATTACATTCATGAAATAATTACATTAAGGGATTTTTTATTATATTCTATGTAGATTAAAGTCATGTGGGATGTATATTACTAGTTTTTGGGTTTAAAGTCATGATGTAAAGAAATTATGGGATGTTAATTAAAGGTTTTTATCTATGACCAATGATTTTTTGGTTCTCCAATTCTTCGTAATTATTTAGGAAATTTTATACCATATTAAATTTTGTAAACAATGATTTATAAGCTATGATTTGTGGATTTCTAAATCTGAAGAGTGATATAGAAAAAATTACTAACGACATTAGAGGAGGAATCCTACAAGAAAAAAGTAACCACTTCTTGAAAAAACCCATCATGGGGTTGTATTATGAATGTCCAACTGGGGATGTGTTTCATAGCCAAACAGTGGAATATTTTGTTGAAATTCATATTATGTAGGTGAATTTTAGTCAAGGCCCTCTGGTGCATGTACTATATAGTCTAGTAATAGAGTTGTCATGAATGTTTACAATTTTATTTCTCAATGTTGGTGAATGTTTGTGGATATTTGGATCTTCCCAAGTACAGTGTATATTTTATGGAAAAAATTACTTGAATATAGAAGGGGCATTTCTTATCATGATTTCCAAATAATCAGAGAAATAGTTCACTACGAATGACATACCCAAACATTTGAAGTACGGTGGTTTTATTTATAGTCCAAACAACTAGGACTATAATATTATGGAAAAATGGAGGATTATGTGATCGAATGGCCCATTATCATTCCAATATTAATAGAACATAAAGAGAGGGAAAAATTAATCTATCCTATTAGAGACTTTCAGGTCTAAAGAAAGGATATGAGACAAATACACAAAGGATGACGACACTAAATTGTGTGTTCCTATATACCATCATTAAATCATAAAGGGATAGAAGATGCTTCTCCCAAGAACTATGTTGCCTCTATTTGAAAACCCAGTTATGGGGGCTTTATTATGTAGGTATAACTAAAGAATGATTTACATAACCAAATAGTGGAATCCTTATCCTTAAAGGACTGTTATGTATGAAAAATTTATGAATGGACAACTGGGGCATGTACTGCATAATAAAAAAAATTCTTAGGTATCATACATTGTGTAAAAAAACAAAATTAAATTATAAACATCTGAATATATTTCAAAATTAGGTGTATAATGTGTGAAAGGGGGAATCAACCAACACATAAATAAAATGTTTGGACTGATATTGGCCGTGAATTTTTAGTCTGTTACATAGATATGAATCATATGAATATAATGGGACATCTCAGGTTTCCTTGATGGGTTCTCTGAGGAGAAGGCCAAAAATAAAATATCTTATATAGATTTTGATCGTATGTAGGAGAGTTAGAATTTTCATTTATCACATGGGTGGGACTAGAATTTGAGTCCTTGTATTAACTATGTATCTCAAATGGGATAGGAATCAAGCCATACATGGTTCTCTAGAAATTGTGCAATTTATTGTCATGTAGTGGTGAAAATGAGTTACCTGGCATGATGAAAAGGGTGAATCTATGTAGTTTTATGCCATGTGGTAAGGACATTAGACATTTTGTTTAACATCATGCGATATGAATAATGTGTATTGACATGAAATATAAAAATAAAATGTAGTTGAACAAGGTCATAGGGTCTATGTATCACTATGTATCTTGTCAGATCAATAATCATGCCGCATGTAGTTCTTACATATAAGAGATAATGTGTAACCGAAGAAATTATATTGGAATTCCTCATATATATCTGACTCATACAGAGGATATTATATGCATTTCCATGTTGTGATGTTTTTCGTCCCATGACGGAAAATTTAAAAATCACTATGTATCTCAAATGGGAGAGAATCAAGACACACATAGTTCTTAAATTAAGGTACATGCATTTTATCATCATGTGGTGAGAACAAATAGTGTTCTTTTTAATGTCATACAACCATGAAAATTGATAACCCCAATAGTAACTGAGAAACCTTATTTGTGTAGAGAATATTTTTACCCAATTACTAAGCCCATGTGTGCTATGATTTAGGTGAGATATAATGAGAGAGAATAATTTCTTATAAAACACAATGTTAAACCTAGTTAAGGATAAGGGTATGATGATTAAGTGGTTGTTGAGCTACGATATAGGTCCCAGACATCACTACATATCTTTCTAGGCCATGAATCAATCCAGACATAGTAATTGAAATTTTACCCCATATCAATTAGGATTTGACATGGAGAAGAGGTCTTTTTATACTATCTGGGCTGATGGATGGGCCAAATGGAAGAATTATAGGAATCACCATGTATATAATTGTAATAAAACTCAAGTCACAGGTCTTTGAAGAGATCCCTATGCATGTTTTACTAAGGCCTATGGAAAAAGGGGGTTTTCTCTTCAAAAATCGTGGTTTGTCCTAGGTTGGGAGATCTGTGAATCATTACATATCTCAATGGGATGATACTCAAGACACACATGGTTCTTGAAATTATTTCTATGCTGGTTTGATTCAAACATACAATAAAATGGGAATTCTATTTTATTTATTGTTGGACCTGAGATAGAATATTTGGGCACAAATACGTATCTCATTGAAATGAGAGTCAAGCCACATGTAGTTCTTGGAAATGATTACCCACACCAACTAAATTTGTTTTTGAGGAAGGGGGGTTTTATATCATGATCGGGCATAAGATTAGAGATCTAGATCTCTCTACATATCTCATTGGAATGAGAATCAATCCATATGTAGTTTTCTCTGGTTTTTTATCATCAAGAGGGAAAGATGTGGTTAACCTAAAGTGAAAAAAATATTATAGCTAGAATTGGAGATAAAACACAGGCATCACTGCATATCTTTCAAGTGGAAAGAATCTATCCATATGTAGCTCTGACAAGTTCCCTATATAGATCTGATTCATACACAGGATTTAAAGGGACTTAATTAATAATCATAGATTGTCCCAGGATTAGATATATAGGCATCACTATGTATCTTATTGTGGAAAGAAAAAACCCACACATAGTTCTTGAAGTTGCATTCTGTGTAGGTTTTATTCACAAACCAATGGGTGAAGGGAATTTTAAAAAATTGTGTTTGGCCCCGAGATAAGTGATATGGACATCAATACGTATCTTATTGAGGCAAGAACCAAGCCACACATAGTTCTCTATGGTGGTTCCTCACACCAATAGAATTTTGATATATGAAATGGCCGTAGAAACACTCTCCAGAATAATGGTTGGGCCTAAAATACATGATTGCATGAGTGTCAAGACATATTTTCTAGAAGTTATCCTATTATATAATTAACACATATTAAAGGAAAGGGGAATTGTTTCTTTTATGGTTTTGGTCTAGATCAAGAATGCCGATTTGTGTGTCACTAAATATCTCATTGGAATGATAATCAAGCCACATAGAGTTTTTGAAAAGGTGTACCTATTTAGAAATGATTCCAACATAAGGATAAATGGGGTTCATGTTCCATAATGGAGTGGAAATGATGTGAGTAATTATTTCACATGAATGATAATCATCATTTAAGGGACCGTAATGAATGTAATTTTGTGGTATCATGGTAGAATTATTAACACAAAATGAAGTGGATGTTAATAATACAATTTACTATCATGTGGTGATGACAAATTGGGTTTTTTAGTTTCTAGTCACACAACTAGTTCTTCATGTTGTGCAGTTTAACATCACGTGACAAGGACAAAGATGTTGTTTAGTTTAACATCATATAGTACAAACGTATATGTTGTTATATGGTTTAATTTCATGCAACAATGAAATATATCGTGATACATAGATTAACTTTAGGAAACTAGGACGTATATGGTGATATGAATTTTAATGTCATGCAACTAGAATGTTGGTTGTTACACAACATAACTTCATGCAACCAGGGAATAATATTTGTGAATATTTAATGTATTTCTTTAAGTACCTTGCATTTGATGGAGTGGTAGTGATATGTCTATCCATTGAGAATAAGTAATAAGCTCTATTATAGTAGAACTTTTGTCTATAGTATGGTCCTTCTCACATCGGATCATATTTTGGAGGCTTCTTTCCATGTATCATTAGAGTCCTAGGGAATAATACCAATTCTCTTTGGAGGAATGAATGGATTTGAACATTATTCTTAAAACCACATGCTATTTAGTTCTGAAATACTTCCATGTGATAAAAGGTATGAAATTTAGTTTCATCCAATAGCTTCATCTCATCTATTCACTTCTGAGACTGCTCATCTGTAGATAACTGATCCAAAATATCAACTCTAGTGAAGGAAATTAAACATCAATGGAAAAGACTACTTCTATTACATATACCGATGAGTTCTGAGTTTACTATATTGTTGTACATGTAATATTACTAAAATCTCATAATAAATGGATGTGTTTATTAGGCCAAGACTTTTTATCATTATCCACCATTTTCTAGAGTATGTCAGACAAGGTTTTTTTGAAAGATTTATTTTTCAATTTTACATTGTATAATAGCAGGGTGAATAGTTGAATTTGAAATTTTTATTCTTGATATAACTTCCCTATAGAGTAAGAAAATAAGTTAGTGTATTTGTGTGTCAATATGGTATGAGGTACACAAAATCTTGTGATAATATCAACTTTTAAAAATGAAACAATTCTTTTGGAACTGACATCCAGGGGAGGTATTGACTCAGCCCATTTGGAGAAAATATTTGTAGCAGTAAGGATATAATTTAACCTCTTAGCCCAAGCTATAGGATATATTCCTACTATATCCATTCCCCATATATAAAATTTCCAAGAGTACTTAGATATATGTAGAAACATTGGGAGATGATGAATGAACTTGGTGTAACCTTGGTAAGGATGACACTTCTTAAATAATTCTATCAAATCTTATGTCATTGAAGGAAAAAAGTATCCCGGCTCATAACCATGACGGTGGTTACCATAGTATTCTTTAGGTACTTTGTTCATAATAGTTGTTTTTTCATCCCTATCAATTCATCTGAGAAGAATTATGTTGATGTTTAATCTATATAGTATCTTCTTGTGATTTGGTCCATCCAAGAGAGTGAAATTAACTACTAATTATCAGAATTTTTCATTTCCATCTGTATATGGTGGAAATACTATATCAGGTGATATTCTATGGTGGGTTTCATCCATCCCATGGTAGGAATAAATTTATTGGTAATGGGAATGATTTGATTTATTTACTCATCCCTGATTTGAAAAAAAATTGAAACCACGTGATGATGAGGAATGTTGATGATTGTTTTATCCTGGTTAGGATTTTCCAAGGCTATAGATACATTTTTCAATGCATCATCTTGAGAATTTTTTCATTATGGTACATAATACAATGGTGGTTTCAAGGTAAACTCTTCCATTAACCCTCAAACATAACCCCGCATAGGGATTATTTCTTATTTTATGTTGGAATAATCTCTATTAATCTATTTGATTTATAATTCTGAGTCACACTTCACCTCCAGGTGATCCAATGTTACATGGAGATCTAATTCCAAAACCCCTATGAGAGGCTGGTATTCTACCTCTCTTTTGGTACCACCTTCTGGTAACATGATTGAGTATGAAAATGATGCATTTTATAGGGAGATTAGAACAATTCCTAACCCATATTTATTGATTTTAGGATCTTCCATTCTCTTCACCCAATGTAATACTAGAATAACCATCAATAAAAATATCCTTGGTTCAAGGACTCTCCTGAAATGAGAGGATTTCGGCATTAAGTAATTCTGTATTCAATGATGCCTCTTTTTCATATGGGTGTTTAGCAAGGAAGTCATCCAATGCTTGGCCATTCAATACTTTCTGTGGCATAAATTGTATATCAAACAACTGCAAAATAACATCCAAACATTCCAGATGTCCTATCATTATAGGTATACTGAGGATAAATTATATTATCTTATTGTGAGATACCTAACAAACCTCATAATGATGCAGGTAATGCCTCATCTTTTGAACTAAAAGATAAATGCTAGGTTGCTTTTCTCAATATCATAATATCAAGTGTTTTCATTGATAATTGTACAACTAAGTCCTAAAAGGTAGTTTTAACTCCCACGATTTTTCTTTTTCACAAGAAAAGTGCCTTGTGATAGCTCTTAGTCTATCACTTAAATAATGAGCGGTTTTCTTTTAACTGGTGGCATGAATACTGGTGGACTCAAGAGGTATTTCTTGACAGTGTCAAATGATTCCAAGAAGTCATTGGTCTATTGATATTTGACCCCCTTGTTCTCTAATTTGGTGAAGGGAAAACACTTTCCTTTTAGATTGGATATGAAGCATTGAATGTTGGATACGTTTCCTCATAGTCCTCTTAACTCATTCAAGTTTTGATGAGGTGACATTCCAAGGATATATTTAGACTTCTTAAGATATAATTTTATTTCATTATTGTCATAAAAAACTAACAAATTTTCCCAAGGTTACCCTGAAAGTAGATTTCAAAGAGTTCATCTTCCTATTATTATGTTGAACCATGATAAATATTGTCTATAAGATAAATAGGTGATAATAATTTTGTTTGGATTTTACCACAAAATCATCAATATAAAATTCAAAAAAAATCCAAAAGAATGGTCGTAATATGTGGTGCATTTCAAGTTGATATGTCACACCCACATTCTTCATCCCAAAGAGAATTACCCAATAAAAAATAAACTTTGAGGGGATCTTCAAGCTATAGATTCCCCAGCATTGGGGTCCATCTGGATTTAGTAATACCTAGAGTATCCATCCATGAATGAGAGTTCTTTGTATCCGTCTGTTGCATCAATCAAGAGTTTTGTGATTAGAACTGGAAAATCATCATTGGGATAATCCTAGTACAGAACTCTGAAATCAATGAAAACTCTAATTTTCCCATTCTTGTTTTTCACTAGGAAAATATTGTCTAACCAATTTGGATATATTTCATATCATATTAAGTCATCATTGATAATATTGTCAACTTCATCCACAATTTTGGAGGTGTGATTCAGGTGTGTTCTTCTTGCTACCATCTTATTTTATTAATGATCTTCTAGAAAAACTAAAGGATGAGTGGAAAATTTTGGATCAAGGCCTAGAATATCTATTTAATTATAGGAAAATACATCACATTGTTATTTTAGAGAGTAATTATATGCCTATTTCTCTTCATAAGTCATGGTTTCACATATTAGAGTGGGGTGAAGATATTCCTCTATATACATATTTTTTTTATTTGTGTTCGTCCACAGTGGTGGAGACACCCTCCAAAAATGATGAAGGGGTGTCCATGAGGCCTTAATCTTCTTCATGTATCACTTCATCTACCTCTTCATTCAGGGCATGTGATGAATAATGGTTTTCAGAGATATGGGAATAGTTAATAATTGGATATCCTAAATAGTAGGGAACCATCTTTTCCCCAACTAATAATAAAGGGTGTTTTTGAATTTATAAAGGGAATATGATGGGGCAAAAATCAACATCCTTTTATTTCAACATGAGTGTGGTAAATTTCCCTACATTGGATGAAGAAGAAGAGAATATCTGATGTTCAGTGGTATAAATGAATACATATATTTTTAGGATTTCATCACAGCTTGGTGAATCAATGATTTCTATAGTTCAACGAGGCTCAGTTACCATAAATGATATGATGGAATCCACTTAATAACTTCGTAGATTTGGGATAATTCTTACAAGTTTATTGACGTGAAGCACATAATCTGCACAGATATTCTTGAATGGGTTAGCTAGGTTCTTTTCCTGACCATTTATAGAATTGATTCTATTAAAATCATTCATCAGGGATTATTTTTCCATTGTTTGATAGAACGCTACATCAATGAACTAAGATTAAGAAAATTTAACATGTCATTATTACCATTCATTGTCCCAATTTTACATTTGTTGCAATATTTGAGAAATTTATGGTATGATGAAGGTATTTCCACATGAGGATGTAGCCAAGGTCTCCCCAATATAATGTTGAAATATGTTTCCTATTAGAAAACCATGAACCCTCAATCAGACATGTGATCGGAGAACTAAGGTCTAATTGTAATGTCGCAAAGAGATTCTTGCTCATCTGATCATAACCCTATGACATTAAAATGGGGGAGACTAGTGGGATTTATTGAGGGACAATCTGTGAAGTGTCTAAATGGGAATGGGGTTGACTTCTGACTCATTATCAAAGAAAGCTCATTAGATATCATTATCATTGATATTTCCTTAGATATACAAGGGTTTTATGTGTCTATGAATGGTAGAATCATTATACTGGTCCATTAATAATAAAACTTCATGGAATTCTTCTGGATCATTCTGTATAGGTAAACCTATGCAGCTACAACCTAGGTTTTAAAATCATGAGGTCCTAAAAATACCTCAATAATGGATTCAATAAGTTGTTTTAATAGAATCATATCATCTGGGATTGATTGCTTGGCCAGTACAAGGGCCGGTTTCTTCATCACATCATACTTTAGATCCCAAGGACTGCATTTTCCTATATGAATAAGCAATTTTGCAGGTACCTTTTATGTTGATGCTTCTGATTCAGATGGACCATTTATTAAGGTAAAAGCTATAAATACATCTGATATTTGTGGATTAGGATGGATAAGTCTTCCCACACACCGAGGAGGTTTTTTTATAGCCACTAATTTGTCGTCTAAGATGATAAAATCTTGGAATAACCTTTCATATGTGTGTGAATTCCCTTGTTCTTGTTGAGGCTACTGGAGGTCTCTCCTGTGTATTTTTGATACAAAAATAGTTCGAGAAAGGGTTTGATTAGAGTAATGTATTCTAGAATACACATGTCTTCCCCTCTATCACCAACCATGAAAACCACTTTTCCTAGTTCCCCAATCAAGTATGGGTAACTCATGTTCATAATGAGAATCATCATTTTCGTAAGGATCATTTAAATTAACAATGTTAATGGAGTCTAAGATTAACTCTTCTTTTGATGAAGATTCTTCATGGGGGTTGACTCTTGTTGTTATGTTTGGTGGGGTAGTGATCGTGCTTTTGAGATGGTTGGAATGAAATATAATAAGGTCAATAATGACTTTTTCCATGACAAAAAATCATCTTCTTTCATTTCCTCCTTATTCTTTTATTCATAATGCTTCATTGGGTATTGGATTTTCGAGAACTGGTATTTTGAGGAAGATGAATTTATTATAAAAAAATGATAGGAGATAGAGTCTTCAGTTTCATGTTTGTTTGAATAATGGAATGAGTTTGGTAGATTATTTTTATGACCATCTAATCATAAAATATATGATCATTCTTAATTTTATTACTTCCTTACATTTTACTTCATCCTCTGGATCAGTAGTTGTAACACATGATACATGTGCGGGTGAAAATTTAAATATCACTTTTCGGAGTCCAACGACATTTGTAGAAGGTCCGTAAAAACAAAACAGTATTGTATGGGGTTCCCCAACATTTTATGGAAGGGTAAATACTTTTGGGAGGTACTCACATGATTTTTTATGTTTTTTTGTCATTTTTAACTTAAATAAGTTGTCTTACAAAGCTAATACGATGTATCCAGGGACATCGACTTTTCAAAATTAATATATTATTTCAAATTCCTAAAACGGTATCCTCTTATTATCTTTTTTATCATATTAATGTGGGGTTCATTGCTACTAACTCTCATGAAGTTGAGTCATATGGTATGATGAGGGATTTGAAGTAGGAGCAGAAACTGGGTCCAACAAAAGAATGAATTTAGCGGCTTATTCTATTCTTGTTCCTCCACCTGGAGATGATGGGAGTACTCGGGATCTTTCTCTAGTCTTTGTTATAGATTTTTCCACCTATTGAGAAATATAAGATCGATCCCTAAACCCACAAGTGTATTTCATAGAGATTTATGGTCTATGAAACTCTTCACAATAATTTTCTGTACAAATGGGAAGCAATTCATCTTGAGTGACTATTATATTCAAAGATTATGTTAATCCTTTTCACCAAGAAATGAAATCTAAAACACTTTCATTCAAACTTTTCTTATAGCTTGATAGATCAATGACTATTTTCTTCTATAACGTTGAGATAAATAGGGAAATGAACATTTGATAGAGATCTTCCCATCGAGTGATTGATCGAGACTGCAAACTAGTAAACCATACAAAGGATAGCCCCTACAATGATTGTACAAAGCAATTAATTTTAACTGCTTCATATTACTCGTGGGTCCTCATCATAGAATTATAGCGAGAGATGAAATGTCTCAAGTGATTCTATGGATCTCTTAATCCATAGAATATTAGAAGCATGGGATTCGAATATTTTGGCATAAGAGGGGTCAGATCAATCCATTTGGTATAAAACATTTTTCATGGATTTATTAGCTTAGACCATCTATACATAGATTCTAATCATGTCATTAGTGACTCAATGGTGTTCATGAGAATTCACATAATATCTAACTAATCTAGGACATGAATTGGTGCAACGACTAGAACCTAAACAAGTGCATCAACTGGTTGGACCACTAGTGGTGGCACCGCTAGTATTTTCATTGGATATCGAATAGGGATAGGCATGAAACGATTTATTTGAACCTATTATGGTTATGTATCCATTAGAGGGAATACATTATCTACATCAGCAGTTTCAAAAAATTCTCTCTAATAAGATCCTCCTACTAGAAGTGCAAGATGAGGATCTGCTTGTGGAGCATGTTTGGAAGCAATTCTTCTTTGGAGTAACACTCCATTGAGACTTCTCAACTCTTTTATCTCCTAAACATTCTGGAAAAATCATTACTCAAGTGAAAGGGATTAACCTTATCCATTGGAAAGGTTATACATAGTCTTACATTTACCTTTCCCTTATTTGGTTCTTTTAGAAGAGGTGGAAGTTTATTTTTCACGAGGATACCTAAATTTTGGGTAAGCCCCTAATTTTATGTATGCACACCTCAAGTATTTGCTTCAGTGTGGACCACATTATCAACAAGAACCTCATCCAGTGGCTTCCCTAAACTAGAAAAAAAAATTGAAGGATCTTTCCTAATAAAATTATTGTCATTCAATGACACATATTTCATTTTTGGCATTCTGTCGGTATATTTTTGGGGTCTCGTTCTTTTAAACACTCTATGAGACATTTTGCTCCTATTTCTTAGTTCCTCGAGAATTGTTTGGAAGAAAAAACTTTGAAGGGAATCCTTGGATAATTTATTTGTTCATTTATTATGCAGATTATTCCCTAATTGGGAGAAAGTTACTTCTACTGAGGAGGGGATTTTGAATGTGAAAAACCCCTAGCCCTAGGGTTTGGGGTTTTTCCTGTTCTTCTTTATCAACCCTTCGGCCTCATTTTTTTGATCTGAGTATTGGGTTAAATAAACTACAGCCCGACAAGATGGGGCGGCTCCTGAACTACTATGGATAATATTAGCATTTCTTATCTTAAGATTTTATGAATTTTAGTCTGAATGTTGGATGGGTGCATTATTCAGAACTCACTTAAATCATCATCTTTTAAAGAAAATTGTGTTATTTCAGACATTTTCGTAAGCTGATGGTACACATCCTCTAAGAGGGAGGACTGGTCAATGTTTTCTAACACTTGATGAAAAACTATCTTAAAATATTTATCTCTTTGGGTCGGTCTCTGGTGGAATGTGGTCGATTCATGTTCATACTGAGCAAATCTTTGGTCGTGAATTGTATTTTCTTTTTATATATTTCTTGGGGAAATAACATTGCATGAGACTACTTTTGGTGGGATTTGTTATCTTTGGAGGGGGTTAAATTCAATGATCCATTAAAACCCCATCCTTTAATATTAACATACTATGGGATATTTTTTATGAGTCTTCACAACCTTATTAATGCATCTAGGCATGCACGTTGAATAGATCCTTGTTGTTTCGCAATCTTTGGATTCAAGGACACTATGAGAGATTCAATGTAAATTTGTCACTACAAACATTCTATTACATTGACATGTAGTTGATATTTTTTAGGTGGTAATCCTTTGGATTTAGGATGACCAAGAGTCTTCCGTTTGTTGATGCGGATATCATGAATTCAATCTTCTTCCAACATCTTTGGAGTGTTGTGTTGAGAGTAATCCACATCCAAAACATGGATGGTATTTCACAATTATATAGTTGTTTCCTCATGTTCAAAATACAATGTTCATATTTTTCTAGATGATTCTCTACATGATCAGACAAAAATTAGCTTTTTCCTATTACATTATCAGAATCAAAAAACGGACCATAGTTTTTCTCTTTCATTAGAAGATAAATGGACCATGGGTGGTTTAGAAAATGATTTACACCTTAGGATTTCATTCAATTGAGACATAATTTCACCCATGAGTGACAAGGCATCAAACATGACTAGCCTTGTATTAGAAAGTGACTCAATATAAGAGGATTTTCTCATCAATACATTTTAATTTAGATAATTCTCTTGAAAATCGAAATCACTACTACTGAGAGAACATTCATAATGAATACCATCATTGGTAGGACAACCATGTTGGGTTGCAGCAAGTGAAAAAACACTTTCTCCTTAGTTTTTTTCCACACATGTGGTTTTATGGCTCTCATATAGATATAGATTTTTGACATTGATGAAATATTCATAAATCAAGACTTCAAGAGGAAGTGTCTGATGAGGAACATCAGAATTGATACTATTGATCTCGTAATTCGGTAATGGGAAGGTGGGATATTGAGTTGAAACAGATAAATGTTTTATGTCTTCAATAACACTAACATTTAAAATAGACAAATTTAAAAATTCATATTGATTTTTCAACTCTGTATACTAAGACTTTTTTTATGATTTTTATAAGCAGTTGGAAACAATTTCTAGGAAAAGTAGTTATTAGGGGTAGGTGTTTGTTCATGCTTTAGAGTAGCTGTTAGAATTGGGCAATTATCAAAAATTGGAAAAGGTGTAAAATCCCAATATGGATATCTGTATGATATGTAGAATTATGTCCCATGACCCTCCAGGACGGTAACAGAGGTATGTATCTTATTTGGGGTGACATCTTGATGAGACACCCATACATTGGGGATAGAGTTATCTTTCTATCCCATAGGTACTACTATTTATATCATGATGATATCTTTAAATGTCTCCAAGATATGGAGAAGAATTTGTATGATCCCTTTCAACATTTACAAAAATATCATGGTGATTTCATTAGTCAGAATGGGAATATATGCCCATTCTGTATCTGGGGTAAGTGTATATACCATCTCATATCTTCCTTGTACTATTAGTGAATACTGTTAGTACTCGTGTTTTTGGGAAGATAGTTGAGTCTTCCATTTTCTTGTCATCGAATCCTTCCATTTAACTTCTCTAGATGCTACCAAATGAGGTTGGTGGCATACTTGATGTGTGCAGATAGTTGTATGTTTCTTCTCGTGGGTTACCACCAAATTGGGTTGGCGGGCTTATTTGAAAACTATCATAAGAGTTTAATGAAAATCATAATGATTGTAAGTAACTGTACGCTCTTTCTAATGGTACACCACTAGATTTGTGAAATGTGATTTGTAATTTGGTGCCAGATGAGTTTGATGGCCTATGTAATGAAGGTGTACATTTTTATATATCATATTACTATTTTCCACAAATATGGGTTGGATGACATATTCCAAGGGGGGATGGTAAAACCATTATCCCTAAAAGAAGTTTTTTTCAGAAGGCTATCATGTGTTCCTTTTTTATGAGGGAAATGGCCCAGAGAGCTTATAGAAACACCCCCATCGAGTTGATGGTTTACTGCCACACAATGTTTTCTTCGACGATTATAAGTAGGAGACCAGGTTGAGGACCCTAGTGTCTTTGGGTCAATTCCATAGGTGGCCTCTGGAATGACCTACCTAGAATATGGGAGGGATTTTAGATTTTTTTTTCTAGGGATGTTCTCTCGAAACAGTTGAATATGATAGTTTGGATCATTATCAATAGACCACTGGTCTTCATTGATAGGATTTCTAGGGTGATTCTGGATCTGGAAGGCTTGTCAGGTAGCCTCAAAAGATAGAATGGTATTGTGCTAATGGTAAGAAATTTGATCACACATGCATCATTTTAGGCACTAAATAATTATAGTGATATGCGTCATTTTTACCACACATGTAAAATTATATTTTGGGATGAAATTTTTAAATAAAAGTTTTTTTATTTACTTTTGAGATTTAAATGAGAATAGTTCCAAATATTATACTAAAAAATATAAAATTATTCTAAATGTGTTTAATGTAATGGATAAATTAGTGTCTAATGAGAAATATTGAAATGTGAAATTATTTACCCAATGTTAGTCATGACTTATATACTGTATGGTTAAGGTTAGTGATGGTGCCATAGTTTCGACCGTGTGTTGGGGTTTGGGGAAATTACATTTTATGAATTGATTTGAATCCCTCTTATATAAATGTGATACTGTTTTTTAATATTTCTTAATATGTTTTTTTGTAATTTTATATTTATTCCACTATGACTGAACATGATTATTGGACAGTAGGAGGACATGGATGGGAATGATCCTCCAATAGTGGAACCTGAGGCCTCAATAGTCTTAGGTGAAGGACTAGGAGACCACATCCCTGACAAGTTCTTTCTCCTTTTGAAATTTTTAGAAAGAGACACAAAGTGGGTTGTGAATATTAATTCCAAATGTACATGGGAGTTCCAGTTTTAGAACCCTCTAATGTTTTCCATATATGGTAGACCTAAGGTAGTTGAGTAATAGATTTTTTTCAATCCAGAATATTCATGACCACATAGAGACTCTTGTTGAGAAGATAATCAAACCAAATGCTTAAATAATTTGTGTCTCAGAAAATATTTTTTTGGACAACTAGTGGTGGGATGGAAAGCTAGAGAACATGGAGTGGGAGGAAATTAATGAGAAGTTCTTGGATGACATTTACCATGTGTCACTAAGGTCAGAAAAAAATGCTGAGTTCATGAGGTTATCCTAGAGAAGCATGTCTTTGGTGGACTATGTTGGAGACTTTACTAATTTGTAGTGCTTCATTCCAGCATTGGTAGGGGATGAAGATACTACAGAGAAGTGGTTCCATTATGGGATGAAATGTGAAATTATGTCCCATGTGAATATTTTTCGACTAGAGATTTATTTAGAGATGTTGAATTGATATATCATATATGAGGGGAACCATAAATATTCTTCTAATAAAGGAAATATGGTTTCTATTGGAAAATGATTTATTACACCTTTTGAGGCTAGTAATATTCAGTATGAGAATTTTCACTATATCAGTGAAAAGTAGGGTGACTAGGGGAAGGTTTAGTTACACAATACCTTACCTAGGGGGTATTCTTCCAATGTGGTAGGTCTGAAAAAATTCATTGACATTTCACCAAATCACTAGTATGGTGTCAATCATTCAAAAAAATATAAGACATTTACAATGTTTTTTAGGAACCCACATTACATGTGTATTGACATAGGAATTGTACAGAATCAGAGTGATGGATGGTTGTCCTTTACACCATATAAGTCTGGAAATTTGAGTTCTAAAAGCCATTTTGATTGATGAAATGGGCACGATATACTAAAATACTAGATAGCCCATATCAGAAGAGTGGTGTGATTCATGGGACTAATACTAAATCATAGGTAAGAGGGGAAGAAATGTTGTAAGCTGTTTTCCTGCACTTTTGGATAGTGAGGATATAACATCAATAGTTATAGGTACTATTTTTTTATATTATACACCTTCTAGTGTCTTCTTTTATACTAGTTAAACTCATTCTATTATATCGACACAACTTTTTAATGGTAATATCATAGTGGTGGAGTTCATGAGTGGGTTATGATTATTGATAAAACTTTGAGTGTATGTTTGATGGATATCTTCTTAAGAAAAGTTGTTTCTATCGATGTTGGGGAATATCGTTTTCTTAAGCATCTCTAAATCCTTAATATGTCATGATTTGACTTGATATTGGGGATGGAATTTTTAGAAGTATATTGATACCACATAAATTTTTAATATCGAAGATTGAATTTTACATCTTTTCATAGTGAGAACTATGTTCACTAAGGATAGTGTGGTATCAAGGTTGGTCGTGCAGGACCAATTCATCAAGTAGGGGAGATTACTTCCCATTTATGAAGTCTCCTGGTGGATGATGGTGGTGGTAAGAATGATGTATTCCACCCATAGTAAAATAGTTCTAGGACTTGTTTTCAGAGGACTTATCAGTGCTTCCACCATATGTGGATTTGATTTTATGATTAAGATCATTCCTAGAGTTGAGTCAAAATCCATTCCACCTTATATAATGGAACCAATAGAAATTCAAGAGCAGAAGACTAAACTAAAAGAGTTCATGTATATGGGATTTATCTATCTGAGTACATCTCTCTAGGAATCCCTGTTATTTTTTTATAAAGATGATGGAATATTTAACATATCTATTGATTATAGGATGTTTAATTGCATGACAGTGAAGAATCAGTATCTTCTTTTTCTTATCAGTGATCAAGTTTATTAGTTTATTGGGGAATTTTTTTTCTAGAATATTGAATTGAAATATGGGTACCATCTGTTGAGATTCCAGTCTTTTGATATACCAAAAACAGGTTTCAGAAGATGGTATGGACTTTATGAGTTCATTGTAATTTCATTTGGGATGAGGAATACTCCTATTATGTTGATGTGTTAGATTTAAAAAATCATTAACTTGTACCTAGATCAGTTTTTGGTTTTTATGGATGGATTATTTGTGTAATCTATGTCCCATTATGAGCATGCCTAGTATCATGGAATCATCTTGAGTACACTGAGGGAGCATTATATATATGCTATGCTGTTAATGTGAAAATTCTTGATTAATCATGTACATTTCATAGGTCACATCATCTTGATGTAAGGCATTTTATTGGACCCAAAAAAAGTTCATGAAGTTGTTTCTTAGGAACAACCTTAGAATTTATATGATAAACTACAACATAAATCACCTTTAGTAGTGGTATTTTAGCGGTAGTTTACAAAACTGCTGCTAAACCATCCCTTAAAAAGGTTTAGCAGTGGTTCATTAAAAACTGTCATGAAACCCATTTATTGTTTTACAGTGGTGACACTCCCCCCCCCCACTCGAGTCGTCCCTCTTCTCCCCCCTACACCTGCGACGCTTCTCCGCCCAACAATCCCCAACCCTTTCTCTGATCCCCTCCCATGCCCCCAGTGTCCTCGTCACCCGTCGCTGCTGACCGCCATTCTCCCCCCGACACCCACAATGTATCCTTCTCCCCCAACCCCATTGAGTACTTACCCTAGGTCAACTCCCCTCCCCTGCCTCTGGTGGTTTTCATAATCATAGGTATTGTTTTCATATTTTTTGGATCCTTTAGTGCATAGGGTTATAGAAATATGAAACCCTTTGTGAGTGTATCACAACTAAGTGGTATGGTTTTGATTATTTTAGAATATGGAAGGAATCATATTCATTCGGATACACATTTTCATGTCTAGTGTTTCTTATGGGTTTTAGTAATGTATTCTTATAGGATAGATACTATTCATTCTTTGTGTTTGGTTTCATTTGTGATGGTAGTGTTTCATTTTTTAATGATCATATGTCTATCTTATGGATGATTTATTTATTTCAATTTATTTAAATTTCATTAGCTTTTTTCTCCTATTATGATTTTATTATAATATAGAATATTTTAAACCAAACCAATAGATTTTTAATTGGAATTGTTTTCAAAATAAATTACTTAATCAAATTTGTTTCATTTTTAAGATATAACAAAAATTTTCATGGTCATATACATTGTATTGATTCATGGTGGTATATTACTATAAATTATTCGCAAACCATTTATATTTTTTGGGTTAATGGAGGTATGGTCTTTTAGTATGTAGATAAATAGAATAGTGTCATGTAGCATGATTTCATCTCTGAGTTGTTGTCGATTTAATGGTGGGTTTTGATAGTGGTAACAAATAGTCCCATGGAGACATTGTTTTAGTTTATTTTCATGCATATCTTTCTGGATTGGTTTATTTATATCTCATGTTCATGTAATTTTTCATCCATGATGTAATCTGATTGATTATATTTATCTTGTTATATATGAGGGATATTGTCTTGTCATTTTAGTGTGAAATCTCTCCCATGGTTATCTGTGTTGATACCTAGGTTGTAACACCCCAAGCTTCCACAGTACGTTTCCCTTCGAATAATGCGATAGCGTGTGTTGTACGCAACCTCGAGTTCTAACACACACCACAACTAATTAAACTAGCCGTTGTGAATAGTAATACCTACTTTTTAAAATTATATATATTTTATATTTCAAAATAGACTTCATTTTTGGATTCGGAATATCTAATTTAGCCTAAGGTGAAATTTTGGTACTTTTCGGATAACTTTCATATTTTGATGAATAGTGAAAATTACTAAATTTTAATTAAAAACAACTTTTTTAATCAAAATAATTAATAGTGACAAATTATGAATTTTAGTAGTTTTAAAGTATATTTAGAATATATTTATACCATTTAATATAATGTTGGTCATTGGACATAATTTTATAATTAAACCGAACATAAACAAGTGTCAATCTTTTGATAGTTATTATCTCTTAAAAACACGCTTTTTGTTTTGACAACGGGAAATAATTTTAAATTAATTTCTGCCACTTCTGTGTTTTGAATTTAGGAAAATGGATTCCATATTTGGAATCAGGATGTTCAAATTGTGTAAATAGTTAACTTTTATTTTTAGACATTTTGAATAATTACTGCGGTAAATATTTATTTACCATGGTTAAGGGTAAATCCAGTAAATAAGGGTTAAAAAATAATATTATAATAATACAAAATTACCCTAAAACGTGTTCTAACCTTATTGGTGGACACATACCCGACCATGGGCATCCTTGGGTCGATTTGGGGACCCCTTAGAGCCACTTGTATGTGGTAGGGACACATTATATTAATAAAGTTAAAATAAAAATAAAAATGGCATAAGCTTACATCTTTTAGAAGAACAATTTTTAAATAGGGTTATACATGTTGGATTTTCGATTGTAAATATTCATTAGAAAGCTAAAGAGATTTCCTACATAATGAAAATTTATTTATAATTTTTAGACATCAAATAATTTAAATTATTAATGACACAATAATGATGCAATGTTTACCTCATTAATAAATCATTTAAATAAATAAGATTATAATGATTAAAATATTATCTAAAACCTGTCAAATTCTTATTGGTTGATGTTATTTAGAATATGAGTCATCTTATCTTCGACCGCAATGATTTTTGGACCATTATAAACCGAATATAATTATATTATAAAGTAATACTTTCACTCTTTCCTAAAGAGCCCCTCCTCTCCCTTATAAAAGGAGACCACTTCTACTCATTACTCACACCTCTCAAGACACTTGTCTCGTAAAAAACCTGCCCAAATACTCTCCCAACTTCCCTCACTACAACCTAGAGTACTTAGTTTGATCAGAAAGCCAACCTAAGGAGCCCTTTTGATCAAATCAAAAGGAAGAA
This sequence comes from Viscum album, assembly GCA_963277665.1. Lineage (NCBI taxonomy): Eukaryota > Viridiplantae > Streptophyta > Magnoliopsida > Santalales > Viscaceae > Viscum > Viscum album. The sequence goes on from OY728138.1 coordinate 561,802,018, forward strand.
CCTGAAGAAGAGGTAATGTTTTCACCACCCCTTTTCAAGTTCATTTCTTCTTCCACTTCTTCTTTCTTTGTTCATACCATTCTAAAATAATAACTCTAGTATCTCACATATACTGTGATGTTATTATAAATATGTTACAACCATATTCAGTATTCTATCCACCCTTTGAATAACATGTCACCATACGTGCGTACGTACGACTTACCGTCTCCACGTCGTGGTGTAATTGTTATTCAATATATTATTATTTGGATGGGTATAATAATGATGTGTAAATCATGTAAATAATAAATATAACATGTTAATTATTCTGTATATATGATATACCATCCATTTATATATTATTTTAATATCAAAAGAATGATATTGTCGCTCGTGCGTACGTACGGACTACCGTCTCCACAAACGCGATGAGATTCATTCTCCATCGTATCCATTCAAGTATAATTATCATTTGATGATTTAAAAATGATGTTTAAGGACTTGATATCATTCTGGATATGAATAAGATACAACAAACATGGCTTATGTAACAAAACATATAAAAGAAAACAAGTAAGTTAACACCCGAAACAATGATAATACTAAGATATTATTATCAAATCAATATTAAAAGATCATATATGATATCATATTAATGTATATGATTATTGTATAATAACAATTATTTCACCATTATACAGGAGGTTAACCTACCCCAACCATGGGAAAGTACAAGGTAAGGGTTATTTCACAATCTCTTCATTATCTGAGGTTGTTTATACGTAATAATCTACTGGGATCATGTTGTCATCCACATCCATGTATCTTCAAAATGTATTTCAAAACATTTTTATTGTTTACAAGAATATGGGTTAAAGTCATTTATACCCTTGTTTGACTTTTTATAAGAGGAATATTTCCGTCGTTTTCAAAACAAGGTTGTTTTAACCTTTTTGACAGAATTAAGGTAAGAATGTATTTTTTAACTTATATGGAAGGTGCGGTTATTATCTACCATTATTACACCTTTGAAGCTTCCCTTACACGTTTGTAAGGATAATTTCAAAATAAAGGTTTTCTTTTATAATTATGTGATTTTTAAATGATTTCAAAAAAGAGACATTTCTCTCAAATATATGAAAATCCAGTACAAATGTATACGTATTTAACGCAGGCTTAAAAATGTTTTCAGAAAACCTGACTCTCGAGTTTGGTAGACAGGAAGGGATTGGGAGTGGACTAATCATGGCCTGTAATTAGTCGAGCAGTCTCAGAATTAGTTATTTTGTTTTCAGAAGCTTGCATAATGTTTTCAGAAAAACACTAGAGTGTATTTTAGCAATTTTAAACGTAAGTATCTTCTAAAAAAATTGCATCGGTAGGTCTTATGAGACAAACTAATGTCTTGGCACATGGACTTGACAAAATCTTATTTTTAGTCTTGGAACAAGGCCTTGAATATGTGGTTATGATAGTCTGGCATTATTCATTCCATCATTATGAAAGTGGTTATTGATATTGCATGTGATTATTCGATTAGTATAATATCCATGTGAATAAGTAAATGTCATTATTTCATTTTATTTATGCCATACTATGTTGAAGTTAAAGTTTAAAAGGCTTTTTTTAGTTGTACATTGCCTTAAATGTTTATTCTTATTTATGAAAGTTTCTGCTATATTGTTATCCTTACTGGGCATTTGAGCTCACCCCTTTTCTATGTTTTCTTTTTCCCAGGAAGTGAAGAAGTAAATTATGAATGACCTGTAGGGATGTTATGTGGGGATATGAGTGTGGATTATGGAGACATTATGTTGTTGTAGTAGTTTTTCATTTTATGATGTAATGTAAAACTTATGAATATATCTAGTGTTTCCAAGGCTTCTAAACCAATCGTTCTTTCGAGATTTGATCTTTCTTGTGATCATGACAATGTTATGTAATAATGCACCGACTCTGGGTAACTAGGGTCAGGGCGTTACAGTTGGTATCATAGGAAGTTTAGTACAAACCTTGGAATCTAGATTTAGATAAACTCAGATTAGAGCACGTAGACCTAAGATGAACTTTGAGGATTAGTATAGAAGAACTTCCTAGAATTTTGGTATTGTAGAGATTTTGTGAGTTTTCCGAGCAATATATCCCTGTCTGGATACGAGCAGGTAGAGGCGGCTCTGGCATAGATGTACCTAGGGGTAAAACCCGAAAACACCGCTTTGAGCTAGACTCGAACGGGAACTGGTGCACGACAACGGGCCTTGCTGCACTCTTGGTTACGACACTCCCGGGGGATATGCTTAGGATAACTCTCATTTTCTTTACAAATCATTTTGAAGGGATTATGAGTATATACTTACTCAAAGAAAACATTATTATGATTATGGATTATATCCATAAATAGTTCAATTTATGTTAAGTGTTTTATAAGTATGGGATTATGTATTTTGATTCATAAACTAATCTAGTTTATGCCATTGTTTAGAAATGGTGCCTAGTGGAAGAAATGGAAACCGTATCAATGCACGCACTCCATGTAGGGATTTCCCTCCTGCTCAAGATAATTATAGTGGGGCTGGTGATGCAACTGGTGCCGATCAGCTAATCACCATACTGGGACAACTTACTCAGGTTATGAATAATAACCTTACCCGTATGGAGCACCCTGATCCGCAGCATGGATGATCAATGTTAGATCGATTCATGAGGCAACAACCACCAACGTTCAATGTGAGTACAAATCCCTTAGTAGCTGAGCAATGGATAAATTCCCTAGAGAAAATATTTCAGGCTTTGGGGAGAAGTGAAAGGGAAAAAGTTATCATGGCAGTTTACCGCCTCACTGGAGATGCTGATCAATGGTGGTCATTGATTCAAAACATGAAGGAAGATGATGAAGTATCAAATATGGAATGGAGGGAGTTCAACGATCTGTTTTTAGAAAAATACTTCCCTCACGACCATCGAGCAAATATGGAAAGGCAATTTCTAAGTCTGAGACAGAAGGAGGATGAGAATGTCACAAAGTATGAGGCTAACTTTACAAGGTTAGCAAGGTACGCTGGTGATTATATACGTAACCAAAGAAGTAAGATTGATCATTTCTTTGATGGGTTAAAACCATTTCTCCGTCGAGCATTAGTCTCACAATCCTTTTCATCGTACGAAGACATTGTCTCATGTGCTATCAAGACCGAAAAGGAATTCTCTAAGTCTTATGACTTTAAAGAAAAGCAAGAGAAGAAGAGGCCTGCTGATCAATCTGGGAATGGAAATAAGGGGAAGAAAGGAAAGGTTTAATATCCATCATGTGGTAAATGTGGGAAGAAACACCCCGGTGCTTTCTTGAAGGGAATGGGAGTCTGTTACAAGTGTGGTGAAAAAGGCCACGAAGCTCGTGATTGCAAAGGGAAGAAGGAAGCCACCAACGTTCAGTGCTACAATTTCAGGGAGATGGGACATTATGCGAATGAATTTCCTAAGCGTTAGGAGAACGTACCTCAGAAAAGGCCAAGGGATCAAGGCCAAGCTTATGCTATCACTACTGCTGAGGTAGAAGCTCCGAAAGACGTGGTGGCAGGTAATTTAATGGTTTCCTCAAGTTTAGAAAATACATTATTTTACTCTGGATCATCGCATTGTTTCACATCTTCCCAGTTTTCTAAGAAAATTAGATATTTCCAATTTGATTTAATAAGGGAGTTTTCAGTTAAAACTCTTAAGGGAAGTATCATTGCAACAATGTTTTGTGAATCAGTCCCCATTAGAGCACATAAATTTTCTTTATCTGCTGATCTCATCGTCATACCAATGATAGAGTTTGATATAATCCTCGGTATGGACTGGCTTTCGGACTATGATGCGATGATTTATTGTAAGAAGAAAGAGGTTACGATTCTTGATGATAATGATAAGGAACACCTTATTTTTAGAGCAGAATCGTCACCACCTAATTCTTATTTAGATCCACCCCCAGTAGCTCAACTTAATTCAATTATTGGGGAGGAAGAGAATGAAATAACTGTCGGTGAGGAAAGGAATGTTCAAATAGAGGATGTACATGTTGTTAAAGAATTTGTAGATGTATTTCCGGATGATTTACCTGGACATCCTCCAGAACGAGAAGTTGAGTTTTCCATTGATTTGATTCCTAGATCAAGGCCTATATCAAAGACCCCTTATAGAATGGCCACTGTAGAATTAGTCGAACTAAAGAAACAACTAGAGGAATTGATTAATAAGGGATTTATTCTCCCTAGTGTTTCTCCATGGGGAGCCCCTGTTCTTTTTGTTAAAATGAAAGATGGATCTATGAGGTTATGTATCAACTACAGGGAGATCAATGCTATAACGATAAAGAAAAAGTATCCCCTACCTCGTATTGATGATTTATTTGACCAACTGCATGGAGCTCAATACTTTTCAAAGATTGACCTTCGATCTGGATACCATCAGTTGTGTGTGAAGAAGGAAGACATTCCGAAGACAGCATTTCAAACCAGGTACGGGCATTACGAGTTTACCGTAATGCCGTTTGGATTGACTAATGCACCCTCTGTATTCATGGATCTGATGAATAGAGTTTTCAAGGAGTATCTCGATGAATTTTTGGTGGTATTTATTGATGATATCTTGGTATACTCCAAAACCTACGAAGATCATGAAAATCACTTGCGCATTATCTTGAAGACTCTGAGGAGGCATGAATTATATGGGAAGTTTAGCAAGTGTAAATTCTTGCTTCAGGATATTTCTTTTCTTGGCCATATTGTCTCTAAAGATGGAATCTCTGTTGATCCTTCAAAGACCAAGGCAATCCAAGAATGGCCAGCACCTACGAGTATAACTGAGGTACGTAGTTTTATTGGTTTGGCAGGTTATTATTGACGTTTCGTCCAGAATTTTGCCCGATTGGATAACCCATTAACGAAGCTCACACGTAAAGGGGTTAAATTTGTTTGGACAAAAGAGTGTGAAGAATGTTTCGATGAACTGAAGAGAATATTAGTCAATGATCCTATATTGACTCTACCATCAGGGAATGATGGGTTCGTTATTTATAGTGATGCATCAAAGAAAGGACTTGGTTGTGTCCTTATGCAGAATGATAGAGTTATTGCCTATGCATCACGACAGTTGAAAATTCATGAACATAACTATCCTACTCATGATCTTGAGTTAGAAGCTGTGATCTTTGCTTTGAAGATATGGAGACACTACCTCTATGGTGAAAGATGTGAGATTTATACTGATCACAAGAGTTTGAAGTATATTTTCTCACAAAAAGAAATCAACATGAGGCAAAGGAGATGGCTTGAATTACTCAAGGATTATGATTGCACGATACACTACCACCCGGGGAAAGCAAACAAGGTGGCAGATGCTTTGAGCAGAAAAGACCGTGGAGTTTTGAACATGATGAGAATTTAAAGGGATCCAATTTTCATGAATCTAGTGAAGATGGACATGGGAATAACCAGGGAAGGTGAAACATCAATGCTTTTTCAAATGGTTGCCAAACCATCTTTACTAGAAAGGATTAAGAGTTCTCAGACCGATGATGAAGAATTTCAGAAGAAGATTAAAGCTGTGAATGATGGGAGATTGAGAGACTTTTTGTATGAAGGTGGAATTTTGAAATTCGGGAAGAGACTTTGTGTTCCTGATTTACCTGATCTGAAAAGGGAAATGCTGGACGATGCTCATAGTTCCAATTTCTCTATACACCCTAGGAGCACCAAAATGTATAGAGATTTGAAGGAACATTTTTGGTGGGACAACATGAAGAGGGAGATTGCTGATTTTGTGTCAAGATGTATGGTTTTTCAACAAGTGAAAGATGGAAGGCAACAACCTGGAGGAGTCATGCAACCTCTTCCCATACCGGAGTGGAAATGGGACAATATTACGATGGACTTTGTCATGGGGCTACCAAAGACTCCTAGAAGGAATGATGCAATATGGGTTATTGTTGATCTTCTTACCAAGTCAGCACATTTTCTTGCTATAAGAGAAGATCTACCCCTGGAACGTCTAGCAAGACTATACATTAATGAAGTTGTGAGACTTCATGGATAACCCCTATCGATTGTTTCTGATCGTGATCCTCGTTTTACTTCACGATTTTGGAAAAGTCTTCAGAAATCCCTGGATACTGAACTTCATTTGAGCACTGCTTACCACCCTCAGACAGATGGACAATCAGAACGGACTATTCAAACCCTAGAAGACATGTTGAGATCTTGCTCACATGACTTTCAGGGTATGTGGGATCAATATTTACCACTGGTAGAATTTTCCTATAACAATAGCTTCCATTCGAGTATTCAGATGGCACCATATGAAGCGTTATATGGAAAGAGATGTCGTACACCAACCTGTTGGGATGAGGTTGGTGAAAGAAAACTTGTAGGCCCAGAACTGGTGGAGGAAACGGTGGAAAAGGTGAAGTTAATCCAAAATCACATCAAAGCAGCTCAAAGTAGGCAGAAGAGCTATGCCGATAATCGAAGGAAGGATTTGGAATTTCAAGTCGGTGATCATGTTTTCTTGAAGGTATCTCCATGGAAGGGAGTCATACGTTTTGGTAAGAAAGGTAAATTGAGTCCCAGGTACATCGGACCTTTCGAAATTCTAGAACGAATTGGGGCTGTAGCTTACCGATTGGCAATGCCGCCAAGTCTCTCCAAAGTTCACGATGTCTTCCACGTATGTCTGTTGAGAAAATACATGCCTGACCCAACGCATGTACTCACCTATGAGGAATTAGAACTGGAACCCGATCTGTCTTATTGTGAAGATCCTGTCAGGATTCTTGATACAAGAGAACAAGTACTGAGAAACCGGACGACCTGTCTGGTAAAAGTTTTGTGGAGAAATCATAAGATGGAAGAGGCAACGTGGGAACCCGAGGAACTTATGATGAAGAACCACCCGAGTCTTTTTATGCAGTAATACCCTAGATATTGCGAGGATGCAATTATATGATGGAGGGGAGAATGTAACAACCCAATCTTCCACGGTACGTTTCCCTTTGAATAATGTGATAGCGTGTGTTGTACGCAACCTCGAGTTCTAACACACACCACAACTAATTAAACCAGCCATTGTGAATAGTAATACCTACTTTTTAAAATTATATATAATTTATATTTCAAAATAGACTTCATTTTTGGATTCGGAATATCTAATTTAGCCAAAGGTGAAATTTTGGTACTTTTCGGATAACTTTCATATTTTGATGAATAGTGAAAATTATTATATTTCAATTAAAAACAACTTTTTTAATCAAAATAATTAATAGTGATAAATTATGAATTTTAGTAGTTTTAAAGTATATTTAGAATATATTTTTACCATTTAATATAATGTTGGTCATTGGACATAATTTTACAATTAAACCGAACATAAACAAGTGTCAATCTTTTGATAGTTATTATCTCTTAAAAACACGTTTTTTGTTTTGACAGCGGGAATTAATTTTAAATTAATTTCTGCCACTTCTGTGTTTTGAATTTAGGAAAATGGATTCCATATTTGGAATCAGGATGTTCAAATTGTGTAAATAGGTAACTTTTATTTTTAGACATTTTGAATAATTACTGTGGTAAATATTTTATTTACCATGGTTAAGGGTAAATCCAGTAAATAAGGGTTAAAAAATAATATTATAATAATACAAAATTACCCTAAAACGTGTCCTAACCTTATTGGTGGACACATACCCGACCATGGGCATCCTTGGGTCGATTTGGGGACCCCTTAGAGCCACTTGTATGTGGTAGGGACACATTATATTAATAATGTTAAAATAAAAATAAAAATGGCATAAGAATACATCTTTTAGAAGAACAATTTTTACATACGGTTATACATGTTGGATTTTAGATTATAAATATTCATTAGAAAGCTAAAAAGCTTTCCTACATAATTATAATTTATTTATAATTTTTAGATATCAAATAAGTTAAATTATTAATGACACAATATTGATGAAATGTTTACCTCATTAATAAATCATTTAAATAAATAAGATTATAATGATTAAAATATTATCTAAAACCTGTCCAATTCTTATTGGTTGATGTTATTTAGAATATGAGTCATCGTATCTTTGACCTCAATGATTTTTTGACCATTATAAACCGAATATAATTATATTATAAAGTAATACTTTCACTCTTTCCTAAAGAGCCCCTCCTCTCCCTTATAAAAGAAGACCACTTATACTCATTCCTCACACCTCTCAAGCCACTTGGCTCGTCCAAACCCTGCCCAAATACTCTCCCAACTTCCCTCACTACAACCTAGAGGCCTTAGTTGGATCATAAATCCATCCTAAGGATCCTTTTTGATCAAATCAAAAGAAAGAACCCGAAGAAGAGGTAATGTTTTCACCACCCCTTTTCAAGTTCCTTTCTTCTTCCACTTCTTCTTTCTTTGTTCTTACCATTCTAAAATAATAACTCCAGTATCTCACATATACTGTGATGTTATTATAAATATGGTACAACCATATTCAGTATTCTATCCACCCTTTGAATAACATGTCACCATACGTGCGTACGTACGGCTTACCGTCTCCACGTCGTGGTGTAATTGTTATTCAATATATTAATATTTGGACGGGTATAATAATGATGTTTAACTCATGTAAATAATAAATATAACATGTTAATGATTCTGTATATATGATATACCATACATTTATATATTATTTTAATATCAAAAGAATGATATTGTCGCTCGTCCGTACGTACGGACTACCGTCTCCACGAACGCGATGAGATTCATTCTCCATCGTATCCATTCAATTATAATTATCATTTGATGATTTAAAAATGATGTTTAAGGACTTGATATCATTCTGGATATGAATAAGATACAACAAACATGGCTTATGTAACAAAACATATAAAAGAAAACAAGTAAGTTAACACCCGAAACAACGATAATACTAAGATATTATTATCAAATTAATATTAAAAGATCATATATGATATCATATTAATGTATATGATTATTGTATAATAACAATTATTTCACCATTATACAGGAGGTTAACCTACCCCAACCAAGGAAAAGTACAAGGTAAGGGTTATTTCACAATCTCTTCATTATTCGAGGTTGTTTATACGTAATAATCTACTGGGATCTCGTTATCATCCACATCCATGTATCTTCAAAATGTATTTCAAAACATTTTTATTATTTACAAGAATATGGGTTAAAGTCATTTATACCCTTGTTTGACTTTTTATAAGAGGAATATTTCCGTCGTTTTCAAAACAAGGTCCTTTTAACCTTTTTGACAGAATTAAGGTAAGAATTTATTTTTAACTTATATGGCAGGTGCGGTTATTATCTACCATTATTACACCTTTGAAGCTTCCCTTACACGTTTGTAAGGATAATTTCAAAATAAAGGTTTTCTTTTATAATTATGTGATTTTTAAATGATTTCAAAAAAGATACATTTCTCTCAAATATATGAAAATCTAGTGCAAATGTATACGTATTTAATGCAGGCATAAAAATGTTTTCAGAAAACCTGACTCTCGAGTTTGGTAGACAGGAAGGGATTGGGAGTGAACTAATCATGGCCTGTAATTAGTCGAGCAGTCTCAGAATTAGTTATTTTGTTTTCAGAAGCTTGCATAATGTTTTCAGAAAAACACTGGAGTGTTTTTTAGCAATTTTAAACGTAAGTATCTTCTAAAAAAATTTCATCGGTAGGTCTCATGAGACAAACTAGTGTCTTGGCACAAGGCCTTGACAAAATCTTATTTGTAGTCATGGCACGAGGCCTTGAGTATGTGGTTATTATAGTCTGGCATTATGCATTCCATCATTATGAAAGTGGTTATTGATATTGCATGTGATTATTCGATTAGTAGAATATCCATGTGAAAAAGTAAATGGCATTATTTCATTTTATTTAAGCCATACTATGTTGAAGTTAAAGTTTAAAAGGCTTTTGTTTTAGTTGTACATTGCCTTAAATGTTTATTCTTATTTATGAAAGTTTCCGCTATATTGTTATCCTTACTGGGCATTTGAGATCACCCCTTTTCTATGTTTTATTTTTCCCAGGAAGTGAAGAAGTAAATTATGAATGACCTGCAGGGATGTTATGTGGGGATATGAGTGTGGATTATGGAGACATTATGTTGTTGTAGTAGTTTTTCATTTTATGATGTAATGTAAAACTTATGAATATATCTAGTGTTTCCAAGGCTACTAAACCAATCGGTCTTTCGAGACTTGATCTTTCTTGTGATCATGCAAATGTTCTGTAATAATGCACCGAATCTGGGTAACTAGGGTCGGGGTGTTACACAGGTTCTTATCACTTTCCCATGGTGATTAGGAAAGCACATTGGGACCCATGTTGTATCATAAAAAAAGTATTATATGAGGTTTTATTTCTATGTGTGGTAGGTAATATGGAAATTTTTTTATAACAATCTCTAGGAGTTTTTCCATCCATGTTTCACCACACACATCTAACTATGTTATCTTTATCTGGAATCAGATATTTTACTTTTTGACTATACTTTTCTTGTTCTTATTTTACTTTCCAGATTTTCATTATAACTTACATCTATATAACTAACATGTCGGTTTTTTCATTGGTATAATGTTTGAAATTTTAACACAGATACTACTAACATCACACCTTTTTATAAGTTCTTTTAAAAGATGAAGCTTTCATAAACTTCTCAAATTTAGATTCAAAGGCATCTTACCTTCCCTATGTGAAACATTCTTATGAGGTTTTTTTCATACAATATTATTTCACTTTTTCCTATGGATGATTTGTATTTAGTCACAAACTTATGTGGCCTTATTTTCTTATTCAATTAATATATAGTTTGATTTGAACATGGACCAATCCTATGAATACTACTTTTTCATACATCACACGCATTTTCAAAATTTCCAATTATTTTTTATGTATACATGTTTCTTTTACCATATGAATGTTTCTTCTTCATATCTGGATTTCTATCCCTTAGAATTGGATTCCATTCTAATTTTCCATTTAATATTCTATACCAATAATTTAATTCATAATAAATGAATTCGTCACAACACCAATATTGATCCACAACCCATGATCATATTATTTCATTTGAATAATTACATTAGGTAATGTTTATAACATGTTTAGATCTTTAAGGGAAACTAAATTCCTTAATTTTTTTATCCACATTAGCTAAGGTGGAATATTCCCTCAAACATTTCAAAATCCATACTTGGAAATATTTTTTCCCACCCACTCCCTTTATATGAATAGATCTACAAACGTTAATATGAGATGGTATGGATGATACCTCTACCTTATTAGTGTTCTAATTCTACTATATTCATTGATGGATGTCCCTTGATATAAACCAGGTTCAATATGACATCATTTATTCTCCTAGTTTAGGTTTGGAAACCTCTTTTTATTCTAGAATAATCCCCTTTTATGTAATTAATGATTCAAAAACTGACATTATTTCATCATGATACTTCTAGATCAAGTTTTGAATAAAAATAGTGGTTTCATAACACCACTTGTGGAGTCATGATCATCAATGACACGTTTTGATCATATTTTATATCAAATGAGACTTGAAATAATTATTACAACGCTTATTTCAAGCATTTTTTTGGATTAAATAAGATATTATTTTTGTTAAATAACATTTACTTTATTAGCACATCCATCCCATGGAACATATCTCCCCCAAAATATTGGGCCACTTCAAACAATGGATAGAATTACTTAATTTAATGGGATAGGGGAACCTCTATCTTTCTTAAGGTGAGTAATGTGGATGGACATTGTTCACTCACCCTAATATCCCAATTTAATTATAATACTTTGTGTTGGTAATAATTTATATGACACCACTAGATGGTGATTTACCATATGTATTGATATAGGAAAACCTACTGTTACTTATTTTTATATTCTTTTAACTAGAATATATGAATCTATTTCCTTATTTTATAAAAGTTATTTTTTTTTATTTTTTTTATTTTGTGTAAGAACATTATTATATACACGGATAAAATCTAGATCACATTACTGGGGAATGCACCTCCATATATTAAGGGTTTGAATGAGTTTTTAGATTTTTCAATTTCAAATTGATTCGTTGAAAGGAGAATAAGATGTCCATGTCCTAAATGTAAATTTATAAGATTGTTTAAGAGTGATGATGTTTATCAATATTTAATATTGAAGAAATTCCAAAGTCAATATTTTCACTGGATTTGGAACGGAGAATCAAACGTTATAGAAAGGTAGAGCACTGATGTCATTCCGCAGAATGACTTCCCAACTGCATCAGCAATGGAAAATGAAATGAAAACCCATATAAATGATGTATTAGAAACAACAAGATACCACCATCACATTAAAAACATATTAGAACAACTAGATGAGGGTGCTACAAAGAGCAAGGAGACATGTGATGTTTTTGAGACTGTAGGAAAACAACATCAATATTGTAACATATCAGTGGATCGTCCTATTTATTCAACGGAGACAAATTTAATAGAAAACTTCATTGAGGAAAATACATTCCATGATTTAGTTGACAATGGAAATCATGAGTTGTATAGTGGAAGTTTGAAATATACAAAACATTCTTTTATGCTGAACTTGTTCCATATCAAATGTATATGTGTAATTACAAATAAGTCAATATCCATGATATTGGAATTGTTGTGTGATGCATTTCGTAAAACAAACAACCCCGAGTCTTTTTATGACATGAAAAAAGTTGTTAACAGGCTTGGTCTTAATTATACAAAAGTACATGCATGTCCCAATGATTGTATGCTTTATTGGTGAGACGATTCTAGTAGACAAGATTGTAAAAAATGTTCTTATTCTAGATGGTAGTCAATGGGTAATGTTGGATGTCTGAATCAACATACTTTCATGAAGAAGAAGAAAAGGAACACACCTACAAATGTTTTTTCAGTACTTTTCTTTAGAGCCACGATTGCAATGATTATTCATGTCATCAAAAACCGAATAACACTTGAAGTTGCATTATATAGATAATAACAATGATGGGTTAATGGGACATCCACGAGCTTCACAATCATGGAAGAAATTTGATTCATTACTTCCAGATTTCTTATCTGATCCTAGGAATGTTCGATTGGGGTTGGCTACCGATGGATTCAACCCATTTGGGACTTTGAGTACCAGTTATAGCATTTGGCCAGTTGTTTTTATCCCTTATAATTTGCCTTTGTGGATGTGTATGAAACTAAAATATTTTATCATTTCTATGATTATTCCTGGAAAAAAAATGCCTGGAAATGTTATTGATGTATAATTGAAGCCTTTAATTGAAGAATTATAGGTGTTTTGCTGCAACGGTGATGAGACATTTGATTCTTCATCTAAAAAAATGTTCAAAATGCATGTTGCTATAAAGTCGACAATTTGTGATTTCCTTAGGCTTATGAACATTTCTTATTAGAACACATACATGGGTTTGGCTTTTCCTATTTTTAACACTGATTTTGAGCCCAAATTGCTACCTCACAGTAGAAAATGGTGCTTCTTGAGACATCGAAGATTTCCAGATGCATCTCAATGATTTCGGCTGAACAGATCGAAATTTAACGGTTTCATTGATCATAGACCACCTCCAAAGTGGTTAACTGGTTCTGAAATTTTGACACAACTTAGAAATGTTGAATCAAAATTAGGGAAGGTTATTCATTTGAATGATTGCAGGAAACAGGTTCGATGTGCATCATCAAGCGAAATCAGAACGCAACAATGGAAAAAAGGTATGTTTTTCAAACATCAGTATTGGGAATTTTATTTGTTGTGGAATAATATTGATATGATGCATATTGAGAATAATTTCTATGAAAATTTTATTTTTACAATGATTAATGAACATGGAAAGTCGAAGGATAATCTCAATGCTCACAAAAACTTACAAGCAATGAACATAAAATGTGATCTCTGGCCAGATTAGAGTGAAAAGTATCCTCCAAAAATTATTGCAATGAAAAATAGGGATAAAGATACATTCCATTGAATTTTAAAGAATGTTAAGGTATCTGAGGGGTATTCAAGTAACATCTCGAGGTGTGTTGACTTGAAGAATCATATGTTACATGGATTGAAATGTAACAATTCAAATATTTTGTTACAATAGTTACTACCTTTGTAATTGCGTACATTATTACTTGAATAAATTATTGCTTTTGTACTCCAATTATACACATTTTTTAGACAACTATATGATAAATCTCTACATCTATTTCAGCTAGAAATCCTCCAAGAGAGGTTTGTATTGACCCTTTGAGCAATGGATATGATCTTTCCTCCATAGTTTTTTATTGTAATGAAGCATTTAACGGTGCATTTGGTTGAGGAAGCCAAATTGGGAGGGCCCTTTCATTATCGATGGATGTATCCAATTGAGATGTACTTTATTTATATGTTTTTAAGTTATGTAAAAAATTTATATCACATAATTAAATGCATAATTATGTTTCTTTTATTTCACAGATATCATGGAAATTTGAAATCATACGTGAGAAATAAATTTCAACTAGAAGGCTCTATTGCTGAAGTATATTTGGATGAGGTGTTTCTTACCTTTTGTTCTAGATACTTGGATGAAATTGAGAAATTATTTAATCTATTTGGATGTGTTCACGACACGTCGAATCAATCTGAAATACATCAGAAATCAAAAATATTTCCTACTATTTGCTGATTAGTTGAGAGGACCTCAAATGTGACACTAACAGAATTGGAATTAATACAGGCACATAGATATGTGCTTCTAAATAGTGAAATTTTAAATCCATTTATTGATGAGTTGGGGATACAAAAAAAGAGATGAATGGGAGGCCAAACATGAAATGAGAATGATATAACTAAATATATTAATAAAGATATTATAGAATGGTTTTCACGATGTGTAAGTTCATAAATATTGCAATAAATATTAATATTAGTTTGACACATATATTTTTTAAATAAATAATGTATATTTATTTTTTTAGATCATAAATACTAATACTTGAGTAGAGGTGTTAGAATTTTTGAAGTCTCTTGCTCGAGGTCCTCTGAAACAGGTTAGAAATATCGACGCTTACAACGTGAATGGATTTAGATTTTGTACAGTCGATCGAGAAGAGGGTTTAAAAACAAAAAATAGTGGTATATTTACTTATGATATAGTGGGATACTATGGAAATATGAATGATATTATTGAATTAAACTACCATGGTAATTTTTCAATTGTTTTATTTAAATGAAATTGGATCGATATTATCAGAGGTGTTAAAAGAGCTTCCTTGAAATTTACATCTGTGAACTTCTCTCACTAGATGGATGTTTTTGATCATGAACATCATGATCAATATATCATATAATCATATTAAAAAATGATATATTATGTGAATGATATTTTGGATTAAGGGTGGAGTGTAGTTTCTTATGTAATATAAAGATATTCTTATGATATGGGTGATGAAGTGGATGATTTTACCTCAGAAATTGAATCTCATCAACAACAAGAATCAGAACTATTTGTCCATCATGATACTGAAAATATTAGTGTAGAAAGGATTAATGAAGTGGATGAAGTAATGGAGTAGGAAACAGATACGATTTAAGCGGAAAATTATTGTAGGTACACTTATTTATTCATTCAGCAACAACTTATTTCATTTATGCAGTCTTTCATTATCATTGTTATGTATATTTTTTTGATATTACTAGGAATCTATTAACATTTTTAATTTTTTTCTGCATAATGTTTTGGAAATATATGTTATGAACTTAATTTTATTTTATTAAATGACATGAATTCCAAGGAAGAAGCGATACACTGTTTCATCCACTACTGCGACAGATGACAATCAATCTGTCTCCCTCCCTATGGCATCTGAGCCACCCGCTACATTCCCCCCTACACCATCTCCCCATGTACCATCTCTCACACCCTCGGTGAGTGTCCCTTTAGAAGCTGAGTAATCGACTACCCCTTCAGCAGCCTCATCAATCGAGCGGCGGCGCGCCACTTCTAGTTCATCACATACATACTGGAGGGTCACTTTTATAGGTATAAATTATAATGCAAATAAATTTATTACACTTTTTATATACTAACTTTTTGTTGAATAAATATTAAAAAATGAAACTGTGGAGGAAAATATAAAATGTTCAGATGTGTGTTATATGAATGAAGAGAAGATAGTAGTCCCATTCGATTTATAAGTGGTCCATACGGATGATGTTGCAGGATTAATACCCAAATTCTAGGCTAGATGGATGTGGATCACATTTCTGTTACTATTTGTTATGAAGATTGGAGACATATGCCTCCAAGATGGAAAATGACGTTTTTGATTCCCAAATAAAGGAAATTTTAATACATTATGGTATAATTGAATGTCATGTTAAAAATATGTTCCAAAATGAATTTTTGTATACAGATGTCTTTCCACATTACAGTTGCTGATGTGATAGCACAAAAGTGGGCATTGAAAAATCTTGGTAAGAAATGTAAAGACATCAAATGGAAATTGTGAGGTGATGTCAATGATACATTATTGACCGTCCAACAAATGTATTGGAAGCTACCCAATGGGGTACCCAAAGAATAGTGAAAGGTTTTTGTTGATAGACATCGTGATGAGAAGAAGATGGTATTTAAATATATATTATTATATTAACCTCATTTTACATTTATACATGAATATGAAAAGGTGATGAAATTTAATACATTACTATTAAATTTCATTTTATTTATTTCATGATCTCTCAAGAATGACTGCATCAAGCCGGGCAAAGAAAGTCATCCCTCACACTGTAGGGTCAAAAATATTATCTAGAAGTCGATAGAATCTGGTAATCTTTTCATTAGTTTAAATATTTATAAGACAATATTATCTATTTAATATATTAAATTATTGATTTATCTTTGTTTAATATAGTCACTAAGTTTACGGCACGAAGTTTCCCGAACAGAATAGTGGTTGGATGTTTACAAAAAATCGGATGGACGTTTTGTTAATGATCCTGCCAAAGAAGTTGGGGTATGAAATCATTTTTTCATAATAATAAATTATTATTAGTTTTTTCTATGTTAAATTTTATTGATATTTGATTTATAGGAAAAAAGTGATGAACTATGGGATGCCAATCATGGGAAGTCCTACTCAGTCTCCTAGAATGATCCAGTTACAATAGTCATTGGGAAGGAGTGCCTTGGTAGAGTGTGTGGGATGGGTTTGGGACCCATACCATCTAAGGTTTTTAGCATACTACCAAGGATGTTAGATGCATCTACTCCTAGTTGTAGTCAGCCCATACCCGAAGATTCTAAGAAAGAGATTGTTTCTCTACAAAACACTGTTCATGAGTTGGGAGATCAGATATCCACATTTCAGAAAGAGTTGAATGAAATACATCGGTAGATGCCCACATATTCCCCTAGTGGTACTGTATTGATTGTTGGTGAGCAGCTAAATTACATAAATTCAAAATCATTTAGTTTTAAATCTTTTATTGGTTTTAAGTTTAAATATAAATATGAAACACTATTTAATTTTCAATAAAATTTTCTAATAGGTGGTAGCCAAAAGTGGAGATTGAGGTGGAGAGGGTAATGATGTGTGTTCATCAACAGATAGTGATTTTTTCTATTTTTGATATTTTGGGGGTGGAGAGGGTGATGATATGTGTTCATCGTTGGTTTGAATATGTATCGTGTGTGGCACATAGTTTCCACCACACATTTTCATGACCTATCTTATTCTTGATTTTTCATGTTTCCTTTTATTTATTTTATTTATATCTGATGTTTCCTTTTATGTATTTATTTCTTGAGTGCGGTATGCATATTGACGACACAACAACCTACATCAGTCCCCTCTGAATGAATAAACAGAACCAACCATTCTCTTTCCAAAAACTTTACTATAGTGAAGAATAAGGAAAAAATGATGAATGAAAGGGTTGTGGAATGTCATGGTATGCATATTGTATAGTGTTTTATCATATATCTTAATTATGTTATTATATAATCAAAAAAGGTGTGGTTATCCGAGTAACCATGAGAGGGTTGAGAAATGTCATGGTAATTCTGTTTTCATGGGATGAGGAACACTTTGAATTGTTTTGGTATTTAGTTTAGGGGAGAGGGTAGGGTCAATTGGATAACAATACTTATTGATTGACATCTAAGGTTGTCAATATAATGTTGAGAATAGAATAGGTATATGATCTCCATTTTTAGAATGACAGATAAGTGGTTGGTGATCATGTGGTTAGCCATTGAATGACTAAGATGATTTGGGATATTCAATTTACTGACATGTAGTGGTTCATGGTAAGTGGGATGGGAACATGAATAGGATATGACCGGACCTAATTCATTGGATCATGATTATAGTTTTATGATCACAATGTATGGGAGTGTGTACCAATTAGGTTTGCGAAATATTATGTAGGATTAGAGGAATGAACTAGTGAGACAATTCCCAAAGGAATACTCTATAGTGGGAAGAAGAGAGTGTTTGTTGGTTTTTCATTACAAAAAAATACATGATATGTGAGGGTAGTACACACTAGATATGTGTAGTTATTAGTATGTTTTGATTCACTTATTATAACTGATGATTTTGGTATGCATATTTGGGTATTCTTGGAATTAATTTTTTTTCAGGGCACCGGTACAGAAGCTGCAGAAGCTGTTGTTTTTTTTTTGTATATCTGTTTTTAGCGGCAGTTCTAACCGCTGGTGAATGTCAGATTTTTTCTATTAGAGGTGGTCATAACCACCACAAAATATCAGCATTTTTATATTAGCAGTGGTTATATATGCCGGTACGGTATTATATTTGGCGGCAGTTTTAACCACCGCCATAGTGGCCCATCTTCCATGCGATGTTCGCGGCTGTTATGATGTTTTTAGCCGCGGTTATAACCGCCGAAAAAAAAGGAATCCCCTATCCAGAAAAACTGTCGATAAAAACATCATAACCACAGAATATTGAGCAATCAATGATGGTTCCTATTAAACACCTCTAAACACCAATAACCACTGTCAATAGTGTCCTGACACATAATTAACATCAGTTTTCAGAAACCGCCACAGAAGCATGTAACAGCGGCTTAAACCACTGCCATACCCAAAAAAATGTCGTGAGCTTTGAATTTTCCTGTACAGATATCCATAGCTTATTGGGATATTCAGGCTACTATTGGATGTATTTTAAATATATCTCTTACTTGGAAGCACCATTTTTGGGCTTGATAAATAAGGGAGTTAAGTTTGAATGGTCTAGAACATGTGATAATTCTTTCCAGGAGTTGAAGAAGTGTTTGATAAAAACATTGATGATGATCCTAACTCTATAGATGGAGGAATATATTGTGTTCTATGTTGTATATGGGATAGGACTTGCAGGATTGTTGATGCAAGGAGACTGAGTGCTGGTGTATGGGTCATTGAAGATGAGTCCATAAGAATAAAATTACATTATAAAAGACCTTGAGTTATCTGGATTTATTTATTCACTAATATTTTTGTGATGTTATCAATTTGAAGAAAAGATCATATTGTATACCGATCACAAAAACATAAATTATATCTTTCCACAGTGAGATTTAAACCTCCAATAGTGGAGGTGGGTTGAGTGTATCCATTCATTTGATTTGGATCTAGCATATACATTTGGGAAGGTAAATGCTATTGTAGATACATTTAGTGGGAAAATATAGAATCGGGCTTTTTAAGAGACAATCGTTGAGTGCATGATGATGACCATTCTATAATTAATGCATGAATTGGATCCGGGGGCCTAGGAGAAGATTCCCATCATAACATTTTTAGTGGAATCTATGATTTTAAGCTTTATTAAGGAGAGTAAGTATGAGTATCTATTGTATTTTTCCTTGAGGGAAATCCAATAAGGTGAAGAGTCACCTTAAAATTCTAATATCAGTGAGGATGAGATAATCAATGTTAGGAACTGTGTTGTTGTTCCTATGATTATGTGAGAGGAGATGATGTGTGACTCTCATGCCTCTATGTGGGTGGTGTATCTGGGTTTAACCAAAATGCATCATGACCTACATAAGAAATATTGGTGGAAGGTTGTGAAAATATATAATTGTAGTGTTTGCGGCATGATGTTATTCCCTTTTATAGGTGATAAAAATAAGCAATGAACTTGTGGTTTACTAAAACATTTTCCCATTATAGAATGGAAGTGGGATAACATTACCATGTATACGGTGGTCGGTATCCCGATGAAGAATTAGAAGAGTAACACTATTTTAGTGATTTTGGACATATTGATGAAGGTAGTGTATTTTCCATATACGGGAAACATTTTTTGTGGATCACTTAAGATAATAGTATGTTCGAGAGAAAATCTATCTGCACAGGATTCCAAAGAGTATAGTTTTAGGTCACGAATCGTGTTTTACTTCATAAACAGGAAACTAATTTAGAAAACTTTTTGTATGTATGTATTTATGAGTACATAAATCCACCTGAAAACAAATGTGCATTTAAAGCATAGTAAACAGGTTTTTTAGGAAATTCTTTTGGCATGTGTTCTGAATTTTTGTGGGTCTTTGGAGAAGTACTTGGTTCACCTTTAGTTCACCTATAAAAATATTTCTCAAGTCATAATTATGATTGAACCATATAAGGACCTTTATGGTAGGCGGTGTAGATCACCTACATGATGGATGAATCCTTGTGAGTCAGAGTTTTTGGAACCGAGTCTCATATATGAGACATTGGATCGTGTTATATCATTAAAAAATGTATAGATGTGAAATAGAGTGGGAACAGAGCCTAAGATAAAAAACATTCATGACCCCTTGAGTTTACAGTGGGTTATTGTGTGTTCTTTCAGGTGTCACCGCGATTTGGTCACCATAGGATTTAGAGATAAGGAAAGATGGCACCCAGGTTTGTCAAAAACATTTTAGGTTATGGATACGATCAATCTATTAGTGTTCTGATTATATCTTCCATATAGGTATATCATTAGGCATGATGTTTTCCAGGTTTCTTGACTTTAGTGGAATCACCCCAACCTTTCTTATGTGATTAATGTAGATGATATTGATCTTAAGACTGATGTTTCCATTATGTTTCATCTATAATATGTTATGGATCACTGTGAGAAAGTTTTTTGTGTAAATTCCGTGTTGATAGTTAAGGTATTTTGGAAACATGGTTGTGTTTTAGAAGAAATTTTAGAGAGATAAAAGCATATGAGATCTTAATTGTCTGATATTGTTTCACATTGTAATCTTAAATATGCTTGGGAGTATAGCTCGCAAATGAGTTGTTTTAATGTGGATATATTAAAATAACCTATCATTTTATACAATTGTCTCAGACTCATTTACATGTATTCTTTTAAAAATATTTTTATATATCATGGGAGGGTATTCGTTTTGAGGACTTTCAAGAGAAGTTTGTGAACTTTGGATGCAAAAGGGTCACTGTACAGTTGGTGCATTTTTTCCCAAACCATAAACCTGCACATAGAAAAATGTGATACCTTAGGTAGAGGGGTATTTCAAGGTTTCCTTGTTGTTTGAAAATCATGCACCATCTTAGTATAAACTTATCTCCCCAATGAAGAGGTATAAGGTTAGGGTGCACAGTTTGGAAAAATATGCGTGCAGTTTTGGTCAACACGAGAAATTATTTGAAAATTACCAAACCACCTATATTTCTGCCACATTCTCCCATATTAATCTTAATATGGATTCATATGATTTTGGAGGCTCCAAAATAGATTAAAATTCCTTATGAACTCAGTTATTAAAAAATTGATGTTCTGGATAAAAGATCTACAACACCTCATGTATGTGATCTCTCCCTGTGTGGTTTCCTCTCTCTCTCTCTCTCCCTTTTACATATATCCTGGTGAATATTAATGTTTTATTCAACATTGGAGATGGTTTTAGATCTATGTATTAATATATCTTAATCAATTTGATATTGATCGAGGATTTTTTACTACAACTTGTTTGTTGTTTTGGAATTGATCCTTCCTCCCCATGTTGAGGATTTCCATCTTGATGAACGTTCATAAACTATCTTGAGGTAGTTTATCTAAATGTTAATTATTGTAGTCTTGAATTATAATTATATTTATTTAATTTTGAAATTTAAATTTCTGTGATTTGGAAATTAATTCTAGAATTGAATTATTTAATTGGTTAATGAATTAATGGGATTATGAAATTGGTAAATTAAATGGATTTTGAAATTGGTAAATTAATTAAAAGGTGAATTTTTTTGATTAATGTGATTATGAATTGAATTATTAATCAGTAATAAAGGATAGTTTCTTTAAAATTAAAGGGTTAATGGTTTATTTGATAAAATATTGACAAATGGTTTAATAGTGAATTGTTCATATTATTCCTTGTAATTAAAAGTGGATAGCCATGATCAAATAGATAGTTTAAATGATATACTTGATGAGAAAATATAATAATAAGGTTAATGAAGGATATTTTTGGTGTATATGACATTTTGATATATGTTGTGTTGTAATATATGTGTGTGGGACATCGACTAAGGCATCAAAACCCATATATGATTGACTACTGCATGTGTGTGGGACTTGAACTGATTCTTCCACTACAACAAAAATAGTCTTTATCAACGCTCAAAACAAGATTTATCAGCACTAATAAAGAGGGGGGTCCCCTTTATCAGCACTTATTAAGAAAAGGTAATGGTGTACTTTATCAGCGCTAAAAAGTACTGATAAAGAAACCTTTATTGGTGATAAAAATGCACTGATAAAGGGGGACTTTATCAGCGCTAAAAAAGCACCGATAAACTGATCTTTTACTAGTTCTTTTTTAGCACTACTGAAGGTGGAGTTTATAATTTATTTTATAGTGATGATAAAGGAGGATTTTATAAGTGATTTTTAGCACTGATAAAGGATCCCTTTATTATCGCTAAAAAAGTGATGTTAAATGCCCTATTTGTAGCTACAAAAAATTTCTACAGTAGCACACTCAAACAACACCTGCAAAAAACTTAGAATCTAAATAAGTATACCCATACAAAATTAACAAATAAATCAAAATATAATTAAACCAATTATACCCATACAACATGTATACTCCTACCCCATTAAAAAATAATTCATAAGTTAATTAAGTACATAAAAAATTCAATTCAGAATTCATGGGGTTGAGGGCTGTTTAGGTGTTTAGGGTGGCTATCCAGGGGGTTGGGGGTGTCCGAGTGGATGGGGGTGTGCAGGAGGAAAGGGGTGTATAGGGGGGTGGGGAAGAGGTCCAGGAGGTTGGGGGCTGTCTAAGGAGGTTGTGGGTGTCCAGGTGGTGGGCAAGTGTCTAGGGTGTTGGGGGGGGGGGGCTTTCCAGAGGGTGGGGGTGTTTGAGGGTGGGGGCAGTCTGGGAGGTGGTGGGGCTGTCCTAGGGGGGTGGGGTGGTGTCCAGGATGGTGGGATGGGGGTGTCTGGGGGGATAGGGCTGTCCAGGGGTGGGGGTGTCTAGGGGAGGTGGGGGCGGTCCAGGATGTTGGGGCTTGTCCAAGGGGGGTGGGGTGGTGTCCAAGGAGGGGGGTGTCTAGGTGGGGGGCGGGCTGTGTATGGGGTGTCCAGGGGGTGGGCTGGTGTCCAGTGTGTCAGGGGGGGCTTTTTAGGGGGTTGGTGGGGATGTCCAAGGGGGTGGTATAGTGTCTGGGATGGTGGGTTGGTCATCCATGTGGGGGGTGTCCAAGGGGTGGGGGTATCCAGGTGGTGGGGTGGTGTATCAGATGGGTGGGGGTGGCGTCCAGGGTGGTGGTGCTTGTCCAAGGGGGTGGGAGGGTGTCCGGGGGGGGGTTGGGGGGCTATCCGAGGTGGGGGGGGGGGTTCCATGGACATGTACAGGGGTGGGTGTGTATAGGGGGTGAGGGTGCTTTCTAGGGGGTGGGGTGTTCAAATGGGTTGGGGTGTCTAGGTCGTTGGTCAGTTGTTGTTTTCACTTTAAATTGTGTCCATGTAAAACAGACAAGAGACACTTTGGGTGATACCGGATACACCAAGCCCTGTATTGAGGCGGGGATGACTCATACATGTCTCAAAGTACCCACAAATCATTCTCATGAAGGATCAAGAGAATCAGAATGCGTTTGGTCATATTTTCATTGGTCAGTTGTTGTTTTCACTTAAAACTGTGTCCATTTAAAAAAAGAGATAGATTTAGTGATACCAGCCACACCGGGTCTCATATTGAAGTAGGGTTTACTCGTACACATCGCAAAGGTCCCATGGATCATTTTCCAATAGGATAGACACAATCATAATGCTTTTGGATGGATTTCCGTACGTCAGTTGTAGTTTTCACTTAAAAATGTGTCCATTTTAAACAAACGAGAGACCCTATGAGTTATACCGGCCACACCATGACATGTATAGAGGCCGGGATAACTCATAAACATTAAAAAGAACCCATAGATTGTTCTTATAAAGGATCATTACAATCCTAATGCGTTTGGTTGGATTTATGTAGGTCAGTTGTTGTTTTCACGTAAAATTGTGTACATTTTAATCAAAAGAGAGACACTTTGAGTGATACCGGCCACACCATGCCTTAGATTGAGGTGGGGTTGACTCATACACATCATAAAGGACCCATGGACCGTTATCATAATGGATCATGTCAATACGAATGAATTTGGTTAGATTTTCGTATGTCAGTTTTTGTTTTCACTTATAATTGTGTACATTTTAAACAAAAGAGAGAAACTTTGAGTGATACGGGCCACACTAGGCCTCGTATTTAGGCGAGGTTGACTCTTACACGTCTCAAAGGACCCATGTATTGTTCTTCTATATGATCAACACAATCCGAATGTTTCTGTTTGGATTTCTGTATGTCAATTATTGTTTTCACTAAAAATTGTGTCGATTTTAAACAAACTAGAGACCATTTGAGTGATACCGGCCACACCGAGCCTCATATTGAGGCAAGGTTAACTCTTAAACATCAAAAAGGACTCATGTATCTTCCTCTTATATAGTCTTTACAATCCAAATGCATTTGGTTAGATTTAAGTACGTCAGTTGTTGTTTTCACTTAAAATTGTGTGCATTTTAAACAAAAGAGGGACACTTAGAGTGATACAAGCCACACCATTTCTCGGAATGAGGCAAAGTTGAATCTTACACGTCAAAAAAGACCCATGGATTGTTATCTTCAAGGATTAATATAATCCAAATGTGTTTGCTCAGGTTTCCTTATGCCAGTTGTTGTGTTCACTTAAAATTGTGTCCATTTTAAATAAACGAGAGACCCTTTGAGGGATACCGGCAACACCGTGCCTCAAATTAAGGCCAGGTTGACTCTTACATGTCAAAAAAGACACATGGATCATTCTCATAAAGTATAAATATAATCTGAATGCGTTTGTTCAGAATACAATAGATCAGTTTTTGTTTTCACATAAAATTGTGTCCATTTTAAACAAAAGAGAGACACTTTGAGTGATACCGGCCACACCGTGACTCTTATTGTGGCGGTGTTGACTCTTACACTTCAAAAAGGACCCATGGATCTTTATTATAAAGGATTAAGACAATCCGATTGTTTTTGGTCTGATTATCTTAGGTTAGTTGTTGTTTTTCACATAAAATTGTGTACATTTTAAACAAAAGAGAGACACATTGAGTGATACCAGCCACACTGGGCCTCGGATTGAGGTGGGTTTTAGTCATAAAAAAATAAAAGGACCCATATATCGTTATTCTAAAGGATAAATACAATAGGAATGCATTTGGTCAGATTTCCGTAGGTCAGTTGTTGTTTTTACTTAAAAATGTGTCCATTTTAAACAAAAGAGACACACTTTGAGAGATACTGGAAACACCATGACTCAGATTGAGGCGGGGTTGACTCGTACTAATCTCAAAGGACCCATGGATCATTCTGATAAAGGATCAAGACAATATGAATGCGTTTCGTCATATTTTCGTAGGTCAGATGTTGTTTTAACTTAAAATTGTGTCCATTTTAAACAAATGCTAGAAACTATGAGTGATACCAGCCACAACAGGACTCGTATTCATGAATAGGTTACTTGTACACGTCAAAAAAGACTCATGTAACATTCTCCTAAAAGATCAATATAATATGAAAGTGTTTGTTCATATTTCCGTAGGTCAGTTGTCTTTTTCACATAAAATTGTGTCCATTTTAAACAAAAGAGAGAAACATTGAGTGATACAGGCCACACCGTGCCTCATATTGAGGCGGTGTTGACTCTTACATGTCAAAAAGGACCCATGGGTCTTTCTCATAAAGAGTCAAGACAATCTGAATGCATTTGGTAAGATTTTCGTAGGATAGTTGTTGCTTTCACATTAAATCGTGTCCATTTTAAACAAAAGAGAGACACTTTGAGTGATAACGGACACCCTATGCCTTGGATTGAGGAGGGGTTGACTCGTACATGTTTCAAGGTACCCATGGATCATTCTCCTATAATATCAATACAATCCTAATGCATTTTTTTGGATTTCCATATGTCTGTTGTTGTTTTCACTTAAAATTTTGTCCATTTTAAACAAAAGAGAGACACATTGAGTGATACCGGACACACGGTGCCTCAGATTGAGATAGGGTTGACACGTAAAAGTCAAAAAGACCCATGGATTATCCTACTAAAGGATCCATACAATCTGAAACCGTTTGGTCGGATTTCTGTATGTCAGTTTTTTTTCACTGAAAAATATGTTCATTTTTAACAAAAGATAGGCACTTTGAGTGGTTCATCATTCTAGCATGTTGCTAGATCATATCATCTATTAAAATGGGAAAATGGCTCATTGGAGGAAGGATGTTCTATTTAATAACAATTACAATTTTACTACGAACATTTACATAAAACAATGTTTCTTATTTTGATCCCCTTAACCCCTCTCGAAAATGACGGCCAATTGTACATGTCCCCAAGTCAGATTATCATGCTATTTTTGTACAATCCGCCATCAGGTATGTGTCCCAGTAATTTCTAAAAAAATATATATCATCTTGTGAGTATGAGGCTTTTAGGCAGTAAGATTAATACTACAAAATATACAAATAAATAATTAATAAATTAATTAAATTAACTAATAGTTTTTTGTGAAAATACCTCTTTATGGATGACAGTTTTTTGATTAAAAACGATCTCATTCATAAATTTACAAACATAATAACCACATTAATTATTGTTTATTTGTTTTGGAAACTACAAAAAAATTATTCATTAAGAGAATATGTAACTTGTGTTGAGATGTGTTTGGATAATGAAATTTTATTATATATACCCTGATATTTGTCCAGACGTAGTACTTGATCTCCCCCTTATGCTTAGAACCTATCCTCATTCTTTTTTAGATGAAAATGATACACCGCCATATCATATCATAATCCTCAGTAAAAGATAATATAAATTATATTACTTTATTTGTAGACCTAAAATGTAGGATGTAGTGTCTTATAGATTCACAAACTCCATCCTGTGTGGTCAGTATGATAGATATCCTTTCTTTGAATCCAGAAAATAAATCGTTGGAGTATCCAAGTTCACCAAAATTAGCATCCAATGTTTCCTAAAAACACTAAAAGGAATAAGTAATCAAATAATTGAAGATATAGTTGATATGTTTTAATCGTTGAGTTTTACCCTTGCATAGTTGTTATTAGGAAGAGTCTGTCATCTTTAATCATTCTTCCAAATGTTTTCAGCAATCCTTTCACTATTTTATTCTTTTTTGATGGTTCTAATGTCATTAGATGTGTTGATGTGGTACGATAACTAACGAGTCCGGATTTTGGCTCATGGGATTATTTCTTCAATTGTTTTTCATATATACGTCTGTCAACAATATAAAATGAATTTAGTCATCATTTTCAGATTAGATCAGCTTTTAGAAAATCAATTCATGAAAACATACCTCATATATATATTTACAACTGTGACGTCTAGACAACCATTTTCAAGGATCACATTTACATTTTAGTATAAATTAATTATTGACTTTCCTCTCCGTATATATTCTATTCAAAAACCATTATATGACTACTACCACCTCTTAGCATTGTATCCACGTGATTAATCAATGCTAGTAAATGTGGATAGAGAACATGTGGTGTTTTTGTTCTTTCAATAGCTCCTTGGGATTGGTTGTTCGATCCTTTAGATGGTTTTGAGCCAACTTTTGTCATCCCCTTCCCTTTCGCCTTATATAATATCATTCATTGGTTCAGAACATTTTTTCATTAATTGATAATGGTTTATCTTGAAAAAAAAAGGAAATAAATACCTCTTTGTCTGCATGTACTCTTACAAGTTGTGACGCCCATGTAATGAATATCCCAATAGCCTTTTCGACCATCTGAATATCATCGTATTCATGTGGAATAGGTAGCTCTGCATTTGTCTCATGATCTATAGTAATCGTCAATATCATAAGATCTTTTGGAAGTTGCCTATTATGCACCATGTCATCTGGGAGGTTGAACATTGTAGCCCTCAATACAAGGTGATAGGTGGGTGTTGATAGATATAAATTACAATCATTATCACCCTATAGAAAATAATTACAAGAATATTATCAGTTTTTTTCTTAATCACATTTCATGATAACAATTATTAGAATATTGATTATCATAGATAAGACAGCTCTTTGAGGGGAATGTCTCTCCTCAAAGCTGGTGGGGGTGGGGCGGGATCTTTACATGCAGGTTGTTCTTGAGTTTTGTATTCTCCTTACTTCCCACCCATAAAAGTTTCTAGCAACTCTCCCTGTCATTGCAATCATTCTTAAAGGGTTTATAGTCCTTTTCTCATTTGTTTCAATTTTTCATCTCTATCATTCATTTTTTCTTTCATCTCAAAATATACTTGGGGTGTCACCCCAAACCCCGCACCTCTGACACGATCGTATTGTTCTGGCTTCACCAAAGCCGTCGATAATAGGTTTCCATCCGCTATAGGAGTAGTTGATTTATGTGACAGTTGGATATATGAAAATAAATATTTTTTATGTATTAGAATTTTGAAACAAATATTTTTATCATCGTGTCGTACCTACACATATTTCCCACACTTTTTGTGTGCTCTCATATACTACTTCTCTTCTTTATTCAGATGTTCCTCCGTCCATAGCACATGATGTGGGATAGAAGTGTCTTTTGTTTTATACTCATCAATCTACTTATAAATGTAGGAAGATAATTATGATGTTGTTTATTGGCACCTAACTATATTACTGTAAATTTAAAATACGTACCATTTTCTTTTTTAGTGAAGCATACCCCATCCTTGCTTTATGATAGGGGTATATTGGTTTTGATGCACGTTCATTATTTTTAGTGCAGAGTTTCTATTTCATAAATGAAATATTGAAAATTAATGTGATGAATACATGTATCCTCAAACAACATTTTATAACCCACAATGCACCTGAAACTTCTCATCCCCACAGTGGCCAATAAATGAATCCCATGCTTCTTGGAATATCAGGTAAGTGTATACAATGGGTGGGTACAGGTTGATTTTACCTTCAAAATATTTCAGGTGTCATCTTGTTAAAATAGTGAAAAAACCTCAATGAGTCATTCCTATAAGACTTAGTACATAATATTTGTGTGAATTATCTACTATAAATTTACTCTACAAGAGATTTAATAGAGTAAGACATTGTTTCATTATTTTATTTTCTATTAAATTAATGAAATAAATTGATTATGTTATCATAATTTCTTCCCAGATCAAAGCCCTCAGACTGGACACAACATGGTGCCATGAATCTATGTCAATCGGAATGCGTAGCTGAGTGACAACTACAATGTAACTATTAAACATAGCCTTGTTGGGATTAACATGATTTCCTCATTCATTCCATCCGACCTCACATTTGATGCCTTTGATTTTCACCTTATGAACATTGGCTAACACTATCAAACTACGATGCACCTATGTTTTATACGACATCGTTCCTTAATTCCTGACCATTTCATCAATATCCACATAATCTATATGTTCAACTGAAATGGTAGCAATGGTATGTGCTGATGGTTGTTGGAACTCAACAATTGGAGCAACAATAGGTTTAGAAACTTGTTGTTGCTCTGCACTATGTGCAGCCATTGCAACAGCAGCAGCTGCTTGAGAGACTTGTTCAACCACAAGGTTAGGAGGACCAGAATGTGCAGAAGTCACTATCTGCAAAAGTGGTTGAAAAGTAATTTTAGATTACATAAATTCAGTAATTATAAGATAAAAACATGAGATAACAAGTTCTATATTACAAACAAAATATAACATGTTTATTGAACTCGCTTTCTTTTTTTCAAAGGATGTAGGGATTTGAAACCTCTATCAATTATCAAAATCCCTTCATTATGGTCCCCTCTAACATAGAAAACATCATGTACATTGGGAATGCTATGAAATTATTGCGATGTACCACTGAAAGGATCATCCTCAAATGAATTTTTATCGGACCCTTCAGTAGTTTTGGATGATAAAAGAACAATAAACTACTTTCAGTTTGCGGGACCTGGAACATAAAAAACACGTACCACTTATGATGCCATTATAAACTATTCGTCTTTGTACCGTTATTTACTAAAATCAACTTCCACAAATCCAAATTCATCTATTTTAACACCACTATTGTTATAAACCCATTTCATTAAATAATCGACAATTGGAATGTCATTTAAACCAGCTCCCATATTAGTTTGATAATGCCAAATTATGACATATTTACATAAATTGGATTTCTTTCCTTACTACCGGAAACATGAATCGCTTCATCCACTTGTGTAACTCCACTATTTTTCATGGTACTATCTTCATCATGTTCATCAGTATAGAATGTATATCCATCAATTACATATCCACTATAAGACAATACATACACACTTGGTCTGGTGGCTAGCCATCGAAGTCATTATGAAATTGAATTCGGTTTTTCATCCAACATCTTAAAAATATGGTCCTTAAACAATCATATAAACTGGTGATTATGTGTATTTGATAACCATTTTTCATCCATTAATGGATTCAACTGCCTAAGAATTTCTTTGTGAATTTCAATATATAGAGCACCCTCCCAACTGTTATGAAAAACATAAAGGTGGGCCTAATACCGATCTGTAATACTGATTGTCACAACATATCTTCGAGAAATTACCTCACCCTCAATGCGTCTAGTGTGACGAGATTTTGGGAGATCAATTCCTTCCACATCAGATAGGGATTCAGTACAAAATTCAATGGTTTCCTCAAAAATATATCACTCCACTATAAAACCCTCTAGCCAACTTCTATTTTTTACAATACCTTTCAAAATCTTCATATACAGTTCAATAGGATACTTCTATCTATAGTGCACAGGACCAAAATGTCTAATCTCTCTCACCAAGTAAATCATCAAATGAACCATCATATCACAGAATGTGGGTGAGAAAAACATTTCTTATTCACGAAATATGATGACAAATTCTTTTTCCATAGCTGGAAATTTCGCCGGGTCCAAAAATTTGCTACATATAGCTTTGAAAAAGAAACAATGTTTGGTTAACATATGATGATCCTTCTTGGGAAAAATACAACGTAAGGCTATAGGAATTAGAATTTGCATCAAAACATGGAATTCATGTGATTTCAAATATTTTAACTTAAAATTATTCATTGACATAGTGTTCTTGATATTTTATGAATACACCTCTGGAACATTTACAACATTGAAGAGGTTGAAAAATTGATATCTCTCCTCCCTAGAAAGAGTATAAGCAGCTGGGAGAAGAAACAATCCGTTTTCACCCTTCACGGGACCCAACACTTCTCATATTCCCATGTCATCCATGTCCAACCTTGCCTTAATTACATAATTTTTTTAGGGGAATTTAGCAACGTTCCCATAACACTATCACATACATTTTTCTCCACATGAATTACATCAATAAAATGTCTGATGTACAAGAAATTCCAGTATGGTAATTAAAAAAAACTGATCACTTTTTCCAGCCGATTTTCGTAAGGTTTTCTAAAAATGGTTTTTCAAAAACAGTGTTCACATATCTTACTTTCTCAAAAAGATGATCACCTTTTAGTGGAGATGGTGATGCGCGTTGCTCGGAACTTCCATTGAATGATGTCGTCCATGATCGGTACTTCTGCTGACGAGGTAGAAATCTACGATGTATTAGAAACACAGATTTTGAGGAATTTTTCAACCTAATTGATTCTGTATCTTCTTTGCACATGGGACACCCTTGATTTCCTTTAATTCCATAGCCTGAAAATGTTCCATAAGAAAGGAAATATTTTATTGTCCCATACAAAATCTCTCTCAATGTGAAGTATTAACTTTTATAAGCATCATACAATATAACACATGAATCTCACAATAACATCAAATCCTCGATCAAAGGAGCCAGATAAACATCAATATCATTACCTGGTTTTTTTGGTCCTGATAAAAGCGTAGATAACATGATGAATTTTTTCTTCATGCATAACCTGGATGGAAAGTTATAATTTACCAACATACCAGGCCATGTACGATGAGTGCTGGTTTGAAAACCAAAAGGGTTCAATCTATCTGTAGATAACACAAGACAAATGTTTCTCGACTCTTTTACAAATTCATGATACTCATGATCAATTTTCTCCCATTGAGGAGAGTCGGCTGGATGTCATAATTTCCCATCTAATTTATTTTATCTGCATTCCACAATAATTGTCTAGTAGTTTCTTCACTTCTATATAGACACCAAAACCTTGGAATGATTGGAAAGTACCATAAAAAATTCATAGGATTGGATTATTCTTTCTTGTATCGAGAAGTACCTCTCATTGGGAATTCTTTAAGTAATTTTTTTCTCATTGAGAAACAATATACAGTCTTTCAGACAGGCATGTATTCTTTCAAGAATCATACCCATCGAGCATCACATTCATCTAGCTTCATATGTCTGGTTTGGGAGCTTATTATTTTCCGGTAGAATGTCCTTCAAGAGAGGAAGTAGTTCCATAAAAATGACATCACTCCATCCATTTCCTTTTTTCAATTTATACAACTTCAGTACAATAGACAGTGTTGTATATTTAGTGCAACCATCATACAATGGCATCTTTGCACAAATCTTTTACTTCTCAAACTATTTTTGGAATCATGGAGTTCATTTAAATTGTCATTGTCATTTCCTCAATACGATCTTCATAATCATTGACATCTATAATCACATCCTCCATATGGTCTTCTTCATTATCCATATTTTTATTCATATCTGATGATCCATAAAATGCCGTTTTATCCCATCCAGTAGCTATATTCGCTTTTTTTTTGTGTTTATTCCAAAATTTATAACTCCGATCTATTCCGTGACATATCAAATGTTCTTCCAACTCCTCTAGAGTAAGTAGTCTAGAATAACAACAAAGTATACACAGACAAGGTATTTGAGAACGATCCTTTGTGTGATCCTTTGTAATCTTTATTAACTCTTTCAATCATTCTCATACTCTATTGTTAAATGATTAGAATCCTTCCGATCTTTATTCATCTCTATTCTATTTGAATATCAAATATTAGTATTTATGGTTCAAGCACACAAAACAAGGCTTCTAAATAAAGTAGAATAGAACCACATCCTTATAAAAATATATATTACTAGTTCCTAACCATTTCCAATAAATATTTATAAATCAACAGAACCAGGATATCCCCCCCATAAAAATCAACATTGTTTCAAAACACAAAGGGGTTTGTGGGGATAATCACTAGTGTCATATATGGTAAAACTCCCATGGAATAATCCTCTATGGCTCATCCTCCTTTATCGTGTCAACCCTTCTCTGGTCAACTAGTCCATCCTTTTATTCCTCACAAACCTAAAATACATAGGGATGAAAACCAGTACCCTACTCTATAAGTAAAGAAAGGATTATCATAATTCATACAATATCGAATGAATTAAATATAATTACTTTAGATTCATTATAGAATCCTCAAATCACCCCAGTCCAAACATGTCACGAACCAGGCCGGTTCGCCATCCGACTCGGCACCCGGTCCGGTCCGCAGCAAGGCCCGAAGGGTGTTCCCGATCCCCACGGGCTGGCACAAGTGCCCGGGTATCAAAACTAGCACGTGGGAACGATTTACCCGAAATAATAAACACAAAACCTCTGATAATTTGAATAAAATAAAACTATGAACAGACCACCAAACATACCCTTACACTAAAAACAACTTTAAAGGATTACAACATTGTCACGAACCAACCCGGGTCAACCCTGAACCGGTTACCCGAGCTGGTCCGCGACATGGCCCGAAGGGCGTTCCCGATCCCCACGGGCTGGCAACTAGTGCCGGACATCAAAATTAAGCAGGTGGGAACGATTTGGCCCAATGGAAAAACAAACTAAACAGCGAAAAATAAAATAGAACAAAAAAATGAATAAAGAAAGAGAAACCAACAACACTACTAACCTGACCACGACCAAAGCTCCACGTGACCCTGTGGGTCACTCTCCAATAACACAACTGACGTCGCTCAGGGCGAACAACTGAAGCTGGAACCTACAACAGAACTAAAAACAAGAAAACACTATAGGTGTGAGTATTAAAACTCAGTAGGTAGGCCCGACTAATTCTATTCCCAAAGCACATACCAATAAATAAAGAATTTATCAACTCCAGGTTTGAAATAAATTATATAAAATATGGTTTCCACACACTTCCATTTCTAAAACAAGTAACAGTCCATTGCCCTTTTTAATTTAGAACAAGTTTAATGTTGAAAGAACAGGTGCATTGCATTTTCAAAACATTTTACGAGCAATTTAGAAATCCAAACATTAGTTGTTAGTCAAAATGAGAATCACACACAACACACACTAAGGGCAATGGTAAAGTGGCACACAAGGGTCAGCAACCGAACTCGACATCTCAATCATCCGCCACACACAAATAAACACTAAAAGAAACATGGGTCGAACATAGGAGATCGTGAACAATCCAAAACGTACTATAAATGTGACACATCCTGAGGCATGCCATAACTCGATGACGTCATAACGCCCATAATACTACCCGGCATAGCCCTGCATGGCCAAACCGAGGGGCCCAATCCCTATAGCATCAACAACTCAGTATTCCCCTGCTATGGGGCCACTAGCCAGTGCGTGGTCTAAACTAGTGCAGCAATCGTTCTCAGAAAATTCACTCAATATGCCAGGTTCCCATGCCATCACAAGCAATAAAAAGGGGGTGCGTCTACAATGTAAATAAGTCAGTCACGATGCACAAACATCATATACAGCTCACACAAACAACGCACACCAAAGATCACCCCCGAGTGGGATTTCCGAGATAATCCATTTCATTAAAGTACCAAACAGGCCTTCACCAATTTTAAAGTAAAACCTCATTTCTCAAAAAGTTAAAAACACTTGTTCAGAAGAAATTATTTATCATTAAAACTAGAAGAACATTTGAAGTTTCGTGAATTATGTTTGAAGACCAAACAGGCATTCTTTCAAAATTGGGTGTCCGCCCGTTAAGAAAATGTCACAAGTGTTCGATATAAAATAAACAGCTCTTTTCGCACTAAATAATAATTTAAAGTTTTATTATCTAATATTATTTATAATTCATTAAAAATTAACAAAACAACAAACAATTAATAAATTATAAATCTAATGGTAAGTGCAATGGGGGACCTACCTCCGCTCGCTGTCCAAACACAAGGGCGAGACATGCCTCGCGCAGGCGTACAAGAAAGCGCAAGCTGATGACAGCAATATCGTGGGGCTACCTTGAGAACGTGCTGAAATAAATGCATCAAAACCAAAATCACACAAAGACGGACTTAAAAAAATCCAAATGAACAAACAGCGCAGAAGAACCAACTCGAAATGTTTTCAAAACACAACTCGCACCATCAACATTACTTATTAAACCACTTTAAAAATCCACAAATTGTTTACAAAAACCACACCAACACCAACATAACTTACTAAACATTCTAAAGAGCCAGCATGTCGTTACAAGAAAACACTAGAGTGAAAAACTAGACAAAATCACACGACACGTTGAAAACTACATTTAAAAGCGCGTGCCCTTAAACACATTTTTAAAACCAAATTCGTAGCACCCAAAATATTCAACCAATCATTGAAAATTTATAAAACAATTTCATGAAATACTACAAGGTGTTATAAGAAAACACTCAAATCATATTTTTAAACCAAACACACACAAAACCTATCCCAAACATGTTTCTCATCCCATACACAATTTAATAAACCATTAAAATATTTTATAAAACAAATTCAAGAAGTTCCGCAAGGCTTTTACACCAAAAAGGCACCAAAAATCCTCTTTTAAAACCAGCCGTACACAAACACCATATAAAAAAAATGACTTGCAACCTTTATATAATTTAATAAACCAACTACACATCTTATAAAATAATATTATGTGGCACAAAAAGAGTTCACATGAGAAAGACATCCAAAAATATATTAAACATCAAGCATCCGGGACAAGCAATGGAAAGTAAAAGCATGGATTTGCCTACCTCAAGGAAGTCCAATCGAAACCCTCTAACTCAAGCAACACCTCGCTTGCGCACGCGCACACACTTCCATATATATATATATACATCTTTAAACTGATGCACGTGTTCCCCGCGCCATGAGGGAACATGCAATCAGAAGGCGTGTATATATATATATATTCATACCTAGGGCAAAAACAAAGTGCATGAGCGCACCTAGAATTGATCCCAACGCCCTGCAACAATTCCCAACACCCAAATTTCAGCGCAACTAGAACCAACACATGACCAAAGAGGTATTCAGGTCATGCATAAACAAGACCTTGAATAGGATGACGCGAAACAAAATAGTAGGTGTGAATCAGGACAAAACAATAATTAGATCCGCTAAACATTATATGGATTGAAATGGAACTGGACGTGATGAATAAATCTACCTCGGAGGCGTGCGAACACAACCACGCATCAACGGAAGGGAGAAAATAATCTCGTGAACCCATCGTACACCCTAAATAACAAAAAAACACACAAAACAAATGACATGCAGTACTAGAGCTATTAATTTCATAATAAAACCAAAAATAAAAAATAAAAAAATACCAGAGGAGGAGAACAATGGAAAGGGAGGTGAGTCCGGAATCGGTTGGGTTTGTTCTGCCGGGAGGCGGTCTTCGGAGGTGGTCGGAGCGAGCAGGGCTGGTTTGGGTTGCCGGAAAGGGGCAAGGAGGGGGTTTCGGGCGTCCGAAAGGGGTGACAAGGAGAGGTCCAGCCAGGGTGCGCCGCTAAACAGGGGGCCAGAGGCGGCCGGACGGCGGGTGCACGGCGGGGGTCGACCGGCGTGGTAGAGGAGGGTGGTGCGGCAGGCGGCCAGGAGCAGAGGATCTCGGTGGGCCGACGAGGGGGAGCCTACGGATGGGCGGCTGGACAGGGGGGTGCGCATGGCGCCGCTGACGGGAAGAAGAGGGGCCGCGCGGGGCGGCTATACCGGAGGAGAAGGGGTCACGCGAGGTGGTTGCACCGGAGGACAGGGGAGCGCTGGGCGCGGCAGCTGGGTGAGGCCGGGTGCGGGAGCCGGTTGCATGAGATTGAGGGCAGAGCAACAGGTCCAGGAGGCGGCGGGAGAGAGCCGCGGATGAGGGGAGCTGCGTGGTCGAGAGTGGAGGGGAAGAGCGTAGGGAATAGAGAGGGGGCGGCCCGCGGAGGAACAGGAAAAGAAAAAATGTGGGGGGGGCGAACTCAGGCTAGGGTTAGAAGGTAACTAAAAAAAGACAAAATAAAACAGAGAAAATAAAAAAAATGAAAATAAAAAGATTATGAAAAGAAAAACAATAATAATAATAATAAAATTTGAAATAGAATAAATAAAGTAGTAACTAAAATAATAATAATAATAATAATAATATATGTAATAATGATAATAAAATAATAATAATAATAATAATAACAATATTAATAACATTAATATAAATAATAATAACATAGTAATGTTAATAATAATAACATAGTAATGTTAATAATAATAATACAAATATTACTAATATTGATAACAATGATAATGATAATAACAACATAATAATATTATTATTAACAAACATTATTTTAGAACGTAAGTTATTTAATTATCAAAATACGAAAACTAGATACCTTCACGCTCGTCGCATGACTTAATAAACCGCGCACAAGTTGCGCGCCTCAACCCAGACGACATGGACACTCTCACAAGCACCTAGGGGGATTGCGCGGCTGCCGGCCACCGTGCGGTGACCGCGCACGGGCCTGAAACCCAGTAAAAGAATTAAACGACAAGAAATTTTAATTCGGGCTCAGCCCAGACCTCGGCGCAAACACTCGGAACCAAGAAACAATAAAAAGAAAATAAATAGAAACGGCGGTTGTGACAAACATGAACCAAAGTCCAAAAAAACGACAACAAAAGAAACTCAACTTTGATGTGGTCTCACTTCTGCAGGGAGGTTGAGTATGAGTTTTAGTTTCCGCTGTCATCTTTTCTTTTTAGTTATTGTTTCGAGTTGTAGACCTTAAACTTGTTCATAGATTAAAGGCACGTTTCGTTTTCTACTTCTAATTTCAGTTTATCTATCTTGTAAGTTGGTTTTTCTTTCTTGTATTTCGGGTAAAACCATTCCCACTTGTTAAACTTGATACCCGGGCACTTGTGCCAGCCCGTGGGGATTGGGAACGCCCTTCGGGCCTTGCCGCGGACCGGGTCGGGCGCCGGGTCAGATGGCGACCCAGCCTGGTTCGTGACAAAACACAAGAATAATCAAGAATGATACATCTACCACTCCTAGGTCTCTTCCCTACATTCAATATCATCATGCCTAAATACCCATATATCCACACATACACATGTCACAAACACATAAAAAACCATATCCACATCAGAACCAAAGTACCCATATGGATTTCAATTAGGTTACTCGTCTCAAGTGGTGGTGTGTAAAAAATAAAAAGAAAATATAATAAGTATATAGCCAAACATAAACCTCAAACTCCTTGATTTCGACCTGGTGTTAACCAAAATAATGACTAATCATAGAGAACCCCCCCCCCCATTTAGAAGATATAATAAATAATAAATATAGTTCAATAGATAATTTCTATTGATCATAACCTGATTGATATTCTGGTAATCAACACACAAGAAAAGGGTTCCAATGACCTTCTTGGTGAAAAGCACCAGTTCTTCCCAAGGCAACACACTAGGATAAATAAATAAATTGGAAACCAATTCATCCCATTGATTATTTTGTTCCTTCAATTT
This sequence comes from Viscum album, assembly GCA_963277665.1. NCBI lineage: Eukaryota > Viridiplantae > Streptophyta > Magnoliopsida > Santalales > Viscaceae > Viscum > Viscum album. Next base: position 561,841,401 of record OY728138.1, read on the forward strand.
AACGAGTTTTATATGGTAAGATAGAATAGATATTGGTTTTTTACCCATCACCATGTTGATAGAGAACTCCACCTCCCTCTCTAGTGGTAGAACAAAAAATACTAATGGAAAACATTTTGGAAACACAACAAGAAGAACACATTTCACATGGATCCAATGATCAAAATATCAAACCAAATCCACTATTTTACACAAAATCCACTTTCTATTTCACATGAACACTAAAAACATTTAGAAACACAATTCACCCCACTTTATAAAAAAATGAAACAAATTTGGAAACACAACAAGAATAACACATATAGAATCCAACCATTTCCATGCGAAAATCCGCTTTAAAATTCATACTCACATAAAATCCATTTTATAAGATGTTTCAAATCACATTCACAATTAGAAGACACATATCAGGTCCTAAAAAATACAACATGCAAAAAAAAATTATTTCTATTATAAAATCCACATTCAACATATTCAAACCATTAATTCTCTTTGAAAACTCATTTCACACCTTTCACAAAAGACATAAAATATATTTAAGAAACACCTCAACAAAGATAGCGTGAAACATAAAAACATTCCTTTAAAAACAATTATTCACATGTGGATCTCAAAACCTTTCCAAAACATATTTCTCACCGAAAAAGTATTCCATAGCACACATTAATGATACTAAGAAAGAATATCAAAATCATCTAATAATGTACAATCATTTAACCACTTACTACACACTTGAAAACGTCTAGAGGTGGATGTGCATTAGAGGAGGTGCATCAGAGGAGCCACCAACCTAAGAGAAATGCAGGAGTAGGGTTCTTTGGGAGTAAGTTCAAGGTAATAGGAGGAGAAGTAGGTTTTCAGGGGAGGAGGATCCACCAAAGGGGTTCTAGGGTGAGCATTAGGAGAAGGGCTAGTGGCGAAGGTCCGGAAACGTGAAGAGCAGGGGCGACAGAGTTCCGGTATGCAAAAATCGCGGGAGGCGGAGGTCCGGCAATGTGAAGATTAGGGGGTGGCGGAGGGGAGTCGTAGGTTCACAGTACCGCAAGATCTTTACGTCATGAAAATACGAGAACACTGTGCGACCGATTTTATAAAATATGGGACTATAGTTTTATCAACGATAAATATTTATCACTGATAAATCCTTCCTGTATGAGTGCTAATATTTTAGTACTGATACTGGGAATCTTTATCAGCACTTTTATAGAGTTGATAAAAGGCTTCTTTATCAGTTCTTTTTTAGCGCTGATTAAGGTTACCATGTATCAGCGCTAAAACTTTAGCGCTGATACTGGGAAGCTTTATGAGTGCTTTTCTAGCGGTGATAAAGATGCCTTGAATCAGTGCTAAAATTGTTGCGTTGATATATGGTGGCGCTACCCTTGCCCATTGTTGTAGTAGTGTTCAAATTCCCATATATGATAACTTTAGTTTTTGGGACATGTTATGATGCTAAAAATACCCATAGGGTGTTATTCGTGGTGTTATAGGCCCAACGTATTGGCATCAGACTGTTGTTCCAAGTAGCCACAATATGAAATTGAATTTTAATTTATAATGAAAATACATATTATGATGAATTGTGATGCCCTCACTGATATATTTCAAACTTTGACATGGTCCAATGAAGTTATTGTTTTTTATAGTTTCATCTAGGAACAAGCTAAATGGTATGTTTAATTAAGGAATATTTTAATTAATAATCTGTATATTTTTTCTTTTATACATTATTCTTTATACAACTATATACACTATCATAGACTACATATTGTTTTAGAAACACCTAATTATTGACTACTATGTTTTATTCATGACCTACTCGATGTTCTTACTTAGTACCCAAATAGAATTCATGTTTTCATGATAGGATAAGTGCAATATCCCTATGTTAGATGTCTTATTTGTGATATTTCATGGTTGATGGAACCAAATATAGCATCGGGACACACATAAGAGTTATCAGTGTCATTAATTTAGGGGTTTTAATTTCACAATTGACACATATATGGCATGAAATATCTACTACTTTATTAGGTGTAGTTTTCTTATTTTATTCCAACATGTTTCACTAGTTTTCATCGGTTATGGTATTATTCAAATTGTTATGGTTATTCTCATTTGGATATTGTTTCATTATCTATTTATATCATTGGGTTACACTAATAAAGAGGGTATAGTCTCCCTATATTATATATTCTACCATCATTGTATGCCAGAAGCCTCTAGTGTATGGGGAGGTGCACCTCAGGTCCTATGAATGACCATCTTAGGGCACCGGTATGTAGCACCCAGGTCAGGACGTTACATTTATGCACCTAGATTATTTTATGAGGTGAATATACAACTCTTTTATGTGTTATATCATGATTTCCTTCATCTCATGATATAGTACACTTCATGTAATGTACTCTTTCATGGTATTTTGATTCAAATTTACCAAATTGGTTTTTTATTTCAACAATATCATAATTTATCATGATTGTTAATGATAAGGTATCCATTGATGAAATATTATGATACATCTCTCAAAAATTATCTTTAATTTTCTTATTGTATGGTTATTAATGATATAGTCTTGTAATGGTACCATTTATTCACACTTTTTTACATAATATAATTAAGTATTTTTTTATGAAATTTTAAACTTATTTCCATCATCAGTCGGGAATCAATTTTATTAGAATACCATGATTTTTAAAAATGATTTTGAAAATGTGTTTAAAGGATGTTTTAAACTGATATTCAAGGAAAATTATTTTAGAATGGTTTTTTGGTTTTTAAATATTATTTTCTAATTTCTCATTGTTATTTCCAACAAAATATGTTTTCAAAATGTTTTATTTATTAAAAAATCAAAAAATGGGTATTTTTATAATGAAATGTTATTAGAAGATCTTTGAAAATTGTTTTTTATCTTGGATGAAATCTGTTGGTGTTTCCTATTCATTAATCGTTATATGATAGATAAATACGATTCATATTATTTCTATGAATGATTACGATTTTGATGGAATGTTGTTTATGAAAATTGTTTCACATTCATGAGTTATAACATGATTAATGCTCATGAAACCCATTTATTCTCATCAGATATTAAATTATGAAATGATTGTGAAACCTATCACTTTTCCATGTGTAAAGATATATGGAAATGACTATGATATCCATTTTTTTCATTTCATGGGTCTTGATGAGAGGAATTTTTATGATCTTACTGAATACATATGTACGATTTAGTTATGTGAAGGGTGGGACCTATATATCTCTCAAATGAATTATTTAAATATTTATATTTGATGATAAAAGCATGGATGAATGGGGTGTGAAGTCAGTTTAGTATGTGAATTTTTCCACTAAGATGGTCTTGGGAGTTTTCCTTTACTACAGATATGGTAATGGAAGTGGACCATGAATATAAGATGGTCTGGGGAGTGAAACCATTACACTATTTTAACCTTGGAAATAATCCTTGACTCTTATAGAAATCATTTTATATATTTATGTTTTAGCCACAATTCCATGTATTATTTTTATGTTATTCATTCATAACATATTATCTAGATTCCATAATGATTTAAGTCATATTAACTTTTAAAATTAATAAAATTAATCTTTATTATGATCTTTGATATGCAGGGTATTATGTAATAATGTTATTATCAAGTTCTTGTTCCTTTATTATCATTATTATATAGACATATCTTCCTTGTTTAACCTTACTGATCATCTAATATCACATATTATTATGTTTCCTTTCCCCATCTAGTCATGGAGAACCGAGTGTGATATAATTCAGCTCACTTATGTACTAGTGTTTATGTTTCAATGTTTCCAATAGGACTAAACTAATATGGTGTTTTGGGAATGAGTTTTTTTAATTTAATAATGTTCTATAAATGTGATGTAATATCTATGAATAATATTTTTGGATTGCTATTATTGGTATAATAAAAATATAATAGTTATCTTTTGCATACAAGGATTATAAAACATTAGTGATAATTCTATTGAAATATCTAAGGATAAGTCTAATGATGATTCCAAGTATAAGAAATTTCCTCAATTTTGGTGAAGGATAGATTGAGTGGTTTTGTATAAATACATCCCTTTTTGGTACTGTAAGTGGATCTAGATCTATAATAAATTTATATATGGGTAATATCCTTAAAAACACTATATTGATCTAATATCGATTGGGAACTAGTGCATGACAATAGGACTGGCTGCAAACCTAGTTTGATACTCCCAAGGGATAGGATTTCGTAATTCACACACTATTTATGAATCAACATGGTGTATTTAAATAGAATTTTTTTATGAATGTTATAAGATAAACCTAAGGTTTCATAAATTAAAACAATCACAATTTATAGATAATATAAGTGATTTTCCATGATTATGTGGTTCCCCACTAAGATAATTGTTTCTTACTCTATGATTTTTTGTTTTTGTTAATGGATGGTACCTGAAAAAACTGTATTATTGATGATTATTATGGAAAATGAAATGGTTTTCTCATAAAAAATATAATTATATGGGAGATGCAATGAAAAATATCATTTCTAAACTCACCCAACATTCTCAATATTTGAATCACAATGTAATTTCATATGAAAGGATATAACCACATTATATTTAGTCATACATAAGGAAATATACACCGACATTTATTGGGTCATCTAATACATTGGTTGTTGTAAAATGGATTGGTACCACTAAAAAGATAGTATCTATTCTCCAATGTTCAGACCATGAGAAATGAATTCTATCTGTTTATATTATAAAATGATAATTGGATTAGTGGTTGACTATAATCAATAATATGAATAAATTAGATTAAATTGTATACATGAATTGGGACGAGTTAATGAAAATATTTTTCAATATTTATTTTCCTCATATTCCCTAGACGAATATGAATAAATCATTTCCCAAGTTAACGAATAGGGATGATTAATATTTTGGTCCCTTTGAGGATAATTATCGAAGTCTTTTTAGGTACGCTTCTAGTATTATCATCCAATATAGAAGTAATGTTCATTGATTTTTCAGTGGCATAAATCCATTTCTGATAAGTTAATTATCCATAATAAACGTCATTAGATATGAATAGATTGTGCATTGTGAAATAAATTTTTAAATAGAGGTTCCACTTATGTATCAATCTCATACTTTTTAAAAGAAAAGTAAGATATAGTTCAAATTAAAATCTAAAAACAATAGATAGAAGATGAAGATAAATATTTATTCTATAAGTGTGGGAATATGTATGAAGTAAAATTCCTTAAGGGATCTAATAAATGTTTTAATAGAATAAGGGAAGGTAATCAAGCATTTTATTTATGATTTGATTGGAAGAAGTTAGTTAACAATAAAAAATTCAGAGAAAGATATACAGACTAAACCACCCCTTCTTCAATGATTAAAGTTTAAAGATAATGGGTATTGTACAAATGAAATTCACAAATTTAATGGTTAAAAATGATGATCGATGTTAGCAACCTCTTAATTCAAATGACTAGGTGAAATCTCATGGAATCATTTCTTTTAAGGAGGAGTTTTATAACAACATGGTGAATGTTACACATACCATCCAATCTATAATGGATAATGACTTATTTTATTCTGGATCTACCAACTCTTTCATATTTAATTAATTTTTATGCGTATTATGATTCCACCCATATTATTAGATATAGAATTAGCGGTGTAAACCCTTAATGGTACAATGATCACATCTAAAGTCTTTGATTCCTCTCTAGATTATGTTGGTGGAAATATACTTTGTGTATATATTTTTATTATTCCTCTATAAAAATTTTAAAACTTATTGGGAATCGTATGTATTTATCTACATAACTCCAACACCAATTTTCAAGCAAGGGATGTTGTGTTTGATATTTGAAACCAAAATATGTTTTTTTATTAATGTGATGATAAGTATGAAATTCTTATTGACCCTAACATCTATTGTGTGGACCTTGAAAACCATTTAGAATGAATGTTTTCTTAAAGGGGGATGAAAAACTCAACATCAATGATTTACCTATTGTTTAGGTTTTTTATGACTTTTTTGAAGAGTTTTCTAGCCTCCCACAAATATGTGGAGTTGATTTCTTAATAGAAATCGTACGTGATTCCATAAAAATTTCAAATACTCCCAATATAATACCCCTAAATTAGTTGTAGTAATTTAATAATAATGTACAATAAAAACATGACAAGGGATTCATTCATCTTTGTGTGTCACCTTGGGGCGCACTTATTCTTTTCTTAAAAAATAAAGACACATAAATGCAATTTTTCGTTGATTATTAGGAGATGAACATGATCAAAATTAAAATAATTTATCCTCTTCAAGATATTGATGACTTGTTTGACCATATTTTTGAATCTTACTACTTTTCCAAGATTGAACTTCATTATGGATATCATAAATTGAGGGTCAAGGAAGATATATAAAATATTTCATTCAGTATAAGGTATTGATACTGTTTCTAAATATTCATGCATTATGGTCTTACTAATTCCCCTAAAATAATCATGTATTTAATAAATAGAGTCTTTATAGACTATCTTGATCTATTTGTTGTAGTATTTATATATGATATTCATATCTACTCAAAAATAATGAATGAGCATGGAAACTACTTCATAATTGATATAAAAACCATATGGAAGGAGAAACTATATTTGAAATTTTAAATGTGTGAATTTTGTCTAAAAAAGGATTCATTTATTATGTCATATAATCTCTAGAGAGGGTATTGAAATAGGAAAATCAATGACAAAGGCTATTGATTATTTTCCTAGACCATCCATTTTGATAGAGAACCATAGTTTTCTTGTTTTAGCTAGATATTATTGATGGTTTTTGGAAAATCTCTCAAGACCATACCACCTTCTAACCATGTTATCTCTTAAGGGTGATATATTCCTCTGTATAGATGAATATGATGAAATTCGAAAGGAACTAATGAGATTTTTAGTGAATGAACTTATGATTATATTTTCCTGTAGTAGATATGGGTTTCTAATTTATAGTAATGAATCCAAGAATTTATTGGGATGTGTTCTTATACAGAATAACATGGTTATAGCCTACGCCTATTTATAATTGAATATTCATGACCAAAATTACCCAACTCATGATTTGAAGTTATCTGTATTAATTTTGTAATTAATTATATAGATACATTATCTTTATAAGGAATAGAGTGATATATATACCAATAATAAAATTTTAAAAAATATTTTTAAATATAATGAGTCAAACATCTTCGAGATAAGATGATTAAAGATTATAATAGATTATAACTACTAAATACATTTCTACCATATCAAAGTAAACAAGGTGGACAATGACTTTTGTTGAAATTACCATGCTAGATTATCTATTATCAGGATCAAAAAAGATCCAATATATTCCAATTTAAACATGTTGGTCCTGGAAATCCTAAAGGAAGGGGGAAAGTCTTGTCTTGTTAAATTGAATGTTAAACCCTATATACATGTAAAGATTAAATAGGTTCCAACAGATAAAGTAAAATGTCAAAATAATGTTATAAATGTTTCTAATTTTAACCTTTCCAATGATAGAATGATAAGGTTTTGGAACTATGTATGTGTTGCTTCCATAGAATATTTGAATTATTTGTGACAGGTTATTCATATTTTATCATTATATATTCATAATATAATAATTAGGATAAACATGTATTTGAAATAATACTTATGTTTGGATGGAGTGATGTGGGATGTCAAAGATTTTGTATCTCATTACTGGCATGCCGACAAGTTAATTTTGAAATACAATAGTCTAAGTGGATTTTACATCCATTACCCATACCAGAATAGAAATGTAAGAACATCACTCCAAATTTATTTGTATGACACCCCAAAACCTAAAAGGATAATAATGTTCTATGTGTGGTAGTCGATCTCCATACTATGTCAATAAAATTCATTATTATCAGTGAATACATATATTTGGATCAGCGTTCCTTGATATACATTAAATAATTAGTATGGTTTCATGGATCACTACATTCCAATGTATCTTCTTTGGATGTGAGGTTTACCTCGATATTTTGGAGAACTCTTCAGAAATCCCTTGTTGCAAAATTATGTTTCATAACTGATTATCATCCTCATACAGATGGCCATTCTGAATAAATTATTCAAATTCAATAGGATATCATCAAATATTTTTCATTATATTCCAAACATTTTTGGGGTAAATTCCTCCCACTATTTGAGTTTTCTTAGAAAGATAACATTGAATCATGAATTTATAAGGATCCTTGTGAATCCTATTATAGAAAGAAATTTTTTGCTCTTACTTGTTAGAATTAAGTTGGATAAAGAAATCTATTATAACATGAGATCATTAAATAAATGTATTAGAAGGTTAGATCCATTCATCTGTACATTATGGAAGATCAATGTAGAAAGAAAAGTTATACTAAAATCATTGATTTGATCTATAATTTTATTTCCATTTAAATGTGCTTCTATGAATCTATCCATAGAATAAGGTTATGAGATTAAAAAAAGAAATGGAATCTAATACCTAGGTATATTTATCCATTTGAAATACATAAACATATAGAGATTGTATTTTACCTCTTGGTTCTTCCTCTAACGCTCTCTCATTTTTATAATTTGTTCCTTGTATCTCTCCCAAGGATGTTCATAATAGACCATTTATAACATCTCAGGTATTTATATAAGAATACATTTTCATATCTATTAATATTTTTGAATAGGATATTCATTTTACATTAATGGGGAAACTTTTCTAGAAATTATACTCAATACACAACAATTGCTTTCTTCAAAATATTATGTTGCACACAACGTAGAGTTATATTGAAAAATAATTCAATAAAAATAATATAATTATAAATGGTAGTTAATGCTCAGTCATTTTGTTGGATGTAATGAAAAAACATACTAAAATATGAACACACATGTTTTTTATATTTTTTTACATTTATCCTATAAATTTTACAGGCCAAAATGAGAATGAATTCATTTTTAATCATAACATAATCTAATATTTTTAAAATGCAGTTTTATCACCTTTTGACGAGGAATCTTTTTTAAATCTAGTTTTTTTAAATTATATATGTTATTTTTTAAAAAATAAATTTTTTATTCAGAATAAAGAGATAAAAATTTATTTTGTTTGAGTTTTTGGTATTTCCATGAAAAAATTCATTTTTAGTGAATAGGGAACAACACTGAATTTTAATTCCAAACTGCTTTTCCTTCAGATTTAGTTATACAGATCGATAATAATTTTAATCGATATTAATGTTTAATTGGATTAATTTTTTATAATTTAACAGAATTATGTTCATTTTAAGTAATTTCACATAGAAATTTCACATAAACATGTATCAATCATTTTATGGTTTTAATATTTTAAAAATCAGCTGTCTTCTTTTGACAGTGGAAATTTATTTTAAATGAATTACTATAATTTTGGTGATTTCTATTTATAAAAATGGATTCTATATTTCAAATCAGAAGTCCCAAATCATTTAAATATTTCTCCTTTATTTTTGGACATGATGAATAGTGAATTCAGTATTGATTTTTAATTTAACATTATTAAATGGTAAATTGTGTAAATAAGGGTAAAAAAATAATATTATAATAATATAAAACTAACAAAAAAATGTGCCTTAATCCTATTTTGTGAGCTATGTCCAACCATGATCATCCATGAGTCGTATGTAGGACCCCATGGAGAACCATGAGTGTGATAATAAACTTTTATAATATTTATTTTTAATTAAAGATAAATATAACATAAACATGTAACTTATAATAAAAACAATTTAAATTTGGTTTATAGTATTTATCTGTTCGACTATTGATACTAATTAAAAAAGATAAAATGATTTCCTATATCATGGTATTTTATTTATAATTTTTAGATATTAAATCAATTTATTTATTTATTAAACAATGATGATGCAATGATTACCTTATTAATGAAAGCATCAAATAATTGATATTTTAATCAGAAAAATTAATTTAATTTGAACATTTTGATGAAATAATTGAGATATATGTGTTATTATGACATATTATATTTTGAGTTAATATTCTTTGTTCTAAGGAACCAAGTTTTTATGACTTTAACAAAAATCACTTTTAAATATTATCAAAATGGACATAAATGGGTTTAAAAAATATTACTTTTTTAAATGATATAATAGTCCTAAAAATCCATGAGTCGGAAAAATAAATATTATAATTTTAAAAATGTCATTAATTATCCACTTGGGGTTATATTGGCATTTTATAGTAACTATTTTAACAATATATTATTAAAATACAAGAAGACATGGTAAGAGTTAAGGCTTTTATCTAACGATTAAAGCTAAAAGATAAGGTTAATTTTGTGAATTAACCATGTATAGAACCTATTCTATGAGAGGATTTAGAACCATACTCATCTTATACTAGAAATTTATCACATTTTAAATATTAGAATTCTAATATCAATTTACAATTAAATAATATTTCAAGACTTTCTTAAAGATCTCATCCTCCCTCTTATAAAATGCCACCACATCTACCCACTTACTCACACGTCTCAAGGCCCTTGTCTTACCCAAATTATATAAATTAATATCAAAAAATACTTTAATTCTTCCTAAATTCCTTACCATGTTCTTAAGGTAATTAATGGAATCCTTTTGGCTCAAATCAGAATGATTTACCTAATTTAAAGGTAGCGTCTTCTCATAATCTTTTTTAATTTATTCTCCGTCTCCAACCACCTAATGTAACACCCCGACCCCAGTTTCCCAGAGTCAATGCTTTATTTCATAACATTGGCATGATCACAAGAAATATCAAGTCTCGAAAGACCAATTAGTTTAATATCCTTGAAATAACTAGATATATTCATAAAGTTTACATTACATCATAAAGCGAAAACTACTACAACAACAACTTGTCTTCATATCCCCTCATATTATCCATGCAGGTCATTCATAAATTACTTCTTCACATCCTGGGAAAAATAAAACATTGAAAGGGGTGAGCTTCGATGCTCAGTAAGGATAACAATATAGCAGAAACATTCATAAATAAGAATAAACATTTAAGGCAATGTATAGCTAAAACAAAATCTTTTTAAACATGAACTTAAGCATAATATGGAAACGATAAAACGAAATAATTCCATTTACTGATTCACATGGATATTCTACTAGTCAAATAATCACATGCAATATCAATAACCACTTTCATAATAATGGAATGCATAATGCCAGACTATCATAACCACGTAGCCAAGGCCTCGTGCCAAGACTACAAAAAAGATTTTGTCAAGGCCTCGTGACAAGACACTATTTTGTCTCATGAGACCTACCGATTCATCAAGAAGCTATAGCGGGCTCCACCCGTCACATATTAAGTACAATGCATTCCTTATATGAACATGTTTAAACATAACATAAACATTCGTATTAAAACTATCATACGAAATGTCAATACTTTCTCCATAAACCATAATGGTACAAAAACAACACATCCATATTCAAACATATCACAAAACCTTCAACACAATATGAAATATTTGTATCATGATAAATCAAATTCAAAACAAGATTAAAATCCATTAAAATTTTTTGACATAGATAAGAATTACTTGTAAAACTCGTTGAGAGAAATACACCTTTTTCATGAAAACGTTTAAAAGTCACACAATTTTGAAAATAACTAATTTAGAGACATTTTTTAATCAAAGTGTCCCATACCACTTGGAAACTTTTTAAAGGAATTGACATTTTAAAAACATTCATGTCCATATAAATAAATCCTTATAAACCATTTTGAAGACATGGACATTAAAATGAAATATTTAGAAGAATAAATATTTAAAACATTTTAAATTATGTTTTAGTAAAAAGTCCCAAAAAATAATTCCTTATAAAACTCTTTCATAAAACATAGTCATGGATAATAAATATGTCCCAGTAGATACATATGTAAAAACAACCTCGGCTAATAAAGAGATTGTGAAATTAACCCTTACAAATTTGGTAACTTATGAAACATACACCCCATGAAAGAGGTATCATTCAATGAATATCTAAATACACATAAATTAAAGTGTATTACACAAGTAATACAATTATAGGCAGAACATACACCACACAAAATGTAATAGTGGCAATATGGCATGAATCTCACGGGAATAAAAAGTGAGATGAAAACCCCTTACCTTGTACGTTTCCTTGATAGTTTTTATGTTAACCTCATGTATAATAGTTAAATAATTTTTATTAAAATATACAATAATCATATTCATAAATAAGATATCATATATGATCTTTTAAAATTTCTTTGTTAAATATATTTTAGTATTATCGTCGTTTTGGGTGTAAACTTACTCGTTTTCTTTTATTTGTTTTGTTACATAATTCATTTTTGTTATCGATTGGTTGTACCTTATTCATATCTAGAATGATATAAAGTTCTTAAACATTACCATTAATCATAAAATGAGAATTATTCTTGAATGGATATGATGCGGAATGAATCTCATCGCGTTCGTGGAGATAGTAGTCCGTACATACGCACGAGCGACAATATCTTTCTTTTGATATTAAAATAATATATAATTGGATGTTATATCATATATAAAGAATAATTATAATGTTATATTTATTATTTACATGAATTAGACATCAATATTATACCCATCCAAATAATAATATATTGAATAACAATTACACCATGACATGGAGACGGTAAGCCGTACGTACGCACGTATGGTGACATGTCATTCAAAGGATGGATAAAATAATGAATATGGTTGTACCATATTTATAATAATAACATAGTATATAGGATATACTGGAGTTATTGTTTTAGAATTGGAATAACAAAGAATGAAGAAGTTGAAGAAGAAATGAACTTGAAAAAGTGTGGTGAAAACATTACCTCTTCTTCGGGTTCTTCCATTTGATTTGATCAAAAGGGCTCCATAGGTTGACTTTCTGATCAAACTAAATCCTCTAGGTAGAAGTTAGGAAAGTATAGAGAGTATTGGGGTAGGGTTTGGGCGAACCACAATGCTTTGAAAGTGTGAATAATTTTTTAGAATGGGTTTCCTTTTATAAGGGGGAGGAGGGGCACCTCAGGAAAATCTAGAAATATTATTTTATAATAAATTCATATTCGGTTTATAATATAAGAAAAGTATATTAGTAAAATTATAATGTGGGTATGGGTCGAAATAATTTCATCAAATAGAATTTTGACAGGTTTGGTTCATTATATTAACCTTATCTTTTAATTTTAACTCTTAGTTAATTAGTTTAACATTTACCATGTCACTTTGTATTTTTATATTATATAGTTAATAAACATACTATATACATAAAATCGACCCCAAAGTGGTCCATTAATGATACACCTATCATGATATATTTCCTTTGGCCGATCATTAGATTTTTAGGAATTGAATATCAATTAATAATATAATATTTGTTTTAAAAACTCATATATGTCAATTTTGACACTATTCAAAAATTGATTTTTGATAAAGCCATAAAAACATTATTAATTCAAATAAAATTCATTTAAGAAATCCTATAATGTCATATTAACCAATAAAATTCATGTATGTCATAAAAAGTTTCAAATTATATTTATTTTTACATTTATAATACCAATTATTTGATTCTTGCATTAATAAGAAAAATACTGCATCATTATTGTGTCATTAATAAATTTACTTATTCAATGTCTAAAAATTAAAAAAAAACTACCATTATGTAGGAAATCGTTTTATCTTTTTAATTAATATTTATCTTAGAAATTCCAACATATATAACCCTATATAAAAATTGATTTTCTAAAATATATACGCTTTTGTCATTTTTGTATTTACTTTAACTTAATTAATATAATGTCTCATTATCACTTACAAGTGGCTCCATGGGGTCCCAAAATAGACCCAAAGATGACCATGGTCGGACATGTATCCACCAATAAGGTTAGGACACTTTCTTTGATAATTTATTATTATTATATTATTATTTTGTTACCTTTATTTACCGGATTTTCCCTTTAAACATGATAAATAAAATATTTACCGACGTAATTATTCAAAATGTATAAAAATGAAAGTTAACTATTTACACAATTTTTAAATTCTGATTCCAAATATTCAATCCATTTTTTAAAATTCAAAACAAAGAAGTGGCATATATTAATTTAAAATTAATTCCCATTGTCAAAACAAAAAGTGTGTTTTTAAGAAATAATAACTATCAAAAGATTGATACTTGTTTATGTCCAGTTTAATTGTGAGATTATGTCCAATGACCAAAATTGTATTAAATGGTAAAAATATATTCTAAATATCCTTTAAAACCACTCAAATTCAAAATTTTTCATTTTTAATTATTTCGATTAAAAATGTTTTTTCTAATTAAAATTTAGAAATTTTCACTATTCATCAAAATATGAAAGTTATCAAAAAAGTACCAAAATTTCACCCTAAGATAATTTCTATATTCCAAATCCAAAAATGAACTATATTTTTATCAAATTCAAAACATAAAAGTTTCATTTATTAATTTAATATTAATTTACGCTGTTAAAACCATAAGGCATATTTTTACGAAATAATAACTATCAAAAGTTTGACACTTGTTTATGTTAAATTTAAAAGTGAAGTTACTTACAATGACCATCATTGAATTAAATGGTAAAAATATAATCTATTTATACTTCCAAAACTTTAAAATGTATAATTTAATAATATAAATTTATTTGATTTAAAAAGTTGTTTTCAGTTAAAATATTGTATTTTTCACTATTCACCCAAATTTGAAAGTTATCATAAAAACACCAAAACTTTATTGAAACTGAATTATTATAGCCCAATTATAAATAATGACTTCATTTTGTCAAATTGAATATATAAAAGTTTCAAATATTGGATTTAAAAAGGCTTCCCCATTAAAAGGTGGTAAAATTGCAGTTTTTTGAAAAATAATGCTTTTATCTAAAAAAGAATTTGTTCTTAAATTATGTCTTCGAAACTCATAATAAGGATTCTAAAATTATAAGTATAATATAAAATTTAAAATTCAGTTAATACTATTCATAACCTCTTTTGAACGTCTAGTTTGGTATGTCGTGGTGTGTTTGAACTCAGTGTTGCGTACAACACACACTATTTTATTATTCAAAGAGAAGTGTACCGTGGAAGATTGGGGTGTTACATTCTCACCTCCTTCAATAAATTTCATCCTTGCAATTTGAAATTAATTTTTGAAAATAAAAGGTTGAAAACCGAAAATATCTTTGTGGGAAAACCTACATCGGAAATTGGGTTAAGAAAATTTAGTCTTAATGAGAGGAAAGGGAAATTAAAGGGACACCACCAAATCATGATCTTGATTAGGAGAACATTAGAGGAAATTAGAGACATATAATTCGTGGAAAAATGTAAATATTTATAGGAAGTGATTGAGGTCATCAATCACAAAGATGTGTAAAATTGAGGTCCTTAAATTCATCAATCTACGATGATTTTAAATACCATCAGTTCAACAAAACATATGGTATTAGGATAACACATTTTTTGTTTTATGATCCCTTCACTAAAGTATAATAATTAATTTCTTCATTGAATACGTGAAGGAGAGAAATATATACTTGACTAGTAGAGTCCCAACCATTAGCTAAGTTCTACCACAAACTCATATTTCACTCTAAAAGATAATAGAACTTATAATAATATTCTATTTTACTTTATTCGTATAGGGTTCAAAAAATGAATTTATAATTCATCATGTAGAACCATTATAAAAAACTACATTATTCAATCTAGGACATCACATGGGTCAGTGGTATGTGATACACCCTTGTCGTCCTTCGGTTGCGGGTTCAAGTCTCACGGCCTTGCCGGATGTGACGGGTTGCCTCTCGACCTCCGAGTTATCCTATTATGGAAATACAAAAGTAATCTCAAACTATAATTAACCAAAATACTTCTATCCAAACTCACAGTCCAAAATTTATAAGTAAGTTAAACACAATGAAAATCCTTTTTTCCACATAATAACATGTGAACACCTTTATCATGTATTCTCTTAAAACACTGCAACATCCTGAATTACCATAAAACCTTATTGATTACATTCATGATCCCTTATTACTTATAAAATACTGGATATACTCCTTTTATCCAAAAATTTTGTAAACCCAAACAATGATGGAATATACAAATCATTAATCATTTTCAAGACAGTCAATAATATCCAATATAATTTACCAAATCAACCATATCTTATTCCAAAATCTGTACCTCAATATTAGGACCATATTAATGTTTATCTTTCCATCAACCATGTAATTTCCAAAAAGTTTAACTTGCTATAGAGTCACTTTTATTAGTACCATAAATTCTAAAATCCTCAATGAAATAGTACTGCATTAAAATCCTTATTTATCTCCATAATTCATATAACAAGTACGTTGTTGAAACAACACTCAAATGAAATAATTCTTTAATAACAACATAATAACACTAGTCATTCCTCGTCATATGTGGTAGTATCATAACATTATTATTATCCAATAGCATCATTTGGGGAATACTCTGATTATTTGAACATTGATTCGCGTAGTGTCCCCACTCCTTGCAGATGAAGCATTGTACATTTGAAACCTTTTTCTTACACTCACAATCAAGAATGTGGTGTGATTTTTCTCCACACTTATAACATACTCTCATTCACCTCAATCATTTTCCAAGGTGATTATTTCCATAGTTATCACATATGGGAAAATCCTTCGTTACCTTCTTCCCTTTATCATTCTTTCTATTTACCATCCATTTCTTCTCTGACTTCCCTTCAAATACATAGGACTCTGAAAACTCTTTAATTATCTTATCTACACGTGATATTATTTCTTCGTATGATGATAATACATGGGAGACTATTTCCCTTATAGATTCTGGCATAAGACCATGAATGAAATGATCCTTCTTTTTCTTTGGATCCTATTCATTGTTGGAGTTCTCATTCCTTCTACTCGGCACCATTTCTAAAAAATGGCATACACTAGATTAGTTTATGAATAACAATACCTAATCCCAAACTTATAAATAACTTAATAGAAACTAAATAGTTTATGGATATAATCCATAATCATTAAAATGTCTTTTTTGAAGAAGTATATACTAATAAACCCTTCATAATGGTTTGTAAGGAAAACTAGAATTATCCTAAGAATATCCCCCAGGAGTGTCGTAACCAAGAGTGCAACAACACCCATTGTCATGCACTAGTTCCCGTTCGAGTCTAGGTAAAAGAGATGTTTTTGGGTTTTACACCTAGGTACATCTGTGCCAGAGCCTCCTCTATCTGCTCGTATCTAGACAGTGATGTATTACTTGGAAAACACACAAAATCTCTACAATACCAAATTGTTAGGGGGATATTCTATAATAATCATCAAAGTCCATCTTAGGCCTTTGTGCTCTAATTAGAGTTTATCTAAATCTAGCTTCCAAGGTTAGTACTAAACTTCTTCTGAGACCAAATTTAATGCCCCGACCCCAGTTTCCCAGAGTCGGTGCATTATTACATAACATTGGCATGATCACAAGAAAGATAATGTCTCTAAAGACCGATTAGTTTAGTAGCCTTGGAATAACTAGATACATTCATGAATTTTACATTACATCATAATGTGAAAACTACTAGTACAACAACTTGTCTTCATATCCCCTCATACTGTCCATGCAGTTCATTCATAAATTACTTCTTCACATCCTAGGAAAAATAAAACATTCAAAGGGGTGAGCTCAGATGCTTAGTAACAATAAAAATATAGCGAAAACATTCATAAATAATCATAAACATTTAAGGAAATATATAGATAAAACAAAACCATTTAAACATGTACTTCAACATAATATGGAAAAGATAAAATGAAATAATGTCATTTACTTATTCAAATGGATATTCTACTAGTCTAATAATCACATGCAATATCAATAACCACTTTCATAATAATGGAATGCATAATGCCAGACTATCATTACCATGTAGCTAAGGCCTCAGGCCAAGACTACAAATTAGATTTTGTCAAGGCCTCATGCCAAGACACTAGTTTGTCTCATTAGACATACCGATTCATCGAGGAGCTATAGCGGGATCCAACCGTCACATGTTAAGTCCAATGCATTCCCCATATGAACAGGTTTAAACATAACATAAACATTCATATTAAAACTACCATACAAAATTTCAATACTTTCTCCATAAACCATGAATGGTATAAAAATAGCACATCCATAGTCAGACATATCACAAAACCATCAACACAATATGGAAGATTTTTATCATGATAAATCAACATCAAAACAAGTTTAAAATCCATTAAATAATTTTAAAATAGATAAAATTGATTTGTTAAACTCTTTGAGAGAAATAACCCTTTTCATGAAAATATTTAAAAGTTACACAAGTTAGAAAAGAAGTCATTTAATGACATTTTTGAATCAAAGTGTCCCATACCACTTTGAAACTTGTTAAAGGAATTAAAATTTTAAAAACATTCATTCCCATATAAATAAATCCTTAAATACCATTTTAAATACATGGTAATTAAAGAGAAAGATTTAGAAGAATAAATATTTAAAACATTTGAAAAGATGTTTTAGTAAAACGTCCCTAAAAATAATTCCTTTGAATACTCTTTCATAAAACATGGACATGGATAATAAATATGTCCCAGTAGATACATACGTTAAAACAACCCCGGATAATAAAGAGATTGTGAAATTAACCCTTACCAATTTGGTAACTTATGAAACATACACCACATGAAAGAGGTATCATAAAATGAATTTTTAAATACACATAAATTAATGTGTATTAAACAAAGAATAAAATTATAGGCAGTACATACACCACACAAAAGGTAATAGTGGCAATATGGCATGAATCTCACGGGAATAAGGAGTGAGATGAAAACCACTTACCTTGTACTTATCCTTGATAGTGTGTATGTTAACCTCCTGTATAATAGTTAAATCATTTTTATTAAATTATAAAAGAATCATATTCATAAATATGATATCATATATGATCTTTTAATATTGCTTTGTTAATAATATTTTAGTATTATTGTAGTTTTGGGTGTTATCATACTCATTTTATTTTATATGTTTTGTTACATAAGTCATGTTTGTTATGGATAGGTTGTACCTTATTCATATCCATAATGATATAAAGTTCTCAAACATTACTTTTAATAATCAAATGAGAATTTTTCTTGAATGGATACGATGGGGAATGAATCTCATCGTGTTCATGGAGACGGTAGTCCGTACGTACGCATTAGGGACAATATCATTATTTTGATATTAAAATAATATATAATTGGATGGTATATCATATATACAGAATAATTATCATGTTATATGTATTTTTACATTAATTACACTTCATTATTATACCCATCCAAATAATAATATATTGAATAACAACTACACCATGACGTGGAGATGGTAAGCCGTACGTACACATATATGGTGACATGTCATTCAAAGGATGGATAGAATACTGAATACGGTTGTAACATATTTATAATAATATCACAGTATATACGAGATACTGGAGTTATTATTTTAGAATGGGAATAACAATGAAAGAAGAAGTTGAAAAAGAAATGAACTTGAAAAAGGGTGGTGAAAACATTACCTCTTCTTCGGGTTCTTCCTTTTGATTTGATCAAAAGGTCTCCTTAGGTTGGATTTCTGATCAAACTAAGGCCACTAGGTTGAATTTACTGAATTTGAGAGAGTATTTGGGTAGGGTTTGGATGAACCAACAGGATTTGAAAGTGTGAATAATTGGTTTGAAGTGGTGTCCTTTTATAAGGGGGAGGAGGGGCACCTTAGGAAAATCTAGAAATATTATTTTATAATAAACTTATATTCGGTTTTTAATTGCTCCAAAGTGGATTATTAAAAGTATAAAGTTGGTATGGGTCGAAATAATTTCAACCAATAGAATTTAGACAGGTTTTGTTCAATATATTAACCTTATCTTTTAGTTTTAACTCTTAGTTAATTAGTTTAACAATTACCTTGTCACTTTTTATTTTTATATTATATAGTTAACAAACATACTATATACATAAATTAGACCCACCAAGTGGTCCATTAATGATACACCTATCATGATATTAGTCATTTGGCCTAACCTTATATTTTTAGGATTAGAAAATTAATTAATAATATAATATTTTTTTAAAAAACTCATTTATGTCAATTTGGACACTATTCAATAATTTATTTTTTTTAATGTCATAAAAACATTATTAATTATAAGAAAATTAATTTAAGAAATCCTATAATGTCATATTAGACAATAAAATTCATGTATGTCATCAAAACGTTCAAATTATATTTATTTTAACATTTATAATACCAATTATTTGATTCTTACAGTAATAAGGAAAATACTACATTACTATTGTGTCATAAATAAATTTACTTATTCCATGTCTAAAAAGTATAAATAAACTACCATTATTTAGGAAATATTTTTATCCTTATAATGAATATTTATAGTCGAAAATACAACATATATAACCCTATGTAAAAATTGTTTTGGTAAAAGATATATGCTTTTGTCATTTTTGTATTTACTTTTAACATAATTAATATAATGTGTCATTATTACTTTCAAGTGGATTCCTGGGGTCGCAAAATCGACCAAAATATGCCCATGGCCGGACATGTATCCACCAATAAGGTTGGGGCACGTTTTTAGGGTAATTTATTATTATTATAATATTATTTTTTTACCCTTATTTACCGGATTTACCCTTTAACAATGGAAAATAAAATATTTACCGAAGTAATTATTCGAAATGTATAAAAATGAAAGTTACCTATTTACATAGTTTGGACATCCTAATTACAAATATGGAATCCATTTTTCAAAATTCAAAACACATAAGTGGCAGAAATTAATTTAAAATTATTTCCCGCTGTCAAAACAAAAATCATGTTTTTAAGAAATAATAACTATCAAAAGACTGATACTTGTTTATGTCTGTATAAATGTGAAATTATGTCCAATGACTAAAATTGTATTAAATGGTAAAAATATATTCTAAATATACTTTAAAACCACTCAAATTCATAATTTATCATTATTAATTATTTCGATTAAAAAAGTTATTTTTAAATTAAAATTTAGTAATTTTCACCCTTCATCAAAATATGAATGTTATCAAAAAAGTGCCAAAATTTCACCCTATGATAATTTTGATATTCAGAATATAAAAATTAAGTCTATTTTACCAAATTAAAAACATAAAATTGTAATTTATTAATTTAAAAGTACTTTCCGCTGTTAAAACCAAAAGGCGTGTTTTTAAGAAATAATAAATATCAAAAGATTGACACTTGTTTATGTCCAACTTCAAAGTGAAATTACTTACAATGACCATAATTGTATTAAATGGTAAATATATAATCTATTTATACTTCCAAATTGTTAAAATGTATAATTTAACAATATATATTATTTTTATTAAAAATTTTATTTTCAGTTAAAATATATTATTTTTCACTATTCACCCAAATTTGAAAGTTATCAGAAAAACACCAAAACATTATATAAACTAAATTAATATGTAACGATTATAAATAATATGTTCATTTTGTCAAATTGAATATATAAAAGTTTCAAATATCGGATTCAAAAATTCTTTGCCCTTAAAAGGTGGTAAAATTGCTTTTTTTAAAATACTTCTTTTATCTGAAAAAATGAATTTGTTCTTAAATTATGACTTAGAAACTCATAATATTGATTCTAATATTATAAGGATAATATAAATTTTAAAATTAAGTTTATAATATTCATAACCCCTTTTGAACGGCTAGTTTGGTAAGTCGTGGTGCGTTTAAACTCAGTGTTGCGTACAACACACACTATTGTATTATTCAAAGAGAAGCGTACCGTGGAAGCTTGAGGTGTTACACCTAACCACTATTTATTCAATCCCTTTATAATAATACTTGTATCAAAAATATAAATTTATTTTTTTACGCTAACGGTTCAACCTACACTTACTCACAACTCTATATAATGTTATAGAACATATTGTTTCTGTGTACGGTGAACTACTACCTCCCGAAGTGATGATTGTTCAATTTTTTCATACCCCCTATCATGGTGGATATTATGATGGAACTATATTTATATATGATATATATTATGTTTATATTTTATTTATTCTTCTATAATTTTTATTTTCAACATACCTTTATGCATTCCATAATGTTTAAATACGATAATTTCATTTGAGGAAGTATGGACTTCCACCCCCTCAAAGTGATATGAATCATTCATTCTATACATGGAACATATAAAGGATAGTTTTATTAAAACATTGGTACATAAATTAAATTAATATAATAATGGTATTATAATATTCTTTTATATCATTTTAATATTATTTTTTTAATAGACAAAGGAATGTAAGTAGCGTTCAGGCATACGTATGACCTACCGTCTGCATGAATGCTACATTTCATTTATTGGGTCCAAATGCTAGAGATATTATAAATACATATATACTTGATATATATTATATTTAAATAACAAATATTATTCTATATATTATTGAATTTATACCACATGGACAATATACCTCAAAACATGTCCATTTGCGACTCAAGTACCGAATATCAACAAAAGGACCAATAAGAAATTAAATAATAATATAATTTGTATAAAATGATAATAATTAATATAAAATGAATAATAAACATGAAAAATTTTATAAATTAAGTAGAAATTTAACTACATTTATTATTCAATAATATAAAGAATGAATGAGATAAGTTGGATTCGAGGTAAAGGAACTTCTTAACCCAATTTATATTCTTTGGGTAGATCTTATACTTCATGATTATGTCATTATAGGATTATGTGAGAAATTAATTTTGATAAAATATAAAGTATTTATAATTTATATATTTATATTCGTATTGAATAAACATAATCGATCTATTTTATTATCTAAATTATATTTTAAGTTAATTTTTAACTCAATTTTTAATCATTGGATTTTAGGCAAACTTTGTTGATTATATTATTCCAATATTATGTGTAGAATCAATTTTTATTTATTTATTTTGTTATTTCCACGTCCCTTTGTGTGGATATATTGTTTCTACACATAATCACACCATGGATATATTCTTATGTCATTTATACTAACTATGTAAGGGAAATCTTAACTCACCCTCCATTCATTGAGTTAAATATTCATGTCATTTTTTTCATGAATATGTATGAATTACCTATGACTGTTTTACACCTAATATCCACATATATCTTGTGTATTTATTGATTTTACACATAATTATGTCATTGATTTATCCTTAAAATAATGATATGATCTTTTTAAAGGACTTATTCTCAATATTTTTTCAGTGAGGCATATCATGATATTTTCCACCATTATTATCTATTAAGGTATATTTATGACCCTTTTGTAATGTTAAATCATGAATTACTAAATTATCAAGACATTAAATTTTTTTATTAATGTTATTCTTTAATTATTTTTTGTAATGCCCGGACCCCAGTTACCTAGAGTCAGTGCATTATTATGCATCATTGTCATGATCAGAAAAGTTCATGTCTCTAAATACCGATTAGTTTAGTATCCTTGGAAGTAATAGATACATTCATAAGGTTTACATTACATCATAAAATGAAAAACTTGAAAAACATAGTTTCCATAGACTACACAGAGATCCCATAGACTATCCCTGTAGGTCAGTCAAAATATACTTCATCGCATCCTGGGAAAAATAAAACACAGAAAGGGGTGATCTCAAATGATTAGTAAAGATGACAATATAGTGGAATGTTTCATAAAAAAGCATAATTATTTAAGGCAATGTATAAAACTAAAACAAAATAATTTTCAACATAAACATCATCATAATATAGAAAATATAAATCAAAATAATGACATTTACTTACTCACATGAATATTCTACTAGTCGAATAATCACATTAAATATCAATAATCACTTTCATAATGACGGAATGCATAATTCCATCGTTCATAACCACATAGCCAAGGCCTTGTGCGAAGAATAACAATAATATTTTGCCATGGCCTTTGTACCAAGAAACTATATTGTCTCAAAAGACTAACCAATGCATCGAGGAGCTATAGCGGGCTCCGCCAGTCACTTACTAAGTCCAATGCATTCCTCATATGAAAAGTTTTAAACATAACATAAACATTCATATTAAAAATAGCATACGAAATGTCAATACATTATCCATAAACCATGACTGGTAGAAAAATAACACATCCAAAGTCAAACATATAAAAAAACCATTAATACAAAATGGAAGATTCGTATCATAAAAAATTACCTTCAAGAAAGATATAAATCCATTAAAAGATGTTCACATAGATGAAATAAAAACTATTTTTGAGAAATATATCATTTTTTTTTGAAATCATTTAAAGATAAATAATTGTAAAAGAAAACATTTATTTTGAAAATTTTGTTATATTCTTGTATGGTAAGCTTCGATGATATTATTATGGTGGAATATAGCCGCACCTGCCATATAAGTTAAAAAACATTCTTACCTTAATTTGGTCGAAAATGTCATTGAGTAACTTGTTTGGAAAATGACAAAAAGATTCCTTTCAAAATGTAAAACAGAAAATAAGGGGATAAATGACTTTAACCCATAATCAATAAATTAGTAAAAATGTTTTGGAAAACATTTTTAGGAAAACACAGATGTGGATGATAAAGGGGTCCCAATAGATAATTACATATAAAAAACCTTGAATAATGAAGAGGTTTTATAATTAACTCTTACCTTTTACTTTTACTTGGTCAATGTTAGGTTTAACTTTTCTATAATGGTGAATTAATTTTTATTAAATTATTCAAAATCATTTAAATTAATATGATATCTTATATGAACTTTTAATATTGTTTTGTTAATAATATTTTAGTATTATCATCGGTTCGGGTGTAAGCTAATTCCTTTTCCGTTATATGATTTGTTATATAAGTAATGTTTTTTATGGATATGATGTATCTTATTAATATTCATAATGATATTAACTCTTCAAAAATTATTTTTAATCATATAATGAAAATTAGTCTTTAATGGATCTGATGGGGAATGAATCTCATCATGTTCGTGGAGGCGGTAATCCATATGTACGCAAGAGCGACAATATCATTTTTTATTTTAAAATCATATATAATTGGATGTTATATCATATATACAGAATCCTTACCATGTTATATTTTTTATATACATCAAATATATATCATTATTATAACTATCCAAATAATAATGTATTGAGTAACAACTACACCACGACGTGGAGACGGTAATTCATACGTATGCACGTATGGTGAAATGTCATTCAAAGGATAGAGAGAATAATTAATATTATTGTGCCATATTTATAATAACATCATAGTATATATATGGTACTAGAGTTATTATTTTATAATGGAGAAAACAAGGATATAAGATGTGGAAGAAGAATAAACATGAAATAGGTGGTGAGATATTTACCTCTTCTTCGGGTTCTTCCATTTGATTTGATCAAAAGGGATCATTAGGTTGGCTTTCTGACTAAAAGAAGGCCTCTAGGATGAATGGTGTACAGTTGAGAGGGTTTTTAGGTAGGGTTTACTCGAGCCAAATGGATTTGAAGGAGTGATTTAGAGGGAATGGGAAGTGACATGTTATAAGAGGGGTGAGGGGCACCTTTGGAAAATCCAGAAATATTATATTATAATAAAATAATTTTCGGTTTCTAATGGCTCAAAAATGAATTATTTAATGTAAATGGTGGGGATGGGTCGAGAACCTCTCATCCAATAGGTTTTAGATAGGTTTGGGTCACAATGTTAACTTTATCTTTCAGATTTAACTATTAGTTAAATAGTTTTAGACATGTTTGTATTTCATTAATGATACACCTATCATTATATAACTCTTTTGGATGATCTTTATATTTTTGGGATTATTATATCAACCAATAATATTTTATTTGTTTTAAAAACTCATTTATGTCAATTTTGACATTATTTAATAATTAATATTTTGTTAAAGTCTTAATAACTTTATTACTTCTGAATAAAATCATTTAATCGACCCTAACATGACATATTAACCTAGAAAATTAAGGGAATTCATTAAAAGTGTCTGATTATATTTATTTTTATATTTCTAATATCAATTGTTTTAATCATTCATTAATATGGTAATTACTACATCATCATTGTGTCATAAATAAATTTAATTATTTAATGTCTAAAAATTATAAATAAAATTCCATTATGAAGGAAATATTTTCAGGTTTTTAATGAATATTTATAGTCTAATTTATATTGTGTGTAACCCTATATCAAAAACTTTTTAGTAATGAAAACATGAATTTAACACTTTTAACTCTTCTTTAAATTAAATAATAAAAAATTTGTTAATATAATTCATGTGAACCCAAGAGGTTCATATTTTATTTCTAATTTTGTTTTATGTAGAATTATACTTCTCTAGTAGAATTATTACATGTGTTATGGTAATAATAAAATCATTTTTACCCTTAACTATCCTTTTTTACTTTTAACTGTGGTAAATAAAATTAAAAAGATACTATTCACCAAAAACTATTTTCATCTTATTGAACCACATTTTACTTCCTGATATCAACTGTGCCTCTTTTATTTTTGGAATTCAACTAATGTAAGTGGAAAAATTATGTTTTTTGTAAATTCGTAAATGTTCTTAGGAAGTGGGAAAAATATGGTAAAAAGTTCAATAAAAATTTTATATGTCAAAAATTATTACAAAATGACTCCAATGAATTTTATTGAACTTATACAGGAAATATGAATCTATTTTGACCGAAAATGAATTTAAATAAAATAAATAATTATTTTAATAAAAAATTGGTTTTAACTATAACTTAGGGTTTTTTCACTATTCATCAAAAATTCTAAGTTTTCATAAAAATACCAAAAACTCACCCTATGCTAATTTTGATATTCCAATTCCAAAAATACAGTCCATTTTGAAAGATAAAATTTATAAAATTTCAATAAGTGGGTATTTCTATTCATAACAGCTAGTTTGATTGGTTGTGGTGTGTTAAAACTCAAAGTTGCGTACAATACATGTTATTGTATTATTCAAAGAGAAGCGTACCATAGAATATTGGGGTGTTACATTATCCCCTCCTTCAAATTATTTCCTCCTTGAAATTTCTAAAATATTACTGCATAAGAAGACTCGGGTGGTTCTTCATCATATATTCCTCTGGTTCCCATGTGTCCTCTTCCATCTTATAGTTTCTCCATATAATTTTTACTAGACGAGTCATCTGGTTTATCCACACTTGTTCTATTGTATCAAGAACGTTGACAGTATCTTCACAAAAAGGAAGATCTGGTTCTAGTTCTAATTTCTCATAGGTGAGTACATGCGTTGGGTCATGCATGTATTTTTTCAATAGTGATATGTTGAACACATCGTGAACATTGGAGAGAATTGGGGGGGCATTTCCAAATGGTAAGATATAGCCCAAATTAGTTCTATAATTTCAAAAGGTCTAATGTACCTGAGAATTAATTTTCCAATCTTACGGAAACTTATAACACCCATCCATGGAGATACCTTCAGGAAAACATGATCTCCAACCTAATATTCCAAGTCATTCCTTCGGTTATCAACATAGATCCTCTACCTACTTTGTACTGCTTTGACGTGGACTTGAGTTACCTTCACCTTTTCAATCTTTTCCACCACATGTTCTAGGCCTATGATTTTTATTTCACCAACATCATCCCAACATGTTGGTGTGCGACATCCCTTTCCGTATAACGCTTCATATGGTGCCATCTGAATACGTGAATGGAAGCTATTGTTATAAGAAAATTCAACCAAAGGTAAATATTGATCTCATATACCTTGAAAGTCAAGTGATCACAATCTCAACATGTGTTCTAAGGATTTAATAGTCCATGATGATTGACCATCCGTTTGGGGGTGGTAGGCAGTGCTCAAATAAAGTTCAGTATACCAGGATTCCTAAAGACTTTTCTAGAATCATGATGTAAAATGTGGATCACGATAAGAAACAATCGACAGGGGTACTCCATGAAGTCTCACAACTTCATTAATATATAATCATACTAGATGTTCAAGTAGAATATCTTCTCTTATAGAAAGAAAATGTGCTGACTTGGTAAGAAGATCAACAATGACCCATATTGCCTCGTTCCTTCTAGGAGTCTTTGGTAGTCTCACGAAAAAGTCTATCGTAATATTATACCATTTCCACTCTGGTATGGGAAGAGGTTTCCTGACTCTTCCAGGCTATTTCCAGCCATCTTTTACTTATTGACAAACCATATATCTTGACACAAAATCAGAAATCTCCCTCTTCATGTTGTCCCACAAAAAATGTTCCTTCAAATATATGTACACCTTAGTGCTAATAGGGTGTAGAGATAAATAGAAACTATGAGCATCATCCATCATTTCCCTTTTTAGATAAGGTATATCGGGAACAAAAAGTCACTTTCCAAATTTAAAAATTCCATCTTCATACACAAAGTCACTCAATATGCTATCATTCAAAGCTTTAATCTTCTTTTTAAACTCTTAATCATCGTTCTGAGAACTCTTTATAGATTCTAGTAATGATGGGTTGGCATCCATTTGAAAAAGTTTTGATGTTTCACATTCCATGGTTATCCACAAGCCCAACTTTAATAGATCCTTGTATATAGGATCCTTTCCCAATCTCATCTTGTTTAGAACTCCATGATAATTTCTACTCAAAGTATCTCCCACCTTATTTTCTTTCCCTAGGTGGTAGTGTATGGTGAAATCATAATCCTTGAGTCATTAAATCCATCCCCTTTTCCACATGTTGAGTTATTTCTATTAAAAAAATACTTCAAAATCTTGTGATCGGTATACATCTCACATTTTTTACTATAGTGATAATGTCTCCATATCTTCAAAGGAATTTTTACAACTGCTAACTCAAGATCAGAAGTATGATAGTTTTTCTCATGAATTTTTATCTATCATGATGCATAGGGAATAACCATATAATTCTACATAAGGACACAACAAGGTCCTTTCATTGATGCATCACTATAAATAAAAAACCCATCATTCCCTGATGGTAGAGTCAAGATAGAAGCATTGACTAATCTTCTCATCAGTTCTTCAAAAAAAATCACACTCTTTTTTCCAAAAAAATTTATCCCCTATACGTGTGAGCTGTGTTAATGGGTTAGCTAACCAGGCAAAATTCTGGACGAATTTTCGATAATAACTTTCTAAACAAATAAAACGGCATACTACAGTTATACTTGTTGGCGCTGGCCATTCTTGGATTGCCCAAGTCTCAGAAGGATCAATAGAGATTCCCACTTTAGAGAAAATATGACCAAGAAAAGAAATATCCTGAAGCCAGAATTCACACTTACTAAAGTTCTCATATAATTCATGTCTTCTAAGAGTCTTTAGAATAATGCACAAGTTATTTTCATGATCTTCATAGCTTTTTGAGTATACCAAGATATAATTAATAAATACCACTAAAATTCATCAAGATATTCCTTGAAAACTCTATTCATTAGATCCATGAAGACAGAGGGTGCCATAGTCCATCCAAAAGACATTATAGTAAACTCATAATGCTCGTACCTGGTTCGAAATGTTGTTTATAGAATGTCTTCCTTATTCACACACAACTGATGATATCCCGATCGAAGGTCAATCTTTGAAAAGTATTGAGCTCCATGAAGCTCGTCGAATAAATCATCAATGTGAGGTAGGTGATACTTGTTCATTATTTTTATAGCATTGATCTCCATGTAGTCAATGCACAACCTCAAACGATCCATCTTTCTTCTTACCAAAAATAACATGGGTTCCCCATGGAAAAACACTAGGGTGAATAAAACCCATATTACTCAATTCCTATAGTTTTTTCTATAGTTTCACTAATTCCACATCGTCCATTCTATATGGGTTATTCAATATGGGCCTTTAGCTAGGAATTAAGTCAATGGAAAACACAATTTCTCATTCTGTAGGATGTCCAGTTAAATCCTCTAGAAACACATCAACATATTTCTGTAAAATGCGTACATCCTCTATTTGAACATTCATTTTCTCACCCATGGTTATTTAATTCTCTTCCTCTCCAATACTTTAATTTAGTTGAGCTACTGGGGGTGGATCGAGATAAGAATTAGGTGGTGTCATTTCTTCTCTAAAGATAAGGTACTTCTTATCATTGTCAAATATTGTATCCTCCTTCTTCTTACAATAAATTTTCGCATCATGGTCTGAAATCCAATCCATACTGAGGAGTATATCAAATTAAAAAGTGTGTATAATGATGCTATCAACAAATAAATAATTTTTACATTCCTTAATGGGAACTGATTCAAAAAACATTGTTGCAATGATACTTACCTTAGGAGTTTAGATTGACAACTCCCTTGTGAAACTAAATTGAAAATATCTAATTTTCTTAGAAAACTAGGATGTTATAAAGCAATGTGATGACCTAGAATAAAATAAAGCATTATCTAAACATGATAAGACCATTAAATTACATGGCACTACGTCTTTCAGAGCTTCAACCTCAGCAGTAGTGATAGAATAAGCTTGGCATTGATCCCTTATCATTTTCTGAGGAAAGTTCCTCTGACTCTTAGGAAATTTAATTCTATAATGTCCCCTTTCTCTACACTTGTAGCAGGCAACATTAACAACCTCTCTCTTCCCCTTATAATCACAAAATTGGTGGCATTTTTCACCACACATGTAATAGACTGCCATTCCCTTCAAACAAGTACATGGGTGTTTCATCCCACATTTACTACAGTATGGATATTCATCTTTTCTCTTCTTTCCCTTATTTCCATTTCCAAAGTGTTCAACAAATCCTTTCTTTTCTTGAATTTCTTTAAAGTCGTAAGACTTAGAGAATTATTTTTCTATCTTGATAGCACATGAGACAATATCTTTGTACAAAGAGAAGGATTGTGAGACTAATTATCATTGCAGAAATGGTTTTAACCCATCAAAGAAATGATCAATCTTACTTATTGGGTTACCTATATAATTTCCAGCATGCTTCACTAACCTTGTAATGTTAACTTCATATTTTGCGACATTCTCATCCCCCTTTTTCCTCAAACACAGAAATTGTCTTCCCATATCTGCTCGATGGTCTTGAGAAAACTATTTTTCTAGGAAAATTTATTTAAACTCCCTATATTTCATACTTGATACTTCATCATCTTCCTTTGTGTTTTGAATAAAGGATCACCATTGATCAGTATCTCTAGTGAGGTGGTAAACTGCCATGACTACCTTTTCCCTTTCGTTACTCCCCAATGCGTGGAATATTTTCTCTATGAAATTTATCCATTTCTCATATACTAATGGATTTGTATCCCCATTTAATGTTGGTGGTTTTTGCCTCATGAAGCGATCTCACATTGATCCTCCATGTTGTGGATCAGGGTAATACATACGGGTAAGGATATTATTCATAACCTCATGGAGTTGTCCTAGTATAGTGATAAGATGATAAGAAAAAGTTGTATCACCAGCTCCACTATAATTATCTTGAGAAGAAGGGAAATCCCTAAATGGAGTGAGTTCATTGATACAGTTTCCATTCCTTCCATTAGGCTTCATTTCTAAACAATGGCATACACTATATAATTTTAGGAATTACAATACATAATTACAAACATATAACATACTTAATATAAATTAAATAGTTCATGGATATAATCCAAAATCATAAAAACTATTTTCTATGAGGAGGTATATACCCATAAATCTTTCATAATTATTTTTAATGAAAATGTGGATTATCCTAAGCATATCCCCCAGGAGTGTTGTATCCATGATTGCAGCAAATCCCGTACTCGTGCACCAGTTCCCGTTCGAGTCTAGATCAAAGCGTTGTTTTCGGGTTTTACCCCTGCGTACATTTGGGCCAGATCCCCCTCTACCTGCTCATATCCAGACAGAATTATATTTCATAGAAAACTCCCAAAATCTCTACAATACCAAAATTCTAGGAAGTTCTTCTATACTAATCTTCAAAGTCTATCTTAGGGTAATGTATTATAATTAGAGTTTTTCTAAATATAGCATCCAAGGATTGTACTAAACTTCCTTTGATACCAACTGTAATGCCCCAACCCCAGTTACCCAGAGTCAGTGAATTATTAAGTATCATTTGCATGATCTCAAATGATCAAGTATCAAAAGGCCGAATAGTTTAGTATACTTGGAAGTACTAGATACATTCATAAGGTTTACATTTAATCATAAAATGGAAAACAACAACAACATTGTTTCCATATAAAACACTGATATCCCAAAGAATATCCCTGAAGGTCAGTCATAATATACATCTTCACATCCCGGGAAAAATAAAACACATAAAGGGGTGACCTTAGATACTCAGTAAGGATTACAATATAGAGGAAACTTTCATAAATAAGCATAGAAATGTATGGAAATGTATAAAACTAAAAAAAATCCTTTTAAACATAAATTTCATCAAAATATGGAAAATATAAATCAAAATAATTCCATTTACTTACTCACATGGATATTCTACTTGTGGAATAATCACATGCAATATTAATAACCACTTTCATAATGATGGAAAGGATAATGCCAGACTTCATAACCACATAGTCAAGGCCTTGTACCAAGAATACAAATAAGATTGTAACATCCCTAGTAAATGAAGAATAAGACATATTTCATATTTATTAATATTTTTGAATTAAATATTAATTTTTATTTAATGGGGTTTCTATGTTCGATAGTGTACCTGATACGCAACAGCGGGTTTCTTTTGAATCTTATGTTGCACACTAATAATATACTTTTATGATTTTAAATTGTAGTAAACTCCTAGCCATTGTATTGTTGGGAATGAATGAAACTAACTACAATATGATTATACATTATTGTTAAATGTATTTATTTTATCCAATAAAAAGTTAGAGGCTTAAAATATGATTGAATCTAATTTTAAGCATAATTTACATTAAAAAGCTGATTAAACACCTTTTAATGGGGTACCCTCTTTAAATATAGTTTTGGTCACTTTAATACATTCTAATTGACCAAATATAATCCATATTTATAATAGGGACATAAAATTTTACTTTGGGTACTTTTTTGGTATTTTTCTGATAAAGTTCATTTTTTTATGAATAGTGAAAAATACTTTATTTTAATTCAAAAGATCATTTTAATATAATTTATTTGTATGGTTAGATTATCTTTTTATTTTATTTTAAAGTGAAATTGAAATATATTTTTACCATTTAATCCAATTTTAATCATTGGAATTAAATTAAATTTGAAATTGGACATAAAAAAATATCAATCATTCGATAGTTATTGTTTCTTAAAAACACGTTATTTGTTTTGATAACGGGAATTAATTTTAAAATTAATTAATTCCACTTCTATGTTTTGAATATGGAAAAATAAAAATCATTTTTGAATTCGGAATATCAAATTTATCTTAGTCTGAATTTTTGGTATTTTTCTGAAAAATATCAACTTTTGATGAATAGTGACACCACTTAGTGGTTGTTAAAAAAACTATCATTTTCATTTAAATGAAATTTTACCACTTATGTGAATTTAATTTCAAAAATCCGACATACATGGTTTTTATCAATAAGTTAAATGTGGTTCATTAAGATGAAAATAATTTTTGGTGAATAGTAACTTTTGACTTTTATTTACTGCGGTTAAAGGTAAATAGGGTAATTCAAGGTTAAAATAATATTATAATAATTACAAATTACCTTAAAACTTTTCCAAACCTTATTTTTTGAGTCATTTATGACCATGAGCATCTTTGGGTCGTTTTTTGGGACCCCTTTGAAGCACATGGGAGTGATAATGACAATTTAGATTAAATAACTTAATGTAAGGGCAAAAATGACAAAAGAAAATATCTTTTATAAAATATCTTTTTTAGAAGGTGTAATATAAATTATCATTTAGACTATAAATATTCATTGGAAATAAAAAAATATTTCCTATATCATGGTATTTTTGTTATAATTTTTAGACAACAAATATATTAAATTATTTATGACACAATAATGATGTAGTTTTTACCTCATTAATAAATGATTTAAAAAAATAAGATTATAATGATTAAAATATTATCCAAAACATGTCCAATTCTGATTGGATGATTTTATTTCGACCATGAGTCATCTTATCTTTGACTATAATGATTTTTGGTGCATTTTAAACCGAATATCATTATATTATAAAATAATATTTTCACACTTTCTTAAAGAGCCCCTCCTCTCCCGTATAAAATGATGCCACTTCTAACCAATTCCTCACACCACTAAAGCCATTTAGATCATCCAAACTCGGCCCAATTAATCTCCCTACATCTCTCTGCTCCTCTTAGAAGCCTAAAATTAAGCAGAAGGCTCTTCAAGAAGTCCTTTTGATTCAAACCAAAGGAAGTTACCCAAATTAAAGGCAACGGTTTCTCTTAAATTGTTTTCTTTGATTTTTCTTCTCCAACCCCTAAACTCTTTTTTATTCCTTTATTTTTTAACAACACTAGTATCCTAAATATACTGGTAAGTTTTTATGAGAAGGATTATCACTACACTTACACACACCTCCATCTAATGGATAAAGAACATAATATTTATGTGGATGGAAAACTAAGGCCTCACAAAACGATGATTGTTCAATTACATCTTACCGCCTCTCATGGTGGCCATTATGATGGCATAGTAATTATATATGATATATATTATGTTTATGATTTCTTTATGCTTCTGTACATCCCAATTTTATAACACACTTTTAGGGTTTCCATAGTGGGTAAATACGATAATCTCATTTGAGGAAGTGCAGACTACCACCCTCTTAAAGTGATTTGATTCGTTAATGCCTTATATAGGATGTATAAAGGTTGAATTTAATGATATTATATATGATATTTACTGGAATTAGTATATACCTATGTAAAATTGTGTTTTATTTCCATTAAAATAAGAAATAGAAATGAAAGTAGCATTCATGCGTACGTACTGCTTACCATCTCCATGAAAGGTGCATTTCATTTCTTACCTCTAAATGTTATTCATCATTATAAAAACATGTATATACTGGATATATATGATATATATGATATCCAAATCATGAATATCATTCTGGATATAATGAACCTTTGACCACATGGGAAACTTGTAAATATAAGGTGTTCATTTTTACTCAAGTACAAAATATCGACAAAATGAACGTTATTAACATAAATGATTGAATAATGTTTATAACATGGTAATAAGTGATATAAAAGGAATAATAACCTTGAAAAATTTCTTAAGCAAGTAGAAATTTACTTTAGTTAATTATTCAGGAGATTAAAGAACGATCGAGTCAAGTTGGACACGATGTATGGGACATCGTCTCAATCTCCTTTCATTGAGGAATTTTTAGTTCTATACACAAATTTATTTTATATGGTGTATAAACCCCTTTGACTTTTAATTTTATTCAAAGGGAATATTTTTATTCAAATCGTTTTACTAAACGAAAAAACAGAATGTTTTTTATCATAAGCGGTGACAACGACCTTTCCGCCTCCGTGGGTATTATTTGATCTTTGGCTTCCTTAACAAGCCGGAATGTTTTTAAAAGGAATAATAAATAACATATACTCTTTTTATGTATTTTGGTTTTGAAAATTATTTTGAGAATGGATTTATTATTTCACTATCATTAAATGATATTTTATTATTGCATTGTGGAATTGTTATCTTTCCTTTCTGCTTATGTTATGTGTTATGATCATGTTATGGTTCTTGGGCATTATTTTATGTATACAGGTGGTTCGGTGATAAACCTAGGGTAGGTGAGCCTGAGATAGCTCTCCAATGAATTGGGTAATGTGACGGAGGTAAATGTGAATGTTTCTCCTATGATATTTAGGGAATATACTGTGATGGGTATTCCAAAGTAACTCCCTATGTAGCTGTGATAGCTACAATGTATGTATGACATGGATGCCACAAGTTACCTTTATGATTTATGATTTCTATGTGTTATTCATAACTCTTATGTTATCATGAGGTAACTAAAAGAGTTCATGTTTTGTATGAATTTATGAAAAACTATTTTCATTCTTTGTTTTATAACCCTTACTGAGATTTTTATGATCATCCCATGTTTTAAAATGTTTTCACAGGACTTAAAGATGAATAAGGTCAAGGATGGGATCAAGGAAAAGTCATGCTGTCTAAAACATGGAACTAGACATGAATTTTTTTCATGAGTTTTTTATTTTATGAAAAAAATGGAAACTATGTAGATATGCCTACCTTGTAATATTTTGAAATGTAATAGTTATGTTCTAATTCTATAAAACTCTAAACCTGAAAATATCTTCAATGTGAATTATTCATTTAATTGAATATTATGTAATGTTTAAGGTCGGGTCCTTATAGTTGGTATCAGAGGTTGGTTTAGATTACGTTAGGAGTTAGGGTATTGTTAAATTAATATCTATAAAGTAATTTATGTTAATATTGATATCATATAGCATTTAAATATTACCATGTTGCTTCACCTAAGATATTTCTATGATTAGAATGGTTTTCCATAGAGGAAATAGGGCAGCTACGTTGGGACGACATTAGGAGGAAGAAAACCATCCAAATCAGCAACCTGGGATGGTCGGAATTGGAACTGAACAGTTTGTTGCAGCGATGGAACAGTTGACTCAGGCTATAAATGGTGGTGGTATCCATGTACGAGATCAGCCAGATCAACCACAGAGGAACATGTTAGTAGTGGATCATTTCATGAGGCAACATCCCCCATCATTCAGAGGATCATCGAACCCTATGCTAGCTGAAGGGTGGATTAAAGCATTGGAGAAGATTTTTGATGTCATGGGTTGTTCAGAACATCAAAAGGTTTGTCATGTTGCTTACTGTTTTGAAGGTGAAACAGATCAGTGGTGGTCAATGGTGAAAAATATCAGGGATAGTGAGGAGATTTATGCTCCCTATTGGGATGAATTCAAAGGTATGTTTCATGAGAAATATTTTCCCAAGGTGGTTCATCTTAGGATGGAAAAAAAATTCCTAGAATTGAAGAAGTAGGATGACTTAGTGGCTGCTTATGAAGAAAAATTCACTCGACTAGAAAGGTATGCTCCAAATTTCATACGAGATATTGATAGTAAAATCAACCATTTTTACTCAGGATTAAATCCAAATTATCGAAGGGATTTAGCTTCTTGTGAGTTCAAAAGTTATGAAAAACTTGTTCGTTGTCTTGAGAAGGGCGAAATCGAGTTTTCCAATGATCAGGTATTCTTTGACATAAAACAGAATAAGAGGTCGAGGTGGCCGACGAAGGGGAAGAACTCTTCAAAAAAAGTCTGATGGTAAGAAACTTATGTTTACAGTTTGTGAAAATTCTGGTAAAAAGCATGATGTGAAATGTCTTTTGAATTCTGGTAAGTGCTACCGATATGTTAAAATGGGACATAAGTCTCGTAATTGCACTGAAAAAGATCAGGGTAATGGTAAGAAAAAATCTTATTTATAGTCAATAAAATATTTTAAGTGCAATGAAATGGGTCATTATGCAAATGAGTGTCCAACAATGAACTCAACCGAAGGAAAGCATCCATACTACAAGTAGAAAGGGGTTGTGAAATCCTTTGCAACTAGTTCATCATATATTGGGCCATAAAGTGAAGTTGTATCAGGTACACTATTTCATTGTTCAGATTTTGCCAATGTTTTGTTTGATTCGGGGTCTACACACTCTTTCATTTCTATGAAGTTTTCTAGAAAATTGGGAATTCCAACTCAAGATATGAATACAGAACATACGATGAAAACACATGGAGGAAATGTTGAGACAAAAAGAAAACATAAGAACATTCCTGTACTTATGTGTGGAAAGAATCTACCTGAAAACCTTATTGTTTTTCCTCTAGTAGAGTTTGATGTTATTTTGGCCATGGATTGGATTTCTGTTTATTGTGCTAAGATTGATTACAGAGCTAAAGAAGTTTATTTTCAGAATGATTTTCCATTTGTATTCAAAAATGAACCCTTGATGTTGATAACATATCAGGAAGCTGGGAAAATAGTAAAATATGGAAATGATTGTTACCTTGCACATATTGTTGAAAACAAAGAAACTGTTCAGATTAATGATGTGCCATTGGTAAACGAGTACCTTGATGTTTTTCTTGAGAATTTGCCTGGTATTATACCTAATTGGGAAGTTGAATTTACTGTTGACTTAGTTTTTGATGCTAAGGAAATTTCAAAACCCCCTTATCGAATGGCTCAAATTGATCTTTTAGAGTTAAAGAAGCAATTGCATGAGTTATTAGATAATGGTTTCATTCGACCTAGCACGTCACAATGCGGTGCTCCTGTCTTGTTTGTTAAAAAGAAAGATGGTTCAATGAGACTTTGCATTGATTATAGATAATTGAATAACATCACTATTAAGAATAAGTATCCTTTTCCTCATATCGATTATTTGTTTGATCAGCTCCAGGGAGCTCAGTATTTTTCGAATATTGACTTGAGGTCGGGGTACCATCAGTTGAAAGTAAAGTAAGCATACATTCCAATGTTAGGGTTCCATACTAGATATGTCCATTATGAATTTTTAGTTATGTCTTTTGGGTTAACCAATGCACCTACTGTATTCATGGATCTTATGAATATAATTTTCCAAGTGTTCATGGATATGTTTTTGGTTGTGTTCATTGATGATATTTTGGTTTATTCCAAAATTAAAGAGGAACAAGAAAGTCATTTAAGGGTTTTCTTACAAACCATAAAAGAAAAGAAACTATTTGGTAAATCTAGCGAGTGTGAGTTTTGGTTACAACAAATTTATTTCCTTGGTCACATTGTTTCAAAAAATGGAATAACTGTTGATCCTGCTAAAATTAAAGTTGTTGAAGAATGTCCAAGACCAACAAATATAACTGAGATCCATAGTTTTCTCGGGTTGTATGGTTATTACCGGTGGTATGTTGAACATTTTGCACGGTTATCTAGTCCAATGACTTTGTTAAATCGAAAAGGTGTTATGTTCATCAAGACAAATGAATTTTATGATTGTTTTCAGGAATTGAAAAGAATATTGGTGAATGCTCCAGTTTTGGCACATCCATCCAGAAATGCTGAGTTTATTATCTGCAGTGATTCTTCCTTGGAAGGACTGGGTTGTGTCCTAATGAAAAATGATCAGGTAACTTCTTATTCTTCACATCAGTTGAAACCACATGAGTTAAAATAACCTACACATGATTTAGAATTAGCTGCTATTGTTTTTGCTTTAAAATTTTGATGCATCATTTTTATGGAGTCAAGTGTGAAATATATACTGACCACAAAAGTATAAAGTATATATTTACTTAGAATGAATTGAACATGAGACAGAGGAGATGGTTGGAATTAATCAATGATTATGATTTCATGATCCTTCACCATCCGAGAAAAGAAAATAAAGAGGATGATGCTTTGAGTCAAAAAATTAATAATTCATTATCTATGTTACGTTTGGAATGAGATCCTTTGGTTTTTAATTTGATGAACTTTGGCATAGAAGTTGTTGTTGTAGGAAATTATTCTGATTTGTTATAGGTGTCTGTGAGATCATCTCTATCAGATAGAATTAAGCAAGAACAGAAGCA
Organism: Viscum album; assembly: GCA_963277665.1. Lineage (NCBI taxonomy): Eukaryota > Viridiplantae > Streptophyta > Magnoliopsida > Santalales > Viscaceae > Viscum > Viscum album. Next base: position 561,881,295 of record OY728138.1, read on the forward strand.
AGACAGTGAGTTACAGGAAAAGGTAGTGTTGGTTCAGAGGGGTAAATTGCCTGATTTTAACATTGATAATGATTGTGTTTTGAGGTTTGGAAAGATATTATGTGTTCCTTGTGATTCACAGTTGAGGAATGAGTTGTTATGTGAAGCTCATAGTTCTCCGTTTTCAGTTCATCCAGAAAGTACTAAAATGTACAGAGATCTTTGGGGGTATTACTGGTGGGATGGAATGAAAAGAGATATTATTGATTTTACTGTGAAGTGTATGACTTGTCAGCAGGTTAATGAAGAGTGATAGTTACAGAAAAGAATGCTTTACACATTACCGGTGCCATAGTGGAAATGGGAAAATGTATCCATGGACTTTGTTGTGGGATTACCAAAGAAATCTTGAGGTAACAACGAAATTTGGGTTATAGTTGACCGAAGGACTAAATCTGCTCATTTCCTTCCTATTAGAGATACTTTGCCTCTAGATAAACTTGCTCGGTAGTATGTTAAAGAGATAGTCAGGTTACATGGAGTTCCCCTCTCCATTGTATATGATCGTGATCCCAGGTTCACTTATAATGTTTGGAAATGCCTTCAGAATACATTGTATACTGAATTAAATTTTTGTACAGCTTTTCATCCTCAATCAGATGGGCAGTCAGAATGAAAAATTTAGACCATGGAAGATATGTTACGTGCATGCTCGATGGATTACCAGGGAATTTGGGACCGACATATTTTTTTGGTTGAATTTTCTTATAATAACATCTTTCATTCCAGTATATAGATTACCCCATTTGAGGCCTTATATGGAAAGCATTGTCGAACTCCAGCTTTTTGGGGTAAAGTAGGTGAATGGAAGCTGATGGGACCAGAATTAGTAGAAGAGATGGTAGAGAAAGTTCAGTTGATTCAGAAGCAGATGAGAAGAGCACAAAGGGGATAGAAAAGTTATGCAGATAACTGGAGGAAAGATCTTTCCTTTGAGGTAGGTGATCATGACTTTCTCAAAGCTTCTCCACGGAAAAGTGTGATGCGTTATAGTAAGAAGGGAAAGTTGAGTCTGAGGTTCATTGGACCTTATGAAATTCTGGAGAAAGTTGGATCTGTTGCATATAGAGTGTATTTACCTCCATGTTTATCCCAGGTACACAATGTTTTTCATGTTTTGATGTTGAGAAAGTATATTCCAGATCCATCTCATGTTTTGAGACAAGAGGTAGTTCAGTTGGAAGGGAATCTCTCTTATGAAGAACAACCAGTCCAGATTCTTGACCATAGAGAGTAGTTGTTTAAGAATAAGGTAATTCACCAGGTAAAGGTTTTTTGGAAAAACCATATGGTTGAAGAGGCAACATGGGAATCTGGAAATGCTATGAGGGACAAATACCCCCAATTATTTTGATAAGTTAATAAAAATTGCGAGGACACAATTCCCAAAAGGGGGGAAGGATGTAACATCCCATGTAAATGAAGAATAAGACATATTTCATATTTATTAATATTTGTGAATTAAATATTAATTTTACTTTAAAGGGGTTTCTATGTTCGATAGCGTACCTGATACGAAACAACGAGTTTCTTTGGAATCTTACATTGCACACTAATACTATAATATTATTATTTTAAATTGTTGTTAAATCATAGCCATTTTATTGGCGGGAATGAATGAAACTAACTACAATATGATTATACATTATTGTTAAATCTATTTACATTTAACTAATAAAATATTAGAGGCTTATTATATGAATGAATATAATTTTAAGCATAATTTACATTAAAAGGCCGATTTACCTTCTTTTAATGGAGAGGCCTTTTTAAATTTGATTTGGTCACTTTAATACATTATAATTAACCAAATATAATCCTTCTTTATAATGGGAACATCAAATTTTACTTTGGGTAATTTTATGGTATTTTTCTTATAATGTTCATTTTTTATGAATAATGAAAAATACTTTATTTTAATTCAAAAGTGACTTTTAATTTAATTTATATATATAGTTATATTATCTTTTTAGTTGGTTTCAAAGTTAAATTTAAATATATTTTTACCATTTAATCCAATGTTGGTCATTGAAATTAATTTCACTTTGAAATAGGACATAAAAAAGTATCAATCTTTTGATAGTTATTGTTTCTTAAAAACACGCTATTTGTTTTGATAACGGGAATTAATTTTAAAATTAATTAATTCCACTTATATGTTTCGAATTTGGAAAAATAGACATCATTTTTAAAATCAGAATATCAAATATAGCTTAGGCTGAATTTTTGGTATTTTTCTGAAAAACATTAATTTTTGATGAATAGTGACACCACTTAGTGGTAGTTAAAAGAACAAACTTTTTCATTTAAAGAAAATTTTACCACATCTTTGAATTGAATTTCGAAAATCCTACACACATGGTTGTTATAAATAAGTAAAATTTGGTTCATTAAGATGAAAATAATTTTTGGTGAATAGTAACTTTTGACTTTTATTTGTCGCGGTTAAAGGTAAATAGGGTAATTCAATGTTAAAAGAATATTATAATAATTACAAATTACCTTAACACTTGTTCAAACCATATTGGTTGAGTCATTTACGACCATGAGCATCTTTGGGTCGATTTTTAGTCCCCTTTGATCTACTTGGGAGTGATAATGACAATTTAGATTAATTAACTTAAAGTAAAGCCAAAAATGACAAAAGAAAATATCTTTTAGTAAATTAATTTTTAGAAGGGGTTATATAAATTATCATTTAGACTATAAATATTAATTGGAAATCTAAAAATATTTCCTATGTCATGGTATTTTTGTTTTAATTTTTAGACAAAAAATATATTAAATTATTTATGACACAATAATGATGCAGTATCTACATCATTAATAAAATATTTAAATAAATAAGATTATAATGATTAACATATTATCCAAAAAATTTCCAATTCTGATTGGATGACTTTATTTCAACCATGAGTAATCTCATATTTGACAATAATGATTTTTGGACCATTAGAAACGGAATATCATTATGTTATAAAATAATATTTTCACACTTTCCAAAGGACCCCATCCTCTCCCTTATAAAAGGAGACTACTTCTATCCAATTCCTCACACCTCGCAAGCCATTTGGCTTATCCAAAGTCTTCCAAATTAAGCTCCCTACATCTCACTACTCCTCTTGGAAGCATTAACTTAGGCAGAATGCACTTCAAGAAGTCCTTTTTGTTCAAACCAAAGGAAGTTAACCAAATTAAAGGTAACAATTTCTCTTAAATTGTTTACTTTTATTTTACTTCCCCAACCCCTAAACTCTTTTTTATTCCTTTATTTTTTTTTACAAACCAGTATCCTCAATATAATATTATGTTGTTATGAGAATTATTCTAACTACACTTACACACACCTATATCTAATGGATGAAGAACATAATGTTTCTATGGATGGAAAACTAAGGCCTCACGAAATGATGATTGTTCAATTACATATTACTGCCTCTCATGGTGGCCATTATGATGGAACTGTATTTATATATGATATATATTATGTTTATTATTTCCTTGTTCTTATGTACTTCCCAATTTTATAACACACATTTATGGTTTCCATAGTAGGTAAATACGATAATCTCATTTGAGGAAGTGCGGACTACTGCCCCCTCTAAGTGATTTGATTCGGTAATGCCTTATGCCAGATGTATGAAGGATGTAGTTAATGATATTATATATGATATTATACTGGAATTATAATATAACAATGTATAATTATGTTTTATTTCCATTAAAATAATAAATAGAAATGAAAGTAGTGTTCATGCGTACGTACGGCTTACCGTCTCCATGAGCGGTGCAATTCATTTCTTACCTCTAAATGTTATGTACTATTATAAAAAAATGTATATACTGGATATATATGATATATATGATATCCAAATCATGAATATAATTCTGGATATAATGAACCTTTGACCACAAGGACCACTTGTAAATATAAGGTGTTCATTTTTACTCGAGTACCAAATATCAACAAAATGAACGCTATTAACTTAAATGATTGCATATTGTTTATAACATGTTAATAAGTGATATAAATGAAATAATAAACATGAAAAAGGTTCTTAAGCAAGTATAAATTAAATTTAGTTTATTATTCAGGATATTAAAGAATGATCGAGTCAAGTCGGACGTGAGGTAAGGGACTTCGTCTCAATCTTCTTTCATTGAGGCATTTTTATTATTATACACGAATTTATTTTATACGGTCTATACGGGTGGTTCGGTGATAAACCTAGGGCAGGTGATCCTGAGATAGCTCTCCAATGCATTGGGTAACGTGACAGAGGTAAATGTGAATGTTTCTCTTAAGATATTTAGGGAATATACTGTGATGGGTATTTCAAAGTAACTCCCTATGTAGCTGTGATAGCTACAATGTAAGTATGACATGGATGTCACAAGTTACCTTTATGATTTATGATTTCTATGTGTTATTCATAAATATAATGTTATCATGAGGTAAGTAAAATAGTTCATGTTTTGGATGTATTTATGAACAAATATTTTCATTCTTTTTTTTTACAACACTTACTGAGATTTTTATGCTCATCCCAAGTTTGGAAATGTTTTCATAGGACTTAATGATGAATTATGTCAAGGATGGGATCAAGGAAAAGTTATGAGGTCTAAAACATGGAACTAGACATGACTTTTTTTCGAGAGTTTTTATTTTATGAAAAAATGAAACTATGTAAATATGTCTACATTGTAATATTTTGAGATGTAATACTTATGTCCTAATTCTCTAAAAATATAAAACTGAAAAGATCCTCAATGTGAATTATTCATTTATGTCAATATTATGTAATGTTTAAGGCTGGCTCCTTATAAAGATTTTTTCATGGCCTTGTTCCAAGACACTAGTTTGTCTCATTAGACATACCAATGCATCGAGGAGCTATAGTGGGCTCCACCCATCACTTACTAAGTCCATTTAATTCTTCATATGAAAAGATTTTAACATAACATAATCATTCATATTAAAATAGAATATGAAATGTCAATACATTATCCATAAACAATGAATAGTATAAAACTAACACTTCCACAATCAAGCATATGAAACAAACATGAATACCAAATAAGAGAATTGTATCATAATAAATCAACTTCAAACATGATTAAAATCCATTAAAGGATGTTTCCATTGATGAAATAAAAACTGTTTGAGAGAAATATATCATTATTATTTTTTGAAATAATTTAATGTTATATAATTATAAAAGAAAAAATATATTTTGAAAATATTTTTATAAGTTTGTAAGGGAATATTTGACGATGTTATAACGGCAGAATATAGCTGCACCCGCCTTATACATTAAAAAACATTCTTACCTTAACTTTGTTGAAAATGTCATAAAGCAACATGTTTGGAAGACAACAAAAAGATTCTTTTCAAAAATTATAAGTTAATATAAGGTAATAAATGACTTTAACCCATAGTATAATAAGTAGTAATTTTTTTTGTAATATATTTTTAGTAAAACACAAATGTGGATGATAAAGAGGTCCATGTAGATAATTACATATAAACAACCTTAAATAATGAAGAGGTTGAAGAATTAACCCTTAACTTGTACTTTTCCTTGTTTAAGGGTATGTTAACCTCATTTATAATGGTGAAATCATTTTAATTAAATCATATAAGAATTGTATACATCTATATGATATCATATATGATCTTTTAATATTTCTTTGTTAATAATATTTTAGTATTATCGTTGTTTCGGGTGTTAACTGATTCGTTTTCCTATATTTTCTTTTTTATGTAAGTAATATTTATTATGGATATGTTATATATTATTAATATTCACAATTATATAATGTCGTTAAACATTATTTTTAATCATCTAATGAAAATTCTTCTTGAATGGATACGATGGGGAATGAATCTCATCGTGTTCATGGAGACAGTAATCTGTACGGACGCGCGAGCGACAATATCATTATTTTGATAATAAAATAATATATAATTGGATCATATATCATATATAAAGGATAATTATCATGTTATATTTATTATTTAATCATTTATACATCATTATTAAACCCATTCAAATAATAATGTATTGAGTAACAACTTCACCACGACGTGGAGACTGTAAGTCCTACGTACACATGTATGGTGACATGTCATTCAAAGGATGGATAGAATATTGAATATAGTTGTACCATATTTATAATAACATCATAGAATATATAAGATTCTATATTTATTATTTTATAAAGGAAACAACAAGGAATGAATAAGTGGAAGAATAAAAAACATGAAAGAGGTGGTGAGATATTTACCTCTTCATTGGGATCTTCCTTTTGATTTGATCAAAGGGGCTCATTAGGTTGCCTTTAAGACCAAAGGAAGGCCTATACGATGAATGGAGGATAGTTGAAAATGTATTTGTTCAGGTTTTGTCCTAGAAAAATTTCATTGAAGGTGTGAATTATAGAGAAGTGGATGTTCCCTTTTATATGAGGGGTGAGGGGCATCTTAGGAAAAGCTCGTAATGTTATTTTATTGTAAAATAATTTTCGGTTTCTAATGGAACCAAAATGAATTATTTATATGCTAAGGTGGTTATGGGTCTATAACCTCTCAAATAATAGATTTTAGATAGGTTTGGGTCACTATATTAACTTTATCATTTAGATTTAACTCTTAGTTAAATAGTTAGAAATTTATCATGTCTCTTTGTATTTGTATATTATATGGTTAATAAACTTACTATAAACATCAAATTGAACCCCAAGTGGTTCATTAATGATAAAAATATCATTATATAATGATTTTTTCATAACCATATATTTTTAGGATTATAATATCAACCAATAATATTGTATTTTTTTTTAAAAACTCATTTATTTCAATTTTGACATTATTTAATAATTGATTTTTTTTAAGTCATAAAAAAATTATTACTTCAAAATAAATACATTTAATCAACCATAAAATTTCATATTAACCTATAAATTAGTTTAATTCAATAAAATTATCAAATTGTATTTATTTGGATATTTATAATAAAAATTATTTTAATCTTTCATTAATATGGTAATTACGGCATCACCATTCTGTCATAAATAAATTTAATTATTTAATGTCTATAAATTATAAATAAAATACCATTATCTATAAAATCTTTTTATATTTCTGATGAGTATTTATTTTCTTATTTATATTGTGTTTACCCCAATATTAAAAATGTTTTAGTAATGAAAACATGAATTTAACACTTTTAACTCTTCTTTGAATCAAATAATAATAAATGTCCTAATATAATCCAAGTGGACCAAAGAGGTTCATATTTTATTCCAAATGATGTTTTGGTATAATTATACTTATCCAATAGAATTAGGTCATATGTTAGGGTAATAATAATATCATTTTTACCATTAACTACCCAATTTACTTTTAACCGTGGTAAATAAAAGTAAAAAAGTTACTAATCACCAAAAACTATTTTCATATTATTGAACCACATTTCACATACTAATTTTACTTTGTATCATGGATTTTTGAAATTCAACTCCCAGAAGTGGTAAAATTATTTTTTATGTAATTTTGGAAATGCACCAAGAAGATGGGTAAAAGACGATAAAAAGTTCAATAAAAATCATATATATCTAAAATTATTATAAACTGACTCCAATGAATTACATTGAACTTATATAGGTATTATGTATCTATATTGACCAAAAATAAATATAAAATAAATATATAATTATGTAAATAAAAATTTGGTTTTAAACTATAACGTAGTGTTTTCACTATTCATCAAAAATTGAAAGTTTACAGAAAAATACCAAAAATTCACCCTAAGATAGTTTTGATATTCCAAATACAAAAATGTATTCCATTTTGAAAGATAAAATTTATAAAATTTTAAAAGGTTTGTATTATTATTCATAACGGCTAGTTTGATTGGTTTTGGTGTGTTAGTACTCAAAGTTGCCTACAACACATGCTATTGTATTAATCAAAGAGAAGCATACAGTGGAAGCTCCAGGTGTTAATTTTTTTAAAATTTGTTATCAAGTGTTAAGGGAATATTTATCTAAAATATTGTTTTCAATGTTTTTAATTTTTATTCTTCTAAATCATTTTAATTGTTGTCCATGTTTTAAAAAAAATTAAAAGATTATTTCTAAGGACATGAATGTTTTAAAATTTTAATTTCATTAAAAATATTTTTAGTGTTATGGGACACTATGATTCAAAAATAATGTGTATAAATGCTTTAAATTTGTTTTTTAAAATTGATTATTTTTTAACATATGCGGCCACAATGAATTCTCCACCACCACAAACATTATTTGATATTTCTGTTCATACACAATCAGTAACGCTTTTAAATGAAAAATAAATACCATATATCTTTTTCATGTCTTTTTGTATTGAAATTTTTTTTATAATGGATCTATTATATCAATTTCTTGAAATTATATCTTATGATTTCAGAGTGGAAATGTTATTTTTTAACTATTCAATTTTAAGAGTTATAATTGTGTTATTGTTCTTGGGAATTGTTTATATATATGTGTGGTTCTATAATAAATTGAGGTCGGGTGAGCTCATGATAGCTCTCCAATGCATTAGTTAATGTGACAGAGGTAAATGATAATGTTTCACCCATGATATTTAGGGAATATAATGTGATGGGTATTCCAAATGTAACCATGAAGGTTACACTCTATGTAGTTGTGAAAGATAAAATGTAAGTATGATATGGATGTTTCAAATTACCTTTAAGATTGATGATTTAAATATTTTAATCAGGTATCTTATGATTTCATAAGGTTTGTTAATGATTTTATGTTTCATGGGAGAAATGTAGGATTTTGTGAAAATGAATTCATGAGTTTTTACTATTCGAGGACTAATAGAATTATTCCTTATTTAATATTTCTTTATGATATTTTTGTTCTTATCCCACGTTTTTTGAAATTTTTTCCATAGGGTATAAGTATGGGTAAGAGATATTATGAATTCAATTATAATTTCTCAAGAAAAAGAAATCATGATTCCTTTAAAGGGTTTCATTTGGTGGAAAAATTGGATACTATGTCTAACGATCCACGTGTATTGTACGGGAATATTATGTAATTGTTATGGTCTAATTATCTAAAACTATAAACTTGAAAAGATCATCAATGTGATGTAAGGTCAAATTATTGACTTACCATAAGATTATGTAATGTTTAAGGTCAGGGCCTTATATTTTGAATTGTATGATGGTTTAGACAACTTTGGAGATTGGGGTGTTTTATACAGATTTCGAGATATAATCAAGGGTTTGCAATTTTAATTATGATAATAAGTTCAATGTCATATAAACCCATTTTGAGGATTATGTTATGAAATATCAAGGTAATTAATGATATTTTTAGAGACATTTATTTTTGAGGTAGTAATGGGTTAGTACATTTGGGGAAGAAATATGAAAGGTATAGAATAACCTTTGATGATTAAACATGTTGTAGTTATTATTTAGGTTTTATCTCATTATTTTAGTGTCATAAAAATTATATAGTGTGTGAAAAAGGAAAAAATGCAAACCATGTGACAAACAATCACGTCAGAAAAAGTTGTAGGAATCAAACCCACAACCAGAGTGTGATCGACCTTTATCGCCTACCAATGGTCTATGTGAAGTGGCTGGTCAGTATGTATTTTCTATTTAGTTAAATGAGTTTATGGAGTAAAAAAAGGTGATTTTGGGATCTTACATTTTATTAAATCGATATCCTTGGTATCAGAAAATGATTTAGGGATTATGTGATAAATGTTATTTTTGAATACATTCACTTTTTTGAAGACATTTATAGTAATTTTAAATAGAATAACATGGAATTTTATTTTTAGGAATAAATGTTGAATTATTTTTTGAGTTATCTATTATTTAATTATGTTTCTATGGAGATTTGGGTTATATATTGTAATGATTAACCTGTATCAGTGAATATGTTATTCTGGGAATTAATTTTTTGTACGATCCATTGAGAGTGGTATATTTTATTTAGAGATAAATGTTAAAATTTATCATAAAATAATATGCTATCAAATATTTTTAAATTTTGGATTTAAAACATAGTTTGGATTTTTTTTATTATATGGAAAATTATTTTTTGAATGGTCTATGATGGACTTTGGGTATTACTGTTTAATTTTGAATATTAAAAGTAGTTTTTTGTAAATGATTATTTTTTTGGGGGATTATCTGATCTTGTACTAACCATTTTGGTTTTGATTATAGTTTCAAGATTAGTTGGATAGATAGTTAATATTGGGTTGATTATGTGATTCTCTGGAATATTATTCTAGTGTTTCATGTGTGGCTACTTCATTTTGAATAATCATTGTCTAAATAAAAGATGAGTTTGCGGTAGAAATTTTTTAAAGGATGAAACTCTTCATGACATGTATGCATGTTTCCTTATGTTCTTAATCACAAATGTAAATAAATTCCTCAAATTTATAAAAGGAATTTAAAATAAAAATGTTTTTTCTACTTTTTCTACTGGAAAATCAATGACCATTTAACCCATCCCATGTTTTTGGTTTTTTTATTGTTAATTTTTACTGATCATGTTTTCTATCACTCTCCTTCAGAATAAGATTGTTATGTTTTCATCCATATTCATGTTTTCCTACATGTAATCCTAGTAATTCTAATATCGGGTAACCATTTAACTTCTCTTTTATTTGTTTAATGTTGTATTATTATTAACACTTTTCCTGATTTTCGTTTTTCAATGATGCAACAGAGCCAAATTATAAAATTGTGGTGACACAATTTCTAAAAGGGTGGAAGGATGTAACATCCCAAGTATTTAAAGAATAATACATTTTTATAACTATTAATTTTTATGATTAAGATATTCACATTAAAATAAAGGGGAGACTTTTTCTAAAATAATACTCAACATGCAACAATAGGTTTCTTCGAAATCTTATGTTATACACAATGTTGAGTTATACCAAAAAATAATACAATAATATTATAATTATTTTAAAATTTTATTATCACCTAATTTTTGTATGGATGTGAATGAATAAAAATAACTAAAATATGAATTCAAATATATGTTAAATGTTTTTACATTAATCTAATAAATTTTACAGGACTTAAATGAGAATGGATCCATTATTAAGAATTAAATACTCAGTTACTTTAAAAGGTAGTTTTACATCTTTTTGGGAAAACCCCTTTTAAATGATTTTTTTAAATACTATATGTTATATTTGAGAAAATAGACATCATATTTAGAAGATAGACATAAAATTTTATTTTGGTTACATATTGTTTATTTTATTGATTAAATTCTTGTTTAATGAATTGGAAAAAATAAAGTATTTCAATTCAAAACTGATTTTATATATAGATTATTTATAAAGATAGATTATCATTATAATTGGTTTTAAATTTTAATAGGGTTAATTTTTTTTATTTAATAAAATTATGGTCATTTTATGAAATTTCACTTTTAAATTAGATATAAACATGTGCCAATATTATGATGGTTTTTATATTTTAAAAACCTGCTTTCTGGTTTTGGAAACTAAAAGTAATTTTAAATTAATTACAAGAATTTATTTGATTGGAATTTTTAAAAATTAATTCCATATTTGGATTAATAAAGACCAAATTATTTAAAGAGTTCCCCTTTATTTTTGGAGTTTTAGAATAGTAACTTCAGTAATTATTTTTTATTTTCCAAGGTTAAAGAAAAAATCAAGTAAATAGAAGTAAAAAAAATATTATAATAATATATAACTACCCTAAAATGTGTTCTAATCCATTTTTTTGAGATATTATAGACTATTACCATCCTTTGGTCCAATTTAGGTCCCCATGGTGCCACTTGGTTTTGATAATGACTTTTTATAATATTTATTTTAAATAAAAGGGAAATATAATATAAAAATGTATCTTCTAACTAAGACAATTTAAATATGGTTTATATAAATTATATCTTCAACTATAAATATTCAATATAAAGATAAAAATATTTCATATATCATGATATTTTATTTTAAATTTTATTCATTTAATAAATAAATTTATTTATGACATAATGATGATGCAATGATTACCTTATTAAAGAAATATTCAAATAAATGATATAATAACAATTAAAATAAATGAATATTCAAAATTTTGATGACATAAAATGATTTTATAGGATATTATGACATATTATATTTTATTTTATGCTTTTGGTTCTAAGGGATAAATTTTTTATGTCTTTAACAAAAATCAATTTTAAAATAGTGTCAAAATTGACAAAAATATGTTTTTGAAACAAATAATTTTTTTTAAATGATATAATAGTTCAAAAAATCCAAGATTACTCCAACTAACATATATAAGGTAAATAATATCATTAATTTTCCACTCATGGTTATCTTGTAATTTTATAGTAACTATAGTAACCATATATTATGAAAATACTAAAAGGCATGGTAAGAGTTACTATTTTTATCTAAGGGTTAATGATAATAGATTAGGTTAATTTTCTTTATTAACTTTTATAAAACCTCTTATTTGAGATGATTTAGAACCATATAAATCTTATCCTATAAATATATTACATTTTAACTCTTAGAATTTGAAAATTAATTTATATTAAAAAAAATTTCAAGACATTCCTAAAGTGTCCTCTCCTCGCTCTTATAAAAGGTCATCACCTCTACCAACATATAAAAACCTATAAAACCCAGTTTTCTCAAAACAAACTTCTCAAATAATCTCTAAAAAACCTTATGTTATTTCAAAAATCCTTACCATGTGAAAAATATGACTCAAGGAAACCATTTGACTAAATTTAAAATGAGTTACTGATTTAGAGGTAACATCTTCTCTCAAACTCCATTCATTTAATTTTATTCTCCAACCACCTAACATCTAATTATTATATTATTTTATAAAGTATACAGTATAATATACCCATATTTTTTATCTTATGGTTTTTACCTATACATATACACACCTCCATCAAATGGATATAGAACATACTATTTCTGTGTATGATGAACAATTGTCTCCTAAACCGATGTTTTTTCAATTTTCTCCTACAACATATCATGGAGTAAATTATGATGGAAATGTATTTATTAATTATTTATATTTTATTTATATTGTCTCTATAATTTTTTAATTTTAATTTACAACATACCTCTATGCTTTATATATTGTGTAAATATGATAATTTCATTTGGTAAAGTGTAGACTACCGCCCCCTTAAAGTGATATGAAACGTGCATACTATACATGGAATGTATAAATGAGGGTTTTATTAAACCTATGAGACATACATGAAATTTATATAATACTATTATTATAACATACTTTTATATCATTTCATTATTATTCTTTTAATATGATAATGAAATAAAAGTAGTGTTCATGGGTACGTAATGAATACCATCTCCATGAACAGTGCCTTTAATTTGATATCTTAAAATATTATGGATATTATAGATAAATATATACTAGATATATATGATATTTAAGTCATGAATATTATTCTATATAGGATGGAAATTTTACCACATGGACAATTTACATCAAAACAAGTTCATTTTCGACTCAAGTACCGAATATTGATAAATTGGCCGATATGAACATAAATATTATGTAATTTTGATGAAATGGTAATAAGTAACATAAAATGACCAATATAAATAAAAATAGTTTTTATGATAATTTAAATAAACCTATATATATTATTCTCGAATACAAACATTGAACAAGACATGTCGGATTCGAGGTAAGGGAACTTCTTGACAAAATTTCCATTCTTTGGGTTGATCTTTCAATTATGGATTAGGTTGTTCTATCATTATGTGAGAAATTAATTTTGATATATTATATATTATTTATAATTTATTTATGTGGATTTATAGTGAATACAATGAATTAATATATTTTATTAAGAAAATGATCTTTGTAAGATAATTTCTAAACTCAAGTTACACTCATTAGGTTTTAAAAATACTTCATTGACGATATTATGCCAAGATTATATGTAGAATCACTATTTATATATTTATATTGTAATTTACACTTCCCTTTGTGTGGATATACAATTACAACACATAATCAACCCATTGATACATGCTTATATATTTTATATGAACTTTTTAACGGAAATCATAACTCAATCTCCGTTCATTGATTTAAATAACCATGTCATGGGTTTTGTTTTTCCATGAATATGTGTGAATTAATTATGATATATTTACACATAATATCCATTTATATTTTGGGAATTTATATTTAACACACATAATTATGTCAATGATTTATCCTTAATCGAATGATATGATCTTTATAAGGGTATTTATCTCCATATCTTTTCATTGATTCATATATTGATATTTTCCACCTTTATTATCCATTAAAGGGTATATACGACACTTTTGACATGTTATATCATGAATTAATATATTTTGATGATATAAATAGTTTTTAATAATTTTATTCCTTATTGATTTTTATTCAATTGTTTCTCAAGGGGTAATAAAATCTTTAAATAAATCATTTTTTAGAATGTTTTAAATATTTATTCTTCAAAATCATTCTCAATAATGTACATGTATAAAAAAATTATGATTTATTTATATGTAGATGAATGTTTTAAATTTTTAATTTCTTTAAAAAAATGAAAAGCGGAATGGGACACATGGATTAAAAAATAACATTTTTAATTAATTTAAATTGTTTTTTTGAAAATGGATATTTTTTTAACGTATGTGGCCAGAATGAATTATCCATCCCCGCAACTATTATTTGACATTTAGCATTCCACTACAAGCAATAATGTTTTTAAATGAAAAATAAATACCATATACCATTTTCTTGTATTTTTTTATTTAAAATGGTTTTGATAATGGATTGATAGTATCAATATCTTGAAATATTATATAATGATTTCAATATGGAAATGTTATTTTTTCCTTCAAACATTTTTTACGAGTTATTATTTTGTTATGGTTCCTAGGAATTGACTATGTATAACGGTGATTCTATAATAAACTGATGGTGTTTGAGCTTGTGATAGCTTCCCAAAGCATTGGGTAAGGTGATGGAGGTAAATGATAAATTTAATCATAAGAGATTTAGGGAATATACTATGATGGGTATTCCAAACATAACCAGGAAGGTTACTCCCTATGTTGTGAATGCTACAATGTATGTTTGATATGAATTATGCATGTTAAATTTATTATTTATGTTTTCTATGGGATTATCCAGAATCTTATTCTTTTCATAAGGTTTGTTAAAGAGTTTATGTTTTATTGGAAAAAAGTATGATTTTGTGAAAAAAAAATTAGATATTTTAATATTCATGTCATGACCCACCTCCCCGAGACATTATCCTTATCATCTAGCGCCATGGGTCTCCTGTAATACCTTGGTTGTCTTCCCAGCACACCATAGGCTATTACTCACTAGAGTCTCTTATCAGACTAATGATTTTCCCCATAGGCCAACACTTGTTCTTTTAGTGTGTGTTTTTCTCACACACACATCCTGAGAAACTTTTCAGAAGGTCACCCATCCTGATTACTACTCCCGGCCAAGAATGCTTAATTGTGCAGTTCTAATCAGACAGTCTCCTAAAAAGATAGGAGAACCTTGTTAACATTGGTAGTAACATTTAGCCTTTTAAGTCTCACTTTTCCAGGGGTGTTACATTACCCACCCCTTTAAAGCACAACGCCCTCATTGTGGACCCCAAGCCTCAAACCCATGCAGTGCCTAAGCACTTCCGGCTAGATATTGGCTTTGATACCATTTGTCAAAACCCACCTCCCCAGGTCACGAACCTTATCATTTGACCCCATGGGGATCCTGTAATACCTTGGTTGCCTTCCCAGCACACCATATGCTATTACTCACTAGGTTTTCTTATCAGACTAATGACTATCCCCACATGTCAACACTTGTTCTTTCAGTGTGTTTGGTCCTCACTCACACACACCCTGAGAAACTTCCTAAAAGGTCACAAATCCGGGTTACTAATCCAGGACAAGAATGCTTAACTGTGGAGTTCTAATCATGACCCGTCCTTGGGGCCCGTGCCGTGACTACCCCAATCCCGCCTTCCATAGGCCAGGGGCTGGCGACTAGCACCAAATGCGTAAATCCCAATAACTGGGAAGGAATTGACATTATAAATCATAAACACATAAAACCAGAGTATAAGCGGAAGTAATACACTAAGTACAAAAGAAACTGGTGAAAAGTAAAAGGGGCAGAATACAAACCCAACTTATAAGTATAGCTAAAACTGAACTAAAGTACAATAGAAAAGACAAATGGCTGGAAGATAGAAACAGCTCCTAGATCATCCACCTCGGACCAACCTGAAGAGTAGATACATATAGCCTCCTCAACGCTCTCACCCGCCAACCTCCTCCGAGTACCATCTCATCGTGATGTCCAACTCCGGGTACTGACTCGTCATGAGGTCCACCTCTGGGTACCGTCCAGTCCTTGTACACTCGATCACGGTCAGCACTGTCCGTCGTCTACATCCAATACAACGAGGTGCGGGCATAGACCATGAAGGGGTGAGTATAACGATACACAGTAGGGACCTCGAGACCCTCAAGGTCTCACTAAATCCAACAAGGATAAACACAAAAAATGATATCAATAGATAATTCTTACATAGGTAAAAACTCATACTTATACCTAAGTTATCAAGTAACCCATATCAATCAAGAGGTAATTACAAAGGTATGGAATCAACGGATAACCACTACTCAGGTATATGACCATACATATACCTAAGTGTTCAAGTAACTCATATCAATCATGAGGTAAACACAATGGTCATTGAATCACCTCAAACCAGGATTTTCATTAATGATATCGAAACCACAACTGTTGAAGAGCTCCTCCTCTGATGAGTACAGTGATCATGTCACAACTCCGAGGGGTTTCTCACTAACCTTAGACTGCTAAGGTACTCCTCCAGTCAAGCACCGTGGGTTTACCACCCAAACACCATAGTGCTCCCCACCATGGGTATGTCACCTCACAAAGTAGTGCTCCCCCTCATAGCCAACAGAGGTACTCCTTCTGTCGAGTATAGCGGGTCTGCCACCCAAACACAGTATTACTCCCCGCTGGGCTATACAAGTCACTCCGACTCGAATCAGACAAGCAGTCATCAGGTCTCAGCCAGCTACAAGGTATCCGTAATCCGTACGCTCATCTCCAGGAGGGTCCGCTCCACGAGCTACTGCACAATACTTCCAAGTGTCACGTAAAATCACGTGGAAGTATCTCAAAGGAACGCCTCGTCATAGGGGTCTCAACGCAACAAATGGCGCGTCAATCGGACGTATGGACTGTGAGTTATTAGCATTTTCGTCCCGGGGGCCCGATTGGTTTCGTGTACGAACCAACCTGAACATATCTCAAATGTACCCCAAACACTCATAGGGTATACTCAAAGGAACTATTTCTCAATGTGATTACCAATGCCACTAACGGTTCGTCAAACGGACGTCCGGTCTGAGTGTTATTAGCTTTTCCATTTCTGGGGCCTGGTTGGATTTCAGGTACAATCCACCCTAGCCATACTACAACTGTTTCTAAACCTCATATAAATTATACCAAAAGATCCATCTCACCAAAAGGAATCCATCAATGTTGACGGCACTTCAATCCGACGTCTAGAGCTCAGGTTATAACCATTTCTGCTCCGAGGACCAGGTTGGTTTCGTGTTCGAACCAACCCGGCCATACAAAAACATCGCCTAAATCTTGAGTGTAATATACAAAAACGACCGTCTCAATCCAAGGATCCCTACGCAACTGACGGTGCGTCGATTGGAGGTTCTTATCCCAAGATATGGGCATTATAATGAACCTAGTCTGAAAATAGGGGGTCTGGGCCCGGTCCGACCTGGCCCAATACCCCGTCGGTCGGCCCGGCCCGGCTAGGCGCGGCCAGCCCAGCCTATGCGGCATGTGGCCCGGCTCGGATGCCGACCTCGGCTCGGTGCTGTCCCAGCGGAACACAAGGGGAATGAACGCTTGTTCGGGAAATGGCAGACCCTGTGGGGTCCGCCCTAGAAGCAGATCGGGGGGAAGAGGGGGTTACACCCGCCCCGGTTTCCAGGTAACAGCCGGTTTGAGCTGTCGCGGGACCCAGAGGTGGTCCTGACTCCTAATGTTTTCAACGGATGGTTGTCCGGCCGCCCCTACGTAGTCCACCACGGCCTAAGGCTACAGCTTGTCTCACAAGCGCGGCTCGACGGCACCGTGCCCCACCGTCGTGGCCCGCATCTAGCTGCGGCCTCCTTCGGGCTCACTGGCACAGCGCGACAGCTCCACGCACCCCCGTTGTGGCCCACTCCGGGTCGCGGCCTCCTTCGGCCTCACCGGCATGACACGATGGTGCCGCGCACCGCCTCCACGGCCCGCTCTGGCCGCGGTTCTCTTCGTCCCCACGCAGTGCAATGACACAGTGCCGCCTTCACCCCAACCATCAACAAAGAACAATAAGAAAAGGGGGGAGGAGAATCGGTCATGTTTGTGCGGTCCGATCTCCTCCTGTTATGATGATAATATTCGGCCAATTCCTGAACAATGAAGGACGATGATTAAAACATGAACAAATAAATAACCCCTACCTCATGACGTGACCACTCGACGGATCTGCAGAGAGGTAGCATCGTTCGTTGACGTCGGAAGGTGACGTCGTCATTTGCGAATTCCCCGCATGGTGTCTCATCCCTTGGTGGAGAACCGGGGAGCATTCTTCGTCGAGAATGATTGTCATTCTTCATCGGAGGAAGAAGTTCTTCAAAGCATTAGAGCTCTCTCCCAAAAGATGTTTCCATCACAAGTCCATCCAATTAAAATAAGCTTTCACCTTATTTTAATTGAACATTCCAAGCCATTCCAATTTTGAAATCAATTCCCCTTAATTAATGAAATGTTGATTTTTTTAATTAATTATGAGGTAATATGGAAAATTAATAAGGAAGTTGATGAGTTTCATTATTAAAGGTGGGAGTTTATGAGAGTTAAAAAGTGAGTTATGCGAATGTGAAAGGTTGGGGCTCGTGTTGGACCCACCTCACATTTATCCCCACATGGGTAGTTAGGTGCCACCCCAACTCCCTCATTTATGATAAAACACCTTAGACATAAAAATAAAATTTTTCCACAATTTTATACATTCCTCATTTAATCCACAATTTTTAACCTCTCCACCCGCACAAACGCAATTGCGGTAAAGGTCCCCTTAAGCAATTATCGTCATTGCGAGTTCATCAGTGCCCTCAAATTTCAATTCCGAGTACTGGTTCAAAATATAGAAAATCCCACTCGTTCTTTTATTGAACGTACTCGAGATAAACATTAGAAATTGATTCCATGCACACTGGGTCTTAGAATCAGGTGCCGTTAGAAACTACGCACTCGTAAAATTGCAAAGAAATTAAGAAAGAAAATTTTCCATGAAATTTTTGGATCTTTACATTACTCCCACCTCAGAGATTTATGTCCCCGTAAAGCTATAACACAAACTAGGGAAACTAAAGGAGGTATCGAGCATGCATCTAAGCCCCCCTCTCCCATGTGCTCTCCTAGAGGTTTCTATGCTTCCATCGAAGCGCACAAGAGGAATCGAACATTCCCGTAGGACCCTCCTCTGTCGATCCTCAACCTCTACTGGAACTCCATGAATGTCACCTCATCATCGATGTCCAGATCTTCGTGGATGATGATGATAGATATATCGTTCACACATCTCCTCAGCTGAGATATGGGGAAGACGTCATGCAACCGGTGTAACTAAGGTGGTAGAGACAGACGGTAAGCCACCTCGCCTACCCTGTTGAGGACCTGGAAAGGTCTGATGACCCTCGAAGATTACATTCCGCCTCGGCCAAATAACCTTAGACCTCATCAAGGTGAGACCCGTAAGATGACGTGGTCACTATCTTTGAAATCCAGTGGTCTCCGTCTCCTATCAGCATAGGAAATTAGTCTATTCTGTGTAGTCTTCATCCGCTCCTTCTCCATTGTAGCCGGAACCATCTCTGGTTCTACACGTGCTGACTCCATCACTATCCACAAATGATATCTGAAACGCGGCCAGCTGTTGTCTCGCCACTCCTAACAGTAGAATGCCTGATCTCCTACTAAGAGCATATGCTACAATGTTCCCCTTCCCGGGAGTATAAACTATCTCGAAGTCATAGTCCTGGAGGAATTCAATCCTTCACCATTGTCCCAGGTTCATGTCCTTCTGAGAGAAGATACACCTGAGATTATTGATATGGAGAGAACAATATACCATTCGCTCAACGAATAATGGGTGAGACTAGCCACTTATAAGAACTCATCTCCACCATTCTTTGTCTACGTTCCACCAAAGAGCTGCTGGGATTTATCCTCTGCTGGAAAGAGAAATCTGGTCTCATCCTATGGATGGACCACATTCTTTTCCTTGTAGAGTCAATCTTGACTTGAATGATACCATTCATGTCTTGAATGACGTCGTAATGCCTCGGCGCTACTACTAAGAGATCCAACTGTCACTCTCGCCTACAGGGGTTATGTCACACTGTCAGCATCAGTGCGTGATTACTGGGTCTCCTCCAGTAGGAATCTCACAAGTGAGGGTCAAGTCAACACCTTTAACCAGAACATCTTAGTATCAACTAAACAAAAAGGACAAGAATGTCAGTGTCACAACACTAAGTGTCTTTTATTACTATAGCTCGAAGTACAAAGACACATACACCCACATAAACAATAAAAAAGAAGCTAGAAGCACCATAACAAAGGCTTCCATGCCTGAAAATAGTCTCCCTCCTATCCACATGCTTTCGAAGCTCCTTTATCGTATGCTTCAGCTGCCTGAAGCTATGCTCTCCTGTATCCACTAGTTCCCTGCGGTCGAGGGAGACCTCTGCCTATGCCTGGGAGGTCCTTCACCTATCTACTGATCATCTGCATGGCGGGTCGTGTAGTCACGTGACATGTGAACAAGCCAGCCATAGGAGAAACACTAACCATTTCTATCACTCCTGGATCGAACTCAACCCCAGGTGCCCCGCACTACTGATCCTGAGTCAAGCGGTCGACCAACTATTGGCCTAGTCTGCTCGGGCTTTTGTATCATCTATCTACTTGCAACTCCAAAAGACTCTGCTATGGTCAGAAAACCCTATAGAAAGGGCAGTAGCTCCTAAGCACACACAGAGTGTAAAGTCGCTGGTATAAACTCCACCCTGAAGAAGGTATCGAAGTCTCCCCAGGTGAAGGTCATCTCGTTGCAAAACTGGAGCATCTAGCTCCACCACCTCTCAGCTGCTCCCTGAAAGAGGCTAACATCTAGGTACACCATCAATTCAACGGGTGTCCCAGCTGTCTGGAAAGATCATTCAATAAACTCGAGCCAGTGTCCAGCCGTCTGAAAATATGACTTGCCTGGAAACGTCAGGGGCCCCTACCACTGAATCTTGTGCATCAGGCTCAAGCGGTGTGCACTCTCTGCTGGTGTCTCAACTGGTAGAGGGCCCTGTACTGAGGCCTCACTACTCGGTGAGTTATCATCGTGCTCTCCACTCGGTACCTGCACTATCTGTCTAGATGAAGACATTTTTAAAGAAATAGACGTGACAAGGTCAAAATATTATACCTGGTGAGCTAACCTGGTTTGAGCTATTTTTAAATAAATTTTTTGAAAACACACATGCAATCAGTAATTTCGTACACTAAGTCCGAATCAGAATTCAGGGTCTTGGTGTATGGATTTGTCGGCCACCCGCACCATCACTGGACTACCTGAACTGAAAACCACACTTAGTACCCTTAACACTATTTCTTCACAGAAAAGAAAATATCATAGTCCTATGTTCTGCAGTAGAACTGATTCCTCTGATACCAATTTGTCATCACCCACCTCCCCGGGTCATGACCCTTATCATCTAACCCCATGGGTCTCCTGTAATACCTTGGATGCCTTCCCAGTACACCATAGGCTATTACTCACTAGGGTCGCTTATTAGACTAATGAATGTCCCCACAAGCCAACACTTGTTCTTCTAGTGTGTTTCGGCGTCACTCACACACACACTGGGAACTTCCCAGAAGGTCACCGATCCTGATTTCTACTCCAGGCCAAGCATACTTAACTGTGGAGTTCTAATCAGACATGCTCCCTAAAATAAAGGCGCACCTTGTTGACATTGGTAGAAACATTTAGCCTTTTATGTCTCACTTTTCCAGGGGTGTTACAATTCATGAAATAATGGTTTTATGCCTTATTTTATATTCTTGTGTGAGATGTTTATCCTCATCCCAGGTTTTTAAAAAAAATCCCATAGGGTGTAATGATTGGTATGATAATTGAATAATTAATAATGATTTTGAACAAGAAAAAATCATTTTTTGTTCAACGGTTTTCCTTTGGGGGGAAAAGTGTATACTAAGTCTAACTATCCAAATGTTATGTATGGGTCTATTATGTAATAGTTATGAATTAATTACATAAAACTCTAAACATGAAAATATCATCAATATAAAATAATTTCAAATTATATAATTAACACAAGATTATGGAATGTTTATGTTTGGGTATTATACATGGTGTCAGAGGATGGTTTATACAAATTTGGAGATTATGATGTTTTCTTAAGAGTTAGGTATATCATCATGGGATTATAATTTAAATGATGATAATAAGTTCAATATATTATAAAACCCTTTTGAGGCTTAGGTTATAAAATTTCAGGGTAATTAATGGTATTTTTGGAGACATTTATTTTGAGGTTGTTATGGGTTAGTACTTGTGTTGATGAAAAATGAATTGTATAGAATAACCTTTGAGGCTAAAACATATTATGGTTATTCTTGGGGATTTTATCTTGTTTTATTTAATGTTATAAAAATTATACAGTTGTTGAAAAATGACAACCTATAGACCGTGTGACAACCCATCACATCAGACAAGGTTATGGGAATCGTACCCAAATCTAGAGTGCAACCGACCTTTATTGCCTACCATTAGACTACATGAAGTCCCTGGTTTGTATGGATTTTCCTTTTAGTTAAATTAGTTGACGGATTAATCAGAAGTTGATTTTGGGAACGTATGTTTTATCGAATGTATATCCTTGGGATTAGAAAATGATTTGGGGATTACGTGATGAATGTTATTTTGAAAGACATTCACTTTTTGGGAGCCCTTTATAATAATGTTAAATAGAATAATATGGAATTTTATTTTGTGGAATATAAGTTGAATTATTTTTTGATATATCTATCATTTAATTATTTTCAAATGGATATTAGGGTGATTTATGGAAATGACTAACAAATCTTATTGAATATGTGATTTTGGAAATTATTTTTTGGTAATATCCATTGAGAGTGGATGATGTTATTTGGAGATAAATGTTAAAATTTTTCTTAGAGTAATTTTTTTATCAAATCCTTCTCAATTTTGGGTTTCAAACAAAGTTATATTTTTTTATTAATTATATGGAAAATTAATTTTTAAATA
Source organism: Viscum album (assembly GCA_963277665.1). Classification (NCBI taxonomy): domain Eukaryota; kingdom Viridiplantae; phylum Streptophyta; class Magnoliopsida; order Santalales; family Viscaceae; genus Viscum; species Viscum album. The sequence continues at coordinate 561,904,872 of OY728138.1, forward strand.
GTTTATGATGGACTTTGGATATTACTGGTGAATGTTGAAAATTAAAAGTAATTTTTTATAAATGATAATTCTTTTCGGGGGTTATTTGATCTTGTAATAGCCATTTTGGTTTTGGTTAATGATTTAGGACAGGATGAATATATATTTAATCTTATGTGTATTATGCGATTCTCTAGAAGATGATTCTAGTTCTTCGGGTTGACCAAGTCATCTTGAATACTCATTGTTAAGGGAAAAGATGAGTTTGTAGTAGAAATTTATTAAAAGATGAAACTCTACTATATAAGTATGCATGTTTCCTTAACTTTGTAGTCACACATGTAAATAAATTCCTCATATTTTATAAAAAGTCTTTAAAAAACGTTTTCTATTTTTTTTTTCTGGGAAATCAAATACAGTTTAACCCATCACAAGTTTTTGGTTTTTTGATTGTTAACTTTCTCTTGATCATGTTTTCTATCAGTCTACATCAAACCAAGATGGAAATTTTTAATTCCATACCAATGTTTTCCTACAAGGAATACTAGTATTTTTTATCTTAGGTGACCATTTTACTTCACTTTCATTCATTTAAATTGGTAGTTTTTTTACTCTTTTTCCAATGTGGGATTTTTAATGAAGTTACCGAGCAGAATTTTAAAATTGCTAGGACACAATTTCCAAAAGGGGGAAAGGATGTAACATCCCGAGTATTTATAAAATAATAAATTATAATATCGATTAATATTTATTAGTAATATATAAATTCTACATTAAAGGGTATTTCTTTTCGAAAAGAATAATCAACACACAACAACAAGTTTCATTGAAATCTTAAGTTTCACTCAATATTGTGTTATACCCAAAAATTATATAAGAATATTATTATTATTTTAAATGGTTGTTAACATCTAGTCATTTTAATGGTAGGAATAAATATAAATAACTATAATATTACTACACATTTTTGTTAAATGTTTTTACATTTATATTAAAAAAATGTTAGGCCTAAAATAATAATGAATTCATTTTTAAGCATAAAATACTCTAATATTTTTAAAGGTTATTTTACCTTCTTTTGATGGATAAACCTTTTTAAATATAGTTTTTTTCAATTTTATATTTTCTTATTGGAAAAAAATAAACATTATTTTTATAATATGTACATCAAAAATTATTTTGGTTGAATTTTCTAGTATTTTCAAAATTAAATCCATTTTTAATGAATATAGAAAAATATTGAAGTTTAATTTAAAACCGATTTTACGCTTGATTTTTTAGATACTAATATTATAATTTTATTTGGTTTTAATGTTTAATTAGATTATTATTTTATCATTTAATCAAATTACTATCATTTGACGTATTTTGACACTAATATTTGACTTAAACTTGTTCCAATCTTTTGATTGTTTTAATATTTTAAAAACAGGCTATCTCATTTTGACAATAGAAATTAATTTTAAATAAATTAATAAAAGATCAGTGAATTGAATTTGTAAAAATAAATTCCATATTTTGATTCATGAGGCCCAAATTATTTAAATAGGCCCCATTTATTTTTGGGAATTAGGAATAGAAACTTCAGTTATTATTTTTTATTTACCATGGTTAAAGTGTAAATCAGGTAAATAAGGGTAACAAAATAATATTATAATAATATAAAACTACCATAACTTTTTTCTAATCCTATTGTATGAGATATATCTAACCATTATCATCATTGGGTCAAATTTAGGACCTCATGGAGCCACTTTGGTGTGACAATGACATTTATTAATAAGAATTTTAAGGAAATTGAGTTATAATATAAACATGTATCTTCTAAATAAAACAATTTTAATTTGATTTTTGTAAATCAAATATTTGACTTTAAATAATAAAAATGGGAATAAATTTTTTTTGTACATCATGGAATTTGTTTAAATTTTTTATACATTAAATAAATAAAATAATTTATGACATAATGATGATGAAATGACTACCTTATTAATGAATGATTCAAATAAATGATATTATAAATATTAAAATAAATGAAAATAGAGTATTTTGAAGCAATAAACAAATTTAATTGGTTAATATGAAATATTGTATTTTATTTAATTATTTATGTTTGAAAAAATAATTTTTTTATGACTTTGACAATAATATATTTATAAATAGTGTCAATATTGACATAAATGAGTTTTTAAAACAAATACTATTATATTAAATGAGATAATAGTCCTAAAAAGACATGAATCTGAAAAATAATTTATATAATGTTAAAAATATCATTAATGATCAACTTCTGGTTCTATTGGTATTTCTTAGAAACTATAGTAACCATATATTATTAAAATAAAATAAAGCATGGTCAGATTTATTGTTTTTAACATAGGGTAAAATATAAAATATAAGGTTATTTTTGTGACCTAAAATTTTCCAATAACTTTTTGTTGAATGTTTATGGACTCATCCTCATATTATACTCAAAATATATCACATTTTAAATATTCAAATTATAAAACTAATTTATAATAAAATTATATTTCAAGGAATTCACAAAGCACCCCTCCTCCCTCTTATAAAATTCCACTACTTCTACCCACTTACTCAAGACACTAAATCCAATTATATAGTCCAAATTATGCTCAAATAATCTAAAAACATCCCTAAATTCCTCTGAAAATCCATACCATGGGAATAAAGAGAGTCAAGGAAGCTGTTTGGCTCAAATCTACCAGAGTTACCCGGTTTAGAGTTATCGTCTTCTCCCAAGATCCATTCATTTATTTTCCTTCTATAAACCACTAAAATCAAATTTTTTAATTAATTTATGAAAACAACAATATCTAAAATATAATAAAATGTTTCTATTATAATATTTCAACATACAATTTCACAGACCTCTATGTAATGGATATAGAACATATTGTTTTTTTGTACGGTGAACTATTGCCACACGAAACGATAACTATTCAATTTTATCCTAACACCTCTCAGGGATGAAATTATTATGAAACTATATTTATATATAATATATATAATATTTATATTTTATATACACTTCTGAAATTTTTATTTATAACATAACATTATTTATTTCATAATGTGTAATTACGATAACTTTTGTTGAGAAAGTTTGGACTACTGCCCCCTCAAAGGGACATTACTCGTTCATGATAAACATGGAACATATAAAATATGGTTTTATGAAACATATATGAAATTAATATAATAGTGGTATAATAATATACTTTTATATTATTTGATTATTATTATCAAAATATGATAATGAAATGAAAGTAGCATTCATGTGTACGTACGACCTACCGTCTCCATGAATGTGGAATTTCATTTATTATATCCTAATATTATGGATATTATAAATACATATATACCAGATATATAAGATATAGAAATAAATAATAATATTCTGTAGATGATGTAATTTTGACCACCTGTATAATTTACATAAAAAAGTTCATTTTCGACTCAAGTACTGAATATCGACCAAAGTACCGATATCAACTTAAATAATTATGTAATTTTTATAACATAATAATAAGTAATATAAAATGAATATTAAACTTGTAAAAGATTCTGAATAAATTATTATTTAACCGAATTTTATTATTCAGAATATAAATGATGAATGAGACATATCGGATTTGAGGTAAGGGAACTTCTTAACTCAATTTACATTCACTAGGTTGGTCTTTTACATATTGATTATGTCATTCTATGAATATGTGAGAAAATAATTTTCATATATTATCTAGTATTTAAACATTATTTATGTGTATTTATAGTAAATAAACATAATTTATCTATTTTATTAACCAAATGATCTTTGTAATGAAATTTCTAAAGTCAATTTCTACTCATTTGGTTTTACGCATTCATCGTTGACTATATTATGCAAAGATTATATGTGAAATGATGGTATAATTACTTATATTGTAATTTCCACTTTCATTTTTGTGGATATATAGTTTCTAAATATAATCACCCCATTGATAAATTACTACGTCATTTATACGAACTTTGTAAGGGAGATATTAACTCAATCATTATTCATTGAGTTAAAAATACATGTCATTGGTTTTGTTTTCCCAAGAATAAGTTTGAATGATATTTTATTTCATTACACTTAATATCCAATTATATATGGTGTATTTATATTTTTTACACATAATTGTTTCATTGATTTATCCTTAATATTTTGATATGATCTTTGTAACAGTCTTCAACTCATTCTCTTTTCATTGAGGTGTATCTTGATATTTCCCACCTTTATTATACATTAACGTGTATATAGAACACATTTTACATATTATATTATGAAATAATATATTCTCATGATATACAATGTATTGATTAAATTTATAATTTAATTTTTTATTCAAGTGTTTCTCAATTGATAAGGAACTCTTTAACTAAAACGATGTTTTAAATGTTTTAATGATTTATTCCTCTAAATTATTCTAATTAATGTCCATGTTTTAGAAAAATTAATGATTTATTTATATAGAAATGAATATTTTAAAATATGAATTTTTTTCAAAAAGTTTCATAGTGTTATGAGACACTTATATTCAAAAATAAACTTTACATATGATTTAAATTGGTTCTTGAAAATGTATTTTTTTTCTAACATATGCAGCCACACCGAATTTTTTACTACAGTAACCATTATTTTTTACTTGTCTTCCATTACAAGTAATAATGTTTATAATAGAAAAGTAAATATGTTACCATTTTCGTTTATTTTCTTATTGAAAATGATTTTGATAATGGATATATTATATCAATATCTTGAAATGATATATTAGGATTACAATGTGGAAAATTTTTTTCCCCTTTGTAAAATTTTTATGTGATATGATCATGTTATGGTTCATGGGAATTTATTATGTCTATGGGTGGTTCTATAATTAACTAAGGGTGTGTGAGCCTATGATATATCTCCAATTAATTTTTTAATGTGATGAAGGTAAAAAATAATGATTATCCTAAGATATTTTGTGAGTATACTATGATGGGTATTCCAAACGTAACCAATAAGGTTACTCCCTATTTTTTGTGAAAGCTACATTGTACGTATGATAATAATACAGAATGTTACCTTTATGATTTATTATTTCTATGTATTTATCAATAATTTTATGAATTCATAAGTTATGTTAATAATTTTATGTCTTATGGGTGAAATGTGTGATTTTTTGAAAATGTTTTCATGAGATTTAAATATTCATGGACTAACAGATTTTTTCTCTATTATAAATTTCGAGCTGAGCTTTTTATACTCATCCCATGTTTTTGAAATCATTTACATTGGGTATAAATATGTGTAAGAGAATTAAATAAGTCAATAATATTTTTATCAACAAAATAATCATGTTCTATTTAAAGGGTTTCCTTTGGTGGAAAAAGAGGATACTTAGTGTAACCATCCCCATGTAATGTCTAGGTCTATTATCTAATAGTTATGGCCTAATTCTATAAAAAGATAAACATGAAAATACCCTCAATGTGAAATAAGTTAAAGTTATTGACATAACATAATATTATTTAATGTTTAATTTTGTGGCCTTATACCCTTCACAAGTATTAAACTTAGGGTTCTTACCACTCGAGAAAGATCATTCTTAAGAGGAATAAGCAGTTGAAATTATGGATCTTGCAGTTAATGTTCTACAATGAAATACCCCTCACCTAATAATTTATTTAGAGAAAAGACCAGTTATATTATGGTATTTGGGATCTTTGGGATATTATGAGTCATTATTTACCTCATTTTATTATATTATATTGATCAATTTTCCTAGAGAAATTTATTTTAAGTGGGGTAGAATTTAACACCCCACGTTTTTATGATTTTTTTAATAAATAATATTTCCTTTATGACTTTTCTAATAATTTATACAAATATTATATTTCATTATACATTGCATCATGTTAATATTGTGCTACATGCAACATCTACCTAGCTAGTGTTACACAAACACTGAGTTTCTGAGGAACTACATTTTATTATTATAATTATATAAATACTATGGTAATAACATTTCGTTCCATCATAGTAATATGAATATTAATGAATAATTTGTAAATATTATTTATAATGGATTCATAAAAATAAATCAAATTGATAATGAAATAAAACACTTATTAAATTCTATATATTTTGAAAAATACAATTTTCATAAAAGAACTATTTTTTATGAAAAATAATACAAATTATTTTTTCAAACATTTAGAAATTTAAATTTATATATTAAATAGAAATTTTAATTTCATAATTTCATTATTATCATATGGTGAAATTTTTAAATTTTTTTTTAAATATTTCAATTTTGGATCAATAGTTAATAATATTAAATTTCAATTGAAAACTGATTTTTAATTTAATTTAATTATATAGTTAAAATAGAATTTAATTTATTTAAAGTATAATTAGAAAAATTATAAATATATTAAACCAATTCTTGTCATTATAATCGATTCCACATTGAAATTCGATATAAAAACAATTCAATCTTTCAAACTTATTCACATTAAAAAAACTCATCGTCTCATCCCCTCTGCAAGGTTATTTTTAAATTAATTTATATCACTTTTGTAATAATAATTTATCTAAATAAATTAAGTATTAATAATAATAATAATTCAAAATTTATTTAATGTTAAACTTAGTATTTGACCGAAAATATCAGTGAAAGGAATTAGAATTAAATATTGCCATTAAGGTGAATATGAGTTTACTTAGTGGTTAAACATTAATCTTACAAGTCTAAATTACCAATAATACTATCCAAAATATATTTTATGGTCTTATTTAGAATATATACCATTTTTTTTCTAATATATTCTATTATTTAGGAACATGATCTGAGGTATACCTCTCAATAGTGTTTACCTTTTTATAATTACAAGAATGCCACACCAACTTCCCTATAAAAGGGAAGTCTCCCCCTAACATATTCCATCCTCCAATGAAATTTGGATTATAAAAACCCTGAAAAAATAATATCCCAAAATTCATCTTATTATCATATAATAATCCAAAAATTTTAATGAAAACCAATGTCGTCCTTTGGTGCATACCAAAAGGAGTTACCCGAAGAAGAGCTAACGTTCTTCAACGAGCACATTTATTTTATTTCTCTCTACACCAAATCAATTATTCATATATCTATATTATATAATAACATAAATATCATAATATATGTATATTTATTTACGTTATGTTTATGACCTACACCTTCACACACATCCATTTAATGGGATAAGAACTCATGATTCGTTTCTACAACAGACTACCACCGCCCAAAACGATGTCGTTTGTTCTTTAATTACCACCTACCATTGTTGGAAAATAAAAATGGTTTTACTATTTTTATAATATATATATATATAGTATTTATGATTTATTTACTCTTATTGAAAAATTAAATAACACATACCTTCATGAATTCCATTTTTGTTGAATATAATAACATCGTTTGTGGAAATGTGGACTATCTCCTCATATCGATGTGATTACATTGAATTTTACATGGATGGTATTAAGTATGGGTCTAATAAACATAAGTTTTATATATTAAATAATAATTATATAATAATAATATTTATTTATTTATTTATTTATGTATTTTTCATTTATTTTTTTCGGTTAATACGATACCAAGATGTAAACAATGTTAATGTGTTTGTACGGTCTATCATCTCCATTAATGATGTATTTCATTTCATATTTAAATATTTTATAAATTATTATAAATAATTATTTATTATATTTGTATTATTTTTTTATTATGTAAATAATTAATTCATTAACTAATTAAATGTATGACGAATAAAAAGTTTAAACATGTACAAAAAACAAAGCGGTAACTACATGAAACGTAACTATAACATGTAATTATTGATAAATATGTAATAAAATGTAATAATATAAGGTATGATATACAAAAATATCATTTTGTGATTTATTTATAAAAACATATATTTATTATAGAAGATAATTGAAATAATATGGGGAGATTCAAGTCATAAGGTAAGGGGATTTCAAATGTCACATTTATTTCTTTGAGTCTTATGCCATATTCACTCCTTGTTTATTTTATGTGGTGTATATGATTAGAATAAAATTAATATATGATTCTTATACTTAAATAAATTTTTTATATATCAATTTTATGATCTCTCTTTCAAGGGGTTTATAATTCAAAAGTTTTATAATCTCTGAGGTAATTCTGTCCCAATTCTCAATCTTTGAGACACATGTCATGTTATTCCCCTAAATTTATATATGATATGTATATAATACCAATTTAATAATTATATAGTGATGATAATTATTTTATTGATATTTTATGATCCATTTAATATTACTCTTTTAGGGGGATCCTGATTCAAATTTAATAAAGTGGTAAAATTTTATTACTACAATCTCATTATTTATTGGGATAACATATGATTATTCATACATTGTTTAAATATTATGATCCATCTCTCATTAATTATTGATAATTTATTATCCTCAGGTTATTAATTATATCTTAAGTTAATTGTACAATTTTTCCACTCATGGGTACTTATGATAATTATTATATGTGTTTCAGGAATATCTGACTTTATTTCACTCTTCTACGTAGAGTCTATTTTATTTAAGAAAAATATATTATAAAAATGTTATAAAATATTTGTTTAATTGGTATTTTAATAAAATTTTCATGGAAAATTATTTTTAAATGTTTTATGGTTTTCAAATAATATTTAGTAATTTTTATTTTTATTTTCAATGATAAGTGCTTTCAATGTATGTTATTTTTTAAAAATAATATTTTTAAATAGAACAGATATTTTCAAGTGGAAGTGATTTTAAAATATTTTTCAAATTATTTCCACCAATGGTGAAATCCATTTCTATTACCTATTCCTTACTAGGTATATGATCCATGAATACCATTCTTGTTAATTCTTTGAATGGTATTGATTTTGATGTCATGTAGTCTATAAAACATGTTTCTCTTCCATGGGTTACACCATGATAAATTCTTATGAAACATGTTTATTTTAATGGGTTATTATATAATTAAATGGTTTTTAAAACTATACCTTTTCTAAATGTTAAGATATATTTAAATTAACATGATACCCATTTTCATTTTATAAGTTATGATACTAAGATTTTTTATGATCTTGTGGCACACATTGGTATGATTCCATGTTGAGACAGGTGATATATATATATACCTCTAATTAATTTGGTATGGATTTTTAACTCATGAGATTTATATTGATGCAATGGAGAGTGAACTCAATTTTGTAAAATACTTTGTCTACTAAAATTGTATTTGGAGTGATATTTGGTTACTAAGATGTTCATGGGGGTGAACCTTGACTACTAAGATTGTTAATGGAATTGTCACATTCCCCTAATATGGACATGCAAGTATGACTTGACTACTATGTAAATCATTTTAAATGCTTATGTTTCTTCCACAATTATATATTTTGTTCTTATGCCATGTTTATATGGATTATCTTCTTAATTACCTTATAATTCATGTATAATGAAAAACCAATATTCCTTACATTACTCTTGATTATGATCTGTTATATTCAGGCAATGAAATTCTAATTTTATGATCATATTCCCATACTCTTATGATCCTTATCTTGCTAACTTATCTCCCTTATTTACCTGAACTATGTATCTATTCTCACCCTTTCATAGGTCTTATTTCCCCAGGTGGTGAAGATATGTACTATTTATGATGTGTATAAGAATGTATCTATCCATTTATAACCCAGTGGGAGATAACATATCTATCTTATGTACATATGTTTGTTTTTCAATGTTTCTAAAGGCCTTAAACTAATACGGTCTTTATGCGTGTATTTGTTTAATGTTTTAAACGTTACACAAAAGTGATGTAATATATATTTATGAAAATATTGAATCATTTGACATAACATAAATTAATATTTTATATAATAAATTTATATTTTTAATATTTTAGTACACATTCTTGTATTAAATGAGAGGGAGGGTATGACATTGTTCATGTACGAGGTGGAATTGGACTAGAAAAGAACATGATATACTATCAAATTAGTATGAGTATAGAGTTATATTATCAAAATATAATTTAAATTGAATAATAATTAGGTTAATATAAGCTAATTATAGTGGTTAATGAGATTTAAAAAGATATTATATGACATTAAAATTGTAATGGTCGGTGAAGAAATAAATACTTAGATGAATTCACTCCTTATCAAATTACTTAACTTAAGAATAAATTATTTATGAAACCAACTTAGAAATGGTGATGAAAAACATTTAATGATTCATTAGGATAAAATAATTCATAGTTTTAGTGAGATTACCAGTGTAAATGAGTAATTTGGTAGGGATATATGAGTTGTCCATTACATATGTGTTTCGAGTGGCATTCCTAGAAATGGTTGTTATCTACTATGTATGGTTGTCATTTTACAAGGAATTTGGATTCTAAGAGGAAAGATAATTGAGATAAATCATTAATAATATTATATAATTAATTAATAGATATGATTCAAGATATTATAGGTTTTTACCCCTTAATTTAAATATTTCACATTGTTTTAGCTTTACCAAGGATACTCAATTTTTACATCGGTAACATATATTTTTTCAAAAAGTTTAATCTAACATCTTAATTAAATTTTAATGTGATTATTATAAATTTATACTACATTTAAACTAAAAAATATATTCAAACATGTGGAATTTAACTTTTAAATTAAAACATATAAAATATAGAAAAAAATTTATATATAAATGACTTTTTTAATCATTATGTGTTCATAATTATATATCATGTAAATGTATAATTAAATGAATGTTAATGTTTTTTGTTACATTTAAGTATTCTATATTATTATAATCATAATTTAGAAGTTAATATCTATTTTTAATATCATTTCAATGCACAACAATTAGAAAACAATTCATTTAAAATATATCTACACAATCCAATAAAATGAATTAATTATCTTCTATTAATTAATTCTGATCAATATATTGGTATTATAATTTTCTTTATCTTTTTAAAAATATAAAATATTTTTTTAAAATAGTAATAATATTATTTTTATATACTTAATAATAAATCATATTATTATAATAAATCATTTTAATTAGTTATTATCTGTTTATTTCATTACATAATTATTTATTATATATGAATTATATTATTATATATATGTTTATAAAAATTACAAAAAATTAATGTAATTATTAGATATAGGTATATTCCACAACCATATATTTAATGAATATACATCCATTAACTACAAAATCTACAACCACGTATATATAAATCAACTTATATTTATTTATATAATCATATAAACATCTCTAAAACATTCATCACATTATCTAAATTACTTTTAAATATATTTATCATATTTATAACATTTTGTATTATATGTATAGTTATTTTTAGTGTCCTAATATTCAAAGTAGATTATTATAATGATAATTGCAATCTTATAGTATTTTGATTGAATAATGGTTTTATAGTTTCAATAAATTCACCAATTGTGTTCTATTACATTATCTTTTTCATGTATTTGATTTTTTGTTGTAATATTATATTATAATGAAATATTTTTTTTAATTTAGTTTGATGTTATGTATATCAATGGTTATTGAAAATTATGGGTTTATTTAAAGGAAAATGCATACTAAAATCACATGGTATTATATTCATTGATAGTGGACCATGAATATTAAATTTATCTCAATTTCTTATGAAAACCCATTCATTGTGAAAAAAAAGAAACACTAAGATAAATTAACACATTATGGGCTATAAATGATCCCTAAATACTCTAAAAAATTAAAAGGACATATATGTGGGAAATGTGAAGGCCCCACATGGTTTTATGAGTTACAATTAAGAAACATGAATCATGAATATGAGGTGGCCCTATACCATCACATTCTTTTGGTTTTAAAAAATCATTCTAAATACATATCATGATATTTTATTTGATTATTTCATTATTTTTTGCCCAATTTTTATGTATAAATGAATTTATATATATACACAAACACATTAATAAAAAACACAAAATTATGTAAAGATTATTACTATAGTAATAATAATATGTAAAACCAATAATATAATATCTTTGGGAACATGTTTTCATGGGTCAGTGCAACTAACGACCACTTACATCAACTTTTTTACATTGGTGGCAATGATAAACAACTAAAAAACACCATTTAAAATTTATAATGATTTTTTTATTTGTATTTATTATTTTAAAATTCTATTATAATTTCTGAACCAAAACATTAAATACATATAAAAATTTAATATTTAATATTTAAAATGGTAGACTCTTAGATATATTAAATCACAATGATAGTCAATGAAAAATATAAGTTGTTAGATTAATAACTTTCATGAAATTAATTTTATAGTTTGGACAAAATCTAGATTATACCATTCCAAAACATATAATTGATATATTAATTCAGAGCCAAAATATTGATATCATGATCAAAAATTTTATAATATTTCAATCTGTTTCATGTACCAACTAAGTTATTTATAAGTAAATACATCATATAATATAAAAATTTATATGAAATAACAGCACTCTCCCACAAATTGGGTGTTTTAAAATAAGAGGATTACAGAGCATCCTTTAATTTTTCTAAATAATCATTCAAAATTTTATCTTATAAACTCACAACCGTGATCTACATGAATGATTTCCCTCAATCCCATTATTCCACTAATGTCTAGTCCATTGAACAAGGATCCATAGTTATTTTATTATATCTAAAGGTATTATAATATCGAATAGTAATTTGGGAAATAATATTAGTTTCCCTATTATTTATTCATCATTATACATAGATTGAACCCCCAATACATCATATGAATTTCCTAGTAATATAAACCTCAATTAGTGATACACAGTTATATGTCAAAATAGTTATTTTAGAAAATTAATTTATCTTTAAAAATACACCACATATCCACATTGGTTAAGGTAAATCACATTCAATCATTTCCATTTTCTATGTACATGAGTCTTATGCTAACGAAATAAAATATTTTAAACTTCCCCATTGCATTTTAAAACTATAATTTATCATATACATGAAACCATTATGATATGAATAAGTATCATCTCAAACATACCTTGATTCTTTGAAAATATTAAATGGAATTGTTGAAATATAGAATTGGGTAATGAAATGAAATAAATAAAGATAAAATGATGCAAAAGTTTCCAAACCATTAAAGAAATATTGTATAAAGTACACATAAAATCATTATTTTATATATTATTTCCTTTATTTTCTCAAAAAAACATTCATAAAAAAAAATTTACCTACAAAACCTACATTATTATCACACAACTTCTAGAAATTAATTTTCGAATGAAAAGTATAAGCCTAAAAATATATATATGAAACTTTAAAAATTATTTTTTCATTAAAATATTAATGACATTATCTTTGAAATAAACCAAATATAAAAAAAAAATATAAAATGATAAATTTATTGACTTGAAAAATTTTACATATATAATATATAAATCACCTATTATTTGATCATAATTATGTTAAAGAGAATTTTTTCTTTTTTATTACAACAATGCATAGGATCCAGTGTCTTATTGGATTGTTTGATCATGATTTAAGGGTTAATAATCAATTTTAATTACATTTTATTTTAAAACTATAGAATACTGATAAACATTTATGAATATAATTAAAATATGATAACATATAAATTATTATAAATATAAGAGGTAATTTTCTAGAAAACCATACCATAATCCCAATATTGTTTTCACCTCCATAGAGATTCCTAAAACGAACCATAATTTTAAGAATGTGAATTTGAAATTTAGTTATCTAAATATCACCAATATAATATAATTTGAGTGGGGATTCTATGATGTATCAAGACCAAATAAATTGAATGATCACCCATATAATAATTACATGCACTAAATTTTTTGGAGAAAATAATGACACCAAATGTGTCACTGTGTTTTTTTTTGTATTATTTTTTATTATCTTGGGTCATCTCAAGTTCCAATAATTTTAGAGTTATAATTTTACGTTATTAACTAATTTTTAAGAGATTCATGGTTAGGAATAACCTTGTGGTTCCCATGGGAATGGGCATATCATAATGATAGAGCATTTCTTATAGCTTTATGAGAGTTTATCAAACTATATAGAGATACTAAAATATTATGTGGATAATTTATAATACGAAAAGGATATAATACTATTGGTTCATAGTTTGTAAAACCATGAAAACAATCCTTTTGAGTAATTGTAACAGGAATTGTCTGATATATGGTTGATACACTTTTTATAATACCATGTGGAAGTACTATGTATCTTTCCCAGTTATTAAATATTTTGGAGTTTTACAAAACACCTTATTTGAATTAAGATGGGTGTTACCGATTTTACCCCCAGTATTATCACCTGAACATTGAGATACTGAGGAGGATCTCCTCCATCCACCTCTACTAATTTTTTGTTTTACATTGATGATTATCATGTGATTCTAAGGTATTTGTTCTTATCATTCGTCACTATTATACCATATTCCTTATTTACTTGTTTTTACCATCATTTGGGAACTATACATCACTATTAATGATAGGGGTTAGTTTTTGAATGGTTCTAACCAATGTTTTTTGGTCTCTTATAGATTTTAGAGAAGGTAATATTTATTGATTCATTGGTATTCATTGAAGGAAACATGTTTCTATTTGGTTTCATCTTTATCTATATTGCTGCATCTAAGGGATTTTTTCATTTTTAAATTAAATTTTTGTTTGTTCATTAGTGATTCTTTTTTATTAAATGTATGAATATATGGAATCATTAATCATATGTATGTGTGGATTACCACCATCCTAAACAATGATTATTTTTTCATGATTATCCATAATTGATGAAAAATAAAATATATTTAATGGGGAAATATTATTTTTATGAAATTTTTAATCTTATTTATATTCCAAATTATCATTATCTAAATACATTACCTTAATCATTAAATAATTATAACACATTACCTTTTGGGAATATTTTACCACCTTTATAAATTGTGCTATTATTATTATTCTATAAATTATTATGGGAGGTTATTACCATCAATATCATGTAATAATGATGTATGTAATGTGATTTAAAGATTAATGAAAGGTTTTGTGAATATTTAAAACATTTTTTAATATATCAACGTTTTATTGTTAAACATGTTGGAAACTATTTCTCCATGATTTATATTATCATTAGTTGTATTCACGTATATCAGCTATCAATAGTGGGACCTATATAATCATTTAAAATAATATTACACTATATTGAATTATATTGGGCTGATGAAAATGAAAACAGTTAGTAAGAATCCTTCTCGTCTTCAACAACTATATAACAAAAAAACAAATTAATATTCTAACACTTGATAATCAAAATAGATAATAATAATTTCATATATTTTAAATATATAAAATAATTATGAATAAGTTATATTTTTTATATTAATTTTATTATAAAATTAATTAAGATATTTATAATCATTATAAATTTAGTTTTATAATTGTAAAATAAGTGGGAACTAATTGTATTGTTTTTTCATCTTAAGATCCTCCCATTGAGATTTGTTTTGTATCAAGAATCTAATTTATATTTAAAGTGGTGTGTTGATGCATAATTGAGTTTTAAATCATGAAATAAACATTATTCATGGTTATTGATGTTTAATTAAATTCTATATCCCTTTTCAAGGGGTTCTGAGTTAAATGATATGGAAATTGTAAAGGGTATTAGTAACTAAAATCCATTTCTTAGGTTATAAATAGACCACATAAAAAAATATGATCAAATATTGATCTATTATGACAAATTATGATTCTATGTTATATTCCGATAATCATTTCTTGGTAAATTACAATTTAACAAAAATTAATTCTGTTTTATGAATCAATTATTTCTCAAAAATTATTTTTTTAATAATGCTTTATAATTGTTTTAATGAATTTTTCATCAAGGTGTATGTTTTTACATTCCACTTATTTTCACACTTCCCAGTTTTATAATAACTTTTTTTTCTTTATTTATCATTATATTAAAAATTATATATTATAAAGAAACTTTTCATTATCCTTTTAAAAAAATTAGTTTTCAAGAATAGTTTTTTAAAATATTTAAACGGTTTTACATTACCATGATCTTATATTCTACCCTATTGCATTTCTTTTTGACCTATCCTTCATTTATCCTAACTTTATCCTTAATAAAATGTTGTTGATTTAATTTTTTTATGTTTTTTTCTATTCATCTTCCAACAAATGGATTTTGTAATGTCACTTGAAAATAAAAATTATTTAAGGTAATTTTAATAAATTCATTTTAAGAAAAAAATATTTTGTGTGTTTTATATTATATATTGAATGATTTATTTTCAAATGGATTAATTACACAAAAATATCCTTATATTTACATTTCTCAAAAACTCAATTTGGGAGATTATGTTTTTAGTATCAAATGATCTTGTTTTCTATATGATATATTTTGGGAAATTTATGAGCATAATTTTCTTCTCATGGGTAATTTATGATAATATGAATGATTTAATTTTATCTGGCACGCATATGTATTCATGATAATGGGTGGGGTCATATATCACACTCTTATTCATTGGTAATGGATTTTATCTCACATTAAAAGGATGTTATGCATGATTATTTGTTTTGTTCACAACATGAATCATAAACATTTTTTTTGTTCATAATACAAATAATGAACATTTTTTTGTTCACAAGAACAAGAATGAGAGTTTTTCATCCACATCATGAATTTTTATTATTTTTAATAATATTATAATGTGATCATTATTATGTTTTTTATAAAGTACATTTCTATTATACGTTTTATGGTTATGATACGTTTCCATGAAATGTTCCAATGATTATTGTATATTGATAATGTTTATTATATCCTTATTTAGTAATCTTTATTTCATTTTTATGATGATAATATGATATTTCATATATCATGAATTCTAAAAAACTCTAATCTTTCCAAGTTCCTTTATTAAGATATTCATATTTTGTTTATGTTTTATTATATTCGTGTGATCTAACCTTTACTAACAAGTTGATAAATCATCCCTTAATGAACGTTAAATATCAATACATTCTTATATTTTCATTCCCAATATTATAAAGATGATTATAAGCATGAATCAGTTTAAAATTAGTTCTCGTGCATTTCAAATTTAGATACACATTCACAAGTATTTTCATATAATATTGTTTTGAATTTGATCCCAAATTATGGTAAACAATTATTTCAGAGCATTTAGATATGATTGATGTGTTGTAATGTGTACCTTATGAAAATTTTAAAAAATAATGGGAGGATAATCTTAATTTTTTTATCAATGTTTTTTTGACGAATGTTTTTAACAACAGATCTAAGAGTGAGGGGCTAGGGTGATAATGTTGGAATCAAAGAATAGTTTAGTTATTTACTTATTTTTTTTTTATTTTTAGGGATAATTATTTGTTTATTAAAAACCCAAGGGATAAGTATATAGTATAAGTCTTAGTATTGGATAAAATATTGAATTTTTTGTAAAGTTGATATTGTGGGGTTTTTATTGAAATAGAATCCCTAAATAGATACAAAAAGTGGATGCATGCTCTACCATAAGAGTACCTAATGGAAATATCCTTGAAATGGAGTTATTTTATATTTATTAAATTGTAACATAGTGAATGATATTGTGGACTAACTACATACTTGTTTCGATACTAAAAATAGACATTATTTTTTAAAACACATTATCATTACAATAAAATATGAATCATTTATTATATTAGGTAAAAATGTTAATGTAAATGATAGAAAATAACCAGATGAAACCATGATTAAAAAATGAGTTATTAGGTTAAAATGAATGATAATGTGGTGGTTTCTATTATTAATACATTTTTATTTAATTCTTCAGAAATATTTTTTACTATAAAAGTTTTCACACAGGGTTTACTCTTTTAGTTTTATAAGTTTATGGATCAAGGAGAAACTAAGTTAACAACATATGTTATGGATAATAAATTTTTTTACTAATGAGAATCAAAATGGAAGGAAATTGGGTGATCCTTTTTTGAAAAATCGATCTCAGTTTATGATAAATAACAAGAACCTTATTGAGCTCCCAAACAAACCAAGGAAGGATAAATTTTCTATTAAATATTTCATGTGATAACCTACACTAACATTTAGGGTATCCTATAATCCATATATTTCCAATTCAAGGATCAACGACATGGAAATGATAATTTTCATTCTCGATTTCCTAGAACAATAAATGTTTTCCGAAACTATTTATCATTTTTATGATGATTCCAAACAATATATTAATCCAATTAATAATATAGCATAAAATGATTATGTTGAATCAATGGGATGGGTGGAATTCAATAGAGTGTCTTTTACAAAGTAGTTTCCTCATACTCTTTATAACAAGATGGAGAGGGAATCATGAAGTTAAAACAAATAATTGGTAGATACATCAACACATATAAAATAAACATCATGATTATTTCAATATATTTCTATGGTGATATATATTTAACTAAGGGTACAATAGATTATTTATTAACTAGAATAAATCTAATCCTTTTAAAGTCAATATCCATAAGATACATTAGAAGTATCATAAATTTTTTTTGTTATTCTCTGAAAGAGTAATTAAAAGTTGGAGTCTCTTATTATTATGTAGAATGAAAATGAAAAGTATATTACCATGAAAAGTTAGATGATAAGTCCCCAGGGGGAAGAAAATCAAACTACCTGCATGTAAATTTTTTTGGAGAATACACCTGGGTAATTATCATAAAAAAAATGAATATTTTCCAAGTGTGGGATTATAATAGACAAAGCTAATTATTATTTTAAGTATATAAATAGGTCAAAAATTAAATATAGGGAAATAATTTCCCATATAATTCACCGTACACACTTCATTACTTCAAATTCATGGATCTTGGGAATTACACAAATCAATTCCCTAACCCCCAATATTAATGATGTGAATAGTCCCTAGAACCCTCCTAAAACAAGGGAGCATGGAAGAGTGTACTTAATGACTTAGGATGAGGTGGATCATGATAATTAAGTGGTTATATGTAAACTTATTTATCATTATATAGTTTTGGGTATCTTGTTTCACTGAACTTGTCACCAACAATTAGCTATAAATAAAAACAAGAAGTTTCATTATTATTTCCAAGTAATATTAATCCCCTTTATGGTGTTTATGAATATGATTCATGAAAATCTCGTTATCATATTATTAGATGAATTTTCTGTCCTTTTAGACATTGATTTTATATTTTCACATAGAAACTAGATTAATCACCAAGATAGGTAAATAACACTTCCTCTCAAATATTTTGGGGATATGTATGATATTTCCTGGAAAACTAACTCAATTAAAGGAATTAAGATACATAATCACGATGGAAGTTTAGCTCAGAAAATTACATAAAATCTCAATGTGAAGAATAATCCAATCATGATTAAATTTATTATTCCCTATGACTGTAATGTTAATGTTTGCCTAAAAATATTACAATGTGTTAGGGATGTTTTTTTAACCGTGTTATATTTTTTTTAGTATGTGAATGTTAAAATTTTGAGGAAATTTTTAATTTAATTGAACAAACTGAAATAGACTAAAATTCAAGGCATTATAAAGTTAATGTTATGTTCAATAATTTTCATTAAATGCTATAAATAATGAAAATAAACTATAAAATATTATATGAAAATAACTAATAAATGAAAAAAACTCAAATATAATTAACCATTTTAAGATATTTCCGTTGTAAGATAGATAATTGTTATGTGGTAATATTAAAAAGGTAATTTTCCAAAAAATCCATTCTCTTTATATTACATATTTAATTTTAGAAACAAAATATTAAAATTAGACAATTAAGATTTTTTTTAAATATAATTAGTTTTTAATTTCCACATTACTATGATTTATTAGTTTGAATCTCTAAATTTTTACTGAATAAGTTGATTTTTTGTAAAAAAATATTGTTTTTGTGAAAAACATAATTATAATTAGTTTATCATTATTTATCTATATCTTATAGGAATAAAAACCTATTATGTAATAAAATGTTTATATAAGATCTAAAATTGTCCACTTTAAATTTTTATTTGAACTTATTAATCTAATTTCAATCATTTTTAGAACTAAATTAAAATTTTAATTTAATAAATATTGTCTTCTGTATATCATTTTAATTGGTTGTATTGATTGTTAAATATAGTTTTTCAATTATTTTAATGCCATGTACCTCTAGTTTTTTAAATTTTATTATTTAATTGACTTAATATAGTTATCTATGATAATAATATCATTCTTAATAAAATTAAACTATAAAAAATCATTTTCTAAAAAAATAGTTTATACAGATTATGTGTGTTTATAATAAACTCATAATTTCAAAACCATAAATTTTTTATTTGATAAAAATATTTTAAAATATGAAATCTTATTTTTCAAATTAGGTAAATTTTAAAATATTTTTTTATCATTATTATTATTACGATCGTAAAAATATTATTTACCATGATAAATGTAAATCCGGGAAAATCATAAGATGTTAAAATAAAAATACCCAAAACAATAAATGATTATTCAAAAATTCTGAACACTGAGATAATATACACCCAAAAACATATACCCTCCATTTTTTCCAATTTTGGATCCATTGACCACAATATAGTTACTCCACATTATTGAAACTACAATGGGAACTTCAAAAACTGCCCTTCTCTACACTTGTAAAATGGTAAAACATCCAACACCTCAAAAAACCCATGTACATATAATTTCTTATTTAACCTATTAAAATTAACTGTTAATAGAACCCTATCCAATGTAAATAGTATTCTCTTCACCTTTGTTTTAATTAAGGGCTCAATTTTTAAGTAATTTTCCCTATAAAAACCCAAGATTCCAACATAAGTATAATTTTCACTTTCGATAATCCTTTAATATATTTTTTTTATAAACTATATATGACCTTATTAATATAATTAAATAAGTATAATTATCATATTTATATGTAATTAATTTAAATTTGCAACAATTATTCAATCGATTATATACACTAACGAACTAAAATAGCATTGATTATGGGTTTATATAGAGTATCACATCCAAGAAGTGATGTGGATCATTTTTCATCAAAACCTCTATTTGATATTAAAAAGAATTAATTTTACAAATTATAATGAAAAATATATATAATTTATAACTATTAGATAGTAATTTCTCATATACCATATTTCTATCTATTTATTAAAAAATGGGATTGTTAATCTTCTGTATACACAAACTACCCCCCCCCCCCATGAATAAAATAATTGTTCCTTATTACCACCTTTCATTAATGGGTTCAGATAATTTATTTAATTATCATATATTATTTTATTCCATTTTTAGTATTTTTCATATGTCATATTTAAAATATCTAAATAAATCTTTAAAATCATTAAATAATTTTAGGACATTGTGTTTTGGGTAGATTTAACGAGATATGTAAACATTATCGAAATGATTATTTAATATATAATTATAGGGTGTCATATAATGGTAATATAATATAATAATGTTATATTTTTTATTATTTAATTATTCTATAATTATTTTTAATATTTATATTTTTTATTGATATTTTACTTTTGAATCACTAAAAACGCTGATAACTAGTTCATCACGATTCCCATTTTTTAAATCATTATCTTTAATTTCCCCAAAAAATTATGTAATTAACAATAATTTATATAAATTATTATTATATATTTAATTATCATTGAATGATAAAATTTAATCCATTTTTTTAGAATCAATCTCATCTTCTAGAAGTATATAAAAAATAATCAACTAAATGTCCAAATAATCAATAATTAAAATAAACTGTAATGAGTTAATATATTTTAATATAAAAATTAATTATATAGAGGATATTATTTTTATATTAAGTTTATTATAAATTTGATTAAGATATTTATATTTATTATAAAATTGGTCAAAAAATGGTCGAGTAAGTTTGAATAAATTGTAAGGGTTTTTCATCTCAAAATCCAATATTTAAGAAATATTTTGTATTATGAACCCATTTTATTTTAAGTTGTTCATATGCTACCCCATTGAGATGTTATATCAGGAATTAACCTTTATTCATGGTAATTGATGTTATATTTAATGTCCTATCCATTTTTCAATGGGTTATTATTAAAACTATTCTCAAATTAAAATGGTTTTTCAGGACTCAAGTATTTTTATGAGGCCATAGTCACTATTCATTGACTATTGTATTTTCATATTAATATATTCCAATATATGATGTTTTTATATTTTACATAAACTGTATTTTATATAGAAATCAGGTTTTAAAAAAAATTATTTCTTCTTTATGATTATATTGGGTCATGAAAACATATTTCCATTAAGAATAATTCTCATTTCATTTAATTTATTTTTCTATTATATCCATGATTTTACATTATTGTAATGTTCTCCCTTTCCTAGTCAAAACTAAATTTTGTTTTCTTTATTGATCAGTATATTCCAATTAATTCATTTTATAAACATATTATCATTATTCTTTTAACGAAGTTTATTTTCATGAAAACTATTTAAAATTTTTTAAAGGATTCTCCATACCATGATCATATATTAATCTATTCTACTTCACATTTTGACATATAACACTAGCCCTGAGACTTGACCCCACAACCATGCCCCAATCCCATTCCCACCCTTACCACCCTACATGAGCATGTGGGGGCACATTTTTACATATCCCTTATTTATTTTCAAGGTAAAATTATTTTTATTTTTTGAGCTATTTATTATGAGGTTATATATATATATATATATTTTAAGTGGAATGTATATCACATACTTTTAAGTTGATATTAATAATAACTATTTAATAAAAACTCCTTTTTTGGATTATATTTTCAATGAATTATTCTTATCTTTTGTAAGGGTTCATAAATCATCCCTTATGTACTCTTATTAAAAACTAAATTTTAGATATTTTGTTTTTGGTATTAAATAATAATTGTTTTTATGTGATAACAATTGTAAAAATTATGAAACCCATTTTATTCTCATGGGTTATTTATGATAAGATAAATCATTGGATTTAAAGTAGAACTCATATGTAAGGATGATTATGGGTGGGGTCCTAATAACAATCTAATGAATTGGTTAAAGATTTATATCTCCTAATAGAAAAATGTTAAGCATGGAAATTTCTTGTTTCCAAAATGATGCTTTAAGGTTTTATTCATTCAATATACTAATAATTGAAATTTGTTTATTTAAAACATTAAGCTTTGGAATTATATCTGTTTAAAACAATAAGGATATTTCTGTGTTCAAACATGATGTGTATAAATTTTATTTGTTCAAAATATAAAAATTTGTAAAAAAAAATTTCATAACCTGAAGCGTGTACATTTTCTTGTCCATAATGTTGTAATTTTTCCATTTTCTATTTATTACAGAAATGTATTATTCTTAGTTTCAATGGAATGTTAGATGTGTAATACATATTCCTATGATTCGGTTCCATGGATCGTGTTTATTATCTCATGATTTTTCACTATTTTTCTATGTTATATATTGTTCATTTGACATTTTATGTTATTTTAACATGAATATGGGAAAACTATTATTATTACATGTTATTTTAATAAGATATTCCTCCATTGATCATGTTTTATCGTATGCTTTTGATTAAAATATTGATAAAATGTTGATAAGTATTACCTTACTGAGAATTAAATAGTACCCCCTTCTAATGCTTTTACCTTGGTTATAAATATCAGTATAACATAGAAGATATTTAGAAGTGTATCCAGTTTGGTTTTAACATGTAGAAATGTTCATGATAATCATAAAACAATTTTATTGGGTAGTTAATCTTCAAAGACACAAAAACATTCATTCATGAGACTTTGAGATGAATTTTGCGATATAATATTTACCATATGTTAATTATATAAAATAATGACAGGTCCACCTCATTTTTTTTCAATTGCAGTATTTAAAAAAAATATTATCACCAGATCTAGGAGAACATGTTTTGGTCACCTCAGAAAATGAAAAAAAATACCATTAAAACAATATTTGACTATTTTTTTAAATAATTTAAAAATATAATTTCCCATCAGTATCCTAAAAAAATTAAGATTATTAATGAATAAATTATTTTAAAATAAATATCAAAACATATGAATGAAGTTTCAAATAAATTAATAACATATATTTTTAGAAAATTCAATCATTAAATAAAAAATAAAATAATTATTATATTCACATGTTGGAAAAGAAATTAAAAATGATTTATTCAGAAAAAACATTTAAAAATAATAATTTCAATACTTTATAAATGTAGTTGAAATGATTAAAAATAAATTTTTTTAAATATTTTATTAATTTTTAAAAACTCCTATATAAATATTTGACAAACAAGATCATGAATGAAAAAATGTCTGACCAAAGGTGATAAATAAGATTATATTTTCATAAAAATAATTTCTTGATTTATTTAAGTACCAAAGTGTGGTTAATGTAAGAAAACAATGATAACCATATAAAGAAACATATATTAAAATATATGGGGATTAAATGGTGACAATTATATAATTTCCCTCATTAAATGTTTATTATAGGAAATCATTTATAGAAATGAGATTATAAAATAAACCCTTACCTTAAGTATCTTCATTATTTATAAGCATCACCATTATAATAAATATAAATTTATTATATATATATATTCAATAAATATATTAATATACATATATAATACTATATTTTAATACTTTTAATTTTTAATTAGTTATTTATTATCAATTCCTCATTGAAATCAGTATTCATATGATAATTGGTTTGTTTTTCATACATGTTTTAGTTTCATGGTTCTTATCATTACACCATGGTCCTAGATTAAACTTCTCAAAAATATAAATCATTTCATAATTACAATATTTATTATTTATAAAAACTTATATAAACTACCATATATTATGGTTATGAAAAATTATTTACATAACTTCAGTGAGAAAGTACTACATATGTATGCATGAGTGAAGTTTTAATTTTTCAATGGATGGAATAAAATAAAATTAAACAATAATTCACCATTTTTGAATAATTATTATTTCAAAAATATTTTATATATCAAATAAATCTATTTATATCAATATTCATGATAGTTAGCGATAAAAAATAAAGCACATTTCTTCGTGGTGGTGATAGTCCACACGTATACATAAGCGATGTTTTCATTTACCATGGGATGTAAATGGAGGTAAAGGATAGGCATATCATTAAAATATTAAAATTTATATATATAGGTGATAATGATACTGTTCTACTAGTATATTTCTGACTGGTTTTAAGAATTTATAATGTAGAATCCTTAGATTTTAAAGGAAATATTGTTTACAGAAGCATATAACATACACGACACAAAAAATAAATGAACCATGAAATAATTTTATTTAAATTTGATCATTATAACCTACTAATTTAATTAGAGGTTATTAAAAGTATTAACCAGTTTATGAAATATATATATATAAGGGTATTAATCAATAAAATTTATTGATTAATTCTAAGGAAATAAGCACTCAATTATTTTGTAATTTCTTTTTATTCTTTAAGAATATTTTTTCTTCAGAAATTGTATTTTTTTCTTTCTTGAGTGAATATTATAATAAATTAATGTAATATTATAATATTTTATGTCATAAAATGGATATTAATTTTTAATTTATAATATTTCAATTATATTATAGTGAAATAGTTTTATTTTTCTGAAGAGATTTATTTTCCAATGAATACTGTAAAATTTTTATTTTTATTGAAAACTATATTTTTATCTCTTGAGTTTACAAAGTCACATATTGTTTAAATAGTAAGAAATATAATTAGTTCTAAAATATTATTAATAATACAATTATTTTCATTAGAATATATTTTATTTTTGAATTTGGTATAATAACATATTTATACATAAATATGAATTCTACCGAAATATAGTTTTTCATTATATTCTTTATTTTAAGATTAAATTAATTTACTTTTCTTAGAAAAAATGGATCTTTAAAATTGATTCCATATTTTGAATACAGAGGTCAAATATTAGTAAAGAGATCCCTTTAATTTTGGTAATTATGATTATAAATTATAGTAAATATGGATACCATAGTAAAGTTAAAATTGGTTAAGTAAGGATAAAAATAATGTGATAGAGACTAAAAAGTAGCCATAAAACTTGCCTTAATTTTATTGGATGAGTATATTTCATCCATAATACTAAAAACATAAAATATATGATCTTTTTTATTTTTTCACATGATTTTGACCTTTATAATATTTTATGCCACGAAAAGTCAAAAATATCATCCTCTTTGTCTTTTATATATACATTCTTTACATGAGAATAAATAGAGGATATATTCTGTTTGTAGATGTTACATGGTAGATAATTTTTTATCATGGTAATTTATAATTAATTTATAGTGATAAAATAATTACCATAAATTCTCTAACAATAATAACATGCCATTTATTTGATTAATTAGTAAATAAAATAAATGAATCTAAAATATTTAATGTGATATAATATAAAAAATTTATTAAGTTTGATTTATTTTTTATATAACTCCATAATGTTACTGATATTTTAAAATAATATATTCACATTCTTTTCCAATCATGTTGTTTTCAATGTCAAATTTAATGAATAGTATCAAATATGACATTACAGATATTTTAAGATAAATAATAATTTATTAAATTAAAAAAAATTAAAAAAAAATATTTAAAATGAAATATTATGTAGATAAATGATCTTAAATCTGAACAATTGTCAAATAATGATCAAATTTTAATCTTATTAGTACAAGTATAATTATAACCATTTAATATTGAAAATTTCATTATAATAGTCAAGGTTTAAAATAGTTAACTAATTGGTTAATCCAAAAGATATGGTTTAAAATAATATAAAAACTATATAAATTTAATTTAATTTTTAAATTAATACCATATCTTTATTATCCTAAACTTCCTATCATTTTGGAACCATTTTATATCAGTTGGAAAAAAATTATATTATAATATTTCATGTCATTTAAAAATTTATATAAATAATATTTTCAAATTAATAATAATTTATTTAATAATATAATATAAATATAAATATTATTTTTAGATAATTTATTGGGATATGGTTTAAAATATCAAAAAGTTTCACTTAATTGGTCAATTTTTGATTAATAGTTACTATATTGACCCCTATGTAGTTAAAAATGTTGACACATCACTAATGGTAAAAAGAATTACTTGAAGATGAAAAAAAAGGGTGAATACATCACATAAATCTTCTTATTTTTTTCTAAATTAGGGGATTTAGACACATTATAATATTAAATTTTAATCATATCAATTTGGTTCTATATGAAAAATAAAATTAATTTATATTAAATTAATACTTAAAAAATCAATGATTTCATCTCCCCTCTATTATTTAAGGGCACCAATTCTCCTTTTTCTTCAAAAATATAAACCATTTATATTAAAAATTACCTACCGAAATTCATTGCAATATTCCTTATCTAGGTCATAGTGTGGTTTTTTTATAAAACCCTCTAAGGAAATATTTTGGTGTATTTTAAAGAGGTTTTAAAACATAGAGGTATTGTTCTAAACCAAATATTCATATTTTATTTATTTATTTTTTGAATCCATAGAATATTATTCAAATAAAATAAAATAATAAAATAAGTATCATATATATACTAATATTTTATTATTTTAATGATTTAACGTATATACATCTCTTCTTCTATAAAATTGGAAATGAAACTGTCGTTCGTTTGTATATCATACCACCGCATCACGAACCGATGTAATTCATTTTCCATCACATCCTCTCACTAATATTTATAATGATGGATTTAATGTATATATATGATATTAATGATTTTTTTTTATTTTTGTGAAAGAATATATATTCTATTTTATTACCAATGTATTCACTGAAAAAATAATAACGACGCTTGTGCGTACATGGGGACTACCACTTCGACGAATATATGTGATTTTTTCATCACCACATCCCATGAATAGAAAATATAAAAGTATATAATAAAATAATATGTTACTAATGGTATACTTATAAATATATAAAATAATAATAATATATAACTTCTTTCTATAATGATCATTAAAAATGGAAATGTTACTAATGCATATGTACATCCTACCATCTCCATGATTGTAACATTTGTCATTTTTTAATACCATCATACATGGATGGTATATTGATATTTAAGAATAATAATTATGAATTGATTATTATTCCGTATATGGTGTAAAAATGACAACTTTAACTACAATCAACCTACCAAATTCATATTGTTATAAGTGCCAAATATCGTCAAAACGTTTGATGTGAACATAATTGATTAAGTAATTTTATATAAATTTGTATAAAATAAAATAATAAAATATTTATTGAAATTAAAAAATGATATTAATAATGTAAATAATGTAAATAATTTTTTATTCAATAACATAAATAAATTACATGATGACACAGACTCATGGTAAGGGACATTCCTTTAAAAATCATCTATAAAAGTTTCCCTTACAACTGTTTTTCTTCCCAGTCCATATTTTTTTAGAATATAATATTAATGTATTTATATGAAAATTAATTATTTCTAAAATACATATTATATCAGTATTAACATTATCAATGTTATTAAATATTAATAAATTTACATAATTATTTATCATTTATTATATAAACGAGGAAAGGAATTTTATATTTTAACGTATACGACATCAAAAAAATTTACCATTATGGAAACGTTTATATAAAGTCTTATATTCATTATAATATTTCATGTTTCATTAAAATAATATCAATATATTATTTCATTTTGGTTATTTTAGATTTTACAATTGGATTTTAAAATTAATGGGTATTTCAATATCTTACAGTGTTTTATATATGGGTTGAAAATAGTTTTTTAAGGATTTTATGATAAAAAGGAGAAATCATAAAAACAAATTATGATATGGTACATGGAAATTATAGATGATGATGGGTGACCCGAAAAATCCATTTTGATGGGTGTTCCCAATACAGTTAATATAATGGGTGGTCCGGATATAACATGATTGATTGGTGAACCTTGATAGTGTTGTAATGCATTGGGTAATGTTTCTTTCCATTATAGGAATGATGGATTTGGTTAACCAATAAGGTTTATCCTATGTGTTTAACCGGGTTCCAATTTTTTCAAAAATGAGTTATGAATATAATACTCTGTTCTAGAAATAGTTTTTAATTTTTTTTGATGGGTTATAAATTTTAACTTGAAAAAAATGTGTATGTTTTTTATATGGAAATTATTTATTTCATACTCTCAAAAAATATTATGATAAAGGTAAATATTTAATGGTTTTTCATCTTTTTCACGTGACTGACATATTAATTCTTTTTATGTTCCATGCAATGTTTTTTATTGTTATAAAAAATTTATAAAAAAATCATAACATTTAAGGATGTGTAAGAAAAAAATATAGAAGTAAAATTTAAATTCATGATGAATTTTCATGAAAAGAAAATGTGTTTCTTTTTTAATGATTGATATTGTGAAAAAACTAGATACTGAGTAGAATTTTACAATTTTTAATATATGTGTTGGTCATGTAAAAGATATGACCTAATTATATAAATCTGTAAGCTGTAAATATTCTCATTTATTTATGATAGATAATGTTATTATAAGGAACTAGATTATGTATGTCTTAAGTCCTTGTACATACATATAATAAGAGTTATGAACCTTCTTTGATAATTCTTGTTTCTATCTATTCTTAAGGTACCTTGTGTTGGTATTATAAGAATAAAATAACCTCTAGAACATTTATAATGAGTTTTATTAGATATTTAGATAAATTTTATTCAATAAAAGATTCTCACGAGGTTTTACAGAAGTGATGATATGATATTACATTTTATAAGATAGGGGTTAACACATTGGTAATTATTCAAAAAAAATTAATGTAATATTATGTTAGTATCATGGTAATGTCAGAAGAAATTAGTTCAATGTATAATATGATATGATATATGGGGTATATAAATTCAACCAATGTGAATTAGAATTTTTTTTGGATATTTTAACCCTTATCTCTTTAGTTTAACCCCTAGTTGACCATTTTAACATTTTCCATAGTAATGAAATTTTACCTCTGTTACTATTGATTTTTAACCAAAAAATATATTGACCTATTTAATAAAAATTAAATGATGATTTAAAATTTCTAAATCATTTTATAAAATTCTATTATTATAATTTAAAAAATTTATTTTAAAATAAACTCATAAAACATGATGCCTTTTTTTAATTATTATATTTCAAGCATAAAATAATATTAATCAAATTATTGTGGTAGTAATAATAATTATATTAAGTTAATTTTATGTCATTTAATATAAAATAAATATAATATAATAATTCATCATTTTATATTGTTTTAATTTCATTAAAATATTCATTATTTAAAAAGAGTTTTATGAAAAATATCACTTTTACCTTAAAAATATTTTTCTTTGCTTCTATAAATTTTATAACCAATGTGTGAATTATTATTCGTTAATAAAAACTATATTTGATAAAAAATAAACATACTTAGGGATCATGATACAAAATTTATATAAAAATACAATATCATGAAAAACAGATACATTAACATTAAATGATTTTACTCTTAACATTTCAAAGTGTGTGCTAACATTCCTTGGAATTATTCAATTCATCTATATTAATGATATATTATATTAATATATTTCATATTTTAGTTAGTCCTATTCAAATACAAAAATCCAAATTATAGGTTTTATATACTAAAGTATTTCAATCGTCGTTTGTTTAAGTTCATTGTTGTATGTAAAGAGGGCTATCTACCAGTTCAAAAAATGAATATGGATATATATATTCTAAAATATTAGGGCATTACACTCTAACACCCTTAAAATATTTTGGTCTGTCAAATTATGATTCTCTCATACCAAAAAAATAGGATACTTTTGCTTAATTACATCCTCATTTCTACACATAGCTTCATCATATTTCCGGTTTCTCCATAAATCATTGACTAGCAGAGTTATCCTATCCAACAACACATTATCTCATACATCCAAGATATCCACTAGTTATTCCATAAAGATATGATCATTATCTAGTGGTCTAACCTTGAGTTTATTACATGTAAATTACCATGTTTAAACTTCCTCAAAATCAATTCATAAAACACATCATGAACAAGAGATAGATTTAGTGGAAGCATCAAGAGATAAGAAATAGTCCAAAAAACAATCAATAACTTCAAAAGTACAAATATATTTTAAGCCTAACCATCAAATATATCAAAATCACATAACCTTATTGCAAGATTGTATTCATATAAATAACATATCACTAACATTGAACTCTATATCTCATTGAATATTTTTAGTGTAACTCTTTTATTGAATCTGTGATTCCATAATGTGTTGTTGAATGGCTCTAAACATCTATGTGATTTCCATAGATAAAAAATTTTCCAATAATTTTCATTCTCTATATCCATCCCCACTCATTGTAGTTATTCAATTAATTTTATATAGGGTTTTATAAGGATCCCTTTGGATTCTAATTTAAAAAAAAATCTAGAGGAAGGTGTTGATCCAGATCACCCTTAGAATCCATATAATAGTGTATAGACATATCTTCTAGGGTTTTAATGATCCTCTCAGGCTCATTTATTATCTTAGGATGATATATAATACAGATATTTTACTCTATAATCAATTATTTCTGAATAATTATCCTAAAAATCTAGGTAAGACTCATCTATAAATACGAAATAATATAATGTGGTACCCTATGAAACCATACAACTTCCATAATATATATATATATATCCTATAAAACTAATTTATAGAGAAAAATTCTCTAATGAAAATTAAATTTCATGACATAAAAACGTGATTGACTAAAGGCCCGATAAAATTACTAACTTTTGAATTTTGGGGGAGTCCTATAAAGAAATCAATGGTGATTTTATCCCCTTTCCATTTTGGTGTGGGTAATGTTTGTTACATCCCCGTTGAATTTTGATGTGTAGAAATTATATGAATACTTATTAAGAATTGAGATACATAATCTAAAATATCTCTTTTCAGGTTTTCCTACTTGAAATGATCTATGAGTTCTCTATACATCATCGTACATCCATGATTAATAGAAAATGATTAACTTTGAGTTCAAACAATAACTCCATTTATAACCCTTGTATTAACAAGAAACATACTCATATATTAAACATTATCATTTCATCGTAATCATAGTTTAACTAAGGAATATTTTTTTATCATATTTTATAGTTACATATCCTATTTTTACACCTCTTTAATACTCAAATGGACTGATGGTTGAACATTCATATGATAAATATAGGATTTACCCCTTTCCTAAATATTTATAGATCCATATTTTTAACTTTAGTACTTATTTTATATATTTAAATAATCATCAGGTAAAAAATAGAATGGTACAATAGAATTCACCAATTAGCCACATTATTTTCATTAATAGGGTGTTTGTGTATCGAATAGTCACAATCATTAATAAACACCAACCATATCATTTGGAACATATTCAACAATCCATTTGAATATATAATTCAAGATTTTATGCTTATCTTATGTATCATACCTTTCACCATAATGATATTTTCTCAAAATTATCAATAAAGGAATTATAACTACAATCTTTAGATCATTAGTCATGTAATTTTTCACATAGACCATTATTTATCCTATGGCATATGCTACTACCTTGTCATTGTGCAAGAGATGAAATCCTAGACCTTTTATGGGAAAATATATATATATATACAACCATTCTTCACTATAAATTTGTGTGAGTATAATTTCACCAAACAACCTTAAATTCATATCTTCGAAGTTTTCCTCATGTTCATGTTTCTAAAAGAACTTGGTTAACATCCTTCTCAACATGGTCATTAGATTAGATAATTATGATAAATCTGTCAAAAATGATAGAAGTGTCTATCTTGACCAATAAAAATATAGATATTTTTTACCGAGGTTGGTCTTGGCCATTTCTTAATATCATCTATCATTGAAGGGTCCACAGTTATAAACTCTCTTACGATTATATGTCCTA
This sequence comes from Viscum album, assembly GCA_963277665.1. NCBI lineage: Eukaryota > Viridiplantae > Streptophyta > Magnoliopsida > Santalales > Viscaceae > Viscum > Viscum album. Next base: position 561,938,257 of record OY728138.1, read on the forward strand.
TAATGAAATTTTATACTGCAAAATAATTTACATTTGGTAAATTTACCAAAAAAATTATACTTTCTTAGGGTCAACAACAAAATACACATATGATATTCACACACTTCCTTTCTATTTGGATATATAAAGATGTCTTCTATAATCATTTCGAAAAATTGATCAAGATAATACCCAAAAAAAATTCATTAGATACATTAAGATGGGTGGGGAATTGGTATTCCCAAACAGAATCAATATAAATTCATAATGGTTACACCTCAAATATAATGTTATATTTGGTAAATCTTCTTTATAGACCATTAATTAATGATATAAATTTCCATATTAATCTTGGAAAATTATTAACATCATAGTAGATGATGGAATACTTTTCTATTATGGGGTAGTGGATTCTTGTTCTTTATAGTTGTAATATTAAGATCTTGATAATCAATGAAAATACACACTAAACCATCTTCTTTTAACTAAAAATTAATAAGTGAACCCAAGGTGATTGTCTCATTTGTATGAATTCTATTTTAATATTCTCTTATAATTTCTTCTTCAATTACTAAAAGTCTATCTGATCTACTTTATATAGAGTCTTTAAAATAAGTGTATCACTAGGTGTAAGTTCTATTAATAAATGAACTAAGAAATTAGGGGATAGAGTAAGAAAACAATCAAGAAATAAATGATTATTTTCCTAAAAAATAAGCATATCATAAATTTTGAGTTTCTCCCAACCAATTTGAGGTAAATATATTTCATAAGTTGGAAGTTATACCCATAAAATGAAAATAATTTCCATTAAAAATCCATATTCATTTATTCATTGAAATATGATCATTGAATGATTATGAAAATAAAATGTGACATCCCTTCCCTAGAAATTGATGTGGGGTCTATTTGAAGATATTAAATCAATGCCAAAAATGTCAACAAATTCATTTAGAAAGAGATTAGTAGTATTTATATGAAGGAAATTCTAGTGAACTTCTACAAGAGAGAATATATAGAATTTATATTTCATCATCATAGCATTAAAAGTATATACTAATAACTGAACATCTTTTTAGTGTGGTGGTGATGTGATAAAATTATAAAATTCTAGAGACATAAAATAGTTTGTATGGCTATAATAAAATTAGATAATTTAGGTTCGAGGGTGGTTGATAAGTTTAACTTTCACCACATCATTATACTAACCCCACTTTACCAATCATTATCATAATATATTTTCTAGTGTATGTTATCTTATAAGGTTACTAAATATTATTTTCATCATTATACCTTGGATTAATTCACAATTTTTCATAATTTACATACTCTTTTAAATTATATCATTTGAGTTTTGATGTAACATTCAGTTGATATTTCTCTCCATACATTTCATTAGAAAACTTTTACTCATAAAATCAGTATTATTTTTCTCCATGGACTTCTTTCCACAATTAATAAATTATCTAGAAACCTTATAGAATGTTCTGGTATTATTTCTTCCACACTTTTGGAAATAAGGGAGATTATTTTTATTTTCTCTATGGGTTGTAGGATTAGATTTTCAAACAAAATACACTGTTATATTCTACACATAAAACCATGATAACAACGAGAGTCTCTAATATCAATTTCTATCTTAGGAGAATAAAAATTATTTAGTAATAGATTTAAATATCTCTCAAATACAATTCTCTTCAAAGACATGGTCTTAACCAACTAGATAATCGATAAATGTTTTTTTATTATGTCAATGAAAAAACTAGATGCGTATAGTGAAAGTCTTTTTGAAATTATTCTCATATGTAATGATGGATTCATCATCCTTCTTATTTTTTTAATGAAACACCCTATCCATTTTAGTGTGATGATTTCTTATAATATATTTATTGAACAAAACCTTCTTAAAATTTTCCTATTCCATGGATTTAGTTTCCTCCTATTTCCTCATATAGGTAATTAGATTACAACATTGATCATATTCACCTTCCATGTAACACCCCGACCCCAGAAGCCTAGTGTCAGTGCATTATTTTAATATATTCGCATGATTACAAGGAATCAAGTCCCAAAATACAGATTAGTTTAGTATCATTGGAAGTACTAGATACATTCATAAGGTTTTCATTACATCATAGAATGGAAAATAGAAACAACATTGTTTTTATGGAAAACACTGAAATCCCATAGACTATTCCTTCAGGTCAGTCATAAGATACTTCTTCGCATCCTGGGAAAAATAAAACAAATAATGGGGTGAGCTCAAATTCGCAGTAAATATAACAATATAGAGGAAAATTTCATCGATAATCATAAACATTTAAGGAAATGTATAAAAAAACAAAACCCTTCTAAACATAAAATTCACCATAATATGACAAATATAAATCAAAATAATTTCATTTACTTACTCACATGGATATTCTACTAGTCAAATAATCTCATGTAATATCTACAGCGACTTTCATAATTATGGAATGTATAATGCCAGACTTTCATAACCACATAGTCAAGACGTTGTGCCAAGACTATAGATATTATTTTGTCAAGGAATTGTGCCAAGAAACTAGTTTACCTCATTAGGCCTACCGATGCATCGAGGATCTATAGAGGGCTCCACCCGTCACATACTAAGTCCAATGCATTCATCAAATGATAAGGTTTAAACATAACATAAACATTCATATCAAAACTATCATACAAAATGTCAATACTTTATCCATAAACCATGAATGGTATAGAAATAACACATCCATATTCAAACATATCACAAAACCTTCAATACAATATGGAAGATTTGTATCATAATAAATCACCTTCAAACAAAGTTTAAAATCCATCAAAGTATGTTTATATAGAAGAAAGTGATTTTTAAAACTCTTTGTAAGAAATATCCCTATTTCATAAAAACATTAAAAATTCACACAATTTAGAAAGGAAGACTTTTTAAGAAATTTTTTATTCAAATTTTCCCATACCACTTTGAATCTTTTTAAAGGAATTAACATTTAAAAAACATTCATGTCCATATTAATAAATCATTAAAAACCATTTTGAAAACATGGACATTAATAAAAATGATTTAGAAGAATAAAAATTTAAAAGATTTAAAATGATATTTTAGGAAAAAAGTCCCTTAAAAAGGATCCCTTTGAAAACTATTTTATGAAACATAGGCATGGATAATAAATATGACCCAGTTGATACTTATGTAAAAACATCCACAGATAATAAAGAGATTGTGAAATTTACCCTTACTGTGTACATTTCCTTGGTCTATGGTTGGTTAAACTCTTTTATAATTGTAAAATAATGGTTATTAAATTATAAAAAGAATCATATACATTAATATAATATCATATATGTTCTTTTAACATTGGTTTGTTTATAATATCTTAGTATTATCATCGTTTCAGGTGTTAACTAATTCATTTTCCTTTATATTATTTGTTATGTAAGTAATGTTTGATTTGAATAGGATGTATCTTACTCATATTAATATTGATATCAAGTCTTTAAACATTATTTTTAATCATCTAATTAAATATTTTTGAATTAATAAGATGAGGAATGAATATCATCACATTCGTGGAGACTGTAATCCGTGCGTATGCATGAGTGACAGTAACATTCCTTTGATATTAAAATAAGATATAATTGGATTGTATATCATATATACATAATAATTATCATGTTATATTTATAATTTACAACAATTACACATTATTTTTATACCAATCAAAATAATAATGTACTGAATAACAATTACACCACGACGTGGAGACGGTAAGTCGTATGTACGCATGTATAGTGACATGTTATTCAAGGTATGGATAGAATAATGAATATGGTTGTACCATATTTATAATAACATCATATTATATAGAATATACTAGAGTTATTATTTTAGAATGGAAACAACAAAGAACGTGGAAGTGGAAGAATAAAGGAACTTGAAAGAGGTGATGAAATATTTACCTCTTCTTCAGGTTCTTCCTTTTGATTTGATCAAAAGTGGATTTATGACCAAAGTAAGGCCTCTAGGATAAATTGATCAATGTTGGGAGAATATATGTGTAGGGTTTGGCCCATCCAAATTTCTTTGGAGGTGTGAATTTGAGAGTAGTCGATGTGCCCTTTTATAAGAGGGGTGAGGGGCACCTTAGGAAAAGCTAGGAATATTATTTTATAATAAATTCATTTTAGGTTTATAATGGATGTAAAGAGAATTATATAACGTATATGGTGGTTATCAGTTAAAAATCACTCAACCAATAGGTTTTAGACTGGTTTGGTTGAATATAAATCATATCTTTTAGATTTAACTCCTTGTTAAATAGTTTGACATTTACCATATCTCTTTGTATTTTTATATTATATGGTTAGTAAACATACTATATACATCCAAGAAAAGCCCAAGTGGTTCATTAATGATACACATATCATTATTTATATCTTTTGGCTGAACATTATATTTTTTGTAATGGAATATCATTTAATAATATAATATTTTTTTAAACGTGTTTATGTGAATTTTGACACTATTTGGTATTTTGGTTTTTGTAAATTCAAAACAGCATTAATACTTTGAAAAAAATCATCTAAAAAACCCTAATATGTCATATTTACCTAAAAATTTGTGTAATTAAAAAAAAATCTCAAATTACATTTATTTGAATATTTTTAATATCAATTATATTAATATTTCATTAATTAAGTAATTACTGCATCATCAGTGTGTCATAAATATATAAAATTATTTAATGTCTAAAAAATATAAATAAAATACAATTATGTATGAAATATATTTATCTTTATAATGAATATTTATGGTCGAATTTATCTTATGTGTAACCCAATATTAAAAAATTTTTAGTTATTAATATTTGTTTTTAACTCTTTTAACTCTTCTTTAAATTAAATAATAATAAATGTCCTAATCTAATCCAAGTGAAAAAAAGAGGTTAATATTTTATTCCTAAGGTTATTTTTGGTCAAATAGAAATTATACAATTGAATTAGGACATTTGTTAGGGTAATAATAATAATATCATTTTTACCTTTAATTACCCTTTTTTACTTTTAACCTTGGTAAATAAAAGAATAAAGTTACTATTACCAAAAATTATTTTCATCGCATTGAACCAAATTTTAATCCATGATATTAACCATGTCTCTAGGATTTCCAAAATTCAATTCACAGAAGTGGTAAAATTATGTTTTATGTAAATTTGAAAATGCTCTTAGGAGGTGGGTAAAAGACGATAAAATGTTCAATAAACTTTTTATATATCTAAAATTATTATAAACTGACTCCAATGAACTAAATTGAACTTATATAGTTATTATACATCTATTATTACCTAATATAAATTTTTATAAAATAAATAATTATTTAAATAAAAATTCAGTTTTAAACATTAACTCATGTTTTCCACTATTCATCAAAAATTGAATGTTTTCAGAAAAATACCAAAATTTACCCCTAAGATAATTTTGATATTATGAATTAAAAAATTAATTATATTTTAACATATTCAAAACATATATGTTTCATTTATTAATTTATAATAAATTTCCGTGGTAAAACCAAAAAGCGTGTTTTTATTAAATAATTACTAACAAAAGATTGATACTTGTTTATGTTCAATTTCAAAGTGAAATTATTTCCAATGAATTATATTGGATTAAATGGTCAAAATATAATATATTTATACTTCCAAATCATTAAAATTTTTAATTTAACACTATAAATTATTTTGATTAAAAAAGTTGTTTTCAGTTAAAATATGGTATTTTTCACTATTCACCCAAATATGAAAGTTATCAGAAAACACCAAAAATTTATTGAAACTAAATCCTTATATCTTGATTATAAAGAAGAAGTTTATTTTGTAAAATTTAATATATAAATGTTTCAAATATTCGATTTAAAAATGGTTTTCAATTAAAAGGCTATAAAATTTATTTTTTTCAAAAATACCTCTTTTATCTGAAAAAATTGATTTTGTTCATAAATTACGTCTAAAAACCAATAATATGGATTCTAAAATTATAATTATTATATAAACATAAATATTCAGTTAATATTATTTGTATCCGCTTTTGAACTTCTAGTTTGGTACGTTTTGGTGCGCTTGAACTGATTGTTGCGTGTAGTGAAAGTTATTTAATAAATTTGAAGAAATTACATATTAAGAAAACTTTTGTTGTTACATTCTTCCCTCCTTAAATAAATTAATTCCTCACAATGTGAAATTATTTTTCAAAAATAAAATGATGAAAATAGAAAATACCTTTATGATAAAACCCACATTATAAATTTGGTTAATAAAATTTAGTCTTAATAAGAAGAAAAGGGGATTGAAAAAGTCACCACCAAATAATGATATCGATTAAGTGAACATTAGTGGAAATTAGAGACACATAATTGGAGGAAAATTTTAAATATTTATAGGGAGATATTTAGGTCATCAGTCACAGACAATTGTAGAATTTAGGGCCTCAAAGCCATCAGTCTGTGCTGATTTAAAATATCATCTGTTCAATAAAACATAAGGTATTAGGATAACACATTTTTAGTTTTAAGACCCCTTTAATTAAGTTTAAGAATTAATTTATTCATATAATAAGAGAAAAATAATATATATATATATATATATAATTGACAAGTAAAGTTTTATTATTTATCTAATTTCAACCAAAAACTCATCTTTGAATCTAAAATATAATAGAACTTAAAAAATTCTATTTATCATATTCATATAGGCTTCCAAATAAATGAAATTATAATTCATCTACAAAAACTTTTAAAAAAAACTACATTATTCAATCCAGGATATCACATGGGCCAGTGGTAGGTGATACACCCTTGTCGCCCTTCAGTTGCGGGTTCAAGTCTCGCGGCCTTGCCGGACGTGATGGGTTGCTACCTGGCCTTCGGGTTGTCCTTTTTATGGAAATCCAAAAATAATCTCAAACTATAATTATCCAAAATACATCCGTCAAAACACACATTCCAAAATTTATAATGTAGGTAAACACAATGAAGATCCTTTTTCCCATGTAATAACATGTGAAAACCTTCATCATGTATGCTTTTAAAACACTGAAACATCATGAATTACCATAAAACCATATTGATTGAATTCATGCTCCCTTATTCTTTATCGAATACTAGATATAGTCCTTCTATCCAAAAATGTTTTAAGCTCAAAAAATGATGGAATATACAAATCATTAATCAGTTTCAAGTTAGTCATGAATATCCAATATAATTTATCCAAATCAATCATGTATTATTCCAAAAATCACTACCTCAGTATCAGAACTATATTATGGTTTATCTTTCTCTCAACCATATATTTTCCAAAAATTTAACCTATTATTGAGTCACCTTTCTTAGTTCCATACAATCTCAAGTCCTTAATGAAATATTACTACAGAACAATCCTTATATACTCTATAATTCTTATAACATTTACATCATTCATACCATACTCAAATGACACAATCATTTAATAACAATGTAAGAAATATAATCATTCATGTTTATCATTGGTAGTATCACATCTTTATTATTATCCAAAAGAAGTATTTGGGGTAAAATATTTTGATTTAAACATTGATTCACGTAGTGTCCAAAATTCTTGCAAATTAATCATTTTACATTTGAAACATTTTTCTTACCCTTGCAATCATGTACTTTGTGTCCTTTTTATCCACACTTATAACAAACTCCCATTCCCTTCATGAATATACCACAGATATTATTTCCACAGTTATCACATATAAGAAAATTATTCTTTTTCCTCTTCACTTTATCCATATTTCTCTCTTCATTCCTTTTCTTCCCTTACTTCCCTTCAAAGACATATGAATCATATAATTATTTACATATCATATTTACACATGCAATTAATTCTTCATATGTTGAGAATACATGGGAGACTATTTCCCTTCTAAATATTTTCTTAATATTGTGAAAGATAATATCCTTCTTACTATTTTGATCATACGTATTTTTGGAGTTTACATTCCTTCTACTGGGATCTATTTAAGTACAATGTCAAACACTAGGTCGGTTTATGAATCGAAATACATAATTCCAAACTTGTAAAATACTTAACATAAATTGAATAGTTTATGGATATAATACATAATCATAAAAATGTTTTCTATGAGGAAGTATATACTCATAAACACTTCATAATGGTTTGTAAATAAAATTAGAATTATCCGAAACTTATCCCCCAGGAGTGTCGTAACCAAAAGTGCAGAAAGGCACATTGTCGTGAAACAGTTCGCGTTCAAGTCTAGCTCAAAGTGGTGTTTTCTAGTTTTACCCCTAGGTTCATCTGTGCCAGAGCCAGCTCTACCTGCTCGTATCCAGATAAGGATGTATTTCTTGGAAAACTCACAAATTCTCTACAACACCAAAATTATAGGAAGTTCTTCTATACTAATTCTCAAAGTCTATCTTATGTATATGTTCTCTAAGCAGAGTTTATCTAAATATAGTTTCCATGGTTTGTAAAATACTTTCTCAGAAACCAACTGTAACGCATCAACCCCAGAAGCCGAGAGTCAGTGCATTATTTTAATACATTGTCATGATTACAAGGAATCATGTCCTGAAAAACCGGTTAGTTTAGTAGACTTGGAAGTTCTAGATACATTCATAATGTTTTCATTACATCATCGAATGGAAAATAGCAACAACATTGTTTCAGTGGACAACACTGAGACCCCATAGACTATCCATACAGGTCAGTTATAATATAATTCTTCGCAGCCTGAAAAAAAACATAGAAAGGGGTGAGCTCAAATGAACAGTAAGGATAACAATATAGAAGAAACTTTTATAAATAAGAATAAACATTTAAGGAAATGTATAAAACCAAAAAAAGCCTTTTCCACATAAAATTCATCATAATATGAAAAATATAAATCCAAATAATTTCATTTACTTACTCACATGGATGTTATAATAGTCGAATAATGACATGAAATATCAGTAGCCATTTTCATAATGATGGAATGCAAAATTCCATACTTTCATAACCACATAGTCAAGGCCTTGTTCCAAGACTATAAATATAATTTTTTCAAGACCTTCTGCCAAGAAACTAGTTTTTCTCAATAGACCTACCGACGCATCGAGGAGCTATAACAGGCTCCACACATCACTTACTATGTCCAATGCATTAATCATATGAAAATGTTTAAACATAACATAAACATGTGTATTAAGACTAGCATAATAAATGTAAATAAGTTATCCATGAACCATGAATGGTATATAAATAACACATCCACATTCAAACATATCACAAAAAATTCAATACAATATGGAATATTTTTATCATAATAAATCAACTTCAAACAAGTTTAAAATCCATCAAAGGATGTTGATATAGATGAAAATTATTTTTAAAACTCTTTGTGAGAGATATCCTTTTTTCATAAAAACATTTAAAAGTCCCACTATTTAGAAAGGAAGACATTTGAAGACATTTTTTAATCAAAGTGACCTATACCACTTTGAATCATTTGAAAGGAATTAAAATTTAAAAAACATTCATTTCCATATTAATATATCCTTAAAAACCATTTTGAAAACATGGACATTAATGAAAATGGTTTAGAAGAATAAATATTTAAAACATTTAAAATGATTTTTAGTAAAAAAGTACCTTAAAAGGATCCCTTTGAAAAAAAATTTATGAAAAATGGGTAGGGATAATAAATATGTCCCAGTAGATACTTAGGTAAAAACAACCTCAGATAATAAAGATGTTGTGAAATTAACCCTTACCTTGTACTTTTCCTTGGTCAAGGGTTGGATAAACTCCTTTATAATGGTGAAATAATGGTTATTAAATTATACAATAATCATAAACATTAATATGATATCATGTATTATCTATTAACATTGCTTAGTTATTAATATCATAGTATTATCATCATTTCAGGTGTTAACTGATTTCTTTTCCATTGTATTATTTGTTACATATATAGTGTTTTTTATGGATAGGATGTATCTTACTCGTATTCATAATGATATTAAGTCTTTAAACATTATTTTTATTCATGTAATGAAAATTAGTCTTGAATGGATATGATGGAGAATTAATCTCATCGTGTTCATGGAGACGGTAATCTGTACGTATGCATGAGAGACCATATCATTTTTTTGATATTAAAATAATATATAATTTGATGGTATATTATATATAAATAATAATTATCATGTTATATTTATTATTTACATCAATTAAACTTCATTATTATACCCATCCAAATAATATTGTATTGAATAACAATTACACCAAGACGTTGAGACGGTAAGCCTTACGTACGCACGTATGGTGACATGTATTCAAAGGATGGATAGAATAATGAATATGGTTGTACCATATTTATAATAACATAAAATTATATAAAAGATACTGGAGTTTTTATTTTAGAATAGAAACAACAAATAATAAAGACGTGGAAGAAGAAAGGAACTTGAAAGAGGTAATGAAATATTTACCTCTTCTTCAGGTTCTTCCTTTTGATTTGATCAAATGGGATCCTTAGGATGGCGTTCTGAACAACTAAATTCCTCTAGGATTATGGTAGTAATGTTGGGAGAATATTTGGGTAGGGTTTGGGTGAGCCAAATGGCTTTGGAGGTGTGAATTGGAGAGAAGTGTAAGTGCACTTTTATAAGAGGGGTCAGGGGCACCTTATGAAGAGATAGAAATATTATTTTATAATTAAATCATTTTCGATTTACAATGGCTCTAAATGGGATTATATAAACTCTAAGGTGGGGATGGGTCTAACACCACTCAACCAATATGTTTTAGATAGTTTTGGTTCACTATATTAACCTTATCATTTAGATTTAACTCTTTGTTAAATAGTTTGACATTTTTCATATCTCATTGTATTTTTATATTATATGGTTAATAAACATACTATATACTTCCAACAGAAGCCAAAGTAGTTCATTAATTATACTAATATCATTATATAATACTTTTGTCTGAACATTATAATTTTAGGAATAGAATATCAATTAATAATATTATATATTTTTCAAAACTCTTTTATGTCAATTTTGACACTATTTGGTATTTTGTTTCTTCTTTATTCATAACTTCATTATTACTTCGAACAAACTTTTTCTAACCAACACTAATATGTAATATTAACCTATAAAATTATTTTATTCAATAAACAGTCTCAAATTACATTTATTTGGATATTTATAATATCAATTATTTTAATATTTCATTAATTAGTTAATTACTACATCATCATTGTGTCATAAATAAATTAATTTATTTAAGGTCTAAGAAAATAAATAAAATACAATTATGTATGAAATATTTTTATCTTTCTAATGAATATTTTTAGTTGAATTTATCTTATATATATCCCAATATTAAAAATGTTTTAGTAATTAAACTTTGACTTTAACTCTTTTAACTCTTCTTTGAATTAAATAATAAAAAATGTCCTAATCTAATCCAAGTGGACCAAAGAGGTTAATATTTTATTCCTAAGGTTTTTTTGGGTTGAATAACACTTATCCAATAGAATTATGACATGTGTTAGGGTATTAATAATATCATTTTTACCTTTAATTACCCTATTTACTTTTAACTGTGATAAATAAAAGATAAAAGTTACTATTCACCAAAAATTATTTTTATCTCATTGAACCTCATTTTACTCTTTGATATTAACTGTGTCTCTCGGATTTTTGAAATTCAACTCACAGAAGTGGTAAAATTAATTTATATGTAAATTTAAAAATGCTTCTAAGAGGTGAGTAAAAGATGATAAAAAGTTCAATAAAAATTTTATATATCTAAAATTATTATAAACCGAATCCAATTAATTAAATTAATCATATGTAGGTATTATGAATTTATTTTGAACTAATATAAATTTTAGTAAAATAAATAATTATTTAAATAAAAAGTCGGCTTTAACCAATAACTCAATGTTTTTCACTATTCATCAAAACTTTAATGTTTTTAGAAAAATAAAAAAATTTCCCCCTAAGATAATTTTGATGTTCTGAATTATAAAATAAATTCTATTTTATCATATTCAAAAAATATATGTTTCATTTATTAATTTAAAATTAATTTCAGTGGTTAAACCAAAAAGCGTTTTTTTATGAAATAATAATTTCAAAATATTGATACTTTCTTATGTTCAATTTCAAAGTGAAATTATTTCCAATGAATAACATTGGATTAAATGGAAAAAATATAATATATTTATTCTTCTAAATCATAGAAATTTATAATTTAACACTATAAATTATTTTGATTAAAAATGTTGTTTTCAGTTAAAATATAGTATTTTTCACTATTCACCCAAATATGAACGTTATCAGAAAAACACCAAAATTTTATTGAAACTATATTATTATGTATCAATTACAAATAAGAAGTTTATTTTGTAAAATTTAATATATAAATGATTCAAATATTGTATTTAAAAAAAGGTTCTCCATTAAAAGGCGGTAAAATGACATTTTTTGAAAAATACATCTTTTATCTGAAAAAATGAATTTGTTCTTACATTATGTCTACGAAACCAATAATATGTATTCTAAAATTATAAGTATTATATAAAGTTCAAAATTTAGTTTATACTATTCATATCCTCTTTTGAACGGCTAGTTTGGTAAGTTGTGGTGCGCTTGAACTCAGTGTTGCATTTAGTGCAAGTTATTGAATTACATTGAAGAAATGACATACTATGAAAACTTAGGGTGTTACATTCCAAATAAGAAACCACCAAAAAAAATTAAAATATATAATAATTTTATAATAGATATAATCCTTCCCATCACAATGATATGATTCTTAGTAATTAATGGATTGGTTGAACCACTTTAGGATGGTGGGAAGTATAGAAAAAAAACTCAATTGTGATTTGTTCCTTATTATGGATATAAATATGAATAATATTATTTATATCACCATTCATAGCTTAATATATTTAGGTGATCACAACTACAAGATTTCATATCCCATCTCTCATTTAATTTGGTTACTTATGATTATGATCATTGAATTGGTTGTCACATTTATTGTTCACATGATTCCTCTAAGATCTAGCCATTGTCTAAAACAAAAAAAAAGTATATTGTGATCATAAATAATATATAAGAAGAGTCAGAAATCATGTAATCGAAAAAATAATTCCATATATCTTCTAAATTGTTTATCTTATTATCAACATATAAATTCTTAGGTTTAGTATATCCCTTATTCAGTTCATCATATTTTTTTTAAAATTCCATCTACATTATTTTCATAAAATAATATCTAAAATTTATTAAACCCTTTATATGATAAAATACATTGAAACCCAATAATTTAATATATATATATATATACCATCATTTTAGATAAATATTCAATACATCACACAATATTACATGTTGCATAATCGTAAATTTTTAGTTTCTTTTTATATTGGAAACATAATCAGATTATTACACAAAACTTCTTCAACATATGCCATAATTTTCTTCTTATATAGTATCCTTCCTAGACAAAACCTATTTAAACCCATTATACATAACCTATGGATATTTAAACACAATAATTATTGATCTCAACTGATATGTAAGGGTGAATATAATAGATATCAATCAATGATAATAATTATCCATAAGATATTAATTTGTGTATAATAACATGACTCTGACTTACAAAATTCATACTCATTCATCCAAAGAATGATAATCTTGAGTAATGATGATGGTTTTGTCATAACAAAATACATAATTCATAAGAGTGTCAAATAATCAATAGTCTATCCTAACCCACGAGAACATATCATAATTATAATAGATAAGTTTTTGGAATAAACATATGAATAAAAAATAATTTCCATTATCAAGGTTAACTACTAATATATTCATAGTGGACATATACATATATTTAATTTCATTCAATCCCCCATTCCGTTATATACGTAGTCATGGATCACCTTTAAGAATATCATATATGAAAAATTACCTTCCGAAACCTAGCTCACTACCCCATTCCATTCCTTTTTTTAATGAGGTACCATTATTTAGCCTATGCAATATAGGGATATTTAATTTCAATCCCGACCTTCACATAATGAAAATTATATTTAAGTGTTCCAAAATATCATAAAAACATTAATCATTTAATTATATAATAACCCATTAAATGAAATAGTATTTCTAAATATTTTATCGTCACATATTGATATGTTTTCTCGGGAAATAAAACATCTATTATTATTAGGATGTATCCATTATGGTTCCTAAGAAACATTGAATGTAGTACCCCTAGTTTCTATTATGTAACCCTTAATTGAGTATTTTTATTTTTATAAATTTTAAGGGTGATGGATGGGATATTTTAGAGAACTTTGGAAGTGGTTTTTTGGAAAATATAAGTCACACAGGTGGCGTATGGTTTGCCTTATAGTGTAGCCAAACTATGCGCAATGGTCCTCTAAAGTTAGTAGCTCCTGCACGGTTGGAGAACAATTATGGAGACTGTGTGAGGAAGTTGTGTGAGGGTCTACCTATGCAGTATCTAATGCATAGTTAGCCCATGGTTTTTCCAACCGTGAGAACTAACGGTACGAATGGTTTAAGTGAGATACTAAAAAAGTTAACCTCACATTTTTTTGCCTCTAAGTGGAGAGTTTTTTCTTTTAACTATCCCTAACTATGTTTTTTTATTTTGTTAAGGCCAAATAAGGTTCTACAATCAGTTCTATGATGTTCCTAAGGATTCCTTTGGTGAATCGAAGCCGGATTCTTGAGGTATGTGATCATTCTTCTTAGTTCTTGATCGGTTTCTTATATCTACTTAGATATTACTATAATCTTATCTTCGTTTCATAGATATATGCACGTTATGGTTCGATCTAGGTTTTTAGATTATAAATATGATAAGATTTTGTCTTGATCTTTCTAGGATAAAATATCCAAGTTGGGTTCATGGAAAATAGACATAGTTTTCTTGTATGTTCATCGTTCAATGGGGTTTTTGACAAAACTATCAAAGTAAGAGGCTTCTTTATTGAATCCACTTAGTAGAATAGATTGAAATTCTTAAAAGTTTAATGTGAGGAGTTTAACTGATTGTTATTTGGGGTTTTAACACTTTTTGAAAACATTCTTTAGTTAAGGTTGTGAAATCAGGAAAATTTGGTATTTAAAATGAGTTCTTTGGTTCATGGTTATAAAATGGGGATTTTAAAATGGGAATTTTTCTAGATTATTGGCACATAAATTAGATTATTTGTTTTTAATAAAAGGGAAATGTTTACTGAAATGAAATGTTTTTTTGAAACTGGTTGTGCTTTGGTTTTCAATAAATGTTTAGTTTTCTTAAAATGATTTATTTTGGTAGTTGAATGATTTGGCATAAATGGAGTCAGTGTGAGTTCATGCATAACGGGAACATAATAAGGGACTAGTACCATTCGGGTACAAGATATGTGACCCTAGATTTGGGGCATCAGTCATTGGGAAAAAATGTAATTGGATGAGATATATCTCATGAGTATGGAACCGTAAAATGAAGAATACATGTGTGGGTGTGTTGTGACCTATGTAATTGGTACGCCAAATGATAAGAAGAAGTGGTTTTAATACATTGATTAGTTATTTATCTGGAAAATAACTTGCTAGAATTTTTTTTGATTTAGTTTTTTCACTTGGTTGGAAATGGTTTTTGGAACATGTTTTTATTTGGTTATAAACTATTTTGGTAAATTGTTTATATAAACTATTTTATATAAATGTATTTTACTTTTCTATCCTAGTGGTGTGAGTAGGGTATTCAATAGGGAAAACCAACTGAGTGTTATACTCACCCATGATTTGTAACTATGGGGATTTTCAGATTCTATCTTTCGGTACAGGGGCCTAGGTATTGTTTCCAACATTTTTAGAAATACCACTTGATATTCAGACTAATCGGTGATTATGGAGCTTAGAGCTCGTGGAAGATGGAGTATTGTGTTCCCTTTGGAGTCTTTTTTTGTTTATAGAGTATGTACTTTTATAATAGTTTGACTTCCATTTTTTCACACACTGATATGGGTTTTAGATACATGATGTTGTTCTGTTGTCTTTCTTTTCTTCTTTCATAATTTAGTAAATGTTTTGTTAGGGTTTGTTGGTTTATTGGTTTATTTTCTATAGGGTAAATTGTCCCCCGCTTATATTTGAAACCCTTCAGGAATTATTTCTAGCCTTTGGAATCTTGGGGATGCCACTTAAGGCCAAGTAATGTCTTGTTGTGCTCTCAAGCCAATGAGGATGAGTGGTTCATTAAAAATGGTATCAGTTAATTCATTATTTTGTTGTATAAATTTTATCAACTTGTTTGGCCCTTTCCTAACAAGTATTCATCAGTGTTCTAGGTCTTGGTGTTGAAATTTTTTCTTATCTATTCCTTGGGTTGAAATATTAGAAAGGAGTAGGATTTTCGGAATTTAAAATGTATAGCACAAAATGATGTTGTTAACCCTTTTATGTTGAACATCATGTGACTAGGGTGTTGGGTACATAAGTTTTTTGGATACACTTATAGAATTTTGAAATCACATTTTCAAGGTTTTATCCAACGAGATGAGCATGACATTCATTTTAGAGGAATGAATTCCCACTAATATTTCATATTTCATTTGGAGTAATGATTTATGGTTTTTGCACACTGTGAAATTTTTTGAAAAATAAAGAATTTGTTTTCAAATGAAATATTTTTACAATAACATATTTGTTTTTTTAAGTTGTTTGGTTTTAAAAAGCATGAATGAATGTTTCAAAAATTATAGAACATAGAACTAGGATGTTTTTTGGAAAAAACAATTGTGATAGTTGATGTGATATAATTGGAAATTCCAAGCCATCAGTTTCTAGAGAGTGAGACTGATAGTGTTTGTTGATATATTAGAAAATGGCACCCAGTAGGCATCGTCAAAACCAAACAGATGTATCTATAGAGAATGTGCTTGCATCTAAACAATTGGTGAACCAAGAGCTGGTTCAGAGTATTGTGCATGCTTTTTAAGATGTTGATATGGGGAACCAGAGGAATGGGCTAATGAATGTGGATCATACCATCCAGTTCATTAAGTATAATCCACCTAAATTCTAGGGTGATTCTGAACCTTAGAATGAAGAGGTGTGTATGGAAACCCTTCCCTTTATTACACACTTAAACATGATTTATTACATAAATTTCACATGATAAAACATAGAATATCATGTGGGATAGTGAATTTTGGGCTTAGAATCATTACATAATAACATAAAACAAGAAATACATCATATTTATTTAAAAAACATCCTTTACATGACCACTACATTCCCTCATACATAGCATTCCATTGGATAACCTGATGACATGCATAAGAAAAGTATGAGATATAAAGCCCAATAAGGGAATAAACATGGGATATCATATGGAATATAGTACATGTTATACAATAGGAATATCAATGGAGCATAAGAGTAGCATTAGAATAAAGGCATGATAAAGAATGATAATCATAACAGGGAAATGTGGAAACAACATTTAACATGATTTAAGCATGAGCCAAGGATCATTGCACATAGAGTATGAGTAAACCCTAATTTTACATGAAGCACAAGTAAAACATAGTTTCACATGAATTGTAATGATTCAAAACCCATTGCACATGATGTATCATGATTTTATACATTACTCAATGCATTGGAGCACTGTCAGGGTGCATCATTCTTAAACATTTCATTTCAGGCATAAGTGTTCCACATGGATCATATAAAATGGAATCCATCAACATCATAAGTTATTCCATGATTAGGAAATGTGGAATAAATACATGAATTTAAGCTTAAATATTTATATGTGTATAAAGTTGAATACCCTTGATTGAGACATGGGGATGGTATTCACTACACAATGATCTTGGCTTTGAAAAACGCAGTTCAATTTCGATAGCTTTACGGTGTGACATAAGGATTCATGAAAATGGATGATGAGAAAGAAAATGGTGTCTCATAATATGTACATTAAATGGACAGTAATGGGTTCATATAGATACATTTTCCAACAAAAATAAGGGAATTTAGATGCATAATACAAAATAATAACATGGATATAAAAGAGGAGAGAGAAATATCTCAAAGAATTTCAACATGGTAACAAGTGTACATGGGAGGAATTAATGAGAGAGAAAGGGTTGTCTCATCAAATAAACATAAAAAGGATAGTATGTTGGAGGTGAAAAATCATACCCGAACATTTCAAATTGAAAAAAAATGTCATAGCAACTTAAAGAAAATTGGAGAAAATGAGAAAAGAAAAATCCCTTACTAGGAAATGTGATCCTAAAGGCTTGGGAGAGGCTTGAGGGTGGATTATTGGGAGCTTGAGGTGCCTTCTTAGGATTCTAGAGAGAGTTGGGAAAAGGTTGTATGAACTCCAAAGGCTTTGAGTGAAGAATAAGTGTGAGATTAGGTGGGTTTATATAGGAGGTGAGAGGGAATTATTTATTATTTATGTTTGGGACACCTCACATTAAACTACTAAAAACCACATAACAGTCCATGGTTTTTCCCATTGTTTTTTCCAAAGGGGAGTGAAAAACAATATTTTATAAGTCCAATGTCCAAAATTCTTAGAATATTGAGGGTGATTTTGTGGAGGTGAGTGGCACTCTCAAGGAAATTCCTTTAAAAAGTTAAATATTTTTATAACTATTGAAGGGTACACTAATGTTTTCTAAAATTAATCAATCAAACCAAAAATTACATTATTTTAAAGATAAACCATATATTGGCCGAACATGTAATTTATAGTATTTTATTACATCACTATTGGGTCATTTTGATGTCATAAAACATATTATATATTTAAACGGTATTAAATTTTTACCCAAAAATTCGACTGTCTCTGAAAATAAGGAAAAAATCACCATTGGATAATTTCGACGTCCTGATTCCCAAAAATAGCTTTCAAACTATAATGAAAATTACAATAGCATTCATAAAATTATATTATTGTTTATATTTAATAAAATTAAATTTAATTATAATAATATTTTATTAATATATTTTATAATTCAAAAATCCATTAATTCATTAAAAATTATTTCTTTATTGAATATAATCTAAAAATACTATTTGTACTTTAAGAACAATTTACAAAGTAACAATAATATATTAAATGAACTTTATTTATACAAAAATAATGGACATACTCATAGTGATATGGTCTTGTTACTTAACCCCTTATAACACCTGCATAAGATGAAAGGGTAATTTGTGCGATGGTGACAAACTTTTGGGGTGGCTTGGATAACACCGCTTGGGTGGAAATATCAATTAACTTCCACTTCTCTCATAGTCAATTCGGCTCAAGATTAAAGTGTTAAAGCATGGCATGGGATTGGTCAATAGAAAATCACAATGATGCCACATCCTTTCCAAGCTCCGAAATATGTGATTCTTATGGTCATGTCTACTGGATGAGGCCATCACTTCCTTTTTTCGAGTAAATTGGATTTTTAAAGCCATATATTTATACTAATCATGTAATCACTATTCAACGGTTATATTAGCAATCGTCACAATTCAAAAAGATATTTTCAAATTATGAAACATAAAGCAAATAAAGTTCACATTTCATATAACATTAATAATAAATTTAATTAATCAATAGGGATTTCAATTAATGAATGTTTGGGTCATTGAAACCTTCCCCCTTAAGTAATTTCACCCTTGAAATTTCCTTTTCCAACACTACAATATATGTGGGTAACCCTGCTTCATCATTTCCTACAATTCCTAAGTCACTTACTCAAACTTTTGGTTTCTACATAACTCCCTGAAGAGGGACATTGTCTTATTTTGTAGAACATTTTCTCTATGATATAAGATCTTCACTGTTTTCTCTTAGTATGAATGATCATCCCCTAGTTGTACTTTATATGAAAAGAGTACATGTGAAGGGTCTGGTATGTGCTTTCTTAAGAGGGATACATGAAATATGTCATGTACATTGGCTATGGTAGGTGGAAGTTCAAGTCGATATGCCATATCCCATACACGATCAGGAATCTCCAAGGGGCCTATGTACCTAGGAATTAACATCCCTTTATTTTGAAACCTCATAACCTTCTTCCAAGGATATATGCATAGAAATACCATGTATCCATCTTTAAACTCAAGGTTTCATCGATGGTTATCTACATAACTCTTATATCATCTTTGGGCTGCCTTGATATGTTGAAGAATGGTTTTTACCTTCTCCACCATTTATTAGATCATTTCTGGTCCTAGAAGCTTATGCTCACCAACTTTATCCCAACATGTCGGTGTTCTGCACCACATCCCATAAAGGGCTTCATATAGTGCCATTCGGATGCTTGATTGGAAACTGTTATTATAGGATAATTAAACTAGTGGAAGATGTTGGTCCCATCCTCCTTTGAAGTCCATATAAAATTATCTTAGCATATATTTTAGTGTCTCAATATTTCACTCAGATTGGCGATCAGTTTGAGGATGATAGGCCATAATGTAGTTCAGTTCACTTCTTAGAGATTCATTGAAACTTTTCCAGAACATTGAGGTGAATCTCATATCATGATCGGATATAATAGATACTGGGACTCTAGGCATCCTTACTACTTATTTGATGTAAATCCATTCAATTTGATCCAATGATATGTCCTCTCGAATCGTGATAAAGTGAGTTGTCTTCATAAGGCAATCCACAATGACCCATATAGCATTGTTTCCTCTAGATGTCCTTGGAGGTCCAGTGGCAAAGTCCATGGTAATGTTGTCCCACTTCTATGTTGGTATGGGTACTGGTTGCATCATCCCCTTAGACATTTTTCTCTCAGCCTTCACTTACTGACATACTGGGCACTATGATGTATATTTTGCAATCTCCCTTTTCATATTGTCAAACCAAAAGTTTTCTCGGTGATATCGATATATCTTCATGCACCCCGAGTGAATAAATAGGGTTGATCTATGTGAGTCATCCAGAAGCTCCATTATTATCAATAGGTCGGATGGTACACATAATCGTGTCCCAAATATCATGATTCCATACTTTTCAACCATGAATTCTGAGTATTTCCCATTTTTGATAGCTTCCACCCTTTTCAAAATATCCACATCATTTCTTTGAGAATCCTTTAGCCTTTCAAAAAGAGACAGATGATAAATAATTTGTGAAAGAAGTGATGATTTTCCCTTCTTTATGATTCGAATATCCATCTTCATCAAATCTAAGGAGATTGGATCCTTCTAAATTCTCATCAATTATAGAATTGCTCGATCCTTTCTACATAGAAAATTTTCCACTTTTTCTCTTTCCCAGGGTGGTAATGGATAGAGAAGTCATAATCTTTTATCAGCTCTAACCATCTTTTTTAGTGCATGTTCAAATCCTTCTTTGTGAAAACATACTTTAGGATTTTGTGGTCTGTATATATTTCACACTTCTCCCCAAATAGATAATGTTGTCATATTTTTAAAAGTGAAGATCACCACAGAAAACTCTATATCATGTGTTGGATAATTGTTCTCATGAACATTTAATTTTCTTGAAGCATAGGCAATGAATTTCTCATTTTTCATCAACACACATCTCAGGCTCTTCTTCGAAGCATTTATGAGTACCACAAAAAGTTCTCCATTTGTGGGTAAAGTGAGAACGAGCATAGTGATAAGCCTCCTTTTCAACTCCTTGAATATTTCCTCGCATTCATCACTCCATGTAAACTTTACTCCCTCCTGGGTTCGCTCGGTAAGATGGTTGGACAATCATGACAAATTTTTCACAAATCGTCGATAATATCCTGCTAACCCTAAAAAGATATGTATATCTATTAAAGATGTTTTCCTCGTCCATCCCTCTATTACAGGTGTCTTGGAGGGATCCATATATATTCCATTAGTTGTGATGATATGGCCCAACAATGAGTCCTCCTTCGACCAGAACTCGCACATTTTGTACTTTGCATAGAGCTTCTCCTTCTGCATGCTCTCTAGTACAGTTCTTAGATGCTCCTTGTGATGGTCCTTGGTTTTGGAGTAAACTATAATAAAATCTATAAATACTACCACAAATTTGTCGAAGTAATATCTAAAGACTCTATTCAACAAGCCCAGGAAGACTGTCGGAGCATTAGTGAGTCTGAAAGCCATTACAATGAATTCCTAGTGCCGGTATCTTCTACAAAAAGCAGTATAAGGGATATCATCCTTATTTACACTTACTTGATAATATCACAATCACAAATCCACCTTGGAGAAGTATTGTGCACCATGAGGCTAATCGAACAAGTCATCAATTCGTGGGAGAGGATACTTTTTCTTTATTGTGATTTTGTTAAGCTCATGATAATAGATGCAAAGGCGCATTGATTCAACCTTCTTTTTGACGAAGAGGTGTAGTTCACCAACGTAGTGAAGCACATGGGTGTATAAACCCATTATATAGATTATCTTGTATTTTTTTCTTCAGCTCCACAATATTTACAATAGCCATTCTACATTGAGTCTTGGATATTGGCAACTCCCCATGTATATGATCAATTGAAAATTCAACATCTCTTCTAGGATGAAGACCAGGTAATTCCTCGGGAAACATATCTGTGAATTCCCTCACAAAAGGCATGTCTTCAAGGATAGTTTCTTCCATGGAATCAATCATCAGAGCTAAATGTGCATGCTCATAGTGCAGTAATATCCATGCTTGAGATGATGGAGCTATAGAATATTCGTCCTCATCCTTGCACTTTTATAGAATTGGAGGTTGATTATCCATATAGAGAGTGATTTCCCACTCATGGAAATTTATGTTGGATCTATATAAGGAAATCCATTCCATGCTGAGAATTGAATCAAATTCTACGATAGGGAGTGTGATGAGGTTCATTGGGAAGTTCAATCCTCAAATTATGATAATGGAGGAGTTATATTGATGGGATGTAATGATTTCCCCATTTTCCGTACTCACCGACATCTTTACTTCCATGGTTTGTGGTGGTGTTGGGATTTTTATACTAAACATTCTAGATATAAAATCATGTTTAAAACCAGAATCAAAATATTTGATCGCTATTCGTGAATGAATAACTAGTGTACCTATCAATACTTTATTGTCGGGGTTCACTTCAGTGGTAGTGATGGAAAAATATCACCCTTGCTACCTTGGAGGTTGTGGGTTGCCTCTGAAAACCCTTGGCCTAGGGCACTGATTTGCAAGTGCCCAAGTTCTTAACAGTTGAGGAAATGAACAATGTGTTGAGGATCGAGCCGAGAGTTCATCTCCTCTGTCGCAATCGTGGGTTTTTCTTTCCAACAGCAAATAGCTGGGTGTCCTTTTCTTCCACACTTAAAGCATTTCCTCATCCTCTTCATGCAATTTCTAGAGTGATTATTTTTCATCTTTGGAAAGTGGGGTGTTGGGTCTTTTTAACACTGTTGGATTTATCTATCAGACCACTAGAATTAATATCTACCTTATGCTTAATATCCCCATAATACCCCTGAGATTCTCTGATATCTACGTCGACCTTGAGGGCACAACAGACAATTTCCTCATGGCTTTCAAAGTCCTGGATCACCAGCACTTTCCATAAGCCAGGCTTCAGCCCACCAATGAAGAGGTCAACCTCTAATTCATGGGTAACAACAAAACCAGATGGGTATCGTGCAAGAATTGTGAAGTTTTCCTTGTACAGTCTAGAGGATTAGTTGCATTTCTACTTGAGGGAAATGGAAGTACCTTTCTATCTTAAGTCGAAGGGTGTGAGGAAAATATTTATCAAAAAACATATTCCATAAATCCTTTCATTCCAATGCCTCGATCTCCGACTTAGTCTTAATATTTTTGATCAACATCCACTATTGATCAGCTTCACCATCTATAGGATGATTATCCAGGATAAACTTCTCTTTTTTGGAACATTTGAGGATGGATACGATCGATTCAATGGATTTTATCTATTGTTCAGCGATTGAGGGATTAGATGATCTATTAAAAGTAAGTGGCATTTGTCTCATGAAGAACATGATAGTGACCTTTTCTTTCTTAGAGGGGTTTGAACGTTATTCATGACCCACATTTCTATTCAATGTTTCAGTTAACTGAGAGAGAAGCGTGACAAAGTTCATGATCCCCACTCCCATTGAATATGGCATCTCATTTTTTCAGTCATCACATTGATCATCACATCAGTTATTAGCATGAGTCCTCCTATTACCGACCATCTTCTGGAATAAAAGGAAAGTTAGGTGTAACACATAATGGGTAATCTGAGGACAAAAATAGATGACATATAAATTACTTTATTCCTTAAGTTATGAATCTATAGGATTCAATTTATGGTATTCAGGATCTACATTCTAACATATATTCTTAGGGAAATTTTTTAATTCCCTTTATAAGGGTTCATACTAAGATTACGGATTTTCCAAAGCATATCCCTGATGAGTGTTGTAAACAAGAGTGCAACAAGCCCCATTGTCATGCACCAGTTCCCATTCCAGTCTATCTCATAGTGGTGTTTTCGGGTTTTACCACTAGGAAACATTTTTTCCAGAGCCTCCTCTACCTGCTCGTATCCAGACAGGGATGTAATTTCTTGATAAACCACTTACTCAATATTCAAAAAAACATAGGGATGTTTTTATTATAATTATTATTGTCCTTATGTATTCAATAGGGTATTCGAATCCTACTCCCAAAAATAACTAAACATATCCTCTAATACCAACTATGAAAACCATTCTCTTTATTACACACTTAAACATAATTGATTAAAACAAATCAGTTGATAAAACATATAATATTTATAGGTTTAGTGTAATTGGAGATTAGGATAATAACATAACAAATTAAAATATTAAATGCAACATCTTTATTGAAAACATCCTTTACATGACCACTACATTCCCTCTTACATAGCATTGCATGGGATAATCTGATGACATGCATAAGAAAAGCGAGAGATATAAAGCCCAGTAAGGGAATAAACATGGAATAACATGAGGAATATAATACATGTTAGAAAATTGGTATATCAATGTAGCACAAGTGAAACATTAACATAAATGCATGATAAAGCATGATAATCATAACATGGATATGTGGCAACAACATTTAACATGATTTATGAATAAGACAAGGATCATTAGACATGGAGCATGAGTAAAACTTCATTGCACATGACAAAATCATAAAACCTCATTGCACTTGAACTAGCATGATTCAACACCCATTTCACATGAAGTATCATGATACTATACTTTAACCAATGCATTAGAGCGCTATCAGGGCACACCCTTCTTAAACATTTCATTTCATGCCTAAGTGTGCCACATGGATCATATAACATGGAATCAATCAACATCATAAGTTATTACATGATTAAGTAATTTGGAATAATTACTTAAATGTAACATTAAATTTGTTTTTTTATAATGTTGAATACCCTTGATAAATACATGGGTATGATATTCACTACACAATGATCTTGGCTTGGAAAAACGCGATGCAATTTCGGCATCATAACGGCGTGACATAAGGATTCATGAAAATGGTTTATGAGATAGAAAATGTTGTATCAACATATTTACATGAAATATACAATAATTGGATCATATATATACATTTCCTAGAAAACATTATGGAATTTATAAGAATAATATAAAATAATTACTTGGATGTATATGAGGTGAGGGAAATCCCTCAAGGAATTTTGGCATTGTAACGGGTGTACATGGGAGGCATTAATGAGAGATAATGGGGCCTCCCATAATAAAAACATAAAGATTAATGTATGGTGGAGTTGATAAATCATACCCCAAAAATTCTAATTGAAAACAAAAGGGAATAACAATAAAAAATTGAAGAAAAACGAGAAAGGAAGAATTCCGTTACATGGAAGTGTGATCCCAAAGGCTTGCGAGAGGCATGAGAGAGGCTTCCTGAGAGATTGAGGCACCTTGAGATGATTCTAGAGAAATGAATGCAGAATTTAGACAAAATCCAAAGGCTTTGAGTGAACAGGAAGTGGGATCATGTGAGGGTTTATATAAGAAAGGAGAGATAATTCTTTATTATTTAGGTGTGGGATACCGTACATTAAACTAATCAAAACCACTAACAAGCCCATGGTTTTTGACCATAGTTTTTTCCAAAGGGTAGTGGAATACAATATTTTATAAGGTAAGTCGCCTAACTTCTTAAAATATGAGGCTGCTTATGTGGAGGTGGGTCACACTCTAGAGGAAATTCACTTAAAAACTGATGTTTAATAACTCTTAGAGGGTCCACTAATGTTTTGTAAAATAATTCAAACAAACCTAAAATAAAATTATTAAAATGATAAAAAATATATTTTCCCAGAATATCATTTATAGTATTTTATTACATCACTATAGGGTCGTTATGGTGTCATAAAACCCAATATATATTTAAAAGGCGTTTAATTTTTACCCAAAAATTTAACTGCCTCAAAATTTTTTGAAAATTTCACCATTGGATAATTTCGACATCCTGATTCAAAAAATAATATTCATTTTATCTAAATATTTTTCTACATATGTGAATTTTTACTTTTAAAATAAAAACCGACATTTATCGAAAATTAATGGGTTTTGACAAAAATGTCTTTCAAATCGTAATAAAAATTACAATAGCATTCATAAAATTATATGATCATTTATATTTAATAAAAATTAATTTAATTATTAAAATATTTTATTAAAATATTCTTTATTAAAAAATACATTTATTCGTCAAAATAGATTTCTTATTTGAATATTAACTAAAAATACTATTTGTGATTTAAAAACTATTTACCAAGTTTCAATAATAAAATGAGTGCACATTATTAATTCAAAAATAATGTACATAGTCATAGTGCTACGGTCTTTTAATGAAACCCCATATAACCCCCTCATTAGACTGAAGGGTAATGTATGCGATGGTGACAGACTCTTGGGGTTGCTCGTATAACATCGCTCTAGTGGTAATCTCTATTAACATTCACTTCTCCCGTAGTCAGTTCCACTCAAGTTTAATATGTTCATGCTGGGCTTGGGATTGGTGAAGAGTGAATCCCAATAATTCCACCTCGTTTAAGAGCTCTAAAAAAGTGCTTCATATTGAGAAAATCTACTAGATGAGGCATTCACTTCAATTGTCTGAGTAAATTGGATTTGTTAAAGATCGATATTTATACTAATCATATGATCATTGTTCAACAACTATATTTGAAAAGGTAACAATTAATAACAGTATTTTAAAATCCAAAAACAAAAAAAAACCAATGAAGATCATATTTCATATAACCATAATAAGATATTTAATTAGACCAAAAGGGATTTCAATTAATGAAAGTGTGCGTCGTTATAGTGTGGCTGAGTAGGATGAATCATATCATTGACTTCATCGGCACACTGGTAGAGATAAAGGAAAATATTTCAATGCATATGCTCAAGGATTATGCACGCCAGTGTTGTGATTTAGCGGTGCATGCTAAATAGTATGAAGGTATTACATGGTAGGATTTTGAGAAATTGTTCAACAATTAATTCTATACTCACACGTTCAAGATACATAAAATTATGGACTTATACATACTAATACAAGAGAGTCTCCCTATCAAAGAGCACATAGCTAAATTCATGAATTTAGTCTATTTTCACCAGAGGTTGTGAAAAGCACATCTTTGAAGGAACGTGTCTTCGAATCAAGGGTATGATAAGAGATTCGATAAAATATTTTGGGGATCTATATTATGTATTATACAGAGATGGTAAATAGAGTGTTTGAGGATGACTGAGACATCTCTGAACCTATGGGAGGATGTATAATGATACCTATAGTAAATTATGGAAACACAACCGATGGGAGAAAGTGGAAAAAAAGACACATATTTCTAAGATGGAAGTGGAAATCAGATGGTTAGATCAGTGAACCTTCCTCCATGAACTAAGATCAAAGAATGTTGTTTTCAATTTGGTTCACAAGATCACATAAAATGATAGTGTATAGAACAAAATATAGCATGTCATAATTACGACAATATTGTACAGATTCAGTTCTACTGTCATAGTTCCTAATGATCATGTGCTCGAGACACTTCTCAAGAGTCGCAAGAATCGTATGCTTCAACAAGGTAAGGAAAACAGAATCAGTCTCGCCGTCATAATAGAGCTAACCATGGTGATTCTATAAATACCATGAATTCTTAACTAGGGAAATCTCATCATGGAAACAAGTACAGTTGTGTAGTGATAAAGCAATTATATGCAGCTAATCAGATGATTTTTGATGATCATGATAGACCATCCATGGTGAGAGGTAAGATTATTTTGAATTCAACCCTTATGCAAGTGGTCTATGATACTGGTGGATCACATTATTTAATTTCTTCTTCTGCTATTGGTTTTATATGATTATATTTGCAAATGTTTCTTTCTATTTTAAAACTCCGTACACCTTTTGGAGAATGAGAATGTTAAGCCTTTGTGCATCGAGCATGTGTTATAAATATTGATAGATCTAAGAAAAGATAGGGATGGACTTGGATTTCTATGAGGTAATCCAAGTTATGTATTGGTTGAAAACATTCAAAGCTCACATCAACGATTTTAGGAGAACCATTAGTTTCATGATGGAGGACGGCATCAAACATATCTTCAGAGGAGAGAGGATGGTAAAGAAAGGAAAAAAGAGCTTGTTGGCACCAATGGTGGGAATGATCTCCTACCAGTTGGTGGCGTTGACTTTTGTATTAATGAAAGAGATCGAGGTAAATATATTTCCAGCAGTTGTGGATCAATTTCCAAATGTATTTCTCAAGAACATATCATGGTTACCACCTATAAGGTAAGTGGGAATTATGACTATTCTCCTTCTAGAGACCAATCCTATTTCTATTACATCTTATAGGATGTAACCAATAGAGTTATGATAATTGAAATTGATATTTGAGGAGCTTGAATGTAAGGGTTTTATTTGGCCAAGTATGTCTCTGTGGGTAACACCAGTTTTTTTATGAAGAAAGAAGATGGAACTCTTCAGCTGTGTGTTGATTATTGTATGCTTAACCATGTTATGATAAAGAACATATATCGATTTCCATGCTTTTATGATCTATTTGATCAATTAAGGGGATCTCAATGGTTCTCCAGTATTGAATTACGATCAGGATGTCACCAATTTTTAGTTTGGAAGGATGATAATCAAAACAAATATTTCAGAAGAAGATATACCCACTATGAATATGTAGTCATTCCATTGGGCCTAATAAATGAACCAGTAGTCTTCAAGGATTTGATGAATTGGATATTTCTGCAATATCTGGACTCTTTTGTTGTGGTTTTTGTGGAACAGCTCTTGGTGTATTCAAAAGAAAGGTTGACCATGTGGAATACCTAAAAACTATGTTACAAATCATTTGAGATTTCCATTAATATGCTAAATTATCATAGTGTGTTTTTTGGATACAAGAAGAAATCTTTCTAGGCCATGTCATTTTTTGGAAAAAGTGTTTTTGTTGGTCCTGAAAAGATAGAAGTCATTATCTCATGGGAACCACCAAACAATTTCATCGAGATATGATGTTTTTTTGGTCTATCTAGTTACTACTGACGATTTTTGCGTGATTTTATTGACTATTATCTGCAATTATAGCTCTGACAAAGATTAATTCTCCATTCCAATGGACATAGGAAGGACAGAAGTCTTCCTATTAGCTGAATGTCTGGCTTACTTCGTCACCAATCATGATATTTCTAGAATCAGGAGAGGGTTATGTCATGTACTGGGATGCTTCGGGATTGGGGTTGGGTTGTGTTCTCATTAAAAGAGACCATGGGTTTGATTATAGTTCAAGGAAATCAAGGGTTCTTGAGATTAATTACCCAACACATGATTTGGAGGCAGCTATAATCATCCATGCTATGAAAACATTGAGACATTATTTCATTGGTGGGAAATTTACTATGTTCATGGACCAAAAAATCATGACACAATTTTTCTCAAAATGGTATTTGAATCTGAGGAAAACGAGATGGATGTAGTATCTCTAAATGATTAACATTGACTAGATGTATACAATATAGAAAGGAAATTTCTGTGGAAGATGCATTGAGTAGAAATTCATATTCTTAGTTGGTGAAAGATGATTTAGATGAATAACAGTTGATGTCGATCCTATTGAAAATGCATGTAGAATATGAAGACCTAGGTGATGTTGTAGTTTACATATTTGATACTCTTGTTCTTCATTTAGTAAATGTGGTCAAAGGGGCACAAACAGCCGATTCAGAATGAATGGTTATGAGTTCAAAACACAATAGTGGGGGGACTATTGAAAGTAGTAAACATAATGGGATTTGAGTTTTGTGATTTAGATATGGGATGGCTGCACCTAAGGCATGTCAAGAACTACTCCTTCTTGCTTACCACCATTCGAGAAGGGATATACATCCATGTACACTGATGATGTATAAGGAATTGAAGGTGCAATTTTTGTGGATTGGTATGAAAAGGAAGGTGGAAGAGTTCATCTTGTGGTGCTTAACTAGTCAGTTGGTTAAACCATATCACTAGAGACCAGTGAGAATGTTGTTGTATTTACCAATCCCAGTGTGGAAATGGGAGAAAATAACAATGGATTTTGTTACATGTCTTCCATGAATGGTTCAGAAACACAATTCCCTTTAGGTGATAGTGGATCGGCATACCAAGTCATCCTATTTCATCTCTATTTGGGAAACTCATACGGTTGATAATCTATCAAAAATAAATATACCAGAAGTGGTAAAGAGTCATGGTGTACCAGTTTCAATTGAATCAGATAGAGATCTAAGTTTCACATCTCGTTTATATAAATCCTTATAGAAATCCCCTGGGAATCAATTGACTATGAGCACGAAGTATCATACTCAGACAGACTTCTAGTATGAGTGAATGATGTAGATATTGGAATAAATGTTGTGGGATTGTGTATTGGATTTTGTTGTCTCATGGGAGAAGCATCTACCCTTAGTGGAGCTCTCATATGATAATAACTATCAGGCATTGATACATATGGATCCATTTGAAGCATTATATGGGTGCCCTTGTCAAGCTCCACTATGTTGGATGGAAACAGATGAGAAGTCAAAATTTGGGATGATCCTTGTACAATAAACTACTGAGAAGATCCAATTAATTATAAATAGGATAGAGATAGATCAGAGTCTTTAGAAATCATAAACAAATCACCATCGAAGGTCATTGTCGTTTTCCCTGAGTGATCATGTTTTCTTGAGGGTCTCTCCAAGAAATGGACATAATCAATATGGGAAACATGTAAAGTTGTCTCCAAGATTCATTGGTTGTTTCAATATACTATAACAAGTTGGATGTGTTGAATATCGGTTGTCATTACCACCACCGTTTACTTCGTTGGATAATTTCTTCTATGTACCTCAGTTGAAAAAGTATTAGCTTGATCCTAACCCTGGGATTGGATGGAATCACATTAACCTAGCATCATATGTTTCATTGAAACATATCTAGGTACAGATTTTGGATAGAAAAATGAATTTATTTCAAGTAAAAAACATTAGTCTTGTATGGGTTTTATGAAAACATGGTCAAATTTTGGAATAGACTTGGGAACACAAAAAGGAGATGAAAGAGCAATGGCCAGAACTCTTTCAGTTGGATACGATTTTTCTACTTTTTGAGGATGGAAAGGCCAATGGTGGGGAGAATTTATTAACTTTGGTTTCTAGTATATAACCCTTACATGATTCATTTTATAGTTATAAATTTTAAGGGTGACAGATGGGAGAGTAGGAAATGGTTTTGGGAAAAAATAGAATTTGTAGGGATGGCGCACGGTTTTCCTAACTGTTTAGCCAAACAGTGCACAATGTTCCCCTTGAGGTAGTAGATCTAGCATTGTTGGAGCACGGTGTTATATACCATGTGATCAATCCATGAAATGGTATGCCAAGGTAGTAGCTAATTCATAGTTAGTCCACAATTTGTCTAACCGTGTAAACTGACCATGCGAATGGTTTATGTGAGATCCTAAATAAGTGTATCTCACATATTTTTTCCTCTTAGTGGATAATTTTTGCTTTTAACCAACCCTAACTCGGTATTTTTTTTATCCCAAGACCAAATAAGGTTCTCCCAATAGTTTGTAGGTTATCCAGAGGCTTCCCTTGGTGAATCAAATCCAAATTATTGAGGTATGTGATCGTTCTTCTTCATTCTTGATCGGTTTCTTAGATCTACATAGATTTGCTACCCCTCTTCTATTGGTTTCTTAGATATACAATTTTATGGTTTGATCTAGGTTTTTAGATTCCAAATATGATGATATTTGGGCTTGATCATTCTAAGAGAAGATATATAATGTGGGTTCATAGATAATCGACATGGTTTTCTTGTGTGTTCTTCGTTCATTGGGGTTGACCTCAAAACCATTATGGTGGCAGGAATCTTTTTTGAATCCACATAGTATAACGGATTTTAATGATTTAAAATTGAATGTGTGGTGCTAAATTAATTGTTATGTTTTTGTTGAACACTTTTTGAGAACCTTCTTGAGTGATGATTGTGAAATATGGAAAATTGGGGATTTTGAATGACTGCTTTGGTTCTTGGTTTTAAAATATGTATTTTAAAAAGATTATTTTTCTAGGCTGTTTGGAACATAAATTGGACTAGATTATTTCAATAAAATGGAATGTTTTACTGAAATTAAATGTTGTTTTGATATTGGTTGTGCTATAGTTTTCAAAAAAAGTTCAGTTTTATTGAAATGGTTTATTATGGTAATGAAATGATTTGTAAAAAATGGTATTGGTGTGAGTTCGTGCTTATTGATCATTTAATATGCGATGAGAACCATTTGGGTACCTGTTAAGTGACACTATATTGGAGGTCTTTGTCATTAGGACACGAGGTAATTGGACGAGAGACCGCTCATTATTATGGAATTGTCAAACGAAGCATAAATTTGTTGGTGTGTTGTAAACTATGGAATGGTTTAACCGAATGATAAGAAGAATTAGTTTTAAAGCTTTTATTAGTTACCTTTTGGAAAAAATAACTTGTTGGAAATTGGTTTCATTTATTTTTTTCACTTGTTTTCAAATATATTTTGGAACTTGTTTATATTTTGTTATAAAATATTTTGGTAAATTGATTATATAAACTGTTTTTTATAAATGTGGAAAACTTTTCTATCCTAGTTGTGTGAGTAGGGAAGTCATTGTTTAAAACCTACCGAGTTTTATACTCACCCCAACTTTGATACTTTGGTGCTTTTATAGATGTTATCTTCCAAGATAGTGGAAAAGGTAAAGTTTCTCATGTTTTTAGCAATAACTAGTGACATTATGACTGTTCAGTGACTATAGAACATAGATTCTTTTGGTCCCTTAATATTACTTTTTTGTTTTTATATTATGTACTTTGTTATTTTTTGGTCTCCTAATGTTTCAGAATTTGATATGGTTTTAAGATACATGGATTTGTTTAGTTGTATTTCTTTTGTTCTTGCATCAGTTAGTAAATGGTTTGCTTTGGGTTTTTTGGTTTATTAGTATATTTACTACAGGTTAAATCATCCCCCACTTGTATTTGAAACCCTTCAACATTTATTTCTTTCCTTTGGTGTCTTGGGGATATCGCTTAAGGACATGTAATGACTTGTTGTACTCTCAAGACAATGTGGATGAGCGGGTCATTACATCAAAATATTTATACATATATGAAAAATATAATTAAAAGGGAATTTAAATAATTCAATGAAATTGGGTGAAATTAAATTTTTCTATTAGTATATTTAAAAACTAAAAAATTCCCAAACATTGAGTAAAATATTTTCCTTGACAATGACCATAGAAACATGTAAAGTAATATTCAACATCTAAAATGATAATAAAGTTGTGAAAATACATTGACATGAGAAACATTAAAGTAATGATTCTTTCCACCATTCGATAATGAATGTTAAAAAGAAAATTGTTTAGAAAAAATTTATAATATATTTCACTTAAACATTTAAAAATAAAATCAAAGGTTGTGTAAAATAAAATTTTAAATAGGTTCACTTATGGGTAAAAATTCATTAAAACACTTTGAAGACCATGGGTGTGGAAGAAAAAGTTTGTGGACCAAAGAGGATAAATTATATAATATTTTCATAAACATATTATCTCAATAATTTTATGAATCAAATAGAATATAATGAAATGAAATGTGAAAACCCCATAAATAACCAATGTCAATGAAATATAATGTGTTTTAAAGGAAATTAATTGTACAATTTCCCACAATAGAAATTTTATATAGGAAATCCCAAGTAGAATTAAGATTCCAACATAACCCATTACCTCAAGCATTATCCTGGTTCATATATTTTCAAAACTACTATATAATATATTTCAATTAGTTATACATCTACTCCACATACATTTTCACATATAACATACTTTATATCATTACATAATAATTTTTTATTGACCAATTTTTATTAAAAATTAATCATTAAAATCATTATTTGTCTGAAAATATTCCATTATGATGGGACAAAGAAGATGATAAATGTGATTAAGGATTCTAGAGTTGTTTTTTGTATTAAATATTGGTTTTGAATAAATTAAATCACTTTGTTTTGGAAACAATTATTTTGGGATTTTGTTTTGAAAAGAATCAAAATCTCTTTTTCAAGAAGTTTTTTCTATGGATGAGAATGAAATAAAGAAACTTGAATGAATGTAAAGTTATGATACTTTAAAATACAAAATGGGACGATGCTTTTTTGTTTTGGAATTCTCATAAATCATAAGTAATGTGGTATAACTTATGATGCAAGCTTGATGGAAGAATTATTTAAGTAAAAGCTGTGAATGGCGGTGACTATTACAAAACATTCAATAGTGATGATGATTGAATAGTCATGCCGATGGAATAGTCATGTTGATGAATGAAGAGACAATTCTTGTCATATTGACCTAGTAATGAATTTTTTTCTATCAGAATCAGTGTCGTGTCGAAGGAATAGTCATGCTTATGAAAGAAGAGATGATGCATGTCATGCCAACATGGTAATGACATCGTTTTGCATCAGACATTGAGTTGTGCCCATAAAATATTCATACCGATGAAATAATAGATGATGCATGTCATGCCAACATGGTAATGACTTTGTTTTTCATCGAAATCATAGTTGTGCCAATGTAATAGTCATTCTAAGGAAATAAGAGATGAAGCATGTCATGATGACATCTTAATGACTTTGTTTTGTATTGGAATCAGATCTGTACTTATGGAATAGTCATGCCGATGAAACAAGAGATGATGCATGTCATGCATACAGGGTAATGACTTTGTTTTGAATCGGAATTAGAGTTGTGATGATGGAATAGTCATGTTGATGATAGAAGACATGATGCATGTCATAATGATGACGTAATGAATTTGTTTTGCATCAAACTCATAGTTGGGACAATGGAATAGTCATTCCAATGAAAGAAGAGATGATGCATGTCATGCCAACTTGGTAATGACATTGTTTTCCATCAGAATCATTTTTCTGCTAATGGAATGTCATGCCGATGAAAGATGAGATGATTCCTTTCATGCTGACATTGTAATAACTTTTTTTTGCATCGGACATAGAGCCATGCCAGTGGAATACTTATAACGTAGAAATAAGAGACAATGGAAGTCATGCTGACATTGTAATGACTTTAACTTGTATCATACTCAGAGTTATGCCAATGAAATATTCATACCAATGAAAGAAGAGATGATACATGTCATGCCGATATCATAATTAATTTTTTTGCATCAGACTCAGAGTCCTGTAGATGGAATATTCATGCCATTGAAAAAAGAGATGATTTGTGTCATTCCGACATGGTAATGACTTTGTTTATCATTAGACTTAGAGTTGTGCAGATGGAATAGTGATTCTGATGATAGAAGATAGGATTCATGTCATGACAACATGGAAATGGATTTGTTTTGTATCAGACTTAATGTTGTGATCATGGAATAGTTATGCCGATAAAATAAGATATGATGCATTTCATGCCAACATGGTAATGATTTTTTTTGCATCAGACTCAGATTCGTGCAGATGGATTAGTCGTGTTGATGGAAATGGGAGGAGTTGTGCTGATGGAAAAATGGAAGGATTCTTTTTGATAGTAATATCTGTGCCAATGGAAATAGTCGTGCCGATAGAAATATTCATCCCGATGGAAAAGAGGAAAGTGTCATGTCGTTGGATAGAGAATGTGAAGATATGATGCATGTCATGTTGATAGAGTAATTACATTGTTTTTCATCGGACTCATAGGTGAAAGTGAGAGAAAAGAGATGGCGTTGATTAAAGACCATCATACCCAGAAACAATAATAATCAACAATTGTACCCACATTTATGGTTTCCTAAAAGAATTGTTTTTTTGGTTTTTGGGAATGAAAAATGGGTATGGAGATACAAATAAATGAAACGAATATTGAGATGAAGTTTTGGGAATATTCAAGAAGATTCGAGAAACTTTGACAAAGTTAAAATGTATCCCATCATTTTAGGGGGAAAGCCAAATTTGGTAAAATTTGAGTCAGTGGGAAAACGTTTGGATTCTTACCAATTGTCAGCTATAAAAATGAGGAGGCACTTTTTACTTTCTGACAATGAGTACTGTTCACAGTAGAGGAGATATAAACTTTGGGTTTTAGAGAGATGAGCAAAGGTTTTGAAGTGGTGATGATTCTATTTGTCTTCACTATAGCATACATGTTTTGAATTGGTTCATATTCTTTTTGTATTGACTATTACATACCACTTTGGAAGTGGTTCTGATTCTAATTGACTTGATTATTGTATGAAAGTATTAGATTGGTACTGATTCTATTCTATTATATTCTATTGGAAGATCAGACAGAAATGAATCAGATTGGGAGCATCGTACACTGGTAAATCTTTCTGATTGATTTAAATAGTCCAAGAGGTTCTTACCTTTCTTCGGGGTAACTAAAAGAA
Source organism: Viscum album (assembly GCA_963277665.1). Lineage (NCBI taxonomy): Eukaryota > Viridiplantae > Streptophyta > Magnoliopsida > Santalales > Viscaceae > Viscum > Viscum album. The sequence goes on from OY728138.1 coordinate 561,975,348, forward strand.
GAATTTTTTTACAATTGAATACAATTGGTGAATTAAAAGAAAGCATAGGAAACTTGAGATGTTACAAAACAAATGTATTACCCTAATATGCTGAGAGGGTGTACACGCACTAGTTATATTGTTTCATAGAGAAATATGAGTGTAAGGATATATCCTACTCATTGTAATCCTATAATTGTTTTCATAGTGGGTTTTATTGTATTAGATCATTTCCAAACCATAATAAGGATGTAGCTATTCTTATTGAATAGTGACCCTTGTAAATAATTTTGTTCATCTTGATATGTGTTGAGTTTTTTTAGTAGGGAATTGAAATTTCTTACATAAGGGAAAGGTTGTTTCGATTGTAAAGAAACATAAAAGAAAAATATTATCACTGATTCTCCCCCTACCCCTCTCCATCATACATTACACCAACTAGGAACTTTCAATTGGTATCAGAGCAAGTTTACCTTTGTTATTCATTGCTGGTAGAGAAGGTGAATTGTTTCAACATTATTGGTATTCCAGTCATTGATGGAAAGAACTATCATATTTGGAAAGATAGAATGTTTTAATATGTTATATCTATCAGTTATGATGTTCTTGAAGATGAAACGGTTTTGTGTGCTCTCATTGATTATAATGCTCCACTTACACCTGTTGACAAGAAGTTTCATGATAATTATGGAATGGACAAAAATTTTATGTCATCATCACTTCCAAAAAGTCAATTCTTGAGAGTGAAAGGTGTTTCCACAGATAAAGGTATATGGGATAAGATGAAAAATATTTATAAAGGAAAAAAAACAAAAGTGAATAATGAAAAGCTACAAATATGGAGATTTAATTATGAAGATTTGAAGGTGGGTGAGAATGAATATTTTTGGGAATTATTTACTAAGGTGAATGCCATTTTGAGTACTATCAGATATCGTGGAGAAAAGATGAAAGACTCTATAGTTGTTGAGATGGTATTGAGAATCTTACCTAAAAAATTTAATGCAACGGATTCATCATTGGAAGACATAGATCTTGAAACATTTTCTCTGGATGATTTACATATCACTCTTATAACATATGAAATGAGAAGAGAGAATTCTATGAAGAAAAAAAAAGGTTGATATAGAAATTTCATTCAAGGATATGAAGAAATAAAATCAAAAGGAGGTTGTTATTGAAGTTTAAGCTGGTGTTTCAGAACCTTAAAATGTGGTTTGTAGAAATCTCAATGAATTCTTATCCTTGTTTTCTAACAATGTTAAAAGAGGTTTATTTAAATACAATGGGAAACATCCCTTGAAATTTTTTAATGTGGAGGTGTTGGTCACTTTGCCGAAAATTTTCCTCAATGAATGAACGAAGATGAGAGTGATTTTGAAGAATGAATGATAAAGCAGTCATGGAAAAAAGAGACAATGGAAAAGAAAGCAAATTCAACAAAGAAAAAAGAAGAAGTTTATTTTCCAATGATAAAGATGAATAAGTGAGTGATTTTGAATCTAAAAAATTAATTGATTATAGTAATGATAATACATTCACTTAAATATTGAATGATAAAGAATTCAGAACTAGTAGTTGTGAAGAAGAAGAAACTCTGAATGAGATGCATCTGAAAAAAAGAGTTGAAAGAATATCAGAGAAAGATCAGAAGGCTTGAAAAGCAAAAATAAAATATATAAGATGAATTATCGAGAAACCAAGAATGTTTTTCTGGGGAGAAAAAAATATGATTACAAAGATTTTTGATTTGAATAAATATATTAAAGATGAAAAGAATCGTAATGAGCAATAAAAGGTGAAGCTAAATGTAAAAGAGGAAGAGTTGGAACATGTCTAACAAAAACTCTCTAATGCTGAATAGAAAAGTATATGTTTCCAAAGGTCTATCATTGAAGTTGTTGAATGTTCTCATAATGAAAAACATGAGAAGGTTGACCAAAAGATACATTCAAAGGGTGAGAAGAAAAATTGTATTATTTTTGAAAATAAGAAATTTGGGAATGTTATGTGTGTGTCCAAGACCAATAAGGTTGGGAATGTTATCAAACAATATGATTATGGAAATCATTCCAATACTTATGGTACCGATAATTCAGAAAAGAAAATGATGAATGTGATTGATAATAGAAATTTTGGTGAATCAAAAAAAATAGATCAAGGTGGATGATAAAATCATTTAGAATTCTGATCAGTATTGAGGTTTCAAAGGAATATACTCTTTCTGTGGGTATTGTTGGTATTGTGGTGGATTCAGGAACATAGAAAGTATGTATAGGCTTAATCAACAATATTATTTTTATCCCACTACTTACTAAAGGACGTTATTGAGGGGGAGTAAATCATCTCAAATAAATAAAAATGAGAAGTTTGTTTTGATGAAATATGAAAAAATGAAGTAAAGATTTAAATTATGTTCCAAATCATGGAAACTATTTGTGAAATATGTGAACAACCTCGAAAACTCTTAAAAGTATGTCTTGTTTTATTTCGTCTTAGAAAAAGATTCACAATTCTCAAAAGCTAAAGGTGAAGAATGAAAATAATATAGAAAAGGTACATGTCGTTGAAACTTCAAAACAATCAATGAAAGGAGAATGACCCCCGATACATGATAGTGGATGTTATTCTCACATGATATGAGACATGAAATTGATAAAGGATGTGAAATATTTTAAAGAAGGAATGGTGACATTGGGCAATGATGAATAATTGAAAGTAAAAGGTTTCAGGTTAACCATCATTAGAAAAGAAAAGATAAAGTCTAAGAAAACATTGTATGTCTATCGGTTAAAACACAATATCCTAAATGATTCAAAATTTTGTAATCAGGATAGAAAATTCATCTTTATGAAAGATATATTTATTTTAAAGAGTTATGATTATTGAAATATTGTTACAAGAGGGAAACGTATGAAAGGAAACGTGTTTCTTGTTGGTGATTCAAAAAACTCTTGTTACATAAGTGTGGTGGAAGATAATTAGTTATAGAATAAAAAGCTTGGGAATATGTGTCAATGAAACATGAGAAATTTATCTAAAATAGATACTGTTTGAGACATTCCTAATTTACCATGAGGTAGAGGTTGGTGTTGAACTATTTTCTAGAATGTAAAGACTATAAATGATGTTCATAAGAAAGTTGATATTTGTTCAAGAAAACCCTTAGGGATAATCCATTATGATATATGAGGGCTAATGAGAAAATAATCACCACCTGGAGATAAGTACTTCATTACATTCGTTGAATATTTTACTCGCATTACTTGTGTTATGTACATGAAACAAAAATCGGATGCATAAAAAATGATTAAATGTTTTAGATGAAATACTGAGGAGAATCCTATCAAGAATTTATGAACTGATAATGGTGGGGAATACATAAGTGAAGAGTTTTAAATCAATCTTGAGAATCGTGGAATTCTTTATGATTATAGATCTCCATACACTCCCCAACAAAATGGAATTACTGAAAGAAGTAATAGAAGCCTGGTGGAAATGGTAAGAATCATGTTACTTGAGCATGGTATGTTGTAACACCCTGAGATTTTATGAGAAATTTTTTTATGTCTTATGTTATACGCAACACCAAATGAATCATTCACAGCACACAATACGAACTTGGCTTGCATTACACGCAATCACGACCTTCCTCGGAAGCGTGTGTAGTACGCAATACCGGGTATCACTAAACAACGATATATTATTATGAACTAGTCGTTATGAATAGTATTAACTACATTTTGAATTTTATTATTCATCTTACACATTTTCTAGAAAATGGTAAGAGAACAAAATAAATTATTTGGGTAAAATAAGTATTTTTCAAAAAATGCAGTTTTGTCACCTTTTGATGGAACACCCACATTAAATATAGTTTGTGACACGTTTATAAGTACAATTTGACAAAATAAAATTCTTCTTTTGAATCAGGATATAAAAATTTACTTTGGATAAATTTTTGATATTTTTCTGATAACTTTCATATTTTGATGAATAGTAAAAATCCCCTAATTTTTAATTAAAAACAAATTTTTCCATTGAGATAATTTATATGGTTAAATTATAATATTTAATGGTTTTAAAGTATAAATATAATATATTTTTACCATTTAATATAATGTATGTCATTAGCATTAATTTCACATTGAATTCATAGGTAAAAACATTTCAGTCTTTGGCAATGTTTTAACTTTTAAAACATTTTTTATTAACAACGAGATTTTTTTAAATTAATTACTGCAACTTATATGTTTTGAATTTTGAAAAATGGATTCCATATTTGGAATAATTGGGTCCAAATTATGTTAATAGGCTACTTTTTATTTTTGGGCAATATGAATAGTAACTACGGTAAATTTTATTTACTATAGTTAAAGGTAAATCGGGTAATTAAGGGTAAATATAAGATTATAAAATTACCCTAAAACCTTAAAATATCCTATTTGATGACTAAAAGTCGACTGATATCACATAAGGGTCGGATTAGACTCATTTAATGGACTTTTGTCCATGAAAATAATTTAATTATTATTAAAACCAATGAATGGGACAACATGTCACTTTCTTAAATATTATAAGTATAATAATTTTAATTTAGTGATAAACACAATGAATCTTCTAACATGAATAGTCTCCATAAATCTAATACAATTATCTACATCATAGGAATTTATGTATAATTCCTTGGGATTAAACAGTTATCATTAATTATGACACAATAGTGATGTTGAAATTAATTTATTAATTAAAATATATAATAAATTGATTAAAAATATTAAATTAAATATTATATGAACAATTTAATGTGCTCCACTAATTTTCTAGATACAGATTACATTTTATGAATCTATTAAAGCTTTTAGTTCAAACATATCTTCTGTATATATTTTATTCAAATTCAAATAAATGAATAGTGTCAAAATTGACACTGTTGTTATTTTATAAAAATAACATATTATAAAATTGTTTAAAAATCACAAAAATATTTAAAAATTATAAATTAAAATTTATATGGTCTAAAATTTCATAAAGTGTCAAATTATGGAAAATTCACAACACATATGAAATTATTTATAATAATTTAATATTTAGAATATTATTACCACAAATAAAAATAAATTGGTAAATAAGGATAAATCAAGTTGATAATGTTTAAAATAAATTCCTAAGAGGTCTAAATTTTATTGGTTGATTATATTAAAACCCTACCTCATCTATGCTTTGTATATGAGTCATTTTGGATGTTTTTAGGTAGGGTTGGGATTTAATATAAACTAATATTTCTTACATTTCTTATATTTCCAAATGTGCCCCTCTCCTCCCTTATAAAACGGTGCCTCCTCCCTCTCCTCCTCACACCAATTTGAGCCTTAAATCTCAGCCAATCCCTGCCCATTTCACTTACCTACTTCCCTGGAAACATCCTAGAGGTTCTGGTCTCCTTCAAAGACAAATTGTAGTTCCCTAAGAGGAGGTCTCAAAGAGGCCCTTCAAAGAAGAGGTAATGTCCGTTACCGATTCTTTCAACTTTATTTCTTCTTCCACCTATTATTATTTAGTTTTTTAATTATGAATTAATAAAATCAGTATCACTAATATACTGATATGTTATTATAAGTACGAAACAACCCTATTTCACCATCTATCCATCCTACGGAAAACGAAATCACCGCGCGTGCGTACGTACAGAATACCGTCTCCACGCCGTGGTGTAATATATTTTCCATCACCACCTTACTTGGATGGGTACAATGGTGAAAATAAATAACTATATATGATTATTGTAAAGTAGTATTTATTCTTAAATAGTATACATACACTCCAATACCATTCCACCATCATGGGAACGATATCATCACTCGTGCGTGCATACGGAATACCGTCTCCACGATGTGATGCGATTCGTTCTACATGATCTTCATTACATAATGATTATATAAATGAATTAAATGAATAAATATGATATATAGTACACTAATAAAATTCTGGAAATGAGGTATCTATAACCTAAAGAGAATAATAGGAGTTTATTCGACAAAACACACATAAGAACAAAAAGCAATAAACACCCGAATAACAAGTAATAATGAAATATTACTAATAAGAAGCTAAGAATATGACCATATATGATATAATAACAAAATGTATGATTCTGGAATAAGTAAATAACATTATTTAAATAATTATACAGGAGGTTCGGACACTTACGAAGCAAATCAGACCTAAGGTAAGGGAAAATATGACAATCTCATTTTTTATCAGAGATTGTTTAAACTTTGGTATTTACTGGGGTGTATTTTATCATCCACATCCAAGTTCCCTCAATATGTAATATTGTTTCCATACACCTAAAATTTTTTAAATCCAATTTTACCCTTCGGTGAGTTTTTAGCAAAGGATATGAAAGGAATCTTTTGTCGTTTTTCGTACGAAGTACTTTTTGACTTTTCCGACAAAAGTACGAGAAGAATGTTTTTTTAACTTATATGGCATGAATGGATTTTTAAAACATTATTTCCAAGAAGCTTCCTTTACAAGTTTTCATGTTTATTTTTAATCAACTTATTTTAGTTTAAAATTGTATGAAATGTTAAGAAGGGAAAAAATTTGAAGTAGAAAATATATTTCCAAAAGAATGGAGTTCAAGTTTTTTTTATCAAAATTATTTTCCACCTTAGATAATATAGGGTTCTGTTTCTATCCCTATTATTACATTGATTTGATTATGTTGTGATGGAATTATTTTTATGAATTCCTTTATCTTATATGAATTATTTTATGATGTCATGATGTTTAAGAATCCCATTTTTATTACATGGGTTATGCAATGATGTATGATTTATGATTTTGTGGAAAACATAAGAATGGTATAAATATGAGATGGGTGGTACCTATATCTCCATCCAATGCATTGGGTAAAGATTTTATATCTCATGAGATAAACATGGCTAGAACGGCAGGTTAAACCGGTTCAGTGAAACAGAACTGAAACGCGGAGTGAACTCGGTTCAGAAATGGACTTTGTCCACTAAGATAGTCTTGGAAATGGGTCTTGACTAATAAGAAATGATTCTCTATGATTATGTTTGTATGCCACAAAGTTTCATATTTTATGTTATGATTATTGGGACTACATTTCACTACCATGATTTACCCCATGTTATGAAATTATGATCTCTCTTGCAGGGTACGATTTTCAAAATGTTATGTTCTTCTGAATTTGATGTAATTGATATTTCTTTTTTTTACCCTTACTGAGCATTTGAGCTCACCGTTTTGTATGTTTTCTTTCTCAAAGTCAGGAAGAAGGTTATTAAGTAAGATATACCAAAACGAGACTATAGATATGATGAAATAAATGGGAGACAGTGTAGATGCTTTATGAACCAGTTGTTTATGTTTCACATTTTCTAAATACACTATACCCATACGGTCCTTTCATGGTTTTGTTATATGTAGTAATAAGTATGCTTCAATTTTTAATTATTAACCATGTTTGTAAAGTATGGTTCGTTATATTTGTCTTACTACATTTAGAGGCATACCCTGAGTACTGCATTTTATATTTATAACTGTTGTTTATATAGACCTCAATTAGTTATGAATACATATCAATTTTTGATGGAAAAACTCTAAGTTTCTAGCACTATATATTTTTCAGGAATCCTTGTGTTATAAAGAAGAATGGTGGAAACTTTGGTAAGTTTGAACAGAAATGTGAGGATGGAATCATTCATGGCCACTCTCTTGAAGGAAGAGGATATAGATGTTACAATAAATAAAAAATAATAATTTTTGATTCAGTTGCTATGGAAAAGATTGAACTATCTGAGAAAGAGAAACATGTTCAGGAAAACCATGAATTTGAGAAAGTTGAAGAAAATAATTTTGATAAAGATACATAGAACTGTATTCTACCTCAAGAAAAAGAATCTTATTTAGCTATTTAATGTTATGAAGGAAATAGAAAATATTATCCATGTTGGAGGAAACACTTGTAAGTGAAGACTATAATTGATGATCAATATCAGAAGGTTAAAACAAGAAGCACAAACAATTTCCTTACACATACTTCATTATATTCAAAAGAGGAACTGAATGATGTAAAAGAAGCTTTTGAGCATCTGGAATGGGTTCAAGCCATGAATGAATAATTGGATCGTATTAAAAAGAATACTACATGGGAACTCGTACCCAAGCCTGAAAAAAACATAATTGGAACAAAATGGGTTTTCTAGAACAAGCTGAATGAAGAAGGTGAGGTTATAAGAAATAAATCAAGATTTGTTTCCGAAGGATACACAAAAATTAAGGGTATTTATTTTTAGGAAACCATTGCTCCTGTGGAAATATTTGAAACAATCATAAACATTCTTTCTATTTCCACACAATGAGGCTATAGAATATTTTAAATGGTTGGTTAAATCTTCATTCTTAAATGGTGATATTCAAAGAAGTGGTTAATGTTGAAAAACCTTGTGGATTTGTTATTGGACAAGATGAAGGTTATGTGTAAATACTGAAAAGGCATTTTATGACCTAAAAATATCAGTTTTCATGCTATTCCAAATTGGATACATGCTTAATAATGATTAATTTTAACAATGTAATAGTGGATAAAAATCATTACATCAGGGAAAGTCAAGTGTATTCCCTCATTGTAATAATTTATGTTGATGATATTCTCTTTATTGGGAATTATAGAGGATTTTGTCAAATATTTACTGATGAAATGAATTTTTTTTTTAAATTTCCATGCTAGGAGAAATGAAATACTTTCTTTGTTTACAAATCTATCAATTGAAATAATACATTTTTCTCTCCCAAGAAAAGTATGAAAATTAATATCTCAAAAGGATTGTCATAGAAAATTTAAAACCTATTTCCACACCCATTTCAGTGGCAAAAAATATAATTAGAGATGTAGAAAGATAATAAGTTGATCAAAAAGAATATCGAAAGATGACTAGAATTCTATTATATTTGACCAGATTATGATCTGGCATTTTCTATGTCATTACCTTATTGAAAATATTTCAATGTTCTCCAAAAGAATCCCATTTACATGCTGAAAAAATAATTCTCAGATACATAAAAGACCCAAAATAATTTGGAATCAAATATAATAGCTAAAATTTTATTGAACAGTTTTGGTATTCAGTTGATGATTGGACATGAAATGTTGATGATAGAAGATCCACATCTTGTGGTGTGTTCTTTCTGGGAAAGAATTCTGTTAGCTGAAAATCGAAGAAACAAAATTCAGTAACTCCTAGTATGGAGAATGTTGAGTATGTTGTTTCTACTCAAGCTGCTAATCAAGTTATGTGTGGTAAAAGAAAATTGGAATACATACTTGTAGAAGTGAATTTATCCTTGTTCTTGGGTTCTGACGATTAATGTACAATCAATCTCCCTAGAAATCTAGAGCCAAATTCACTTTCAAAACACATCGATATCAAATTTAATTTCATGAACGAGCATGTGGAGATGAATGAATTAAAGATGGAGTATGTTCCAATATCAGAACAAGTGGATGATATTTTCACAAAAAACATTATAGAAGGAATCATTCCCAAAAATGAGGTTGAATATGGGTGTCTAACCTCTTTCTCTTCATGATTGAGGTATGTTAATTTTTCCCCTCTCTCATCTTACATTTGGATTGTTTTGTCAAGGGGTTTAATTGTTTTTTTTTCATAATTCTATTGCATAAAAGGAAGTGTTGTGGGTAATCTTTGAATTTATCATTGTTTTTGTATGAACTATTCTAACTATTTCTTGGAGGGCTTGTAATAATTAGAATTGAATTGTTTTCCAGGAAGAAAGAAGAAAAGAAAGAGGTGGCCATGATCAAAATTTTAGATAACATGGTTTTTCTATTAATGATTCTTTTTTCCTAAATATTATTAGCACATGTCGGCTTAGAATTGTTGATTTGTAATCCATTGATTTAGGAATAAAATATAGTGATTTATAAAATTTGGATGACAACAAATTAAAAAGGGGTACATTGGTGCAACCAAGCTGATGATAAAGGGGATCAAAGTTCCAAGAGCTTTTTTTGTATTCAAGATTGATTTTGAAGAAAATAAATCACTTCACTTTTATTTGAAAACAATTGTTTTAGTATTGAATTTTGAAAATAATAATACCCTTGTTTTATGAATTGTTTTCCATAGGATGAGAATTAATGAAAGAGACTATAATGAATGGAATGTTATGATATTTACAATTACAAATGTAATGATTCTTGGATGTTTTGGAATTCTCATAAATCATACGTAATGTGGTAGAACATATGAAGAAATATCAATGGAATAAAGGTGTATGTAGAAGATGTTAATGGTGGTGACTATTACAAAATTCTGAAAGTTTATTATGATAGAATAGTTGTTCCAATGGAATAGTCATGCTGATGAAATAAGAGAGGATTCTTCTCATATCGACATTGTATTGACTTTGTTTTGTATCGGACTCAGAGTCATGCCAATAAAATAGTCATGTCCATGAAATAAGATATGATTCATGTCATGCTGACAAGGTAATGACCTTGTTTGGCATCGGACTCAGAGTCATGCCGAAGGAATAATCATGTTGATGAATGAATTGATGATGCATGTCATTACAACATGGAAATGACTTTGTTTTGCATCGAAATCAGAGTCATTCCGATGGAATAGTCATGTCGATGAAAGAAGAGATGATGCATTTCATGCCAACTTGGTAATGACTTTGTTTTTTATTGGACTCTGAGTCAGGTTGATGGAATAGTCATACCCATGAATGAAGAGATTATGCATGTTATGCTAATAAGGTAATGAATTTTTTTTGTGTCGGACTTAGTGTTGTGCCACTGAAAGAAGAGATAATGCATGCCATAATGACATTATAATGACTCTATTTTGAATTGGACTCAGAGTCATGCCAATGGAATAGTCATGTCGAGGAAATAAGATATGATGTGTATATATCTGACATGGTAAAAAAAATTTGGACTCAGAGTAGTGCCGAAGGAAAATTCATGCTGATGAAAGTTGATATAATGCATGTCATACTGACATGGTAATGAAATTATTTTTCATCGGACTCAGATTCATTCCCATTTTATAATTTTTTTTATGGAAGAGGAAATAGTCATGTCTATGGAAAAGAGGAAAGTGTTGTGCTGATGGGAAGAGTGGTGCCGACAGAATTGTCATTCTGATGGAAATAGTTGTAAAGATGGAAAATAGGGAAGAGTTGTTCTTATGGAAAGAGTATGTGAATATATGATGCATGTCATGCTGATAGGGTAATGGATTTATTTGGCATCAGACTCACAGGTTAATGTGAGAGAAAATAGATTGTTCTGATTAAAGACCATCGTACCAAGAAAAAATCGTACTCAATGTTTGTAACCGCATTTATGGTTTTCTATTAGAAAAATTATTTTGGTTTTCTAGAATAATAAATGGGTATGGAGATACAAATTAAATAACCAAATATTGAGCTGGTGTTTTAATAGAATTATATATGTTTCGAGAAACTATTAAGATGTGAAAAAGTATTCCATAATTTTAGGGGAAATTCCAATTTGGGAAAATTTGAGTGAGTGGGAAAAACATTTTCATTCCTACCAATTTTCATCTATAAAAGGAGAAGGTACTTTTTACTTTCTGACAATGAGTACTATTCATAGCATAGGAGTGCGAATCTCTGCGTTTTAGAGAGAGGATAATAGGTTTTGAAGTGGTGTCGATTCTATTTGTCTTGACAATTTCATACATTTTTTAAAGTGGTACCCATTCTGTTTCTATTGAATGTTACATGACTATTTTAAAGTGGTTTCGATTCTATATTTCTTGAATATTTTATGAAGGTATTAGAGTGGTGCCAATTTTATTCTATTGCATTCAATTGAAATATCTGACTGAAAGGAATCTGACTTAGAGAATCATACTTAGGCTAATCGGACTACTTGTTTGACATAGTCCAAGAGGTTCTTACCTTTCTTTTCGGTCATGAAAAGAATAATTGTTTTACAATTGAATTAATTTGGTGAATTGAAATTAAGAACAAGTAATATGAGATGTCATAAAATAAATCAATTACCCTATTGTGCTATGTGGGTGCACATACACTGGTTGTATTGTTTCATAGAGCAATATGAGTGTAAGGGTGTATCCTACTCATTGTAATCCATGTATTTCTGTCATATTAGATTTTATGATATTGGTTAATATACAAACCATACCATGGACGTAGCTATTCTTATTGAATAGTGAACCTAGTGAATAATTGTGTTCCTTTGGGAGTGTGTTGAGTTTGTTTTTAACAAGGAATTGAAATTTCTAACAGGAGGCGATGTTTGATACAATTGAAAAGAAAAGAAAAGAAAAAGAGTATCACGGATTCTCTCCCTCCCCCTCTCAGTGATAAAGTACTCCGATTGGGCACATTCACATTATCCATTCAATTTTTGGTTTGAATCATTTAGTCAGGGAACCTTGTTTAGGGTTTCATTATCTCTAAGATCTCAATAATTTTATAAATATCATAATTATTAATTATATTCACATTCATAACTAGTCATATATCTTGGTGATGAAAATTGGGTTACCTCACTTCTTGTAGGTGACATTTCTTACATGCACATGAGAAATTCAACTCTATGTATTCATTATTATATCCCTAATATCATATGTATTCATTAAATTACTATAATTAAATATATTGGAATGGTGGTGATTAAAAAAATACCATATCGATTTGTGGAGGTGGTAGTCCAAACATATGCATGAAACATGTTTTTATTTCCCACAGAATGTAAAAGGAAACGAAAAAGGGGTCTACCATAAACATAATAAAATTTTATTATATTTTTTATACTGATTTATAAGAATGTTTAATATTGTTGTTAATGAGGTTGAAAAATAAATAATCATGAAGGAACTCAGTTAATTGTTACAACTCATATTTTGATAAACAAAATTTAGATATCTTTTTAAAAACCCATGGGTTGGTATTTTGAAAATAAAATCATATATTAGACATGGATATAAAACTTTAGAAGATGATTTAGTAGAGTTTGGTTGATAAATGTTTCTCTATAAGAATTGAATAAGATAGGAGATAAGGTTCCCTAAAATAAATGTGTGGAGTGATACACTTGTAATTATTCTCAACATTAATATAATATAACGTCACAGTCAAGGCCATGAGGAAAATATTTATGCCAATTTTGACTATCGAATGAGATAGGGTCTAAATACATCAAACCAATAGGTATTATATAATTCTTAGGTTATTTTAATCATTTTCAATTTGGTTTAATCCCTCTTTAAACCTTTTAACCGATGTCATAGAGATGAATGTTTACCACAGTTATAATTCATTAAGAAAAAAAACTATTTAAAAAATATTTTATTTTCATATATATTAAAAAAGTTATAAAATTAAATTCATATAAGTTGGAGGAATTAATTTTAAAATGAACCAATAAATCATAGTAAAAACAATTTAAAAAATAATAATTTTCATGCATAAAATGAATATAATCTAATAATTTACATATTAATCATAATTATAATAATGTAAATATATTAAAATGAATATTAAATCATCAATTAAAATATTTTATTAATATATATTAGTTTAATTTTTTTAAAAATACATTCGTCTATTAAAAACTATTTTTTAAGAAATATTGTTTTTTATTGTCATATTTTTTCTTTATTTGAATTAAATTGATATACATTATATGACTTATTATTTATTAATTATAAATATATTTCATCAAAATAAAAGATACTTACTAATCATGATTCAGTATTTATTGAATTATATAAAGTCATGAAAATATATTCCTCAACATTAATTGATGTTATTCATTACATTTATAATTGAGTAGTCGTTTTCTATAGAATTGGTCAATACATTTGTATTGAAGAAATATTTTATTCATTTATTTCATAATTAGACTAGTCATATAAATATCCTCTAATCTGAAATATATAATATATATATATATAGTATAACATTTCAATTATAGTTCATTTTTGTTTAGTGTTGTGTTTAAAGAAATCTACAAACACTTCGAAATGTTTATATATATATACATTATAAAATCCTAGTCTATTATAGGGAAAGTGGGTTAAATCATTGTATGATCTTGAAGTGGATACTCCTACAGAGTATATGCATCATATATTTTTACCTTTTTTATATCAGTCTTGGATTTGAATTATTTATGGTAGCATATATTTTTTCAATCTATCTACAATCTATATAATGTTCCACTTCAAGATTATTCAATTTAAATTAAAAATTTGGGAAATTTATATTGAGAAAATTATTTACATCCTAACAATATCTCAAAATGACTTCAAATTATCTTCATAGATTTTATGTATGATCCTCTAAAATTTTTCTTATATTAACTAGATAATTTTCTACTTTTTCTCCCCTTTTCATTTTTCATTTAGTAGTGGATTATTGATACACATTGAGACCATAGAAATTTTCTCCAATGCATGAAACACATCCTTGATAAAATTTTTAAACAATTCCTTATTATAATTAAGTCTTTTACATTATTCAACAATCAAACAAATTTTTTCACTGCAAAGATTGGGAGAATCAACCATAATTCAATAGTATTTGTGAGGTTTTTTCATTTTAGTAGCATCTCTGTAAATCCCTCTTTTATAAAATCAATTTCCAACTCCAAAAATGAAATTTCCCCGTTTTTTCCATTTATTAATGAAAAAATATATATAACTACTTACATTGGTTTATTATTCAAATAATAATTTTCCTCGATATTAAGGTATCTAGTAGATTCAATGCATCCTTTATCACTTCTTGAGTAAGAATCACTTCAGGACTCATGAATAATAGTCTCTATAATAATCACACCAATACAAACACATTAAGTTGGTTGTTGACCCTATTACACTTTTGTGCTATTTATTTTCATCGTGGAATAACTCTTTTTCTTGTTTTGTGAGGTCATAGTAGAAATCTCAAAAATTTTCTTAATTATGATGGATTCTGAATATTCAATATGAGGAACCTCTTCAATCATTTTAAATATATATATCATGTAATTATAAGAAAAAAATTGTACAAAAAATAATTTCATAACCAATTGGATACAATACTTGTGCTGTGATTTCAATTATTGTAAAAAAAATTATCTAATTAGAGGGAATCTATAATCTGATAGCAATTATAAGTTCCCTATGATCTATACAGATGAAAGTATTATGGGGTTGAATGAGATGTGGTTTAATTTTTACAAAATAAAAAATATTATTTTATTCTTTTCCTCTTGTGTTACTTAAACCTATGATACTAGTTAATAATAATGGATATTATTATGTTTAACCTCTAGTAAACCTATTTATAATCAATATAAATTTGTAAATGTGGAACACATTTTTTATATGGTTTAACCCCTTCGATGAATACTAATATATAATGGTTTTCATAGTTCTATGTCATAGATTCTTCACTAAAATATTTTTATCAATAAAAGTGGAGTTTTTATAGGGATTATCAAAAAACTTGTCGCAGTATATTACATAGGTGTGAGTTAATAATATTACACATGTGAATATAATCTTCATCCCATATCTCCTATTCAAAATGTAATCATATAATTTAGACATCTCATATGATATTCTCATTTTAATTATATCAAAAAAATATTGTCTGGGTATGTCTCTTCACCCAAATTATTATTTCCTTACTCAAACACATTATCTTCATCATCTGCCTAATCATCAATAACAACATTAAGAAATTTAGTCACTATTTCTTTCCTAGTTTCCTATTATTCTTCGTGATCAATATGATATCATTTGTCACCTAATAATTTCAAAATTAAATCCTGAAAAAATATTACTTGTTCAGTAAACAAAAATATACAAAACATCATAATCTATCATAGTCATTAAAATACATTAAAATGTTAGGATTTTTCTTGGATTATTCATGTATATTTCAAAATCCATTTTTCTTATTATTTATAAAACTACCATAACATATTTATTATATTTAAGTTTTTAATAGATTTTTCTTCTTATACTAATTTTTCTCTTATTATTCTTAGAAACATGGCTGATTACTTCTCTTCAAGGAAGGATCAGAAAGCACTTTCACTTGTCCTTCTTTTAATCATACTATATTTTTACAGTTCCATTGTGGGTTGACATTCACTTCTTCTTCCTCTAGAGAAATCATATTTTCTCTAGGATATTTCTTCATAAAGAGAGATTTAGTAATTTTTTTCCCTCTCATAACAATCAATTCTATTATACCAAACATATAACACAATCCCTCATATTTTATTTTTATACATGTTTATGAGTGGTGAAATAGGTGGATTTATTTTTTGGGAGTATTATAAAATTTCCATAAATGTAAATACATAAATAGTTTTGTGTAAGAAAATTTAATTGCATACACAACCACTTTTTTTGTCCTCATGATTATCAAATCAATTTCTGTTAATTTTTGTCACATGTTAAAATGAAAAAAATGCCTTTTATTTTATTTTATTTTATTTATCAAGGCCAAATATTTCCCTATTTATTCTACAACATAATCAATTTTCCAACTCAAATTGTTCTATAAAAAATTATATTTAAATCAAATTCATATAAAACATATAATATATCTTTACTATCATATAGGTGTATCATTATACAAATCATGTCGAGTGTGTCATTAAATTTTTTAATGGTATCTAATTTGCATCATTAATTTTATCAGGTATCCCAACTCTCTCATCTTATTCTCTTTTAGCTTGAATTAGGAATATCTGTTGGTATTTAAATCATTTGAAAACGTTCTAAGACTCAAATTGATTATTACTCAATTAAAATATTTATTAAATTATATAATTTCTCTATTTTAGGATAAATAATAAATCACTAAAATACAACCTTACGTGATCCTTTTCTTATAATCATAAAGATATTTTTTGTACAAAGCTATTATAGATCAAAATTGTTGAATCATTGGTGAAGATTTCATGAAATGACACAAATTTATCTACATTATTCAAGAAAACTCATGATGATTATTTATCTTTATTAGGAATTTCATCATCAAAAATCTTCAAAATAATGATTTAATAATATATATAAATTTCATAATTATATTTATAACTAGATATAATAGTTATTTAATCAACCCAAATGAATTTCCTCCATGGAATTCTTATTTTTGGGATTTTGGTTTTTTGCTGGTAGAAATCGCCAAAATTATTTATGTAAAAACTCTTACACAGACCAAAAATTAATTCACAGATCATGAAGTCTAACACCTATAATCAAGGTTATAAACAAATAAATAAAACTCATATGTTATTCCATGGAAATAAAAATTTCATATATACGGAATTATATGTTGTAGAGGAAGTCGGACGAGCTAAAATTAAGTCCTACATGAGTGTGAATTCATCAAACATTGGAGACTTATATGCTTATCAAAGTAATATAAGAAGACAAATATCATACATATAGTAAATATATTAAGCCAAACATAATTTATTATTTTTAAACTAAAGTATCATATGTTCGTTATAAAAATATCCTGAGTCTCCAAGAAATTAATAAACACTTTGAATCTCCCATTTCTCTATTTTAAACCCATAAAATTCATGCATTATTCGAATTTATTTACGAATAATTTAAACATCACTTAATACTTCAAAAAAATTCATTACCTTATGTGAATTACCAATAATTCAATGATTTATTATAGTAATTCATTACACCTTTCTTCCAAGGTCTTGTGCAACATCTAAATACCAAATAGAGTTTTCAAATGTTTTTAAATACCTCTAAAATACTATTTTTACTTATTCCTTATTATTTTTTCACCCAAGTTTTTTTCATATATTTTAATATCATTTCAGATATTTAAGACAGGGATAGCTTATATAAAATTTCAATAAGATTCTTTCCACACATATAACTGGTTCTACATCATTCTAATCAAACTTCCCAAGTTGTTCTTCCCATAACCAAATTTAGTGAATAGATTTGAAATCACATCCCTGCTTATTTATAACTCTTCTATATAATTATTCTCCAACCATATTAATTTTCCTAAAATTACATTATATCTCTCTAATTTTATGGGTTAATGGGTGGGATACGCACCAAGTAGACTTCTTTGGAAACATCCTTTGCTAACATAAGATAACCACTTCCTAGAATGTTCTATGGTATCAAACTATTCACATAATTTCATTTTTATAACACATTAACCTTCCTTTATATTAGTAAACAATTTAAAAAATTTCAAGTTCAAATTAACACATCTAAAGGGAACTTCATGATATGGATAAACAATAATTTGTGAAAAAATTCGAAAAAGTGGCAATAATCCATACCAATTTGACAAACCCAAGTACAAAATTTTAAACCACACACATATTGGATTTGTGAATGTTTTGAGAATATTTCTACAGGTTTGTAATATGCTTCATTGATATATTCTAAATTTTAGTCCCAGATGATGTATCAGAACCCCCTCATGAAAATTTTGAAAAAACAACTCTCACACAATATTTTGATTTTAAATTAGTATATCATTATTACTTTATCAATATGAACTCCTAAACTAAAAAAAATATTAATATATCACCTATGAAAAATATTAATTACTAATCCCATTATAAAAACTTTTCAAATAATTCATTCAAAAAATCTAAAAAATATTCCACAATAATTCATCAATTTCATGATCAAGTCAATAATTCAAAAAAAATATTGTTACTGTATTTACATCTATAATAATTCATTATATTTTTATAGATATATATTTTAATAAAGTTTAAAATCTTAATTAACATTTTATCAATGTAAATTATAACCCACAAATTCATAATTAAAATTATTATTTTTTAAATAAGAATAATTTTCCCACAAATTTCACAATCTTTGGTCTTCTTCAATTTCACTTTTCCATATATTAATTCTTATAGATTATTATTGGATTTTCAATATTATAAAGTAAAATAATAATAATATAAGATTGATGAGGACTGTGAAAAATAATATAATTTGAGTCATCTACAAAAATTTCCTTGTAAAACTTAAATATTGGTCCTTTGATGTTTTCCACCAATCATTATTCTATAATAATTTCATCATATATTAGTTTTTGGTCATTACCATACAACTAAATTACGGTATTCCTTACTTGAATTTTAATTTAATATCCCTAAAATTTCATTGTTTTTAATACCAAATATGTCCTCTTATTTAATAATTATAATTATCACCAATTAATTTTATAATGATTCATAGTTTTATAATCTTTGAGATTAAGAAGTGATTTTGTTTTCTTCCATTAGATGATTTATAGATGTAAAATGGAATTTTATCCTATAAAGGGGCCTCAATTAATTTTTATAACCACATAGTTTTTCCTAGAATAAGTTTTTTACCCTAGGAAAAGTGTTTTTTGGAAGAATTGGCCATTCTAGTTCTCAGGGAATAATTAATAATTACTTATATATTAATTTATTGACACTATTTTTTAATGTATCTTCTGAATTGAGTGTAAAATTGATATTTCATCTCCAATTTTTTGTTTGTAGTGGAGGTTTTTTTAATGTGATACATAAACTTAGGTTAAGAAATGAGGTTTGGTGTAGATCAATTTTTTCTCATTAGATTGACTTGTTTTCTTTTCCCCTTTTCTATTTTCTGAACTAAATTTTCACACATCCCCCCTATGAGATTTTCTATGACTGAGATTAAATTCTATATAAGGTAATGATATATTGATATAGGGGGGAGTATGGTAGGTTTCATTGTTTAGAATGGGAGGATATGGATCATTGTGTGGAAACTACAGTTCATAGAAACAAGTGAAACATTAGTGGTTTCAACCTAAATGTATCTTGGTTTATTTTTATATCATAAATCCATATATATTTCCCAATTTTTAACATTAAATCACCATTATGATTTCTTAGGACCCCAAAAGGGTGGATCTGTAGCTATTATGGAGGAAACGAGATTTCGGGATGTTTGCAAGGGTTTCCTATTTAAAAATACTGATCACACAATTTGTAGTACACGAACACATGACCTATGTTATTCCAAAAGAGTGAAGATGGATTTTTTAGAGAATTTCATGTATTATGATTACACTCTATATAATAGTGCTTGTCTATGTAGTAGAGTACCTGGCTAGACAGCCGATATATGGGGGATCTTTTTCAGGTAGGGTACAAAGCCCGATCTCATGTGGGAAGACGTCATGTAGAAGTGAATGACTATAAAATAATGCATTAGAAACCATATGAGATACATTTTTAGGTACCTTTTATAGATTACACACCAAGTACATGATATACATATCATGTACATGGGTTTTTCATGTCATGTCTTTTTTAAGTACTTTCTCAGGTGGGGATTTGAGAGTGAACGATGTGTAGTAGGGTATATATATCGTATACCTCTCCCTTACTACAATTTTATGGTTTTCATTGATTTTAAACACTATACTAAGAATAGGAAAAAAATTATGAGTCTATTTTGATAGTTTATCTATATAGAGCATGATTATGGAACACGTTTGGTGTTTTGAGAACTCATTAAATGTGTTTTGGGATGAGCGATTTATAATGGGGAAGGTATCCCCCATAAAATAGTTTATATTGTAACTTTATAGTGATAACTGATATGATACCATCTTTAGTATTGTATTAAATTATTAATAGACTTGAAATTAATTCTGGAAGTTCCTTGTTTAATGTATTTTACAGATACTTTTTTAAGCATGATAGGGATGTGACTTGATGAGACTGATTGGTTGGGTGTTTGGATAAACCTAGATATAATCCTTTATATAAGTTGGACCATAATACATCTCATCTGATTTATTCTAATGTATATTCCCCTGTGAGGTTCTCTACCTAGTTATATTTTCACTTTTTGATCATATGGTCATGAGGAGTTAAAGATAGATCAATGGAATTTGTTTACCCTATGAGTCTCTACTGTGATTGAGGATACCCAAAAATAATCCTCTTCTTATGTTTTAACCTAGATAATACATTATAAGATGCCTGTATTTTTTCTTACATATGATCTTATATAGGATTAATTATTTAGTTCTTCTAAGGATCCCATACAAGATGCCTCCTCTTACTCTTCTTGAGGATCCATTGTAGGATCTCTCCACTATGGAATAGATCCAATGACCCTATAGGGGATGCCTTTCCTTACATGTTGATCCTTGAATATCCCATATTGGATCCATATTATATGTTGTGATCTAGGGACACCAGTGGGTGTTTTATTGGTTGACTTACTGAAACTTATTATGTTACGGGTTTTGGTAGAGACGGTAGAAAGTGTCATAGTAGAACCCATACCAAATGTGTGGGCCCGAAGGGATATGATGGTTGTGTTGGGTGTTGGAATTAAACCACACTAAATATTATATTTTCTAAATCATTTTTTTTCATTTCATGTCATTATGATTGTCATAGGTACATCTTAGTTTTTGAACAATGTTTTTGATGTAATGCAATATATGATTGGAATTCCCAATGTTACTTTTTTGGATCTGACTATTGAGAATAATTATTTTTTGGGATGTTCTTACAAACTTCATGGGATTTAGTTTCTTATTCCATTAGTGATACTTGGATTCCTAATACAGATTCCTCATGCAGTCTCATAGGATATATGTAATTACATTATGCCATGATCGATACATGGATTCCTAATACAAAATTACTTGGATGAGCTCATAAGTTATATGAGATATACATTTTCATGGGAAATACTTGGATTCCTTATATGGAATTCAATTGAATGGATTATAGGTTTAATAGAATTCTTTTATACCGTGACTAACACCATGATTCCCACTTAATAATTCCTTAGATGAAAACACATGGAAAATCAGATTATCTGACGCCTTAAGGGATGCTTGGATTCCTTATATAAAATGATTCGACGAGATCAAAAAGAAAATAAACTATATGTGACTTTTGTGATAATTTGATTCCCATGTTATAATGACTTGGATGGACTCATAGGGAAAGTGAAATTATTTAATTCACTATTATCAATATTCTAAGAAACATTCATTACGCACCACAGGCCCTGATATTATTTATATAAGATAAATATTCCTATTAATAGGGTGTCTAGTTTTTATCTGGAATCCTATATTATAGTGATTATAGGTGAGTACGGGTGAACTGAGGGATAGGAAATGTTTCCTTCTGTGGTATTGTACATTGCTCAACGACATTTTCAATTTTGAAAAAATTAGATATTGTCACTCTGGATTTCAAACCCAATGATCTACTAAATTATTCGCATATTGAGTGGAACAACATCCAACTCCATACCTTTTTCAAAACATGTAAAATCAGTCGGGTTCATGAGCCCAATAATTGAATGTGGTTTTACATTATTTATTTTATTTAGTTGTGCCACTGCTAGGCTGGGTATAAGGCGTGTGTATTATCTTACAAAAATATGTTAAAGGTTCACTGTTGGTTGTGGCCGATTATGATTTATTTCACGCAACCTCTATATGGGCCTCATTGTTTAAAAAGATTATTTGATTTTCTTCAGGTTGACAATGAATGTATGATGGGTAGTGCTAAGGCCCAGTGTTCCATGATCAAGAAAAAATGCATGTGTTGATTCATATAATGGGTTTGGAGAAGCTTGATAGTGTCATCGTGACTAGGTACGTGGTTTAGATATGAGTTAACAGTATTTCCTTTTACATTTATTCGAACACCTTTTACATAATATATATATGTGGTTATCCTAGTGGGTGATTTTTCCCTATGTATAACCTAGTCATTGAGTAATTTATTTCATTCTATTTTATTATAGACATTTTTATATTTAGTGATTTTTTACTCGGTTTAATCATGATTATGGATAGTGTTTAGTTATTTTTGTTGGTTTTTATTCTAATATATGGGAATAGTTCCTAGAAATATACACACACTAGGCCCACAATAATATTTGAAAACCTCTTGAATATGTGGAGGTGAGAATGAGGCCTTGTGGGGAACATGTATAGTGTACTAATTTAGTTCATAAAGGATACAATATTACAAAGTGGTATTAGAGGTGTCCCTTTATTATCATATTACAATTTTGAATATATTAGAATAGATTATTAGGTATGTGTTGGAACCTATGACAGATATTGGACTGGTGAATCAAGAACACTTATTTTCGTTGGATGTCTATGTCTCTCGGGATATGGGATTTATTTTCTTAATATGTGATGTTGAATTTGTATAAGTTATTTTTTCGTAGAGTGATGCACATTTTTTAATGAGAATATGATTTATTATGGTTTTTTTGAACTCATACCTTTAATGATAGTCTAATTATTTATTTATACTCTTTTATCGCAAAGGAAAGAGGTGCCTCGTGAATTATATTTAGCAAGTAGGGTTTACATGTTATAGTATTTATAGTTTTTTATTTTATTAAATATAGATCCAAATTGTATACTACTTCTACAAAAAATAAATGGGTTTTCGTGTTTAGTTTTTTGGTGGAATTATACTCAATTGGGCCAACATAAAAATATATTTCCTTTAGATGGATGTTTATCTAGATCTATAGTCAGATGATATATAGTAATGTTTATGACTTAGTCCACATGCATTAGAGGTGTGGTGGCCCTAGTAGGTCGATAGGGATCATGGTTACCTATGATGGTCCCCTAAGGGTGTGTTTTTTACTATGTTCTATTATTTAGTTTTTTTAATAACAACCTATATAGTGTCTCCCATATAGCTTGGAATGACATTCCATGTAACCGAAATGTGGGTGGGGTATGATAGAGATCATTAAGACAATATTATTCATGTACTGTTGACCCTATATGATTATATATTCAAATAATATAGTGTGATTTGGATAGGTAACAGAATATTTATTGTAAAAAAATTTCTCTATGGGGTATTACCAGAGACAGATTCCAGGTGAGTGACAGTTTTTTAACTTTTATATGTTTACATCATGATACTCTATGGAAGTCCCTTATGAGGATGCTCGATGAGGATTTAGGAACTATTATGTTGATGTTTTATAGGTGATTCAATTATATTTATTTCCATAAATAAGTATTTAATGTGTTTTACCTAAATGGCATGTCAATTATTGTGTATATTGTGTTAAGTGGGAATTGAAAACCTATATAACTGAAACCATGTTTAAATGTTTGGACCCTCTTTAGTCGATGTTATACATACCTCTCTTTTGTAGGGTAAGCATGTGAATTAAATACCATGGATTGTAATGGGTGTGTGAATGACACACCATGTGTTGTGAATTTTGTGAGAGGTTTGACATATTCGCTAGGTGGTCGGGCCTAGTGACCCTCTTATGAGAATGGGATTGTAGGTCTTAGTGGGAGACTAATAGGCCTTTAGTTGTGACTTAAAAACGTATAGGTTGATATTTGGGTTGACTGAAGGAAACCTATGAGTAGGGTTGGCCATGGTTCTATGCCTTCATTATTAGAATGCGATCTTTTTATATGCTCCTGTATAGAGTAATGCATAAGATTTTCTCAGGTTTTATGATATAGGAAGGGTGATTATAAACACAATGATCTTCATTTCTCCTTAATACTTGATTTATTCAATAATATTACACTTAATACAACCCAAAAGATCGGCATTCCTAGTGTATTTGGGAATTTGGTACATTACATAACAACTTAAAACAAGAAATACATAGTATATATTGAAAACCTCATTAATATGTTCCTAATAGACCTTTACAATTAAAATTGCATGGGATAACAGAGGGAAATACATAAGGGGTGTGATATAATGCCCAATAATGGATAAAAATGGAATAACACTAAGAGGATATTACATATTAAACAAAATTCATATCAATGAGTCAAAAAAGAGTTGGAATCATAAGCATGAACAAATACACTTGATATAGCATGATAATCATATCACGAAAAATTTGGAAAATATATAAAACACTAGATTGTAATGATTGGTCAAGGATAACCCACCAAGAAATCATTGTTGAAAATGTCCCAGAAATGAATTAGGTTCACTCTTTATCCCAACATAAAATGTCATTATACTAAACATTTCCCAATATATTAGAGCGTTATCTAGAAGCACCCATCATATTCATTTCATTCTCATGCTTTAGTGGTCCACATAGATCATACATCATGAATTAATTTGATATCATAATCTCTTCCATGATCATGTTATGTTCAATTAATAGATTTAATTCCATAATAAATAATTATATGTTCATAAAGGTGAATTCCGTGACAGGAAAATGAGTATGGTATTCGTTACACAATTTTTTTGGCATGGAAAATCGAGGTGAGATCTCGGTAACATAACGACATTACTCAAAAATTCCTAAAAATGAATTATGTGAGTAGAAGAGGTATATCAACATTTGGACATAAAATGGAAAGTAATTTATGTATGGAATGATATGTCTCGGCTTTTGGGATTTGAAATACAAGGGATAAAATAATTAAGTAAATTTAATAGAGAAAAGAATCTAAATTATATTTTGGCATGGTTCTTAGAGTACATAAGGGTTCATAGAAGGGAAAATTAGATTGAAAGGGGTTTCATTATTTATAAATAATTTGTATTGTAAGGGTGATATGTAATAACATATCAAAACATATAAAAATTTAAATTAAAATACATAATGTAAAATATGTTATGGAAAAAAGTGGAGAGTGGATGATCCCTAACTCGAGTGTCTAACACCAAAGGATAGGGAGAAGATTGTTTAGGGATTATGGGGCCTTGGGAGGACTATAGGGATTTTATGGAAGATTTTTTTCAATTTATATAAATATTGACTCAAGAGAAATGGTATATTTTTTGGGCTTATATTGGAAAATAATGATATTTCATTATTATTTAACTTTTTCACTCTACATAATAAAATATCAAAAACCATAAACCATAACATGATTTTATTCATTTCTTAGGCCAAATAGGGTGGTTTTATTATTCTATAATTATAAGGTATTATATTATCAAATAATTAACTTTTCTTATGTGTAGGTGAGTCAAACTCTTAAATAAATTATTTCAAAACCTAAAAATATAATATTGGTTTTGAAGAATTTATAATAACATTACAAAATAAAAAAATAATAAACAAAGGAATAAATTTATTTTAAAGTTAGAACATTGGTTTGGTCTTGGATCCATTTCATAGTAATTATTACATAATTTTTGAGTCATTATGATGTCATAAAACATAATGTATATTTATACGGTATTTAATTCTTAACTGAAAATTTGACCATCTCCAAAAATTAGGAAAAAATCACCATTAGATAATTCTGATTCCATAATTACAAAAATAATAAAACTTTTAACTAAATAATTTTATAAATATATTAATGTTCACATTTAATAAAATTTCAACATTCATTAAGAAATGATGGTTTTTTCAGAATAACTGCTTCCAACACATAAAAATTACATTTGATAATATTTATATTTTATACACACAATTAAATAATAGTATATTATTAAAATATTATTTATCTCAAAAATCCATTAATATCATAAATTCATTAACTAAATTTGAATATTAACCAAGAATACAATTTCTTCTTCATTTAATCAAAAAAAAATCATTTACAATGTAATAATAATAAGATTCAAATATAATCATTTTTTAATAAGAAATATTGTACATATTCTTAATTCTAGTGTATCAATAAATATTCGTTTAATATTTCATCATACACCATATGAGTAAGGAATTTTATGGTGGGACATTAATGTGGACATTTAGTTAACATGGTTTGGTTCGTGATCTCAATGGTCATTAACTCTTCTCGTAAAAGATTTTTCTCGTGCTTAAGTTGTTGGATCTCATTTTAGGCTTGGTCATTTAAAAATCAAAAATATGTTATCTCCCTTGTAATCTCTGATAAATGGGATTCATATAGTATTATACTACTGCTTGAGACAACCACTTCTTTTTTCTATACTAATGGAATTAATAATACCCTATATTTAAACTAACCATGTGATCATTGTTCAACTGCTTTATTAAAAATGATAATGATAATTAACAATATTTTCAATAAAATTGGTCATAACAAAATAAAATAAGTCAATGTTTTTTCTATAACTATATTTCATAATAAGATACTTAATTAAATTAAAAGTGGAATTTTATTTATAATAGATTGGGTCGTTACAATATTCCCCCTCACCCTATATTAATTTCACCCTTGAAATTTTATTTTCACATAATAAAATAGATGAGCGTAACTTTGTTTCATCACCTAATATTTTTCCCACATTACTTCTTAAAACCTATGTTTTCTCCAAAAAAACTTTTATAATGTATCTTGTTTTATTTCATATAAAATTTTCTCTATTATTTAAGATCTTCAATAGATTCTCCTCATATGAAATATCATTCTCCAAATGTACAACCTCCAAATTGAGTACATGTGAGAGGTTTGGTATCTACTTTCTCTATAGGGATACATGAAATACATAATGTACTTGAGATAGGTTCTTTGGGAGTTCTAATTAATTTTATACCACTCCAATGTGATCAAGGATATCAAAAGGGTTGATGTACCTAGGCTATGCTTTCCTTTCTTCCTGAATCTCATCAATATCTTCTATGTAGATATGGGGAGGAATGTCATGTCTCCAAAATCAAACTCAAGGTCTCATTGAAGGTCTTCAGCATATGTTTTATCTCAAATCATGGAAGCCTTTATGTTCTACATATGGTATTAACCTTTTCCATTATTTTCTCATCCATTTCAAGACATTGTAGTTTCTAGTCCTCAACCTCATCATATAAAGTATTTGTTCTTCTCCTATTCAAATATATAGTATCATAGGTATTTTTTTGGATGCTCAATTAGAAACTTTTTTCAATTGAACTTGACTAGATGAATATGTTGATACCTTACTCATTTTGTGTCCATAGTATATGCTTACAACATGTCTTTCAGTGTCTGAATATTCTACTTAGATTAGACAGCAGTTTGAGGATGATAGGGTGTATTGATGTTCAACTAAGTGTTTATATCACATTGGATTATTTACTAAAATTTAGAGGTTAATCTTAGATCTTGATCATATGAAATTGATAGTGGAACTCCATAAATCTTCACTACTAATCTGATGTATATCCATACAGTTGATACAGTTATAATTCCTCTTGAATCTCAATGAAGTGTCTAGTCTTTGTATGATAATCCAAAACAAGGCAAATATCATTATTTCTTTATATGTTATCATAATTCTGATGATAAAGTCATTGGTGGTGTTTTTTCATTTCCATGTTGGTAATGGTTAACAGATGCATCATCCCCTTAGAATTCTTCTTTTTATCCATCACTTTCTAACATACAAGGAATTTTGATGTATATTAAGTGATATCCTTATTCATTTTTTACCACCAATAGTGCTATCAGAGAACATTATACATATTTTTTTTGGTGAATGGATAATGTTGAACTATATGTTTCATCAAATTGTTACTTCTTCATCTCAATGATTGATTGAATTCATAGTCTTGACGCAAATTTCAATACTCCTTAATCATTAACATTGAACTAAGAGGATTTCCCGATTCTTATACATCCCACTTTCTTCTGAATTCCCATGTTATCTTTCCAAGAATCCTTTAACCATTTAGTAAGAGATGGTAGATTAATAATTTGTAAAAGGATTGATGATGTTTATTTCTTTATGATTATTAGGTCCATACTCTTCCATTCTATGAATATTGGATCCTTCTCAATTCTCATCAATGATAAAATTGTTGGATCCTATATAAATAGAGCATCCAGTGCTTTATTCTCATGGCCATGATGGTATTCAATTGAGAAGTCATTGTCCTTGATCAGATATAACCATATTCATTGGCACATATTCATATCATTCTATATAAATATTTATAAGTGATTTGTATTATCCATATGTATTTCACACGTCTCCAGAAATAAATAATACCACCATATATTCAAAAATAATTTCACAAAATCCAACTCCAAATAATTCATTTGATAGTTATATTCATGAAATTTAAAATTCCATGATGGATGGGCAATGAATTTATCATTATTCATCAACACACAGCACAATCATTTATTTGAAGCATTGCTGAATATTATGAAAAGATATCAACTTTTGGGTAGTGTGAGAATAAGGTAATTGATATGGTTCCTTTTCAAATAATTGAATATTTCTTCAAATTCATCATTCCAAGTAGACTTGACTCCCTTCTAAGTTAGATTGGTATGGGGGTTTGATAATCAGAAGAAATTTCTCACAAATTGGAGAAAATATCCTTCCAGCCCAAAGAAACTATGGTTATATATCATAGATGTTGGCATCAGATGTCCTTAAATTCCTTTTTCCTTTTAAGGATCTACAAATATCCCTTTTCATGTGACGATATTACCCATGAATGATCCTTCCTTCAACCAAAAATCACAATTCCTATTCTTTCCTTAAATAATTGACTTTCACATGGTATTTAGAACAATGCTAAAATTCTCACTATGCTCCTCTTTGTTTTTGGATTATATTAAAATATCATCTATAAAGACTACAAAAAAATTATCTACGTAATCAATAATGTCTCTATTCATCATGTACATAAATATATTTGGATAATTATTGAGTCTGAATGGAACTACTATGAATTCCTAGTACTTGTACCTTTTATGAAAAGCAATTTTGAGGATATCCTCTTTCATCGCCCTAACTTAGTAATATACTGACCGCAGATCCACCTTATAGAAGTATTATGCTCCATGTAAATGGTCTGACAAGTTATCAATCCAGGGAAGAGGATAATTAATCTTTATCCTGATCTTGTTTTGTTCCTGAAATGAAAAGGAACATTAACCCATCCTTATTCTTTCGAAAGAGTAATGGTGAAACCTACAGTTAATCACTCCGGCATATAAACCCCAAGTCTAGATTCTCCTATAGTTATTTCTTTATCTCTTTATGATCCACAACAGTTATCCAATATAGACTCTTGTAGATTGGTAATTCCCCATGTATAAGATAGATTAAAATTTTATCCTCTCAGCTAAAAGGAAGACTAGAAATTCTTCATGAAACACATCAACATATACCCTCACAATAGGCATTTCATAATGGATTGTCCTTAGAATCAATCATTTGAGCTAGATATGCATACTCTTATCGAAATAATATCAATTCTTGAGTTTCTGGTTCTAATTAAGATTCACCCACCTCTTTTATTTGTACAGAATTAGGGGTTTATTCTTCAGACAGAGATTGATTTCCTTCTTGTGGCAATTTATGTTGGATCTGTATATAAAAATAAAATAACTTCCCATAATTAGATAAAATTTCACCGAAGGTAGAATGAAATTGTTTGCTGGGATGTTTATCCCAAAAATTTTGATAGGGGAAGAGTTATATATTTATGATTTAATAATTTCTCCATTTTCCATTTTCAATAATTGCTCTATTATCATGCTTCGTGGGGTTGTTTCAATAGTTTACTAAACTACGATGATATGATAGAATGCATAGAACCAGAATAAAAAAAGTAAGTTATCTATTATTGAATGAATAACTATTATACCTTTATCCAATTCATTTGTGGGATATAATTTATCAGTTGTGATGGAAAAATCTCACCCTTCCTTCCATGGAGGTTTTTCGTTGCCTCTGAAAACCATTGACTTATAGAATTGATTTTAATAGTTAATTGATTCCTTGATGTTTAATGAAATGAACACTGTAGTGAAGGTTGAATAGAGAACTCTTATAATCCATCATATTAGCAGGTATCTCTTATTAGTAAAACGTAGCTAGGTGTCCTTCATTTCCATACATAAATCTTTTCTTTGTTCACTTAAGGAAATATTTGGGTACAACTTTCCACACAACAGATTAATGGTATGTTGGATTTTCATGGAACAATTTGATTTATTCATTGTACGTCAAGAATTAAACTCTAATTTACAAATTTTTGTAACACCCCAATCTTCCACGATACGTTTCCCTATGAATAATGCAATAGCTTTCATTGTACGCGACTTCAAGATTCTAACACACTACGACCAATCAAAGTAGCAGTTATTAATAGTAATACCCACTTCCTGAAAATTTATAAATTATATCTCTCAAAATGGACTTTATTTTTGGATTCATAATATCGAAATTATCCTAGGGTGAAATTTTGGAACATTTCGGATAACTTTTATATTTTGATGAACATTGAAAATTACTAAATTTTAATTAAAAACAACTTTTTTAATCAAAATAATTAATAGTGATAAATTATGAATTTGAGTGGTTTTAAAGTATATTTAGAATTTATTTTTTCCATTTAATAAAATTTTGGTCATTGGACATAATTTCACAATTAAACCTAACATAATAAAGTGTCAATCTTTTAATAGCTATTATCTCTTAAAAGCACGCTTATTGATTTAACAACGGGAATTAATTTTAAATTAATTTCTGGCACTTCTGTGTATTGAATTTGGAAAAATGGATTCCATATTTGGAATCAAGATGTCCAAATTGTGTAAATATGTAACTTTTATTTTTAAACATTTTGAATAATTACTTCGCTAAATATTTTATTTACCATGGTTAAAGGGTAAATCTGGTAATTAAGGGTAAAAATATAATATTATTATAATAATAAATTACCCTAAAATGTGTCGTAACCTTATTGGTTGATACATTTCCGACCATTGGAATCTTTTGGTCGATTTATGGACCCCATGGATCCACTTTTAAGTGATAAGGACACATTAAATTAATTATGTTAAAATAAATACAAAAAAGTCATAAGCATATATCTTTTTGAACATCAATTTTTACATAGGTTTATATATGTTGGAGTTTCGACAATAAATATTCATTAGAAAGATAAAAATATTTCCTACGTAATTTTATATTATTTATAATTTTTATACATTTAATAATTAATATTATTTATGACACAATAATGATGCAGTATTTTCCTTATTAATTAAAGAATCAAATAATTGGTATTATAAATGTTAAAATAAATATAATTTGGAAGTTTTGATGACATCCTTTAATTTTATTGGTTAATATGACATTATAGTATTGCTTAAATTAATTTTTTTCGAATTAATAAAGTTTTTATGACTTTAACAAAATTCAATTATTGAATAGTGTCAAAATTGACATAAATGAGTTTTTGAAACACAAATTATATTATTAATTGATATTATATTCCTAAAAATATATTTTTTCGTCCATAGGACTTATATCATGATAAGTTTATCATTAATTGACCACTTGGTGGTCTCTTAGAATTATATAGTATGTTTATTAACTATATAATATAAAAATATAAAGTGACATGGTAAATGTCAAACTAATTAACTAAGAGTTAAAACTAAACGATAAGGTTAATATAACGACAAAAACCTGTCTAAATTATATTGGTAGAAAGTATTTTGACCCATCCCCACCTTATACTTTTAATAATCCACTTTGAATCCATTAGAAACCGAATACAAATTTATTATAAAATAATATATCAAGCTTTTCCAAAGGTGCCCCTCACCCCTCTTATAAAATGGCACTCCCCATTCTCACTAATTCACACATTCAAAGCATTTTGGCTCAGACAAACCCTGACCAAATACTCTCTCAACTTACCTCACTTCAACCTATAGTCCTTAGTTTGATCATAAATCCAACTTAAGGAGCCCTTTTGATCAAATCAAAAGGAAGAACCCGAAGAAGAGGTAATGTTTTCACCACCCTTTTTCAAGTTCCATTCTTCATAAACATCTTTATTATTTCTTATTTACATTCTAAAATAATAAATCAAGTATCTTATATATAATGTGATGTTATTATAAATATTTTACAACCATATTCAGTATTCTATCCATCCTTTTAATGACATGTCACCATACATGCGTACGTATGTCTTACCGTATCCACGTCATGGGGTAATTGTTATTCAAAAAATTATTATTTGGATGGGTATAATAATGATGTGTAATCCATGTAAATAATAAATATAACATGATAATTATTATTTATATATAATATACCATCCAATTATATATTATATTAATATCAAAAGAATGATATTTTCGCTCGTGCGTACGTACGGATTACTGTCTCCATGAACGCGATGAGATTCATTCCCCATCATATCCATTCAAGAATAAATTTCATTTTATGATTAAAAATAATTATTATAGACCTGATATAATTATGTACATGAATAAGATACATTCCATCCATAAAAAATATTGCTCACATAACAAATAATATAAAGGAAAATGAATTCGTTAACACCCGAAACGATGAAAATACAAAGATATTATTAACAAATCAATGTTAAAAGATCATATATGATATCATATTAATGTATATGATTCTTGTATAATTCAATAACAATTATTTCACCATTATACAGGAGGTTATCCTACCCTTGACCAAGGAAAAAGTACAAACTAAGGGGTTTTCATCTCACTCCTTATTCCTATGAGATTCATGCCATATTGCAACTATTACCTTTTGTATGGTGTATGTACAACCCATAATTGTATTATTTGTGTAAAACACATTAATTTATGTGTATTTACATATTCATTGTATGATACCTCTTCCATGGGGTATATGTTTCATAAGTTACCAAATTGGTAAGGGTTAATTTCAAAATCTATTTATTTCCGGAGGTTGTTTTTAGGTAAGTATCTACTGGGACATATTTATTATCCAAGTCCGTGTTTTATTAAAGAGTTTTCAAAGGAATTAATTTAAGAGACTTTTTACTAAAACAACATTTCAAATTTTTTAAATATTTATTCTTCTAAATCATTCTCTTTAATGTCTATGTCATCAAAATGTGTATTAAGGATTTTTTTATATGGACATGAATGTTTTCAAAATGTTAATTCATTTCCAATGTTTCAATGTGGTATGGGACAATTTTATTCAAAAATACCTTTAAATGAAATATCTTCTAAATTGTGTGACTTTTATATGTTTTCATGAAAAAATGGTATTTCTCTCAAAGAGTTTTTAAAATCATTTTCCTCTATGTAAAAATTCTTTAATTGATTTTAAACTTGTTTTGAAGTTGATTTATCATGATACAAATCTTCCATATTGTGTTGAATGTTTTGTGATATGTTTGATTGTGGATGTGTAATTTTTATACCATTCATGGTTTATGGAGAAAGTATTGACATTTCGTATGCTAGTTTTAATATGAATATTTATGTTATGTTTAAACATGTTCATATGAGGAATGCATTGGACATAATAAGTGACGAGTGGAGCCTGCTATAGCTCCTCGATGCATCTGTAGGTATCATGAGACAGACTACTGTCCTGGCATGATCCCTTGACAAAAATCTTTTTTGTAGTCTTGGCATGAGGCCTTGGATACATGGTTATGATAGTCTGGAATTATGCATTCTATCATTATGAATGTGGTTATTGATATTATATGTGATGATTCGGCTAGTAGAATATCCATTTGATTAAGTAAATGGAGTTATTTCATTTTTTCCCTATTATGCTAAAGTTCAAGTTTAAAAGGCTTTTGTTTTAGTTATGCATTGCTTTATATGTTTCTGCTCATTTATGAAAGTTTCCTCTATATTGTTATCCTTAATGGGCATTTGAGCTCACCCCTTTCAATGTGTTATTTTTCCCAGGATGTGAAGAAGTTAGTTATGAGTTAATTGTAGTAATAATCTAGGAAGATTGGATGTTTCCAATGGAATAATTTCGTTTCGTTTTCTTTTCAAGATGTATTTTTGACCATATGAATCTATCTATTATTTACAAAGCTACGAAACTGATCGGTATTCTGGGACATTATTTCCTTGTATCATGTCAATGTTATGTAATAATGCACTGACTCTGGGTAACTGAGGTCG
Source organism: Viscum album (assembly GCA_963277665.1). Classification (NCBI taxonomy): domain Eukaryota; kingdom Viridiplantae; phylum Streptophyta; class Magnoliopsida; order Santalales; family Viscaceae; genus Viscum; species Viscum album. The sequence goes on from OY728138.1 coordinate 562,010,277, forward strand.
TGAAATTATAGTTTGTATCAGAGGAAGTTTAGTACAATCCTTGGAAGCTAGATTTAGATAAACTCTGATTAGAGAACATAGATCTAAGATGGACTTTTAGGATTAGTATAGAAGAAATTTCTAGAATTTTGGTATTGTATAAATTTTGTGATTTTTCCGAGCAATACATCCCTGTCTGGATACGAGCTAGTAGAGGCGGCTCTGACATATATGTACCTTGGGGTAAAACATGAAAACACCGCTGTGAGCTAGACTCGAACGGGAACTGGTGAACGACAATGTGCCTTGGTGCACTCTTGGTTATGACACTCCTGGGGGATTTGCTTGGGATAATATACATTTCTTTTACAAACTGATTTTAAGCGTTTGAATATAACATGAGAATAAATGACCTTGGTTAATCCTAAGGTGTTTCAAAATTGAAAATATAGTGTCATGATATTCTCTAAATGATTTTCTGACTACTGTTACTCACACAATGATTTCTGGTTTTAGTCAATGGCAAGATTCCAAGGAAGTCATAGTGACTTTTAGAATGATGTACAAGGTGGGAATATTAGTGGAAATGAGCAACAAAATGGACTGTTGATAGGTGTAAAATATATCATCTTCATGCCAAATCATTTTTCCAAAAATATGATCAAAAATTTATATATTAACCAATTCCCGGACTCAACAAAGAAGATAAAGGTGATGAATGATAAGAGCTCCAGTAGTGGAGACCATGGAGGAAAGAATACTCAATTTCCATCATGCAGGAAATGTAGATGGAGACACCCAAGAAAGTGTCTCAGTGGAACAAATAAATGCTTTAAGTGCAGGAAAAAAGGACATAATGTGAATAATTGCCAATGAAAAATGAAGAGTAATATGGAAGAAAATAAAAATGGTCCAAAGAATCCGTTTACAGTCATTTGCCGTAAATGTAGGGGACCTAGCCATTACCCGAGTGAATGCCCTATTCTATAGGATATTTTCTTGGTCAAAGAAGTATATATGTGAGAATAAATGGTCGGAGAAATGTTTAAAAGTATTAGTTCTCCTTGTTGATGGGATTACATTAGAATAATTTTCTCTTGTATTTGTAACCCTCCAGTTTTCCATGTGAGAATGATTTTTGAGGAAGAGTTATCTTTTTTCTTATGGATATAGTTATAAATAACCATTTGGTTTTATATGGTCTTTAGGTTTGAGGAAATTATAAGTTATTATATTTTGGGATAAAAATGCAAGGTATGAGATAAAATTTGTGGTTAAATTATGTGATGGTTATTTTTAAAAATTCATCTCATTTTGGTAATGTTATAAAATATAGTTTTTGAAAAAGGGCAACATGTAGACCGTGTGACAACCCATCGCGTCGGACAAAGCTGTGGGAATCGAACCCACAACCAAAGTGCGATTGGGATTTATCGCCTACCACTGGACTACATGAAGTCCCTGGTTAGTGTGACTATTATTTTTAGTTAACTGATTTTATTGATAAAAAATAAGTTGATTTGGGATCTTATGTATTATCAAATCAATACCCTAAGTATAGGAAAATGATTTGGTGATTAAGTGATAAATTTTATTTTGTAAGATGTTCTCTTTGTTGGGAACACTATATTCCCAAGGAAAATATAATACTATGGGAATTCATTTGAGGAGTATTAGTGAATTTTTATCTATGTTATTATTTTGGATTTATAGTGGTTTGGGTTATTTGTGGAAATGATTAACCTATAATAGAGAATATGTGATTAGGTTAATTAATTTTAAGTATGTGACATTAAGAGTAGTTGACGTCATTTGGAGATATCATTTAACGTGGATTACTACATAACCAAATCCTTATAATTTTTGGGTTTCAATATTATTTTTGATTTTATTGAAGGATTTTAAAGACAATTTTTTATTGAATGCTATTTATTTAACATTGGGGTATTGTTGGTTTAATTTTAGAAATTAAGATTAGTTTTTCTTTTTCTAATGGAATAATCTTTTGGGGGATCATCAGATCTTATACTAACAATTTTGTTTTTGATTAATCTCTAAAGAGGGGGTAAATATATAGTTTATTCTTCGTGGATCGTGTGATTCTAAAAGATGTTTATTCTAGCTCGTCTCGTGTGACCAAGTATTCTGGAATACACATCGTTTAAAAATGAGTTATTAGTAGAAATTTTTTAACGAATGGAACTTTACATAAAAATTAAGCATATATCTTTATGTTTATATTCAATGTCAAAAATGAATTCCTCCACTTTATGTAATGTAACTTAAAAATAAAAAAAATGAAAATGTTGTCTGTTTACTTTTCCTACTGGGAAACTAATGACTGTTTGTCCCATCACAAATTTGTGGTTTTCTTGTTGTTAACTTTCTCTTGATCATGTTTTCTATCCCTCTCCATCAGAACTTGACACTTATTTTTCATCCATATCCATGTTTTTCTACATGTAATCCTAGTATAGGTTATCTCGGGTGACCTTTGTACTTCTCTTTCTTTCATTTAAAGTGATAGTTTTGTTGAATCTTTCTCCGATGTGGGACTTTCCATTATATTCCAAGGACCAATTTTAATAATAGAGAGGACACAATTTATTGAAGTATGGGATAATGTTACACCCCAATCTTCCACGGTACGTTTCCCATTGAAGAATGCAATAGCTTGCATTGTACGCGACTTTGAGATTCTAACACACTACGACCAATCAAAGTAGCAGTTATGAATAGTAATACCCACTTTTTGAAATTTTATGAATTTTACCTCTTAAAATGGACTTCATTTTTGGATTCGGAATATCGAAATTATCCTACGGTGAAATTTTGGTACTTTTCGGATAACTTTTATTTTGATGAATAGTTAAAATTACTAAATTTTAATTAAAAACAACTTTTTTAATCAAAATAACTAATAGTGATAAATTATGAATTTGAGTGGTTTTAAAGTATATTTAGAATATATTTTTACCATTTAAATAAATTTTGGTCATTGGACATAATTTCACAATTAAACCGGACATAAACAAGTGTCAATCTTTTGATAGTTATTATTTCTTAAAAAACGCTTTTTGTTTTAACAACGAGAATTAATTTTAAATTAATTTCTGCCAATTATGAGTTTTCAATTTGGAGAAATGGATTCCATATTTGGAATCAGGACTTCCAAATTGTGTAAATAGATAAATTTTATTTCAGACAATTTGAATAATTACTTCGGTAAATATTTTATTTACCATGGTTAATGGGTAAATCCGGTAAATAAGGGTAAAAATGTAATTTTATAATAATAATAAATTACGCTAAAACGTTTCATATCCTTATTGGTTGATACATGTCTGACCATGGGCATCTTGGCAAAGATTTTGGGACCCCATGGATCCACTTGTAAGTGATAAGTACACTTTATATTAATTAAGTTAAAATAAATACAAAAATGACATAAGCATATATCTTTTAGATAAACAATTTTTACATAGGGTTATATATGTTGGATTTTCAACTATAAATATTCATTATAAATATAAAACTATTTCCTAAATAATGGTATTTTATTTATAATTTTCATACATTTAATAATTAATATTATTTATGACACAATAATGATGCAATATTTTCCTTATTAATGAAAGAATCAAATAAATGGTATTATAAATATTAAAATAAAAATAATTTGAGAGTTTTGATGACATCCATGAATATTATTGGGTAATATGACATTATAATATTTCTTAAATTAATTTTTTTCTAATTAATAATGTTTTTAAGACTTTTAAAAAATTAATTATTGAATAGTGTCCAAATTGACATAAATGTGTTTTTAAAATAAATATTATATTATTAATTGATATTCTAATCCTAAAAATATATTGTTTTGAAAAAGGACTTATATCATGATAGGTGTATCATTAATGGACCACTTGGGGTCTCTTAGATGTATATTTTATGTTTATTAACTATATAATATAAAAATATAAAGTGCCAGGGTAAATGTCAAACTAATTAACTAAGAGTTAAAACTAAAATATAAGTTTAATATAATGACCCAAACCTGTCTCAATAATATTGGTTGAACGTATTTCAATCCATACCCACATTATAGTTTTAATAATCTACTTTTAATCCATTAGAAACTGAATATGAAAATATTATAAAATAATATTTCTAGAATTTCCCAAGGTATCCCTCACCCCTCTTATAAAACGGTAGTCCCCCTTCTCACTAATTCACAAATTAAAAGCCTTTTGTCTCGGTCAACCCCTACCCAAATACTCTCTCAAATTACCTCACTTTAACCTAGAGTCATTAGTTTTATCATAAAGCCAACCTAAGGATCCCTTTGATCAAATCAAAAGGAAGAACCTGAAGAAGAGGTAATGTTTTCACCGCCTGTTTTCAAGTTCCTTTCTTCTTCAACTTATTCTTTATTTGTTATTTCCTTTCTAAAATAATAACTCTAGTATATTCTATATATTGTTATGTTATTATAATTATGGTACAACCATATTCAGTATTCTATCCATCCATTGAATGACATGTCACCATACGTGCGTATGTACGACTTACCGTCTCCACGTCGTGGTGTAATTTTTATTCAAAACATTATTATTTAGATGGGTATAATAATGATGTGTAATCCATGTAAATAATAATTATAACATGATAATGATTCCGTATATATGATATACCATCCAATTATATATATTTTTAATATAAAAAGAGTGATATTGTCACTCGTGCGTACGTACGGATTACAGTCTCCACGAACGCGATGAGATTCATTCCCCATCATATCATTCAAGACTAAATTTCATTTTATGATTAAAATAAAATGATTATAGACATGATATAATTCTGGATATGAATAATATACATCCCATCCATAACAAATATGGATCACATAACAAAAAATATAAAGGAAAATGACTCCATTAACACCCGAAACGACGATAATACTAATATATTATTAACAAATCAATGTTAAAAGATTATATATGATATCATATTAATGTATATGATTATTTTATAATTCAATAACAATTATTTCACCATTATAAAAGAGGTTAACCTACCCTATACCAAGGAAAAAGTACAAAGTACGGGGTTTTCATCTCACTCCTTATTCTTGTGAGATTCATGCCATATTTCCACTATAGCCTTTTGTGTGGTGTATGTACTGCCCATAATTGTATTATTTGTGTAATACACATTAATTTATGTGTATTTACATCTTCATTGTATGATACCTCTTTCATGGGGTGTGTGTCTCGTATGTTACCAAATTGGTAAGGGTTAATTTCATAATCTCTTTATTATCCGAGGTTGTTTTTACGTAAGTATCTATTGGGACATATTTATAATCCATGTCCATGTTTTATTAAAGGTTTTTCAAAGGAATTATTTTTATGGAGATTTTACTAAAACATAATTTCAAATGTTTTAAATATTTATTCTTATAAATCTGTCTCTTTAATTTCCATGTCTTCAAAATGGTTTTGTAGGATTTATTTAAATGAACATGAATGTTTTTAAAATGTTAATTCCTTTCCGAAGTTTCAAAGTGGTATGGGAAACTTTGATATAAAAATATATTTAAATGACTTGTTTTCTAAATTGTGTCTTTTAAATTATTTCATGAAAAAGGGGGATTTCTATCAAAGGGTTTTACAAATCATTTTCATCTATGTCAAAATTATTTAATGGATTTTTAACTTGTTTTTAATTTGATTTATCATGATACAAATCATCAATATTGTGTTGATGGTTTTGTGATATGTTTGACTGTGGATGTGTTATTTTTATACCATAAATTGTTTATGGAGAAAGTAATGAAATTTCGTATTCTAGTTTTAATACGAATATTTATGTTATGTTTAAACCTATTCATATGAGGAATGCATTGGACTTAATAAGTGACGGTTGGAGGCCTCTATAGCTCCTCGATGCATCGGTATGTCTCATGAGACAAACTAGTGTCTTGGAACAAGGCCTTGACAAAAATCTTATTTGTAGTCTTGGAATGAGGTCTTGGCTACGTGGTTATGATAGTCTGGCATTATACATTCCATCTTTATGAAAGTGTTTATTGATATTGCATGTGATTATTCAACTAGTAGAATATCCATGTGAATAAGTAAATGGAATTATTTCGTTTTTTTCCATATTATGCTGAAGTTCAAGTTTACAAGGCTTTTGTTTTAGTTATGCATTACCTTATATTTTTATGCTCATTTATGAATGTTTACACTATATTGTTATCGTTAATGGGCATTTGAGCTCACCCCTTTCTATGTTTTGTTTTTCCCTGGATGTGAAGAAGCTAGTTATGAGTTACTTACAGGCATAATCATGGAATCTTGGATGTTTAAAATGGAATAATTTAGTTTCTTTTTATTTTCAAGTAGTAATTTTGACCTTATGAATCTGTCTAGTATTTATAAGGATATTAAACAGATCGGTGTTTCAAGACATGATTTCCTTGTATCATGCCAATTTTATGTAATAATGTAATGACTCCGGGTAACTGAGGTCGGGGAGTTACACTTTTTATCTTCATGATACCCTTGATATTAACTGGTCTCTATAATAACATTGAGAGAACATCCGGAAATTTCATCATTGCTATCAAAGTGACTGATCACTTAGTCTTTTCATTGAATAGGTTTTAGCCCACTAATAAATCTATAAACCATGCATTTCAGGGTAATGAAAAAACAAAATGTGTACTATGAAATTCTTATGAAGTTTTCCTTATTTGACATAATATATTCAACATATTTTTTCTTGAGTGAAATGAAATCCCTTTACATTTTAAGTTAGAGAGTGTAAGGAAAGTACTAATTGAAAAACAGTATATTGAATTACTTATATGACATCACATCAATCAAATTCATAGGCTTCATATTCTTTCTAAACGACCATCACTAATGTAAATATCCTATACTTGTTTCCTAGAGTCGGTGCCTTATTACATTACATTGGCATAATTACATAAAAGTAGTATCCTGAAGGAACGTATAGTTTAATAAAATTGGAAATACATATACATACATTAGTTCAGCATTAAAACATGAAATTAAATACAACATATATGTTTTATTAGGAATATGCACAACTAGAATTTTATCCATACAGGTCATTCATATTAAACTTATTCATGTCCAGATAAAATTAAACATAAGAAATGGGTGATCTCAAATGATCAGTAAGGGTAAACAATAAAATTGAAGATATCATAAACATAAACATTAGGCATGGTGAATAATTGAAAAGATATTCTATTAAAAATAATAAACCTAAACACATTATGGTTGGAATATGAGTGGAGTAAATATTTCCACAACAAAACATAATCATGGGTATTATACGAGACGAATAACTACATAAACTATGAATTTATAGCTTCATAGTGATGGAAATGCATATGTTGGACATTCTAAAACATACCAACAAGTTATCTTTGATGACATATAAAATTATTAAATCCCCGAGCAAAATCATATCTAATAATGGGAAAGGCCTCGTCCAAGTCCATAATTATTTATCTCATAAGACCTAAAAATGAATCGAGGGGCTATAGTAGGCCCAAAAAAACGTCATATTAATTATTAAACAATTTATACAATTATATTGAAAATAGCATATGAAACGTAAATTACTTTCCCCGAGTATTAAGCATAAACACAAACCATTCGGAGTAAAATGGTTAATGGTTTTAAGATAGCACATTCACATTGAAACTAATAATAAACCATTAAATAAAATATGGTAGATGATATCTTTAATATTAACCTCAATAATACATAATAATCATTAGGAATGTTGAAACAGATGACGATACTCATAGGAAATCATCGATTAATTCATGAGATAAATACACTTTTAATTTGAAAAGAAGAGTTCTTTTGGAAAAATCATTGTATAATACTAGAAGTGAAGTACTATGGACTTATAAAAATAAAATAAGTGATTTTAAAAAAATAATGTTTTCAATAAATATAATATAGGGTGCCCTTGATAATGAGTAAAAATTTGAGAAATTCTCTTGAATCAAGATTGTAATTTAGAAAAAAACTAAAACATCATTTTAAAACATATAGATCCCCATAAATCAAGGTATGATTACGGTTGGAAGACACATATAGAAAATTAAATCTGATATTATGAGGAGTAAATATAAATGAATAATAATTTAATTGGGGTAAGTGGATAATAAAAGTAACCTAAATGAAAATGGAGTTTCGGGTTGAAAGCACTTAAGTCTGAATGTGTAATTCACATGATAATAATGACCTAAATAATCCAATTTAGGTTAATATATTAATGATTACAAAACCCCATCTACATTTAATTGATTTATTATAACCGTTTTAGGATCATTCATGGAATTTCGATGGGTTAAGTGATTTTATTTCATTGTTTGGGAGCGTTTTCTACATTCATTTTCAAAAGTAGTTTACTAATATTCATGTATAGATAAATATGCAGAATGAGAATTTCCTTATAGAATGGATTTTTTATGTTATTAGTGAAAAATAATAATATTAAATGGTTATAAAATTCATTTGGTTATTATGATTTAATATGAATCATTATATAAAACATTAATAATGATTGTTTGGGTTAATATGTGGTTCTTGATCCCAACGAACTCATTTTGATTTATAATTTAATATAATGTGTAAAAAAGTATTCTAGAACCTGAAATAAGATATAATACATATATTATAGTATTGTGGAAAAATAAAAATTATTTCATGACCATAATTTAATAGGTTAATAGTAATTGAAAACTCGTCGTCCTTAAATGTGATAAATTAGCACATCTCAGTTGTTGTATTCTTTTCTAGTTTAAAAGAAAGGGAAAAGAGACGTGATGAAGAATTATTACATTATCATAAAAATATTATTCTAAATATATGTTACTAGATTCATCATAACTTTTGGATGAAATGTGGTTAGGAGAGAAAAAGAAAAGAATGGAATGTAAAATAAAAGAAAAGAAAAGCAGAATTTACCTCTTGAAGTAATATTCCTTGAGAGACACTTTAGGGAATATTTTTTAGTCTTTTATCAGACCAAGGGCTGATGGACATGGGGGAAATTATTGGGAGAATTTTTGAGAAGAATTTAGGCATGAAAAATGGCTTGATAAGAGTGAATAGAATATGCAGTGATGTGTGGTTTATAGTGGAGAGAGGATGGTTTTCCCATTTTTTACTCAATGTTTTATTATTTTTTCAAAGACAACCAATAGTATTGATTAATGTGGTCAAAAATAGTTATAAGTACATGTGATTTCTAAAAAAAATTTCTTACATCTTCCATGATACTTGTAATAGTTAATTTAAATTACAATATTTCACTATTCATAAAAAAATTTAGTATTTCAGAAAAATCCCAAAAAATATCCTAAACCATTTATCGATGTGTAAAATAAATAAATGAACTCAATTTTTGGAAAATAATTTTATAAATATTATTAATTTAATTTTTAAATAAAATCATAATTTAATTGAAAAATAAAAATTATAAAACTATATTTGGTATTATATAACCATGAAAAATTTATCAAGATCTCATTATCTCATAACCTTAACAAAATAAAATAATAATATGATTTAATATTCAATAGGTTCGTATTAATTATAATAAGCGTATGTTACTATTTACTAAAAATTATTTTTGTCTTATCAAACTCTAAATATCTTACTAAATGCAACTGTGTGTGTTAGTTTTTCAAAATTCAAATCATAGAGGTGGAAAAATTATGTTTACTTACTAGATAAAAACAATGTGGTTTTTTTAGAGAAATAGTGTCACATGTATTCAATATTAATTTATTTGTCAAAATCTTGGGGTGTTACATTATCCTATTCTTATAAAATTTTCATCCTAAAAATTATCAGAATGTTTCCTTGGAAAAATATTTGGGTAGTTCATCATCATATGATCCTCAAACTCCCATGTTGCCTCTTCAATTTTATGATTTTTACAATTTATCTTCACCAATACAGTCATTTGATTCCTCAAAACTTACTTTTTAGTGTCCAGGATCCTAATAGGCTCTTCATAGTAAGATAGGTCAGGTTCGAATTCTATACCTTCATAAGTGAGGATAAGTGTTGGGTTAGGCATGTACTTTATCAGCAATGAAACATAGAACACATTATGCACTTTATACAAGCTTGGTGGCATTGCCAAATGATATGAAACAATTCCAATTCTATCTATAAAGGTCATATATACCTGGGGCTTAGTTTCCCTTTCTTTCCAAATCAAATAACACCCTTCTACGGAGATGCATTTAAGAAAACATGATCTCCCACATGAAATTGCAATTCCTTCATTCAATTATTAGAATAGATTATTTCTGGTTTTGAGATACTTTGACATGGCCTTAAATCGTATTAACCATAGCTATTGTTTCCTCTATAAGCTCTGATAGAACAAGCCTCCTTTCTCAAAATTCATCCCAACAAGTTGGTGTATGACATCTCTTTATATACCATGCTTCATATGGTATTATTTAAATACTTGAATGGAAACTATTATTGTAGGAAAACTCCTCTAAAGGTAAATATTCATCCAATAGACATTCAAATTTATTTTTACATGATATCAACATGTCCTCTAAGGTTTAGTTTTTCCCTTCTGATTTCCTGTCAGTTTGTGGGGGATAAGAAGTACTCAATCAGATATCATTATCCAATGATTTCTAAAGACATTTCCATAATTTTGATGTAAATTTGGATACTGATTAGAAAAAATTGAGAGAGGTTCTCTATAAAGTCATCCAACTTTATTGGTTTAGAGTGGTGCTAGGTTTTCTAGTAGAAAAACCACCCTTATAGTTATAAAATGTGAATATTTCATAAGTCAATCAACAATTACCCATATTTCATCATTATTTCTTAGTGTTTTGATTAATCTAGTGCCAAAATCCATTGTGATGTCATCCCATTTCCATGTAGTAATAGGTAGAGGTTGCATGACTAATCTAGGATGTTGTAGTTCGGCTTTAACTTGTTGATAGGAAAAACATCTTGATACATAATCAACAATTTCCTTCTTTATATTATCCAACCAGAAATGTTATTTCAAATCTTTGTACATTTTAGTAATACTATAGTGAAATGAGAAATTAAAGCAATGGGAATCATCAAATATCTTCATTTTTTTCTCGTGTATAAAGGTAACACATATTCTCTACCCAAATTTTAGAATTCCATCTTCACACATGAGGTCATCAAACTTCCCATATTTTACCGCATTAATTTTCTTTTGAGAATTCCCATCATCAGACTGTGAAGATTTAATTTTATCCAATAAAGATGGTTGGGAAACCATTTTAAAAAGTAGTGATGTTTCAAATTATTTGATAAATTCCATATCAATCCTCACTAGATCCATGCACAAAGTATCCTTTTCAATCCAAATTTTGTTGAGAACTCCATTAACCTTCATACTCATTGCATCAGCTACCATATTTTCGTTTTTATGGTGGTATTTTATGGGAAAATCATTATCCTTGAGTAGTTCGAGCCATATCCTTTTCCTCATGTTGAATCCTATCTATGAAAATGTATATTTGAGACTCATATGATTTGTATATATTTCACAATTTTTTCCATTGAGATAATGTCTCTATATATTCATAGAAAAGATTACCGCTGGTAACTCATGATCAGGTGTATGATAATTTTGTTCATGAATATTTTACTACCTTGATGCATAGGCAATAAATCTATCATTTTACATAAGAAAACAACCAAGTCCTTTATTTGATGCATCACTATAGATCAAAAACCCATCATTCCTCGATGGTAGAGTTAGGTTCAGAGCATTCACTAAAATCCACTCCAATTCATAGAAATAGTACTCACATTCATTTGTCTATACGAACTTAACCCCATTATATGTAATCTTGGTCATTGGGTTGGATAAATGGGTGATATTATGAAGTAAATTCCTATAATAACTTTCTAAATCAATAAAACTACATAACTCAGTAGGGTTCATTGGCGTCGGACATTCTTGTACAGCCTTCGTCTTCACAGGATCAATAGATATTCCTTCGTTAAAGATGACATGGATAATAAAGGAAACTTATTGAAGCCAAAATTTACTCTTGATAAGATTCCCATATAATTCATTTCTTTTAAGAGTATTCAAAATAGTGTGTAAGTTATTTTTATGATCTTCATAGATTTCGGTGTGTACCAAGATGTCAAGATTAGATACCACCACAAAGTCATCAAGGTATTCCATGAAATCTCTATACATTAGATCCATAAAATTAAAGGGTGTATTATACTGTACAAAAGGAATTATGATAAACTCATAATGACTGTTACTTATTCAAAATACTATCTTTGAAATATCTTCTTTCCTCACACACAACATGTGATATCCAGATCGATGATCAATCATTGAATAATATTAGGCTCCATGAAGTTGATCAAATAAATCTTCAATGCGAGGTAGGGGATACTTGTTCTTTATTATTATAGCATTAATCTCCCTATACTCAATGGACAACCTCATAGATCCATCATTCTTCTTAAAAAACAACATAGGCTCCCCATGGAGAAACACTACAGTGAATAAATACCTTACCAATAACTTTCTCTAGTTTTTTCTATAGTTACACTAATTCCATGGTGGAATGTATATAAGGGGTTATTGATATAGGCCTTGAATCAGGAATTAAGTCAATGGAAAACTCAATATAAACCTTTAGAGGATGTCGAGGTAAATTCGTGGGAACAAATAAATATATTCTTCCACAATAGGTAGGTCCTCTATTTGATCATTTATTTCCTCACACATTGTTATTTCATTCCCTTCCTCCCTAATAATTTAATTAAGTGGAGATATTAGGGGTGGATATAGATAAGAATCAGATAGTGATATTTTTTCTCTAAAGATAATTGATTAAACATTGTCCTTGTAAATTGTATCCTCCTTATTGCAAAAACAATCTGCGTCATGGTTTGAAATCCAATCCATACTGATGATTATGTCATATTCAATCATGGATATGTTAATAAAATCAGCAGATAATGTAAGTTTATATTCTATAATGAGGGCTTACAAATGAAAAAATTGTTTCATTGATACTTACCTTAGGATTATTGATTGAAAACTCCCTTACTAAATCAAATTGGAAATATCTATTTTTTTTGGAAAACTAGGAAGATAAGAAAGGATGTGATGATCACACATGAGGAAACTATTAAATTACCTTCCCCAACATCCTTTAAAACTTCAATATCAATAGTTTTGATCACATAAGCTAGTCCCTAATCCCATTGTTATTTCTAAGGCATGTTACGTTGACATTTTGGACAATCAATAGCATAGTGTCCCATCTCGCTACAATTATAGCATTTAACATTACTAGTTTCTTTCATCCCATTTCAAGAACCGGCATGATGGTCATTCTATCCACACTTATAGAACACACATTTTACTTTTAAGCTGTCAAAAAGTTGTTTCCTTACATAATTATCACGAGGTGTAATGTCAAATCTTCCCTTCATCCCCATTTCATTATTTCCTTTTCAAGAGTTTTCAGCAACCCTTTTCTTCACATTCATTCCTTTAAAGTCAAAAGACATAGAAATTTCTTTTTTCATCTTGATAGCACTTGAGACTACATATCCATATGATGAAAATATTTGGAAGACTAGAGACCTTATGAGGAAAGGTTTTAAACCCTCAAATAATCAATCAATATTGCTCTTTGTATTATGTATGTAATTTACAAAATTTCTTGATAAAACTGTGGAGTTAGCTTAATACTTTGCTAAATTATCATCCTATTTTTGCCTCATACTAAGAAAATTCCTTTCCAAATCAGCCCGTTGTTCTAGAGAGAGTAATATTTCTAAAAAGAGTTCCTTAAAATCCCTCTTTTTCATTTCTCATATTTCTTCCTCCTCATTTGTGTTTTGAATTAAAGAACACCACTGATCTTCATCTCCTCATAGATGATGACACACCATGAAAACCTTCTCTTTTTCATTACATCATAATGTATTAAATAACTTCTCTAATGAACTTATCCACTTCTCCTCTATGAATGGGTTTTTATTCCCATTAAATGATGGAGGTTGTTTTCACATAAAACGGTCTAGAATAGCTCCTCAACATTGTGTATACGGATTCCCCATATGAGTAAGGATATTTTTCATAACATGAGTATATTAACCCAGTACAGTTATAAGTTCTTCCAAACCAGTCACAACTCCAGCACCAATATCATTATTGTGCATAGGAGGGAAATACCTACAAGGGACATGCACATTTCTGTGGTTTCCATTCCTTCCAATATGCGCTATTTCTAAATAATGGCACACAATATATTAGGTTAGGAATAATAATGTATAATATCAATAGAGAAAAAAACTTAGAAGCTAATCTCATAATCATATAAATGGTTTCTTTGAGGAAAAATTTATATTTAAATCCACCATGGTTGCTTTTAATGAAAATGTGAATTTTCCTACCATATACATTGGGAGTGTCAAACTAGGTGCGTAGTAAGGCCCGTTGTCATGTACTAAGATACCCTAGGTCAGGCCCAAAACTCTTTGTTAGTGTTTTCACAGATAGTTATATATATTCCAGAAACACATCCACCTGTATAATCTATATAGGGATTTATTTTGAATAAATTTCCACATAATCTATTACTTACCAAATATTCTAGGATGTTCTTGAATATTTATCCTCAAAGACTATCACAAGGTTTTGTTACCTAATATACATTTTTCGAAATCCAGTTTCAATGTATTCTTCTAAACTTCCCATGTTACTAACTGTAAAGATCGGGCCCCAGTTGTCGGGAGCTGGTGCCTCATTACATTGCATTAGAATAATTAAAAGAAAGTCATATCCTGAAGGAATGAATAGTTTAGTATATTTTGAAGTCTAGATACATACATAAGTTCATCATTACAACTTAAAATGAAATACAACATCTATGTTTTATTGGGAACATCCAAAACAATATGTTTATCCATATAGTACATTCATAATAAAATTCATCATGTCATGAGAAAGTGAAACATAAAAAAGGGTTGAGCTCAAATGTTCAGTAAGGGTAAAAAATAAAGAGAAATATATCATAAACATAAACATTATCCATGGTGAATAATTGAAAAACATGCCTTTAAAAATAATAAACATGAACAAATTATGGAAGTAATATGATATGATTAAATATTTCCATAATAAAACAGTATCATGGGTATTATACTAGTCAAATAAAAACATAAACAATGAATTCATAGATTCATAATGAGGGGAATTCATCTACAGGACAATCTAAAACAAACTGTCTTGGCCTCATATAATATATCTAAAAATAATTAAGGCCTCGACCAAAACTATATCAATAAATGGGTGAGGCCTCGTCTAAGGCCATATTTATTTTTCTCATGAGCCCTACCGATGCATAGAGGGGATATAGTAGTCCTAACACAACACAAAATAATTCCAATTAATTCCCCATATGAATGGAGATAAAAATTAAAAATATATACATTCATATTGAAACTAATATATGAAATGTAAATTACATTACCCGAACATTAAGAAAAAACACTAACCATTCGGATTAAAATGGTGAATGGTTATAAAATAGAACATCAACATTCAAACTAATCATAAACCATTAAATAAAATATGTTAGATGATATCACTTATATTAGTCCTAGATAATACATAATAATCAATAAGAGTGTTTAAATACGTTAAGAAACTCTTATGAAATCACCGAGTAATTCTACAGATAAATACCCTTTTACTTTGAAAAGTAGAGTTCTTTTGGAAAAAACATTGTATAAAATCTGAAGTTAATTAAGGTGGTATTTTCATAATAAATTAATTTATTTTAAAAAAATAATGGTTTCTAAAAATATATTATATTTTTCCCCTCATAATAGGTAAGAATCTGAGAATTCCCTTCAATCGGGTTTGTAATTGAGGAAGAATGTTTTGAAACATCCTTTTAAAACATATAAATCCCCATAAATGAAGGTATAATTCTTGTTTGAACACATATATAGAACATTCACAAAGAAATTATGAAGGTTATATATTAATTAATAAGAGTTTAATTGAGTTAAGGGGATCATAAAACTAACCCGAATGAAAATGGAGGTTTGGGTGGAAAACTCTTACCTTTAGTGTGAAGTTGTTCCTCACTTGATCTAAATGACATGAATAATGAAATTTAGGATCCTAAATTAGTGATTCCAGAAGGTCCTATACACTTAATTGAATAATTATAACATATTTAGGTTCATTCATGGACTTTTGATGGGTTAAGATGTTTGATTTCATTGTTTGGGAGCATTTTCTTCCTTGGTTTTCATGACAAGTTTACTTATATTCTTGTATGAATAAAAATGTATAATTTTAATGGTTGTAAAGAGTTGGTTTTTTATGTTATTATTAATCAACCATAATATTACATGGTTATAAAATTCATTTCTTTATTGTGAGTGAAGATGAATCATTAGATAAATAATTAATTGAAATTGAGTGGTTTAATTGGCGGTTCTTGATCACAAATAACTCATCTTGATTTATAAATTAATATCATATGTATGAAAGGATTTTATAACCTTAAATAAGTAATAATAATTATATTATAGTTTTTTTTAACAATAATAATTTTTTCATGACCACAATTTTATATGGTAATAGAAATTGAAATCATGTCATCCATGATTGTAATAAATTTACACATCTCGGATGGTGTTTTCATCTCTAGTATAAAAGAAAGGGAAAGGATAAAAGATGAATAAATATTCCTTTATCATACGAAACTTTCATTACATGTAACTTAATAGATTACTCACAATATTTGTATGAAAATAGTTGAGGAAAAAAAATAAAAGAAACAAACTTGAAATAAATTAAATGCAAAGTAGAATTTTCTTCTTGAAGTAATCATCATTGAGATCCTCTTTAGGGAAAAGGTTTTATTCTTTTTATGATATAAAGGGATATTGGACGTGGTGGAGGAGTTTGGTAGGATTTTTGAGTAGAATTTAAACAAGGAATAAGTCTTGAGTATAGTGAATAGAAGAGGGAGTGAGGTCGGGGTTATAGTGGAGGAAAGAAGGGTTTTTCCATTATTTTACTCATTATATTATTATTTTTACAAATATAACCAATTATATTGATTCTTGTGACCAATAATAGAAATATGTACTTGTGAGTTCGATCCATGTGTGTTTAAGTCAGCCATGATGCAAGGAATAGTGAATTTAACTTATAATACATATATATATATGTGGTAAATTACTGTATTGTACTATTCATCGAAAATTTGAGTATTTTAGATAAATCCTAGAAATACAAAAACAACATTTTTTATGTTTAGAATTAAATTATGAACTCTATTTTTTGACATCAATTTTCAAAATATTATTAATTTATTTTTTTAACAAAATAGTAATTTATTGAAAAAATAATAATTTTAAAACTATAATTAATTTTATATCACCCTAAAAATTTAATCAGGATCTCATTATCTTATAACCATAAGATAATAAAATAATAATATTATATACTATTCATAATGTTCATATTAATATTAATGTTAATATTCATAAGGGTATGTTACTATTCACCCAAAAAAACCTTTCAGACTCTAAATATCATACATATTGCAACTGTGTATGTCATTTTATCAAATTTCCATTAACAGAGGTGGAAAAACTATGTTTACTAGATAGGTTTCAAAAAAAGTGGTTATTTTTAGAGACTCAATGTTCCATGCATTCAATATTAAATTTTTTTGAAAAATGTTGCTATGTTACAATATATTATATTTTATCTCTATATGATAAACATCCAATAAAACCTTATCTTTCTCAGAACATTGAAGGATGGAGAAGATCTTATCAATGAAGTTGATCCGTTGTTCCACAATTAAGGGATCAGATGATAAAATGACTGTAGGAGGACTTCATCTCATGAATCTCTTAATTGTGTCTTATTCTCTCTTAATGAGTTTTATGCACTCATCATGATCTAGGATTATATTCATAACCTGATTCAGTTGAGTGAGTATCATCATAATGTTCATCATTCTTGCTCCCATTTGGTTGGTCATCTCGTTGAGGTAGTAATCACATTACCATTCACATTTTTTTTTCACTCAATCCCTCTAATTTCCATAAATTTTCAAGAATAATAGAAAATTTAAGGACGAGTATTTTATTTTAAAACTTTTAATCATATAAATTGGAATCTAAAGAAATTGAATAGATAACATATAAATTTAATTGTTTTTCATGGATTATAAATTTCCAAACTTCAAACTATGTTCTCCATGATCTATTTCCTATCATATATTCTTATTGAAATTTTGTTTCCCTTAATAATTGTTTGTAATGAGATAAAGGATTTCCAAAATCATTCCCCAAAAGTGTCTCAAACTAGGTGTGTAGTATGCCCCATTGTCAGGTACTAGGTTACCCATAGTCAGACCCAGAGCACCATGTCAGAGTTGTTACTCTTAGTTACATCTATTCTAGAACCATATCCACTTTTAATATCTAGGGAGGGTTATATTTTCATGATAAAACACTAAATATATTCTCAAAAAAATTATGGATATTTCTTTATTATTAATCATATCCCTAAAGATTTTCATTGCAGATCTCTAATCCTAATCCCAAAAATAACTAACAATTTTCAATGATACCAACTATAACATCCCTAATCATTATTTCTCATTAAAAATTGATTTATAAAATGATATTCCACTTATGAAAACATAAAATAAATGATATTTCTAGTGTCCTTTAGAATTTTTTACATTACATAACAACTTACGACATGAAATACATAATATTTATTGACAACCTCCTTAACATGTTTATAATGTTCCTTTTTACCTAAAATAGCATTTGGTAACCTATGGATAAACATAATAAAGGGGTTAAATATAAATCACAATAAGGGAATAAACATGGTATAACATGAAGAGGATAATACATGCTAAAAATAAGTATATCAATGAGGCATAAAAAGTGTAGGATTCATAAAAATGAACCAATAGATTTGATACATCATAATAATAATTACATGAGAATTGTGGAAAAAAACATAAAACATATAATCATAAACATAGGTCAAGGGTAAACCTAGCAAGAAATCATTGTGTAAAAATTCCCTAAAAGGAATTATATTTACTCTCTATCCCAACATGATGTATCATGATACTGAAAATTTCCCAATGTATTTGAGAACTATATGGGTACACCCATCATATTCATTTCATTCACATGCTAGTGTGCCATATAGATTATATAACATAGATTAATTCATCATCATAATGTATTTTATGATTAATTAATGTGTAATAAATAAATGTAAGTCCAAAATAAATATGTATATGTTCATAAAAGTGAATAACCTTAATAGTAAAATGTGTATGGTATTCACTACACAATTGTTTTGGCATGAAAAATCACGGTGAAATTTTGGAAGAATAATGTTGTTATATAAAAATTAATAAAAATGGTTGATGATAGTGGAACTATTATATCATCATTTTTAAATAAAATTTATATTAATAGGGGCATGGAATTACATATCCCTACATTACGAATTATAAATACAAGGCATAAGGTAATGAAGAAAATGGAATAAAGAAAAGAATTCAAACTATATTTTTTCATGGTAATGAGTGTACATAGGGGTTCATAAGAGAGAAAATGAGAGTGAAGGGGATCTGATGATTTATACATAAAATCGATTGTAATGGGGATATATAAGAACATATCAAAATATATGAAGATTGAAATTAAAAAGACATAACATAAAAGGTGTGTTTGATAAAATAGGAGATTGGAGGATCCCTTACATTAGTGTGTGACCCAAAAGTATTGGGAGTGGCTTATTTGGAGCTTGTAGGTGCATTGGGAAGACTTCACGGAGTGGAGAAAAGAGTTTGGTCATGATCCAAGGATTTTGAGGGATAATAATCAGGATCTTCAGTGTTTTTATCTATGAAATTAGGAGGATTTATTTATTATTTATGTTTTGGACTCCACATAATAAAATATCCAAAAACCACAAACCATCCCATTATTTTTTTCCTATGAATTCTACCAAATGGGAGTGGTTTTTATTATTTTATAAGACCAAGTGTAGATATTATTAAAATTATTCTCTTTATTATGGGGAGGTGAGTGACACTCTTAAAGAAATGATTTCAAAAAATTATAATGTTTTATAGGTTTTGGAAGATTCATAATGGGTATAAAAATTAAATTAAATAAAATTTAAAGACCATTTCTTAAATGTAAAAAATGTATTTGTCTTTAATTCCATTTATAGTAATTATTGAATCACTTTTTGGACATTATGATGTGATAAGACATAAAGTATATTTTTATTGTATTTAATTTTTACCTAAAAATTGGACTCTCTCTAAAATTTATTAAATATTCTACATTGGATAATTTTGACACTTGGATTCTAAAAATAATATTCCTTTTATCTATTTAATTTTATTAATATGTGAATATTTATGTTTAAAATAAAACTGACATTTATTAAGAAAAGTTTGGTATTTTATCCATAACAGTTTTCCAACACTTATAAAAATTTCATTCAATTTTATTTATCTTTGATAAAATTTATTTAATAGTAATATTTTATAAAAATGTTATTTATTTCAATGATCCATTAATTTCATAAATTCAATAATTGATATTTAATATGAAAAAAAAATAAATTTTTCTTTATTTTATCCAAATATAAATCATTTACATAGTAACAATAATAGGATGAAGATATATTTATTATTATAGAAAAATAATGTAAATATTCCAATTTCTAGGGTCTTGATACACATCTCTTCAATATGACAGCATACATCCTAAGGGTAAGGAGTGAAATTCTGGAAATTTCATGGGGAAGTTTGGAAAAAAGTGTTTGGGATGTGATCTCAATAAGTTTGAACTTCTCCCATAAAAGATTTTTCTCATACTTAAGTTGTTATATATCGGCATGGAATTGGCCAAGGGAAAATATAAAAAATGCTATCTCCCTTGGAATCTCTGATAAATGGGCTATATAGGGTTTGATCTCATTGGTTGAGATAATAACTTCTTTTTTCTATGTCAATTAAATTTTTATATCCTTATATTTATACTAACCATGTGAACACTATTCAACAATTATATTATCAATGGTAAAGATAAATAACGATTTTTTAAATCAAATTGGATATAATTAAATAAAATAAGTTCATATGTTTTCTATAACTATATTAAATAATAAGAAATTTAATTGAAACAAATAAGTTATTTTATTTATAACAGTTTGAGTCGTTACAATATTCACGACTTAAGAAATTTCAACCTTGAAATTTTATTTTCTAATATTAATATAGATGAGGGTAACCTTATTTCATGACCTCCTCTTGCTCCCACATTTCTTCTTCAATCTTTTGGTTTCCCCACAACACTATGATAAGGTACATTGTTTTATTTTATATAATGTTTTTCTTGCGATCTAACATCTTCATGGTATGCACCTCATATGAAAGATCATTCTCTAATAGTACCACCACAAGATTGAGTACATGTGATGGGTCTAGTATATACTTTCTCAAGAGGGATACATGGAAGTCATCAATTATGATATATAGTTTTGGTTAGAGTATGAGTCGATATTCCAACACTCTGATGTTATCAAGGATCTCAAAAGAAGTGATGTACCTCATCCTAAGATTTTTCTTCTTCCCAAACATCATCACTCTATTACATGGATATATGTGGAGGAATACCATGTCTACAACCTCAAAATATAGGTCTTATCGATTATTTTCATCATAGCTCTTTTTTCAACTGTGGGGAGCCTTGATGTGAGGATAAATTTCCTTAACATTTGACACCATTTCCTAATACCATTTCAATACATAGCAGTTTTTATTACCCATATCCATCCCAGCATGCAAGTGTTATGCACCTCATCCAATAAATATTTCATAGAGATTCATTTGGATACTCATGTGGAAACGTTTTTTGTAAGATAACATGACCGGAGGGTGATTTTGATCTCATCCACTATGAAGTCCAAAGAATGTGATCACAACATGTCTTCTACTGTCTGAATAGTCCACATAGATTGGAAACTAGTTTGAGAAAGATATGTTGTACTGAAGTCCAAGTCAGTGTTTAGAGAATGTTGTAGACAGTTCCAAAACATAGAAATGAATCCTGGTTTTCGGTTCGAAATAATTGGAAGTTGTACACCATACATCCTCACACTTATCTAATGTATACCAGTGTGAGTTGATTCAGTGACAAATCCTCTCAAATCCCAATGAAGTATCCAGTCCTTTTAAGATTCTCCACCACAACCTAGACAGTAATGTATCCATTGGGTAACTTCATAATTCTGGTGAAAAATTCCATGGATAGGTTTTTTTAATTTCCATGTTAGTATGGGTAATGGTTGTGTCATCCCCTTATACTTCTACCATTCATCCTTCACTTGATGACATACCATGAACATTGATGAATTTCTAGTAATCCCCTTTTTTACGATCTTCCAAAAATATTTCTCTCTAAGAACTTGATACATCATTGTGTTTCCTAATATAATGGAAAAAATTAAACTATGTGCATCATCCAATAGTTCCTTCTTTAACTCTGTTTTTATGGAACATGTAGTCTTGACCAACATCTCACAATTCCTTCTTCATCATCATTGAACTCTGATGATTTACCTTTTCTTGTAGCATTAACTTTCATCTAAATTATGACATCATCTTTTTTAGGATCTGTTAAACTTTTAAAAAGATAAATTTGAGAAAACATTTGTGAAAGGATTGATGATGTTCCTTCCATTATGATTCACATGTCTATCCTCTTCGATTAAAGGATGATTTGATCCTTTTAAATTCTAATCATTGAAAAATTTATTGGATACTTTCAACTTAGATCATTATCCATTTAATTCTCTTTACTAGTATGGCAGAAAATTTATAATTCATTGTTCATTATCATATCTAACTATCTTCTTTGTCACATATTCAACTCTTCCTATGTGAATATATATTTGAGACCCTTGTGATCTGCATATATTTTACACTTCTACCCAAAGAGAAAATTTCTATATATTTTCAAATCAAATTTCACTACCATAAACTCCAGATCATGTGTTGGAAAGTTATGTTCATAAAATTTAAACTCCCTTGAATCAAAGGCTATGTCTTTGTCATTTTGTATCAATACACTGCACAATCCTTATTTTTATCATAACTGAATATTTAGAAAATTTCTCTTGTTGTGGGTAGTGTGGGGATAGGGGTATTGATAAGACTAATTTTCAAATCATTGAGCCATTCTTCACATTAATCATTAAAAGAAAACATGACTCCCATCAGAGTTAGCATGGAAAGAGGTTGGGACAACCATTAGAAATTCCTCACAAATCGGTAATAATATCCATCCATCCAAAGGAAACTATCGATATATTTCATGAATTTTGGCCTTGGTCATCCTTCAATATCATTTTTTCAATAAATGATCCATAGGTATCCCATTTATTGTGATGATATTCCACAATAATAATACTACCATCAACTAGAACATACTATTTTTTCTCATTGCCTATATATTCTCATTTCAAAAATTTTTTACCATAGTGCTCAGATACTCCCCATTATCCTCCTTGGTCTTAGAGTATATTAGAATAACATCTATTGAAAAAAATTGTTGTACTATCTAAATACTCTATTAATCATTTTCATAAATATAATTAGATATTTACTTATTCTTAATAGAATAACAATAAATTCATAGTTCTAATACCTTGTATGAAATGCAACAGTGGAGATATCCTCCTTCTTCACCCTAACCTACTAATATCTCGGCCATTGATCCACATTTTAGAATTATTGTGCTTCATGTTTCTAATAAAAAAAGGCATCAATTTTTAGAAAATAATACTGGTTCTTTATAGTGATCTTATTGAGTTCAAGATAATCAATGTGAAGGCGCATAGACTATTCCTTCTTCTTGACAAGGAGTATTGGTCCACCCCATGGTGAAGCACATGAGCATATACACCCTTTATCTAGATTCCCTTGTAGTTGCTTCTCTATCTCCTAATGTTCCAAAATAGCCATCCTATATGGGGTCATGGGTATTGGAAACACCCTTGGTATAACATTATTTCAAAATTCAACATATCGTCTAGGAGGAAGACCAACGAATTACTATGGAAACACATAAGCGTATTCTATCACAATAGGAAATTACTCAAGGGTGATACTTTCTATAAACTCAATAATTTGATCTAGATATTCATTATTATTGGTAAATAATTTTCATGCATGATATAATGGTGAAATATAAGATTTGTCTTCATCCTTTCATTAGTACAGAATAAGGGGTAGTTTCACTAGGTAGAGATTGATTTCCTTCCCACCAGAATTTATGTTGGATCTATATAGAGAATTAAAATACATGCCTAAAATTACATCAAATTCTAAAAAAAGGTAGTATGATAAGGATATATGGGAATTTCATCACTCAAATTGTGATAGGGTAAGAGTAATATACTTGGGAATCAGTAATTTTCCAATTTTCTCTTTTCACTAATTACTTTACTTCCAGGATTTGTGGTGGAGTATGAATAGTTCTACTAAACTATCATAACATTAAGGAATTCATAGAACCAGAATCAAAAATGCATTCTCTATTCTCAAATGAATAACTATAATACTTTTCATCTCTTTATTTTTGTCATCCACCTTAGTTGTTATGATGGAAAAATATCACACTTACAGATTTGTAGGATTTTGGATGTCTCCAAAAATCCTTGGCTTAGGGAATTGATTTTAAATGTTATTGAATTATTTTCTATTGAGGAAATGAACAGTTTTATGAGGTTTTATTGGATAATTCCTTTCCTATATCATATTAGAATGTTTCTCATACCAAAAAATGTTACCCAGGTGTCCTTCCTTCCAAAGCCTAAAGCATTTCTTCGAACTCTTTAAAAAAATTTGGGGGATCTTCTCTCCATGCCATTGAAAGGAGGGGTGTTGAAACTTCTTAGACCAATTACATTTATCTAGAAGACCACCATAATTAAACTCAACTTTATGCTTTATATACCCATGATTCCCTTTAGATTCTCCAATCTACATCTCGGCTTTGAGGGAACATCGGAACATTTTCTCATAGCTAACAAAGTGATAGATATCCAATCCTTTTAGTAGACGATATTTTAACTGAAAAAAGAAGTATTAAAACTTGAATTTAATGGTAACCAAAAATCTAGAGGTGTATCATGTATGTCTTGTGAGGTTTTCTTCATAGGCCCCAAAAGATTCATCATATTTTTTATTGAGGTAAAAGAAATATTTTTTTAACACATAGAGTGTGAGGAAAATATTTATTGAAAACCATTTTCAATAATTCCTTTCACTCCATCGCTTTTATCTCTTCCTTATGATTCATATTCTTGATCAAGTACCCCCACTGATTAGCTACTATGTAAAAAAATCATTCAATAAAACCTTATCTATGTTGGAACATTTAGGGAAATAGAAGATCTTCTAAATATAGTTGACTCATTGTTAGTAATTTAATGATTCGAATGATACATTAAATGTAAAAGGCCTTATGTAAAATCAAAAAATAGATTTTGATGCTCAATTACTATAGAAGGTGAATTGTAGGTTTAAAATCATTGGTTTTTATCCAAAATAAAATATATGTTTAATAAGTTAAATAGGAATCATTCAAAAACCCTTGTTAGTTATTAACTATGTAACTAACATTCTTAGGATATGATAATATGGACCTAATAAAAAAATTAATGCAATTTATATTAGGGAAAGATTATAACATAAACGGTTTATATTATTATTTATATAATAAAATACAAGTAGAAGAAATTGTAATAAAGGTATACTTTCATTCTTTAACAAAAAGCATTGTAATTAAAACATGTAAAAAAGTAAACAAATAAGAAAAATTTTAACCTAAAGATAAGGTTATCTAACAACCTTGGATAAATGTTTCTTGATTTATACATTCATGAAAGTCTCTATTACCCACACCTAGGTAAGACCTCGACAAGAATATATGAATTGGTTTTTCTATCCCCACAATCGCTAAATCTATAATGTGATCGGCACCTCTGTCTTCATATACCTAATATCCATCAATTGATTAGCAACAATTAGAATCTCACAAGGTATACTGAACAAGTTATTCACTACATTTCCAGAATTATGATTTGATAAGATCACTTACATCAAACATTATCTCTCTAGAATTTATCACATCAATCACTTCTCAATGTGTGTCCGATGAATGTGAGACTCT
Source organism: Viscum album (assembly GCA_963277665.1). Lineage (NCBI taxonomy): Eukaryota > Viridiplantae > Streptophyta > Magnoliopsida > Santalales > Viscaceae > Viscum > Viscum album. The sequence continues at coordinate 562,036,649 of OY728138.1, forward strand.
TAAATTGGTTGGGTTATTTATTGGAAAAGGATCAACAGGTGGATGCCTACTCCAATAGTCATTTTTTAAAAAAATCATGGAGGGACCTGTACACATGTCACTCAAACAAATGTTAGATAAAAACAGATTTTACAACATCATTTCTTGTAAGAGAATATTAGAAACATTATCATACATAAGAATCATTATCATATTTTGGATCTATTAAAATTGAATGTCACTTAATAGAAATGAGGTAACTGTAAGAAAATCATTTAATCAGATTCTTAGTAATTTGAGAAATAGTGTCAAGAAATATAGACAATTAGATTATAAAATAAAAGAGAATCAGAGTTTGAATTATGTTGAATTCAGAATCAGATTTCTAAAAAAATAGGAGTCTTATTTTAGAATAAATAAGAGTCTGATTACAGAATAAATCAGTCTCTGGTTTTAGAAGAAATTGGAGACTTATTTTAGAAGAAATCATATTCTGATTTTAGAAGAAATTAGAGTCTGATTTCAGATGAAATTGGAGTTTTATTTCCAAAGAAAACATAGTTTGATTTCAGAAAAATCAGAGTCTGGTGTTAGAATTAATTGGTGTTCGATTTCAAAAGAAAACAGATTCACAATTCTGATGAAATCGGATTCTATTGAACTATAATATACTAGGTTAGATAAGGATCTTATTTTTTTACTTAAGAAAAAAATCGTTAGTCATGGTTTAGTTAAACACTATATAAGAAAATAAAAACCATAGGTAAATTCAAAAACATTTATAGAAAAAGTAAATTTTTCTTTAAGAAAATATTTCTTAGAAAAAGATAATTTTTCATAAGAAAATGTGTTTTTGATTTTCGAAATATAATGGAATGGAAAAATTCATAAGGGATATTATTGACTCAACAATATCTCCCTTTTGGGAAATAAAAACATCTTTTCATAAAAGAATATAAAGGATTAAGGTTTTCATTTTTAAGTTAAAAAAATAATTCTCTCCCGTTGTTTTTTACTCATAGTAAATATAACTAACTCCCTCTTGTGTTTTAAAATCCCTAAGGATCGAATTCTTATCTTTCATATAGAAATTTCACTTTCTTACTTAAGAATATATTCATTAATTAATCTCCCCCAAACATATAAATTATTTATATTAATAATATATTGATCATTCTATTCTTCCCCTTTTTGATTTTCAAAAAGGAATGGATAGAAAGACATAAACTTACATGAACGGTTTGGAATATACAAGAAAAAAAAATATTAAGATAAACAAATTCATTAAGATGAAAAAATATTTTACATGGAAAAAATACAAAAAAATCAGAGTTTATGGAAAAATCATGTATCCTTTTTCTTCTCATTTGGCATTAGATTTTTCAGAGTTCCCTTTAGCTCTTTCAAATATTAATAATCATCTTAATACAAATTGATCAATTTTTCCTGATATAGATTATTCTTTTTGAGAACATTAATTTGGTCTTTTGGAGAATTTGTTAGTTCTTCATGCTCTTTGAACATTTATATCATTTATTTCATATGTTTCTATTCCCTTTTAAATTATAATGCAACAGAATTCAGCTCTCCATTCAGGTCTTTATCCTCTTGGTTATGGGTAGCATTATCATGATTGAGATTCTATGAAAAACTAGTTGAAAGGTTATTGATCATTTCATATGACTTATCAAAGGAATCCTTGACTGAATAATTTAAATCATCCATAATTTTAAGATCATTAGTCACTATCTTAGACCATTTGGTTATCTCTTTACAGGATCTCTTATGGGAATCATAACCAATTTGATAAGTCTTAAATTGGCTTCATGTTTGATTAAAATTTCCTTGAGAATGTTTATTGAATCTGACATCTAATTTATTGTTTGTTGAAGTTGTTGGAACCTAGAATAAATAATTGGGAACAAGGGAATGGTATTAAAAATCTTCTTTAAGGACTGAAAAAAATCACGACTTAAGGAAGATAAATATTATGAAGCATATTCCTTTATTGGAAAGGTAACTTTATCTTTCTCATCTTTTATTCCCCTATATGTTCTAAAAACAAATTTTTTCTTGGATTTTGAATCTTTATGTTTCATTAGTATTTCCACAACATTTTCCTTTCATTTATCAGCATTATATTTTTCCTTCTCAACTTTCTGAGTTTCATGCTCACTAATAAAAAAACGGACAATTTTTTCATAATCATAAACTTCTTTATGAGAATATTTTTACCCAATTTCTTTATCATCATCTAGATGAGTAATGTAATTATTACTACTTTCATCATATGATGTTTTGTCAAATTCATCTTGAGCATCACCATTTTTTAAAATAGATTAACCTTCCAAAATGATCTTGGTATAATCAAATGGGACATTCTAATAGACGACTTGTCAAAAGGGATATCCTTCTCTTGATATTCATCCACTATTCTGATTACATCATCACATTCCTCTTCTTATTCTTCTTATTAGACATTGTTTTCATTAAGAATGGGTTCCAGAATTCAAATAACATTCTTTATATTATCTGTATCTAGAGATTCAATTTCCACATGGTCTTACAAGAAACATTTTAGTACCTGAACTTTTTTAGATTCCTTTTTTGTATCTATATGTAGAACTTAATCAATTTCAATATCTTATATTTTCATCATTAACATTTTATCTTTTTCCTACTTCTCAATCTCTTTAGCTATTTGAATCATTAAGGCCTTAGCCTCAGTAGGGTATAACCAAGAAACATCATATCCTTCTTTCTTTTTATTCTTATACTATCTCCTTTTAGCTACCACATCATTAGAAAATGTTTTTATTCATATTTGGTGGAGTAGATACTGACTCAGGTTTTGGTGATTTCTCTTTTGGTTTCGATTCATTTTCTTTTAATTTACTTCGGTTTTTCTTGTAAATTTATCTTGTTTCACCTTTATTAGTAGTAGATTTATCATCCATTTTATAAAGTCCAAATAACTCTCCAATATTAATACTAAAACAAATTTTCATCCTTCTCAGAGTATCATTACTCAAAAATATTATCTTGAAAACTCTGCGCATTGAGATACATGGGATTTTGAAAGATTCTAAGCAAGTGAAAATTATCATTGAAAATATCGCAGGATACATTATTATCTAGACTTCATCGAAACATTATTAATTTTTCTTATGGTCAAAATAATATACATGATGATTTTTATCTTCCTCAGAATCACCAAGAAAACCATCATGAAAATATCACATTTCTTGAGGGAATCCTTTTCTCCCTTTCTCATAATGAGAAAACCATGAATCCATAGAGAAAGTAATCTATAATTGGATAAAAGATATGAAATCTTCATTGAATTTAATCTTTTAAGACCAAGGAACTATATTTACATAACCTTTTCAAAAGATCTGTCCTTGTATGGAAATTTTTGTGAGAAAAATATTTCTTCTCTTTCAAAAGTAATATCCAATATTCATGCGGCATTTTTGAAATAAATGGAATATTATTTTTTCATAAGTTTTAAGCGAAAAAATATCTCTTCCTCCTTTTTCATTAAAATGAATTATATCAAAATATTCTATAAGAAGATCAAGATATACTGGATCCTGATTCTTCTGTTTGGAAATGAAAATGTGTTCCCAAATTTTTTTCTTTATGATTTTCTATATTAGAGAATTGTACTTCGTAAATAAATTTGGTTATACTAACCGTTCTCTATAAATTAACAAATCCTTGAGTTCGTTGTTATAGGACATCAGAGTTTATAAGTAATATTCAAGTGAAATGCAGATCTTGAGGAAATTGGGAAAAAAGAACTGTGACTTTGAAGAGAGGTAGATATTAGGAACAAAATATCTAAGATAACTAATGTGGGACATGATTAAGGGTAATTTTAATTGTATTCCTAATGAAGGTTCATATTCCTGAATCAATCCAACCATTGATATTCACTTGATCTGATTTGAAAGTTGATTACAATATTAAAGAAGGAATTATAAGTTTTGAACTATTGAGGTTTTAAGGAAAATTCATATTTAAATAAATTAAATCCAATCAGGTTTTATTAAAATAAGATAGAAATAGAAAAATTAAAAAAAATTAATTACCATGATTTATGAAATAAAACATAGCTTTCTGATTTCTCAAAATGAATTATAAATTTCGATAATTTTCTTCTTAAAAAACATAGGTTCTAGAATTTTTTAGTACGGAAATAAAAACATAATATTTTTCAAAAATTTAGGTCTCAAAAAAATATAGAAAATAAAATATAAAAACAATTATCATATGTAATCCGCTTATAAAAACAGTAGCCTAATTTTTTTGGATTCTTTCAAAGAAAATTAAAATGGTTGATTTTCTTATGGTTATCATTCTTAACTTTTATTTAATTTTTTCAAATATATTGGAGGGTAAAGATGTTCTAAAAACATCAGTATGTTGGTCTCCCCTTATGAAAATCTAAATAATGATACCTTCTTTAAGTTTGTGATCCCTAAGGTAGTGATGCCTAAAATATATGTGTTTTTTATGAGAATGATTTGAAGGTATTTTTATTAGGGAAGTGGACCTGGTATTATTACACTTTATTTGTGGTTTGGTAAAAATCATGTCATTGTGTGTGAGTGTGTGTTGAATCCACAACACTTGATCATAAAACCTCCAAATTTTACATAAATATAATCAGTCAAAGCATTTTTCTTATCTTAATTTATAAAAATGGCTGGATTAGCACTTCCTTTAACATAATTGTTTTGTAACAAAAATCATGTAAGTATATTATAATAGTCTCTAGGGGATTTTTTTTAGTCCATACTAGCATTGGTATGTTTGTAAACATATACATGATGTTCTGTGTCTTCAAATCCAGGAGGTTTTTTAAAATAAACATCCTATTAAACATATCCATTAAAAAAAGAAAACTTCACATCCATTTTATTTTTTTGGAAATTACATAATCCTGCAAAGGCTAGTAGAATATGGTTAGATTCAGTAACAGCTACTAGAGCATAGGTTTCTTTATAGTTTATTCCTTCTTGTTGATTATAACCTCTGGCAACAAATATTTCTTTATTTATTACAATGATTCCATTTTCAACAAATTTCTATAGACCCATTTTACACCAATTATATAAGTTTCTTTATGTCTTTCAACCAATGTCCATAATTTCATCCTTTCAAAATCATTTTGTTCATCTTGTATGGATTTAATTCAATCCTTATCACCTAAAGCATCATCAGTGGTTTTGGGTTCTATTTGGGAAAGAAATACTATATGATCTACTTCATTTATTAGAGAGCATTTAGTTTTTACAAGATGATTTACATCACCAATGATAATATCACTAGGGTGATTCTTAAGAAACAACAGAGTTTGTTTTTCTAAAACATGTTCATCAACATAAGAAAAAAAATCTTCTGGGTTAAATAAATTAGAAAAGTTTTCTTGAGTATTTTACCTATTAGAATAATCTTCTATCAATGGTTGATAAACAGTTTTTTAAAACAGATCCACAAATATTGGTTGGGGTTGTTTGAAAATAAAATAATCGGTTAAATCAAATTTAACATCTAGTGTATCTTCAATTGTATAATAGTTTTTTTTAAAACCATATATGCCTAAGAAGTAGTGGAATAGCCTATCAAAATTCCTTCATTGTATTTGGATGTAAATTTATGTAAGTTATCTTTAGTATTCAAGATGAATACTTTTCTTCCAAATAATTTGAAGTAAAAAATTTTAGGTTTCTAATAGTCCATAACTCATAATGTTTTTATTAAGAAATTTTCTGATTAAAACATGATTTATAGAATAAAAACCAGCACTTCTAGCTTTATTCCAAAAATATATAGCAATATAATATTCACTCAACATAGTTCTAGTTATCTTTTGAATAATTATATTTCTTCTTTTAACAACACATTTTTATGAGTTCTTAGAGTTTTGATGTTATTAGTAATTCTATTCTTTTTAGAATAAGTTTCAAAATTTGAATTTTAAAATTATCCCCAATGATCACTATCAACAGTTATCAGTTGTTGGTTTTTCACTTTTTTAGAATTGGATGAAAAGGATTTAAAACAAGAAAAGGTTCCATATATATTTGATAGAAAATAGAATCATGTAAATCTATTTTAATCATCAACTAAAAAAATGAATTGTATTATCCTTCAATACATATAGTTTGTGTTTGAGATAAAAGACCCATGTGTGCTAGAAATATTGAATTAGAAGTTGACACATCACTAATTGATTTAAATATTGACTTGTGTTTCTTTCCAGAATGACAAAGATCACAATCATTTGAATAATAAAATCTATGTTCAGGTGGATCCTTAACAATATTTTTCGTTGATAGTTTGTATTTGTTCCTAAAGTTACAGTATCCTAGTATTATATGTCATATACATGATTGATCTTCCATTTTAGTATGTCATGGTAAGACTTTTATTCTAAGGCCTTCTAAGTTTTGTTTATAAACATTATCATGACTATGGGAACAGAGAATAAACTCTCCCTTGGAATTTTGTACTGGACATTTATTTTTCTTAAAATTGACAAGGTCACCATCATCACATAATTGACTTATTCTTATAAGGTTGTGATTAAGACCTTTATCAAAAAGAAATTTGAAATTAAATCTTTTCCAAGAAAAATAATTTTACCTATACCAACAATTTCTCCTTGAGCATTTTCTCGGAAAGTTACTTTCCTCCTTTCAAATTGATAATCTTGAAAAAAAAAATTTGTTTCTAATCATGTAATGTGAATATCCACTATCTATATACCATGTATTGTTGTTGAAACATCCATTATTTTCTAAAAAATAAAAGAGTTAGAATTTTTGAATCCAAACATTCTTGGATCTAGAATTATTAGAAAGTAATATCTTAGGCATCCACATTTTCTTAAAAATTAAATCTTTATGAAAACATAAGGATTGAGTTTTATTCAAGAAAATTTTTCCCAATGTACACCACATTGACACTTAGTGAGAAAATATCATTTCGGGGAACTAAATAATTATTACTAAAAATAGGTTTTGAATGAGAATAATAAAATCTAGATCTATTCCTAATATGGAGAAGTTGTGAATACATTTTATGAAATTACATTCTTCCAGAAGTGAAATTTGATAAATGTTTCATTAAGGATAATATTCCGGATTTTAGTTTTATGGATAAATTCTTATCCTCATAGTAATTAATCATAGATTTTAAGTTAGTCTCAAAAACATTTTTCTTATAAATAAAATTTTCAATATCCTTATAATGTATATTCTTCTCAAAATTAACTTATTTATGGATTTTCGAAACATTATCAAAATCAGTTATTTTCTGATCGAGATATTGTGAATGATCTGATACTTTTTTTAAAAAGATATTCTAGAATTTACATTCCCTAACTTCTTTTCTTTTCTAATAGTTCTCATTATCATATAATTTAGAAAATATAGAAACATATTCAAATGATGGTAATGTATTATCTTCTGATATCGAATATTCTTCAATTGAAGATTCATAATTTTATTCATTTTGATTATTAGAATATAAATAAATATTGGGTAAAGATTCATTATTGTGTACCATAACCATAATATAATGATTTTCAATAGGTAATCTGGCTATTAGAACAATATTGTTCTGACTAGAAGATTCGTATTACAAGGATTTATCTGAAGAGTCACCACCACTATCACTCCAGGTATCAATAGACTTCAAAACTTTTGTAGACATAGATTTGTAGTACTTCTTCTTGTTTCTTTCAAAATGCTTATCCTTTCTGTATTTTCTCTTCATCATAAGAAAACCAGGTCTGATATGTCTCACGCTTTTGCATTCATAGAATTTTATATATGAATATTTCTTGTCCTTTTATTATTTATTCTTATATAAATACTGAAAATATTTCTTTCCCACAATCTTGTTCATCCTTTGATAAATATTGGCAAGTTCATTATCAGAATGATGACTATCACTTGATTCAGATATATTAATATCTCTCTTAACTTTAAATCTATTTACTCTTTTAGGACCATAGATTTTCTGTGATTTTATGTAGTTGTGAAAGAAACATTGTCATTACCATTATTTTTATTATATATCTATGCATCTCTCTTCATTCTAGTTTCTATTGGTAGAAGAGTCCCAAATAACTCATCAACAGTGATGTTAGATACTTTCCTACATTCATAAATAGTTGTCCTTTTATATTCCCACTCCATGGGAATGATATCAATTATCATGTCCATAAGGATATAATGATAAAATTCTTTATCACCCATAGACTAAAGGCTATAGAAAATAGTCATAATCCATTGTTGAACATTGAAAATTGGTTCTCCATAAGGAAAAATAATACCATAATATTTATCTCCATGTATATATCTTATTGTTTCTATCACTTTTGATGTTCCAATGTGTGTAACTTCAAGTTACATATAGATACTATTATCTGTATCACAAGAGGAAATTTGATTATAGATATTCCTAGTCATGGAAAATAAAAGATTATTGTGTACCTTGTAGTTTAGTTGATATTCTTGTTAATCCTGATTTGTGAATTTCATGATTTCTTTTTTTTAATCTTATAGTATCCAATTAGCCTAACAAATTTATCCATACAGGTATTGATAATAATTTTCATGACCCAATATCTCTAGTAATCATATTAATTTCTATAAAATATTGGAGGTTTAGTAGTATTTATATTATCTAGAGATCCAATATTCATTCAAGTAATTCAATAAGAAAATACTAAATTTCATTTCAAAAAATCTTGTTAGTAGAAATAATTTATCAAGTAAGAAAATCATTAGGAAAAACATGAACAAGTAATGTTATGCAAGAAAATTTGGGCATGAAAACTTTTATGTAAGTATAAGTATTTTAGAGACCTTCTTATGATACCAATTTTAGGGTAAAAATATAGATGTAGATGTTCAATTAGAAGAGGGAGTGAATTGTACATTTAAAAAAATTAATTTTTATTATTAAGAAAATATATGTTTAACAAGTTAAATAGGATAGATTCACAAACCTTGTTTAGTTCTTAACTAAGAATCTAACTTACATGGGATCTGATAATATGGATCTGATAAATAAACGTAAGAAAAGATTACCTAGAGAAAGATTCAATCTTAATCAATATATAATATTATTTATATCATATTATACATATATAAGAAATTATAATAAAGTTATACATTCTTTCATTAAAAATGATATAGAAATAAAAATATTATAAAAAAAGTAAACAAATAATAAATCCTTCAACCCAAAGATAAGGGTATCCAATAAAATTTAGAAAAGGTCCCTTGATTTATAATTTTATGAAATTTTATCTTACCCACACTAGGTTAATCCCTGAATAATAATCTCATAATCTTTCTTGCTATCCCCACAAGCCCATGATCTCTATGTTGGTCAGAACCTCTGTCTTCCTATCCCTAGAATCCCTCAATTGATAAACAACAATTAGAATCACATTGGGAAGACTGAACAAGTTGTTCATGTCTTGAACAAGTTGATCACATCATTCACAAAAAATAAGTTTCAGTAAAGCTCTTGTCGCACAAATTCTCTCTCTAGAATTATGCACAGCCAGCACTTCTCAATGTATTTACCATGTAAGTAAAACTATTCAAATGGATGAGGTATTTATATGAAAAGGTTCTAATGTTCATCTCCCTCAACCAATGGTCCTATTTTCTGATAAATATTAAAGGGACCATTACATGTGTCACTCAAATAATGGTTAGTTAAAAACAGATTGTACGACATTGTTACATGTATCAAAACATGGAAAACATTATCATTCTTAAGAAACAATTTCATATTAAATATAAAATAAAATGTAGTCTTACTTTAGGGAAATGAGGAAATAATATGAAGATAATTTAATTATAATCATACAAAATTGAGAAACGGAGATAAGAAATATTGACAATCAGATTCTGAAACAAATGAGATTCAAAGTCTAATTTCTGATGAATTCAGAATCAGATTGTAGAATAAATTTGAGTCAAATTTCAGAATAAATCGGAGTCTCATTTCAAAATAATTCATATATTGATTTAAGCAGAAATTTGATTTTGATTTTAGAAGAAATAAGAGTCTGATCTGAGAATAAATTGGAATCAAATTTCAGAATAAAGCAGTGTTTGATTTGAGAATAAACTGGAGTCTATTTTCAAAACCAATCGGTGTCTGATTTTAGAAGAAATTCGTTTCTTATTTTAAAAGAAACTAGATTCTGATTTTATATAAAATTATAGTATGATTTCAGAAGAAATCAGAGTCTGATTTTAGAATAAATCAGAGTCTTATTTTTGAAGAAATTGAATTCACAATTCTAGGGAAATCAAATTATAATTAAATGTACGATTCTAGGTTAGATAAGGATGAAATTTTATACTTAAGAAAAATATGCTTTGTCAACATCTAAGAAAACACTAGATAAAGTAATCAAAACCATAGGTAAATTCAAAAATGTATTTAGATAATGTGAATTTTCTTTACGAAAGTATTTTATAGATAAAGATTATTTTCCTTAAATTTTTTTTTTGTGATTTTCAAAACATAAAAGACTGGAAAATTCATAAGGTAACTTATTTACACAACACCTTTGTCACATAAAGATCTCAATTAAATATTGTTATCTATTACAGGGGTTTTTTTCTCTCCTCCTTATCTAGTTTTCCATTAATAACATGATTCATTTGAGTGAGTATCATCATTATATTTGTGATTTCTACTCCCCTTGGGTTGGGAATCTTGTTGGGGTAGCCATCACATTTCCCTTCACATTGGTTGTTCACATTATTATTATTACATCCATCCAATGGAATAAATAAAAGAAAAAGTATGGATGATTATTTTATTATAAAACTATTAATCAAATAATGTAAAATCCAATGACATTAATGGGGAAAAAATAAAGATTAAATTTAAGTTCCCTGACATTTGAATTTATAGGCTTAAATTTATATTATCCATTATATATTTAGGGAAATATATTATTAGTGTCAATTTTATTCACTTAATAACGGTTCTTAATCAAATTATGGAATTAATAAAGTATATTTTTTGGTACTATAAAACAAGGTGCATATTAATGCATATTTTCACGTGCCATGGTAACCTATGTCAGGCCTAGAACACCTTGTTAGATTTATTAATCATTTATACATTTGTACCAGAACCACTTCCCCATATAGTATTTAGATAGGGATTTATTTTCGTAATAAAACACTTAATATATACTCACAAAAATGTAGGGATGATTCCTTATACTTAGTCTTATCCCAATGATGTCTATCTATAGTTTTCTAATATGAATCCCAGAAATAACTAAACTTTTTCTCAGATTAAAAGTATAACATCCCTTATCATTATATTAGATTAAAATAAGATTAAATTTATAAGATTACACTTAATACAACTGAAAATATCAAGAAATATATTGTCTTTGAGAATTATGAACATTACATAACAACTTAAAACATGAAATACCTTATTTTTAATGAAAACATCCTTACAATGTTATTAAAATTCCTTAATACTTAAAACTGCATGGGATGACCTGGGGAGAAACATAAGAAAGGGGTGATATATAAAGCTGATTAAGGGAATAAACATGGAATAACATGAACATGATAAAACTTGTTATACAATATCTATATTAGTAAGTCATAAAAAGAGTATTAATCGTAAACGTGAACAAAGATACATGATATATCATGGTAATCATTAAATGGGAAATGTGGAAACAACGTAAAACATTGAATCATAAACATGGGTCAAGGATAAACCCACAAAGACATCATGGTGAAAAAATACCCATAAAGTAATCAATTTCACTCCCTGTCCCAGCATGAAGTATAATGTTTATAAATATTACACAATTAATTAAAGTGAAATCTGTCCACCCATATAATATTCATTTTATTCGCATGCTTAAGTGTGCCACATATATTAAACAACTTAGATTCATTAATTATCGTGATTTATTCCACAATAAATTAATGTGAAATAAATACATGAAATTTTAAAATGAAAAAAGTATATTTTTATAACGTCAAATACCTTTGATATAAAATCGGTATGGTATTCACTAGAAAAATTGATTTTTCACGAAAGAATATGATTAGATTTGGGAAGAAAATGCTGTTACTCAGAAATTAATAAAAATTCTTGATGATAGAGGAATGGGTATATGATCATTTGGACATCCAATGGGTAGTAATATGGGCATGTGAAGGCATTTCCCAACATTAGTAATTGTAAATACAAGGCATAAGGTAATGGAGAAACATAAATAAAGAAATTAATCCAATGTTTATTTTGGTACGGTAACAGGTGTACATAGGGGTTCATAAGAAGGTAAAATGAGAGTGAAAGGAGTCTAATAATTTATACATAAAATGGAAAGTAAGAGGTATATATAATTACATATCACAACATATGGAAAATGAAATTAAATAAATAATAAAAATGGGTTCTTGATTAAATAGGATGGTGGATGATATCTTACTTGACTGTATGACTCCAATGGCTTGGGGGTCTTCTTAAGAGCTTGGGGTTCCTTTGGAAAACTATATAGAGTGGATGGTATAGTGCTTTCTTGTTCCAAAAAGTTTTGCTGAAGAGAAATTGGATCTTGGTTTGGTTTATAAAGAAAATATGGAGATTTCATTACTATTTTGTTTTTGGACTCTACAAAATAAAATATTCAAAACCAAAAATGTCCCCAATATTTTTGAAAAAAATGTCTACCAAATGGTAGTGTCTTTTATTTTTTTATAATTCCAAGTGAAGAAATTATTAAAATATTTCCCTATATTATGTGGAGGTGAGTCACACTATTATAGAAATGGTTTCAAAACATTAAAACATATTATGGAGATTCATAAAGGCTTAACAAAATAAATTAAATATACATAAATCACATTATTTTAAATGGAAAACATTTATTGGGTTGTGAATCTTATTTATTGTAATTATTACATCAATTTCGGATAATTATGATGTCATAAAACACAAAGTATGATTATAGAAAATTTAATTTTTGACCAAATATTTTACTGTCATATAATTTTGAAAAATTCACTGTTGGATAATTTAGATGATCTATTTCCAAAAATAATAATCATTTAATCTAAATTATTTTCAAAATATAAGAATTTTCACATTTAAAATAAAATAAACATTTATTAATAACTACTTTATTTTTTTATAATAACATGTTTCCAACACTTATAAAAATTACATTTTATTAGATTTATATTTGATAAACATTATTTAATAATAATATTTTATTAAAATATTATTCATTTTAAAAATACATTAATTTCATAAATTCTTTAATTAAATTTTAAATTAGCAAAAAATTAATTTTTCTATTTATTGTATCAAAATATAAATCCTTTAAAATGTAAAAATAATAAGATGAATGTATATTCATTATTCTATAAAAAATAATGTAAATATTATTAATGATGGGGTCATGATAAATATCCCTTTAATATTCCTGAATACATCCTAAGAGTAAGGTGCGTGAATGTGGGACGTTCATGGGGTGATTCGGTGAATATTTTCTGGGTCGTGATCTCGAGGTGCTTGGACTTATCCCATAAATTGATTCACAAATACTTATGTTATTGGATATTATCTAGGAATTGGTCAAGGGAAAAACCCATAGATGTTATCTCCCATGAAATCGTTGATAAATGGTCTTCATAGGGTATGATCATACTGGATGAGGTCATCATTTATTTGGTATGTTTTAATTGATTGTTAAAAACCAATATTTATACTTATCTTATGATCATTGTTCAATGTCTATATTTATACTGGTTGAGGTCATCAAATATTTCCTTTATCAGCACTAGAAAAGTGCACTTACAACACTATAAAAGCATTGATAATTAAGGTGAATATAAAGTCGGTCCACTTTGACAGCGCTAAAAAACGCTGATAAAAGGGGTGTTTTATCTACATTATAAAAGGTGATGATAAATGGGTCATGTATCCGCGCTTTTTTTAAGTACATATAAAAGACCACTTTTATCAGTACTTTTTTTAAAAACCCTGATAAAAGTTTAAAAACCGTAAAAAATTAAAAAAAAATCAATCTGGGGAGGGGTTTCAACAGTGCATGAAGCCCCTTTTAACACCCTCAGCCTAGCCCTTATGCCCCATACACCCCTCCATCCTTTAAAAGCACTCCCACCACTGTTAACAGTGTTATCCCTTATTCCCCACCCGTGCATGTGACCAGCCTCCCCCTGGATTCAAACATGGGACTTGTTGCAAGTCTGTCTAGGCCTTTACCACTCCACCATAATGATTTTCTCTTCATTTATTAATTTATCTATATCTACATATATATTTAGTTATATTTAATCGTATATTAATATATATTTCTATTAACATATATATAATAATATAAATTTATATATAGTTATATTAATAAATAAATAAATATATTTAGTTATATTAATATATATATATATAAATTAATATATATATATATATATATATATATGTATATTAATATATAGTTATATATATAGTTATATTTATATATTAATATATTAATTCGTATATTAATATATATTTATAAGATTAGTTTTAAATACATATATAAAATACGCTTTTTTGGGTGTGTTTGTAAATATATAAATACATCAACACACACGAACACACAAACACATAGACACATAGAGATATATATGTATATATATTATATGTGTATCTGTAATAATAATTATACAATTTTATATATTTTTACAAATATTATATATTATGTGTATATACATATGTTTAGAATATATAGAAAATTTACATCAGTTTTTCAATACAGATGCACATGTATATATATATGCATATATATATATATACACACAAATGTACACATTATATAAGTTTATGAATATTCATTTATTTTTATTTTAAATAAGATGGATATTAGATTTTCATTTAGATAAGGCTTATATATTGAGAAATATATTTTATATGTAAATATGTTTTATTATTTCTTTATGAAATTAAATTTTTATGTGTGAATATATAACAAATATGTATATATTCTTATAAATTTGTTTATAAATAAAATTACAATAAAAATCACTAATATCCTAAAAAATTTGTAAAAATGGAGAAACACTAAAAACCTGTAATTACAGTCATAAATTCAAATAAACCCTAAACTCAGGGTAATGATGAAAACATATTATCTAAGAGTCCATTCGAGATCTGTGACCAGTTAAATCAGATATCATCAAATGAGATTTGATATGATAGGTGGAGGATGCCGAATGGATAGGCAGATCATAAGTTACAGCTGTTTGAAAAAATAGTAGATAGGATAAAAGTGCTAGAAAATGGGGCTAGAAAAACCTAACAAAAAACAGTCACTGAAGCGGGCATAACTTTAATTCAAATCTCCGTTTCAATTATGTGAATAGTCAAACCAAATATCATGATGAAACTATGAGATAACAGGTGGTGGAGTTCGACAGACACCTGAATCTAGAGTTATTTCCATTTTAATAAAAACAATTACATGGCATCAGACACGGAAACAAGGTATTGGAGGCCTTCTGATGGTTTTTTGGGAGATATTAGGGTCTTATACATGACCAGAACTACGTTCTAGTCAACCTAATACTTTTATCTCTTCGCTTATTTCGATTTGATATGAGGTAGATCCCAATGGGACACCTAGAGAGAAATTAATGGTCATTCGAAGTTTTAGTTTTTTTAGGTTTTATAACTGATATATCTTCTGTTTCATTGCTCTTATCATGTTTTCAATTTGACGTGGTCCTTAATCGTCTTAGGAGTTTCAATTTTACTAGTCTTGGAACTAAAATGTACCCCCGGATCATATGTTATGGCCTTTTTGTTGATAATTTGGTTTCTAAGATTTTTAGGTACTATGAGGATTTCTCAATTTTAAATGATAATAACTTTTTCTCTAGGCGTTTGTTTTGGCTCTACCATATATCATTTCCAAACATGTGAAAATATACACACTCTGTTGACCACTTAAACTCTTTATCACATTTTTAACTTCCCAAAAAGACCCGAAATATTTCTAGACGGTCATAAGTTGTGCTCCGGGTGCCTGTTTGGCCATAACATCATCTCCAGGTGACTCTTTTGCCTCTACCACAAATCAAATGGATCTAAAATATATTTATAAAACATATATTATATTTATATCAATATAAATATACTTATATATCAATATAATATTTTTATGTAGTAATGATTTTTTCCAATATACACTTTATATGTGCTACGGAAAAAAGCGCTGATAAAGCCCCCCCCCCCCAATTATCAGCACCACTAAAAAAGTGCTAATAAAGGGGGTCCCTTTGAAAATGCATTTTTAGCACTGTTAAATGGTGTCACTACATAAACCCTATTTTGTGGTAGTGCATGTGATAATGGTATACACTTTTTACACATGTAACAATTTAAATCATAAATTATTGAGCATCCATATGCGAGAAAATGATCAGTGGTTATAAGAAATGTTAGGGGTGTGGTTTTTTAAGATTTGTGGTAAAATATACATTTCCTTCCATGGTTGAGGTGAAATCAAGGATAAATTATGTTTATGGGGTGGTTGTCTAGTGTTTGGGATTGGACACACGTTATTAGGAGGCATCGTGTCGAGATTTATTTAATTTAAATATAACCTAGATTTATGTGAGTATGGTTTTGGGAAATCTATAAATTCCCACCGATGTAATATTAGTATACTCTTAGCCTAGAGATAATAATTACCAATAACATTACATCATACAACGTACGCTATGAGATTATCATCTATACGTCGAGCATATTTTCTTTTTAAATATATTCTATTTTTTGATGGAAGAATTGTTGAGGTTTCAATCAAGGAGCAGTGTAATGTAATTATTATGGTAAGGGGTGAACCAGTATCCTTTTGAGGGTGGTGAACCTTGATATGAATTAAATTATTCTTTTTTCCTGGAAACCATCTCAGGAGTTGTTAATGGGTGGCGTTTTGATTTTTTCAGTTGACACTCAGGAAGATTGGTGTTTCACCACTCTATTCGTTGAAATTGATGATGGAAAAATGATAGAACATTGATTTTTGAGCTCAATTATAGTGATGATAAGGTTATTCACCTGGTAAAAAGTATTATATTAGTTTTGGTTTAACGTCTTATCCTTTTCTCCAACGAATTCTCATGCATGCCCCTTATGGGATTCAATTCTATCATGATAAATAAAAGGATATGGCGACAGAGATAGAGATAGAGATCGAGAGAGAGATATGGGAGAAGGGAGGTGCTACCGTGGAGTTTAGGAAGATCAAAGTCTTTCTGTGCAAGATGTGAACCATTGAAACGGGTGATGATTCGGTGGATTCCACCAAAAGGAAGGCCATTTTAAGAATTGTTATATAAATCCAGATATATTAAATAACATCTAATCTTAGATACCAATTATAATTTCTTAGGACCCATTAAGGGTTGATATATATCTATTGTTGTAGAAAACTTGGTTTTAGGCCCATTGTAACGGTTTCCCATTCAAAAATCGTAATCAAGCATCATGCAGTTTAGGAACACATGTCATTTGTTCATACCATTCATGGAAGATGAATTTTTACGAGTACACTCTCTGTATTTGGAAAACATGCCAGGAATTGGTGCATGGACATAAATTCAGTTACCTTACTAGAAAACCCATATAGGGATACTTGGCCTTATAGGGTACATGACCAAACACCCTGTGGGATGAACACCCTATAAAAGTACATGACTAGAGTAGAACACATGTCCACGCCATGCGAGATATAAGGGATGGTACACTATATATGTAACAACCCAGGTATTTATAAAATTATACATTTTCATATCTATTAATATAAGATATTAATTTTATTTTAAGGAGGAAATTTTTTTTGATAGCGTACTCAATATTCAACAATATGTTTATTTGAAATTTTATGTTGCACACAACTTTGAGTTATACTAGAAAAATAATATAATAATATTATTATTTTAAATGATAGTTAATGCCTAACCATTTTATTAGAGTTAATGAACAGAAATAACTACAATATGATAATTAAATGTCTTTACACTTATCGAATAAATTTTCGAGTCTTAAAATAAGAATGAATCTGGTTTTAAGCATGAAAAACTCTAATATTATTAAAAGGTTGTTTTACAGCGTTTTAATGGAAACCCCATTTCAAATATTTTTTTTTTAAATTTTATATATTAAATTTGAAAAAATAAACTTCTTAGTTAGAATAGGGAAATAAAAATTTACTTTGGGTAAATATTTGGTATTTTTCTGATAAAGCTCATTTTGAATGAACAGTGAAAAATACTACATTTTAAGTCAAAAATGTCTTTTCATTTGATTTATTTATATGGATAGATAAATTTTTAATTGGTTTGAAAGTTTAATTAGATTATTTTTTTACCATTTAATATAATTTTGGTCTGTTTAAGAAATTTCATACTTTAATTAGACATAAACACATGTCAATCTTTTGATAATTATTATTTCTTTAAAAAAGCATTTTGGTTTTGAAAATGGGAATTAATTTGAAATTAATTTATGCAACTTATGTGTTTTATATTTGGAAAGATGGGTTATATATTTTGAATCTATAGATACAAATTTTGTAAATAGTTAACATTTACTTTTAGTCATTATTAATAATAACATCAGTAAATATTTTATTTATAATGGTTAAAGGGTAAGTCTTGTTAATAAGGGTAAAAAATAATATTAACATGATATTAAATTACCCTAACACATATTCTAACCCTATTGGATGATAAATGTCTAACCATGGAAATCCTTGTGTTTATTTTGGGACCCCATGGATCCACTTGTAATCAAAAATAACATTTTATGAAAATTAATTTAAACTTAAAGAAAAATGTAACATAAACATATATCTTATAGAAAACATTTTTTATATGAGGTTATATAGGTGAAATTTTCGACAATAAATAGTAATTATAAAGAAAAAATATTTCCAAAATTCATGGTAATTTTTTTATAATTTTTAAAAATAAAATAAATAAAATTATTTGTGACACAATAGTGATGTATTGATTATCTAAATAATGAAACATTTAGATAAATGAGTTTATAAATATCAAAAAAAAATATTTTTAAACTTTTTATAAAATTGAAGAATTTTTTGGATTACTATTACTTTTTATATTTTAATTAATTAAGTTTTTTTCAAACAATAATGTTTTTATAGATTTTGATAAAAGTCTTTATATGAATAGTTTATAAAATGACATAAATGAGTTTCTAAAATAAATACTATTTTACTAAATGATAAAATAGTCATAAAAATATAAGATTCTAAAAACTAACATATATGATGTTATATATGTCATTAATGATCTATATTTGGGTCTCTTTGTACTTTATTGTAAATATATTAACCATACAATATAAATATACAAG
The DNA here is from genome assembly GCA_963277665.1 of Viscum album. Taxonomy (NCBI): domain Eukaryota; kingdom Viridiplantae; phylum Streptophyta; class Magnoliopsida; order Santalales; family Viscaceae; genus Viscum; species Viscum album. The sequence goes on from OY728138.1 coordinate 562,056,107, forward strand.
AGGACATGGTAAAAGTAAAATTAGTTAACTAATGGTTAATGCTAAAAGATAAGGTTAATATTACTCCATAAACATGTATAAAACCAATTGTGTTAGAGTATTTTGATCCATACTCATCTTATAGTCTACTAAACTATCATTGGAGCCTTGAGAAACCAAAAATGATGTTATAATAAAATTATATTTTTAGACTCTTCTAAATAGTACCTCATCCCTCTTATAAAAGGGATTCATCCCAACTCATTTAATCACACATCTCAAAAACCTTTTCTCATACACACTCTGATACAATAAGATCCCTACATCCCTCTATTATTCCTAGATGGTTTCCCCTAAGCATAAAGCAATTAAATAAATCATTTTGGCTCAAATCAAAAGGAGTTATACGTTTTAAGAGGTAGCGTCTTCTCTAAAATTTCTTTCCATTATTCTACTTCTTCACTCTTTATTCTATTATTTTTCATTGATTACATAAAAAAACCTATATAATCAACATAATAATATGTTTTTATGATAATTATTAGAACTAAACTCACACACACTCCATCAAATTGATTTTAAACATACGGTTTCTTTGGACTGCGAACTACTCCCTCACGAAATCATGATTGTTCGATTTCTCTCTACCGCCATTCATGGTGGCCATTATGATGGCACTGTGTTTATATGTGAAATATATTATATTAATATTTTCTCTATGTTTCCTTATTTTTCATTTATAGAATACCTTTATGGTTTTCATAATGGGTAAATACGATATTTTCATTTGAGGATGTGCGGACTACCGCCCCCTAAATGTGATATGACTCGTTCATGACATAAAAGAAATGTATAAAGGGTAGTGTTAATGAATTTATGTAACATAAATAACATATAAATATATACCATAATTATAATATATATATATATATGTATCAATTATTTTTCATTCTTTTAGAAATGAAAAAAATAAACGAAACCAGCATTCATGCGTATATACGTCTTACCGTCTCCATGAACGATGCATTTCATTTTCTTATACCCAAATGTTATGGAATATTATAAATACATATATATAAAGTATATAAGTAAATATATAATGTCTATATTTTATATTTAAATCATGAATAAAAATCTTGATATAATGTAAGTTTTTCCACATGGACAATTTGAAATTATAACAAGTTCATTTTTTACTCATGCTCCGAACAACAACAAAATGTCCTACATGATCTCAAATAATTAACTAATTATTGTAGAAACGTAATAATTTATATTAAATAAATAATACACTTTAAAAATGTTCGTACTCAAGTATATATTAACTTATTTTTATCATTTATGAAGAATAAGGAACATACGTGATAAGTCAGGCTCGAGGTAAGGGAACTTCTTAATCCAATTTCCATTATTTGGGTTAAACATATAATTCATTATTATGTCATGATAAGATTATGTGATAAACAAATACTTTTTTCATATCTTGTATTTATACTCGATTTATGAGTACTTATAGTGAACAAACATAATCGATCTATTTTATTAACAAAATGATCTTTGTAAGGGAACATTTCTCCCTCCTCTTTTAGTCAAAGACTTCTTATTTGTTATGTCTTTTAATTTCAATTTTCATATGTTTTGATATGTTCTTATATATTCATATTATTTTAAAAAAAATCCATATAATGGGAGAAACTTTTATCTCCCATCAACCCATTTTCTGAATTTTAATGTGACTCTATTAGGCTGTTGTAATTTCATAAGGGAATACATCTCAATCACTTTTCATTGAGGAATATCTTGATATTGTGCACCTTTATTATCATATAAGGTGTATATACTACCCTTTGTCATATTTTATCAGTAATATCCTTATTCTCATTATATTATAAGACTTTTATAACTTTATTATTTTGTTATTTTTGTTCAAGTATTTTCTCATGTGGTAACATAGCCTTTAACTAAAACATTGTTTTAAATGTTTTAAAGATATAATTTTCTCTATATTTATCATTAATTTCCATGTTTTCAAAAAAAGTTAAGGATTTATATATAAGTACCTTAATAAAATGTTAATTATTATAAAATATTCAAATTTTTATGGGAATCATTGATTCAAAAATAACATTACTAAATGTTTTAAACGGTTTTCAGAAGGAATCCTTTTCTAAGAATAATTTTACTAAACAATAAAAATAATGTTTCTTTTTAACGTATGTGGTGACAATGACCTTTCCATACTCATGAGAATTTTTATATTTGGATTCATTAATAAGTCGTGTTATTTTTTAAAGGAAAATAAAAACCATATACACTTTTTATGTATTTTGGTAATGAAAATGGTTTTCATAATGGATTGATTATGTCAATATATTTAACTGATATCTAATGATTTCAATGTTGAAATGTTATCTTTTATTTATGTGTTATGATTATGTTCTATTTCATGGTCATTTTTTACCTATATAGGTGGTTCCATGATAAACCTTGGGTGGGTGAGCCTAAGATATCTCTCTAATGCATTGGGTAACATGAAAGAGGTAAATGTTAATGTTTCTCCAAATAGAATTATGGAATATACTATGATGGGTATTCCAAATGTAACTCCCTATGTAGCAATGAAATCTACAATGTAATTATGATAAAGATGCTAGAATATACCTTTATGATTTATGATTTCTATGTTTTATTCATAAATATTGTTATTTAATGTGGTATGTTTGAGATAATATGATATTTGATTGAAAAGTATGATCTCTTTGATTTTAATATAATGATTGGATAATGTTTTCTTTCCATATTTTATAACCCTTAATATGATTTTCATGCTCATCTTATGTTTTAAAAAAATCATAGGGTATAAGGAAGGGTAATAGAAATCAATAATTCAAGAATATTTACATCATAAAATAATTCTTTTTTAAGAGTTTTTGTTTAAAAAATTGATACTGAGTAGAAGTGTCTACTTTGAAACATATGAGATTTAATTTAATAGTTAGGGCCTATTTCTCTAAACCTCTAAACCTAAAAAATATACTCAATGTGAATTATTATCATTATTCAAGATTATGTAATGTTTAAGGGTGGGGCTTATAATTGGTATCAAAGGTCGGTTTAGATAACGTTAGAGGTTAGGGTGTTATTTAAGAATATGTGGAATAACCATAATGGTTAGCATATGATAAAGAGTCATAGATATTTTAGATAAATTGAATGAGTTCAAGATAAAATGAATAAGTATATATTAGTATTTACCAACCTTATAAGATATTATATGATGACTTTACTAATATAGTAAAACCGACCATTTTGGTTTTAGTAAATGGTTGGATTTATTAGGCACCAAAGTAACAATGGTTATGAAGAAAATTGTGACAGTTTTCTGAATATGCAACTAAATGAAATGGTAGGTGAAATGAGAACTGTTGTTTTTATTCTCACCCAACTATCTGAAGTCATGATTGACCTCTTGATCCTTGGTGATTTTTATATGGAATCCTATATGCAAGAAACAAATCCCTAAGGACGTTTAGGTAATAATCACAAGGGTATTTATATTAAAAAACCTATGTGTCAAGGATGTATAAATAAACACTTAAGAAAATGGTTCAAAAGGAGGGAAAGAGGATATAGATATGGTAATGATGGTCATAAATCAAGAAACTACCATATAAAAAGGAAGCATTTAGTTGACTATAGGAAAGGGAAAGAAGTTCTTTTTGATGGATCAATTGAATTTTTTAAATGTGGTGTTCATGATCCTTATATAAATAGATGTCCTGTGAAAATTATTCGGGAATGGGATCAGGTGTACCATAAAAAATATTTTTTTTCCAATACCTAATTCCATTCTAATTGAGAATGAAGAAACTAACAATGACCAATGAAAGGTGTGGATTATTTCTTACCTGATGTTTTGAATTTATTGAATCTTTGGATATTATTCATGATTTTGTTTATAGGAAATAAGTATTACGGAATAAGTTTCAAAAATTCATTATTGAATCATGAATAACATTTAATGGGTAATAATTATACGTATGAGGGATTAAAGAGTTATGATAGATTTTAGGATTATGACATTCTTAAATGTATTAAGGAAATTTTGATGATGGGATTACATTGGGAAGAATTTTTCTAATATGTGTAACCCTGATGTTTGATATGTGAAAATTTTATTCAAGGAAGAATTTCTTATTCTTTTTTGGACATAATGGATAACATTAGGCATTCATATGATCTTTTGTTTTGAAGGTGATTAATGGTTATTACATTTGGGATGCAAAATGAAAGGTATTAGATAACATTTGAGGTTAAATAAGGGTATGGTAATTTTTTAAGAAATTGTATTATTATTTAGAATGTTGTAAGAATGGCATGGTTTTAGAAAAAAGAAAACTCATTGGATGGGTGACAGCCCATCTTGTCCAACACAGCTGTAGTAATTAAACCCACATCTGAAGGGTGAAAAGAGTTCATCGCATACCATTGGCCTACATGATGTCACTAGATAGTATGACTTATTATTTTTAGTTAAATTATTTTATTGATCAATAATAAGCTCATTTTGGAACTTAATTTTAATCAAATAGATATCTTATGTATAAGAAAATGATTTGGTGATTAAGTTATAAAGGGTATTTTAGAAGACATTTTTTCTTTTGGGAACATTGTACCTCTATGGAAAGTAGAATACTTTGGGAATTCAATTGAGGAGTAATGGTGGAATTTTATTTTGGAAGAATCTATGTTTTTGTTTTTGGACATATATCCATTTGGGTTATTTATGAAAATGATTAATCTATTATAGGGAATATGTGATTAGGTTAATTACTTTTAATTATGAAACATTAAGAGTAGCTAATGTCATATGAAGATAAATGTTAAGATTTTCATGGAAGACTATGTGATTAAATTCTTCTGAGTTTTGGGATTCAATCTTATATTGTATTTTATTATATAATTTTATGGAAAATTGTGTATTGATTAGTCTTTTTTGAGCTTTGGGTATTTTTTGTTCAATTTTGGAGATTAAGAGTAGTATTTCTTTTTATAAAAGATTATCCTTTTGGGGTATTATCTGATCATGTACTAACTGTTTTAGTTTTGGTTAATGTTTAATGACCGGGGGAGTATAGTTCATCTTTTATGGATTATGTTATTCTCTATAATTTGATTCTAGCACTTTAGGTGTGACCATGTCTTCTTGAATACTCGTTATTTGGGGAAAATATGAGTTTTTGGTAGAAATTTAGTAAAGTATGAAAGTATACATGACAAGTAAGTATGTTTCCTTATGTTCTATGTAAATCTCAGAAATAAATTCCTCAAAATTATGAAAGGTAACTTAAAACAAAAACGTTGTCTCTTTACTTTTGCTATTGAGGAATCAAAGACTGTTTAACCTATCACAATTTTATAGTTTTATGGGGTTTAACGTTCTCCTAATCATGTTTTCTATCACTCTCTATTAGAACATGACAATTAGTTTCTACTCCATATCCATGTTTTCAGGTAGTATTAGTATGTTTTATCTTGGAAGTCCTTTTTACTTCTCTTTCTTTCTTTTAAAGTGATAATTTCATTGAAACTTTTTCCGATGCGGGACTTTCAATGAAGTTTCTAAGACCAATTTTAAAATTGTGAGGAAACAATTTCTAAAAGGGGGTAAGGTTGTATGACCCATGAATTTAAATAATAATAAATAATCAAATCTACCAATATAAAATATAAATTTTATTATAAAGTGGAGACTTTTTCTGATAGAGTACTCAACATGCAACAACAGGTTTCTTGGAAATCTTACATTGTACACAACATTGAGTTATATCAAAATAATAATATAATATTATTATTATTTTGAATTATAGTTAATTCCTAGCCATTTTATTGGTGGTAATTAACAGAACAAACTAAAATTTCATTATTAAACGTATATACACCTATCGTATAAATTTTAGAGTCTTAAAATAAGAATGAATCTGATTTTACGCATAAAAACTATAATATTTTTATAATCTTGTTTTACCACCTTTTGATGGAGAACCCCTTTTAAATATATTTTTTCAATTCTATATGTTCCATTTTACAAAATATACTTATTATTTAAATGAGGGACATCAAAATTTTCTTTGGCTACATTTTTTAAATTTTTCTTATAAAGTTGACTTTTAATGAATAGTTAAAAATACAGCGTTTTATGTCAAAAATGTCTATTCATCTAATTTATTTATATGGTTAGATTATCTTTTAATTAGATTCAAATTTTTATTAGATTTATTTTTACCATTTAAACCAATGATGTTCATTGGATGTAATTTCACTTTTTAATTAGACATAAACACATGTCAATATTTTGATTGTTATTATTTCCTAAAAATAGATTTTTTTGTTTGTTTTGACAAAATGAATTAATTTTAAATTAATTTCTCGAACCTCTGTGTTTTGAAATTGAAAAAATAGATTCCATATTTGGAATAAAGATGTCAAAATATTTTAAATAGGTATCGTTTATTTTTATAAATTACGAATAGTAACTTTAGTAAATATTTTATTTACCAAGGTTAAAGGGTAAATTTGGTAAATAATGGTAGAATATAATATTATACTAATTTTAAATTACCCTAACATGTATAAAAAACCTATTGGATGATACATTTACAACCATGGGCATCCTTGGATCGATTTTGGGACCCCATGGAGCCACTTGTTAGTGAAAAATGACATTTTAAAGAAATTAATTTAATGTTAAGGAAAATGTAACATTAACATATATCTTTTAGTAAAATTATTTTTATATGGGGTTATATAAGAGATATTTTAGACTATAAATATATATTATAAAGATACAAATATTTTATATATCATGTTATTTTATTTATAATTTTTATACATCAAATAAATAAAATTATTTATGACACAATAGAGATGTAGAGATTACCAAATTAATGAATGATTTAAATAAATGATATTATATATATTAAAATAAATATATTTTGAAACATTTTATGAAAAAAAAGAATTTTATGGATTATTATAAATTTTTATATTTCAATTAATATAAATTTGTTGAAATAATCATCTTGTTATATATTTTTTGAAAAGTATTTATATGAATAGTTTATAAATGTGCATAAATGTGTTTTTAAGATAAATACTATTTTAGTAAATGATTAAATAATCCAAAAAATATAAGATTCGGCCAAAAGATTTATATGATGTTAAAAATGTCATTAATGATCTATTTTTTGGTCTATTGGCACTGTATATTAAATATATTAACCATACAGTATGAATATACCAGAGGACATGGAAAAAGATAAATTAGTTAACTAATGGTTAAAGCTAAAAGGTAAGCTTAATTTTATTCCCTAAACTTATTTAAAACCAATTTTATGAGAGTATTTTGATCCCTATTCATCTTATATTTGAATTAACTATATTTTTAGCCTTTATAAACTTAGAATGAAATTATAATAAAATAATATTTCTAGACTCTTCTAAATAGTACATCAACCCTCTAATAAAAGGGCTTCACCCCAACCCATTTAATCACACATCTAAATCCCCATGGATCATATAAACACTTATAAAATAATATCTAAAATCCCTATATTCCTTCAATATGATTTTTCCTAGGCATAAGGAACTTCAAGAAAGCCTTTTGACTCAAGTCAAATAGAGTTACACGTTTTAAGAGGTTGCGACTTCTCTGAAATATATTTCCATTATTCTACTTCTTAACTCTGTATATAATTAATTTTCTATGATTATATTATAACACCGTTAAAATCAATATACTAGTATGTTTTTATGAGAATCATTAGAACTACAGTCACACAAACCTCCATCCAATGGATTTAGAACATATTGTTTCAGTGGACTATGAACTACTGCCTCATGAAACAATGATTTTTCGATTTTTCCATACAACCTCTCATGGTGGCCATTATGATGGAACTGTTTTTACATGTGATATAAATTATATTTATATTTTCTCTTTTTATATGTATTTTTTATTTTAATAATACCTTTATGGTATCCATAATAGGTAAATACTATAATTTCATTTGAGGAAGAGAAGACTATCGCCCCCTCAAAGAGATATGACCCATTCATGCCATAAATAGAACATATAAAGGATTGTGTTAATGAAATAAAGTAACATACGTAACATATATATTGTAATGGAATTATAATATACCTATTTATAATGTACTTTTCTTTCCTTTAAAGATGGAAAAAATAAATGAAACTAGCATTCATGCGTACGTACGGCTTACCATCTCCATGAACAGGGTATTTCATTTTCTTATATCCAAATGTTTTGGACAACTATAAATAAATATATACTATATATAAATACATATATAATGTATATATTATATACGTAAATAATGAATACAAATTTGGTGATAATGGACTTTTGACCACGTGGACAACTTAAAATTATAACAAGTTTATTTTTTACTCACATTCCGAACATCGACAAAATGTCTGATATGAACTAAAATAATTAACTAATTTTTATAGAAAGGTTATAAGTTATATAAAATGAATAATAAATTTTAAAAATGTTATGAAGAAATTATAAATCAACATAATTTTATTATTCAGTAAAAATAAATAACATATAAGTCATGTTTGACTCAACGTAGGGGAACATCTTAACCAAATTTCTGTTCTATGGGTTAATATTCTAATTTTTTGTTATTTCATGATATGATTATGTGAGAAATAAATATTGATTTCATTTCTGGTATTTATACATTATTTATGTGTAATTATAGTGAATACACATAATCTATCTATTTTATTTACAAAATGGTATTTGTAAGGGAACCTTTCATCCTCCTCTTTTAGTCAAAGACTTATTATTTGTTAGGTATTTTAATTTAAATTTTCTAAGTTTTGGATATGTTATTATATATCCTTAATTCAGTAAATTTTATGGCCACATGATGAGAGACCCTTTTCTCTTCCATCTACTCATTTTTTTAAAATTAATGTGACATCGTTAGGCTGTCAGATTTTCGTAAAGGAATACGTCTCAATCTACTTTCATTGAGGCATATCGAGATGTTGTGAACCTTTATTATCCTATAATGTGTATATACTTCCATTTGACAAATTTTACCATGAATATCCTTATTATCATGATACTATTAATTTTTTTAAAGTTATTATTTAATTATTTTTATTCAAGTATTTTCTCAAGTGGTAACAGACTCTTTAACTAAACATTTGTTTTAAATATATAATTTTACAAATATTTATCCGTAATTTCCATGTTTTTAATGATTTATTTATATGGACATTAATAAAATTTTAATTCCTATAGATGTTTCAATGTGATTTAGGGAATATATTATTATGGGTATTCCAAGCGTAACTCCCTATGTAGTTATGAAAGCTACAATGTATGTATGATATGGATGCCACAATTTAACATTTTTATTTATGATTTCTATGTTTTATTCATAAATCATGTTATTTCGTGAGGTATGTTATAGAGAATAAGATTTATGATTGAAAATTATGAGCTATTTGATTTGTATGTATTGATGGGATAATGATTTATTTAATTATTTTATAACCCTCACTGAGATATTTATTCTCATCACATGTTTCTGAAATGTTTTTCACAGGTTTTAAAGAAGGGTATGATAAAGTAATGATTCAAGAATATTCATATCAATAAAATAATTATTTTTTTATTTTAAGTGTTTTTTATTTTTTTTTAAATGGATACTGGGTTGAAGTGTCTACTTTGTAACATTTTAGATGTAATGTAATAGTTATGGCCTAATTCTCTAAAACTATAAACCAAAAAATATCTTCAATGTAAATTATTAACAAAATTCAATATTATGTAATGTTTATAGTTGGGGAGTTATAATGTAGGGTTAACACCATGTACATGATTTACACAACTTTTACAAGGGTTTTACATGCCATTTCTCGATGATGTATAATCCCAAGTGTAGTATTGAGTATGAAAATAATGTACTAAGGAATACATTCATGTACTTCTCCCATTCATCCCATTTATGATTCTATTGATTTTACACTCTTGAGTCAAGATTTGAAAATATAAGAGTCCATTTGGAGAATTTTTTTACATATATTGTGTTTTTAGAATATATGGGTTAATTCAAGGATATCTGAGAGGTGTTTTGTGTTGGGATATTTATTTGGGTAGGGGCTTCCTCCACTGAAAAGTTTCTATTTTATCTTTAGAGTGAGACAAGGGTTGAGTATAAGGACCCGACCATATTACATTACATAATCTTGAATTTAGTCAAAAAATAACTTCCTTTCACAATTAGGATATTTTCAAGTTATAGCTTCATAATATTAGGACATAATATATTTGTATAATTACACATTAATATAATTTTGATACCATGAAAACAACATTCATTTCTTCCAAGATATATAACTTTTCAAAAAAAATGATTTATTTGAAAATTCTTCAAACATTTTACATGGATTCCTTATTTTGATTACACATCATTATAAAATGTGAAAATAATTAAAAAAATGAGAACAAAAAGCTACATAAGGGATATAAATATAAAGAAATAACACATTAGTCCACGAATACTTGTAATGTATGAAATCATTTTCAAAAGACATACATGTCACCCATGTATACTTAGATTGAGAATCATGATATTTCTACATAATTCCCAAAAACATAAGATCATAAATAGAATAATAAAGGTATCTTGGGGAATTACATACAGAATTTCTTAACCCTCTCAGCTACCTTATAACTTTTTGCCCTCACGACTACCTTACAATTTATGTAACCATCGCAGTTACACTTGGAGTAACCATACGGACAACCATCAATGTACACATACCCATTTCACTGGAGGGAGATATAGGTCCCACCCTTTATCATTTACAATACCCAAGAACCAAAACACAATCACACAACATGAATAATTATATAAAATCATATCTTTTGATTTTGTAATACAAAATTTTAAAAGGGGATTTTAAAATAAAAATCCCCTAACTAATATCATATTAATAAAGTGAGACATAATAGAGTCGATTTAATATGTATATAAACTATAAATACACACAATTAAACATAAAATAAAAAATTAATCACACAAATATTTTTAATACAACATAAATAATGAAGTAGAATGTTCACACAACGAATTGATATTAGGTTAAGAATTCCTTTACCTCGAGGTTTTCTTATTCCAAACTCTTTTAAAAATATTTTATAATAGTTAAAAGAGTGTTATTAATATCTTACAAAAATATATTCATGTTTATAACCCATTATATGATCATTTCAGAAAATCATTTCACCCATTAATTATTAGTATTTTGTTCCTTCCATTGTTTTGGTTGCGTTCAATACATGTTTTTCATGATCGGTTAATAGTGGATATTCATGTTGATTGGAAGTGAAACTCGAGAATTGGAATGGATTGGTATTTACATGTTACCATAACCATAAATTATAATATTTATTATTTTGAATTCTGACATGAGGATGATTTATAAGTTAAAGCATTCTTGATATTTTTTTAGGTCATTTTGGTGATTATTTGATCGTGATGAACTCATTTGTTTTAAAAATTATAAATATGTGTATAAAAGGATTCCAAACCCATATATAATATATAATATATAAATTATAATATGTATCAACAATAAAAAATGGTTTCATGGCCAGTATTTAAGGATTTCAAATAAATTGAAATCACATCCTCCACGATGTCGGTAATTTGACACATCACGGACGATGTTTTAATTTCATCAATATGTGGGATAGGATAAGAATTGTAATGGAGATTATTCCATAAACATGATTAAATAAATAATATGTAATATAATATATCATTCATTCCTCTTGGATCAAGGGAGGTGAGGAATGGAAAAGAAATGAGAGGAATCTCAAAATAAATGAAAAGTTGAGAAATCCCTTATGAAAATTTGGCAGCCTAATGACGTTATATAAAATTTCATAAAATATTTTGATGAGAGAAAAGAGGTCTGTAATTATTATTAAATAATATATAAAGTAAGGAAGTATGGAATTAAATGTCTAGAAATAATCCAAGGGAAATTAAAAAGAATAACATAAAATTAATGAAAATAAAAGAAACAAAATAATATGTTTACCTTTTGATCTCTTCTCCTTTAGATCCTTCTAAAGACCTTTGGTATTTTCCTTTAGGTGAGACCAAAAACTCTAGGACATGGGAAAGAGTATTTCAATGAGTATTGGGTACAACATAAGTAAGGTTATTGGGTTGAGATGTGTTGTATGAAGAGAGGAATGAGGGTGGTATTTATAGTGGGGGAGAGGAGGCATTTTATATTTTTTTAATCATTATTATAATATTTTTTCTCAAGAATATGAATAGTCATAATTCATGTGAACCAAAATAGTAATAAATTCATGTGAGATTTAACCAAGTGGTCTAAAATCATCCTTGAAACACCTATGATATAGTAAATCAAGTATTTATCATTTATCACATTTTATCATATTTTACTATTTATCAAAATTTCTTGAATTTCAGAAAATTCTCTAAAATTAACCCTAACAATTTATGGAAATTTATAATTTTAAAATTAAAATAATGTTTTGAAAATAATTTTCGAAATATTATTAGTTTAATTTTTAAATAAAATCCTAATTTATTGAAAAATTAACAATTTTAACTCTGTAACTTCTTTTATATCACATTGAAAAATTAACCAAGATTTTATTATCTTAAAGACTTAAGAAAAAATAATAATAATACAATTTACTATTTATTAGGGTCAAATTAATATTCATATTACTATTGATAAGTGTACGTTACTAATCACTAAAAAACATGTTAGTTCCATCAAACACCAAATAACTTTCTGAACACAATTTTAGATGACTGTTTTATGAAATTCAAAACATAGAAGGGAAAAAATTATGTTTAAAGTCAAGTAATAATTATCTACTTAAAACAAAGATTCATTAATTTCAATTTATTTTTAGAAAACCTTGGGTTCTTACATTACCCCCACCTTCTGAAAATTTCCTCCTCGTAATATATTTTATTTATTAAACAAGTGAGGGTACTTTTCCTTCATATCCTTTTCAGGCTCCCATGTTACTTCATCATCTATGTGGTTTATCCACAAAACCATTACCTAGGGGATTACATTATTTTGAAATATTTTTTCCCTTTGATCATGAATCTGAACTGGTTTCTCTACATAATAAAGGTTCTCTTCTAGTTGTACTTCTTCTAGGCTCAAGACATGAGTTTAATCTGGCACGTACATTCTCAACATCGAGACATAGAAAAACATTGTGTACCTGAGAAAAACTAATAGGAAAAGCTACTCAATTTGAAACTGGTCCAACATTATCTATGATTTCAAAATAACTGATGAACTAAATACTTAGCTTTCCTTTCATACAAAAAATCATCACACATTTCCAAGGATTGATTTTAAGGAAAACATGGCCACCTACCTCGAAAGGGAATTCTTTCCTACTGTTATTTGTATATCTTTTTTGCATGCTTTGTGTTTTCCACATGGCTACAGGATCATCATCACTTTCTCATCCACTTCCTCTACTAATTCTGGACCCATCAACATTCCTTCACTAAGATCATCCCAAAACATTGGGGTCTGACACCATTTCCCATACAATGCCTCAAAAGATTCCATCTTTATACTTGAATGAAAACATTTATTATAAGAAAACTCAACTAAATAAATTTTATGATCACAACTTCCTTGGTAGTTCATTGAACAAGCTTGAAGCAAATCCTCCAAATTCAGAATTGTTCATTTTGACTTCCCATGTGATTGAGGATGAAAAACTGTACTAAAATTTAATCCTATTACCAATGACTTCTGAAGCCCCTTCCAATAGTTTGAGGTGATCATACGATCCCGATCAGATACTATGGAATGTGTATCTCTATGTAACCTGAATATCTCTTTGAGATACAATCGATAATGTTGATTCAAAGACATTGTATCTCGAATAGAAATAGACTGTGAAGATTTAGTCATCTGATCAACAAAAACCCAAATCACATTGTTAACTCAGAATGTCTTAGGTAGTCCCACCAGAAAATCCATAACACATTCCCCCATTTACACTCGGGCACTAGAAAAAGATGAAGTATCCCCTTCAGTAACTTCCACTCTACTTTAACCTCTTTAAATGTCAAATATTTCAGGGTAAAATTAGTAATATCTCTTTTCATTCCATCCCACCAATAATACTCTTGAAGGTATGTATAAATCTTAGTACAACCAGGATGAACTGAAAATGGTAAACTATGATCATCACACACAAAATAATTCGTCAATTAAAAATCACATGGCACAAACAACCTTTTTTCAAAAATTAACGCACAATATATATCAAAGTTAAATTATGGAAACTTACCCATTTACAACCAATTCTACCTTTTCTGGTAGCTCATGGTCTTCTTTCTTTGCATGATTAATTCAGGATGACAATTCGGACTTCACTGAAACATGAAACAAAAAATGGCTTTTTCCTGCACCAACAACCTGTTTTAAAAAATTCATTTGATCACTAATCAAGGGATCATGTTCCAAACGTAACATTGTTAATAATGTATTATTTTTTCGACTCAAGGCATCCACCACTTTGTTTGATTTTCCTGGATAGTAATTGATCATGAAATCCTAATCCTTTATGTGTTTAAGCCGTCTTCTATTCATCAAGTATAATTTCTTCATAGTGAATATATACTTCATAATTTTATGGTCAGTATATATTTGACATTTCTCTTTGTATAAATGATACCTCCAAATTATTAAATCAAAAACTAGAGCTTCCAATTCCATGTCATGTGTGGGATAATTTTTTTATAAGGTTTTAGTTTTCCTAAGAATAAGAAAGTACCTTATCAATATACATCAGGACACAAACAAGTCCCTTCAATGAATCATCAATGTATATATAAAACTCACCATTTCAAGAAGGCATGGAAAAAACTAGAGCATTCACCAATCTCTTTTTCAGTTACTAAAAAACAAACATCACATTCTGTTGTCCAAATAAATTTAACCCCTTTTGCATTAACTTAGTTAGCATGATAAATAACTGCACAATATTTTTATCAAACCATCGGTAATAACTTTTAAATCCAATAAATCTACGAGTCTATGTAACATTTGTGGGTCTTGTCCATTCATCAACCAATCTTTTTTTGGCACGATCAATTGTTATTCCATCCTTATTTAAAATTTTCTAATGAAAAAAAATATATTACAACCAAAAATTACACTTTCTGAATATTATTTACAATTTATTTTCCTTTACGGTTTGTAAAAAATCCATTAGATGTTTTTCATGCTCCCCTTTATTTTTAGAAAATACCAAAATGTCATCAATAAACACAACAACAAACATATCCATGACCTCATGAAATATTATATTCATAAGATTCATGAATACAGTAGGTTAATTAGTTAATCCAAATAGAATTAAAACAAATTCACAATTCCCATATCTAGTACGAAAAGTTGTTTTTGGTATGTCGTCATCCTTCTCCAGTAGCTGATGGTATCCAGATCTCATGTCAATCTTGAAAAAAGTACTAAACTCCCTAGAGCTAATCAAAAAATTCATTGATACGAGGACAAGGATATTTTTTTAATAGTGATTCTATTCAAAGCTCTATAATCAATGTAAAGTCTCAAGGGACCATATATATTTTTCACAAACAAAAATAGAGCACCCCATTGTTAAGTTCTAGGATAAATGAAGCCTTTATTAAGAAAATATTGCAACTAGTTTTTTAATTAAAGAAGTTCTATTTGAGAAATATGATATAGGGGTTTTAAAATTTTCATAGAGTTAGGAACTAAGTCAACATTTAATTTGACATCCCAATTAGGTGTGACACCCGGTAACTCAACAGTGAAAACATCAATGTATTATTTTACCACTAGCACATCATCAACCTGAACAGTTACCTTGTTTTCAACAATATGAGAAATATAACATTCATTTCCATCTTTCAACAGCTTCTCAACTTTCTGATATCTTATCAATTGTATGGTTTTGTTATTGTATAAAATATGAAATTCTATCAGAAAAACAACTTCTTTAACTCTAAAGTCATTCTAATCATGATAAAAAAAATCCAGTTCATTCTAAGAATACCATCAAACTTGGCTAAGCAAAAACCAACAAGGATTGAAGGTAAAGTATTTCTACATACCAAAATAGAAATATTATTATAATTTTTAATTATTATAATATTTTCTCTTGGTGTTTTAACAATATGTTATGGTCTCATTTTCTAAGCTGATATTTCCAATTTACTTGAAAATTTCATAGATATAAAAGAATGTGTAGTCCTCGTATTAAAGAAAACATTACAAAAATATGAGTACACAAAGTACTTGATAAAACATCATTAGATGTCCTAGAATCTACTAAATTTGTCAGAAATGATCTCACTACACCTTTATACTTATTTTCTGGCCTTCTTTAAAAAATTTAGATCTCTCGTTGGTAATAATTCTCATAATAACCCATCTCAGTACATTTAAAACACTTAACAGTTTTATTATTAGGATTATTCTTAGGATCATTTTAATTACAATCTCGGTACATATGTCCAAACATACCACATAAAAAACACTTTCTAGTTTTTGTAATACATTCCCTAGGGTGCTTCTTTCCTCACTTATCACGAACTGGAAACTGGATATTCTTACCATCAGATTTAATGGGTTGATTCTTACCCATCACATTCCATATGGACCTCTTCTTCTCCTTGTTTCCAAAATTAATGTGATCATCAGTAAACTCCATATCTACACTCACAGCACATTAGAAAAGATTATCATAATTATTGAATTCACGGGATCCAAACACCATTCGATACCTTGGATTCAATCCTGAGTAAAAGAAGATTATTTTGTTAAAAAGATATGGAATAAGATATGGATAATACATCACCATTCGGTTGCAGTTTTCTTCGTACCCAACCATTGAATCCTCCTATTTATTCTCCAATTCAAGGAATTTATTCTTTACACTATGTTGCACCACCTTAGGAAAATATTTTTCAAGAAAAAGTATTTTAAATTCATCCCTCTATAAGGAATCAATATCCTCTATAACCTGATCAGCTTCACCTTAAAATTGATAAGTGGAAAGACTTACCTTTGGATTATCTAAACAACCCTTTACATCAAATATAATTTTAAGGGCCTTAATCCATCCTTTATCTTATACTAGGTCATAAGATCCATTGAAACTAAAAACGTGTTGTCTTATTAAATGTTCCAATAATGTAATGTTACATTATGGTACATCTATTTGTTCTCTTGCACGGATTTCACCACCATTTATTACATATTTAAAGAGAACCATTACTGTTACAAACTTCTCAGATTCAATCCCTACCATTCTGGGCTATATATTCGAAAGGATATCATTCTGTCAGTGCCTCTCTTATTTAGCTTCCTTATTTCTTCTATGGACAAGCATTCTGAAGAAATATATTTTATTCAAAGAAACACGATATTCGTTAAATTATATAAAATTTAAATGTAAATATAGGGAAAACAACATTTATGGTATTATATTAACATCATCCTAACCCCTAAAATTATATAAACCATCCTTGGATACCAACTATGAGGACCCGACCTTGTTACTTTACCTAATCATGAATTTAATCAAGAAATGACTCCCATTCACATTGAGGATTGGTTAAAGTTTTTAGCTTAATATAATTGAGACATAATACATTCATAACATTACACATTACTACAGAGTGGATACAATAAAAACAACATTCATTTCTTCCAAAATATAAACATTTACAAAAAAACATGATTTCTTTGACAATTATTCAAACATTTATCATGGATTATTTCTTTATATTAAACATCCATGTAACCTATAAAAATAATTTAAAAATGTGGGATGAGCACAAAAATATCAGTATGGAATATAAATAAAAGGAAATAACACATTAGTTCATAAATAATTTAATGTATAAAATCATTTTCAAAATACTTTCTTGTCACCCATATATAAATACTTTATTAATCATGATATTTCCATACGATTTCTAAAAACATAAGTATATAACTTGAACTATAAAGTTATCATGGGGAATTTCTTACATAATTTTTTAACCCTCTCGGCTTCCTTATAATTTTTAACCGTCACGGGTACCTTACAATTTGTATAACCACCGCAGTTACACTTGCATTAACCATACAATTCACCTCAAACATACACCTATCAAATTAATTGGAGGGAGGTATAGTTCCCACTCTTCATTATAAAAAATAACCATGAACTAGAACACAATTATACAATATGAATAATTTCTAGAAACATTTATTTTGAATTTTCTAAAAGAGAATTTTAAAATTGGATTTTAAAAGAAAAAGACCCTTCGAAATATCATATCAATTAATTTAGACTTAATAGAGTGGATGGAATATGTATATACACCGTAAAAACAAATAATTAAGCATAAAATTAAAAAAATCACCACACATTCATTTTTAATACCAAAAAAATAATGAAGTACAATGTTATCCCAAAAAATGGAAATTGGGATAAGAATTACCCTACCCATGGTTGTTTTTACTTCAAACTCATTTAAACCTCATGCATAATGGTTAAAAGTGTGTTATTAATATCTTAAAAAAACATATTCATATTTATAACACCTTATATGAACATTTCATTACATAATTTCACCCTTTAATTATTATTATTTTGTTCCTTTCATTGTTTTGGGTTCGTTCATTACATGTTTTCTATGATCGGTTCATGATGGATATTCTTGTATATTGGAAGTGAAACTCCATAATTTGAGTGATGTGTTATTTAAATATTAATAGAACCATAAATTTTGATATTTATCATTTTTAATTCTAACATGAGGATGATTCATTAGTTAAAACATTATTGATATTTTTTTGGTCATTTTGGCGATTCTTCATTCGTAATGAAGTCACTTGTTTTATAAATTAACAACATTTGAATAAAATGATAATAGAAAATCGTATAAGATATAATTCATAAATTAAAATCTAGTTAAACAATAAAAAAAATTCATGACCTGTCTTAAAAAAGTTAAAAAAATTGAAATCACATCATCCACGATGTTAGTAATTCGACACATCAAATACAATGTTTTAATTTCATGAATAAGTGGGAGAGGAAAAGAAATGTAATGTTCATTATTCCATAAATAGGATGAAATTTAGAATATTTAATATACAAGATCATTCATTTTTTCTTGATAAGGGGAGTTGAGGAAAGAAAAATAAAATAAATGAATCTCTGAATTAAAAAAAAGTTGTGAAATCCTTTATGAAAATTAGGCATCATAACGACATTGCTTAAATTTTCGTAAAATATTTTGATGAGGGAAAATTTTTATCTCATCATTATTAAATAATATGGGAGGTAAGGTGGATATATAATGAAAAATTCCAACAAAAAAACATATAAAATTAAAAATAATATCATAAAATGACTGAAAATAATGAAAACAAAATAGGATATTTACCTCCTGATCTCTTCTCCTTGAGATCCTTCTTAAGAACATTGGTTTATTCCTTTTGGTGAGACCACAAGATGTAGGACGTGGAGAAGAGTCTTTGGAGGATTATTGGGATGAACCTAGGTAATTATCAAGGATTTAAGGATATGGCCGGAAGAGGGGAATGAGGGTGGTATTTATAGTGGAGGAGAAAAGGTATTTTACATTATTTTAATCATTATTATAATATTTTTTCACAAGACTATGAATAATCTAAATTCATGTTAACCTAAATAGTAATAATTGAATAAGAGTTCAATACATGTGGTATTAAATCATCCTTGCATCACCTATGATGAAATAAATCAAGTATTTAACATTTATCATATTTTATCGTATTTTACTATTCATCAAAAATTATAGATTTTCAAAAAATTCCCAGAAAATAACCCTAACAATTTCTCGGCATGCTGAATTCAAAAATAAACTACATTTTTCAAAAATATTTTCCCAAATATTATTAATTTAATTTTTAAATAAAATCATAATTGATTCACCAATTAACACTTTTAATTCTATAACTGCTTTTATATTAAATTGAAAGATTAACCAAGATGTCACTATATTAAAGTCTTAAGAAAATAAAATAATAATAAAATTTAATATTCATTAGGGTCATTTTATATTCATATTAATATTCATAAGGGTATATTACTATTCACCAAGAATTCGAGTAGCTTCCATCAGAATCCAAATAACTTACTGATCACAAATATAGATGACTATTTTTAAAAAATCAAAACATAAAAATGGAAAATTTATGTGTGAAGGATAGTTATAAATGTCTTCTTAAAAAAATATTTCATGCATTTAAATTTATTTTTTAAAAACCTTGGGGTGTTGCATTGAGACCCACCTAAGGTCATATGAAATAATTAATGAAATTGAAATGGGTTCTCCAATGTCATCAATTGATTTTTTGTTGGGATAATCCCTATTTTGTGGGACTGATAAATGGCATGATGAAACAAATTGGTAGGGTTTTTTTGACTAACCTCGAGTGAATCTTGGATTGGAGATGGGGTATGAGTCATCTCCCTTGACCAATGCTTATGTGTACTTACATGTAAGGATGCCTCCTTTTTGAGATTTTCCCTAGTAGCCCATTAGTTATTGATAGGTTAATAATGGGTACATGGGATATGTTTTCCATAAGATTTTGGAGTGTGATAGGTTATCCCCTATAATATTCCTATACTTTTATTTCAACTTATAGGATCCCATGTAGGGTTCATCCCCTTACTCTTTCATAGGAGACCATGTAGGATTCCCCACTCATTCCTTCCATGGATCCCATGTATGTTGGTTCCTCCTACTCTTATTGAGGATCACAGGTAGGATGCCTCCATTTTCATACTTATCCAAGGATCCCATAAGGGATTCCTCTCCTTACATTTTGATCCTCAAGGATCCTATGTAGGAAAACTATATTGTATTTTGATCAAGTGGACCCTAGTGGCTGACTGATCCAGACATATTGTGTTAAAAGTTAGGGTAGAGATGGTATGTGGTGTCACCTTAGAACCTATACAAAATAAGTGAGACCAAAAGGGTATGGTACCAATGTTGGGATTAGGTGTTCAGTATCCCTCACTCTAATATTAATTCATTCACTTGATAACTATTTATTAAACTCTATCTACCAAAGGTTGTTCTATGTTTTTGGCAAATGTTCCTGACGTGATACGATCTATGGTAGAGGTAATTAAATGTACTTTGTGTTATTTGACTATTTATATTACTTATTAACAATTATTCTGAGACATACATCCTTGGATCCAGTTTCATACACCATGCGAGATACTTATATTCCTAAAATAGAATGTATCAGATGGGTCATATGTAAGATAAATTTATATTAAACCTTGAGAGATAATTGGATGCCTAATAATGAATTACATTGATGGTACCACAAGATATATGATATATATATTTCTATGGTATATACATGAATTCCTGATGTGAAACTCCTTGGATGGGATCATTGGTTAAAGGGAATTATATTATTCTTTGAATGATATTTGGATTCATTTGTTGGAATACCTTTAATGGGTTAATAAGGAAAATGTGATTATTTGATAGATTGTGTGATACATGGATTCCATATATAGAATAACATGTATGGGATCATGGGTAAAATGGATTATATATGGCATGTGTGATACTTATATGTCTAGGTAGGAATTCCTTTGATGGACACATAGGGTATGTGAAATTATTTAATTTTTGATTATCATTATTCACGTACTTCTTAGTTATATTCATCAATTCCTAGTTGTATTTATATATTTAAAATTTATATATCTATAGGATGTCTATTTTTTACCTAAAATTATTCATTATAGTGATTGGAGGATAAACTACTACAAAACTGGGTTTATCTAGTGACTAATATTTTCCTCATTTTATTAAAACATAATATTCATTCATTTAACCAATGTATCTTTACTACCTTTAATGTCATATTATTAATTGTATTTTTTGACTATTACAATTTTTGAACCAAATATCACTAATATAATCTTAACTTAAGAAAAATATGGATCTCAATTACAATGTTCATCTAGGCTATATCTTGATAACATCTATTTTTTATAGATTTATGGATATGGTCATTCCTTTGATTAAATGAAACAAGAACTATACTTTTTGTATCAGAAAATCACACTTGACAAATTTGTTACATGTTTTATCCTTTCTCAAGGTTTTTAACATAGTTTATAAAGGATCATCAATCCATTCCTTATCCTTTGAATATATAATAATATAATCCATAAAGGAAGCCACAAATTGATCAAGGTTATCTTTAAATAATCTATTAATTAAATCCATGACTATTGAATCCAAATAGAATAGTATTAATTCCTAGGGTACATTACTCGGAAATAATGTTTTCATGGAAAATTACTATTTTTTTACACTAAGCTGATGATATCCAGATTAAAGATCAATATTTATAAAGTCTATGTCCCCACTAAGATTATTAAATAGATCATCGATACTAGGTATATGATTCTTGTTATGAGTCGTTATTTTATTAACCACGCAATGATAAATTCAATGAAACATCAATCAATCCTTATTTCTAACAAATATGACCAATGAACCCCACTATAAATCACCATGGTTTATAAAACCCTTTTCTAAACTATCTGGTAGTTTTTTATTTAACTCTTAATCTAATGAGATCCATTGTATACAAAATCATTGATATAGGTATAAATATAGTTAGAATTATTATTGAAAAAACAACCTTAAGCTTTAGGGGATGATATGGCAGTTAATTTTGAAATACATTAGTATATCCTTGCAAAATAGTTATATCTTCAATTTTTACTTCTTCCCTAATTAATTGACTTATAAGTCCATCATTATAGGGTATCATAACCCATATTATATTATTTCTTCCATGGGGAATTCATAATCATCTATGTATTGTTACATGGTAATAGGATGATTTGGGATATGAAATTGGACCTCCTAATCCTAATAGTTAATATGTTCTTTATATATTGAAAACTGATCCATACCCAATATTATGTAAAATTGAACCAAGGGAAATGAATTGAATCAATATGAAGTATCCCAGAAAAAATATCAAATGATTATGATTTATAAATCTTTATATGATTATTATACCATTTGGGGGCTTTAGTATACTTCCATATTCATCACTTTTGGTAGTGATTCGACATTATTAACAAAATTGTGAGATATAAAGGAATATTTAAGACCAATATTAAATAAGGAAATACTAGATCTTGAAAAGAGATCATGTGTACCCAGCATCACATTATTATCATTATTCAACTTAGTGGATATGATAACATTTTCCCATCATAATTCAATTATTTTGGGAGGTTATTGAGGTCTATTTTATCCATTATCCATAGGGTTTAGGAATTGATTATCATAATGTCTAAAAACCAATAAATTGAACAATTTTAGTGTAAGTTGACCCTTAGTAGGGACTTGATTCTATTTTATTAAGGTAGTTATCCTCATATACATAGTTAAATAATTTTGGGATTCATCTAATACTTTACCAAACATATAACACATCATTGATCCCACGAGGAAACTACCTGAGTTATTTACCCACATTTATTTTATTTATGGAATTAGAATTTATTCCCACCATGTGTCTTATTAGTGGTCCTTTCATTATAGTCTATTTTACATTTTATTTTCCTGGTAATGTTGGGAGGCTCCAATTTTTATCTCTAACTTCATAAAAAATTGAACAATGTCTTCAAAGGAACTAAAGTCTCCTATGGATAACAACATTTGAATACTAGTTTTAATCTAACAAATAAACGATTGATTTTTTTTCTCAATATAATATATTAAACTTGATCCATACTTCATGAGTCTTAAGAAATTTTCTTCATAGGATCTAATTTATTCATACACTTTTTTATTTAATTCCATGAATTACTACTCTATTTTTATGTGAAGAGATTGATTAAAATAATTCAAGAATAATATATTCTTGAATAAGTCCATTTCTAGAGAGTCTACTTCCTCATTTTATTTTTTATTCTTCATAATGTTCAACACCTATTCAGCATAACCTTCTAGATGATAGAATTCAAAAATGACATTATAAAAGACTAAGTACTTTAGAATAGAAAATATTGTTTCCATTTCATTGACCAACTACTCGGTATCAAGTGTATTAGAAGACCCTCTAAAAAAGGGTGTATTTTATCCCATAAATAAATCGATAATGAGTTTCTCTATCATTGTAGTGTTTGATAACTCATAACTGTATGGGCTGTTTCCCAAACCTTGAGATAGTTTGGTGATCATTGTTATGAGGTTCTATGTTCCATCCTTAATCTCATTAAGATTCCCATTGGGTAAATCTCTGCATTGTTTATTTCAACCATATTAAGATTATATATTTTCCTTTCCTTCCATTACATTAACTAAAGGGAAATTCGTAATTTGTATACATATATTAATAAATATACATAAAAAACTATAAACTTATAAAGATGATTTATTAACTATGCTCATGAATTAGCTAATCAATCTTCAGGTTTTAATCTCAACAATCTATGGTTAGCTTTCTATCTATACTAGTAATATATATATGAATCCTTTATATTGTTTTTTAATGATGTTGTGATTAACCTATTAATATTTCCAGAGAGTTTTGATCTAAGTGTGTAATTAGGCTTATTTTTCATGAACCAGTTCAGTGTTGAGTAAATACACAATGCACCCTCCTCAGGTGTATTAACCCTATATACATCTGTGTTAGATCATACATCGACTTATAGTATCCATTCATTGATTTAATTTATTATAGAACCACACAATATCTACATTATTGAAACAATGGGAAGTTTTCCCATACGTAGACTCATCCCTTATCATTATCCCTAGGATTTTCACAAAATTAGTCTTTAACAAATCACAAAAAATAACTGCACTAGGATATAATACTAACTAATGTGACCTAATTTAATCTTGACATAAATAATATATTAATATAATGATATAAATAATATAACTCACAAAAATGTTCAAAACCCAAACATAGTTTCATAGATATTTCATACATAAAAAATTTATTTTAGAATACTTTTGAACATTTATCCCTAACCACACTCCTCTAGACACTTTTTTTGATATCTAACATGATAAAATCATCTTCATTAACTAGTAGTTATAAAAATAAGATGTGGTGATCTTAGATGCTCAGTAAGGGAAAGCGTATCATAATGTATCAGGTAATAAACATGATGGAAAACCTCAGAAAAAGGGTAAATATATCATTATAATATAATATCAAAATAAATTATAGTAATAATAAAATATATGGTATTAGTATATAAAAAAAATATTATTAAGGAAGTATAAAAATTATTATATGGCATAAAATACATCTCAATAATCCTAAAATAGAAGATCGTGACAAAAAAGTATGGAATAGATTAAAAATAATATGTAGTCCTACAAAAATAGAAATTAAAAGAGATTAAATGCATATTAAAAATTTGTAATAACATGATAAATAACTTGTAAATGTGGCACAACCAAAATAATATGAAAATTTTGGAGAAAAATCCCATTATTCCCACACCTATTTGAAAAGATATCTATTTTCATGTCTGAAAACGTGAGAAAACCCATTGGTAGCAAAAATAGTGAAATTTTGAAAATTTAATTTTTTTAAAACCCAATTACTATAAGTTTTGTGGTTTGAAGGGTTCAACCACAGAGATAGCTTCATAATTGTGCTAACCAAAATAAAATACAAAAGTAATCAAAACCAAAAAAACTGAAAAGAAATATACAAATGGAAAGAAGTTGGTGACAATGAAATTATATATGGGTGAAGTGAGAAAATGATAGATAGAGAGTGATATGAGAGAGGTAAATGAGAATAGATTGATTAGACTATCATGAATTGATTAAGATATTTTATTTTCATACTCTAATCAACTGAAATTGAATTATTTCTATGAAAAATGGTGATAATCCATGGACATATATCCTTAGTAGATCAATATAAAATATCATTATTTCCCAATAAATAATATTTTGATATTTAATAGGAAATTTAAATGATCATAATAGATAAGATAGTGTTAACATTTCCCCATTTCATTACTTTAATAAAAATTAGAATGAAAATGATCACTGTTATCAAATGTCAGTATGTAGAATTGTGGAGAAATGATGCACATTAATATAAGAAGATAATTATTTGAGTTAAATTTAGATTCGATGAAATTACAGAAATTATTAGAAAGACATATTAAGAAATTCAAAAATAATAATTTAATTACTCTAAGAAAATTAGATACATATGATATGGATGAAAGAATCCAAATATCTAACAAAAACATATCATGAGAATAAAACAGAGTAAAGAGAGAAATTATAAATAATATTATATATATTATTGTCTTCTTTCTATACATTTGATTTTGTTTCCTTCCATTCGAGTCTATACTTTTGATCTTTTCACTCGGTATTGTGTAATCTCCCTATCCTGGTGGATGGTAAAATGATCTGATCATGTCCCCCTAGGTGTTGAAGTTTCCTAATAGAGGAGAGTGGTGTGGTGTGAGTATCATATGTGCTATTGTTATAGCTATTTGGCTAGAGGCTTCCATAGTGGAATAAGGAGTAATAAAATCTTCCTTGAGGATGGTGGATTTCAAAGTGGGAGTGAATAGAGCCACTACTATTTTTCCTAGTGCTGACTCATGTATCTTCTTCTTGTGGTGATTCTGTGTGGTTAACGGTGGTTGGACCTAGAAATAATTGTGCTAGCATAGGTATGAATTAGGGATAGAACCACCTAGTGGTTAGTGGCGGTGGCTTAGTGGAGGAAACTCATCAAGAAAACCACACATCAGCATGAAAAAAACTAAACTAAATAAATATAAATATGAATAAATGAGAATATGAAATCGTAAAAACAAAAAACCATGTCAAACAAAAAAATCATTTTCAGAATAAAATAATGAATGGATTAATTGATTAAATAATTGATTTAAATAGTAATTTAAATTAAAATCATAAAACTTAATAAAGAAAGAAATATAATAAACTTCTTAAGTTAAAAAAAGTTGTCAAATAAAAATAATAATAAGTAAAATTAATATTTAATAAATTTAATAAATAATTAAAGAAACAATTAAATGAATGGAATAAAAAAATTTCTATTTTTTAAAATCCAAAAAAATGAATGAATTAAAAAAATTATGAAAAAAAAATTAGACAAAAAATAAAAGAATAAAAAATGAAACAAAAAACATAAATAATTGATTGATTTTATGTTTTAAAAAACCACTAAAATATTCAATAAAAAAATTAATTCAAAAAGATTTATTATTTTAAAATTTTAATAAAAATAAACAACATTTTTCAATTACTCATCAAATCATACAATTATAATACTTAAAATAAAATTAAAATAACAAAATAATGAGGAAAAGTGAATGAAATAAATTCCACATCAAATTTCACCACACTTAATCAATTTCACTCATGAGAAATTCTGTTTATTTTTTGAATTACAAAATACTTATAAAAATAAAGAAAATTATCTTGATCTGTTTATCTTCACATGTTTGAACTAAAAAAATAGAAAACTCATTCATTTATTGAATATTTCAAGCCTCCAATGTGAATGTTACTCACTATATCACTTCTATTTCAAAATAGTGTTTCAATTATAATATTAAAGAAAATAAGAAAGATGTGGAAGTTATATTTTAACAAAATAAACTTGAGCATATCAATCTCACGTATGTTCCAAAAATAAAATTTCCATGTTTTCAATAATTTATTGGTTTTCATGAAATGATTATTAATCATGTTAATTGTTACCTTCTTTATTTGGATTCAAAATTATCTTCATTATAATGAACTCATTTTTTACTATTAGGCAGATTAGTTTTATTTTGATTTTTATTTTTTGAATTTTCACATCTATGTATGTGTGGAGAGCACTATGAAAAATAACATTTTTTTTATTTATTGGGAGGATAACTGGACACTGAATTCCTAAATAATCATATTTCCACCATAGGATCAAAATTTCCCATTTTAATCCAATTAAAATGAAATTAAATAATTATCATTTGAGTAGGCTCAATGAATTGATTTTTCAAAAAGGTGGTTCATCCAGGTTTGAGTTAAAATGTCATGTTTTTTAAGTTATAATCTCAATCCCTTAAAAAAATTTCCCATATAACTCTATTTCCTATTTCCTTAAGTAAATTTTTATAATAATAAAAAATTAAATCACTCAGTAATAACACAATTCTATCTATTGTAGAACTATTCAAAACCCTTAAAGGAGGAATGAATTTTTTTCTAGAAATGACACAATGGATTTTTTTTTCATATTTCCCTTTTTATGTGCTATTTAGGAAAACAAATGTATTTACAGTTTGACAGGGAAGAAATTCGAAAAAAAAATTAAGGGTTTTTTGATGTTTTATTAGTTAAGAATAGTTTAGTTTATCTATGACCCTCCCCCAAATATAAAACTCAACAATGTACCCATTTTTTAATATCATGGTGGGAAAGAATGGTAAAC
This sequence comes from Viscum album, assembly GCA_963277665.1. Taxonomy (NCBI): domain Eukaryota; kingdom Viridiplantae; phylum Streptophyta; class Magnoliopsida; order Santalales; family Viscaceae; genus Viscum; species Viscum album. The sequence goes on from OY728138.1 coordinate 562,084,757, forward strand.
AACTTTAATTATAAAATATTTATACATAAATATTAGTCTAGATTATGTTTTTAAAAGGTCACAAGGAAGTTCAAAGTTTTTTCTTCCCCACCAAAAATATGATTAAAAAAACACAAACTCATAAAGCCTAACACCAACCACATAATAGTTAAGGAAATATAATGATTCTCAAAAAAACTATAGGGGAATTCATTAATAATTTTTAATAGATTACACACTAAACTAAGAAAGATAAGACCTATTAAAATCCATGAAAATTTGAAAATATAAAAGTAATAGACAATGGAACAACATAGAATACAGCATACGCATCATATCATTTATAAAAAATCCAGTAGTACCAAAAAAAAGGTAGACATATGTGAAATAGTTACTCCCTTGGAATGAAGAAGCTCTATGTAATGTTGAAAAGTTAATCTGAAACCTACCCAACATCAATGAAATAGTCATCTAGTTGAATATTTTAGGTTTTTATAGGATGATCAAATTGAAATGAGACTTTAGAATTTATATCAAAATATGATATTGAAATGAGTTTGAGTTGAGGTAATTTTTATCCAATTTTCTCCTACTTTCATATTCATTTTCTATGAATTTGAAAGTGATTTTTCTACTAGTAATTGTTCTTATAATAAACTAAGACCACCAACCACATATCACATACATCTCAAGAAATATTGTTACCAAAACATTTAAATAAGAGGATACAAACATAAATATGAATATGAAAATGAAACTCCATCAACTATGGATCACCAATTAAACGATATACATAAAAAAAGAATGATGTATTTATTCAAATATGAATAGAAATAGATAAATAGAAAACTAATTGTTTTTCCCCATATAGTACTAGGTTTAAAGTCCCCATCCAAATTGTTTCCCCTAAATATTTGTAACCATGATCATTGAATTGGTCTAAAATTATTAACGATTTGGACTTCACTATTTTAAAATCAATTAACCACAATATCTCTCAAAAAATATACAACTTCAACAGTAATAATAATTTCATAAAAATAATCACACATATATGGATGTAACTTGTTTCTATATCATGTGTAACTTTAAAACCCAATTCCTCAGATCACAAAAGGTTAAATAGAAACAAAAATAAATCACATAATTAGTAAGGATTTCTTACCCAACTTATTCCACACATAAATACTTGTAAAACCATGAAATAAAAGAAAATAAAATATATACCACCTCAATTTACTTGTGAAATAAACATAAAATAGATTAGGGATCAGAAAAATGATAATACTCTCAGTTAAAAAAATCATAATCATCATCCAATAGATATCTTCCATTTTCCACAGAAGACTCAAATGAAGCAAAAAAATTCAGTTTTTGGTTAGGACTGTTCACACAATGCATCAAACTAATATGTAAAGAAGATTTCAACGAAAAATACTTGTTCATAATGTGAATAATAATTTGTTTGTATGACATAAATCATAACACACCATATCTTGGGAAACATTCAAATATTCTTCTACAAAAATAAAAATTCCATAAATAAGATGAGATAGTTTAGGATAATGTTGTGACAAAAACTCCAAAATTGGTTCAATAGAAAAAATTTCGTCATCAATAGTAGGGTGTTGTGAATGATCTTTTTCTTGATGTGAATTTTCAATGGGCTTGGGAATAAATATATTTTTGATGACTATTGTAAAATAACCATACTCATTATTAACCTCTGAATGTCCTCAAGGCCTTTTATTTTAATTCATTTTCAATAATCCTATTTTTAATGGTTGAAGGGGAACTTGTACATGGGTCATAGGTTTTGTGATAATACATGACCTAAAGGTCTTAGAGTAATTCATCCAAACTATAGCTACTTCTAATCTCTCCTCCCCAGCATCTATATCTTGATGTCATCTCTCCACCTTCTCATAACTGTTTGGCGAGGATTCACGTGCATGTACACAATGGTCCTAATGGAAAATGTCATACCCTCCCATTTATTGAAATATTTTATTTGTGATTTAGTGAATGTGTTTTCTCTGAATCATCCTCTAGATCTTGCTTCTCATAGACTCTTCCTAGTCCATTAAGCCCAATTACATGTGGCCTGAAGGCCTTTAGGTGGCCCGAAGGCATTGAGGTGGCCCGAAGGCCTTGAGGTGGACCAAAATCTTTACTTTCCTAATGTCCTTGGGCGTCCCTAAATCCTTGAAGTACTAGAGTACCAAAATGACGGCCCAAAATATTAAATAGATGAATAGTTATAGTAGATATAGTGCCAAATAGTACTTGCTATTGTGCATCCTAAATTAACCCGAAAATATGTCTCTACCTGCATTTGTTCTTAGGTCTCTAGGATTCACATGTAGAGTCCTCACCAACCGCTTTTAGGCTCTTGTGAATACACATGTATAACCTCAATTTTAAATCTTCCATTCTTAGAAATAGAAATTAGGTTAAATAGAACCTCATGTTGGGGCTTAAAAAATCTTCTAAACCCTCGACATCTTGGAGGGTATATTTTATTTTTGAAAAATAAATTATAACACCTCTAGAAGAAATAAATGTTATGCCAAATATTATTGGAGATTTTTCACCACATTCCATATCAACAATTATAAAATTTATCGGCAGTGTGAGCTTGCCTACACTGACAAATAAGTCATCCGTCCTTCCATAGAGGTGAGTGAGTGACCTATCAATGATATGAAAATAAACATATTTTGGTTTCAAATAAAAATGTCCTATATTATTAAAATATGAGTATGTAATCATGTTAATAATTGATCTTAAATCAGAAAAACATTTTAATTTTACACTTAATCCTATTTTGAATTGAATAAAAATTCTTCTAGGGTCATTCAAGTTTGGAGGCAACAACCTCGATAAAACTTAACTACAGTCCAAATTGATATTGATGTTATCAATCTTCTTTCAATCATTTTTGTTAGACAAAATAATCTTAGTGAATTTAACATTGAATGGGATTTTATCTGAGTACTCCAAAAATATACTATTAATGTCGATATTTCTAATCATTTTTAGGAATTTCATATAGCCAGGTTCATCAGTCTTATTTACTCTTTCTAGGAAGGTAATTTTAGTGGAATAATGTTATAAAACATGTTGGTTATTCAAATTCTCCAAAAAAAAATTCCCTTTATATAGTTAATCAATTACCATTTCATTTTTGTTTATTATTAATTATTTTTAGGAGTGGGTTCAATATTTTTTTCATTTGGACCAATTTTTCTAGGGTTCCAAATCAAATTTTTTCTAGATTTATATTTTTGAATCATCTTATTATTTGTTTTTAAATTCTATAGGATTTTACTTTCCATGTTCTTTGGTTTTATGGGCTGATATAGTGGTGAAAACCATGACATTTTATCATGGAATTTTTATTATAGTTTTTGGAATCTTTCCCTTGTCCATAAAATATAGATGGCTAGTAATTTGACCCATTTAAAGATATAAATCATGAATATTATTATATGTATATTTAATCGGTGAAATATTATCTCTAATTTTTTTGAAAAATACCATTTAATTCCCAATTAGAATTAGATAACTCAGACCCATATTGACTGTGGAAAAAATCTTTGGGTGTGGTTAGTAATTTGGGGTAGTGGGATGTTTAATGACACCTTTCTCATTCTAGGAATGGTTGGGGTTCTTTTTTTATTCAACACTGTATTGGTTTGAAAATTTATCATTAACCACTTGATTCATATCTCTATAATCAATGAACTAGGAATTATCTTCATTTATTATTGGGAGTTCAATGTTTGGGTAGCATCTTGGTGTATTAATGAACATCCCACATAGACAACACTTCTTACTAATAACAATATCATAAAAAAGTATCTTGGTGGATTTTTTAATCTATATGGATGAATATATTTTTTGTTAAATTTTTATGAGATTTTAGAACATGATTATTAATCAATTGTTTTAGCTCAACATCATTGGATTCATAGATGTAAACCCAATAATATTGGTCAACTATGTAATAATTATAATGTGTGGGGGAATTGTAAAAAGTATTTATAATTATGTGGCGATAAAATTTTTGATTAATAATTTTTTTAAGAATAATTCTTAATATATTCCATGCCTCATTAATCTACTCTTCCTCATCCTGAATAAACCCTTTGATCTTATGCCTCACTTCAATGGTGGTCTTCTTGGGGTATAATTTGGATACAAAGGCATTAAAGAGATCATCCCAATTTTAAAAAATTACTTCATACAAATTATGGAAACATTTACTAGACCTTACCTTGATTCTTAATGGGAAAACACTGAACCTCAACTCCCCTCACTCAGATCATGCAGAGGCAGTTGATGGAAAGAACCATGAATTTTTATAATCAAATCAAGTGATTCCCCTATTGAGAGGAAATTGAAAGAAGTAAGTTGAGAGAGATGATACTATCTGATCTCACAATTACTAGACTAAATATAAAATATTAACTAATAAGTACTTCTTGAAAAATATTGAATATGGAAATCCCTAATTCTAGGACTCTTAGGGGTAGGAACTTTGGGTTTGGGAACATTCAACTTTTTATTATAATCTCCTCCTACTAGATTTTTCAAATTATCAATTTAAAAAATATTTTTTAAAATAATATAATTGTGATTTTTGATTTGAAATAGTGGTGTTATGAGTTATATACTATAATTTATAGTGTTCATTAATTTTGAGTGAATCCATTCAAAAAAATATAGTTTGATTATATTTTTATTTTTTTAGATTTTATCTTTTCTGTTTTTTTGTTTTTTAATATGTTTTTTATTTAAATTGGAAACATGTTATTTCCCTAGAAATGGTGTAAATATTTGATTGTAATTTCATTGAACAAATTAAAATTTAAAATGTATAAAAACTAATTACTATGAGAGAATTGGTAAGAAGGGTCGAACTAAATAGAAGTTTTAGTGATTTTGATAGCCAAAACAAAACAAATAAACTATAAAAATAATAAAAACCAAAATCAAATAGTAAAAAAATAAAATTCCTTAGGTGATAATGAAATGACGCAAGGGAGAAGTGATAAAATGATAGACTGAGAGAGATATATATACAAGTAGTGGATGAGATTAAGGATATCATTCAATCAGGAATTGATTAATATATTTTATATTCATACACCAATCAAGTATAGTTGAATTTATGCTGATAAAAATGGTTTTAATCTATTGAGATCTCACTTCAGTATATCAGAAAAACTCATTGATATTTACCAAGAAATTATCTTTCAATCTTAAATAGGGAATTTTAATGCTCTTAATAAAGAATAGAATGTTATCATATTACACTTTTAGTATTTAGGATAAAATTAAAAGAAAAAATGATTACAATCATCACCTATTGGTATGTATAATTGCGGAGGAATTGTGCTCATTATGTGAATAAAGGAAATATCAGAGCTAAATGTGAACTAATGAAATATTTGAATTAATATAAAAACTTATTAAGAAATTCAAAACATAAAAATCTGATTCACCTATGAAAATTAACTACCCAAGCTAAGAATGAAAACATATAGAACATATGATGAAAAATACCAAGAAAATAAAACATAAGATAGTGAGAAAGTAGTAAGAATATTATCTTCATGATTGTATTCAGTAATTACATGATGTCATATTCATATAGTTGGAGTCCTTTCGTGTGATCCTTAGTCTCATTTGGGTGTTTTATCCCGTTCTTAGTGGATGATTTGATGATCTAATGGTGTCCCCCCAGTTTTTGAAGTATCCTATTGTTGGAGAGTAGTGTGGTGTAAACATATGATGTGGTATCAGTGGAACTGGTCTAGAAGAGAGTGCTATGGTGGAAATAGGGATGGGGTTATATTACTGGTAAAATTTGAAATTGGAATTTGGTGGTTAAATAAGTCATTTATATCTATTCTGGTGTTGTATTTCATTTCTTCTTATGGCGATCAATCTACAGGGGCTAGCGGTGGATGGCCATGGTGGAAGCTATGTTGGTGGAAGAAGAAAATGGAAGTAGAACCTCTAAGTGGTGGCTCAGTGGAGATGTCTAAGTGGGGAAAACTCATCCTAGTGGTCACTTGTAACACCCCAGGTAAATAAAGAATATTAAATTTTCACATTTATCCATATTTGTGAATTAAATATTAATATTACTTTAAAGGGGACGCTATGCTCGATGGCGTACCCAATACGCAACAATGAGTTTCTTGGGAATCTTACGTTGCAATCTAATAATAAAATAATATTATTTTAAATAGTAGTTAACAACTAGCTGTTGTAATGGCAGGAATTAACAGAACTAACTAAAAAATGATTATATATGTTAGTCAAATATTTTTACTTTTTACAATAAATGTTAGAGGAATAAAAATGTGAATAAATCCAATTTTAAGCGTAAACATTCTAATATACTTTAAAAGGTCGATTAACTGCATTTTGATGGAGAACCTCTTTTAAATCCACTTTTGACAATTTTATGTGTTATATTTTACTAAATAAAATTCTTCTTTAGAATCAGGACATCAAAATTTACTTTGTGTAAACTTTTAGTATTTTTCTTAAAAAGTTCAATTTTTCATGAATAGTGAAAAATGTTGTATTTTAATTCAAAACCTCTTTTTAATCTAATTTATTTATATGATTAGATTATCTTTTGAATTGTTTTTAAAGTAAAATTAGAATATATTTTTACCATTTAATCCAATAGTGGTCATTGGAATTAATTTCACTTTGAAATCGGACTTAAACTAGTGTCAATTTTTTGATACATTTTGTTTCATAAAAACACGCTATTTGTTTTGACAGTGGGAATTAATTATTAAATTAATTAATGATAACTTATATGTTTTGAATTTTTTGAAATAGACATCATTTTCTAATTCGGAATATCAAATATATCTTAGGGTGAATTTTTGGTAAAATTCTAAAAAACATCAATTTTTGATGAATAATGAAACCACTAAGTGGTACTTATAAAAACTGATTTTCTGTTTAAATAAAATTTTGCCATCTTTGTGATTTGAATTTAAAAAATCCTACATACATTGTTGTCATTAAAAAGTAAAATTTGGTACAATGGGATTAAAATAATTTTTGGTCAATAGTAACTTATTATGTTTTTAATCGCGATTAGAGGTAATTAGTGTAATTTCAGGTAAGAATAATGTTTTAATAAAATGAAATCACCTAGACACATGTCCTACCCTCATTGGAGTAGTCATGTCCGACCAAGACAATTTATGGGTCAACTTGGGGACCCCATGGAGCCACTTTGGTTGGGAAATGACATAAATAACTTTTTATTTAATGTTAAAGTAAAAATGACACAAACATGAAATGTTTTACTAAAACAATTGTTACATGGGGTTATACAATTCATATTTTTGGCTATAAATATTCATTAGAAAGGTCAAACGATTTCATACATCATGATATTTTTTTATAATTTTTAGACATTAAATATATTAAATTATTTATGACATCATGATGATGCAACAATTACCTCATTAATATAGGATTTAAATAAAATGGAAAGATAATGTAAAATATAAGACCTACACATGTCCAAAACCTATTGTATGGGTGGATTTCAAACCCTTATCACCTTATCCTCGAAACACATCAATGTGGGACCATTAAATTCCAAAACTCATTCTAAAATAAAGTAACATTTTTTTACTTTCCAAGAGTTCCCCTCCTCTCCTCTTATAAAAGGCCCTCACCTCTACCTCTCTACCCACACTTCCAAAGCCATTGGCTCGGCCAAACCCTGCCCATTTTGTATCTAAACATCCCTATATAACTCCTTGAAGCCTCACTTTGGGCAGAAGTCTTCCCAAGGAAGCCTTTGAGCTCAAACCAATGGGAGTTACCCGATTTTAAGGTAATGTCTTCACTTGAGTCCTTTTGTTTTATTTTTCTTCTCCAACCCCATAAACTCATTTTATTTATTTCTTTTGTAACAACTATAGTATCTTCAATATACTAGGATATTGTTATAATAATTATTCGAGCTACACTTACACACAACTACATCTAATGGTTAAAGAACATACTATTTCTGAGGATGACGAATTTCTGCCTCACGAAACGATTATTTTTCAACACGCATATATCACCTTAAAAGGTGGCCATTAAGATGTCACTATATTTATATATTATATATAATATGTTTATGTTTTACTTAAGCTTCTGTATTTTTCATTTATGGTATATCTTTATGGTTTTCATTATGGGTAAACGTGATATCTTCATTCAAGGAAGTGCGGACTACCGCCCCCTCAAAGTGATTTGATTCGTTAATACCATATGTGGGACGTATAAAGGATGGAGTTATGATACTATATATGATATTATACTGTAATTATAATATAAATTTATATCATTATTATTCCATTCCATAAAATATGAAATAGAAATGAAAGTAGCGTTCATGCGTACGTACGGCCTACCGTCTCCATGAACGGTGCTTTTCGTTTTTTATCTCCAAATGATATGGAATAGTATAAAATGAATATTTAATGGATATATATGATATTTTAATCATTAATACTATTCTGGAAATTATTTACTTATAACTACATGGGCAATCATTTTTCAAACAAGTTCATTTTTGACTCATGTACCAAACATCGGCAAAAACATCTGATATGAACTAACATTATTAAACAATAATTATAACACTATAATATGTTATATGAACTGAATAATAATCTTTAAAGGAGGTCCTTAGGAAATTATAAATTGACCAAATTTTATTATTCAGGAATATAAAGAAACGAACAAGACAAGTCAGACATGAGGTAAGGGATCCTACTCCTCTCTTTCTTTTTAAGTACACTCTTTTTTGTCATTCCTTTTAAAGCTCATATTTCATGTTATTGGGATGTTCTTTTATATTACTCTTACTGTAATTTTTATGTTAATATGATGAGAGTCCCTATTCTCTCTCATAAATCCATTTTGGAAGTTTTATGTGTCGCCGTTAGGCTGCCGAGTTTTTTGTAATGGATTTTTCATCTCACTTTTATTCTCATGACATTTATGCTACGTTTTCCACTATTTACTTTGAGTGGTGTATGTACTTCCCATTATTATACACTTTTTGTAGCATAATTTCATTTATGGGTATTGAAATCTTCATTGTATGACCCTTCTTCCAGGGAGTGTACGTTTCGAAAGTTACCCAACTCGGTAAGGGGACCTTTCACCCTCCTTTTATTAAAGACTTATTTTGTTATGTCTTTTAATTCACATAATATTATGTTGGGATATTTTCTTATATATCCTTATTTATGTTAATTTTATGACCAGGTGATGAGATACCCTTTTTACCTTTCATCAATTCTTTTTCTGAATTTTGAAGTGACGTCGTTAGGCTATCGAATTTTTGCAAGGGAACTTCTTAACCCAATTTTGATTCTTTGGGATAAACATGTACACCTTGAATATGTCGGTCTATGATTTTGTGTGAATTTCCTCAGATTTTTTTACACTTAATACCCACTTATATTTCATTTATTCGTTCTTCACACATAATTATGTAACTGATTTATCCTTAATCCAAGGATACCATCTTTGTACGGGACTTTCTCTCAATCTCCTTTCATTGAGTCATATTTTGTTTTATACACAACTTTCTTTTATACGGTGTATAAACCCCTTTGACTTTTACGTTTATTCAAAAGGAATCGTTTTTATACGAAGCATTTACTAAATGACAAAATGGAATGTTTTTGTCATACGTATGCGGCAACAACGACTTCTCCGCCGCCGTGACCATTATTTGAGTTTCGGCTTCCTCTACAAGCCATGCCTTCTTTTTAAATGAAAAATAAATACCATGTTTTAATTTTCATTTATTTTGGTATTGAAAATGGTTTTCATAATGTTTTTATATCAATGTGTTTTATTGATATCTTGTGATTGAAAAGTGGAAATGTTATGTTTCCTTTATGCATGTTTTATGTGATACGATTATGTTATGGTTCTTCGGCATTATTATGAAGATGGGTAGTTTTGTGATAAACTAAGGGAAGGTGAGCCCGATATAGCTCTCTAATGCATTGGGTAATGCGAAGGAGTGAAACGTTAAGGTTTCCCCGAAGAGATTTAGGGAATATACTGTGGTGGGTATTCCAAACGTAACCATGAGGGTTACTCCCTACGTAAGAATGTTATGAATTCATCAAGTTACCTTTATGTCTTATGATTTCTATGATTTATTCATGATTTTATAATTTATGTTAAAATGCTTATGTTTTATGGGTAACGTATGATTTCATTCATATGTATACATGTACTCATTTTCCATTCTATATTTTTATACCCCTTACTGAGCGTTTTATGCTCAGCCCAAGTTTTTGAAATGTTTTTCACAGGTCAAGGGAAGGGTACATGATATGATTATAGTGTCAAGGAAGTGTCAAGAAATAATCCATGTTTTATTTTAAATACGTTTATGTTGATGGGAAAATAAATACTATCTTTTATGTAACCACTTTGTTTAAATGTGGAATGTAATGCAAGTTTTATGGTCTCATTCTCTAAAACTATAAACCTGAAAAGATCCTCAATGTGTAATCTTGTAATAACTCAATATTAAGTAAGGTTTAAGGCTGGGGCCTTATAATTGGTATCAAAGGTCAGTTTAGATATCTTTAGAGGTTAGGGTATTCTTTAAGCATAAGTGACATTACCAAAATGGATAGGATTTCAGAAAGAGTCATAGTTTTTAGATAAAGTGAATGAGTAAGTATATCATCCTCATTGGTACATGATGGTTTTGTTGATATACTCACATTGACCTTTTTGGTTTTAGTAAATGGATGGATCTAGCAAGCACAAAAGTAATAATAGGTTTGAAGGAAACTGTGGTGGTTCTCCAATTAAGAGACTGGATGAAATGGGGGATTCAATAAGGAAACTCATGGTTGTTCTAAACCAACTATCCAGGAGTCGTGGTCAACCACTTGTACCTTGGTATGTTCTATAATGCATCATGTACGAGATGACCAATCGATGTGGAAGTTCAGGTAATAATTATAAAGTTAACCATTAGGGTTTATATGATCCTTACATTTGAGGTAATTATGGGTTATTATATGTTATGATGGAAAATGAAAGGCATGAGATAAACTTAAGGTTAAAATATGTTATGATTATTTTTGAAGATTTTATCTCATTTTGGGGAATGTTTTATGAATTATATAGTTTGGTAAAAGGGACAACACGCAGACCGTGTGACAACCCATCGCGTCGGACAAAGCCGCAGGAATCAAACCCAAAACCAAATTGTGACTAATATTTATCGCCTACCACTGGACTACGTGATGTCCTTGGTTTGTTTGACTGATTCTTTTTAGTTAGATGATTTTATGAATTATGAGTAAGTAATTTTGGGTTATCTATGGAAATTTATTAACCTATCATGGAGGATATGTGATTAGGTTAATTACTTTTCAATACGAGACATTAAGAGCAACTGATGTTGTTTGGAGACAAATGTTATGATTTAACATGGAAGACTATGTGACTAAATCTTTCAAATATTTGGGTTTCAATCTTAGTTTGGGTTTCTTTGAAGAATTTTATGGACAAATTGTTTATCGAATGGTCCTCGTCGAACTTTGGGTTTTGTTGGACAAATTTTGGAGATTAAGAATAAATTTTCTTTTTATAAATGGTTATCCTTTTCTAGATTATCTGATCTTGTACTAACCTTTTTGGTTTTGGTTTTGGATAGAGTCTAAGGACATGGGAAGTATATTGTTCTCTTTTTTGGATTAGGTGATTCTCTAGAAATTGATTATAGTACTCTTAATGCGAACAAGTATTCCTAAATACTCATCTTTTAGAGAAAATATGAGTTTGATTAAGGAATCTAGTAAAAGTTGAAAGTCTACATGACAAGTAAGTATGTTTCATTATGATTTAGTTAAGCTCAAAAATAAATTCCTCAATGAAAAGTAACATAAAAAAATGTTTTCTGTTATCTTTTCCTACTGGGGAATCGAATACCGTTTAACCCATCAAAAGTTTGTGATTTTCTTATGGTTAACTTTCTCCTAGACATGTTTACTATCACTCTCCATCAGAACATGACCCTTTTTTTCCTCCATGTCCATATTTTCAAACTTGGAATCCAAGTATGGGTTAACTCGGGTGACCTCTGTACTTATCTTCTTTTATTTTAAAGTGATTATTTTTCCGACTCTTGTTCCGATTTGGGACTTTCAAGGATGTTTCCAAGCTCAATTTTAAAATTACGAGGACGCAATTCCCAAAAGGGGGGAAGGATGTAACACCCCAGGTAAATAAAGAATATAAAATTTTCACATTTATCCATGTTTGTGAATAAAATATTAATATTACTTTAAAGGGGATGCTATGCTCGATGGCGTACCAAATACGCAACAACGAGTTTCTTGGGAATCTTACGTTGCACTCTAATAATAAAATAATATTATTTTAAATAGTAGTTAACGCCTTGTTGTTGTAATGGTGGGAATGAACAGAACTAACCAAAAAATTATTATATATGTTTGTCAAATATTTTTACATTTTACAATAAATGTTATAGGATTAAAAATGCGAATGAATCCAATTTTAAGCGTAAACATTCTAATATTCTTTAAAAGGTCGATTAACTGCATTTTGATGGCGAACCTCTTTTAAATCTGCATTTTGACAATTTTATGTGTTATATTTGACTAAATAAAATTCTTCATTAGAATCGGGACATCAAAATTTACTTTGTGTAAACTTTTGGTATTTTTCCGAAAAAGTTCAATTTTTAATGAATAGTGAAAAATAATGTATTTTAATTCAAAACCACTTTTTAATCTAATTTATTTATATGATTAGATTATATTTTTAATTGTTTTTAAAGTGAAATTAGAATATATTTTTACCATTTAATCCAATAGTGATCGTTGGAATTAATTTCACTTTGAAATCGGACTTAAACTAGTGTCATTCTTTTGATACATTTTGTTTAAAAAAAACACGCTATTTGTTTTGACAGTGGGAATTAATTATTAAATTAATTAATGCAACTTATCTGTTTGTTATTTTGTAAAATCGACATCATTTTTGAATTCAGAATATCAAATATAGCTTAGGGTAAATTTTTCGTAATATTCTGAAAAACGTCAATTTTTTGATGAATAGTGAAACCACTAAGTGGTACTTATAAGAACTGATTTTCCGTTTAAATGAAATTATTCCATCTTTGTGTATTGAATTTCAAAAATCCAAAATACATGGTTTTCATTAAGAAGTAAAATGTGGTTCAATGGGATTAAAATAATTTTTTGGTGAATAGTAACTTATTATTTTTTTAATCACGATTAGAGGTAATTAGTGTAGTTTAAGGTAAGAATAATGTTTTAATAAAATGAAATGACCTAGACACATGTCCTACCCTCATTGGATGAGTAATGGCCGACAAAGAAAATCCATGGGACAACTTGGGGATCCCATGGAGCCACATTGTTTGGGAAATGACATAAATAACTTTTTATTTAATGTTAAAGTAAAAATGACACAAACATGAGATGTTTTACTAAAACAATTGTTGCATGGGGTTATACAATTCATATTTTTGACTATAAATATTCATTAGAAATTTAATTGAATTTCCTACATCATGATATTTTTTTTATAATTTTTAGACGTTAAATTTATTAAATTATTTATGACATCATGATGATGCAGCGATTACCTCATTAATAAAGGATTTAAAGAAAATAGAAAGATAATGTAAAATCTAAGACCTACACATGTAAAAAACCTATTTTATGGGTGTATTTCGAACCCTTATCACCTTATCCTCGAAACAAATCAATGTGGGACCATTAAAATCCAAAACTCATTCTAAAATAAAGTAACATTTCTTTACTTTCCATGAGTGCCCCTCCTCTCCTCTTATAAAAGGCCCCCACCTCTACCTCTTTAACCACACTTCCAAAGACATTGGCTCGGAAAAAACCTGCCCATTTTGTATCTCCACATCCCTCTATAACTCCTTGAAGCCTCACTTTGGGCAGAAGTCTTCCCAAGGAAGCCTTTGAGCTCAAACCAAAGGGAGTTACCCGATTTTAAGGTAATGTCTTCACTTGAGTCCTTTTGTTTTATTTTGCTTCTCCAACCCCATAAACACTTTTTATTTATTTCTTTTGTAACAACTCCAGTATCTTCAATATACTAGTATTTTGTTATAATATGTATTCAAGCTACACTTTCACAAACCTACATCTAATTGTTAAAGAACATACTATTTCCGTGGATGGAAAATTTCTGCATCACGATACGATGATTGTTCAACAATCATATATCACCTTCAAAAGTTCCCATTAAGACGTCACTATATTTATATATTATATATAATATGTTTATGTTTTACTTAAGCCTCTGTATTTTTCATTTATGGCATTACTTTATGGTTTCCATTATGGGTAAACGTGATATCGTCATTTAAGGAAGTGCGGACTACCGCCCCCTCAAAGTGATTTGATTCATTAATACCATATCTGGGACGTATAAAGGATGGAGTTATGATACTATATATGATATTATACTGGAATTATAATATACCTTTATATCATTTTTATTCCATTCCATAAAATAAGAAATAGAAATGAAAGTAGCGTTCATGCGTACGTACGGCCTACCGTCTCCATGAACAGTGCTTTTCGTTTTTTATCTCCAAATGATATGGAATAGTATAAAATGAATATGTACAGGATATATATGATATTTTAATCATTAATACTATTCTGGAAATTATTAACTTATAACTACATGGGCAATCATTTTTCAAACAAGTTCATTTTTGACTAATGTACCAAACATCGGCAAAAACGTCTGATATGAACTAACATTATTAAACAATAATTATAACATTATAAAATGTGACATTAACTGGATAATAATATTTAAATGAGGTCCTTAGGCAATTATAAATCGACCAAAGTTTATTATTCAGGAATATAAAGAAACGAACAAGACAAGTCGGACTTGAGGTAAGGGATCCCACTCCTCTCTTTCTTTTTAAGTACACTCTTTTATGTCATTCCTTTAAAAGCTCATCTTTCTTGTTATTGGGATGTTATTTTATATTAATATTACTTTAATTTTTATGTTAATATGATGAGAGACCCTATTCTCTCTCATCAATCCATTTTGGATGTTTTAAGTGGCGTCGTTAGGCTGCCGAGTTTTCATAAAGGATTTTTCATGTCACTTTTATTCTCGTGACATTTATGCTATGTTTGCCACTATTTCCTTTGAGTGGTGTATGTACTTCCCATTATTATATACTTTGTGTAGTATAATTTCATTTATGGGTATTGACATCTTCATTTTATGACCCTTCTTCCATGGGGTGTACGTTTCGAAAGTTACCCAACTCGGTAAGGGAACCTTTCACCCTCCTTTTTTTTAAAGACTTATTGTGTTATGTCTTTTAATTCAGATAATATTATGTTGGGATATGTTCTTATATATCCTTATTTATGTAAATTTTATGACCAAGAGATGAGATACCCTTTTTATCTCTCATCAATTCTTTTTCTAAATTTTGAAGTGACGCCGTTAGGCTGTCGAATTTTTGCAAGGGAACTTCTTAACCCAATTTTGATTATTTGGGATAAACTTGTACACCTTGAATATGTCGTTCTATGATTATGTGTGAATGTCCTCTTATTGTTTTACACTTAATACCCACTTATATTTCATGTATTCTTTTTTCACACATAATTATGTAACTGGTTTATCCTTAATCCAAGGATACCGTCTTTGTACGGGACTTCGTCTCAATCTCCTTTCATTGAGGCATATTTTGTTTTATACACAACTTTCTTTTATACGGTGTGTAAACCCCTTTGACATTTACGTTTATTCAAAAGGAATCTTTTTTATACGAAGCGTTTACTAAATGAAAAAAGGGAATGTTTTTGTCATACGTATGCGGCAACAACGACTTCTCCGCCACCGTGACCATTATTTGAGTTTCGGCTTCCTCTACAAGCCATACCTTTTTTTCAAGAAAAATAAATACCATGTTTTACTTTTCATTTATTTTGGTACTGTAAATATTTTTCATAATGTTTTTATATCAATTTGTTGTATTGATATCATGTGATTGAAAAGTGGAAATTTTATGTTTCCTTTATGCATGTTTTATGTGATACGATTATGTTATGGTTCTTGAGAATTATTATCAAGACGGGTGGTTTTGTGATAAAATAAGGGCGGGTGAGCCCGATATAGCTCTCCAATGCATTGGGTAACGTGAAGGATTGAAACGTTAATGTTTCTCCGAAGAGATTTAGGGAATATACTGTGGTGGGTATTCCAAACGTAACCAAGAGGGTTACTCCCTACGTAAGAATGTTATGAATGCCTCAAGTTACCTTTATGTCTTATGATTTCTATGATTTATTCATAATTTTATGAGGTATGTTAAAATGCTTATGTTTTATGGGTAAATTATGATTTCATTAATATGTATACATGTACTCATTTACCTTTCCATGTTTTTATACCCCTTACTGAGCTTTTTATGCTCATCCCAAGTTTTTGAAATGTTTTTCACAGGTCAAGGGAAGGGTACATGATATGATGATAGTGTCAAGGAAGTGTCAAGAAAGAATCCATGTTTTATTTTAAATATTTTTCTGTTGATGGGAAAAATGAATACTATCTTTTATATAACCACTTTGTTTAAATGTGGAATGTAATGCAAGTTTTATGATCTATTTCTCTAAAACTCTAAAACTGAAAATATCCTCAATGTGTAATCTTGTAATAACTCAAGATTAAGTAAAGTTTAAGTCTGGGGCCTTATATCACTCATCCACCTAACCAAAAATAAACTCAATAAATAATAAAATTAAAAATATTAATGAATGAATTTTTGACAAAATAAAAACATCAGAATCAAAAAATAAAAAATAATTTTTTTCAAAATAAAAATGAATTTATGAATTAAATCAATTAATGAAATAAATTATAATTTTGAAACTTAAGAATACAAATAAAATATAAAATCTATGAATTTAAATAGATTAGTTTAATGAAAAAAATAAATTATACAATTTTAGATTTATTAATGGAAAAAATAATTGCAAAAAACAATTAATTCAATAAAAGAAAAAAATGAGGTAGTTATTTTTCAAAAAATAGAGAAATTAAATAATTTAATGAATAAAAACGACATAATAATAGTTAAACAAAAAACTATATAATAAAAAATTAAAGTTAAAAAAGAATTAATTGATTGAATTTATGTTCTGTAAAATGAATAAAATAATTGATAAAATATTTATTTTCTCAAAGATTAATTGTTTAAACAATTTAATAAAAAGTAGACAACCATTAGTTATTCAAAAAAAATATAATATTTTAATAATAAAATGAAAATTAAAATAAACAAATGTTGTGGAAAAATGAATAAAATAAATGCCACATCACCCACCATGCCCATGAATGTGTATACAAACTCATTATGTCCATTCCAGACTATCTCTTGATATATAAAGTTAAATAATTCATTATAGATCGATATCTTACCCCACACATCCTCATCCATATATATGTGTGCCCCTTAAAATCAATCCTAAATATATCTTAATTAATCCATAGAAGAGTATTGGGTTTTCACATAACTTGAATTTGAGAAACCATAGGATATTAAAATATCATTTTACAAGAGGAACTATAACATAATACCATATATAAAATAATCAAAGCATCACTTCATGAGAGACAAACCATGGAGGGAGAATATATGTGAAAATAAAAAACCTTATAAATTTTTTTATATAATATGGTGTGTAAATTACATTCAACAAAAATTTAGAGGTGAAATAGATTAATTTTTGAAAAAAATGTTATAAATAGATAAAATAAAATATCCTTGAAATAGCATAAAGGTTATCAAATAAATGTTTATTATAATACATAACAATTTTTTTGAATGATTGAAAACCCATTTTGAATTTTTTTAAAATACCTTTGTTTGAAAAACCACATTATAAAGAGGGTAAAAATTTTCATTTTAAAAAGGGGTAGGATAATTATGAGAATCATGAAAAATAATCCATTCGATTTTTAATATAAATTGAGGAGAACATTGGTATAAAAAAATGAATGTGCATGGAAGAAAAATATATTAATATATATTGGAATTGTTCTTAAAAAAATTACAATTTTTAAGAAACAATGGATTCATCAAGTGATAATATATCATTTAGAAACATTTTTTTCTAATATAAACTATTTAAATAAAAAAACATCATAAAAATGTAGGATAATTCAATATTTAATGATTAAAATTGAATTTTTGTGATTATGGCATAATAAAATATTTTAGTTATAAAATACCTATAATGATCTGTGCTTTTCATACGTCGATGTTACATATTTTTACATGAATATTAATTAAATTTCAAAAATAAAATACCCAAGGACCATAATAGTTTAGTTAGTTTGGATACATATAAAACATACATCATGTGTGGTGAAATATCTTTAATGTTTCTGAAAAATATATTCCCCATTAGTACCCAAATTTAAACTCTTCTTCATAACATGTGGAATGTAAACTTTAGAAAACGGTGACCTTATAGACTCAATAAAGGTGAACATGGAAGATATAAGTTTATTAATTTATGAAAGAATAATATATGAAATATGGTTATTTTACCTTGATCATTACATATATGTTTCATACCTAAGTAGTCATCGATCATAAATATGAGTCATAGAATTAAGCATTAAAATTTCAAAAGATAGGAATCATAAGAATGAAACATAATCCTTAATCAGTCATGCATGATAAGTTCCAGTAATAAATGTGTGTTTGGAATAATTATAGGTATATAAAACCATTTCATATTAAAGGTTAACTACCAGTACTCTTGGACCAAGCACATCGACTTTTTTCTCACCGTGGATCTTACACAACGATTTTTTCCCATCTTAGATCATGTCCATCAACAAGTTTCTATTCATTATTTCCTGATATATTATTCATTACCAAATTAATTTTTGGGATATATAGGCCCTATCCATCACATAATTAAAACTATATATATGTTTTTCATGTAATAATAAATCATTCATCATATCATAACCCATGAATGTAAATTGGTTTAATGAATATTTATTCCTAACTTAACCCATATAAAAGAAATGGGTTTCATAAATATAATTCTTTAAGAAAAATATAAAATCTATATAAATAATTATTATGGTATCTATTAATCATAACCCCATTAAATAATATATAAAATTAGATATTATTATCTTCTATGGAAAATGTTTTGGAAATATCATTTCGAATAATTCTTAAGGAAAATATTATTTCCTTTATGAAATAAATTTTTTGTTAAAGAGATGTGTAATTTAAAATGAAAACATTTTCTTTTAAAATAACCATTTAAGATTTTAAATGATTCCTAAAATCATTAATGCATCCTGATTGTGGATAATCCAGACATGTCTTATAATATAAAAAAAATCCTTCCATATGTTTTTTCAGAATATTCAAAAATATCCTTTATTAAAAATAAAAAAAATTAAAGACATTTTTTTAAAGAGATAAAACATGGTTAAAATTATTTTCAAAAATGGTGATTTTTTTAAACATGGACTTGGAAGAAAAATATTTCCCAACATAGACTTAAACATAAATAATCTCGAATAATGATGAGATTTTGAAATAAACTCTTACCACTTTATAATCAGTTGAATTGTATTACAGATTATAGAAAAAAATTAGATAGATATTTAAATACCAAAATATTTAGTATAATACTCATTAAATAAATCCATAGGTAGTAAAAACCCAACATAAAAGAGACAATCAATGTATATGTCATGTGTCCCATAGAAATAAAATATAGACAAAAATCCCTTACCATAAGTCTTGACTTCCTTTGTATACGTTCAAACAAAATTTTTAATAAATATAATTTTATAATACATTTACCATATAATCATATTCATATATATCATACCATATATTATTTACTTATGACTTTATCTTACTCTTTTATTTACAATTCAACGATAAATTTGTATCTCAGGTGATAACTGCTTTTTTAGGAAATGTTTTGACTTTTTAGTCTTGGATTACTTACATAGATCATGATTTAATAATCTCTAGAATGATAACCATGATATTAATATCCTATATATTAATTATATATGTCTTTATAGTGATTCATAATTGATATAGTAAAAAATAAAATACATCATTCATGGAGACGGTAGGTCATACGTAAGCATGATGTTTATTTAATTTTCTTTTCATATTAAAAAAATTATATTATATATTATCATTCTAGAATCAATTTTACATCATATATATCAAATTTCTTAAAGCCATTTCCTAATACATTCATTGTCATTTTTAATGATTAACGATGCTTTGTGGGGCAATAGTTTTCCATACACATGAATGACATTATCATATTCCAACAAAATGGAAAGCATGATGTTATGTGTGATTTAAAAATTCCAAAATAATATTCACTTCATTAATATAATATATATCATATGTAAACTATAAATATATAATTATTCACAACCATTAAATGTGGTAATGGAATAATGAATGACATCAGTTCACAAGGCGATAGTCCATTGTACACATGAACGATGATTATGTATCTCATTTGATGGATGTTTGTGAGAGTTTAGTTTTCAACCTTAAAAAACATATCAGTAAAATTAAGTTAATTAATTTATTCTATAAACCTTAAATAAAAAAAATTAAGGTATTTAAGGAAAAAATAAAACAAAAAAATTTGATGATGGACATTACCTCTTCTTCAGATATAATACTTTATATTTCACCAAAAGACTTCCTTAGTTTTATTTATTCCTAAAGAAAGGATTGAAGGATTAAGATAAAGAATTAAGGAGGTTATTTTTATTTTTTATTTTTGAGCCATATATTTTTTAAAGTTCGAAGAAAATAGAATAATTGGTTCCCTTTTATAAGAGAGTGGATCGTCACTTTTGTAATTTCTCAAGAGATGGATTTATAATAAATTAGATATAAATCAAAATAAATCAAGAAGTATATTGATTCGAATATATGATATGATAATATTTCAATATAATCAAGAAATATCTTCATCTCTTTTGTATATGAAAGCTACGACTCTCACCAAAGAGAAGTTGTGTGGGGAGATCTTAAATCCATTGATCCTAAGAATAGTTCTTGGTTTTTTGTGGATGATTTCAATGTTGTTTTCGATCCAGATGAGAGGAATGGTCATTGAACGTTTAATAGGCAAGAATGTATCTCTTTCTCCATGTTCTTGGTAGGTCGGGGGCTTCTGGACCTTGGGTTTACAGGTGACCATTTCACTTGGTACAACAATCAACAGGGGAATTGGAAGTCGTGGAGTCATCAGGACCAAGGCTTGGCCAACATGCATGCATTATCTATGTATCCTAATTCTAAGGTGGAAGACTTGGAATGGGGGATCTCCGACCACTCCTCGCTTCTGTTGTCTCTCTCTACTAGACAAGAGAGTCCTACTCACTTTCGCTTATATCCTCACTAGGGGAACATCCCTAGTTATAATGAGTTGCTAACTACATCCTCGAATGATCCATCCCCTAGGAACACATGGGAAACTTTACACTTCAAACTGCATCGCCTCAAAGAAAAGATCTTGATGTGGTCGAAGGACAATTTCTTACCTGATAGCATTGTGGACCTGGAAATGCAAGATTTTGATCAGCTCGAAAGTTAGGTTGAAGTGGACAGGAATGAACAGATCTTTGTGGATCTTTTCGATATAAAAGAGGAGCTGAGGAATATGCTTCTCAGAAAATAACGTCATGCGATAGCGGATGTGCATATCAAATGTCTTAATGACGGTGATAAAAACTATTCGTACTTTCATGTGTGCATCAATGAAAATAAAATGTGGGTTTTCCCGATGATCGAGCTGGAGGATGGATCCCTTTCTGACAATAGGGTTATGATCGTGTAACTTATATGCTCCCACTTCCACAGCCTCCTTGCTGGACCTTGCGAGCATCCTTCACACGGATACCCTAAAGACACTTTTGGCTTCCTTGATGATTTTCAATCTACTTTTAATGGTCAGGAAAATGAGAACCTGAAATCTATTCCCCAGGAGGTGAAAATTCATGAGGCCGTGTAGATCATTGATCATGATAGCACTGATGGGCCGAATGGATTATCCAGAGATTTTTACAGAGCATCGTGGGAGTTTTTGAAAAGTTATCTCATTGTGGCAATTCAAGAATTATTCCGTAGAGTCATGTTGCCTCACGTGACCTGTGCTACTTCTGTAATTCTCTTTCCTAAGTCTAAGACTCCCTATTCCATTAATCACTTTCTCCAAATCAACATGTGCAATATTCCCTTAAAATGCTTTCCAGTATTCTTAACATATTCCAGGCATGCCATCTTCTTAACTACATTTCTCTTAAACAACATGGATTCATGAGGGGACACTCCATCCGGGGGAAATTTCCATCGCCCAAGAAATGATCAGAGATATCAATCGTAAAACTCGGGGATCCAACATGGAAATAAATCATGATATGAGTAATGCCTATGATCATGTCGAATGGGGATTCATCCACAAATTCTTGGCATGTATGGGTTTGTCCATGTGGAATATTGACATTATTTTTCATTGTTTCAGCTCAACATGAAGGTCTCTTATCTTCATCGGCAAAGCCATCGGCTTCCTCAAGATGTCTTGTTATCTTAAACATGGGGATACCATATCTCTGACTATATTTATCATCACCCAGAACATTATTAGCCGACTCATTCAACAGGGCATCAGCATCGGGGGGATTTTACCATTTTTCAGAAGAATGTGTCTTCCTATGGTATAACATCTCATGTTCGCGGATGATTGCATTTCCTTTCTTAATGTATCGAGCAGGTCGGTCAAGGAATTTAATAGGGTTCTATATGTGTATAGAAATTGGAGTGGACAAGTTGTCAACCAGAATAAGAGAAGCTTCTTCATATCGAATAGATGCTCAGACACAATCTGTATGAAAATCTCTAGGTATCCAAAGGGCTGAATTCCCCCTGAATTATCTTGGAGCTCCCCTATCTTCAAAATCCCTGGGAATTCATGACTTCGACCCCCTTGTTAGCAGAGTCACTGAGAGAATTCTAAACTGGAAAAAAAAGGTACCTTTATTTTGGGAGGGATGATCATGTTGGTTAATGATGTTCTTCTATCCACCCCGGTTCACGCCCTTTCAGCCATCAAATCCCCTAAGGGATTCATTCGGATCTTGGATAAAATTATTACAGGCTTTATCTAGGATCTCATGTTTAACGTCAAGCAACAATGGGTCTACTAGGCTAGGATGGAGAAGCCTAGTAGTGAAGGGGGTATTTAAATCCATAACCTTCAGGATACCATCGCATCCATGCATGTGAAACTCTCTTGGGAAGTGTTGGAGAAACGCTCTATGTGAGGTTTATCTATGCATGCATGCTATATTGCAGACGGGGACTCTCCTATGATTCATTCCTCTATCTTCCAGAAAGTAGTTGCTTCGCAGATCAGCTCCATTTCTCCCCATGCTCATTGGATTTCTGGTGTAGGCGACATTTAATTCTTGCATGACAACTTGTGAGGAGTGGTCATCGGTTACCCGTGGTGCCCTGATACGAACATCACTTTCAGGGAAGCTGTATGCTATCCTTCCTTCATTAATGCAGTCCTTGAAGGGAACCAGCAGGAGGCATTCCATCTTATTGGGCTTTTATCTATCTCTAATAAAAGTGTGTTTACTCCATCTTCTTCAGGGTCTCTCTCCTCCAATGATTACTGGAACACTATTCCCCTACAGCATGAAGGTGATACCAAGAATGAGAATCATTTGGATAGACTCATCCCCACAAAATTCAATTTTATATTATAGAGAGTTTGTAACAGAGAAATCTCCACTGATGAAAATGTTTCAAGATGTGGTGTGAGTATGGTATCTAATGGAGTCTGCTGCAGGAGGAAGTAGGAGGAGACCTCGAGCAACCTTTTCTTTGAAAGTGAATCGGTGCATGAGTTTTGGGCCTTCTTCAGCATGTTCACGGCAGTTTCTATCCCAATTATGGAGGATGATCCTTTCATGGATCGTTGGTTTCATAGCTTGGGTGAGGTGAGCACTAAGATAAGGGCATGTAACCTTGTCCTGCATGAAAGAAGACGGTGCCTATGGAAAGCACGAAACAAAAACATCGTCGATGGGGTGATGTCCTTTGGTGGTGAGATTATCTCCAAAACCACTTCCAATTTTATGGACATGATCGGGGCCCTTAATCATTACAGGGAGTCTCCTACATTGCAATGACTTAACCTCAATCCTCATGGAGCACATGTCCCCACTAATTTACCTTTAGGAAAATGGGTAGGGTGGATCCCTCCAACTCGTGGTTTGAAACTTAACATTGATGGTTCTTAGAAATCTAGAGTCGTGAGCAGAGGAGGGATTGTCCATGACTATTCTGTATTGGTCTTTTTGGCTTTCTCCGTCTGGTTGGGCCATGGTACCTCGATATTGGAAGAAGCAAAGACAATTCTCACAGGACTCTTGGTTTGTCGGTAGCGAAGCCTTCACCTTCTAGAAGCTGAAAGATACATTCGGGGTCTGGGACCTATTCCTTGGTCTATTCAATATGTCACTCATAAGTGTCGTTCTCTTCTAAGCACCCACACAAAAGTGTCCCATACTTGGCGGGAAGGTAACATGGCGGTGGATTACTTTGCTTCTCTTAACTTTCTCGAAACCGAGTGATTATTTTTTCAAGACTTCTAGAGCTTGAAACCACCACGTATTAACATTCTATAAAGAGATTCTTTTGGTCTCTATTATTTTAGACCCCTATAGAAATATGTCTTTCTGTCTTTTGTGAGCCTTGTTTGTTTTTCTTTCTTTCTAAAAAACGTATACATATATATATATGATGAAGTGTCCATTTTATTTTATTTTAGACCATAATTTATCCTCTTTATCCTTATTTAGTATTTTCATTATTTTTAAATAATTTAATAAAATATAATTT
Source organism: Viscum album (assembly GCA_963277665.1). Classification (NCBI taxonomy): domain Eukaryota; kingdom Viridiplantae; phylum Streptophyta; class Magnoliopsida; order Santalales; family Viscaceae; genus Viscum; species Viscum album. Next base: position 562,109,832 of record OY728138.1, read on the forward strand.
TCATAAAATATCATTAGTGTTGATTTTGAAACAATTAATTACATTGACATTATGATAATTGATACAGTAAGAAAAATTCATAAATATTAAATTAATATTCCCCTAATATAACATATGAACCAATAAAATTATTTTACATCGATAATTAATTCAAATTATATTTCTTTTTATATTTTAAAATCACTGAATTTATTTTTTAAAAATTTAATAATTATTGCGTCATATTTCTGTAAATATTTATAATAGTTATTTATTCGCTAAAAAATAAAAATAATTGTTTGGGATGTAGATAAAACTTTTATATTTTATAATAATATATATAGTCTAGTATACTTCTATTTAACTCCATATTAACAATATTATACTTATTAAGAATAAGTGTGTCACAGTTTTTCACTCCCTTTCATTTTAATAATATCTATGTTATTTTAAATGAAAATTTTTCCTTAAATAATATGATTTATAACCTTATGTGATAATATTAGAATTAACAGCATCAATATAAAAAATTTCAACTGTTAGGCTCATTTTGTGGACCTTATCGAGTTATTTTTAACTTAAATTACCAAAATTTACCCCTTCCCATTGTAAAAAAATTAAAAATGTAACTATTCATATTTTCCTCAAATAAAATAGAACTATATTATAAATTTTAAAATTCTGAACCCAAATAATGAATCCATTTTTCTAAATTAAAAACAAAAAAGTGGCTAAAATTATTTTATAATTAATCTCATAGATGGGGTGAAAATTGGTTTTTAATGTGAAAATGTTTAAAAGATTACAATGTTTTCATAACCGAATTCAATGTGAAATAGATTAAAATGACCTAAATTATATTAAATGATATAAAATTTATTTAATAATACCTTTAAACAAAAATATATATATAATTTATCACTATAAATTATTTTTATTAAAAAATTGTTTTCAATGAAAATTAAATACTTCTCCCTCGACAATAATACATGAAACTTGTCATAAAATTACCAAAAATAAAGAAAAAGAAAATATATATAAATATATTTATAATAATAATTTCATTTTGAAAAATATTATTTATAAAAGTGTCAAAATTTAGTTTTAAAATGAGTTCTCTGTCAAAAAGAAATAAACTACTTTAAAAAAAAGTAGTTTTTAAGAATTAAATTGCATTTATTTGTATATCATATTTAGAAAACATAAGGAAGTACGTTTAAAATTATATTTAATATTATATATATATATATATCAATAATATTATCCAATAATAGTGATCTATTTATCTTATTTTGGTAAAACACACTTTTGTGAATTTCAAATGTTTTTTTAAAATGATTCATTTTAATTTCAATGGGGGTTTACATTTGTAAACCATACATTCATATTTAATTTGATTCTATTCTTTCCAAAAAAATTGAATATATAGCTTATTATTTTCATTGTTATATAATTACAATAATAAAATTATGTTTTGTAAAAACATAATGTTACATGTAACGCTATCTAATCTGGTGTTGTGTTTAACACAAGGCATCAAAAAAATAAAATTATTAAACTGTTTATTTCATAAAAATATTTTGGTGTTACATTCATCCCCCCCCCCCACCTAAAAAAATATTTTGATTAAATTCATCATGTTCAACAATTTTTTAATATATGATTGTTACTTTCATTGAAACCCACTTTGTAAAATTTAATAATAATATTTCGTTTTAAAAAAAAGAATGTTGGATAATTAATGATAACCCAAAGTAACTCATAACTATATTTAGATATAAGATAAAATATTTGGCATGTGAAAATAAGGCTATTAAAGAGAAAACTAACTATCAAGTTCTGATAGAGAATATTAGATAACATGTTCAATATAAAGTTAATGTCCATCAAACTATTGATGAAATAGATCTGTAAAATGTCATTGATATCATCAAAAATGATTATTGTAGTATATAAATTTATTTAAAAATAATTATTGAATAAGTAATTACTTCATTTCATCTAATAATTACAATCTCACTCTATGGTTGTGCCTTGATTAATTTCCTCTTCATCTCTTACTCCATGAAATGATGAAGTTAAAATTATTATGCCTCAAGAGAAATTGGATCATAAGATCCATAATGGGATAAAAAGTCATTACTTATCTATATAGTAATCATCATAATATAATGGATATAAAATTTTATAAAATATGTATAGTCTTTATATCTAAAAATATTAATCTCTAAAACCTAATCAAAATTTCAATGTAAACAATTTCATAAATTCTTACCCTTATCTACCTTACAAAAATTAAAATATAAAACATTCAAAAAAGGTCACTAAACATATCATTTATCCATAAAAAATATGATGCATCACATAGCTATCACATACCAAACATCTGAATACCAATATCTTGTATTCTCTTAAAAAATGTAATAACCTGTAATACTATAAAACGTAAATTAAAATATTCTTTGTTATAAAAATTAACTCTTTCCTCATACCATAAAATTAAAAAATATAAAAAATCAATCCATGATATCATAAACCACCTTGTAATCATATTGCTAATCTTTTCCAAAATCCTTAATATTATCCCATCTATCTTATCACAATCAATCATCTCTTTATCTCATTATCCCACCGTCAAGCACATATTAAGGGTTATCCTTCCCTTCCAATATAACCTTACCACATCAATCACATATCATGGTTACTAATACCATTCAAAATATTATTTAAAATTTTAAGTAAAACTATAGTGGGCCTATCCTTAAATGATTCAATATTATGTAATACCATATAATTATTTTTGCAGCATTTTTCTTGAATTTCATTGCATTTACACTCAATATTTCCACCACTTAATTTTCATACTCCACATCACCACTATTGAATTCATAATATTTTCATTACATTGGGATTTATTAGGTTTTTTAGATAGGTCATCATTATTAACACTCATATTTGGGAATTGTTAGCATAATTCCAAATTCATTACACTTGAGAATCGCATATGTGTGAGAGATTAATTATTTGGAATCCTCTATTCCTTCTTAGAATTAACCATCATATTCACCACGTTTTTAATTTTTTGATATTTATTATGTGAATTTAAATATTTAAAACACCTCTAAGTTCCATTCAAGCACTTTCCTTGATGTATCTTCCAATTTTTTCTCTAGTATATAGCAAGAATTTATTTACACTAGGTGTTTTATTCGAGTTTTCATAAGACTCTATCATTATTTTCTTATCAAAACATTGGGAATAATGTGTATCTCCAATTTCCATGTCTACTTTGAGTGCATGTCAAAAAATTTCTTCATAGAAACTGATGTCTTTTATGGAAAACACCCATAAAAAATATGGGTTTTATCCACAAAAGAATTGGTCAACCTTGCTTTTAGGTTGGATGATAATACTCGAATCATACCATGAATGTCTAGTAAAATTTTCCTCGTAAGTACCAATTGATTATTCATCCTTTTTCATTAACTCAAGTAAGTCTAACATAATTATCATATAAATAATATGATTAAAGTACATATTGAAAAATAATTTCTTGAACTTGTCCCATTCCATGGAGTCAACTTCAACATGTTGCCTCATATTCTTGATAAGGTTCCACCATTCATATACTTCACCTTCCAAAAGATAAATAGCCAAAATTACATTCTCATGTTTAGAACAACAGAAAACTGAAAATATATATCCAGTGGTATTGAACCATTTCATAAAAACTAGTAGATTTGAAGACCCACTGAAATAATGTGGGAGCTGCCTCATAAAGAACTCAACAGAATATTGTTCCCTTATTTCCTCATTTGTAAGTCCAACATGACCTATATTTTGAGATCCCAAAACATTCAGTAGCTGAGGACGGAAAAAATTACATTTCCCATCGTATTCATCATTAATGTGATTATTCCGGGTTCCATCCATGGACTAAAACTAGAAATCATAGTGTGAGAAACACTAATCATATTGGTAGAATCACATAATCAAGGGAAATTACTTATAGAATTTAAATCAATGAAATATTAGGTTTAGTTATAGGTTTTTCATGATCATTACAAAAAAACTAGGACCGTAACATATACTTAGACTTATCCTTAGGAAATTTTCTAAGGTTTTATTATCTAAGATTCCAATAGTTGACTAAACCATTGTTCCGATGCGATATATAATGATCTAGGAATTTCATACAAGGATATTACATATTTTTATATAAATATTAAATATATTACACAAACACATGATCATTGATAGTAATACTTTGGAGCCTTTGGAACCATGGAAAAAAAATTCTATTTTGGTGACATGTTATAAACATTTCCCACAAATATCTTCCCCATTATTACCGTACTTTAAACCTTTATTCATAACCAATTGAATAGAAACATTGGAAAAGGGTGAACATAGATGCTCGATAAGGGTAAACATAGAAGATATCAATTTATTATTTTTTGAACAAATAAGATAAGAAATATGGATATGTGATTATGATCATAACATACAGATTTCATAGCCAACCTTTCATGGACTATAAATATGAGTCATAGAATAAACAGTAACATTTAAATAGATATGTATCCAAGAATAAAACATCATCATAACTCAATAATGATCAATATATTCAAGTCAGAAATGTTTTTGTGGAATCATTATAAGTATATAATATCATTACATAATTCAAACATAACTACCAATACTATTGGATAAATCCCATTGACTTCTTCCCCATTACAGATCAAGAAGATCAGGTTGTTTCCCATCACGGATCAAGAACATCAACTTTTTTACCATATATATCTCAAAGGATATAATTCATCACCAAATTTATTAGAGGGTATCTATGTAGCGCCCCTAAAATAATGAAAATAATATATATGTGTTCCACATGAACATAAATAATTCATCATATCCGAACACATGAAAAGAAATGGGTTTCATAAACATTTCGTCATAAAATAGCTCCTGTAAAATAAATGGGTTTCATAAATATAATTCTATCATAAAAATAAAAAACCATAGAATGAATAAGGATAATATACTTGAATCATAACCCGGTAAATCATAAGTGAAATATAATATATTAATTTTAGATAAAAACTGGGTTTGAAAAATCATTTAAAATAGTTTATAAAGAAAATATCCTTTTCTTTATGAAATAATTTTTGTTAAATGTTTGTGAAATTATAAAATAAAAATAATATATTTGATATTAAGCTATTAATTTTGTAAAGTAATATTTAAATAATTATGGTATCATGAACGTGGATAAACTTCTCTTGTTATATAATATAAATAACATTCCTTCTGTACTTTTTCCAAAAAATCCATAAACACACTTGTTTAGAAAATAAAAAAAATTAATACCCTTCTTAAAAAAATATAAAACCCTGGTTAATATTATTTTAAACAATGGTAAAAACCTTTCCCATAAGAAAATTTATACAATATGGAAATGGTAGATAAATATTCCTCAACGAATAAATAAACATAAACTATCATGAATAATGATGAGATTGTGAAATAAACTATTCCCACTTTATAATCAGTTGAATTGTATGATGTATAAAAGAAAAAAACTATGGATATGTAAATAACATAATATTTATTTTAATACCCATAAAATATATTCATGGTCATTTAATAAACCATTAAAAAAGAAACAAGTGCTATATAACGAATGTGTCCCATGGAAATAGAAGTGATAAAAAACCCTTAATTTAAGTCTTGACTTCCTTCGTATATGTTCAATCCTCATGAATAATAAATATAATTTTATCATTAATCTAACACAGAACCTTATTTATATACGTAATACCATATATTATTTAGTAATGAATTTATGTTACTTAGTTATAACACTTCCATGTTAAAGTTTTGATTCGAGAAATAACCGCTTTTTTCAAATATGTTATGACTTGTATTTCATGGTCCTATTAAATAGATCCTGATTTTATCATCTCTAGTATACTAAACATGATATAAATATCTTATATATTTATCATAAATGTTTTAATGATGATTCATAAAAGTTATCGGTAGAAAATAAAATAAATATTTCATGCAGAAAGTAGATTGTATGTATGCATGAACTATATTTTTATTTTCTTTTTGGAATAAAAAAATTAAAATCATGTGAAATATTATCATTAAAGAATAATTTTTATTTCATATATATCAAATATTATTTATTAAAATAATTATTAATACATTCACTGTAGTGTGTGAATGAATCACATTGCTTCATGAGGCGGTGGTTCTTCGTACACACGATCGAAGTTATCATATTCCCACAAAATGGAAAATATGATGGAATGTGTAACATAAAAAGTACAGAATAATAAAAACATAATAAACATAATATATATCGTATATAAAATACATATCCATCATTATTATAAACCTTATAATTTGGTAATGTAAGAACAAAGGGAATCAGTTCGCTAGGTGGTAATTTTCATTATATATGAACAATGATTGTGTATCTCGTTAGATGGAACTATGTGATTGTGTAGTTTATAAAAATAACATAAAAACATATAAGTATATTTAATATAAAAATTTTATTAAAAAAACATTAAATAAAAATAATTTTATTGGTTTAAGGGATAAATAAAACAGAAATGTTTATTGATGATTGATGCCTCTTCTTCGGATATCTCTTTTTGGTTTGCAGCAAAGAACTTTATTGGTTTAATTTCTACAAAAGTAAGGTTTATAAGATTAAGGTATGGAAGTGGAGAATATGTTTTTATATGGCATTTCATAAAAATATTGTTTTTAATTTTGAATAATTGAAAATAAGTAGTTCACTTTTATAGTAGAGTGGAGGGGCACTTTTGTAATTTTTCTCCAAAAAATATTTATAATAAATTTAATATAAATCCAAATACCTAAAAAATGAATTTATTAGAATATAATATATTTTAATGATATAATCTAATCGAAAAATATATTTCATACAATTTTTTTTATATTTTAAGACTTATCATTTTGATTAACCCTTAGTAAATCGAGTTTAACTTTAACTACATTAACAAATATTTCAATATTAAGAGGTTGAGAATTTTACTTATAAGGTATAAAAAAAACATAAATGGTCCATTTATGATATTTTAGACCGTATTTTAACCAATAATTTTTTTATTTTGTGTTTTTATGATTTCTAAATAATTTAATAATATATTATTTTCATAAAATATCATTACTGTAAATTTTGACACTATTCATTACATTGACATTATGAAAATAAATATTTCAAGATAAGATAAAAAAATAATTTCAGAAGCCCATAATATTTCATATTAAACTTCAAAATTATTTTATTTCCATAATTAATTTAAATTATATTTCTTTGAATAATTTTTATATAATTTAATTTATTTTTTATTAATTGAATAATTATGGCATCATCATTGTTTAATTAATTGAGATAAATATTTCTTCTCAAAAAAATCAAAAATATATTTCTATGATGTATAAAACCAATTTATATTTATTAAAAATATATATATTATATAATATATTCTATTTATCCTCATATTACAAATGTTACCCTCATTAAAAGTAATAGTGTGACATTTTTTCACTCCCTTTGATTTTAATAATATATAAAACATTTTCATGGAAAAGTGTCCATTAAATAAATAAATTTCAAAAAATTGGGTTTAATGGTCTAATTAATATCATAAAATAAAATTTAGGAATGTTTTATGTTCATTTTATTGTCCTTTGCACTTTATTTTTAACCCAAATTACCCTATTTAACCCTTACCATGGTAAAAAAATTAGCAATGATACTATTCAAATAAAAAAATTGGATCTAATTTATAAATTAATAGATTTTTATTAAAAATATGGAATCCATTTTTTAAAATTAAAATCACTTAATTTCATTAAATTAATTTGAAATTAACATCATAAATGTGGCAAGAAAACATGTTTTCAAAGTGAAATCGTTTAAAAGATTGGAATGTTTTTAAATCCAAATTCATTATGAAATTGAATCCAGTAACAAAAATTGGATTAAATTGTGTAAACATTGTCTAACTAGACATTAAAACTAATAAAAACTATAATTTACCACTATAAATTATTTTGATGAAAAAAATCAATTAAAATTCAGTATTTTTCTTTATTCATCTAAATATGAAAGATATTGTGGAAATTTAAAGGATTATACCAGAGTAAATATATAAATCAATATTTAAAATAATAATTTTATTTTTACAAATTTATTCTATAAAATATTCAAAAAATAGTTTTAAAAAAAGTGCACCATTAAATGGCGATAAAATTTCTTTTAGAAAAAATAGGGTTTTTAATCATAAAAGAAGATTTATTTTTATAGCTTGTATAGAAAACGCATATGATATATTTTAAACATTATATTTAATATTATATATATATCATTAATATAATCCAAGAATATTTATTTTTGTTTTATTGGTTAAAAACACACTTATGTTCATTTAAATAGTTATTCATAAAATGATAACCTTTTAATTTCAAAGTGGGTTTTATATGTGTAATCCATACTTTCATAATTAGGTTAGTCATTTTCATACCCACTATTATAATATCGTGGATATAATTTTCTTGGTTAAATAATTACAAAAATAAAATTTTATTCATAGAAACATAGTGTTTCATGTAATGCAATCAAAGATGGTGTTGAGTATAATGAAAGACCACAAATAAATCTAATTATTAAGAAAATGTTTCCTAATACTATTAGGGTGTTATAACCCATTTCTTTAATATTTAATTCCCGTAAATCTCTTGAATATTAAATAAAATTAAATTTAAAATATTAATAATCACATATATAACCTTTTAAAAAATCATTTATATGGATTCCCTTGAATGATATTTGATTTGGGTATTCACAACTAGAAGATGGATAATCCATGAATGATTTAGGCAACATGAGGTGTATAAAAAAGGTTTATATTTTGGGTTTAATAATTGGTAAAGGTTCTCTCTAATTAATATTAAATAATATGGATCATAATTTAATGATTATGAGCACATGAATGAATAATAAAATGTAAATAAAAGGCCTTATTAAAATGAAATTGATTGAATTGAATAGAGGAGGGAGAGAATAATTGAGTGATTTTGGGAGCATGAAAGCTATGAAAATGGGATTCAAAAATGGATTTAAAGAGGAGGAATATTTATCTATCATTGTTAGGGAATTATTTGTATATTAAATAATTGACTATAAACACAGAAAAGTATAATAATTTTTTAATTAAATTGATTTAAAAAAAATCACTTGAACCAAAAAGAGGAGGAGAACACTTACCATGCTAAGTAGATTCTTAAATCTTGTGGTGGTCTCCTTATAACCATAGAAACATCTTATTATAGATTTATTGAGTAAAAGGGAATAAATATTAGTGATCTATTTCTTTTTAGCGGGGATGGATGAGAGAATGGTTGTGACTGAGCTCATTTTATAGTTAAAAAACATGTGGTTTCAAATGAAACTAAAGTTATCTAAGGGGTAATAATGGATTCACATTTATGTTAGGTGGGTTTGGTGAGTAAGGTTACATAATTAATGAAATTTAGTTACTATTCATGGGTATGACCATAATACCTAAAATTTATTTATAGAAGGTATAAATGAATTTTTAATTATAAAAAATTTGAGATACATTTTTTACACATTTTTTACCATGTCAATATTGATTGAAAATTAATCATAGTTGTTATTTCACTTCAAAAAAGTAATATATACCTCATTACCATATTTCAACATGATTAACATAAATTTGCTATTTATTTAACATAATATAATTTAAAATTTTAAGAATATTTACTTTTAATCTAAAACACATAATTTTTTGAAAAAAATGTCTTTATTGAATAATGTCATGTTAACCATTAAATTTGTTAATTTTATTTTACATTGATTAAGAATTAAGTGAGTATTATTTCATTTTTATAATTTTTTAAACATCATATTATATTCTTAATTTAAATTAGATCCATTTATTTAAAGAAAAATACACAAAATTTAAGAATGTATCATTTTATAAAAAATAATTGTTTTATCAGGGTAACTAATAATTACCATGGAAACATAATATTATTCTTATAACAATATTTAGAAAACTGTAAAATTTTATCATAATGAATAGGAATAGTCTAACCATTTTATCTTATTCAATTTCTAAAATTGGTAAAAATAATAATTTTAATATAAGTATGCAAAATGCATAAAAACAATTTCTGGAATAATATATATTCTAAAAAATAAAAATATAGTGTGGTTACTTCTAGTAATTCCCTAAAAATTCAAAACTATAATATAATTATAATGTTTGATAATTTTATTACTGTAATGTTGTTTTTCATTTTAGTTCAGTGTTGTGTGCATGAGAAGACACTGACACGAAATTTAATTATGTAAAATAAATTTTTAAAATTTCGGTTTATTATAATCTGTAATGTATATCTCTTGATCCATTATTTTATGATCCACATCTATCCTAAAATTGATGTCCTCACCAAATTTAAACCAATATAGTAGTGAATGTAAATTTTGCCATAAAAATACTCCCATAGTGACATTAAAATGTAGGATTGAATATTATTATTATAATAAAACACTAATAATTATAAATTATCCACCCATGGACCTATAAAGTCTATGATACATTTACTCAAAATATCGTCAAATGTATAGATATTTTATTTAGTTTTGACAATCAATTTGTATGAAATGTTTTGTTAAGGCACAATTTTTTACTAAAGGAATTCTACAATATTTTCCACATAAATGATGTAAGCCCAAGATTACGATCATACACTATTTTCCTTAATAAATTACTAACAATCACTATATCCATTACAAAAAATTATTTTCCAAAATTACCACTGATCTCAATTCCTTAGTCAGTATGAAATACTCTAACTTCATCAATCCATCCCTAACAACCAAATTGACATCAATCCCTCTTAGAGTACGATGAAAAATTATACAAAACTCTATATAAAATTTATCAACTTCTACTATGTAATTACTTAAGGATGAAATAGACCAAGGATCTTTATATTCTACATTAACCAATTTTCACATAATAAATTGGGAAACAAACTCAAATACCACATTCTTCATCCTAGAATAAAAAAATAATCTTTAATTCAAGATACACCTTTACCACTATATATGGATCTAAGGATAAAATATGGAATTAACGCATAACTAATTCCAACTAATCTATGGATAAATTATGTTTACCTAAATATTTTATGTTACCTAAAAAATGATTCTCCTCATCCTCATACAAACTATACAAATAATCATAATTATTTATTCTATATCTCTATAATGTTAGCTCATAATCTCTTAAATGAGAATCCTAAACAATCTATATCATATAATATGTTACCATCGTATTATAAATTGAAGATCCTAAATAAATTCCCATATAAACAAGGCTATGAGAATCCAAAAGCTCCATATTGTTACATTTCTCCTCTATCGTACATGAATCCTTATTATATGTCTTAGATATCAAGGTATCATCTTCCACATAATACATTCCAGATGTATTTGTGATATAAAAGTCACAATCATGGAGAAATTTAACCAAATTTATCAATTGGTAATTCATATGCTTCAAACTAAAGTTATATCTCAAGATCTTATGATTAGTATAAATCCTAAATCACTCTCTAAAACAAATTTCATAAAGTTTAATTGTAAAAAATATCATTAAAATTTATATATCGTATGTGAAATAATTAATTTCATGGTCATGTAGCTGCCTAAACCCATAAGAAACTAATATTCATTTTTCATTAAGAAACATCCAAATATTTAATAGGATATTGCCTAATAAAACTCATGAAAAACAACCTCATTATAAAACTGTTTAATTAGAGAAATCATAAACATCTCCTTCAATCATTAAAAATAATTTTGACACCCCTTTATCCTAAAAAATAATTATAATCATTAGTAATGGATGATAATGTTTTTTAAATTTGAGAAAAATTATGTATAAACCTATTATTATAAGTAACTAATCCTAATAAAGTTATTACATCAAAAACATTATTTGTTGGGATTCCTGAAACGACAACCACGATCTTGACTTCGTCTATTAAGACACCATTCTCTTAAAATAACTCAAAATATTTACCTCACATATCGAAATCAACTATTATTAATTATCCCATATAAAATCTAATCGCTTAAAAACACAATAAAAAACCTATGAATCCATATATTATTTTCCATCACATTAAAATGAATCATATTATTTTCAAAAAATAAAATTAAAAAATCATTATTGTAGGATTCAAATATTATATTCATAATCCCCATAAACAAAAATAGTGCATTCATAGATGTAAATTAAATCACTAAAATTTTAAATTAATATACATATATTTATTGTCTATTATAGGGATTTTATTATACTTTACTATCATCAAGTGATATCTAGATCATAAATTGGTCTTATAAACCCATCTATATATTGGAAAAAAGGATATACAATGCTATAAATTGTTTTTTTAGTGTTTTTTCATCCACACAATGTTGATTAATGGTTTTTGAAGATGGTTTTTTAATAAGATATCAGATATCTGTGTTGAAGGTTTCATTGTCTCCCACTGTTATCTAAATTTTTCAGTCTAAAAGTCGGAGAATCGAGAAAGGTGTCTTTAGGAAAGGATATTGTAAGAAGGGTTGAAAGAGAATCTGAAGGTTATGTGGGAGGTTTTATTTGGGATCAAATCATCATAATATGGAAAAGGAAAAATCACGCTCAAGATTATTTTCTGCATGGAATAGTCTAATGCACCAAATTAGATGTACAAAATGAGTTGCGCACATGAGGTGTTTCGGGTTAATCGCATAAAAACATTTCAATGCCATGGGATATGTGAAAGGATCTTAATCATAAGATATTCCATAAAATTATGGCATACGTACATGAGGTTTATAGTGAAAGGAACTTGTGTGTAGGGTTGTTTAGGTCAATAAATTTTCAGCTACCCTTTTTCAATACTTATAAGCTTTCGAACAGATATATGTTATCTCTATCGTGTAAAATACTTGAACGCACAATACATACATGAATTAAATATTAGGTATAGAATAGTCCATGAGTCTATCTAGACCATGTTAATTTTATGGTGGAGTTTCATGAAAGATAAGATTTGAGTGAAGAAATCTTGCATGACAATACCAAAACATGCACATAAGAATAGGTGTTCTGTTCAAGTGAAATTTAGAGAATCATTAAGGTTTTGAATATCTAGTTTGTTTGATCAATGAATTCAAGTGAAATCATTCATGGAATTTATGAAAGTATTGTCACATGATAGACTGGGACAAATACTTCAATTTCAATCTATTTAAAAGACTATCAAGTCGATAAACAGAGTAATGATTCTCTCAGATAAGTGAGTTAGGGGGAGTAAATGGAAGTGTTCTGGGGGACGAAGTGTGTTATCCATAAAATCTTGTAAAGTATGTATGCCTGTAACATAGTGAATATGTCTGAACTTCTGTATTCCATATTTAGTAATGATTAGTGGATTTTGGTATGACGAACAATGTCACGACCCGTCTCTCATGGCCCGTGTCGTGACTACCCCAAGCCCCCCCTTCGATAGGCCAGGGGCTGGTGACTAGCACCAAAGTCGTAAATCCATAAAATTGGGAAGGCATTGTCTTTATAAACTAGAAAGACACACAATAGTATAATCTAGAAGCAAAACACTACGTAAAATTGTATACAAAATAAGTGTTGAAAAGTAAAGGGGTTGGAAATACAATCCTGACTATAAAGTACAAGGAAACATAAAGTAAAAAATAGCTAAAAGGTCAAGAGCATCTCCTGGATCATCCACCAAAAATACTACCTGAAGGGCAAGGACATATAGCCTCTTCATCACTCCTCATCTGTCAGTCTCCTCAGGGTATTGACTCCTCTTGAGGTCCTCTTCCAGGTACCGTCTAGTCCTCACACACTCAGCCTCGGTCAGTATCGTCCATCGTCTGAATCCAACACAATGAGGTGTGGGCATAGACCGTGTAGGGTTGAGTATAATGATACTCATTAGATACCCCAATACCACCTAGGTCTCTAAAAATCCTCAAAGGATAAATAAAATATTGTGAAATCAACGGATAGCCAGTAGTTAGTAATATGCCCATACATATACCTATGTTATCAAGTAACTCATCTCCATCATGAGGAAAACACATAAGTCACTCACTCAGATCACACAGGTCTACAACATATGAAGAGAGATAGATATGATCAGATATATCCACTGAATCATCTAAGTTGTCGGACCCACACAAGATCCAGGACTAGTAGTTAAAACCGTCAGACCAACACATGATCAAGGACCAGCTTTTCTGTCAGACCAACACATGATCTAGGAAAAGAATCCAGAACTGTCGAACCCACACAAGAAATAGGAATAGCATTCAGAGTTGTCGGAACAATAGAAGATCTAGGACCAGCTATTCTGTTAGACTAACACATGATCCAGAAATAGAAATCAGAACTGTCAGACCAACACATGATCCAGGAACAGTCATCAGTGCATTGCCAGCCACTGGGTTTCCACAAAGCACGCTTGATTCCTAGAGGGTCCACTCTTCAAGCCAAGTGTTGATACATTAACTGCCAATATGTCCCATGTAGAAGTATCTCAAGGGTTTGCCTCATCATAGGGTTCTCAACGCAACAACAGGCACGTCGATCGGACGCCCGCTCTGTGAGTTAATAACCTTTTCATCCCGGGGGCCAGGTTGGATTCGTGTAGGATCCAACCAAATTGTATCTCATATATACCTCAAAATTCAGTTGGGTATTCTCAAAGAGACTGTCGTGTTCCATGAATACAATATCCATTAACGGTTCGTCAAATAGACGTATGGTGCCAACGATATGGCCAAAAGAATGTAACGGTTAGTAGTGGGCATGGGCCATGTCGAACTGACTTGACCCATCCCAGACTGGGCCGACCCGGTCAGACCCGCTGGGTCTGACCCGGCCTGGTCCACTGGGCCCAGCGCAGCGGATTTCAATGGAGGCTCGGCCCAAAAGTCACCGTGTAGGCGGATCGACCCGGAGGCCTAGGATTGTTTAGCCAGCACAATGTGGGGCGCGGCTCAGGCGACTCGGCCAGAAATTCAAAGCTAGTTCGGCCAGCGACATCGCGAAAGACGCCACGGGCCGGCTCGGGTGACTAGCGCTGCTCGGCCAGTTCTGTTGGGATATGGGTAGCAGGCAGGCTGCGTGGGGCGACAGGAAGGGTCCATGCAGGGAGTGCGGGTTGTAGGCAGGCCGGTAGGGCACCGGGCATGGTGGTCGGGTAGTGCACGGGCAAGCCACGGGGCGACGGGCAGGGCGCAGTTAGGCCAGCAAGGCGCGGGCAGCACACAGTCAAACTGCCAGGGCGCGCGGGCAACGTGATGGAATGCTACGGGGCGCTGGGCAGGGCATGAGCTGGGCGTGGGTAGGATGTCGGGGTTTGGGGGCAGGCCGGTGGTGCACGCGGCAGGGCGAGGGCAGGACGTCGGGCACGTGGGCAGGTCGCGGGTTGTGCGGGCAGCGCGCGGGTTGGCCGGTGGGGCGCAGGTAGCGCGTGGGCTCAGCCAGAGGCGGTGCAGGACGCTGCGGGGGAGGTGCGGTTCATGGTGGCCACAAGTAGCACAACCTTTTCCATTGTCATCTTCTTCACCTCATCGTTGTTACATCTCAATGCCGAAGAACGTCACAAGAAGGAAAAACAACGGAGGATGTCGATCCATGATAGGGTTGCATGCACCCTCTGCATTTAGGGAGGTATCAATTGGCTCAACAAGATAAGCAGTTCATCATTAACACATCCACAACAAACCCTTTCTATCTGATGAAGAAGATAAGAAAATGTATAACATCATCATGTAATAAGCCCCCTACATTTGACTGTTTCTCGATGATGAAGTCATGGGAAAAAAGATGATGTTGTCATTGTTCATCGCGTCCACCACGCACTTCCAATCCAAGCTCGTGCATCGATTCGTTGATGATTATGAGGAGAGAAGATCGGCCGAAGACATCCCTTGTCGAAGGGTATTCCAAGGAAGAAAGTCAAGGAAGATCTTTCTTCATTTTCAAAGGTGTTCTTCATTGAGCGTCTTCCACTAATATCTCTCCCAAGTTCCTCATTTCTCTCCACACCTCCAAAAATGAAATTGTATCCAAATAATAGATTAAGATCTATTATGATCATTAGCGTAAATTCAAAAGAGATAATTAATTAATTAACTCATCTCCCCTAATTAATGCTTAAGAGGTGGCACAAATTAAATTAAGGGGGAGTCTGCTCCATTAAGGTGGAGAAGTTAAATGGGTTTCTCCCCATTTAATAGGGAGTTGAGGAGGTTTTACCCTCCACCATTAATAGGGGTTAAGCCTCATGTGGTCCCCACGTCATAAACTCTCAAGGGAGGTTATTCTTGGGTGGGACCCACCACCATAACCTCCCAAGGGAGGTTAAGGTGTGGTGGTCCCACCTCCAACTACCATGAGGAAGTTTTAACCACCCAACCTCCACATTGTAGTTAAAAATAAAATAAGGTGAGCTTACATTGTTTTATTACTAAACATGTAAACCCAAAAAAAAAACTGTTATCCTTGAATCACTACTATCGAAGTGAAAGTCTTCTTATGTGAATATCGGCGCTACAAGTTCTACGGTACTCTCATGTATTAATTCCGAGCACCGGTTCAAATGTTATAAAAACTCATTTGTACATTTACTGAACGTACCAGAACAAAACTTTAAAAATTGATTTCAGGCACAACAGGCCCTAGAATCAAGCGTCGTAAACTTTCACGAACGTGTACAAATCCCATGAAATAAAAAAATTCCACGGGATGATTGAATCTTTACATTCTCCCCACCTCAGGGCTTTAAATCCCCTTATGCTATAACTCAAACTACGGGAACAAATGGTTGTACTTACCATGCATCTGATCCTCTCGCTCACATGTCTCTCATATAGATTCTTGTGCTGTCAGCAAACGTGCACCAGAGGTATTGACCGTCCACATAGGACCCACTCTTGTCGATCCTAAATCTCCATTGGAACCACTGTGAAACTCACTCTTTCCTCAATGTCTAGCTCACCATGGTCGATGATGTGAGTAGGGTCATGTATGTATCTTCTCAGTTGAGATACGTGGAAGACGTCATGAACTCGGTGAAAATAAAGTGGAAGACCTAAGTTTTATGCCCCCTCACCAACCCTATTGAGGACCTAAAAAGGTCCGATGAATCTCATAGATAACATTCCGCCTTATCCAAATCTCCATAGGCCTCATCGATGTGAGACCCGTAGAAATACATGGTCGCTATCCTCAAACATCAGGGGCCTCTGTCTCCTGTCAGCATACGACTTCTTCATGATATGTGTAGTCTTCATCCACTCATGGATGATCTGCACCTTCTCTATGGTAGCTCGTACCATCTCGGGTCCCACCAGTGCAAACGCCCCTGGGTTAGTCCAGCACAAGGGTGATCTTCAAGGTCAATTGTATAACACCTCAAAAGATTTCATCCCTATATTGGAGTGATAGCAGTTGTTGTAGGAAAACTACACAAAAGGTAAATGATCCTCCCAGCTGCGACATAAGATGAGGACAAATGCACAGAGCATGTCCTTCAGAGTCTAAATGGTCTGCTCAGTCTGACCATCTGTTTGAGGATGGAAGGTGGTGCTTAGATGAAGCTTCATCCCGAAAGCCTCCTGCAACCCCTTCCATAGCCGGGAAGTAAACCACGAGTCACAATTGGATACAATAGAAGTAGTTACTCCATGTATCTGCACAATATCCTACATGTAGATGCATCCCAAGATCTCTACTAAACCCTACTCTCTGATCGGTAGGAAATGGGCCGACTTGTTGAGTTGGTCAACGATCACCCAAATCTAGCCGTGACCCCTAGATGTACCAGGAAGAACCTTCACGAAGTCCATGGATATCGCATCACACATCCACTCTGGGACATCTATGGGATTAACCAAGCCAGCTGGTATCTGGTGCTCCTCCTTCTCTTGCTAACAAGTGAGGCATCACGAGACAAACTCTGTTATCACCTTCTTCATATCTAGCCACCAGTGTTGTCACCAAATGTCCTGGTACATCTTCGCCACTTCTAGATGTACTGCTAGAGTGGATGTATGAAAATCCCTCAACACTTCCTCCTGAAGTACTACTGGTACCCAGGTATATCCTATGAAGAGGATGACGTTCTCCTCACCGTCAGAAAATCCATCAGGTACCTACTATGTAAATATCTGAGCACATCATGTCTTGCAGTCATCGTTCCAATGATGTGCCTCCCTGACTCACTGAAGATGTGGGGGAGTGATTGTAAGAGACTATAGAAAGTATGCTCTGTCTCTATCCACAATGGATATATATAAGGCAGCCAGCCACTCTCTCACCTTGCCTAGTAGCTGTATACCAGATCTCCTACTAAGTGAATCTTCTACAACATTCCCCTTACCAGGAGTATAGACTATCATGAATTCATAATCTTCGACGAACTCAGGCCATCACTAGTGTCTCAGATTCAGGTCCTTCTGAGACAATATATACCTGAGACACTAGTGATCAGAGTACATGGTAAAACATTCACCCATCAGATAGTGTCACCACATCTTAATGGAAAATACCACTGCTGCTTGCTCCAGGTCATGGGTAGCGTAGTTCTGGTCTTGCTGTCTTAGATGCCACAAGCCATACGTGATAACTACTCGCTCCTACATCAGAACACACCTGAGTCCGGTCCCTGATGTGTCACAGTAATCTAAGTACCATACTCATTCTTCAAGAATACTCAAGATGGGAGCACTAGTCAGCCTCTGCCTCATATCCTGAAATCCATTCTGGCATCTCTTTGACCACACAAAGGGTTTCCCCTTCTTCTTCAAGGCTCATAGTAGTGCTTCAACTCTGGAAAAGACTGGTACAAACCTCAGGTAGTAACCTGCCAAACCCAGGAAACTCCGTACCTCCATCACACTCTTGGGTGGATCCCAAGAAAGTACCACTTCAATCCTTACTGGATCTACTGCAACTCCATCCTCTAAAATGACTCGACTCAAGAAGTGATCCTCACGGATCCAAAATTGGCACATCGAGAGCTTACTATAAAGATGGTTCTCTAAATGTGTGTCAAGTACTACCCGCAAAGGGTAGGTATGTTCCTCCTGAGTAGTCGAGTAGATCAATATGTCGTCAATGAATACTATGACAAAGTGATTGAGGTAAGGCTGAAAGATCTTGTTCATGAATCGCATGAATACTACTAGAGTGTTAGTTACACCAAAGGGAATAACCAATAACTCATTGTGGCCATACTGACATCTGAAGGCCATCTTCTACACATCCACATGTCAAAATCTGAGCTTGTTATAGCCTGATCTGATGTCTTTCTTAGAGAACCACCATGCTCCCTTCATCCAATCAAAGAGGTCTTCGATCCTCATGTATGGGTACTTGTTCTTCACAGTCACTTGATTTAGGCGACAATAATCAACACATATCCCTATGCTCCCGTCTGCCTTTTAAGAGAATAGAATCGGGGATGCCTAGGGAGAAACACAGGGTCGGATGAATACATTCCCATGTAAGTCCTCTAGTTGTACCTGCAGCTCACGAATCTCTGTGGGTGCCATTCGTTATGCTGATGTAGATATCAGTGACGTCTTGGGGTATAGGTCAATGTAGAAGTCCACATTTCAATGAAGAGGTTGACCTAGGACATCATCAAAAAAACATTCGTGTATGGGTCCACCATTACAGGATAGCTCGGACATTCCACATCTACTGCTTCGAGGGTAAGGCAGGCCAACTGATGAGTGATTTCATGCACCCTCCTCTAAGTAAGTCCGTCCAGTGCTGCAAAGTCTCCCTTCTCGCTGGTGAAGGTGAACCCGGTCCCATCAGTGCGAACACACCGTACTTTGCACCTAATACAGTTAATATGACCATGGAATGTAGATAACCAGTCCATTCTCAAGATAATGTCGTAAGGCCTCGACCCCACTACGAGGAGATCCCAGCCGAAGCTCTCACTTACTAGAGTAAGCTCACACTTCCGACACCATTGTGTAATCATCGATTATTCTCACATAGGAGTCTCTAGTTGTAAGGATTGATCCAATGGTTCTGTCAGAATATTAGATCTCTAAACAAGGGCAGTGTAAATGAAAGAGTGACTAGCACCTTTGTCTATAAGAAGTGCGGCTAAGGTGGAGTAGACACAGATCATACCTTGAATCATATCTAGGGCCCCAAGACCATAAGTCTCAGCTAACTGGAGCTAATATCTCCCCTATCCACCTACTCCCTGCGGTCAGGGTGGACCTCCTAGTGGTTGTGTTGGTGGTAACACCTCGTAATGGTGTCCCCTGCCAGATCCATGACTACATTCTATTCCACATCCTCCTACTCCCTACGGACTACCGCGATCAAACCACTTCCTCTACCTAGAAGGTCCCTCAGCTATTAGTTGATTTTCAATACGATGGGTCGGACAGTCATAAGCCATGTGACCCTACCCGTCGCAAGAGTAACATTTACCACTCATGGCATGACTGGCTCGATCTCCTGTGCCTCGCACAACCGAACCCGAGTCCTAAGGTCATCCTCCAAATGGTATTGTCCACATGGACCTCTGTGACATATGTCTACTGTCATCTCAAGAAAACTCCACTGCATGTCGACTAGTGATTGGTCTCGTTGCTCGTGACTGCCCAGCAAGGAAATTCATTACTATGAGGGCTCTCTCTAACACCCTTTCATGCATCGGGATACTGAGTGAGATTATCAATGCTCTGATCTCTCATCTGAGCCCCTGCTCGAAGGTCCGAGCACTGAAGAAAGGGTCCCACACCATATAGGTGGAGTGGAACGAGAGGTTGGTGAACCTCACTGAGAAGTGTGCCACTGTCATGCTACCCTGATGCAGATAAAGTAGCTCTTATATATGCACTACACGTATAGTGGCTGGGAAAAACGTTACTAGAAATAGGCTCTCGAAGTCTTCCCATAGTAGTTTCACCTCGTCATTCACCTGGAGCATCAGACTCCACCATATTCCGACTTCTTCCTGATGGATACTTGTGACAAGGATCACCATAATGTCGGTTGGTGTCCCTACTAGTCTGAAGACTCTCACTATAGCCTCGAGCCAATTCTCAGCTGCCTGTGGGTCTGTCTCACCCCTGAACCTCAGCGGCCTCTGGCACTGAAACTTGTGCAATGAGCTCAAGAAGCATGCACTCTTTGCTACTGGGGCTGGTGGTATCGGTGGCCCAATGGGTAGTGGTACCACTGGTGCCTCTTCTATGATAGGGCCCTGTACCGAGGCATAGTCACTCGGTGGGCTGTCATCTCATGTAACTCTGGGAAACCTTGCTGGCTATCTGCGTGGAGGCATCCTGAAAAGAAATAGGTGATCCATAGTCAATATGGTATACCTGGTGAGCTGACTCAAAAGTGATCACAAAGTATATTCTTCTAAACACAGACGCAATCAGTGTTTTCATGAACAGAGTCAGAAATTAGAAGTCAGGGTCCTGGTGTATGGATATGTCGGTTGCCACAACAACACTAGATTCACTGGACTGAAAACCACACTCAGTACTCTTAAAACTATTTTTACATAGAAAAGAAAGGACAGAGTCCTAAGTTCTGCAGTAGAACTGACTTGTATGATACCAATTTTTCACGACCCGTCCTCCGGGGCCCGTGCCGTGACTAACCCAAGCCTGCCTTCTATAGGCCAGGGGCTGGCGATTAGCACCAAAGACTTAAATCCCTAAAACTGGGAATGAATTGCCTTTATAAACTAGAAACACACACAACAGAGTATGATGGAAGCAAAACCCTAAGTAAAACTGTATAGAAAAGAAGTTCTAAAAATTAAAGGGGCTAGAAATACAAGCCCGAAATTAATGTACAAGGAAACTGAAAGTAAAAAATAGGTGAAAGGTGAAGATCAGCTCCAGGATTTTCCACCACGGATCCTACCCAAAGGTTAGGTATAGATATCCTCCTCAAAACTCCTCTCCCGTTAGTCTCCTCCAGGTACCGACTCGTCGTGAGGACCTCCTCTATGTACCATCCAGCCCTCGTACACTCATCCTCAGTCAGCGATGTCCATCATTTGCATCTAACACAACGAGGTGCTGGCATATCCTGTGCAGGGGTGAGTATAATGATAGTCATTAGGGACTCTAATAACACCTAGGTATCTCAAAATCCACTTAGGATAAACCACATAATACAAAATCAATGTATAGCCATTACTTAGGTATATGCCCATCGATATACAAAAGTTATCAAGTAACCCATCTCAATCATGTGGAAAACACAGAAGTCACTGACTCAAATCACATAGGTATACAACATATGAAGAGAGATAGAGATGATCAGATATAGCCACTGAATAATCTAAGATGTCAGACCGGCATAAGATCCAGGACCAGCAGTAAAAACTATCGGACCAACACATGATCCAGGACTAGCTTTTCTGTCGGACAAACACATGATCCAGGAACAGAAGTCAGAACTTTTGGACCCACACAAGATCCAAGAAAAGTATTCAGAGCTGTCGGACCATCACATGATCCAAGACCAGCTATTCTGTCGGACCAACACATGATCCAGGAACAAAAATCAGAACTGTCGGACCAAAACATGATCCAGGAATAATCATCAGTTCACAGCCAACCATAGGGTTTCCACAAAGCACGCTTTATTCTGGGAGGGACCTCTCCTCAAGACAAGTGTCGATACATCAGCTGACACGAAGTCCCACGTATAAGTATCTCAAGGTTCTGCCTCGTCATTGGGGTTTCAACGCAGTAGACGACGTATTGATCGGACACCCGGTCTGTGAGTTATTTGCCTTTTAGTCCCGAGGGCCTAGTTGGATTCGTGTACAATCCAACCTGATCGTATCTCAAATATACCTCGAACTCCAGTGGAGTATTCTCAAATGGACCATCATGTTCCATGAATACCAGCACCACTGACGGTTCATCTAATGGACTTCGGGTGTAACATCCCAAGTAAGTAATGAATAATAGATATTTTTATCTATGTCTATTAATGATTAAGATAGTGTTATAGCGGCTTAAAATGAAAATAAATACAATCTTATGCATGGAATACAATAATATTCTTAAAAGATTGTTTTTCTGCATTTTGATGGCAAACCATTTTTGAATATATATTTTGACAATTTTATAAACTATGTTTGTCAAAATAAACATATCCTTTATGATTGGGACATCAAAATTTACCTTGTGTGAATTTTTGGTATTTTTCTGACAATGTTCATTTTTTTAATGAATAGTGAAAATACTGCATTTTACATCAAAACTACTTTTTAATCTAATTTATTTATATGATTAGATTATGTTTTGAATTGGTTTTGAAGTGAAATTAGAATATATTTATACCATTTTATCCAATGGTGGTCATTGGAATCAATTTCACTTTGAAATTAGACTTAAACTGGTGTCAATCTTTTGATACTTATTGTTTCACAAAAACACGCTATTTGTCATGACAGCGGGAATTAATTATTAAATTAATTAATGTGACCTATATGTTTTGAATTTTGTAAAATAGAATTCATTTTTGAATTCGGAATATCAAATATATCTTAGGGTGAATTTTTGGTAATTTTTTTGAAAAACTTCAATTTTTGATGAATAGTGAAACCACTAAGTGATAATCAATCAAACTGATTTTTCAGTTAAATGAAAGTTTACCACTAATGTGTATTGAATTTTGAAAATCCGACATACATGGTTGTCATTAAGAAGTAAAATGTGGTTCAATGAGATTAAAATAATTTTTTGGTGAATAGTAACTTATTAAGTTTTTAATCGTGATTAGTGGTAATTAGGGTAGTTTAAGGTATAAATAATACTTTAATAATAGGAAATGACCTAGACACATGTCCCAAACTCATTGGTTGTGTCATGGCCGACCATGACATGCCATGGGTCAACTTGGGGACCCCATGGATCCACTTTTGTTGGGAAATGACATAAATTACTTTTTATTTAATGTTAAAGTGAAAATGACACAAACATAATAGGTTTTACGAAAACAATTTTTAAGTGGGGTTATACAAGTCCAAATTTTGATTATAAATACTCATTGGAAAGATAAAAAGATTTCCTATATCATAGTATTTTTTTTATAATTTTTAGACATTAAATAAGGTAAAGTATTTATGACATAATAATGATGCAGCGATGACATCATTATTTGACGATTTAAATAAAATGGAATGATAATGAAAAATCTAAACCCTACACATGGCCAAAACAAATTGTAAGAGTTAATTTAGAACCCTTATCACCTTAGCCACGAATTCTTTCAATGTGGGACCTTTTAAAACCGAAACACATTTTCAAATAATGTAATATATCTTTACTTTCCAAAAGTGTCCCTCCTCTCCTCTTATAAAAGGCCCCCACCTCTACCTCATTTCACACACTCTTCAAGCCATTGGCTCGGCCAACCCCTGCCCATTTTCTCTCTCCACATCCCTCTCCTCATCCTAGAAGATTACCCTTGGGCATAATCTTTTCAAAGGAATCCTTTAGGCTCAACTCAAAAGGAGTTACACTTTTAAAGGTAATTCATTCTCTCATGTTCATTTGTTTTATTTTTCTTCTCCAACCCCCTAAACTCTTTTTATTTACTTCTTTTGTAACAACACCAGTATCTTAAATATACTAGGATGTTGTTATATGATTTATTCGAGCTACACTCTCACACAACTACATCAAATGGTTAAAGAACATACGGTTTCCGTGGATGGCGAAATTCTGCCTCCCGAAACGATGATTGTTCAACACTCATTTAACACCTTCAAAGGTGGCCATTATGATGTCACTATTTTTATATATGATATATAATATGTCTATGTATTCCTTAAGCTTCTGTTTTTTTTCATTTTGGGCATACCTTTATGGTTTCCATTATGGGTAAAACACGATATCTTCATTTTAGGAAGTGCGGACTACCGCCCCCTCAAAGTGATTTGATTCGTTAAAATACCATATGGGGGACATATAAAGGATGGAACTATGATATTATATATGATATTATACTGGAATTATAATATACCATTATATAATTATGATTTCATTCTATAAAATACGAAATAGAAATGAAAGTAGCGTTCATGCGTACGTACGGCTTACCGTCTCCATGAACGGTGCATTTCATTTCTTACCTCTAAATGATTATGTAATATTATAAATGCATCTATGTACTGGATATATATGACATATATGATATCTACATCATGAATACAATTCTGGATATAATGAAACTTTGACCAAATTAACAACATGTAATTGTAAGAAGTCTATTTTTGACTTAAGAACCAAATACCGACAAAATGAACATTATTAACTTTACTGATTACATGATGTTCATAACATGGTATAAAAGGAATAATGAACTTGAAAAATATTCATAATCAAGTAGAGATTAACTCATGTTTATTATTCAGGAGATTAATGAACGGTCGAGTCAAGTCGGATACGAGGTATGGGACTTCGTCTCAATCTCCTTTCATTGAGGCATATTTTATTTTATACACAACTTTCTTTTATACGGTGTATAAACCCCTTTGAATTTTACGTTTATTCAAAAGGAATATTTTTTATACGAAGCGTTTACTAAACGACAAAAGGGAATGTTTTTGTCGTACGTATGTGGCGACAACGACTTCTCCGCCGTCGTAACCGTTATTTGAGTTTCGGCTTCCTCTACAAGCCATACCTTCTTTTTTAAAAGAAAAATAAATACCATGTTTTACTTTGGTATTGAAAATGGTTTTCATAATGTTTTTATTATATCAATGTGTTGTATTGATATCTCGTGATTGAAATGTGGAAATGTTATGTTTCCTTTATGCATGTTTAATGTGATATGATTATGTTATGGTTCTTGGGCATTATTATGAAGACGGGTGGTTCCATGATAAACTAAGGGCAGGTGAGCCCGTTATAGCTCTCCAATGCATTGGGTAACGCGAATGAGTGAAACGTTAAGGTTTCTCTGAAGAGATTTTAGGGAATATACTGTGATGGGTATTCCAAACGTAACCAAGAGGGTTACTCCCTACGTAAGAATGTTATGAATGCCTCAAGTTACCTTTATGTCTTATGATTTCTATGATTTATTCATGATTTTATGAGGTATGTTAAAGTGCCTATGTTTTATGGGTAAAGTAAAATTTCATTCTTATGTATATATGAACTCATGTTTCCTTTCCATGTTTTTTTTATAACCCATACTGAGTTTTTATGCTCATCCCAATTTTTTGAAATGATTTTCACAGTTCAAGGGAAAGGTACATGATAAGATGATAGAGTCAAGGATGTGTCAAGAAATAATCCATGTTTTATTTTAAATGTGTTTCCATTGATGGGAATGAAGAATACTATCTTTATGTAACCACTTTGTTTATATGTGGAATGTAATGAAAGTTTTATGATCTAATTCTCTAAAACTCTAAACCTGAAAAGATCCTCAATGTGTAATCTTGTAATAACTCAAGATTAAGTATGGTTTAAGTCTGGGGCCTTATAGTTGGTATCAGAGGTCGGTTTAGATAACTTTTGGAGTTATAATTCTATTAAATGTTTATCCAAAAATATTTTTTTGAAATGATATAGCATTTAAAGATTACCGTGTTGCTTCATCTAAGACATGTTTGTTCAGAATGGTTTTCCGCAGAGGAAACAGGGAAGCAGTGCTAGGAAGGCATACAGAAGGAAATAACCTTCCGAATCAGCATCCAGAAATGGTCGGAATTGGAACTGAACAGTTTGTTGCAGTAATGGCGCAGTTGACTCAAGCGATAAATGGCGGTGGTATCCATGCACGAGATCAGCCAGATCAACCGCAGAGGAACATGTCAGTGGTGGAACATTTCATGAGGCAACATCCCCCATCATTCAAAGGATCATCTGACCCTGTGCTAGCTGAAGGGTGGATTAAAGCACTGGAGAATATTTTTGATGTCATGGGGTGTTCAGACAATCAAATGGCTAGTCTTGCTATTTACCGTTTGGAGGGTGAAGCAGATCAGTGGTGGTCTATGGTTAAAAATATCAGGGACGCCGATGAGATTGATGCTCTTGACTGGGATGAATTCAAAGGTATGTTTCTTGAGAAGTATTTTCCTAAGGCTGTTCGACTTAGGATGGAAAATCAATTCTTGGAATTGAGGCAAGAGGAAGACTCAGTGGCTGCCTATGAAGAAAGGTTCACTCGATTGGCAAGGTATGCTCCAAATTTTATCCGGGACCTTGATAGTAAAATAAATCGTTTTTACTCAGGATTAAAGCCAAATTATCGAAGGGCATTATCTTCTCGTGATTTTAAAAGTTATGAAAAGCTTGTTCGATGTGCTGAGAAGGTGGAAATGGAGTTCGCCGATGACCAAGTTTTCTATAACAACCAGCAGAAGAAGAGACCGAGGTGGCAGGAGAAAGGTAAGAATTCTTCAAAAAAGTCTGATGGTAAGAAAACAAAGTTTCCAGTTTGTGATAAATGTGGAAAAAGGCATGCTGGGGAATGTCTTCTGAATTCTGGAAAGTGCTACCGATGTGGTAAGATGGGACATAAGGCTCGTGATTGCACTGAAAAGGATCAAGCTGAAGGTAAGAACAAATTTGATTTACAGTTAGTGATGTGTTATATGTGCAATGAGATGGGTCACTATGAAAATGAGTGTCCGACAATGAGCTTGAGTGATGGGAAGCAGTTAGACTACAAGCAGAAAGGGGTGGTGAAATCCTTTGCAACTACTTCAGCTGATGTCGGGCCATCAAATGAAGTTGTATCAGGTATTTTGTTTGTTTTTTCAGATTATGCCAGTGTTTTGTTTGATTCAGGTTCTACACATTCTTTCATCTCTGAAACCTTTTCTAGTAAAATGGGAATACCATCTCAAGAAATGACTCATGAACTTTTGGTAAAAACACCTGGGGGAAGTGTCGAGGAAAAAAGAATTTATAAGAATCTTCCTATCCTTATCTGTGGAAAGAACCTACTTGCAAACCTTATTGTTCTACCTCTAGTAGAGTTTGATGTTATCCTGGGTATGGATTGGCTCTCTATTTACCATGCTAAGATTGACTGTAGAGATAAAGAAGTTTCTTTTCAGAAAGACTTTCAGTTTTTTACAAGAATAAACCCTTACTTTTGATAACATATCAAGAGGCCGAGAAACGTGTAAAAGATGGAAATGAATGTTACCTTGTACGCATCGTTGAAAATAAAGGAACTGTTCAGATTAATGATGTGCCAGTGGTAAATGAGTATCCTGATGTTTTTCCTGATGAGTTGCCTGGAATAATACCAGATCG
This sequence comes from Viscum album, assembly GCA_963277665.1. Lineage (NCBI taxonomy): Eukaryota > Viridiplantae > Streptophyta > Magnoliopsida > Santalales > Viscaceae > Viscum > Viscum album. The sequence goes on from OY728138.1 coordinate 562,138,276, forward strand.
GGAAGTTGAGTTTACTGTTGACTTAGTTCCTGATGCTAAGCCAATTTCAAAACCCCCTTATCGAATGGCACAAATTGAACTTTTAGAGTTGAAGGAGCAATTGCAAGATTTATTAGAGAAAGGTTTCATTAGACCTAGCACATCACCATGGGGTGCTCCTGTTTTATTTGTTAAAAAGAAAGATGGTTCTATGAGACTTTGCATTGATTATAGAGGCTTGAATAATATCACTGTTAAGAACAAATATCATTTGCCTCATATCGATGATTTGTTTGATCAGCTCCAGGGAGCTCAGTTTTTTTCAAAGATTGACTTGAGATCGGGGTACCATCAGCTGAAGGTTAAGGAGGCAGATTTTCCGAAGACCGCATTCCGTACGAGATATGGCCATTATGAATTTGTAGTAATGCCTTTTGGGCTAACCAATGCACCTGCTGTATTCATGGACTTGATGAATAGAATTTTCCATGAGTTCATGGATAAGTTTGTGGTGGTTTTCATTGATGATATTTTGGTGTTTTCTAAAAGTAAAGAGGAGCATGAAAAACATTTAAGGGTTATCTTGCAAACCTTAAAAGAAAAGAAATTGTATGGGAAATTCAGAAAGTGTGAGTTTTGGTTGCAACAAATTTCTTTCCTTGGTCACATTGTTTCTAAAGATGGAATAACTGTTGATCCTGCAAAAACAAAAGTTGTGGAAGAATGGACAAGACCCACAAATGTAACCGAGATTCGTAGCTTCCTTGGTTTGGCGGGCTATTACTGAAGGTTTGTTAGAAATTTTTCACGGTTATCTAGTCCAATGACTAAGCTAACTCGGAAGGGTGTTAAGTTTATCTGGACAAAAGAATGTGATGATTGTTTTCAGGAATTGAAAAGAATATTGGTGAATGCTCCAGTTTTGGCACTACCTTCCAGGAATGGTGAGTTTGTTATATACAGTGATGCTTCATTGAAAGGACTTGGTTGCGTCCTAATGCAGAATGATCAGGTAATTGCTTATGCTTCACGACAGTTGAAAACTCATGAGGTAAATTACCCTACACATGATTTGGAACTAGCTGATGTTGTTTTTGCTTTAAAAATTTGGAGGCATCATTTGTATGGAGTAAAGTGTGAAATATATACCGATCACAAAATTTTGAAGTATATATTCACTCAGAATGAGTTAAACATGAGACAAAGGAGATGGTTGGAATTAATCAAGGATTATGATTTTACAATTCATTACCATCCGGGAAAAACAAATAAAGTGGCTGATGCTTTGAGTCGAAAAAGTAATGCTTCATTAAAAATATTGCGTTTGGAACGTGATCCTTTGGTTAACGATTTGATGAACTTTGGCATAGAAGTTGTTGGTGAAGGAAGTACTTCTGTTTTGTTTTAGGTATCAGTGAGATCATCTCTATCAGATAGAATCAAGCAAGCACAGAAGCAGGACAGTGAGTTGCAGAAAAGGGTAGACCTGGTTCAGAAAGGTAAGTTGCCTGAATTCAACATTGATAATGATTGCGTTTTGAGATTTGGGAAAAGATTGTGTGTGCCTTGTGATTCACAGTTGAAGAGAGAGTAGTTATGTGAAGCTCATAGTTCTCCGTTTTCAGTTCATTCGGGTAGTGCTAAGATGTATAGAGATCTGCGGGAGTATTACTGGTGGGATGGAATGAAAAGAGATATTGCTGATTTTACTGTGAAGTGTTTGACATTTCAACAGGTTAAAGCAGAGCGGCAGTTACCGAAAGGGATGCTTCAGCCTTTACCAGTTCCAGAGTGGAAATGGGAGAATATATCCATGGACTTTATTGTTGGATTACCGAAGACATCTCGAGGTAATAATTCAATCTGGGTTATTATTGATCGCTTGACCAAATCTGCTCATTTCCTTGCTATACGAGATACTTTCTATCTTGATCAACTTTCTCGTTTGTATCTTAAAGATATAGTCAGGTTACATGGAGTTCCTCTCTCCATTGTATCGGATCGTGATCCAAGGTTTACTTCTAACTTTTGGAAAGGCCTTCAGAAGTCGTTGGGTACTGAATTAAATTTTAGTACCGCTTTTCATCCTCAATCAGATGGGCAGTTAGAACGAACAATTCAGACATTGGAGGATATGCTACGAGCTTGTTCTATAGATTATCAGGGAAGTTGGGACCAACATCTTTCTTTGGTTGAGTTTTCATATAATAACAATTTTCATTCCAGTATACAGATGGCACCATTTCAGGCATTATATGGGAAGCGGTGTCGAACTACAGCTTTCTGGGATGAAGTGGGTGAAAGGAAGTTGATGGGACCAGAATTGGTAGAAGAGATGGCAGAAAAAGTTCAGCTGATTCAGAAACACATGAGAACAGCTCAGAGCAGGCAGAAGAGTTATGCGGATAACCGGAGGAAGGATCTATCTTTCGAGGTTGGTGATCATGTTTTTCTCAAGGTTTATCCTTGGAAAAGTGTGATGAGATTTGGTAAGAAAGGAAAGTTGAGTCCAAGGTTCATTGGACCATACGAAATTCTGGAAAGAGTTGGATCAGTTGCATACCGAGTGGCTTTACCTCCGAGTTTATCTCAGGTACACAATGTTTTTCACGTTTCGATGTTGAGAAAGTATATGCCAGATCCATCTCATGTTTTGAGTCCAGAGGTAGTTCAGCTGGAAGAGAAGCTATCTTATGAGGAACAACCAGTCCAGATTCTTGACCACAGGGAGAAAGTGTTACGGAATAAGGTGATTAATCAGGTAAAGTTTTTTTGGAAAAACCACATGATTGAAGAGGCAACATGGGAATCTGAAAATGCAATGAGGGATAAGTACCCCCATTTATTCGATAAGTAAATAAATTGCGGGGACGCAATTTTCTAAAGGGGGGAAGGATGTAACATCCCAAGTAAGTAATGAATAATAGAAATTTTTATCTATGTCTATTAATGATTAAGATAGTGTTATAGTGGCTTAAAATGAAAATAAATACAATCTTATGCATGGAATACACTAATATTCTTAAAAGATTGTTTTTCTGCCTTTTGATGGCAAACCATTTTTGAATATATATTTTGACAATTTTATAAACTATGTTTGTCAAAATAAACTTATCCTTTATGATTGGGACATCAAAATTTACCTTGTGTGAATTTTTGGTATTTTTCTGACAATTTTCATTTTTTAATGAATAGTGAAAAATACTGCATTTTACATCAAAACTACTTTTTAATCTAATATATTTATATGATTAGATTATGTTTTGAATTGGTTTTGAAGTGAAATTAGAATATATTTTTACCATTTTATCCAATGGTGGTCATTGGAATCAATTTCACTTTGAAATTAGACTTAAACTGGTGTCAATCTTTTGATACTTATTGTTTCACAAAAACACGCTATTTGTCATGACAGCGGGAATTAATTATTAAATTAATTAATTTTACCTATATGTTTTGAATTTTGTAAAATAGAATTCATTTTTGAATTCGGAATATCAAATATAGCTTAGGGTGAATTTTTGGTAATTTTTTTTGAAAAACTTCAATTTTTGATGAATAGTGAAACCACTAAGTGATAATCAAGCAAACTGATTTTTCAGTTAGATGAAAGTTTACCACTAATGTGTATTGAATTTTTAAAATACAACATACATGGTTGTCATTAAGAAGTAAAATGTGGTTCAATGAGATTAAAATAATTTTTTGGTGAATAGTAACTTATTAAGTTTTTAATCGCGATTAGTGGTAATTAGGGTAGTTTAAGGTATAAATAATACTTTAATAATAGGAAATGACCTAGACACATGTCCCAACCTCATTGGTTGTGTCATGACCGACCCTGACATGCCATGGGTCAACTTGGGGACCCCATGGATCCACTTTTGTTGGGAAATGACATAAATTACTTTTTATTTAATGTTAAAGTGAAAATGACACAAACATAATATGTTTTACGAAAACAATTTTTAAGTGGGGTTATAAAAGTCCAAATTTTGATTATAAATAGTCATTGGAAAGCTAAAAAGATTTCCTATATCATAGTATTTGTTTTATAATTTTTAGACATTAAATAAATTAAATTATTTATGACATAATAATGATGCAGCGATGACATCATTATTTGACGATTTAAATAAAATGGAATGATAATGAAAAATATAAAACCTACACATGGCCAAAACCAATAGGAAGAGTGGATTTCGAACCCTTATCACCTTATACACGAATTATATCAATGTGGGACCTTTTAAAACCGAAACACATTTTCAAATAATTTAATATTTCTTTACTTTCCAAAAGTGCCCCTCCTCTCCTCTTATAAAAGGCCCCCACCTCTACCTCATTTCACACACTCTTCAAGCCTTTGGCTCGGCCAACCCCTGCCCATTTGCTCTCTCCAAATCCCTCTCCTCATCCTAGAGGATTCCCCTTGGGCAGAATCCTTTCAAAGGTAGCCTTTAGGCTCAACTCAAAAGGAGTTACACTTTTAAAGATAATTCATTCTCTCACGTTCATTTGTTTTATTTTGCTTCTCCAACCCCCTAAACTCTTTTTATTTACTTATTTTGTAACAACAACAGTATCTTAAATATACTAGGATGTTGTTATATGATTTATTTGAGCTACACTCTCACACAAATACATAAAATGGTTAAATAACATACGGTTTCCGTGGATGGCGAAATTCTGCCTCCCGAAACGATGATTGTTCAACACTCATTTAACACCTTCAAAGGTGGTCATTATGATGTCACTATTTTTATATATGATATATAATATGTTTATGTATTCCTTAAGCTTCTGTATTTTTCATTTTTGGCATACCTTTATGGTTTCCATTATGGGTAAAACACGATATCTTCATTTTAGGAAGTGCGGACTACCGCCCCCTCAAAGTGATTTGATTCGTTAAAATACCATATGTGGGACATATAAAGGATGGAACTATGATATTATATATGATATTATACTGGAATTATAATATACCATTATATAATTATGATTTCATTCTATAAAATACGAAATAGAAATGAAAGTAGCGTTCATGCGTACGTACGGCTTACCGTCTCCATGAACGGTGCATTTCATTTCATACCTCTAAATGATTATGTAATATTATAAATGCATGTATGTACTGGATATATATGAAATATATGATATCTACATAATGAATACCATTCTGTATATAATGAACCTTTGACCAAATTAACAACATTTAATTGTAAGAAGTCTATTTTTGACTTAAGAACCAAATACCGACAAAATGAACATTATTCACTTGACTGATTACATGATGTTCATAACATGGTATAAAAGGAATAATGAACTTGAAAAAGATTCATAATCAAGTAGAGATTAACTCAAGTTTATTATTCAGGAGATTAAAGAATGGTCTAGTCAAGTCGGATACGAGGTATGGGACTTCGTCTCAATCTCCTTTCATTGAGACATATTTTATTTTATACACAACTTTCTTTTATACGGTGTATAAACCCCTTTGAATTTTACGTTTATTCAAAAGGAATATTTTTTATACGAAGCGTTTACTAAATGACAAAAGGGAATGTTTCTGTCGTACGTATGCGGCGACAACGACTTCTCCGCCGTCGTAACCGTTATTTGAGTTTCGGCTTCCTCTACAATCCATACCTTCTTTTTTAAAAGAAAAATAAATACCATGTTTTACTTTGGTATTGAAAATGGTTTTCATAATGTTTTTATTATATCAATGTGTTGTATTGATATCTCGTGATTGAAATGTGGAAATGTTATGTTTCCTTTATGCATGTTTTATGTGATATGATTATGTTATAGTTCTTGGGCATTATTATGAAGACGGGTGGTTCCGTGATAAACTAAGGGCGGGTGAGCCCGTTATAGCTCTCCAATGCATTGGGTAACGCGAAGGAGTGAAACGTTAAGGTTTCTCCGAAGAGAGTTTAGGGAATATACTGTGATGGGTATTCCAAACGTAACCAAGAGGGTTACTCCCTACGTAAGAATGTTATGAATGCCTCAAGTTACCTCTATGTATTATGATTTCTATGATTTATTCATGATTTTATGAGGTATGTTAAAGTGCCTATGTTTTATGGGTAAAGTATGATTTCATTCTTATGTATATATGAACTCATGTTTCCTTTCCATGTTTTTTTTATAACCCATACTGAGTTTTTATGCTCATCCCAATTTTTTGAAATGTTTTTCACAGGTCAAGGGAAAGGTACATGATAAGATGATAGAGTCAAGGATGTGTCAAGAAATAATCCATGTTTTATTTTAAATGTGTTTCCATTGATGGGAATGAAGAATACTATCTTTATATAACCACTTTGTTTATATGTGGAATGTAATGCAAGTTTTATGATCTAATTCTCTAAAACTCTAAACCTGAAAAGATCCTCAGTGTGTAATCTTGTAATAACTCAAGATTAAGTAAGGTTTAAGGCTGGGGCCTTATATCGGGTGCCAATGATATGGCCAAAAAAAAGTAATGGTCGGTAGTGGTTCTCGGCCCAGTCTGACCCGATCAGACCGACTCTGCCCCACCCAAATTAGTCCGACCCGGTCAGACTTACTGGGTCTGACCCGGCCTATTGGGAGTGTCAGCCCGCTAGGTTCGACAGGATCTTCTGGGCTCGGCCCAAAGGCCTGCAGGGGCGGTTCGGCTATAAAGTCGTCACGTAGGCGGCTCGTCCTGGAAGCCTGGTCTAGTTCGGATAGCACCACGTGGGTCGCGGCTTGGGTGGATCATCCAGGAATGCTGATTCGGTTCAACCAGCGTTGTCGTGAAGGACACCGCGGGACGGCTCGGGAGGCTGGCACGGCTTGTTAGGTTCGGCCGGGAGTCGGGGGGCTGGTAGGTCGCGCGGGGCATCGGGCAGGGCACGGGCAGGCCATGCTTGGCAAGGGCAGGTCAGTAGGTCACCGAGCAGGGTGTGTTTTCTGCACGTCGGCAGGTTGTGGGGCTCCGAGTAGGGGGCGGTTAGGCCAGCAGGGTACGGGCAGCGCGCGGGTAGGCCGGCGGGGCGCGCGGGCAGAACGGCGGGGCATGCGTGTAGGTCGTGGGGCACTTGGGTAGCGCCCCGACAGGCCACAGGGGACCGGGACAGGTGCGGTTAGGCTTGTGGGGCGCTGACATCACGTGGAAATGCGGAAAGGGTGAACGGGCAGGCCGCCAGATGCAGGGGCAGCGCGCGGGTAGGACGCGGAGTGGGCGGGCAGCGCGTGGGTAGGTCGGTTGGGCGCGGTCAGTACGGGGGCTCGGCTGGAGACGGTGCGGGATGCCTCAAGGGCAGTGCGGTTCATGGAGGTCTCAAGTAGTGAAGCCTTTGTTGTTTCTGTATCCTTCGCCTCATCATTGTTACATCGACATGCCAATGAACGTCACAAGAAGGAAAAATGATGGAGGATGTCGGTCCCTGTTAGGTTGGCCCACACCCTTCGATTTTAGGGAGGTATCAATCGGCCCAACAAGATAAGTAGTTTATCATTAATATGTCCACAACAAACCCTTTCTATTTGATGAAGAAGATTCGAAAAGATATAACATCATCAAGTAATAAACCCCCAACCTTTGATCGTTGCTCGATGAAGAAGTTGTGGGAAGAAGACAATGTTGTCGTCATTCTTCACATTTTCCACGCACTTCCAATCCAAGCTCGTGTGTCAGTTATTTGACGACGATGAGGAGGGAAGATCGGTCAAAGGCGTCCCGCATTAAAGGGGGTTCCAGGGAAGAAAGTAATGGAATATCGTTCTTCGTTTTCGAAGGTGTTCTTCATTGGGAACCTTCCCCTAATATTTCTCCCACATTCCTCATTTCTCTCCACTTTAACCAAAATGAAATTGTAGAAAAATAATATATTAGGATCAATTATATACATTGACGTAAATTCAAAAGAGATAATTAATTAATTAGTTTAGCTCCCCTAATTAAGGCTTGATAGGTGGCACAAATTAAATTAAAGGGGAGTTGACTCCATTAAGGTAGAGATGGTAAAGGGGTTTCTCCCCATTTAATGGGTAGTTGAGGAGGTTTTACCCTCCTCCATTAATAGGGGTTAAGCCTCATGTGGTCCCCACATCATAGCCTCTCACGGGATGTTGTGCTCGGGTGGGCCCCACCACCATAACCTCCCAAGGGAGGTTAAGGTGTGGTGGTCCCACCTCCAACTCCCATGAAGAGGTGTTAACCACACAACCACCACATAGCAGTAAAAAATAAAATAAGGCGATCTTACTTTATTTTATTACTTCACAGGTAAACCCAATAAACTATCTTTTATCCTCGACTCACTGTCGTCTAAGTGAACGTCTTCTTATGTGAATACTAGCACTGTGAGTTCAACCATTCTCTCGAATTTTAATTCCAAGCACTGGTTCAAAAGTAATAAAAACTCACTCGTACGTTTACTGAACGTACCTGAAAAAATCTTCAAAAATTGATTCTGGGCACATAAGGCCTCAAAATCAAGAGTCATAAACATTCACAGACTCATAAAAATTCCATGTATTGAAAAAGATTTCTTGGGATTTTCGGGTCTTTACAAACACACTATCGGTGTATGCTCCGTGGACTATCACTTAGTGGTGAACCATGTAAAATCAATGTGTTTTCTCTTTTCATGAGATTTTTTGTATTCTTTAGGATTCTATAAGATAATTTTAACATGTTCTTACCAATTTGGGAATAAGATCCATCACTTTAAGAATAAAAAATTTACACCCTGATTTTCCCCTCTCTTCTCAGCGTGTTCTGGTGTCTTTAAAGTGGTTTCAATGGGTACAAGTTGTTGGAGTCAAATATGTCCTCTATTTATGTCATGGATAATTCATTAAAGGTTAGGGGAGTCCCCCACATTGATGGAATAAACATAAAAATTTGTAAAATAGGATGAGAACTCTTCTATGATCCATTGGAATGGAAGTTTCTTTTTCCACATCACATGGGATTCAGGTAACTAATGTAACAATACTATCTATGAATAAAATGGACAATAAAATAAATAGTGCATATGATAAATCATAGAATTCCGTTATCGAATCATTTTCTAATCAAATATATTTTAAGGTGAAGAGTTTCAATTCATCTAAGTCTTTTTTGGCAAAACATTAAAATATATATGATGGTGAGAAAAAAGTGAAGGATGTAAAACTTTAAGACATACCCAATATGTTTTATGATCTAAAAAATCATCCTATTAAAAATTCCAATGAAATTTTTATCAAATTAATGATGTTTTTAGAGTAATACAAGGACTTTTAATATAAATCCAAGACCTTAAAACTGTGAATAAAATTTTGAGAAGGCTTTCACCTCTCTAAAATCTTAAATTGTCTATCCTAGAAAAAATGGGTTTCTCTAAAATTTTTCTGGATGATCCTCTATGCAGTCTAGTGTATTATTAACTGAGAGTCAAACCATATGATGCAATAACTCAATTTGGAAATGAAATGTAATTCTAGGTCATGGAAAAAATTGAGGTTTCCAAATATAGTATTGATGAAGATAATGAGGAATAAAAACTTACTTTTCCATTTCCCAAGAAATTCAATAGAGGAAAAGGGATATTTGACAGAAATATATCTCCAGAATGTTTTTGATGTGGACGAGTTGGTCACATTTCCTCTTGGTGTTCAACGAATTTTGATGATGATTAAAGTTTACTTACAAACATGTAGAAGCATCAGAAATGGTTTTCTTAAAAGGGATACATTATATCATGAAATAAATTTTTGCGAAAGAGTTTTGTCTGTAAAAAATATGATGATGATAATGAATTTTTTTAGGACAAATAACCAGAATTTAAATCTTGAACCTAATAATCCTTCATGTCTACAGTTGAAATTTATAACAATTAAAATATAAAGCTATCGATAGTCTGTCAATTTCTAATACTAATATCAAATTGGAACTTGAGGATGCACTTATTAAGATATAAGTGAAAATTAATAGAAATAAAATGTGGAGATGAGTTCTCTATAATTCATCATAATATATTGACCAACATGAAACTAAAATTGATTAACTATAATAATTAGTAAATTATCATTCAACAAATATTTAAAGATTATAAGATGTAATATAATTGAGGCTCGAGATTTAATTACAGGAAGAGGTCATCGATGAACATACAACAAGACTAGAGGATAAGTCCAAGACATTTGAGGGTATAGAAGAAGAAGTTGTTACATAAAAGAGTAAACATGAAAGAGAATCAAATTCAAAGGAAACAAATATGAAAATATAGTTTGGAAGATTCTCATATACTGAGATGATAGAGATATCTTAGCATGGTTTTGAAGGGTTAGATATGTAATTGAGTGATCAAAGATCCACATGAATGGGGAAAAGTGTAATTGTTCGTGATGTTGAATCATCAATGTATAGAAATAAGATGATCCAAATTAATGGAAAGTGGAAAGTGGGACATATTACAATGTCGCATGAAGTCCAAACAAAGAAACATTCAAATCAACATGAATGAAGAACTGAAACTATCCACATGTTTCTAGAAATTATTGTCAGTAAAATTATTTTCTCATGGAAGGGTACATGAGGGGGGATGGAAGTGAGAATGTATTTAATCTTATGAAATTTAAATTCGGTGGCTATCTGGGCCATACCATGTCATACTAAGAAAAGGTGGGGATCAATTTGAATGGGGAAGATCCAAAAAGTAAATAAAGGGGAACAAAATCATATCCTTCATTTTATCGAAGAAATGGTTTATAGGGATATATATTTAACTACTATAACTATGGACATTAATCAATTGATTTGAGGAATAGGAATGGAAGTAATATCACTTACAGTACTCAGATAAAATTCAATACTCACCAACCAAATAGAATTTCTCTTGTGATTAGGTATTCTCTTATAGAAATAATTATGAGTATGATGAACCAATTCACAATAAAAAATCATTATAAATACCATCCTTATCCTACACTCAATAAAATATTTAATGGAATGAAAATAATAAAATAAAAAATTACAATATTGAAGAAATCACACTCAAAGCTACAAAGAACAGTAGCTCCTGGATTCATGCTAGTTTATTCTCATCCCATAAGATGAGGAATGATTATTTATTGAACAATTTAAATAAAAGGGTTGAAAGAATAGTTGGGATTAGAAATTATGGTTCCTTTAATATCAAATGATGTGGGAGTACAGAACTAGAAGGTGATGGGATTAAGAAAACCGAATTTATTTATGTGGATGTTTTGCATCAGAATCTTCTAAGTCAGTGTCAACTCTGTAACTCAGTACTTATATTGAAATTCAATCAATATGTGTGAACTATAAAAGAAACTACTGGAAATTCTCTCATGAAAAGATGCAGAATATATGGAAACATACATTAGTTTGATAAAAATAGAACATTTTATACAAAATAGTTGAAGAAGAAAAAAACTTGTGGAACCAGAGGTTGGGTCACATTAATCAACAAGGCATGGAGAAGATATCAAAGTTGAAGATCGTCATAGATATCCCCAATCTGAAGTGTAAATGGAAAACGACTTGTGATTCTTATATATGAGTAATGTTTTTCTATAGTTTATATTGGCCATAGAAGAAAATGGAATCAAAACTTTGTGATCTCATCCACACAGATGTACGTGGCCCAATAAATGTGGTTGGAACATACGGAGAGGGTTATTTTATTTTTTTTTATTTATGATTATTGTATAATGGCTTCTATAATGATTACACATGAGAAACATAAAGTGGTTGATTTCATGAAAATTTATCATTGAATTGTTTAGAATGATACTAGTTGTACAATCAATGTTTTATGATATGAAACTGGAGGGGAATACACATACATTGAGTTTAAAATTTACATGGAGAAACATGGAATAAGGTGTGATGTGGTTTTAGTGATAACTCTAGAGAAAATTGGATTTTTTTAGCATAGAAATCGATAACTGAACAATATGGTCAGAACTATGCTGATTGAGATTCGTATCTCTCATCAATATTGGAAAGAGGTTTTTCAAGAAGCATTGTATTGTCAAAATAAAAAAGAGATTTATATGGGAGAAACAAACACAGAATATGAGTTGCAGCATGGATTGAAGCTCTTTTTGGAGTATTTTTTTGTTCTCAAAAGTAAATATTTCCTCTAAAACAATGAATGATATCAATAAAACAATGGTGATGTTTCATATAATAGAATATTTCGTGGATATTCAATGAAAATTAAAGTCAAAATATGTTTCAATAATATTCTTGGATTAATTTTGGAAATAAGTGATGTAAATATAATTGAAAATGATACCAAATATTCTTCGAGAAATTATTATACTGATATGATAGAAGTTTAGGAATAGTGTGGACATGGAATATATGAAAATTCATAAGTATAGAAAGGCGTGAAATACATTTAGGGGTCAAAAAATGATGATGATTAAGAAGAAGAATTAGAATCTGAAACCATGGTTGAAGAAACCTCTTCTGAACCTAATAGAAAAAATATAAGAGCATAAATTGATCAATCGAAAATCATTAGGGATTGGACCAATCCCACCCAAATGAGGAGAATGAGGAATAATTCACATTCTATATTCCAAATAATTGTTGATCCAACCTCTTTCAAATAAGTTTTAAAGGATTAATTATCAATTAAATCCATGAATTTGGTGTTGGATCATATTGAAAAGACCCATGTGTGAGTTCATGTTAAGAGACATTAAAATCACAATGTGATAGGAAAATACATTATTTTTTAAAATAAATTCGGTGATAAAGGAAATTTTATTAGAAATAATGTGTGATTGGTGTGTAAATAATATTCAAATATTTAAGGAATTGATGTTGAAGAAATATTTTATCGAGTGGCTAGACTCGATTAAATTCGGATTCTTCTTTGTATGGTAATTTAAATAGGGTACAAAGTGTATCAAATGGAGGTCAAAAAAACATTCTTGAATGATGTTATTGAAGAAGAATACTACATAGAACAACCAATGGGTTTTCTGCTTGGTAATGATGAAATGAATTATTTCAGATTGAATGAGGCACTCTATGGTTTTATTTAGGCACCATACGTTTCATATTCTCGACTATATTATTTCTAAATAATATATAATTTTAAATATGAGGAGTGTACAAAAATATATATGTGATTAATTTGTAGAAATATCAGTTCATGGTAGTAGTATACGTATATGATATTATATTTGGTTAAAATAGGTAGTTGTTGGTGAAAGAATTTTTTCAACACATGAAATTATAATTTTAAATGTTTATGATTGGTGAAATAACATACTTATTAAGAATTCAAGTGTTTTTAAGAAAATACCGCACTTTTATCTCACTGGAAAAATATGAAATAGAGAAATTAAAGAAATTAACATGCATGAATCCAAACTAATGTCTACCTAAATTTCAATTGGTACAAAACTGGGGAAGCATAAAGATAGGACATATGTGGATCCCACTATATATAGGAGAATCATTAGAATATTATTGGACATGATTATGACACGACCAGATATTTTCTTTGCAACATGTTTAGAGGCATACTATTAGATTAATCTGAAGGAAGAATATTTGAAGGTTGTAAAAAGAATCACATGGTATAGTAAAGTAACTCACAAATATGGATTATAGTTTGTTGTGGGGAGAGATGAATAAATATTACCGTTTTTTTGTTGGTTGAGCTAGATATGTGGTGGATATAAAATCCCCAAGTGGTGGTTGTTTCTTCATTGGTAATAAGTGTGTTTTCTCGTTGGGAATGAAATAAGAAAGCACTTCACTTAGTACTACTCAAGAAGAGTATATCTCCACTACAAAGACTTTCACTTAGCTATAATGGATGAAAAAACTATTGACCCATATTGGTGACGAGGTGAAATAGACAATGGTGATTCACTAAGATTAAAAGAGATTGATTGATCTTATAAAGAATCAAGTTCATCATTATCATACAAAAACTATTGAAATCATATATCACTTCATCAAAGATAAATTTGAATAGCGATTTATTAAAATGGATCATGTTGGAATGGATGACCAAGTGGTTCAAATTTTTACCAAGCTATTTGTAGCAAATGTTTTTGAGAAAAATCTGTTCGACCACAGTGATCAGCCAACTCACAGTGGATGAAGAGGTTACAGTTTTTTCCCTATCCCTAGTTGGGTTAACTTTTTTAATCCTTTAGTGGTAGTGGTGTAGGTTAATGGGGGATATAAAACCTAGGGGGAGTGTTTTTTGATCTCAAGAAGTTCAAAAAAATGTCCTTCGGGTTTATTTCCAAATGGGGAGAATGGAGAAATTCAACATTACAAAGGGATATAATTCAAAATTCAACAATTTTATGGTTTACTAGTTTCTTATTTTTGACAAACCATGCAATGTATCTAAGAAACATGAGAATTCAATGTTATGAGGTAATAGTTAGAGCTTAGCTTGGATATCTTTAAGTAAACCAAAACATGAGAACACAATTCATGCTTCCCCTATTGTTTCCTACATTGAGAATTGATCATATTGAATTAGAGTGTTGGATGACTTATTTATCAAATTTCAGGTTTTTATAGAATCTTGTGCTTTATTTAATTTATTTTAAGATTGTCAACAAACACAAAAGGGGTTATTTTTTTTAACCAAGTATTTACAATACATGAAATGGAGACTAGTTTTTATTTGTTATTAATCAACACCTGATTGATCAAGGAGTTTTCAAGAATACTATTTTTACAGTATAAATGATTTCAATGTTAAGGGATGTACTATTTCCCTATGTTTAAAAATTTTTTGGGTCCATCATTTGGAGATTAGAGAAAGGTGTTTTTAGTAAAGGAAGATCTAGGTAGCGTAGAAGGAGAATATGAATGTTTCATGGAGGGTTTTTTTGGGATCATCTCCTCAATATATAGTAAAAGTCATAATTGTTCAAATTATTATTTTTTGAATGGAAGAATATCACATGACAAATGTGTTGTCAAAAATGAATTGCACACAAGATGTGTTTCAAGTTAATCACTTAAAAATATTTAAGGCATGGGATGTGCCAAAGGCTCTTACATGCTAGATACAAATTAAAATTCAGGATTTCATTCACAAGGGTTAGTATGAAAGGAACTTTCAAACAGGGTAATCCTGGTCTATAAATATGTTTCTAACCCCTTTGAAGACATAGAACATTCCCAACAAAGATTAGGTGTCTCTACAGCACAAAATACTTGACCACCAAATAATTATGTGCAATAAATATTATACGCAGAATAGTACTTCAGTTTATATATACCATGTAAATTGCATGATAGTGTTGAGTGGAAGATAAGGATTGAGAGAAATACATATTTCATGGAAATTCCAGAACCTCTACATAATAATAGGTGTTATGTGGAAGTACATAGTTGTGTTACATTCAATTTTTCAATATTTGATATGTTTGATCAGTGAATTCATGTGCATCTATTTAGGGATTCAATAAAATTAAAGTCTCATGCTATTTTGGAGAAAATACTTCAATTACAATCCATTTAATAGACCGTCATGTCGATAAAATGAGTAATGATTCCCCCAAAGTAGTGAGTTGGGGGGATTCAATGGAAGTGTTCCTAGGGACACCAAGTTTTATCCTTAAAATCTTGTAATGGTAGTGTGCCTAGGATAGGGTGATTTTGTTTGAACTTCAGTATTCTTTTACTAGTGAATATTGTTATATTTTGTTACCACCAACACACTATTAATGTATGATCCTTGGACTATCCCTTAGTGGTGAAAAGTTTTAAATCTCTGTGTTTTCTCCTTGGTAGTGAATGTTTTTGTTATGTAGGATTATATCTGACAGTTTTAACTAATTCCTCCCAATGTTGGAACAAGATCTATCACATTATGAATTAAAATTTTACAACTAGATTCCCCCTACCCTCTTAGAGTGTTATAGGGTCCTTCAAGTGGTATCAAATGGTACAGGTTACTAGAATTAAATCTTTCATCAATTATTGTCAAGAAAATTGAGAAAATCTTAGGGGAGTCCCCCTCTTAGATGGAAGAAACTTTCATATTTGGAAAAACTGGATGAGATGTAATCTAAGATCTAATCAAATGGATGTACTTTTTTCCCTACAAATGGGATTTATGAAACTAATTTAATAGGATAATTTGTGACTAAAACTGTGTGGAAAATGCTTGATGTAGATGCTAAAGCACATAATTCCCTTACCATATCTCTATATGGTCAAATTTATCTAAAGGAGATGAGTTCCACTTTAGGAAAGTCAATGTGGGAAATACTAGAAAATATATTTAAAGAATACAACAATGTAAAAGAGTAAAAACAACATGTTTTTCACAACCAGTTAGATGATCTTAAAATGAATCCTTATGAAAATAAAGATACCTTTTTTAATCAAATTACCAAAGTTGTGGAGAAATTTAAGGACTCGGTGAAGAAATCAAAGACATTGAAATTGTGAATAAAATTTTGGTATGTATTTCACCTCTCTATAATCCTTAAGTTTTATCCCTAGATGTATGGGGTCTATCTAAATTCTCATTGGATGATCTTTTGAGAAGTCTACATGCTAATTTAATGAGAGTCAAATCAGATGATGTAACAACTCGAGTTGTCCTGAAAATATAATTTCAGGCCATGAAAAAAATGAGGTTTTTAGAGATAGTGTTAATGAAGATAATGAGGAAAAATAACTTCTTTCTCTATTTTCCAAGAAATTCAAGAGAGTAAAAGGGATATTTAAAGTAAAGCTACTTATTTCCTATTTTCTATGTGGTAGAGTTTTTAATATTTTATCTAATTGCTCAAGGAATTTTGATGATGATTATAGTGATTATAGAAATATATAGAAGCATTGGAAAATTTTTTCCTAAAAAGGGTACTTCAAATCTAGAATGAAATTATAGAGAAAAAATTAGGCTGTAAAGAAAAAAATGGTGAGAATGAATTTTTTGGTGATGAAGAACCATATTTTAAATCTGGAACCCAAGCTTCCATCATGGATTCTACTGAAAAGTTAGAATAATCAAAAGATAAACCTAGAGATAGTCAGTTGATTGATGATACTAATCTAATCATAGAACTAGAGGATTCTCATGGTAATCATGAAAAACAAAGAAACGGAACCAAAAAGTGGATATCATATATTGAAGATTCACCATAATGTGTTGATATGATGAAAGATAAAATTGAGAAACTGGAAGAATTAGTAAAATAAAATTCATCAATTATTGAAGGATTATAAGATGTACTAGAATTTAAGTCCATGATTTAAGACCAGGAAAAGGTCATCAATGACATTACATACAGACTAGAGGAGAAGTCCCAGATAGTTGAGGGTCTTGAAAAAGAAGTTTTTAATCTAATGAGTAAGCATTAAAGAGAATAAAATTCAATGGAAAAAAATAAAATACAGTTTGGAAGATTCTCAGTTTCTGTACTGATAGAGATAAATAAGCATAGTTTTGAAGGGGTAGGAAATGATTTTAATGATTAAATATCCACAAGAATGGGAAAATAATAATTTTGTATTATGATAAAACATAAAAGTCTAGAAATAAGATGATCTAAATTAATGGAAAAAAGAAAGAGGGACATATCACAAAGTCCCCTATAGTCCAAAAAAAGGACACCATCTAATCAAACTAAAATAAGAACTGAAAATTTTCCAAATGCTTCCAAAATTTATTGTCGATCAAATTATTTTCGTAATGAAGAGGAAATGTAGAGGAACAAAAGTAATATGACATTTCATCTTATAAAATCTCATTTTTGTTACTATCTTTTTCATACCATGTCATACTATGAACTATCAAGGAGATATTTGAATTAGTAAGATCCACAAAGTTAAAAATGGGGAATGAAATAATATCTTTCATCTTATAGAAGATACTATTTTATTAATATTTCATTCAATAATATAACCATGTCTATAAATCTATTGATTATAGGTAAAAGAAATGTAGGAATATCAACAACATAACACAACAAACATTCAATACTCACCAAAAAATAGAATTTCACTTGAAAATATGTATTTTCCTATTTAAGTACAATATATGTATAATGAAATAATGAACATGAAAAGAAATTTAAGGAATATCATAATTGTCCACTAAATAAAATATTCAAGGAAGGAAAATAAGAAAATTGAGATATCCAATCTTACAGAAGTCTCACTCAAAGCTAAAAATAATAGTAACACATTTATTCATAATAGTGGATTCTAATCCCATTTATTAGGAAATGAATATTTATTGAAGAATAGAAAGAAAAGGGTTGATGGAATATTGTGGATGGAAATAATGGTGTTGTGAAGATCAAATTCATTGTGAGTACATAATTGGAAGGTGATGAGCTTATGAAAACTGAAGTTCATTATGTTGATGGTTTGCAACACAATATCATGAGTGTATGTTAACAATATTACTCTGGATTTATAGTGGAATTAAATAAAAATGGTTTCACAATAAAAAGAAATATATGTAATTATCTAATAAAAGGAGGTATAAAATATGGAAACTTATATCAGTTTGATGTTAATGAGAACATATGCAACCTAACAGTTGAATAATAAAATTACTTGTGTCATTAGAGGTTAGGTCACATTAATCATGAAGATAGGGAGAATATATCTATGATTAATATCATCATGGATATCCCCACATTGAAGCATGAATGGTAAAATACTTGTGATTCTTTCATATAATTAACTTTGATCTCTATTTCAAATCAGCCAAAGAAGAAAAGGTCATCAAATCATCTTGATCTCATCAACACCGTTGTATGTGGTCCGATAAATGTGGTCTGAACATATAGAGAGAGGTATTGCATTATTTTTATTTATTATTATAGACGAATGTATTGTGTAAGGATTATACATAGGAAACATAATGTTCTTTATTTCATGAAATGTTTTCATTGAATAGATGAGAATGAAACTAGTCGTATTATCAATGATCTACACTCTAATAATAGAGGTGAATACAAATCCATGGAGCTTGAAAATTAAAATGCCCCAACCTTAAACATTACATAATCATGATTTAATAGATTTATTCACATTGAATATATTTCTAGGTTTAAATTTTTATAGAATTAGTCTATAATTATTACATTACATATCAAATATTACAAAGTAGACACTTCCACACTATCCAATTTTTTTCACAAAAATAAACCTCCTTAAAAACTAGAATTCTTTTCTTAATAAAATTCTTATTCAATTATTACTTTTTCTTAACATTCCTTATACCCTTTGAAAAAAAAAATCAAATACATTGGAAGAGCATAAAAATCATAGTATGGGATAGAAAATAAGGAAAGAAAACATTAGTCTATGAACACATACAAATCAATGAAATCATACTTTTTACTCATAAAATAGAATCTATTTAACATAACTCGTGAAATCATATGATTTGTTAATAACATATAGAAATAATAAATCATGAAGGTATGTTGTGGATTTCATAACATACATACATTATAACCTTCACAGCCACATAGGGAGTGACCATCATGGTTACCTTTAGAATACCCATCAAAGTATATTCCTTAAATCTCTTAGTATAAACCTTAATGTTTACCACCATCATGTTACCCAACGCATTGGATATCTATCACAGGAACACTCTCCCTCGATTTATCACAGAACCACCCATATACATAAGAAATTCTCCAGAACCATAACATAATCATAACACATAAAACATTCATAAAGGAAAAATAGCATTTCCACCATATAATCATAATATATAATTTTAAGATATTGATATAATCAATTTATTTAAAACATTTAAAAAGATTATTTTTGTGTCAAATTTACCCATACCACTTTGAAACTTTTAAAGTAATTAAAATTTTAAAACATTCATATATATATAGATAATCCACAAAACCATTTGGAAAACATTGACATCAAGGATTAATATTTATATTAATAATTCATTAAAATACCTAAAACAATGTTTTATTTAAAATGTCACGTAACACTTGACAAACAATTGATTGAAAATAATTTAAGAATTAAATTAAATGAAACATTAAATATCATGAGAATATGTAAATTCATGAAATTAAATTTCAAACAGATTGTATATACACATTATAGGATAATAAAGGTGTGCAATATCACGATATTCCTCAATGAAAATATATTTTGATGTAGTCCCTTACAAAGATCATGTCCTTATATTAAAGATAAATCAATGACAAAATTATGTGTGATGAATATAAATTCATCCAATATAATTTTATATTTATTTTAAAACAATCAGATTTTATTCATCCATATTCATGGAAAAACAAAACCGATGGCATGGATATTTTACTCAATGAAATGAGATTGAGTTAAGATTTCCCTTACTAAGAAAATTTTGTTAATAAAATAGATTGATTAATTTTATTCAATATAAATACACATAAATAAATTATAAATAAATTATAGTATCATAGAAGTTATTTCTCACATAATCACAGCCAAACATAATCAATAAGTAGAAGATTAACCCAAAGACTAGAAATTGGGTTAAGAAGTACCCTTATAATGTTTATATAAATGATGTCACAATTTATAAATGGGGTTATTATGTGTTAAAATAGTATATCCACACAAAGTGAAGATAAAATTACAACATAAATAAATAAACATTGTTTCCACACATAATCATGTCATAATATGATCAATGAAGTGTGCATAAGACCCAATGAGTGGAAATTTAGTCAGGAAATTCCCTTACAAAGATAATTTTGTTAATAAAATTGATAGATTATGTGTATTTACGATAAATCCACACCAATAAGTATAAATACTAGATAATATACAAAAATTCATTTCTCACTTAATCATATAACAACATAATCAAGAAGTAGAAGATAAACCCAAAGAATGAAAATTGGCTTAAGAAGTTCCCTTACCTTGAATATGATGTGTCCCTTTCATTCTATAATTTCCTCAATAATAAAATTTGGTTATTTTATACATGATTTATAACCTTTTTAAATTTTATTATTCATTTTTTATCACATATTTCTATGTTATAGAAATTAGTTAATTATGTTATTTCAGATCGGATGTTTTGTCGATGTTCGGTACTAAAGTAAGAAATGAACTTGTTTTTACGAATATATTTCATGTGGTAAAAAGTAAATTATATCCATATTATTAATGATTTAAATTTCATATATATTCCTTATATATTTATTTTATAATATTACATAAAATTTGGGGGTGAGAAATGAAATGCACCGCTCCTGGAGACGGTAGGCCGTATGTACACTTGAACGATACAATCATTTCATTGTCATATTAAAAAAATGAAAACTAAATAATAAAAAAGAATAGTATAATTCCAGTATAATATCTCTGTTATATATGTTACATATATTAATTTACTCAATCCTTTATACGTTCCATGTATGGCATGAATGTGTCATATAACTTTGACGGGGAGGTGGTCCAAACATTGTTGAATGAAATTATCATATTAACATATTAATGAAAACATAAAGATATTTCTTAAATAAAAATTAAAGAATAATAGAGAAAATCTAAATATAATATAAATCATATATAAATTTAGTTCCATCATAATGGACACTATGTTATGTGGTATAGGAAATTGAACAATTATCAATTCGTGAGGTAGCAGTTCTCCAAACACAAAAACAGTATGTTCGTATCCATTAGATGGTGGTGTGTGTAAGTGTAGTTTTAATCCTTATCATAAAAACATCCTAGTATATTTAGGATAATTTTTTTGTTATTTATTCTTTTAATAAGAAGATAATAGGTAGTGAATAGTGAAAATAATATAATGAAACAAGATCGAAGATGTTATCACTAAATTGTGTAACTTCTTTTGATTTGAGCCAAAAGGATTTCTTATATTTCCTTATGCCCAAGGTAAGGCTTCTAGAAGTAAGGGAGTTATTTTTAGAGATTATTTGAGCATATGTTGGATGGGACAAGGGGATAAATAGGTATTATTAATTGGGTAAAGGTGGTGGACCTTTATAAGAGGGCGGCACTTTTGGAAAGTTTTAAAAAATTATTTTATTATAAATTAATTTTTGGTTTCTAATGGTTAAAAATTAATTTATTTCAAATAAAAGATGATTTTGGGGTTTATCCCCATAAAATGACTATAATTAGGCAATTTTGAATATTTTTTAACCCTTATATTTTTTGTTTCATGATGATTTTACCCTTTGTAATCTTACCAAGATATTTTATTATTTACACATTGTGTGTTAATTTAATTACTATAACACGTCAAATGACACACAAAAGTTAAATTTATTAAATATTTGGATTTATCATAACCATTTAGAATAATAATATATTTTTAGTAATTTTATAACATTGAATAAACTATTTTATATTATATATTATGAATTAATTCAATTTTTACACTATTCATACTTCGATTTTTCAAATATTCATAACAACTTGATTATATTGAAAAAAACATTAACTCAATTATAAAATTTCATACTCATCGTTAAAATTCATTGATGGTTTAAATTTTTTCATATAATATTTATTTTAATATTTATAATATCATTATTTAGATATTTCTCTCAATAAAATAATTATTATATCAATGTTGTGTCAACATCTATGGTAATTATTTAATTTTTAAAAATTTAAAATAAATTCATATTATGTGGATAATTTAATGATATTTATGGAGGATATTTATTTTTTATGTTTCATCACTTTTATATCTATATTATAATTATTATAATTATAATAGATAAGAGAGTGGCGTGTTGTCATTTTCCTTCGTTCTAATAATAATTTCATCACTTTCACAGGATAAAAGCCCATTAAATGAATCAATTATGAAAATTATGTGATATGGGATGACCTTTATTCATCAAATAATATTTTTTTAGGTCTTAGATTAATTTTATTATCCTTATCATATAGTTTGTTACCCAAATTTACTCAATTTATTTTTAACGGTGGTAAATAAAATTAACCCAAGTTAATATTAATAATATCCAAAATTAAAAGTTACCTATTTATAAAATATAGAACTTATGATTTCAAATATGGAATCAATTTTTCCAAATTAAAAACAATAAATTTTCAGAAATTAATTTAAAATTATTTCTCATTGTCAAAACTACAAAGCATGTTTTTAAGATGTAAAATATATAAAAATATTTACATGTGTTTATATACAAATTTAATGTAAACATAATTTAAATGATAATAACTATATTAAATGATAAAAACATAATCCAATTACACTTTAAAACCAATTAAAAAGATAATATAATGATATATATAAATTATACAAATAATATTTTTGAATTAAAATGCAGTATTTTCACTATTCATTAAAATATGAATTTCAACAGAAAAATACCAAAATTTCAACCAATGTAAATTTTGATGTTCCTATTATAAATAAGAAGTTTATTTTTTCAAATGGAACATATAAAAGTGACAAAAAATATTTTTTAAAAGGGTTTTCCAGCAAAATGTGGAAAATTGGACTTTTAAAAATATTAGTGTATTTTATGCTTAAAATTAGATTCATTCTCATTTTATGACTATAACATTCATTAGATAAATGTAAAAACATTTAAAAAATATGTAAAATCGTAAAACAGATAATTTTTTTCATTCTCTGCAATACAATTTCTATGATTTAACTACAATTTAAAATAACAATAATATTACTGTTTTATTTTTCAGTATAAATAATCCTTTTGTTCAACGTAGGATTTTAGAGAAACCTATTGTTCTATGTCAGGTATGCAATCGGAAAAAGGTTCATATTTAATATAAAATTAATATCTTATTAATAAATATTAATTGATATGAAAATGTATTACTCTATAAATACCTAGGTCGTTACAGCATTCCCCCTTTTGGAAATTGCATCCCCACAATTTTAAAATTACGCACAGAAACTTCATTGAAAATCCCATATCATAAAAATAGTCAATAAAACTATCCCTTTATTATAAATAAAGAGAAGTAAAAAAGGTCACCTGAGATAACACATAATAGGATTCCATTTGGAAAACATATATATGTATAAAAAACTGACCAACTTGTTTTGATTGAGAGTGACATAAAACAATATCAGGAGAAAGGTAACAATATGAAAACCAAAAACATAAGATGGGTTAAATAGAATTTGATTCCTTAGTAGGAAAAGTAAATGGAAAATTATTTTGTTTTATGTTCCTTTTCATAAATTTGAGGAATCTATTTATGATCTTGACTAAGAACGTAAAGGAACATAATTATGTGTCCAATAGAGTTTCATCCTTTAATAAATACCTACCACAAACTCATATTTTCTCTAAATGATGAGTATTCAAGATGACTTGGTCACATCTAAAGTTCTGGAATCAACGTCTAGAGAATTACACAATCCACAAAAGATAAACCATATATATCTCTTTTCGTTAGACATTAATCAAAACCAAAATGGTTAGTATAAAATAAGATAATACCTTGAAAATAATAATCCTTTAAGAAAATAAATACTACTCTTAGTCTCTAAAATTCAACAAACAATGCCCAAAGATCAACAATGACCATTCAATATACAAATTTTTTAAAAATTATTCAAAATAATCAAAACTAATATTGAAACCCAAAATTCAGAGTGTTTTGATCACATATTCTTCCACAATAAATCTTAACATTTATCTCCAAATTCCATTAAATAATTTAAAGTCTTGTACTTATATGCAATTAACCTTTTCAAGTATTATCCACGATAGGTTAAACATTTCCATAAATAACCAAAATCTCCATTTTACATAATAAAAATATAGATTCTTCCCAAATAAAATTTAAAAATTACTCCTCAAATAAAATCCCATTGTATTCTATTTTCATTAGGCTTATATGGTTCCCAAAATATCAAATGTCTTCCAAAATAACATTTATAACTTAATCACCTAATAATTTTCATGTACTAAGGATATCAATTTTATAAAACATATGCTACGAATATAAACTTATTCTTAAACCATAAAATCATCCAATTAAAAAAATAACGCATACTAACTATGTAATTTACATAGGCCAGTGGTAGGTGATAAAAATCAGCCACACTTCAGTTGTGGGTTTGATTCCCACAGCTTTGTCCAACGCAACGGGTTATCAAACGATTAGCGTGTTATCATTTTTCAAAAACTATATAATTTTATAACATTTCCAAAAATGAGATAAAATCCCAAAAAATAACCACAACATATCATAACCTCAATGTTAAGCTCATACCTCATATTTTTCATCCCAAAAATTAATAACCCATAATTTTGTTAAAGGTGAACGCCTCTAAAAATACCATTAGTCACTTTAATATTTAGGATCATAAAGCCTAAAAGGGGCTTTCTAAGACATTGAAATTATGATCTACCTTAAAGTTATAAACCCATGATGACATCCCTAACCCTTAAGAAAACATCTTAATCTCAAAATTTGTCTAAATAATCCTCTGAAACCAACTATAAGGCCCCAACCTTAAACATTACATAATCATGCGTTGTGTAAAAAATTCACATTAGGGATATTTTTAGGTTTAGTTTTTTAGATAATTAGGACATAAATATTACATTACATCTCAAATATTACAAGGTATACCCTTCTACTCTATCCAATGTTTTCAAAATAGTAAAACTCCTTAAAAACTAGAATTATTGTCTTGATACAATTCCTCCTGAATTATTCCTTTATCTTAACCTTCCTTATACCCTGTGAAAAAAAATTTAAAAAACATGGGATGGGCATAAAAAATAATTAATGGATAAAAAATAATGAATGAAAACAAAATTCCATTTATAGATACTAATCAATGAATTCATAATTTTTACTCATAAAAATATGTTCTTTAACATACCTCATGAAATAATAAGATTTTTGAATAACTCATAGAAATAATAAATCATAAAGGTAGAATGTGACATCCATAACATACTTACATTATAGAATTCACATATACCTAATTTGTAACCTTCATGGTTATGTTTGGAATACCCATCGTAGTATATTCCTTATATCTTTTAGGAAAAACCTTAAAATTTACCTCTTTCATGTAACCCAATGCATCAGAGAGCTATCACGAGATCACCTACACTCTGTTTATCACGGAACCAACCATATACATAATCAATTACCAAGAACCATAACATAATCATAACACATAAAACAATAATAAAATAAAAAAACATTTCTACCCTACAATCACAATATATCATTTCAAGATATTTATGAAATCAATTAATTTAAAACATTCAAAAAGAAGATTGTTAATTAATGTGTCCCACACCACATTCAATATTTTAAAGGAATGAACATTTTTAAAAATTCATGTCTATATAAATAAACCCATAAAACCATTTTTTAAACATGGGTATTAATGATATAGATTTACAGTAATAATTCACTACAACATATAAAATGATGTTTTAGTTACAGAGTCATTTAAAAGTTTAGAAATACTATAATAAAAATAATTTAACAATATAATAAAATGAAACATTAAATATATTTATAATATATAAATTCATGATATAAAATTCCAAAATGGTTGCATATAATCCTTATAGGATAGTAAGGGTGGACAATATCAAGATATGTCTCAATGAAAGGAGATTTACAAAGATCATATCCATATATTACGGATAAATCAATGGAATAATTATTTGTGAAAAATATAAATACACACAATATAATTGGATATTTAGTGTACAATAATCAGAGGTCATTTACACATATTCTTGGAAAAACAAAACCAATGACGTGGATATTTAACACAATGAAATGAGATTGAGTTAATATTTCCCTTCCAATTAAACATTTGTTAATAAAACTGATAAATTATGTGTATTCACTATAAATACACATATATCAAGTTTAGACACAATATAAGATACAAAAATTTATTTCACACATAACAATAGCATGACATAATCCAGAAGAATAAGATTAACCCAGAGAATAGAAATTGGGTTATGTAGTTCCCTTAAAATGTTCGTATAAATGAAATAAGAATTTATCAATGGGGTGATTATATATTTCAATGGAATATCCAAAAAATGGTAAGTGTAAATTACAACATAAATAAATGAATAGTTATTCCACACATAATCATAGAATAATATCATCAATGAAGTATATGGAAAACCCAATGAGTGGAAATTGGGTTTTAAAATTTCCTTACAAATATCATTTTGTTAATTACTTATATTTATTATGTATATTCAATATAAATAAACATAAAGAATTTATAAATACTAGATAATATATAAAAAATAATTTCTCACATAATCATAGAACTACAAAATCAAGAAGTATAAGATCAACCCAAAGAAAGGAAATTGAGTTAAGAAGTACCCTTACCTTGAATCTAATGTCTCCCGTTCGTTGTTTGATTTTCTGAAAAATAAAATTTGGTTTATTTATACTTTATTTATAACCTTTTTAAGTTTATTATTCTGTTTATATATCTAATTACCATGTTATATCAATTAGTTAATTATTTTAGTTCAAATCAGACATTTTGTTGATGTTTGGTACTTGAGTAAAAAATAAACTTGTTTTGATGAAAACTATCCATGTTGTCATAATTCCATTATATCCAGAATATGATTCAGGATTTAAATATCATATATATCCAGAATATGTTTATTTTATAATATTACCTAACAGTTGTAGATAATAAACTACATGCACCATTCATGGAGATGGCAGGTCGTATGTACGCATGAACGCTACTTTCATTTCATTTTCATATTAAAGGAATGAAAAATAAATGATAAATATGAATATTATAATTAAATTACAATATATATGTTATATATATTACATAATATCATTTATTCCATCCTTTATACACTCCATTTATGTCATGAATCAGTCATATCACTTTGATAGTGAGGTAATTCACGCTTCCTCAAATGAAATTATTATTTTTATACATTATGGAAAACATATAAGTATGTTTTAAATAAAAATTATAGAAGAATAGAGAAAAATATATATTATATATATCATATATAATTATAGTTCCATCATAATGGATACCATGAGAGGTGGTGGGAGAACACTGAACCATCGTCGTTTTGTGAGGCAGTAGTTCGTCGTACACAGAAATAGTATGTTCATATCCATTAGTTGGATGTGTATATAAGTTTAGTTATAATAAATATCATAAAAACATCCATTTATATTTATGAAACTTTTTTTTATTTAATCATAGAATAAAAATATCACAGATAGTGAATAAAGAAAATAAAATAAATGAACTTGAGAGAAGACGTTACCTCAAAATCGGGTAACAACTTTTGATTTGATCCAAAAGGCTTTGTTAAATTTCCTTCGAACCAAGTTAAGGCTTGTATAAGTACGGTAAAGATATTTTGATCGTATTTGGGCTGAAATTGGATTACCCAAGGGTATTGATAGGTTTTAGTAAGTGGGTCGAGGTGGTGTCCTTTTATAAGAGGGAGAAGAGGCACTTTCGGAATGTCTTAAAGTATTATTTTATTATAAATTAATTTTTCGGTTTCTAATTGTTCCAAACCCATTTAGTTAAAATATAATAGGATTTTGGGTAGTATACCCATCATCCAATTGTAATTAGACATGTATTGAATATTTTTAATCCTTATATTTTTTGTTTAACCTTTATTTTACCCTTCTTAATCGTACCAAGATATTTTATTATTTACACTTTGTGGGTTAGTTTAATTACATTAAAATGTCAAAAGAACCACAAGAGTAAAATTTATGAAATCTTTGGACTTATCATAACCATTGGTATTAGTCATGGTTATTCAAGAATTTCAGAAAATTTAATAAACTATTTTATATTTTATGTTATGAATTATGTCAATTTTGACAACAGTCATACTTGAAATTTTTAAAAATATAATAAAAACATGATTACATAGAAAAAAATTAATTCAATCATAAAATTTCATAGTAAAAGATAAAATTCATGCATGATATAAATTATGTCATATACTATTTATTTTAACATTTATAATATCATTCATTTGATATTTCACTTAAAAAATAATTTATATATCATTGTTGGGTCAATATATATGGTAATTATTTAATCTCGTAAAATTAAAAAATAAATTTCCATAATGTATATAATTTCATTATCTTGCAAGAGACTATTTATGATTTATGTTTCATCAATTTTATCTCTACATTAAAATTATTATACTTATAAGAGATAATAGAGTGATATGTTGTCACTTTCTTTTGTTTTAATTATAATTCCATCACTTTCATGAAACAAAGTCTACTAAAAAATTCCATTACGACCCTTAGGTGATATGGGTATACTTCAATTAATCCAATATGATTTTTTCAGTTTTTAGGAAAATTTTATTATCATTATCATATTATTTGTGACCCTAATTTATATGATTTACCTTTAACTTGGTAAATAAAAATTACCAAAGTTATGATTCATAATGTCCAAAAATAAAAGATACCTGTTTACACAATTAGAAACATTTTTTTAAAAATATTTAATAAGTTTTTCCAAATTCAAAACACATAAATTTTAGAAATTAATGTAAAATTAATTCTCGTTGTCAAAACCAAGAATGCATGTTTTTAAGAAGTGAAAAAAAATCGAAAGATTGACGTGTGTTTATGTCCAAATTAAATGTGAAATTACTTAAAATGATAATAATTGGACAAAATGATAAAAAAATAATTGAACTAAATGATAAAAAAATATTCCAATAACACCTCAAAATAATTAAAAAGATAATATAATTATATAATTAAGTTAGAAAAAAAGGTTTTTTGAATTAAAATGTAGTATTTTTCACTATTCATTAAAATATAAATTTTATCAGAAGGATGCCAAAATTTCAACAAATGTAAAATTTTATGTCTTTATTCTAAATGAAGAACTTATTTTGTCTAATAGATCATATAAAACTGAAAAATAAATATTTTTAAAAAGGGTTCTATGTCAAAAGGTGGTATACCGACCTTTCAAAAATATTAGAGTATTTTATGCCTATAATTAGATTCACTCTCATTTTAAGCCTTGAAAAATCATTGGATAAATGTAAAAACATTTAAAAAAATACATAAAATCATAATCTGGTTAATTTTATTCATTCTAGTAAATGAAACACCTAATATTTAACTACTATTTAAAATAATCAGAATATTATTGTATTATTTTTTTGTATAACTCAATGTTTTGGTTAACGTAAGATTTCAAAGAAACCCATTGTTGTGTGTCAGGTACACTATCAGAAAAAGTGTTATATTTAACATAAAATTAATATCTTATTTATAAATATTAATTTATATAAAAATATATTAATCTATAAATATCAAGGTCCTTACAAAAATTACCTAGAGAAACATGGAATAAGGCATGAGGTTATTGTTGTGAGAACTCCAAAGAAAAATGGATTTTTTGAGCATAGAAATCGATAAGGGAACAATATGAAAATAACAATGATGATTGAGAGTCATATATCTCATAATTATTGTAAATCTGTTGTTAAAGATGATTTTTATAGTTAAAATAGAAGGGAGATTTATATTGGAGAAACTGATACACCATATGTGTTTTGGCATGAAAGGAATCTATCATAGAAGTATTTTTGTGTTTTTAAAACTAAATGTTTCATCCAAAACAATGACAAAAATCAAGGTAAGTATGTTGATGTTTCATATGACAGAATATTCCATGAATTTTCAATAAATATTTAGGTCTAAAATTTGTTTAGTAATCATCTTGGAAGAATTGTGGAATGAAGTGACGTAAATATCATTGAAAATAAAACAAAAAATGCCTTGAGGAGTTCTTATACTGATATTATAGAATATGATTAATAATGTTGACATGGAACTAATGAAAATATATATGTAGAGGAAGGAGTGAAATAGAATCATCGGTCACAAAATAAAGATGATTCAGAAAAAATAATCAAAAGATGAAACCATGGTTGAAAGAACTTCTTCTAAACCTTAAAATAGTAATTGAAGAGAAGACATTGATCGATCCAACATCATTGCGGATTGGACCACACCCACACAGACAAGGATAATGAGTAATGATGAATAGTATTTATTCTTATCAATTTTTGAACTAACATCATTTTAAGAAGCTGCAAAGGATGAAACATCGGTTAATGCCATGAATAAAGAGTAGATCGTTTTGACAAGAATCTGACATGGGATAATTTTAAGAGACACAAAAATTAAAATGTGATATTAATGAAGTGTATTTTTTAGAATAAATTTGATTAGCATGGAAATGTGATCAAATATAAGGTGTGAATGGTGTGTAAAGGATATTCACATATTGAAGGCATTGATGTTTAATAAACAATTTCTAGGGTTTCTAGAATGGATTCAATCAGGATATTTCATTCCATGGATATTCAAAGAGGGTACAAAGTGTATCAAATGGTTTTCAAAACATATTTCATAAAAGGTTTTCGTTAAGATCAATTCTACATAAAACAACCAGTTGGTTTTTTCTTGATAATGGTGAAGTGTTGTTTTTTAGATTTAATAAGGCAATTTATGGTTCGAAGTAGGAACCACAAGTCTGATATTCATGAGTGTATTCTAATGTAATGAAGCTCAAATTTAAAAGAGGAGTGGACCAAAATCTATATGTGAAGAATTATCTAATTATTAGTTCATGGTACTAGTATATGTAGATGATATTATATTTAGGGGAAGCAAGTAGGGATTAGTGGAATAATTTTCTAATCAGAAGAAATCAAAATTTGAAATGACTATGATTGGCGAACTCGTATACTTCATGATGATGCATGTGATTTAAATAAAAGACATTAGTTATACCTCTTAGGAAGAATATTCAAATGATATTCTAAATATATTCAATATTCATGACTCTAAACTCTTTTTGACTCTAATTGTGGTTGGGAAAAAACTATTAAAGCATGATGATGGTACATCTTTGGATCCCATGCTATATAATAAAATTAATGGAAAATTATGGTACTTTACTATGACAACTCAAGATATTTTCTTTGCATAATTTATAGTGGTAATCATTTATCTTAATCCGAAAGAATATAATTTAAATGCAGTAAAATGAATCATGAGGTACATTCAAGGAAATTAAAATTATGTCTTATAGGTTGATGTAGGGAGAGATAATGAACTATCATAATTTTTATGCTAAATAGTATGGATATGTGGTGGATATAAAGTTCATAGGTGGGTTTGATTTATTCATTGGAAATAAGTGTGTAGGTTGGTTGAGAAATAATAAATAAATCAATTCCCTTATTATAGCTAAAGCAGAGTATATCTCTTCTAAAAAGGATTTCACTTAGATATTGTTTATGAAACAATAACTGACTGCTATTGGTGATGATGTAAAATATCCAATGGTGATTCAAAAATATTACAAGATTGTGATCGACCATATGAATATCCATGTTCAACATTATCATATGAAACATATTGAAATCAAGTATAACTTCATCAAAGAAAATGTTGAACGATGCGTGATTAAAATAGATCATGTTGGAATAGATGACAATGCAGTTATCTTTCTGACTAATCCATTGGTATATCATGTGCTTAATAAACGTTTGTTGAACCATGTTGTTCAACCATATCCATGTTTATGAGGATTTTATGTTTGTTCCCCTTTCCCTAGTTGTGTTAACTGTTGTAATCCTTCTGTGGAAGTGATGCAGGTTTATAGTGGGGATACAATACATGGGGTGTCTTTTGAGCACTATAAATTCAAAAATATGTCCTTTGGGTTTATTTAAAAAGGGGTATAATGGGAAAATTCAACATTAAAAAGAGGGTATAATGAAAAATTCAATTATTTTATGGTTTTCTGGTTTCTAGTTTTTAAATAACCATGCAATGCTTCTATAAAACGATTAGAATTCAGTGTAATGAGGAAACCGTTAGAGCTTAACTTGGACATATTAATGCATTACAAGATAGTATAAACCAATTAATTCATCCCCTACTTATTTTTACATTGATATTTTCTCATGTATAATTAGAGTGTTGGATGACTTGTTTCTTGCTTTTTAGGTTTTGATAGAATCTATTTCTTTGTTGAATATATTTGTAGATTAACAACAAACTCAAAGGGGGATATTGTTGGAACCAAGGAATTACATTGTTAAAAATGGATACTGTTTTGTATTTGTTTTCAATACACATTGGGTATTTCATGGATTTTGGAAGACACATTTATTTATAGTACGGATGATTTCAGTGTTTAAGGTAGTGTTGTTTCCCTGTGTTTTCCAAAAATTTCGGTCCAATATTTGGAGAATGGAGAAAGGTGTTTTTAGGAGAAAAAAAATGTGTGCATGGTTGAAGGAGAATCTAAATGTTGCATTCAAGGTGTGTTTCAGTATCTTCTCATCAAAATATTGAAATGGAATTAATTTCGTGTGATATTAGTTTTTGCGCAAAAGAATCTATCATGCCAAATGTGACGCCCAAAATGAGTTGCGTTCAGGAGGTGTTTTGAGTTAATCACATAAAATTATTTTAAAGGCATGGGATGCATGAAAGGATATTACATGCCTGATATATTGTAAAATTAAAGCTTAGATGCATGAGGGTTAGCGCGTAAGGAACTTGTGCACATTGTCATCTAGGTTGATAAATCTGTGGATACCCCCTTCAAAGACAAAGAACTTCTCCAACAAATATTAGGTTTCTCTACCGTCTGAAATACATACATGCGGAAGGTATACGTGTAGTAAATCTAACATGAAAAAAGGACCTTGAGTCTATCTTGACCAAGTGAATTGCTTGGTGGTGTTGCGATTATGATAAGGGTTGATAAAAATATATCTTGTGCAATAAACCCCAAACTTTAACCTAAGAACATGTGTTACACACAAGTTTAGAGTTTAGCTACATTCAATTTTTTAATATATGGTTCGTTTGGTTAGTGTGTTCTAGTGAATCCATTCATGGAATCAATACAAGTATAGTCTCATTCTAGATAGTTGTAATGACTTAAATACAAATATATTGAAGAGAGCTCCAAGTCAATAAACTATGTAAGGCTTCTACTAGAGTAATGAGCTATGGGTAGTCAATGGAAGTGTTCTAAGGGACATGGTGTGATATTACAAAAATCATGTAATTTAATTTTTCCTAGCATAGAGTTACTATTTATGAACTTTTGTATTCCACAATTAGTGAAAATTACTGGATTTTGGTATGACTATCACACTATCAGTGTATATTCCAGGGACTATCCACAAGTGGTGAACTAAGTTATATCATTTTTTGCTTCTTTGATTGTGATTGTTTGTGTTCTGAAGGTTTCCAACATATATGTTTAACTAGATTCTACCATCATAGGAATAAGATCTATCACTTTATGAAAAAAAATATTACACCATGATTCCCACTCCCCTCTCATGGTGTTTCGGGGTCCTTCATTATCCCCATAAAACTAGTCAAAAAAATACTATATCCTAGGGCGAGGATAGTGGATCAATATTGTCACCTGATTCAACTATCAGTAATATATATATAATCTTATACTCACATAATCCCCCTTCACAAATGTCACTATATAATCCCATGAAAAGACATATTTTTAGTAAAAAATAATTGTAATAAAATGTTGATATTAATTCTTAATTCCTACATCTCTACTGGATCCATGGAACAAACTTCTATAGTGAAAGGAGAAACATCTTGATACAGTTCAATCCCAAACTCAATCTCTCTCATAGATGGTAAAATCAAACACCTCTAGGAGCACATCAATGTAATCTCTCAAAACTTATCGAAAATTTTCATTTCAACAAAAATTGTATAAATCCTTAAGTACACCAACTGTGATATAATACTTTTAATCATAGTACATCCCTTCTCAAAATAAAAATCACATTACCTAACAAACAAAACATGACTACCTTCCCAATAAGAGAAAATTATCAAACACTGATAATCATCAGTATAATCATGAAAAAAATAAAAAAAATTGTCCCTAGGATAACATCATTAATTTCTATACCAAAAAATATTATGTTCCTAGATGATTGATCTCACCCATAACTAATTAAAAAATACAAACCTTACCTAACTCCATCAAACCACCAACATTATTAATAAACTAAAATAGCCTATAAAGCTTCACTATTGTAATATTTAGCCCCTAAACTGATGATGTGGTGATAAAAGAATATGAAGCACCATTTTCAATCAAAAATAGAAAATAAAATATTAATAAAAAATAACACCATTAAATAATATTGATCCCTATAATTTTTAAAATTCCATGAATAGTAGTTTCCCTATACTATATCCTCATCCCCATTATCCAATTTTTCTATCTCTATATCCTCTTTGATCACAACTTTGTTGAGCTCGTCCATGATTTCATATTTTAGCATCGACCTATACTGGTGGTCCTATTTTTCGTTTATATAATATCTTTGTAAAAGACCTTAGAATAAATTTCCACAACTCCATCTAGATATTGGCCCATAAATATCTCTCATAATAATGATCAAAAAATTTCTCTTCCATCCTAAAATTTTGATAATATTTCATTAACTCGATAAACCACACATTAAACTCCTGAAAAACAAAATAATTTCCATACTCTATCACTAATTTCTTCAACTATATCATGAACATAATATTATCTGATAAGAACTATTTCCATAAAAACTAAAAATAATAATTACATTTGATCATAACCACATCATGATATCTATAGAAATGAATCGATAACTAACATGTTGATTCACACAAATAACTCATCCCAAATGAACACCATTCTCATAACCTATCAAAACAATCTAAATATATATATCATACTCCACTTTACAATTAGTTTTTTCAGGACTAGAAATAAAACACTCATACATTAGAAATTTCTCTTCTAGAACTCGCTCAAGGATATATTATAAGACTATGAAGCTTCGATTCCACTCTTTTCCACACAGCCTCGAGTTCATATTGCACCTCCTCTTGCAAAACATAACATTGGTATTGAACAAGTAAAATAAATATAACTATAAAAACAATCCCTTACACAAGGATATAAATATAAGGAATTTTTACTCACATCATCATACCAGCAACATGTATGACCACATCTCAAATTATTCACCCATGAATGGAAAATTACACCAAGCATAGTGCATAAGAAGTCATTATGACTTAATACTACATGATGTGTAGAGACCCGAAGCCTGACATACATGGACATTACATTACTTTTGCGGAATACATAGTACATAACAAAAACACACACACAAGGATCGTAATAGTTTAGTGTCTTTGGAAACTCGGAATGTAATCTTCAAATCGTGGTGAAAGATCTTCTATATCTCCCATAAAGATCATCCCCTTTTTTACCTAAAACCTTTCATTATATCCTGGGGAAAAGAAAACATAAAAGGGTGAGTTCAAATGCTCAGTAAGGGTAAACAAAAGAAATATCAATCACATCATATACACAAGAACATAACTTTTGGAAATCTTAACCTGCAAAAGAGATCAAAATTTCATAACATGGGATAAATCATGGTAGTGAAATATAATCACAATAATCATAACTTAAAACATGAAACTTTGTGGCATTCACCCATAATCATAGAGAATAATTTCTTGTTAGTCAAGACTCATTGCCAAGACTATCTTAGTGGACAAAGTCCCTTTCTGAATCGAGTAACCCTCGTTTCAGTCCTGTTTCACTGAACCGGTATAACCTACCGTTGCAGCCCTGTCTATCTCATGAGATATAAAATCTTTACCCAATGCATTGGAGGGAGATATAGGTCCCACCCATCTCATAGTGATACCATTCTTATGTGTGCCACAAAATCATAAATCATACATCATTGCATAACCCATGTAATAAAACTGGGATTCTTAAACAACATGGCATCATAAAACCATTCATATAAGATAAAGGAATTCATAAACATAATTCCATCACAACATAGTCAAATCAATGTAAAAATATGGATAGAAACAGAACCCTTTATTATATTAGATGGAAAATAATTTTGATAAAACACTTGAATTGAATTCTTGAGGAAAATATCATTTCTTCTTCAAAATCAATTTCTGTTCACAAAACATCATGCAATTTTAAAAGAAAGAGATTTTATTGAAAATAGTCATGAAATATTTTGGGGAAAGTTTCATGAAAATAAGTCTTTATAAAACCGTAAAAATCCGTTCGTGCCGTATAAGTTAAAAAAACATTCTTCTGGTACTTTTGTCGGAAAGTCAAAAAGTACCTCGTATGAAAAAAAACGAAAAAAGATTCCTTTCATATCCTTTACTAAAAACTCACCGAAGGGTAAAATTGTATTTAAAAAATTGTAGGTGGATGGAAATAATATTACATATTGAGGAAACATGGATGTGGATGATAAAATACACCCCAGTAAATACTTACGAATAAACAATCTCGGATAAAAATGAGATTGTGATATTTCCCTTACCTTAGGTCCGATTTTCTTCGTAAGTGTCCGAACCTCCTGTATAATGATTTAAATAATGTCATTTACTTATTACAGAATCATATTCATTGTTATGATATATATGGTTCACTTATGACTTTATATTACCCGTTCTTTTGTAAATTCCATGTTAAAGAGCGTTTTGGGTAAAATTCTTTCATTTGTCGTCCGTGTTTTGACTTGTAATTATTCATATGATTACATAGATCATGATTACTTAATTCGAGAACATAAAACATGATTTATATATATATATTCAGGATATAAATATATATAATAAATCATTAAATGGAAAGAAATACACCGTTCGTGGAGACAGTAGTCCGTACGTACGCATGAACGCTGTTTTTGTTTCCTTATTGAATTGAATGGAATTAAGTAGATGACATACATATAAATAATTACAGTATCATTATAAGGTCATATATTTAATTAGTACTTATTATATATACTTTATAATCATTCATGAATGGTTAATCATTGAGAATGAATCTCATCACGTCATGGAGACGGTATTCTGTACGTACGCACGCGCGGTGATTTCCTTTTTCCGTAGGATGGATAGAAGGTTAATTAGAGTTGTTTCATATTTATAATAACATATAAGTATGTACGTAATACTGATGTTATTACTTTATCATGAAACAACTAATGAAGAATAAGTTGAAGAAAAAAAATTGAAAAGATCGGTAATGGATATTACCTCTTCTTTGAAACGCCTCTTTGAATCCTCCACTTAGGGAACTAAGATTGGTCTTTGAAGAAGACCAGGACCTCTAGGATTATTCTAGGGAAGTGGATAAGGGATTTTGCCAGAGGTTGGCCGATCTTGAAGGCTCAAAGTTGTGTGAGTAAGAGAGGGAGGAGGTGCCCTTTTATAAGGGAGGTGAGAGGCACCTTTGGAATTCTTAAAAATATTAATTTATAATAAATCTAACCCCACATAAAAACCTCCAAAAATGACTCATATTAGAATATTAGATAAGATAAGGTTGTAATATCATCAACCAATAGAATTTAGACATGTTAGGAATTTATTTTAAACATTATCAACATGATTTATCAATTTAATTTTATTTGTGGTAATAACATTCTAATTTTTAAATTATAACAAATAATTACTTATTTGTTGTGAATTGTACATAATTGGATCCTTAATAACATTTTAGATCATATAAATTTAAATTTATAATTTTTAAATATTTTGTTATTTTTAATCAATTTTATAATATGTTTTTTTTATAAAATAACAATAGTGTCAATTTTGACACTATTCATTTATTTGAATTTAAATAAAATAAACACAGAAGATATGTTCGAACTAAAAGTTTTAATAGATTCATAAAATGTCATATGTATCTTAAAAATTATTGGAGCACATTAAATAGTTCATATAATATTTATTTTATTATTTTTGAAACCATTTATTTGGTTTATCTCTTAATAAAATAAATACTACAACATTTTTGTATAATTATTTCATATACTTATTTGTTGCATAAAAATTAAAAATAAAATCCTATGATGAAAATAAATCTATTACCTTTCACAATAATAATTTTACTAGAATTTATCATCTTAAAATCACAATATTTAAATTGTTATATTTATTAAATTATGAAGGTGACAACTTTGGCATCATTGAAAATAAAATAATATAAGTGTCACAATCACTTTTATAAGGCTCCAAATGGTGAAATATTCTACCATTGGATGATTATGGTTTACATTTACATGTCCAATAAGTTTTGGGTGGGTATTTGTGCATTTTATGGTCACTATTAGTTTAATAAAAACAATATTTTTGATTTTTCACTAGATAAACAATTTCTGCATCACTATTGTGTCATAATTAATGATAATTATTTAATCCCTAAAAATTATAAATAAATTTATATGATGTAGATAATTTCATTAGATTTCTGGAGACTATTCATGTTCGAAGTTTCATGAAGTTTATCACTAAATTAAAATTAATATACTTATAAGATTTAAGAGAGTGACATGTTGTCACTTTCTTTGGTTTTAATAATAATTAAGTTATTTTCATGGAAAATGTCCATTAAATGATTCTAATCCGACCCTTAGGTGATATGGGTCGACTTTTAGTCATCCAATAGGATTTTGACATTTGTTATGGTAATTTTAAAATATTATATTTACCCTTAATTACCCGATTTACCTTTAACTAAGGTAAATAAAATTTACCGTAGTTACTATTCATAATACCCAAAAATAAAAAGTAGGTTATTAACATAATTTGGACCCACTGATTCTAAATATGGAATCCATTTTTCCAAATTCAATACACAAAAGATGCAGAAATTAAATTAAAATTAATCCCGTTGTCGAAAGAAAACAGGTTTTTTCTTTAAAACGTTGCAAAAGATTGAATTGATTTAACCTACGAATTCAAGGTAAAATCAATGCTAATGACATACATTATATTAAATGGTAAAAATATATTATATTTATACTTTAAAACCATTCAGTATTATAATTTAACCACATAAGATATTATGATGAAAAAAGTTGTTTTTAATTAAAATATAGCGTGTTTTTACTATTCATTAAAATATGAAAGTTATCGGAAAAATATCAAAACTTTATCTAATGTAAATTTTTATATCCTGATTCAAAAGACGAATATTATTTTGTCAAATTGAACATATAAACATGTCAAGAACTATATTTAAAGTGGGTGCGCCCTCAAAAGGCGGTAAAACTGCATTTTTTGAAAAATACTTATTTTACCCGAAAAATTTATTTTGTTCTTATACCATATTCTAGAAATGTGTAAGATGAATAATAATGTTCTAAAATTAAATATTTAGTTAATACTATTCATAACGGCTAGTTCATGACAATATTATAATAATATAACATTGTTTATTAAAACCCGGTATTGCGTACAACACACGCTATCGAGGAAGGTCGTGATTGCGTGTAATGCAAGCCAAGTCAGGGTTGCGTGTTGTGATAGAATCCTTCGTTGTTTCGTATAACAAAATCCAACAATATTTCATTTATACGTTTAATATATATATATATTTATATATACTCAATGTTGCGTAGAATAACTATTATAAAAATTGTGTGTAACACGGTCTATGAATAGTGTTGCGTATACTGCAAGCTAATACGGTGTTGCGTATAGCGCAAGGTAATCTTGGAGTAGAATACAACACAAGACATTAATGAAATTAAAATAATATTTTTCATAAAATCTCGGGGTGTTACATTCTACCTCCCTTAAAATGAATTTCGCCCTCGAAATTCGTCGGGGTTATAAATGGTTTACTATTCGAAAGTTTCTTTAATAGAAACCCACATCGTAAAAAGGAATACCAAAACCAATATTTTAAAACAAAAGTATGAAACTTAACGGTTACCCAAATAAACTAATCACTGGGTTTCCACATAGGTGAAAATATGGATATGGAAGAAAAATATAACCATCATGTTCTGATGGAGAGTGGTAGAGAACATGGCTATGGAAAAGCCAACAATCACAAATCCATAAATTTGTTACGATCTAAGGTACCATCTGATTCATCAGGTATAAGATCACTAGGACAACATTTTTGGTTTTCAAGATCATTTCCCTAAAGTTGAAAATTTGAATTAGAATAAATACTTTCTTTATTTTGGTACAATCTCACTGTTGTTCATGCCTTGAACAATTTCCACTTCATCTCTTAAATAAATGAAGTTGAATTTGTTATTCGTGAAGTGTTAGAAGATCATGTGATAGAATGACGGGTCATTCCATCTGTCTCAAACAAAAGGTTAGAAAAGTTATCAAAAAATACATAAGTCCATCTATAGTGAGATTAATCATATATGGTTCCTAAAATGAACTTATACTTAACATATCAAACTGCTTAATATAATAAAACTAGTTTCTACTAAACAGGGACTTCCTGTAGGTCAGTGGTAGGCGATAATGGCCAGTCTCACTTCGGTTGTGGGTTTGATTCCCACAGCCTTGTCCGAAGCGATGGGATGTCGCCCGTCCTGCAGGTTGTCCTTTTTCTAAAACTACATTACAATAACATCACATAAATAATATCAAAAAAAAGTTCTATACTTAAACAATACTAACTTACGGTTAACATAATCCATTACAATCTTTAGGCTTATCTAAAATACTGCAGTCCACTCTCATAATATAGTGAAAACAATTACCAGAGATTTTATACCATCGTTGATCCCCATATATCATAAGATATGTCTTGTTGGTCACATTCCAAACATTCAAAGTCCTTAATCATGTATTCTCTTGAATACCTTAGTGAAAACATGAATGCAGTTAAAAGTTGACACCTTCCACATACCAAAATCCTAAAAATTCTATATACTCAAACCATGATATCACATAGTCCTTATATCAATTATGAGCTCATGAATACTGTCAAACATTTAATTTTCTCTTTATCCCTTCATTATGGGCATATTATCTACTTTCCAAAATATTTGAATCACTTTTCATGGTTACTGGTACCTTAAATTTATTGAAAACCACAATAGACCAATACATAAATATTTCAATACACCATAAAAGTACCTCAACAACATTATTCCTGAATACCAATACATAAACACTTCAGTCCATCCACTTCAATGATTGTCCTGGAAGAAGTCCTTCCATGATTTAGAAGTAACTTTTTAGATCAGGGCATTGAGTTGGGTAATTCCCATGTTCTCCACAAATAAGACATTGAACTCCAAAACAGTCTGTCACTCTATGATCCTTTTCTCCACACAGATAACATCGGTCCCTCCATTTGAGGTATTCTTCAAGGTTCTTCTTCCCTTCTTTAGAAATCTCAATCTCCCTTTCTTTATTCTCCTCAACATGTGAACATGCATAATAGTCTATCTTCCTCTTCTTTGATGAATTAGGAATACCACTAAATTTAACCTTGTTAATCATATATCGCGATTACTGCTTCGGCATAATCACAACATCTTTCTCTCTAGGCATTACACAATTTTGTTTCTCATAGTCACCAATTTGTCCATTGGATTTACTGTTAACCTAATTCCTTTTGGTTCCCCCCATTAACTAAAACACAAAAATAATTTTGTGAGAGGAAAAAATCATGCTAGAGAAAACAACATAGTAAAGGGGAAGTATCCTCAATATCTAACTTCTTAGGTTAAATTCTATGATCGTTACCGTAGTTCTAGGACTGTATCTTATACATATACTTATCCTTAGGGACATCCCTAGACATACCTTAGAAATATCTCTAGGGATCTCACTAACGTTTTCGCATCCTAGTTTCCAAAGGTTGACTAAACCTTTCCTCTGATACCAACTGTAGAGACCCGAAGCCTGATGTACATGGACATTACATTACTTTTGCGGAATACTTAGTACATAAAAAAAACACACACACAAGGATCGTAATAGTTTAGTGTCTTTGGAAACTCGGAACGTAATCTTCTAATCGTGGTGAAATATCTTCTATATCTCCCATAAAGATCTTCCCCTTTTTTACCTAAAACCTTTCTTTATATCCTGGGGAAAAGAAAACATAAAAGGGTGAGCTCAAATGCTCAGTAAGGGTAATCAAAAGAAATATCAATCACATCATATACACAAGCACATAACTTTTGGAAATCTTAACCTGCAAAAGAGATCAAAATTTCATAACATGGGATAAATCATGGCAGTGAAATGTAATCACAATAATCATAACTTAAAACATGTAACTTTGTGTCATTCACACATAATCATAGAGAATCATTTCTTGTTAGTCAAGACTCATTGCCAAGACTATCTTAGTGGACAAAGTCCCTTTCTGAATCGAGTAACCCTCGTTTCAGTCCTGTTTCACTGAATCGGTATAACCTACCGTTCCAGCCCTGTCTATCTCATGAGATATAAAATCTTTACCCAATGCATTGGAGGGAGATATAGGTCCCGACCATCTCATAATGATACCATTCTTATGTGTGCCACAAAATCATAAATCATACATCATTGCATAACCCAGGTAATAAAAATGGGATTCTTAAACAACATGGCATCATAAAACCATTCA
The DNA here is from genome assembly GCA_963277665.1 of Viscum album. Lineage (NCBI taxonomy): Eukaryota > Viridiplantae > Streptophyta > Magnoliopsida > Santalales > Viscaceae > Viscum > Viscum album. The sequence goes on from OY728138.1 coordinate 562,181,790, forward strand.
TATAAGATAAAAGAATTCATAAACATAATTCCATCACAACATAGTCAAATCAATGTAAAAATATGGATAGAAATATAACCCTTTATTATCTTAGATGGAAAATAATTTTGATAAAACACTTGAATTGAATTCTTGAGGAAAATATCCTTTCTTCTTCAAAATCAATTTCTTTTCACAAAACATCATGCAATTTTAAAAGAAAGAGATTTTATTGAAAATAGTCATGAAATATTTTGGAGGAAGGTTCATGAAAATAAGTCTTTATAAAACCGTAAAAATACGTTCGTGCCGTATAAGTTAAAAAAACATTCTTCTCGTACTTTTGTCGGAAAGTCAAAAAGTACCTCGTATGAAAAAAAACGAAAAAAGATTCCTTTCATATCCTTTACTAAAAACTCACCGAAGGGTAAAATTGTATTTAAAAAATTGTAGGTGGATGGAAATAATATTACATATTGAGGAAACATGGATGTGGATGATGAAATACACCCCAGTAAATACTTACGAATAAACAATCTCGGATAAAAATGAGATTGTGATATTTCCCTTACCTTAGGTCCGATTTTCTTCGTAAGTGTCTGAACCTCCTGTATAATGATTTAAATAATGCCATTTACTTATTACAGAATCATATTCATTGTTATGATATATATGGTTCACTTATGACTTTATATTACCCGTTCTTTTGTAAATTCCATGTTAAAGAGCGTTTTGGGTAAAATTGTTTCATTTGTCGTCCGTGTTTTGACTTGTAATTATTCATATGATTACTTAGATCATGATTACTTAATTCCAGAACATAAAACATGATTTATATATATATATATATATATTCAGGATATACATATATATAATAAATCATTAAATGGAAATAAATACACCGTTCATGGAGACGGTAGTCCATACGTACGCATGAACGCTGTTTTCGTTTCCTTATTGAATTGAATGGAATTAAGTAGATTACATACATATAAATAATTACAGTATCATTATAAGGTCATATATTTAATTAGTACTTATTATATATACTTTATAATCATTCATGAATGGTTAATCATTGAGAATGAATCTCATCACGTCGTGGAGACGGTATTCCGTACGTACGCACGCGCGGTGATTTCCTTTTTCCGTAGGATGGATAGAAGGTTAAATAGAGTTGTTTCATATTTATAATAACATATCAGTATGTAAGTAATACTGATGTTATTACTTTATCATGAAACAACTAAATAAGAATAAGTTGAAGAAAAAAAAAATTGAAAAGATCGGTAATGGATATTACCTCTTCTTTGAAACGCCTCTTTGAATCCTCCACTTAGGGAACTAAGATTGGTCTTTGAAGAAGAACAGGACATCTAGGATTATTCTAGGGAAGTGGAGAAGGGATTTTGTCAGAGTTTGGACGATCTTGAAGGCTAAAATTTGTGTGAGTAAGAGAGGGAGGAGGTGCCCTTTTATAAGGGAGGAGAGGGGCACCTTTGGAATTCTTAAAAATATTAATTTATAATAAATCTAAACCCACATAAAAACCTCCAAAAATGACTCATATTCGAATATTAGATAATATAAGGTTGTAATATCATCAACCAATAGAATTTAGACATGTTAGGAATTTATTTTAAACATTATCAACATGATTTATCAATTTAATTTTATTTGTTTTATAACATTCTAATTTTTAAATTATAACAAATAATTACTTATTTGTTGTGAATTGTACATAATTGGATTCTTAATAACATTTTAGATCATATAAATTTAATTTTATAATTTTGAAATATTTTGTGATTTTTAATCAATTTTATAATATGTTTTTTTTTATAAAATAACAATATTGTCAATTTTGACACTATTCATTTATTTGAATTTAAATAAAATAAATACAGAAGATATGTTCAAACTAAAAGTTTTAATAGATTCATAAAATGTCATATGTATCTTAAAAATTATTGGAGAACATTAAATAGTTCATATAATATTTATTTTATTATTTTTGAAACCATTTATTTGGTTTATCTCTTAATAAAATAAATACTACAACATTTTTCTATAATTATTTCATATACTTATTTGTTGCATAAAAATTAAAAATAAAATCCTATGATGAAAATAAATCTATTACCTTTCACAATAATACTTTTACGCGATTTTATCATCTTAAAATCACAATATTTAAATTGTTATATTTATTAAATTATGAAGGTGACAACTTTGGCATCATTTAAAATTAAATAATATAAGTGTCATAATCGCTTTTATAAGGCTCCAAATGGTCAAATATTCGACCATTGGATTCTTATGGTTTACATTTACATGGAAAATAAGTTTTGGTTAGGTATTTGTGCATTTTATGGTCACTATTAGTTTAATAAAAACAATATTCTTGATTTTTCACTAGATAAACAATTTCTGCATCACTATTGTGTCATAATTAATGATAATTATTTAATCCCTAAAAATTATAAACAAATTTATATGATGTATATAATTTCATTAGCTTTCTGGAGACTATTCATGTTCGAATTTTCAGGAAGTTTATCACTAAATTAAAATTAATATTCATGTCAAAAACTATATTTAAAGTGGGTGCGCCATCAAAAGGCGGTAAAACTGCATTTTTTGAAAAATACTTATTTTACCCGAAAAATTTATTTTGTTCTTATAACATATTCTAGAAATGTGTAAGATGAATAATAATGTTATAAAATTCAATATTTAGTTAATAGTATTCATAACGGCTAGTTCATGACAATATTATATTAATATAACATTGTTTATTAAAACTTGGTATTGCGTACAACACACACTATCGAGGAAGGTCGTGATTGCGTGTAATGCAAGCCAAGTCAGGGTTGCGTGTTGCGAAAGAATCCTTCGTTGTTTCGTATAACAGAATCCAACCATATTTCATTTATAAGTTTAATATATATATATATATTTATATATACTCAATGTTGCGTAGAATAACTATTATAAAAATTGTGTGTAACACGGTCCATGAATAGTGTTGTGTATACTGCAAGCTAATACGGTGTTGTGTCTAGCGAAAGGTAATCTTGGAGTAGAATACAACAGAAGACATTAATGAAATTAAAATAATATTTTTCATAAAATCTCGGGGTGTTACATGATGCATAAATCCAAATTCATTAGAATACCATTCAATAATTATTCTATTTCCTATGAATTGATCCATAGGATATAGATTCTTCTCTAAAATCATTTGATTTTATTTTATGTTGAGCTGGTTTCTTTAATATGCTTCACACAAAAAGTTCGTGAAATATTTTTTCATTAACACCCCTAAAACACTCAATAGTGTCTAGTCAAAAATTTATCCTAAAAACAATCTATATTGTTCAATTTTATCATGAACCACTATCCTTGGTACACATAATGATCAAATAATGAGTTATAGTTTAACCTTCAAAGCACTCTTATAAAAACACATGGTTGGTGACTATTACTATGGGTATAAATTATCACATCTGTGGAAGTCATTTATATTTATTATATAATATCCACAATACTATGTTTAATGTAAAATAAAAATACCGCCTCAATATACTAATAATTTATTACTATTGATACTATGTTGTACAAACAAAACAACAAATTAAAAAAAAACATCTTATCCTCTCTAATATACCTTAAGTATGGAATAGCGTAATCTACCACTACCAATATGTCTCCCATGACCATAGATATGGTCCCCTATCACTACCTCTCATTTTATCACAGTAAGCTAAAAAATTATTTTATAATAAATGGGGAAGAATAAAAAAAATCAAAAAGTAGGTTCTTTCAAGGAACTCTCATGTGACTATGTGAATGAAGCATAAAAATTTATTAGTTTACAAAATAAATAATAAAACATAATAAAAAAAGTATCACTAAAAAGATATCCAACCAACCACTTCCTTTACATTAAACATCATCGCATTTTCAAAATTCATCACATCAATTTTACACACCAATTTATAACCATTATTATTTAAATAAACACTATAAATATACATCTTAAAAGTTATCCACCAAAATAGAATTCAATGTACTATTTTTATATTGTTCTTCACCCATAAGGACCCCAATATAATATCATTATATCCTACTTATTATCCACACACATGGGACTCACAAAACTTCAGCATACAAAAAATAATTGATATCTTCTCATAGGATACTCATTAAGTATCCACATGTATTATCAAGTTTCAATACACCCATAGGTAACACATAGATTGTCTACATTAATTGGTCTGGTAATTTTCCATACATAGGGACTCTTGTTGGTTCTATGGGTTCCAAAACCAAAAAAATCCCCACAAAAAATTCCACAATAATTACACAATTTTTCACCCTCATGGACCCTCATAGTTTTTTCAGGATTCCATATTCGGGGATTATCCCCACCTTGAAATGTTTAATAATCACTTCAACACCCATAATTCCACTATATGTCAATAGTTGAGTAGTAACACATCAATAAGGACACTCAATTTATTATTTATTTTCAACACATTGGAAATCTCCCATACATACCCTCTTTAATCACACCCACTCATTGATGTGGCCTTTAAATCACATATTACATCAGAACATAAAGACCATATTCCCCACACTTAAAACTCAACATTTTCATCAAAGTTGAATTTAAAGGTGGATAAAAAATTTTGAATTTTTAATATTAAAAGAAATTTTTATTTCAGTAGAGTAGAGACAGGATCAACGGTCACTGCGAAATTCAAAAAGTATTTAATTTCCAAAATAAAAAACATAAAATAGAAACATGTGAATTATCATTAAAAAAGTGATAAGATTTTTTAAATTATGTTCAAATTGTTTCATTCAAAATGTTTAATTATTGAATTGGGTGTAGTATGTTTAAAAGATTTATTTCAATTGAATTTTCAACAGCATCGAAAATAATAGGCCAAGTACCCAGTAAAGACAATCATTTATAATTCAAAAAAAAGCAACTTGGATATTACCCCCCCCCCTCACACTTAATTTTACAAATGGAGTGGATATTAAATCAATGCATAAAAAATTACAGTAGCATTCCGATATGAAATAAAGTTTTCTGGAAGAAGAAAAAAATACTCACAACCACTGTCACAACAGTGAGTCACCACTGTAGTGACTCACAGCCAGCAGTGGAATAGTAGCATTTTTTATATAGTAATAGTGAAGAGAAATAAATAATGTAGAAATAAAACCAAGGAAAGTCCCTGATAAAATGAATCTCCCTATTATGTCAATCCAAAATTATTCCTCTATCTAAGCCTTGAGTGAAAACCTATGGTTTTATCTGCTACAGTACCATAAAATTAATTACATTTAAATATGAATATTAATAAATGCAACTCAAATGAATTTAAAAACCAAATGTATTGGTTTAGGGAATATTTTCTAGTAAGTCTCAACTTGAAGCTTCTTGTGACATGAGAACATGATGGTGTACTACTCCTATTGTGACACTAGCAGTGACCATTTCTAAATTCACAAACAAATAAAATGATGAACATTTATCCAGAGAAATTTGGACAAAAAATAGAGCAAGAAACATTTTATTTAAATAAAATAATAAAAAATTTAAAAAAAAGAAAAATCATGGGTTTACTCTCATGAAGCACATAATTTAATGTCGTTAGTTATAATTATTGGAAAAATAATAAATGTTTTATTGATATAAAAAATCATGGGTTACCTCCAATGAAGTGCTAGTTTAAAAGTCACTAGTTAGACTCCCCTAGAAACCAACCAATGTCACTAGGAGGGTTTGGATTCCTATGTAGGAACAACCACATGTGGTTTCCCAATTGGTTTTAATAGATGAATAAAATTTTTGGGCATCTAAATTAATAAGGTAAAAACTGACACCCTTTCCAACTGAAAAGATCCCTAAGAAACATCAATTAGATTTATGTGGGATATCAAAATATTTTTCTACTTTCACAGAAAAATGATTTCCAAAATTAAACTTTTTAAAAAGTCATTTAGACTCAGGTTCTAAATAATAATCTCCCTCAATATCTACCAAGAAGATATTTAGAACCGAAAAAAATAATTAATTACAGGAATCACTTTATGAGGGTGTGCTTTCCACTTTTTTAATAATATCATATTGAAGAATTTTAAAATTTTCTTGAAGGGACTACAGTAAACTTGGAGCTTCTAAAGGTTTGTAATTAAATTCAATGATCTCCAATTCACTCTCATTCATAGCAAGATCAAGATTAGAGGTGCAATGGGATGAATTCAGTATAATATCTTTACAAAGAGGGTTTTCAACAGAAACATATGCAGTTTCAAAATTAACACTCAAAAAGGGCTCCTCTTCAAATTGACTCTATGTTTTACAAAAAGGTTTAGCACCCAACTCAATTGAGGAAGACATAGAAAATCAGGGAAGATTTAATTTTTTTTTCAACTAAAAAATAAAGTTTCAATATGTTATAAATATCATCCAAAATTTCCTCATCATTATATAAAAATTGTCATATAATGATTTTAAAAATTCAGTTTTTCTACAATAATGAAATGTGTGTGAATCCTATTCATGATGTTCATAATCAAAAATTTCATTCTCTTAAGAAAATTCAGCTGAGTGTTCCATAAAGTTTAGTTTTGGGGGAGAAATATTCAATTTATCTTCAATAAATTTAGATTCTATAATTTTCAAATTTAAAAAAATTTCTTCAGGTTTGTCAAAACTGTTTTCTATTTTAGTACAAAAAGATTCAAATAAAATGATTAATCATATAATATGGGAGTGAAATATCATTAGTTAACCTTCCTTAGAATATCATACCCTCATAAACTTAGCCAAAATTAATTTCAATGATTATTGGGTTTACCCTTTCAATAGTAGGGAGATCGAATTTATTAATAGTTTCAAAATTATCTTAGTGATTGAATTCAGGTTTTTTTCTCTCCCAAAATATACCCAATTTCAATTTCATGTTCATTGTTTAAAATTTTAGAAAATTTCGGTGAATGGTTTCTAAGAGTGAAGATCTTATATGCTAATTTCTCATCAACCCAAGAAATATCATTTACAATGCTCCTATAATAATGAACCATTTCATAGTTAGGAAAGATTTATAGAATAGGATAATCCTCTTCCAACACATTATGTTATTTTTCAAAATTTACTAACTCAACCCCCTTTATGTTTTTCTTATATTCATCAACCAAAAATATTCACCCCGTGAGTTGGTTATTTCCATATTTGTTTCCTCATCAGATTAAAACTCTTCCCAAAAATGGTTTATTACTTATTTACATCCTCATTGTACATTTTAATTTCATTATAAGAAGTTCTCAAATCATATTCTTCTTCAATTATCTCAACATTTTCTTATTTTTTAATCCTTTATGGTTACTCAAAAGAATATTTTTTCTATCATTAGGATTTTTTGATGATGTTCCCGAGAATTTTTAATTTGAATTTTAGGATATTGGTTAAATAATAATTGTTACCTATCATAAATCATAGAATATTTCATAGTTAATTTTTTTTTAAATATTTCTAGAAAGTCAGGTCCAGGCTCAAAGTGATGTTCATTTTTATCAAAGTGATTATTTTGTTATAGTTGATTATAGACACATTACCAAAAAATATGTCCATAATAACCACAAAAAAACACAGTAAGGGCCACTATTAGGATTCAACTGCTCACATCATTCATTTTTTAGAGAATAAGATTAACCACACATATTCACATTCATACATCAGAATTTTGATAATAAATTGAGGAAGAATTTTTTTTAGTAACTATTGTTTTTGAATTTTTTGAATTTTTTTAATATTCTGAAAAATGGTAACACAAAGCCTTCCTTGGAAATTAAACCAAAAATATGGCACATATTGCATTAAATATGTGCCAAAAATTAAAAATTTATATAACCTAAAAACTATTTTATAGTGGTAACCAGGTTCGAATCCATAGGGATTGGTAAAGTGAGTTTGGGTGACCAAATTTCAAAACAACCCCACTATTTTTAACTGCGGTTTAATTTTCCTTTTAATTTATTTTGTATATTTTGATATAAAATTTTAAACATGAGAATTTTATATTTCTTATGAGCTAGAGTGTAATTGGATCAATGATAATCAATAATTTCAGATATTGGTAGATAAAAATGATTTAAGGAAAATGCTTGGGGAAGTTAATACTATTGGTTATGAGGAAAACCTCTTCATAGAAAAGAAAATGAATACACAACCTCAGAAAAATTGATGGGTTAGTCTCCCTCACCAGAAGATTAATCACTCATAATAGCGATTCTAGAACTTCACCTCAACTCGAAACACCAAACTAAAAAATAATTTGATAAAACAATATTTCTAGAATCAATCGTGTGGATATAATAAAACAGTTCTGAAATTAAGAATTCTAGAGATAAATCTCTGATCATTCTCACCAAGAGATCATAGATGTTTTAAATAATGTGATCTGTGTGGAGACACAATTTTGATTATGATTTGGAACTGAACTGGCTAATCAATTCCTAATCATGAAGAGGAATTTTGTATCGAAATGGTAAGAAATAAACCAGTAGAATTATAATTCCCTCAGAAACATGAAATTATCCACATTTCATGTCAAATTAAAGATGAAAAATAATTATATGATTTATATAAAATTTAATGAAACAATTGGGAGAAGAGTTCTCCCTCAATCACAAACCTCAGAGCTGCTCCTTCTCTCTATCTTCAGGCCTCTGATCCTCTTTCTCAAATCCCTCATCTCCACCAAGATGCATTAAATGAATGAGTTATATCCTTCCTTCTATTTCATGCCTATGAATTTTTGAAATCCTCAGTTGTATTTTGTATCTCACCACATTTTCCACCGACTTAGATTTAGTGTGATATAAATTACCTAACACTTATTGTTGTCACCAACAATTCTTTTCACTTTAGCATATCCCTTGAAACTTCTTAACTGAAAATTTTAATGTGAACCTGGATAGGTCTTCAGTACTAGTTCATAATTTCTTATTAAAAAGAGGGGAAATTAAATACATCATTTACCATTATTAAAATATTTAACTATTATAAATAAATAATTATACACTTAATTATAAGTACCATTATTAGAATAATTAAAATATTAAGTTGTTTTTTATATTTATTTAAAAAAAATTATTTATTATTTATTTATTATTTTAGTTGACAAATATTCATTTAATTATTTTATTTTATTTTAAATATATTATTTTAATTTAATTATTTAATTATTATTATTGTAATTACATTTCTATCCTTATAAAAGATAAATGGCTGAATTAATTTTTAAATATTATAAAATTAAATTATTTTATCAATTAAATTATTATAATATTTATTTTATTTAAATTTTTTTATTATTTTTATTGTTATTATTATATTTATACATATTTATATGAAATTATTGATATTATTTTATATTTATTTGATTATATTTCTATAAAAACTATTTTTAAAAATAAAATAATATTGTTACTATAAATATAATTTATCATTATTAATATAAATTTAGTTTTATTTATTTATTTATTTTAGTTTTTTTTATCTTTTTTTTAATCCTCCCCTTTTCTTCTTATCCACACTCAGGGGAGGGGGATGTTGTTTTACTTTAAAAGGTTCGGCGCGAGTCTCCACCTTAGAATTCATGTGTGGATTCCTTCTCCTCTAGTAGTGATGAAAAGCGGATGGCTTTAATGATGGAAACCTGAGCAACATTGGCTTCGGTGTTGATGTTCAAATATATTTTTTTAGGGATCTCAAGTAGCTCGATTTGCATCAGCAATGGCTTCACCGGTGGTGACAGGCACAATGATACCTCAGATCAATGGCAGTTTGATACTCTTTTTGGAGGAAGAAGATATGCAATGGTGGGTCACACATCTTGATGTAGGCGTCAAAATAAAATAATTTATCTCAGGATAATAAAAATAAGAATTGAATCAACAAAAACATAAGAAAAATGAATAATTAGTAAATTCAAATTATATAACTAAAAATTTAAAACAAAACATAAATTAAAAAAAATTATAAATCAAAACAAATAAACAAATTGATTCTGAATTTATAAATTGATTTATAAAACTAAATATTTAAATTAATTATTGAAATTACAATAAATAGTAAAATTTAAAATTAAGGTTAAACTGCATTCATAAAAATGAATTGAATCATTAGAAATTAAATTAATGTTTAAGTTAAATAACTAAGAATAGATTGATTAATTGATAAATTAAAAAATAAAATTACAAAAATGAAATTATTAAACAAAAAACACAAAAAATTACTTGATTAAATGATTAAAACATTAATAAATGATGTGGAAAATTATGTTTTTTAAAGTACGTGTTACACATCATAGATCTACTATGGAAAACCATATAATCTAAACCATGATCACCACCATCATCAAGATCATCAAAAGTTATCAAAAACTATTTCTTTATCACAAGTTATGACTTGAAAATCATTATCATATATCACAATTGGATTCAAAACCCCAATATCATTTATTCTATTATTTATGCCACCAGCTATAAATATCTATGGGGGAATGTAATCATAGGACATACATGCATGGTTCTCACACCTAGGTTCACCACCTCTAGATCGTAGGGAATATAATCTCACAACCCCACTTTCATTCCTCATTGTCTCTATGTACATTTAATCCTTATACATACATAACCATAAAATCGCATAAATGAGATTACTAAATTCTTAAAATTTCTTTTCTTTTTTACAGAAATGGACGAAACCCGTGTAACTTATAGACCCTCTAAAGATAAACTGTCATTTGTGAAAAATTTATAGAATGTTTTATGGACCTATATTGTTTTGAAACACCTCTCCTGAAAAATTTAGTACCAAAAAATAAGGGGAAATGTTTTCTGTAGAATGATTATTTTTTGTTTACAAAAAGGTTCGATCCATTTTGCTAAATTGAAACCCCCTCCCTTTATTGTATTTTTGAAAAAAGCACCCCCATACCACTTTTTAATTTTCTACTAACTTACTACTATTAATTTCCCAAAATCAACACCCACACTCCTAAAAGTATCAATATATTAATAATAATTTGTTTTTTACCAATATTCAAACATTTTCACAAATTAAATAATTAATTCAAGAATTATAGAGAATGTGCAACAACAATAAATAAATTTCATGATCAAATCAACCATTCATAAGTTATCTATCATTAACCCATTTACATATGTAAAAATTGATTTATATTATCGTAGTATTATATTTTTATCAGTATCTACATCTCAATTACACTATCAAAAAACATTTATTATAGTTTATATCATTTTAATGGATCAATAAAAATATTTATCCTAGTTATTTCCCATTAATCATTAATCTTTGATTTAAATTTAATATATATCCATTCTTCTAGATTATTATGATTTATTTACCCATCATATTAAATCCTATTTTTTGTAGATTCAAAAGTATTTTAAAATAGATTAAAACATTAGTTTCTAAAATCATTTGCACAATGATCAAAAATCCAAATACACCATTGCTCACAACTAATAATTAAACTACCAAATTTTCATCACATATCTCTTTCATTTGTCATTATCATAGAATAAAATATTAAGATTTATTCCATAAGAGAGAAATTAGATTCTTTGAAATTTCAATCGAGTTTAAAATTAATATTTCCCCAAATATAGTCCTCATATTTCACTACAATTATTTCAATGTGTACATTTATAAGAATTCTTTCATTGGGATTCATTTAAAACCACCCATTCAATTCACCAATTTTAATATATATTACTCACACTATAACAACATAAAATATATTACTGGATATATTTAACTCATATATCCACATCATCACCCCCAATAAGTTTTTAAGGATACGTTATTTATTTTATAAAAAAAATAAAAATAAAAATAATCCAAATAAATATATAAATAAATTATTATATTCCATTACCAATAAAATTTTATGATAAAATATACACTATAGGGAAAATACATATCGCCACCTGATCTCACCACGATTCACTGTTTCATTTTCACCCTTACACAACTATGTTAAACTTGTTTTATATTGAAAATTATAAAAATAATAACAAATTGAATAGCATGTTTGAAATTTTTTTTGTTTATCGCTAATAAAAAGAGTAATATTACTTGTTTTGAGGATTCCATTGTAGTAGGAGGTGATTTGGAGGACCCATTATGATGTCCAAGAAAAATGGGCCAAACTACACAGGATCCATGCACACCAGTGGACTCATCCACACGTGGATCCGAAACAGTGCATCCAAATGGGCTGAAATTTTGTGGGCTGGTAAAAAATTAAGTTGGATACATTTCATAAGTATTAACCCCAAACACAGTCATCCATATGGTGTCCCAACTGACCATATCTATCCAGCACACTGAATATGCATGATGTCAAAATTGGTGTGCTGTGATCTATCCATATCTCGAGCTCTAGTGGTCAAAAATGTGTCAAAACTTCAGTAGAGACATCCAATAGGTGGAAATACAACTTTTTTATTTTCTAAAAATTGAGATAAGGTTTTATGGATATCAAAACCCATGTGACAATTGGTTTTAATAAATCTATGTGCTCCAAACCACCTTCCCATTTTCCTATAAAATGGCACCTTGGTATCCCCATTTGTATATTCATCCTGGAGGAAAATCTCTGGTATTTTAGAGACAAAAACGAGTCCTCTACTCATCCATGAAGTTCTTGAGGCCCTTATCATCATAGGGGGATTAAAAAATGAAGAAAGAGTTCCACCCGAGCATTCTCCTCCTCTCGATGGTGAGCTAAATGGTGGATGATCATTTCGAGGGAGCTATGCTAACTTGGGACGGAGTTTTGTCACTTGATACTCTACTGGTATTGTATAATTTTCTTCTTGATTATTTCAATTATGTTTTATCTAAACATCTTTCTCCTCTGAATTCATTTCTTGGGTTTAATTAAGTGAACCATTTTTCATTTCAACACCTATTAGGTTGAAATTTCAAGTGGGAAACATGGGTTGTTTTGATTGGGAAACACAAGGATCCTCTTTCTATAAAATATAAAAAATATATTGGTATAATTTTAAATCCATTAATATGTTCTTGAAGTCCAAACCCTGACAACATGGTAGTTTTTTCAAGGTTTGGTACATTGTGTACCGTTTTGAGAGGCGGGAGGGGAATCGACATCTTGACAACCCTCAACCAATGAATTATACCAAACAATGTGAACCTTTTAGAATAATTAACTATCCAATATGTATAGTGATCTTGAAGTGATCTCTTTATCTCATAATTCAAAAACAAAACTTTTATTTATCAACTATTTAAGTATTAAAATCCATTCATTTTCTTAAAATTGTTTTCTATATACACCTATTTTGATCTTCTTATTAAAACTTTACACTATAAAACCTGAAATTCTCTTTGAGAGACAACATAGGGTATACCAAAGACTACCAAATATTCTTTAAATCACTATTAATTTGTCATATCATGAAAACGTGTTAAACTTTAAGCACCGTTTTCTTGGAGCACTTTGGTTTTAGTGCGTGTTTTTGTTAATTTTTTTGTAAATTTTGTGAATGTTAATTTATTTTATCTTCTAAATTTACATTTATTTTTGTGTTATAATTTATTTATTGTGTAGGTTTTATTTATGATTCATTCTACTCTAGGATACTTACATCTTTTTGAACCCAAATATAAAATTATCTTGTTTAAAATGGTTGAAAATAATTGAACACTAAAATAATTAACCACACCTAATGTTTATATCCAACACACAAACATTCAAATATAAGGTGAGGCACCTAATTTTAAACTTAAATCTGGTTTAATTCATTTATTACCAAGATTCCATGGACTTGATGGAGAAGATCCGCACAAGTATATTGAAGAATTTCATATCATGTATTCTAAATTAGGACCTTAAAATGTGGATTAAGAACATTTGATGCTCAGAGAATTTGAATTTTCATTGGAAGACACTACAAAAGACTGGATTTACTGTGTAAATTCACCAATTAGAGGCTAGGTTGAAATGAAACAACGTTTTCTTGAAAAATATTTCGCAGCCTCTCGAACTACAACTATAAGGAAAGAAATATGTGGTATAATGTAATCTCAAGGGGAATGATTACATAAATATTGGGAATGCTTTAAAAGGTTATGTTCAGCTGTCCACACAACCAAATAAGTGATCAATATTTAATTCAATATTTTTACGAATGTTTAATTCCTATTGACCAAAATATGATTGATGCTGCTGCATGTGGTGTGATAGTTGATAAAACTGCATTTACATCAAGGACCTTAATTGAGGACATGTAACATAACCCGAAAAAATTTGGTTCAAGGTCCAATTTACCCATTTGAGGGGTCCATGGGGTGCAAAGTACCGAATTATAGAGGAAGGTGCACACAAAGTTCACATAGGAAAGTACCCTTCTTCGACAACTTGCTTGTTATAAAGGAAAATCTCAATCTCTTCCTCGCATCCATTGTGGTATATGTTCTTCGGAGACCAACTACTTTGATCAATTCCCCCAACTAAGAGAATCTTATGAGAGTTATGAGTAAACCTTTCCTAGCCACCCCTATAACCAACCCTTTATTAAAGAACCATACTATCCATCCAATCATGGGTATAAAGACAACAAAATCATATAGGTAATGGGGGTATTCAAACCAACCTCAACTACCATGGAACCAACTACGGCAGAGTAGTAAACCACCATCACCCAGTATTCCTCAACCACAACAAAGGAATTTCCAACATACACCTCTAAAACCCAAGCCTATCTTAGAAGACATGGTGAAACAAATGGCTGCCAAAAATATCCAATTCCATCAAACCACCCAAGATACCATACGAGTCCAAAAAACGCAATTAGGCTAAATTTACAACACAGTGGGGGAAATCCAGAGCCATGGGTTAGGTAAACTACCTTCTCAACTAGTATTTAACCCTAAAGATAAAGGAAATATCAGTTCTATCACACTTCGGAGTGGAACAAAACTAAAAATCCAAACGAACCCTCCACTAGAGTCATCCCCTCCTAATGAAACCACCATCCCAACTACTAGAAATGCTCCAAATGTGGTAGAAGATTATCCTGATAGAATTCCCTCCAAAAAAATGTATAGTGTGTCTATTGATGAGTCACCTTACCCAAAAATCCCTCTTCCATTTCCATAATGGACTACCCAACCTAGAAAACAAAAGGAAACTGAACGTGATAAAGAAATTTTAGAGGCTTTCAAAAAAGTGCAGGTACACATTCCCTTGATTGATAATGTGAAACAAATTTCAATATATGCCATGTTTCTAATGAAGATGTGTACACACCGAAGGCAACTTTGAGGTCATGAGAAGGTGATATTGGGGAGGAATGTTTCATCATTAATAGAGACATCACTTCCCACAAAGTGAAATGATCTCAGAACAATCTCAATTTTGTAAACCATAGGGGAGTATACTATTTATAATGATAAGATTGATTTAGGTGCCTCTTTAAATGTGATGCCTCACTCCATTTACTATATATTGTAGGTCGGGGAATTGAATACCACTAGAATTATTGTTCAACTAGCTAACCGGAGTACCGCACACTCCTCTTGTGTTTTAGAGGATGTTCTTTTGAGGGTTAAAATATTAATATTTCATTCTGAATTTTATGTGCTTAAAATAGACGATAATAGGATGAATGGAAATGCCCTGATTATATTGGGGAGACCCTTCTTGAAAACTACCAGAACCATAATTAAGGTTCACAATGGAATATTATCTATGGATTTTGGTGGTGACATTTTCCACTTCAATATCCTTGATACCATGAAGCACCCCTCAAAAGAACATTCCTTTCTCTATTAATTCTATATATATACTCCATTCCCTTGAAAAAACATCATTTATTTCTGCTGATCCTATTTAGAAGTTTTCTTTATGGATAATATTTCTATTAAATGGTTTATGCATTGATTGTTGTAGTGGTATATAACTTTTTCATTCATGTTCATTGATTGAGTATTTATTCAACACTGAAAATTCAATAATCATTGATGATACTACTGAGCTTTTAAAAGCTCATTCCTCATATGAGGATTATACCATCGAGAAGATAGATGATATAAGTGACCTATCACTTTCAAAAACACTCCCATAAATCCAAAATCCCCCTGAATTAGAATTAAAACAACTACCTCAAGATTTATAATATTCATATCTTGAGAATGGAAACACTTTTCCTGTCACCATTGCTAGTTCACTGCCTCATGAGCATGAATTATGACTTCATGAAATTTTGAGGGATTATAAACAATATTTCAGATTTTCACTTACTTACATTCCTAGTATTAGCCTATCAATTTGTACACATCAGATTTTATTAAATGTAGTGGCTAAAAAAGTAAGGTAGGAAAAATGTCGACTGAACCCAAATCTCTTAGAAGTTGTGAAAGAAGAGATAAAAAAATTTGGCTTCTGGAATCATTTACACTATCTCTGACAGACAATGGGTCAGTCCCATTAAAATATTTCCTAAAACAACTGGCCATAAGGTAGTTGAAATTAAAAACAATGAATTTGTTCCAACTTGTGTGGAGAATAGTTGGCGTGTCTTCATAGACTATCTCTGACTAAACCGACACACTAGGAAGGACCATTTACCTTTTCCATTCATTGACCAAATTCTATAGATGCAAAAGGGTATGTCCAAATACTATTTCCTCCATAATAATTTTGGATACATTCATATCCATATTTCCCCTAAGGATCAGTAAAAGACAATACTCACTTTTATGTTTGGTGCATTTGCATATAGGAGGATATCGTTTAGTCTATGCAATACTCTGGGTACTTTCCAGTGATATATAGTTAGTTTTTTTGGATTACCTAGAGAATTGAATGGGTGTTTTCATGGATGATTTTACATTTTATGAATCCTCTTTTGATGAATGTTTGAGTAGTCTTGGTTTATTCCTACATCATTGTATTGAAAATAATATTGTGTTAAATTATAAGAAATGTCATTTCATGGTGTGATAAGGTATCGTTTTGGGACATGCCATTTCTAGGTATAGTATCCAAGTAGATAAATCAAAAGTGGGTGTCATTTCTTCCTTAAAATTCCCCAAAAATCTATGGGATGTGTGGTATTTCCTAGTTTATTCTAGATTTTACCATTGTTTCATTAGTGACATTAGTAAGATTTCACTCCTACTCTCTCGATAACTCCAAAAAGAAAAAGAATTTTAATTTGGATAAAGAATGTGATAAATCCTTTAATAAGATAAAATTAAGTCTCATGTCACCCATAGTAATCAAACCTCCTTGATGGGATTTACCATTTCAACTCATGTATGATGCCTCCGGATATGTAGTTGGGGAAGCCTTGTCACAAAGGGTCGATCGAGCTCCACATTACATTGCCTTTGCATCAATTACTTTTGACTCTGCCCAAGAAAAATACACCCCAACAAAAAAATAATTCCTTGTCACAGTTTTTTCCTTAGATAAATTTAGGTCATATCTTTTTGGGTTGAACGTTATTTCATTCTTTGACCATGCATCCCTTCGATGTCTCATTAAGAAACCAGAAGCCAAAGCATGTCTCATTCTCTAGATTCTCCTCCTTAAAGAATTCAATCTAGAAATTTGAGATAAAAAGGGGGAAAATGTGGTGTCAGACTATATTAGTAAGATCCACCAAATCATGGACATTGACTCATCTCCTTGTATTCCTATAAATTAAATGTTTCTTGAAGAGAAATTGTACTGAGTGCAAGATGATAGTCCTTGGTATGATAAAATTGTATATTATTTTGTAGCATATTACATTCTAACTGATTTGAAAAAAAACAAGGAAAACCTTCTAAAAAATGAGTCTGATTGGTAAATTTAGGATCACCGCAACATTCAACACACCTGTAGTGATCAAATCCTCAGGCGTTATGTTCATGATATAGATTTTTAGTCTTTCCTTAGGTTATTCCACACCCTAAATTGTGGGGGCCAGTTTGGTCCCCAACGAACTGCCCACAAGGTCCTTAGTTCTGGTATATTTTGGCCCACATTGTTTCAGGAAGCCCATGACTTCTATAAATATTGTCCTCACTATTAAGGAATAGGGAATGTCTCTAAAATAAATGATATGCCACAAAAAATCATGCCCTTCCATGGAATTTTTTATGTTTTGGGGAATTGAGTTTATGGCACCATTCCCCAATTCATTTGGTAACATGTACATTCTATTGGTAGTGGATTATGTTTCCAAATGGGTAGGCGCATGACCTACATGGACTGATGATTTTAAGGCAGATGAAGAATTTTTTTGAGAACCCAATTTTTATGTAGGTTTGGATTACATAAGTTGATCCTCAGTGACCATGGTTCTCATTTCTGCAACCGAAAAATGAAATAACTTTTTTGTTGGTATGAGGACTGTCATGGAGTGTCTACTGCATATCACCCAAAGAAAAATGGTCAAGCTGATGTTTAAATATTGAGTTAAAACAAATTATTGAAAAAATGGTTCATCCCAATAGAAAATATTGGATTCATTAACATGATGGTTCATTATGGGAATATTGTACTACTTAAAAAACTCCCATTTGAATGTCACCCTATCGGATTGTATTTGGAACGAGTTATCACCTGACTATTCAGATTGAGCACCAGGCCTATTGGGCCATCAAACAATGCTACTCTAATCTTTATGGTGCAGGTTCTCAAAAGAAGATGCAAATTCAAGAGATGGAGAAAATGAGAAGAGATACATATGAGAACTCCTTGATTTATAAGGAGTTAACGAAGGCTTCCCACGACCATCTCATCATTCATCATTAGTTCCGAATTTTGCAGATTTTCCTCCTATATAATTAATGGTTGAAGATTCATCCAGGTAAGCTTCTTTCTCACTGGTTTGGAACATACACTATTACTAATGTCTCTCTATTTGGTGTTTTCCAGGTTCAAAATAAAGAAACCAACAAAATCATTACAGTTAATGGGTAGCACTAAAGCACATCCCCGAAACCCCTCCAAAGTCCTTGATATAGGAACTCAAAGTTCAAGAATCAGTCTGCAAATGAAACCCACCAAGTTTTTTCCTTCCTTCTTACATTCTATTATTATACTAATGACACTGCACACTCTAGGTGTGGGGGTTGGGTATTTTCTTGAGTTATTTAGGAATTTTCATCATCTTTCTTATTTTTTCTCTTTTTATCTTTCGTAATTGTATTGTTACTCCCCCCCCCCCCCCACGATTTCTCTCCCACTAACCTTTGTGCTGGAATATTACCATTTTTAGTCCCACTTTATAATTGAAGGTTATTCCCATTAAATCATGGAAGATTTTTAAAATGCATGTTGAATGTCTGTATTTCATGTTATCTTAACATTCAAAAAAACTTCTGATGAAATATTCATTTCATTAAGAATTATATATTATGGTGTTACATTATTTTCAAATTTAGTACTTTTTCGATGATATAAATGGTTGTATCATTTTGAAACCTTTGAGAAGAATGATTCCCTTTTTATGAATAATTTAGTGGAAAATCGTGTTACTTAATCTCTCCACACATTTTTTTCACCCAACTATGATGTGTAAAAATTTATTACTTAATGGAAGGAAAATAAAAGTTAGCTTGACTTTTCTATACTTTCCAAAATCATTTTTCTCTTCGTTCATTCCGTATCAGATCTATTTCATTACTGTACCAGATTGACCTATGCATGTGTACCTATTATCTGACTGTTGTAAGCCCTCAAAAAATAAAAATAAAATAAAATAAGGTTGTATATTGGGAAGGTCAAAATCCACCCGTCCTTTACCTTTGATCTTCATATAACTATTACAATTTGTTTCATGAAGAGATAAAAAAATCGGTTGGGATAACAGTGTAAGATTTGTCCCAAGTGCAACTTTTGAAAAATTAATAAATGAGGGGAGTGAATAAATGTAAAACATATAGGGATATCTAGTTTGGGAGATTAGGGGTTGACTTTTTGGAATTCTTATGTTAGTGGGTCTTGAAATTTGATTTGTAATGGATGTGGGGCAAGTTTTGTGGAAATGATCTTTTAAGTAGAAAATTATTAAAATAACTTATATTTACTCGTTAAAAAGTAGAAAGAATAGCATGAAATGGTTGTCACACACACACATGAATAATTAGTGACATTATTAACTTTTTATTTATTTTCTTTGATTGGTATCATGAATCTATTGAAATTTTATTTGTATATAATTTTTGAGACATCTTTTTCAATGATCATTGAGAAGAACTCCTCCGTGTGATTTTTTCATTGATCACATTTTTTTCATGAATTAAATTTTCATTTAATGATAAATCATTATGAACTTGGAAATATCTACATGCATAATTTTTTGAATTATGACTTTTCCCAAGAATACAAATGTTTAGGTGTGGGGGTCCAATCACACTACGATACACTATTTTATTTTCACCATTATACAACTATGCTAGACATGTTTTATATTGAAAATTATAAAAATAATAACAAATTCTATTCAATTTTTGATTAAATTAATTTATTTTTCCACTGCTATAAAGGATAATTTTACTTTTTTTAGGATTCCATTGTAGGAGGAGGTGATTTGGAGAGCCCATGATGATGTCCAAGAAAAATGGGCCAAACTGTGCAATATCCATGCACACCAGTTAACTCATTTGCAATATTATCTTGAAACGTGCACCCAAATGGGATGGAATATTGTGGTCTGGTCCAAAATAAATTTGGATACATTTAATATGAAGGAAACCAAGTCCCATTCGGCTATCTGGTAGTCCAACCCTCCTAAACTGTCTAGCACACCAAATCTTCACGTAGTCAAAAGTGGTGTGCGATGATCTTTCCATATCTCGAGCTCTAGTTGTCAAAAATGGTCCAAACATTCTGTGGAGGCATACAAGAGGTGGGGTTATAACTTTTTTATTTTATATAAATAGATCTAAGGCTATATGGATGTTTAATCCCATGTGACAAGTGGTTTTAAGAAATTTGTGTTCTCAAAACCACCTACTAATTTTCCTATAAAATGGAACCTTGGTCTCCCCATTTTTAAGTTCTACCAGGAAGAAAATATCAGGTATTTTGGACATCCAAATAATTCATCTCCTCATCTAAGAAGATCTGGTGGCCCCTATCATCATAGGGGGATCAACAATTAATAAGGAGTTCCACCTAAGCCTTATCCTCCTCTCGATGGTGAGCTAAATAGTGAACGATCATTTTGAGAGAGCTACACATACTTTGGAGGGAGTTCTGGCACATGATACTCTAAAAGTTTTGTATAATTTATATGTGTATTATTTAACTTCATTTTCAACTAAACATGTTTATCCTTTGAATTTATTTCATTTGTTTAATTAAGTGAATTGCTTTTCATTTCAACACCGATTGGGTTGAAATTTCATGTAGGAAACATGGGTTGTTCTGATTGGGAAACACAAGGAACCTCTTTCACTCAAACATACAAATAATATTAGTATTATTTGGTAGACATTAATATGTTCTTCAAGTCCAAACCATGAAAACATGGTTTTTGTGTCAAGGGTTAGTACTTTGTGAAACTTTTTGAGAGGTATGAGGGGAATCAAGATCTTGACAACCCTCAACCAAAGAATTAAACAAAACCGTGTGAAATTTTCAAAACAATGAACTATACAATATGTGCAGTAAACTTGATTTGATATCCTTATATCATAATTCTAAAACACCACTTTTATTTATCAAATATAAAACTCTTTAAATCACGATATTTTCTTAAAACAATTTTCCACCCACCCCCTCTTTTGTTCTTCTTATTAAAAATTAAAACTATAAAACCACCAACGCTATTTGAGAGATGACCTAGGGTCTTCCCTAGACTACAATATCTTCTTTAAATCACTATCATTTTGATGTGTCACAAAAACACGCCCACCAACCAAGGGTAACCATAATGTATCTAACCCAAAAATGAAGTTAAAATTTCATTCTAAGAACATGAAAATTACCATTTTAACCATCATACCTCAAAAACATTAAAATTTCACTAATTACTAATTTTTAATAATTAGAGTATCTAGACTCCACACCTGTACTTTACAAGATTTTTTATTTTTATGTTATTTTCTAACCAGACCATCATCTCAATGTTTCATTATTTCACACATTCTTTTGAAGTAAATGTAGCCAAATGATTCCCATGATCACAGGGTATCCAATTTTCTTTAATGTTATACATGTTGGAAAAAACATAAGGTAAAAATAATCAATTCACATAGAATCACCATTTTCATCAATTCTCCCACATCATAAATTTCTATATATGAATAAAAATTTAAATGTTATTCTTTATGAATCTTATGTCATAAAAACTATGTCCACATGATTAATTCTATGTTTGATAATAAATCTAAGTTCCTTATGTTTTCAATGTATTCCATTAATTATCTAAACATTAATCATACAATTATACATACTCTACATGAAGGGTATACTCAAATATCCAATAGGATAATAGATAAAAAGTGAAAAACCTAATAGGGAGAAAAAGGATACCATAAAGAATTATACATCAGAATGGTGTTTGGCCCAAAGAAATAGCCTATTATTTTCATAAGTGGGATTTTAAGTATATTTATTGATAATATTATTTAATTGATCATTATGAGTAATGTATTGAAGACATACTCAGTTATAGAGAAAATTACAATTTTTTAAATTATATTTAACGTATTCCTAAATTATTAAACAATGTGGTATATGATTATTGCTCATGTTTATCAGATCACTACAATAAAAAATAATATATATTAACATACCTATTATTTCATTGAAAGAAATAAAATTTTACATCATTCATATCACTAAAAAAGGTATATTTATTCAAAAAGAGAGAGAAACAAGAGATATAATCCACGCAATATCAAGGATTGTAGTGATTAACCCCAAGAGTGTACCCTCTAAAAATGATATTACAATAATTTGGTAGGGATATTAAGATATGGTAAAAAATTACAAAACCAGAGCCTCCATTATTTTCATGGTTTTCCACTCCAAAATTCCCCTCCCTCAATGTATGAGTCAATTATATTCTGTTACTAATGAGAGTCTTTAATTTCATGATAAGGCCAATGACATCTCATGAAGATTTGGGGTTATCATGAATGAATCGAAAAAAATAATTCCAGTCATATTAGTTCACTGCAATGTTGATATTGTATAGATTTTTCTATGAAATGCCACTAAAGAGAGCTCTAGTATTCACTATTATTGAATTACCTAGGCCATAATATGCACTGAATCTAATGATCACATAACCTATGGTGTTCCTAAATAATGCCTCTTACTTTCATGATATCCTGCATACATGACCCAACCACATTGATTTTATACCTTCCATTAAGAGTATTCCACTTGATCTATCTCTTAAGTGGTTTTGAGACTCCTAGATTTGGACCCTTGAATTTGATTCCTCTTTCAGCTACTCACATATCTCTACCATGAATTACGAACCCAGGATCCTCCACTAGAGAAAAAATAAGTTTCATTTGTATTTCCCCTCATGAAAACTATTTCAACTATACTATAAAATCCAAAAAACCAATTAAAACATCATACCTTGAATCCTCACATCAAGCACATCACCTTCCGACCCCTGGAACTAGCATTGAATTAAATCATGAATATCAACCACCTAAACAAGAATGTCAATCCTATTTCAAAATATATCCTAGGTGAACTGTGTTTACTCACTAACAAAAAATAAGTGCCAAAAATATTTGATGTTAGGATTCACACAACACATTAACCTTGAGTCCGAATTTTTCCCTTTCCTTTGATAATTATCATTTATAGTGATATATTGGTTATAAATTCTCAAGAAGGGGAAGTTGATTTTTCTGGTATCTCTTTTCACCATAGGTTTGTTTCCCATAAGTTCTTATACTAGTTAGGGTGTATGGATCTAAGAAAAATTTGATAACTGAACACTCCATATATCAAATATTTGAACATTAATTTGCCTTTTTTGTCAATGATCACAATTCTTTCAGGCATAATTTTTATTTAAATATCAATAAGGGTCGACATGATCTTTCATTGGGTGATCGCCTATTTGAACGTGATCTCAAGGGTTGGTCATCCTGGAAGGAAGAGAGTTTGTTCAGTCTAGTTATCTTTCCCATACAAGATTTCACCTTGTTCGATAACTCATATATCTTTTTGGCGAACATTACTAAGTGGGTTTTCATATTTCACTACTGGATATATAGTTTTTCTAGTCTCTCTTCCCAGAATTTCTATCCCACATCATATTCATTTCTCTTGAATCTTGACCACGTAGAGTTAATAACCAAAATCTCCCCAGCTAACTTGTCTTTCTTCGTTTGTAGGGATTTTGACACATTACTGAGATTACTCTCTCCTTCCACAATAGATTTCTCTAACAAATTCTATGAAGCTAGGTGGAAATTCCCCTCATTCATAAAGTCCCAGATGAATGTATTGAACATTTTCTAAATTATTTAAATGGTACCATTCAGGGTCCTGATGATGGCGAAGATGTGAATGGGAATTGGGGTTTGGACTATTAGTCAAAAGGGTGTTTCTAAAGAAATAGTAGTTTGCTTTAATAGTTGAAAAAATGACCTTTCAATCGGATGACTTGGTTATAAAAAATATCTTTTTTTATCTCCCCATTTGTTATTGGAACACTTAATTACTCCACTTTATTTACATTTCCATCTTGTCCTGGATGATTCTTTCTCTTCTTATCTATCGTTACTTCGAACAGTAGATGTTTTTCATTCCATATGTGATCTATTAAACACACTAGAAGTTGTAAGTATCCATTATTTTATTGAAACCATTAATAAATTTTATTTCATTATTTTAATAAATAAGATAATATCATCCACGTACATCAGTTGAGATTGTGAGGACATCTTATTCATGCTTCTATAGGCCTGATTGTTTCCACAAGACAAGTCAAAATTGATGTTACATAAGAGAACATATTATTCCAGAATAAAAAGTATGGGTGAAGAAACGACCCCTTACCCCATGACTCAGACATATTTAAAAAAACAAATAATTACCCTATTAGTCGCACTGATATCCAAGGGGAAGAAATGCACCAGATGATTAGATCATGAGTCTACGCATTGAAGGAAAATTTCTCCATGGACATAAAAATGAAGTTTCATTACATAAATTTTCATTCCTTATCTATGTCCACATTGATCACAATGTTGGATCTAAGGATATTACTATTTTTATCATTCACTATCTCCATTAGAATATTAATCTCATCCTAGTTTTTACTCCCATTTAAGAATCCATGATGATCACAAGAAATAATATTTGGAATAAAACTATTCACCCTTTTTTATGATTTTATTGATAGTTTTGTATAAGAAATGGCATAGACAACTCTTCCTAAATTGGATCATCGATGTGGGCTACCATAAATTCTGAATCGGGACCAGTTTTGAGGCACTGATCGCTCTAGTTATGGTCTCACCCCAAAATAAATAAATCATCACAACAAAACAAATTCCTAACTATATACAAATAAAATACATATAATTTACTTGTAAAATAATTGATTCTAGGATATATTTCAACATTCCATGCTAGAATTTCATCATTTATCACATTTTCATCTGGGTATACCTCCAGTTCATTGTAATCCTTTTCCCTTAACCATCCCTGAAATATTTTTTAAAAAAATTATATCTCTTCCTTCTTTTTATTTTCTCCCATCACATGGACTTCTTAACACCACGAAAATATCGTCAAAGATCTTCTATTCTAGTTTTCTAGCCACCCCCACACCTCAAATCAAAGATTTATCTTTGAACATGAAGTTAATTGATTTTTTATCCTTCCTATTAATCATAAACTCTTGAAAATATATGGTATTTATGTCACCCTCTTTGAGTTACAGTTCCTGTGATTTCCCCTATGAACACATTCAATTTCTTCAAGTTTCTCATCCAATACGTTTTGCTTCCAACCATAACTGTAAAGAACTCATCACCCCATCAACATTGAAGTTC
Organism: Viscum album; assembly: GCA_963277665.1. Lineage (NCBI taxonomy): Eukaryota > Viridiplantae > Streptophyta > Magnoliopsida > Santalales > Viscaceae > Viscum > Viscum album. The sequence continues at coordinate 562,207,891 of OY728138.1, forward strand.
CATTTCATGGTTGATAATGTAATTTGATTAGTTCATCTATCTTTTTTCACCATTTGTTCAATCCTTGATGAACTCTTGAAGGAGCTCTCTATGCCTTTTCAATCTATCATTGAGGTTACTCCATGAATTACACCTAATTGGGAGATCCCAAAAATACATCATCACCTATAGAAATCCCTCAGTTTTTTTAGATCTCTGAGATGGAGACGGTTGATGAAATTTTTTTATTTCGTATGAGTTGTATCAGAAGTAGAGCATGGTCGAAAATAATGCAAATATTAAGGAAAATTTCAGTCTATGGGATGGAGTCAACTCTATAATGGTTAAAGAGGCAGTGATACAACCTATACAAAATTCTATCATTCCTCTTCTTGTAACATCGGGTAAAGGGTTCTCCTAGGAAGCCCATGTCATTTAATTCATTGGTCACTATAAAATCTTTGACGCCTTTAATGAGACTCGAGGGATATTCACCCCCCCCCCATTGTGATTCACTACTTAGTAAGGGAGATGAATTGAGGGAAGAAACCAACATTTATTTCAACAATAATAAATGGTTATAATGATACCCTCCCACACCACCCTTTGTTTCTCACACATGGAGCTCTCAAGGCTAACTTTGGATAGTATATATATCTTAGATCAAATATGATCTGTTGGAAGCTCACATGGCCCTACTTAATAGCCATGGTGGGAGGTGCCAAGTTTGACACAACTCCCACGAATCCCCTACCTACCATGGACTTCTCCCATCGATTCCAACTACCATGGTGGGAGAGGTTAGTTCACCAACCACCTTTGAAAATAATAGTGGGTAGCAGCTATATATATCCATCAATTATACCCCTCTAGATGCACTCCATTAGAGCACATATAACGGTCCCTATTCTTCCAAGAGATCTTCTTTTTCCATATATCTATTAGGATCTCTTTCGTGTAGATCTTCACAATTCTCATCAGTTATTTATTCATCACTTCACATATCCAATGATAGTGAATTTAGATATGCTTCTTGATACCATTTTTACTTCCCCTCATTATTCAACAGTATGTACTTCGACTCCAAATATTTTTTTGAAGGAATCCTTGGGAAGATCATCAATCCAAAGAAATACTAGGTTCAGTAGGAACAACACTGCCTAGCTCCTATGATGGTTTTGAAAATTCATATGGATAGGATTGGGTCTCCATATACTTAATATCATTCTCAACTACTCCTAGTCCACTTTCGATGAGTCTTCTTGCTCCTCCTTCTCTTTATTGATAGGTGGTTCTTGTACATGTTTTGGATTGTGAATTGATTCCTTAACAATATCCTTTAGAGACATTATAGGATTTTGAATGTCCTCAATCATCTTATTCTTATGGAATAAAATATCTCTTATTTTGGTCAACTTCTTCTCCATCGGGTCCCAAATATTGTATCTAAACTCTTCATCTCTATATCCTATGAAGATTCAATGAGTAGATCTCATGTATAGTGTCTCAATGAGCTCATTGGATGTATTTACAAATGAAAAACGTCCAAAGCCTCATAAATGAGAGAAAGAGGGATGTTTATTAGGCCATATATTTAGTGTAATATCAATGTTTAGTGAGACCGATGGTGATCTCTTGATTATATATAATGAAACTTGAATCGCTTCTCCCTTGAATGGATTATGCATCTTAGACAAACTTATCATGCCTCAGACCTTCTCCATGAGGCTTATGTTCATTATTTCTGCAACTCCAATTTTTTGTGTTGGTGTGTGGTACCATCCTCACATGTATGGATCCTTGACTCCTATAATAGTCATTAAATTCTTTGGATGTGTACTATCTTCTATTGTGTGAATGAAGACACTTGATATTCTTTCCAGTTTCACACTCCACTATGGCATGGAACATCTTGATGTACTGTAGTACTTGGTCCTTAATCCATAAGAAGAAAACCCACAACCTTAGAGATGAATCATCAATTAAGGATAGTAAATATGTGTTACATACTAATGAATCCACCTCCATTGGTCCACATACATCAGAGTGCACCAGATCCTAAAACTCTAATCTCCTTGATGAAGCATTATTAAATGAGACTCTATATTGCTTCCCATAAAAGCAGTATTTACATGGATCAGTTGATGTATCCTTGTTAATACTGATGTACATATTCTCATTCAGGGTAGATAACATCATTCAATCATGTGGATGAGTCTCCCATGCCACATATTGGATGATATCTCTACTTCCACCATTTTGAGACTCTTTACGCATATCTTCACATGAGTGTTGTACAACATATTGTATATGTGTCCTTGGGTGATGAATATGGATCCATTCATCATATTCCATGAATCCATTACTGAATATGTTTCCATAGCCTTGTCGATGAAAGGATGCACCTGATAATTTTTTTTGTCGAAGGCTTGCAACATGCCAAACATCCCTTTGGGTGATTGTGTATCCAATGTTTGTCTCGACTAGGATATCACTCTTGCCAACAAACTCTGCTGAATTGGAATTTCTCATCTTTACTCCACCAAATTCTCCAACTTGATAAGTCAATAAATACTCATGATGTAGAGTGACATGGTGTGATGGCGCAGTATAGACTACCCATTCTATTTCATGGCCTAAAGTATGAAAGCATGTCTCTTTTTCATATTTGGAGAAAATAAAAACTTCTTCAATGACTCTCACATGAGCATATCCATTTACACTTTATTTATTGATAAATTGACCATGTAGAATCTTCTAAAGTTCATTTTCATGTGTTCCTCCATTCCACAGTGGTAGCATTTGTATGATGCTCTCCTTCTAACTGTTGACCTTCCATTTCTCCTATTTTGGCTTCAGCTTCAAGCCCCACAACTTACTCCTTATTATCTCCCCCATACACTAGGATGAGATCTTGCATCTAGTTGTTACTAGAGTCTTTCCTTTAATCCCCCTCATTAGACAGTGAATCTTTTACCATTTCAATGGTAAGTTCTCCTTCGGGCACCGGGATTCTGGGGGAGACAAAAGTTGTATCCTAGAAATTAGGAATTGTACAAAGTATGTGGTTCACCTAATCTTCATCATTTATGAATATTACCTAAATACAAAAATTTGGTTCACCAAGCCTTGGAACATGCTGGTGTATTCGGTTATAGAGCTTTTACATTATAGTCTAAGATTCACCAATCACATTAACAAGAGTATCTTGTTCTGAGCGGACTTTTATAGGTATGTATTTCCCATATTCATCAAAAGTTTCTCCAAACTACTCTATTTTGAAACATGGTGGTAGACTTTGTGATCAATCCATTACTAGATTTGATCGATCATCTTCTTATTCAAATTCATTCACTCTACTTCCTTGGTGGAATCAAGGTTGAATACCTCATTCTCAATGGGTTCAAAAATATCCTTATATTTAATTATATCTTCTATTCAAGACTTCCAAGTGGAGTAGTTTCACGAAGTCAACATGATCATCCCTATCGTGGATGGTCCCACAATTGGAATTTCAGTTCTGAAATATTGTTGAAGAATTTGAAAAGCAATAGCTTCTAGTTGCATCTAGAATGGTTGAAAATTGTATAATTGACTCCTAGTTCATTGAAATCAGAAAATGATTGGTCAAGGTATTACCAAATCAATATCAAAGATTAAGATTGATCTATGATGTGGTGATTACGTGGAAGTGATGGGGTCTACCGGAGTAGTTTCTAGAATGTCTTCAGTAAAGTAACTTTTTCCAGAACAATGCCTTCTTCTCTAGCAAGGGGTACCATAGCACCTAATTTTTTTACCAAACTCTGACCAAGCATAGGAAGATCATTTTATCTCTATTTTTTATATTTTTTTCTTTCATGGAATTTTTTTTGATATGTTCTTTTAGAATCATCCTTCAATAACAAAATTCTGAGAAAAATGAATTTTCCTATCACTGTAAAAACTCCACCACTCATCCACATTTCACCAAAACCAACTCTGATACCACTTGTGCGAATTCACTGATCATTAAGGGAGATGGATGGGAGGAAGAAAACAACATTTATTTCAACATGAAAAAATGTTTATAATAGACCCCTCCCATACCTCCCTTTTTTTATCAAACATGGAGCTCTCAAGGCTCTATTTGGATAATAGAGTTCACCTGGAATACACCAAATTGAATAAAATAGTAGTAGAACCAGTAGTTTCCATCATAGTAATGTGTTGATCTGAGACCTCCACTTTTTAAAAAATAATATCGAATCTCCCAAAAATTCATACGTGGTAGTTTTTTGGGATCCTATGAAATTAATTTGGGAATCAAATCTTTCTTTCCAATCAACTTATTTGATTCTCCCTTTATTTTTGTTTTCAAATTTCTTGAATGGGAAAGCAGTGTTATCTAGTTTCAAACTAGATGAGATAGCACTTCACCCATGTGCCTAAGCACATGGGATTCCTTAAAATGGTATTGATCATAAAATGAATAATTTTTTGGCCTAATAGGTCAGTGAATTGGATATATAAATAAATGAGTTTGAATGGGAGTGAGCCTCTATGGCCTTTGAGTGAGTCATTCTCGATTCAAATAAAGAAGTGAACATTATGTCCCATAATCACCTTTCCCCATTAATGTTAGAGAAGATATATCTTCTAATTTAATAGGATCGGAAAGAATAATCAACCAATTTTGAGAACTCAAAATGATAATCGGAGAGGTTTTCTCCCTTCTATTGCAATCAATACACTCTTCTTGGATGTAAGGCATTGTAACATAACACTCACTCTATAGTTGAACAAACATTAATATAACCTCCTCTGAGTTAAATATCAGTGAGCCCAAATGACATGCATCATTGGTCAATAGATTATCAAGACGACAACATGGTTTCACTTATAATCATGTTAAATCTTTATCTGAAGAGGATGTATCCCCTTCCCCAATTTCGTTCTCCCATATTTTTAAGAGGGATTCTACATTCTGAATAGTGGGGGCATCATGGACAATGTCATAGAGGGACACGTCACCAAGGATGAACTTGGTTAGACCTAGTGCTAAAGGAGATTTTTTTATATGGTTTTCTGAATTTTTTTTATATGATTTGTGGTCATTTTTTTTTCAAAAATTTTATTGGAAGGCAGTAGGAGTGTTATAGACTTTCGGCCAAAATAAAAATACTATTATAAATAAACCTTATTTATATTTAAACGTTTTATTTTTATGTTGTTTTGTTTATATATATACAACAAAAAATTTAGTAGAATTTCTCTACTATTTAATATCCATCATTACTATCATTACACCAGTTTGGAATTTTGACAAAAACCCTAACACAAGGATCCATTTTATAAGAGGGCTTTCCCTAGAAATCATTCTGTATTTCTGATGTGGGATTCATGTTCTCTCATTACTATGAAGAATTACTAATATATTACTATAAATCATTTCAAATCAATAAATGAAGACTATTAATTACTATTTTATAATATTATTAAACAACTTATTAATTTCTAATTAACTAATAATATATAATAAGTTTTAATTACATTAAAATATAATAATATATATTTAATAAATAATAATATTAATAATAACCAAATAATGCTACTTAATAAAATAATGTATAATTAATAAAAATAATAAAATAATTATTAATTATTAATGAGTTATTGTTGGAACCAAAATATGTGAATGGGAAAAAACATGCAAAGAACACAACAAATGAAAAAAAGGGTTTCTTCATGAAGCACCTTCATGAAGCCCTTGAGCACTATGGATGGGGAAAAACCAAGGCCACCTCTGCAACCACAATAGAGGAAAGAGACAGTAAAATTTGTGGTTAGAATGAAATTGATGAAAGTATTTTCTCTGTGGAGGGAATAGGATTGCCTCTGTGATTCCATAGAATTTTATGGAAGCATGTCTGAGCACTGCAGAGGGAATGAAGGAAGCCTCTATGTCACTGAGGGGATGAATATCAACTTTATGGTTTTGAAAAAATTGATGTGATCCACCTCCAATGGCGAAGTGCATGTTGATTTGTGGCACATTCATATAGCTTCACAGCCCCTGGAGCCTATAAGTACCCAACTCCACTTACTCCAAAGGGATCAAGATCATGACATTTCACCTTCTGAGATCCCAAATCACAATGCACCATTTTCTCTATGAACCATTGAAAAAATGAATCATCCAAGGTAATTGACCATTTATAAATCCCTTTACCTTTACTCATGATTACCCCCTCATTCAAGAGGGATTCCCTTTGTTGATCCTATGGGCTATCTCCAAGGAAGGAGAACACCTTGGGTACTCGGGACTTGTAACAACCCAAAATTTTTTTAATGAAAATATCTATTGATCTAATTAAATGTATTATTATGTAAAATTGTACTATAAAACATATAAAGTTTCTTTCTTTTATATTTTTTTAATTTAAAATACCATTAAGAATTTTTATCATTGCTAATATAGCCATTGAACAAGGGTCACATGATTAGTATAAATATATGGCTATAACAAATCAAATTTACTCTGACAAAGGAAGCGATGGCCTCATCCAGTAGAATTTCTCCCTATAAAGCCCACTTTTTAGAGCTTGGAAAGGAGGTTGCATCACTGGGATTCACTCTTGAACAATCCCAAGATGAGCTTCAACACTTTAAGCTTGAATGGAACTATCTACGAAAAAAAGTAAAATTAAATAATGATTACCACCTGAGTAAAGTTATCCATGCCGCCCCAAGAGTCTCTCACCATATCACACCTTACCCTTAGGACTTATGTGGGTGTATAAGAGTTTATGTAAAAATACCCTATCACTATGATTATGTGAATTATTTTTTATAAAGAATATACATTCATTTTATTGTTGTTAATTTGTAAAGGTTTTTATAGAAAAATAGTATTTTTAGTTAATATTTAAATTAAATTAAGAAATATATTTTAATGAATTAATATATCTTTAAAAAATCATATTTTAATAAAAAATTATTACTAAATTAATTTTTATTTAATATAAATGTTCATATAATTTTTAGGAATACAATTAATATTTTTATTAAGGTTTGAAAACTATTTTTTTCAAAACTCATGAATTTTCACTAAATGTTGGTTTTTTTTAAAAAAAATGGATACTAAAATATTTATAAATTTTTTTATATAAAATTAATATCATATTAGGATTCAGGACATCGAAATAATCTAACATTGAATTTTTTACAATTTTCATAGACAGTCGAATTTTTGGGTAAAAATTAAATATCGTTAAAATATATAATGTGTTCTATGGAATCATAATGACCCAATAGTGATGTAATAAAATAAAATAAAATCTATATTAGTCCAATATATGTTTTACCATTAAAATAATTTGATTTAATATTTTTTGGTAAATTCTATGATGCATTAGTTGACCCTCCAAGACATATAAAATATGTTAACATTTTAAAATGATTTCATTGATAGTGTGAATCACCTCCATTTAAGTAAGACTGATGTTTTAATAAGTCAGACCATTGGAATTATAAAATTATTTTTTTGAAACCACTTCGGAAAAAACCATTGGCAAAATCCATGGTTTTGTTTTTGGTTTTAAATATTTAATTATATAGATTCCAAAACCAATGTTTGTGAAATATTAAAGAATTCCCCTATGTTTTTCTATGTAAACCAACTCAATATCCCACTTTTCCTCATTAAAAACCCTTGTATCACATACCTACTCTTCCCTCCTCTCTATATAATCCTCACAAGGCATCCCAATATCCTAGTAAGCCTCTCTCAAGCCTCTCCCAAGCCTTTGGGATCACACTTCCAAGTAAGGGATTTCCTTCCTTTCTCATTTTTATCCAAGTTTCTTTATGTTGTTACACCCTATTATTTTAAATTAAAAATGTTGGTGTATTAATTTTTACCTCCCCCATACTTCCCTCCTTATTTTTTAATGATGATAGACCTCTTTATCTGTCATTAATTCATGCCATGTTATCATGTTATAATACCGAAATTCCGTAAGGAATTTCTGTCTTCTCATTTACATTCAATCAATTCTTTTATATTATATATATATTTTCTATTAAATATGTTGGTATATTATTTTATATGAACACATTATTGTCCATTTCATGTATAAATGTTTAGATACCCCTTTCTCTTTCATGAACCCATTTTAGGATTTTTATTTTACGTCGTTATGCTACCGAAGTTACACCAAAATTTCCCAGGCCAAAATCATCATGTAAGTGAATAAAATACCCATTTCTATATCACGGGCATTAACCTTTATTAACATGTACTTTTTTATTGAGTAATTACATTTATTTATTCCACATATATTATTCATGCAATAAATTATGATGTTTAATAAATCCATGTGGAAGTCTTATGCATGAAATGAAATGTTTATAAAGGGTGTGACCTGATGGCACTCCAATGCATTGGGTAAAGATTTTTATCATGATACGTCAAGTGAAATTAGGGATTAATCATGTTAATTCATGATCTATTAGTGTTTACTCATGCTAATTCTAGTGCAATTATTCTTTAATAATGCTCCATGTGCAATGAGACTTCTCACATGCTAATATAATGTTATATGTTATTGCCACATTTCTATGTTATGATAACCATGCAATATCATGCATTTATTTTAATATTTATCTTCTGCTCCATTGATATGAATATTTCTTAACATTAACTATATTCTTCATGTTATTCCTTGTTTAATCATTTACTTGGATTTATATATTTCTATTTTCTTATGCATGTCCTTGGGTTATCCCATGTAATGATAAGTACGAAGGAATGCTGTGATCATAGAAAATATGTTTAAATAAAGATGTTGCAATTTATGTTCTAAGTTGTTATGTAATGTTCCTAATTTTCCTAATACACTAGACCTCTTGATCCCCATAGTTGTCTTAAGTGAAATTTTATGTAATAAATCTTGTTTATTTGTGTAATAAAGGGTATGGTTGGTATAGTTTGTATTAGAGGATAGGTTTAGTTATTTTTGGGATTAGGATTAGAAAAACCTAGTGAAAACATTATGGATAATACTATGTATAATAAAAACATACCAAAATTTTGGTGAGTATATATTAAGTTGTTTATTAAGAAAATACATCCTCGTATGGATATGAATAAGTTGAGGTGGCTCTGTCATAGATGTATCTTGGGGTAAAACCTAAATACACCACTTTGAGCTGGACTAGAATGGGAATTGGTGCATGACAGTGGGCCTTGTTGCACTCTTGGATATGAAACTCCACGGTGATATACTTTGATAAATTCGTAAGCTTATTATGAACTATAATTAAAGGAATAAAAAAATTCCCCATAGAATATATGTTGGAAAGTAAATCATGGGTAACATATATTGAAGCTTATAAATTCATAAGTTAAGGAAAGAAATGTAATTTATAAGTTATAAATTTTTTCATTGTATTCCCCTTCATGTGATAACCCTAGTGTTCCTTTTATTCTAGGCAATGGACGGTAATAGGAGGTCTCAGGCTAAAAACTGATGCAAAGATCAATGTGATGAAGGTTCTAATGAGATGCCCAATCTAATGGGAGTGGGAATAAAAAAATATGTCATAAAACACTCTCAGTTACCTCATGTTTTTAAGAGAAACACAGTTCAAGAGAACATTCAACCCCCCCCCCCAATAAATAAAAATTTTCAATCGAGATATTCACTAGACAAGGCCTCCTACTATTAATGGATCATCCAATCCCTCAATCACCAAAAAAAAAGATCAACTCCATTGAAAAAATATTCTCCATCCTTTAATGTTATGAATAAGAGAAGGTTCTTCTGGTTTCTTATCATATATAGGGTAAAGATGATCAATGGATGACATTGATCAAAAATACAAAGCCTGATGAAGAGAACGAGGTGTTGGAATCAAAATATTTTTGGAAAATGTTTTCTGAAAAATATCTTTCGTGCACCCTTCGACAGAATATGGAAGAGGGCATAATTTCCCTTCGGACTATAGATGATGAATCCATCAAATCGTATGAGGAAAAAATCATGAGGATTGAAAGATATTCCTCCAGCTTTGTTGTCACCCCTGAATGAAAGGTTGACCTCTTCTTTGGTAGGATGAAACATAGACTATAGAAATACCTGGTGATATGTGACATTCATAATTATGAGATAATTATCTGATGTGTCCACATAGATGAAATGGAGATGGACGAATGTCAGGGGTATCATGGGGATAAGATGTAGAAAGTTAACATTATTTCTGGTTGCTGATGGATAAATCCATTGGTGCTAAGAAATTATTGAACCCCACATTCCAAAGTTATGGAAAGAAGCACCCTAGAAATTTTATGAAGGATACGAAGAAATTTTTTAGGTGTGGAAGAGCAAGGAACCTAGATATTAACTATCAAAATGAAAAACCTGTTGTGGTGATAGAGAAGAGGAATGTCCTGTTTGACCCTCAATGCATTGTTCATTACTACAACTCCAAAAAACCATGGCACTTTGAAAACCAGTTACCAAATACAAGGGTTTTTAGAGGCAACCAAAAACCTTTAAGGCATCAAGGGAGATATTTTTCTAGCATACAACTGATGAGAACCCCGACAACAAAGTGGTGACAGGTTCTCTAGTCATTCATTCAAGAATATCTAACGTACTTTCTAATTGTATTTGTAGGAATTATTTTATATCAAAAATATTTAGTAGAAAAATCACAACATAATGACAAAATCATGGAATTAGAGATGTCAATTAGAACCACAAATGTGGAAATCATAGAAACCCATGAATATAACTCCTCCCTTCCATAATTTGTGGATTGAACTTCCTAGTGATTCTTTTTATACTCTATTAGGTGGAATTTGATACAATTATTGGCATGTACTTTATTTCCCTATATAGATACAACATAAGTTTCCATGAGAGGGAAATCACTCTTCATATGGTGAATCAACCCATAATTATGTACAAGTGAAAAGAGTGGGATGAATCTTTTTTAGCACCATCATCACAAACGTGTATATTACTGCCCTATGAGCACGCATATCTTACTCAGATGTCTGGGTTTATGAAATAAACCATCATTGAATACTTACCTATAGTGAGGGAATTCACTGAAGCATTTATTGAGGAATTTTCTGGTCTTACTCCTAGAATAGATGTTTAATTCTCAATTGATCTTATACCCAGGGTGTTTCCAAAATCCAATACTCCATATAGAATGGTTTTTGTAGAGATTGAGGAGTTAAAGAAAAAATTATAGAAGAATCTGGATAAAGGGTTTATATTCCCATGTGCATCAGAATGGGGTGCACCGGTCTTCTTCGTCAAGAAGAATGATGGTTCAATGTTCCATTGCATTGATTATCGTGAGCACAATAAAATCACGGTAAAGAACAAGTATCCTCTTACCCAAATTTATGACTCCTTCAATCAGCTACATGGATCACAATACTTCTCCACGGTTGATTTGCGGTCGTGAAATTACCAAGTAAGGGTGAAGAAGGAGGATATATCCATGACTGCTTTTTGTACAAGGTATAGGAATAATGAATTCCTAGTAATGCCTTTCAAACTCACTAATACTCCAAAAATATTCATGTATTTGATGAACAGAGTCTATAGAGATTACTTCGACAAATTTTTCGTAGTCATTATAGATGATATTCTAATATACTCCAAAAATAAGGATGATCATGAGGAGAATCTATGAACTGTACTAGAGACTATCTGAAAGGATAAGATCTATGAAAAGTACAACAACTGTTAATGTTTGTTAAATTATGTCTCTTTCTTGGGTCATATAATCATAGGAAATCAGATATCTTTAAAACATCAAAATTTTTTGAGAAAGATTCTTTTTAATTTCGTTGATGTATTGTGTTGTACGATACACCAAGATTAGCTTTCACTATACACAACACCATATTATCTTTTAGTATACACAAACACTATTCTTGGCTTGTGTTTCACGCAAGAGCGACCTTCCTCGATAGCGTGTGTTGTACGCAATACTGAGTTTCACTAAACAACGATATATTGTTATAATATTATAATGAACCAGCCGTTATGAATAGTATTAACCAAAATTTTAATTTTATAACAATATAATTCAACTTACACATATTCTAGCACATGGTATGAGAACAAAATAAATTTTTCGGGTAAAATGAATATTTTTAAAAAAATGCAGTTTTCCCGCCTGTTGATGGCGCACCCACATTAAATATAGTTTTTGACATATTTATAAGTTCAATTTGACAAATTATACTTCTTCCTTGGAATAAAAATAAAAAAATTTACTTTGGATAAATTTTTTATATTTTTCTGATAAGTTTCATATTTTGATGAATAGTAAGACTATGCTAAATTTTAATTAAAAATAACTTTTTTCATCAAGAAAAATTATATAGTTAAATTATTATATTGAATGGTTTTAAAGCATAAATAGAATATATTTTTACCATTTAATATAATTTAAGTAATTATCATTAATTTTACATTGAATTCATAGGTAAAAACATTTCAATCTTTTGCAATGTTTTAACTTTTAAAACCCAATTTCTCAACAGCGGGATTAATTTTATATTAAATACTACCACTTTTATGTTTTGAATTTTGAAAAATGGATTCTATATTTGTAATCAGTTGGTAAAAATTATGTTAATAGGATACTCTTTATTTTTAAGAATTATGAATAGTAATTATGGTAACTTTTATTTACTACTATTAAAGGTAAATTGGGTAATTAAGAATAAAAATAAGATTATAAAATTACCCTAACACCTGCCAAAATTTTATTGGGTGAATAAAAGTAAACCCATATCACCTAATGTTTGGAATAGATTCATTTCATTGACTTTGTACAATGAAAATCATATAATTATTATTCAAACCAAATAAAGTGACAACATGTCACTCTTTTATATCTTATAAGTGTAATAATTTTAATTTAGTGATAATCTTCATAAAACATCGAAAATAAATAGTCACCAGAAATATATTAAAATTATATACATCATGTGAATATATTTATAATTTTTATGGATTAAATAATTATCATAAATAATGACACAATAGTGATGTAGAATTTATTTTATTGAATGAAATATCAAATAATTGGTTTTAAAAATATTATATTAAATATTATATGAAATAATTAATGTTCTCCAAAAAATTTATAGATGAATATGATATGTTAGGAATATTTTAAATAGTTTATTTCGATTATTTTCACTGTGTGGATTTTACTTGAATACAAATAAATGAATAGTGTCAAAATTGACAATATTGTTATTTTATAAAAATAACATATTATAAAGTTGTTTAAAAATAACAAAAATATTTAAAAAATATAAATTGAAATTTATATAGTCTAAAAATTCATAAATTATACTAATATGGAAAATTTACAACACATATGTAATTATTTATAACAATTTAATATTTGGAATATTATTACCACAAATAAAAATAAATAGATTAAATAAGGATAAATCAAGTAGATAAGGTTTAAAATAAATTCCCAATGGTTATAAATTTTATTAGTTGATGATATTACAACCCTATATCATCTAATATTCAGATTTGAGTCATTTTTGTAGGTTTTTATATGGGGTTTGAATTTATTATAAATTAATATTTCTTATATTTCCAAAGGTGCCCCTCTCCTCCCTTATAAAAGGGCACCTCCTCCCTCTCCTCCTCACACCATTTTGAGCCTTCACTCTTATCCAAACCCTACCAATTTCTCTTCTACACTTCCCTGGAAATATACTAGAGGTCCTGGTCTTCTTCAAAGTCCATCTTTAGTGCCCTGAGAGGAGGTTTAGAAGAGGCACGTTGAAGAAGAGGTAATATCCTTTACTGATTCTTTCAAATTCATTTCTTCTTCTACATCCTCTTATTTTGGTTTTTCATAATAAAGTAATAAAATCAGTATCACTCATATAATGATATGTTATTATAAATATGAAACAACTCTATTTCATGTTCTATCCAACCTACAGAAAATGAAATCATTGTGCGTGTGTACGTACGGAATACCGTCTCTAGGCCGTGGTGTAATCTGTTTTCCACCACCACCTTAAATGGATGGTTATAATGGTGTAAAGTATATCTATACTTGATTATTATAACATGATACTAATTCTGGGATATTCTATCATCCTCTCCAATAAAATTCAATAATTATGGGAACGATGTCATCGCTCGTGCATACGTACAGATTACCGTCTCCACGACACGATGAGATTCATTCTCTATGTTAACCATTCAAGAATGAATATAAAGAATATAATAAATAGTCGTGAAAAATGTGATAAAATAATGATACTGAATTTACATATATGTTATTTACATACTTCCATTAAATTTAATAAAGAACCTAAATCAGCATTCATGCATACGTACGGCCTACCGTCTCCATGAATGATGTATTTCATTTCATTTATCCATATATTAAATATATATACTGAATATATATGATATATAAATCATTTTTTTTACATTATGGAAGTATGTGAATAATTATATAAGTAATAATAATATCAAGAAAAAAAATTCCAAACATGTTCGATAAATGAAACGATTTTACCCAAAACGTGGCTTTAACATGAAATTGACAAATGAATTGGTAAGAAAAAGTCATAAATGAATCATATATGATATCATAAATATTATTATGGTTCTATTACAAGTTAATAATATGTTTAAGACCACTATACAGGAGTCTCGTACTCATACAGAAGAAATTGTACATAAGGTAATGGAAAATTATTCCAATCTCGTTCTTATCTGAGATTGTTTATTCGTAAGTATTTACTAGGGTTATGTTTATCATCCATGTCCATGTTTTATAAAAATGTTTTCAAAAAATATTTATTATTCTTCCATGTATTTTTATAGTCATTTTTGCCATTTTTGTACTTTTACCACATTATATGGAAGGAATATTTCCGTTGTTTTCCATATAAGGTACTTTTTGACTTTTTTGGAAAACGTACGAGAAGAATTTTTTTTAACTTATATGGCATGAATGGATTTCTACGATTTCGTAATGACTTATTTCCATGAAGATTACTCTACAATATTTCATGATTATTTTCAACAAAGTTATTTTCTTTTGAAATCGCACGACATTTGGAGAAATGAAAATGATTTTGAAGAAGAAAGGATATTTTCCTCAAGAATTAATTTCAAGTGATTTTTCAAAAACTATTTCCTATTTATGATGAAATTATTTAGTATGATTATGTTTCAATTATAATGTCTATATTATTTTCATGGTTTTATTTTTTATGATGAAATGACATCAATTATTTTTATATGGATTATGTTAAGATGGGATGATGTTTATGAAGCCCATTTTATTTTTTGGGTTATGATGCATGATTTATGATTGTGCTGTGGCACACATAAGAATTATTTTAATATGAGATTGGTGGGAGATATATCTCCCTCTAATGCATTGGGTAATGATTTATATCTCTTGAGATAGACATGGCTGCAATGGAAAGTAAATCAGGTTTAGTAATACAGGGCTGGAATGACATGTAAACTTGGTTCAGTAAATGTCTTTTTCCACTATGATGGTCTCAGAAGCACTGACTTGGATAATATGGAAATCATATCATGTGCTTAATCATTTTCCACAATTACATGTTTTATTCCCATGCTATTTTATCATGGTTAATGTTTCTTTATGATCTATTCTTTATGTACTATAATGTTTATGTCATTGCTCATGATTTTGATGTTTAAACATTATATTCATGTTTTCAAGTTTATATGTTTATGGATTGTTTGGTGTTTTCTATGCTTACCCCTACTGAGAAGTTGAGCTCACCCTTTATAGGTTTTCTTTTCCCCAGGATATAAGGAATGGTTTATGGTAAGAAAACAAAAGGGGAAGATATTTATATGAGATGTTGAAGATCTTTCACCATGATTAGAAGATTATGTTCCGAGTTTCCAAAGACAATAAACCATTACGGACCTAGGGTGTCTACTTTTGTTAAGTATTAAGTATTCCAAAAAAGTAATGTAATTTCCATATATGTCAAGCTTTGGTCTCTACAGTTGGTATCAGAGGGAAGGTATAGTTAACCTTTGGAAACTAGGATGTGAAAAAATTAGTGAAATCCCTAGAGGTATTTCTAAGGTATGTCCATGTATGTCTCTAAGGATAAGTATATGTATAGGTTGTAGTCCTAGAATTATGGTAACTATCTTAGAATAAAACCTAGGATTTTATATTTTGAAGGTACTCCCCTTTTATTATGTTGTTTTCCTTGCATGATTTTTGCCTCTCACGTAGTTCTTTTTAGGTTTTAGATAGTGGCTGGAACCCGAATGAATCGTGTTGATCAATGTAATGGAAAATGCAATTATTGTCCTCTCGAACAACCAAATGTGATGGGAGATGGAGTGAAAAATCTTATTGCTATACTTACACAAGCTATGAATCATTATGGACTTCCAAATGAGTAGTTAAGGAACAATATTTTGTTTACTCCTTCATGAGGCAACGTCCACCTTCTTTCAGGGGGTCTTTTGATCCACTTGTTTCTAAACAATGGATCAGTACCATTGAAATGTGATTTTCCATACATCGTTGTACAGAGCATGAAAATTTCATTTTGGCTGTTTACCGACTAGAAGGTGAAGCAGACCAGTGGTGGACTCTAATTAAGAATACAAGGCCCCAATATGAAATTGAATCCATGGAATGGGATGAGTTCAAGAACTTGTTTTTCAGTAGGTACTTCCCTCGTATTCTTTGAACAAAGATGGAAAATGAGTTCCTTGTGCTTAAGAAAAAGGATGAGGAATCTGTTGGTATATACGAAATGAATTTTACAAGCCTTTCATGGTATGAATCTGGCTTTATCATCCAACCTGAAAGTAAAGTTGATCGATTCATCAGTGTCTTAGAACCAAGTCTTCAAAGTGCATTAGCAATAAGAGACTTCAGTACCTATGAATAAATTGTGCGTTTTTCTATCAAGGTAGAACAAGAATTTGGTGTTACATATTCATCATAGGGTTTTGACAGGAAACGAAAGATGGAGTTAAAGGAAAAATCTCCGAACAATGGTGAAAAGAAGGTGAATGTTTCTTTGTGCTCAAAGTGCGGAAAGAAACATGGTGGAGATTGTCTAAAAGGTACTAGAAAATGATTCAAGTGTGGAAAAGAAGGTCATCGAGCAGCTGAGTACTGATGTAATTGGAAAATTGTTTCTAATGATGTGAATAGAGAAAAGAATATAGAGAACGCTCCACCAACACTTCAATGCTACAACTGCAAGGAAATGGGGAATTATGCTAACCAATGCCCTAATCCAAGGGTTAATGATGATTGACATCATCAACTTCTTAAGGAAAAGGACAAAGGGAAGTCACATGTGATCATTATTGGTGATGTTGAGTATGAAAATGGTGTGGTGTAATGATTAAGTGTTTATGTAATTGGATTCCCAAATAATGTTGTGATATCTCATTTATAGTATTGTGGAATATTAGAATATCTATGTTATGGTTTATTGTCGGATTCAATAATTATATGGTACCAGTAACAATGAAAAGTGATTGAAATATTTTTGGAAAGTAGATGATATGTGCATAATGATGGGATAAGGAGGAAATAATATGTTTGATAGTATTAGTGAGCTCATGACTGATATAAGGACAAATTGATATAATAGTTTGAGTATATAGAAATTTTGGGATTTTGGTATGTTGAAAGAGTTAACTTTTGACATAATTCATGTTTTCACTAAGGTTCAATGGGTATTCATTTTTCAAGATAATACATGATTAAGGTGTTAACATGTTTGGAATGCGATCAACAATATATATCATATGATAAATAATGGTATTCACATGCTTGATAGATGACATTTCTAGTAATCGTTTAATTTATTCTATGAGATTGGATATAAGTATTTTGGATAAGCCTAAAGATTGAAATGGATTAAGTTGGACATTATATAGTATTATTTAAAGCTAGATCCTTTTTTGATATTATTTTGGTAATGTTATAATGGTGAAGTTTTAGAAAAAGGACAACATACAGGATGGATGACAACCAGTCGCATCGGACAAGGTTGTGGGAATCAAACCCACAACTGAAGTACGACAGGCCTTTATCACCAAACATTGGCCTACAGGAAGTCCTTAGTTAGTATAAATTAGTTTTATTTTATTACGTGGTATGATAGTTGAAGTATAATTCCATTTTTTGAATCATATACGGTTAATCTCACCATATATGGACTTATGTATATTTAATAACTTTTGCTAACTTTTTGAGACAGATGGAATAACCTATCGCATGATCTGATAACATTTCAAGAAGGAAAAATTCAACTTCATTTAATTAAATAAGATATGAAGTGTAAATTTGTCATGGAATGACCAACGACGACATTACACTGAAATCAAGTAAGTATTTATCCTTATGAAAAAATTCATCAACTTTAGGGAAATGATCTTGAAAACCAAAAATGTTGTCCAGGTACCCTCATATTCGATGAATTAGATGGTACCATAGAACATCACAAATTTATGGCTTTATGATTGTTGGATTTTTCATAGCCATGTTCACTACCACTCTCCATCAAAACTTTATGGTTAGATTTATCTTCCATATCCATATTTTCACCTATGTTTTCTTATGTGGAAACCCAATGATGAGTTAATTTGGGTAACCATTACGTTTCATACTTTAGTTTTTAAAATTAAGTTTCGGTATTCCTTTTTACAATGTGGGTTTCTATGAAATAAACTTTCAAATAGTAAACAATTTATAACCCCGATGAATTTCGACGGAGAAATTCATTTTAAGGGGGGTAGAATGTAACACCCAAGAATTTTATGAGAAAGATTATTTTTAATTTATATGATGTATTGTGTTGTACACTGCACCAAGATTATATTGCACTATACGCAACACCGTATTATCTTGTAGTATACGTAAACACTATTCTTGGCTTGTGTTGCACGCAAGAGCGACCTTCCTCGATAGCGTGTGTTGTACGCAATATTGAGTTTCACTAAGAAATGATATATTGTTATAATATTATTATGAACTAGCCATTATGAATAGTATTAACCAAATTTTGAATTTTATAACGATATAATTCATCTTACACATATTCTAGAACAACGTTTGAGAACAAAATAAATGTTTTGGGTAAAATAAATATTTTTCAAAGAATTCAGTTTTGCCGCCTTTTGATGGCGCACCCACTTCAAATACAGTTTTTGACATTTTTATAACTTAAAATTGACAAATTA
The DNA here is from genome assembly GCA_963277665.1 of Viscum album. Lineage (NCBI taxonomy): Eukaryota > Viridiplantae > Streptophyta > Magnoliopsida > Santalales > Viscaceae > Viscum > Viscum album. The sequence continues at coordinate 562,227,153 of OY728138.1, forward strand.
AACTTCTTCATTGGAATAAAGATACAAAAATTACTATGGATAATTTTTTTATATTTTTCTGATAAGTTTCATATTTTGATGAATAGTAAAAATACGCTAAATTTTAATTAAAAATAACTTTTTTCATCAAGATAATTTATATAGTTAAATTATTATATTGAATGGTTCTAAATTATAAATAGAATATATTTTTACCATTTAATATAATTTAAGTAATTATCATTAATTTTACATTGAATTCATAGGTAAAAACATTTCAAAATTTTGCAATGATTTATCTTTTAAAACTCATTTTCTCAACTATTGGATTAATTTTAAATTAAATACTGCCACTTCTGTATTTTAAATTTGGAAAAATGGATTCCATATTTAGAATAATTATGTCTAAATTATGTTAATAGAATAATTTTTATTTTTAGGCATTATGAATAGTAACTATGGTAAATTTTATTTACTACAGTTAAAGGTAAATCGTGTAATTATGAGTAAAAATAAGATTATAAAATTACCCTAACACCAGCGAAAATTATATTGGATGAATAAAAGTTGACCCATATCACCTAAGGGTCGGAGTAGATTCATTTAATGGACTTTGGACTATGAAAATTATATAATTATTATTAAACCCAAAGAAAGTGACAACATGTCACTCTCTTATATCTTATAAATGTAATAATTTTAATTTAGTGATAAACTTCATTACACTTCGAAAATAAATAGTCACCAAAAATATAATAAAATAATATAAATCATGTGAATTTATTTATAATTTTTAGGGATTAAATAATCATCATTAATGATGACACAATAGTGATGTAGAAATTATTTTGTTGATTGAAATATCAAATAAATGGTTCTAAAAATATTAAAATAAATATAATATGAACTATTTAATGTTCTCCATAAATTTTATAGATCAATATGATATGTTATTAATTTATTAAATATTTTGGTTAGATTATTTTCTCTGGATAGATTTTATTTAAATACAAATAAATGAATAGTGTCAAAATTGACACTATTGTTATTTTATAAAAAATAACATATTATAAAATTGTTTAAAAATCACAAAAATATTTAATATTTATAAATTGAAATTTATATGGTCTAAAATGTCATAAATTATCTAATGTTGACAATTCACAACACATAAGTAATTATTTATAACAATTTAAAATTTGGAATATTATTGCCACAAATAAAATTAAATTGATTAAATAAGGAAAAATCAAGTTGATAAGGTTTAAAATAAATTTCCAACATGTATAAATTTTTTTGGATGATGAGATTAAACCCCTATGTCATCTAATATTCTGATTTGAGTCATTTTTGGGGGTTTTTATGTGGGGTTTGAATTTATTATAAATTAATATTTCTTATGTTTCTAAAGGTGCCCCTTTCATCCCTTATAAAAGGGCACATCCTCCCTCTCCTCTTCACACCATTTTGAGCCTTCAATCTCGGCCAAAACCTACCAAATTATCTTCTCCACTTCCCTAGAAACATTCTATTGGTCTTGGTCTTCTTCAAATACCAACCTTCGTGCCCTAAGAGGAGGTTTAGAAGAGGCGCGTCGAAGAAGAGGTAATATAATTTACCGATTATTTCAAATTCATTTCTTCTTCTAAATCCTATTATATTGTTGTTTCATAATAAAGTGATAAAACCATTATCAATAATATACTGATATGTTATTATAAATATGAAACAACCCTGTTTAACCTTTTATCCATCCTACGGAAAACGAAATCATCGCGCGTGCGTACGTAGGGAATACCGTCACTACACCGTGGGGTAATCTGTTTTCCACCACCACCTTACTTGGATGGTTATAATGGTATAAAGAATAATTGTATATGATTATTATAACATGATAATAATTCTGAGATATTCTATCATCCTCTCCAATACCGTTCAACAATTATGGGAACGATATCGTCGCTCGTGCGTACGTTGTCATGACCCGACCCAACGGGGCTCGAGCCGCGACTCCCCAAGCCCGCCTCCAATAGGCCAGGGGCTGGCGACTAGCGCCGAGTAGGCTATCAAACACATGGAAGGCATTAGCCTAAGGTTCCTATACACACGCACCCACAAACACCTCCATGAAACTGTGCAGAGATATAGAAAACTGAAAAGTAAATGCATGCGTACACTCCACGATCACTGTCATCCCAGATGACACGTGCCCGAGAGATACACTCCATCGGGTCAGAAACAAACATCTCAGACGCTCACCTGAGAGACCACGCTCATCGGATAACATCACCGAGGAAACATCACTAAAACAACATAACCACCAAACTCCTCGGATAGGGGATCGCCGCTAGGGTCTGCTAGGGGATACCAAAACCCACTCCGGTATACATAGCTCACAGATAGGGGATCACTCCTAGGGTCCGCTAGGGGATACCACGACCCGATCTGGCAAATGTATTTCTCACAGATAGGGGATCACACCCAGGATCAACAGGGGGATACCACAACCCGATCTGGCGCTCGACAGAAGCACATCACTCAGATAGAGGATCATCTCCCATATAAAGGTGGTCACGATGATACCGAAACCCTATTAGGTATAACTCGCGATGTAGGGGATCGAACTGACGATGTCGCAACCCTACCGAAACCACGCGCTGAGTAGGGGATCACATAACCAACGATACCACATCCCTACCGACACCAAGCGCTGAGTAGAGGATCATATAACCAACGATACTGCAACCCTACTATAAACCTCATGCCGAGAAGGGGATCGTATACCTGACGATGCCACAACCCTACTGAGCACGACCCACTACGTAGGGGGGTCATATTCCCGATGATGCCACAATCCCTACAGGGTTAACCTGCTAGATAGGGGATCGCCGCCCGTGAATAAGTGGTCACAACGAAACCAAGAACCCAATCTAGGGTAAAGATGCTATAGGATCCCACTCCGGGCCCACCGGAGGGATGCCACAACTCTAACAGTTTAAACATCCCATCGAGAGGATCACAAACCTATACGAAGGTTGTGATACCGTGCAAACCCTCGTAGGAACGAACCAAGGGAGAACCTTCAACCACTGTTGGTCCAAACATCGCTAACCCGAGTGACGCGCAACAACGCCACACTACGCACATCCAAGGCCAAAACCGAGGCCACCAATGCGATCTACGGGGAAAAACATGCAGGATAGGCTGCTTACTCGCCCGAAACGAATCACTGGGGAAAAAGGAATTATTCACCGTAGCTAGATCGTGCAGGGCCCACACAACGATCCCGAAACCCATCGAGCGGATCATACCATGATGATCCCCTTCAGAAAAACAAGCGGAATCGACTACTCGCTCGTCCGAAACGGACACCCGGTGAAAAAGTTATTATTCACCGAAGCCAGCTCGGGCGAGGGCCATGCCTCGATTTCGAATCTCACCAAACGGATCTCAGCATTGCGATCCTCTTGGAAAAACACACAGTATCGACTAATCATCCGCCAAAATTGGACTCCTGGTGCAAAAGCTGCATTTCTCCGCAAATGCCAAAACCCGGCCTCATGGGGCCCGCACCCCGTTCTCTGTCCCAACACCCGGAAACCAATTCAAAACGTCTGTCGTACCATCAGGGTCTCATAGCCACTGACGGCACGTCATTCGGACGATCCGGGTAGAAGTTACAACGGCCCGAAGTCGTTAAATAATAGAGTATTATTATTTAATACGACGTTTCTAACTCCCAGGCCACGATCCCGAAAAATAAAAATTCTCAAAGTGATCTCAAAAGGTTTTTCTCGACGCAAGGAACGTGTCGGCGCAAACGGCTCACAAATCGGAGTTACGGTTTGTGAGTTACGAGGGTTTAAAGAACACCCGGAAAATCCTGGCCGGACCACCGCCAGCCTCGCCGGAAACCACCGTGCCGCCGCCGGATTCTGCTGCGCCGCCGCCACCTTTGCCAGAAACCGCTGCGCCACTGCCCTGCCTCACCGGATTCCACCATGGCCACCGCCGGAATCCGGGTTTTCCGCCGGAAAACTTCTGGGGACCCCCGTGAGCACCCCGGTTCTCCAAAATCAGATCTGAAACATGTTTCAAAAACCTCGGGACCCGAACTATACAACCCTTATAACGATTTGAAGAAAAAAAAACAAATAAATGGTGTCCGGGATTTCAAAACTCAAACCGCCTACCTTTTGGCGGATCGCCGACGCTTTGCGTGCTCCGCTGCTGCCGCTGCTCGATCTAGGAGTGATCGCCATCAAAATCAGAGCTCAACGACACCTTGATTGCTTGATTTGGCCTCTGGATTGTTCGTCACCAAAGAGGGGAGGGGAGGGGCTTCCTATCCTTCGTATTCACAAAGGAGAGATAAGGGGAGAGTGATTTATTTAATTAATTAAATCCTCTCCTCTTCGTCTAATTGTTCGGCTCCCGACTGCCTTCGACCCGGCGCCCGGCGTGGATAAGGATTAGGGCACCCCTAGGGTAAACACGACATTCTGAACGCAACGGCGCACCCAAAATTGTGATCTGAGATTCCGTTCAGGAGTTATTCAAGCTGACACTCATAAATAGTCTTTTCTATTTATTTATGAAAATGCCCCTGGTGGTGCTATTCACCGCAGACCCGCGCCCATAAAGTTTACACCCTGTCTAGGGTAAAGGGCGGGTTCTGAATGCAACTGTGCCCTCAGAATCACGTTCTGAGCTACCGTTTAGGAGATATCATACCCCCGCCATGTGCATAGTATAAAAATACTTAATATTTTTATAAAATTAATTCCAGGCACATCAGGCCTCGGAATCGCACGCCGTCTTTGCACCTAACTCTGGAATTCTTCGTACAAATATTCCAAAGTCTGACAGGGCCAAAATCTGAGTTGCTACATCTTCCCCCCCCCCCCCTTAGAACTTTTCGTCCCCAAAATTCCCTAAGCTCAAGGGAAGCGACTGGACTCTCAACTGGGTCTCCCACGCCAGCGAGTTCACTAACCAACACCCATGCCCGAACACATAAGTTAGAAGGACTCATCCAGCACACCTCAATACTATCCTCTTTGGGCGACACTATCTCGCCCGCACGGTTTTAATCGCGTCACAAAAACGCGTCTCGGTGGGGGAAGGATCTCTCTTTCTTATGCATTCGAAGCACACCAAACAACACCAACTCAGGGTCTTACCAACGCCCTGAACAAAACTCGATCAAGCAACGGAAAGGAAATGGTACCGCTAAACAGTGTCTAACAACCTACTATAGTAAGTAGAAAAGACACAAGGCATACCACTATCCATCAGTGGAGCCCCTGGGTCAACAGCCTCCAGGATATGCAGCTGTCCTCCCCCTCGGCCACTAGCTCCCTGAGCTTGGCGTGGATGACCTGGGGGTGGGGGTGGGGGAAACTGGTACCGCCTACCACCTCCTTCTGCTGCACCTGCTCTGCCGCCACGTCCGCCGCCCTGCGGACCTCCTTGCTCGAGACGTTGCTTCTGCCAAGGTGGTCCATCGACCGGCTCCCTCTCAGCAGCACGTCGGGTCTGAAAATCTCTAGCAAGATGTCCCCAATCGTCGCAAGCGTAACACTGCCTCTCCTGCGGCTGACCAAAACTGGCATGTGAGCCCTGTGAGCCTTGAGCCTCAGATCCTCTATCCTGGGGTCGCCTCCTGAAACGTTGGCCACGTCCATACCCCTGAGTCTATCTTCGGCTACCAGATGTCGATCCGACAGACGAAGTCTCAGCTCTCACATGCCTAGCACTAACAGGGGGGATCTACTCAGCCAGAAAACTCTCCACCACCAACGCTCGCTCCAGCACTCCAGCATAGGTGGGCAGGCACAAGGAAACCACACCTGATCGAATGTCCATGCGTAAGCCCTTCTCGAAGGTCTGATCCCTAAAGAACGGGCCTCGAACCATATCTAGGGAGTAGCATGACAGGTCTGTAAACCTCGCTGAGTAATCCGACATAGTCAGACCCTCCTACTGAAGCTGCAGAAGCTCCTGGATCCGCACTGATCTCAGCGTCACGGGATAGAACTCCTCCCTGAAGAGCCGCTCAAACTCTACCCATGTGAGCATCTCCTCGTCACGGGACTACGTCACCAAACTCCACCATCGCCCGACCAAACCATGTAGAAGGCTCGCCGCTAGGACCACCATCTGATCAGGAGGTGTCCTCACTATGCGGAAAAATTGGGTGTCTGCCTCAAGCTAGTCATCAGCTACCTGGGGGTCTGGATCACCCCGGAACCTCAGAGGTCACTGCCTCTGGAACTTTTGCAATGCACTCAGCCTATGCGCAACCTCGTCCTGCTCCACAGCATCTACACGGGGTGGGTCATCAACACAATCCTCCTGCGGAACCCTCGCTGGCTGTCGTCGTGGAGGCATCCTGAAATACATTCAAGATGCACCATAGTCAAAGGGTATATCTGGATAGATGACTCAAGAAGGACAAGGAAACCCCAAAACCAAGTCCTATATGATTCATGTACCATTATGTCCATGCGACCAGTGTACGAATGTCCCGAGTCGAAAGGCAGGTTATCAGAGTCCTGGTGTATGGATACGTTGGCCGTCGCACCAACACTGGAGTCCCTGGCCTGAAATCCAAACTCGAAACATCCTAACAATGCCGCTATGCAACCCAAACCAAACTCACAGCTAGCCCAGCAACGCTCTGAGATCCCAAAGGTGGAACCTCCTTTGATACCACTCTGTCACGACCCGACCCAACGGGGCTTGAGCCGCGACTCCCCAAGCCCGCCTCCAATAGGCCAGGGGTTGGCGACTAGCTCCGAGTAGGCTATCACACACATGGGAGGCATTAGCCTAAGGTACCTGTACAAACGCACCTAGAAACACCTAAATGCAACAGTGCAGAGATATAGAAAACTGAAAAGTAAATGCATGCGTACACTCCACGATCACTGTCATACAAGATGACAGGTGCCTGAGAGACGCACTCCATCGGGTCCGAAAAAAACATCTCATACGCTCACCCGAGATACCACGCTCGTCGGATAACATCACTGAGGAAACATCGCTAAAACAACATAACCACCAAACTCCTCGGATAGGGGATCACTGCTAGGGTCCGCTAGGGGATACCAAAACCCACTCCAGTATACGTAGCTCACAGATAGGGGATCACTCCCAGGGTCCGCTGGGGGATACCACGACCCGATCTGGCATATGTAGTTCTCACAGATAAGGGATCACAACCAGGATCCGCTGGGGGATACCATAACCCGATCTGGTGCTCGACAGAAGCACATCACTCAGATAGAGGATCATCTCTCATATAAAGGTGGTCACGACGATACCGAAAATCTATCAGGTATAACTCGCGATGTAGGGGATCAAACTGACGATGCCGCAACCCTACCGAAATCACGCGCTGAGTAGGGGATCACATAACCAACGATATCGCAACCCTACCGACACCAAGCGCTGAGTAGGTGATCGTATAACCAACGATATCACAACCCTACTATAAATCCCATGCCAAGCAGGGGATCGTATACCCGACGATGCCACAACCCTACTGATCACGACCCACTACGTAGGGGGGTTATATTCTCGATGATGCCACAATCCCTACGGGGTTAACCTTCTAGATAGGGGATCACCGCCTGTCAATAAGTGGTCACAACGATACCAAGAACCCGATCTAGGGTAAAGATGCTAGAGGATCTCACTCCAGGCCCACCGGAGGGATGCCACAACTCTAACAGTTTAAACATCCCATCGAGAGGATCACAAACCTATACGAAGGTTGTGATGACGCGCAAACCCTCATAGGAACGAACCAAGGGAGAACCTTCAACCACTGCTCGTCCAAACGTCGTTAACCCGAGCGATGCGCAACAACGCCACACTGCGCACATCCAAGGCCAAAACCAAGACCACCATCGTGATCTATGCGGAAAAACACGCAGGATAGGCTGCTTACTCGCCCGAAACGGATCACCAGTGAAAAAGGAACTATTCACCGTAGATAGCTCGTGTGGGGCCCACACAACGAACCCGAAACCCATCGAGCTGATCATACCACGACGATCCCCTCGGAAAAACAAGAGGAATAAACTACTCGCTCGTCTGAAACAGACACCCGGTGAAAAAAGTACTATTCACCGAAGCCAACTCAGGCAGGGCCCACGCCTCGATTCCGAATCTCACCGAAGGGATCGCACCATTGCAATCCTCTCGGAAAAACACACAGGATCGACTAATCATCTGCCAAAATCGGACTACTGGTGCAAAAGCTGTGTTTCTCCGCAAACGCCAAAACACGGCCTCATGGGGCCCACACTCTGTTCTCAGTCCCAACACCTAGAAACCAACTCCAAAAGTCCAACGTACCATCAGGGTCTCAACACCACTGACAGCACGTCATTCGGAAGCTCAGGGTAGAAGTTACAACGGCCGGAAGTCGTAAAATAATAGAATATTATTATTTAATACGACGTTTCTAACTCTCGGGCCACGATCCCGAACCATATAAATTCTCAAAGTGATCTCAAAAGGTTCTTCTCAACTCAAGGAACGCGTCGGCGCAAACGGCTCGCAAATCGGAGTTACGATTTGCGAGTTACGGGGGTTTAAAGAACCCCCGGAAAGTCCTGGCCGGACCACTGCCCGCCTTGCTGGAAACCACCGCGCCGCCGCCAGATTCCGCCGCGCCGCCACCACCGTCGCTGGAAACCGTCGCGCCGCCACCCTGCCTCGCTGGATTCCGCCATGGCCACCGCCGGAATCCGGGTTTTCTGCTGGAAAACTTCCGAGGACCCCCGGGAGCACCCCGGTACTCCGAAATCAGATCTGAAACATGTTTCGGAATCCTCGAGACCCGAACTATACAACCCTTATATCGATTTGAAGAAAAACAACAAATAAACGGTGTCCGGGATTTCAAAACTCAAACTGCCTACCTTTTGGTGGATCGCCAACACTTTGCATGCTCCGCTGCTACCGCTGCTCGATCTAGGAGTGATCGCCATCAAAATCAGAGCTCAACGACACCTTGATTGCTTGATTTGGCCTCCGGATTGTTCGTCGCCAAATATGGGAGGGGAGGGGCTCCCTCTCCTTCATACGCACAAAGGAGAGATAAGGGGAGAGTGATGTATTTATTTAATTAAATCCTCTCCTCTCCATCCAACTGTTCGGCTCCCGACCACCTTCGACCCGGCGCCCGACGTGGACAAGGTTTAGGGCGCCCCTAGGGTAAACATGACATTCTGAACGCAACGATGCACCCAAAATTGTGATCTGAGACTCTGTTAAGGAGTTATTCGAGCCGACACTCATAAATAAACTTTTCCCTTTTTTTACGAAAACGCCCCTGGTGGCGCTATCCACCGTAGACCCGCGCCCGTAAAGTTTACACCCTACCTAGGGTAAACGGCACGTTCCGAATGCAATTGTGCCCTCAGAATCCCGTTTTGAGCTAACGTTTAGGAGATATCATACCCCCTCCACGTGCATAGTATAAAAATACTTAATATTTTTATAAAATTAATTCCGGGCACATCGAGCCTCGGAATCGCACGCCATCTTTGCGCCTAGCTCTGGAATTCTTCGTAGAAATATTCCAAAGTCTGACAGGGCCAAAATCCTAGTCGCTACAAACATACATATTATCGTCTCCACAACGCGATGAGATTCGTTCACTATGTTAACCATTAAAGAATGACTATAAAGTATACTATAAATAATCATGAAAATGTTACATAGTAATGATACTAGATTTATGTATATGTTATTTACTTACTTCTATTAAATTTAATAAGGAAACGAAAACAGCGTTCGTGAGTTTGTACGGCCTACCATCTCCATGAACGATGTATTTCATTTCATTTATACGTCTATTATATATATATACTGAATATATATGATATATAAATCATTTTCTACATTATAGATGTAAGTAAATCATGATATAAGTAATAATAATATCAAGAACAACAAGTCCAAACATGTACAATAAATGAAACAATTTTTCCCAAAACGTGGGTTTACCATTAAATTGACAAATGAACTTGTAAGGTAAAGTCATAAGTGAATCATATATGATATCATAAATGTTATTATGGTTATGTTACAAGCTAGTAATATGTTTCAAACCACTATACATAAGTCTGAGACACATACGGAATAAATTGGACATAAGGTAAGGTAAAATTATTCCAATCTCGTTCTTATCTGAGATTGTTTATTCGTAAGTATTTTATGGGGTTATGTTTATCATCCATGTCCATGTTTTCTAAAAATGTTTTCATAAAATGTTTACTATTATTCCATGTATGTTTAAAGTCATTTTTACATTTTTTTTACTTCTACCACATTGTATGGAAGGAATATTTCCTTTGTTTTCCATATAAGGTACTTTTTGACCTTCTCGGCAAAAGTACGAGAAGAATGTTTTTTAACTTATACGGTGTGAATGGATTTTTACAGTTTAATAATTCCTTATTTCCATGATTCTTACTCTAAAATATTTCATGATTATTTTCAACAAAATTATTTTCATTTAAAATCACACGGCATTTTGAGAAAAGAAAATGATTTTGAATAAGAAAGGATATTTCCCTCAAGAATTCATTTCAAGTTTTTATTCAAAACTATTTCCCATCTATGATGTCAATATTTAGTATGATTATGTTTCAAGAATAATTTGTCTACTATTTCCATGGTTTGATTTTTCTTATGATGAAATTATATCTATTTGTTTTATATGGATTATGTCAATATGGGATGATGTTTATGAAGCCCATTTTATTCTTTGGGTTATGATGCATGATTTACGATTGTGTTGTGGCACACGTAAGACTGATTTCAATATGAGATGAGTGGGGAATATATCTCCCTCTTATGTATTGGGTAATGATTTATATATCATGAGATAGACATGGCTGGAACGGTAAGTAAATCTTGTTCAGTAATACAGGGCTGGAACGATAGGTATACCTGGTTCAGTAAGGGACTTTATCCACTATGATGGTCTTGGAAGAAGTGCCTTGGGTACTATGGAAATCATATCATGTGCTTAATGGTTTTCCACAAATAGATGTTTTATTCCCATGTTATTTTATCATGATTAATGTTTATTTATGATCTATGCCTTATGTAATATAATTTTTTATGTTATTTCTGATGATTTTGATGTTTAAATATTATATTCATTTTTTCAGGTTTAAATGTTTATGGATTGTTTTATGTTTTCCATGATTACCCTTACTAAGCATTTGAGCTCAACCTTTATATGTTTCCTTTTCCCCAGGATATAAGGAATGGTTTTTGGTAAGAAAACAAAAGGGTAAAATCTTTATGGGAGATGTTGAAGATCTTTCACCATGATTAGAAGATTATGATCAGAGTTTCCAAAGACACTAAACAATTATGGACCTTGGGTGTATACTTTTGTTATGTATTATGTATTCTGCAAAAGTGATGTATTGTACATGTACATCAATCTTGGGTCTCTACAATATCTATGGATCCCTCCATGATAGATGAAATTGTGGGATGGATGTGGCCAACATCATTGAAGTATATCTATAGCTTCCAAGGGTTAGCTAGATATTTTCACTGATTTTTGAGAAATTTCTCACAATTGTTAAATCCACTTACCAAGCTAACTCGGAAAAGAGTCACGTTTTCTTAGAGTGATGAATGTGAAGAGGGATTAAAGGAGTTGAAAAGGAGGCTTATTACTACACCCTTGTACACACTACCCACAAGTGGATAACCTTGTGTGGTATACAGTAATGCTTTGAAGTAGGTCATGGTCTGTGTGTTGATGAAAAAAGACAAATTCATTGCCTATGATTCAAGTAAATTGAAAGTTCATGATAAAAAATATCGAACACATGATCTGGAGTTGGCTGTAGTAATCTTCACATAAAATATTTGTCCACATTAACTCTTTGGGGAGTATTGTGAAATATAGGCGAATCACAAAATCCTCATGTACATATTCACACAGAAAGTGATGAATATTCTCCAATGAAGATGGATAGAGTTGATCAAAGACAATGGCTACTCAATCCATTACCACCCTGGGAAATATAACAAGGTGGTGTATGCTCTATGTAGAAAGGAACTAGAAATTATATCATTGATGGCAATTGAAAAGGATTCAATATTCTTATATTTGATGAATATGGACATGGGAATCATAACGAAGGGAACATTATCAATCATTTCACAAATGATTTCTCAAAATTATCTTTTAAAAAGGTTAAAGGATGCCCAAAAGGATGGCATGGTAATTCACAAGAAAGTAAAGTTATCAATATAATTAAATCCTTGGAGTTCAATGTTAATTAAGAAGCAATTGTTATATTTTGTTCAAGACTATGTGTTCCATAAAATTAAGATTTAAATAATGAAAAATTTGATGATTAAAATAGTTATAATTTCTCCATTCACCCAGGAAAGAAAATGATGTATCGAGATCTCTGAGAGCATTATTGCTGGCATAACATTAAGAAGGTTATCATTGAGTATACATCAATGTTCCTAGTATATCAGCAAGTGAAGGCTCAGAGTCATAATTCAAAGTGGATGTTGTAACCATTACCCATACCAGCATAGAAATGGGAGAACATCACTATGGATTTATTCACCAGATATACAAAGACATCTAGAGGAAAAAATGTTATCTAGGTTGTTGTGGATCATCATACAAAACTGAACACTTAATTGAAATTCGGGAGGATTTCTCATTGGATCAACAGGCACAAATATACATTAGAGAACTGGTAAGGCTCCATGGAGTACCACTATCTGTTGCATATGACCGAGATCCAAGATTCACCCTTTAGTTCTGGAAGAGTTTCCAAAACACTCTGAATACTGATCTAAACATCTTTATGGATTATCTTCCCCAAACTCATGGTCAATCAGAGCATACTATCCAAAAACCTAAGGACATTTTGAGATCCTGCTCAAGGGACTTCAAAGGTGGATGGGATCAATATCGTCCTTTGGTTGAGTTATCTTAATATATTCGCTTCAAATCAAGCATCCAAATGGATCCTTATGAATCCCTTAATGGGAAGAGGTGCAGAACACCATTATGTTGGGATGAAATTGCGGAGCATAAACTCCTAGTTCCACAAATGGTCGAAGTGATGGTGTAGAAGGTTAAGACCGTCCATCAACACATTAAAGCTTCTCAAAGTCGAAAAAAGAGATATGCTGATAATCATCAATGAGACCTAAAATTTAATGTTGGATACATGGTATTCTTCAGCATTTCATTGTGGAAGAGAGTTAAGAAATTTGTGAAGAATGGAAAGCTTAGTACAAGTTACATCAGCCCTTTTGAGATCCTTGATCGCGTTGGAGTAGTAACCTATCGACTAGAACTCTCACCAACCCTCTCTCAAATACAAGATGTATTCTATGTATATCTCTTGAGGAATTACATACCTAAACCATCGTATGTAATAAATCTAGAGGTGGTGCCATTAGAGAATGACCTCTCCTATTCATAGAAGCCGATGAAGATCATATATCATAGGGAAGACGTGATATTAAATAAGACAATGTCCCTCGTCAAGGTGTTGTGGTGAAACCAAAAGTTAAATGAAGCAATGTGGGAATCATAGGAATTGATGAAGCATAGTTACCCTTATCTTTTTTAGTATAGGAAAAGGAAATTTTGATGCTGAAATTTCTTAATGGGGGAAGACTGTAATGACCCAAACAATTATTGATGAAAATTCCCCTTGATATAATTAAATTTCATCATATGTAAAATTGTTTATAAAGAATATGTACATCCTTGGTTTTATGTTTTTGTATTTTAAAATGACATTAATAATAGTTACCATTTCTAAAATAGCCATTGAATAGTGATCACATGATTAGTGTAAATACAGGTCTCTAATAAATCCAATTTACTCATAAAAATGAAGCGATGGCCTAATTCCGTAGAATAGATCTATATGAATCCCATTTGTTGGAGCTCAGAAAGGAGGTAGAGTCATTGGGCTTAGCTCTTGACCATGCCCAAGACAAGATTTAACATGTTAATCTAGAAAGGAACCGCCTATGGGAGAAATGGAAGTTAATAGAGATTCCCACCCGAGCAATGTTATCCAAGACAACCCAACAGTCTATCACAATCGCACACCTTACCCTTAGGTATTATGTGGGTTTTAGAAGGGGTTATGTAACTAGACCCTATAACTATGATTATGTGAATTATTTTTTATAAATAATATACATTCATATTATTATTTTTACATGTTAAATGTTTTTTAAACAAGAAATAGTATTTTTAGTTTATATTTAAATTCAACTAAGAATTAGATTTTGAGGAATTACTGGATTTTTTAATTAAATAATAGTTTATTAAAATATTATTAACAAATAAATTTTTATTAAATATAAATGATTCTGTAATTTTTAGGAATACAATTGTAATTTTTATTAAGGTTGGAAACCTTTTTTTTCAAAAAGCCCATGAATTTATAATAAATACCGATTTTTATTTTAAGAATGGATATTAAAATATTTAGAAAATTATTTAGATAAAAATATTATTATTTTTGGATTCACAATTTTGAAATTATGTAATGGTGAAGTTTTCATAATTTTCTAAGACAGTCGAATTTCTGGGTAAAAATTAAATACCATTTAAATATATAATGTGTTTTATGACTTCATAATGACCCAATATTATTGTAATAAAATACTATAAAAGATATGTTTGGACAATACATGTTTTACCTCTAAAATAATTTCATTTTATATTTGTTGAATTAATTTTAGTATTTTATAGGGTACCCTCCAAGACTTATAAAATATTTCAACATTTTAAAACGATTACCTTGAGAGTGTGACTCACCTCCACAAAAGCAAGTCTAAAATTTTAATAAGATTGGACATTGTCCTTATAAAATAATTTTTTCACTAGATTTTTTCAAAAAACATGGTAAATCATGATTTGGTTTGGGATTTTAAATTTTTAATTATATAGATTCCAAAACCAAATTTGTGAAATATTATAGAATTACCATCTCTTTTCATATATAAACCCACCAATACTCCCTCTTATCATCACTAAAACCCCTTGTATCACGTCCATACCATTCATTCCTATCTCTATAATCCTCCTAAGGTTCCCCAATATTTCATTAAGCCTCATTCAAGCCTTTCCCAAGCCTTTGGGATCAAAAATCTATGTAAGGGATTTCCTTCCTTTCTCGTTTTGTCCCTGTTTTTTATGTTAGTTTACCTTTTTGTTTTCAATTAAAAATGTTGGGGTATGATTTCTCAATCTCCCATACTACAATCCTTATCTTTTAATTATTAGAGACTTATTTGACTCCCATTAATTCCTTTCATGTACACCTGTTGCCATACCATATTTCCGTAATAAATTTCTCTCTTCTCATTTACATTCAAACCATTATTTTATATTATGCATCTGAATTACATTACATATGTTGGTATATTAGGTTACATGACCCCATAAACTATCCATTTCGTGTATAAATTATAAGATATCCCTTTCTCTCTCATCAACCCATTTTACGATTTCCATTTGACATTATCATACTGCTGAAGTACACCCAAATTTCCCATGCCAAAATCATCTTGTAACTGAATACCATGCCCATTTCTCTATCAAGGGAATACAACATTATAAACATGTACTTTTTTATTTAGTACATACATTAATTTATTCAACATCTTTTATTCATGGAATAAATTATGATGTTTAATGAATCCATGTTGTATGATCCACGTGGCACACTTATGCATGAAATGAAATGTTTATAAAGGGTGTGACAGGATAGCTCTCCAATGCATTGGGTAAAGATTATTATCATGATACATTAAGTGAAATGAGGGTTTATACATGATAATTCAAGTGTTACGAGGGTTTACTCATTCTAATTCAAGTGCAATGAGGGTTTACTCATTCCCCTTTTGCAATGAGCCTTGGCTCACACTAATATCATGTTAAATGTTTTTGTCACATTTCCATGTTATGATAATCATGCTATATCATGGTTTTAGGTTCTTGTTTCTATTGTGCTACATTGATATTCCTATTTCATGAAATGTAATATATTCTTCATGTTATTCCTTGTTTACTCACTTACTGGTCTTTATAGATTACCCTTTTTTTGCATGATGCAATGCTAAGTACGAATGAATGATATAGTAATGGAAAGAATTTATCAATAAAGATGTTCTGTTTTATGTTCTATGTTGTTATGTAATGTTCTTAATTTTCCCAAGACACTATAACTATAAATAATCGAAGTTGTCTTAAGTGTAGGTTTATGTAATGAATAATTTTTATGTGTGTAATAAAGAGTAGAGTTGTTATAGAACGTTGCAAATAACTCAAGCATCGTGAGCACCCACCAAAAACATGTGTACTCCACGCTGAGTTTGAGACATTATGCTTCATGAATTTATCCTCTTTGAAAATCCATATCCTCTATGAGACATTGTGCTTCATGAAGCCCTATGCTTTTTGAAGCAAATTTCCCTTTTTTCCCTTATTCTCTGCAAGACCATGAGCTCTTCGGAGCCCTGAGCTCTATGAAGCTCTGTGCTCTACGACCCCTTGATCATTGAAATTATCCTCTATAAAATACCACTTAAATCACAATACCTTTTTCTATATTACCCTCTAGGATTTTTATGAAGTTATTTTAAAGTCCTTTGGTGGATTATTAGTGTTGTGTTACGT
Organism: Viscum album; assembly: GCA_963277665.1. Classification (NCBI taxonomy): domain Eukaryota; kingdom Viridiplantae; phylum Streptophyta; class Magnoliopsida; order Santalales; family Viscaceae; genus Viscum; species Viscum album. The sequence continues at coordinate 562,243,861 of OY728138.1, forward strand.
CACCTCACTCTTTTTCTCATAGGCACGCTAATGGCTATCACTTCTTCGGATATCCATGCTAACGTGAGCCCCTCAATGGATCAATCCACAACCCCGTATCCAAATGAAATTATTGGTGCCTTCCCTTTACCAAGGGATGAAGTTTTCTAGTCATGTAAGTCCTATGGGTGAGGATTGATTCCCCATGATCTGAGATACATGATGTTAAACTGCCAAGCATCATCATCCTCAGCACATGACGTTAAACTGTAGCCTCACACCATGAAATTTACATTTGGTGCCCCCCTTGGACATTCTCCATGCCCACTCATCTCCATGGGAGTGAGATCTTCCTCACATGGAATGAGATTCTCCTCGCATTGAACAAAATTTTCATGTGGGGAAGGGAATCCATCCTTCTGTAAGCTCCATTCCTTTCTCGCTAGAGGTACCACCATTTCTCATCCTCACATCTTTTAAGTGAAAATACCAAAGTAGATATGGAAACATGGGACTCTCAATACCCTATCCCTATCCCTTTGGTATTTATCAACAAATGGCCTCCATCCTGGAGTACGTACCAATCTCTATCTCCCTAGTCTGCTAACTATGTGTTAGCCCGATCTATTCCTCACAGAATCACCTTTCACAATCTGATTTTCTGGTCTTTGTTTCTTATTGGTTCTCACACCAAGAAAGAATCACATGATCTTATATTAATTATCTACCATGAAACCCTTTTTGGGATGACTCAATGTGTAATCCCCAACCCCTATCAATTCCAACTATGTGGAATTTAATCTTTTCCAATTCCAGGCAAGGTATGTAAGAAGCCTCCCTGAGGATCAAGCCCATATCCCATTGGTCCTGACCACTTCATGTCAGTTCACCCTCATCTCGTGATACATTAAATGGTATTCTCATTTCATCCTAGGTGATGTCAAACTTTATGATTTCTATCTACGTGGGTTTTGATCATTGTCTCTTAGCCAGGGTATGTAGGAATCCTCTCTGAGGTTCATCCCTAAACATTGGAAAAACATTAGCATCCCTTTTGTTGGGAACCACCTCCTTGGTCCACCCCTTAGTGGTGTCAGACTAGTTATCGGTAAGATAACCACACAAAGACCCACCAATCAATCAATACTCCTCCAACCAAGAGTGTCCCTTTTTCAATGGGTTTCTGACCATGCGTAGGCCTCGAAATGTATCTGGGTCACTGTAATTTGTGTACACCGTAATTTTATGTCACATCCAAAACTATGTGGACAAATATTCACTACCGTAAAGATATTTAGGAATATTCCATAAGGTTAAATCCCATCACCAATGTTCCATCCCAGTCTATCCCTTTTGAATTTGTGTTTTGGGAAGGTCGTAACCTAACCTGGGGGTTTTACATCCTTCAGGTCCCATCCATGCATCCATTCTCATGAGCCTCCTCCTCAGGTGTCCCATAGCCCACCAAACTATATAGAATTTGATTCTTTCAATCTTCAAGCAGGGTACGTAGGAATCCTCTCTGAGGTTCAAGACCAACATCATTATCATCTTCACATTAGTTCCACCCCATTTATCACATCCACTTCATTCAAACATTCATCATCCATCCCGATTCTTACCTAGACCGGCACTTCCTGGTGATATCATGTCATACATCCCATTGCTCCTCCTCACTGCGTCTGATCAGCTAACCATGTATAAGCCCCACACAATCCATAATAATCCAACAATGTGTGTCCCTTTTACGATGGGTTTTTCACCATGTGTAAGTCCCAGTATGTCATTGGGTTTTTTAGATAGTGTACACCCCGATTCATCACCCATTCAAACTACATGGGTTTTGATCCATATCCTCTATACAAGGTACGTAGTAGGCCTTCCTAAGGTTCAATACTAGCCAACGGTAAACCTTGGTGTCCCCCCTTATAGGTACCCATGAATCCTCAGATACATCTTCATTGGATGTTTTGATCCCCCAACTGATCTATTCACATCAGTGTTCTGATCAGTCTGATCTGTCTCTGCTAGACATTAAACACGCGGAATACCATGTGTTAAACATGGGAAGCTGAAGAAAAACCCAAGGAAATTCCTACGGAATACATTTTACTACACTCTATGTGGGATTACATGGGATTCTTTTTCCTTGAGAAGACCTATCATAAGGGGAATAAATCTAGATGTACTAATGTTTCAGCATCGAGACATGCCAGCGATGTCCAACATGAATACTTTCCTGACTGAAGGTTTCTACCCTGACATAACCCCTTGGAATGTCCTGATATAAGTAGTGTAATTAACCAGCATCCCCAAATTTGTGGAATCAATAATTAGATTCACGAACAATGACTCAAATCTATGATGGAGATCCGAACTACGCAATGAATTCTGAGGAGGAATCCATAGAAAGAGAGATTGAAATCCTATCATCCCATTTCAATCAAGTAGTAAACGTCCCTAAATAAGAAACAGATGTCGCCCGACTTTGGAAAGTGGGAATGTGGGGTATCGTCCCACATTTCATATTATAACAATGCCCCCCTCCCCCGCCAAAAGTGTCAGAAATAGAAATGGTGAACTTCACTTAAATTATTCTCCTCAAAATGAAGATTAGTAGTGTTTGAGACATCAATAGATAAGAATATCCTCAGATACATCTATTTGAAGCCATTTCCATCAATTAAAATAGTTGTTCGAGAATTAATCATACCAATGTTTGGGGAATTTGATCATTCGACACCCTGGTCTACGACTTTGTCAGCATGGATCTTTCTATCCAGCCATTGAAGATGGAACGATGCTGAGGAACTATACATCACATTCATATTGTCTGTGATAATAAGTGAATTTTCCTGAATTGTAGGTCCCAAGATCAAACTATAATAAAACAATCATATCCCTCCAAGGATGTAGGGGCAGGGGTAGTATGATTGATGCAACTCCCCACAACTTCATCTTTTCTGAAATGGCTCCCACGCCTGCATCTACGGGGCATGCACACCCCCTCTCACCCTCTGAATTTGTTTAGATAAGGGTCATTGATACTCAGGTTCAATGATATGGACATGAAGGGGTCATCCTGATGAGGTACACATCCCTCCACAACCTATAGGCATCCATTCCCCATTTCACTGACACCCCCAAGGTCCACATAAGTAGACACTCCTCCCCATTATGACCTTCAACAGATTTGGGAGCCTATCCGTGGTGTGCTCCTATGACTCACTCCATTATGTTGACAATGTAATGGATGTTCGAGTCCACCCAGCCCGGAATTTAACAAGAGAGCCTCCAAGGAGATCTTCCACCCTGCCACATCAGCATCACCAGCCGTTCCTACAGACTGAGGAGTAGGCGGTTCATCCCCATATATAGCCGACATTAATTCAGCTAACATGACATCAATGTCAGGTGGAGTCTCAAGAGTATACCTCCCAAGGAGAACTACCGTCTACAGCTTCAAAGTTCTGATCCACGACAGGCATGAGATATGAATACACTTTCATCATTGGGTAGGGAACCCCCCTGTTATAGGGCCAGGGAACTTCCATGCCCGGCTAAAGCTGAGGAACAAGTCACCCTGCAAGTTGGTTTAACTGGCTTCCCAAATTACTAGGCTAATAATCAGCCCCCTCAGACTGACCCACGATGAAATAACCTACTACATATCTCCTTTCTCTACTGGTAATAGATATATTTGATGTCTTCCCTACCCATTCATTCATTATGGAGGTCCTCCCCATGAAACCATCGTCAACTCTAGTGGAGGCCCTCCCGGATTCATCAACACTCAGCATAAAAGACCTCCCCATTCTCTCGGTCTCATGTATGAGAATTTTCCCCACCTCTTAGGATATCAATGCAAGGGTATTCCTTACCCAGTCACCAAACAACATGGAGTCCATCCCCCACATGTACTCATCAATTTTAGCGGAGGTCATCCTTGTGCTAGAAATCACCAAAATGAAGGTCCCCACTGATTCTTCAATGGAGAGAAAGATGGCACTCCCCGTGTTTGATATAATGAGCAGAAAGGATCTATTTTCACCCCTGCCATCCGGGCCGGATGACACAAAGATCCTATCCACACTACGGAAAACCCCCATGGAGGTCATCCCCATGTGTTCACCAGCTCCAGCGGAGGCCCTCACCTCTCCAGCACTATCAAAAACAGTGGTCCTCCCTATGTTCCCTTTGAAATTTTTTATGATGCCACTCAAACCAAATCTCATCAGATCGGGGTCCTCCCCACATTAGCAATAGTTGATATGAAGGCCCTCCTTATATCCCTTCCAGTATTGGTGGAGGTCCTCACCACTCTATAACCAATCAACATGGAGGACCTCTCCATGTTAAAAACCAACCCTGAAGAACCATACTAGGGCTGTAGGGAAGGGCATCCCCACCGAAGGAAGAATCCTGGGATGATCAAAACCATGATTAAACCCATATGATTTTCATATTCTAAGGTAGAGTGTGATTTTGTGATGGAACCCTTACTTCGATCTTCTATATCTGGGTTTTGGGGAATGAAAAAGGTGTGTAAGCCTCATCCTCCCAGAAAGTGAGTTCCACTGGATCCTTACATCCCTCTGAAGATATATCCAAGAGGATAAATATTTGTACTCTTTCCAAGACCTGGTCGTGCGATCCTCCCAATCATCAACAAGATAATTATCTACATCAACTAGAGATCGTGAAGATTTGTTCTGGGGACTAGTAGAGGGAACGAAATAGCATGAACCACCACCAACGACCGCATCACCTTGGTGGCAATCAATTTTCCTTATTCTGTCATATAGGGATGTGTCCGCACAATCGTTGAATTCATTAGAAGATTACCCAAGATATAGGGGCTTGTTATCTCACACTATGTTCTTTACACTGTCTAGTCTACCATCAAAACTTTTCATTTCAATGTCGTTACCAGTCCCTCAACCACCCTCGGTCGATGAATGGGGAAACCAAGGTTCAGAACCTGAGTCTGATTCGAGGAGCTTGTGGTACATCTTGGCAGCAGACTAGTTCCCAAAGATGTGCTAGCCCATTGCAACAGTAGGATTCAGTATTCAAAATCTCTCACCCAGGAGGTGGTCATGTGCTTTCGCTAAGTCTTTGGGAAACAATCATTTATCTATGTCATTGGCGGGTGGCTTACCCTAATAGCCAATAACACCTTGAAAACATGATCCAACAATGCTGCATGGTCGACATGGTTGCGGCCCCTATGGCTTAGCGCCCTAAGTCACTTGATCACCATCGGACCCCCCAGAAACATTGCATCCATAGATTTACAGTGCTCCTAAAAATTATTAAAGAGTTTTTTCCCACATTCAGATCCATGGTTAGGGGTAGTATTCTTCCCTTAATTTTAGTCTTATCTAGCACCAACTCAACCTTCTCGGTGATATTGAGGATATTCCTTCAGGTACAATCACAATTAGCATGGATGACTTATTAAAGTAAGAGAATGAACTTGGAATCATTGAAGAGAATTTACCCCCTAGGGTGGTTCCACACCTATTGGATCCTTTGAGAAAGGATTCTCTCAAGCAAAGAAAATTATTGGGCCTTCCTACCGTTTCTGAGTTATTATCCTTTGGTCGGGACCCCAATAAGGGTAAAGAGCATGTTGGGACAGTCAAACCCTCTGAACCATATGACTCAGTGCATAAGATTTAAGATGACCCTTAAAAGGATACATTTCATCAACAACTCCTATAACATAAAAAAATGGTTGATGACCTTCTTGATGAATAAGCAGTGGAATGACGATATGACTACGATAATCCTCGACCAGGGTAGCAAGGACAGGTACAGCCTCCCCCGAACGAGTTGCCTCCAGGTGAACTTGACTATCCCGCCCATATTGACATGGTAAATGATGAAGTTTATGGAAATAGGGTGTGATATGAATCACCAAATCCACCCGAGTTGTGTGATAACCCTCTTAGGAACCAGCTCAGGTTCTCCCAACTACTCCACTAGTAGTCCCCCTAGTAGCCCCACAAGTCATCCCACCAGCCTCTCCATGAGTCACTGATCCTGTTTATCATCCTGAAGAACCTTCCAACACATTGGTGGTTAGATATCATCATGAAGACAAAAATCCCCTCCAAGATGATCCAATGGTCGCTCCCATTTCCCACCTTAGGGCCCTAGAAACTAAATAGGTGGAGATCCCTCCGGATGGAACGAAATATCTTGCATTGGTGGATGATATTCTAGAACCCCTAGTTTTAGAAATCCTACCTTCTCCCCATTTAATGTTACTATCGATCCGCTGTAACATCTGACCCACTTTATTTCAAGGTGTGTACCCATGTTGGGAACTCCATCACAGTAGGAGGCTGCTAAGCTTAGTTGTTTCATGTAAACACTAGAAGGGACCACATTTTTCGGATATGACCAGTCACCCATTGACTCAATAGCTCATTGGGAGGAACTTCGTAGATAGTTTATTTACTTATTCAGGTCCACCACCCAGAAGATGAGTATTGATGATCTCTACCAGTGTAAGAATAGGCCTAAAGAATGCGTCGCAGACTTTGTCGCTAGGTGTAAAGGCCTCACGTAGTCCCTTGATATGTCACTGAATCAGAAAAAATTAATAATGATGTGTGTTGGGAATTTCCAAATTGAATTGGTCCCTTGTCTAATCAATCGGTACTACCCAGGAGGATTTTGGGATTTCTCTAACAATGTCCAGCATCTAGATGAGACCTTAAAATATAATAAACAGGCATGTCCATTTCCTCATGTAGTTCAAGCAAGAAGAGCCACAAAGGCCAAGCCCACCATGGAAGAAAAAATATAGTCTCCCCATGTAGCTTGAATATTTACCATTGGAACCAGATCTACAACCTCAAAAAGGGCCACCACTTCAAGCGCAACCTCTGGCCCAGTATCTCCCACCTCAAAATCGACAGGTTCCCCCATGTAATGTGCCACCACCACCTTGGTGAGTTAATAATTTTCGACCTCCTAGAAAGGATCCTCCAGACCCTCATTAGGTCCAGGATCCTAGAACCCCCTTCATAGACAGAAGGAACCGGACTTACTCATTTAATGAGGCTTAGGTCCCCAGTTATTTCTGAAGTGCCTTTGACCAAGAAATTCTACTATTTCAAGAATGAAGGAGGCCCAAAGAGGAGGGTCTCAATGGTCACCCCAATTATTACCCCTATCACTGGATCTGTGGGAAAAAACTTAATCTATGGTTTGTGTTTAAATATTGGCTCTAAGACTAGGTCTATAATAACATAGTTAGTTTGGGTGCATCCCCGACACAGGTGGAATGGGTGTTTGTAAAGCCCAACAGTGATAACGAGGGTGAATGGAAGCAGGTTTCTAACCACGAGTCTCAAAATATATGATGACTGAATGCCTAATAGGTAAATCACCTATTCCCATGGTATTATCTATGCACGTTTGAATTGACCGGATTCTTCAGAAGTCACTTTGTTACCTCCAACTCATACTTCTACGTCGAAATCTTAGTCTTCTTCTTCCCAAAAGTGGAAGCATTGATGACGCAAGGGCAAACAAAGTCCCCCACCGATGTCATCATCGTCCCATACTCTCAATGATTTCATACCACCATAGATGAAAATTTCCCCTAGAATTCCTCAAACAATGGAGGATTCTTCAAGTGGTGATCAAGGGTACGCTTTGGTTAATATATTGGAGCTAGTAAACCCCTACATGGTTCCCAACAATGAAGAACATTGGATAGATCCTCCCAATGTCCCCAGCTGACAATATAATCAATGGATCTGTGGTTATGTGAGGTAGTAGAATGTATTGGTCAATGATTCCAGCCAAGCCATGCATGATACCGAGACTAGAAAGCAGGCCTAGTATAGAGATCAACACACGCATCCTTCTCATTTTGTTTTACCAAATCTGCCTCCACTGCCATTTGTACTTCTTGATCAAGCAGATCCACCAAGATCATGCTACGATCAGCTACCTTCTAATGTGGATTGACATCAGTCACTTGGACCTCAGCTGATATTATCTTTATATAGTTAGACTAGTGAGAAACTAGACATTCACAGTACTAGTTAGTCATCGGCTCAACTAGTATCACCTATCAAACCTCCTACAACAGATCGGCATCATGTTAGCGTAAGTGTACACTATGCATGGAATCACAATATTTTCAAGCATATTTCAAGATTTACTATGAATATCTCTATCCTTGAGGCTATTTTACATTCAGGGGATATGCGTGAAGACCTTGCGAAGGATTTAAGAAGACTCCTCCAGTTTGAGGTAGAGGTAGTTGCTACAAAAGCCTTCCATGCAGAGGCAGTCAAGAATGCGGAATGTCATGACATTATCACTTTCTCTGGAGAAGATGAATTCTCCCATAAACATGGTCACAACTGCCAATTGTACATCAACGACCATTTCAATAGTGTAGAGGTTTTTCATTGTCTGATCGAAACATGATCTGGGATCAACCTTTTCCTGACCCTGACACTCTGAATGATTGGACTGTCTAAGGCTGATATGACTCCCTATGACTTGAAAATTCAAGGTTACGATAGGATAGAGCAGACACCAGTTGGAAAAAATCACTTGAAGACCCAATTTGGTGGCCTAGTTTCCATCACTAGGTTCGTGTTTGTCTCGTAAGACACCTCTTAAAATGCATTGATCTGTAGGCCATGGCTCTACCTACATGTGGCAGTCCCTTCTCCATATCACCAATGCCTTAAGTACTACTTTAACGGTCGAGTAGAAATACTCCAAGGTGATGCATCTCCCTTTTCCTTTTGTGAAGCCCGCTACCTGGATGCTAATAATTAAAAGAGAAAGGACAAGTATATTCAAGCTAATGAGGTTGAACATGCTATGTTTTTGACTGACCCATGGATAGACCTATATGACACGTACATTTTATTGATCCACTGATTGGAGGCCATGACCACAAACATGGGGTATTTCTTTTTTGTATTAGGAACTAAGGGGAGACGCATTACCAAGTCCATGTAATGCCAGGATATCACCTCATATTTCTATAAAAATATTGCTCGGGTGATCCCAAATACCACTACTCCCATAAGGTATCAGGATGTCGGCCCCATGGAAATGTCAATAAGTCATTCTTGCTAGTTTAAATGGGATTGGATAAACTGGATCAAGCCAATGTACCACTATTGCTTTGATATCATCAATCATGGACCCTTGATTCTAACTCTATATGGGATCGGATCAAGATCTTTTTTCACCATGGTTTTGATAGTACATGAGCTCCCAGATGAGGTTTCCACCTCCGCTAATTTGGAACCAGTGTCCTGTTAGGATCTGTCGACTCAAAATAATCACATCCTGCTAATGATCACCCAAATGTAGATGATTGAGAGGTACTGGGAGATTCCCCCTAACACATTCGAATAGGTTGTAACTACCACAGTTGATGAATTGGTACAAGTGAACCTCAGTCACGAGACGGGTCTGAAACCAACTTTGATCAGTAGCAATATGTCTGGAGATGAGAAACAACTATACATGGATATCATGAAGTAGTATCATTATGTATTCTCTTGGAGTTATGATGAGATTCCAGGGCTATATCCTTAGGTCACCATCCACTGCCTTTGTCTCCAAGAAAACCATCTCATGTTCAAACTACCACCCAGAAAGATGCACCCTTCTCATAGTGCAATGGTCGAGGCTGAGGTTGACAAGGTCATCAAACACAAATTTGTAAAAGAGGTCACTACAAAATATTTATACGTCAAATGTTTCCCATTAGGAAGAATAAAAGACATATCAGAGTCTACATTGACTTTTGGGATCTCAACCATCACTGTCTGAAGGATGATTTTCCCCTTTCTGCAACAGAACTGTTGATCGATGCAGCCGTAGGGTTCTAGGATCTCTCTTTCATGGATGGGTATTTGGGATATAATCAAATATGAATGGACCAAAAGGATAAGGATTTTACAACCTTTAGGTCACCACAAGGTACTTTATACTAGTAGGTAATTCCTTTCGTCCAAAAGAATACAGGTTCCACCTACCAGTGTGTCATGCACCGCATATTCAATATAATCATTGGAACCTTATTAGAATGTTATGTGGATGATACAGTGGTAAATCATTCTAGCTTCAGGACCATCTCAGGGTTCTTGAGTAATTGTTCATCTTCCTCTCTTCCCACCATCTGATGATGAACCCCTTCAAGTGTGCCTTTAGGGGAACCTCTGTAAAGTTTCTCGACTTCATTGTCAAATATAGTGGCATTGAGATTGATCCAAATAAAATAAAGGCCATCAGTCAAATGTCACCCCAGAGAAACATTCAAGATCTTCAAGGATTTCAAGTCTAGTTAACATACATATTCTAATTTATCACAAATCAAGATGGAATGTGTAAGACCTTTTCCTAGATCCCGAAGAAAGGTGTCGATTATCAGTGGGATGAGGAGTGGCAGACTGATTTTTAGAAAATAAAGAAGTATCTATTGAAGGCTCCAGTTATAATTCCACCTATTCATAGAAATACACTGGTTATTTATGTGACCACTCTAGAACGGTCCCTTGGTGCCTTTATCACCATGAATAACAATGAGGGAATAAAGAACAATTTATACTATCTCAACTGAATTCTCCTTGATACAGAGATCATATACCCCTCTATTGAGAATTGATGCCTTGTGCTAGTATTCATAGTGTAGAAATTTCTATATTACTTGATAGACCGTTAGATAAAGCATGTGTCTTGAGTGGATCCACTGAAGTTTATTTCGAACCACCCTATTTTGATTGGTTGTCTATATAGGTGGGAAAAGATCCTCCAACTGTTCAACATCATGTTTTCCCCCCAAAAGGCTATCAAGGTATAGGCATTGGAAAACGTCCTTTCCGCCCATATAACCCCCTAATAATATTATTTGAATCGTGATTTTCTAGATGAGGACATCCTCTTAGTAGATAAATCCATTACATGTTGGAAAATTCACTTTGATGGAACTTCTGGAAGCCCTAGTGGTAGGAGACTCAAAGACCAAGACACAATAGACCGGGCATGGGTATCATCTTCATCATGCCTACACCAGTTGTCATGTCCTATTAATTCCTATTATCGTAAGGTTGTACCAATAATGTGGGAGAGTACTAGGCCCTCATCACGAGTCTCGAGATACACCTTGAGATTAACATTCCCCGCCTAAAGGTGAAATGGGACTCTTAAATAGTCATCAAGCAGATTAACCATAAATACGTCGTTAGGATGCCAGAGCTCGTACCACTATTAGAGAGTACCCTCCAGCTAATGGCACAGTTCCACTCTCAGTCAAAAGTTACTCATGTCCCTCGATTGCAGAACGGCCAAGTCAATTCCTTTTCTAGTTTGGTTTCATCTCTTGTAGAGCCAAAACATGATTATTTGATTATCCATGTGCCACATCATAGTCATCACTCCCATCACTCTAGACGATGATGATAACCCAAAGGTAAGCCACCTTACCATCGATGCCTCCACATCAGGACCTCAATTCCCCCCTTCCATAGTGCTATATGTGAATCCTAATTGGAAAACACTTTTTATCGAGTGTCTACAACACAATAATCTCTTCGAAGACCTAGTTGAACGTGAGCAGATCTGACGGCGCATAGTGCAGTTCACCCTCCAGAGTGGTCCCAGTATTGAGAAGATCCTCTATAGATGTTTGTTCAATGAGATTCTAATATTTTTCATTCAGGGAGGTGAGATTTCAAGGGTCATGTAGGAATTTCATGCCAGTTCATGTGGGGCTCACTAGATATGGTCGGAACTCTCTCATCAGATTCATAGATTGGGGTATTATTGACCCACCATAATCTTTGACTCTATAGAGTTTTCCAATAAGTTACATTCATTAAAAATACATGCTAATTTTATTTATTGGCCTCCATAACCTCTCCAAACTAACAAGTACTCTTGGCCCTTTGCGGTCTGGGGACTCGATATCATGGGACCATATCCACTGATGGAAGCCTTCTAATCCATGTTCATCCTCAGCGCAATGGATTTTTTTTCAAGTGGGAAGAGGATTTTCTACTATAGAAAGTCAAATCCCATTATATCATTGAGTTTTTGAGCTCAAATATCATTTATCGATTTGTAGTCCCCCACTCCATCCTCACTGATAACGACACCAACATCCGAGTAGCTGAGTTGAAGAAATTTTACGCCAAATACAAAATCCGCTATAATCAAAACTCTTTTCTATCATGCCCAAGAAAATGGGAATATGTAGTCATTCAACATAACCCTCTCTAACATTTTTCAGAAGATGGTTGATCAGAACATGAAGAGTTGGCTGGACAAACTCCTCAACATTCTTTGGGATTACTAGACGACCACTTGTAATTCCACTCATGTGACCTCATATTTCATGGTGTGTGTAATAGAGGAAGGCATTCCCATAAATATCCAAATTCATTCATTACGCATTTCCATATACAATTCATAGGCACTAGAAAATGTAGCTGAAATCTAACTGGCTAACCTGGCAGCACATGATAGCAATAGGCTTTGTGCCTTGCACAATCTGGAAAGGCATGAGAAAAAGATAGCCAATTCTTTCATTAATAATGTTTGCCTCTACTCTTTCTTTCAAGGTGACATAGTGTTGGCTTTGAGAATGCCAATGATACTCAGAAGGAATTTTTTAAATCTTGAGCCCAAATATGAGGGATGTTATATCATTCACAAGGTTTACCCAAATGGTGCATACTATTTGGTTACCCTGGATGGGGAGCGTATTAATCCTACAAAACTTCGAAATTCCTCAAGTGGTATTTTGAATAAGAGGTACCCACTGTCATCCCCTCGCCCTTATAGAATGATGTTAAACTACACGACATTTTATAACTACTTATGGATTGATTCCCATCCTCATGGGATATGTAGCAACACCCCGAAATTCTTTCTTCTAGTCCAACCCTATTTTTTAGAAACCTTCTTTTTCCGTATTTACCGCATGAGGTTAAAATGCATGGCCCATAAAAGATGAAGTACATAAAACTACCCATCACTCATACCATATAACGTTAAACTATATTACCATCCTATAGGATATTAAATTGCAACACTCATTCTAGAGGACATTAAACCAACACCCTTGTCTCGAATGATGTTAAACTGAAAAAATGGTAAGAGTTCTATGACCAAGAAAAAAGATCTCCCACATCCTTGTAATATGATGTTAAAATACACAACATTTCAAAGCTACGTATGTCTTGATTCTCATCCTTTTGAGATGCATAGAAATATCAAGACTTTTCATCCATGGCCCAGCTTAATGTCCCTCACCCTTTTCGGACTCTTGGACCAAGTTGTCGCTTTGAATTGTGCTGTGTGGTATGGAATCTATGTCCTCATTCACATTTGGCTGTTTTTCCACACCACACACATCCACTTGAGACACCCCTCCTCCGTCCCTCGTCCTTACCACAAGATGTTAAACTACATGGGTACCACTACACTTCATGCATCCTAACACTTCAGTATTAATCATATTTCATATCTGAAAGGGCACCCTAGAGGCTTGGTTTCACACCACCATGGCTTAAATACCATTTGGGGCCAACATCCTAGAGGGTCACTAATGATAATTGGACACAATACACTCATTGAAAATATGGTCAGCGGTCGATGCTCAATTTTTTGTTCCCATTACAGGTCACACGAGAGGGATACTATGTTTCTAACATGGTCAGTAATAATCCTCAATATATATTGTTTTCCCATGGTCTTCAAAATGATGGGCACAATGATTAACTATTTCTGCCCTTCTGCCCCACACACACAACATTAAACATGGAATCTATGGTTCCAGATCTATGACCATAAACTAATATCTAACACATCCTTATTGTAAATAACTAGAAATTTCATTTAATTTATTTAATTAAATAGAATTATTAAAAGTCTTAAAAAATTTACGGCACATTATTTCAAGGCTGAGAGATCCCAGAATGAAATTTTGAACATTTTTTAAGGTACGTTCAGTAAATATGCAGGAACAAAATTTTATTTTTTGAGACTTTTGTTATATTAAAAGTCCATGGAAACCATTGAACTCCCATCGCTGGGATTTACATAAGGGAATCTTATCTTTGATCGGAAAAATTCACACAGAAATGTTAATTTTTATGACTTTCAGAAAAATAAATTATAATAACTATAGATGTGATTTTATGAATTTCGTAATAGTGGAGCAGTGAATTGTGGGACTACACTATATCGTCAGGAAATAAATTTTTGTCATTTAATGACTCGAAACTCTCATTGTGTAACTGCAACGATTTTGGTTTATTATTTTCATGAATTATGATTCATTAATGAATCATAATAATGAACCAACATGGGAGGTTATTTATTTTATTTAATCAAATCATTGGCATGGGTTTTGGGAACCCATGGGATGAATCCTGACGAAGTGTCAGCAATGTCTTCCTCCAATGAAGAATAGAGTCTAGATGACACCTGTTGTGGAATCGATCTGGAGGTCAATGGATGACAAACAACAATGCACGAGGAACTTCTTCTTCTTCCGCAAGGGAACCAAACGAGTTCAATGTAGGGGGTTTAAATTGTTTATGAGTTTACATGATTTCATCTTTACATTCATGATTAATGTGAATAATTTGGATCAAATGACTAGTGGATTGATACGAAATTCCTTTATTCTTGTGGAAAATTTAATTTGGGTATTGATTTGAATTCCATCCCATGTTATAACACTAATGCGGAGGGCATGGGTGAAGCAAACAAGGCCTGAACCTCCACTGTTCTCAGTTTGATACATACTTTGTGGGAATCAAATAAAATTGGAGGTAAGAAAAAACTGATGGTCATGCCATAAAAGAGGCATATCGAGAACCCCATAGGCACAGTCATGAAGAAAATTGGACCACCAGCGCTTCACTAGTGGCCCGTGTAAGTACCGCAGGCGCGAGACAACTGACGCGGTGGTGCTGACGACCAGTGGTGACGACCGAATCTCACCAGCCACAAGGGGATGGTGGTGCCCGTAGGCACCACAGTGGATAGGGGTGGCCGACCTTTTCTGGTCACGTTGAAAGTGGGCAGTGTGCGGTGCCAGCACGCTGTGGAGGAGGCGGTGACATCCAACGGGCTATTGTAGTGGAAGTTTCACGGTGGAGGTGGATCTGTATTCATGGATTTTGTCGTTTGGGTGGGCCTAGTCTCGTGGCCCAGTAACTCGGACTAGGTCCAAATGGACCAGGTTAGACCTAGCTAGTTCAGGCCAGGCCCAGCGGGCCAGGTCTAGTCAGACCCAAAACCATTTGACCCATCTTTCACATAAAGGGTCATATCTTTTAAACTGGTCATCTGTTTGAAAAAAATTTTATGGCACCATAACACTTAGGATAAGGAATTACTTTTGAAATACTCCACATGGGTTTTGGAGAATGTTGGGGTACGGTCGGGTTGTATCGAACCCAAGTCCAACTGGGCCCGCAGTACTATAATGCCTATAACATACAGATCGAGCGTCTGATTAATGCACCATCTATTTCATTGGAACCCTTATGAAATGTAAGTTCATTGGGTTAATTCTTAGTGGGAATTAATGAAGGTTAATTTAGGACTAATGGGTTGAAGAGAAGATCCTCCCAGAATCAAGCGTGCTAAGTGCAGGAATCCAGTGGCTGGATGTGACGTGATAAAGGAATTGTGATCACCTCTAGATCAGCACAAAGATATCCTCTTTGGGTTAGTACACAGAGATCCTTCATGGGTCAGTAGTTAGGGACCCTCTATGGGTAATCACTTAGTGATCCTCTCTGGGTCAGCACATAGCGATCCTTGGTGGGACAGTACTTAGTGATCCCACGCAGGTTTGCAATTAGGGATCCTTCATGGGTCAGCACCAAGCAATCCCATGTCAGTCAGCACCTAGTGACCATGTGTGATCCAATAGAAAAATCCTCTTGATAGAATAATATGATGAAGTTGTATGACTAATTATCTTTATTCATGTTTTTTAAGTTTTATACTTTTTTTGAGCATAGTCTTTTACTTTGTGATTTTGTGATTGAGATCATGATTTTTGGTTCTTCCATTGTGGAATTTTCATAGACCTTCTAGGGTCTCAGGGTCCCAACTGGGTATTTTTATACTCACCCCAACATGGGATTTTCATGCACCTAGTTGTGTCTTATGCAGACAATGAATAGCTTTGACCGAGTTTTGGAATCCAGAACTAGATGGTGCATGAATGTGATCGGTTGATGTGGAAAACTGTAGTGATGAGGTGTACCTACCCTTATGGTGGGATCCTTGGTGGATGTCCTCTGGAGTATTTTCCCTTTTTTGTTCTTTCTCTTAGTTGGATTTGTATAATGGCCCAATCTGCTTCAGTTCACACTTTTTACTTTCAGTAGTTATACTTCGAGGTTTTCCCTTGTTGTGTACATGGTTTTTTGTGTTTGCAGGTTTAAAGGAAATGCCTTCACATTTTAGGGATATATGCCTTCCCAGTGCTAGTCACCAACCCCTAGACTATGGATGGAAGGATTGGGGTAGTCACAGCATTGGACCTGGGGGATGGGTCATGACAATGTGGTATCAAAGGGAAATCGGTTCTACCAGAATAACTAAGAAACTATGTTTTTAATAGAGAAATAGTTTTAAGTTTCTTGAGTTTGGAATTTAGTTCAGGGTGTCCAGTGTTAGTGTGGAAGATGACGTATCCATACACTAGGACCCTGAATTATAATTTTGGCTCAGTATACAAAAACATTTCCTGCATGTGATTTAAAAATGTTGTTTTACTTTTTATCATTTTGAGTCATCTCATCAGGTATATATTATTGATAGTGGCACATCGGTTTATTTACAGGATGTTGTTGGGTAGACATCTATCTTGGATTCTAGTAAGAAATAACATTGATAGCCCATCGAGTGATGAAGCTTCGATGTAGGGCCCTCTTTCGGCGATAGTACCTTCGGGTGGTGTACCAGCAACACCACCACCCGTAGGGTAGCATCTGCCACTAGCCCCACTAGCAGACCACGCTCGCTGACTGAGCACATTGAACCAGTTCTAAAGAGAGAGGCCTCTGAGGCTTCGAGGTGGGATAGATCCCCAGGAAGCTGAGGAATGCTTGGAGGCTGTGGAATATGTTTTTTTCTTGGTTGGGACACTAGGGGACTAGATGGTGATCCTAGCTACTAGCCTCTTCCATGGCACAACATAGAGATGGTGGATCCTAATGATCCTGACACAAGAGGAGTAAAAGAACTGATGTTTGGACATCGAGATCCTCTTCAATGCAAAGTTTATACCAGATACCTTACACTTAGTGCGTATTCATGAACTACTTCACTAACAGGAGGGTAGCCTGACAGTGGCCCAATACTCGGTGAGATTCACTGACCTCTCAAGCTACACCACCGACATAGTACAAAACCCTTTATTCCGGGACAAGACCATTGATCAAGGTATACTATGGGATATAAGAGCGTCGATGATATCACTCAAAGCACTGACACAGGCTGGAGTGCTTGAGCGATTGATGTTGGTGGAGATATTCCTTACCAAGCAGGTACTGACAGCAAGAGTTACCACCGGACGATGTGTAGTTGAGTCATCTGTGGCAGGCAGTAGGCAAATGATATAGAGGCCCAAATGGGCTAGACCATTTGGAGGATGACCCCATGATGTAGGGTAAGAGGTGCAAAGATCGCAAGGAAGAGGAGGACATTTGTGGACTAGATTCTGTTACAATTCTAGAGGACATGCGTACATGGATTGCGATTGTTTGAATCCCCATGTGGATGAAAAATAGATGATCAAAGGACCACTGAGTCAATGATAGATGTTCGAGTAAGGTGGTCCAGAGGGTGGAAGATGTGCTATAGGAGCAGGTCATGCAGTAGGAGGTGGGTGATGATTTTAGGTTTTACCACCAATGCCCCCATGTGGTCCACCATGACCAAAGGGAGTAGGTGGATATAGATGAGATCAGTTACAGGCAGCTGAGGCCCACAACCACGGTGCTCCAAAGATGATTTGAGGTATGATCTATGTCTACTCTACCCTAGCTTCAGTTCTTATAAACATAGGTGCCAGTCACTCTTTCATTTCCATAACAATTGTTCGGCGCTCAGAGATTCCGATAGAGCCGTTCGCTTGATTCTTATGATTAAAGACTCCAACGGGAGAGGGTTCTAATATTACACACTAGTGCAGGATGTGTGAGCTCATTATAGGAGTTGAGAGATTTAGCTTTGATCTCAAAGTAGCATCCTCAAGACCTTACAATGTTATCTTTGATCTGGACTGGCAATCCATGGTCCATGCTCAGATTGACTATTTTAGGCGCAAAGTGCGGTGTGACCATGATGATGGGACCAATTTTTCCTTCATTGGTGAGAAGGGAACCTTCACATTTCAGGATGGACTATCTTAGAGGAGGGTACAACTGATCACTCGTCAGTTAGCCATCTTTACCCTTAGAGCAGTTGACAAGGGGATTCTGAGATATCCTTTAGTGGGGGACCAGTATTCTTATGGATTCCCTAATGATGTTTCAGGATTTCTTTCTCGTAGAGAGGTAGACTTTCTCATTAACATGTACCTCAGGACGACACCAATATCTACACCAGCATATTAGATGGCTCCTGTAAAGATTCATGAGTTGAGGTTATAGTTGAAGAACTTGCATAGAAAGGGTTTATAAACACTTAATGTCTCTCCATGGGAATCCTTGAGTTTGTTCGCCATGAAGGAAGATAGAAGTTTGAGTGTTTGAGTGGACACTCGGTGCATGAATCATGTGACTATGAATAATAAGTATCCTCTACCGAGGATTGATAATATTTTTTTGATCAGTTGAATGGAGATCAGTGGTTTTCGATGATTGACCTCATATCATCCTATCATCAGCCCAGGGTTCGAGATGAGGACGTACCGAAGATGACCTTCAGATGCCAGTATGACCACTATGAGTTCTTGGTGATGCCTTTCGGTGTGACCAATGACCTAGTAGTATTCATGGGACTCATGAACATTATCTTTTAGCCTTAAATTTGTCACTTCATGGTGGTCTTCAACAATGCCATATTGGTGTACTCAACATCAGAGGAGGAGCATGACACTCATCTACAGGTAGTTCTAGACACAGTTTCAGAGAACCAACTTTATGGTAAGATCTTGAAGTTCCAGTTCAGGATACGGGAGGTCCACTTTATAGGATATGTTATCTCTGATGTTGGAGTTTTAGTGGAAACAGTAAAGATAGAGTTAGTGCTTGTTTGGGAGCCATGTAGGAGTGTGACCGAGGTGTAGAGCTTCTTAGGGTTGGATGTGTACTACCAGAGATTCGTAACTGACTTTTCTAGAGTAGAAGCACCTTTTTCAGAATTGAAAAAGAAGGGACAACCTTTACTGTGGATAGAGAGATGTCAGAAGAATTCTTGGAGGTGAGGTGGAGACTGACGATTGCCCCCATCTTGAGGTTACCATAGTATGGTTTGGGTATGTAGTCTACTGTGACACATTAGGGACTGGACTAGGATGTTTCCTGATATAGTTGCGGGCTATGATCACCTATATCTCACAAAATTGGAGACAAAATGAGATGAACTATGCTACCCATGACCTGAAGTTAGCAGCAGTGGTCTTTTCCTTGAAGATGTGGTGGATCTACTTTATGGGTGAATGGTTTATTGTATACCATTATCATAACAGTATAAGGTATATATTCTCATAGAATGAGCTAATCCTAATATTTTGATGATGGATGGAGTTCATCTAGGATTATGAATTTGACATAGTCTACACTCCTGGGATGTGGAACGTGGTTGTAGACACACTCAACAGGAGGCCTGGTTTATTGTTGTTGAGTGAGGTGATATATAATCTATTCGCTTTGTACATATAAATTATTCATAGTGATGGAGAAGATTACCTCTAGTCTATGACATTCACTCCCTCACTCATTCAATAAGTCATTGTGGCTCATCTTGGGGACATTGATTGCACAACTTGATGTGCTCAGATATCCTCAGGACAGGCTCGTGAAGGATTTTAGGAATGTGGGGATCACGTCATCCTTTTCTAAGGATGCTCCATGGTACTAGTGATGTGATGAGAGAAGGTGTTGAGGGAGTTCTACACATCCCCTTTGGTGTTACATCCTAGTGTGGTAAAAATATACCAGGACCTTCGGAGTCAGTACTAGTGGTCAAAGATGAAGAAAGCGGTGGTGGAGTTCGTTTCACGATGTCTCACTTGTTAGAAAGTGAAGTACGAGCACCAGGTTCTAGAAAGCATGACTCAGCTGCTCGAGGTATCAAATTTGAAATGGGGTGATATCTCGATGGAAATTGTGACAGGGCTGCCACTTATGTCCTAGGGCCATTATTCCATCTAGGTGATCGTTGACCGACTCACCAAATCGGACCACTTCCTACACATCTGAGAGAAGGGGTCGGTAGAGGGCTTGGAAGTCCTCTAAAAACAAGAGATAATGTGTCTTCATGGGGTTCCATTGACGATCATTTCAGATTGGGAATCACATTTTACATCTCTACTGTGGAAGGGATTATAAGAGATGTTTAGGACTCAACTATTCTTGAGCACCACCTTTCACCATCATACTGATGGTCAGATGGAGCAGACCATACAGATACTTGATGACATGCTCTATGATTTCATCCTTCATTTTGGTCATAGTTGGGAAGATCACTTTCCCTTTGTGGATTTTTCTTACAAAAACAGTTATCACTCCACCATCATCATGGAACCGTTTGAGTCCATGTACGGGAGACCATGCAGATCACCTCTATACTGGACAGACATTGGCTGTCAGAACATATGGGTCAAGATTTTGTATGATCTACCATTAAAAGGTGCATATCATCTAGTAGTAGATAAAGACTACCCATAGTAGGAAAAAGTATTATAACGACAAGATATGGAGGCCCCTATAGTTTTAGGAGGGTGGTCATGTTTTCCTTTGGGTATCACCTCGATGAGGATTGCAGAGATTTTTCCAGGGTGACAATATATCTCCGAGATTCATCAGAACATTCTAGATTTTCAGTAGAGTAGGCGAGTTGGCGCACTACCTAGCTATTCCCCAATAGATGCACCAGGTGCATAACATTTTCTACATGTTGCTAATAAGGAGATACATGCATGATCCCTCACACAGCATCGACTAGGTAGAGATGGACAATGACGATGGGGCGATGTTCACGGAGTTCCTAGTGGAGATAGAAGATTAATAGGAGCAGGTCCTTTGTGTATGGTTGATCCCTCTGGTGAGATTTCAGTGGATACCAAATAAACACTTAGAGATCACATGGAAATGGGAGGCTCAGAATCATGCTCAGTACCCACATTTTTTATCTTAGCCTTTTTTTGTGGATTTTGGGGACAAAAATCCCTAATTTGCAGAGAATTTAAAGTCCCAGAAATTCAATGTAATTTTTTTAATTAAATGAAATTATTACGAGTCTGAAAAAATTGACGACACGTGATTATGAGTCCAAGAGAGCCCGAAACAAAATTTTGAACATTTTTTAAGGTACGTTCAATAAATATGCGGGCGGGAATTATTGTCTTTTGAATTGGTTCTCGAATTAAAAATATGATTACACCATTGGTCTTGAAAATTCTGGATTCACTTAAGAGAATCTTAACTTTGTTTGAAAAAACTCAAACGTAAAAGTTATTTTTTATTACATTCAGAAAAAATAATAAAATAACTAAAGATGTTATTTTATTCATTTTTGAAATAGTTTATCGGATAATGGAGAAACTATATTGTAACATCTGGAAATAAATGTTAGTCATTTAATGACTTGAACCTCTCTGTGTAACTGCAATGCTTGTGGTTTTTCAGGTTCACTAATTATGAATCATTAGTGAAACATAATAATTAACCAATGTGGGAGGTTATTTATTTTATTTAATCAAATCATTGGCGTGGGTTTTGGGAACCCACAGGAGGACTCATAATGAAGTTTTGGTGATGTATTCCTCTAATGAGGAACAGTTTTTTTACGACACCCGTTGAGGAATCGATCCGGAGGTTGATGGACGATGAATGATAACACAGACATAACTTCTTCTTCTTCTGCCAGATAACCCAAAATGTTCAAGGTATGGGGTTTAATTTTTTTATGAATTTAAATAATTTCCAATTTTTGTTCTTGATTAATATGTAGAATTTAGATCAACTAACTAATGGGTTGGTCTACAATTCCTTCATTCTTGTGGAAAATTTAATTTTGGTACTGATTGAATTCCTTCCCTTGTTATAACACTAACACGAAGGGCGCGGGACGATCCAAATTTGTCCAGGACCATCCACTAATCTTGATTTGATGCATTCTTCATGGGTGACCAAGAAAATTGGTGGTAAAATGAAACTGAGGTTCATGCAGTAAAGGCAGCGTCCCATGAACCCCGTAGGCATAGTCTTGAAGGAAATCAGACCACCAGAGCATCACCGGTGGACCATAGAAGCACCACCAGCACAGACTGCTCTCACTGGCTGTAAGGGGATGGAGGCTCCCACAGTGGCCACAACAGATTGGGGTGTCTGAATATTGTCGGCCGCATTCACGGGGGAAGTCATGTCGTGGAGGAGGCGGGAACAGCCAACTGGTTACTATGGTGTAAGTGTCACGGCAGAGGCAGACCCGCACTTGAGGGTCCCTCCCTAGACCGGTCCACCTGACTGGTCAACTGGTTGGGCGGCGCCAGCCTAGCGTCGCATGTTGGAGACCCCGAATGGACACGACTATTCATGAGGGAAGCAGACCCCACCCAGTAGTTGGGCCGCACCCAGCGGGGTGGGTTGGGCCAGTCTCGTGGCCCAATGACTCGAAATGGTCCCATCCAGACTGGGTCGAGCCCAGAGGGTCGGGTCTGGTCTGGTCTGGAAAACCGGCACAGGCTTGACCCAGACCCTTTTGACCCACATTTCTCATAAAAGGTAAACTCTTCTAAACTAGTTGTTTAATTGAAAAATCATCTATGGCGTCAGAACCCTTACGATGAGGCAGTCTTTTTAATATACTCCACTTGGGTTTGAGAGAATTTTGGACTATGGACGAGTTTTATCGAACCTGAAACCTACCAAGCCCACGGTACTAAAATTCATATAACTTATAGAATGGGAATCCAATTGACGCATCATCTATTTCATTGGAATTCTTATGGCATGGTTGTTTTTTGGGTTAATTTTTTATGGTACTTCATGGTGGTTAATGTATGACTGGTGTCTTGAGGATCGGATACTCCAAGAATCTATCCTGCTAAGTGTGGGAATCTAGTGGTTGCCTATGATGTGATAAAGGATTAACAATCCTTTATGGGTCAGGATGAGCCAATCCTCTATGGGTCGGCACATACCGATCATCTGTGGGTTAGTAGTTACGACCCTCTCTGGGTCATCACTTAGCGATCCTCTATGGTATAGCATGTTGCGATCCTCTGTGGGTCAACACTTTGAGATCCCCCGTGGGTCATCACATAGCGATCCTCCGTGGGTGACCACCTTGTGATCCTCTTTGGGTCATCACCTAGAGACCTTGTACGGTCTATAAGAAAAATCCTCTTAACAAAATAAGATGATCTAGCATTATGACTAACTATATTTATTCATGTTATTTTTGTTTTCTACCTAGTTTGAGTTGATTATTTTACATTGTGATTTGTGATTGGTATCATGCTTTGTGGTTCTTTCTTTGTGGAATTATAGGAGACCTTAGGGTGTCTCGGGGTCCCTACTGGGTATTTCTATACTCACCCATACATGGTCTTCAGCCACATCATATTATGTCTTGTGCAGACTACCAACAGCTTTGATTGAGTTTTTTGAGCTAGGACTAAATAGTGAATGGACGTGATCGACTGACGTGGAGAGCTGCAATGACGAGTTGTGCCTACCCTTCTGGTAGGATCCTTAGTGGATGCACTGAGGAGCTATTTTTCTTTTTTTTGTATATTCTTTTACTTGGGTTTGTATACTGGACCAATCTAATTCAGTTCACACTTTTTAACTTCTAGTAGTTATAGTTCGAGGTTTTCTCTTGTTGTTTACTTGGCCGGTGTGTTTTCAGGTTTAAAGGCTATGTGTTCCCATTTTAGGGATATACGTTCTCGGTGAAAGTCACTAACCCCTGGCCTATGCAAGGTGGGCTTGTGGTAGTCATGGAATGGTCCTTAGAGGATGGGACATGAAACTTTTCTAGTGATGTAAAACTGCACGACATCCTCATAACTATGTATGGAATGATTCCCAACCTCATGGGATAAATAGAAACACCTGAATATTTCATTTTCGGTATCTCCTGGGTTCATCTATTCTTCTTGTCACCCACTTGGCCTGAGTTCTCTCCTAGAAATATGAATGGTGTGGCGTGTGTGGGATTATATCCTCATTCACGTCGGGTTATTCAACATTCCATACACATTCCTCTTCGAGATACCCCTTCCCCACATCTTTACAGTATTATGTTAAACTGCATGATATTTTAGAACTACGTATGGACTGATTCCCATCCTCATGGGATATGTAGAAACATCCATACATTTCTTCCTCCGATCCAGTCTTTTTTTGGAAACCTTATTCACCTTCTAACACATTGGCCTATGTTCTCCCAAGGGTATGTGGCATATGTGGTCTTATGGCCTCATTCAAAATGGGTTTGCAATAACCACTACAAATACCTCTCTCTTGAGATATCTCCATCCCCCCATTTCCTCCACTCATCTCCTCAAGTTGTCTTCCCTCAATTGGTCCCCTTGACCGCTATTGTGCCTCATCAACATGGTCAGAAACATTGGGGTTTAGGAAATAGAGAATTGGATTCTACATGGACATGTTTCATCTATTTTCATTCTTATATTTCCCCTTTATTTGGGTTTTCACCATCTTTCCCATCCAAAAGGACCCCTAGAGAGTATGGATGCAAGACTTATGGAACTCCTACATTTTTGGGCCAAAATCTGGAAGGATTTAATATGACATTATGTGACAGGTTCCCCATTTTTAATATGGTTCGTGGTCAACCATCATACGTTGTTCCCACCTTAGGTCAGGAAATATTGATGTTGTGTTTTGAACATGGCCAATAGCTATCTTCCATCATTGTTCCACCCCTGTCAAACCCAAAATATTATACTCATGATTCAAATCCCTTTCCACTCCATCATGTTCAAGTTTAATTTCAACACTCTTGGTGATATCCCTCAGTGTGTGTTAGTGCATTAAGATGATGAATCAATGTCCTGGTTTCATTTGAGGCTCTGCTCTATTTTCCCTTTCTGTGTATTCCACATGTTGTGAAGATCTTCTTCTCCATTTTTCCCCACATTGAGCACAAATCACATGGGCTTAGGGACTTGGTCAAGGATTACACTCACTTGGAGGAACCTCACATCATTTGGTATGAGCTCTATGAACTTAAACTAAGACCCTAACTCATCGTTTTCATATTATGATAAACTGAACGACATATTTGAGAACCAATTGTGTCTTGATTTCTATCCTTCTGGGATACATTGGAATGCCTGAAAATTTCATTTTTGGGTCCATCTCAGGCACCACTAATAATCTCTTCTGTTCAGCCTTTTGTCCCTGACTCTTATAGGATTGTGTGGTGTGGAGTATGTGGGCTTATGTCCTCATTCAATTTGGGTCTATAATAACCGCACCACATACTCCCCCTTTGGATCTAGTCTCTCCCATCTCTGTCCTTATTGTATGATGTTAAACTGCATGACATTTTTATGATCTACGTCAAGCATGATTCCCATCCTCATGGGATATGTAGGAATTCCCGAAAATTTTGTATTCGGGTCCATCCCCATGTCCTTTGATATGTTCTTGCCCCCTGGCCTAAGGCTCCCCTTGGGATTTCACATAGTGTGGTGTGAACTTTTCTTGTGCTCATTCACATTGGGTATGTTTTATCACACCATGTGCATCCCATTTAGAACAACGTTATTTTGTGTACGTCCACACCATATGACATTAAACCATGTTTTCTGGTCTCACATGACTCTAATCTATTGTTTCTTTGTTGCATGCCATTAAAATTCCTGGTTTGGTTCGGCCATATGAACTTAAATTATGACACTATCATCCTAGCCGCAAGACCAAAAATGACACAACATTTTGGTTTCCTCTCTTGAGGGGACAACATGATTGGTATTGTTCGTCCACAATTCCATTTCTCAAAGCCTACATATTTATTGATTCCTATGAAAACTCCTGGATTCTCTATATTGGATTTGTTTCTTAATAAAAAATATACGTCCGGAATAAATAATAGACAAGATCCATCAAATGTCACTTTTTTAGTGCATGGGCCTGAACTGCATGAATATATTTTTACTGGAATTGGTAACCTAATTTTATGTATTAAAGAACTATGTATGGATTGACTCCTATCCTCATGGTATTTATAGGAATGTTTGGACATTACATCATCTGGTCTAGCCCATGATTCATCAACCCATTTGTGCCCCCTTCTTCCATGGACCATTCGATCTCTACTATGCCACACAAATGTGCCCAAATTCCCTATGTTTTAGGAACAATAGTTTTGGATTCTACATGGACATGTTTTCATCAATTTCAGTACATTACATTTCCATTTATTTGGGTTGGGTATCTATCATCTTTTACATCTGAAAGGACCCCTGAATGACATGGATACTAGTCCCCAATGTTCTCATACCATATTTGGAAAATATCTTGAAAGGGTTTTGAACGACATTATGTGACAAGTTTCTTATTTCAAATATGGTCTGCATTTAACCCCCATTTGTGGTTCCAACCTTATGTCACATGATAAGGATGATGTGTTTCTAACATGGTCAACAACTATCCTTCGTCATTGCTCCACCATCGTTGAACCCTAAATATTAGACTTTTGATTCACATTCCTTCACATTCCATTATGTTCAACTGGAATTTTTACACCCTTGGTGTTATCCCTATGTGCACCCATGTGCATTGATGTGGGTTAATAAACATTATGAGGGTCTTCCTCAACTCCACACCATATCCTCTAGCTATGTATTCCATGTTTTTCAATGATCTTATCCTACCTTTTTCCCACATCAAGCATAGATCACATGGGCTTAGGGATGATGGTAATTTTTGTGCATACAAGGAAGAACCACACTACCTTATGGTCTGAACTCTATGATCTTAAACTGGGAGATTTGGTCCCTTAGTTTGGGAATCATGACTTTAAATTGTGTCAGTTCTTAAAGAAATTTTAGGTGTGTATGTGGGCTTATTTCTTTATTCATATCGGGCCCCTTTATGCGCCACATAACATATTTCCACATTGGGAATATTTCTATTTTTTGGTTTGATCACTATGAAGCTAATCCATGAACCCTTATATCCATTGCCTCGAGGCTGTGTAGTAATAAAGTACCCATCCATATGGCATTTTCAATCAAGAAGAAATATCCATTATTGGTATTGGCTGCCTGTCGTACAACCTAAAAAAAACTATGTAAGGCTTTATTCCTACCCTTGTTGGATACATAGAGACATCTGGGCACCCGATTCCTGGGACCAGCCAAATGAATCGTAAACTCCTTACCTTGGCCTTCTCATCCCTACATCCCTTTCAAGAATGTTTGATGTGGCATGGACCTCATCATGTCCCCATTCACATTGGGTTATGAACCACATGATGCATTTCTCTGTTAGGGTACCCATGTCCATGATGCATAACTTTAAAATGTGACCCCTACCATGAACATGTTTAGGATTACCTGTGATAATTATGGGGTTTGTCAGACTCCTCTCTTGAGAGTATTTCCCACCCAGCATTGGTACTTGTCTACTCTATGCTCAAGAACTACATATGGATTGATTCCCATCCTTGCGACATACGTAGTGATGCCCAGGCTTTGGCCGGTTGTTTAGTCGCATCACCCTGAACACTCTTGTGACATTTCAGCCAGAGTTTACTCAGAATTATGTGTTTTGGTGTGCAATACGTCCTCATTCACGTCGAGGTTTTAGTATCAACACCACGAACCTTTCCCAATAGCTCTCCATTTTTTTCATTACCACATGATGATAATCTACACTGGCATGTCCTCACTACATGTCATTAAACTGTAGAGTTCCATATCATTCCATAAGAGGATTCCTCTTATTCCAAATAAGATATTCCATATGTGACCAGTACAAGATTCCTCATTCCATGATCATAGTGTCATAATTTTAAAATGGTTGTAATCTATTCGATCATTCCTTCACAACACCTCTTGCTTTGTGTGTCTTTCATTTTCATCTTCATTATTTTTCACATCTGAAGGGAACCCTAATTATATGGATGCTCAAACCCATAGACCATCTACTATTCTGGGCCAACGCCCAATAAGACATTGAACAATACTTCGACTCAGGTACTCTGTATCAAACATGGTCACCAATCAACCCTCGTTTTCTTGTCTCCATTTCAAGACAACATGATATGGATACTATGCTGCAAACATGGTCAATAGTTCTCCTCCATATTCATTCCAACCTCACTACATTCCAAATTATGGGCATGTGACTCACACATATCATCTTACTTTTGTTCATATTGATTATAAAAACCCTGGTATTGTCCCTCTCATTTAATAGAGCATATTTGGAGAGGGTTGTTTTGTCTATTTTGAGAATCCCATTCTCAGGCCATGACCCCCCCCCAGCCGTGTTCTTCCCGAAAACTCTGGGTGGTCATTCATATCCTAGATGTCCAATGGTTGATTGGAACTATAATATTCGAAGTGGATAATTATGCGGTCATCCCTTGTTTCTCACATCGGGCATGACCCATAAGAGCTTAGGGATTGGTCGCTAGATATTTCATAGGTACTATGGGGATACAATAATCAGAACAGATAACGGGACTCATGCATAACTGAAATGAAAAAGAAAGCATTAAAGTATGTTAATGAGTTCCCAAATTAATATTCTAATGTATTGAACCCTCCCTTAGATGGGTTGATCTCTTCAATATAGAATCCCATTTCCCCTACTCACTAGATCATGACATCCTAGATCTATTCTATTCTATTTAAATCTCACCCCCTCTTCGATGACAATGGGGCATAGTTAATCGTCTCTGATCTGGGGTCGATCCTTGTCATCTTAGACAATAGCCATCTCTTGATAATCTCACCTCATCTGTTACTTAGCCTCTAAAAACTGGACCTTCAGTCATGATATGTCTCCCAATTGTGCATCGAGGAAAGCAGAATGCTCATTTACCTGTGCCCTCAAGAATTGGATCTCATGATTAGCCTCCTAGAGTCTCTTGATTTTGATGGACTTCCTTTACTGCCAACCCACACTGAGGTTGTAGTCAGGTTCCTATATTTTCTCTTCCATATTGCCTCAAATGAGCATATGAGGACACAAGGTATCCACTCCTACAGATCATAGTTGGCGCTACTAGAAACAAAGCCTCTTCACTGATTATGATGTTCTGGTGTGGACTCTACATCTGAATGGCCTCTTCAGTACAAAGGAATTATACAAGTCTCTTTGGGGATCCTTGATACACCCCCTATATGGGTTGCAGACTTCACTAAGCCTTTTATATCCCCTGTACTCTCTCTGATTTTATGGAAAAGTGGGAAAGCATGCTGCCCTTGCAGTCCTTATTGCAGTGCACTAGGATGCCCCTTGCCTCGGTCTGTCATATCTTCTTGGAAGTAGATGAAACCATCTCAAATATTATTCTCTCCTATAGGTTTTCTTGAAAACTTTGGTGTTATATATAGTATATTTTTCAATTCTGCTTGAACTTTCATTCAATTGATGGTTTAATGTAGGGCATTGGCACTGCTAATTTCAGCAAAAAGGTTCATGCTCTTGTTTTGGCTACAACGACAGATGTTTTTGACTTCATATGTAAGTCTAGAAATGACATGGTATTTAATAACACACAGTCGCAGTTTCACAATGGTGTTCTGACAATGCATCATGCCATTCACATGGATTCCAATATCTAAACCAGCTATATGAGAAATGATATTTCTGACCCAGTTTTAATGAGATCTCTTGGTCTTAATGGAAGGATGAAGAATCCACGATGGTGAAATACATTTGATGGATTCTTCCGCTTCAACGGTGGATAAAGGTTAATGTTGATGGGGCTACCTATGGTGCTCTAGGGCCCTCTGGCTATGGTGAGCATTTCCATACCTCTTAGGGGTTTGTCAAACACTGCTTCTTTCATTTTATTGGCAATGGATTATCCATTGAAGCTAATCTCTAGGCCATTATTAAGGTAATCAGGTATGCTGTCCATTTTGGTTGGAATGAGTTATGGGTAGAATCAAATTCGACTATTGCAGTTAAAATTTTGAAAGAGAATTTGAGGAATCTGCCATGGAGGATTCTACCAACCTGGATTGATTGTCTTCAGCTTCTTGGATCACTCTCCTTTTATGTCATGCATGTTTACCATGAAGTTAATCAAGTGGAAGATTATCGTGAGAAAAGGGCAATCAATGAGGTCACCTCCTTGTGGTCATTTGTGGCACCTGACTACTGTGATAATATTGTTCATGCAAATTATTGTGGTGAGGTTTATTCTAGTCTTTGTAATGTGTCTCTTTGATGTCTTGTACTGTACTTTTAGTTTTGTTTTTATTTTATTTCCTCAGGAGAAGGTTTTCCTGTATCCTAGATTTCTTGGTATCCGATATAAAGTGATTAATCAACTTCCATGATCGGTGATGGAAGTTCTTCTTATCATGTTCATCGGATGTCTTCTCATCCTTGTCCTCAGGGTTTCCGTGTTCATATATGGGGAAAGCTTCTAGAAATTAATCAGTAGGATCATCCTCTAGTGTATATTCGGGACGTCTAGGTCCCATATCATTAGATTGATCCTCGTTGTCAGAATCCACCTCTATGTTCTTAGGGTCCATCCAACCAATGGTCCCACCTATAATCGAAAGTGTTGTGATTTGGTCAGCATGTGCATTTGCCTCCATGACCATTGGAATTCCCCTAGGAAAGGAAGTTCTAGGGGCCCCAACCATCCTAAAAAAAGTGGCAAACTTCATTTGAAGAAGGATGCATATAAAAAAATACACAAAGGTAAGTTTCCCTAGTTCAATGAAGAACTATTAAGAATTATTTACAGAATAGGACTTACCAAGATCAAATGATTGGTCTCTCCCTTGAGGTGCTTTCACCAGAACCATGAGGCGTGGCCCCACATATATGGTTGGTAAATCCAAATACTCTAAGAGAACCACCTTGGGGGTTGAAGCCCTGTCAGATTCGGTAATTTTCATTGTCACAGGTGTAGACCCCAAAGTTGTATCTACTGTTGTGCAGGAGTAGGTTTTGCATATGAGGCTCTCCAACATAAGGAAAATGTTAGTTGAGAAGGCCTATGTGACCTGAATAAGGACCACATAAAATGGTTTAGGGGTTTACCTCAAGAGTATTCACAAAAATTTCCAACTCAGAGTTTGCAACCTCACCTCCTTCCAAGGGGTTCCCTCTAGCAGCCTCTTTACCCTAGGAGAAGTCTTATAATTATTTCGATAGGGAGAATAACTCCTGAAATTCAGCGGTAGACATTTGTGGAGGAAATTATTGATTGAGAAACACATTCACCCAATCCTTCATCATACATAGAGCACCCAGAGAATGAACAATGTCCTCTAGCTCAGCGATGTACTACTCCCCTTCTACTTGAGATAATGAAAAACTAGCCTAGGAAAGATTGGTCTTCGACAGATCCATCCTGAGATAGTTCAGATGGTTCCACATCTAGGAAAGACTGATGAATTTTATATTAACATCCAAAGTGTCCCAACCCTTTAGAAAAAAATCATCTTGAGGCATGTCTATGTGGCGTAGATGCTTCCCTGGAGCTTGAGTTGGTATCCTATAGAACCCCCTGGTTGGCCTCCATTTCTACTAAGTTTTCTCCTCTAGGACCGCCAGGTTCGCCACTGTCGCCTTCCTCTTGATTGGTGCAGGTCTCACTGCTACTACATCCCCACCACCACGGCATGTTCTTATCAATTTCTATCCCCATATGCGAGGTTTAGGAGGCCCCCGTCACAAGAATTCATGGTTCATCGCTTCATCATTTCTCCTGGGTAGGCGGCCTCCCAACTCTAGGCATACAGTATTACTATCCCATAGATAGCTATGGGTGGAGGTAGCTCATTCCACATCTTCCCATCCTCCGACATAAACATGAGGCACATCTACCTCATCACTTATGGATGGTCCTTGTGATGCAATCTAAACTATACTCATGGGGAGAACCTCTTCATGCACCAAAACAGCCTTGCCAAGTGGTGGAGGGTGTATAGATCATATATAGGCTCGTGATCGAATCATGATTCCAAAAATATACCCGAAAAATCCAATATATAGAACCGATGACCCTCAATTCCCTGGCCTTCATCATCGAACAACCCTATTGGTGACAATAATGGGTGGAAATTAATTTCATCCACCCTCCAGACTTGGTTAAACACCTACGGCGGGGTCATCTTGGCCGGGAATCATCCCATTGTATTCAATATAGCTAGTCAGAAGTCTGATTCAGGAGGGAAAATATAGTTAGAATATTCATAAGATCCCACGTGTGCCACTACCCATCCATAAAAAATATGGGGCGGTCCTCCCACCCTATATGGGTTATTCCCCACACTAATGTTTCATAGCACCTTGTACATCTTGGCCAGCACCGGGACCCCCAAGTTGACACGCTCCCCCATTAAAAACACTAATTCCGTGATGACTGTGCTTGACCAAAAACATTTATTTGTGTCCCAAATCAGAAACATCCATCTACAGATGAGTGAAGAAATAAACTCGGCTAGCCTAGACATCGCTAGATACCCAGTGTTGATGTTGTACCCCCACAGCTTCCATTCATTGTATTCCATGGTTCTCCAATAAGAGTTTTCTTTACTGTGTCGGTCTCCCTTTGGATAGGTGGGAGGCCTGACTGGTAGCTTCCTAGGAGCTTCCTCCCCTTCAGTGGAAAGCCCTGACGTGATGTTGATGAAGTGTATAAACCACAACTCCAAGTGGACGTCCCTCACTGACTTCTTTTCCTCGCCCGACACAATATCCATCAATGAATTTACCTGTAATGACATCTGCATTGGATCCTACCTTGTATTATCAGTGGGGAGTAACTCGTCATACATCACAACAAATATCAAAGTCCTAGAGATCTTATGAAGGGCCCAGAGGATGATAACAACCTCCCCATGTAAAATATGAAAAGTGTTGGTCCAAGATGACCACCAGCTTAACAAATCCAACAATAGATGATTCAGTTGGTAAATATGGAATTGGGAGGCCCACTCAGCTTTATACAACCCTAATTGCTTTGTCTCTATCGGGAACTCCTCGCCGGAGGCACATACCTAGTAATCCCATGCCCAATCTTCCGTAAAATTGCCTCCTTGGAAGAAGTCCCAATAATCAGTCCACCACTTCTTTGGGTTCCTTAAAGCCACCTTGTGGATGGTTTTGTACTATGGGAGAGATACCTCTGGCTCTAGAGCCTTTAGATCAACATTTTTGATGTGATTATAGAGGCATTCAGTGTTCACGGGTGTGTGATCCTCCCATGTATGACTGTCATAAGCCCGGAACCATTGGATATGGCATGACATACTCTTGAAAGAATAGGTTGGTTCTTCCATACTTGCTTCAAGGATGAGAACATAATCACTCATACCAAATCCATTCAGAGGAAATCTTTTTCACAGAGGGTAATTATTCTAGATTTCTGACAATAACTTCACCAGGGATTTGTGGTCTGAATAACTCAGCACACATTCCCCAATGCATAGGTTATCCTCCATATCTTCTCTCTAGGCAGCATCTGCAAGGACCCACTAGATGCTTCTTGGTGATCAATTCCATCACAAGACCTTATAATTTTTTTCTAGATTGCATAACTTGACCAGAGAGCTCTATCATAGAGCTAGATCATAGAGACCGGTCGTAGAGCTCTTCCATAGACCTCGCAGACACAACTCGCAGAGCACACAATCATAGAGTCTAAAGAATTATTTTGTGGAAAAGAGATAAATATACCATGATTCGTAAATACAGATCACATAGTGTGTGGAGATTCATAAATCAAGAGATCAAGAATAAAATACAAGGAGATAGGTAAGGAAAAAGAGGGGTTGTACTCCCCTATTTTTAAGTGATGATCACTGAGCTTAGTGGGGAACCTGACCATGGCTAGCTTTGTGGTGTTCACAACTCGCACATCAACCATCTGCATTATGACCCTGCTTCAGGATCTCACTTTTCTATTTCCCTATTATTTTCATGATATACCCTCAGAATTTGACCCTTGTTTTCTCCTCATCTCCAATTCTGAAGAGGGCATCTGTTGGTGCCAAAATATGTGCATGGGAAAAATACATAAATAAAACAACATATTCTGAAAGGGAATGCTTCATGAAGCACCTTTTCAAATCACTTCAGTACCGCGATCAATATAAAGCCCTTCAAAACCATGGTCGATGCAAGGACGAGGCCTGCTCTATGACCACCAAAGAGGATAGAGAAAGTCAACTATATGTTTTTGACAAAATTTATATAAGTATTTGCACCATGGAGTGAAGATGATTGCCTCTACGATTCCTTGGAAATGGATGGAAGCCTTTGCGATATCCATAGATAAAATGAAGGAATCCTCTACGCCACAGAGGGGATGACGGTTGACTTCACGGTTATGATGAACTTAACATGATCCACCACCAATGGTGATGCGAAAGCGGCTTAGAAGCAAGTCGTCATAGCATCATGCCCCCTAGTGCCTATAAATATGCTACTCCCCTCACTCTAAAGGGATCAACACCCTAACCATTCACCTTTTGAGATCCCAAATTGAAAAGCTCCCATTCCTCTGGGAACCATTGAAAAAATGAATCATCTGTGGTATTGAGCATTGTGAAATCCCTTAACCTTTACTCAAGTTTACCCCCTCTTAAAAGAGGGATGCCCTTTGTGGATCCTATGGGTAATTTACATGGAAGAAGACCCCCTAGGGTACTTGGGACTCCAAGAAGCACTCAATATTTTCGAAGTACCCTAAAAAACATGTGTAGTCGGCCGTGATAATATGCTTCGCGAAGTTATCCTCTTTTCAAAGTCATATCTGCTATGATACTTTTTTGCTTCACTAAGACCTATGCTTTGTCAATCCAAGGCTATGTGATCCCTTATGCTCCAAGAGACCATGATCTATATGAAACCCTGATCTCTACGAAGCCCTATGCTCTGTGACCCCTTTAGCTTTGTGAAGCCCCTCTCTGCAAGGCCTCTTGCTTCACAAACACTTTGTTGGTACGATCCTATAGGATTTTATGAAATGATTTCAAAGTCCTTTAGGTGGTAATTTGTGCTGAGTTGCTTCACCTTATGCTTCTTATCATAGGTACACCAATGGCTATTACTTCTTCACATAGCCATGATAATGTGAGACCCTCAATGGATCACTCCACAACCCCATCACCACAAGGAATTGCTGGTGCCTTACCTTCACAGAGGGTTGAAGAATGATGGTCATGTATGACCTAGGGTTGAGGATTGAATCTCTATTTTCTGAGATACAGGACGTTAAACTTACAAGTACCATCATCCCCACCCCAAGACGTTAAACTATAGCCTTTCCACATGCAATGTGCATAGGGTGCCCCGCCTCAAACATTATCCACTCCCACTCATCTCCATGGGAGTGAGATCATCCTCACATAGAATAAGATCCTTTTCACATGGAACGATATCTTCCCCTGGAGGAGAGAAGCCATACAGGTGTAAGCCCCTAGCCTTTCTTGTAAAAGGTAGAACCCTTTCTCATACTCACCTTTTATGAGTGTAGATACCATAGGATAGATGGGAACAAAGGACTCTCGATACCACATCTCTGTCCCTTATGGAATTATCACCATCGCGCCTCCATCCTGGAATAATTCTCAATATCCATCTCCCTGGTCCACTAACCATGTGTAAGAATGCTCTATTCTTCATGGACGCACCTTTTATGATGTGCCCATCAGGTCTTTGTTGACTCTTGATTCTCAAAATGATCATGGATCATATGATATTAGAGTAAGCATCAACCATGAAACCCTTTATGGGCTACCTTAGTGTGTAAGAAACATCCACTATCAATCCTAACTATGCCGGCTTTGATCCTTTTTCATTCCAAGAAATGTGCATTGGATGTGTCTCTAAGGTTCAATTCCATCACCCATCTGTCCCGAACACTTCACATCGGTTCATCCTTGTCCTAAAATATGTTAAAATGTATTCCCATTTCATCCCACATGACGTTAAACTGTATGTTTTCAAACTATGTTGGTTTTGATCCCTGTATTCTATGTAGGTTACTTAGAAAGCCTCTCTAAGGTTCATCCCCAAACACTGGTAAACTATGGTACCCCCTTTGTTGGGACCCACATCTTTTGTCTTCCCCTTAGTGGTGTAAGACCAGTTCTCAGGCATCTAACCAAAAATAGGACCACCCCTCAATCCATACTCCTCCAACCAAAAGTATCCCTTGTGTGATGGGCTTATAAACATGTGTAATCCCCAACATGTCTCTGGGTCACTCTACATTCTGTACATCCCAATTTTATGTCCATTCTTGAACAAGATGGACATTGATTCCATGCCACTGAGATACGTAGGAGGCCTCCTTGAGGTTCAAGCCCATCATCCATGTCCCATCCTAGCCTATACTCTATGAATTTACGTTTCGAGAAGGTTATGACCTAACCCATAGGTTCAACTACCTCCTTATTCCATCCATGCATCCATTCTCATGGGTTTCCTTCTCTAGTGTCCCATCACCCACTAAACTAAGTGGACTTAGATCCTTTCCTTCTCCGATCAAGGTACCTATGAAGCCTCTCTGAGGTTCAAGACCAACATCATCATCATCTTCACATCAGTTCCACCCCATTTCTCTCATCCACTTCATTCAACCATCCACTGTCAATCATGATTCTTACCTGGGCCGCCACTTCTTGGTGAGATCATCTCATCCATCCCATCACCTCTCCTCATGGAACCTGAGTTGTGACCCACGCATAATACCCACACAATCCATAATCATCTAACAACGAGTGTCCCTATTGTGATGGGTTTTTAAACATGTGTAAGCCCAAACATGTCTCCGGGTTTTTTTACATATTGTACGCCCTGAATCCTCGCCCATTCAAACTACGTGGGTTTTGATCCCTATCCTATATAAAGGGTACATAGGAGGCCTACATTATGTTCAATCCCAACCAATGTTAAATCTTCATTTCCCCCCTTATAGGGACCCAAGTATCCTCGGATCCATATTTATTGGATGTTTTGATCCCACATCTGATCCATTCCCATCAGTGTTCTAATCAGTCTGATCTGTCTCCTCTAGACATTAAAATCATGGCATACCCTATGTAAAACATGGGAAGATGATGAAAACCTCAAGGAAATAACTATGGTATTTTACTCCCCACACTCGACATGGGATTCCTCGAGCATCCATTCCCTCGAGAAGACCTATCATAAACGGGAAGAAAACCAGATGTACCAGTGTTTCAGCATCCAGACACACCAGTGATGTCAATCGTGACTACTACCCTAAATGAAGGTTTCTTTCTTGACATGACCCCTTGGAATGTCCTGACATAAGTAGTGTAATTAACCAGCATCCATAGAGATATGGAACCTATAATGAGATTCATGAACAACAACTCAAATATGTGAGAGAGATCAGGACTAGACGATGAATTTCGAGTAGGAATACATGGATGGAGAGACCAAAATCATGTGATCCCATTTCGAGCAAGGAGAAAACGTCCCTGAATAATTATTGAATACCACCTGCCTATGGAAAGTAGTAATGTGGGGTACCAG
Organism: Viscum album; assembly: GCA_963277665.1. Taxonomy (NCBI): domain Eukaryota; kingdom Viridiplantae; phylum Streptophyta; class Magnoliopsida; order Santalales; family Viscaceae; genus Viscum; species Viscum album. Next base: position 562,281,792 of record OY728138.1, read on the forward strand.
CTAGCGCATCAAGGAACGAAAATAGGTGTCCCGACGAAATTGTCGAAAAACAATCTGTTAATAATTAATTATTTAATTAGTAATATAATTATTAATTACTTCATAATTTACCAGAATGATTATGGTTGATCACATTTTAATAAAAGAAAAAAGAAAATCCCCACTTAACTGGGAGGGAAACTATTACACAACAGGGAACCCCAAACCAAACAACAAAAGGATTCAACATGACATAGAGGTCTCACAGCTGGAAGGCCAAAAACCAATAGCCTGAAATTCCATTGGTACAGAACCCATTACAACCCATGGTCCATTGACCTATTGAACCAAAGTTACCCAATGTCCTACAACAATCATATCTATGACAACCAAGCAAAAGCCTCCACCATTCACCATCTTTGTTGTTGCCACCCGATGATCCAGATCCACTAATCCACACTGCCGTCATCAATGAAAGATCCCCAAACGACTGTTGTGAAATTGACACACTCTGGTCCACCGTCATCCAAGATACCCTCCTCCAAGGACTGCCAATATTGACTAAGAAATATCGTCACCCATCTATACACCAAATCTAACCAGATCTTGTCTATACATAGATCTATTCAAGATATAATGATGTCAGTCACCAATGAGAATCCCCCACTGGTACCCAAACATTAGGGCGTCATCACCACATGCTCCCTCACGATAAAACATTGTCGCCACCTTCTCCCGCGTTAACATGCCATTGCGGAAGGAGACAATGTTGGATATGAGGAACATTGCTTCCATCGATGCCAGAGAACACTTAATGAAGCTATTGTTGCTACCGTTGAGAGCCGCACTGGGGTGAAGGTGCGTCATCGAAGAGGAGAGTCGCCGCCAAAGCCACAACTCCCAACCTAATCAAATATTTTTACTATATAACAATTAATTAGTTAATAATTAACTAGTTAATAATTATTTAGTTAATTAGTAAAATAAATATTAATTATAAAAAAATAATTAAATAATTAGTAATATAATTATTAATTATACAATAATTAATTAGTTAATTAATATTATTATTATTAATAAAAATTAGTAATTATTATTTATATAATAATTATTCAGTTAACTAGTAATATAAATATTAATTATATAATAACTAAATAGTAATATAATTATTAATTATATAATTATTAATTATATAATTATTAATTATATAATAATTAACTATATAATAATTAATTATATAATAATTTATTTGTTAAATAGTGATATAATTTTTAATTATATAATAATTAATTATTTAATTATTAATATAAATATTAAACTTAATTATTAATTATTAATTATTAATTATCAACTATTAATTATCTATTATCAATTATTAGTTTTTAATTATATAATAATTAATTATTTAATAAGTAATATAATTAGTAATTTTATAATAATTAATTAGATAATTAGTAATATAACTATTAATTATTAATTATATAATAATTAATTAGTCATTTGTTAATATAATTATTAATTATTTAATAATTAACTATTTAATTTTTAAAATATTTATTTATTTAAATTATTAATTATTAATTATATAATAATTAATTAGTAAAATAATTAATTGGAAATATAATTATTAATTATTAATTATTAATTGTATAATTATTATTTAGATAGTTAATTAATTAATTAATTACTAATATAATTATTAAATATATAATTTTCAGTAATATAATTATGCAATATTATTTAGTTATTATAATGATTAATTTTTACTAATTATATTTTATTTAATTTCTAATTAATTAAAACCTTTTATTTATTATTAACTATTATTAAATTCATTAGTTGTTTAATAATATTATTAAATAATAGTTAATAACATTAATTAATTGATTAAAAATGATTAATAGTAATATGTTATTAATTTTGTGGAGGAAAGGGAGAACCTAAATCCCACATCAAAAATTAAGAATGATTTTTCGGAAAAAGTCTCTTATAAAAGGGAGTCTCGTGTGATGGTTACTTTCATAATTCCAGATTGCTTTAATGGAAGTAATGTTGTAAATTAAATAACAGATAAATTATGCTAAATGATTTTATTTTATAAATATAAGGAAAACAATACAAAATAAAAAAATTAAATATACAACAAATTATATTTAAAATAAATAATTTTTTCTTAAAATACGGCAGGGGGCCTTCCACCTTTCATGCACATTTTTAAAAATAATTTTTACCCTGAAATTTTAAATTTAATAAAATTTTAGAAACAAAAATAAAACTCTCTGAAGGACACGAATCAAGAGGATCATGAAGACCTGCCTCAGTTTGGGTCTCATCTTGAAGATCTTTTACTAGTGGATTCTTTCCCTTTTATGTAGCATTTTATTTTCTCACTTGAAATGACTTTCTTTGTAAATTACATTACTTACAGAAGCTTGGAGGGTTCAGGAATTGAATTTTATGCCACCAAGAGAAGTCATATCTCACTCGTATAAGGACCCTAGTGGGAAGGAGATATGAAAGTTTCACACCCTTTCATATGAGGCTTGAAGAAAATGGTTTGAATCTTTATGTTTCTTTGTCTCTACAATGAAATCCTCCTACGGTAACTCCAACACATAGAAGAATCAAAGTACTGATGAAAGGTAAAGGTAGACTGAGGATCCCATCCCACACCACCTCCAAACAAGAGTCTGTGCCTAATTAAACATGCCAAGACCACTAGAATAAATAAAATCTCTAATCCTCGCATTTCAAGGACTCACAGGATCAAGATCAAACTAAGTATTTTGTGGAGAAAAGTGGATTAAAAATGAGTTCCAAGAGAAGGAATACATTTTTAGTGACTGAGAGAGCCCCCAGATCCAATAATGTTTCTAAATAAATCTATAGGTAGGAATTCATGACCAAAAATGTCCAAAAAGGTCCAGCAAATATGAGCTTCAACCATTCCATGTTCTATTGTCGACAGATCAATTATAGTGGAACAATTTCCCCTCATTGAACACCTTGGAGCGATAGCAATGCCTGAGATTTCATGGAAGCTCATTGAATGAGGATGAGGAGTGGGACTTGATAGAGTGTCCATGGAGGTGAATAAAAACGAAACATCCCTTATTTGGGTGAGTGAAAATAGAGAAGAAAACCTCCTTGGATAATTTTCCCAGGCTAGATCCATATGATCGAAAGTGGGCAGCATCAAAAAATATATGGGGTACAGTGATATATCATTCATAATGGGAAATTTTTTTGAAACATTGGGAGGCATGTCAAGTGCTTTCTTTCGAGCCAATATAGAAGGTATTTTTTTGATATCCTATAACATATTAGTTTCCTACCTCATTCATATAATTTGTATAAAATCATGAATATAAAAATGTATTCAAATTCTATTGTGATTAAAAAAATTCTCCATTACTTTTAACTTTCCCAAGAAACACATTTACATCTCAAAAAAATCTCACCTCGAGGTGGAATTCCAATTATCTATTTTTTCAAAAAAAATCCATATATATTTATGAAATAACCATTTATTTATCAATTGTTGTATTTTAAAATCACGTTCAATAGTTTCCCTATATATCTGAGAATTATCTTTAGTATATATATATAAATATTTTTTTATCTAACATACTAGAAAATAAATTTTTGAAAACATAATATCTTGATAAAATATTGTTTCATACAATATGATCAGAATAAACCTCCCATTTATTGAAACATCTATAATTCTCTAATATCAATACATCAAAATATTAGTTCAAAAAGATATTAGAGTTCTCATTTCATTGCACTCTTATATATTTAACCTCTTGAGAATAATTATTGTTTGTATAAAATATAATATAAATTCCCAATTTGGCTTGTTTAGAATATATAATCCCAATAATAAATTCAAATCACCAATGAGATTCATCTTAAACAATCTATGTGTATGGAAAATAAATCATTCATAATAATATATGATTGATCATAAAATTATTATATCACCCAAAAACATCAACATAGTAATTATACTATCACAATTAATAGTGATATAGAGATTTTGATATATTTCTACATTGATGAACTTTAATAACATCAGTTAAAAGTCAATTTATGAGTACAAATCCTTTGTTTCCAACTTTTACCCTTACAATAATTTCATTAAATTTCACACAATAAGACCTTAAATATCTTATTTTGATAGGGTAATTTTATTAATAAAGAAATCACAATATAATAAACCTTTTATAAATATAGACAATACATCCATTTGTTATAACTTGAACATATTCTACGAAGAACTAAAAAAATAATCATTCAATGTCCCCTAATCATGTGATGGGTGTCAATGATTCATCCACATCTACACTTTCATTCTCTACATATCCCTTTCATAATTTTTTTTTTCTTATTTGTTTTTATAGTCAATCCTTAGTCATTAATCTTATTCATGTATAAATATTTGGTGTTTATCACATGTTCATAAATTTGGTAATCAAAAAAATCAAATTTATTATTCTTATAAATAATTGTTTTCTCCACATTCATTAAATTAACATAGTTATCATCCTCGATGGCTTCCTAAAAATCTTTGTGTTTAAACATATTATATCTGAGGGATTTAGAAGTATTATATTTTTTAATTAAATTTAACTAAATAAAATGATTCATAATTTAAAATATACTACTATATGTTTTAATATAATTATTTAAGAATATAATTATTTTTCAAATATCGAAATAAATTTTTGTTAATTTAAAAATTCTATTTGTAAAATATTAAATTCTATGTAATATTATTTTATTTATGGAGTATTTTAATAAAAATATTTCTATGTATTTATATTATTTAAATAAATTTATTTTCATAAATAAAGCTAAAAGTTATTTTCAATTTATATTTTAAATTGATATTATTTATTATGTTAATTTTTCATAATAAATACTTTTGAAAAAATTTAATTTATAAGTTGATAATTTTATAAATAAGTATTTAAAAGAATTTTGTAACAAATTTAATTTAATAATTAATATATTTGTGATATAATCAAATATGTTTTTGAAATAAAAATGTTAAATTTGTACATTTGTGGTCAGATATACTTAATATTTTTTTAATCTTAATTTGTACAAAATATATCAGTGTTTATTGATTAATTGAAAGTACTTTAATTTTAATATCGGAATTCACAGTCTTAAAAATAATTTTTTCAATAATTATAATCCCCTTTTTAAACTATATATTTTTATTAAAAAAATATTTTTTAATTGATAAACAGATATTTAAGAGTACTTTTATTTTATGAACGGTTATAATTTTAAAAACATGTAATTTTTAAACAATTCGGGGGTGGTTCCAAAGTGGTAAACCCTGCAATTATGCATCCAAAACACCTAGGTTCAAAAACAGACATGATTTTTTTTATTTTATTGTACCTAGGAATTATAGTAGTGGAGGAACTATAGAAGTGGTGAAACTGAAGAATTGGAGGAACTATATTAGGTACTGTAGAGGCCCTTGAACTGTAGTAGTATTATTCACCAAAGAGACCTTTGTGCCATAAAATGGGAATTTGAGCTTAGTATTAGGGATTTAAAGACCAATGACCTCCGTTCCATGTGCATGGGCCACTTGGTCTTGGGCCTATGAGCGATGTAATGGAGTTCCCTCTTCCAAGATAGAAATAGGTATTTTCTTTCATTATAAAAATAGGATCCAACCCCAATTTTTTAAAAAATCACAATGATTTTAATACTATTAGGGTTGAATATAATATCATTTTTTAGAAAATATAAATATAAAATTCAATGGTAATATAAATTTTATTAATTGAGAGTTATTATTACAATTTTATGTGTATTTAGTATGAAAAAGAATGAACATAATGTGATTTTTTAGAATGAATGTGTATATAATAAATAAATCCTCTATTAATATTTAGTATATTGATTATTATTATTTTTTAAACTAACTTTTATTAAAATTTTGGCCATCCAATAGCCAATCAGGGACAACCACTACCACACTCTTTTGGTGTCCTAAGGGTCGACCATGCATACGAGGTAGTCCATCTTAACTGGCCCACGGTGCCATGGGTGATGATATTAGCATTCATAACACCCTAAGGTCATGAATGAAGCATGCATGGAATGTTCTGGGAGTCCCGTTCCACTGTGCGGGTTGACACGACAACTTAAGGGGAAAGTGTGTGAGTAGTTTTTTGGGTGTTGAACTCTGTTGTCAGCACGGGAAAACAGTGGCATGGATTTATTTATTAACTACTCCCAAATCAAATTAAAGTTAAATATGGGACATCGTGTACGAGTCACTATTAAGCCAATCAAAAGTTGAATTTATAATATGTGTCGTTTGATCCACTTCACCTGATCCATATGATCATCTCTCGATTCATTTTCAACCTCAAGCCATACTTGTTGAACACTCGACGCTATTTCTTCTTCTCTATACATCGTTATCTTCATCCTTGACTACATACATGGACCAGTTTGATGTTGAAATATAACATAGGGTGTCATTGTGTTCTTAAAAATAAAAAAATGGTGGATTTGTCATGAATCATGAAATATTGTTAGGTAAAAAATAACTATCCAGAATAAATATATAAATATAACTCAATGTATCAATCATATTTAAATTAAATATTACCTACATTTTGATATAAGATCTTCTTGTTTCGTATTTTTTAAACCAGTTTCAACATTATATAAATAGATATTGTATTCTCCCTCAAAATTAAATATTGTTTTTACACCTTCTTATTCATTCACTGAAAGCCAATAGAAACCCATGATTCCTTAAATATTCATTTAATAAATTTCTTGGGATGTAAAGGGAATGGAATCCAAATGAAATTATTTGTAAATGGTATTTCATCATATCATCATCCACTCCTTTCATGTTTTTTTATATATCTATTTAGTAAGGTATCCTCTATGTAAATACCACCTTCCCAATTAACCATGAGATCCCAAAGATCCATTTTTTTACCTCAGTAAACACTCTAATTTTCATATTTTTAATGGAAAATAAACTGTTAAATATCCTCTAAAATTCATTAGAATCTGTCACAAGTCTTTAATTAGGTCTACAAGCCCTTAGGGAAAAGAATTTTATTTAAATTCAATTCCTATATTATTTTCTAGAACCCATTTTAAAAAAATAGAGAATGTATTTGGTACTAACATTTTCTAAAACCCTATGTAAGGGATTATATTCTTTTTGGAAAAATATAGTATGATTTAATAAAACTATTAAACTACATAATAGAGTATAATTTCACTACTATTTTATTTATATAAGGGAATTTTTTAGTTCCAAATATTATTTTAAAAATTATATTTCTTTTTATTATAAGTATTTTTAATATCAATTAGTAAAGGTTTTTTAATTTCAGAATTCTATTTTCGAAATGGTAGTTTATTTTCATTTTACAAAGTATGTATTATTTATAAATATTTTTATTTTACATTGGATATCAAAAGGGATTTTATATTAAAAATTATATTTTAGGGAAAAATGTTTTTTTATAAAATCATATTCAATACTTTTTGGAATATAATTTTATTGATTAAAAAACACTAATTCATGGGGTAATGATTGTTATTCTATTATTAGATATTATTTTTAAGAGAAATTTCATGGATTTTAAATGTATTTTTATATGTTAATTCTATAATTTTTTGGATAAAATACCTTGAATTTTTTTGGGTGTTAAAAAACACATATGTATGGCCATGCACTATATATGTAACAAATATTCCATGTATATTAATTAAATGTAATTGTTTTAGGTTTAATTTCCAAAAAATTGAATTCTATATTGAATTTATAAATTTATTCAAACATAATGAATTTCTCTTAATACCTGGGTTATTTTTTATAAATTATTTTTTTCAAAATTTATAACATATATAAAATTATATTATTATTTGAACAAAATTTATATATGGTTTTTAATGGTTTTTAAGGGGTTATAAATGAAAATGATATACCTGATAAAAATGTTTTCTTAAAATAAAATTTGGATCATGGGTATATATTGATTTTATTATAAATACAAGGAAACCATGTCCTCAAAGAGATGTTGTCATAATAGTGATACTAATAGTGCCTTTGTGGGTTGTTATCGTTTTCCAAGTATCATTTTAATCTATAAAATCAATTATTTCCAAAATATTTTAATAAAGAGTTACAAGTTCATTGGAAATGATACTTTTTTTAATATTAAATTTGTTATCAAAATATTATAACTTTTAATGATTTTTTAAAAGTATTTTCCTAGGGATTTATTAATAAATGATATATTAATATTTTTTGGAAAAAGATTATGAATGTTTTTTGAATTGAAATAAAAAAAATTTCAATGGTGTTTTATGGAATTATTTATAAAATTCTTTCACTGGATTGATAACCCCTTACATGGAAATTTTATTCTTACCCTATGCTTTTAATTTTTTTTCCATCAGCTCAATTTAATTTCTAATATATTTGGATTCAGTTAAGGAGATATTTAATGTGAATCCAATTAGTTTTTTAATTTATTAATTTTATAGACTCTGATATTTTATAATGAATTTTCCTAATCCTCCAAATATAAGAGTTGAAAAGATAAATGGGTATATAAAGGACTATATATTTTTCAGTTACTTTTTAAAATAAAATATAAAAAATGTTTTTTATTAGAACTGGAAACACAGTTGTTGGGATTCTATAATTTCTATCAGTAAAACAGTTTATATAATATATAATATTAGGCATTTTGTTTAAGGATAATTTAAGATTCATATGTATCCTTTCATGTTTTAGTGATTTACAAGAGAATAAAATTTTAAAATTGTAATTTTCTTTCTTCTAAGGATAGAAATTCAAAATCTCATATGGTATTATGAAAGAATAGCATGGGAGTAACTCCATTATTGAGGATAATGGAACATCCCATGAATTTAATTAAATTTTTATAATATTTATTGTTTAATAAATAGATTGTTTTATAATTTAATATCAATTCAAAAAAGTTTAAATATAATTATTTTTTAAATTAACTCATTTTCTAGAATCCAAATTTTTTTTAGTTAACATAAAATATTCAAATTATAAAATACTATATTCTAAAAATTGTATTTTTATTAAGGAATATTTTTATATAATTTTTTATATGTATTTATAATAATTATATAAATTAATTTTCCTAAATCAAGATGAAAATAATATTTAATTTATATATTAAAAAGATATAATTTATTTTAGTAATTTTTTATAATAAACCATTTTTAAAATATTTATTTGTATAAGTTAATCATTTAATAAATTAATATTTAAAAATATTAATGTAACAAATTTATTTTGATGACAGGTCTTGTTGTGATATAAGTAACATTGTTTTTAAAATAAAAATATTAAAAGTTTATATATGTGGTAAGATGTACCAAATAAAATTTTATAAATATTTCTTTGTTATAAAATAAATGTTTATTAATTATTTTTTAAAAGGAAATAAATTTTGATATGGAAAATTATAGTTTTCAGAATATTATTTTCAATAATTATAAACGCTTTTTAGACTAAATGTTTTTATTAATAAAAGAGTATTTTATATGATATATAATTATATATGTGTAATTTTATTTTTAGAAAAATTATTATTATCAAGTCTTATGATTATAATAATATAAATGTTAAATATACTATTATTTTTTAATTAGTATAAATATAATATACAATTGTAATATATCTTATATTAATTGAAAATAATTATTTAAATGTTGAGTTAATTTAATTAGTTGAAGAATGAACATAATGAAAAATTTGTTACTATAATGTTAAAGGTGTATATATAAAATAAATATTGTACTTATATTAAATAAATTGATTTTTTTAAAACTAAATTTTACCAAAAATTTGGTCAATCCATATCCAATAGGGGGACCACCTTAACCACACTCTTTTAAGACCATAGGGGTAGACCATGTGTGGGAGGAAATCTACCTTTGATATCAATGAGTGGCATGGGGGAGGATATAAGCGCGTATAGATCCCTTAGATAGCAAACAAAATGCACATAACACATGATTGGTGACCATTTCCACCGTTTTAGTCAAAATGGAAGTGTGAGGGGCATGTGTGTGAGTAGTTTTGTGGTTTTCAAACCCTACTAACATCTTCATCATGCAATTACACAACTTGATTTATTAAGTGTTCCTAGATCGAATTAAACTTCAGCATGGAATGTGGTGTATAGATTGTTGTTTATCAATATTAAAATTCCCATTTATAACATGAATTGTTTGATCCCTTTAACTCAACCAGTTTGATCATATATCTATTCATCTTCATCCTTGAGCCACACTAGTTAAACCGTTGATTATATTTCTTCTTATCCTATTGACATTGTCTTTGTCTTTGACTATATATATGGCCCAAATCAATGTTAAAAGTTAATTGAGTGATCCATCATATTATTCATCATTAAAAAAATTATCATCTATATCTTGAACCAAGAAATTTTCATAGGTTAAAAAGAACTTTCAATAATAAATATATGAATATAAACTAATTTATCAATCATATTTAGATCAATGAATACCATCACTTCAATGTAAGATCTTTCTATTTCATTGTTTTTAAACTAGTTAAAAGGATATGTAAATATATATATTATTATCTATCAAAATTAAATCATGTTTTTCGAAATTATTCAGCATGCACTCTAAGCCAATGCAACCCCATTATACCTTAAAGCCTCATATTCTGAATTTTTTGGGATACAAATAGAATAGAATACAAAATCAGATATAAGGATTTGTATTTTCATTTAAGGTAATTTTAAATGGGAATTTATCAAATCCCCAACATCTTACATTGAATTATTCTATATGAATATATAGTAAAGTATCCTCTAAATAAATACCAACTTCCCAAAAAACCACATGACCAAATATCTCCCTCTAATTTTTCCTCAGTTTACCCAATCATTTCCACAGCGGGAATAGAAAATACTCTTCTATATATATTATAAAATTAATTTTAATCTCTCATAAGTATTATCATCACACAATAATTTCTCTTGTAAAATGATTTATTTATTTTAATCAATTATATTTTTTGATTTTTTGAAAAAATACATTTTAGAAAAGAAATTATTTTCTTTAATTGTTTTTAAATCCCAAAATATAAGGGATTATTTTTTTATAAAAATATTGTATGTTTTTATAAAAATATTAATATATTTTATTGAGTAGTATTTATTTACTATTTCATGTATGTAAGAGAATTATTTATTTTTAACTCATATTTTACAAACTATATTTTTTTGTATTATAAAATATTAATTTAAATTAGAAATGGAACTGTGTTTTCAAAATATTATTTTATATTGGGTAATTTATTTTAATTTAACAAACCATATTTTATATATAAATATATTTATTTTAAAGTGGGAAAAATGTAATTTTATATTAAAATTTCTATTTTATGGAATATTTTTTACAATATCCTATGAAATATTTTTATAAATATTATTTTTTTTATTAAAATCCCTAATTTAAGGGTAAACTGTTTTCATTTTTTTATTATATAAATCTCTTAGGATAAATTTCTAAAAAAATTAAAGGTGTTTTTGAAATGATAAAGATATCATTTTATGTGTAAAATTTCATTTAAATTTCATTGGTATTCAACACATATATTGGAATGTCCATGAATAATTTATTTCAAAAACACTCTATGCATATTGATTAAACATAATTATTTTAAGTTTAATTTTCAAAGTGTTTATGAATTCTCCATTAAATTTATTAATTTATTCTATCATTTGGATTTCTCCAAAACCATATAATTTTTTTTGAAAAACAACATTCATAAAAATTTTAAAGGATAAAAATTTATTTTCTTCTTTTAAACTATTTCATGTATGTTTTTGAAAATTTTTTAATTGGTTATAAATGAGAAATCCTAATATGCTGAATTTTGTTTTCTTAAAATAAAATTCAACACATGTGTGTTGATTCGGTTGATTGGGATTATGGTGATCTCATGACCTAAAATGGTTTTTTTCTATATAGGGATATTGTTAGTGGACTCGTGCATTTCATATAGTTTGTAAAGTATCATTTTATTACAGAAATGTTATTATTTTTAGAATATGTTAATAGAGAAATAAAATTTTATTTAAAATGATACATATTTTTAAAATTAAATGTAATTTAATAAAATTATAAAATGATTTTTTTTTTAAAATACATTCTGATGAATTTTTTTTTTAAAACCATATATTATTATTTTTGAACACTTTTTATGAAAAAAAATTTTGTATTTGAAATGAAACAAAAATGTTTTCAAATTAGTTTTTCAAATTTAATTATTGAACAACTTTAAACTAGCTTTAAAACCCATTTCTAGGAAATTATAAGCTCACCCACTGTTTTTAAAAAATCATAGGATCATTAAAATTTCCATGATTTTTTGTGCAATTAATGGATCTAGAACATGCAGAGAACTGTAGTTGTTTTGTATATTAAAATTTTGAAATATTAAATTTTGCAAGGAAAATTCCTAATCCTACCAAAATTAGACCATAAAATATACTTAGGTATGTAAATGACTATATATTTTTCAGTTACTTTTATAAAAAAAATATAGAGTATGTTTTTTTGCTGGATATAAAAGTGTGGGTCTTGAGTTTCTGAAAAATAAAGAAAAGTGGGCAGTACCATGGAGTGTTTTAATTTATATTTTTTAACTAAGTCTGATTTATCTCCAAAAAATTTCTACTAATCAAAATGATTTCTCCTATACCAAATTTTAAATTAAATTTATAAATTTAGTATCGTTGAATTTTCTAGCATCATATTTAGTATTCAAAATATATTATTTACTACAGTTATGAGATATATGTGATTCATATTTTTCTTCCTTATGCTATTCTCCATCTATAAATATCTTGTACCATATGCCATATTACCCTTCATATATTTTAATATCATTAATCCAATATCATTTATTTGTTTGTTTTTATAGAATATATGAGTCTTCCTATTTTAAGAGTATTCATAGAATATACCCTCATCATATTTATTTAAAAATGTCTTCAAAATCATATTCTCATTAAGTAAATAACTCTTTCAAAGACACTAAAATAATTTATATTGTGTTCTATATAGAACATTAATTTATAGAGAGACACTCTTTCATGTAGAAAAATATGATCTCAATTCTAACTATAAACAAATTAATAGGCTAATTGCATTTGATAATTTCATAGATAACCACTAGATATCAATATAGTTTTACTCACATTATTGATAGTTTTATTTCTCCTTTCAACCACCTTATTCAATTATGGTATCCCCAAAATTGTCACTTGATGTATAATACCATTGTTATCTATATATTATTACACTGAGTGATTTTTATTCTCATTTATATTATTGAATCTCAATACTTTGATCTTCCTTATGACTTGATTGATAATCATACTTATAAATGTGTTGAATCAGTAAGAGAAATTCTATTTTATTACACATAAATATAATACAACCAAATATATTATAGTTATCCATAAATATAAGACAACAAGATTTCAATTTAGCATCCTTATATATTATATTTTCATTTGTACCAGCATTGACTACATAATATAATTGAGATGTTATCCATTTTATAGGTTAATAAGAGTTCCTACAGATCTTTCCTTCTTGGAATGGTTGAGTTATATTCCATATACCCGTTCTCAAATATTTTAAGATAGATATAGCTGTGTACATTTCACTAGAAAATTCATGATACAATAATTTAAATAATTTAACCTTTTTTCACATAAAGTATATTAAACTTCCTTGTATAGAATATATACTACATAATCTATTTTTATCTATCATTAGTTTCTATGAGTCCTAATTACAATTGTAATAACATTCACATACCTTCGATTTACCAAAAAATCACCAATAGTAGTTTCCACACCCTAAACATCGACTTTACTATTATTATTTTTTATGTATGGGTTTTTAATATGTTACTAATGGTGTGGTTAAAATTCCCTTGAATTTTAAAAATTTGATGTTTGTTGTGCTATATGGATGGTTAGTGCATGGTTTGTAAAAAATGTGCATCTGACTATACAAAAACAATAATTCCTTATTAGTAGGGATTCTTATAATTTGTATATTGTTTTGTTACCCATATAGTAAAACCATCTAGTTCCCCGGGTGCTTATAGTTAGGAGTTTATAGTTGGAATATAGTTTGGTAAATTTTATGACCAAACCATGTGACATGTCCAGGTTTTAAAAATTATGAAATCACGATTGTACCCTTTTTCAATTTTAACCCACATTGGCCGTTTTCTATTCACATGAGGGAGCTATGAAGAGTCATAGTATTCAACTCCTTCTTCTCCCATTTAGTTATTGTGGGTTCCACTTTCATTAAAGGTCAGTTTTTTAAGGTTTGAACTCTCTTCCTTGTTTCTTCTCCTCCCTTTCTTGTTTTCATAACCTTCTCTTACCTAGGGGCCAGAGAGGTTTAACCCTTGGTCTTGGATTTTTTTTTGATTTTTTGAAACTTATTGTGTATGTCACATTGAGCTCATCATGAGACCTCTTTTACTATTTCTCAATAATGGTGACATTTTTAAATGAGTTTTATGTATGTTTCTCCATGTGTAGTTCATTAAACATTGAAAATGTGAATATTGTGAGTTTTCTAAGCACATTTTTTGTACTGTACAAATAATATTATTATTTTTGAAATAATATAAAACATTTTTGTTTATTTGGTGTTTTTAATTCTTTGTAAATATGATATTTAATGGTTCATAGGTCCTATATAGTTGAAGTTGGTTTTTAAAAACCGCAGGGGATTTCAAATGCCACTATGATTTCGTTAAGAAAATTCAACTTTTTAAATTGTTTGAAAGATATCTAATATAATCAAAAGTTTTTATGGTGATAATTAATTAATTAATCATATTTATTTTGAAATCAAATGACTACTTTCAAAGGTGATTTAATTGTTAAAGAACTATTTTTTCCTTTGTTGATATCTCATTATTCTCATTATTGTATTTTTGATTCTCATATGTGTATTGATATGTCAAATCATGGTTTGTTTTTCTTATTGAGTTTTTAAAAAATAATTAACCTAGAATTATGTTTCATTTTTTGTTTTTATGTATCAATTTGAAAATATTAAAAAAAATTCAAAAAGATATTTCCATGTTTCAAAATTTGGTTTAAAAATTAACATCCCATTTCAAAAAATATTTTGGAGATTTTATAATTCAGGTTTTCAAGAAGTAACAAGGCCCAATTATCAATTCATAGAAATAGTTTGGGAGTTTCAATTGTTTTTTTATGATTTATTAAAGAATAAAACATTTTTTGTCAAATAAAGAAAGTTTTAATAGATTAAATTGGTCTTGAAGAATAAGTGATGAGTGTTTTATATGTGATTAGAGTTTCATGTGATTGATTATAGATTATGTACCAGCCTACCATTTGTTGAACCTAAGATCCTAGGAACCTATGTTAAGAAAGTTTGCATATTTACTGCTAAGCATGGGTTTTCATCCATAAAATTTGACTACGATACAACACTTACTCAATATTACCTTTACATGTATTTAGGTAAAAAAATTTGGGGTGATATCTTCCACTATGTGTTAAGGCTACTCACCATAGTAATTCCACAAAGTTGGTTTTGAATGGTTCAATCACAATGATAATAGATTTTCCTTAGATTCATTGACCTTAGTTCCCTAGGTCTACTCCAATTATGTTGTTAACATCCAGTTTTTTTCATATTCATTTTATGTTTATGTTTTCTCACATTCATTTCAATTGATATTATTGCTACCTAATTTTATTTATTTAATATATTTACCTAATATATGGATATTATTTTTTACTGTAAATGGATTGAGGTATAATTTACATTAACACTATTTTAAATCAAAAATTCTAGATTTTTAATTTTTCTATCAACGCCATTTTATGTAATTAAATCATAAGGAAAATCTTTTTAATTTAAATATTTAAGAGTATTTATGGAGAGATGTTGTTGGAATATAAATTTAAAGGGTAATTCTATGGAATTGAGGGGTCTCGTGTAGCCTCTATAGCTATTCATAACAACATAAAATGTATTTTTCTATGTCTATTAGATCCTAAATAATATCATAACCTTAACTTAGCCTATTTTATAGACACATTTAAATGTTACATTAAAAATAACTTCATAAAACACTTTGAAACCTTGGATGTAGAAATTAACTTTAGAATTTTCCATATACTATTAACACTTTTTTATTCCATATTGTTTATTTTATGTATTAATATATAAACCATTATCAAACTTTGATTATGGGAAAATATTTATTAGATCGTATATCATTTTATTTCATATTATTTTAATATCTTATACCTCATTATTATTACTGAAAGGTATTAACCTAGATAAACTTTCCAATTATTGTTTTTGAAACACAATTCATAAGTGCGTATACACTTTAGTTTTATATGGTGTGAATACATTATAATTTCATATTTTTTTAATGTTTTTAAAAAATATATCCTTTCTATTAGATTAATTGGGTATTGACTTGATTGACACCCACGTACCTTACTCAGGGATTAACCATGATCATATTTTACTTATGAATTATTCACATTTATCCTATCATTAATTCATTTCAAGAGATACATGGATACTGGTTATATTATCATATTTTGGGTCCAAGTTATATATACCATCAAATAATTGGGTAATATATTATCTCAAGAGACACTATGTAAATATAGTTATTATTTTATTTTGACTTGATATGTAGCCTTATCATAAGGTTCCACAAGATCATATGTATATGTAATGATTAGAATACCATTTTATTGGATGTTTTCCATGACATTAGATACATTAAATTACCATGACTTTGGTATGTTTCTTTTTTATTATAGGCCATAGACCACATGTTTATGATGTTTCAGTTGATCATGAATTTGAATGCATGGGGATGGAATCATTATATTTTTATAAAAGGATTGATTTTCTCTTGGTAGCTCGAAAGATGGACAGTGGATTGAGGAGGTTTCAACTATAGTAATTTTATACATGTGAAAATATGTAACTATTCTGTTATAATAGTTACAGGATAGTCCTATTAGTATGGGGTCTCCCATAGGTACCGACTAATTATGTAGTGGCCCATGTCCAAGTACCAAGTATGTCCAGGTCATTTTCCCCATATAAATTTTTTTTCAGACTTTTACTTCCCTTCTTATTATCCCCAAAATAGAACCCCTTAAATTCACTCCACTTGTAACATCTGTTGTAAAACCAAGAAACATTATTTTATTTTTCTCATTATATAAATTTTAATTTGTTGATATCTTTATTTTCACACCACAATGAATTTAAATTAATTGTCATTAATATATTATAGTATATATAACCAAGTCATTTGATTAGTGATTATGAATAGGGATAGACATATTATAAAATATAAGTACGTTTTTCTTTCAAATAAATGCATATATTTATTTTTAGTAAATAAGAACTATGTTTTAGTAAGATCGTTTAATGACAAACAATGAACTATTTTATACATATTATGTATTTTTATCTAACCAAGATCTTTTTGATAACGAATAAAAATTATTTTAATGAAATATCTTAATAATTTATTTAAATTAATTAAAAAATAATAAATATGTTACAAATTTTTTTATAAATGAATAAATAAAAATTTAAAGGTAAAAAGGAAATATTTAACAAAAAAAATAGTTATTTGTGTGCATGATGTGTTTTTATCTTAATAAATTAAATAAATCATTTTTTACCATTTATTTTAATTAAATTTATATATTAAATATTTATAAAGATATTTTAAAAATTTTAAAATGATTTTTACTTGGAAAGAAATAAGAATAAATTTAGTTTTATACTTAAAAATGATTTTTTCTTAAAACTATTTTTATTGCCTTTTATAAATTTATATTAAAATTAATTTCTATAACATATACAACATGAATCATGAAAAATAAATTCATTATTTGGAATCATTAGGTGATAATTTGGTAAATAGTTTTTTTTTAAACTATTATAAATAGTGACCATGCTTTTGATTTTTCACTATGGTAAGGGTAAAACTCGTAAAAGAGTGATACAATTATAGGGAAAGGCTTTGAAAACTCTCTAACACATTAATTTATGAAATTTTATTATTTTTATTCAACTAAATAAATGTTTAAAAAGTTAAATATTTTATCTTAAAAATTTATTTTGTATTTCAGAGCTCATTCATTTCTTTTATAATCCTGAATTATATTTTATTCAAATCAAAACTATTTATAATTATTTTAATTTAATATTATAGTTTGAACGGTCCATTAGGCTTTGGATTGAACCAAAAGTATAAAAATATTCATTTTCTTAGTATTTATCTAAAAACTATAATTCAACTTCTTGCTTTCTATCAAGGTTAAAAAAAAAAATTTACGCTTAAATTAGATATTTTTATACAAACTATTTTCAGGAATTTTTCTTATATTAAATTTTATTTCTTCCACCTATATGTTTTTAATATAATAAAATTTATTACTAATTTTAAATAATATTTTCTAAAATTTTTTTTTTATTTTTGTGATTATAATTATGTTATCATAGTAAAAAAGTTATGTTATCAAAGGTAAGGTTACATTGGGTTTGAAGGGGATTTAACTAATATATAAGAAATAAAATATCTCCAAAACATGTTTAGATTTTATTATGTGAGTTTATTATAAACCTATATCATTTTACTTGTGAATGTGGGTTTCCTTGGTTCTAGTTTGGATTGAATAATATCTTACCTTAATTTAAAATGTTGAAAACCCACAAGGGTGTCACTCCCATTACTTATAAAATAGTACCACATATTCTCTCTTATTCAGTCATATTGATCCCATTATCTCAACCAATACCTATACAAATTCATTCATTAATTTTCCCCACCTCTTATATATTTGGTTATTATTATAATAAAATTCAAGGAAGGTTCCAGTTGTTATCCAATAGTGGTCACTCAAATAAAATAGAATCATCTTACTCGACTCTATCAATGTTTATTTCTTCTTTTAATACCTATAAATATATAGTATGTATCTAAATATTTTTAATATATTATAATAAATATAATTATATGTTATTATTATTATGGGACACTGTTCTTTATATCCTACCAATCGATTGAAAAACGATAAGCTGCTCATGCGTATGTGTGTCCTACCTCCTCCACGAAGTGATGTCATTCATTTTTTCTTTCATATTCACCAAAATTGTAATAAGAATAGTTATAGTTAATATATATTACATTTATGATAAACTTAGGACAATGTAAAGTTTAATTATTATTTTACTCTCTATCATTATATCCATCAAATAGTGAAAACATTCATCATGAGTGTGTTTGGACTATCACCACCACAAAGTCATTTAATTTCCTTTTCATCACTACTTTATTTTACTGGTTATAAAAGTGTATTTACAAATAAATATTATATTTAAATACAGATTAAAATTATGTATTTGATTAAACCATTTCAAAATTACATGTACTAGATCTTTCAAACTAAAATATGCCTGGAAAATAGAACAGTTTTCCCCGAAATATTCATTTAAAAGAAGAAACAATTAAAAAATGATAACTCAAAATAGAAAAGGAATGATACATAGTAACTTATGCATTACTATAGTTCTATAATATTGTTTTTTGAAATTATTATTTATTATATATTATCTTGGAACATATATGATGAAAGAAAGAACTTAAGGTAAGGATTTTTGTTACAAACTCACATGTTTTTAGGATTGATAATGTTAATTTTCAAAAAAGTGAAATTATGAGATCCTTATCCATTAAACTGCATCTATTTTATTCTAATTTGGTTATTACTATAATTTTTTTTTAGTACAATTATCTTCTATTTTCTACTTAAAATCGTTTAAATAATATTTTAATGAAAAATAAACATTATTTCATCTTTGATCGATGAAATTTTTCATCAATTTCTATAAAATTAAAAAAAATTATTGATGTTTTTATTTATACCTAAAATATTTTAACATTTTAATTTTCACCACATTATCCCTTATTTAAGAACGTTTAAAATTTATATTTTTAAAAAAAATCCTAAACATTTTTGGGTTTGACATTTAACAGAAGTGGGAAAATAATGTTCTCTTTTTTACATATACAGTATCAACAGATTTCTCTATTAATATAACTATTCATTGGTTTGAAGATTTAATTACGAGTTTCCATTATTATTTTAAACGAAAATAATTCTCTCAATATTATAAAATAATTTATTTTTGAATATACTGAAATAAAATTATATTTTCCCATGATTTAAAAGAAGTTATTAAATGACATTTTAAATATATTTTTCATCAATGTCAACATTATTCAATGAGAATTATGCTTCACTAGGGATATTATTGAAAAATTTCATCACTAATATAGATAAACTATGGTGATGATGATTGTTGTATTATTTAATGAAACAAATTTCTTTACTACATATCAATGTATCCAAGATGGTATAATGAATTTTATTGTGATACCATCCACTTCATTTCTCTGGATTGATTATGATTTTGTAATTACGACATTTTAAAAAAAACTCATTTATTTTGTATTAGTTATGATATGATTATATTATGAATGATGTATTATAAAACCCCATGAATTTACAAATTGATTTAATATAGAATGAATGAAACACTGAGTCTCCACAAAACACCACTTTATTATAACCAATCTAAAAATAATAAATTTTCCACATCTGTGATTTGAAATTCAAAAAACTGACCAACACGATTGCGTTTAGAAAGATATTTAGAGTATGATAAGACAAATTTAATTATTGATGAATAGTAACAAACCCTTATGAATAGTAAATCATATTATTATTTTAATTTCTTAAGGCTATGATATAATGAGATCTTCATTAATTTTTCAAAGTGATATAAACGAATTATTGTTTTAAAATTGTTATTTTTTGAATAAATTCTGATATTATTTTAAATTTAAATTAATCATATTTATATAATTATTTTCAAAAAATTGAGTTTAATTTTTAATTATAAAAGTTAAAAAATAGTTAGTGTGATTTTTTGGGATTTTTCTAAGATACTCGAATGTTTTATGAATATTAAAATACTGTAATTTACTGTATAAATACATTATCAATAAAATTCACTATTACAAGCATAATGGATAATGTAATCACACTTGGTTTGAACTCACATGAACTTATTACACTATGGGTTACATTAATCAACACTATTTGTTTTCTTTAGGTAAATAATATAATAATGAATAAGATATTCACAAATCACCCCTCCCCTCCACAATAAAACTCCCCTCACTCCCTATTCTCTTCACTTCTATCGGGCCTTGTGCCTTGTCTAAATTCTAATTAAATATCCTCCAAAGCTTCATCACCGTGTATAAAATCCCATTCCCTCATAAAATGATCGAAACCTCTCCCCTACAAAGGCTCTCAAAGAAGATTACATCAAGCGGTAAATTCCACGTTTCATTTCTTCTATTTTATGTCACTTTATTTTTTTTCATTCCTGAAATCCTTTAATCCAAATTTTGTGATGACTCCAGTACCTTACATGTACTAGATTTTTTTTCAATAAAGTAATAATTATTTATCATCTCCCATTTCCCTTTATTTTATATTAGAAATGAAAATACCTCCTGATATGTGTTAATTTATCACAATCAAGGACGACGAGTTTTCAATTTCTATTACCATATTCAATTCTAGTCATGAAACCATTTTTATGGTTGCACCATAATATAATATATTTATTATAACGTCTGTATGTTTTGTTACATTTTTTTACACAAGATATTAATTTCTAAATGAAAATAAGTTTGTTGTGATAAAAAAGATCCAATTAACCCAAACAATTATCATTAATGATTTTTATAATGATTCATCTTCACTCCCAATAACCAAATGAATTTTATAACTATGTAATATTCTGGATGTAAAAGAATAAAATTCAAATTCTATTATAGAAAAACACTCTCATCTTACATGTTTATTCTTACATTTATATATGTAAACTGGAAAACAATACCATGGAAGAAAACGTTCCCAAACAATAAAATTGAACCTCTTAAACCCATCAACAAGGTGAAAAATGAAATTAATAATGATATAATAAATCAATTAAATAATGATTTGGTTTTTTAAATATTAATTAATGAATTAAATTTGGTTATCTAGGATAGTAAGATCATGTGAAATACACAATCATACTTAAGGAATGAGTTTTATCTTTTCACTTCCATTTTTGTGAGATATTCTTTATTCACCACTATTATTATGTATAGTGTATGTATAGTTTCCATTTTGTATCATATAATGAATTTATTAATTTTAATGGTATTAAACGTGTTATTTTATGGTCATTAATTTGGTGGCATAAGAATCAATTGGTTATAAAGTGGTAAGGATTTTCTAACTAAACCTCCATTTTCATTCGGGTTTCTCTTATTCTCTACTGACCTCAATGAAATTTTTATTTTTCTTATTTACTAATCATAAATTAAAGGTGGATGTTCTATAAAAGTTTACTAATATGTATCCTTATTTATTTTATGTCGAGTTACGTGTTTTAAAATAAACTTTCATGAATTTTTTTGAAATGCATGTCCGATTCATGGAACTTCTCGAATTCTTATATATTTTGATGATCACTTTATATTATGTTTTAAAAAAAAATTACCTATCTAAAATAAAAAAAATTTACTTGAAAAATATATTTCTGTTAGTTTCTATTATTATGAAAGAAAACATGCCTTTCCGCTTTAAAATCTCTTTGAATAATTCATTAAACTACACTAAAATGTTTTAATGCTAAAGCTTCTTTAAAAACACTTTTTACATGATTTCACATCAGTGGGACATCATTTATACCTAAAATGTTATATCAATTTCCTTCCCTTGTCTTTTTTGTCATATACATATTTAAAACCATATTTAAGAAAAATATAAATGATTTTCCAAAAGAACACTTCATTTCAAAGTAAAATAGATTTTTCTCACCTCACTTTAACTTCTATGAGATATATTCCTTATTCACCACTTATTCCATGCATTTGGTGTTTGTTCTTACCCTTGGTATATCATATCAAGAGTCTCATTTCTCTCATTATATCCTAACGGGTTATGATTTGAATGTTTCAAGGTGTTTTGAGAAACTTTTGAATGTTTAAGGATTATTTCCTCAATAATTTTTCAATGGTGTCATTTAAAAGTATCTTTATTTATGTAAAAATCCTTTGATAAATATTTTATTTCATAGGAATTTCTATATTATAATATCATCTAACCTTTTTTTAAATTGTTTCTTATTAGTTTGACTATGGATGTTCTATCTTGATACCATTCACCATATTACTCTGAATGGTAAGTGTTTATGTGTATTGATTGGGGAAAGTATTTACATTTAATATGTTAGGTTCCATATGATTGAATATGTTTATTATGTTCACCCCATTCATATGAGTAATTAATTGGACGTAATATGTTATAGGTGGGGCTCGTGACAGTCCCTCTATACATCGATATGTCTCATGAGACAAATTACGGTCTTGGCATGAGGCCTTGACAAAATGGTTTTTATAGTATTTAAAAGAGGCATTGACAATACGGTTATGATGTCCAGAATTATCCATTACCTCCCTATGAAACTAGTAATTGAATTTCCATTTGGTTTATTTGACTATTATAATACCCATGATTATGCTTTATTATGGCTTTATCTATTCATCTCTTATTTCTTCCATAATGTGTTCAAGTTCATTTTTAAAGGCATGTGTTTTTAAGATATTCACCATTCCTAATGGTTATGTTTTTGATATATTCTACTATATTGCTTAACCATGCTGAGAATTTGATATTACCCATTTATTATGATTCTTTCCCTATGTTATAAAGATGAAAACTTTGAATAAGTATTCAAGGATGAAGTTTATTTCCTTTTATATTGTATCTTGTTATATATTCTTTTCCCAATGAATTATGGGTATCATAAGTGTAATATGGTCTTCCAAGACTGCAAAAATGTTGGGTCCTTTTAGATTCTATTCCGTGTAATCATTCCAATGTAATAGAATAATGCACTAGATTTAGGTTTCTAGGGTCGGGGCATTAAAGTTGGTATCAAATGAAGTTTAGAAGTCACCTTGGAAACTTGATTTAGAAAATGTATATTAGTGAAACCCCCCCCCCCCTAATATTTACATGACAATTCACATATAGTGACATCCTAGAATTTAGGTAAGGAATATATTAATTGGATCTTCCTAGAATATAAATTTCAATTTGGATACTACAAGTGGACATGGTTCTAAAGAAAATGTACCAAGGAGTAACAACTCTGACAATGTGTTTGAGGCTTGACTCGAGGAAACCTAATACATGAAAATGTTCATTACTTTTCACCTGGTTTGACACTCTTAGAGGATATGCTTAGGATAATTCACATTTAATTTTCCCACCATTATGAAGGATATATTCCCCCATAGAAAACAAAGTTTATGGTTCTAAGATTTACAATGAATAAATATATGTTATGTGCTATAACATTTTAGACTCATAGAGAGTTCATAATTTTATAATCAAATATATAATAAGTAATTGATTAGAAATGATTCCTAGTGGAAGGAATCAGAACTTCACCAATGCACATGATCTGAAGAGTAAGAACAATCATATCTCTAATGGTCTTAAGCCATCATATTAAAAGAAGATAGTATCCCATGTTTCCTCATTGTATTAGGAAATTGTATCATGTGTTAACAAGGTATGTCAAGAATTCTCTGAGTCCTATGGCTTTGAAGGGACGTAAAAGAAGAAGAGGATGGTTAAGAAAAGTATGGATAAAATAGTGAAGGGAAATAATGGTTTCCCCACACGTGATAACTGTGGAAAGAATAACCCTAGTAAATAATTGAAGGGAATGGAAGTTTGTTATAAGTGTGGAGAAAAAGGACACCATTTTCATGATTTCAAGGGTAAGAAAAAGGTTTCCAATGTACAATACTTCAATTTCAAGGAGAGGGTACACTATGCAAATAAATGTCACAAGCGTCAATGTAATATAACCCAAATTATGATACTGGATAATTATCAAGTTATGATGCTATAATAGATGAATTATAATGATTAACATACCTAGTAAATAATCATGTAATTTTAATATTTTTTCAGAAATTTATTGGTTATATGAATTATGGAATATATAAGGATTATACCACAATACTTTTCATTAAGGATTTGAAACCATAAGTTAAATGGTACCAAGAAAATATATTCAATGGTAAGTTAAAGTTTTTGTAAAATGCATGATTTATGGAATAAAAACCCTTAATATATTATTAATGATGAAGAAATGATTCATTTGTATAAGTACTGACTACCTAAAAACTGATTTTTGAATTGTCAATCAGTGGTATATGCTATTATTGATGGAGCTTACAACATTTTGGATATAAGGAATATATCCAATAGCATGTGTAAGGATTAATTCATGTTTCAAATAAGGTTTTATGGTAATTTGAGTTATTATCATATTTTAAGAGGAAACATGATGAAGATATTCACATGCTTAGAATGTAAAAATTTAGGGCCTTATCCTGTTGATTAAAGAAAAATAAGGTTGCAGATGTATTAATAAGGATGTATCCTAGAGTTCTATACAATATAAGGATTTATAAGGATCCTTTGAATGTGTATATAGTAAATATATATATGGGAATGATTCTAAATTATTGAATTGTGGTATTTTATAAAGTTAAAACATTTGTGAAAAGGTCTATGTTGATCATTTAATGAGGTTTTAGAGTTTAATGTCACTACATGATACAACAAGTGTTATGTGCTGAAGTATAGATAGTTCAAGGCACAAACAAATAATAAGATTGTGTTTATAAAATAGAGACATATATTATCATTTTTTTTCATGGTATCAATAAATTTTTTCATAACTGTAGTTTATGGTTTAGTGGTAATGATCATTAATCATAGAATGTACTCTATCAGTTTCCATCAGAACATGATTGTTTAATTATTCTTCCATGACCATGTTTTCCAATAGGAATTCATAGTTTTGTAGTAACTGATTCATTTACCTTTCCCTCTTATTAAGAGGATATTTTAACCCAATTCCTAATGTGGGTTTCCCATAAAATAATTTTAAATTATCAACCATTATGTCTTGAAATTCAATTAAAAAATTTTGAGGATGAATATTTTGTAAGTAGGGGAGAATATAACACCCCAAGAATTTAAAAATATATTTAATATAGAATTAATGAAACACTGAGTCTCCACAATACACCACTTTTTTATAACCAAGCCAGTAAACATAATTTTTTCACCTCTGAGATTTGAATTTTAAAAAGCTGACATACACGGTTGAGTTCAGTAAGAAATTTAGTGTATGATAAGAAATACATATTTTTTTATGAATTTTAACATAACCTTATGAATAGTAACATGAACCTTAGGAATATTAAATCATATTATTATTTTATTACCTTAAGTTTATATGATAATGAGATATTGATTAATTTTTCAAAGTGATTTAAACAAATTTAATTTTGAAAATTGTTATTTTTTTAATAAATTGTGATTTTATTTCAAAATTAAAATAATCATATATAAAAAATTAGTTTAAAAAAATAGATTTCATTTTATAATTGTAAAAATTGAAAAATGGTTAGATGAAATTTTTTGGAATGTTTTTGAGAGAGTTGAATTTCAGATTAACAGTAAAATACGGTAATTTACCATATATATACATTTATAGTTAAATTAACTATTACTATCATCATGGCTGATGTAATAATACTTGGTTTGAACTCACATTCACTTATTACTATTACGAGTCACATGAATCAACACTATTGGTTGTCTTGAGTAAAATAATAAAATAAAGAATTAGATATTCACAAATCACCATTCTTCTACACTATAACCCCCCCCCACTCCCTCTTCACTTCACTCTTCTAAAGAATTGTGAAATGTATAAATTAATTTTAAATATCATCCCATGCTTCTACCCAACGTAATGTATCCATTGGTATCAAAAAAATACCAAAACCCCTCTCCTAAAGAGGCTCTTAATGAAGTTTGCAACAAGAGGTAAATTCTTCTTTTCATTTCTTTTATTTAATGTTCCTTTCTTTTGTTTTTATTTCTTCATGTCTCTTCTTAAAATTTTTGTGATTTATCCATTAACTGTAATGTACTAAAAAAAATTTATGATAATGTAATAATTCTTCATTATCTCTCCTTTCCACTAATTTTATACTAGAAATTAAAACACCACCCAAGATGTGTTAATTTATCACATTCAAGGATGACAGGTTTTCAATTTCTATTATTGTCTTCAATTATGGTCATAAAACTATTTTGATGGATTAAAAAACTATAATATAAGTAATATAACTTATTTAGGGTTCTTGAATCCTTTTTTTCACATGATATTAATTTCTATATCAAAATGAGTTTGTTGTGATCAAAAACCACCAATTAACCCAAACAATTATCATTAATGTTTTATATAATGATCCATATTCACTCCCAATAACCAAATGAATTTTTTAACCATGTAATATTTTGGATGTTAAAAAATAAAATAAAACTACTATTCTAGAAAACCATTCTCATCTTACATTTTTATTTTTACATGTATATATGTAAACATGTCATGAATACCAAGGAATAAAATGCTCCGAAAAAATAAAATTTATCCTCTTAAACCCATCAAGAAGGCCATGGATGAACTTATTAATGATATAATAAATAAATTAAAAAAATAATAGGTTCAATACATATTAATTAATGAATTTAATTTGGTAATCTAGGACACTACGATCAAGTGAATAACACAATCGGACTAAAGGTAAGGGTTTTATCTTCTCACTTCCATTTTTGTGGGATATTTTTTATTCACTACTATTTCTTATGTATGGTGTATGTATACTACCCATTGAGTATCATATAATGAAGATATTTATTTTAATTTTATTATATTAATAATTTTATGTTTATTAATTTTTGTGTATAAAAATTGATTGGTTACAAAGTGGTAAGGATTTTCTACCCAAACCTCCATTTTCATTCAGGTTGCTCTATTTCTCTACTCACCTCAATGAAAATTTTATTTATTCTTATTTAATTCTTATAAATTCTCTATAATTGTTCTATATATATTTACCAATCATAATTCATCTTTATTTTATGGGGAGTTATGTGTTTTAAAATTATATTTTAAAAATTATTCTAAAATGCAAGCCCGATTCAAAGAAGATCTCGAATTCTTACCTATTTTGTTGTTCACTATTTAATCTGTTTTAATCCAAATTTATCTTTCTAAAATTACACATTTTAACATGAAAATTATATTTTGGTTAATTTATGGTCTTATGAAAGAAAACATGCCATTTCACTTTAAAATATCTTTAATTAATTCCATAAACCACACTAAAATGTTTTAATTTTAAAGCTTCTTTAAAAAAAACTTTTTATATGATTTCTCTTTAGT
Source organism: Viscum album (assembly GCA_963277665.1). Classification (NCBI taxonomy): domain Eukaryota; kingdom Viridiplantae; phylum Streptophyta; class Magnoliopsida; order Santalales; family Viscaceae; genus Viscum; species Viscum album. The sequence continues at coordinate 562,310,388 of OY728138.1, forward strand.
GGGACATAATTTTTTCAAAAAATGTAATATACATGTCCTTCCCTTTTCTTTTCTTGGATAAACTTGTTTTAAACTATATTTATGACAAATACAAATTATTTTCCAAAATAACTCTTATTTCTAAGGTAAAATAGATTTTTCTCACCTCATATTAACTTTTATTAGATATATGCCTAGTTCACCACTAATTCCATGAATGTGTTGTATGTAATTACACTTGTTATATCATATAAAGAGTATCATTATTCTACTAATATTCTAAGGTATTATGATTTTAATGTTTCAAGGTGGTTGGGATACTTTGGAATGTTTAAGGATTATTTCCTCAAGAAATTCTCAATGGTTATTTATGGTCCTAGCATGTGGAATTGGAAATATAGTTTTTATGTCCCGCATTATGTGTTCCATTATTATGAAACTAGTAATTAAAAGACCATGTATTTATTCTACTAGTATAATACCAATGATTAGGCTTTAGTATGTATTTATTTATTCTTCTCTTATTCCTACCATAATGTGTTCAAGTTAATTTTTAAAGGAATGTGTTTTTATGTTATTAATCATGTCTAATGTTTAGGTTTATCATACATTACTCTTTATTTCTTACCCTTACTAATTATTTTAGCTCAACCCTTTCTTATTTTTCATTCCACAGGTTATGAAGAAGAAAATGATGATTAAGAATTCAAGTATGAAGTTAATTTCATTTTATATTGTATCTTATTATATCTTTTTTTTCTAATGTATTATGGGTATCTTGAGTGTAATATAGTATTACAAGGATACTAAATCAGTCTGTCCTTTTGGATTTTATTCCTTGTAATCATTCCAATGTAATATAATAGTGCACTGGCTCTAGGCTTCTAGGGTCGGGGCATTATATTTATGATTTATTGGAATATATATGTATGGTTTTCACTATGTGATAGGTAACACCATAATTATATATCCCTCTAATGCATTGGGTAAGGAGTGATATCTCATTATATAATAAGGAATATAATATAAAGTTAACCTAGTTCAGTTAGATGCTTTATCCACTATTACAGTATTTGATGTACATTTTTTCTATGTAAATGATGGAACGGGGAGTGAACCCCACCAACTATAACAGCTTTGGAAGTCAGAATTGATCAGGGAATTGATTTCCTTTTAATATCTGTAATCACCAAATCTTGTCTTGTGCTTATGATACATTCTCATGGCTCATGACTGGTGATTGATGATTCCATGTTTATATTAATTATAAATTTTTTTTATGAAAAATACTTATGCCATGATTCCTGATTAAATATATTTGAATTATTTTTTATGGAGTTATTAAGTTGATATCTTGTTATCATACCCTTATTCTTATCTAATTCACATTTATGATCATTTATTAAAGTCTACTATGTTTACACCTTCTGATAATCTAATATCACCCTTTCCTATGTTTCATTTCCCTAGGTTATTAATATATTTTTTAAGTAGGGTATGTCCAAAAATTGTACTATGTGAAAATAAATTTGTGGGATATGTTTAAGATCTTTAATGAAATAATTTAATTATATATATAGTTTCCAAAGGCACTAAACCGGTATGGTTCTTGGAAATTTATTGTGATGAGATGTATTAAATATTCATCTATAATGATTTAATATTTATATATGAATTGAATGGTTCATATTTATATATGAATTTTAATGGTCATATTAGTTACACAAGATCCTCAACCCAGTTGGTGATGACTTGAAAAGTGCATCCAAGAGACCTAACTTCAAAACCGGGTGGAGACATATTTCTATGTAATATAGAAAGTACTTTTCAGTACTGTAGTAGTCTGAAATATTCATCCATTTGGAATTTTGAGGGACCATTTTGGTCCTTGGGACTTTCATGGCGTTCAGGCCACCAACTGACTTCGGGAGAGTTCGGCTTTTATGACACCTTAAGGCCTTCATGCCACCTCAAGGACTTCGGGTAACCTCAAGGCTTTTGGGCCACCTAAACATGTTCTGAATGTACCAGGCATACTCTGAAAAGGAGCATACTACATATGAGGATTCATAGTAGGAATATTCACCACAAAAAAAACTAATGGATTTGGAAAAAAGAGACGGTATGACATTACCATCGGGACTAGTCTATGCATGCACAAGAAGTCAAGAAAAATAGTCATCCAAATGTGGAGAGCTGATATCATGATTCCGATGTTGGGGAGGAGTAGTTTCATGTAGTTATAGTCTGAATATTTCCTCTAAGTCCTATGAATAATGTAATCTCTAATCCTATAGACATTTTAAGGGTTCCCCTTTATCCCTTGAAAGGGGGGTTATCAAAAATCAATAAAAATAAGGCCTTAGAGGTATCTGGGCATGGGTCATATTAGTTGGTATTAGAACATGGTTTAGTGATTTTTAAATATTAGGATTAGATAAATATACTGAATAACCATAAGATATGCCTTTCTATATGAGAAGACCCTAACTTATTATAAAGAATGGAGTATGGTTTTACATAAAAATACATTTCTATATGATAATATATAGTGAATGTTGATGTGGAAGATATACACCAAGGATAAAAATAAATCTAAATGTTTGTACTGAATAGAAACACGATCATCACTAATTCATGAGGAGTGGGCCTAAGATTTCACACCAGGATAGGTACTCTCAGGTTATATGATTTGGTTAATTAACATTCTCATTATAATACATTATAGTTAATGAGATGAGACAAACTATAATAATTAATAATAATACATAGTGATATTTAATAAACTTAATGTTTCTTTATTTTAAAAAAGGTATCCTAATTTAAGACATCAGAAGAATTATTTTCATAATTATATGATTGTTTAATCTGATTAAAGATTTGTGATACTCAAACAAGGTATTTTTTATTTTTTGAAATTGATGGAACTAGAAGTAATCATCTTAAAAATTAATATGATAGATAATGGATTGATAAATAAATTTATATGTTATTTTGAATAAAAAATCATGTTTCTATGTTCATGAAACTCTCTCAATCCATAAATCAAGTTGATTTTATAAATGATAGAAGGAGGGACCAGTGCATCATTAAGTCATTCATTAAGAAAAATACACCTTCCTGTAGTGGGTCCTCGAATCCACTAGAGTATAAGAAATGTATCAATAAAACTTAAATTATATTATCTATCCTCTGGTGTTCAAAAAATAAAAAACATTATTAGTTTCATTGAATTTTAAGAGAGAAGTAGATCAGTAGTGGACATGTATCAAGAATGTGAGGAAAGGGGATTAAATTGACTCCATGTCATTGGATGTGTTTAATTGGGTGTTTTTCAAAATATTTTCCTCAAAATCTTCATAGAAAAAGAGATTGGGAATTCATGGAAATTAAAAAGATGAAATATGAATGCATCGGTACCTATGAGGAAAATTCTAGTAGACTTTAAATTTTTTATTTGGGTTTTATCACCAATCCTAAAATAAAAATTGGTCATTTTTTAGTAGATTCAGACCATGAATTTGGAAGGAATTAGTTATAATATACTTTGATAGGTCTTATAGAATCATTTGATGTGATCTCTTGCTAGAGGTGGGGATTATCTTATTTCATTATTATCAGGGTTTTTGGGACAATAATAGAAAGATATATTTTTGAGGAAAATCTATAAATAAAACTCATAAAAAAAGAATATTAGTCTTCCTTAATTCCATAAGTTTGGAAGGAATCCTTGATGAAATTTCCTTATATGCCATGGTAAATGTTATACCTATGGAAAAATGGTTATCAATTAAAATAATGCAAATGTGATGTGAATAGGAAATTCAATGAAAGGAGTGGTGAGAAAGCTCAACCAAATGTGCCACCAACACTCCAATGTTATAATTGAAATGAGTATTTAAATTATACCAATAAATTCATGAATTTTAGGGTTGATTATGAAAAACAGAATCAATAACCCCTTAAAATAATTAACAAATGAAAATATCATGTGATCACAACACTTGAAGTGCATCATGAGAGAAATTTGGTGATACATAAACTTATTATCCACACTTGAATTTATAATGACTTATTTGATTATGTATCTGACTGCTATTTTTTATTTGAATAATTTCCTAACTGCATCAAATCACCACATTAATGATTAGATTTTGAGTTAGTATTTTAAATTCTTAATGGTATGTTTATATCTTCTCAAATATATAGATCATCTCTGATAGACGTTTGTGGGAATGTTCTTCCTGAAAATATTATGATTATACCTCTCATTAAATTTAATATTATTTTGGGAATGGGAAAATTTTATTTATATAATTTCTTGACCTAACCTAATGGGGTCTGAGTCACAACTATCCCAATCCCAACTCCACTGTCCATGGGTTGGAGACAAGCACTGAAATCCATAACTAAAATGCGTGGTATTTGACTAATTTACCTATATGTATGCACCCAATAATCTCCATGCATAAATATAGAGGAGTAAAACATAATATCATAAATAAATAATAATAATCATGAATTTAATAACCTTTAGGGAATGAAACAATATGACAACATAATCTGAAAAGAAATTAGAAAAAATACATTCCCAAACAAAAATATGTATCAACCTAAAACAAATTTTAAAAGTAAACACTGTGAAATATCTACCCTAGATCCACTATCCATGGCCACCATATGTGATAAAATGCACCTGAGTAGACCTATGATCCTATGTAATAACTTCTGATCTATTAGTAATTTTCATAAGATAGAAAACATGCTAGAAAATCCCATATAAGTGTATGTATATACATACCTAGTAGGACTCCCTGAAAGATAAAGGGGGACTGGTAAGAGATGTGATAGAAGTAGACATATCAACCCATAACAAGAAGGAAATGAAATACAACAATAATGGATACATTTATATATACTCCTAAAAGAAACCCTTTATGAGAGAGAATGGGGATCAACATGTCATAAATTAGCCCAAGAAAATAGTCATCCATTAGTTTCAAGAGGTCCCTCAGTGATTCCCATCATCTCATGTGTCTGTTCCAAGAAACATCCATGTCAAGTCACACCTCACCACTGTGTCACACAATCAAGGGGGAATAATATCTCGGTTTAGGGCCCATGAACTAATACAACATGATAGTTACACTAAGTAGATAAATAGATTACCCATTCCATGTCTTAACAAGAGAATTCCAATCTATATATATAGAGAGGACCCACACCCTAGTCCATCAGGAGGGTTCTACTATATGGGTTTATGGCACATTCCTTATCCAAATATGGGGGTTCCACTATATAGGTAGATATAGGAATTATGGACTATCCTAGTAGGGGGTCCACTCTTTGAATATATTACCCATGTATTGTCCCTACATGAGGGATCCACTTTGAAGATGGATAGAGGACCCATTCCCTCTCCCAATATGTGGGTTCCACTCTATGAGTATGGGATCCATTCACTATCCCAATATGATGGTTCCACTCAATATAAGGATAAATGACCCCATATTTCTCCCAACATGAGGGTTCTACTCAAGGTTATCATGTTCAATCATTGCCTTTGTGAAGAGCCTCCTAATGAAGAGTTGAACTTGGAACACCACACATCATATCACAAAATCCACTGTGAAGGTCTCCATCACATTTTACGAGGAAAAATACTCAGAATATGCTACTCACGATCGAAAATTTGATCCCAAATGAAAGAAATATTATAGGTATAATATTCCTCAAAAGGAAGTGCATGATGTCCAAGGGGGTTCACATGGTGTGTGGTTCCACTCCCCTGCTTGGATGTGTCCCTTATAGTACATGGATAACTATCCATATAGCTCTAAATGGATTATAAAGAGACTATATGGAATTTATTAGCCACCTGAGGCTGAGATAAGTTTTCCTGGATGTGCATGTGTCCTTTGGGTTTTTTCCACGTACACGGCCATATTCCTAGCCATACCCATGTCCATGTATTCCTAGAGAACACATCGGATCACAAACACTAGGTCACCTTATGTGTGGGGATCCCACATGGTGTGTGATACTTAAATTGACTGTAAAACCCAAGTTATCATCTCCAGGGGCCTATAAAAAGTTTTTTTCATTAAACAACAAAATGTGTTATTAGGTATTTAACATAAACATCACATCTTCTCAGCACGTTCCAATTACAGCTACTCCACAAAAAACCCCACCATTTTACCAACCCAAAATGTTGTAACCTTTTTTTTCATTGAGGCTAGCCAACTTGGTGTTCAAAAATATTATTTCAATATATTACTGAAAGATCATATGCACCATCATCACTTGTAGCCCTTCAGCTACCTCAACAGGTCACCAAATCCATGTTGGAATCACCTTCATCCTATAACACTCCCAAATACATATTCATATCTATAAAAAATATATCTCACATGAATCTTTCATTAATTAGAGGGTATAACCATGATTGATCCCACCCAACAATGTCAAATTGTGGTCCTCATAGTCCAACAGTGAAAAAAATGTAAAATGATGTGGAAACACACAAGAAACAATATTGATACAATTTTGGACAATAGTTATATTTCAAAGAATAAAAATTGGGGATATACGTGGTGAAAAATATGTAACAATAGTGGTAACTCAAATAAATAATTAAATTTGATATGTGGGCATATAAAAGGCACAAAAATGAAAATCAAAGAAATAAATTTGATTATTCTCAATATTTTAATCATAAGGGAATAGAGCCATGAATGAAAATTCCTATTACAATATTGGATTATTTTATGCTAAATAACATAGCTTTTAATGAATTAATAAGATTTTTTGTGTTCATTACACCTTAATTCACCTCGATCTAGAAGATTTCCATTGTTCGATCTCAATTTACAAACAAAGGGTGGTTGAATCATCCTCTCTATAGTCCAAGGGTTTTGTGGATAACCCTGGAGATCTTCCATAATGATACATTTATATAGGCAATTTTTTTGTTCATTTAATGAATGGATGAATGAATGAATTTATTAATACACTAAATGTACCAACCAATGAATGCTTTATCTGACTATTCCATTAGGACCAAAATTATGTCACACCTAAGGTAAAACCAACCCAAGATATTCAACTTTGGTCACTGATTTTTGATTTGAGAATTCATTGGGGAGATATTCTGTTATTTATGAAATATAATATTCTTGTGATATAATAGATATTTTTTATTTTAGCGCACAAAAATCCTCAAAATCATGCATCGAATTAGCACTTGGTCTGAAAACTACTTCTATGTGCTCCCATGCTACCATAGTACATGAACCAAAGGAATGGTTCATCCATGCATGATGCTCTCATGTCGATCATTGATCAACATTAGCTTCTTCATGAAGTTTTATCCATCCTCAATGTTTATCTCACCCCAATCAACAACTTCAATAGGATCATGCATGTATCTTCTTAACTTTAACACATGGAATAAATCATACACTTTCTTAAACTGTATGAGTTGGATAATGAGTTATGAATCTATTCCAACCATTCTGATGATTTTGAGCAGCCTGATGATCCTCTGGGATAGCTTACCTCCTCAAATAAATATCAACAATCCTCATCATGCAAAGACTTTCATGAAAATTTGATCGCCATACTCAAACTCAATGTGAATAAAACCTCATTCTAGATAATATTCCTTCCGTCTATGAGCATTCCTCATCTACACAAGAATCTCCCGGCCCTTCTACATTTTCTCTTGCATCATGTCTAGCCCCACATGAGATGTCTCACCGATCCCAATCCAATATATGGGTGAACTTTAGGGTATCTTGTACATGTCCAAGAAAAGATTCATGTTGATATTACAGTGGTAAAAATTATTTAAAGAAAAATAAACCACGGTAATGTGATCCTCCTAACTCTATCCATAGTCCATTATGCAAGCCCTCGGTATATCCTCAAACATCAGGATAGTCCACATGGTCATCCCATATTTCTAGAGGTGAAAGGATATACTGTTACCCATCTGGATCATGATTAACTCATACAGTCCTCTCTAGAATCATGATGTAAATTGTGCATCATGGTTGGAGACAATCAAATATGGAACCCCCTAAAGGTGGATGATCTTTTTCTCCTAAAATTATACCAAACATTCCAAATAACTATGCTACCTATTAAAAATGAAGAGGGATGAGTTCTGTAGTTAATAATCTATCACCTAGATGGTGTTGTGGCCTCTAAATTTTTTTGGAAACCCTATTCCAATGTCCATGGATATTCCATGATATTTTCACTATGGTGTCTCAAGAGGCTACAACAAACATTCCAAAACATTGTGCTCTACCTTTACATGATGACATATGAGGCACCAAGAGATGTACATGTCCATGCTATGCCCCATGAAAACCCACTAAAACTGACACTAAATGTCTCTCTACATATTCACCACACCGAAATTTACAAACAAAAGAGATGTGTGAACCTCTCTCTAACCTCCTCCTACATCAGCACTGGGACCACCATCTATCCCTAGAAAAGGATTATGTGGTTATCTTCATCATAAAATTCATCTGGAGAATCTCTTGAGGGTATTTGGTCATCTGAGACCTCATAATAGTTTTCTCCCAATTGGGAATCCCTCACACACTAGATGAGTAGAGTAGTAAACTCTATCGAATAAAGAAAAGTTTCACCCTCCTAATCAACCAAGGTCATTTTGTAAGGAAGCTAGCTACTCTGATTCATCCTACCCCAAATGAGATGGGGAATTCTTACTAAGTGAATCTGTCACCATGTTACCCTTCCCAGGAGTATAAACTATCTCAATGTTTTAGTCTTTGAGGAACTCCAACCAACATATCTTTCTCAGGTTTAGGTCTCTTTGTGTGAATACATACCTACGACTCTGATGGACTGGGTGAATAACAATGAGATCTTCTAGAATATAGTTCCTCTCTATCCTTAGAGCAAAGATAAATTCTTCTAACTCTAGGCTATGAGTCTCATAGTTCTTCTCATGGGGTCTCAACTGCCTTGTACCATATGTGATAACTTCCTACCTCTTCATCAACACTCAACCCAGACCAGATTGGATGGAATCAAAATATAATACATACTCCACACCCCCTCTAGTAGTCTCAAAATAGGATCACTCATATACCTCATCCTCAGCTCCATGAATTTTCTCTAGAACTACTTAGTCTAGGTAAATGGATTCTTATTCCATATCAGGGTAGTAAAAGGGGATATAATCCTAGTTAATTCTACCAAAAACCTTATATAGTTACCCACCAAGCCAAGAAAAATATGAACCTCTGATGCACTCTTTGATAGCTCCCAATCAAGCCCTATGTCAATATTTATTAGGTCTATATCCAATCCATGCTCAGAAATGACATGGACCAGAAACTGAAACTTATAGATAGAAAACTAAAAAATTGAGATATTTACATAGATATGGTGGCCTTGATAGAATTCTAGGACAATCATTAAGTTCTATACAAGATCCTACTCTGACATATAGTTTATAAGTATGTTGTAAATTATGAAAACAAAAAATCAGTCTAAGTAAAACAACAAGATACCGTACATAAAATCCATAAACAAGGCGGGGTAATTCATTGCACTAAAAGGAACCACCAAGAACTCATAGTGTATGTATCAACATAATATTCCCATATTTGGAATATTATCCTTTCGAACGCTCAATTGGTGGTAAAAGACCTGATATCAATCTTTGAAAACCATCTCGCACCTCATAACTGATAAATTAGGTCATCAAACATCATAAAGGGGTACCTCTTATTTTTTGTGACCTAGTTTAGTTGATGATAATCCAAAAGAATTTGTAATATCCCATCTGGAATTTTAATAAACAACACTAGTACTATACAGGGGGACACGCTAGGTATGATAAAATCCTTCTATCAAAGGCCCTCAAAAAACAACCATAGATCATAGAGATTGGTAGGGGATATGTGATATGTATTAGAAGATGTTGGTGTGATCTCAGGGTGTAAGTTGATCAGGCACCTCATCACCCACCTTAGAGGTAGTCCCAAAGAATTATCTGGAATGACATTAATAAATTAATCCATGGTTGAAGGAATGCATATTCTTGGAGAGTCTGCTGCACCATGGGATACACTTTCCAACTTATGGGTGATGAGTTTAATCCTCTTACTCGTAGGACCATCTCATTCCTCTATGAGATCTCCCTCATCCACAAAGGATAATCTCATCCTATCAGTGTAAAGGAATCTGACTTATCTGTGGTGATATTAAATATTCGCTAGAACCATGGACATACATTCTATACCCATGATATTATTATGAGGTCTCATTGTGTTGACCAAAAGGCCCCACAAGATACTATCACCATCAATTGATATATTTCACCACTGACAGATAAAACAAATAGAATAATCATTTCCTATATGAACCACAATGTAAATTTTTGGGGATAAAGTGTCAACTGGGAGCTCCAGCTCTTGCCCCGGGAGTAAAGAGATAAAATAATGACTCACACCTACATCTTAAAATACTGATTAAAAAGTATAGTAAATATAGATCATACCCTTAATCATCTCATGAGTTGTCGGGTCATATGTCTCCATAGCCTACAGCTACCCAAAACCCTAACTGCCAGCTTATTAAGCCTATATTTGGATTCTTGAAGGTGGTGGTGGAAACATATCATAAAATTGACCCCCACCCAGAGCTCCTCCACTAAGAGCCCCACAAACTCCTCTACTATCTCCACCCTCATTTAGGGAACCCTAACCATGCCTAGGATATCCATGATCAGGGTGATGGCTCTATCATGGAAGTCCATCCACTATCTGCCTACCATCCTCAGCACGTAGGGTCAGGAAATCACATTCCATGTGACCTTTTCTGTCACTTTCATAGAAATTTCATTCTCTGGACTGCCCTGGTCCTCTGTATGGTCCCTACACCACATAACCATATGTTTGAGTCTAGTAATGATAAGATCTCCTATGTTGAGATCCTATAATATGGAAGCTGCAAGATGATACATATTAATCATCTGTATAACACCCACTGCCTTCTCTAGTTTCATGAAGTCCCTCTAATAAGAATCTCTCCCTCACCAGAACCCTCTCCAAGGATTTAGAATATTTGGTAATGCATTGGTGTACCACAATAGCATGTATATCTCTATTAATAACTTACTCAAAATTTTGTTCCTAGAAGTATCCATCCGGAATCATGTTGAGTGTGTACTGTGTGAGGTTAATGAACCTTGTGGTATAATATGGAACTATCATCCCTTCCCACTGCATCACCAGAAGTTCTTCAATCTGAAGTGAGCATAATCATGAGGGGTAATACTCATCAAAAAGTTGTTTATAGAATTTTATCCATGATATTGTTGAATCATCATTCATCTACATGGATAGAATCCGCCAATGGCCATTTCTCCATGAAAATTATTTGTTGTCATTGCAACCACATGACCATTTAGTGTTCTGATAAGTCTAAGAACTCATATCACTAACTCTAGCCTATCCTCAACCACCAAAATATTTGTCTCACCAATGAACCTTACTAGCATGTAACACTGAAACACATGGATAGAACTAAACATGCGCACATCCTTAACCTACTCTATTGGTATATTCAGGTTCTTGATAGGTATATGTGCTTCTCTATTTCAACCTATAGGAAATATCTCTCATAATGGCCCCTAAACTGGGGCCTCATCACTCATAATATCATCGTCATGATCCTAAATTGGTAACCTATCTGGTTGTCTTCACAAAGGCATTATTAAAATGAAATCGAGACATACCTTAGTAAGATGAGCATTTATATATGGGGAGATGACTCGATATGGATAGAAAACAACTCATTATTATATGTTACATGTACCAATGTACCCTACAACCTATATCCTGATATGTTTAGTTGACAAGTAGGTGTTCAGAGTTGTAATGGATGGATATGTCATACATCACACAGAATCTAAGTTCCCTTACCTAAAATCCACACTTGAGGTACTCTGAAATTGTTTCCCAAAGTCACAAAAAAATCCTCACAAGGGGACAACTCCAAACACCATCCCAAGAAATGAAATTCTATGATACCAATCTATCAAGACCAGACCCAGTGGAAATTGATTCGCAACTAACATAATCCTACCTCTATAGGAAATGGTATTGAGAAAACAACAAAAATGTATAATAAAAATGGGAGGATATTATATAATGTGCATGTACACAAGAACCCAGCTATCTCCATATAAAATTTTATAGGTATAAATGAATAGGTAGTAACACATACATAAACAATCATTCATGTAACAACCTCAAGGGAGTACATGATTATGAAAACATAATCTGAAAAGTAAAGATAAAAAATAAATTCCTAAACAAATTATGTCCCAAAATGAAAAAAAATAGAAAGTTAAATGATGAGAGAGCCCAGATCTATATCTCCAATCTCCAACAACAAAAAATGGTCGAATTCACTAGAGTATCCCTATTCTAATCCATATTCACCACCAATCTATCCATTATCTACATGATACATGAAAAATATAGGAAACTACAATTCAAGGGTTAGTATATACATACCTAGGTTGACAACCTAAAAGCTGAAGGGGGAGCAGTAAGAGACACGATGGAAGTAGACTACTCAACCCGTAGTAAGAGAGAAAAATCTAACAATAAGGACACATGTGTATTGTCATCAATGAAACCCAAAATGAGATATAATAGAGGTATCCATCTCAAAAGCCATCCTATAAAAAGAGTCTACCATCAATTCTAAAGAGTCCCATCAATGATGCCCAGTATCTCATACATCTTTTTGAAGAAACACCCATCTCAAGCCACACCTCACCATAGTAATGCATAGTCAGAGGGAAATACTATCTAGGTAGGTGAGTCATTACCTGATACAGTGGGAGAAATAAACTTAATAGATAGATAGAAGACCCGTTTATTATCCTAATAAGAGGGTTCCACTCTCTAGATAGACATAGGACCCACACATGAGTCCATTAGGGGGGGGTTCCATGCTATGGGTAGAGGACCCAATACCTATACAATAAGAAGTGTTCCACTATGAATATTGATATGGGAACAATTCACTATCCCAATAGGAGGGTTCCTCTTTATGGGTAGAGGTCTCATTCTCTATCTGAACAGGAACGTTCTACTCTGAAGATGGATAGGGGGATTATGTCCTATCCAAAAAGAAGGGTTCCACTCTATGTGTAGAGGACACAATCCATATTATAGTAAAATTATTCCACTTTGATGATTGATATAGGACCTATTACTTATCCTAGTATGAGGTTTCCACTCTAGGGGATTCTTTCTGATCACTACTATTGTTCAGTGCTTCCTAAAGAAGCGTCGCATTTGAAACACCTCACATCTTATTTAAAAATCTACCATGAAGGCTATCAGCACATTATATGTGGAAAAAAATCAGTATAGGATAATCATAGGACATAATATAAGTTTAAATTTAGGACATTTAAGAGGTATAAGATTTATCAAAAACAAGTACACAATGTGTAAGGGGGTCCACACAGCGTGTGGATCCACTTCCCTGCCTGGTTGTGTCCACAACATTACATGGATCACAAGATATATATCCCTATATGGAATGTTAGGGGACTACATGGAATTTCTCAGACACCTGGGGCTAATCCTTGTTCTCCATGCCATGCATGTGTCCTTCGGGTCACGTCTGCATACACTGGTAATGGGCCTAGTCGTTCCTATGTTCATGAATTACCAAAGTACACTTTGGGTTTCCATTTCCAGGTCACATGTCATGTGGGGGTCTCATATAAAATTTGATAGTTAACTTGCCCAAAAAACCCTAGTCTCTACATTTAGGGTCCTATACACCATGTGTTCTTCAGACTACATGATGTGTAGTTGTGTTTTTTTACATAAACTCAAAATATACTCTAAAAATTAAATATATGGATCCTGAATTGATAATCACAGCATTTACCCACCTGAAAATTGGGGTAACCTCATATGGACATTTATTCTTGCACTTTGGTGGTAGAAAATTGGATTCGGATCCATCTCTCAAAACCAATAAGCCCCACTGTTGCTCATGAAACCTCTTGATGCATCACTGAATTTAAAAATACCTAGCGGAATCACCCATATCCTAAAAAATTCATTAAACCATGATCATATCATAAAATTTTCCATCTCACATGAATATTCAATGAATTTGAGTGTCTAACCATGCTCCATCACATCTGTTAATGTTGAATCATGGTCCCCATAATCCAATAGTGAAAAATGAAAGTAATGACGTGGGAATCAAAAAAAAAGGTGAAGATATAATTGGATATTTGTTAAAGGACAATGAATACAAATTGGGGATATTCAGGGTCATAAATGTGGAACAATAAGGTAAAAAAAATTAATAATTAAATCTGATACATAGGTGTATGAAAAGGAATCAAAACAAATGAAGATTAAAGAAATATGTTTTATTCTTCTCAATTAGTAGTCATAATGGAGAAAATATTCAAATGATGAGTCCTACATTGATATTGGATCATTGGATGATGAATAATACTACAACCAATATAGAAATAATATCATTTTTATTTGTTGTGCCAAAATTCTCTAGGATATGGAAGCTCATCATCATCCGATCTATATTCACTAAATAAGGGTAGTGGAATCCTTCTCTCAAAGTTCTTAGGGTTGTGTGTCTAACCATGGAGATTATCGATAATGATTCATTTATAAAAGTAATTATGTTTTAATTTATTCAATTAATTAATTAATTAATCCACTGAACGCACCTGCCAACAGATGCTTTATCTAAACATGCCACACCAAACAAATTTAATTCAAACCATGGGTAGATCACACTCTCTAAATTCAACCATGGTCTTAGTTTTTTATTAGAGAATCCATTTAGGTGATATTCCATTATTTCGGAATAATCATGTGTGCATTATATAAAATATTTTTAATATTTTTATAAAATCAATTCTGAGCATATTAGACCTCAAAATTGTTTGTCGTCTAAGAACATAGATCCAAAAATATTCCACAATATATTTAAATGTATTACAAGAAAAAAATAAAATATTTTCATATATATCCCTTGTTAATTTTAAAAAATTTAAATAATATACTATATATTGAATCAACCTATAATCGAATTATTGTGTGAGGGTGAATATGAACTTCAATAGGAAATCACATCCACTATATGGTTATTACTACTTTTTTTTATGAAGAATATTTACCTAAAATGGTTGGAAATAAACTCACAATTGATGTTATTACTATTATTAAATTATATGATTATTAATTTCCAAAATACTTTCCTAGTCTTCCCCTAAATAATGAAGTTGAGTTTTCCATAGAATTCATTCCTACTGATAATAATATTTCAAAGAATCCATATAAAATCACACAAATTGAGTTTCAATAATTAAAGAAGAAACACTTGGATAATCTTGATTAGGTATTAATACTCCCTAGTGTGTCACCATGGGTCCCACCTATTCATTTTTTAAAGAATAAATATGTGTCAATGTGTCTTTTTATTGATTATCATGAACATTCCAACATAACAATCAAGATAATGTGACCCCTACCCCACTTTTAGGTCTTGTCTAATGAATTTTATAGAGCTCACCACATTCCCAATACATTACTTTATTATGAACATCATCAATTTAGGCTCAATAAAGATTATATACACAATAATTTCGTTTTCATAAGATAAGGTCATTATAAACTTATTGTGATACCATTTATAATTACTAATTATCCTATTATCTTATTGAATCCAATGAGTATTGTCTTTAGAGATTACCTTTATAAATTTAGCATAGTAATATAAATGATATTTTTATATACTTGAATTAAAAATAAGAAAATGAATAGAATTTGAATTTTATGTTTAAGACCATCATTAATTATATGTTGTATTCCAAATTCAGCAAGTGGGAAGTCAGGTTATATAATGTTTAATTCTTGGGGCATATATTCTCAAAAAAAGGTATATATGTGGATCCTTCAAAGAGGACTGTTATTGAAAAAGGGTATGGATAAGACATGGTAACTGATATCTAGATTTCCCTTAGGTGGATGGATACTACAAATTCATTGTGATATTATCCTCATGTATATCTAATCCAATAACCATGTTGGAACAAAAGAGAATGAAGTAATTTTGGACTGATGAATGTGGGGAAAATTTCAAGGATCAGAAAATAATTATTGTCAGTGCACCTTATCTTAAACTACCCTATAATGGAGAAGGGTTTGTGATCTATAGTGATACATCAAATATTATTTTTGATTCATCCACATTCATAGTGAAATGGTGATAACTCATGTCTCTTTCCAATTAAGAATTCATGAGAAAAATTTCTTGAATCATGATTTGGAGTGGTCAGTGGTATGATTTTCATAGAAAATATGCACACGTTATATGATTAATGATAGGTGTAATATATATATATTTTATTAAATCATGAACTATATGTTCACACACAATGTTTTTTTTGAATATGTGTAAAAGGGGATGGTTGGAATTGATTAAATTTTATGACTCACAATACACAGCCACCCTGGGAATGAGAACAAGGTGTTTAATGCTCTGATCCAGAAACCCAATGCTATTTTTTCCAAGATAAGGATTGAAAGAGATCCAATAATAATTGATTTATATAGGATAGACATTAAAATCCTAAATAAGTGAGAGAGATCATATCTTTCTATGATGAATGTTTAACCATTCATCCATATGAGGATAAAGGAGGCATAAAAAAATATCGAACCAAAAAAATGTTGTGAATGTTCTTATGTTAAACCATGAATTTAATGGAATTATATGGTTCAGGTACTAATTACTTCTTTATTAAGTGTTGTATTTGAATAATTAGTTATTGGAATAATATTAATGTTCAAAATTTTCAATTCATTATTGAAGTAAGAAAATAAATTAGTATCTAAAAGAGTATTTATAGTGTGATAACATGAAGAGATATATTATAGGGTTTGTATCTTGATGTCTAGTATGTCAAAAATTTAATTCTATGAGATCAAATTTTATGGTGATGTTACCACAATTACATATAAAATAATGGAAATGGGAAAAATCAATATGGATTTCACCATAGTACTCCCCAATACATCTAGAGGGGGTAATAGTATTTGGGTTTAAGTATATCACATTACGAAGTCCATATAGTTGATTAGAATAAAAAAAAATCTATTTCTTGGTGAAATTTTTGATATATATTGAGGATGTGGTAAGTTTATTTATAGTTTTAAATTATATTATATTTGATTAGGATATGAGGTTTACCCTAAAGTTGTCGAGAATTATTCATCAAGAATGAATTATAAAGTTTAACTTTAACACAACATAAAATCCTTTTACAGATGGTTAGTCTGATAGGACCATCCAGAACCATATAGGATATTTTATATAATGTTCAATATATTTCTTGTTTGGTTTGTATTAACACATTTTTCAAGTAGATTTTTCTTACAACAATATCTTTCACTCAAGAATTTATATGGATCCTTATGAAGCCCTGTATGGAATAAAATGAAAAACTCTAACTTTCTAGGATGAAGTTAAATAAATAAAGGCATTGGGAACTAATATGTGTGGTGATATAATAGAAAAGGTTAGATATACTTATCATTAAATCATAAAATCTAAGAGTTGATAGAAAATTTATATTGTAAATAATTGGCAGGATCTACTATTTCATGTTAATGATAAGGTATTCCTTTAATATATCGATGAGAAATAGTTTTGATATTTTTAAATAAGGGAAATTATATCCATATATATCAATACCTTTGATGTTCTTGATCATATTGGGATGGTTTCTTATCTATCGGTGCCTCCTCCAAATCATTCTCAAGTTCAGGATGTGTTCGAGGTATATATCTTAATGAAGTACGTACCTAATACTGAACATGTATGGCACTCAGAGGTCATACCACTTTAGAAATATGCATCTTATGAGTTAAAAACAGTGAAGATTATAAATTTATGGGAGAATCCACTCTAGAATGAGGCCAATCACCATGTCAAATTATTGTGATAAAACCATATATTTGAGGATTTTATTTTGGAACACGATGTTGTGATGAGGCAGAATTACCCTTAGCTGTTTGGATAGGAAATACTAAATTTTGAGGGGTATGTTCTTATAAGGGGGTATAATGTTACACCCTTATATTTTATTATATTTTTCAATTTAAATTAATTTTATTTCCTTGATATATTACTTTACATGTAATAAATTGTTTAAACAAACCATGATTGAAATATTATAGTAGATATTACCTGGCCATTTAATTATTGGATATTAATATGAATAATAAAATTAAAAAATATAAGTTTATTGTTTTTAAATAATATTTATTTTTTTATTTAGTCTTATGAAATAAGCACTACGTTTTAGTAAGATCATTTAATAATTAAAATGACATATTTTTATATATATTATGTTTTTGTTTTTAAAAAATATATTAATCTATTCTAAAAAATGATATCAATGAAATATATAAATAATTTATGTAAATAAATAATTAATAAATCATACACATATGTTCAATTTTTTGTAAATAAATATAAAATCATGTGACAGTAAAAAAGAGTTATTTTTTCTAAAAATTGTATTTTGGTTCAAAAATGAGTGATTATCATAAAAGTATATATAAATATTTATTAATGAATAATATTTATTAAAATTATATATTATATGTTAATTAAAATATTTTAACATTCATATATTGGTTTTTTACTTGTCAATTATTTATAATAAATGTATTTTTATGCTTAAAACCCTATTTTTCTAAAAAGTGTTTAATATTGCATTTAACACATTTATATTAAAATTAATTTTAGGTAATTATATATATAGATTTTTGAAAAATGGATACCACATATTGGACTATAAAGTTATGATTTTCTAAATAGGACACTTTTATTTATGTCTGTTATGTATAATAACAATTGTAATGACTTTTCACCTCTGAAAAACGTAAAATGGGTAAATCATTTTTTAAACAATGTGGTAAGACATTAAAAAATTATAACACTTTCTCTTATACTATTATATTTTTTACCAAATATATTTATAAAATTTAAATAATGTATTTTAAAATATAATTTTAAAATTGAGAACCCATGCTTGAATTTTATTAAATTAAATTATATTTTATTGAGATTAAATACTTTTTGGGTATTTTCTTTTAATGGTATGGTTGGAAGGTTCCATTCAGTTTTTTTAGGATAAAAAATTATAATATTACTTTTTATTATATAACCAGAGAAATTAAATTAAATAAACTTCTTACTTAATTTAAACATGAATTGTTTTTATTCTTAAAGGAGGCATTTTCCATAAAATCTTTTTTCATATATTTTTTAAAATTTAATTATATTTATTTTTTTGATATATACATTGAATCAAGTAAATGGAATAGAACATTTTAATCGGTAGGTCTAAACTTATTTATGAGGTCCATTTTAATTTTTTTCTTATAATTAAGTTGTCTTGGTAAAACCTTAGTTATAATTGTTAAGGTTAAATTTGGTTTAATGAGGGTTTCACTTGGATATTAGGATTAAAATACCACTAAAAATTGACTAAATGTTATTAGTTTATTTTATTTTTACCATATAACATACTATCTATAAATATGGGGTTTTATTTTCCACATCACCATGAAAAAGATCTTATATTAATTTAAAACATTTTATAATTAAAAGAGTGACACTCCCATCACATAATAAATGGAATCTCTTATACTCTCTTGTTCATTACTCTTAAGCCACATATATCGGAAAAAAATATTCCCAAGTACCTTCCAAGATTCCTTACCCACATCTTATTTCTTATTTTGTTATATTAATACCATCATAAAAATGATTAATGTTTAAGCTAAAGTAGGTCTCTTAAAAAAGGTAATCATCTCACCTGACTCTTTTAAAGTTTATTTATTCTTATAATTATTTTAAATTGGTCATATGAATCCTAACATAATGAATCTAATATAATCAATATTATAATGTGTTATTATGATTATGTTATAATCATTATTATCCACCTTCTAGTTTCTTGTAAAATGATAATCTTACTCATTCTTATGTGTGGACTACCACGTCCACAATGTAATGTGATTTGTTTTTTAATTTAATTATCTAATAGATTGAAACAAGGATATATTTAATGAATATATATATATATATATATATAATATTTATTATATAATCAGGATTCTAGAATGTTGAATTATTATTTATCATTCTTTCATTCTATCTATTGAAAATGCAAAACAAAACCCACGTATGTGTGCGTACTGCCACCTAAATAAAGTGATGTAATTCATTTTTCATAAATTCATTATATGAATGGTAAAAAAATTATATATAATGAAAAAATATGATACTTATTTTATTATACATATTCTATTAATATTGAAACCATAACCAAGGTGAAATTTCCAGAACAGTCATAGCAAAACATGCATGGTAAACTAATAAATTTCAATTGAATGTTAATTTTAATGAATAAATTATTAATAAAAGGAAAATTTTAAATTATAAAATAATTATAAATATTAATTTCTTTATAAAATTATTCATTAATAAATTTATAATAAATATATATTTGTTATATAAATATTTTGGATACATATGAAGAAATATGGGAATTCACGTAAGGGTTTAAGTTATAATATCATTTTCTTTTAGGATTGATTATATTTAATTTCAATTGAGGAAAATTATAAGATACTTATCCTTTAAACCACATATATATTATTATCCTAGGTTTATTCCTATAAAATAAATTAATTCCATTTTCTAATCTTTAGTACTTAAAATTATTGATAAAATGTTTTTAAACAAATTCATACCTTATTTCCACTTTGGTCGATGAAATTTTACTTCCCTATCTATAATATTCAAAATTGATTCATGGAATCTTTTACTGATAATTGAAATAATTAAAAAAATTAATTTCAATACCATTGGATTTATTTAAAAAAAATTAAATATAAATTTTTAAAAAATATTTCTTTCAAAAAAACATTTTTGAATTTTTAAAAAAGTGTGAAAATAATGCTATCAACTCTAGTATACCATACATTCTCAATGAATCTAATCCCCTTGAATGAACTAAAAATTCATCCATCCATTTAAAATTTTAAACCCCTTGATGGTGGAGGACCTCCATTGAAGATTAGTTTTTGTATTTTCTTCTTAGATATTATCAATAGTGCCTCACAACATTAGTTAGCCTTCAATGGAAGTCATGTTATCTATTATATATTACTATATTTCTTCTTTTATTAGCACAAAGTCAATCCCTCCTTCCTTTTGTGGTTTTAGAGCCTCGGTTCTAGGATATGAAATTCACACCACTCATCTCTAACTGTCAAATCATACAAGGAAGCGTATTCATTGGTATATCAGTGTCTTCTTTAAGATCCTCACCCAATCCCTTTAATCCAAACGGGGGTTAAGGTGAATGAAGTTAAGGAGGGATACATAGTTATTTCTCTAAAAAAGGGATAAGTTTATTCATTATTTGGGTATCATATGTGGACAATTCTCCCCAAGTTTTCATTAGATCACCTTTATTTTTTGTCTTTTTCTAAATTTGTTGACTCCTCAGATATTTCTAGTATAATGGTAGTATCAATCATCAATAGAAATTCTTTCTGTATCAAATTTTACTCCATGTTGCAGTTTATAAAATCTTTGTTCGGAGAGGTTTTCTTCTATGAAAATAGTATATTTACCATGTTTCTCTAGTACATTGTCATGAATTAGGGAAAATATTCATCGCTAGACACATTATGGATATGTCTCCCTACCTTGAAAATTTCCATTAATAACTCAGTTTTACTCAAGGGGATTGCGAATACTTTAGGAAGTACCTTTGTGTTTATGATACTGTGCTTCATATGAAACTCACTATGGTAGAAATGATTTGTATTGAAGTAGACCTTTTGGCTCCTCTTCCACATAGGATTACCCTTCATTCAAGTAATGTCTTATCCTTTTGGAGAAGACTTATCTACAAATGATATATAGGTTTATACAATGATTATAATATCTATATATGTTATATGATAGATTATAGGTGGAATTGTTATTTAATTCATTATCCAGAGTCTTCATCAAGTGACCCCTTTACGGCCTCATCTTCTCGCTATAAGAACCCTGATCTGTCCCTACATTATGAGGTGGCTCCATTCACCGAGGTTGGTTTCTCTATTGAGAATTATTTTAGTGTTAAAACATTCTCTACCAAGCCAGCCTTAAGACCATCACAACTTTAATGTCAATACACTTCACCTTATAATGAGCCTTTAGTGGACACTATTGTTGATGAAGTGACTCTCTTATTGAAAGGAAAAAAGGTTTCTTATATAACCCCTCTCAATAATTTTCATAAATAGGAGGGGTAAGATCCTATTCCCATTCATTCCTCCCCACCTTAAAGTTCCGTAGGTATAATGTCTATATCCAATGAGGATTATTCAATACTCCCCAAGTGTCCTATGGTTCTTCCATCTATAGAAGATAAAACCCCTTCCTATAACCCTTTCAAGGCCCTTATAGACCTGGTTGATACAAGGATACATCCCTACCCACTTGAGTTTTCTCAAGGTTGGTTAATTATATTCCTCCTACTAGTATCATTAAGACTCTATCTAAATCCATTTCAATTTTTAAGAGATAATATTCTATCTATATGCAAGATTTATGCATACAAACCAATCACATTACATTTAAAAAACCCAAATATCCATCTGTAATACTACTATCATAGGCTACCTAACAAGGAAATTGTTTATTTTAAAAAATAGAAGTAGAAAGTATATATCCTTTATTTTCATCCAAGAACATAAACTCAGTCCAAATTTCATCAATGATGTTTCTAATACATTTTATTTTGGTTGGTTGTTTTCAGCATTGACATATTAGAAAAAAATTTATATGGTGTTTTCAAGATAACTAGATCCATGTTTTTTAGTTATATCTACTCTCAACATATCACCATTATGGTCAATAAGATATTTTCTTCTTTTTTAAGCCTTTTTTTTCAAATGTGAGTCATCATAAAGAAGGTAACTGTGGGATTTACTGTCTAAATCGAATATTGATTAAACTACCTAGATAATTGGGGTAGACAATACTATACTTGATAATTTCGAGAATAATGGATAGTTTATTTATCCCAAAATGGTATATAATATTTCCAATAATTCATATATTTTGATCACCATCTGAATTTTGGATAATATGGTGATTCCTTTACATGGTAAAATAATTGAAGAGGTAGTATTAGAATTTGGAGTAGAGTTGATAGATGTTAGGGACATCTTCAATCCATTTTCAGATACTCTAGTTTTTTTATGAATCACATTATTGGGTCTCTCTCCATCCAATACCCTATCTACATTCATGTTTATTTACCTAAATAAGTGAGAAAATGATTTTTTATACCATTCATTGGATGAATTTAGAATGTTTTAGAGATATTTTCTAACATTATTGGATGGCTCCAACAAAAGTTATAACATCTGTTTC
Organism: Viscum album; assembly: GCA_963277665.1. NCBI lineage: Eukaryota > Viridiplantae > Streptophyta > Magnoliopsida > Santalales > Viscaceae > Viscum > Viscum album. The sequence goes on from OY728138.1 coordinate 562,333,947, forward strand.
TCATCATGATAAACTCATAATTATCACAAGTGATATTATTTATTGGATTATAATTCTTTTTATAATCAATATTAATCGGTAAACCCTTAGGTAGGAAATCAATTAGCTAGATCTTCAGTTACAATCTCACTAGGATGTTGCCACATTTATGACATTGTCCTATTAAAAGAAATAGTTTGAAGATATCCTACTTGATTTAGAGAAATATTATAGAGGGAGATTTAGAGATACTTTTGTTAAGAAAGGGTATAAAAATATAGATTATTTTAATGTGTGTATTATGGAGAAAATGCTTGATTGAAGACTCAACCTACCTCTTTAAAATGGTTCTCACACTGTTAATGATAACATTTTAGGTCTATTGGAGCTTTCAAATTTCCAAAGAGATCTATCATGTATGGAATTGTAGTAGGAGGGTATTTCTAGGTATTGGGGAGAGGATGACCCAATATTTGATAATAATCTTGGAACTATTATTTATGAAGAAAATAGAAATATTTCTTTTCATCCTGTATAAGTGGAAAAATTTATTTCATTAAGACTCTTAATCCTAGGATATCTCCTAGACCAATTGGGTTTCCATGATGTTTTTACTCACATTATTTAGATACCATCAGGGGGTTTTGGGTGTTATCAATTATTATTTTAGGGGTAATATACCTATAGTTACTACAGCAATAGTTCAATCACATATTCTAGTAGTGAATCAACCCAAAAACTTTGGTAAATTTTTTCCTATTAATATGTAGAACCTTTCATATAAATGGTTGGTCAATATTCTCAACAACTGATTATCATTATATCAATATATCAATAATTCTATGAAATAACATGGATTCATTAAAAATTGATGTATTTATGTATCTATTGGCCTTTCCAATGAAATTATTGATCATATTTATTGGAAATTTATAGGATTAAATGGCATGCTCAAAATTGATATCGAAAAGTCTTATGATCATATGGAGTGTTCTTTTATTATTATAGTGAAAAATGGTGTTCCTTATAGTGGGTATGTAATATGTTTTTATGGTTTTTCCTTCACCATGGGTCACTATTTTTCTTATGGGGGGAATATCTAGATTTTTCAAATCATAGAGGGGTTTGAAAAAAGGGGGTCATATTTCTTCAAGGATTTTAATCTAAGACTAGGATGTCCCCAGCATGAATATTATTAAACACTTTCACGATGGGTTTATTTACCATTACAAAGGGATGTATTATTTTTTTTGGTATTCCTAAATTATCATTGTAGATAAAAGTGTATTTTCTATAAATGGTTTCCCCAATTCCATTCAGAAAATAAAATTCCTTTTGACTAAATACTATAAAAAATAGCTTATGTATCAAGTGAAACAAAAACAATATTTTTATTTCCAAATTTTTTTTATGGGAGGTATTTTTTGATCAAATATATGGATGGATTTCATAGTCAAAAAATTCACTTTGATTATTTATGTCCCCCATATCCTATGGGAAAGTGATAATTTATCACTATGAAAATATTTTTAAAAATATCATGGGTAGGATCTTAAACTTGAAAAGTCATGTTCTATCTTCCAGAAAAAGAATTTAATTAGTTAATAGTATTCTCTATTCTATACTAATGAACATTTAATATGTGTGTTGACCTCCCAAATTATTTCTTAAGAACATCAAAATTCTCTTAAACAATTTCATAAGGGAATATCATTAGGAAGGTTGTCAGCACTGGGCTAGTTGGTTGATATTTTAAAAAACCATTCAAAAAAGGTGGATTCAATCTTAGGGGAATTTAAGAAAGCATGTTTATTTTATAGGAAAACATGTACGAGAGGCTATCTTGGGAAACTCCCACAGGCACACTTTTATTAATATGAAATATTGTTCCTTCCCCCTTGAATGGAAAAATATACCATATGGATCTCATCTTTGGTATATTTTGTAGGGGATCATGAAATAAATTCTAGATTAGTACTAGTGGATCATTGGTAGGTGAAATATCACATTATAGAAATAGAGTTAGTGTAGAACTCACCTATATTTTCCTTGGTTCCATGTTTTGGATATTAGATTCAAACAAGATTCAATGCATCCTCAATTAATTTAAGATATACTCAATGTGGACCTAATGTAAGTCTTTGATAACATTCAAATTACTAAGGATATATATAAATGTTTCATTTATTATACCCTTTCAAGAAGGTTGACTTGTTTAGGGTTTTTTATATATGAATCATTATCCTTAAAATAAGGATATGATGTATAATAGAACATAATTTAATTTTATTTCCCCTATATTAAACATTATCATATTTAGGATCCAAAAGTAAGTTATTACCACAGCTTATAATATTCAAATAATTGGAATCCATATATCTTCAATATGTAAATGATATAGAAATTTGAAATTTGTACAAGTGACTTATCTATTCATCAAGAGTGAATGGGTGGTATACCTAGGCAATAATGTTTTGGGTCATCTAGGATTAATTGGTAGTTCCAAGTCAGTAGAAAATTCTCTCATTGTGATATGGTACAACTAGTTGGGCTCCCATGTTCAGTAAAGGAGTTGGTACTTTTCAATCACATCAACATGTTGGGTCCTTGGGACTCCCATAATGAATTATACTAAAAGTGATTATTCCAAATTTTTCAGTACATTAGTATATAAATAATGGATATATTTCACTACCTTATTCATAATTTACAGGATGTTATCATTATTCCAGCTTTATAGGTCTATCTCAGGTTTATTGGCCTCTCTTTTGGTGAGTCTCCTCGTGAGAGAATGGATCTGGGTACCTAGGTGAAGTCAAAGTCCACCAATAAGGATTTTAAATAAAACATAGATGGATATTATTAGTAAGATACTATTCAAGGTTATGGTATTGTTCATGACTTTAGTGGTTCATTCATCCCTTTTTACATAGTAATCTTGAGGGAGGGTCACTAAGTTGTGGTCATGGAATTCGCAATGCTCTATTTGCTTAATCACTATATGTGTTATAATTAATCCTTTATAGAGGTTTAATTAGATGCCTTAATTATAGTAAATTCATTATATTGAATCACTAAATTCTTATGGAACATAATATACTTCATTAGAACCTATATCACAACTCTTCAAGTGGATGTGAATATTTTTTACACTTGGTGTGAGGGTAAAATGGCAGTGGATCTTCTTTTATATAAAGGAAACAATGGTGATAGGCTTATGGTGTATTATATTTTCGATTCTCTACTAGTTTATTGTGATAATATTGTATGATTTTATTATCTTTCTCTTCATAATTACTATCCCCCATTATATATTTTCTTTGGATTTTTTTTCGTTCTTGTCTTTTACTGTTAATTAAAATTTTCAATTGCCGATCAGAATATAATGTTCACTTTTGACGTATATAGTAAGAATTTTTTTTCCTACCATCATGACCATTATTTTATTGTAATCTTCACTTATAATTTTCCATTCATATTTTCAAATAAAATACAATTTTCAACCTTCTAGAACATTATAGTTTTAAATAAACTAAAAGAAAATGATATTTTTTCTCATGTTTTCAAGGGAATTATTTAATGGTCATTTAAATATATTTTTCATCTATGAAAAAATCCTTGAATGGTTTTTAAACTTCACTAGGTATATGATCTTATTATGTAATACATTTGTCTAGATGACTTATGATGATGATGATCATATGAAGGTTTCATGAAACCTATTTCATTCCCTATTTTAATTAATCTGTTATGAGATAATTAATGCTCTTATGATTCCATCCAATTAATTTCTCCTAATGGATTATGATTATTTTGTTATTAGTTGTTCAAAAAACTTATTTATTTTCCATGGGTTATTCTATGATGATATATTTAATTTTTTATGATCTTGAGGAACACATATATATGGTTTTCATTATGTGATGGGTGGGGATAGAATTATATAATCCCATAATGAATTGGGAAAATAATAATATCTCATTAAATAATAAGTATAGAAATTGTGACTGAACAGAGATTATTAAGGAAATCTTTCCACTATGATTGTCTTTGGATTGAACCATAATAAAGTAAATCATGTAATAGAGAGTGAACTCAACCCCCTATAACAGCCTTGGTATCTATCCATCACTAAGTATATAATTTTCTATACTTATGTGTGTGCCACAAAATAATATTGTATTCTTATAATATTGATGATGATTAATTATTGATGTTTTCTGACTCCTATAAATTATGCATTATTTTATAACGCATACTTCTTCCATGATTCATGGTTAATGATATTTGATTGATTTTTTATGAGTTTGGTAAGTTGTGATCATGTTATTATACCTTTATAATTATCTTAAACACACTTATAATTATTTATTAAAATATATTATGTTTACCCTTAATGTTCATCTGTTCTCACCATTTATTATGATTTATTTCTCTAGATGATGAATAAATTTATTAAGTAGGATATGTATATGAATTTTACTATGTGAGAATAAATTTGTGGAAGATATTTTATATCTTTATATAAATAAGATGATTATGTATCTAATATCTAAATACATTAAAAATTTATGATTCTAGTTCATGTATTATTATGAGATGTATTGTATATTCTTATAAAATGATGAAATATGTATGTATGAAATGTTTGGTTCAATTTAGTTGGAATTCCACCCATGGATTCATTATTCCATATTCTTTCACTCCCATATCTCTCATTATATAAGGTTATTCCTTCCATTGAAACTAAGGTAAATCATCTTGTATCATCTCTCTCTTCCCTATTCTTCTTTATCCTTATCTCTCTTTCATCATGAATTTTCCTATAAACTACCTCTAATATCTTTATAAGATTATACTTATCATAATCATTATCATATCACAAAGTAAATGAATTGTATCCTAGTCTAGATTTAACCATTATATAATAAAATTGACTGTAATAAATTTTATTCATGTTCTTAGAATCTTGACTCCACTTGTCCCATTATTATTCATTTATGACACCTCAGAACATAATATCATTATTTATAGTGAATATTTTAATTTCATCAAAAATATTATTTTTAATAGAAACTCATTTATCTTCAAACTTATATATTTTCAGCCTTATAAATTATATAAATTCAGTTAAATAATTATTGATCATATTATACTCTTTAATTTTTTTTAATATCATTAAGAAATTTATCTTCATTACTATCTTTGAATGATTCTAGTTCTTATTCTAGAGCATTCAACTCTTCCTACATTCCAAGTAACATTTTTTTAAACTTCATATTGACATCCTTATCTATTTTAGCCTTAGTACTCTTATTTATATTTAAAATATATAATAGTGTCATAGTTCTGTAATATTTGACAAAATTCATTTATAATATATTGTTTATCCATAGTTTCAATACGAGTACCCTTTTCATAATTATCAATTGTTTTAAATCATATATGTTTAACTTGTTATAACACTTATCATTCACCATTAATATAGTGTTAATTCGTTTAACATTTGTTGAAAATATATTAAATATTCGTATATAATGTTTATTTGTATTTATCTTTAGACATTATTCATAAATTTAGTAGTATTTGAATTTGGTAGAAATTTTTTTAAGAAATATTCTTAATTCTAGGAAGCAATCTCATGAACACCTGATCTCCAACCATGAACTCTAATAGTCATAAAAAATGATGTTCTAAGTATTTTTGATTAATTTGATCTATTATATTATCTTTTTAATACTTTGAACTTTATTAGAGTTTTATTTCCAAAGAACATGTAATAAGAGAGACCAACCTCTCATTTTTTACTTAAGACAACAGTGATCAACATGACCTAACATATAGTTCTAGGAAATGATCTATATAAATTAATTATTAATAGAAGTTATTATATGATAATTCTATAAAATAGTATGATCATCCTATGATATACTGAAATTTAAAATGAAATATTAGGTAATATACCCTATGATTTATATTTCATATTACATTTTTCCATCCATAAAAGGAAAATTATCCACATGGATGTCAAACAAAGTACCCATGAAAATTCATAATACACTTCAAAAATCATAATGTGAATTAATGATATTGATATAAAAAAATATATGAGGTTACTCTATAATCCTTGATCACTTTATTTATAAAAATTTTCAAAAGGAACTCTAGTTTGAATATCTATTTAATGGGTATGAATTGTGATAAGTTCATGAATCCACCAACCATAAAAAATATCATGATGAAACGATTATCAAGGTAGCTAAATAATAAATTACATTATGATACTCTACCACTTATTTGTTGGAACATGTAAAATTTTTAATAAACAGACATGATTTTGATTCTACACCATTAGATGTTAACATGTTAAAAATCAAGAAATAAATCATTTAATGTTCTTATGAATCTAGGGGAACCAAAACCAACATGTGAAGTCATGGTAAATCATTATTTCACTATATTAGACAACCAGAATAAAGTGATGAGAATAATTTATCACTTTTTGATATAATCCTAAAGCAAATTCTATTACCCATTTAAAATGAAGGAAGGTGTCAATTATTTGAGTCCACCCATTGAATATATTCAAACTATATATGGTTTCCTATAATATTTGACAATCAAAATCATATATGATTCCTTTTCTTCTTATAAATTTCTTTTAAAGTGACATCAATCTCGTGTAATACCATTAGGTATCTAGATTTTTAAGATTCCTAATACAAATAATCCACCATACTCATTATCTTACATTCTTGATTTATTTCATTCACCACTTGAGTTTTATACTTCCAACTCATGTTATTTATTACTACATTTCCATTACATGTGATGTATGGTAACTCAAAATCAAAATTCCTAAGGTTCCTCACCCATCCACATTATATAAAATTAAAATCTCACCGATACAAGACATACATAAAACAATTTGAATCAAAACACACCAAAAACCTCTCAAACAATAGGAAATATTTTGAGTTACTTATTTCATGATCAACCAGAACTAATGCTACCTCATGGATATGATAATTCCATCATGTGATATTATTTTATATTGATAAATATATGGCCATATTTTCCATATAAATAAATACACATCTCAAACTAGATCTAAATTCATTATAGTATATTAAATACACTTTACTAGACTTAAGAAATATCTGCACTGGGGTCAACGTCATTATTCACATTATTTTATGAGAATTTCACTTATTATTTTTTCTCATGTGAAATTCACACCATAATTAATCAATGATGTCATAGAATAATAAAAATTTAAAAATACATGAATATATATTTTTATTATCCAAAAAAATCATGAAATCTTTATATCCCATAAAAATTTTTAAGTCACTCTGTAGAGTTATTTTTTTTAACATTCTGGGGTTCATTAAAATACCTTTCTTGAAGATAATATTTCATAAAAAATATTATTTTTTCAATATGGTAATATAATTTTATCATCCTTTAACAAAATATTTTATAGTATAATTTCATTATAATTAACAATATATTTTTTTTATTCTTCATATATGACATTGAGTAAGGTAAAATTTCAATGAAAAATAGAACAAAAAATGAGTGATTGTATTTGTAGAAGATACAACACAATAAAATTATAGAAATTATAGATGAATTGATAACTTTAAATGGTATTAACAAGAACTTTTAATGCCAATACATACTTATAAGATATGTTTGGGATATCTTTATCCATTTTGTTGATCCTGTGATCCATGAAATCCAGAAAATAACAAGGAACTCTATTTCCCATATCACCATTCTAAATACACCTTATATTTAAGAAATATTATATATATATTTTATTAAAAAAATAACTTCTTATATTAAATTTGTAACTACATGATACTGTCAAGTATCTTGGAAATTATATATGTTTCCACATTAGGTGAAAAAATGGGAAAAACATTATTTAACAAATGGTCCTCTAATTCAATATTTTAATCTCGCAAATATATATATTATATATGGTAATAAGGAAATTATATCATATTTAAAATGGGCAACAAGTTGATAGAAAAATAATTGTATCTCTTTTGTTGAAATATCCAAAATTATTCCACAAATACATTAAGGTACTGATTGACTCCTCTTAAAAATTGGGAATTACCATTTATTTTTATATAAATGATGACCATCATAGATAATTAAAAGGATAAAAAATATGTTCTTATAAATCATGTAATTAAAAAAAGTGTCCAAATATTATTCTCCTAGAAAATAAAAATTATCTCGCCTTTAAATTTCTGATGGAAACTTTGATTCACAATCACATCATGAAAATTATCTTGCCATTGAATTTCTGATAGAAATTTTATCCACCCTGACACAATTATAACCATGGATGATATCAATCAATGGTTATATAAAATCATAAGATAAATATAAGGGTATGAGATTGTTAACATAACATAAAATGTTTATTATAATTTTATTATGGATAATAAACATGAGAAATAGAATAAAACATTAACATTTACAAATACATTAAGCATAATATTTAAAAATAAGCATAAATATATCTTGGACAATAAGTTCATGTCATGTAAGTATGGAACTATCATATTAATAGAAGTTTTTTCATATTTCATGGTAAAAAAATGAGACTACCAAATCATAATAGATTAGGAATCAAACCCATTTTCACATTTCATAATAGACAATACTTCATTACTTATTTCCTATAGTGTATCAAGAACATTGGATTATTTCATATAGAGTATCGAACACATCTTCATGTTTCCCATTATTATCTCATGATTTATAAAATATTACCCAATAAATTGGAGGGAGATATAGGTCCATCCCATCATATAATCCATACATATTTGTGCCAAAATATCATAAAACATTCATAATATCATAACTATGGAATTGGAAAATGGATTTCATAAACATTTCTTTATATCATAACCCGAGGAAAATAAATGGATTTCATAAAAATTATATCAAGTCATCATATCATAAACCATGGGAAATAAACATGTTTCAGAAATGTATTTTTATCCTAAGTATAAATAAAAAACATCCAAAAAAATAGTAACGATGGTTCCATTTAATCATATACCTAATAAAATATATGAAAGATAAAAAAATCATTTAGGAATACAAATTCCATAGAACATCATTAAATAATTCTTGATAAAATATCCTTTTCCTTTGGTATCAATTTTTTAAAATATAATTTTTTTTCAAACTATTGAGGAAAAATATTTTCTGGAAAATAAACATGAAAACATATAAAGTATTATTTAAATAATTGAGTTTCCATGACTATGGAAATTATTTTTATGTAATACATGTTAAAAAAATATTCCCTTCACATTTCCAATCAACATTCAAAATGAATTTATTCCAAAATTGAAAAAAAATCACCTATTTTTTTATAAAATTTTTAAAAAATATGGAATTTTTATACAAATCATTTTATAGAGGTAAAAATTTCATTGAAACATTTTTATAAAATATATACTTTTAAGAAAATGGACTTTTGACCAATGAGATAAATAAGTTTTGTTTTTCAGTAAAACATTATTTTCAAATATTTTGTAAATAAAGACATGAAAATAAAATGAAAAATTAATTTTAATGAAATAACCAGAAGATAATAAAATTAATTTTTTTATTTATATATATATCATAATATTTCATCATTGGATAGTTAATCAAAAATAATCCTGATATACAATAACAATGTAATATAAATCCTTTTACCACAACGGTATCTTTTGAATAATAAGAAACTTGAAATAACTAACATTAGATAGATATTTATATCCCATAATTTCATTATAAGAATCAAAAAAAAATTCATTGGTAGTATATACACAACACAAAAGAAACATGTGTTGTGTAAGGCATGTGTCCCACAGAAATAAATGTGAGACCAAAATCTATTACATGCTTTCGTATATTTTGAATCGTTAACCCCATAAATGAATAGCATAAAATGAATGTTTAAATGTCATTATAATAGTTAATCTCATAATCTTAAATGTTAAAAGGTCTATATATACACCTCGTAAAAGATGATAGGTGTATAACATAACATATATCCCAAAAAAGAAAAATTTGAGACGAAAATATCTTACCTTAATCTCGACTTCCTTTGTACATATTAGAACATTATATATGATAAATATTAAATAATTATACATATATTGCATAACAATTCCCATATATATCATTACATATATCATTAACCCAAAACCTGTTATCTCTCTTTCATTAACAATTATTTAATAAAATTACTATTTTAAAGGAAAACTACTTCATTTTTCATGAATATTCTGGTTTGGTGGTTTTTTTAAATTTTATTTTATTACAGGTACATCATATATAAAATTATAACAATTACATAAATATATATATATAAATTAATTACACTTTTCTTGGATAAGGTAGGTGTACGTATGCGTGAATATTGATTCCAAGTTCTCAAAAGATAGAATGAATAAAAGGAAAATTATAATACAAATTTTAAAAAAAATAATTATTTAATATATATAATAAATATTTAATAAAATTATTCTTAATAACTTTCATGTAATGTGTATATGAAAAACAAAACACATCGGTTCGCAAGACGGAAGTTCACTGTACACACAAGCGACTTTATCGTATTCCTTCAAAATGGAAAGTAAGATGGTATATGTGATATTATAATTAGATGATAATATTTTTTTTAAATATCATAACAATATTTTAAATCCATAATTATATAGGGTCCTGATTGAAAATGATAAAAAAAAATTAATTTGTTCATGATGTAATGGCCCGGACCTCTCCGGCACATTCCTTTGTCAAAAAGAGGGTTTTGAAGTGTTCTGGAGGGTAAAATGGACTTTTCCCACACTTTCCAGAATTTTGAAACTACACGCCATGTAGTTTGAGTACACGCCATGTACCCCATTTCCAGGTATACCCCGTGTTGCAAGCGGTGTCCTTGCTCTGTGAAATAATGGGTTCACGCCGTGTGTCCAATTCTACACGCCGTGTAGTCCTTCCCCACGTACGTGTTACCAGTCGACGGCCGTGTACCATGTTGGAGTCGTGTACTTTCCGTGTGCAATAAATGAGTACACATCGTGTGTCTAAACAACACATCGTGTAGTCCCTCTCTGCGTATGCATTACCCTCAAACCATGTGTTGACCAGTCAATGGCTGCGGAGCCGTGTTGGAATCCGCGTAGAGACCGTGTGAAATAACCGAGTTCACGCCCTGTACCATAAATTACATGCCGTGTACTTTTTATTTTCTCATATATAAATGGAGGGGTCCCCTCCTCCTTTCAATTCACTCCTCTCCTCCCCTTTCCTCGAAGCAGATCTCTCCCAAGAGACTCGAAGGCTCCTTTTCTTCCATAACTTCTCCGTCCGAGCTCTGATTTTTGATCCGTCAGCGGCCACAGGATCGTAAAGATGAGGCGGAACATCCAAGCATGGATCCGTTGTCTTTACTTCGGCCTTTATTTTCCGACTTCCACCCAAGGAGGTTTTGTTGGGACCCGTCAGAAGTGACGGACGCCGACGGACGTCTTCTAAAGTTGATCCGGGGGAGCACTGTGATCAGAACCTGTTGAGGTAGGGATATTACCTTCATCTCTCTAGTTTTTGCATCATGCGGGGTGGGTTTTCTCTTGTTTATGTGAAACACTTTTGAACCGGTTTAATAATGATAATAACTGGATTATATAATGGGGTTGGGAAGTTGTGATTACTGTTACTTTTTATCCTATGATATTATGTTGTGAATTGAATGATCTTCTACCTACTGAAAATCACGGTCGTTGGGGGCCTTTGCTTACACAATTAAATTTTTCCCTCTCCCTCTGGATTTTCTTATGGATAGAAACTTTGTGGAATGTGTAAATTGGTTAATCACGTAAGGTTGGCTGTTTAAAATCTGGAACCCTTGTGTGATCACCCCGGTTAAACAAAATGGAATAATAAACATGTGGGTATTGTCTTGGATACGTGGCATGTAATGGGGGTGTTTTGTGGGTTGTTGTGGATAGGGTGAGTAGCGGGGCTGCGGTTGACTTGTTGTGGGTTGGTGTGAATGTTGTGTTGGTAATGAGCAGCGGGACTGCGATAAATGGTATTAAAGGGATAATGATGTTCAGTGCAGTTGTGGTTATCGTGGTTGGCAGTGGGGCTACGGGGATGAGTTGTGTAACAACCCGAGATTTTATGAAAAATATTCTTTTTAATTTTATTAATGTCTTGTGTTCTACGCTACACCAAAAGGAGCTTGCACAACATGCATCTTTGACTTTCCTTGCATTACACGCAATCGCAACCTTCCTCGATAGCGTGTGTAGTACGCAATACCGAGTTTCACTAAACAACGATATGCTATTAAAATATTATTAAAACTAGCCGTTATGAATAGTAATAACCACTTTTTGAAATTTTATAAATCTTATTTTTCAAAATGGACTTCATTATTGGATCCGGAATATCGAAATTAGCCTAGGGTGAAATTTTGGTATTTTTCTGAAAACTTTCAATTTTTGATGAATAGTGAAACCACTAAGTGGTAGGTTAAAAACTGAATTTTGCATAAAACTTAATTTTACCGCTTCTGTGAATGGAATTTTGAAAATCCGAGAGACACGGTTAATATCAAGGACTAAAATGTGGTTCAATGAGATGAAAATAATTTTTTGGTGAATAGTAACTTTTTATTTTTTTTGCCGCGGTTAATAGTAAATAGGGTAACTAAGGGTAAATATGATATTAATATTACCCTAACACATGTCCTAATTCTATTGGACAAGTGTAATTCGACCAAAAACGAACTTAGGAATAAAATATGACCATTTAGGCCCACTTGGATTAGATTAGGACATTTATTATTAATTTCTTTAAAGAAGGGTTAAAATAGTTAAAATCAAAGTTTAATAAGTAAATCATTTTTAATATGGGGTTATACATAAGATAAATTCGATTGTAAATATTCATTATAAAGATAAAATGATTTCCTACATGATGGTATTTTATTTTTAATTTTTAGACATCAAATAGTTTAATTTATTTATGACACAAAGATGATGCAGTAATTATCTTATTAAAGAAACATTGACATAATTGATGTTATAAACACCAAAATAAATGTAATTTGAGACTTTTTATGAATTCCACTAATTTTCTAGGTTACTATGATATATTATTGTTGATTTAATCAACTTGGTTCGAAAATATAATTCTGTTATGACTTTCACAAAAATCATATATCAAATAGTGTCAAAATTGACACAAAATTGTTTTTAAATCAAATATTATATTATTAATTGTTATTTTATTCCTAAAAATCTAAGGTTCGGCCAAATGACTTAGATAAGGATATATATATTAATAATAAACAATTTTGGGTTCGTTTGTCATGTTATAGTAAGTTTATTAACCATACAGTGAAAGAAAACAAAAAGACACGGTAAAAGTTAAATTAATTAACTTAGAGTTAAATCTAATTGATAAGGTTAAAATAATACCCTAAACTTGTCTAAATCCTATTGGTTGATAGGATTTCGACCCATCCCCACTTTAGCTTCGAAATAAGACCCTTTGGAACCATTATAAACCGATTTTGACTTTAATATAAAATAATATTTTGAGGTATTCCTAAGATGCCCCTCTCCTCCCTTATAAAAAGACACCTCCTCCCCCTCCTCCTCACACCAATTTGAGCACTCAAGCTCGGCCAACCCCTGCCAAAATCTCTTCTCCACTTCCCTAGCAACATCCTAGAGGTTCTGGTCTTCCTCAAAGACCGATTTTAGTTCCCTAAGAGGAGGTCTCAAAGAGGCGCTTCAAAGAAGAGGTAATTACCGTTACCAATTCTTTCATCTTTATTTCTTCTTCCACTTCTTTGTTTCATTATGAAGTAATAAAATCAGTATCACTCATATACTTATATGTTATTATAAGTATGAAACAACCCTATTTCACCATCTATCCATCCTACGGAAAAAGAAATCACCGCGCGTGCGTACGTACGGAATACCGTCTCCACGCCGTGGTGTAATCTATTTTTCACCACCACCTTACATGGATGGATATAATGGTGTAAAGAATAAATATACATAGTTATTACAACATCATATTGATTATGATATATTGTATAATCCACTCCACTCCAATTCAATATTTATGGAAATGATATCATCGCTCGTGCGTACGTACGGACTACCGTCTCCACGACGCGATGAGATTCATTCTTAATGATTAACCATTCATGAATGATTATAAAGTATATATAATAAGTACTAATTAAATATATGACATAATAATGATACTGGATTTATTTATATATATATATATGTATTTCATCTACTTACTTCCATTCAAGACAATAAGGAAAGAAAAACAGCGTTCATGCGTACGTACGGACTACCGTCTCCATGAACGGTGTTTTTCATTTTATTTATCTATCTAATATATATATATATATACTGAATATATATGATATATATATCATATTTTATATTCTGGAAGTAAGTAAATCCTGATATAAGTAATAATGATGTCAAGAACAACAAGTCAAAACACCTACGATAAATGAAACGATTTTACCCAAAACGCTTTTTTAACATGGAATTTACAAAAGAACGGGTAATATAATGTCATAAGTGAACCATATATGATATCATAACAATTAATATGATTCTGTAATAAGTCAATGACATTATTTAAATCATTATACAGGAGGTTCGGACACATACGAAGCAAATTGGACCTAAGGTAAGAGAAATATCACAATCTCATTTTTATTCGAGATTGTTTATTCGTAAGTATTTACTGGGGTGTATTTTATCATCCACGTCCATGTTTCATCAATATGTAATATTACTTCCATCCACCTACAATTGTTTAAATCCATTTTTACCCTTCGGAGAGTTTTTAGTAATATCTATGAAAGGAATCTTTTGTCGTACGAGGTACTTTTTGACTTTTCCGACAAAAGTACGAAGAATGTTTTTTTAACTTATACGGCATGAATGGATTTTTAAAAAATTATTTCCAAGAAGCTTCCTTTACAAGTTTTCAAGTTTATTTTTAATCAACTTCTTTTATTTTAAAGTTGTATGACATGTTATGAAAGGAAAAATGTTTTTGAAGAAGAAAGGATATTTTCCTCAAGAATGGAGTTCAAGTGTTTTATCAAAATTATTTTCCATCTAAGATAATAAAGGGTTCTGTTTTTATCCCTATTATTACATTGATTTGATCATGTTGTGATGGAATTATGTTTATGAATTCCTTTATCTTATATGAATTGATTTATGATGTCATGTTGTTTCAAGAATCCCATTTTTGTTACATGTGTTATGTGATGATGTATGATTTATGATTTTGTGGCAAACATAAGAAAGGATTCATTATAAGATGGGTGGGACCTATATCTCCCTCCAATGCATTGGGTAAAGATTTTATATCTCATGAGATAGACAGGGCTGGAACGGTAGGTTATACCGGTTCAGTGAAACAGGACTGAAACGAGGGTTACTCGATTCAGAAGGGGACTTTGTCCACTAAGATAGTCTTGGCAATGAGTCTTGACTAACAAGAAATGATTCTCTATGATTATGTGTGAATGCCACAAAGTTTCATGTTTTAAGTTATGATTATTGTGATTACATTTCACTGCCATGATTTATCCCATGTTATGAAATTTTGATCTCTTTTGCAGGTTAAGATTTCCAAAAGTTATGTGCTTGTGTATATGATGTGATTGATATTTATTTTGTTTACCCTTACTGAGCATTTGAGCTCACCCTTTTATGTTTTCTTTTCCCCAGGATATAAAGAAAGGTTTTAGGTTAAAAAAAAGGGAAGATCTTTATGGGAGATATTGGAGATCTTTCACCACGATTAGAAGATTACGTTCCGAGTTTCCAAAGACACTAAACTATTACGATCCTTGTGTGTGTGTTTTTGTTATGTACTAAGTATTCCGCAAAAGTAATGTAATGTCAATGTAAGTCAAGCTTCGGGTCTCTACAGTTGGTATCAGAGGAAAGGTTTAGTCAACCTTTGGAAACTAGGATGCGAGAACTTTAGTGAGATCCCTAGATATATTTATAAGGTATGTCTAGGGATGTCCTTAAGGATAAGTATATGTATAGGATACAGTCCTAGAACTATGGTAACGATCATAGAATTTAACCTAAGATGATAGATATTGAGGAATCTCCACCTTTATTATGTTGTTTTCCCAAGCATGATTTTTGCCTCTCACACTATTCTTTTTGGGTTTTAGACGATGGCTGGAACCCGAAGGAACCGTGTTGATCAATGCAATGGACAATTAAATGATTGTCCTCCTGAACAAACAAATGTTATGGGAGATGGAGTGCAAAATCTTATTGCTATACTTACACAAGCTATGAATCATTCTGGACTTCCAAATGAGCAGAGAAGGGAACAATATTCTATTGAGTCCTTCATGAGGCAGCGTCCGCCTTCTTTCAGTGGGTCTACTGATCCATTAGTTGCTGAACAATGGATTAGTACTACTGAAAAGATATTTTCAGTTCTTCAATGTTCTGAACATGATAAAGTCATCTTAGCAGTATATCGTTTGGAAGGTGAAGCTGATCAATGTTGGAATCTTATCAAGAATACGAGGCCAAGAGATGAAATTGAGTCCATGGAATGGGACGAGTTCAAGAACATATTTTTCAATAAGTACTTCCCTCGTATTCTTCGAACAAAGATGGAGAAGGAGTTTCTTGAACTAAAGCAAAAGGATGATGAATCTGTTGGTATATACGAAGCGAATTTTACAAGACTTGCAAGGTATGCATCTGACATTATCATCCAACCTGAAAGTAAAGTTGATCGATTTTTCAGTGGCTTAAAACCAAGTCTTCGAAGGTCATTAGCTATAAGAGACTTCAGTAGCTATGAAGAAATTGTGCGTTGTGCTATCAAGGTAGAAATGGAAGTTGGTGTTACATATCCATCTCATGGTTTTGAAAAGAAATGAAAGATGGAGTTCAAGGAGAAATCTCAAAATAATGGTGAAAAGAATATGAATGTTCCCTTATGCACAAAGTGTGGAAAGAAGCATGGTGGAGATTGTCTTAAAGGGACTAGAAAATGTTTTAAGTGTGGAAAAGAAGGTCATCGAGTAGCTGAGTGTCGAAGTAATGGAAAAAGGGTTTCTAATGATGTGAACAAAGCAAACACTGCAGAGAACACACCACCAACACTTCAATGTTTCAAGTGCAAGGAGATGGGACATTATGCCAATAAATGACCTAATCCAAGGGTTAGTGATGATCGACATGAGCAACCGCTTAAGGCAAAGGACAAAGGGAAGTCACATGCGATCACTATTGGCGATGTTGAAAATGATAACGATGTGGTGGAATGATTAAGCGTTTATGTAATGGGATTCCAAAATAATGTTGTATCATGGATTATTGGAATATTTATGTATTGGTCTAATGTGGTATTCAAAGTGATTGAGATATTACGCGCATAATGAAGGGAAAACGAGAAAACGAAATGTTTAACAGTATTCATGAGCTCATGATTGATATAAGGACTAAGTGATATCATGGTTTGAGTATATAGAATTTTGAGGATTTTGGTATGTGGAAAGTGTTAACTTTTAACTGCATTCATGTTTTCACTAAGGTATTCAAGAGAATACACGATTAAGGACTTTGAATGTATGGAATGTGACCAACAAAACATATCTTATGATATATGGGGATCGACGATGGTGTTAAATCTCTGGTAATCGTTTTCACTATATTATGAGAATCGACTGTAGTATTATGGATAAGACTAAAGATTGGAATGGATTATTTTGGACATAAGTTAGTATTGTTTGTTTTTCGATATTATTGATGGGATGTTATAGTATTATAGTTTTAGAAAAAGGACAACCTGCAGGACGGGCGACAGCCCATCGCTTCGGACAAGGCTGTAGGAATCGAACCCACAACCGAAGTGCGACTGGCCTTTATCGCCTACCACTGGCCTACAGGAAGTCCCTGTTTAGTAGAAACTAGTTTTATTATATTAATCAGTATGATATATGAAGTATAAGTAAATTTTAGGAACCATATGAGATTAATCTCACTATAGATCGACTTATGTATATAATTTTTTCTAACCCTTTTGTTTGAGACAGATGGAATGACCCGTCATTCTATCACATGATCTGCTAACACTTCACGAATAACAAATTCAAATTCATTTATTTAAGAGATGAAGTGGAAATTTTTAAAGGAACGAACAATAGTGAGATTGTTCCAAAATAAGGTAAGTATTTATTCTAATTAAAATTCTTTAACTTTAGGGAAATGATCTTGAAAACCAAAAATGTTGTCCTAGTGCTCTTATATCTGATTAATCAGATGGTACCTTAAATCGTCACAAATTTATGGCTTTGTGATTACTAGATTTTGAATAGCCATGTTCTCTACCACTCTCCATCAGAACATGATGGTTAGATTTCTCTTCCATATCCATATTTTCACCTATGTGGAAACCCAGTGATTAGTTTATTGGGGTAATCGTTACATTTCATACTTTAGTTTTTAAATCCAAGTTTTGGTATTCCTTTTTACGATGTGGGTTTCTATTAACGAAACTTTCGAATAGTAAACCATTTATAATCCCGACGAATTTCGAGGGCGAAATTCATTTTAAGGGGGGTAGAATGTAACAACCTGAGATTTTATGAAAAATATTCTTTTTAATTTTATTAATGTCTTGTGTTCTACACTACACCAAAAGGAGCTTGCACAACACGCATCTTTGACTTTCCTTGCATTACACGCAATCGCAACCTTCCTCGATAGCGTGTGTAGTACGCAATACCGAGTTTCACTAAACAACGATATGCTATTAAAATATTATTAAAACTAGCCGTTATGAATAGTAATAACCACTTTTTGAAATTTTATAAATCTTATTTTTCAAAATGGACTTCATTATTGGATCCGGAATATCGAAATTAGCCTAGGGTTAAATTTTGGTATTTTTCTGAAAACTTTCAATTTTTGATGAATAGTGAAACCACTAAGTGGTAGGTTAAAAACTGATTTTTGCATAAAACTTAATTTTACAGCTTCTGTGAATGGAATTTCGAAAATCCGAGAGACACGGTTAATATCAACGACTAGAATGTGGTTCAATGAGATGAAAATAATTTTTTGGTGAATAGTAACTTTTTATTTTTTTTACCGCGGTTAATAGTAAATAGGGTAACTAAGGGTAAATATGATATTAATATTACCCTAACACATGTCCTAATTCTATTGGACAAGTGTAATTCGACCAAAAACAAACTTAGGAATAAAATATGACCATTTAGGCCCACTTGGATTAGATTAGGACATTTATTATTAATTTATTTAAAGAAGGGTTAAAATAGTTAAAATCAAAGTTTAATAAGTAAATCATTTTTAATATGGGGTTATACATAAGATAAATTCGATTGTAAATATTCATTAGAAAGATAAAAAGATTTCCTACATGATGGTATTTTATTTTTAATTTTTAGACATCAAATAGTTTAATTTATTTATGACACAAAGATGATGCAGTAATTATCTTATTAAAGAAAAATTGACATAATTGATGTTATAAACACCAAAATAAATGTAATTTGAGACTTTTTATGAATTCCACTAATTTTATAGATTACTATGATATATTAGTGTTGATTTAATCAACTTGGTTCGAACATATAATTCTGTTATGACTTTCACAAAAATCATATATCAAATAGTGTCAAAATTGACACAAAATAGTTTTTAAATCAAATATTATATTATTAATTGTTATTTTATTCCTAAAAATCTAAGGTTCGGCCAAATGACTTAGATAAGGATATATATATTAATAATAAACAATATGGGGTTCGTTTGGCATGTTATAGTAAGTTTATTAACCATACAGTGAAAGAAAACAAAAAGACACGGTAAAAGTTAAATTAATTAACTTAGAGTTAAATCTAATTGATAAGGTTAAAATAATACCCTAAACTTGTCTAAATCCTATTGGTTGATAGGATTTCGACCCATACCCACTTTAGCTTCAAAATAAGACCCTTTGGAACCATTATAAACCGATTTTGACTTTAATATAAAATAATATTTTGAGGTATTCCTAAGATGCCCCTCTCCTCCCTTATAAAAGGACACCTCCTCCCCCTCCTCCTCACACCAATTTGAGCACTCAAGCTCGGCTAACCCCTGCCAAAATCTCTTCTCCACTTCCCTAGAAACATCCTAGAGGTTCTGGTCTTCCTCAAAGACCAATTTTAGTGCCCTAAGAGGAGGTCTCAAAGAGGCGCTTCAAAGAAGAGGTAATTACCGTTACCAATTCTTTCATCTTTATTTCTTCTTCCACTTCTTTGTTTCATTATGAAGTAATAAAATCAGTATCACTCATATACTGATATGTTATTATAAGTATGAAACAACCCTATTTCACCATCTATCCATCCTACGGAAAAAGAAATCACCGCGCGTGCGTACGTACGGAATACCGTCTCCACGCCGTGGTGTAATCTATTTTCCACCACCACCTTACATGGATGGATATAATGGTGTAAAGAATAAATATACATAGTTATTACAACATC
Organism: Viscum album; assembly: GCA_963277665.1. Lineage (NCBI taxonomy): Eukaryota > Viridiplantae > Streptophyta > Magnoliopsida > Santalales > Viscaceae > Viscum > Viscum album. Next base: position 562,354,561 of record OY728138.1, read on the forward strand.
ATATTGATTATGATATATTGTATAATCCACTCCAATTCAATTCAATATTTATGGAAATGATATCATCGCTCGTGCGTACGTACGGACTACCGTCTCCACGACGCGATGAGATTCATTCTTAATGATTAACCATTCATGAATGATTATAAAGTATATATAATAAGTACTAATTAAATATATGACATAATAATGATACTGGATTTATTTATATATATATGTATGTATTTCATCTACTTACTTCCATTCAAGACAATAAGGAAAGAAAAACAGCGTTCATGCGTACGTACGGACTACCGTCTCCATGAACGGTGTTTTTCATTTTATTTATCTATCTAATATATATATATATATACTGAATATATATGATATATATATCATATTTTATATTCTGTAAGTAAGTAAATCATGATATAAGTAATAATGATGTCAAGAACAACAAGTCAAAACACCTATGATAAATGAAACGATTTTACCCAAAACGCTTTTTTAACATGGAATTTACAAAAGAACGGGTAATATAATGTCATAAGTGAACCATATATGATATCATAACAATTAATATGATTCTGTAATAAGTCAATGACATTATTTAAATCATTATACAGGAGGTTCGGACACATACGAAGCAAATTGGACCTAAGGTAAGAGAAATATCACAATCTCATTTTTATTCGAGATTGTTTATTCGTAAGTATTTACTGGGGTGTATTTTATCATCCACGTCCATGTTTCATCAATATGTAATATTACTTCCATCCACCTACAATTTTTTAAATCCATTTTTACCCTTCGGTGAGTTTTTAGTAATATCTATGAAAGGAATCTTTTGTCGTACGAGGTACTTTTTGACTTTTCCGACAAAAGTACGAAGAATGTTTTTTTTAACTTATACGGCAGGAATGGATTTTTAAAAAATTATTTCCAAGAAGCTTCCTTTACAAGTTTTCAAGTTTATTTTTAATCAACTTCTTTTATTTTAAAGTTGTATGACATGTTATGAAAGGAAAAATGTTTTTGAAGAAGAAAGGATATTTTCCTCAAGAATGGAGTTCAAGTGTTTTATCAAAATTATTTTCCATCTAAGATAATAAAGGTTTCTGTTTTTATCCCTATTATTACATTGATTTGATCATGTTGTGATGGAATTATGTTTATGAATTCCTTTATCTTATATGAATTGATTTATGATGTCATGTTGTTTCAAGAATCCCATTTTTGTTACATGTGTTATGTGATGATGTATGATTTATGATTTTGTGGCACACATAAGAAAGGATTCATTATAAGATGGGTGGGACCTATATCTCCCTCCAATGCATTGGGTAAAGATTTTATATCTCATGAGATAGACAGGGCTGGAACGGTAGGTTATACCGGTTCAGTGAAACAGGACTGAAACGAGGGTTACTCGATTCAGAAGGGGACTTTGTCCACTAAGATAGTCTTGGCAATGAGTCTTGACTAATAAGAAATGATTCTCTATGATTATGTGTGAATGACAAAAAGTTTCATGTTTTAAGTTATGATTATTGTGATTACATTTCACTGCCATGATTTATCCCATGTTATGAAATTTTGATCTCTTTTGCAGGTTAAGATTTCCAAAAGTTATGTGCTTGTGTATATGATGTGATTGATATTTATTTTGTTTACCCTTACTGAGCATTTGAGCTCACCCTTTTATGTTTTCTTTTCCCCGGGATATAAAGAAAGGTTTTAGGTTAAAAAAAGGGGAAGATCTTTATGGGAGATATTGAAGATCTTTCACCACGATTAGAAGATTACGTTCCGAGTTTCCAAAGACACTAAACTATTACGATCCTTGTGTGTGTGTTTTTGTTATGTACTAAGTATTCCGCAAAAGTAATGTAATGTCAATGTACGTCAAGCTTCGGGTCTCTACAGTTGGTATCAGAGGAAAGGTTTAGTCAACCTTTGGAAACTAGGATGCGAGAACTTTAGTGAGATCCCTAGATATATTTATAAGGTATGTCTAGGGATGTCCTTAAGGATAAGTATATGTATAGGATACAGTCCTAGAACTATGGTAACGATCATAGAATTTAACCTAAGATGATAGATATTGAGGATACTCCACCTTTATTATGTTGTTTTCCCAAGCATGATTTTTGCCTCTCACACTATTCTTTTTGGGTTTTAGACGATGGCTGGAACCCGAAGGAACCGTGTTGATCAATGCAATGGACAATTAAATGATTGTCCTCCTGAACAAACAAATGTTATGGGAGATGGAGTGCAAAATATTATTGCTATACTTACACAAGCTATGAATCATTCTGGACTTCCAAATGAGCAGAGAAGGGAACAATATTCTATTGAGTCCTTCATGAGGCAGCATCTGCCTTCTTTCAGTGGGTCTACTGATCCATTAGTTGCTGAACAATGGATTAGTACTACTGAAAAGATATTTTCAGTTCTTCAATGTTCTGAACATGATAAAGTCATCTTAGCAGTATATCGTTTGGAAGGTGAAGCTGATCAATGGTGGAATCTTATCAAGAATACGAGGCCAAGAGATGAAATTGAGTCCATGGAATGGGACGAGTTCAAGAACTTATTTTTCAATAAGTACTTCCCTCGTATTCTTCGAACGAAGATGGAGAAGGAGTTTCTTGAACTAAAGCAAAAGGATGATGAATCTGTTGGTATATACGAAACGAATTTTACAAGACTTGCAAGGTATGCATCTGGCATTGTCATCCAACCTGAAAGTAAAGTTGATCGATTTTTCAGTGGCTTAAAACCAAGTCTTCGAAGGGCATTAGCTATAAGAGACTTCAGTAGCTATGAAGAAATTGTGCGTTGTGCTATCAAGGTAGAAATGGAAGTTGGTGTTACATATCCATCTCATGGTTTTGAAAAGAAACGAAAGATGGAGTTCAAGGAGAAATCTCAAAATAATGGTGAAAAGAATATGAATGTTCCCTTATGCACAAAGTGTGGAAAGAAGCATGGTGGAGATTGTCTTAAAGGGACTAGAAAATGTTTTAAGTGTGGAAAAGAAGGTCATCGAGTAGCTGAGTGTCGACGTAATGGAAAAAGGGTTTCTAATGATGTGAACAAAGAAAACACTGCAGAGAACGCACCACCAACACTTCAATGTTTCAAGTGCAAGGAGATGGGACATTATGCCAATAAATGACCTAATCCAAGGGTTAGTGATGATCGACATGAGCAACCGCTTAAGGCAAAGGACAAAGGGAAGTCACATGCGATCACTATTGGCGATGTTGAAAATGATAACGATGTGGTGGAATGATTAAGCGTTTATGTAATGGGATTCCAAAATAATGTTGTATCATGGATTATTGGAATATTTATGTATTGGTCTAATGTGGTATTCAAAGTGATTGAGATATTACGTGCATAATGAAGGGAAAACGAGAAAACGAAATGTTTAACAGTATTCATGAGCTCATGATTGATATAAGGACTAAGTGATATCATGGTTTGAGTATATAGAATTTTGAGGATTTTGGTATGTGGAATGTGTTAACTTTTAACTGCATTCATGTTTTCACTAAGGTATTCAAGAGAATACACGATTAAGGACTTTGAATGTATGGAATGTGACCAACAAAACATATCTTATGATATATGGGGATCGACGATGGTGTTAAATCTCTGGTAATCGTTTTCACTATATTATGAGAATCGACTGTAGTATTATGGATAAGACTAAAGATTGGAATGGATTATGTTGGACATAAGTTAGTATTGTTTGTTTTTCGATATTATTGATGGGATGTTATAGTATTATAGTTTTAGAAAAAGGACAACCAGCAGGACGGGCGACAGCCCATCGCTTCGGACAAGGCTGTAGGAATCGAACCCACAACCGAAGTGCGACTGGCCTTTATCGCCTACCACTGGCCTACAGGAAGTCCCTGTTTAGTAGAAACTAGTTTTATTATATTAAGCAGTATGATATATGAAGTATAAGTAAATTTTAGGAACCATATGAGATTAATCTCACTATAGATCGACTTATGTATATAATTTTTTCTAACCCTTTTGTTTGAGACAGATGGAATGACCCGTCATTCTATCACATGATCTTCTAACACTTCACGAATAACAAATTCAACTTCATTTATTTAAGATATGAAGTGGAAATTGTTAAAGGAACGAACAATAGTGAGATTGTTCCAAAATAAGGTAAGTATTTATTCTAATTAAAATTCTTTAACTTTAGGGAAATGATCTTGAAAACCAAAAATGTTGTCCTAGTGCTCTTATATCTGATTAATCAGATGGTACCTTAAATCGTCACAAATTTATGGCTTTGTGATTACTAGATTTTCCATAGCCATGTTCTCTACCACTCTCCATCAGAACATGATGGTTAGATTTCTCTTCCATATCCATATTTTCACCTATGTGGAAACCCAGTGATTAGTTTATTGGGGTAATCGTTACATTTCATACTTTAGTTTTTAAAGCCAAGTTTTGGTATTCCTTTTTACGATGTGGGTTTCTATTAACGAAACTTTCGAATAGTAAACCATTTATAATCCCGACGAATTTCGAGGGCGAAATTCATTTTAAGGGGGGTAGAATGTAACAACCCGAGATTTTATGAAAAATATTCTTTTTAATTTTATTAATGTCTTGTGTTCTACGCTACACCAAAAGGAGCTTGCACAACACGCATCTTTGACTTTCCTTGCATTACACGCAATCGCAACCTTCCTCGATAGCGTGTGTAGTACGCAATACCGAGTTTCACTAAACAACGATATGCTATTAAAATATTATTAAAACTAGCCGTTATGAATAGTAATAACCACTTTTTAAAATTTTATAAATCTTATTTTTCAAAATGGACTTCATTATTGGATCCGGAATATCGAAATTAGCCTAGGGTGAAATTTTGGTATTTTTCTGAAAACTTTCAATTTTTGATGAATAGTGAAACCACTAAGTGGTAGGTTAAAAACTGAATTCTGCATAAAACTTAATTTTACCGCTTCTGTGAATGGAATTTCGAAAATCCGAGAGACACGGTTAATATCAAGGACTAAAATGTGGTTCAATGAGATGAAAATAATTTTTTGGTGAATAGTAACTTTTTATTTTTTTTACCGCGGTTAATAGTCAATAGGGTAACTAAGGGTAAATATGATATTAATATTACCCTAACACATGTCCTAATTCTATTGGACAAGTGTAATTCGACCAAAAACAAACTTAGGAATAAAATATGACCATTTAGGCCCACTTGGATTAGATTAGGACATTTATTATTAATTTATTTAAAGAAGGGTTAAAATAGTTAAAATCAAAGTTTAATAAGTAAATCATTTTTAATATGGGGTTATACATAAGATAAATTTGATTGTAAATATTCATTAGAAAGATAAAAAGATTTCCTACATGATGGTATTTTATTTTTAATTTTTAGACATCAAATAGTTTAATTTATTTATGACACAAAGATGATGCAGTAATTATCTTATTAAAGAAACATTGACATAATTGATGTTATAAACACCAAAATAAATGTAATTTGAGACTTTTTATGAATTCCACTAATTTTCTAGGTTACTATGATATATTAGTGTTGATTTAATTAACTTGGTTCTAACATATAATTCTGTTATGACTTTCACAAAAATCATATATCAAATAGTGTCAAAATTGACACAAAATAGTTTTTAAATCAAATATTATATTATTAATTGTTATTTTATTCCTAAAAATCTAAGGTTCGGCCAAATGACTTAGATAAGGATATATATATTAATAATAAACAATTTGGGGTTCGTTTGGCATGTTATAGTACGTTTATTAACCATACAGTGAAAGAAAACAAAAAGACACGGTAAAAGTTAAATTAATTAACTTAGAGTTAAATCTAATTGATAAGGTTAAAATAATACCCTAAACTTGTCTAAATCCTATTGGTTGATAGGATTTCGACCCATCCCCACTTTAGCTTCTAAATAAGACCCTTTGGAACCATTATAAACCGATTTTGACTTTAATATAAAATAATATTTTGAGGTATTCCTAAGATGCCCCTCTCCTCCCTTATAAAAGGACACCTCCTCCCCCTCCTCCTCACACCAATTTGAGCACTCAAGCTCGTCCAACCCCTGCCAAAATCTCTTCTCCACTTCCCTAGCAACATCCTAGAGGTTCTGGTCTTCCTCAAAGACCAATTTTAGTGCCCTAAGAGGAGGTCTCAAAGAGGCGCTTCAAAGAAGAGGTAATTACCGTTACCAATTCTTTCATCTTTATTTCTTCTTCCACTTCTTTGTTTCATTATGAAGTAATAAAATCAGTATCACTCATATACTGATATGTTATTATAAGTATGAAACAACCCTATTTCACCATCTATCCATCCTACGGAAAAAGAAATCACCGCGCGTGCGTACGTACGGAATACCGTCTCCACGCCGTGGTGTAATCTATTTTCCACCACCACCTTACATGGATGGATATAATGGTGTAAAGAATAAATATAAATAGTTATTACAACATCATATTGATTATGATATATTGTATAATCCACTCCAATTCAATTCAATATTTATGGAAATGATATCATCGCTCGTGCGTACGTACGGACTACCGTCTCCACGACGCGATGAGATTCATTCTTAATGATTAACCATTCATGAATGATTATAAAGTATATATAATAAGTACTAATTAAATATATGACATAATAATGATACTGGATTTATTTATATATATATATATGTATTTCATCTACTTACTTCCATTCAAGACAATAAGGAAAGAAAAACAGTGTTCATGCGTACGTACGGACTACCGTCTCCATGAACGGTGTTTTTCATTTTATTTATCTATCTATTATATATATATATATACTGAATATATATGATATATATATCATATTTTATATTCTGGAAGTAAGTAAATCATGATATAAGTAATAATGATGTCAAGAACAACAAGTCAAAACACCTACGATAAATGAAACGATTTTACCCAAAACGCTTTTTTAACATGGAATTTACAAAAGAACGGGTAATATAATGTCATAAGTGAACCATATATGATATCATAACAATTAATATGATTCTGTAATAAGTAAATGACATTATTTAAATCATTATACAGGAGGTTCGGACACATACGAAGCAAATTGGACCTAAGGTAAGAGAAATATCACAATCTCATTTTTATTCGAGATTGTTTATTCGTAAGTATTTACTGGGGTGTATTTTATCATCCACGTCCATGTTTCATCAATATGTAATATTACTTCCATCCACCTACAATTGTTTAAATCCATTTTTACCCTTCGGTGAGTTTTTAGTAATATCTATGAAAGGAATCTTTTGTCGTACGAGGTACTTTTTGACTTTTCCGACAAAAGTACGAAGAATGTTTTTTTTACTTATACGGCATGAATGGATTTTTAAAAAATTATTTCCAAGAAGCTTCCTTTACAAGTTTTCAAGTTTATTTTTAATCAACTTCTTTTATTTTAAAGTTGTATGACATGTTATGAAAGGAAAAATGTTTTTGAAGAGGAAAGGATATTTTCCTCAAGAATGGAGTTCAAGTGTTTTATCAAAATTATTTTCCATCTAAGATAATAAAGGGTTCTGTTTTTTCCCTATTATTACATTGATTTGATCATGTTGTGATGGAATTATGTTTATGAATTCCTTTATCTTATATGAATTGATTTATGATGTCATGTTGTTTCAAGAATCCCATTTTTGTTACATGTGTTATGTGATGATGTATGATTTATGATTTTGTGGCACACATAAGAAAGGATTCATTATAAGATGGGTGGGACCTATATCTCCCTCCAATGCATTGGGTAAAGATTTTATATCTCATGAGATAGACAGGGCTGGAACGGTAGGTTATACCGGTTCAGTGAAACAGGACTGAAACGAGGGTTACTCGATTCAGAAGGGGACTTTGTCCACTAAGATAGTCTTGGCAATGAGTCTTGACTAACAAGAAATGATTCTCTATGATTATGTGTGAATGCCACAAAGTTTCATGTTTTAAGTTATGATTATTGTGATTACATTTCACTGCCATGATTTATCCCATGTTATGAAATTTTGATCTCTTTTGCAGGTTAAGATTTCCAAAAGTTATGTGCTTGTGTATATGATGTGATTGATATTTATTTTGTTTACCCTTACTGAGCATTTGTGCTCACCCTTTTATGTTTTCTTTTCCCCAGGATATAAAGAAAGGTTTTAGGTTAAAAAAAAGGGAAGATATTTATTGGAGATATTGAAGATCTTTCACCACGATTAGAAGATTACGTTCTGAGTTTCCAAAGACACTAAACTATTATGATCCTTGTGTGTGTGTTTTTGTTATGTACTAAGTATTCCGCAAAAGTAATGTAATGTCAATGTACGTCAAGCTTCGGGTCTCTACAAGTTGTTTGTGAACGAACAGTGGCTTGTTATTAATTAATAAAAGTGGAAGAGTTAATGAATGGTGGGTCATGGTAATGGAGCAAGATTAATAATCAATGGGGTTGGTTGGTTGATAAGAAGAATTTTTCTTATGCTGCTTGTGTTTTCCTAACTTGATTTGTGGATGGCAGGGATATGTTTCATGAACGATCGATGTGGTTAGTTGTGGATAGTTTCGCAGTAGTTAAGGAACTAATAAATTAATTCTTCTGAAACGTGAAAACCTAAATGGGGTTCAGGTTGTTTGTTGTATGCATGCTTCGTAGTAGCAGTGCCGAGGCACGTGCTCAGTTTCTCTGTTTAGAAGCCATTTGTTGGGCTGTGTGTTTGGTATATATATATATATCTGTATCTTTTGTGTTTTATCGCACCCCACCCATGTTGAGCACATAGTGCCGAACCCTCCCATTTCATGGGAGAGGGTGTTTTTCCCTTAGTTACTAGCTCCTTCCTACTCCTTCCCCCCTAGGTTGTGATGGCTTGAGGCGAACTTACACCTAAGACTCTTCGGGTAGGTTTCGATTAGGGTGGCTTTATCCCAATACTCTTTGGGAATGTTCTACTGTTTCCCAAGAATCATTGGGATGAGGCCCAGGAGTGTGCGGGCGGGATACGTGGTTGTGAGGCCCAGGTGTGTGCGGGCGGGATACGTGGTTGTGATTCCCAGGTGTGTGTTGGTGGGATACATGGTGGTGAGGCCCAGGTGCGTACGGGCGGGATACGTGCTGGTGAGGCCCAGGTGTGTGCGGGAGGGGAGAGTGTGGCTGCGTCAGGACGTTTTCTGTTAGGAAGAGCAGCTAATTAAAGGGAAATGGTGCGAGGTACCAAATACTCTTGTTTCTTATATACTACTACCTTTTGTGCTTGTGTTTTGGTGAGTGTGGATGGTGAGGTTGGGTGGAAATAATTCCTTTCTTGGTTTCTTCTGTTTTTCTCACAGGACATTAGGATTTCTCCCCACTTGTGCATGAGAGATTTTGGTTTCCCTAGTGAGTATACTTGTATGCTCACCCTATGTTTACTTTCAGGTTTCCAGGAGGACTACCAGGGCCATGCGAGACCCTACTAGTTGGACAGTTGGAGTCTTTGTTGTTGTTGTACTCTTGTTTTCTTTTGGTATTGTACTTTGAGATTTCTTGTACTTGTACCTTGTTATAAAATTGTTTAAACATGCATGTGGGCTTGGTTTGGGTTTATTTCTATACACTTATTCTTTTTTCCTTTTTGGTGGTTGACTTCTCCTATTTCCTGATCCTAAATAACAAAAAGGGTAATGACTCCCATATTTGTTAAAACTCATACCTTTGGTGCTAGTCGCCACCCTGGGACCTACTAGAGGTGGGACTCGGGGGGTCATTATCTCCCTTTCACCATTTCCAGCTCAGGAGGGGCATCTTTGGTGGGAGGGGGTCGTGAAAGTATGGTATCAGAGGTGATGGTTGAGAGATAGGATGAAGTCTGGAGTTAGGAACAGTGAGGATTGCATGGGATGGTAGGGAGAAAATGTTAGTTAATCTTGGTGCATGACATAGGACAGAGAAGACCGGCTAGGATGCGGGATTTTAGGGCCCCCGTGATCCGATGCAAGGCCTCTGAGCCCACCGAACGACTAAGGGAGACTACTTTGATTGCAGGGTAAAGACCCTAATGAATGTAAATGCATCATCATGATTGTGTTTTACTTGATTTAGGTATTCTGGTAATGAAATTGAAATAAAATGATAAAATAAAACCTTGATTTTTCCTTACTACTTGGGCTTAGGCGATCCTTGTTTACCGTATAGCTATGGCGCCTGGACGTCGTCCCTGGGTGGCTCAGACGGTCGAGGCCCAACAGATTCAGGCGGTCGATCAGCTGAGGATTTACTGAGAGGAGGAAGATAGCCAGTGGCATAAGACTCTCCATTATTTCCAGCGGCAGACCCTCAAGAAGTACGAGGGTAGTACTTCAAATACGGAGACAGAGGGGTGGCTTGAGGAGCTAGGGATCACTTTTACCTTGATACGTTTTCCGAGGGAGTACTGGGTTCCCCTAGCAGTCAGTCAGCTAAGAGGCGCGGCGCGAGAGTGGTGGACGCTCTACCTCAGAGAGAGGATAAAGGCAGAGGTTCCATGGGATGACTTTGAGAAGGAATTCAGAGAGGAATTCCTTTCTTCCATGATCAAGGAGGAGAAGCGGCAGGAGTTACTCTCCCTTCAGCAGGGGAGTATGTCGGTACGAGAGCTGGGGATCAAGATCAAGGATCTCCTGCGCTTTGCTCTTGATCTCTTTCTGGATGAGGAGTCTCGGGCGAGACGTTTGGAGGAGGCGCTTTGTTCTTTGCTTCAGTATGATGTCACCCCCTTCACCCTTCTGACGTACTTGGCGGTACAGAACAAGGAAGAAGTTGTAGAGAGGATGCACTCATTGGGAGGTGCACCCCGAGAGGGGAACTAGCCAGGCTCGTCGAAGGGGAAGGTAGTCAGCAGCAGGTCTCCTGCGATGGGACCTTCCAGGTTCAGGCCAGTGGGGAGTAGACCCCAACAGTTCCAGTTTAGATCTTCTGGTCCTCGTCCCTTTTTCACGAGCCCAGGACCGAAGTGTTTTTCATGTGGAGGTTTCGGGCACGTTTAGAGTTGATGCCCAACCCGAGCTCAGTACGGTGGACGTGGGCAGGTTCAGCGCCCACCTCAGCAGCACCAGTTGCCGGCAAGGCCCTTCTAGCAGTAGCAGGTCCATGCTCCTCCGAGGGAAGACTTTGCGGGAGGAGGCCGCCCATAGGGTGCTCCTCAGGGACCTCGACCAGGGTGTGGTCGGGGAGGTGGACGACATCAGAGAGGCAGAGGAGCTGGGCATGGATAGTTGCACGCAGCAGAGTTGACAGCTCCAGCAGGACCAGAGGTAGTGCGAGGTACGATTTGTTTGTTCAGCACTCTTGTATCTGCTTTGTTCGATTCGGGAGCTTCACACTACTTTCTTGCACTTGGTCTAGCACATGATTTTGGACTAGACGTAGAGAGACTTTCTGTACCACGAGTACTGAGTACACCAGTTGGAGGCTAGACCAGTATATCTTGTGTTTGCCGGGGATGTGGGCTGATGTTGAGACCACATCGATCTAGTGGGGACCTTCTTCTGTTACAGATGCAGCCATACGATGTCATCTTAGGCATCGACTGGTTGTTTTATTTTAGTGTCGTTATCAACTGCTTCCGGAGAAGATTCGTGTTCTCCTTTCGTGGATGGGAAGCGTGTAGCTTTTGTTGGCGACAGGAGCTATCAGGTGGGAAGCCAGCATGTGAAGCCTCTCATTTCCTTGTTAGGAGGGCTATCAGTAGTCTCAGCTGATACAGAGATGATGGATGTTTCGGAAGTTGTTGGGGAGTTCCTTGCTGTTTTTCCTGAGGAGGTTGTGACTCTACCCCCCCCCCCCCCCGACATGAGGTTGAGTTCAGGATAGACATACATCCTGGTGCCCATCCGATTTCGATGGCCCCTTATCGGACGGCACCTTCGGAGTTGCGGGAATTGCGGATTCAGATTGATGATATGATGTAGAAAGGTTTTGTTCGACCCAGCATATCACCATGGGGTGCTCCAGTTTTGTTCATGAAGAAGGAAGATGGTGGTCTCAGGCTATGCATAGACTACCGAAGGTTGAACCAGGTAATGGTCAAGAACCGTTTCCCCCCTCCCAAGGATAGATGATCTCTTCGGCCAGCTGAGGGGAGCAGGTTGGTTCTCCAAGATTGATTTGTGATCGGGGTACCATCAGCTGAGGGTAAAGCAAAGTGACATCTCGAAGACGTCTTTCAGGTGCAGTTATGGGCACTTCGAGTTTGTAGTGATATCGTTTGGAGTTACAAATTCACCGGCTGTGTTCATGGGACTTATGAACTTTGTCTTCCGAGAGTTTTTGGACCGGTTCATCGTTGTGTTTATCGATGACATCCTGATCTACTCAAGATCAGAGGAGGATCACGTTGAGCATCTCAAGGCAGTCTTGGAAGTTCTTAGACACCACCATCTTTACGGGAATTTGTCGAAGTGTAAGTTCTTGACACAAGAAGTACACTTCCTTGGGCACATGGTGTCTTAGCATGGAGTATCGGTGGACCCGTCAAAGGTGGAGGCATTTTTTTCTTGGGAATAACCCAAGAGCTTGGAACAAGTTCGTAGTTTCCTGGGGTTAGAAGGTTACTATCGGAGGTTTGTTTCGGACTTCTCTCATGTTGCTTCTCTATTGACATCTTTGACTAGGAAGAACCATGTCTTCCTATGGAGCGAGCTGTGCCAGAAAGCTTTCGACTACCTGAAGGAGAAGTTGGTCAGTGCTCTCGTACTCAGGTTTCCAGTGGAAGGGTTGTTGTATGAAGTGTTTTGTGATGCTTCTGGCCTTGGTCTGGGGTGCGTGCTGATGCAGAAGAAGGGGGTGATCTATTATGGGTCTAAGAAGTTACTCCCTCACGAGCGTATTTATACCACCCATGACCTAGGGCTTTTAGCAGTAGTGTTCGCATTGAAGTTGTGGTGACATTACCTCTTCAGATAGCACTTTTTGGTCTTCTCAGATCAAAAGAGCTTGCGTTATATCTTCACCCAGCGTGACCTGAACTTACGACAACAGAGATGGGTCAAGTTTCTCCAAGACTATGACTTTGACATCTCTTACACTGAAGGTAAGGGCAACGTTGTGGCTGATTCCCTGAGCAGGAAGTCGCATAAAGAAGTAGTTCTGGAATCCGATGATGCTTGGAAAGTGATGGGAGAGTTGGCTGCCTTGCACTTGGATGCAAGGGAAGAAGGTGTTAGAGGTTGTTTGTTTCATATGACGGTGCAGTCCTCCTTGTTGCAGTAGGTGGAAGAGTCTCAGTGGGGGGACTCCGAGGCAGAAGTGATGTGGGATCGTGTCGATCAGGGGAACGCTTCAGAAGGATGGTCAGAGGACAACCGACATCATATGCCTTTCCATGGAATGGTTTTTTGTCCTAGAGACAATGCGTGAGGGAGTTCTCCGTGAGTTCCATAGCTCAGCCTTAGTGGTACATCCAGAAGTTTCGAAAATGTACCGAGGCCTAAGGGAATAGTTTTGGTGGCCCGGGGTGAAACAGGCAGTGGCAGAGTTTGTGGGTAAATGCCTAGTGTGTCATCAAGTGAAGGCTAAACACCGTGTTCCTAGTGGTTTGTTTCATCTTTTAGATGTCCCCGAGTGGAAGTGGGATGACATCTCAATGGACTTTGTAACAGGACTACCCAGAGCTCAGGGTGGTTATGATGCTATCTGGGTAGTGGTGGATCGACTGACGAAATTGGCTCACTTCTTAGCAATTAAGGAGTCTGGCCTGGTGAGTACCTTAGAACAGAGGTACGTAGACGAGGTTGTGCGGTTTCATGGAGTCCCAAAGTCTATCATCTCAAATCGGGATACTCGGTTTACCTCACGAGTCTGGAGGGGGGTTACATAAAGCTTTTGGCACCCAGCTACGCCTTAGCACTGCTTTCCACCCCCAGACCGATGGGCAGACAGAGCAGACTATCCAGATGTTTGAGGAAATGCTACGAGCATGTGTTCTGGATTTTGGAGGATCATGGGTATGACACTTGCCTTTAGTAGAGTTTGCCTACAACAACAGATTCCACTCTACTATTGGCATGGCACCATTTGAGGCTTTGTATGGAAGACCATGTTTTTCACACATTTTCTGGGCAGAGGTTGGTGAGATAGGTGATCTTGGGCCATAGGTTGTGTAGAGCACCATAGAGAAAGTCCAGCTTGTACGTGAGAGGATGAAAGAGGCTCAGGACCGACAGAAGCCTTATGCTGATCGTCGGAGGAGGCCCTTGGAGTTCGAGGTGGGAGATCATGTGTTCTTGAAGGTTTCCCCTCGACAGGGGCAGCAGTGGTTTGGGAAAGGGAGAAAGCTCTCACCTAGGTTCATCGGACCTTTTGATGTGTTGAGGCAAGTCGGCAAGGTGGCATATCATCTGGCCATGCCACCTCAGTTGTAGAAGGTTCACGACGTCTTCCACGTCTCCCAACTTCATCGGTACTTACACGAAGACTCCCATTTTATTGATTGGGGAGAGTTAGATATGGGAGATGACGTGACCTTCGAGAAACGACCATTCAATATCGAGGATCGTAAAGAGAAGGTTCTCTGTGGACGAACCATTCCATTGGTTCGTGTGTTGTAGAGGCATGGCAGCCTCGAGGAGAGCACTTGGGAGTGGGAGACCCAGATGCACACTCAGTACCCGGAGTTTTTTTGACTTATGTTTTTCCTTGTTCATCTGATATTTTTCTTGATGTTGTACTATGTACCTTTGATATATGGAATTCTTGGATTTTCAGTTGTGAGACCTTCTGTTTTCTTGATCCCTGGTAATGTGTAACATGTCTGGATGTGTGGGAAAGTGGAAAACCTGACCCATAATCGAGATGGATTAATGCGGATGTGATTAAACCCGTGCAGGCGAGTCAGCGCCGCCTAAAGAAGATAATATCTTGACATAGGAGAAGGAATTACTAACACATATGATTAGGGTTGTTGGTTGGGTTCTTGTTATAATGAGAACCCTAAGAGTTATCTTTTTGGGTTTCCTCTGGGTTAGTTTTTGAATTCTCGGGGAAGATAATGTTTTAAGAGGTATCTAATGTAATGGCCCGGACCTCTCTGACCCATTCCTTTTTCAAAAAGAGGGTCTTGAAGTGTTCTTGAGGGTAAAATGGACTTTTCCCACACTTTCCAGAATTTTGAAACTACACGCTGTGTAGTTTTGGTACACGCCGTGTACCCCCTTTCCGAGTATACCCCATATTGCAAGCAGTTTCCTTGCTGTGTGAAATAATGGGTGTATGTCGTGTGTCCAGTTCTACACGCCGTGTAGTCCTTCCACGTGTACGCATTACTAGTCGATGGCCGTGTACCGTGTTGGAGCCTTGTCCTTGCCATGTGCAATAAATGAGTCCACACCGTGTGTCTAAACTATACGTCGTGTAGTCCCTCCCTGCGTATGTGTTACCCTCAAACCGTGTGTTGACCAGTCAACAGTCGCGGAGTCGTGTTGGAAGCTGTGTGGAGACCGTGTGAAATAACCGAGTACACGCCGTGTACTTTTTCTTTTCTTTCCTATAAAAGGAGGTGTCCCCTCCTCCTTTCAATTCACTCCTCTCCTCCCCTTTCCTCTGAGCAGAGCTCTCCCAAGAGACTCGAAGGCTCCTTTTCTTCCATAATTTCTCCGTCCGAGCTCCGATTTACGATCCGTCAGCGGCCACGGGATCGTAATGACTAGGTGGAACTTCTGATATTGGATCAGTTGTCTTTCCTTCGGCCTTTCCTTTCCGACTTCCACCCGAGGAGGTTTTTCCGGGGCCCTACAGAAGTGACGGACACCGATGGACGTCTTCTAAAGTTGATTCGGGGGAGCGATGTGATCAGAACCTGTTGAGGTAGGGATCTTACCTTCGTCTCTCTAGTTTGTGCATCATGCGGGGTGGGTGTTCTCTTGTTTATGTGAAACACTTTTGATCCGGTTTAATAAAGATAATAACTGGCTTATATAACGGGGTTGGGAAGTTGTGATTGTTATTACATTATATCCTATGATATTATGTTGTGAATTGAATAAGCTTTTACCTACTGAAAATCACAGTCATTGGGGGCCTTTTCTTACGCAATTAAATGTTTCCCTCTCCTTCTGGATTTTCTTATGGATGGAAACCTTGTGTAATGTGGAAATTGGTTAATCACGTAATGTTGGCTGTGTAAAATCTATAACCCTTGTGTGATCACCCTGGTTAAACAAAATTGAATAATAAACATGTGGGTGTTGGATTGGATACGTGGAATGTGATGGGGGTGTTTTGTGGGTTGTTGTGGATAGGGTGAGTAGCGGGGCTGCGGTTGACTTGGTTGTGGGTTGGTGCGAATGTTGTGTTGTTAATGAGCAGCGGGGCTACGATAAATGGTATTAAAGGGATAATAATTTTTGGTGCGGTTTTGTTTATGGTGGTTTGTAGCGGGGCTGTGGGGATGAGTTTTTTGTGAACGAACAGTGGGTTGTGATTAATAAATAAAAGTGGAAGAGTTAATGAATGGTGGTTCATGGTAATAGAACAAGATTAATAATCAATGGGGTTGGTTGGCTGATAAGAAGGGTTTTTGCTGTGCTGCTTGTGTTTTCCTAACTTGATTTGTGGATGGCAGGATATGTTTCATGAACGATCGATGTGGTTAGTTGTGGATAGTTTCCCAGTAGTTAAGGAACTGATAAATTAATTCTACTGAAACGTGAAAACCTAAATGGGGTTGGGGTTGTTTGTTGTATGCATGCTTCATAGTAGCAGTGTCGAGGCACGTTCTCAGTTTCTCTGTTTAGAAGTCGTAGGTTGGGCTGTGTGTTCGGTATATATATATCTATATCTTTTGTGTTTTATCGCACCCCGCCCATGTTGAGCACTTAGTGCTGAACACTCCCATTTCATGGGAGAGGGTGTTTTCCCTTAGTTACTAGCCCCTTCCTGCTTCTTCTCCCCTAGGCTGTGATGACTTGAGGCGAACTTACACCTAAGACTCTTTGGGTAGGTTTTTATTGGGGTGGATTTAGCCCAAGAATCTTCGGGCAGGTTCTACTGTTTCCCAAGAATCTTCGGGATGAGGCCCAGGTGTGTGGGGGTGTGATACATGGTTTTGAGGCACAGGTGTGTGCAGGTGGTATACGTGGTTTTGAAGACCAGATGTGTGTGGGCGGGATACGTGGTTGTGAGGCCCAGGTGTGTGCGGGTGGGATACGTGATGCTGAGTTCCAAGTGTGTGCGGGCGGGGAGAGTGTGGCTGCATCGGGACTTTTTCCATTAGTAAGAGCATCTAATTAAAGGGAAATGGTGTGGGGTACCCAATACTCTTGTTTCTTATATACTACTACCTATTGTGATTTTGTTTTGGTGAGTGTGGATGGTGAGGTTGGGTGGATAAAATTCCTTGCTAGGTTTCTTCTGTTGTTCTCACAGGACATTAGGATGTCTCCCCACATGTGCACGAGGGCTTTAGGTTTCCCTACTGAGTATACTTGTATGCTCACCCTATGTTTACTTTCAGGTTTCCAGGAGGACTACCAGGGCCGTGCGGGACCCTACTAGTCGGACAGTTGGAGTCATTGTTGTTGTTGTACTCTTGTTTTCTTTTGGTATTGTACTTTGAGCTTTCTTGTACTTTTACCTTGTTATAAAATTGTTTAAACATGCATGTGGGCTTGGTTTGGGATTATTTCTATACACTTTTTCTTTTTCCTTTTTGGTGGTTGACTTGTCCTATTTCCCAATCCTAAATAATAAAAAGGGTAATGCCTCTCATATTTGTGAAAACTCATACCCTTGGTGCTAGTGGCCACCCCGAGGCCTACTGAAGGCGGGACTCGGGGGTCATTATCTCCCTTTCACCATTTCCAGCTCATGAGGGGCATCTTTGGTGGGAGGGGGTCGTGACACATGAGGTGGTAGTCTATCGTACACACGATCGACACTTTCATTTCCCATTTTATGAAAGATCATGTGAATATAGGTTATTCCATTAAAATAATAAAATATAAGTTTGTGGGAGATACTTTTGATATTATATTAGCATAACTGATAATATTTTTATGTGGAGGAATAAATAAAATATAAACCCCTGGTTGAGAATGATACATTTTCTTCGGATAACCAATATAGGTTTACACCAAAAGACTTCCATGGGTGGATTCGTAATCAAAAAAGAACTCTATAATGTGATAATTTATGTAATTAAATAACTTTTCTAGGTATTGGATGAAAAAATAGGGTTTAAAGGTGGGAAAATAATAGTATATGAGGTTCCCTTTTATAATTTGGGGTGAGTATTCACATGAATGTTTTGAAAGGAATAAAGTGTACCAATGTTTTTTTTCATTACACATGGATCCACCAATTATTTTTATCAAAAGTTATATTATATAATGTATAAATATTTATATAAAATACTATTTGGACAATTTTTGTAAAGGATGGTGTCCTGAGAACCAACTGTTTTGTACTTTGATAACATGAATGCTCACTTATTATATATTGTTCATTATTTTGGATGATTATAATATAATAATGTCCTAGATTATTTGTTTCATTAATAAGGTCATGGAAGATCCCCACTATGATGAGAACCTTGAAATTCTATAAAAATATTCTTAAATAATGTTCTACGGTTGGATGACATACTATGATAGGACATATAGTATACAGAACGTCATGTGTGAGTACTCATAAGAAGATGAGACTCTCTCTCATGGAGTTCGCACTTGGTAATATCCAAGATGGGAGATTATGAAAACAGACCCTCTAGTAGCAACTCCTCTTGTCTTGGTGTCAAAATACATTGATATCTACGAGCATGTGTAATGGTCCTTAGACTGGAAGATTATCATTAACTCATGTCATGACTCGCGCACTTAGATTTGCTGACGAAAACAGTCACGACGAGAGTTGGTGGGATGTAGGGTACATTGGGTGCATCATGAATGACATGTTATTAATGGATAAGTCAATTAAGTATTTTTCCCTTCCATTTATGGAAGTTGATATCTAGACCTTTTTATTGAAATAGAACTGTCATAGGAAATTCCATGGCCATGGTGAAAAGACGAGTTTATTTCAGGTAGTCAAAGAATGAAGGATCAAGCATATAAGTTTATGATACTTTCATGAAACTTTCTTGATGATATATTGAGACAAAGGGATTAAATTACACAGTAAGCGTTTGTATGAGGTGACACATCAATGCGGCGTCAAATTCATTCTCTTGGGTGCCTTGACCCATTTCTTATGTGTAATCTTGGACATTAGGCAAGCCTGCCTAATGCCAACGAGATAGAGTCTTAGATGGTCACACATGAAGTGTATCCAAGTATCTCAAGTAGAATAAATATTATTCTCGTACGTGGTTTTATAATTATTCATGGAATTCTAAATCATTTTTTAAGGATAGAGGAAGGAGGAAATAAAAAACAAGATATACACACCGTGTATTAATGATTACACAACGTGTAGTTTTTCATGGAAAACAAGTACACGCCGTGTATTAATTATTACACACCGTGTAGTTTTCATTTTGAAAAGGAAATGAAAAACTAGTACACTCCATTTATTAATGATTACACGCCATGTAGTTTTATGGAAAACAAGTACACGCCGTGTATTAATGATTACACACCGTGTAGTTTTCCAGTCAGGATTTCGAGGATATAATATTGTTTTATTAAATGATATTTATTATAATCAGCATGGGAACATGTCAAGGAATTAATTATTTGACATGGGGGTTTTCAATAATAGTCAATAAAATAAATAAAATGTGTAATGCGTTTATTTATTTTCATAACTCTACAGCCTCAAACCCAATTATAAATATCCTCACAACCCCAACTCTTTTCCTACACAAGAGAATCGTTGTGCACAACAATTCTAGAGAATTCTTTCAAGGACGAAAGAACCTCTTCCTCCAAGAATGCTCTCAAGACTAAGAGAGATCATCTTCCATCGGATCAAGATGATCTAAGGCAGACAACGCAAGCAAAGGTTTCTCCACGCTAGCACCCGGAGACTCCTTTGGCAACTTCCAGAGATATGAGGTGCACGTGTGGATCGCCTCTAGAGGAAGTCTACCCATGGATTTTGTGACGTAATGACAAATCACATCTGAACATGATCAAGAACATCAACAAAGAAAGAACACCCGAATGGTACTTTTTTCAATGGATTAAATTAATTATAATCAACTTGTAATGATCATACTTTGTGGTTCTAGAAATTTCTTTTTCTTTGTCTATTTCTGTGATTCGATCTATGGAGACTGGCGTTTATCGTCGTATTGATCCCAGATTGATCATTTTTAATGAAAAAAAGCCAAGTGGGCACATCCACCCAAGCGCTTCCTCTATGCTCGGAACCTTCAAATGGTATCAGAGGGATGTTACAACATTGATTTTAGTTATTTAAATTTTTTTGATAATTTATGCATTTCTATTTGATTTAATTCGAAATAAATCGTTTTATAAATCATAATTAACAAGATTTGATCTTCCTCCTTCGTTTCTCGATTCACATCACAGAAACAAACTTTTAATTTTAATTTTGATTAAAATAAAAATGAGGAAATCATCCGGAGGAGCCTCTCTTTCTTTCTTTACAACACGGGAATACACGGCGTGTAATCATAAACTACATGTCGTGTACTTAGGTTCAATGAACCAGTACTAGTATACCAAACCACACCATATGAATTGATTATGCCTAAGTATTTATTACCCAATGTTGACCAGAAATGAATGACGCATGGAACTAGAATACATTACGTTTATGTTGAATCAACACTTCGTGTAGTCTGATCTGGCCCAATTGAAACCGTGTAAAAGGAGAAGTCGTGTTCCATGTACACGGGATTTCTAGGCCGATAACCATGTAACAAGGAAGTACACACCGTGTAAGATTAATCTACACACCATGTACTCCAAAAATTCTAATGTAGAGAAAACATGCCAAATACCCCGGTGTGTACATTGGATAAAAGGTGAAAAGAAATACACGCCTTGTAAATATAAGCTACACACCATGTACTTTCCCGAAATGGAATTTCACGAGGTTTCCTCTAAAAGTACAAAGACCTTGACAAGGAATATGGATGAGAATAATATCAAGGAAATTCAAAAAGGAATTTATGATAAAGAATTGATTATTTATAAGATCATGATTAATTGAATTCAAGCGTGACTTATCTTAAATAATATAATGATTAAAATAATTTGAATTCTAAATATGAGTAAATGTCATTGCATGCTATTGATTATCATGAGCTAGAATAAAGACCCTTTGTATGTGTGTATGGTTTCATTTAAATTTGTTTAAATTAAATTTTTTGGCCTACGATACTTCTTCCAATAAAATATAGGTCATGCGTGCCCATGGTTTCTTTAATGTAAACCCATGTAATGGAGGATCTCCCAAGCCAGAGGAGACGGTTCAGAACCCAATGATGAGGTGAAACCAACCCAAGAAGATACAAAGGTGGACAGGTGGGAGATTCAAAACATGAACCATCCGTTCAAGGTGTTTCTTCCTAGGTCAGGGTTAGATTATCAAACCGCTAGATAAGGTAACCAATTGAAGCTCATGATCATTCCATCTTATTTTAATTCTATCTGGTTGCATGGTTTATTTATTATGTTGTTGGAATCACATAATTAATAAAATATACAAGCATGCAAAGATGGAATAAAAAAATCCGGACTATGCGTAAACATTATCAGAACTTGGTTAATCACTTAAGAAAGCATCACTTAATATTAACAAGCATGTGATAATGCAAAACTACGCATAAAGGCTAAAATCCCTCAAATACCATATTAAGTCAAACCACGCCTTCCATTACTTGATTAAGGGAAAGACTCAATAAAACTATGGGTTTGACCAACCCTTTTTGGGACACTTACTTTTATAAAGGAATCCTTTATGAAAGGTCTTAGGTAGACTTAACCATATTACATCAAGAGAAGTATCCCTTGCTAGACTTGATGTAATATTGGAGGAAAGATTTGAGGAAATCTAAGTTAGTATTTCAGGATTGGGGAGTCCACTCAACAGATCATTGAACTGTAAGCTCACGGTTGGCAAAGACCTGCCTACCTAAATACCTTCAAATAAGCCATTGTTGGGGTTTTGAGAAGGGGAATATGGGTCCTTTCCACTAGAATGTCAAAGAAACTGGACATTCTGAGTTCAATGGTGAGGACCATTGGGACTTGATAAAATAGTGAGAGACTTAATAAAATTTATTATTTCTCATAAAAATGTAATCAAGAAAGTACTGATAAATCTGCTTTTTAATTTGTTGAATCGAAATGAAAAACTCATCAACCACATTTTCTATGTGATCAATTCTAGATAAAGACAATATCCTCACCGGTAGTAACTTTTAGGAATGGTTTAGGTTCCTTCGGCTTATCCTATGCAATAAAAGAAAGTTTTACGTGCTGGAGTCCTCTCTTCCTGAATTTCCCATCCAAGGGGAAAGTGATGAAGATTTCCTAGTCTACGATCAACATTTGAATGATGCACTCAACGTTCAATTTTTGATGCTATAATAAATGTCTAGTGAGCTCATGAAGTCTCATGATGACATGGATTCCTATAGCATGATCAACCACCTCTGTGGTCTATACCCGGAGAGATCAAGATAGGAAAGGTTTGAGATCTCCAAAGCTTGAATCCAGAGCAAGCTTAGAGAGGGTGCCCCAGCTAGGCCTCATGTAGTCAAGATCATTTGCTACATTGAGTGCTTGGGGGTTCTAGGGTTTAAACTCCCCGAAGAACTGAGTACCAATCTCATTCTTTCATCACTCCCCTAGAGCTTCTCTAACTTTGTTGTGAACATCAAAATGAACAACATTGAGAAGTCTCTATTTGATCTGCTTATCCTCATTCTCCAACTGGACAATGACATGAAGCGTGAAAAGACTTATGTCCTCATGGTGAATAAAAGGAAAGTGAAGGTGAAGAGATTTAAGCCCAATGTTTCTTCATGGACTTCCATGAAAAGGAAGATCCAATGGGATGCAAAAGAACATGAGTCTGTTTGTTTCGCATGTGTCAAGAAGGGCCACTGGAAGAAAAAATGCACCCAACCAAGGAAGCAAGGTGAAGCTTCAGGTGAGTTTGTTATCAAATTAAATCTATTTGTTTCTACCAATTGGGTATTAGATACTGCTTATGGTGCTCACATATTTATCCAAATACAAGAACCATGTAGATTTATAAAGATTGATCGAGGTGAGGTGGATCTACAAGCATCCAATGGAGCCAGACTCGTTGTTGTAGCTGTCGGAGACTACCACCTCACATTGCCTACATGGATGGTCTTGGTTTTGAAAGGATGTTATTATGTA
Source organism: Viscum album (assembly GCA_963277665.1). NCBI lineage: Eukaryota > Viridiplantae > Streptophyta > Magnoliopsida > Santalales > Viscaceae > Viscum > Viscum album. Next base: position 562,377,940 of record OY728138.1, read on the forward strand.
CCCTCTGTAACCAAAAACATTATTTCAGTATCCAGATTAGATACTGATGGATTCATCTTAATGTTTGGAAGTGGATGTTGCTACTTTTATAAAGATAACATTTGTTTTGGTAGGGTAAATTTATATAATGGCCTATATGTGTTAGACTACACAAACCAAGTAATGGAAATCAATGACAAAGTTAATTCACATGACTCATACCACACCCAACATTGGAATCACCGGCTAGGTCTTGTCAATGAGAAACATTTGACAAAATTACATCAAGATGGGTATTTAGATTCTTTCGAACTAAAACCACTTGGTGTATGTCATACGTGTCTACAAGGCAAAATGACCAAAGTCCCATTTAGTGGGAAATGTGAAAGGGTCAAAGAGCTTCTAGAATTAGTTCACACATATGTGTGTGGACCATTTCCAGTTGAATCAAGGTGTGGGTTCTCATACTTCATATCTTTTAATGATAATTTTATTAGATATGGATATATTTACTTAATGAGGTATAAGTCAGATTCTTTTGATCGGTTCATAGAATACAAGAATGAAGTTGAGAACCATCTTGGCTAGAAGATTAAGAAACTTCGCTCATACAGAGGAAGATACTATCTTAATCAGGACTTTATTGATTTCTCACAAGAGTTTGGGATTTTATCTCAACTCACTCCTCCTTACACACCTCAGTGGAATGTTGTAAGTGAAAGGAGGAACCACACCCTGTTGGACATGGTGAGATCAATGATGAGTCGTGTGAATCTTCCATTATCCTTTTGGGGATATTCATTACAAACAGCAGCACACATACTAAACCAAGTACCATCTAAATCGATAAATGGTATTCCATATGAGTTATGGAGTTTACAAAAATCCATGTTATCAAATTTACATGTATGGGGTAGTGAAGAATTTTTCATGGCCTATTCAGGTAACAAACTTGCACCATGAGGCACAAAGTGTATCATTATAGGATATCTCAAGGAAACAAGGGGATATTACCTATACAACCCCTTAGAAAAAAAGGTTACAGTGGAAAGACACGTCGTATTCCTTGAGAGGGAGCACATCTCCAAAAGAGATAGTGGGAGCGAGATAGACTTCGATGAAGTCGAGGATCAAGATACACAGGAGTTGGTATAAGAAAAGATTCCACAAAGCCACGTGGAAGAATAATCAGTTTCAAAAACACAAGAACTGCATAGGAGCACAAGAGAGGTGAGAGAACCATAACGATATTGTTTTCTTGTCACCGATGATGGTGAATTGTTATTGGTTTAAAATGATGATCCTATAACATACAAGGAAGTAGTTTAAGGCACAGACGCTGCCAAGTGGAAAGAAGCCATGAATTCTGAAATGGATTCCATGTACCAAAACCAAGTCTAGATTTTGGTAGATCTTCCAGTTGATGTAAAACCTATTGGTAATAAATGGGTATTCAAGAAGAAACTGGACATGGAGGGGCAAGTCAACACCTATAAGGAACGACTGGTTGCTGAAGGTTTTAGACAGCGTCAAGGAATTGACTGTGATGAAACCTTTTCACCGATTGCGATGCTGAAATCCATCAGAATCTTATTGGACATTTCTGCTTAACATGACTACGAAATTTGGAAAATGGATGTCAAAACATCATTCCTTAACAGGAACCTCCAGGAAGATGTCTACATGACACAACCTGAAGGGTTTGTGACTCCAATGGATGCCAACAAGGTATGTAAGTTGAAAAAATCCAATTATGGATTAAAGCAAGAATCAAGGTCATGGAAAATTCGTTTTGATTAAGATGTAATGGAATTTGGATTTTTTAAGAATGAATGTGAGCCTTGTGTCTACAAGAGGTTTAGTGGAAGTGCAGTTGTTTTCTTAATAGTATATGTTGATGACATATTACTAATTTGAAACGAAGTACATGTCTTACAGTCAGTTAAGGCATGGTTAGATAAATGTTTCTCCATGAAAGACTTGGGAAAGGTAGCATATATTCTTGTGATCAAGATCCATCATGATAGATCCAAGAGAATTCTAGGCTTGATTCAAAGTTCATACATTGACAAAATACTGAAGATATTCTGTATGGAACAATCCAAATGGGGATTGTTTCCAGTTTCACATGGAATTCATCTTTCCATGAAAATGTGTCCTCAGACACATGAGGAAAGAAAGAAAATGGCAAGGATCCCTTAAGAATCCGCGATTGGGTCAGTCATGTGTGATATTACATGTAAAAGGCTAGATGTTTCTTACTCATTAAGTGTGGTAGGCAAATATCAAGTTGATCCAGGAGACCTCCATTGGATGGAAGTCAAGACTATCCTTATGTATCTGAGGCGTACTAAGGATATGTTCCTAGTTTATGGAGGAGATGAAGAACTAGTCATCAGAGGACATGTAGATGCTAGTTTCCAGACTGATCACGATGACTTGAAGTCGCAGACTGGGTACATCTTCAATTTTAATGGAAGTGCAGTGAGCTGGAAGAGCTCAAAGCAATGTGTGGTTGCAAATTCTACAGCGGAGTCTGAGTATATCACAGCTTTTGAGGCAGCTAAAGAAGCAGTATGGATGTGAAGCTTCGTCCAAGAGCTGGATGTAGTACCTAGTAGTAAATATCCTATCACACTCTATTTTGATAATAATGCAGTAGTGGCACTTGAAAAAGAGCCAAGGTCACATCAGCGGACAAAGCACATACTTCGGAAGTATCATCACTTGAGGGATTATTCTCAGAGAGGTGAAGTTGTAGTGAGTTGTATTTCCACGGAAGATAACATGGCGGACCCCTTGACTAAAGCCTTGACTCAGCAGAAACATGATCATCATGTGAGGTTTAGCGGACTAAAAGTTTTAGGCAGTTGGCTCTAGTCCATGTGGGAGTTAGTAAGGGTTGGTGTCCTGAGAACCAACTATTTGGTACTTTAATTACATGAATGCTACCTTATTATATATTGTTCATTATTCTGCATGACTACAATATAATAATGTCCCGGAATATTTGTTTCATTAATAAGGTCATGGAAGATCTCCACTATAATGAGAACCTTGAAATGCTACAACAATATTCTTAAATAATGTTCTACGGTTGGATGACATACTATGATAGGACACATAGTATAATGAATTTCATGTGCGAGTACTTGTAAGAAGACGAAACTCTCTCTCTCATGTAGTTCGCACTTGGTAATCACCAAGATGGGATATTATGATAACAGACCCGCCAGTAGAAATTCCGCATGTATTGGTGTCATCGGACATTGATATCTACAAGAGTGTGTAATGGTACTTAGATTGAGATATTATCATTAACTCATGTCATGACTCGCGCACTTAGATTTGCTGACGAAAACCGTCACAAATAGAGTTGGTGGGAAGTAGGGTACGTTTGGTGCGTCATGAATGACATGTTGTTAATGGATAAGTAGAGCAAGGATTTGTCCATTACATTTATAGAAGTTGATATCTCGGACCTTTGATTGAAATAGAACTGTCGCAAGAAATTCCTTAGCCATGGTGAAACAAAGAGTTTATTTCAGGTAGTCAAAGAACGATGGATCAAGCATATAGGTTTATGACACTACCATGAAACCTTCTTGATGAGATATTGGGACAAAGGGGTTAAATTACATAGTAATCATTCGTATGAGGTGACACATCAATGCGGCATCAACTTCTTTCTCTTGGGTGCCTTGACCCATTGCTAGACAGTAATATTGGATGTTAGGCAAGCCCGCCTAATGCCAATGAGAATGAGTCCTAGAGGGTCACACACTATGTGTATCCAAGTATCTCAAGTAGAATAATGATTTTCCTGTACGTGGTTTAATAATTATTCATGGAAGACTAAATTGTTTTTTAATGATGAATGAAGGAGGAAATGAAAAACAAGATATACATATCGTGTATTAATGATTACACACCGTGTAATTTTTCATGAAAAACAAGTACACACCGTGTATTAATAATTACATGTCGTGTAGTTTTCATTTTGGAAAGGAAATGAAAAACAAGTATAGGACGTGTATTAATGATTACACACCGTGTAGTTTTATTGAAAACAAGTACACGCCATGTATTAATGATTACATGTCGTGTAGTTTTCCATTCAAGATTATGAGGATATAATATTGTTTTATTAAATGATATTTATTAGAATCAGCAATGTCACATGTCAAGGAATTAATTATTTGACCTGGGGGTTTTCAATAAGAGTCAATGAAATAAATAAAACACATAACGAATTTATTTATTGTCATCACTCTACAACCTCAAACCCAATTATAAATATCCTCACAACACCAACTCTTTTCCTACATAAGAGAATCGTTGTGCACAACAATTATGAATAATTATTTCGAGGCCGAAAGAACCTCTTCCTCCAAGAACCCTCTCAAGACTGAGAGAGATCCTCTTCCATAGGATCAAGATGATCTAAGGTGGATAACGCAAGCAAAGGTTTCTCCATGCTAGCACCCGGAGACTCCTTTGGTGACGTCCAGAGATACGAGGTGCACATGTGGATCACCGCTAGAGGAAGTCTACCCTTGGCTTTTGCGACACAATGATGAATCATATCATAACGTGATCAAGAACATCAATGAATAAAGAACACCCAAAAGGTACTTTTTTTAATTGATTAGATTAATTATAATCAACTTGTAATGATCCTACTTTGTGGTTCTGAGACTTTCCTTTTCATTATTTATTTCTGTGATTCGATCTATGGAGACTGGCATTTATCATCGTATTGATCCCGGATTGATCATTGTTAACGAAAAAAAGCCAAGTGGGAACATCCTCCCATGTGCTTCTACTGCACCCGGAACCTTTAGTTTTTATATCATTTACCCCTTGAATGTTTAGGTTAACCACACATTAAATCCATTTAAACCCTAACCATGGTAATTAGTTTTTATGATTTTTACTATTTATTTGTTGAGGAAATAAGGTTATATTATGACCTATCATTTCTTTATGGTTTTATGTATTGAAAATCACAAATATTTTCATATGTTCTTAATTTTTTCTTTAATTTTGATTTTTCTTCTTAAGTTCTGATATTGTCATTCTGTTATACTTACAGATTTGTAATTCTGTTTTATTAATCCGAATCTAGTGCAAAATAGATTCTGTTTTATGATTCTGAATCTGGTGAAAAAGTGATTCTTTTTATGATTCCGAATCTGGTGAAAATTTGATTCTATTTTAGGATTCCGAATCCAGTGTAAAAGTGATTCTGTTTTATGATTCTAAATCCGGTACAATAGTTATTTTGTTTTATGATTCTGAATCTGGTGAAAAAGTTATTCTGTTTTATAATTCCAAATTCGGTGAAAAAGTAATTCTATTTTAGGTTTCTGAATTTGGTGCAAAATTGATTCTGTTTTATAAAACCTAATTTGGTGAAAAATTCATTCTGATTTTATGATTTTGATTCTGGTACAAAAGTAATTCCGATTTTATGATTCCAATACCAGTACAAATGAGATAGCGGTTTCACAATATGATTTAATTTGTCTAATAAATCTATTTTCTAGATAATTTTTTTCTTAAGAATGCATTTTACTTAATAATGTTATAGTTGTTTAATGTATCATTCCAATATTATCGGGTTCTGGTTTTTCTTATACATAACTATTATCTTTAACTTAAAATTTTTTCTTATACATGATATGATATCGTAAAATCTGTTACAGACTAACAATTATATGTTTGAAAAATTTCAAGGTCCCTCTAAATTTTATGAAAAATTTGATTGATGGATTGGAGCCAACTGTCGGGAAGTTTTTCCTATAAATAAAAGTCCATTTCATGAGAAAACAACAATGTAGAGAGTGGATGAACTTGATACATGTGAAAAAGATGTGAAGTGATTTCTAGAGAGAGAGGATCTTATAACTCTCAGTGCTTCTTGTGGATGTTGTGAACCACTTGTTCCGGCCTGAACAACTTTTTATGACATTATTTGTGCAAACTATGATCATGCTGGTCATGGGATTCCATGTTTAGAAGATAGAAGTTTTGATTTCCTTCTAAATAGAGGGGTTATAGGGATAACAAGATAGATATCAATCTTTGTATTGAGAGTTTACCTGGGTTTGGGTAAGATAGACTTTCTTGAAAGTATAAATCAAGGAACCTTTGTCCAAGGTTTTTGGATACCCTTCTCTTTAGGTTAAAATAATCTTATTGTTACTTTTTTTTAATTTCAAATTATTTTATTTTTTCTATAATATTAAATTTGTTAAATGTTATAAATTATAACATTCTTATACTATCTAATTCCATTACTCTGATTATATTACATATTCTATACGCTTTAAGGTAGAATATTTCTTTTAAGAAAATCTTTCTTATGTTTTTATCTTATGGTTGTAAAGTCTAAGAAAAGGTTTCTTTAAAAGGTTTTGTGAATATTTTTTAACTATGTTAATCTAAACTTTAAATGTTCCAATATAATTTTTAAATAATAAAATTCACCCCTATTATATTTGAAAATCTTATTTCATATTATATCCTACATTATTTTGATAAAAAATTAAGTTAACTATATTACATAAAATTAATTTTTCTGATTAATAATATTGAATCCATATTTATAAATTCCTTTCATATAAGTTTCATATTTTAATTTAAAATTAAACCCATATATGTGGTGAAAAATCGGATTTCCAATGATTAATTTTTCATAAGTATAGAATGTTTTATTATAACATGTCAATATTAATTTAATTAAAATGATTTATTCTCATATCCGACCTCAAGGAAATAATCAGGGTTTAGGTTATTCTAATGAAAAACCTATTTTTAGAAACAATTATTTTGTTCCTCCAAGTGACCCTTTTTGTACTAAATGCCAAAGTGGTGGGAAATGGAAGAAGAAATATTCTTTAAATAATGTTCAATCTCTTGGGATTCATAAAGATTATTTTTCTAAACAAATGTGGATACCCAAAATTTTATTATCTAACAATTTTAGATCCAAACAAGTTTGGATTCTGAAAACCTATATTTTCTTATTCAGGTTAATGAAGGAAGTACCCAAAACATATGGTACATAGATAGTGGATGTTCCTGAAATATGACTGGTAACAAAGACTATTTCGAAAAGATTTTAAATACTAAAGGAGAAAAAGAATCATTTGGAGATAAATCTCAAGGAGAAATTGTCGGTATAGGAAGCATTATTCTTCTTGGAAAATTATTAATTTCAATTTTTCTATTTGTTAATAGTCTTAAGCACAACCTCATCAGCATAAGTTAATTATGTGATGAAGGATACCATGTGAATTTTAGGAATGACAAGTTCTTAGTACATAATTCCATGGATGTGTTTATTCTCTTAGCCCATAGGCAAGAGAATGTATACACACTAAATGTAGAAGACCTTAGAATCCAATAACTTCCTTTCCAAAGTGCAATTGAAGATCAATCCTGGATTTGGCATAGAATACTAGGACACTGTAACTTATGGAATCTTAGAAAACATTCTAATAAAGAACTTTTTAGAAATCTACTGGATCTTAGGTTTGATTAATCAAAAGTCTATGATCCTTATCAATATGGAAATAAACGTAAATCTAGCTTTAAATCTATAATTTATGTCACAACTTTTAATTCCTTATAGTTAGTGCACATGAACTTATTTGTTCCAACACAAACTGGAATTATTGGAGGCAGATACTATGTGTTTGTCTTAGTTGATGAAAACATTATATTTACTTGGGTCTATATTCTCACAAAGAAATATTAAGATTTTTCTTATTTCAAAATGTTTAGAGAACAATTTAAAAATGAAGAAAACCTTTCATTGAAAACTAATCATAGTGATCATGGAGTAGAATTTCAAAATTCTGATTTTGAAACTTTTTGTGGTAAAAAAGGTATTACTCACAACTTTTCAACTCCAAGAACTCCTCAATAGAATGGTGTTTTCAAATGAAGAAATTGTATTCTTCAAGATATGACTAGAACCATGTTGAGTGAATATTTTGTTGCTAAACATTTTTGGTCTGATGTTGTAAGTACTGCATGTTATACTATAAATCATGTTTTAATAAGAACTTCTCTTAATAAAACACATTATGATTTATAGACTGGCCAAAAACCATAAGTATCTTACTTCAATGTTTTTGGTTGCAAAGTATTTGTCCTAAATACCAAGGATAACTTACATAAATTTTCACCCAAATTCGATGAAGGAATTTTCTTAGGTTACTCTCCTAACTCTAATGCTCACAGATTTTTTAATAAAAGAACATCCACTATGGTAGAAACAGTTTATGTTAATTTTGATGAAAATGATCCTTTTGTTTTCAAACAACCTGAACTTATTTCTGATTTATATTCTAAAATTGATCACCAACCATTGATAGAAGACCTTTCAGATAAAGAAATTGTTCAGGAAAATATTTCTCAAACATTTTCCCCTAATGATTTTCTACCCTATTTTGATGATCAAGTCTTTCAAAATCCAAGTCATTTGTTACTTAGGAATCATCCCAGTGATAATATCGATGGAAATGTTAATCAACTAGTTAGAACTAGAATTTCATTAAGGAATAAAGTTAAACATGTTGCTTTTATTTCCCAATTTGAACCAAAGTCTCCTAAATAAGACATGGGTGATAAATATTGGATAAAGGATATGCAAGATGAACTCAATGAAATTGTAAGGAATTGGGTTTGGACCTTGGTCGAAGAACCTAAGTAAACTTCTGTTATTGGAGTAAAATGGATTTTTAGAAACAAATGCGATGAAAATGGAATTATTGTTAAAAAATAAAGCACAATTCATTTTTAAATGCTATAACCAAAAAAAGGCATATAATATGAAGAAACTTATGCTCCTATAGCAAGACTTGAATCTATTTGAATTCTTCTATCCTTTATAACATTCATTAATTTGAAACTTTATCAAATGGATGTAAAATGTTATTTTCTTAATGGTTATGTACAGAAGGAAGTCTATGTAGATCAACCACCTATCTTTGAATATAAAAAACATTCTAATAAAGTTTATAAACATACCAAATCTTTGTATATACTTAAACAATCCCCTAGAGCTTAGTTTGATAGACATTCAGGATTTTTGCTTCAAAATAACTATGTTAAGGGAACTGCTGATCCAACCCCTTTTATTAAAAAAAAATAATAAATATGTTTTGATTGTCCAAATTTATATTGATGACATCATCTTCGGATCAACTCAGCAATCCTTAACCGATTCCTTTGTGAATCTTATGAAATATGAGTTTTAGATGAGTGTGATGGGTGAGTTAACCTTTTTTCATGGTTTTAAAATTTCTCAAAAACCAGAGGGAACTTACAAATATCAACATATGTATATAAATGATCTTATTAAGAATTTTAGGTATGATAATACTAAGAGTATAATTACTCCTATCAGAGCCTCTAATACTCTTGATATTGATGAAACAGGGAAACCTATGGATCTGACATCTTATAGTGGTATGATAGGAAGTTTACTTTACTTAATAGCTAGTAGACTTGACTTAATGTTCTCAGTATGTTTATGAGTAATATTCCAAGCAAATCTTAAAGAATCTCATTTAAAGGCAGTGAAAATAATTTTTCTCTACGTAAAGGGAACTTTATATTTGGTAGTTTTTTATTCCTTTGGAAATAATTTTGAACATAAAAATTTTTCAGATGATAACGTTTTTGGTAGTAAAATGGATAGAAAAAGTACATCTGGAACATTTCATTTCTTAGGAGATTTTATAGTTTCTTGGTCATTCAATAAGCAATATTCTATAGCACTTTCCACTGCTGAAGCCGAATATGTAGCAGTTTAAAGTTATTGTGCTCAAGTGTTGTGAATGAAACACACACTCACAGACTGTGGTATGAGTTTTACTAAGAATAAAATAATGTGTGATAACACAAGTTCTGTTTCCCTATGTAAAAATCCTATACATCACTGTTTTTCAAAACACATAGATATTAGAAAACACTTTCTTAGGGATCACACACTAACATAAGATATTATTCTTCAATTCATCAGAACTCAAGCACAACTTGCTGATATGTTTACTAAACCATTGCCTTTTGATAGATTTTAATAAATTAAATAGAAGCGAGGAATGATCTCTATAATGTAATAATTCATATCTACTTCTTGTTTAAATAATCTATTTACATTAAACAACTCCTTTTTTTTGGGGGAGTACATATGTTTGTTTGTTTTTCCATCTTATCTTTTTCTTATGTTTTTTTCTCTTAAAATTTTATCTTTCTTTATTGAAAAATTTGGTACTAGAAATTTTGGTATTGGAAATTTTGTTATTGGAAGTTTCGGTATTCAAAATTTTGGTATTGGAAATTTTGGTATTGGAAATTTCAGTATTGGAAATTTCGGTATTGGAAATTTCAGTATTGGATGTTTTGGTGTTGGAAATTTATGTATTGGAAATTTCAGAATCTAAAACTTCCAATAGAATGCTTATAATACTAATAAACTCTTAGAGTATTCCAAAAGGTAAATTTTATTACTCTTTATTTTCTTATTTTAAGTTTCAATTTTTCGTATTTCAAAATTTTCAATTCTGGTTTAAATTACTATAAAAGATCAGAATTCATATTTCCTATATCCATCCTCAACCATCATATCAGATCTAGTTATTTTCTGCCATTTGATTATCTTATGGATGCTGAAAGGTCATAGCTATGTCTATATAAGGGGTGCCTCATTTATGACCATCGCACCATCCTTACTGATCTCAGTGTTAAAGTTTGGTTGCCATCAAAGTACTCGTTCTGACTCCTTCGTCCCCTTTATCTCAAATGTCCCCAAAATCCTCAGCAGATCAGATTCCAATTACCAAATAAATAAAGGATTGGTCAATATTTAGGGAAAGGTTGGTATTCTCTATCTTTTATGGAAAATTTGACACCCTTATCTCTAAGGTGATAAGAACTAACTTACGGGAAAGTGTTTGTGTGGTTAATGAGAAGAGTCAGGACCTGGTTTTCCATGACCAAGTTATTCAGTTATACGAATCTGTTACATTCTTCCAAAAGGATAGTAAGGATATTTTTATGTTCAAATGTTATGATAAGACTTATATTGTTCCCTATAAGAAGACAGAAAATGTTCTCAAAATACCAAATGAAGGGGAAGCTATTCTATACTCTAAGAACTTCCTAGAAAGGAAGGTTCTTTTGAGAAAGTAAAGGATTTAGATTATCTTTGTCTCAAGTATATTAAGAATCTGAAGATTAAAAATCATACAACAAACCACAAGATTGTAGATCTCTAGATTCATGGATTTGGTATCCCAATAAAATGAGATAAAGACTCTATAAAAATATGTGATATATTTCTTTTAGACTTTCATATCAACTTAAAGAAGATTAACTTGGTTATGTACATCTTCCTCACCATCCAGGAAATAAAAGGTGGATCCATCAGATCTCAAAATCTTATGTATCTAGAAACTATATCCAGGATAATTATTGTGTGTCATCAAGAACTAAATGTCCCATGCCGATCAGTCTCAAATCCATTTATGATTTTTTTGCTCAGTGATGAAACTCTAAGGAGGATTAATATAGAGTTTTTATAGGAATCCAAATGTTTTGAAGAAATGGTTTTCCAGAACAAGGGTGATGTTTCAGAATTTTAAAAATTGGAACCCCTGAAAAGGAAACATGATGAACTAGGCTTGGAAATACCAGCTTCTGATATCCCGGTATCAGCACCTCCTCCTACAAAGAAACTGAAAGTCTATTCTGATGAAACATTTGCAAAGTGGAGAGAAATGGTAGCTACCAGAAAGGACGGAGATCCTTCCTTTGGCTTAAACCCATCAGAGGCTAAGGCCTTAAAAATAAATCAATCTGAAAATTTTGAGAATGAAAATAAGGAGAAGAAGATAAATAAGAAATACTTGGTTGTGAACGTCTTTCAGTCATTACTGAAAGATGTAGAAAAGAAATCACAACAAGTACATGAACCTCAAGTTGTTCATAAGAAGTCTGTTGTCACTCTAGAAATCCATAAAGCCAAGAATGTTCTATCTTTATCAGAACATGTTCATGAAATGGAGGATTAGATAGTACAAGAAGAATATGATGATGTTTTAAGGGAAGTGGAAGACTACATTGGAAATCCATTGAGTTCAGTCTCTAAATCTGTTTCGATAGAACAAGTCGAAAAATAAGATCAAGAAGAAATTTAAGAAGAAGTTAAGGAATAAGCAGAAGTTGAAGAAGAAGAACAAATAGTAATTGAAGTTGTAGAATAAGAGAAATAAAAGGTTGATCAACAAGGTGATAAATAAAAATAAATTCTGGAAGAAGAAAGTCAAGAAGGATCTTAATGTTAGGAGTTTCAATGAGAATATGACAAACAAGAAGTTCTTAATGTTATCCAAGTATCCGATGAACAATCTTCAGTTTGAAATCATGTCAAAGACAAGAGTGTGTTGATTGCCTCATATAAAAGGGAAATGCCTTAGAAGTCAAATAAGTGAATAGAAAAATCAGTATCCTTAACTCCAAGAGGAGTTGAGAAAATAAAAGATGTTTTAGGTTCGGAATACTCATCATTTGTTGAACATGAATTTGTCAAGATATCTTTAAGAAAGTTGGTCAGCACCATTCTAGTTCTTGCAAAGATAGATGTGCGGAGTCAAATTATGCAATAAACTCTGAATCAAAAGACAGAACTGACCAATATGCTTATGGACATGGTATTCAAATAAGAAGCAGACTTCAGTAATCATTTGATTGATTACATAGCTCAGAAGCTGATTGTAAGAAAGTATTTAACTACACCAAAACCATCAATGAAGAGATAAGATAGTTCAGTTACTTCATTGATTCAACAAATAGATCTTTCAATACTTGTGAAATAGATTTCAACATGGTAAAAGCATCAATCTCTAAGAAGGATATTCAAATAAATTTTGTTTCCTGATCTGTATGTAGTGAGAAAGAAGTCAGAGTTGAATTTGAGAGAAAGGTGGCTTCTTAAGAGGAAAGAATATTGTCATTAGAAAAGAATAATCTGGATCAGGGTACCTATTGAAGAAGTTTGAAGAAGATCATAAGGAAGTGAAGAAACATAAATCCTTGATAAAGAAAATGATGTCTGAGCCAAAGAAAGATAGATGAAATTCTTTACATTCCAATTTTTTGTTGTAATCTAAACCTTATTTTCAAAATTTACTTAAAAATATTCTTGCATATCTTTATTTTATTTTCAAATGTATACTTTCTTAACCGTACAGGTACATCTTATACTTATCCATATTTTTTCCTCATTTTGAAAATCACAGAGGGGGATAATTTTTTTAAATGAAGAATTTGATGAAGATCTCAAAAGAGGAGAATATATTATGGGAGAGTATGGTAAGACAAGATAATGACCATGTAAGGGGGAGTTTTCTTTTAAGAAAATATGTTTATATAAGGGGAGATATTTTCTTAATAAAGAAAACTAGACACTAAAGATCAAGAATATGATCCTTGGAAAACAAAACCTAAGGGGGAGTTAGTCATATTCATCAGAAATCTCATTCAAAGGGGGAGATAAGCTTTTCACACTTTTTTATCTATGTCAATGTATTGTTCCTTAGAAATTTTTTTTATGAATTCCAAAAAGGGGGATATTATTGAGTTAATAAGTTTATATTATGACTTCTCCATTCCTTATGGTTTTATGTTTTGAAAATCACAAACACTTTTTCTTATGTTCTATTTTTTTCTTAAGTTTGGTTGTTTATTCTTAAGTTTCAATATTGAAATTCTGTTATAATTACTCATTTGTAATTTTGTTTTATGATTTTGAATTTGGTGCCAAATTGATTCTATTTTATGATTCCAAATTTGGTGAAAAAGTGGTTCTATTTCATGATTCTTAATCCGGTGCAGAAGTGATTCTATTTTATGATTCCAAATCCGGTTCAAAAGTGATTCTACTTTTTTATTCTGAATCCAGTGAAAAAGTGATTTTGTTTTATGATTCTGAATCCAAGGAAAATTTGATTCTGTTTTATGATTCCAATTCTAGTGAAAAAGTGATTATCTTTTATGATTTCGAATCCAGTGCAAAAGTGATTCTATTTTATTATTCCGAATCCGGTGCAAAATTAATTCTGATTTTATGATTCTAATTCCGATACAGAAGTCATTCTGATTTTTGGATTCTGATTCTGGTACAAATTTGATACTGTCTTCACAATCCGGTTTACTTTTTATTATGAATCATTTTTCTAGATAATGTTTTTCTTAAGAATATTTTTTATTTAATAGTGATAGATTTGTTTAATGTATCATTCAAATATTATCAGATTCCATGTTTTCTTATACATAACACTTATATTTAACTTAACATTGTTTCTTATACTTGAATGATGTCGTATAATCTGTTACAAACTAACCATTGTATGTTTTACATGTGTCCAGGTCCCTTCAAAATTTAATGAAAATATGACCATTGGAGTGGAGGTGACTGTTGAAAAGTTTTTCTTATAAATACAAGTACATTTGAACGAGAAAAAAACAATGAAAATAGTGGATGAACTTGATGTATGTGAAAATGTTATGAAGTGATTTCAAGAGAGATAGGATCTTAAACTCTCGGTGCTTCGTGCGGATGTCTTGAACAACATGTTCAGTCATGAACAACTTGTTCAGACATGCTTTGTGTAGACTCTGATCATGGTGATCATGGGCTTCCGGTTTTGGAAGACAGAGGTTCAGATTTCTTTCTAAATCGAGGGCTTGCATGGATAGCAAGATAGATACTGATCTTCGAATTGATGGCTTACCTCGGTTTTGGTAAGACAGACTTTCTTTAAATTATAAATCAAGGAACCTTTGCCAAAGGTTTTTGGATACCCTTCTCTTTGGATTAAAATAATATTATTGTTACTTGTTTTCTATTTCAAGTTGTTTGATTTCTACTATAATCTTAACATTGTTAAAGATATAAAGTATAACTTTATTATACTTTCTAATTCTATTACACTGATTATATTACAAATTTTATATGCTTTAAGGTAGAATATTTCTTTTAAGAAAATCTTTCCTATGTTTTTATCATAAGGTTGTAAAGTCTAATAAAAGGTTTCTTCAAGAGGTTTTTTGAATTTTTGTTTAACCATGTTTAACTAAACTTTAAATGTTCCAAATGAATTTTTAAATAATACAATTCACCCCCCCCCACTCTTGTATTTGATCATCTTATTACATATTCGATCCTATGTTATTTTAATAAAAAATATAAAGTTAACTATATTACATAAAATTAATTATTGTGATTAATAATATTGAATACATATTTATAAATTCCATTCATATAAGTTTCAAATTTTAATTTAAAATTAATCACATAGATGTGATGAAAAAGCATGTTTCCAATGATAAAATTTTCATAAGTATAAAATTATTTAATATAACAAGTCAATATAAATTTTATTATAATTAAATAAATTGGTTTAATAATAATATAGTAAAATTATTTTTACTTTTGAAATATTTTTTAACAATTTTTATTTTTTTAAATTTTGTATAATAAAGGACTATTTTAATAGAATTTAGTATTTATCACTATTCATTAATAATGAATCACTTCATAAAATTCTCAAAAATTCACCATAAGATAATTTTGATACATTGATTAATAAAATGAATTTAATATTTTAAAATAAATGTTCCAAAAAATTTGAAAATTAAATTTATTAATTATTTTCAAAAAGAAATACAAATCATTTTTTGTAAAAAATTATTTTCAACGCATATAAAGAATTTACTAAAAAATAAGAATATATATATAAATTTAATTTATTTAACTAAAAAACATACACTTAACAATAAAAATGTGTTTATTATACTTCATACATACAAATTTATTGGTTAGCGTAAGTGTTCAATACTAATAATAATATACTGAGGTTTTATAAAACTCAATGTTTTATATGAAGTAAGGTCTCAATGTTTTATGTGAAGTAAGGTATTGAAGTAATTAAATTTATTTGGAAAAAATCATAGACTATTGGTGTGTTACATTCTACCCCCTTTAATATGAAAATTTACAATTAAAATTTTCACTCCAACACAAAAAATGATGATAATTCTACATCATCACATCATTTTGGCCCCACAAAGCTTCTTAAAATTAGGGGTTTCACCACATAACATTACCCTGATGGGAAATCTTGCTTCATTGTAATTTCTCTGTATGATCCAGAATCTCTTCTATGTGTTCCTGATAAAAGATATTTTGATATAGTGGTACAACATAAGATTTTATTACATTTTTTGAACTTGGTATATGCTTCCTCAGGAGAGATATGTGGAAGACATCATGAACTCGATAAAAGTTCGATAGAAAAAAAATTGATAAACTACCATCCCAATACGATCAATAATTTGAAATGTACTGATATAATTAGGGATTATTTTTCCATTATTTATGAATCCCATTACCTTTATCCTTGGATATGTTATTTGAAACAACTTTTCATCAACATAAAATTCTAGATCACACTATTGATTTTCAGTATAACGTTTATGTCGACTTTTTCTGTCCTTAGGTTTTTATAAATTGACCTAATCTTCTCACCCATACCTTCTACTACCTCTAATCCAAATACATTTATTTCATGAACATACTCTCATTACATTTGATATTTACACTTCATTACTTAATGTGATTCATAAGGATCCATCTAAATACTTGAGTGGAGGATACTATTTTATATAAACTAATCTAGAGAAATATGTTAATCCCAAAAACCATTGAAATAAATAGAATAATATCTCAATATATCCTCTGTAATTTTAATTGTTCTATCTAAATAACAATCTATCATAGTATGATACACTGTTCTGGAACATAGCTCTATATCTAGCACTTGCTAAAGACATCACCAAAACATCAAGGTAAAACATGAATCCTGAGTAGATACAATAGAATATAGTATTTCATGAAACTTTACCACTTCCATAATTTATATCGAAGCAAGATAATCCAGATACCAGTCCTCTATAATATATATGAAGTGTGCTGACTTTTTTAGGTGAAAGAAAATATCCCATACAACATTATACTATTCAAAAAATTTGGGTGGTCCAATGTCAAAATCCATAGTAAATTATTCTATATAATTCTTGGTATTGGTAATGGTTGTAACATCCACTTATACATTATTCTATCTGCCTTAAATTACTAACATTCTTTTCATCTTGATACAAACTCTTTGATGTCTGTATTTATGCCATCGCACTACAAATAATTTTTCAAAAACTAATACATGTTTTTTACTTCCATGATCAATATATAATAAGGAATTGTGAGCCACTTATAATATTTTTCATGAAATTGGGTCTGGTCAGAACACAAACACCTTTCCTGAACCTTATCATTCCATTGTAAACAAGATTAAATTTAGGATCATTTATATCTTTCTTTTAGATCTCTACATCTTCCTTGTGTGCCTATCTAATATTCACATGTATTTATGGTTGAACACTCATTTTAGAAAGAAAATATTTCCCCCTTGCTTCAATATTTTTAGAAACATCCTTTTAAAATATTTAAATATTATATAAAATGGGATCCTAATCATAGATATGATGTCATGATCCCTCTCACTCAATGAATTAGCCATCTAGTTCAATTTTCAAATATGGTAATGAATTAAGAAGTCAAACTATTTAATCAGATCTAACCACCTTATCTAGTTCATATTAAACTTCTTCATCATGAATATATACTTTAAACATTTCTATCATTATATATATCATAATATCCCCTAAAGATAGTGCCTTTATATCATTAATGAAGAACTTCTACAATAAACTCTTAATCGTGAATTGGGGAATTTTTCACATGGACCTTCGATTTTCATGAGCAATGATCTATAAATATTTCATTCTAATTGATAATGTATCCAATACCATTCATGGATGAATCACTATCTAATAGAAACCCATATATATTATAGGGTAATGTAAGTATAGGTGCACATACTAATCTTTTCTTCAGTTCCCTGAAAATTCCCTCACATTAATCTATACAAAGGAACATGGATCCCGTTCAAGTTAACATGGTGAGTATATTAGATAGTATATATAAATTATCCACAAACCATATATAATGTGCATACAAAACAAGAAAACGTTGGATCTTAGTTACCACAGTTGATCTTGGCCAACATTCAATAACCTATTTTTTATGGATCTACCAATATACCCTCACTTGATATTATTTAACCCCAAAACTAAACCTTTTGTAGAAAAAAATAGACACTTTGTGAATTTTTAATATAGTTTATCCCACTTTTTGTATTTTATTAAAATTATCAAGTGAGCTTTATTATCTTCTTTTATCTTTGAATAGATAATAATATCGTCTATAATGATTACCACTAACTAATATATGTGATCACAAAAGATTCTATTCATTAAATCTGTTAAGATAGTGAGGTAAGTAGAAAAACCAAATGGAATCATTGTATATTCATTGTGATCATACATTGAATAGACAGTTTTCTTTGGAATATCCTACTTCTTAACCCTTAATTAATGATATCCATAATAAAGATAAATTATGAAAAAATTATATTTGTGCTTCTGATCAAAACATTCATCAATAAATGGTAGGGGAAACATGTTCTTGATTGTGATATTGTTCAATTCTTGATAATCAATGAAAAGTCACATTGATTCATATTTATTATTTACAAAAAAACATATTAATCCCAATGTGATACACTTATCCAGAAGAATCCCTTATTAATTATCTTATGGATTTTTATCTTTGTTTTCCTATAACAAAATCTTGGACATTCTTATAGAGTCTTTGAAATAGGTGAAACATCATTCATGATTTTTATTAAGATCAAAAAATCGTTATTCAGTTGAAAACTATGAAATTATTCCATCAATACATAAAAAAATCCCAAAAATTAAGCATATAATTGATGCTGAGATTTTGCCCAACCATTTGAGATAAATGACCCTTTTCAATAGGAATCAAACTCAATATAATGGACGTAAATTCCATCAAAAGTTTTTATTTATCCTCACCCAGAGATATGGTCATAGGTTGGTTTGTAATATCAATTGTGACTTCCATTCTTTATAAATATATGTGATATTTATATAATGGAATCCAATCCACGCCTAAGATAACATCAAATTTACCTAGAGGGAGAATAATATGTTTTTAGGACTCACATTCCCACAAAATTCAATTAGGTAAGAATCATATACATGGGATGTGATCATCATAAAATTTCATTCATTCACTAATAATTAAAAATATAATTTTTTAGTTGTATTTTTTGGAATGTTATCCCAACTATGTTATATAATCTAAGAGGGTGGTAAATTAGGATATGAGGGATTAAAACAACTACCCCTTCATATCTTAGTTCATCATTATACAAAATACTATTATATACCTTTCATGTTGCAATGCATGTACAGAAATGAAATCATACATGAGACATAGAAATTTTAATTGGTTCTCCCTCCCTAGGCTACGTCTAAGGAGCATATAATAGTTATGTGTTGATGTACCAAATCCACTAAGGAACACTACCAAAATAAATAGTTTGGGAAATATCTCTTCTGTTCTCAATCTCACTACCATGAAAAATTTTAGGCATAGCTCACTACTTCCCAATGTTCACTCCCTCTATTTTTCATTTGATTTCTCACTACTAGAGTATAGGATCACATTATTCCTCTAAATTTTTTCACCACTTTTTAAAGGATTTAAACAAAGTTTATGGATATTTAAGTCTCTTAATTAGAAATAATTAATGCATCCTTAATTACAGGTAGATGGTGTGTTGAATTTATACATTCATCCACTTGGTAAATACCACTTCACCAATGATTTAAATTTAAATAACTTCTGGTTCTCACACCTTTTCCTCTCATTCAACCATTATATTCCTTGTACGCAACTTTATCACCTTGCATGAAACATTTATGGATTTTAGTGAAACTGTCAACTTTCACACAACTTTTGGATTTTTAGGGGACTTCAACGTGTATGCAACTTTCACACTTTTTTCCCACCTCCCTTGGTCATGTAGACAGATGTTCTTTTCTAATAGAAACATAAATTTGAGATGTTTGTTCACGTAAATATTATTTCACATGACCAGTATACTTTACACACAACTCTTACATGATTCAGATCTCTAATCTTCTCTAAGGGTTAAGGTACAGAAATGAGTGGGACAGTCGCCTATGTGTAGAACCAACTGAACCTGTGCGCATGATCCTTACGCACCTTCCTCTATGTTAGAAACATTTATGTGAGCATTGAAGTCCTATTTTTGATGTTTTATTTTATGTTTAACTCTATTTTATGGGTGTGCGTAACTATTACTCTTGTGTCGCACAAAACCATATTTCTCTCACTTTTAGAACTTGTGCACAATATATTCCTTTGTCATATTTTTATTTGATGACCCATAATCTATACTTTTGTGCAACCATGTGAATCTACATCACCTCTGCATGAAGCTTTTTAGATTTATAGAAAAATAATTATTTATAAAAAAACCTCTTTCTATTCTCTGTATTTTAGACCATAAAAACTGGAAAACATTCGAAAATGGAACAACCATGTATATACAATATTCTGTATCTTTTCCAAAGCATCAAATTCTTTTCCATGGATCATTTTTAATATTCCATTGGAATAATCTCTTAGGAAATTCAAAAATAACCATGGAAAAATTCTTTTTCAACAAACACAATCAATCCAAAAACACAACAATATTAGGATAAGGGACATTTTCCCAACACTCTCCCCCTTTAGGTTTGTTGACAATATTTATTATTTCAATACATCGTTAAAGATTATTCTATATATTACCAAAAATTACTTCATGTGATTCAGATAGTGATCAAATATTTACCCAACCCACACTCTAAGCCCACATGATCAATGCTCAACATTATAAACAAGAGTAGATTTAAAATTTCATAAATGAATCACTACATTCCAAAAACCACTTAACCTATTTCATCAAAACCCTCATATTTCATGATATATGTCCTTTGATCTATCATATTTAGTATTGAAAATTTTAAAATTCCACATAATTTTTTTGTTACCCCAATCAACTTCCCCCCTTTCATGATTAATACATTTTTTTCCCTTTTTATAGCCATAATTTGTCCCCCTTTATCATTGAATCTGAAGGAAAATTTATTGCATTATGAAATAGTGTAAATAACACATATCATCACATTATGGAAAAATAAATCATTCCATGGGGTGAAGGGATCCAACTACCACACTATTTTATGTGTGTGGAGTTGACTGGAGTTCAAGAGTCGGTCAATGATGTTCAAACACTTCATTAGGAAAGGCCTTTGTTATAATGTATGCAACCTATAGTTCTAAAGGCACATATGCCAACTTCATAATACCTCGATCCACATTTTCCTTAATAAAGATATAAATAATTTCAATTTACTCTATCTTTGAGTGATGGACTAGATTTATTATAATATTTATAGAACCTGAATTATTTTAATTGATTCTGATCAGAGACTGCACTTCAACTCTAATATCATCAAGCTCCTACTTCATCCACAATAACCATGTGCACACTAAATTAGTCACAATATATTCATCTTTTTCAGTTCTATACAAAAATAAATCATGTTTCTTTATTATCCAAGTAATAAAAAATCCACCAAGTTGTAATTCACCTCCTAATGTCGATTTTATATCATATACTGAACTGGTCCAATCAACATATGTAAAGACGAAAAACTCTTGTTGAGATTTGGGATTGTACATAAAACTAAAATCCTTCATCCCATTGATATTCTAAAGTATTATTTTTATTTCATGTAAGTGGCTTAATTTGGGATTGTTTTAATATATTTATACTTGGAATGTGAAAAAAAATATTAGTTCTTGTCGTCGTCAAATACAATAGGCTACCAATGATTTTCCTATATTTTGTGACATTTACCGCATTACCTTTATCATCCTATGATATTTTCATTTGGGTATCCACTATATTCATCATATCCATTTAATTATGCATTATAAATCTTCTAAAACCCTCTTTATAATATTTATATTGAGAAATTAATGTGACATTCTTTTTTGGGGTCACTTGTAAACCAAATAAAAATAGTAATTCACCAATTATTGACATTTGGAATTAAATTTTCAAGAATTATGTGAAATTTAGACACTGTGATTCATTTTATACACAAAATATTATGTCGTTGAAATATAATAGCACCATAATCCATTGATTATAGTCATTGTTGAAATAGATATTATAATCAACTCCACCATGCTGAAAATTAAGCATCTTAAAAAATTGATCTATTCCTGAATACTATGATATTGGTTCTTACATTAACCTATATAACACCTTCATCAATCAAGAAAACTTATTCTCATATTTATGAATGTAAAAAGAAAATATGGCTACTCAGTGTAAACTTCTTCTTTCAGGACCCCATTCAGAAACAATAATTTGATGTCCACTTGAAAAAATTTGAGCCTTCTTTGCACTATTATGGCCAAGAATAATATGATAGTCTCAAGCCTCCCAACTGGTGAAAATATTTCATCAATATCAATACCCTCAATCATGGAGTACCATTTTCACACTAATCATTATTTTTTTTGAATCATTGTTCCCTATTAATTAATCTTATTGAAAAATACTTATTTGGTACCAATGAAATTATTATTTGTTTCTCTTGGAAAAATCTCCCATGTCTAATTCTTTTATATTTGGTAAAGAATTTTTTTCATATCTTAAACCTAGTTCTAATTTTCAGTATCTTTTTTAATGCATTAAGACTCTACCTAAGATGGGAAATATGCTAGTAGTAATTAATTCATTCATTATGTATGAACCGACACTATTAGATCACTAATGATGTTCTTTCTATCAAACATAAATCAACTATTCAGATTTTGTGAAGATATAGATTTTAATTCATCCTATTCATTGTCATTATTTTCTTATAAAGAATAAAATTCCACTTAAACTCCCACTAAGTTTCTTACCTCTCCAACACATTAATCATGAAACTGGTCACTATGTTGTTTAATATTATATAAATTATCTATTATAGTGAAAACATTACTTTCAAAAACCATTCCAAGCCTCTTTATAAAACATCTATATGATTTTCTCTTTCTTGAATATCTCAAAAATATCCTCTCATATCCAAGGGATTTGAATTTATGATATTTATTCTTATTGATAATAAAGTATTTACTTGCAATGGTTCAAATGTATTTTAATGATGAATTCTTTCCATACAACATCTCATACAAAGTATTTTCTTCTCTAGACACAAAATAAATAACTTTTAGATATGAAAACTAATGTCATAACTTCTCACATACATAATTTCCCCCATAGGTTATTTTCAATAAATATTGTCTTGTCCATGTTGTTATTGATCCGATTTCTCCCCTCATCTACTCCATTTTTTGTGGGGTTCTTATTACTGATACTTGATGTTTTATCCCATTTTTAACAAGATAATAATCCATATGGATATTTGTAAATTCCAAACCAATAAAATTATGAAAATTATAATCTTATATCCATGTATCCTTTTAGATTCCCTCTAATACTATTTTATGTAGTTGAACACATCATACTTATGGAAAATGACAAATACCCATGCCATCCTACTGAAATTACGAATGAAAAAAAGTAAAACATTTTTCCATCAATGATACTTGGTGAGATATGTCCACATAATCTACATGCACTAATTCAGGAACTCTAGTTGACATTTGTTCTTTTTCTTTATATGTATTTCAAATAATCATTCCTTATTGATAAGAATTACACATATTAGTACGATCATGTGATAGCTTAGTGAGATATCGAGCTTCATCACATCTGACCAAATCTTATAGGGAAGCTTCTCATATATATAAATATCCTTCTATTTTATGCCAAACTAGCTCTATTCCTCTATGGATAAAAATCACATATCTACTTCTCCACTTATAAGGTAAAGATTCCCCTTCGTTTGTTTTACCAATAGAATAACTACACCATCACTTCCTTTGAGTATACACATATTCTAATTAAATATTGTTTTATTCCATAAGTCAAATAGTTTATTAACACTAATAATGTTTTGATCGCAACCTTTTATAAATATGAAATCATCATGCCTCATTTATTTTCCCCCAAATTGGTCTTTTCTTGAGAAAATAGTCTTTTGAACATCATCATTTCCCAATTTGACAATTCCTTTCTTGTCTAATTTTATGAATATAAAAATATCATTATTAAATTTCATATGGGATGTGAATCTACTATCAAGGATCCATACACCATAATGTTCTTATTTTTTAAGGTAAATATCCCCAACCACTTCCTGCTCAATTATTTTCTTTTTTATCTATATTTTTTACTTCATACCCGATATGGGTTGATAATCTTGATCATACTCATTGTTTGATAGAACAACTTCATATTTAAAAGCTTCAAATAGATATTGACTTTTCATCTGATTCTATGATACATTGACCTACTTCTTATTGACACACACAGCTTGCTTGAGAATATTCATCTACAGTTTTTATGAGCAATAATTTTCCATGTGTCTAAATCCTCTACACTCAAAACACTAACCATAAAATGATATCTTAGAATATTTAGTTTTTTATAGATACATATATTAGTCTTGTTCTCTTAAATACCTCTTGGATATGAAACATACAATTTTTGAGTGTCAAATATTTCCAAAATAATAACATCTAATGCGGGGTGCATTCATGTGTATCACTCACTACTGGTTTTCCATTGGGTTATATAAATATTTTAGTTATGATTCATAACCAAATCAATATTCAATCTCAGAGTGGGTTTATATGGTTGGACGTAAACCATTACTTCTTTATGTTTACAATCAATCCTTATACCAGTTGAACTGTTTAGGTCTATTATTATGTTCCCCTAACATTCCTTTGTCAATTTCACGGGAACTTTGAACTCTACTTTTCCATTTTATGTTTTCATTGTGACCTTAATTTCTATTGTCAATAGTTCCTTCTAATCTTTAAATTTTCTTCATATACTAAAAACATCCTCATCATTTTCATTGATACATTTATTTTAGCTTTTACAGTTGTAGTCAAACTATCACTTTCTCTTTTCCGTTATTCTATTTTGACCTTATACTAGCATCCTTTTCTGAGTAATCTGGAATTAATGACTTATGTTTTTCAATTTCTTCATTTAGATCAGACTTCTATTCTTCTTGTTAATGTAAATAAATTTGGTATCATGAACCTCTTTGTTTTCTTTCTTCAATTTAGCTATCCATACATTTATATCATCAATAATAGTTTCTAATTGATCTTGTATATCAACTCTTCATTTGACTTATTCATCATCATTTTTATTCTTCCCTTTTCTAGGATCTACCAACAACTACCAAAATTTTATTTTCTCCATGATATTTATTTCCCCATCTCTTCAACCTCAAATTCTTCTAAACTATCGTTTCCTTATAAATGAAGATTCTTCTTTTCGATGAAATTCCTCTCGAACTGTTTCTTACCTTTCACATAGGATGAAGGCTTCTTCATGGGAATTTAAAATTCATCCTAATCATTTGATTGAAACTTATTAGGGAACCATTCTTAAAGATATAAAATATTCTATATTAAAATCATGCAAGTGGGATTTTCCATTTGAACTTTCCTTTTCCTCTGTTAATATTTTAGGAAAGGAATGAAATCACATCATATGTATCCTCTTCTTCCTATCCATATTCAATGGTGAGCATATTCATGGCCTTGAATACCACCTCTTTGGATATCTATTTTTCAATAAACTCAGTATCATCATTTCTCATCTCATATTCAACTATATTACATTGAAAGTTATCCAATTCCATCTCCTTTGGATCTTTATCTTCCAAAACAAAAAACATTTGAATTGAACTGAGGTGGAAGCCTTCTCATGATGTGATTTACGATCGTTATGCATTTAATAATTACTCCATGACTGCATATGTATTCCATAGTAACATTCATCTTATCAAATAACGAATCTATAGACTCATTAGGGTTCATTCTCGAATCCTCATAATTGTTCCATAGAACCTGCATCTTTGCTTCTCTAACTTTTCAGTCACCCTCATAAATATTTAGCAACATTACCCTATAGCCCAAAATGTTTTAAATTACATCTCCTTAGTAAATATTTTATTGTATATGGAACCCCCTAAAGAATTTATTCATTTGGTGTTAGTATCATGTTCTATATTTTTAGCTTCTAATAAAACTCCCTTTTCCATACTGGCTGAAATAACAAACATTTCAGATTTGAACACATCCATAAATAATGATCGAATGTATTTCATCATTCTATTCATCCACAATTAAAAATTGTTTCCATAAAATATCGTAGTACCTATATTATTGATAGCCTCCATTGAAGCCCCTTAGAGAGTAACACTAAAATTAATGTTCATCTCTAATACCAATTATTAGCTCAAATAGGTTAAATACACTAAAAGGGGTGGTGAAACAGGGTATAAAAGATTTAAAACTTTACCCTTAAGACCTTGTTTCATATTTTGAAAAAATAATCTTATCTTATATTTCTAATGTATTGTATAAACATACCTGAAAGGATGAATGTGACACAAAAAACTTAACTTTGTTCACCCTCACTAGGTTACATCCAAGGAGAATAAAACAACATCGTGTCGAGGTACCAAATAAAATAAGTCCCACTTATAAAATTCAATGTTTGGGATATATCACTTATATACCTAGGGTAATTACCTTTACAAAGTTTAAGGACTACTCAATGCTTCCCAAGGGTCACTCCCTTAATCTTTCCTTTGATGGCTCACTATTAGTGGATAGGATCTCCTTCTTCCTCTAACTTATCTCACTGATCTAGAAAGGATTCAATCACAATTTATGGACATGTGGGTCCCTTCATTAGAAATAACAAATGAAACCTTAATTTTAGGTAGATTCTATATTGAAGTTATACTTTCATCCACTTGATGATTACCAATTTACTACTCATTTACTATTCAATCCATTTTTGTTCACACACACCTTTTTCTTTTATGAAATATTTGGATACCTTTCATGCAACTATACCACCTTGAATGAAAATTTATGTTTTACCATGAAAACCCATTCATTTGCGCAACTTTTTATTTTTCATGGAGCTGTAACTTGATTGTTGGTTTCACACATTGTACGAACCTCCGTTAGTCATGAAAACAAACGTTATTTTCTATATGATACAAACATTTGAATCATTTATCCATGAAAATCTTACTTTGAACAACTTTTAATCTTTTCACACAACTCTTACATGATTCAGATACTTGATATTGTCTTAGGGTTGAGCTTTTGAAATGAGTGGGTGGACACCTATTTATAGACCTAGTTTAACCTTTGTGAAAAATCCATACACACCTTCCTCTATGAAAGTAACTTTTATGTGAGCACCAAAATTCCTCTTTTTGACATTGTATTTGGTTCATAACTCTCTTTTGTAAGTGTGTGCAACTCTAACTCTTGTGTTGTGAAAAAACCCATATTTCATAAACTTTCAGAACTTGTGTGAAATAGTTTTTTTTTCATTTTTGATGTGATGATATCGAATCTTTAAATGCATGAAACGTTTTGAATAATTATAAGCCTTGAATATGAATTTTTATTTTAATATGAAAATACTAAATTTTCCAAAAACACCTTTTTCCATCCTCTATATCCCCCCCCCAAATTGGAAAATACTAGGAAACAATGTCAAACTGTATATGCAATATGGTCTACAATTTCTAGATCATCTATTTCTTTGGCATGGATATTTTTCAACATACAATGTCAAAAATATATCTAGAACTTCACAACCAACCATGGAAACCTTTTTTTTCAACCAACACAATCAACCCAAAAACACCACAACCTTGCCATGAGTTATTTTTTCTTAAAAGAAAAACATATCATATTATTTAGATATAAATAATTGGGTATATCTAAAATCTATTTAGACATTATCAATTCTAGAGTGGATGGTATGTGTACTTTTTACTACATTGTTATCATACTAATAAGGAGAAATAGTGTTCACATATGATTTATATTTTCCAAATGGATTAAGAGGTTTTTGATATTGATCATCATTATTAAACTTAGTATTTTATCACTAGTCAACATAATTCCAATACTCTATCCATTTGAATCATCAGAGCATGGGTGGTGGTTTAGTGTATGTATTCTTATCTTCCATTACATTAACTATCCCATTCAATGACTTTCAATATTCACATGCATTATAAACTACCCCACCACATTTAAATAACCTCCCAATTCCATTAAATAAATTACATTGTTGATTGTTAAAAAATTTATAGCATATAGGTGGATGTAATTTGTTTTCTCCATGTTATTTATTCGGTTTTTCATGAGACTCGACCTTCTATTTCCTATAAAAACCATTGTAATCATGGGAATCCCAAATTTTTATTTCCACCTTGATTACATATCGAATGATTTCATCATAGATAATAAAGAGTCTTGTAGTTAACAGAATTTGAATACTTCATTCTAGGCCGCAAAATAATCAATCAATAATAATTTTAGTTTGGATGAATGTAACACCCCATGATTTCATAGTACGTTATCTCGTCAAAGTAATTCAATAGATTGCACTACACATGACATTGAGTTCGAGCGCACAATAACTTACCAAACGAGTCGTTCAAAAAAATTGTTATAAATAGTATTAACTGAATTTTGAATCTTATATACTCTATATAATTTTAACATCCATATTATGGTTTTCTTAAATATAATATTAGAATAGATTCATTTTCAGATAAAAGAAGTATTTTTCAAAAATGAAATTTTACCACATTTTATTGGTGAACCCTTTTTAAAAAAAGTATTTGACACATTAATATATTCAATTTAATGAAATTAAATTATTCTTAAAAGCATGACATAAAAAATTATTTTGGATAAATATTTTTTATATTTCTGATAACTTTCATATTTTGACGAATATTGAAAAATACTATGTTTTAATTGAAAACATCTTTTTTAATCGAAATAATTTACAATGTTAAATTATGAATTTTAATGGTTTTGAAGTATAATTAGATTATATTTTTATCATTTAATACAATTTGTGTCGTTATAAGTAATTTTACATTTAAATTTGACCTAAAAATGTCAAGCCTTTAATAGTTTTTACTTTTTAAAAACCCTGCTTTTTGGTTTTGACAATGAGAATTAATTTTAAATTAATAAATGAAACATATATTTTTTAAATTTGGTAAAATAGACTTCATTTTTTAATTAATAATATCAAAATTAACTTATGGTGAATTTTTGTTATTTTTCTGAAAACTTTCAATTTTTGAGGAATAGTGAAAACACTCTGTTATTATTTAAAACTGACTTTTTATTTAATAATTATTTATTTTATTTAACCTTATTATCAGAAAGAATTGATATATAATACCTATATAAGTTCAATGTAATTCATTGGAGTCATTTTATAATAAAATTAGATGTATAAAATTTTATTTAACTTTTTAACCTCTTTTACCCACCTTCTAGGTACATTTGCAAATTTTCATAAAACTAAATTTTACAGCTTCTATAAGTTGAATTTAAAACATTTGAGAGACATGGTTGAAAAAAATAAGTAAAATTTTAATAATATGAAAATAAATTTTGGTGAATAGTAACTTTTGACATTTATTTATTGCGATTAAAAGTAAATAGGGCAATTAAGGGTAAAATGATATTATAATTACCCTAACACATGTCATAATTCTATTGGATAAGTTTAATTTGACCAAAATCAACCTTAGGGATAAAATATGATCCTATTTAGTCCACTGTGATTAGATTAGGAAATTTATTATTATTTTATTTAAAGAAGAGTTAAAAGTGTTAAATTCATCATTTAATAACTAAACCATTATTTATATTAGGTTAACCACAATATAAATTAGACTATAAATATAAATTAGAAAGTTAAAAATATTTCCTACATAATGGTATTTTATTTATAATTTTTAGACATTATATAATTTAATTTATTTATGACCCAATGATGATGCAGTAATTACATTATTAACGAAATATTAAAAAAATTTATATTATAAATATCCAAATAAATTTAAATTGAGACATATGATGAATTAAACTAATTTTACAGATTAATATGACATGTTAGGGTTTATTAGATAATTTTTTTCGAAGTGATAAAGTTTTTTATGGATTTTTTAAAAACAAAATTCTAAATATTGTCAAAATTGACATAAATTAATTTTTAAAACAAATACTATATTATTGGTTGATATAATATTCTTAAAGACCTAATATTTTACCAAAGGACTTAAATAATATTATATATGTCATTAATGAAACACTTGAGGTTATATTGGATGTTTATTGTATGTTTATTAACCATATAGTGTAAGAATACAGGAATACACGGTAAAAGTTAAACTATTTAACAAATAGTTAAATCTAAAAGATAAGTTTAAAATGGTTACCTAAAATTGTCTAAAACATATTGGTTTTAATTTTTTATAACCATACCCACATTATCCTCTAAATAAATCATTTTTGAGCCATTATAAACTAAAAATGATTTTATTGTAAAATAATATTTCATGCTTTTCCTAAAGTGACCCTAACCTCTCTTATAAAAGGGTACCTCCCCTTCTCTTAATTTCACACCTCAAAAGATATTTGGCTCAGCCAAACCATACCCAAATATCCTACCAACTTTCTTCCCTTCATAAAGCCAACCTAAGGGGATATTATGATCAAATCAAAAGTATGAACCCAAAGAAGAGGAAAATATTTCATCACCTCTTTCAAGTTCTTTTATTCTTCCACTTCCTCTTAATTTGTTGTTTCCATTCTAAAATAATAACTCCAGTATCTTATATATAATTTTATTTTTTTATAAAAATGGTACAACCAAATTCATTATTCTACCCATCACATGAATAACAAATTCACCATACGTGCGTACGTATGGCTTACCATCTCCACGTCGTGGTGTAGTCTGTTATTCAAACACTTAATTATTTGGAAGAGTATAATAATTAATATAAATAATTTCAATAATTAATATAACATGTTAATTATTTTGAATATATGATATACCATCAAATTACATACAATTTAGCCATCAATATAATGATATTGCCGATCATGCGTACGTACGGATTACCCTCTCCAATACGCTATGAGATCCATTCCCATGTTCACCATTCAACGATGATTATAAAAATATATATAATTAAAAATTATGTAATATATGACATAATAATTCAACTGTATATATATGTTTTGGTGTGTGTGTGTGTGTACTTATTATATCTTATTCACTTACTTCCGTTCAACATGATATGAAAATAGAAACAGCGTTTATGCGTACGTATGACCAACCGTCTCCATAAACGGTGCCTTCCATTTCATATATATATCTATTATAAATATTTATATTCTAAATATATATGATATATAAATCACGGTTTATATTCTGGAAGTATTTAAATCATGATCTAAATGATACGATCAATAAAAACAAGTTAAAACACATACGATAAACAAAGAAATTATTACTTGAAATATTAATTTAATATGGAAATAATTATTAAATGGGTAGTATAAATAAATAAATGAATCATGTATGATATAATAAATATGGATATGGTTCTGGTATAATTTAATAACATACTATGTTCATTATACAAGAGGTTAAATGTACCCCCGACCAAAGGAAAGTTCAAGGTAAGGGTTAATTCCTCAATCTCATTATTATTCGAGATTGTTTATGTGTAAGTTTTTACTAGGACATATTTATTATCCATATCCATGATTCATAAAAGAGTTTTCAAAGGGATTATTTTAAGGGACACATTTACTGAAAAATCATTTTAAATGTTTTATATATTTATTCTTCTAAACCTTTCTCATTAATGTCCATGTTGTCAAAATGATTTTAAGGATTTAATTATATGGATACGAATGTTTTTAAATGTTAATTCCATTCAAAAGTTTCAAACTAGTATTGTATACTTTAATTCAAAAATAAACTTTAAATTAATTCTGTTATAAATTATGTGAATTTTAAAATGATTTCATGAAAAAAGGACATTTCTCTCAAAGTGTTTAACTGATCATTTTCAACTATGTTAACATCCTTTACTGGATATTATTCTTGATCGATGTTGATTTATTATGATAAAAATCATCCATATTTTATTGAAGATTTTGTGATATTTTTGACAATGGATGTGTTATTTTTATACCATTCATGGTTTATAGATAAATTATTGAAATTTCGTATACTAGTTTTAATAAAAATGTTTATGTTATGTTTAATCCTTTTCATATGAGTATTGTATTGGACTTATTAAGTGACGAGTAGAGCCCGATCTAGCTACTCGATGCATTTGTAGGTCTCATGAGACAACTAGTTTCTTGGCACATGTCCTTGAAAAAAATCTTATTTGTAGTCTTGGCACAAGGCCTTGACTATGTGGTTATGAATTCTGGCATTATGCATTCCATCATTATGAAATTAACTATTTATATTACATGTGATTATTCGATTAGTAGAATATCCATGTGAATAAAAAATGGAATTATTTTATTTATCTATGTTATATTATGCTTAATTTTATGTTTAAAAGGATTTTTATTAGTTTTATACATTTCCTTAAATGTTTATCCTTATTTTTGAATGTTTTTTCTATATTGTTATCCTTACTGATCATTTAAGCTCACCCCTTTCTTATGTTTTATTTTCCAATAATTCCAAGAAGTGTATTATGATTGATAAGAAGGGTTATGATAGGGGATTATTGGCATTCTAAAAAGATCATTGATGTTTTGTTTTATTTTCTAATGTGTAATGTAACGTTCATGTATGTAATATATTTTCCAAGAATTCTAAAATGATCGGTCATTCAGGACATGATTCCTTCTAATCAAGCCAATGTTTTAAAATAATGCACTGACTCTAGGATTCTGGAGTCAGGGCTTTACAATTAAAATACTATAATCGTACCTCACAAGTCTTATAATATGTTCCACAAAGGTATCGATGGATCCCTTATCCTTATACCTCAAATCAAGTAATTTCTTATTTATCTTTGTATAAATAATATTGAGAAATAAAATATTGAAAAAAATTCTATTAAACATTACCCACACAATAGAATCAATTTCATTATGTTCCCCCATGATCTTGATAAGAGTCCACAATTGATATTCTTCACATTCCCAATGGTAAAGAACCAAAACTGATTTATCATTATCTTAACACAAAATAATGGAAAACATATTATCATTTGTACTAATATGTGGAAGAATAACTACAAGATTAGTTGAACCACTAAAATAATTTGGTTTTTTCTCCCTGAAGTACTGAACTGAATATTATTCCCACCTTTCTCATTTATAAGTACGGTATGAGTCAAATCTTTATAAAGTTATGTGACCATAGTAACATGATTCTTTAATCCTGGTATCATAGAATTTGGTTTCTTAAGAGTAAAATCATTGAATTTTCTAATAAATTGAGCATCAACATGGTTCCTTCATGTTCTGACCATTGAATAAAACCAAAAAATATAGTTTGATTAATAATAATCATAGTGGGAAACCACATAATCAAAAAATTAAAAATAATATATAGGATATATTAAAAAATTACACATTTTTTAAATCATTGAAACCTTAGGTTAATTATTGGTCATTTAGGGTCAAATATTAAAATTATTCATGATGGTTTATAAGGAGTTTTTGAATTTCCAAAGTATATTCCCAAGGAGCGTAAAACCAGTTATGCAGTGAGGCCTATTTTTATACACCAGATGATGATAAAATCATCATCAATTATTCATTTTCATAGTTATTTCCACTAGGTATAATTTTTCTAGAGTCACATATACATTTTAGATCCAGATATTTTTTGTAATTGCTTCAAAACCTCTCTCTATCCTTCACCAAAATTCCATCACATTTTTGTATAATTAAATTTATCATTAGGTTTATCTCTAGTGTTATCACTACAGTTATCTCAAGCAAGATTCCAAAAGATAACTACAAATTTGATCTGATACCAAATATAATGAATTAGTATTTTAATCCATATATATTATATCTAAATCGATTAATATTCAATATAATTCATAAATACATGTCTGATGACCATAAAAGTTTTGTCTCATTGGGAACTAGAAACACAATATTTTTATTTCATAAAATATCTTCATCATATATCACATATATCTTACTTTCAAGTATACTTCATATATATACCATACTTAAATATATATTCATAACCTTGGGAAAGGAGACATAAAAAAAGGGTGACTGTAGATTCTCAATAGGGGTAAACATGAATGATATCAAAATATTATCATATGAAATCATAAGATAAGTATAAAGGTATGGGATTGTGAATATAACTTGAAATTTTAATACCCAATCTATCATGGATCATAAAAATAATCTATATCATAAAACATTATCATTTATAAATATATGAACCATAAGAGTGATAAATCAACAAAAATAAATCATAAACTATGAGTTCATATCATATAAGTGTGGAACCCTAATAATAAAAGAAACCATTTAATATGTCAATGTTAACAAACGATACCATCAAATCATTACCGATCTAAAATTAACTCTTTCTTCCCATTTCATAATAGACTAGAAATCATCACCTATATCCTATAGTGGATCAAGCACATATGAATGTTTCCCTTAATGGACCAAGCATATCAGCTTATATTGTATAAATATCTCATGAGATATAAAACATTATCCAATGAATATGAGGGATATATAAGTTATATAGATAACATTATCTACAAATTTTTATCCCGAAAGATCATAAAATATTCATCATATCATAACCCATGAAAAAGGAAATGGGTTTCATAAACATTTCATCAAATAATAACTTGAGGAAAAGAAACTGGTTTCATAAACAATCCATCAATTAATCATATCCTAACCAATGGAAGACAAACTGGTTTCATAATAATCGTTTAATCATAATTATAAAAATAAAACATCCAAATAAAGAATTAGGATGATACATTTTATCATTTAACCATTAAAACATAAGAAACTTAATTGTTTTTTCCATTGATAAATAAAGATTTTATAAAACATCATCAAAACATTCTTATTGAAAATATCATTTTCAATTAGAGTATCTTATTTAAAATATAAATAATTCACTAATATTAAAATAAAAAAATTTATTTGAAAATAACATTGAAACATGTAAAGTAATCATCAAATAATTGAGTGGACATGGTGAAAGAAAATTCAATTCATGTTGTACAAGTTAAAACAAATATTTTTTCCCATTTTTAGTAAAAACTAAAAAATACCTCATTCAAAAAATGACAAGAGGATTCTTTTGAAAACATATCAAGAAAATTTATTCATCGGTATAAATTTATTTTAACAATTAGTGAAGAATGTTTTTCTATTATATAATAAATTTTTATAAAACATGGACATGGAAGAAAAACGGGTTTTAACAGAACATAGAAATAAATTCAACTTTTACTTAAAAAAATCTTTTTCAATATTGAGTATATAATGTGAGGAAAATAGAATAAAACATTTATTTTTTTGAAATAAAAATATTAGAAGAAAATTAATTAGTTTCTTGAGATATATATCCTAATATTTCATTATCGAAAACATAATCATAAAAATGACAATAAACAAAGAGATTGTAACATAAAACCTTATACCACTTTGGATAATTCTGAATCATATTCCCCATGAAGAAAATAAAATTTTATGGATATGTATATCACATAATTTAATGAGAATAATCATAAAAGGAATTCATGTAATTTATATGCACTAGAAAAAAGAAGTAAGTAGTGTTTAAGGGATGTGTCCCTCTTAAATAAAAGTGTGATGAAAATCTATTACATGATTTGGTTACATTTAAATCATAATCCCATTGAAATTATATATTTAATAAAAAATTAAATATAACTAGAATAAATAAATTCATTATATAACAAGTAAAATGTTCAATATATGCACATCCTAAAACATTATAGGTTCATAACATAACATATGTATCTAAGAAAACAATTTGAGATAAACCCTTTACCTAAATTATAATATTCCTTCATACGCGTTCATACATACTATATAATAAATATTTATTTATTATAATTCTTTTAAAAATTATTATCATATATATCATTACATATTCAATTTATTTATAACCTTTTAACTTCCATTAATTAACAACTCTATTAAAATCATTATTTCATGTGATAATTCCTTCATTTTTCAAGTATGTTTTCTTTCGGTAATTTCGGTCTATGTAAATCAATTATGGTTCAATAATATCCATAATTTTAATCCTGATATAAATATAATATATATTAATTATTTAATTAATTATATTCATCTATAAAATTATAGATAGAAAAATGAATTATACCATTTATGTAAATGCTAGGTCATACGTATGCCTAAACATTGTTTCCATATTCTTGATGGATGGAATGAAGAAATGGTAAATAATAATTAACCTTAAAAAATAATTATTATGTAATATAAATCACATATATTAATTATTCTCTTCTTTACTACCTTACAACTAAATTTTAGATAAAAAACGAATTGCATCTCTTTGTAAGGTGTTAGTCCATAATACACACGAGTGACTTTATCTTATTCCCCTTGAATAGAAAATAAGACTTTATAAGTGATATAATGATTAAATAAGTATATTTATGTCATAAATACCATATAGATGTTTTTAAAACCATCACTATACCTATAATTTAAAGTAAATGATGAAAATCAAATTCTATCATATCGTCAGGTGGTGGTCCTCTGTACACATGATTGATGGTTTCTTTTCCCATTTGATGGAAAAGAAGGTGAATATAGGTTATTAAATTAACATAATAACATATAAATATTTTTTATATAATTATGTTATTATATTATCAAAATTTAACATGATTTTATGAAGGTGTAATAATAAATAAAATAAAAATTCCCAATTCAGAACAATACCTCTTATTCAAATAACATCCTTAGGTTTACACAAAAAACCTTCCTAGTTTGGATTCAAAATAAAATATTTCTATAAGATGTTAGAAGGGGAGTAAAGAAATGATTTGGGAAGGTATTATCTGAAACCAGTTGTTTTATAATTGTGAAGAGGAGAGGATATGAGATTCCCTTTTATAAGTAGGGGAGAAGACATACTTGGAAGTTTTGAAAAGAATATATTATAACCACATTTCTTATATTACACGAGGAACAAAATGGATCAATATAAAATTATAGATGATATAAGATCGAAATAGTTCTATAAATTGGGATATTAATAAGTATTTTTGTATTTTTAACCCTTATTGTTTTAGATTAACTCCCGATAAACCTGTTTTAACCTTAATTGTGGGAATTGTTTTTTTGATATTTTTACTATTTATTTTGACCAAAAATTATTTTTAATTTATTATATTTTATTAATTATTTTTATTCCAAATACGGAAAAAAAATTATTTATTCCATTCACATAATTGTAGAATTTTAATTTAAAATGTAACCCACATACGTAAAAATTATGCGGTTTCCAAAAAAAACTTTTTATACGTATTGAAAGTTTTAATATCAAAATTAGATATTAATTTGATTTAAATTACCTAAATTGGTTTGAATATAAAATAATTAAACTAATTTTACTTTTAATTTTTTTAATAAGATCTATATTTTTTAATTTTTTAAACTAAAATCCTATTTCTAATAGAAATCAGTAATTTTCACTATTCAATGAAAAATTAATCTTTTCATACAATTATAAAAAAAATTACTAAGATAATTTTGAAATTTCTATTATATAAATTAAATTAATTTTTTAAAATAAATTCTCTAAATGTTTTAAAAAATAAATTTATTTTTTATTCACTTAAATCGATAGAAATCATTTTTTGAGAAAAAATATTTTCGAATCATATAAAGGAATTACTAAAAATTAAGTACATATTTAAAAATATATATTATTTTTATAAAACATTTATAATTTATTTTAAACAACATTATTACTATTCAAAATTCCATATTTTATGACTAGGATATTATAATTATTAAAAATAAAATTAATAATAATAAAAATAATAATATATCAGGGTTTATTAAAACTTTGTGTTTCACGTAACAAATGTTATCGAAGAAATTAAATTTTTTCAAAAAATCATTAAATCATGGTGTGTTACAAAACTAGATTCATATATATCCATATTAATGGAATTATAATCCTTGCAGTTCATTTCCACATAATGGGACACATCATACCTTTTAATGTTGTGTCATAAAGACCAACTAGATATTATTCGAAAGGTTACAAGAAATGGTTCGTATGGGAATTGTGTATTAGAGTACCTTTAAGGTTGGATCATGAGGAATATAGACCTTTTATAGTGGTTATATCATCAGAATTATGGAACTTTGTGCAGATAAAAAATAATATAGCATGATAATGTTGGATCTCATGAGTAATATAACTCAAAAAAGGTTCAAAATTTTAGTCATGAATAATTTCTCTCAGTTAAGGTGTTGTTTAAAATATTGTAGGGTTTTAACCACAAAAAGGAATCTTATGTATAATGGTTAATGCCAATCAATTACTTTAAAGTTTGATGTCCATATCTTAATTTCCTATGATAGGGCCATACTATATAATTTAATGTCATGAAGTATAGAAGTTTTCATGCAGTTTTATGTTATACCAAAAGGAATTATATACCATTAAAGAGGATAAAATAGGGATTGAGGAGCACTAATGCATTAGGTATTCATAGTTCATCTCACTAATTAATTATTTTGATGGTATCATTAATAATGTAATGAATATTCTTGGATTAAACCTGGGTAGGAGTTCATGAATGCTACACGTGATTTGGGAGAGCATGAGTGGGGATTATGCATGAATGTGTGCTACCATTAATTGGAATTTCCTAGGATATTGAGGTCTTTCGGTGGTAAAATCATCAATGGAAACATGATTAGGGATAGCACATATACATTAATTCCTCTGTAAAATTTATCACTGATTGGAATCAAGAGCTAAGATATGTTAACGACCTAGGAAATCCTTTATAAGGGTATAACACATTCATGTGTTTTAACCACTCTTTCGATCTCAATTATCAAGTAGTATTTTGGTTCTACTCATTAGGTGTAATCCCCAACCAATCATCCCCTCATTGATTATCACATCCTGATAATTCATTAGTGAGTAGAACTAGGTATCCTTTATGTTCATTTCCCATACAATCCCTATTATTTTCTCTTTTAAGACATGGATGTCCTAGTTTCATTATGTAAAACTACACAAAAATATATTGTCCACTAGAAATTAAATTCCATGGTACAAACCTATCACATGACTTAAACCACGTAACTTGAACTACATGGGATTTAATTATTTTTCACCAATATAAATAGTATTCCTTATTGGGGTTCAAACCTAGACATATGTCAAACCATACCCTTGTTAATAAATATTCCTTACAAGATACATTTTACAAATTTTTCATTCTCAATTATTTAGGAAACCCATCTTCACTATGCTATATTCTTTGTGAGCCACACCATTCCCCATCAAACTATATTCTCATGAATCCATATATTCATCTCTCAAATATTATACTTCATGTGATATAACCATCTTAAAAGAACCATATTCCCTATGATCCAACCCAAAATTTATGCTCATGCATAAGTCATACACCGACCATTCTGAGGAACCATTTAATAAGTAGATAAAAAGTATTTTTTTACAGAACATTAAAAGTATGACATGTCCCATTAAATGGAATCATACTTTTTGGTTCGGATTATCTTCTTTGGGATACATATACATCCATTATTATGGAATTGATCAAAATATTGAAACAGTCATTATCTCC
Organism: Viscum album; assembly: GCA_963277665.1. Classification (NCBI taxonomy): domain Eukaryota; kingdom Viridiplantae; phylum Streptophyta; class Magnoliopsida; order Santalales; family Viscaceae; genus Viscum; species Viscum album. Next base: position 562,417,942 of record OY728138.1, read on the forward strand.
CTGGAATGTTGATAAACTCACGAGTTGTCAGTTAGGTGGAACTAAACCCTAACATAATCAATTAAAAAGAGGAATATAGGGAGACACAGGTATATATAGACTGTGAACTCAATACAGAATCACTGAAAAATACAATTTTTTCATTAATGGAGAACCAGTTATTCATACATATGTTTACGTCAATTAATTTCAATGATAAATTGTTAGAACAGTGGTAAATAGTCTCCCACTAGGATTCAAGAAGGGTTCGTGAATATGAATTTAATCTATATTAGAGTCTGAATGTAGGTATTAATTTCCCCTCAAAATTTGTGGATGAGATATACCTCTCATTCTAATGACTAAAATGAATTCCATGGTTTTATTTTTAAATTCCTAGTGACTTCCTACAATTGGAAAGCACATCTACCCTAACTCAAAATGTTGTGATGTGATTATGCGTTAAATTTTTTATCATAAAATAAAAATGGTGAACTCAAAGTGAATGGAGGGCCTGATAGTAGTATAGAAAATCTTAGTGATTGGTGAATATAGTTAAAGGTCATATTTATTATCCCATTAGGGTGATAAATTACAACTTGAATAGAGTTAATAGAAAAATAGTATCACAAAACATTTTGAATAGGGAATGGTTAAATATAAAATCATGAGTTGTGGTTTTTTCGATTGAGGATGATGATATGGGATAGGTATGAATGGGATCACCATTGAAAAATTAAAATTATTGGTTCTTTTATTATGTTTTATGGGAGTAAATATGTTTGATAACCTTGTCCTTATGAATAAAACAATCTTCTCATTGGTAGGACATATTGGGGGTACATCTGCATATGCATATTAAGGGCATATATACATAGACAAACAGAAGTGTCCCTTAGTCTTAGATGCACTAATTACTGATAACTATGAAAGTTTTATAAAAATCTAATACATTTTATGTATAAAGTTATATTTATAGAAAAAGTGTATATTAAAATGAGTTCATGTCATTCTACATCAAATTTTTATTTTTTAAAGCTACTTTGATCCCTTAAAAGTGGTAAAAGATGGATGATATCACACTGATGAGTCTATAATATATGGTTTGAATGTTAATACTTATCCTGAAAGGACCATAATCAATTCATACATAGTTATTATATAATAAATATCCCTTGTACTAATCATTCCTAAATTTAGGGTAGGGGCACATTTATACCTTCATATTGGATTAAAAACCCAAATAACACCATATTTTCAATTAGGGAAATTTTACAGGGAATGTTCAAATATAAATGTAGGGAAACCAAGCACTGGTTTTTACAGAGAGAAAGGTTCATAGTGTGAGGTCCATTATTTCTTGGTCTTCTATATGAATATGTATCTTATGTGGGATATTTTATTCATGTGACACAAATCACTCTGAATAATTTATGTACAAGTGAGATAGGACACATGTCATGAAGTTTAATATCAGAGAAAAAGAACTCATATATTCTATACTTTAACATATTCCAAATAGACACTGTTGTTTTTTACTATAATTATTTGTGATGAGGTGATTTTAAAACTGGGGAAATTCAGTTATAGTGAAGGAATATGGGTAAAAAAATATGTTGGTAACCTTTCATTTGATCAAATATCACACAAAACACAAAATCTTTTCTCTGACTCCAAATGAGGATTGAAAACCTCAAATAAAAGGATGGAATTGGCTAATGTTTGAGTGGAATTTATATATAGTTCTAATATAGGGAATCATGGTTTCACTATGTATCCCATACGAATAAGAATCACTCCACATGTAGTTTTAATCATGTTCTTATATAAGAGAACATTTTTAAATACACAATACGAATTGAGAAGTCTCAAACACTATTATGGGGGAATATTTATCTATATTTGGTCAAAAATTAGGTGAACTATGACACTATGGTGGAAAAATGAAGACATATATATAGTGTTCCTATGTAGGGGAGATATTCTATGTTGGATGATCTCTTACATATTGGGGAATTATTTATAAATGCAGTTTCACAAAAGAATCTATGTTAGAGGATCCTATGTAGATCTAGGTCATACATAGGAGGGGGAATTTCATTTCACTATTGAACTATTAATGGGGATACATGTGCTGGTGAAGTTCTTAAATGGATTTGGTTCTAATGTATGATGATTCTTCCACACAAGTTAAGAAACTCTAAGTAGTTTACGGTCTTTAAGGATGGAACATATATCAGTCAGTTTAAAATCATACTATAAGGAATCATATTTTCTAAATTTTAGATTCATATAATGAGAACCTTTATATGTAAGATTTACTAAATTATGGATCATGTGAAAAATGAGATGTTTTTTTATCACATCTCTAATACTATGAATGGAAACCTAATGTGATTGAAAGGGGTTAAACATTTTGAAAAATTGGATATTTTAATTGGGATATATGTTGTAATAATCTAGCATTTATTTTAGGTATAAAACCATTTAATTTTAGTTTGAATCCTTTCTTTTATCATAATAAGTGTGCCTAAAATATTAGAGAATAAATCAATATTGTTTAGGGAATTTTTGGATATCAAACCTATATTTTTTTTAATAATAGAAAAGGAACATTGTTGGTTCTAACCATACACCTCAAACAGTATGACACTATATGGGTTCCATACAATTTTTCAAAACTATGTGAGGGAGGTTTGCACTATGAGAGGTTTTGATAGAGTGTGAGCATCAGTTTTGCACTATTTTTTAATCTATGGACTACATACCATGCAGGTCATGTTTCTTGGGTAGAGTGTGATGCATAGGTAGATCTTGATAAGATAAACAGTGCTCTCCCAACCATGTGGGCGATTATCCTTGGATAGTAACTGGTACATGGTTGGTGCACAATTTGGCCAACCATGCATCCTAAATGTTTTTCTGTTTAAAATTGGTATACTTTACTATTGTTCCCATATCTATTTATAAAGAAACCCACAATTCTTGTTTTTTAGATCCAGCAATCAATAACCCTTCCTTCACTCATTAATATCATCCCCTATTACCTAATCTAGTATTTGAAGTTGTTTGTATATTTGGACTCTCAATCATGATCTATCTATCATGTTGATTTCTACCAATAATCTCACTATTCATTTAACTACATTTTTCATTTTTCTTTTAATCAACAAAACTATATTGGTGTGAACTCATATGACATATTCATTAAGAGTTAGTATATTCCTCAATTTTATTTCAATCAAGGACAAACAAAGGGCCAATGCTTGATAAGGCATCTATGTCATGCAAAAGGTAGGTGGTCTATGACTTATCCATCAAAGTCTTGTTGTTTATAAATTTTTTCTATTTTTCACACACCGGATTCACTACGAGTTTCCCCTTAAATGCATTTTACTTAAATTATATTGAGGAAAACACAACCAAATTCTTAAATAACGCCTCTTGAAATCTTTGTAGGTTGATTCCTAAACATCAACCACCCCAATTAAGGTGCGTTCACCACTATAATTTTAGTGGTGTTTTTTGTTATTACCTGAGACACTATTTGGGTTTTCATGACATGAATATTTAATAAATTTAAGTCTTCCTACTTAATAAATAAATCTTTTTAATTTTTAAATGGAAATTATAATTGTTTATATATCACCTAGACATTATCTTTTATTATTAAATGGAAAATTTGTTACATTCCCTTATTTATATTGGTCAGATATAATGAAAGGTAGTGGAATGGACATAATTAATTTTTAATTAGAATGATTATTACATGGCCTAAAATAAATTATGTTTTATATATTAAATACACATGTTAGAAATTGTATGTGGACCTATTCATATTTATAGGAGTGGTCAGACTTGATATTTCCTTGGATTCTAGAGGGAATGCATTGTGGAATTTGAGGAAGCCACCCTGATTCATTAATGAAATTTCCATGAGAGATAACCACCATGGAATATAGTCCTTATATTAATAGGTGAATTCCTTGGTGATGTATCGATGATTCACTTGAACCTTTTTTGAATATTATAATGTCTTGGATACTCACCATGGATTTACCAACATGTATTAAGACTTGTGGCCTAATGGATTCACCCAATTGGGCCCATTCATGATTAGCCTAGGATTACTAAGTATGGGTTTGATGGAATCAATTATACTCTTTAAATGTTTAATGCCTTGGGTTTCCCATTGTATTACACTCAAACCATTATATACAAACTGAATGATTAACCATTGTGAGTTGTCTTGACCGAAGAGGTCAACGATTCATTGGTTTCTCTTTGGATCCTATTTTATTAATATCATTATTATTACTCTATGATTACAAGTATATTATAATTCCAATAACCTATCTAAGAATAAAATTAATTATTTTTTAGAGACTATCTATGGATGAAGTGAGAATGGGTTGTTTATATTTTTAATTTTTTTACTTTGGATACATCTTTACACTATATAGTTTATGTAAGGACCTGACCCTAGTTGTAGGAAGCTAGTGCCTTATTTTATTACATTATCATATAAACAAAGAATCAAATCCCAAAGGAATAATCAGTTTAATAGTCTTGGAAGACCATATTACATTCAAGATACCCATAATACATTGGGGAAATAAATTATAATAAGATACAATATAATATGAAATAATCTTAATCCTTAAATGATAATTTAAAATTTCCTTCTTCACAACATGGAGAAAGAAGCATAAAAAGGGTTGAGATCATATAATCAGTAAGGTTAAGCAATATAGAAGAATATATCATAAATGTAAACATTAGGTATGGTGAATAACAAAAAACATATTACTTTAAAATTAAACATGAACACATTATGGGAAAATAAGAGATGAATAAATAATTCCCTAATATATCATAATCATCGGTATTATACTAGTCAAATAACCACATAGACTTTCAATTACTAGTTTCTTAATGAGTGAAATTTCTATTCCAGACATTTTGAAACTTTGGGTCAAGGCCTCGGCTAAGACATCTAAAAATGATTAAGGCCTTGGCAAAAACTATATCTAAAAATGGGAAAGGCCTCGATGAATTCCATATCTATTTGTCTCATGAGACCTAACGATGAATTAAGAGGATATAGTGGGCCCCACCATTCACTAATTAAGTGCAATGAATTCATCATATGAAAGTGGTGAACATATTCAACATATACGTTCATATTAAAACTAACATGTGAAATGTAAATAACTTTCCCCAATAATTTAACAAAAACACTAATCATTAATCGTAATATGGTAAAGGGTATCAAGATAGAATATGAAAAATCCTAAAAATAAAGAACCCTTAAACAACATATTATAGATGATATCAGAATATATAAATCTCTAGGAAATACAAGATTCATCAAAGGAAGTTGACATAAATAATGATAATATTAAATGATTCCAGTGAAAAATTCTTGAGGAAATAGTCATTAAACATTCCGAAGTGTCTCATACCACCTAGAAAATTTAAAATCATAATAACTTAGATTATCATGAGAATAATGATACACTAAATATGATATACCAAGGGGTAATGCATACACCAAAAGCAAGTAATAAGTGGTGAACAAGGCATATACCTCAAAAAAGATAAAGTGAGGAGAGAAAAAACTATTTTACTTTGGAAAGAATAGTTCTTTTTGAAAATCATTTGTATTTGTCAAAAATCTGGTTTTAAAAAATTGTTTACTAGAAAATAAAAGGTAATTACATTGTGATTACATTTTAGGCATAAATTATGACCCATTAAAGTGAGATCATGTAAAAAGTGTTTTTAAAGAAGCTTTAGAATTAAAACATTTTAGTGTGGTTTTGGAAATTAATTAAATATATTTTCAAGTGCAAAGGAATTTATGATTTTATAGTACCATAAATTTAGAAAAATATATTTTTCATATTAAAATGTGTGATTTTATAAATATAAATCTTTCTTAAAACACAGTATAGAGTGAACTATAAAATATGTAAGAATTTGAGAAGTTCATTGAATCGGGCTTGTATTTTTATAGAATATTTGAATGATTATTTTAAAACATTTATCTCCCCATAAAATAAATAAGGATTAAGATTAGTAAAAATATATATAACATTCAAATAGACTTAATTAGGAGTAAATGAGACTAAAAAATAATTCCATTGAGGTGAGTAGAGAATAAGAGCAACCCGAATGAAATTGGAGGTTTGGGTAGAAAATCCTTACCTCTTTATAACCAATCAATTATTATACCCCAAAATTAATAACCAAAAGATGGTACATAGAATTACCTTAAAATAAATAGATTCATGATATTATACTCAATGGGTAGTATACATACTCCATACATATGTAATTGTTGAGAATAAACAAATATCTTCTAAAAATGGAAGTGAGAGTATAAAACTCTTACCTTAAGTCAGATGGTGTTCTTCACCTGATTTTAGTTTCCTGCATAACCAAATTAAATTAAATAATTAATGAATCATTAACCCATTATTTATTGAATTGATTTATTATATCCTCATTATGTTTATTCATGGAATTATTTATGGGTTTAAGAGGTTCAATTTTATTGTTTGGGAGAGTTTTCTTCCTTATTATTCATGACTAGTTTACTTATATACATGTAAGGATAAACCTGTAAAATGATAATGGTTGTACAAAATAAAATTTGTATATTATTTTTTAACTTCAAAAATATTACATGGTTATAAAATTCATTTGGTTATAGGTAGTTAAGATGAATCATATATATGAAACATAAATCGTAATTGTGTGGGTTAATTGGCGGTTTTTGACAGCAACAAACACATTTTGACTTAGAAATTAATATCATGTGAAAAAAAAGATTCCAAAACATTAAATAAGTTATAATACATATATTATAGTTTGGTTCAACCATTGAAATTATTTCATGACCAGAATTGCATACGTTAATAGAAATTGAAAACTCGTCGTCCTTGAATGGGATAAATTAACACATATCAAATGGTGTTTTCATTTATAATGTAAAAGTAGGGGAAAAAAGGACATGATGATGAATTATTACACTATCACAAAAAAATAATGTATATTTAAGGTACTAAAGTGATCATGACATTTATATGAAAGGATTTTTGGAAAGAAGAATGAAAAAAGGAACTCGAAATAAAAGAAATGTTGAGAAATCCCTCAAGAAAATTCGACAGCCTAACATCATTGCTTAAAAATTCATAAATTTTTTTGATGACATAAAAGGGGTATATAATAATTATTACATAATATTGAAATTAATTGGGATATGTAATGGAATATCAAAACATAATCTAATGGAAATTAAAAATAATAACATAAATGGAATGCTTGAAAAAGAGAAGGGTGGTAGATTCCCTTAATTTTTACAGTAACTCCTAAAACTTGAAGGTTTGGACCATTTGGGATTGGGGAAACCTTGGGAGGACTCCTAGGGAGGTAAAAATACAAGATATTAGAGGATGAATAATTTATAATGAAATAAAATGAGGTAATGTATTAGACACTTCAGAAACATTATATCATATTTTAATGTAAAAAAGTATACTAGAATATTATATTAATTATTACATAATTATGATATCATTAAACATACTGAAAACTCAAGACTATTTTTACTATTCAAAAAAATTCAAGTATTTTAAAAAAATCCAAAAAATTCACCCCATCCATTTTTCAACATGAAGAATAAAAAAATTATATAAATTTTTTGAAAATAATTTTCTAAATAATTTTAATTTAATTTTTAAATAAAATCATAATTTATTAAAAAATAACTTTAAAGATATAACTCATTTTATCACACATTGAAAAATAAATAAATGTCTCATAAAATTCTCTTATAACAATAAGAAAATAAAATAACAATTCCCAGTTATATTTTATGAAAACAAATTTCCATTATAAATTATTAAATTAATCATAAAATTATAATTAAGATATTTATGACTTACAAAAATAATGATACTTATACTACGTTCACTTTGTCACTTATAAGATGTCTAAATTTTATTTATACATTCAATGGTAAAGATTCTATTATTTTGGATGATTTACTATTCATTTCTATTCATAAAACCGAATGTACTATTCATGAGGGTATGTAACTATTCATAAAAAACTAAGTTGATTCTATCAGACTCTAAATATCCTACTGAATGAAACCATGTATATCAGTTTTTCGAAATTCAAATTATATAAGTGGAATCCTTATGGTTATGGGTTTGGTTATAATAAAGTATTGTTTTGTATAGACTCAGTGTTTCATTCATTATATATTAAATCTATTTATAAATTCTTGGGGTGTTACATTCTCCCATACTTACCAAAATTTCATCATCAAAATTTGAAATTGAACTCAAGTTAATGGTTGATACTTGAAAATTATTTTATAGAAAACCCACAACAGAAATATTGTTAAAATATCCCCTTAATAAGAGGGAAATGGAAATTCATTGGTTACTAAAAACTAGACATTTTAATGGGACATCATGGTCATGGAAGAATAATCAAACCATCACATTAGAATTGGAATTGATAGAGAACATGATTAGATGAAAGATCATTACCACATAATTTTATACTACAGTTATGAAAAATTTCATTGATATCATAAAAAATGATAATAGGTTAATTTTTTTAAGAGGCTTCCTAGATTTGAGGAATTATTCCACTCTATAAGAGTATTATTATATGTTACTATTTAAAAAACACAATATTATCCTTTGATTGTTCCTTAAACTACCTATACTTCATCTCTAAGAACATGTCTCATCTTGTAGTGACATTAAACTCTAAAACATCATACAATGATCAACTTAAACCATTTCACAAATGGTTTAACATTCCAAAAGATCATGATCCAATACTTTAGAATCATTCCCATATCCATCCTTGAAAAATCCTTGTATATGGGGTCCTTGAATATCCTCATTATGTTTATAAATACATGATCTATCTTTCCCAATGCATCTTCTACCTTGTTTTCCATTAATCTACATGAAACAACAATAAAATTTCCTATTCCAAACTTGTGAATATCTTCATCATGTGTTCTATTTCAATATGTTAATAACTCAAATTACTATAAAACCTTATTGAAAACATGAATTCATCCATACACATGCTATAGTATATATTTATTATATTCAAAAATGTTGTAAACTTCATCAATGATAGGATAGACCACTTTACAACAAGTCAAAAATTAGTTTTGAAGTAGTTGATACTTATCCAAATAAATCATGTCTTCATTATTATCTTCATAATTAGAAATATATTATGGTTTTTCCATCCCTACATCATGGATTTTCAAAAATGTTTAACTTTACACTAAATATATTTTCTTGGTACCATTCAACTTATGGTTTAAAATTATTAATGAAAAAGTTTTGCATTACAATCCTAATATATTACATAATTCTTATAAGTGGTTCATTTCTGAAAAAAATATTCAAATGAATTGATTCTTGACAATTAATAATAATCATTCTAATTCTTCTTCAGAAGTATCATAACTTTATCATTATCTAGAATAATCATTTGGGGTATATTCCTTTGACTCTTGGGAAATTGATTTGCATATTGTCACATCTCCTTGAAGTTAAAGCATTGTGTACTGGAAACCTTTTTTCTTACCCTTACAATCGTGAACTAGGTGGCCTTTTTCTTCACCCTTATAACAAACACTGATTCCTTTAAAACAAGTACAAGGGTGATTATTTCTATAGTTATCGCATGTGGGAAAACCCTTTTCCCTTCTTCCCTTTATCTATATTTTTCTCTATCATCCTCTTTTTCATTTTCTTCTCTTCAAATGAATAGGACTTAGATAATTCAATAAATACCTTATTAATTAATGATATTACTTACTCATATGATTAGGACACATTAGAGACTATATTCCTTCGAAATTATGGCTTAAGACCATGAGAGTTATGATTATTATTACCATTTGGATCACGTGCATTGGTGATGCTCTCATTCCTTCTGCCAGCTTCAATTTCTAATCAATTTCATATTCTATATTAGATTATAAAATTATAAATATTCTATAAATATAAACATGGTATAGCACATATCATAAATTTATGCATCGTAAATTCTTGGACCATATACTTTTCTTACTTTGGAAGAATAAATCATAGATAATGGTATGTACAAAAAAATGTGAATTATCCTATACATATCCCTCAGAAGTGTCAAACTATGTGAACAGTAAGGCCCGTTTTCATGTACTAGGTTACCCCAGGTCAATCCCAAAACACATGATCATAATTGTTACTCCTAGGTACATCTATGCCAAAACCACGTCCACTTGTAATATCCAAGCATGGATTTATATTCTAGGAAGATCCAAATAATATATTCTTTACAAAAATTCTAGGATATTCTTGTACGTGTATATTCAATTATATCTTATGGTTTTTTTCCATAATCAACGTTTTCTAAATATAGCATCCATGTTTTCTAATAAACTTCCTTTGATACCAACTATAAGGACTCGACCCAATTTCCCAGAGCTAGGGCCTTATTTTATTATATTGGCATATAAATAAGGAATAAAATCCTGAAGGACCAATCAGATTAGTATTCTTGGAAGACCATATTATATGTATGATACCTATAATAAATTTGGAAAAGAAAATATAACAAGATATAAAATGAAATATAATAAAATTCATCCTTAAATGATTATTCAAAATTTTCTTCTTCATAACCTAGGGAAAGAACCATAAGAAAGGGGTGAGATCAAATGATCAGTAAGGGTAAGAAATATAGAGGAAGATATCATACACATAAACATTAGGCATGGTGAATAACTAAAAACATATTCATTTAAAATTAAACACGAAAAAATTAGTGAAGGAATAAGAGTTGAATAAATAATGCCATAATAAAGAATAATAATGGGTATTCTACTGGTCGAATAACCACACAGACATTAAATTACTAGTTTCATAATGATGGAAATTCACATGATTGAGATTTTGAAAGTTACCGTTAGGGCCTTATCCAAGACATCTAAAAATTATTAAGACCTCAGCCAAAACCATATCAAAAAATGGGTAAGGCCTCAGCCAAGTTCATATTTATTTGTCTCAAGAGACCTACCGATGCATCGAGAGTCTATATCCGGCCCGAAACGTCACTTATTAAATCGTATTAATTCCTCATATGAAAGTGGTGAACATAGTCAACATATAAATTCATATTAAAACTAACATATGAATTGTAAATAGCATTCCCCAATCATTTAACTTAAACACTAACCATTCAGAGTAATATGGTGAAGGGTATCAAGATAGCACATCCATGGTAAAAAAATTAGAAACCCTTAAACAACATATTATAGATGACATCATAAGATATAAAACTCTAATAAATACCAGATTCATCAAGTTATGTTGACAAAAATAAATATAATTTTTAATGATACCATTGATAACTTCTTGAGGAAATAATACTTAAACATTCCAAAGTGTCCCATACCACCTTGAGACATTAAAATAATAATCACTTATAATATCATTAGAATAATAACACTCTAGATATGATATACAAATCAGTAGTACATACCCAACAATCAAGAAAAAAGTGGTGAACAAGACATATATCTCATAAAGGTTAAAGTGAGGTGGGAAAATCTATTTTTCTTTAGAAAGAATAGTTCTTTTGGAAAATCATTTATATTTGTCATAAATCTATTTTTAAACATGAGTATCATAGAAAAAATGGTAAGTACATTGATATTATATTTTATGCATAAATTATTTCCCAATGATGTGAAATCATATAAAAAGTGTTTTTAAGGAAGATTTATAATTAAAACATTTTAGTGTGGTTTAGGGAATTCATTAAAGAGATTTTGAAGCATAATGGAATGTTTAATTTCATAAAACCAGAAATTTACCAAAATATATTTTTCATATTAAAATGTGTGATTTTGTAAAGATAAATATTTTTTAAAACATATTATAGAGTGAACATCAAAATAGGTAAGAAGTTTAGAAGTTCTTTGAGTTGGTCTTTTATTTTAGAATAATTTTTGAATGATTCTTTTAAAAAATGTATCTCACCCTAAAATAAAGAAATATTATGATTGGTAAACATATATATATAATTCATATAAAATTTATGATGGGTATATAATTATAAATAATAATTCCATTGAGGTGAGTATTGAATAAGAGCAACCCGAGTTAAAATGGAGGTTTGGGAAGAAAATACATACCACTTTGTATCCAATAAATTATTATTCCCTAAAAATAATAACCATAAAATGATACATTTAATACCATTAAAATAAATAGATTAATGATATGATACTCAGTGGTTAGTATACATACTCTATAATTAATAAATAGTTGTGAATGAAGAATACTTCACAAAAATGGAAGTGAGAAGATAAAACTCGTACCTTAAGTTGGATGGTGTTCTTCACTTGATCTTAGTATCCTAGAAAACAAAATTAAATTCATTAATTAATATATTCAGGACCTATTATTTATGAAATGTATTTATTATATCCTTATTTTTATTATTCATGTAATTATTCATAGGTTTATTATGTTCAATTTAATTGTTTGGGAGTGTTTTCTTCTTTAGTATTTATGACCAATTTTCATATATACATGTAAGGATAAATATGTTAGATGAGAATGGTTGTTCAAGATAAAATTTGTACTTTATTTTTTAACATATAAAATATTACATGGTTATAAAATTAATTTTCTTATTGGGAGTGAATATGAATCATTATATTAAAGATTAATGACAATTGTTTGGGTTAATTGGCGGTTTTTGATAAAAATGAACTTATTTTGAGTTGGAAATTAATATCATGTGTAAAAAAAAGATTACCGCACCTTAAATAATGTATATTAAATATTTTATTGTTTTTTTCAACCATTAAAATGGTATCATGGCCAGAATTGAAGACGGTAATAATAATTGGACACCCATCATCCTTGAATGTGACAAATTAACACATCTCAGATGGTGTTTTCATTTCTAGTATAAAATAATGGAAAAGGAGATATGATGGTATATTATTCAATTATCAAAAAAAATCCATTACATTTATTCTACTAGAGTTATAATAACATTTTTATGAAAGGAGGCTAGGAAAGAAGAAAGAAAATAATGGAACTGAAAGTAAAATAAAAGCTGAGAAATACCTTATGAAAATTCCCCATCCTAATATTGTCTCTTAAAAATTCATAAAATATTTTTATAACAGAAAAAAGTACCTCTGATAATTATTACATAATATGGACAGTAATTGGGATATTTAAAGACATATCCCAACAAAATCCAATTGAAATTATAAATAATATCATAAAAGGAAAGCTTGAAAAGGAGAATGGTCGTAGATTCCCTTACCTTGCAGAGTAACTCCTAAAACACAAAGGTGGGGACCCTTAGAGCTTAGGGACACCTTTGGAGGACTCTTAGAGAGGTAAAACTACAAGATAATAGAGGATAATGAATTTGGAATGAATGAAAATGAAGGAATTGGTGGGTATTTATAGTAAAAGAGAGGGATTTTTTATTAATTTAAATGGACACCTCATTAGGGGTTTTTTAAAAACCATGGGCATGCCCATGGTATTTTCTCATGGTATTTTCCACATAGAAAACCTCATATCATATTTTAATTTACAAAATTAGAACACAATTTTATATTAATTATTACATCATTATGATGTCATTAAACAAAACAAAAACTCAAAACTGTATCTTTACTATTCACGAACAATGAAAGTATTTTAGAAAAATACCAAAACTTTACCCAAATAATTTTTTTATGAGTAGAATTCAAAAATTAAATAAATTTTTTGACAATAATTTTCCAAATATTTTCGATTTTTTTAAATCATAATTTATTCACAGAAAAACCAACATTAAAACTATAATACATTTTATAACACTTTGAAAAATAAAGCAAGGTCTCATAAAATTATCTTATAACAATAATACAATAAAATAATAATTTATAGTTATGTTTTATCAAAATAAATGTTTTTTTATATTATTAAATTAATCATAAAATTATAACTAAAATATTTATGACTTACAAAATTACCTAGACTTACACTGTGATCATTTTTTCACATATAATATGTCAAAATTATATTTATACATTTATGGGTGAAGTTTCCTTTTTTGGCCTATTGACTATTCATTACAATTCATAAGGGTATTTTACTATTCAAAAGGGCATGTAACTTTTCACCAAAAAACTATGTAGATTCTATTAGACTCTAAATATCCTACTAAATGAAACAATGTATGTCAATTTTTTTAAATTCAAATTACAGAAGTGGAAAACTTATGTTTGTTGGTTAGTTTATAATAAAGTGTTGTTTTTTATAGACTTAGTGTTTCATTAATTCTTTATTAAATCTATTTGTAAACTATTTGGGGGTTACAGTTTATATTCACTAACTAGATTTTTATATATGCGTTGGTGGTGGCCTACTGAAATTTTTCTCACACCCTATAGGGCCACTGTTGGTACCTGGGAAGATTATATGATTGCAAGAATAGACAATGGGAACTATCCAACTTTTGACGCCTGAATTGAATACTTTATCATAGCATCCTAGTAGGAGATGACTAAGATAGTGCTCAATATTCTTGGATTGTTTTTTCCCTTTTTATTATTTTTTATATCATGTATTGTACTATTTGTATGCCATCAAATGCATATTCTTTACTTTTTTAAGAGAAATGACATCATCATTTTGTATATGATACAGTTTAAATATTTAATGATTATTTATTTCTTGGATTATTATGCTTATTTCTCCTAACTTATTAATAATTATTACTATTTTATTGTTTATCCATATTCTTCACCATTATAATCCACTCTAAATAGATGTAATATTATCCCTAAAGACACACCCAAGGCCCTCATTATTATTTAACATCCTTTGGCACATAGAGAGGTTCTCTTGAGGGAATCTGGCCTACTGAGTTCAGTTACACAAGTTTGAACTAGGTTTTGGACATCACAAAGTGGTATCATAATATTTATTTTCTTTTATTATTATTTCGGAAATTTAGATAGGATACTAGGGACATTTAAAAACATAGTCATAAGACATGATTGGGAGTATCTAACCCACGTTCGGGGGGAAAACACAAATTCTCATGGGGATGGGAAATTTTTGTTATATATTTCTCTTATTGTAGTTGATATATTTTCATCAATGGATTATGCACATGAATCATGGTATCTTTAATTCTTTATATATAATTTACCATGGATTAGTATGTAAAGTATCATTGTTACATGAATTATGATAGACACCCATAGATTCACATTCAATGCAAATACAATTCCATATGGGTGCATTTTATTTCTTTTATTTCATGTGTTTCTTTTGATTGTTATGTGTGCCAATATTGTTATATATGATTGTTATAGTAAAACATTCTATAGGGAAAGGAAATTGGTTGATTAATATGTCCTCATCAATTTAAATGGTGTTTTTTAGTATAGATTGATGGTGTCCCCTCAATTAGAAAATTTCAAACCATGTAAGCTATGTACCCTTGGTATCTTAAGCTAAGCTTTGGTCATGATTACATGAGTACAAATTTTAATTTATAAAGTGTATGTGCCTTTATAAATTTGAATGAGTAATTCATCAATTCAATCCATCATATTTTACCCCTTATATTTTGTGAACAAATGTAAGTAGTTATGCTTTTAATTAAATGGGTTTCAATTTTAGTTTATGAAGGGTATGAGCCTTTATAAACTGGGGATGAAAACCCATTTAATTGAATGTTGTATTATGTATAAGATTATGTATAGACATGAAATATTAATTATTACTTATAAATGATATGGTTTCCTATAAATTAAATGTCCATGTGTAATTTAAATAGTGCTTCCTAAATTAAATTAAAATTGATCCATGATATACTAGAACCCCTATATATAAAAACATGAACACATACTGATACCAAGACGTTAGACTAGGGTAGTTGGGATAGCATAACTTGGGTAGTATTCTTTTTATATTAATATGCTTCTTTTTGTGATCATGTCTTCATTGGTATCATGTTTTTAGTAAAGTGCATTGAATTTTTAGAGATATTACACTATGAATTACTCAAGTCATAGGTCGGGAGGGTGTTGCCAACCAGGATCTCAAGGTAGTGTCCCTTGAGTCACTATTTTTACCTCTAGTAGAGTCACCTATGGAACCAGTAGATATTTCAAAAATGGGCATTGATGGTCAACTTTGAGAGAGTTAACTATTCTAGATGCAGTCTATTCAAGGAGCTCCACAACTATCATCTATGATGTATGGTCTTGATCATGAGTTATTGTAGTAGTATCCTACCATCATCACGAGGGATGGAGGTCCTCAGTTAGATGACTCACATATAGAATAAATTTTATCTATATTTGAGCATATAGAGATTCATATAGAGAGGTTTTTCAAGCATGCCACCTATAAGCTACATGATTCCACCAAGTTCTAGTTGGATGTGATTAACTAGGCTAGTCATCATTAGTGTATAGTTGAGATGGACTTCTAGAATGCCTTCTACGATTACATATTCGCTCTGATACTAAGATCTATTTGAGCTAGGGTGTCCATGCACCAAGACAGAGGTTCTATATCTTTTATGGAATATTCAACATTATTTATCGAGCTTCAATACTTTTCACTGATTCTTTATAGTCATGATCTACCACGAGTGAGATGTTTTGAGGTTGGGATTAGGCATTTCATATTATCTCAGATGAATTTATTCCACTTATCTATATTTTTTGTGATCATGAACCAATATCTTATCACTGAGTGAAACATTAGGGATACCAATAGTGCAGGGAACATATGGTTAGTCCCAAGATAGGGTAGTAGTTTTCTAATAGAAGGATGTTTACCATTGAATCTTCTCATAACAATAGTGTAAGTTAAAGTATCTGCATTGGTATTTTTGTTTTATTCCATCAGTGTGGATGACAGGGGCATGTGAAGCCACGGTATGATAGATACCATCTAGATTATCATACATGTGGCTTGATGGGTCATATTTAGAGGTTGTGTCAGGTCGTTCTGACTATATATAGTAGAATATTACCTGCACTAGATCCACCTTTAGGATATGATTAGTGACTCTGCATCAAATAGGAAACAGGGGTAGCACCAGTCCAAAAGGCTGAGTAAGAGGTTTTGGTCGAGGAATCCATAATTATGATTATCATCTCCAGTAGAATGGACCCACTTAAGGTTTTATAGCTACATATCAGGGTCATAGATCAGGGTAGTTGTAGACATTATAGTATATACCTAAGGAGCACCGCACATGACCATCTACTATATGAGGTATTATTCAGTAGCCTCTACTATATTATATACTTTTTTGATATAGGTGATTCTTAATCCTTTATCTATGTATTGATTTTGGAATTTATTGGTCATAAAATTCTATAATCGTGTGGTGTGATTACCTTTGATACACCATTGGGTTTACAGTCGTAGGGTATTGAAAAAGGCATGGACTATCCTATTGAGATTTATGGTTATCGATTCCAATGTAATTTTATTATCCTTGATGTGATAGAGATTTGTTTCATACTTGGGATGGATTTTATCATGCCTTATCCTGACCACATAGAATTTTATACTTGAAGTGTAACTTTGACATTGTTCGACTACTGTAGATATTCACATAAGAGAGAATGGTGTGTCCAGAATGGTTAGGTAAAACTCATAGATCATTGGTTGGGAGGAGTGACATCCCATATTTCCAATTGTTTCCTTTAATTTCATATGGGAATTATAAAAAAATTTACTTCACTGGTGGATCATTTTGGGGATGTTTTTGTAGAAAAATTATCTAGAATAAATCCAAAGAGAAAGGTAGTTACAAGGGTATCTCTAGTATTTATTCTACCATACAAGATGGTTCCAGTTGAGCTCTAGGGTCTTAAGAGATAGTTGTAGGATTTAGAATATATGTATTTAAACTGACCTAATAATTATTCTTCTAGTTTTCTTATCGTTTTCACTTATAATATATAAGGAAAACTAAATATTTGTGTGGGTTTCCAATGGTTGAACCATTTTACTTTTAAGAAATAGTATCATTTTCTTTTAATAGATGATCTCTTTGACCATCTATGAGGATCAATTGTGTTTGGTAAGGCCAACCAAATATCAGGTTTCCATCATGTATGTGTCAAGATTTTAGACATACCATGTACTATATTCCAATGCCAGTTCGGTAGATATGAGTACCTAGTTATATCGTTCAGTATTATGAATTTGAAGTTTGTGTTTAGAGCCTTGATAAATAGATTGTTCCACACCTACATAGATTACTTTATTGAGTTTTTTATGGACTACATTCTGGTGTATTCTCATACTCAAAGTGACCATGCCAAACATCATGAGATCATATTGAGTACAGTGAGAGAGCATCAGTTATATTATATGATCAAAAATTCAAACTTCAAGATTGTCATGGTTCATTTCTTGGGTCATATTATCTAGGAATCATGAGTATTTATTGACCTAAATAAGGTGAGATTTTTTGTTTCATAAAATAATTCCAAGAATCTGTTTGTTATATTGATTTTATTGGGTATATTTTGATATTATCATGATTTTAGAAGGGACTTATCAGGACATTTAGAACATCTTACTAGTATTACTAATAATGGTTTAAGGTTCTCATGGTCTAAATATTGTGACAAGTCCTTTTAGGAGTTTAAAGTAATACTTACTTCAACATTGATCCATTCTTTTATAGAGCCTGGAAGAGGTTATATAGGGTTCTATGATTCACCTGGCATCAATCTGGGTGTAATATGATAGAGTAGGATCTATTTCTTATATTTGGATCTTACTATTTGATGCCATACTAGCATAATTACCCAATTCATGGCTCAAATTATATAGCAGCCATTCCTGTCTTTCATTTCAACAGGTATTATCTTTTGGGAAGAACTTTGTGGCGTACATGGGCCACAAAACCATATGATATATTTTTACACAGCTTGAAATAAATATTAGATAGTGAATATGATTTAAATACATCAATTATTTGGACTCTAAACATTCCTACATTCTTGGAAAGGGTAATTTAGTAGTTGATGCACTGAGATGTAAAACATTGGAATACACTATTTTTCACTCTAGAGATGAATGAATGTTGTTGGACCTATTTTCTTAGATCCATCTACAGTTTCTAGAGATTCATGAGTGGAATTTTATTTCAACACTAGTAGTAATAAATTCACTCCTAGATAGGGTGAATAGAAGGAAAATATTTTACCCTAAAGGTTTGTTTCTACAGAAAAGGGTTTCAGGTGAGGACCCTCCTCTGAATTGGTCAGTCGATGAATACAACATCTTTGTTATACATGGGTGTATCTAGGTTTACATAGACATGCGAGATTAGATGATATGATAATCAAATTCTTTTAATTGGGTAGTGAACCCTAGTATCTCTTTGATTTATCATGGTATGTGCTTCTAGTATTTTTTTCCTGTGATGAAAAAATTATTTACATGAGATCATAGATGGTGGTATAGACTCTTTTCTCAAATGCTTGATGGGTATCTCAGAGGTCATCTTAATCCTCTTCATCGACCTCAATATTTTTATAACTAGAAGTAGAAGGGGTTTATTGGATCAAAAATGTGATATGTGTAACACCATGTTATTTTATGATATATTTATCTTTAAATAAATTTAATTTTTTGGATAGTTAGGGATACATAAAACCCCCAGTCTAAATGCACTATATTTATGTATACAGATACCACTTATAAATTCAATTGATGTGTAAGAATATGACACACAATATTTTAAAAAAATTAATGTTTTTCACATTTTTAAATGAATTCATTGGTTATCAATTTATAAGAATAGAAAATAAAAAAAAATTGAAGGTAAAAGATATATTTTTCTAAAAAACACTTTTTATGCGTGCAATGAACTTTTATATTAATAAATTTAATTTATCCCTATTAATGAATGATTTTATTGAAATAAATATATTATATTGAATAAAAAAATTTAACATTCATATTAAGATTTTATCTAGGAACTGGAAAAGAAAAAATCTAATTTTATTCTTAAAAATGTATTAAAAAGTATTTTTATCACGTTTTATGTGCCTATTTTAAAATGAATTTATTCAAATTATATAATTTAAATCATTAAAAATAGATTTAATATTTATAATTGATGGGATACGATTTTTTAAATAGGTTCCATTTATATTTTTCCAATATTAATTGTAACCATGGTAAATTTATTTAACCATAGTAAAGGTAAAACGGGTTTAAAAGGGTTAAAACTTTGGAATAAGGATTTATAAATTTCTATAAAAAATATATTGATCATATTTGATGGATTTAGATTATAAATTTCAATATAATTATCTAATTTATGTCCATTTTTTGTAATATTTCTTTTATTATGACCTTCATAATAAATTAAGAATAAAATAAATACAAAATTTCGCTCTCTTGACTTTAATATCTTTAAATTTTTAACATAAGGATAAAAAGAGATTATGATCAATTATAAATTTTAATTCTAAATAAAAATAAATTCTTTATCATAGTAATTTAGTTTAAATTTTTAGTGATTGAATAATTACCTTTAACTCTTATATAAATTCAATATAGTATTCATTCAATTCATAGAAATATAAAATAAATGTTTATAAAAATACTAAAAGTAACACCCTTTTTATGAATAAATATGTTCATATAAATTTATAGATTTATATAAAATATTATATATTTTTTTGGATTTTATTATAATCCCATTTCTATCATGTAGTTTTTAAATTCAAATTAGGCGAATAGTTATTAAAATGACATTTATATTGTTTTATGATAAAATTATAATAAAAACTTATTTAAAAATCATTAAAAAATCAAGATAGAAAAATGATAAGGAATCATAAATTTCATTCATTGGTCATTTATGAGACAATTTTTACCTTATAAGTAAAATAATAACCCTTCAATATTAACAAACTCATTACCACAGTTAATATTAAAATTAGCTACACAAGGTGTTAAACTAAAAGATAATATTTTAAATGACCCAAAACCACTATAAATTTCATTTAATTATGATAAATATAACTTATACTATTTTTGGAATCCATTTCTATTTATAATCATTTTTATTTAGAATTAATTAATCATATTTTAACCTTTTTTGTAATTATATGTGTGTCATTTTCATCCCTTATAAAAAAACCCCTTCTCTCTTTTATTTACACCACATTGATCCATATATCTTATCCAGGACCTACTGTAATACCATAATATATTCCTTTACCACATCCTATAACTTATTTTCATTCCAAAAGTCAATCCTTTCAAGGATTTATGTGTATCAGAGTAATGGTTTCTCAATAAGGAGGTATAACTCTTAACCAAGTGCTTTCAATTTCATTTCTAATTATAACTCAAAAATATAAATGGTGTCTATTATAAAATAATTCATTTTTTTATTTTAAATCTATTTAATTTTTATTATGATGATGTAAAAAAATAATTATCCACCTTCTTCTGATATATTGGTGAATAACAACACCACTCTTATGTACGTGTTGAATACCACCTCCAAGAAGCGATGTGATTTATTATTCACATACAATTTATATAGATGATAATAAGGAATAAATTAATTAATATATATTATATATATGATATAATATTTTATTTATAAATCTTTTATTATTTTTTACCATTTTTTGTTCCATCCATTGAAGTTTGAGAACAACATTCATGGGTACGTACAACCTTCCATCTCCATATGTGCTAAAATTATTATATTTATCTCTACATTTTATAGATGTATATAAATGTATATAATGAACATATATGATATTTAAATCATTATTTAATTTTATTATATGATGGATCCATGATTTAAGTATAAATATTGGGACTGTCATACCGAAACATGCATGAAAATTTTAGCAATTAAAACCCAGAACTGTTATTCTAATAAAAAAGTGTTGATAAAATTGTGATAAAATTTAATAATTAAATCATAAAATTTATGATATATATTAATATTTTCTATAATAAATATATAATAAATCTATAGTTGTTATACAAGATGTTCGAACATGTAAGAAAATATATAATACTTGAGGTAATGGATTCATGTTATAATATTATTTTAATCAAAATTGTTTGTTATTAGATTTCTATTAAAACAATTATATGATCCTTAAATGATAAATTCATTTAATTTTTATTATCCTATAGATTCTTATATAAAATACATGCTTTACTTTCATTTTATTCATTTTGATTACTCATGATGTCGAAAGAATGATTTTCCAAAAAACATACATTATTTCTCTCTTTGGTCAAAAATATCTTCTCTTCCATAGCCATGGTATCGAAAGTTGTTTCGAAGAACATTTTTAATATTATCATTTTATTTTTAATTTCATTTTTACCATTATTTAATTTTTAAAATATGGATTAAAATTATTCCTATTTTTTTTCAAACAAGGTATTTTTGACTTTTCACAAAAATATGAAAAGAATATTTTCTTTTAAATTATATGGAACGAATGGAAATTACCACCATCATAACCACCCAATTATTTGAATATACCATTTAAATATTTAAATTTTATTATAAAATAAAAATTTATCCTTAATATTTGGGAAATATTTAGAGTTTATATGATTGATTTCAATGTGAAAATTATATTTTCCTTAGAAAATATTAAAGTTATTCTTTTAAAACATTTTCCCTCTATGATAACAACCTTTGATGTTAATTATGTTTCTATGAGGATATGATACAATTATTCCACAATTTTTATTTCTATTAACGGTTTATAATTATTATGAGTGGGTTTTTATGAAATCCATTAATTTTCCAAGGGATGTCATATTATGCCTCAATGTCCCGAAGACCTTCTTTTATTTTATTTTATTATGGATAATCCCACTCTTAAGGGTTGAAGTGGAACTCATACATGACTCGTAAGCCTAAGGCACAAGGCCTGACATGACCTTCAATACATGAACCGAAGGCCCAGAGGTATACCATGCCCAATACATGACCTGTAGGCCCAACCCACTAGAACTGCCCCTCCCCAACTTCTGCATCATTGACCGTGAATCTCCCCACATTACATTGTTTATCGGCAAGCATTTACCCATACAAATTTGCACAGTTCCTGGTCTCGATGGCATTTTTTATACCCTCTCATTCTTCCAATCCAGTTAGCTCTACTTCTGGTGACTGCTTTTGTTGCTCTGATACTTTTCTTGGGCCTAATCTCTATGAATTGGGCTACTCCATGGGTGTTTTATAATATTATGGAACATATATGTATAGTTTTTATTGTGTTATGGGTGGGAATAAAAATTATATATCCCTCCAATTAATTAGGTGAATTATTTATCTCATGAGATAATTGTGATAAACAAGTTGATATTCTTGGCCCACTATTCGAAACAAGTCGATCTGTTTGAACCAATTTAGGAAAAAGTAATTATGTATGATCTATTCCTAATATGGGAAACAATTATTGATAATTGATATAATATTATTTTATGGACTATTTCATGAATCCTCTATCTAGATTTTCCCCTCATGGGATGGAAATGAAGGAAGAAAGATAATAACCCATAAGCCTCGCCTCCAGTGGGACCTGGGTTGGAAACTAACATTGAGGGTATAAATATATCCCTTGTGAAAAGAATTAACATATTTAAAAATATATTATATAGATATGTGATGTAAAAAATCATTCAAATTAATGAAATAATATAAAATAAAATATAAATAACTATACCACAATGGAATAATAATGTAAAAAACTTTAAGGAATATTTAATTAAATAACTAAAAGAAAAGTCCAATAGTAACAACTCAATATATTCCATAAAGGCCCAAGCTAGTAATTCCCAGTATGGTCCATGTAGTCCTCCTAGAATCATAAACAATAGTTTATATATACATAGGATATTCATATATGTATACTCAGTATGATCAAACCCAAAGTCCCTCATACGCCTGTGAAAAGATCATATTAATGTACCAGTGAGAAAACACTAGAACCAATAGTACCTAGACATGTCAATTAACCTATATTATCCTTACCAACACTCACTCACCAAATAATGAATCCAATTATATTAATATAATAATAAACATATCAATAAAAACTATACCCTGCATCACTTTTCCACTATTTTTCCGCTCTCACACACCAACGATTTATGCCCTGGTGCTCCCATATATTTTTTATAGTTACCCTACATAATCAAACCTAAGCCATCACATCGCATCACATCTCCCATGAGAAGCGTGGGTCATCACATCATATCTCACCCAAAGATACTGGGGCCATAATATCACATCTCACCCAAAGACATATGGGCCATCACATCAACTTTATATTCATAACCAGAGAAGTAGGGTATCATGAACTTGAAGGACATCAACCTAGTGCCCTTATCTTATAATGAACAATCCCCACTATAGCCACCTCATGATATCAATAGAATCTCCACTAGTTTACTTGTTAATTTTTAAAATCATATATCATTAAATTCAAAATATCTTAGAAGAGATTTCAGGAATGTGGGTATATCTAAACATCCATCCTCCCCACTGACATGTTTGGAAAACATCCCCAAAACATTTAGTTGTTGGCACATAGTTCTCAACGTAGGTGGGTGTGCATAGAAATCCCGAAGAATACAATGTATGTGTATATATATTATAACAAATAATCCCATTATAACCCATATGATTTATAATTTATTTACCATTCATTAAATTCAACCTCTTTGATAGCTTTTGTTGCATGCAACACTGAGTTTCAACAAAAATACTCTATTAAAATATTATTTAATCATGACAATTAATACATAGACCTTAAGTTGGTGCGTATGAATCATATTAAATAAATTATGAAATTTATAAAGTTTATACATGTATAAAATTAATAATTTGGGTATCTATTGATTATAAATAAAATATGTTTTATTAAAAATAAAAAGAAATGTTTTCTAAAAAACTATATTTTTAAACAAGGTGGTTTACTTGCGCTTTGTGCACATAATTTAAAATAATTTTTTCCCAATATTAGAATATTTATTTGAAAAAATAAAATTAATTTATTATATCAAAATATAAAAATTATATTAGGGTGAATTTTTGATATTTTTCTACAATGTTTCAATTTTTAATGAATAGTAAAAGTACTGTTTTTTATTGAAAATTGTCTTTTTGTTTTAATTATTTTTAAAGATGAAATATATTTTAAATTGGTTTTAATGTAAAATTAGTTAAATTATATTATAATAAATTCAATTTATGTCATTTTAATTAATTAAATATTGAATCTTTATATTAAAAGCTCTCATACATATGATAGTTTTCTCTTTGAAAACCCGCTTTTCTGTCATGTTTGCATGTATATGTTTCATTTAGATTCTGAATATTATGGGAATTGTGTTTTGAAAAATTAGTTAGATATGTTTAGTCATAATAATTTTTATTATCTAATATGTTCAATCAAATTTTTTAAAATTATGAATACTAAAAGCACTAAAAAGTAATTATTCTGGTTATGGTAAAAATTAATTTATCGACGGTAAAAATAAAACGATAAGGGTTTAAAATGATCTAAATATTTTTCCAAAATCCATTTAAAAGAAATTTTTCTACCTCATAACCAATAATATATACCAAAAATCCATTTTTAAGTCTTGAAAATGATAAAAATAAGGTTGTAATTGATTCTTTTCCAAAATTTCATGTGTGTCCTCTCCCATACTTATTGATGTCTACCATCTCTTCTCTACTCTTCACACCTAAAAATCCATTTTTATCCTCCAATAACTACCCAAAAAAATTCTTAATACTCTAATAACTTCATATATCCCATTTTTTGATAATAAATACAATCTAGGAAGGTGTTTGGTGAAACTCTAAAGAGGTCTTCTAAAGAATAGGTAGCATTCTTAAACATAGGATTTTTTTTTCTTATACCACATATTTAAAATATTATTGAACCAAGATTATATAATAACCATAGTTTCTTCCATTTAAATATATGTTATTATGCTAATTTAATGACCTATGTTTTTCTCCTCTTCCATCAAATGGGAAATGAAATTGTAGATAGTGTTTATGGTAGACTACCACCTTACGAACTGATATAATTTGTTTTCGAACCCCATATTTAAATATTTGATATAATAATTAATTTAAAACTTTTATATGACATTTAAATTATTATTATACTTGTATAATTATAATATCACATATATATATATTCTCAATTCCCATTCTGTTTAAAATAAGATATCATCACTATTGTGTACGGCAGACTATAACCTCGTGAAGTGTTGTGATACGGTTCTCACTTATTCTTTATAAGGAAGGTAATAAGGATAAATTTGAAGAATATATGTATTATATATTATATGATATAAATTGTGAAAATTTTAATATATTATACGCTTAATTACTTATTCACCCGTGAAGGGAATGATATTTTTACCCGTTTGTATGTACGGCCTACTGTCCCCATCAAGAGATGAAATTCATTTTCTATATACAATTTTTAAAAAAGGTTCTAATAATATACCTACTGAATAAATTTTATTTTTATAACATAACTATCATTATGGATACGATTTATGTATATCCTATCTAGATGAATATGAAATTTTATGACAAAACATGCAAGAGAAAATTATGTAATTAACAACCGAAACAATAAAAATAATGAAATATTATTAACATACAGGTGGTAAAATGTTATAAGAGGACAATATATGATATTATAAATATTATTATGGTAATTATATAATTCAATAACTTGATTAATATCATTATACATGAGGTTAAATCATATTAATCTAATGGAAAACACGATATAAGAGACTTCATCACAATTTCCCCTCATTGAGGCATGTTTTATTATTATGCACCTAATTTATTTTATATGGTGTATATAATAACCCTTTGAGATGTAATATCTTTATACCTCAATTATTTATTTTATTTTATGATTCAATTTGAATTAATTAATCCATGATGATTTGAGTTGAAAATTACTAAGTGGTAAAAGTTATTATACAATCTCACTTTCAATTGTGATTGTTAACTTTCTCTTGAAATGATAACATAATTGTGATCATTGGTCATTGGAAATTAAATTTCACATAAATATATATATTATTTTATGATGGAAATTATTATTTCCAAACCCTTATACTATTTTTACAAATGCTTTTTACATTAAATATTATTTGATTAACTATAGAAATATTGATAAATACTTATCCTTTACACAATGCTGATAGTTGATGATAAGGAATATAGATTCATATAGTAAATAAATCTTTCTCTGTGTGATAAATTATTTATACATTCAAATTTGGGTGGGGAGCATTTATAGAAATCCCCTTGATACATCGATGATTATTTTGATTCAATTCAGTTGGCCATATTACATGGGGTTTAACCCAATAGTTTCAAATAGTTTTTATAAATTTATTGACAGTCGTGGTGTCATGATGCATGATATAATAAAGTTTAAAAATTAATCATTTCCTTCATTTAGAATTATGTTATTATTATTATCCTTGATATTTTCTTTGTGATATTATATATGGATGAATTACATTCTCAGTTTATTAATTAAATTGAAAGTGTTTTCATATATTTATTTTTATATATTAATTATTCCTTATCCAATTATGGTATTAAGGTTATTGATTAAATGGAATGCATGTTTAGTTATTTACCCTTCTATATTGATTATTATTTATTGATTTGTGATATATTCTATTATATGTTACTATTTTTGAGCATTTGAGATCACCCTTATTTTGCTTCCTTCCCCCATGATATAAATAATAATTCATGAAATTATATTAAGAATGTAAAATTGTTTCCATTTATATGATTTGAATTTTATTTCCCAATGTTAAATTGGTGTCATTTATTTATATGGTTATGTAAAACTGTTAAATTGATTGGTCATTCAGGATAAAAATTAAGTCTAATTATGTAAAAATATCTTAAATATTTAGTAAGATAGGGATTATGTAGTTTTTCCTTGAAATAAATCCATGTCTTGATACTAAAAGTGGGAATGGTTCTGGAATATGTGTTCCAAGTGTTAATTGCTCTAAAAAGGTGAATCATCCTTGACTCAAGATTTTCCTTGTATAAGAAAAAGAGCCTTAATGTATACCTATATTAAATCTTATAGGGTATATAATTCTGTAATTATCATTTTATTTAAAAAATATTTTCAAGGATTTGAAAAAATATATATTATTTTGAAACTTTATTAAAGAAATAATTTTTATGATTATCAAAATATCCATACAAAAATTCTTCAATATATGATAATTGGTTCACTATTTTTGAGATTATACATTACGATATATAATGTTATGATATAATCTAGTGTATTCTATTATTTATGAATGGAACATGGTTGGTGGAATGGGAACTACATCAATTAAAATAATTCAATGGGTAATAATAATCAATTCTTGGATGGGATTAATCCAATATTTTTAAAGGAACTAGTCTCCAATGTATTTTCATCATAACTGGACATAATATCTTGTACTATCATAATTGAGGAATAATTGTTTATGTATTATGACTATGAATAATATAATGATAGAGAAAAAATAGATAAGTGGAATAAGGGAAAGAAGGGTATTCTATACATGTGATAATTGTGAAAAGAAACACCCCAGCACTTGCTTGAAGGTAATGAGATTTTGCTATAAGTGTGAAGAGAAATTACATCATTCTCATAAGACTATTGAAATGAAATAAATTTCTAATGTCTTATGCTTCAACTATTGGGATATGGAGAACTATGAAAAATAATTCTGCATTCGATAATGGAATATACCATAGAAGAGTCTAGGGGATAATGTAAAGCTTAAATAATCACTAAAACTGAGGTGGAAGTACCCAATGATGTGGCGGTAGGTACTTTAATCAAATAATTAAATTTAGTAAATTCTTTAATTTATTCTTGATCATCAAACTCTTTTATATCTCCAATTTTTTTCGAGGAAATTATATTTTTCCCTATCATTTTATGAATGTATTTTTCCTGTAAAGATCATAGTAGATATCTTACTACAACAAGGATGTGTTAGGGAGTCCACATTATGACAAAAAAATATGCTTTATTTTTTGATCTTATTATCATAACTATGGTTGAATTAAATATAATACATGGTCTAGACTATATTTCCAAATATGATTCAACAAAAATTTAAGAAGATGGATATTTTGATTCATGATGAATATGTAGAATTCATAATCATTAGAGTAGAGACATAATCATTTGAGACATGTCTAGATTCATCCCTAATATCTCATTTAGTTGAGATTCATGGGAAAAATAGAGGATAAAATCTAGGGATGGAAATGGTTGTCTTCAAATTGAGGGCGTACGTATTGTACATGTAACTCTCCAAGATATTATGGTATGTATCTTTTTAAATTAAATCTTTTTGATAGATTACATTTCACATAACAATGAGCCTAAATGAACTAGGATATATTATTACTATAATTATTTTAAATGAATTTTTTTTTCAAAATAATAAATTGGTGGTTATTAATAGGATTAAATAACTTATTAGGATATATTATTGAATTCATTATTACCAATTAATTAGAAATAAATATAAAACCCAATTTAATATATAGAAATGTTTTTATAAAAACTATTTAAATGCATACTAGTGAGTTTTTTACCAATAAAAAATTAATAAATTTTGGATTATATTAATGGAATTTATATAAAATATTTAATATAATGTTTAAAATTTATCCTATTTGTTTTCTATACAAGATATAAAAAATCCAATTTTATGCACAAAATTTGTTTTTTTATAAAAAGTCATATTTACCACCTTTTGATGGAATAGTTGTTTTAATTATTGTTTTCAAAAAATTTATATATTCTATATAAAAAATAAAATCATTCTATTAAATTGGAATATAATTATTTATATTGGTTGAATTTATGGTATTTTTCGGATAAGATTAATGTTTTGGTAAATAGTGATAAAAAATTGCATTTAAATTGAAAATATATTTTTTTATGAATAGTCTATAGTGTCAAATTATGTTTATAATTTCTTTTAAAGTGTAAGTAATTAATTTTTTATCATTTAATATAATTTTGTTTATTTAAATCAATTTCACATTGAATTTAGATATAAAATGATTTCAATATTTTGAACATTTTCACTTTAAACCCCATGTTTTCTCATTCCATCTTGGGGATTAATTTTAAATTAATTGTAGCCACCTTTTTGTTTTGAATTATGAAAAAATTATTTAATATTTTCAATCATAAGGTCCAAATTTATTAAATATTTCAATTTTTTTGGACAATATGAAGAGTAACTTTAGTATTTTTTTAATTTCCATAGTTAATGGTAAATCGGGTAATTAAGGGTAAAAATAATTTTATAAGTATTATAAAATTACCATAACATCTGTATTAATTTTATTTTATGAGTTAATATCGAAGAAATTCATCCTTGGGATGATTTTATGGCATCTAGGAGCCACTTTGAGGACTTTAATCCTTCTTTGTATATTATTCTAAGTAATGTCCAATATGTCATACTCATTGTTTAATAAGTATTACATTTTTTATATGTGGTTATTCAAAATATATATTTGACTATAAATAGTAATTTTAAATCTAAAATTTTTATCTTTATTATAGAAATGTATTTTATATTTATATTAAAAAATAATTACCTTGAAGACTTACAAAATTATGATACGATAATTGTTTAATTAAGAAAAATATCAAATAAATTATATTAAAAATATTAAAATAAATATATTTTTAAATAATTAATTTCATAAATTAATTTTTTAGATTAAATAGTCATATTAAATATGTGTTAAATGTTTTTTTGATGTTATATTATGTATAGATATTTGTTCAAAATTCAAGTAACGAATATTATCAAAATTGAAATTAATGATATTTTAAAATAAATATAATTTTATTAAATGATATAATATTAATAAAAACATAAAATTAAGAAAATAGATTGGGATTGTTTTAAAATTACATCCATGACTCATTTATGTCTCTTTTATCATTTTATATTAACTATATTAATACATAAAGAGTAAAAAATCCAAGTTGTCATGGAAAGAGTAGGGTTTAACGAAGCATTAAAGACAAAAGATAAGGGTAAAAATGTGACTAAAAACTATGTAAAAAATATTTTTTGAGTTTATTTAAACCCATACTCATCTTATATTCAAAAATACTTTCTTTTTAACCCTTTGTAAATTAATATTAATTTATATTCATTTAATATTTTGAGTGTTTCAAAAAGTGCCTCTCAACTCAAATAAAAAGGGAACCTCATCCCTCACTTCATCGCTCCATTTTTAGCCTTGTAGATGAGAAAAACCCCAAAAAAAATTTCATAAAAAAATGCCTCCCTAAATTATTTAATCTTTAATTTGGGTATAAAACTAACCAAATAAGTTTTTTTATGCAAATCAAAAGAATATAACCAAAGAAGAGGTAACGTTCATTTTCAGTCGTTTGTATTTTATTTCTACCTTAAACCCCATAAAGTTTTTTATTTTTATGTTTATATAACAAAAAAATAATCATAAATATAATGAGATATTTTTATATTAATAATTTAATCTACAATCACACACACATCCATAAAATCTTATAAGTAATCATTATTCATGTGTACGGTGGACTACCATTATATGAACTGATATCGTTTATTATTCCATTTACACCTTTCATGGTTGGGAATAATAATGTAATTTATGTTTTTATATGAAATTTTCGGTTTTTATGATGTATTTATTCTTATGTATTTTATTATATGACACATACCTTTATGCTTTCAATTTTGTGTAAATAAGATTACTTCATTTGTGGATGTGCGGATTACCACCTCCTCAGAATGATATGAATCATTTAAAATTTACATTTAATGTATTAAGAATGGGTTTAGTGAACCTCTATGATAAATATAATAACAGTTTTATTATAATTTTATTATTTACTTTATTTCTTTTAAAGTGAAAATAAAATGGAAACAACGTTCATGCTTATGTACGGGCTATCATCTCCAAAAATGGTGTATTTTATTTTCTATTTCAATCTTTTATAGATTATTATACATAAATATAAAATCATTATATATTATATTTATTTTATTTTTATCATTATAAATATGAATAAACCATGAAATAATTAATAGGATAAAGAATATAACAAATCAAAACACATGCAAAAAAATGGTTCTTACACAAAACGTAACATTAACTTGGAATTGTTAATAAATGGGGAATATAAAGTCGTAAATAAATAATATATGGTATTATTTAAATGAATATTATTGTATTATATATGTATAATAAACCTTTATCGATTATACAGGTGTTTTGAGAGAGTACAGTGAGATTCAAGAAATACTGTAAGGGATTTTCGTCTCACATTAATTTTTGAGGGTCACATGCTTTGTACACTAATTATATATTTTTTGTGGTGAATATACTACCCATTAATGTAATTTATGAATATTATTAAAAATATTATTATAATTTAATATCCATATAATTTTCATTCTATCAAGGACCTTATGATTATACTCATTGCAAAGTGGTAATGGTAATTTCACAATCTCATTATTATTAGGAATTGTTTAAGTTTAAGTCTCCTATAGGGAACATTTATATTCCATGTCCATGTTTTTTAAATAAATGTTCAAATAAAATTACTATTATCCTAAAAATTATATATTATTGTTACCCATGTTTAAATTTATATAAAATTGTTTGAATGGAATCTTTTTTCATCTTCCAAAGAATGTACTATATGACTTTTTCGATAAAAATTTGAAATGAATATTTTTTAAATTATTCTACATGAGTTGATTTTTATTCATTAGTATTTTAAAGACACTTTAATAAGTTTAAAAAGGTTATTTCCAATTAATATTTTTCTTTCAAAATTTCATGTACTTTTAAATAAATTGTTTTTATGTAAAAAAGGTGTAATTTTCTCAAGAATCTTCAATGATTTTATTTGAGTATTTTCAACAATATCAACATCCTTTATGGAATTTTATGCTTCCTTGAGGTTTATATATTATTCTATCATTTACCATATTTTATTTAATGTTTTATGATCAGTTTGACTATGGATTTTCAATTTTGATACCATTCGCCATATTACTCTAAATGGTATGTTATTATGATTATTGGTTGGAAAAAGTTATCTACATTTTATATGTAAATGTTAGTTATGGTTCACCCCATTAATATGAAGAATGAATTGAACTTATAAATTGATGGTTTCCCCTCTATATCCCCTCAATTCATTTGTAGGTTTCATGAAGAAAACTTGATATGGATTTGGTCCATGACTTATCCATTTATTTTCAGACGTCTTGGATGAGGCCTCAACGGTTTGTTTTCAATTTCAAATATTAATAATTAAATAATTATGAAATTATTTATTGATATTATATGTGATTATTTGAAAATTATAATATCCAGGCATAAGTTTCCTAGATCATGTGATTATTTAAATGAAATTTTATTTACTTATTAACCTTTCTATATTGTTTATTCCATATTTACTCATAGATTCTGTTGTATGCATACCCTTACTGAGAATTATATCTCACCCCTTTCATATTTTTTATTTCTCCCCATGATGAAAAAAATATTTTTTGAGTTGGGTATATCGGTTTAAACTAATGTAATTAATGGTATCATGGAAGAAAACTCTTTTTGTATTTTATGTTTTAAAATATAATGTGGACTTTAAAAATATAGCCAGTTTACCAACACTACCAAAGTATTTGTTCCTCTTTTGATGTGATTAATTTTATCTTATTCCAAGGTAAAAAGTAAGTATTCGGCTCCGAGCTACTAGGGTTGGGGTCGTTATAGTTACTATTAGAGGAAGTTTAGTAGAAACCTTGGAAACTAGATTTATGAAATCATGTATTAGAAATATAAACGCTATGAATGACATTGAGGATAAGTCTAAATAGAGAATAAAATCCTATATATTTTTTAATGAAAATGGATAACCTAGATTAAACCTATAAACTCATATATTGAAAATAAAATTTCAATATTTGGGTGTTCTATTGATGATTTTTCATGACTATATCATTATTATTAGTATTGTAAACATTATTCTTTTTGTTTTGGATAATTATTAGAATTATAAAGGTTATACAATTAATGGTTATAATACTGATGATGAATATACTACAAAATATAAATTAAATTAAGGATTTATTAAGATATGAGATGATGAAGCATAGTTAATGGTTTAATAATTAAGTGGAATGATTAAACTTATAGTGTATTAGGATTCAATAATTATTTCATAAATGGTTATTTATTTATAAGAATCATGAAATATATAATAATTTTACAACAGTAATTATTATTTAAAGATTTAGAATAATGAACATTTTAATTAAGGTTATTAAGGTGATCAAATATTTGGTATGGTATAAAAAGAGATAAATTATGTTGTTTGGGTAATATGATGTTAATTTGATTTTGGAAATTTAGTGACCTTTCTTCTAAATTTTTGGATGTTGAATTTGGATAGAATATTCCTGAATATATTAAGATTTACTACTATTGAATAGATTATATTGAACTTTGTATATAATTTTTCACTGAAAATATGTGGTAAACATTTTGGTTTCTATAAATATTTAAAGGATGATGTAATGCCTTATTGATCTTATGATTCATTAAGTTGTTTTAGGTAAGTAAAATTTATCTTTAATATCCATCCCTTTGTTTAATAATAATATAAAAGATATATTAAAGCATAACCAAATGATAATATTATTCTTATGATGTGAAAAGAAATAAATTTAGTTTATTTTATCAAGTGATTATATAGATTTTAAAATAATCTCTCAACTATAGGAATGTAATTTGGAATGAATAACATTATTCATTTAATTTTCTTACCAAGAAATCAACGGCCTCTTTAACCCATAACAAATTTATGGTTTTATAATGGTATAATTTTGGATGACCATGTTCTCTATCACTCTCTGTAACAAAATTATATTTTGATTTCTCTCCCAGGTCCTAATTTACACATTTCACTAATGTTATTCAATTATAATGCCTAATTTTTTTATGACATTATCATTTCCCTTACCATTTTATTAAGTGGATATTGTATTAACCCTATTTCCAATGTGGGTTTTCCACAAAATAATTTTGAAATACCAACCATTGATTTTTGAAGTGAAATTTCAAATTTCAAATATAAAATTTATTGAAGTAGGGTAGAATGTAACACCCCAAGAATTTATGGTATGTGTCTTTTTAAAATTAAAATATTCGATATATTATGGTTCGTATAACATCGAACTTAAATGATCTATTATATACTATTAATAATATTATTTAAAATTAAATTATCTACAAGTTGTAAAATTTGTGTTTATGAATATGATTGACTAACATATTAAAATATATTAGAAATAAATATAAAAACCAATTTCATATAAAGTATTTTTGTCTATAAAAACTATATAAATGCACACAAGGGTGTTTTATACCAATAATATAAAATAAAAATTACACCTTTTGTAACATATTAATTATACATACTTATATAATATTAAATCTAATTTTAAACATTCATAATTTTTGTTTTCTAGAAATGATAATAGAACAAATCCAATTTTATGCATAAAAGACGTGTTTTTATAAAAAGACAGTTTGGCCTCCTTTTAATGATGCACTTATTTTAAATCTACTTTGTTAAACATACATAAATATTATTCGACAAACTAAACTTATTATTTTAAATCAGAATATAAAAATTTACTTTGGTTAAATTTTTGGTATTTTTTTGATAAGTTTAATGTTTTGATGAGTATTGATAAAATATTGTATTCTAATTGAAACTATTTTTTTTTGTATAAATATTTTATAGAGTTAAATAACATATTTAATTTGTTTTAAATTATAATTAAATGATAGTTTTACCATTTAATATATTTTTGTCCATTGTAATAAATTTCATATTAAATTTTTATATAAAAACATTTCAATCAGTTGAACATTTTTAATTTAGAAACTCATTTTCTCGTTTTTTTAGGGGATAAATTTTAAATTAATTTTTTCCACTTATTTATTTTGAATTTTTTAAAATTTATTATATTTTTTTAGAATCTCCAAATTCATTAAATATTTCCCTTTTATTTTTTGGAAATATGAATAGTAACATTAGTATTTTTTTAAAATTACCAAGTTTATGTGTAAATCTGATAATTAAGGGTAAAAATAATATTATAAGTATTATAAAAATACCATAAAACATAACCAAATTTTATTGGATGTGTTATTGTTAAACAATATAATTTTTTTATAGCCTCTTAGATCCACTTGTATTACGTTAAACCTTTATTATAATTTTAATCTAAGTAAAGTTTAATATTTCGTACTCATGTTTTTAATAAGTATTATAGTTTTTATATGTGCTTATTTAGAAGGTATATTTGAAAATAAATATTAATTTGAAATATATAATTTTTAGCTCGATCATAGAAATTAATTTTAAATATTTAAGAAATAAATAATTACCTTAAAGGCTTACACAATGATGATGTAGTAATTGTTCAATTAATATAAATATAAAATAAATTATATTAATAATATATAAATAAATATAATTTGAGATATAAAATTTCATCCATGAATTTTTTAGATTACCCAGAAATATTAGAGATATTTTAAATGTTTTCGTTCTATTTCATCCTGTGTATTGATGTTTGTTTAAAAGTTATGTAATGAATAGTGTCAAAATTCACATTAATCGTATTTTAAAATAAATAATATTTTCTTAAATGATATAAAATTTATAATAATTTAAAAATATGAAAAATTATTAGTATAAGTTTGAACATGTAATAAATGACTCATTTATGGTTCTTTTTTGCATTTTATAGTAACTATATCAACCCTTAAATCGTAAAAATTCAGGTTGACACAGTAATAGTTAAATGGTTTAACTAATGGTTAAAGTCAAAAGATAGGGGTAATAGTTAGAAAAAAACTTGTATTAAAATTATTTTTTGATAGTATTTATATATATCCTCGCCTTATCTTCTAATTAACTCAATTATAACCCATTTTTAATTGAACATTAATTTACATTAATTTAAATTGTTGTGAGTTTCCATAAGTACCCTTCACCTCAATTATAAAAAAGACTTCCTCCCTCACTTCATCACACCACTTTAATCCATCTATATCAACCAAACCCTGACCATTATTCATCCCAAATTCCCTTCATTCATCTGAGATTATTTAAATTTGGTATAAGTCAACCAATGAATTCCTTTTGTGAAAATGAAAATGAGATGTTCAAATGAA
Source organism: Viscum album (assembly GCA_963277665.1). Classification (NCBI taxonomy): domain Eukaryota; kingdom Viridiplantae; phylum Streptophyta; class Magnoliopsida; order Santalales; family Viscaceae; genus Viscum; species Viscum album. Next base: position 562,455,412 of record OY728138.1, read on the forward strand.
AGGTAATATTTATCATGAACATTTTTTTAATTCTTACATAAACAAATTATGTTATTTTTAGTTGAAGTTTATATAATAAATTCATTATCATAAATATACAAATTTTTTTTAATATTAATAGTTCCATATACACTCACACACACTTTCATAAAATGGGATGTGCAATCATTCTTCATGTGTATGACAGACTACATCCTCTTAAAACAATTTCATTTGTTCTTTCATGTCATCCATTAAAGGATGGTAATAATGATGTAATTTAGGTTATTATTTGATATATATGATATTTATAATGTATTTATTCTTCTTTAATTATTATATAACACACACATTCATGTTTTCCATTTTTTGTAAATACAATCACTTCGTTCATGGATATGTGGACTACCGCCTCCTCAAAACGATGTGACTCGTTCACGCATTATGTAGAATATATTAATTATGTGTTTAGTAAATTTATATGATATATATATAATAATATTTATATTGAAATTATATTATTTACTTTATTTATTTCAATGTGACAAGATAATGGAAACAATGTTCATGCATATGTACGGATTACCTTCTCCATGAATGGTGTATTTAATTTTCTATTTATATATTTTATGTATTTTTATAAATACATGTTTAATGAATATATATTTTATTTATAACATTGTTAGAAATATGGAAATTATTAAATATTGATATAGGTAAATGGATAAAAAATATAACCAATCAAAAAAATGTAAAAAACAAAGCAGTTATTACCTGAAACATAATTTTAACATGGAATTGTTAACAAACGGGTAATATAAAGTCTTATGTAAATAATATATGGTATTGTAGAAATGAGTATTATAATGACCTGACCCCAGATTCTTGGATCTGGGGAATTATCTTAATACATTTTTATGATCATAAGAAATCAAATCCCATAGGATCGATCAGTTTAGTAGCCTTAGAAAAACTAGATACAAACATAATTTATACATTAATTCTTGAATTTAAAAAAAACATAGCATCTACTTATCCGACACCCATATTCCTAAGAGTATCCCTACAAGTTAGTTATGATAAAAAAGTTCGCTTCCTAGAATAAAATAAATCATAATAAAGGGGTGAGCTCATATGCTCAATAAGGATAAATAATAGATTGGAAGGTATTATAAATAAGCATGAAAATTTGAGGCAAGTTATAACATTGAAAACAAAATACTTTTAAAACATTATCTTTATCAAAATATAGAAGTATTAAATAAAATAACTCTATTTAAACATTCACATGGATATTTTACTAGTTGAATAATCACATGTAATATCAATAACTAATCACATAATGAGGTAATGCATAATGTTGGACATCATAATCATACCATCAAGGCCTCATTCCAAGACCATTACCATATCATCCAGGCCTTATCCCAAGACACTATTTTGTATCATGAGACCTACTAATGCATTAAGGGGTAATAACGGGCCCTTCCCATCACTTACTTAGTCCACTACATTCCTCGTATGAAAAGGGAGAAACATAAAAAAAACATTCATATTAAAACTAGCATATGAAATGTTAATACATAAACCATAAACCATGACTGGTATAAAAATAGAAAATCCAAATTCAAATATATCATAAAACATTCAAAACAATATGGAAGATTGGATCAGAATAAATCGACCTCAAATAAGCAAAAAATCCAATAAAGGATACTGATATAGATGAAAATAATCTAATAAAATCATTAATACCGTTGGAAAGATAAAACATTTTTAGTTATTTAAAATATGTGAAAATATAAAAGAAAAAATTTATTTTGAAAATAAAATTATTATATAGTAAGGTATTCTACAAAATGTTAAGGTGACATAACGATGAAAAATAGCATCCCACGCCGTACAAGTTAAAAAATCATTCTTTCCTTATTTTTCCAAAAAGGTCATAAAGTACCTCGTTTGGAAAATGAACAAAAGATTCCTTTCAAAAAAAAAATTAAAAAATTAAACAAGGATATAAATGAATTTAAACAATTGACTAAGAATAGTAATAATATTTTGAAATACATTTTATGAAACATTGACATGGATTATAAAATGTCTTTGTAGATACTTACATATAAACAACCTCAGATAATAATGAGATTGTCAAATTAACCCTTACCATGTTATTTTCATTAGTAGAGAGTGTGTTAAGATCTTTTATAATGGTTAATGAATGTTATTAAATTATATTAGTATCATATCCATATTTATGATATCATATATGATCCCTTTATATCGTTTTGTTAATAATATTTCAGTATTACCATTATTTCGGGTGTTAAATGCATTGTTTTCCTATGAATGTTTTGATATGTAAGTATTATTTATTATGAATATAATATATGTTATTCAAATACAAAATTATACTAACTTCAGAAATATTATATTTACTCATCATATTAATTTTATAATCATTCACAAATGGTTAACAAGGATAATGAATCTCACTGTGTCATGGAGATTGTAGGTCATACATACACATGAGTGATGATATCACTCACTTAATGGTTAAATGGTATTTAATTGGATGGTATATTAATTGTAAACAATAATTTTCATGTTATATTCATTATTTACATCTACTATACTCATCATTATACCCATCTAAATAAATTAGTGTTGAATAAAAAATTATACCACGGTGTAGAGACACTAAGTTGTACGCACGCACACATGGTGATACATTTTTTTGTAGGATAGATAAAAGGAGTTATAAGGTTATACCATAATAATAATTACATCTTAGAATATAGATTATATTTTAGTAATTACTTTATTATGTAAACAACAAAAAATGATGAAGTATAAGAAGACAAAATCTTTGAAATAGTTGATAAAACAATTACCTCTTCTTCAGGTATCTCATTTTGGTTTACACTAAAGGACTCATTAGGATGGATTTATGCCCAAATTATGGCCTATATAATGAATTTTGGAAAGTTGGGAGAGGAAAAAGTCAGTTTTTGGCCAATACAAAGGGATTTAGAGGTGTAAATAAAAGATAAGAAGAGGTTACATTTTATAAGAGGAGAGAGACATCTTTCAAAATACCAAAACTATTAAACTATTATAAATTAATTTTTAAATCAAAAAGGCTAAAAAGTATATTATTTAAAAAATAATACGATTATGGGTAGAAATAATCTCAACCAATAAAATTTTTACATGTTTTGATTTTATTTTAAAACTTATCATTTTGATTTATCCTTATTTAATCTGTTAATTTTAATTATGGTAATCATATTTTAAATATTAAATTGTTATAAATATTTATTTTTATGGTGTAATTCGACCATAAATATGAATTTTATGAACTTTTAAACATTATAATTATCACATTTTAATTTTTAAACATTTTTTTGATTTTTAAACAATTTAATAAAATTATTCTTTTTTGACAAACTAATAGTGTCAATTTTGAAATTATTCATTAAATTCACTTTAAATAAAATAAAAAAGTAATATAACTTCTAAGAAACCAATTATTGCACTAATTACATTTCATTTTAACTTATAGAATTTTTTGATAATAATAATTATTTAAAATTATATTTATTTTAATATTATTAATACCTTTAATTTGATATTTCTATTAATAAAATAATTTCTACATCACTATTGTGTCATAATTAATGGTAACTATTTAATATAGAAAAATTATAAATAAATTTCTATGATATAGATAATTACTTTATAATTCCATATAATATATATAATTGTTCTAATATTCTATTTATCCATATATTAAAATTTATATAATTATATAAAATGAGAATGTGACATTTAGACACATTCATTGATTTTATTTATATTCATGTCATATTCATGGGAAAGTGTACATTCAGTTATTAAATTTAAATCCATATATTATAAGGGTCTAATTTAGTTTTATAATATGATTTTTACATGTGTTAAGGTAATTATGTAATATTATTATTACCTTTAATTACCTAATTTACCTTTAACCATGGTAATAAAAATAATTAATAAGTTACTATTCATAATGCCCAGAAATAAATGGAACTTATTTAAATAATTTGTACACATGATACCAAATATATAATTTATTTTTCAAATTTAAAAACACTAATTTTTCAATAATTAAATTAAAAATTAATCCTGTTGTTGGAATAAAAAACAAGGTTTTAAAAGTTATAACATTGCAAAAGATTGAAATGTTCTTACATCATAATTTATGGTAAAATTAATATTAATGTAAAAAATTTATATTAAATGATAAAAATATGTTATATTTATACTATAAACCCGTTTAATAATATAATTAATCAACATACATTATTTCAATGAAAAAATTTGTTTTTAATTAAAATTTAGTATATTTTTACTATTCAGCCAAATTTAAAACTTATTAGAAAATTATCAAAAAGTCCTCCAAAGTAAATTTTTATATCTATCTTCCAAATAAAAAGATTATATTGTTAAATATAATATATTAAAGTGTTAAAAAGTAGATTTAAATTGGTTGCGCCATCAAAAGATGAGAAAACTATATTTTTTAAAAATTACTTCTTTTATCCGAAAAAAGGAATCAGTTCCAATATCATGTGTGGAAATTGCATAAGATGACTGATTAAATTATATAGAATTAAAAATGCATTTAATACTATTCATAATCACTAATTTAAAAACTAGGTTATTTATTATATTGTTGTTCTTTAAAATTGGGCCCAACATGTAACCCAAGCCAAATCATTATAGTGTGTCATGTAATCTTAACATGTTGTTTTGTAAAAAAAGGTAACAAAATTAAATTTATTCAGAAATGAAAATATTTTAAACTATTAGGTTGTTAAATTATCCCCTTCCTCAATAAATTTCATCCTTTCAATTTAAACTCAGTATTGAAAACTAGGGGTTTCACATTTCAAAGTATTGTTGTTGAAATACCACATCGGAAAATGGATTAACGAGACCTCCATTTTAAAATAAAGAAATGGAAGTATTAAGGTTACAAGAGATAACACATACTACGGTTCCATGTATGAAAACATTGACATGAATTAAAAATATAACCATAAAGTCTTAATGGAGAGTGATAGAGAACATGATGAGGAAAAGGTTAACAATCACAAAACTAGAAGTCACTGATGATTTAAGGGACCATTTTATTCATCCGAAAAGAAACCTCTAGGAATTTTTTTTTGTTTTATGATATTTTCCCTATAGTTAAATAATTCTATTACATCTTATATTAAGATCAAAATGAAACATACTTACCTACTTAACAAGTATAGTTTTCTCCTTTAATCAATTTCTTCCACAAAATCACCTTTCTATCCAAAAGATAATAAAATTTGATTTATCTTAATAATATATGTTTCTGAAAATGAACTTATACTTTATCTATCATACCATTTAAATAAAAAATCTATATTATAATAACCAAGACATCATGTTTTCCAGTTGTAGGTGATGCTCCCTTATCACCCTTCGGTTGTAGGTTCAAGTTACATAAACATATAGAACGGGACAGGTTGTCACCCAACCTACAAGTTGTCTTTTTTAATTATAATTTATATTATTTTTATCATTCCAAAAAATAACCATATAATGTTCAACATTAATGAAATATTTTATCCTAAAACAATAATATATAATGTTCAACATACTCCATTCCAATCATAATACATGACCGAAATACTTTCATTGAAATTCTCTAACAAAAAGGTCTCTAAATTTCAAAAATCAATCTTAACATATGATTCCCCAAACAGCATAATGTAGCTCTTATTGTCATATAACAAATATTTGACCAAATTTATATCCTTAATGAAAACTCTTATGCTTAAAAATCCTTAAATAATAAATATTGTAGTACAATCCTCATATATCACATTATTCTTATAACCATAATATAATAACATAATTTCGAAATCGAAAAACACAAATACATTAATTATTCCACTTGAATATTTGTAATAACATAATCTTGACCTTGATCTATTAGCTTATCTTGAGTTATATTTAATTTAATATTTGGAAAATCTTTTGCATAATGTCTCATATCTTTACAATTATAGCATTAAACATTTATATATGGTTTCTTTCCCTTAAAATCATGACCCTAGTGACCTTTTTTTCCACACTTGTTACAAACTCCCATTCCTCCGGGGAAAGTACCAGGGTTTTTTTCTACAATTATTACATAAGGGAAAATCATTTTTCTTTTATTCCCTTTAACTGTCTCTTTCTACGCCATTCTCCCCTTCTCCATCTTTACATTAATGTCATAAGACATAGAGAATTATTTTTCCATCTTGATAGAACATGACATTATATCTTCATATGATGAGAATGATTGTGAGACCAGTTCTCGTTATAAAAATGATTTTAACCCATAAAATAATCTATCAATATTATTTCTTGTGTTACGTATGTAGTATTGAACATGCCTTTCTGACCTAGTAAAGTTAGCCTCATACTTTTGAACATTCTCATCTTCCTTTGGCCGAAGATTTAGAAATTGTTTTTCCATATCAGCTCATTGTTCATGATGAAAGTATTTTTCTGAGAAAAGTTCTTTAAAATCTATCCATTCTATATTGGAAGATTTTTTTTATCCTTTTTGTTTTGAATTAGTTACCATCATTGATACATATCTCTTAAGAGATGATAAACCATCGTGAAAACATTATCCATTTCATTACTCCATAAAGCAAGAAATATTTTCTCTAATGAACTTAGGCATTGGTCAGCTACAAATATATTTTCAGTCCCATTAAATGTTAGAGGTTGTTGTCTCATGAAGAAGTATAGCATTAATCCTCTTAATTGTGGATTAGGGTGCTCCATATGGGTAAGGTTATTATTCATAACATGATTTAGTTGTCCCAATATGGTACAGATTTGTTCAGTATTAGTTGTATCCCCATCTCCATTGTCATTATTGTTCACTAGATAAAAATACCTACATGAATTATATGCACTGATACAATTTCCATTTCATCCACTGGGTTTCATTTCTAAATAATAGAATACACTGTATTAAGTTATAAATCATTATGAATAATTCCCAAATAGTAAAATACATAACATAAATGGAAAAAATTATTCATATCTAACCCATAACAATAAACATTGTTTCTTTGAGTATATTGTTAATCATAAATCATTCATAATAGTTTGTAAAGAAAATGTGAATTATCCTTAGCATATCCCTCATATAGTGTTAAACCAAGTGTGCCGAAAGGCTCGTTGTCATGTACCAGGTTACCTTGAGTCAAGCACTGAACACCTTATCAGAGTATGCACCCCTAGATGCATATATACCATAACCAAATACACTTGTAGTATCTATACAAGGATTTATTTTCTAGTAATACACACATAATCTCTATATTATCCAAAATTTTAGGATGTTCCTCTATACTTATTCTTAAATTATATATTAGGGTAATGTTCCCTAAACAATGTTTTTTCTAAATCATGTTTTCATTGTTTGTACTAAACTTCCTTTGATACCAATAGTAACGCCCCGATCACAGATACATAGAGCCAGTGCATTATTTTAACAAACTAGCTTGATCACAAGAAATCAAATCTCGTTTGACCGATCAGTTTAGTAGGCTTGGAAAAACTAGATACCAACATAAATTTTACATAATAAATTATATTAAAAATCAACATAGTATCTATTTCATAAACACCCTTATTCCTTAGACTACCCATGTAGGTTAGTCATAATATAAATATTCATGTACTTGAAAAAAATTGAACATAAGAATGGGGTGAGATGAGATTCTTAGTAAGGATAAATAATATAGCAAAGAAATCATTAATAAGTATAAACATTTGAGTCATGGTATTAGAATGGAAAAAATCCTTTTAAAAAATTATATTTAGAATAATATAGCAATAATAAACCAAACAATGACTTTTAAACATTCTCATAGATATCTAATTGTCAAATAATCACATGTAATATAAATAATTAATCTCATAATGAAAAAATTCATAATTTTAAATGCTATAACAATACTATAAAGTCATTGTTCCAAGAACATTACCATACCCTTAGGGCCTTGTGCCAAGACACTAGTTTGTCTCATGATACCTACTGATGTGTCGAGCAGCTTTAGTAAGCCTCACCCATCACTTACTAAGTCCAATGCATTTCTCATTTGAAATGGTTGAAACATAACACAAACATTCAGATTAAAACTAGAATATGAAATGTTTACACATAAACCATAAGACATGACTGGTATAAAAAAAGTATATCCACAATCATACATATCATAAAACCTTCAATACAATATTGAATATTGCATCATAATAAATCAACCTAAATCTATCATAAAATCCAATAAAGTATGTTGACATAAATAAAAAAAATCTGATAAAATTATTAATATTATTTGAAAGAAAAAACCTTTTTAATCATTTAATAGTCTTCCAATTATAATAGAAAATATTTCTTTTGAAAATAACCATATAATATTTTAAGGGAAGCTTCAAAATATTAAGGCTAAATAATGGTGTATTATAGTCGCTCATACCATAAAAGATAAAAAAACATTCTTTCCTTAATTTTTTTTAAAGATCATAAAGTACCTCATTTAAAAAATGATCGAGATATTCATTTTAAAAAGTTTTAGAAAATGTAAAACACGGATATAAATGACTATAAATAATTTTCTATGTATAGTACTAATTTTTTAAAATAAATTTTTTAAAATATGTATTTGGATAAAAAAAAATCCCTAGTAGATACTTGTGTATAAATAACCTCTAATAATAATGAGAGTGTGAAATTAATCTTCACCTTGTACTTTCCTTTATTCGAGAGTGTTTTAACCTCATTTATAATAGGTAAATCATATTATTAAATTATAATAGGACTATATACATATTTATAATATCATATTCGATCCTTTTATGTCATTTTGTTAATAATATTTCCATATTACCATTATTTCGAGTGTTAACATTTTTGTTTTATTATGCATGTTTTGTTATGTAAGTCATGATTTTTATGGATATGATATATTTTATTCAAATACAGAATGATATTATGTTCATAAATATTATATTGAATGATAATATGAATTTTATAATCATTCATGAATGGTTAACATGGATAATGAATCTCACCGCGTTGTGCAGATGGTAGGTCGTACATACGCATGAGAGATGGTATCATTCTCTTGATGGTTACATGGTATGTAATTAGATGGTATATTAATTATACAGAATAACTATCATGTTATATACATTATTTACATCCATTATACTCATCATTATACCCATAGAAATAAATTATTGTAGAATAATCAACTTTGAAAATTCATGTATCAAAATAATTAATTCAAATTGTAATTCTTTTAATATTTTTAAAACATTTTATTTGATATTTGTATTAAAAAAATAATGTATGCATCACTATTGTGTCATCATTAATAGTAGTTATTTAATATCTAAAAAATATTAATAAATTTATATGATATAGGTAATATTTTTAGCGTTCCGTATACTACTTATAATCACTGTTATCTTCTAGGTATCCATATATTAAAATTAATATACTTATACAAAATGAGTGTGAAATTTTGTCACATTCATTGATTTTCATTATCTTCATGTCATATTCATGGGAAAGTGGTCATTAAGTGATTACATTTCTAAACATATATTATAAGGGTTGAATTTAGTCATCCAATGAGATTTTTATTGGTGTTAAGGTAATTTTATAAAATGATTTTTACCTTTAATTACCTAATTTATCTTAAACCATGGTAATAAAAATAAATACTATGTTGATATTGATAATGCCCAAAAACAAAAGGAACATATTTATATAATTAGAACCAATGATTAAAAATATTGAATTTATTTTTAAGAATTCTTTATGAAAAATTTTCATTAATTAATTTAAAAACTAATCTTGGAGTCAGAATGAAAAATGGGTTTTAAGAGGTTAACAAATGTAAAAGATTGAAATATTTTTACATAAAAATTCCTGGTAAAATTAATGATAATGAAAAAAAATATATAAAATAATAAAAATATTTTCTATTTATACTTTAAAAACATTAAATAATATATTTTATCTACATAAATCATTTTTATGAAAAATGTTATTTTTTGTTAAAATTTTGTATATTTTTACAATTCATCAAAATTTAAAACTAATCAGAAAAATATGAGAAATTACTCCAAAGTAAATTTTTATATCCATATTCTAAAGAAGAATTTAATTTTTTTAAAATAGAATATGTTAAAGTCTAAAAACAATATTTAAATTGGGTGCTCCATCAAAAGTGGACAAAACAATATTTTAAAAAAAATACTACTTTTATCCAAAAATTTAATCTATTCCTATATCATGTTAAGAAATTACATAATATGAATGGTAAATTTATATAAAATTAGAAATGTGGTTAATAATATTCATAACCACTTTTTTAATATATATTGTATATATTATATTATTATTCATTAAAACCGGGTGTTGCGTGTAATACAAGCCAAATCATTGTAGTGTGTAGCATTAGATTAACATGGTATTGTGTAAAAAACAAGAAACAAAATTAAATTTATTTATAAATGAAAATATTTTAAAGTCTCGGGGTGTTACGAATATTTTTCTATGATTGATTTATATTAAACCTATATTTATTATACAAGAGGTTTGAGAGAGTACGGCGACTGTTAATACATAGTGTAGTGGATTTTTTTATCACTTTTATTTCTGTGGGACATGTATCGTTTACACAATATATTTCTTTTTTTGGTGTATATAGTACCAATTAATGTCTTTTATTACTATTATTCTGAATATTATGGAATTTTAATATGCATATAATTTTCATTATTTCATGGGGAATATGATGCTACTAATTATAAAGTGGTAAGGGTTACTTCACAATCTCATTATTAATAGGTATTGTTTAAGTTTAAGTTACACTAGAGAAAATTTTTATTCCATGTCCATGTTTTCTAAAATGGTTTTCAAAAAGGTTTTTAATATTATCCTACAAATGTTTAAATTCATCTTACACATGTTCTAATTTTTATAATTTTTTTTGAAAGGGAATCTTTTTTTTCATTTTCCAAATGAGGTACTATATGAATTTTTCAACAAACATATGGAATGAAATTTTTTAAATTATATGGATTGAGAAAATTTTTTGATGCCTTATTGTTTTGAATCATCCTTTGCATGTTTAAAAGTTTTATTTTCAATGATAATTTATTATTTTATATTTGTTCATCCTTTTAAATAAATTATTTCAATATAAGTAAATTGTTAATTCTCTAAGAAATATCCAATGATTTAATTAGATTATTTTAAGCTTTGTCAACATCCACTGTTGAATTTTAAGCTTCATTGAAGTTTCAATATAATGATATAATTTACCATATTTTATAAAATGGTTTATGATTAGTTGGACTGTGGATGTTCAATTTCGACACCATTCATAATATTACTTAGAATGGTTTGTGATTATGTTTACGAATTGGGGGATGTTATTTACATTTTATATGTATATGTTGTTTATGTTTCTACTTATTCATGTGGTGAATTAATTGGACTTAGTAATTGAATATTGGGGGCCTATATAGTCCCCAGATGCATCACTAGGTTTAATGAGACAAACTAGATATTGATTTGGCCAAGGCATTATCCATTTATTTTCAGATGACTTGGTAGAGGCTTCAAAAGTATATTTTAGATGTCCATAATTATTCATTCTATCATTATGGTATGAGTTATTGATATTCCATGTGATTATTAAATTAGTATATTATCCATGGTTTTGTTTCCAAGATCATGTGATTATTTAAATGGAATGTGTTTTAGTTATTTACATTATCATATTGTTTATTCCATATTTACTCATAAATTCCACTCTACACTCTCCCTTATTGAGAATTTGAGGTCACCCCCTTTATTATGTTTTTTTATTCCCTAGGAAATGAATAATTGTTTTGAGTTTGATATATAGGTTTACACAAAGAGGATTAATGGAACGTTTGAATAAAACTATTTTTGATTTTATGTTTTAAAATGTAATGTGGATATCAAGTTTGTATCTAGTTACCAAGACTACTGAACTCTATGGTCCATTGGGATGTGATTCCTTGTATCTTATGGAAATTTAATACATTAAGGCACTAGATATTTACTACTATGGTTGGGGTCATTATAGTATTGGAATACATTGATATATTTCAGGAAGAATTACTTGGACATACCCTAGTGAATAAAGTTAAGTTTGTAATAAATTTAATCCCTGATGTAAGACCAATTTAAAAGACTCCATATATATTGACCATTGTGAAATTAGTGATGTTGAAGAAATCCCTAAAAGAGTTTTTTGATAAATGATTTATTTTCCCTATTTTTTCTCAATGGCGATCCAATATTGATTTTGATAATAATAATGATGAATCCATGAGGATTTTCATTAATTATAGGGAAATAAATTCTATTAATATAGATAACAATTATCATGTTTCTCACATTGATAACTTATTCAATCAACTTCATGAAGTCAAGAATTTTTCAAAGATTGACCTTTTTATGGGAAATTTAGTAAGTATGCCTTCTAGTAGAAAAGTGTTTCTTTTCATGGAAATACTGTCTCTAAGGATGTCATATGAGTTGATTCTACAAAAGAAAAATTATTCTTAGAATATCCTACCCAAATGAACATAACTTTGGTACATAGTTTCGTTGGTTTGGCAGTTTAATATCAGCGATTCTTTTAAAAAAATCTCAATCATCTAACCCATTAACCAAGAATACACATAAAAGGGTTATGTTTGTATGGACAATGGAATGTGAAGAATTGTTTGATGAGCTAAAGATGAGATAAGTATATTATTTTATTTTAACTTTACCATCAACAAATGTTGGATTTGTGATATATAGTGATTCATCAAATAACGGACATAACTATTTCATAATTTCAAATTATAAAGTTATTGCATATGCATCATAATAATTGAATACTTTTCAAAAGAACCATCCAGTCCATGATCATGAGTTGGTATCTATAATATTTTCTTTGAATATATGTAAAAATTATCTCTATGGTAAAATATGTGATAAATAAACAGATAATAAAAGACTAAATACATCTTTTCACATAAATATCTTAGTATGAGAGAAATTAGATGACTATATCTACTCAAGGATTATGATAGCTTGATAAACTACCACATAAGAAAAGAAAATAAGGTAATAGATTCATTGAGTATGAAAGATCATAGAGTTATAACCCAAATGAGGATTGAGATAAATTATATCTTCTTCGATATATAAAATATGGATATGGTAATTACTATGGAAGGATATACATAACTCATTTTTCAAATGATTATAAAACCATATTTATTAGAAAAGTATTAAAAAATTATAAATTTGATGATGAGAACATTCAGATGAAAATTAATGTTTTGAATAATGGGAAATTATCAAACTTGATTTGTGAGGATGGTGTTATGAATTTTTTATAGTGATTATTTATTTCATCTATAACTAATCTAAAAATGGAGTTTTATATGATTCAAATATCTCAAACTTCTCTATAGACCTTGGTAGTATAATGATGTATGTGGATTTGAGGGAACAGTTTTGGTGGAACAATATTAAGGGGGAAGTTAACAATTATGTGTCCAGATAATTAGTTTCTTAACAATTGAAAGTAGGGAGGTATTATCATAGATGAGTGATGAAACCTCTTCTTATTCTTATGTGGAAATGGGATGATATTTCTATTGAAATTTTCAGAGGATTGCCAAAGTCTCTTATAACGAATGATGTTATATGGGTTATCACACATCACCTAATCAAATCAGAAAATTTTATCATTATAAGAGAATATTTAACTCTTGGGTGCCTCTTAAAGATTTATATTAATTTAATTTTAAGACTTCATGGTGTAGAACTTTCAATATTTTCTGATCTTGATCCCATTATTACATCTAAATTATGAATGAGTATGTAGAAGTCTCTTGATAAAAAGATTCATTTGAGCACTTTCAACCATTTGCAAACTGGTTCACAGTCTAAAATAACTATTTAAACAATGGAACACATTTTTAGGTCAATTTAAATTTAATTTAGAGGTATGTGGGATCATAATTTCCCTTTTTTAGAGGTTCTTTAAAATAATTGTTTAAATTCAAGTATCGAAATAGTGTCATATGAAGAATTATATAGAATGATATGTCATACTCTAACTTGTTGAGATGAATTTTTTGAAAGGAAACTTGTTGGCCCAAAACTTTTTGAAGAGATGAAAATATGGGTAAATTCTATTCATTAACACATTAAAACAGCTTAAAGTGGGTAAAAGGGTTATGCCAATAATTTTAGGAAATATATGGAATTCAAATTGGTAAATCATGTTTTCTGGAAAATATATCCATGGTAGGGTGTTATAAGGTTTGGTAAGAAATGTAAAATAATACTTAGGTATATAAGACACTTTAAAATTTTGGAAAAGATTGGAGTCATGGATTACCAGTTTTGAATGTGGACTAGACTCTCAAAAGTATATGATATATTTCAAATATAATTGTTACAGATGTACATTCCAAACCCAATGCATATGATCACCTCTGATGAAATGGAATGGGAAAATAATTTATCTTACAATGAAGAACCCATAAATATTATTGATACTTGAGAGAATGTACTGTGGAATCAAAAAACTGGTAAAGGTATAATGGATAAATCACAAAATATTAGAAACAATGAAGTGCCCAGATTAGTGTGAATCACTGAGAGGAGGAGGGGGTGAATCAGTGATCCCTTAAAACTTTTTATTAATTGATTCTTTATCAATTAAACATTTATGGATTTTTAAGGCCTCGATCCACTCTTCTTGTATCTCTCAGCCTTTCCTCGAGTGATGCAGTAAATGTAAAGGCACGGGACACAAGGATTTACAAGGTTCGGCACCAAAGGCCTACGTCCTTTCCATGTTGGTTAAACACCCCAACATGGTTTCTTCCATTATAATCTGTTAGTATTACAATGGTCGATAGAGAGTCCCATTGTATCTCTCATGAGTCCCACAGGAGGGTCTTTATACTGCGTCCCACAGTGTTACCAGAGTCCCATTGGCATGCTCCATAATCCCACTGAAGACTTCTTCTACCCTGAGTCTCACAGGGGGCTTCTCCTGGCTCCTCAAGTAACACGAGTAGATCTTCTTCACTTTATGTTCTTCAATTATCCTCAACAGCCTGGGATAAAGGTTGTTGGCCTTGCTCTCTTATTCTGATCACTTGTGGTTGATTAGGACTCCTCTTCTTGCTCAGGCTTTATCTCCTTCTTCTTAGGATGACATGGCCTCTCTCTTCAATAAACTACAACAACCTCTAATAAGGATATTTGGTCTTTCTCAACTACTGAAAACTCAGCCAAATAATATCTTTCACTTCAGTCTGGCTTCAGTCTGACATTACATCAACTTCATGCACTGAGTGCATGGAATCTTTGCCTCTTCATGCACTGACAGCATGGCTTCTCAATATTCTTCAAGAACTCTTGGTCTTGGACTCCTCAAATGCACAAAAGCTGGTTTGGCTTTGTTCACGTGTGCATGTGCATGCATGCAAGCATGCACTCCCCTTCTTCTCTTCCATGGTGTGATAAACACTCAAAGAGTGTAATTTCTCCTTAAGCACACACACCTTCTTCACTCACACACTTTGTTCAATTTTTTCACACACTTAAAAGTGTGTTATACTTTAGTGTGGATCTCCTCTTCTTTCTTCTTCTAAATGTGTACACTTTGCACACACCTAGGTTCGGCCTCTTCACTTTGCACACACAACTTTTTCACTTTGCACACACTTGATTTGGCCTCTCTCCTCTTCTTAAGGGTGTTCTTCAAATTGCATACACAAGGTGCAAGCCTTCCTCATTTTGCACACACCCAAGGCTACGACCTTCTCCAATTCTTAAACACACACAATGTGAGGTCTTCACTTTGCACACAAGGCACTAAGGCCTGACCTTCCTCCTCTTTGCACACCCACTGCCCGTAGTGTGTTCTCCCACTTTGCACACACACGGGGTGTGTTGTGGCATTATTCTTCTTGCACACACAAATACTAAGCCTGGGCCAACTTGTTTCTTCAAGCATGCACACACAAAAATGTCTCGGCCTTCCTCCTTCACTTTGCACACACACTGCCAATATGAAGGCGCGCAAGTTCTTGGTGTGGCCTCTCCTCTACTCCATTGTCGCGCAGGTGCACAAGGCACAAGAGCCGTGCAAGGCCTCGGGTGCAAGGAATCCGTGCAAGGCTCAACCAACCGCAGGATGTGCAAGTGATGTGTCCTCGGGTCATGCAAGACTTAAGAGTGCAAGAGAACCTCGGGCGCGCAAGCTACTCCCGCCGCGCAAGTATGCGGGCAGAGAGAGCTCTTCCTGATGCGCAAGTGAGGCGCACATGGGACTCCTTCGGGACCTCGGGTGGCCCTGAGATCTTCAACCGCACAAGTGGGTTGCGTGGGGCTTCTTCTTCGCGAGGCAGAAGGGTGATCTCACGGGACTTCTTTAAAGTTTTTAGCAAACAAAAACGAGTGCCTTGGGTTCTCCTTTTATAGGTGAGGCTGCCTCGTATCATCCGCATGTGATATCTTTAAATTCCCAATGTTTTTGGTTATTTCAAGATTCTTCAAATCTTGATATTTCCTCTGTTTCACCGCAGGTTCTTTATTTTTTATCTTCTTCATGTGCATGCGACTCATAAACGCATGCACGGCCTCGTTTAAGCACAATCCATGCAATGAATAATCCACATGGCCTCAGTAAATTGCTTGCCTCAGCTTCGACCGAAATATCTCCTTTGTTGCATGCAAGCCCTTTTTTATGCATGGATGTATTCAGTAGTTCTATAAAAACTCCATGGACAATTCAACTCATTCAGAGGTGGCCAGGAACTCAAAATCCGTCTTCGGGAGGCACCTGGTTCGAAGGAGGAGTCGCGGGTGGCCTCGGGCGAGCTCAAGGTAGAGGACGACTCCTCAACCGTCGGATCCAAAGTTGAGAAGACATCGGACGGCTTCGATCAGAAGATCTCACGCGAGATGCGATGAGCGGCTGTGATCAGCCGCACGATTGGATGGGTGGCCAGGATCTCTTCCGCGGGAAAATCCGGTGACCCACATCGAAACGGCTCCCGGTTTTTCCGTGGTTTATCAAACTCGCACTGCCCGCTTCTCAGCAATTGAACTTCTAACCCTCTCGGTGCCTCCCCGCACCGAGTTCTCTTAGTGGGTGCACTCTTGCGCCCACCCCTACCACTCAGGCGCACCACTGGCGCCCACCATGCTCTCGGGTGCACGCTCTAGCGCCCATGCTGCGTAGGCTTGACCCCCAGCGTGGCCCCGGCTTACACACAGCCGCAGCCTCTCGGGCGCTGGCCCCATGGGATCCCCCTTGGGCGTGGCGACCTCGAGTCCCACATGTGCCTTGGGGTTGAACCCTTAAGGCTGGCCCTTGGTGGCTTCTTTTTGCTTAAGTGTAGAACCTAGACATTGTGTAAAAACAAAGTTACTAAGTACCAAATGCCAAATGCCAAATGCCAAGACACTTCTTCCAAGTCATTCTTCCTCTTCTCCATTCCTCTTCATAATAATTCCTCCAATTCTTCTTAAACATTTATTCATCACTTAGGAAGGAATTCCCAAGGTTTCTTCTTCATCAACCGAACTCCTGAATCACATAATTCTTCAAAGTTATTCATTGATCTAATCAGAGATCAAGTTGGGTCTTCTTCAGATTCACATGCACTAAGTGATAGTGCATGGACTTCTTCAGCTCACTTCATCCACTTAAGAGGTGTGGATGGATCATCTTCATCTCCTCATGCATTGTCTTAACAATGCATGGTCTTCTAATAATGTGGTGACATTATATCCAGTTGATACAAGTTCTTTGAAACTATGAATAGCTCAAAAATCGTCAGATGTAATGATGATGCTCCATCATCATCCATTCTTCAAGTGCTGTCACTTAGTATCATCTTGATACAAGTATTGAAACATTAAGATCAGTTCTACAATCGTATGGTATTTTAACATGGATGAATGTTTCAACCATAAACACTTATGCCACTTAGTGAATCTCCTAAGTGGCATTCAACTTAACACAATGGCCACCTCCATTCATCAACAACACCATCATATCCTTTTTCATTCACATATTGACTCTCCTTGACATCCATTCATTCTTTGACATCTTCTGATCAACAACATACCTTATTGACAACAAATGCAACATAGTGCACTTCAATCTCCCCCTTTGTATTTGTTGGCAATACACTAGAGTACATATGAATGGGTCAATATGTGTGCCACTATTTTCTCCCCCTTATTGGCAATCAAATGCAAAGATGTGGTGTGGCTCTCTTCAAAAATATCTCTTCCTCCCTTCGAATAGCATCTTCTTGAAAAGCACTAATAGAGGGATGATGTCACATGTTCTCTTTAGCAAAGAAACTTTACTAGATCATCTCTAAGTCTACTTGGGCTTACCCGGTGTAGAAAACAAGAGTGATGTAACCAAGGTACTCAATGTTGTCCAACATTCACTATACATGTGAGATCATGCTTCAAGGGGCTTGAAATTTTTCAGATATAACAATGAATTGCTAAATCTTGCACATACTTCACCAAACACATTATAAAGTTCAGTGCAAAGATAAAGGTCCCCCATTCATCCATTTTCCTTCAATCAATACTCCCCCTTAATTGTCATTATGAATACAATTAAGAAACAAGGAATGAACGTATGATTGGAATACCTTCAGCTTTTCTCAAGATGGTATTAAATCTTAGAATACCATCTTCTCCAGATTGGCTCCCCCTCAAGGGGTGCTCTCCATTCTACCCAAACCACTCTCCAGTTGGGAATGATCATCATCTTCAATTCCCTACAATGTTAGCACATGTAAATACCAGAAGTATAAGGGAATAAGATGGAACCTCCTTGGTTCATCAACGTGAACAACAAGGTTGAGAAGATTCTCTCAGCCGAGATGTCCCATTTTCACCATTCTTCACACATGCACATTTGATCTTCAATGATGTTTGTGCTGGTGTGGATCTCAATACATCTTCATGTGAAATCTTCTTCTTCCTTTTTGCCTTAGCAATTGCCAGAACATCATCTTCAGCTCTTTGCAGATCTTTGGCAAGTTGCAACTGATTTGGCCATATGACTAGTAAGTCACTTGGAAGTGTGGCCTCAGTTCTGGATATTCCACATGGTTCCTTTGATGCTTTCAAGCTACCTTTCTTAGGCAACTTGCCTTCAACCAGTCCCTTCTGCTTCATCTGGATTGATTGTCTATTTGAGTCCAGTCTGCCTCTATTGAATTTCATGGCTTGTTTACAAAGATCCATGATATGTCCTTTCTTTCCACAGTAGAAGCATGTTTTCTTCTTGATGGTCCTTCTGGATGCATCACCCTTCTTGGATTTCAAATCCAAGGACTTCTCTTCCTTTGAAAAAATCTTCTTGGGAGCATCTTCAACTTTCTTCTGCTTGCTTCCCAAGGTTTCCATTTTAGCCAGGTTCAGTGATCTTCTCTTCTTTTTAGCTCTGGATACAGTTGGAGATTGACATGTATCTTTTTGACCACTTTTGCAATCATCCCAGATGTTGTCAAGTAATCCAAATCTATTTGCAGTAAACAGATGTCTCTGGACCTGTGGATGCTGCTTCTTTTCCTCTGGCTTGCTCCCCCTTGGCATGGGCATCCTTTATGATTTGACATTTAGTGGATTGTACCAACAATCCTTTGCACAGTGCCCATACTTATTACAACACCAACACTGACCCACAAATCTTTACCTCATCAGTCCTTCTGATTGTTGGGTACTTTTCTTGACTTGCTGTGCTGTTTTAGGAGATCTCTCTTTCTTCATTGTCTTTATCCATACTTGTTTGGAATTATTCTTCCATCCTGCATATTTTGGAGAAACACAATTAGAATCATCAATACAAGATGGGATGGATGGTACCTTCTTTTTAGAAGTTGTTGCCCTTTTATTAGAGGATTTCTTTCTTTTAGAATCATCCTGCTCAATGCATGCTTGAGTAGCAACATTTCTCATTTCAGCTGACTAGGAGGCTTCAGCTTTGGGTGATTGCAGATTTTTCAATATCACCTCTAGTTCTATGCATTTCATGTTAAGGGAGTTCTTCTCATCCTCAACAGTTCTTAGCCTTCCTTCCCAATTTTCTTTCAGCTGTTCTAACTGGTCTTCATGCACCTTCTTAAATTCTAGCAATGAATTGTCAAGATCCTTCACCATTGTGACTTTGTCTTCGATTTGAGCATCTCTGACATTCATTGACACTTTGTGCAACTTCTCCAGTGCATGGAAAACTTCTTTGATCATTATCATAAAGATTTCTTTCTCAGAAGAGCTTCTGTGCAATTCTTCATCAGTGTCTTCAAATCTTTCAATGCAAAGAGAAATAGTTTCATCTTTAGCCTTCACCAGCTTTCTGAGAGTGTTGGTTATGCCAACCCTTTTATCCAACTGATCTTCCATTATATTGGATTCTTCTTCTAGCTGTAATTTTTCTTCTTGAAGATCAAGGATGCAAGTAGTAATACACATTGCCACTTCCTTGGGGATTGTCTTCTGAAGATATTTGATTTCACTTTGAAGATATTTCATTGTTCCAACATCATCACAGCTACGACAGGCTTTATCAGAAGAATGATAAAAGGAATTGTCATCTGATGTGACTTTCACATTTCTTTCCATAGAAGGAGTTTCTCTGATTGCAGCAACCTTCTTCCTCATCTTCTTTGCCTGTTTCTTCATTGTTTTTTTAAGAGTCTTGGCAGATATCTCCATTGGAGGCTGTTCTTTCATTTCCTCAAATCTACACTCCATATAGACTCCCTTGGATCTTTTAGAGGTAACCTTCCCTCTAATACCAATTGAAGTTCCCAGATCAGTGTGAATCACTGAGAGGGGGCGGGGGTGAATCAGTGATCCCTTAAAACTCTTTGCTAATTGATTCTTTATCAATTAAACCTCTATGGCTTGTTAAGGCCTCGATCCACTCTTCTTGTATCTCTCAGCCTTTCCTCGAGTGATGCAGTAAATGTAAAGTCACATGACACAAGTATTTACAAGGTTCGGCACCAAAGGCCTACGTCCTTGCCATGTTGGTTAAACACCCCAACATGGTTTCTTCCATTATAATTTGTTAGTATTACAATGGTCGATACAGAGTCCCACTGTATCTCTCCTGAGTCCCATAGGAGGGTCTTTATACTGCGTCCCATAGTGTTACTAGAGTCCCACTGGCCTGCTCCAGAATCCCACTGAAGACTTCTTCCACCCTAAGTCTCACAGGGGGCTTCTCCTGGCTCCTCGAGTCACACGAGTATCTCTTCTTCACGTTAAGTTCTTCAAGTATCCTCAACAGCCTGGGATAAAGGCTGCTGGCCTTGCTCTCTTCTTCTGATCACTTGTGGTTGATCAGGACTCCTCTTCTTGCTCAGGCTTTATCTCTTTCTTCTTATGATGACCTGGCCTCTCTCTTCAAGAAACTTCAACAACCTCTGATTAGGTTAGTTGGTCTTGCTCAACTACTAAAAACTCAGCCAAATAATATCTTTCACTTCAGTCTGGATTCAGTCTGATTTTACATCAACTTCATGCACTGAGTGCATGGCATCTTTGCCTCTTCATGCACTGACAGCATGGCTTCTCAATATTCTTCAAGAACTATTGGTCTTGGACTCCTCAAATGCACACAAGCTGGTTTGGCTTTGTTCACGTGTGCATGTGCATGCATTCAAGCATGCACTCCCCTTCTTCTCTTCCTTGGTGTGATAAACACTCAAAGTGTGTAATTTCTCCTTAAGCACACACACATTCTTCACTCACACACTTTGTTCAATTTGTTCACACACTTAAAAGTGTGTTATACTTTAGTGTGGATGTCCTCTTCTTTCTTCTTCTAAATGTGTACACTTTGCACACACCTAGGTTCGGCCTCTTCACTTTGCACACACAACTTTTTCACTTTTAAAACACTTGATTTGGCCTCTCTCCTCTTCTTAAGGGTGTTCTTCAAATTGCATACACAAGGTGCAAGCCTTCCTCATTTTGCACACACCAAAGGCTATGGCCTTCTCCAATTCTTAAACACACACAATGTGAGGTCTTCACTTTGCACACAAGGAACTAAGGCCCGGCCTTCCTCCTCTTTTCACACCCACTGCCCGTAGGGTGTTCTCCCACTTTGCACACACACGGGGTGTGTTGTGTCCTTCTTCTTCTTGAACACACAAATACTAAGCCTAGGCCAACTTGTTTCTTCAAGCATGCACACACAAAAATGTCTCGGCCTTCCTCCTTCACTTTGCACACACACTGCTAATATGAAGGCGTGCAAGTGATTGGTGTGGAATCTCCTCAACTCCATTGTCGCGCAGGTGCACAAGGCACAAGAGCCGTGCAAGGCCTCGGGTGCAAGTCAGTCGTGAAAGGCTCAACCAACCGCGGGATGCGCAAGTGATGCGGCCTCGGGTCGTGCAAGCCTCAAGAGTGCAAGAGCACCTCGGGCGCGCAAGCTACTTCCTCTCCGTGCAAGTATGCGGGCAGAGAGAGCTCTTCCTGATGCGCAAGTGAGGCGCACAGGGGACTCCTTCGGGACCTCGGGTGGCCCCGAGATCTTCAGCCGCACAAGTGGGTTGTGTGGGGCTTCTTCTTCGCGAGGCAGAAGGGTGCTCTCACGGGTTCAAGTTTTCATCAAACAAAAACGAGCGCCTCGGGTGCTCCTTTTATAGGCGAGGCTTCCTCATGTCATCCGCATGTGATATCTTTAAATTCCCGAAGTTTTTGGTTATTTCAATATTCTTCAAATCTTGATATTTCCTCTGTTTCACCACAGGTTCTTTATTTTTTATCTTCTTCACGTGCATACGATTCAGAAACGCATGCACGGCCTCGTTTAAGCACAATCCATGCAATGAATAATCCACATGGCCTCAGTACGTTGCTTGCCTCAGCTTCGACTGAAATATATCCTTTGTTGCATGCAAGCCCTTTTTTATGCATGGATGGATTCAGTAGGTCTAGACGAACTCCATGGACACTTCAGCTCATTCAGAGGTGGCCAGGAACTCAAAATCCATCTTCGGGAGGCGCCTGGTTTGAAGGAGGAGTCACGGGTGGCCTCGGGCGAGCTCAAGGTAGAGGACGACTCCTCAACCGTCGGATCCAGAGTTGAGAAGACATCGGACGGCCGCGATCAGAAGATCTCGCGCGGGATGCGATGAGCGGCTGTGATCAGCCCTGTGATTGGATGGACGGCCAGGATCTCTTCCGCGGGAAAATCCCGCGTCCCACATCGAAACGGCTCCCGGTTTTTCCATGGTTTATCAAACTCACGCTTCCCGCTTCTCAGCAATTGAACTTCCAACCCTCTCGGTGCCGCCCCGCACCGAGTTCTCTTAGCGGGCATGCTCTTGCGCCCACCCCTGCCACTCGAGCGCGCCACTGGCGCCCACCATGCTCTCGGGTGCGCGCTCTAGCGCCCATGCTGCGTAGGCTTGACCCCCTGCGTGGCCTCGGCTTACACACAGCCGCGGCCTCTCGGGCTCTGGCCCCATGGGATCCCCCTTGGGCGTGGAGACCTCGAGTCCCACATGTGCCTTGGGGTTGAACCCTTAAGGCTGTCCCTTGGTGGCTTCTTTTTTCTTAAGTGTATAACCTAGACTTTGTTTAAAAACAAAGTTACTAAGTACCAAATTCCAAATGCCAAATGCCAAGACACTTCTTCCAAGACATTCATCCTCTTCTCCATTCTTCTACATAATAATTCCTCCTATTCTTCTTATACATTTATTCATCACTTAGGAAGGAATTCCCAAGGTTTCTTCTTCATTAACCGAACTCCTGAATCACATAATTCTTCAAAGTTCTTCATTGATCTAATCAGAGATCAAGTTGGATCTTCTTCAGATTCACATGCACTAAGTGATAGTGCATGGACTTCTTCAGCTCACTTCATCCACTTAGGAGGTGTGGATGGATCATCTTCATCTCCTCATGCATTGTCTTAACAATGCACGGTCTTCTAATAATGTGGTGACATTATATCCCGTTGATACAAGTTCTTTGAAACTAAGAATAGCTCGAAAATCGTCAGATGTAATGATGATGCTCCATCATCATCCATTCTTCAAGTGGTGTCACTTAGTATCATCTTGATACTAGTATTGAAACATTAAGATCAGTTCTACAATCTTCTGGTATTTTAACAAGGATGAATGTTTCAACCATAAACACTTATGCCACTTAGTGAATCTCCTAAGTGACATTCATCTTAACACAACGGCCATCCTCCATTCATCACCAACACCATCATAGACTTTGTCATTCACATATTTACTCTCCTTGACATCCATTCATTTTTTGACATCTTCTGATCAACAACATACCTTATTGACAACAAATTCAACATAGTGCACTTCAAACAACATTGGAACTAGGGGATGTTATAAATAAGAACTACTACCGTCTGTTTAGAAGGTAATATCAATAAAATTTAAAGGTTGAAATTATTATAGGAGGGCATAATGAATCATCTTGATACATTATTATTTATTTAATTTTAAATAAATTCAATCTCTTTGATAACTTGTGATGTATAAAACATTAGGTTTAATGGAAAATTCCCTATTAAAATATTATTTAAACATGAGCATTATAACATAGTTGTTAAGTTAGTGGGTGTGAATAGTAATAACTAAAAAATAGAATATATATAGTCTATTCATCCATAAAAATAATTAAATGGATATATTTTTATTATAAATAAAATATAAATCATTCTAAATAAAAATAAATGTTTTCTGAAAAACTATATTTTTTTAAAAGGTGCTTTAGTCACGCTTTGTGCACATTTATTAAAATTATTTTTTTTACCAATTTTAGAAAAATTATTTTATAAAATTAAATTCATTTTTAAATCATCATACCAATATTATCTTTGGGTTATTTTTTTGGATTTCTCTGGGAAGTTTCACTTTTTGAATAATAGTAAAAAAATAACATTTTTTTTAAACTAGCTTTTCATTTAAATTATTTAAAATATGAAATTATATTTTAAATTTATTTTTAAAATTAAAATTAGTTCACTCATATTATGATAAATACAATTTATTTTATTTCAATCAATTTAATATTGAATTATGATATTAAAACCGTCTACACTTATGAGAAGTTTCTCTTTGAAAACCCCCTTTTTCATCACATCTACAGTTGTAATTTTATATTTTATTCTTCTAATTCTGTTAATTGAATTTGAAAAAATGGATTTCATTTTTTTAATTTGAATAAATTTTATTATATAATAATTTAAACCTAATTTTTTACCATTTTGAATATAATAATCTGTAAAAAATATTTACCACATTTAAGGTAAAAAGTTATTTATCAAGGGTTAAATTAAGAAGATAAGGGTTAAAATTGCCTACAAACTTTTCCAGAACCCATTTCTGGCCATATTTCAACCATATAAACTATTAGTTTATATAATATCCCATTTTTTAGGAGTATTATAAAATTAAAATGTGGGTGTAATTGATTCTTTTTAAAGCATTCATGTATGTCCTCTCCCCAACTTATAAATGGCCACCCCCTCTCCTCAACTCTTCAGACTTTAATATCTATTTGGATCAAAAAATACATACCCAAATAACTAAATAAATCCCCTCAAAATATCCAAGATCTATTTAGTTATTCTAAATCTATCATAGGATGTATTTTGGTGCAAACCTAAAGAGGTCATTTGGAGACGAGGTAACGTTCTTAAACGAGCATTATTATTTTGTTTCTTTTACCTCCTCAATAAAATATTGTTAAACCATTATCATATAATAAACTCTATATACCCCACATATTAATATTTTATTATGTTATGTTCATAACCTATATCAACCTCCTTCTATCAAATGGGAAATGAAACTATCGAGTCTGTGTATGGAGGACTACTGCCTTGAGAACAGATATAATTTACATTCCATCACCACCTTTAAAGGATGTATATAATGATGTATTTAGCATATTTATTTTTATTTATGATATTATTATACATTGTAAATTATAATATCACATATGACATTATGATTTCAATTCTGTTTAAAATTCGATAACGTTTCTCGGGTGTACGACACACTACTGCTTCGTGAAACGATGTGATTTGTTTCTTACATATGCTTTAAATTGATAGTAACAAAGAAAACTTTAGTGAATATATTTCATATTTATGACATGATATAAATTATTTAAAATTAATATATCATACAGTTACTTACTCTTTCACCAATTAAAGGAAGGATATCATCACTTATGTTTACCTAGGACAAACCATCTCCACAAATTGATGCAATTCGTTTTCCATGCCCAACTTTTAAGAAATGTTATAATAATGAATATACTAAATAAATATGATAATTATAACATTATTATAATTTTTAGATGATATATTTATATCCAATTCATAAGAAATGGAACATTCATGACAAAACATGCTTTAGAAAAAAAAGAAATTAACACTCAAAAAAAATGAAATAATGAAATAATATTAATAAACATGTTGTAAAATGTTATATGAGGATAATATATGATTTTGTAAATATGATTATTGTTCTATTATAAATTAATAACATTCTTAAAACTATTATACATTATGTTAAGTCACCTTTAACTAAATTAAATCATGAGGCAGGAGACATCATCTCAATTTCCCTTCATTGAGCCATATTTTGTTTTTGTGAACCTAATTTCTTTTATATGTGGTATATGCAACCCATTTGAAATGTAATATCACAATTACAGAATAATTAATGGTATTTAATGTTTCAATTTTAATTATTTCATCCAAGGGTATTTGATTTGAAAATTACTGCGTGGTAAAAGTTATTGTACAATCTCACTTTCTTCTTTAATTGTTAATATGCTCTAGAAACAGTCACTTTATTCAAATAATTTTTCATTGTAAAATAAATTTATATTAAATATCCACATTATTATATAAAGGATATTATTATTTCATAAAACAACTAAAATTTTACATATTTTGTTTTCTATGAATTTTATTTGATTGAAAATGAAATATTGATAAATTTGTATCCTTTACTAAATATAGATATTTTCTGATAATAAATATTGATTCAGGAATTAAATCTAGTATTATAATTATAAGTAATGATTGGTAAATGGATATATGGATGGGGAATAGTTATAGATAGCCTCTTGATGCATCGACGAGTCTCATGTGATAAAATAATTGGCCAAATCAGAAGGGGTTTTACATAGTTGTTTTAAACTGTCTTGTGAAAGGTATTGAAAGTAAAGGTATCATGATGCCTGAGATTATGAAATCCAAAAATAATGAATTTACTTAATTTATAATTTTTTTTATATTTTAATTATAATTTTATCTCTATATGCATTTCATTCATATATTATTAATTAAATTGCATGTGTTTTTAGTTATTTACCTTTCCATATTAGTTATGTCCTAAACAATTATGATAGTCAAGTTAATAACAAAATCGAATATATTTTTTTTAGTTATTTACCTTAATATATTTATTATTATTTAATTATTCCTGATATCTTATACTATATGAAACCCTTATTGGTCATTTTAGCTCACCCTTATTTTTTTCCTTTCCCTACTATATGATGAATAATTAGTTTAATGAGATTAAGGATGAAATTTTTTTCTATTACAATGATTTTTAATTTATTTCCTGATTTAAAATAAGTTTTGTGTATTTATATGTTTCACTAAAATTTCTAAATAGATCAATAATTCTAGAATTTACTCCCAACATATATGGAAATTTAATAAAATAGGCACTAGTTTTGGGTTATTAGGGTTTGCGCCGTTATAATCCCAATAATTTGGTTCACAATAAAAGATCCATCCTAACTCACAAGAACACCCCCAAGGCCTCACAATCTTATTTACTTTTCTTCCACTTCTAAATGAAAAACACCACACAGTTAAGCCACAATCCAAAAGTCAAATATAATATCATTTATCATATTAAACCATTTTTTATATTTTCTCATTTCCAACCAATTTCATTATTCCAACACATTCATTTAATTATCAAATAACTAATATTTAGTCAAAAATTACTATATAAAAAAGTGTTAATTATTCATTTCATCCATTAGAAAAACCATCCCATACCATTTGAACTTTATTATTAACAAAACAACTCTATCTATACCCAAAAACTAGCACAACACTGCACAAAAAAAGAAAACACACAATATTCATTCTTTTAATTCTAACATGTCCCCATATTTCCACTATTTCACATCATAGACACTTCCACATCATAACATATTTCTAAATCAAAATTGATTTCCATATCAAAACAATTTTCCTCATTACAACCACCATATACCATGTCCACTTATCATCATATCCACCCCACACATCATAACTTCAGATCACACAACTTAACACATCATTCAAATTTTATTATTATTTCAGACATAGAAAGAGGAATTTAATAAGATTTACTTCTTTATTTTAAGGGAATTCTCATAGAATATTTAATTCCATGGTAATGTATCAAAAATCCCACATCCAAAGTTCCATAAAAACTTCAACTGTAATGAAAACAGAGCCTTGAATGGCCATGATTTTCAACAAGGCTTCAAACCCATAAAATATCACTATCAAAATATCAAAATCAATAAGAAATGGCATTTATTTCCCCTCACACTTTAATTTAATTTAAAATAATTATTTATCTTTATTAGGATGGTGTATACTATATTCCGAAAGATAAACAAGAGCATAATCTCTCCCACATGTGTACTAAGAAGAGGGATGAGGTATCCCCTACCTCAAATGAAGATTTATGTACTGTTATGAAAGGTTATAATAAGAGTAAGAAAACAAAAAAATATATCAATTGAGGAGAACCCCATGACCTTACTAAACAAAAAATCCCACATCACTCTTTTAATAAAAGAACACCCCAAAAACAAAAATTCCTTAGTAGCATCCCTTACCAGTCAAGGAGTGGGTGAAAACAAGGGAATGTGATGAAGGAAACTTACCTAAAACCACCAAGGATTGATCTAACTACAAGGTATAAAGACAGTAGAAATGGGATGAAATTTCTCAAAATAACTCACTTGGTTCACCCATGAAATGATAGAATAGTTGTAAAAGTGGTAGGCTTCAAGGGGAACTGGATTTTTTACCGAGACAGAAAAACACAGCACTACAGTGCAAACTATAGCACCACCCTATAGAAATGCTAAAAAGGGAAGGGACTTAGATGTAATTGGAAGAACCATTCCATGTCCTATATGGTCAAATAGCCTCCAATAATTTTGGTTATTATCACATCATATGTTTTAAAAAATAGGGAATGGAATATGGTATAGTACAAAGCACCTGACATTGACCCGATTAACTAAGAAGTGGATCTACACCATAGCCCATCTCCATGGTGAGACTACCCTAAATTCAATACAACCACAAAAAAATCACCCATAATATTCCACAATATACCCATGTTCTCTACACTATATTTATACAAAAAATGTATGTAACACAAAAACTCTACTTGATCCTCCATGTTGTATCCAACAACTCCCTATAGCATCCATTCAAAAATTGGTAGTATCAGAAAACCCCTCCTTTGAGAACCACCACCCCCCATGCTATGACTAACCCCTCAATGATGAAAAATACATCGTTATGATGAATCCACCCTCCTCCATTCCACAAAACATAATTATATATATTTCTTCATCTACAACCACCTTTTCCTCTCCAACTTCTAATGAACCTTCTTAAGACACCTCTATTACAAGAATTCGCACAATGTAATGCTTCTAAAGATCTATGATGTTACATTAGATTCCTCTAAAAATATTCCCAACCTCAATAATCAAATCCAAAACCAAAAAAGTGTTAAATTTGTCTAAAAAACCACAACAAAATATACCTCTTAGGGATCTCATTATAGATGAACACCACCACCAACCAAACACACCAAACCTAGCCAAAAATGTTCCTGAAAAAATTTATCACACCCAAATTACCACACCATTATTATTTCCCCCAAAAAAACACTTGTTCACATAAACACCCTCGCCACTATCTGAACCTCTACATAGCCCAATCTAATGATCACCGCAAGCATTACATAACATGGTCCCGAGCACACAAATCAAATAATTCCATCTTCCATATCAAGATATTTTCCACTTTGGGTGACACTAACTAACATGCACAATTTTAATACATTTCATAGTATAATCCATCTTGATTAGGAATTAGGTTTTCCCCCACATCATATGTTGTACGATTTAACACACATCACATATAGGAAAAATCACATCTTATAAACCAACATTATCCAAATGTATCATCAACAAAGAAAGGAAAAAACAGGATAAAAATCAAAAAACAAAGGTTACTGGGTATGAATCTATGTCTCATGCTCCAAAGTACTCTCCTCTAGGACACCCTACCTCCGAATCACATGAACTAAAGGAATGGGCTTCCATTTCATAACCTTCTTCCAATGACCCTAGATCTCTACTGGCCACTCCAGAACATTGTGTCAGACTCAATATCTAAATATTTCAAATCAATGACATAGAATTCATTGTTATGATACTAATAGAGTTGATAGATGTGAAATAAGTTTGGAATCCTATCCAATCGTGTAGTGAGTTTCAATTAATGAGCCACATCTGCAATGCCCTCCAACGCCTCAAAAGGCCCTACTGACGTATGTGAGAGATTACTCCACTAGTGAAACCTCCACTACACAAGACAATGAGAAACCTTTAAGGATATGTTCTCTCCATCTTTAAACTAAAAGGGCCTCCTCATATGATGATAATAAGATTTATATAAGTCTCATGTTTCTTTCATCCACTCATGAACAACATGAACCTTCTCTTTAATTATCTACCACACATTGGTACATAGAACTAAATACTCCCCAACCTCGACCTAGTACAACAAATATGAACATGTACAACCATAAATATCCTAAAATAGTGTTATATAGATGGATGTGTGATAGATTTTTTAAGAGAAAACTCAACCAAATGCAATTTATTTTCTAATTATTCCTTTAAATCTAAGATGCATGGCCGAAATATATCTTACGGTGTCAAGATTGTATGCTCCTTCTGCCCATCATTCTGAGGGAGGAAAGTAGTGATGAGGCAAAACTGAGGGATAAAATCATATTATAATACTCTATAGAAACACAAGGAAAAAAAAGTGTCCCAATATGATAAAATATACGATGGAACTCCATTTATCCACAAAACCTCATCCACATACCTTTTTTCAAAAACATCACTGGAACCCAACTCCTATATTGTTGGGAAATGATATGACTTTATTAATTAATCCATAATTACCTAGAAAATATCACAACCTCATAGATTTTGGGGTAACCCTATAATGAATTTCATCTATATTTAATCCCATTTTCACTCAGAAACATCCCCAGGTTACATCATACTACTAGGAACACAGTTTTTTTCTTATGCCTACTAGAGAAAAAAACATTGATCCATCAACTAAAACATCACTCGTTTCATCCCAATCTAGTAAAACATCATCCTAAACACATAGTATATATTAGATACACTTGGGTGTATCATCAATTTTATGAAATGAAATTCTAGAATTAATCCCTAAAACATCACTACTAGAACAAATAACCACCCCAGAAATAATTAATATTTATGAACAACCCATTGAATAATGGACATGGCCATCAAGATCGTGAATCACATCATCCTCTAGGTCTACCCAGAGAGACTATTAAACCTATAACTTCATATAATACTATACGTTCTCCTAAAAAATTATCCTATATCATCAACCACCCTTGAATCTATGTGAGGCCTACCAACTCCTCCATAACCCTCCAAGAATCTCTAAAATCCTAAACAACATCCTTATGATAATTCCTACCCAAATCATTGGCCACAACATTACTCTTTCCTAAAGTTTAAGATATATATAATTAACCTATTATCATGTATTTAGGTCATGCTAGAAATGATATACCTTAGGATATTTTCATTTGTGAAGAACACAAAGCATTCTTTAATGAGATAATGTCTCCAAAACATCAGTGCAAACACAACTACTACTAGATCGAAATCGTTGGTATAATAGTTAAAATCATCAGGTAATAACTAACTACAAACATAAAATATCACTCTATTGTAATATATCAAGACACTACCAAAGATCAGATAGGAAGTTTCACAAAACACCTCAATAATCACCCCTCCTTGGGAAACTGGAGCGCTAGAGAACAGATCAATTTTCCATTCTCGCAGTCAAACATTTCCTAATATTGTTTAGTCTAGTTAAAATAATAGTACTTATTAGTAAAATTAGTCAATGGGGATATAATCTATGAGAAATAATATAAAAAACTCTATAAATATCTCAAATTCCCAAGCAAGTTACAAACCTTTGACACATTCTTGGGTGCTTCCCATGAAACAACTATCTCGATCTTTGACAAGCCCATAGCCACACCTATTAGTGATGCCACATAACCAAGGAAATTCATCTATAATGTATATAAGGTACAATTTTTATAATTTTACATTGATTTGGTGGTATCAAAGAAACTACAAGGAAGTTGTGATATGATCGGTATGTTCCTCCTCTAACATCAAATACATCAAGTTGTCTATCAATGAGCGTGACTACAAAATGCTCTAGGAACACATGGAACATAGATTTATTGATCCCTAAGAACACATAAAGTGTGTTCATAATGCTTAAAATAATGACTTAGAACATTATGTCCATATACATATGTTTTAACGAAGTATTTGGGATATTATCCACCTACACCCTCAAATGGTGATATCCTAAATACAAATCATCATTTCAAAACTACCTATCCCCTCACAAAAAGTATGAAAGATCATCAATCCTTAGTATAGGGTATTTATTCTTGATATTAACCAAATTCAAACTCTATAGTCTATACACAACTTCATAATACCATCCATATTCTTTAATAATTACACAAGAGTGCCCCATAAAGACAGATTGGATCAGATGAAACCTATATACATCATATAATATATATGAATCACAAAATCACACAACTCATAGGGTGACATTTGATAATGAACCCTTGAAAAAAAAAAAGAATAATTGTGATGTAGATTTATCCTAAAATTAATATCATGTCGATGGGGTAGTGTCACAACCTCCTCATGAAAACCATTCAAAAATAACTTAATGGCCCGGGTAACCTCACCATCTCAAATTCTACTAATTTTTTAGAAAAATCATACATAATATAAATAAGGTGATCCATATGTATACAAATAAACTGAAAACTCCACTCACCAATGAAAATTGCACTATGGTTATCCAAATCTATGAAAATGACCCTCATATGGAAGTAGTCCATAATAGAACGCATGGAATAAAATTATTCAATGTCGATGATGAAATTTTATGGATTTATTTGTAGAAATAAAATATCCCCACATGAATTATATGGCCTTATAATTAATCTAAATCCCTGATACACATCAAATAATCTGGTAGACCTCCAACTGGCATAGTTTGGACTAGGGTCCTTGGAATACTCTCTACATCTAAAACTAGATTATATACTAGAATGGGTGGAAAAAAAGACTGTGAATCGCCAAAATTTAAAAGGGACAAAAATATTAAAAAATAAACTAAATGTACCTCTAATGATTTATATCCACTGTGGTGATATTATAACAACCCTTCTATTTATTACTTACATAAACATGATTTTTTACATAGTATTGAACTTAAAAAAATTCCGAGTATCGAGAGTTATAGTGTCTTGGAAAATTAGTAACATTACATGACAAATTAAGACATAAAATACAACATCTTTATTTAAAACTTCTTTTACATGACCACAACATTCCTTCGTAATTATCATTGCATTGGATAACCGGAGGACATATATAAGAAAGTGTGATCTATAAAGCCTAGTGAGGGGGTAAAAAATGAAATAAACATGAAGAATACAAAACATTTTGGGAAATATAAATATCAATGGAGCACAAGAGAAACATGAACATAAAGGTAGAATGATTATAATAACATGGAAATGTGGAAATGACATACAACATGATATTAGCATGAGCCATGGCTCCTTGCACGTAGATTATCATAAGTAAACCCTCATTAAAAATGATTTAAAATGAGTAAACCCCCATTGTTCTTGAATTAGAATGAGTAAACCCTCATTTAACAAAGTGTATCATGATACTAAAAATCACCCACTACATTGGAGTGTTATCAGGGAACACCCATTATAAACATTTCATTTCATGCATAAGTTTGTCACATGGATCATATAACATGGAATCATTCTACATAATCGTTAATTACACTATAAAAGAATTTGGAATAAATACATGAAATTGTATAATAAATATTTATTTTTTTATAAAGGTTAATACACTTTATAGGGAAATGGGCATGGTATTCACTACACGATGATTTTGGCATGGAAAATCACAGTGCAATTTCGACAGCATAACGACGTGGCACAATAATTCATAAAAATAGATGATGAAAGAGAACAGGATATATCATAACATGTAAATGAAATGGAACGTAAGTGGTAATATAGATACATTTTCCAACACATGAAATTTTGAAATATAAGTCGTGACATAATAAAGAAACATCAAAAAAAAGATGAGAAAGGGAATAACTCTTCTGATATTTTGGCATGGTAATAGGTGTACATGGGAGGTATTTATGAGAGATAAAGAGGACTCTCATCATTAAAACATAAGGAGGGATATATGGGGTAGGTTAAAACTCATACCCTAACATTTGTAATTGAAAATAAATGGGATTTACAATATAATGAAACTTTGAAAAAAATGAGGAAGGAAGAAATATCTTACTTGAGTGTGTGACTTCAAGAGCATGAACAGGGGATTCTTGAGAGCTTGGGGCGCCTTGGGAGGTTTCTATAGATAGTATAGAAGAGTAAGGACGTGATAAAAGTATTTTGAGTAAATATAAGTGTTATATTGGGTGAGTTTATATTGGAAATGAGAGGGGAATTATTTAAAATATCATAATCATAGGTTTTTGAATCTATAAAATTAAATATTAAAAACCATAAACCATCTAATGGTTTTTCCCATGTTTTTTTGAAAAAGGTTAGTGGAAAAACATTATTATGTGAATGGCTGAACTTATAAAAATATTAGGCTTTCTTAGGTGGAGATGAGTCACACTCTCACAGAGATCATCTTAAAATGTTAAAATATTTTATAAGTATTGGAGGGTCCACTAAGGCATCATAAAATAAATAAAAAAATCTAAAATAATATTATTTTAAATTTAAAACATATATTTTCTATATATACCTTTTATTTTATTTTATTACATCACTATTAGGTCATTATGATGTCATAAAACACATTATATATTTTTACGGTATTTTATTTTTACCCAAAAATTTGATTGTCTTAGAAAATTATTTAAAACTCACTGTTTAATAATTTCAATGTCCTAATTCCAAAAATAATATTAATTTTATCAAAATAATTTTCTAAATATGTTAATTTTCACTTTTAAAATAAAACTCAATATTTATTGAAAATTTATGAGTTTTGACAAAAATAGTTTTCAAATATTAATAAAATTTACAATTATATTCATAAAAATTAAAAAATAATTTATATTTAAAAATAATAATTTAGTAAAAATATTTTATTAAAAATTATATAATTAAAAAATCCATTAATTAATAAAAATAGATTTTTTAATTGAATTAAAATATTAACTAAAATATTATTTGTGCTTTAAAAAACATTTATAAAGTGACAAAAATATAATGAATGTATTTTTTTATTCTATAAAAAATAATCCACATAATCATAATTATAGGGTCTTGTTACATATCTCTTTATTACACTAGTATATTCCCAAAGAGTATGGTATGCGATGGTGGGGCTTTCTTGGGGCTGTTCGGTGAACATAGTTTGGATCGTGATGTCAACGAGCTTGAACGTATCCCGTAAATAATTTTTCTAAAGCTTAATTTTCTAGATCCTGGCTTGGACTTGGTCTTGGGAAAATCCCATAAATGTAATCTCCCTCAAAAGATCTGATAAATGGACTTCAAAGAGAATGATCCTACTGGTCGAGGTCATCACATTTGTTGTCTGTGTCAAAAGGATTTGTTAAAACCCTATATATATACCAGTCATGTGATCACTGGTCAATTACTATATTATCAATGGTAATCACACTTAATGGTTATTTAGACCCAATAAAAAATTTCATGTGTTTTCTATATTCATAAGACATTTAATTAAATAAACTAAAGTAAATTTTTTCCTGAATGTTCGGGTCATTACGAAATTCCCCCTTCAGAAATTTCTCCCTCGAAATTTAATTTTCCCACAATAAAACAGATGTGACTTACTCTGCTTTATCACATTCTCGGGTTCCCACATTTCTTCTTAAAACTAGTGTTTTCTCCACAATACTTTTATGAGGGGCATTTTCTTATTTCATAGAAAATTTTTCCTACAATCTATGATAATCACTGGATTCTCTTATTATGATAGGTCATTCTCCAATGGTACCACCTCTATATTTAGTACATGTGATGGGTCAGGTATGTACTTCCTCTAGATTGATACATGGAATACATCATGTATTTGAGAAAGGTTCAGTTGGAGTGCTAGTCGACAGGCCACTACTCCAATGTAGTCAAGGATCTCAAAAGGGATGATTTACCTTGGAATAAGCTTTCCTTTATTCCCAAATCTTATAAATATCTTACATGGTGATATGAGTAGAATACCATTTCACCAAAATCAAACTCTAGGCCTCATAAATGATTATCAACATAGCTTTATTGTTGAGTCCGAGTAGCATTAATGTGCTTCTGGTTGGTCTTAACCTTCTCCACCATTTCTTTGAACATTTCTAGACCTAGGATTTTTTACTCCTCAACTTCATACCAACATTCTAGATTTTTTAACTCTTCCTATAAAGGGCTTAATAAGAAGAAAGTTGGATTCTTTAGTGGAAACTCTTATTGTAAGAGAAATAAACTAGAGGAATATATTTATCTAATCCTATTTTGCAATCCATTGAACATTCTCTCAACATTTCCTCAATTGTTTGGATAGTCTTCTTAGATTGGCCATTATTTTGAGGATGATAATCCATACTGAAGTTCAGATCAATATTCAGAGCATGTTGGAGAATCTTCCAAAACATAGAGGTGAATCTTGGATCTCGATCGGATATAATCGATAATGGTACTCAATGCATCCTTACCACTTCTCTAATGTATATTTGTGCCTGTTGATCCAATGAGAAATCCTCCCAAATTCCAATGAAGTGTGTTTTCTTTGTATGATGATCCACAATAACCCAGATATCATTGTTTTCTTTGGATGTCTTCAAAATTATGGTGACAAAGTCCATGGTGATGTTTTCCCATTTCCAAGTAGGTATGGGAAATGGTTGCATCATCCCCATAGACTTATACTTATCGGCCTTCAATTGTTGAGATACTAGGAACTTTGATGTATACTCAGCGATATCCTTCTTCATGTTATCCCACCAATAATGATCTCAAAGATCTCAATACATCCTTCTATTTCATGAGTGAATAGAGAAATTTGAACTATATAAATCATCCAATGTTCTTTATTTAACTTCAGATTTGATGGAACACATAGTCTTGAACCAAATATCATAATTCCTTCTTCATTAACATTTAACTCAAAGGATTTCCCATTTCTAATTTTTTCCACTTTCTTCTGAATTCCCACATTTTCATTTTGATAATCCTTTAACATTTACAAAATATATGATTGAGAAATAATTTGTGAAAGGATTTATGATATTCTATTCATTATAATTCCCATGTCCATGTTAATCAATTCTAATAAGATTTCATCCTTTTAAATTCACATCAATGATAGAATAGATAGGTCCTTCTTACCTAAAGCATATGCCACCTTGTTCACTTTCCCAGGGTGGTAAGGGATTTTGCAGTTATAGTCTTTCATCATCTCTAACCATCTTCATTGGCACATATTTAACTCTTTCTGGGTGAATATATACATGAGGATTTTTTGATTCATATATATTTAACATTTCTCCCCAAATAGATAATACCGCAAAATTTTTAAACGAATATTATAGAATCCAACTCCGTATCAAGTGTTGGATATTTTTTCTCATGAAATTTCAATTACCTTGAAGCATAGGCAATGACTTTGTAAATTTGCATCAACACACATCCCAGGCCTTTCATTGAAGCATCACTGAATACCACAAAAAGTTCTCCACTTGTGGGTAGTGTGAGAACATGAACAATGATAAGACTCCTTTTAAAATCCTTGAAGTTATCTTCACATTCATCACTACAATACAACTTGACTCCCTTCAGAGTTAGCTTGGTAAGAGGGTTTGGCAATCATGAGAAATTTCTCAAAAATCATAATTAATATCCAACTAACGCAAGTAAGCTACAGATATCTGTTAGAGATGATATCCTTTTTTATCCATCAATTTCATTTTTCTTGTATGGATCCACAAATATCCCATTACTTGTGATGATATATCCCAAGAATGAGACTTCCTTCAACCATAACTCACACTTGTTTTACTTTTCATGGTGTTTCTCTTTTCTCAAGGTCTCTAGTACAATGCCTAGATTCTCCTCATTATCCTCCCTGGTTTTGGAGTACATTAGAATATATTCTATAAATACTAGCACAAATGTATCGAGGAAATATCTAAAGACTCTATTCATCTAGATCATGAAGATTACTGAAGCATTAGTGAGTCCAAAAGTAATTACTATGAATTCTATTGGAACCACAACCATTATATGTTGTAAATGGAGTATGGTTTGTGTTTTTTTCAATAATATTTAGAAGTTGAAGAATTTTTCCATGAAAGATATCCTATAGTTCAGGTGAGCATTAGTATTATAGGTGGCATCGTTTCCCAGTGTTTGCCAAAAAAATGTCAAAAAATTGGAATATGGAGAAAATTGTTTCTAGAAAAGGGAGTTTCGTGTAATATTGAAGGGTTTTTAGAATCATGTGTGCAAGGCATAATTTGGGGCCAGATCATTAAAATATAGAAATTAAAAAAAAAATTAAATGTGTGCAAAAGATGAGGTTGCGCGGAAGAATCTTACGCGCCCAATGCGATGTCAAAAGGGGTTTGCATGCTCCGGAAGAATCTTGAACACACTGACAATTACATGTCAGAAACTTGCACGTAGGGTCATTGAGACCTATAAATTGTTGGATACCTCCATAAAAGACTCAATAATTTTACAATGAAAATATGTTTGCTCTGTTGCATGAATTATTTGTGCACGAAATAATTACAGAAAGTTAATTTTGTGCTCAAGGTGTTTATTTTGTCTGAAGAGACCATGTGAACCCTTCAATGTAGTTATGGGAAGGATAAGGGCTGTGTGTAAATTAGTGGTTTCATGAAATTCATCTTTCATGAATATTCGCAAATCTTGCACACATGTTGAGGTATTACGTGCAACTGTGGTGTTGTGATTCAAAATATATTTTTAAATATCCAGTTTTTGTGATCAGTGCCTTCAAGAACATAATTGCAGGGTATCGGCGCATGTAGTTTCTCGTGATTGACTGAGAAAAATACTTCAATGAAAATAAATTGAGGTAACCATCAAGTGAACAAACTGAGTTTTACTTCTCTCAAGGTAGTGAGCTAGGGGGGTTGACAGAATTGATCTGAGGGATGCAGTCTTCTATCCCTAAACCATTATAAAGGTGGTCTTTCTGGCAGTTAGTAAATGTGACCAAACCTTGTAATCTAGAAACTCATAAAAATTAGTGTATTTCAGTATGACATACAGACTACTGGTGTATGCTCCTTGGGAGTAGACCTTTGCTGTGAACCAAGTAAAATTATTGTGTCATATCCGTACATTCATTTTAATCATATATTTAACAAGTTTCTACCGATGTGGAACAATATTCAAAATGTTAGGAAGAAAATTTTGACACCCTGATTCACCCTACCCTCTTGGGTTTTCCAATTTCCTTCATGTGGTATCAGAGGAAGGTTACTAGTGTTTCATCTGTCTTATACTATCATGGAGAATTCATCCACTGTCAGGGGAGTCCCCCTGTTTGATTGAAGTAATTTTTAGATCTGGAATAATGTAATGAGATCTCATCTAGGATCTTGTGGAATAGATGTATTATATTATATTGTGAAAGGAAAAAAATTCATTATTCCAATAGGGCTATCTAGAACTGATGCAGACAAGAAAATTCTTGATGCAAAGGCTAAAGCACATAATTCTCTCATTGTAGCCCTTTCTGATCAGCTCTATCTAAAGGTGATGTGTTTCGCCATAGAAAATTACATGTCTGATATACTTAAAAATATTTATGATAGATAAATCTATGATAATGAGTCGAAGCTACAATTCCTCCACAATAAGTTTGATGATTTAAATATGCATCCTGGTAAAAATATAGACTCCTTCTTCAATTGAATTGTTGAAGTGGATGGAGTAATTCTAGGTATATGAGATGAAATCAAAGGTATTGATATTGTTAAGAAAATATTGAGAAGACTTCCACCTATATACAGTTCAAAGGTGTCCTTTCTTGAGGATGGATACCCTTCTAAACATTCTCTGGATGATCTATTGAGCAGCCTAGTGGCATATGAAATGAGAGTCAAGCCAGAAGATGCTCCAACTTGAGTGAGAAAGGAAATGGCATTCAAATCCATGTAAAAACTGAAAATTTCAAAATATATTTGTGGTTAAGATGATGAGGAAAAAAATTCTTTCTCTCATTACCAAGAAGTTACATAAGGGAAAAGGGAAATTTAAGGGGAAGCTACCTCTAGCTTTATTTTTTTGTGGAAAAGTTGGGAACATTGATTATCAGTTCTCAAGAAATATTAAAGTTGAAGAATGCAAAGGTGAACACATTGAGAAGCCTACAAGAAGGTTTTTCAAAAATGGAAACTTAAAATCATGAAATAAAGTATATAATAAGAGTTTTTTCTATGAAGATAAAGATAATGATAATAAATTATGTGAAAAATAAAAACTATAATTTAAAACTAGAAACCATGATTCCATGATGGATACCATTTAAAAGTTTGAACCGTCATTAGATAAAGATATAGACATCCAGTTGAAAACTAATGTTGATCCCAAGTTATAACTTAAGGAATCTTTTGGTAAGCTTGAGAATAAGTGTAAGTGATGAAATTAGTTGAAAGAAATTGTGGAATAATCATTACTATATTATGAGCTGGTTGAAGCTGAAATTGAACAACTAGAAGAAATGGTGAAAGTATAGACATTAATCCTTGAAAGTACAGATGATGTAGTGGAATTGAAGATCATAATTGAAGAATAAGGAAAGGTCATCAATGACCTTTCATTAAGACTAGAGGATAAGTCCGAAACTATTGTGGGACTCAAAGAATAAGTTGTTACTCTTAGAAGTATGCTCAAAAGTGAATCAAGATCCAAATAAGAAAAGAAGAAAATAAAATTTGGTAGGATCCCATATGTTGAGCTATTTGAGAGATAAAGACAAGGGTTTGAATGAGTTAAAAAAAAATTTAGTGATCAATGACCTGCATTTATAGGAAACATTGGAATCAGTTGTGATGTTGAGATATCAAATGCAACAAATAAATGGGACCAGAATAAAGGGAAGATGAATGTTGATCATGTTGTAAAATCACCATAAGCATTGAAAGATAGACCCTTAAATCAAACTAAAAATAGAATAGAAGACTATCCTCGAGATTAGAGGAATAAGATGTAGTCAAACATTTCACCCAAGGAAGAAGGAATGAGGAAAAATAGAAATGAGAAGACATTTCCCCTCATGAAATGTCAGTTCATTGGATATATGGGTCATACTATGTCATATTAAAATGTACAATAGGGTTATCTAAATGCGGGTGAGCGAGTAGTTCAATAGAGGAGAACTAATTCATATCATACTACTTACAGAAGAAACAATTTCAATGGATGTTGTTTTCATTCTTCTAACTTTAGACATAAATCCATTTATTGTAGGTAGAAGAGTGACATGGACGCCTCATACCGAAGTCTGAGACAAGTTAAAGCACATAAATAAGATAGTGTTTCTCTTTCAAATAGGTTTTCTCCTCTGGAAGACAATTTTGACTATAAAAACCCATGTACACATAAGAGATAATTGAAAGGATATCAGTTCCCTATACACAATTGAATGTCTCATGGAAGGAAAAGAAGAAAATTGAGAAATCAATCCTTCCAAAGGTATCCCTCAAAGATATAAAAAGAAACAACACCTAGATTCATAATAACGATTATTCATCTCATATGACAGTTAATACAGAGTTGTTAATAAATATCAAGAGGAGGGTGGATGGAACAATATGGTTTGGTAGTGATGGAGATCTGAAAATAAAAGTAAGTGGAAGTACTGAACTAGATACTGGAGAGATAAAGAAAACTTCATTCCTTTATGTGCATGGACTACATCATAATCTCCTCAGCACGAGTCAACTATGTGAATTAGGACTTATAGTTACTTTCCATCAGAAAGGTTGCACTATTAAGGGTTGTAAATGAGATTCACTTATGAAAGGATGCATAATACAAGGCAACCTATATGAGGTTGATATTAGAGAAAACATTTTCTACATGAATATTGAAGAAGAAAATAACATGTGGCATCTGAGAATGGAGAACATCAATCAATAAGACATATATAAGGTATCAAAACTGAAGATTTTCATAGATATTCTCACACTGAAGTGTGAATGTGAAAAGTCTTATGATGCATTCATTCAGGGGAAGTTGGTCTGCAATTCATATCATCTAAAGAATAAATGGGCATCTAATCTTCTTGATCTCATTCATATAGAATTATGTGGCCCAATAAATGTTGTTTGAACTCATGGAAAAATGTACATAATCCTTTTCATAGATTATTACAGTATAATAGAATTTGTAATGGTTATACATAGGAAATGACAATTGATTGACTGCATGAAAACATATCATTGAATCATCAATAATGATATTGGATGAACAATTATAGTGCAGTGATATGAAAATGGATGGGAATACACATCCATTGAATTTTAAAATTACTAGTATAAGCATGGGATACAACATGAGGTAGCTGCTACAAGAACTCCACGACAAAATGGAGTTTTTGAGCATAGGAATCAGTAGGTGAACAACATGGATAGAACTATGTTGATTGAGAGTCATATTCCTCAACATTATTTGGAAGAGGTCGTTCAAGATACATTGTATATTTAAAATCGAACAAGTCTTTATATAGGTGAGACGAAGACACCATATTAATTTTGCAATGGAAGAAATCCCTCTTTGAAATACTTTTGTGTTTTTTGAAGTAAATGTTACATCCGAAACAAATAAGTAAATAAATGTAAGTATGGTGACAATGAAGATGAAGGAATTTTCATTAGATACTCAATAAATAGAAAAGCCAACAAGTGTTTCAACAAGCACCTATGAAGAATTGTGGAAAGAAAATGTGTTAATATAATTAAAGAGAATACCGTAAATTCTTCAGGGAATTAATATGATGATGTGATAGAATATGAGGAAGAACTTCAACATGGATCAAAATAAAATATATAAATATAGGAAGGTGTACAAAATTCTTAGGAGCCACATCAGGATTTTGACTCAAGAAGATGAATCTGAAGAGGAAACCATGGATGGAGAGAATTTGGTTGAATCTCAAAGGATGAATCGAAGAGAAGAAATTGATCAATACAACATTATTGGGGATTTGAATTCACCCACATAGATAAAGTGAATGAAAAATAATACACAATATAAATTTATATCAATTGTAGAACCATCCACATTTGAAAAAGTTTCAAAGGATAAATCATGAGTGAAATCCATGAATGAAGAGTTAGATCAGATTGACAATAATCAAACATGGGACATAGTCAAGATACTTGAAGGTCACAATTTGATTAGTACGAAGTGGATCTTCATGAACAAGTTTGATGAGAATGGAAATTTTATCAAAAATAAGGCACGACGGGTATGTAAAGTATATTCATAGATTTAAGGTGTCAATGTTGAAGAAACATTTTCTCCAGTGGCTAGACTATAGTCAATCAATCTTTTTCAATTCATGGAAATCCAAATATGATATTAAGTATATCAAATGGATGTCAAGACATAATTCTTGAATATATTTCTTTAATAATTATTATACATCAAACAACTAGTGGGTTTTCTTCTTGGTACTGATGAAACAAAGATTTAAAAATTAAAGAAGTTTTTCTATGGTTTGAAGTATGCTCCACAACATTGGTATTCCCAGATGGATTCTTATCTCAAGAAGCTGGAATTCAAAAGAGGAGGATTA
This sequence comes from Viscum album, assembly GCA_963277665.1. Lineage (NCBI taxonomy): Eukaryota > Viridiplantae > Streptophyta > Magnoliopsida > Santalales > Viscaceae > Viscum > Viscum album. Next base: position 562,499,951 of record OY728138.1, read on the forward strand.
GATAACAATATCTATGTGAAAAAATCTCCAAAAGATCATTTCATGATTCTAGTTTACATTGATGACGTTATATTTAGTGGAAGCATGTAGAGATTAGTGGATGAATTTTCCAAACACATGAAATCAGAATTTGAAATGTCTATGATTAGGGAGATCTCATATTTTTTTATGGAATTAGGTTATTAAAATTAAGGATTAAATAGTATTTTATCATGAAAATTATTCAAGAGATATGCTAAAGAAATTTAATATACATGACTACAAACTAATGTAAACATCAATTGTAGTTGGAACCAAACTTAGAAAGCATGAGGATGGGACCTCTGTAGATCCCACCATGTATATTAGGATTATTGGAATCTTACTATACCTAACGACGACATGGGATGATATTGTCTTTGAAACATCTTTTGTAACCCAATTTTAGAGTAATCTGAAGGAAGAACATATGATAGCAGTAAAAATAATCCTGAGTTACAATTAAGGAACTCATAATTAGGGTTTATGCTTTTCTGTATGAAGGAATTGAAAATTATCAGTGCTTTCTAATGCTGACTGGGTTGGAGATGTAATGGACAAGAAGTCCACTAGTGGTGCAGAATTCTATATTGGGAAGAATTGTGTGGGATAGTTAAGTAAGAAATAGGTAATTACTTCTCTTAGTACTGTAGAATATGAAAATATATCTGCTTCCAAGGTATGCCCTCAGTTACTTCGGATGAAGCAGAAATTGACTGACATAGGTGATGTGGTGAAACAACCAATAGTGATTTAATATGCTAACAAGAGTGAAATTGATCTCATAAATAATCGTATTCATCATTCTTGTACGAAACATATTGAAATCATATATCACTTAATCAAGGAAAAAGTTTAACAAGGTGTGATCAACATGGAACATGTGGAAAAATGAGAAAGTGGCTAACATTGTGACCAAACCACTGTCAATATTTGTGTTTGGGAAACATCGGTTGAACATTATTGTTCATCCACCTCCTAGTGGATAAGGAGACTACGTTTTCCCCCTCTCCCGATTTATGTTAACTAATTTCAATCTTTTTTTGGATGTGATGCAGGTTTATGGGAGAGTTAATATCAATGGGTAGTGTGTTTTGAGCTGTAAAAAGAAAAAATACTGATATTTTGGTTTATTTTCAATGGGGGAGAAGGAATAAATTAAGGAAATTTAATTCATCTATGAAATAGTGGGAATTCAATGTTAGGATGATAAGGAATAAATTCAGGACATGTAATGCTTTTGTGACACAATGAGAATTCGGTGTTAGGAGGAGATGGAATAAATTCAGGACATGTACTGCCTATGTGACACAATAAGAGAATATCTTGGATGTCATTAAGAATTCCAAAACATTGGGATCCGATTCATGCTTCCCTTCTTGTTTTCAATAATATGATTTTATCATGTAGACTTAGAGTGTTGGCTACATTGTTTCTTTCATTTCAAGTTTTGATAGTGGTCGGTGCGCTATTGAATTTTCCTAGAGATTTCCAACAATACCAAAGGGTGATATTGTTGGAACCACAATTGTTCTATTCTAGAAATATATTATATTTTTTGTTTGTTTTCAATCCTCTTTATATGTTTTAAATGTTTTATATGAAAGGGATCATACAGTTCGGGTGAGAAACAATATTCAAGGTGGCAATGTTTCCTAGTGTTTACCAATTTTTTTGGTCCAAAAAATTGGAATATAGAGAAAATAGTATCTAGAAAAGGGATTTGCATGCAATATTGAATGGTGTTTAGAAACATTCGTGCAAGGCCTAATTCGGGATCATTGCATCAAAATATAGAAAAGGAAAAAAGTGCATGCAATAATTAAATGTGTGTGAAAGATGAGGTTGCACTGAGGAATCTTGTGTGCCCAATGTGACGTCAAAAGGGGTTTTACGATCTCATGAATAAACATTTTTGAAATGACAATGTTGAATCAAAAACTTGCACGTGGGGTCATTGAGGCCAATAAATAAGTGGCTACCCCAATTAAAGACTCATGAATTTTCAAACAAAAATTTGTTTGCTCTACTACGTGAAATATTTGCAAGCAAAAGAATTAAATAAAGTTAATATTTATTCAAAGGTGTTGCTTTAGTATCAAAATACCAAGTAAACCCTTTGGTGTAGTTGCATGAAATATAAGGGCTGTGTGGAATTTAGGGGTTGCACGAAATTCATCCTTTGTGAAAATTCCCAAATCAATCATCCATTTTGAGGTATTTCACGAAAGTGTGGTGTTATTATTCTAACAAGATTTTGAATATCCAGTTTTTGTGATCATCACATTCAAGAGCATCATTTCCAGACTTCTATGAAAGTAGTGTCTCAAGATGGAGTGAGACAAAGACTTCAAGGAAAATCAATTAAAGTGACCTTCAAGTCGATAAATAGAGTTAGACTTCTCTTAAGGTAGTGAGATGGGGGGTTAATGGAATTGATATGAGGGAGGCATTGAGCTATCCCTAAACCATTGTAAATATACTATGCCTAGAAAAAATTGACTGTGAGTGAACCTTGTATTCCAAAAACTTGTGAAAATTAGTGGATTTAGGTATGACCAACACACTATTGGAATATGATCCTTGTATATAGACCTTTACGGGGAATGAAGTAAAAGTGTTGTGTAATCTATTCATATTCATTTTACTGATAGATTTAACAAGTTTCTACCAATGTGGGAACAAAATCCACAACTTTAAGTATGAAAATTTGACACCTGGATTCACCCCTCCCCTCTCAGGGTGTTCCAGGTTCCTTCAAATTTATAGTGACTATATCTTGTACGAAAAGTATTCTTGGGGATATCCTCCTTCACCCTTACTTAGTAATATCCCAGTCACAGATCCACCATGTAGAAGTATTGTATTGCACAAATCTGATCAAACAATTCATCAACTCGTGGTAGAGGATACTTTTTATTTATAGTGATTTTTTTGATCTCATGATAATCAATGCAAAGGTGCATTGACCCATCCTTCTTTTTTGACAAAGCTGACAGGTGCGCCCCATGGTGAAGAATTTGGTAATATAAAAACTTTATCTAGATTATACTCTAGTTTTTTCTTTATCTCATCAATATCTACAACAATAATTCTATATGGAGTCTTGGATATTTGAAAATACCCATGTATAAGATCATCGAGAATTCAACATCTCTTATAGGAGGAAGACTAGAAAATTCCTCAACAAATGCTTCAGCGAATTACCTCACTATAGAAATTTCTTCAAAGATGGTTCCTTCCTTAGAATCAATCATGTTAATAAGATACATTTTCTCATAAGGAAGTAATATCCACACCTGAGATGATGGTGATAAAAAAAATTTATCCTCCTTCTTTCACTAGTATAGAATAATGGGTCGATTCATCATATGGAGTGTGATTTCCCTCCCATGAAAATTTATGTTGGCTCTGTATTGGGAAATCACATCCATGATAAAAATTGAATCAAATTCCACAAGGCGGAGTATGAAAAGGTTTTCCTAGAAGTTCAATCCACAAATTTTGACAGGGGAGCTATATTCAGAGGATTCAATAATTTCCCCATTTTCCATTCTCATCGACATCTATACTTCAATGATTTATGGTGGTATTGGGATTGTTATATAAAAAATTCAGGATATAAATGACTACATGGAACTAGAATCCAAAAGTGCATTCACTATTATTGAATTAATAACTAGCATGCCCATCATCACTTCATTTTTGGGATTCTCTTCTGTGGTAGTGATGTAAAAAGATCACCCTTACTACCTTGGAGGTTGTTGGTTTCCTCCTAAAACCCTTATCTTAGGGAACTAGTTTGAAAAGTGCTATGGTTCTTTGTAGTTGGATCAATGAAAAATTTTTTGAGGGTCAAACGAAGTGTTCTTCTCCTTTATCACAACATCATGATTTTATTTTCTTCAATTAATGGCTAGGTTCCCTTCTCTTCCACACCTAAAACATTTCCTCATCCCCTTCAGGTAGTTTCTATTGTGCTTCTTTCCACACCTTTGCTAAGTGGGGAGATGGAATTTCTTAGCACCATTGGATTTATCCATCGGACTACCAGAATTAAAGTCCACTTTCCGCTTCTTATCTGAATGATACCCTTGAGATTCGTCAATCTCTATCCCAACATTGAGGGCACAATGGAAAATTTCTTCATAGCTATCGAAATCATGGATCACTAGGGATTTACATAGGCTAGGTGTTATCCCACCAAATAATTGGCCAACCTTGCATTCGGGGGTAACAACAAAGCTGAAGTCAAATCATGCAAGCCTTTTGAAGTTTGTCTCATACGCTCCAATGGATTCCTCATCTTTTTTACTTGAGGCCAATGAAGTCCCTTTCTATATTAAGTTTGTCGGTATGAGGAAAATATTTATCGAAAAATATTTTCTAGAAAACCTTCTATCCCAACACCAATATCTCTTCCTCAAGCTTCTTATTTTTTGATCAATGTCCACCATTGATCAGCTTCACCCTTCATACAATAAGCAGACAGAAGAACCTTCTCGTGTTCATAACATTGAGGTATGGAGAATATCTTAACAATGGATTTGATCCATTTTATCGGAAATTGAAGGATCAGATGGTCCCTTAAAAGTAGGATCCATTTGTCTCATGATGCTCTCGATTACAAGTTGTTATTTATTTGGGGGGGGGGGTGGACGTTCCTCTTGACCCATTTTTTAGTTAAAAACATGAGTTAAATGGGATAGTATCATGAAAATATTTGTTATTCCCTATCCCATAAGATTGGTTATCTCATTAGAACAATCATCACATCGGTTGTTATCTCGAGTCCTCTTATTACTGGACATTGGCTGTAATAAAAGGAAATTTAGTGGTAACACATAAAGGGGAATCCAATGAAAAACAGGGATAACTTATAGATTACATTTATTTCCTTAATTTATGAATTTATAGGTTTCAATATATGTTATCCATGATATACCTCCCATTATATATTCATGGTTGAATTTTTCCCTTAATATTAGTTCATACTAATATTATTAATTTTCTAAAGCATATCCTCTAGGAGTGTCAAACCAAAAGTGAATCAATTCACTTTTTCATGCACTAGTTCCCATTTTAGTCTAGCTCAAAGCGGCTTTTTTGGGTTTCATCCCTAGATACATCTGTGTCGGAGCCACCTATACTTTTTCATATCCAGACAGTAATATATTTTCTTGATAAACCACTAACTCTATACTCACCAATATTTTGGGATGTTTTTATTATACTTAGTATTATCCTTAAGTATTTCACTAGGGTTTTCTAATCCTAATCCCAAAAATAATTAAACCTATCATTTGATACAAACTATAAAAAACATGCCCTTTATTATATATTTAAACACAATTTATTACATAAAATTTCACTTAATATGACTTTAAGTATCGAGAGGTCTAGTGTCTTGGAAAATTAGGAACATTACATAATAACTTAAGACAGAAAATACAACATATTTTTTGAAAACTACTTTTACCAAACCACAAACTTACTTCGTACATAGAATTTCATTGGATAACTTAAGTACCTACATAAGAAAAGGGTTAGAAATAAAGCCTAGTAAGGGAGTAAATAGAGATAACATAAAGAATACATTACATGTTGGAAAATAGTAATATCAATGGATCACAAGAGAAACATAAACATAAAGGCATGATATATCATGATTATCATAACATGGAAATGTGGAAATGACATACAATATGATATTAGCATGAGAAAGGGCTTATTGCACATGTATTAGCATGAGTAAACCCTCATTGCACTTGAATTAACATGAGTAAAACCTCATTGAACATGAATTATCATGAGTAAACCCTCATTGCACATGGAATATCATGATACTAAACATTACCCAAATCATTGGAGTGTTATCAGGGCACGCCCTTTATAAACATTTCATTTCATGCATAAGTGTGCCACATAGATCATATAACATGGAATCATTCAAAATCATTATTTATTACATGATAAAGTAATATAAAATACATATAGGAAACCCTATAATCAATAACTATATGTTCATAAAGGTGAATACTCTTGTTAGGGAACTAGGCATGGTATTCACTACACGGTGATTTTGGTATGGAAAATCGTCGTGCAATTTTGGTAGCATAACGGCGTGAAATAATATTTCATAATAATGGTTGACGAACAGAAAGGGATATCTCATCTCATGTACATAAAATTGAATGTAATGGGATCATATTGATACAATACCCAACACATTAAATTTTGAAATAGAAGTTGTAACATAATAAATAAACCTAAAGAAAGGGGAGAAATGGAATAACTCATATGAAATTTCAGCATGGTAATAGGTGTACATGGGAGGTTTTAATGAGATATAAAGAGGTATATCATCATTAAAAAATAAGGAGGGAGGTATGGGGGAGGTGATACATCATACACCAACATTTATAATTGAAAATAAAATGGTATTACAACATAACAAAACTTGAATAAATATGAAGAATGAAGAAATCTCTTACTTGAGTGTCTGACTTCAAGAGCTTGAGGAGGAGCTTCTTGAGAGATAGGGGTACCTTGGGAGGTTTCTAGAGAAAGGAGGTCAGAGTAGGTATGTGTTCCAAGGACTTTGAGTGAAGAAAAGTGGGATCTTGTGTGGGTTTATATAGGAAATGAGAGGGGAGTTCTTTAATATTTCACAGACTTAGGTTTTGGAATCTATATAATTAAATATTCAAAACCGAAAATCATACCATGGTTTTTGCCCATGGTTTTTTCCAAAGGGGAGTGAAAAATAGTATTTTACAAGTCTAGTAGCCTAAATTATTAAAATAATAATATTTCTTATGTGAAGGGGAGTCACACTCTCAAAGAAATCATTTTAAAATGTTAAAATATTTTATATGTTTTGGAAGCACCACAAAGGCATCATAAAATAAATCACACAAATATAAAATCACATTATTTTAAAAGTAAATAATATATTGGATAAATATCTCTTTTATAGTATTTTTTTAAATCCCTATTGGGTCATTATGATGTCATAAAATACAATATATATTTATAGGGTATTTAATTATTTCAAAAAAATATGATTATCTTGGAAAATTATGAAAAATTAACCATTTAAAATTTTAAGGTCTTGATTCCAAAAATAATATTAATTTTATCTAAATAATTTTCTAAATATGTAAATTTTTACTTTTAAAAATAAAATTGACATTTATTAAAAATTTATGGTTTTTGAAAAAAAACACTTTTCAAAACTCAATAAAAATTACAATTGTATTTATAAAAAATATATGATCATTTATTTTAAATATAAAGTAATTTAGTAATTACATTTTATTAAAATAATATTTAATTAAAAAATCCATTAATTCATCAAAATTTATTTTTTAATTGAATTTTAATATTAACTAAAAATGCTATTTGTGCTTTAAAAAACATTTAAAAAGTAACAATAATATAATGAATGTATATTCTTTATTATATACAAAAATAATGCACAAAATCATAATGCTATGGTCTTGTTACATATCCCTTTATTACACTAGCATGTTCCTTAATAGTATGTTAGATGATGGTGCGGATTTCGTGGGGCTATTCGGTGAACCTAGTTTGGGTTGTGATCTCAATGAGCTTGAACTTATCCCTTAAACGGTTTCTCTCGTGCTTAAGTTCACTACATGAAAACTCTGTTTTAGCGGTGGTTTTTTCACAGCGATTTTTAAAACCGCGGCTAAATGTTTGATCAAAAATAATTTAGTGGTGGTTTTGAAAAATGTTGTGAAGAAACCTCCACTAAATGTATTTAAAATATTTTTTATAATATTTTTAAATATTCTTCAAAAAAAATTGCAATTTTTTAGCGGTGGTTTTTTTAGAAACACTGCAAAATAAAAGAAAAAAATTTTAAAATTTATTTATTTATTTATTATTATTTATAAAAACAATATAGTTTATTATTTATAATTTAAATTATTAATAATGTTTGAATTAGTAAATATTTATAATTATTAGTTAAAAATATTTTTAAACTGAAAAAAAATCTTTTATAACATAAAAAATAGTCTTCAACATCAATTGACCGTAACATCTAATATGGGAGTCCATTTCAGCTCCATATCAAGTTAAATCGTAGCTTATCAAATGAGCTAAAACCAAGTGATATTTATATCATTTTATAATGAAAGAAAAAAATATATTCAAATTTTAAATGACAAAAATCTAACTCGAATTTAAAATGACTATAAATTTTAATCTGGATGTCTGTTTTAACTATACCACATATCAAATCGAAGCCTACGACGATATCTATGATGTTTAGATTTGGTAAAAGCTTTCTAAGTATTGTAACTTTTTTTATTTCTCCAGAAAGGCCCAAAAGGCCTCTAAAAGAGAGGTTTTAATTGTAGACCCTGATTTCTTAAGATTTAAACGGTTATAACATTCACTACAAGTGTCCATTCGGCATGTACCACATATCATATCGAAGATAATTTCATAACCTTCGATTTGACTGGTTGTAGTGTAGAAAAAGGATTCTGGGATCAGATTTTAAGGTCATATTAGTTTTTTAGGGTTTTTAGAGGTTCTTAACATTTTATGATTTATATAATTAATTAATTAATTAATTAATTAATTATTTTTGATTTGTTTATTTATTCATTTAATTAATAGTTTTTTGTTTCATAATAATTAATTAATTAGTTAGTTAATTATTCTATATTTATCTGTTATTTATTATTTACTATTTATTACTTATTTATCAATTTATTTTTTGTTAAATTTATTTATTTATTTAATATTTAATATGTATTTATTTACTTATTAATTATGTAGTTATTATGTACAGATTAATTTTTAATTTATTTTTAATTTTTTAATTAATTATTAGTTATTATTTATTAATTATTAATTATCTAATTATTATTAATTTTTTATTTATTTATTTATTTATTTATTTTATTCTTTATTATTTATTTATTTATTTATTATTATTTATTAATTAACTATTAATTATTTATTAATTATTTATTAATTATTTATTAAATTTTAAATTTTAAATTTTACATGTTATTTTTAAAATTAAAATTATTAATTATTAATTACTAATTACCAATTCTCAGAAAATAGTTACAATTAATTTTTATTTATTATTTATTTATTAATTTACTTATTCTTTATTTTTTATTCTTTTTTCATTATTCATTAGTATTTATTATTTATTATTTATTATTTATTATTTATTATTTATTATTTATTATTTATTATTTATTATTTATTATTTATTATTTATTATTTATTATTTATTATTTATTATTTATTATTTATTATTTATTATTTATTATTTATTACTTTTTCAGTCAATATTAATTATATATTATTTATTTATTATTTATTATTAAAAATTTCTTAATAATAATATGACTTATTTATAAATTTATAAATATTAATTCTTAATTATTAATTCTTAATGACCAATTATTAATTATGACTTATTATTATTTATTAATTATTAAATAATAATTATTTATTATTTAATATTTAATATTTATTATTTATTATTTATTATTTATTATTTATTATTTATTATTTATTATTTATTATTTAGTACTTTTTATTTTTTATTTTTTTACTATTTATTATTTATTTATTTATTTATTTAGTATTTATTAATTTTTACTAATTTTTTATTTTTTTATCATATATTAAATTATTTTATTAATTAATTAATTATGTAAATTCTATTTACATATTATTTGTTATATATTTTATATTATATATTATATACTATATATTATATATTGTGTTTTGTGTTTTGTGTTTTGTATATTATATATTATTCATTATGTATTGTATATTATATATTTTCTATTTTCTATTATCTATTATATATTATATATTTTATATTATATATTATATATTATATATTATATACTATATATTATATATTATATATTATATATTATATATTATATATTATATATTATATATATTATGTATTATGTATTATGTATTTTATATTTTATATTTTACATTTTATATTTTATATTTTATATTATCTATTATATATTATATATTGTTTAGTGTTTAGTATTTAGTATTACAAGTTACTATTTACTATTTATTATTTATTATTTATTATTTATTATTTACTATCTATTATTTTGTATTTTCTATTTTTTTTATTTACAATTTATTTCCATATAATATATTTCATTATTTATTATTCATTTATATTCTATTTAATAATTAGTAATTAATAATAATATTTATTGTTTATTTTTCTTTTTATTTTTATTATTGTTTATTATTTATTAATTATTGATTATTGATTAATCATTATGGGCTAGTAATTATTGATTAATAATTATTTTATGTGTATCTATTTGGTATGTTTTTATTTGTTTTTTCAATTAATATATATATATATATATATTAGTATATTAAATTCGATTTACTGACCACATAAAGAGTCTGTCGTAGTACTGAAGTCTTTGTAGAATAAGCAAGAGCTAAGGGGCTTAAATCTCACCCAATGCAGAATTTCAATATATGGCATGGGCATGTGCATGGACTTCGAATTATGCATGGAGATGGGCATGAACATGGTAATAATAATTAATAAATAAAAAATAAAAAATAAAAAATAATAAACAAATTAAAAAATTAAATAAATAAATAAAATTACGAGGATACAAAATTAATTAATCATTTGCGAAAATAAATAAATAAATAAATAAATTATGAAAATAAAAAGATTAATTAATTAATTATGAAAATAAATAACTAAATAACTGACTAAATAAATAAATAAATAAATTACAAAAAATTAAAAATTTAAAAAAAATATAAAAACATAAAAAAATATAAAAAAAATTAAAAATGATTTAGCGACGGTTTAAACTGCCACTAAAATCCCACCTCTAAATCGTTCTATGGCGTTTTAAAAAACTGCATCTAATTATTTCACAACACGCGATTTAGCGATGGTTTTCCAAAACCATTGCTAAATACATATTTTGGCGTAGTGGTTGCAGGATCTCATCATGGGCTTGGTCTAGGGAAAAGTCAAGAAATGCTATCTCCCTCAAAAGATCTAATAAATGGGCTTCAAAGGGAACTATCCTACTGATCGAGGTCATCACTTCCTTTGTCATTGTCAAAAGGATTTGTTCAAACCCTATATATATACTAGTCATGTGATCATAGTTCAATGACTATATTATCAATGGTAATCATCCTTAACAGTTATTTAAACCCAATTAAAAAAGTGCATGTGTTTTATATATCCATAAGACATTTAAGTAATTAAAATAAAGGGAATTTTATTCATGATTGTTTGGGTCACTATAGATGTCTCCTCCATTACTTACAATTGATCATTCACATCTACTCTTCCACTCCATAGATGGATGTCTCTACATCCATTCTTGGATCAAGGTCCCAAAAGACAAGGAGTGTCATAAAGTCAACCTCTTACAGGTTTATCTCCTCTTAGCCATGCATAAACCAACTTCCCCTTCTATTGATGTTTCCTCACTAGTATATGTTGATGATACAAGTGAAAAATCATACCACCTTCACCATGCTAACCACAAGTAACTTTGGGGCACTGATTCTGACAATGTCTGCATCTCTCACAAACAATCCACGCTAGCATCTGCCCCAAGAAAAATCTCTAAAAGGGATGGTCCCAAAAAATCGAAAGGGAAACTACTGAGGTCAACTTCACACTGGTTAAATTCTCAAAGTCCCTTGTACCTATGACCTTACATAAACAAATATTCACCGTAAGGAACACTATTATTTACCCTATCACAATTAACATGCTCATGAGTTCATACGCTTGATCACATCTACATTATTTTGAACCTCCCAATATGTCAGAAATATAAAAGGACTGAATGTATTGTTGATAGAAGGACAGAGTGACTCTACATTCCATTATTCTTAGGACCCCTCATGTGGAAGAATATCAGGGGTAAAATATAAAACACCATTTAACTTGTTCCCAATCTCCCATACAAAGATCATCCCCTACTAAAGATAGAGTGGCTCCTACCTATTCACTACCTTCATGTTTGATGAGAGTAACTCCTCTTATAAATCCTTCTAAAATTAGACCCATGAAACAATTATCTCTATATCACCCAAATATAGCTTCCACCATAGATTCTCATCCAATCACATCTGACTAAATACCAAAAAACCCATACTTTTTCATCACCCAATTAAAAGAAAACATGATCTCCAGATCCCCTAACCAGCTCTCTATCTTTATATCAGAAAATCAATCCTTGTACTTCCCCTAACTTTTTTGTTATAAGAAATGCGAGGTCCCCTTCTATGCTTGAACCTCCTCTATTAGGTTGATTCTATTTCAATTAGATATATCATCTCTTTAAACCTCCACTACCTAAACCACGCACAAGTGATGACCTGGATCCATAGATGAAAGTGTATTAAATATTTTCTAATCCAATTACTATATAATTTTTTTAGATTCATTAAATTTATTCATCTTAGCTTCCTAGAACCACCCAATTATGATAATAATACAATCAATCATGATTCATGTACCTCTCATAGTTCCTTACCCTACATGTAGAACCACCTTACTTGGTCATTCAGTAGGCTCAAATTCCTTCTATTGTGTCATGGGGGATCGTATGTCCTAGTAATTCTTCTCATGCTTTGTGGTACACCATGATCAACTAGGATATTTTTCCAACTAAACCATGTAATCCTTTCTATTCCTAACTCTTAAAAATATCAAATATCTAAACTAGAACCTACGAAACCACTCTACCATGGCTCCTCCCTATAAAGGAACCCATCCTTGTTGGTAGTGAAGCAATAAGGATAATGATTCTTGAGTCTCACCTCCAGTAGGTCTCAGATTGGTGACTGCAACCAAGGGTATAAAAATAAAACAATTAAAGGTATTTACCTCTTTAAAAATATAATATAATGAGATATGATATAAACAATCAATAATTTCCATGACATAATATAATATAAACTAGCCAAAATTATCCTAAATTCAGGAATAATGTAAATAAATTTTTGGAATCTTTAAAAAAATACCCAAAAAATACTATAAACGCAGCTCAATATTAGCTCAAAATATCCATAATAGTAATTCTTAGTACATTCCCTATAGTACTCCAAGAAACCTAAAAATAGTTTTTATATAAGATTGGTAAGTGTACAGGTATACTCAGTAGGATCACACCCAATGTACCACGTGAACAAGCCAAAAGAGAATACTAATGTACTAATGATAAAATTATAGAACCAACACCACCTAAATAGGTCAACTAAAAAATCACATCCTTTTTAAGGAATACACACCAAATTATTTGTCAAAAAATAATAACATATTAAAAATAATATTAAGAAAACTGATACCCTACCCTAATTTCCCATTTATTTTATCTCTCACACCCTAAAGAAATATTTCCTTTTTCTCCCATATCTTTGGTATATTAGCCATTCATGATAAAACCAAGGATATCACATCACATCACATCTTTATCGAATAAAATTTGTTAATCACATCACATATAAGATACCTAGTTTGTTACATCACATCCATAGATATAACTAGAGCAGTAGGGTATTGTGATCATAAAGGATATCAGCTTCGTTACATCCTCCTACCATGAATGACCCCCACTATACCCACCTCGTCATCTCATCAATAATTAGTACTATTGAATTTAGGCTTATATCCATCACATATCATTCATATAAAACTCACTTGGAATAGAGATTGGGTAAGATGGGGTAGTTATCCATCCATCTTTACCACTAAGATATTGGGAAAACACCCCCAAAAAATTTAGATTTTAGCACATACTGCTCGACGTGGGTGGGGATATGTATAGAAATCACAAGGAATATAATATTATATATATATCATAAGACACAAACCCGTCCTATGGGTTTATAACAAAATATTTATCGTAACTCTCAACATCACCCACAAAACCTCACAACCTTTGCTACTTTAGCGACCACCAGAAAATGAAAAACACTTCCCAAGTAATCCACGATCCACAAGTCACATCTCATATTCTTAATCAAATTTATAAATTTTCAAGATATTCCCATTTAAATACAATATCATTATTCAATCCCATTTATTGTAAATATTCAATGAAAACTATTTAAACCACAATTCCCATTTAAAAAGAAGTGTTCATTAATCATTTCATCCATTATCCAAACCATCCCATAGCATATCAATATTATTAATAAAAAAATAATTTCATCACTATCAAGAAATTATAAAAACACATAAAAACACAACACATAAAAATCATTCTTTATATACCAACAAGACCCCACATTTCCACTATTTCACATAAGAACTAGTTCCCCATCACAACCTCTTTCCAAATCAAAACTGCTTTGCACATCAAAAATACCACATAACACATAAACTTTTCATAACATCTACCCCACACATCAAAAAACATTTCACAACATTCATAAATATTTTTTTTTCAAATTTATCAATGGGATTTTCATCTCTTTCACTTATTTATTTCAATGTAATTATCACACATGTCACAATACCATGAGAAACCAATTCTATAGACTTATACACTTATATAAGATATTATAAATTTAATCAATGTGGTATCAAATAATCATGCATCAAAGGACCCAAAACTAGGTCAACCATAATTAGAACAAAGCATCCTATGAATATAATTTTTAGAAAGGTATCAATCTCATCCAATATTAAAATCAAAATATAAAAAACTATAAAACATTCATTTTCATTATCCTCCCCCAAAAACTTCAATTATAAAAATTAATTAGATTTATTAAAATGTTTCATACAATTATTCTAAAGACAAACAAGAGAATGATCCTCTTGTATGTATAACTATAAAATAGAAAAAGTATCCTCTTCCTCAAATAAAGCTTTCTAAACTATTATGAAATGTTAAAATTAGAGTAAAAACACCAAGAACCTCAAAGAAAAATAAAATCTATATAAACCAAAGTAAAGCATCTGAAAACACTCTATTATCAATATAATCATAATTCGAGTGATTCTATTGAAGAATACCTTCACAGATATGGAGTAAGATGAAAATAATGGAAAATGAATAAGAAAACATACCATAAACACTAAGGATTGATATCCCAATAAAGGGTTTTGAAGCCAATGTAAATTTGATAAAATACCTCCAAAGTTATCACTTAGGACTCCTAAGAAACAAAAGAAATGTGGGGAAAGTGGTAGGGTTTAAGGGGCACTATGTTTTTATACCCAGTTGAAAAAACAAAACACTATAGTGATATATACAAATACACACCCCCAAAACTACTAAAAATGGAAGGGACTAACATTTAAAGGGAAGGACCATTTCTCATCTTGTTTGGTTAGATAAACCCAATATAATAGTTTAAATATCCACACTGTATACTCTAAAAACTAGGTAAGGTATAATGATACCGGAGGAAACCATACACTATAGACCCAAAAACTAAAAATGGGGCTACACCACAGTCTGACATGGATACCCCAAAATATATTGAACCACAAAACAAATAAACCCTTTTAATTGGTACCACAATCAGGGTTTCTATGCCATATTTATGAGAAAAAATGATATAGCACCAAGATTCTACTCGAGCCTCCATGTCACAGTCATCACCCCCACATTTTAGCTATACTATAATTTCTAGAAGCACCAACCTCCTCATATGAGGCCCTAAATGTTGCTTCCAACTTCTCCATGGCATAAAAGAACTCATTAAATAGTATCCCCTATGATCCATTTTATAAAACTCATTTCACCTTATTTCTATAGGAGCAACCTCTTTTTTCCTCACAATAACCTTGGAACGTCCTCTAAACTTCTCCATTACCATAATTATTGAAAGTAATATGTCAAAAGTTCTATTTTATTATTGTATCTATAGCCTAATAGAACATTTTAAATAATTTTTATATATATTATGGCTGAAAAAATTTAATAAATGAACATATAGTTCATTATTGTTTTTTTGATGATTTCTCACTCTCATGATTCATGACATTTAAAATGATATTTTTTTATGTCATGACTCATGTTTATGATCCCTAATATATTATTTATTCAACTTTTAAGTTATTTTCATGATCTCTTACACTTATAATTCTCTTATTCATCCATATGATCATTGATTTATATATCACATGTTTAATCTTATTAAGCATCTAAGATTAGAATTTTTTATGTTTCAATTCCCCATGATACAAAGAATTTTTTAAGTAGGGTATGTATATAAAGATTACAATTTCAAAATATTTTTATGGGATATTTTTAATATCATTCAAAAAATAAGTATATTGTGTATCTAGTTTCCAATTAAACTAAACATATGTGGTCTTCGGTTGTGTATTTGTGAAAAGTATTTCATATTCATTTAAAAATATGTAATATTTATGTTTTAAAATTATAGGATTATATAATATAGGGAAGAGAATAATGAATCTTCTAAACCAATTTACTATGAAGGTAGAAAACAATTTCACATAAGAACTGAATGCATTGATATTAAGAAGATGGTGAAGAAGTATTCTATAAAGTATTCTAATAAAATAATTATGTAAATCATAAAATTGATGGAATAATTGAGTGACAATGAAAGTGATTCTACTTCCAATAGAACATCTGATGAAAGTTATTTTGGTAAAATGATTACTAGATTTTATGTCAATGTTTCTAAATCATAAAAATGTTTGATTGGAAAAAATTAATAATAATGACCATAAAAATATGTCACTAGACTCTAAATGTTTTTTATGATTTAGAAAGTGAATATTATTCTAAAGATAATGATTCAAATGATTTATAAATATCACAATAAAATGTTTAATAAATTATAGATTACATTATATAATTTTAGATAACTTATTAGACACTCTATAAGAGATGTAAAATATTGATATTAAAATCTATAGAAAATAAATCTAGGTTAAAAAGGGTTAAATATAAGATTATAAAAATTAGAGAAGAAAATTTTAATTTAGTTTCATAATTTAACAAATCAAAATAGAACATTTACAAACATAGTGCTGGTATGAAGTTAAAATCCAATGCTTTTGAAGATACAAAAACATATAGTTTAAAAAATAAAAAATTTTAAAAGAATAATTTGTTTGAAGAAAAAATTGAGAATAGAAAGACTATTTATAAGTTAAAAAATAATAAATAATTTAATGACCAGGTTAATAGTTGGGAAAAAATAATATTAAAATATTTAAAATCATGTGAGTCCTATTATAACTTCATCTAGACTAGGAAGAAAAATAAATATAATTTTAGTCTACCAACTTAGATACTTTGTTTCAAATCATTCACCATTATTAATTATGTGTCAAAGAGGGGGAAATTTGATGAAACATTTTTCCCTTAATAGAATTTAATCAATTGGAAATAATAGATATTTTATTTCAAAAGAACATTATTTTTATGAACATCAAAATAAAAAGAATGTATGGATTCCAAAGATAATGGTTTTTAATTCTACTAGACCCCAGAAGGTCTAACATCTGAATAAATAATTATTAAGATGAAATTAATGAGCATCAGCAGCTAAAATTTTATCAGTAATTCCTCTGGAATATCTTATATAATTTTATATAAATATATTAACTTAATTATTTCAAATCATGTTTCATTAATTTATATTAACTATAAGTATTACTTTTAAATATTTGTAAAAAAACATGTTAATTTTTTTTTAATTCATTAAAGAACCTAAACTTTTTGTAAATTTTTCTTATCCACATTTTAAAGATTAACATAATGATATTTTTTTAATAATAGATAACATCCAAATATTTTTTAACAACATTTTTATTTCATTATATTTTTAAAAAAGTTTAAACCTTTATAATATTTTTTAAAAGAAAATTATTTAACAATATTTCTTTCTTATCTAAATGTTTTTTTTTGAATTTATAATTGTACCTTAATTTAAAAATTACTATTTAAAATAATAAATAAACATTAATTTAAAAATTAAATAAATTCCTAAAATTAATTATGAAATCATGTAATTTGGTAGGGAATCATTTTCCTTTATTAGATCAAGACTATCTATGGTGACTACTCATATTCTAAAACATACATTACAAAAATTAGTGGACCCCCTTGGTATTGGATGCATAAAAGTAATCTAAAATAGAGATATTGTGTTTTTTGTAAGATTTAGAAATTTTTCAGAATGTATTTGTCTATCAACCATTAAGAAGGATGGGTTTTTCTTCTTAAAGTGTAGCTTTAGAAGGAATTCTCATAGGAAGGCTTGATTCTGATTTTCTAGATAAATGGGAACTCATGGTAAGGTATGTTTTATATTTAAAATTTTGGAGAAGGATATATCAAACTATTTATAAAAAAATTTTATATTTTTTTATGCTAATTAGAAATTTCTATTGGTCAATAAAAAATCCAAAATAAAAAGGTTTGAAAAGGTCATATTTGTCCTTTTTATTTGAAATGTTTCAAATATATTGGAAAAGTTTGCCAAAATTATAGAAGTTCATTATAAAGGGAACTTTTTTTTGGCATTCTATAGATTTTCTGATGTTTATTTTACCTTTTTGAGTTTATATTCTGAAAACCATCTCGTTAGGGTTCAAAACAATGTTCACAAAACAAACCATCTTAATTTTAAGCGAGGATTATTTTTTAGTGGATCGTATCATTTTTTCTAATTATTAAAATGAGATAAGGATACAATAATGTTTCAATATATTTATATGTTTGACTGTTTGGTGAAATTTCTAAATATGAACTTTGAAAATTTTTATAGCCCTATATTGAATCAATAAAAGTCAAATAAATAAAGATAATAGTAATTTTTTATGGGATAGTGTTTAATTGAGTTTTAGTTATGTTTTTGAAATAATATTGTGTATAGGGTGAGGTTTATCTTTAAAAATAAAAGGAGAATATAATAAATAAAAAATTATCCTTAGGATGAGATTATTTTATGATTTCCATGATAATCACATTGTCAATAAATCAATAGTAGTTTCTTCTAATAAATTCCAAAATCTAGAAAAATGGATTCATGAGATTCCTTATGATAATAAATCTTATAAAGTTTTAGCTTTAGAAAATCCTCTTGAAAATAAATCAAAAGCCACTAAGTAATATGAGTTTTTTTAAAAACAAAGTTCGTTCAGATTATTAAATTAGATTTTTAATCACCACTCGTAGTGGTCTTTTAAAATAATAAATCTAAAAAGTTAAAGAATAATATAGAATAATGGGTGACTAGAAAAAATAATTTCTATAAATAAAATGATAAAGAAAAATCATTATGGTTTTAATCAAAAGATAATATAAATAAGGAAAAAAATAAAAAAATACTTTGAAAATAATTAATTCTAATTTTTAAAAGTAAATTCTTCTAGACTAAAATTAGATAGCCTATAATTTTTGAATTCCCATTAAAGAGAATATTGGTTTTTAATTGAAAAGAAAAAGATAGTTCCATTAAAGATCATAAAAAGTATTCATTACTCTCTTCTTCATGCAGGATGATTGGAAGACCAGTCCTAAATCCAATTGAAGTTATAAGATAATATAATTATACATATAAATTTCATGACCATCCCTTAAATAAAGTTAAATCACTATTTTTTCAAGAATCATTTGTCAATAATATAAAACTCAAGAAAAGGATCCACTGAAAAATGTTAGAGAGAACTCTTTTACAAAATCTAATGCATTCTAAATAATATTATAAAGTAAAATTTATTTTCAAAATAATAAAGTAGCTACTAAATATCTATCTCCTTTAAGAATGTTTGTTCATACATCTACCACTACTGATTAATCCCCTTTAAATAAAATTATTTGAAATTCAATTTCAATCTAGAGATCAAGTTCTTGTTCCTCGTCTATTTCTACAAAGAAATGGGAGATGATCAAAATAGAGGGAATAATGATCCAATACAAATTAAAGATAAATATATTGAAAATGTTAAAGTACAAAATTTGTAAGAAGTGGATTCCAAATTCCATTAAAAAAAGGGAAAATAAGGTTCATTTAAATCAACTTATTCTTTAAGTGTCATATCTTTTTTTTGAAAGTTATATTTTTTATTATAAAAAGGAAAATGAAACACAATATGAGTTTAATCACAAATATTAGTGAAATTGTTAGAGTTTCAAAATATTATATTATGCATGTTAAATATATTAAATCCCAACTAAAAATGATATATTAACATGAGTTGATAAAATAAAAATTAATGGAAATTAAAATGGAAATTTATGTTTCGAATCAAAGTTTAAAGAAATTATAGAAGAAATTTATATCTCAAGTAAATGGTGTGAATGCTATTAGAGATAATATTATACTTCTTCAACATTATCATAATAATGTTATAATAGTCTTGGAAAGAATATTTTAAGCAATTTTATCTTCCATTGTATAACTAAAAGATATTTTTATCCACTAAAATCAGTAGTGGGAGAATCGAAATTATTAAATTAGTTACCCCGAAGAAAGTATTATCGATTAGGATAAGAATAAAAATTATCAATAAAACATTTTTTAAAGAAAATATTTATGTTCTATGTGATGTTTAATGTTTAAGAAAACATTATCTTACATCATCAAAATAATATTAATAATCTAAAGTGAATGGTATAAAGACAAACTAAGGATTGATTTAAAATTTTCACATGAGTGTAATATCAAGAACATATATTAATTTTTTTTTGTTGAATTAAATTTTGATTTGAATGCTTTCATTTGCCTCAATTTTTATAATTTGTGTTTTTTCTTTGTTAAATTTATTTAATTTTTATTAGTATATGACATGATTAAGTTTTTTTAATTTTTTCCATCTAAATTATTATTTTCTCTCTTATATTATTTTCAAAAACCATAAAATGGGGAAAATGTTTTATAAAAAATGGTTCTTAAAAGGAATAAATGTTTTAAAAATAATAATTATATTTTTTTCCAAAATTGAACTATTTTAAAGGGGGAGTGTTTTAGAAATTATCCTCTTTCAAAAAAGTTAGTTTTCTTCACAAATGGAAAAGTTTTAAAAAATAAATCGCTTTAATAATTTTAAAAGGGGGAAATTTTTCATCTAAAGGAAATTTTATTTAATAGAGGGTTATATTTTTCAGAGAAAAAGATTAAAATTATTTTTTATAAAATCCGAATATCTTTTTATAAAGATATTATTGGATGTACAACATGAAGTATAAATTTATATATTCCTTATTTTTCTTTATGTGTTTTTTTAGGAAAGGAGGATGTTGTTGAATGTTTGACTTAACTTCACTTATTTTAAAAACCATGAAATAGTTATTTAAGTATTTAATATAAAATAAACTTATTTTTTTAATATTTTATTTTTAAGGAAATATAAATCAGTTAAATTATGTAATAATTAATTAATTTTTATTGAAATACTAATGGAACTGATTTATTAAAATCAGATAACTAAACAAATTTAGTAATACCAAAATGTCTAATATTTTCTTCAGAATAACATTACTGGTGCTAAAACAATATATTTATACATGTGTAAAGAATCTAATTATATCAAAATATTAGTAGTGAATCTACAACTGATGCTATTTAAATAGACCATGTGATAAATAGAATCAATATATTGGAGGAATTACTATAAATATAATTGAACCTCATAGATTAGAAGAATATAGAATGAATATGAAAGAAACATTGAGATCCATGATCAATTGAATTCTTCAACTTATTATTGATTAATTTACTTTAATTGTTTTTCTTTTTAAGTGTAATTATAAAATATTTTTATTATGAGGCATTTATTGTAGAAGAATCTAGAATTTATTACTCTAATTGGTTCAATGAGCTTATATTAAATTAGTTCAAGATTAAGCTACCAGTTATAGAGTTGAAGAAATAAGTCACCATCCAAGTATTAGAGGTAAAGAAAGTTACAATTTAAGTAGTGGGGAAAATAAATTTAATGGTTATAGAAGTGGGTATAATTCTCGATCATGCCAATTTATGGATTTCAAGGTTATAAATAAAAATTCTAGATTCTAAATTTAAAAATCATATACATTTTAATAGCTCTACAGTTGATGATACCACAGTTCAAGTGTATCAAACTACCTTTATCTTATGTTTAATAGTGTGGTTAAAATATCATTAATTTATTTATTCAAAATATTATTTCATTATTCAGTTTATTATAATATTGTTTTATTTTATATTTCCATTATTTAGGATAAATTTGATCATTATCTTTAAATATCAATTCCTAAACATTCTTTTTAATTTTATAATTGTGGATTAATCAAGTTTTTTTTCATTCAAATACTTTTATACTTTATGAAGGATAAAAATATATAGTTGTTTTTTTAAAAAAAATCACCCACCTCCCACTCTAGTATTTTATCCATAACTCAAAATTATTGATCCTACATACCCTTCCGTGAGGCTTCTTCTTAATTTTTTCTTTCCCTTTAATGGCCTATTTGGTGGGAGATAGTATTGGAGTTGGTGGCCTAGAACCAACTATTTTGTACTTTATTCATTAGTGAAAGCCTTATCACATCTTGATTGTTCTTCTGCATGACAATGCATGTGATAATGTTCTAAGGACAGCTATTGCATTAAAGGGTCGTAGTGGATCCCTGCTATGATGAGAACCCAGAAGAGCCATAACACTATTCTTGAATGTATGTTCTATGGCCGGATGATATTATTTAAGGGACAAAAATAATACAGGTCATTAGGGGTGAGGACTCATAAAACTTTGAGGCACCTTCTCATGGTGTGTGCCCTTGATAATATCCAAGAGGATATTATGAGAACGAGACCCGCCAGTAGGAAATTCACATTTCATAGTGTCATTGGATGTTCTTATCTTCGGACATGTGTATTGATCCTTAGACTTTAAGATTATTATTAATGGGTATTACAACTCGCACACTTAGATGTATTGATGAAAACTGTGACGACACACTGTTCGCAGCGAGGTAGGATACGTTGGGTGTGTCACGAGTAATACCACATTAATAGAAAATGCGAGAAAAGATTTTTCCCTTTCGTTCCATAACGGAAGTAGATATCTCAGGCCCTTCGATGGAATTGATATAGCCTAAATAAATCCATGGCCATGGTAAGGTATGGGCAAGTTCAATTCTGGGAAGTCAAAGAAAGAATAATCAAGCACATGGGTTGATGGAACTAGCATGCAACCCGCTTGATTGGAGATATCGAGAAAAAAGGATTATATTACACGGTAAGCGTTCGTAGGAGGTGACACGTCATTTCGGCGTTAACTTCTTTCTCTATGGGTGCCTTGGCGTGTTGCTAGACGCTAACCTTGGACTTTGTGCAGGCTCCGCCTAATGCCACTGAGAAAGAGTCCTAGAGGGTCACACACTAAGTGTGTCCATGTATCTCAGTTAAATATTAATTTAACAAGTTGAATAAAGGTTATTCCCAATTGTGGTTTAATAATTATTCAAGGATGTCTGATCGCATTTAATTCGAAACTAGTTTTCGAGAGAATATATTGTGGGAGAAATAATATAAATTTGTTAGCGAGTAATGCAGTTACATTTATTTAAGAAATAAATAGCCATTACTCAAGGTCTAATAAAAATGGTGGAGAAAAATAAATAAAACTGAAAAATAAAAGTACACGCCGTGTATATTTATATATACACACCGTGTAGTTTATTTTTTTTGGATTCGTGAGAAAATATTGTTTATTTAATTAAATGATATTATATGTAATACGTTGGACGCATGTCAAATAATAATGATGGTCAACCGTCATTATTAAGACATGGGGTATTACTAAGAATTAAATGAAATGATTAAATGCTTATGAGCAATTAATTTATTTTATTATTCTAGGTATTATAAATCCTAATTACATTATTCTCAAAGAGGTTAGCCATTTTTGGTTGTGCACAACGGATTGGAAATACTCTCAAGCCAAGAGAGAATTATGTTTCCACCAAGAACACTTTCAAGTTACAAAAGCAAGATCCTCCACCGGATCAAGGCGATCGAAGACAGACATCGCAAGAGAAGGAACTTCTGCGCTAGCACCTGGAATTCCCTTCGTTGACGTCCAGAGATACGTGGCACAAATGTCGATCACCGCTAGAGGAATCCTACACTTGGATTCTCCGACGCAATGACGGATCACAGGATCGTGACCAGAGACACCAATGAAGAAAGAATTCAATCGAGGTAATTATTATGAATTAATTAAATTAATTATAACCAACATATGAAGATCCTATCTCAAGGGTTCTGGGACTCTTATTTTATTTTTCGTTCTTCGTTCTATTCCGAAGATTCGGCATTTTATATCATGATGGATCTCGGATTGAACGTCGTTTAACACTAAAATTAAAGTTGGGAAAACCCACCAATGCGCTTCCGCTGTGCCTGGAACCTTCAAGTGGTATCAGAGCGGTCATATCGTTGATTATAATTATTTATTTTTTCCATTGGTAATTTACGCATTTAATAATTTAGTTATTTCAATTAAAGTTTAATCGTTCTGTAAATCTGAATATCAAGATCAATTCCTCCTCCCTCTTTTCTCGTTCACCTCACAGAAACGAATTTTTCTTTTAATTTTGATTAAAATAAAATAGAGCAACTCATCCGGAGGAGCCAAACGTTTCTAGCCGTACAACACCAGAATACACGACGTGTATTCGGAAGTACACGCCGTGTAGTATAGGTTCAATGCATTGACCGATCCGCCAAATTCAGAAATGGGATTTAAGATAAAAGGATTGATTAATTAAAGATAATTAATTAATTCGAGCGTAATTTATCTTAAACAAGAATGATTAAATAATTGAATGCTAGTTTGATTTATGCATAAATATCGTTGCATGTGTGGATGATCATGAGCTAGACCGAGACCTTTGTATGCGAATGGTTTCTTTTAATTTATTTATTTAAATTAAATTTGTTGGCTTGCGAGCCATCTCCTCATTAATATGTAGGGCATGCATGCCCAAAGATTCTTTTATGTAAAAAACCCCTTTTTTACCCCTCACTTGCTTGTGAGATAAATGCATATGTAATGGATGGAGCTCCCAAGCTAGTGGAGGCGGCTCAAGTTAGGAGCCGAGGTGAAACCAATCCAAGGAGATACAAAGGTGGATAGGTGGAAAGCTGTAAACATGAACCCGCAAGGTTCAAGGTGTTTCTCCCCTAGGTCTTGGGTTAGTTTATCAACTGCTAGATAAACTAACCAATAGAATAGGCTCATGATCATACCATTTATTTTATTTCTGTCAGTTGCATGGTTTATTTATTGTGGGTGTGTTGTCACGATCACACAATTAATGAATATAACAAGCATGCAACATGGAACTAAAATAAAAACTGGTTTATACGTAAATATTATCTTAGACATGGTTAATCACTTAAGTATATCCCACTTAATATTAACAAGCATGTAATCAAAGATAATAAAATGGAAATTTACATATAAGGATAAAATCCCTCAAAAGAAATATTAAATCGGTATAGCCTTCCATAATCTTGGTTAGAATCGAACCATAGTTCAAAGTGCTTGACCAACCCTAGTTGGGGTGCTTTCAATTATCGGGGAATTATAATTCAAGGTTTTGGGTTGACTTGACTTGGTTCGCATCAAGGGTTGACTGCCATAGCAGGGCTTGGTGTGACCAAGAGGCAAAGGTTGAGGAAATCCAAAATAAAAGGATTTCAGGATTGGGGAGTCCACTCAGTGGATCAAGGAGCTGCGAGTTAATGCAGTTGGAATTTGGAATGCCTACCTAAAACCCTTCAAGTTTCTTAACCAACCCTAGTTGGGGTAATGCGAAGGGAAATATGGATCCTTTCCACTAGAATATTCAAGAAACAGAATATTCTGATGTCAATAATGAGGGCTATTGGATTTCGATAAAAAAGTGGGAGACTAATAAGTATTAATTTAATTATTTGTCTCAATTTTGTAATAAAGTACTAAACCTTTTCTCATATTAATTTGTAGAAATGGAAAGAAAATGACTTCAAACATATCATTGTGCACCATACTCAAGAAGGAAAACCTTCTCACAGGCACCAATTTCCAAGAGTGGAAGAGGCGTTTACGCGACGTCCTTCACCACGAAAGGAAATTGTATGTGCTGGAAGAGCATATTCCAGTTGCGCCTGGGAAAGAGGATAGTGATGAGGAATTATCTCTCTACATGAAACACATGGATGATGCCATAGATGTCCAGTTTTTCATGCTATCGGCCATGTCTAATGAGCTCTTGAAGCAATATGAAAACATGGACATGTATAGCATGATGTCTCACCTTAAGGATATCTACCAAGAGAAGGCGAGACATGAGAGGTATGAAATCTCCAATGCTTTGTTCACCACGAAGCTTGGAGAGTCTGCGCCAGCTGGGCCTCATGTAGTTAAGATTATTGGCTACATTGAAGGCCTGGACATCTTAGGGATTAAATTCCCGGATGAGTTGCGTACAGATCTCATCATATCTTCACTGCCCCAGACCTTATCTAGCTTCATTGTCAACTATAATATGAGCGGCAATGAGAAGAGTCTATCGGAGCTTCTGACCTTGATTCGCCAGGTAGATAAGGACATGGGGCGTGACAAACCCACGGTCCTTATGGTGAACAAGAAAAGGAAGGACAAGGAAGGGCCAAAGACTTATAAACGGTCTGAAGCCCCCGAGCACCGTCCCTCCAAGAAGGGGAAGATCCAGAGGTAGGGCAAGGAACGGGAGGCAATGTGTTTTGCATGTGGCAAGCAGGGCCACTGGAAGTGGAATTGCACCTAGAAGTGTGGGGACGCTAAAGGTGCATTCATTATCTAGTGCAATATTTCTATTTCTACACATTGGGTATTAGATACAGCTTGTGGGGCTCACATCTGTATTCAAATGCAGGAACCAAGTAGATATATAAAGATCGCCAGAGGAGAGGTGGATCTTCGAGCTTCCAATGGCGCAAGGATGGCTGTGTTGGCTATTGGTCACTACCACCTCTCATTGCCGACTAGGATGATTTTGGTTTTACATAACTGTTATTTTGTGTCTACTGTTACCAAAAACATAATTTTTGTATCTTGTTTGGATATGGATGGATTTGTTTTCAAGTTCAGAAATAAGGGTTGTCTCTTTTATAAGAACAATGTATGTTATGGTATGGCACATTTGAATAATGGTTTGTATGTATTAAATTACGAAAACCAAGTGTTTACAATCGATAACGAAACAAACTCACATGACTCATACATCACCCAGTAGTGGCATCACCGCCTTGGTCATGTAAATGAGAAGCGCTTGACAAAGCTCCATCAAGATGGCTATTTAGACTCTACTGAGCTAAAACCACTTTATAGATGTCATGCTTGTTTACAAGGTAAAATGACCAAGCCGCCTTTTAGTGGACAGGGTGAAAGGGCCACAGTGCTTCTAGGATTGGTTCACACTGATGTATGTGGACCATTTCCAGTAGAAGCTAGAGGTGGATATTCTTACTTCATTACGTTTACTGATGATTTGAGTAGATATGGATTTTTCTACTTAATGAGGTATAAGTCAGAGTCCTTAGAGAATTTTAAGGAATTCAAGAATGAAGTAGAGAATCATCTTGGTAAGAAGAAAAATAATCTTTGATCGGATCGAGGTGAAGAATATCTGAACCAAGAGTTCATCGATCTTCTACGGGAGTCTGGGATTTTATCTCAACTCACTCCTCCTTATACACCACAATGGAATGGTGTTAGTGAAAGGAGGAACCGCACCTTGTTGGACATGTTGAGGTCGATGATGAGTCATGTTGATCTTCCATTATCCTTTTGGGGATATGAATTAGAAACCGCAGCATACACATTAAACCAAGTACCAACTAAGGCGGCAAATGGAATTCCATCCAAGTTATGGAATGGACGGAAACCCACTTTGTCGCACACACACGTTTATGGGGATGCGAGGCGTTTGTTAAGGCCTTATCAGGCAACAAACTAGCACCCCGGGGCACAAAGTGTATCTTTATAGGATATCCCAAGGAAATGAAAGGATATTACCTATAAAACCCTCAAGACAAGAAATTGATTGTCACCAGACAAGCTGTATTTCTTGAGAGGGAGCACATCCTCAGGAAGGATAGTGGGAGAAAGATTGACTTTGACGAAGTTGATGCTCAAGATACACAGGAGTTGGTACAGGAACAAGTTCCACAGGTCCCCATGGAAGAGGTTCCAGAAACACAAGTACTGCGTAGGAGCTCAAGAGAGGTAAGGGAATCAGAGAGATTTGGATTCCTATTCACCGAGGATGGTGAATCATTATTATTGGACAATGATGAACCTCTCTCCTACAAGGAAGAAGTAGAAAGCTCAGAATCTGTAAGATGGCTAGAAGTTATGAATTATGAGATGGATTCCATGTATCAGAACCAAGTTTGGGTTCTGGTCGATGAGCCAGTTGATGTAAATCATGTTGGATGCAAATGGGTATTCAAAAGAAAGATGGACATGGAAGGTCAAGTTAGCACCTATAAAGCAAGGCTAGTGGCTAAAGGATTCAGACAGCATCAAGGAATTGACTATGATGAAACCTTCTCACCAGTTTCCATGTTTAAATCCATATGAGTCATACTTTCCATAGCATCTTACAATGACTACGAGATTTGGCAGATGGATGTCAAAACAACATTCCTTAACGGGAACCTTCAGGAAGATGTCTATATGACACAACCAGAAGGGTTTGTGAAACCAGGTGAAGCCAAACGGGTTTGAATGTTGCAGAAATCCATTTATGGAGTGAAGCAAGCATCCAGGTCATGGAACATCTGATTTGATGAATCCATAAAGGAATTTGGTTTCATTAAGAATGAACGTGAGCCTTGTGTTTATAAGCGGTTTAATGAGAATGTGGTCGTTATCCTAGTGGTATATGTTGATGACATATTGCTTATTGGAAATGACGTGCCAACCTTACAATCATTTAAGGACTGGTTGAACAAGTGTTTCTCCATGAAGGACTTAGGACAAGCAGCCTAAATTCTAAGGATCAAGATCATTCGTGATAGATCCAAGAGGTTGCTTGGACTAAGTCAGGTTACATAAATTGACCAGATACTAAAGATTTTTAGTATGGAAAAATCCAAGAGGCGATTGGTTCCAGTGTCACATGGATTACATCTTTCTATGAAAATGTTTCCCCAGACACAACAGGAGAAAGATAGGATGAGTAAGATCCCATATGCTTCGGCTATAGGATCCATCATGTATGCCATGTTATGTACTAGGCTTGATGTTGCCTATGCACTGAGCAAGGTAGGCAGATATCAAGCAGATCCAGGAGAACAACATTGGACTACTGTTAAGACTATCCTTAAGTATCTGAGAATAACTAAGGATATGTTCCTGGTGTATGGAGGAGACGAGGAGCTTGTCATCTGAGGGTATGTTGATGCTGGTTTTCAAACAGATCAGAATGATCTGAAGTCACAATATAGATATGTTTTATGTCTCAATAGAGGAGTTGTGAGCTGGAAAAGTTCAAAGCAGCCATTTGTCGCCGATTCTACAACGGAGTCGAACTATATAGCGGCTTATGATGCAGCCAAGGAAGCCATATGGATTCGGAACTTTGTCCAGGAGCTTGATGTGGTGCCTAGCAGTAAAGATCCCATTACATTGTATTGTGATAATGCTACAGCGGTGACTCTTGAAAAAGAACCAATGTCAAATCAACGGACAAAGCACATACTCCGGAAATATCACCTATTGAGGGATTTCTATCAAAGGGGTGAAGTTGTAGTGAGCAGAGTGTCCACGGAAGAAAACGTGGTGGACCCCATGACTAAAGGCATATCTCAGCAGAAGCATGAATATCATGTGAGATCTAGCGGGTTAAAGGTTGTTAGCAGTTGGATCTAGTCCAAGTGGGAGTTTGTTGGAGTTGGTGGTGTAGAACCAACTATTTTGTACTTTATTCATTAATGAAAGCCTTATCACATTTTTATTGTTCTTCTGTGTGACAATGCATGTGATAATGTCCTAAGGACAGCTGTTGCATTAAAGGGTCGTTGTGGATCCCTGCTATGATGAGAACCCGAATGTTCCATAACACTGTTCTTGAATGTATGTTCTATGGCCGGATGATATTATTTGAGGGACACAAATAATACAGGTCATTAGGGGTGAGGACTCATAAAACTTTGAGGCACCTTCTCATGGTGTGCACCCTTGATAATGTCCAGGATGATATTATGAGAACGAGACCCGCCAGTAGGAAATCCACATTTTATAGTGTCATTGGATGTTCCTATCTGCGGACGTGTGTATTGATCCTTAGACTTTAAGATTATTATTAATGGGTATTAAAACTCGCGCACTTAGATGTATTGACGAAAACTGTGACGACACACTATTCGAAGCGAGGTAGGATATGTTCGGTGCGTCACGAGTAATACCGCATTAATAGATATGGCGAGAAAGGATTTTTCCCTTACGTTCCATAATGGAAGTAGATATCTCAGGCCCTTTATGGAATTGATATAGCCTAAATAAATCCCTGGCCATGGTAATGTATGGGAAAGTTCAATTCCAAGAAGTCAAAGAAAGAATAATCAAGAACATTGGTTGATGGCACTAGCATGCAACCATCTTGATTGGAGATATCGAGACAAAGGGATTATATTACACGGTAAGCGTTCGTAGGAGGTGACACGTCATTGCGGCATTAAATTCTTTATCTATGGGTGCCTTGGCGTGTTTCTAGACGGTAACCTTGGACTTTGGGCAGGCTCCGCCTAATGCCATTGAGAAAGAGGCCTAGAGGGTCACACACTAAGTGTGTCCATGTATCTTAGTTAAATATTAATTTAAAAAGTCGAATAATGGTTTTTCCCGACTGTGGTTTAATAATTATTCAAGGATGTCTGATCACATTTATTTCGAAACTACTTATTCGAGAGAATATATTGTGGGAAAAATAATATAAATTTGTCAGCGAGTAATGCAGTTACATTTATTTAAGAAATAAATAGCCATTACTCAAGGTCTAATAAATATGGTGGAGGAAAATAAATAAAACTGAAAAATAAAAGTACACGCCGTGTATATTTATATATACACGCTGTGTAGTTTATTTTTTTGGGATTCGTGAGAAAATATTGTTTATTTAATTAAATGATATTAAATGTAATATGTTGGACACATGTCAAGTAATAATGATGGTCAACCATCATTATTAAGACATTGGGTATTACTAATAATTAAATGAAATGATTAAATGCTTATGAGAAATTAATTTATTTTATTATTCTAGGTATTATAAATCCTAATTACATTATTATCAAAGAGGTTAGCCATTTTTGGTTGTGCACAACGGATTGGAAATACTCTCAAGCCAAGAGAGAATTCCCTTTCCACCAAGAACGCTTTCAAGTTACGAAAGAAAGATCCTCCACCGGATCAAGGAAAGCGAAGACGGACATCGCAAGAGAATGATCTTCTGCGCTAGCACCCGGAGTTCCCTTCGGCAACGTCCAGAGATATGTGGCACATGTGTGGATCACCGCTAGAGGAATCCTACACTTGGATTCTCTCGACGCAACAACGGATCGCAGGATCATGACCGGAGACACCAACGAAGAAATAATTCCATCGAGGTAATTCTTATGAATTAATTAAATTAATTATAACCAACATATGAAGATCCTATCTCAAGGGTTCCGAGACTCTTCTTTTCTTTTTTGTTCTTTGTTCTATTACGAAGATCCGGCGTTTTATATCGTGACGGATCTCATATTGAATGTCGTTTAACGCTAAAATTAAAGTTGGGAAAACCCACCAAAGTACTTCCGTTACGCCCGGAACCTTTAGATAGATCATCCTCGCTATAACCTATATTTTGGAGGGTCTGAATTATGATAAGATTGATCTGATAATCATTTTAAACTAAATCTTGATGAATTTTACCATTTTAAATTTTTCTTGAGACATATATGGGTCTAATGTTTCCATGTTTTGTGATCCCATGATCCTTTTTATCGAATGAAATAACCATGTGACATTTTACAATAGTAGTATCTTCATGATACACCTCAGTCACAGTTACATTATCCTAAAACTCATGGGGCACTAAAGGGATTCGAAAAGTACTTCCTTCAGTTCCCTCAAGTGGTTAATTTCATTCAAAATTGTAATTTTAGAAGAAATTAAAACAAATTAATTCTAGATATCATACTTTTTCTACAATGGATAACTCTTCTCAATGTGGTTTTATTCCATAGCATGGGGATTTGAGGTCATAAAATTTTGTATGGATGGTTTTTGTGACTAATTATAACTTGAGGGAATGTTTTTTCTTGGGAGGTTAGTCCAACTTGTCTTACCCATGTGATACCAATTATCCAATAGTTGTGCACCTGCTAACCAATCTTCTAATATAATCAAATTCAAATGAATCGTGGAAAATTAAGGGGTGTCTCAATGTACCTAGTGAGATTTCTAAATCATTTTTCTTTGATTTTCAACTTTATATATAGCTTCAATGGAGAAATGGGATGAATTATTGTGTCTTTTGTGACCATTTCTTCCTCAGTTCCCTCACCCTTTTTGTACTCTTTACCCTTCTCTGTAGTTAGGGGTGAAGAAATCAAGTAGATATGCATTTTATTTATCAATGTATGGGTTTATCATGTAAATGGAATTAAAATATATCACATGTGAGTATTCATATTATGAGGGTTCTATTTGATGGGTAGTTACAATTCCTCCCAATGATGCGGGAAGAAAATACAGGAGGGTTTGTACTGGTGTAGGAGTTGGTCAAACCTCCTCTTCCAACACCTTGATTTTCATTCACTAGTTATGAGTTGTATGAGACAATGAATATGAGGGCATATATTTGGATGGTGAAATGAGAATTATTATCATAAAAAATTTATTTAGTTGTTTTGTAATGATTTTATGAGTTTGATCGATTGTTTTTTAGTTTATCGAGTCATAAAACTGTTATTCTCACTCAGTTGGGACTTCCTACCAGTTTCCTACTTCCTATGGTTGAGTTGTAATGATATAGGCCACCTCTGTTGGAGGATTTCCAAATGTTACATGTACCAAATTAACCATTTCATAGATAATTTACTTAAATTTAAATAAATATATAAAGTTATATCCCAATATTGAGAGGTAATGGAAATATTTCATACATTCATAGATACTAGTTTTATTAGGTTTACATGCCTCAACAAGCCTGAGTTATTTTTCTTCCATGGCTGTGATAAAGTAACCCAGAACATTATCTTTCCAAAATGACTAGGATTTCATATTTTAGTCCTCCTATCATTTGAGGCTTTTATATTTCCTTACCTCTAGATTAGGGAGTTCTTTCCAGTATTATTGATTGATGGGAGGCACCAGTTATTATTAATCATGTTTGGGAGTCGCAATTGTTTTTTGTAGTGATTCAAGAATAAAGGTAGTGGTTTCCTATTTACCAGAACAATTTCATTGAACAAAATTTATAGACTAAATTTTTTCCTTAGTTCTAAAAATGGAATCCTATAATATTTATTTCATTTTTGTAAAATCCAAGAATCTTCTTAGTTCCTTTATAAGTATTTACAGTGTATATAACACATCTTGGAGACTCTCTATAAAAATATTAAACAACTATTCTTGTACGATGTTTATTGTTAGTGAATATGTCATAACCTTATATCCAGGGATTAAATTAGAAACTCCAATATTTTCAAATATTTTTTAGTATTAGAGATCAAGTATCAACATATTTATAATCATGGAACTGAATTGGTATAGGATTTGACAATGAAGGTATTTAAAGACTATAATCGATCGGACTATAAAATTAGTATTCCATATGAATGCTGAAACCAATAGGGTTTTCAAAAAAACATATATATTTCATTGAATCTTGCTAATTAGGTTCTCCCATCAATAGAAAACATTGAGATATGAAATGTATCATGTTTAATTTGGGATCTCTTACTCTATAAAATGATGGAAACATGAGATTCTTGATGTTGGGAGGCATAGAAGTGGAATCCAACCATTCAAGATATGGTTTCCACTCAGAATTCACTTGGGTACACAATCCTTCTATGGATTAATTATGTAAGAAATTGTATCTTCATTTTAGGTATGGATCTTTATTTAGGGTTGCTTTTGTGGAAAAGGGAAAAATGAGGTTTTCCTATGTACATGTCATATACTTATGAGTAGAGGTTGTGTACCTGGTTTCTACATGTAGCCATGTACTGGTTGTGTAATGGCCAAGTACATGGTTATATGATGACCTGGTTACCCTTCTTATGTTGGGGCTGTTTGAGGCTAATACATGGCATGTGCATTTAATGAACATGCCATGTAATTTTATTTTTATTTGATAAATTAGAGTGGGGTAATGTCTCATCCTTTGAAACAACTTCTTCTCCTCTTAGTTCGTACTGAAGAGTGATGAAACGAACAGAAAATTTTGAACCCCTCCATTTTCTTCGTCTGACCTCTAATTGAGACATCATCGAGTGCATTGTAATCCCACTGGTAAGTTCTCAAAGCCACTAGGGCCTTTCTTCTTGAATTTTATTCTCTCATGATATATTCAAGGTTTAGTGTTTTTCACCATCTTGTGTATCTATACTGATCTAGGCCAATTAAAGGGACGAAATTCAATTATATTGATCGTGAGACCTCGAAGTAGGTGGTTTGTGCCTTTCGTTATTCATATTTAGATAATATATGCTAAAAGTGATGCATACCCATGATTGGGGTATTCCATGATTTGGAATTTAACCCTATTTATTACCAGCTATGGTTTGATTGATTAATAAAGGGTTGATTCTTATGATTAAGGTTGTATACCTTGTTTATGGGACACCATGTGGGTGTGTTTCCCTTTTTTACTCTTTTTGGTTATTTGGTATAGGTTTCCTATTATACTTTACTTGTTTTCCATGCCCTTTTTGTTAGGATGGAGTTACTAATTGTTTGAGATGCCTAGGATACGCATTGTGAATTTTTGACCAAGGTGAATTTGACTGTGAGAGCTTCCCATTGTAGGGTCATTCATGTATATTTTACCATTATGTTGACTAATGGGTATTGACTATGAGAGATTCTATGTGGTCATTGACCCAGGGGTTTAGACTATGAGATCTTCCCAGGTGGTCGTTTATAAATTATTAATGCTATTTTGACCATGGGGGAATTGACCGTGTGAGCTTCCATGGTGGTAGTGTGTAAATTATCAGTAATATGTCAGACCAAAGGGGCTAGACTGTGAGGTCGTCCCAGAGGTTCTTTATTAAATTAATAGTTTTTATGGTAGTCTATGTATGATTAAACTATATTAACATTACCTGAGGGTCATTATTGAATTACTAAACGATTTTGAAGCATATTCCAAGACAAAGAATGTGTTTGGATTTGGTCTTACATGATTGTTTAGATGGTCTTCTGAGATATCTAATTTGTTATGTATTCAGGGGACACAGAGCTTAGGTTAGGTCCCAATGTTTTCACAATTCAACAGATTGAATAATAAATGTCAATGAATGTAATTGAAAATTGTAAGATTGTTTACTTTTGAGTATTTGATAGTTTGTTGTTTCATTTCTTCTTATTACATGTTATATATATTCACTAATAGATAGGCGTAGATCTTTCCGGGGGTGCCTACTGGGATTCATCTCACACCCTATTTGGTTCATGATTTTGAACCCAAACAGATTTTATAATTGCAACAATTGATATGGGAAAGCGCCATTCTTCATCAAGTGGTTGATTTGTTTTGGAGCTATAGAGCATGGGACCAAGCTATGGCTTGCGATTATGTTGGAGTTTAGTTGTTTCTTTGTACATTGGTTTCTATATTTCTTTCCAAAATTGTGACTTTTTCAGATTCTTTCAAAGATATATATTCTTTGTATTATATATATATATTTATATATTGTGGCCTCAGTTGGATTTACTTTCAGTCTTCCACTATTTACATCTATTGTACGGTATTACTGCTTCCTCTGTTGTTCACTATTTGTTTTCTATTGTGTATACTCTTCCAATGAGGGAATTTTTTCCCCAATATCACACCTAGGTCCTCAATTATAGTTGGTAGCCTCTGGAATTTGGGAAAATGTGCTTGAGGTTGAGTGGCCAACCAGGTTTAGGGAACCTTTGGGAAACACCCGGATCCGGGATGTTACAAAGTGGTATCATAGGATTTTCATTCTTTATTTTCCTTAATATTTGGAACAAACACACTAGGATATGAAGGAACATGTATTTGGTAATAAGTTATGCTTGGTAGTATCTAACTCGGGTATAGGGAAAAGACAAGTTACCTCAAATATTGATATTTTTTTGTTCTCCAATTGTTACAGTTGATTTGATTTCACCATTAGGTGATTCACTTGTTATGTATTATTATGATTAATATCATTGTGGTTATATTTCTATGTAAACCCAATGAGATGAAGTTGTGACATCTCATTCATCATATAGGCACTTTATAGAGATCACATGCCATGCATTATTTTCATGCCATATAGGGTGAATTACTGATTTCATATTGTCATGATGGATATTGTGCTACATATGCATGTTGTTGTGATAGATTTCATGATATAAATACCTGCTATTTTGATAGGGTATTGGTATATGTAAAGTTTCATTCGGATGGACATCAAGATTTGGTCCCTGAGGTGTTATGGGCCTTCTTGGATCAGAATTTGGTAGATAATGTTTGTAAATTAATTGAATTCTGTTAAGATATGACATGAATGAGGATGCCAAACTTTGATTAGTAGGGATTATGGGATTTCATGGATCATAACTTGGCATGACTTGGATGAAATTTTAATTTTTAAGGGTTCTGTAAAACATTCAAATGCTAACTGTCTAGAAACCCAGACAACATGACCTTTGGTGTTATGAACACATGTCATGTGTTCTTATGTTCTGGATAAACTAGTTTTCTTATGTACATGTTGTGTACCATATTTACATGTCGTGTAGTGGATGACCATGTGACTGAATGTGTGAGCAAAGAAACATGGTTGATAAATGTTTGGTAGAAGACACCATGTTTTGGGAGAACACATCATGCTATAAAAGACTGTGTATCGACTGTGTGACTAACAACACAGGTGGATGAATAATGGGTTGTACACACCATGTATGTCTTATACACATTGTATCATAATCAATTGTGTATCTAGCCGTGTGAATAATGGAACGGGTGGATGGAATTCATGTAGTACACACCATGCCTAGGGTGATCACATCGTGTAAAATTACACCAGGAAAGAACCATGTAGTCCAAGAGATGCAGAAGAATTTTGGAAGGAGGTCATATTCAAGTACACACCATGTCTCAGAGGAACATTTCATGTGTATGGGGTGTTACATGACCAGGTTGGCAGAGGTACACGTCCATGTCAAAATCATAAAGGAACACGCCTTGTAGGGGTTCTATATGTCTTGTAACTCTATTTTGAAAAACATGAATGACTTATTTCTCCTATTCTATTCATGAAATTATAAGTTTTATTTATTGATAATATTGTACTAAGGTGTGCGCTTGACCTTTCAGAGTCATGCCACTAATATTTCTTCTGGTTTTACGCCATGTGCAGGGTGAAGATCAAACATTGGAAATAATAGATCAGGGACTACTAGCAGATCCTCTCGTTGTTCCAATCTTGGAACCATCTGTTATAACGAACATAGGTGTCGATGCATAGTTTTGTAAAGTATTTATGAGGATGATTAAGACCTTTTAGAGAGAACCACATCCTGCCCCAAATATGGAAGAGTTTATGCCGGTTCTCCATTAGAATCATCATCCAACTTTTTCAGGGGATGGATAATCATAGGCTGCAGAGTCATGGTTGGAGGCCATGCTTTCAATCTTTTAGAATATGAAGACACCTCTTAAGGGTAGGGTGAAATTTGTGACTTATATTCTATGTAGTTTTTCCATGATATGGTGGGATGTTATCTCATAGGAGAAACACCATCGGAATTTGGTTTAGGAAGAGTTCTAGAGGACTTTATATGATTACTTCTACCCCTAGACATTGAGGGCCGACTGAGCCCAGGAGTTCATAAATTTAGAGTAGGGAGCTCCTTTAGTGATGAATTATTGTTCTCTCTTTAAAGAGATTCAGCGATTCACGCCTATTTTTGGAGGTGATGAGTTATATTTTTCTAAGAGATTTGAGGATGGTCTTAGGTTAGACATCCGATCGCAGGTGAATATCAATAGGCTAACTATAGTGACTACTATGATAAATTAGTTGCTGATTAATGAGACCAATCTGAGGTATTTAAGATTTTCAATATAGGGAAGTTCAGCATCCAAGGTTGGTACACTTTTGACTGATAGCAGGACGCACTACAGGAAGCTTTCACATGATGTCTCTTCAGGTAGACGAGTAGTGTGCTACCAATGTTGAAGGAGTGGGAACACAAGACCACAGTACCTGAGATACCTAGTTGAGTGCCTATATTGAGGCAAGATGGGTCATATTCAGTGTTTATGTAGGAATTTATCACCAGAAGTGAGTTAGAAGGAATCTATTATAACTCTAGGTTTAAGTTTATGACCACCAATTTCTCCTCAATCGGGGAATTGGGGTTCGTCAGTCGTAGGAGGTGGTCATGTCCATGGTAGACAGACAACAGTTTTTCAGTGAAAACAGGGTGGATAAGCTCAGGGTATCCAAGCAGGGTTGTAGGGACATAGTATAGGTCAGTCATTTTCAATGTAATATACCCAGTGGGAGTATGATCTTGAATCCTCTACAGTAAGAGGTACGATTCTAGTTGCCTCAGTTTTAGTTTCTACTATTTTTGATATAGTGGATTATCATAGTTTTATATCTATTTTTGTTGTAGAGATCCTTGGGCTCTGTATCTTTATGTATGATGATGTTATGATGCTAGACACTCTGTTGGAAATTAGGAAGCCTATTGTACGTTAGTGGAAGGAGTGACCTCTTGAGGTTGGTGGGTGTCACTTCATATGGGACCTCTATGTATTAGAGAAAATGGGCTTAAATGTCATTCTTAGAATGGACTAGTTGGTCTCACTTTTCTACCTTTTTAGACTCCAATCATAACATAGGGAGTTTCACATCATAAAGGGATGATCATTTCTATATAAGGGAGAATAGGATGTCCAGGTGAGCAGAGATGGACCTGAGCATCATGGGTTTGGAGTAATTACAGCCCAGATTTCTAATTTATATCTAGGTGACCTAGAGACTTCACATATTGGATTTTCTCCGATGGTGGATTGTTTTAGAGATGTCTTTATAGAAAAATGTTCAGGTTTACCTCCGGAGCGAGAGTTTTATTTCTCTATTGATCTTGTTCTAGGATTATAACCAGTGTCCATTCCTCCTTATAGGATAGATACGTCAGAATTACATGATCCCAAGAATAAGTTTTAGAATTCACAAGAAAATGGTTCCATCCAACCCAATACTTCTACTTGGGGTTCTCCTATCCTTTTTGTGAAGAAGTCGAACGGTACCCCCAGACATTGTTTTTATTATCAGAAGCTGAACCAGTCGACAGTAAAGAATCGATATCCCTTACTGAGGATTAATGATCTATATGATCAGCTTTGAGGAGCTTGGGTGTTCTCGACAATTGAATTGATATTTGGTTGTCATTAGTTTCAATTTAGACCATCAGATATACCTCTTACAGCTTTTTGGAGTAGGTATGGTCTATATAATTACTTGGTTGTGCCATTTGATCTCATGAACGCAGTGGTGGTTTTCGTTGCACTAATGAACCGATTGTGCCATCCGTACTTGTATTCTTTTGTGGAAGTTTTCATGGATTCTATCTTAATGTGCTCTCACACTCGAAACGACCATGCCATATATCTTGATATTTTATTGAGTATACTGATAGAGAATCAGTTATATTCTATGCTCTCAAAATGCATCTTTTGGATGCACCAGATTCACTTTTGGGTCATGTCATCTCAGAGATGGTAGTATCATTAGACCCCAAGAATGTGAGAGTGGTGGTTTCTTGGGAGAATCCAAAGAACGTCTCTGAGTTACAGAGTTTTATGGGTCTGTATGGTTACTATAGACATTTTATTCAGAACTTTTCATGTTTAGAAGCGCCACTGACGGACCTAACTAAGAAGGGTTAAAAGTACTAGTGGAAAGATTATAATGATTCGGCCTTTTAAAAGTTGAAATGATGGTTGAAATTAGCACAAATACTAATTTTTTCGGATCCAGGAAAGAGTTACATCATTTACAGTGATGCATCAGGTATCAGGCTGGGAGTAGTGATTATTTAGGGGGGAGGAGTCATTGCATACGGGTCCCGGTAGTTGAAGCCACATGAGAGAAATTACCAAATGCACGATCTCAAGTTGGATATAGTTCTGTATGATTTTCCTCATTGGAGACATTATATTTTGGGAGATCTTTTTATGGTATACACTGACCACAAAATCCTCAAGTTATTTTTACTCATTGAGATCAGAATTTGAGACAGTGATGGTGGGTTGAGTACCTTCTATCTTTTGAATTTGATCTTGCCTACATTCCTAGGAAATTCAATTCAATAGCCAATGCGTTAAGTAAAAGAACTTAGATAGAGGAATTTTAGGAGGCCAATAGTGAGTGTATGCTTATGGGTCTATTTTATGAGATGAATATAGAGTTGCACGACAGACAAGGGAAGACATTTCTCTCTTCTATAGTTATTACCTCTACTCTACTGGATCGAGTGTGAATGGGTAGCTATCATATTTAAAAGGCCTAGTCATAAGGGAGAGTGTGTCAATTGAGGATCCTACTACTAGATGGGCCATAGGTAAAGAGGAGGTTTTGTGTTTTCATGGGAAGTTATGGGAGTTATAAGAAATACGTGAGTATTTGTTGCAAGATTATCATTCCTTAGTATGGGGAGTTAATCCTAGTATCACCTAGATGTATAGAGATCTACATCATCAATATTGGTATTCAGGCATGATGAGGGATGTGGCTGGTTTTTTATGAGATGTTCCACCTGTCAGCAGGTGAGGGAAAAGAATCAGAAATTGATAGGTATTTTACAGCAGGTACCCATTCTTATGTTAAAGTGGAATGATGCCACGATGGATTTTGTAATGGGTTTACCAAAATCTCCTAGAGGAAATGATGTTTTATGGGTTGTTGATGATAGACTCATGAAGGCTTCACATTTCCATCAAATCAAGGAAACATTCAGTGTTAATGAGATTGGAATGTTTTACATCTGAGAGATAGTGCATTT
This sequence comes from Viscum album, assembly GCA_963277665.1. NCBI lineage: Eukaryota > Viridiplantae > Streptophyta > Magnoliopsida > Santalales > Viscaceae > Viscum > Viscum album. The sequence continues at coordinate 562,541,286 of OY728138.1, forward strand.
TCATGGATTTCCGTACTTTATCATTTCAGACAGGGATGCCCGGTTTACTGGTCATGTCTGGAAAGGACTACAAAGCCCTTTGGGTACATAGGTACTTCTGAGTACAAATTACATCCCCGGACAGATGGCTAGTCTGAGAATAGGATTAGGCTTTGGGAGGAAATTCATCAATCATGGTTTATATATTTTGGGGCTCTTGGTAGAGACACATACCCCTAGTAGAGTTTTCCTACAATAACATTTTTAGGAAACAATTCAGATGACACCTTATGATAATTTGAATGGTAGTCCATACTAATCACCTCTATGTTTTCTGGAGGTATGAGAGGAAGCTATTTTGGGACCTCATCTTGTCTAGGAGACCACTAATTAGGTAGAGTGTATTTTCAAGAGGATGTCTACTACACAATCTCTCTAGAAATCTTAGGCTAATCGACGAAGATCACCTCTGGAGTTCAAGTTCAGAGATCATGTTTTCTTACATGTCACACTGAGGTTGGGACACAGGAGGATTAAGAGGAAGCTTTCACCAAGACACATCGAATTGTTTGAGGTATTGGAGAGAGTCGTTCTAGTTTCCTATTGGTTATAGTTTCCTTATAGGTACCAAGATATGCATGATGTTATTCCTGTTTCTCAGCTACAATGTTAATTTTAAGACTTGTCTCGTGTTTTTCAACCCAAGGAGGATGAGTTGGAGGTGGATAAATCATTATGGGAGCACCCTATTTAGATTGTGGATCACAGTACAATGGTTCTATGTTGTCAGTCTATTCTTCTAGTAAAGGTGTTATGGCAGCATGATTGAGTACAATACGAGACATGGGAATGAGAGGCCAAAGTGTGACCAAAGTGGGCGGAGTTGTTCTCATATTCTTCTTCACCACCCTTGGAAGGGAAATTCAGGGATGAATTACTTTAAGGGGGAATTTTGTAAGAATCAATATCTTCATTTCATATGAGGATCATGATTTTAGGTTGTTTTTTGAGGAAAATGAATAAATGGGGTTATTCTAAGTACATTTCATGTACATAAGAGTACACATCGTTTACCTAGTTACTGCATGAAGATGTGTAGTGGTTGTGTAAATGCCGATTACATGGCTATATGATGACCTGGATGACCCACTTAAGTTGGGTTTGGTTGAGTATAATACATGGTGTGTATATTTAATGAATACACTTTGTGCTTTTATTTTTATTTTATAAATCTGAATAGGGTTGCATCTCATCCTTGGAAACATCTTCTTCCTCTCTTGGATTGTATAGAAGAATAATAGAATGGATAAAGAACTTCAAAACATTCTTAATTCCCTGTCCGACCTTCATTTGAGACATTATTAGGTGCATTGGAATCACACAGGTGAGTTATCAAAACACTTAGCACCTTTCTTCATGATTCTTCCTTCCTTGTGAGTTATTCAAGGTCGGTAGTTTTTCACTTTTTTGTAGATCTATGTCGATCTAGGCTGATTCAGTGGGTGTCACTCAAGTATATCAATCGTGAGACATTGAGGTATGTGTTTTTTTCCTTTCATTGTTCTTATTTTGATTATATATGCTAAAAGTGATGAATACCCATGATTTGGATATTTCATGTTTTCGAATTTAACCATGTTTATTACCTACTATGGTTTTATTGATTATTAAATGGTCTATGCTTATGCATATGGTTGGATACCTTGTTTATGGGATACCCCATTGGTGGGTTTCCCTTGTTTGACTGTTTATGGTCATTTGGTATTGGTTTATTGTTAGGATTTCCCGGTTTTCCATGCCTTTTTTTGTTAGGATGGAGTTACCGATTGTATGAGATTCTTGTGATATGAATTTTGAATTTTTGTCCAAGGGGAATTTGACTGTAAGAGCTTCCCAAGGTAGGGTCGTTTATGTATGTTTTATTTTTATGTTGACCAAGGGGTATTGACTGTAAGAGTTTTCAGGTGGTCATCGACCTGGGGTTTTAGACCATGAGATCTCCCCAAGTGGTCATTTAGAAATTATTGTTACTATGTTGAACAAGGGGGTATTCACCGTGTCAGATTCCTAGGGGGTCATTTTTTAATTATTAGTACTATGTAATACCAAAGGGGTTAAACTGTGAGTGCTTCCCAGAGGGTTGTTATTAAATGTATTATTGTTATCATAGACCAGTGGGGATTAGACTGTGAGAACTTTCCCTAAGGGACTATATTTAATAACTGAATGATTGTGAAGCATCTTCCCAACCAAAGCACAAGATTTGATTCAGTCTTACATGATTTTTTAGATGGTCTTCTGAGAAATCTATTTTGTTGCGTATTTAGGGGACAGAGAGCTTAGGATAGGTCCCAAAGTTTTCATGATTCAATGGATTGAATAATAAATGTGAATTAATGTAATTGAAACCTCTATGATTGTTTACTTTTGATTACATCCTAGTTTATGGATACATTTTTGCATATTACCTACTATATAAATTCACTGACAATTAGGAACAGATATTTCGGTGGTTTCATACTCAGATTCAACTACCACCCTATTTTTTCTTTCCTTTATCCCCAAATAGATTATATGATTTTAGGTATAGATGAGGTAAATCTCCCTTCTTCATCGGTGATTGATTACTATTGGAGATGGAGAGCATGGGACCAAGAAGAGGATTGCGATACTGTTAGAGTTTAATTTTTTATTTGTACTTCGGTTTCTTTATTACTTTTCATCATTGTGACTTATTTGGATTCTTTATTATATACATATTCTATTCATTATATATATATTTATATATTACAGCCTCTATTGGATTTACTTTCTGTCTTCTGTTGTTTACTTCTGTTGTATAGTATTGCTGCTTCCTCTATTGTTCATAATTTTTTTTTGATGTGTATACTCTACCAATGAGGGAATAGTTTCCCCTATATCACACCTTGGTTATCACTACTAGTCGACAGTCTCTAGCATTTAAGGAAATGTGCTTGAGGATATGTGACCAACCAGTTTCGGGGAACCTTTGGGCGGAACCTAGATCTGGGACGTTACACCTTATGGATGACAAGAGACTCGATGAAGTTGACAACTCTATATAAAACATAATTTTACATGAGGTTTGAATGTGGGTAGTAGGTGAAGCATTAAGGTTCTACCTACATATATTAGTTTTTTATACCTATTCCAAGCTTGACTAGAGTGAAATTATTGAAATTAAGTAATATTTTATCACAATGGTTGAAATTATTGGTCATCCTCAACCTCTAGGTTCTTTTAAACCAGTTTTTTATATCTAAAACATCTTGATGATTAGACTCTATTATTATAGGCTGATTAAATCCTTCTTATTGAAGTGGATTCATCATAGGATATAAATTCAACTCTACATGAAATATTACTCAAATTGAATATTTTCATTGATTAATTAGGAATTATGTCATCTAAAATTCTCTACATTGTCCTCATACAACAATATCTTTTCTTCAGTTGTGATAATTTTAACCTCTTCAGCTTGTGAAAGTGATATAGAAAAATATTTTCCACCACCTATTTCTAAAGTGAATCGAGTGTGTGAAATTTTAACATTACAAGTTTCCATGTTCTGAGACTACCACTAATTTCAAGTTCCCATTCATTCCCTACATGTGTCTATGAAAATTGAGCCTTGATAAAAAAAATTATGAATCACATCCCTCTACGTCTATGTATTAGATTTTATACTTTTCTAAAATATAACTAATTAATTTAAATAATTCATATTGGGATGTGAGTATAAAATATTTATCACCATCAAAATAATATAGATATTATTCATCTCTTATGCCCACTTGAGTTAGAAATTTGTGCATTTACTTGTATTCCCTCTCTTAGTGGGTCATTTCAGCTTATGGCCTTAATGGAGTTTAATTATTTTTATTTGGAAGTTCCCTTTTTAATCATTCAATGGATGGTGATCATAAAGGAATACCCACCAATACTGATTGAGCATTCTACCAAATTATAGGTTTGTGTAGTAGTTGTAGATGGTTACCTCCTGGTCCATAAAATATTGACTTTCTTAGATGAGGAAGATAAGGGGATAAAAATGACACCACCCTTGATTTATGGGGTTTATATGGCCTTCTACCACCATAACATTATGTTTATAAAGAGTTTGATATCTCAGGGTGGTGGTGGTTGTAAAAATTATCCTATCTCTACGATCCGGGTTGATTTCATAGTGTATACCATAGTGGTTCTAGTGTGGTTTTTCTAATTTTTTATTCTTTTACTTTAGTGTTGTGTAGGTGTAATACACATTTTGATTATGATCCATTCACTATTTAGGGTTTTTTATGGTAAATAACATTTTACTTCTTCATTAAGATGCTCACATAAACTTTTTTGGAATCATGTCACATGAGTCTATCAGTGGCATAGTTCTATTAGTCTTGCCACTTTTATGATTTAGAGGTAGAAGTGTTTTGTCAAATAGGCCAATTAGAATGTGAAAAATTATGCATTGAGGCCTCTCCTAAAATAATAACATTAAGAGATTTCCCCATTTGGGAACTATACGGACTTTGGAACATAGAAAAATGAAATCCTTTATATTATACCCATCCCCTGATACACGTATTAGATCAGTCATCGACAATTATCTCCCAAAGTACCTTTAGTATGTAGAGACAAGCATGTAATTGGTTATTGTAGTATTTATTTGATCATGGGTTTTGAGATATCAAATAACTAGAAAAAAAAAATCCGTGAAAATAATATCTTATCACCATAAGATGTTTAATATACCCCTTATAGGTAAAATAATATCTTTTTAAATGATTTATATTTTTTCATATATTTTGAGGTTAAAAATTAATACGCTATAATAGTCCAAATATATATTTATATTATTAATAGAAGAACTATTGTTTCACAATATATATATTATTGTCAAGTACATATAGATACATTTACATTTATTAATAACATTACACATAATGAAATTATATATACTATAACATCAAACAATGGTTCATAGTGGTAAACACCAAACAATAGTGACAACACTAAGGAAAATTCCATGGGCCCAAATTCTCCCATAAAGATCACTCATGTCATAGAATTTTTAAAAAGAAATAGAAGAATTATAAATGTGATATACATTATAAAGGGATGTGTATAACCCTTATAAGTGAAGTATTAAATCTTAAAGTGTAATAATGGTGGAGTATATATCAGTTTTAAAGGGTTATATGATCATTAGGATCAGAATATTACAAGACTATTGACTAACCATTACATTGTGATCAATGGAATAGTATTAATACACAATATTATAAGAATTTACTAATTAAAAATGAAATTAAAAATTATTACATATAATAATTTTATTTTATATATGTTATTATAAGTTTATATACTCTTTATGAGTCAATATGTACTACATTATAAAATTCATATTCATTAAAGTGTATAAATAATGTGCTTCCATTTAAAAATAATATCCTGTAGATATTATTTAATTATTGTTTAAAATGATTATTTTTTATAATTCGGGATTCTTTTCCATAAAATAAACATCATATTTCAAATTACGGGATCAAATTTTGGTTGGGGTGAGATTTTTATAATTTTATAAATGCTTTTTTAGTTAATAGTAAAAATATTGTTTTCTGCTCTTGATATATTTTATAAATTTATATTTATGTAATAATGATGAAATAATATATATTATTTATTTTGGGAACTACATATGTTTAATTAATTATTTTATTATTTTATAAATATTAAATTCATTTTTATAAGTCTATAAATAAATTTCAAAACCTAAAAAGAACTTTTGACTCTTAATGATAATTTTTAATAAATGAAGGATTAATTTATGATCAAATTAATTTATATAATAGGAATTAATTTTAATATTTTCAATATTTCAAAAACAATTTTCTTATTTTCATAAACCATGTGTAGATTATGGTAAATTTATTTTCCAAAACCCATAATTATAATGGCTATATTTGAAAAATAATGAAAAATTCTTCTCATTTAACTATAAATACCCACCTCTACACCCCCATTTCTATTAATAAAATTATAATTATCACATTCATATATCACTTAGTCTCTCTTTGATACCTTTTTTATTCCCTTAATCAATTAAGGAATCACCCCTCTATGTTTAGGAAGTGGTGCATAATATAAGGGATTCTTTACATCTTTCCTTATGTTTATTCAAGTAATTCATTTATAGTAAGTTTATTGATATAATACTTATTATATCATCATATAATTATAATAATTACATTTATATACAAATTAAATTCTATTAATGAGATAATACAATTCTCTCTCATTACACCCATTTAATAATCCATTTGCATACCAATAATACTTCTAAAATCATTATTTGATTTTCCATGACATAATTTTATATTGTCAATACCCAACAATATTTTCATTTAGGGGTTTTCATGTAGACATAACTATACATTAATGAAACCCAAATTAATTACTCCCTGGTTAATAATGTTGAAAATTTCTTGTCATTAAACTCTTATGGACTCAATAATTTTACATGAAATCCATTATTTATTCTCTAAGGGTTGATGATGAAATTATTTCTTATAATATATGATATATGTGGAAAATATAAATTAATTCATATAAAGGGTGTTCTTTGATAGTGATCTAATTCATTTGGTAAAGGAATAATCTATAAATATGATATTTTTATGATACCATGGTAGTATTCCATAGTAATGTTTCATGATAACTTATTAAATAACCTTAGAAATATATTTTATGAAACCATAGTGGTATGCTTATGAATGTCACATTTTAATGTTTAAGCATCATTTAATTGTTATGAATCATATACTCGTGATTATTATCTTTTTTATTCATCATATTGTATCTATGACAATCAACTATGAACTATTTCTTTGGTTTATCCCCTCACTAGACTTTATACTCACCCTTTCCTATTGACATATGTTTCTAGTAAATATTATGTAGTAAAGTGACCAATAATGGATTTATAAAAGGTTATTTTAATAGGATTACATAATTTTTATGTTTTCTATGTGATCTATGTACTTCATGTATTATGTATAAATTTTCTAAGACACTAAACCTCAATAGAACCTTGTAATTTATTAATGTAATGAATCATTTGGGTCATCATAGTTGGCATAGAAGATAGGTTTAGTTATTTATAGATATTATAACTTGAGTACCTTAGTGAAATCACTAGTTATATGTCTAAATATATGAACAATATCCCAGAAATTGGATACAGTATAGAGTTTTTCATTTCCTAGAAATGGAAAACCTGTCTCGATACAAAACAATTGGGTACAGTCTTTAGACTACATTCATTCAGGGTTAGTAACCACAACAAAGGTTGTTAGGGTAGTAAATAAATATTCATATGGTTCATGATGAGTATTAATATATAAATAACTTGTTTTCCACTCCTAGTTGATATGTTTTGGTTGATCACATGATATTTATGAACTTCTATGAAGGATATAAAACTAATTTAATTACAATTATTTTATATTATAAAGGATCTAATGGCATGATCCTAAAATAATGATGTTAAAAAAAGCATAAAACTCTATAATATAATTATTATCATAATAATTATAGTATTACTAATTCATTAATTTATGTTTTCTTATTTTTTAGAATTTTAATGAAATACAATGATCCATGTAAATAACAAATGTGATGGAAAGTGAAACAAAGGCCTTCCCAATTTGATATAAATTAGAGTTGAAAACATTTTGAAAATATTAAATAAATTATATAAAGTTATTATTAATAACATAAACCATTTATAGCTTATAACATCACCAAATAATTAACAACTAGATATTGAATCATGCATGTGTCAACTGTCACCTTCTTTAGGTGGACACTTTGATCAGATGATGACAGAAAAATAGATCAAAATAATAATAAAAAAGTTACATAATCAATTTTTCTCAAGATAATGTAAGTTTTTATGCATGAAATTTAGGGGGAGAATATAATGAGTGGTGGAAAATGATAAAAAAATATGAATCCAATTTAAGAAGTTGATATTTTATAGTGGTAAGAGTTCAAAAAAATATTTTTTAATAATAATTTTCCTTGTACCCTCTAACTGAAAATTGAAAGAAAATTAATAGCGTAGAATAAAAGAATAATGAATCAGTGGGAAGTTAAGAAATAAAATTTGAAGTATTTTTTGATAGAAATCATGGTTTTTATCAATTTCAATAGAAGTACTAATTTTTTCCTTGGTGGAATAAAATCACATCCTTATAAAATAATAAAAATATAATGCTTTAAGAGTTATGAGGTCATAGTATAGTGTTATATAAAATTTAAAATACAGTTTATAAATATATACTGTTCTCATGTACTAAATTATAATATGATAAGAATAGAGATATATTTTTGTAAGAACATTGACTGTGAAAGAGATGGGAAGAAAAAAAAATTACCCATGAGTAATAAGTATAGGAATAAAAATTTCTAGAATTGACTTCAAAGAAGTTAAAAGAGTGAAAATTGTGGAAAATCTATCCATATTTCTCAGAACTGCTATAATTTTTCAAGGGATAAACATATTAATGAAAATGGAAAAATAAATATAGTGCAAGAAATCCTATATTTTAATGATTCAAGTGTGGATAGCATATATATTTTTTAAACCAAAGTCCAAATTAGAATATGATAAAGGTAAATTGTCACCAACAGTTGAATAGTACAAGAATGAAAGATCATGATTTTTTTAATTTATTATATATTATGTTGAGGATTTATATGATATGGTGGAAGGTACACTTATTGTAATCATAAATATAGAAAGTGCATTGTTTGATTATATTTCTATACATTACATTAGTTCACTCTATTTTGAAAAAAAAATGAATTAAACCCTAAACATATAGAAGTAGAGTTATCAGTTAAAGCTCTTGGAGGTTCTATTTAATAATCTGGGGTGTATAATACTATCTTATTAACTCCTATGAGTACAATCTCTTCACAAACCTGGTGGTCATTCCAGTGGTGAAATTTTATATGATACTAGGTATGTATTGTCTATCAAAATATAATTTCACATTCAAATATAGTATCAAGGATATTTTATATTTCTTGCTGGAACAACCATGAATAATTTTTAAATAATAGATATATTGGCCTAAGTTTTTTTAGGAAATGCCTCCTATATCCTTATTTATAAAAATTATTGGTTAAGAAGGAGAATAAAGTGAATGTATAAAGATATAAAATGTAACCATTTTTCAACAATACACTGATGTATTTCCAAAATAATTATCTATAAATACCCTATAAATAGAGGTAATATTTTTATTTTAACTCATATATATATCCATACCAATATTGAATACCCCGTATAGAATGTTAAATGTAGAGTTAGAATAATTAAATAAACAACTTAATGATCTTTTGTAGATAGGTTTTATTCAAATAAGTGTGTATCATTAAGGATAACCCATTATCTTTTTGAATAATAAGGATGGATCAATGTGGATTCATTATGATTATAGATAACTTAATGAGGTCATAGTAATGAAAAAAACTCTCTTTTATGGATGACTAATTTATTTGACTAGCTTTTTAGGGCTCGTTTCTTCTCAAATATTTTCCTCCATTATGGGAATTAATTATTTATTGTAAATATGAAGGATATATAAAAGAATTATTTCCAAATGAGATATATAAAATTTGAGTTTTTTTGTTATGACATTGAGAATAATGAATTCTCCTACTATATTTATGGATTTAATGAATATAATAAGTATGGATTAACATGATAAATTTTTATAGTCTGTACTGATGAAATTTTGATATATTCCAAAATACATTTATATAATAATGATCTTAAAAAGTTTATATTAAAATGTAATAGGAAAGATATGATTTTTGGTAAATTCAATAAATGTGAGTTCTGGTTAAAATAATTATAACTATTGGGGCACCTTGTAACAAGTGAATGAATATTTATTTCTCCATTTAAAAGAATTGCCATAGAGGAGTGGCCTCAAACTAAAATAGTGACTTATATTTGTAGTTTCCTTATTCTAGAATAATATTATAAAAGGTTAGTAATTTTTTTACAACTTTCTAATCCACTAACCCAGTTAACTCAAAAGGTATTTAAGTTCATCTAGAAAAATGAGTTCAAAAAAATTAAGAACTGAAGAATAGGTTGGTTAGTGAACTTATGCCAACTATAACCTTTTATGGATAAGGTTATGTCATGTATAACATTTTCTTCAATAAAGTAAATGAATTTGTAATCATAAAACTAAAAAAGTGATTATCTATATATCTCGATAGTCAAAATTCCTAGAGAATAATTAAATTAAGTGAAATTATTTTTTAACATCATTTTTCTAAAAACACCTTAGCAGAAATAAGTGTAAAATCACAAAATTAGATGGGTTTTTCAAGTATGTCTTAATATAATGGATGTGAAAACCCCTTTATAACAAAATTTATTTAAAATAATCCATATAAAAAATACATTATTAGGTTAATTATATAAAATTGATGTGAAACTCCACTTTTAAAAATAATTATATTGGTAATAAAATACTCAAAGTGAAAAATATTTTTTAAAAAAATTAAAATTAAAATATAGTCACCCAACAGTACAACGAAAACCCAAAAAAATAGTAGCACCATAACCAGAAAACAAAATTAAAATTAAAATTATTTTAAATTTTCAATTTTTATTAAAAATAAACTAAAACCCAATCAAACCAATGAAATATTCTACCAATTATCATTATAATTGATTTATCTCTTATTTAGTATAATGTTGAGGGTCATCAAAAATATACAAATTAAAAAAAAATCTTTTATCATTTATTCTCAAAATAATTAAAAGGAAAGTTAAATTAAATTTTATAGTAAAATATAACCTTTCATAATTTTATATCTTTTCAAGTTACAATTATTTCAAACATTAATTTTCGAACATAATATCTACATTACTTTACTCTATGAATATGAAAATTTTATTTCAAAACAAATTCAATTATCGAAATTATTTTAAGTAATTACTACAAAAATTTAGTAATTATATGTGTGAATTCAACATTTCATTTACATATTTAATCTTTTCACTCTTATTTCCTATTGCCTCACCAAATTAATTCCATTCCCTATTTCAAAATGATATGTGTGAAATAAAATAAAAAGACATTATAATATAAAATTATTAAAATAATCTAACTTATGTGTTCCATTTTTTTCATAAATATTCGCACATGTCACTGTGTATATAATATAAATTTTATGTTATCTTCCCTATTGGACTAAAAACAAAGAATATACGATTAATAATAATATAAAAATATAATTTTAGGGGATATTATGTTAAGAGAAGTAACACTTTAAGAAATATATGTTCCAAACCCTTAAGGATTAGGAAGCATCTGACACTTAATTCATCATTTCTAAGTCATTCAACAATATATATTGTTCTTTATTTAGTTTTCATTGTTACCGCTATTAGTGAAAACAAATTTGGGTCCAAAAATCCCTATGCTTATTCCACATTAGATCGAATATAAATATTATTAATATATATAATAAAAAACAAAATTATTAAGTTTAAATAAATTAAAATAGCTAAAATATATATGATAATAGGCTTACATAGAAAAATATTGCACCATTTTGATGAAAAAAAAATATCAAGTTAAAACCTCCTTGATTTATACTTTTAAAATCATCACATTCAGTTCACATATATAAATTTTAGGAACTATTAGATTCTCATAAACATCCAAAAATAATTATAAAAATGTTAATAATATATGAAGTCTAGAAGAATTAGTATTTGATGTTATAGTAGTCTGTACATATTGTTTTCTATAAAGTATTTATTTACCTTTAAAGTATTATTGTATAAAAATAATAAAATATATAAATTTAAAAATATATAAAATAAACTTTATACCAATAAGAAATAAAGGATTTGATCTGTACATACCTCACCATAAATTTTTTAGAAAATTATAGATGTCCTAACTAAAAAATTGTTGTTAATTTTTCCAACTATAGTGATCTCATCTGTAGGAAATGGTACCCTTTTTTATTTATCTATATTATAATGAACAATAAACCGAAAATACTCCATGACATTTTTATGATGATGAATGGTGTCCCCAATATAATATATAATCCCATATGAAATAATATGATGTTGGGGAACCTTAACATATTACTCAAAAATATGAGAATCTCTTGAGGAGGAGGTCTAGGGGTTGGATAAGTCAGAGGAGGTGGCAGAGTAGGATATTATAGAGGAAGTTAAAGAGTGGTATTTGTAGTCACGAATTGCGGAATATGTTCTAAAGCCTAAAAATATTTTTAAATGTCTACAAAAATCGAATGTAATAATTATATAATCATGTCCTCTATAATCTATTTCATATCCCAAACTTTATATTATAAAGCTTGTATTTTCATTTTTTGGAAATTTTCCTTTGAATAAACTATAAGACAAACAAATTCTTTTTTAATTCACACGCCTATCATGTATCCTCACACATGACTTCGGTGTTTGGGTTGTCCCAATCTTGTAGCTAAAATATACTTCACACACTATGGTATGAACGTCCCCAGTGTTCTTTGCTCCTCATGGGTATCATGTATATAATATTTTAAAAAATAATTTGGTAATATATATATATATATTTGAATTAACTTAAATAAAAAATAAATTAAATAAATTCATACAATCCTCTAGGGTAGAACCCTCAACGATTCCATAAGATATTATCCCTTTTTTCTCATTTGGGCCCTCTTCCATTTTTCATGTTTAGTTGGGATGAAAGGAAGGTCAAACTTTATAGATATTGCATATTTAGCTCTAATTTGTTCAAATTTTATTATCTATCATCTTAATTTCAATAATATATACCATTCATGAGATAAAATATGAGGGTTTAAATTTTTGGATTGTATATTATGAATAGATCTATTCATTTATTATAAATTAAGTATAAACAAATCCTTAAAATTATAATTAATATAAAAAATACCTAAAATATAACATTTCACTTACAGAAAGTATAATTTTCTACTTTCAAAAAACTACTTCCATATATCTTAATATAGAAAAGGATATAATTCATAAGGATTTTTATTATTTATTTCTCAAAAAATGAAATATGGTGTGATGATTGATTTAAAATACCTCAAATTCATAGTATCCAATGCTAAAAACATCTCTCTTACTTATCTAGTGTTATATATATCCTATATAATCTTATTATAATGGGAAACCCTATATTAGTAAAAAACCATGATAAGTAAAATTATAATAAATGTTCTTACAAAAATTATCTTCCACAATTGAGATATTTTATCATTGTTGAAACTTCTTCAATTAGATATCAAAATAATAAATATTTTTGATATTTTACTACAATAAAATCCTTAAATTGTTTTGAATTTGTACCACTTCCATTATCATTACACTCAACTAATATCATCTAGTACTAGCTATGGGAAACTGATAATATTGGTGAACATGTGCTTCCACATTTACCAATCCCCAAATTCTTCTCTACCAATGTATAAGTAGATGGATCATGTATATAAGTATGAGGAGGATCCTCAGTAGAAGTATATGTATGTTTCTCTCTAGAAGTTCAAGTTTAATTAGATGTTTGACATGAAATTATTCTATTAATCAAAGTAATATATCTATGTAACAAGTAGTTATTACACAAATATTCAAATCCAACTATTGAAAATAAAATTAATTGAAAAAAATAATCTAAAAAACAAAACTAAAATAATAAAAAAAATTCATATTTGTTAAATTAGTTAACTAAAATGTGAAAAACATTAATAAGATATGAAATGACATAAACGAATGAAAACAAATCCACCAGTTAAAAAAATGAATAATATTTTAAAATTATACAAATAAAACAATTCTATATTAAACAAACCACTCTTTATCATAGTTGTTAGAGTATTTCCAATATAATACACCATTTTTTGTATAATTAATCTAAAATGGTGCACTAATTGTAATAATTATCCAACGTAATACACTGTTTTTTACACTAAAAAGAATATAATATTTTTTTCATTTATTTATTTAACATATTAAATTAAAATCATTTTTTTCCATAAAATAATAAAAAACATTTTTTATTTAATAATATTAAGTAATTAAATTAAATTAAATTAATTAACAATTTTTACCCTTACATAATATTATTTTTCCCACACATAATTTTGTTTACCATTACATTACATTATTTACACATACCTAAATTTATTTTACCTTTACTAAACATTTTTATTACTTAATTAACATTAGTTTACCATTACATAACTTGTACATGTTTTTATTACCCTTAAAAAACTTTAGTTTACCCTAACATAATATTCTTCTACCCTTAAAAAACATCTATTTACCCTTACATAACTTTCGCTTACCCTTAATAAATTTTTTTACCCTTACATACCTTTAGTTTACACTTAACTTGTAAAAGTTTGTATTTTCCCTTACATAAATTATTTTACCCACACTTAAACTCTTTTTACACATATATAACATTATTTTACAATTACATAACTCTTTTTACCCTTAATTAACTTTTATTTACACTTACATAACTTTAGTTCACCCTTTTGTAACTTTGGTATACCCTTACCTAACTTTTGTTTACCTAGATATAACTTTATTTCCATTACTTAACATTTTTACCCTTATATAACTTCAATTTACCATTACATAACATTGGTTCAACCTTACATAACTCTTTTTTACACTTACGTAACATTTTTTACTCTCAAATATCAGTATCTTACCCTTACATAAATTTTTGTTACCATTACTTCACTTTAGTTTACCCTTTCTTATATTTTACATGATTCTATTTACCATTATAGAACTTTATTTTAACATTAATTAACTTTTTTAAACATAAATAACTTTTTTTCTCTTATATAACTTTTTTTACCCTTACATAACTTCTAGTTACCCTTATATAAATTTAATTTACCCTTACTCAAATTATTTTTACCCTTACAGAACATTATTATACTCTTATATAACTTTGTTTTTCCCTTACATAACTATTTTACCCTTATATAACATTAGTATACTGATACATGACATCGTGTTAAACTTACTTAAGTTAAATTTACCCTTATTTAACTATTGTTTACCCTTATATAACTTTTTTTCCTTAACTTATTTTTATCTTTACATTACTTTATTTTACTCTTACTTAACTTTATTTACCTTTGAATTACATTATTTTACACCTAATTAACCTATAAAATTTTCTATTTACCCTTACATATCTTTTCCTTACCCGTATGTACTTCTTTTTACACTTACATAACATTATTTTACCCATATTTAACCTATATAAGTTTCTATTAACCCTTAAATAATTATATTTACCCTTATATAATTTTCTTATCCTTAAGTAAATTTAGTTTTCCCTTACATAATTTATTTACACTTACTTACCATTTTTTACCCTTATATAACTTTACTTTAACATTATATAACTTCTATATACCCTTACATAACTTTAGTGTACCGTTAAATAACTTTGTTTTCCCTTACATAAATTATTTTTACCCTTACTTGACTTCTATTAACCCTTACATAACCTTTTTTACACTTACATAACTTCTTTATACCCTTACACAACTTCATTTTACCCTTATGTGACATCTTTTTATTGTTACATAACTTTAGTTTACCTATACATTACTTTTTTACCGTTACTTAACTAATATAAAAAACAATATCCATATTAATTATAGTATGTGTTTTATGTAAACAAATAAAACTGCTATATCTATCATTTTATTAATTTTAAAAAATTAAATAATAAATAAATATATTTTACCTATAATATTAAAAAATTACTAAAATAATGTTTTCTCATATTCTTTCCTCTTGAAAATTATTTAGGCAACAAACCATTTCTATGATGTGGTCATCGATATTTCTTATTAATATTTTTATGGAAGTAGGGATCTCACAAAAATCAACATTTCAAAAAAATCATCATCAACATATAGTTTTATTTCATTGTAAAATGATAGATCACTGCATATTTGATGGTTCAAAAAAATATAAAAAAATTCACATATGTTTCCATCATGAAAAGATTATCTTTTTATTTTAATATATTAATATTATCTATTGTCATACCAAATTCATCATGTATAATATTATTATTACCAACAACCCATTTATATTTAAATAATAAAATAGAAAATTTAACATAATCGACCTCTCATGTTTCTTTAATGACCCTATGATATAAAATCGTAGTAGTGATTGGGTTTTTATCATTGGTACTTGGGTAAAGAAATTTTTATGTGAAAACCAGTACACTATTATTATGAACTGCACTTCTATTATCTTGATCTTTAATATAAAATTTATATCCATTAATTTGATAACCAAACCATGTTATCAAATTTTAACTTGGGCTACATCCTAACCATATCAATCTTTCTAATTCGTATTACCTACCATGAAATGTCACATTAAACTATAGAAAAAATTTGTGTTATTTTCATTCAAAATCTAAACATCTTTCTTCTTTGGATTACATTGTTTTAACACATTAATGTTAAATATCATATATGGATGCGAATCATCTATTTTATTCAATATGTATAAATATTACTATAATATATATTCACCTATCATCATTTTTTCTTTCAATGCGTGGATCCCCTTTCCCCTATAATTGACTCATTAATGGTGATTTAGAGGAAAATTGATGTTCTATACTATAGAAAATTATATTATACAAAAACTATTCAAACTCCATATAAATATACTTTAAAATAATAGAGGATTTAGTTCAATATGTATTATTAACATATCCATTCAATATCATCACATTCCTTTCAAAAAGATACATCCAACATAGATATACAAGCCTGTATAGAATTATTTCTCACACTAAATGTAACATTAAATATACCATGATATCAAATAACATAGAGGAAAATAAATTTTTTATTGAAATTTTATATAAAATACTCCATTCTCAAATTCTTCCAATGAATTTAGATTAATTACTTTTTTAATACTTGAATTGAGTGAAGTAACACATCTTCATGAGATTCATTCAAACATGGATGAGAAATATTCCACATAATTAAACTAGTTTTAGTTTTTTTACCATGATGTGACAATCATTAGATTCCATGTCTTCCAATATTAAATATTTTTGTGAAATAAAATTTTTTACATTTTAAGAAATCCCTGTAATAATTTGATACCATGGTGAAACAAATAAAAAATAATTTTCCCCCCATGGATAATATAAAAAACATCTGGAGGCATGTATGTTCATATCCTTTTGGGAGTGGTAGAAAACAAAAAATTTATTCTAATTTATAGTTAGTACAATAATTATTCAACTCATATTTATTATCTCATTTCATATATTATGATGTTCTAATAAAAATATCATAGATATCCATCTCTATATGCATGACATCAATTTTGTGTTTAACGTCATGATATCTCGAATATGGAAGCCCAAAAAATATTGATCATTTATTAAAAATATTTCTATCATTACCATATTTTTGTGTCTTTATGAATGTGACATTAATGTTTTTCACCCTCTCAAAATATTTATCAATGGAAAAAGGTTTTTGAGAAACATAAAAATCATGTGAACTTTTAAATTAATTTTTAAATCTTTATTAATAATGATCCATATTAAAAATATGATTAACCATGTATACTATTTTCCTCTCATGTTGTATTTGATAATATAAAGCCTATTGTTTACAAATAGGACACGATTTATAGACCTTAACACTATATCTAGAAAAAATTATATATGTTGGGAAGTCATTTTTAGTGAATATAATAATTTCATAAAGGTAAAAATGATTCATTTTATAAGAATCATACACTATAAAACCTTACACCTACAAAAGTCTCAAATAATCAATTAATGTTGATAAGAAAAAATCAATATATTTTTTAAGATATTGTGGTCTAGAATTCATTAAACTCAACATGATATATTTAGAATATATAAAAAATAGGAGATAAGTTGTAAATTATAAATAAAATAGTCCATGAACTATATTTTCTACAAAGTCTTTGATATAGATTCATTCCATCTATTCATAGTCGAAGTATGATATTTCTAACTTCTTTTTGAAATATATGAAATTATAGATCAATTTTTATTGTTGTATAAAATCAACTAGATGATGTAATTTTCAATAAGATAAATTCGTATCTATTTGTTATCTTAACCACTTTGTGTTTTTTTAAATTGAAAAATAAATGTTTCAATGAGGAATTATATGAAGATACCATATTTACTTGGAAATAGTTTCTATAACTTCTAAATCATCCTATGGTTTTTTATTAAACTTATATCATGATTTCCCATACATAAGAAACTATGAAAAACCATCATATTCCTTCCAATATAGATCATAGTCATTAGAGTTTCCATGTATCTTGTATTTCCCTAACCCTGTTATGTTAGAATAATAGAAGATATATAAGAGGGGTGTTAATTGTGTCTCTTCATTAATCTTCAACGATTCTAGATTTTAACTATCATTGTGATTTATGCAGATATGAAGCACGCTTTTTATATGTTATTTGAGAAGTAGAAAAATAGTAAAGAAGAACACAAAAAATTTTACAGTGGTATGGGGCATAAAGATCATTTAGTCCACTCCATCAATGCTATCTATGTGAGTTTTTTGATTTTCACTAGACAGTGTCCTCTTATCATAGGACATTCAAAACTTATCATAAGAAGTTGAAACCTTTTACAATAAGGATAAACAGATCCTTCTAGTTCTTTTATAGAGAACTTATTTCCCCAAATATTTGTAGGATAAGTTGATACTCTTCCATGACTGAGTTTGATAAAATTAAACTCTAATAAATAAAATGACTTTGATTTGATTGAATTAACAGTTTTTTATCATAGTTATAGTAGCAGGTGAAAGAATATGGATCTTATTCTTAAATGATAAAAGCCTTAAAGTAAATACATCTTTGAAGAGATCCTGGCTGAAAATTATCTTCAACAATAATGGCAACAAACAAACAACAGCAAAAACTACAACAAAATGAATTATAAATATGTATATCTTAAAATATTAGCCTCTTCATAAAGTAGTAGAGTTACTCGGTCATTGAAAAAATTCCATATTTAAAATATATTCAAAAATATATAATCATATATGGTGTGTATTTATATTGAGAAAATACTATGGCCATATATATATATATATAACACCTAGATTTATTTCGGTTGAGTAGATTAAAAAATGACACCAAAAATATTACAATCATTATAATTAAAATTACTCAATCTAGTCATATCTTCCCTTATAATATAAATTATTTCATCCATTCAATACAAGCCTTTGAATTGGTCATAAAATAGCTTTAAAACAATATTTACTTTCACCGAGATTATTGTGGAAATCATGGATAATATCAGAGATTTAAAACACCATTATTGAATATTCAAATGTATAGTTCCTTCATGTAATGAAAAAACACTAAACGTAGGGTTCACAACATATATTTTATGAAAAAGTGTTGTTGAAGTAGCATATATCTTTTTTCTCAAACGTATGGTTCCTTACTTATGTAGGGTTCTTTATCCATACATTTTGTTTTCTCAAACATATGGTTACATCAAAGTATAGGGTTGATTAACCATACTTTCCCAATAACATTGGGTATAAAATTTATATATATTGTTTCAAAAGTAAGGTTCATTCATTACACTAGACATCATTTATATAGGGTATCAATAGTGTTCTAGAATATGTTAAAACACATTTTGAATACATTAAAAAAAATTTCCCACAGATTAAAGTCATGAATATAATTATAGAATAAATATTTAAATAAATATTAACTTTCTAAAATTCACTTAAAGTAATTTAATTAGTAAAAAACAATGGTATTTTTGAGAATCAAAATCATTAAGATTTATAAATTATTATTGTTACAATACCGGACCAACAATCTCCCACTTTTTTATAATCAAAATACCCATAACATATCTTATAGAAAATATATTAATTGTAAACACAAATGATATAATATTTTAAAAATATACAGAGATAAAATTACATTTTAAAATTTATGTTTCACAATATTATTTTGATGAAACTTGTAGTTAAGTTAAGAATGTTGTGTTTACCCAATTTTATAACACCTTTTTTGAGATCAAAAATAAAGTAGATTAAAATGGGTTAAAACATAGTCGATATAGCACAGTACTATAAATGAATGATAAATTATTCATAAGAAAAAATAAAGTGATATGTATTCTGGAATAGAGAAGAACATAATTAATGATAAAAATATTAATAATAAATAAAATAATTTTTATTGAATGATGTCTATGAATACAAGAGTGACTTTGGATAAGGAATAAATTAAAAAGATGGGTTGTTTGAACGGGAAAGGGTTGATTTAGAGGATTTGTTGTCTTCTAGTGAAACATGAATAGTATAAACAACATATTTCAAATCTTCTATATGTTCACATAAAATTTTGGTTAGATTTTCAACTAACTAATTCAAAAAAATATTCGAATCTTGACTAATTTTCTTGATTTACACCATATTTACTTTAAAAAAATCATGAAGAGTCCACTAACTGAAACAATAGAGAGATCATTGTTCCAAACTGATTGAGAATAGCCCTTATTCCTAGATCTCCTGAGGTTACTTTCTCAATAATATCCTGTTGGTTTTCTAGAAGAATATTGAAAGGTGTACTGTCACATTATAGAGTATGAAGCCTATCATTCATGGAAGACATCACCAAATTAATTTGTTAAAACCTTCTGATTAATTTTTGAGAAGTTGTTGGTTCATAATTCGAAGCTTTGGATTGATTGACACATACTTTTATAGATTCAAAATGACATCCAAAATACCATATTAAATTACTGAAATTGGTCTTCAATAAAGATTTTGATTTCTATTTTCCACAATGATATAACTTTTCTCATTGAAAATCATCAAAATATCTTCTATAAACTAAATTTTCTATGTTATTATGAAGTTGAGTCAAAACAAATTTAAATTACTCTATGGTAACAGTTGAATTTATTAGATCTTCCAATGTTTGTTTGGCATCCTCTGACTCACCTTGTAGACTTGAATTTTTTTCTCTCTGACTTTTAATTTGAATAAAAAATCATTGAATTTTATTGTTCAAATAATCATAATATTATTCTTCATGAAATTGAGATGTTTGTAATCTGTTAACCATGGATAACGATATTTACTTACTATTCTCAGTATAGGTAGAAAATTCAACATTAAGAACCTTTATGATCTCAGCATGTTCAAGGGACTCCTTGTCTAGGGAATCATCTATAGTCAAAATTGATGGATTTTGGACTAACCCTATAGTTTAATCCACATTCCTGTTGATCTTGATCATTTCTTTAAGAATTTTCATAGAATTATTCTTTTTCAAAGGTTTAATGATTCTAATTTTCATGTTGACTTAGAGACTCTTTCTCTTATTTTTTGACTGGTTGATTTTCTGGTTGGGGAAAATTCACCAGCTAGAGAAACCTCTAATTTAGGTCATTAAATTATAGTTTCATGAATTGTAAGTTCATCTCTATTTCTAAGACAAATGAAAAAGGCATCATCTATTGGTTCTTATAAACATTGTTCATGAAATTGGGGAAATATCTTATAGCTTCTAGGTCAGAGACATTTTATCTTATTTGGTGTCTCTTTTATTGAACATCATCATTAATTTAAGATTATTAAACCTCTTCTCCTTTAACTTGGATTGCCACAGCTGATCCCAAAAAATATTTACTCCCTCAAAGTAGTAGGACCTCGTACTTGTTGGCCTTCTACACAAACAGGTAACAGTTTTCCTTGCACTATACTTTATAAGTAACATATATTCCTGAGAGTTTTAGTATTAAGGATGTTGTCCTGATGGAATTTTGATTTTATCATTACATCTCTAATCAGGACCTGTTTATGTAGCATCATTAAAATTATCCTTACATATGGATAAAAAAGGCATATTTTACTCCTCTTTGAAAAATTGATTCATGTACCTCAATATATACCTTGGGAAATTAAACATGATATCAAACATAATAAAATACATTATATACATGTGAGTATAAATAATATTTTCATGTTTATTAGTTCTTGGAATTATATATAATTGAACAAACTAAACCAATACCTTATATTCAAGGTCAATATCTTTTACGAACGTTTTTATTATCCGGTTAATCCAAATAGAAATGACATAATATCCTATGATTTATGTTCTTGGATCCCTATTAACTAAAGATACAAAAAATCCCTTCATGTAAAAATTAAAAACTTTGGCTAATTCCACCGAAGAGATTGAAAAATATATATGATAAATATTAGATAAGACGACATCTTATTTGTCATTGAAGCTATAATGAGAATTTTTAAAGAACTATTTTACTTATATATCAAAATTAAACATAGTTTTTCCTTCAATAAAAATAGTTTCTATACCTTTAAAATCTAGAACATTATTTAGAAGAAGATTATTTTGAATGATCCAAACAATGTATATTACATTTCCTTGAATAAACGTTTTTCAGTTAACATATTTCTTAATTATACTTTGTTATCCTTCTTCTTTGAAAAACATTTCTAAGAGTCTTAGAGTTGAAGGATTAATATTCTTGTATTTTTAAGAAATATGAGAGCCTTGTAATGTGAAAGGGTTTTAAATCTTAGGTTAAGAATAAAATAAAGAGAGGAAGGGTTTTCTGAGGGTTTTGGGTGGAGTAGTCTCGTTTCTCAAGAATATTATATAGTGTAATCATTAATTATTTGTATTTAAAATATTCCATTTTTAAAAAATCCAAATAAAATATTGTTTTTATTTAAACAACAATTAAATGAGTAATTGAATAAAATGGTTAACATTGAAATTAATAAAATTAGTTAATTAACATTGATTTAAAAATAAATATTAAAAATCACCAATAATAAAATAAAAACTAATATTGGGAGGTGGTTTAGTAAAGTTATCTTCAAGTTTATTTTTGGTATTTAAAAATTCTTAAGATATATCCTTCTTAAGAACATGATATCTTGAAAATGATCCCCTATATTAAAATTCTTGGTTCTAAAATGACTTATAAGATTTTTTTTAAAATATTAATTTCACTTGTATTATCATATAAAATAGTTATATTATTAAAATTTAATATAGAATCCAATAAGGTGTGTTTCATCCACAACACTTGTGCACAACAATTTCTAGTAGATATATATTTTGCATCAACTATTAATATAGAAACTAAATGTTGTTTCTTACTCAAATGTGAAACTAATGATATAACTAAAAAGTGGTAGGTTCATAATGTTATTCTTGTATATAATATAAATCCTCCAAAATAAATATTTGAATTTAAATTTAAATTAAAATAAACGTTTTTTGGGTAAATTAGATATTGAAAAACAGTTCATTTCAAATTTTTAAAAATCATTGTACATTAGTAAGATGAGATTATTTTTGGTTTGATTGAAATCAAAAACATAAAGATACAAAAACCATTAGGAATGGTCTGATAGTAGTAAGATATAAGAAACTAACAATAATATATCTATATAACATGTTTTAAACTAGTTTTCTAGGTTCTTATAAATCATTTTTTACATTTGTACACATGGGAGTTTTATAGGACTTATTGTTTTCTTGTAAAAACTTTTTCAGAAAATCAATAATGTATTTAATTTGATTTTAAACATTTCTATAATCCTTATGGTAAATTTAAAATCTTAAAAAATCAATTCTCCCATCATACTCATTTCAAATTCATTTTCCATTAGACATAAAAAAACATTAAAAATAATTTTATTTGTTGATTCAAAAATAAAATCATCAAGATAAATTTGTATAAATAAAATATTAGAGTAAAAATATTTCTTTAAAACAGTAGGAACTTTCAATCCCATAGAGAATCCATTTTCTAATATAAATTAGTATAACCATTTATACCAAACTCTAGGTTTTTGTTTAAGTCCATAAAGATATTTAGTAAGTAAAAAATAGAATTTGGTATACGACAGTTTTTAGAATGGGGTGGTTGTTCAATATAATCTTCCTCCATTATATATCCATTTAAAAAGATATATTTCACATCCATTTGATATATTTTAATAAATTATATGAGATGAAAATTATAAAAGGATTATAATTCCCTATAATATAGAAATAGTTGAAAATGTTTCACCATAGACTATCCCTTAATCCTGATTATATCCTTTTGCTACTAATTTATCTTTTTCTGGTAATAATCCCTTGTTCGTATTGTTTATTTCTAAAAACCCATTTAGTTCCTATTATTGGATAATTTGTTAGTATTTCTACTAACTCTCAAACATTATTTATAATAAATTGGTTAAGTTATTCTATAATGGATAATAACCAAATCTCACAGTTTAAGGAATCTTCTATTGTCATTGGTTCTACTTGAGATATGAACGTAGAAAATTTTGCTAAGTTTTTTACATTCAATCTAGTTATTACTCATATATCTATATTTCTTATAATAGTTTCTAATGGATTATCCTTTAAGGTTATATACTGTCTAGGTTAGACACTTTTTGTTTATTCTATCTCATTTTATTCAATATTATAGTGAGCTTCATTTATTTTATATTCAAAATCAATTTCTGGACATTCATGACTTATATTCTCAAAATAGTCAAAAATTCAATCTGTTTGGTTTTTCTTTTTACCAAAGGGGTCACTTTCATCAACCATCACATGAAATGATTCTTCAATAATTATTGAATTTTTATTATTCACTCTATATGATTTATAAGTATTATAATATCCTTGAAATATTTCTTTATAGCCTTTGAATCAAATATACCAATGATATCTCTATTATTCAAGATTTAAATTGTATATCTAAATAATTTAAAGTAATTTACATTAGGTTTTCTATTATTCCAAGGTTCATAGGGTGTATTTTTAATAATAGGTCTTATTAAAAATCTATTCATGATATATCAAGATATGTTTACATATTCTTCCCATAAATAGGTAGGATGAATGTATTCATTTAGCATAATCATTTCCATTTCATTAATAAATCTACTCTTCTTTCAATAATTCCATTATGTTGAGGTGTTCTTGGTGTATAAAAGTTGTGTTTAATACCCATATTTGAGAAAAAATAATTAAATTCATGATTTTCAAATTCTCAACAATGATCACTTCTTGATGAAATTATTTTAATTTTTCTATAAAAATTACAAAATATTTCAAAACATTGAATACTTCACTTTGGGTTTTAGAAAACAACCTAAGTAAATTTTGAAAAATAATCAACTAAAACATAAACATATAGTTTTACAGCCAAACACTACTACAAAAATGGGCAAAGGAAGTGCCACCTTATATCAGCGCTAAGAAAAAACCGCTGATAAAGAAACCATGTATCAGCGCTAAAATTTTAGCACTGATAAAGGGATTCTTTATCAGTGCTAGAAAAGTGCTCATAAAGTTACCATGTATCAGGGATAAAATTTTAGTGGTGATAAAGAGTCCATTTATTAGCGCTAGAAAATTGCTGGTAAAGAAGGCCTGTATCAGCGCTAAATTGTTAGTGCTCATACAGGAAGGACTTATCAGTACTAAAATTTTAGCACTGATAAAACCATAGTCACATATTTTATAAAATCGGTCTCACAGTTTCCCTGTTTTATCGTGACCTAAAGCTCTCGCGGTACTGAAACCATGCGACTCCCCTATGCTTCCCCTCGAGCTTCACGTTTCTAGACCTCTATTGCCCCTGATCATCGTGTTGTTGGACCTTCGCTGCTATCCCTTCTCCTAATCCTCCCCCTCAAACCCCTTTGGCGGATCCTCCACCCCACAAACCCTACTTATTTTCTTGTTTCACTCGACCCTACTCCCCGTAAACCCTACACCCCCATTTCTCTTTGGTTGGTGGATCCTCCCGTGCACCTCCTCATCTAGAAGTTTCCAAGTGTGTCGTAAGTGATTCAAAGATTTTACATTATTAGATGATTTTGATATGCTTTCTTGGTTTCATAGGTTATTCCCATGCTATAACTTCTTATATTAGGATGGTTTAACTATAAATTTAGTGTTTTTGTTTTGGAACCCCATGATACCTCATATACTACCTCTATTAAAATGATATCATTGGTTATCCTTGTTTATGAAACTATCATATGATAAAACTATAATTTTGTTTTCTTCCTCATTGATTCATTATGGATTTTATTTTTTGAGACAGTGGGTTATCTCTGGTCTTAGTGATAGTGACTTATTATGTTACATATGGATTTTTGGAAATGTTCTTTCATAATAATCTTTCCCTATAAATGACATTTTTTCACATATTTTTTTTAGGTTTTGCTCTTCATTTGGATGAGGTTAATCATGCTCACATATTGGATTAAGATTTTTCATTAGACTATTAATATTTTAGTGGAATTATAATATATTGGGTAACCACTATTTTTTGTTTTTTTGTGTTAGTAATTTATTATTTTGTGTGTTTCATCATTTTTATTCGGAGGAGTGTCTTTTAGTTAGGAATCTATTTTATAATTTTTCCCCTACAAACACATAGGGTCAAAATGTAGTGATATTTTTTTAGAATCTATCTACATTTTATTTTGTTTTAGAATTTTTTTTCAAGGTGTTCATTTATTGATGAGGTTGTTATATATGAGAATCAATATTTCGACATCATTGAATTAACCTTTATGTTTGGTATCCCTCATGATTATTAGAACTATTAGAAATGGGAATATGTGTAATTTCACATTTCTATATTCAAAATAAAATATCTATTAGTGAGAGGAAATTTTGATAGTTATTCATCTTTTCTTGACTATTTTCTTGTTATTAGTGTTGTATTTTTGAATATTTTTGGAGTTGTACACCTCTCTTACCATGCCTTGCAAGATCATGCTTCAGGTGTTGGATGCCTTCTGCTGGACCCAAGAGATCAACTACCATATTTTCCCTAGGTTTTTCTCCCACTATCTTCTCTAAGGGAATTATCTTCAGGTTTGTAGCAGGTGACACCAAGGGGACCGACGCCACCCCCCCCCCCAAGATCTTGATCAATAGGGATAGGTTGTCTCCCCCTCTCGGATGTATCTCAGATTGATTCCCAAAAGTCAATATGTGTTCCAGTGATGGTTTACCCCTCAGACCCCACCCAATCCTTTGGTATGTCTTCCCCCTCCTCTTTCGTTGATTCCATGTAAATCTACCAATCCCATTTCCTCTCCAATCCAAATTATTTTCCATCCTTCTGGTTTTGCACAATTGTTCCCCCCTTCTTTCCTTCATGTTATCTAAGTGACTTTGTCTGGCAGTGAACTTGTATGGCATGATTCCCAGACCACCAAGCTTTCTAGCTTTTCCACCCCTACCTCCATCTCTTTCCTTATCCCTCGTTGAGGTTACAGACTGCTTCTCTGAAGTGGCCAAGCTCCTTCCTAGCAGTGTTTTTTCTATCTCCCTTGGCTCTGATCCAATCATCTAGCTCCAAATACTTTTGGATCCAAAGAGAACTCCCTCACCATCCCCCAAGTTTCATTACACATCTTTCCCCTGCCCCTTTGGATCCTCATATTCCACTCATATGAAGCTTACCAACCAGAAGTGATTATGAACATGTTCAAAATCAAGGGACCTCATTGAGAGATCATCATCCCACTTCTATATGGCTACTAGCTCTAGATCCAATGCCAAATCCCTATCCTACCCATCATTATTATCATTATATGTAATTCTCATAGTCTTAGTGCCTGTGTTAAATCGTACTTCCTCACCATAGAAATCAAAAATCATAATGTCATTGTTGTTGTTGTCAAATAACACAAAAAACCCCATAATAATCATAGAATTCTCCTGCAAGATTATGTTGTATGGATTTCTACACTCTGACCCCTAAAACAGACACAAATTGGTATTTTTTCACAATAAATATGTTGTCGAGACTGTTCAAGATTGAAATCAATTCATCACTACCAGGGTGTCCAATGGTGACACCTCCTTCTTTATGACTTTTGTTTTTGGAAGCTATGACCCTCTTCAAAGGGATCTATATGGAGTGAACAAAATACCTCCGATCATGGCCACCATACATAGTTTGTTGGGGGAGAATTTAATGTCATTTCCAACCCAAATTAAAGGAAAGGTAGAATCCCATTCCAATGTAAGGCCATCATGGAGTTTGTTCAGTTCATGGCTGGGAAGGGCCTCATTGATCTTAGCTTCTCAGGTGACAGTTTCACCTGGTGTAACAACTATAGGGGCCATCACCGCTTGTGGAGTCTATTGGATAGGTGTCTTTCAAACATTAAATCCACTAACCAATACTGAAATACCATTTTTTTTCATCTTTCTTGAGGTATTTCAAACTACTCCCCCTTCTTAGTTTCCATTTTTTCTTGTCATGATCATTAGGAACGGTTTCACTTCCACCAGTAGTGGGTTGACATCCTAGGGTACCAGGACATAATTTTTGAAATAAGTAATGAACCCTTGTAGGAGTATTAGGCCACCTTAAACTTTAGTGACCTGACCTCGAACCCCGATAGGTGCGTGTTCGCCCCTTCCCCCTCAGGAACCTTCACCATCTGGGACTACTGTCATATATGGGATCCTTCATAGTATTCTGATCGATGGAATGATATCTTGGGTTTATTGGATTATTAACACCATTTTGAGATTTATGTGTTACTATAAACTTATTATATTTTCATATTTTTTCGTACACACCACCACCTGAGTCGAGTAACCTGATTGAAATCTATATGGGTACTTCAGTTCTGATGTGGATATGGTTTTTTATTTGTCTGTGACATGTGTATGTGTGGATATATGGGTATTTAGGCATGCTGTTATTGAATGTAGGGTAGAGACCTTGGATTGGTAGATGTATCATTCTTGATTATTCTTATGTTTGGACTGGGGTGATTTGAGGAAACTATAATGAATCTAAAGTAATTATATTTAATGAATTTCATATTATAGAGATTATGAGAATCCTTTCTTTACTTATATAGTTGGCTACTAGTTTTCATCCATATGTATTTTAGGTTGGTGAGGTATAGAAGTATGGACTAGTTGACCATAGAAGGGTTGACCTGATAGAGGAGGATGAGCCATAGAGGATGATTCCATGTGATTTTTACCATCTTTGACACAAGTGATTATCCCCACGAACCCCTTTGTGTTTGGAAACTGTACTGATTTTGATGGGGGTTTTATCCTTGTTCTGTTGATTTCCAAATATTTATTGGAAAATGTTATACTCTATTAATCTCTATTTTTATAAGGAATTAGTTCTCTTCTACTGTATATGGATGTCTTGTTTTGTGTACTTGAGCCATAAATACTAATATTTGAGATTCAAATAGGATGAATATGAATAATGATTGGATTGATGCTAATCATTTTACAATAGAGTACGAGAAAAGAGTGAAAGAGTTCATCAAGTTTGAAAAGGATCACGCAATGTATCCTTCTCAAATCCTTTATCCGTGTTTACATTGTTGTTATTCTAGAATACTTACTCCAGAGGAGTTGGAAGAACATTTGATATGTCATGGAATAGATCGGAGTTATAAATGTTGTAATAAACATGGAGAAAAAGTTAATGTAGCTAATGGATGGGATAAAACTAGATTTTATGGATCATCATATATGAATACAAATATGGATAATGAAGAATACGGTATGGAGGATGTGATTACAGTTTTCAATGATAATAAATATCGTATTGATGAAATGACAAATACAATAGAAGATGAACTCCATGATTTCCCAAAATTCTTTGAGAAGTTAAAGAGTTTTGCAAAGACGCCATTGTATGTCGGTTGCACCATGTATACAACATTTTCAGTTGTACTGAAGTTGTATAAATTGAAATCTTGCAACAGATGGAGTGATGTCAATTTTATGGAACTACTTTATCTCATGAATGACATGATCCCTGAAGATAATGAGCTCCCAAGCCGGACATATGAATCTAATTGAATGCTACGCTCGATGGCTATGATTTCTGAAAGAATACATGCATGTTCGAAAGACTTTATATTGTTTCACAAGGAGAACAAATCACTTACAGAATGACCAAAGTGTGGTTCTTATCGATACAAGAAAGATGGGTATAATCCTATGAAAGTTTTATGGTACATTCCAATCATTCCAAGGTTTAGGCGTCTATATGGAAGTGAAGAAACTGCAAGACAATTGTCGTGGCATGCAGATAAAATAAATAAAACTGTGAAATTATGTCATCTGGGCGACTCTCCTCAATAGAAGAAAATTGATCATGAGTATCCTGAATTTGGAAAAGATCCGAGAAACCTTCGACTTGCATTGTCTATAGATGGAGTAAATCCTTTTGGTTTTAAAACAAGGACTCATAGTACACGGCCTGTTAGGTTGGTAAATTATAACTTGCCACCCTGGTTATGCATGAAGCGGAAATTCATCATGTTATCTATGCTTATATCAGGACCAAAACAACCAGGTAACGTTATTGATGTTTATATGGCTCCTTTGATCAAGAATTTGATGTTATTGTGGGATTCATGTGTAATATTTTATGATGATTATAAAAGTGAATAATTCACATTGAGAGTGATGTTGTATGGGACAATAAATGATTTCCCTGCTTTGGAAATTTTTTAGGCAATAGCATTAAAGGAACTCAAGGGTGTCCCATGTGCGAAGAAGATACAGAATCAATTAGGTTGAAACATTCATCAAAATATATGTTTCCAGGACATCGTATATTTCTACCTCGTCGGCGTATGTACCGAACTTGTACAACATCATTCAATGGAAGTTCATAACAATGTATAGAACCTTCTCCACTAACAGGTGATCAGCTGTTTGAGAAATTAAAAGATGTGAAAACTATTTTTGTTAAACCATTTCTTAAAAACCTTACGAAAATTGATTGGAAAAAGAGATCAGTTTTTTTAATTACCATACTGCAATTTTTTATACGTCAGATATTTTCTTGATGTGATGCATGTGGAAAAAAATGCATGTGACAGTGTTTTAGAACATTGCTAAAAGCCCCTGTAAAAATAAAGGATGGAATTAAGGCAAGGTTGGACATGGTTGGCATGGGAAGATGAGAAGAGTTGGCTCCCATGAAAGGTTAAAATCGAATGTTTATTTTTCCAGAAACTTATACTCTTTCTAGGGAGGAGAGATACCAGTTTTTCAACTTCTTCAATGTTGTAATGGTTCCAGAGGGGTATTCATCAAATATCAAGAACATTGTGTCAATAATTTATTTGAAGTTAAAAGGTTTGAAATCACATAACTGCCATGTTTCGATGCAATATCTAATTCCTATAGCTTTACGTTTCATTTTTCCCAAGAATGTTAATCATACATTAACCAAATTTTTTTTTCTTTTTCAATAATATATGTAGCAATGTTTTAGACCCGGCGAAATTTCCAGCTATGAAAAAAAATTGTCATCATATTATGTGAATTATAAATGTTCTTTCTACCAAAATTTTTTGATATGATGGTTCATTTGATGATTCACTTGGTGACAGAGATTCAACATTCTGGTCTTGTGCACTATATATGGATATATCATGTTGAAAGGTATATAAAGATTTTGAAATGGTATGTCAAAAATCAAATTCGGCCAGAGGGTTGTATATTGGAGTGATATATTGTTGAGGATGCCATTGAATTTTGTACCGAATACCTATCTGATGTGGAAAGCATTGGCCTCCCAAAATCTTGCCACACTGGATGCATTGAGGGTGAGGGAATTTCTGGAAGAGATGTTGTGACAATCAGCATTACAGATCAGGAGCAGGCCCACCTTTTTGTTTTTCATAATAGTTGGGAGGTTTCATTATATATTGAAACTCACAAAGAAATTCTTAGGAAGTTGAATCCCTCAAGGGATGAAAAATGGTTATCAAATACACATAGTCACCATTTTATAGGATGGTTTTAGGACCATATTTTTAAGCAGTTTGATGAAAATCCAAATTCAATTCCGTAACGACTTCGATGGCTAGCCGCTAGACCAAGTGTGTATGTATTATCTTATAGTGGTTAAGTAATTAATGGTTATACAATATATACAAATGAACATGATGAATATAGTACCTTGCAAAATAGTGGAGTTACACTAGTGGCTGAAGCGATGCATGTTTCTGGTAGTAAGGACAAAAATCCAATTTACGCAAACATGTCATACTTTGGCATTATCAAACTAATATGGGAGTTGGATTATACTACATTCCAATTGCTAATTTTTTAATGAAAATGGTTTAATAACAAAAATGGTGTTAAAATAGATGAATGGGGATTTGTGAAAGTTGATTTTAGTAAAGAATGGTACAAAGACGAACAATTTATAATGGCATCACAAGTGGTATAAGTTTTTTATGTTCCAGATCTGGCAAACCAAAAGTGGTCGATTATTCTGTTATCGTCCAAAACTACTAAAGGTTTCGATGAAAATTTAGTTCAGGATGATCCTTTCAGTGGTACGTCAAAATCATTTCAGAGCGGTCCCAATGTAGACGGTGTTTTGTATGTTAGAGGAGACCAAAATGAAGGGATTTTGGATAATCTATAGAGGTGTCAAATCCCTTCATCCTTTTAAAAAAATAAAGAGATTTTAATAAACAGGTTATATTTTGTTTGTAATATAGATCTTTTTATCTCATGTTATTATCTTACCATTACTGAATTTATGTTATCTAAATTAATTGTTCAACTAGTTTTGTATATAATGACTTCTGCACATTTTGGTGCTCCTAACCTTGAGGTTGAACAAGTCTTTCATGTTGCTGCTGTTGCGGCTGCTGCTACGGCTGTTGCTGCTCCTACAGCTCCTGCTGCTGCTCCTGTTGCGGCTGCTACTGCGGCTGATGCTGCTCCTACTGCTGCTCCTGCTCTGCCTTCTCCTCCTACTGCTCCTGCTGATACTGTATATCCAACTATTGCGGCTCCTGCTGCTCCTAATTTTGAGGTCCAATAACTATCAGCATATGTCGTTGCTACCATTTCAGATGAACATATAAATGATGTTTATATTGATGAAATGGTCGGGAATGATGGATCGACATTACAGAAAACATAGGTGCATCATACTTTGATGGTGTTAGCCAAAGTTCTTAAGGCGAATAGAAAAGGCATCAAATTTGATGTTAGATGGAATGCACGAGGCCAACATGTGAATCCCAACAAGTCCATGTTTAGTAGTTATAGTGGAGTTTTCACTCGACAAAGTGTGTCGATTGACATAGATTCATGGCACCATGTTGTGTCAGAGTTGAAGGGTGTGATCTCTGAAGAAATTACGGTAACATTATGAATTTATTTCTTTAATTTACTAGCAAATAAAATAATGAAACAATGTCTTAATCATCTCAATCTCTTGCAGATTACATTTATAGTAGACGAATCACAAAATGATTATGTACTAAGGCTTTCAGGAAGGATTCATCGAGGTTTTCACACTATTTTATCAAGAATTCACCTAAAAGATTCCAAAGGTAAAATAAACCGACACCCACCCAATGTCTATGCTCACCTGATATCCCAAGAAGCATGGGATGCATTTGTTGGCCGCTGTGGGGATGAGAAGTTTCAGATACATTGTGGGTGATAATATATTGTTTGAGGATATGTGTATTCATTACTTTGATTGTCAATATTTCATTTACAAAAGAGAAAATCTGTAATGAAAATAAGGAATGTGCATCAAAACCAACATACCCCGATCGTAAAGTAAGGATGGGGTACACTTCACTAGAAAAGAAAATGGTACATATTTTAAATTTATAGTAATATTTTTAGGTGACAAAAAAAACAATATAATTATCTTTCTATGTTTATATGTAGATTTAGGAGTCTAAAACCAAAGACACATCCATTCCACATCATGTGCTTTGGAAGGAGGCACTTGTGAATAAGGAAGGGAAGCTAGTAGATGAGAACACACAAAGTGTGGGAAATTTGTTTAAGTATGACACGACGATAAAAATATTTGTTTTAAATTTCTATTACATAAAAATAATTAGTTATTTTCCTATATCCGACAGTCACAGGAATCAGCTACTCCTGTAGCGGATGCAGACCTACTATCGATGGCTTTGAAGCAGCTAGAAAAATACAGTCGTGTCAGAGGTACAGGGTTTGGGGTGACACCCTGAGTATATTTTGAGAAGAATAAAAACAGATGATAGAGATGAAACATTGAAACAAATGAGAGAAAAACTATAAGCCCTTGAAGAACGATTGCAATGGTAGGGAGAGTTTATAGAAACTTTTATGGGTGCGAAGCAAGGATAAGACAAAACTCAGGAACAACCAGTGCGTGAAGATCCTGCCCCACCCCCCACCGGCTTTGAGGCAATCCATTCCCATAAAAGATCTATCTTAGCCATGCTAATCAATATTATAATAATTGTTCCCATAAAGTGTGAATCATACAAACACTGAAACTTTTCCTATACTGATCTTTTAAATGGTGATAATGATTGTGATTTATATCTGTCAATACCCACCTATCACCTTGTAGCGAGGGATACAGTGTTCAACATCCCATTTGACATGCTACATAATAGACCACTTCCAAAAGATCATCTAAAAGTGATGATTAATGTAGCTCATGAGCCAAATTCAGAGCTACTTATTCCACTTGATTATGATGATATTCATATGGTCGAAAAGGCTATTGGGACATTCATTTCATGGCCATCACAACTTGTAAGATTACATGCGGCCAAAGAGGTATTTATTTCCTTTTTTTCAAGCTAAACCTTAATCAATTAATGAAAAAGGGTCTGAACCAATGAATGTTATTATATATGGAGAAAGGGAAGGGGGTGAAAAACTTCGGCTCAAAACCATATAAAGGATTGACCAACCGATCCTAAGGAGCTACTGAAAGCACAATAACACCACATGTTCTCTATCCAAATTTACTAGAATTGAAGGCTCATATGGATACCAAGCTAAGATGTGGTAGTAGTCAAATAGTGGTTTTCGAAGAGAATATATACGGAGAGGAAAGTCAAGATTTATTTGCTACTGAAAATGTAAATGAGATCCTTGAAAACGATTGGATAGGCATCCCAGTTGTAAATATATATATGAGGTATGTTTCCATGAATTGATTTTCTAAAAGATGATCTAATGTGAAAATTTTGAATAAATTCATTTTATATTGTTAGCAGACGTATATATAAAAAACAGTTGAAGGAATTTTCCCATGAGCCAAAATTTGGACTCGTTAGTCCACATACCACATCACCACATCTAACGAAAATAGAGCCATCAAAAAATAATGAAATAGTGAACGGATTTTAGAAAACATTTGAAAGCAAGATTACAGATGACAGACTCTTCTTAATACCAACCATGTAGGGTTAAAACTCTACGATTAAAGCATATCAATTATATTTTGACCTCTTTTATTACTTTTTTTTTGTTTTTAGGCAACATTGGATGCTAATTGCAGTGAACTTGGATACTCCAAAGATTTATTTTTTCGATTTATCCATCAAACCGACCACACATGATGGAGTTTGTGACTCTGTAAGACACTAAATCCTACGTTTTAGGTCTAAACATAAAGTAATATAATTTACATCATCTTTTACTGAGGATTCTGTTATGATAGGGTAGTGTATCATTATCATCTAAAAAAAGGAATGTGGATAAGGGATAAGCATAATGAGGAGAGAAAGTACGATGTCTAGACAAATATCAGGCTATATATATTAAAATTTCACTATCCAAACACATCTCAACACAAGTTACTTATTCTACTAATGATTAATTTTTTTCAGTGTCCAAAACAAAAAAATGATAATGATTGTGGTTATTAAGTTTGTAAATTTATGATAGATATCATTTTTCATCAACAAACAAGCATCCCTAAATAGGTATTTTCAAAAACAACTACTAGTTTGTTTAATTAATTTATTAATTCTTTATTTTAATATTTTGCAGTACTAATCTGACTGCCTAAAAGCCTCATACTCACAAGACGATATAGATATGTTCATAAATGAGTGGGCCGCAAACCTGATTGAAGATTGTACACAAATTAAATGAATATCTGACTTGGGGGCGTGTACAATTGGCGGTCATTTTTGAGAGGGGTAAAGGGGATCAAAAGATGACACATTGTTTTATGTAAATGTTCATAGGAATATTGTAATTGTTATTAAATAAATCATCCTTTCTCCAATGAGTCAATTTACCATTTTAATAGATGATATGCACCAACAACATGCAATAATGATGAACCACTCAAAGTGTCTCCCTTTTGTTTAAAACGGACATATTTTTAAGTGAAAACAAAAACCGACCTACGTAAATCTGACCAACGCATTTGGATTGTGTTTATATTTTAGGAGAATGATCCATGGGTGTGTTGGAGATGTGTACAAGTCAACCCCGCCTCAATCTGAGGAACAGTGAGGCTGGTACAACTCAAAGGGTCTATCTTTTGTTTAAAATGGACAAAATTTTAAGTGAAAACAACAACTGACCTATGGAAATCCAACCAAATGCATTCTGATTGTGTTGATATTTTAAGAGAACGATCCACAAGTGCATTGGGGACGTGTACGAGTCATCCCTTCCTCAATATGAGGCACGGTGTGGCCGGTACCACTCAAAGGGTCTCTCTTTTTTTTTAAATGGACAAATTTTTATGTGAAAACAACAACTTACCTATGGAAATCTGACCAAATGCATTTGGATTGTGTTTATCCTTTAAGATAACGATCCACAAGTTCATTGGGGATGTGTATGAGTCATCTCCGACTCAATCTGAGGCACGGTGTGGCCGATTCCACTCTAAGGGTCTCTCTTTTGTTTAAAATGGACACAATTTTAAGTAAAAACAACAACTGACCTACGGAAATCTGACCAAATGCATTCATATTGTCTTTCTATTTTAGTAGAATGACCCACGAGTCCATTTTGATGTGTAGGAGTCATCCCCACCTCAATACGTGGCACAGTGTGGCCGGTACCACTCCAAGGGTCTCTATTTTGTTTAAAATGGACACAATTTTAAGTGAATACCGGAACTAACCTATGGAAATC
This sequence comes from Viscum album, assembly GCA_963277665.1. Classification (NCBI taxonomy): domain Eukaryota; kingdom Viridiplantae; phylum Streptophyta; class Magnoliopsida; order Santalales; family Viscaceae; genus Viscum; species Viscum album. Next base: position 562,578,442 of record OY728138.1, read on the forward strand.
TGAACAAAGGGATTTGGATTGTATTTATCCATTAAGATAACAATCCATGGTTGCATTGGGGACATGTATGAGTCATCCTATCCTTAATCTGAGGCATGGTGTGGCCGGTACCACTCAAAGGGTATCTCTTTTGTTTAAATTGGACACCATTTTAAGTGAAAACAACAAATAACCTACAAAAATCTGACCAAACGCATTTTGATTGTATTGATATTTTAGGAGAATGATCCACAGGTCCTTTGTAATGTGTACGAGTCATCCCCGACTCCATCTGAGGCATGGTGTGGTCGGTGCCACTCAAAGGGTCTCTCTTTTGTTTAAAATGGACAAATTTTCAAGTGAAAACAACAACTAACCTACGTAAATCTGACCAAAAAAATTTACATTGTGTTTATCCTTTAATATAATGATCCACGAGTGCATTGGGGATGTGTAAAAGTTGTATCTGCCTCAATCTAAGCCACAGTGTGGCTGGTACCACTCAAAGGGTCTCTCATTTGTTTAAAATGGACACAATTTTAAGTGAAAACAACAACTGACCAATGAAAATCCAACAAAATTTATTTTGATTGTCTTGATACTTTAATAGAACAATCCAAAGTTCCTTTGTGACATGTATGAGTCATCACTGACTCAATATGAGGCATGGTGTGTCTGGTACCACTCAAAGGGTCTCTCTTTTGTTTAAAATGGACAAATGTTTAAGTGAAAACAACAAATAACCCATGGAAATCCGGCCAAAATCATTAAGATTGTGTTGATACTTTAATAGAAAGATACGAGGGTGCGTTGGGGAAATGTACGAGTCAACCCCTCCTTAATCCGAGACACGGTGTGGCCAGTACCACTCAAACGGTCTCTCTTTTTTTTAAAATGGACACAAATTTAAGTGAAAACAAGAACTGACCTATGAAAATATGAACAAATGCATTAGGATTATATTGATCATTTAGTATAAAGATCCACAAGTCATTTTGGATGTGTACGAGTCATCCCCGCATCAATACAAGGCACGGTGTGGCCGGTACCACTCAAATGATCTCTCTTTTGTTTAAAATGGACAAATTTTTAAGTGAAAACAACAACTGACCTACGGAAATCTGACCAAATGCATTAGGATTATGTTTATTCTTTAGGATAATGATCCACAGTTGAATTTGGGATGTGTACGAGTCAACCCCTCTTCAATCTGAGACATGGTGTGGCCGATACCACTCAAAGGGTCTCTCTTTTGTTTAAAATGGACATAATTTTAAGTGAAAACAACAACTGGCCTATGGAAATCTTACCAAACGCATTATAATTCTATTTATCCTTTAGGAGAATGATCCAAGGGTCCTTTTTATTGTATATGAGTCGTCACCGCCTCAATACAAGGCACGGTGTGGCTAGAACCACTCAAAGGGTCTCTCTTTTCTTTAAAATGGACACAATTTTAAGTGAAAACAACAACTGACCTACGGAAATACAACCAAAAGCATTAGGATTGTCTTGATCCTTATGTAGAACAATACACGAGTCTTTTTTGATATGTAAGAGTCATCCCTGCCTCAATCTGAGGCACAGTGTGGCCGGTACCACTCAAAGAGTCTCTCTTTTGTTTAAAATGGAGGAATTTTTATGTGAAAACAACTGACCTATAAAAATCCAAACAAATTCCTTCGGATTGTGTTGATCCTTTAAGATAAGATCCACAGGTGCATTGGGGATATGTATGAGTCATCCCCGCCTCAATCCAAGACACGGTGTGGCCGATAACGCTCAAAGGGTCTCTCTTTTGTTTAAAATGGACACAATTTTAAGTGAAAACAACAACTGACATACGGAAATCTGACCAAATTCATTCATATTGTCTTTATATTTTAGTAGAATGACCCACGAGTCCATTTGTATGTGTATGAGTCATCCACACCTCAATATGTGGCACAGTGTGGCTGGTACCACTCCAAGGGTCTCTATTTTGTTTAAAATGGACACAATTTTAAGTGAAAACCAGAACTAACCTACGGAAATTTGACCAAATGGATTTGGATTGTATTTATCCTTTAAGATAATGATCCATGGTTGCATTGGGGAAATGTATGAGTCATCCTATCCTTAATCTAAGGCATGTTGTGGCCGGTACCACTCAAAGGGTATCTCTTTTGTTTAAATTGGACACCATTTTAAGTTAAAACAACAACTGACCTACTAAAATCTGACCAAACAAATTTGTATTGTATTGATATTTTAGGAGAACGATCTACAGGTCCTTTGTAATGTTTACGAGTCATCTCCTACTCAATCTGAGGCATGGTGTGGTCGGTACCACTCAATGGGTCTCTCTTTTGTTTAAAATGGGCAAATTTTCAAGTGAAAACAACAACTGACCTACGTATATCTGACCAAACACATTTACATTGTGTTGATCATTTAATATAATGATCCACGAGTGTGTTGGGGATGTGTAAAAGTCATCTCCGCGTCAATCTAAGGCATATTGTGGCCGGTACCACTCAAAGGGTCTCTCTTTTGTTTAAAATGGACACAATTTTAAGTGAAAACAACAACTGACCAACGAAAATCCAACAAAATTTATTTTGATTGTCTTGATCCTTTAATAGAACAATCCAAAGGTCCTTTGTGACTTGTATGAGTCATCACTGACTCAATATGAGGCACGGTGTGGCCGGTACCACTCAAAGGGTCTCTCTTTTGTTTAAAATGGACAAATGTTTAAGTGAAAACAAAAAATAACCCATGGAAATATGACCAAAATCATTAAGATTGTGTTGATACATTAATAGAACGATCCAAGGGTGCGTTGGGGACATGTACAAGTCAACACCTCCTTAATATGATACATGGTGTGGCCAGTACCACTCAAACGGTCTCTCTTTTGTTTAAAATGGACACAAATTTAAGTGAAAACAACAACTGGCCTACGGAAATCTGAAAAAATGCATTAGGATTATATTGATCATTTATTATAAAGATCCACGGGTCCTTTTTGATGTGTACGAGCCATCCCTGCCTCAATCCAAGGCATGGTGTGGCCGGTACCACTCAAAGGATCTCTCTTTTGTTTAAAGTGGACAAATTTTTAAGTGAAAACAACAACTGACCTACGGAAATCTGACCAAATGCATTAGGATCATGTTGATTCTTTAGGATAATGATCCACAATTGAATTGGGGATGCATACGAGTCAACCCCTCCTCAATCTGAGACATGGTGTGGCCGATACCACTCAAAGGGTCTCTCTTTTGTTTAAAATGGACATAATTTTAAGTGAAAACAACAAATGGCCTATGGAAATCGGACCAAACGCATTCTAATTGTATTCATCCTTTAGTAAAATGATACAATGGTCCTTTTTAATGTATATGAGTCATCACCGCCTCAATCCAAGGCACGGTGTGGCTAGAACCACTCAAAGGGTCTCTCTTTTGTTTAAAATGGACACAATTTTAAGTGAAAACAACAAATGACCTACAGAAATCTAACCAAAAGCATTAGTATTGTCTTGATCCTTCTGGAGAACGATTCACGGGTCTTTTTTGATATGTAAGTGTCATCTCTGCCTCAATCTGAGGCACAGTGTGTCCGGTACCACTCAAAGAGTCTCTCTTTTGTTTAAAATGGAGAAATTTTTATGTGAAAACAACTGACCTACAGAAATCCAAACAAATGCCTTCGGATTGTGTTGATCCTTTAAGATAAGATCCAAAGGTGCATTGGGGATATGTATGAGTCATCCCCGCCTCAATCCGAGACACGGTGTGGCCGATAACGCTCAAATGATCTCTCTTTTGTTTAAAATGGACACAATTTTAAGTGAAAACAACAACTGACCTACGGAAATCTGACCAAGCACATTAGGATTGTATTGATCATTTATTAGAATGATAAAAGGGTCCTTTTTGATGTGTATCAGTCATCTCCGCTTCAATCCAAGGCATGGTGTGGCCGGTTCCACTCCAAGGGTCTCTCTTTGGTTTAAAATGGAAAAAATTTTATGTGAAAACAACAACTGACCTATGGAAATCCGACCAAACACATTCGGATTGTGTTGATCCTTTAATAAAACAATCCACGGCTCCATTGGGGACGTGTACGAGTCAACCCCACCACAATCTGAGACACGTTGTGGCCGGTACCACTCAAAGGGTCTCTCTTTTGTTTAAATTGGACACAATTTTAAGTGAAAACAATAAATGACCTACTGAAATCCAACAAAACGCATTCGGATTGTATTGATCATTTAGGAGAACGATCCAAGGGTCCTTTTTGACATGTACAAGCCATCCCAGCCTCAATCTTAGGCATGGTTTGGCTGGTACCACTCAAAGGGTCTCCCTTTTGTTTAAAATGGACACAATTTTAAATGAAAACAACAACTGACCTACTGAAATCTGACCAAACGCATTTGGATTGTCTTAATCCTTTAGGAGAACAATACACTGGTTTTTTGAGACATGTATGTTTCATCCCTGCCTTAGTATGAGGCATGGTTTTTCCATTACCACTTAAAGAGTCTCTCTTTTGTTTAAAATGGACAAATTTTTAAGTGAAAACAACAACTGGCCTACGGAAATCAGACCAAACACATTCAGATTATGTTGATCCTTTAATAGAATGATCCACGGGTGCATTGTGGATTTTTATGAGTCAAAAATTCCTTAATCTGAGACATGGTGTGTCTGGTACCACTCAAAGGGTCTTTCTTTTTTAAAATGGACACAATTTTAAGTGAAAAAAACAATTGACGTATGTAAATCTGACCAAACACATTCGGATTGTATTGATATTTTAGAAGAACGATCCATGGGTCCTTTTTAATGTGTACGAGTCATCCCCACCTATATTTGAGGCACGTTGTGGCCGATATCACCCAAAGGTTCTCTCTTTTGTTTAAAATGGACACAATTTTAAGTGAAACCAACAACTGACCTACAGAAATCCAACCAAACACATTTTTATTGTATTGATCCTTTAGGGGAACGATCCATGGCTCCTTTTTGACGTGTATGAGTCATCCCCACCTCAATCGGAGGTACAGTGTGGCCGGTGTCACTCAAAGGGTCTCTCTTTTGTTTAAAATGGACGCAATTTTAAGTGAAAACAACAAATGACCTAAGAAAATCTGACCAAACACAATAATATTGTATTGATCCTTTAGGAGAACGATCCAGTAGTCCTTTGTGATGTGTACAAGTAATCCCCGCCTCAATCCAAGGCACGGTGTGCCCGGTATCAGTCAAATAGTCTTTTTTTTGTTTAAATGGACACCATTTTATGTGAAAACCACAACTGACCTACGGAAATCCGACCAAACACATTCGGATTGTCTTGATCCTTTATGAGAACGATCCATGGGACATTTGTGACGTGTAAGAGTTAACCTCACCAACCCTTGGGACCCCCCCCCCACCCCCCTGGACACAAACCCACCCCCTGGACGCCCCCACCCCTCTGTACACCCCACACCCCCTGGAAAGCCCTCTCAACACCCTGGACACCCCCACCCCCCATGGATAGCCCCCCCCCCCCCCGGACAACCACCACTCCCCTGGATGGCACCCCCACCCCTCCTTCACACCACCCCACCACATGCATAACCCCAACCCCCTGGACACCCCCCCCCCCCACACCCATGGACGACCACTCCCACCCTCCCAGACACTATCCCACCCCCCTTGGACAGCCCCACCAACCCCCATGGACCCCCCCCCCCCCCCGGACACCCCCCACCCCCTAGAAATCCCCCCTAAAACCCTGGACACCTGCCCACCTCCATGGACACCCCATAGACAAACACCCCCCCCCCCACCTGGACACCCCCCACCTTGACACCACCCTCCTTGGAAACCACCCCACCCCGCTTGGATAGCCCAAACAACACCCTGGACCCCCCCCCCCCCCCCCCCACCCCCCTAGACACCCCCACCCCCTGGACTCCCCCATCCCACCATCATGGACACCACCCCACCCTCCTTGGATAGCCCCACCAACCCCCCAGACCACCCCCACCCACCAGAAACCCCAACCACCGCCTGGAAAGAACCCTTGACACCCTGAACACAATCCCACCCCCTGGACATCACCCTGGACAGCCCCCCCCCCCCCCCCCCACATCGACGCCCCCCACCTAGACACCACCCCACCACCTAGACACCCCCCCCCCCCCCACAAACACACACACACCCCGAGACACCACCACCCTCCTTGGACATCCCCCCAACCTCTTGGACCACCCCCACCCCCTAGACATCCTCATCCCCCCATACACCCTCTACCCCCCCTTGGACAGCCACCTGAAACCCCTGAACAACCCCCCCCCCCCCCCAACCCCTTGAATTCTGAATATAATTATTTAGGTATTTAATTAACTTATAAATTATGTTTCAATGGTGTATGGGTATACTTGGTGTAATTTTCTTATGATTTATGTGTTAATATGTTGTGTGGGTATACTAATTGAGATGCTGAATTACAGGTGTTGTTTGGGTGTGCTGCTGCAGAAACTTTTTTTTGCAGCAGACAGGGAATTTATCAGCGCTTTTTTAGCACTGATATAAGAGGCCTTTATAAGATCTAAAAAAGAGATGATAAAAACCACATTTATCTTCACTAAAAGAGAGCTTATAAAGGAAGCCTTTATCAGTGCTTTTTTAGCGCTAATAAAGGCTTCCTTTATCAGCACTGACAAAGCCCATTTTGAGTGCTGATAAAGCCCATTTTTGTAGTAGTGAAACATTATACCCTTTGTGGTACAAACAAGTCCATATGGATAATTTATATTGGTTTAGATGTAGCTAATTTATTAATTAATTTAAAGGATAATTTGTGTTGTTTTCTAATTGGACATGCATCACAGAATATATCATTGTCAAATTTAAGACTAGGAAAACCCTAAACTAACTATTCCAAAAAAAATTATATAAAGAAAATAAATTATACGGTCCAAGTATTCTATGCCAGATCCAAGACTCATTGTATTAGTAGATAAACAATTCATTTTTATTACACAATGAATTAAGATCCAAAGTATAAACATATTCAGATTTAAGTTCTATAAATTTATGTAGTTTTTCATTGAAAAATGTGAAATAATTTTTTAGAAAATAAACATAAAATCCATCATTATAAAGTTTATAAATACTTACTATATTGCTTTTTATCCCTTGAACATACATTACATTTAAGATTAGATTGACTTTAGATCTCTAACTGATCAAACTCCAACTATATTTTCTTTTTCCCTGCCTCCAAATAGGACTAGTCCTCCTTTCATTTTTACGAGTGTATAAAATTTGTAAGAGTTTCCACTCATATGTCTTGAGTACCCATTATCCATATACCCTATTTCATTTTTTCCCTGTACTCTTTTTCCTGTAAATTCATTTAAGAAAATGTTTTTTTATACCCATACTTTCTTAGGTCCAACTATGTCAGTAAGCAAAGATCTGGGATTCAATATTTTTCTCATTCTTATAAAATTTATATTTCTTTCTTTAGAAATGTTTTTGTAAATAAACACCTATTTAGTACAACTTATTTAAGGAATTATTAAATAATTTTTCTAAAATATTGTATTTTTATTCCACAGTAGAATCAGGTATTAGTTTTAAAATTGGTCACAAAATATTTTTTTTGTATTTTTTATTTTTCTCCATTTCTTCCTATTCTATATTTTTTCTATTTTAATAACATTTTGTCTAAGTATTTGATTCAAATTATTTTCTCCTTTGCTAAAAATAATTGCATCGCTTTTAAAATATTCCACTATATCTTGTAATTCATTTATTATTATTTTAATAATAATACAATTAGATATAGATGTATTAAATTTTTCTATCAATTATTGATGTTTTTTAGCATTTAACTTATTTCATTTCAAATAGTGTTATGAATATTTTTTAGTGATGTGTGTTTTTTATTATAGAATCGTATTTTTTCCCAATCATTGAGTATTAGTCAGTTAATTTTCTATTTGATCATATATCAGAGCCATAAGAATAAGTGTAATAGGATTTTACATCATTTTATTATTTTTCTATAAAGCACATATTCACTTTCAGATTCTATGGATCTTTTCTAAATAAGATTTATAAGAGATGTTAGAGTCTGTAGACATACTCCACATAGCTTTCATAGCTTTTTTTCCCTATAGGATCATAACTAGTTTTCTTCTGGTTTTTCATCCCCAATTTTCTTATTTTTTATTTTAGTTGAGGGATTTCTGGTCTGATATATCCCATCTTATTGCATTCATATACTATTACTTATTTGGATCCTTTCTAATCTTTCTTTAAGGTTTTCTTTTGTATCCTCTCTTCTTCTTATTGAATTTTCTAAAAATCTGTATAACTTAGATAGTTCTATTTCAATGTCTTTTAAATCTAAATATTTTAATATTTTGACATATTCTCTTTATTTATTTTCATTATTTCAAGATGTGACTTTAAGGGGTTTGTTTTTCCTTTATATTATCTTATGATATTTATCTTCAGCTTTCATCTCTACTTCATACATCATCAATGTTCCAATAAATTTTTTCTTAGTTAGTTTTTTAACCGTTAGTGATTGACTTATAGAGAAGATACCCATTCCATTTTGAGGGTAATACTCTAAGTAAATTCTGAGCTTGATCATATTGTGTAATTGGATCTCTTAAGGTATAAATATTATTGACAATTTCTATCAACTACTAATTCATTTCAGTGATTCTTTCACCATCATACACACTAATGGTTTCAAACATTATTTTTATAGTAGAATACCTCGTTTATATGACATTATCAGTTATTTTATGTGGAAAAAAAATTTGTGTGCCAAATTTTATAAGCATTAGTACATTTTGATACTCAATTGAATTTGTCAGGATTAATTCCATTGGTGATACAATTCATTGATTTTGAGTTGATTTCATACTCAACTCCTTTTGTAGCATCCCATGTTTATGGTTTCTTAGTAATTACCTAAGGAGTGATTATATTAATATAAAATTTAAATCCCAGATTCTTCATAGTGATGATCATTCATTATTTTTAGTATCCATAGTTATCACAATTAAAATATTGAGAAAAAACCATATTCATGTCTTCTTTAGGATCATCCATTAACGTCTATTTTGTATAGACATTATGTTTTTATGATTTCAAGATCTTAATCTTCTTTATCAAAAATATATCCTCTGATACAAATAATTAGGTCGTAATAATACAAAGATACACAAGAGGGGGGTGAAATGTGAATTTTTGATAGTCTATACAGATTATGTCTTTTAACATTCTTTTCTATCTTTATAGATATTCAGCATTATCTTATGTAAGTGATTTGAGCAGTGGAGAAAAAGTGAAGAAGAAGAAAATAATTTTTATACTAGTTTGGGGCTAAAAGATCCCTTATTTCACTCCACCATTTCTCTCTCTAGGATTTTGGTGATTTTCACTAGAAAATTTCTTCTTACCATAAGACCTTCAGAATGTAGTGAAGGCAGTTGATAACTTCACAATCAGGTTAAATAGAGCCTTTTTCTTTTACAGAGAACTGATTTATACATAGATTAGTCTGAGAAGCTTATACTCTTTCCCAACTGAGTTCGAGTATCCAAACCTCCAATAAATAAAAATAGTTTGATTTGTTATAATTAAAAGGTTCTTTATTATTATTACAATAGAAAATGATAGAACACTGATCTTCTTCTTCAGAGATGAAATTATTCGAGTAAAAGATTTTTTAAAGATATCTTGGTTGAAAATGATCATAAAAATAATAGAAACAAAAAAAGAAGCATCATCTACAACAATATGAGGTTGAAATATGTAAATCATTAAATTATATTCTCTTTAGAAAATAATAGAGTCACTCGATATTTGCTGCAATTCTATATTCAAAATAAATTTAGAAATATGTTGTCTTATCTTTTGTAAATTTATATATAAAAAATAATTCAACAATATATATAACCCATATTTATTTTAGTTGAGCATATCCAAAAATACTTCCTGTCAGATTGTAATCATTCAAATTTAAATTTTTCTAGTGAGTAGTAACTTCCCTTCGAAATATGAATGTTTTACTTTGTTTAATTTTATCCTTTTAATAATTCACAAGACATATTTAAAACAATATTTACTTTCATCAAGATCATTTAAGAAATCATAGATAATATCAGAGATTTAAAACTCCTCCGTTTCATTGTCAAATTTTGGGTTACTTCATGTGATTAAAAAACAAAAAATATATGGTTGACAATGTATAATTGATTAAAAAAAGTATTGTTTATGTACCATACATTTGTTTCCTAAAACATAGGGTTCCTTACTTATATAGGGTTCCTTATCTGTTCTTTCAATTTTCTCAAACATAAGGTTCCATCAAATCATAGGGTTGATTAACTATACTTTCTTAGAAACATAGTGTATAAGTTTCATAAAAACTATTTCAAATTTAGGGTTCATTTCTTAGTCTATAATTTATCAACATAGAGAGTGAATTTTTTTCCAGAATACATCAAAAAATGTTCTAAATACTTTAAAAAATATTTAACATGGATCAAAGTCTTTAATATAATTCTGAAATAAATATTTCAACAAATATAAATTTCCTGAAATTCACTTAAATTAATTTAATTAGTAAAATAAAAAAATGTGTTTATGAGCATCAAAATCAATAATATTTATAGAGTATTTTTAACACAATACATTCCCAAAAAAACCCATTGGGAATTATATTTTCTTCACATTATAAAGTTAATATAGAAGACAATTTTCCTTAGGAAGTATATCTTTTAATAGTTGTAGTGAAATGATAAATATCCTAAAACTCCATACACTTTTCACCTTTAAGTTAATATAACAATTCATAAAACCATAAATTCAATACAACCAAGATACAATGGTTCTTTAGAATGACAATATATACACCAAATTATCCCTTCTTTTAAAATTTCATCTATTTGAATATCATAAACCATTCCTTTAATTTGATCAAACTTATCATCTTGAAAATCACCCTCTTCAATAGATCTTAAAATCTACCCAGATTCACTATGCCAAATCCAATAGTTATAATTATGATTAAAATCATGAAAATTTAAATTGTCTTTGATTTATCTACTTCTAAACTGTTTAATATTTAAACATTTGAAACATGGATATAAAAATTGGTCTTGGTTTGAAATTTTTTTTTAAAATATTCTTGAAAAGAGTCAAAACCTTCCTCGTATTCAACTCTTATTCATAGTAATACAATCCGACAACAAATAATTATTATATATTAAAATACCAGTAATAAAAAATAAGTTATTATATTTTGAAATTTATTTTCAAGTGTGGTTTATGGTATATATAATTCAAGTAAACAATCCCAAAAAAATCAATCAATTAAAATGTACCTTGGATGCATTAAAAATATAAAAAATAAAAAAATTGTAAATTAATATAAAATGGGGATTAATGAGAAGAAACTACCAATGGGAAGACGGTGTATAGAGAGTGAAATAGTTGGATTCTGATAGCTAAGGGTGGAAAATGGTGGGTAATTCCACCTAAAATAGATTCAAGCCCACAAATTCATATAATAATGGATTGGGGTTTACTAAGTAAGATAAAACTGATTTTTTTCATGTGAATGAATGAAAAAAATGACTCCTACTAAATTTTCATAAAAATTTAAAGATTTTTCACATATATTATTAGATAACAGACATGAAAAATGGTTGTTCACATCGGTTATTAAATGAGGGAAATTGAAAATTATATCTTTAATGTTAGTTATCTAATAACCATTGTGGAAACGATTTATCTCAAATTTTTCATGTCAGTTATAAAATAGTTTACATGAGAAATGTTTCATATTAAATTTATTTTTTACTATTGGTTGAAGGAGATACATTGATCATGGAATTAGAGTTATAAGACATAATGTATGGGAAATTATCATTCCAATACCAAATGATTTCTTGAACATTATTATTAGAAAAAATCCTGAAAGAACAAATAGAAGATACTATGTTAAAAAAGAATATATAATATATGAAAAATGGGAAGTTTATTGATTTCAATTCTTGTGAATAGAGAGTGTTGAGGTTCAGTACAAGGGAATTTATCCCATATATTTCAATGTTAAATAATGATCGAATATATGAAGCTCACAATTGTGCATTATCTATACATTCTAGAAGAACCAAAATACGAATATATATGTGAGATAATTATTGGTGGAATAGTATGGAAAGGGAGATTACTGGTTATAGTATAAGATTTTTGATCTGTCAATAAGTGAAGGTAAAGTGAGGACTTCCTAAATTAGTACTTTAATCACTACCCGTACTTGAATTGAAGTGGGACAACATAACTATGGGATTTATTATTGACCATTCTAAATAATCCAAGGGAAATAATTATATATGGATAATCATTTTCAGATTAACAAGTCCAGCCAATTTTTTCACTATACTAAAGGAATTCCCCCTTGATTGTCTTGCTCATCAATATTTTCAAGAAGTGGTGAGACTTCATGGATAACTATAATCAATTGTTTCTGACTAAAATCCAAAATTTACATTTAAATTCTATAAGATCCTTCAAAAAGTTTATGAGTACTGAATTGATCATAATAATAGCCTATCATATTTAAATTTTTAGGAATCTTGAGAGGGATATTCAAATATTGGAAGACATGTTAAGGGATATCCCATGTGATATTCAATGAATTTGGGAAAATCATATTCCACTTCTTGAATTACCCTATAACAATAGTTTATGATCAATAATTAAAATTGATCCTTATGAAAAAAAATCTACGGGAAAGTTGTATAACTACAACATATTTAGATGATGTTGGGGAAAGAAAACTATTAGGACTATAAATTTTGAAAGATTCTACAGATAATATAAAAGTGACATAGAAGCATATAAAGTATTATCATGGTAGAAAAAAGAATTAATCTATAAACAAATGAAAGAATATATAACTTCATATTGGGGAACCTATATTCTTAAAAATATTACCATGGAAAAAATTATTGATATTTCAAAAGAAAGTGAAACTAAATCCAAGGTATATAAAAATATTTTAGCTTCTATATCATGTTAGAGAAATTTTATATCATTTAAAACTGTTTATATTTATTTCCATTGTCTATAAGAAATTCCACATGTCACTATTAAAAAATTATAATTCATACTCAATTCATATACTTGAAAATAATGGTTTAAAATTGGAAAAAAACCTTTCATAAAAAAAATTATCAATCCAGATTCTATGTGAATGGGTAATAGTGTTGAAAAAATTGAAAACCTAACTCAAGAAAGTTGTTTGGATAAATCACATGTTTGAAGAAGCAATCTGGGATCCTCATGAAGTGAGGAAGTAAAAATACCCCCATTTTTTAATGTAATATAAAAAAATAGAGGAATTTTTTTGAGGTAGGGGTGAATATAACGAATGGATGATTTCATTATATTATTAATAAAATAACTCATGTTTAAAAATTAATTTTTTATTATGGAAAACAAAGAAATAAGTTAAAATTTGATAATAACATTAAACATAAAGAAATAATATTGACCATAACAACAAATAATGGTTCATAGATAAAAATACCATAGAATATTGTAAACATTGTGTAAAAATCCATATGCCTGAATAATTAATTTAATAGTACTCTTTCCATAACAAATATAAAATAAAAGTGAAGCGATTTGAATCTTATAGACATTATAAAGGGATGTTTATAACCCTTTGAAGTGAATTAGTGGATGATGATGTTTTAGAATGGTTCTTTATATATGTAGTTTCAATATTAATGTGACCCTTAGGATTTGATTGTTACATAACTATTACCTGACTATTGCAATGTGACTTTTTTTACTATTGGAGTGGAAATAATACACCAAAGAATATTAAATTACTAGTTTAAAAAAATAAAAAATTATTATATATAGAAATTTTATTTTAAAAATTTTATTATATGTTTATATACACCTTTATAATCAATATGTATAATATTATGAAATTTAGAATTCTTTAAAATGAATAAATATTTTTGTTTCGGTATAAAAATACTATCTTAGAGAAAATATGTACTTTTTATTTAAAATAATTTTTTCTCTAAATATAAGAATTTATTTTTGATAAAATTTACATAAAATTTTAAATACTCATGTAAAATTATGTTATGGTGAAATTATTAGAATTTTCTAAAATACATTATTTTTCAGTGAATATTTAAAAGAATTCTATTTTTCATATATTTTAAGAATTCATAATTATGTAACAATGATGTAATAATATATATATTATATATTTAATACACTAAATATATTTAATTAGTTATTTTATTATTTTAGAAGCACTAAAGTCATTTTTAAATGGATATAAATAAATTTTAGAGTCTAAAAATAATTTTTTTTACTAATAAAAAAAAATTTTACAAAAAAATCATTCTTTGTGTGTTCAAATTAATATATTGAATAGTAATTCAATTATAAACTTATAATATGGTAAAAAAAAGTTATTAATGTCATAAATCATGTTCTAAAACCATGGTTGTCCTATGGTAATTATATTTTCTAAAATTTATAATTCCAAATGCTATATTTAAAAAATATGAAATAATTTTCTCATTTTACTATAAATACCTACCACTCAACCTCAATTATTCTAATACCAACCCCAATATCAATCCCTCTCTCTCTATTTCTTAGTCTCTTATTAATCCCTTTTTTTAGCCTGAAAACTCTCAAGGAATCACCCCTTTATATTTAGAAGGTGGTACTTAAGGTAAGGGGTTATCCTCCTCTTTTCTTCTTTGTATTCAAGTAATTAATTTATAAAAGGTATTTCAATTTTATACTTATTATTTCATCATTTATTTATAATCATTCAATTACTATACAAATAAAATTATATTAATGAGTGACTACCCATCAATCTCATTATTCCCATTCAATAATCTATTTTGTATACCTGTTATGCTACCAAAATAATTCTTTGATTTTCGATAACATTCATTTTTTATTATGAAAAAACACCAATATTTTAATTTAGTGTTATTCATAGAGGTATAATTATACTTCTTTTATTGGTTATTTATATATATTAAGCCCAAATTTCCTACTCATGGGTTAAAAATGATGAAAATTTCATTTCTTCAAACTCTAATGAACATAATGATTTTACATGAAACTCATTCTTTATTATTTAAGGTTAAGTGATGAATCGATTTATTATGATTTAATATATATGTAGATTATATAAATTAATTCATATAAGGTATCACCATTATAACAATCCAATGAATTGAGTAAATAATTAATCTCTAAAGATGTCATGTATATAATGCCTTAGTAGCATTCCTTGGTAATAATCCAAGATAACTTGGTGAATAACCTCGGTTATGTGTTTTATAAAACCAATATGGTTCAAATTTTGGATTTCATTATCAGTTTTAAAATTTGATGTTTTTTTCAAATTTCGTGTTATGTCTCATGTACACATTATTGTTATCTTAATTTATGCCTGATGTTTTACTTATAATGATCACTTACGTTCCATTTCCTTTATTTATCCCCATACTCATATTTATGTTCACTATTTCTTATTGATGTATCTCCCTAGGAAATCATGTATAGTTACTTGAAATAGGACGGATTTATAAATAATTATTTCAAGATTATTAAATAATGATTATTTTTATATGTGATATATGTAATTCATATATTATATACATAGTTTCTAAGACATTAATCCTCAAAATATCATTAGAAGTTACTAATGTAATGTGTTATTTAAGGAATTATTTTAAAAAAATTAAAAATGTGGGTCATCATATACACTCATATTTTAGAACCAGTATATTTTTATATTTTGTAGTATAAATAGTCTATAATATGTTTGAGAGGTTATAATTTTCCAATTCATTCCACATATCAATGTCTTCCTCATCGTCTCTGTAATGAAAATCATCCACATGACTTGACCATAGAATTCATTTTTCATCCACTTTATCAAAAGGGATACGAATTCCAAGAGACACGTCAATAAATATGTAGTATTTTTAGGGTGATGGAGGTACTAAAAATTACAATAACTTCATACAACCTATTGACAATAATGGAATATCATAGGTGGGAACTATTTCAATGGTTATAACCATCCTTGGTCCTTTGGATGTGTCTTAGTATAAGGTTATTATTATAGTAGCATTGATATTAAGAGGTAATTATTTCCAAGATGAACTATCCCTCTAGGAATGACCTTCATAGTTTACAATCAGTGGGATTGAAATGATTGGTTCATCTTTCATGTTCACCTTCTTACTTTGAGGATGAATTTCATAGCTAACATTATGGGAAGGGTTACCATGATCAATTATTATGTTTCTATGAGGGTGAATTTCATTGAATATTCTCTAGGGAGAACCTATACAACTAATAATCATAATGTCATGTGGATGACCTATAGGGATGAAACTACTCTCACATTCTAGTGAGTATTAATTAGACTCTTGATTTTCCATAAACTGGTATTGTAGGGCCTTGATAACATCAACACTGATTAATCTAGATTATGAGCCTATTTTTGGGTATTTGTCTACCATTGGTACTATATATTTTTATATTATCCCCTTGGGGTATAATTATAACTTTCTTATATATGAGACTTCTTATGTGGCTCTTGTTTCATCTGTGGAGATGGATAGTGAAATCTTTAATCTCATACATTAAATGGTATTTCCCTTTGTTTTTCACCAGAATATGCCAAAGCGTCCCTTAAAACTAGGTGGTAATATGTGCTCTCCTTTCAGTATCCACTGTGATATTTCATTTTAATTCATTTGTCTAGATTGGAGAAGTTATGTGTGCTTTATTTTGAGCCTCTTTTAGAATATAAAAATATTACTCCAAAATAGATGTGGGGATCTGAACACACTTTTGTGCTTCCATCATGATATGTTGATGGTCCTCCTAGGTAGAGCATGAATATTCTACCTCTACTTATTGGTCACCAGAATATTCTGATCACTATCCTCTATAATTATTCCTAGAATATAAAAAAAAGATCTAATTCATGGGAAAATATATTGTCCTACACATCAATTGATTCCATAATATAGTGTTGGGGTTCTTTCATGGGTATGTGAATATAATCCTACAAATCCATGGGAGTGGAGAAATGATCCCTATTTTGTCCTTCATTATAAATTGGTATATGATACTAGTCCTCATGTGTATCTTAATGAATATAATATTTCCCCTAGTTACTATCGATATATATTGGAAAGATTCTCATGATTATTCCAATGTTCATAAATAAGACTGATGAGTAGGATTTGGAATAGTTACATACTCTTACTCTTGGATATGATGACATACTTCATTATGGAAAATGGTTATGTGGGAATTTTATTAATTTTGGTGAGTTTTCTACCTCTTGTGTGACCACATTCTAAGTTTCTAGTCCTGATTAGATGGGGATGGAACCTCTAGGGAAGCATCCTCAATATATTCGTAATGATTAGGGGCCTCATGGAATTGTTGGAGGTCATAGTTTTTGGTTGGATCACTCTTAGGAAACACCAGTTCAATATTGAATCCATAATCAACCTCTTGATCTGCATCCCTGAGATAGGTGATGTTTATGTTAATTCACTTTGGAGAGTGTATCTTTAATTTTTTTATGGAAATAGATTCCAAAAACTTCCTTGTAACCATATGGTAATTAGATTGATGATGAAGTTTTAGTGCCTAAATTCTTTCTAGAGTTGACATTAGGGTTAGAATGATACCATGTAAATGGTATTCCCTCACTAACACATTAGTTACATAGTGTTTAATGAATTTCATTATAAATGATATACATAGTCACATCCTTTAGGGAAGATAAATCATAACTATGTTTTTCTGAAAATATTTCTTTACTTGGGATTGAAGGGGCCTCTTGTGATGGATTCCTATTACAAATGAACACCAAAAATAAAAAAATGAATCTATGTAGTATCACATGTAAGTGCATGTTCCACTAATTGTTTTCATAGTTAAAAGATTCATGTTGTGTTTGTTATTATTTTTATGATGGAAACTCTAACATGTGATCACACCGCATCATTTTGAAATGAAAGGGACCAACATTCCAAAGGAAGGCAGTCACTATGACTTTACCAGCAACACCTTGTGATACATGTTGGTTGATGGGTTGGGAGTTCAGGATCTACCAAACCTTTTGATGGGGAATTATTACCTAATATAGGACTCCATTATAGATTTAATTCATATTCATGAATCCTTCCCAAATCCTAGTGTAGGACTAGTTACACTTATTCTAACTATAATTCATCGACATTCATCAACTTGACCGTGTAGAAATATCATAGGTTCTCCATCAACATAAAATTATGCATATATAATAGGTTCTAAATTTATGGAATCATTTATATGTATCATAAGTTATCTATTTTTATCTTATAAATTTGATTATGATTTAGTTTAAAGCAACATAACTAGGAACTACAAATTTTATCATAATTATTGGGAGATAGTGGGTGTTGTGAAATTGGGATCAGTCCCCTAAGAGGGTATTCCTATATATACCTATGAAAAAAATTAAACCCATGTAGTACAACACCACATAATGAGACATGTCACACCCTTTAAGTTTGTGTGATAAGGACCAAGTGGATACTAGGCGTAATGTGTATAGAAATATTAGTTGTGGGACTTATGCATGGTCAACCTTTTGGTTGGATCATGGGGAATATGGAGAACTGATTATAGTTATTTCATAGATAGTATGTACCTTTTGATAAATGATTATAAAGATCCTTTACAATATGGTATGATAGAGAGTGATGTCAATTATAGGGAATATATCATAGTGAGGATGGTTTTCATGAGGCATATAGCTTGATGAAGATAGATAATGTTTTTCATGATTAAAATGTCTTGGTGAGAGTGTGGGTTGATATATTATTGTGTTTTAACCTAAAAAAGGAATACTATATATTCTATTTAATATGATTAAATGCCTACAAATTTCTATGTGCATAGATTAAGATTTTATTATTGGATCATGCTATGAAATTGAACATCATATGGCCCAGACATTATTGTATAGCTTTACACCGTGAGAATAAGCATTCTATGTCATGAAATAGGTGATAATGGGGATTAAGTATCACATAATAATTGGGTTATCCCAGATATTATCACTAATAAATTATCAGTATGACATCATTGATGAAGGCATGATTGGTTGGGGATTACACCCATAGAGGAGTCTCATAAATCTTCTCACAAAATGGGAGATCATGAGTGGGTATTGTATATTAATGTGTCCTACCCTTATTTGAAAGTTAAAAACTCATTTATGTGTCTTTGGGATTAAATCATAAATGGGAATATGGTTGAGATTAAACCTATGTATGAAACCCATTGGAATAAGACTCATTGATTGGAAATAGGGGCCATGATAATTGATAGCCCCCTAGAGAGTCATTAGTTCCAAATGGTACTATGATAAAATAAAATTTATAAAACTCAGGAAATACAAACACAAAGTGTAGTACTTGGTATGTTTGAGTTTCAAACCCATAAGGACAATCCGTGCGTTCTAAATTAATTAAGAAAACTAGAATTGAAATTTTTTGGTTTGTTTGAGAAAGAGAAAAAATATAGTAGGGGTTGGGGTTGAAATCAATTTGGGATACATTCCAGGTTCAGTGATTTTGGGTTCATGTGCTAGATATTTAATTGGAAGTGTGTTTATTTAGTATTTGTGTTGGAATTGGGTTAGGAGTGAACCTTGGTCTTGGTATCCCATCCTAATCCTATTATTTCACCTTTGGGATGGTAATGTTCTTGGTTCTATCATAGAAATAGGAGACCCAAAACCATGTTTAAACATAACCAACCCAGATTGCATAATGGTCATACAAAAACTAATACGATTAATTGATGTAATAATATAATCAACTTCATACCACAGCAATGATCATGAAATATAAAAAGAAGAAGAATTGGAATTGAATAAGTATTTTTCAACAATAAAAAATATGAATAACAGATGAAAATGATCCCTAGCATCACATCCCCCTATGATCATGTCACCCAGCGCTAAGAGAATACTTGATCATGATGAGAGCGAGCGACATGGGTATTTGAGAAGGAATGGCAGGGAAGAGTGACTCTAGATGGTCTAGGTATGTCCCTTGGTGTTTCTTTCCTTCTTCTCTTCACAATGTGTTTTGGAATAGATGTTGGGGGGTCTTATTTATAGTTTTTTCTATTCCAAACCTATATCCAGAGTCTATTATTTTTTTGTGCATCGACATCGTCACGACATGTACCTAGGGTACACAACGTGTACTTAAGATCTTATTTTTTCTTCTACCGCGTTGATTCCATAGACACTGCTTTGACTGGTTGACTTTTGTCACGATGTGTACATCTATTACATGATGTGTAGATGGATTTCATGTTGTGTATGATCATCATAACTTTTCCAGTGCATATCTTTTTCACATTAATTGGGAAAGATGTGTACTTGTGGTGCGTGATGTGTAGTCAATTTTTCTTTAGTTTTCCAGCTCCTCTTCATATGAAAAATCTAGTTTCATTCCCCTTTTTCATAAATCTATTTTTTTCTACAATAAATAATAAAACAACTCAACGCATTAAAAACATGAAAATTTTATTCAATAAATTACAAAATCAACACATTAAAACACATTAAAATATATACATGAAATAGACGTATGAATAATCATGTGAATCTAAGAGATACCTCTTTAAATTAATCATAAAAGAGACTCTCATTATCAATGGAATTCCCAATCTTGGTCACCCCAAGGGTTCTACATATATAGAATAATAATTATAGAGCCTCATTTTACCAAAGTAATACATGATCGAAGGAGTAAACTATAAGGCGGTCAATGAATTGATCATTTAAGTTAGGTGGGTTTGGGATAGGGTTTGGTTCGTAATTTTTTAGGTTTTAAAAATGGTGAGAGATTGTCATGAAAGACATTTTAATTGACGAAACCCAAGTAGATGTATTGGGATGAGGATAGGGCCTAATAGGGGTATAATTTTCCAACATTTATGTGATTTTTAAATCTTCACTAGGGGGTTTAAATTATACATGTGATGAAATCATAGTGAGTAGGTTAGTAGGTACATCTAGCACCACCGACCTATCATAGAATAAATTCTATGTGATGAGAGAATATGAGATATGTTATGGGAGATGGTATTGTAAGGATAGGGATTTTTTTTAAGTCTACTCCATAAAGGACTTTACATGAAGCTTCCCACCTTGAACTATGTTCATAGGGTCCCTTTGAGAAGTAGTTTTCATGAAGGATATACTTCATGGAATTTCTTGGTCAAGTAAATCCATTGTGAATCTCCAATAAATTCCACTTCGGTATTTTTCATTCAATATTACCTATAGTAATTTATCTAATTATTCTCCTTTTGCTATAGAAATGAATCAGTTGATTGATCTCTAATCTTTAGTGATCGATCAGGCCTATTCTTAGGAGGGTTCTAGGTATTTATAGGAGGTAAAGTATAAATTATTTCCTGAAATGAGTTACTGAAAAGTATGTATGTGATCCTATAATGTTCTCTACAAAGGGATGAAAATTAAGGGAGAATATGAAGTAACCCTGTGGTGGGATTTAAACTGTTGTCTCAGTATCACATATGTGGTGTGTTGTGGGCCCCAAAGTACTATGTTTCTACCACATGGAATATTTACATTGGGCCATAAGTTAAAACTTATTTTTCACATAGGATCTTAATGGTGGGACTCAAATTATAACTTCTCCATTTCATTGGATCTTCATGGTGGTTCACAAATGGTTGGCCTTTATAACTACAAAGGGACTCTGCAACCTATGTGACATCCATAAAGACCACATAGTTACTATGTGGGAAATAATCATTTGTTCTTTTTCTCTACTTAAAATTTTCTTTTTCAATTTTAAATGAGTTTTCAATATTCCTTTCAAATTTTATCTTCTTTATGATGTTGTTCAGAACATTTTCATCCTTGGCACTAATAAATTAAAAAAAATACATTATAACCAAAACAATCAATATGATCCCTAAAAATTTATTTTTATTCATTCTGATTCTGATATTGTAACACCCGAGACTTTTATGTTATATAAATCATCAAAGGAATCTTTTTCTACACAACACTTGCTTGGCTTGCTTTACACGCAATCACGACCTTCCTCGATAGCTTGCGTTGTACGCAATACCGAGTTTCACTAAACAACAATATGCTATTAAAACTAGCCGTTATGAATAGTAATAACCACTTTTTGAAATTTTATAAATTTTATTTTTCAAAATGGACTTCATTTTTGGACTCAGAATATCAAAATTAGCCTAGGGTGAAATTTTGGTATTTTTCTGAAAACTTTCAATTTTTGATGAATAGTGAAACCACTAAGTGGTAGGTTAAAAATTGAATTTTTGCATAAAACTTAATTTTACCGCTTCTGTGAATGGAATTTCGAAAATCCGACAGACACGGTTGATATCAGTAAGTAAAATGTGGTTCAATGAGATAAAAATAATTTTTTGGTGAATAGTAACTTTTTACTTTTTTTTACCGCGGTTAATAGTAAATAGGGTAACTAAGGGTAAAAATGATATTACTATTACCCTAACACATGTCCTAATTCTATTGGATAAGTCTAATTCGACCAAAAACAAACTTAGGAATAAAATATGACCATTTAGGCCCACTTGGGTTAGATTAGGACATTTATTATTAATTTATTTAAAGAAGGCTTAAAATAGTTAAAATCAAAGTTTAATAAGTAAATAATTTTTAATATGGGGTTATACATAAGCTAAATTCGACTATAAATATTAATTAGAAATATAAAAAGATTTCCTACATAATGGTATTTTATTTGTAATTTTTAGACATTAAATAATTTAATTTATTTATGACACAATGATGATGCAGTAATTATCTTATTAATGAAATATTGACATAATTGATGTTATAAACACCAAAATAAATGTAATTTGAGACTTTTTCTGAATTCAACTAATTTTCTAGGTTACTATGATATATTATTGTTGATTTAATTAACTTTATTCGAACATATAATTCTGTTATGACTTTCACAAAAATCATATATCAAATAGTGTCAAAATTGAAACAAAATAGTTTTTAAATCAAATATTATATTATTAATTGTTATTTTATTCCTAAAAATCTAAGGATCGGCCAAATGACTTAGATAAGGATATATATATTAATAATAAACAATTTGGGGTTCGTTTGGCATGTTATAGTAAGTGTATTAACCTTATAGTGAAAGAAAACAAAAAGACACGGTAAAAGTTAAATTATTTAACTTAGAGTTAAATCTAATTGATAAGGATAAAATAACACCCTAAACATGTCTAAATCCTATTGGTTGATAGTATTTCGTCCCATCCCCACTTTAGCTTCTAAATAAGACCCTTTGGAACCATTATAAACCGATTTTAACTTTAATATAAAATAATATTTTGAGATATTCTTAAGGTGCCCCTCTCCTCCCTTATAAAAGGGCACCTCCTCCCCCTCCTCCTCACACCAATTTGAGCACTCAAGCTCGGCCAACCCCTGCCATTTTCTCCTCTCAACTTCCCTAGAATAATCCTAGAGGTCCTGGTCTTCTTCAAAGACCAATCTTAGTTCCCTAAGTGGAGGATTCAAAGAGGCGTTCCAAAGAAGAGGTAATATCCATTACCGATCTTTTCAATTTCTTTCTTCTTCAACTTCTTCTTATTTAGTTGTTTCATGATAAAGTAATAAAATAAGTATTACTTACATACTGATATGTTATTATAAATATAAAACAACCCTAATTTACCTTCTATCCATCCTACGGAAAAAATGAAATCACCGCGCGTGCGTACGTACGGAATACCGTCTCCACACCGTGGTGTAATCTATTTTTCCACCATCACTTTACAAGGATGGGTATAATGGTGTAATGAGTAACTATTTATGATTATTATAAAGTAATATTGATACTGAAATAATATATATATATACTCCAATATAGTTCCACGATCATAGGAACGATATCATCACTCGTGCGTACGTACGGAATACCGTCTCCACGATGTGATGCGACTCGTTCTACATGATCATCATTACATAGTAATTATATAAATGAATTGAATGAATAAATATGATATATGTTACACTAATACCATTCTGGATATAAGGTATCTATAACCTTAAGAGAATAATAAGAATGTATTCGGCAAAACACGCATAAGAACAAAAGGCAATAAAGACCCGAGTAAGAAGTAACAATGAAATATTACTAACAAGAAGCTAAGAATATGACCATATATGATATCATATCAATATGTATGATTCTGGAAAAATTCAATAACATTATTTAAACCATTATACAGGAGCTTCGGACACGTACAAAGAAAATCGGACCTAAGGTAAGGGAAATATCACAATCTCATTTTTATCCGAGATTGTTTATTCGTAAGTATTTACTGGGGTGTATTTTATCATCCACATCCATGTTCCTTCAATATATAATATTGTTTCCATCCACTTACAATATTTAAAATCCAATTTTACCCTTCGGTAAGTTTTTAGTAAAAGATATGAAAGGAATCTTTTGTCTTTTTTCATACGAGGTACTTTTTTGACTTTTTCGACAAAAGTACGGGAAGATTGTTTTTTTAACTTATACGGCATGAATAGATTTTTAAAACATTATTTCCAAGAAGCTTCCTTTACAAGTTTTCAAGTTTATCATTAATCAACTTCTTTTAGTTTAAAATTTTATGACATTTTAAGAAAAGAAAAGTGTTTTTGAAGAAGAAAGGATATTTTCCTCAAGAATGGAGTTCAAGTGTTTTATCAAAATTATTTTCCATCTAAGATAATAAAGGGTTCTGTTTTTATCCCTATTATTACATTGATTTGATTATGTTGTGAGGGAATTATTTTTATGAAGTCATTTACCTTATATGGTTTGTTTTATGATGTCATGATATTTCAAGAATCCCATTTTTGTTACATGTGTTATGCGATGATGTATGTTTTATGATTATGTGGCACACATAAGAAAGGATTCATTATAAGATTGGTGGGACCTATATCTCCCTCCAATGCATTGGGTAAAGATTTATATCTCATGAGATATACATGGCTGGAACAGAAGGTTATTTCGGTTCAGTGATACAGGACTGAAACGAGGAGTGAACTCGGTTAAGAAATGGACTTTGTCCACTAAGATAGTCTTGGCAATGAGTCATGACTAACAAGAAATGATTTTCCATGATTATGTGTGCATGCCACAAAGTTTCAAGTTTTATGTTATGATTATGTGGATCTCATTTTCACTTCTATGATTTATTCCATGTTAAGATATTATGATCTCTTTTGCAGGTTATGATTTTCAAAAAGATATGATATGATTTTTATTTCCTTTATTTTCCCTTGCTGAGCATTTGAGATCACCCTTTTATGTTTTCTTTTCCCCAGGTCAGGAAGATGGATATTAAGTAGAATATGCTAAAAGGGACCCTAGATATGATGAAATAAATGGGAGACACTGTAGAAGATTTATGAACCAGTTGTTTATGTTTCACAGTTTCTAAAGACACTATACCTATACGGTCCTTTGTGGTTTTGTCATATGTTGTAATAAGTGTGCTTCAATTTTGAAGTATTAAAAATGTATGTAAAGTATGGGTCGTTACAGTTGGTATCAGAGGAAAGGTATAGTCATCCTTTGGAAACTAGGATGTGAAATCCTTAGTAAGAACCATAAGGATAAGTCTAAGCATAGAACACAATCTTAGTGTTTTAGAAATGGCCATGAATACCCTAGGATAAGATCTTAAGCATGAAAATTTTATTCTTGAATTATGTGTTTTTCCTATTATAATTAGTGTTGCTCACACTATTCTTCTTGGTTTTAGTCAATGGCTGGAACCCGAAGGAACCGTGTTAATGCGGAATGTGATGGGCAATGCAATGATTGTACCCCTGAGCAACCAAACGATATGGGAGCTGGAATGAAAAATCTTGTAGCCATGCTCACACAACTTTCTCAAGCTATGAATCATGCAGGACTTCCAAATGAGCAAAGGAAGGAGCAACATTCTGTTGAATCCTTCATGAGGCAGCGTCCACCTTCTTTCAGCGGGTCTACTGATCCATTAGTTGCTGAACAATGGATTAGTACTACTGAAAAGATATTTTCAGTTCTTCAATGTTCTGAACAAGATAAAGTCATCCTAGCAGTGTATCGTTTGGAAGGAGATGCTAATCAATGGTGGAATCTTATTAAGAATACGAGGCAAAGGGATGAAATTGAGTCTATGGAATGGGACGAGTTCAAGAACTTATTTTTCAATAAGTACTTCCCTCGTATTCTCCGAACAAAGATAGAGAAAGATTTTCTTGAACTGAAGCAAAGGGATGATGAATCTGTTGGTACATATGAAGCAAATTTTACAAGACTTGCAAGGTACGCTTCTGGTATTATTATCCAACCTGAGAGTAAGATCGATCGATTATTTAGTGGCTTAAAACCAAGTCTTCAAAGGGCGTTAGCCATAAGGGACTTCAATAGCTACGAGGAAATCGTTCCATGTGCTCTCAAAGTCGAGATGGAGATTGGAGTAACCCATCAGTCACATGGGTTTGATAAGAAGAGGAAGATGGAATTCAAAGGAAAATATAAAGAGCACACTGAAAAGAAGATGAGCTTTCCCTTATGCTCAAAGTGTGGAAAGAAACATGGAGGGTGTTGTCTTAAAGGGACAAGTAAATGTTTTAAGTGTGGAAAGGAAGGTCATCGGGCATTTTAATGCCGCGATAATGGGATGAAGATGTATAATGATGCAAACAAAGGAAGGGATACACAGAATGATCCTACTACACTTCAATGTTTCAATTGCAAGGAGATGGGGCATTATGCCAATCAATGCCCAAATCCAAGGGTTGATGATGATGGTCGATGTCAACAAAATCTTAAGGCTTAAGACAAAGGAATGTCACATGCAATTTCTATCAGCGATGTGGAGTACGATAACGAAGTGGTGAAAGGTAAACTTACCATCCACTCTAAAGTAGCAAATGTTTTATTTGATTCTGGATCCACCCACTATTTTATTTCTGAAAAATTTTCTAAGGGTATCACCGTACTACCTCAACAATTAGATGTTGAGTTAGCTGTGACAACACCTAATGGCACAACAGTCGCATCAAAAGTTTATAATTCTTCTCCGATCGAAGTTTGTGGGAAAGTGCTTCATGCAAATCTTGTGATCCTTCCTTTAGTGGAATTTGATGTGATTCTTGGCATGGATTGGCTTTCTCTACATGGATCTCATATCAATTGCCAAAGAAGGGAAGTCACATTTCATATTCCAGATCAATCTACGATCGTCTATCAATGCAAGGATGAACATAACCTTCCAGTGGAAATTTCTTCCATATTATGGGTATTGATTCCACTAAATGAAGGTTATTTATCTCAAATGGTTGGTGAGAAACTCATGATTAAGAATATGTCCATTGTATGGGAGTTTGATGATGTCTTTCTAGAGGAATTTCCGGGTCTTCCACCAAATCGTGAAGTTGAGTTTTCAATAGAACTCGTACCAGGTGCTTTGCCAATTTCAAAGACACCTTATAGAATATCCCCAATTGAGTTGAAGGAATTGAAGAATCAACTCCAAGAGAACCTTGATAAGGGATTCATACGCCCTAGTGCGTAACCTTGGGGAGCACCTGTTCTATTTGTTAAGAAGAAATATGGATCAATGAGACTCTACATTGATTATCGAGAACTTAACAAGATCACTATCAAGAACAAATATCCTCTCCCACGCATTGATGACTTATTTGACCAACTACGCGGAGCTCAATACTTTTCCAAGATTGATCTTCGTTCAGGGTATCATCAATTAAGGGTCAAAAGGGAGGATATACCAAAGACGGATTTCCGTAAAAGGTATGGACACTATGAATTTATAGTGATGCCATTTGGTCTTACTAATGCCCCTGCTATCTTCATGGATCTAATGAATAGAGTCTTTAGAGACTATCTTGATCAATTTTTGGTAGTCTCTATAGATGATATTCTTGTCTATTCAAAGAGCAAGGAAGAGCATGAAGATCACTTGAGAATTATATTGAAGACCCTGAGAAAGGAGAATCTTTATGCCAAATTTACCAAGTGTGAATTTTGGCTTCAAAAAGTTGCATTTTTGGGTCACATAATCTCAAAAGAGGGGATATCTGTGGATCCAGCAAAAAAAGAGGTTATCGAAATATGGTCAAGACCAACAACAGTAACTGAGATCTGAAGTTTTCTTGGTTTGGCTGGATATTATCGACGTTTTGTAAAAGATTTTTCACGATTATCCAATCCACTCACCAAGTTGACTCGGAAAGGAGTTAAGTTTGTCTGGATAGAGGAATGTGAAGAGAATTTCAAGGAGTTGAAAAGAAGGTTATCCAGTGCACCTTTGCTCACACTTCCTTGTAGTGGAGAAAGGTTTGTGATCTGTAGTGATGCATCCAAGAAGGGATTGGGGTGTGTTCTTATGCAAAATGATATGGTGATAGCTTATGCCTCACGACAGTTGAAAATCCATGAGCAAAATTACCCAACACATGATTTGGAGTTGGCTGTGGTAATCTTTGCATTAAAGATTTGGAGGCATTACCTTTATGGTGAAAGGTGTGATATTTATACTGATCATAAAAGTTTAAAGTATATTTTCACACAAAAGGAGTTGAATATGCGTCAAAGAAGATGGTTGGAGCTGATTAAGGATTACGACTGCTCAATCCATTACCACCCTGGGAAAGCAAACAAGGTGGCAGATGCATTAAGTCGACAAGACCATGCTAGTTTATCCGTGATGAGGATCACAAAAGATCCAATATTTATGGATTTACAAAGGATGGATCTTGGAATTATAATGGAAGGAGAAAAATCTTATCTTTCTCAAATGAATGTTCAACCATCTATACATGTGAAGATTAAAGAGGCACAGAAAGAGGATGTCGGGTTACAAAAGAAGGTGAGAAATGTTCCTGAAATCAACCTTGATTGTGATGGGATAATAAAGTTCAGGAATCGTGTTTGTGTTCCTCCCATCCCCGAATTAAAGAAGGAGCTACTGGATGAGGCTCATAGTTCATCATTCTCTATTCATCCTAGAAGCACGAAGATGTATAGGGACCTGAAAGAGTACTTTTGGTGGGATGGCATGAAAAGAGATGTTGCTGAATATGTCTCTCGATGATTGGTTTGTCAAAAAGTTAAAGCTAAGAGACAGAAGTCTAAGGGGATGTTACAACCATTACCCATACCCGAATGGAAATGGGAACACATCACTATGGACTTTGTCACAGGACTTCCTAAAACATCCAAAGGAAATAATGCTATTTGGGTCATAGTTGATCGTCTTACAAAGTCTGCACACTTCATTGCTATGAGAGAGGATTTCTCTCTAGATCAGCTTGCCAGGATATATGTAAAGGAAGTGGTAAGATTGCATGGAGTACCACTTTCTATTATATCTGATCGGGATCCGAGATTTACCTCGAAGTTCTGGCGAAGTCTTCAGCATACTCTGGATACAGAGTTGAGTTTCAGCACTGCTTATCAT
This sequence comes from Viscum album, assembly GCA_963277665.1. Lineage (NCBI taxonomy): Eukaryota > Viridiplantae > Streptophyta > Magnoliopsida > Santalales > Viscaceae > Viscum > Viscum album. Next base: position 562,608,126 of record OY728138.1, read on the forward strand.
CCCCAGACAGACGGTCAGTCTGAGAGAACAATTCAAACCCTAGAAGATATGTTGAGAGCTTGCTCTATGAATTTAAAAGGAGGTTGGGATCAACACCTACCTTTGGTAGAATTTTCTTATAATAATAGCTTTCATTCCAGTATTCAGATGGCTCCTTATGAAGCTCTCTATGGAAAGAAATGCAGGACTCCAACTTGCTGGGATGAAGTTGGGGAAAGAAATCTATTAGGACCTGATCTTGTTGATGAAATGGCAGAAAAGGTCAGATCTATTCAACAACACATAAGAGCAGCTCAGAGTCGACAGAAAATCTATGCCGACAACTGAAGAAAAGACCTAGAGTTTGAAGTGGGTGATAAAGTGTTCTTACGAATATCTCCCTGGAAGAGGGTTATGAGATTTGGAAAGAAGGGGAAGTTGAGCCCTAGATATATCGGTCCTTTCGAAATACTGGATCGGGTTGGAAAGGTAGCTTACCGATTGGCGCTTCCACCGAATCTCTCTGAAGTTCACAATGTGTTCCATAGAAAGTACATACCTGATCCTTCACATGTACTCAGCTCAGAAGTTGTACCGCTGGAGCAAGATATTTCTTATGAAGAACAACTGATAGAGATTCTGGATCATAGCGAAAAAGTCCTACGAAATAAGACCACTCGATTAGTGAAAGTTTTATGGAGGAACCACCAACTTGAAGAAGATACATGGGAGCTTGAGGATATGATGAGGGAGAAGTATCCTCATCTGTTTGTTACAAAGTGACGAATTTCGAGGGCGAAATTCTTTTTAAGGGGGGTAGAATGTAACACCCGAGACTTTTATGTTATATAAATCATCCAAGGAATCTTTTTCTACACAACACTTGCTTGTCTTGCTTTACACGCAATCGCGACCTTCCTCGATAGCTTGCGTTGTACGCAATACCGAGTTTCACTAAACAACAATATTCTATTAAACTAGCCATTATGAATATTAATAACCACTTTTTGAAATTTTATAAATTTTATTTTTCAAAATGGACTTCATTTTTGGACTCATAATATCGAAATTAGCCTAGGGTGAAATTTTGGTATTTTTCTGTAAACTTTCAATTTTTGATGAATAGTGAAACCACTAAGTGGTAGGTTAAAAACTGAATTTTTGCATAAATCATAATTTTACCGCTTCTGTGAATGGAATTTCGAAAATCCGACAGACACGGTTGATATCAGTAAGTAAAATGTGGTTCAATGAGATAAAAATAATTTTTTGGTGAATAGTAGTTTTTTACTTTTTTTTACCGCAGTTAATAGTAAATAGGGTAACTAAGGGTAAAAATGATATTACTATTACCCTAACACATGTCCTAATTCTATTGGATAAGTTTAATTCGACCAAAAACAAACTTAGGAATAAACTATGACCATTTAGGCCCACTTGGGTTAGATTAGGACATTTATTATTAATTTATTTAAAGAAGGGTTAAAATAGTTAAAATCAAAGTTTAATAAGTAAATCATTTTTAATATGGGGTTATACATAAGATAAATTCGACTATAAATATTCATTAGAAATATAAAAAGATGTCCTACATAATGGTATTTTATTTTTAATTTTTAGACATTATATAATTTAATTTATTTATGACACAATGATGATGCAGTAATTATCTTATAAATGAAATTTTGACATAATTGATGTTATAAACACCAAAATAAATGTAATTTGAGACTTTTTATGAATTCCACTAATTTTCTAGGTTACTATGATATATTAGTGTTGATTTAATAAACTTTATTCGAACATATAATTCTGTTATGACTTTCACAAAAATCATATATCAAATAGTGTCAAAATTGACACAAAATAGTTTTTAAATCAAATATTATATTATTAATTGTTATTTTATTCCTAAAAATCTAAGGTTCGTCCAAATGACTTATATAAGAATATATATATTAATTATAAACAATTTGGGGTTCGTTTGGCATGTTATAGTAAGTGTATTAACCTTATAGTGAAAGAAAACAAAAAGACACGGTAAAAGTTAAATTATTTAACTTAGAGTTAAATCTAATTGATAAGGTTAAAATAACACCCTAAACGTGTCTAAATCCTATTGGTTGATAGGATTTCGACCCATCCCCACTTTAGCTTCTAAATAAGACACTTTGGAACCATTATAAACCGATTTTGACTTTAATATAAAATAATATTTTGAGATATTCCTAAGGTGCCCCTCTCCTCCCTTATAAAAGGGCACCTCCTCCCCCTCCTCCTCACACCAATTTGAGCACTCAAGCTCGTCCAACCCCTTCCATTTTCTCCTCTCCACTTCCCTAGAATAATCCTAGAGGTACTGGTATTCTTCAAAGACCAATCTTAGTTCCCTAAGTGGAGGATTCAAAGAGGCGTCCCAAATAAGAAGTAATATCCATTACCGATCTTTTCAATTTCTTTCTTCTTCAACTTCTTCTTCTTTAGTTGTTTCATGATAAAGTAATAACATCAGTATTACTTACATACTGATATGTTATTATAAATATGAAACAACCCTAATTTACCTTCTATCAATCCTACGGAAAAAATGAAATCACCGCGCGTGCGTACGTATGGAATACCGTCTCCACGCCGTGGTGTAATCTATTTTTCCACCATCACTTTACAAGGATGGGTATAATGGTGTAATGAGTAACTATTTATGATTATTATAAAGTAATATTGATACTGAAATAATATATATATATACTCAAATATAGTTCCACGATCATAGGAACGATATCATCACTCGTGCATACGTACGGAATACCGTCTCCACGATGTGATGCGACTCGTTCTACATGATCAACATTACATAGTAATTATATAAATGAATTGAATGAATAAATATGATATAGGTTACACTAATACCATTATAGATATAAGGTATCTATAACCTTAAAATAAGAATAAGAATGTATTCGGCAAAACACGCATAAGAACAAAAGGCAATAATGACCCGAGTAACAAGTAACAATGAAATATTACTAACAAGAAGCTAAGAATATGACCATATATGATATCATATCAATATGTATGATTCTGTAAAAAGTCAATAACATTATTTAAACCATTATACAGGAGCTTCGGACACATACAAAGCAAATCGGACCTAAGGTAAGGGAAATATCACAATATCATTTTTATCCGAGATTGTTTATTCGTAAGTATTTACTGGGGTGTATTTTATAATCCACATCCATGTTCCTTCAATATATAATATTGTTTCCATCCACTTACAATAGTTTAAATCCAATTTTACCCTTCGGTAAGTTTTTAGTAAAATATATGAAAGGAATCTTTTGTCGTTTTTCATACGAGGTACTTTTTTGACTTTTCTGACAAAAGTACGGGAAGAATGTTTTTTTTAACTTATACGGCATGAATGGATTTTTAAAACATTATTTCCAAGAAGCTTCCTTTACAAGTTTTCAAGTTTATTTTTAATCGACTTCTTTTAGTTTAGAATTTTATGAATTTTTAAGAAAAGAAAAGTGTTTTTGAAGAAGAAAGGATATTTTCCTCAAGAATGGAGTTCAAGTGTTTTATCAAAATTATTTTCTATCTAAGATAATAAAGGGTTCTGTTTTTATCCCTATTATTACATTGATTTGATTATGTTGTGAGGGAATTATTTTTATGAAGTAATTTACCTTATATGGTTTGTTTTATGATGTCATGATATTTCAAGAATCCCATTTTTGTTACATGTGTTATGCGATGATGTATGTTTTATGATTATGTGGCACACATAAGAAAGGATTCATTATATGATGGGTGGGACCTATATCCCCCTCCAATGAATTGGGTAAAGATTTATATCTCATGAGATAGACATGGCTGGAATGGAAGGTTATTTCGGTTCAGTGATACAGGACTGAAACGAGGAGTGAACTCGGTTCAGAAATGGACTTTGTCCGCTAAGATAGTCTTGGCAATGAGTCATGACTAACAAGAAATGATTTTCCATGATTATGTGTGAATGCCACAAAGTTTCAAGTTTTATTTTATGATTATGGGGATCTCATTTTCACTTCTATGATTTATTCCATGTTAAGATATTATGATCTCTTTTGCAGGTTATGATTTTCAAAAAGATATGATATGATTTTTATTTCCTTTATTTTCCCTTGCTGAGAATTTGAGTTCACCCTTTTATGTTTTCTTTTCCCCAGGTCAGGAAGATGGATATTAAGTAGAATATGCTAAAAGGGACCCTAGATATGATGAAATAAATGGGAGACACTGTAGAAGATTTATGAACCAGTTGTTTATGTTTCCCAGTTTCTAAAGACACTATACCTATACGGTCCTTTGTGGTTTTGTCATATGTTGTAATAAGTGTGCTTGAATTTTGAAGTATTAAATATGTATGTAAAGTATGGGTCGTTATAGATATGACACATCTTTAACTCAAAAACTAATTTTCATGATGATTTTTCCATGCCTCTTACCATAACAAAATAATATAAAGACTTGAAACCATATCTTATAGCTTATATCAAGGGAATATCAACCTTATTAGAAATTTTGGTTAGTTCAAAATATTTACTAATCAAATAATTTTATATATATGAATGATAATAATGAAAAAATATTTAAAACTTCAATGATCATGGTGGATATAATGATAAGAGGGACATATACCATTAAATGTAATTTTTAAAATTTCCTGGTTGGTACTCTAAAAAAATATCCAACTTAACTTCTTTTGAGAATTTTCATGTCTTGATTCACTACATGTCCTTACTCTCATCCAATATCCAACATTCCATGGGATCATTGGTTGTATATTTTATCCTTTCATACAGTGACCCCCCAAATCCCTCAAACACGTTTCCTTTGACTCTAGAATGATTATAATCTTTTAAATTGCCTCATATTCATGTGTTGATAATTTTAATTCTTCTTATCATGAAAATAAAATTTCTATTGGGGTGTGACTTTATACTAATATCATTTATACCAACACATCCCTTGAAAATAGAAAGATATCTATAACATATTATATATATTTATCCTCTAAAATGTTTATCATTTAATAATCATACCATCAGTTAAATTATTCCCTCTACTTTCCTAATAAATAAATACATGTTATTGTGACCCTATCATATACCATTCACTTTATTAATTTGTATTTACACTATATATATGTATAGGTTGGTCGAATAAGATACCCTTTGACTATAAATTGGGAAAAAATAAAATCTAAATTCCATTGAATTGATATCATTTATTGAGGTAAGATATAGTTAAAATAGAATCAAATAAGTGAAATGGGTTTCATACTATAATACCATCATGATTTTCTACTCCAGATCCCAATAATATTAGGCACTATCCTATTTCAATATATTGATTTTGAGTTCTTGAATATACAAATTTGGTATAACAATAAAGTTAAATACTTACAAATCTTCACCTCTTTCACCAAATCCTTCAAATTATGAGATTCACCCTATTATATGTAAAATAAAAACTACATCTTTGAAGTGTTGGGGGTATATAAAAACTATAATATATATTTTATTACCTATAAAAAATAAATATCAACCTATGTCAAATTATCTCCCCTAAACACTAGAGGATTTATCCATTGAAACATTAAGGATTGATCCATCTCATGGAACTAAAAATGATTTATATTATTTCAAATTTTCTAAGTTACCATAACCAATGTTTTTGGTAATTTATGGTATGTATAATTTTTTTCCAAAAATAATCTTATAAAATATGTGGGTATTATTGTCACAGACATTATGTTCTATAAAATATATGATCTTAATTTAGATCATAATTTTTATCTATTCAAATGAAAAAGTACCAACATAATGGTATTTTCAAATATATAGTTTCAATTCATGGTTTGAAAACCATGTATCTTAACCATGAACTCTTCTAAAGAAACAATTATTACCCATGAATGAATTTATATATGGTTAATTAATTATTTATACCTAAATATTAATTTCAATAAATTACAGTTTTTATTACCAAAACCCAAAGTGATACATCATGGACACCACTATCATGTTTTCATTATTTGAACTCATAGATGTAATACTTGTAATCATAAATTTTATTCCAAAAAACATGTTGAATAATGTTATAACATTGAAAAAATGATTACAAACCAATAAAATTTCCATTTTTTAAATTATTCCTAGGTTTATTCCCCAATTCCCTTTGATTTTCCAATCACTGGTTAATTCATAATAATATTATTTCATGATATTCCATTTAAATCATTTAAAAACACCATATATACTACTAAAAATAATTGAGTCGTTAAAAATAATAACAATTTCTTAAAAAAAATTAAATGTGATTCAAATGATCATACCACTATATCATGTTTATAATAATGAATGGAAATGTATCCATCTTAACCCATCATGTTTTAAGAAATGCACTTTTCACAATAGAAATGAATCAACCCATGAAAAATTAATAATTCTATTATTATAACTGAACTAAAAACTAATTTTACATTCCTAATAAAGAGATTAACTATGTATTTTTATGAGTTCCTTTTACATCATAAACATCTTATTATCCATGCATTCCACGTACTTCAAAAACACTACACAAAAAAGTTATATGAAACCATTGTTTAGATCATTGAGTTATGTAACTATATTTTGATACATAATATGGGGTTCAATGTGTTGATAATTTTTTGTTTTCAACAACACATAATGTTGTTATTTAAAGGGGGGGATTTTTGAGAATAATACTCTATATATTTATGATAATTTTGATGCTCACAAATACCCTTAATTATTTTTTAATGATTTTATTTTTTAATAATATTTCATGAATTTATTATTCAATATATTTTTATTTCTAGACGAAATATTTAGATTCTTGAACAATGAAAATTAATTTCTAAGGTATTCGCATTTAGCGCATTCTGGAAACACTATTCATGCTCTATATATTCCGGATCTACTATAGCATGTTCTGGAAACACTATTCATACCCTACGTGGAGAAACATAGTTTAAGGATGAAATGTGGTGTATGCTTTATGAGATAAGGGAAAAGTATGGCTAATAAACAATATGTTATCGGAAAAGTATGAAAAATAACCCTACATTAAGAAGGAACCCTACATTTCGGATATTATAAAAGTATAGAAGGAGAACCGTATGTAAGTGTTAAACATTACGTTTGTTTCTCAGAAGTATGGTTCATCAACCTTACTTTTGTAAACAACCATATATTCTTATAAAAGTGTGGATCTTTTATCAACCTTACGTTTGAAGAAAGTGACATAAACCATACATGTGTGATCAACCATATGTTGACAACCTTATGTGTGAAGGCTATATCATCAACTTTACATTTATGATCTACTTTACATTCAGAGGATGTATACTGTACATCGCAACCTTAACTTTGTCGTCGGAGAGTTTAGAGTCAATATTACTTTACAATGATCAGCAAGCTGATTATTAGGCTGATTTCTTGCCGGATATCAAGCTATTTTTTAAGCGTGGCTTTGACTAATTCAAAGTCATTTTATCAATGGTTTAAGGATCAAATTAAAAGGTTATTTTTATGTTGATTCTTCAGGGAAATTATGACTACTCTGTAAATTCAAATGTTTGAATATCGGGAGTCAAAAGGAAACTTTTGTGGATCTAAATTTTTAAGATAAGTATTGTCATTATTATATATGAGCTTTTATGAATAGGAAAAAATGGGAGAAGTTTTGTAAAAAATCAATCATTCATAAAAAGGAAGAAAAACAGAGACTATAAAAAATATAGACCTGCTGATTCAAAGGAGCAACAACGCTCATTTTGTTGATGAAGAAAAATCATGATAGAAGATTCACTCATTCTACATCGAAAATCTACTATGAATCTGCTACTTCTGAAGTTGTGAATTATATTTCTATATTTACTGCAACGGGATCGACTTAGAATGAATCTTTTGTGAAGATCATTATTTCTCAAGATGACGATCCATCTACTGTCAATTGCATGTTGTTGAAATTGTGATGAAAATCTAGAGTGTATTTTCAAATTATAAAAATCTTTCTTTTCTATTCTTGAGTGACTAGATTCTCATACTAAGATTTGAAGGTTCTATAAGTGAACTAGAAGGCTTTGTTTTTCATAATATTGTAAAGGTGTCAACTGCATGTACTTAGTTGTTGAAAGTTTTGTTGAAATGTGAACTAGATAGTGAAAGTCACCAATCTCATGGAGTATAGTGATGGTGGAGTGAACTAAGGGCCTTCTGTTCCCCGAACCACTATACATCGTGTGTCTCTGCACTTCATATTTCTGTTTCATTAATCTATTTGATTAATTATAAATGATAGAACATGATCTTGAAAAGATTTTTGAAAATACACAATTCACCCCCCCCCCCCCTCCCTCTTGTTTATATTTAGTATAATCTGATCCAAAAATTGGTATCAGAGGTTGAGTTTTCTGATAAATCCTTAACAAGTTAAAAGTGATTGTACAAAGAGAAATATGACTGATACAGGAGAGGGACTGTCTATGGTCAGAGCATCGTACATCAATGGAGAAAACTCTGGACGATGGAAGTCACAAATGATTATCTATATGAAAAACCTTGGATACAGAGTATATTCTAAGATTCCGACTCCATATGAAATACCTGAAAAACCTGAAACATGGAGTGCAGCTACTGAAGCAGAATATGATATGAACTCAATGTAAATTAATGCTATTATATTTGGTCTAGGAATTGATGAATTCAACAGAGTATCTCAATTCCCAACAGCTTATGAGATGTGGCAAACTATTGTTTGTGCTTATGAAGTAACTAACAATATCAAGTAAATGAGATATGCTACTGCTAAGCTTAAATTTGATACATTTAGAATGGTTGAAGGTGAAAGTATTACTCAAATGAATGGAAGATTTAAAGAGAATTTCAATAACATAACCTCTTTGGGAGATCCCATTAAACAAGCTGATCAAGATTTAATTATACTAAGGGTACTACCTATAAGATGGAATGGAATCTATGCTTCAATCCGAGAGTCAACACCTCTCAAAGACATAACCATGAGAGAACTGATTGGAACACTAATGATGTATGAAGCTGAGATGCAAGATTAAGCTAATAAGAATAATTTGTTTATCAAGAGAGATGACACTACATTGAAAGTGTCATCATAGAGAAAAAACATAAAGATGAATAATAGTGTAAAAGTGAAATCAGAAAGTTCTGATTTATCAAATTCTGATGTGGAATTGGCTCATCTAGCCAAAAAAATCACTAAATTCTATAGATAGAAGAAGGGTTTCAAAAAAACCTTCAAAAAGGATGACAAGGAAGTTAGATGTTATGAATGCAAGAAAATTGGGCACATCAGACCTGACTATCCTCAACTAAAAGAAGAAAAGAAAAAAATTATTCAAAAGAAATGATTATGAGAATAAGGACAAGAAAGCAATGAAATCTACATGGAGTGTATCTAAAGACTCCATTAGCACTTCTGAATCAGACTCAGAGAATGAAGAAGTAAATCTAAAATCCAACATGTGTTTCATGACAGAAACAGATGAGGTGCAATCTTACTACTTTTCTGACTCTAGTTATGAATCTAGTTACTCTAATGAAAAACATACAACCTACTATAATATGCTTGAAGAAAAATATGATTCTCTATTTAAGAAGCATATGTATTTAAAGAACATTCATAAGGTTGTTTCTGATGATAGAGATACAATGATGAAACAATAGAAGGAGTTAACTGAAAAGTTTGACTCAATTAACACTAACAATACAGATTATGAATCAAAGATAAAATCGCTACAAACTAAAGTGGAAACTTATAGAAATGCAGGCCTTGTTTTTACTAAAGGATAAAATACATAAAATAAAATTCTTAGAAAAATTTCCCTAAAAGGAAATATTTGGAATTGGAAGTAAAGGTGAAAACCCAAGCTGTACAAGAATTATATTATTCCAAGTGAAAAAAGACTAAATTTTAATTTCTGTGGAACAAGGAGAAATATTTCTAAAAAATATTTCTTAAGACAACCCCAAATAAGTGGTATTAAGAAGGATTTTGTATTAAATGATTTATTTGAATCTTGTGAAATTAGAAAAACAAAGCAAGTCTGGATTCCTAGATCTCTGTTGGCTAACACCCCTAGACCCAACAGAATATGTGTACATAAGCAAATTGTGTAAATGCCTTTGTAGGAAGCAGGTCACAAAAACAAAAAGGACATGTGGTATATGGACAGTGGATGCTCAATACATATGAGTGGAAACTCATTGAACTTCACTACACTGACACAAAAAGATGGTGGACTAGTTACATTTTGTGACAATGCCAAAGGGAAGATCATTGGTATTGGAACAGTTTGAGATCCAGAAGCTATCTCAATCAATAAAGTACTTTATGTACAAGGATTGAAACACAATCTGATAAATTTCTCTCAACTATGTGATGATGGTTATGCTGTTTATTTTTCTAACAATTGATGTTCTGTTTTCAAAAATAAAATGCTTCAATTTAGAGCACCTAGAACTGGAAATGTGTATACCCTGGATTTAAAATCCTTGTGTAAACAACAAGTAAACTATTTAACTGCTAAAGTGAATGAATATTAGATCTGGAATAGGATACAGGGAATTTTTAATGTATATTTTTTTCATAAATTATCTAGGAAACAATTTGTTTCTGATTTTCCTAGTCTCCGATTTGAAAGTAACAGATTCTGTGATGTATGTCATCTTGGCAAGCAACACAAATCATCCTTCAAATCTGTTAATAGAATTACTGCATCTAAACCTCTAGAACTTATCCATATGAATTTTTTTGGACCTTAAATAGTAACAAGATTGGCTGGTAAATTATATGTATATGTTTTAGTTGATGACTATTCTAGATTTACATGGATTTCCTTTTTAAAATTTAAAAATGAAGCTTTTACTTTATTTTAAAGTTTTCGTAAAACTGTTCAAAATGAAAAAGTTTTTAAAATAATTTCATTATGAAGTGATCATGGTGGAAAATTTTAGAATCAGGAATTTAATTCCTTATTCTCAAATATGGGTATTAAACACACCCTCTCTACACCAAGAATACGTCAACAAAATGGAATTTTTGAAAGAAGAAATAGGACTCTTTAGGAAATGGCTAGGACTATGATAAATGAATACAGTCTTCCTACCAATTTTTGGGTAGAATCTGTAAGCACAACCTGCTATATAATGAATAAATTACTAATTAGACCTCTTTTGAAAAATACACCTAATGAAATTTGGAATAACAAAAAACCTAAAGTAAATTACTTTAAATTTTTTGGATGAAATGTTTACAACTTGAATACCAAGGATAATCTTGGTAAGTTCGATCCAAAATCTGATGAAGGCATTTTCTTAGGATATTAAGCTACCTCCAAAGCTTATAGAGTCTATAATAAGATGTCAAGGATTGTTGAAGAATCAATTCATGTGAAATTTGATGAATCTGATCCCTTTGAGAAAAGGATAGAACAAATGGATGAATCTGACTCTAATGATAACATGAGACTTGAGAACTTCAAAAATGATTTCAAAAAAGATATAATTGGGATTCAGTCTAGTTCAGAAGAACATGATACTAAATAACCTAAAAGTGTACTACCTAGACAGACTAGAACACAAAATAATCACCCTTTAGAAACTATAATAGGTGACTTAGACATAGGAATAAAAACTATAAGAAATATAGGGAATCTTGTAGAATTATATGCCTTTCTATCCCAATTAGAACCCAAGTCTATAGAAGAAGCGTTAGATGATGAAATCTGGATAAAAGTAATGCAAGAAGAATTAAACCAGTTCAAAAGAAATGGAGTCTGGGAATTAGTTGAAAAACCACCGAATTATCCAGTGATAGGAACCAAATGGGTCTTTATAAATAATCAAGATTATCAAGGAATAATAACTAGAAATAAAGAAATAATTGTAGAAAAAGGATATAATCAGGAAAAAGGTATAGATTATAATGAGACCTTTGCACCTGTAGATGGATTAGAAGCCAGTAGAATTATTTTAGCCTATGCATCTCATATAAACTTTAAATTATTTCATATGGATGTTAGTTATTCCTTTCTAAATGATTATTTAATGGAGGAAGTTTATGTTGAGCAACCTCCTAGTTTTAAAAATTCTCAAAAATAAGAATCTGTTTTTAAACATACTAAATCACTTTACAGCCTTAATCAAGCACCTAGAGCTTGGTATGAAAGATTAAGTTTTTTCTATTGAAAAATGATTTTACTGTTGGAATGGAAGATCCAACACTTTTTAAGAAAACTGTAAATACTAATATTTTATTGGTTCAAATTTATGTTGATGATGTAATTTTTGGATCAACTAACAAATCCCATTGTCATGAGTTTTCAAAGTTAATGCAAAAAGAATTTGAAATGAGCATGATGGGTGAATTAAAATTCTTTTTAAGAATTCAAATTTATCAAAAATATTTTGGAAATGTTTTGAATAAGAGAAAATACATTACTGATTTATTAAAGAAATTTGGACTTGAAAACAGCAAGACATATACAACTCCTATGTGTACTAATATAAAACATGATTTGGATGAAACTGGGAAATCAGTTGACAACATGCTATATAGAGGTATTATTGGTTGTTTATTATATCTTACTACTAGAAGGCCAGATATAATTTATTCAGTATGTCTTTATGCAAGATTTCAATCAAATACTAAATAATATCATTTAATTGATATTACAAGAATTTTTAGATATTTAAATGGAACTGTTTTTTAATCTCTTCTTTATCCCAAAACTTCTGATTTTAATTTGATTTCATATTCAGATGCAGACTTTGGAAGTTGTAGATTATATAGGAAAATCACTTCAGGTACTTCTCACTTTTTAGGGAAATCCTTAGTGTCATGGTCAAGTAAGAAACAACATTCTGTTTCCTTGTCAAAAATTGAGGCAGAATATGTTTCTACTGGTAGTTGTTGTGCACAACTGTTGTGGATGAAAAACAATCTTATGGACTTTGGAATAAATTTTAATAATACACCTATATTATGTGATAATACTAGTTCTAAAAATATATAAAAAAATCCTATTAATCATTCTATAACTAAGCGTATTGATATCATACATCATTTTCTAAGATATAATGTTCTTAAAAAGGATATATCTTTGGAATTTATAAGTACTGAAATTCAATTAGCTAATATTTTTACTAAACCACTTCCCACTACAAGGTTTGATTTTATTAATAGGGAGCTAGGTTTATTTAATTTTAAATAATTTTTTATTTTACTATGTTGTTTCTTTATTTTAATAATGTTTAAAATAATTTAGTTATTTGTTTTTCAAATAGAATAAGTTTTTTTTTCTTATTTTCCCCACGTAATTAATTTTATTAATATTTAAAATCTATTTAATGATTAATAAAAACACAGGAATCAAGGTTCTCAAAAACCATTCAAATTTTGAACCATTTCATTTCCACCAAAACCCTTTCGAACCCGCGAAACCGCACCACTGTTTTTCAACCCTAATCTTCGAACCTCTGAAACCCTAACCTTCAAACCTTCAGAGATTATCACAAAAATGGAAAATACTACAGGAGCTAATGAGGTTGAGACCAGAAATTCCAAGAAATAGTTCTTAGAAGGAAGGAAAATCTTACAAGGAAAGGTTATTGATCTATAATGGCTATTTCAGACGAACTTGTTGTTAAAACAAGCACTGTCATTTTAGAATCTCGAACAGATCTTCAATAGTGAGAATACATAAATTTAGTATGAGGTAGAACTTCAATATTTCTTTAAGACTATTCAATTCAGTTTGGGAGATCATTTTGACAACATGCTGGCTAAGATAGAGGACAGAGATTTTTCGATCTCTTCATTTGAAATTATTCAGATACTAAACTGCCCTCATGAGGGAGTGTTTCATTTTAATTTGAATAATATATGAGATATTGTGCATAAATAGAAAGACATTATGTCTTTTATATTTGGCTCTACTAACATAAAGAAAATTTTTCTTAAGGATTTGGAATAAGATCAGAAGATTCTTGTGAAATTTTTACAAACAGAGAGAGCACCAAGAATGTCAGAGATGTAGAAGATATTGTATCCCGACATTACATAATGTATCTTCATCTTAGTGATATAAAATTAAATTTTCCAAGGTATATGGTGAGGTACCTGAGTTACTGGTGTCATAGTGAAGCCAGAATGAATTCCTACCCTTTTAGTAGATTCCTTTCCAAAATTTTGTTTAAAAAGGATATGGTGAGGGTGGTGGATGCCAAATTAAGATGTCATCACATTAATGTTTTCAATGATGGAACTTTAATTAAAATTGGCTATTTCTAGAGCACATTAAAAGGGAAACATTTTCCAGTAGGAGTTGAGGAAGAAGAAGATAGTGCCCAAGCTTAGTCTGCTAAGACCAAAAAGGGACAGGCTGAATCGAGAGTAAGCACTGTTGTAAGAAGAATGAGATTTGAAACTGAAGAAACTCAAGAATAAAGAAGTCAAAACGTCCTTCAGACTCAAAGAAAAAGAACTGTTAATGAGGAACTTGTTTCCCCTATACTGACAACAAGAGATTTACTCTCTTACAGTTTTGTAAGAGAATCTGTTATTGAAAAAGTAATGGAAGCTATTATTGAGAGGTCATAACCAGTTGAAGGACCTCATATTTAATATGGAATTTAAGAAGAAGATGAAGGAGAGACTCAAGAATAGAATGTGGCTGTTATAGAAGATGACCCTGAAAGAATTGAAGTTGAAAGAATAGAACCAGGAGTTGAAGTTGACATTGAACAAGAGGCAGTTCCTAGAGTAGAACTGGCCAGTCCATAATTAGATAAAGGTGAAATTGTTCAAGATATTCAAATATAAGAAGTGATTCCTGATATACATGATAAAAATCCTTCAAAATTACAAACATAAGTTCTTCAAGAGGATTTTTCTATGGAAGAGTCTGGAACAGACTTAGAGGAAAAATATGTGGACCAGCCGGTTAGAGAAGCTAAGGAGAAAGAAGATGTTGAATCCTTACCCCTAGTGTTGGTACATCCCTTTCATTCTAAAAAGGATAATCAATCACAAAGTAACCCATAAATAGAAACTGAAGAAGTTGAATAAATTTACACAAAATTGTAGAGGGTGGACCAAGAGAATGATACTCTGAGGAGAGCATTGAAAAAGGAACAACTAAAAATCCAAAGGCTACAAAATAGTACAGTTTCCAAGAAATAAGTTGAAATTTTTAAGAAGGATATGTTGAATGCAGTTGAAAAATTAATGTCTAAAATGGTTATGAATTCAGATTTTTTAGATCTCAAATTATTTATGGTGACAACATTTTCATCTATCAGGACTAGTGAAGCTAGTGGATCAGTTACTTCTATTGATTTAATCAGAAGGTTTCAGGCTGTCACAAGTGCAAAGAGAAACATGAATGATAGATTGCAAGATCTTCAATGAAACAGTGCTCCTATATCAGTCTTGTTAGATAATCAGAAATTTTTGGTTGATCATCTCACCTCAAATGAACTAAAAATCAGATCTGTCTTAAATAAATTCCTAGAGAAGTTGACTTTATTTTTGGAGAAGGAAGAAATACTACATGAGTTTTTCAGATTCATCCTCATAGAAGACATTCACATGACTCAAGAGAATATGGATCTTATTGTTAGGCTTGGTGATGGAATGATGAGAAGACTTAGGGAATAGCTATCATAAATCTTAGAAGTTGTTCGAATTAGATAGACTCTATCTGAACCCTGACCAAACCATGATTCCTGTATTTATCAATTTTGTATTTTTAATGAAAATATGTTTCATTATATTTATTTTTTTTACTTTCTTTTTTTAGTTAATCCAGTAATCTGGATTCACTAATTGATAAATAGTTACTTATATCATTTACATACATTATGTGCAACATTAATCTTTGTTATATTCCATATTTTGTCATTCTTTTTTATATCACAAAAAGGGGGAGAAATTTGGATAAACAGAACATTTTTTTCTGTTTCATTTTTTTTATTGGGGGAAAAATTAAAATGGATAAATTAGAGGGAGAAATGAAGATAAATATAACATTGTATTTATCTTTTCAAAATTCAAAACTATATGTAATTAATTTTTGTAATTTAACTTTATTGGTTATTTTATGGGTTTTGTGATCATCAAAAAGGGAGATATTGTTGAGAAAGTTTTGTTTTCAACAATATATAATGTTGTTATTTAAGGGGGGATATTTTTAAGAACAATACTCTATCTATTTATGATAATTTTGATGCTCACAAATACCCTTAATTATTTTCTAATGATTTTATTTTTTAGGAATATGGGAGGAATTTATTATTCAGTATATTTTTATTTCTGGACAAAATATTTAGATTCTTGAACAATGATAATTAATTTCTAAGGTATTCACATTTAGTGCGTTTTGGAAACACTATTCAAGCTCTATATATTTGGGATCTTCTTTAGCACATTCTAAAAACACTATCCATACCCTACCTGGAAACACGTAGTGTAAGAATGAAATGCGATGTATTATTTATGAGATAAGATAAAAGTATGGCTACTCAACCATATGTTATCTTAAAATTATAAAAAATAACCCTATGTTAGGAAGGAACCCTACATTTGGGATATAAGAATAGTATAGAAGGAGAACCATACGTAAGTCTCAAACGTTACATTTTTTTCTCAGAAGTATGGTTCATCAACCATACTTTTGTAAACAACCATACGTTCTTAGAAAAGTTTGGATCTTTTATCAACCTTACGTTTGAAGAAAGTGACATGAACCTTACATTTGTGGTCAACCATACGTTTACAACCTTACGTGTGAAGGCTATGTCATCAACCTTATGTTTATGATCTACGTTATGTTCAGAGGATACATACTATACAACTAAACATTATGTTTGGCGTCATAGAGTTTAAAGTCAATATTATTTTTCAATGATTAGTAAACTGATTATTAGGCTGATTTTAAGCTGGATATAAAGATATTTTTTAAGCATGACTTTGACTGATTCAAAGATTTTTTATCAATGGTTTAAGGATCGAATTAAAAGGATCTTTTTACGCCATGTCTTCAGGGAAGTTACGAATACTCTATAAATTCAAATGATTGATTATCACGAGTCAAAAGGTGACTTTTGTGGATCTAAATTTGTAGGAGAAGTGCTCGTCATTATTATATATGAGATTTTCTGAACAGGGAAAAAATGGGAGAAGTTTTTTAAAAATCGATCATTCATAAAAATGAATAAAAAGGAGACTATAAATAATATAGACAGGTTGATTCAAAGGAGTGAAAAATCTCTATTTATTGAAGTAGAAAAATCATGATAAAAGATTCACTCATTCTACATCAAAGATCTAATGTGAATCTGATACTGCGGAAGTTGTGAATTATATTTCTATATTTACTACAACAGGATCGACTCAGAATGAATCTTTTGTGAAGATCATTATTTCGGAAGGCGACGATCCATCTACTATCAATTGCATGTTGTTGCAATTGTGAAGAACATCTAGAAAGTATTTTCAAAGTACAAAAATCTTTCTTTTCTATTCTTGAGTGACTGGCTTCTCGTACTAAGCTGTGTAGGTTCTGTGAGTGAACTAGAAGGCTTTATTTTTCCTTAGATTGTAAAGGTGTCAACTGCCTGTACTCAGTTTTTGAAAGGTCTATTGAAACGAGGACCAGATAGTGAAAGTCACCAAGCTCATGGAGTAGAGCGTTGGTGGAGTGGACTATGGGCCTTCTGTTTTTCGAACCACTATACACCGTGTGTCTCTGCACATCATATTTACACTGCATTACTATATCTGATTAAAGATAAAATAAAGAACATGATCTTGCGAATATTTTTGAAAAGACACAATTCACCCCCCCCCCCCCTCTTGTGTATATTTAGTATAATCTGATCCAACACAATGTGGGAATATTCATATTACTTGATCAATAGAGGCTGAAAATTATTTCTTTTCAATAATATAATCCTTAGGGAATAATATTTGGACTTACATTAACCCAAGTATAAACATGATATAAAATTATAAATAATATATATACTAAAAAAAGTTAAAATTGGAAACTTTAAAATATTAAAATATATTAAATGAAAAAAATGAAAGACAATAAATATCAAATTCATAATAAAAAACCAATTGAATGACATGAAATCACTGCACTCTTAGATCCATCACTAGACATCTAAAATGAAAATTCAACACACCATCAATAAATAAAGATGTATTTTCATTAGCTACATCAGGACCATCAAGATTTATATAAAAATTATAATGTATAAATATGATTTCAATCAATGAATCCCATGAATTACCCATGTTTTGATCACTCCAAATATGATTAAAATAAATATAAGTAATCTTTATAGGATAAATATTCTCTTTAGAAAAACTTTTTACAAAGAAAAATCATTATCATTCTATATAGAATTATTCAACATCCACCAATATTAAAATATCCCAAATATATGAGAGAAACATTTAGATTTAATGCACAATATATCTAAATTATTTCAATAATTGCATTTATGTTAAAATTGTTTCATAAAAAATCTCTAACAAATATATATTTCTATATCATAAGGAGTCATCATTAAAGTAAAAAACCCCATGTAAGAATAAAATAATCCAATATAGTATAAAAGTATCATCATAATTTATTTTTAATGAATTATCATTTAGAAATATAATTACCCTCAGGTCATTACACCCTTAAAATATTCCATTGACCTTTCATACAATGCAATGTAGTTTTTTCAAACCCTAGAACCCTAGTTCCCAATCCATAAAACATTTTCCAAACCATTTTATTTCAAAAATAGTTTTTTTTATATATTTAAATATCCATTATTTATCTGAATACTATTATCTTAAATACATTAAATTTTAAATGAAACCATGTGTTCCCAAGAAAACATAATTATGGAATCAATATTAATTTTAAAATTATCCAATATTTCAAATTTTTTCTCCAAATTAGTTTTAAAAAACATTGAAAAGTCATCAAAACACACATGATTTGAAAAGATATATTAAAATAAAATTTATATGATAATTTAAAATTACATATATATCAAAGTTTGTGTCTAAGGCATAAAAATAAATTATAGATCTACACATCATCTTAGTTCGATCGCAACAGGAAATGATATATTCCAAAAACCTATATAAACATACTAAAAAACATTTATTTAGATCTATATAAACTATTACATTAAGAATTTATTTTCAAATTATTCAAATCTTTTAAATTTTAAGCAATCCTTCCATAATCATCATTATTTTTATTCTCATCAAATATTTTAGATCTAATAAAAAAACAAGAATAGTAGGAGAGATATAATAGCAGACCTTGAAGATAAATACCATGATTTCTTAGTTATATCATAATTTATCTAATCTAAGTTATGTGTAATCATATCAATATATTGTTGATAAGCTAAAAACATCCCACCAAGGAAGTCCTAATATTGGTTATATACTTTTTATGTGTATAATGGCAGTCATCATAGTTAAATAAAGGTATTTAAATTCTAATCATGTATCTTCATGTTGATTAATTATTATGTTTCATGGATTCCAAAATCATATAATTATACATGAATTACATATTTTCCAATTTTGATAGAATTGATGATTTTGATGAATGGTTACTAGATTTTGAACTTGGATATAAATTACCTACTTCCATAATGTTTCTAAAATCTATTATTACCTTTCACAATTACCCAACCATGTATCTTATAAAATACTATCCTAGTATCAATTTTTGACATATAATTTACAAAAAAACAATGGAATTATTACTTAATAAATCAAGGGTGTCACTATGTTTTAATTATCAAGGTTGTACTAACCTCTTTTAAATAATTTCAATGAGAATTATAATGAATAATAAGTTACCAATAAGTTGTTATTCATTTTTCTCATATCTAGGATTATTCCTATAAGAATGATTAAAGAGTAGTTGGAAATATTTATTAAAAATATTATAAAATTAATCCTTAAAATTTGATTATAGTATAAATAAACTAAGTTCATTAGCTCAAGAATAAATAAAATTTACAAGTATTATAACTCGTTGGAGAAATAACGATCAATTAACAATTTAATGTCACTCTATAATATAAATATTATAAGTAGAACTATAAGTACATGATAATGTAAAAAATATAGAATTTAAAACAAATATGAGGTTCTGGAATATAATCTATAATACCTCGAAAAAAATTTATTAATAAGGATACAAATTTTTTTATCAACAATACATCTTGGGTGGATCAACACCCTAATCCAAACACACAAGTTCCAAGAAAGAACCTATTAAATTAATTATCATAATTATAAATATTTTATACCTATATATTATTTTTTAAAAATTATTAGTAGTTCTAATTACCTAAACCATGAATTATTTAATCAACAAAGATCCACAGAGAGAAAACAAAAACATTAATCTCTCAATGAATTCTTTGAGAAAATTCATTTAAATGGAATTGAAAAACTAAAAACCAATAAAATTGAAATAATATTATCATCCTTCATTAAAGATATCATTACTTGGAGTTTAATGGTAATTCTATTAAACATATATTTAAATCCATATGTGAATTTTATTATTATAATAAACACTATAAAAACTCAAATGGTAGTTGTATTTTAAGACCTTTCATGATATGTTTATAAATATCAACAATATTTATATTGGTAATATATAATTTTTTATATTTAGTATTAATTATATTTTGGTTCATTAATTTTTTATATAATTATAGTTTTAATTATGTTTGTTTTTTGAATGGGGTAAGTCTAGTTTAATAGTTTCCTTATAGAAATTAAAAAAAATTAAAGTAAATATTTGTAAAGTAGTTCAAGTGTATTGTGATTTATCAAAAAAAAGACCATAAATGTGTCATTTAGAAGATAAATAAATAGTCTCAATATTTTTTATAATAATAGGACATATTAAAAATATATATTAATGAAGTCATGAAATAAAGAAGTAATTAAAAGACCCCCACTCATTTTTACTAAAAGACATACTAAGTTTCTAAATATTCTCCCTCAATAATATTCTTCATGTTAATACCATTATAACCATTTAAATTGTAAAAATATCATACTATTTATAACATTTTTTTATTCTCAAAAATAAAGTATTAAGTTAAGAATAAAAAAATTTTAAGGAATATAAATTAATGATAACTATCAAAATGTTTTACTTTATGTGAATAAGTTGAAAATATAATAGGAAACTTGAGATTTAATTTTTTATTCTATTTCCTAAATCCATTTTTATTTCTCTTCATTCCTCCCTTATATGTTCCCATTTCTATTATAAATTTCTTAAACCTTATTCTCAACCTATCTTTTCTTCTTCTCTGGGAGAGGGATTTTGATTTTCTAAATTTCTATAACCTTTATCATATTATTTATAGTATATAAGTTATATTATCATATTTATTAAAAAATTAAGTATTCCTTGATTTTATATTACTGATTAAACATCAACATTGATTGTTAATATTTGTCACTGACGTAAAGTAATCTTTAATCTATTAAATTACATTAGTAAGAGATATTATTTTTAGAAGCATTAAAATGGATCTCATTAGTTTATTCATATTTTAAGATTATGGATTTAGACCATTTACCATATGTTTCAATATCATAGAGATATAACCTTTAGAAAAATCATCAATATGATTCTAAAAAATATTTTATAGTGAATCTTTGAACAATAGAATCTGTATTGTTAATCTATCATGGTAAAAGCGTTACTGGTGGAAGAATTTTTTTATTTGATTACTCAAAATGATATTTTTATATCTTCTCTAAACTTATATTTACAATGTCAATAATATCATTTTTTTATATTTATATTCCTCACATTGTTTTTTGGGATTCTTTTAAAACTTCATTAGGGATAGATTCTCCAATTAACTCCCTTCAAGATTTCTTTATACTAAATAAAAATAAAAAAACTTTTATGTATTTTAAAATATCAAATTGAAGGAATTTTACTTTGAATATGATGTTGAATTATAAGAGTATTATGATCACATTTGAATAGAATTAATACCAATTGATGTATAATATTATTCAATCCTAGATTATGTTTTGGATGTTGAGAACTCTTTATGGAGGAAGTAGTCTTACAATCCTCTTCCATATCTAAAAGAGAAATTGATTCAAAGTCAAATGATGTTTTTATATTAACCTATATGAAATTACCATATACTTTCATATGTTGATATCATGATAAATAAACTATCTTCTATGGATATTCATTTTCTTTTTTTCTTGGTTTTCAGATGGATACTAATGGGAGAATAACTCTTAGCATTTTTTTATTTTGGTACCTCTTCCTTTTTCATTTTTTCTACCTTTTTTAATATTTTATATTATTATTTTTTAGTTATTATTTATTATTAAAATATTTAGAGATAAATTTTTGTGATCATGTTTTTCAATATTCAAAACCATTCTTTGAATTCATACTTTCATGGTTGACTATATCTTAGCCGTAAACATTTTCATTTTTTTCAATTTCCTAGAAACTTTTGAATGGTCCACACAAATTAAAATAGATTAAAATTATTTAGAGTTTTCTTGAGTTTTTATTTTTTTTATTTATATTTTATTTCTAATAATTATCTTCTTTTGGATTGTATTGTCTCTTCTCTTTATCTCTGTTAATTATTGGGTAAAACCTTAATTTTCATTATCAAATTGACTCATATTTACTTCCTTATAATATTTGAGAATAAAATAACTAATAGGTTATTTATTGTATTACTTCAATTATATGTGTGCTGAAATTTTCCCTCTAAAATCATAAAATCATTTTCTCATTCTATCATACACCAGCTTCATCTTACTAATGGTTTTCTAATTAATCATATTTTTGGAAAAAAAATTATGAATTTATATGATAAAAATTTCAATCTCTAACATAATTTTTAACAAAAAATTATTCAAAATATATAAATAAGGTAACATTTTAACCTTAAATAATCTAATATTAATAGTTTCAATATATTCTCATATAAACTAAACAATTCTAAACTTTTTTATATTGAATAAAAAATAAAGGATGTATATATCATAAAATATGATGGTATCAACATATCTCTTTCTAGAAAACAAAAAAAAATACACCATTTAAAGATAATGTTTTTGGACCAAATTTAGGCATTTTTTTTATTTAGATAAAAATAGTTTTACAATTTTCTCACTTTTTATTAATGATACAGAATTTTTTGGAAGCATGTATGAAAGAGTCCATATTTCTCATGTATGTAATAACCTAATACAATTGTAAATATTATTAAAGTCAATGTAAATTTCTGATCCTCTACCAAATTTTTTTTATCTTGGAAACTCTAGTGGTATCATATTATAAATCACTATGAAACTAATCAACTATCTAAAATATAAATAGGATATGATTTATTTATTAGAAAGGAAATCAGTTCCCACTCTAGTAACTTGATAACTTATTCCAATAAGGATTTTGACTTATCAAACAATTTCAAATCAATAATTCTTATATAACCAATCTCTCAAAAAAAATTATTTCACTTATCTTTATTTCATAGAGTTTATATAGAGTAATGAATGATTCAAGAGATAAAAGTATATGAGTCAAAATTTATTTAAAATATCACAAACTCTAAAAACATAAAATGGAAAAAGATGGATATAATTTTGTTCGAATTCATGGAGAAAACATTATGGGATTTTTGTGGGGTGGTTAAATATCCTTTATATAAGTGAAGAGAGTGGATCTCAGTTGTAGATATATAATGTTTGGAATTAAAAGTAAGAGAAAAATATTTTACCAAAATGGATATTCTTAAAAAAATTACCTTAATATGTATATATATATTAACATGTATCTTTAACACTTCTTCTAATATTTATTATTCATTCTAAAAGATTATTGTATAAACTTGATATTTCACATTTTCTATAAATATTATAAATACCCTAACAACAAAATGTACACCCCCTTCTTAAAAAGATTTTCACTATAAAGGGTCCAGATAATAAAATGGATAATGATCACTTTCTATCAATCATTTCCCTTTTCATTTTAATTTACTCAAATCTTTAAAAATGTAGAGGATTCATGAAAATATCAACAAACTAATTTTTAGTAATGATAAATTTAATATATATGCCTTATTTTTATGCATGATTAGGAAAAAAATGCTTTATTAAATATGTGTGTTTTTTTCGTGAATGATGTGATGGGTTTTTAAAAAGGGAAATGACACCTATGTTATCAAAAATTATCGATTTTTTAGTAATAATCACTCTAAAATTAGTGGTTGGGTGATAAATCCACAATAACTTGACACACAAAAACATCTATATATTATATATTTAGCTTTATTAATGTAAAGTGTAATAGAATGTATCTTATTTCTATAAAAATATACTAATTACACTTCTAAAAAGTTACATGTTCTAGATGTGCTTTTCATATCCATTCTATACCCTCTAAAATTTACAACACCCAAAAACAATTAATTGAAAATTACCATTAAATAAAATCGATGTTTCCAATATCTTTTCTTACACACAACACCAAACTAATATGAACAAATTTCTATATCATTAAGTAATAACATTATAAGTTAATAAATATTACAAAATAGGTAATGAAATGAAATTTTAAAATTTTGAAATGAAAAAAATCTAAAATAAATAAAAATAAAACAAGATTGAAATATTCCTCATCCAGATATTCCATGTTGATCATTACATTTATGATAACTATAAAAAAAATTCAACATGTTATAAATATGATAAAAAAATCGAGAAATATATTTGAAGGTATGATGAATGATATAATGATATATGATGGGTTATGTGTAGGTATGTAATATGGCTGTTAGTTATATGGTCATTAGGTATATATATTTTTGTATTATATATTCATTTGTATTATATAAACATTTGGTATATAATATCATTCAATATAACATTAGTTAATATAAAAAATTATAAAGGTAGTGAAAATAATAAAAAATTTACTGTTATAATATAATCATTGAATTAGTAAATATGAATAAAAGTAATCACGTTATAGAATTTAATTTAAAATAAATAATAAATGGAATCAAGAGGTGGAATAATTTCATATGAGGCTCATTTTTTCAAGATTGTAAAGAAGGTAGAATCAATAGGGTATCCCTTGAACAAGATTATGTTTAACTTCAACAATTAAGGCTTGAGGAGAATCTTCTGTGGGAAAATTTCAGGATTGTGGAAACAACTATGAGATCCATGCAAGATGAATCACCAAATGTTACTATTGACATCACTTATTTTACCCATAGGTATTATGAAAATGTTTTCAAGGATTTTTAAATTATAAATAAATATTATATAAACGTGTAATTATTAATGCAATAATTGATATTTTAAATATATATATTTAGTATTGTGTATATTTATACATGCTATTATTTTTTTCAAATAAAACACTTTTAAAGATTTTAAAAAATATATAAAAAAACTATTTTAATACCAATGGGTTGATAAATTTAAATTTTTATTATATAAATATATAATTTCAATAAAATATGATTAAAATCATTTAATGTTAAGAGGGAATATTTTTCAAAAAAATTATTTTTCTAATTTTTGTATTTTTATCATTGTATATTAAGTTGATAAATTTTAATGAATTGTTTTAATGAAATGTATATTTTATATGTATATTGAAATATATAAAAACTCATTGAAGGATTAGTATCTTCTGTGACATAAAAATAGTAAAATATAATGTCTAAAAAATTTCCTTACAAAATAATTTTTTGTTTATATTATATAATGACATTAAAATTTTCAGTTTAAATTAATAATAATTTTAATTTAATTTAATTTAATAGTGTAAAAATTTAGAATCATAACATTAAAATTTGGAAATATGGGTCATATTATAATTTTTATTAAAAAATACTTTCTATGGTAAATTAGTAATTGATTTAAAAAGAGGTAAAATTAGGTAAATAAACATGAAATATATCTTTAGTAATTAATTATATATTAAGACATTGTAGAAGTAATGTGTTCAATTTTTGAGTTAATCTTATAACTCTGACCAAATATTTATTACCTAAACCACCTAACTCCCATGTGATTCTATGTATGCCCTTCACCTAACTCAAGTTCGAAAAGAAATGTCCATTTTTTCCTATAAAATGAGTTCTCCTTCAAAAACATAGAACCACTTATATACTTTAGTTTTATCATTAACACCTATCCAAATTTATTCTTATAAATTTATTTTTCATTTTATTCTATCTTTTTAACAAATGAAAGAGTTATAAGTTCTTCATTCCAATGAAATATATTTTGAGAAGTAGCGATTCCATCAAAGTAAGTGTCTAGTTCTTCTCGATATTTTTTAATCACCTTATCAACTCCAATATTCTAAAATATATTTCTATAATATAATTATGTATTATTAAAATCATTATAATTCTATAAAAATTATATCATGGCAACATAAATTAATATTCTTACTCATTCATTCATTATAACACGTTCTTATTTGGGCTGTTTTTACTGCCTACATGAACGATGCTATAACACCTCATCCATGAATGATTATTGAGACTGTTATTAAGGTTATATATGGTATAAATTATTAATATAATATTTTTTTAAATTCAATAATGATGATATATATTTATTTATATTCAATGATAAAATCAATTATTATTGTTGATTAGTTTTTCATTAAAAAAAGAATTCCAAAAATTTCATTTAGAATCATCATTGTATCTTACATGAAACAATTATAGAACATTTTAAATATATTAAATACATATATATTATCACTATGAAAATTTTTTAGTTCATATATGCATGGTTAAAAAATAGTTACCATATCCATCAAGCCAAACCAAGCATGGAACAAATAGGACAATTAATACCCAAATGTTAATTTTATTAATGAATGATTAATAAAAGGGTAATAAGAAATTATAAATGAACGGAATTAAGTAAAATAAATATAAATAATGTTATAATATAAATTAATAATAAACCTAAATTGATTATACTGATATTTATAGAACACCCTTGCAAGAGAGAATTTGAGTTAAGGGTTTTCTTGAATCAATCATATTTTTATTATGTAATACTTTTTCTCCTTAACTACATTACCTAAAGGTTTATATAAAAATATCATTCTCTATTTCATGTAGTATTTTATTTTTTAGGTATATTTAATTTAATATCTAGAATTATATATCAAATTGAATCTTACATCATCAAGATATGTCAATATAAATGAAATCCTCTATTTTTTATTTTGGGTATTTTTCTTCCATATCCATATTATTTCATACCAAAACCCATGGTTTTTTTATTTTGAAATAAAATTATGTATTCCATTATATACCTATGATTTTTATTTTTATATATATTGAAAATTAAATTTTATAATTATTTTATTGAAGTGTGATTCCTTAAAATTCCAAAAAAAAAAGATTTAAAATGTATTTCATTCCATTTATTTACATTTTGTATCTTCCATTTAATATTTCATCATCCATAACCATTGTGTCTTTCTCAAAAATCCATTTTTAAGATGATTAATTTTACTAAATTTTTTCTAAGTAATTATTTTAACCATATGTAAATGATTTTGAATATGATATATAAATTTGTCTCTACTCCAAGAAATCTCATTTCAAATTTCATTTCTATTTTCCCCTATATATCTAACGGGTATATCTTATATGGAGATATATTTTATGAATCACCCTATAAATTCTTGTATGATATTATTCTTTTGGGATATTGAATTTAACTGTCATTTGATAAATTTATTGATTTCTTATTTTTTGAAATCATTTGAAAATGACATGTAACCCATTTTCTTCTTGTGGGTTAATCAAGAATTGATGTATGATTGGATTTCATATAGATAATATATGTATTTTTTATCATTACATAACATACATGTCCATTATATCCCTCTAATGAATTAGATGAAATTTTATATCCCATAATAAAATTATGTAATGTGTGGACATGATTGAACCTTGAAATGTTAATAAAATTATGAATGAATATGATTATAGTTACCTATATTCACATATTTATGCAAGGAAATGATTATGGTTGGCCGTGTTCACAATTTTATACATGGAAATGATTGTGGCTAACTATGATCACAATTTTATTCATGGATATGAATATGGTTATCTATGTTCACAATGTTATGAATTTTTATAATTATGTTTATGCTAAATTCTAATGTTATTTTTCTAAATCTTAATTATTTTATCATGTTTCTACATCCTTATGTCACAGTATATAGTATACATTTATGTATATACTTTTGACGTTATATGTACTTATTTTTTTTTATGATTATCTCTTATTATTTCATTTTTTTAATCCGGTATTTCTCTCATGTTCATGTTTTCTCACACACTTATGATCTAACCCTTTATGACTCATTGATATGATTTTACACCACTAAGTGTTTATGATTACTCCTTATGTTTCTCATTACCCCATGAGACTATGTACTATATTATTTCAAAGAGAATTTTTTCTATATATTTTTTTAATAGTTTTTTAATTAATTAGGTGTAATAAGAAAATTATATAGCTAATATCCAAATACATTAAACCTTTGGTATATTGTAATTTCTAATTTATTTGTGATATATGATTTTTAATAATGGAAATAATGTTATGTATATATATATATGTGTGTGTGTGTGTGTTATGTGTAGATCAACCCATTTTGTATTATATCGAGGATTAGTTAATTTGGTTGATTAGGTTAAGAAGTATAAGAGAACCCAACACAAAGTAACGTAGGTGGAACCAAAAGAATCATATATTTAAATAAAGGATTCATAAATTAAAACATTATAAGTTTGATTTTTCCTATTTTTATGATTTCAGAGTCTAGTTTTCCTAATATATTATTATTCATTACTCACATTTAAACTTTTTACCATTGTAAATGGGTGAAACCAGGTGGAACAGGGTAAACAATGGGTAAAATGGAAAATAAGGTGATGTCCCAATGAGTAACCAAATGTGATGATAGATAGTGTACCCACCTTAATAGAAATTATATATCATGTTATGAAAAATAAAATAAACCGTACAGTTCTCCCAAACATAAAAAAGTTTGAGAAACTTTCTATTGATTCATTCGTAAAACAAAACTTCCATTCTTAAGTGGCTCTTCTAATCCAATAATATTTAAAAAAATGATCAAAAAAATGGAATATATATGTTCTGTTAGTTAATGCTCAGAGCATGAGATGATATTATTTGTTATTTATTTTTTGGAAGTTGACGAAAACAAATGGTGGACATTTATCTTAAAGACAATTCAAATAATTGACTCAATTAAAGGAGAGGATTTTAAGAAAACATAATATTTTCTATGAACAATTTTAATCAAAATAGGGAAA
Organism: Viscum album; assembly: GCA_963277665.1. NCBI lineage: Eukaryota > Viridiplantae > Streptophyta > Magnoliopsida > Santalales > Viscaceae > Viscum > Viscum album. The sequence continues at coordinate 562,637,669 of OY728138.1, forward strand.
TAATTATTCAAGATAAATAAAACTGGGGATGAATATATTAGTTAAAATGATGAAAACATCATGAGAAATTAAATTTATGCCTCGAATTTTATTATCAACCACGAAATAATAATTCGTTATTTATTTAGTGGATTAAAACCCAGTCTTCAAAAATCATTGGCTATAAGATTGTTTTGTAGCTATGAAAAACATTTAGAGTGGAATTAAGTTATAAATGAAAATTGATCACATTATTCATATGTATTTGTGGATAAGAAAATAAAAATATATTTTTATATAGGTTAAAGTAATAAATCTCATAGAGGAAAGAAAATTAAACACTTTACATATACAAAATTTGTGACAAAATTCCTTGAAAATTTTCTTAAAGAAGAAAGAAAATGTTTCGAGTGTAGAAGAATAGGACATGAGGTCAATTTTTTAAAAGATAAATAAATAGGAAATATAATAAAATTGTGAAGAATAAGTTACCACATAATACACCACACACACATAAATACATAAAATATAATTATTTTGGTCATTACAAAATTAATACCCTAATTGAAGGGCTAATGAGAACATTAAATATTTATAAATTTCAAAAACCAATAGAATAAAGAATTTATTATTCAATCACTACCATCATATTAGATTATAACAACAAAGTGGTGAAAGGTATACTTATTATCTACCATGGGTAAATATATATTTTATTTTATTATATTCCATCACATTCTTTCCTATCTTGAATATTTGTTAAGATTATAGATATACCACTATAAACCTTGGATATTGAGTTGTCAATGAAAACACCCTATGGTATGATGATTTCATACAATGTATATAACTCCCCTATGATTGATATTTTTGGGAGGATACTTTATAAAAATATAGTTATCAATACCTTAGAATAATTTTACACACTATTAGGAATATATTGGATACCTTAACATCGATATCATATAAATTATCTGGATAATTAAATCATATTTCTTCTCCCAAATAATCCTAGGATCAAAACATAATGAAAGGATAATGATGAACTCCCTTTGTAAGTTAATTCATTAATATGGGTATTGATATCAAATAATGGATGGTATTACGATCAAATGGTTGTGGAGGAACTCAAGATTGAATATATTACAATTATTTGTAAATATATCAATTTAGATCCCAATGAGATGTATGGTCTCTCCCCAGAACATGTAATTGTGTTTTTTGTTGAAATATTACATGGTATTATCTTATAAAAAATATTTTTTATTGAATATCCCCCAATTAATTGGAAAAATTAGATATTAAACTTCAAGATAATATAGACAAGATTTTTATTCACCAATGCTCCTCTCTTGTGGGTTCCCTAGTCCTCTTTGTAAATAATAGGGATGGTTCAATGCATATTTGCATTGATTATCATAATATTAATAAAATAATCATAAAAAACTAACTTTTACTCTATATTAATTATTTTATCAACCAACATAGAGGGGAAAAATACTTTATAATGGTGTATCATCGATCTGGATACCATAAGATAGTATTGAATAGGTATGATATAGTCAATAAATCATTTCATACAAGTTATGGACACTAAATCAATATTAATTCATTTTTAATATACAAATTCTCCTATAATCTTCAAGGATATAATAAATATATTCTTTAGAGATAACCATGAAAAATTTGTGGTAGTCTTAATTGGTGATATTCTCATATATTTCAATATAAATCAAGAACATGAATTATATTTCAAAATTTTGAAAAAGACCTTATGAATGAATAAATTATATTCCTCGTCTAGAAATTTTTAATTTTTTTCGTAAAAGGTATCTTTCTTCTAGTGGTTTGGTGTATTTTATGGTTTCATAAAAACCCATTTAATGTGTACTTTCATAAAAAAATTTAAAATACTCATAAGAGTATATATAGACCATTAAAAGAAATACATGATTGAAAAATGTCCTATATCAATATCTATGCTAGATATCTATAGTTTACTTGAACTTTCTAGATATTACCAATGTATTATGATGATTTTATCATGTTTTTTCAAATATATTAAGATAACCTGGAAGGGAGTAATGTTTTTTTGAATGGAATATTATTAATAAAGATTCAAATATCATAAGAGGAGGTTGTTTACTGATCATATAATCACACTAACATATAGTGTTGAAGGATTTTTTATATAAAATTATTATATAAAGAAGGTAATTGGATGTGTACTTATGAAAAATGAAAAGGTAATATTGTTTTCATTATGTTAATTAAAGGAATAGGATAAAAATTTCCCAACTCATGATTTGAATTTAGCTGTGTTATTATTTTAGTTAAATATTTGAATCATTTATCTTTATATAAATACATGTGATATATATAATGATCACAAGATCTTATAGTATATATTCACACAGAGTAATTTCAATATGTGCCTATGGAGATAGTTAGAGTTAATCAAGGACTATTATTGATCTATACATTACAACCCTGGGAAAAACATGGTGGTTGATGCTCCATGAAAAAAGGATCATGTTTCCTTAAACATGATGAGGATCGAAAGAGAAATAATAATCATGTGTTTAAAAAGGATGTATATAGAAACTACAATGGAATATTAATGTTCTAACCTTGACATAGTAATTTCTGAACCATACATCTATGTGAAGATCAAGGGAGTGAATAGGATGATATGGAGCTCTAGATGAATGTGGAAAATTTTCTATAGTTAAACCTTGATAGTTATTGAATTATAATAATTGATAAATGAATATATGTCCATTAAAAGATAGAATTAAGGTGATTTTTGGATAATGAACTTAACTCGTCATTTTATATCCACATTATAAGTACAACTATGTATATATATTTAAAGGATATATCTAGTGGGAAAACATGAAGATAAAAATTTCTATGTATACATCACATTTCTTATTCTTTGAGTAAGTCAAGGTTGAACATCGAAACTTTAAGTGGGAGATGAAACCATTACCCATACTTATGTGAAAATGGGAGAACAACACCTTGTATTTTTCATTATTATTCCCAAGAATTAAAAAGTAGATAATGATATTTGGGTAATTTTGGATCTACTTATCAATTTATCACATGTCATTTCTATCCAATAGGACTTCGCAATCAATCAACTCACAACGATATATATAAAGGAAGTGGTAATTATTCATGTTGTGACACATTCAATTGAATCTAATCAATATGAATGATTCTCATCAATGTACTAGAAATGTCTTTAATAGGAATTGTATACAAAGATAAGATTTATCCCATTTTTTCATCCTCAAACTTATAGTAAATATAAAAGGACCATTCATACACTATAGGATATAATAAGATCTTACTTAATAAATTTAAAAGTAATTTGGGAGAAACATTTTCCTCTAGTTTAGTCCTCATATACTGATAATTTCTACTATATAATCTAAAGGTCACCCTATGGGATTATGTATGGGAATATATGAAGAACTCCAACATATAGGGGCGATGTTGGAGAAGGGATGCTATTGGGACCCGATCTTTATCAAAAAATGACAAAGAAGGCTGAAACTAACTAGTGATATATTGAGGAATCACAAAGTAAAAAATATATTTATACTAATAATAATTAGTGATATTTAGAGTTTTAATTTGGTGAAATCAAAACATGGAACAGAATATTGATATTTAGGAAAAAATGGAAATCTGGTCCCCAGATAAACCAGTCCCTTTAGTATTCATGGCCTTTGGGGTCTATAGATTGTCACATGGCACATTATCCCAATATCTCCTAAATAAAAAACATGTTTCATATATCAATTTTTTAGATGTTCATACCTGATCCATCACATTTACTAAACTCATAATCTAAATAATTATAAAATTATATCTCTTTTAGGTAATAACTAATTGTGGTCTTGGATTATAGAGATAATTATTTTTTGAAATTGGACCTCTCACCTAATCAATGTTCTATGGAGCAATCATATTTTGAGGAAGATACATGGGAATCTGTATATTTAATGAGACAAAAGTACCCTTGTTTGTTTTTATCTAAGTGAAAAACATTTTTGGAATAAATTATTTTTATGGTGTAGATACCTAGGCTAGATTATTAACTGATATAGAGATATATATGTGGTTTCCTTTTATGAATCATTTTCTTTTTATTTCAAACTCTAAAAATTATTGAGTTCTTCAATCATCTTATTAATATCTCACAACCTCACATTGTGTAATGTAGTAATTAAATAGATATCCCAACACTCTATTTGTAGGGTTATTCATAAAGTCTTAGTCCTTTTCATATTTTGTAGACATTGAAACATAGATTCATAAATATATCCACAAGTGATTAAAATAGAATTCAGTTATAAACCTAACTAAAATTCTCCAGCAATTGGTTATACACCACAAATACAATATCCTCTTCAATTATAAACCTCGATTAAAAAATACTTCATCATATTTGATCCAATGATTAAAAGATATCAATATTCTCCAAGATTATTTAACAACTCTTTTAAATTGATATACCTCAATTAGTATGATAGATCAAAAGGTCATGCTCATATAAATTCATGAAGTACATAAATTGATTTTATATTTTCAAAAAACATTATAGATCTTTAAAAATATGGGCTTCCTAAGTTTACAAAATACTTAAGAATGCGAGTCTTCTAATACACCAAAGTATATAAATTAAATTACTACCTTATAATTTTATTTTATTCAATAATAAAATATCACAATATAAATTTAATTAATTTCTTAATTAAATTTTTAAGATCATTAATGCACTTTATGAAAGCATAGTGCAATGTATGGTTCATTCATATAGTAAACTATTAACACTTATCTTGAAATTATTATCAGTATTTTATGTTCTTGAGTTCATTGTTCTTAATGTTCTCTTAACTTTAACTTTATGCACAAAATAATTAGTATACACCTACCCTTCACCAACTAGGTAGGTGGTTTACACATTCTCCTCATACCCTGGAAAAGTGGTTTCCACCTTCATCTCATGCACTTGGTTTGCAATATACTATTATTATTTTTTAAGCTAAACAATCATGTAAACTCAAATAAACCTTGTTTATCATTCCTTACATACTATTATATATAAAGATACCACTTCTCTAATACCTTCACAACATGAACTTGGTATTTGTGACTTAGCTAAGAGAAATATTTTTTTCCCTAAATGATCTCTCTCAAATATAATTCTCTTCTTAATGTAAGTATAACTTGATAAAATCACCAAGGTGGGTATTTATTGCCAATTTTGGTGGAGCTTATACCTTTATCAATCTAAAACAAGTAATTAACCATTTATTCTCTTGATGTATCCTTAAATTTTAGTGATTAGTGTTTTAATCAGGTGGAATAAACCCTAATAGATAAACCCTACATCATGGTAAGGATGTCAACTTCAAACATAATAATTTCAGGTAAATATGTATTTCTATTTTCAAATATTTCATTTTATGAATACTAAACAGTTTACATGGAATTCCCACATAAGACTGGTGATAGTAAGGGAAACACTTTATAATCCTAATCACTCCCCCATATAGTGAATTTAATTCAAATTGGTTTTGGTCCTCACGCAAGGTATTGTGTTTCTCCCTGCACATAGTAGGCTAAGAACCACCTACTCCTACGTCTGCTAACCCACGAAACAAAATTCCTATTTCTGAGCCATGTGTGTGTAATATAGTTACTATTTTCCTTCTTCTAGTTTCTTATTCTAGATATTTGTGGCCTATCTAGATCCTTTGACCACCTCATATAGATGTATTAAAATTAATTCCCATGGTTGGACCTAGTTTTCCACTTTTATAAGTGATATCCTCAAATAATACATAGCTAAATAATTTAAAAGTGTATATTCATTAATCAAGACACAAAATTACCTCAAAAATTATATTTCATATCACCACTAATTTCCTAACAAAATAATTTCTCAAGGCATTATCCGAATTAAAATTCCATTTAAAATCATCAAAAGATTATTCATCTTCATTTATTCAATTATGGTAATTAATTTTCTATATTTGAATAACATTAAAACATGTTAGTAACATTAAAAAACAACTTACCCATCATTTCACATTAATAAAAGATATAATTATAATAATATTCATAGCATCGGCATCTCCTTCAATCATGCACATATTGAGACATTGATAATAAATACAATTCATCCAATGGTCCCTTTAATATACCCATTTGGATTTTATTATCAATATCACTACACAATCCTCAAGTAAATATAAGTGATCATAGTTCACCCCATTATTAATAATAAATACGAAGAAAATATTGAGGGTCTCTCATATCATCTTAGATTTTTTAACAATTTTTCCTGTACCTTTTTAAAAAATAATTAATATCTTGTTCCATTTTGATAGAATTATTGTACCACAAGATTTACTTTGTAAAGAAACTTTATTTAGAAGAATATAGGCCCACATATGAATAAAATTTGTAGAAAAATTATTGTATAACCAAAGATATCAATGTTATTAATTAATTAACCAACATGTGATGCCATTATTAGTACTCATTTAAGGGGATGGTCATATAGATTCATTTTGAAAGACATACATCCTATACACATTTGAACACACACATAAAAAATTTCAAGTGAAAAATATAAAGTTCCCACTTTTTTCTCAACATCAGCTATGAATTACTAATATTTTTAAAATAATTTTGAATAGGGGTATGGGAGTGATATGCATACTTCATATTTCAATTTTTACAAGTATCCAAATATTCTGCATTCATTGAGTAGTGAATATTTAAAAGCTTCATCCCATCTTTTCTCTGCCTAAAGAGATTCACAAGTCCCTTTAAGTTCCCAACATGTTACTATAAAAACATATAGATAAGGGAATTATGAGATACCTCTTTATTCTTCTGATTTAGTACTAAGTATGAGAGTTTCCTCTCAACTTATACTTTTATTTTTATCCATACTCAGCATGAGATGATTTCTATGGATTCTTCCTTCTATTTTTAGATTCAATAGTTTGATTTTTTTTATTTATTCCCATGATCTTATTATATGTTTAGAATAGTTTTCTCCACATTAGTTTTAAATAAAACTTCATTTTCATGATCTAGAATCACATTTATCATTACATATTTTTTGGATGGTATGATTTTCATAAAAAATTTTTCACCATGCCAAAACACACCACAACTTTCATGTGATTTTGGTTGAATATTAATATTTTTATTTGGGGATAGATTATCAGTAATTCTATTTTCTTCATGTATATCCAATTTATTTCCTTTAGCATTAATATTCATCTCTTTTTTCTACATTTTATTATCCATATGTAGTTTGTATATTTAAATTAATAAGCATTATTTCTTTAACTTTTTAGATTATTTGGACTTCTCAAATGTCCTTTTAAAGGATTAATATTTCATGAGTCCTACTTTTTATCTCTGTAAACTTTATTCACTTTCATATCAAAAGTAATCTCTCCTATTAATCTAGTTATGTGTTCCCCATCCTTATGATCTTATTCTCAACACTTTTTTTATAAACATTTCCTCAATTTCTCAACAAAAATTCCCCTTGGTTATTCCCTCAATCCTAGAAATGACATATTATATCAATAATAATAGTATTTGTGTCATTACCTTTTATAGCACCAGTATTAACCTGTAATATTTGAACTCCTACATTGATAGTACATCTATTATGATTTTTTTGATGTATTTATTAATTTTGAGCTTTTTTTTCAAGGGAGTGGTGTTCTTTCTAGTATATTCTTCCCTTCCTATAATGTAAAAGATTTACTGTTATATTTTATAGTCTAACTAGGTTCACAATTATTTTCTAACTTTCACTGTAAGAAATTATATACTTAAATCTATAAATATTGGGTGAAATTGTCCCTTTCCTATTAAACCTATCTCATCACTAACATTGGAAGATTCTCATGTGACCTCAACTTAAATGGTGAATCATTTTTTGAATCTTTTCAAACCATTTTAAATAAGTATTAAAATTTATTTTTTATCCCCTAGTTCTTCTTCTCTTGAATATTTATTCTGGTAAAAATAATATATAATCTTATGTTGTTCATCTTCTCTATGCCAGTAAATTTTTAATCTCATCAAAAAAGGTTACCTTATTCCTAACCAGATCCTATTTTTTTATCCACCTTGTTTTTATCATTTAGGAAATTTTTTATTTCTTTTATGCCCTTTAACTTCTTGTAAATACATGTGTCCAACTCCACTTTCAACTTCTATTCTAAACTTATCATTTATTCTCTATCATCATCATTTCTTTATGAATCAAATTCTTTTACAAATTTATAAATAAAATTAACATTATCATATGAAGAGATACTTGATGATGAATCGTATTTAATAATATTTTTCAAAAAAAATCATTTCTTTCTGCTGGAATTATCCTTCTTCATCATATCCTTTGTATTTTTATGAGTTATCTCATATTCTTCATTTCATTTAGATTCTATAGACTTACTCTTTGTAAAATCATAGGAAAAGTGTATAATACCATCATAATTCCAACACTTTATTGAATGTCATCCATTTCTTCTCAACTTCCCCTTTTTTAATCCCTATGATATAATTGGAATTATTTCACCAAGATCTTAATCTTTATCAACATATAAATCCCCTAATTCTACAAATACTTCTTCCTTGAAATTTTTTTTTCACATGGATTTGAAAGCTGTTTCATATTTTTCCTTCATTTTGAAGGTCGGTACCTTTATCTTCTCATAAGAAAAAATTATATTATATAACTAATTTAATATTAAATTTTATATTTCTATTAGAGTTGATATTTATTAATCAAACTGATATATAAAATTCCTTATAAGAATTTTGAAAATGATAAGATCATCCATCTTATCAATAAACTTTCAAATGTTGCTGACTATCTCATTCACCCGGGTAAAATAGTCATCAATATTTTCATAATAACCCATTTTGATGTCCTTAAAATTTCTCCTCTAAAATAGAAATTTGGATTCCTTAAATTTGACACTACCATTATTTTTCTGTCAAAAAGTTTATAAGATCTCTTTGGTGGTTTGGAGAGCCCTGAAGATTATGTATATGTTCGTTGATAGATTCGTCAAGATGTCATTTTGAATGTTTTAATCTAACTATATATTTATAGTATTAGTTTGATTCATAGAAAATAATTTATAAATGGGTGTAAAAACCACAATTAGAGCATCTATCGCCTCTAAACCAAGGGATAAGAAGTATGGTATTTTCTTTCTTCTTTAGATATGATAATTCCTTCCATAAAATTTTGAACACCTCTAGAGTTCATAGAATCAGATTTAGTCATTTATCAAAAATTTACTTGGGATCTTTAGAGGGAATCTAGCTCGGATGCCACTTGAAGAACCCCATAACAAATTAACCACTAAGAGGTTGTGGTTCAATAGTTTACTTTTATGAATTTTTTTCTTTTAATTAATCCTCTAAAAAATTTTAAGGTCATTGATCCTCTCAATAATACCACATGGACTCAGCTCCTGTGTGGTGGTAACAAAAGAGATATCGGAAAAAAATATATAATAGGTTTGGAATAAATCAATACTCTTTTCCATTTTGGTTAAATACCTAAAAAAGGATTCTTAATTATATATATAAGTGATTAAAAAAGTGTTTAGTTATATTCTAAAACTATAATTTATTTTCAATCATTTATACACCCCAACTGTAATATCATCTTAAGTGACTGGTTATACACCACAATCTTAAGTTTCTTCTTCTGTATTGATCAAATAATAGAAATATCTTGATATTCCCTAAGTTTTTTTAAAACCAATTATAAATAGGTTTCCATTTATAAGTAGTACAGATAAATAGTAATTTATAGAGTAAAGACTTCAAAAAATTAATAAGTATGTTAGTCTTGAAACACTATCCATCTATTGAATGATATGGGTCACCTCAGTTTACTGAATACTCAAGAATTCAAGTATTCTTCTCCTATAATGTTTATTTTTCTTCATTCAACACCTTCTAATAATATTTTATGCAAGAATAAACTTTTACAATCTAAAATTAACTTCATTATTAATTTATAATTATATCACTTCAATTTACTTGATGCAATCATGGTGCAGTGCATATTATTATTATTTTACGTAATTTTGTAAAATTTTCTTCATGTGGTCTTAATTTAAACTTTTCACATAATGTAAGCAATATTAACCTATACTTATCACAACAAGTAGGTGGTATACACCTTCACCTCACGCACCATGTGAGTAGTCTTCACCTTCACCTCACACACTAGGTGAGTGATCTGAACCTATTCATTGTGTGGTTAAAAAAACCCCAAAATCAAACTAACCTCACCTACTTTACCTTATACACTATTAAGTACATGAATCCCACTTCTCATACACCTTCAATTCACACACTAGATATATATAACTCGTGCTAGAGTAACTTTATTTCATGATAATATCCCTCAAATATTAATCTCTTCTCAATGTAATTTATACTTAATATTGTTACTGAGGTAGTTATTTAGAGGAAAAAACAATTGATCATATACCTTGATCAATCTGAAGAACTTTCTTAACCATTTATTATCAAATGTAACTAGAAAACATGTCACCCCTATTCCAAATACTTCATGTACACGAATTATTAATATGAGAAATCCATCATCACCCACTCAATTGGAAAACGGATCTTATCCACAAATACACCTCATGGAATCTATTTTCATACAAAATCATGTTTCAAACTTCTTTCAATACATAATATCTTGAATTATAACCTCTTGATGGCCTCATGGTAAACCATATTGCATCCTCACTTAGATAAATTGTTATCACCTCTTACTCATATAACATACTCCATTTATAATTTCGTGCATTGCATACTCCCTTCATATCTTATTGACCATGTGGCATAAAAAACTCTTTCATCATATAAAAACCATATGACATCACCTAAAAACTACATGGTTCTCATGATTTTGTCAATTTTTTACTATAAATATCATCTTGAACACACATGGCCAATATCTAGTTTCATCTTTGTGGCTTAGTGTTTCAGTAAAGTGGTATGAACCCTAATAGATAAACCCTACTTCATGGAGAGGATGACATCTTTGAATGTCATCATTTTGGTTAATGTTTCACGCATATTTTCAAAAATCACATACTATGAATAGTATGTTGTATAAGTGGGGGTATAACAACAGATAGTATATAGGAAGGGAAATATGTAACAAGATTGGATACTCACCCATAGTAGTAATGAAATTTGTGTGGGAGTTATTTATCTCAAAATGTCTCTCATGTCATCCTGTATATAGGAGTATAAAAACCACTACCTACTACCCACACTGACCTCTGTACATACATGCCTACTTCAGACCCCTATGTATGATCTTTCCTCACTTTTCTCTTCCACCTAATATCTTTGGCTAGTTATGTGTTGTCAAACTAGATTTGGAATCCGCATCATGTGGTTAGGGTTTAACGAGTTACCACATATTTCCCCAGTTTACCAATTTTTAAAGTCTTCTCCAAAAAAATTACATAGCCAAATAAGAAAAACTAACATATAAATTCATCAAGACACCATATTACCTCAACCATGTATATTTATTATCACTAAAATTTTTCATTAAAACTACCTTCTCAATACAATATCCAATTATTTTATTTATTTAAATTCCTCAAAATATGATTCATATTACCTTATTTATATGTTATTAACAATTTTTTATCTTCAAGAAAAATCACCACATGTCATGAATATTAAGAAATGTTCAATGATCATCAAAAGTTAATTTGGAATATAATCATAACAATCCTATAAGAATAATCATATCCTTGAATCAAATGAATATTGAGACATTGACAAAAAAAATAAAATTCATCCAAGGGACCCTTCAATGTTGGGGAGAATGTAATAACCCAAAATTTTTACTATGAAATTCACTTTAATAAAAATCATGTGTTTTCTATATTGTCTTAAATGCAACACCAAACTAGGATGAACAAATACTTATTCCATTATGGTAAAATTTTATAATAAAAAAATATAACTAAATGACCAAAAATTATGAAAATAAAAAATGAATAAACCACAATTAAATAAAAATAAAATAAGATTAAAATATTATACATCTGGATCTTCAATAAAAATCATACCACATATAATAAATATAGAAAGAGTATGACATGTTAGAAATATGATAAACATATTGAGAATGATATTAGAGAATATGATGAATGGTTTTTCTTAAGTATATTTGGTTATATATGGTACTATAATATGGTCATTGTTCATATGGTCATTGGGAATATATATTAATTATGGTTTTATTGTCATTAAGCTTGTATGTCCATTGGGTATATAACATCATTAGATATAATATTGATTAATAATATATGGCTAATGAAAAGAATCAAAATGTGACCATTATAATAGAACTATTGAATTACTATGTATAAATAAAATTAATCACATTATTGAATTTAGGTTGAATGAAAAAATAAATTAAATCATGTTGAAAAATACATCCTTATGAAGATAATTTTTTTAGGTATCGAAAAGGAGGAATCATCACTAGATTTTTCCCCTAACCAATACAAACATAATATTCAACAATTATGGAATTAGTGGAAACATATTTAGAAAAAGATAATGTTCATAGGAATCACTGTGAGACAAATAGTAGCTAAATCACCAGGCCTGATGACCTTAATTATGTATACCACCCTTAGGTCCTATGTGGAAGATTTAAATGGATTTTTAAGTATAATTTAAGATTACATAAACATGTTATTATATATATAATAAATTATATGTGAAATATTTATTTTTGGGATTATGTGTATTTACACAATGTGTATTTTTTATGAATTAAATTATTTAAATTGATTTTATAAAATTAATATATTTATTTTAAGGATAATATGTTAAAATTTTCAATTCCAAATCAATAAATTAATAATTATAATGACATATGATTAAAATAATTTAATTTTAAAAATGGATATTTTACATAAAATTGATTTTATAATTTTTTTTATTTTTATAAAAGTGAATTCAATTAATCACATTGAAGTAATGGATTTAAGGATATTTATTATTTACGTTTATAAAAAAAATTATTAAAAATTATATAATTATCATTAATTTATATGAAATAATAACAAGAAATTTTAATTTTTTTAAAAATATTTTTTATTAAAATTGATTTTTCCATAATATTAATGTTGACATTTAAAAGTTAAGTTTTAAGTATTTATATTTTTTATTTGAATAAATAAATCCGAAATTTGGAATAATCATGACAAAATTTGGTAAGAGGGGTTATATTATGTTTTTTGGTAAAAAAATATTAACCTTGGTACAGAATTAAATGAAGTAAAAAAAGTGGAAAATGGGGGTTAAATTAACATGGATCAAACATTGAGTTATTAATTTTATATTAAGAAATTATAAAATTATTTTATTAGTTTTAGGAGTCAACTATACAATTATCACCAATATTTCCCTACCAAAACCACCAAATCCCCTATGATTCCATGTTTTCCCTCCAACTAACTCATGTTTATAAAGAAATGTCCCTCATTTTAACCTATAAAATATGTTATCTTTCATCCACTACTAAGAACTTATTTCCTTAAATTTTCTCTTGAATACATGGCCAAATTTAATCTCTTAAAATCCTTTATAATATTTGGAAATTCTTTTCCTCAAGGAAGATGTCTAAGTCCTTCATTCTGAAGGAAGATATTTGCAAGGAGTGATTTCGTCTAGGTAAGCATATTTTTGTTATTTATCTTTTTCAATTACCATCACATGTACACCTATAAGAAACCATCTTGGTTTAACATACCATACCAACCAGGTTGTCCAATCATAAGGACTAAATAATGTTATCAATCTTCATGTGTTGGGATCAAGTACTAGTGCATCAAATAATAACCAAGTGGAAATTATTTCACCCTCAGCTAGTAATAAACAAGTAGTAGAAACTATACTAATAATACAAAATGTGTATCCATATGTTTTAGTTCAATGTATATGAAATAGAAATCAGAAAATAAATAGGATAGATAAATGAGGAATAATAAATTTGAACAACCAACCTCATCTTTCTAAAGATACAAATTCAAAAAAATTGTAATCAGTGTTGAAACAAATGAGAGACAAAAAAATACATCTGATGAAACAAAATAGGAGAGACCATGGATTTAATATGACTAGTATAATTGGTCAATATATAAAAATAATTAAAATAAATCATACACATACTCAAGTGTATTTTACTATTGACCTATTGTGCATTTTGAAAAGATATATGCTTCTGAATCACTCTCACAATATCATTGGGGTACGCCCCTAGAAAGGACATGATCTAAAATAGGGGACAATAGCTAGTGAAAAATCTGTTCTATTGAAGGATAAATCTATATATGTCATTTAGATACCTCATGTCCTCATTAAATAATCAATACTGATGTTAAAAAACATATATTTATTATATAAATGAATCAATAAAATATAATAAAAAATATCATCTTGCCTCTAACGCCCTCTTAATAAATATCCCCTTACACATTTACATATGTATCAAATAATGATAAATTTCAAACCATATAAGTAAAATTTTCATGTAATACATAATGAAAAGTTTCTCAATCATATATGGCATAATCACTAAGAAACCCCATTCTATAAGGTCCCAAATAGGTCTTTATAACAAACATTAGATAAAACCAAGTCTCAACACCTTTTGAAAGCTTCACAAGGATAAAAAAATTCATAAAAACATCCACCAAATCAAAATTTTGAAATCATTTAGAAGACTACTCTTCAAAAACATGAACCAACATATTTAATTGAGAAAATACCTTTAAATACATCAGTGACACTACCATGACCAGTCCCCCGGGGCCCGTGCTGTGACTACCCCAAGCCCACCTTCCATAGGCCAGAGGCTGGAGACAAGCACCGAAAGGCGTATTGCCTAAAACCGGGAATGAATTGCCTTTATAACTAGTAAACACATGCAACCAAACACACAGAGAGATATGAAAACAAGTAAACTGTATAGTAAAAAAGAGTGTGTACAGTAAAAAGGGGTTTAGAATGCAATCCCAACTGAAAAGTACAAGAAAACTGGAAAATTACAAGAAAACAGAAACAGCTCATATGAACACCTACCAAGGATCCTACCTGAAGGGTAGGTACAGCTCTTGAATTGTCGTCTCTGCAGTACGCCTCATCTAATGTCCACCTCTGAGATACCTCCAGTCTTGGTGCTCTCATCCTCAGTCAGTGTTGTCAGTGTTCTACACAAAACACAACAAGGTGCGGGCATAGCTTGTGTAGGGGTGAGTATAACGATACTCAATAGGGACCCCAAGACCCTCAAAGGTCTCACGAAATCAACAAAGGATAAACCATAAAGCATGTAAACATGTTAAAACCCTACTTATGTATTTGCCCATACATATACCCAAGTTATCCAGTATACCCGTCTCATTAATGAGGAAACACAAGGTCCAACTCAAAATTCCAAAGCTCAAATGTTCCACAAAGGAAGGAAAACCACGAAGGTAACACCACAAAGGTGAATAACACAAAGGTAATGCCACACAGAATAATATGACAATGGTTTCACCAAGAAGGAAAGTACCACACAAGTACGCCCCATAGAAGAATACCATAAAGGTATCACCACGGAGGTAAGTAACACATAGGTACGCCACACAGAATAATACCACCATGGTATCACCATGAAGGAAAGTACCACACAGGTATGCCACACAGAATAATACCACAAAGGTTTCACCATTGAGGAAAGTACCACATAGGTACGCCACACAGAAGAATACCACAAAGGTATCACCATGAATTTAAGTACCACACAGGTATGCGACACAGAAGAATACCACCAAGGTATCTCCACAAAGGAAAGTACCACACAGGTATGCCAAATAGAAGAATACCACAAACTTATCACCATGAAGGTAAGGACTCAGCTCACACTAGGTATAACTAAGGTACATTAGTAAAGATGATTAGATGTAACTACTGAATCATCTTACTCTGTTAATAGGAATACCCACAAAGGATCCTAAATCATCAGACTAACACAGGATCCTAAATCATCAGACGCACAAATGATCCTAAAGTATTCCCACATGGATTCCTAGATCAGATCCAAGTGAGACTCTTGAACACAGTCCCCCACAGGATCCCAAAGCACAGACCCACATAGGATCCTTTTCTCATGATATAGTCAGCTATAGTGTTCCCGCACAAATCTCACCTGATTCTAGGAGGATCCTCTCCTCACTCCACCATTAGATACTCCAACTACAAGAAATTACCACAAAGAAGTATCCACAAGGACCACCACATAAAAGGGGTCTCAACGCAACAGACGGTACGTCAATCGGACGTCCGTTCTGTAAGTTATTGGCCTTTTAGTCCTGAGGGCCCGGTTGGATTCGTTCTCGATCTAACCCAGCCATACCCCAATTTTATCCAAAACTCAAGTGGGATATACCAAAAAGATAGTCTCGATCCAAGGTTATTAGTGCCACAGACGGTTTTTCATTTCAACACCGTATGAGGGAGATATGTTGAATACAAGATCCCTCAATAATAATAATAATATTTTTTTGGTGTTTCATGAACCTTAGCCACAAACGTGAATTTAATATTCAACGTTAGACTTAAATCGACCGTCTTAATGATAGTATCACATCTCTATATATGGTAATTAAATCGTACATCACATGCATGTGTTATGGAGGGTTGAAGATTTAATAGTAATAATAATATATTATTATTTGAGCTTTTCCAGTACCCGATCCAAAAACCATAAAAATATATCCAATATTAGACTCATAATTTCCTTCTCAAAGTCAGGTCCATACTACTGCTGAAAGTTCATGAAACCGAGGAAGAACGGATAAGTTACAGATGAATTATGGTTTTACAACCAAAAATAATAATAACATTATTTATATTATTATTATTTTTTCCTATAACCCATCTCAATTGAGATTCACGCACAAGGGTAGTCCCTCCCTCTTATTCCAATTATTTCCTTTTTACTTTCTTTGGATTTTTAATTCATTTGTTCTCAAATGTTCCTCTCTCCAATTAACTCTTCTTTCCCCAAAATTCTCACACACTATTTCAGCAAGCAATCAAGCCCACAACTTCTCCTACAAATCTAACCACAGGATTCCCCCACATGTCTAGAACCGTCGGTGTACCGCCAATCCCAATCAGTGCTACGCCCCAACGACACGCCATAATTGAACCTCCACATTGCCCCATTTGTGGCCCACTACATCTTTGTTCTAAACTGAAAAAATAAAATGATCGCATATTCGCGATCCTCGGGTTGAGGGCTCTCCATCCATATGTCGTACTCAACAGAATATTTCATTTCTAGCATCAATAAATATTAGGCCGCCTTCTTTTGTGATCCATTTATTCTTTGTTCCAAGACCAAAAAATTAAACGATCATATATTTTTGATCCCTGCATCAAGGGATTTGCATCCATATATCGAGTTAGGAAAAACTCCATGTTTCCAGCACCAATAAATATTAGGCGTTGGAGAACACACGAAGAATGCTCAAATAATAAAAAGAAAGTGGAGCATGGTTTATGTGCAGGAAGATGTCGATGTTCATTTTTCCATCATCTTCATGAATTTAGGATATGAAGAATCAATAAAACAAATTAAAACATATATAAAAACCCCTACCTCAATTGCACGTTGGCGGTGGCGTGAGGAAGAAGATGAAGTCGATGGCATGGTGACGTCAGCGTGCATTTCTCCCATAAGATGTTTTTCATCCAGGCTCAAGAGTCTTACTCATTCTCTACTTTTGTAGGATGCTATTCTTTAGAGAGTGTTCTTCTTTGGATAGGATGATCCTCCAAAAGCTATCCCCAATTGTCCCTTTTCCAACTCTTTCCCCAAACTCAAGAAAAAGAGGAGCCAAATTATTAAATTATGTTTATTAATTTTACAAGTTAAGTTGGCTCATTAAGTAAATTGAGGTTGGAAAATTAACTAGGTAAATACCAAGGATTTACCCCACATTAATTGGGAGTTCATGTGGTCCCCACCACCAATAATTCAAAATTGTGGTTTTAAATAAAATAAATAAAAAGTAATTTTTTATTTTTTTCTTGTCCCAAAAATATCTGAAAAACTAAATTCAACACTTGACCCAATGTGGTCAAGGTGGAAGTCTCCTTATATGAATATCAGTGTTGTGAGTTCAACAGTGTCCTCAGATTTCAATTCTGAGTACCGGTTACAAAACACCGCTCGCACGTTTACTGATCGTACCCGGAAAAAAGTTTGAAAATTATTAACAGTCACCCTCGAACCACACCGGTCAAGGTTAAGCTCTTCCGATGTGAAACACACCCCAAATAACCCAATGATACTCTCATAATTCTAATATGAGTTACCATTTAAAAGTTATGGATTTATAATAAAATAATTATGACTTAATTATTTTATTTACGGCCAAAAACTAACTATAATCGGTGGCCCGTGCTAGCCAAAGTTAGTATCTTATTAAATAAATCATGCCCTCAAGAGTTCAGTGGTGGTCTCAGATTTTCAATTTGATCTACTGTTTGTGAGTTATGAGCATTTGAAAAATAAAATAATATTTAATTATTTTATTTACGGTTATGCCATTTTTGGATTTCCTCACAGGAAGCCTGTGCCGACTAAGATTAAGTCACGCCTAGGGTAAACCCACCATCTTGAATGAAATGATGCCCTCAGATTTCTGATCCGAGTAACTTCTTAAGAGTTATTCCACTATTTTAGTAAAACTTCTTACGCACGCTAATTTAAACTTAACCAAACTTCGATGGGTCATTCTAGGCACTCCGGGCCTTGGAATCGCGCACCGTCAGATTTTGTAGTCTCAAAATAATTTCATATAATTAAAACAAAATATACAGAATTTTTATGACATTACATTCTCCACACCATAGAGATTCACATCCCTGAAAGCCACAACAAAGGAAAAACAACCCAAAGAGGGTACTGAGCATGAATCTGAGCCTCCAAATCCCATGTTCTCTCCTAGAGGTTCCTGTGTTTCCAACGTACATGCACCAAAGTTATCGATCGCCCATGAAGGAATATCTCCTATAAATCATTAATATCCACTGGAACCTCCAAAAATGACGCCCCATCATCTAAGTCCAGCTCGACATGGTCAATGACGTGAGATGGGTCATGCACCTACATCCTCAGCTAGAATTCATGAAAGATGTTGTGCACCCAATGAAACTGAGGGAGAATTTCTAGGTCGCAATCCACCTCTCCAACTCTACTAAGGACCTGGAAGGGTCCAATGAACCTCAGAGATAACTTGTCACCCCGACCAAATTTCCACAAACCTCGTCGAGGTGAGACCCGTAGAAAGACTTTGTCACCATCCTTGAACCCCAGATGTCTCTGTCTCCTGTCAGTATAAGACTTCTGCTAGCTCTGAGCATTTTTCACTTACTAATAAGTTAGACATCATGATACAAAATCTACCACTTCTTTTTTCATCCCTGGACACCAGTACTGATGCTGAAGGTCCAGGTACTATGGTACATCCTTTAGAGAGGCTGATGTGCTCCCTAACTTCATAAAATACATCAGGTGCCTTCTTTGAGGATATCTGAACATGTCGAGCCTCTCAGTCAGGGTCCCCACACTGCACCTCCCTGCCTCACTGAAGAAGTGGGGAAGTGACTGTGAGAGATAAGAGAAAAACTGCTCCATCTCGGTCCACAACGGATATCCGCAAAGAATTCAGATGCTCCGTCACCTCACCTAGAATTTGTATACCAGATCTCTTACTGGGTTCATCTACTACAACGTTACCCTTACTAAGAGTATAGAATATCTCAAAGTCATTGTCCGGGAGTAACTTGATCCAACTTCATTGTCCCAGGTTCGGGTCCTACTGAGATAAGATATACCCGAGACACTTTTGGTCTGAGTAGACTATTAAATGTTCACCCATCAATTAATTCCACCACACCTTTAGTGAAAAGACCATTGCTACAAACTTTAGGTCATGGGTAGTGTAGTTCTACATTTCAGTCTCTGTCTTAGCTTGTAAAACCTCGTTTGACACTTCTTTGTCCAAGGAAAAGGCTCCCCTTTTTTCGTCAAAGATGACAAGGGTATTACTTCCTTGGGGAAGTCGGGTACAAATATCTGTTAGTACATATCCAAAGTAGACTCCCCTCTCCCTTTGGGGAGTTAATCCTAGAAACATATTTTGAAAAGATGTCCCCATAATCTTTCACTTCTATTTGGAACTGAAAACTGAAAACTCATGCTGCCACAAGGGTAAGTTTGGCCGACTCATGAATGATCGGCCACACCCTCTTATGCATGAGTTCATACTATGTTGCCTGGTTTTCCTTTGTGTTGACCAAAGAAAACCTCATTCCAATGTTGTAGAGAAACCACAACCTTTTTTCCTAATATAATCAATCTGAGTATGAACTGTGGATGCCCAACCAATTCCCAAACTAACATCATAAGGCCTCGATGCTACCACCAAAAGGTTTCAACCGAAACTCTCACCTCAAGGGTCAGATCACACTGTCAGCGTAAGTGTGATTATCAAGTCTACTCCCAAAGGTATCTCCAGATGTGAGGGTCAAGTCAATGGTTTAACCAGAAACTCTAGGTCTTGGAAAAGATTCTTGGAAGTATGGAATGATTGATACCTATGTTTATTGATACGGAAGCTAGTAGAAGATAAAGACCATACCTCGAATCATTCCTAGAGCCCTTGGGTCGCACTCCTTGACCACATGCAGCTACTCTCTTCTCCTGTCCTCTAGCTCCCTGAGCCTGGCGGGGACCACAATGGGGGGTGGATGTAACATGTCAAAATGGACACCACCTCATGATGCTCCCCTAGATCTGCTTCCAGGTCTGCAACCCTGAATATTCATCTGTCCCTAACACTTCTTCATCTCAAAACATTTTTACATTCCCAAGTCTCTATGACTAGGAACAGTTTCTTGCTTTCACACTACTGACATTCACTGGCTGCATCCGCTCAGCCAAATAATATTCAACCACAAAGGTTCTCTCTATCACCCTAACATAAGTAGGAATGCATAGAGGAATAGTGCTAGCTTAGATGTCCCTAAAGAAACCTCACTTAGAGGTCTGAGATCTAAATCATTGATCGTATCGTATTCATCGACTACCAGGAATGATCGGTACACCTTGATGAATATTCACCTACCGACATGTCGTCCTGCCAAAAAGATATAGGCACTATAGGACTCTCAACCACCTCTTAAATCAAATCCTCATCTGCCTGTGAGTTGGGATCACCTTGGAACCTGAGGTGTATCTGATGATGAATCACGCAAAAGGCACTAAACCTATATGTGTCCTTTACCAATACTACCAGTTGTAACTGCTGACCAACGGGTAGTGATATAGCTGACACACTGCCCGAATATACTATCTTGAGTAATGGTCCACTTATTGAAGCCTAATCATTATACAGACCATCCTCATGGACATTCACTAAAAAAGACTTGTAGATAAGATCCCCATTTGTTCTACTGGAGTCTCAACTATGCGGAAATCTCTAGCAACTGCCTCCATCCATCCCTCAGCCGCGTGGGAATCTGTCTTGCCCCGAAACCTCAGAGTCCTCTACCACTGTAACTCATGTAATGTGCTTAGTCAGTGTACACCGTCTTCCAGTGTGGCTAGTGGTAACTATTACCCAATGAGTGGTGGTGTTGCCGGTACACCACCCGAATGTGCCAACATAGTAAGAGGTTCCTGCACTAGATCCTCATCGCTCGGTGGGCCGTTATCGTGTACTTTGTTGGGAATCTTAGTTGTATGTCTACGCAGTGACATCCTGATAAGGAACAGGTGTGCCACGGTCATTAACTTATACCTAGTGAGCTGACACAAATAGAACACAAGAAAACATTTCATAACACACACACAGTCAGTGTTTTCGTGCACTAAGTCAGAAATTAGATGTCAGGGTCTCGATGTATGTATACATCAGCCGCTGCACCAACACTGGATTCCCTACACTGATAACCCCACTCACTACACTTAACACTATTGTCGTTAAAATGATCAAAGACTTATGTTCTACGGTAGAACTGACTACTCTGATACCAATTTTTCATGACTCGTCCCCCAGGGCATGTGTCATGACTACCCCAAGCCCGCCTTCCATAGGCCAAGGGCGGGCAACAAGCACCAAAAGGCATATTCCCTAAAAACGAGAAAGCATTTCCTTTATAACCTATAAACACATGCAACCAAGAACATAGTGAGATACGAACACATGTAAACTGTATAGTAAAAATAATGTGTACAGTAAGAAAAAGGGGCTATAATAAAAGCCCAATTAAAAAGTACAAGAAAACTGAAAAAGTATAAGAAAACTAAAACAGATCTTGTGAACACCTGCCAAGGATCGTACCTTAAGCCTAGGTACAACTCTCAAATGGTCATCTCTGTAGTACGCCTCGTCTAATGTCCACCTCCGAGCTACCTTCAGTCCTAGTACTCTCGTCCTCAGTTTGCGTTTTCTGTCTTCTGCACCAAACACAACACGATGTGGGTGTATCCCATGTAGGGGTGAGTATAACGATACTCAGTAGGGACCCCGAGACCCTCAAAGGTATCATGAAATACAAAAAGGATAAACCAAAAAATAGTTAAACATATGAAAACCCTACATAGGTATATTCCCATCCATATACCCAAGTTATCAAGTATACATGTCTCATTAATGAGGAAACACAAGGTCCAACTCAAAATCCCAAATCTCAACTGTTCCATAAAGGAAAAAATACCATGAAGGTAACACTACAAAGGTGAGTACCAAAAATATAACCCCACACAAAATAATACCACAAAGTCTTCACCAAGAAGTAAAGTACCACATAGGTACGACACATAGAAGAATACCACAAAGGTATCACGACGAAGGTAAGTACCACACAGGTCTGCCACATAGAAGAATACCACCAAGGGTTCACCACGAATTAAAGTACCACACAGGTATGCCACACATAAGAATACCACAAAGGTTTCACCATGAAGGAAAGTACCAAACAGGTACGCTACACAGAAGAATACAACAAAGTTATCACCATGAAGGTAAGTACCACACAGGTACTCCACACAGAAGAATACCACCAAGGTATCACCACGAAGAAAAGTTCCACACAGGTATTCCAGACAGAAGAATACCACCATGGTATCGCCATGAAGTAAAGGACTCAGATCACACCAGGTATAACTAAGGTACATTAGTAAAGATGATTAGAGGTAACCACTAAATAATATTACTCTGTTAAGAGGAAGACCCACACAGGATCCAAAATTATCAGACCCACACAGGATCCTAAATCATCAGACCCCAAAGATCCTAAATCATCGGACCAACATAGGATCCTAAATCATTAGACCCACACAGGATACTAAAGTAGTCCCACATGGATTCCTAGAGCAGATCCAAGTGATACTCTTGAACACATACCCATACAGGATCCCAAAGCCCAAACCCACACAGAATCATTTTCTCATGTTATAGCCAGCAACAGGGTTTCCGCAATAAGTTCTCTTGATTTCAGGAGGATCTTCTCCTCTATCCACTGGTCGATACTAAAACTCCAACAAAGTCCCACAAAGAAGTATCCTAAAGGACCTCCACATAAAAGGGGTCTCAACACAACAGATGGTGCATCAATCGTACATCCTGACCATAAGTTATTGTCCTTTTAGTCCTGAGGGCCCAGTTGAATTCATGCTCGATCCAACCCAACCATACCCCAACATTCTCCAAAACTCATGTGAGGTATACCAAAAGGACCGTCTCTATCCAAGGTTTCCAGTGCCGTAGAAGGTTATTCATTTCGACACCCTATGAGAGAGATATCTTGAATACAAGATCCCGCCATAATAATAATATTATTATTGGGAGTTTAATGAACCCGAGCCACAAACCTGAATTTAATATTCAACATTAGACTTAAATTGACCGTCTTAATGACAGGATCACATCTCCGCACATGGTAATTCAATCAGACATCACACACAGGAGTTATGGAGGGTCGAAGATTTATTAATAATAATATATTATTATTATTTGAGCTTTTTGGGTACCCAATCCAAAAACCCAAAAAAGACATCCAATATTGGAATCATAATTTCCATCTCGAAGTCGGGGTCGTATTTCCACTGACAGTTTGTGAAACCGAGGTCGGAAGGATAAGTTATGGATGAATTATGGTTTTAAAATCAAAAATAATAATAACATTATTTATATTATTATTATTTTATTCCTTTTTTCCATATAACCCATCTCAAATTATATTAACGCACAAGGGTATAACCTCCACCTTATTTCGATGATTTCCTTTTTTACATTCTTTATATTTTTCATTCATTTCTTTTCTATTATTCCTCTATCCAATTAACTATTCTTTCCCCACAATTCTCATGCACTTTTCCCGCAAGCAGTCAAGCCCACGACTTCTCCTGCAACTCTAACCGTAGGCTTCCTCCACATGTCTAGAATTATTGTCGCACCACCTATCTCGCCCAGAGCTACGCCCCAATGATACATCGTAATTGCACCTCCACGTTTCCCCTTTCGCAGCCCACTGCATCTTCATTCTAAACCCGAAAAATAAAATGATCGCATATTCGCGATCCTCAGGTCGAGGGCTCTACATCCATATGTAGTGCTCAATAGAATATTGTGTTTCTAGCATTAATAAATATTTTACCAACTCCTTCTGCGAGCCATTTCATCTTCATTCCAAGCCCGAAAAATTAAACGATCGCATATTTGTGATCCTTTCATTGAGGGCTTCGTGTCCATATATCGCACTCATCAAAACTTCATGTTTCTAGTGCCAATAAATATTAGGTTATGAAGATCTCAAGAAGAACGTGCAAATATTAAAAAGAAATAAGAGCATGTTTTATGTGCGGGAAATTGGCTATGTTCGTTTGGTCATCGTCATCATGAATTTATGATATGAAGAATCATTAAAAAAATTGAAACATATATAAAAACTCTTACCTCGATTGTGTGTTGGAGGTGGCGTGAGAAAGAAGATGAAGTTAATTAAATGGTGATGTCAGCATTCATTGGTCCCACATGATGTTTCTAATTCGGGCTCAAGAAATTTCTTCATTCTCCTATTCTTAAGGATTCTCTTTATTGGAGAGTGTTCTTTATTAGAGAAGATAATCCTCCCAATGCTCTCCCCAATTCTCTCTTTTCCAACGATTTCCCCAAACTCTAGAAAAATAAGATCCAACTTATTAAATTATGTTTATTAATTTTACAAGTTAAGTTGGATCATTTAGTAAATTGGGGTTGGCACATTAACTAGGGAAATTCCAATGGTTTCCCCCACATTAATTGGGAGTTCGTGTGGTCCCCACCACCAAGCATTCCGAATGGTGGTTTCAAATAAAATAAATAAATTTTTTTTTTCTTCTCCTATGAAAATCCAAAATAACTAACATCCACCCTTGACCCACTGTGGTCAAGGTGAAGATCTCTTTAAAGGAATATCGGCATTATGAGTTCAACACTGTCCTTAGATTTCAATTCCAAGTACCGGTTCTAAAGTTACAAAACGCCGCTCGTGTGTTTACTGAACGTACCTGAAAAAAAGTTTTGAAAATTATTAACAGTCACCCTCAACCCACATCGGACTAGGTTAGGCTCCGTCCAAGTGAAACACGCCCCAACAAAGACAATTCTACTCTCTAATTTCCAATACAAGTTACTATTTAAAAGTTATGGATTTTAAAAGAAAATAATTGTCATTTAATTATTTTATTTACGGCCTAAAACTAACTTTCACTACTAGTTTGCGTCATCCAAAGTTATTATCTGCTTAAATAAAGAATGCCCTCACGAGTTCATTGGTAGTATCTTATTTTCAATCCAAGCTACCATTTGTCAGTTATAATCATTTGAAAAAAAAATTATTTTATTTATTTATTTTATTTACAATTATTCCATTTTTGGGTTTTCTCAAAGGAGGTCTGTGCCGACTAAACTTAAGTCATGCCTAAGGTTAACCTGCCCTCATAAATGGAATGGTGACCTCATATTTCTGATCCAAGTAACCTTTTAATAGTTATTCCACTTTTTTAGGAAAACTGCTTATGCGTGCTAATTAAAACTTAAAAAAACTTCGATAGATCATTCTAGGTACTCCGAGCCTTGGAATCGCACACCGTCAGATTTAACGGTCTCAAAATAATTAAATATAATTAAAAAATATATATATATATACGAAATTTCTAGGACATTAAATTCCCCCCACCTTTGGTATTTATGTCCCTGAAAGCCACAAAAAATGCAAAACAACCAAAAGAGGGTACTGAGCATGAATCTAAGCCTCCCACTCCCATGTGATCTTCTGGAGTTTCTTGTTCTTCCAACATACATGCACCAAAGGTATCGATCGCCCATGAATTTCTCTCTCCTATGGATCCTCAATATCCACTGGAACCTCTATAAACGACTTCCTATTTTCTAAGTCCAGCTCGACGTGGTCGATGATGTGAGATGGGTCATGAATATATATCCTTAACTGGAATACATGGAAAAAGTTGTGTACCCAGTGCAACTGAGGAGAAGTGCTACTCGGTAATCCACCTTTCCAACTATACTGAGGAACAAGAAGTGTCCAATGAACCTCAAAGATAACATGCTACCCCAGCAAAATCTCCACAAACCTCATTGAGGTGAGACCCGTAGAAAGATGTGGTCACCATCCTCAAACCCCAGAGGTCTCCATCTCTTGTCAGCATATGAATTCTGTTGGCTCTAAGATGTTTTCACTTGCTAACAATGGAGGCCTCTAGATACAAAATCTACCACTTCTTTCTTTATCCCTAGCCACCAGTACTGACGTTGAAGGTCCAGGTACCGTGGTACATCCTCTGGAGAGGTCGACGTGCTACCCGCCATCAGAAAATCCATCAGGTTCCTTCCCTGAGGATATCTAAACATGTCATGACTCATAGTCAGGGTCCCCATGTTGTACCTCCCTGACTCACTGAAGAAGTGGGGTAGTGACTGTGAGAGACAGAAGAAAAACTGCTCCATCTCGGTCCACAATGGATATTCGTAAAGTAGGCAGCTGCTCTGTCGCCTCACCTAGAATATGTATACCAGATCTTTTACTGGTGCATTTTCTATAAAATTCCCTTTACCAGAAGTATATACTATCCCTAAGTCATAGTCTTGTATGAACATGAGAATACGTCATTGTCTCTAGTTTTGGTCCTACTCAGAGAAGATATACCCGAGACTCTTGTGGTCCGAGTAGACTGTAAAACCTTTGCCCATAAATTAATTCCACCACACCTTCAGTGCATAGACCACTGGTGCTAACACCAGGTCATGGGTAGTGTAGTTATACTTGTCAGTCTCTGCCTCAGTTCCGGAAACCTCTGTTGACACTTCCTCATCCACAAAAAAGGCTCCCCCTTTTTCATCAAAGCTGACAAGGGTGTTGCTACCCTGGGGAAGTTGGGTACAAATCTCTTGTAGTGCCTATCCAAAGCAGACATCCCTCTCCCTTTGGGGAGGTAATCCGGGAAAAATATTTTGAAAATATGTCCCCATTATCTTCCACTTCTTATTGGAACTAAAAACACAAAACTCTTGCTGCCACAAGGGTAATTTTGGCCAACTCAAGAATGATCGACTACACCCTCCTATGCATGATTCCATCCTGTACAACATGTGTTTCCTTTTCTCTAACCAAGGAAAACTCAATTCCAACATTCTAGAGAAACCACAACCTTTTTTCTAATACAATCAATTTGATTATGAACTTTCGATGCCCAGTCCATACCCAAACTAACGTTGTAAGGCCTCGACGCTTCCACCAAGAGGTTTCAACCAAAACTCTCACCTCAAGGGTTAGATCAGACTGTCAGCATAAGTGTGATTATCTTGTCTCCTCCCAAAGTTATATCCAGACATGAGGGTCAAGTCAATAGTTTAACTGGAAAATCATGGTATTGGACACGATTATTGGAAGGAAGGAATGATTAATAACTATGTCTATTGATACGACATCTAGTAGTAGACACAGACCGTACCTCGAATCATTCCTAGAGACCATAGGTCACACTCCTTGACAGCATGCAGCTACTCTCTTCCCCTATCCTCCAGCTCCCTCAGCCTAGAGAGGACCACAATGGGGGGGTGGTTGTAACATGTCGAAATGTACACCACCTCATGTTGCTCCCCTAGCACTACTTTCATGTCTGTAGGCCTGTAGATTCATCTGTCCCTAACACTTCTTCTTCTCGAAACATTTTTACACGCCCAAGTATCAAAGACTGGCACCAGTTTCCTTCTTTCCCACTACTAACATTCACTATTTGCATCCACGTAGCCAAAGAATATTCAAACACAAAGGTTCTCTCTAGCACCCTAACATATGTAGGAATGCATAGAGGAATAGTGCTAGCTCAGATGTCCCTAAAGACACCTCCCTCAAAGGTCTGATCTCTGAAGCATTGATTGTATCGTATTCATCGAGTACCAAAAATGATTGGTATGCCTCTATGTATACTCAGCTACCAACATGTCGACCTTCCGAATCTATAGAGGCACTAGAGGACTCTTAGACACATCTTCAATTGATTCCTTAGCTACCTGTGAGTCAAGATCGACTCGGAACCTGAGGGGTATCTGATGCTAAATCACGCATAAGGGTCTTCATCATGTACTCTCTTGGGAATCTTAGCTAGTTTTATTTTCAAGAGTGTGTACAGTAAAAAAGGGGCTAGAATACAATCTCAACTGAAAAGTACACGAAAACTGAAAAAGTATAAAAAAACTGAAACAGCTCCTGTGAACACCCGCCAAGGATCCTACTGAAGGGTAGGTACAACTCTAGAACAGTCGTCTCAGCAGTACGCCTCATCTAATGTCCACCTCCGAGCTACCTCCAGTCCTGGTACTCTCATCCTCAGTCATTGTTGTCCGTTGTCTACACCAAACACAACAAGGTACGGGTGTAGCCCATGTAGGGGTGAGTATAATGATACTCAGTAGGGACCCCAAGACCCTCAAAGGTCCCACAAAATCCACAAAGGATAATCCAAAAAGCATGTAAACATCTGACAACCCTAATTAGGTATATGCCCATACATATACCAAAGTTATCAAGTATACATGTCTTATTCATGAGGAAACACAAGGTCCAACTCAAAATCCCAAAGCTCAACTGTTCCACAAAGGAAGGAATACCACGAAGGTAACACCACAAAGGTGAGTACCAAAAAGGTTTCACCTAGAAGGAAAGTACCACATAGGTACGCTGTATAGAAGAATACCACAAAGGTATCACCACGAAGTTAAGTACCACACAGGTACGCCACACAGAAGAATACCACCAAGGTATCACTACGAAGGAAAGTACCACACAGCTATGCCACACAGAAGAATACCACAAATGTTTTACCATGAATAAAAGTACCACAAAAGTACACCACACAGAAGAATACCAAAAAGTTATCACCACGAAGGTAAGTACCACACAGGTACACCACACATAAGAATACCACCAAGGTATCACCATGAAGGAAAGTACCCCACAGGTATACAAGATAGAAGAATACCACAAAGGTATCACCATGAAGGTAAGGACTCAGCTCACACCAGGTACAACTAAGGTATAGTAGTAAAGATGATTAGATGTAACTACTGAATCATCTTACTCTGTTAAGAGGAAGACCCACTTGGGATCTTAAATCATCAGACCCACATAGGATCCTAAATCATCAGACCCACACAGATCCTAAATCATCATACCCAAACAGGATCCTAAATTATCAGACCCACACAGGATCTTAAAGTAGTCCCACGTGGATTCCTAGAGCAGATCCAAGTGAGACTCTCGAACACAGACCCACATAGGATCCCAAACCACAGACCCACATAGGATCCTTTTCTCATGTTACAGCCAGCTAGAGGGTTCCCGTACTAATCTCCCTTGATTATGAGAGGATCCTCTCCTCAAGCCACTGATCGATACTCCAACTGCAACGAAGTCCCCCAAAGAAGTATCCTAAAGGACCTCCACATAAAATGGGTCTCAACAGAATAGACGGTGCGTCAATCGGATGTCTGGTCTTAAGTTATTATCCTTTTAGTCCCGAGGTTCCGGTTGGATTCGTGCTCGATCCAACCTAAAAATACCCCAACTTTATCCAAAACACAAGTAGGTTATACCAAAAGGACCATCTTGATCCAAGGTTTCTGTTGCCATGTGTGGTTCGTCATTTCGACACCCTATGAGGGAGATATGTTGAATATATGATCCTGCAATAATATTATTATTATTATTGGGTGTTTTGTTAACTCGAGCCACAAACCTGAATTTAATATTCAACATTAGACTTATATCGACCATCTTAATGACAAGATCATGTCACCACATATGGTAATTCAATCGGATGTCACATGAAAGAGTTATGGAGGGTCGGAGATTTAATAATAATAATATATTATTATTATTTGAGATTTTCCAGTACCTGATCAAAAAACCTGAGAAAGACATCCAATATTGGAATCATAATTTCCATCTCGAAGTCAGGGTCGTACTGCCACTGATGGTTCGTGAAACTGAGGTCGCACGAATAAGTTACGGATGAATTATGGTTTTACAACCAAAAATAATAATAACATTATTTATAGTTTTATTCTTTTATTCTTTTTTCCCTTATATCCCATCTCAATTGAGATTCACGCACAAGGGTAGAGACTCCCCCTTGTTCCAACGATTTCATTTTTACTTTCTTTAGATTTGTAATTCATTTATTTTTAACTATTCCTCTCTCTAATTAACTATTTTTCCCCATAATTCTCACGAAATGTTCCAACAACCAATCAAGATCATGGATTCTCCTGCTACTCTAACCAAAGGCTTTATCCACATGTCTCGAACTACCATAGCACTGCCTATCTCGCCTGGAGCTACACCCCAAAGACATGATAGAAATTCACCTACAAAATACCTCTTCTGCAGCCTACTACATCTTCGTTCTAAACCCAAAAAATAAAATTATCACATATTCTTGATCCTTGGGTCGAGGGATCCACGTCCATATGTCGCGCTCAATAGAATATTGTGTTTCTAGCGTCAATAAATATTTGGATACCTCTTTCTATGAGCCATTGCATCTTCGTTCCAAGTCCGAAAAATTAAATGATCGCTTATTTTTTATCCTTGCATCGAGGTCATCACGTCTATATATTGCGCTCAACAAAACTCTGTGTTTCCAGTGCCATTAAATATTAGGCATTGAAGAAAACATGAAGAATGTGCATGTAATAAAAATAAAGAGGAGCATGATTTATGTACGGGATGATGGACATATTCATTTGTCCATCATCTTAGTGAATTTAGGAAATGAATAATAAATAAAACAAATTCAAACATATATAAAAACCCCTCCCTCGATTTTCTGTTGGAGGTGGCGCAAGGAAGAAGGTGAAGTCGATGAGATGGTGATGTTGGCATTTCTTGCTCCTGCAAGATGTTTCCAATCCGGGTTCAAGTGTTGTCATTATTCTCCGATTCTAGAGGATTATCTTCATTGGAGAATATTCTTTGTTGGAAAAGATGATCCTCCAAAAGCTCTCCCCAATTATCCCATTTCCAATGCTTTCCCCAAACTCAAGAAAAAGAGGAGCCAAATTATTAAATTAAATTTATTAATTTACCAAGTTAAGTTGTCCCATTAAGTAAATTGAGGTTGGAACATTAACTAGGGAAATACCAAGGGTTTCCCCCACATTAATTGGGATTTCAGGTGGTTCCCACCACCAAGCATTGAAAATGGTGGTTTCAAATAAAATAAATAAAAATTTATTTTTTAATTTTTTTTCTTCTCCCACTAAAATATGAAAAACTTACTTCCACCCTCAACCAATTGTGTTCAATATGACGGTCTCCTTAAATTAACATTGGCACTGTGATTTCAACAATGTCCTCAGATTTCAATTCTGAGTACTAGTTCAAAAGTTACAAAATGCCGCTCACGCATTTGCTGAACTTACTTGAAAAGAAAGTTTAGAAAATTATTAATAATCACCCTCGACCCGCGTCGGTCTAGGTTAGGCTCCACCCAAGTGAAACACACCCCAATGAACCCAAATTTATGCTCATATTTACAATCTGGGTTACCATTTAAAAGTTATGAATTTTACAATAAAATAATTGTCACTTAATTATTTTATTTACGGCCAAAAACTAAATTTCACTGGTGGCCCGCACCAGCCAAAGTTAGTATCTTCTTAAATAAAGGATGCCCTCACAAGTTCATCATTGTTATTATATTTTAAATCTAATCTATTGTTAGTGAGTTATAAGCATTTGAAAAATAAACTATTTTATTTAATTATTTTATTTACGGTTATGTCATTTTTGGGTTTTCTCATAGGAGGCCCGCACCAACTAAACTTAAGTGGCGCCTAGGATAAACCCACCAAACTGAATGCAATGGTGCCCTCGTATTTATGATTTGAGTAACCATTTAAGAGTTATTTAACGTTTTTAGAAAAACTTCTTACGTAGGCTAATTAAAACTTAACCAAACTTCGACAAATCATTTCAGGCACTCTCGGCCTTGGAATCGCGCTCCATCAGATTTCAAAGTCTCAAAATAATTCAATATAATTAAAAAAATTATATATAATTTCTGTGACATTACAGACACGCAATGGAAATAAAAAATTGGTTGAAACCAATTATTTTATCTTTAAATTCCTTGAAAATTTTCCTTATAATAAATTACACAAGGACTTTTTAGGTATAAGAAAATGGTTTTAAAAATTCATAACTTGAAATTCTTGAAAATAACTTTATAAAAAGTATGGAAATCATTGAAACTATTTAAAAAACCCATGAAGTTTATCACATATAGGAATAAATTTATAAGAAATTAAAATAGTACTATTAATATTCTAAGTACATTTAAAATAAAAATTAGTTCATAAAAATACCCACCTCAATTGTTGGAAACACATTAACTTCAATAGAGAAAGTATAACTGAGAAATATGATGACCTCTTCATGCCCTAAACCAAAAAATACCTAATATTAGAGCCACCCAAACTCTAGGTTCAACTAACATGGCTAGTAGGATTCATGAGGTTAGAATAAATAAAGATGATGTGGAAGAAATAATATAAATGAATATTTTTACCTTTGAAATACTCTTAAAATCTAAGATAACTGGTTATGAAATAATTATAAGAATATGTAAGGATCTCCCTTAAAACCTATCTAGTGTTGTGTGAATGAAATGAAAAGGAGATGAGATTTAAATGAAGTTAAAATAATAATGGGTGGATAGGTGAATTCACAACTAAATATTTTGGGTAGGTCAAATAGTTTGGCCACCTGGTTCACCAAAATTTCTTCTAACCATGAATATCCCACTAGAATATAGTTTTAACACATCATATGGATAGGTACTTTACATAGTTTCATCTAAAACTCCCATGGTTTACAATCAATCATGGTCCACTAGGAAAACTCATAGGTAAAATTAACTCATAGAGTTAAACCTTATGTTAAATTCCTACCAATAGTTTTACCCTACCCATGAACAAAGAAATAAACTATAAAAACAATACATATGGGTCACCCAAATGAATCTCCCATATATAAAAGTTGCTTGAATGGTTTTCCCATAACAGTGTTGTAATTATAAGGCATCCATGTGATAGAGGGGAATTCCGAAAAATCATAAAGTTCAAATTCAAAATTAAAAAAAAATAGAAATAAAATATTATTATGTAATCTTTCCTATAACATTGACATGGTGATGTCACAATAATCCCCATAATACCAATTTATACCCCCCATAAATTCATTCATAAAAGTAGAAAGAAACAAGGACCAAAAACCATTTTACCCAATCAAGGGATCAGGGTCATACTTGGAAGACCAACTAAGTGAATATAAATGATTTTTTCCATGAAAGAACTATATATTTGATTAATAAATACCAATTGATTTAAAAAAATCAAAATTTTCACCCCTTCATCTGGATGCAATAGGTGGTAGGGTTAAGATAATTAAAATAGGACATAATATAATAACCTCAATCATAACCTATATAAATATAATAAAACATGAATCCTAAATAATATGGATACTTTAAATTTATCTCCCCACCCTTAAGAATTCATCTATAATGGTTAGATAAAATATAAACTCACCAACATGAAATATACCACCAAATAAAACATATTTCCTTAAATAACCAAGGGAAATGATAATTCTACAATAATCACAAATAACCACTCTAGAAACTAGTTCAAAATTACAAAATAGAGGTTTATTCATGAATATACTTAGGGGTTATAAAAAAAATTGAGAGTATTTTTTTATTTTATTTGTTTTCAATCAATCCATTGAAGTGTTTTTTGACATTATTTATAGAGTTTTAGTTATTTATAAAGTGTTTTTAAGTGGTTTTGAAATTAATTAAAGAATTATATAATTTATGAGTTAAAGTAAAAATGGATAAGCAAATTTCATATGACATTGATCATTTTGTATAACTTCATTCCAAAAAATATGACTTAAATATTTTCATATGACTTTACAAGTCATATGAAATCCAAGTTGGATAAAAAATTCTAGTGGAATGATCACAGATGACTTCATGTGAAACATGTATGATTTTGACTGTACCTAGTGTATGAATTTGATATTCCTTATTACACTTCATAAGTCGCAATGTATGACTTCCCAGAGTTGTGTGATACTTTATAGAAAACATCCAGCTTCCATGGAATCTCTTAATACTTCGTGACTTAGAAAAATTATATTATTTTTTCAAGATGAAAATCTTGTTTCTATAATTAAATTTTTATAAATAAATTAAACCCGTGTATGTTAGAATTTTTTATTAATTTTTGAAACATCAAAAAGTGATTTTGATTCAAGAAACACAAAGTTTCCATGATTCTTACATCATAGATAGTTGCATAATTCATGAAAATAACTGATTTAGAAGAACACAAATTAGTGTTAAAGAATAATATATATGTTAAAAGAGATGATTCTTTTTTATTTTTTTAGTACCTTGATCATATGATAATAAATCTATGATGCTAGATTATTTTTTTAAATTTTTTATTTATAAATATATTGGGAAATCTAGTGTTATTGCGATGTAAATGTTTCCTTCATTCAGTAAGTAGGTTAATGAAATGGGAACCTTGTATAGACCTCTAAAATGAAAAGAATCTATTATTGGTTATTTTGGTTTTTACCAATACATTGTTTCAATATTTTTATATGGGTGTTAAAGTTTCTTCCTGTATAAGATATTTTGTGAATCTATTTTAAATATTAAAAGGGAATTTTTTGAACATTATATGATAACATGGGAGACCAAATTACCTATTTTTTATGATATTTTCATGAGGATCATGGTTGAAACAAAATTTTTATTGTTACATGAACGTTTACATTGTTAGGATTGAGAAATATTATAATATATGAATTCAGGTAAATGGAAATGACATGAAAAATTAATGTGTTTTCTATACTGGAAAAGTGTTTTATCAAAAAAAAATAGAATATTTTTTCTAATAAATATACATGATATCATGTTAAAAAATTTATTATGAGTGAATAAGTTCATGAAAAAGAGTATGAGGAGTTTCTAAATCCATTATTCATGATATCTTAATATTTTTTTGCCCGAGAATACAGTGTAGAGTGATGAAGGATCAGTAAGTCCAGGATATAAATTTATTTAGAGTTTATTCAGAAGGATTATTTTTTCTTTGTTATTTTTAAATAAAGTGAGTTAAATTATCTGGATGATATTTTGTTGGATCAAAGAGTAATATCTCTTATTTTATTTTAATGAAACCTACAACTAAAATAAGAACATTCTCATCTAGTGAAGTTTGTGTTTCATTATAACTGGTGGGATTCAACATAGAAATATTTTTAATCTAGTTTGATTGTATAAAATATAGGTTAATAATGATACCTTTATACCCTATATAATTTAATGAAAAAATTATAGTGTAAAATCTGTAAACTAGGACAAAAACTAGTTGTAGCAAGGAGTGGGCTCTCACATTGAGACTGAACCATGCAAAAAAACTATGTTCCTTGTTTTACTTTATTTTATACTTTAATCATGAAAGGATTTATGTTAATAATTGATATAGAAAATTAGAACATAATTAACCAATAATATTAATTTTTTAAGTAAAAAATTAAAATTGTTGTTACACTGATTCACCCCCTCTCTTTTTATCCATTCAATCCACTAGAATTAACAATAGTATCCTATATTAAGGTTCTTTCAGTTGATTCTCTTAGCATATAAGAAGATGGATAATATAAACTCTTTTCATAGTAAATGGTTTCCCACATTTTATGTAAATAATCATGGATAAAAAAAATAATGATTCCATATTTTTTTAGGAGGTTCATGAAGTTCTTGATGCAGCAATAGTGATATTTCTACTTATCCAAATGGTTATGAAAATCATGTATGACAATAAAAGGAACCTTAGGGTTTTTGGATTATACATAAAAGAAATTTTTATTCCTTTAACATACATGATGAATATTATTCCTATAAAATGGTAATAAACTTTATAGATCATGTAGAAGATAAAAAAATATTTTATCAAGCAATGATGAAGAAGGCAGAGAAGTGACTTAGATAGAGCATGTTCTAAGATATGAGTTTGAGGCTCGCCTTGATAAAAACCTATATTGAATGAATATGTAAAAATTTTAAATAAATTAGATAGTAATAAATTCAAATAAAATTTTCATTGTATAAAACATGAGACTCAACATTGAGATAAATAAATTCGAGCTGAAGGGTGTCGAGCATAAATATTTTAACAAGGATATTGAAGAAACATTCATGAAAAAACAAAAAAAATGATAAATATAGAAAAAAAATTATTTCAAAATGTCAATTAAGAATGGTGAAATAATAATTTAAATAATTAATTGATGTGAAGTCTCATTAAACTAAAATAGATGATATTTCCAGCACATCAATTTAGTTTAAAACAATAACTAAAACTACTTAAAAAGTTGAATCTATTTTTCATAACATTGTAGGTCCTAATTAAAAAAATATACAAGATTGGTGTAGAATTTATGATAAGAAACTCTCTTATCTATCTAGTGAAGAAATAATAATTCAATAAAATAAACCTAATTGAATGACAAGAAAGATCTAGAAAAATATATATAGTGAAGGCGTGAATTCAGAATGTGATTTTATAGGCAGAACTATACTTATAGTAGAATATTCATATTTAGGGGATACTATTGCAGCTAAGGGATATTCGGTTACAATGTATCCAATTTATATCATAATATGTTTTTACCTTGTTTAAATTATTAATCATGATGAAGAAAACATGATATAAAAGGGATGTCTCTCCAGAGAATAAGGTTGAGAACAAAATCATTTCAAGTCTGCCTACCCAAAACTGGATTGAAATATTGATCATATCAGTGGAATATTTGAAATCCCGGTTAATTATTATGATGTTTATATGAAAAATATTCTTTTGTGGTTATCATAGAATGATAATTAAATATTATTTTTAAATAAAATTTAAGAAAAAAAGCCATTCATTGTGGAAGTAACATTGAACGAAATAAAGAGATGAAGACCATGGATCCTTGAAGATGAGTGTTCTTAACATGCGAATGGAGATATCAAAATCATGAAAAATAGGTAATATCATGAAGGAAGAGCTGTTACATTTGGAAATGAGAGTTCATTGTAAATCACTGAATTTTTAACTACTAGAATTGAGTATAAAGGGATCAAATTTAAAGAGTAATTTCTTATAGAAGGGATAAAACAGAATTTACTATTTGTGAGTCTTATGTGTGATGAATAATATGAATTTTTGATTAAAAAACACATTTATTATCATTAGTTTTAAATATGGATGGAACATTACTATTGGTAAAAGAAAAAGTGGAAACATATTTTAAATTATTGATCCAATCAGCTCTTATTATATTTATTCCAAGGTTGAGAATGATCTATGGAATAAGATACATAGATTCTATATCCAAGAAACATGAGAAATATTTCCAAGAAAACCTAAAAGGTAAATATAAGGTGTTTTTGAATATTCCAAAAGGATAAGATACAAAAAGTTAGATATTAAATCTAGTAGAAAACTAAAACCCATATATTCATATGTGTGTGGTCTTATATAAAACAATTCATCCTAAAATTCTCTCTATTTCATTACAATCATTTATGAATACACTCATATGAAAAGTTATCTATTTATAAAATATAAATCATAGTCACTTTAAATGATTAAAGTTTTTAGAATACATGTTGAAAATGATCTTGGAGTCTACATAAATAAGGTGAAATTTGAAAAAGTAAATGAATACACATCCAATTATTTTAAGAACTGCCTAGAGAATAATGGTATAAGACATAAATTAATCACAACATAAAAACTATAACAAAATGGTATGTTTTAAGGGAAAATTTATGAATTGTAGAAAAAGTAATAAAGATGATAACTAAAAAACAATCAATTTTAGTTTGTAGAGAATTTGTATGAAGTATCATGCATATTCAATATAGATAATTATTGAGATCTTAGACACATAAAACCCAATATTATACTGTTTATAATAAAAACTAATCTATCAAGTTATTTAATTTTTATGTAATCCCTTGTTACATAAAGATAAAAAACAAGAAACTAGGAAATTTTGAAGAAAATGTTGAAGAAGGAACTTTTATGGGTTATCTTCCAAATGGAAGTGGGTAAAAATTATTGGAAAAATCAATATAGTCTAGTATAGTGTTCAGATGTGAAATTAATGAAAATTAATACAAAAAAAGTTTATTTTTTATGATGATGTTGAAACTACTAAAGCTAAAAATATATGGATTATAAAAAAACAAATTGTGGAATATTCTATAAATGAGCAGGTTGTGGTTAGTGTTGACTGAAATATGACCAGTCATGAAGAAGATGTAGAAAATCATATAAAGGATCATCAAAGGATAAACATAGTTCTTGATGCTGAGAATATTTTTATCCAAAATCACAGACCTATCCACACAAGAATAATGTTTAGTTTAGGAAAAAAACTACTCTTATCCCATAAGTAAAACATCAAACTATTTATGATTAAATTGGTTATAAAGAACA
Source organism: Viscum album (assembly GCA_963277665.1). NCBI lineage: Eukaryota > Viridiplantae > Streptophyta > Magnoliopsida > Santalales > Viscaceae > Viscum > Viscum album. The sequence continues at coordinate 562,676,983 of OY728138.1, forward strand.
TATTACTGGTAAAAATTATGGATATGATATAATTTATAATAATTCTACTTGGTAGTTGATACCAACATCTAAAAACATATAATTGGTACCAAGTGGGTTTTCATAAACAAACTAAATGATAAATTTAAAGTCACAAGGAAAAATTAAAGACTGGTTTTCAAGTAGACTTTTCATATGTATGGTGTTGAATATGAATAAACGTTTTAAAAAGTGGAAATACAAAATTTGGATGTTCTTGGAAGTGTAAAGCTTCCAAATATACAATATAAAAAAATGGATGTGATATATTCATTATTTAGTGGTCACCTAAAAGAAGAGGTTTACATATAACAAATTAAGAATTTCATTCTTAATACTAATAGATGCTTATTTTACAATCTCATGAAATAATTATATGGATTAAAGAAAGCCCTTAGATCCTAGAATTCTAAGACTGATAGATTATTGAGAAAGAATAACGTTTCAAAAGGAAAATTTGATAGTAACCACTATAATGAAGATTTGTTCACATTTAATCTCATTGTAATAGTATATATTGATAATAACATTTTTTGAGGTGAAAACAAGTGTCTTTTTAAGAGTTTTCAAAGGAAATTAAAAGACCTTTTGAAATTTATATATTAGGTATAATTTCATACTTTATGGGGTTTTAAATCATATAGGGATATGATCATGTTTTCTTATATCAATAAAAATAATCCAAGGAATTATTATAGATGTTTGGAATGAATGAAGGAAGATGGATTTCTACACCCATATCAATTGGTTCTAAATTTGATATGGATGAGGCTAAAAATTGTGTGAATTCATAGGAATATAGAAAATTGGTTTTCAACATTTTGTATTTGAGAGCTTTATGATACCGTATACTTGAGGATGGCCATGCATACATTGATGTATCTGTCCCTAGATGATCGGCTGAGAATCCATAAAGCTGACCCTCAATCCTTCATAGATGTCATAATTGGATGGTCTGTAACACTAAGTGAGACATCTAGGTAGGGTGGTTCTTTAGATGATAGCATATATCCAAAACTCTTTCATCATAGAGATCATTATGTGATTTATTTTTCTAAAAATGAGTTAAATCTTCTCTCCTTATATTTTCAGTTTGTGCTTTTTGGAAAATTTATTAGGCATAGATTTCATTGATCATTATAAGGAAATCACATAAAGCTATTAGGTTTAATGGTTTCCCAATTGGTTTTCTAAAATCTTCCAACGGTGTTCTTCAATTATCATCCAAAAATGAGTATTATCAATTTTGGTCATAGATATTATGGGGTTTTGTTGGATGCATGATGAAATTCTGGAAATTAATCCCTAATTTTGATCTTGACATCAAAATTTTCATTTTCTTTATATGGATTGGTTTCCCTAGATTACTTATTCTTATTTTTAAGAATATTTACTTGTTCCCCATTGTTATCATCATTGGTTATCTTCTGAAATTGTATCTTGCAACAAGAAAACTCTCAATACCTTCAGTTTCTATGGTTTTCACTGAGATTGATGACTCTAAACATCTTCCAAATCATATTTAGTTTAAAAATAGAAACTCTAGTTTTTTTCAAGAGGTGGTTTATAAAATCCTTCCTACCTATTGTAGAGACCGTCTTAAGATTGTACACTCATGCAGTGAATGTGGATGGATAGTTTTCCCACCTATTGGATATTAGAAATGGGTTTAGAATAGAAAGTAGAAGGTTGACTTGGAAGACTGCACTAGAGAGTTAAAGGAATCAATTACACTTATTGGCCCCTCTAAAACTAAGGACTCTTTTGGTAGGAAAAAATAATCTATTGGAAATTCTTCTAAAAACTAGACATGGGTCTCTGCCAATGATGAGATTGATTCTTAGGCTGGGGTGGATAATGCCTTATCCAGTTTTGTTGATGCACTTAAAGATGATCTAAGTGACCCCAATGTTGTCCCTTACACATTGGAGATGGATCAATATGATCTTAGTGACTCCTCTAATGTAATGAATCAAATACATAAAAGGGTTTAATAATATGAAGATTATTTTTTCTAGTCAATTGCTATAAAAGGAAAGAAAGCATTTGTATATTCAGATTATTTTATCACCTCTCATCATAAGAAAACAAATATGTGTAGGGATTATTCCATCATGATGTGAACTATTTTTCCCAGATCCTCGAGACTATGTTCTGATGTGAATCTAGGCCTCTCACAAGATGATGTTGTCTATGAAGCGGTTCCATTTGTTTATAAGTATAATTTTAATGATATACGAAACCATAAAAATCATCTTAGGTTTTTTCAGGAGGGTATCAATCACAAGAATTAGTCATGGGTTGAAGAAAATGATACCTTCATGTTTTAAAGATATCAAAAATGGGATATTACCTTCCATGAATATTTTCAAATTAGAGAGTTCATGATCTCTAAAATTGAAATAAATTTTGAGAGGAATCATAAATTAGATGATGGGACACCAAGATTGCTTTTGGATGCCATGCATTGGGAATGAATATGATTGTATCATTCTCCAGAGTTGGTCTATGGCATGTTTTAAAGAAGAACATATTCAGTTTGTCTACGGTGTGTTCAATCCTTAAAGGGGGTCAACACAGATCACCAAAAACTCTACAAAAAATTATCTTCTCAAGTGTAAATGGCTCATATACAGAAGCATTCCATGGCTTGAAGGTTTTCCAGAAGGGTATATAAATTGGAAAGAATGGGAGTATAATGATACGAGTTATTGATACCAAGAAAAATGATTTCATCTATCATGTAGATGAAGGTGATTCTGAATATATCAACTGTATAGTTTATATTACTCTCAAGGAATTTAATGACAGGCCTTGGCCCTGTAATTCCACTTATGAAAGATCCAGGTTTTTGCTGATATTTTCTATCTTGGTTGAGAAACACTCTAATGAGATAGTTTCATTTGAGACATAGAATTATGGAAAGTCATTGGAGTAGGCTGCATAGTCCAAGTTATCATCAGTATCAAAACTTTTGACCATTAGGTGGTTTTCAGATGTAGAACATTTTAGAAAGTACATTCATGTTGAAGGTTTTTTGGGCGAAAATGTTTTTTTGGTGTTTTATAGAAAATGGTGAGAACTAAAGTCTTAAATATTTTGTATGATGTTATAAATATACAATAAGAATGAAGATAGGTTCTTATTGAGATCCCAGTGATATTCCCCTATCATTCACTTCCCTAGATGATGAACTAGTTTCTCTTCTTTTCCAACCTCTCATTTTGTATTCTCTTGACTTCCAACTGGTGAAAATACTTTGGACCTCATGTAATCACATTATACTCTTTCATTTAATACATTTTGGGGTATTTGTTGGGTAACTAACTCATTATTAAATCATTTTGATACTTGAGAGCTTACAAAAATGACATAGTATTTTCTATAACAATATGTGGCTGATTTCAAAGGTGATCCGAATGATTCTCACTACAGCGTCTTGACCCAGATGTCACATAAATGGTTCCCAAAGCTGGTTGGACACTAGGCCTCAAGTACGCCTCTTTGTACACTAGTATATTTTGACTAGTATCTAAGGTGTAAAGAAGCTACAGTGGCGATAATATACCCTCTTCATCTGTAATAAATACAATGGAAGCAACAATAAATAAAAGCAACAGAATATAATGACCATTGAAAATAAATAATAAATGAATGATAATGCATGAATGTAACAGCCCAAGATGTTATAGTATTTCAATTCTTAAATAAATTTAATTTCTTCTATATCATAGGTTTTATGCAACACCTTGATATGTTAATGCTACACACAATAATGAGTTGGCTTGTGTTACACGCAAGGCCAAGTTTTACTAAACAATAATATATTATTAAAATATTATTATTTAAAACCTAGCCATTAAGTTTGTGATTATGAATATTATTAAGTAACTTATGAAAATATATGATTTAATTCATTGGTTACAAATTAATTATAAATTAATATAAGAACCAAATGAATATATAAGAAATGTTTTTATAAAGAACTATTTTTATTTTATCCTAATAGATTAAATTAATTAATATTAGAGAATGATATTAATGGAATATATATGTTACATATTAAATAATATATTTTTTATGTTCATATAATAGATTTTATATGAATAATATAAGAATAAAACCAATATTACATATAAAAACCTATATTTTTATAAAACTATTTTTTCCACCTTTTAATGGAACACCTATTTTAAAACTATATTTTATAAATTTTATAAATTTTATAAATTTTATTTTTAAAAATATTATTCATTTTTTTTATTTTTAATATCAAAATTATCATAGGGTGATTTTTTTGGTATTTATCAAAGACGTTTCATTTTAATGAATAGTAAAAAATAATGCATTGTAGTTAAAAATTAGATTTTTATTTAAATAATTATTATATTTCAAATTGATTTTTAAAGTAAAAATAGATCAATAATGAAAATATTAATCAAATTTAGGTTATTGTAATAATTTTTATATTGAAATTAGATATAAAAACTTATTAAACATTGGAACATTTCCTTTTACCCGCCTTCTCGCCACATCTACAGGATTAGTTTTAAAATTAATTTATCCACTTATCTGAATTGAATTTGGAACAACAAACCTACAATATTGTAATTAGCATGATATTTATATTCTAATATGATCAAATTAATTTTTTGGATAATATGAATATTATCTTTAATAACTTCTATGAACCACTACTAAGGGTAAATCAGGTAATTAAATATAAAAATAATATTATAATATTAAAAAATACCCTAAAACTTATCCTATTTAATTAGATAAGTGGGTTTAGACAAAAACCAGTGTAAGGAATAAATTATAAAAATTTTATGCCACTTGTTAATAATATGAAATTTATTATATTTTATTTAAAGATCACTTAAAATGTTCATACTCATATTTTTAATAAATAAATAAATTTTAATATAGGATTATACTATAAATAAATTTGACTATAAATATAAATTTGAAGTATAATAAATTTATATTCATCATGATAATTAATTTTCAGTTTTTTGAGAAGAAAAAATTTAATAAAATACTTTCATAATAATGATGCACTAATTGTTTAATCACAATAAATATCAAATAAATGATATTAAAATATTAAAATAAATATAATTTGATATAAATAATAACATACATGGATTTTATAGATAAAATATACATGTTAGTGATTTATTATAAGTGTTTTTTCAATGTTATCATGTTATGATTGTTGTACCCCACACTCTTTGATTTTCATGATCACAATCACTTTCATATGTGTTAAACTTTGTTTTTAAGTGTTGCGGATGATAGGCAAAAGATTTCCAAAGGATTGGCCCAAGAATGGACAAGAAATGGACTGAAATTCAGTCCACCGGCCAACCGGTGTGATAGCACCGGCCAGCCGGTGGAACTGGCAGAGGGATTGCCCACTGCCAGGTTCCACCGGTCGACCGGTGGCTCTGTCACCGGTCGACCTGTGGCACCCAGCCCAAATAGTATTTTCTTCTGTCTTGCCACCGGCCAGCCGGTGGCTCCTCCACCGGTCGACCGGTAGAGCCTGGATCAAGACTCTTCTTCTCTACCAAGGCACCGGCCAGCCGGTGGAGCTGTACCGGTCAGCCGGTAGCCCAGTCAAACTAGCTGTTGGCTTTGACCAGTCAACCTTCTTTTGGCCTCCAACGACTCCGAGGCCTTTCCCAACGGCTCCGAAGACTCCCCAAGGGTTCCTTTCCTATAAATAAAGGCTGAGGAAGCCCCGGACACTAACCGGAACACTTGTGAAGCCAACGTACACATTTTCCATCATTTGGCGTACCTCCGGCGGACTTCCATCAAGGAACCCACCTTGCTCCAACAACTTCCACATCCAAGGAGCTCCTTCAAAGAAGCTTGGAAGCGGCCTTCAACATCTCCAATCAATCAAAGGCGCCCAAGACTTCCTCCAATTACGGTTTTTCTTGTTTTATTTATTTTGAGCTTAAAATTGGGTTTGTGCCTACAAACCCCAAACTCTTTCTCATCCCCTCTTTCTTTTGGGTTTCACATCACCACTAAGGTGTGAAAAGGTTGCCAAGCTTTCCTTTAAATAGCTTGAGACATAGGTGAGCTATCCTTCACCTGTAAGAAGGATAGTGGGTTCTTGCTAAACCATTAAAAGTAAGTGGGTTCTTGCTTAACCACAAAAGCAAGCTGTAATAGGTCCTAGTGCTACCTCAAAGCCTAGTGGGTTTCTTGCTAAAACCATTGAAAAGCAAGCGGTAGGAATCTCTCAACGGTTGAGTTGGGAGCGGAGACGTAGGCCGGGTTTTGGCCGAACTCCGTTAACAATTTCTTGTGTGATTGCCTCTTTATTTTCCGCTGCATCTTTACTTTGATTTTTAATTTGTTAATCAATTTTTTAAAAGGAAATTCACCCCCCCTCTTGCCATCCATTCCCTCGTTTATTCCGACCCAACAATTGGTATCAAAGGACGTATTTGAATAATTCCCTAAAACGGTTTCAAATTAAAGATCCTATTTTTTTTTGATGGCATCTACCTCTTTCGCCCCCGAGGGCTACTCTTTGGGTCGGGCTCCATTTTTTGATGGGTCCGACTATAATTATTGGAAAACCCGCATGACCACCTTTTTACGAAGCATAGGTTATCCAATTTACAAAATTTTCATGCAAGGTTATACTTTGTCTACCCCTGACGAATCCAAATGGACCCCCGCCGATATTAGAAACTTTTAGCTTGATGGCAAAGCCATGAACGCTCTACATTGCGGCCTTGACCGAAATGAGTTCAACCGAGTTTCCACTTGCACCACTTCACATGAGATTTGGAAACTATTGGAAGTGACCCATGAGGGCACTAATAAAGTGAAGGATACTCGGTTAGATATGTATAGACAAGATTTTGAATCTTTTTCCATGCACCCAAATGAATCAATTTCTGAAATGTTTACTCGATTTACTGATGTGTGCAATGGTAGAAAATCTCTTGGAGATAACATTTCTGCAGAAACGATGGTCAAGAAGATCTTATGGGTCCTTCCGAGCTCATGGGCACCAAAGGTGACGGCGATCCAAGAAGCTAAGGACATCAAAAATATGCCGGTAGAGGAGCTCATCGGATCCCTAATGACGTACGAGATCACGATGAGGAGGCAAGCTCAAAAGGAGGGCACACCAATCAAGACACCAAAGAACATCGCCCTCAAGGTACAAAAAGAAGTAAGCTCCTCCTCATCTTCATCTTCCTCATCTTCTTCATCATCAAGCGGCGACTCGGAAATGGAGAATCTCGCCCGCCAAATGCACAAATTTATGAAGATGCACAAGAATAAGAAGAAATCCCGCAAGCATCGAAAGCAAGAACCCACCGCAAGATCCGAGCCCAAGGTGAAATGCTACGGGTGCGGCGAAAAGGGCCATTACAAGCCCGATTGCCCACTCAACAAGAAACGGGCCACGCCAAAGGAAAAAGGAAAGAAAAAGGTCCTCAAGGCGACATGGAGTGACACCTCCTCCTCATCCTCCTCCTCCTCCTCCTCAAGCGACAACGGTAACAAATGCCTAATGGCATTCCATGAGGTAACTTCTTCCGACTCCTCCTCCTCTTGTTCTTCAAATTCAAATTCTTTCAATCATATGTCTTATGAAGAACTCTCACATGCTAGAGACCAACTAGAAAAAGGTTTTCATGCTTTATCGTCAAAATTTGTTGCTTTAAAAAAGTCTTTCAAAAAACTCTCTTCCGAAAAAGAACAACTTCTTAAAGAGAAGGAAGAGTTGACCCTTAAAATCCAAAATTTCCCAAATGTTGATTCCATGGAATCAACCATCAAAGACCTAAGGGAGACCCTTGCTAAGTTCACCCAAGGGGAACAAAATTTGTCCAAACTCTTAGGTTCTCAACGAGTATCTAGAACCACCAATGGACTTGGCTACACCAATATAGCTTCCTCCTCCCATGCACCCACTGTTTTTGTAAGGGGGAGCTCTAATTACAAATTTTGTAACTATTGCAAAAAACCTGGGCACCTTATTTATGAATGCAATTGTAAAAATGCCCGGTATGGTCAACCCAAAAGTTTTTTCTTTTCGGACGAATTTTATAGGAGAAGACCCGCCATGAAACAAATTTGGATTGAAAAATCCCTTTTGGCGAGTCTCTCCGGGCCAAAAGTCGTTTCGTTTCCCCGATGATCTTTTGTTTTATTTAGGGGGAGAAATTTTCTTAAATTCAAAAATCTCTTTCGATTCTTTTTTCAATTTAAATTTTCAATTCAAAATTTTTGATTCAAACTTTCAATTTCAACTCTTGGTATCAAAATTTTTCAATTCAAAATTTTCTATTCAATTTTGATTCAAAACTTTCAATTCAAACTGTTATTCAATTTTTGATTCAAAACATTCAATTCAAATTTAAAATTTCAATTGATTTTCAAATCTCATCTTGTTTTTCAAATCTCGACTCCCTCAATCAAGTTTTATGCCCCACGCTATTTTGATAATCACAAAGGGGGAGAAATTTCTTGATTGATTGGGGGAGAATCATTTCTCTCATGCTTAGTATTTATTTTCAATTTATCATTTAGGCATGCCTTTCATTTAAGTTTTTACATTGCTTTGATAAGTGATTGTGATCATCAAAATAGGGGGAGATTGTTGTACCCCACACTCTTTGATTTTCATGATCACAATCACTTTCATATGTGTTTAACTTTGTTTTTAAGTGTTGCGGATGATAGGCAAAAGATTTCCAAAGGATTGGCCCAAGAATGGACAAGAAATGGACTGAAATTCAGTCCACCGGCCAACCGGTGTGATAGCACCGGCCAGCCGGTGGAACTGGCAGAGGGATTGCCCACTGCCAGGTTCCACCGGTCGACCGGTGGCTCTGTCACCGGTCGACCTGTGGCACCCAGCCCAAATAGTATTTTCTACTGTCTTGCCACCGGCCAGCCGGTGGCTCCTCCACCGGTCGACCGGTAGAGCCTGGATCAAGACTCTTCTTCTCTACCAAGGCACCGGCCAGCCGGTGGAGCTGTACCGGCCAGCCGGTAGCCCAGTCAAACTAGCCGTTGGCTTTGACCAGTCAACCTTCTTTTGGCCTCCAACGACTCCGAGGCCTTTCCCAACGGCTCCGAAGACTCCCCAAGGGTTCCTTGCCTATAAATAAAGGCTGAGGAAGCCCCGGACACTAACCGGAACACTTGTGAAGCCAACGTACACATTTTCCATCATTTGGCGTACCTCCGGCGGACTTCCATCAAGGAACCCACCTTGCTCCAACAACTTCCACATCCAAGGAGCTCCTTCAAAGAAGCTTGGAAGCGGCCTTCAACATCTCCAATCAATCAAAGGCGCCCAAGACTTCCTCCAATTACGGTTTTTCTTGTTTTATTTATTTTGAGCTTAAAATTGGGTTTGTGCCTACAAACCCCAAACTCTTTCTCATCCCCTCTTTCTTTTGGGTTTCACATCACCACTAAGGTGTGAAAAGGTTGCCAAGCTTTCCATTAAATAGCTTGAGACATAGGTGAGCTATCCTTCACCTGTAAGAAGGATAGTGGGTTCTTGCTAAACCATTAAAAGTAAGTGGGTTCTTGCTTAACCACAAAAGCAAGCTGTAATAGGTCCTAGTGCTACCTCAAAGCCTAGTGGGTTTCTTGCTAAAACCATTGAAAAGCAAGCGGTAGGAATCTCTCAACGGTTGAGTTGGGAGCGGAGACGTAGGCCGGGTTTTGGCCGAACTCCGTTAACAATTTCTTGTGTGATTGCCTCTTTATTTTCCGCTGCATCTTTACTTTGATTTTTAATTTGTTAATCAATTTTTTAAAAGGCAATTCACCCCCCCTCTTGCCATCCATTCCCTCGTTTATTCCGAACCAACAATGATATTTTTAAAAAGATAAATATTAAATAGTGTCAAAATCGATATAAATGATACTTTAAAAAAATATTTTATTAAGTGATATAAAATTAATATAAATATAAAATTCATCCAACTAATAAGAATAATGATAAATATATCATCAATTATCCTTATGGGGTTTGTTTTTTATTTTATAGTAATTATATTAACCCTAATGTGTAAAAAGACAACTTTTGGTGGTAATAGTTAAAAGGTTTAACTAAGGGTTAAAGCCAAAAGATAAAGTTAATAATGTGACCTAAAATTGTCTAAAAACATTTTTTAGTATTATTTAGACCCACAATCATCATATATTATAAATCATTTTCTTTTGATAAATTTTTAGTATAAAATTTATTTATATTAATTTAATATTTTATAGGATTCCAAAAGTGTCATTCACCTCTCTTATAAAAAACACCTCTTACCTTACTCCCTGACTCCATTTTAAACCTTATAGATCAAAAAACCAACCCATTTCTCCTCTAAACATCCTTATAAATGTTTTATATGTCCTTTTATTCATTAAATACCAACCCAAGTGTCCTTAATATGATATCCAAAGAAGGTTCTATAAAGAAGAAGCAATCATCTTTATTGATTCCTTCATGATTATTTCTTCTTTTACTTACTCTTCTTGTGTTGTTTCCATTATAAATTATTAACTAAATTATATAAAATTTTATTATATTTTATTATTATTATGTTACAACCATATTCCTTATTTTATTCATCCTATGAAAAATTAAATCACGACGTGTGCGTACGTACGACCTATCGTCTCCATTCTGTGGTTTAATCTGTTTTTCATCAACACTTTATTTGGATAGGTATAATGATAGATATAATAGTTATAAATAATATATATTACATGATATTAATTATTTTTAGTTAATATAACATCTAATTATTTACCCTTTTATCATGAAAGGAATGATATCTTCGCTCATGCATACATACGACCTATTGTCTCCACGATGCAATGAGATTAATCTTCCACTTTAACCATTCAAGAATGATTATAAAAATTTACATAATCAATAAATATGAAATATATTAAATAATAATTCTAATTTAATAATATATATATAGATAGTTCATTTACCCTCTTTTATTCAGTACGATAAGAAAACAGAAATAGTGTTCATGTGTTCGTACGACTTACCATCTCCATGAATGATGTATTCCGTTTTATATATCTATCTTTTATATATATTTATATTATAAATATATATGATATATCAATATTTTTTACATTATTAATGTAATTAAATAATTATCTAAGTAATAGGTTCAAGAATAACATGTCAAAATGAGTCTGATAAACAAAGCGATTATTACCTAAAACGTTACTTCAACTTGGAATTGTCAATAAAAGGGTAATATAAAGTCATAAATGAATTGTATTTGATATCTGAAATATTTTTATGGTTTTGGTATAAGTTAATAATATGTTTTAAACCAGTATACAGGTGTTTTAGACATATACATACAGAATCATACCTAGGGTAAGGGTTAATTTTTCAATCTCATTATTATTCGAGATTGTTTATACGTAAGTATCTATTGGGGAATATTTATCATCCATGTCAAGGTTTCATAAAAATATTTTAATAAATATTTTTACTATTATCCTAGAAATTTTTAATGTCTGTTAACCACGTTATATATTGTTAAAAATGGTTCGAAAAGAATATTTTATCGTTTTCCAAACATGGTACTTTATGACTTTTTTGATTAAAATACTCAAAAGAATGTTTATTTTTAACCAATATGGCATCAGTGGATTTTACCACCATCATGAATCCTTGATGTTTTTATGATTCCTTACAGGATTATAGATTTATTTTAAAATAAAATGTTTTCTTTTTATAAATTTTTGGATTTTCTATAAATGATTTTAAAGAAAAATAGTATTTTTCTCAAGATATTTTAAATGATTTAATTAGATTATTTTCATCTATGTCAACTTAATTTGCTTAATATTATGTTTGATTGAGGTTGATATAATATGATACAATATACCTTATTTTATTGAAGTTTATATGGTAATTTTTATGGTGGATGTGATATTTTGATACCATTCATCGTTTATGGTTAAAGTATTCACATTTTATATGATAGTTTTCCAATATGAATGCTTGTTTTGTTTATGTTTTCTTATGAATAATCCATTGGACTTATTAAGTGATGGGTGGGGATCGTTATATCCCTTAAATTCATTTGTAGGTCTCATGAGATAGAAATCAGTTTGTGAAAAAACCCCTTTATGTTTGTTTCATAAGTAGTTGTAAATTATCAAGAGGATAGATCTAGACACAAATAAAATGGGTTTCTACCCACAAACTTAAACTATCATAGGTATAGATATTGATTGTATCTATCATAAGGATATATCTTAATAGTAAAGACATCCTTCATTATGAATTTTCCTATTACAAGATTTTTTATTAATATTCCATGTGATATTTTGACTAGTAGAACATCCATGGATTTGTTTTCTATCTCATGTGAGTATTTTATATAGTACTATTTATTTATTTCCATATTATGCTCAATATTATTTGTAATGAATTGTGTTTTATTTATACGATTTTCCTAAATTTTTATGCTCGTTATTCTTAATATCATTAGATGTACGCTTACCCTTACTAAGCTTCTAAGCTCACTCTTTTCTTATGTTTTATTTTTCCCATGATGCCAATAAAATTATTATGAATGATATGCGGGGTTAAGCTAGGATAATAGTGTTTTTATCAAAAGATTTTCTATGTTGAACTTTATGTTTTAAATTGTAATGTATGTTTCATGTATGTAATCCATTTTCTAATATTGTTTAACTGGTCAGTCCTTCAGGATTTGATTCATTTTAATTAGGCCAAAGTAATAAAGTAATGCACTAACTCCAGGATTATGGGATTGGATTGTTACAATTAGAATCAGATAAAGTATAGCAACAAACATGGAAATTAGATTTATAAAACATCGATTATGGAATATAACCCTAATATATACTCGAGAATAAGTATATAATAATGTCTTTGATTTTTGTATGGTAGATATTATGTTAGTATTTTTAGAAATACATCCCTATAGATATACTACAAGGGGATGTGGTTCTAGCACAAATGTACCTAGGAGTAATAGATCTAAACATGTGCATTAAGCCTCAATTGGAATAACCTGGTACATGAAAATGTGCCTTACTACACACTTATTTTGAACCTCCGAGGTGTTATGCTTATAGTAATTTACAATTTCATTACAAACCATTATGAATAATTTAGAAGTAAATATGACCCAAAAGAAAAAATATTAACGATTATGAGAATAGATAAACATATATTTTACTATTTATATTAATTATTTTACTAGTGCTAGGATTGTAAATTATTATATGATCTAACCTACAGTATATCATCATTTAGAAATAGAGCCAAGTATAATTAATGTGAACATCATTGATACAAGTGATCCAAAGAATAGTAAGGATCATTTATTTCATTGTCTTAAGATAGTATTTCAGAGGGAAATAGTATCTCATTAATTATATTCATTTTAAGACATAGTATCATGTGATAATATAACATTAAAGTATTACCCTAATTATTATGGATTTAGAGGGATACACAAGAATAATAGGAAAATGGGAAAAATTTAGATAAAGGGAAGAAGGGAGAGAAGAATTTTCCCACATGTGATATTTGTGGAAAAAATATAATATAAAGTGCTTTAAAGTATTGGGTGTTTATTATAAGTGTGGAGAAAAGGGTCACCAGAAAAAATAATGAAAAAGTAAGAAGGAAAAAACTTATATTCGATGATTAAATTATAGTGAAATAGGGCAGTAGAAAAATAAATGTCCTAAGAATCAAGGAAATATATCTCAGAAAAAGAAAATGGATTAAGGTAAATCATATTCTTTTACAAAATTCTATGTGTAATAATTAATGTATTTATATTTCTGAATTCAAGAATTATGTTATGATCATTTTTTATAAAAATGATGAGATATATAAGGATTGTACTTCATTACTTATTCTTTAAGGATTTGGAGGCATGAACATTTTCATTAAGGTATTTAAGGTGATCAAATATTTGGTATATGTCAATAAGATATATATTATATTATTTGGGGAATCTGATTTTATGATTGATTTTGGAAATTTAGAGACCTTCTTGGACTATTAATTTGGACATAAGTATTTTGGTTAAGTCTTAGGGTTGGAATGAAGTAATTAGAACATTTGATATTATTGTTTGAGGTTAAAGTATTATTTATTGGATACTTTTGCCTAACCTTTTTGGTTTTAGTAAAAATTTAGAGGATAAAGGAAATACTTGTGGACCTTGTGATTCATCAAAAGTGCTTTAGGAGTAAAAAATTATTTCAAACATTCATTTCCAGGTGTAATGGATTAAGTGAAAATAGATTGAATCACAACCAAAGAATGAGATTATTCCTATGGAATGGAAAGAAATCAATTATGTGCTTATATAAATAGTAAAATAATTCTTCAAATATTGGGAAAATATATCAAAACCAAAAAAAATTATCATATTAACTTTATTTCCAATGAATCAAATATTCCCTAAGATCATCGTATAATTCTAGCTTTGTGATTGTTAACTTCCTTCTAAACATTTTCTGAATCACTCTCCATCTGAACTTGATAGTTATATTTCTCTTCCATTTCCATGATTTCTTACAAAAAAAACCCTATTATGTTTTATTTTCAGTGAACTACAAACTTCACTTTATTTATTTTAAAGTAAATGTATAGTTAATCCTTTTTTCGATGGGGGATTTCAACAAAGATATTTTGAAAAGTTAAAACCTTATAATCTTATCCCATGTTCAAATTGTGAGGATAAAACTTTTTTAAAGAGGATAGAATGTAACACCCAAAGATTTTACATTATGTCTCTTCCTAAATAAATTCAATTTCTTCAATATCTTATAATGTACACAACACCATGATAAGTTTACATTACACGAAACAATGGTTTGGCTTTCATTACATGTTAGACGGAGTTTTACCAAACATCAATATATCATTGAAATATTATTATTTATAACCTAGATATTATGTTTGTGGTTATGAATATTATTAACTAAATTATAAAAATATATTATTGAATTCATTGGTTAAAAATTAATTATAAATTAATATGCAAACCAACTGAATATATAAGAATTATTTTTTAAAAAACTATTTTAATTTAATCATACTCAATTATATTAATTAATATTAGAGAATGATATTAATGAAATATATATATTATATATTGAATAAAATATTTTTGATATTCATATAGTATATTTTATAGTAATAAGACAATAACAAACCCAATATTACACATAAAAACCGTTATTTTTATAAAAATAGTTTTACCACCATTTAATGGAGCGTCTATTTTAAAACTAAATTTTGGAAATTTTATATATATTATTTTTCAAAATATAAATCATTTTTTAATTTTTAATATGAGAAATTATAACCTATTTATGCCACTTGGTTATGAATATGACATTTATTATATTTTATTTAAAGATAAGATATAAATTTCATACTCAAATTTTTAATAACTAAATCATTTTTAATATAGGGTTATAAAAAAGATAAATTTGAATATAAATATTAATTTTAAACCTAATAAATTTATCTTCATCATGATAATTTATTTTATGTTTTTAGTGAAATAATAATTTCTT
This sequence comes from Viscum album, assembly GCA_963277665.1. Taxonomy (NCBI): domain Eukaryota; kingdom Viridiplantae; phylum Streptophyta; class Magnoliopsida; order Santalales; family Viscaceae; genus Viscum; species Viscum album. Next base: position 562,692,610 of record OY728138.1, read on the forward strand.
AAAAGTCTTTCATAATAATGATGTAATAATTGTTTAATCAATAGAAATATCAAATAAATGATATTAAAATAAATATAATATGACATAATTGATGATATAAATGAATTTTATAGATATCTATAAAATTTTATTAGTTTATTATTAGTATTTTATCTAATTTATCATGTTTTTAGGATATTTTTAAAAAGACAAATAATGAATAGTATCAAAATTGACATGAATGTTGATTTAAAATAAATAATAATTTATTAAATAATATAAAATTAATAAAAACCTAATACTCTTCCAAATAAATATAATAAGGTTAAATATGTCATTAATTATCCATTTGGGGTTTGTTTTTTCATTTTATAGTAATTATATTAACCCTAAAGAGTGAAAATACAATTTGTGATGGTAAGAGTTAAAAGGTTTAACTAATGGTTAAATCCAAAAGATAAGGATAATAATTTTACATAAACGTGTATAAAAATAATTGGTTTTGATGATTTCAACCCATAATCATCCTATATTCTAAATAAATCACTTTGGAACCATTTTTTATATTAATTTAATGTTTTAAAGGATTCCAAAAGTGTCCCTCGCCTCTCTTATAAAAAGGTAACTCCTCCCTCACTCCCTCACACTACATTGTGCCTTATATCATGACCAACCAATGACCATTTATCCTACCAATATCCTTATCCAAGTTTTGGAGGTCTTGGTCTTTCAAAAATTCCAAACCTAGTGTCCCTAAGAGGAGATCCAAAAGAGTTTCTCTAAAGAAGAGGTAATCATCTTTACCGAATCCTTCAAGATTATTTATTCTTATACTTCCTCTTATTGATTTGTTTCCATTATAAATTAATAAATACATTATCTAATACATTATAATATGTTATTATGATTATATAAAACCCATATTCTGTATTTTATCTATCCTATAAAAAATGAAATCACCACGCTTGTATGTATGACCCATCAGCTCCACGCCATAGTGGAATCTGTTATTCAAAAAAAAATTACAGATATAATGATTGGTATAATAGATATAAATAATAAATATTACATGATATTTATTATTTATAATTAATATATCATCTAATTTCTTACCCTTTTACAATTAAGGGGATGATATTGTTGCGGGTGCGTACGTATGGCCTACTGTCTCCACAACGTGATGAGATTCATATTCCATGTTAACCATTAAAGACTGATTATAAAAATGTATTTAATGAACAAATATAAAATATATTACATAATAATGATAATGTTATAATATATATATATATATTTCATTTACCTTCTTCTATTCAGTATGATAAAAAAAATGAAATAATTTTCATGCATTCGTACGACTTACCGTCCCCATGAATGGTGTATTCCATTTCATATATATATACTAAATTTATATTATATATAAATAATTTTATACATTATGGAATTAACTAAATCATTATCTAATTAATAGTTTTAATAAAAACAAGTCAAAACATGTACGATAAACAGTGTAGTTGTTACCTGAAATGTTGCTTTAACTTTGAATTGTTAATAAATAGGTAATATAAAGTCGTAAATGAATCATATATGATATCATAAATATTATTTTTATTGGATTATAAGTTAATAATATGTTTAAAACCACCATATAAAAGTTTCAGACAAGTATGAAGGGAATTGGACCTATGGTAAGTGTTAATTTCACAATCTCATTATTATTATAAATTGTTTATACGTAAGTATCTACTGGGGAATAATTATCATTCAAGTCCATGTTTCTTTAAAATGTTTTAAAAAAAATTTATTAATTATCCTACTAATTATTTAAGTCTTTTACCCATGTTAAAAATTTTATAAAATGGTTTTAAAGGAATCTTTTTGTCGTTTTCCAAATAAGGTACTTTATGAATTTTTTGAGAAAAAATTAAAAATAATGTTTATTTTTAACCTATATGACATGAGAGGATTTTACCAAAGTCATGATACCTCTATGATTTTAAGGTTCCTTTACAATTTTAGAAATTTCATTTTAAATAAAAAATTTTATTTTATTAATGTGTGGCTCTTAAAAAATGATTTCAAATAAAAAAGGGCATTTTTCTCAAGATATTTAAAACAATTTTATTATAGTATTTTCATTTATGTGAACATCCTTTTTTGAATTTTATATTTGAATAAGGTTGATCTCTTATAATAAAATCTTCCTTACTTTTTTAAGGGTTTATTCTCAATTTGATTGTGGATGTGATATTTTTATACCATTCATGTTTTATGGTTACAGTATTCAGATTTCGTATGCTATTTTTTTAATAAGAATATTTATATTGTTTATGTTTTCATATGAGGATTCTGTTGTACTTCATAATTGATGTACGAGTCATGTTATATCCCATTTATGCTTCCATAGGTCTTATGATATGAAATTAGTTGGTGATAACCCTTGGTTTTTGTTTCCAGGAAGAATTAAATTTTCAAAGGGATAGATCTTGGCACAAATCAGATAGGTTTCTACCCACATACATAAACAATCATGAGGGTATATCTTTACAGTAGCTATCTTGAGGATTGATCTTGATAGTTAATACATCTAACATTATGCATTATCTTATTATGATATTAGTTAATGATATTCCATGTGATTAATTGACTAGTACAATATCCACGGTTTTTTTCAATCTCATGTGCCTATTTTATATAGTAATATTTATTCTTTCCGTATTATACTAAATATTAGGTTTAAATGGATTGGGTTTTAGTTATAGACATTTCCTTAGTTTTTATTATTATTATTATTAATATCTTTTTTTGTATTCTTACACTAACTAATAATTAGATCTCACCCCTTTTTTATGTTTTATTTTTATTAGGATGCCAAGATGAGTATTATAACTGATATGCAGGGTTAAGCTAGGAGAATAATGACATTCTCAAAATATTTTATATGTTGAATTTGTTTTTTAAAATGTAATATAAGTTTCATGTATTTATTTTATTCTTAAAGACTATTAAACTGATTGGTCCGTCTAGATTTGATTCCTTGTAATTATGCCAATGTAATAAAAGTAATGCAATGACTCCAGTATTTTGGGGTTAGGTCATTACAATGAACATGCTCTAACATAAACACAGGTTGGTATAAAAATTACATAGAATGACTTACAAAGGTAAAAAGAAAAAAATACATTATAGTTATCTCCCAATAGCATCATGAGCACTTCCTCGATCCTCTTCTTCTGTACTCTATCCTAGACAAGAAGAGTAACATTAAGAACATAAAATCTAAGACATGATCCTGTCAACATGATATCTGTTTGGGTTCCCCAGTGTAATGGAAGCCTGAATAGGGTGTAAGATATACTTAGTTGGCCACCACCAATAGTGTTGAATTCATAATCTAGTTTGTGAATATAAAATAAGGTAATGTGTAGCTATATCAAAATAAAATTAGTGTTGTAAAAGTAATTGTAAACAAGTTGGGCTCAGTTTCCCCAAGGACACCTAGCCAACTATAACTACTTTGGCCTTACAATGGATATTTATGATCATGTCACCCTATAAAAATATATATAAGTGTGTGTATATATATATGTACTATATATGTACAAGCATATATAGTCATATATATAGATATTTCAGACATTTAAAGACCTGAGGGATAACATAGGCTTACTTATATATTCATAAGAATTTCATATTCTATAAGGGACTTCATGCACATAATAATTCAACGAAATAATAAGGACATCTCATCCAACAGTATTTGGGTAAAATTATTAATAATTAAATAGATTATTATAATAAATAGTTCATAAGACCAAAATTTGAAAATAGGGTATGGACGTATTTTCAGTCATCCTACTCATGTATGTGACTACCATACTCAAAATCCACATTAAGGGGGCGTGAGATGCCATACCCAACATCCCATGTGATGTGAGATGCCATGCCCATTATCCTTGACCAAAGGTTGTGAGTTCTCAAGATTAAGACCCTAACCATGGTCACTCCAGTGATAATAAATATGTAAGTTAATCTAACTTTCCCTATGATTCATTATCCAAATGTTCCATAAAAATGAAACTAACATCTCTCTAGGTGTGGTGGATTCCTTTTAGTGTAATCCACTTTTACATTTTAAAATCTAGTCATAATACCATCCATGACATTATAAAATAAATTTATATCACTAGTATTTTTCATTTATAAGTCACTAGATGTCCATTACATTAAATAATAACTATAAAGGCCATTAGAATCACCCATTATAGTGGTAAAAATCGCTTTTCACATCATCCATCAATTCACATTTTGATTTATAATAAATCACACCTCAAATGTGGTTTTATTAGAAAAAATATAATTTACATTAAACAATTCATTTAGATTATTGTTAAGAATATCCTTCAAGTAGAATAATTTAATACCCCAAAATGGGGTGATTTATAAATCAAGACAAACATGGGAAGTTAAATATAAGAATATACATTTTAATTTAACACACCTTGAGGGTGGTTTAGTCATAAAGAAACCATAATTATTATGTGTATTTATGTGAACCCACCATACGAGATGGTTCTAGTTGAGGTAATAACTTATAATTGTATCAATTGGGGGTCTAAAACACCTCACAAGGTAATCTAGGAATTTAATTTAAATCAATTCATAATTTAGAAGTGACACCTTGAAATTTTATCATATGTCATAATGGATATATAATATAATAGTGCTAATTTTATGGAAATGAATATAGACCACCTATAATATCCTTAGAATGGTCCAATCATCTAATATTGGGCTTTGGTTTGAGTCATAACAAAAAAAATCCGAATAATTGAGAAATTCCCTCAAAATTTGGAAAATAGATCACACATATGTAGCATTTATTATGGGGAGATAAAAAAACAAGATAAGGATGAGTGGTTGAGATCTTAAATATATGATTCCAACACACCCGGTGCCATTTGATTCAAAGGTAGTATGGTGGAGTCTAAAATACTAGGGGAGATAAGAGAGCTCCCACACTAGGGGGTACTGTACACTGATAGGAAGAAAATGTAGGAGAAACCCATTAATGGAGACAAGGTAAAATAGTCATTTCTTTATATTTTAATATCCACATGGTTTAGACACACTATTTGGAAAATCATGAACCACCTATGTAGCCTCCTTAACCTACAATCCACACCTTTCATAGTTAGGTCGCATGGTTTGATCTAACTATGTTCCAATTATGCAAAGATACTGATTATGTGAAACTAAGGGTGCGGTCTAGAAACATGTTTTGGGAAAATCATTCTTATCTCATGTGGGTTACCTCTACAAACTTTAAACAAGGTGAACGGTTACCCCTAGGAGGTTTCATGGTTTAAAAACCATTCCCCTCAAGAAAAGGGGCCACACAGTTTACTTAAATGGTTAAACTAAATGTGTTCTAACCATGATCCCCATTCAAATTGTCCAAAAAGCAGTGCTTTTAGTTCCCAACACTTGTATAACTCAACCGGACATCTGAGGCACCTCCCTAGGATTAAAACTCATCCAAAAACATTAGTTTTAATAGCTCAGATTTACTTTTTAGGGATCATATTAAGATCTAGCCCATCCAATAAGACTGGAAAGTTAATATTCAAATGTAATTTTTAACTAGTCGAAAACATTGGATTTTAAAATCTCCCCGACATAGAACTTCTCATCCCTGGGAATCCTTGGGGAACTATAAAAACAACACTTGACCTCCTCATTCGTGAATTTTTTTCTTAAATAGTTGCATTGCATTTACAAACACACAACACTCCTCCATGATTCACTTTAAAAATGGAACTTTAACCACTCAAACTTGGTCAACTCCCATATGTATGGTCGACACATATATATAGAACTAACCTAGGCCAATTTAACCAGATGCATTATTATATTCTAATATCCTTCAACAAGCAGCCTAAGGCACTCTCCATGTTAGTTCATAACCTTGGAATGGAAAATTACAAGTTATGGAACTTGAACCATCAGAATTGACTAACAAATAATTTTTTTTATAATTATAATGACACTCCCTTTAGGTTTCTCAAAACATTACAGCCAAATATAGGTGGGGAAACTACCTGTATCCCTCACTCTGATCTCAACGATCAATTCTGATTGAACTAATTTTTAATTGGTCACTTTGTCTTTCATTCAAAATCCTAGAAGACCCCTTCCCAATACCTTCCACAACCCACAATATGCATGAACTTTTTCCACAAAAACTGTATAAATCCCTTAGAAAGATCAATATTTGAAACAAATTAGGTCAATTTTTCTAAAAAAAATCAGTTTATAAATCCATCACATTTCAAACGATAGATCCCAAAGCCTTTAAATGAAGGCATCTCTTGATTTCACAAAACACATTCACATAATTCATCAAATGAATTTATTTTATGTCTCCTAATTGTATCATTCCTCATTATTTTAGTCAAATGGAATACAAATTACAGAACAACCTTCCAACAACTAGTCATGAATTTACAAGACTTTTTTATCAAGAGTGACATTTTCCAACTTCCTATGGTGAAATCCACACCATAAGTATTCCTTTAATCCTTTCCATGATTTTACTTCCATGGAGTCCATCTATCAAATATTAAATATTTTATTTTCTCTAGGTTGGCATATAATTGATGCTCTTTCAGCATAATTAAAAAACATTCAAGATATGGGTCACACTCACCTCTGAATAATGAGTCCATAAAAAATTATTTTTAGGAATTTGATACTCCTTCTAAGACATAACTAATGAAAAAAAAGTTGTAATATCTTTATCAAACACATAACACCACATATCCCAACCATGAGTGCTCAAGTCCAACATAGGTCTACACCCTTACGGCTCCCAATTAAACTCTAGGATAGCTCGTACCACAAGAACTCTCTTGAATTTTACTAAAGCATTGAGTTCCCATTCCCAAAAGTTTTAAGAGAAAATAAATTCTACTTGGATCACACTTGTCTACTCAGAAATTTTGATCCAAACATTACCTCTATGCAACTAGTGTGTACCATACCGGTCATACGCAGTAGGTGTACGCTTCCATACCACCCAGTTCCTGACCCCACTCATAATCTCGTCAGTATTTCATATCAAGGCCAATATTACCATGCTACATGGAACATAAATATCATTAAGGAAGGATCGCCATTAGAACTCGCCTTTAAGACAGACATCCACAAACCATTTGGTATCGACTGAACTCCCACCTCATAGAATCACATTATAATTTTATACTTTTAAAAATATTACTAGATTTTAAATATGTTCTAACCATTTTCGAATGGCCCTTTACGATCATGTTCATTATACAAAGAAGTACCTTCTATTTAGGAAAAATTTTATGCTCCCTACCTTAGGGTTATCAAGTTCATCATGTCACTGAGAACGAAAGCATCTTATGGCTCACATTCCATCATCACAGAACCTAGTTCTGGGATATGACCCAAATGCTTTTAACAATTTCGTCACAAGAAGAGTGGAAACTCAGAAACTCATAAGCACACTAGTTTAGATTCAAATTTCGACGTACATGTGAAACTTCCACTAAGTCAAGTCCATGTAAGTTATTAATACTATGTCTAAAAGACAAAACTAATCTGGATATGCTTTGAGAAAAAACATGATACTTTTTATGACATCATTATGAACCATTGAAAAAACATAACTCCTGATTTATAACTCAAAGGTAAAATTCTTATAATGATATCACAACGCTCAGGTCACTCTACTATAGGGATACCCTATACATGTTACCATTAAGAACCCATGACCCTTCAACCAAGTGGTCATGTAACCATATAGTTTAAGGAATCATGTGAATTTTTCACCAAAACAACATATGGTTTAACATTACACTTTAACTCGATGGGCACCGTGCATAAAAACACATGCCACTATGATTGAAAAATAGCACAACTAGAACTAAGAATTACTAGTATATGATATCCCATAGAAAATAATGAAGGTCACATAACCTACGAACTCGATGACCATGCCTGAGGCATGTCTAAAATACTAAACTAGATCATTACATGATGCTCATTCCTTTAACAAAGCTTAGCCTACTGATTGATCACCCATTTTCTTGGGGTTGTCTCTTTATTACTAGGAGTCCTTCTTGGTAAAAAAGATACTCTAATGTAACCTCATGTCAAAAATATCATCTCGAGCATTTATAAGTTCTTAAAGGTTCTTAGGGTGCCACCTCTACTGATTCATCACCTTTGTTTGACATAATTCATCGATCATTAAACTAGGGTCGCAACTGAAAATAGATCACTAAGACATACTACCAAACCTCTAGGTCCAATACAACATAATAAATTCAACTCGGACTATAAGAAACATCTATGTTCCTGCTCTATGGAAACATCAATAAATAACCCTTACATGAGGGTTCCCATTGCAAACACTTTTACCAGTTTTATATTCTATGTCTCTTAAATGATTATCATTTATTAAACACTTTTAATTAGTTCATACATTAAGGATATCGAGTACTAGTTGTTAGATAAATTTTACCATTCACTTTATTTAGCTAAAGTCAAGTAGAATTTGGAAAATTAATTCATTTTTTAACCATTCATTTGATTCAACAGTTTCCATAACTAGCTCAGTTAATGAAATTTGTAATTTTAAATTTATAGAGGAAAACACTCTTTAGTCATTTTATTGTAATTTTAATTGACTAACACACCATAATAATAAAACTCATAGGTGGATAACAAGGATTTTATTAATTAAAGGGATTGGTCAAGTAATATTCCATCATATGTTTATATGTAACATTGTATAAGTGGTTGTGATATCTTTAAATAACTATCTCATTTACATAAGAACACCCCCATGGAGATAACTATCATAGAATATAATGATTGAGGTAACCTATGAGAGTCTTATCACATCAATTTGAGTTAAATAAAATGAAATCTCATCACAGTTAATATTGTTAAATTTTAATGACACCCTCATTAAGTTTAATTCTTAAGAAGTATGCCCCAACTACCATACATGGGTCATGTTTTTAATTCTAATAATTTATTCATACTAGTATTTGTGTAAAATTTAGAGGGATAAGCCTTTATAAATTGAAATTTATCACACATCTTACTGACATTAACAAGAACTGGTTTAAATTTATAAAGAAAAATTTAACAAATTTTAAATTTAAGGTCCCAACATGTTAACTCTTTAACCATTCATTATTATCCATTATTAAATATTCCTCATTCCATACAATGGAAAAATTAGATGAATCGCTACTCCCAAATTATAGAGGTACATGACTTTATAATTTATAGTTGGTTTTCATGTAAATATAACCTGATTATTATATTTAGTCTCAAAATATAATAACCCATATAATATGGTTCTATTATATGGGTTACCATACCCAATTTACAGGGGCCCATACACCTTATAAATTGAAAATTTAGCATCCATTTATTTAAAACCATCAATCTTTTTGCCCACACAACCAATGGTTCATGGGTCAAACATAAAATAACCTGTTGATTAAATATATTTTCATCATCAAGATATGCAGAAAAAACCATTTAGGTTGATGCAATAATTTTATTTAATAAATCATATATCATAAACAAAACTTCATTTTATTGCAAGAAATAAACACATGTAAGCATGTAAACAAATATAGAAAGTCACCACATAAGTATGAAATACTCAAGCATGAAATATATTGTTACGCATTCTATAAAAGTACCTAAGATGGTATATAGATAAGAATCCCAAATAATCACCAAACGGGGAATACAAATCTTCATGCATTATACAAACTATAATGTAATTTACATGTCAATACATATACCTATAATATGAATCGATATGTCCCTAAAATGATGCATATAACACACCTCCTTGAAATTTTGGGCCAAGCGTATAATTTATAATATCCATAAATCAATAATAATTGGAATTAAAATAGTCACACAATGTGAAATAATAACTAATTATAATAATAGAAACCTGAATAACAGTTGTATTACCTTAAAACATGATCTTTCCCTTGTGTGTGGGTTAGCTAGACCTAGGAATAAGCTATTTATAATGTGATAAAATATTCATAATACCATGTCCAGATTTTTTCAAAAATATAAAGACTAGATAGGAAAAATAAGCCTCTTATAACATTTTTAGCATCCCCACCTAGAAGTCACTTATAATGGTTCCCTATGTCAGTTCTCACTAGAAATCAATCATGCCTCCCCGTATGCCAGAGGATAATAACAAGCTATAAAGGTTTGAAGGAGGTAATATGGTGAGAGAATAACCTATGGATCGGTAATAAATACATAGGAATAAATAATAAATAAATTTAATGGAATATAATGACAACTAACAATCAATAATGAATGGATGATGGTCATGCATGAACCTGATTTGAAATAAATACAGGTATGTAAACAAAGAACATAGAAAGACTAAAAAGGAAATAAATAAATAATGAAAATAAATATATATCCCAATATAATTAAGAGTCCTATATTAATCCTCTACTATAATAATCCATCCTATACAATAATGGTAACAGAAAGAAAGTATAATCTAGGACCAGATCTTTCAAACATGAGATCTTTTTAGGAACCTGAATGAAATGGAGGCCCGAACAGGGTGTGAGATATACTCATTAGGCCACCATGAATAGTTTATAATGCATAATCCTATCTATTAATATAAAATAAATTAGTTTGTAGGCATATAAAAATTAAAGTATTATGGTAATTATAAATGTAAACAAGTTGAGATATGGTTCCCTAAGGAAACATGGCCGACTATACATGCTTTGGCCTAAGATGGGATATCTCTAAACACGCCACCCTATATATATATATATATATATATATATATATATTTGTGTATGTGTGTGTGTGAGTTTATATATATTCACTCTATATATACAAATGTATATAGACATATATATTAATAAGTTGTACTAGAAAGTACTCGAGGTGTAATTCAGACGTCCCTATATAGTCATAAGAGAGTCATACTCTGTAAGGGAATTTAGGTCTATAATAATTCAATGAAAGGATACACAAGTCTCATTCAATGGTATTGGGTAGAATTAGTAATAAATAAATAGCTTCTTATAATAAATGGGTCCTAATCCTAAAATCTGAAAACATGGTATGGAATTAATTTGCATCATCCTATTCATAGATGTGGCCACTATGCTCAACATTCTTTTTCAAGGGGGTGTGAGATTCTATTCCCAACAACCCAAGTGATGTGAGATGTCATGAACATAATCCTCAAACTAGGGGTGAGAGTTGTCATGCTCAATGACCCTAAACATGATCCCATTAGTCATAATAAATATGTAAGGTAATCCCACTTCACCTATGAGCCCTTATCCTTACATTTTGTAAAGTATAAATCGGCATCGCTCAAGGCATAGTGGAACCATTTTAGTAAAATCCACTTTAACATTTTAAAATACAAGTCATAAAACCATCCTTTACATAATCAAATCAATTGATATCACTAGTCCATTTTATTTATAAGTCACAAGAGTACCATTAAATTTAACAATAAATATGAATTCCATGGGAAACACCCATGCCAAAAATACAAATCAATATGAAAATCATCCATCAATTCAATTTTCTATTTATAATATTGTGCACCTAAAAAGGTGGTTTTATTATAAAACCAAAACTTTTAATCAAAAAAATCATTTAGTTACTTTTTAAGGTTCTCATAAAAGTGGAAAATTTTACTATAAAAATCTAGGAAATTTAAAAAGAAATCAAAACATGATAATTTTAATATAAGAATCACCATTTTATTTTAACACACCCCACGGGTGGTTTAATCATAAGGAAAACACAATTATTTTGTGAGTTTAATCAAACCCATCATAAGGGGTGGTTTGAGTTGAGGTTATAGCCTCTATCCCTATCAATTGGGGGTCTAAAACACCACATAAGGTGGTCTATGAATTTAATTTAAATTAATTCATAATTTATAAGTGACACCAAGAAATTATAACATTCAGAAAAACTTCTACATAATATAATGATGTGGCTTTGCATTGAAATAATATTGACCACCTACCTCATGCTTAAAACGGTTCACATTTTTAATATTGGACTTTGGTTCAAGATTTAATGGATGAAATTTTAAGAATCAACAAATGCCTTGAAAATAGATAAAAAATAACTAGCATGGATTTAGTGTTTCATGTTGTGAGATAAATGAATAAGAGAATCATGAGGATTCAATAGATTACAAATATGATTCCAATACACCAGGTGGAATTTCATTAAATGGTTGGATAGAGAAGGAGGCTCAATGCATAAGAGGGTTAAGAGGAGATCTCCCACATTGCTTGGAGGTGTTATGCAAGATATAGAATAAAAAGGAGGAAAACCATTTTAATAAAGGTGGGGGAAACTATCATTTCTATATCTTTTAAGAGATATATAGTGTGGTTGAATATTTTTTAAATCATTCTCCAACCATAGTTCCTCCTATTAATAAAAGATATACCCCGTCCAATTAGGTGGTATAGTTTGATCTAATTGTGCTCCAACCATGTGTAACTAATGGTAAACTAGCACTAAGGGTGTGGGCTAGATGCACAGTTTAGGAAAACCATGCATAACCCATGTGGTTCACCTCTACATACCTTCAATAGGAAGCACAGTTACCCCTGGGAGGTTGCACGATTTAAAAACACTATTCCCATTAAGAAAAGGGGTCAACAGTTGACCCACATGGTTAAACTAATTGTGCACCTACAATATTTCTAATTCTAATTATCCAAAAACTAGTGATTTTGGGTCCCAATGCTTCCAAAACACAATAAAATTTACGAGGAAGATTCTGGGGCTTAAAAATAATCCTAAAAATCACTTTTAATGGATCTTATGAAATTGTTCACATTCTAAGGCTCAATTTAATATTTGGCTCATCAACTAAATAAGAAAATTTCAAATTCACGTGGAATTTTTATCTTTTACCAAAACACGGGATGTTACACTCACATGTAAAGATCCTAGATAATCTTGATATACATCATTAATACACTATTTTTTGGACTACATTACATATCTAGTTTAGAAATTACCTTTAAATATTTTACAAAATGCTAATAAGCAAGGATATTATATTTTTTAGGAAGTCTACTTTAGGTGTCACATTCTTCTTTGGTGAATGTTGTGTGGCATGTAATAGAATGAAAACAAGTTTAATGTCACTGATAATATTCGAATTTTATTATATGGTATCCACACATTCTTATACTCATATGATATAGATGTAGGTTCTACTAGCTAACTTGATGGTTAAGGTTGATAAGCCACTATGCATTTCATATGAAAATTAAAGTGCTATATAACTTTTTATGAATCTAGTTCAACACTCTATATCAAATAATATTGACCATAGATACCACTTCATAAAATATAAGGTCGAATAAGGTTATGTGAAACTTGAGTCTGTTTGATTTAGGTAACAAGATATAGATATTTTCATAATAGAATTTCCTAATGAGTGGTTCTCTAAATTAAATTCAAAAACCCATGTTCAATCTTCCCCTATCATTTAAATTTTTTTGGAAACATACCCCCACAATGATTTCAATTTTGTATTTAATAGGGGAGAATAAACGTGACACAACACTTACTTATTTATCCAATAGGTTGTCAAAGAGGGGAAATATTTTACAAGGATGAGTGTTCATATACTTTTTGTTATCAATAGATATGGTTATTACAAAAATTTATAGTTTTTATGATGATTTAAAGTACATTATAAGTAAATTTTATTTTAATTAATTGAATAAAAAAAATTATTACTGCGGTGTATAATTCTCTCTAAGACACTACATTATTCTATTTTGTGGTGCTAAAAAGCATACTATTTGAAATGGGTTTTTAGTTAATGAGTCTAGAGGGAGTTCTTTAAAATCAATGATGATGTTGAGTATCTTGAGAAATATTTATAAAAGAGTTCAAATCAAATACAAAGTGGGATACTAAATATACATTTTTCTTTGAAGAATTTTTTAAGACATTTTATTTTTTGTATTTATTATAATCCATGTCATTAAATAATTTCTTGAGTTGATTTACAGTTTTTGAGCTATTGCTAATTTTTTTTAATTGGTTAAAAACATAACTGAATATTTCTATAATTTTTTAGTTCAAACTGAAAAATTTCTAATTCAATTTCATAATTCATTGATCATTTAATATTAAATCATGCCAAAAATAATTACTTTGATATTTTTGTATGACTTAACAAGTCATAAGAAATTCAGTTTAGCCCAAAAAATATGTAAAGGAATGAGAACATATGACTTTAGGTGAAATGAGTATTACTTTGAGTTTCTATTGAATATGGATTTGATATTCCCCATAAACTTCTTATGTCCCAATGTAAATATTCCCTATGCATCATGATACTTTAAGGACATCTTCATACTTTCAGGGGTAACATATTCTTTTATTCCTTATAAAAATTATAATATTTTTTAGACTAAAAATAAAGACTCAATAATTTTCTTCTAAATAATAAATTAAACTCATTGATACTGGACGTATTTATTAGTTTTTAAAACATCATAAATTTATTGTGAAAAAATTAACACAATGTTTCCATGATTATCACATCATAAAAATGTGTATCATTATTAATAAAAACTGATTGATGAGAACTAAAAAATAAATGTGTATGGTGTTAAAGAATAATACATATGTTAAATGGGATGATGGTTTACTAATACATAATTACAAGATCACATGCTAATAAAGATGTGATTTAAAATGAGTTTTTTTAATATTTAATTTGTTAATTGGATGATAAAATCTTGTGTCGTTATGCTGAAAGTGTTTCCTTCCCTCTAAAAATAGGTTAAATAAATGGGAATCATAGATAGACAGGTAAAATGAAAAGGAATCTATTTTTGGTTCTTATGGTGTTTGAAAATACATTTTTAAGTATTTTTAGATGAGTTTTGAAGCATCTTATTTAGTGATAACTTGTTTTGTTTATCTATTATGAAGAATAAAATTTCATTTTTAGAGCACTATATGAGACCATGGGAGACCATACCACCCATTTTTTTTATGATATTTCAACAAGGATCATGATTTAAAATCGTTCTACTTTTATAATTCCTTGTTATTTAAGGATTGAAATATCTTATAATAAACCAATTTAGTTATATATAATATGATATGAGAAGTTAGTGTGGCCATTATACAATAAAGGTATTTTTCAAATAAATAGAATATTTTTTCTAATAGATATTCATTAAAACACATTTAAAAATATTTTATGATACTGGGTGCATGAAAATAAGGATAAGATGGGGTTTCAGAATCCATTGATGTATCCATCTAAAAATCTACATGCCTAATCTTATAGTATAGAGTAAAGAAGGGGCAGTTATTCAAGGAAACTGGTTTATTTAGATTTTGTTTACTAGGTAGATTCTAAAGTGTTTGTTATTTAAAAAAGTGGGTTTTATTATCTTAATGATATCATTATAGAAAAAATAAGAAGGTCTTTTATTTTTTATGAAAGAAACTTATACTTAAAAGAACTGTCTCATCTAGTAAAGTTTTTTTATTACAACTAATGGGAGTTATTATAAAAATCTTATAATATAATAGATTTCTATGAACTATAGGTTAATGATAAAACCTGGATAACCATTTTATGTTTATGATCAATTTAAAGTTTAAATATATAAAATATATCAATAATAGGTATTATCAAAGAGTGGGATCTCTCACTGAATCTGAACGTTATAAAAATTTGTGATTATTTTATTCTTATTTATTTATTAATTTCATCATTTAAGGCTAAGTGTAATTTATTAATAGAGATAACCAAAACATATCTAATCACAGAGGTTAACTTATTAAGAAAAAATAAATTTTATAAGTAGTGATACACTGTCTCACCCCTTCTCATTGTATCCATTTGATCCACTGTAACTAACAAGATTTATTGAATACTCAAAAGACTATAGGATATGGTCCTTCAATCCATCAACATATCATAAAAAACATGGAAGATATACATAATAGAGATATTTAACTCAACATATAACAACATGGGATCTAAACTGAGGTTATGATGTTGAATGTAAGGGTAACCTAGGACCTCTCTCATAGAACACCATTCTAAAATAAATCCTATGGAAACCCAACCGGGGAATAATTCCAACTAAGGTCACAAAGTAATGTATAATCTAAGCTGGTGAAGCAGTAATATGTACTACCCAAAAACATTCCCAATCCTTCCCATGAGTAACTCATCAAATTTAAAATCTCAAGGATCAAAAAATAAATAATCAATTTACATAACTAATAAAAAAACTCTTTTAAAACAAGATCAATGATGATGCCCAAATAATGCACCAACCCAAAATTTACTCAAAATCGTCAATATTCTATAAACTAATTGAGCAAAAATACCATGATATATTATCACATGAGTATCATCCAAAAATAATAATCCTTCCCCATGTGAAAATAATTCAACTTAATGAATTACTAAAGATGACCAAGAATTCCATATCAAATACAAGTCTTTAGAGATAGCTAAGAAGTGGTATTATAGTTATAAATATTACCACACTGAAATGACATGAGATATAACTTATAATTATGAGGATAAACATGGATATGGAAGATTTACCCTCATCTACCACACATTACAAACCAAGATAATCTCAGCTATGATTAAACTGCACTATAAAATTCTTTCCAATTGTTTACTTATAAGAATTAATGAAATATTGAAACAAAAAATATCTACGGTTTGATCCTATTTAAAATAACTAATCTTTTAAATATTAATTGTAGAATAAATCATGAGATAATAATACCAACTATGAGAAACCATTGACATACTCTTCCATTATTCATTCACTAAGAGGGAGAATTATGCATTCAATGGATTTATCCATCTTCGTGTTATTAGTTCATTTCCACTAAATAAAAATGGCCTTGAATTATTTCAAACACATATCATCATGTTGAAAATATGGTTTTATAGTATCCCACCACACTTAGATTATCCCATAAAAAACCCTAAAAAAACTTTTACTTTCAAGACCCCAAGAGTTTACAGAGAATTTAAGATTCACTTAATACTCTATAACTAAACTTTTTCCATTAGATAATCTTATTCAATTTAGAAAGTTGGTATATGATGATCTAAAAATTATTATATAGGGTCCATGAGTAGAGAACAACTGGACTTCACTACTCATTTATGAGTATGGTAAGATATAATAATAGAAAGTATCATTCCTGGGTGATGAGAGGAATCACTCAGGGTACCATCCCTAGTGATAGGATTTCCATGATTTATTGATACCTTTCTGAGAGTTTAATTATAAATAACATATAAAATGAACTCAATTAATTCATTCTTCACCCATCAAATCACACAATCCCTATATAAACTAAGAAATCATACCCATTATCAAAAACTCAACAAAACAAAACACACCAATAGCACACTATAAACACTCAATAATTTGATTATGAGCCTAAAAAATAATTCCATATAAACAATAAAACCATAAAAAACTTCCACTTCATTTTGAAAATAAAATAAAATCCACATATTAAATTCAAACCTCGTCCAAACTTCCCAACTTAGGGATTCAAAACATTTACATAAAATCAAAATTAATTTGAAAATAATTCTTTAATATCATTTTAAATCCAACTTCTTTCTAAAACACTTAATAATGTCAATATTATTCTTTAAATTAAATAGCTAACAGGGTTTTAAAAATCAAAACAATTCATGAATTCTCTTTTTCATAAAAAATAAATTTAATTACATAAAACCAATAATTAATAAAACATCATCAAAATCCTCTTTGATTCACAAAAAATAGAAATTAACACATTAGTTGTAATTTATTAATTTAAGGAAATAAAAACACAAAATTAAAGGGGTTTTTAATATATTAATTGTTTCTCTACATGTTTTGGTAGACCATGTGGAATTATAAAATGGTGTTTATACCTATAGGCATGGGTTTTGCATGGTTTTCTAGACTATGTTCCAACCTTGAGCACCAGGTTCTTCTTCCATATACACCCTAAAAATCAATAAAACCTCAAAAAACTCATAATCTTCTAATTAGGATCAAAACAAAACTAATCTAGATCAAAATACATCATAAATAATCAAAAAATGAATCTATAACCAAGAATAAAATATCAAATACCCATGAAAACTCATATTTTTCCATGAAATTTTGTGATTAGGAACCTACTCAGGACTAACCCCATGACATTTAACAATCTAATCTCAATACTAGAATAATTTAAAGCAACAAGATATTGTTAAACCCAATTTTTAATAAACCAGCATTGTTAAACTACCACATCACCCAAGTCACCATGTCATAATTCCCAAAGTGCTTTCTCGATCACCATGAGCTACTGATAAGCTCTGTGTAATCAAACAATAACTAAGTGGGAATGGTTTCACCCTTAAATAATAATAATAAAAAGAAGTATAAAATTTGACAAGAATGAAACACGGTGAATCTATATGTTAGAACTCCAAGAATATGAAATAAATTTTTAAAAATAAATTCGTAAGTCAAATATGGTATAATCAATATAAATAGACAATCCCATCATTATAATGATACAATATAAAAATTAATACATATTATTATTGAACAAAATTGAGGTCAAAATACAAATACATCTTCTGAACCAAAATAGGTGAGATGAGAGTTGAAATATAGTTGTATTAATTTATTGACATAAATCCATCCCCAAAACAAATCAAGAACTGAAGTCACTTTTGGATCAACTCTATAGGACCCATTCTTAACACCACATCCTAAAATATCCATAAACAAACCAACATGAAAAATATCTAAAAGAAATTATAATTTAGGCACCCTCTTGGTAAACATAAGAGCTACATACACATGAAGGATTATATGTAGGGTGTGATATAAACATCCCCATAAATATTTATGTAGAGTATATATGCAATAAATTTTATAAAAAAATCAAAATTTCTTGTTTTAAATACCATCAAGAAATAATTTTCCAAATGAGAAATTATAAAGAAAACAAGTATCAAACTTTTCCCTAATGAAAACATTACCTCTTTTACATAACTATATGGTAAAAACTTTTTGGATAAGAAAAAGCTCTATCAAGATGGAAAATAATGATTTTAACCTTATGAAAATTAACCAAACATCCCTTTAAAAACCTTCCATAAAATTATCCCATTTTAAATCAATGATGAAAAACTTTATTAAAAGGAAACACTTTAAAACCTTTAAGAGTAGTCATTTTTTCAGAAACATTTAACAAAACACCTTTTCAAAAAAAATTACAATGTAAACTAAACGATTAATTATTATAAAGATGATATGAAATGGGAATAATCATATCAAAGAGATAGAATACAAGTAAACGAAAATAATAAACAAGGTTCCACTAATAAAGTATGAGAACAAGGATATATAAAATAATGTATAGAATGAATCCCCAAGATAACAAAATCATCAAACAAAACAATAAATATGGGAAAATTACTAGTTTTTTATAAGAGATTATGTAAGATATACTCAATTAGAATCAACTTTCAACCTATTTCCCATCATAAAAAAGAAATTAACTACCAAGTAACAATAAAACTCAAATTTGGGAACTCCCCTAATAAAGAAATGATCTAAACCATGGGAAATATGATAGTGCATAATCTAATCTAGCAAATAATAAACCTAGATCTATAACTTAGCTACCCTGGGTTCCCATGGTATATTCTAATTAGAAGTGAGAAAATAAAAAACAGTGTTATCATAAAATAAATTATTCGATAAATCATAATAAACATTATAATCCCAGCACCAAAACCACTCAAAAAACAACCCCTTTCAAATATACATAATAATTAAATAATGATTCATTACATCCCATAGAGGTAAAATGTCCATACATGATATAATACAATGGTAATCAATAATGGGAGTCAAAATCACTATAAAATCTCATTTTATTAGGTTCAAATCATAATTTTATAACCAATTTTAGGAAACCTAGTCATAAAAATCCTTTAAAAACATTACAAGTATCAATATTTTTTAAAAAAAAATATTCACCAAATCAATAGTTGGAAATCATTTAAAATAAAACTCTTTAAAAAATGACTCATCCACTTTAATTTAAAAATAATATTTAAAACCATGTGTTTCAAAATTTGGAATCTAAAATTGGGTTGCAACCATTATTTTATCACCAAATTAATTTAAAAATATTCTTTTAGTCATTTATACAAGCAGTTTTCATGCATAATAAAGCGGTTTTAAAAATAAAAACTTGAAATCCCATAAAATACCTCTATTCTAAGTGTCAAAATCATTGAATCCATTTTATAAACACATTAAGGGTAAAAAATATCAGTATATCATTATAATAAATTGTTTTAGAAAGCTAAAAATTTCATAATTTGTCCAATAAAAAAGGATTTCACGAAAACACCTATTATAATCCTTGAAATATAGTCACCTTTAATAGCTAAAGAGAACCCGCAGAAGATGATTACTTTTAGAAACCTTAATCAAATAAATTCCAAAGATTATAATTATAAATAACCAGGTTTCAAGAACCATATCCATTAGGGATTATGATATTATAATAAATCAATATTAAATTTATAGAGAAAGATGAAATAGTATCTTTACATTCAAAATCCACCTGAAATCCAAGATATTATGTCTTAAGAGCATGTAATAATAAGGGAGGAGCTCCATATATCACTCATAAGGGTCATCCAAGTTAATGAATAAGGTATTAGGGAAAATTAAGTTAAATAATTATAAGTATATAGGTAAGTTCACTAATTAAAATTTTAAGAGTCTCATATGGTTCGGCCACATGGTTTAATAAACGGTATGCCAGCCATCCAACTTTTACTTGATTCAAGTTGAATACCCTCGCATGGATAGCTTACATGGTTTTACAAACCATGCGTAAAAAATGTAAAAATATCTAAATATGACTCACCCATATATAAGGGAACTTTATATGATTTCTACTAAAACTTATGAGCTTTATAGCCAATAAAGTGACAATCATATGCTAAAAACTCAAATATAAGAGTAACTTTTCTAGATACCCCTTATATAAAATTCAACTACATGATTTATCCATAACTATTTAATAATAAATGAACTCAATAAAAGCATGGGTAATGTTCACCTACACTATTTCTCCTAATATAAAGTTTATTGGCACAGTTTAACCCTAACTTTGAAATAATCTTGCAATAACCATCCAATAGGTAAAAATTAAAAAATAAATTTATTATCTTAATTAAAAAATCCAAAAAAAAATTATAATAAACCATAATTATATAATATCTCATATAGGAGTGACAAGGGGGGTTTCATAGGACTCTTTTAAAATCTAATTAACCACTTTATTATTTTGTTATTAGCATCATGATTCTGTAAAAGTGATATTATGATGGACCCATTAGAGAATTATTAATTCAAATTGGTGATTATGAATAAAAAATAAATAAATTATTATTAAACAATTACTAAAAATTTATCCAAAGTGGGTAGTCTGAGGTCTAACCCATAGAGACAATGTTTAGGTAAACAAAATAGGTTAATTACAATGATTAAAAATAAAATGACTTAAAAATGAATGTTTTATTAATAAAGTTATACTAAGTATATAAAATTTACAAACATGAATTAGTAAATCTAAATGAATAAAATAGTAGTCAATTTATTTTAATAATTGGTTCTAATAAAATCCATATATTGGTATTCACTCTTTAACTCATAAACTCCCATTTTCTAATAGTAAAGTACATTAGTTTATTTAAAACTAGGTAGCCCAAAACCATATTTAAACATATAAAATAAGCTCATGAATGGTCATGAAATAGTATAAAAACTATTTAAATCATTAAAATCATCACCTCAATCAATGAAAAATGTACATACTTTAAGGAAAGAATAAAATATATTTATGTATATATATTACTTCAAAAAACAACATAGGCTGTCAAAGGAAAATAAATACGTCACTAATTCAATAAACCTTAATTATATAGATTAGAACAAAATAAAATCACACCTCATGTTAATAATGGAATATTATAGAAAAATAACCATCAAACCTAGCCTCTACACCTTCTATAAACTCCTATAGTGATCCACTAGTAAATGAAGATCCAAAGATTAATTGTTGAGTGCATTTCTCCCTAGGTTTGGTCTCCATATATGAGGGAAATTCTACTCGAATGTGCATTTATATCTTATTATATATTTTAATATTTTTGTGACATAACTTTCATTAAAAAATAAAAACATATTTTATAAGAATATCACCATTTGTATCACAAAAATAACTCTCCAAAAAATAAAAAAAAATATAAGAAATAATCTATGATTTTATCTTTTATGCTTATAAATATACCAAATCACAATGGTATCATTTGTGGAGTGTCCAGATATATTCATAAATTACCTTTTGATATCTTATAATTCTCATGGAATAGACATAGTAACCACACCAGAAATTACCTCTATATCTATGAAATTTTTATCAACCTCATGGGACTATAACATGAGAAAATATTCATGCCATAAAAACATTCTATCGGTGTAACCCCATCCCCATGATTGTTAATTTTATCACTATGTCAAATCTTCACCGTAATTATGGAATATCCTCCCACATTTAATGACACGAGGGTCTCCAATATAATTAAAAAACATCTATACATACATTATATTTTGGTTCAAGGTTTACAGTTGTAGTACAAGAATTTTCTTCTTCTTCATCTTCTTATGTGGTGAAATATTCTCTTTCATATTACATAGGCTCAATTGGTTTTGACTTAATCTGATAAAATTTTATTTTTCACAAATTGATCCTTACATATCCCATGTAGTACTTGAGTTATTCACATTTTAATTTAACTTTTCTTCACTTTTGTATGATTCATTTTTTCATGATCTTTGAAATCAACTTTGGTATTTACGTTATTAATACACGATCATTATAACTCATACTTCACTTAATGCTACTTTGAATTAGAGTGTTTCACCTTACTTGATCAAACCACTATGACTTTAATTCTTAAATAGTTAATTCATTGCAGGATTTAATCATATGTGAAACAAAAAATGTTTGAGTTTATCATACATGGGGGAGTTTTCATTACCTTTTTTTCTGTTTCTCCAAAATTCCCCTAAATGAAAATAAAATTATTTCTTAATTTAAAATTTTACTACTAATAAAACTTGTCAAAATAAACTAAAAAACATTATAATTAATAATAAAAATTATGCATGAAATCAAAATAATAAATACCCCTCCCATAAACTATTTCCTGCCCTTAAGAAGAAATACCAACCCCGTCTTATTGAAACCCCATCCTACCAAAGTTTAAATTCATGGTAAAAAATTAAAATAATTATAAATAAGTAATAAATTGTTGAGAATCACATGAGAAATATGTTTTTAACTTAACACATTTTAAGAAAACTAATAAACCTAAAAAAATTACTTTACTCATGAAATAATTATAATTTAATTAACTTATATTCACATCTTTCAACTTATTATTAATATTCATGCACACTTATGATTTTCCTTTCCAAAAAAATATCTCACCGCTTAATATCATTTAATTAGAGTTATTCTCAATCGCAATTTTATTCACTCTATCCATATTATTAAAAGATATATTAATAGACACTATTAAATCAAACCAAAAATATCATAAGAAATATCATTAGGTTTATAATGACTCGAAGGCTAATAGTAGGTTTGAAATGGTGTGAAAAATTAAAAATCTTAAGGTATACAAAAAGGAAGGTTAAATCATCAAGTACAATGAAATATATTCATCCATTATCTATAAAATTCCTTTAAATCTATTAAAAATAAATCTTCCCAACACCTTACCATGTTTATTAATAGGTTCAAAAACCCAACTATGAATGTAAATAAATATTGTGTTCCTATATTCCATAATTTTTCAACTAATAAAATGTATTTTTTTCATTTATTATATTTTTCAAATAATTTAGGAACCACATAAGAACAAAAAATAATATATTTTAAATAGTTATCCCCAAATGAAAAATATAATACTCCTCCACACTACTTCATGGAACTCTCACTTAGCAGTACCATGAATCATGAAACTCTATATTTACATCTCAAGAGAATAATCATGAAATAATACTAATAGATAAGGGTTGGAAGTATAAATTATTTTTTAATATGGATTATTATCAATATTTTTCATATTTTATAAGTGTTAATAAAAGATAAAATGTAGGGTAGTTCTCATGATCAAATTAATAAATAAGTAACCAATTGATAGCCTCAATCATCTTAATGTTGGTCAATGTCATCTTGATTCGATAAGATAAAAATGTACGTTCTAGTAGTTATGAATTTCCTGATAACATCTTAAAAAATAAGTAATTTAAAATAATATGATAAAATGGTTTATAAAACCACTCCAAAATATAAAATAATAATATTAGAAAATCACTCAAGGAATGAATAGTAAGAATAATTCAATTGACATAAACATTATCAAATAAAATAATAAAATATTTTTATGGAATTTTATCTACCTAAGTCAACTGATCATTCAAAATCATGATTCATAGTATTAATAATCTCATGCTAATATATACACATATTCCCCCTATATTATTTATTTAATCTTATCAAAAAATAATATTTGAAATAAGGAATGATATTATTCTGACGAGACTCTTATATCATAGATCAAAAATATAGTGAGAAATATAAGTATGACATGCACTATCCTTAATTGAAAAACTAAATTTTGGTAAAGTACAAGATACAAATAATTAAAAAATCCTTTAACCATTGGATATTACCTTTATTTATTCCTCTTTTTTTCCATATTGTTTCTTAATCATATCATATATCTTCAAAATAAAAAAATATATATATGAAATTATATAATATATTATAATAATTGTTTAAAATATAATGGTGATTAAATCCACATCCTAAAAAAATCATAAAATAAATTCTAATAAATTATTACTAAATATCCTTAAAAATTGATTAAAATCTATTTTTACTTTCATAATAACTGTGTTAAATGTATTTAAGTTGTAAACTTCCTCACTATGTCAAGTTATATAATATTGAAAAGAAGTTACCTAATCTATGTCATTGATTACTCTAAGTTCATATTCCTATAAATATATGTTTCTTTTTCTCATTTATGAAGTAATATTCAATATTTATTGAGGTGGTACGGATCACACTATGATTCACTTTTATTTTCCCCCTTATAACATTGTGTTATATTGTTTCTGTATTAAAAATAAAATATTTAATAACCAATTGAAGTTATAATTTTATTTAATATATTAATGATAAATAATATTATAAAGGTAAAATTCAATTGATTTTATGTTTACCTTATAGGTGGAGGTGATTTGGAGAGTCCCAGATGAAGTGGTGGGAAAAGGGGACCAAAACTACATGACATCCCTCACACACATATGAACTAAAATACACACTATAGAAACTTTTTATATATTGTTTGGTTTAAAATTGGTGATTTAATGAAACTAAAAGTGGGATACAATTTTATAGAAGAATATAATGCCTAATTAATCTTCTTAGAGGCCCAAAATGTTCTAGTATTGGATATAAGCTTCACTGTTAATATTCTGGTGGTGAATTCTATAATTCTACCATATCTCAAGTTATAGTTCTCCAATTGATTCCAAATTTTTGGTAAATTTATTGAATAGTTGGGGAAACATTTTTTTAGTTTCTTAAAAAGTGATATAATATTGTATACTCACACAAATCCTCAAACTAATTGGTTTTTTAAATTCATGGTACCCAAAAACACCATCCACTTTAACTATAAATTATACCCATGGAAACCTTAATTGTAATATCAACCAAGGAGATAATTTATTCAATATAGAGTTATAAAGAATTAAAATCATCACCTTGGAGGTTATAGAAATCCATATAATCATTAGAAAATAATAAATGAATAATAATATCTTCCCAAGCCTCTCATCTCCTCAATGGAAAGATAAATTATGGGTATTTATTATAAGGGATATATGAACACATGATGAGGGAGTTTCAATGCCTAATTTCTACTAGTTCAGTGTAATTTTTATTTGAAAGAATTAATCTAGTAATATCCTAAGATGAATCTACTTTTAATTCATTGTATTTTTGTGATTTAATGAAACACTTTTTTTCATAACTAATTGGATTAAGACTTCAAGTGGTAATCTTGGGTTGTTCTCGTAGGAAAACACAAGAATCCACTTTATTTTACACATATATGATTTCTTTGTGTCATTTTATTGACCCTATAATTTGTATAATATCTAATCCTTGAAAAATATATTATTGTATCAAGATTAAGTTCTAGGTGTACCATTTTAAAGGAGAAAATAGGAAAAATAAGATCTTGGTTATCCTCAACCAAATATTTACTCCAAACTGAAATAAAATTCTTAGAGAAATGAACTTAAAATTTTTGTACTAAACATGAATATATATCCTTCCCCTATGTCTCTTGAAACCCTATGTTTTCAATAATTAAACTCTTTAAACTAATTTAAATTATTTAATATCATCATTCAAAACCCCATGTTTTCAATTTTATTTTTGAAAAACATATTTAAAACACAAAATATAAACCTAAAATGCTCCATAAGAGATGATGTAGGGTATACCCTATACTATAAAATTATCTCTAAAACATCACTAATTTGAAATTTTATGATGTAATTGTCAAATTTTATAATCTTGTATGTGTAGCACGTCGGTTTTTAGTGTATATTTTTTAAAATAACTTTTCATATTATTTAATTATTTAATTATTTATTTTTAATTTCATAACATTATACATCATGTAAAATTCTAAATTGTAATATTTGAAGGGTTTTTTACATGATGAAGTCTTATTAGGTTGAAGTATCCCATTTAATAACCTAATTAGAGAAGATCATACATCATCAACACTAAGACATGTTGAACTTTCCACTAATGTAGGACACATAACACATCAATACTCTTCTAAACCCATCTTATTCTCCTGGAATTGAATATAACATAAATATATCCAAATAAAATTCAAAGTACTAAACTTTGAACTAAAATATAGTCTAGTTCACTTATTAACAAAATATCATAGACCTACAGGTGAATACTAACATAATAATTAAAAGGAATTCAATAATGTATTATCAAAAATAAAACCAAAAAATATGGATGAAGAACTAATAAATTTTAAGAAATTTTTATTTTATTTAGAATAAACTGGAAAGGATTGGTTTTACAATGTCAAGTTTCTAATTAAAGGATAGAGAGAAATCAAATGCATTTTTCTTGAAAATTAATTTCTAGATACTTGAACTAAAAAAATATGGAAGTAAATTTGTGGAATAAGACAATCTAATGGGGATATAATTCAAGAATACTTAGAACATTTTAAAATAATTTTTACAAGTTATCCACATCACTAAATAATTGTTCAATTTTTAAAACAACCTTTTTATAAATTCTTAATAGTTATTTATCACAATATGATTGATCTTTCTTCTAGTTGCTACCTAGTGGAAAAGACACTAGTTTATTTAAGGAAAATCATAGAGAACATAGTTCATAACACTCATCAATTCGGTTCAAGTTCTAGTGTAATCATTAGAGGTGTCCATGGGGTGACACATTTATATTTTTAGAAGGTTATGGACACAAATTTTGAATATTTAAGTTCTTTAAAATGATAAATGTATCTTTCCTATGGAAAATCCCCACCCCATAATCTAATTCGTTGCAGTATCTATGCCACTAATACACATTATTCTGATCGATTCCCTCAATTTAGATAACCTTCTAGGATTTTTGAGGCAATCTTCCTAGGTTTCCCATTTAATGAAACCTTGATGTAAGAAACATATTATCCATCCAAAAATATATGGAAAGATAACGAAGAATATATGAAATGTTGGTATCCTAAAAAATTTCAATAATCATGGAACCATATAGGGAAGCATAGTCATCCTCTAGCACCACATATAAATCCTTACCTACTATAGAGACCTTTCCAAAAACAATCTCTAAAACCTGATATTATCCAAGAATACATAATAAATACAATGTACTTAAATAATATCTAATTTCAAAAGATAACCAAGATACCATACAAGACAAAAAATGAAATTACACACACTCAAAAAAATTGTAGGGAAATCCAAAGTCAAGGTTTGGGTAAGCTTCCTTCTCAACTAATAGTTAAACCTATGGATAAGAGAAATTTCAATTTCACCACCCTTTTGAGTTATACCCAAATTAAAATCAAAATGATTTCTCTATTGTAGTCATCCTATCCTAAGTAAATAACCATTTTATCCATACAAAAATATCCAAATGAATAAAATCTTTATCTTAATAGAAACCCTATAAAAGAGAACATAGTGCCTTTTAAGTATCAAACTAGCCCAAACATTCATCTTCCATTCCCACAAAGGACCACAAAACCAATAAAATAAAATGAAACTGAACATGAAAATAAAATCTTGTAAACATTCAAAAAATTATATTTTACGATTCCCTTAATTGAAGTCGTGAAGAAAATTCCATGATATGATAAGTTTATAAATGATATTTTTAAACCCTAGAGGTGGATTTGAGGTGGTGAAAATGTGATATTAGGAAGTAAAATCTTATAATTAATAGATTCATCACTTCCTATCAAAATTAATGATCCTAGAAAAATTTTTATTCCATGCACCATTGGGGAGTATTTATTTTCCGATTATATTATTGATTTGGATGGTTCAATGAATGTGATGTCACCACCATTTTATATTTATTTCATGTTGGGGAACTGAATTACATAAGAATAATTGTTCAAAAATAAAATCATAGAACTACATGGCCAATTGGTGTGCTATAGTATGTTCTTGTGAGGGTTAAGAATTTAATTTTTTTCAGTTAATTTTTCTATTCTTAAAAAGGAAGATAATATGATTAATGGACATGCTCTAATTAAAATGTAGAGACATTTATTGTAAACATCAAAAACCATAGTTAATGTACACAACGGTATGTTATATATTGATTTTTTTGTAAAATTTTACATTTTAACATCCTTGATTACATGAATAACCCATCAAAAGATCATTCTTCTCCCTTGGTTAATTTAATTGATGTGTTCCCTTTCCCCAATGAAAGTTTTCTACCTTAACCGAAATCTATTTACAAGTTTTCATCATTGATATATATGATAGGTAATGATTTATGTGTTGATTTTTTAATGGTCAATAAAAATTCCAATCTTATGCATTAACTGATTATTTATTATCCATCAAGCACATAATGATTATCGATGATACTTCATATCTTATAAAATCTTACTCTAAATCTATTAATATTACCATTGAGTTTTTTGATGAGATCATGCACCTATATATTTCTTATTCCATCCCATAAACCCAAAATCCCTTTAAATTTGAACTTAAAACACTACCTCAAAATGTAAAATATTCATATCTTTATAATAGAAACAAGTAGTCTTTTATCATTTATATTTGACTCCATTTGGAGAATGAATCAAGGTTTATTAACCTATTGAGGGAGTAAAAAATGTGAATTTGTATGGATAGTTGAATATATTCCCAATATTATCCCATAAATTTGTATGTATAAAACATTACTAAATTTTGAGGCTAAACCGATGAGGTAGTCACAATGTTGATTGAACCCAAACCTTCTAGATGTCGTTAAAAAGGAAGTAACTAAATCATTGGATACTAGAATCATTTACCTTATCTAAAATGGTGAATGAGCTAGTCCTGTCACGAACCGAATCTGGTCACCGCCAAAACCAACACCAAACCCAGCCCGTGACATGGCCCGAAGGGCGTTCCCTATCCCCACGGGCTGGCACAAGTGCCCGGGTATCATTTATTTTTGTCACGAACTGAATCTGGTCGCCGCCAAAACCGACACCAAACTCAGCCCATGACATGACCCGAAGGGCGTTCCATATCCCCACGGGCTGGAACAAGTGCCCGGGTATCATTTTTTTTTGTTTGGGAACGATTTACCTGAATATGAAGGCATAAAACATTAAAAACGATCAATAAACTGAATCTGAAAAATGTAAACCAAACGATGTTTACACAAAAACCAGAACTGAATACATATGTTTAAAGACACTTAATGTGGTCTAAAAACAAATAATGACAACATAAAGACAACCCCATGGACTCCACACGACAAGGGAGTCATCACCCACAAGCCTTCTCCGCAACTTCGCGCCAACGATGGGGACTAACACCCTGGACCGCCATCACCCTTAGCCTTCCCTTTACCTGAGTCAAGAATAACAAAGTCTACTTACACCCAAGGGGTGTAAGTAGGGTGTGAGCCTAATCCCAATAGGATACCACCCAATGATTCCAAAGTTCATGCAATATCAGGTGAAGGAGCAAACAATTTTAATTCGTAAAGAAAAACGACGATGAAATTCCAAGAAATGCAACATTCATTTAAAAAAATTTCAAACTAGAATTTCCAAAATGTTAACATATCTAAATGGAAATGATAGATATTGTAAATTACTGAAAAAACACCCAAATACAAGGGTAAATACTAAAAATCTAGGGAACAACAAACCATGAACACCCCTAGGCACTAGGTTGTCTCGGTCCCTATGTACCTCGTACCTCGGTGTAAAGAAACCATAGTAAAATCCACTCTCGGGAACAAGACACTAGTAGGGAACATACCCACAACATAGTGGTTTCCAATCATCATCCACATAGTTTAGTTAGAGTTGTCTTTATCCAAATGCTAGGTTAAACAGGGACAACACCCATCCGGTCCACTAGCCGTACTAGTACAAATCTGCCCACCTAAGTACCTGGGCTTCCCCTTTTGTGCTCAAACAATTTCAGCATGAAACATAAATCAATTTTCAAATAAAACACCAATACTAGTCACACACAATCAATACAGTATCTATCACATTTTTATATCACTTAAAACACACAATAAAACACTTTGATTTTTAATAAAACAATTCCTCAAAATCACGTAGTGTTTTGCACAAAAAAACACCTTGAGAATACCAATTGCACACTATGTGCACATTTTTGAATTACCAAAACATAAAGGGAATCCCAATACATTTAAATTAAAACAAAAAATTATTTTTAGGGAAGCCTCATATGGTTCAAGAAGTGACATCGTTGTAAAACCTCCATTTTTACACAACACGGCTCTTAGAAATTCATGTGTTTCACAAACACCATTAAAACCAACTTTCACAGCAACAAACACATGGGAAAATCATCAAAACAATATTTTCAGACCTATTATAGTTCATTAAAATCAACTAATTACTTATAGGTCAGCCCAAAATGAACCAATAAAATATTTAAATGAAAAACCCCCAATTTTAGCAAAAATTGGAACTTAAAATTCATTTTCATTATAAATGAAAATAAAACCAATTTTTACAGAAACATTCAAGTGAAATAAACATTAAGGTACCATGAACACAGCAAGCTAATTCACAAAAATTGCACACACAATGGAATCACCTACCAAAACCAAGGAAACCCTTGAATCCTTTGTGCGAAAACTCAAACGCACCACCGCCGCACCTCAACGAAGGTAAACTAGACCTAAAACCAGAAAAATTGGCCAAGAAATCCCAATGTTAAACCCTATGTTAGAAAACTTAGTTTCTAGACATTATTAAAATCAATTATAACCAAAGAAACCCTAAGAAAAAAATAATGAAACCCAAAGTAGTTTGGACGAGGAAAGAAAAGGGCTCATTTACTTGAAGTATCTTGAACTAATCACTCCAAAACACCAGTAGCTGAAATTTAAAAGAGCCAAAATTTAGGTTTCGTTCGAACAAGATATATTAGGTCAATTATGAACTAGAATGGAGGGAAAATCTTGATAATTGAGAGAGTTATGAAATAATGACTTTACCTCTTCAAATATGAGATATTTGAGGAAGCCAATGAAGTTAGGCACCAAATCTCGATTAACCAAAGCTCCAAAGAAGGGGGAGAGAGCTCAGACGCACGGCTAGGTTAATTGGTCTTGGGTGAGACTTAGAATCACTGAAAAATCCCAAATATTGAATATGTTATAACATAATAAAATTTTATTTTTAAAACAGGAATTGGGCTTTCGGGCAGGCCCAACCCCTTCTATAAAAACCCAAATAAACCCTAGTTATGCATTTCTAAAAGCTCCAAATTACCTTGGTGGTGTTAATAGGTTAGGGGAAGTCAAGTAGGAATTTGAATGGATGAAAAATGTTAAAAAAATAAACATTTATAAAAGATAAAAAATTTATTTTTTTAATCTGGAATTGGGCTCACGGTTTGGCACAATTCATGAATACTCATCTATTCCTCCCTAAAACATAGGGAAAACCCCAAAACAAAGAAAGGATGTAAATTAAATGAAAAAAAACTTTAACATATGTCTTTTATGTGACAATTATCCCCACCATAAAGCATTCCGACCCCAGAATTCCATAACAACAGCAGATTCAAAAGTAAAGCCCAATCGATAGACCAAGACAGACTTCCTTGCCACGTTTTCACCCGCTTCAAAAAGGACGAACATCTCCAGTTGATCAAACGAAGGAAGAGAATACTATCACCAACCGAAAAGTAACCCAATTACATAAAATTATGAAAAACATTAAAAACACATCCCAAAACAAAACACCTCAAACACTACAAGACGATGCTCAAGTAATCCACTTGAAACGAACAACGAACTCGAATAACGCTACCACAACATTACGTAAACAAAACCATTGGGTGTTCTCCAAACCCAAATTTACCCAAGTAAAAAATTTGTGGATAGATATACATGAATTATACTACCTCCTACCTAGAATACAACAAGGAGAAAACTGAGTCACTAGTACGGGGTGACCCAATCCGGACATCCCACCACCAGGGACAACTCAATTTCTAAGACAGAATAAGGATAACAATTGGGGAAGGAACGAATGGTCTCCCCATCATAAGGGGTAAAATAACATGATTAATTTTCCAAGAGAACATACATGATACCCATTATTGGTCTCCCCACCATAATAACGAACACAACTTTCCTTAAGACAAAATCAAGACACTAACAGGGGGCCTCGAACAGACTTCCAGCATTAGGGGTAGATTAATATCAGAATTCTTCCAATGAAACTTACATGAGTCCCATTGTGGGTATACCCAAAACAAACCCCAACAATATTAAATAACTATTTTGGGATAACAACAAAAAACAACATAATTTTAAGGAGTTGGCGTGGTCGCACGGCTGGTTCACACGGTCTGGGAAACTGTGAGTTAATTGTGCGGATCATTCTGTCCAAAGAGGAAACTTCACACAGTTTCCTTTGCCAAGGATCATGGACGTGCAGAGACCATGTGGTAACTACTGTCTCTTATCACACGGTCCCCTGGGTTGGAACACAGTTACTACTAACCGCGCACAAACTATGCACTTCAACCTGCCTGACCCAAATTTTAACCTTTTCTCCAAAAACACAAGGGAACCCAAAGGGGAAAAAATCAACTCAGTGTATGACATGGGAACAAGGTACTCACACCTGTTTCCACCAAATGTGAGAAATTGGAACAAGACGACAACACCAGAGGATAAAACTATTCTTATCTTTCATATTGAGGATATGACCTTGACCAAAAGTGTGAATGACTCTAGGATTTCCCCTACCTACGCGCCAGCTTCTCTCCGGGGCCTATGGTTGGAGCTCAATGGATTGAAGAATCTTCGGCCTCACAGTTTGGATTTGGAAACCCCTAAACTGAACATCTTCTTCCAGTTCCAAAAACAATTATACTGTAATCTCAGATGGTCTCATTGAGACATGACACACTTCAAACCCGCTTTTCCCCAACCCATCATTTTACCAAAACAAGAACTTAGAGGATGCACACACATCACCCCTTTTTTTCTTCGGATTCTAAATAGCGGAATGAAAGGAAATATAGAAACACATTCCTCTAGAACATAGGATTTATAATTTCCTATAGGGAGACACACATCCAACAAAAAAAAGTGACTCTTATAAGATTGCACAATCTTCACCCTTATAGTCAAATGAACACATGACATCGCAAGGCATCATCGAACATGACCATTGTGGATAAAAGAAAACACAAGGAGAGGGACCTTGTATTGAGTCCCAAACAGCACATGATTCCAGCAAGTGTCCATAATAGCCACTCTTGGCCAGATCATGCACACTGGTGGCCTAACATGAACTCTTGCTTCAATGAGACTGACGAAAGACCCAGAGGCCCTTTAAGACATCATTCCACACTGTCAACCCTGAACTTGATTGAACTTCAACAACTTAGGAAACATAAGAAACTAAGGTCTATTTCAACCTCCCACAAACACTCTCCCACTATAGGGGGATCCACATAATTGAAAAAGAAGAGGGGTAAACACAATCTCCAAACCTCAAGAATAAATTCCTTATGTTGATCAACTGGAGGATCATCCAACGGTGAATCACCATAGGCCAAACATGAATCATACATTAACACTTTATGGGGGCATACCCTAGCGTACAGAAAAACCCAAGGGCCCAACCAATCTGGTCATTTGGTCACAACAGACCACAAACCTGAACCGAACACATGAGGGGAGCCACCACATTGGCCACCCAAACTTTTCCTCAAAGAGACCACTGACCAACACTTCATTCCAACTTATCAATGAAACAAAAATCCAAAACATCGTTCAAACAAGAGGGGTTATTTAACTTGAAACATCCCACAATAATATCCCGAAAACACATAATCCATACCTCCCAACGATACATTATTAAAACACAACACTTTCCTTCAAAAACATTATTTAAAAAAAACAGTGTTGGTCGGTTGCGCATTTACCGATGGTATCTCATGAGCCTCACACATGCATGTTTACATGCCACACTGGGAACCCACCTCATATACATCCATATTCCCAAATAAACCTATGCATTTGGTCACCCTTGAGAATACCAAATACCAAAAATCAAACCATTCCTCCTTTAAAATCAAACTTTTAACCACAATTTTCCTTTCTCAAAAACACTAACCATAATATCAAAACCCAATTTTTAATCTCACAAACCAATTTAGAAAAGAATGCATAATTCAATAAAATCACATATTCATGCCTTTCACAATTTTTTCAAAACATTTCAACCCATTTCAAAACACTTCTAATTAATGAAAAACACCATTTCATAAATCTCCATTTAATTAAGAACTCAACTCTTCCCATTTCATGACAAGGTTCTAAAAGTACATAAGTTTTTTTTCAAATGTCCAGTAGTCACCAAACCCAAAATGCATCTTCAACCCCCCACACAAAAATTCTAGAACACTTAATTCAATCTAAAACACTTTTCCATGGTTAAAAATAATTCCACTAGAAACATATTTTCAAAACACCAATAAACATAGTTCATACTTTCAAAAGAGGTGTAAACACATAATTTACCCTTTTGAAATAATTATGAAATTAAATTTATAGAATTTAAAAAAAAAATAAGACCATTTTCACTTTACTAGAAAATAACGTCACAAAAATTCACACTCCTTAAAGTGAAGTCATTTTTTTTCTTAAAAAAACCAAGTTTCCAAAATTCCAAAACAAAGAGAGACAAGACAATGTGAGAGGAAACTAGTTTCGGTGGGTGACTTGGACATATGGTATGCAGCCATATTCCAATCAATTCGCCGTCATAGAGAGTATTCTAGGGAAATATCCACGGCTCAACATGTCTTGCTAGGCCCTACGAGCTCACTGAGATTATTCGCCCAACTCTCTTTTCATTTCCCATAGTCATCATTAAACCAAGAAAGAAAAAGGACTCGGATAAATTCATACTTCCCCTGGTGACTTGAATCCCATCATGAGGTGTGATGGCTAGGCACACTACCCATGACTGAAATTTCAAGTCCCGAAAATCCTAGCTCCAGACTATCCTGACTCTTCCCCAAATTACATGACCTAAGGAGCGAACCTCCTCTGATACCATTTTGTCACGAACTGAATCTGGTCGCCGCCAAAACCGACACCAAACTCAGCCCATGACATGAAACGAAGGGCGTTCCATATCCCCACGGGCTGGAACAAGTGCCCGGGTATCATTTTTTTTTGTTTGGGAACGATTTACCTGAATATGAAGGCATAAAACATTAAAAACGATCAATAAACTGAATCTGAAAAATGTAAACCAAACAATGTTTACACAAAAACCAGAACTGAATACATATGTTTAAAGACACTAAATGTGGTATAAAAACAAATAATGACAACATAAAGACATCCCCATGGACTCCACATGACAAGGGGGTCATCACCCATAATCCTTCTCCGCAACTCTGACCCAACGATGGGGACTAACACCCTGGACCGCCATCACCCTTAGCCTTCACTTTACCTGAGTCAAGCATAAAAAAGTCTACTTACACCCAAGGGG
Source organism: Viscum album (assembly GCA_963277665.1). Lineage (NCBI taxonomy): Eukaryota > Viridiplantae > Streptophyta > Magnoliopsida > Santalales > Viscaceae > Viscum > Viscum album. The sequence goes on from OY728138.1 coordinate 562,729,205, forward strand.
TGTAAGTAGGGTGTGAGCCTAAGCCCAATAGGATACCACCCAATGATTCAAATGTGCATGCAATATAAGGTGAAGAATCAAATAGTTTTAATTTGTAATGAAAAACGACGATGAAATTCCAAGAAATGCAACATTCATTTAAAAAAAAGTTTTCAAACTAGAATTTCCAGAATGTAAAAATGTCTAAATGTAAATGATAGATACTATAAAGTAATGAAAAAAACACCCAAATACAAGGGTAAATACTAAAAATCTAGTGAGCAACAAACCAGGAACACCCCTAGGCACTATGCTGCCTCGGTCCCTATGTACCTCGTACCTCGGTGTAAAGAAACCATAGTAAAATCCACTCGCATGCGCGAGCCACTAGTAGGGAACATAACCATGACAAATTGGTTTCCAATCATCATCCACATATTTTAGTTAGAGTTGTCGTTATCCAAATGCTAGGTGAAACAGGGACAACACCCATTCGGTCCACTAGTCGTACTAGTACAAATCCGCCCACCTAAGTACCCGAGCTTCCCCTTTTTTGCTCAAACAATTTCGGCATGCAAAATAAATCCATTTTCAAATAAAACACCACTACTGGTCACACACAATCAATACAGTATCTATTAAATTTTTATACCACTTAAAACACACAATAAAACACTTTGATTTTTAATAATACAATTCCTCAAAATCACGTAGTGTTTTGCACAAAAAACACCTTGAGAACACCAATTGCACACTATGTGCACATTTTTGAATTACCAAAACATAAAGAGCATCCCAATACATTTAAATTAAAACAAAAAATCATTTTTAGGGAAGCCTCATATGGTTCAAGAAGTGACATCATTGTAAAACATCCATTTTTACACAACACAGCTCTTAGAAATTCATGTGTTCCACAAATACCATTAAAACCAACTTTCACGGCAACGAACACATGGGAAAATCATCAAAACAGTATTTTCAGTCCTATTAAAGTTCATTAAAATCAACTAATTACTTATAGGTCGGCCCAAAATGAACCAATAAAATATTTGAATGAAAAATCCCAAATTTCACCAAAAATTGGAACTTAAAATTCATTTGCATTATAAATGCAAATTAAACCAATTTTTACAGAAAAATTCAAGTGAAATAAACATTAAGGTACTATGAACACAGCAAGATAATTCACAAAAATTGCACACACAATGGAATCACCTACCAAAACCAAGGAAACCCTTGAATCCTTTGTGTGAAAACTCAAACGCACCACCGCCGCACCTCAAGGAAGGTAAAACAGACCTAAAACCAAAAATATTGGCCAAGAAAGCCCAATGTTAAACCCTATTTTCAAAAACCTAGTTTCTGAACATTATTAAACTCAATGATAACCAAAGAAACCCTAAGAAAAAAATATTGAAACCCAAAGTAGTTTGGAAGAGGAAATAAAAGGGCTCATTTACTTGAAGTATCTTGAAGTAATCACTCCAAAACACCAGTATCTGAAATTAAAAATAGCCAAAATTTAGGTTTCGTTCAAACAAGATATATTAGGTCAATTATGAACTTGAATGGAGGAAAAATCTTGAGAATTGAGAGATTTATGAAATAAAGACTTTTCCTATTCAAATCTGAGAGATTTGAGGAAGCCTATGATGTTCGGCACCAAATATCGATTAAGAAGATCTCCAAAGAATGGGGAGAGAGATAGGACACGCGTCTGGGTTAATTGGTCTTGGGTGAGACTTGGAATCACCAAAAAATCCCAAATATTGAATAAGTTATAACATAATCAAAATTTATTTTTAAAACAGGAATTGGGCTTTCGGTCAGGCCCAACCCCTTAGATAAAAACACAAATAAACCCTGGTTATGGATTTCGAAAAGCTCCAAATTACCTTGGTGGTGTTAATAGGTTAGGGGAAGTCATGTAAGAATTTTAATGGATGAAAAATGTTGAAAAAAGAAAAAGTTATAAAAGATGAAAAATTTATTTTTTTAATCTGGAATTGGGCTCACGGTTTGGCCCAATTCATGAATACTCATCTATTCCTCCCTAAAACCAAGGGAAACCCCCAAAACAAAGCAAGGATGTAAATTAAATGAAAAATAACTTTAAAATATGTCTTTTATGTGACAAGTCCAATGTTGGTTGTTCTTAAGAATACTGGTCTAATTTTAATCAAAAAATGAAAATAATGAATTGGTACCAAACCATTTGTAGAATAGTTTTCATGTCTCTCTAAACTATAACAAAAAAAATCAATACACTATGAATGTATATTTCATATTAGCATTAATTAACCAGATACTAGAGTTGTTAGTGAGGAATTCCCACTACTATTTCATCAATGGTTATTCTGGATACAATTAATTTGGTATTTCCCCTAAGGATCAGGAGAACACAACCTTCATTTTCCCTTTTAGCACATTTTCCTTTCGGAGAATACCATCTGGTTTATGTCATACTTCTGGTACTTTTCAATGATTCATGGTTAATATTTTTTATAATTATCTAGATATTTTCATAGTATTATTAATTGATGATTTTACTATCTATGGTTCCTATTTTAATGACTTTTTTAGTATTATATGTTTTTCCTTCATTCCTTTATTGAAAAAAATATTATATTATATTATGAGAAATTATATTTCATTGTACGATAAGGGATGGTACTTAGAAATTTTGTTACAGTGGATAGTATCCATGTAGATAAATCAAATGTGGATTTCATTTCTTCCCAATAATTCCCTAGAAAAATGTTGTATGTGTAGTCTTTCCTTTATAATGTGGGATTTTATTTTCATTTCATTCATGAATTTAGAAATATTACACTCCCCCTCTCCGGGTTACGATAAAAAAATAATTTTTTTAATACAAAATAGGGTGATACTTTTAATAAATTGAAATGGAGTCTCACTTCAACCCCAGTAATCCAACTGCCACAATAGGATTTACTATTTGAGCTCAATTGTAACACTTTCAACTATGTTTTTGGGGAAGTATTATCAAAACATGTCGATTGAAGTCTATATATCATTACATATGCCTCATTCATAGTAGATCATGCCTAAAAAAATACACCACAACTGAAAACACTTCATTTATATTATATTTTCCTTAAATAAATTCAGTTCATATCTTTTAAGGACTAATATAATTATGCGTGTAACAATCCAGAATTTTTTTCAATGGAATTTCCATTCTTATAACTATACTATATAGTATAAAGAAAATACATTACATAGAGAAACTAACAAAATATTATTCTAATAAATTAAAAATGATACATTATTCAGCAAATAAACCATTAAAATTCCAAATATTATAGTGGGACAATAAATATAAAATAATAAAATAATAATAGGATAATTTAGATTAGCTAGAACCACTAGAATGGCCGCACTTATGAACAAAGCCGTAGAAAAAAAATATAATGTTAATAATGTAATATTCATTATAAATATAAAAGTATAAATAATCTTGATATAAATAATAAATGAATGAATAATGAGTGTAATAATTGTCATTTTTAGAATGTAGGGAACCCATATGAACATTATAAACCTAACTTTTGGAATAGTATTCTAACTGTTGGAATAGTAATTTGACTATTGGAATAAAAACCTGACCATTGGAATAGTAATATGACCATTAAGAATAGTAATATTACCTTTAAAATAGTAAACTCACCTATAGAAATGTAAAATAATATTTTGGTATATTATAAAATGAAAATATGATATATTAATATCATGGTACAAGTAAATAAATGCTTTAAAATTGCTAAATTAAGTGTTAGTATTTTTGTAAAATGTATTTATTTTATTTACAATTTTATATTGAATATAATGATTTAAAATAAAATATATTTTTCTAAAATGTATTCATAAATTAATATTTTATTTCATTTTAATTATAACATAATTTTATGAAACCATAAGTAATTTTTCAAAGGGTCATAAAATCAATTATAATATTATAGTTGGTAGTTTTCAAATAAATGGTTATTTTTTTATAAAAAAATATTTATCATGTTTAAAAAATTATTTTCATAAAATGGATTCCATTTTTGAAATCTAAATATCAAAAAAATGGTTATGCGGATTTTTTTTATTTTTCTAAAATAGTTAATTTTTTTAATAGTTAAATGCTATAATTTACTGTATTTAGAATTATAAGACAAATACATAAATTTTTGATTCATGGGTGATGAAAGAACCCATTAGTTCAAACTATAATACACCATTTACTATATATATTCACAATTATCAATAATATTGGATGTCTTGATCCAAAATAATAAACTAATGAATTAAATAATCAAAAATATCCCTTTTATTATTATAAATACCACGGTTTCTCCTCACACCTTGAAAGATTTTAATATTTAAAAATATCTACCAAACCATATTCTCCCCACTCTACCCATTTCCATGTTCTTCTTGTCTCACCAAAATACCAATTCCAAGTTCCATATGTGGTCCTTCAATGATGTGATATTCAAGAGGAAACATTCTCAAACTACCTCTTTTAATTTATTTTCTTATTATACCTTTTCCTCACCTCATTCATCCATAAAAGAATAATAACTCAAATATCATGTATATACTATAATTTTATATTTCTAAAAAATATCTTCTATCCAACCCTTTTATCATCTCCTCTTATTCAACGAAACAAACCCATTATCCAAATTATGGCGATTATTAGTCTCAGTGGATAATGAGTTTTCATTTTCCATTAACAACTTAAAAGATGGTAATAAAACTATTATTATGGTTAAATAATATTTTAATAATTATATTATAACTCATTAAATGACCTAGATAATATATATATACAAAATATTAAATAAAATGAAAGTTGTTTGGTGTGGTCTAAAAACCGACCAAAATAAACTAATGATTTACCATTAACATTTTTTAAATGAATCATCTACCTGTAAGAAACCATGATAGAGGGGAACATTTAAACTTATTTAAGTACATGAATACCATTTCATTTCACATCTAGTATTTTATTTACATTTTACAAAAACATTTATAATTATACACAAGTGAACTATCTAAGCATGAAACAAACGCGCCCAGAACAACAAAATTTAATTTATAACTCATTAAAATGGATATAAATAAACTTAATAAAAAAATAATACATCAAATATATGTATAATAGGATATTAATTAAATAATTAATCAATCTAATTTTATTATCTAGGACATTAATTTCAAGTTTAGAATGCATTCATGCATAAGGTAAGGGATCTCTCCAATCCCCCAAATTTCCTTTGGGTAACGCTTTATCTCTCTTTGCCTCAATTTATATCACCATTATTAAAATATAATTCTCACATATTATATGAATATTTCCCAAACATATTTTTATATCTCAATTTCTCTTTTTTTCTTGTGGAAATATATTTTTTAAAAGTTTCTCTTCTCAATTCCTCTCGATAAGAAAGCATGATTAAAAGGGATCTTCTCTGTTTCTTACCCTTTATAAAGTACACTAAATAGTAATTTTTAAGACAAAAATATTTTTCTAAAATAACTCGTTTTATCATGAAAAAAAATTAGTTAATTTTTTGTTTTATGGATATAATTATTCCTTTATCCTCTTTAAAGACTATTCATTCTTTTCCTTAAAATTATGTTTAAGTGGTACATTTCTAAAGTTACCTAGCCGTTATTTTTCATGTTTTCAATTCAATTTTACTCCATTATTCATTTTTTTTATTATAATTCATTAATAAATGTCCGAGAATAATTTAAATACCTTTTTTAATAGACACCATTATGATGCACCCTTTGGTTTTTCCTTGTAACATGATTACAAAACCCAATGATTTCCAATGATAACCTTTAATAGTATTCCTAATGTTTGTTTGATTTATATGTCATACATATGCATCTACATGTAATGATGGGTTTTTCTAGATAGTTATTTATTTAATTTGGTAATTTTTTTCTCCTGAGACATTATGCATGGGATCAAAGAGTAAACCTAATCCATTATGGGACTCTTTTATTATCTTGGCAGTTATACTTGACTTTTATTTACTTCATGATATATGTTACTACCACATTAATTTAATTACATGATCATGTTATTTCATGTTCTATATGTTATTATTATATATGTTTATTCATGATCCATTCCTTTTATGTTATCATGTTATGCCTTCTAACATTTATGTTATCCATTCCTTTTACTGTGCTTTTTAGATCACACCTTTTATCTATGTATTCCCAAGGTTATTTATCCAGTTGTAAGATCTAAAAGAGAGTTAGGATATAATTATGGAGATTAATATAAATATTTTTTATTCTAGTTTCATGTTTTCTAGTTATGTAACAAGTCTTCCAAAGACACTATACTTTTAGATCCTTGGTTTGTATGTAATAGATAATAGTGATTAAAAATAAGTAATGATATTTGTAAAAGGATACGGTTGACATAGTTTTTGTCATGGTACAGCCTAGTTATTTTTTATTAGTAATATAAAACTTTATTAATAACCCTAGGGATAATTCTATCACCATGGATAACCTATATTTAAACATAAAGAATCATAACTTAGGATATAATTTTCATTTATAATTTTATCCTACTATTTTCATAGTTCCATATTTATATATTCATTATCTATGCATTCAATCCCCCCCTAATTTTATTTTTTCTTTTTTTATATAATTTCATGAAATAGGATAACCCATGCTAACAACCAATATGGTAGGAAATCTGATGATTGACCAAATGATATCCCAAACCTGAAGTGAACAAGAGCTCAGAACTTCATGATAGTACTGGCTCTACTAGATCAAGTTATGAATAAAATATTGAATCATTTGAAACTCCCTCTTTATCCTAATAAAGATAAAGTTGTGTCTGAATCCTTTATGTAATAATGGCCTCCTACCTTTACTGGATATTTTGATCCCATCATCGTGGAAAAATGGATTAAATCCCTTGATAATATATTCTCTATCCTCTAGTGCTAAGAAGAAGATAAATTCATGCTGAAAGTCTATAATTTTGATGGGGAAGCTGATCAGTGGTGGAAACTAATAAATGGAATTAATTTTAATGAGGAAATTCATTCCATGGAATGGTAAGGATTCAAGAAAAAAATTGATAAATATTTTTCTAGAACTCTCTATCTTAATATTGAGAAGGGGTTCCTCAAACTAAATAAAAAGGAAGGCAATTATCTCTATCCTGTGAGGAAAATATTATAAAGAATTCATGATATGCCTTTGTATTTATTATATACACTAAAAGAATTTTGGATCACTTATTTAGTGGATTAAAGTCGAGTCTATGAAAATCCTTCAAAATTTGAGACTTTGACAGCTATGTGGAGATTGTTAATTGTTCCCTTAAGGTTGATATAGAGATTGGAGACTCTTAGTGGTCTCATTGGCTTAGAGGAAATATGAGGAGAATGGATTTTAATATGTGAGGATCAATAGATAAATTCCATTTATGAAAGAAAACCTAACATCCCACATGTTAATAGTGTGGAAAAAAATATCCTTGTAACTATCTAAAGGGAAGTAGGAGATGCTTCAAATTTAGAAAAGAGGGGCATCAGAATAATAATTTCTAAAGGGATATAAAGAATACCACTAATTTGGAATAATAAAGGAATCATCATATCAACATTCAACTTGTAGTATTGTTTTTCAACTATAAGGATTATGGGAATTATTCTAGCCAATTCCCTTAGCCAAGGGTTGTCATAGACAATAAATTAAAACAACCTCTAAATCATAAAAGAAGAGAATATGTTATCACTACTACTAAGGTGGATCATGATAATTATATGGTAATAGGTGTGCTAGTTATTCATTCAATAATAGAAAATGTACTTTTTTTGGTTCTACAAATTTTTTTACATCTTTCAATTTTAGTACAACTATCCAAATAGTTCCTTAAAACACGGAGGTTGATTTATCCATGAGAATAGTGAATGGGTTAATTATTTCATCTAAATTATATAACTCCTACCTAGTCAATTTTTGTGGACTAAACCTCCCATAAAATCTTTTCTTACTTCCATTTTTATATTTTGATGTTATATTGAGCATGGATTGGCTATATTTATAAAAATATGACATTAACTATAAAGAGAGGGAGATCACTCTATACATCTCAAGGAATCCTACAATTCTGTATAAATGTAATGAGAAGGATGAATATATTTTGCAATCTACTTCTAGAACATGGGTATTATTCCCTTATGAGAAATCATATCTAGACCAAATGATTGAGACAAAGGAGAGGACCAGGATTTAATACAATACCATTGTTAGGGACTACATTGATGTGGTCCCCAAATAATTTCTTGGTCATCCTCTCACCAAGATGTTGAGTTATCAATTGAAATTATACCTAGATCACTAAACATATCCAATACTCCTCATAGTTTGTCCAATATTTAGTTGGAATAACTGAAGAATCATTTAGAAGAGAATATAGACAAGGGTTTTATATACCTGAGTGTTTCACCGTTGCATGTGGCAGTCCTCTTTATCATAAAGAAGGATGGGTCAATGAGCCTCTATATTTATTATCATCATCATAAAAATCATGATAAAGAATAAGTATCTCTTTCCATGGATTGATTAATTATTCTATCAACTATGTGGGTACAAGTATTTCTCTAAGGTGGAACTTTGATCAGGATATCACCAATTAAAGGTTAATAAGAAAGATATTTCCAAGATTTACATTCAAACAAGGTATGAAAACTATGAATCCGTAGTGATTCTCTTCAGACACACTAATGTTCTGGTAATTTTCATGGACTTAATGATTATAATATTTATATATTACCTTGAAAATTTTGTGGCAGTATTTATTGATGATATTATGATATACCCCAAGTTCAAGGAGTAGCATGAAGATAATCTTAATACTATGCTAAATAATTTGTGAGGGGAGAAAAAATATGTAAATTACTAGTAAATATGAGTTCTGTATAGAGTAATTATCTTTCTTGGGGCATGTTATCACCAGAAAAGGGATATTAGTGGACCCTTGACATGCCCACATGTGTCATTTAATTTGTATGGCCTACTGTCAGATTATATTTATTATTTCCCAAACTATAAATTCTACTAAGGTTTAGTATAGTGGTAGTGTGGGGTCGATTCCATAGGGAAAGTGAGCTTGTAGATAGAAACTACGGCTTTGAACCCTATGTGTAGGAGTCCTCATATAATGATTGAGTTTTTGAAAACTAATGTTAAGTGAACTAGGGTTTGAGATCAAGTAGATACAATGGTTTAGGAACAATACAGGGTTCAGTTAAAAAGATAATATTAATCATAACTTGGTATATTCCTAAGTATTATGATGTAAATCAATAAATGTAAACTAGTTGACTGTGGTAAAACCAACTAGATCTATCAAAGAGAAAACTATTCCTTGATCTAGAGATAGCTACAACCTGGAAGCATTAAGCCTAGCTTATATGGTAGAAATTATTATAGGCTATTTATCATAACCTATTCTACTCCAATAAAGTTAGGGTTGTTTATTTAAAATTACTAGGTTCATGTTTTCTTAAATGAATTAGATAATAAATTTTCATCTAACCTCGTTACTATACATTTTTATTACCAAGTTGATAATAAAATATTTATAAAATTCATACACTCCTACTCTTAATCCCTACCCTATCTATTTTATCAACTAATTATAGAATTGGTCAATAATAGGAAAAGAATTGGAAATATAATCAATAAAACAATAACAACTGATATCAAGTTATTAAAGATCATCCATTCAAGATTTAAAAACTTTAAATATAAAATAAATCATAACTTCAAAAAAATACTTACTTGGAATAATAATAAGGAAGAACACAGAATGGGTTTCATTGTTGATTTGTAATTGTAACAAGGAACACACATATATCTAGTTGGCAATGGAAAATAATGACAAAAAATTTGTAAATATAATCCATGAGGCTTGAATAGATGTAAAAAAATTAAACAAATTGATTCAAATTGAGTTTAGAGAGAAGGAGACATAAGATTAATGATAGAATATTTTATAGAAAAATTGAGAAGCATCAAACATTATGTCTATTGCACAGCTGCTAGAGTATATAATTGGGATATTACACAAAGTTTAATTTTTATTCACATCATGTAATTCTAATCCAAGGTTCCCTTCATAGATTTTGAATCTATGAAAATCTCTAATGAATATCATCCTATATCTTCAATATTTGGAAATAGAATCCTTTCACGACATGTAATTGGTCTGTATGATGTGTATCTTCCTTCAGTCTAGATCTTGAAATTTTGAATTAATTTTAAAAGTTACAAAATGTGTATTGGTGAATCACATTGTATAATCACTTTATGTCTAAAAATTATTTCATGAATTTCTTAATTATTTTTCATATACTGGGAAAGATTACTACATATCATGCATGTAAGTTTCACAATGTGTAATGAAAATTTTTGGCCTTTTCTCCAAATTTTCCTTTGAAACTATGGAAACCTAATTCCTTAAATAATCAACACATATCAGGTTCATTGGAAAGTTAAACATTGATAATCCTTATTCAAATGAAATCACAATGTATATATGATTTTGTCTTATCAAATTCCCCTACACTTGAAAAATTTACTGTCCTCAAGTAAAAAATATCTCAATAGGGATTTCAAAAGGTATGCAATTTTTAAGATAGGAAACATTCATTATAACCAAGATAAATAAAACTAAATGTAAGTAGAAAAATTTAGCCTCTAGACTCAATATTGTGTAGAAAATATACATTATTCAAAGATTATTTATTTAAACAAATTCATATTTTTTTTAAAAAAATTATAATGATTCCTTAAATTATATACCCAATTAAAATTTACCTCACAATAAATTTTATCTCATCATTCAGGTAAAAATGAAATTGGAGATATGCTCATACATTGGGTGCATGTTCTTAAACACATACTTGAATTGGTTATTCATCTCTACTTCATAATGAAAAATACAAAATCAATCATGAGGGCTTTAGCAATTAGGTTCAAATGACTCTGAGGTAGAGGGAAGGTGGGTGAATAGTGAAAATAACAAGCACAAAAATGAGGGTAATATCTAATGTATAATGCATTAATATCATGAATAGTGTAATTAAATAACTCCTCCATAGATAATGAAATACATGCTTATAGAAACTCAAGGTTGATCCCTGAATACATATCAATTGAGTGAATAAAGTAACATTTTCTTTTATTTTTTCTTTTTTATTTCTATATTTTATTATTTCTAAAGTCATGTCTAGGCCAGATCTTACAGTCATCCCCTAACAACATATGACTTTTTGTGGGATTCATCATCCTGGAAATGATGCTTTTTTAACTTCATAATAAATAACTAAATCATATTTTTCTTTTATTTTTTCAAATTAAAAAGAAAGGCATAAAATATCAATAATTACACACAAATCACAATCAAATAGTTTAGTGAGAACCACAATACATCTCCTCGGTAAAATTATCGCATGTCTATTGGATGAAAACTCCCCCACACTTATTTAAAGAAAAGTCAGGTATCATACAAATATAATGTTAGTAAGTGGTAATCATCATGGAACAGCAACATCATATTAAAAATATTCGTGGAAAATATGATTTTAATAAATAAATGATGAAAGGTGGGTCTTAGGAAAAAGTAGCTCAACAAATATTGTCTCAATAATATTATAATTGTATTTGTTCAGTCATATCATCAATAAGATCTCAATACATGTTTTGATAGGTTTACATGTCCTATGTGTCACTCAAGAAATATGCTCATAAAATAATATACAATTGTAGGTTCAGAATTATATCAAGAATAGGTTTTGTTATAGAAAATTGGAAATAAATAATGGTATAAAATCAATTAATAAGTCAATTAAAATCAACTTCAAAAAAATTTAATTAGAATTAAATTACTAAACTCAGTAATCATTCTGAAAATCTAAACAGGATAAAAACATAAAATTCCAACAATTTCCAACTTAACTTTTTCTTTCAATTAAATTAGTGTAATCTATTTCAGGTTTAAATAATTCTTTTAAATAAAAAAATTCACCTAGATAAATAAAAACAATTAAAAATTCATGGGTATCAAAATTTAAACTCAATGAATACTCCCCTACACATAGAATTATATAGTGTCTCTACTATCAAGTAAAGTACCATGGGAGAGGTAAGACAAAAAAAAGTGTAAAAATAAAAATGTAAATTTTGAAAATGAAATAGCTCTCTATAATGGGTTTTATGCCATGGGGAAACTTGAGAAATATTTTTTCTTGATTTGGGATACCTGAATATTGTGTTAGAAATACAAATCATGCACTAGATAAAACAATAGTCCACAGGGTTTAAACATTTTGTAATTAGTAAAATATGAAGGTCTACAGAGTGAATATAAATGAAATGTATTTAATATAAATGTATGTATGTGTATAAAATAAGGCTAAAAGTGACTCAAGAATAAAAATAGAAATCTATAAAAGGATGACTATGACAAAAGAATAAATACAAATATGATAAAAATATATGAAATATGGGTTGCCTCCCATAAAGCGCTAAAACTGATGTCATCATCCAAATTAATGGACCAAGTATCAATCAATATTGTCCATTATATTAGATATTCTCTGTCTTCTACAGCTGTTGGTGGTAGTATCCTCTATATCTTGAGGATGTTTGATAATATTGATCACTTCAAGAGCATACCAAGCATGAATATAATGTGGTAAGAAAGGTAGATATGCTTGTGTTAGTGGATTCTGAGCAAGAATCTCATGTGATAGTTCTTGAAGCTGATGCTTGAAATTATGCATATACTGAGTCATCTATAGAATAAGGTCATATTGTAGTGGCACAAGTGAGTTGATGACCATCAATAAAATAGAGGAGCTAGACATGGATACTATAATAGGGTAATGAATTGAAAAATAATCCACATAAATAGAGAAAAAAATGTATCAAATATATATAAATTGAATTTATATAGCAATGAAAGGAAATATAGATAGTACAGTAAATGAGAACCCTGACAACATAAAAATGGGTGATGGGAAGGAGGTAGTGCACAGTGAGTATGAGGGGGTTCAGGGGTTGTAAACCCTAGGTGTATAACATATGTGGACCAAGAAATTACATGATGTGTAATTAGAGTACAAAATGAGTAATTTTGAATTTTAACTATTTATGATTGTGGAAAATACATGTTGTGAATAAGATTTACATGGTGTTTAATTGCTTCTTTTTTTCAGTTTGAAATCGGAGCCCACTCTTGTGCTCTTTAAATAACCTAAGATAACATAATCTTACTATAACCTAATCTATCCTATGATGACCAAACCTGGGTTTCCTATGGGTTAGTACTTTTTTAACGTCAATATCATGACGCTTTGGGGATCAGATGAATTTCAAACTGATGATACAGCCTTCATGGAAGGGTTATTGATAGATTTTTAATATTTGACCATTGACATTGAATAGTGGTCCACCTTCCTTCTAAATTTAAATGGTCCCACAATGAAATACTTGTATGATCATAAAGGGTGTTGACCATCTACATTTTAGTTTTCTATGGAACTTTTTTAATCATGATTTGAAAAACAAGACCTTATATCTTGGGACAAAAATGCATCTTGTAATGTGTTGATCAGGATATTTATTTATTTATTTCTTTATATATCATGTAATTATCATAAGAATCATGTCTACTTTTTTCCAATTCATCCAATTTCATCATACTAGCTTCCCCATCATTTTGAAAATCTATATTGATATTTTTAATTACCCAATATGAGTGATTCTCAATTTATACTAGAAAATGGCATGGATTTCCATATATCAATTAGAATGGTATAGTACTAATGAGTGTTTTGTATGTAGTGATTTATGACCATAATGCATCATCTAAATTCAGAATCCAGTCATTTTGACTAGTGTTCATAGTCTTTTTTAGGAATTTTTTGATTTTCCTATTTGGAAATCCAACTTTCCCACTTATTTGTGGGTGGTAGAGAGTTTATGTGTTATACTTGATTCCTTATTTCATTAGAATTCCATTAAACTCTTTATTTTTGAAATGTGTTCCCCAATCGCTAATGAGTAATCTAAGAAATAAAAATCTTGAAAACACATTCTTCTTCAAGATATTCATGACTAACTTTGTTGTTTCATGAGATATAGTTTCAACTTATACCCATTTGGAAACATATTTAATGCCAACAAGGATATATGATTTTCCATGTGAATTGGAAAATGGCCCCATAAAATCTATTCCCCACATGTCAATGATTTTTACTTCCATGATTGGGATTTGGGGAACTTTTTTCCTTTTTTCAATGGTTCCAGTTCGTCGGCACTAATCACAGCATTGACAATAATCCCTTAAATATTGGTTAAGTGTGGTCTAGAAAAGTACTCTTTGCAATTTTTTGGATATTGTGAGTTATAGTCCATGATTCAATCTAGTTGGTGATGTATGAAACGTGTTTAACATACTTGGGATTTTATCTTCTGGGATGTAGCACCACAATAATCCTTCATGATAGCACATAAATATGAGTAGTTCATCCAAGTAATAGTGTGAAGTTTCAACTAAAAATCCTTCCCTTTGCTAGTAGGAGAGGTCATGGTGTAAAAATATTATCGTGAGATATTTTTTCAGATCTGAAAAACACGGTTGTTCTTTTATGCTGAAGATAGTTTCATCAAGAAAGTCGTATTTGATATCTACATCATAATATTCCTTTATAAGTGGTGATGGAAGTCAGCACAAATGATCAGCGATAACATTTTATATTCCTTTGGTTCTCTTTGATAGTGATGTTTAAATCGTGGAGCAATAGGATCAACATTATCATTATTGTCTTAAAATCCTTTTTATTCATCAAATATCATAGGGACGCATGGTGTAGTGACTCGACCTCAGATAGCCTAGAGCTGCTGTCTAGTATCAAATACATTTTCATCATTATAAGGAATAAAATCTCAAATGAACAAGAGTTTAGTAGTCTTGGTAAACCATATACATACATGAGAAAAGAATACACTAATTACAACAAAATTTTCATTCTTTCGAAAAAAAATACCTTCAAGGGTAACTTTATTCTATCTAGTAAATCCATGCATATCTTTTATAGTTCGCTTCTTAGTTTCTTGAGGAAAGAAACATAATAAGGGTGATATTAAATGATCGGTAAGGGAATAATATAGTATATTCAATAATGAATCAATAAGGATAGTCGATATAAAAAGATAAATAACTAAACACATGTGTCATGTAATCAATAAATTGAATGGAAGTGCGTAAGAAATATAGAGAGATAATAATTAGAAACACATGTCATTCAAAGAACTAAATAAGAAAAAATAAATATATCAAGGTAAGAAATTGAAACACATTCCATCTAAATAACTGAAAATGATATTTATCCATAGATATGTCAATGAAAAATCTCATGTATGAATATTATTTAATTAAAATGAAGGTAATGCATAATTATTGGACATTATTTCTTAGGAATATGAGGAATTATACTTCCAAGACCCATCTTATAGATATTTTAAAACTACTGATAGAAAATCATTTAATTTTCCAAACTTATTTTTCTCATGAGAACCTATCAATGCATCAAGGATCTAAATAAATTCTGGTCTCTACCTTTCATTTCTTATCTAAATCATTATTCATATCAAGTAATCAATTTAATTAATATACAATATGCCTTATCAAATATCCTTGTTGAATAAATAATACAGATTTATCCGTATTTCACTAAATAATAAAACAAAATTCAAAGTAGAAATTGTATGTAAATAGTTATATGGTTTAGGATATAGTAATATCCATGATAAATGAAATGTATAATTTAGGGGAAATTCAATGTTCAATGATCACAAGAGATTGATTATTTCATAGGGAATAACATATGAATCAAGGAAGTGAATGTGCATACTATCCTTAGCCAAATAAATCCAAAAACCATCCAGAGGAATATATAGGACAGTATCAATAATACAATATCCTAGTGGAGTAAAAATAAGGGTTATTGTCATTGATGAATAGAAAAATAATAAAATAATATTTTAAAAACATTCTTGAGGAAAATAAAATTTTATTATGAAAAACCTTTTGAATGAAATTTTCTTTTAAAATGACTTTAGATAAAAATTACCTAAATAAGAAACCTTTTAAACATCAAATGGAAGATTAAAAGAAATGATGGTAGGTAAATTCGTAAAAGTTATATGAGCTAAAAATAACATTCCTTTTATAATGTTAAATTTGGGAAAAATTCCAAATTTGGAAAGAAATAAAGAGAATCCTTTGAAAACATTCGTAAAATATAAAAAAAAGGTAAAAATTTCCTAACCAAATAATTTTATAATAATGTTTGAAAACATTTCAGTAAAACATTGTTTTTAGAAGAAAATAGGTTCTCTAACTAAGGAGATAAATTAATTCGGGCTTTCTTAAAAACATTTTTTAAACACTTTGAGTGCGAAGGAGTGGGAAAATAGTTAAAATACTTGCAAAATTTCATGAATAACTACACAATAATAAAATTAAATGTTTTATTGAAAAATTTTCATATAATTTCCTCGAATGGAAATACCATTGAAAGATAATTAACACTATTTTTGAGGAAAATAATCTTTAAACTTTCCAAAGTGTCCCATACCACTTTGAATCATTTTAAATCATAAAACACAAGAAGAAATAATATTAAATGAAAGTTTAATATATCAGTAAGGCAAAAGTATTAATGATATAATATAATAAAATTATTAGTCGATACACCACACAAAATATGTATGTGGTTAACAAGACATTTATATCACTCATGTAAAAAAGTGAGATGAGAATCCCTTACCTTGAGTTTCATTTCAGGTGAACATACTTTAACTTCCTATATAATGAACTTTTATTAATTTTATAATTTCTTCAGAACATTTTTAATTGTTATCAGTAATTTTATTTCACTTATTACTATGTTTTATAAAAAAACATAGAAAATTATGTTCACCTCGGGTGCTTTAACCAAAGGTAGTTTATGTGTCACAAACAACTTTGTTAGGTCAACTGTGGTCAAAGTAGGAATTATATAACATCTCCAGAATAAGAAACATGACATAATTATCATATTATTAAATTAATTATACTTTTAAATTCAATAATTAAATATTTTTATGGAAATTTAATCAACACTGTGATTATGGAGACGCTAGGTTGTACATAGGCATGGGTAGCGTTCTCATTTTTCAATGGTTGTTATGGAAAGAAGTTAATTAGCATTAAATATTTCCAGAATTATAATTATATGATAAATACCATATTATTTAATCATTTATACCTATATATATAATTATTCTATTGAAAAATTAATCACATCGTGTTAAGGATGTGGTAGTCCACACGTCCATGAACATAATTATCAATTTTTAAGTGTGTGAAAGTGTAATTATGAAAATGATATATATATATATAGTATATTTAAAAAAAGGTAATTATGCCATGAATATAATATATACATTTTTTATTTCAAATATGTTTAATTAAAACCATCCTTTATGTGTTTAATGTTTAGTGTGAACTAATCGCATCGCTTTGAGGGGGCAGTAGTCCACACTTTCCCAAACGATGTTATCATATTAATGAAAAATATAAAGAATTAAATTTATGTGTTATAAAAGGATTAAATAATTATAAATAACTAAATAATACAATGTATATCATATTTAAACATAGTTTCTTTCATAATTGAAACCATGAGAGGTGGTAGTGAAAAAACAAACAATCGTCATTTTGTGAGGAACTATTTCACCATACACAGAAACAGTATGTTTATTACCCATTAGATTGAGGTCTGTGTAATTTTAATTTTAACCCTTTATATAAAAACATAATAGTATATTTAGGATATGAATTATTTATCTAATAATATAATAAAAATATTTTATGGGTTGGAGAATGGTAATGATACTAGAGAGCATGAGAGAAAACGTTATATATTAATCGGGTAAATTCTTTGGTTGTACCAAAAGGATTACATAGAAGGCTTCCAATCTAAATAAGGATTCAAGGAAAAGGGGAGGGATGTTCTGAATTTATTTGTGAATATATTATCTGAACCTAATTGGTTTGATAGGTGTGAGGAATGGGGAGAGGTGGTGGCCTTTTATAGGGAAGGAAAAGGACTCACTTGGAATTGTTTTTAAAAAAGATAGTTATACAGATGTTCTTTCCTAAAAAATCCATAAAATACCATAAAAACGCCATAATGTAAGGTGTATGGGATAATTATGGATATAAAATGTGATTTGGACAATTTTCTAGATCATTTGGACCCTTAATTTAAAGGTTTACTCTTTTAATAAGATTAATTTTCCCTTAATTATTGTAATGAATTTTAATTACTTTAACAAATATTTTTGGAAAAAAACAAAGTTGGCATTATTAGAAATTATAAATTATTCTGATTCAAAATATGGAATTCAATTTCCAAATTATAATCACATAAATGGCATAAATTAATTTAAAATTCATCCTGTAAGCAGGATGACATAGCGGGTTTTTAACGTAAAAACGTCTGAATGTTTGCTATGATTTTATAATAAATTTCAAAATAAAACTTATTCCAATGATATAACTTTTATTAATTTATAAAAATATTATATAATTAAACTTTAAAATAAATTATAATTATTATTTTATCCTTATAAAAAAATTATATTAAAACACATTTTTAAACTAAAATTCTTTATTTTTAACTATTCATTAAAAATGATATGTTTCTGAAAAAAACCCCAAAAATTACCCTATCCCTATTATTATGTATTGATTTGAAATATTAATTTTATTTTGACATATTAAATCAATAAAAGTGTCAAAATTCGTATTTAAAATGGGTTCCCCATTAAAAGGCAGTAAAATTGTCTTTATAAAAAATATTGGTTTTTATGTGTAAAGTATGGATTGTTCTTATCTTATGCATATCAAATCTAATACATGAATATCAAAAAAAATTATTGAATATATAAAATATATATTTAATTAAAATCATGAACTAATTTTAGTTAATTGTTCTTATTAAGAAAAAAATCATTTTAAATCATAAAAATAATAATATCTCTTTATATATCCATTTGGTTCTTATTCTCATTCTCACTAATTGGTAACCAATTAATTCATATTATATTACTATAAACCAAAAAAATCATAATTTAGTTAATAATATTCATAAAAACTAACATAATGTATAAGTTATATCATATTATATTAAATAATAATGTTTTAATAATACATTGTTATTTATTGAAACTCGGTTTTGCATTTAACGCAAGTTATCGAGGAAGGTCTCTCTTGCGTGCAATGAAAGATAACTCGATGTTGCATTAATTAAAATCTATATCATGTATTGAATATATTTAAAATATTAAATATATATTATATTATTGGGATATTATATCCTTTTATGATCTTGCTGATGCATGTCATGCATGCTATCGAATGCACAGTTTTACATTAGATTTTCAGGGTGCTACATTCTTCCCACCTTAGTTAAATTGTACCCTCTAAATTTAAAACTAGATATTGGTAATATTTTCTTTATATTTTCTATTTTTAAATCCCACATTGTGATAAGGTTTCATAAAACAACCTATATAAAATAGAGAATGGGAATTACAAAAGTTATATGGAATACCATGTAACTAGGTTTCTAAGTAAGAGAACACTAGTGGAAACTGAAAATACGCACTTAGAGAAAAGTGTAAATATTTATAGGGAGTGAATGATTTAAAAAAAATTAATAATAAATAGAAATTTTAAAGCCACATATCCATAAATCTTTGATGATTTAGAAGAATAACATTTCAATATAAATTATGGTATTATGATAACATTTTATTTATAAGTTATTCTCCTAATTTTGTGTAATAATTTTACTACCTAAGAATATAAAGAAATATTATTACTTTATAGGTTTTAATTTCGTATGAACAATCTTAAATTTTGGTTTTTATTCAACCGAATTCTAATTTATTTCTTTACTCCTAGAAATAAATTATAATTATTTCTTAAATCACTAAAATATATATTTAATGGATCGTAAAGCATGTAAAAATTGACAAGTCTATCTATTTGTCTATAACTATCTCCAAGGTCAATATAGTTAATACATTAATCTACAATTCAAAAAAAAATATTATCGGTTCACCATTAATATTTATTCCTCAAATTTTTTAACTAAAAACAAATAAAAATTAACCAAGACGTTTTGTAGGTTATTGGTTGGCATGAAACCCTTATCGTCCTTCAGTAATAGGTTCAAGACATATTGTCTTGGAGGATTTGATTGGTTGTCACCTGGTATAAAGGTTGTCCTTTTCTAAAACCATATTATTATAATTTCTAAAATATGATGGATATATTTGAAATAAGGTTAATCACTAAATAGCCTTTTGAACTAATGTTTTCAATAAAACCTCAATACATAAATACTTCATCTGTTTATTTTCTACATAGGTCCTTCCTTGTTCTAGGGTTTACCTATAATATCATAAATTAGGATTCTAAATCATGACACATTATCATCAATCTAAAACATATTAGGTTTATTTGGGTAATTCATTATTAAAATCATTCATAGTGGTTTGTAAAGAAAATGTGAATTTTCTTAAGTGTATGCCCTTGTAGTGTCAAACTAGGTGCGTAATAAGTAAAGTACTTGTGTATGAAGTTACCCCGAGTCAGGCTCGAAACAACTTGTTAGAGTTTTTACTCCTAGGTACAAATGTTCCATAATCATGTCCAATAGTAGTATTCAGATAGGGTGGTATTTATAAAAATCCCCAGATAATCTCTACCATAACAAAATTTCTAGGATGTTCTTATATACTTATCCCCAAATTATACCTTAGGTTTATGTTCTATAATCTATTTTTTTTTCTAAATCTAGTTCTCAATGTTGCGACTAAACTTCTTTTGATACCAACTATAATTACCAAACCATAGATAGCTCGGAGCCAGTGTTTGCTATCAATTTCATTGGCATGATTATAAAGAATAAAATATATATATAACAAGAGTTTAGTAGTCTTTGTAAACAATATACATACATTAGAAAATAATTCCATAATTATAATATATTTTTTCCGTTATTTCTAAATAAATAACATCAAGGGTAACTTTATTCCATCTAGTAAATCCCTGTATATCTTTCATAGTATGCTTATTGGTTTTCTTGGGAAATAAACATAATAAGAGTGAGCTCAAATGATCATTAAGGGGATAATATAGTGGAATAAATAATGAATCAATGAGTATATTCAATATGTAAATGTAAATAAATTAACACACATAACATGTAATCAATAAACTGAATGGTTGTGAAAAAAAATATAGAAAAGTAATAATTGGAAACACATTCCATTAAAATAATTTGTTAAGTAAAAATAAATATGGAAAGGTAAGAAATAGAAATACATGGCATCAAAATAATTGAAATTAAATGTATCCATATATATGTAAATGAAAAATATCATGGATGGATAATATTGAATCAAAATAGAGGTAATTATTAATTATTAGACATCATGTCTTAGGCACATGAGGACCTATACAATTAAGATCCCTCCTATTAACAGATTAAAATTATAGATAGAAACCCATTTAATTTATGCAGCTTATTTTTCTCATGAGAACTTTTTCATACATCAAGGATCTATATAAATTCTGGGCTTCGCCTATAATTTTATGTCTAAATAATTATTCATATCGAGTAATCGATTTAGTTAAGAAATATATGCCTTATCAAATGTCCATATTGAATAAAGAATATGGATTTATCAATATTTTCACAAATAATAAAAAAATAAAATTATACACCATATATGAAGAGGTATATGGTTTTGGAAATATTAATATCCATGATAAATGAAAAGGATAATTTAGGGTAAATTCAATGTTCGATGATTATATGATATTGAATATTTCAAGGGGAGTAACAAATGAATCAATGAAGTGAATTTGAATATTATCCCTGGGAAAATAAATCCAAAACCATCCAGAGGAATAAATATGATTGTATCAATAAAACATATCCCAATTTGATTAAAAATAATTGTTTCTATCATTAATTAATATAAATACTATAAAAATATTTTTTTCAAAACATTCTTGAAAAAAATATCTTTTTTTTGTGAATTTTTTTTTTTGAAAAACCATTTCTTTGAAAATAAATTTTGAAAATATTTTCTTTAAAAATAAACCATCTAAACATGAAAATTAATCTTCAAGGAAATGTAGGTAGGTAAATTCGTACAAGTTTTATGAGGTACAAAACATTAATTTTACATGGTTAAAGGTTAGAAAAAAAATTTGGAAATACATGAGAAGATTCCTTTGAAAACATTAGAAAAATAAAAAAAGGGTAAAAATTTATTTACCAAAATCATTTTAAAATCATTTTTTAAAACATTTTACTAAAACATGGTTTTTATGAGAAAATAGGTTCTCTGACTAAAGAGAGAAATGAAGTAGTGTTTTCTTAAAAACATTTTCAAAACACTTTGAGTACCAAAGAGTGGGAAAATGGTAATAATACTTGAAAAGTTCAAAAATAAATATATGATAATAAAATAAAAGGTTTTATTGAGCATTTTTTATATAATTTCCTCAGATGGAAATACCATTGAAAGATCATTAAAGTTATTATTGAGGAAAATAATCTTTAAACATTCCAAAGTGTCCCGTACCACTTTGAAATATTGTAAATCATAAACCTCATAAAGGAATAAAAATAAATGAAAGTTTATATCATTAATACAAGAGGATTAATGATATAATATAACAAAATGGGAAGTATATACAATACACAAAATATATATTTGGTCAACATTACATTTATCTCACCAATGTAAAAAGTAAGATGAGAATCTCTTACCTTGAATTTCCTTTTAGATGAATGTCCTTTAACATAATTTATAATAAACTTATGTTAATTTTATAAATTCTTGAGAACATTTTTCATGTTTATCATTAATTTTATTTCACATTTTATTGTGTTTTATAAAACTAATTAAACAATTATGTTTATGTTGGGTGTTTTAAAAAAAATTATTTTATGTGTTGAAAACGACTTTTGTAACTATGGTCAGAGGGATCATTATATAACATCTCCAAAATAATAATCATGAATTAAATATTATATTTATACATTAATTATACTCTTAAAATAAATAATTAAATATCGTTAGGAAAAATGAATCAATTTTTTGATCATGGAGACGGTAAGTTGTACATACGCATGAGTAACGTTCTCATTTTTCAATGATTTTTATGGAAACATGGTAAGTAGCCTAATATCCTTTCAGAATGATCATTATATCATAATTACCATATTATTTAATCATGAATACCTATATATATAATTGTTTTGATGAAAATGTAATCACATCATGTTGACGAGGTGGTAGTCCACACGTCCATGAACGACGTTATCACTTTTTAAGTGTGCGAAAGGGTAATAATAAAAATGATATATATATAATATATTTCTTGAAAGGTAATTATTTCATCAATATCATATATAGGTTTTTTATGTCACATATTTTTAATTAAATAATCCTTTATACATTCCATGTTTAGTGTCAACAAATCACATCGCTTTGAGGGGGCGGTAGTCCACACTTCCTCAAACGATGTTATCGTATTAATGAAAAATGGAAAGTATTAAATGTATGTGTTATAAAAGTATTAAATAAGTATAAATACATAATAAATATCATATATATTATATATACACATATTTCTATCATAATTTTCACCATGAGAGATGGTAAATAAAAAATTAACAATCATCGTTTCGCGAGGCACTAGTTCACCGTACACAGAAACAGTATGCTCGTTACCCATTAGATGGAGGTGTTTCTAAGTGTAGTTTGAAAACTTTACATAAAAATTCGTAATATATTTATGGTATTATTATTGTTATATAATAATGGAATAAATATATTTTAGTGGGTGGATAAAGGAAATGATACTAGAGAGCTTGAGAGAAGATGTTACCTCTTAATCAGGTATCTTTTTGGGTTTGTACCAAAAGGATTCCTTGGAAGGATTCATATCAAAAGGATGGATTAAAGGTATAGTAGAGGTATTTTGGTGAGATATTTGATCATATTTTTTCCAAACATAAGTGTTTTTAGAGGTGTGAGGAATGGGGACAGGTGGTGGCCATTTATAGCAAATGAAAAGGACTCAATTGGAATTTTTTGAAACAAGTTAGGTGTACACATGTTCTTAAAAAAATATCCATAACAAACCAAAAAGAATAATGGAAGGTTCATGGAAGAATTATTGATATACAATGGGTTTTGTACAAGTTTCTAGGTCATTAATTTCTTTAATTTATAGGTTTAGTCTTTTATTAAGCTTTACTTTGCCTTAATTATTGTAATTATTTTTAATTACTTTCACTAATATTTTAATATTTTTGGTAAATAATAAATTTGTCTTGTTAGAAATTATAAATTATTCTTATTCCACATATTAAATTCATTTTTCTAAATTCCAATCATAGAAGTGGAAGAAATTAATTTAAAATTCATCCTGTAAGCAGGACGACGTTGTGGGTTTTTAAATTAAAAACGTCTGAAAGTTTTCAATATTTTTATAATCAATTTCAAAGTGAAAATGATTCCAATGATATAATTTTTATTAACTGATAAAAATATTATCTAATTAAACTTTAAAACAAATTATAATTATAATTTATCTCTATACATAAATTAGATGAAAAGTAGTTTTAAACTAAAATTCTGTATTTTTAACTATTCATTAAAATGATATGTTTCAAAAAAAACATCAAAAATTCACCCTATACTAATTTTTATGTCTAGATTTAAAATATTAAGTTTATTTTGAAATATTAAATAAATAAAAGTATCAAAATTCATATTTAAAATGGTTTTTCTATTAAAAGGTGGTAAAATGGCCTTTATAAAAAAATATTGGTTAGTATGTATAAAGTAGGGTTTCTTCTTATATTACGCATATAAAAACTAATAGATGAATATAAAAAATATTTTATTTAATATATAAAATATATATTTCATTATAATCATTAAATAATTTTAATTAATTATGTTTTTAAGACAAAACCCTTTTTAGAAACATAAAAATAATAATATCTATTTTTATATCCAATTGGTTCTTAATTTAATTTCTCATTAATTTCTAAACTATTAATTCATTTTATATTTATATAAAAAATAAATTTTCATAAGTTAGTTAATAATATTTATAACCACTAACATAATGGCTAGTTTATATCATATTTTATTAAATAAAAATTTTTTAATAATACATTGTTAATTGTTGAAACTCAGTCTTCTGTGTAACGCAAGATATCGGGGAAAGTTGATCTGGCATTCAATTTAATCTAAATAAATGTTGAATTAATTAAATTATATATCATGTATTTAATATATTTTAAATAGTAAATATATAGTATAGTTTTTTGATATTATATTCCCTTACAGTTTTGGTGATGTATGTTATGCACACTGTCGAATACAAAGTTGTACATTAGAAATTTGAGGTGTTATAATGGTCAGTGTACATAATGACCTTGGACAAAACCATATTGGAGAGAAATTTATAAAAAACAATATCAACTACTAAGAAGTCATTCTTTCTAGTTTTATATTTCACCTTCTCTTTATTTAATGTGTGAATAGCATGGTAGATGGGGAAAATATGCGACTGAATCGCTGTCCTAAAATGTCACTAATAATAAATCCGTTGGCGTCACACATCAATTCAAATTAATTTCCCCAATATAGTGAAATGATTATAAGATTAGATAACAGTATTTTCTTCAAACTATTTAATTCCTTCCAACCTTCATCAGTGAATTTAAATGGGGTTTTCATTGATAAATGGCATGTCAGGGGATGGAAACTTCCCAAAATCTTTTATGAATCATCAATAGAAGCTGAGATAGCCAAGAAAACTCTTTATACCTTTAACTATTGAGGTATCAAGTAAATATTTTATCACTATTATTTTAGTGAGATCCAACACCATGTCATCCTTGTAAAACATTTCCAAGGACTATACCTCATTGAACCATAAAGTGTAATTTTTCCCAGTTTAGAAACAGGCATTACTCCTCATAGTGTTGTAGGAATAACTCAAGATTGGCTAGGAAGACCTTAAAAGCTATTCCATAAACTAAAAAATCATCCAAGGTAATTTATATTAATTACTCATCCATATTTTAAAATATGTGTTTCATGCACCTTTTAAAAGTCATTGGTGCATTACACATACCAAAAAACATGAAACTGTAGGTGAAGGTTCCAAATAAACATCTGGATGTTGTTTTAGAGTAATCTAGTAAGTCTACTGGAATATGATTATATCCAAAATATCTGTCCTGAAAATAGAGTAATTAATTTCCTTTTAGTCTTTCCAACATTTTATCCATGAAGGGAAAGGGAAAATTATATTTCCATGTTTCCATATTTAGGTTTTTTTATTCTAAACATAATCACCATCTAGTGATGGTGTGAGTTGAAATCAATTCATCTTCATCATTTTTTTAAACTATGAGACCACCTTTATTTGGTATGACCTACAGCATTTTAATCCATTCACTATCAAATATTGAAAAAATTATTCTATAAAAAATATGTATCATTACTTCTTTCTTAACTACTACCTTGATTGGTGGGGTGAGTCGCCTATGTGGTTGGTGTTTGTGTTTTTCACCTTATTCAAATAAAATTATTATGAGTGAATAATACAGGAAAAATGCCTTTGATATCATCCACTCCACTTGAAATTGAATGTTTATTTCTTTTCAATACTTCAATCAATTTTTCATCTTATGAATGTGAAATTTCTAAGTTAATTATAACTAGTAGTGTAGTAACAGTTTCCAAAAATGAATACTTGAGTGTACTGGGGAAGGTTTTCAGTTCCAGTTTCAATAGATGAATGACTGAGGGTATGAAAGGATATATGATATAAATTTTAAGAGGTTCTATATATTTCAATTCCTCAAATTCATATTCCTCATCCTCATAAGAGGCAATTCAACACTCTCTTCTTCAATGTTTAAAAATTCATCTCTATCATATGTGAGAACAACATCTTGTAATGAAAAAGATTTATCTATTTGTTTCGCTACTTTTTCTAGGTCGAACACAAATTTTTTATTACTTACTTGGAATTTAATTCATCCTTGATTAAAATTAGTTTGTTCATTCCTAGTATCTTGGAATGGTTTTCCTAATATTTTTAGAACATCTCTTTTTCCTTCTAGGTCTAAAATGACAAGTATACTAGAAAAATGTACTTTTTAACATTGAATAAGACATCCTTAAGAAGTCATCGAGGATACTTAACTGATTTATTAGCCAATTGGAGTTCCAATCTAGTCATTTTGAGTTCCTTGAGTCCCAGTTTTTGAAATACACTCAAAGGAATGAGGTTTATGTTGGCTCCTAAATCACACCTGGTTATTTCGAAGTTACATTTTCCTATTATGCATGGGATTGAGATTCTTCTAGGATCTCTAATTTTTTGTTGAATTTTTTTTTTAAACAACACACAACTTTTTATTTAGGGATATTAAACCTAGTTCATATATTTTTCATTTGTTATAAATTGTCTCCTTATAAAATTCCATACAGGTAGGCATTTGAGTTATTGCCTTAGAAAATGGAATGTTGATGTGAAATTTACTTCCCATATCCAAAATAAATTCTTATATTTCCCTTCAATACTTAATTAAATCACTCTTTATAGAAAATGGATAGGTGTTTTATAAGGTGGTGGTGCAATGTAGACATTTTTTGGGTATATTATTGAATTATATCTTTTAAAAATGGTTGTGATTCTTGAGGTTTATCTCGGGAAGTTTCAGATTCTTTTTCTTAATTTTATTATTATAGGACCATTGTATGGTTTTCGGTTTCCTAAACTGTTTTTTCTTATCATATGTATGGTTTCTGAAATACTATAACTTTTCCACTTTTCAAAATCATTATCTTCACCTCTTCCCTTGAGTATTTCTCTATATCACTAGATAGAGTACATGGTAATCTTTCTAAAAAGGTCTTTGAGATATGACCAATTTGATGCTATAGATAATGAAGATATTCCATTTGATTCTATATTTCAGTTTCTTGGGTTGTAATCCACTGATATTATTTTTGTACAATGGTTGAAAGTATATTTTCCAGATATTTTTAAAGGGGTACAGCCGGTTGTGGAGGTCTTGGTGGAGTTTGTTGGATTTTTTTGTGATCTATGAGGTAGGTATTGTTGGTTTATATGTTGTGGTGGTCTAGTAATAGGATTCATTGGAATATATAATGGTGTTCCTTGGTTCCTTAATGGTGCATGACAACTTCTGTGCATGACAACTTCTTTGCTGATAATATCCTTGATTTCCTTGTTGTTGTTGTTGCACTGGCCTCTCCTAATATTATTATTGCGGTTGCTAAAATTATTAATTTTTTAAATTATAATTAATGTAAGAAAAAATATTTTTTTATTCATCATCACCTTATGTGTAGTATTAATATATATGTGGTCAACCACACATTTTTTAATATTTAATTTCTATTATAGGATCAGGAAGGGGGGTGGTGCGGTCGGTAGCTAAAATGATTCCTGATTCTTGGTTAAGGACTCAGCATATGAAGCTAGTCGAGTATTTTAATTAACTTGTTAGATTCTATGTTGGGGAAGTAACAGATATATTTTCCTCATATTTTCATTGTGAGATACTTCAATTATAATTCCTTATCCTACCATAGGTGTTTTAAGCATTGTCCCTAAATCAATTCTAACATCAATGATTGTGTGAGCAGTTGGTTGGTTACCTTGATAAAATGTTTGGATTTATATCCACATATTAAGTTTATGATTTGTGCATTTAAGAGTGAGTTATTTATAAATATCCAATGCTTCCCATGCTTATACTCCATCAGTTTGAGTGAAATTTTGGATGTCATTCCGTAATTTCCATGTTTGGATTGGTAGGAAGTATATGTTTAGAAATTTATTGGCTAAATCATCCCAAATCATGATAGACTTGGGAGATTAAGTTTTGATCCAATACATAGCTCAGTATTGTAGGGGAAAAGGAAAAACTCGTAGTATTATGGCATCAGAAGATAATATGTGGTTACAAAAGGTATCATGGATTTCCTGGAAGTTTGAGATATGTTCATGGGGATCTTCACTTTTAATTCCACTAAACTAGACCACATTTTGGATTATATTAATGAGTTTAGGTTTGATCTAAAATGTTTCACCTGAATATGAGGGTTTAAAATGTTGTTTTTCATACCATGGATTGATGGAAATCCATAATTCATAGTGGTGTGTTCTTGATGCATGATATGCTCTCAATATATTATAGGTTTCATGATTTTTTGGTTTGGACCTGCAGGATTGTTATGGTATGTCATTTCTGAATGGAGGTGTTCAGAGATGTACCATTCAATTTTTGGTTTGAAAGTAAGATGATAATGTGCATCAAGGATCTTGTAATGAGTCAAAGGGACATGATGCATGCACTAAGTTGCATGAATAAAGATGTATGGTGTCTGAAACAAAATTGAAATAGAAAAGAAAATAGAAAGTGGAAAAAGGAGAAATCAAATTAGGTTCTATCTATATATTTCTATGTGAATCATGGATTTTTGATTCCCTGGAAATGGAGCCAAAGTTTTACATGCCCACATGCATCGTTTAATTCACATGGGTAGTGGTATAATTGGATTTATTATTTCCCAAAATACACTTTCTACTAAGGTGTAGTATAGTAGTAGTGTAGGGTCAATCCCATGGGGAAAGTGATCAGGAAGAAAAAAAACTAACGCTCCAAACCCTACGTGTTAGAGTCTTCACAGGATGATTGAGTTTGGAAAAACTAATGCTAAGGTAATTGGGGTTTGAGATCAGAGAGATAGAAGGGATCATGATCAATTTTGAGGTTCTGGTAAGGATAATCTCAAGCCTAACTTGGTATGGTCCTAAGGTTTGGGCTTTGAAGCAAGAAATAGACACTAGTTGACTATGTTCATACCAACTAGATCTATCTAAGAGGAAACTATTCCTTTATTTGTAGATAGATACAACCTAGATGAATTAATCATATCTTCTAAGTAAAAAAAATTATTATAAGATATTGATCATAACCTATTATACACCAATAAGGTTAGGGTAAATCATTCCAACTTCTTGGGTCCAGGGTTGCTTAAAAAAATAGATCAACAGTTTTTTTAACCTAATTACTATCCCCTAGGTTTACCAAGTTTATAATCAAATATTTATTAAATTATGACACCCCAAATCTCAAT
Organism: Viscum album; assembly: GCA_963277665.1. NCBI lineage: Eukaryota > Viridiplantae > Streptophyta > Magnoliopsida > Santalales > Viscaceae > Viscum > Viscum album. The sequence goes on from OY728138.1 coordinate 562,759,607, forward strand.
TCCTACCCTAGGTGGTTTAGTCACTCTTGGTAGAACTGATTAGTAATTGGATAAGAATGGAAAATATAATTAACATAATAATAGAACTTGATATTAAGTGATTAAATTTCATGAATTTGTGATTTAAAAAATTTAAAACTCAAATCAATCACAAATTCAACCAAATACTTACCGGAAATAAGAACATGGAATAATACAATATGGTTTTCATTATCGATTGGAAATTGAAATAGAGGACACTTGTAGATCATATTGGTGAGGGAAAATAATAATGAACACTTTATAAATCTAATCCAAAATTCTTGAAAATCTATAAAATAATAAAAGGAATTGATACAAATTGAGTTTAGGGAGAAGGGTGAAGAATAATAATAAGAGAATACTTTACAGAAAAATTGAGAAACGTCGAACATTCTATCTGTTGTGCACCTACAGGAGTACATGATTGGGATATTAAACTATGTGTAATGTGTATTCACATTGTGTAATTCTGATCCAAGGTTTTATCTACAAATTTTGAATCTGTTTGAATATCACAAAAATCTCATCCTGTATATTCGATATTATTAAATTGAATCCTTTCACGATGTGTATCTTCATTCAGTCTGGAACATGAAAGAATGAATTGATTTTGAATGTTACATGATGTGTATTGGTGAATCACATCATGTAATCATTTTATGTCTTAAAATTATTTCACATCTTTTCATATACATTTAAATATGAATACATGTAGTGTAATTAAGTTTCATGATATGTAGTGAATATTTTTGGTCCTTTCCTCCATCTTTTCCTCCAAAACCTTGGAAACCTATTAATTGAAATAATCAAGATGTACCAGGTGAATTATTGATTAAAACATGGATAATCCTTATTAAAATTATATAATAATATATATATGATTTCATCTTATCAACCCTTTTTATAAAAAGGAAATAGAATAGTGGAATAGACTAGCTTCTATAACTGAGATCTAGAGTTTCTTTGGTCTAGTTGGGTATTAAAAATATTTTTTAGAAAATTCTCATAATTTTCAAATCCACTAACTGAGCGAACTAATAAGGGTGTAAATTTAATCTAGAATAGTGAATGTGATGATTTCTTCAAAGTTTTTGAATAGAGGCTTATCACTTCACCAATACTTACACTACCAATAAGTGGGAAACTCATTAGGGTATAAAAAATGCATCAAAAAGGATTTAGGGTGTGTGCTAATGAAAAATGATGAAGTGATAGAATATGCCTCATGGAAAATAAAATTTCATAAGAAAAAACATCCCATGCACGATCTGGAGTTTGAGGTTGTGATCTTCACCTTGAAAATCTAGATGAATTATCTCTATGGGGAAAATTATGAGATATATAATGATCACAAGAGCCTCAAATATAAATTCACATAGGAGAAAAATAATATGCACTAGAAAATATTTGTTAAAACTATTCATGTATTATGACTAATCAAACCACTATCATCCTAGTAAAGAAAATAAAGTAGAATATTCTTTAAGTAAAAAAGGATCCTAAAATATTATCAATGATAAGAATTGAGAAGGATCGAATCTTCTGAGACTAGAAAAGTATGGACATGGGAATAATAAAGAAAATAATATCATCATTCCTTTATCAAATGGTTTATCAATTATACCTTTTATAGAAGATAAAGGATTCTCAAAGAGATGATGTAGAAATTCACAAGATGGTATAAGATATTAGAAATGGAAAATACTTGGAGTTCAAAATTTATGAGGAAGGATTCATAATATTTGGGTCACATCTATGTGTACCCTAAAATCCAGAGATAAAAAGGGAAATTAAAAATGATGTGAAAAGCTTTTATAACAGCCATGATTTTTATTACACACTTACACATGATTTGTTACAGAAAATCGTCACTTGATACAACATATAATATCAAGAGGTATTGTGTCTTTAGGGCTTAGGAACATTACATAATGACTTAAAACATGAAACACAACATCTTTATTGAAAACTTTCTTTACATTACCACTACATTCCCTCTTACTTAGCATTTCATGGGATAACCTAAGGATATACATAAGAAAAGGGTGAGCTATAAATCCCAGTAAGGGATTAAACAAGGAATGACATGAATAATACAATACATGTTAGTAAATAGTCATATCAATAGATCATAATAGAAATATGAACATAAAGGCATGATATAGCATGATTATCATAACATGGAAATGTGGAAACAACGCTTAACATGGTATTAGCATAAGCCAAGGATCACTGCACATGAATCTTGAGTAAAACCTCATTGTACATGAATTATCATGAGTAAAACCTCATTTCATGTGACGTATCAAGATACTAATCTTCACCCAATGCATTTGAGTGCTATCAGGGTGAACCCTTCTCAATTATTTCATTCCATGCGTAAGTAGGTCAAATAGATCATACAACATGGATTCATTAAACATCATCATTTATTCCAAGATAAATTAATGTAGAATTGATACATGAAACACTATAATAAATACATAAATGTTCATAAAGTTGAATTCCCTTGATATAGAAATGGACATGGTATTCACTACACAATGACTTTGGTTTGGAAAATCACAGTGCAATTTCAGCAGCATAACAGTGTGACATAAGAATTCATACAAATGGTTGATGAGAGACAAGGGGTATATCATCATATTTAAAGGAAATGGAAATTAAGGGGGTAATATAGATACATTTCCTAACATATAAAATGGAATTTAAATGCTTAATATAAAAGAATTTCTTCAATGTAAATAAGGAGAGAGAAATCCCTTATAGAATTTTAGCATGGTAACAGGTGTACATTGAAGACATTAATGAAAGATAAAGGGGTATATAATAATTCAAAAATAAATAGGTAAGTATGGGGGAGGTTTAAAATCATACCCCAACATTTTTAATTGAAAATAAAAGTGTATATCAACATAAAGAAACTTGAACAAAAATGAGAAAGGAAAAAATCCCTTACTTGGAAGTGTGGTCCCAAAGGCTTGGGAGGGGATTGAGATAGGCTTCTTTAGAGCCTAGGGTGACTTGGGAGGATTATAGAGAGATTGGGGTTGAGTTGTTTCAATATCCAAAGTATTTGAGTGAAGAGGAAGTGGGAGCTTGGGTGGGTTTATATAGGAAAAGTAATGGAATTATTTATTATTTAGGTTTGGGACACTGCACATTAAAAAAATCAAAACCAAAAACCAACCCATGATTTTTGCCCATGGATTTTTCCAAAGGGGAGTGTAATGCATTATTTTATAAGTCAAATGGCCAAAATTCTTAAAATATAAGGCTTTATTATGTGGAGGTGAGTCACACTCTCAAGGAAATAATTTTAAAAAGTTAAAAGGTTTTATAAGTATTGGAGGGTCCACTAAAGCTTTGTAAAATAAATCAAACAAACCTAAAATCACATTATTTTAATTTTAAAACATATATTTTCCAAACATATTGTTTATTGTATTTTATTACATCACTATTGGGTCATTATGATGTCATAAAACACATTATATATTTAAACGGTATTTAAGTTTTACCCATAAACATGATTGTCTTATAAAATTATGAAAAATTCACAATTGTACAATATAGAAATTCTGATTCAAAAAATAATATTCATTTTATCTAAATAATTTTCTAAATATTTGAATTTTTACTTTTAAAATAAATACTGACATTTATCAAAAATTCATGGGTTTTGACAAAAATATCTTTCAAACCATAATAAAAATCACAATTTTCTTCACTATAATTATATAGTAATTTATATTTAATAAAAATTAATTTAGTTAGAATATTTTATTAAAATATTATTTAATTCAGAAATACATTAATTCATCAAAATAGACTAAAAATTCTATTTTTTTTTAAAACCAGTTACAAAGTACAATAATAAAATGAATGTATATTATATATACAAAAATAATGTACATAATCATAGTACTATGGTCTCATTACATAACTCCTTATAACACCCGCATAATATTGAAGGGTAATGTGTGTGATGGTGACATACTCTTGGGGTGGCTTAGATAACATCACTCAGGTGGTAATCTCTACTAACTTCCACTTCTCCTGTAAGCAGTTCTGATCAAGCTTAACGTGTTGAAGCTCAGATTGGGCTTGGTCAAGAGCGAATCCCAGTGAAGCCACCTACTTTTTGAGATTCAACAAATGGATTTCATATGGAGAAATTCTAGTGGATGATTTCATTGCTTCCTTTATCTTAGTAAATTGGATTTGTTAAATCCCTTTATTTATATTTATCATGTTATCATTGTTTAACGGATATATTAGTAATAGTCACAATTTTTAACGGTATTTTAAAATCCAAAAATATAAAACTAAGGAATTTTATATGTTATATAACCATCTTACATAATAAGACATTTAATTAGATCAAGATTAATTTTCATTAACAAAGTTTTGGGTCATTAAAATCTTCCCCCCTTATGAAATTTCTCCCAAAAATTTTCCTTTTCCCACACTAAAATAGATATGGTTAACTCTGCATCATCACTTCCCATAATTCCCACGTTGCCTCTTCAAACTTGTGGTTTCTCCATAACACAATGACGAGGTGCATTGTATTATTTTGTAGAGATTTTTCTCTATGATCTAAGATATTCACCAGCTTATCCTCATATAAGATGTAATTCTCCAATGGTACCACCTCTAGATTGAGTACATGACATGGGTCAGGTATGTACTTCCTCTAGAGTGATATATGGAATACATCATGTGCTTGAGATAGGTTTGGTGGGAGTGATAGTCGATATGACACTACTCCAATGTGATCAAGGATCTCAAAAGGGCTGATATACCTTGGACTAATATTTCCCTTCTCACCAAATCTCATTACTATCTTCCATGGTGATATACAGAGGAATACCATGTATCTGACATAAAACTCTAGGTCTCGTTGAAGATTATCGTCATATCTCTTTTGTCATGTCTAAGCAGATTTAATGTGCTTCTGGATATTCATAACCTTATCCACCATTTAATTGACCATTTCTAGACCGAAGAGTTTTTTCTCCCCAACTTCATCCAAACATGCCTGCGTTCTGCACCTCTTCACATACATGGCTTCATAATGATCCATTTGGATGCTTGAGTGGAAACTGTTGTTGTAAGAGAAATCAAGTAGATGGATGTGTTGATCCCATCATCCTTGGAAGTTTATTGGGAATTCTCTCAACATGTCCTCAAGTGTTTGGATAGTCCGCTTAGATTGGACATTATTTTGAAGATGATAAGTCATAATAAAGTTTAGCTCAGTATTCAAAGCATGTTGAAGACTCTTCCAAAACATAGAGGTGAATATTGGATCTCGATCAGATACAATAGATAGTGGTACTCCATGCAGCCTTACCACTCTTATGATATATATTAGTGCTAGTTGATCTAATGAAAAATCTTCTTGAATTGAAATGAAGTTTGCAGTCTTTGTAAGATGAACCACAATAACCCAGATTACATTGTTTTCTATGGATGTCTTAGGAAGTCTAGTGACAATGTCCATGGTGATGTTCTCTCATTTCCATGATGGTTTGGGTAATGGTTACATCATCCCCTTAGTCTTCTGTCTCTCAGTATTCACTTTCTAACATACCAGGCACTTTGATGTATACTTAGCGATCTCCTTATTCATGTTATCCCAGTAATAATGCTCTCAAATATCTCGATATATCTTTGTGATTCTTGGGTTAATGGAGAAATTATAACTATGTGCATCATCCAAAAGTTCATTCTTTAACTCTATATTTTATAGAACACATAGTCTTGACCCAAATCTCACAATTCCTTATTCATTAACATTTAACAGTGACGATCTCACTTTTCTGATAGTTTCCACTTTATTCTGAATTCCCACATCATCCTTTTGAGCCTCCTTTATCCTCTCCAAAAGAGTGGTTGAGCAATAATTTTTTAAAGGATTGATGATGTTTTCTTCTTTATTATTTCTTTGTACATCTTCATCAAATCTAAGAAGATTGGATCCTTTTCAATTCTCATAAATGATAGAATCACTGGATCCTTTCTTCTTAGAGTATCCTCTACCTTTTTCACTTTCCCAAGGTGGTAACGGATTGAACAGTCATTGTATTTGATCAGCTCTAACCATCTTCATTGGTTCATGTTCAACACTTTTTGTGTTAAATTGTTTTGAGGATTTTGTGGTAAATATATATTTCACACTTCTCCCCAAATAGGTAATGCTTCCAAACTTTTAAAGGTAAGATCCCTAGAACCAACTCTATATCATTTGTTGGATATTTTTTCCCATGAACTTTCAATTTCCTTGAATCATAGGCAATGAATTTTTCATTTTTCATCAAAAACAACCCAGACCCTTCTTCTAAGCATCACTAAATAACACAAAAAGTTCTCCACTTGTGGGTAGTGTGGGAACATACATAGTGATAAGCCTCATTTTCAACTCCTTGAAGGTATCTTAGCATTTATCACTCCATAAAAACTTGAATCCATTCCGTGTTATCTTGGTAAGAGAGTTGGACAATCTTGAGAAATTTCTCACAAATCGGAGATAATATCCTGCTAACCCTAGAATTCTATGGATATTTGTCACCGATATTGGCCTCGGCCATCCCTTAATTTCAACTATCTTGTAGGAAACCACATATATCACATTTCTTGTGATGATATAACCCAATAATGATACCTCCTTTGACTAGAACTTACACTTTTTGTTCTTTTCATAGAGCTTCTCCTTTCGCAAGGTCTCAAGTACAGTTTTTATATGATCCTTCTTCGTTTTGGATTATATTAGAATATCATCTATAAATACTACCACAAATTTGTCGATCAAATATCTAAAAAACTATTAATCAATTCCATGAATTTTTTTGGAGAATTAGTGGGTACGAAAGGCATTACTATGAATGAATAGTGCATGCATCTTGTATGAAAAGAATTCATGGGGATATCCTCCTTCTTCACCCTTAATTGGTAATATCCCAAGTGAAAATCCACCTTGGAAAAGTATTGTAATCCACATAGCTGATCGAAAAAGTCCTCAATTAGGGGAAGAGGTTACTTGTTCTTTATCGTGATTTTTTTTATCTCACAATAATCAATGCAAAGGTTTATTTAACCATCCTTCTTCTTGATGAAAAAGAATGGTGTACCCCATGGTGAAGCACTTGGGCATATAAACCTTTTATCTAGATTCTCCTGTTGTTTCTTCAGCTCCACAAGATCCACAACAACCATTCTATATTGATTCTTGGATATTGGAAACACCTTAAGTATAAAGTAAATTGAGAATTCAACATCTCTTCTAAGAGGAAGACCAGGCAATTCCTTGGGAAACACTTTAGCTAGTTCCCTCACAATAAGCATGACTTGAAGGATGGTTACTTCCTTAGACTCAATCATCTGAGCCAGATATGCATTCTCATAGGGTAGTAATATCCATGCTTGAGATGATGGTGATAAACCATATTCATCTTCATCCTTGCACTTTTATAGAATCGGGGGTTTATTTTCTATATGGAGATTGATTTCCCTCTCACAGTAATTTATGTTGGATCTATATAAGTAAAGTTAATCGATGCCAATAATTGCATCAAATTCCACCAGAGGGAGTATGACGAGGTTCTCCAGGAATTTAATAAAACAAATTGTGAAATGGGAGGAGTTATATTCATGGGTTTCAATTATTTCCCCATTTCTTGTACTCACCTAAATCATTACTTCCATGATTTTTGGTGGTGTTGAGATTATTCTAATAAAATTTTTGGAAATAAAAGAATATGTAGAACCAGAATCAAAAAGTATGTTCACTATTATTGAATGAAATACTATCGTACTTATCACCACTTCATTGTCATGGTTCACTTTGGTGGTAATTATGGAAAAATCCCTCCCTTGTTTCCTTAGAGGTTGTTGGTTGCCTTCGAAAACCCTTGGCATAGGTCATGAGTTTTCAAGGTGCCATGGTTCTTTATAGTTGAAGCAATGAACAATGCATTGAGATTTAAATAGATCATTCCTCTCTTATGTCGTAGTTGTGGGTTTTTATTGTCAGCATATAACGTCTAGGTTCCCTTCTCTTCAACACCTAAATAATTTCCTCGTCCCCTTCAGGAAATTTTAGGGGTTCTTTTTTCCACACCTTTAGCACGGGGGTGTTGGATTTTCTTATCACCTAGGTTTTATCCCACCAAATAAGCGCTCAACCATACATTCAGGGGTAACGACAAAGACGGAGTCATATTGTGCAAACCTTGTGAAGTTTTCCTCGTATGCTCTGATGGATTCATCATCTTTTTCTTGAGGGCAAGGAAGTCCCTTTCCATATTAAGTCAGAGGGTGTGAGTAAAATATTTCTCGAAAAAAAATTCTAGAAATCATTCCATTCTAATGCCTCGATATCCTTCTTAGGCTTCTTATTTTTCATTAATATCCATCATTGATTGACTTCATCCTCTATAGGATAATCAGTTAAAAGAACCTTCTCTTTTTCAGAACATTGAAGGATGGAGAAGATCTTTTCAATGGAGTTGATCCATTGTTTGGTAATCGTGGGATCGTCTGATCCATTAAAAGTAGGAGCCCTTTGTCTCATGAAGATACCAATTATGACTTGCTATTTCTTAGGGGAGGTTGAATGTTCCTCTTGACCCATGTTTCTATTAAAAACTAGATTTGACTGAGATAGTATCGTGACAAAGTTCGTGATTCCCTCTCCCATTGGATCAGGCATCTCATTAGAACAGTCATCACATTTATCTTTGCATCGGTTGTTAGGAAGATTCCTCCTATTACCGATCATTGTCTAGAATAAAAGTAAAGTTAGGGGTAACACATAAAGGGTAATAAAAAGGCACAAATGGATAACTTATAAATTAATTTTATTTCCTTAACTTGTGAATTTATAGGCTTTAATCTATGTTATCCATGATTTACTTCCTAACCAATATTCTTAGGGGTATTTTTTTTATTCTCTTAACAATGGTTCATATTAATAATGTGAATTTACCAAAGAATATCTCTCGGGAGTGTCATGACCAAGAGTGAAACAAGGCCCATTGTCATGTATCAGGATACCCTAGGTCAAGACCGAAAATCCTTGTCAGAGTTTTCACTCATAGGTACATCTATGCCAGAGCCGCCTCTACCTTCTCATATTCAGACAGAGATTTATTTTATTAATAAACCACTTACTCAATAATCACCAAAATTTATGGATATTTATATTGTACTTATTCTTATCTCTAAGTCTTCACTAGGGTTTTCTAATCCTATTATCAAAAATAACTAAATCTATCCTCTGATACCAACTATAATAGCCCTGTTTTTTATTACACACTTAAAAATGATTTATTATATAAAATCTTCACTTGATACAATATAAACGATCTAGAGTTATAGTGTCTTTGGGACTTAGGAACATTACATAACGACTTAAAACATGAAACACAACATCTTTATTGAAAACTTCTTTTACATGACCACTACATTACCTCATACTTAGCATTGCATGGGATAACCTGAGGACATGCATAAGAAAAGGGTGAGATATAAAGCCCAGTAAGGGGGTAAACAAGGAATAACATAAATAATACAATACATATTAGGAAGTAGGAATATCAATGGATCATAAGAGAAACATGAACATAAATGAATGATATAGCATGATTATCATAACATGGAAATGTTGCAACAACACATAACATGGTAACAGCATGAGCCAAGGATCATTGTACATAGATCACAAGTAAACCCCCATTTCGCTTGAATTACCAAGATTAAACCCTTATTTCACTTTATATATCATGATACTAATATTTACCCAATGCATTAGAGCACTATCAGGGCGTACCCTTATTAATCATTTCATTTCATGCATAAAAGGGCCACATAGATCATAAAACATGGATTCATTAAACATCATCATTTATTCCATAATAAATTAATGTTGAATTTATACATGAAACTCTACAATCAATAAGTAAATGTGAATAAAATTGAATACCATTGATAGTGAAATGGGCATGGTATTCACTACATAATGACTTTGGCTTGGAAAATCGCGATGTAATTTCGGTAGCTTAATGCTGTGACAAAAGAATTCATAAAAATGGTTGATGAGATATAAAGGGGTATGTTATAATATGTACATGAACTATACAGTAATAGTTTCATATAGATACATTTCAAAACATATGTAATGGAATTTAGATTCATAATATAAAAGAATTTCTTGAATGTAAATAAAGGGAGAGAAATCCATTATGGAATTTTGGCATGGTAACGGGTGTACATTGGAGGAATTAATGAGAGAGTATGGGTTATATAATCATTAAAAAATAATTAGGGCAGTATGTTGGAGGTTTTAAATCATACAACAACATTTTTAATTGAAAATAAAAGGGTATATCATCATAAAGAAACATAATCAAAAAATGAGAAAGGAAGAAATCCCTTACTTGGAAGTGTGATCCCAAAGGATTGGGAGGGTATTGAGAGAGGATTCTTGAGATATTTGGGTGCCTTGGGAGGATTATAGAGATATTAGGGAGGATTTTCGTTGATCCCCAAAGGTTTTGAGTGAAGATTAAGTGGGATCTTGGCTGCATTTGTATAGGAAAAGGGAGGTAATTCTTTATTATTTAGGTTTTGGACACTACACATTAATCTAATCTAAAAAAGAAACCAAACCATGGTTTTTTCCCATGTTTTTTGCAAAAGGGAAGTGGAAAATATTATTTTATAAAGCTAATGGATGAACTTCTTAAAATATTAGTCTTAATTTTGTAGAGGTGAGTCACACTCTCATGGAAATCAATTTAAAAAGTTAAAATGTTTTATAAGTATTGAAGGGTCCACTAAAGCTTTTTCAAATACAGCAAACAAACCTAAAATATAATTATTTTAATCGTAAAACATATATTGGAATAACATAAGTTTTATATTATTTTATTACATCACTATTGGGTCATTATGGTGTCATAAAACACATTATATATTTAAACGTCATTTAAGTTTTACCCAAAAAAATTTATTGTCTTAGAAAATTATGAAAAATTAATTTTGGGATAATTTTGATATCCTGATTCGAAAAATAATATTCATTTTATCTAAATAATTTTCTAAATAATTGAATTTTTACTTTTAAAATAAAAACCAACATTTATCAAAAATTCATGTGTTTTGACAAAAATAGCTTTCAAACATTAATTGAAATCACAATTGTATTCAAAATATTTATAGGGTCATTTATATTTAATAAAAATTAATTTAGTGAGAATATTTTATTTAAATATTATTTAATTCAAAAATACATCAATTCATCAAGATAGACTAAAAAAATTTCTTTAAAACCCATTTACAAAGTAACAATAATAATATGAATGTATATTCTATATACAAAAATAATGTACATAATCATAGTACTAGGGTATCATTACAAAACCCTTTATAACACACACATAAGACCGAAGGGTAAGGTGTGTGATGGTGACAGACTCTTGGGGTGGCTCGGATAACATCGCTCAAGTGGTAATCTCAATTAACTTCTACTTCTCCCGTAGGCGGTTCTGCTCGAGCTTAATGTGTTGAAGCTCATCTTGGACTTTGTCAAGAGAAAAACTCAATGATGCCACATTTTTTCAAGCTCCGACAAATGGGCTTCGTATGGAGAAATTCTACTGGATAAGGTCATCACTTCCATTTTATGATTAAATTATATTTGTTAAAGCTCTATATTTATACTAATCTTGTGATCACCATTTAATGGATATATTAGCAATGGTCACAATTCTTAATGGTATTTTAAAATCCAAAAACATAAAACCAAGGAAGTTCATATTTTATATAAACATCTTACATAATAATACATTTAATTATATCAAGAGTAAATTTCATTAATAAATGTTTTGGTCGTTACAGCTCTACGTTCTATATCCACCCAAGGAGTATAATGATTTATCGAGATATCATAGATCATTGTTGGTTGGATAATATATAGAAGGATATATTTTAATATAAATCAAATAGTCTGGTCTATTATAAAGTAAAGGTTAAAATGAAAAAAAAAATTATAAGGGGATGATGCAACCATTACCCATACCTTCATGGAAATGGGAAAACATCACCATGGACTTTTTCAGTAGACTTACAAAGACATCTAGAGGAAATAATTCTATATAGGCAGTTTTGGATCATTTTATAAATACTCTTATCTTTATTTCAATTTTAAAATAATTCTCACTTGATCAAATTGCACGGATATACATCAGAGAAGTGGTGAGGCTACACGAAGTACCATTATCGATTATATCCAATCCAGATTTGATATTTGTCTCTATGTTTTAGAAAATTATCCAACATTCCCTAAACACTAAGCTGAAATTTATTATGGATTATCACCCCTAAAATTATGGGTATTCTTATTATACTATTAAAATATTTTAAGATATATTGAGATAATGCTTGATGTACATAAAACGAGGATGGGACCAGAATCATTCTATGGTCAAATTCTCTTACAATAATAGTTTCCACTCAAGAATACAAATAGATTCATATGAATACCTTTATATGAAAATATATATAACACCTATATTTTAGGATGAATCTGATGAGAATAAGATTCTAGGACTTGAAATAGTTGAGTAAATGGTAGAAAATGTGATGATTATTCAGAAACGCATTGGGGCTCCCCAAATTTGATAGAAGTGCTATACAAAAAATCGTTGATGGGACCAGGAGTTTGAATTTAGAGATAAGGTTTTCCTTAAAATATATCCATGGAAGAGATTCATGAGATTTAGGAAGAATGCAAAGATAAGTCTGATGTATATCCACCCCATTGATATTCTTGATCATGTTTGACCTATGGCCTATCGACTAGAACTTAAACCAACCATGTATCAAATACATGATGCATTCCATGTATCCCAATTGAGAAAGTACATACTACATCCCTCACATGTAATGAATTTAGAGGTGGTACAGGTGTAAAATGATCTCTCTTATGAGGATCATCCGATGAATATATTGAAAAATAGTGATAAAATTCTACATAAAAATACTACTCACCTGTTTAAAGTACTATAGAGGAACTATAAATACAATAAGGCAACATGGGAACTAAAGGAAGAAATGAAGGAGTAGTACCCTCACTTTTTTCACCTTAGTATATAAAATAAAATTTCAATGGCGAGATATCATAAGGGGTAATAATATAAAAACCCATAATTTTAATAGTGTAATTTTCCTTTATATTATTTTGTCATGTATTATAATGAACATACATCACCTAGAGAAACCTAAAAACATTATTCTCATAAATTAATAATGATACATTAGTCATAAAATAATCAAATAATAATTCCAAAAATTATAGCAGGATAATAAATATAAAATAAAATAATAAGAATAGGATAACTTGGATTTTTTTGATCCACCGGAATGAATGCACTCATGAAAAAATATGTATAAATAAAACATAAAGTTAACAATACACTATTTATTATTAAGATTAAAGTGTATATAAAATTAAGATAAAGTTGATATAAATTAATAATGAATGTAATAAGAGGTGTTTAAAGGAATTGGGGAACCCATATGGCCATTATAAATATGACTATTGGAATAATAATCTAATTGTTTAAATAGTAACTTAATTGTTAGAAAATAAATATGACTCTTAGGGGTAGTAATTTTATCATTAGAATAGTAACCTTGTTTATGGAAATGTGAAATAATATTTAAGTATATTATAAAATGAAAATGTGATATATTTATATCATGGTATAAGTAAATAAATGTTTTAAAAATGATGAAATACGTGTTAAGATTTTCGTAAAACATAACAGTTTTATTTTGATAATTTATAATGAATATAATTATTTCAATGAAAATTTATTTTCATAAAATGGATTCATAAATTAATATTATTCTTTATTATAATTATAAGATAATTTAATGAGACCATAAACAATTTTTCAAATGTTCATAAAATCAATTATAATATTAAAATTGATATTTTTCAAATAAATGATGACTTTATTTAAAAATTAAATTTATCATGTTCAGAAAATTATTTTTATATAATAGATTCCATTTTTTAAATCTGCATGTTGAAAAAAAATTAGGTTGGATTTTTGAAATTTTTCTAAAATAATTTATTTTTCAGTGAATAGTATATAACATTATAAGAAAAATACATGAATTTTTGAGTCATGGATTATCTAAAACCCATTATTTCTAAATATAATCTACCATTTACTGTATATATTCATGGTAATAATTACTTTTGACAGTCCTAAGCCAAAATAATTAACTAATGAATATAATAATTAAAGACACACCTCTCCTTATATTATAAATACTACCCCCTCTCCTCACATATTTTAAGCCTTAGAGATTTCCAAATTTATTCCAAAACATCTCCTCCCCACTCTAAAAAATTAAAAGTTTTTCTGGTATTACCAACATTCCAATTCCAAGTTCCCTAAAGGGTCCTTCAATGAGGTGATATTCATGTGGTAACATTCTCAATCTACCTCTTTTAATTTCTTTTCTTCTTCTACATTCTCCACACATCATTCGTCAATAAAATAATATAAAATCTATTATCATGTATATAATATAATTTTATATTTCTAATGAAATATATTTTATCCATCCCTCTTCTCACCTCCTCTTATTCAAGTAAATGAAACCATTGTCCAAATTAAGGAAGTTAACTGTCTCCATGGATATTGAGTTCCATTTTCCATTTCCACCTTCAAGGATGGTCATAAAACCTTTATTATGGTTAAATAATATTTTAATAATTATATTATATCTAAAATAATGTTATAGAACACATATATATATATAGTATTAAATAAAATTAAAGTAGTTTGAGATTGTCGGAAAAACCGCCAAAATAAACTAACCATTTACCATTAATATTTTATTAAATAAATCATCCAAATGTAATAAAATAAAATAATATATGAAACCATTTAAACTTTTAAAATTTCATGAATAAATTTTCATTTAACTTTTTAAATTTTATTTACATTTGATAAGAAAATACGTAATTATACACAAGTGAATAGACCATGAAATCGTGAAACGAACTCTCTCAGAACAACAAAAATGAACATTATAACTTGTTAAGGTGGTCAAAAACAAACTTAATAAAATTTTAATAAATAAAATATATGTTTAATAGGATCTTAATTTATTAATTTATTAATCTAATTTGTTTATCCAAGACATTAAGGGAAATTTTATTATGCATTCATACATAACGTAATGGATCTCTCTGAACCTCCACATTTCATTTGGGTAACACTTTATCTCTATTTAACTCAATTTATCTCTTAATTATTCTTATAAACATACAATATATTATTTTTATATGTCTCACACACATATATATCTAGATTAATTAATCTTTACTTTATGGTAAATAAATAGTTTATAATGTTCCCTTCTCAATTACTCCTGGAAAGAAAATCCAATTAAAAGAAACTTATTTATTTCTTACCCATTCTCAAGTACACTCCATAAAATGTTTTAATCCACTAATATTTTTTTAAGATCACAGATTTTATAATGAAAAAAATTATTCCATTTCTTTTTTTTATGGAAATAAATATTCTTTTATCCTTTTTAAAGGATCTTAATTATTTTCCCTATAACTATGCTTAAATGGTGTATTTCTAAACTTACCTAGGCACTCTTTTTCATGTTTTCAATTCAGTTTTACATCATTATTCATGATTCTCTCTTATATTTTCTTTATAAATGTATAATAATAATTTCAATCCCTTCTTTCATGGATACCATTATGATATTCCCTTTTGTTCTACCTTATGGCATGATTATGAAACCCATTTCATTTCATGCGCAGCCCTTATTATTATTTTTTATGTTTGATTTATTTATATGCAACACATATTCATGTACATGTTATTATGGGTGTTACTAGATATGATCCAATGAATTGGGTAATTTTTTCTCAATATACTTTATTTATGGTATTAGGTAGTAGACCTAATCCATTACAAGACTATATCCACCATGTGATATCATCTTAGCTGTTAGGCACAACTCGTATTTATATAATGATATATGTTACTACCACATTCATTTTTTCCATGATCATATCATTCCATGTTCTATATTTTATGCCTCTATATTTGTATTCATGATTCATGTCTTTTATGTTATCATGTTATTCCTTCTAACACATGTGTTAGGATTCTTTTCCATGTTTATTCTTTTAATGGGTGTTTTAGCTCATCCCTTTTTTCTATGTATTCTCTAGGTAATCTTATGTTACCGTAGGATATCAAATAAAGTCTGTATCTCATTATTATGATTAAAAAAATAATTTTTTATTCTAGTTATATGTTTTCTAGTTATGTACCAAGACTTCTAAATATACTATAATTTTTTATCCTTGGTGTGTGTGTAATAGATAACTAGGATTAAAATCATGTAATGATATTTTTAAATTGATTTTGTCACTATAGTGTTATCTAACAATACATCCCTCTAAGATATTCTTAAGAAATCATAACCCAATTCAGAATTTATTCATTGGATGGTCCTCCTCCAAGAATTAAATTTAAAAATTATGTATGAAAATAGAGTAGAGAATATAGTGGATGATCATAATTGTAGGATTCTTATATCCTCATACATTGACTCATCCATTTTTTTAACCATAAATTACATGTTTCTGGATGATAAATTTTATTTAGTGTGATATTCTATTCCCTAGTAAGTTTACATTAAAAATTAATTGGTTACATCTTGAATTCATGATAATTTTATTATAAACTCAATAAGTTTCTATAACATGAGTCTTATTGGTACATTTGGGATTACCCCTACCTTTGGTGAATATGTAGTTATCAAGTATTAAATTTTTTTGTTCCAAATATCTAGTTTTAGTCTATCTTCATGCTTTATCACACTCTTCCAAGTGGGAGGAAATTCTATCCCCAATGGTTTTCTCTTAAGTTACTTGATTCTGGGATCTTTTTTCCAACATTATTTTATGATTCCCATGATTGTTATAGAGTGGTTCCTCATTAGTAAAGTAATGGTAATGTCTCTAAAAATGAAGTGTAAAAACAACCATTACTCTTCCATGAAACTTTATATGTTTGTGGCGTTGACTTTTATGGTTTTTACATAATTAATTGGGAACATTTTACATTCTTCTAGTAGTGTATTATGTGTATAAATGGGTAATAGAAGTGAAAACTCAAAGGTAGTTGTGTGTTTTTTAGAACTGAAATCATTTATAGGTTTGGATTTTCTAGTTTTATCATCAGTGACCAGTAAATAAACTCTGAATTTTCATACATAAATATTACTTCTTTATAGAATAATATTCACTACATAACTTAATGATACATGAAAGAACTATTTTGGTCTAGTTCCATTAGAAACATTGGAAACATAAACAATAGGCTCCTAATAGTTATATATATTCTCCCATATATTTATTCATAACTATAAACCTTTTTAGACTTATCATATATAGTAACTTTCCCCATGACCTGGGGAAAGGAAACATAAGAAACGGTGAGCTCATACACTCTATATGAGTAATTAAGGGAGATATGTAAACATAACATGAGAATAAGGGTATGATAACATGGTTGTAAAAATTTAAAACCATACTCAACATATCAAATACCGTAATCTTCCATCATTTCAAAAATATTGGAAATTTATAATACATCAATCATATGGAAGTCAAATAACATGAGCCATAAGATCATAAAATTAGCATAAGAAATGGAATTGTGTTATACACATAATCATAGAAAATTATTTCCATATTCTTAAAGTCTCATTAAAATGGATATAATAATGTAATGGGTTCACTCCCCAAACAATCATGATAGTCATGGTTTACTCCCAAGGCTATCATAGTGGACAATGTCCCTTACTAAACTAGTTTGACACCACATTCCTATCTTATTTATCTCATAAGATATCCGTATTTACCCAATGAATTGGAGGGATAAATAGGTCCCACATATAACATAATGAAAATAATAGATATATATTCCAAAAAATAATAAAACATTCATCATATCAGAATCCATGAACAAATATGTTTCATAAAACATTTCATCATAGAATTACTTTTGAAAAAGAAACATGTTTCATAAAAATCTTATCATAAGAAGCATAAACCACATAGATAAATAATAAATATGGTATCATTGGATCATATATCCACTAAATATTAATTAAAATCAATATAAACACTTTATATGGAAAATTTATTTTGAAATAAAAATCACTTAGAACTTTTCTTGAGGAAAATAACCTTTCATAGAACGTCACCTTTTTAAAACAAAAAATTCATAAAATATTTTGGAAATAATTTTCTTTGAAAAAAACCTTAAAATATCATAATTTAATATTTAAAACATTTAATTTTGGTCAAATTGTTAAATTGTGTTCATTACATGCAAGTTAAAATAATGATTACTTTCACATTTTTGGTAAAATAAAAATGAGCGTAATTTTTAAAATGATGTGAAGATTAATTTATAAAAATTAAAAACTAAAACATGGGTAAATATATCATTAAAATTTTATTTTATAATAGTAAAATATTTCTTTAAAATTTTATAGAAAATATAGATATGGAAGAAAAAAATTAGACTGGAGAGAGAAATATTGTCAATTTTACTTAAAAACATTATTTTGGAATATTGAGTACATAAAGAGATTAAAATTAATCGAAACATTTATTCTCAAGAAAAAAAAATATAGTAGAAAAAAATTCATGATGTTATTGAGAAATATATCATAATATTTTATCATCCAAATAATAATCATAAATAATGTTGATAGTAATGAGATTGTAACCTCAAACCCTTACAACTTTTGTAACATTTGAACCATAAGCCCTGTGAAAGAAATAACATCATATTAATATTTATATCCTATAATTATCATAATAGTTTTCATAAGATATATTATTGGGTATTATATATACCACACAAAAGAAACAAGTGGTGTATAAGACATGTGTCCCATAGAAATAAAAGTGAGACCAAAATACATGACCGCTTAGTGACTTTTGAATCATAAGACCCATGAATGAATAAATTTAAATGAAACTCTAAATATAAGGATAATAAATAATTTCATGTTATCACTTGTAAAATTTGATTTTTATACACTTCATAAAATAAGATAGGTGCATAACATAACATATTTCCCAAAGAAGACAAATTTAGAAAAAGAATCATTTACCATAAGTCTTTAATTCCTTCATAAACACTCAAACTACCTATATAATAAATATAAGTATATTAAAAATAATATAGAAAAATAATCATATGAATCATACCATATATGATTTACTCATGTTATTTTATTTCCATCTTATTAACAATTCCTTGTTAAAATCATGTTTCAGGTATTAACAGTTTCGTTTTTTATGAATATTTCAGTTTGGTATTCTTGGTCATTTTCTTTTTATCATGGTTACATTAGATCCATAATGGTAGCCATGATATAAATATCATATATAATCATTAAATATTTATTTATAGTAATCCATTAAAGTTATATATATATATAATAAATTACACCGTTCATGGAGAAGGTAGGTCGTACGAACAAATGAACATTGTTTCCATTTTCTAGACAGATAAAACAAAATAAAAGAAAATAATATATTAAATTTATAGAATAATTTTTATTTCATATATATTACATATATTAATTAAATATTACCTTATTACATTCCATTGAAATTATTTGTGAAAAAAATCGCATCGCTTCGTGAGAAGGTAGTCCGCTATATAAACAAATGACGTTATCATATCCCACATTTAATGGAAAGTAAGAAGTTTTATATGATATAATAATTAAAAAAAGTATAATTATGTTACAAATATCATATATATTAATTTAGTATATCCTTATTACCATAAAATTAAAATAGAAATGAAAAACACATCACATTGGTTCGTGAGGCGGTAATATGCCTTACACACGAGCGACATTATTGTTTTCCAATGGGTTGGTGGGTAAGATGGTAGATTTAGTATTTTAATTATATAGGTATAATAATATCACATATATATATATATTATAATCATTAAATCCGACATTATATCCATATGTGAGAAGTGGTAATGGAAAATGAATCACATCAGTTCATGTGGTTGTAGTCCGTCGTACACATAATCAATGGTTTTGTTACCCATTTGATGGGAGAGGATATGGATATGGCTTATTTTATTTAAATAATAATATATAATTATATTGGATATATTTTTGTTATTATATATTCATATTTTAATAATATTTTAATGATGTGGAAGAATAAATAAAATGATAACACATGGTTAAGAGTCATACCACTTCTTTAGAGACCCTCCTTAGGTTTATACATATTGCCTTTGTAAGATGGTTTCCTAATAAAAATAAGCACTATAAGCATTGGTGAGGTAATTAATGAAGTTTTTTGGGATGTATTTGTCCTATCCAACTAATTTTTTATGTGTGGGGAGGTGATTAGTGTCCCTTTTATAATTTTGGAAAGGGAACCCACTTGGAAACTACTTGGAAAATTTCCCAAATGAATCCAAAGTGATAAAGTTATTCCCAAGAAAAAAAAGCTTAAAAATAACCCTAGATTATAAATTTTTAAGGAAAATATATGGCCATTAAATATTATTCACATAGGTTTTATTGGAAAAATTACCCTTATCATTTTAGTTTAACCCCCTAGTAAACCTGTTTAACCTTAACTGCGGTCATTAATTATTACTATTTTCATAATAAATTATGGTAAAAAAACTAAGTTGTAATTATTAGATAATATTAAATATTATAATTCCAAACATGGAATAATTTTTTTCCAAATTCCATTTACATAATTAAAAAATTTTAATTTAAAAATAAACCTGTAGATGCAACAAAAAAATGGTTTTTTAAATAAAAAAACTTGTAAAAGTTTTTAAAGTTTTTATGTTAAAATTAAATATGAAATTGATTCCAATTACATAAATTTATTTATTAAATATATAATTGATCTAATTTTAATTTTAAAATAATATTAAAATAAAATTGTATGTTATAAATTCTTTAAATAAAAAAGGTAGTTTTTAATAAAAACCAATGTTTTACACTATTCATCATAAAAATTAAACATTTTAGAAAAATCCCAAAAATTCACTTTGAGAAAACATTGAAATGATGATTTCAAGAATGAAGATAATTTTTTCAAACTAATATTCAATAATTAGAAAAATAAATTTTTTTATTTGTTTACAAAATGCAATAAAAACATTTTTTTAGAAAAAATGTATTTTCGAAGAATATAAAGACTTTACCAAAAATTAAGTACTTATTTATAAAAATATTTTTTTTATCTAAAACATTTATACCTAATTTTAAAAATATTATTATTCCTATTAATACCTCTATGTTTAATGGCTATGTAACAATATTTTTTCTTAAATAATAA
The DNA here is from genome assembly GCA_963277665.1 of Viscum album. NCBI lineage: Eukaryota > Viridiplantae > Streptophyta > Magnoliopsida > Santalales > Viscaceae > Viscum > Viscum album. The sequence continues at coordinate 562,781,106 of OY728138.1, forward strand.
TATTAGTTGTATATCATGATTTTTTGTAACTCGTTGTTGTGTGTAATGCAAGCTATCAAAATAATTAAATTTATTTCCAGGAAAAATCATAAAATATTAGTGAGTTACATTATAACCACATTAATATGAATTTCAAACTCAAAATTCGTCACTATGATTCAAAAAAATGAGGATACTTTTTCCTCATTACATCCTTGGGTTCCCACATTGCTTCTGAAAATTGATGGATTCACAACAAAAATTTAACCAGGTGAGTTATATGGTTTCATAGAACTTTATTTATATGATCCAAAATCTAAACCGGTTGTTCCTCATAATAAATTTCATTTTTTATTGGTAATACCTATATTTTTATTACTTTTTATAGATCAGTTAATGAGACATACATGGAACATATCATAAACCTAAGAGAGATTTGGTAGAAGCACCAAACAACAATCTATCGTCCTGATGTGATCAAGAGTTTAAAAGGCATTGATATACCTAGGGAATTTTTTCCATTATTTTAAATATCATTATCTTATTCAATTTATAAACTCTTAAAAACACCGATTAACTAACTTTAAATTCTAGATCACGCCAATGATTATCAACATAACTTTTCTTTTGACTATGTACTTACTTTATGCATTGTTGAATGGATAAAGACTTGTATATCATTTATTTATCTATATCATGTCATAATAGATTTATTTACCCAAATAAATCCTATTATGATGTATTTATAAACTTATTTTAATATAGGGTATCATTAGTATCCATCTTAATGCTCAAGTGAAAGTTATTATTGTAAGAAAAATAAACTAGAGGAAGGTGTTAATATCGTCATACTTTTAAATCCATAAAACTAGATCTCAGAATATAATATAGGTTTTTAATTGTTCTATTAGACTGACCATCTTTTTTAAGATGATACTAAAATTTTAAAATTCACCTTTATATCTAGATCCTATTAAATAATTCCCCAGAACTTTGTGGTAAACCTCATATCCCAATCAAATACAATAGCATTTGGTACTCCATACAACCTTACCACTTCATTAATGTATGTACTAGAAAGATGTTATAGAGATAAATATTATCTGATAGTGATTAATTATGTTTTATTTTTAAGGATATTGACTAAAACCAATATATAATTATTTACTTTATACGTTTTGGGGAGTGTGACGACAAAATCCATGGTCATTTTTTCCCAATTCTATTCTATTATAGATAATGGTTGTATCATCCCTATAAAAAAATTTCTTGCCATCTTAACTTTTTGACATACCAATAATCTAGATATGTACTCATAAATATCTCTATTTGTGTTCCCCCACCTGAAATATTCACATAGGCTAGTGGTAAGCGTTATACCATTGTTTCCCTTCGATTGTGGGTTCAAGCCCTGTGGCCTTGCCAGATCCAACATGTTGTCACCTAAATTACGAGTTATCTTTTTTCCAAAACTATATTAATATTGTTAATAAACAAATCCAAAATTAGAATAATCTATAATTAAATTAACATCAAAGAATAATAAACCTTAAATATTTCCAATACCTTTAATCATATACACATAAAATGTAAAGGCATTCCTCCTCAAATATGTTTTTCCTCTATAACATATACAAAACCATAGGGTTGTATTACCATAAATATCTCCCAGAATATCATTAATCTTAACAAACATCCATCACATAATAACCTCAAAAGGTGTTTCTAAGACTTTTTAACTTATGATCAACCTTAAACTCATAAAACTGTTATGTTATCCATAACTTTAATGTTAATATTACATGGAGATATATATGCTTCCAAAATTAACAGGATCCTTAGTAATCTTATACCCTAAATAACATTGGTAAGAATACTTCTAAAACATAATCCTTTAATCCCAATACATATATACTTTTATCCTTATATTTCAATGATTTACTTGGAATAGTTTGTTTCATGGTCTATAAGATAACTCTTGGATTATGGAATTGAATTGTATAACTCTGATGTTCCCCACACATAATACATTCAACTACTCAAATATTTATCACTCTAAGGCTTTATTTTACACACATAAAATATATTCCCATCCATTTTAGATACTATTATATGTTATTATTCCCATATTCCTAACATTTAGGAATATTAATCTTTTTTCCTTTAGGTTCATTACCACATGGAATTTTATAAAATTCCATATTACTCTTATTTTATGTGTTAGGAATCTCACTAAAGTTTACATTATTGATCATATATCATGATAGATGATTCGGTATAGTCACAATATATTTCTATCTATTCGTCATCCAATTTGGTTTCTTCTCAACACATTATCCATCACATTCAAGGTTAACCCATTTCTATCTATTTCTATCCATTGATTGAAACCATAAATCCTAGTTTGAGCAACACTAATAATAGTGGAAAACCAAATATTCATGAAAATTTGCATATTGGATGTATAAATCATGACACCTTTTTTTCAATCTATACCAACTTAGGCTTAAACTAGGATATTCATGGTCATTATTTAAATCATTCTTGAAAGTTTGTAAAAATTATGTGAATTTCCAAATCATATCCCCCTGGACTATCAAACTAGGTACACAGTAAGGCACATTGTTATGTACTAGGTAACACTCAATTCAATCTTGGTGCACCTTTTTCAAAATTATTTCCCCTAAGTACATCTATTCTAGAAAAACCTCTACTTTTAATATATAGATTCAGATATAATTGGTTAGAAGCTACACACTCTATCTTTCACCAATATTCCAAGAAATTTTCCTATACATAAAATTGTCATTATAAATATCCTTATCCATATCCATAAGGATCTCACTATAGTTTTCTTTTTTTATTTTCCAAATTTTACCTAAACCATTATCTAATAAAAATATAACAACCCACTATTTTCATACATAAATATTATATCTTAATAGATTATTATTCATTAAATAACATAATTATCCATTCCAAAACCATTTATGTCTAGTGCCTTTAGAATCTTGGAGATATAAACAATTGGATCATAAGAGTTCTACATCATCTCCCACTTAGTTTCTCATAACTATCACCCTTATTTAACTTATCAAAGATAATACATTTCTTCATGACCTAGGAAAAGGAAACATAATAAAGGTTGATCTCAGTAACATAGTAAGGGTAGAAAATAGAGATATATAAACATAACATGAGAATAAGGGTATAAGAACATGAGAATGACATTTTAAAACCATACACTGCATATAAAAGATCATAATATTGATTTATAGAATAAAAATTTAGAGTTAATAAGACATTAATCATAAGGGAATCAAATAACGTGATCCATGAGAGTATAAAATTGGAATAAGACATGGAATTTTGGCTTACACATAAGCATAGAAAATCATTTCCATTGTATTCGAGGCTCATTTCCAATTATTTCATAGTGTAATGGTTCCACTCCCCGAACTATCATAGTATTAAAAGTTTACTCTCAATATTATCTTAGGGGACAATATCCCTCACTAAATTGGGTTCACTCCCCATTATTTCCCTATTTATCTCATTAAATATCAATATTTACCCTATGAATTTTAGGGAGATATAGTTCTAATCAATCACATAATTTAAATCATACATGTGTGTTCCATAATATCATAAAACATTTTTAATATTATAACTCGTGAGAAAATGGGTTTCATAAATATTTCATCATAGCATAATCCATGGAAAATAAATAGGTTTCATTAATATTTTTTTATCATAAACATAAATCATTCAAATAAAGAATAAATATGGTATCATTGGATCATATCCCTAATAAAAATTAGGAAACTTCAAAATATGTCATCTTATATAGAAAATAGTTTTCAAAGAAAAGTCACTTGGAACATTTCTTATGAAAAATAACCATTCTGTGAAAATAAATTTTTTTATACTAAAAGTTCATAAAATATTGTGAAAATCCTTTTTTTTGAAAATAACCTTGAAATCACATAAAGTAATATTTATAACATTTAGTGGTTATAATGGTGGAAAATTTAGTTCATGAATATACATTAAAATAATGATTCCTTTCACATTTTTGGTAAAATACAAATTTATGTTGTTTGGAAAAAGGCATGAAAAAATCCATTTAAAAAAATTAAAAACTCAAACATGGGTAAAAATTATTTAAAAAACAATTGTAGAAATGTAAAGAATTTATTTCAGCTGGTCTTTAATAATTTTGTTATGTGATATAGTGTTTGATGGCTTGGTTGGAATTTATGGTTTCACAATTTTTTCATAAAATTATCCTTTAATAAAAAATATATTTTGTGAGGGAATAAAATGGGTTTTTGACAGAAGAGATAAATAAAGTTAGTTTTCATTAAAAAAACTTTTTTGTAATATTGAGTACATAAAGAGGGTAAAATGAATGGGGAGTGTGTATTATCAATAAATAACTAGAGGAGAATAAAATTTAATATTTTATTAAGAAATATATCATAACTATTGATCATTAAAATCATAATCATAAGTAATCCTAATAAACAATGAGATTATAACATCAGACCCTTACCGCTATGGTAACTTTTGAATCGTAAAACCCATGAAAGAAATAAAATTATATTAATATTTATATATCATAATTATAATGATAAGGATAATAAAATACATTCATGGTCAGTATATACACCACATTAATGAAAAAAATGGTGTATAAGGCATGTGTCCCACAGAAATAAAAGTGATACAAAAACCCCTTAACACATGGTAACATTTGAATCATAAGCTTCATGAAAGAAGAACATTTAATGAAACCTTAAATATAATTATAATAAATAATTTCATGAAATATAATGTCAATATGGCTATGTATTAACCTTATAAAATAAGATAGGTGTGTAACATAACATATGTCCCAAAAAAGACAAATTGAAACAAAAATCCCTTACCTTAAGTATCGACTTCCTTCGTACATGTTCAAAACAATTCTGTAATAAATATATTTTTATTATAAATATATTATAGATCCATAATAATATATATAATTTCATATATTACTTACTCATAGCCTTTTATTACCCATTTATTAACAATTCCTTACTAAAATCACATTTTGGGTAATAACTATTTCATTTTTTGTGTATGTTTTAGTTTGGTATTATCGGTCCTTTTAATTATATGATGGTTACATAATCTAAATAATTTTAACCATTATATAAATATAATTTATAATAATTACATATTTATTTTTATTTATCCACTAAAGTTAGAACATAAAATTAATTACACCGTTCATGGAGAGGGTAGGTCGTACGTATGCATGAACGTTATTTCTATTTTCTCGATGGATGAAAAAGGAATTTAAAAATTGTATTACCTTTAAAAAATAATTTTTTATTCCATATATATCACATATATTAATTAAATATACCTTTATTTCCTTATATACAAATCATTAGTGAAAAATGGATCACAACTCTTCACTAAGTGGTAGTCCACCATACGCACAAACGACGTTGTCATATCCCCCATATAATAGAAAGAAATAAGTTATATGTGATATAATCATTCTATAATTAAATTTATGTTAAAAATAAAACATATATACATTTAATATAAACTTATTACCATACAAGTAAAACTGAAATTGAAAACACATCACATCAGTTCACGAGGCGGTAGTCTGGCATACACACGAATGATGTTATTGTTTTCGAACGTGTTTGGAGGTAAGAAGGTCTATGTGGTATTATAATTATAGAGTTATAATAATATTATATAATCATATATAAACATTAAATACATAATTATATTCATACTATATATGTGGGGATATAAAATGAATAACATTGGTTCATAAGGGGGTAGTATGTTGTTCACATCATTGACGGTTTTATTTCCCACTTGATGGAAGTAGAGATGGATATAGGTTGTGAAATTAAAATAAATAAATATAATTATATGGGAAATAATGGTGTTATTATATGTTAAAATTTAATAATATTTTAAGGATGTGGAATAATAAATAAAATGATAACATGTGGTTAATAGTTATACCTCTTCTTCAGAGAGCCTCTTTAGGTTTATGCCTAAAGCCTCCATAGGAGGGTTTCAAACTAAAAATAAGGACTCTAAGATGTTTGGGAGGAGTAATAAAGTTTTTTTATCTGTTATTTTCAGAATTATATTTTTTTTAATTGATAATAGGTGAGGATAGGTCCCTTTATAAGTGGGGAAAGGAACCCACTTGAAAACAACTTAGAAATGTCCTAAAAAATCAAAAGTGATAAAGAAATTCTAAAGAAAAAAGATTAAAAGTGACCATATATTCAAAATTGTGAATTATTATATTTTAATATTTCTATAAAATATGATTTATATGAGTTTTATTGGAAAATTTACACTTATCCTTTTAGTTTAACACATCAGTAAACCCATTTTAACCTTAGTTGTAGCAATTATTTTATACTGTTTTCACTATTCATTATGGAAAAAAAATTAAGTTGACCCAATTATATGTTATTAATAATTTTTATTCCAAATATTGAATCCATTTTTCCAAATTAAATATATATAAGTGGAAAATGTTAATTTAAAAATAAACCTATAGACGAGATGAAAAAACGGTTTTCCAAAGAAAAATATTTCCAGAGTATAAAGCGTTTTTTTATAAAAAATAAAATATAAAATTAATAAAAATTAAATAAATTAGATTATTAAATATATAATTTAACTAATTTAACTTTTAAAACCATTTTAAAAAAATTTACCTTATAAATTATTTAAATGAGAAAACAAGATTTCAATAAAAACCAGTATTTTTCACTATTCATTAAAAAATTAATCTTTTTAGAAAAATACAAACAAATAAATTTGATATTTTTGATATTTTTATACCAAAAACAAATTCCATTTTATAAAATAGATTTTATAAATGTGGAAAAAAAATATTTTATTATTTTTCCCAAAAATAAATAAAAACATTTTTTGAGAAAAATCTATTTCCGAAGTATATAAAGTTTTTACCAATAATAAAGTAATTACTTAAAAATATATATTCATTATCTACATTATATATTATTAATTTTAAAAATATTTATATTCCTATTAAAACCCTTAGGTTTAATTTATAGGTAATAGTAGTAATGTTTAAATAATAGTATTAATATCATATCATGGTTTGTTATAACTCAGTGTTTTGTGTAACAGAAACTATCAAAGAAATTAAATTTATTTAGAGAAATATCCTAAAATATAGGGATGTTACAATAAAATATATCATTTTTATGGCTATATAATTCAATAACTTTTGTGTTGATACTGTTTGAGAATCATGTTTCAAAAGCTTATCTACCTCAAGCAAGCGAGTAATCCAAGGTACCTAATTGACATAAATTCTTGAAAATATGTCCCAACCCAATAAAAATGGTTGGAGTATAAGACTCAATTATTAATAATGAGATTATCATAATACCTTTAAAACTATCATTTAAATATCACCTTATCATCTTATATTTGGAAAGATTTTTCACCTTGCTTTTGAGAAAGATCATAGAGCCTATTAAGCTGTTAAATGATGGAATTTTAATATTTATAGTGTAGGTTATCAATGAAAGTTAAAGATTCAAGAGAATGATAAAATATAAAGAGACTAATATGATAACTCTAGGATCTATATAAATATAATCAAGGCATCATATGACCACTTGATCCTTCGCCATCATTTTCACAGTGGGAAGAAGGTCCTCCTTTACAATGTAAGGATGAAGTTTCACCTGGGTAAGCTTCATTCCCACTAGTTTGGATATTATACTATAACTAATATCAACCCTTCCTTATTTTTATAAGTAAAAAAATGAATAACCATAACAAAAATTAACCTTAAATGGGTAGTGCCATGAGCACTTCCATAAAAATCTTTAAGAGTCCCCAACGAAGGGACTTCGCCTTCAGGAATTGATCTATCAGTGACTCCCACCATGTTGTTTCTATCCTTCTCACCTTATCAATGATTTCTATGAGGATACAATAAATTATAGGTGTGGGTGGGATGATTTACTATTTTCATTATAACTTATTTTTTGTTTTTATTCGTTTTATCTTTTTTTTATTGATACATGGTATTTTTACTTTTTCACCACTCTTCTTCATTTCTTCTCTTTATGTAACAGAATAATAATTTTAAATTCCAATATAATCATGTATTTTGTTTCAAATTAACGATTAATGTACATATTTTCTTTTTTTAAAACATTTAAATAAAATTTATTCCACTGATGGCATGTGAGTTTGTGAAATAATTTTAAATTAATGGTAGATTTTAGTATAATTACTTATTTCTCAATGACATGATCAATTATATCTCTATAAAATCATTGAGATATTAATACCTAATATGTGAATAGTTTAATGGTTTATTATATCATTTCGCATCTCTAAACATCTCCACTAATGGCCTGTGATTTTGTGAAATAATTTTACATTAATGGTAGATTTTAGTTTAATTACTTATTTCTCAATCATATGATTGGTTGTATATCTATAAAAGAATTGAGATATTCATACCTTATGTGTGACTAGTTTAATGGTTTATTATCTCATATATCATCTCCACACATAATTTCCCTCAACCACAAAGTATGAATATTTCATTCTTAATTAAATGTAAAAATAATTTAGGTTAATTTTATTCTGATTTATAAAAAGATTTTTCAATACATTCATCCATTATTTAACCTATTTAATTACTGTATTAGATTAACCTACACATGTATACCTATTATCTGACTATTTTACACCTTCAAATACCAAAACAAAAAAAACAAACACAAATAAATAATTAAAGGAGTAATAAAATGTAAAACATCTGGGGATATTGATAACTATATTTATTACTTACATTTTATGTTATTTTAAATGTATTAATTTCTATATTTAATTGATTAATCTTGACAATATTAGGAGTGGTTTTATTTTTTTATGTTTTAGGGAAGGATACAACCAATATTTGGAAAAGAGTGAAAATAGAATAATATTTCATCTAAAAGACACTTCTTATCGTGATCGTAGCAAAGCAGTGTGACCCCAGATTTTTTAATCCAAATAATAAAATTACAAGAATGTGGAGTATACTGAAGAACTAGAGTAGTACATTTACACATCGTGTATTTCATTACACTATGTGAGTTCATTAAGAAATTCCATTATCACTTGTTGCAATTCAGGATATATTACATGATTTGAAAATAAATTACATGTCATATACATTATGGAAAGAATGTTTGAGACAGAGACCGAAGCGAAAAATCCAATGCTGACATGGATTACAAATGTGTAAATTTACACATTATGATAGTTTCTAGAAATAAAAAAAATACATATTTGTGAGATCTTTTGTGCAGCCTAGGGTTTGAAAAAAAATTCTTATAAAAACCATGCCTCGTCCATTCCTTTGGCAGACAATCGGGAGGGGAGAAACTCACCTGGAAAACACCTACCCAAGTCTCACCACAACGGAGCACTGATTCTCTATTGATCTATATATTTTTCTTTATTCTTTCATGTACCCTCTCATGGCTATAATGAGGGGTTGATTTCTTCATGTCATGGAATTTGTGATTAATGGGTATTGATTGTATGAGGTATTTTATTTTTTATTAAAATTCATGTTGGGATTTCATGTTTTCTCTATACTTCTTTCTCTTTTTTAATTCTTCTTACATGAACTGTGTGAGAAATGTTAGGAAAATTTTTTAATTTCTTTTTTTCTCTAAGCATGACCATTACCTTAGTGGATTGAATGTCATTGTTTAATATTATATCTAGGTTTTAGACTTCCTCTATGACCATTAGGTTTGCTCTTACCATGTTCTTAAATAATTTTTTGGTTTACCAATCCTTTATAATATAAAGTAATTGAACCTGAGAAAAGGAGAACTTAGTATGGAGAGAATTTAACATGACCATTGGACTTTCTAGTACTAGATTTCAATGACTACATTATTTTTAATCAATTATTTTATACCTCATCATCCCATGAACCATGATTCATTACTTCATAACACCCTTTTCTATTTTTTTCTACCGCATTCTTCACCAATCACATGATATATATATTATATTAAATTTCTTTAAATCATAATTATATTAGGTATTTATTATTTAAATTAATATTTTCTTTGATACTATCTTTGTGGGTTCGACCTCAGACTTTCAAATCCTATTCTACCAAATAGTTTAGTAGTTTTTTTATTCGTGTTATGGATTTCTAAATTCAGTAAACTTATGTGAAATTAACAACTCCCATGGGGTTATTAAGAATCTTGGTTGGGAGATTAATGTTTAAATTATAGTAATTCTAAGGTTATTGGTAGTTAAAATTTTATTACAAAGGGTGTGGTTAATGTTCAATTGAATTAATTAGTTAATCAAAAAACTATAATGGATTATAATTACTATATTGGAAGTTTAAATAATATAATGATATGGTTGTGACACACATATATATATATATGGATATTTTTTTGAATTGTTGAATTTTTTAATTTTGAATTATTTTTTAGGACTATTATCATTAATCTCCTTAAATTCTGTTATGATACAATTTATAAGACATATATTTCCATTATTTTTGAGATTAACTTTTTGGTGTGGTTATTTCTTACTCACATTATTATCATGAATTTAATTTACTGTGATTGTTAAATATTCATTAACTATGTAATATCTTCATGAATAATTTTCTAAAATTTTGTTTTTATAGGGATTGAAAATTTTTAGTTGTGGGGGTGTGATTGCACCATGATTAAGTGTACTTTTTTCATCCTCATACCACTCTGTTAAACCGTTCTTTATTGAGAATAATAAATCAAATGAAAAATTTCACTGATAATTTTATTTAATTATTTAATATATAATACTATTAAAATTTTAAATTTTACTTTTTTATGTTTACACTGTAGTGGGAGGTGATTTTTCGTGCCTCAGATGAAATGGAGGCAAACAGGCAAAAACTAGGAGATATCCAAAACTATCATGTAGACTAAAATACAAAATATAAATAATGTGTGCATCCTATATGGATTAAAATAAATGGTTCAATGTAAAACAATGTTTAATAAAAATATTTATAATACCAAGGATCCCAATTCATCCATTTAGAGTCCTAAAACATGCAATTATTATAGAGAATAATCATTATTCACAGTCTCAAAGTAACTTCCAAAATTCAGCGATATATTGAGTTATAGGACTCCAATTTATTCCATATTTTCAATGAATATATTCAAGTATATTTTAAATAAATATATCATTTTTTTTATAAATGTAATATCGAATTTTCACCCAAATACTCAGTCCAAATGGTTTTCACCATTCAAGGTTCCCAAAACCACCTTCCATAATGCCTATAAATTGGAACCTTGGTAACCCCATTTGTAAGTTCAATAAAAGAGTAAATTTATTCCACTTTAGATTTAAAAGAGGAGTAATATCATCACCTTGGAGGTTCTATATATCTTAATCATTACAGTTATATCTTAAATGAAGAATAATATACACCAGGGCCTCCTCCTCCTCTCATTGGTGAGCTAAACTATGGGTGGTCATGATAAGGGAGATACCCACACTTGACGAGGTAGTTATGAACCATGATTTATACTAGTTTGGTGTAATTTTTGTTTGAAACATTTCCTTTATTTATATCCTAAATTTTTTTTACACTGAATACATTTCTTTGGTATTATTCAATGAAACACTTTTCATTTCATAATTGATTGTTTTGAGATTTCATGTGGGAATCTTGGGTTGTTATGATTTTAAAACACAATGGTCTTATTTCTCTAATTAATACTTGATATATTAATATTATTTATCTTACCCAAAACAATTTATAATAAAAAAAACCATGAAAAAAAATATTTTTATATCAATGGTAATTTCTAGGTGTGCCATTTTAGAGGAAAAAATATAGAAAAAAGATCTTAGTTAACCTAAACAAAATACATTCCCCAAAATTTAATAAAATTATAAGAAAAATGAACTTGAAATGTGTGTATTAAACATATAGAGATCACCCTCACATTCATATCTAGAAATACCACTTTTTCAACTATTAAACTCTTTAATCTATGCCATTTTATTTCAAAACTCCCATGTTTTCAATTTTATTTTAGAAAAACAGGTTTAAAATAAACACTTTAAACCTCTAAGACTCCTTGAAGTATGACCTAGAGTTAGAGATGTACTATAAAATTATCTATAAAACGTAACTAATTTTATGTTCCTTGAAATCATGTCCAAGTACTTTTTCAACTTCCATAGGAACAATACCCTATTTATTAGTTAATCCTAAATAATGAAACATTAAATAATGGTTTATCAAAACTTAATTTCCCTATTTAAATTCATTTTTCTCATTATATTATCCAATATACTCAATAGTATCAAGTGGTTCTATTTTTATTTCCTTATTTTAATTAATTTATAATTTTTCATTCTTAATTACAACAGCACCTTCATTCCTTCTCAATATCTTGATGAATATTAATGTTAACTTTCTCACTAGAAACCCTCAATGATAACTCCCCACATTTAACATCAATCAAGGCCCAAACTGTTGTTAAATATTTCCTTCCAAAAATATGGTATGTTTTTTATTCATTATTTCCAAGTAAAATAATGTCGATTATAATATATAATTTATCCACACTAACTAAAACATCTTCAATCAATACATGTTGTTATCACACAATCATGTCCACCAATTAAAGATAAAAATTTTTGGTTTTATATCCTCCAATTACAATAATTTTAATATTGATTATGACATTATGTTCACACTCTCACCAAGATCGCAAAAATATTTTCAAAAAAAATAAGATCAAATTGTAGTGACCCTATTTTACCTTATAAGACTTTTAAATATATAAATAAATGTTTTTGGATCCATGTGTTGAGACGGTGCAAGATTCTAGTGCCCGATGAGCCCAAAATTGATATTAGATATATAAATATCACACACACAGTCTTTTAGAAATAATGAAATATACCCTGAGTATAGACTTGGAATGAAAATCTAAGACAGTAGTTGAGTATAGAATTATATCGAGGTGGATCAAGAGCAAGTGAACATAATTAGTATTCTCCATCACTATATAATTTGTTCTTCCCCAACAATCAATCCATAATCAAGGTAAACCACATAAATTGTGTTTTAGGAAATTTATTAAATTTTTTAGCATGGATTCTTCATCTGCTTTATCTTTGATGTGTGTTTCCACACACTTCACATTAACCCATCTAGATAATTGAATTTCTTAATCAATTTAAATTTCTTTGCTTGTCTATATTTACTATACATACCCATTATGTAATTATTGGATAATAACACTTGTATAGTGAATGATTTATTTATTTTTCTTGTGAATTTCCCCTCTTCTCTCATTGTGTTCTTCACCGTTGTCCTATAGGGTTAGAGTTCAACATTATTAGGGAAGATCCAAGTATGATCGAACTCTAAAATTTATTATGGTAGAATGAAAAACATGTGGATAAAAGTTTTTTAGATTTATTATTGAATGAAGTTGGAATCAGGTGATACTCTTTGGATCTGGGATCCAAAGGGGTGACAAGATCATGTGGAAAGTGATTGGAGGCATGATGTGTTGTGGTGTAGGCTTCAGGGGGATTACTATAATATAATTTTTGGTCATCCGAGGATGGAAATTGAAGATCAGAGGTAGTTTCTACTGATTTTAGGTGTTCAATAGTTTTGATTCATATTGGGGATCCCATATCTAGATAACTTGTGAATAATTTCTAGTTTCGGTGTAAAACTAGAGTACATGACATGTAGTCAGAGAACACACACTATATAGCCCCACCCAGCTACAATGCATAGGTTTTTAGGTTGGATAAGCATCACAGACCATGGTAATGGGACTATACTCTCCCATAATAGCTAATAAATGAGTTATATGCACATAGAAATGACCCTGTATGGATATACACACCATATACTCTTTGAATACAGAGGCATATGCCAAAACCTAAGCATGAATAGTTACACAAGAAAGGCCTGATGAACATGGGAATGATTGGGAGAACATGATAAATTCCTTTTCATCTGAGATTCACTGTATGGTCCACCTTACACATTATGTATGATGAAATTTCCTCCAATCCATGCCTGTAGGAGAACACAGTTAGGCAGTGGAGTGAGACAACACACCATGTGGATCCAATACATCTTAAGTACCCCTATGAGAAACATCCACCTTGAATGTATGGAATTGGGTTTGGGCCCACTAGTAGCTTATACTTAATAGTTTCCATGTGAAATATGATGGTATCTTCTATATTAGATCTCAAGGTACAAGGTGGAGTGTTCCGAGTATGACTCTTCTTTAGGCGACGCTTGAAGATTGTAGTATCAAGCATTATCATTAGTGATAGAGGTCAGGGTTGGTTACCCCTTATCGTAATAGGATGAGTGTCCCCAAAACTCCCTAAACTGGTTGAGTGGCCCCCCACTATTATACTAGGTTACATGTCCTCCACCAAATGAGTGGAACCCCCCTTATGCACTATGTAATGGGTTCTATATCGACATTTATTAAGTATCATCACCTGATGTGCTAGATAATGGGTCTTATATCAACATTTACAAAGTGGAACCTCCTAACACACTAGGGTGCGGGTCCTTAATACTTTGTGTGGCATCACCCTGATGCACTAGGGAGTGGGTCATCAAGACATTTACTAAGTGTAATACCTCTATCACACCAAGGCATAGGTCATCTACCTATCTAATAAGTAGAATCCCCATTTCACATTAGGTCATGGTTCCCCTACTCATCTACTAAGTGTAATCACCCTAATGTACTAGGGAATGGGTCCTCTATTATAGATTATTCCCCCTTAGAATGTGGATTAATGGAGTGGTGTAAGTCCTCCTCATAACCTATTTCGGACAGACACACGATATGTTGGCCATCAATGTTGGACCTCTGAATCTATAGGAAGACTCGTCATCTTGGGTTGTCATGTGATATGGATATCCCATTTATCTCTCATCTGTATTTCTTTATTATCATATATATATATATATATATATATATTGGTTTCATTTCCCTCTTGCTTTAGGTTGATCTGACTACTTCTATCATGTCTTTTATTTCTCCCCCTTCAGTTTCTAGGGTGTCCTACTTGGTATGTATATACTCACCCCTACATTGGATTTTACCACATGTGTCATGTCTTATGAAAATAATATATAGATCAATGATTATTTCAGTTCAGTATAGGGATACTCAGGTTCATAGACCATTTAAGTTGGTTGGGCTTAGAGATCAATATTTGGGCTCTCTTAGCTTTTCTTTATTCCAATTTTCATTGGGGTTAGGATTTATTTCTAGTTGGGTGTGTATTTTTTCCCTTTAAAACTTGGTTTTATTCTATCATAATCTAATTTATTCTCTATAATTTATTTCATGTATGTTTATACTCTAGATGTTATAGCCCTTATTATTATTTCTCTACACTGTTTCATGGAAATAGATGGGTGTATGTGTAAAGGTACACTAGGAAAATCCCTCCCATTTATATTATTCCTTATCAACACTTATATCCAACCCATATCTGATTATAGGTGGGCTTGGGGTTTTGATGGATTACAATTCCACTATCTATGTGGTCCCCAATAGGTTGGGATGTTATAGAGTGGTATTAGAGTTTGTTTATCCTCATATTAGAGATGGAGTTAAAACTATGGTGAGGATTTGGTTGGGACTTAGTAAAATAGTTTCAAAGTGTATTGGGTGTGAATTTAATTCTAGGGAACCTTGTATTGGTGAAGTGGTCGATGTATCCACTCACAAATACTCAAACTACCTACTTGTCAAATTGATATACTGAGAAATTGGTTTCAAGGGAAAATGGTACATTCATAATATAGGATTAATTTCTCAAACTTTCCTTCTTGAGTTAGCTATATATATATATATATATTCCCATCTTACCACGGTATGTCTTGATCAATTTCAAGATTTATATGTTAAAACAACTGACTTAGTTACAGACTCAGGATCATGATTAAAATCTAATGAGTGATGATGCCTAGGTTTAGGGTCCATCTCATGAGTTATTCCCTCTAATTGGGAAAATAGTAACACCCTCCCCTTTTGAACAATAGATATTACTATTAGGGAATACTAAGGATGTTTGTATACTTAGTGTGATCCTCCATATAGCTCTAAGGATCTACAGTGATCCAAATACCTAGGTAGTTGAGGATTGTCTTGAGTTAGTGATCTGAGTATTTAATCTCATGCAGACCTCAACTAATCATATGGCTGTGCTTCTATCCAACCTTTAACATGGTGTTATTGGGTACTGGTGGATTCTAGTCTTGTACCCTCATTATGAGATGAAACTATCATAGACTGACATCAAATAACTATTTCAAAAGTAGTATTACCCATCATGCTTGTACTCAATTTTGATTCATCACCTTATGAAGATGTTTTATCATAGTATTTCAATTACATATTATGTTTTGAGGTTCACTAACCTTACATGGTAATCCTTGACATGATTCAGGATGGTTACTTCTGAGCATAGAAGTTTGAGAAGGGTCTTTGTAGAGACATTAGTTAAAAGTGTGTTACCCCTTTACATTCCCACCAATTTTGGATTGATAGTGTAGGTTTTGGTGATTGGGATATTATAACATGATGGGTATCAAGTAGCTGGAGATGGAAGTGAGCATCATAGGGCTGAGTTATCTGCAATAGTTATCGGGTTCCAGTCAGCAATATAATGATGCAGGAGACCTCCTCATGTCCATCCTTAGTCATGTGGACATACAACGTAGGGTTTTCATATAGGGCCAAGTCAGGACATAGAGCTTCTATTTTATACAAGTGATGGGAATAGCCACATGGAACATGATTTCCTGACCCAACATGCCAAAGAGGGAAGGTAGGCAGCGGATAGTGGAAACACTATGATTATCATTCTCCTAGGCATTTCTAGGGTGGCCCCCATGGAGGAGAATGTAGAAAAGAATAAGGGATATATAAGGAGGATCTACTGGTGGTGGGAGACAATATAATATATTTTCACCACTGACATCAGGGATACTACACCAGGCCCAAGAAGCTATCAGATGTGGTCGTGTGTAGTTTCGGTCCATGGAGAAATCAATCTCGGTAGCTCACAAGATGATATGAGATTTGATCTATGTTTATTATAAAATTTCTATAGTACTTTTTGATATATATATATATATATATATGTGTGTGTGTGTGTGTGTGTGTGTGTGTGATTCACTTCTTCATTTTCATATCCATTTTTTTAAAACTATAACTCCCCATTGAGACCTTATCATAGTGGCTTTTTCTTGAGGTTCTGACTTTGTGTGATTCTTCGATATCGCTTATCTACTGATAGATAGAGTTATTTATTGTTGAAGAAATATTTAATAGGAACCTCTTAGTCATCTTAGTGAAACATTATGATGTTATCTTGGGTATGGACTGGTTATTCGTGGTTCAGTCCCATATCGACTATCATCATAGGTGAATTATATGTCTTTAGACAGATGGAATGATATTTCCTTTTTAGAAGAGATAGATATCATGGTTGACTGAGTAAACCTTTCTAGGAGGAGGCTATAGACCATCACTCATCATATAGAAAGCTTATCCCTTAATGCAATAGGATATTCAGACATATAGATTCCTTCAATAGTGTAATACTTTATGGATGTCTTTCCTAAGTACATTCTAGAACTACCTCTAAGTATGGATATAGATTTTTTCATTGACATGTTCTTTGGGACCACACAGATATCTTTTGAGGTATATCATATGCCCCTACTGATATCTGGGAGATAAGGGTGTATTTATAAGATTTTTAAGAGAATGGATTTGTCAAACTCAGTGTTTCCTTCAAGTAAACTCGAATTTTTTTAGTTAAAAAGGCATATAAATGTTTACAACATTTCATTTACTATTATTATCTGAACCATCCCATGATCAAGAAAACCTACCCCTTGACAAGGATTGAATACCTCTTTGATCAGTTTTGAGGCACGATTTGGTTCTCAAATATCAATCTCAATTTTGGATACCACCGGTTGAGGGTTTGTGAGGCTAATATTCTGAAGATATAATTCTATTGTCACTATAGACATAATGAGTTCATGGTGATTCTTTTAAATGTGATTAATTCCCCTAATATGTTTATGGATTTGATGAACTAGATATTTTATCATTAATTGTAATTATTTTTTATTGTATTCATTTATCACATACTCATTTACTCTATGAAATTTGAGGAGAATATAAAGTATCTAAGGATGGTCCTAGACATACTCTAGGAGAATAAACTTTATGGTAATCTCTCGAAGTTCCAGTCTTGGATCTGTGAGATCCGCTTCTTGGGTTATGTCATTTCTAATCATGATTTAGTTGTGGAACTATCAACGATTCTTGTAGTGATTTATTGGGATCCACCCAAGAAAATGTCAAAGGTTTAGAGATTAATTTTCTTGGTGGGGTAGTATAGGAGGCTCATAGAAGACTTCTTTAAGATTATATCCCCTTTGACCATCTTGTTGTGTAAACGGTATCTTTTTACTTGGAATGAGTACTGTTGTAGGACCTTATATAATTTTATGTTGAGTTTGACTAGTGATTCTATGTTGTGACTAACAAAGGAGGGAATTGAGTATGTATTTTATTATGATGCCTCTATAGCTGGTCTTAGTTGTGTGTTGATCAGATGTAGTAAGTGATCACATATGGTTTGAGGCAGTTGAGACCTCATGAGTAGAACAATAGGAATCATGAACTAGAGTTGGAAATGGTAGTATTTTCTCTTAATATGTGGAGGAGCTATCTTCTAGGAGGGTGCTTTCTTTTTTTACTCAGAACAATAGAGTCATGGGTATGTCTTCACACGGGGAGATCAAAACCAAAGATAGAGATACTGGTTTGAATTACTACTTGTCTATGACTTCAAGTTATTCTATACTCTTTGGAAGGTGAATATGGTGATAGATTCCCTTGGAATGAATTCTCGTCCTAATTTGGTGGAGGTGGCATCTGAGAAGTTGGCTTCCTTGTAGCTAAAATTAGTGGATGGGAGGGGTGCAGCTTATATTTAGTCGATCGTGTTGAATCCTCCACTTCTCCATCATGTGAGGAAGGATTAGTTGGGATCCATCAGTTTTGAGGTTATTTATGATCAAATATCTTTAGTATATTCACCAAATGTGTTTTTTATAGGGGAACACGTAATCATTTTCCAGGGATAGATGGTGGTTATGGTTTTGATGGGAAAAAAGCTAATGAGGTAGTTTCACACATCCCCTTTGGTTGTACATACCAGAGCAGTAAATATGTAAAGGACCATTAGAGGTAGTTTTAGTGGGATGTCATGAGGTGGAGTGTATTTTTGTTGATCTCTTAGTGTACCACATGTCAGTAGGTAAAGGCTGAGCACAAGGTTTTGGTAGGTTTGACCCATCCACTTAACATCCTAGAGTGGAAATGAGATGACATATCTATGGACTTTGTGACATGGATTCCATAGAAAATGATAATCCATGATATTATCTAGGTGATTATTTAATGGCTCATGAAGTTATCACACTTCCTTACCATCGGGGAGAAGAGTTTTGTAGAAAGTCTATGATAGTTCTACATGTAAAATATTGTCTGAATCCATGTTTTACCCTCAATGATAGTATCTAACCATGATTAATGGTTAACATGATAGTTTTCGAGAGTCCAACGTAGGTATTCAAGACCCAATTGTTGGTGAGTAGGCCATTTCACCCCTAGATAGATGTGCAAACTAAGTGAATTATCCATGTCTTGGAGGATATGAAGAGCACTTGTGTTTTTGAAATTTGGCTGGAGCTGGGAGGACCACTTTCCATTGGAATAGTTCTCTTATAATAACAGCTATAATTCTATGATCAGGATAAAACCTATAGAGACCCTTTACGGGAGACATTTGGGGTCACTCTGTTGTTTTACTGATATTGGTGAGACATATTTTTGGTCCAGATATGGTGCATACAATGATGAAGAAACATCAGGTGATCCATGAGTGAATAAGGATATCACAAATCTAATATAAACATTACGTAGATCAACATCATATTCCCTTGGAGTTTGAGCATGGAGATAATGTTTTCTTGAGAGTTTCCCCATGGAAAGGGTTGTGTATGTTTTTCCAGGAAAGAAAACTATCCCAAATGTTCATCTGATCATTTCAGATCGTATGAAGGGTTAATGAGGTTGTTTAATGCCTATCCTTACCCCCACAGTTGAAGAATGTGCATGACATCTTCCATGAGTCACACCTGAGGTTATACAATCATGACCTTACACACATTATTGGCAGGGGTGAGAAGAACATTGAGGATGGATCAACATTCATGGAGTACCTAGTGGAAATCAAGTATCGATCAAAGATGATCCTACAAGGATAGACCATTCCCTTAGTTCGTGTGTTGTAGAAGTAGAAGATCAAGCATGAGAGCTCATGGGATCAAGAGATCCAGATACAGGCATAGATTCCTTACCTTTTTGTTTAGTTTGGGATTTTTAGGGATGAAAATCCTTGAAGTTGGGAAAATTTATTTACCCTTCTTTTTCCTTTTACCATTTTGAAATATATTAAGATTTATTTTTGAATCCAGACACCAGGACACCATGAGATTCTGAGCCCTGGTTATCCAGGAAATGATATTATAAAAATATTAAATATATTAACATCACACACAAGTAGTTTTTAATAAATAATGTAATATATCATGATATGAGCCTCAGATCAGTAATTTGAGGTTATTGTTAAATCAAGAATGTGGGATTTACCCTAGGCATGGCCTAAGGTTTTTTGGTGTCGGACGTTCAGTTGAGGCAACCGTTGGAAGGTTCATTAACTGAATTAATTTATTTATCTAATAAACCTAACCTAACCATACCTCTATAAATATAGAGTTATAAATCTTTTCTAATTGTTAGATAAATAACCTTTTCTAGATATTATAGGAGGGTAGGATCATTCTTCGGTAGCGAATTAACATTGAACGACAAACAATGATTGGATCGAGGTTTATTGAGAGGCAGCAAATGCAGCGGGTTATCTCTATCACTGTAGAACACATTATTTACCATAAATAAGTACTTAAAATTGTTTTGGAATATAAATTGTGGTTTTATTCATTGATTAATAGTTTGATAATGTATTTTTCAGCTACCTTATCTTTGATTTGTTTTTTCACACCATTCTCATGAGCTTATCCAAACAATTGAGTTGTTTAATCAATTTAAATTTGTTATGCCAAGCTATCTCTCCTATAAATACTTATTGTGTGATTTTTGGCCAAAAATTATTTTACAATGAAGGATTTAATTTTTTTTCTCCTGAATTTCTCCTCTTCCTTCATTACATTATTTGATATTGACCTACAGGGTCACAGTTCAACATTTTCGGGATGAGTTTGAGTGCAATTGTACCCCCAGATTCGTTGTGGCAGCACAAAAAACATGTGGATTGATAGTTTGTGGGAAGATCGAGGAACGATGTGGGGTTAATGTGATACTCTATGTATTTGGGATGTGGAGGTGTGTTGGGATCATATGAAATGAGATTAGAGGTTTTATTTTTGGTGTTGCAGGCATTGAGGGGATCACCGTAATCTGATTTCTATTCATTGGAGGGCATAAATTGATGGTCGGAGGCAGTTTCCTCATATTTAGAGTGGTAAATAATCTTGATTTGTGGTGGGGAGCCCAGATCTGGAAAACACATGAAGAATCAATATTTTCTTCAAAAAAATCTCAACTACACGGCGTGTAGTCTAAGAACACATGTTGTGTAGACCCACTCATCTGCAGTGGATAGGGTTTTAGGTAAGATAAGTATCATACACCATGTGTCTTAGACCACATGTGATGTGACCCTCTCATGGGGATAATCTATATTCTAGATGCACACTAACAGGAACCTATATGGGAGGACACACTTCCTACTCTGGGAGTACACAGGTAGAAATCAGTACTTGGGAATGGCCAGGTATATGGCTAGGTACACATGCACTAACGGATTAACACAAACATGGCCAACAGCACATGAAAAGTCCCCATTTGGTTGATAAATGTCGTGTGGACCCTATACGCACTATGTACCCTATGAGAAACATCCACATTTCATACCTACTACATCTGAACATAGATTTTGGATCACTGGTAGCCTATCCTGAGCATTTTTTCACATAGAAAATGATGGTAGCCTTAATATTAGATTTTTAGATATGATATGGGAATGTTCCAATTGTGATTATTATTTAGGTGACACTTGATGATGGTAGTAATTAGGAAGGATCATTAGTGAGAGAGACCAGGGTTGGAACCCCCTGTCATGCCTAGGTATAGGTCCCCCATACTCCTTACACTAGTTGAGTAGATTCCCCCTTTGGTACTACGGTTTGGGTCCTCTTTCCACTAAGTTTCATCCCACTGATACACTAGTAAATGAGTCCTGTATAAATATATAATGAGTGGAACACCCTTGATGCACTAGGGTGTCGGTCCTATATCAACATCCATCAAGTGAAACCTCCTAACATACTATGGATTGTGTCCTCTATAATTTTATTGGCATCCCCTTGACACACTAAGTAATGGGTCCTCAAACCATCGAATGAGTGGAATCCTCACTTCACCTCATGGAGTGGTTCCTCTATCTATCAACTAAGTGGAATCCCCCAATAATATTATGAAGTAGTTTTTATACCTATATACTAATTGGAATCCCCTAACATAATAAGGTATGTTTCCTCTATTATAGATTATTTCCCCCCATCTTGTGGAGGAGTATCCAGGTATGAGTCCTCCTCGTGACATATTTAGACAAACACATAGGATATTGGGGATCGATAATGGACTTTTAGTTCTAAAAGAATACTCATAATCCTAGGTAGGAATTTGATATAGAGATCCCCTTTCTCTCCCATATCTATTTATTTATGAGAATATATATTTATGTATATTGTTCATTTTGATTCTCATATTTCATTATGTTGAGTTGACTTCATCTATCATGTTTTATATTCCTCCCCTTTCAGTTTTTGGAGTGTCCTGCTGGGTATGTATATGCTCCCACTTTCATGGGCATTTCCTGCATATCTCATGTCTTATGTATAAGATGGGAAGATCGATAGTTATTTTGGTGGAGCATAGGTATACTCGGGTGCATAGACCACATATAGTGGTTAGTTTTAGAGATCAGGAATCAGAATCTCTCATATTTCCCTTATTCCAAATGTCATCAGGTTGGGAATTCATTTCTAGTTAGGAATATATTTTTTCCCTTTTCACCTTTATTTTATTCTATAATACTCTGATGTATTCCCTGGAGGTTATTTCATACATGGTTTTACTCTAGGAGATATATCCCTTTTTATAATTCCTCTGTGTTGTTTCATGGAGATAGATGTACTTATATGTACAAGTACATTATGAAAAGGTATATAATTTATATTATGACTTATCGACTCTTGTTGTCTAACCCTATCCTATTTGAGGTAGGCTTGGGTTATGAAGGCTCATCCTTATTCTAGAAAGGTGGGCCTCAGTGGTTTGGGTCATTACTCAAATATTTATGAGAATTGATAAACTACCGAGATCTTGTTACTTTTTTGGTAGACTCATTGACACCAAAGAGGAATATTCTCATATTATTTTTGTTATACCCATGTACTCAAACTAAATTTTTTTTAAAATTAACTCTTTCATGAATATTGGATATGTGGAAATATTCATTAAAGCTAATATAATGAAAATGTTAATATAAATATTCTTAAAAATTTCCATAAACTTACTAATTTTTCATCAATTTTACCTTTTTTAATCTTTTATGTAAATGGTAGTGGTAATTTATAGGCTGGTAGAGATTATTCATTCTTAACTTCATTTTCCATCCCCTTCCACTTTTCCAACTCATTCATTTATTACTTAGATTCCTTGAATTGTAATTTTATCCATTTTTATCACTTTATTTGATCATTTTATATTTCCTTAAAGTGATATATTTCAATTCTATACATGGGATGACCTCCATGTCACTTGGAAAGATAATTCATGGACTTTACTTAGGTGGGGTTTAATTTACCCTTCTTGGTACTCAAGATTTATCTTAGTATCATTTTGATCTTTAGAATATTCTTTTAACTAATTAATGGAAGCCTCGGTGGTTGTCATGAATGTTAACAAGGTATCCTATAGTGATGTGATTTGGATCTAAGTGATTTCCATCATTTTTCTCATAACCCTTGTGAATATTTATTGTATCATTGATTTTATTATTGTAGCCTCTAACCCAGAAAATTATTTTAATGATTATAATAAATAAAATTATAATCCTCAATTTAAGTACCTTTGGGTTGGTATATAACCATTACTATATCCATATTATTTTTCAAGGATTTTATTTTTGTTTCAATAGGTCCATTTATTTCAATAATATAAACTTATCTATTTTAAAATCCATCCATTAACTATGTGAAACTATTTATATAAATTTCAGGAAACATATCATAGATTTATCCCTATAGTTTTTCATTAAAAAACCTATAGTAGTTGCATCCACAATTTATTTATTTCCTTTTAATGACCCCTTATAAAATGTTTGAATTAAAAACCTCATATTTATTCAATTATGTTGACAATTACTCAACAACACATTAAACATATCCCTTTTAATGTAAATTGATTCATCAAAAATTATATTAAATTTTAAAATATTGACCAGAATATTCCTTGATATTGAAGGAGAAAAAATATTTATAGAAGGTTTTTAGAATATCATCCCATATAGAGATGGAATGCAAATAATTGGACTAATTTGACCTAAGATGTCACCCTGGACACTATGATACAATGATTAAAGGATGTTACTGATCCCCACATGATAGAAACTAGTTCTTGGGCATCAATAATATAAACTTGGGAATGTTTCACCCTTAAATAATAATATTCAATGAAAACTAAAAGATAATTTGGCATGGTGAAACTATACATTGGATTTATATGCATATCAAATAATGAATTATAAATACATCAATAATACAAGCATGGGATAATAAAAAATTATAATTAACTCTATAATTATGTATTGGTGAAATTGTAGGGGAATATTATTTTTTGGATTCGTTCCACAGAGACTAATTTTGGGTTGTGTTTTATAGTGTATTTGAGATGCTTCAAAAGTGTAAGTCTAATGGAATAATGTATAGTTCGAGTCCTATGGTGTTATAGGTTGAAATTAAAATAATAATAGTTCATGTCATAACCCATATGGATCATACCATGATGGTCCATGGATGGGTATAGACCCTATGTATCAGTCATGTATCAACCTATAGGGGTCATGTTGTGACAAGGTCTTCCCAAAGGGTGTTGCCTTTGTCTAGGGTTTTTCATGCCATGATGAGTTCTAGATAGTTTTGGCCCCTCTAATAGGGGTGTTCATGTCATTCCCATAGGTTTTGTTCCCTAATATAGATGGACTATGGAGAATCATGGTGTGAACATTAGGGTTCACATTATAATAGTGGTCTCTATGTTTATTTTTTAAAAGGAATGTTTTGGTGATTTTACCAGGGGCCCTAATTGGGATCCCCTTAGGGTTCCTTATTTTTAATCACTATAGAGAAGAGGGAGAGTCCCTTTTCCCTTATAATGGCCCATGATTTTCATAAAAAACTATCACATATTTTAAAATGAATATTCAATATATTTCATAATACACACCCATGGATTACAATTATTTGGTGTATTTGGAGACTAGATACATAATATAATTTTTTATATCTTCAAAATATTTCATAAATATCTTCACCTTTTTTAATAGTCATTAAAATTCCTTAATTAAAACCTTTCTTTGTAACTTGGGTAAAGGAAACAAAGAAAGGGTGATCTCAGATGATTAGTAAGGGTAAATATGGGAGTTATAATTCTATAATCATATGAAAGCATAAGAAAATCATGAGGGTAAAAGATCATGAACATAACTTATAAAGTTAATACACAAACTATCATAGATCACAAACATGAGTCATGTTAAAGAATTGTCATTCCATAAGACATGATCCATAAGAGTATTAAATCATCATAATTCATGAACCATAAACTCATTCCATAAATGTTTGGCACTAACATAGGTAGAAAAAACATTTCATTTTTCTTATTTAACTTTCAAGACCATCAAACATAGTGGATTATGTATCATTTCCTATTTCCCATTATGGATCAATCACATCAGCCTATTTCTAATTGTGGATCAATCCCATCATTCTATTTCACATTGTGTATAAAGCCTTTTGATTTTTTTCCCATTATTATCTCATGAGATATAAATACTTACCCAATGCATTGGAGGTAAATATAGGTCCCACTAGTCCTTAGTTATAAGGTAACCACCATTATTAGTTATAATATAACCACCATATCATATTGAAAACCATACATTAGTGTACCATAAGATCATAAAACATTCATCATCTTTGAACCCGTGAAAATAAAAGGGTCTCATAAACATTAAATCATATCACAACCCATAGAAAGGAAATGGGTCTCATAAACATCTCATCAATTCATCATAGCATAACCAATTAAAAAGGAACAGGTCACATAAAACTTATTTAAAAAAATCATAAACAATATAGAAAAAGAATAAGAATAATACAATTGGATAATATCTCTAGTAAAGTATAATTAACATCAAGGGATCTAATCTTAGATAGAAAATTATTTTGAATATCACTTCAAAATTTTCTTGAAGAAAATAGTCTTTCCCATTTAAAATCACATTTTAAAACAAAAATTTCACAAAAAAATTAAAATAATTTTCTTTGAAAATATAATTAGAAACCTAAAAAGTAATATTTAAATAATTGATCATTCATAACATTATAAAATTCCATTCATGACGTAAATATTAAGACAAATATTCTTTTCTCATTTCTGAAGAAGACAAAGGATCCTTGTTTGGAAAAAAGCATGAATAATAACTTAAATAAATTAAAAAGAAAAAATGGGAAATTTTATTTTAAATACGATTTTATATTACTAAAAACTTTCTTTAAATTTTTTTATAAAACATGGATATGAAATAAAATGGGTTTTGGACCGAACATGTAAATAAAGACAAATTTTCTTAAAAAATTATTTAGGGTTCATTAATTATTTAACAGAATAAATTGAATAGAAAGAATTTATTTTCCAGAAATACCTAGAGGAGGGAAAAATACATGAGTTTCTTAAGAGGTAGATTATAATATCTCATCATTTGAAGCATATAATAAACAATATCATTAAACAATGATATTGTAACACTAAACCCTTACCGCTTTGGTATCTTTTGAATTGTAATCCCCATGTAATAATTAAAATTTTATGGATATTTATATCCCATAATTATCATTATAAGGACCATAAAATAAATTCACGGGAAGTATATACACCACAAAAAAAGAAACAAGTGTTGTATAAGTCATGTGTCCCACGTAAATAATGGTGAGATTAAAATCCATTTTCTTAAGTCTTGACATCCTTCGTACAAGTCCAAAACACTTATATAATAAATATAAGTTTATTATAAATATATTAAATAACCATACTCATATGTATAATTCGATATATAATTTTATTTTAACCTTTTATTACCCATTTATTAGTAACTCCTTTCTAAAATCACATTTCGGGTAATAATTGCTTTATTTTCATGTAAGTTTTGATTTGTTATTTTTGATAATTTTACTTTGATAATGGATCCATCATCTTAAAAATGTTAAACATGACATAAATATAATATATATTTATTATACATGTATTTAGAGTAATCTAATAAAGTTAGAGAAAGAAAATTAATCACATCATTCATGGAGATGGTAGGTCATACGTACAAATAAACGTTATTTACATTTTCTCGATGGATGGAAATATATTAAATTCTCATCATAATTTTTATGTCATATAGATCATATATTTTCATTAAATATATACTTATTACCTTTCATGTAATTAGTAAGTGAAGAATTAATCACATCACTTTGTGAGGTGGTAGTCTGATGTAAAAACAATCAACAGTTTCGTTTCCCACTTGATCGAAGAGGATATGGATATAGGTCATTACATTAACATAATAAAATATAATTGTTTGGGATATAGTTACTTTATTACATAATCATGGTATAAAATTATTTTAAGTAGTTAGATGAATAAACAAAACAAAAGCACAAGCTAAATAATTTCACCTCTTCTTTAGAGAACCTCTTTTGGTTTATTCCTAAATCCTTGTTAGGAGGGTTTATTAATAAATATAAGTCCTCTAGTATGTGGGAAGATAATTAAATAATATATTTTTGTAGGTATTTTCTAAACCGAAGGGTTTTTTAAGTGTGAATAAGAGATGAGAGGGGCGTCCTTTTATAAGTGGGGGAGAGGACACACATGGAATTTTTGAAAAGAACAAAGTCTACCCACGTTTTTCACATGAAATAATTATGTAAAATGTCTAATTAAATTTAATTTAAAAAATTATATTGGTCATTTTACCCCTTATCATTTTAGTTTAACCCCCCTATAAACCCATTTTAACCTTTACACCGGTAATTATTTTGTACTGTCTTTAATATTAATTTTTAAAAAATATCATATTTAAAATATTATAAAATCTCAATTATACTCATTATAAATATGGAATAAATTTCTCAAAATTCAATTTGAAGAATTAGTAAAATTTTATTTATAATTAAACCTGTAAATGTGATGAAAAAGTGGTTTTCCAAAGAGAAATTTTTATAAGTATACAAAGTTTTAATATCAAAATTAAATATGACATTGATTCCAAAGACATAAATTAGATTAATAAATATATTTTTGAAATAATTTTACTTTTAAAACCATATTAAAATAATATTTTTATTTTTATTTCTTTAAACTAAAAGATATTTTTTAATAAAAATCAATATTTACTACTATTCATTGAAAATTTAATTTGTTCATAAAATTCTATAAAATTCACTCAATGATAATTTTTACGTGTAGATTTTAAAAATGATTTTTTTTAATATATTTTAAAAAAAATTAAAAATAACTTTTATTATGTGTTCAAAAAAATCAATAAAAACATTTTTTGAGAAAATAGTATTTTTGAAACATATAAATACTTAACTAAAAATTTGTTACCTTTTTATCAATGTATCTTATTTATATAAAAACATTATAATTGATGTTTAAAATGTATTTATTTATATTTATACCACAAGTTTTTACAAATAGGTTATAATGGTCATGTGTAAATATTAATATTAACAGTATATCATGGTTTATTGAAGTTCAATGTTGCGTATAATGCAAGCTATCAATGAAATTAAATTTATTTCAAAAAAAAATCATAAAATATCATAGTGTTATATTATAACCAATTTAAAACGGTGTTATACATTTAAATTCATTAAAATTGGTATAAATAACTAAGGATATTCCTTCCTCATTACATCCTCAAGTTCTCACATTATTCCTCAAGATAGTTTTTTTCAAAAAACATTATCCCGATGAGTGGTCTTGTTTCATAACACTTTCTCTATATGATCTGGAATCTCCATTAGTTGTTCCTCCTAAGAAACATCATGCTCCAATGATATGACCTTTTATTTCAATACATGTGATTTACTAAGTATGTATTTCCTTAGGAGAGATGTATTAAACATATCATGAACCTATGAGAGGTTCAGTGGGATCTCTAAGTGACAAGATACAGTCTTGATACGATCAAGAATTTCAAAAGGGTCAATATACCTAGGGATTATTTTTCCCTTATTTCAAAATCTCTCTAACTTATTCTATGGAGAAATTCTTTGAAATTCCTTATCACTCACTTCAAATTCCAGATCACACCAGTTATTATCATTATAACTTTTATATCGACTTTGTGCCGCCCTTATGTGTTGTTTAATGGATCTAATGTTTTTTATCATTTATTATACTAGCACTGGTCCCAATATCATTCTTTCTACAACTTAATCTGAGTAAGATTTATTTATAAACTTCTTTATATAGAGGGATTCATAAGGAACTATCTTAATTCTTGATTGAAAGCTATTTTTGTAAGAAAAATCAAATATAGGAATGTGTTGATCCCAAAAAACATTTAAATCCATAGAAAAAGATCTCAACATATCCTCTTTGGTTTGAATTTTTATCTCATTTGGACTATTTGTATGAGGATTTTATTTATTTTTGAGACTCAACTTTGTATCCAGAGCCTCCTAAAGACTTCTTCAAAACATCTAGGTAAACCTCATATCTCGATCGAACATAATAGATGATGGTACTCCATGAAAACTTAACACTTTTGTAATATATATCATGTAAATTTGATCAAGAGGGAAATATTATCTGATAATGATGAGGTGTGATAACTTTATAAGGAGATCAACTAAAAATTATATATAATTGTTCCCATTATATGTTATAGGGAGTCCTAAAACAAGATCTATATTTATGTTTTCCCATTTCCATTCTTGTATGGGTAATAGTTATAACATCCCATTAGACTTTTGTATCTCTGCCTTAACTTGCTGACATGCCATGAATCAATATATAAACTCTATAATGTTTCTCTTCATTCCATCACACCAAAAATAAACTTTAAAATCTCTATACATTTGTATACTTCTGGGTTTAATTATGAATGAATAACTATTAGCTTATTTTAACAGCACCTTATCATAATATGTTATGAATGAAACACATATATGGTTCACAAACCTTATCATTCTGTCATAATCAAGGTTGAACTCATGAACATTTCTCACCTTATTATACATATCTACATCATCCTTATGTGCATTATGAATCTTCACTTGGATAGATAGTTGAACACTCATTGGGGAAAGATAATATTTATCCCCTTTCTTTGGGATTTTTAGATAAATCCTTTGAAATAAAAAAAATTATACCTTTTGTGATCCTCATCATAGATAATCTAGCATGATCCTTTCAAATCAAATCATATTCCACCTTGTTAACTTTCCTAAGGTTATAATATAATAAACATTTGTAATCTTTAATCAGCTCTAACCATCTTTTATAGAATGTGTTCAAATCCTTCTATGTCAATATATACTTTTATATTTTTTATAAATATATATATCAAACTTTTCTCTATAAAGATAATTCCTCCATATATTTAATGAAAACATTTCTCTATATAACTTTAAACCATGAGTTGGGTAATTTTTATCATGAAAATTCAATTTTCATGAGGTATATGCTATAACTGTATCATTCTGTATGAGAATGAATCCCAATACCTTCTTGGATATGTAATTATTGATTAAAAACCCCCATTAGTGGTAAAAATACCTTTAACATCAGTTTTATTACATTTTAATGTTAATTTATAATCAATATTAATACAGGTGACATTGATAGTAGGCCTTCCCACATTGGTTTTCCTAAAACTAACATTGAAAACTCCTATAGAAGGGGAATTAAGGAGGTACTTTGACATAGGATTTTTATAAAACTGATGTTGAAATAATTATGAAATCTAATGGGATATTAACATCAGTATTGTTAAAAAATGACTTGGAAATTAACTTTCAACATCTTTTTTTGTAAAAATTGATGTCAAAAGCCTTCCAAGGGACTTTCAACATTGGTTTTATAAAAAATAAATGTTGAAAGTTGAATTTTTTTTTAATATATATATATATATATTTGAGATTACATAATCCTAGACCATAAATATTAAAGTATAACCAAATATAAAACATATATAAGATACAATAAAAAGGTAATAAAAATCATTGATAATTTTTATAGAAATATTTTCAAATATGAAACTAAATTAAATTAAATATACAAAATTAGTCAAACTTAGGAAATATAGTGAAAATAAATTTTAAATTTGTATCAGTTTATTGTATTTATATGGAAAAACATCATCAAAAACCTACAACATAATGTAATATGAATTTAAAAAATAACATATTTGTTTAAATTAAAAGTTTTGTAATAAAACAAACCTTTATTAAAAAAATTAGTTTTTATGGTCTTGATTATCTCATAAATTAATCGTAAAACATAATATCCACATTCAAAATACCATTTTCAGGATAAAAAATCATTTATGAAACCATATTTTAAAAATAAAAAACATTAGATATGTAATAAAAACCAAGTACTATTTTATATAAAGGTTTTACTTGAACTTTTACATATTCATTTTTTCTGGATCCACTAATGGATAGAAAGCCTTGTCAAACCCAATAAACGACATGTTTCAATTTCAAATATTAATTATCAAAATTGGTGTAAATTAAAAATATTATGATGAAGAACTAAAATCATGAAACAAAACTTCATTAAAATGTTTCTTAATCTTTTTTGAACACCGCCCAATAAAGATCATAACCAATATGCTTTACCTTCTTTTGGGAAAAATACACATAAAATCCAATTTCAATTAAAAATAAAATATTAAGCATTAATAATAGCATAATGAATAGTGGTTCATAATTATATATTTTTTATTATCCATCAAAGAATGTAAAAAATCAAAATGTGATGTCTATGTTTTTGAGTCTTTCAGAAACATATTCAATTTTGTTTTTTTGTTTCAAATAGTTCACTTCTATTGAATTTATTATAGTTCAATAAAACCATAAACATAAGTGTAATTTTATTGAGTGAAAAGACTATAGAGACACATGATTATAAGGAACATTAATTATTTAAATATAAAATATGTTCAACTAATAAATATAAATTAATAATTGAAATTTAATTACATGAAAAATAACTAAAACACAGGTACAATGAGATGATCACCCATTAAACTATCCATGATTTCAATTTTAAAAATATTTAATTAATAATATATTGCACATATATCATTACTCATTATAAAATTATAATAATTATATAATATAGGAATATAATGTGATAACTTTTTTACCAATCAGCTTCTTAAGGAATATCTAAAGGTAGTGGAATCTTAAAATTTACTTTCATTTGAATTGATTCATTTGATATCAAATAATTTTATACAAGGTAAGTGTAATAAAATATTATAAGTAATTTTTAATTTAATAATAAATAAAAAATGAAAAGAAACTCATACCTCATACATCATCTGATGGAAGTGATCAGCTGACCAAGGTAATAAAATGGGCAGCACTATGTCCAACTATGGATACCTCCTTAGTAGGAAGTGGAATATGAGTATTTGGAACAATAATATCATATACTACTATTATTACATAAACTGACTACATAATATGTTGATGTGAATAATCTCCTAGATGATTTAGAATTCCATATGATACAATAAAATCATGGGGTTCCCTAGTAAGAAACTCATAGTAATGGTTAAATATAAATAAGAAGGTGGAAAATCTGGGTAGGAAGGCTATGTTGGCTGCATAGGATTCTCTAGATTCTCTGGTTGTGTTGGTTGTGTCTGTCACATCAGTTTTGCAATAATATTCAATGCATATGATTTATTATTATCCTCTATTGACTCATTTAATTGTCATAGATCAGCCTTAAAAAACAATTTCTTCACTATATTCTACCCCAATCAATGTCGCACTAGGGGTACAGCCTAAAAAAATTTAAATCTAACACCCTCCTTATACCCTCTAACATGGCCAAGGTGTTCTGGATTTCTTAAATAATTGATACTAATATCCTTCCTACTATCAGGGATAAATCCCCCATATGTCATTTTCTCTTGAATGTTATTCTAAAATAATATTTTTTAATGTAATATTAGTAAGATAAATTTAATAAATAGTATTTTTGATGAAAACAAACAATTAATTTCTTATAATAATATCGTCTACTTCCATTTTTTGGATCAGTAATATAATTTCCATTTTATAATATTCTCACTCTTTTCCATTTTCAAGGATGAGTTTGAGGATAGAGTTCTGAGTGGAACCTCTTCAGAGTCAATTCATCACATGACACTTAATTAACTAAGATTTTCAGCAATCATTTGTTCCTCTAATAAAGGATACCCTCCTCATGAAAATTTATTAGGTTATTATTTTCATGATTATATCTCTTGTTTAGTTTTCCTAGATTTCAATTACATAAAATAATAAGTTTTAAATTAATGAAAAAAATAAACAAATAAATTTTACAAATAATAAAAACATACCATAAAATCTTCCTCCTGCCAACAGGGGACAAAAAATTCAATTTTTTCAATCAATAAACCCATACTTAAGGCATGGATATTTATCCTCTTTACTCCCAAAAATATAATTTGAAGTCGAATTTTTCTTAAAATATCTCCAAAAAAATTTCGTAAAGGATAAATAATTTTTATTTCCATTTTTCTCTTGAAAGTAAAATGAAATATATAATTGAATAAACAAAATATTAAAAAAAATTATAACATTTAAACCATTAGAGAATAAATAAATATTTTCTTAAATTTTACCATAAGGTACTCCCATAAATAATATTTCATTGACTGGTTGGTGCTCCTACAATTAGGGTATAAAATAATAATCCTACAAGGAATATTTATATCCATGTTCCTAAATTGTGTGGAATTTATCCCATTTGGGAATTCGTTCTCTTAAAATTTAATTATAACCCTTTTCTCCCCACATGTGAGTGAAAGTTTTGGTAAAAATTATTGGACTCCTCTATATTTAATGCTCAAAAATCATGTTTAATCTTGTTTCATTATGTTTCATTATGTTTATGTATAATCTTAATCTATTCTGTTATGTTTTACTTTATATGACAGGTTGCAAATATTATACTAAGTATGATTCTCTGTTAAGTTGAACTCACAGTCACTGGTTAGAGGACTCACATTCACCATTCATTCTGTAAATTAGTAAAGTATGATGCATCATTATATCAAGCTACTAGCTCAGAATTTTCAGAATTGACCAGACATCGTTGCATTGACCTACCAATTCATAATTTTCACAAAGGACCAGACATTGTTGATATGGACTAGACACCACTGTATCGACCTAACAGATCATAATTTTCAAAAAGGACTAGACACCATTAATATGGACCAGTCACAATTGCATTAACCCACTAGTTCATAATTTTCACAAAGGACCATACATCGTTGAATCAACTTATCGGACAAGAATTTTCACAAAGTCTATGTAACCATTCCTAAGACATCATTCAGAGACAAATGAAAATCACCACTCCTATGTCATCATTCCTAAGACACTATTTAGATATAAAGGACAAGTCATCTCTCCTATGTCACCACTCATGTGGCACCATCCTAGACTTAGTCATTTCTTCCTTTACTATTTAAATTCAAAATTATTACTAACGGTCATATTTTATTTATTTATTGATACTTATTTTATTAATGATTTTTTGCAAAAAATATTAATGAACTTTTCTGTAGAAATTATGAGGTATGAGGTACCTTCACGTGATAAATATTATGCTCTTTATCATCCCCTATATCATAAAAAGGAGAACACCTGAGAATAAAAGTATCGACATGTGAGAAGATTTTAATTCATAATACCAAGTAGAAAAACACACTCAAAAAGAAAGAACACCCATCCTCCTAGGTTTGAACAAGGAATAATTTTCTTATAATCAAAGTGCCAACATCATTGCACCAACAAACTCTAGTGAAGAGGATCTACAATGAGCATCTCACCCCACTGGAAACCAGAACACAGAGCATCTGTAACACTCTGTTTTTGGTGTTTGTTTCCAGGAGAGGACTCGAGCCTCAAATTTTGTTCATCTAATAATTCTAGAAGCATCAAGCACAACACATAGTGAACTATAAACCCTTTCTCATTATTTATTCTTTGTTGTGTATATTTTTACTATTCTTTAGAGCAGTGTGCGTACCTATATCACAAACACATATTTTCTCCTGAGCTAAGCTGAAGGATACAACATATCCTTACTCACTCATCTTTTTACACAATTGTTATCCCACGTATAACTATGGAATAGGTCCAAGTGTGGCCTGGTTTTATTTTTTTCCATGAAAAATTGTGTTATAGGTCTAGTTGACCTGGGAATCCTTGTGTGATCTTGTAAATCCCAATCCATAGTGTGGATGAAGTTTATTAATATAAACTTTTTGGTGTAATGTGATCACCAAGTAGAGAAAAATAGGTCTCTTATTGATATCGAACCTATTTTTTTTAAATCCTCTATATTGTTCATGTTTGGTTTTATTATCTGTTTTTCATTACTCAAACCAAAAAACTTCATATCACACTAATAGTTAATATTATATAGTTTTTGTTTTTGAATTTGATTTGGTAGACTGAATTAAAAAGTTATGATAATTATTCAAAGTATTTTAACTGAGAAATAATAACTCTTTGAGAATTATTTCAGACAATTAAATTGTTTATAAATCTGCTAATTTGGTTAACTGGACAGATTTTTTTAACTGTGGGATTTTTAAATAAATGTTTCAAGATATAAATTTTTATAAGAACTCAATTCACCTAGATCTTGAGTTTACTACTTTGAACAACATTTGGTATTAGAGGTTGTTTCAAATATTTTTAAAATACCTTATTTAACTATGATTTTAGGTGTACTTTTAAAGATATATAAATTTTTATTAGTTATAAATTTTTAGTTCTTTAAAACTCTATTTCATTATTTAATTTAGATAATACACAGGAAGGTGATTCTACCAATACACCTCCCAATTTCAATTGTACTAATTATTCCCAGTGGAAAATAAAAAAGAAAATTGCCTTAAAAAGTATGGGGTTTGATATTTGGATTATAATAGAAGAAAAATATGAAATATTAGAAACTCTAAGAACTACCTTGAGTGAAGCTATAAAAGGTTCTTATAATAATAATTATAACGCTATGAATGTCCTATTGTTTTCTTTAGGCGATGAAGAATTTAATAGAATGTCTTCTTGTAAATATTCTTATGAAATTTGTGATACTTTAGTAATTTCACATGAAGGAACCACTAATGCTAAGGAAATGAGACTCAATACATACATTATTAAATATGATAACTTCAAAATGAATCTTGGTGAAGCTATATCTAATACGTATCTCAGGTTCTATGATATTTTAAACACTATGATCTCTCTAGGAAAGATTGTGACAATTAAGGAACAAATCATGAAAATCCTCATATTTTTACCAGACAGATGGAGAAGAACCTCAATATCAATTAGAGAATCTTGTGATATCAGTAAGTTACCAGTAAAAGAGTTGATAGGTAACATGATGATGTATGAGAAATAATTGAAGGTCAGTAAGGAAGTAGATGATGAACCAAAGAGAAAGTCAGTGGATTTCAAAACCACTACTTCTAAACACAAATAAAAGAAAAAGGTACAAACTCATTCTGAAATTTCAATCAATGAAGAATCACCATCTAGACATGATAAATAAAAGTCTCATATAGCTAGAAAATTTAAAAAAAAATTATAGAAAGAAGTTTTTCTAAAAGACCGATTATAAATAAAAATATGACAACAAGGGAAACTAGATAAGGACTGGAAAATAAGTGAAAATACTAATGAAATAATTTGTTATGAGTGAAAGTGGAAATGACATGTATATGTTGATTATCCAAAATTAAAGTAAAAATAAATAAATATGAAGATAAGGATGTAAGATACAAAAAATAAATGAAGGCAACATGGAGTGTTTTTGAAGATATCTTGAGTGAGTCAGAATCATCACATGATTAAAAGGTTAATAAATCCAATATTTGTTTTATGATAAACACATATGAGGTAATCCTTGAACCTCTTGTACATAATTATTACTATTCTGAAGATACATCTAATTATGAGAATATGAATTATGAGTAAATGTTT
Organism: Viscum album; assembly: GCA_963277665.1. Lineage (NCBI taxonomy): Eukaryota > Viridiplantae > Streptophyta > Magnoliopsida > Santalales > Viscaceae > Viscum > Viscum album. The sequence continues at coordinate 562,818,991 of OY728138.1, forward strand.
GAATATTGTAGAATGTTTGAGGATACATGTAATGATTTAAAAGATAAATATAAAATTTTAAAGAAATAACATGCTCTTACCTCTATTATTAAATCTGATCTTACTATGGAGAAAGAAAATAATACTCAATTACTTAAAGAAAAAAATTAACTCAAACATTCTAATGAGAAATTGAAAATGGACTTCGAAAAGTTTACCAATGGAAAGAATAATCTCACAATAATTCTTGGTAAACAAGTATCACCAAAATATACTACCGGTTTTGGATACCAACTTGGATAAAGGAATTTTGAAACAAAATATTGAAAATTAGTTGTTGTGCCTAAAACTGATAAGTTTTTATCTAGTTTCAGTAAAGGAAAATTTTTCAATGCTTGTAGTATTTATAAACCAAATAAAGTTTATTTTTTGAAATCCTTACAAATTGTTTATAGGAAACCCATGAAACAAATGTGGGTTATCAAAATTTTTATCACTAATGTTATGGACCCAAGAAAATATGGGTAACAAATTCTTTTCTTGGTTAAATTATTTGTGTAGGTATGTTTCTTGAAGATATCTTGTAATAGCTTGTGGTACATGGATATTAGATGTTCAATACATATGACAGGGTAATATTCGATCTTCAAAAATCTTGTCAATGTTGATGGTGGGTATGTCACCCTTATTGAAAATGAAAAATTAAAAATAATTGGCCTTGGACAAATTGGTAACTCTAATTCAGTTTTAATTTCTAAAGTTATTTTTATTTATAGTTTAAGATAAAATTTTCTTAGAATTTTCCAGTTATGTGATGATGTATTTCATGTTAAATTTGAAAATGATCCTTACAATGTATTCAATTCTAAAAATAATTTAGTTTTTACTGCTTTTAGAAATGAAAATATTTATGCTCTTAATTTAGATTCCTTAGTTTCTTAAAATGTTTCTGGAATAAGTGCCTTTCACAAAGAGTCTTGGATCTAGCATAGAAGAATAGTCCATTGAAACATTCACTACCTTATAAATATTATTAGAAAAGGATTATTCAAGGATCTACCAAAGCTTTAGTTTTCAAATGAAAAAGTCTTCAATCCTTATCAAAAAGGTAAACCTCACAAAATATATTTCAAACCAAAGAAATAAGTTTCAACTTCTCAACCTCTTGAGTTGGTTCACATGGATTTGTTTAGACCTTCTAGGGTTTCAAGTTTATATGGGAATAACTATGTTTATGTTCTATTAAATAGCTTTTCAAGGTATTTTTGGACCTTTTTTAGCTAAAAAATTTGAAGCTTGTTCTCATTTTATCATGTATGATAGAATAGTAGAAAAACTAAGTGGTATTATAATTAAATAATTAATAAGTGACGATGGACATGAGTTTGAAAATCAGGAGTTTGAATATTTTTTCTCATAAAATGGTTATAGTCATAACTTCTATACTCTTAGGACACCTCAATATAATGGATTTATAGAAATGGGAAATAGAACATTACAAAAAATAGATCAAACTATACATAATGAATATGATTTACCTATTTATTTCTGGTCTGAATCTATGAATACGTATTTTTATATTATTAATAGAGTATTAATTAGACCTATATTCAATAAAATCCCCTATGATTTTCAGAACAATGGGAAACCCAAACTTATCTACTTTAAAGTTTTTTGTTGCAAGGTTTATATTCTCAATAAAAAAGATAATCTAGAAATGTTTCCATCCAAAAGTGATGAAGGAATTTTTTAGGTTACATAACCTCTCGTAAATACTATACAGTTTTTAATAAAATAACTAAATGTGTGGAAGAATCTGTATATGTTAAATTTGATGAAATATATCCTCATGAACCTAAAACCCCTATTGAAAATATTAAGGATGATCTATCAAATCTAGAAATAATTGTTAGACCCTCTGATTCTACTGTTAAGAAATATGTTAAATCTTCTAATAATGGAAAATCTCTAAACTCCAATCATAGTGAACCTGAACCTATAGATGAACAAGAAATTACTAGTTCTTTTTTTCTAGATCTGTTAGAATAATTAAGAACCATCATTTAGATGCTATATTTGGAGATTTAGATAAAGGGGTATAAACTAGATCTTCTATTAGGAAACAAGTTTAACATCAATCCTTCTTATAACATCATGAACCTAATAACATAAATTATACTATAAATGATGAATTTTTGGTGATTTTTATGCAAGAATAGCTGAATCAGTTTAAAAGAAATAATTTTTTGAAACTAGTGGATAGACCTAAAGAATCTTTGACTATAGGCACTAATTTGGTCTTTAGAAACAAAGTAGATGAATCGGGCATAATAGTAAGAAATAGGTCTAGACTAGTTGCACAAGTATAGAGTCAAGAATAAGGAATTGACTATGAAGAATCCTTTTCTTCTGAATCCATACTTGAAGCCATTATATTCTTCTAGCATATGCAAATTGTGTAAATTTCAAACTATATCAAATGGATGTCAAGAGTGCATCTCTAAATGGGTACATAGATGAGGATGTTTTTTTTTGAACAAACCCCTTGTTTTAAAAATCCCTCATTTTCCAAATAATGTTTTTAAATTATCAAAATATTTGTATGGTTTAAAACAGGCTCTAATATCGTAGTATGATAGGCTCAGCAATTTTCTTATTTCAAAAAGTTTTAAAAAAGGTATAGATAATCATCCTCTTTTTACAAATATAATTTCTAAATATGTTTTAGTTATTCAAATCTATGTTGATGATGTTATTTTTGTATCTTATAAAAAAAATTTATGTGTTAATTTTTCAAAATGATGAAAAATGATTTTGAAATGATTTTAATAGGAGAAATAAAATTCATTAGTGAATTTAAAATATTTTAAAATAAAGAAGGTTTTATTTTAAATCAAATTAAATATATTAAAATCTTCTAAAAAGTTTTAATTTGGATAGCACTAAAGGTAGTGATAATCCTATGAGTACCACCTATAAATTGGATCTTGATGAAAATGGAAAATATATTGATCAAACCAATTACAGAGGTATGATTGGAAGTCTTCTTTACATGACTGCTATCTGGTATAATATTATGTTTAGTGTATGTATGTGTGCTCGTTACCAACAAGATACTAAAGAGTCACATCTTCTTGCTGTAAAAATAATTTTCAAATACCTCAATCACACTACTAATTTATGACTGTTCTATCTTAAAGGCCCGTAATTTTACTTAGTTAGGTATTCTAATGCTGATTTTAGTGGTTATAAGTTAGATAGAAAAATCACCTCTAGAACATGTCACTATTTGGTCAAGTAACTAGTATCATGGTGTAGTAAAAATCAAAATTTGGTTGCACTATTGACTGTTAAATCTGAATACATATATATTTCTAATTGTTGTGCTCAGATTTTGTGGATGAAACAAGCTTTACTAGATTATGGATATCAATTTAGACATGTCCCTATAAGCTATGATAACACAAGTTCTATTAACATCTCTAAGAATCCAGTTTCTCACTCAATAATAAAACATATTGATGTAAGATATCACTTTTTTAGATATCATTATCAAAAAGGTGATATTACTTTATAATTCATTGGCACAGAACATAAGCTTGATAATATTTTTACTAAGCTATTAAATTTTAAAATAATGAGTTGCATAATACATGAATTGGGAATGATCAATTTTGAGTAACTGGTTTTATGTATCACCATTTGATGTCTCACCATTTGATGTATCATTGTTTGATGTCTTAATATTTGATGTCGCACTGTTTCATGTCTCATCATTTTATGTCTCACCATTCTATGTCACACCATTGTGGTGACACTGCTGATAGAACACTGTCAAGACTCACCATTGTGACCCACCGTTCTTTAATTAGTAATTTTTTTGTATCTCTATTTTAATTATTTCATTTTATTTTATACCACTATTTTGATTTATGACTTTAAAATCCCTAAATGATACAAAATGGTTGATCCAAATCACCCCTCACTTCACTCTTTCTCTTGACTCCTAAAACCAAACCTTTATCTATCGAATCCATTTTCTCCTTTGAACCCTCTACACATGTCCATAATGGAGAGAATGAAGCATACATCTTCTTTGACCCCAGAGAAATTCCAGTTGACGAAGATATTTTAAAGAGATCCAATCAAAATGCCTGAGAAACCTTTGAACATTGGCCTCATAGATCGAGTATGTAACACCCCAGGTAAATAAAGAATATGACATTTTCATATTTATCCATATTTGTGAATAAAATATTAATATTACTTTAAAGGGGACGCTATGCTCGATGGCGTACCCAACACGCAACAACGAGTTTCTTGGGAATCTTACGTTGCACTCTAATAATAAAATAATATTATTTCAAATGGTAGTTAACATGTAGCCGTTGTATTGGCGGGAATGGATATAAATAACTAAAATATGATTATTTATGTTTTTTAATGTTTTTACATTTATCCAATAAAATCTAAAGGCTTAAAATACGGAAAAAAATCAATTTTAGGCGTATATGCCCTAGTTTTCACTAAAGGTTCACTTATTGACTTTTAATGGAGAATTGTCATTAAATATAGTTTTGATCACTCTTATAAATTAATTTGGACCAAATAAAACTCTTATTAAGAATCGGGACATCAAATTTTACTTTGTGTAATTTTTTGGTATCTTTCCGATAAAGTTCATTTTTTTTAATGAATAGTGTAAAATGTTGTATTTTAATTCAAAACCTCTTTTTAATCTAATTTATTTATATGATTAGATTATATTTTGAATTTGTTTTAAAATGAAATTAGAATATATTTTTACAATTGAATCCAATAGTGGTCGTTGGAATTAATTTCACTTTGAAATCAGTCTTAAACCAGTGTCAATCTTTTGATACTTATTGTTTCATAAAAACACGCTATTTGCTCTGACAGCGGGAATTAATTATTAAATTAATTAATGTGACTTATATGTTTTGAATTTTGTAAAATAGACTTCATTTTTGAATTCGTAATATCAAATATAGCTTAGGGTGAATTTTTGGTAATTTTCTGAAAAACTTCAATTTTTGATGAATAGTGAAACCACTAAGTGGTACTTATAAAGACTGATTTTCCGTTTAAATGAAATTTTGCCATCATTGTGTTTTGAATTTAAAAAATCCGACATACATGGTTGTCATTAAGAAGTAAAATGTGGTTCAATGAGATTATAATAATTTTTTGGTGAATAGTAACTTATTAAGTTCTTAATCGCGATTAGTGGTAATTAGTGTAGTTTAAGGTAAAAATAATGCTTTAATAATATGAAATGACCTAGACACATGTCCCAACATTATTGGTTGTATCATGGCCGACCAAGACAATCCATGGGTCTACTTGGGGACCCCATGGAGACACTTTGGTTGGGAAATGACATAAATAACTTTTTATTTAATGTAAAAGTAAAAATGACACAAACATAATATGTTTTACGAAAACAATTTTTAAGTGGGGTTATACAAGTCATATTTTTCATTATAAATAGACATTGGAAATATAAAAAGATTTCCTACATCATAGTATTTTTTTTATAATTTTTAGACATTAAATAAATTAAATTAGTTATGACATAATAATGATGCAGCGATGACATCATTATTTGACAATTTAAATAAAATGGAAAGATAATGTAAAATCTATAAACTACACATGTCCAAAACTTATTGGATGGGTGGATTTCGAACCCTTATCACCTTATCCACGAATTATATCAATGTGGGACCTTTTAAAACCGAAACACATTTTCAAATAAAGTAATATTTCTTACTTTCCAAAAGTGCCCCTCCTCTCCTCTTATAAAAGGTCCCCACCTCTACCTCATTTCACACACTCCTCAAGCCTTTGACTCGGCCAACCCCTGCCCATTTACTCTCCCCACATCCCTATCCTCATCCTAGAGGATTCCCTTTGGGAAGAATCCTTTCAAAGGAAGCCTTTAGGCTCAAATCAAAAGGAGTTACACTTTTAAAGGTAATTCATTCTCTCATGTTCATTTGTTTTATTTTGCTTCTCCAACCCCCTAAACTCTTTTTATTTACTTCTTTTGTAACAACACCAGTATCTTCAATATACTAGGATGTTGTTATAAGATTTATTCGAGCTAAACTCTCACACAACTACATCAAATGGTTAAATAACATACAGTTTTCATGGATGGTGAAATTCTGCCTCCCGAAACGATGATTGTTCAATACTCATTTAACACCTTCAAATGTGGCCATTATGATGTCACTATTTTTATATATGATATATAATATGTTTATGTTTTATTTATGCTTCTGTATTTTTCATTTTTTTCTTACCTTTATGGCTTCCATTATGGGTATACGTGATATCTTCATTTAAGGAAGTGCGGACTACCGCCCCCTCAAAGTGATTTGATTCGTTAAATACCATATGTGGGATGTATAAAGGATGGAAATATGATATTATATATGATATTATACTGGAATTATAATATACCTTTATATCATTATTATTCCATTCTATAAAATACGAAATAGAAATGAAAGTAGCGTTCATGCGTGCGTACGGCTTACCGTCTCCATGAACGGTGCATTTCATTTCTTACCTCTAAATGATTATGTAACGTTATAAATTCATGAATGTACTGGATATATATGAAATATATGATATCTACATAATGAATACAATTCTGGATATAATAAACATTTGGCCACACGAACAACATGTAATTGTAAGAAGTCCACTTTCGACTTAGGAACCAAATATCGGCAAAACAAATATTATTAACTTAAATGATTAAATAATGTTTATGACATGGTAATAAGTGATATAAAAGGAATAATGAACTTGAAAAAGGTTCTTAAGGAATTATAAATTAACTCAAGTTTATTATTCAGGAGATTAAAGAACGATCGAGTCAAGTCGGACCCGAGGTAAGGGATCCTACTCCTCTCTTTCTTTTTAAGTACACACTTTTATGTCATTCCTTTTAAAGCTCATCTTTCTTGTTATTGGGATGATCTATTATATTACGCTTACTGTAATTTTTATGTTCATGTGATGAGAGACCACATTCTCTCTCATCAATCCATTTTGAAAGTTTTGAGTGGCGCCGTTAGGCTGCCCAATTTTCGTAAGAGATCTAACCTCTCTCTTTCTTTTAAAGTACTCTCCTTTATGTCACTTCTTTTAAGCTCCACTTTGTAATGTTGGGGGATGTTATTTTATATTCATATTTCTGTACATTTTATTTTAATGTGATGAGATACCCTATTTTATCTCATCAATCCATATTCGGAAGTTTTATGTGGCGCCGTTAGGCTGCCGAGTTTTCGTAAGGGATTTTTCATCTCACTTTTATTCCCGTGAGATTTATGCTACATTTGCCACAAATTCCATTGAGTGGTGTATGTACTGCCCATTATTCTACTCTTTGTGTAATATAATTTCGTTTATGAGTATTTACATCAATGATCTATTGTCCTGCTTTCATGGGGTGTATGTTTTGAAAGATACCCAAGTCGGTAAGGGAACCTTTCACCCTCCTCTTTTTAAAAGACTTCTTTTGTTGGGTATTTTAATTTACATATTGTTATGTTGGAATATGTTCTCATATATCCTAATTGATGTAAATTTTATGTCCAAGTGATGAGATACACTTTTTATCTCTCATCAACTCATTTTGATGTGATGTTGTTAGGCTGTCAAGGGAACTTTTTAACCCAATTTCAATTTCTTTGGGTTCCACATGTAGTCATTGAATATGTCATCCATTGAATATGTGTGAATGACCTTTTATTGTTTTACACTTAATATCCACTTATAGTGGGTGTATTTATATTTGTCACACATATTTTTGAGATTGATTTGCCCTTAATTTAAGGATACCTTCTTTATAAGGGATTTCATCACATTTTACATCCCTATTGAGACTTCATTGTTGTTATGAACCAATTCACTCTTATGTGGTGTATATACTGTCATTTGGAATATTATATCATGAATCCATTTATTCTCATGATATTATAATGTTCTGATTAAATGTTATTCCTCAATTATTGTATTCAAGTGTCTCTAATTTTGGTAAAAAACCCTTTAACCAAAATATCGCTTTAAAATGTTTTACTGATTTGTTCTTATTAATATCCATGTTTTGAAAATGGTTTTAAGGATTTATTTATATGGATATTAATGGTTTAAAATGTTAGAAGCTTCAAGGTGGTATGGGACACTTTGATTCAAAAATCTCTTTATTAAATGTTTTCAATGGTTTTGGAAATGGTTTCTTTTTTGAACGGATTCATTATTTCAATATACTAAAATGTTATATTGTGATTGAAATGTGGAAATGTTATGCTTTTTTTATGAATGTTTTATGTGATACGTTTATGTTATGGTTCTTGGGCATTGTTATGAAAATGGGTGGTTCCGTGATAAACTAAGGGCGGGTGAGCCCGATATAGCTCTCCAATGCATTGGGTAACGTGAAGGAGTGAAACGTTAAGGTTTCTCCGAAGAGATTTAGGGAATATACTGTGATGGGTATTCCAAACGTAACCAAGAGGGTTACTCCCTACGTAAGAATGTTATGAATGCCTCAAGTTACTTTTATGTCTTATGATTTCTATGATTTATTCATGATTTGATATGCCTATGTTTTATGGGTAAAGTATGATTTCATTATTATGTATACATGTACTCATGTTTCCTTTCCATATCTATATATCCCTTACTGAGCTTTTTATGCTCATCCCAAGTTTTTGAAATGTTTTTCACAGGTCAAGGGAAGGGTACATGATGTGATGATAGTGTCAAGGATGTGTCAAGAAAGAATCCATGTTTTATTTTAAATATGTTTCTGTTGATGGGAGGAATGAATACTGTCTTTTATGTAACCACTTTGTTTAAATGTGGAATGTAATGAAAGTTTCATGATCTAATTCTCTAAAACTCTAAACATGAAAAGATCCTCAATTTGTAATCTTGTAATAACTCAAGATTAAGTAAGGTTTAAGGCTGGGGCCTTATAGTTGGTATCAAAGGTCAGTTTAGATAACTTTAGAGGTTAGGGTATTCTTTAAGCATAAGTGACATTACCATAATGGTTAGGATTTCAGAAAGAGTCCTAGTTTAGATAAAGTGAATGAGTAAGTGTATCTTAGTGTTTACCTTCCCAATTAGTACATGATGGTCTTGTTGATATACCCACACTGACATTTCTATTTTTAGTGAATGGACGGATCTAGCAGGCACCAAAGAGACAACAGGTTTGAAGAAAACTGTGGTGGTTCTCTGATTAAGATACTAGATAAAATGGAGGATTCAATGAGGAAACTCGTGGATGTTCTAAACCAAATATCAAGGAGTCATGATCAACAACTTCAAATTTGGTGAGTTCTCTAATGCATCATGTATGAGATGGCCAACTCGATGTGGAAATTCAAGTAATAATTATTAAGGTAACCATTAGGGTTTATATGATACCTAATTTTTAGGTAATTATGGGTTACTCTATGATATGATAGAAAATGAAAGGAATGATATAAACTTGAGGTTAAAATATGTTATGATTATTCTTGAAGATTTTATCTCATTTTGGGGTATGTTTTAAGAATTATATAGTTTTGGAAAAAGGACAACACGCAGACCGTGTGACATCCCGTCGCGTCGGACAAAGCTGCGGGAATCGAACCCACAACCAATGTGCGACTGGTATTTATCTCCTACCACTGGACTACGAGAAGTCCCTGGTTAGTTTGACTGATTCATTCTAGTTATATGATTTTATGAATTAATAGTAAGTTTATTTTGGGTTATTTATGAAAATGATTAACCTATCATGGAGGATATGTGATTAGGTTAATTACTGTTCAATACGAGACTTTAGGAGCAACTGATATTGTTTGGAGATAAATGTTACGATTTATCTTGGAAGTCTATGCGACTAAATCCTTCAAATATTTGGGTTTCAATCTTATATTGGTTTACTTTGAACAATTTTATGGACAAATTGTTTATCGGATGGTCCTCGTTGAACTTTAGGTTTTGTTGGACAAATTTTGGAGATTAAGAATAGATTTTATTTTTATAAAGGGTTATCCTTTTCTGGATTATCTGATCTTGTAATAACCTTTTTGGTTTTGGTTAAATTCTAAACACATGGGAAGTATATAGTTCTATTTTGTGGATTAGTTTATTCTCTATAAGTTGATTATAGTACTCTTAATGTGAACAAGTCTTCCTAAATACTCGTCTTTTAGAGAAAATATGAGTTTGTGTAAGGAATCTAATAAAAGTTGAAAGTCAATATGATAAGAGATTATGTTTCCTTATGAATAAATTCCTCAATAAAAAGTAACTTAAAAGAAAAATGTTTTCTATTAACTTTTCCTACTGGGGAATCGAATACCGTTTAACCCATCACAAGTTTGTGATTTTCTCGTGGTTAACTTTCTCCTAAACATGTTTTCTATCACTCTCCATCAGAACATGACCCTTTGTTTTTCCTCCATGTCCATATTTTCATACTTTGAATCCTTGTATGGGTTAACTCGGGTGACCCTTGTAATTATCTTTCTTTATTTTAAAGTGTTTGTTTTACCGACTTTTGTTCCGATGTGGGACTTTCAAAGATGTTTCCAAGCTCAATTTTAAAAATTGCGAGGACGCAATTTCCAAAAGGGGGGAAGGATGTAACACCCCAGGTAAATAAAGAATATGACATTTTCATATTTATCCATATTTGTGAATAAAATATTAATATGACTTTAAAGGGGACGCTATGCTCGATGGCGTACCCAACACGCAACAACGAGTTTCTTGGGAATCTTACGTTGCACTCTAATAATAAAATAATATTATTTCAAATGGTAGTTAACATGTAGCCGTTGTATTGGCGGGAATGGATATAAATAACTAAAATATGATTATTTATGTTTTTTAATGTTTTTACATTTATCCAATAAAAGCTAAAGGCTTAAAATACGGAAAAAATTCAATTTTAGGCGTATATGCCCTAGTTTTCACTAAAGGTTCACTTATTGACTTTTAATGGAGAATTGTCATTAAATATAGTTTTGATCTCTCTTATACATTCTTTTGGACCAAATAAAACTCTTATTAATAATCGGGACATCAAATTTTACTTTGTGTAATTTTTTGGTATCTTTCCGATAAAGTTCATTTTTTTAATGAATAGTGTAAAATGTTGTATTTTAATTCAAAACCCCTTTTTAATCTAATTTATTTATATGATTAGATTATATTTTGAATTGGTTTTAAAGTGAAATTAGAATATATTTTTACCATTGAATCCAATAGTGTTCGTTGGAATTAATTTCACTTTGAAATCAGTCTTAAACCAGTGTCAATCTTTTGATACTTATTGTTTCATAAAAACACGCTATTTTCTCTGACCGCGGGAATTAATTATTAAATTAATTAATGTGACTTATATGTTTTGAATTTTGTAAAATAGACTTCATTTTTGAATTCGTAATATCAAATATAGCTTAGGGTGAATTTTTGGTAATTTTCTGAAAAACTTCAATTTTTGATGAATAGTGAAACCACTAAGTGGTACTTATAAAGACTGATTTTCCGTTTAAATGAAATTTTGCCATCATTGTGTTTTGAATTTCAAAAATCCAACATATGTGGTTGTCATTAAGAAGTAAAATGTGGTTCAATGATATTATAATAATTTTTTGGTGAATAGTAACTTATTAAGTTCTTAATCGCGATTAGTTGTAATTAGTGTAGTTTAAGGTAAAAATAATGCTTTAATAATATGAAATGACCTAGACACATGTCCCAACCTTATTGGTTGTATCATGGACGACCAAGACAAGTCATGGGTCAACTTGGGGACCCCATGGAGACACTTTGGTTGGGAAATGACATAAATAACTTTTTATTTAATGTAAAAGTCAAATTGACACAAACATAATATGTTTTACGAAAACAATTTTTAAGTGGGGTTATACAAGTCATATTTTTTATTATAAATAGACATTGGAAAGATAAAAAGATTTCCTACATCATAGTATTTTTTTTATAATTTTTAGACATTAAATAAATTAAATTAGTTATGACATAATAATGATGCGGCGATGACATCATTATTTGACGATTTAAATAAAATGGAAAGATAATGTAAAATATATGAACTACACATGTCCAAAACTTATTGTATGGGTGTATTTCTAACCCTTATCACCTTATCCACTAATTATATAAATGTAGGACCTTTTAAAATCGAAACACATTTTCAAATAAAGTAATATTTCTTACTTTTCAAAAGTGCCCCTCCTCTCCTCTTATAAAAGGCCCCCACCTATACCTCATTTCACACACTCCTCAAGCCTTTGGCTCGGCCAACCCCTGCCCATTTACTCTCTCCAAATCCCTCTCCTCATCCTATAGGATTCCCTTTGGGAATAATCCTTTCAACGGAAGCCTTTAGGCTCAAATCAAAAGGAGTTACACTTTTAAAGGTAATTCATTCTCTCATGTTCATTTGTTTTATTTTGCTTCTCCAACACCCTAAACTCTTTTTATTTACTTCTTTTGTAACAACACCAGTATCTTAAATATACTAGGATGTTTTTATAATATTTATTCGAGATAAACTCTCACACAACTACATCAAATGGTTAAAGAACATACGGTTTCTGTGGATGGTGAAATTCTGCCTCCCGAAACGATGATTGTTCAATACTCATTTAACACCTTCAAATGTGGCCATTATGATGTCAATATTTTTATATATGATATATAATATGTTTATGTTTTATTTATGCTTCGGTATTTTTCATTTTTGTCTTACCTTTATGGCTTCCATTATGGGTATACGCGATATCTTCATTTAAGGAAGTGCGGACTACCGCCCCCTCAAAGTGATTTGATTCATTAAATACCATATGTGGGATGTATAAAGTATGTAAATATGATATTATATATGATATTATACTGGAATTATAATATACCTTTATATCATTATTATTCCATTCTATAAAATACGAAATAGAAATGAAAGTAGCGTTCATGCGTGCGTACGGCTTACCGTCTCCATGAACGGTGCATTTCATTTCTTACCTCTAAATGATTATGTAACGTTATAAATTCATGAATGCACTGGATATATATGAAATATATGATATCTACATAATGAATACAATTCTGGATATAATAAACATTTGGCCACACGAACAACATGTAATTGTAAGAAGTCCACTTTCGACTTAGGAACCAAATATCGGCAAAACAAATATTATTAACTTAAATGATTACATAATGTTTATGACATGGTAATAAGTTATATAAAAGGAATAATGAACTTGGAAAAGGTTCTTAAGGAATTATAAATTAACTCAAGTTTATTATTCAGGAGATTAAAGAACGATCGAGTCAAGTCGGACCCGAGGTAAGGGATCCTACTCCTCTCTTTCTTTTTAAGTACACACTTTTATGTAATTCCTTTTAAAGCTCATCTTTCTTGTTATTGGGATGATCTATTATATTACGCTTACTGTAATTTTTATGTTCATGTGATGAGAGACCCCATTCTCTCTCATCAATCCATTTTGGAAGTTTTGAGTGGCGCCGTTAGGCTGCCGAATTTTTGTAAGAGATCTAACCTCTCTCTTTCTTTTAAATTACTCTCCTTTATGTCACTTCTTTTAAGATCCTCTTTGTAATGTTGGGGGATGTTATTTTATATTCATATTTCTGTACAATTTATTTTAATGTGATGAGATACCCTATTTTATCTCACCAATCCATATTCGGTAGTTTTATGTGGCGTCGTTAGGCTGCCGAGTTTTCGTAAGGGATTTTTCATCTCACTTTTATTCCCGTGAGATTTATGCTACATTTGCCACAAATTACATTGAGTGGTGTATGTACTGCCCATTATTCTACTCTTTGTGTAATATAATTTCGTTTATGAGTATTTACATCAATGATCTATTGTCCAGCTTTCATGGGGTGTATGTTTTGAAAGATACCCAAGTCGGTAAGGGAACCTTTCACCCTCCTCTTTTTAAAAGACTTCTTTTGTTGGGTATTTTAATTTACATATTGTTATGTTGGAATATGTTCTCATATATCCTTATTGATGTAAATTTTATGTCCACGTGATGAGATACACTTTTTATCTCTCATCAACTCATTTTGATGTGATGCCGTTAGGCTGTCAAGGGAACTTTTTAACCCAATTTCGATTTCTTTGGGTTCCACATGTAGTCATTGAATATGTCGTCCATTGAATATGTGTGAATGACCTTTTATAGTTTTACACATAATATCCACTTATAGTGGGTGTATTTATATTTGTCACACATATTTTTGAGATTGATTTGCCCTTAATTTAAGGATACCTTCTTTATAAGGGATTTCATCACATTTTACATCCCTATTGAGACTTCATTGTTGTTATGAACCAATTCACTCTTATGTGGTGTATATACTATCATTTGGAATATTATATCATGAATCCATTTATTCTCATGATATTATAATGTTCTGATTAAATGTTATTCCTCAATTATTGTATTCAAGTGTCTCTAATTTTGGTAAAAAACCCTTTAACCAAAATATCGCATTAAAATGTTTTACTGATTTGTTCTTATTAATATCCATGTTTTGAAAATGGTTTTAAGGATTTATTTATATGGATATTAATGGTTTAAAATGTTATAAGCTTCAAGGTGGTATGGGACACTTTGATTCAAAAATCTCTTTATTAAATGTTTTCAATGGTTTTGGAAATGGTTTCTTTTTTGAACGGATTCATTATTTCAATATACTAAAATGTTAAATTGTGATTGAACTGTGGAAATGTTATGCTTTTTTTATGAATGTTTTATGTGATACGTTTATGTTATGGTTCTTGGGCATTGTTATGAAAATGGGTGGTTCCGTGATAAACTAAGGGCGGGTGAGCCCGATATAGCTCTCCAATGCATTGGGTAACGTGAAGGAGTGAAACGTTAAGGTTTCTCCGAAGAGATTTAGGTAATATACTGTGATGGGTATTCCAAACGTAACCAAGAGGGTTACTCCCTATGTAAGAATGTTATGAATGCCTCAAGTTACTTTTATGTCTTATGATTTCTATGATTTATTCATGATTTGATATGCCTATGTTTTATGGGTAAAGTATGATTTCATTATTATGTATACATGTACTCATGTTTCCTTTCCATATCTATATATCCCTTACTGAGCTTTTTATGCTCATCCCAAGTTTTTGAAATGTTTTTCACAGGTCAAGGGAAGGGTACATGATGTGATGATAGTGTCAAGGATGTGTCAAGAAAGAATTCATGTTTTATTTTAAATATGTTTCTGTTGATGGGAGGAATGAATATTGTCTTTTATGTAACCACTTTGTTTAAATGTGGAATGTAATGCAAGTTTCATGATCTAATTCTCTAAAACTCTAAACCTGAAAAGATCCTCAATTTGTAATCTTGTAATAACTCAAGATTAATTAAGGTTTAAGGCTGGGGCCTTATAGTTGGTATCAAAGGTCAGTTTAGATAACTTTAGAGGTTAGGGTATTCTTTAAGCATAAGTGACATTACCATAATGGTTAGGATTTCAGAAAGAGTCCTAGTTTAGTTAAAGTGAATGAGTAAGTGTATCTTAGTGTTTACCTTCCTCATTAGTACATGATGGTATTGTTGATATACCCACACTGACATTTCTATTTTTAGTGAATGGACGGATCTAGAAGGCACCAAAGAGACAACAGGTTTGAAGAAAACTGTGGTGGTTCTCTGATTAAGATACTAGATAAAATGGAGGATTCAATGAGGAAACTCGTGGTTGTTCTAAACCAAATATCAAGGAGTCATGATCAACAACTTCAACCTTGGTGAGTTCTCTAATGCATCATGTATGAGATGGCCAACTCGATGTGGAAATTCAAGTAATAATTATTAAGGTAACCATTTGGGTTTATATGATACCTAATTTTTAGGTAATTATGGGTTACTCTATGATATGATAGAAAATGAAAGGAATGATATAAACTTGAGGTTAAAATATGTTATGATTATTCTTGAAGATTTTATCTCATTTTGGGGTATGTTTTAAGAATTATATAGTTTTGGAAAAAGGACAACACGCAGACCGTGTGACATCCCGTCACGTCGGACAAAGCTGTGGGAATCGAACCCACAACCAATGTGCGACTGGTATTTATCGCCTACCACTGGACTACGAGAAGTCCCTGGTTAGTTTGACTGATTCATTCTAGTTATATGATTTTATGAATTAATAGTAAGTTTATTTTGGGTTATTTATGAAAATGATTAACCTATCATGGAGTATATGTGATTAGGTTAATTACTGTTCAATACGAGACTTTTGGAGCAACTGATATTGTTTGGAGATAAATGTTACGATTTGTCTTGGAAGTCTATGCGACTAAATCCTTCAAATATTTGGGTTTCGATCTTATATTGGTTTACTTTGAAGAATTTTATGGACAAATTGTTTATCGGATGGTCCTCGTTGAACTTTAGGTTTTGTTGGACAAATTTTGGAGATTAAGAATAGATTTTCTTTTTATAAAGGGTTATCCTTTTCTGGATTATCTGATCTTGTAATAACCTTTTTGGTTTTGGTTAAATTCTAAACACATGGGAAGTATATAGTTCTATTTTGTGGATTAGGTTATTCTCTATAAGTTGATTATAGTACTCTTAATGTGAACAAGTCTTCCTAAATACTCGTCTTTTAGAGAAAATATGAGTTTGTGTAAGGAATCTAATAAAAGTTGAAAGTCAATATGATAAGAGATTATGTTTCCTTATGAATAAATTCCTCAATAAAAAGTAACTTAAAAGAAAAATGTTTCCTATTAACTTTTCCTACTGGGGAATCGAATACCGTTTAACCCATCACAAGTTTGTGATTTTCTCGTGGTTAACTTTCTCCTAAACATGTTTTCTATCACTCTCCATCAGAACATGACCCTTTGTTTTTCCTCCATGTCCATATTTTCATACTTTGAATCCTTGTATGGGTTAACTCGGGTGACCCTTGTAATTATCTTTCTTTATTTTAAAGTGTTTGTTTTACCGACTTTTGTTCTGATGTGGGACTTTCAAAGATGCTTCCAAGCTCAATTTTAAAAATTGCGAGGACGCAATTCCCAAAAGGGGGGAAGGATGTAACACCCCAGGTAAATAAAGAATATGACATTTTCATATTTATCCATATTTGTGAATAAAATATTAATATGACTTTAAAGGGGATGATATGCTCGATGGCGTACCCAACACGCAACAACGAGTTTCTTGGGAATCTTACGTTGCACTCTAATAATAAAATAATATTATTTAAAATGGTAGTTAACATGTAGCCGTTGTATTGGCGGGAATGGATATAAATAACTAAAATATTATTATTTATGTTTTTTAATGTTTTTACATTTATCCAATAAAAGCTAAAGGCTTAAAATACGGAAAAAATTCAATTTTAGGCGTATATGCCCTAGTTTTCACTAAAGGTTAACTTATTGACTTTTAATGGAGAATTGTCATTAAATATAGTTTTGATCGCTCTTATACATTCTTTTGGACCAAATAAAACTCTTATTTAGAATCGGGACATCAAATTTTACTTTGTGTAATTTTTTGGTATCTTTCCGATAAAGTTCATTTTTTTTAATGAATAGTGTAAAATGTTGTATTTTAATTCAAAACCTCTTTTTAATCTAATTTATTTATATGATTAGATTATATTTTGAATTGGTTTTAAAGTGAAATTAGAATATATTTTTACCATTGAATCCAATAGTGTTCGTTGGAATTAATTTCACTTCGAAATCAGTCTTAAACCAGTGTCAATCTTTTGATACTTATTGTTTCATAAAAACACGCTATTTGCTCTGACAGCGGGAATTAATTATTAAATTAATTAATGTGACTTATATGTTTTGAATTTTTTAAAATAGACTTCATTTTTGAATTTGTAATATCAAATATAGCTTAGGGTGAATTTTTGGTAATTTTCTGAAAAACTTCAATTTTTGATGAATAGTGAAACCACTAAGTGGTACTTATAAAGACTGATTTTCCGTTTAAATGAAATTTTGCCATCATTGTGTTTTGAATTTCAAAAATCCAACATAAGTGGTTGTCATTAAGAAGTAAAATGTGGTTCAATGATATTATAATAATTTTTTGGTGAATAGTAACTTATTAAGTTCTTAATCGCGATTAGTGGTAATTAGTGTAGTTTAAGGTAAAAATAATGCTTTAATAATATGAAATGACCTAGACACATGTCCCAACCTTATTGGTTGTATCATGGCCGACCAAGACAAGCCATGGGTCAACTTGGGGACCCCATGGAGACACTTTGGTTGGGAAATGACATAAATAACTTTTTATTTAATGTAAAAGTAAAATTGACACAAACATAATATGTTTTACGAAAACAATTTTTAAGTGGGGTTATAAAAGTCATATTTTTGATTATAAATAGAAATTGGAAAGCTAAACAGATTTCCTACATCATAGTATTTTTTTATAATTTTTAGACATTAAATAAATTAAATTAGTTATGACATAATAATGATGCAGCGATGACATCATTATTTGACGATTTAAATAAAATGGAAAGATAATGTAAAATATATGAACTAAACATGTCCAAAACTTATTGTATGGGTGGATTTAGAACCCTTATCACCTTATCCACTAATTATATCAATGTGGGACCTTTTAAAACCGAAACACATTTTCAAATAAAGTAATATTTCTTACTTTTCAAAAGTGCCCCTCCTCTCCTCTTATAAAAGGCCCCCACCTCTACCTCATTTCACACACTCCTCAAGCCTTTGGCTCGGCCAACCCCTACCCATTTACTCTCTCCAAATCCCTCTCCTCATCCTATAGGATTCCCTTTGGGAATAATCCTTTCAAAGGAAGCCTTTAGGCTCAAATCAAAAGGAGTTACACTTTTAAAGGTAATTCATTCTCTCATGTTCATTTGTTTTATTTTGCTTCTCCAACCCCCTAAACTCTTTTTATTTACTTCTTTTGTAACAACACCAGTATCTTAAATATACTAGGATGTTGTTATAATATTTATTCGAGCTAAACTCTCACACAACTACATCAAATGGTTAAAGAACATACGGTTTCCGTGGATGGTGAAATTCTGCCTCCCGAAACGATGATTGTTCAATACTCATTTAACACCTTCAAATGTGGCCATTATGATGTCACTATTTTTATATATGATATATAATATGTTTATGTTTTATTTATGCTTCTGTATTTTTCATTTTTGTCTTACCTTTATGGCTTCCATTATGGGTATACGCGATATCTTCATTTAAGGAAGTGCGGACTACCGCCCCCTCAAAATGATTTGATTCGTTAAATACCATATGTGGGATGTATAAAGTATGTAAATATGATATTATATATGATATTATACTGGAATTATAATATACCTTTATATCATTATTATTCCATTCTATAAAATACGAAATAGAAATGAAAGTAGCGTTCATGCGTACGTACGGCTTACCGTCTCCATGAACGGTGCATTTCATTTCTTACCTCTAAATGATTATGTAACGTTATAAATTCATGAATGTACTGGATATATATGAAATATATGATATCTACATAATGAATACAATTCTGTATATAATAAACATTTGGCCACACGAACAACATGTAATTGTAAGAAGTCCACTTTCGACTTAGGAACCAAATATCGGCAAAACAAATATTATTAACTTAAATGATTACATAATGTTTATGACATGGTAATAAGTGATATAAAAGGAATAATGAACTTGGAAAAGGTTCTTAAGGAATTATAAATTAACTCAAGTTTATTATTCAGGATATTAAAGAATGATCGAGTCAAGTCGGACCCGAGGTAAGGGATCCTACTCCTCTCTTTCTTTTTAAGTACACACTTTTATGTCATTCCTTTTAAAGCTCATCTTTCTTGTTATTGGGATGATCTATTATATTACGCTTACTGTAATTTTTATGTTCATGTGATGAGAGACCCCATTCTCTCTCATCAATCCATTTTGTAAGTTTTGAGTGGCGCCGTTAGGCTGCCGAATTTTCGTAAGAGATCTAACCTCTCTCTTTCTTTTAAAGTACTCTCCTTTATGTCACTTCTTTTAAGCTCCTATTTGTAATGTTGGGGGATGTTATTTTATATTCATATTGCTTTACATTTTATTTTAATGTGATGAGATACCCTATTTTATCTCATCAATCCATATTCAGAAGTTTTATGTGGCGCCGTTAGGCTGCCGAGTTTTCGTAAGGGGTTTTTCATCTCACTTTTATTCCCGTGAGATTTATGATACATTTGCCACAAATTCCATTGAGTGGTGTATGTACTGCCCATTATTCTACACTTTGTGTAATATAATTTCGTTTATGAGTATTTACATCAATGATCTATTGTCCTGCTTTCATGGGGTGTATGTTTTGAAAGATACCCAAGTCGGTAAGGGAACCTTTCACCCTCCTCTTTTTAAAAGACTTCTTTTGTTGGGTATTTTAATTTACATATTGTTATGTTGGAATATGTTCTCATATATCCTTATTGATGTAAATTTTATTTCCAAGTGATGAGATACACTTTTTATCTCTCATCAACTCATTTTGATGTGATGCCATTAGGCTGTCAAGGGAACTTTTTAACCCAATTTCAATTTTTTTGGGTTCCACATGTAGTCATTGAATATGTCATCCATTGAATATGTGTGAATGACCTTTTATTGTTTTAAACTTAATATCCACTTATAGTGGGTGTATTTATATTTGTCACACATATTTTTGAGATTGATTTGTCCTTAATTTAAGGATACCTTCTTTATAAGGGATTTCATCACATTTTACATCCCTATTGAGACTTCATTGTTGTTATGAACCAATTCACTCTTATGTGGTGTATATACTGTCATTTGGAATATTATATCATGAATCCATTTATTCTCATGATATTATAATGTTCTGATTAAATGTTATTCCTCAATTATTGTATTCAAGTGTCTCTAATTTTGGTAAAAAACCCTTTAACCAAAATATCGCTTTAAAATGTTTTACTGATTTGTTCTTATTAATATCCATGTTTTGAAAATGGTTTTAAGGATTTATTTATATGGATATTAATGGTTTAAAATGTTATAAGCTTCAAGGTGGTATGGGACACTTTGATTCAAAAATCTCTTTATTAAATGTTTTCAATGGTTTTGGAAATGGTTTCTTTTTTGAACGGATTCATTATTTCAATATACTAAAATGTTATATTGTGATTGAAATGTGGAAATGTTATGATTTTTTTATGAATGTTTTATGTGATACGTTTATGTTATGGTTCTTGGGCATTGTTATGAAAATGGGTGGTTTCGTGATAAACTAAGGGCGGGTGAGCCCGATATAGCTCTCCAATGCATTGGGTAACGTGAAGGAGTGAAACGTTAAGGTTTCTCCGAAGAGATTTAGGGAATATACTGTGATGGGTATTCCAAACGTAACCAAGAGGGTTACTCCCTACGTAAGAATGTTATGAATGCCTCAAGTTACTTTTATGTCTTATGATTTCTATGATTTATTCATGATTTGATATGCCTATGTTTTATGGGTAAAGTATGATTTCATTATTATGTATACATGTACTCATGTTTCCTTTCCATATCTATATATCCCTTACTGAGCTTTTTATGCTCATCCCAAGTTTTTGAAATGTTTTTCACAGGTCAAGGGAAGGGTACATGATGTGATGATAGTGTCAAGGATGTGTCAAGAAAGAATCCATGTTTTATTTTAAATATGTTTCTGTTTATGGGAGGAATGAATACTATCTTTTATGTAACCACTTTGTTTAAATGTGGAATGTAATGCAAGTTTCATGATCTAATTCTCTAAAACTCTAAACCTGAAAAGATCCTCAATTTGTAATCTTTTAATAACTCAAGATTAAGTAAGGTTTAAGGTTGGGGCCTTATAGTTGGTATCAAAGGTCAGTTTAGATAACTTTAGAGGTTAGGGTATTCTTTAAGCATAAGTGACATTACCATAATGGTTAGGATTTCAGAAAGAGTCCTAGTTTAGATAAAGTGAATGAGTAAGTGTATCTTAGTGTTTACCTTCCTCATTAGTACATGATGGTCTTGTTGATATACCCACACTGACATTTCTATTTTTAGTGAATGGACGGATCTAGCAGGCACCAAAGAGACAACAGGTTTGAAGAAAACTGTGGTGGTTCTCTTATTAAGATACTAGATAAAATGGAGGATTCAATGAGGAAACTCGTGGTTGTTCTAAACCAAATATCAATGAGTCATGATCAACAACTTCAACCTTGGTGAGTTCTCTAATGCATCATGTATGAGATGGCCAACTCGATGTGGAAATTCAAGTAATAATTATTAAGGTAACCATTAGGGTTTATATGATACCTAATTTTTAGGTAATTATGGGTTACTCTATGATATGATAGAAAATGAAAGGAATGATATAAACTTGAGGTTAAAATATGTTATGATTATTCTTGAAGATTTTATCTCATTTTGGGGTATGTTTTAAGAATTATATAGTTTTGGAAAAAGGACAACACGCAGACCGTGTGACATCCCGTCGCGTCGGACAAAGCTGCGGGAATCGAACCCACAACCAATGTGCGACTAGTATTTATCGCCTACCACTGGACTACGAGAAGTCCCTGGTTAGTTTGACTGATTCATTCTAGTTATATGATTTTATGAATTAATAGTAAGTTTATTTTGGGTTATTTATGAAAATGATTAACCTATCATGGAGGATATGTGATTAGGTTAATTACTGTTCAATACGAGACTTTAGGAGCAACTGATATTGTTTGGAGATAAATGTTACGATTTATCTTGGAAGTCTATGCGACTAAATCCTTCAAATATTTGGGTTTCAATCTTATATTGGTTTACTTTGAACAATTTTATGGACAAATTGTTTATCGGATGGTCCTCGTTGAACTTTAGGTTTTGTTGGACAAATTTTGGAGATTAAGAATAGATTTTCTTTTTATAAAGGGTTATCCTTTTCTGGATTATCTGATCTTGTAATAACCTTTTTGGTTTTGGTTAAATTCTAAACACATGGGAAGTATATAGTTCTATTTTGTGGATTAGGTTATTCTCTATAAGTTGATTATAGTACTCTTAATGTGAACAAGTCTTCCTAAATACTCGTCTTTTAGAGAAAATATGAGTTTGTGTAAGGAATCTAATAAAAGTTGAAAGTCAATATGATAAGAGATTATGTTTCCTTATGAATAAATTCCTCAATAAAAAGTAACTTAAAAGAAAAATGTTTTCTATTAACTTTTCCTACTGGGGAATCGAATACCGTTTAACCCATCACAAGTTTGTGATTTTCTCGTGGTTAACTTTCTCCTAAACATGTTTTCTATCACTCTCCATCAGAACATGACCCTTTGTTTTTCCTCCATGTCCATATTTTCATACTTTGAATCCTTGTATGGGTTAACTCGGGTGACCCTTGTAATTATCTTTCTTTATTTTAAAGTGTTTGTTTTACCGACTTTTGTTCCGATGTGGGACTTTCAAAGATGTTTCCAAGCTCAATTTTAAAAATTGCGAGGACGCAATTCCCAAAAGGGGGGAAGGATGTAACACCCCAGGTAAATAAAGAATATGACATTTTCATATTTATCCATATTTGTGAATAAAATATTAATATGACTTTAAAGGGGACGATATGCTCGATGGCGTACCCAACACGCAACAACGAGTTTCTTGGGAATCTTACGTTGCACTCTAATAATAAAATAATATTATTTCAAATGGTAGTTAACATGTAGCCGTTTTATTGGCGGGAATGGATATAAATAACTAAAATATGATTATTTATGTTTTTTAATGTTTTTACATTTATCCAATAAAAGCTAAAGGCTTAAAATACGGAAAAAATTCAATTTTAGGCGTATATGCCCTAGTTTTCACTAAAGGTTCACTTATTGACTTTTAATAGAGAATTGTCATTAAATATAGTTTTGATCGCTCTTATACATTCTTTTGGACCAAATAAAACTCTTATTAAGAATCGGGACATCAAATTTTACTTTGTGTAATTTTTTGGTATCTTTCCGATAAAGTTCATTTTTTTTAATGAATAGTGTAAAATGTTGTATTTTAATTCAAAACCTCTTTTTAATCTAATTTATTTATATGATTAGATTATATTTTGAATTGGTTTTAAAGTGAAATTATAATATATTTTTACCATTGAATCCAATAGTGTTCGTTGGAATTAATTTCACTTTGAAATCAGTCTTAAACCAGTGTCAATCTTTTGATACTTATTGTTTCATAAAAACACGCTATTTGCTCTGACAGCGGGAATTAATTATTAAATTAATTAATGTGACTTATATGTTTTGAATTTTGTAAAATAGACTTCATTTTTGAATTCGTAATATCAAATATAGCTTAGGGTGAATTTTTGGTAATTTTCTGAAAAACTTCAATTTTTGATGAATAGTGAAACAACTAAGTGGTACTTATAAAGACTGATTTTCCATTTAAATGAAATTTTGCCATCATTGTGTTTTGAATTTCAAAAATCCAACATACGTGGTTGTCATTAAGAAGTAAAATGTGGTTCAATGAGATTATAATAATTTTTTGGTGAATAGTAACTTATTAAGTTCTTAATCGCGATTAGTGGTAATTAGTGTAGTTTAAGGTAAAAATAATGATTTAATAATATGAAATTACCTAGACACATGTCCCAACCTTATTGGTTGTATCATGGCCGACCAAGAAAATCCATGGGTCAACTTGGGGACCCCATGGAGACACTTTGGTTGGTAAATGACATAAATAACTTTTTATTTAATGTAAAAGTAAAATTGACACAAACATAATATGTTTTACAAAAACAATTTTTAAGTGGGGTTATACAAGTCATATTTTTTATTATAAATAGAAATTGGAAAGATAAAAAGATTTCCTACATCATAGTATTTTTTTTATAATTTTTAGACATTAAATAAATTAAATTAGTTATGACATAATAATGATGCAGCGATGACATCATTATTTGACGATTTAAATAAAATGGAAAGATAATGTAAAATATATGAACTACACATGTCCAAAACTTATTGTATGGGTGTATTTCGAACCCTTATCACCTTATCCACTAATTATATCAATGTGGGACCTTTTAAAATCGAAACACATTTTCAAATAAAGTAATATTTCTTACTTTTCAAAAGTGCCCCTCCTCTCCTCTTATAAAAGGCCCCCACCTCTACCTCATTTCACACACTCCTCAAGCCTTTGGCTCGGCCAACCCCTGCCCATTTACTCTCTCCAAATCCCTCTCCTCATCCTATAGGATTCCCTTTGGGAATAATCCTTTCAACGGAAGCCTTTAGGCTCAAATCAAAAGGAGTTACACTTTTAAAGGTAATTCATTCTCTCATGTTCATTTGTTTTATTTTGCTTCTCCAACACCCTAAACTCTTTTTATTTACTTCTTTTGTAACAACACCAGTATCTTAAATATACTAGGATGTTTTTATAATATTTATTCGAGCTAAACTCTCACACAACTACATCAAATGGTTAAAGAACATACGGTTTCTGTGGATGGTGAAATTCTGCCTCCCGAAACGATGATTGTTCAATACTCATTTAACACCTTCAAATGTGGCCATTATGATGTCACTATTTTTATATATGATATATAATATGTTTATGTTTTATTTATGCTTCTGTATTTTTCATTTTTGTCTTACCTTTATGGCTTCCATTATGGGTATACGCGATATCTTCATTTAAGGAAGTGCGGACTACCGCCCCCTCAAAGTGATTTGATTCATTAAATACCATATGTGGGATGTATAAAGTATGTAAATATGATATTATATATGATATTATACTGGAATTATAATATACCTTTATATCATTATTATTCCATTCTATAAAATACGAAATAGAAATGAAAGTAGCGTTCATGCGTGCGTACGGCTTACCGTCTCCATGAACGGTGCATTTCATTTCTTACCTCTAAATGATTATGTAACATTATAAATTCATGAATGCACTGGATATATATGAAATATATGATATCTACATAATGAATACAATTCTGGATATAATAAACATTTGGCCACACGAACAACATGTAATTGTAAGAAGTCCACTTTCGACTTAGGAACCAAATATCGGCAAAACAAATATTATTAACTTAAATGATTACATAATGTTTATGACATGGTAATAAGTTATATAAAAGGAATAATGAACTTGGAAAAGGTTCTTAAGGAATTATAAATTAACTCAAGTTTATTATTCAGGAGATTAAAGAACGATCGAGTCAAGTCGGACCCGAGGTAAGGGATCCTACTCCTCTCTTTCTTTTTAAGTACACACTTTTATGTCATTCCTTTTAGAGCTCATCTTTCTTGTTATTGGGATGATCTATTATATTACGCTTACTGTAATTTTTATGTTCATGTGATGAGAGACCCCATTCTCTCTCATCAATCCATTTTGGAAGTTTTGAGTGGCGCCGTTAGGCTGCCGAATTTTCGTAAGAGATCTAACCTCTCTCTTTCTTTTAAATTACTCTCCTTTATGTCACTTCTTTTAAGATCCTCTTTGTAATGTTGGGGGATGTTATTTTATATTCATATTTCTGTACAATTTATTTTAATGTGATGAGATACCCTATTTTATCTCATCAATCCATATTCGGAAGTTTTATGTGGCGTCGTTAGGCTGCCGAGTTTTCGTAAGGGATTTTTCATCTCACTTTTATTCCCGTGAGATTTATGCTACATTTGCCACAAATTACATTGAGTGGTGTATGTACTGCCCATTATTCTACTCTTTGTGTAATATAATTTCGTTTATGAGTATTTACATCAATGATCTATTGTCCAGCTTTTATGGGGTGTATGTTTTGAAAGATACCCAAGTCGGTAAGGGAACCTTTCACCCTCCTCTTTTTAAAAGACTTCTTTTGTTGGGTATTTTAATTTACATATTGTTATGTTGGAATATGTTCTCATATATCCTTATTGATGTAAATTTTATTTCCAAGTGATGAGATACACTTTTTATCTCTCATTTCGATTTCTTTGGGTTCCACATGTAGTCATTGAATATGTCATCCATTGAATATGTGTGAATGACCTTTTATTGTTTTACACTTAATATCCACTTATAGTGGGTGTATTTATATTTGTCACACATATTTTTGAGATTGATTTGTCCTTAATTTAAGGATACCTTCTTTATAAGGGATTTCATCACATTTTACATCCCTATTGAGACTTCATTGTTGTTATGAACCAATTCACTCTTATGTGGTGTATATACTGTCATTTGGAATATTATATCATGAATCCATTTATTCTCATGATATTATAATGTTCTGATTAAATGTTATTCCTCAATTATTGTATTCAAGTGTCTCTAATTTTGGTAAAAAACCCTTTAACCAAAATATCGCATTAAAATGTTTTACTGATTTGTTCTTATTAATATCCATGTTTTGAAAATGGTTTTAAGGATTTATTTATATGGATATTAATGGTTTAAAATGTTATAAGCTTCAAGGTGGTATGGGACACTTTGATTCAAAAATCTCTTTATTAAATGTTTTCAATGGTTTTGGAAATGGTTTCTTTTTTGAACGGATTCATTATTTCAATATACTAAAATGTTATATTGTGATTGAAATGTGGAAATGTTATGCTTCCTTTATGCATGTTTTATGTGATACGTTTATGTTATGGTTCTTGGGAATTGTTATGAAAATGGGTGGTTCTGTGATAAACTAAGGGCAGGTGAGCCCGATATAGCTCTCCAATGCATTGGGTAACGTGAAGGAGTGAAACGTTAAGGTTTCTCCGACGAGATTTAGGGAATATACTGTGATGGGTATTCCAAACGTAACCAAGAGGGTTACTCCCTACGTAAGAATGTTATGAATTCCTCAAGTAACTTTTATGTCTTATGATTTCTATGATTTATTCATGATTTGATATGCCTATGTTTTATGGGTAAAGTATGATTTCATTATTATGTATACATGTACTCATGTTTCCCTTCCATATCTATATATCCCTTACTGAGCTTTTTATGCTCATCCCAAGTTTTTGAAATGTTTTTCACAGGTCAAGGGAAGGGTACATGATGTGATGATAGTGTCAAGGATGTGTCAAGAAAGAATCCATGTTTTATTTTAAATATGTTTCTATTGATGGGAGGAATGAATACTGTCTTTTATGTAACCACATTGTTTAAATGTGGAATCTAATGAAAGTTTCATGATCTAATTCTCTAAAACTCTAAACCTGAAAAGATCCTCAATTTGTAATCTTGTAATAACTCAAGATTAAGTAAGGTTTAAGGCTGGGGCCTTATAGAGTAACTATGCCGAAAAAGGAATTTTTTGCAAAGTGTATTATTTCGAGTAAGTAGCTTGTTCATGGGGTATTAAAATAATAGAGTTGGCTAGATTTTTTTACCAATGACCAGATACCCTTATACCCAAAACATGTTTTCATGTTTTATCAGTACATTGAGTTTTCTTTCAATTCCAATGATGATTTTGTGGTCAGAAGTTGGGTAAATGGAAAAAATATATTTTTCTTCGAGGCTATGGGATGCTTGTTTAAAGGTACCTTATGGTGGTATATTTGAGGATGATCAAGGAGGTCCTACACCTCCAAGTGATATTTTCATCCTAAAAAATGATTTGGGTGATTTAACAATAAATTTAATAAAGAGAATACCTATTGCTGCGGAGTTAGATGGAGAAACCATGTTTTTATTTAAGTTCATTAAAAACCTTATATATTAGAGTAAAGTTGATTTTCTACCTTGAATTATAAAGATGTGTTCTTGATACATATTTTGATAAATGGTCGTAAGATAAATTTTTGAAAATATCTTGTCCTTCATATGTATGATATGATCAAAACCACCTCAAAATCCACTTCCATATTTTATTCAAGGTCTATCTCTAAAATGTTTCAAGACAGATTATTAGTAAGGTAGAATGAAGAAACTATTGTGGATTATGATTTTTGTTTTTCTAAGTATATATTCAAATGGATTAAGATTAGATAGAATCCTTAGAAGAATACATGGGTTTAATACAATGAAACTATTTATGAGGATTTTTATATTATTGATCATACCTTGAGATCCAAGTATATCACAGAGCCTAGTTGGGAACCAGATGAGATAATTGAAAATTCATAAGAGTAAATGGAATCTAATGTTTTTAAATATGAAGCATATAATTTTTCTAATAGAGAATTCAGTGATCTAAATATTCCTAAAAGAATGAAGAACCTCCCCATGAACCTCCTGAACCCTCTAAAACTCTTCCCTCAATAAAATATATTCTTAGTGAAGGTGTTAATGATAAAAATGAAGAAAATGTAGATAAGGTTAAATCTTCCATTGAGAAAGAAGTTGATGTGAAATAAAATGTTGATAATGATGAATAGGAAGAAGAAGAAGTGTCTTTACCTACTGAAAAGAGTATTGAACATGTTGGTCAATTAGAAGGAAATTTGGCTAAGACTGAAGTTCATCAAGAGATTGAAGAATTTGTGGAAATAATTCATTAAATGGAGTCATTTAATTATAAAAGGTAAGAATCTATTGAGTGGGAGAAAAAACCCAGTCTATAGATCAAAGTGCCAAATACTCTTGATCCAAGTTTAGTAGATGTTTGGTACTAGTTTCCAAGTTATTTTGATGTTAATGACTCTCACAGATCCCCAGTTAAGAAAATAGACCATTCAATAGTGTTTCAACTCTAACCCATCACATCTAAAGAAGTGGTATCTATTTAGGAGCTAGTAACTATTTCTATAATTATCCCTACACCTGCACAAAAAAAGCCCAAACTATGTGATTCATGAATATTTAAAGGATTTTGTGAAAATAATTTATTTGGTATTGGAAATATTATAAAGTCGTATCCTTATCATGTGAATAACCTTAGTGAAAGGATGTTAGAATGATTCTAAAAAAATTTAACATAGAAAACTCAGCCCAAAATGATTCATGAAATACAAGAGACAAGGCTTGAAAAAATATAAATAAGTCATGAATTGAAGTCCATAAAATCATTGGTTGTGGAAATAATGAGGGACTTTCAAGGTTCTCCTACTCCAGCATCGATTTCCAATCTAAGTTAGGGTGATGTTGTCATGTTATCAGAAAAGGTTGTATCTCATATTCAACAAATTTTATTTCAGTGGTTGAAGAAGTGGTCAAGAACAATAAAAAATTATCAAATGAAATTTGTTGTCTTCTGTTTGCTATTAATAGACTAACCGGTGAATATAAAGGATCTTTATAGATGGTTCTTAAAAATATCAATACCTTTACTTCAGCTACTCTAGCTCAATCTGCTTCTACTTAGACCTCTCAGCTCTCAGATAGTGAAATGATCATATCTATATTTAGAGAAGAGTTTCAAGCTTTAATTGGTGGCTTTGATTAGGAAAATGTTGATAACATTCAAAAGTATAATGATCTTGTGAATGACATGGTAAGATTTTACTCAAAATATTTCAATGATTCCTAAGTAGAAATTTCATAGAAAGTGGATTATTATTTTAAGAGGATCTGTACCAAGAACCAACTGACCAATCATTTCAAATACTTGGTGGAAAATCTATGGCTACCTCCTGTGACCAAGGCCTTTAAGGATTAATTTTAGTAGTTAAAATATTTTACTCATACACTTGATAATTTCATAGAAAATAAGGATGATTTTGAAAATTCTATGGAGTATAGTGGTGAGGTCATCAAGGGCTTTATCAATCTATTGAAGCCTTACTTGCATCATCACAACACATCAATTGTTTATCTAGCAGTTGTTCCTCAGAAACCCAGACTAACTCCTTCTACAACTACCTCTTTTTCTCCTATAACCATGACCCCCTATCAAGTTATAAGACATATCATACCAGTTATAAGTGACCATACACTACCATGTTCCTCTTCTAGACCAAACCTTTCTCCTTCTATTCTTGATGGCATACCTCTACCTTCACTCCTTATTGGCTCTTTCCCTTCTACCACTACCACTTCTTCACCTTGTACTCCTCATTCATCTTCTTATGATAAGGGAAAGGAAGTGGTGGACTCAGATGCAACAAAGTTTTAGTTAGATATCTTTTTTTAGGGGTGTATTTTGTTGTTCTTTTGTCCCTTTTACTTACCTTTTGACAATTAATTAAATATCTCTCTTCTTTTCTTATTTTGATATATATAATTTTTTCCCTTATTTGTTCTCTTTTTGATAATCCTAAAAGGTGGAGAACTCAAATATAGAATTTAAACCATATTTATACTCCACTATATGAAGCTCTGCTTCTGATATTTGGGATCTAATACTAACAAATGAATATGAGCTTCGATATTTTTCATATATGCTCTGATACAATAATAGATTGCTTAGATATTATTTTTTATATGCTAAATTAAATTGATCTTTGGTTATGTCTTAATTTCACATAATCTATCTGATATGTTAAGAAAAATATTTTATCCTTTAATGTGATCATTATGTATGGCTTATAAATTCCATGATTTTTTATCATCAAAAAGGGGGATATTGTTTGACTCATCTTGTTTTAATTCTTACAAATCATCTTTAATATTTTTTCATTATGTCTTATTATGTTTATGTATAATATTAATCTATTTTTTTAAGTGTTACATCATAATACAGGTTTTAAATATTTGACTAAGTATGATTCACTGTTAAGGTGAACTCACAATCATTGGTCAGAGGACTCACAATCACCGTTCAGTCTGTAAATTAGTAAAGTATGAGAAATCGTTGCATCAACCTACTGATTCAAAATTTTCACAAAGGACCAGACACCGTTGCATCGACCTACCAGTTCAAGATTTATACAAAGGACCATAAACTGTTGATATGGATCATACACAATTGAATCAACCTTTTATTTCATAATTTTCACAAATGACTAGACATCGTTGATATGGATCATTCATCGTTGTAGTAAACCACTGGTTTAGAATTTTCACAAAGGACCATACACCGTTGCATCGACCAACTGAACAAAAATTTTCACAAAGTTTGTGTCACTGTTCCTGAGAAACCATTCATATACAAAAAATAATTCACCACTCTTATGTCACCATTCTTAAGACACCGTTCATAGACAAAGGACAGGTCACTGATCCTGTTTCACAACTCCTGTGGCACCATTCTAGACTTAGACATTTCTTCCTTTACTATTTCAATTCAAAATTATTACTAACAGTCATATTTGAGTTATTTATTGATACAAATTTTATTGATGATTTTTTGAAGATAATATTAATGGACTTGTCTACAGATAGTACAAGGTATGAGGTACCTGCACATGATGAAGATCATGCTCTTTTTAGTCCCCTATAGCATAAAAAGGAAAACATATGAGAATAAAAGTATTGATGCTCGACCAGATTATAAAACACATGACCAAGCAGAAAAACACACTCAAAAAGGAAGAGCAATCGTCCTGCTAGGTGTGAACAAGGAAAAATTTTCTTATAATCACAGTTCCAACAACCTTGCACCAACAAACTCTAGTGAATAGGATCTATGAGGAGAATCTCATCCCATTGGAAACCAGAACATAGAGCATCAAGGACACTCTATTTTTTGGTGTCTTTTTTCCAAGTGAGGATTCAAGTCTCACATTTTCTGCATACAAGAAGTCCAAAAGCATCAAGAACATCACATAGAGAATTCTAAACCCTTTCTCATTATTTATGCTTTTTTGTGTATATTTTTACTATTCCATCTAGAAGTGTGTGTATATGTATCACAAACACATACTGTCTCCTGATCTAAGCTATAGGATACAAGATATCCCAACTCACTCATTTTTACACCATTTTCCTCCCACGTGTAACTGTGGAATAGGTCCCAGTGTGGCCTGGATTTATTTTTTTGCCATAAATTACTATGTTAGAGGTCTAGTTGACATGTACAGCCTTGTGTGCTGTTGTAAACCTCGATCTTGGGTGTGGATACAGTTTTTTTATATAAACTACATGGTGGTAGGTGATCACCAAGTTAAGAGTAATGGGTCTTTGCTTGAGATTGAACCTCTTGTTTTTAAATCCACTATGTTATTTCAAGTTTAGTTTTATTATATTTTTTTCATTACTCAAACCAAAAAACTTCACTTGTCTCAGATAGTTAATCTTAGACAGTGTTTGTATTTAAATTTTATTTAGTATACCGAATTCAAAAGTTAAGATAATTTTTTAAAGTATTTTAACTGAGAACTAATCACTCTTTGAGAAATATTTCAAACAATTATATATTTTATAAATCTTATAATTTAGTTAACTAGCCAAAATTTGTTTTAATTGGGGGGTTTTTAAATAAATTTTTTAAGATAGAAATTTTTATAGGAACTCAATTCAACCCCCTCTTGAGTGTCATACTTCGACCAAAAAATGTGTAATCTCATGCCTATTATCTTTAGTTACCATCTTTTATATAGAATAATAAGTAATTCAAATAATATTAACAAATAAAAGTTTAATCACATTAAATAATTTAATTACTATAGATATACATATTTAATTGATAAAACATGAAAACCTCAATTCTCCTACCTCAGTGTTTATAATTTAAAAAGATGTATACAACCTCAAAAAATTGTATATACCTGTATTTGATTAAAAATAAATAATTTTAATAACATATAATTAATTTATCTCCAGTAATTAAAAAAGTGACCTAAAAATTTTGGATGTAAATAGATCTTAAATGTTGTTGAACTCACATAGAGGTGGTGGAAACAGGGATAACACTAAAGGATTGAAGAGAAACATATAAACACATATAAAAAAGATAATTTAAACCAGCATAAATTTTTAACAAATAATTTATATCATAAAAACAATTAAAAAATGAAAAATAAGGTAAAACAAAAAATAATAATCAAAATTAATTATAACGACAAAAAAATTATAAATGAAAAAAATGAAGAAAATTTAACTTATAAAATTTAGGGATTGATAATTCCAAATAGATTATGAATATTTACCTGAATAATTAGGAGAGTAATTTTCTGTTCTCCCATATTCCTTCATCAGGATCATTTCATACATCATGGACTGTGTCGACATTATAGTCATTGCTATCATTTGGAATTATTGTAATAGTTGAAGAACCCTCATATAAATACACAACATCATCATTATCCTCATAACCCTAATAAATTATTCTCCCTTTAAAAATAACAAAAAACTGATCAGTCAATGGATCAATAACATAAAATATTTCATTTTCATGTTTTTCCATGATAAATAATTCCTGTTTATAACTAAATATTTTCAAATCAACCAATGTAAATCAATAATCATAATTTTTCACACCATTATTACTATCAAAAAAAATATACTTAAATGATGTTACTCTAAACTTAGTATAATCAATTTCCCATATAAACCCACAAACTCTAAAGAAATTGCAATATAAATTGGGTTTTTATTTGCTGAACTCAAAAAATGTAGTTCTTCAGTGATGACCATTTCCCCACTGTTTTTAATAGTACTCTTATGATCTTAATTTTTTGTGAAAAATGTGTAACCGTCTATATCAAAACCAATCAATTTGATCACATTAAGAGATTTTCCCTCTAAAACCCATTTCAATGTTTCATATGAAGATATATGTTTATTAAATTTCTCTTTAAACCATGAAAAAAATTTCTTTTTATTCTCAATAATCAACAAATTTTTATTTATTTTTGGATATCCGGCCTTTAATATATTAACATGTGTTGATATATATGGTTGAACCTTATCTATGTTCTTTAAAATATACAAATTTTCCCACATCACATCATCATTTGGAATGAAAATTATCTTTAATATATGAATCATTATACCTTCACTATCAATTATCAAATGTCTAGATATAGGAATACCATTCTACTCTAAATCCTACAAATAATCAGTACAGAACTTAATCACCCCTCTAATACATATTTTTGAACAATATAGGCCTCCATTCAATAGAGATCTTTTTCATATCCCTTCAAAATGTTCATATATCTTTCAAAAGGATATATCCAGTGTAAATAAATAAGACTATATATTATTATCTCATGAACCAAATGAATCTCCAAATGAAAAATTATATCAAAAAATGAATGTGGGAAATAAATTTATAGTAGATATAGTATGATCACAACATCATTCTCTAACACATCTAACAAATTTGGATCAACGACTTTACTACAAATGGATTTAAAAAATAACATAACCAGATGATAGACTTAATTATAAGTGTTAGTAATATAACACACTATGTGACCATTAGTATTTTTCATCAATACATGATAGTCATGAGGTTTTATAATTATTAATTTAAAATCCTTCAATAACACCAAATTATTCACATTTGATATCTAATGGGTACTTTAATACCATGAAGTCAATAAAAAAATTATTTTTCTCACTCTTGAATAATGTGTGACAAGCTTGAGGTAAATATGTTTTATTTACTTTCATTTTGGGAAATAAATACAAATGTATTGCCATGGATATCAAGTATAATATTTCATGAAATTCATATTTGGTATTTCCCTTTATATCTAACAATTTTCCAATTAGACCATCACGTATGTTTTTCTCAACATGCATAACATCAATGTTACATTATATCTCTAAAAAGTTCCAATAAGTTACTTCGAATAAGATAAGATGATTCTTATAGATATTATATTTGATGACTAAAACTTAATTTATTTCCAAATGTAAAATCAATATTTTTAACCTTTTAGTAATATTCATCAGCTAGAAATGGTTGTGGGAGGAGATTATATTCTTCCAAACTATTAAATTCTTTTTAAAATCTATAATAAGTTTAAAATATTGGAAAAAATATTTATTACCCATATACACTATCCTTCTTCCATTTTTTAATTAATAACATGAAGTTGCTTCTTTATAAATTGGAAATACTTTATGTCTATTAACACTATATCTAGATATGTTTCCAAATATAGGAAAAGTATTTATAGTGAACATTATCATATAATGAAAAAAAATACTCTTTCTAGTATGTATTAAAAATTGTAACAGTTGTCACCCATATAATTTTCAAATCATCAATCAATGGTGAAATATACATAAAATCATTGTTTCATATTTTTCTTAGTACAGAGATTATAAATATCATCATAACAAGTTTTTTATTCATACATATCTTTGGATACATGATTTAAACTACCAAAAAAATAATTCATGAAATATATTGGATCCTAAGTCTGTGATATGGATTAATTTCATCTATTAACAGTCCCATTCTAAGATTTATAACTTCATTTACAAAAGCAGTGAATTTTTAATCAAACCCATTTCATTATGGTGAATCAATAGGGTGAAAAAAATTACCATTAGAGATGTTCTCATTTTCATGTCATCTTAAACTTTTTGTATCATTTTAATTTTCAAATAAACGCTTCAAACAAGGAATTATTAGAAGGTAAAAAATTTATTTAGAATGAGTTTTGATGTGGGTACCTAAGAATGAATTATATTTGAATTCTTTATCCATATTATATTGTAATGCCCCACATTATGGACATTTTGAAAAACATTCATATTCCTTCCTATATAAAACACAATCATTAGGGAAAACATTTATCTTTTCATACACAAATCTCATTGGGAAAAATATATTCATTTATTTTTTTTATTGAAATATGGAAGTCTATTTCCTTCAAGAAGTGGATCTTTTATAATTTCATGTAATTCAGAGAAACTTTTATCACTCCACCCATTTCTTAATTTCAAGATAAAAAATCTCTTAATTGCTGATAACACTGTAAATTTAGTGCTACCTAAAAATAATGTTTTTTCATAATATCCATATAATAATTGAATAGTTCTTGTTTTCTTGATGGTTTCAATGTATAAATTATGAATTAATTCTTAAATATGATCTTATGTCTCATTTTGAATATTTTCATCAATATTAGATGTTGAATTTTTTTCTTTAAACATGATAGATCCAATTATAATAATTATGACTAAAACCATATAAAATGATATGATATTTTATTTATCTTGAATTTAACTTCCTCAAGTTCAAATAATTCACACATAGACATAAAATCAAATCATTGTTTTCAAGATTCCATTTAGAAACTTCCAAGAAATAATCAACTCCCTTTTCATATTCATCGGTTTTTATTCATAAATTTATCCAATTATGATTATTTAATTACCTAAGAACACAATATGAAAGGAGAATATAGTAAAAAATATAAAAATAAAAAAAAATATAAATAAAAAAATATGTTTTAAAATAAAAAACATATAATAAAAACAATCAATTATTGAAAACTATTTGATCATAAAAACAATTATACAAAATGAAACTTCTCTCGAGATATTTCATACTCACTGAATAAAAATCTATAGAACTTAAATTAAAAAGAACAAACCATAAAATCAGTTATTTATACTATCACATTTTTATTAGGATGATTTCTGGTATTTTTTTTGGGAATAAATATCATACAAACCACATGAATATATTAACAATAGGGAATGAAAAAATGCATATGAAATAGAAATGGTTACTCATTATTCCACTAATGAAAAATATATATAGTACTATGATGCACACCTATCATAGGGCATGGAAAAAAGTAAAATTCTATGTTTTTTTAGTGTAGTGTAGTGGCTAACTAGGGTTATCTCACTTAAGGATCTTTCTCAGTTTGTTCACCTACTTAATATAATTCACCTAAGAACTACTTTTTGTTTTATATTGTATAAAATAAATAGAATTTAATAAAATAAATGAAAATAAAAAATAAAAAAAAACAAACATTCAATTCTAAATTATCATGTAATTCTAAATAGAATGGTATTAGAGAATAAAGGAAGTTCTCATGATAGAATTTTTAGGGAGAACCTTCATTGGCCAGATTCAAATATAATTAGTGAAAACACTTCATTTTATGTGTGTACAACTCAATCTACCTCAGTTATGAATGAAAATTGTACATGGATATTGCTAAGAACACCCTCTATCTACCTCCTCAATTGAGGGAAAATGGTTGTAGATTAACAAGTTAAACTTTAGACAACCACAGTGAGGATTACAACCACTATAAATTATCCATGGAATTAACTCAAAGAAAATAAAAAATATTTCATCGGGTTCATGCCTTGAATTACACCCCTAGGATTTTAATTCAAACAGTTACACATAATCATGAGTATAAGAGTTCACAGTGGTAAGATGATAAGAAGAAAAGAAAAGGAGAAGAAAAATTAAAGAAAAATATGGGTGAAAAGGATAGAAACAAAAATAAAATCCACGCATGAATTCGATTTTATTTAAATTAAGATAAATTAAAATTATATTTAAATGAAAACTAATGTAAAAAATAATAAAAATAAAGAAAATACGAAAATAAATGGGTGTAGTAGCTTCCCCTAAAGAATCTATCCTCTAGAAGTTAGTTCTTATTTTTTAATCCATATATTTGAATCACCCTATGGTGTCTTATTATTGGAAGTTATAAATTTTATTTTCTATCTCCCCTAAAAATTTAATATTAATTAGACTTTTCTAGAGGAAGTTATGGAATAAATATTGAGTATGACTTTATATGAATGAGAATTCTGGAAATGTGTCTTTAATTAATATCATTCAATGACCCCCTTAATGATTTCATAACTCCATTAAATTCATTTTTTAAATGATCCTATGAGTCCTCAGTAAATTATAGATGGATTCACCTCAATTTAAGGTATTTATCCTAAGTTTTTCTTCAGTTATGGATGTGGGGTCCACACTTCCCACTCAGAAGGTTTTCTAAGTTCTCTAATTTTTTGGGCCTTTATATGTTCAAATTACCTCTTTTCTTGGAAGAAAAAGTTAAAGACAGTGAATTTATAAATCCTATAAAAAATTATCATATCAATTGGATCTGTATTATAAATTTTATGATTGAAATACAGAAGTTACAAAAAACAATTTAATTTCCATAATTAACAAATTTTCACATTTTATCCCAAAACACACCATAAATCCAAAATTGTTGAAAATATTCTCAAATTGATAAATTGGTAGGGTTTAAATAATTTAAATTCATATATTAAATGAGTAAAATAATAACTTTATCAATTACACCAAACATAAATAATTATTTTCCTCAAGCTTAAAATCTCAACATTAAAAATCAGAGCCCACCAATGTTACCAATTTTTAAATTCCAAAGTAATAAAATCAAACAATTTTCAATGTCATATAAAATTATCAAATGTCACATAAAATATCAATTAAATTTAACTTTTTTTAAACAAACAATCAATTCATGTATTTTACTTTTCTTATTTTTAAAATTATGGAACTTCTCCTTTAATTCATTTAATCTCATCAATTCATTATTATTAGACATGTCATGTCATGATTTACCTCACGTGAATCTTTTCACTCTTATCCTACGATTCAATTCAAGTGAAGTAATGATCATATTAATAGAACATTATCCTTATCCATATACTTATAAAATAACTAAATTCTTCACCTTGTAAAGGAAAAACATATATAAAATCATGAGGACATTCAATAAAGGTTCAAATAACTCTGCAGCTAAAGGTTAGTAGGATTTGATGATTTAAAAATTAAGGCTCAAGGAGGAGTTTTATCTCTTAAGTAAAATGAATAATATCAAAAATAATATTTTAATGAAATTATACACTTAAAAGTAGCAACTCCCACTTTCCCAAAAACTAAAATTAAGGTCATGATCAGTGTAAACAATAATGAATTATTTGTGCACCCTCTTGAATTTTTTTTAAATTGTTATAATTTTTTATTTTTCAAAGAACCTATTCATTTTTTTATTTTTTCAAAATTTATGATTATAATAAACCTCATATCCACCACCTAACCACATATGATAAAAAATCCTAGGAATAGTAATGGTGATTTTTTATTTTCCCAAATCACAACCCATTTTTCTCATTTTTTTGGTTCTTTTTGTCTTTTTTCATTTGCTTATATTCAATAAGAGAAAACAATAGAGTAAAATGAATGACTCTATAGCCTTTTCCAATTCCTATAATAATCAACCCCACACTTCTTACTTAAAATAGAAATAATCCCATTCACCATGATTACATTCACCCCCACACTTCAACTTTAAAATGTCATGAAAATACCAAGAGTAGGGTAGGAATGGATAAAAATGGCTTAAAACATACATCATCACAAAAAAGTTCATTAATGTTCTATATGGGATAAAAAAGATTAATTTAATGTTTATATTTAATGATAAGTTCATTTCAAAATATGACTCAATCATTTTAAATGTCTTTTTTATAATCAATAGATTTAACAAGTTTTAATACAAGTTCTATCGGGTGACATGTCCCAAGATCACTCAAGAAATATACTCAATAATAAAATAAGAAGTACTTGGTATAGAAATCATCTCAGGAATGGAAATATGGTATTGAAAAATAACTCAAGGCATGATTAATAATAACAAATAAATTCACAATAATTTTAAAAAATCAATGAATGAAAAATGATAGGGAAATTTCATTTACATGAATCAATTAATTCCCTCAAATCATGATTTCTCATTTCAATATCCATGATTCACTTTAAACATTCAATTTTCCATTTTACTCATTCCATTTCATTAACATTGAAATCTAAAACATGACATAATAGGATTCATATGAGACTTATGTCTCCTAGATAAGTCAAGTAAAGCATAAATCTATGTGTGGGCATACAATTTCTGTTAAAACCTAAAAACATGTTGTTGGACAAAAATATAGATATTTTGAAAGATAAACTATAAATGTGAACTCCCTTTGAAAATGAAGCTTAGTCATATTTCCTCCTTGGATATTTTGGGATTCCTTATTACATCATGAGCCTAAAAAATAAAATTACTCAAGTAGGCATAAGGATCATGTCATTTAGGATCAAAAAGATGAGAGGGGTTGGGATGCATGTTTGACTAATCCTAAAAATGAAATTGAAATCTAAATTCCTAGAAATAATGTAAATATAAATCTTGGTATGATCCACCAAGTGGGTTTTATCTTCTATTACTTACTCCATAATTTCAGTACCATATTTTACCCATAATCATATGGTGGGTGGATCTTATTTGACTTGAACCAACACATGTGGAATTTCCCAACATCCACTTCTTTTTTCTTATTGAGGAGAATTCCATGTTTAACATACACCAGATCCACCCCT
The DNA here is from genome assembly GCA_963277665.1 of Viscum album. Classification (NCBI taxonomy): domain Eukaryota; kingdom Viridiplantae; phylum Streptophyta; class Magnoliopsida; order Santalales; family Viscaceae; genus Viscum; species Viscum album. Next base: position 562,860,303 of record OY728138.1, read on the forward strand.
TTCGAAATGTGGGGAAACTTATATAGAAAGGGTAGGATGAATTATGGAACCTCCTCCTCCTTCATTGCTACTAGTGCAACATTCTCTTTCTCTTTTTGTACTCCCTCTAGTAAATAGCCAATGTCTTCAGGTAGGACCAAGTGTTCCTTAAAAGGTGAAATTTTTTCCTCATTATGATCCAAGGAATAATAAGAGTCAATTAATTATAAAAATTCAAAAACAAATGGAGTGATGCTCAAATTAGTTTCAATAAAATTAAGTGAATTTGGGTTTAAGAATATATCATCTCTCTGAGTTGGTTTGACTTGAATCTATTATTCTATGAAAAGTTCCACTTGGAGTTGATCATTATTGGATGGAGGTAAGAAGTGAGGCTCCTAAATTTTGAGTTTGGCCTAAAATTATTAGATTTACTAAGTGAAATCATGGAAAACTAGGGGCACTTATTTCTTAGACTTGAATCATTGCAAGTCAATTCAGAGTTCATTGATCAGGCTCATCAAATCTTTATGTGAGAACCATGTCTCTATGCCTCACTACTTTTACTTTGCCATTATCATAATAGAATCAACTATTCATTGGAGTTCCTATTCAGAATATTCTATGTCTTGTTCTTTCACCAGTGAGTAATTATTACATGAATTGAAAAAATGGTCATTTTAAAACATCATGTGAAAAGAGTTCTTTTTAATATTTTCTCTAATATAGAAAAAAAGAAAAACATTTACAAAAAATGTGATTTTTGAAAATTGATCTAAATAATTCTTTAGATCCCAAGAATCGGATCCATTTTTTATACACACCTATTATATGTCATAGAAAAATAAAATTTCTATGTTTTCCTAGTGTAGCATAGTGGCTTACCAGGGTCGTATCACTTAAAGATCTTTCTCAGTTTTTTCACCCACATAATATAATTCACCTAAGAACTAATTATTTTTTATTGTTGTATGTTTTATGAAATAAATTTAATTTAATAAAATAAATGAGTGAAAAAATAATCCAAAACTGAAATTCAATTCTAAATTACCATGCAATACTAAATAGAATGAAATTAGAGAAGAAAGGAAGTTCTCCCAAGATAATTTTCCATGAGAACCTTCATTGAAAAACTTCAAATATATATAGTGAAAATACTTCATCATATGTTTTAACATATAAATATACCCTAGTTATGAAGGAAAAGTGTACTCAGTGATCACCAAGAACACCCTCCATCCACCTCATCAATTGAGGGAAAATTCTTATAGATTAAGAAGTTAAACTTTAGACAACCACAGTGAGGATAACACCCATTATAAATTATCCTTATAATTAGATAAAATAAGATCAAAAACATGGACTTAGGTTCAAGTACTGGATTAATATACTGGGATATTCCTCAATTCATTTACTCATAATCATGAGTATAAGAGTTCACATTGGTAAGATAAGGAGAAGAAAAGAAAAGAAGAAGAATAGTATAAGAAAAAGAAGGGTGAAAATGTGGGCACAAAAATAAAAATAATGAATGAATTATATTTAATTTAAATTAAAATAAAATAAAATTGAATTTAAAGTAAAACTAAAGTAAAACAGAATATCAATAAAATAAGAAAATAAATGGGTGTAGCAACTTCCCCTCCAGAATTTGTTCTACATAAGATGGATGTCGTTTCATCCATTATATCTTCTAATCACCCCAAGGTCCATTCTTATAGGATGTTCCAAATTGAATTTTATGTCTTTCATCAAATTTAATATTAATTGGATGTAGATATACGAATTTATGAATAAATATTGAGTATGAATTTTTCTAGTTGAGAATTCCAGAAATCTGCCTTCAATGAATATCATTCAACATCCACCTTAATGACTTCATAACTCTATGAAATTTATTTTTGAAATGAACCTATGAGTCCTCATTCAATTATAAGTAGATTCACCTCAATTATAGTTTTTAATCCCAATTTATCATTTAGTTATGTAGGTGGGGTCTATGTTATCCACCAAGAATGTTTTTCCAACATTATTAGTTTTTTAGGGCCTCTAAATGTTTAAATAAACTCTTGTCACAGAATAAAAAGTCGATGAAAATGAATTTATAAATCCTAGAAAAAAAGAATAATATAAATTTGATATATATAGTAAATATTATTCTCAAAATAAATAATTTACAAAGAACTATTTAATTTTCATAATTAACAAATTTTCACATTTTATCCCAAAACACACCATAAATCAAAAAAATTGTAAATATTCTCATATTGATAAAGTGGGAAGGTTTAAATAATTTAAATGAATATATAAAATGAGAAAAATATTAACTCTATCAGAATACTATTGTAACACCACACGAAAAAACAAGATTGTCTATAATTAGTTATAATGGGGAGATCATAACCTAAGTATCATAAAAATCTAAAAATGATAAACAGAAGAAAATATAAATCATCTGATATAGTAAAAAAGTAAATTTCAATGGATATATTTATATAATATAAAATATTTCATATCTAATGAAACAAAATATATACATACATGATTCATATATTAACTATATTACTCTAAATGGTTTAATCATATACAAACATGAATAAAACATGAATAAATAAAACAATTTATAGTGGAAAAAAATTTAATCATTAAAAATTATAAAATTAAATAAATTTTAACAAAAAAATATATTTGAAAATAAATTGCATAAAAAAAATGAATTGATAAATAAAATTTTTAAATAACATATAATTAATTTATCTTCAGAAATAAAAAATAACTAAAAAATGTGGATCTTGATAACTCAAAATGTCTTCTAAATTCTGATAAAATCAATCAAAGTCAGTGGAAAAAGGTGAATTATACTAGGCTAAAGAAAAAAGTGTATAAAATAAGTAAAAAAGGACCAAGAAAAGCCTTAAAATGTGGTTTGGATTGACAAGAATATCTCAAGGTTCTCAAAAGAAGAATAAAGTATGGAATATCGAGGTGAAAAAACATGAAAAGTGGTTGAAAATAGATTGTAATATATGATTTATGGTTATTGAAGGCCATTAATCTCCATTGGGTGTGATCATCGTTTGAGAGAAAGGGTTTTGATAGAATATAAAATAAGGGTTTTTTGGTGTCGATATAATTTTTTAAGATCTTTTAACATTGGTTTTATTAAAATCCAATGCTATAGAGTTTTTTAAATAACTTTTAACCTCAGTTTTTATAAAAACAATTTTAAAAGTAATATATAAGATATTTTAACTTTAGTTTTATAAAACATCGATGTTATATTTCCCCCATAACTTTCAATGAATCTTTCTAAAAACCTACATTGAAACTCTGATATAAAAGCCTATATTTCAACTAGTTCCTTCTCTATTATAGGGTAATTTAAGTACATGTGTATTGACTAATATTCCATTTAGTTCATTGAAATTTTCCTCACATTCATCTGTCTAGAGGAACTTGGAACCCTTCTATGTTTACTTGGTGAATTCATTAGATACTCATGAAAATTTCTCCCTAAACTGTCTATAATATCTTTCCAAACTAAGAAAAATATGGATCTCTATTACCCTGGTTGGCCTAGGTTAACATTTAACAGCCTCCATTTTTATTATATCCACTGATATACCCTCTCTTGGGATTATATGACCCAAAAATGAAACCTTTTGTAGACAAAATTCACACTTTTTAAATTTTTCATACTGTTTCTCATACCTTAGGGTCTTTAGTAAAATTATTAAGTAATATTAATGCTCTTCCTTTATCAATGAATATATAATAATATACTCTATAAATAAAATCACAAATTGATCAAGGTAATCTCTCAATACTCTAATCATTAAATCCATAAAGATAACAGGGGTATTAGTAAGACTGAATGGCATCACTATATACTCATAGTATCCATACCATGTAAGCAATATTTTCTTGGGTTTATCCTTCTTCGTAACCCTCAATTGATTATATCTAGAATACATTTCAATATTAATAAAGTATTAATCTCCACCTAGTTTATCAAACAAGTCATCAATATTGAGTAGGGGATACTTTTTCTTGATCGTGATCTTGTTTAGCTCCAAATAATTAATGTAGAGTCGCACCAGGCCATATTTTTTCTTGAAAAATAAAAAAAAAGTGCAGACCATGTTAATGAACTAAGTCATATAAATAATATGTCAAGATTATAATGGAGCTTCTTCTTCAATTCTTGAAACTCAATCTAGGATATTATATATGGATTCTTTGAAATGGGTGCAATGTCAGGTATGAATTCTATTGAGAACTAAACTTCATGATTTAGTAAAAGACTAAGAAACTATTCCATAAAGACTTCAAAAACTCCTAAAAATAATAATTCCTTTGATTTTGAGTTTCTCCCCAACTGTTTGATAAAAAAATTCATCATGGATAGGAATTAAGACCCATATGGTATAAGTAATTCCCATTGAAGGTTTTTATTCATACTTACACCAATAGATGAGCATAGGTTCATTTGGAATATAAAATGTGACTTACCTTACTTAGAAAATGATATGGGATCTATATAAAGAAACCAAATTCAGTCATAGAATCACATAAAATTCATATAAAGGAATAATCGCAATATGTAAAGGATACACATTCCCAAAAAATTCAATAATATAGGAACTATAGACTTGTGATGTGACTATTGTATCATTAAGTGTTTTTATAGCAAAAAAACATCTAATCTTTGAGATAATAATTCAATACCCATTGAAAATTCTTTAGATATAAAATATTGGGTAGATAGAAACTAAAATAAGACATTTTTAACACCCCAAAATTTTATAGTACATTTTCTTTGTAAATAAATTTAATAGATTGTGTTGCACACAACATCGAGTTTGAACACACCACGATCTATTTATAAGAGATTGTTATAACCTAGTCTTTAAAATATATGGAATGAATATTATTAACCAAATTATTAAAATTATATATTTATTATTTTTACATTCATCCAAAAGATATTATTGGTAGCAATTGGGGGCTTACCCGAGTAGTAAAGGTTCCCCGTAATCCTACATCAAACCCAGGTTCAAATCCGAGTGGGCACAGGTACTATTACAATACTATGTAGAAGGTGACGCAGACATGATGCATCCCTAATGATGCAGGAAGAATGATGTAGGAATGACTATGTACAGTTATTTTGGGATATGTTATGGTCTTCATTCCTACTTATCCTACGGGCCACGTATTAAATAAATAAGGCTAGATGGGTGGGTTATCCCCTGGGGGGCTATGGCGTGCCTTTCTGGTCTATATGTGTGGTGTGTGTGCATGTGTGTTTGAATGTAATTTTACCCCCATGAACCTAATATATATATATATATATATATATATATTATTGGAAAAAAATAATAATGGATCTGATTTTATACATTAAAAGGCCATATTTTTCTAAAGATAGTTTTATCACCTTTTGATAACGCCCTTGTTTTAAATATAGTTTTTAAAATATTTATAAATTATATTTTAAAAAATGAAAATTTTATTTTAAATCATAATATCAAATTTTACATTCATTTAATTTTTGGTATTCTTATGATACGTTTCATGTTTTTATGAATAATGACAAAATAATTCATTTTAATTGAAAAAAACTTTTTCGTCTAAATAATTTATAATGTCAAATTATATTTTAATTAGTTTTAAAGTGTAATTAGATTAATTTTTTATTATTTAATCTAATTTAGGTATTTGGAATCAATTTCACATTGAATTCGGATATAAAAACATTTCAATATTTTGAACATTTTCACTTTGAAAACTCATTTTCTCATTCTAACAAGAGGGTCAATTTTAAATTAATTACTAAAATTTAAATTTTTTTAATTTTAAAACATCTATCAAATATTCTAAATTATTGGATCCAAATTATTTAAATAGATGTTTTTTATTTTTTGGAATTATGAATAGTATTTTTAGTAATTTTTTATAAACATGGTTAAAGGTAAATCGAGTAATTGAATGTAAAAATAATATTATAAATATTATAAAATTACCCTAACACTTGTTCTAATTTTATATTATGAGTTTCTGTTAACCAAAATCACCCTTGTGTTGATTTTATGGCCTCTTGGGGCCACTTGGATTACTTTAACCCATTAAAAGTTTTTTATTTTAAGAAAAGTTGAATAAGTCAAACTCGTGTTTTTAATAAGTATTGAATTTTTAAAATATAGTTATTCATAAAAAAAAAATTTACTATAAATAGTAATTTGAATTATGAAATGTATATCTTCTCCATGATAGTTTATTTGTAATTTTTAAGAAATAAATAATTACTTTAAATTCTTACACAATGATGATGCGGTAATTATTTAATTAATAGAAATATTAAATAAATGATTATAAATATATTAAAATAAATATAATTTGACATAATTAATAGCGTATATAAATTATATATATATATATTTTACATATCAGGGATATATTAGAAGTTCAGGTTTAAAGATATCTCATTTTATTTGTTTTTTGTAAAATTCAAAGTAATAAATAGTATCAAAATTGTCATTAATGTTATAGAAAAATAAATTATATTTTATTAAATGATATAAAATTCATAAAAATATAAAATTCATCCAAATTATAGGTATAATGTTCAAAATATCATTCATGACTTATTTATGGTTCTTTTTTTATTTTATACTAACTATATTAACCTTCAAAGAGTATAAATACATGTTGTTATGGTAATAGTTAAATATATTAATTAAGGGTTAAAACCAAAAGATAAGGGTAATAATTTGACACAAACTTGAATAAAAATTATTGTTTCAGAGTATTTAGAATTATTCTTGTCAAATATTTGAAATAACTCACTTTGGAGCCATTTTTAATTTGAAATTAATTTATATTAATTTAATATTTTGATAGTTTCCAAAAGTATCCCTTGCCTCAATTATAAAAGGGAACATCCTCTCTCACATTCTCGCACCACTTTGGGACTTATATATTGAAAAAACCTGGCTCATTTTACCTCCCAACATACTTATTTATGTTTTTGAGGTCTTTTTCTTCAAAAAATACTAACTCCAAATCCCTTGAGAAGGGATTCAAAGAAAGTCCATCGAATAAGAGGTGATTGTTTTATAAACTCATTCAAGTTCATTTATTATTATACTTATTCTTCATGTTTTGTTTCTATAATAAATTAATAACTATGGTATCATATTTATATTGATATGTAATTATAATAATGGGACAACCATATTCCACCTTTTATCCATCCTATGAAAAACGAAAGCACCGTGTGTGCGTACGTACGGCTTGCCGTATCCACATCGTGGTGTAATTTTTTTCCATAACCACATCATTTGGATGGATATAATGATGGTTCTTATGGATATAAATAATAAATATGACATGATATTTATTCTTTATAATTAATATACCATCTAATTCCTTACCCTTTCACTATTAAGGGAATGATATTGTCTCTTGTGCGTACGTACAACCTACCATCTCTATGACATAATGTGGTTCATTTTATAGGTTAACCATTAAAGAATGATTATAAAAATTTATATAATCAGTAAATATAATATCCATATGGATACTAAAAAAATATATCCCATGAATAAGAAAAAGGATTTACATGATAAAACATGTATAGGAAAATGAAGTATTTAACAACAGAAATAAGGGTAAAGATGAAATATTATTAATAAAATGATATAAAAGAAAACATATTATATAATAAATCTGTATATTTTTTTTCTAGAAATTAATAACAATCTTTAAAACATTATATAGGAGGTAAAATCAACTTCTACTAAAAGAAACTACAAGTTAAGGGTTAAATTCACTATCTTGTTATTATCTGAGATTTTTTATTGGGAAATATTTATCATCCATATCCATGTTTCTTTAAAATAATTCCCAAAATATTTTTACTATTATATTAAAAAAATTAATTATTTTTACTTTTTATCAAATAGTTTCAAAAGAATCTTTTTTCCATTTTCCTAATGAGGTACATTATGAATTTTTTGACAAAAATATAGAAGGAATGTTTTTTAACCTATACAGCATGAGTAGATTTTTTGGTTGTCATGACACCATAGTGACTTGAAGCTTCCTTAACAAGTTTACAAGATTATTTTCAACAAAAAAATTATTTTAAATTTTTTTTGCTTTTTAAATAAATGATTTTAAAGTAAAATGAATTCTTTATGTCAAGACATTTATAATGATTTTATTAGAGTGTTTTCATCGATGTCAACGTCCTTTGTTTGATATCATGATTAATTGAGGTTGAACTCTTATTATAAAATATACATTATTTTATTAAATGTTTTATGATCATTTTTATTGTGGATGTTCTATTTTGAAACCATTCATGGTTTCGGGTTAAAGTATTCACATTTCATATACTAGTTTTTCAATATGAATGTTTATGTTGTTTATGATTTCATATGAGGAATGAATTGAACTTAATAAGGGATTGTAGAGGCCTGTTATAGCCCCTTGATGCATCGGTATGTGTCATTAGACGAACTAGTTTTGGTATATGGTGAGGCCTTACCCATTTATGTATGGTTTTTTGGCTAAAGACTTGATGGTATATGATGTCTGGCATTATGCATTCTCTCGTTATGAGATTAATTATTGATATTCTATTTTATTATTTTATTATTAGAATATACATGTGATTATTTATATAGAATTATTAGATTTTAATTTATTTTTTCCATATCATGATCAATATTATTTGTAAATGGTTTGTGTTTCAATTATGTACCTTTCCATAATGTTTATACTTATTTATTTATAATAACTTCCATTGTACGCTTACCCTAACTAATCATATGATCTCATGACTTTATTATGTTTTATATTTCCCAGGATATCAAGATGTATATTATGATTAATATGTAGGGTTAAGCTTGGAGAATATTTATTCTTTTAAAGGATTGACTATGTTGTATTTTATAGTTTCAATTGTAATGTATGTTCAAGTATGTAATCTTGATTCCAAAACTACTAAACTAATTGTTCCTTTGGGATTTGAGTCTTGTATCTATGTCAATGTAATAACGTAAGGCATCAGCTCCAAGATACTGGGGTCGGGGTCTTTATAGTTGGTATTAGAGTATTTTTTATAGAAACTTTGAAAACTAGATTTAGAAAATATAGATTAAAGAAATGTAACCCTATAATAGACTTTAAGAATACACTCAAAGTAATAAAGCTTATGATTTTGATATTATCTATACAGAAATTTTTAATTTTTGTTAAGTGTTTTTTTAGTTTTGATATTATGGATTATGATTCAAAACCTAATCTAGTGTCTTCCATTGTTTATAAATGGTGCCTAGTGGAAATAATTGAAACGGTATCAATGCATGTGATCCATGTAGGAATTTCCTTCCTATTCAAGATAATGATGATGGAATAAAAGCTACAACTGATACTGAAAAACTTATAACTATACTAGGATTTCAGATTCAGGTTGTGAGAAATAACCTTACTTGTATAGATAATCCTGATCCACAATGTGGATGAACAATGTTAGACCGCTTCATGAGACAACATCCTCTATTATTCAATGGGACTACAAATCCATTTGTAGTTGAGTAATGGATATGTTACATAGAAATTTTATTTGTAACCTTTGGAAGTAATTAAATTTAAAAGGTTTTCCTGGAAATTTATCATCCCTTGAGATATTTTTATCAATGGTGGTCATTGATTCAAAACACAAAGTAGGAGGAAGTAATAGAAAACATGGAATGGAATGATTTTAAGCAACTTTTATTATAAAAATATTTTCATCACAAACAGTGAGAAGATATAAAGAGGAAATTTCAAAGTCTGAGTAAAAAGGAGGATGATAATTTAGCTAAGTATGAATCCAAATTTACAAGGTAAAAAAAGAATTTTTTGGATTATTACACAATCCAAATAGAAATATTTATTGTTTCTTTGATGGGTTAAAACCATTCTATTGAAGGGAAATAGTCTCCAAAAATTTATCATCATGTGAAGTTATAATATCATGTTCTATGAAGGTAGAGAAATAATTCTATAAGTATTATGAATTTAAGGGAAATTAAGAGAATAATAGTGTTTTTGAACACTCTAGAAAAAGAAATAAGGAAATGGGGAATAAAGGAAGATTTTAATTTCTATATTATAATAAATGTGGAAAAAAATATCATGGAACATGCCAATTGAGGATGAGAGTTTTTTAAAAATGTGGAGAAAAAGGTCACCAAACTTGTGATCTAAAGGGAATGAAAAAAAGCCGGTTATGTGTAGTATTTTAATTATAAGGATATGGGAAACTATGAAAATTATTTCCCTAAGTGTCAAGGAAATTTTCCCCAAAAAAGTCCAATAGAACAAGACTAAGCTTATGTAATCAAAACTAGAGAGGTTGAAGTTCCTAATGATGTGATGAAATGTAATTTAATATTATATTAAAAATTATATAATGCTTTATTTAATTCTAGATCATCACATTATTATATATCTTATTTATTTTATATGAAAATTATATATTTATCTTTTGATTTAATAAAAGATTTTTTAGTTGAAACTACTAATAGAAGTTTCATTGTAATAAATATGTGTCAGTAATTCCCCTTTATGATATATAAATGTTCTTTACCTTATGCCATTCCCATCATACCTTTGGTTCACTTTTATATAATCCACAATATTTACTGGAATTCAAAATATGATAAGAAAATTTATTACAAGAAGAATGAAATTATGATATGTGAGGAAGAAGAAGAATCCCTTATATTTATAAAAAAATGCATCATCATCTGATTCTTAACTAAATCCACCCCCTGTAGTTCTACTGAATGAAATTATTAGAGAGGAAGGGAAAATGACATGTAGGTATTAATAAAATGATCTTCAAATTGAGTATGTACTTATTGTAAAGGAATTCATTGATGTATTTCTATAAGAATTACCTAGACATCCCCCAAAGCAAGAAGTTGAGTTCTCTATTTATTTAATACTTAATTCAAGACCAATATAAAAGAATCCCTATAGAATGGTCATGGTAGAATTACTGGAGCTAAAGGAAAAATTATAGTAGTTGGTAAAAAGGGATTTATTCTCCCAAGTGTTTCTCCATGGGTATACCATATTCTATTTGTTAAGAATAAATATGGATCCATGAGTTTGTTCATTTATTATATCGGAATTAATTCTATTACAATAAATAACAAGTATCCTCTGTCCTGTATTGATTATTTATTTGGACAACTTCATAGAGATCATTTTTTTAAAAGATTGAAATTCATTCTGAATATCATAAACTATGAGTAAATAAGTAATACATTTTGAAGAAATCTTTATGGATGAGGTATAGACATTATGATTTTACGGTAATGCCATTTGGATTTACTAATGCAGCCTTAGTTTTTATAGATCTGATGAACAGAATATTCAAGGAATATCATGATGATTTTGTTGTGGTATTCATTGATGATATTATGCTTTTTTCTAAAATTTATGAAGATCATGAGAATCACTTTTGGGTCATTATTGAGACTCTTAGAATGAAAGAGTTATATCATGAATTTAGAAAGTGTGAGTTCTAGCTTTAATAAATTCCATTTTTTGGCCATATTATCTCCAAGGATGGAATCTCAATTGATCATATAAAGAAAAAGGTAATCCAAGAATAGCCTACACCAACGAGCATAACTGAGGTAAGTAGTTTTATTAGTTAAGTAGGTTACTATCAGTGTTTCATTCAGAAATTTTCTAGATTGGATAACCTGTTAACCAATCTCACATACAAAGGGGTTAAGTTCGTATAGAGAAATTGATGTGAAGAATGTTTTTAAGAATTTAAGATAAGATTTGTCAATGATCTGATCTGTTCTTTATCATCTGGAAATGGTGGATTTGTGATTTATAGTGATGAATCAAGAAAATGACTCGGTTGTGTCCTTATGCAAAATGGTAGAGTTATTGAATATACATCAAGGCAGTTAAAATCATGAAGAGAACTATCCAACTCATGATATTGAGTTAGCAGTTGTCATCTTCACTCTAAAAATATAGAGACACTATATCTATAGTGAAATATGGGATATATATACTGATCACAATATTTTTAAAAATATCTTATCACATAAATAACTCAATATCAGGTAAAGGAGATGGATCAGCAACTCAAGGATTATGATTGATCAATACACTACCACATAGGGATGGAAAATAAGGTGGAATATGCATTGAGAAGAAAGAATCATGGAGTTTTGAAAAAAAATGAGAATTGAAATGGATCCTATGTTCATGGATCCAGTAAATATGGATATGGGAATTATTAAAGAATTTGAAACATCACTACTTTTTCAAATGTTTGTTTAAATATCTTTATAATAAAATATAAAAATCTCTTAGTCAAATAATGAGAATTTACAAAATAAAATTAATGGTGTGGATGATATAAAATTGACATACTTTGAATATGAAGATGGTGTTTTGAGATTTGGAAATAAACTTTTTTCCCCTCTATACCTGAACTAAAAATTGATTTATTGGATGATGCTCATATCTTTAATTTCTCTATACACCTGGGTAGTACTAATATGTATAGATATTTAAAGGAATATTTTTTGTGGGCTAATATAAATTTGGAAATTGTTGACTATGTTTCAAGATTTCTTATTTTTCAACACGTAAAGACTAAGAAGAAATATCATGGATGATTCATGAAACCTCTTCCTATACCTGTGTGGATATGGGATGACATCACGATGGACTTTGTCACATGAATACCAAGGAATCCTAGAAGGAATGATGTGGTGTGAGTTATTGTTGATCACCTTACCGAATCAACACATTTTCTTGCTATAATAGAATATTTACCTATTCAACTCCTAGAAATACTTTATAATAATAAATTTTTAAGACTTCATGGTGCAACTCTTTCTATTATTTCTGATTGAGATCCATGTTTTACATAAAAAATTTAGAAAAAATTTCTGAAGGATCTAAATAACGAGTTTAATTTGAGAACCACCTATCATCCTCAAACTAATGGAAAGTCCTAAAGGACTATTCAAACATTAGAATACATATTTAGATCATACTCACTTGACTTTTAATTTGTGTGATATTTTTATTTTCCTTTATTGTAATTTTCCTATAATAATAGCTCTATTCAAGTATTCAAATGGAACTCTATGAAGTGTTATATGGAAAGAGATATCATACACTGACTTATTGGGATGATTTTGGGGAAAGGAATATTGTAGGCCCAAAACTTGTAGAGGAAATAATATAAAAGGTAGAGACTATTCAAAATCATATCAAAGTAGCTCAAAGTAGGATAAATAGTTGTGTCGATAACCGAAGGAATGATTTGGAATTTCAAGTGGGATAACATGTTTTATTGAAGTTATATACATATAAGGATGTTATAATATTTGGCATGAAAAGGATACTGATCCCTAGGTACATCATACCTTTTGAAATTATCGAATGAATTGGAATTGTGGCTTATCATTTAGAAATGTCACCAAGTCTCTCCAAAGTTCATGATATATTCTGTATATCATTACTAAGGAAGTACATGCTAAACCCAACTCATATTGTCTATTATAATGAAATATAATATGAACATAATCTATATTACTGTGAAGAGACTATATATATTTTGGATACTAGAGAGTATGTTTTGAGGAATCAGAAGACTCAGATGGTAAAGGTATTGTGGAAAAATCATAAAACTGAAGAGGCAATGTGGGAACCTAAGGAAATTATGATGAACAAATACCAAAATCTTTTTATGAGGTGATATTATGGAAAATTAAAGGTTGAAATTTTTTTAAATATGGAAGAATGTAACACCCCAAGATTTTACAGTACTTTTTCTTTTTAAATAAATTTAATAGCTTTTGTTGCATGCAACACCGAATTCGAAGGCACCATGATCTATTAATAAGAGACTGTTATAACTTAGTTATTAAAATAGTAGGAATGTATAGTATTAATCAAATTATAAAATTTATATATTTAATGTTTTGACATGCATCTAAAATATTTTATTTCCATAAAATAATAAGGAATCCAATTTTAAGAATTAAAAGGGTATATTTTTCTAAAACAATTATATCTGCCTTGGGATGGTGCACATGTTTTTAATATAGTTTTTGACGCATTTATAAATTCTATTTTAAAAAAATAAAATTTTTATTTAAAATCAGAATATAAAAATTTACTTTGTTTCAATTTTTTCTATTTTTCAGATAAGTTTCATTTTTTGATGAATACTGATAAAATATTTCATTTTAATTGAAAACAAATTTTTAATCTAAATAATTTATGGTGTTAAATTATATTTTTAATTAGTTTTAATGATTAATTAGATTAATTTTTTATCATTTAATTCAATTTAGGTCATTGGAATAAATTTTACATTGAATTTTAATATAACATATTTTAATATTTTGAACATTTTTACTTTAAAAATTCGTTTTCTCATCCCAGCTTGGGGAATAATTTTAAATTACTTTCAATAATTTATAAGTTTTTAATTTTAAAAAATGGATTAAATATTTTGAATTACTGGGTAAAAATTATCTAAATAGGTTCCTTTTATTTTTTGACATTTTGAATAGTAATTTTAGTAATTTTCTATTAACACAGTTAAAGGTAGATCGAGTAATTAAGGGAAAAATAATATTATAAATACTAAAAAATTACCCTAACACTTGTACTAATTTTATTGGATGATTTATTGTCTACAAAAATAACCCTTGGTCTGATTTTATGGACTCTTTTACCTACTTGGATGACATTAACCCTTTTATAGTATTTTATTTTAAGGAAATCCAAATATGTCGTACTCATGTTTTTAATAAGTATTACATTTTTAATATATTTTTATGTATAACATATCACAAAACATAAATATTAATTTTAAATCTAAAATTTTTTTCTTCACCATAATAATTTATTTTTAATTTTTAATAAATAAATAATTACTTTAAAGGATTAAGTAATGATGATGCATTAATTATTTAATGAGTGGGAATATCAAATAAATGATTATAAAAATATGAAAATAAATATAATTTGACATAATTAATGTCATAAATAAATTTTATAGATAAATTTTACATGTTTTTGATATATTAGAAGTTTTAGTTTGAATATATCTTGTTTTATTTATTTTTTGTAAAATTCAAAGTAATGAATAGTATCAAAATTGTCATTAATGTTATATTAAAATAAATAATATTTCATTAAATGATATAAAATTAATATAAATAAAAAATTTGGCCAAATTATTTGGATAATGTTTAAAATTTCATCCATAGCTCATTTAAGGTTTTTTTGTCATTTTATAGTAACTATATTAACCTTCAAAGAGTAAAAATACATGTTGTCACGGTAAAAGTTAAAGAGATTAATTGTGGGCTAAAACAAAAAGATAAGGGAAATGATGTGACCTAAAATTGTATAAAAATTATTGTTTTAGAGTATTTTTACCCATACAGATATAATATTTTAAATATCTTACTTTTAATCTATTTTTAATTCGAAATTGTTTTATATTAATTTAATATTTTGTGAGTTTCCAAAAGTGACCCTCACCTCAATTATAAAAGGGAACCTCCTCCCTCACATACTCAGACCACTTTAAGCCTTATAGCTTGACCATAACCCAAAAATTTATCCTTAAAACATCTTTATCCAAGTTATTGAGGTCTTGTTCATCCAAAAAGATCAACTCTAAATCCCTTGAGAAGAGATTTAAAGGAAGTTCATGAAAGAAGATGTAATTATTTTACCAGCTCTTTCAAGTTCATTTCTTCTTCCACTTCCTCTTCATGTTTTGTTTCCATAAAAAGGTAATAACTCCATTATGATCTATATTATAATATTTTATTATGATTATGGGATAACCATGTTCGACCTTTTATCCATCCTCTGAAAAATGAAATTACTGTACATGTGTATGTACGGTTTACCGTCACCATGTCGTGGTGTAATTTTTTTTCATCGCCACTTTAATTGATTGGGTATAATGATAGATATGGTGGATATAAATAATAAATATGACATTATGTTTATTCTTTATTATAAATACAACATTAAATTCTTTAAGCTTTTACCATTAATGTAATGATATCGTCGCTCATGCATACGTACGAACTACCGTCTCCACGACGCGATGTGATTAATTTTCCAGGTTAACCATTAAATATTGATTATAAAACTGTATAAAATGAGTAAATATAATATATTTATGGGTATGAAAGAAACATATCTTATTCATAATAAACATGACTTACATTACAAAACATATATAGGAAAGTAAAGTAGTTAACATACGAAACAAGGGTAATAATGAAATATTATTAAGAAAATGATATAATAAGATCATATATGATATAATAAATTTGTATATAGTTTGGGTATAAATTAATAACATGGTTTAAACCATTATATGGGAGGTTAAATCACCTTCAACGAAAAGAAATTACAAGGTAAATTTTAATATCACAATCTCTTTATTTTCTAGGATTGTTTATACATAAGTATCAGTTGGGAAATATTTATCATCCAGGTCCATGTTTCTTAAAATTGTTTCCCAAAATATTTTTACTATTATCCTACAAATGTATAAATTCTTTGAATTTTTATAAAATAGTTTGAAGGAAATCTTTTTTCATTTTCTAAATGAGTTACTTTATGACTTTTTTGACTAAAATATAAAAGGATTGTTTTGTTAACTTATATAGAATGAGAAGATATTTCCACCATCATGAAACCTTAATGTCTTGAAGCTTCCTTAAAAAGTTTACAAGATTATTTTCAATGAAAATTTTTTCTTTTAAAATTTCTCATCCTTTCTAATAAATTATTTCAAAGTAAAAAAGGTATTATTTCTCAAAAGAAATTTTTAATGATTTTATTATAGTATTTCCACCCATATAAGCATCATTTTCTAGTTCTTATGCTTGATTGAGTTTTATCACTTATGATACAATATACCTTATTTTATTGAAGGGTTTATGATCAGTTTGACGATGGATGTGCTACTTTGATACCATTCATGCTTTATGGTTAAAGTATTCACATTTCTTATGCTAGTTTTTCAATATGACTGTTTATATTGTTTATGTTTTCATATGAGGAATTAATTTGACTTAGTAATAATGATTGGGGACTGTTATATCCCCTATATGCATCGGTAGGTCTCATGAGACAACCTATTTTGGGTATTGGATGAGGCTTTACCCATTTATGTATGATATCTTGGTTGAATCCTTGATGGTATATGATGTTCAGTATTAATCATTACCTCATTATGAGATTAGTTATTGATATTCCACATGATTATTTGATTGGTATAATATCCATGTGATTATTTATGTGGAATTATTTAATTTTCATTTATTCTTTCCATATTATGCTCAATATTATGTTTAAATGGATTTTCAGTAATATACCTTGATATAATGTTTATGTTTATTTATTCATAATAGAATTTTTTGTACACTTACCCTTAATAAACATCTAAGATCACCATTTTCTTATATTTTATATTTCCCATTATGCTAAGATGTATATTAGGATTGATATGTAGGGTTAATATAGGATAATATCAGTGCTCTCATAGGATTGACTATGTTGTGTCTTATAGTTTCAATTGTAATGTATGTTTCAAGTGTGTAATCTATTATCCAAAACTGATAAACTAATTAGTCATTTAGGATTTGCAAATTTTATCTATTCCAATGTAATAAAGTAAGGCATTTTCTCTGGTCTATTGGAGTCGAGGTCTTTACAACATTATCGATTTTATAGTGGATCATAAGTATACCTTTCACTACATCATTCTCATAACCCACTTTGGTTGTCATGATTGTATGAGAGTTCCTTTTACCTTTGGTCTTAGGAGGCTATTGACATTGATCATAAAAAACATATAATCCATTTACTAGATGGTATAATTCACATAATATTTTCATTTAAAGCATTATAGAGTGGGTGGTGCATTAATTGGAATCCTCTTTTCCTTCATTACATTATTCATCCCATTCATCAAATTTTGAAATTCACGAGCTTTATATCCCACCCTTACACATTTAAAGAACCTCCTTGTTATATTTAAATAATTCCCTTAATTTTTCTACCCATATTTCTAGCAAGTATGTGGATGGAATTTATTTCCACCATGTGATTTATTCCAGATTTCATGAGACTATATCTTCCTTTTCATATAGAAACCATGGGAATGGTGGGAATCTCTAATTTACATTTCAACTTTTAGTTCACATTGAACAATTTCTTTATATCTAATAAAGTATATTATAGTTAATTACTTTCATATAATTGGTTTTAATCCATTAAATAATCGATCAATTTTCCTTACTAGGCTGATGATTAAACTAGAGGCATACCTCATGGGTATTTTAAAATTAGGATCATAACACCAATATATTTACCATAATTTTTATTAAGCTCAAGGAATTAATTATTCATATTTGTATATAGAATATGAGGGAAGTAATTGCTGAGAAATATCATTTTAAATGAATCCCACTACATATATTCAATTTCTTCCTCTTGCCTTAAATTCTTGATATGTTTCCACCATTGATATTCTTTTCATTCTAAATGGTAAATATCTAGGACAACCATTTCATGATTCAAGCACTGGAGAGAGAGAAAATATTCTCAAGGGTTTTGATCCATCATTTAAAAAAATAGTGGATAAATAGACCCACTAAAAGAGGGTGGATATTGTCTCATTAATGATTCAAAATATTGTTGTTCCCTCCTTTGATCATTTGGAAGCTCAACAGATTCATGACTTGAGAAAGTTTTGTGATCATAGTAACAAAGTTCTAAATCCCATATCACTATCATTAGGTTTCTTAGGTGGATAATCATTTCATTTTCCATAACATTCATCATTAGCATGGTTCCTTCAAATTCTTTCCATTAACTAAAACCAAAAATCATACTATGAGAAGCACTAATCATAGTGGGAAAAACATAGTTGTGAAGAATCATTTATAGGTTGTCTAAATCAAGACAAATTCTTCTAAATATGAAACACTATAAGTTTATCTTAAGTCATCCATGATCATCATCTATTCAAATCCTTCAAGATGATTTATAAATAAAATGTGAATTAACCAAATCATATCTTCTGATAGTGTCAAACCAAGTTCATAGTAAGTCCTATTATTGTGAACCAGCTAACACTCGAGTCAAACCCAGCACTCCATTTTTAGATTTATTACCCTAGGTACATCTATATTATAACCATTTCTAATTTTAGTATCTAGATAGTGATGTATTTCTAGGTAAACCACATAATCTCTATCTTTCTAAAACATTATGATGTTATCCAATACTTAGGCTATTCCTAAGGTTTATCACTATATTTTTCTCATCCTAGTTTCCAAAGGTTAACTAAACCTTTCTATGATACCAACTATAAAAAAACAACATTTTCATACAAAAATATCACATATTTTTAGAAGAATATTCAATACATTTCACAAATACATGCCTAGAGACTATAATGTTTAAGTTTATTTTTAAAATAGATATATATTATTCAAATTTAATGAAAGGTATTCCACATATCCCTTAAATATATTCCACTTTTTTTCACTTTATACACATATCGTACTTAAAAAATTTCTTCATAACCTAGAGAAATAAAACATGAGAAAGGGTGAGATTAGATTCTTAAAAAGGGTAAACATGTTAGATATCATTGTATGGTCATATGAAAGAATAATATAATAATAATTTTATGATATCATGAACATAATTTAAAATTTTCATACCTAACCTATCATCGATCATAAACATGAGTCATGTCATAAATCATTATCATTCCAAAAGATATGCTTAATAAGAGTGTGAAATCATCATAATTCATGAACCATAAGATCATGTCATAAAATTTTGGAACCAACATAGGTATAAAAACCATTTAATTTTTCAAGGTTAACTATAAATACCATCAAACATAATGGATTAGGCCTCATCACCTGTTTACAATTGTGGATCAAGCCCATCGGCTTATTTCCCACTGTAGATCAAGCTCATCAACTTGTTTCCCATTTTGGATCAAGATCATCAAATTGTTTCCCATTATTATCTTATGAGATATAAATATTTACCTAACTTATTATAGGGGGTATAGTCCCCCCCCCTTCCTTGGTTATAATGTAAAAATCATCATTGGTTATAATGTAACCACTATCCTTAGTTATAATATAACCCCCATCACATAATGAAAACCATACATAAGTGTGATATAAGATCATAAAACATTAATCATATCAAAACTCATAAAAATAAAAGGGAATAATAAATATTCCATCATATCATAACCCATGTAAAGTAAATGGGTCTCATAATCATGTAATCAATTCATCATAGCATAACCCATGGAAAATAAATGGGTTTCATAAACATATCTTCACCATAATCATAAACCATACAGAATAATAATATAGATGGAAAAATTGGATTATATTACCTATTAAATCATAAGCAACATCAAAGTATGTCATCATAGATGGGAAATTATTTTGAAATATCACTTGTAATATTTCTTCAGGAAAATAGTCTTTCCACTTTGAAAATAACTTTGTAAAACTAAAATTTAAGAAACACATTTTTAAAATCCTTTTCTTTAAAAATAACCTTGGAAACTTCTAAAGTAATCCCTAAATCATTGATCAATCATAAAGGAAAAAAATTTCATTCACCTCATACACATTAAAACAAATATTTCTTAAATTTTTAGGTAAAATCCAAAAGGTCCTTGTTTGGAAAATGATGTGAAGGTTCCTTTTAAATCATTTTAAAAAAAATTAAAAATGTGTAAAAAGTCTTTAAGAAATCATTTCATAATATTCAAACCCTTTTTTAAAATTTTTTTATAAAACATGGATATGTAATAAAAAGGTTTTTTGACCGAAGAGAGAAATAAAGATGATTTTTAGTAAAAACATTATTTTGGTCTCAATAATCCTTTAAGAAATGAAAATGAAAGGAAAAATTGTATTTTCTATAAATAACTGGAGTATAAGAAAATAAATGATTTTTTTAAGAGTTATATCATAATATCTCATCATTGTAAGTATATCATAAAATATATCATTAAATAATGAGATTATAATATTAAATCTTTATCACTTTGGTATCTTTTTAATCAAAAGCCCCATGAAAGAAATAAAATTATATGGACATGTATATCACATAATTATCATGATATTGATCATAAAATACATTCATGTATAGTATATACGACACAAAATAAAAAATTGTTGTATAAGGCATGTGTCCCATAGAAATAAAAGTGAGATTAAAATCTCTTACCTTAAGTCTTGACTTCCTTCATACACATCATAGTATCCTGTATAATAAATATAATTTTATAATATATATATATATTATAAAACCGAACACATATATATAATTCCATTTATTATTTTCATATAACCTTTTATTACCTATTTAATAACAATTAATTTTTTAAATAATAGTTTGGGTAATAATTTATTTGTTTTTCATGTATGTTTTGGATTGGTATTTTTGGTCCTTTTTCATTAATTATGGTTACATAATATCTAGAGTTTTAACCATGATATAAATATAATATATATTCATTATATATGTATTCATATTAATCCAATAAAGTTGTATATTTAAAATGAATTACATCATTCATGAAGATGGTAGGTTATATGTATGCATGAATGTTGTTTCCATTTTGTCGATGGATGGAATGAAAGAAAGGTAAATAATATATTAAATTTACATAATAATTTTTATGTCATATATATATATATATATCATATTATTATTAAAACTATCCTTATTACCTTCCATTTAAAGTGTAAGTGAATAATGAATCAAATTGTTTTGTGAGTAGGTAGTCTGATGTACACACGAACGACATTATTGTATTCCCACAGAATGGAAAGTAAGAATGTATATGTGATATTATAATTATAGAGGTAAAATTATTTCATAAATATAATATATATATATATATATATATATGTTAAATCTATCATTTTATCCATCCTTGAATTTGGTGATGTAAAATTAATTACATAACTTCGCAAAGCGGTAGTCATCCATATACATGATCGACAATTTCATTTCCCATTTGATGGATAAAGAGATAGATATAGGTCATTCCATTAACATTATAAAATTTTATTATATGGGATATAATGATGTTATTATATTATCATGTTTGAATAATATTTTAATGATTAATATGAATAAATATAACAAAACACAAGTTTAATAATTTTATCACTTCTTTGGAGAACCTCTTTAGGTTTATACCTAAAGCCTTCTTAGGATGGTTTCCTAATCAAAAAAATGCCTCTAGAATGTAAGGATAGAATTAAGTAAGATGTTTTGGTAGGTATTTTCTAAACCAAATTTTTTTGGAAGAGTGAATAAGAGTGGATAGTGGGTGGCCTTTAACAAGTTGGGGAGGCACTACAAGAAAACTGCCGTTTAGCGCCGGTTTTTTCACGGCAGTTTTAAAAACCACCGCTAAACGTGTTTCGGGCCGCCATTTCGCGGTGGTTTCTAAACCACTGCGAAATGCCATAATTTTTTTTTTCAAGGATTAGCGGTGGTTTTTTAAAAAACTTCCACGAAATAGCGGCGGTTTCGGTAAAACCACCGCGAAATGAAAGGAAAAAATAAAAAAACACGAGAAACCCTGAAATCACTAAAACGACCATAACTTTTGATCCTGGCGTCTGTTGGAGCGTCACGACCAGTCAAATCGAAGATCATGAAGAGATCTAGAGTCAAATATAATCAAATACGTGAGATAGTATAAGGTGTGGAAGATATTAGAGTTATAAGAAAGTTGAAAAAATCTCTCCAACTTCAAACGGCCATAACTTTTGTTCCGGGTGTCCGTTTGGGCTCTACCACATATCAAATCAATGCCAGCGAAGAGTGATACGCACCAGTTTGACAGAAGAAAGCTAATGTCGTGTTTTTCGAACCCAAAAACCCCTCTGAAGGCCTCCAAAACCCCATTTCCGTCACCAGTGTCTCGTCGTACTTGTCTTCAAACGGACCTAACTTTCGATCCGCGTGTCAGTTTGGACTCCTCCACCTGCCAGATCATAGCTCATTCCATGAGCTTCAGTTTTATAGGTCGCGGTGCCCACATTCACTCCTGGATCATATGTTATGGCCTTTTTAATGGGTATCGGGTTTGTTATGTTTTTTGATGCCTCGTTTCTAGCACTTGTTCCCTGTCAGCTTTTTTTTTAAATGGTCGTAACATCTAATCCACCTGTCCATTCGGACTCTTTCACCTATCAGGTCAAAGATCATTTCAGGATCTTTGATTTGATAGGTCGCAGATCTAAAACGGACTCTCAGATCATAAGTTATCTCTATTAATGTGAGTCCAATGTTTTTGTCTCTTTATGATCGTTTTGACGGGTTTTAACGGTTGCTCCATTTATTACTGTTTATTTGAGTTTCCGTGACTTGTTATCTTTATCAATGGTTTTTTGTGGGTTATTATGATGATTATGTTGAATTATTAAGGGGTTTTCCAGAGTTGTCATGATTTTCATGCGTTCTCGTTCTTTCTAATGCCTCATTCTTCATATGCTTCTCCATCCGTTTTCAAGCGTTTTCATGGTTTTTCATCACTTATCACATCTTTTCATACATTTTCATGTGTTTCCTTTATTATTTGTTATTTATTATTTATTATTTATAATATACTTTAATTTTTTTGATTATCTATTATTTGTAACTGGTTATTTATTATTTATTATTTATTATTTATTATTTAATATTTATTATTTACTATTTATTTTTTATTTTTTATTTTTTATTTTTTATTATTTATTATTTATTATTTATTATTTATTATTTATTATTTATTATTTATTATTTATTATTTATATTTATTTATTATTTATTATTTATATTTATTTATTATTTATTATTTATTATTTATATTTATTTATTATTTATATTTACTTATTATTTATTATTTATTATTTATTATTTATTATTTATTATTACTAATAATAAAATATTATTATTATTATTATTATTATTTTTTACTGGTTATTTATT
This sequence comes from Viscum album, assembly GCA_963277665.1. Lineage (NCBI taxonomy): Eukaryota > Viridiplantae > Streptophyta > Magnoliopsida > Santalales > Viscaceae > Viscum > Viscum album. The sequence continues at coordinate 562,884,414 of OY728138.1, forward strand.
ATTTATAATTTATTATTTATTTTTTATTATTTATTATTTATTATTTATTATCTATTATTTATTATTTATATTTATTATTTATATTTATTATTTATTTATTATTTATTACTTATTATTTATATTTATTTATTATTTATATTTATTTATTATTTATTATTTATATTTATTTATTATTTATTATTTATATTTATTTATTATTTATTATTTATTATTTATTATTTATTATTTATTATTTATTATTTATTATTTATTATTTATTATTTATTATTTATTATTTATTATTTATTATTTATTATTTATTATTTGTTATTTATTATTTTTTATTTTTTATTTTTTATTTTTTATTTTTTATTTATTATTTATTATTTATTATTTATTATTTATTATTTATTATTTATTATTTATTATTTATTATTTATTATTTATTATTTATTATTTATATTTATTATTTATATTTATTATTTATTATTTATTATTTATTATTTATTATTTATTATTTAATATTTATTATTTATTATTTATTATTTACTATTTATTATTTATATTTATTTATTATTTATATTTACTTATTATTTATTATTTATACTTATTTATTATTTAGTATTTATATTTATTTATTATATATTTTTTATGTTTATTTATTATTTATTATTTATTATTTATTATTTATTATTTATTATTTATTATTTGTTATTTATTATTTATTATTTATTATTTATTATTTATTATTTATTATTTATTATTTATTATTTATATTTATTTATTATTTATTATTTATATTTATTTATTATTTATTATTTATATTTATATTTATATTTATTTATTATTTAAATTTATTTATTATTTATTATTTTTATTTTTATTTTTATTTATTTATTTTTTATTTTTTATTATTTCTTATTTATATTTATTTATTATTTATATTTATTTATTATTTATTATTTATTATTTATTATTTATTATTTATTATTTATTATTTATTATTTATTATTTATTATTTATTATTTATTATTTATTATTTATTATTTATTATTTATTATTTATTATTTATTATTTATTATTTATTATTTATATTTATTTATTATTTATTATTTATATTTATTTATTATTTATTATTTATTTATTATTTATTATTTATTATTTATATTTATTTATTATTTATTATTTATATTTATTTATTATTTCTTATTTCTTATTTGTTATTTATTATTTATTATTTATTGTTTATTATTTATTATTTATTATTTATTATTTAGTATTTATATTTATTTAGTATTTATATTTATTTATTATTTATATTTATATTTATTTATATTTATTTATTATTTATACTTATTTATTATTTATTATTTATATTTATTTATTATTTATTATTTATATTTATTTATTATTTATTATTTATTATTTATTATTTATTATTTATTATTATTGAGTTTATATCTATTATTTATGTATTATATGTTTTTTCAATTAATATATATAAGTATATTAAATTCTGTTTATTAACCACATGACGAGTTTGCTAGAGTGATAAAATCTTTGGAAAATATGCAAGAGGTTAGTGGTTCAAATCTCACCAAACGCAATATTTATTTATATTGCATGGGCATGTGCATGGGCATGTGCATGAGATGTGCATGCATCGATAAATAAAGTAAATAAAGTAATATGAAATAAATAAATAAAATAAATAAATATGAAATAAATTAAATAAATACGAAATAAATAAAATAAATACGAAATAAATAATATAATTAAAATAAATACGAAATAAATAAAATAAATATGAAATAAATAAAATGAATACGAAATAAATAAAATAAATAAATAAAATAAAATAAATAAATAAGTAAAATAAAAAAAATAAAAAAAATTAAAAAAATTAAAAAAAATTAAAAAAAATTAAAAAAATTAAAAAACCGCCGCGAAACGTTCTGCGACGGTTTTAAAACCCGCCGCGAATAGTTTCCCGACGCACGATTTCGCGGCGGTTTTTCAAAACCGCCGCCAATCTATTTAGCGGTAGTTTAAACCGCCGTGAAATGAAAAAAAAACTACCGCTAAATCGTGATTTTGCTGTAGTGAGGGAACAAACATGGAATTTTTGAAAACAATAGTGTACCCATGTTTTTCACTTGAAAAATGGCTTAAAATTCAATCATTATCAAACCTAATATGATATAAGTTCAAAATATATATAAAATGGTATTTTAATAAGTTTTTAGGTTATTTTACACCTAAATTTTTAGTTTAACCCCTCGGTAAACAGGTTTTAACCATAACTGATGTAATTAATTTATATTGTTTTCCCTATTATTTTTTTACAAAAAAAATTAACCTTACTATATAATATTAATTATTCTGATTAAAAATATGCTATCCAATTTTCCAAATTCCATTCATAGAATTAGAAATTTAAAATTTAAAATTAAATCCACATATGTGATGAAAAATCGGTTTTCCAAAGAGAAAATGTTCATTAGTATAGAAATTTTTAATATTAAAATTAAATATGAAATTGATTCAAAATATATAAATTGGATTAATAGTTATATAATTGAAATAATTTAACATATAAAACTAATTTAAAATAAAATTCAACTTGTAAATTTTTTAAATAAAAAGACTTTTTTTAATAAAAATTGGTATTTTTTTACTATTCATCAAAAAATTAATCTTTTTTAAAAATTATCAAAAATTCACTCATAGATAATTTTTATATATAGATTTAAAAAATTAAGTTTTTTTTCAAAAACATTTTCTAAAATTCTCAAAAATAACTCTAATTATTTGTTCACAAAAAGAAATAAAAATATTTTTTTATGAAAATAGTATTTTTGAAACATATAAAGAATTTATTAATAGTAAAAGGTGGTTATTACTATTCAAACTATCAAGTTTGAAAACTAGGTAATGATGGTTATGTTTAAATAATAATAATAATAACTATATGTCATAATTTTTTAAACTCATCATTGCAAGTAACACTATCTATCGAAGAAATTAAATTTATTTGAAAACAAATCCTAAAATCATAGGGTGTTACACATATCCTCCATTAATTCCATTTCCACACCTTAAATCCAAGTGGTTTTGGAGTTCGTTTTCATATGGATTCTATATAGTTCCTCTCAACTTATTCTATTTATTATCCCCCGTTAATTTCCTTCTAAATGATTTTGTTTTTTAGTATGGTTTTAGGGAATTGATTCAATCAAGCCTTGGAAGAATCATTCTACTTGATGGTGTATTGGTTTGTAGCTTATAAAGGAGGTCCCATGAGGGGATTTTAATGTCATTGTTCAACAATAAACCTTAGGTATGTCTCCCTATATGTTTTTTTAGTATTTTTTTTATTATCTATATAATTGGTGGTATTAATTGGGTATCTCATGTTAGGAGTGGAACACACCCACCTTTTCTTGATGTTCATCATTATTATTTCATCTAGTGACTTTATAATCAATTTTTATTTTTTGGGTTTTTTGGTTTAATATGTTTGGTTTATTAATTTAGTATTTTTTTGGTAGATTTAGATACTCAGGGACCTGAAGTATGTTTCTATGAGATTAGGATCGATTATGGGTCATCAGTTGAGTAATGTTTCCCCTATTTAAATATTTAAATTTAAATTCATGATTTATTACTATGTTTTAAACTGTGATTTAGTTTCTTAAAATTGTTGAACTATTTTACTATTCTCAATACTTATTTTTCATATAAAATATTCATATGAAATGTTAGTTAAATTTTTTTAAAGGATACTTTTAAAGGGACTCAGTAATAAAGAGTACCTTTTTAAATATCAACAATTTTAAAGGAAATGGTTTACTAATTAAGAGTGGGCATGGTTTTTGTAATGTTTTATTAGGATTTAAAAATTATTTTAGGTGTTTTATTCAAATATTTTTTAGTTTTTGGACTTAGACTTGGTTGGGTGTAATTTATAAAAGAGTGTGTCTTTTTCAAGGGATTTTAATGTTTTGTTTCGTGGTTTTATTTTTAAAGAAATTAAATACTAATTTTTTTCCCAAATATATTTCTAAAAGTACCAGTGAGCATTTATTTAAAAAAAATCATAATGTAAACATTTTATTGAAGTTAGTCCCCTTTAATTTATTTGTTTAAATATTAATGTGAGGTTGATATTATGTGACTTAATTGAATCATCTTGGATAGGGGATATTTTTATTTTATTTTACTCTTGATGAGAAATGGATGGTTCTATTAATGGCGATTGGTTAGACATGGGAAACATTGGGTGTGTGTTGGTAACCCAAACAGATACTACCCTTGTGTAGATTGTGTTTTGACTAGGGATTGCAGCCCAAATAGACTATGTGTGCCAAGATGATAGATTTTTTCCCTGATGAGACCTTTAGAGCTCTAATTATTGATAGGCGCACATATGTTAACTAGTATTCCTTGAGTATGTCCTAGTTACCTTAGACCCATAGGTTAGAACCCCTTGTTGTGTATATTCTATTTTATTAAGATGTGCTATTAATTTTTACTCACTTTATTATTTGGGCATTTTGATATAGATTATATCCTCTTGAAAATATTTTTTCTTTATGGATATATTTTTTATTTTTTATTTCATTATCTGGGTGACGTTATTTATATTTATATACATTTATTTATAAACTTTTGTTTGAGTGGATTATTATTTTTTCATGTAGTGATATACTCTAACTTATGTGTATTATGATACAAGTTTATTAATGATTATTTTTTTATATTCATAATTATTTGATATTTTTCTTTTTTATTAAAAATTTTGGTTTTTTCCTTCTGATTGGTTCTTTAGGTTACTTAGAACAGTAAGTTAAAAGTGAATTGTTTCCCATACATTTTAAATGGGGGTGTTATAAATAATATTTTTGAAAATGTGTCTTCTATTATATATTCCATATCATATTAAATAGTCAAACTATTGTTTTTGATTTATTGGGTGAATATCTTAATTTGTGTAAAATAAATAATTTAATTGATCGTCTCATGTGAATTTTTTTAATTAAAATGAAAATTATACCCTTATAGTTGTATTTTTTAAATATCAAAAAAGGTATTTACTTTAGAGGATATGTGTAGGTTGTGTGGAGATTAACTACTTTTAATTTTTTCACATTCCTATATGTTTTTGGTTAAGTTCATGTTTTACTTAGATGTGGTGGTTGGTCTTGGGTTACCATTTTGAGTATAATGACAGTGCCAAGAAATGAAACATTTTCTTAACATATAGAGATGATTGATCATGGTATTTATTTATTTTGGTATTTTATTCATCCTATTATTTTTTCATGTTAGAATTTCCAATCATATTAATTGTATTTAAAAGTAAATTTTGTTGTAATTTTTTGTGTTAGATTATTCATGGTGAGAAATGTTGAAATTTTATTCCTTTTTGGTTATAATCTTTTAGTAAAACTATTTATTTTTCATGTGTGATAATTTGACATGAGGAGTTTCCATATTGGGGTTATGTGTGTAAGCTTTTTGTTATTTTTTATTAATTGAGTGAAATTATTCCAACTTGTCTACATTTTATTCCCAATCACTATTTTTATCATGTGCAGATCGAGAATTACATTCGATCCATTCTAAGGGCTAGCTCGGGTGCCCAGATCAGGGGTATCCTAGGTCAGTTCGTGAAAAAATAGTATTAAATCCCAATTTTTTATATTATTTGGGTATTTGAAGTAGATAGAATATATGATTATTAAATCTTAAGAGGTACGTATGAAAGAGTTTCTAATCAACATTTTCAATACTGAACCTTAAGTTTCCATAGAAAGTTGTGAATGTGAAATTATAGTCTTGGGATTGTTTTTCCTTTATTTATGGGTATAGTTATAGATTTAAAAAAATATATAAAATAAAGTAATGAGTTTAATGGGTAGGGTGAAAGGGATAAAGACTGTTCATAAAGTCCATATTTTTTGGTAGGGTGTTTTTTAATGTTTAATCATGACCGGTCTCATTTTTATGTTATAAAGTTTGGTGTTTTCATTTTAAAGTCAAACCTTTTTGAAATTTTAAGTGATTTTGATGGAGAAAAAAGGTGTTTTTTTGTTATCTGTTGGTTATAAAATTGATATTATCCCTAACCTTAAATGTTCCATAGTTTAATAATGGTTTTAATGGAGGATTATAATGGATAGAGAAGAATGAGGTAAATTTTTGAAATTCAAATTGTTATTCTAGTAGCGTTTTAAAAATTTAATAGTTTTAAAGTGGTTTAAAACGTTTCATTAAAATTATAAAAAATGTTATATGCGTGTGTGTTTTTATTGATAAATAGTTTTTACTTATAACCTTTATCCCTTAAGATTAATTACCTTTTTTTATTGGGACTATGAACTTGAATTCTTAGTTTTTTGGTAGGAAAACATAAAAAGGAATAGGGCTTTCATCAATATGATCATCACTAAATAAGTTTCATAGATTAGGATAAATTACTTATTTTAGTTCCAACCAATTAGGAAAAGGATTAATGGTTTATTTTTATGGGATAGAATCTTTTAAATCATGGAGGACTATTGTATTTAACTTTAATTTGTTTAATTATGCATTATAATTAAAATTTCATTTTTGGAAAAAAATAGTCTATGTTGGTAAAAAAACTAACTATGTTAATAAATAAATATTTAATATATTTTTAAAAGGTAATGGACCTTAGGTCTTTAAGGGTTTTTTTATTTTTATTATTGAAAATATTAATTTTGGCCATATAAGGATGGTTTTGGATACTATGGTTTTAAGTTTTTTTTGTGGGATATTCAATTATTAGTTTCAAAATGAGTAAACAATTTAATTTAAACGGTTATGATTTCTATTTTATATTATTTTCATTATCATTTGTGTTGGTAATATTTTATATGTTAAATATGGTTTTTTGTTTTCAAGAGTGTTACTTTTATGATGTTTTGTTCTTGAAAGGATTTAGTTTATTGAATTGATTATTTTATAATTGGTACCTTCTTGTCAATGATTTTTTATTATTTTAGTAATCATTTTTATGATTTCATTAATGATTTATCAAGTTTGGTTATCATTTTTATATAGTTCGGTTTTTGAGTAATGGATGGTTCTATTTTTATAATACGTAGACTATAGCGACCCACACTTTACATACATTGTTAATACTTCAAAATTGAAGCACACTTATTACAACATATGACAAAACCACAAAGGACCGTATAGGTATAGTGTCTTTAGAAACTGGGAAACATAAACAACTGGTTCATAAATCTTCTACAGTGTCTCCCATTTATTTCATCATATCTAGGGTCCCTTTTAGCATATTCTACTTAATATCCATCTTCCTGACCTGGGGAAAAGAAAACATAAAAGGGTGAGCTCAAATGCTCAGCAAGGGCAAATAAAGGAAATAAAAATCATATCATATCTTTATGAAAATCAAAACCTGCAAAAGAGATCATAATATCTTAACATGGAATAAATCATAGAAGTGAAAATGAGATCCCCATAATCATAACATAAAACTTGAAACTTTGTGGCATGCACACATAATCATGGAAAATCATTTCTTGTTAGTCATGACTCATTGCCAAGACTATCTTAGTGGACAAAGTCCCTTTCTGAACCGAGTTCACTCCTCGTTTCAGTCCTGTATCACTGAACCGAAATAACCTTCCGTTCCAGCCATGTCTATCTCATGAGATATAAAATCATTACCCAATGCATTGGAGGGAGATATAGGTCCCACCCATCTTATAATGAATCCTTTCTTATGTGTGCCACATAATCATAAAACATACATCATCGCATAACACATGTAACAAAAATGGGATTCTTGAAACATCATGACATCATAAATCAATTCATATAAGATAAAGGAATTCATAAACATAATTCCATCACAACATAGTAAAATCAATGTAAAAATATGGATAGAAACAGAACCCTTTATTATCTTAGATGGAAAATAATTTTGATAAAACACTTGAATTGAATTCTTGAGGAAAATATCCTTTCTTCTTAAAAAACATTTTTCCTTTCATAACATGTCATACAACTTTAAAATAAAAGAAGTTGATTAAAAATAAACTTGAAAACTTGTAAAGGAAGCTTCTTTGAATTAATGTTTTAAAAATCCATTCATGTCGTATAAGTTAAAAAAAACATTCTTCGTACTTTTGTCGGAAAAGTCAAAAAGTACCTCGTACGACAAAAGATTCCTTTCATACATATTACTAAAAACTCACCGAAGGGTAAAAATGGATTTAAACAATTGTAGGTGGATGGAAATAATATTACATATTGATGAAACATGGATGTGGATGATAAAATACACCCCAGTGAATACTTACGAATAAACAATCTCGGATAAAAATGAGATTGTGATATTTCCCTTACCTTAGGTCCGATTTGCTTTGTTCGTGTCCGAAGATCCTGTATAATGGTTTAAATAATGTTATTGACTTATTCCAGAATCATACATATTGATATGATATCATATATGGTCATATTATTAGCTTCTTGTTAGTAATATTTCATTGTTACTTGTTACTCGGGTCTTTATAACTTTTTGTTCTTATGCGTGTTTTGTCGAATAAATTCTTATTCTTATCTATAGGTTATAGATAATTCATTTCCAGAATGGTATTAGTGTAGTATATACCATATTCATTCATTCAATTCATTTATATAATCATTATGAAATGAAGATCATGTAGAACGAGTCGCATCACATCGTGGAGACGGTATTCCGTACGTACGCACGAGTGATGATATCGTTCCTATGATCGTGGAATTGTATTGGAGTATATATATATATTATTTCAGTATCAATATTACTTAATAATAATCATATATAGTTACTCATTACACCATTATACCCATCCTTGTAAGGTGATGGTGGAAAATAGATTACACCACGGCGTGGAGACGGTATTCCGTACGTACGCACGCGCGGTGATTTCATTTTTCCGTAGGATGGATAGAAGGTGAATTAGGGTTGTTTAATATTTATAATAACATATCAGTATGTAAGTAATACTGATGTTATTACTTTATCATGAAACAACTAAAGAAGAAAAAGTTGAAGAAGAAAGAAATTGAAAAGATCGGTAATGGATATTACCTCTTCTTTGGAACGCCTCTTTGAATCCTCCACTTAAGGAACTAAGATTGGTCTTTGGAGAAGACCAGGACCTCTAGGATTATTCTAGGGAAGTGGAGAGGAGAAAATGGCAGGGGTTGGCCGAGCTTGAGTGCTCAAATTGGTGTGAGGAGGAGGGGGAGGAGGTGCCCTTTTATAAGGGAGGAGAGGGGCACCTTAGGAATATCTCAAAATATTATTTTATATTAAAGTCAAAATCGGTTTATAATGGTTCCAAAGGGTATTATTTCGAATCTAAAGTGGGGATGGGTCGAAATCCTATCAACCAATAGGATTTATACAAGTTTAGGGTATTATTTTAACCTTATCAATTAGATTTAACTCTAAGTTAATTAATTTAACTTTTACCGTGTCTTTTTTTTTTCTTTCACTATATGGTTAATACACTTACTATAACATGCCAAACGAACCCCAAATTGTATATTATTAATATATATATCCTTATCTAAGTCATTTGGCCGAACCTTAGATTTTTAGGAATAAAATAACAATTAATAATATAATATTTGATTTAAAAACTATTTTGTGTCAATTTTGACACTATTTGATATATGATTTTTGTGAAAGTCATAACAGAATTATATGTTCGAACCAAGTTGATTAAATCAACAATAATATATCATAGTAACCTAGAAAATTAGTGTAATTCATAAAAAGTCTCAAATTACATTTATTTTGGTATTTATATTATCAATTTTGTCAATATTTCATTAATAAGATAATTACTGCATCATCTTTGTGTCATAAATAAATTACATTATTTGATGTCTAAAAATTACAAATAAAATACCAACATGTAGGAAATCTTTTTAGCTTTCTAATGAATATTTAAAATCGAATTTATCTTATGTATAACCCTATATTAAAAATGATTTACTTATTAAACTTTGATTTTAACTATTTTAACCCTTCTTTAAATAAATTAATAATAAATGTCCTAATCTATTCCAAGTGGGCCTAAATGGTCATATTTTATTCCTAAGTTTGTTTTTGGTCGAATTACACTTGTCCAATAGAATTAGGACATGTGTTAGGGTAATATTAATAACATATTTACCCTTAGTTACCCTATTTACTATTAACCGCGGTAAAAATAGTAAAAAGTTACTATTCACCAAAAAATTATTTTCATCTCATTGAACCACATTTTAGTCCTTGATATTAACCGTGTCTCTCGGATTTTTGAAATTCCATTCACAGAAGCGGTAAAATTATGTTTTATGCAAAATTCAGTTTTTAACCTACCACTTAGTGGTTTCACTATTCATCAAAAATTGAAAGTTTTCAGAAAAATACCAAAATTTCACCCTAGGCTAATTTTGATATTCTGAGTCCAAAAATGAAGTCCATTTTGAAAAATAAAATTTATAAAATTTCAAAAAGTGGTTATTACTATTCATAACGGCTAGTTTTAGTAGCATATTGTTGTTTAGTGAAACTCGGTATTGCGTACGACGCAAGCTATCGAGGAAGGTCGCGATTGCGTGTAAAGCAAGCCAAGCAAGTGTTGTGTAGAAAAAGATTCCTTTGATGATTTATATAACATAAAAGTCTCGGGTGTTACATTCTACCCCCCTTAAAAAGAATTTCGCCCTCGAAATTCGTCACTTTGTAACAAACAAATGAGGATACTTCTCCCTGATCATATCCTCAAGCTCCCATGTAGCTTCTTCAAGTTGGTGGTTCCTCCATAAAACTTTCACCAAGCGAGTGGTCTTGTTTCGTAGGACTTTTTCGCTACGATCCAGAATCTCTATCGGCTGTTCTTCATAAGAAAGATCTTGCTCCAGCGGTACAACTTTTGAGCTGAGTACATGTGAAGGATCTGGTATGTACTTTCTCAGGAGAGATACATGGAACACATCGTGAACTTGAGAGAGATTCGGTGGAAGCGCCAATCGGTAAGATACCTTCCCAACACGATCCAGTATTTCAAAAGGACCGATATATCTAGGGCTCAACTTCCCCTTCTTTCCAAATCTCATAACCCTCTTCCAGGGAGATATTCGTAAGAACACTTTATCGCCTACTTCAAACTCTAGGTCTTTTCTTCGGTTGTCGGCATAACTTTTCTGTCGACTCTGAGCTGCTCTTATGTGTTGTTGAATAGATCTAACCTTTTCTGCCATTTCATCAACGAGATCAGGTCCTAATAGCTTTCTTTCCCCAACTTCATCCCAGCAAGTTGGAGTCCTGCATTTCTTTCCATAGAGAGCTTCATAAGGAGCCATCTGAATACTGGAGTGAAAGCTATTATTATAAGAAAATTCCACCAAAGGTATGTGTTGATCCCAACCTCCTTTGAAATCCATAGAGCAAGCTCTCAACATATCTTCTAGGGTTTGAATTGTTCTCTCAGACTGACCGTCTGTCTGGGGATGATAAGCAGTGATGAAACTCAACTCTGTATCCAGAGTATGCTGAAGACTTCGCCAGAACTTTGAGGTAAATCTCGGATCTCGATCAGATATAATAGAAAGTGGTACTCCATGCAATCTTACCACTTCCTTTACATATATCCTGGCAAGCTGATCTAGAGAGAAATCCTCTCTAATAGGAATGAAGTGTGCAGACTTTGTAAGACGATCAACTATGACCCAGATAGCATTATTGCCTTTGGATGTTTTAGGAAGTCCTGTGACAAAGTCCATAGTGATGTTTTCCCATTTCCATTCGGGTATGGGTAATGGTTGTAACATCCCCTTAGACTTCTGTCTCTCAGCTTTAACTTGTTGACAAACCAAGCATCGAGAGACATATTCAGCAACATCTCTTTTCATGCCATCCCACCAGAAGTACTCTTTCATGTCCCTATACATCTTCGTGCTTCCAGGATGAATAGAGAATGAAGAACTATGAGCCTCATCCAGCAGCTCTTTCTTTAATTCGGGGATGGGAGGAACGCAAACCCGATTCCTGAACTTTATTATCCCATCACAATCAAGGTTGAATTCAGGAACATTTCTCACCTTCTTTTGTAACTCGACATCTTCTTTCTGTGCCTCTTTAATCTTCACATGTATAGATGGTTGAACATTAATTTGAGAAAGATAAGATTTTTTCCCTTCCATTATAATTCCAAGATCCATCCTTTGTAAATCCATAAATATTGGATCCTTTGTGATCCTCATCATGGATAAACTAGCATGGTCTTGTCGACTTAATGCATCTGCCACCTTGTTTGCTTTTCCAGGGTGGTAATGGATTGAGTAGTCATAATCCTTAATCAGCTCCAACCATCTTCTTTGACGCATATTCAACTCCTTTTGTGTGAAAATATACTTTAAACTTTTATGATCAGTATAAATATCACACCTTTCACCATAAAGGTAATGCCTCCAAATCTTTAATGCAAAGATTACCGCAGCCAACTCCAAATCATGTGTTGGGTAATTTTGCTCATGGATTTTCAACTGTCGTGAGGCATAAGCTATCACCATATCATTTTGCATAAGAACACACCCCAATCCCTTCTTGGATGCATCACTGTAGATCACAAACCTTTCTCCACTACAAGGCAGTGTGAGCACAGGTGCACTGGATAACCTTCTTTTCAACTCCTTGAAATTCTCTTCACATTCCTCTGTCCAGACAAACTTAACTCCTTTCCGAGTCAACTTGGTGAGTGGATTAGATAATCGTGAAAAATCCTTTACAAAACGTCGATAATATCCAGCCAAACCAAGAAAACTTCGGATCTCAGTTACTGTTGTTGGTCTTGACCATCTTTCGATAACCTCTGTTTTTGCTGGATCCACAGATATCCCCTCTTTTGAGATTATGTGACCCAAAAATGCAACTTTTTGAAGCCAAAATTCACACTTGGTAAATTTGGCATAAAGCTTCTCCTTTCTCAGGGTCTTCAATATAATTCTCAAGTGATCTTCATGCTCTTCCTTGCTCTTTGAATAGACAAGAATATCGTCTATAAAGACTACCACAAATTGATCAAGATAGTCTCTAAAGACTCTATTCATTAGATCCATGAAGATAGCAGGGGCATTAGTAAGACCAAATGGCATCACTATAAATTCATAGTGTCCATACCTTGTACGGAAAGTAGTCTTTGGTATATCCTCCCTTTTGACCCTTAATTGATGATACCCTGAACGAAGATCAATCTTGGAAAAGTATTGAGCTCCGCGTAGTTGGTCAAATAAGTCATCAATGCGTGGGAGAGGATATTTGTTCTTGATAGTGATCTTGTTAAGTTCTCGATAATCAATGCAGAGTCTCATTGATCCATCTTTCTTCTTAACAAATAGAACAGGTGCTCCCCAAGGTGACGCACTAGGGTGTATGAATCCCTTATCAAGATTCTCTTGGAGTTGCTTCTTCAATTCCTGCAACTCAATTGGGGCCATTCTATAAGGTGTCTTTGAAATAGGCAAAGCACCCGGTACGAGTTCTATTGAAAACTCAACTTCACGATTTGGTGGAAGACCCGGCAATTCCTCCGGAAAGACATCATCAAACTCCCGTACAATGGGCATATTCTTAATCGTGAGTTTCTCACCAACTATTTGAGATAAATAACCTTCATTTAGTGGAATCAATACCCATAAGATGGAAGAAATTTCCACTGGAAGGTTATGTTCATCCTTGCATTGATAGACGATTGTAGGTTGATCTGGAATATGAAATGTGACTTCCCTTCTTTGGCAATTGATATGAGCTCCATGTAGAGAAAGCCAATCCATGCCAAGAATCACATCAAATTCCACTAAAGGAAGGATCACAAGATTTGCAGGAAGCACTTTCCCACAAACTTCGATCGGAGAAGAATTATAAACTTCTGATGCGATTGATGTGCCATTAGGTGTTGTCACAGCTAACTCAACATCTAATTGTTGAGGTAATACGGTGATACCCTTAGAAAATTTTTCAGAAATAAAAGAGTGGGTGGATCCAGAATCAAATAAAACATTTGCTACTTTAGAGTGGATGGTAAGTGTACCTTTCACCACATCGTTATCGTACTCCACATCGCTGATAGAAATTGCATGTGACTTTCCTTTGTCTTTAGCCTTAAGAGTTTGTTGACGTCGACCATCATCATCAACCCTTGGATTTGGGCATTGATTGGCATAATGCCCCATCTCCTTGCACTTGAAACATTGAAGTGTAGCAGGTTCATTCTGTGTATCCCTTCCTTTGTTTGCATCATTAGACATCTTCTTCCCATTATCACGGCATTCAAATGCCCGATGACCTTCCTTTCCACATTTAAAACATTTACTTGTCCCTTTAAGACAACTCCCTCCATGTTTCTTTCCACACTTTGAGCATAAGGGGAAGTTCATCTTCTTTTCCGTGTGCTCTTTAGATTTTTCTTTGAATTCCAACTTCCTCTTCTTATCAAACCCATGTGACTGATGGGTTACTCCAATCTCCATCTCGACTTTGAGAGCACATCGAACGATTTCTTCATAGCTATTGAAGTCCCTTATGGCTAACGCCCTTCGAAGACTTGGTTTTAAGCCACTAAAGAATCGATCGATCTTACTCTCAGGTTGGATAATAATACCAGAAGCGTGCCTTGCAAGTCTTGTAAAATTTGCTTCATAGGTACTAACAGATTCATCATCCCTTTGCTTCAGTTCAAGGAACTCTTTCTCCATCTTTGTTCGGAGAATACGAGGGAAGTACTTATTGAAAAATAAGTTCTTGAACTCGTCCCATTCCATAGACTCAATTTCATCCCTTTGCCTCGTATTCTTAACAAGATTCCACCATTGATCCGCATCTCCTTCCAAACGATACACTGCTAGGATGACTTTATCATACTCAGAACATTGAAGAACTGAAAATATCTTTTCAGTAGTACTAATCCATTGTTCAGCAACTAATGGATCAGTAGACCCGCTGAAAGATGGTGGACGCTGCCTCATGAAGGATTCAACAGAATGTTGCTCCCTCCTTTGTTCGTTTGGAAATCCTGCATGATTCATAGCTTGAGAAAGTTGTGTGAGCATGGCTACAAGATTTTGCATTCCAGCTCCCATATCGTTTGTTTGCTCAGGGGGACAATCATTGCATTGCCCATCGCATTCCGCATTAACACGGTTCCTTCGGGTTCCAGCCATTGACTAAAACCAAGAAGAATAGTGTGAGCAACACTAATTATAATAGGAAACCACATAATTCAAGAATAAAATTTTCATGCTTATGGTCTTATCCTAGGTTATTCATGGCCATTTCTAAGATTGTGTTCTATGCTTAGACTTATCCTTAGGGTTCTTACTAAGGCTTTCACATCCTAGTTTCCAAAGGTTGACTATACCTTTCCTCTGATACCAACTATAGCGACCCACACTTTACATACATTGTTAATACTTCAAAATTGAAGCACACTTATTACAACATATGACAAAACCACAAAGGACCGTATAGGTATAGTGTCTTTAGAAACTGGGAAACATAAACAACTAGTTCATAAATCTTCTACAGTGTCTCCCATTTATTTCATCATATCTAGGGTCCCTTTTATCATATTCTACTTAATATCCATCTTCCTGACCTGGGGAAAAGAAAACATAAAAGGGTGAGCTCAAATGCTCAGCAAGGGCAAATAAAGGAAATAAAAATCATATCATATCTTTATGAAAATCAAAACCTGCAAAAGAGATCATAATATCTTAACATGGAATAAATCATAGAAGTGAAAATGAGATCCCCATAATCATAACATAAAACTTGAAACTTTGTGGCATGCACACATAATCATGGAAAATCATTTCTTGTTAGTCATGACTCATTGCCAAGACTATCTTAGTGGACAAAGTCCCTTTCTGAACCGAGTTCACTCCTCGTTTCAGTCCTGTATCACTGAACCGAAATAACCTTCCGTTCCAGCCATGTCTATCTCATGAGATATAAAATCATTACCCAATGCATTGGAGGGAGATATAGGTCCCACCCATCTTATAATGAATCCTTTCTTATGTGTGCCACATAATCATAAAACATACATCATCGCATAACACATGTAACAAAAATGGGATTCTTGAAACATCATGACATCATAAATCAATTCATATAAGATAAAGGAATTCATAAACATAATTCCATCACAACATAGTAAAATCAATGTAAAAATATGGATAGAAACAGAACCCTTTATTATCTTAGATGGAAAATAATTTTGATAAAACACTTGAATTGAATTCTTGAGGAAAATATCCTTTCTTCTTAAAAAACATTTTTCCTTTCATAACATGTCATACAACTTTAAAATAAAAGAAGTTGATTAAAAATAAACTTGAAAACTTGTAAAGGAAGCTTCTTTGAATTAATGTTTTAAAAATCCATTCATGCCGTATAAGTTAAAAAAAACATTCTTCGTACTTTTGTCGGAAAAGTCAAAAAGTACCTCGTACGACAAAAGATTCCTTTCATACATATTACTAAAAACTCACCGAAGGGTAAAAATGGATTTAAACAATTGTAGGTGGATGGAAATAATATTACATATTGATGAAACATGGATGTGGATGATAAAATACACCCCAGTGAATACTTACGAATAAACAATCTCGGATAAAAATGAGATTGTGATATTTCCCTTACCTTAGGTCCGATTTGCTTTGTTCGTGTCCGAAGATCCTGTATAATGGTTTAAATAATGTTATTGACTTATTCCAGAATCATACATATTGATATGATATCATATATGGTCATATTATTAGCTTCTTGTTAGTAATATTTCATTGTTACTTGTTACTCGGGTCTTTATAACTTTTTGTTCTTATGCGTGTTTTGTCGAATAAATTCTTATTCTTATCTTTAGGTTATAGATAATTCATTTCCAGAATGGTATTAGTGTAGTATATACCATATTCATTCATTCAATTCATTTATATAATCATTATGAAATGAAGATCATGTAGAACGAGTCGCATCACATCGTGGAGACGGTATTCCGTACGTACGCACGAGTGATGATATCGTTCCTATGATCGTGGAATTGTATTGGAGTATATATATATATTATTTCAGTATCAATATTACTTAATAATAATCATATATAGTTACTCATTACACCATTATACCCATCCTTGTAAGGTGATGGTGGAAAATAGATTACACCACGGCGTGGAGACGGTATTCCGTACGTACGCACGCGCGGTGATTTCATTTTTCCGTAGGATGGATAGAAGGTGAATTAGGGTTGTTTCATATTTATAATAACATATCAGTATGTAAGTAATACTGATGTTATTACTTTATCATGAAACAACTAAAGAAGAAAAAGTTGAAGAAGAAAGAAATTGAAAAGATCGGTAATGGATATTACCTCTTCTTTGGAACGCCTCTTTGAATCCTCCACTTAAGGAACTAAGATTGGTCTTTGGAGAAGACCAGGACCTCTAGGATTATTCTAGGGAAGTGGAGAGGAGAAAATGGCAGGGTTTGGCCGAGCTTGAGTGCTCAAATTGGTGTGAGGAGGAGGGGGAGGAGGTGCCCTTTTATAAGGGAGGAGAGGGGCACCTTAGGAATATCTCAAAATATTATTTTATATTAAAGTCAAAATCGGTTTATAATGGTTCCAAAGGGTATTATTTCGAAGCTAAAGTGTGTATGGGTCGAAATACTATCAACCAATAGGATTTATACAAGTTTAGGGTATTATTGTAACCTTATCAATTAGATTTAACTCTAAGTTAATTAATTTAACTTTTACCGTGTCTTTTTTTTTTCTTTCACTATATGGTTAATACACTTACTATAACATGCCAAACGAACCCCAAATTGTATATTATTAATATATATATCCTTATCTAAGTCATTTGGCCGAACCTTAGATTTTTAGGAATAAAATAACAATTAATAATATAATATTTGATTTAAAAACTATTTTGTGTCAATTTTGACACTATTTGATATATGATTTTTGTGAAAGTCATAACAGAATTATATGTTCGAACCAAGTTGATTAAATCAACAATAATATATCATAGTAACCTAGAAAATTAGTTTAATTCATAAAAAGTCTCAAATTACATTTATTTTGGTATTTATATTATCAATTTTGTCAATATTTCATTAGTAAGATAATTACTGCATCATCTTTGTGTCATAAATAAATTACATTATTTGATGTCTAAAAATTACAAATAAAATACCATCATGTAGGAAATCTTGTTAGCTTTCTAATGAATATTTACAATCGAATTTATCTTATGTATAACCCTATATTAAAAATGATTTACTTATTAAACTTTGATTTTAACTATTTTAACCCTTCTTTAAATAAATTAATAATAAATGTCCTAATCTATTCCAAGTGGGCCTAAATGGTCATATTTTATTCCTAAGTTTGTTTTTGGTCGAATTACACTTGTCCAATAGAATTAGGACATGTGTTAGGGTAATATTAATATCATATTTACCCTTAGTTACCCTATTTACTATTAACCGCGGTAAAAATAGTAAAAAGTTACTATTCACCAAAAAATTATTTTCATCTCATTGAACCACATTTTAGTCCTTGATATTAACCGTGTCTCTCAGATTTTTGAAATTCCATTCACAGAAGCGGTAAAATTATGTTTTATGCAAAATTCAGTTTTTAACCTACCACTTAGTGGTTTCACTATTCATCAAAAATTGAAAGTTTTCAGAAAAATACCAAAATTTCACCCTAGGCTAATTTTGATATTCTGAGTCCAAAAATGAAGTCCATTTTGAAAAATAAAATTTATAAAATTTCAAAAAGTGGTTATTACTATTCATAACGGCTAGTTTTAGTAGCATATTGTTGTTTAGTGAAACTCGGTATTGCGTACGACGCAAGCTATCGAGGAAGGTCGCGATTGCGTGTAAAGCAAGCCAAGCAAGTGTTGTGTAGAAAAAGATTCCTTTGATGATTTATATAACATAAAAGTCTCGGGTGTTACATAGACCCTTCCTATATATCAATTTTTTATAAGTGGTTTTGTAATGTTTTGATGTAAATATTTTTTTATGTTTAATTATACCTTGTTTTATAAGTTTTTCCTTTCATATGATGTTTGTGGTCCTTTCTATGGATTTTATTTTTTTATTGTGGAGAGGCTATAACAAACTGTGTCCTTAAGGGTAAATGAAAATCCAGTTGAATTTGAGTTTTTTGATTTAGAACATGGAGTGGGTGTCTGGGTTATGTTTTAAGTAGTCTCTAGGAAAGTCCAGAAGTGGTATTTTAGTAGAAGAAAACCTATAGAATATCTTGGGGAGTTGGTTAGTGAAATATTTACCAAGAAGAAGTTGTATAATAGGCCAGATGGGTCATGTCATAATGGTATGTGGATGGGAGCAGGCCCCTTCCTGGGATTAGTCATATCATGATGGGTTCTAGAAAAAGGGTGGTCCCTCTTCCTATTTTTGGTCATGCCATATCCCATATGGGTGAAATCGTGATAAATACTAGTTGTATTTTAACCCCTCTTCCTAGGGTTGGATGTGCCACGACCTAGCTAGGAATGTGAGTCTTGTGGCATTACAATTATGGGAGACATAATGATTGTGGTGTAAGCCTATTATTTTTAATAATACTCATTTAGTAATTTTATAGGGGGGACTATTTGGATATCCCCTAGGGTTCCACAATTATAGTCTCTTGAGAGAAGAGGTAGAGCCATGTTTTAGATCCCCCATTCTTCCCATTTATTATCATTTAATCTAGATGGTTTGAGATGTATTTTTCATGTATAATCGAGTTATATATTATCATATTTTTCTATTTGTTATCCTCATTTAATTTACCTATATATTTTTTGTTTTCCTGCATGGTTTCAGGGATCCAATTCCACTAAGGCATGGTAGAATTGTTTTGATTGATGGGACTTTAGTGTTTGGATTATAGTGGACATCTCGGAAAGGGATGTCCATGTTTTTGTTTACCATTAATATTGAGTTATGTCTCCAAATGTGTTTATTTAGAGTTTTTAATTATTTTTTACTTTATTATCAATCAACTTGGATGTATTAATTGGGATATAATGTGGATTAGATCTAGGTCCATGTTGGGAGTGAAACCCCCTCGCTTGAGGTTCGACTGTGTTATGACATCAGATGAGTTTGGAATCAATTATGTCATTGATTTGTTTTGGTTTTATATGTTAATTTTATTAATTTAGTGGTGTTTATAGCTGAATTAGGTCTTGAAGGACCCAGAAGAAGTTAATATAAGCATGGTATAGATTATACATTTTAATTTGATGTAGGTTTCTATATTCATTAATTTTTAATTTAAAATTAATGATTTCTTATTGAGTTTTATATTTTTCTTGAGTTTATTAAAAGTTCATAACGATGTTCATAAGCTCAAAACCTATTTTAAATATAAATTGTCCATATAAATTGTTGGTTAAGATTTTTTAAATGCGCTTTACAAATGGTATTCATAATAAAGATGTTTTTTTTATTTCTAATGATTTTAAAGGTAATGGTTTACAAATTAATTGTGGGCATTATTTTTTTAATTTTATTTTTGTAAAGAATAATTGTTTGGGGTGTTTTGTTGAAATTTTCTTGGTATTTTTATTAAAAAATGTTCATGTGGAATTTATAAAATAAAGTTTAATTTTCAAGGATATTAATTTTTTTAATAGTTTGGTTTTCAATTAAGTTAAATCAAATTTTTATTTTCCCAAAGATATTCCAAATGGCAGTTGGCATTTGTTAAAAGTGCTTTCTTAATTTAAACATTTTTTACAGTGGTCCCCCTATGAGTTATTTTTTAAAAATTTCATGCGGTATTAAAATTATGTGACTTGATGGAATCATACCAAATATGGGATCTTTTTTCTTTTATTTTACTCTTGATGGGAAAGGGGATTCTTCTATGAATGTTTATTGGTTTCACATCAAAGTCCTTGGGTGAGTTTTAATGGCCAGAATGGGTACTACCCTTTTTTAGATTGTGTGATAGCTATATATTGTGTCCCATTAATAATGTGTTAGTTAAATAAAATTATTTTAACCCAAATGATACCTTGAGAGATCTCAGAAATGATAGGTTCATTTATGTTGGCTTGTGTTCCTTGAGAGGGTTCAAGTTAACTTAGACCCATAGTTTAAGTCCCCATGTTTCATATGATGTATTTTATTGAGTTTTCTTATTTCTTATATCCCACTTCATTATTTGGAAATTCTAATATGGATTATTTCATATTTCACGTAGTTATAATTTAGGGTTGTCTTCTCTATTTCATATTATTTTATCTAGGTGTTTCTATTGTTGTTTACATTCAGTTATTTCTCTACTTAAGTTTGAGTGGATTTATCCTATTTTTATGTAGTGACTTACTCTTACTTATATGTATTCTAATTTTATTTAATATAGGATTATCATCTTTTTGTTCATCACCATTGTTTATTTTTATTTTTATTAGAAATGTGGTTTTTTCTTTCTTATGTATTCTTTAGGTGACTTTAAAAATGGGAGTCAAAAGTGGATTTTTTCCCTTACATTTAAAATGAGGGTGTTGAAAGGAATAGTTTTAAAACTATTTCTTTTATTAAATATAGAATATCATTTTTAAAGTTTTAATTATTGATTTTAATTAAATGGTTGAATTCATTACTTCATATAAAAAATAATTTAAGTAATGATCTCAATTGACTTGTTTTTAATTAAAATAAGAATGTTACCCTTGTAGCTATATTTTCCAAATATCATAAAAGGGGTTTAACTTTAAAGTTTATACATGGGTTGTGGAGATGTTACATGCCAGGAATTTTTTATCATGTATATAAATTTATATTTATATTTTGGTTTTTCTTAGATGTGGTAGTTTTCTTTGTGTTCTCGGTCTGAGTATAATGAAAGTGCCAAGAAAAGGTACATTTTGATTACTTGTAAAGATGATAGGTCATGTTATTTGTTTATTTTTGTATTTTATTATTCCTAGTATTTTACTATGTTTTAATTTCCAATTTTAGTAATTGTATTTATAATGGTATTTTTTTATTATGATGAATTGAGTTATGAATAGTGATCTATATTATGTGTTTTTACATTATTTAGTTTGGTAGTTTATTAAAACATTATATTTTTTATGTATGATCATTTGACATGCAGAGTGTTCATGTCAGACTTCCAGGTGGAATTTACATGTTATTCTTATTTTATCTTGTGAAATCATTCCCACTTGTGTGAATTTGATGCCCAAACACTATTTTTAAACCCATTGGGATTGGAAACACCATTAAGGCCTTTCTATAGGCCAGATCAGGTGCCCAAATTGGGGTCATCCTCGGTTATTTCATGAAAACAATAAAAAATCAAAAAATTCATAATACATTTAAGTGATCCAACTCATTTTATAAATGATACACATTAATAATATTTCTCTAAAAGGTCCCAATATAAAGGATATTATAACATAAATACATCACAGTCATCCAGATATGAAATATAGAAACAAAATACACTTGATTAAATTATCCAAAACATAAATTTATTAAAATTAATATATTAGCCTAAAGTACAAAAAAATATATTCATATGATTCACAGTCACTCAACATATCCACAACATCCATTAATGAACTAGAAAACAATTACTAATTTGATTTCACAATCAGGGCACTAGTATAAAGATATGAGATCCATATACAAACTTATAGGTTTGTATATAAGGTTTATGAAAAATAGGACAACTAAGATTTCAACAAAGTGTTAATGGAATTTCTTTTTTTTATAACAGTTGATAATTGGTAGTTTAAAAATAATTTACAAAATATGGTTTTCCAAATGTGAGGCATAAAAAACATGCATCATACATTAGCCTTTCCAAAACTATAAGGTAAAACCTTTTTACAAAACCAAAACCACTTTTTATCTTGAAACCCATGATTTAAAAATATATATATACATTAAACTTTCCATTGAAACGTTTTCTTTAAAAATATAATTTTTAGAAACTAAGGGGTGAAATCCACTATTTGAAATAAAGATAACTTTAACACTTCAAATAAGTGGACATCCATGATTTTGAAAAACCAAAACCATACCATTATTTTTCTTAAAAAAACTTTTCACAAAAAACTATTTTAAAACAAAATAAAAAAGTAAATCATACTATAAGAATAATAAATATACAATCGACAGGCACTATAATATCAATAAAGCATGATTTCAGTAAACAAAAAACAATGAAAATGGTTCCACTGATTAAGATGAGTATAAGGGGACACAAATAAAGTGTGTCATGGGAGTCTTCAAGGTAATATCATCATCAATTGAAAATATGTCATAGGAAACTCACTAGGTGATAGAATAATATGATCATGGAACTTTTTTTGGAACACCAAATAATTGGCTAATCTATCATGAACCTGATAAAAATATAAACCTTGAATAAGATTTTGGTCTCACTAAGAGGTAATCCCTAGTAGAGCAGAATAATTCTTAGGTAATTAGACATATAAAAATCTATACAAGTGGATTAATCATTCAATTAAACTACTTAGTCACTTAGTATTCCCATTAAATCAATGAAATTGATGTTCTAAAACAATTGAATAAATATTTTTATATGTACAATAATAACATGACATGACAAGAAAATCACTTCTCACTTTTAACACCCTCTTAAGAAACAAACCCTTTTTCACATCCATAGAATCATCAAATAATTAAACAATGTTCATCCCATAAATGTGAAATAGTATAAATAAGAAATAATACAAGGGGTTTACAACTAATGTATAAAATCATTGAGTTTCTCAATTCATTAAGTTCCAACTAGGACTTTGAAAGGAGCTTAGAAGTTCAAGATGAAAAAATGTACTTGGTGCACACTCCATGGAACTATTTTTTATCAAATTACAAATTATAATTTAAGTCTATCATAGACAAATATGTTAAAAACATCCTTTGAAGAAAAATAAGGATCCATTAATTTGAAAAAAAAAACAAGCTTAAATACTTTAATAATAATGAATTCCTCCCATAAGATTCACTTTAAAATCAAATGATTCATTAATTGAAAACCAAAAAATGGAAATGTGTTGTATATTATTTAAAAATAAAAACAAGGCAAAAAATCAATTATCCCCAAAACCATTTTTAAATATCCTTATAGCCATTTCCTAAAAAAATCCCCATGTACAAAACATTTATTATAGAAATAAGAAACTAAAGCCTATGAAAACATTATTTTCCAAGTATATAAATCATTGAAAACATTTTATAAACCCTTCAAGGGTACAATACATATATATAACTTGGTAAAGTTCTAAATTTATATGACTAAATCATTTCATGTCTTGTTTAATTAAGTAATTTCAAAAAAAAACTACCTTAATAAAGAAAAAAATAGTCTCTATCAATGAATAATTTAAAACCTCACAACATAATGACCACTACTAAACTTAAATAACCAAATCCCCATGATTAGGTCCATCCCTAACCTAATATTTAACCCACACAACCATTATGCTTCATGGGAGAGATAAAATTTATTTGGAATAGATGTTGGGAGAATAGGAGAGTATGAATAAAAGATAAACAGGTATTCACCTTGATAAACCTCTTAAAATCAAAGAATAAAGAGATTGAAAGTAAAGAGGGAGAAATAGGAAGATCTTGGGATCTCTCCTTCAGTTAAGTCATGTGAGATAGGGAATAATATAGGGAAAACATATTTAAGATCAAATTAATGTAAAATTAAAAAATCATAAAATTAAAATCTTGGAAAACTGGGTCGTGACATGGCATATCCTCATCGTAGCCTGACTTCCTTCCCTGAACGATCATCACATTGCAACTTTTCCATGCCATGATGCAACTAACCACCCCATAATAAGGTATAATCATGGAATCAATGCTCAAGAAACATTTCAGTGTGAATTCCCTTATCATTAAATGATTACCCCATACGGATAGGCCCCCACAGTGTGAAACTCCCACTTTACATTATAAATCACCCACCTTAAATCTAGGTAGAATCATGACCATTATTCCAGGGTCGCATTGTGACATGAACCTTTCCATTATAAATTGACCTTCCTCTTGCACAAAATTTCAAAAAAATCCAAACACTCGCTATTATGTGACCCAACTATGCCACTAAATAATAGTTCTATATTCCAAAACTATACAATTTTATAACAACCAAAACTCCCCAAAAATTTTAAAATCACCTAAATATATAATATTTAATATAATAGTGACTTAGGGGTGTCACAATTATCTATTCTATTCCAATTTATACCCCAAAAATTCATTTGTAATAGTGGAAAGTAAAGGGAATTAAATATTAACACTCATATATAAGAGGTGGGAGGTTCAAGTAGAAACACAATGGGTCTAGTGAGAGAGGAGAACTTCATAACTACACAACTCCTCAAAAACCAACAAAACTAATCTTCAACATCATCAAACATATATGATCATAATCCAAACTATAATTAATGAACACAAATCTAAAATATAAAGTATACATATAATAAGTCTTTACACCATTTAAAATTACTCTCGAATGGTGAATCCATTGAATCGATACTCTTACCAGATAAGAATCACCAAAAGTAAACTAGTCTCTACAAAATGCCTATGGAAATAATAATCCCACTCCAATCACGACCAACCATCCAAGAAACTACTTCAAAATTACAAAAGGAATGATCAACCAAAAAGGATACCCAAAATACTAAAATTAATTTCATTCAATCCATAAACATCTCATAATTGGAATGGAATGAAACATCATCTTGACAACGTGCCTCATTATGAAAAACATTGGCTCTAACCTTTGGTCATGAAGAAAAAAATGGTAAATAACCTGGGACCTCACTCATAGAACACCCATACAAGATAAAACATGAAGAAAACCACAAATGGGTATAAATTTCAAACAATTTAATTGGTAAAAAGTAATCTAAAATGGAATATAACACATCCCATTTACCTAAGAACATACCAACATATTCCCATGATAAACACATTGAAATATAAATCTCAATGTGTGGATAACATTACATAAAAACCTCATCAAGTAAAAACCAATCAAAAAGGCCTAAGAATAAACAAAGGTAATTAACATCATAAAAGATAAGTATGGGGGGAATACAGAAAGAAAACATAACATAAGAAGTACCTTAAAAGATCTACTTAATCTAACCTCATTGAGAATAAATCCCAAAATAAGTGATTACCTAATTTCTAAAAATGTTTGAGAGTCCCTCTCAATTAATTCTTGATAATATATTAGGATATGTTAAAATAGAATTGATCAAAGGTCTAGATATTTATCTCTCTCATGGATATAAGATTTCAAAGGATTATCGAATAATAGCTTAAAAAAATAACACTTACTCTGATAAATGAACTACACAACCCTTCACCATCTAATCACCCTGATGAAGGCTTATAAACTAAATCTCCTTCAAAAATGATATTTTATAGGTTTCTATAGAATTATAGTTTCCATAAATTCTTTTTATCACATCCATCAACTTAAGAAAACCATTATCACCATAAAAATAATCCAGGTGATGAATCAATAAGTCCAAGAACACAGAAGTTTTCATATATAACACTCAATTCAGAGTCGAGGTAGAGTCAATAACTGTGACATTAATAGATAATAGATAAGATAAATCACCCTAAGGATTATCCTTAAAGACAAGATTTCCACATTTTATCAAGGACTTTATGGGAGGTATAACTAAATAACCTAAAACATTAACCCAATTCATTCATGAATTATGAAACAAAATAAACAATACCTACATAACCAAGTGATTGAACAAAATCACTAATTCACTAAAGTATGACACACTATAAAAAATAATTTCTTTAAAACCATAATTATTTCAAAAAGATTCTAAAAACTCATTTTAAAGGGAAATAAAAACTCTGAAAACATTAAAAATTATTTAGAAAACTAAATAGAATCCATTTTACAATTATAACACATGTTGAAATTCCACTTCATTTAAACATACCTACTATGTAATTCAAATAATTTTCATAAAATCTATTTTCATCTCAAAATAATTCACTTTTAAACCAAATTTATCTCATAATAAGGTCAAAACTCATTTCACAAAGTCATACACAATTTGAAAATAAAACTAAGCATTAAAAATGATTCACTTCTTTTTGAAAACTAGAGAAAATAAAATTTTCAAATATATAATTATTTCAAATAAAAAAAATTTATCTAGGAAATTCAAAACATTTTCCAAATACCATAAAGGAATAAACCATTTTTGAAAAAACTATAAAAAATAATTTTTGAATAAAGTAAAAAAAAATTAAAACCAAAGCATTTATGAAGTAACCCTTTTAAACAAACCACCAAAACTACTCTAAAAATAAAAACATTTCATCAAATACCTTCCTCAAAAAAATATATTTTTAGTCAAAAATATAAATAGTGTCATCATATCAAAATACCCTCTTTAGACCATCTAAAATAATTTTATATCACTTAAGGATCAATTCAGAATCAATAGAGGTCCAAGTAATAAATCCAAGGGGGTATATAACTATTCATTGGTTTTCCACATGGTTTATCCAATCAGTCTTTGGCTATGAGGAAGCCTCTAAGAAGTTCTAGGACCACATGCATGATATCCACATAATTTTCCATACCATATGAGCTAAATGGTAAACTTTGTTTCCATTATACTTTCAACTCAAAACTCAATGAACCCCCCCCCCCTCCCCAAGTGTCTAATATAACTCAATTATGATCAAATTGTCATCAAAAAAAATAAAGAAACCCAATGTCAAAACCCAAATCCTGATTACCCATGTAAATCCAAGTTTCATAATGGATGGTGCTGATTATTCACTTACTTATGAACTACCTCATGAGTCCATATAGTCCTATATGAACACTACCATACTCCCCCAATCAAAACATATCTCTAATTATATTTTATAACAAAATATCCTAAGTTGACCTAGTATGTCACCATGACCACTCCGTTGCAAGACCCTATGGTAATTTCTGATCCCCAAAGGCTTCTAAATAGTTCATGGGAATCAATAATACACACTTGGGAATGATTTTACACACAAATAACAATAAGAAGTGGAAACAAATCAAGAATCTGGCATGGTATAACCATAAATTGGACTTCCATTTATATCAAATAAATAAATAATTCAAACATTTCATAAGAAATAATAAAAATAAATTGATTTATAATCAATGTAAGTGTTCCAATTCAATTTATAAATGATACACATCCATAATAATACTCAACAAGGACCTAACATGAAGGATGTTAAAACATAAATACATTATGATCACCAAAATAGGATGGCTAGATGAAAAATTAACTTGGACTAATTGTATGATACATAAAAATCTCATAAATAAAACAAAAACCGAGGGTACTATATAATATCTCCATGTGACTCATGGTCACTCAACATATCCAAAGCATCCATCAATGATCTAATGAAAAATAAAATCATAACAAGGGAAATTTTATAAATACATAATAGAAACATACATACATATAAGTGTTTGTATAGGGTGTGAGATAAAGAGGCCTAGTAGTATTTCACTAAGGAGTCCACACAATTTTTTTAAACAGTTCATAAATACTAGTTTGAGAGTCATTTATAAAATATGGTGTTCTAAATTTAAGGAATAAATAAAACAAGTATCATACATTAGCCTTTCCAAAACCATAATGTAAAATATTTTTATAAGAAAATTAATTTTTGGATTGAAACCATGGTTTTAAACCTAAAATATAAACTAAATTTTCATTTTGAAAATATTTCATTGAAAATACACTTGTTATCAACCATGTGGTATAATCCACCATTTAAGACTAAAATAACTTTCTCACTTCAAATAAGAGTACTAGTAAGATTTTAAAAAACCAAAACCATGCCATTTTTCTTTCATTAAAAACATTTCATAAAACACTATTATCAAATAAAATTGAAAATTAAATCATACAATATGGATAAAAAATATATAATCAACAGACCACCATATCATGAAATCATGATATAAATAAATAACAATAGTGAAAATGGTTTTACTAATAAAGATAGGTAAAAGGGACTAAAATAAAGTGTGCAGTGGGGATCCTCAATGTAATACCATCATTAATAGAAAAAAAGTTATAGGTAACTCACTAGGTGATAGTATAATATGATCATAGATTAAATTTTAGAACACTTAAGAATCATCTGGTATTTCATGAACCTAATAACAATATAAATCCATATCTCACCCTTTTGGTATCACCAAGAGGTAACCCCTAATAGATAAAAATTATTTACAGAATTATTTAGTGAAAAATATATACAAATGGAGCACTCATCCAGATTCTCTTCTTACTCATCTAGGTTTCCCACAAAATATATCAAATGGGGGATGGAAAACAATTGAATCATATGTGAAACACATTCATAACTAACATAACATTACATGAAAATATCATCTCGCCTCCAGTACCCTCTTAATAAATATCCCATATTCATATCCATACAATATTTATATAATAACACAATTCACATCCCATAAATGGGAAAAATATAAATAATAAATAGTATAAGGGTATAAAAAATGGGTTGTATAATCATCAATTATCTCATTTCATAATGTTCCAAATAGGGATTTAAAATGAGCTTGTATTTCTACACAATAAAAACATTTATGGAGAACACACTTGGGAAAAAAAATTATCAAATTTAAAATGGTCATTTAAGTATATCATGATTAATTGAGTTACAAAATATACTTTGAAAACTGTTGGGCAAAAATCCCTCAAGGTAACATTGCAGTATTTTTGGGTTGATTGTGTTTGTTGACAAAGCAGGTGTTTCGTGGATATTTGTTGAGTTCCCGAGAAGTTGTTGACAATTCATGTTGAGAAAGAACGATGACAGAGGAAAGGACGATCTGGAGGCGGTACAAAAAGAGCAGTACAAAGTGGCGCTGTTTCCCAGTGTTTGCCAAATTTTTGGGGTCTAAAATTTGGAGTTTGGTGAGAATCGCGAAAAGTGGATTTCCATGAAGAGCATAATTTCATATGGCAAAGGCATGAATTTCGCGAAGATAGGATGCATGGTTTGGAAATCGCGAAGACTAGAAGAATGGAGGCGGTGATGCTTCGCGATTACGTCAAGCTTCGCGAACGGCAGAGGCTGAAGTGCATCACGGCGGAGAAGGGCTTTGTGAGGGAGCTTTGCGGAGAAGGCGCGAAGGAATGTTGGGCTTCGTGAGGGAGCTTCGCAGCGAAGGCGCGAGCCGCGAAGGTAAGTTGACGGTGTTTCTTCGCGACTACGTCAAGCTCCGCGAACGGAAGATTGCCGTGGAGCTTCGCAATTTGGACAAAATTCCGACAGAAACTTTGGAGCTTCGCGATTTGAGGTGACGTGGCGTTGACTTCGCGCGGAAAGTACGAGAGTCGGTGGAATCGCCTATAAATAGAGGCCGACCCCTTCAGGCGAAGCAGAGAGAATTTTTTCAAAGAAAATACTTTGCTCTCGATTTGCGAAGGTGGTTCGCGGAGCCAGTGTGCTTCGCGAAAGAGGTGCTTCGTGGCGGCTATTGTAGCTCCGCGAAACCTGCGAGCTCCGCGTTGGCTTACATAGCTTCGCGAGGGTCGTTGCTTTGCGACGGCTTGAGCATCGCGAGAGTGCTTCGCGAAGGAGCTGCGCGAGTGAGCTTCGCGAAAAGGCAGGAGCTTCGCGAAGGCTTGTTTGAGCTTCACGAAATTGGGAGCCTCGCATTGTAGGGTGCTTTGCGAAGGTCTTTCCAAAGGTTGTTTGCCCAGTGGATAGTGGCAAAGGGGTATTCATCTACAGGTGAAAGTTGAACTTCAACAGAGCATCTACATACAGAGAAAGATGCATTTCTTAATGGAAATGAAGAGACCTACAGGTCTATAAACTGTGAGTTAATCCCTTCCAAGAGCAGTGAGCTTAGGAAGAGGAAGAAGGTGATCCTCTCCACCGGCAGTGAGCCAGAGAGAGAGAAATAGGGAGTGACCCTTGGGAAAGCAGTGAGCTGACCCTAAACCTTGTAAAGGCAGTGAGCCTGGGCATAGAAGTGATCTAGCCCGAACATTGTATCCACAGCTAGTGAAGTCTAGTGGAATTGGTACGACCGGCAACCTGTCGGCATATGCTCCTTGGACGTAGCCCTTAGCGGTGAACCAAGTAAAATTGCCGTGTCCTGCGCTTGCTTTACTTTCTGTTTATATTGTGTAGTAGGAAAGAGAGAGAAGAGTGTTTTACTTAACAGCGAAACAAGATAAGAACGGGCATTAATTTTTAATTAGTCATACCCTGATTCACCCCCCCTCTCAGGGTATTCAGCCTAGTGGACCTAACAAGTGGTATCAGAGCGAGGTTAACAGTTGGTCTTCTCTCAATGGAGGTCACTAATCATGGAGGGATTCCGATCTTCGACGGATGTAATTTTCAAATATGGAAGAATCAAATGCAACACTATTTCCGATCTTTGGGAATGGATGTGTTTTCAGCAGCTATGCATGGTATTACAGCTGATATTACTAGTGGTGCATTATCAGAAGCTGAGCAAAAAGAGTTGGATGCTGATTCCAAAGCAATCAACGCCTTAGGGGGAGCCCTCTCTAATCCCATTTATACAAAGGTGATGTCATGCAAAACGTCACATTCCATGTGGGAAAAGCTTTTGAATATTTATGAAGGGGATACAAAAGTCAGAGAGGCAAAGCTGCAAGTGTTGTGGAACAAGTATGAAGATCTCAGAATGAACCCGAATGAGTCTGTTGATGCATTCTTTGACAGGGTAAATGCTGTGGTAGAAGACATGCGGGGTCTTGGAGAAATTATCGAAGACATTAAAATCGTAAAGCGCATCTTGAGAAAGCTTCCACCTCGGTTCAATCCGAAGGTTTCTGTGTTGGAAGATAAAGATCCGAAAGAGCTAACATTGGATAACCTACACAGCACTCTTGTTGCATATGAAATGAGAAATGATGACAACGATGCTGTGGAAAAGGGGAAATCCAAAGAGGTGGCATTTAAGGCCATGAAGAGACTCACTATCAAAGATTCTCAGGACGAAGAAGAGTCAGATGAGGTGATGTCGTTCCTTTCTTCAAATCTTCAAATAGGAAAAGGAAAGTTTAAAGGGAAACTTCCATTAGCATGCTTCCGATGCGGAAAGGTTGGTCATCTTGCTGCAAGATGCCCCAAAAAGTTTCAAGAAGAAAGTGATGAAGATGAATTTGAGATTCCCAGGAAAAAACCTTCAGCCTATGTGAAAGGGAAGAAGCAGTTCAAGAGAAATTTCTTTAAGAAGAAGAATCTTCTTTCCCAAAAAATTGACAGTTCAGCTGAGTCTGAGGGTGAAGAAGTTGAAGAGAAAGAAAACTGCAAAGATCGTGGTCAAAATGCGATGGTGGCTGTTGCTAGTAGTGCTCCAGAAAAGAAAGAAACCGAAACTGATGAAGAAGAAGAAGAAATTGAAGGGAGAGTTGACATGGAGGCTGAATTATAAGCAGTTCTTGAAGAGATAGATGTTTGGCGAGAAAAAACAAAGAAAGCCAACAAGATAGTACGCAATGCCAAACTCTACATGCAACAACAAGAAGAAGAGAAGTCTGAGCTTGAGAAAGAAATTGAAAATCTTAAGTCTTCCAGGACAGAGCGAACAGAAAATGTTGATGAGCATAAGCTCAAGATTGAAGAGAAGAAAAGGGAGATCGATTGCTTGAGTCGAAAAGTGAAAGATCACGTCGAGCGTATTGAAGAGCTTGAAGAGGAAGTTGTCGGTCTGCGGAGAAAAGCTAAAGACCAGGAAAAACCTTTGAATCCCAACACATTCTTGGGAAATCAGGTCGTTACGAAGACGAAAAAGAAGAATGAAGAGCCTAGTAGTTCTGCAGGAAAGAAGCAGCAATTGAACTCAGATGCTAAGGCTGATTCATGGCTTAATCAGAAATAAAAATCTGCGGCAGTTGAAGTTAGACCGCAAGCACCTGTTCCAAGATTGAAAGTGGATTTGAGCACAAAGCAGAATCAAAATACTCAGAGATCCAAAGGGGAAACTCGTAGTGCTGAAGTAACATGAAGAAATGCACCTTATATCAGGTGTTATTGTTGTGTAAATATGGGACATTCACAGTATGTGTGTTCCATAGCCAAAAGATATCGAAGGGAACAAGAACAGAGATGGCAGCCAAACAGAGAACGGTTTTCCAGAACATTTTTTAAAGGACACTGTTTTTGGTGCGGAGGATTTGGACACATGGCTAGGTACTGCACTCCGACCATTCAGAAAAATGTGCCAAAGCAGAATCAAAATGTTCGCAAGCAGCAGATCAGTAAACCGACAAGTGAGTTAAAAGTTCAGAACAGATTTGCAGTTTTGCAAGATGAAGCTGGTCCATCATACTCTGAGAAAGAACAGAAGCCTCAATCTATGCCTAGTATGAAAGAAAAATTATGGACTAGGAAGATGAAAACAGAGAAGGCCGTAGTTGCTGAAATTGCCCTTAAAGCATCAGATCGCTCTGGTGTTTGGATCCTTGACAGTGGTTGCACATCCCACATGACGGGTAATAAGGATCTGGTTACAGGCATAAAATATGACAAAGAAGGAGTTGTCAAGTTTGGAAATGATGAAGGCCTGAAGATTGTTGGCTCAGGAAAAGCCAAGTTTGGGGGAAAAGAAATGAGACATGCTGATGTCTTGGTGGTAGAGGGTCTCAGTCATAATTTGCTTAGCGTCAGTCAACTATGTGACTCTGGGCACTCTATCCTATTTACCAAGAAGACGGGTATTGTTAAAGGAAAAGATGGAATAGTCATTCTTCAGGGAAAACGAACAAAGGGTAATCTTTACCTGGTAGGTGGGGAAGAAGATTCATGCCTTTTATCCAGAGAAGAAGAAAATCAGATGTGGCATAAGCGACTTGGTCATCTATGTCAACCATCTATGGAAGATCTGGTAAAGTGTGATGCTACTAGAGACCTTCCCAAACTATCACGTGATCGCACTCATACGTGTGATGCTTGTCAACAAGGGAAGATCATCAGGAATACATACAGGCCAAAGGAACAAAAAGCAACTCGAGTGCTCGAATTGGTGCATGCTGATGTATGTGGACCTATCTCACCACGAGCTATAGATGGGAAAAGGTACTATGTTCTTTTCATTTATGATTATAGCAGAATGGCCTGGGTATTCATCATAACCCATAAGACAGAGGTGTTCAGTTGCATAAATCAGTACAGGAGGGAATCAGAAAAGATGCTTGGGCAGAAAATTCTGAAGTTTCGTACTGATAACGGTACGGAATTTACAAACAGTCAGGTTGAAAACTATCTCGAGAAACATGGGATAAGGCATCAAGTTTCATCAGTAAGAACTCCCCAACAGAATGGAGTAGTTGAAAGGAGAAATCGGATCATCAACAACATGGCCAGAACAATGCTTATTGATAAGGACCTTCCAGAGAAATTTTGGAAGGAAGCAGTTTTGACATCGGTCTATGTTTCAAACAGGTCCATGTTATGTCCGAAGCAAGGGAAGACTCTGTATGAACTGTGGTACGGAAAGAATCCAATGTTGAAGTACTTTCGAATTTTTGGAAGTAAGTGTTTCATTCTCAACAAAGAACATCATAGGAAGTTTGAGGCACGAGGAGATGAAGGGATATTCCTTGGCTATTCCGGGAAAATCAAAGTGTATAAATGTTTCAACAAAAGGCTGGTAAAAATCATTGAAAGCAATGATGTCACTATAGTTGAAAATGAGCAGAATACTCAACAATACGGTGAACAGTTCCTGGATGAAAATGATGATGAGGTAAGCAACCCAGGGGGAGCAGAAGTGGAAGAAGCTGACTCAGAAGAAGATATTGATGATGAAGAGGAAAGTGTCAAGTCGGTGTCTGTGAGAAAGCCAAAGAGTCGAGCTGAAATTGATAGGCAGAATATCATTGGTGATCAAATAGCTCCAGTTCAGTCTCGAAGAATGAAATCATCACATCAAGCATCGTTTTTGTCTCAACTGGAGCCGAAATGTTTTTCTGATGCAGCTGAAGATGAAAACTGGGTTCAGGCCATGAACGAAGAGCTTGATCAGATTGAGAAGAACCAGACATGGGAGATTGTTTCGAGGCCAGCAGACAAGAATGTCATCGGGACTAAATGGGTCTATCGCAATAAGATGAATGAAGATGGCACAGTGATTCGGAACAAAGCAAGACTAGTGTGCAAGGGATACTCCCAGATAGAGGGAATAGATGTTGATGAGACATTTGCACCGGTTGTAAGGATGGAGACAATCAGATTATTTTTGGCCATAGCAGTGCAAAGAAAGTTCAAAGTGTTCCAGATGGATGTCAAATCCACATTCTTGAATGGGGTTCTGGAAGAAGAGGTGTATATTGAGCAGCCAGATGTTTTTCTCATTCATGAGGATGAGAACAAAGTTTGTAGGCTAAAGAAGGCGTTGTATGGGCTGAAACAAGCACCAAGGGCATGGTACTCAAGGCTTGATCAGTACTTGAAGAAGCTTGGTTTCCAGCGTGGAGGAGTTGACTACAACCTCTATTTCAGCAATGACAGTAATCAAAGGATGATGGTGCTAGTGTATGTCGATGACATAATTTTTGGCGGATCAGATGAAGCTCAGTGCAGACAGTTTTCCGAATTCATGAAAAATGAGTTTGAAATGTCAATGATTGGAGAGCTAACATTTTTCCTTGGTCTACAGGTGACACAAGGAAGGAATGGAACTTTCATTTCTCAATCCAAATATGCCAAGGAGGTTCTAAGAAGGTTTGGAATGGATAATTCCAAGGAAATGAAGACTCCGGTTGCTACTCGGATGAAATTATCAAAAGATGATGATGGCAAGGCAGTTAATATCACAGAATACAGGCAAATCATTGGAAGTCTGCTGTACTTAACCGCAACAAGGCCTGATATTGTTTTCGCCACATGCCAAGCAGCGAGATATCAGATTAATCCCAAGGAAAGTCACATGCTTGCAGTGAAAAGAATACTTCGGTATATCAAGGGCACGGTGGACTTCAGCTTGACATACAATGACAAATCTCAGACAGAGTTATTGGGATATACTGATGCAGACTGGGCCGGTTCAGAAGATGATAGAAAATCAACGTCAGGTGGTGCATTTTATCTTGGTGGACTATGTATTACTTGGTTAAGTAAGAAGCAGGATTGCATTTCTTTGAGCACCGTAGAAGCTGAGTATATTGCGGCCACTCAAGCATGCACACAGTTATTGTGGATGAAGCAACAGCTTGAAGATATGGGAGTTGAAGTGAAGTCTTTGATCGGAATCCAGTGTGATAACTCAAGTGCTATAAATCTCAGCAAAAATCTCGTCCATCACTCAAGGACCAAGCACATTGAGATAAAGTATCATTTTATCAAGGATAAAGTTGAGCAGGGTATCGTGAGGTTGGAGTATGTGCCTACAGAACTACAGGTTGCAGACATCCTGACAAAGGCCTTACCCAAGGAAGCTTTTGAGAGGCATCGACTGGCTCTAGGAGTTCAGTCGATTCCCCGCACTTGAAATGATGTGGATGTGGACCCCCCCCCCCCCCACTCTCCCAGAGGTATGATGTGTTTTCCCTAATGTGCTGATATGTGTTCTCTACTATGTTACAGACTACAAAGGAGTGACCTTTGGGTTCGTTGACAAAGGGGGAGAAAAGTGTTTGGTAATGGGGGCGAAAATTGTGATTGTTCAAGGGGGAGACAGTGCGGAGATTTGATAAATCATAATTTATACGGGGAGAAGCTGACAGGTGGAGCAGCCAGAAAGGGGGAGCAATAAGCAAGGGGGAGAGTGTATTAAATCTGACGATGCTAGAGGTGATCGTTCAAAGCATAGAAATCACGACAGCTGAGGATCGTGATAAAAGCAGAACAGTGATGTTGGAATGGTGTGAGACGGTGTCCAGCTATCAACAATTGGTATCATCTTACGAATTCACCAATTGGTATCAGTGTGGCTCAACAACTTGTTTTATTTTAAGAATTGGTATCAGGGTGGAATCGACAATTGGGGTCTGACATGAAGTGATTCATTGATGAACTTTTCATACTACTCTTGTTTCTCACGCCGAGCATTGCTCATGTGGGCTTAGAGTACGTGTTAAGTGAATCCTTGAACGCTATCAGAATCGCAAGGGGCGAATGGTGGTAGTGGCTGGAAGAAGACTCAGTGAGGTATCAAAGTGCAGAAAATCATCCTGAGCAGAATTGTGAAGAGTTGTCAACAAACCCAAAGGGGGAGATTGTTGGGCAAAAATCCCTCAAGGTAACATTGCAGTATTTTTGGGTTGATTGTGTTTGTTGACAAAGAAGGTGTTTCATGGATATTTGTCGAGTTCCCGAGAAGTTGTTGACAATTCATGTTGACAAAGAACGCTGACAGAGGAAAGGATGATCTGGAGGCGGTACAAAAAGAGCAGTACAAGGTGGTGTCGTTTCCCAGTGTTTGCCAAATTTTTGGGGTCCAAAATTCGGAGTTTGGTGAGCATCACGAAAAGTGGATTTCCATGAAGAGCATAATTTCATATGGCAAAGGCATGAATTTCGCGAAGATAGAATGCATGGTTTGGAAATCGCGAAGACCAGAAGAATGGAGGCGGTGATGCTTCGCGATTATGTCAAGCTTCGCGAACGGCAGAGGCTGAAGCGCATCGCGGCGGAGAAGGGATTTGCGAGAGAGCTTCGCGGCGAAGGCGCGAAGGAATGTTGGGCTTCATGAGGGAGCTTCGCGGTGAAGGCACGAGCCGCGAAGGTAAGTTGACGGTGTTTCTTCGCGACTACGTCAAGCTCCGCGAAAGGAAGATTGTCGTGGAGCTTCGCAATTTGGACAGAATTCTGACAGAAACATTGGAGCTTCGCGATTTGAGGTGACGTGGCGTTGACTTCGCACGGAAAGTACGAGAGTCGGTGGAATCGCCTATAAATAGAGGCCGACCCCTTCAGACGAAGCAGAGAGAATTTTTTCAGAGAAAATACTTTTCTCTCGATTTGCGAAGGTGGTTCGCGGAGCCAGTGTACTTCGTGAAAGAGGTGCTTCGCGGCGGCTATTGTAGCTCCACGAAACCTGCGAGCTCCGCGTTGGCTTACATAGCTTCGCGAGGGTCTTTGCTTTGCGACGGCTTGAGCATCGTGAGAGTGCTTCGCGAAGGAGCTTCGCGAGTGAGCTTCGCGAAAAGGCAGGGGCTTCGCGAAGGCTTGTTTGAGCTTCGCGAAATTGGGAGCCTCGCATTGTAGGGTGCTTTGCGAAGGTCTTTCCAAAGGTTGTTTGCCCAGTGGATAGTGGCAAAGGGGTATTCATCTACGGGTGAAAGTTGAACTTCAACAAAGCATCTACATACAGAGAAAGATGCATTTCTTAATGGAAATGAAGAGACCTACAGGTCTATAAACTGTGAGTTAATCCCTTCCAAGAGCAGTGAGCTTAGGAAGAGGAAGAAGGTGATCCTCTCCACTGGCAGTGAGCCAGAGAGAGATAAATAGGGAGTGACCCTTGGGAAAGAAGTGAGCTGACCCTAAACCTTGTAAAGGCAGTGAGCCTGGGCATAGAAGTGATCTAGCCCGAACATTGTATCCACAGCTAGTGAACTCTAGTGGAATTGGTACGACCGGCAACCTGTCGGCGTATGCTCCTTGGACGTAGCCCTTAGCGGTGAACCAAGTAAAATTGTTGTGTCCTGCGCTTGCTTTACTTTCTGTTTATATTGTGTAGCAGGAAAGAGAGAGAAGAGTGTTTTACTTAACAGCGAAACAAGATCAGAACGGGCATTAATTTTTAATTAGTCATACCCTGATTCACCCCCCCTCTCAGGGTATTCAGCCTAGTGGACCTAACAAAAACACATAAGGATCAATTTTTTAAAACAAGTTTAAATACTTTAAACCCACTACTTTCCTCCCATAGGATCCACTTGAAAATAAAACACTTATTTAATAGAAAACCAACCCTGAATACAATTTTTGTATTCTTTAGAAATTAAAATAGGTCCAAACCCATTAAATAATCACCAAAACCATTTTAAAAATCCTTATATAAATTTCTATAAACACTTGGAACACATAAAAATATTTTTTTAGAAATAGGACACTGAAACCCTTGAAAACCATTTTTTCATGTCTAAGAATCATTAAAAATTTATTATAAACACATAAATGGTTACATACATAGATATAAATTTATAAATAAAATAATTTAGAAAACAAATCATTTCATGACATTTTAAATTAAGGAATTTTACAAAAACACTTACCTCAATCATGATAAAACCACTCACCTTCAATAATAGAAGCACAACCTCACAAGAAACCGACCTCTAATAACCCTAAATAAATAAATCTTATTTATTAGATACTACAAAAAAATAGATTCTATTTTTACAACCATAATTTTTCACTAGAGAAATAAAAATGAGGGGTAATATAAGTTGGAAAAAGATGAGAGAAATAATGAAGGAAAAAAGAAATAATTTCCTTGAAGAAATAGTTGGAATCAAAAGGTAAAGATCTTAAAAGTAATGAGGGTTAAGGAGGAAGATCCTAGGGGATCTCAAATAGTTAATTTGAATGATATAGGGAAGAAGAGATTGACTATATTGCAGTACAGTCTCCCATCATGATGGTGAGACTTCCTTCTATGAGTTAGCATTATAGTGAAACCTTTTCTTGTCATGTAATGACTCAACTACAATGAAGAAGGTATAATTATGGAATCATTTCCCAATTAATTTTTTAGAGGTACTTATCTAGTCACATCACAATGACCCCATGTGGACTAGCCCTCAATGTGTGGAACTCCTCCTTTACGACACAAATAACCCTCCCTGATTCCTAGAAGAATATTGGTCATTATGTTATGGAAATGTGTGACACTACCCTTCATTGTCTAACATAAAACTAGTAAAAAATTTCACAAAAATCAAAAATCACGTAACATAAATACCTAAATATGTTTTGGTGCAACTATTTTGTAGTTCAGAACATCTGAACTGTAAAAACACCAATACTCACCTATATAAAATCAAAATCACCTTAATTGTATAATATTTAATATAATGATGACATGGGGGTGTCACATAGAATGTGATCCCAATATTTGGATTTAATATCTTTATTTTCATCCTAATAAAAATATATACAATACTAGAAATAAGGCATTGTTGGAGACAATTAAATTGGAAATTTTTTCAGATTTCATGAAAACATCTCAAGTGTGCATTTGAATCTTCATGTGGAAGCCCAATTAATTGAATTGATTTTAAGATCGTTTGAATGATCACAATATTTATATTAAAGTTATTTGTTGTAATCACAGGCATCAAGATACTTCATCATACCTACATATATAAATGTAGTTCAAACATCATGATTGTCCTTTTCCTTAACTTTTTTCCTTTCATAACTTGATATGATTCTCATTCTTTCACTACTCTAGCCATGTCTTATTTGTCTTTTTCTTATTCAATATTTTCTATAACTCAAGACTATACATGAAGATATATTTTTATTTTCCACAAGTTGAGCACTCAAACATCAAAATATTTAACAATGCATTCTCAACACGAAGAAAAAACTAATAATAAAGAAAATAAAATTTAAAAAGAAAGAAAAAGAAAAAATCTTAATTATCTGAAGTTTACGAAATAGATTTCAATTTAAATGGAATTGAAATATCATATAATCCCACATGGTGTGATTAGTTATAATGGGTTATCAGTTTTATAAAATAAAAAAACTCTTCAGAACTACTGAATACAAAGGTGTAGAACATGGGTAGTTCAGTGTCGAACTCATAGAGATAATTT
The DNA here is from genome assembly GCA_963277665.1 of Viscum album. Classification (NCBI taxonomy): domain Eukaryota; kingdom Viridiplantae; phylum Streptophyta; class Magnoliopsida; order Santalales; family Viscaceae; genus Viscum; species Viscum album. The sequence goes on from OY728138.1 coordinate 562,925,364, forward strand.
TTTGTAAATCCAACTAAAGAAATTAGAATCATTGAAAACAGGAGGACTAAAAATTTAAATTTCAGATAAAGGTGTTCTAAGAATAAAAAATCCATAATCATGAATTATTTAATCTAAAAGAATAAATAAATATTTAAGTTATTTTCAAAATTGGGTCTAATAAAAGCCTTGGTTTGGTATTCAATATCAGACTAATGAACTCCTGTTTTATTATGATCAAGTAATTTAGTTTATAAAAATTTTAAGTAACCAAAAACTATATTTAAACATTAAACATAAACTCTAAATTTTTTATTTAAGAATCTAAGAACTAATTAATGCATTAAAAATAATATCTACAGTTAATTAACAATGTTCATGTCTATAAAGAACCAATATTTTATAAATTAAATTTTCCTTCTGAATTTATGCATGTGTCATATTTACTAATGTGGTATTATATAAATCACTAAAACCACATGATATAACCAATGATATTTTATTAAATTTAATTGAATATTACATTTTTAGAATAAATTTAGTTATAATAATTAAAATTGTTATAATTAGATAAAAAATAAAAAATAAGATAACTATAATACTAAAATTTGGATTTTCTCAATCGCCTATAATCATCACATTCATGAACAAAAATATAGATATGAAAAAAAATATTAGTAATTAAAAAAAATGGGTTTATAGAAAAAAAGAATGATAAAATATGTGTTTAGATTTTTGTAAAACAAATATGTTTTATTTAAATTTTTATGATAAATATAAAAAATTGATATAATTTTTTTCATAAAGTGGGTTTATAGAATAATAGTATGTTTCATTAAAATTATAACATAATTTTAAGAGATCATAATTGATATTTCAAAGGGTCTAAAAATTGATCATAATATTAAAACTAGTATTTTTAAAATAAATAAGGATATTATTTAAAAAATAATTTTCTCATATCTATAAAATTAATTTCATGAAATGGATTTCCTTTTTTAAATCTACAAATTGAAAAACAGTTAGTATGAATTGTTACTATTTTATGAAAATAGTTTAATTTTTTGTGATTATTAAAATATAGAAAAATAAGATATTTAATATTATAAGTTTAAAACATGAATTAGTGATTCATGGATGATGTAAGAAACTATTAGATCGAAATCACATGCACTATTTAAATTATATAGTCATAGGAATAAACACTATTGGTAGTCTTAAAAAAATATTAAACTAATTATTATTATATTTAAAATCACTCCCCTCCTCCCCTTATAAATACCACCCAATGCCACCACTTCATCCCACACCTTCTAACCCCTGTAACTTTCCAATGTCCTACTGAATTTTATCCCCCCCCCCACATCCAAGTGCCGATAGTGTCACCAAACAACCATCCCAAGGTTCTTTAAGGTGTTTTCTAAGAGTGGACATCCAAATAGGTAATATTCTCAACTTAACTCTTTTAATGATTTTCCTATTATACCTCCTCCATATATCATACATCCTAGATGAAATAATGAAATTGTATAATAAATATACTAAAATGTTGTTTTGTTAATGGAATATCCATTTTTCGACCTTACCTCAATTAATTATAAATGAAAACAATGCTCATAATATGGTCGGATCACATCCCACATGAAAAAATAATTTCATTTTCCTCTACATCTATCATGGATAGTTTAAATTCACTTATTATGGTTTAAAATTATCTACATAAGTATATTATATTTTCTTTTACAATCTATAATGGATATATATCTATAATATTAAAGAAAGCCTAATAACTTTCTCATGGTTGAGAAACCCACAAAAATTAACTAATAATATAAAAATAACAACTATACCTTATAAATAGTTCTAATTTATGAATAATATTGGATAATAACAACCTTTTTAACTTATGAAATAATATTAACCCTATGTTGTAATATCCCAATATTTTAAGAAATATATACTTTTTAATTAATTTAAATTATTTGATAGCATATGTTATATGTAATGAATAGTTTATTTTTCATTATACGCAACACCAATTTTATCTTTTATTGTAAATAACATCAATTTTCTTCGATAACTTGTGTTATACTCAATGCTAAGTCTTACCAAACAACAATATACTGTTAATATTGTTATTTAACATGATAGATATCACTTATCCATTAGAATGGAATGGATGGATTATATTAACTATATTTTTAAAAATCAAATTACACATGTTCATATAATTAGTCCTTTGTTGATCAATTAAGTATAAAATTAAAATAAAAATCAATTGAATATAAAGGATGTATTTTTATGAAAAAATATTTTTATGACCATAAAAGAATATTATCTTAATAAATCAAATTAATCAATATTATTGAAATATATTTATAATATTTATATGTTATATATTTAATAAAATGTTTTTTAATTCATATAATAAGTTTTAGAGGCATAAAATAAGAACAAATCTAAATTTAAGCATAAAAGGATGTATTTTTATAAAAGATAGTTTTTCCATCTTTTAATGATAAAGTTGTTTTAAAACCAAATTTTGATGCTTTTATAAATTTTATTTGAAAAAATAAACTTCATTTTTGAAATAGAAATTTCAAATTTTTCTTAGGGTGAATTTTTATCATTTTCCTAAGAAGTTGTATTTTTTGATGAATAGTTAAAAATACTAGATTTTAATTGAAAACTACTTTTTCATCTAAATAATTTATAATGTTAAATTATATTTTTAATTTTTTTAGGTCAAAATAGATAAATTATATATATATATTAATCAAAATTATTTCAATGGTATCATTTTCACATTGAAATTAAATATAAAAACACTTCAAACTTTTGAACATTTTTAATTTAGAAACTTGTTGTTTCATCCCGTCAACAGGATTAATTTTAAATTAAATTATACCACTTATATTGTTCTAATTTGGAAAAACATGGATTCAGTATTTATAATAATAATAATTTATGATTTATAGTAGTTTCAAATTTGTTTTTGACCAAAAATAATTGTGAAATCAATTAAAATTAATTACAGAAATTAAGGTAAAAATGAGTTTACTTAGTGGTCAAACATTATTATTAAAGGGTAAAATGACCTGTATACTTTTAAAAAATAATTTTATATAAATATTTCTACTATATACGATATTATATTAAAAAATATTTATTGGAGGCACACAATGTTAGGGAGACCTTCCAATAGTGTTTACTTTTTTGTATTTACAAGAATGTCACTCCTCCTCCACTATAAAAGGGAATTCACTCTCCCCTTATCTTAACACATATCATGAATTTTTTCTCATCAACCCCCTACCCAAATAAAATCCCAAAATCCCTTATATAATCCTATAAGCATCGCTTTTCTTTCAAATTAAATCAAGGAATTCATTTGGTGCTAACCAAAATAAGTTTCCCGAAGAAGAGGTAACATTCATCAATGATCATTTTTTTTATTTATTTCTCCACCAATTAAATTATTTTTATATCATGATTATATGATAACATAATTATATTAAATATACTAATATATTTTTTATGTTAAGTTTATGACATATATCTTCACACACTTCCGTCAAATGGGATGCACAATCATCATTCATGTGTATGGAGGACTATCTCCTCGCAAACCAATGTCATTTGTTCTTACATTACCACCTATAAAGGTTGGTAATAATGATTAAAATACTGTTTTTATATGATATATATTATATTAATTATGTATTTATTCTTATATAATTATTATATAGCACATACATTCATTCGTTTCATTTTGTGAGAATATGATAACGTCGTTTGTGGACATGTGGACTACCACCTCCTCAGAGTGATATGATTCATTCACGCTTTACATGGAATTTATTAAGGATGGGTTTAATAATAATATGTGATATAATAAAATATATATTATATTCATGACATAATTATATTTCTGTAAATATAATATATAATTTTCTTCTTACCTTTTTCACAGACCTAAAAAGTGATAACGTCGTTCATGGACATGTGAACTACCGCATCCTCAAAGCGGTGTGATTTCTTTTACATCAATAAGAATGATATATATAATTATGATTAAATAATTAATTTTATAATTATTTCATGATTATTATTTTGGATATGTTTTAATAATGACCCATTTTACTATAGTCGACCTTCCAAAGTTTTTTTTACACATAAACTGAATATGGTCAAAACACCCAACTTAAACTTAATTGATTAATTAGTTGTATAAAATATTTAAATAATTGAAATAAAATTAATAATAAAATTTTAAAAGGTTATAAAAAAATTAAATAATTAACATAATTTTATTATTTACCAGTAAAGGACAATCAGGACAAATCATACTCGAGGTAAGGGTATTTTCTCGTCTCACTTTTATTTTTGTGAGATCCATGCCATATTGACCTTTTTTTATTGTGTGGTGTGCATAATCACTAGTAATTTATTTTATTATTATTATTCATAAGTTTATAGAGATTGACATATCCATTTTATGATCTCTCTATCATGGGGTTTCTGGTTTCAATGTTACTAAAGCGATAAAGGATTCTTGTCATAATTTCCCTTATTTGTGATTTTTGTTATGTTATACAAAAAACTTCTTTTATAAGGTGCATATAATTCCAATTTTACATGTTATATAACAATTCTACTTATTTTAATGATATTATAATATTAATTTTATATGATAATTTAATGTGTATTAGGATTCAAAGTTACCAAAGTGGTAAAGCATTTTGTTAAAATCTCATTGTTTATCAAGACTATTTATGAATATGTTTTCAATGATAATTTATTATGATACATATCTCATGAAAATCATGAATTTTATACCCATTTTTTTATTCATGATCCTTTTTAAGTAATTTTACCATTTTTACACTCTCTGGTACTTAAAATGTTTGATAAATTGCTTTTAAGAAAATTTAACTTTATTTATTTCTTATGTTAGAAATCTATGTTCTTTCAAAACCATGTTTTCTAAAAAGGTTTTAAAAGGTTTCTTTAAAATAGAAAATGATATTTTCTTCAATAAGTTATATATATTAATTTTAAAATCTTCCTTTATAATCTTTAAAGTTTACTTTTTAAAGAAAATTATTTTCAAAATGTTTTATGTTTTAAAAAGTGTTTTTTAAAATGAAAAATATATTTTCATAAATAATTTTTTTAATAATATTTTATTGTTACTTCCTTTCATACATGTCATTAAATATTGTTTTTACTTATCCTAAACTAGGGATATTTTTTATTGATACCATCTTCTTTCTTTTATGGATGGATTAAGATTGTTTCAAAGATATTTTTATAGAACCCATTTAATTTTCAAGGGTTAATTATATTTCAATGAGATTATTATGGAAATAATTTATTTTCCATGGGTTAACCATGTTTAAAATATATTTTTATAGAAATAATTTATTTTTCATGGTTTAATCAAGTTATAAAAGGGACAATGGTTGTTTTTATTAGTTTATGATGAAATAAACACTTTTATGTTTTATGATTATTTAATGGTACTTAGACATTTTAAGGGTGATTATGTTATAAACCAATTACAGGTGGTTCTATGATAAACTAATGATGGGTGGTTCCGTGATAATCCAAGGATGGTTGGGTCCATGATATCCCTCCAATGAATTGGGTATGAAAGTTGGTTGTATGGTTATTCCATTTGTAAGAGTGATTGTAAGAGTAAAGGAAAATGATGTCTCAAGTTACGTACATGTTTTATTTATGATCTATATGAGTTTATAATAATTTTCATGATTGATTTCGATATCACATGGCTATGATTATTGATTCTAATGAATCTTTCATTTTTCATGTTTTTATATTTGATGATCCTGGTATTTATGGGTATGAATTATTTTATGATTCGCTCACACACTTTGATTATGACATCATAACCTTATGTGCTCTTATTATCATGGATTAAATTAAATTTTTAATGATTATGTTTACCCTTACTCGTCATATAAGATCACACTTCTTATGTTTACTTTTCCCTAGGTTATAAAGAAATAGTTTGAACGATTTATTCCTTTAAAAGTTTTCACAAGGATAATGTTGATGACCTAATGTGAAATAATAAAAGAAGGTTTAAGTGGGATAAATGGTCATTTAAAGTCATGTGAAATTTTTATATAGTATTTTATCCAAATTATATATGAATCTAAACCAATAAGGTCCTTAAGGTTTTAAATGATCTATGTTTTCATTTTAATTTTGTAAGGTTTTGATGAAAAAAATGGGGTCACAATTATCGGCATCATAGATGAGAATGTAAAGTTATATATTTTAGCATATGATCTGGGAGTATGGGTCTTGGACTGTTATACATGTCATTATACTTATGGATTTATGGAACCATTTCATAATGTACTTCCATAATCATCTACAACTGATTCACATTGGAATTGTGAAAAAAAATGATCTTAGGATGGTGAAAATTGAAACAATTTTCAATAAAATAGTTATAAACTAACATAAAATCATAATAATAAATCATATATAATTTAATAAGGTTATAAATCGTGATTTTAATGAATATAATTTTATTATTTGGGACTTTAAATGAAAATTTTGAGTGAATCACGACCTAAGGTATGGGAACTCTCTAAACCACCCAATTTTCATTGGGTTGTGCCTTATCTCTTTATCAAACTTTCTATATTTAATTTTCTGATTAAAAAATTATATATTAAGTAAATATTTATCTTGAATATATCCCTAGTTATCCTTTTTTTCTTTTTAGGGGATATACAATATTTTTAAGTTCTCTTCCCAAATCTTTCTTTTTAGTAAACACGATTTAAGGGAACTTAATATTTCTTAACACATGAATGACCCCATGAAATGTTTTTAATCATAAATGGTTTTATTGAAGTACTGATTATATTATAGATAACCCTCCTATTTAATTTCTACTTATATTAAAAATATAACACACTTACCATCTTTAAATATTCTATACCATTCTCTTAAAACATCGCTAAATATGTTCAATTTAAAAATTACTTCTCTTACCTTCTTCATGAAATTTTATTCAAATGAACTCTATATTTGAGACCTTTTATTATTTATATAAATATTAACACTAAAAATATTTAATTCCTTCTTCTATTTTGAATCATTATGAAATATACTTTAAATATTATTTGAGGAAATATTATATAACTTGTTACATTCCCTAGGTATTTCTTATTCCTAAACCTTATGTTTGATTCCATTATGTAGAATACATATGCATATAAATGTTATAATGTGTCCAACTAGATATTTCATCAATTCATTGGGTAATTTTTATACCACTAGAGAGGATATGTATAGGATTATGGAGTAAACCTAATCCACTACAAGATTTTGTCCACTATGTTATGATGTCTCAGCAGTGAGCCTTAACATATGCTTATGATGTTGTGTATTATGATGTTTCCAAATTCTTATGATGACATAATATTATGAATTCATCTTATTATTTCATGCTTATATATGATTATTCATGATCCTTGTCTTTTTATGATATCATGTTATGTTAATTGACTCACATATTATGCTCTATTATCATGTTTATTCCCTTATTAGGCCTAATAACTCAACCCTTTTGTTCTCATATTCCCCAAGTTATCCAATTTAGTATCAAAATCTCAAATGGATCTTGGATCACATTATAGATATTAAAATAATCCTATTTTATTTGTATATTAACAATAATTTTTTATGAATCCATCCTCCCAAATACACTATACCTCTTAGTCTATGGGTCATCTTTATTAGATATTTATGTTAAAAACTGTGAAATAATATGTGTAATAGGATTGGGTCTCAATAGTTAGTATCATAGGAAGGTATAGTCATTTTTAGAATTATGATAAGTATACATTAGTAAAACCCCTATGGATAAGTCTAAGTATTAGAAAACAACCTCACATTTTGGTAAAGTATAGAGTGAGTGGTTTCCAAGAAATGAAATCCTTTTCTGTATACAACAAGTGTATGTGACTCTTGCTTACATATACCTATTGATAATGTAGGACCCCCAGTTTCTGGTAAGTAACTCGTGTTTTATGCTTTTTAAGTACATGAATCATATGAGAAATGATTGGGGAGAGTTTGGAGACTTTTAAGGTGTTAAAGGTAAAAAGGTGGTGACGCACAGGCTTCACACGGTTTTCCCAAACCGTGAGGAAGTCGTGTAGGAGGTGGTCACCTGGAAAGAGGAGACTGCACGGTGTGTGCACGGTTTGGGAAAACTGCGTGAGGAGGTCGTGCGTTGCACCCCTTCCAAGCAGTGACTATCTCACGGTTAGCACCCAGTTTGACTAACTATACGGGCTAACCGTGCTCAAAGTCAACTTAGATCTTATTTTTAAGGATCAAATCCATTTTATCTTTAAACCCACTCTTTTTTTCTCCTAGAAGTCCCTAACTCGGTATTTCTCTCTATTGAAGGTGGGAGAACACTTACCAGGAGTTTTGGAAGCAATCCAAAGGGTTTCCTTGGCGTTTAGAGGCCAGTTGATCGAGGTAAGTCTCATTTCCTTTATTTTTCTTAGATCTCCTTCTTCTCTCTTGATGGATCCTTAGATCTACGCCCAAGTTGGGTAGATATAAGGTAGTGGATTACCTTTAAGTTGGTTTTTGGTCTTGTTGGTGATAGGGGAAGGAATCTAAGAAGGTTTTGTGGTGTTTCAACCCGGTTCTTGGTTGGTTTCACCTTTTTGTTGAGGTAGGTGGCTTCACTCTCGACTCCTCTTGTTATAATTGGTTGTCTTAGTTTCAAATTGGTTTTTTTTTTGAATGAAATTGATTGTACAAAGCATGGAATAAATCTTCTTTAGTGATGATTTATAGTTTTGATAAAATTGTGAAATCTTGGTAAATTTTTGTGCAAAGTGATTTGGTTTTTTGAATTTAAAGTGTTGATTTTAAATTATGGATTTTCTAGAATGGTAAATGGTTTGATGAAAGATAGTTTTTCAATAAAAATGGTTATTTTATTGTAATGGTTTGGTATTGAAATGGCTTGATTAAATTGGTTCATTCTTTGGTTTTCATTAAAAGTATGGTTTTATTGAAATGGTTTGAATTGGTTGACCACACTTGGTTTTGATGAAAATCGTTTTCAATAAAAGGTGTTTTATTGAAAGGATGGTTTTGGAATGATTTTTTTGAATGTGTGGTGTCTGTTCATGTTGCATATATGAGGCTTGGTTGAAATATGACCTTGTTCTCGGTGCCAAAGGTGTATTGGCACATGGTAACTACTTTTACAAGGCTTGGTTGAAATATGACCTTGTGCTTGGTGCCAAAGGTGTAATGGCACATGGGAAACAATTACCTTGTGATGAATTGGTAGATCGATGAGAAACCGCTCATGAGTATGGAATTTTCATAACGAAGCATGCATGGTTGGTTTCACGGGTTGTAAAATGGTTAGGTATGCCAAAAAGGGATTTTTTGAATTGGTACTAAAGCTGGATTGGTTATTTTTATATAAAAATGACTTGTTGGAAAACTGGTTTCAATTGCTTTTGGTTATGAATGGTTTTGGAAACTTTTTTATATTTAGTTATAAACTACTTTTGATAAAATGTTTTATATAAACTGTTTTTATATAATTGTTGCTAACTCTTCTATCCTAGTGGCGTGAGTGGGGATGTCATTGGGGAAAACCTACTGAGATTTATACTCACCCCTACTTTGGCACTTTGGTGCTTTTGCAGATGTTGTATTCCAAGACACAGGTAAAGGTAAGGAATCTCATTACTAGTGGTTCATGGTGATGCTTGGGAGATGTGGTGGTGCTTGGAGCATGCATATCATGGTGTGAAGCATGGAGCTCGATATTTGGTGTATTTTGAAAATGGGTTTATTTTCAAAAGGCATGAGAAATGTTTTAAAAAATGTTTGAATATGGGAAAAAGGTTGTTTTGAAAACAATGTTGTGATAGATGTTGTGATAGAATTTGAAATGCTAATCCATCAGTTGCTAGAGAATAAGATTGACAGAGTTTGTTATTGGATTAGGAAATGGCACCCAGTAGGCGTCATAGAAACCAGTCGAAAGAGGCCAATGATAATGTGGTTGCACCTGAACCACAGGTGAACCAACAGTTGGTCCAAAGAATCGCTCAAGCTTTTAAAACTGTTGAGTTGGGACTGCAACTGGATACCTTGTTTATGATATCTATCAATTCTGAAAATTAAAGTGGAGGAAGTACGGTTATCTTCACTAGAGGAGCTGAGAACTCTAACACTAAGAACAAGAGGGAATCAGACAACTTTTCTCAACGAGGATGAACACATCAGAATCGGACCACATGATTGCTAAAACTTCCTCTGAGACCCAAGAGTAAGCCAGGATGTTTTCAGTGTGGCTCTATGAGCCACATCAAGTGGGATTGTAAGGCACAACCTCAAGAATGTAATAATTGTAACAAGATGGGACACCTTCAGTGCTATTGCCGTAATTCTATGAGGTTGGGTGTTCGTGACACTCTTCAGAAAGGGAAGTGTCAGCAAGAAAAAAAAGAGCAGAGCATGGAAAGCACGCATCTTCTTGGAACTGAGCAAGTTGTAGTGGATGATCATTCAGGACCCTCTAAAGTGCGAGGTATGGTTCTTTTAATTTCCATGTTGATGCAAGATTTGTTTGATACGGGTTCTCCCCATTTTTTTCTTGATTCTCGTATCATTGATCTGTTGGATTTACAAGTAGAAATGATGTATTCTCTTTTGAACCTACTAACTCCTCTGGGTCAAAGAGAATGTCCAGCCTTCCTATATCAAGCATGTTGTTTATTTGTGGATGAAATTTAATTGATGTGGGATTTCTTAGTTCTTGATATGGATGATTATGAAATAATCCTGGGGATGGATTGGTTGGAGAGGTTAAGGCCCACATCGATTGCTATGTGCGAATGGTGAGATTTGTGAGGAAGGAGGGCGTTAGACATTTCTTTAAAGAATATAAGAGTGAAAATCTGGTGCAACAAATTGGTTGGAACCAACTATTGGAATGATCTTGTATCAGTTATAGGTTTTTGGAATCAATGGAAGAGATTGAGGAAAATAGTTTTCTAGTCATTGAGGATCAATTTCTAGATGTCATTCCCAATAACTTCTCAGGGTTACCACCTGTAAGAGAAGTTGAGTTTACGATTGATCTCATTCTGAGGACCAGTCCTATATCACTTCCATATTATAGGATGGCACCAACAGAGTTAAATGAATTGAAAGTGGAGTTGGAAGAACTCAAAAACAAATGTTTTATTCAGCCAAGCGTGTCTCTGTGGGCAGCACCAGTTTTGTTTGTAAAGAAAGCAGATGGAACATTAAGGTTATGTGTGGATTATCATAAACTTAAACAAGTTACGGTAAAGAATATATATCCACTTCCACGCATTGATGACCTATTTGATCAATTTAGGGGAGATCAGTGGTTCTCTAAGATTGACTTGCGGTCAGGATATCACCAGTTGGGAGTTCGGAAGGAGGATATTCTGAAGACATCTTTCAGAAGAAGATATGGCCACTATGAATATGTAGTCATGTCGTTTGGTCTTATGAATGCACCAGCAGTCTTTATGGAATTGATGAATCAGATATTTCAGTGATATCGGGATTCTTTTGTTGTGGTATTTTTGGACGACATATTGGTGTATTCAATAATAAGGGTTGAGCATGACAAACACTTGGCGATAGTGTTGCAAATATTGAAAGACCATCACTTGTATTCCAAATTATCAAAGTGCGATTTTTGGATACAAGAGGTACGCTTTCTGGTCCATGTTGTTTCTAAGAAAGTTGTTTCAGTGGATCCAGAAAAGATAGAAGTTGTTCTTTCTTGGAAACCACTGAAGAATGTCTTTGAAATATGAAGTTTTCTAGGTCTATATGGTTATTACCGATGCTTTTTTCATGACTTATCATGACTATCTTCGCCTATGACAGCATTGACAAAGAAAAATAGTGTATTTCAATGAACTGAGGAATGTCAGAGATCTTTTCAAGAGTTGAAAGTTATCCTTACATCAGCACCCATCTTGATTTTTCCAGAATCTGGACAGAGGTACGTGGTGTATTGTGATGCTTTAGGATCTGGTTTGGGATTTATTCTCATGCAAGGAGACCATTTTGTTGCTTATGGATCAATACAGTTGAGAGTTCATGAAAAGAACTACCCAGCACATGATTTGGAGTTAGTTGTAGTTGTCCATGCCTTGAAGACTTGGCGTCATTATCTCTTTGGGGAGAAATTCACTATGTTTATGGATCATAAGAGTTTGAACCACATTTTCTCACAGTGAGATTTGAATCTTAGGTAGAGGAGATGGATGGAGTATCTTCAAATGTTCGACTTTGAGTTGATGTATACACCGGGTAAGGTCAATTCGTTGGCCGATGCATTAAGAAGAAATTTGTATGCTCAGTTGGCGCAAGAATATTCAGATGAGTGGTAGTTGATGTCGGTCCTAGCCGATATACGTATGGAATGTGAAGACCGAGCTGAGGTTGCGGTTTTCTTTCCAGTTGTGCATGTTCCTGATTTGGTGGAGATAGTAAAGGAGGCACAGGCATCCGATGTAGACTGTATTGTAATGAGTTCAAAACTCAATGGTGGGGAGACCATTGAGGGATGGAAGCTAGATGGGAGTTCTGTTTTGCGGTTTTGAGATCAGATGGTTGTACCTTTAACTACTTAGGAACAACTCTTTTGTGCTTACCACAATTCAAAATGGGTTGTACACCCAGGAACACATAATATGTATAAGGCGTTGAAGGCGTAGTTTTGGTGGAGAGGCATGAAAAAGAAAGTGGCCGAGTTCGTCTCACGGTGCTAAACTTGTCACCAAGTTAAAGCGAAACATCAGTGGCCAGCGGGTATGTTGCGGTCTTTACCTATCCCAGTGTGGAAATGGGATCAAATAGCAATGGATTCTGTTACAGGTCTTCCAAGAATGGTCCAGAAACATGATGTCATTTGGGTGATAGTGGATCATCTAACCAAGTCGGCCCATTTCATCCCTATTTGTGAAAATCATACGGTGGAAGATCTTTCAAAAATCTATGTCTGATAAGTGGTAAAGATACATGGCACACTAGTTTCAATCATGTCAGACATAGATCCGAGGTTCACATCTCATTTCTGGCGATCCTTATAGAAATCCCTGGGAACTCAGTTGAATATGAGTACGGCGTATCATCCTCAGACGGATGGATAATCTGAAAAAACGATACAGACGTTGGAAGACATGTTGTGGGCTTGTGTAATGGATTTTGGGGGCTCATGGGAGGAGCATATACCCTTAGTGTAGTTCTCATACAATAACAGTTATTAGGCTTCAATACACATGGCTCCATTTGGAGCATTGTATGGGCGTCCTTGTCGTTCTCCACTTTGTTGGGTGGAAACAAGTTTGACTTCATTAGTTGGACCGAGCCTTGTCCAAGAAACAACGAAGAAGACTCAGTTGATAAAAAAGAGGATGGAGACGGCACAAAGTCATCAAAAATATTATGTAGATCGTCACCGAAGACCATTGTCGTTTGCAGTGAGTGATCATGTATTTTTTAGAATCTCTCCAAGGCTTGGACATCGTCGTTTTGGAAATCAGGGAAAATTATCTCCTCGATATATAGGCCCTTTTGAGATACTGGAACGGGTGGGTGAGGTGGCATATCAGTTGGCATTACCACCATGGTTCAGTGTAGTGCATAATGTGTTCCATGTATCTCAGTTGAAAAAGTATCAGCCTGATCCTGAACATGTGATTAGATGGGATCACGTTGACCTAGAGTCGGATGCTTCGTTGGTACATATTCTAGTGCGGATTGTGGATAGGAAAAATAAAGCCTTGTGTGGAAAAATCATCGGTCTAGTGTGGGTTTTATGGCAGCATGGTCAGATTCAAAAAGAGACTTAGGAACATGAGTAAGAAATGAAAGAGCAGTGGCCAGAACTCTTTCAGGAAAGCGATGATTTTCTACTTTCCGGGGACGGAAAGGCCAATGGTGGGGAGAATGTAGTACCCCTATTTTCTGTTAATTAGCCCTTATTTTATGCTTTTTAAGTACATGAAGCATATGATAAATGTTTGGGGAGAGTTTTTATACTTTTAAGGTGTTAAAGGGAAAAAGGTGTTGACGTACGGGCTTCGCACGGTTTGCCCAAACCGTGTAGAAGCCGTACAACTGGTGGTCACCTGGACAGAGGAGCCCTCACAGTATGCACACGGTTTGGGAAAACCGTGCGAGGATTCCTTGCGGAGCACCCCTTCCAAGTAGGGGCTACCGCACGGTTATTGCACAGTTTGACTAACCATGCGGGCTAACCGTGTGCAAAGTCAACTTAGATCCTATTTTTAAGGATCTAATATGTCACGAACCAGTCCGGGTTGCCATCCGACCCGGCACCCGACCCGGTCCGTGGCAAGACCCGAAGGGCGTTCCCGATCCCCACAGGATGGCACAAGTGCTCGGGTATCAAAAATAAACTTGGGAACGATTTACCCGGATGAGTAAATATAAGACAGACAACAAGCTGATTAAATTTAAACTAAAAACTGACAATCAAACAGACCCTTATACCAAGTTCAGATTTAAAGTTTACAACTTGAACCAAAAACCCAAAAGAGACTACATCAAAGGAAACCAAAACTCCAACACAAACCTCTGTGCGACATGAGAAGTCACATCCCCAAGACACCATCATCAAACCAACACGATGATGCCACTGACAACCCGAACCACCAATGCTAAGCCAGATGCCTCAACCTGGAAAGAAAAAAAAATAGAATCTACATACACCCAAAGGTGTATGTAGGGTGTGAGCTAAAAGCCCATTAAGATGCCACCGAGAAAAGGTTCCACGCACAATTATTAAATGAAAAATTCATTTGCAACTTTAATTAAAGAAAAGTACTAAAATCTTGAAAAACTTTAGAGAAAATAGGTTTAGAGAAAACAGTTTTAAAAAGGAACAACTTAAATTAAAAAACACACACACTTACTTTTAAAATAACTTAAGTGTCACACCGATGAGCGTAAAGTAACCAATGAGCACTAATATGGGAGAGTCTGCATGGGTGTTAGCTAGCTTGGGTCCCTAGATCTTCGTGTCTTGGTGAAACGTGGCTTAGAAGGCCACGACCCTCAAAAAACGTGTCTTAGATGGCCACGACCCTCATAAAACGTGGTTTAGAAGACCATGACCCTCATAATAGCACATGTTTAGTTAGTGTTGCAATCGTCAGTCCTGCTAGTGAAACCGGGTCGAGTCACCTCCAGAACACTATCCCACTAGTCTAGTCTACCCTTCTAGCTACCCGGGCTTCCCAGTTTGTGCTCAAACCAATTTCTAGTTCATGTCACATGTTATAACAATATAGTCAAACCATACAAAGTCCTACACACACCAAAACCACCATTTGCACACCCAAAATTCATTGAAATAAGCACACTAAAAATATCTCAAAGATAAATCTGCAGTAGCTACACAACTAATTAAAACAACTGCACAATCAAAGAGATCACTTTCATTATCATACACGCCACTAACAGAATTTATTAAACAAATTCCACACACGTCGCATGACTTTAAGCACCAAAAATATTCACACGGTTTATCCAAAACAATTTTCACCCTTAATAATTATTTAATAAAACAATTCAAATTTTCATAAATAAATTTTTAAGAGAAAAACACCGCTTTAAACGCTAGACCGACCCAAACCCCCCCCCCCCCCCCAACATAACCAAACACACACAACGCCAACTCAGGAACTAAATTTGCATCATGCACGCGATTAAAGAGACCACCCGCATAGTTAAAAGGCCATTTCTATAATTAAACAAATTTCCAGAAACATTTTCCAAACAATTTCAAGATATACCGCATGACATTAAACACCAAAAACTATTTCAAATGTCATTTCCAACTAAACGCAAATAGACGCAATATTGAAACAACAACCACACCCTCTGCACGCCCTAACAAATTAACTACACAATTTTCTTAAAAAAACTAATAATCAGTTCGACATTGATTTCACAAAAACATACTCATATCATGAAACACACTACTAGACACGTCAAAACACACTAAACCTTAGGTAAAATAAAATTCTCACCATACTAACTAATTAATAAACATGCTAAGTTAATTAAATAAGCAAATGAATTTATCAAGTAATACTCAAGCGTGGAACCACCTACCTCGGTGTGGTAGACTTCACAAATATGGTGCACAAGGATCATCGCACACCAACCGCAACTCAAACAAACCAAAATTGACACTAAAACATTAATTCAAACCCAAAATAAATCAATTTCAAACCTAAAAACACCAAAATATCTGCTGTAAAATCCTAGCAGAGAGTAGATAATCACCTTGAGGAAAGCCATCGAAGCTTCACCGGAAGGAAGGAAGAGATTTCGGCAACAAGGGGAGGGGCCTCGGCTGAGATGCGGCCCGAGGCGCTATTCGAGGTGGGGAGGATAGCGGATGGTGGACACCGGACATGGGAGCTAGAGGGAAGCAGGGCAATGGCATCGGGGGGGGTTCGTAAAAGGTACAAGCCGTCCTAGTAGGGGGGCTCGGGAGTAAAACCGATTGATGCTGAGGGTTCCAAGGGAGGATTGATGTCGCGGCATGAAGGGAGGAGGGCAGAGAGGCAGTGGCGCGGCATCAAGAGAGGGGGAGCAACTGGGTGGCCTATCAACACTTAGAGGAGGAGGAGGGGGGTGGACCTACGACACGACTGGGAGAGGGGAAAACATGGGAGGAGGCGCGAGCAAGGTGCATCACGCAGGGGGGGTGCGCCGTGATTTTCCATCCGGAATCCAGGGAGATGAGGAAGGCCAACAGCCATGGGAGAGGGGTCCAGGGTGCGAACCAGACAGAAGGAAGATCGACCGGGGGGTGGGGCTGCATGGTGCGACGGTGGCCCAAAAATGGTGCGCGCGCGAGGAGGCCGGTGCGAGGTGATCTCTAGGCGGGAGGAAGGCGGGGCGAGGTTTCATGGGGGAGGTGCTGAAGTCGGCCAAGTCTTAGGGTTAGGGATGGATAGTGCAGCGCGAGGGGAAGAGATGGGATACAAGGGGAAGCTTCGACGGAGAAGGAGAAAAAAAATGGAGGGGTGCAGCGCAATAGGAAAAGGGGGTGGAAACCCTACCAAAAACAATGAGAGAAAAAAAAAATAATAATAATAAATAAACAAATAAAATAAAAATAAATAAATAAATAAATAAAAATAAAAAAACCAATAATAATAAAGATAGTAGTTATAATAATAATATTAATAATAAGGTAAATAAAAAAACATAATGAATTAAATACTAAACTTTACAATAATAAACTTAATAAAATAAAAATAATAAAAATAACTCTCAATTAAATTATTATCCAAGATAATAACAATAATAATAATTTCATTAATTAAACATCGACAAGGCGTGCAGTGAATTGGGCGGGGTCGGGTGGCGACTTCGGTGAGGCCGCGCAGCTTTGACCGCGCTGCGCCGGATGCAAACAAGACCAAAACGCAAAGAACTCCAAATCTTAAGTTCGGGTTTCGACCCGAACTACCCGATGCAAAGAAAGTTAATAAAATAAATAAATTTTGAAATGGAGGGTGTGAAAATTCTCCCCATCATAAATCTTTCTGTCCCCGGAAATCCACAACTAAGGCTGAGACCTAAAGTAAGAAACAACACCTCCTTAAGGTCCAAAGAGGATCCCTATGAAACAAGAAAAAAGAGGCAACAAATCGTGCTCAGATAAGGTGACTAAAATGACAAACTCAAGAAACTTGTAAAAATACTTTATGATATGTGTCTCCCGCCTCGAAGAGCTAGAACACCTCCAGTTGACTGACCCCGGTATGCAACTCTCGCACTCGCGAAAACCAACTTCTCAAGTCGAAACATACCAAGAACCATTGGTTGAAAACCACGTCATTTGTCTAGAAAGAACAACAAGGTCATAACACGTCCACAGAATACTCTTATCACTTATCACTAAGCCATATATAAAAACATGAGCAAAAGTTCAACATGGGGAGGCCCAAGGGGCTCCCCACCATTAGAAACTCACTGGCGCTCGATACGAGACTAGAAAACTGACACGGGGTGGTTCGAGCGGACTCCCCACCATTAAAGAAAAAAATTCAGCACTAATTCATTCTAGAGACATTCGTGCGAGACCCAATGTGGGTCTCCCCACCATTAAGAACCTACCAACTCCCAAGGTGAGACTATAAAACCAACATGGGGAGGTCCGGGTGGACTCCCCACCATTAAGGAAAGGCCAACCCGATTTATTCCAGAGACCTTGGCGCTAGACCCGCCGTGGGTCTCGCCGCCACTATAATGAACAAAGGATACAGGAATTTCAGAAGAAAAAAAAATTCTCGATAGTGACCAAACACCCCACCACAAGGGGTGTGGAGGGAGGGGTCCCGACTACCGGGGCGTCAAAAGCATGACCCAAGACAAACTAGCATTTCCACATTCCTGGATGAGCATTATTCAAGTTTGAGACAAATTTACCCAACAGACTCCCATAAGGACCACTAAAGCGACTGTATCCAGTGGGACGCAGTCCCCAAGACTTTTAAGGCAACGAGACGAACATGCCTCTACATGGTCGCGAGAACCTTATGCAACCAGACTGCTCCTTCGGAGTGGAAGAACCCTGGAAACAATTTAAACTGCCTCTGGTTTTTAACACTGGGGACAGAAATAAAGTTGGGGTCCCATACACTCCTGGGGTTCCTGACCACGCGCCAGATTCACTCCGAGACCTATGGTTGGAGCCTTAATGTTTGAAGCATCTTCTGCCTGGCAGTCAGGCATTGAAGACTCCCAAGTGGAGCTTCTCATTTTGGTGCCACACACAATCATATTGCACCCGAGGCAACACCATAAAACACAACACATTACAGCATCTGACTGATCATACGCGGAACATTCACCAACACAAGATCTAAAATGGTGCATGCACATCACCCTTTGTCTCACTGAATGAGAACACGACTCCAAAAAACATCACCGAGCACGATTATTGTTGTCGAGAGAAACATTACGCTGATAAAGTCTTTAAACTGCGTCTTGAACAACACGTGATTCCTGCAAATGACCGTAGTATCCCCCATGTTACTGGGTCCACCACACTAGTGGCCTAACATACACTCTTTCTTAAATGAAACCACGAAGTACCAAAGGTCATTTCAAATAGTGGCATGCACCGACCACTCTAGGCTGCTTCCACCTTTCCCCACTAGAATCTCCTTCGCCGATTCCAGGGGAACCTTCAAACACAATAGTGTCAAACTTCATACCCGACGAGTCAGACACTCCAAATACCAAAACTCCCTTCAACTCTCATCGCATCTGTCATCCCGTTGTGAGAGAATCTGCTTAGTTGTAAAAAAGGGAGGTGGGTTCAATTCTAGAATTCAAGAAGAGATTCCTTGGATCAACTGTAGGGTCGGCCAAAAGCGAGTTGCATGTGGCCACACTTCAATCACATGTCAACGCTTTATGGGGGGGCATACACTCGTTAAGAAATAAAACCATGGACCCAACCAAACTGGTCCAACGGTCAAGATGTACCACAAGAAAACACCAAACATGCAGGGGAAACCACCGCAAGGGCTCCCCGATGTACTCTTCAAAAGAATTTATTAACCACATTCTTTCATTCCATCTTACAAATAAGAATTCAAACTCAGGACATAATTCATTCAGAAAGGATCCTCAGCTCAAAACGCCTCACAGCCAACATTTCCGAAGCACAAGGACACATCACGCAAACACTGGTTACTTAAAAACACCAAATTTTTCATTTAACAAAACTTTTTGAAAATATGAAAAGTTGGTGGGTTGCACAAACACCAATGGTGTCCCATGGGCCAAACACATGCATGTTCACGTGCTGCACCGGCACCCACCTCATGTCCATCCATGAACCCATCCACTCATGCCATTAACCATTTCTTTTTCCCATATACACTCATGCATGTGGTTACCCACGAGAACACTAAGGGTCAAAACCAAACCTTTCAATTTTTCAAAACCAAAACATCCAACCCACACTTTTCAAACCTCACACACCATTTCATATTTAAAATGCTTCATTTGAAAACATTTTCCAAGACCAAAACATTTTTACTTAAAAACCAAATTTCCACGAACCCAAAACAAAGAGACAAGAAATGACGCAAGAGAAAACTTGTGTCGGCGGGTGACTGGAACATATGGTTGGCGGCCATATTCTAATCACACCACTGCCATGGAGAGTATTCCAGGACAGCGTCCCTAGCTCCTCATTGCTTTCCAGACCCTGTGAGCTCACTTAGGACCACTGACCTAACCCCTTTTTCATTTCCCTTAGACACGATTAACCGCAAGAACCAAAAACTCAGACAAACCTCAACATACCTTGGTAACTTGAGTCCCGCCATGAGGTGTGCTGGTCAGGCACCTTACTTGTAGCCAGGACGTCGAGTCCCGACAACCTTAACTCAAGTATATCGTGACTCTAACCTGAAAGAACACGACCCAAGAGAGAAAACCTGATTTGATACCATTTTGTCACGAACCAGGCCGGGTCTCCATCCGACCCAGCGCCCGACCCGGTCCGCGGCAAGACCCGAAGGGCATTCCTGATCCCCACGGGCAGGAAAAAGTGCCTGGGTATCAAAAATAAACTTGGGAACGATTTACCCGGATGAGTAAATATAAGACAGACAACAAGCTGATTAAATTGAAACTAAAAACTGACAATCAAACAGACCCTTATACCAAGTTCGGATTTAAAGTTTACAACTTGAACCAAAAACCCAAAAGAGACTACATCAAAGGAAACCAAAACTCCAACACAAACCTCTGTGCAACATGAGGAGTCACATCCCCAAGACACCGTCATCAAACCAACATGATGATGCCACTGACAACCCGAACCACCAATGCTAAGCCAGATGCCTCAACCTGGAAAGAAAAAAAACAGAATCTACATACACCCAAAGGTGTATGTAGGGTGTGAGCTAAAAGCCCAGTAAGATGCCACCGAGAAAAGGTTCCACGCACAATTATTAAATCAAAAATACATTTGCAACTTTAATTAAAGAAAAGCACTAAAATCTTGAAAAACTTTAGAGAAAACAGGTTTAGAGAAAACAGTTTTAAAAAGGAACAACTTAAATTAAAACACACACACACACTTACTTTTAAAATAACCTAAGTGTCACACCGATGAGCATAAAGTAACCAATGAGCACTAATATGGGAGAGGCCGTATGGGCGTTAGCTAGCTTGGGTCCCTAGATCTTCATTTCTTGGTGAAACGTAGCTTAGAAGGCCACGACCCTCAGAAAATGTGGCTTAGATGGCCATGACCCTCAGAAAACGTGGTTTAGAAGACCCCGACCCTCAGAATAGCACATGTTTAGTTAATGTTGCAATCGTTAGTCCTTCTAGTGAAACCGGGTCGAGTCACCTCCAGAACACTAGCCCACTAGTCTAGTCTAGCCTCCTAGCTACCTGGGCTTCCTAGTTTGTGCTCAAACCAATTTCAAGTTCATGTCACATGTCATAACAATATACTCAAACCAGACAAAGTCCTACACACACCAAAACCACCATTTTCACACCCAAAATTCATTGAAATAAGCACACTAAAAATATCTCAAAGATAAATCTCTAGCAGTTACACAACTAATTAAAACAACTGCACAATCAAAGAGATCACTTTCATTATCATACACGCCACTAACAGAATTTATTAAATAAATTCCACACACGTCGCATGACTTCAAGCACCAAAAATATTCACACGGTTTATCCAAAACAATTTTCACCCTTAATAATTATTTAATAAAACAATTCAAATTTTCATAAATAAATTTTTAAGAGAAAAACACTGATTTACACGCTAGACCGACCCAAACCCCCCATCACATAACCAAACACACACAACGCCAACTCAGGAACTAAATTTGCATCACGCACGCGATTAAAGAGACCACCCGCATAGTTAAAAGGCCATATCTATAATTAAACAATTTTCCAAAAACATTTTCCAAACAATTTCAAGATATACCACATGACATTAAACACCAAAAACTATTTCAAATGTCATTTCCAACTAAACACAAATAGACGCAATACTGAAACAACAACCGCACCCTCTACACGCCCTAACAAATTAACTACACAATTTTCTTAAAAAAACTAATAATCAGTTCGACATTGATTTCACAAAAACATACTCATATCATGAAACACACTACTAGACACGTCAAAACACACTAAACCTTAGGTAAAATACAATTCTCACCATACTAACTAATTAATAAACATGCTAAGTTAATTAAATAAGAAAATGAATTTATCAAGTAATACTCAAGTGCGGAACCACCTACCTCGGTGTGGTAGACTTAACAAATATGGTGCAAAAGGATCATCGCACACCAACCGTGTAACAGCCCGAGATTTAATAAAAAAATATTCTTTATAATGTCTTGTGTTGTACGCTACACAAAAAAAAGCTTGCACAACACACATCTTTGACTTACCTTGCATTACACGCAATCGCAACCTTCCTCGATAGCGTGTGTAGTACGCAATATTGAGTTTCATGAAACAATGATATGCTATTAAAATATTATTAAAACTAGCCGTTATGAATAGTAATAACCACTTTTTAAATTTTAGAAATTTTAGCTCTCAAAATGGACTTCATTTTTGGATTCGGAGTATCGAATTTAGCCTAAGGTTAAATTTTGGTACTTTTCGGATAACTTTCATATTCTGATGAATAGTGAAAATTACTAAATTATAATTAAAAACAACTTTTTTAATCGAAATAATTAATAGTGATAAATTATTAATATTAGTGGTTTTAAAGTATATTTAGAATATATTTTTACAATTTAATACAATGTTGTTCATTGAATGTAATTTCACATTTAAACCAGACATAATCAAGTGTCAATCTTTTGACAGATATTGTTTCTTAAAAACACGCTATTTGTTTTAACAGCGGGATTTAATTATAAAATTAATTAATTCAACTTCTATGTTATGAATTTGGTAAAATAGACTTCATTTTTGAATTCGGAATATGAAATATAGCTTAGGATGAAATTTTGGCATTGTTCTGAAAAACATCAATTTTTGATGAATAGTGAAACTACTAAGTGGTAGTTAAAAAAACTGAATTTTTCATAAAACTTAATTTTACCGCATCTGTGAATGGAATTTCAAAAATCCGAGAGACACGGTTGATTTCAGTAAGTAAAATGTGGTTCAATGAGATGAAAATAATTTTTGGTGAATAGTAACTTTTTACTTTTATTTACCACGGTTAAAAGTAAATAGGATAATTAAGGGTAAGAATGATATTAATATTATCCTAACACATGTCCTAATTCTATTGGACAAGTGTATCTCGACCAAAAACAACCTTAAGTGTAAAATATTATCATTTAGGCCCACTTAAATTAGATTAGGACATTTATTATTATTTAATTCAAAGAAGAGTTAAAAGAGTTAAAATCAAAGTATATTTACTAAAACATTTTTAATATAGGGTTTTACATAAGATAAATTCGATTGTAAATATTAATTAGAAAGATAAAAAGATTTCCTACATGATGGTATTTTATTTGTAATTTTTAGACATCAAATAATTTAATTTATTTATGACACAAAGATGATGCAGTAATTATCTTATTAATGAAATATTGACATAATTGATATTATAAATACCAAAATAAATGTAATTTAAGACTTTTTATGAATTACACTAATTTTCTAGGTTACTATGATATATTAGTGTTGATTTAATCAACTTGTTTCGAACATATAATTCTGTTATGACTTTCACAAAAATCATATATCAAATAGTGTCAAAATTGACACAAAATAGTTTTTAAATCAAATATTATATTATTATTTGTTATTTTATTCCTAAAAATCTAAGGCTCGGACAAATGACTTAGATAACGATATATATATTAATACTAAACAATTTGGGGTTCGTTTGGCATGTTATAGTAAGTGTATTAACCATATAGTGTAAGAAAACAAAAAGACACGGTAAAAGTTAAATTATTTAACTTAGAGTTAAATCTAATTGATAAGGTTAAAATAATACCCTAAACTTGTCTAAATCCTATTGTTTGATAGGATTTCTACCCATCCCCACTTTAGATTCAAAATAAAACCTTTTGGAACCATTATAAACCGATTTTTACTTTAATATAAAATAATATTTTGAGATATTCCTAAGGTGCCCCTCTCCTCCCTTATAAAAGGGCACCTCCTCCCCCTCCTCCTCACACCAATTTGAGCACTCAAGCTCGGACAACCCCTTCCATTTTCTCCTCTACACTTCCCAAGAATAATCCTAGAGGTCCTGGTCTTCTTCAAAGACCAATATTAGTTCCCTAAGTGGAGGATTCAAAGAGGTGTTCCAAAGAAGAGGTAATATCCATTACCGATCTTTTCAATTTCTTTCTTATTCAACTTCTTCTTCTTTAGTTGTTTCATGATAAAGTAATAACATAAGTATTTCTTATATACTGATATGTTATTATAAATATGAAACAACTGTAATTAACCTTCTATCTATCCTACGGAAAAAGGAAATCACCGCGCGTGCGTACGTACGGAATACCCTCTCCACGCCGTGGTGAAATCTATTTTCCGCCACCACCTTAATTGGATGAGTATAATGGTGTAATGAGTAACTATATATGATTATTATAAAGTGATATTGATACTGAAATAGTATACATACACTTCAACACAATTCCACGACCATGGGAACGATATCATCGCTCGTGCGTACGTACAGACTACCGTCTCCACGACGCGATGAGATTCATTCTCCATGTTAACCATTTAAGAATGATTAAAAAGTATATATAAGAAATAATAATTAAATATATGAAATTATAAAGCTACTGGATTTATTTATATATGTATATGTATGTCATCTACTTACTTCCATTCAAGACAATAAGGAAAGGAAAACAGCGTTCATGCGTACGTACGGACTACCGTCTCCATGAACGGTGTTTTTCATTGAATTTATCTATCTATTATATATATATATATACTGAATATATATGATATATAAATCATATTTTATATTCTGTAAGTAAGTAAATCATGATATAAGTAATAATTATGTCAAGAACAACAAGTCAAAACACCTACGATAAATGAAACGATTTTACCCAAAACGCTTCTTTAACATGGAATTTACAAAAGAACGGGTAATATAAAGTCATAAGTGAACCATATATGATATCATAACAATGAATATGATTATGTAATAAGTCAATTACATTATTTAAATCATTATACAGGAGGTTCGGACACATACGAAGCAAATCGGACCTAAGGTAAGGGAAATATCACAATCTCATTTTTATCCGAGATTGTTTATTCGTAAGTATTTACTGGGGTGTATTTTATCATCCACATCCATGTTTCATAAATATGTAATATTATTTCCATACACCTACAATTGTTTAAATCCATTTTTACCCTTCGGTGAGTTTTTAGTAATATGTATGAAAGGAATCTTTTGTCGTTTTTCGTACGAGGTACTTTTTTGAATTTTCCGACAAAAGTACGAAGAATTTTTTTTTTAACTTATACGGCATGAATGGATTTTTAAAACATTATTTCCAAGAAGCTTCCTTTACAAGTTTTCAAGTTTATTTTTAATCAACTTCTTTTATTTTAAAGTAGTATGACATGTTATGAAAGGAAAAATGTTTTTGAAGTAGAAAGGATATTTTCCTCAAGAATGGAGTTCAAGTATTTTATCAAAATTATTTTCCATCTAAGATAATAAAAGGGTTCTGTTTTTATCCCTATTATTACATGGATTTGATTATGTTGTGATGGAAACATTTTTATGAATTCCTTTATCTTATATGAATTGTTTTATGATGTCATGTTGTTTATGAATCCCATTTTTATTACATGGGTTACGCTATGATGTATGGTTTATGATTATGTGGCACACATAAGAAAGGATTCATTATAAGATGGGTGGGACCTATATCTCCCTCCAATGCATTGGGTAAAGATTTTATATCTCATGAGATAGATATGGCTGGAATGGTAGGTTATACCGGTTCAGTGAAACAGGACTGAAACGAGGGTTACTCGATTCAGAAAGGGACTTTTTCCACTAAGATAGTCTTGGAAATGAGTCTTGACTAACAAGAAATGATTCTCTATGATTATGTGTGTATGCCACAAAGTTTCATGTTTTAAGTTATGATTATTGTGATTACATTTCACTGCCATGATTTATTCCATGTTATGAAATTTTCTCTCTTTTGCAGGTTATGATTTACAAAATGTTATGTTCTTATGAATATGATGTGATTGATATTTCTTTTGTTTACCCTTACTGAGCATTTGAGATCACCCTTTTATGTTTTCTTTTCCCCAGGATATAAAGAAAGGTTTTAGGTAAAAAAAAGGAAGATCTTTATGGGATATGTTGAAGATCTTTCACCATGATTACGAGATTACGTTCCGAGTTTCCAAAGACACTAAACTATTACAATCCTTGTGTGTGTGTTTTTGTTATGTACTAAGTATTCCGCAAAAGTAATGTAATGTCCATGTACGTCAGGCTTCGGGTCTCTACAGTTGGTATCAGAGGAAAGGTTTAGTCAACCTTTGGGAACTAGGATGCAAGAACTTTAGTGAGATCCCTAGAGATATTTCTAAGGTATGTCTAGGGATGTCCCTAAGGTTAAGTATACGTATAGGTTATAGTACTAGAATTACGCTAACGATCATATAATTAAACCTAAGATGTTAGATATTGAAGGTAATCCCCCTTTATTATGTTGTTTTCCCTAGCATGATTTTTGCCTCTCACGCTATTATTTTTGGGTTTTAGACGATGGCTGGAACCCGAAGGAACCGTGTTGATCAATGCAATGGACAATGAAATGATTGCCCTCCTGAACAAACAAATGTTATGGGAGATGGAGTGAAAAATATTATTGCTATACTTACACAAGATATGAATCATTCTGGACTTCCAAATGAGCAGATAAGGGAACAATATTCTATTGAGTCCTTCATGAGGCAACGTCCACCTTCTTTCAGTGGGTCTTCTGATCCACTTGTTGCTGAACAATGGATCAGTACCACTAAAAAGATATTTTCAGTTCTTCAATGTTCTGAGCATGATAAATTCATCTTAGCAGTATATCGTTTGGAAGGTGAAGCTGATCAATGGTGGAATCTTATCAAGAATACGAGGCAAAGAGATGAAATTACGTCCATGGAATGGGACGAGTTCAAGAACTTTTTTTTCAGTAAGTACTTCTCTCGTATTCTTCGAACAAAGATGGAAAAGGAGTTTCTTGAGATGAAGTAGAAGGATGATGAATCTGTTGGTATATACGAAGCAAATTTTACAAGACTTGCAAGGTATGCATCTGGCATTATCATCCAACCTGAAAGTAAAGTTGATCGATTTTTCAGTGGCTTAAAACCAAGTCTTCGAAGGGAATTAGCTATAAGAGACTTCAGTAGCTATGAAGAAATTGTGCGTTGTGCTATCAAGGTAGAAATGGAAGTTGGTGTTACATATCCATCTCATGGTTTTGACAAGAAACGAAAGATGGAGTTCAAGGAGAAATCTCAAAATAATGGTGAAAAGAAGATGAGTGTTTCCTTATGCACAAAGTGTGGAAAGAAGCATGGTGGAGATTGTCTTAAAGGGACTAGAAAATGTTTTAAGTGTGTAAAAGAAGGTCATCGAGCAGCTGAGTGTCGAAGTAATGGAAAAAGGGTTTCTAATGATGTGAACAAAGCAAACACTGCAGAGAAAGCACCACCAACACTTCAATGCTTCAAGTGCAAGGAAATGGGGCATTATGCTAATAAATGCCCTAATCCAAGGGTTAGTGATGATCGACATGAGCAACCGCTTAAGGCAAAGGACAAAGGGAAGTCACATGCGATCACTATTGGCGATGTTGAATATGACAACGATGTGGTGGAATGATTAAGTGTTTATGTAATGGGATTCCAAAATAATGTTGTATCATAAAGTATTGGAATATTTATGTATTGGTCTAATGTGGTATTCAAAGTGATTGAGATATTTTTGGAAATAAGTTGATATGCGCATAATGAAGGGAAAATGAGAAAACGAAATGTTTAATAGTATTCATGAGCTCATGATTGATATAAGGACTAAGTGATATCATGGTTTGAGTATATAGAATTTTGAGGATTTTGGTATGTGGAAAGTGTTAAATTTTAACTGCATTCATGTTTTCACTAAGGTATTCAAGAGAATACATGATTAAGGACTTTGAATGTTTGTAATGTGACCAACAAAACATATCTTATGATATATGGGGATCAACGATGGTATTAAATCTCTGGTAATCGTTTTCACTATGTTATGAGAGTGGACTGCAGTATTATGGATAAGCCTAAAGATTGGAATGGATTATGTTGGACATAAGTTAGTATTGTTTAAGAATTTTTTTCGATATTATTGATGGGATGTTATAGTAATATAGTTTTAGAAAAAGGACAACCTGCAGGACGGGCGACAGCCCATCGCGTCGGACAAGGATGTGGGAATCGAACCCACAACCGAAGTGCGACTGGCCTTTATCGCCTACCACTGGCCTACAGGAAGTCCCTGTTTAGTAGAAACTAGTTTTATTATATTAAGCAGTATGATATATGAAGTATAAGTCCATTTTAGGAACCATATATGATTAATCTCACTATAGAATGACTTATGTATATTTAATAACTTTTGCTAACCTTTTGTTTGAGACAGATGGAATGACCCGTCATTCTATCACATGATCTGCTAACACTTCACGAATAACAAATTCAACTTCATTTATTTAAGAGATGAAGTAGAAATTGTTCAAGGCACGAACAACAGTGAGATTGTACCAAAATAAAGTAAGTATTTATTCTAATTCAAACTCTTCAACTTTAGGGAAATGATCTTGAAAACCAAAAATGTTGTCCTAGTGCTCTTATATCTGATGAATCAGATGGTACCTTAGATCGTCACAAATTTATGGCTTTGTGATTGTTGGCTTTTCCATAGCCATGTTCTCTACCACTCTCCATCAGAACATGATGGTTAGATTTCTCTTCCATATCCATATTTTCACCTATGTGGAAACCCAGTGATTAGTTTATTTGGGTAACTGTTACGTTTCATACTTTTGTTTTTAAAGATTGGTTTTGATATTCCTTTTTACGATGTGGGTTTCTATTAAAGAAACTTTTGATTAGTAAACCATTTATAACCCCGACGAATTTCGAGGGTGAAATTCATTTTAAGGGGGGTAGAATGTAACAGCCTGAGATTTAATAAAAAATATTCTTTATAATGTCTTGTGTTGTACGATACACAAAAAGGAGCTTTCACAACACACATCTTTGACTTACCTTGCATTACACACAATCACAACCTTCCTCGATAGCGTGTGTAGTACGCAATATTGAGTTTCACGAAACAATGATATGCTATTAAAATATTATTAAAACTAGCCGTTATGAATAGTAATAACCACTTTTTAAATTTTAGAAATTTTAGCTCTCAAAATGGACTTAATTTTTGGATTCGGAGTATCGAATTTAGCCTAAGGTGAAATTTTGGTACTTTTCGGATAACTTTCATATTCTGATGAATAGTGAAAATTACTAAATTATAATTAAAAAAAAATTTAATCGAAATAATTAATAGTGATAAATTATTAATTTGAGTGGTTTTAAAGTATATTTAGAATATATTTTTACAATTTAATACAATGTTGGTCATTGAATGTAATTTCACATTTAAACCAGACATAATCAAGTGTCAATCTTTTGACAGATATTGTTTCTTAAAAACACGCTATTTGTTTTAACAGCGGGATTTAATTATAAAATTAATTAATTCAACTTCTATGTTATGAATATGGTAAAATAGACTTCATTTTTGAATTCGGAATATGAAATATATCTTAGGATGAAATTTTGGCATTGTTCTGAAAAACATCAATTTTTGATGAATAGTGAAACTACTAAGTGGTAGTTAAAAAACTGAATTTTTCATAAAACATAATTTTACCGCTTCTGTGAATGGAATTTCAAAAATCCGAGAGACACGGTTGATGTCAGTAAGTAAAATGTGGTTCAATGAGATGAAAATAATTTTTGGTGAATAGTAACTTTTTACTTTTATTTACCACGGTTAAAAGTAAATAGGGTAATTAAGGGTAAGAATGATATTAATATTATCCTAACACATGTCCTAATTCTATTGGACAAGTGTATCTCGACCAAAAACAACCTTAAGTGTAAAATATTATCATTTAGGCCCACTTGAATTAGATTAGGACATTTATTATTATTTAATTCAAAGAAGAGTTAAAAGAGTTAAAATCAAAGTATATTTACTAAAACATTTTTAATATAGGGTTTTACATAAGATAAATTCGATTGTAAATATTAATTATAAATCTAAAAAGATTTCCTACATTATGGTATTTTATTTGTAATTTTTAGACATCAAATAATTTAATTTATTTATGACACAAAGATGATGCAGTAATTATCTTATTAATGAAATATTGACATAATTGATATTATAAATACCAAAATAAATGTAATTTAAGACTTTTTAGGAATTCCACTAATTTTCTAGGTTACTAAGATATATTAGTGTTGATTTAATCAACTTGGTTCGAACATATAATTCTGTTATGACTTTCACAAAAATCATATATCAAATAGTGTCAAAATTGACACAAAATAGTTTTTAAATCAAATATTATATTATTAATTGTTATTTTATTCCTAAAAATCTAAGGTTCGGCCAAATGACTTAGATAAGGATATATATATTAATAATAAACAATTTGGGGTTCTTTTGGCATGTTATAGTAAGTGTATTAACCATATAGTGTAAGAAAAAAAAAAGACACGGTAAAAGTTAAATTATTTAACTTAGAGTTAAATCTAATTGATAAGGTTAAAATAATACCCTAAACTTGTCTAAATCCTATTGGTTGATAGGAGTTCGACCCATACCCACTTTATCTTCGAAATAAAACCCTTTGGAACCATTATAAACCGATTTTGACTTTAATATAAAATAATATTTTGAGATATTCCTAAGGTGCCCCTCTCCTCCCTTATAAAAGGGCACCTCCTCCCCCTCCTCCTCACACCAATTTGAGCACTCAAGCTCGGCCAACCCATTCCATTTTCTCCTCTCCACTTCCCTAGAATAATCCTAGAGGTCCTGGTCTTCTTCAAAGACCAATCTTAGTTCCCTAAGTGGAGGATTCAAAGAGGCGTTCCAAAGAAGAGGTAATATCCATTACCGATCTTTTCAATTTCTTTCTTATTCAACTTCTTCTTCTTTAGTTGTTTCATGATAAAGTAATAAAATCAGTATTTCTTATATACTTATATGTTATTATAAATATGAAACAACTCTAATTAACCTTCTATCCATCCTATGGAAAAAGGAAATCACCGCGCGTGCGTACGTACGGAATACCGTCTCCACGCCGTGGTGAAATCTATTTTCCACCACCACCTTAATTGGATGGGTATAATGGTTTAATGAGTAACTATATATTATTATTATAAAGTGATATTGATACTGAAATAGTATACATACACTTCAACACAATTCCACGACCATGGGAACGATATCATCGCTCGTGCGTACGTACGGACTACCGTCTCCACGACGTGATGAGATTCATTCTCCATGTTAACCATTTAAGAATGATTAAAAAGTATATATAAGAAATAATAAAGAAATATATGAAATTATAAAGCTACTGGATTTATGTATATATGTATATGTATGTCATCTACTTACTTCCATTCAAGACAATAAGGAAAGGAAAACAGTGTTCATGCGTACGTACGGACTACCGTCTCCATGAACGGTGTTTTTCATTGCATTTATCTATTTATTATATATATATATATATATACTGAATATATATGATATATAAATCATATTTTATATTCTGTAAGTAAGTAAATCATGATATAAGTAATAATAATGTCAAGAACAACAAGTCAAAACACCTACGATAAATGAAACGATTTTACCCAAAACGCTTCTTTAACATGGAATTTACAAAAGAACGGGTAATATAAAATCATAAGTGAACCATATATTATATCATAACAATGAATATGATTCTGTAATAAGTCAATGAAATTATTTAAATCATTATACAGGAGGTTCGGACACATACGAAGCAAATCGGACCTAAGGTAAGGGAAATATCACAATCTCATTTTTATCCGAGATTGTTTATTCGTAAG
This sequence comes from Viscum album, assembly GCA_963277665.1. Taxonomy (NCBI): domain Eukaryota; kingdom Viridiplantae; phylum Streptophyta; class Magnoliopsida; order Santalales; family Viscaceae; genus Viscum; species Viscum album. Next base: position 562,957,728 of record OY728138.1, read on the forward strand.
TATTTACTGGGGTGTATTTTATCATACACATCCATGTTTCATCAATATGTAATATTATTTCCATCCACCTACAATTGTTTAAATCCATTTTTACCCTTCGGTGAGTTTTTAGTAATATGTATGAAAGGAATCTTTTGTCGTTTTTCGTACGAGGTACTTTTTTGACTTTTCCGACAAAAGTACGAAGAATGTTTTTTTTAACTTATACGGCATGAATGGATTTTTAAAACATTATTTCCAAGAAGCTTCCTTTACAAGTTTTCAAGTTTATTTTTAATCAACTTCTTTTATTTTAAAGTCGTATGACATGTTATGAAAGGAAAAATGTTTTTGAAGTAGAAAGGATATTTTCCTCAAGAATGGAGTTCAAGTATTTTATCAAAATTATTTTCCATATAAGATAATAAAAGGGTTATGTTTTTATCCCTATTATTACATGGATTTGATTATGTTGTGATGGAAACATTTTTATGAATTCCTTTATCTTATATGAATTGTTTTATGATGTCATGTTGTTTATGAATCCCATTTTTATTACATGGGTTACGCTATGATGTATGGTTTATGATTATGTGGCACACATAAGAAAGGATTCATTATAATATGGGTGGGACCTATATCTCCCTCCAATTCATTGGGTAAAGATTTTATATCTCATGAGATAGACATGGATGGAATGGTAGGTTATACCGGTTTAGTGAAACAGGACTGAAACGAGGGTTACTCGATTCAGAAAGGGACTTTGTCCACTAAGATAGTCTTGGCAATGAGTCTTGACTAATAAGAAATGATTCTCTATGATTATTTGTGTATGCCACAAAGTTTCATGTTTTAAGTTATGATTATTGTGATTACATTTCACTGCCATGATTTATCCCATGTTATGAAATTTTCTCTCTTTTGCGGGTTATGATTTCCAAAATTTTATGTTCTTATGAATATTATGTGATTGATATTTCTTTTGTTTACCCTTACTGAGCATTTGAGCTCACCCTTTTATGTTTTCTTTTCCCCAGGATATAAAGAAAGGTTTTAGGTAAAAAAAAGGAAGATCTTTATGGGAGATGTTGAAGATCTTTCACCATGATTAGGAGATTATGTTCCGAGTTTCCAAAGACACTAAACTATTACAATCCTTGTGTGTGTGTTTTTGTTATGTACTAAGTATTCCGCAAAAGTAATGTAATGTCCATGTACGTCAGGTTTCGGGTCTCTACAAACCGCAACTCAAACAAACCAAAATTGACACTAAAAAAATAATTCAAACCCAAAATAAGTCTATTTCAAACCCAAAAACACCAAAATATCTGCTGTAAAATCCTAGTAGAGAGGAGATAATCACCTTGAGGGCAGCCATCGAAGCTTCGCCGGAAGGAAGGAAGAGATTTCGGCAACAAGGGGAGGGGCATCGGCTGAGCTGCGGCTCGAGGTTCTTTGCAAGGCGGGGAGGACAGCGGATGGCGGTCACCGGACATGGGAGCTGGAGGGAAGAAGGGCAATGGCATCGGGGGGTTTTTTTCGAAACAGGTGCAAGCCGGCCTGGCAGGGGGGCTCGGGAGTAGAACTGATTGATGCTGAGGGTTCCAAGGGAGGAGTGATGTCGCGGCATGAAGGGAAGAGGTAAGCGAGGTAGTGGCGTGGCATAAAGAGAGGGGGAGAAACTGGGTGGCCTATCCACACTTAGAGGAGGAGGAGGGGGGTAGACCTGCGACACGACTGTGAGAGGGGAAAACACGGGAGGAGGCGCGAGCGAGGTGCATCATGCAGGGGGGTGGGTGTGGCGCGATTTTCCAGCTGGAGTCCAGGGAGATGAGGAAGGCCGACAGCCATGGGAGAGGGGTCTAGGGTGCGAACCAGACAGGTGGAAGATCGACCGGGGGGTGGCGTTGCATGGTGCGATGGTGGCCCAAAAATGGTGCGCGTGCGAAGAGGCCGGTGCGAGGTGGTCTCTGGGAGAGAGGGAGGCGGGGCGAGGTTTCATGGGGGAGGCGCTGAAGTTGGTCGAGTCTTAGGGTTAAGGATGGATAGTGTGGCGCGAGGGGAAGAGATGGGATACAGGGGGAAGCTTCGACGGAGAAGGAGAAAAAAAACGGAGGGGTGCGGAGCAATAGGAAAAGGGGGTGGAAACCCTACCCAAAACAATGAGAGAGAAAAAATAATAATAATAATAATAATAAATAAACAAATAAAATAAAAATAAAAAAATAATTAAAAAAACAACCAATAATAATAAAAATAGTAGTTATAATAATAATATTAATAATAAGGTAAATAAAAAAACATAATGAATTAAATACTAAACTTTACAATAATAAACTTAATAAAATAAAAATAATAAAAATAACTCTCAATTAAATTATTATCCAAGATAATAATAATAATAATAATTTCATTAATTAAACATCGACAAGGCGTGCGGTGAACTGGGCGGGGTCGGGTGGCGACTCTGGAGAGGCCGCGCAGCTTCGACCGCGCTGCACCGGATGCAAACAAGACCAAAACGCAAAGAACTCCAAATATTAAGTTCGGGTTTCGACCCGAACTACCCGACACAAATAAAGTTAATAAAATAAATAAATTTAGAAATGGAGAGTGTGACATAATCTGTTTTATCATTAAACCCACTCGTTTTTGCTCCTAACTGGCCCCAACTCGAGATTTCTCTTTGGTGAATGTGGGATAACAATTACCAGGCGTTTTGGAAGCAATCTGAAGTGTTTCCTTGGCGTTTAGAGGCCGGTTGATCAAGGTAAGTCTTTTTTCTTTTAGTTTTCTTAGATATCCTTCTTCACTCTTGATGGATCCTTAGATCTACGCCCAAGGTGGGTAGATCTAGGGTAGTAGATGACCTTTAAGTTGGGTTTTTGTCTTTTTGGTGATAGGGGTAGGAATCTAAGAAGGTTTCTTGGTGTTTCAACCCAGTTCTTGGTTGGCTTTGCCTTTCTGTTGAGGTAGGTAGCTTCACTCTCGAATCCTCTTGTTATAATTGATTGGCTTAGTTTCAAATTGGTTTGTTTGAATTTTTGGCTAGATAACTGGATTTGAAAGCCCTTGATTTCCTTAATTTCTTCCTCACATCTCCCTATTCATACTAATGAAACCATTAAAGACATCATGAATATGTAATATACTCCCCTTCCTGAAGAGATTAAAACTATTGTCGAGAATTACCCCTTCTCTGTTAATGAGGATTTATTGATCTGGGAACCTTCCCATAATGGGATTCTTGACTCGAATAGCTTTTACAAACATTTATACACCAATGATATGAACAACTTTAGCTAGCTTAACAACTTCAATAAATCATGGATTTAACCTTTAAGATTTACTGTTGTTTGGTGTATTTCTCATAGTAGAATTCCAACTAACTCCTGTTTAAAAAAATTTGGAATCAACCTTTGCTCTAAATGTCCTATGTGTAACCAACATCATGAAGATCTTAACCATCTTTTCCTTTCTTGTGATACGGCTACTGCTCTTTGGCATTATATCTTTGACATCTTTGAATGCAACTGGTTGTTTTTTAGTTCTCTAATATCTCATATTCAAAACTTTCTAGAGAAATCCGACTCTCAACAAATCAAGAACCTCTTTGTGGCCGCAATTGAAGAGCTTATGCATGTGATCTGGTATGTTTGGAATGAATATACCTTTCGCAATAGTTCTTTCAATCTTAATGCAGGAAAAATGAGAATTCTTATTGCTACTTGAGAGGTGGCCTCGATACAGAAAGATTAATGTAACAACTCAGTCATAGATTTGGTAATCCTACGACGTCTTGGGATTGTAGGTAAATATCCTCACCCTAAATTCATGCTTGAAGTTTTTTGGTATCCCCCCCCCCCTCTATAGGTTGGATCAAAATAAACGTAGATGGTGCTTCTAAAGGAAACCCCGGACTAGCGGGTTGTGGAGCCATCTTCAGAAATCATCTGGATCAATTTCTCGGTTGCTTCTATGGATCATGTGGTATGGATACCTCCTTAGAAGCCGAGATTCTCAGTGCCATTCATGCGATCTCGTTTACCAAGCAACACAACTGGAAAAACATATGGATTGAAAGAGACTCCTCTACTACCGTCCAGGAAATCTAAAAGGGTATCATCTACCTGGCTTGGAAACTCACTTCCCACTGGATTTATTGTCTGCACTCTCTCTCTCTTCCCTCAACTTCATTACTACGCATGCCTACTAGGATGAAAACAGAGTAGCTGGTGCCCTTTCTAACATGGGCGTTGATAAGGACACTACCTGGAGAGATGATCTTCCCCCTGATCTTCTTCCTCTTAATTTGCAGTATGTAAACAAAATACCATCTTTTAGACTTTTATAAGCCCCTTTTTTATAATAAATTTTTTGTTTTGGTATTTTACTAGAACACTATTTTGAATAAAAAAATGGCATGATGAAATTGGTTCATTCTTTGGTTTTCATTAAAAGTACGATTTTATTGAAATGGTTTGAATTGGTTGAACACACTTGGTTTTGATGAAATTGATTTTCAATAAAATGTGTTTTATTGAAAGGATGGTTTTGGAATGATTGTTGTGAATGTGTGGTGTGTGTTCATGTTGCATATACGGGGGTTGTTGAAATATGACCTTCTGCTCGGTGCCAAAGTTGTATTGTCACATGGTAACTACTTGTACGAGGCTTGGTTGAAATATGACCTTGTGCTCAGTACCAAAGGTGTAATGGCACATGGGAAACAATTACCTTGTAACAACTTGGTATATCGACGAGAAACCGCTCATGAGTATGGAATTGTCATAACGAAGCATGCATGTTTGGTTTCACAGGTTGTGAAATGGTTGGGTATGCCAAAACGGGATTTTACGAAATGGTTCTAAAGCTAGATTGGTTATTTTTCTAGAAAAATGACTTGTTGGAAAACTGTTTTCAATTTATTTTGGTTACAAATGGTTTTGGAAACTTGTTTATATTTAGTTATAAAATACTTTTGAGAAGAAAAAAAATTATATAAACTATTTTTATATAATTGTTTCTAACTCGTCTATCCTAGTGGAATGAGTGGGGAAGTCATTGGGGAAAACCTACTGAGTTTTATACTCACCCCTTTGGCACTTTGGTGCTTTTGCAGATGTCGTATTCTGAGACACAGGTAAAGGTAAGGCATCTCATTACTAGTGGTTTGTTGTGATGCTTGGTAGATGTGGTGGTGCTTGGATCATGGAGCTTGGTGTGGAACCGTGGAGCGTATCTTGGTCTGTTTTGATCTTTTGTTAGTCTTCTTTTTGGTACTCTGATATTTGTGTTGGTTGTTTTATTAACATGCATCATATAGTGGTTGTTAGTGATGTTTTATTTGGTTTATTTATTAAATGGTAAATTTTCCCCCACTTGCACTTGAAACCCTTCGGCATTTATTTCCAGCCTTTGGCGCCTTGGTGATGTCACTTAATTCCTAGTAATGACTCATTGTACTCTCAAGCCAATGAGAATTGGCAGGTCATTACAGATAATAATTCCAAAAGGAATTGTTGGGTGTTAACCTAACTTATACCTAGTTCGTGATAAATAGACCTTACTTCATACTTGGTTTAACACTCTTAAGGGATATGCTTTTGTAAATTCATAATCTCTTTATGAATAATTATAAAAGACTTGAATGGATTGTTAGGTTAGAAAACCTAATAAGAAAATTATCATAAATACACAAGATTGAAAACTAGAGATTCAAAATTTAGTATATACATTTCATTTATATATTATTACTTCCAATTTCAAAGTCACCCTTGTATATGATTATTATATATAATATCTCATCCCTATTTTTCTCTTATTTTAGTTACTGGTGGGAAATAATTCGAATCATGCCAAAAAACAATGTGATAGGAAATGTAATGATTAATCTAATGAGATTCCTAACCTGATGGATGTGAGATATGAGAAATTCATGGTTTCTCAAGATGAACTAACTCAAGTTATAAATAATAACTTGAATCATGTGGAAGATCCTCCTTCTCATAAAAAAGAGAAAGTTGTGATTGAGTCATTTATGTGTCAAAGTCCTCTTACATTTATGGATCTTATGATCCCCTCATCAGGGAAGAATGGATTAACTCCCTTGATAAGATATTCTATTTCCTCCTATGCTCTAAATAATATAAAGTCATATTTTTTGTCCATTTATTAAAGGTATAAATCTATCAATGGTAGAGACTAATCAGGAACAAAAATCCAAAATAAGAAATTGAATCCATTAAATATGAAGGATTAAAGAAAAAAATTCAACAAATATTTTACCTGCTCTCTCCATGTTTAAATGGATAGGGTGATCCTTGGGCTGAATAAAAAATAAGATGATTCTCTTAGGTATTATGAGAAAAACTTCAAAATTCTTTCATGATATGCCTCCATATTTTTCATTGACACTAAGATTATGGTGGAATTATTATTTAGTGGATTAAAGTCAAGTATATGAAAATATTTGGTTATTAGAGACTTTGAAATATATAGATATGTTTTCCATTATACCAATAAGTTAGAGATGGATATTAGTGATTATCATCAGTCTTGAGAGGATGAAAATAAAAATAAGAAAATAGAGTTTAATTAGGGAGGATCAATAGATAAATTTTATTGGGTAAAGAAATCCCAACTTTCCATGTGTCAAAAGTGTTGAAATAAGAATCCCAAAAACTATCTCAAGGGAACATAGATATGCTTAAAGTGTATAAAATATGGGATTCATGTTAATCAATTACAATGGTAGATGAAGAAGCCCATTAATATGATATAAGAAAATAGTGTTTTGATTATCCCTAAGCCTATAGTCTAGTGTTTCAACTGTAAGGAACACATACATTATACAAGCCAATTACCTAAGCTAAGGAATTTTGGGGATAATCAACGACAACAACCTCCAAGGCTAATAGATAAAGGAATGGATTATACTATCACTACCAATGATGTGTTTCTTGATAATGAATTAGTGATATATATTCTAATTATCCATTCAATAATAGAGAATGTATTATTTGATACTAGTGTTGCACATTATTTCATATCATGTAAGTTTAGTATAACTATTCAAACACCACATCAAAACATAGATGTTAAATTATCTATGATAATGAAAAATGGTGAAATTATTACATCATAAGTATATAAATCCTCCATTTTCAATGTTTGTGGAATAAACCTCACAAAAAATCCTATCATACTTTCTTTAGTGGTATTGGATATTATAATTGGTATAGATTGACTATACTTGTATAAATTCAACATCAAATTTTGGGAGATGAAAAACACCCTCCATTTACCAAGTCATCCTTAGATATTGTAAATGTTGAAGGAATAGGATGGATCTCATTTGGAATATACTTCTAAATAATGGATATTATTTTTATATTAGCATGCATATCTTTCTCGAATTATTGAGATAAAGAAGAGGATCATGGTGGGATATATTCCCATTATGATGGGATATACTGATATATTCCCATAATAGTTTTCTTATCTTCCTATTGAATAAAAGGTTGTGTTCTAAATTGACCTTATACTTGGATATCTATCCATATCCAAGACTCTAGTAGAATTTACACTATTGAATTAAAATAATTGAAGAAGAAGTTACATGAGAGTTTGGAAAAGGGTTTTATATGCCCAAGTTATTCAAAATATGGCACAATGGTCCTCTTGGTCAAGAAAATGGATGGCTCAATATGCCTCTACATTGATTATCATAAACTCAATAAAATCATGATAAAGAAATAGTATCCCCTATCATGAATTTATGACTTTTTTGATTGTATGTGTGTGTCCTAGTAAATATCTAAGGCAAACCTTTATTCAAAATATCACTAATTAAAGGTGAATAAGGAATATATTCCCAATAATACATTACATATAAGTTATGAGATTTTGTGTTCATAGTGATGTAGTTAAAACTCACAAAAAATTTATAAATATTGATGGAACTAAATAATATAGTCTTTAGATATTACCTTGACAAATTTCTCATGGTTTTTATAGATCATATTCTGATATACTCCAAAAATTAAAAAGGCACATGAGAAGCATTTAAATATTTTTCAAAAGATGTTATGTAAGGATAATTTATATGAAAAGTAGAGTAAATGTGTTTTTTGGATGGAGGAAATATCATTTTTGGCTTAAGTTATCATCGTAAAAGGGATATCAGTAGATCATTATAAGACAAATCTAGTTGAGGTGTGGCCAAAGAAACATTTGTAATGGAGATTCATAGTTTACTTGGACTAGTTGAGTACTATAGATGATTTTTGAGAAAATTATTATGATTTCCAAAATCCTTGACCAATATTACTTAGAATAGAATGATTCTTTTCTGAACTAATGAATGCCTAGGGAATTTCAAGAAATTTAAAATTAGGCTTATCACAGCACTAATACTAACACTGCCCTCAAGTGGGGAATTTTCATGGTATATAATTATTATTAAAATAATGAATTAAGATGTGTACTAATAAAAAAATATAAAGTGATAATATATGCCTCAAGGCATTTGAAATTCCATTATCAAAACTATCCAATGAATGATTTAGAGTTTGTTGTAGTAATTTTCACATTGTAGATTTAATGGAATTATCTCTATGGGGAGAAGTGTGAAATTTATAAAATCATAAGAGCCTAAGATATATATTCATAGAGAATGATCTTAATATGAACTAGTGAATATGGTTATATTTGATCAAGGACTATGACTGCTCAATCAATTACCATAATAGGTAATAAAATAAATTGGCAGACACTCTATGTGGAAAGGATCTTACAACCTTATTGATGATGAGAATAACAAAGGATCAAATATTCTTATACTTTAGAAGGAATGACATGGAATTTATAAAGAAAAGAACAATATCCTTCCAATATCAAATGATTTATCAAACATCCATTATATAGAAGAAAAATGATTCTCAATGGGATGATGTGGAAATATAGAAAAAGGTGGAAGCTATAAGAAAAATTAAATCTGCGTAGTCAAAACTGATAAATTTGGATCTATAATATCTTTTCCATGACTATGTGTACATAAAATCCTAAGATAAATAATAATTTATTGAATGATACACATTGATTGAAATTTTCCAAACTGTAAGAACCCAGGTCTTCTTTTTCATGTATGTTTTCTTTTTCTTGTCGTTTTTTAGAGAAAGAGGAATTTCTGGAAATTTCTGAAGTACACGTCGTGTACTTTATGAGTACATGCCATGTACTCAATTACCATGGGTAGCCGTGTGATGGCCGTGTAGCATCCATGCACACATGTATGTGGGGTGACCTAGAGATCGCCTAAAGTGGAGTACAGAAATGGAAAGTACACGCCGTGTACTTTCTTTTTTTTCATTAAACGCACTGGGGTCGTGTCTTAAGGACAGAAAATCCTCCTTCTAGGTTTGGTTCATCTGAGAGCGAGAGAACGGTGCGGATATTTTCCAAGCCCCCGATCGAGCATCAGTTCCCTGAATCGAACTCTGTCGATTACATTGGAATCGCATCGGTAAGCTTTCTCTTTTGCTTGAGATCCATTTCCCAATTTCTCTTCTTTCTTAAGTTATCATATATTGAACCTTTTAGACATTTTTGTATATATTTGACGTTCTAAGGTGATTCAAGCCCTGAGACTCAATTATATTGATATTCCAACACCGAGGTAGGTGCTTTGTGCCTTTCTATTGAGATTCTTTGAGTTATATGTGCAATTTTTCTCAATACCCATGAACGGGGTATTGCGCATTTACCATTTTAGCCCAATTGTTTTCATGTTATGATGTTATGATTGATTATAGGTTAATTTAATGTGAATAGAGTTAATTGTTATGCTTTGGATGTGTTTTCCCATGCATGTTTTTCTTGTTTTGACTGTTGGGTCTTGTCTGCCTGTTAAGTTACTATATACATTCACATACCTAGTTGTAGGATGGTGTGATTGTTTTTCTGACATGCTGATATGATGTAGACTTCTATCCAAGTAGTTCATGAGGTTTTCTTTGGCCGATACATGATGCTATGCTTGCTTGACTTACATAGGGTCATGAGAACCTATTGTAGTATACCCTAGGGAGAATGGATGTTGAGGGATTCTCCAGAGTGTCTATTTTACTTATGATGCAAGACCACAGGGGGAATTGACATTGAGTTCTTTCTCAGAGTGTCTATAGTTCCTCGACATAGGCCATGGAGGGAATGAGACTTAAGTGCTTCCCTAGAGTGTCTTTAGTTACCGATATGATATTATAGGAGTAATTGATGGCGATTTCTTCCTCAGAGAGTCTTTTCTTAAGCTGAACTAGAGGGGTTAGACTAAGTGTACTGCCCAAAGGGTTTCTTGTACTTGTTAAGTAGAACCATAGGGGATAGGCTATGAGTACTTCCCATAGGGTTACCTGTTTTTGTTTAGCTGCTTGCTTGTGTTGTTAGGTAGGACCATAGGGGATAGGATATGGGTACTTCCCATAGGGTTACTTGTTAGTGATTATCTACTTTGATTAGCTATTTCTGGATATTTGAAATTGTGGATTGTTACTGTTGAGTACTTCCTTGTTTATTGCATTTATTTACTTACTGCCTTCCATATATTCACTGACTATTAGGCATAGATCTTGTGGTGGTTGCCTACTGGGATTTAGTATCACATCCTGTTTGGTCCATGCTTTTGGGCTCAAATAGATTATATTGTTTCATGTATAGATAAGGGAAAGTGCCCTTCTACTTCAGGTACTTGATTTGATATGGAGCTGGAGAGCATGGGACCAAGCTATGGCTTGCGATGTTGAGGAGTTGTTTAATTTCTTTCTTTTGTAATTTGGTTTAGTACTGTTGTATTCCAGCATTGTGATTTGTTTGGATACTTTCCTAGACATATGTGTCATGAATCATTCATATATATGTGTGTGTTCTAGTTTATTATTTCCAGTCTTCCACTGTTTACTTTTGTATGGATTATTCCTGCTTCTGCTACTGCTATTTCTTTTACTTCTACTATGTTACTTTTCCAATGAGGGAATAGTTTCCCCACTTTCACACCCAAGGCCCTCACTGCTAGTCGGTAGCCTCTTGCGTTCAGGGAAATACACTTGAGGCCATGTGACCAACTAGGTACGGGGAGCCTCTCGGTGGATTCTGGAACCGGGATGTTACAAAGTGGTATCAGAGGAATTATTTTCTCTCGGCATACTATTTGGAGCCTTTAACCAGATATAGTAAGGAATAGGTACTTGGTAATAAGTTGTGCTTGGGAATAGCTAACCTGTGTACAGGGAAAATCCAATCTACCTCATTTATTGCAATCTTTCTGGTTTTGAAATTTTACAGTTTATTTGATTTTCACTGTTGAGTGACTCACATGTATTGTTCTGTTGTTACTTATATTATTGAGGTTCTATTTCTGTCGCTACCCGATGAGATGAGGGTATGTCATCTCATGCATCATATAGGCACTTTCTAGAAATCACGTGTCCTGCATTCTTACCATGCCATTTAGGGTGCATTAGCAATTGCTTGTTGTTGTGATAGATGTTTTGTATAATATGCATGTTTTTGTGATAGATTCCTTGATATAATACCTACTATTTGATAGGGTATTATTTTTTGTAAGGTTTTTCTTGAATGAATGCTAAACTTTGGTTCTTGAGGTGTTATGGGCCTTCATAGACCGGAAATTGGTGGATCATTGCACTGTTATCCTTGTTTATAACTTATATATGATGCCAAACTTTGATTCGCAGGGAGTATGGGCCCTCACAGATCAGAATTTGGAACTTTAATGTTCATTTCAGTTATTTTCTGGGCTCCAGGGTAGTTTTTCAGGCTTACTGTCCGAAAAAAACCAGAATACATGCCATGTAGTTTTGACTACACACCATGTGTTCTTCTATTCAGGAAGAAATAGCTGTTATTAAGTACACTTTGTGTACCATATGTACATGTTGTGTAGTATCTAACCGTGTCTCAGACTGTGTGGGCAGGGACACGGGGTTTGGAACCTTGGGTGGGACACTTTGTGTACCAGATATACCCACAATTTTGTAGAACCGTGTAACCAAACGTGTCACTAAAAACATGGTCCAGAATAATCTTCTTAGTATATGTCGTGTCTTCCTGGAACACGCCATGTAGTGTGATTCATGTAACCGGTTGTGTATCTAACAACACAGGTCAGTGAGGTTCGTCTAGTACATGTCGTTTTTGGAACTAACATGCCCTGTAGTCTCATTCTAAGGAGAACCATGTGGCTTAGCCGTGTAGAAGGACTCAGTCAGGGGAAGAGGATTCAAGTACATGTCATTTGTTAGGTGAACACACCATGTGTTTGGGGTGTTACATGACCAGTTTTGGCAGGAGTACACACCCATGTGTTTGGATTATGGGAACATGTCGTGTAGGGGACTTACACGTCGTGTAGTCATGTTCTGCAAAATTTGAATATTTTCCCTCTCATGTTCCCTTCTTATAATTTTAGTTCTCATTCTTTGATAATCTTGATCTAAGGTGTGCGTTTCACCTTACGGAGTCATTCCACCAAGACGTCCTCTAGTTTTATGTCCATTGTAGGGTAGTGATCGGACACCAAATATGGCTGATCAGGGACTACCTATATATCCTCCGATTTTTCCAGTCTTGGAACCAGTCGTTATACTAGAAGTAGGTGCTGATTCACAGTTCAAGGAAGCATTTGTGAGGATGATTCAGACCTTTTAGGGAGAACCGCCTCCTGCCCCGTTGATGGAAGATTTGACGCGGGTCTCTCAACAGAAGGATCCTCCCACCTTCACAGGGGAAAGAGGACCTTAGGCTACAGAGTCATGGTTAGAGTTCATGCTTACTATCTTCGAGCATCTAGAGATGCCTCTAGATAGGAGAGTCAAGATTGATACTTACATGCTTCGGGACTCCGCCAAGAGATGGTGGGATGTGATCTCATAGGCTAGATGTCAATAGGTTATTATGTGGGATCATTTTTAGTGTATTTTCTACGACTACTTCTATCCAAAGACCTTGAGGGCCGATCAAGCTCGAGATTTAATGATTTTGAAGTAGGGAATTATTTCTATCATAGATTATTCCTCTCACTTTACCAAGATGCAGTGCTTCACGCCTATTTCAGGGGATGATCAGTTATTCTTGGAAAGGAAGTTTGAGGATGGTTTAAGGAACGACATCCGATCATAGGTGAACATCTTTCGGTTGACTTCTATCACTTATATCATCAACTAGGTGCTGATCACATAGTGCAATATGAGGGATTACGGAGTTGAGAGACAGGGTGGCTCAACATCTAGAGTTAGTATCCCTCCCACTGACAGCAGGAATCGTCGTAAGGAGTCTACATGTGAAGATCATAGTAGAAGAGATACTTATTTTGGTAGCCAGGTGATGTGCTACCAGTATGGAAAGAGTGGGCATACGAGGCCACATTTCCCAAGAGACCCAGTGGAGTGTCGATCTTGTGGCAAGATGGGTCACCTTCAACACTTCTATCATAACTTCTCACCAACAGCTGGTGACATGAGTTCTTCTATGACTCCTCATTCAAGAGAAACAACATCAGTTTCTCACCGGTCTGGGAACTGGAGTTCTTCCAGCCATTTAGGCGGAGGTGGAGGTCGTGGTTGTGGTAGCTAGTCACCCAGTTTTCAGTGACAATAGGGTGGATCGGCTCAGGGTGGTCAGACTTTTGTAGTGGATCATACCCAATAGGAGAAAGATCCTATACCTTTTACAGTTTGAGGTACAATCTTAGTTGCCTCAGTTTTATCTTCTTCTCTTTTCGATACAGGGGATTCCCATAGCTTTATATATGTTGTTGTTGTGGAGAGCCTTGGCCTATAAATCTTTTCTTATACTGATATCATGATGCTAGACACTCCTTTGGGGACTAGAATGTAAAGTGTACATCAATGTAAGGAGTTCCCTCTAGAGTTTGGTGGGTGTCATTTTTTATGGGACCTCTATGTCCTAGAGATGATAGGATATGATGTCATTCTTGGAATAGACTGGTTAGTTCCCTTCTAGGCAGTCGTCGATTTCTATCACTGTAGGGTGAGTTTCACATCACTAGAGGGTGGATCTTTTATTCATAAGGGTGAGTGGGATATACAAGTGAGCAGAGTGGGACCCAAGCATCATGGGTTGGGAAGAGTTACACACCCAGATTGTTAGTCTATATTTGGATGACTAGGGGACTTCACAATTAGACTTTACTCCTATGATGGATCGTTTAAGGTATGTCTTTCCATATGACTTTTCAAGTTTTCCCCCAGAGAAAGAGGTGGAATTTTCTATTGAGTTTGATCCATGATAGGTACAAGTGCCCATTCGTCCTTATAGGATGGCTACACTAGAGTTGCATGAGCTCAAGAAGCAGATGGAGGAGTTGTAGCCAAAGGGTTTCATCTGACTCAGTACTTATTCTTAGGGTTCTCCTGTCCTATTTTTGAAGAAGGTCGATGGTACCCTCAAGCTTTGCATGGATTATCAGAAGTTGAACCAGTTGATGGTCAAGAACCGATATCATTTTCTATGGATTGATGATCTCTTCGATCATCTTCGAGGAACTTGGGTGTTCTCAAAGATTGACTTGAGGTCCGGTTACCATCAGTTGCACCTTAGACCATCTGATATACCTCTTATAACCTTCTGAAGTAGGTATGGTCTATACGAGTATATGGTTATTCTATTCGGTCTCACAAACGTGCCTACATTTTTTATGGTACTGATGAACCAAGTGTTCCATCCATACTTGGATTCCTTCGTGGTGGTTTTCATGGATGATATCTTGGTGTAATCTCACACTCGACACGACCATGCCACAAATCTTGAGATCGTTCTGAGTACACTGAGAGAGCATCAGTTATATACTAAGCTCTCAAAATGACACTTTTTCATGGACCAAATTCACTTCTTGGGTCATGTTATCTCAGAGACAGGAGTATCAGTAAACCCATAGAAAGTGAGAGTAGTAGTTTCCTAGGAGCAGTCGAAGAATGTCTTTGAGGTACAAAGTTTTATAGGGCTGGCCGGATACTACAGACGCTTCATTCAGGACTTCTCATGCTTAGTAGTGCCACTTACAGGCCTGAATAAGAAGGGTTCAAAGTTCATGTGGAAATATTCTTGTGAGTTAGCCTTTCAGGAGATAAAAGGGAGATTGACTTCATCACCGATACTAGTCTTACCAGAGCCATGCAATAGCTATACTATGTAGTGTGATGCATCAGGTATCAAGCTGGGAGCATTGCTTATGCATGGAGAAGGAATCATTATGTTCGGGTCTCAACAGTTGAGGCCACTTGAGAGGAATTACCTGATACAAGATCTTAAGTTGGCTATGTTGTTCATGCCTTACGTTGTTGGATACATTATCTTCTGGGAGAGTATTTTGTAGTTTTCACCAACCACAAAAGTCTCAAGTGCATCTTCACCCAGCATGACCTGAATTTGAGATAGCGTGGGTGGGTCGATTATCTTCAGTCTTATGATTTCAAGCATGCCTATACGCCTGGGAAAGGCAAAACAGTGGTTGATGCGTTGATTAGGAGGACTCAGATACAGGCAGTTCAGAAGGCCAATAGTGAGTGGCCTCTTATGGCTCTGTTCTCTGAGATGCATTTAGAGGTGCAAGACAGATAGGGGTAGACATTTCTTTCTTCTGTAGTTGTTACCTCTACTCTTCTTGATCAAGTTCAAATGAGGCAGCTATCATATTCATAGGGACTAGTCCTACTGGAGAGCGTGTCAAGAGAGGACCCTATTCTGGGATAAAATTTAGGCAAGGATGAGATCTTTCATTTCCAGGGGCACGTATGGGTGCCAGCAGACATACGCGAGGAGCTGATGCGGGACTTTCATTCCTCAGTTTGGGCAGTTCATCCTGGTGTATGAGTGCTATGGCAGCACGGGCGAGTACAAGACGAGACTTGGGAGAGGGAGGAAAATGTACGATCGCAGTGGCCGGAGATTTTTGGGATTTCTTCTTCTATGACACCTTTCTAGGGAAATTCAGGGATGAATTTCTTTAAGGGGGAAGTTTGTAATAACCTAGATCTTCTTTTTCAGGAATGTTTTCCTTTTCTAGTCATTTTTGAGAGAAAGAATAATTTATGGAAATTTCTGAAGTACACACCGTGTACTTTATGAGTACATGTCGTGTACTAGATTACCGCTGGTAGCCGTGTGTTATCCATGTAGCGGCCATGAACATAGCCATGTGGGGGTGACCTGGAGACTGCTTAAAGTGGAGTATAGAAATGGAATTTACACACTATGTAATTCCAAAGTACACACCATGTACTTTATTTTTTTCATTAAATGCATCGGGGTCACATCTGACAGACAAAACAACCTCCTTCTAGGTTTGGTTCATCTAAGAGCGAGAGAATGGTGCGGATCTTCGCTAAGCCCCTGATCGAGCGTCTGTTCTCTGAATTGAACTCTTTTAGTTGCATTGGAATCGCATCGGTAAGCTCTCTCTTCTTCGTAAGCTCCATTTCCCAATTCAACTTCTTTCTTATATTATCCTCTATTGAACGTTTTAGATTTTTTTGTAGATCGTCAGTGTTCTAAGGTGATTCAAGCCCTGAGACTCAAGTATATTGATCTTCCAACACTGAGGTATGTGGTTTGTGCCTTTTCGTTGAGATCCTTTGAGTTATATGTGAAATTTTTCCCAATACCCATGAATGGGGTATTGCTCATTTACCATTTTAGCCCTATTTTTTGCTTTCTATGCTTGTATGCTTGAGTAGAGGTTAATTAAATGTGAATAGGGTTAATTGTTATGCTTTGTATGTGTTTTCCCATGCATGTTTTTCCTATTTTGACTGTTAGGTCTAGTCTTCCTGTTAGGCTACTATTTACTTTCTCATGCCTAGTTGTAGGATGGTGTGATTGTTGTTCTAACATGATGATATGTTGTAGACTACTAGCCAAGTAGTTTATGATTTTTGATTTGGCCGATACGCGCTGTTATGCTTGCTTGAGTTACACAGGGCTGTGATAACCTGGTGTATTAGACCATAGGGAGAATGGACATTGAGGGATTCTCCAGAGTGTCTATTTTACTTATGATGCGAGACCACGGGAGGAATTGACATTGAGTGCTTCTTCAGAGTGTTTACGGTTCTTCAATGCAGTCCATTGATGGAATGAGACGTAAGTGCTTCCTTAGATCACCTTTAGTTATCAATATGATACTATAGGAGGAATTGAGGGTTAGAGCTTCCTCAGAGAGTCTATTCTTATGCTGAACAAGAAGGGTTAGACTGAGTGTACTTCCCAGAGGGTTGCTTGTACTTGTTAGGTAGGACCAGAGGGGATAGGTTGTGAGTACTTCCCAGAGGGTTACCTGTTTGTGTTTAGCTGCTTTCTTGTGTTACTAGGTAGGACCAGAGGGGATAGGTTGTGGGTACATCCTAGAGGGTTACCTATTTGTGATTATCTACTTTGATTAGCTATTGCTGGATATTTGAAACTGTGGATTATTACTACTGAGTACTTTCTTATTTACTGCATTTATTTACTTATTGTCTGCCATATATTCACTGACTATTAAGCACAGATATTTTGGTGGTTGCCTATTGGGATTTAGTCTCACACCCTGTTTGGGCCATGCTTTTGGGCCCAAACAGATTATATTGTTGCAGGTATAGATAAGGGCAAGCGGCCTTCCACTTCAGGTACTTGATTTTTTGTGGAGATGGAGAGCATGGGACCAAGCTATGGCTTGCGATGCTGAGGAGTGTTTTACTTGCTTTCTTTTATACTTTGTTTTAGTACTGTTTTATTCCAGTATTGTGATTTGTTTGGCTGCTTTCCTAAACATATGTGTCATAAATCATTCATATATATATATGTGTGATCCAGTTTATTATTTTCAGTCATCTGCTGTTTACTTTTTTATGGATTATTCCTACTTCCACTACTGCTATTTGTTTTACTTTCGCTGTGTTACTCTTCCGATGAGGGCATAGTTTCCCCACTGTCACACCCAAGGCCCTCGCTATTAGTCGTCAGCCTCTGGTGTTCAGGGAAATACACTTGAGGCTAAGTGACCAACCGGGTACCAAGAGCCTCTGGGTAGATTCTAGAAATGAGACGTTACACATACACCTGGGGAGTATAGAGATGTAACAATATCTCTGAGAGCATTATTTTTGTGAAAATAATAATAATTAGATCATAGAATATACATCAAAGTGTCTGGTATGTCATTAAGTGATGTAATAAAGGAAAAACCCCAAGGGGATGATGCAATAATTACCCATACCTAAATTGAAATGGGAAAACATCACCATGAATATTTTCACAGGTCTACCAAAGATATCTAAAGGAAATAATGCCATATGGGTTGTTGTGGACTAACTTAAAAAGATTGCTCAATTCATTTCCATTCAGGTGGAATTATTTATTGATCCAATTTAAATGATATGAATCAGAAAAATGGTTAGGATACATGAAATAGAACTATAAATTGTATCTTATCATGACCTAAGGTTTACCTCTAGGTTCTATAATAGTCTTCTACATGCTCTAAAAACTGATTTAAACTTTAGTGTGGATTATAACCCCCAAATGGATGTCCAATCTAAGTGGAATATCCAGATACTTGAAGAGATGTTTCAATAATAATTAATAGACTTCAAAGTATGATGGGACTAACATATTACTTTGTTTTAGTTATCATAAAATAATAGATTTCACTCAATCATCCAAATTGATCCATATAAATCCCTATATGGGAAGAGATGTAGGAAACCTATGTGTTGGGATAAGATTAATGAATGAAATTTTTTGGAACCTAAAATGGTTGAATAAATGATATAAAAGGTCAAGACCATTCAGAAACACATCATAAAATCTTGAAGTCAATAAAATAGTTATATTGATAATTTTCAAAAGCGACATATAATTTGAGATTATAGATAAATTTTTCCTCTACATATCTATGGTAATTGAGTCGTGATATTTGGTAAGAAGGGAAATCTATGTCCAAGATACATTATCCTCTTTGATATTATTTATTGAATCAGAGTTTTGGCCTATCAATTATCACTACCACTAACTATGTCTCATGAATATGACATGTTTGAAACATCCCTCTTGATGAAGTACATACCAAATCCCTCACATGTACTGAATTCAAGGGTGTTATAGTTAGAGAATGATCTCTCTTCTGAAGAGAAACTAGTGAAGACCTTATACCATAGAGACAAAGTTATATACAATAAGACTAATCACCTAGTCAAAGTACTATGGAAGAACCATAAGTATGAGAAATCAACATGGTAACTGGAAAAGAAAGAAAATAGAATTACCCTTATCTATTTTCATCTTACTATGTGAAATAAAATTTTGTGGGTGAATTTTCATAAGGTTGGAAGAATGTAATGACCAAGACTTTTATGAATTAAATTTTCCTTCTAAATTTATGTGTTTTTCAAACATAGTAATGCAGTATTATATAAATAACATGCACCACATGATAGAACCAAAAAAATATTATTTTGACTTGGACATTACATTTAGATAATAAATATAGTGATAATAATTGAAAGTGTTATAAAGGGACAAAAAATAAAAAATATGATAATTATAATATGAAAATTTAGACCTTATCAATCCCCCAGAATGATCACAATTGTGAAAAACACTATAGAAATGAAACAAAATATTAGTAATGTGATATTCATTTTGAAAATGAAAATATATATAACTTTGAGAGAAAATAGAAGTGAGTGAAGAATTAATCAAATATGATGTATTTATATAAGGTAGTAAACCCATATGATCATTATAAATCTGAGTGTTAGAATAGTAATCTGACTGTTGGAATAGTAATCTGACAATTATGAATAGTGCCTTAATAGTTAGAATAGTGACCTCACTTATGGGATAGTAAATAAAATTTATTTATCTTATAAAACGATAATATAGAAAATTTATATTATGATACAAATAAATAAATGTTATAAAAATGATAAAATAAGTGTTTGGATTTTTATAAAACAAATATGTTTTATTTATATTTTTATGATAAATATAAAAATTTAAAAGAATAATATTTTTCATAAAATGGTTGTATAAAATAATATAAATTTTTATTATACTGATAAAATATTTTTATAAGACCATAAGTAATTTTTCAAAGGTTCAGAAAATTTAAAATGATATTGAAATTGGTATTTTTTAAATAAATAAGGATTTTATTTAAAAATTAATTTTATAATATTTAGAAAATTATTTTTATAAAATTTATTTCATTTTTTAAATCTAAACATAAAAAATAGTTCGATTGATTTTTTGGTATTTTCTAAAAAAGATGAATTTTTGGTGAATAATGAAATACATTAAAATATTGTATTTAACATTATAAGTTAAAAACATGAATTAGTGAGTCATGGATAATGTAAAAAACCATTAACTAAAACTCAAATGCACTAATTACTATGTATAGTCATAAAATCTATACTATTGATAGTCTTGAGAAAAAAAATAAACTAATAAATATTATATTCAAAAACACTCCTCACCTCCCCTTATAAACACCACCTTTTCTACTCACACATTTTATGCCTTAGATATTTCCAAGGTTCTACCCAATTCTCTTCCAAATATTCTCCTGTATATCCTAATGTTTTTGTCCCACATAAAGACCATCTTAAGGTGCATTAATGTTTTTTCTAAGAGAGGACATATAAAGAGGTAATATTCTAAACTTATCTCTTTAAATAATTTTCTTCTTCTACCTTCCCCACATCTATTCTATCCAATATAAAATAAATAAATCATAATAATAAATATACTGAAATTTTGGTTTTTTAATGGAATATTTTTTTTCCACCCTTCCCCTGATTCTTTATAAATGAAATTTTTGTTCATAATATGGTTAAATCACAGCCCCCATGAACAAAAAAAAATCATTTTCCACCATCACTGTAACATCCCAAGCTTCCACGGTACGATTCTCTTTGAATAATACAGTAGCTTGTGTTGTACGCAACTTCGAGTTCTAACACACACCACAATCAATCAAACTAGCCGTTATGAATAGTAATACCCACTTTTTGAAATTTTATACATTATTATCTTTCAAAATGGACTTCATTTTTGGATTCCAAATATTGAAATTATCTTAGGGTGAATTGTTTGTACTTTTCTGATAACTTTCCTATTTTAATGAATAGTGAAAATTACTAAATTTTAATTAAAAACAACTTTTTTAATCGAAATAATAAATAGTGATAAATTATGAATTTGAGTGGTTTTAAAGTATAATAAGATTAAATTTTTACTGTTTAATCCAATTTTGTTCATTGCACATAATTTCACATTTAAACAAGACATAAGCAAGTGCCAATCTTTTGATAGTTATTATCTCTTAAAAACACGCTTTTTGTTTTGACAGCGGGAATTAATTTTAAATTAATTTCTTCCACTTCTGTATTTTGAATTTTGAAAAATTAATTCCATATTTAGAATCATGAGATACAAATTGTGTAAATAGGTAACTTTTATTTTTATACATTTTGAATAATTACTTCGGTAAATATTTTATTTACCATAGTTAAAGGGTAAATCCGGTAAATAAGGGTAAAAAAATAATATAATAATAATAATAATAAATTACTCTAAAACGTGTACTAACCCTATTGGTTGATACATGTCCGACCATGGGAATCTTTGGGTTTATTTTGGGACCTCATTGATTTACTTGTAAGTGATAATGACACTTTGTATTAATTAAGTTAAAGTAAATACAAAAATGACATAAGCATATATCTTTTAGAAATACAATTTTTACATAGGGTTATATATGTTATATTTTTGACTATAATTATTTATTATAAATATAAAAAAAAAATTCTACATAATGGTATTTTATTTATAATTTTTAGACATTGAATAATTAAATTTATTTATGACACAACAATGATGCAGTATTTTATTTATTAATGTAAGAATAAATTAATTGGTATTATAAATGTTAAAATAAATATAATTTGAAAGTTTTGATGACATCCACGAATTTTATTGGTTTATAGTACATGATATTATTGCTTAAATAAATTTTTTTCGAATTAATAAAGTTTTTAATACTTTAACAAAAATCAATTATTAAATAGTGTCAAAATTGACATAAAAGAGTTTTTAAAACAAATATTATATTATTAATTCATATTATATTCCTAGAAATATAACGATCAGCCAAATGACTTATATAATGATAGGTGTATCATTAATGGACCACTTTGGGGGTCTCTTGGAAGTATATAGTAAGTTTATTAACCATATAATATAAAAATACGAAGTGACATGGTAAATGTCAAACTATTTAACTAAGAGTTAAATATAAATGATAAGGTTAATATAGTGACCCAAACCTTTATAAAATCTATTGGATGAAATTATTTAGACCCATAACAACCTTATACTTTGAATAATTCACTTTGGAGCCATTATAAACCGAATATAAATTTATTATAAATTAATACTTTAAGTTTTTTCTAAAGAGCCCCTCCTCCCCCTTATAAAAGGACATCACTTCTAACCAATTATTCATACCTTAAAAGCCTTTTGGTTCATCCAAACCCTGACCAGTTATCCTCTAAACTTCCCTCACTTAAATCTAGAGTCCTTCCTTTAGTTATAAAGCCAAACTAAGGATCCCTTCTGATCAAATCAAAAGGAAGAACCTGAAGAAGAGGTAATAATTTCACCACCCTCTTTCAAGTTCCTTTCTTCTTACACTTCTTCTTTATTTGTTATTTCCATTCTAAAACAATAAATCCAGTATCTTCTATATACTGTGATGTTATTATAAATATGGTACAACCATATTCAGTATTCTATCCATCCTTTGAATGACATGTCACCATACGTGTGTATGTACGGCTTACCGTCTCCACGTCGTGGTGTAATTGTAATTCAAAACATTATTATGTGGATAGGAATGACATTGTTGTGTAATTGAATTAATTAATAAATATAACATTATAATTATTCTTTATATATTATATAACATCCAATTTTATATTATTTTAATATCAAAATAATGATATTGTCGCTCGTGCGTACATACGGACTACCGTCTCCACGAACGCGATGAGATTCATTCCCCATCGTATCCATTCAAGAATAATTCTCATTTGATGATTAAAAATAATGTTTAAGGACTTGACATAATTCTGGATATTAATAAGATACAACCTATCCATAAAAAATACGGCTTATGTAACAAAACATATAAAAGAAAACGAGTAAGTGAACACCTGAAACGAAGATAATACTAAGATATTATTAACAAAGCAATGTTAAAAGATCATATATGATAACATATTAATGTATATGATTCTTTTATAATTTAATAAAAATTATTTCACCATTATAAAGGAGGTTAACCTACCCTCAAACAAGGAAAAGTCCAAGGTAAGGGTTTATTTCACAATCTCTTCATTATCTGAGGTTGTTTATACGTAATTATCTTCTGGGACCTATTTATCATCCACATCCAAGTTTCTTAAAAATGTATTTCAAATAATTATTAATATTTTACATACTATGGGTTAAAGTCATTTATACCCTTGTTTGACTTTTTATAAGATGTTTATAATGGAATCTTTTAGTTATTTTCCAAACAAGGTCCTTTTTAACCTTTTCGAGAAAATTAAGGTAAGAATGTATTTTTAACTTATACGGCGGGTGTGACTATTTTATGCCGTTATAAAATCGTCGAAGATTACCTTACAATATTATAAGAATATTTTCAAAGTAAATGTTTTCTTTTATAATTATGTGACTTTTAAATGATTTCAAAAAAAAGTGATATTTCTCTCAAATAGTTTTTATTTCATCTATGTCAACATCCTTTGATGGATTTTAAGCTTATTTGAATTTGATTTATTATGATACAAAACTTCAATATTGTATTGAAGGTTTTGTGATGTGTTTGATTGTGGATGTGTTATTTTTATACCATTCATGGTTTATGGAGAAAGTATTGACATTTTTTATGCTAGTTTTAATATGAATGTTTATGTTATGTTTAAACCTGTTTATATGAGGAATGAATTGGACTTAATAAGTTACAGGTGGAGCCCGCTATAGATCCTCGATGCATCGGTAGGTCTCATGAGACAAACTAGTTTCTTGGCACAATGCCTTGAAAAAATATTATTTTTAGTCTTAGCACAAGGCCTTGACTATGTGGTTATGATAGTCTGGCATTATGCATTCCATCATTATGAAAGTGGTTATTTATATTGCATGTGATTATTTGAATAGTAGAATATCCATGTGAATAAGTAAATGGAATTATTTCATTTTATCTTTTCCATATTATGATTAATTTCAATTTTAAAAGGCTTTTGTTTTAGTTATACATTTCCTTAAATGTTTATGATTATTTATGAAAGTTTCCTCTATATTGTTATCCTTACTGGGCATTTGAGCTCACCCCTTTCTATGTTTTATTTTTCCCAGGATGTAAAGAAGTATTTTATGAATGACCTGCAGGGATAGTATAAGGGGATATGAGTGTGGAGACAATATTTTGTTGTAGTTTTCACTTTATGATGTATTGTAAACATTATGAATGTATCTAGTGATTCCAAGGATACTAAACTAATCGGTCTTTTGATATTTGATCTTTCTTGTGATCATGAAAATCTTATGTAATAATTCACCGAATCTGGGTAACTGGGGTCGGGGTGTTATAGTTGGTATCAGAGGAAGTTTAGTACAAACTTTGGAAGCTAGATTTAGATAAACTCTGATTAGAGCACATAGACCAAATATGGACTTTGAGGATTAGTATACAAGAACTTCCTAGAATTTTGGTATTGTACAGATTTTGTGAGTTTTATGAGAAATACATCCCTGTCTAGATACGAGCAGGTAGAGGCGGCTCTGGCACAGATGTACCTAGGGGTAAAACCTGAAAAATCTGCTTTGAGCTAGACTCAAATGGGAACTGGTACATGACAACAGGCCTTGCTGCACTCTTGGTTACGACACTCCTGGGGGATATGCTTAGGATAATTCTCATTTTCTTTAAAAACCATTATGAAGGGTTTATGAGTATATACTTCCTCAAATAAAACATTTTTATGATTATGGATTATATCTATAAACTGTTCAATTCATGTTAAGTATTTTACAAGTTTGGATTTATGTATTGTGGTTCATGAACTAATCTAGTGTATGCCATTGTTTACAAATGGTTCCTAGTGGAAGAAATGGAAACTGTATCAATGCATGCACTCCATTTAGGGATTTCCCTCCTGCTCAAGATAATTATAGTGGAGTTGGTGATGCAACTGGTGCTGATCAGCTAATCACCATACTGGGACAACTCACTTGGGTTATGAATAATAACCTTACCCGTATAGAGAACCCTGATCCATAATGTGGAGGATCAATGTTAGATCGCTTCATGAGTAAAAAAACACCAACATTCAATGGGAGTACAAATCCATTGGTAGTTGAGTAATGGATAAGTTCTTTAGAGAAAATATTTCACGCCTTGAGGAGTAGTAAAAGGGAAAAGGTAGTCATGGCAGTTTACCGCCTCACTGGAGATGCTGATCAATGGTGGTCATTGATTAAAAACATGAAGGAAGATGATGAAGTATCAAATATGTAATGGAGGTAGTTTAAAGATATTTTCTTAGAAAAATACTTTCCTCATGACCATCGAGCAGATATGGAAAGGCAATTTATGAGTCTGAGACAAAAGGAGGATGAGAATGTCGCAAAGTATGAGGCTAACTTTACAAGTTTAGCAAGGTATGCTGTAGATTATATACGTAACCCAAGAAGTAAGATTGATCATTTTTTTGATGGTTTAAAACTATTTCTCCATCGAGCATTAGTCTCACAAACCTTCTAATTGTACGAAGATATTATCTCATGTGCTATCAGTACAGAAAAATAATTCTCTAAGTCTTACGACTTTAAAGAAAAGAAAGAGAAGAAGAGATCTACTGATCACTCTGGAAATTGAAATAAGGGGAAAAAGGGAAAGGTTGAATATCCATCCTGAAGTAAATGTGGGAAGAAACACCCTGGTACTTACTTGAAGGGAATGGGAGTCTATTACAAGTGTGGTGAAAAAGGCCACCAAACTCGTGATTGCAAGGGGAAGAAAGAAGCTACCGATGTTCAATGCTACAATTGTAGGGAGATGAGACATTATGCAAATGAATTTACTAAGCGTCAGGGGAAATTACCTCATAAAAGGCCAAGGGATCAAGGCCAAGATTATGCTCTCACTACTGCTGAGGTAGAAGCTCCGAAAGATGTAGTGGCAGGTAATTTAATGGTTTCCTCAAGTTTAGCAAATGATTTATTTGATTCTAGATCATCATATTATTTCATATATTCCCAGTTTTCTAAGAAAATTAGATATTTCCAATTCGATTTAACAAGGTAGTTGTTAGTTAAAACTCCTAAGGGAAGTATCATTGCAACAATGTTTTGTGAATCAGTCCCCATTAGAGCACATAAATGTTCTTTATCTGCTAATCTCATCATCATAAAAATGATTTAATTTGATATAATCCTCAGTATGGATTGGATTTCAGACCATGATGTGAAGATTTATTGTAAGAAAAGGGAGGTTAAAATTTTTTATGATGATGATAAAGAACACCTTATCTTTAGAGCAGAATCATCACCACCTAATTCTTATCTAGATCTACCCCCAGTAGCTTAAATAAATTCAATAATTGGGGAGGAAGAGAATGAAATAAATATGGGTGAGGAAAATAATGTTCAAATAGAAGATATACCTATTGTGAAAGAATATGTAGATGTGTTTCCAGAAGATTTACCTGGACATCCTCCAGAACGAGAAATTGAGTTTTTCGTTGATTTAATTCCTGGTTCAAGGACTATATCGAAGACCCCTTATAGAATGGCCATTGTGGAATTAGTTGAACTAAAGAAACAACTAGATTAATTGTGTAATAAGGGATTTATTTACCCTAGTGTTTCTCCATGGGGATCCCCTATCCTTTTTGTTAAGAAGAAAGATGGATCTATGAGGTTATGTATCGACTATAGGGAGATCAATGCTATAAAAATAAAGAATAAGTATCCCCTACCTCGCATTGATGATTTATTTGACCAACTGCATGGAGATCAATACCTTTCAAAGATTGACCTTAGATCTAGATACCTTCAGTTGTGTGTGAATAAGGAAGACATTCCGAAGACACCATTTCAAACCAGGTACGGGAATTACGAGTTTATAGTAATGCCTTTTGGATTGACTAATGCACCCTCTGTATTCATGGATCTAATGAATAGAGTTTTCAAGGAATATCTTGATGATTTTGAGGTGGTATTTATTGATGATATCTTGGTATACTCCAAAATCTATGAAGATCATGAAAATCACTTGTGCATTATCCTGAAGACTCTTAGAAGACATGGATTATATGGAAAGTTTAGCAAGTGCAAATTCTGGTTTCAGGAGATCTCTTTTCTTGTCCATATTGTCTCTAAGGATGGAATCTTTTTTGATCCTTCTAAGACAAGATCAATCCAAGAATAGCCAGCACCAATGAGTATAACCGAGGTACACAATTTTATTGGATTAGTAGGTTATTATCGGCGTGTCGTCCAGAACTTTTCCCGATTGGATAACCCATTAACGAAGCTCACACGTAAAGGGGTTAAACTTATTTGGACAAAAGAGTGTGAAGAATGTTTCTAAGAACTAAAGAGAATATTAGTCAATGCTCATATGTTGACTCCACCATCAGGGAATGATGGGTTCGTTATTTATAGTGATGATTCAAAGAAAGGACTTGGTTGTGTCCTTTTGCAGAATGATAGGGTTATTGCCTATGCATCACGACAACTGAAAATTCATGAGCAAAACTATCCTACTCATGATTTTGAGTTAGAAGCTGTAATCTTTGCTTTAAAGATTTGGAGACACAATCTCTATAGTGAAAAATGTGATATTTATACTAATCCAAAGATTTTGAAGTATCTTTTCTCACAGAAAGAACTCAACATGAGGCAAATGCGATGGCTTGAACTACTCAAGGATCATGATTTCACGATACACTACCACCTAGGGTAGGTAGATAAGGTGGCAGATTCTTTGAGAAGAAAGTATCATGGAGTTTTGAACAAAATGAGAGTTGAAAGGGATCCTATATACATTGATCTAGTAAAGATGATTATGGGAATTACCATGGAAGGTGAACATCAATACTTTTTCAAATGGTTTCCAAACCATCTTTACTAGAAAAGATTAAGAGTTCTCAGACCGATGATGAAGAATTTCAAAAGAAGATTAAAGTTGTGAATGATGGGAGATTGAGAGACTTTGTGTATGAAGAGGGAATTTTGAAATTTTGGAAGAGACTTTGTGTTCCCGATATACCTGATATAAAAAGGGAATTGTTGGATGATTATCATAGTTCCAATTTCTATATACACCTTGGGATCACCAAAATTTATAGAGATTTGAAGGAACATTTTTGGTAGGACAACATGAAGAGGGAGATTTCTAATTTTGTGTCAAGATGTATGGTTTGTCAACAAGTGAAAGCTAGAAGGCAACAGCCTGGATGATTCATGCAACCTCTTCCCATACCTGAGTGGAAATGGGATAATATCATGATGGACTTTGTCATGGGACTACCAAAGACTCCTAGAAGGAATGATGCAATATGGGTCATTGTTGATCGTCTTACCAAGTCAGCACATTTTCTTGCTATAAGAAAGGATATACCACTTGAATGTCTATCAAGACTATATATTAATGAATTTGTGAGACTTTATGGAGTACTCCTATCAATTGTTTCTGATTGTGATCCCTGTTTTACTTCATGATTTTGGAAAAGTCTTCATAAAGCCTTGGATACTAAACTTTGTTTGAGCACTTCCTACCACCCCCAAACTGATGGACAATCATAACGGACTATTAAAACCTTAGAATACATTTTGAGATCTTTCTCACTTGATATTCAGGGTATTTGGGATCAATATTTACCTTTGGTAGAATTTTCCTATAACAATAGATTCCATTCGAGTATTCAGATGGCACCATATGAAGCGTTATACGGAAAGAGATGTCGCACACCAACCTGTTGGGATGAAGTTGGTGAAAGAAAACTCATAGGCCCGAACTAGTGGAGGAAATGATGGAAAAGGTGAAGGTAATCCAAAACCACATCAAAGCAGCTCAAAGTAGGCAGAAGAGCTATGCTGACAACCAAAAGAAGGATTTGGAATTTCAGGTAGAAGATCATATTTTCTTGAAGGTATCTCCATGGAAGGGAGTTATAAGTTTCGATAAGAAAGGTAAATTGAGTCCCAGGTAAATAGGACCTTTTGAAATTCTAGAACGAATTGGGGTTGTAGCTTACCATTTTGAAATGCCGCCAAATCTCTCCAAACTTCACGATGTGTTCCACGTATCACTGTTGAGAAAATACATGCCTGACCCAACGCATGTACTCACCTATGAGGAATTAGAACTGGAACCCAATATTTCTTATTGCGAAGATCTCATCAGAATTCTTGAGACAAGAGAACAAGTGATGAGAAACCAGACGACTCGTCTGGTAAAAGTTCTATGGAGAAACCATAAGATGGAAGAGGCAACGTGGGAACCTGAGGGACTTATGATGAAGAACCACCCGAGTCTTTTCATGTAGTAGTATTCTAGAAATTTTTAGGATGAAATTATTTGAAGGAGGTGAGAATGTAACACTCCAAGCTTCCACAGTATGATTCTCTTTGAATAATACAGTAGCGTGTGTTGTACGCAACTTCGAGTTCTAACACACACCGCAACCAATCAAACTAGCCATTATGAATAGTAATACCCACTTTTTAAAATTTTATACATTATTATATTTCAAAATGGACTTCATTTTTTGATTTGGAATATTTAAATTAGCTTAGGGTGAATTTTTTGTACTTTTCTGATAACTTTCATATTTTAATGAATAGTGAAAATTACTAAATTTTAATTAAAAACAACTTTTTTAATCGAAATAATTAATAGTGATAAATTATAAATTTGAGTGGTTTTAAAGTATAATAAGATTACATTTTTACTTTTTAATCCAATTTTGTTCATTGGACATAATTTCACATTTAAACTAGACATAAGCAAGTGTCAATCTTTTGATAGTTATTATCTCTTAAAAACACGCTTTTTGTTTTGACAGCGGGAATTAATTTTAAATTAATTTCTGCCACTTATGTGTTTTGAATTTTGAAAAATGGATCCCATATTTAGAATCAGGAGGTCTAAATTTTGTAAATAAGTAACTTTTATTTTTAGAGATTTTGAATAATTACTTCGGTAAATATTTTATTTACCATAGTTAAAGGGTAAATCCGGTAAATAAGGGTAAGAAAATAATATTATAATAATAATAAATTACCTTAAAATGTGTCCTGACCCTATTGGTTGATACCTATAAAACCATGGGCATCTTTGGGTCGATTTTGGGACCCCATTGATCCACTTATAAGTGATAATGACACTTTATATTAACTAAGTTAAAGTAAATACAAAAATGACATAAGCATATATCTTTTAGAAAAACACTTTTTACATAAGGTTATATATGTTATATTTTCAACTATAAATATTAATTAGAAATATAAACAAAAAATTCCTATATAATGGTATTTTATTTATAATTTTTAGACATTGTATAATTAAATTTATTTATGACACAATAATGATGCAGTATTTTCCTTATTAATGTAAGAATCAAATAATTGGTATTATAAATGTTAAAATAAACATAATTTGAAAGTTTTGATAACATACACGAATTTTATTGGTTAATATAACATTATAGGATTACTTAAATGAATTTTTTTCTAATTAATAAAGTTGTTAAGACTTTAACAAAAATCAATTATTAAATAGTGTCAAAATTGACATAAAATAGTTTTTAAAACAAATATTATATTATTAATTCATATTCTATTTCTAAATAATCTAAGGTTCGGTCAAAAGACTTATATAATGATAGGTGTATCATTAATGGACCACTTTGGGGTCTCTTGGAAGTATATAGTAGGTTTATTAACCATATATTATAAAAATACAAAGTGACATGGTAAATGTCAAACTATTTAAGAGTTAAATATAAATGATAAGGTTAATATAGTGATCCAAACCTGTCTAAAATCTATTCGATGAAAGGATTTAGACTCATCCCAACCTTATACTTTGAATAATTCACTTTGGATCCATTATAAACCAAATATGAATTTATTATAAATTAATACTTTAAGTTTTTCGTAAAGAGCCCCTCCCCCCCCCCCCCCCCTTATAAAGGACACCACTTATAACCAATTATTCATACCTTAAAATCCTTTTAGTTCTTCCAAACCCTGACCAATTATCCTCTAAACTTCCATCAATTCAAGATATAGGCCTTCCTTTAGTCATAAATCCAACCTAATGATCCCTTTTGATCAATTCAAATGGAAGAACCCGAATAAGAGGTAATAATTTCACCACCCTCTTTCAAGTTCCTTTCTTCTTCCACTTCTTCTTTATTTATTATTTCCATTCTAAAACAATAACTCTAGTATATTATATATAATTTTATGTTAATATAAATATGGTATAACCATATTCAGTATTTTATCCATCCTTTTAATGACATGTCACCATACGTGCGTACGTACGGCTTACCGTCTCCACATCGTGGTGTAATTGTTATTCAGAACATTATTATATGGATGAGTATGATATTGATGTTTAATTGAAGTAAATAATAAATATATCATTATAATGATTCTTTATATATTATATAACATCCAATTATATATTATTTTAATATCAAAAGAATGATATTGTCACTCGTGCGTATGTACGGACTTCTGTCCCCACGAACGCGATGAGATTCATTCGCCATCGTATCCATTAAAGACTAATTCTCATTTGATGATTAAAAATAATGTTTAAGGACTTGATATCATTCTGGATATGAATAATATACAACCTATACATAACAAACACGGCTTATGTAACAAAATATACAAAAGTAAACGAGTAAGTGAACACCTAAAACGATGATAATACTAAGATATTATTAACAAAGCAATGTTATAATATCATATATGATAACATATTAATGTATATGATTCTTGTATAATTTAATTAAAATTATTTAACCATTATATAGTATGTTAACCTACCCTCAACCAAGGAAAATTGCAAGGTAAGGGTTTATTTCACAATCTCTTCATTATCCAAGGTTGTTTATACATAATTATCTTATGGGACCTCTTTATCATCCACATCCATGTTTCTTAAAAATGTATTTCAAATCATTATTACTATTTTATAGACTATGGGTTAAAGTCATTTATATCATTGTTTTACTTTTTATAAGATGTTTATAAATTAATCTTTCCGTCATTTTCCAAAGAAGTCCCTTTTTAACCTTTTCGACAGAATTAAGGTAAGAATGTCTTTTTAACTTATACGGCGGGTGCGGCTATTTTCCACCGTTATAAAATCGTCGAAGCTTCCCTTACAATATTATAAGAATATTTTCAAAGTAAATTTTTTCTTTTATAATTATGTGACTTTTAAATGATTTAAAAAAAAGAGATATTTCTCTCAAATAGTTTTGATTTCATCTATGTCAACATCCTTTGATAGATTTTAAGATTATTTGAATTTGATTTATTATGATACAAAACTTACATATTCTATTGAATGTTTTGTAATATGTTTAACTATAGATGTGTTATTATTATACCATTCATGGTTTATAGATAAAGTATTGACATTTCTTATGCTAGTTTTAATATGAATGTTTATGTTATTTTTAAACCTATTCTTATGAGGAATTCATTAGACTTAATAAGTGATGGGTGGAGCCCGCTATAGATCCTAGATGCATCGGTAGGTCTCATGAGAGAAACTAGTGTCTTGGCACAAGGCCTTGACAAAATCTTATTTTTAGTCTTGGCACAAGGCCTTGACAATGTGGTTATGATATTCTAGCATTATGCATTCCATCATTATGAAAGTGGTTATTGATATTGCATGTTATTATTCGATTAGTAGAATATCCATGTGAATAAGTAAATGGAATTATTTCATTTTATCTTTGCCATATTATGCTAAAGTTCAAGTTTAAAAGGCTTTTGTTTTATTTATACATTGCCTTAAATGTTTCTGCTTATTTATGAAAGTTTCCGCTATATTGTTATCCTTACAGGGCATTTGAGCTCACCCCAATCTATGTTTTATTTTTCCCAGGATGTGAATAAGTATTTTATGAATGACCTGCAGGGATAGTATAAGGGGATATGAGTGTGGAGACAAGATGTTGTTATAGTTTTTACTTTATGATGTATTGTAAACTTTATGAATGTATCTAGTGATTCCAAGGCTACTAAACTAATCGGTATTTCGAGATTTGATCTTTCTTGTGATCATGCCAATGTTATGTAATAATGCACCGACTCTGGGTAACTGGGGTCGGGGTGTTATAATCACCTTCATGAATGGTTAAAATTCACTTATTATGGTTGTAAATGATCTAAATAAGTATATTTAATTTTCATTCACATTCCATAATGGATATATAGCCATAATATTAAAGGAATCTTAATAAGTTCATTATGGTCGGAAAACCTACCTATATGAACCATGAGTATAACAATAACAGATATACCATATAATTCGTGTATATTTATGAATATTATTAGATAATAAGAATATTTTGAACTTTTGGAAACATGATAAATCTATACCATTATACTTATAGAGTTATGGAAGCATTTAATAATAAACTTCTATAATTATCCATAAGTGATGTGACCTTGGAACCATAAACCGAACAACCTTGGTGTAGTGGAAATTGATATAGTTGTTCAATAAAATAGTTCTGAACTAACATAAAAGGTTAATAATAAATTAGATATATTATTAATATCTCTCTATCATAGTGTTTTTTATCACAAACACTATTTTTTCACCATTCTCATTGGGGTTAATTTCATCCTCAACTTTTGTATTTTTAGTCATGAAGTTTACACTGTTAGAATTTCAACTATTTGTGATGGGGAATTTGTGACTGGTAAATACCCCATCACAAATAGTTATCAGACATGAACTATTTATGATAGATGTGTAATTCCTTTGCAAATAGTAATTATTTTTTATAGGATATTTCATCCATCGCAAATACTTTTGGTGAGATTTCTTGCTGCCCAGCACGAAATTTATTCATAATGGGCATTTGAAATGGGATTATACTTTTATCACAAATGCCTGTCAACTACGGAGTATTTATGAGGGGAATTAATGACCATCTCAAATACTTTTTATGGAATAAATATTTGCGATGGAATTAATTCAGTCACAAATAGCTCATCGTAATAAATTTATAAATTTAATAACACCCCCCCTCCCCCTTTTTCTTCCTCTCATATCCTCCCTCTCCCAAACTATTGTGATGTGAAACACCTGGCCACCCCTCTCCATGCCACTCCAACACACTTCATTGGAAGATATTTTTTTTAGATCTGGCTTTGATTCTCTTTGGTACGAATTCCTCTATTATTTATTTTCATTATTTTTTGGGTTTTATTCATTTTATTACATGATTTATTTTTGTCTTCATGCCTCTCCAATACATTTCATTACAAGTGATTTTTTATAGACCCAGATTTGATTCACTTTGGTACAGATTTCTATTATCTCTATTTTCATTATTTTTTGGTTTTATTCATTTTATTGCATGATTTATTTTTGGGAAACCCTTGGTTGATTATTTTATTTAATTTTTATGCTTTATTTGGTATTTAGGATTGCTGAAAATTTATTATTCTCTATTTGATATTTTTATTTGTTTGTATATATATATTAATATATTAGCTATTTTAAATGTGTATGTGTGTGCAAACTGTAGGTCTAGATATTTATAAAATTCCAACTTCAATTCACCTTATTTATTATTCCCTGTTTAATTTTGATATTTGTATGTGTGTGTATAAATATAAATTATTATAAATTACAAGAAAATTGAAATTGAAATAGGTCATCAATTTTCAGATCATGAGAAATAACAAATTTGATTGTCATTTAGACATAGTTGACAAAAATTCGTTATTTTTCATGACCTGAAAATTAAAAATTCTATTATTTGTACCTTTTTAAAAATTTATAATATATTTTTTTACTTTATATTAAATTACAAAAAAATCCTGTTAATTTATAAAAAAATGTTTATTTACATTAATTAATGGTGAATTTCAACTAATTTATTCTAAATTGTAAAAAAAATACAAATAAATAAACAAAAATACATTAATATGCTCAAATCCCAAATATTTGTAATTTTTATTAATTTTGAAATATTTTTTTATTTTTTTATTTTTTTTTTATTTTTTTAATATGTTTAATGTTTTTTAATTCTTTAAATTATTCGTAATTTTCTTAATATTTTTAATGATTTTTAATTATCTTTAAATTTTTAATTATTTGTAAATTTTGTAATTTTTGTAATTTTTTTATTTTTTTTAAATTTTTTTTTAATTTTTTTAAAAAAAAATATTTTTTTATTATTTTCTAATATTTCTAAATATATATAAATATTTTAAATTATATGTAATTTTTTTAAAATTATTTTTAATTATTTTAAATTATTTTAAATTTTTGTATTCTATTTTTAAAAAAATATATATAGGTATTTGCTATTGATGAATTGTTCTTCACAAATACTATTAATTACGAAGGTCCATCACAATTGTCATTTTTTAGACAAAATGAAACTTATTTGTTATAGGCACTTTACCAATCGCAAATATTTTTATTTATGGTGGTATGTCGCAAATACCTTCATTTACGATGTTGTTTTTTGCAACAACACATTTACGACAGACTCCTATCCCAAATACCAAAATATCTAGTAGTGTTATGAAATAAATGAAAAATATTAAATTCTATTGAATGGTAATATGATAAACTTATTAAAGTATTAAAATAGTCAATTATCATGTTTTGATACCATGGGATCAATTTGGAACATCAGTTAAATGTCATAAAAGGAAGTTTGGGAGACTCTAGTTGAAGTTTAAGGGATATAGGCAGCACCAGCATGTTGGTGCCATATGGTTGAAATAGATTTCATATAGGGAGTCCATCGTTCAACTGGTGCAGGAGAACCAACTACCTAGTGGAAGCAGTCAGATCTAGGAGATCCCTATCAGGCCTACTGTCTAACATTTGGGATCGTTCGACTAGCTGGTGACTTTGATCCAATAAATCAAAATTCATAATTATGGTGGATCGTGTATCTCTTAAGTTTATGTTGATGATTCTTAATGACTTTAGATAATTCAAAATGATTCTTAGACCCTTTAGAGCATGAAAATATGCCTCTATGGTGGCTTGGAAGATATACCTCAACTACCTCTCTTGTACTGGTTAACAATAATGCCCCTTGTGAATTTTATCCTTAATCAAAGTTTGGATCACTAAAGGCAAAGCTCTAATAGATCCTTCAAAAGATTTTTCTAGAGAAAATATAAATTGTACCTCAATCTCAAAGGCTCTCGTCTCTTCATCTCTCTATCTCTCATATCAATTGTACAAATTCATGTTTTCTCTCTCTTCTAATTTACAATTTTCATCATTAAATATTATTAAACATAATTTTATAAATTTGATACATTATTTTTTAATATTAATACTCACAAAATAAATATTTAAATTTAATTTTTAATACATATTGAAATTATCAGTTTATCTTATATACACCTTTTAGTTTTGAATTTATCTTTTATGTTGATTTTTAAAAGGGTAATTCCTACCACCTCATTCCATATTTCTCTAACCAAAAATTATTATCAAAGGGTTCTTTGTGTTTTTATATTATTGTTTTCATAATTTTGTTTAGATCATGTATTAAAAAATTGTTTTCAATCTTTATCAATTTAAAATATTGATCTTTTTATGATGGTATCTATCTCTTATTTTCATGCTCCATTTTTATGGAATAAGTTATTCCTTTTGAAAAAATAACATATTAAATTTTTTTAGTATCATAAGTTACCCTGTTTAGAAAATTTTTATTCATGAACATACTCCTATAAAAGAAACTTAAGATAAGTATACCCTATTTGATATTAAATCCATTGAGATTAATGGAAAATCCATGAACACTCTACACTGAAGTCTTGACCAAAATGACTTTAATAATGTTTCTTTATGTAAAAAATGACATAAAATATGGAAATTTCAATAAGTCCCTCATGAATGAAGAAAAAAAGTTTAATATACTGTATTAGAAATGTATAGAAGATGTTTTGAAAGCTTTTATATGAATCAAAATGAATCTTTTTACATTTTTTGTACATGTTTTACTGATATATGAAATGGTAAAAAGTCTTTTAGTGGTGATTTTTTTATAGAAACCTTAGTAAAAAGGATACTTTGGGTTTTGTGAAGAAATTGGGAACCCAAATTCACTCTTATAAAATAAGAAAAGGAGGTGAAGAAAATAGTGGTCGAAGAATATATCAGAACTCTAATGATGTATAAAATTTCTAGAGTAACAAGTAGAGAAGGAAGCCAGTGAATCCAAAGATGTAAAGAAAACAATCACCTTCAAAGATACCAATGATGATTCATCTATATGTGAAGTTTAATATTTTTCACAACTTTCCATGAACATGAAAAAATTATTAAAGAAAAATAAATATTCCAATTGAACCATGAAGGTGGAACCAGAAGTGACATGCTATGAATGCAAGAAAAATAGTAACATCAAGATGAAATTCTTCATATAATAAAAGAATTTTAATGAAAGGAAACAATGTAATAAGGCCCTCAAAGTTATAACATGGAGTAAAATTGATGACACCATGAACTCAACTTCTTAAACCTCTTCTAAGGACTCAATTTCTAAGTGTCTTGTGAAACATGTTGATGAATACATTGAAGTTAGTTTCTTTCTACACATTTCCTCGTCTTCCTCAACCTATCTTAATTACTCCCCCTATTATTCTTCTTCTTGCTGATCAAGTAACCTTAATTTTTATAACCTTAAATATGATCATGATGAAATTTAAAATGGTTTTCATGAACTATATTTATTATAAAAATTACTCGATAAGAAATATAATCATGTACTTAACTAAAATATAAGAAAAAAATCCTCAAGGAAAAAGAATATTTATCAATGAAAATAAATAATCAATCAGTTTTTAATAAGCTCAAATTTATAATAAAAGAACTTGAGATATATCTCTCCAAATTCATTCAATTTAAAAATATCCTAAATAAAATTTTGGTCTTTCAAAGATATAAAAAATTTGGGTTGGCCTTGGTTTCTCAAATCATTAAAGCACCTAAAAAACCACTAAAACCTACTTTTATTAAATAATATTCACAATATAATTTTTTCAAATGTTATAAAAGAAATGAAAATTTAATTTATGAATGTTATTAAAATAATTCATGATATAGAAGATCAAAATAAATTCATATTTCATCCATTATTTCCAAATGAAAATATCATGCTAAAAAAAATTGGATACATAAATCCTTATTGGATAACATTAACAGGCCCAAGTTTTTTTGGGTACCAAAAACTTTAGTCATTTGATTTTGTACAAAAAGTGTCGTGAGATAAAATCCCATGAAGCACTATACAACCAAGATAGTAGTTCCTGGAGGAAAATGTGTGGATAACTCTCTAAATTCATTCAAATTGATAACTAGATAGAGTTCACACCACCTTTGGTGATAATACTATGGGAAAGATATTTGGGGAAGATACTATTAGTTATTCTAAGTTAACTTATCTTAAAAAGAAATATTTTTCAAATTATTTTAACATAATTCACTAAGTATTAGTCAATTTTGTTATAGCGGTTTTAAAATATCTTTCAAAAATGATTTATTAAAAGTTTTTAAATTAAAATGAAATTTTTTATTTATATCTTCTCAATTTCAAAATTTTTATAAAATCAGTTTAAAATATATTTATAAACAAAAAATAAAATTATTGAGTGTATAGGTTAGTGAGTCATGGATTTTTTATAGAAACCTTATTCACTATAGCACACATTCACTTGTCAAACTCACTTATTATCAACTAATACAAGATTTACCCAAATTTCATTTCAAAGATGACATGTTTTGTGAATAATTCCAATATGGTAAGTAAAAAAACTAATTTAAAAATTAAAAAATTATATCTTCTTATAAATATAAAGAATTAATTCAACTTTATTTATTATGACCTTCATAAATTGAAATTCTTATAGGTAAATCATATAATTTTATTATCATTTATGAATTTACAAGAATTAATTGGGCTTACTTCCTATCTCATAAAAGTGAATCTTTAAATTATTTAATCATGTTTTCTAAAAAGTCTAAAAATGTAAAATGTTATCAAAATATTTCTATTTTATGTGATTATGGTGGAGAATTTGAAAATAAGTAATTTGATGATTTAGTCTATTCTCAAGGATATAATCATTCTTTTTTTGTTACTCAAAAAACCCCTAAAATGGGATAGTAGAATGAAAAGAAGCGAGATATCCAATAAATCATTAAAACTCACCTAAATATTTTTTGTATGAGTCCATAAATACTTCTTGTTTAATCCTTAATCATTTTCTATTAAGACATTTTCTCAAAAATACCACTTATGAAATTTGGAAAAATAAAAAACCAAAAGTGTCCTTTTAAAAATATTTGGTTATATATGTTTTATTCTCAACACCAAATATAGTCTTGTAAGATTTGATTGAAATAATATGAAGGTATCTTTTTTTGGCACTCTAACTCAAGAAATCCATATTGAGACATTATCAAAAATACCAAAACATTAGAAGAATCAATTCATGTTGTTTTTATGAAAATTTTCTAAGAAAAATTTCTCAATTTTTTTTTGAAAATGATGTTTTATATTAAAATGAACCTTTTAAATATAAATAATTTTAAGTTGAATAAAAGTATTCTTCATGTTATTTACCATTTTTTTTAAAATTCAAATATTATACCCTTGAAAGTTTCATTGGATATTTTCATGTAGAAACTCATACTAGAACATTGATTCTAAATAATATTGAACATATTGCCTTCATCTCTCACTTAAAACCCCGAAATGTTAATGATTCCCTTAATGATTAAAGTTGGGTTCTGTCTATGCAAGAGGAGATAAATAAATTTATAGGAATGATGTATATACTATCATGGAAAGACCTAGTGTTCATCCTGTAATAGGCACTAAATGGGTTTTTAGGGATAAGTTAGATAAACTTGGTAATATCACTAGAAATAAATCACATCTAGTAGAAAAAGGTTATAACCAATAAGAATGAATAGAAGATAGTGAGACCTTTTCACCCATCCCTCAGTGGAAATTTGTGAGAATATTATTGGTATTGGCCTCTCACATTAATTTCAAACTCTTTCAAGTGGATGTTAAAATTTCCTTTTTAAATAGTTTTATTATTGAAAATGGTTCTGTTGAACAACCGCCAATTTTTGAAAATCACTATTTTCTAAATAAAATTTTCCAATTAACTAATTCTATATATGGTTTAAAACAATCCCCACTGGATTAGTATGAATCTTTATCTAATTTTATTTGATCAAGTGGTTTTAAAATGGGAAAATATGATTCAACCATTTTTTAAAAAATATCTCAAAAGATCTACTACTTGTGAAAATTTATGTTAATGATGTGATTTTTATCTCAAATAATGAATCTATTTTTTAAAATTTTTTAATTTATGAAAAATGGATTTTAAATGAGATTTATGGGTAAACTAAAATTCTTTTTTTGTTCTCAAATTTCTCAAAATAATGATGTTATTTTTTTAAACGAAGGGAAATACACCAATGAAATCTTAAAATGACTTAAAATGGATCAAGGTAAGGAAATTAGTACACCAATGAGTATAACTTGTAAGATAAAGTTTGATTAAACTGGTAAGATAGTTGATAACAAGATTTATACAAGTATAATTGGTAGTCTACATTATATTACTACGTTCTAGACTAACACCATGCTTAGTTATTTTATTTTTCCTCATTTTTAATAAAATCCAAAATAATCTCATCTAAAATATCTTAAAATTATTTTTTTTTGTTTAAAAACATGTAAATATTTTGGTCTGTTATCCAAAAAGTACTTCTTTTGAATTAACTAGTTTTTTGGTGCTGATTTTTGTGGATTCCAACTAGACAGGAAAAGTACAAGTAAGATTTTCCACCTACTAAGAAAATATCTCATCTCATGGATCAGTAAGAAGAAAAAAATTATTACTATTTCTATAGATGAAGCATAATATATATCCACTGGGAATTATTGTGCCCAAATAATATGGATGGAACACCCTCTCTTATACTTTTGGCTTATATATAACCATATCCCTGTTAGATGTGATAATAATTATGCTATAAATATTTCCAAAAATCATATCCAACACTCTCTCACTAAACAATTTGACCTTAAGCATTATTTATTAAGATATCACTTCCAAAAGGGATATATCATACTGAGATTTATTAGGATGAACTATCAACTCACTGATATTTTAACTAAAATACTAGTAGTTAATCATTTTTATTTTTTAAAAGGTGAATTAGGAATGGTATTCTTGGGTTGCTTTCAATTTTACTATGTCTAAATTGAGAAATATATTTAAAATATATTTAATTTTTCTTGATCTTATTTAAAATATTTTTCTATTCCTTCTAAAAATATTGAAATTATTAATAAATTATTATTTTTATTATTATTTATCCCACGGATATTATCCATATATACCACTTATTTATTAATTTGTTGTGGAGTATTACATCTTTAATTCTAAATTTTTTTTAAGAGAGACGTTTGTTTTCAAATTACATTTTAAAATCAAAAAAAAAATATCTTGTTTTCAACCTTAAAAATTATATTTTCTAAAACAAATAATTTTTATTTTTTTTAAACTAGTTTTTTTCAAATATTTTATACACTTAGTATGTTACTTAATTATATTTTAATATTTTTTTTTCAAAACTCATATGAGTAATTGTGTATATAATATATTAATTTTAAAAGTTTTTTATCTCTCTTAAGAGAATATTAATGATGAATAAAACTTTTATTCATATACTTGTCTCTCTAACAATATTTTTTTATTTCCTTTGAAAAAATGAAAATGGGATGTTTCTTTTAAGGTATATTTTCACATAAAAGGGAACATTTTAGAGATTTTTCTATAAATCAACATTTCTATTGAAGAGAAACCATTATTTTAGGGAAAGAGTGATTTGTAAAATAAATGTACAAAAAAATTTATATCCTTTTCTATTTATTTTCTATTTTTATCTTTCTTTTCTCATCCTACCCTTCTTTATCTATTTTTCACTCACCTTTCTCTTGAAATTTCTTGTTCTTTATTTCCTCTTTCTTTTTATTTTATGAATATCTTTTTGTTTATCTTTTAAACCCTCTTGTAAAGTTTCCTATATATCTCTTTAATCATCTAATTAAAAGGAAGTTTGAAATCAAAGAGATTGTTTCAAAAAAATTAGTTTTCTATTTGATTTTACTTATCTTTTTCAAAATCAAACTGATTTTTTATTGATCTCCTTTTTCATTCTCTATCTTAAGATTTCAATTCAATTTTGAAATCTCACTTTATTTTTTTTATCTTTCCTTTTAGGTTTTTTATCCCTTATCCTTGTTTT
This sequence comes from Viscum album, assembly GCA_963277665.1. Taxonomy (NCBI): domain Eukaryota; kingdom Viridiplantae; phylum Streptophyta; class Magnoliopsida; order Santalales; family Viscaceae; genus Viscum; species Viscum album. Next base: position 563,000,449 of record OY728138.1, read on the forward strand.
CTTTTTCATAATCATAATGGGGTAGGATTTTAAACACAAAAGGGGGAGAAAATTATTGGACTTCAAATTGGGATACATTTTCTATTATATGTGTTGTTTATTTATTGTTTTATAAAGATGGGGTCAAATTTTATAATCTTGTTTGAAATTAAAATATCATAATATTGTTTGAAATTAAAATGCTTTACTCTTGTTCGAGATATGGGATGTTTTATTTATTTAATTCTTGGACATATTTAAAATATTGTTTGATATATTGAATAAATTGTTATATCTTTCACTCTTGATGTAAACTTTATATATCTTTGTTATGTTAAGTGTTTATGATCATAACAATGGGGGATATTGTTGTACCTCACTCTATCATAGTTTTTTAATTATTAGAAACACTCTTGTTTTTATAACATTCTCATTTGAGTGAATTCCAGTCTCATATTTTTTACTTTTATCCATGACTTTAATGAACTAAATTTTGATATTAAACTCTATTCAAATATAACTTGATGATATTATTAAAGGATTAGAACAATAATTTATCATTATTTGAGATCATGTAATAATGTTGGAACATCAATCGAAGGCCACATAAGGAAACTAAGGATGCTCTAGTTTAAGTTGAAGGGTTGTAGGTTGCATCGACTAGCTGATGTCATATGGGAAGAATAGATTTCCTATATAGATTCCATCGGCCAGATGGTGGTGCTGGATAGAACACCTAATGTAGAAAGAGTCTAATAGGCAACTAGTGGAGGAGAACCAACTACCTGGTGTAAGCGATTAGAGACAGAATATCCTCAACTAGCCTATTATATAGTTGGTGGGATCATCTAGTGAGTCTGTGGCTTCAATATAGCGAACCAAGATTCTTGATTATGGTAGACCATGTTTCTATTAAAGTTTAATTGATGATTATTAATGACTCTGGAAATTTTGTAAAGATTTATAGACCCTTTAAATATTATAAATATGTCTCATTTATATCATGGAAGATATAACTCAACTACCTCTCTTGTAATGGTTAATGACAATGCATTTATGAATCTAATCCATGATCATAATTTGGATCATAAAAGGTAAAGATCTATCAGATCCTCTAAAATATTTTTCAAGAGCCAGTCTCAATTTTTCCTAAATCTCAATGTCTCTCAATTATTTATCTCAATATCTCTCATATCATTATACAAATCCATTTGAGATATTTAAGGAGTTTCTTTGTAATATTTTTTCTCTAAGTAAACATCTCTTCTCCTCATATCCATCTATAATGGGTCCTCACTATTATAAAAGTGTGATATGGGTTCCTCAGATAATAATGAATCTCGAAAGGTTTCATACATCCATAATCATGAGGGATGGGTTTCTTAATAACCATAAATATCGAGGGATTAATAGCACACACCTGTCAACCCTTGGGGAGGATACGTAGGGGCTTACACTGATCTATTATCAAAATCCATTACCAAAATATGTTTTCTATTTGTTTTAAGTTACACTTATCATCATTTGATTTCAATTTTCATAATTGAAAAAAATTAATACAACCTTTTCTTATATGTATACTCACTCAATTAATATTGAAATTAACTTTTTAATACATTTTGAAATTATCACTTTATCATATATATACCTTTTAGTTTGAAAATTATCTTTTTCATTTTGAAAAGGTAAATTCACCCCCCCCCCCTCTTGACATATTTATTCAAACAACATGATATACCTAGATAAGGTTCTCAATAAAGATTGAATCTGGACCTATGGTAAGGGAAATCTCTGAATCACCCTCTTTTCTTTGTCTTATTCCTTATCTATCTTGGTTGTACTTTATCTATTTCATCTTGTAATTAAAACATTATATATTCTATATATATTCACCTTGTATATATTTCTATGTTATACTTATTTTCTATATGGGTTATATATAATATTTTTAATTTATCATTGAATATCAATCTTTTAAGTAAACTTAGTTTAAGGGAACATCATATTTCTTATTTTAGGAACCACCCCATGAAATGTTTTTAATCATCAAAGGTTATCAGAAAATACTTTTCATTTTATGAATAACCCTCCTAGTTTAATCTTGTAATTATGAAAACTATGATGTACTTACCATCATTAAATATTTGATACCATTTTCATAAAACCTCACTAAGTATGCTAAATTTCAAAATTTCTTCTCCTCTATTCCTCATGAAATTTTCTTTAAATAAAATCATTATTTGAGACCTTTTCCTATTCATACAAATATGAACATTGAAAATATTTAATTCCTTCTTCCCTTGGGAATCATTATAAAATATACTTTGAATATTCTTCGAAGCAAGATTATATAACTCATTACTTTACATGGGTATTTTTTTTCTTATGATTTTTGTTTGATTTACATATGTGGAACACATATGTATATGAATGTTATGATGTGTGCACACATATAGTGATCCAATGCATTGGATGATTTTTATATCTCATTAGATGATATGTATAGCACTAGAGACTAAACTTAATCTATTATGAGACTCTATCCACCATGATATGATGTCTCGGTAGAAAGCCTTAAATTATAGTTATAATGTAATGTATTATGATGTTTCTAAATTCCTATAATTCCATTATATTAGGATTCCATATTCGTTATTTCATGCTTCCATGTGATTATTTATTATCCTTATCTTTGATAATATCATTTTATGTTGTTTGACTCGTCTGTTATGCTTCATTATAATGTTTATTCCCTTACTTGACTTTATAGCACACCCCTTTAGTTTATGTATTATCTAGGTTACCCTATGTGTCTTTAGAATCTCAAAGGTGTATAATATCATATTATGGAGATTAAAATATATATTTTTTATTTTTTTAATCATGTTGATGTTTTATGAATCTACTTTTTCAAAGATCCTAAACCTCTCGATTATTGGGTTAGTTTTATTGGATATTTATGTTACAAATCTTGTAATAATATGTATAATAGGATTGGGATATTTTAATTCCTCAAGAAAATATGAAAATGTATTTAAAAATAATTTATGAAAAAAATACAACATGGAAAATCATATAAAAAATACTTCACTAATTTAATCAATGTTTATTATATAGCTTGACACTAAAGAAAATCACCCCCTCAAATTAGTTAGGAGAAAGTATATAAAACAAACCATCAACCCCAGCCTCAACACATTCTGGAAACTTTTTTAATTATCCTCTTATTTATTATGATGCAAATATGATCTAATGAATGCATTCCCTTAGGTCATAGCCTCCTTTTATAGACAATAGTCCACCCTTATATCTCATTATATGTCATTATCTCCCCAAAAACAATTTTATCTCAATTTCCTCCAAATTATCTTTAAAATAAAAGTGGAATGAAACCATTTATCTCCAAAAAATAAATCTACAAAAGGCTCAAAGATAGGATATAATCCATGATTTTATCATTGTTGATAATATAACAACTATACTGTAATGGTATTATTCATAGAATGACTAGATATAAACATAAATTTCCATTTTTAAATCTTTACATTCTCATAGAAGAACCATAATAAACATGTTGTAGACAAAATACATATATATCACTGCTTCGTCAACCTCATGCTACCATAGTGCAAGAAAATATTCCTCGCATAATAACATTCTCATGACATAGTCCCATATCCATGATTCTTAGGTTTTTCATTATCTCATCTCTTCACCTTCATTGTAGTGAAGCCTCCCATGCATCATGTAATAAGATTATATCATGGATTTTGAACACATATATGTATATATAATATCATGTAAAAGGTTTAAATTCATGGAACAATGCCTTTTTCTTCCTCTTATTCATATTCTCATGCAACGAAATCATCTATGTAAAATTACATAAGCTCAAGTGGCTTTGAGTTCATCTAACATGAGATGTTTTGTCCCATATTAATCCTGACATATATCATGTAGTTCTTGAGCTATTCACACATGAGCATGATTTATTTTAATCTCGTATGGATTTTCTTCCACACAATGAATTATTATACAAGATTTGAAATTTCCTTTGACCTTTTACTTATTCATACACAAGCCTTAAAAACCTATTTTCACCTTACACAGAATCTAATTCGAATGATTCTCTTTAGGTGGTCTAACCATTTAATCTTGTATTCTTACATGTCCAATGAATAACATGGTTTAATCATACATGAACTATCCAACTCTAGATTTAATCATACGCAAATTAGCTTCCTTTTCCTTTTTTTATTTTTTATTTTTCTCTAAGATTTATTAAAATGTAAATAAAACTATTTCATATCATAAATTATTTAATAAAATTAGACAAAAAAATATAAATAAAAAATAAAATTATGCATGAAATTAATCTATTGTATGAAAACTATATAAATTTGTATTCATACTTATTCATTCATTATAAAACATTCATGTTTGGGATGTTTTTACCACCAACTTGAATGATGTTATAACATTTCCACCATAAATAATTTATAAATCATGAATTATATTTATATACAGTATAAATGATAGATTAATAATGTTTTTTTTGTTTTTTTAATTGTAATATATATAAGTATTTTCATTAATAAAATCATTTCTTCTTATTATGTCATTATTCACAAGAAGGAATAATTTATAACATTTCATTAAGAATCACCGATGTAACTTATATGAAACATTCTTGGAAATATGAAACTCTATCAACTAAATATATATTATCTCCATGAACATTTTAGAGATGATGGACACATAATCAAGGAACAAGTAGCAGAGTCTCCCTACCAAATCAAGAATGGAACAAACATGACAATTAATACTAAAATAGTAATTTTAACAAATAATGGTTAATAAAATGGTAATAAGATATTTTAAATGAATATAGTTACATAAAATAAATATAAATAAGGATCTACTAATGATTAATAATAAACCTAAATTTATTATATAGGTATTTAAATCAAGTTCGATCGAGTAGGAATTCGGGGTAAGTGCTTTCGTGACTCAATCATCTTTTCATTGATTTATCCTCTTTATCATTAACTACATCCCATAAAGACTTCTATATTAATCCCTTTCTCTATATCATTTTTTATTTTATATTTCCTTCTGGGAAGATTTCATTTCCTTTCCAAAATTCTTTTTTAAATGATTCTTACTTCATAAATATATGTCGATATAATGGAAAAATTTCAATTTCAATTTTCAGTATTATTCCTCCATATTAATATTATTTATTAATAAAAACCATTGTTTTCTTATTTTGAAAGATTATTATATAATATATTTTATACCTTTAATATTTCTAATTATACCGATTCAAAAATAAAATTTTTAGAATTCTTTTATCGATGTGTCTTTCTTTAAAATGTTAAAAATAGTTTAAAAGGTATTTCATTCTATTTATGTACCATTGTATCTTCCACTTCACACTTGTTATGTTTATCATTTCTGTACTTTTCAAATTTCCATTATTGGGATGTTTATTTTTAAAATAATGTTTCAAAATTCTTTTTTTTCACCGTTTGAAAATGATTTCGAAAGTGATATATAACATTTTATTTAATACTAGAAAACTATTTTGTGATTGTATGTCGTTTTTTTCTATATATATATATAAATGATATATATTCTACGGAGTGATTTAATTATCCTCTAAATTATATTATGATATAATTCTTTTGGGTGATTTAATTTTTTGTATCATGCAATTCATTTCTTGATTGCTCCTTATGTGAAACCATATGAAAATTTTATATAACCAATTTTTATCCCAAGGGATAAGAAATATTTTATGTATAATTGGATTTATAATAGAACTCATATTTATGATTTATAATTATTTTATGTATGGTTCTAATATATCCCTCCAATGCATTGGTTAAATTTCTATAACTCTTGATATAATGATATTATGTATGGAAATGATTTCAGTTAGCTATGTTCACAATGTTATGATCTTTTATGCTTATGTTTGTGACACATTTTTATGATATGATCTACATCTCCTAATTATTTTCTCATGTTTCCACATTATTATTTCATGGAATATATTATTTTATGGTTATAATATTGAGTTTATATTTCCTTAATTCATGATCTATGTAATCATGATCATCTCTTATGATTTTATGTTCTTTTTAACCAAGTATTTCTCTCCTATTTATGTTTTCTCACATGTTTATGATCTAACACTTTATGACTCATCAATATGATTTTCCCCTATTGATCATTTAAGCACTCTTTTTTAAGTTTCCCATTTCCCTAGGAGACTATATATAGGAATGTGTCCTGGAGTAAGTCATGTGTGGAGGATTTTGTGGGATATGTTAAAGTTATAATTTCTAATAAGAAAATTATATAGATAACATTAAATACATTGAACCTTTGAATACTTGGATTATGTGTTTTATTTTTGATATGTAATGTTTAATCATAGAAATAATATAAAATATTTGTATGTTAGGATAATCTCATCTCAACATCTATATTCAAATAAATTCTAAGAGTATATTTAGACACATAAGTGTATAATAATCCAAGTTACAAAGTTTCCTTTAGATAATGTAATATCCATTTGATAAATTTTAAATGGGAATATTTCAAATTATCTTGAAATATTAAATACAATCATGAAGAAAACATTATGTTTTGTCAACTAGTAGTTAATTTAAGTATACTTGTGATCATACCTATGTAAATCTTTTGATCAATCAGTATCCTAGGTTCACTAAGATCAAGATTACAAGATATAGTTACCAGAGTAATAATACTAATTTCATTGTTGAAACAAAATCTTTTTAGTATATCTCCCATATACTTATTCTAAGATAATATTATATATTTTTTAGTGAAATTTGGATTATATGAAATAAAGTAAGTTTAACCATCATACTCATCTCAAACTCACATTACATTAGCTTACTGAAACTTTTTAAAACTTATTTTCTAGTGAATATGAATATTATATCAACAATATTGATTTGTATAATAAGGGTCCAAAGAAACATTATTTATAAAATATTTGGATCTATCATTACTTATGTAAAGATTTTTTGAATAAGGAATCTAGATAATCTGTCATACAAAGCTCTTAAGGCTTGTTTAAGTCCACAATTATATTAAGTGCGATTAAAAACATGGTCCAAAAATTATGGATTTTAAAAACAAGAGGTTTGTTCAATATAAAATTCCTTATAAACATATTTATTAAGGAATTTACACTTAACATTAATTTCTTTTAAAAACATATGACTATAAAATTATAATATTATTTTGATAGACACTAATATTTATACCAGAGAAAAGGTTTCCTTATATTCTATGACATGTTCTTGATTATACCCTTTAGTAATAAGCCAATATTTAATCCAAACTATAATTCCATTCTAATCACATTTATTTATAAAGACCCACTTAGTTCCTACAACGAGAATATTATCAGGATATTTAAATAAAATTTGAACATTGATTTATTCAAGTTGATTGAGCTACAATTTCATAAACATTATCCAATTTTCATTATCTAAGGAATAACCTACCATTTTAGGTTCAAATTGAGAAAGGAATTGAAAATGTTCACATTCATTCCAAAAATAGCTTTTGGTTTTAATTTTTTGGTCAACATTACCAATATCATTGTTAATGGGAAGTTTCTTTAGTAATCTCTAGTTTCTATGAAAAGAATAAAGTTGGTCCACATCTATCATATTACAACAATATGGTGTATTCACTAATAATTCAGTAACATTTGATATTTTTTCTACAAATTATATATGAGTTAAAGTAAAATGATGTTTAAAAATATCATCTGAATTACTTTCATAATGAAAAAATTTATAAAACAATTTTATAAAAGGAATGGTTTCATCAAACTTCACATGTATCATTTCTTCAACAATATATTATCATTTGTTGATACTTGATAATCCTTACATGTGGTAGGGTAAAAAAATTTACTTCATCAATTTTTTAATTAAATTTAACAATATTATCTTTAGTATTCAGAATGAATACATTGCATATGAATGATCAAAAGTAACCAATTTTAGGTTTCCTTCCATTCAACCACTCTTAATATATTTTTATTTAAAACTAGACAAATAAAAATATGATTAGTGATATAGAAAGTATTATTCAAAAATTCAATGAAAAAATATTTCGTAATTTGATATTCATATAACATAGACTAATCTATTTATTGATGAGTTTTACTTATTATTTAAAAAACTCTATTATTTATGGTGCTCTTAAAATTTAACTTTAATTTATTTTTCACTATTAAAAGTTTAAAATTATAGATTCATATACTCACCTCCAATATCACTATAGATAGTAATTATTGGAAGATTATTCTCATTCTAAATTGGAGAAAAATAAATAAATAAATTGAGTGCTTATTATTTATGTGAGAGAAATAAAACCCGAGTATATATTATATAATCATAAAAAAGTACATACATGTTGTGTTTACTTCTGATTGATACAATTTGAGTGGTCTTGAAAAGATCCATATGCACTGGATATATTTTTTTTATGTTGAGACATCCCTAATATTTCTATGATTAGTTTTTTATTTCATTCCACATTTAAAAGAATCAAATACATTATAAGTATTGAACCTTAGTTCCAGATGGTCATTCACAACACCTTTATTATAAAGAGTAGTCAAGTTTTAGAAAAAAATTGTGTCCTAATATTCTATGGAAATCCAAGATTTATCAGATATTGTACTAGGGAAAGGAAATTTTTGATAGGTTTAGTCCTCTAAATCTATGGTATAAACATTATCATGCTAATTGGATGATGATATGTGAACTCCTTGTAAACTTTTTATGGTACATTTTTCTTTCCCAAAGATCATAGAGTAACCATCATCACATAACTAACATATACTAATGAGGTTGTACATAAGTCATAAAACATAAAGAACATTAGGAATTCTTAATATTAATAGATATATCAACTAAACCAAAGATCCAACATTGTGCATTTTTTCTAAAAATTATGTTTCATTCTTCCAATTTTTTTATGTTACAATAGTTGGACTTATTTCCAATCATATTTCTAATGTAATTGTTATCTATATACCTAGTTTTTATATTCTTTGTAGATATATTTTATCATAAAATTATACAGTTAAGGACTTTGGAACCCAAACATTCTTGGGTCGAGAAAAATTAGAAAACAAATTGCTATCAAAACTAACATTTTGATAAATATTCTATGTTAAGAGCATCAAGGTCCTTAAAAAAATAAGCTTTATCTTTTTCGAAAGACTAATAATTTATAATAGAACATATACTTCTCTTGTTTCTTCCAAAGGGATAAAAAGTAAATAATGGTTAACTTTTAAAAATAAAGTAGTTTGATTGAAAAATTATTTTTACAAATGAAGAAAATCATATTATGGACATTTCTATATATGGTTCCTATAAATAAATAATCTTTTATAGATTCTATACTCCTTATATAATGTTGGTTAAGACCTTATTTAGGACATATATTTTGAATTTATGTTTGATAATCTCATTTTTATCTTTTGTAAGCATGGAAATAGAAATAGTATATTCGGAAATTAATGTAGAAGTTAAACTAAAAATAGTTTCATTTTTCTTGGAAATATATACTATTAAAATTTTACATTTCCTAGATAAATTTTTATAGGAGTTTTACATGTCTTAACAATTAATCACTTTTAAAAACTCTGTTATTAAAGAATTACTAACCTTATATTTGAAGAAAATTTCATCCTTTGGAATTATATTAATAAATATAGAAATATTTCTATTGTCTTTACCATTTAAACTACTTTTAGAAGAAGAATAATAACAAGCACACCATGATGGTGTGGCCTTCAAAAAATTATTCCCTTTATATTTCTTTTACCACCTATAATTATTTTCCTTCCATTTAAAACTTGTAAAATTTAGATATATATGCCTAGTTTTCTTTCATTCATAGCATAAAACATCACTTAAATTTTTCTATCATCTCATCAATGATATTTTTTATATCTATCTTTACAAAACTTTTGATTGTTAATGTTTCAAGGTGATATTATATTAAATATTATACACATTCATTAATCTTATTAAGAAAACTAATCTTTACTAAACTATACATCACTGTCATTTGAATGATGTAAAGAATTATTAATAGTAGTAAAAGAAACTACTTTATTATTATTTTTCTTTTTTTCCTCAACTATTTTTAGATGATATTCAAACTAAATCAATTTTTTGGTAAGATAATCAACCATAAAATCTATAAGTTATTTCATTTCTTCTAAATCAATTCTCTTTGACTCCAATTATTTCATAATAATTCCAATAATATTCTTAAAAATCATAGAATATGTTATATCCATTTTTCCTAAGGATGTTATATTATTGGTTTTAGTCAAAATCCAAGATAGATTTGAATAAATAGTTATCTTGGTAAGTAATCAAAGTCTTTATATTATTCTCTTAGGATATCTCTTCTGGTTTATATAAATTTAGATGTTCCAAAATGTATAGCTTATATATTTGTTCTATACTGTTTATTATTTCACAAAAAGAAATCTGATTGTGGATATTATTCATCATTTCACATAAAAAAGTAATACAAATATTATAGTTCATTGGAAACTTGAATTTCTTATTTAGAGTAAAATTTTAAATAATCTTTTATAGAATCTTATACCCAAAGATCATTATAAAGTAATTATCAAATTTGGTGTTGATAATGAATTCCCTCACTCTATCTCTCTAATACTCATAATCCATACCATAAAAGATTAGTGGGTGGTTTTGATTCAATCCTTTAAGAGTTACTAATGAAATATTAGAATCCATATTGAATGTTTTATTATTCATGTGTTTGTATAAAAAAATATAAATACTTCCTTCAATACAATAATGTTATCCTAGTAAGGAGGATTTAAGAGGGGGAAATTGATGATTTTTAAAAACTTATGAAATAAGTCCCACTAAAATGATTTCAGTTTGGATGAACTGAATTAAGAATATCTAAAGTAAATATAAGTAAAAGTTTTTGTAATTCAGTGGAAAAGTAATAAATAATTAAAAAATTAAATTCATTTCTAAATAGAAACAATATAAGTAGAAGTGAAAAAAATATAGAATGTAAATCAATGAAATTAGGTTTTATATTATCATCCATAATGACCCAACTCTTTAACTAAGGTATGGATCATTAGTTTTTCTTTTTGAATGTATTAAATGGTCCTAATGATGTATCCTAATCAATATTATGATTTTACAAGAGCATCAGAGGAACTTACAGAGCCCGAAGCTCCAAAAAGGGGAAAGTAGGCTGGGCTACACGGTTTGTCTACAACCGTGCGACCCAGGCGCATGGCCGTGTGGCCAGTTGTAGATGGATCTAGATCCCATCCGCATCATCTGCACACGGTTAGTGAAACCGTGCACAGATTCAATTCATTGTGCCCAAACCGTGCATAGAAATCGTGTGAGTCAGTTATTAGGGAAAAATAACCATTTTTTCCTTCCCTTCTTTAAGTTCTATTTTTTGATTTTTCTCCTCCTACCTATAGAAATACCATCATTCCTTCCTCCTTGATCTCTCAAGCGCTCTCCTTCTTCAATCACTTGCAGCTCCTTTATCTGGTAACTAATTCTTGATCTGTTAGAAGCATTGGATATTCTAAGGTAATGCTAACCTTTTGTGCTCCTCCTTCCTCGCTAAATTTTTTCATATATTACGCTATTTAGATGCAGGATCATTCAGCCTATTTTTAGGTCATTGGATGGGAACTTTTATCTAATTAAACCTAATTTAAATTTAAGGTTGATACTCATCAAGACATCATCTACGGTCCTAAGGTAGTTGGTCTCGTAGTTTTCCATTTGAGTTTTGGTTGTTTTGTATTTAATCTCATTGTGTCGTGAGCCGGCCTTTGTCAGGCTCCTCTACTGAGTTGATTTCTTCATGTCTAATTGAACCTAGTGTGATAACATAGGTTAATTGACTCTTTTTTAGGGGTTTTTGTTATCATCCTTCCTCTATATAGACTCCCAAGGGGTGTTCCACCTAAAATTATCCATTTTAGGCTAATTTCCCAAAATGATGAATTATAGTTTATGTTTCTCGACATGTTTTTTAATTGAATTGACCATTGTTCCATGTGTTTTTGATGTATACCAAGGTTCCTAAATGGTTCTTAGACCCAATTGAATTAGTTTTGAAAAAATGGGAATGTGAGTATATGACTTGACACTTGAGCCTTGACACCTTGCCTTGTAATGAAATTGTCATATGAGGCAATTTGTATAGGTTAGCTAGGATGAAATGGCCTAAACCTAAATGATTAATTAGTATCAAATGAAATGGTTCCAAGGGATTACTTGACCTTACCCTTGTTTTGTGTTTCCATAATGGTTTTTTCTTGTTAAATGGAAATGATGTAAGATAGTTTTCCTTACATTATATAATGTAAATGTTATGCCTTATGGGTGTGGACCCAAGGATTGTGAGAGACTTGAGGTATGAAAGACTATGTGAGATTCTAGTTTTGGACCCAAGGACTGTGAGAGAATTGAGGTAGGGAAGACTGTGAGAGCTCCCTCTTGTATTTCCAAGAGACTGTGAGAGCTCTTAGAGTTGGTTCAAGGGTTAGACCGTGAGAGCTACCCTAGTATTGGATGTATGAGAGTTATGTCCCAATCCATCCCAACATATATCTATATATATATACTTATCTATACTATATGTGTGTGTGTGTGTGTGTGTGTATGGTGACTTGGTTAGACTTACCATCCTTGAGATGAAGTAGGTAGACCCACCATGTGTCCTTTAGGAACATGAGTAAGAGGTTATTTGTTAATTATGTATTGTTTACTTTTGTTGTTTCATGTGAACTGTTTACTTATGAGAACCTACTTAGATTACACGTAGACACTGTTGGTAGTGGCCTAATAATATTTATATCACACCCTATTTGGGACACCTTTGGAACCTAATAATACTATTTTCCTACAGGTATGAATAGAGGAAAACACTACTCATCTGGATATTGACTCTTTTTCTTAGATAGAGCTTATGAGAGAGGACTAGGCTTAGGCTCGATATGTTATAGAGTAGCTTTTGGATTTTGTTTAACTTTTTACTTGTGTATGTGTATGCCTGCTTCCTATTTTCCAATGGCCTGAAGGCCTTCATTTTTTATTAATTTTTGATAATCCACCTTTCAAGGGGTGAGGTGGAACCCTTACAAGGCCCATAGGCGTAAGTATTACATGACCAATAGGCCTTATAGGAATTCATTGCCCGTAGGCTTCAAACATTACATACAACCCAGACTAACTACTTAGAACTGATCCTCCCCAGCATCATCATTGTGAAATCATCTCTCCACCTTCACATGGTTGTTTGGCTAGGAATTCCCATGCATTCATAAGATTGTCATGATGGAAGGTTCCATACCCTCTCATTCTTCCAATCTGTTTAGCTTCTGCTATGGTGAAAGCTCTTTGCTCATCCTCCTTGTAGAGCTTGTTCCTTGTAGGTTGTCTGGTTTGCATCTGCACTTAAGGTGGCCTGAAAGCCTTGAGGTGGCCCAAAGGCTTTACTGACCTGAAGGCCTGGGTGGCCCGAAGGCCTTACAGGACTCAGGGACCAAATCGGTGGCCCGAAGGCCCAAACGGGGGCATATTCCCAGCTGCTACAGTGTCAAACAGTGTCTGCTACAGTTCCCACTACAGTACCTGTTACAGTACTGCACAGTTTCCGCTACAGTTCCTGCTACAGTACTGCTACAGTACTGTTACAGTAACCCGGAAATTCTGCCTCCGCCTGGATTTGATCCCTGGTCGCTTGGATGCACTTACAGAGTCTTTACCAACCGGGCTAAGGCTCATGTGCTCACGTGTGTTACTAACATCGACTCCCCAGAGGAGGGGGGGCCACCATCCCAAGTGCGTGCCACGTTCCCCGGCTAAGAAATGGATTTGAATCGCCCTGTTCATAATACGAATAGTGTTCCAGCCTGGTGGGACTCGATCCTACGCCAGTTCCCACAGAGAGCGAGGGGTACAACTAGTGAGTACCACTCAGCTAACGCCCCATGGGAAAAAACGTGTGTTGCTAACACCGACTCCCCAGAGGGGGGGCCCACCAGCCCAAGTGCACACCACGTTCCTCGGCTAATAAATGGCTTTGAATTGCACTATTCATAATATGAACAGTGTTCGAGCCTGGTGGGACTCGATCCTGCGCCAGTTCCCATAGAGAGCGAGGGGTACAACCAGCGGGTACCACTCAGCTAACACCCCATGGGCTCCTGCTTCTTGTTTTCATTTCCATTTTTGTACCAGAATTCCATGAATGCATATCTATATTATACACTGCCTATGAGGCTTTTTTCATATTATTTGGTCTCCCGTTGTTGACGTACTTCTCTATTTTTTTATGCTTTCTTTGTTTCTTGTATCTTTCCATTTGTTATGATTCCTATATTGTATGTTGTTTTTTCATCTGTTGTGTTACTTTGATGTGGAGGTAATGTCTCCCCACCTTACTACCTTCAAACCCCCACTGCTAGTCAACAGCCCCTGGCTTATGAGGAAATGCACCAGGGTTCATGTGGCTAACCGGGCTCAGGGCACAGGTTAGGTGGCAGCTAGGTTTGAGATGTCACAAAGTGGTATCAAAGGTAGTTTACATTCAGGCTTTACTATTTAGTGACAATATATTGGAGATTGGGAACTCTTGGGACTTGGTCACAAGTCATGCTTGGGCATCGTGAACCCATGTACGGGGTAAGGACCAAGTTGGTTGAATTATGGCTGTTATTGATTCTACTATTACTATTGATATCATTTCACCATTGGGTGCTTCACATGTTTATTGATGTTATTTATATTCTTAATGTTGGAATTGTGATTTCATTTCTCAACCCGATGAAATGAAAGTTATGTGTTAGAACATGCATTGTGATAGGAATAATATGAATAGACCATGCATATTGCCATGTCACGTTTAAATTTATAGAAAGCATTGATTGTTGCATATTTTTATACCTTGTTTTATATATATAAAATCATTCTAACACTTTTCTGCAAGATTTATATCATTTTATGGTGTTATTAGTGGGTGCCACTCTTTGATTCATAAGGTGTATGGGCCCTTATGGGTCGAAAAATGGCATTCCAACTAGATCAACCATTTGAGGAATGATGTAATCACATGGATACACACAATTTAAAATGGAAATCACATCATAGTGAGTGTCGTCTTTTGAAAAATAAGGTGTATCAGCCCTTATGGTATGAAAAATGACATATCATTGGATTCAACTGTTTGAAATGAATATAAATTGAGAACAAACTTTTTTACCCATGACTAACTTAGAAGCTTGATCCAAACCCAACTTTTTTAGTGGGTAGTGGGCATTCTCTTTTCTTATGTCTTGTTAAGGTCTGTTCTAAAGTCTATCCCTGACTTTTGAATCTGGAAGAGAGGTGTATTCATTATTATAGGAAGGATTTAGTACCTATCATAGTCCCTTAAATGAA
The DNA here is from genome assembly GCA_963277665.1 of Viscum album. Taxonomy (NCBI): domain Eukaryota; kingdom Viridiplantae; phylum Streptophyta; class Magnoliopsida; order Santalales; family Viscaceae; genus Viscum; species Viscum album. Next base: position 563,015,973 of record OY728138.1, read on the forward strand.
ATCCTCTAAATTACTTTAATCCCTTATGATACGTTAATTTGGAATTTTAGCATTATGTCTCCATGAAATCCTCTAGTAGTGCACCCTAAAGTTGGTGATGATCATGTTCCTAAGGTGGAAAAACTAGAGCTTCCTATTATTCTTCCAATCGAACCACTTGTGGTTCCTCCTTCTATACTTGAGTTGGGTGTTGAATCCTAGTTTTGAGAGGGTTTCATGCATATGATGCAGAATATGAAAGGTGGAGTGTGACCTGCCCCAAGCATGGAAAATTTGACTAATGAGTTTCAGTAGTAGCATCTTTCTACTTTCTCGGGAGATGGCAGACCACTCACTGTAGAGTCTAGTATTGAGGAAATCCTTTTTATCTTCAAGCACCTAGAGACGACTCTAGGGAGGAGGGTCAAACTATATGTTTACATGCTACACGACTCAGCTAAGAAGTGGTGGGATTTAATCACCCTAACAGACCAGTATGGAGAGATGGTTTGGGATGACATACAGACTATCCTCTACGGCTACTTATTTCCCTAGACTATAAGGGATGACAGATCTAGAGATTTCATGAATCTATAGTAGGAGATTATGTTAGTGATGGATTACTCATAATGTTTCACTAAGTGGAAGAGTTTTTCCCCTTCTCTAGTTGTTGATGAGCTGATGGATTCTAAGTGATTTGAGGATGGGTTGTGTTATACCATCTGATCACAAGTCAATGTTTTCAGGATGAAAAGTATTTTAGAAATCATAAACCAGGACCTGATTAAAGATCGAAATCTAAGAGAGGCATACAGTGCGATCTAGGGTATTTCAGAACCTACAGCTTCCAGTGGATCTTCTTCGGGGTAGAAACGATGCTTTGAATTTTTTTGCGGAGGAAGCAGTAGTCAGGATCCTTCCAATGATAGCTATCATGCATGTCACCAGCACAGAAAGGTAGGGAACTTTAAAGCACAGTGTCTACAATATCTAGTAGAGTGCAGAGGTTGTGGAAGGATGGACCACATTCAGCATTTCTACAGAACTTTTCTAATTGTGCCCAGTGATAAAGGAGTTGCACCTATTCCTTAGCCAGGAGCGGGGTCAGTAGGATCATCATAGTCAGGAATCTGGAACACCATCGGCTGATCAGGCCAAGGTGGTGATCGAGACAGAGGAAACCAAACCTATGACTATCAGTGCCAGTAGAGTGGGCCTACTTCGGGCAGTCAGGCAGTGATTCAGAGCTGTGGTATAGGCTAGTTACATGCAGTCCAGCCTACACCGTATGAGCATAGCATCAGACCATCTATTGTACGAGGTACTATTCTAGTAGCCTCTACTTTAGTATCTTCTTTGTTTGATAAAGGCACATCTCACTCATTCATATCTGAGGAAATCACAGAGTTCGGGCCTCGTCATTGAGTATTATCATGGCATTATAATGCTAGATACACCTTTAGGTATCCGTTCAGAGGGAGTTCACAATTTTTAGAACTCTCCCCTTGAGATAGGTGGTTAAATTTTCAAATGGAACATATAAATTCTTGATATGATAGGTTTCAATGTAATCCTCAGTATGGACTCGTTAGTTCCCTATAGATCCCATATTGATTGCTTTCATTGGAGGGTGACGCCTACATCACCAAAGGGTGTTACACACTTGCATAAGGAAGAATGGGATGTTAGTGCGACATGAACAGGACCCAAGCATTAGAGGCTGGGTAGTGTTATCAAATAGATTTCCATTCTTTAACTTGACAAATAGGGGTTGAAACCCACTGTCTTCCCTCTGGTAGTGGAGCATTTGAGATACGATTTTCCAAACAACTTCTCTAGTCTACCTCTGGTATGAGAAGTGTAGTTTACTATTTATCTTGTTCCAAGACCAGAACATGTGATCATTCCTCCATATAGGTGGAACATAAGGAACTTTTGGATCTCAAGACTCAGTTGGAGGATCTGGAGGCAAAAGGTTCCATACACCCCAATACTTCTCCTTGGGGTTTACCTATCCTCTTTTCCAAGAAGGATGATAGAACCCTTAGGCTTTGTGTGGATTACCGTCGGTTGAATCAACTGACTATCATGAATCGATATCCATTTCCAATAATAGACGATCTCATTTATCATCTTCAAGGAGACAAGGTGTTTTCAAAGTTAGATTTGAGGTCAGTCTATCATCAGGTGTGTGTTAGGACTTCATAAATACCTTACAAAGCTTTTAGGAATAGGTATGGTCTCTACAAGTACCTGGTTATACCATTTGGACTCACGAACGCACCTGTTATCTTTATGGATCTTATGAATAATGGTTTCTACCCATATTTGGATTCATTTATGGTTTTCTTTGTAGATGATATCTTAGTGTATTCTCTCTCAAAACATGACCATGCAACCCATCTTGAGATTGTGTTAAATACACTGAGATAGCATCATCTCTATGCTAAGGTCAGTAAATTCCACTTCTGGATTGATAAAGTTCACTTCCTGGGTCATACCTTCTCAGAGTCAGGAGTTTCAATTGGCCTATAAAAGGTGAGGGTTTTGGTTTCTTAGGAGTATCTCAATAGATTCTTGGATATCTGGAGTTTCTTAGGGCTTTCCAGACACTACAGATGCTTCATTCAGGATTTCTCATGCCTTGCATCACTACTTATGAGCTTGATGAAAAAGGGTGTGAAATTCGAATGGTCTGAAGCTTTTGAATCATACTTTCAATAGTTAAAGGGTATAATTATGTAAACACCAATAATAATTATTCCAGATCCAGGAAGGGATTATATAGTCTACTATGACGCATCAAGTATTGGGCTTAGAGATGTTATGATGCAGTACAAGCGAGTTGTTGTGTATGGTTCTCGTCAGTTGAGGCCTTGTGAGTAGAATTACCCAACTCACAACCTCAAGCTTGCTAATGTTGTTCATGACTAACACTATTGGAGATGCTTTTTATTAGGAGATGTTTTTTGGTGTTTACAGACCACAAGATCCTGAAATGCATCTTTACTCAATGGGATCTGAATATCAGCCAGTTTAGGTGGGTTGAGTACCTTCAATAGTTTGATTTCAATCTTACCTATACTCCAAGGAAATGGAATTTAGTAGCTGATGTTCTGAGCCAAAAGACTTAGACACATGCAGTTTAGGAGTCCAGTGATGAATGGAATCTTATGGCCTTATTCTTGGATATGCACATTGAGGTTCAGGAGGACCATGGTCAAACTATTCTCTCATCCTCATCAGTGACATCTAATCTTCTAAAATGAGTATGTTCAAGTAAAATATATGATCTTAAAGGCCTTTTCCTACAGTAAAGTGTCTCAGATGATGATACATGTTCTGTTTGAACTATTGATAGGGATGATACTCTTTTGTTTCATGGGTGTATATGGGTCCCAAAAGTCATCAGAGAGGAACTGATGAGGGATTTTCATGCCTTAGCATGGGAATTTCACCCTAATGTCACTAAAATGTATCGATATTTACAATGTCAATATTAGTGTCCTTGTATGAAGTGTGAAATAGATGGTTTCATCACTCAATGTTCCATCTATCAGCAAGTGAAGGTGGAAAATCTGCGTCTGGTAGGGCTTTATCAGTCATTCTCCATTCCTAAGTGGAAATGGGACGATGTTTCGATAGGCTTTGTGACTAGTTTACCTATATCACCTCATGTAAAATATGTAGTGTGGACTGTCATTGACCATATAACAAAGGTCTCACACTTCTTACCTATACGAGATGCATTTTCTGTAGATGATCTAGGAAGATTGTACGTCAAGGAGGTGGTACGTATTCATGGATCACCTCATTCTATTGTTTCTGATAGAGTTTCCCATTTCACATCATGGTTTTGGAAGGGGTTATAGAAGGCCTTGGGTACATAGGTACTTTTGAGCATTGACTATCACCCTCAGATATATAGACATACATAGCATACAATTCAGGTGCTAGAGGACATGCTTCATGTGTGTGTTCTTGAATTTCGGGGTTCCTGGGTGAAACACATTCCCTTCATTGAGTTTTCTTATAACAATAGCTTCCAAGATACCATTTATATGGCTCTCAATGAAGCCTTATATGGTAGGACTTGTCACTTAACTCTATGTAGGTTGGAGGTAGTAGAAGCATCTGTGCTTGGGCCTCTTCTCGTGCAAGAAACTTCAAAGTCAGACCAGCTAATTCAGAAGATTATGTTGACATCTCAGTATAGACAACAATATTATGCTAACAAATGCTGGAATCCTCTTGAGTTCGAGGTTGGAAACTATATTTTCTTGAAATTCTTGCCCAGGTTGGGGCATATATGTATTCGGAAGTAGTGTAAGCTATCACCGAGATTCGTTGGACACTTTGAGGTTGTGAAGCGGATCAGACCAGTGGCATACCAATTGTCACTTCCTCAAAGATATTGGTCTATGTATGATGTCTTTAATGTATCTCAACTTTATTGATATTATCTAGACCCATCTCACGTCTTCCAGCCCGATGAGGTTGAGATGGATATGGATGCTTCCTTTGAGGAGTATCCAATTCATGTTGTTGATCGAAGCGTGAATACACTACAAGGAAGTTCAATGCCTCTCGTATGGGTTCTATGGAAGCATGGATGGGTAAATGATGAGACCAAGGGCAGGTAATCTGATAAACAATTGTAGTGTCAAGAACCCCTTGCTGACAGTACCTCTTTACCATCATAAGGGAAACTCGAGGACGAGTTGCTATAAGGAGGGGAGGTTATAATGACCCAACTCTTAAACCAAGGTACAAATCATTAGTTTTTCTTTTTGAATGTCTTAAATGTTCATAATGATGTCTTCTAATCAAGATTAGAAGTTTTCAAGAGCTTTTGGGGCACTTATGGAGCCTAGAGATCTGAAAAGGAGAAAATGGGTTGGGCCGCACGATTTTTCTACAATCGTGCGACCCAAGTGCATGGTTGTGCGGCCAGTTGTAGATGGTTCTAGAGCCCATATTCACGGCTAGTGAAACCTTTCATAGAGGTCATGCGTTTTTTCCAGTGAAGCGGTGAGTTGTGTAGGGTGTGCACGCGGTTTGGACAAACCATGCACAGAAACTGTGAGAGCCAGTTTTTTAGGAAAAATGACCAATTTTTACCTCACTTATTTAAGTTATATTTTTTATCTTTTCTCTTCCCACCTATAGACAGACCCTCGTTCCTTCCTCATTGATCTCTCAATCCCTCTCCTTCTTCAATCACTTGTAACTCCTTGGTCTGGTGACCCATTCTTGATTCTTCAAAAACATTTGATAGGCAAAGATAAGGCTAACCTTGTGTTATCATACTTCCTTGATAAATTTTTTAATCTATTGCGCTATTTAGATTCAGGATCATTCACCCTATTTTCAATGTCACACCATGACTGGGTTTGACGCGCGACTCGCATGTGAGTTATAAAACTATGTGACAACATGCAGTTTGACTTTGTAAACAGTCAGTGTCAGCTGCCACGGTTCGAGCGCAGCTCGCTCGACTGCGCACTTGACGACATTCGAGCCGTGTGGTTTCCCGACATCCAAAATACGTAAATAAATTAATTAAGAGATAAATGAAATGAAATGAAGTAAAAAAAAATTTAATAAAATAGAGTTTTAAAAAAGAATTTTTATGTATAAAATAATATTATTATTATAGTTTTAATAATATTATTATTATATTGGTTGTTTTTATTATTATTATTATTATTAGTATTAAGATTATTATTATTATTATTATTATTATTTCTATTCTAAGTTTTTTTTCTTCTTTGAAGGGAAACCCTAAGGGGGTCAACCCCCCCCCCTCTCTTCTTCCTATGCACTGTGCACCCATGACTCCCCCCCCATTGTTTTCTCTATTCCGTGCACCAACCAGCAACCCGCGATCCAGCCCTCCCATGCCCCGACATCCAGCTGCCGAACCCCCCGACGTCAGCCCGCACTCACCCTCTACCCTCATCCCCCAGCAGCCAAAATCCGGCCTCCCCTCCATCGATGAGAGGCCCTCTGGCATCCCTTCTTGGTGTGCTCAAATCAGACAGCTGACCCCCCTACCTCTCTAGTGCCTCGTCCTCTCAGGTCGGTGTTTCCATCATTGTCATCCTCTCCGCTCTGGTCGTGCCTCCCTCATTGGTTCCCAATTTCTCCGGTGTGTTTATTTTATCAATTTCTATGGTTTTCTTCAATTTGTCCAGACCATAAATCCCTTGTTGATGTGTGACTCATTTTCTTGGGGTTTTAGGGATTGCAGATCATTTATGGGGTGTCATCCTCCCTTCTAGTGAGGTTTCGTTGCATTTTCACTCAATCAGTAGGTGTCCCCATGGATTATTTTATTTAGATGTTCTTAATATGCTTGTGTAGCTTTATAAATGTGTTCCATGGATTTATTTTATGGTGAGAAATGTGTTATGAAAGTATTTTTGGCATGCTTAAGTAATGAAAATGGATTTCATAAGGTATTATGGCTATGTTTTGATTGTGTTTTATTATGGTACTATTTGAAAGTATTTTATGAATTGTTTGGGAAATGTGAAGTGTGTTAGTATGGGATTGGGTGTCTCCTTGGTGGTGTGCACACACACATACATAGGTACGTATGTGTATGTGTGTGTGTGTGTGTGTGTGTGTGTGTGTCTTCCTTGCACATATTACCTCCAGGCATGGGGAATATGTTCAATGGATTAAGGGTATATATATGTATGAGAATGTATGTGTGTGCTAGTATGGGCGTTTTTTGTCAGAAGCTTCAAGAGTAGAAGTGTCTCAACTTGGTCTGCTTCCTTCTTTGAGGTAGGATCTCTTTGCATTAACCTTTAAATTTAAGAATCCTTTATTTCTTTCATTTCACACCTAGTTTTAATATTAATTATTGATATCGAACTGTTAGTAAAATGTTCTATCTTGAATTAGAGTGGTTTATTTCGTGTAAAGTGTTGCAATAAATTGTTAGATTGTGTTTTCACATCAATTGCCTGATAAAATGCCCCTTTTTCCTTCTTGAATGTGTTTTAGATTTAAAATGCTGCTTTGAGTTTCTTAAATGGATTTCGAAGTGTATTTCTGGTTTTCAAAGTAGTGTGTGTGTGATTCTTAACAAATGGTTTGGCATGCAAAAATCGTGTGAGGCCTGGTTGGAACTTTTGTAAAAATAGTTATCTCCAGAAAACTATCCTTTGATGTGGTTACCTTGATTTGGTTGAGTGATATGTTATAGGAGATTCGTCGGGTAGGACATTCCTATGATCAAATGGTTGAAAAGATAGGGATGTATTCCTTGGGGTGACTCGGGGTGATTGTGTTGTGTGTTTTGTTGACTGTGTGTGAGGAATGTACTTGTGGCTAGATACTTGTTTAACATTATTGGTTCACCCCCCCCCCCTTTCGTCTGAACATGGGAACCTAGCATATCAAGAGAATTTTCGATGAACAATTGCTGCACTAGTTTAGACCACACACTGGCTAATGGACCTTAGTATGAACTTTGCTCTGCTAGGGGATTGGGCCCCTCAGTTAGGTCATGTAGGAAAACACTGGGCATTTGGGTGTTATGACATCATCAAGAGTAGGCATGCCTTCAAGATGAGTCACATGTATAGTATGTTCTAGACTATTCATGAGCTCCTAGGTTCTCCCAAGTATTTTAGAACTTAGTTATCTATGGAATATGATTACAGTGCCTTGTTTGGCTATTTATTCATGTTCTCTATTTTCCATTTCCCTTATTGTGTGGTTGTTGACCCTGCTTCCTTATGTTTTGTAACCTCTTTGAGAAAGTAATGAGTTGTTTTGAAAATGTTTACGGAATATAACTTAAGAATATTTTTCACCATCTTTCTTTCTTTTTAAGTGAAAACAAATTTTTTTCTCTCTCTCTAAAATGTTAATGTCTCTTTCATGAACAAGAACACATTTTTAAATGAAAAATGGAAATGGATCGTGATTTATTTTAAAGAAAATGTGTAAAAACCTAGTTCCATAAATTGAATTTCAAACTTGAAATTGATGGATCTTTTATTTAAAGGAAATGCATATGGGAATAGATTGTTTGGGCATACCTACTGAGTTTTAATACTCACGCCTATAGTTTTATCTTTTTTTATCTTTCGGTGTTGTGGCTTGCTTGGATTCGGTCTCCATAGCATGGCATTGGATTAAGGTTGGTGGTGACCCATAGGGTCACATGGAAGTATGTACGATTTTGTTTTCTCACCACTCTTAGTTTTCATTTTCATTGTTCAGTTTTGTTTATTTTTTTGTCTTTAATTTATGGGACAAATCATTCCCACTTGTTTATTTTTCATGCCTGGCACTAGTTTCCAGTCCATGGGGATTGGGAATGCCCCTCGGGTTATGTTGTGGGCCGGTTCGGGTGACCGGTTCAGGGTTAACCCGGGTTGGTTCATGAAAAAATGGTATCAGAGGATGCCCTTGTTATTTGGGATGTCTGGTAGATGGAGATTGGGATTGTCGGGGCTCAAGAGGTAGGTAACAGGTCAGTGCTTGATCACCACTGCTTGTGGCGAGACCTGAGTTACCAGGAGTAGTATGGGTTTTGAGTCTTTTGTCTTTGTTTTGGATTGAAGGATAACAATAGAGGTGACTTGATGTCACACTGTGACCCCGCATGGATTAGTGACCCATGTGGAGCCCATGTACCCGGTTCAAGGTCCTCTTGTGTTATGTCTTATTTGGGTCATGGCTCACTACCATGTCACCAGGTTGGGCATAATCACTAGTTCCTCATTCTGGTTGTTCATTGTTGGTTGTGATTTGTCTTGATTTTGGTTGGTGTTAGAGATATTTTTGAAATGAAGGTGGTTTTTAATTGAAAGGTCTCTTTCTCTAATGGTTTTAAAACTGGTAAAAAGGGGATTTCTTTCAAGTTTTTTTGAAATTAGTGAAGTGGGTTTTTAAAGAGGAAGTTTTTCGATTTGGAAGATTTGGATTATATTTGGATTTGGTTACAGAATGAATAGTGAGATCTTTGGTATTCCTTAGGATCGTCAGCATATGTGTGGGTAGATACATGAAGTGCACATTGGCACATCTGTACGAGTGATTTCAGTGGAAAGGGATAAAGTCTTATGTGGCAGTTCATAGGATTCCATGGGTGGGGTTTTCGAAATTAAGGCTTGGATTGATTTTTTTTATAAAATGGACTTGAATGAAAAAGTGATTTTGAGACTTGATTTTTCTTGAAAAGTGGGTTTTTCCTATGTTTGTATATGTTTAATTTATGAGTTTATTAACCTTGTCTTGGGGTACTGCCTTTGGTTGTGTTTAAGCTTGTTCAAGATTCTGGGCTTGTTGTCTCGGCTCAGGGTGTTTCTTTTGATTGAGTTTTGGCTTGATGCTTGTTTCGATTTTGTTTTTCATTTTGTTCTGAATATTCCACCCAGAAATGACCTCAGAAGTTGTTAATGATTCATTCCCAATTCCAGTTCCTATCAAGTGTTTCTTGTCCTACGAGGCTTTTGGGGTCCATTAGGGGAAGTGAAGCGATTTGAGAGGATTACAACATGTCTTAGGGTGGTTGGGGACTCCCAAGTTTGTTAGATTTTGTATTGTCTTGGATTTAGTGGAGGATCTAGCCTTGGACTAGTGAAGGTGGATGTCTCATCATAGTTGGAGTTGGGATGATGTAGGAGGTGTTAAAGTCTATCTTTATTCAATGGATCATACCTATGGAGGTGAAGTTGAAAAGTGGTAAGATCCTATCTATAGTTAACAAGGCTAATGGTTGGTGAAGACCTGTGTTGGATGCCTTAATGAGTCAGAATCTGGAGTGAAAGTGCTTGGAAAATCTGGTGCCTCTCTTCATTCGTAAGGGTTCCCCATCTGCCGAGCGGGGTGTACCATAGGAACTCGTTTCTGAAGAATCCCTTTCATCGGTGTCGACTTCTAGTTCGCCATACCTCTATCTGATTTTCCATCAGTACAGCCAGTTCGTTCATTCCTAGACGCCTTATGGCATCCCTATGAAGCCTTGCTGTCATTGTGGCCATTCAGGTCACCAGGGAAAGTTCTGTAAGAACTATCGTTAGAGGAAGGAGTTCTGATTAGGGGATGCTAGTGTCTGACTATGAGGCTTAAGATGCTTCAGCCATCAGATCCCCAACCTCAGGTATCGGGGTGAATCTCGTGCACAGTCAGGGTTTCATAGGCATGTGAGACCTTTGTTTGGTTCTTTATATGTCATCTTGGAATAGATACATTTTAGGGTTTCCTTGTACTTTTTGTTTTTATATTGTAAGTTCATCCTTTGTGGTGATACTGCGATGAATTTATTCTTTCATGATCATAGAAGTTGTGTTCTTTTGAATGTGGCCTCTAGAATTGTTTTTTTTTCTTCTTAAAAGTGTATTTTTACCTTGTGTGGGTTGGTCCTAGTTTTATTAGTGATCGTTTGGAGATGTGATTTTTGGGAGTTTTTGGCTTATGTCGACAGTTCTTGGTTTTGGTGGAAGTGTTTTCTCACTCATACTAAGGGAGTTGGATGTGTTGGGAGTTTTAGATCGGTGTGGGGAATTCTTAGTTCCAGTGGTGTTGTTATAGGGAGTTCCTTGTTTTGGTTCCCCGATATGTCGGGTGTCCTTGTAGTGGTGTTCCGTTTAAGTCTCAAAGGTCTCGTTCAACTCAGTTGGAGAAGTCGGTAAGTTTGGGTTGGGAGTTCCTACGTTAGCCCCTCCTCAGGTTGGTGTGTGTGGGTTTTAAAGTTTCTGTGTTAGTCGAGTTCTTGTGGTGGGGAGAACCCTCTCATGTTCTCCCCTCATTCTATGTCATGGTTTCTTCATGATCAATCCATTGTGACTTGTGGAGTGAATCTTCAACCCGAGGTTCTTGATTTTACTTTTGGCTCTCTTTGGGCACAGACTCAAGCTTTGGTTATATTTTGACTTGGTGACCTTTTGGGGGTAGAAAGTGTATGTCGTGGGGAGAATTATCACACCCCGACCGGGTTTGGCGCGTGACTTTCACGTGAGTTATAAAACTATGTGAAAACACACGGTTTGACTTTTTAGGTAGTCAGTGTCGGGTGGCACGGTTCGAGCATAGCTCGCTCGACCACTGACTTGACGGAACACGAGCCATGCGGTTGCCCGACATCCGAAATAAGTAAATAAATTAATTAAGGGATATGTTAAATGAAATGAAGTAAAATAAAAATTTAATAAAATAGAGTTTTAGAAAAGAATGTTTAAGCATAAAATAATAATAATAATATAGTTTTAATAATATTATTATTATTATTTTGGTTGTTTTATTATTATTATTATTATTATTATTATTATTTTAAGTTGTTATTTTTTCTTCTTTGAAGGGAAACCCTAAGGGGGGTCGAACTCCCCCTCCTCCTGCACACTACGTGCCCATGACTCCCCCCTTGTTTTCTCTATTTGGCACACCAACCAGCAACCTACGATCAGACCCTCCCATGCTCCGGCCTCCATCCGCCGAACACCCCGGCGTCGGCCCGTGCTCGCCCTCCACCCTCATCCCCAAGAATCCATGATCCGGCCTCCCATCCATCGATGAGTGGCCCCCCAGCACCCCACCCTGGCATGCTCAAATTGGACAGCCGACCCCCTACCTCGCTGGCGCCTCCTCCTCTCAGGTCAGCATTTCCATCGCCAGCGTCCTCTTCGCTCTGGCTATGCCTCCCTCACTAGTGTCCACTTCCTCCAGTGTGTTTGTTTTATCAATTTCTATGGTTTTCTTCAATTTTTCCAGACCATAAATCCCTGGTTGATACGTGACTCATTTTCTTGGGGTTTTAGGGATTGCAAATCGTTTTTGGGGTGTTGTCCTCCCTTACGGAAAGGCTTTGTTGAATTTTCACTCAATCAGTATGTATTTCCAGGGATTATTTTATTTAGATGTTCTTAATATGATTGTGTGGATTTATAAATGTGTTCCGTGGATTTATCATGTGGTGCGAAATTTGTTACGAAAGTATTTTTGGCATGCTTAAGTTTTGAAAATGGATTTCATAGGGGATAATGGATATGTTTTGAATGTGTTTTATTATGGTTAATTTTAAAAGTATTTTATGAAATTTTTGGGAAATGTGAAGTGTGTTTTCAAGGGAACTTGTGGTGAAAATGTATCAAAAATTGGGTTTTTAAATGAAATAAATTATATGGGGCATGTTGTCCTTGTTTTTCACTTTAGAAGGTGATTTGAGAATTGAGTAAATAATGTGAAATATGTTGTGAAATGAATGTGGCTTATGGGTGGTTCCAAAACATGCTTGGCCTATGAAAAGCAATTGGAATTAATTTTGTGTTTTCTTTATGATATTATTAAATGGGTTCATAATGAAAAATGAAAGTCATGTTGAAGTATGTTTTAAAATGGTTTTTGTGTGTCTTTTGGAATGTTTCGTGTGTCACGAGATGTTGACACACCCATGTGTGCACTAGGTGCACACATGGGGGTGTCATCCAAGGAAGGTGATTCTTTAAATTGGTGTTTCCTTGAAAACTTGTTTTCCTAAATGGTTCTTTTTTTCCAAATGATGTTGGTTCCTCTAGGTTAATTAATTAGAGCTTGAGTGGCTCCTTGGTGGTGCGTACACACATATACATAGGTAAGTATGTGTATATGTGTGTATGTATATATATATATATCTTCCTTGAACATATTCCCTCAAAGAGCGGGGAAAATGTTCAATGGGTTAAGGGTATATATATATATATGAGAATGTATGTGTGTGCTAGTGTGAGCATTTTTCATCAAAAGCTTCAAGATTCGAAGTGTCTCAACTTGGTCTGCTTCCTTCTTTGAGGTAGGATCTCTATGCATTAACCTTTAAATTTAAGAATCATTTATTTCTTGCAACTCTCACCTAGTTTTAATATTAATTATTGATATCAAATAGTTAGTAAAATTGTTTTTATTGAATTGGAGTGGTTTATTTCTTGTAAAGTGTTGAAATAAATGGTTTTATTGTGTTTTCACATCAATTACCTGATAAAATTCCCCTTTGGCCTTTGTGAATGGTTTTAGATTTAAAATTATTTTTTAAGTTTCTTAAATGGGTTTCTAAGTGTACTTAGGGTTTTCAAAGCGGTGTACGTGTGATTCTTAACAAATGGTTTGGCATGCAAAAATCATGTGAGGCCTGATTGGAACTTTTTTAAAACAAGTTATATCAAGAAAACTCTCCTTGGATGTGGTTCCCTTACTTTGGTTGAGTTATATGTTATGGGAGGTCCACTGAGTAGGAATTTCCTGTGATCAAATGGTTGAAAGGGGAGGGATGTATTCCTTGGGGTGACTCGAGGGTGACTTTATTGTGTGTGTTGATTGTGTGTGAGGAATTTACTTGTGGATGGATACTTGTTTAACATTATTAGTTCACCCCCCTTTTTAGTCTGAACATGGGAACCTAGTATAGTGACTGAATTTTCGGTGAATGATTATTGCACTAGTTTAGACCACACACTGGCTAGTGGCCCTTAGTACAGACATTGCTCTTATTGGGGATTAGGCCCCTCGGTTAGGCCATGTGGGGAAACACCATGTGTTTAAGCATTATAACGTCATCAAAAGTGGGCATGCCTTCAGGATGAGTCACATGTATAGTACGTTCTAGACAATTCACAAGCTCCTAGGTTCTCCCATGTATTTTGGAACTTAGTTTTCTATGGAGGATGATTGCAGTTCCTTGTTTGGATATTTATTCATGTGCTCTATTTTCCATTTCCCTTATTTTGTGGTTTCTGACCCTACTTTCTTATGTGGTGTAACCTCTTTGAGAAAGTGATGAGTTTTTTTGAAAATGTTTATGAAAAATAACTTAAGAATGTTTTTCACCTTCTTTCTTAATTTTTAAGTGAAAAAAAACTTTTTTTCTCCCTCTAAAATGTTAATGTCTCTTTCCTGAACAAGAACATGGTTTTAAATGAAAAAGGGAAATGGATCATGAATTATTTAAATAAAATGTGTAAAAACTTAGTTTCATACATTATATTTCAAACTTGAAATTGATGGATCTTTTATTTAAATTAAATTCATATGGGAATATATTGTTTGGGCATACCTAATGAGTTTTAATACTCACGCCTATAGTTTTATTTTTGTTTTAGCTTTGGGTGTTGCACCTTGCTTGGATTCATTCGCCATAGTGCAGCATTATATTGAGGTTGGTGGTGACCCATAGGGTCACCTGGAGGTATGTACGACTTTGTTTTCTCCCCACTCTTAGTTTTTGTTTTCATGGTTTTGCTTCTGTTTATTTTTTTGTCTTTAATTTATGGTCCAAGTCATTCCCAGTTGTTTTTTTATGCCCGATGCTAGTTTCCAGCCCGTGGGGATTGGGAACGCCCCTCGGGCCATGTCGCGGGTCGGCTCGGGTGACCGGTTCAGGATCGACCCGGGTTGGTTCATGAAAAAATGGTATCAGATGTGGCCCTTATTATTTGGAATGTTTGGTATATGGAGATTAGGATTTTTGGGGCTCAAGAGGTAGATTACGGGTCGGTTCCTGATCACCACCGCTCGTGGAGAGACTTGAGTTACCAGGGGTAGTCTATGTTTTGGGTCTTTTGTCTTTTTTTTTGGATTGAAGGATGACAATAGAGGTGACTCGGTGTCACGTTGTGACCCCACATGGATTAGTGACCCATTTAGAGCCTAGGTACCCGATTCAAGGTCCTTTGGTGTTATGTCTTATTTGGGTCATGGATCACTACCATGTCTCCAAGTTGGGCATAATCACTTGTTCCTCATTCTGTTTGTTCATTGTTAGTTGTAATTTGTCTTGATTTTGGTTGGTTCTAGAGTGATTTTGGAAATAAAGGTGGTTTTGAATTTAAAGGGATCTTTCTCTAATGGTTTTAAAACTGGTAAAAAGTGGATTTCTTTCAAGTTTTTTTGAAATTGGTGAAGTGGTTTTTTAAAGAGGAAGTGTTTTGATTTGGAAAATTTGGTTTATATTTGGATTTGGTAATGGAATGGATAGTGCAGACCTTGGTATACCTCAGGATTATCAGTATATGTGAGGGTAGATACATATTGTGCACATTGACACATATGTATGGGTGATTTGAGTGGAAAGGGATGAAGGATTATGCGGCAGTTCATAGGATTCCATGGGTGGGGTTTTGGAAATTAAGGCTTGGTTTGATTTTTTTTCTAAAATGGACTTGAATGAAAAAGTGATTTCAGGACTTGGTTTTTCTTGAAAAGTGGGTTTTTATATGTTTGATTTATGATTCTGTTACCCTTGGCTTGGGGTTTTTCCTTTCGTTGTGTTTAATCTTGTTCGGGATTTCGGGTCAGTTGTCTCGGCTCGGGGTGTTTCTTTTGATTGAGTTTTGGCTTGATGTCTATTTCAATTTTGTTTTTCATGTTGTTTTGAATACGCCACCCAGAAATGTCCTCCAAACTTGTTAATGAGTTGTGCCCAATTATGGTTCCTATCGAGTGTTTCATTTCCTTCGAGGCTTTTAGTGTCCATTAGGGGCAGTGAAGCGGTTTGAGGGGAGTACAACATGTCTTTGGGTGGTTGGGGACTCCCGAGTTTATTAGAGTTCGTATTGTACTGGGTTAAGTGGAGGGTCCAGCCTTGGACCAGTGGAGGTGGATGTCTTATCATAGCTGGATTTGGGATGATGTGGGAGGTGTTAAAGTCCGTCTTCATCCAATGGATCATACCTAAAGAGGTGAAGTCGAAAAGAGGTAAGATCATGTTCGTAGTTAACAAGGATAGTGGTTGGTGGAGGCATATGTCGTCCACCTTAATGAGTCGGCATCCAGAGCGCAAGTGCTTGGAAAATCTGGTGCCTCTTGTTATTCGTAAGGCTTCCCCATCTGGTGAGTGGGGTGTACCAGAGGAACTCATTTCTAAAGAATCCCTTTCATTGGTGTTGACTTCTAGTTCGTCATACCACCTTCTGATGTGCCATCGATATATCCAGTTCGGGCATTCCAAGATGCCTTGTGGCATACCTATGAAGCGTTGCTATCGTTGTACCCATTCAAGTCACCAAAGAAAGTTTCGTAAGAATCGTCGTTAGAGGAAAGAGTTCTGATCGTGGGATGCTAGTGTCTGACTGTGAGGCATAAGAAGCTTCATCCATCAGAGCCCCAGCCTGAAGTCTCGGGGTGAAGCACGCGCACAGTCAGGGTGTTAGAGGAATGTGAGACCTTTGTTTGGTTCTTTATCTATCGTCTTGGAATAGAGACATTCAGGGTTTTCTTGTTCCTGTTTTCTTGTGGTTGTAAGTTCATCCTTTGTGGTGATACTAAGATGAACTTATTCTTTCGTGATCATAGTAGTTGTGTTCTTTTGAATGTGGCCTCTAGAATCATTTTTTTCTTCAAAGTGTATTTGTCCCTTGTGTGGGTTGGTCCTAGTTTTATTAGTGATTGTTTGGGGATGTAAGTGTTGGGATTTTTCGTCTTGGGTCGAGAGTTCCAGGTTTTAGTGTAAGCGTTGTCTCATTCGTACTAAGGGAGTTGGATGTGTTGGGAGTTTTAGATCAGTGTGGGGAATTCTTAGTTCCAGCGGTGTTGTTATAGGGAGTTCCTTATTTTGGTTCCCTAGTATACTGGGTGGCCTTGTAGTGGTGTTCTGTTTAAGTCTCAGTGGTCCCGTTCAACTCATGTGGAGAAGTTGGTAAGTTTGGGTTGGGAGTTCCTACGTTAACCCCTCCTCGGGTTGGTGTGAGTGGGTTTTAAAGTTTCTATGTTAGTCGAGTTCTTGTGGTGGGGAAAACCCTATTGTGTTCTCCCCTTGTTCTATGTCATGGTTTCTTCATGACCGGTCTAGTGTGACTTGTGGAGTGAATCGTCAACACGAGGTTCTTGATTTTCCTTCTGGATCTATTTGGGCACGAACTCAAGCTTTGGTTATCTTTTGACTTGGTGACTTTCTTAGGGAAGAAAGTGTTTGTGGTGGGGAGAATTGTCACACCCTGATCAGGTTTGATGTGCGACTTGCACACGAGTTATAAAACTATGCGACAACACGCAGTTTGACTTTGTAGGCGGTTAGTGTCGGGTGGCACAGTTCGAGCATAGCTCGCTTGACCGCGCACTTGACGGCACGCGATCCATGCAGTTTCCCAACATCCCAAATAAGTAAATAAATAAATTAAGGGATAAGTGAAATGAAATTAAGTAAAATAAAAATTTAATAAAATAGAGTTTTAGAAAAGAATGTTTAAGCATAAAATGATAATAATATTATAGTTTTAAAAATATTATTATTATTATTTTGGTTTTTATTATTATTATTATTATTATTATGATTATTATTATTATGATTATTATTATTATTATTAAGATTATTATTATTATTATTATTATTATTTTAAGTTTTTGTTTTTTCTTCTTTGAAGGGAAACCCTAAGGAGAGTCGAACCCCCCCCCCCTCTCTTCCTCCTACGCACTGTACGCCCGTGACTCCCCCCCCCCTTGTTTTCTCTGTTCGGTGCACCAACCGGCAACCCGTGATCTGTCCCTCCCGTGCTCCGGCCTCCAACCGTCGAACCCCCTGGCATTGTCCCGCGCTCTCCCTCCACCCATGTCCCCCAACAGCCATGATCTGGCCTCCCCTCCATCGACGGTCGGCCCTCCGGCACCACTTCCCAGCGCGCTCAAATCAGATAGCTGGCCCCTACCTCATCGGCGCATCCTCCTCTCAGGTCGGTGTTTCCATCGTCGGCATCCTATCTACTCCAGTTGTGCCTCCCTTGCTAGTGACCACTTCCTCTGATGTGTTTGTTTTATAAATTTATGTGGTTTGCTTCAATTTGGCCAGACTATAAATCTCTGGTTGATGCGTGACTCATTTTCTTGGGGTTTTAGGGATTGCAGATCATTTGTGGGGTGTTGTCCTCCCTTCCGACGAGGCTTCGTTGCATTTTCACTCAATCGGTAAGTTTTTCTGTGGATTATTTTATTTAGATGTTCTTAATATGCTTGTATGGCTTTATAAATGTGTTCCATATATTTATTGTGTGGTTTGAAATGTGTTACGAAAGTATTTTTGGCATGCTTAAGTAATAAAAATGGATTTCATAAGGGATAATGGTTATGTTTTGATTGTGTTTTATTATGGTTCTTTTTGAAAGTATTTTATGAATTTTTTGGGAAATGTGAAGTGTGTTTTCAAGGGCACCTGTGGTTTAAATGTATCAAAAATGGGGTTTTCAAATGAAATAAATTATATGGGGCATGTTAGCCTTGTTGTGCACTTTGAAATATGATTTAAGAATTGAGTAAATAATGTGAAACATGTTGTGAAATGAATGTGGCTTATGGGTGGTTTTAAAACATGCTTGGCCTGTGAAAAGATGTTAGATTTAATTGTGTGTTTTCCTTATGATATTAATAAATGGGATCTTTATGAAATGTGAATGTCATGTTGAAGTATGTTTTGAAATGGTTTTTGTGTGTCTCTTGGAATGTTTGGTGTGACACGAGATGTTGACACACCCATGCATGCACTAGGTACACACATGGAGGTGTCATCAAAGGAAGGTGATGCTTTAAATTGGTGTTTACTTGAAAACTTGTTTTCCTAAATGGTTTCTGTTTCCAAATAATGTTGGTTCCTCTAGGTTAATTAATTAGAGCTTGTGTGGCTCCTTGGTGGTGCGCACACACACATGCATAGGTATGTATGTGTATATGTGTTTGTGTGTGTATATATATATATCTTCCTTTCACATATTACCTCATGGCGCGGGGAATATGTTCAATGGATTAAGGGTATATATATATATGTATGAGAATATATGTATGTGCTAGTATGGGTGTTTTTCGTCGGAATCTTCAAGAGTCTAAGTCTCTTGACATGTTCTGCTTCCTTCTTGGAGGTAGGATCTCTATGCATTAACCTTTAAATTTAAGAATCATTTATTTCTTGCATTTATCACCTAGTTTTAATATTAATTATTGATATCGAACTGTTAGTAAAATGGTCTATCTTGAATTGGAGTGGTTTATTTCTTATAAAGTGTTGCAATAAATGGTTTGATTGTGTTTTCACATCAACTTCCTGTTGAAATGCCCCTTTGGCCTTTGTGAATGTATTTTAGATTTAAAATGCTGGTTTGAGTTTCTTAAATGGGTTTTGAAGTGTATTTATAGTTTTCAAAGTGGTGTGCTTGTGTTTTTTAACAAATGGTTTGGCATGTGAAAATAATATGAGGCCCAATTGGCACTTTTGTAAAACTATTTGTCTCAAGAAAACTCTCCTTGGATGTGGTCCCCTTGCTTTGGTTGAGTTATATGTTATGGGAGGTCTGCTCGGTAGGACTTTCCTGTGATCAAATGGTTAAAAGGTGGGGGTGTATTCCTTGAGGTGACTTGGGGGGTGACTTTATTGTGTGTGTTGACTGTGTTTGAGGAATGTACTTGGTGATGGATACTTGTTTAACAGTGTTGTCTCACCCCCCCCCCTTTTGGTCTGAAGATGAGAACCTAGAATAGCGAGTGAATTTTCAGTGAACGATTGCTGCACTAGTTTAGGCCATGCAGTTGCTAGTAGCCTTTAGTATGGACTTTGCTCTGCTAGGGGATTGGGCCGCTCAGTTAGGCTATGTAGGGAAACATTGGGTGTTTGGGCGTTAGGACATCATCGAGAGTAGGTATACCTTCAGGATGAGTCACATGTATAGTACGTTCTAGACTATTCACGAGCTCCTAGGTTCTCCCATGTATTTTGGCACTTAGTCGTCTGTGGAAAATGATTGTAGTGCCTTGTTTGGCTATTTATTCATGTACTCTATTTTCCATTTCCCTTATTGTGCGGTTGCTAACCCTTCTTCCATGTGTGGTGTAACCTCTTTGAGAAAGTGATGAGTTGTTTTGAAAATGTTTACAAAAAATAATTTAAGAATGTTTTTCACCTTCTTTATTTATTTTTAAGTGAAAACAAACTTTTTTTTATCTCTCTAAGATGTTAATGTATCTTTCATGAACAAAAACATGGTTTTAAATGAAAAATGGCAATGGATCATAATTTATTTTAAAGAAAATATGTAAAAACCTAGTTCCATACATTGTATTTCAAACTTGAAATTGATGGATCTTTTATTTAAAGGAAATGAATATGGGAATAGATTGTTTGGGTATGCCTAATGAGTTTTAATACACATTCCTATAGTTTTATATTTGTTTTAGCTTTGGGTTTTGCGCCTTGCTTGGATTTGATCACCATAGCGCGACGTTGGATTGTGGTTGGTGGTGACCCATAGGGTCACATGGAGGTATGTACGACTTTGTTTTCTCACCGCTCTTAGTTTTTGTTTTCATTGTTCAGTTTGTGTTTATTTTTTTGTCTTTAATTTATGGTCCAAATCATTCCCACTTGTTTAGTTTTGATTCCTAGCACTAGTTTCCAGCCCGTGGGGATTAGGAACGCCCCTCGGGGCATATCACGGGCCGGCTCGGGTGACCAGTTCAGGGTCGATCCGAGTTGGTTCGTGACATTCAGGGCATTGGATGGGAACTCAGATCTACTCCAACCTACTCCGAATCTGAGGTCGATACTCAATGAGACATCCTCTATGGCCCTATGGTAGGAAGTCACATAATTTTCCTTTTGATTTTTGGTCATTTCATATTTAATCTCGTTATGTCGTGATCCATCCTTCGTTGAGCTCCTCTACTGAGTTGATTTCTTCATATCTAATTGAACCTTGTGTGAGTAAATAGGTTAATTGAATGACGTTTAGGGGTTTTTGTTATCATTGTTTCTCTATATGGACTCCCTAGGGGTGTTCCGGAAAAAATTGGCCATTTTATGCCAATTTCCCAAAATGATGAATTATGGTTTATATTTCCCAGCACTGTTTTTAATTGAATTGACCATTGTTCCACGTGTTTTTGATGTATACCAAGGTGTATCAATGGTTATTATCCCTAATTGAATTATTTTTTTACTAAATGGGAATGTGAGTATTTGACTTGACACTTGAGCCTTAACACCTTGGCTTGTAATGAAATTTCCATGTGGGGAAATTTGAATAGGTTGG
Source organism: Viscum album (assembly GCA_963277665.1). Lineage (NCBI taxonomy): Eukaryota > Viridiplantae > Streptophyta > Magnoliopsida > Santalales > Viscaceae > Viscum > Viscum album. The sequence continues at coordinate 563,036,951 of OY728138.1, forward strand.
CTAGGATGAAATGGCCTAAACCTAAATAATGAATTGGTGTCAAATGAAATGGTTCCAAGGGATTACTTGACCTTTCCATTATTTTGTGTTACCATAAATGGTTTTTCTTGTTAAATGGAAAAGATGTAAGATGGATTGACTTACTTTATATAATGTAAATGTTATGCCATATGGGTGTAGAACTAAGGACCGTGAGAGCATTGAGGTACGAAAGACTGTGTGATCTTCTAGCTGTAGACCCCAAAACTATGAGAGACTTGAGGTAGGGAAGACTGTGAGAGCTATCTCGTGTATTTTCAAGAGACCGTGAGGGCTCTTGGAGTTGGGCCAGGGGTTAGATCATGAGAGCTACCCTGGTATTGGATGTTTGAGAGTTACGTCCCAATCCATCCCAATATATATATATATATATATATACCTATCTATAATATATATATGTGTGTTTCTGTATGGTGACTTGGTCAGACTTAGAAGCCTTGAGATGAAGCGGGTAGACCCGTCAGGTGTCCTTTATGAACCTAAGTGGTAGGTTATTTGTTAATTCTGTATTGTTTACTTTTGATATTACCTGCACACTATTTACTTACGAGTTCCAACTCAGATTACACGTAGACACCATTGGTGGTGGCCTATTGAGATTTATCTCACACCCTATTCGGGCCGCCTTTGGCACCCGAGTAGACTGTTTACCTACAGGTATGGATAGAGTCAAACACCACTCGTCTGGTTGTTGACTCTTTTGCTTGGATGGAGCTTAGGAGAAGAGGTTTGTGCTTAGGCTTGAGATGCTATGGAGTAGCTTTTGGATTTTGATTACCTTTTTACTTGTGTATATGTATGCCTGCTTCCTGTTTTCAGTTCCCTTTTTGTGTTGGCATGCCATGTATGCATATCAGTATCAGAAACTGCCTATGAGGCTTTTGTTATATTATTCAGTCTCTCATTGTGGATGTACCTATCTGTTTGTTGATGTTTCCACTATTTCTTTTCCATTTGTTACGCTTTATGTATTGTATGTTGTTGTTGCATCCACTGTGTTGCTCTGACATGGGGGTAAAGGCTCCCCTTATTACTAACTTCACACCCCCTCTGGCTTATGGGGAGACGCACCAGGGGTCATGTGGCCAACCGGGCTCGGGGCATGAGTTACGTGGCAGTAGGGTCCGGGATGTCACATCATCTATGAGACCCATAAATAATTTTATTTTGAAGGATATATGGGATCATATCATTGGAACATATTCTCTTTTAACCTAAAGAAAAAGGAGGATCAATCCCTTGATCGAATTACCTGGTTTCTAAGTAAGAAACTCTATAATCAAAGATCAGAAGTTGTTACCTCCTATCCCTAGAGTTTTCTTCGATCAACATGTTTGAAAACAACAAGTATCTTCCCTCGTACTACTTTGATAAAAGGATGATTAACAAGGATAAGATAATTAAAATAATAAAATCTTCATTCCTTTATAATGAAAACTCACTCAAAGGGAAGCGCCAAACTAAGAAATTAAAAACAAAACAGAAACAGAAGCTCTCATGCTCAATAATAGTGTTTTTTGTCTAATGGTCATTAATTATTTTAGATAAATAATTGGAATATATTTATTGGCATCTACAAATTTGATTATTGTAACAAACATTATGAAAAACTAAGATGCCAAGTCCCTTCTAGCTACTCTATTTAGGATTGAAAGAGTAATCAGTTTAATATAAGAGGGGTTGGATTATTGTTTGTAAAATAAAACATACAATTTTAACAAACCTCTTAAGATAGTAATTCAGAAAAACCTTTTTCTGTAAAAGGATAGTAATATGATAGATAGTTGTACTAATACTTTATTAATTCAGAGTTAAAGAAATTTTTATAACAAACACAACTTTCCTTAAACATGCACAGTGGAAATATAAATTTTTTAAAAAATTAAACCTAGTAAAGAAAGTAATAAAAACTTACAGAACATTATAAAAAATATCCATGATTTAATCATTATCATTAAAGAAGTCTATAACCTAGAATTTATAGTTATACAAAAAAGGCCTTTAAAAGCGCTAGAATAAGCCTTTATTAGTGCTAAAAAAGCGCTAATAATCAGAGCACAGTTAAAAGCCTGGAAATTTTATCAGTGTTGTTAAAGGTACCTTTAACAACGATAAAATAAGCGTTGTTAAGTGGGTCCTTTAACAACACTTTTTTTAGTGGGCCCTTTTAACAGTTATTTTTTAGCACTATTAAAGGTGTAAAATTATAATTTTTTAGATGTCCATGAGATCGACCACTTTTATCAGTGCTTCCATGGCACCTGTAATAACTCTCCCCAACCTTTTATCTATTCTTTTCACCCCACCACCCCTTTTATCAACACTTTTCAATTTTCCAGCCTCATGTGTATCCACCTAGATTTGAACCCTGCACCTCTCCTTCAAAGATGGAACGCCTTTACCAATACTTTGAATCCTTTTTTTGTATTTTGAAATGAAACTTTTAAAGGGTAAGTGTGAACCAAAAACAACTTCACCCAGTTAAAAACCCAAAAAAAATTCATCCCAGGTAGCTACAGGAACTGCCCCTCCCTAGCGGCTACATTATTATGTCAAGTTTTCACCTTCACAAGACTGCTTGGATAGCTGTCTCATGCAGGATTTCATGGGCCTAGTACCAATGTAAAAAGTCATACCCTCTCGATCTTCCAAACTCATATGGCCAAGTGCTGGTGAAAACTTCCTTCTTTGAATCCTTATCTAGAGTTGTTCCTTATAGATTGATTTATTATAAGTAAATATAAGAAAACATGCATGTATTTAATTATAAATAAAATGACATTGTGAAAAAAGATAAAATTTCAAATCCATAATATCAATATGAATGTAAGCTCTGAATAAATTCATTCCCCACTTAAAAAGGGCAACCCTCTCCCCTTAAATAAGGTTAAAAATCCATTGAATGTTAAAAAATTGAGGTACCCTAACTAAAAACTTAGTTTTAGAGGCCTTTTGAGACTTTTTGGCCTTGAAAGATGTGACAAAGGTTTATCTTTGTCACTAAGGGCATAGAGCTGGTCGCAAGGTTTGATTTGATATGTGGTAGAGCCCAAACAGTACTCAGACCAAAAGTTATGTCTGTTTGAAGTTTGAGTTATATTTTCAACTTATTTTAGATATTTTATTGATTTTTTGATTTTTTTTCTTCAAATTTATATTAAATGAATATTACTTTGTAATAATAAGCATATTATTAATTAAAAAAATTAATTATTTTATAATCCATTTTCCCTAAATATCTTATATATTAAGTGTAAATGCCTATTTACCTTATCTAAAACATATTTTAAAAAGGATATATTATATTTATATATTAATATATTATCTTGAATGAATTTTTTTTTGAAGTATGCTTTTATCAGTGCTTGTAAAAAAACACTAATAAATGTCCACATTTAACAATGCTTTTTTAGCACTGATAAAAGGGGAATTTAACAGCATTTTTAGCTAGCTCTGTTAAAACCCTAGTGCTTGATAGACCTAGTTTTTTAGTAGTGTTAGGTATCAATAATTTTAACCAAATAGTAAAGGTCTTTCTTCCTTAAAGTAAGAATCCCTCAATACAAATATTGGAATAAATTTTGTTTCCCTAGCCTCCAGAACCCTCGATCAAAAAGATTAGAATAACTACTATCTTCTTATCCTCAGAAGCCCTCGATCATACACAAGAATGGATAAAAAACTAAAAATACAAAAATCTTAAGGAATTTACAGTAAATCTCACAATAGGATGTCTTAAGAGAAAAATCACAAAATTTTGCAATGGTATTCTCTCAAAGTTACAAGATGTTACAAAAATATTCACAGCAACTATTGATTTCTTGGATTTAAAAAGCTTCCTCTTCCTCAAATGATTCTTCTATTTATAGGTATTTCTTTAATAGTCATATTTTGTATTTCTCGGAGGTGGTTGAAATGACTTTGGACGAACTCATCTTCACTTAATAAGGTTCAGTTTATCATCTTCATCTGATGGTTGATTTTATGGAGAACCATCACAATTTTTGAAACATTCCATCCATTGGAATATATTTATTTCATCTAGAAAAATATATATAAGGTTCATCCGGTATGTTTTATAAAAGATCAACCAAACAGCATGTTTTCCTTCATCTGATATGTCTATCTAATAGAATTTATATAACTTCATATGGTGGGACTTAGTTATACTTCATCTTATGGACTTTATAAACCTATGTTTGATTAACCTTGAAATAATCCATATGATGTACATAGTACAAGTCTGGTTGATTTATCAGGTTCTATCTGGTTTGATTTGTCTGAAAGATTTAATCTTGTTCTATCCGATTTGGTTCGTCTAGAAAACTTGAACTATGTTTTTTCTTATTTACAAAATATTCTACATCTGGTAAAAAATATTTGTTTTCTATAAAAACATTCTTAAACACTTGGGAAGTTTAAAGTTAGTAAAATAGAGTATTTGAGAAAGTGTGTTGTGATTTTCAAAACTAAGGTAAGAAAGTGTTGAAAGTAAAACTTTAAACTCAACACTCTCAGGATATATCGATATCAAAAAGTCATGAAGTTATATCTTTGATATTGTATGGTTCCAAATTGAAGAATTTTGGATAAATAAGTTCCTTATTGTTGAAATATTGGGTTCCCTAGACCCAACTATGAAGTACTTTTGATTACCATGTCATGTGTATAGTAAGATATGCATGATGTTATCTTACCATTATATTATAGACTTTTCTGCGTCCACTATTATAATGGAAATGTCCAAAGGTTAATTGTCGTGTCGAGAGGTTATAGCAGATCTCAGGCTAAAATGAGAACCTCAAGATACTATGACATTAATCTTAAATAAATGTTCTATAGTCTAGATACATCTTACTGACTGGACACAATAGATGTCTTACTATCAGGTGTTGGGGGCTCATAAGCATTGAGACTTCTTCTCATGAAGTTCACACTTGGTGATATCTTGTTGTGAGATGATGAGGACTGATCCGCCAATAGGAACACCACATGTTTTAGGTTTCATTGGTTGTTCCTATCTACGAACATGTGTATTGGTCTCCTGACTTGAGACCATTACCAATGCGTACTATTTGATTACGTACTTTGATGCATGAAGAAAACCATGGCAATGAAGTCGTGGAGAGGTAGTTTGTGTTGGGTGCGTCGTTGGTGGAATGACATTGGTTGAATGGTCGAGAAAGGATTTGTCGCCTCCAAGTTCAGGAAGTTGTATATCTCAGGCCTGGTTGATCAGGATGGTGTTGCCTTCATAAGTCTTTGGCCAAAGCAGTACAAAGGTAAATCCATCCGGTTAGATCAAAAAATAATAAAGCAAGAAAAGGACGATGACACAAGAGTGCATCCTGCTTTATGAGATATTTAATGACAAAGAGATTATAGTACACAGTTAGTGTTCGTAGGATAGTAGTCGTTGCTATGACTATTCTTATCTCTTTAGGGGTCATGATGGGTTGCTAGACTCTGCTCTTGGTCTGTGGATTTTATTCACTGATATCGAGATAAGGGCCTAGAGAGTCACACACAATAGCGTATTCAAGAATATGTCATATTCAGTCGAATAGGTATATGGACATGGTGGGCCCCGCCATAGGGTCCGAGTGTTGTCCAAGTTATCAATCATCGATGAATTAAATAAATTCATTATTATTCAAGTTGTGAATAATTGGGATTGAATTTATTTAATGTATTTACAAGTTTAGTAAATATGAGAAAAATATTAATTGAAGGAATATTATTTTAATATTCAAGGTTCGTTTAATATTAAGCGGGATGGCGAGTCGAGTTAAATGACTCAGTTTTATCACGTAATATATTTTATATATATTACAAGTATGTGATAAAATAATAAATAATATTGGCGTAGTTTAGTTCATCAAAATTATTTATATAGTGGACATTGAAATAAATGGGGGCTGGGGAACCCAACCGGGTATTTTGGAATTCCACTATAAATAAGAGAGGAGGCTCTCTCCCTTGGTGTGCAATTCACTATTCAATCATTTCATGGAGTGAAATCCATAGCCTTTCTCTCCTCTCGCTCTCTAGAGAGAGAAGTTCTCAATCCAAGAAGCTCAGATCAAGATCTCTCTTCAGCGTTGAAGGCATCTCGATGCGGTGATCGTCGAGATGTTGAAAGTGTCGTCAGATCTCCGCGTTAGCACCCAGAATTCGACGATTGGTGCTCTCGTGGATTTTTTAAGCGTGTGTGGACAATCTAGAGGGTTCCTGCTTTGGATCCTTCAAGCGATGATCCTCATCTACTAGTTGCAGTCGACCATGACTTCGAATTTGAAACAGGTACATTTTCATTTTAATTTTTTGCTCTTTACAATTTACGCGAGATCCTCGGGCCTTACTGGGGCTCGGATCATTGGCAACGACAAGTCCCGTCGTCCCGTCGACGATTTTTTTTTAAATCCCCGGCCCACCGGCTTCCGCTGTGGGCCCCGAAACCTAACACTTATAAAAAATAAAATAAAACTTCAAGTAAAAATTTATGAAATAGTTTATATGTATTTTGATTTATCAAAATAAGTATCTGGAAGTTGTTATTCTAAAGATGACATAACCTATCTTTTCCCATGGTTTTTTGATTTTTCTAACAATTTTTTATTATAAGGATGTACCATTATTATATATTATAACATTAGAAAATCTTCATAGTGTAATTTGATAGTAATTTAATGATAATACCATATTCTTATATAGTTGTGGAGATAATATATTTAGAGTTATGTTTTAAAGGATTAGGTGAAGAATATTATTTAATTTTTATTCATCACCAACCAAAGGACACCATGGGACTAACCAGATAGTTTCCAAAACCATTCAAAGTATTATTTTCTTGACCACACTCTACAAAGTTGCCTAAGACTATTTAGATACTTGTAAACAATACCAAATAAATGTATACATTAGTAAGATAAAATAGATGACTCAAAATATTATTCTAGAAGTATAAATCTTTGAAATGTGGAGCATCAATTTCATGGGTTCATTCATAAATTATTTTGGTTATGCATACATTATTCTATATTTCAATTCCATATGAAAATAGATTGAAGCATAATATATATAACAAAACACCATGAAATTGGCAATGTAGCCTTTAAATTAAAATGTTTTTACATGTTTGGAATACCTAGACTACTAATCAGTTATTAAGGGACTGTCTTTAGAAAATAAATTCAAAGAGGATTAATAGAAAAATATGTATTATGCTCCAACACCAACAATGCTTACCTTCCTCAAACCAATGAGATTATTGGGGCCTCAGTTTAGGAGAGAAAATTCATTTTTTAAAGGATAGTGAGATCGACCAAAATATTCTAGTCAACAAAACATAACAATGCATTATGGGATCATAAAACAATGTAACTACCTCCATTGTAAACCTCAACATTCAAACTTTTTATAGGAAACCAAACCACTTACTAGTGTAGATTGATTATAAATTGTATTTTTCTGTTATGTCGCTCAATTTTGATGATTAATATTCATGGAAAACATAGAAGTTACAATTAGATGAGCTAGAAAAGATAATGATGGATGTGTTCTAAAATGAAACAATTTATAAAGAGAAGAACAAATTGTAGCACAAACAGAATATCCTCCAAAAATAATTCATTATGGAATACATGGAACTTCTTTTTAACTCATTCTTTTAATTGCTCCTATGTAAACATAATTCACGATGGTTTAAACCATTCATGGTGACATGGATCTTCCCTCATAGAGCTACAGAGATACAAGGAGAAAAAAAAGAAGGAAAACCCTTCAAGGTTAATGGAAATTAAATAAATAGGTATTTAAAACCTAATCTAGTGTGATGGATCCTTCACTTTGATTTTTTTAAAGATCTATATAGTACGTCAACTTATAGACACAAGATAATGTGTTGACTTGGAGGAAGTGAATACATGTTTTTTAGTACTCAAAAATAATTTTGGCTCTTTAGAATCATATGCTAAGAGTGTTGCTTTGTTCATTTGTTTTTTATAATTGTTTTTATAATAACTTCTTAGTTATATATTGTAATGTTTGACACTATATAGACCCTCGACTAATTAATAATATAATTTTGAATGTCTATGGGGGAAGAGTGGGAATATCACTTTAGGAGAGAGAAATTGTTAAAATTTCAAATGAATAACTTTGAGACCTTAAACATGGTACATAACATAGTTCAATGGAATTGGAATGAAAAGAGTTTAGAAGAAAAGAAAAATGAATAAATTTCATATATTAAACAATGAAACTATATAAATCTACCCTAAACCCCTTTTGTTCAACCCAGGAGTAATGTTTTGAAAAAACCTGGTGAAATTCATTTTTTAGTGGTTAAAACATAACCTCATCATTTATACATTAAGAATGTTTTGGCTAATAAAATACTTGGGGAAAATAGTTAGGAATTTCATTATCAAACCACAATAATTGTTAATGTAATTGTTCCATACATGTGATGACATTTTAATAGTATTATTGGAACTATATTTTCAGCCAATACTCAATCTAGTTCCATGTTTTTATATATATTTTTTAATAATTCAATGTAAGTAAATGGGTACAAAACATGCGTAAAAATTTAAAACACACTAAAATTTTAATTTTGGAAGAAATCGTATCTCTTTTTTTATCCAAACCCAAACAATACTTCATTTACCAAATGAACTAAAAAAAAGCAACCCCTCCCTCACAATCTTCCATTATTATTTTTATCAACCCATTCTGAGGTGCTCAAGATTTCATGTGGATCTAACAAGAGGAGGTGGACTGAATCAGTGCTAACATTTTAAAATTTATTAAATTAACCATTGATTGCATGTATGGATCTCTCTTTGATACTCATTGACTCCTACTGTCACGAACCCCTCCCCAAAAAGTGTACCCCTCCTGGACCAGCAATGTGAGAAGAGAGATAATGACCTCCGAGTCCTGCATCTAGTAAGCCCCGGGTTGGCGACTAGTACTGAGGGTATAATAAACACACTGATGGGAGACATTACCCTCTAAGAGAACATATGCGAAAGAGAGAGATAAGATAGACACCAAACAACTCATGTTCAGACTACAAAGTAAAAGAAACTCCAGTGCACATATGTAATGTCAGGCAAAACTAGTACAACTGAAAGGGGAAAATTGCAAGTACCAAAAAAAAGTAAAACGACAGCGACCACGAAGCTCAAACATCTCCTGCAAAACCCCAAGCAAGTAGTGACCAGCCTAATCTCCAACATTCTCCAAGTAACCTGAATATAGTTTGTATAACATAGGGTGAGTATAACAGTATACTAAGTAGGATCCTTCCCATAACCTCTCATGCAAAAGTAAAAAAAGCATGCTAAAGCACAATGAACAACAAGTGAAACTAACTCGTCACCTAAATAGGTATACTATGTTCTCAGCCTCGTCATGGCTACTCTCACCAAGTATCACATAAAAGAGTATATAATATAATAAAGAATCTCAAAGGTACCTCGCTACCACTTCCCCGCTGGTTTTCCGCTTTGCCCCAATGTCGCGCGTCATAAGCATCTCTCTCAAAAAAGACTTGTCCTCAGACACCCGAGCGAAGCACCACAACATGCACCTCGTGCAACTCACCACCACAACTGCACAATCAAAAGTAACCATGTAGTTTCCGAGAGCCACCACAGCTCACATAGCGTGTATCATACATCAGGTATTATACCTCAAGACATTACAGCTCATACACCGAGTAAGGGTCCTCAAGCAATCACATCCTATACACGTTATACCTATAGTAGCGCATAGGAAATTATATCCAGAATATGTGTGTGTAAAATAACCACAAGCCATTATATCCCTCTACACACATATATGGGGAAAACTAATTATCGTGCATACCAGCACTAGTAACTACCAAAAGAAGATAGTGGAGCCAAAGGGGAAAGTCAGTCATCTATCCTCCCACTGGGATGTTGGGGAAAACACCCCTCAGGGCTTAGAATCTCTTGGGTGTCAGTTGCCCCAACTGATAGGGTGGAGTAACGTATAGAAACACAAAATGTACAAAATATAATATAGCTCATAACCACACTATGGGCGTAACCTAGTCTTAGACTCATCTGCAGCTAACGTCTCTCAGACTCCCGATTGTCACTGCTACCACTAGATATCCAATAAGCACACAACCATTTAAAGAGTTACATTAAATTATTTTATCATGTTTTATTAGTTGCACTTTACGTTAATTAATTCTTTAACCATTAATTAAGCATTATCATTTTCCACATTGCATCTCGTTACCATTCCAACCAAAAACTATGCCCTCCAGGCATAACCAAATCGAGTCCACAACTTCTTAGAAACACAAACTTATCATTGCATCCCAGCAAGCTCCAACCCCCACAGTTTAAACAATTATCCACTCATTTATTTAACAACATTACCACTTTCCATACTTACAGGTATTCTAGGAAAACATTCTAAGCTACCAAGCAAAAGGGGCTCGACATAGTGAGTAGGTGAATTACCCCGTCGAGTCTTTGCCACCTATAGCAAGAGCATAGACTCATCCATCTTCGAGAAGCTAAACACGGAAAGCGCGTAGCATACCTCGTGCGTCTTCACCTCTTTTAGAAGGAGGGTAAGCAAGACCATCTGCCTCAAGCAGTGGTGAAAGTAAAGAAGATAAACAAACAAAAGATCCAACAAGCATCCACTTTCATCTCAACAGGTAAGCTCAGCTTCAACCCGTTCCATCATCTCTGGTATCCTCCTCGATACCCATATACATAAACCGATGCATCTAGCCACTCTAGACGTCAATTGTTCCCACAACAATCAGGCCTCCTTGCCCCACGTACCACAACAACCCTCCAGGATCAGCAATCCCAGGCTCACGTCGCATCCGGATCTCCCTGCCCCAACAACCGCAAAAGTCATCCATGCTCACATCACATCACAAGCAACGAGAAACAACAAAGCAACTGGGCTCTTGGACATAAAATAAGGCATTCATCCTTCACACACAATGAGCTCTCACAACTCCAAGCATAATACATTTGGTCTTTACAAGCAAGCGGGTAACTCAGACCCAACAAGGCATTATATTTATCACACAACCGGTCTTTTATTTCATCCTGAATTAACTGATTCATTATCGCAGGTTCCAACTATAGGAAACCTAAACAACTAGCTATCTCAAGCTATCACAAATTAATTAAACAATTAATTTGATATGTCTTTAACCCTTTATCAACAAACATCAACATGCTTCAGGTTCATTAACCAATTCAATTAAACATGCTCACTTGCATCAATTTGATTAACATCAAATTACAACAACAATCAAATTCATCAAACATGCCTCTCTATCTTTGGCCAATTAATTTACAATTAATCTCAACTTTACGTTCTTTACCAATTTCCATCAAGAATGATTTGTTAAATAAGAAAAACATAGATATCATACTATCTAGAAAATCATGAGGCAAACCGTTATCACAGTAAAAAGCCACAACATACGATCGATAACAATTCTTTAATTCAGTTCAAGTGTTTGATTGGGTCAATTTCATTATGATCCAAGGGGTTAAATCATCCTAACTCTACAATTGCGTGTAAATAAAGAGAAGCATTTAATCCCCTACCTCAAAAGGTCGTTAACGTTCTTTGCACAAGAATGGATCAAAGCAACAGATCATGATTACCTCTCCCGTAACAACTGCATCCACCCGAGGATGTCACGAGACAACTGCACCAACCAACCACCATGAAAACTCCGTAAAAAACATAATGATCACATGTCATCACATGGAAAAGAGAAACGGGGGGAAACTGATCGAAGAAACCTCAAGAACGGAGGTAGATCATATCTTATATTGAAGACGGATCACTACGGATCGAAGGAGGGAGCTAGGGATCGTTCCTTGATGAAGGAGTCCCCAAAACATTGAAGAGAGGGTTGTCGGGTCGCCTGGGGTTGAGGGAGAGTCGTTGCAGCCGTAGGTTTTGAAAAAAACCGAGTGGCTAGAAAACACTTAAAACATACAATGTCGGGGCATTACACGACGTGAAAGCCCCTTTCGCATCGTGTAACCCTCAGGTTTCGGGTTTTGCCGAAAAACACATCGGCTCGGCATTTTATTTATTTTTTAAACCCTAAAATACTTCATGTCGTGAACCCCTCTCGCGCCATGAAACAACCTGTGAAACAGGATTTCACGTCATTAAGCTTTCCAGGACAACCAATGAAACAAGATTTCATATCATGTAATGCAGTTACACAACGTGTAATCCCCCCTTTCCAGCTTTTACTTAACCAAACTTCTCCAAACTTCTTTTGAGCCACCTCTGAGCACTTCGGTCTACGAAAACACGTAAAGGTTTGATCCACATAGATCTGATCCCTTGCACCTACACCCATATGATGAAAATAAATAAAACACAGAAACACATAAGATTTAAAAGGTGTGATCCTAGTATGGGTGACTATGACCAGTATCATCCAAGTCAAAGATTAATCCACTACTATAATAATGTAAATTAAAATGGTCATTAGAAAGGTATTATGCTTGATCCCTGTAATAATATCCCACCAATTCATCAAGAAGAATCAAACTTATTTAAAAAACATCTAAGAAAATGATTTGAAAGATCAAGATTTAATATAAGATAGACACAAAATCAGTCAATTTGATATTTTCCCGATTGTGCATAGATTCATCTATAGGTCTTCATGATATTTTGAATGTTCTCAACAACATAAGTCTCTCCAAAATAATACACATTGCCCTATTATTTAGGTTTTCTGGACACACAATCTCAAAAAAAATAGCAATAACGCTATTAATATCATTTCTAGCCTTCGTGGTATGTTCTTGTGGTACACACACATATATCATAAAAATGTCTTCAAATATCTCCATATTTAACACTTCTAGAGAATTTATATCTCTTGATCAATGATACACTTTTATTTAAATCCACTCAAGATCAACATACCTATTATCTCCATTAAACACTGGTTTGACTTTTATTATACATAGAAATAAACACTGGTTTGACCTTATACCACAACTTTGATAGAGGGAAAAATCAAGGTCATTTTTTTGTTCTTCAAGTCACCTTGTAGTGGTACATAGACGACTATTCGTTTCAATATGATTGTCTGGTTGAACTATATAGTTCACCTTGATCCCTGATAACCATTTTCAACAACATAATTGACCATGTGCCCTTTGTGGTAACCCTGTAACAACCCACCCCACACCCATTGGTTTGGGAAGAGGCGATGAGTGTTACTGGCCTTAAGTGACATGCCAAGACACCAAAGACTTGCGATAAATGTCAAGAGTTTCGTAAACAATTGGGGGACGATTTTCCCTTTAAAAATAAAACAACCAAGTCGAGATCACCATAAACAACCAAACCTCAATATGATGCATGAGTACATAAATAAAAGCCAATACAAAACCAAACCAAAAGACAATATCAAAGTACAAGCGGAATCAATGTGACATAACCAAAGGAATCAAAGGACGACAAAACTCAAAGACACCAACCAGCAACTCCCAAACTTCTCCAAGCTCCATATCCACATGCCCAACCCAATGTATCAAGAAGAATCGCTAAAGAACAGAGATACCTTGCTTTTACTTGTACCTCGATATAAATCATCTGCAAACACGCCATAGTGCCCAAGCAGGGGGTGAGTATAAAACTCAGTAGGATTTTTCTAATGACTTCCCAACTCACATCACTGATAAAACTTGTTAGCACATTTTATAAAATAATTTAAGCAATGAAAACAGTTTATAACAAAGTCATAAATCAGTTTTTCCAAGGTAGCATCAACAAGCTATCACAATCATTTTTCAAGGAATACATCAACAAAGCCTTTAAACCATTTCTCAATTTGTGATTTGGCATATACTTTTCCATGTCCACACACACACACACAAGCTTGGTGTTAGCATTGACACAGGAACATCACGTCCATACTCTGTCCCTTTGATGGTGGTACTTCACGACCATTATCCATCTCATTCAACTCATGCCCAACCGTTATGCCCAAATCATGTCAACTCATTTCAATAAAAAAAAACTTCCCTTTGAAAGCATTTCAACAAATACTTGCATCAAACCAACCATAATTTCAAAATCACCATTTTAAAATTATAAACGGGTTTTTCCAAAAATTCATCCAATTCTCATGATTTCCAAAACCATATTTCAAACAAGATTTTCCATCAAATCACACAATGATTTCCACAACAATTTCAATCAATTTAATCAATTTGAAATCAAACCACCAGGTTCTAATCAAGAGTCAAGAGAGAAGGCACCTACCTCTAAAACTTTGGCGAAAACAAAGAATGACACAACTTCAACCACCCAGCTTAGATCTTCTAGATTCAAAATTAGATTTTGATCCCTTCAACCAATTCAACAAGATCTCATCAAGATTCCCATGATACATCATAGATTCATCCTCTATGTTACGGAAACATCAGGAGTCACACGACATAGGTTTACAGATGAAGAAAATACATAAACAAAAGAAGATGATGATGATGAACACGGACACAGTGATTTGCATGGTTTGGGAAATAATTCATACGTCCACGTAGAGACAGAATCACGTTACTATGAAATCTGAGAGCACAATTACAGGGAGGTTTCAAAGTTTCACACACAGAGAAACCCTAGCTCGAATGAGCTAATAAAGAAGACGAAATATTGTGTCACCAACCACACAGTAAGTCCACTGTGATACAGTGAACGATGGACGGAAGTCTACATTACTACAATGTTGTGGCCACCCAAGTTCAAGCAGCTATAGTGGTTAGTATCGAAAAGTCTGCAGAGCAACAGTATTGTTGTCTCCAAAGTCCAAGATGTTACAGTAGTCGTGTCAAAATCCACACTATTATATTGCTCTGTCGGTGCCGCCTGGTCAGTTCTGCTATAATCGGTCAAAGATTCTATAGTTCCTCAATTTTTTGACCGATGACATTTGGCCCTTGGACCCCCAGAGCAGGGATGTGCTGCCCCTTACAACCCACAACGAGCTCACCGTGGAGCTCGACCCGCAAGAGTTGCGGCCTAGTGCGCAGTATGGATCGCAAGCATTCGGCCCAGCATCATTCAAACGGATCATACAAAACCAATCCAACACTCTACGGACTAGATCTATAGTTATGGAAGTGAGGTGAAGAAGAAATCTAAGAATAACAATGAAGGACGAGCACTTACTAGCAAATCTAGATATCCAACAAACTTTGGATAGCCTAAAACTTGCTCATGAATCAAAAGGAATCGCCTCTCAAGCCTTGAGAGGAGAATGAATTTGTGTTAGGGGAGTATTAGGGGGAAAATGAGTGGTTTAGGAACTAAATCGAATTAGAACCATAATTTTCGGATCTAAAATTTCATGGTGCACGATTAGGGCACATGGTTAGACAAATTGTGCACTAAGTGTGCACAAGCTATTGTCCCAAGCCCCACCTCGCACGGTTGGCTCACATGGTTACCGTGTGTCAATTGTGTGTTTCCCCACTGTCTCAAAGTGCACGGTTTCTCCTGAGCATCCACACAGTTTAGCAAAACTGTGCGTCTACCCAGTGCTTATTGGTTTCCCCTACATGGTTTCTAAGAGGAGTTGCATGACTTCTACTAATCGTGCTCAAACTGTGCACCTCCAGAAAAGCCTCCAAAGCATGTCAAAATTTCTCTGAACCACCTAAAACTTAACCCTATCATTTTATATAATTAAAATACATAAATAAATGGTCAAGTACCCAAAACCGAGGATGCTACAAACCCTATTTGTTTGAGAAGGTCAACATTGAACCCTCTACGAACACCTTGTACACCATGCCATTTCCATATTTTTAGTTATTTTAGAGACAAACTATAAAAACCTCAAATAACCTCCAAAATGACTCTAAATCACTTAGACTATGAAAACACTCCAAAAACTTGTTTTCAGCATATATAAATACATTTATAAGTTAAATAACAAATAAAGACCATATTAGAAACAACAAAGCCTTTATTAAGGTTTATTTCATATCACAATATCATGATGGTATAATAAATAATTTTGTTAAACTTTTCATCATTTCATCTTCTATATCATGATTCATTACTAATTTATGGAATTTATGAAATTGATAGAAAAAAATATCCCCTATAGTATCCCTTTACAACTCCTTAGGTTCTTCAATATCTACCTTTGGGTTTGATTTCTATTCAATGAATCTTTCTACTCATTGTTTCTTTAAATCTGTAGTTGGATAACACTTTGCACCACATTGATGGATTGAGTGGTGTTTTTGAGATATCCCAATCCCTCAATGATAATTATTTTATTTATAATTAAATAATTTATTCCCCTTTTAACCTATCAAACTCAATTGAAATGCCTCATTCACTCCACGAGTTAGTAATAAAAATAGCATTTTATTCCAAAAGAATAATATATCTATGAATATAAAGTCATAAAATTTACATTTATTCTCCCATTTGATAAGAAAATTAAAAATTAGTGAAAAGGGTTATTCCTACATATCAATGTATGAGGGGATGTCTCAACATATAATTTAAGCCTTAAATTTTTTAATATTTTCTTTGCCAAAGCCTTTGAAAATATCAAAAACATTTATTCAATTGGTACATACTAAAGTTTCATAATTCTATTAGAAACTTTCGCTCAGATAAAATGTTATTTGATGTCAATATGCTCTGATATGAAGTAGAATCCTTAAAATTTTGATTCTACATTGAATATTGATTAGTCTTTTGATTAGTCTCATCATCAAACGGTATCAAATTATAAATTTATAATCTTTAACAAATTATAAATTTATAATCTTCTAAACTACCATAACAGTGAATGGTTGAACTCAATGCGAGGTGTGTCTTCTAAGGGATTAAGCTAATATCTAAACTAATGAAATCATGGGGAAAGATTTTGATTTTTAAAAAACAGATAAATATTCCAATTTCAAGGGTGGAAAACTGTGACTGACTGTGAAATTAACAAGTTGGTAAACAAAGTTAAGGAATTGGAAAATTTTGTTGTATTTTAGGAAATCTAGGGCACACCTGGTTTATTGTGACAAACTAAACCACCCTGATATGGAACAATCTCCATTTATAATTTTTCACTGTCATTGAGCTAGGTTCACCTCTGCGGTGTGTGAAGCTAAAGAAAGAAAAACAAAGAAAACATGCAACGGTCATCACCATAATCATAATGTCATTCTACCAAGTGAGGAAGCTCAACTTCATTCATAAACAGTCAGTGAAAATGATAAACATCTGAAAATGATAAACAGTCTGTCAACCTGTGAAAATGATAAAATGGTTTTCTAAAATGATAAACAGGATTAGATTAAATCTTCATCCACGGATACTTCAACTAAATCCAATAATAGATTCATTTCAAAAGAGATTTGAAATGGTAAGCATGAAAGAAACCAGACATTCATCTGCTGACACTTCAGTCTAGTTCTGACAAAAAAACGTCTGAAAAGAAGTTAAAGAACAATTTAGTTTAACATAAAAATAAAATTATGAATAAATTAATTGAAATCACAGAAGCAAAAACCATGATCCCTTCGGAAAATGTTACCCAAACAACATAATAAATCAAGCAAACAAATGTGATTCACAGCTCAAGAATGACATATAGAATCAGAGAATACAAAAAGAAATCGAAAATAAGAAGCAACTCCTTTTGAAGTGCAACTCTACATCCACCTGGTTTGCCTCTCAACTCCAGGTTAAGTCATAGTTTTGGTCCGGTTAGCAGCTGTCTGCAAGATTAGGTCTCCTGAGTTGGAAGTCTAGAATCTCATCTGTTAGGTTTTGTTTAGAATGTTTGGTCGGGAATCTCTGATCTGTTTCCTACTGCCTTCGTATCCCCTTTTATCAGCATTTTCCACCGAATACATTTTTCCATTTCGTGAATAGGTCTAGAAGATTCCTTTATATCTCGGACTAAGTTCACTTCTTCAAACTAGCCCCTTGTATGTGACTCAGCTAAAAATAGTCCTATCCAAAATACACCTGCTTGCAGTCCAGTCAAATAAAATGATCGAATACCAAGGAAACCCACAAACACACTCATACCAGTTGTAGGAAGATCCAACAGATATTCATGGTAGTAGTTATATGCTTGTCCTTTTGGGAATTTTGTCAAGCTATTTTAGTGCAGCATCAGACGAACAACCTGCAAAAACCAACCACGGGTCCCAAAATCCGAAATCAGCGAACAAACACATGAATAACGAACCAATATAGTAGCGACCTAGACTCAAATCTACATCTTCAGATATCAACAAGAAGGACCCAAGTAGCACTCACATCTTTGTCTACAGTGACCAGCTTATGGACATCCCATAGCATCGAACTCCCGAACCCATCCCTTGGCCTGCAGTGCAGCCGTAGTGGCCTCCACACTTGCGAACTCCAGAAGCTCAAACCAGCTTCATCAGACGAGCTACACCGGACTCGAGTCTGCTCCAACTTCAACCACCCAATATATATGGTACTTGAAGCAGCGGCGAACTCAATCCTTGAAACAGCACCTGGTCGATTTTCCTTTGAGCACAGCAATGGGCAGGCAGCATTGCGCATTCACATGGAAGAGATTCAGATCTTCAAAAGGGGATTCAGATATTCAAAAGGAGATTCAGATCTTCAACATAGCCAGCTCGAGCTCTCCCAAAATAACAGCTCTACCGCACTTATATAGCCTCCAGATTCCGATTTAGGCAGCAGTGAAGGGTGAACATGAAAACTAGGGTCCGAGAAACTAAGCCTCGCCACCTCAAACATTTCGGCAAAGTCGAAAGGGTTTAAGCTCGTTGCAAGTGTGAATTAAGGCTTCTTAATTTTGTTTTCATATTAAATTTAGTCTTATTTTCATGGTGTCATTTTAATTTTTTGTACCTCATGCTTTTCCATGGGTCCACCTCCATTTATTTTTCTTTGAATAAATTTAAATGGTTTGCATTAAAAGATTTGGTATATCTTTGTACCGTCATAAATGCTCTGCATTTAATATTTTGGTATTTTCTTGTACCGTCATATATTCTCTGTATTTAATGTTTTGGTCTTTCTTTGTACCAACATAAATGCTAGGCATTTAATGTTATGAGTCTGTAAATTGATGTAATTGTAGTCTGAAATTTCAATCGTGAAAAATTGTGAAAATGTGAAATTGTAAAAAAGCTTGAAAGCTTCTTTGTGTTGTGTGCCAATTTTTCTTCCTCTTCAATTTTTTCTTCTCATATTTCTCAGCTTGTATAGCCAACAAACTGGTATGAGAGGGAAGTTACCAAAATTCTCCAATTTTTTTTAAGATGGCCGCAATCCAGCCGCAAGTTCCGAAGTTGTCCAAGGACAACTATGAAAGATGGTGCATCCAGATGAAGGTGTTATTCGAGTCGCAAGAATTATGGGAGATCGTTACCGACGGGTATGTTGTACCCACTACGGTGGAAGAAGCCGTCTTCACGAATGAAGAAAAGGCGACCCTCAAAAATCAAAGAAAGAAAGACAACAAGACGTTGTTCCTCCTCTATCAAGGGTTGGATGAATCAACGTTCGAAAAGATTGCCGGAGCAACATCAAGCAAGCAAGCTTGGGATACCCTTGCCACCGTCTTCAAAGGTGTTGATCGAGTGAAGCGGGTACGTCTTCAAACATTAAGAGCGGAATTTGAAGCGGCGCACATGAAAGAATGTGAGAGCATCTCCGATTATTTCTCAAGATTAATTGTTGTTTTTAACAATTTGAAAAGGAATGGTGAAAAAGTGGAGGACATTCGAGTTATCGAAAAATCACTTCGATCTCTCACAACCAAGTTTGAGCATGTGGTTGTGGCAATCGAAGAATCAAATGATTTGGAGAAACTGTCCATTGAAGAACTGATGGGGTCGTTGCAAGTGCACGAGCAACGGATGCAAAAGAATACCGGTTCAACAATAGAGCATGCCTTGGAGTCCAAGTTGACTCTACAAGAACAAAAGAATGGCCACACGCAACGAGGCGGTCATCGTGGAAGAGGAAGAGGGCGTGGATATTATCCAAACCATCAACAAAAGCAACAAAATCCTACCAGCTTTCGTGGAAGAGGGAATGGTGGAGGACGATTCACGTGTGGTCGTGGAAACGCTAAGAACATTCAATGCCATAACTGTAAGAAATTTGGGAATTATGCTTCTGATTGTTGGAGCAAAGTGGATCACGATGAACGATCCAACTATGCTGAAACATCTCATCATGAAGAAGATGGTACCACACTCCTCCTCGCACAAGAAAAGGCATGTGAATGCCCCGATGTTTGGTATCTCGACACTGGTGCAAGTAACCATATGAGTGGTAACAAACAACTGTTCGAGGAACTCACCGAAGAAGTTCGTGGCGACGTGAGTTTTGGCGACTCGTCCAAGGTACCCATGAGAGGCAAAGGTAAAATCAAAATCTATCTGAAGAATGGAGAGTCGAATTACATTTCTAATGTATATTACGTACCAAGTATGAAAAATAATATCATCAGTCTCGGCCAACTTCTTGAGAAGGGGTATGTCATACACTTGGAAAATTCTTCTTTGTCTATAAGGGATGCTCACAGGTGACTTGTTCCTCAAGTCCAAATGGCGAAGAATCGCATGTTTCCGCTGCGAATCAACACAAAGTCCGAGGAGTGTCTCTTGGGACTCATGAAGAATGACTCATGGAGATGGCATCTGTGATTTGGACATCTGCATTTTAGCGGGCTTAAACTTCTATCCTCATCAAGCATGGTGCGCGGATTGCCAGCAATTGAAGTTCCAAATCATGTGTGTGTGGCGTGTACACTCGGCAAACAACAAAGGAACTCATTTCTAAGTGGAGTGTCTAGCAGGGCAACGGAACCACTTCAGTTGGTTCACACTGATATCTGCGGACCACTTGAAACACCGTCACTTGGAGGTAATAGATATTTTATTACCCTTATTGATGATTTCAGCAGAAAGTTGTGGGTGTATTGCATCAAAGAAAAATCTTCCGCTTTCACTGTCTTTAAAACTTTTAAAGCTCATGTTGAAACTGAAAGTGACCACAGAATCAAAGTACTCAGATCTGACAGAGGTGGAGAATACACCTCAAATGCATTTCAAGATTTCTGTAGGGAACATGGCATCAAACAGCAATACACTGCAGCCTACACGCCACAACAGAATGGCATCGCAGAAAAGAAGAACCGCACCATCCTCGACATTATGAGGACCATGCTGAAGGAGAAAGGCTTGCCAAAGAAATTCTGGGCAGAAGCAGTGGCATGTACTGCCTATCTTCTCAATCGGTGCCCAACGAAGAGCGTCAGAAACATGACACCACAAGAGGCATGGACTGGCTACAAACCGAGCGTAGCACACCTAAGAATCTTCGGGTGTGTTGCCTACGCTCAAGTTCCAGAAGCGAGAAGAAGGAAGCTTGATGATCGTGGTGAAAAATGCATCTTCATCGGCTACAGTGAAGAGTCTAAAGCCTATAAGCTCTATAATCCACTAACCAATAAATTAGTGGTGAGTAGAGATGTGGTCTTTAGCGAGGAAGAAGCTTGTAAATGGAATGATGAAGAACCAAACAAAGAGATTCCAGTTGAAACAGAAGATCCTGAAGAAAGGCGTGATCATCAGGAGAAAACGCCAACAACACCTTCCCCGGGCACATCATCAGTACACAGGAGTCCAGGAGGACATTCCATCACTCCTGAAAGGACTCCATCAAGTCAAAATTTGGCGAGCTCATCCTCACCCATGGCACCCATAAAGATGAAAAGCTTAAGCGACATTTATGAACAAACTGAAGAGGTAAATCTTTTTTTCCTGTATGCAGATCATGAGCCTCTGACGTTTTAGGAAGCCACAAGGGAAGAATGTTGGAGAATGGCTATGGGAGAAGAAATTCGCGCCATAGATAAAAATGACACATGGGAGTTGACCACACTTCCTAATAGCCAGAAATCCATTGGTGTCAAATGGGTGTACAAGATCAAGCGAAATGCTGATGGTGAAATCGATCGCTACAAGGCAAGGCTCGTAGCAAAGGGGTACAAACAGAAGTATGGGGTGGACTATGAAGAAGTATTCGCTCCTGTTGCTCGCCTTGACACAGTGAGAATGGTTATCTCTCTTGCTGTTCATCACAGTTGGATGATCTACCAATTGGATGTGAAGTCTGCATTCCTGAATGGAATTCTAGAGGAAGAGGTCTATGTAGACCATCTTGAAGGCTTTGTTATGCAAGGGGAGGAAGACAAAGTGTATCGACTGAAAAAAACCCTTTATGGGTTGAAACAGGCTCCTCGTGCTTGGAATGCATGCATTGACAGCTATCTTCGAGAGAACGGCTTCACCAAATGTCCATATGAGCATGCAGTTTACATCAAGAAGAATGATCGTGGCGATATAATCATTGCATGCTTGTATGTTGATGATTTTCTGTTTACAGGGAATAGTCGACAGATGTTCGATGATTTCAAGAAGGCTATGTTCAAGGAGTTCGAGATGACCGACGGAGGTCTCATGTCCTTTTTTCTGGGCATAGAAGTAAAGCAACAACATGGAGGAATCTATATTTCTCAGAAGAGGTATGCTAAAGAGTTTCTTGAAAAAATCAAGATGGCTAATTGCAATGCTGTAAACACACCTGTGGCAATGAGGTTAAAACTGACAAAAGATGGAGAAGGAAGAAGTGTTGACTCGACTCTGTTCAAGAGTCTAATTGGAAGCCTGAGGTATCTCACAATCACAAGGCCTGATATTGTCTATAGTGTTGGGCTTCTAAGCAGGTACATGGAAGCACCAAAAGAGTCACACTGGTTAGCGGAAAAACGTATCCTTAGGTACGTTAAAGGAACGATGGATTTTGGTCTTTTTTATCCATACAATGAAGAAGCAAATCTGCATGGATACTCAGACAGTGACTGGGGAGGTGACCAAGATGAAAGAAAAAGCACCACTGGGTATGTATTTTTTCTTGGATCGACTGCTTTCACGTGGAATTAAAGGAAGCAAAGTGTGGTCACCTTGTCTATATGTGAAGCAGAGTACGTGGCGGCATCATCCACTGTTTGTGAAGGAATCTGGTTGAGAAATCTGCTGAAGGAGTTGCAGCATCCGCGGGATGGATCCATAATGATATATGTGGATAACAAGTCGGGAATTGAACTTGCCAAAAATCCTGTGCAACATGGAAGAAGAAAACACATTGATACCCGATTCCATTTTTTGCGAGATCTTGTGAAGCAGAAAAAGATAAAATTGGAATATTGTCATACTACGAAGCATGTGGCTGATATTTTCACAAAGGCATTACCGACAGATGTATTCAAAAAACTCAGAATGATGCTCGGAATGAAGCCAGTTTTGGTTTGAAGGGGAGTGTTGGAATTGCAAACCAAAAATATGAGTCAAAGCTTCCTGCGGCGTCATTTATTACTTGCACATTTTTTTCCATGGGTCCACGTCCATTTATTTTTCTTTGAATGAATTTAAATGCTTTGCATTAAAATATTTGGTATTTCTTTTTACCGTCATAAATGCTCTGCATTTAATATTTTGGTCTTTCCTTGTATCGTCATAGATTCTCTGTATTTAATGTTTTGGTCTTTCTTTGTACCAACATAAATTCTAGGCATTTAATGTTGTGGGTCTATAAATTGATGTAATTGTAGTCTGAAATTTCAATTGTGAAAAATTGTGAAAGTGTGAAATTGTAAAAAAGCTTGAAAGCGTATTTGTGTTGTGTGCCAATTTTTCTTCCTCTTCAATTTTTTCTTCTCAAATTTCTCAGATTGTATAGCCAACACTTTAGATATCAACAAGAAGGACCCAAGTAGCACTCACATCTTTGTCTACAGTGACCAGCTTATGGACATCCCACAACATCGAACTCCCGAACCCATCCCTTGGCCTGCAGTGCAGCCGTAGTGGCCTCCACACTTGCGAACTCCAGAAGCTCAAACCAGCTTCATCAGACGAGCTACACCGGACTCGAGTCTGCTCCAACTTCAACCACCCAATATATATGGTACTTGAAGCAGCGGCGAACTCAATCCTTGAAACAACACCTGGTTGATTTTCCTTTGAGCACAGCAATGGGCAGGCAGCATTGCGCATTCACATGGAAGAGATTCAGATATTCAAAAGGAGATTCAGATCTTCAAAAGGAGATTCAGATCTTTAACATAGCCAGCTCGAGCTCTCCCAAAATAACAGCTCTACCGCACTTATATAGCCTCCAGATTCCGATTTAGGCAGCAGTGAAGGGTGAACATGAAAACTAGGTTCCGAGAAACTAAGCCTCGCCACCTCAAACATTTCGGCAAAGTCGAAAGGGTTTAAGCTCGTTGCCAGTGTGAATTAAGGCTTCTTAATTTTGTTTTCATATTAAATTTAGTCTTATTTTCATGGTGTCGTTTTAATTTTTTGTACCTCAGGCTTTTATTGCCTGTGCCGCCCATTCTCATCTAGCCATCCATGTATTCCCTGTTTGTTTGAGTCATCATTGGTTTGTTCGGCTAAGATGTTGTGACTTGAGTCGTGAAATCCTCTGGTTGGATGTTTTGTTTGGGGAATCAATTGACGTCAGGGTGTTTTAACATCCATGCACGATGCTTCCCTAGACACGATCATTCGACTCCCTCGGCTCCCTCTCAGCAGTGTTGTGCTATTGGATTCACAGGTGAAACCCAAGCTCATTGTTCCTTCCACTGTCTTGTCCGAGCTCTATCCAAGCTTGTTGTCCTCCCCGGATTCACCTCGTGGTCGTTCTGTGGTGGAGGCGACGTCATTCCCCATCGGAAGAAGTGCAACCTCTTTAGCGACAACTCCTAAAACCTTGAAGGAAGATTTCATGACAAAACCATCAAATCTAAGAGCCCACACGATCAACCTTAGCTTGAAGAGATCAGGACCACCGGACAAACTATTGTTTGGCACTGTAAGTATAAAGTTACAGTTTCTTTTTCCGTTTCAAAACTTGTAATATTGCTTCGTTCCTACGTTTATTTCCTTCTTGCTGGATTCCTTCTTTGTAGCATTTTTGGCTTCCTTTTGTGTTTAATAAAAGGCGCACGTGTGTGTGGTGTTCTCATCGTGCAGTGGGTCCCCTAATGGACCGAAGCATGTTAAATAACTGTGTTCATCTACTGCTTTCTTTATTTCTTGAAATTGGCATTTGGTTATGGTGTTTGCATTATCGAACTCCACAATTCCAGATTTGGTCCTTTGTTGTTTAGTGGTTGCTTGGTTCTGTTTGCACTGCCCATCAACCACAACAAGTTGAATCAGAGGCTCTCTGGTGTACTGCGGCCTTTGATTTGTATTGTTGCTCGCAGTTTCGTTAATTCTGGTTTCTTGTTTTTTTCACATTTATTTCTCTTTTTAATTCCTGCCTGTTTAATTCATTACTGTTTGTTATTGAAATCATTGTACTCACTTGAAATTCTCTTCATTCTTCATCCCATCGTACATGTATACCTAGTGAGATTCTGCCAGTTCTGGGGGGCATACGCCTAACGTTGTCCCCAACCACTCGGCATCCACTCATCTGGATAAACATGTCCACTACACGGTACAAAATTGAGAAATTCGATGAAGATAATGATTTAAATCTTTGGCGAATTAAAATGAGTCTTGATCGTACAATAAGTCTTAATTGATGCCCTATGTGGCCCCAATAAACCCATTACGACTGGTAATGAAATTGGCCAAACCATTATAGACTACCAAGTAGTTACCCCTGACATACTTGTTAAGGCACATAGCTTGCTTTTACTTTCCTTAGGTGATAAGGTCCTCAGAGAAGTAGCTTATCAGTCCCATTGCAGGAATTTGGCTTAAACTTGAAAAGTTATACATGACTGCTTCATTAGTAAGAAGACTTTACAAAAAAACACCATATGTTTACTTTTAAAATGAAGCATGGTACTTCTGAAAACTCCCATTTAGATGAGTTTAATAAATTCATGTTAGATTTAGAAAGTATTAATGTTTCTGTAGATGATGAGGATCAGAAAATGATCCTCTTAATCTCTCTTGACAATAGTTACAACACACTTGTTGAGACCATGATGTATGACCGGGACTCTTTAACTTTAGAATAAGTTAAATCGACCCTTTTGTTTAAGGAACTGCATTCTAGACCTAATACCAAAGATAAAAGGTGATGCTTAGAGTTTGTTCACAAGGGGAAGACCTCAAACTAAAGGTAAGCAGAAGCAATTTAGTAGAGATGAAAGTAAGAGTAATAAAGAACCAAAACCCAAGACTAGTTCCGAGGATAGAAAAGTCACGTGTTTTCACTGTGGTAAACCTGGGAACATTAAGCCTGAGTATAGGAATCTCAAGCATGAGTTAGAACACAAACAACCCACTGACTAGTCTCTTCTGGTTGACTCAGGCTATGACACTACTGAAGTACTAAATGTTCCCAGCCATACACTCAATCAAAAGTAGGTCCTTGATTGTGGTTGTTCTTTTCACATGTGTCCATATAGAGAGTCTTTTTTTAGAGTTGGTCGAGAAGTTGGAAGGGGATGTCCTCTTTTGAAACAATAAGAGGTGCAAGGTTGAGTGCAAAGGCTAGAGTTAGATGATCAATCCATCATCACCTTACTTGATGTAAGGTGGGTACCCAACCTTCAAAGAAAATTAATCTTCTTAGGGGTCCTTGATCAAAAGGGATTTACCTTTAAATCAGAAGCGGGTGGTATCAAGATCTCTAAAGGGTCAAGAACGGTCATAAAAAATCTCTCACCAATGAGTTATATGTTTTTAATGGGAGGACACATTCAAGACAATTGTGAAGTGTTTACAATACAAACATTGACAATACTATGGTATGACATAGAAGATTGGGGCATGTCAGCTCCAAAGGCTTAGAAGAACTCAACAAACAAGATTTGTTGAGTGACATCACACCAACAAATCTCCCATTCTGTAAAGATTGTGTGATGGGAAAAGCCAAAAGGGCGAGTTTCAATAGATCCTCCTTCAAAGATGCCAACCCCCTTGAATACATCCATTCAGACTTATGGGGGCCATCTAGGACCACCTCTCATAATGGAGGATCCTATTTCATCACCTTCATTGATGATTTATCCAGGAAAGTTTGGATTTTCATCTTAAAAAATAAATCTGATGTTTTCCAAACCTTCAAAACCTAGAAATCTTCAGTTGAAAATCAAACTAGAAAGAAAATTAAAGCCATGAGAACAAACAATGGGCTTGAATATATTTCTATAGAGTTCATTCAGTTTTGTGAATCTAAAGTGATTAAAAGGCATAGGACTGTTAGGGAAACTCCTAAAAAAATAGCCTAACAAAGAGGATGAATATGACTATTCTAGAATGTGTCCAAAGCATACTTGCATGCTCAGGACTCCCCAGATCTTTTTGGGTAGAGGCCACTGGTACTGTTGTTTACCTTATCAATAAGAGTCTCTCATTTGAAAATCAGTTCAAAACTCCTGAAGAACTATGGAATGGTAAGCCCCCATCTTACTACTACTTAAGAGTCTTCAGTTCTACAACCTATGCTCATGTCAAGACAAACAAATTAGAACCAAGAGAACTCAAGTTCATATTCATTGGTTATCTCGAGGGGGTTAAGGGATATAAACTCTAGGTAGATAAACCGAGATACCAAAAATTCATCATAAGTAGGGTCGTGGTCTTTCATGAATCATCTTATACTAAGATCAAGACCGCCACACCTGACAGTAATGATCCAGGACTTGTTAAGGCTAATTAAGTTAAGCCTCCAACTCACTTTGAGTCTGACGTTCAGCCTACTCCACCTCCTCCACAGCCCACTGATGCGGCTGACTCCGAGTCTAGTTCTAGTTTAGATTCATATTTTGGACCTTATACCACTCATCAGGTTTATCAGTTGACCTATGATAGGAAATGGAGAGTCCCTAGACCTCATTCCCGATTTAGCCAGTATGGAATGGCTTCATATGCCTTTCATGTGGCCTAAGATCTTATTTATGGCGATCCTCAATCTTATTGGCAGGCTTTAAAAGACAAATGATCAAAGAAGTGGGTCTTTTCCATGAATTAAGAAATGAAATCCTTAAGGAAGAACCATACTTGGTATGTTTTAAGCAAACCAATAATTTCCAAAGTAATTGGTTCTAAATGGATCTTTAAAATAAAGGAATACAACATAGAGGGAAGTAAAATAAATTATAAATCTAGGCTATTTTCCAAGGGATTCATTCAAAGAAAAGGAATTGATTACTATAAAATATTTTTTCTTATTGATAATCATTCTTCCATTCGGATTTTGTTAGCTTTTGTTGCATATAATGATTTTCATATTGAGAAATTAGATGTTAAAAATTCTTTTCTACATCGTGTTTTGAATAAAAATATCTACATGAAACATCCTGATGGTTATCCTAATAAATTCAAACAAAATAATGTATGCCTTTTGAATAAATATTTGTATGGCCTGAAACAAGCCTCTAGGTAGTGGTACATGAAGTTTGATTCATTCATGTTAGGTAACAAATTCATTAGGAGTCAGTATGATGCTTGCATTTATTTTAAATCAACTAAAACCTGCATCATTTATCTGCTATTATATGTCGATGACATGATCATTATTTAAAAAGGTATAAATCTGATTTATTATGTTAAATCCCAATTGAAAATCAATTTTGAAATGAAGGACCTAGGTGTAGCCAAGAAAATCCTAGGTGTTCAAATCATAAGATATGGACCAAAAAAATTACTTTATTTATCTCAACATGATTATATTTTAAAACTTTAAAGGGGTATATGTTTGAATATCTCAAGCCTGTTAATATCCCTCTTGCACAACATTTTAAATTGTTTCTAACTCATGACCCTACTATTGTAGATGATATTGAATTTATGTCTAAATTTCCTTATGCTAACAGAGATGGTATCATAATGTATTATATGATTTGCACTAGGCCTGATAATTCATTTTCTATGAGAACTCTAAGCAGGTTCATAGACACTCCAGGGAAGCCACATTGGCACACCCTTAAGCGGCTCCTTAATTATCTTTTTGATACTTCTAATATTTCTTTGTGCTATGATAGAAATATAGATACTACTGAACTTATTTGTGATTATTTTGATGCTAACTATGCAAGAAATGTTGGCACTTGTAAATCCTTAACTGATTATGTGTTTACTAACTTTAGAGGTTCCATTTCATAAAAGTGCAATATGCAGTCTGTTGTTGCACTTTCAACTATAGAATCTAAATACATTACTTTAACTAAGACAGTTAAAGAAGCCTTGTGGATCAAAGGTATGGATTTTGAACTTTTTATTTATAGTTCTGTTATCAATGTATATTCTTATAGCAAGTCAACAATTCATTTATCAAAAACATTAGTCTTCTATGGTAAGTCTAAGAACATAGATATTAGATTAAATTTTATTAGAGATGTCGTAGAATCAAGAACCGTGTGTATCAATAAGATACACATTTACATAAACCTGATTGATAGTTTGACTAAAGTCATGGTTATGTTTAAGTTTAAATTCTATTTAGATGGGCTAAACTTGGTTATGGTTCTATGACCATAGGTGCAAGAACATCACTAAATTTAATTGAAAACGGTAAAGATTTGTGAATTAAGGCTTTTTAATCTTGTTTTCATATTAAATTTAGTCTTATTTTCATGATTCCATTTTATTTTTTTATAAATCATGTTTTTATTGGCTCATCTCTTTTTTATTCATATTGGATCTGTTATGTTACTTTGGGCCTGTATTGGGCTGGTTGTTTGTGACCTCTATTTACTGTTGTGCATATTATATGTTGGGAATCCATGTGTTTTGGATACTCCCTTTTCTCACCATCATTTTCCTCTATCACCCATTCCCATATGGTCGTCCATGTGTTAGTGGTTTGTTTGAGCCGTCACTGGTTTGTTCGGTTAACCTGTTGTGTCCTGCATCATGGCACCCTCGGATTGGGCATTCTATTCAGGGAATCAATCAACATTAGGGGGTTTCATCACCCCTTGTGTGATGCTTTATTAGGCACAATTATTAGGCTCCCTCATCTCCCTCTCATAGTGTTGTGCTCTCGGTTTCAAAAGCGAAACCCTAGCTCACTATTACTTACACTGTCTTGTTGGAGATCTATCCAGGCTTATTGTCCTCTCTAACTTCACCTTGTCGCCATTATGTGGTGGATGCAATATCCTTCCTCATCAGAATAAGTGCAACCTCTTTAGTGAAAACACTCAAGACTTGGAAGGAGGAGTTCGAGATGGAACCACCAGATCCAGGAGCCCATGCAATCATCCCTAGCCGAAAGAGATCAGTTCCTCCAGGCAACCTATTTTCCAGTGATGTAAGTATAAAGTTTCAGTTTCTTTTTTTGTTTTGAAACTTGTAATATTCCTCCATTCCTGCATTTATTTCCTTCTTACTGGACTGCTTCTTTATAGCATTTTCAGTTTCCCTTTGATTTTAATAAAAGGAGTGTGTGTGTTGTTTTCTTTCCATACAGTAGGAACCCTAAGGAACTAAAACATGTTAAATAACCATGTTCATCTACTTATTTCTTTTTTTCTTGCAATTGGTATTTGGTTTTGGTGTTTGTATTATCAAACTTTATAATTCTAAATTGGGTCTTTTGTTGTTCTATGGTTTCATAGTTCTGTTTGCACTGCCCATCAACCACAACAACAAGCCCAATATAGAGCTCAACCTATCATGAAATTGGAGTCCAATACTAACTTTAATGCTGACCTAGAACAATGAAATTTAACTAAAATTTTACACAAGAAATATCAATATTAAAATCCCAAATATGAAATTTATGTAGCATAAAAAAATTCAATATATATTTTCAATTTCAAAATTAAAATCTTCAACACAAACAATTTCTAAATATATTATCAATATCAAAACTATTTAAACAATGTTCACAAAATAATAAAATTCCCAACTAAAATACGCATGATAATTTAAAAATAAACTTCATTAATTATCATGCTCAAATCACAAATTCCTAAGAAATATTAAATTCATTATTCATGAAATATTAAAATTAATTTAAAGAATATATGAAAATATTCCTCAAAATATTAGACAATTAAACAAAAATGACATCTTCCATTTTAAATCACAAAAAAAGAATAATGAATCAAAGCAACTATTAATGAAGATCAAATTTTAATGTCAATTGTTCAAATTCAGGGAGTTGGGCACTTCAAGTCAATGTTCAAGCATAAAACATCCAAGAATTGGTAAAAGAATGTATGTGGAGAACACTCAAAATAAAGGCACATTAAATATCACACCCGATACTCACAGATAATTAAGCTTTTACCTTTAGGTCTTCATATTGTTTCAATATATACATAATTTGTGTGCGTACTTGAGAAACAACCACATATTCATCCTCAATGGTTCTAAGAGTTAATTAATCATGGTTTTTGTAATGTCAACTCAATTTTTTTTTCTTAGAATTAAAAGTCCTCATGATATACATTTTCTATCATCAACATTACTTTCCCAATCTACATTTGTAGCAACAATGAAATCATGTTTATTACTTCCTTAAAAATATATCTTATCATAAATTTTACATGATATATCATAGAATTTATTTAATAAATTTTATGTGTGATTATTTAGGGTTTATATGAGAATGAGCACACTACATTATTTCATAAACAATGACAATTTACCTTTTAGCGATATACAATAGACTTCTAATAAGAGTTCTATACTCCTTTTAAATCACAATTTATCCTATATCATCTTTACTCAACTTTATATATAATTTCATAGGTATATAAACCAATTTGGATTCTCCCATTGATAATTTATTCCGTAATTCCTTGGATTATTTTTTAGATAGAAATACAATGTTTTTATTCTAGATAACTTGTAATCCTAGAAATAATACCATCATTGCAATCATTGACATTACCAAATGACCATTCATTAGTTTAGAAAATTTATTGTAACAACCTCGATTCTAGTAACACAAATCCAGTGCTTACTTATTACATTGGCATAAGATACAAGAGTTTACACCACTGAAGATCAATTAGATTACTTATAACATTGGAATAAGATACAAGAGATTACACACTTATTATATTGTGCATAAGATACATACATGACATCTATATTACATTAGAAATTAAAAACATAGCATGAACAACTTTACTGCATCCTTAAAAATCATTAAAATATTCATTCTTCACATCCTGGGGGAAAGTAATAATGAAAGGGTGAGATCAGATGCTTAGTAAAAGGTATGTACAATAGAAGATATCATTGGTAAATATAGAATAATCAATATTGTAGTGAGAATAATCATAACACAATTCATGTAACGTCCTGGATCCGGGTGCCACTCAATGGGTGCCTCGAACCCAGTTGGTCACATGACCTCAAGCACCTTTCCCCAAATGCTAGAGGCTGCCATCTAGCAGCGAGAGCCCAGGTCTGATAGTGGGGAAACTATTCCCTCATTTATTAGAGTGTAGCGCAATGAAGAAAATATAAACATACAAAAGTGAGGAAGCAGTAAACAATACCAATGCTGAAATGGACACAGTACTGAAGTAAATAAAAGACCAACAGTCATATATAATAATGCAATATTTCACTAAGCCTAAGAAAGCATCCAAAACAGGATACACTGCAGTTTGAAATAATACAATACAAGGGAAAAATACAGCAAAGCAAAATAAATAGCACAACAGGAACTCAACAGCATCACAATCCTAAGCTCAGTCTCATGATCTCCTACTCCTCTGTAACAATCAAGTGCCTGTATAGGGAATCTTTCCCTTATCTACACCTGTAAAAATATAATCTGTTTGGGCCCAATACATGACCCAAACAGGGTGTGAGAAATAAATCCCAGTAGGTAACCACCAAAGGCCCATGCCAAACTGTCAGTGAATTCATGCAACAACAGTGTGCAGTAATGAAATACAGTAAGCTAGGAAGTACTCAAAATAATCTACTCCTACCATTACCATTTCCATTTAATTATTATTTAACAATTCAAGATAATTGAATTATAAGTTCTCGAGACTCAGCCTCAGCCGAAAATCTCCTAAACAGTTCCGCAACAAAACTAAAACAAGCTATCTAACAAGTACAAGGTAAAATAATACCAAGCTTGTGATTTAGCTTGGCAGGTATAACATGTAAAATCATTATAGTGAATATTCAAAATACACAGTGTCCTTAGACATGCACAACCTTACCCTCAAGTTAATAGAATCGAAACCCACAGGTGACTTCCCATAGGCATAATGAATATTTCCCACAGGCATTCAAGGTGTCACCCACAAGCACATAACTACTGCCCACAGGCATGAGAAAAGTTGCCTGCAGGCTAAACAAAACATTTCCCTCAGGCTAAACAAGTAACCGGGCCGAGCCCAACACATAAGCAAGTAATTTATATAAAATTCATCTCAAGGCAATTAAAAGCATGCTAAATTCACGGTATACCCTTGGGTAACCTGGCCAAACAACTAAACAAGGGAAACGCACCCACGGGGTGGCCCTGGATCCAAGAAATGATCCCAATAAACATTTTATATTTATCTTTAGATTATCTATGAAGTTATAGATATCTAAACAGCCAAGGCCTCAGCCATACGGCACCCCAAATGTGGGCGCGTAGCACAATGGTACACAAAAACACTCAACAGTTGGAATTAAACACCAGAACACCTACCTTGATCTCCACTGATCAATATACGCAAACGACGCCTCTCGAAATGACCAAGAACGACATAGATCTGGAATAAAAAATCTCCTATTAAAACTTAAATAACTTCCCTTAGGGGAAGAATTGGTAGGAAAGACTCACAAAGAGAGAAAAACTCACCCGTGTGGTTCCAACGTGATCGATGGCGGAAGAATCTGATTCCCGGCGTGCGGTCGGGAGCTCTTCCAAGATCCGACCTCTCTCCCAAGATCCAAACGACCGTTTCTGCCTCCTCTACCAAAAGAGGAGGATACTGCCCATTTTAAGGGAAAAAAACAAACTACACGGCGTGTACTCTCAAGTATACAATGTATAATTTTCATCATTTAACTTTTCCTTTGGCGGCCACTTTTCACCGCCGCACTGTTCATCTGTCGACATGAGTACACGGTGTGTATTTCTTAATACATGGAGTGTATTTATTAATACATGGTGTTTATTTTCTCTCCACTGTCAGCTACTCTCACTGCCTTACTGTTCACCTGCCGACTGAGTACATGGTGTGTAAATACCTAGTACACGATGTGTTGTCAGTTTTTACACCCTTCATCGCCGATATGCCTACACGCCCTGTGTACTCATCCCACATGGTCAAAGTACACAACATGTGGAAAAGTACACGGTGTGTACCCACTAAATTTGGGATTTTCCCCCATTTTCCTTGTTTTCTCAAAAACACTTAAGGAAAGAGAAAAAGAAGAAACCCATACCTCATGAATAAGAACCAGGTTCTTACAAACTTCCCCCCTTAAACCGATTCATCCCCGAATTTCCCTTCCAAGGGTGGTGAAGATAAAACTCAGAACAAATATATCCACTGAGCACGTACATCGGTCTCTCGCTCCTAGGTTTCATCCTGCACTCGGCCATGCTGCCATAACAGCTGTACGAGAGGAACTGACTGGCCTCAGAGAACCTTCGTGCTCCTGTCAACAATATGAATAGGATTCTCCTCAAATTATGCATCGGCCTGAAGCTCAACCTCCTCAGGATGAAAAACATGAGATGGTTCTGAGTGATAATGGCACAACTGAGTTACATGGAAGACGTTGTGCATGGCGCGGTACCTCTGTGGTAACTACAACCTATAGGCAACCGGCCTGAATCTCTCCAGAATCTCAAATGGCCCCACATACATCGGTGAAAGTTTACCCTATCTTCTGATACACATATGTCCCAACCTCAGTGAAACACGTAAGATAACCTGATCCCCGACCACAAACTCCAAGGGTCATCTGCGGCGATCAACATAATATTTTTGATGAAACTGTGCGGTAGCAATCTGATTCTGTATCAACTGGACCTACTCTGAAGTCTCATACATGAGAAGTGGTCCCAGTAAAGCTGTCTCACCTACCTCCAACCAGCACAGGGGTGATCGGCATAGCCTACAATATAAATCCTCGTAAGGTTCCATCTCAATAGTTTCATGAAAAATGTTATTGTAGGAAAAATCAACCATGGGTATGTGCTTCTCCCAAGAACCCCCAAAGCCTAGGACGCATGCACGCAGCATGCCCTCTAGCACCTGTATCGTACGCTCTGACTGAACATCGATCTGAGGGTGGTAAGCTGTGATCAGAAGCACCTATGTACCCAGTGCCCTACAAAAACTCTGCCAGAAATGAGACGTAAAGCGGGCATCCCTATTTGATATGATAGAATGAGAAACCCCATGAAGACGTACCACCTGTCAGATATAAAACTTCCCGAGCTTATTAACACTGAAGGTCTCCTTGATCGAAAAAAGTGATCTACCTTTGCAAGTCTATTCACAACAACCCACATGACATCACTGCCTCGAGGTGACATCAGAAACCCAGTCACGAAGTCCATCGCAACATCATCCCATTTTTACTCCGGAATGGGCAACTATTGTAATAGTCTAGTTGGCTTCTGATGCTCCGCCTTCACCTGTTGATAGGTGGAACATCTCGAAACAAAACCAACTATCTCCTGTTTCATACACAGCCACCAATACTAATGTCTCAAGTCACGGTACATTTTGGTAACTCCAGGATGCACTGCCCAAGCTGAAGCATGAAACTCCCGCATCACCTCCTCGCGTATATCCGCTGGAACCCACACTCATCTATGGATACATAGTACCTCATCATCACCTATCGTCCAACTAGAAGGAGGGTCATCACTTGCCACCGACTCCCGTAGAACCAGGCCTTCCAAATCTGATAGCTGTCTCATCCTCACTCTATCCAGGAGGGTAGAATTCACAGTTAAGAATGAAAGATAGGCTCGCCCCTGACTATCGTGCACCTCCAAATGAATATCAGAGAACAAAGCCATGCTTTTCCACTCACCACTAGCCTCCTGCACTACTTATATCTGATTCCTCCTACTCAGTGCATCAGCAACCGCGTTACCCTTACTAGGTGTATAGGCAAGATCGAAGTCGAAGGACTGAAGGTATTCATCCCACCTTCGTTGTCTCAGATTCAGGTCATGCTGGGTAAAGATGTACTTGATACTTTTGTGGTCCTTAAACACCACAAAATGTTCTCCCAATAGATAATGTCTCCAACAACGTAACACATGAACAACTACAACCAAATCGAGATCATGCGTCGGGTAATTCCTATCATGTGGCCTTAACTACCGAGACTCGTACGCAACTACTCGATCTCCCTACATCAACACTGCTCCCAGCCCAAGACATGATGCATCACAGTAAACTGTATAGCTCTTCCCTTGCTCTAGAAGTATCAGGACTAGTGCTGATGTCAACCTTCCCTTCAGCTCCTAAAAGGTTGTCTCGCAAGCTTATGACCAAATGGACTTCACACCCATCTTAGTCAAACCCATCAACGACGCTGCTATGCGGGATAAGTCCTGTATAAATCACCTTTAGTAACCAGCCAGCCCCAAGAAACTTCATATTTCAAACACGTTCTTAGGCTGCTCCTAATAAACTACTGCTCTCACCTTCTCTCGGTCTACCGAAACTCCTGCCTCTGAGATAATATGACCCAAGAAGTGAATTTGGTCCATCCAAAAGTGGAACTTTCAGAGCTTAGCATATAGCTGATGCTCTCTCAGTGT
This sequence comes from Viscum album, assembly GCA_963277665.1. NCBI lineage: Eukaryota > Viridiplantae > Streptophyta > Magnoliopsida > Santalales > Viscaceae > Viscum > Viscum album. The sequence continues at coordinate 563,073,836 of OY728138.1, forward strand.
ACTTAGTACAATATCAAGATGGACAACATGGTCATTTCGAGTGTGATAGTACACCAATATATCATCCATGAAGACTACCACAAACGAATCCAGATAAGGATGGAACACACGATTCATCAAAGCCATGAAAACTGTTGGCACATTTATGAGTCCGAATGGCATAACCAAGTACTCGTATAGACCATATCTGCTCTAAAAATCTGTAAGTAGTATGTCAGATAGCCTAACGCTTAACTAATGATATCTGGATCTAAAGTCAATCTTCGAGAACACTCGTGCTCTATGAAGTTGATCAAAAAGATCATATATCCTCGGTAAGGGATATTGGTTCTTAACCGTCAACTGGTTCAACTTCCGATAATCTACACAAAGTCCGAGGGTACCATCCGCCTTCTTAGAAAACAGGACAGGAAAACCCCAAGGAGAAGTACTGGGTCAGATGAGACCCTTTGCCTGAAACTCCTCCAACTACCACTTGAGCTCCTACAACTCTGGTGTAGCCATCCTATAAAGAGGAATGGACACCGGTGCTACTCCTGGAACAAGCTCAATATAGAAATTCACCTCTTGCTCCATAAGTAGACCTGAAAAGTCATCTGGGAAGACATCCATGAAATGATCAACCACTGGAGGGAAATCCTTCTGAAAAGTTCCCTGGTTATCTGGATATAAACTCACAATCTGGGCTGTCACTCCACCTCGCACACGATGCTCGGGTCTAGCTCAACTTGCCTAGACATCCCATTCGCCCTTTTATAGAAACTCTCTGCCCTCTGGTGACGTGAAACTCACCCTATGACGATAGAAATATACAAAGGATAGAAATGGTACCAACCAGTCCATCCCGAGAATGACGTCATAGCTTGTCATATCTAACACATAGAGGTCCCATTGAAAGTGACACCCACCAGCCTCTAGGGGGAACTCCCTGCACTGACACACACTAGCCGTTTTAATCCTCAATGGAGTTTTTAGCGTCATAACATCAAAATAAGAAGAAACACATAGCCCAAGGCTCTCCACAACGGTCACAGATATAAATCCATGTGTAACACCAATATCAAAAAGTACTGAAGACAAAACAGATGCTACCAGAATAGTACCTTTGACAGTAGAAGGTCCGAGATCTTGCTCTTGTTGAGTCTGTTGCACTGTATATGCATGCCTAGTGTCACGACCCTGCGAAACAGCCTGACTACCTTGAGCTGACTCAACATGCTGTCTCTGAGATCCTGATGTCTGGATACCACGTCCACAACCACCACCTCAGCCTGAACGTCTTGACGTATCCCAATTCCCTGATTGGTAAGAAGCTGATAGCCTTTCTCCCGCACATGGAGTCTGCACAGAACCCCTCTCACTAGCCACTGGTAGAAACTCCATTCAAAAACGTTGTAGATGACCCATCCTTCCGCAAGCTCAACACTCCACTGGGTCACGTGAACACTGAGGTCTCTTGTGCCCCTCTCTACCGCACTGGTAGCATATGATCTGGCCACATAAAGAGTTCTTTTGGCTAGTACTACGACCGTGAGAGAAATCCATCTGCCTCTTTCTCTTACCAGTAGAAATAGTACCAGAAACTGGTGTCGAACTGCCCTGGCCTGCACCACTAGCTTCCCATAGGTTCTGTTCAGTAATCAGTGCCTGGTTCACAATAGCATGCATTGTAGGCAACCTAAAATCATTCAACAGTGTTCGTATGTCATATCGAAGACCATCCTCAAAACGTCGATCCCTCAACGTCTCTTCTCCCACTAGAATAGGTGAAAAACACTGTAGCTCGGTGAAGCGGGCAGAATAATCCATCACTGACAAAGCGCCCTACTGCAGATTCATGAACTCTCAAGCTCTATCTTCCCTCAAAATATCTAGAAATAAAAAGTCATAGAAGACTGCCTGAAAATCTTCCCACACCATGTCTCAGTGATGCTCTGTCTGAGTGGTAACATCCAACCATCTCTTAGAGGAATTACGCATCATGTAAGTAGTGATCTTGACCCTCCGCCTAGGAGGCGTCTCCAGATGCTAAAAAATAGTCTGCATAGAACCCAACCAAGACTCTGCATCCTGTGGTTCGCCATCCCCTAAAAACATAGGCGGCTTCTGCTACTGAAATATACGTGTTAGATCTGCCATAGATGTGGCAGCTGATAGTGCTCCCTAGAAGGTCTGCATAAACCGCATGAAGTCGTCACAGAACTGCACCTCTGTGCCTGTGTTCGGTATAACGGATGGCGCCACATCTGGCTCTACTTGAGGATTCATCGGTAGCCCATGGCCTACCATCTCTGGAGTATACTCGTTGCCACTCTCTTGGCGAACAACTCGAGGTCGTCTTGGTGGCATGACTCTACATGGTCAAACACATGCCTTAGATTAAGATTATCAAGGACTAAAAATAAAGAGTGTACAAAGGGAACAAGGAAAAGAAAACATTCAAGTTTTACAAAACAAGACTACAAGGCATGTATAATAACTACACGACATGTTCCTTCAAGTCTTTCACATGAGCATGTACCTTTTCCAGAACTGGTCATGTAACACCCCAAACACACGGCGTGTTGTCCACACACACAACGTGTACTTGAATTTTCTTCCCATGCCCGAGTCCTCCTACACAGCTTAGCCACATGACTCTATTTTTAATGAGACTACACAGCATGTATAATATCTACACGATGTGTATAGGACAAGCTTCACTGACCCGTGTTGTCCGTGACACGGTTGGGTATATAGCTCAGATTACACGGCATGTTCTAGATAGACATGGTGTGTACGACTTAATTCCAACTGCCCGTGTTGTTAGTTACACGGTCGGCTACTCGGATGACACCACACAACGCGTTACACCCGCACATGGCATATACACCACCCCGTTTCCCCAGCCACATGGCCAAGTCTACACGGTCTCTCACTGGTCAATAATACACGACATGTCCCATAGGTACACGACGTGTCCAAGAAGAGATAACACCGACCCATGTTTGTAAGTTACATGACCGCATCCCCAGGTTAAACTACACGGCATGTACGTCATTGACACAACGTGTATCAGTTCATATTCCTCCACCCGTGTTGTTAGTTACACGACAGACATAGGGTCAACACAACACGACATGTACAATCAATACACGACGTGTTCCCTCAAAGTTTCACTATCCCATGTTTCTACCTACATGGTCTACGACACGGGTAGAAACTACACGGCGTGTACATACAGTACACGACGTGTACTTAAATTTTTTTATTTTCTTCCTGAATAGAAGAGTAAACAACATGTAATCATAATTACATGACGTGTATTCTGTGTTTTTCCAGATAGTAAGCCTCAGAAACTACTCCGAAGCCCAGAAAACACTGAAACCAACACCTAAGTGCCAAATTCCAATCCATGAGGGTCCATACTCCCCACGAATCAAATCTTGGCATCTTATAAATGTTATAACAAAGTAAATAGGTCAATGATCCACCAAATTTCGGTCAATGAGGGCCCATACTCCTCAAGAACCAAAGTTTGGCATTCATTATACAATACCTCACATAACAATACCCTATCAAATAATAGGCATTTTATCAAGGCATCTATCACACCAACATGCTTTTAATAGCACAACATCTATCACAACAACATGAAATTTCTAATGCACCTATATGGCATGGAAACTATGCATGGAATGTGATTTTAACATGTTCCTAAATGATGCACGTGATGACATACCCTTATCTCATCGGGCTGCAACTAAATAGAACCCAAGCATAAGAATATAAACATCACACCACAAGTGCATCACCCAACGGTGAAAATCAAATCAATTGTTATAATCATAAACAGAAAATCACAATTGAATTCGAGGCAATCCGACTTTTACCTATACATGGGGTAGCTAATCCTGGTCACAGTTATTATCAAATACCTTAACAATCTATCTCTTTCTATCATCACCAAATAATAGAGTAACTCAGAGAAAAAGAAAGTCCTCTGATACCACTTTGTAACATCCCGGATCCGAGTGCCACTCAATGGGTGACCCAAACCCGGTTGGTTACATGACCTCAAGCACATTTCCCCAAATGTTAGAGGCTGCCGACTAGTAGTGAGGGCCTAGGGCTGATAGTGGGGAAACTATGCCCTCATTTGTCAGAGTGTAGCATAGTGGAGAAAATATAAACATACAAAAGCGCGGAAGCAGTAAACAATACCAATGCTAAAATGCACACAGTACTGAAGTAAAGAAAAGACCAACAATCATATATAATGATGCAATATGTCCCTAAGTCTAAGAAAGTAGCCAAAATAGGATACACTACAATCTAAAACAATACAATACAAGGAAAAAATACAGCAAATCAATATAAACAGCGCAACAAGAACTCAGTAGCATCACAAGCCTAAGCTCGGTCCCATGATCTCCTACTCCTCTACAACAATCAAGTACCTGTATAGGGAATCTTTCCCTTATCTACACCTGCAACAATATAATCTATTTGTTCCCAAGACATGACCCAAACAGGGTGTGAGAAATTAATCCCAGTAGGCAACCACCAAAGGCCCGTGCCCAACTTTCAGTGAATTCGTGCAACAGTAGTGTGCAGTAATGAAATGTAGTAAGCTAGGAAGTACTCAAAAGTAGTTACTCATACCAGTTCCATTTCCATTTAATTATTATTTAACAATTCAATATAATTGAATTATAAGTTCTTGAGACTCAGCCTCAACTGAAAATTTTCTAAACAGTGTCGCAACAAAACTACAACAAGCTATCTAACAAGTACAAGGTAAAACAATACCAAGCCTGTGATTTAGCTTGGAAAGTATAACATATAAAATCACCATAGTGAATATACAAAATACACAGTGTCCTCAGACATACACAACCTTACTCTCAGGTAAATATAATCGAAATCCACAGGTGACTGCCCACTGGCATAACAAATATTTCCCGCAGGCGTACAAGGTGTCACCCACAGGCACAGAACTACTGCCCACAGGCATGAGAAAAGTTTCCCGCAGGCTAAACAAAACATTACCCTCAGGCTAAACAAGTAACCGGGCCGATCCCAACACATTAGTAATAAATTTATATAAAATTACTCTCAATGAAATTCAAAGCATACTAAATTCACGGTATACCCTCGAGTAACCTGGCCAAACAACTAAACAAGGGAAATGCACCCACGGGGTGACCCTGGATCCAAGAAATGATCCCAATAAATATTTTATATTTATCTTTATATTATCTATGCAGTTCTAGATATCTAAAAAGACAAGGCCTCAGCCATACAACACCCCAAACGTGGGTGTGTAGCACAATGGTACACAAAAACACTCAATAGTTGGAATTAAACATGTAGAGACCTGAAGCCTGACATACATAGACTTTACATTACTTTTGCGGAATACTTAGTACATAACAAAAACACACACACACAAGGATCGTAATAGTTTAGTGTCTTTGGAAACTCGGATCGTAATCTTCTAAATCGTGGTGAAAGATCTTCAAAATCTCCCATAAAGATCTTCATTTTTTTTACCTAAAACCTTTCTTTATATCCTGGGGAAAAGAAAACATAAAAGGGTGAGCTCAAATGCTCAGTAAGGGTAAACAAAAGAAATATCAATCACATCATATACATAAGCACATAACTTTTGGAAATCTTAACCTGCAAAAGAGATCATAATTTCATAACATGGGGTAAATCATGGCAGTGAAATGTAATCACAATAATCATAACATAAAACATGAAACTTTGTGGCATTCACACATAATCATAGAGAATCATTTCTTGTTAGTCAAGACTCATTGCCAAGACTATCTTAGTGGACAAAGTCCCTTTCTGAATCGAGTAACCCTCGTTTCAGTCCTGTTTCACTGAACCGGTATAACCTACCATTCCATCCATGTCTATCTCATGAGATATAAAATCTTTACCCAATGCATTGGAGGTAGATATAGGTCCCACCCATCTTATAATGAATCCTTTCTTATGTGTGCCACATAATCATAAACCATACATCATAGCGTAACCCATGTAATAAAAATGGGATTATTAAACAACATGACATCATAAAACAATTCATATAAGATAAAGGAATTCATAAAAATATTTCCATCACAACATAATCAAATCCATGTAATAATAGGGATAAAAACAGAACCCTTTTATTATCTTAGATGGAAAATAATTTTGATAAAATACTTGAACTCCATTCTTGAGGAAAATATCCTTTCTACTTCAAAAACATTTTTCCTTTCATAACATGTCATACGACTTTAAAATAAAAGAAGTTGATTAAAAATAAACTTGAAAACTTGTAAAGGAATCTTCTTGGAAATAATTTTTTAAAAATCCATTCATGCCGTATAAGTTAAAAAAAACATTCTTCGTACTTTTGTCGGAAAAGTCAAAAAATCACCTCGTACGAAAAAGTGACAAAAGATTCCTTTCATATTCTTTACTAAAAACTCACCGAAGGGTAAAAATGGATTTAAACAATTGTAGGTGGATGGAAATAATATTACATATTGATGAAACATGGATGTGGATGATAAAATACAACCCAGTAAATACTTACGAATAAACAATCTCAGGTAAAAATGAGATTGTGATATTTCCCTTACCTTAGGTCCGATTTGCTTTGTACGTGTCCGAAGCTCCTGTATAATGGTTTAAATAATGTCATTGACTTATTAAAGAATCATATTCATTGTTATTATATCATATATGGTTCACGTATGACATTATATTACCCATTCTTTTGTAAATTCCATGTTAAAGAAGCGTTTTGGGTAAAATCGTTTCTTTTATCGTAGGTGTTTTGACTTGTTGTTATTGACATTATTATTACTTATATCATGATTTAATTACTTACAGAATATAAAATATGATTTATATATCATATATATTCAGTATATATATATATATATAATAGATAGATAAATGAAATGAAAAACACCATTCATGGAGACGGTAGTCCGTACGTACGCATGAACGCTGTTTTCCTTTCCCTATTGTCTTGAATGGAGTAAGTAGATGAAATACATATATATACATAAATCCAGTAGCTTTATAATGTCATATATTTCATTATTATTTCTTATATATACTTTATAATCATTCTTAAATGGTTAACATGGAGAATGAATCTCATCACGTCGTGGAGACGGTAGTCCGTACGTACGCACGGGCGATGATATCATTTCCATAAATATTGAATTGAATTGGAGTGGATTATACAATATATCAGAATCAATATGATGTTGTAATAACTATGTATAGTTATTCTTTACACCATTATACTCATCCATGTAAGGTGGTGGTGGAAAATAGATTACACCACGGCGTGGAGACGGTATTCCGTACGTACGCACGCGCGGTGATTTCTTTTTCCGTAGGATGGATAGATGGTGAAATTGGGTTGTTTCATACTTATAATAATATATCAGTATATGAGTGATACTGATGTTATTACTTCATAATGAAACAACCTAAGAAGAAGAAGTGGAAGAAGAAATAAAGATGAAAGAATTGGTAACGGTAATTACCTCTTCTTTGAAGCGCCTCTTTGAGACCTCCTCTTAGGGCACTAAAATTGGTCTTTGAGGAATACCAGAACCTCTAGGATGTTTCTAGGGAAGTGGATAAGAGATTTGGGCATGGGTTGGCCGAGCCTGAGTGTTCAAATTGGTGTGAGGAGGAGGGGGAGGAGGTGTCCTTTTATAAGGGAGGAGAGGGGCACCTTAGGAATATCTCAAAATATTATTTTATATTAAAGTCAAAATCGGTTCATAATGGTTCCAAAGGGTCTTATTTCGAAGCTAAAGTGGGGATGGGTCTAAATCCTATCAACCAATAGGATTTAGACAAGTTTAGGGTATTATTTTAACCTTATCAATTAGATTTAACTCTAAGTTAAATAATTTAACTTTTACCATGTCTTTTTGTTTTCTTACATTATATGGTTAATAAACTTACTATAACATGCCAAACGAACCCCAAATTGTATATTATTAATACATATATCCTTATCTAAGTCATTTGGATGAACCTTAGATTTTTAGGAATAAAATAACAATTAATAATATAATATTTGATTTAAAAACTATTTTGTGTCAGTTTTGACACTATTTGATACATGATTTTTGTGAAAATCATAAAAGAATTATATGTTCGAACCAAGTTGATTAAATCAACAATAATATATCATAGTAACCTAGAAAATTAGTGGAATTCATAAAAAGTCTCAAATTATATTTAGTTTGGTGTTTATAACATCAATTATGTCAATATTTCATTAATAAGATAATTACTGCATCATCTTTGTGTCATAAATAAATTAAATTATTTGATGTCTAAAAATTACAAATAAAATACCATAATGTAGGAAATCGTTTTATATTTCTAATGAATATTTACAATCGAATTTATCTTATGTAAAACCCTATATTAAAAATGTTTTAGTAAATAAACTTTGATTTTGACTCTTTTAACTCTTCTTTGAATTAAATAATAATAAATGTCCTAATCTAATCCAAGTGGGCCTAAATGGTCATATTTTATTCCTAATCTTGTTTTTGGTCGAATTACACTTGTCCAATAGAATTAGGACATGTGTTAGGGTAATAATAATATCATTTTTACCCTTAATTACCCTATTTACTTTTAACCGTGGTAAATAAAAGTAAAAAGTTACTATTCACCAAAAATTATTTTCATCTCATTGAACCACATTTTACTTACTGACATCAACCGTGTCTCTCGGATTTTTGAAATTCCATTCACAGAAGCGGTAAAATTAAGTTTTATGAAAAATTCAGTTTTTTTAACTACCACTTAGTAGTTTCACTATTCATCAAAAATTGATGTTTTTCAGAACAATGCCAAAATTTCATCCTAAGCTATATTTCATATTCCGAACTCAAAAATGAAGTCTATTTTTCCAAATTCATAACATAGAAGTTGCATTAATTAATTTTATAATTAAATCCCGCTGTTAAAACAAATAGCGTGTTTTTAAGAAACAATATCTATCAAAAGATTGACACTAGTTTATAACTGGTTTAAATGTGAAATTACATCCAATGACCAACATTGTATTAAATTGTAAAAATATATTCTAAATACACTTTAAAACCACTAAAATTAATAATTTATCAATATTAATTATTTCGATTAAAAAATTTGTTTTTAATTAAAATTTAGTAATTTTCACTATTCATCAGAATATGAAAGTTATCCGAAATGTACCAAAATTTCACCTTAGGCTAAATTCGATATTCCTAATCCAAAAATGAAATCCATTTTGAAAAATAAAATTTACAAAATTTCAAAAAGTGGTTATTACTATTCATAACGGCTAGTTTTAATAACATTTTAATAGCATATCGCTGTTTAGTGAAACTCGTTATTGCGTACTACACACGCTATCGAGGAAGGTCGTGATTGCGTGTAATGCAAGGCAAGTCAAGGATGCGTGTTGTGCAAGATCCTTTTCGTGTAGCGTACAACACAAGACATTAGTGAAATTAAAAAGAATATTTTTCATAAATTCTTGGGCTGTTACATTCTACCCCCCTTAAAATGAATTTCGCCCTCGAAATTCATCGGGGTTATAAATGGTTTACTATTCGAAAGTTTCTTTAATAGAATCCCACATCGTAAAAAGGAATACCAAAACCAATCTTTAAAAACAAAAGTATGAAACCTAACGGTTACCCAAATAAACTAATCACTGGGTTTCCACATAGGTGAAAATATGGATATGGAAGAAAAATCTAACCATCATGTTCTGATGGAGAGTGGTAGAGAACATGGCTATGGAAAAGCCAGTAATCACAAAGCCATAAATTTGTGACGATCTAAGGTATCATCTGATTCATCAGATATAAGATCACTAGGACAACATTTTTGGTTTTCAAGATCGTTTCCCTAAAGTTAAAGAATTTGAATTAGAATAAATACTTACTTTATGTTGGTACAACCTCATTGTTGTTCGTTCCTTTAACAATTTCAACTTCATCTCTTAAATAAATGAAGTTGAATTTGTTATTTGTGAAGTGTTAGCCGATCATGTGATAGAATGACGGGTCATTCCATCTGTCTCAAACAAAAGGTTAGCAAAAATTATATACATAAGTCGATCTATAGTGAGATTAATCATATATTGTTCCTAAAATGGACTTATACTTCATATATCATACGGCTTAATATAATAAAACTAGTTTCTACTAAACAGAGACTTCCTGTAGGCCAGTGGTAGGCGATAAAGGCCAGTCGCACTTCGGTTGTGGGTTCGATTCCTACGACCTTGTCCGACGCGATGGGCTGTCGCCCGTCCTGTAGATTGTCCCTTTTTCTAAAACTATATTACTATAACATCCCATAAATAATATTGAAAAAACTTCTATCCTTAAACAATACTAACTTATGTCCAACATAATCCATTCCAATCTTTAGTCCTATCCATAATACTGCAGTCCATTCTCATAACATAGTGAAAACGATTACCAGAGATTTAATACCATCATTGATCCCCATATATCATAAGATATATCTTGTTGGACACATTCCAAACATTCAAAGGCCTTAATCTTGTACTCTCTTCAATACCCATTGAACCTTAGTGAAAACTTGAATGCAGTTAAAATTTAACACTTTCCACATACCAAAATCCTCAAAATTCTATATACTCAAACCATGATATCACTTAGTCCTTATATCAATCATGAGCTCATGAATACTATCAAACATTTAATTTTCTCCTTATCCCTTCATTATGCGCATATCATCTACATTCCAAAAATATCTGAATAACCTTTCATGGATACTGGTAACATTAATCAGACAACAGTGTAACAATCCTTACATGTCTCTTTATTCTACAGTACCATGAGATTACTTATACAACATTACACATAATAAACATGTAATCATTCCACTACATTCTTAAACCATTGTCCAAGATTCAACAATTCTTTCATCTCACATATCATTTGTAGTCTCTTCATCATCATCAACATAAATACTTCCCATACGACCATACTGATTCTCTTCATGAGACTTTCCCTTAGGGAATTGGTTTGCATAATGCCCGTACATTCCACATTTAAAACATTTAACCAGTGTTGATGTCGTAGCAATACCATTATCCTCATCCCTGGTGTTAACTGAACCTTTTCCTTTGCACTTACTGGATTTGTGTCCTTCTTTTCCACACCCAAAGCATCTTCCAGTTCCTTTGAAACATTCTCCTTGATGCCTCTTCCCACATGAATTACATAGGGGAAATTGAACTTTCTTTCCTCTATGATCATCATGAAACTCCATCTTTCTCTTATTAGCCGAGTCAGGAAACTTACCAAATTTTACTTTATTGATCATATTATGAGATTGCTGATTCGGCATAATAATTATGTTTGGACTTTCAAATCCCATTTCATTATGAATAATATCATTCCATTGTCCATCATATCCTCCATTATCGTGAATCATCTTGTTTCCAGCCATTCTCTAAAACCCAAAAAGAATAGTGTGAGAGGCAAAAATCATGCTAGGGAAAACAACATAATAAAGGGGGAGTACCTTCAATATCCAACATCTTAGGTTTAATTCTATGATCGTTAGCGTAATTCTATTACTATAACCTATACATATACTTATCCCTAGGGACATCCCTAGACATACCTTAGAAATATCTCTAGGGATCACACTAACGTTTTCGCATCCTAGTTTCCAAAGGTTGACTAAACCTTTCCTCTGATACCAAATGTAGAGACCCGAAGCCTGACGTACATAGACTTTACATTACTTTTGCGGAATACTTAGTACATAACAAAAACACACACACACAAGGATCGTAATAGTTTAGTGTCTTTGGAAACTCGGATCGTAATCTTCTAAATCGTGGTGAAAGATCTTCAAAATCTCCCATAAAGATCTTCCTTTTTTTTACCTAAAACCTTTCTTTATATCCTGGGGAAAAGAAAACATAAAAGGGTGAGCTCAAATTCTCAGTAAGGGTAAACAAAAGAAATATCAATCACATCATATACATAAGCACATAACTTTTGGAAATCTTAACCTGCAAAAGAGATCATAATTTCATAACATGGGGTAAATCATGGCAGTGAAATGTAATCACAATAATCATAACATAAAACATGAAACTTTGTGGCATTCACACATAATCATAGAGAATCATTTCTTGTTAGTCAAGACTCATTGCCAAGACTATCTTAGTGGACAAAGTCCCTTTCTGAATCGAGTAACCCTCGTTTCAGTCCTGTTTCACTGAACCGGTATAACCTACCATTCCATCCATGTCTATCTCATGAGATATAAAATCTTTACCCAATGCATTGGAGGGAGATATAGGTCCCACCCATCTTATAATGAATCCTTTCTTATGTGTGCCACATAATCATAAACCATACATCATAGCGTAACCCCTGTAATAAAAATGGGATTCTTAAACAACATGACATCATAAAACAATTCATATAAGATAAAGGAATTCATAAAAATATTTCCATCACAACATAATCAAATCCATGTAATAATAGGGATAAAAACAGAACCCTTTTATTATCTTAGATGGAAAATAATTTTGATAAAATACTTGAACTCCATTCTTGAGGAAAATATCCTTTCTACTTCAAAAACATTTTTCCATTCATAACATGTCATACGACTTTAAAATAAAAGAAGTTGATTAAAAATAAACTTGAAAACTTGTAAAGGAATCTTCTTGGAAATAATGTTTTAAAAATCCATTCATGCCGTATAAGTTAAAAAAAACATTCTTCGTACTTTTGTCGGAAAAGTCAAAAAATCACCTCGTACGAAAAAGTGACAAAAGATTCCTTTCATATTCTTTACTAAAAACTCACCGAAGGGTAAAAATGGATTTAAAAAATTGTAGGTGGATGGAAATAATATTACATATTGATGAAACATGGATGTGGATGATAAAATACAACCCAGTAAATACTTACGAATAAACAATCTCGGGTAAAAATGAGATTGTGATATTTCCCTTACCTTAGGTCCGATTTGCTTTGTACATGTCCGAAGCTCCTGTATAATGGTTTAAATAATGTCATTGACTTATTAAAGAATCATATTCATTGTTATGATATCATATATGGTTCATGTATGACATTATATTACCCATTCTTTTGTAAATTCCATGTTAAAGAAGCGTTTTGGGTAAAATCGTTTCTTTTATCGTAGGTGTTTTGACTTGTTGTTATTGACATTATTATTACTTATATCATGATTTACTTACTTCCAGAATATAAAATATGATTTATATATCATATATATTCAGTATATATATATATATATAATAGATAGATAAATGAAATGAAAAACACCGTTCATGGAGACGGTAGTCCGTACGTACGCATGAACGCTGTTTTCCTTTCCCTATTGTCTTGAATGGAGTAAGTAGATGACATACATATATATACATAAATCCAGTAGCTTTATAATGTCATATATTTCATTATTATTTCTTATATATACTTTATAATCATTCTTAAATGGTTAACATGGAGAATGAATCTCATCGCGTCGTGGAGACGGTAGTCCGTACGTACGCACGAGCGATGATATCATTTCCATAAATATTGAATTGAATTGGAGTGGATTATACAATATATCAGAATCAATATGATGTTGTAATAACTATGTATAGTTATTCTTTACACCATTATACTCATCCATGTAAGGTGGTGGTGGAAAATAGATTACACCACGGCGTGGAGACGGTATTCCGTACGTACGCACGCGCGGTGATTTCTTTTTCCGTAAGATGGATATATGGTGAAATTGGGTTGTTTCATACTTATAATAACATATCAGTATATGAGTGATACTGATGTTATTACTTCATAATGAAACAACCTAAGAAGAAGAAGTGGAAGAAGAAATAAAGATGAAAGAACTGGTAACGGTAATTACCTCTTCTTTGAAGCGCCTCTTTGAGACCTCCTCTTAGGGCACTAAAATTGGTCTTTGAGGAATACCAGAACCTATAGGATGTTTCTAGGGAAGTGGAGAAGAGATTTGGGCATGGGTTGGCCGAGCTTGAGTGCTCAAATTGGTGTGAGGAGGAGGGGGAGGAGGTGTCCTTTTATAAGGGAGGAGAGGGGCACCTTAGGAATATCTCAAAATATTATTTTATATTAAAGTCAAAATAGGTTCATAATGGTTCCAAAGGGTCTTATTTCGAAGATAAAGTGGGGATGGGTCGAAATCCTATCAACCAATAGGATTTAGACAAGTTTAGGGTATTATTTTAACCTTATCAATTAGATTTAACTCTAAGTTAAATAATTTAACTTTTACCATGTCTTTTTGTTTTCTTACATTATATGGTTAATAAACTTACTATAACATGCCAAACGAACCCCAAATTGTATATTATTAATACATATATCCTTATCTAAGTCATTTGGACGAACCTTAGATTTTTAGGAATAAAATAACAATTAATAATATAATATTTGATTTAAAAACTATTTTGTGTCAGTTTTGACACTATTTGATACATGATTTTTGTGAAAATCATAAAAGAATTATATGTTCGAACCAAGTTGATTAAATCAACACTAATATATCATAGTAACCTAGAAAATTAGTGGAATTCATAAAAAGTCTCAAATTATATTTAGTTTGGTGTTTATAACATCAATTATGTCAATATTTCATTAATAAGATAATTACTGCATCATCTTTGTGTCATAAATAAATTAAATTATTTGATGTCTAAAAATTACAAATAAAATACCATCATGTAGGAAATCGTTTTAGATTTCTAATGAATATTTACAATCGAATTTATCTTATGTAAAACCCTATATTAAAAATGTTTTAGTAAATAAACTTTGATTTTGACTCTTTTAACTCTTCTTTGAATTAAATAATAATAAATGTCCTAATCTAATCCAAGTGGGCCTAAATGGTCATATTTTATTCCTAAGCTTGTTTTTGGTCGAATTACACTTGTCCAATAGAATTAGGACATGTGTTAGGGTAATAATAATATCATTTTTACCCTTAATTACCCTATTTACTTTTAACCGTGGTAAATAAAAGTAAAAAGTTACTATTCACCAAAAATTATTTTCATCTCATTGAACCACATTTTACTTACTGACATCAACCGTGTCTCTCGGATTTTTGAAATTCCATTCACAGAAGCGGTAAAATTAAGTTTTATGAAAAATTCAGTTTTTTTAACTACCACTTAGTAGTTTCACTATTCATCAAAAATTGATGTTTTTCAGAACAATGCCAAAATTTCATCCTAAGCTATATTTCATATTCCGAACTCAAAAATGAAGTCTATTTTTCCAAATTCATAACATAGAAGTTGCATTAATTAATTTTATAATTAAATCCCACTGTTAAAACAAATAGCGTGTTTTTAAGAAACAATATCTATCAAAAGATTGACACTAGTTTATAACTGGTTTAAATGTGAAATTACATCCAATGACCAACATTGTATTAAATTGTAAAAATATATTCTAAATACACTTTAAAACCACTCAAATTAATAATTTATCAATATTAATTATTTCGATTAAAAAAGTTGTTTTTAATTAAAATTTAGTAATTTTCACTATTCATCAGAATATGAAAGTTATCCGAAATGTACCAAAATTTCACCTTAGGCTAAATTCGATATTCCGAATCCAAAAATGAAATCCATTTTGAAAAATAAAATTTACAAAATTTCAAAAAGTGGTTATTACTATTCATAACGGCTAGTTTTAATAACATTTTAATAGCATATCGCTGTTTAGTGAAACTTGTTATTGCGTACTACACACGCTATCGAGGAAGGTCGCGATTGCGTGTAATGCAAGGCAATTCAAGGATGCGTGTTGTGCAACATCCTTTTCGTGTAGCGTACAACACAAGACATTAGTGAAATTAAAAAGAATATTTTTCATAAATTCTTGGGCTGTTACATTCTACCCCCCTTAAAATGAATTTCGCCCTCGAAATTCATCGGGGTTATAAATGGTTTACTATTCGAAAGTTTCTTTAATAGAATCCCACATCGTAAAAAGGAATACCAAAACCAATCTTTAAAAACAAAAGTATGAAACCTAACGGTTACCCAAATAAACTAATCACTGGGTTTCCACATAGGTGAAAATATGGATATGGAAGAAAAATCTAACCATCCTGTTCTGATGGAGAGTGGTAGAGAACATGGCTATGGAAAAGCCAGTAATCACAAAGCCATAAATTTGTGACGATCTAAGGTATCATCTGATTCATCAGATATAAGATCACTAGGACAACATTTTTGGTTTTCAAGATCGTTTCCCTAAAGTTAAAGAATTTGAATTAGAATAAATACTTACTTTATGTTGGTACAACCTCATTGTTGTTCGTTCCTTTAACAATTTCAACTTCATCTCTTAAATAAATGAAGTTGAATTTGATATTTGTGAAGTGTTAGCAGATCATGTGATAGAATGACGGGTCATTCCATCTGTCTCAAACAAAAGGTTAGCAAAAATTATATACATAAGTCGATCTATAGTGAGATTAATCATATATTGTTCCTAAAATGGACTTATACTTCATATATCATACGGATTAATATAATAAAACTAGTTTCTACTAAACAGGGACTTCCTGTAGGCCAGTGGTAGGCGATAAAGGCCAGTCGCACTTCGGTTGTGGGTTCGATTCCTACGACCTTGTCCGACGCGATGGGCTGTCGCCCGTCCTGCAGATTGTCCCTTTTTCTAAAACTATATTACTATAACATCCCATAAATAATATTGAAAAAACTTCTATCCTTAAACAATACTAACTTATGTCCAACATAATCCATTCCAATCTTTAGTCCTATCCATAATACTGCAGTTCATTATCATAACATAGTGAAAACGATTACCAGAGATTTAATACCATCGTTGATCCCCATATATCATAAGATATATCTTGTTGGACACATTCCAAACATTCAAAGGCCTTAATGTTGTACTCTCTTCAATACCCATTGAACCTTAGTGAAAACTTGAATGCAGTTAAAAGTTAACACTTTCCACATACCAAAATCCTCAAAATTCTATATACTCAAACCATGATATCACTTAGTCCTTATATCAATCATGAGCTCATGAATACTATCAAACATTTAATTTTCTCCTTATCCCTTCATTATGCGCATATCATCTACATTCCAAAAATATCTGAATAACCTTTCATGGATACTGGTAACATTAATCAGACAACATTGTAACAATCCTTACATGTCTCTTTATTCTACAGTACCATGAGATTACTTATACAACATTACACATAATAAACATGTAATCATTCCACTACATTCTTAAACCATTGTCCAAGATTCAACAATTCTTTCATCTCACATATCATTTGTAGTCTCTTCATCATCATCAACATAAATACTTCCCATACGACCATACTGATTCTCTTCATGAGACTTTCCCTTAGGGCATTGGTTTGCATAATGCCCGTACATTCCACATTTAAAACATTTAACCAGTGTTGATGTCGTAGCAATACCATTATCCTCATCCCTGGTGTTAACTGAACCTTTTCCTTTGCACTTACTGGATTTGTGTCCTTCTTTTCCACACCCAAAGCATCTTCCAGTTCCTTTGAAACATTCTCCTTGATGCCTCTTCCCACATGAATTACATAGGGGAAATTGAACTTTCTTTCCTCTATGATCATCATGAAACTCCATCTTTCTCTTATTAGCCGAGTCAGGAAACTTACCAAATTTTACTTTATTGATCATATTATGAGATTGCTGATTCGGCATAATAATTATGTTTGGACTTTCAAATCCCATTTCATTATGAATAATATCATTCCATTGTCCATCATATCCTCCATTATCGTGAATCATCTTGTTTCCAGCCATTCTCTAAAACCCAAAAAGAATAGTGTGAGAGGCAAAAATCATGCTAGGGAAAACAACATAATAAAGGGGGAGTACCTTCAATATCCAACATCTTAGGTTTAATTCTATGATCGTTAGCGTAATTCTATTACTATAACCTATACGTATACTTATCCCTAGGGACATCCCTAGACATACCTTAGAAATATCTCTAGGGATCACACTAACGTTTTCGCATCCTAGTTTCCAAAGGTTGACTAAACCTTTCCTCTGATACCAAATGTAGAGACCCGAAGCCTGACGTACATAGACTTTACATTACTTTTGCGGAATACTTAGTACATAACAAAAACACACACACACAAGGATCGTAATAGTTTAGTGTCTTTGGAAACTCGGATCGTAATCTTCTAAATCGTGGTGAAAGATCTTCAAAATCTCCCATAAAGATCTTCCTTTTTTTACCTAAAACCTTTCTTTATATCCTGGGGAAAAGAAAACATAAAAGGGTGAGCTCAAATGCTCAGTAAGGGTAAACAAAAGAAATATCAATCACATCATATACATAAGCACATAACTTTTGGAAATCTTAACCTGCAAAAGAGATCATAATTTCATAACATGGGGTAAATCATGGCAGTGAAATGTAATCACAATAATCATAACATAAAACATGAAACTTTGTGGCATTCACACATAATCATAGAGAATCATTTCTTGTTAGTCAAGACTCATTGCCAAGACTATCTTAGTGGACAAAGTCCCTTTCTGAATCGAGTAACCCTCGTTTCAGTCCTGTTTCACTGAACCGGTATAACCTACCATTCCAGCCATGTCTATCTCATGAGATATAAAATCTTTACCCAATGCATTGGAGGGAGATATAGGTCCCACCCATCTTATAATGAATCCTTTCTTATGTGTGCCACATAATCATAAACCATACATCATAGCGTAACCCATGTAATAAAAATGGGATTCTTAAACAACATGACATCATAAAATAATTCATATAAGATAAAGGAATTCATAAAAATATTTCCATCACAACATAATCAAATCCATGTAATAATAGGGATAAAAACAGAACCCTTTTATTATCTTAGATGGAAAATAATTTTGATAAAATACCTGAACTCCATTCTTGAGGAAAATATCCTTTCTACTTCAAAAACATTTTTCCTTTCATAACATGTCATACGACTTTAAAATAAAAGAAGTTGATTAAAAATAAACTTGAAAACTTGTAAAGGAATCTTCTTGGAAATAATGTTTTAAAAATCCATTCATGCCGTATAAGTTAAAAAAACATTCTTCGTACTTTTGTCGGAAAAGTCAAAAAATCACCTCGTACGAAAAAGTGACAAAAGATTCCTTTCATATTCTTTACTAAAAACTCACCGAAGGGTAAAAATGGATTTAAACAATTGTAGGTGGATGGAAATAATATTACATATTGATGAAACATGGATGTGGATGATAAAATACAACCCAGTAAATACTTACGAATAAACAATCTCGGGTAAAAATGAGATTGTGATATTTCCCTTACCTTAGGTCCGATTTGCTTTGTACGTGTCCGAAGCTCCTGTATAATGGTTTAAATAATGTCATTGACTTATTAAAGAATCATATTCATTGTTATGATATCATATATGGTTCACTTATGACATTATATTACCCGTTCTTTTGTAAATTCCATGTTAAAGAAGCGTTTTGGGTAAAATCGTTTCTTTTATCGTAGGTGTTTTGACTTGTTGTTATTGACATTATTATTACTTATATCATGATTTACTTACTTCCAGAATATAAAATATGATTTATATATCATATATATTCAGTATATATATATATATATATAATAGATAGATAAATGAAATGAAAAACACCGTTCATGGAGACGGTAGTCCGTACGTACGCATGAACGCTGTTTTCCTTTCCCTATTGTCTTGAATGGAGTAAGTAGATGACATACATATATATACATAAATCCATTAGATTTATAATGTCATATATTTCATTATTATTTCTTATATATACTTTATAATCATTCTTAAATGGTTAACATGGAGAATGAATCTCATCGCATCGTGGAGACGGTAGTCCGTACGTACGCACGAGCGATGATATCATTTCCATAAATATTGAATTGAATTGGAGTGGATTATACAATATATCAGAATCAATATGATGTTTTAATAACTATGTATAGTTATTCTTTACACCATTATACTCATCCATGTAAGGTGGTGGTGGAAAATAGATTACACCACGGCGTGGAGACGGTATTCCGTACGTACGCACGCGCGGTGATTTCTTTTTCCGTAGGATGGATAGATGGTGAAATAGGGTTGTTTCATACTTATAATAACATATCAGTATATGAGTGATACTGATGTTATTACTTCATAATGAAACAACCTAAGAAGAAGAAGTGGAAGAAGAAATAAAGATGAAAGAATTGGTAACGGTAATTACCTCTTCTTTGAAGCGCCTCTTTGAGACCTCCTCTTAGGGCACTAAAATTGGTCTTTGAGGAAGACCAGAACCTCTAGGATGTTTCTAGGGAAGTGGAGAAGAGATTTGGGCATGGGTTGGCCGAGCTTGAGTGCTCAAATTGGTGTGAGGAGGAGGGGGAGGAGGTGTCCTTTTATAAGGGAGGAGAGGGGCACCTTAGGAATATCTCAAAATATTATTTTATATTAAAGTCAAAATCGGTTTATAATGGTTCCAAAGGGTCTTATTTCGAAGCTAAAGTGGGTATGGGTCTAAATCCTATCAACCAATAGTATTTAGACAAGTTTAGGGTATTATTTTAACCTTATCAATTAGATTTAACTCTAAGTTAAATAATTTAACTTTTACCATGTCTTTTTGTTTTCTTACATTATATGGTTAATAAACTTACTATAACAAGCCAAAAGAACCCCAAATTGTATATTATTAATACATATATCCATATCTAAGTCATTTGGCCGAACCTTAGATTTTTAGGAATAAAATAACAATTAATAATATAATATTTGATTTAAAAACTATTTTGTGTCAGTTTTGACACTATTTGATACATGATTTTTGTGAAAATCCTAAAAGAATCATATGTTCGAACCAAGTTGATTAAATCAACACTAATATATCATAGTAACCTAGAAAATTAGTGGAATTCATAAAAAGTCTCAAATTATATTTAGTTTGGTGTTTATAACATCAATTATGTCAATATTTCATTAATAAGATAATTACTGCATCATCTTTGTGTCATAAATAAATTAACTTATTTGATGTCTAAAAATTACAAATAAACTACCATCATGTAGTAAATCGTATTATCTTTCTAATGAATATTTAAAATCGAATTTATCTTATGTAAAACCCTATATTAAAAATGTTTTAGTAAATAAACTTTGATTTTGACTCTTTTAACTCTTCTTTGAATTAAATAATAATAAATGTCCTAATCTAATCCAAGTGGGCCTAAATGGTCATATTTTATTCCTAAGATTGTTTTTGGTCGAATTACACTTGTCCAATAGAATTAGGACATGTGTTAGGGTAATAATAATATCATTTTTACCCTTAATTACCCTATTTACTTTTAACCGTGGTAAATAAAAGTAAAAAGTTACTATTCACCAAAAATTATTTTCATCTCACTGAACCACATTTTACTTACTGACATCAACCGTGTCTCTCGGATTTTTGAAATTCCATTCACAGAAGCGGTAAAATTAAGTTTTATGAAAAATTCAGTTTTTTTAACTACCACTTAGTAGTTTCACTATTCATCAAAAATTGATGTTTTTCAGAACAATGCCAAAATTTCATCCTAAGCTATATTTCATATTCCGAACTCAAAAATGAAGTCTATTTTTCCAAATTCATAACATAGAAGTTGCATTAATTAATTTTATAATTAAATCCCGCTGTTAAAACAAATAGCGTGTTTTTAAGAAACAATATCTATCAAAAGATTGACACTAGTTTATAACTGGTTTAAATGTGAAATTACATCCAATGACCAACATTGTATTAAATTGTAAAAATATATTCTAAATACACTTTAAAACCACTCAAATTAATAATTTATCAATATTAATTATTTCGATTAAAAAAGTTGTTTTTAATTAAAATTTAGTAATTTTCACTATTCATCAGAATATGAAAGTTATCCGAAATGTACCAAAATTTCACCTTAGGCTAAATTCGATATTCCGAATCCAAAAATGAAATCCATTTTGAAAAATAAAATTTACAAAATTTCAAAAAGTGGTTATTACTATTCATAAAGGCTAGTTTTAATAACATTTTAATAGCATATCGCTGTTTAGTGAAACTCGTTATTGCGTACTACACACGCTATCGAGGAAGGTCGCGATTGCGTGTAATGCAAGGCAAGTCAAGGATGCGTGTTGTGCAAGATCCTTTTCGTGTAGCATACAACACAAGACATTAGTGAAATTAAAAAGAATATTTTTCATAAATTCTTGGGCTGTTACAAAACACCAGACCACCAACCTTGATCTCCACTGATCAATATACGCAAACGACGCCTCTTGAAACGACCAAGAACGACGTAGATCTGGAATAAAATATTTCCTGTTCAAACATAAATAACTTCCCTTAGAAAAAGAATTGGGAGTAAAGACTCACAGAGAGGGAAGAACTCACCTGCGCAGTTCCAACGTGATCGATGGCGGAAGAATTCGATTCCCAGTGAGCGGTCGGGATCTCTTCCAAGATCTGGCCTCTCTCCCGAGCTCCAAACGATATTTTCTGCCTCCTCTACCAAAATAGGAGGCTACTTCCCATTTTAAGCGAAAAAAAACTACAGGGTGTGTAATTTTCATCATTCAACTATTCCTCTGGTGGCTACTTTTCACCGCCACACTGTTCATCTGTCGACATGAGTACACGACATGTATTTATTAATACACGGTGTGTATTTTTTAATACACAACATGTATTTCTTAATACACGGCGTATATTGTCGCTCCACTGGCAGCTACTTCCACCGCTTTACTGTTCACCTACCGACTGAGTACACGATGTGTAAATACCTAGTACATGGTGTGTAGTCAGTTTTTACACCCTTCATCGCCGACAGGCCTACACGCCCTGTGTACTCATCCCACACAGCCAAAGTACACGTCGTGTGGAAAAGTACACAATATGTACCCACAAAATTTGGAATTTTTTCCCATTTTCCTTATTTTCTCAAAAACAATTAAGGAAAGAGGAAAAGAAGAAACTAGTGCCTCAAGAATAAGAACCAAGTTCTTAAAATTCATTCAATAAACAACTTGAGTTCTAAGTACATCCATGAATAATTTTAACATATCAATCACATGGGTAATTAACACTAAATTATCAATAAATGAAATTCATAAATTCAGATATTCATGAACTCTCCATCAAGGCCTTAACCAATTTATCATGAATCTCACAATCAAGGCTAGTCAACTAAGACACCAATATTAATAAATGGGTAGGTGTAAACAAAATACCCATATAATGTGGCCACCTGTTTTGTCTCATTAGACCTGTAGATGCATCAAATGACTATCTATAACTGAGATTCACCTATCATCTAAATGTTCAATGCATTCCTCATATATATTGAATTATCAATACAATTAATTCTCAAAATTCCCTACAAATCAATAATTATCTATATTAAATCAACATTATAAAATATTTCCCTAGTCAATGAAATAAATTTATTCCTTCAACTAATACTATATATAGAAATGATATATGGTTTAAACATCATCAAAGTTATATAAATAATACTAAATTAATCTATGATATTGAAAATATGGATATGAAGGAGAAAAACAATGTCCAATGAATAATGAAGAGCAATGTATAACATGATCATGAAAAAGTGAATGATCACAAAATAAGGTTTAATCTATAAATTAGTAAAGGATGAAAAGATACCATCAATTCCTCATAAATCAAGGTTTTTTAATAAAACAATACCTTTAGAAAATAAGATATAAGCAATACAATAAAAATAAATTCCTTATAACTTTGTGTAAAATCAATGTTATAAATCACTTTAAAAATTATTTTCATTCATTTAAGGAAATAATACCCTTTTATTTTGATAACAATTTAAATAAAAATTCTCATAATATTTAGAAAAATGTTTTCATTGAAAATAACCCTGAAAACATATAAAGGAACCTTCATTTGATAAAAACATAAAGCTTTAACTTAACCACCTTGTCAATAATTCTAACTCACATAGGCATATCCAACAATCTCCCTACCTTGTCAACAAATCACCTTGGGTTGAGTTATCACCTCTTATCAACAAATACAACACATAGGGTTGTTCAATAATCCCCCCTTGCATTTTTTTTGACATGAAACCCATTCCACAAAATATCTCTCAATTTTTCAATGAAATTCAAAGGGACAACATGCAAATTTTTCTCTTGTTGTTCTCTCCCTTTTAGGGTGTATTTGGTGCTGCTTCTCAATCATAATGGGGATTCCATTTTATAGCTTTAGATAAAGATATATTATACTCCATGTTTTTTAATTTAAGGTTCCCTCAAAATCAAACCAATTTATTTTTTAGTCTCTGCCTTTATCAATTCTCTTGATAATGCCAATTATTAATTCACCTTTTTTTGGAACTAACATGGTCATATTTTTCATGTTTATTTTCATATAAAACATATAATTTAACACATTAAATGATTAATCATATGGATATTTAATTTTTTTTGATTTATTGTAGGATACCACAATTATTTAAAAATTGAACAAAAAGAAAGAAATAAGCATGTTGAAGACATTTCACATGGTTCCACTTCACGGTACGGTGCCACGTCGAAATATTGATGACATCAAGGAATAAATTCAAAATATTAAAAATGAAGAACCAAGATGTAGCCAATAAAAACCTACTGGAAAAAACAAATTTTCATCATGAATATCAGTCACGACATTGTAATGACCCGATGTTTTTCAATGAAAATTCCCTTCTTATAAATACGTCATAAAATCACATGAAAACACAACATAATGTACTACTAAGTGCTAAGTGACCTTTAAACATAAGTTTTTCACTTCTGTGTTTGGAATTTTGAAAATCTGACATACACGGTTGCAATCAGTAAGTTATTTGGAGTCCAATAAGAAAAAACTTAATTTTTTATGAATAGTAACCTAAACTTATGAATAGTAACATACCTTTATTAATAGTGATATAACCTAATGAATAGTAACCTTGCCTATGATAATATATAAATAATATTCAAGTTGAAAGTATGATATACCTATATTTTAGAATAAGTAAATGAATGTTTTAAAACTGGTTTTTGATACTAAATTATGATTTTAATTAAATATTAAAATAATAATATTTAGAAAATTATTTTAAAAAATGGACTTCATTTTTTGATTCTACACATATAAAAATTGTTGGGGTGAATTTTTGGGATTTTTTTTGAAATACTTGAATTTTTGATGAATAGTGAAATACCATAATTTACAAAATAAGCTAACTAAGCTAATTATAGAGTCATGCATGATGTTTTTCTGATGTAAGAATAATTGGTATGACTTCACATGAAAAAATTACTATTTTTGCTCATGGAAGACTCACTAATCATTGTCTTGTGGGGAAATAATAAACTAATGAATTTTATATCGAGAAATCCCCTCTCCCCTCCACTATAAATACCACCCTCCACACCCTCATTTCCTCACACCTATCAAGATTCAAGCCTTGTCTAAACTCTACCCAAGTATCTTCCCTAGCCCCTCCCTCACTTACAAAAGCTTTTGGTCTCATCAAAAGTACAATCCTAGGTCCCTTAAGGAGGATCTCAAGAGGAGGATTCAAGAAGCAATTTCTCTCCCTCTTTTCCTTTAATTTCCATTCAATTTCATGTTCTTCTCTTATTCTATCCCCACCTATCTTTGTCCATATGGTATGGTAACTCTAGTATAATAAATATAATGTAATGTTATTATACTAATGGGATATTATACAATCCAACCCCATTCTCCACTTCCTTTTATTTTATAAAAGAAAACGATGTTCGTGGGGTGTTAATTTATCACCTTCAAGAACGACATATTTTCTTTTTACATTTATACATTCAGATCTGGTAATGAAACCATTTTTATGGTTGAACCAGAATATTTTATATGTATTATTTTCTATTTAAAGTTCTAGAACTCATTTATGTGCATATTACTAAATGATCAATCAAAACAAGTTCTTTGTGGTCGAAAAACCGCACAAATTAACCCAAACCATCAACATTTAATTCTTATCTAATGATTAATCCACATGATATATAATATAATTCATTATAAGATCATTTAAAATTCTGTAATATCATTAATAACATGAAATACCAGTTCTGGATGTTCACCCATTCCCTACACGAACTTCCATTTATGAATACATGTGAACTGCTCAAGAAAAACATAAAAACGAACATTCCTGAATAATATTTTTAAACTCTATAACTCATAAAAAGTCCCATAAAATAAATTAATGAAGGAATTGTAAATTAATGAATATAATGTGGTTATACATGACATTAAAGAGAATAAAGTGTTTGAATACAAGTTATGGGGAAAATATCGAACCCAACTTTCTTTCTTTAGGTTCTCCCTCTTTTACTCCATTTTTGGCATAGTCACTCCTTTAAAAAAATAATTTTTTATATTTATCTCACATTTTATGGGATATAAATGTTTTCTACTGAATTTTATGTCAAACAAACATTTTCCAAAAGAACTCTTCTTTCAAAAACATACCTTTTACTTCTCATTCAAGGTTGATAGTTCTTGTAACATGTATGTTATTTCCTCTTTCTTTTGGGAACCCAACATTTATGAATGTATTCTTATGATATGAAAACCATTCCTTTACAAGGGTTAGTTATGTTAATTTTTGATATATTTTCATTGAGGCATGAATGATAAATGATAATGTTATGATGTAACGGGTGTGCCCATAATTATATAGTGCAATATGAATGTTTCAATGTGACGGGTGCGCCTGAACTTATACAGTATTCCAATGCATTGGTTAAAGTGATGAATCTCATTATTTAATGTGAAATGATGTGTGAACAAGATTCTAGCTTTGTTCACAAGTATGTGTGGCAGTTAACCACTAATACATGATGTTTCATTTTTATGCATTTCCACATTTCAAGTCTCTTATTAATATTTCCTCTCATGTTCATGATTTTTTTCCTATGCTATGGTTATGCTCACCCATTGTTATATTTTTATTATCTATCCTCTTACTGGGATTTTATATCACCCATTTTGATTTATATCCTCAGGTTACTACATGTACTAAGGAGAGGTCAAGTGCTAATAAGAAGCTATATAAGAAGGAATTAAATAAATGTTTATGCTTGATGTTGTAATTGTTACATAGGGTCCTAGTTTTCCCAAGACACTAAACCTTTGGATCATCTATGTATAATAATATTATGTTTTTTATATCTAAGATGATGTAATATTAATGTATGAAAAGGCTGGGTCACTATAGTTGGTATCAGAGGTAAGGTTTAGTTAATTTGGGGATTAGGATTAGTGAACCTGAGAGAAAACCTCTAACACGAGTCTAAGTACAAATATGCACACAAGAATCTTTACATAGGGATCCCATATGTTATGATTTTAGTATAAATCATAAAAATGAATAATTTATTCATGAATTTTTTATTTATGTTTTGTTATAACCTTTTCTATTTTAGAAAATGGTGGGAACCAGGAGAAACCAGGCCAATAACTCGTGCGAGGGCCAATGAAACGATTTCCCGAACGACATCCCCAATGATTTGGGAGGCAGAGTTTAGAAATTCATGGTGATGCTTACCCAACTACCTAAATTTATGAACAATAACCATAATAACGGGGAATGACCTCCTTCACCAAAGAGGGATCAATTGGATATCGAATGCTTTATGCGGCAACAACCACTGACATTTAGTGGATCTTCTAATCCACTAGTTTCAGAACAACGGGTCAACTCCATGGAGAATATCTTTTCTGTGCTTCACTGTTCTGAGACGGATAAGGTGACACTAGCCATTTATCATCTAGATGGAGAGGCTGATCAATGGTGGGATTTGATTAATAACACCAAGCTAAGGGAGGAAATTGAAGAGATGGAATGGGAAGAATTTAAGATAATGTTTCTTAACAAGTATTTCCCAAGAACTCTTCACACAAATATGGATAGAGAATTCATAGAGATCAAGAAAAAATAAGGAGAATCTTTCAAAACCTATGAAGATAATTTCACAAGGATTTCAAGGTACTCTTCGGGTTTTTTTATCAACAATGATAGAAAAATTGATAGATTTTTTAGTGGATTAAAACCACACCTTCGAATGGATCTTGAAATTAGAGACTTTGAGAGTTATGAAGAAGTTGTTCGATGTGATCTGAAAGTGTAGATGGATTTTGGATAATGTTCACATGGCTATGGTGATAAGAAATGAATGATGGAGTTTCAAGATTTTGGATCTAATGAAAAATGTGGGAAGTAAACTTAATGACCCACATGCTAAAAAATGTGGGAAGTTACACCATGGGAACTACCTCAAAGGGGCGAGGAAGTTCTTAAAGTGTGGGAAAGAAGGACACCATAATAAAGAGTGTCAAAGAGACATGAGGATAATGTGGTGGAAGAAATGAGAGTACCACCCATGGTTCAATGCTATAATTGTAGGGATCTAGGGCACTATGCAAGCTAGTGCACTAAACCTCAAGTTCTTGAGGGTAATCAGCGTCAGAAGACACCAAAGCCAAAGGAACAAGGGAAGGCTTATGTCATCACTACTACAGAAGTGGAGCAAGATAATGAAGTTGTGTAAGGTACACTTACTATTCAATAAAGAATGGAAAAAGTATTATTTGATTCTAGTTCTATGCATTCCTTTATATATTGAAAGTTTTATAGAACTATAGAATTGAAGCCCCAAAGCCCCGAATCCTTGAAGTAGAGATATCTGTAAAAACACTAAGTGGTGAAATCATTGCAACCCAACTGTTTAACTCTTCTCCTATTGGCGTATGTGGGAAGATTCTTCCAGCGAATCTTGTAATACTTCCCTTGGTGGAATTAGACGCTATAATGGGAATAGATTGGCTCTCGTTATATAGAGCACGTATCAACTGTCGGGAAAAGGAAATATATTTTCATATTCCGAACCATCCCAAGATCCTCTACAAATGAAAGGAAGATCATGAATATCATTTGAAAAACCCTTCAATGGTGTGAGTGTTGATTCCCTATAAAGAAGCATACCTCACCCAAATGGTTGAGTCCAAGGAAAGTTCCAACCTTATAAAAATTCCCATCATGAGGGAATACAATGATGTATTTATCGAAGAGTTACCCAGAATTCCCCAGATCATGAGGTATAGTTCTCAATAGAACTCATACCCGAAGATACTCCTATCTCAAAGTATCCCTATAGGATGGATCCTATCAAAATGGAGGAGTTAAAGAAGTTGCTACAAGAGCATCTGGACAAAGGGTTCATACGCCCTAGTGCATCACCTTGGGGTGCGCCAATGCTCTTTGTGAAGAAGAAGGATGGAACAATGTGGTTGTGTATCTATTATCAGGAACTCAACAAGATAACTATAAATAACAAGTATCCTCTTCCAAGGATTGAATACTTGTTTGATCAGTTAAGAGGATCTCAATTGTAGGGAGATAGGGTACTATATAGGCCAGTGCACTAAACCTCAAGTTCTCGAGGGTAATCAGTATCAGTAGCCACTAAAGCCAAAGGAACAAGGAAAGGATTATGACATCACTACTGTAGAAGTGGAGCAAGATAATGAAGTCATACAAGGTACACTTCTTATTCACTCAAGAATGGAAAAAGTATTATATGATTATGGTTCTATGCATTTCTTTATATCTTGAATGTTTGCTAGAACTATAGAATCTAAGCCCCGAAGCCCTGAATCCTTGAAGTAGATATATCTGTAAAAACACTAAGTGGTGAAATCATTGCAACCCAAGTGTTTGACTCTTCTCATATTGGTGTATGTGGGAATATTCTTCCAGCGAATCTTGTAATACTTCCCTTGGTAGAATTAGACGCCACAATAGGAATGGATTGGCTCTCATTATATAGAGCACATATCAACTGTCGGGAAAAGGAAATATCTTTTCATATTCCAAACCATCCCAAGATCCACTAAAAATGGAAGGAAGATCATGAATCTCATTTAAAAAATCGTTCAATGGTGTGGGTGTTGATTCCCTATGAAGAAGCATACCTCACCCAAATGGTTGAGTCTAAGGAAAGTTCCAACCTTGCAGAAATGCCCATTGTGAGGGAATAAAGTGATGTATTTATCGAAGAGTTACCTGAAATTCCCCCAGATCGTGAGGTAGAGTTCTAAATAGAACTCATAACCAAAGATACTCCTATCATAAAGTGTCCCTATAGGATGAATCCTATCAAACTAGAGGAGTTAAAGAAGTAGATACAAGAGAATCTGGACAAAGGGTTCATATGCCCTAGTGCATCACCTTGGGGTGCGCCAATGATCTTTGTGAAGAAGAAGGATGGAACAATGTGGTTGTGTATAGATTATCGAGAACTGAACAAGATCAATATAAAGAACAAGTATCCAGTTCAAGGATTTATGACTTGTTTGATCAGTTAAGAGGAGCTTAATACTTCTCAAAGGTTGATCTTCGCTCTGGATATCATTAGCTAAAGTTGAAGAAGGAAGATATTCAGAAAACTGCCTTCTGTACAAGATATGGGTGCTATGAGTTTCTGGTGATGCCCTTCAGACTTACTAATGACCATGAAATATTTATGGATTTGATTAATAGAGTCTTTAGAAATTATCTCAACAAGTTTGTGGTAGTGTTTATTAATGATATTATCATCTAATCCAAGAGAAAGCATGAACATGAAGAATATCTAAGACTTGTCTTGGCGATATGGAGAAAGGAGAAGTTGTATTCCAAGTTCAGCAAGTGTGAATTTTGGATAAAGAAAGTCACGTTCTTGGGACATGTGATCAAAAGTGAGGGAATTTCTGTGGACCCTTAAAAAAAGGCGATTTAGGAATGGCCCAGGCCCTCTAATGTCACATAAATATGTAGTTTTCTTGGATTAACTGGGTACTACCGACATTTTGTGGGAAATTTCTGATGATTTTCAATCCCACTAACTAAGTTAACAAGAAAAGTACTAAAGTATTTCTGGATGGAAGAATGTGAGGGAAGCTTCAAGGAGATAAGAGAAGGATTATCACAACACTTGTACTCATACTACTAAAAAGTGGAGAAAGTTTTGTCATATACAATGATGATTCAAAGAAAGGCATGGGTTGTGTACTTATGAAAAATGATAATGTGATAGCCTACACCTCACAGAAGTTGAATATACATGAGAAGAACTACTAGACGCATGATCTAGATCTGGAAACTGTGATTTTTCCTTGAAAATATGGCGACACTATCTTTATGGCGAGAAGTGTGACATATACACCGCCAAAAGAGCCTAAAGTATATATTCACACAAAAGGATCTCAACATGTGTCAAATGAGATGGTTAGAGATAATCAACGATTACAATTACTCTATTCACTATCATCTCGGGAAGGTGAACAAGGTAGCTGATAATCTAAGCAGAAAAGAAATTGCTACTCTATCAATGTTATGGATTGAGAAAGTCCCTATCTTCTTGGATATGCAAAGGATAAATTTAGAAATCATAAGGGCATGGTATACATCCTACCTGGCCCAAATTATTGCACAACCATCCATCTAAGAGAAGATTAAGGAAGCACAAAGGGATGATGTGGAGTTACAAAATATGGTGAATGTAGTAAATGAAGGGAAGCTGCAAGAGTTCCATATTGACGATGAAAGTGTGATTCATTTTGAATTGAATCTTTGTGTTCCTTCATCACCTGGGATAAAGAAGGATCAATTGGACAATGCACATAGCTCAAATTTCTCTATCCATCTTGGGAGTACCATGATGTACTGTGATATTCGAGAATACTTCTAGGGGGATAACATGAAGAAGGATATTACAGAATATATATCAAGGTGCTTGGTATATCAGCAAGTTAAAGAAGAGCGACAAAAGTCCAAAGGGATGATGCAGTCATTGCCTATACCCATGTGGAAATGGGATAATGTTACTATGGACTTTGTCATGGGTCTCCCGAAGATGTCGAAGGGAAATAATGTGATATGGGTTGTGGTTGACCGACTCACCAAGACTGCCAATTTTATTTCTATTTGGGAATACCTATCACTTGAAAAACTTTCAAAGATACATGTGAAGAAAGTGGTGGTACTGTATGGAATTCCACTCTCGATTGTCTCTGATCAAGTTCCAGGGTTCACATCTAAATTCTGGAGGATCCTTCAACATACTTTGAGTATAGAATTAAATTTTAGCACAACCTATCACCCCCAAACTGATGGCTAATCTGAAAGGACTATTCAGATGCTTGAAGATATGCTAAGATATTGCTCTCTAGAACTCAAAGGTGGATGGAATCAGCATATCCCATTGGTTGAGTTCTCATACAACAGTAGCTTCCACTCGAGTATTCAGATGGCTCCCTATGAAGCTTTGTATGAAAAGTGATGCAGAACTCCAACATGTTGGGATGAAGTTGGAGAAAGAAAGCTACTAGGACCCGATCTTGTCCAAGAGATGACAAATAAGGTTCAAGTCATCCCAAAACACATCAAAGATGCTCAGAGTCGGAAAAAGAGCTATGATGACAACCGTATAAGGGAATTGGAGTTTTATATTGAAGATAAAGTCTTCCTTCGAATATCACCATTGAAGAGAGTCATGCGGTTTGGAAAGAAAGGGAAGCTAAGCCCAAGGTACATTGGCCCATTTGAGATCCTTTACCACATAGGATCCATGGACTATCGACTTGATCTTCCACCAAATATGGCTCAAGTTCATGATGTGTTTCACGTATCACTACTGAGGAAGTACATACCAGACCCCTCACATGTACTAAACTCAGAGGTGGTACAGTTGGAAGATGATCTCTCTTATGAGAAGCAGCTAGTGAAGATTCTGGACCGAAGAGATAATGTTCTACGCAACAAGACAACCCACCTTTTCAAAGTGTTGTGGAGGAACCATAAGTCTGAAGAAGCTACTTGGGAACTAGAAGAGGTTATGAAGGAGAAGTAACCTCACCTGTTTGTGTAAAGTGAATTTTCAAGGGTGAAATTTCATAAGGGGGGAAGAATGTAACGACCCAATGTTTTTCAATAAAAATTCCCTTCTTATAAATATGTCATAAAATCACATGAAAACACAAAATAATGAACTAATAAGTTCTAATTGACCTTTAAACATAATTTTTTTACTTGTGTTTGGAATTTCAAAAATCTGACATACACGGTTGCAATTAGTAAGTCATTTGGAGTCCAATAAGAAAAAACTTAATTTTTTGTGAATTGTAACATTCCCTAATAAATAGTAACATACCCTTATGAATAGTGATTTACCCTAATGAATAATAACCTCACCTATGATAATATATAAATAATATTCAAGTTGAAAGTATGATATACCTATATTTTAGAATAAGTAAATGAATGTTTTAAAACTGGTTTTTGATACTAAATTATAATTTTAATTAAATATTAAAATAATAATATTTGGAAAATTATTTTGAAAAATGCACTTCATTTTTGGATTCTAGTTGTCGAAAAATGGTTGGGGTGAATTTTTGAGATTTTTCTGAAATACATGAATTTTTTATGAATAGTGAAATACCATAATTTACAAAATAAGATAAATAAGCTAATTATAGAGTCATGCATGATGTTATGATGATGTAAGCCCAATTGGGTTTAGTTCACATGATAAAATTACTATTATTGGTCATAGAAGACTCACTAATCTTTGTATTTTTGGGAAATAATAAACTAATGAATTTTATATTGAGAAATCCCCTCTCCCCTCCACTATAAATACCACCCTCCACACCCTCATTTCCTCACACCTCTCAAGCTTCAAGCCTTGTATAAACTCTAGCTAGGTATCTTCATAAGCCCCTCCCCCACGCCAAAGATCTTCTGGTCTCATCAAAAGACCAAGCCTAGGCCCCTTAAAGAGGATCTCAAGAGGAGGATTCAAGAGGGAATTTCTCTCCCTCTTTTCCTTTAATTTCCTTTCAATTTCAAGTTCTTCTCTTATTCTCTCCCCACCTATCTTCATCTAGATGGTATGGTAACTCCAATATCATACATATAATGTAATTTTATGATACTAATGGGATATTATACAATCCAACCCCCTTCTCCTCTTCCTTTTATTTTATAAAAGAAAACATTGTTCGTGAGGTGTTAATCTATCACCTTCAAGAATGACATGTTTTATTTTTCCATTTCTACCTTCAGATATGGTAATAAAACCATTTTTATGGTTTAACCAGAATATTTTATATGTATTATGTCCTATTTAAAGTTTTGTAACTAACTTATGTTAATATTACTAAATGATTAATCAAAACAAGTTCATTGTGGTCTAAAAACCACCCAAATTAACCCAAACAATTATCATTTAATTCTTATCTAATGATTCATCACCATGGTATATAATATAATTCATTATAATATCATTTAAAATTCTTTAATATCATTAATAACATGAAATATCAGTTCTGGATGTTCACCCATGTCCTACATGAACTTCCATTTATGAATACATGTGAACCGCTCAAGAAAACCATAAAAATGAACATTCCTGAACAATATTTTAAAACTCTATAACTCATCCAAAGGTCCATAAATTAACTTAGTGAAACCATAATGAACCATATACATGTAAACAAGGTTCTATAATTGTAAATTAATGCATATAATGTGGTTATACATGACATTAAAGTGAAGAAAGCGTTTAGATACAAGGTAAGGGGAAAATATCAAACCCAACATTCATTCTTCATGTTCTCCATATTTTACTTCATTTTTGGTATGGTCACTCCTTAAAAAATCATTTTTTCATCATTATCTTACCTTTTCTAGGATATACATGTTTTCTACTGAAGTTTATGTCAAATTTTTTTCCCAAAATAACTCTTCTTTCAAAAACACGCCTTTTACTTCTCATTCAAGGTTAACAATTCTTGTAACATGTATGTTATTCCCTCTTTCTTTTGGGAACCCAAAGTTTATGAATGTATTATTATGATATGAAACCCATTACTTTCCATGGGTTAGTTATGTTCATTTTTTATATATGTTAATTGGGGCATGCATAATAAATGATAATGTTATGATGTGAAGGGTGCGCCCAGAATTATATAGCGTAATATGAATGTTTCAATGTGATGGGTGCACCCAGAATTATACAGTGCTCCAATGCATTGGGTAAAGTTATGAATCTCATGAGTTAATGTGAAATGATGTGTGAACAAGATTATACCTTTGTTCACAAGTATGTGTTGTAGTTAACCACTAAGACATGATGTTTCATTTTTATGCGTTGCCACATTTCAAGTCTCTTATTAATATTTCCTCTCATGCTCATGATTCTTTGCCTATGTTATGGTTATGCTCAACCATTGTTATATTGTTATTATCTATCCTCTTACTGGGATTTTAGCTCACCCCTTTTGATGTATATCCTCAGGTGACTACATTTACTAAGGAGAGGTCAAGTGCCAATAAGAAGCTAGAGAAGAAGGAATTAAATAAATGTTTATGCTTGATGTTGTAATTGTTACGCATGGTCCTAGTTTTCCCAAGACACTAAACCTTTGGATCTTCTATGTATAATACTATTATGTTGTTTTCCTTTAAAATGATATAATAGTAATGTAAGAAAATGATGGGTCATTATTGACATGAACCTTGAAGAATTAAAAAATGTTAAATTAATGCATGAAACATTCCATGAAAACTTCAACTCCACACATTACATGATGTGTATCACTTACATTATGTGAAAATATTAGAAAAACCCAAAAAATAGTGATTTATAATGTTTTTTTGTGGCAACACTACTTTTATAGCCCCAAGATAATCTATGAAGACTTTTACCAATTTAATGGGCCATTAATGGCTTCCCAAAAAATTATTTGCTAATAAATAAGAGGTTATGAGGGAATAAAGAGATTGATCAATGAGGGAATCTCTAGACGGTGACCTACTATAAATTTATTTCCCTTATTTTATTTTCTTTTACTTTATTTCCATTCATATGATGTTCTCCTCTCCCAAATCAACTCGAATTTCCCATCCATATAAGGGTAGTTTTGTGAGTGATCAGGAAAGGGGGAGGCCAGACCAATTGTTATTTTTGAGTTTAAGCACTTAAATAAATAAAATTTATTCATTCTTCTTCCAACAATTTTCTATTCTTATTTATGTTATTAATTCTAAATGTATCTACATTAGGGTTAAATTATTTTAATTTGAATTTCAATGGTCAATGATCCATTTATCCCTCTATCCAATTCTCATATGTTTTCTAAAAATAAAATTAGGGTTGTGTGGAGAGTGTTTGGTGATCGCCAACATGAGATTATGGTAGGAACTATTTATTATTAGGGAATAACAATACCTAATTGGGAATTTCTATAATTTATCAAAAGATCTGACTATGACGCTGTACAAACATGAAGGATGGTAGAATGATTGATACTTTGTTTAGGAATACCCTCACCTTTTTTATCTGACTAGGGGAGAGAGATGAATTAATAGAGGATTATATATCTTACCATCTAGTAGAAGAAGAATTGATAAAAAATGGAAACAATGACAACATAACACTAGGTATAGTCAATATTGCTCTAATCACCTTATTTTTCAATTATTTTAAAATCAATCATTTAAATTTATTTATTCTCTCAATTTCTCAAATTCAATTAAAAAAAACTCTCATAAAATCAAAAAAATTGTAAAAATATTTTAATGAGAACACCTCTTTTAGAGAAATCTTAAGGGAAAACTGACAATACTATACTTAGGTAATTAAAAATTGTTTTTCTGTGCCTCATGATAGGCGTTCGTCAAACTTGACACCGTTTTTGGGGTGATAGTTCCACTTAACAACTATTTTTTAAACTAAATGACTCATATTTTAATTAAACAATTAATTGAATCTGATCTTGAAATTGAATGGAAAATACCCCAATTAAAAAAAACTAAATTTACAAATATAATTTTAAGAAATATTTCTTTTAGATTAAAGTGACACTTTAAATGTTCAATCTGATCTTGAAATTATGGCTGGTAGTCCCAGCCAAACATTGTGTGAACTCTACATACCACATTTCAGAAATCAACTTAACCAACTCATTGCACCTACTTTAGAGAATAATTTGCAATTAGGAATTAACATGATTAAAATTTTACCTAAATTTCATGGTCTTGTAGGAGAAGAACCAAATAGATATATTCAAGAAGTAACAAATGTAAACTCCATTTTCAGACCTCGATGAGTCGTGGAATAATAGGTAAAGTGGATTTCATTCCGCTTATCACTTATGGGAGATGGACATGAATAATTTTATAGTCTTAAATCATGATATGTTAGTGACAATAAATATCTCCAAAGATACTTCATGCAAATATTTTTTAACCCATCTAGAAGAACAACTATCCAAAAGGGTATCTATGCAGTTATCCAATTAATCAGAGAGATACTTTATGAGTATTAGGAGTGATTCAAGAATATCTTCGCCAACTACCTACATCAGACTGTAGAGAAACACTAATTTATTATTTTATTATATTAATGAATTCTAAAAAATGACAAAAAATGTTCAATGCCTCATCTAGAGGACCCCTGATTGAAAAATCACCAGCATATACTAGAAGTATAATTGAAAAGATTGCGCACAATTTACATCAATCCGAAACTAGTGGTATGAGCACTAGAGGCATCCTTGAGGTAAGGAATTCTAATTCTTTATCACTCTTAGTTCAAGAAAAACATAAGTAAATGACCAGTGTATTGAGATAGATGGTTGAAAAATAATAAAGTGGACAATAGGGATCACCTTAGCTATGTGGTTTATGATCATATGTTAATCAAGTACACCAACCGATGCCCTGAAGTGAAAGAGACTGAATGTTTCATAGAAACCTTTCATCTAAAAAAATTCCATAAAAATCAGGCCAATACCTTCTATAAAAATCAATATATATAACAACCTTCAAACCAATAATAAAAATACTAGAAACAAACACTGTTCCAATAAAAATAGAAGCCTCCCTACCAACAACAATCCCTTCACCACCTTTTCAGTAGAAAAATTATGTCAAGAAATACACCAATGCACCATCACTAGAAGATAAACAATTGTAGTCCATATTTTCAGGATTGTAGGAGAAGATGAAAAATCTAATAAATCAGTTCATAAGTTTTATGAACTTCATGACCAAAAACTTGAGAAATATATAATCCCATAAAATTTTTAATCCCAAGGATAATGTCATCATTATCACAACAAGAAGTGAAAAATATTTCTAAACACATAAACAAAGAATGTATGAATAATTTTAGAAGAATTAAAAAGATCCACCCATCTATATAATAGATTAAGATAAACAGGAAGAAAATGTAAACACAAAATTCATAAAAGAAATGATAGCAACTCCCTTACAGAAGTAGAAAAGGGAAAAGAAAGATATCTGGACACAGTTCCCTTCTGTATTAACTGATTAAAAGAAAGTGGAAGAAGTTTGACTCCAAAAATATATCTAGGAGATATTTCAGAAAGTCTAAATCAACACCCCAATTCTATAAGAAATCCATAAAATCCCAAAGTATGAAAAATTTCTTAAGGAGATATGCAAAAAAATAAGGTGGATGGATGGAAAAAATGGAATCAAATTAGTTATAAGAATCTCAACACTGATCACAATGTCGATACTAAAAAAATGTTAAGATCCAGAGACATTATATATTACCTACACTATTAGATCTTTAAATTTTTATAATTCATCATGTGATATGGGTTATTCAATAAATGTTATGCCCCACTCAATATTTTCATCTTTATAGATCAGATAATTGAATCCTACATGAGTGGTGATACAATTAGTATATAGATCAACTATTTTCCCAGTAGGAGTTGTAGAAGATATACTTATAGGAGTAAGTGGACTTATTTTTCTAGTGAAATTTTATGTCCTTACCATGGAAGAGGACAGAGCACCAAGTCACTCACCCATTATTTTGGGGAAGCTATTCCTAATGATAATAAAAACCATCATCAATTTCAATAAAGGAACACTCATAATGGATCCTGTAGATAACACTCTAAACTTTAATATTCTTGATGCAATGAAGCATCCATCAAGCAGTCACTCACTTTATGAAATATCCCATGATGAAGGTATAAACTCTATTGAAGATTTGGTAATGATTTAAGAAATTCTTAGCATTAAGATAGTATTTTTCTTTTAAAAATACAAATAACCAAAAATAAAAAAACCTAAAATAAAGTTAGAAGAATTGGTTAATTTTGATTTTTTTTGATGATTTACTAAATTAAACTAACATGATACAAGAGAT
Organism: Viscum album; assembly: GCA_963277665.1. NCBI lineage: Eukaryota > Viridiplantae > Streptophyta > Magnoliopsida > Santalales > Viscaceae > Viscum > Viscum album. The sequence continues at coordinate 563,113,298 of OY728138.1, forward strand.
CCAATCCATATAAGTAGTAAATCACAATTCAATATCATCCCTTCATCAACCCCCAAGTATTAATATAAAACTATTACCAAGTGATTTTAAGTATGTTTAGCTTATAGAAGGGGATAAATTACTAATGATCATTTCCAATAACTTATCGAATTCCCAAGAACAAAATTTGTCTGACCTTCTCAAAATATATTTCAAAGAAATAGGATTGAGTTTAGGTGATATACTCAGAATCAACCCCAAATTCTTCTATCATAGTATCTTTGTATAAAGTGATTCCTAACTAGTTAGAAAACCTCATAGAAGACTTAATTCCACCACCATGGAGGTTGTTAATAAATATATAGATAAATTTATGGAATCTAACATCATTTACCCAATATTTGATTTTTAGTGGGTTATCCCCATCCATGTTGTTCGAAATAAAACTAGTCTGGACACTGTAAAAATGAACATAATATACTGATCCCCATGAGAGTGAAAAAATATGGAGAGTGTGTATAGATTACAGAAAGATAAATCAAGTTACATAGAAAGAACACTTTTCTATCCCATTCAACGATCAAATTCTAGAAATATTAGTCATAAAATGTCATTATTTCTTTCTAGATGGTTTCTCAGGATATTCTAGGTACTAATTGAACTGGAAGACCAAGAGAAGATGACCTTCACCTATCCCTTTAGAAATTTCACCTTTAAGAGGATGTTGTTTGGGATATGTAACACCCTAGGTACACTTCAATGGTGTATGGTGAGTATTTTCTTAGATCATGTCGAGGTATTACTAGTAATATTTCTCAATGATTTCACTATTTTTACTAATTCTTTCAATTATTTATTCGAGAATTTGGAAAAAGTTTTAAAAACATAAATTGAGATAAATATTATTTTAAAATTAAAAAAATTAATTTCATGGTTGAAAAAGGAATAGCATTGGGCCACATAAAATCATGTAAAGGGATTGATGTAGATAAGTCAAAGGTTGAAATAATAAACTAATTTCTACATCCGACATGTCTTAAGCATGTTAGATCATTGTTAGGGCATGTAGGTTTCTACCAAAAACTAATCAAATATTTAAGTAATATTTCTCAACCTATTTTAAGATTACTATTAAAAGAATCAATGTTTAATGTTTATGATTAGGGCATGAAATCATTTAATGAGTTGAAACAAATGTTGATTACACCACCTATAATGTAACCATTGAACTAGGACCATCCTTTCTTGTTGCTCTGCAACACATCAAATCAAGTTGTGGGAGATAAAATCTCACAAAGAATTGGCAACAATCCTAAAGTCATCACCTACACATCAAGTACATTGGATGGCACTTAGATCAATTACAAAAAATGCATAAAATAAGTTCCTTTTGGTTTTATTTTCTATAGATAAATTCTAATCTTATCTATTGGGGGATAAATTTATTGTTTTTTCAGATCATAAATCTCTCAGGTATCTAAGGATGAATGGTGATGTTAATCCAATATTGGTATGATGGAGGCTTCTCGTATAGGAGTTACACCCAAAGATCAAGGAAAAAAGGGAAGTAAAAGTCAAGTGGATGATCATCTAAGAAGACTGCCTCACACCACCGAAGTAGAGATCCCATGTCAGAACCCACTCAATTATCAACATCCAGGCAAAAAAATTTACATCATAGAAGGTGAAGTACCATGGCATGATTAAATGGTAAATTATATAGTTATTTCTTAGGTACCATCTAGTTTAAACTCTCATCATTAGAAAAAACTTAAATCTAACTCAAGATTTTATATTTGTGAAGACCCATTCCTCTAGAAGATATGCATTAATCAAGTAATTAGAAGACGTTTTCATGAAATTAAAATTAAATCAGTTTTTAAATCATCTCATACATTAGATTGTGGATTCCATTTTGGTTTCTAATTGATAACCAATAATATATTAGATTCTATAATTTATTGGCCTAAATTATTTAAATATACACAAGGGTTTTGTAAAAAATGTGAAAATTTTTATTTTTCCAGAATCATCTCAAAAAGAAAAAAAATTCCCCCAAAACCAATTACCTTATATGAAATTTTTGAAGTGTGGGGTATAGCCTTCATGGGACCATTCTCAGTGTCATTTGGTTATTCTTATATTATACTTTCTGTAGATTATGTTTCAAAATGGGTGGAAGAAAAAGCCAGTAGGTCTGTCTATGTTGAAATTCTATATGATTTTTTAGGACTAATATATAATATAGGTTTAGAGTTCCATGATCTATCATTAGCGACCAAGGGTCCTACTTATATTATAGAAAAATGGAGGCATTATTGAAATGGTATGGGGTGCACCATAAAACATCAACCCCATATCATCCATAAAAAAATGACCAAGAAGAATTTTCTAATAGATAAATAAAGGTTATTCTAGGAAAGTTGGAAAAACCCAACTGAAAGGACTTGATCCAAAAGTTGAAAGATACCCTATGGGATTATATGACCACTTATAAGACAACCATAGTAATAATCCCCTATAGGTTGATTTATGGGAAGGCCTATCACCTCCCAGTAAAATTGGTACACAAAGCCTACTGGGTAGTGAGACAAATGAATATAGACCTTGATAGGGCTAGGAAGGGGAGGAGATTTCAGCTGTAGGAGCTAGAGGAAATAAGGAGAGGATATTTTAAAAATTCAAATATTTACAAAGAAAGAACAAGGATAGACCATGATAAGATAATTAAAACAAGAACCTTTGACCCCAAAGATCAAGTGATTTTATAAAACACCAGACATAAACTGATTCTAGATAAATTTCATTCCATATGGGAATGACCTTTCACTATTATTTATGTATATCCTTTTTGTACTATGTAGATTGAAAATGAAGGAGGAATAAAACCCATTCAATGTAAATGGGAATAGGCCAAATAAATACCATGGGACCATACCTCAAGAACCAATGGATGATATTATATTCCTTTTCCCTGATTACTAATGAATACTAACCAGGTTGTACCTTCCCTTTAAATTTCATTAAGTGCAGTAATTCTATATTAATTATACTTAATTAAAAAATCAATTTGAATGAATTGGTTACAATTCATAAATTAACTTAGGGGGATAAAAATTTACAGGAAATATTTATTTAAAAAAAATCATTTTTTGAGTTGAATCAATGATGTTAAACAACAACACTTTCAAGAGGCAACCCACATTTTTTTTCCTTAGTCCACTCTTCCACTCAGTCATATTTGAGAATGATTGAACATTCCTACACTATCATTTGTTTTTATTCTTATTTTGTAGGTCCATTAATGAATTTTATTAAAGGACGGAGAACCATAAAAAATTATCTTCATGAAACAAGAATTCACATCATGAAATAATATAGAATAGATATAGGAAATGAAAATTCATGCCATGAAAATTTACATGTCATGAAAGTGTTGCAACAGATAACTGAAGGAACATAACCCGATCCACATAACTCAAGAATCATTGATAAAGGTTGTTTTCTTTTACAATAATTATCTTTTTAATTCCTTATATTTTTGTTTAATAATAAATTCCTGAAATTTAAAAGAAAATTACATGCTCAAAAATAGCTTTCTTACTTCACTTGACTGGTCTAGGAGATATGAATTTCTTAAGAATATCATGATACCATGTTCTAGATTTTTATGTTAGTGAGGTTTATTGAGTAAAATGGGGAATTGACTAATTATAGTGAATCATGTATATTTAATTAGTGACTCATGATTTGATGGAATTAGTTGATTCAGGTAAATTAAGTTTCCTTACCATTTTTACACTTTGAATTTATGAAATTTATTTGGATTGATTTTGTATTGTTATTTCATGCCATGAGTGATTGTACTAAATTACATGTTCCATTCCAGAGATTATTTTTATACCAAATACTTCCTATTTATATCTTTAGAATATTTCTTTAGTGATCACGGGGTAGGCCACCTACTAGAACTTTCATTGGAAATTTTCAAAGTTATGAATATGAAAACCACATTTAAAATGATTGAGGATTTTTTTTGTTAATATCATATCCTTAGAACCAACATGAAATTAATCCTTGTTTAACATGTAGAATCCATGAATGACTTCATTATAAATGATCCACATTACAATCCATTTTTATCCTTTCCTACCCTGCTCTATTGGTATTTCATGATAGTTTAAAGTTTATGTGTGGGGGTGTAGGAATTCTTGACTGAAGGGATGTTTTATATGAAACAAGTGTGGGGGTTTTATTTTTGGTATTGGAAAGGTTTCATGTTTCATCCAATGTAATTATTTTTATCCCTTATTAAAAAAATTAAAAATATGGATTATATTTTAGGAAAATAAAAAATCACCCCTATTGGAATGATAAGATATCAATCACATATGGTTAGGTGGTGGATGTGATATTTTTTCAAAGAATAACATTTGAAAAAGAAAAAAAAATCAAAACAAAAAAATGAAGTAGGTGTAACTCTTTTATTATACTTACACTGATCATAACGTTACTTTGAGTTCTGGTATAGGGAGTTTTCATTTTTATAGAGGATATTTTTATTGAAATTTACTTTAGGTATCACGGTTTATGATTTAAAGATAAAAACACCTTTTTGAGCCTTAATATTTTGAACATAAATCCCCACCAACCTAAATCCTCAGAGTTACCATATCCTTATTTTAAAATCCCTCATGATTTTATATGAACCTTTTCATTACATAGTGGAGAATGTAGTTCCTTTACAGGCCTATGGAAAAAGATCATGTACTCATGATAAGATCATAAATATAATTTAATTTGTATGATTAGTGATGAGAGAAAAGAATACATTATTAGGTAAATCACAACTTCGCATGTTTGATAATAATGAATTGTGATAAATGAATGAATGATAGGAGAAGACCCACCATTTTTCAATAGGGAAAAGTAAAATACTTGGGTTGACTGGTTTTTTAAGAGTGTGAAGTTGAATTAATGTTTTAGGTGAATTTTGAAAGGTTAATGCCCAATTACTAATCATTTGATTTAATTTCTTTTGAATTTTAATATTGGTAACAAGTTGTTCCTTATTTATTTATATTTAGACTACATGCTTGAGGAAAAGCAATTTGTAAGTGTGGGGGAATTGGCAGTAATATTTTGCATGATTATTTTAATATAAAACATATTGTTTAATAATATTAAATGATTAATCTTGTTTTAATTTAATTGTTTTTTAATTTATATAAAATACCATAATTATTTGGAAAATGAACAAAAAGAAAGAAACAAGAAGGTTGAAGACACTTCACACCGCACCGCTTCACGGTGCAGTGTAACACCATAATATTGAAGATGTTAACGACCAAATTCAAATATTAAAAATGAAGAACTAGGATACAACATAAAAAAACATTTTGGAAATCAAAAATTCATGTCATGAGTTTAATTCACGATGTTAACCTTGAAGAATTATAGGATGTTAAATCAATGTGTGAAACTTGTTGTGAAAACTTCATCCCCGTGAATTACACATTGCGAATCACATATATGATATGAAACTCTCAGATAGACAAAAAATGGTAATTTATGATGATTTCTTGTTCCAACACTTCTTTTATGACCTCAAGATGACCCATTAAGACATTTACCCATTTAATGGGCCATTAAGGGAATACCAGGATCAATATATTCCTATAAATAAGAGGCTATAGTGGATTTAGGATATTGATTGATTAGGGAATCTCTGGATGATAGACTATTGTAGATTTATTTCTCTACTTTTATTTTCTTTTACATTATTTTGATTCCTGTGATATCTCTCCTCTCCCAAATCAACTTGACTTCCCAATCTATATAGGAGAAGTTTTTTTGAGTGGTTGGGAAAGGGGGAGGCTTGACTAATTGTTATGTTTGAGTTTCTATGCTTAAATAAATAAAATTCATTCATTCTTTTTACAACCTATTTTTATTATACTTCTTGTTTTTAATTATGAATACATCTATGTTAGGGTTTGATTATTTTAATTTGAATTGACTTATTCAATGATTCATTTCTCCCTTTAACTAATTCCCATCCATTTTCTGAAGAATAAATTAGTGTTGGGTGGTGAGTTCTTGGTGATCGCCAGTATATGCACAAAATTGTGTCATAAACTATTTATTATAAGGTAATAATAATACCCAGTTGAATATTGCACTAATTTATCAAAAGGACCGACTATTATATTTCACACAAAAAAATAAGGTAGACTAATTAAGACTTTGATTATGTATACCCTTAAATTTTTCATCCGAACAAGGAAGAAATATGAATCAATAGAGGAATCTTTCTCTTACCAACCAACAAAATAAGAATTGATAAAAATTGGATATAATGACATCATAGTACTAGTTCTATCCAATTCCACTATGATCACATTCTTTCCCAATTGTTTTAGAATCAATCATTTCAACTACTTTCTTCTCTTAATTTCTCAAAATAAACTAAAAACTAACTTTTATAAAATCTGCAAAAAGTGAAAAACTCATTTTGTGAATAGTCTTATTTTTGATACAACCTAATGGATAACTAAATATATTATACTTAGGTAATTAATTTTTTTCCATACCCAATGATAGGAATGAATAAGATACCTTTGAGAACTATAGACTAATTTTGTGATATAAATTTTTGGTTGGACTGCCTAAATCTAGAACTTCCTTATTCTCATAAAGATCTTATTATAATTTGGGTTTTCAATAAATCCTTTAGGCTTACTAATCCAAATATTTTTGTAGGAAAAAATAGTTTCTATAAAAAAACCATACCCATCCTTATCATTTATAATACCAATGACGTTCTAGTATCTTTGAACTTTTTTACTTTACCCAAAATAACTTATAATCTTCATCACACAAAATAGTTAGTGTATAAACATTAATCTCATTAGGTGTTAGACATAACACTTGGAAAATCAATTGATACCATTTTTTAGAAATTGAACAAGTTACTCCACTTTAACTACAATATTTTAGCTCTTCAGAAGCTCCTACCTTACTTCAAACGAGGCTTAACAACCTTGAAAATTCATGTTTAGACTCCCCTAAATTCCATCTTCAACTCTATACTCCAATTATTGAAATTTTATTTAACATGGTGGTTCTTCTTATTAGAAAAAATAATCTTCAGTAAAAAAAATGGGAAATCTTTACAAAGTGGATAGATGATACCAAATATTAAGCATATAATTACTAATATTCATGAAATGAAAAACATGTTGTTGTTGCTACTTTTGGGTTTATCCTCTTTAATTAAGTGGTATGTTAGCACCCATTTTAGGACCTGATACCACTTTAATTTACTCATATTGTTCATAATACCATTTTTATCCCAAATGTGGTTTTAACACCTATTTATAATTCATTTTAGGATCCTTTACCAATCCAAACAATTATACATAATGAGCAGTTTTTAGATTATAGATTTGAACTTTAATTATAGAAGAAAACTTCCAAGTACATTTATTATAGGAAAACATGATTCTTGACACCAATAAGTGTTTTAGGATTATAATTGACTTATTTATTTAGGCTTTATACCAATTAATATTTCTAATACTTTTGAATTTGTCTTATTTTATGCACTTCCAACTTCAATCAAATCTATATACATCCCATTTTAAATGTTTGTTTCTAGAACAACCACCCTATGGATCACATATCCCCATTAATTTTGAACCTATTCACTAAAAAATTAAAATAATTTAAATTTTAAAGGGATAGGGGTACCTCAAGGTTTCTTAAGATGAGGTACTATTTTGGTTAAGATGTACCAACCCTTCACCTTCTATCTTTCCTTTTCTCTTTTTCAGATTTTGGGAAAAGGAGAAACATCATATCTTTAAAATAATCTTCATCATCTATAGTAATTATAATTCTAAAACTCTTTCAAAATATTCTCCCTTATGAGAATACCCTGACACACTTCTATTCATGTATTTTATCATTTTCATCCTTCCCTGGCTTGGGATTTTCCATTATTGTGGAATCAATCACAGTTGGAAAAAATTTCTTCCCATATTGAAGCTTTAGTGGATCTTATATTCAGTTTCTTTGTTTATTGGTGGAAGTTTCCTATAATATTAATTTCCCTACTTTTAGTGGTTTGTGTGAGACTAATTTTTCATGCTTCTTCTTTGATTTACATGAGTATTTTCTTGGACTCAATCTTCTTCCTCGGTGGATTTTCTTCTGCTTCTTCTTCCACCTTTTTCACAGCCAATACAACTCTTGATTTTTGCTTCCATATTTTCTTTATTTCTTCCGAAGATTGTTTTTTTAGTGAACTAATTCTGATTATTTATGGACCCTTTGTTGAGGATCATTTTATTCTCTAAAACATTGAAGTTTTTTGTAACTTAATTGGGGTTTTCTTTTGATAAACTTGTTCCGTCTATGCCATTGGAGTGGAGTGTCTATTTCTGACATCTTTACCCTTAATTTCATTTCACCAACTACAATTCCTTTCCATATTACTGAGGTTATAAAAGATAAAACATCTAAAATAGTAATCATACCTGATATGGTATTTTCTTGACTAATGTGCTTGAATTTTTGGAGTTTTTATTTCACTTTTTGGTGTTTGGGATTCAAATCATGTGATCATAATGTTCCTAGGTCTTCCATAATAGTATATTTTTCCACCTTCCATTGTTGGTCCTTCCATAAAAAATCATCATGGAACTTATATTCTTCTATTATATATTTCAGATCTATATTTCTTCTTTTTGTAGAGTCTTCTATATAAGTGATATTCTTACTTTCATTGAAAGTATTAATCTTCTCTCCCTGTCCCTTAAGTTTCATATCCTTTTTCTTAAATTTTGAATCTATTTATTTAAAACTATAAGTATCATCCATCCCTGATTATCTTCTTTCCTCAAATTTATTAAGAGGAATTATTATTTCTTTCAATTCCTTCTATGTGGACATATGATTTAAAATCTATTAGAAAATATATTCAAGCATGTCACTTTATTCCTTCATCTTTGTTCCCATTTTATTTATATTGATATTATGGGATAACTCTACTCTTTTATTCCTCTTGTTTTCAAATTCTTGATCTAAAATAATGGCATAAGACACTTCATGAATAAATTACTATGGTTCTATCTTCTCTTATAGAATTTTGATCTCCTCTTTGACATAACATGAACACCTCCTTGACTAGAAATATGATGTTGTTTCTGATTTACTATATTCACATATCCTTTTCAATTATAAGATAGATTACGAAACAAATCATTCTTTCTTCAAATCAGTATTATAATTAGACATCGAAATAGAATTCATTAGCTAAATTGGAGAGATATTTATTCTGGTATTATTATTCTTCATTCCCTAAGACATAAGGAAGTTTTCATATAGCATTTTTTTCATTTACAAATGAATCTTCCAACTATATTCACACACATTTAGAGAATCTACAATGAGAAATCCCTTTGTACACTTCATCCTCAAGAGTACCCTTTAATGAATTTCTGATTGAGGCATCATTCTCAATATTTCAATGATCTATCACAAAGATAACTCTATATTTTATTAATGGAATAATTCCATATATAAAAAACTCTTGAGGAAGTATAAATGAATCTTACATTAAATATATAATATATTTTTACTATGATTTAAAATTATTTACATAAAATTAGGGAGTCTTCACTATGGATTCCATTTATCTTCAAAAAATTCAAATTATGTCAGAGAAAGAATGAATCCAACAAAAAAAGCCCATGATCTGATTGTTAGTCCCTCAAGGTTCTTAGAGTGAGATATAATTTGGGGGGGGGGGTGAATTAGGGTTCAAGTATTACAAAGTTTTAAAAAAATTTCCTTTAACTATCACTACACTTATGGATCATGGACTCAAAATCTTGAGGGTCAGTTGTTGTGCTTTTTACATATACATTAATCTAATCTAAATTAAACTTGACTAGCCCTTTTTACTAGGTATTATTTTATGGTGTGTTATCCCTTTCGGTGTGCATGCATATAGTAAATAAGAGACAAATAATTTTTACTTGGTTCATCACTACAGGCTAGTCTAAAGAACGTGAAATAAATATTGTGTTGATGCACCAAATCACTTAAAATCACTACTCTTAAATTGGTTTTAGGCTAGGTTAATCTTTCCTAGGGTTACTCCCCTTACAAGTTTAGGGATATATCATTGCTTCAAAAGTGGAACTCCCTTTACTCATTCTTTTCATAATGTTTTGGGGTAGAATACTAAGAGATCACTGCTCTTTATTTCTCATTTTCACACTATTTTTGGGAAATAACTTACATAGTTTATAGACTTGTGGGTCTCTTTATCAGTTCTATTTAGGTTTTATGTATCCTCAAATATATATAGATGCATTTCTGAACTACTTGACACTTTTTTACTAACCTTATATGGACTCCCTCTTTGTAGATTCTTCTTTTTAGCACAAGTATGGAATGATTCCTTTTTTTAATAACAAAAAACTATTCTCCTTCACTAAGAATATAGATTTTTTAAGAAATCATCATATTGTCTTATTATTTGACATGCACATATATTTTAATCAAAACAAACAACACGATTGATCTCATATTATATTTACTTTATGTGTATCTATAAACAATCATAGATCTATCTTATATGCTTCTCATGGATGTATAGATGAATTCTCACAAAGTTTTCTTCTTATCTTCCTTATATTACCCTTTTTACAGAAGATAAAATATCTTATTATGTTTTTTTAATATAGAAATGACTTCCATTTTGGGCACCTTAAATTCCTAAAAAATGCATGACATCTAATTTACACCTTTAAATTCCATTACAGGCTTTCAAAACCACACATAATATCCTCTATGATTTCAAAAACTTCTACAATCAAAATATAACTACTTCATGGACCATATTATCCATTTCTTTTATAGCATGGATTTAATTTCATTTTATTGACCATTTGAATCACTATAAACTCCATTCAATTTTGGCTTGAATCATGACCTAAAATTATATAACATTATATTTGAATCATTAATGAAATATTCATATATATTTTGTGTCAATATCTTTTTATTTTTCACATCAAAAGACAAAACTCCCATAAAAATGGATTCCTCTTGAAAAAATTGTCGTGGAGTATTAATATACAAGAAAAACACCAACTGAAATGCCCATAACCATGATTTTTCTTCCATTTTTTCATTTATTATAGAACTACACACATGATTTCTAATGTCTAAAACATAAAATTTCACCACAAGCATCACCATGTTCATTTTTGGATCACCATTTCTTATGGGTATTACGTCAACTTGAAACTCCAAGTGAAATGCCCAAACTTTATCCACCATGTCATGGAGGATTATTTCTTAATTTTTAGGTTATATCTTGGAACTCATTTCAAGTTCCATGATATTTGAAACATTCATGAATTGTTTCTACATCACCTGATATTTTTTTAACTAGTTTATGTTCCAAAAAAATCATAGATATAATCCCCTTACATTGATGAGGATTCTCATACATGGATACATTATCTCATGTGGACCATGGGATCTGAAATTACATACAATAAAACCTATACATGGTGGATCACATACCATAATTCATACATGAGTTCTCATGTAACCTGATTTTCTTACATCATCAAATTCCCAAACATTAGTGAAAAAATTACATTGAAAAATTTATATATGTGGTGGAAACTTTTTCCTGTTTCGTAGGATTTTCACACATGAAGACCTAATTTAGTTGAATTTCCTTATAAGGCCAGATTTTTATACATATATCCCCTTTTTAAAATATGCACATGGGAAATCATATATTTGGGTACTTGGGAAGATTTCTAGAAATCTTCTCATCTTCCAAATTTGGTCTAAAATTCCTCCATCTTTGTTTCCCATGACTTCAGACCTTCATAGATAATCCCATGAACTCTTTAAGAACTAAAACATGGAATTCTTGATATATATATAATAATTATATCTCCATTCCAAGATCCAAAACAACCTTCTAAATTACATACCTCTTTTTCAAGAAATATACAATGTATAAGCATAATATTCATTTTCTAACAACTTCAAGATTCACTCTGCACACATTGTCAACAATTTCAACTCACTTAGTTGTATCAAAAAATATCTCCTCCCTATCAAAAAATCAACTTGTTACAGGTCCTCACATATTTTCAATATATTAAACAAAACTCAAGGGGTTTACAACATATTATAAAATCCAAATACTAAATAAAAACTAATCACATTCCATTTTTCATTGATATATAATTTTTAATACAATCACTTGTTCATAATATATTCTAATAAATGAATTATTTATGACATTGTATACAAAATTTGAGTGAATAATAATCAAATCATCCAAGATATCAATATCATCCATAACTTCATGAAAAATATGTCTCATTATAATATCAAACATGATAAAAACTTATGGATTTACATGGTTATTTATATACAATTTTTTTTCAACTATGATTCCATAATGCAAGGATCATAAGTAAAAACTTTACAATTCAATAAAGTCATCATAAATCCAAAATTATTTATATAAATGCTGAATCATGTCATTAAATTAAAACATCTACATTTAATTATAGCAAATTTAACTTTTATGTAGTAATATAATGTGATTATTTACTAAAAAACTTTATAAGAAGATATAATTTCATATCATGGTTTCATGTTTTATGCACTATTATAACCAGATATAGTTTTACTTAACATTACATTATTACTCTATGTTTCAATATATATTGTACAAGCATTAATGATGAATTTATAGCAATTTATGACAATTTTTATTCACTCATGTGAAATTTTTTGAGACCAAATGATTTTTCATGGATATTAGAAGATAAAACATTCATTGGTAAATGATAAATCTTAAAAATATTATCTTATTAAATTAAATAATGAACCATAATAAAGTCAAATACAATTTTAAGTGTCTTTATTTTTATTTCAAACATTCATGTAATTCATTACTATGAAAATTATTTTTTTGAATAAATTAAAATATTTATTATTTATGTACAAAAAATTACAAGGACCCATGAAAAATCCAAAAGAGGTCAAGAAGAACTCATATTCTACCAAGTTGAAAAAAAAGAAAAGGAAAACCTAAATTCCCCAACACATCAAGATCTATATGAAATTGACCATCTAAAGGGGTATCACAATGGATCCTTCAGGATGATTCTTATTTAACATGTAGGGTTTCATTTCAGACATCCATCTTTCAGTGGGATACATCCTATGATAAAAAATAATTCCACCAAATAAAACTTCATTGGGAATCTTTATAGTTAGATACAACTAAAATATAAATATTAATGATTGATGTTTTTTCTAAGACATAAATATTTATGGTGTATATTTTGTAATTTTTTATATTACCCATGATCAAAAATTTAATATAAATGTCTCTATAAAATTAACATAATCATATCATAGTGGCCCACAAAGAATTTAAGAGTAAATGTTGAATGACTATAGGAACAAAATCATTTAATAAAACATGAATACCATGAGTTTTATAAAATTTAATAAGATATCTATTTTATTTAATTGTTTTTACATGTTACATGAATAACTATTAATAATATTCAAACTATCTAACACATGATGTAAATATTTTTTTACTAAATTTGTCTTCAAATAACAAGCATAAGGAGATTTCCACTTATTTTGACCAATTAACTCAAGTTAATGTCTTTTTTTATACCTCAATTAATTAATTCCTAAAATAATTATAAATTAGATTTTGTTTTAATCTTTATATTCAAAAGATCCATAAGTAAAATTTGAAAGTTTTTTTCTCAATACACATGACCAAAAAAAACAATGTCATAACAAACATTGTTAATAATATGTTAAATTAAATAATATACCCTTCTTTATCTAATCACTACCAAAATTTATAGGAACATTACTTGTGTTTTTATAAATATGATAAAACTTCATATTCTTTAAGGATATAATACCCTATCTAATATTTTTGTGTTTGTTTTTTCTCTTAAATATTATTTAATTATCAATTTTTTTAGTTTAGAATATTTATTAGTAGGAATCATCAATGTTTAATAATGTTGAATGTTTGATTAAATTTTAATCTTTTGGAATGTTATGTTTTTGGAGAAATAGGAAAATATAATCACCCATTTTTACATCAACCAAACAATATTCCATAAGTAAGAAAACCATTTATTTTCCACAATGGTGAAAAATACTTCTTTCAAGATACACCATATACTTTCACACCCACATTCCATTTCACATTCAAATTATTTAATAATTACTTCATGTATATGTAAATATTATTTAAATTAACATTAAGTAGATATATTAGTATAATCATTAAAATAAATGGATTTTTATACATAACCTTTCTAGGAGGTTATGAATGTGAAATAAAAAAGGCCCCGTATTGTGTAAAGTATGATTTTTTTTAAAATAATATTGATCTATCACATGAAATTCCTAATACAACATTAAATTATTCAGTTGAAAAGTTAATATTTTTCCCATCAAATTTATACTATACTATTCTATCTACATGATACAAAATTTATTTAGTATCCTTATTTCTTTTATTTTTATTCCATTTTATATTTGTTTCCATTAATTATAATATAAACTATTTCTAAACTCTCAGAATCAAAGGAACATGCCAAAGTACTTTTTCTAGTACATGAGATTGTGGCCCATTTTTATCAGGCTTCTATATCAAAATAACACACTATTTTCACTCATTAAATCATGCATTTTCCTTCTAAAAAATTTATATATTTAGATCATTCAATAATCTTAATATAATAAAATCCAAAATTACCAATTGAATTTGATAACATGAAATTATTTTCTAGAATACTTGCATGATTATAAATTATTTTTTTAAAAATTGTAAAGGGATAATTAGTTTATATATTATTTAATCAAATTATATATTTTATATAATACAACGACATTAAAAACACATGTTTTCTCAATTTAACACATGCTAGATTTATTTCGGTCCCTATATCTTCTAAAAACATTCTAAGTTTATCAACATCATCATTTTCATATATAGATTTGAATTTTAAACTCATATTCATGCCACATTTCATTTTCTTATATGTTATTTCATCTTAATGAATAAATGAAAAATAATAATATATAAAATTATTTAAATAGATCCTTTCAATCATGTTATGAATATTCTCTACATGAACTTTTTATCCATTATGATACCAAATATAATAGTTAGTTTATAAACCATATCTTTGGATATGGAAACTCAATTCTTTACAAGTTAACCATGGTATTTTAACAAAGTCATATAAAAATAATTATATCATTCTTATATTAGAATAATTATAAGAAGAAAAATCTAAAATATTTGTAACTCATTTTAAAACTCATTTGATACCCAATAAACATTGTATATTTAACCTTTATCCAGTCTAATATAAAAAATTAGGTTTTCATTATAAAGAAATTATTTTTATAAATTTAATGAGAAAAAAATAAATGAATCACCTCATTAAATAATTTAATATCATTGAAGTTGTGAAATTATGAAATTTCACTAATATCTAACAATTATTTAAAATGTATATTTTAATATTTAAATTATAAATATTTTATTTATCAAATAATCTCATGATATTATCTTTTACTATGAGTCATTTATTGTTAAAAATTTCACCCTACTATGTATAATGCTCATATCAATAAAACTATGACTTATGAACATTTTTTAGAGCTAAGACTATTTCAGTAGAATTTCATTTTCTTAAGTTTCAAAATACAAATGCATAAGCATTCAATAAATTTTATGTAAGAAAATAATTATTTTGAGTTTTTTATTTGGTTTATATTGAAATTGATGGGTATAATATCAACCACTTTATTTTATTTTTATAATAAAAAACATGTTAAACTAATTTTAATTTTTTTATAATAACATAAAATATATCATGTTGCCTATTTTTTTTTTACAAAAAAACATCTCTTTTGTAGTTTTTATTAGACATATTTAATAAAATTTGAAATATAAAATTTGAACAAACTGGGATTAGTGCTGTATTTTTTCAAGTAAGTAAAAACAATGATTAATATTTAAATTTTTTTTCTGTAAGTTATATTACTCTTAATATTTTTTTTAAATTAAATTATACGAAGGAAATTTTTTATAAAATATTTTTAGAATTGAAGGAATTGTATTTTAAAAAATATTTATTAAAAATAATACTATGGTATAATTTAAATTTTTTTATTTGATGTAGTAAGTGTCAAAATCTTCATCATCACCATCAACATGTCATAACGTTGAGTAAATTAGTTACATTAATATATGTTTCTAATTTGTATTAGTAAATATCATAGATAACATAAGTTAAAGATTAATATAAAAAGAAGTTAAAAATCCTGTCTAACTCAACAAGAATTAATTTCAAATATCAAATTGGAATTTTTTTTAAATAAAACTATATGAAATCACTTGATTAAGATAGTTTCAAAAAGTAATAAATGAATACAATTAACAAGTATATAAAAAATTAAATTTCATGATATAAATATTATTTATAATAAAAAATATATTAAAATTAATTTATATATGGAAATATCTTATAACCAATTAATTTAATGTGTTATTAAATTTATTATTTTAATATTTCTATTGAACCTGACATATATCTAGGGGTAAAGTTTGAGACGAGAAAAATTTATTAAATTTGAGTGTTGTAGTTAAGTAACTAAGGCTACCATGATTCGATACCCAAACCAACCCTTTACATGGATAGAGGTGCATTCCAAATTTCCATAGACTAGAAATTAGTGCACAAGAAATAATGTATACATCATTGGGAATGATTTAACTAGATAAAATAATAACTGTAAGAATACTTCCACCCAAGGCCCTAGCATGAAATACCTATATTTCAGAGGATCATACCTATCAAATAAGTAGTTAATGAAAAAAATCACGACAAATGAGACAAAACAATATAAAATAAATAATCTATAAATATTTCTACTATCATACCCAAACATAACAACATATATATAAAAAAACATTAACATAAGGATATAAACATAACTAAAGTATAAGGTGGTGAAACTTTTATTATCAAGATGGTTCCCCATTCTCATAGTGAATTCTCTCTCGTTTGAGCAAAGGTTTCTCCATTAGAACTCCCCTCACCATATCTTCCTTCAACATGATAGAATTTCCCCCTGTTAGCCTTTCATTATCTTCCCATATTTCCTTTTTCCTCCTTCTTTGGCTATGCTGTTTCATTTTCTATTAGTTTTTTGGGTTTTCATAATGATTTTTTGGTTTATCCCTTTTATGAGTAACTTTCACTTTGAGGATATAATATACCTTTCACTGATGATCATGTTGTGGGGACCATCATGATAGACCCCATCCTTAGTTTAGAATGATGGTGTTGTTGGTTTTTCATGATGGTGCTGGTGAAAGTGTTTGGTGGTGGTCATCTAGTGACTCGACCATATCAGGCCTTTAGTTTTCAATCATTCTTCTTGGGTTTATTTTTGTTTCTTTATTAGGTGTGGTTTATTTTTATTCTATACACTAATAGTGAAAGGTGTTTTCTTCCCCATTGTGATAATTTATGTTCCCATCACACAAAACCCCATCCTTGGTCTGCTGAGATAACATTTTTGATAGATTAGGTCGGTGAAAGTGAGGTTCTTTAGTGTTGGTTCCTGTGAGTATAATTTATTAGTTTTATATTCTATTTGTTTCTCCTTGGTATACCTTATTTCATTAACGGTATTTTATTGATGGGTTCGACTTTTGACATTCCCCAACCTTATATCCCTTCCTCACATATTCCCCTTTATTATTTCCTTTTTGACATACTTTTTAAGGAATCTTCCTAGTAGGGTTAATCAGTTATATCCTTTAAGGCATAAGAGTGTGTCTCTAGAAAGGTGAAATGTTCTCATAGAGAAAAAACTATGTGATAGGGTGTTGGTTTTGAGATATGTGAATTTGATTCACCAAAAAATGCATGACTTTAGTTATATTCATACTCATCTAGGGAGGCTCCATAGTTTCATTTGTTTCCACGTTCTCTCTACCTTTGGTTTTGTGGTGGTTGTTTGTTTCTATGGTTTTTGGTGGATGTTCATTCTAGTTCATCTATGTTTCCTAATTTTAGGGATAATCATCTAGGAAATTTTAGTTCCATTGGTTGTTTTTCTAGTGCGATCACCCTTATAAATGATGATGATGATCTTGGAAATATTTTTTTGATGTAGTGTGTAAGCGGTTCTGGTGGTGATGAAGTCACCATCAATGAGATAATATGATAATGAATGTGTATGACATTAGGAATCATGGAATCAGTCAATGTGTGCGGTAGAATCCCCAAGGTGGCTTCTCAGGACCATTGCTTGATTTTATGAGTGTTCTCGACATGTTGTCATTTGAATTCTTGAAAGTTTGAAAATTTGAATGTTTTTTTATTTCTAATACCATTCATGGTTTTAAATTTATTTGGGTTCATATTGTCAAGGGTATATGAGTTCTTATTTGTGTATTTGAGTTTCATAATAAACCAAAAAGTATGTTTCCTCTAAAATAAAAAATATATTATATTAAAAGAGAATAAAAGGTATGAATGGTAATGGTGGCATGATAAACAAGATAAAACCAAAAAGGCATAAAAAAATATGCTTCAAAAAAATAATCCTAAAATACCAATATCAATTTTCCAATTGAAAAATATTTACCCACCACCTCCAAATTCCCAAAATTAAGCTAAGTATTAACCACTAATACAATTTAGTACTTTTCTTGAACCTACACCACAAACCATAAGTTCTACACACACACACACACCATGTGTGTATATAGGATTTGAGAAATAATTCCCAATGGGTATCGTTCCCATACCACATGAATATCATTTAAAGATAAATTCATGAAATTTCAGTTTGGACATGAAAATACTAAAATATTATTTTCATTTAAAATGAAACAAATAACACGAGTTTCCCATAATAAATCATTTTTTAAACTGATTACATTAAACATACCTTATTCAAATAGTTTTTTAAATCTTTACCAAGAAGGATGATGATGATCAGGTTAAGTAAAACCAAGTCAAAACATTACTTTGAAAATGAACATTTTATTCCCTTTTTTAAGAAATAATTCAAATCCTTGAAAAAAAGAAACATCACATAGCATAATAATGTATTTTTATAGAAATATTATCCAAGGTAATAAAATAAGTAGTTTAAAAAGGGATTTTAATAAAGAAAAAATTAACATAATTATAAAGTCAACAAAAACCATTAAAGAATATAAAAATACATTCATACTTTAACATATATTATACTTTGATGGAAACTTAAATGAGAAGTCATTAGAAAAAAAGTCTATAAATAAGGTAACCACAACTAGTAATCAATAATAACCATCATGGGAACACCCAAGATACCTGAAGATAATATATGAAAATAAAATAGAGGAATTAATATCATTATAATATCTAATGCATTCCAACTACCTAAGCACTCATTTTTACCCTAACCATCATGACTAAGATAAAAACTCTCCAATGTAGAGAAAATTCATAATATGGGCCCCACTAAATAGAGTCTCATCTTTACTATTGAAGTAATCAAACCATGATCTCACCTATCTTCCAAGGGATTCCCATGACATAAAATGGAGGTGAAGAATACATTATAATATATCATAATATAATAAAAAAAGTTAAAAAATAATTTAAAATAAATAATTAAAATCTCACCTATAAACTTCCTTCAAAGAAAAACCCATTTCCTAAGCATATTAATATCAAAACACAATTCATAAAAAATGAATACAGATTCATATCGCTTAATATTTTTATCATCACAACAAAAATTTCTAGGGTTTTATATTTAAGGGAAAATAAAAAATTATTATCAAATTATTTTCTAAACATAGTAGATAGGTTATGCACCATTTAAAACATGTTAAAAGACATAAAATTCATTTAAAATCAAATGAAAACATTTTTATTACAATAATAGAATAATAAGTTCAATGTTCACCGTTAAGAGAGAAATTAAATTAAAAGATAGACGAACATGTCTTTATCCCTTGAAAACATTAATAAAAAATAGAAATTCATTTTGATTCATAATCAACCATTTTATAAAATTCTTATAGATATATTTAATAAAAAATCATATTTGACATTTCCTTATGAGATTATTTTTAAATAAAGTGGGTTTTAAGTATATAACATTAGATAAACCAAAATAAATTCATTGATACATAAAAATTAGACATTATAAAATTCATTAAAATTAAAAGACAATATTAATACATCAATAACTCAATGTTGCATCATTAAAAGAGAATTCATGGATCCATCTATCAGATATGAAGTAAATGGTTCATAGAAGTCATACTCTACTATAAAGATGTAAAATAATCCCTTAAATGATATCTTAGAAACCTAAAATTATGATACACTTAATTATATTTATTCAAGGAAGAAACCTTAAACCTTTATAAATATAAAGGTTGATGGAGATAGAAGAAGAAAGGAGGATGGGAATAGATGAGGTGTTTTAAATGGAATGAACATGGAAGATCCTGAAATTTTGAGGGATTTTATCATTAGTGGATAAATAAATGTGGAAGAACAAGTAGGGGTTAGCTACTGGTGGATATAAAAATTAATGAGAGGAAAATAGGTCCTAAAAACACTTAAATCAGATAGAAAAAGTAAAAAAGTTATATTTGATTTAAAGTTTTTTACAATTTTTGTGAATGGTTTATAAAACCATGAAAAAACTAAAAACTATTTACTATAAGTGAATCTTACAACATGGAATGTTTGAGACTGTTTTTCTAAACCATGAATCCATGAAATTTCTAAAAAAACTCAAAATTGTCAATCTAAAAAGTTTAATAAGCTTTAAAAAAACTCATTAAATTAAATTCAAATAAAATATTGAAATATTTTGTGTCATAATTATCAACACCATATCACTTTAACCCCCTTAAAAAGTATCTATATAAAATCATTATTCATAAGATCAGATTAGGCTTACACCCACATTAAATTCATGATTTTAATTTTAGGAATATTTAAACACAATTTCTTGAGAAATAAGTTTACAAGAATAGAATTATATTAAATAAGATAATAAAATGAGTAAGGATGAGATTTATTATCCATTGGGAGTGGTAAAATTCAGATAAGAATATTACAATAGACCATGAAGGTTCTTAAGATAATTCCCTTCTTGATTGATCATCATCTTGGGAATAATAGTACATACTAATTCATTTGTAACTCGCTGAAGAGTTTTCGTAATTACACTATAAATATGATATGTTTCCTCAAATACTACGGTCAATTATGCAATTCAAAATTCAATTCCATAATAAATAGAAATTTTTTAGAATTAATAAAAAAACAACCTATAATGACATGATAATATCCCTGTTATAACATGTTCATGAGAATTTACCTTTGAGGTTCTAGATCCTTTAATCCCACCTTGGGTAGGGATGGGTAGTCAGGAAATACCCATAGTCACTATCTTGATAATAAAAAAACCATAATTAAAAAATTAAAAATTAATTATAGACTATAAGTGCTTATGATAATGATATAGTATGATTGGAGTAAATAAACAAATCAATGTCACATAAGAATAATGGTCTCACCACACTAAAAATTTCCAAGAAGTGGAGAGATTCACACTAATAATCAAGACTATCAGTACCATTAAAAGTAGGTAAATCATATTTCCAATGGTCTTTCCACCATTTAAAATTTTTCCCATATGAATCTAACTATCTAAATCAATAAGTTGATCAAAAAAATTCAACATAAATGAAATAGGCTCAACAAATACCTCACTCACTAGTCTCCTTCATCACTTATGTAATAAAATACTTAGAGGAATCAATGATACCAATATATTATGGATAATTTCACAAAACATTTCATTAAATATTTATAAACACTATAATAGAGTACTAGTGAAAATATAATTTTAGTTTTTACCAAATTTATATGCTTGGAAATTATTTTTCCAATAAATAACATCATCTTAAATTTAAATAATACTATATAGGAATAAAAATAATATCATAGGGAAATAACTCAATCATCTATTTCATCAATACCGAGTTCAGTAAGTTGAACCTATGGATCCTTAAAAGGAGTATATATGGATATAACTCTCTTACAAGATGTTTCTCTAAAAAAAATCTTATTATATGAACCAATCGACCAAAATAATGAAAAGTTTTTGGGTACTCCTAAAATGAGGGATTCTTATGAAATAAATTACCACATTTATGACACCCCAAGGATTTATATTGGGTATAATTCAATGAGGAAAAATGAGATAACTTCTTAATACCACCACCCACCTGATTATACTCATTATAATTCTGAATTTTACTTATGGAATTCCTATAACCACTTCTAGGTGTAGAGGAAACATCAATTAACTTTGGAACTATAGTGATAGTTTCATCAACTCTAACATCCAACATCACTACGACTATATAAAAGGTTATGATAACCATATGAAATTTCAACCAAAGACTAGGATGAAGACCTATTTAAAAAAACTGAGCTATAAGATAATCATCCAAAACTTGCAAAGGTAAATACGGATTTAACTCAGTAAAGAGATGAGAGTTATCAAATTCCGAAAGGTCTTTCTATTTGGATAAACAAAATTCCATCACCCTTGACACATTTTAACTTTTAATGAATTATTATTGATTGAAAATCATTTTGAATACTTCTAAAAAATGGTCACATTATTGAATAGTCTAAATAAATAACACCCACTACTTCCAAATTAGATCTTCAAGCATAAATATGGAAATATTAAGTTTAAGAGAATTCAAAATATGAATGTGGTTTAAGATCTTCTCAATATTATCTTACTGATCTTACTCTTCTTGGGAACCTTACCACCCATTGAATATAGGATTATTCAAATCTTAAAGCTCTTAAACCCAATTTATATGTCGAGATAGGCCTAGAGGAACACTTTTCTGAAATCAATGAAGAAAAATGTATTATTTAACTATAGAATTTTTTTTTCAATAAGGGAGTTCACTTGTGAAGAATCAGCCATGGATCCCTATTGAGAATCTATAGGGATGTTTGTGGGGGCATACTATAAAATAGTAGGAAATAGAAAAACAATCAGTATTTGAATAAAAATATAAAATTACTTGAAACCAAATATAAAAAAATAAAACAACATAAAAGAAACTTGAAAACACCACTTATACCATAATAGTATCGACAATTTATTTATTTAAAATTCTAAATGATATAAAATCATCAAATTTTTATTATAAAATTATTTGATGCTCCTATAGAACCCATTTTACAACATATATGAAAAATATTTCTTAACTTATAAAATATTCAATCAAAATATTTATGAAATATAATCTTGAAATATTATGATAAACACATTGAATTTTTTAGATAATTCAAATCATTAGAAAACCCATTTTTCAAATAGTGTACAAATCAAAATCCTAGATGAAACTTTAAAAATGTTTTATGAATTTTCAATGTGGAATTTTAATTTTTTTCAAAACTTATATTTCAAATTTAATCAATTTTTCTATAAAAAAAACCTCACATTAGAATTAAAAATGTTTGGAACCATTAATTAAACTATAGAATCAAACATTTTAAAAATAACCACCAAAGATTACATTATATGAAAATAAATCCAACTAATTCAAATACCATCAAAACCCTTAGAAATCATATCAATTCATCTTAAATTATCATTAGATAATAGAAATGACAACTAAAAATCATAAAGAACCAAAATGTAAAAACTTGAAATATTTAAAACATTGTTTAGTTTGGAAACAAGTTCAAAAAGACTATGTGATAATAGTGAAGTCTACTTGAAGTTTCCTGGAACTAGTTGCATGGTCTGCTAATGGTTTTCCAAGCTATGTGTAGTAACCATGTACCCTTTGAATTTTTACCATATTCAATATAAATATGATATATTTTCAAAATATCTCATAAAAAATCAATGAAAAACATAAATACAAAATTTTAAATTTAAATTGTTGAGAATGATCAAGAAAAATTCTAAAATTTAAGACACACACACACATCCTAATTTCTCTTGGAAACTCAAAGTTAAATATGAAAAATATTGGACATGTACTTACTATTACCTATATATTTATCCATAATGGTCCTATGTCATATACACCATGACTCTACCCATATAATTTAAAGAAAAATATTATCTGATAACATTTTATAATGAACAAACCTAGGAAAACTTGACCTTCTACCAGATCTGATCTTCTATAAGGCCTATGATGATTTCTTGATTACCACAGGATAACAACTAGTGCCAAGGAATCACATTATAAATAATTGATAATGATTTCACACAATATAATGATATCCTAAATATAAATTTAACCTAGGATTCTAATTCTTCCTCTCTATAATTTTGGGGACCACACATAAAAAAATCAATTTTTGAAAATAAGTTAAACTAAATGAAACATAATAAAAGAAAAAAACATAATAATACATAAAAAAATATATAACCATATTAAAACATCATAATATATATAAAAACATTCATTAACATAAGGATATACATATAACCAAAATATAATAAAAGGTATGGGTTGATGAGGTTGCCTAATACACAAGATAAAACCAAAAAGTAACAACTGAATATGATTGAAAAAGAAATCCCAAAACACCTACCTCCATATGTAAAGTGAATAATCCTCACCCTCTATGACATGACCTGACCCATAAGGGCCCACCTGGATGGTGGTAAGCTGAGTGTGCCAACCTAATCCCACATCCAATAGGCCATGAGATGATGAATAACACCGAGTAGACATATCACACACATGGTTGGCCTTACATAATGGACATGTACACACTCTCACATATTTCCAAACACCCCAGAGTAATGCAGAAAAGTAAACAATGGGGAAAATAAAAGCATAAACAACTTATAACATCCCAAAATAGGAAATTATTGAACATACTCAAAGTAAAGAGAAACAAATATAGACCCAAAAAACAAAAGGTAGGTCGAACCTAAAAACAAGGTAGAAAACTGTCTCAACATGTAACCACCAGTCCTATTAATAATATTTCTACCACAACTTCCAAGCACTACTAAGCATCACCCACACTAGTTATACTTAGATCTCCATTAAATAGTCTGTTGTTTGAATAATACATGACACATGTAGCTAGATCCACTACAAGGGCGTGTATATACATAAATAGCAGGACATCCCAAATCACCAAAAAGTAGAACATTAAAAGAGAGTTAGCTCAAAACCATAATCAAGAGGGTAGAAAAGAAGAACTTGTATATTCTCATAGAAGGAGTACTCATCCTTAAAGTATGGTCACATTTTTCACATCCAGTCTAAAGATTATGATCATATTCTAAAATCTTAATATCATATAAAACATAAACCCATGTAACCTCTATGTACCTGTAATGAAGGATCACATGAACCTAGTAGTGTAGGAGGGATGTTGACCCTAATAGAGGATCCCACAACCTCTTTAAGCTCACTAAATAGGGGATACCAACCCCACACATAAAGTATATGATGAAATATAATAATAAGGGGGACAACAACTATCCGATCCATGGGTATAGGATCTCGTGCCCCAATCATGTAGGGGGGATTGCTGATCCTTAATAGGGATAATAAGAGGATAATGTTCCCTAACACAAATGTCCTTTTAGGATGGGTTAAAACTTACTAAGAGGGTCTAAAAGATAAAAATTACCTCTATGAAACTTATGTGGCAAATCAAAATCTATTTCCCTTGATTCTCATCTATGTATTCAAAAGTAAGGGAACAATCACACTAAATGCAAAATTTTACTTAGGAGGGGCTGCTTGAAGTCTAAATTCTAGACCAAGGAATGTACAAGGTGTGCTTCCTAGGGTACATGACACATATCACTTAAGTATTTGTATTATTTGTTTATTTAAAACTCACATGGTTGGTCCTGGTCCAACTACATGGCTTGTATATAAGGTTACTCGATGTTCATTACCTTTAGAGATACTCGACGTGTACATCACATGTTCAGGTCATGTATTGTCAAGGGTATACGGGCTATTCCCAAGCACACGTGGCAAGTGAGGTCACATAATTAGTTGGGTGTGTACTCTATATACACACTGAGCTAGTTAGATAGCAGTCACATAGCATGCGACTTAGTCACATGGTGGTGTGATATTTAATTTCCTTGGAAACCCTAGCTGCCACATGGATGAGACAAATGCTGCATGTTCTTGAAAACTAAAAGTCATGTAGTCATGACTTTAATAGAAAGATAACATAAACAACGTGTCTCCCAATTCTTTACCACCTACATTGATCTTCCTATGATCATCAATGGAAATATTTCTATCTATATTGACTAGGATATCTCTCCACCAGTGGCTATATTTTAACCATCCATCAATGGAGAATCACATCACTGATGCCTCTCATGTAGCCCATGCTCCCTACCACAAACCACCATCAACTGACCCTTCTTCATTTTTTCATCATCATCATTGAGCCTTCATAATGTTATAATACATGATTTTGAACCCATATAAATGATCCATAGAACCAATAATAAATTGAGAAATGAGATTGGTCTATGATTATATTCGAATCATTGGTACAAATGAACATAGGTGATGAACACATGTATGGAGGCCATAATTAATAAAAAACAAAAGTAAAAAACCAACGATGTTTTGGTTAGGATTATCCACTATTAATAGATGGAATTTTAAAGATATGGGGACAAAATCACATTAACTAAGGTTAAACAATTCAAAATTTCAAATTATAGAAAAATTATAATTTAATGGCCATAAAATTATCATAACATGAATTCCATGGTGAATGGGTTCATCCATGTTTGTATTAAAAACATTAATATTGTAAAATTCTAACAATAAAAAAAATCCCTGCATTAATATTGGATCACCCACTATTGGAAACGAGTCTACGTTAATGTCGATGGAGAATCCCATTGGAATCGATCCTTAATCCATAAAACTAATTCATTTATTGATGAAGTATCTCCTTATAGAGGTTTTAAATCACTCTTAATTATCAAGGGTTATGGATAACCCTAGAGAATGGTTATAATGGGGTTTATTTAGAGATTATTCTAGGTTGAATATTTAATAAATCTAATAAATAAATTTATTTAATTTTATTTAACATATCCTCAAGTTATTGTGTATCACCCAAAACCTAATGTGAATGATGTTTAAGCCATTCCTAGGAGAAAACCCACATTATAGATTCAATGAAGATCCTGGTTTCTCCTTTCAAGGACCTATTTGAATGTTAAACTATTATTTATGAAATTAAGTGTAGGAATGAGTTAATATATTTAATATTATCAATATATCAACATCATGGATAAATGACACCAAAAACTCCACACCAACTGTATGACTAGATCTGAAAATATTATTTAAAATATTCAGAGGGACTAATCTTAAATTTAGAGCCATTAAATTATCTCTAACTTCAATTATTTTCATCCTAAAAAACACGACTTACTCAAATAGGTGAGGATACTGAGCTTGCATCTGGTTCTCTTTGTCCCATGATCTCTCCTGATGATTCTTGTGCTGCTATTGAATATGGACATGGGGAATCAATTTCACATGAAGGATATTCTCATGCTAATCCTAAATCACTACTGATTACTCTAAAAAGGTTTATCTGAATATGATGTCTAACTCATCCCAATAAATAACCTATGATATATCATGCACATACCTCCTCAGTTGTGACATACAGAAGAATCCATGAACTCGGTCCAAATGTGAAGGTGATTCTAGGTGGTACACAATATCAATAATAATGTATAGGATCTGAAATATATCAATGAACCTTAGAGATACATTTCCACCCTGACCAAATCTCTATAAACCATACTAAGGTGATACATTCGAGAACATGTATCCTCACCCAATAAACTCCAAAGGCCTCTTTCTCTAGTCTATAAAGGATTTTTGATGGATCTGGGTTTTCCTCATCCTCTACTAGATAACTTGTTCTTTATTTGTCACCACTCACATCAGCTCCAACCCCATGATTACTGATTCTACCAACTCTAACCAACACAGTGTTAACCCAAAAGGTCTCTCATAATGGGCCTATAATATTTCCATACCAATAGTAGAGTGATAAATATTATTGTATACAAACTCCATTAAAGGTTGGTGATCCTCCCAACTCTATCCAAACTCTAACATGCAAGCTCACAACATGTCCTCCAGAACCTAAATGCTCTACTTGGTCTATCCATTATTCTGTGGGTGGAATAAAATTCTCATATGTAAGTAAGTCATAAAATCATCCTATAATCCACTAAAAATGATATTTTAAATGATTGTTATGTTCTAATTCAATCATCGAGGGTACACCATGAAGTTGGATAATCTTATAAACATATAGTTTTCCAATTTTTTCCACTGAACGCTTCTCTCGAATGAAGAATAATTGGGCTGACTTAGTGAATGAATCTATTATCACCTAGATAATATCATGTCTTATCAACCTCAATGAAAATTATATCACTAAATCCATGGATAATATGTCCCACTTCAACTCTATTACCTCAAGGGGTTGGACTAATCCCACTTGATCCTAGTGCTTGTCCTTCACCTATTGATAGGTGAGGCATCGAGAGATAAACTCAGAACAACTCATATCTACCTCAGACCACCAAAACAACAACCAAATATATTGGTACATATTGTACACTATAGCATACACTGCTATGGGAGATGTATGGAACTTTCTAGAACCTCCTCTCTAAGATCTCTTAGAACCAAAATACATCTATTAAACATGAAGAATTTCTCCTCAATTTATAGAATCTATTATGAGCATGTATTATAAATATTTGGTCATGCAAGACCTCACAATCAATATATTAAAGTCATGATTCCCTAATGTGTTATAAAAGTTCAAGGTTCCAAATGATTTAATAAAGGTATAATACTCCTCCCCCATCTACCAAGGACAACTTCAATGAGACAAAATGCTCATATTCTTTACCTAGTATTCAAGAATGTGATTTTGTACTGAGAGAATCTATCACAAATCCCCCTTACTAGGAGTATAAACTATCTTTAAGTCATAATCCTACAGGAACTACCACCACCACCACTATATTAGGTTGAGATATATTTGAGTGAAGATGTACATGAGACTATTATAGTCAATATAAAGAACAAACTACTCACCAAGAAGGTAGCGTTATCAAGTCTTCAGGGAAAACACTACAGTTTCATACTCTAAAACATGGGTTGCATAGTTATTCTCATGTGTCCTAAACTAATTATATATGTAAGATATTAATATCAGCCTATATATTAACACACACCTAATAATGACTATAAAGGAACCATAAAATACTACACACTCAACCCCCTCTTCAAGAAACCTAAAGACAAGAGCATTGGTCAACCTCTACCACAACCCCTCAAAGTCCTTTTGGAACTTTTCTAATGAGACAAATGTCCACCCATTTTAGTTCAAGGTATACAAGGGATTTTCAATCATCAAAAAACATGGAATGAATATTTGGTAACATCTTACCAACCAAATTATATTTTTTCCTCAACCATACTCTTGGTTGGCTCCCTTGAAAGAACTAACTTTATCTTTTTTGGGTCCACTACTAATACCTCCTCTAAGATAAAATATCCAATAAAGTGTTCCTATCTAATACATAATTGACACTTTGAGAGTTTTCCATAAAACTGATGCTCTCAAAGTATGCCTAGAACCATCCTTAAATGATATGCTGGCTCATCCTTTGATTTTGAGTATATGATAATTTCATTGATAAATACCAATACAAAGTGGTCTAGGAAAGGATGGATGATCTAGTTCATGAGGCCCATGAACACCAATAGAAAATTCATCATGTTTAATGGAATCAATAGGTAATCATAATGACTATAGAGACATCATAATACTGTCTTCAATATATCCTCCTCATGTACCTACAACTAGTTATATCCTGACTTGAAGTCAATATTTGAGTACCACTTTTCCCCTTTTAGTTTATCAAAGTGGTTATTGATCCTTATTAGTGGATAATTATTCTTGACAGTCTCATTTTCCATATAATGATAATATATACAAATCCAAAGTATTTTATCCACCTTCTTGGTAAATAAAAATGAATCTACCTAGTGGGACACATTGGTTATGATAAATCATTTCCTCTAAAGGACCCCTAATGACTCCCTTAGATCTCAAAGATCTGTAGGGGCTATCCAGTATACTATTGAATACATCAGAGTAGTCCCAAGGTTCAAGTTAATACATAATAAAACCTCTTGATGAGGAGTTAAACCAGGTATTTCCTTGGGGAAGACATTTGGGTACTCCTCTACTATTATAGGGAACTTAACATCTGTTAATTTTATTAAACCAAGAATTGATCTATCCAACTGATGGAAAATTAGTTATAACCACCTGCACATGGGTCCAATTAGCTCTGATGGTAATTACTTATCTCTAGTAATGGAATATTTTAACTCATTAGTCTGGGTCTACTACATCCTTTTTACAAAACAATATATTTGAGCATAGATGGTTGATATCCAGTCTATACCATGAATGATGTCACATAGTCTCATCATAGCTATAAAAAGGTTACATGATAAAATATTCCCTCCAACAGTCAAGTCACATTGCTAATAGAAGAGTGTGATTATAAAATTCCCTCCAAGGGGAGTCTCCAGCTATAAGGGTTGGGCTAAAGGCTCTAATAGAATCTCTAGTTCTTGAATAAGGGATGATGACAGAAAGGAATAGATCACACCCATGTCAATTAGAACTAAATATAGGGTAAATAATATATATATCATACCTCATATCATTATAGGATCCTCTAGATCATAATTTTCCACTACTTGAAACTGACTATGTTCTTGGATGGTAGCTCCCTAAGCCTGACGTGGGCCACTTAGAAGTGGTGCTATCGGTATCAAATCATAACACCAACCACCCCCCGAATCCATACTAGATCTTCTGCTATGATTACCTCTCTATGGGTCACCCTTTTTGCATTACTATCTATACCTTAGTGGACCATTCATAGTCTTCTAATTAGATACCACATAAAGGGTCATGAATTACTAAGTGATATGAACCTAACCCTTGTAGGTGAAATATCTCTTTTCCCCTAGTTGATTTGATCGTATACAGTACCCCTACATATAATAGTGAGAATGTGTTCAACTTTTAAACCATGATCCACTAGAAATTTATCTTCTAAATGTGGTTGGTGACTCTCCCATATAATGACTACTGACCTCCCCTGACACTAGTTTTCCTTCATACATGATTGTATACACTAATAGGGATCGATCCAAAATGATGACATAGGCAAGAACAAAGAGGTTCACTACTCCAACTTAAATATCTTGGAAAAATTAATTCTCTAACCACCATGCATAGAAGTAACCACCACAAACCATATCAAGATAGAATCACATGAACCTAAACATATACTTATATAAAATCATTCTACCCTACCATAACTCAAGAAGATCATGGATGTGAACATGACAGAGATTTATAAGGAAATAGTCCTCATGAAATATATGCTCGAACCTGGTCCAAGGAAGAATAATATTATAATGTGTCTAAGTCAAAAACCCCCAAAAATCTTTCTACTGAGCCATTGAGAAGGCCAGCCACAAGAACCAATATCTAGTCAAGAGGGTTCCTAACAAGGTAGAATATACAAATCATTGACTCTTTCTATTCCTTATCTTCTTACAGGTCTAGATCACCCCAAAACATGGTTGACCTATATCTCTAGAACTTATGAAGTGTTATTATCCTATGTAAATAGTCATATGAAACTAATGAAACAATATTTTTACCAGAACAGAGAAAAATATTATCCTACAATATTGGGAGTAGGTCTACTTAGTGCTTGATGGGAGGGACTACCGATCACTATCCACTAAAAGGAAACACCACCTATACATGCCCCTGCACTAAGGCCTAGTCATTAAATTGATCACCGTCATGATCCTTTCATAGAATCTGGGATGGATGTCTATGTGGATGCATCTTGAAATAGTCAAGATGTACCATAATCAAAAGATAACATTTGAGGAGCCAACTCAAGAAGGACATAGAAACTAAAACCCAATCTTATATGATGAATTTACCCTTTTTACCCTGCAATAGGTTACATGGTGTATTGAGTAAATAATTTGGTTGTCATAGTCTTAGTGATTGGATACATTGACCACTGCACCATCGTTAGGATCTCTGGCCTATGATCCAAACTCAAGACACTTAAACACAATTTCCCAAATGATCAAACTATTTCTCATAGTTATTCTATCTCAAAATTATTTATTAGGAAATCATAGGTTCTAATACCACTCTCACATGACTAAACCCACCAGGGCCTGCCGGGATGGTGGTAAGCTTAGTGTACCATCCCAATCCCACCTCTAATAGGCCAAGGGATAGTGACTAGCACCATGTTAACATATCACATATAAGGGAGGCCTTATCCAAATGCATATACACATATACAAAAACATATTTCCAAACATACCAGAGTAATGAAAGAGAGTAAGAAATTAGAATATTAAATGCATGCATAACCTATAACATCCCAAAATAGAATACTATATAACATACTTAATGTAAAGGGGAGAAAATATAGACCCAAAAAAAAGACGGTAAGTCTAACATGAAAATAAGAGAGAAAACAATCTTAGCATGCAACCACTATTCTTCACAAAAATCCTACTACAACATGTCCCAAACAACACTAAGAACCACCCACACTAGGTCCCATTAGATCTTCATTGAGTATCCTTTCATTTATATGAGACATGATATATGTGGGAATATCCCATATAGGGGTGAGTATATACATACCCAGTAGGACACCCTAAAATAACCAAGAAGTAAAGAATCAAAAGAGGGTGAGCTCAAAAACCATAATCAAGAGAGTAGGAAAAAATAACCTAGATATGCTCATAGGTGGGGTACTTAGCCTCAGAGAATGGTTTTAGTTTTCAAAGACAGTACAAGTATTATAAAAATATTTCAATATATTAATATCATCTGAACCTTTAACCCACATAACGTCTCTATATCTATAATGGAGGATCTCACACCCCTAGTAGTGTCGGTGGATGTCAATCCCTATAAAGGATTCTACACAGCATCCAAGCTCACTAGATAGAGGAGATACTAACCCCAAATATAGAGGATATTATTACATGTAATAGTAGAGGGGATATTTTCCTTATATAATCTTTTGGTAGAGGATCCCATTCCCTAATCCCATGGGGTGGGGGGGGGGGTTCTAAACTTTCCCAGGGATGGTAAGAGGTTGTTGTTCCCTAACAAAATTGTCTTGATTGGGTGGGTTTCCACTCATGAATTGTGTCTAAAAGCCAAGATATATCCCTAAGATTCTGATTTAGTTGATAATTTTTACTTTTACTTAATTCTCATTTTTGTCTTTGGAAGTAAGGGAACTATCACATTCAACATAGAATTCTACTTTGAAGGGACATCTCAAAGTATAAATTTTGGCCCAAGGAAAGTACACAGCATAATTCATGGGTTATATGATGTTTAGACCCTAAGAAACTGTATTTACATGTACCGACACATCACATAAGTTGTATATAATGGTAAATGAAGTGCAGTTCCATTGAAGGTACTCAGTGTGTACCTATCCTCTCTAGGTCTTGTACTACTAAGGGTACAAAGGGTGTGGACCAGCACACATAGTGTGTGCGGTCACACAGTTAACTAGGAACATACTCTATGTATAGGATGATTTATCCAGGAAGAGGTTCTTTCGACTTCAACGGCGGAGGTTCATTTTTTCACCATGGTTCGGTTCGTTTTCTATGCCAGCGAGGGTTTCAGCGGTGGCTTGGGCCTCGACATTGGCGACGATCGGACTTTTCTTTGTGCGATGTTGATTTGGTTCTCATTTGGGATGACGGTGGTTAGAGGACGGAGGTGGCAAACGAGATTGATTCGGGTGGCTTTGGGGAGCGTCACCCATGATGCGGTTCGTGATGGCATCATCCCTTTTGATCTACTCTAGATATGGTCTTTCACCAGATCTGGTCGGAATGGGTTCCAGCTGGCGGACTGCAGGGATGCAAGGGTCATGGATGGTGGCGCGTGTTTCGGTTGGCGATGGTCAACTGGTGCTCGGACGGGGGTGAGTGGAACTTGGGTGTTGGGTTAGGCTTGGGCCTATTTGGTCCCATTACGGATCATGGGTTGTGTAATGGTTGATTGTACCATTGGGCCTCCGAGCTACTATTTTCTGATCTTTGGACTGCATGGGACTCAATGTCATGTGGTTGCTGTTTGATTTGGGGATTTATGTCATGTAATGGGTCCCCTCCCATTCAAAAGGGGATTTTCTTTTAAACTTTTATTAAATAGGGTTCTGCCCTAAACTTTCTAAGAGTATCCAGGAAGAGGTAACAAAACATGTATATCATTCACATATAAATGTGATATTTATCTTCTGTAATAACCATAGTCATTGCATTAATGAGGCATACAATATGTACACTTCCAAAATACATGTTGTGTATTTATGATTTTTTGAGAAACTTCATTTAGATGATGTGTTACCCAGTTCTTCACCAACTTTAATGATCTTTCTATGATCAATACTTGATATTACCACAATTTGTATTAACTAGGCTATTTCTCCACTGGTGGATGGATTCGATTCATCCATCATCAAAGAACCACATCCTCAGTGCCTCTTATGTAGCCCGCATGCCCTATATCATGAAACCACCATAACTCAATCCTTCATTATATTTATGTCATCATCATAAATATTATTTAATATCATAATATATGATTCTAAACCTACAAATATGATCCAAAGAAACAATAATCTATCATGTAACAAGATTGTTATGTAGGTATGGTTGAATCACCGATCAAAACAAATATCGATGATGAACACACCTAAAATAGAGGGAGAAACACATAAAAACAAAAGTGAGAAACCAATGATGGTCATGTTAGGTTTAGAAACAATTAATTGATGGGATTTCAAAGAAAAAGGGATGATATTTAATAAAAAAAGGTCAAATAATTAATAATCCTATATTCTAGGAAAATATATAATTTAACATCTATAGTATTATTTAAACATGGATTCAATGGGGAACAGGTTGATACATGTTTGTATCAAAATCATGAAGATCATAAAATTACATTAATAACAAAGGCCTATCTTGAATTTAGATCGATCACTATTAAATAACGAGTCAGTGTTGATGTCAATGGTGAATCCCATTAGAATTAATCATTGATCCACAAAATTCTCTCATTTGTTAATGAAGTCTCTCTCCCCTAGAGGATCTCCCTCACTATCAACTCTTATGGTTTCTAGCTATCCCTATATAATGGTTATAGTGAGGTTAATATATATATTTGGAAAAGTATGATATTTAATGAATCAAATAAATAAATAAATTTAATTTTATTTAACATATCTTCCAATGATAATGTATCACCTTGAAACCAGATGCGAATGAATTTTATGCCGTGCCTTGGGTAAAACCCAAATTATGGATTTGACCCCTATCTCAGTTTCCCCATCCAAGACTCTATTTGTTATATAAACCTATTTTGAAAAAAAATATTTACATGAGTTAATATATTTAATATTATTAATATATCAATATCGAGGTTAAATGATGCCTGAAACATCAGGCCAACTTCTCAACTAGATCTAGAAATATTATTTGAAATATTAAAAGGGTCCAATCACAAAAAATGGAGCTATTAGATACCACCTCTAAATAGATAAACTAGATTCTAAGGATAAACTACTCATCCCAAGTGGTACTTTTCCTAAACCTAAAACACAAAACATTAGGGATACACATACATATGAAGGGTGTGAATATAGAGTGTGGGAAATAATCTTCCATAGGTATTCTCCACAAACCCCATGCATATCATTTAAAGATATATTTATGAAATTATAGTTTGAACATAAAAATAATAAAATATGATTTTAATTTAAAATGAAATAAATAACATGATTTTCCCTTAAAAAACCTTTTTAAAATGATCATGTTAATTGTACCTTATTTAAATAATTTTTGAAATCTTTATAGTGAATCAATATGATGAGTTGGTTTAGAAAAATAAAATTAAAACATCACATTAAAAATACCATTGTTTTCCATTGTTTAATAAATAATTGAACTCGTTAAAATAAAAGAAACATCACATAGAATAATAATGCATACTAGGAGAAATATTATCAATGGTAATAACTTATGTAATTAAAAAAGGGGATATTATTAGAAAATAATTAACACCATTAAAAATTTAGTAAAAAACTTTAAGGAAGATAAATAAACTTCCATACTTTAACAAATATTAGACTTTGATGAAAACATAATTGAGAATCCATCAATAAAAAAGAACATCAATATGGTAACCACAACTAGTAATCAACAAAAATAGTCATGGGATCACATAGGCGACCAAGGGTAAATATAGGACAAAAAATAGAAGAATCTATCTAATTAATATGCCTAATTTGATCTAACTAACTAAGAACTAGATTTTACCCTACTTGGCCTAACCAAGAGGAAAAATCCCCCATGTATAAAAATTTCATAACTTAGGGCCCACTAGGCAGAGTCACATCAAGCCTTATAAAGTGAAAAACAAAGATCTCCCACCTAACTACCTAACGATTCCCATAACTCGTAAATAGAGGGAGATGTATAATAAAAAATATTATAGTGCAGTAAGAATAGGTAAAAAAATAATTTAGAAAACATAATCTCACCCTCACCTATATACTCAAATTAAAGAAAAAAATCCTTTTATGAATATATAAATATCAAAACACCATTCATAATCCATAAATATCTATCCAAATCACCTTATACTTCCATCTACATAGAAAAATATTCTTAGTATTTTTATTAACGATGAAATAAAAATTACTATCAAATTATTTTGTAAGCATACCTACATGATATAAACCTTTGAAAAAATGTTTAAAGAAATCAAATTACACCTTTAAAATACAACAGAAAACTTTCAATACTATCAATAGAAAAATAAGCTCTATGTTCATCAATAATGGATAAAGTACCTTAAAAAATTTCTAAACATAGAGTAAACCATTGAAAAAATTGATAAAAACATAATATAAATTTAATATAAATCATAATGAATCATTTTATAAAATTATATTTTATTTATTTAAAAAAATTTCTGATATTTTATCAAACTTCTTATGTTCTTATTTTTGAATAAAGTGAGTTTTAGTTATTGAATATTATATAAAACAAAATAAATTAATAGATTCATAAAAAGTTTACATTATAACATTATTATAATTAAAATAAAAGATTAAAACATCAATAAATCAAGGTTCAATCATTATATGTGAAATTGTGGATCCACGTATCGAATTCAAAGCAAATACTATTAGTAAGTCGTATTCCACCTTGAGAAAGTAAGAGAATCACTTATATGATGACATAAAAAACCAAAATTAGTTAATACATAATTATCTTTATGTATAGAGGAAACCTTAAACATCCATGGATGTGGAGAAAAAATAAAATTGAAGAATAAGAAAGACTGAGAAGAGATGAGTTTCTTTATATGGAATAACCATGAAGAATTATAAATTTATGATATATTTTCATTAATAGAGAAGAAAAAATGTGGGAGAATGTGTTGGGTAAAGCTTCAGGTGGATAGGTGAATGAATAATTCAAAAAATAGTGCTAATAAAAACTTAAACATAGATTTAAAATAAAAATATTATTTTGTATTTAATGTTTTCAATAGTTTAGAAAACCATGAACATGATGTTGGAAGTGAATCACCCAACTTTCCTGGTTTGTGAAAGGTTTTATAAATAATGTTTTTAAAAAAACATAGACTAAAAATTATGTAAAAAACCCACAAATTTCCATCTAAAAATTTCTAAAAACACAAAAAATCATTACCTGAAATAAAAATCAAATTGTGACACCATCGATGCTATAAATGCATCACCCCAATATTTTAGAATATATTCTATTTTATAAATTTAATGTGTTTGATATCATTTGATGCACACAACACAAAAGTTAAGTGAGTAATGATTTATTAAATTATAAAATGGAATACACACTATGACAAAATGCAGATTTATTGACGGTTTTTTTTCATTTCGCGGCAGTTTAAACCGTTGCTAAATCGATTGGCGGCGGTTTTGAAAAACCACCGCTAAATTGTGGGTCGGGAAACTATTCGTGGCGGTTTTCAAAACCGTCGTAGAACGTTTCACGACGGTTTTTTAGCAGCGGTTTTTTGAATTTGTTTTAATTAATTAATTAATTAATTAATTAACTATTTATTTGATTTATTTGATTTACTTCATATTTATTTCATATTTATTTTGTATTTATTTTATTTATTTCATTTATTTTATTTAGTTCGTATTTTATTTATTTATTTATTTAATATATTTATATATTTTCGATGCTATAAGTGCATCACCCCAATATTTTAGAATATATTCTATTTAATAAATTTAATGTGTTCGATATCATGTGATGTACACAACACAAAAATCAAGTGAGTAATGATTTATTAAATTATAAAATGGAATACACACTACCGAAAAATGCGGATTTAGTGGCGGTTTTTTTCCATTTCACGGTGGTTTAAACCGTTGCTAAATCGATTGGCGGCGGTTTTGAAAAACCGCCGCTAAATTGTGGGTCGAGAAACTATTCGCGGCGGTTTTCAAAACTGTCGTAGAACGTTTCGCGACAGTTTTTTAGCAATGGTTTTTTGAATTTGTTTTAATTATTAATTAATTAATTAATTAATTATTTGATTTATTTGATTTATTTAATTTATTTGATTTATTTGATTTATTTCATATTTATTTTATTTATTTTGTATTTATTTTATTTATTTCGTTTATTTTATTTAGTTCGTATTTATTTATTTTATTTATTTATTATATTTATTTATTTTGTATTTTATTTATTTATTTTGTATTTTATTTATGTATTTTGTATTTTAGTTATTTATTTCGTATTTATTTTATTTATTTGGTATTTATTTTATTTATTTGGCATTCATTTTATTTATTTGGTATTTATTTTATTTATTTTATTTAATTCATATTACTTTATTTACTTTATCCATGCATGCATGCACATGCCCATGCACATGCCCATGCAATATAAAGAAATACTGCGTTTGGTGAGATTTGAACCCCAAACCTCTTGCATATTTTTCAAAGACTTTACCACTCCAGCAAGCTCGTCATGTGGTTAATAAACATAATTTAATATACTTATATATACTAATTGAGAAAACAAATAATACATAACTAATAGATATAAACTCAATAATAATTAAACAATAAGAAATAAGAAATAATTAATAATTAATAATTAATAATTAATAATTAATAATTATTGATTTATTAGCTATTTATTGAGTTATTTATTTATTTATTATTATTTATTGTTTATTATAATAAATAACAAATAAATTATAATAATATTTACATAAATTATAAAATTAGGAAAATAAAATAATAAAATTACAAAATTAAAACAATAAATAATAAATAATAAATAATAAATAATAAATAATAAATAATAAATAATAAATAATAAATAATAAATAATAAATAATAAACAATAAATAATAAACAATAAACAATAAATAATAATAAAAAAATATTAAATAAAAAATATTAAATAATAAATAATAATAAATAATAATAAATAATAAACAATAAATAATAAATAATAAATAATAAATAAGAAATAACACATAATAAATAATAAATGATAAGTAATAAATAATAATAATAATAATAATAATAATAATAAATAACACATAATGAATAATTAAAAATAAATAAATAAAAAACAATAAACAATAAACAATAAACAATATGCAATAAATAATAAATAATAATAAATAATAATAATCAAATAATAAATAATAAATAATAAATAATAAATAATAAATAATAAATAATAAATTAAAAACAATAAACAATAAACAATAAACAATAATTAATAAATAATAATAAATTATAATAAACAAAGAATAATGAATAAATAATAAATAATAAATAAAAAATAAAAAATAAAAAATAATAAAAAATAAAAAATAAATAATAATAAACAATAAATAATAATAAAAAATAAAAAATAAAAAATAAAAAATAAAAAATAAAAAATATTAATAAATAATAAATAATAATAAACAAATAATAAATAATAAATAATAAATAATAAGAAATAAGTAATAAATAATAAATAATAAATAATAAATAATAAATAATAAATAATAATAAACAATAAATAATAATAAATAACAAATAACAAATAATAACAAATAATAATAAATAATAATAATTAATAAATAAAAAATAATAAATAAAAAATAATAAATAAAAAATAAAAAATAAAAAATAAAAAATAAAAAATAAAAAATAAAAAATAAAAAATAAAAAATAAAAAATAAAAAATAAAAAATAGTAATAAATAACACATAATTAATAATTATAAATAAATAAATAATAAATAATAAATAATAAATAATAAATAATAAATAATGAACGACAATTAATAATAGATAATAATAAATATACAATAAATAAAAAATAAAAAATAAAAAATAAAAAATAAAAAATAAAAAATAATAAATAAAAAATAATAAATAATAAATAATAAATAATAAATAATAAATAATAAATAATAAATAATAAATAATAAATAATAAATAATAAATAATAAATAATAAACAATAAATAATAAACAATAATAAATAAACGATAATATATAATATATAATATATAATACAAAATATATAATATATAATATATTATTATTATTAATAATAAATAATAAATAATAAATATTATATATAATAAATAATAAATAATAAATAATAAATAATATATATAATAAATAATAAATAAATATAAATAATAAATAAATATAAATAATAAATAAATATAAATACTAAATAATAAATAATAAATAACCAGTCACAAATAATAATAATAATAATAATATTTTATTACTAATAATAATAAATAATAAATAATAAATAAATATAAATAATAAATAATAAATAACCAGTAACAAATAATAGATAATAAATAAATTAAAGTATATTATAAATAATAAATAATAAATAATAAATAAAACACATGAAAAATTATGAAAAGGCGTGATAAGGGATGAAAAATCATGAAAACACATGAAAACAGATGGAGAAGCATGAAGAAGGAAGCATTAAAAAGCATGAGAACACATGAAAACTCATGACAACTCTGGAAAACCCCTTAAGAATTCAAAATAATCATCATAATAACCCACAAAAAACCATTGATAAAGATAACAAGTCATGGAAACCCAAATAAATAGTAATAAATGGAGCAACCGATAAAACTCATCAAAACGGTCATAAAGTGACAAAAACATTAGACTCACATTAACAGAGATAACTTATGATCTGAGAGTCCGTTCCAGATCTGCGACCAGTCAAATCAAAGATCCTGAAACGATCTTCAAGCTGATAGGTGAAAGAGACCGAATAGACCAGCGGATCGAAAGTCAGGAGCATTTAAAAAAAGCTGACGGGGAACAGGTGCTAGAAACGAGGCATCGAAAAACATAACAAACCCGATACCCACTAAAAAGGCCAAAACTTATGATCCACGAGTCCATGTGGGTGCCACGACCAGTCAAACTGAATCTCATGGAACAAACTACGATCTGGAAGGCGGAGGAGTCCGAACTGACACACGGATCAAAAGTTAGGTCCATTTAAAGACAAGTTCGACGGGACACCGATGACGGAAATGAGGTTTTGGAGGCCTTCAGAGGGGGGTTTGGGGTTAAAAAACATGAAATAATCTTGCTTCTTTTGAACCAATGCATAGCTCTCTTCACTGGCTTCGATTTGATATGTGGTAGAGCCCAAACAGACACCCGAAGCAAAAGTTATGGCCGTTTGAAGTTGGAGAACTTTTTTCAACATTCTTATAACTCTCATATCTTCTGCACCTTAGACCGTCTCATGGTTTTGATTATGCATGCCTTTATATCTCTTCATGAGCTTCAATTTGACTGGTCTTGGTGCTCCAACGTACGCCCAAATCTTGGACACCCAGAGCGAAAGTTATGGTTGTTTGAAGTTGGAGAACTTTTTTCAACTTTCTTATACCTCTCATATCTTCCACACCTTAGACCGTCTCATGGTTTTGATTATTCAAGCCTCTAGATCTCTTCATGAGCTTCGATTTGACTGGTCGTGGGGCTCCAACGGATGCCTGGATCAAAAGTTATCGTCGTTTTAGTGATTTCAGGGTTTCTCATGTTTTTTTTATTTTTTTCCTTTCATTTCATGGTGGGTTTTTAAAAAACTACCTCTAATCCTCAAAAAAATAAAAAAAAAAACAAGTAAAAAAAAATTTAACACATTTCGCGGCGGTTTAAAAACCGCTGTGAAATAGCGGCCTGAAAAATATTTAGCGGCGGTTATTAAAACTGCCGTGAAAAAACCACCGTGAAATGCCTGTTTTACTGTAGTGACATTATTATATAGT
Source organism: Viscum album (assembly GCA_963277665.1). NCBI lineage: Eukaryota > Viridiplantae > Streptophyta > Magnoliopsida > Santalales > Viscaceae > Viscum > Viscum album. Next base: position 563,156,039 of record OY728138.1, read on the forward strand.
TAAATGAAATTATTAAAATAAAAGGCTTTGTTAAAAGAGTAAAATTCACTGAAAGAAATATCATTTATTTTATCAATATTATTTTGAACATTTTTTTTAAATTATGTAATCTAGTTAAAATTAATAATAATGAGGAATGATATCAAAAAAATTTATTCATAAAATGAAATGAATAATTAATAAAATCAATTAAATACAATTGGGAAATATTTTATTAATTATAAATAATTCTAGTATGATAATTTTTGGTTAAACAGAAATGTTTTTTTAAAAACATTGTTTTATTATATATGTTTCATTTAAAAGTACATTTCTATTTTTGGAGCATTTAAATTATTGATTTTTTTTATATATGTATAAAAATGAATTATCATTCAAACATTTATTATTTATTAGTTATACATTAATATATATTCATTTGAAGGTAAAACGGGATATTTTTTTAGAAAACTATTTTTTGGGAACAATGTATTTTAGCATAATAAATTAAAAAAATCACTATTGATAAATAATTTTATTAAAATTTTTAGATAAAATATTAAATAAAATAAATTAATATCCATATAATGGTTTTTATTTTTCAAGGAATGATAATAAAATCATTTTTATGCTGATAGATGCAATTTTTCTAAAAATGGGGTTTATGTGTTTTGTATGAAGATATTAGAGTTATTTTATGAAATATTTAGAAATTAAATATGATAAAATTAATTACATATTTGGAATCATAATTTCCAAAAAAACATTATAAGTTGAATTCCATTTTTTGTCATAAAAATAAGTTACCATGGTAAAAAGTAATGTCATTAGGGTAAAAGTTAAAATGGGTTAAAAGGGGTTAGTGTAATGGCCCGGACCTCTCCGGTCCATTACTTTGTGAAAATGAGGTGTTGGAGGTGGTCCGGGAGGTCGAGGTGACTTATCCCCAACACTTTGCCAATTTTCCAGTTCTGTGAACAGTGTCTCCAGTTTTATGAACAGTAACAGTAACATTCTAATAGTAGCCTTATAACGGTAGGCTTGAACAGTGTTTCCAGAATGGTAACCTTCTAATGGTAGCCTTATAACGGTAGCCTTGAACAGTGTTTCCAGAACGATAACCTTCTAATGGTGACCTTCTAACGGTAGCCTTGAATAGTGTTTCCAGAATGATAACCTTCTAACGGTGACCTTCTATCGGTAGGCTTGAACAGTGTTTCCAGAATGGTAACCTTCTAACGGTAGCCTTGAACAGTGTTTCTAGAACGGTAACCTTCTAACGGTGACCTTCTAACGGTGGACTTGAATAGTGTTTCCAGAATGGTAACCATCTAACGGTGACCTTCTAACGGTAGCCTTGAACAGTGTTTCCAGAACGGTGAGGTCTAACGGTGACCTTTTCTTTCCTTTGCCAAATTTTGAGTATGTGAACAGTGTTTCCAGCTTCCAACAATTTTGCCCCATTTGACGTTTCCTTTGATGTAAAATACATTTAAAGCCTTATTTTAAGGACTCTTAAGGCCGATTCAAATGCCATAAATCCTATATTAATTATTCCTAAGGCCGGGATGTATTTACTTGGTCAAACCGCATGGGTTAATGTGATCCGTTTTTAATGGAGAATTAACCGGATCTTAAACCGTCGCCCCATTAAATCTTCAAAAAGGGATGAGATATCATTCTCCCTTGTTCTTTCCCTTTGTTCTCTGCTAAGAGACGCTAGAACCTTTCAATCATTCCCGTAGGAGTTGCACAATCAATCTTTACTCCTAGGATTGGTTCTACTCTGTTTTGGATGCAACCAAGCTGTGTCGGTCAATCTTCCCAATAAGGTATGTTTTATTGTTGTTCTTTTGGGGATCATCTTCTCTTGTTTCTACCTTCCATATTATACCATGTAATTTCCAATATTCTAATGGGTTTTTCTTGGGGTTGGTTGGTATTGTCGTACCGTGGCATCCTCTGGTGGATGCAGTTGTCATGAGAGGAGGATTTTTACCCGTTGTGTGGATAAAGGACATCAAGAACTCTTCCAGGTAGGGGATTCATGGATTCTCTAATTTTATATGTGCAATCGTAGAATTAGAATGATTTATCCCTTTGGATCAAAATGAAATTGACCTAATTAAATACTTGAACCAGATTAAAAGAATTGGTTGATCACATGTTGTTGCTTTGTACCGTGATAACAGTTTGCCTCATGTTTTGCTAGATATAGTGATATCTATGTTTTCTTTGATTAGTTGTTCGTTCTTGATGGAAATTGATAATGAACGTAAAGCTGGAATTAATTTATAATTAATTGGATAAATATAAAGAGGCATGTAAATGAATATGGTTGTTGTCATTGTTGTAGTTGATCTAATTTAATAATAATCGAATTGGCATAGTAAGCATGTTAAATCTTTGTGATAGGTTACTGATTAGTTTTTCCGAAATTGGAACCTACAGATTGAATATGATAATTCAATATGGATTAAATAATCGCTTGTTTGATAATTTCTAAAAGGGTTCGGAGTTACCCTCTTGTTTGTTAAGGGGCCAAGAGCCCATTGATGTGATTGTTGTTTTCCTGCTGTTTGTGCTATGATGTGACCCTGGAGGGGTGTTGTGATATGTGAAGGCATGGAGGCCTTGTGGTTGTGGCAGTGGATGACGCCTAGAGTGGCGAGTTGCATCAGTTTATGCATGTGGGTGTCGGGGAGGACACCAGGGGTGATGTAATGGATGGATGTTGGTGGTTTTGTTTGATTGCTTATCCGTTTTACCTTTCCCCACTGCTCAGGCAGCTGGTCTTGCTTACCCTCCTTCCGAAGGAGGCGAAGACACGCGGGGTATGCCACATGCTTTCCATGTTTAGCCTCTTGAGGGAGAATGGGTCTATGCTCTTTCTATAGGCGGAAAAGACTCGACGAGTAGTATATCTACTCACCGTGTTGAGCCTCCTTTGTGTTTAGAAGCATATGATGCTTTTCTATAATGCCTGGGAATATGGAAAAGTAATCCTATAATGAATGTTTGATTAAATGGTGAAAATCCACGGGGATGGAGATACTTGAATTTAAAGGTGATGTGAATCTTAAAAGGAGCAGTTGATTTTGAATGTGATGCCAATTCAGTTTAATGTGTAATTGTTCATGGTTAATTAATGTTTAAAGAATTAATTAACGTACAGTGGAACTGATAAAATGATAATGGAGTAATCTAATAAAGCTCTTCAAATGTTTGTGTGCTTATAGGATACCTAGTCTTAGAAGTAGTAGCCTAGGGTCTGAGAGGCATTAGCTGCAGTTATATCTAATACTAGGTAATTCCCATAGTGTGGATGTGAGTTATATATATATTTTGTACTTTTTGTGTTTCTATATGCTACTCCAACCTGTTGGTAAGGGCAACTGACACACTGGGGATTCTGAGCCCTGGGAGGGTGTTTTCCCCAACATTCTAATGGGAGGTCGAATGGCTGACTACCCCCTTTGGCCCCGTTCTCTTCTCTTCGTAGATATATGTGCCAACAGGCACAACAGTTAGTTTCCCCATATATGTGTGTAGAGGGTTGTAATGGCTTGTGGTTATTTCACACACATATATTCTAGATATAGTATCCTATGGACTACTATAGGTGTAACGTGTATAGGCTGTGATGGCTTGAGGATCCCTACTCGGTGTATGGGCTATAATGGCTTGAGGTATAATACCCGATGTATGATACACGTTATGCGTGCTGTGGTGGATCCCGGAACTTACCTGGTTACTTCCGGTTGGGAGGATGGTGTGGTGCTTCGCCCAGGTGTCTGCGGGCAAGCCTTTGGAGAGAGAAGCACAGGACGTACGTCGTTGGGGCAAAGCGGCAAAACAGTGGGGAAGTGGTAGCAGGGTACCCTTGATATTCTATACTATATGATATATTCTTGTATGCGTTACTTGGTGAGAGTAACCATGGTGAGGTTGGAAACTTAGTATACCTGTTTAGGTGACGAGTTAGTTTCACTTGGTGTTCACTGGGCTTTAGCATGCTTTCTTTACTTTTTCACGAGAGGCTTGGGGAGGATCCTACTGAGTATACTTTTATACTCACCCTATGTATATTTAAACTGTTTTCAGGCCACTTGGAGCAGGTTGGAGATCAAGATGGTTACTACTAGCTTGTGGTTGGAGGAGGAGCTATTCGGGCTTGTGGTCGCTGCCGTTTTACTTTGTTTTGGGTACTTTTAGTTTCCCCTTTCAGTTGTAGTACTTTTGAATGGAATTTCATATATGTAGTTGGATTTATTTTATATTTCAGTTCTGAGTTGGAGTTGATTGGAGTCTATTCTATCTCTATCTTCTACATGTGTTCTCTTAGAGGGTAATGCCTCCCATTTGTGTGTTTATTATACCCTCAGTGCTAGTCGCCAACCCGAGGCCTACTGGAGGCGGGACTTGGGGGTCATTCTCTCTCTTCTCACATTACCGGCTCAGGAGGGGTACACTTTGTGGGGAGGGGGTCGTGACAGAGTGGTATCAGAGGCCTGGTGGAGGGATAGGATGGAGTTTGGAGTTAGTCATAGATGAGGATGCATGGGATGGTAGGGCAACAGTGTCATTCATGTTTAGCAAGTGTGGTAAACACTGGAGACTGGCAGAGACATAGGCGTTTAGGGACCCCTATGATCTGTTGCACATACCTTTAAGTTTACGATGGCTACTAAACAAAGTGATATTGGTTGCAGGGTAGAGACCTAGGAAAGGATCATGCATCATTCTTATTTGCACCTGTGTTTGAATGGGTAGACCTTGGGATAGGTTAACCTTAAATTAATAAAAGAAAACAATTAATTCATTAATGTTGAGTCTTCCATATTCCAGGCTTAGGGGCTCTAACAATTGTTATTTTACAGGTATGGCTCCAGGTCGACGTCCTCCTCAGGTTTGCACAGAAGATGTCCAGCAGGCTGTTCCAGCAGATCGTCGCTGGGTAGGGGTTGATGACGATGACACATGGAGGAAGACACTCCGAGAGTTTCAACGCCAGAGTCTACAGAAGTACGAAGGCTCCGTTTTAGATACAGTCACAGAAGACTGGTTGGAGGAGGTTGAGATAAGCTTCAGTTCGATTCGTGCTCGGAAGGAACACTGGGTGTCCTTGGTTGTGACGATGCTGCGTGGAGTAGTAAGGCAATGGTGGTTCTTGTTCCTCGAGGATTGTGAGGAGTCAGCGATCTCATGGGAGGAGTTTCGAGACAGGTTTAGAGTTGAGTTTCTTCCATCAACTTTGAAGGCGTCCAGTCACTAGGAGATTCTTACCCTTTGACATGGGACATCCAGTGTTCGAGAGTTTGGAATCCGTTTCAGGAACCTTCTACGATATGCTTCAGACCTGTTACCAGATGAGGAGGCCAGGGCGAGGCATTTCGAGGAGTCTTTGCATCTAGAGATCCAGCGTCAGGTCACCCCATTTATGATGAAGACATATCTCGAGGTGCTGGCGAGGGCATAGGTTGTTGAGAGGACTTTGGCCAGGACCAGATCGTCATGAGAGGGGAATCGTCATGATTCCTCACAAAGAAGAGCTGTGGTCCGGGGTTCCCGGTTTTCAGGGCAGAAGAGTTTTCGTTCACCTGGGGGTAGGTCCCAGCCCTTTCCATCTCGTTTCTCCAGAGGCAGCAACTCTCAGGCCTATGCCAAGGGATCAGGCGCTTATTTTTCTTGTGGTGGTCGTGGTTATCAGCAGCGGGAGTGCCCGACTTTTCAGAGCAGTTATCGTGCAACAGGCGCTCCGCTCCAGGTTCCTTCGTTGAGGTAGTTCCAACCGAGGCAGCAGCAGCAGGTTGCACCATCTTTAGATCACCATAGGGTATATAGAGTAGGAAGAGGATAACCCCATGACACTCCCCTTCCTCAGAGAGCAGAGCGCGGCTGTGGTGGTGGTCGTCATCAGGGTCAGAGAGGCCGTGGAGGAGGTCGTGGTCAGCTTCTTGCTCTAGCGTTTCCAGACGAGCCAGATGTTGTTCGAGGTACCCTTTGCTTGTTTTCTACCTTGGTTCATGCCTTGTTTGATTCAGGAGCAACACACTCCTTCATATCACCTACCCTTGTCCATGCTTTGGGACTTGAGGTAGAGAGGCTTCCAGTTCCCTTGGCGTTGACTACGCCAGTTGGAGGTCGAGCCGACTTATTTGAAGTATGTAGATACTGTGAGCTAGTGTTGGGGCAACACCACTCTTGGGGAGATTTCCTATGTTTACGAATACAACCATATGATGTCATCCTTGACATGGATTGGTTGTATTTAGTGCAGGCTATTGTGGATTGCTACAGGAAGAGGGTCGTTTTCTTTGATTCAGATGGAGAGAAAGTGTTGTTTGTGGGTGAGAGAGATCCTAGGATGAGTCATAGACGAGTTCAATCCTTATCTTCCATGATGGCTGAGATGATGCTGAGTTCTTCAGAGGTTCAGCAGTTGGCACTTCCTAGGGTCGTAGAGGAGTACCCTGATGTCTTTTCAGAAGAGGTTATTGTGTTACCCCCTTCGACAAGAGATCGAGTTTGGGATCGAGCTACATCTAGGAGCGTCTCCTATATCTATGTCTCTGTATAGGATGGACCCTTATGAGTTACGAGAGCTATGTATAAAGCTTGATGGTCTGTTGTAGTGCGGTTTTGTTCAGCCAAGTGTGTCACCGTGGGGTGCACCAGTTTTGTTTGTGAAAAAGGCTGATGGCAGTTTGTGGTTGTGCATTGATTATCGTCGATTAAACAAAGTGAAAATAAAGAACCGCTATCCTCTCCCACGGATTGATGAATTATTCGATCAACTGAAGGGTGCAAGTTGGTTCTTAAATATCGACTTGCGGTTAAGATATCATCAGATGCGTGTAAAGGATGAGGATATCCCGAAGACTGCTTTCCGTTGTCATCATGGGAATTATGAGTTTGTTGTAATGCCATTCGGCATGACGAATGCTCCAGCTATTTTCATGGGGTTGATGAATGCTGTGTTCCATGAATTCCTAGACAAGTTTTTTTTAGTTTTCATCAACAACATCCTTGTGTACTCCACATCTAAAGAGGAGCATGCAGAGCATCTACGAGCTGTTTTGGGAGTTCTTCGCCAACATCAGTTGTTTGGGAAGTTGTCCAAGTGTGATTTTTGGGCTCGAGAAGTTTGTTTCTTGGGGAATTTTGTGTCCCAACAGGGAGTAGCTGTGGATCCATCGAAGATATAAGCAGTGGTGTCTTGGGCAGCCCCCAAGACCGTGTTAGAGGTGCGAAGTTTCCTTGGTCTTGCAGGCTATTATAGGAGGTTTGTAGCCAATTTCTCCCAAGTTGCGACTCCTCTGACAGCTTTGACCAGGAAGGATCAAATGTTCATATAGACTGATCAGTGTCAGAGAGCTTTCGAGTATCTAAAAGAGAAGTTGGTAAGTGCTTCAGTCCTTTGTCTTCCAGTAGAGGGAGTCCAGTTTGATGTTTTCTGTGATGATTCACATCTGGGACTAGGATATGTTCTCATGCAGTAGAGGTTAGTTTTTTCTTATGGGTATCGACAGTTGCGTCCCCATGAACGCAACTATTCCACCCATGATCTTGAGTTGGCATCCGTGGTGTTTGCTCTGAAGTTGTGGAGACATTACCTCATTGGTGAGAACTTTGTGGTTTTCACCGATCATAAGAGTTTGAGGTATGTTTTCTCCCAATGTGACTTGAACTTGAGGCAGCGTCGGTGGATAGAGTTCTTGCAGGAATACGACTTCGAAATATCATATACACCTGGAAAAGGGAATTTTCTAGCTGATGCACTAAGTTGAAAGTCACGTAATGATGTTGTCTGTGAATCTGGTGATTCCTGGAGAGTGATGGAAGAGCTATCAGCTTTGCATCTTGATATGGGAGAAGTTGGGGGTAGAGGTCATCTTTTCCAGATGATGGTGCAGTCATCCCTGATACAGAAGGTGGAAGAGTCTCAGTTGGGTGATCTAGAGGTGGAAGTTTGGAGAGATAGAGTTGTTTGTGGTGAGGCCCCTGATGGTTGGTCGGAGGATGAACAACACCGAGTGTTGTATCATGGAAGGATTTTTGTTCCCTTGGCGATGCGCGAGACGGTTCTCCGAGAGTTCCATAGTTCGCCCTTGGTAGTACATCCTGGTGTGACAAAGATGTACCAATCCTTGAGGAGTCAGTTTTGGTGGCTGGGGCTGAAGCGTGCGGTTGTAGAGTGTGTGTCTCGATGTTTTGTCTGCCAGAAGGTGAAGGCTGAACATCATGTTCCTAGTGGTCTTCTCCAGCAATTAGAGATTCCTCAGTGGAAGTGGGAGGACATCTCAATGGAATTTCTTACAGGTTTACCTCGAGCTCCGGGAGGACATGATGCTATATGGGTGGTAGTGGATCGTTTAACAAAATCAGCCCACTTCATAGCGATCAAGGAGTCGAGCTCAGTGTATGTTTTGTCGAGGCAGTGTCTAGAGGAGGTGGTGAGACTTCATGGAGTACCTAGGATGATCATTTCTGATCAAGATCCTCGTTTTACCTACAGGGTGTGGAGAAGTCTCCAGCATGCTTTTGGCTCTCAACTGTGCCTTAGCACTTCTTTTCATCCTCAAACGGATGGTCAGACAGAGCGAACCATCTAGACTCTTGAAGACATGTTGCGCTCTTGTGCTCTTGATTTTAGAGGTTCATGGATGAAGCACTTATCCTTGGTAGAGTTCGCTTACAATAATAGTTTTCACTCTACCATCGGTATGGCACCATTTGAAGCCTTGTATGGCTGGCCATGCCGTTCTCCATTATGCTGGGCTGGGGTCGAAGAGTCAGCAATTATCGGACCATAACTAGTGCAGAATACAACAGAGATGGTTCAGGTGATTCGTGAGAGGATGAAGACAACGCAAGATCATCAAAAATCATATGCTGATCAAAGAAGGAGACCCTTAGAGTTTAATGTTGGGGATCATGTGTTTCTGAAGGTGACTCCCCATCGTGGGCAGCAAAGGTTTGGTCATGGAAGTAAGCTTTCTCCCCGGTTTTTTGGGCCTTTCGAGGTGTTAGCTCGTGTTGAAGCTGTGGCGTATCGAGTAGCACTACCCCCTCAGATGAGTCAGATACATGATGTTTTCCATGTATCATAGTTCCGTCGTTATATTCACGATGAATCTCATGTTATCGATTGGGGAGAGATCGATATTGATGATGATGCAACCTTCGAGGAGAGACCTTTGGAGATCTAAGACCACAAGGAGAAGGTGTTGCGTGGGCATTCTATCCCCTTAGTTCATGTCTTGTGGCGACACGGTGGCATGGAGGAGAGTACCTGGGAGCGTGAGTCACAGATACGTGCTCAGTACCCAGAGTTGTTTAATGTTTAACTCATTTCATGTAATGATGTTTCCTTTGTGGTTAGACCTTTCAGGTTTTATTTATGTACCTTGATGTGATGTTATGATTGAATTGTTTGGATATGGATTGTTTATTCCCATACTCTCGGATGTCGTAGTTTTGTTCCATCTTTCGAACAACTCATGGTGGTTTTCCCCTGAGAGGTATCTTGTGGGGTGGTTGTTCGGACCCCTCTTTTCTTCTAGGTTGGTTTTTAATTCTCGAGGATGAGAATGTTTTGATAGGTATCTAATGTAATGACCCGGACCTCTCCGGTCCATTACTTTGTGAAAATGAGGTGTTGGAGGTGGTCCGGGAGGTCGCGGTGACTTATCCCTAACACTTTGCCAATTTTCCAGTTCTGTGAACAGTGTTTCTAGTTTTATGAACAGTAATGGTAACCTTCTAACGGTAGCCTTATAATGGTAGGCTTGAAAAGTGTTTTCAGAACGGTAACCTTCTAACGGTAGCCTTATAACGGTAGCCTTGAACAGTGTTTCCAGAATGGTAACCTTATGACGGTGACCTTCTAACGGTAGCCTTGAACAGTGTTTCCATAACGGTAACCTTCTAACGGTGACCTTCTATCAGTAGGCTTGAACAATGTTTCTAGAATGGTCACCTTCTAACGGTGACCTTCTAACGGTAGCCTTGAACAATGTTTCCAGAACGGTAACCTTCTAACGGTGGAATTGAACAGTGTTTCCAGAATGGTAACCTTCTAACGGTGACCTTCTAATGGTAGCCTTGAACAATGTTTCCAGAACAGTGAGGTCTAACGGTGACCTTTTCTTTCCTTTGCCAAACTTTGAGTATGTGAACAGTGTTTCCATCTTCCAACAGTTTTTCCCCATTTGGCATTTCCTTTGACGTAAAATACATTTAAAGCCTTGTTTTAAGGACTCTTAAGGCCAATTCAAATGCCATAAATCCTATATTAATTATTCCTAAGACCGGGATGTATTTACTTGGTCAAACCGCGTGGGTTAATGCGATCCATTTTTAATGGATAATTAAGCGAATCTTAAACCGTCACCCCATTAAATCTTCAAAAAGGGACGAGATATCATTCTCCCTTGTTCTTTCCCTTTGTTCTCAGCTAAGAGATGCTAGAACCTTTCAATCATTCTCGTAGGAGTTGCACAATCAATCTTTACTCCTAGGATTGGTTCTGCTCTGTTTTGGATGCAACCGAGCTGTGTCGGTCAATCTTCCCAATAAGGTTTGTTTTATCATCATTATTTTGGGGATCATCTTCTCTTGTTTCTACCTTCCATATTATACCATGTAATTTCCAAGATTCTAATGGGTTTTTCTTGGGGTTGGTTGGTACTGTCATACCGTGGAATCCTCTGGTGGATGCAGTTGTCGTGAGAGGAGGATTTTGACCCGTTGTGTGGATAAAGGACGTCAATAACTCTTCCAGGTAGGGGATTCATAGATTCTCTAATTGTATACGTGCAATCGTAGAATTATCTTGATTTATCCCTTTGGATCACAATGAAATTGACCTAATTAAATATTTGAACCGGATTAAAAGAATTGGTTGATCGCATGTTGTTGCTTTGTACCGTGATAATGGTTTGCCTCATGTTTTGCTAGATATAGTGATATCTATGTTTTCTTTGATTATTTTTTCGTTCTTGATGGAAATTGATAATGAACATAAAGCCGGAATTAATTGTTAATTAATTGGATAAAGAAAGAGGCATGTAAATGAATCTGGTTGTTGTCGTTGTTGTAGTTGATCTAATTTGATGATAATAGAATTGGCATAGTAAGCATGTTAAATCTTTGTGATAGCTTACTGATTAGTTTTTCAAAAATTGGAACCTACGGATTGAATCTGATAATTCAATATGGATTAAAGAATCGCTTGTTTGATAATTTCTAAAAGGGTTCTGAGTTACCCTCTTGTTTGTTAAGGGGCCAAGAGCCCATTGATGTGATTGTTGTTTTCCTGCTACTTGTGCTGTGATGTGACCCTGGAGGGGTGTTGTGATATGTGGAGGCATGGAGGCCTTGTGGTTGTGGCAGTGGATGATGCCTAGAGTGGCGAGTTTCATCAGTTTATGCATGTGGGTGTTGGGGAGGACACTAGGGGTGATGAAATGGCTGGATGTTGGTGGTTTTGTTTGGTTGTTTATCTATTTTACCTTTCCCCGCTGCTCAGGAAGCTGGTCTTGCTTACCCTCCTTCCGAAGGAGGCAAAGACATGTGGGGTATGCCACGTGCTTTCCATGTTTAGCCTCTCGAGGGAGAATGGGTCTATGCTCTTTCTATAGGCAGCAAATACTCAACGGGTAGTATATCTACTCACCGTGTTGAGCCTCCTTTGTGTTTAGAAGCACAAGATGCTTTTCTAGAATGCCTGGGAATATGGAAAAGTAATCCTATAATGAATGTTTTATTAAATGGTGAAAATCCACAGGGATGGAGATACTTGAATTTAAAGGTGATGTGAATCTTAAAAGGGGCAGTTGATTTTGAATGTGATGCCAATTCAGTTTAATGTGTAATTGTTCATGGTTAATTAATGTTTAAAGAATTAATTAACGTACAGTGGAACTGATAAAATGAGAATGGAGTAATCTAATAAATCTCTTCAAATGTTTGTGTGCTTATATGATACCTAGTCTTAGAAGTAGCAGCCTGGGGTCTGAGAGACGTTAGCTGCAGTTATATCTAATACTAGGTAATGCCCATAGTGTGGATGTGAGTTATATATATATTTTCTACTTTTTGTGTTTCTATACGCTACTCCACCCTGTCGGTAAGGGAAACTGACACCCCAGGGATTCTGAGCCCTGGGAGGGTGTTTTCCCCAACAATCTGATGGGAGGTCGAATGGCTGACTACCCCCTTTGGCCCCGCTCTCTTCTCTTGGTAGATACATGTTCCAAGAGGCACAACAGTTAGTTTCCCCATATATGTGTGTAGAGGGCTGTAATGGATTGTGGTTATTTCACACACATATATTCTGGATATAGTATCCTATGGAATACTATAGGTGTAACGTTTATAGGCTGTGATGGATTGAGGATCCCTACTCGATGTATGGGCTATAATGGCTTGAGGTATAATACCCGATGTATGATACACGTTATGTGGGCTGTGGTGGCTCCTGGAACTTACCTGGTTACTTCCAGTTGGGAGGATGGTGTGGTGCTTCGCCCAGGTGTCTACGGGAAAGCCTTTGTGGTGCACAAGGTTTAGATTGTGGAGCTTAGCCCAGGTGTCTACGGGCAAGCCTTTGGAGAGAGAAGAACAAGACGTATGTCATTGGGGCAAAGCGGCAAACCAGTGGGGAAGTGGTAGCGGGGTACCATTGATATTCTTTACTATATGCTATATTCTTGTATGCGTTACTTGGTGAGAGTAGCCATGGTGAGGTTGGGAACTTAGTATACCTGTTTAGGTGACGAGTTAGTTTCACTTAGTGTTCACTGGGCTTTAGCATGATTTCTTTACTTTTACACGAGAGACTTGGGGAGGATCCTACTGAGTATACTGTTATACTCACCCTATGTATATATAAACTGTTTTCAGGTCACTTGGAGCAGGTTGGAGATCAAGCTGGTTACTGCTAGCTTGTGGTTGGAGGAGGAGCTGTTTGGGATTGTGGTCGCTGCCGTTTTACTTTCTTTTGGGTACTTTTAGTTTCCCCTTTCAGTTATAATACCTTTGCATGGCATTTCATATATGTACTTGGATTTATTTTATATTTCAGTTCTGAGTTGGAGTTGATTGAAGTCTATTATATCTCTCTCTTCTGCATGTGTTCTCTTAGAGGGTAATGCCTCCCATTTGTGTGTTTATTATACCCTCGGTGCTAGTTTCCAACCCGGGGCCTACTGGAGGTAGGACTTAGGGGTCATTCTCTCTCTTCTCACATTACCGGCCCAAGAGGGGTACACTTTGTGGGGAGGGGGTCGTGACAATTAATCTAAGGGATACAACATTAAATATCACAAAAAACTTATCTTTATTTGATTTTTTAGTGGATATAGATCAACCAAAAAAATATATTTTAAATTTTACTTATTTGGTGACAGTTTCCCATGAGAGAAACTTTATATTATTTTGAGGTTAAGGGTATTTACAATGATGCCACACCCCTCACTTATAAAAGGCCAACTCTTATCATCACTTATCTACACACTTTAAGAACCTTATATCGACCAAGATATACCAAAAAAACATGAAAAATATCCTCCCCAAGTCCTAGTGGTTCTGATCTCACCAAAATAATTTCCTAATAAGGATTTAAGAGTAATCTAAATGAGGACACCTAAAGAAGAGGTAATTATCTTAAGTGAGTTCTTTCAAGTTTATTTATTCTTCCATATCCTATAAAGTTTTCATATCCCTAATAATATGATGAAATAATTATCATAAATATAACTAAATTTTATTATTTTTATTTAATAACAATTATCTAATCCTTATCCTTAAAATATAATATGAAATCGTCGCTCATGCGTACATACAAACTACCACCTCCATGAAGAGATGTGTTTAATTTTTCATCACCACCTATAATGAATGGTTATATAGATGTATTTAATGAATATATATGATATAATTTTTATTTTATAAATATAGATTATTATTTTTATTCCTTCATTTCCATTCATTGAAAAATAAAAACATATCATGTGAGTATGTGCAGACTACCATCTCCATGAAGTGATGTGAATAATTTTTCATCACCAAATTACATATATGGTTCTGTAAGTGTATAAAATTAATAAATATGATATTTATGAAAATTTTAAGACTTTTATATTATGAAACCATGACCAAGTTTCAAGGACCATAATCAAATAACCGAAACATATGTGGAAAACAAAATTGTGGAAAGAGTAATATTGATTTTATTAGAGAATTGTTTATAAATTGGTAATTAGAAATTATAAGAGAATGATATATAATAAGATAAGTATGAATATGGTTCTATTATATATTCATAATAAATCCAAATTTATTATATATAAGGTTAGAGTGTGTATGAAGAAATTATGGACTTGAGGTAAGGTCTTATGTTATAATCTCCATTTTTATTGTTATTGTTTTTGTTTCAATATACATTTTAGGAAATTTTATGTTATTTCCACATTAAACCCCATATATTTTATTCCATTCTAGTTTCCTATATGGTTTTCAAATATTTTTTATATTTTCCTCCTCTTTTGTATTAAAAAAATACCTAAAAAATGATATTAATAAAATTCCAATATTTTATCTCTTTTTTGGTCGAAAATATTTTCCCTCCATATCCTTGTTTATAAAAATTATTTTATAAAAGTTATTATATAATTTTAAAAAATTTATAAAGTTATTTTTATATTATATTTGAATTTATTTAAAAAAATTAAAAGGAATATTCTTATCATTTTCCGAATGGGTCATTTTTTACTTTATACAAGTATGAAAAGAATTATTTTTAAACAATTATGTAATGAATATGTTTTCCCACTATAATATCTTTTCTTCATCATGAATATTCCATTACAAGTTTTTATTTTTTTATAATGAATATACTATTACCATTTTTCTAGTATTTTCTATTTATTTTAAAGTTTCAAAAAGAAATGTATACTTCTTCTTGTTTTTCAAATAATATTTCCAATGATTTTATAAAAGTAGTTTTCATCTATTTCAACATCCTTTTAGAATTTTGATGCTTTACCAAGGATATGATCTTATGATAACATTAAATTTATTTTTTTGGATGGATTATTATAATGATGTTTCAATGATTCCACCATGAATCCTATTTATTTACCATAGGTTAATTAAGCTATGATGAATCAATGAATGTTTTTGTGATCTTATTTCATATATATGTACAATTTATCATTATGTGATTGGTGGGTCCATTATATACCTCTAATTAATTAGGTAATGTTTTATGTTTCATGATATCAAAGGGTATGTGGGAAATTATCCCAAGACCAATAGGTTACATGAGCCATTATCCCAAGATCAAGAGGATACATGAGTGGTTGGCACATACCTAAGAGGGTGCATGGATGGTTAAACCAATCCTACTATGTGATTATTATAATATTGGGTAGACTTAAAAAATAATTTATGTGCTTAATTTTATTCCAAAAAATTTTATATTATGCTTATTATATTATTTCATGGCAACTGGTTTATTATTAGTGATTTCTCACTCTTATGACTCATGTCTTTTGTTATGCAAATCCTTCTGCCCCGACTCATGATTTTTGGTCTATGAATTATTGGGTATGATTTAATAAGTTATGATCATGTTCTCATACCCTTATTCTTATCTTATTCTCACTTATGATCATCTATTAATATCTCCCATGATTACCATTACTGAGTATCTGATCTCACCATTTATTATATCCATATTTACCTAGGTTATGAAGAGAGGTTTTAAGTAGGATAAATATAATAAAGGTACTATGTGATATTAAATTTGTGGGATATGTTGAATATTTTTAATTAAATAAATTTAATATGTATCTGGTATCCAAAGAAACTAAACCTTTATGGTTCTTGGTCATGTATTGTTGTGAGATGTATTGAATATTCATATGAAATGATGTAATATTTATGCAAGTGATACTTATGTCACCTCAGTTTGAATCAAACAAGGGTTTAGTTATTTTTAGATATTAGGTTATGATTAATGAAAGGAAAAAACCAATGAAAACCTATCATAAACCAACGTGATATAGGATGAACCAAAAGTGTTAAAGGATTATAATAATGTGTCATAATTTAAGAAATATTAGGAATGTTTTTTATTATCACATGATTTCCTTATTTGATTATTGATTATGAATACTCACACTAACCTATTCAGTGTAATAAAATGTTATAAAATGAATCAAATAGAGAAAAGCATGATTATTATGAATTCATGAACTTTAAATGTCCTGAATATATATGGTTCAACCCACTCTTTTATATCTAAATAATTTTCTAAGAGTATCACATCACCACCTAAATGACTAGGTATTGAATTATTAGTGAAAAATATAATATTTTTGATGTTTCCATATTAATTATATATCTCCTCTTCAATATAATTTTATAAGAATGTGATTCCTGTAAATATTTTTATTCACCATCTTATTGAATTTGATGTGATTTTGGGCAGAGAATAGATATCTCTATATAGATATCATATCAATTTACAAGGAAATGAATTCACATTTAATATTATGAATCAACCTATAGTTTTTTATCAGTGTGAGGATGAATATGAACTTCTAATTGAAATTAATTCCATTGTATGGGTCTTAGTACCTATTAATGAGGGGTATTTATCCCAAATGGTTGGAGAGAAACTTATCATTGAAGATATTTTTATTATTCAGGAATATTAAAACGTCTTTCTTGAAGACTTTTCTGGTCTTCCCCTGAATCATGAAATTTATTTTTCAATATAACTCATACCTGATAAAACATCTATTTCAAAGAATATTTATAGAATGACCCTGATTGAGTTATAATAATTTAAGAAACATCTCCATGAGAATCTAGAAAAGAGATTCATATTCCCCAACACATCACTATGGGGTGAACCTATTCTTTTATTAATAATAGATATGGGTTAACACATATTTTCATTGATTATTAGGGACTTAAAAATATTATTATCAAGAAAAGGTATCCTCTAACCCATAATAATGTCTTGTTTTATCAATTTTGGGGAGAAAAATAATTCATAAAGATTGAAATTTGATTTGTATATCATCAGCTAAGGGTTAAAAAGGAGGATATACCCATGATAGCCTACCACATGAGGTATGGACACTATGAATTTATATTGATTCCATTTGGACTTACCAATTACCCCACTATATTCATGGATATAATTAATAGATTATTTATAGATTACTTTGATGTTTTGTGGTAGTCTTTATAGATGATATTATCATATATTCCATGATAAAGGAAGAGCGTAAACATCACTTAAAAATTGTATTGAAGACCAGAATAAATTAGAATATGATTTCCAAAGTTAACAAGTGTGAATTATGGCTAAAAAAATATCATTCTTTAGTCACATAATTACATGAAAAGGTATATCAGTGGATCCTTCAAAGATAGATGTTATTTAGAAATGGCCTAGACCAACCACTATAACTAAGATCCATAGTTTAGTTAGATTTGATTGATATTATTGATGTTGGCTAAGAAATTTCTCATAGATTTAAAATCCACGAATGAAATTGATATAGAAGGTATATAAGTTCCTTTGGATCGTTTAATGTGAGGAAAATTTCTATGAGATAAAGGTATAATTGGTTAATAAACCTGTGCTTACACTACCCTGTAGTGGAGAAGGGTTTTTTATGTACAGTCATGCATCAAATAATATAGTGAGTTGTGTTCTCAAGAATATTAAAATGGTAGTTTTGTGTTCCTCATGATGATTGAAGATTCAAGGGAAAAATTACATGACTCATGATTTTGAGGTGATAATGGTAATTTTTATTAAAAAATAAGGAGGAATTATCTTCATGGAGAAATGTGTGATATATATACCAATAATAAAATCTTTAAGTATATGTTCATAAATAAATAGTTAAATATATTCCAAATAATATAGTTTTAGTTTATTAAATATTATGATGTAATAATACATTACCACCCTGGGAAGGAAAATAAGGTGGTTGATGCTCTGAGTTGAAGGGATCATGCTAGAATATCCATGATGGGGGTTTAAGGAGATATAATAATTAAGAATCTATAAAGTTTGGACCTTTAAATATTAAAGGAAAGGTAGAAATCCTATCTTGTCAAAATGAATGTCCAACCATCCATCCATGAGAAGATTAAAGATATGCAAAAGGAGGATTTGGAACTGAAGAGGAAGGCATGGATTATTCTAGAGTTCAAAATTGACTATAATGGGCTAATAAGATTTAGGAACTAGATATATATCCCTTCAATACCATAATTGAAGGGGATATTGGATGAAGCACATAGAGAATAATTTTCTAACTATGCTAGAATTATAAAGATGTATAGATATCTCAAATATCATTTATGGATGTACAACATTAAAAGTAACATTAAGGAGTATGTATCTTAATTCCTAATATGTAAACAAGTTAAGGCTGGATGTTATAAGTATAAAGGTATAAAGTTACAAATACCTATACATATATATAAATTTGAAAATATTACCATGGATTTTGATATTTGACTCCCCAAGACATCAAAATTCCATGATTCTTTTTGTATTATAGTCAGTTTCTTTATGAAGTCAACATAATTAATTACAATTTAGAATGATTTATTGCTTGATCAACTTTCCAGGATATACCTTAAGGAAGTGGTAAGGTTGTATGGAGTACCAATTTCAATTGTATCTAATCGAGATATGAGGTTTACCTCAAATTTTGGGAGAATTATTTAGCAATAATTAAATAAGGTAGCACTGTATATCATCCTCAAATAGATGGTTAGTATGAGAGGACCATTCAAAACCTAGATTATATATTTATATCTTTCACAATAAATCACAAATTTGGTTGGGATAAATACCTTTTTATATTTTCATTTTCATATAATAATAGTTTTCAATCGATCATGTAGATGGTTCCCTATGAATCTATCTATGGAAAGAAGTGTGGAACTCCAACATGTTGAGATAAAGTTGTATAATGAATTCCATTTGGAGTTTAGGTTGAAGAGGAAATCACATAGAAGGTTGGATCTGTTTAGAATCACATCATAAGATCTTAGAGTTGATATAAAAGTTATACTATCAATTCATAAAGAGATATAAAATTAAAATTTGGTGACAAGGTATTACTAAAAATATCACTTTGGAAGAATGTTATAGTATTTGGAAAGAAGTGGAAGTTGAGCACTAGATATATCATTCCCTATGAGATTGTTGATCATATCAGGATGATATATTATTTCTTGGAACTTACACTAAACCTATATCAAGTTCCCAATGTGTTATAGGTATATTTTTTTGAGGGAGTACATAACCGATCCTTCACATGTACTACACTAATATTTTTTACATATATAAGATGATATTTTATAAAAGGAACAATCTATAGAGATTTTGGATCAATGATATAAAGTGTTTCAAAATAAGACCACTCACCAGGTAAAAGTTTGGTGATGAAACCATAAATTTGAGAAAGCTTCATGGGAACCTAAGAATTTAATGATGAAAAATTATCCTCATATATTTCCATTATAATTAACAAATTTTGAGGGAGAAATTATTTTAAGGGGGTAAAATGTAACACCATGAGATATTAGAATATATTCTCTTTTATAAATTTTATGTCTTCAAAACCCTATGATTCTTGAAACACCAAAATTAAGTAAATATTGAATTATTAAAATATAAAATTAAATACATTATTATATATTCAAATGAAATTGGTAAAATAAATTACATCGTAAAAAGATTCAAATTCACTTAAAGGAATTCCATTGATTTTAAAGAGGTTATTTTGAACTATTTTGTTGAATTACAAAATTATATTAAATTTAATAGTTTTAAGGAATGATATATATATAGACACACATATATATATATATTTGATAAAATTGAAGCAATAATTAATTAAATAAATTAATAAAATCCATAAATTTATAAGTAATTATAATGAATAATTGGCTAATTATTCTTGGTCAAATGGAATGTTTTGTTTAAAAATATTATTTTTTATATATGTTTTATTTAAAAATAAATTCATATAATTTAGAGAATTAAAATTAAGGAAAATTATTTTTTATACATGTATAAAAATTAATGATCATTCATACATTGATTAACTATTTGATATAATTGATAATAAAATCATTTTAAGGTAAAAAAGCGATATTTTTCAAAAACTGTATTTTTTATGTGTAATATATTTTATATTGATAAATTAAATTTATGACTATTGATAAATGATTTTAGTAAAATTTATAGATATAATATTCATTAAAATAAATTAAAGTTAATCTAGTTGTTTTTAATAGATAATGAATGAGTATAAAATCATTTTTATGCTTAAAGATACATTTTTTTTTTCTAAAAATGGGTTTTACATGTTTTGTGCATTGATAATTAAAGATAATTTCTAAATCCTTTTGAAATTGAATATGATAAAATGAATTCAAAAATTGGAATATAAAATTCCTAATTTATTTATAAGTTTAATTTCATTTTTTTCATAAATATAATTTACCATGATACAAAAGTTATGTCATCATGACAAAGATTAAAATAAGTTAAAAGGGGTTAAACTAAGGGATACTGATTATAATATAAAAAAAACCTTATATTTCTATGATTAGTTGAGTTTATTTAGACCTATTATTAAAACATATCTTAAATTTGGCTTATTTTATTCTAATTTACCATGAAATTAACTTTATATTATTTTAAAGTTAATGGTATTTACACAGGTGTCACTCCCCTCACTTATAATGGGAAACCTCTTCTCTTTACTTATACACACACATTGAACATATAATCTCAACCAATATCTTTAAAAATCACTTTAAAAATCTACTACCCATGTTTTAGAGATTATATTATCACAAAAAGGCCAACCTAATAAGTCTTAAGGTGTAAGAAAAAGGAGGATACCCAAAGAAGAGGTAATTGTCTTAACTGGGTTCTTTCATGTTTATTTCTTCTTCGACATCATATGAATATATTATATACATAATAATAATATTAAATAAGTATCATAAATAAAATTTAATGTTATTATGTTTATTTAAAAACCATTATCTACTTCTCATCCATCCAATTGAAAATGAAAGCATTGCTCATACGTACATATAAACTACCAACTCCATGAAGCGATGTATTTTATTTTTCATCACTGACTCTCATGGATAGTTATATATATGTATTTAATGAATATAGATGATATATATAATATAATTATGATTCCAAAAATATAAATTTTTATTTAAATTACTTTTCTTTCGGTTCATTGAAAAATAAAAACATCACATGTGCATACGTGCAGACTACCGCCTCCATGTAGTGATGTAATCCATTTTTCATCACCACCTTACATGAATGTTTATAAAACTATATATAATGATTAAATATGATATTTATTATATGATTAATATTCATGTGCTATTTAACCCTTAAAAATGGTACAAGTACCAAAATATTCGACCCAAAACATATGTGGAAAATAAAACAATTGACACCCAAGTATTGATTTTAATGAAGAATTATTAATAAATAGATAATTAGAAATTACAATAGAATGATATATAGTAATATAAGTATGAATATATTAATTTTATATATGTATAATAAATATAAATTTAATATATTGGATTTTAGAGCGTGTATGAATAAATTCATGACATAAGTTAAGGGTTTATGTTATAATCTCACTTTTTATCAGAATTATTTTTGTTTCAATTTCCATTGTAAGATATTTTATAAAATTTATAGTATAAAACCAATATATTTTCTTATCATATAATTATTTCTATAATTTTATAGTAAGATTTATGTTTTTCATCTCTTTATTATTCAAAAATACTTAAAAAATATTATTATGAGAAGAATACCTTATCTCTCCTTTTTGGCCAGGAATATTTTTTCCCTTTCCTTACTATCCAATACTGTTTTATTGATTTTAATAAATAATTTTAAAGGATTTATAAAGTTGTTTTTATAATATATTTTTCTTTAGTTATAATTTGTTTTAAATTAATATTCTTTTTGTCCCCTGAATGGGTCTTTTTTTACTTCCTTTACAAAAGTGTGAAAATAATATTTTTTAAATATTTATGGAATGAATAGATTTTCCCTTTGTAGTGAAATTTATTTTCCATGAAGAATCATTTAAGTGTTTACATGGTTTTAAAAATAAAATACTATTATGATTTTTTTTGTATTTTTTTTATTTTTATAAGTTATAAAAGGGAAAGGATATTTATTATTATTTTTTGAAGCATCTTTATAATGATTTTATAAAAGTATTTTTCATCCATGTAAAAATAATTTAAGGATTTTTATGTTACACTATCGATATGATCTTATGATACCATCCACTTCATTTCTCTGCATGTATTATAACAATGATGTTTTAATTATGGCTTCGTGAAACTTGTTTCTTTCCTATGAGTTAATTAAGATATGATGAATTGATAAATGTATTTGTGATATTATGGAATACATATGTATGATTTATCATTATGTGATGGGTGGGTTCATTATATCCCTTCAATAAAATGAGTAATTTTTTATATTTATTAATCTCAAAGGGTACATAAGTGGTTAACCTAAGCCCAATAACATTCATGGTTGGTTTTCCTAGGCATAAGAGGGTAAAAATGAGGTTCTCCCAAGCCCAAGAAGGTACAGATGTCATAAACCCAATCCTATTATATGAATAATTTGTTAGTGGGAATCCTTGACATATTATTTTATTGCTCATGTGTTATAAAAAAACTTATGTCTTATTCTTATGATATTCAATAATGGCTCATGATTGAGTATTGATGATTCCATAATCATAAGACTTTTATCTTTCATTATGACAAACCCTTATACCATGACCCATGATTTACATTATATGAAATATTGGGTACGACTTCATAACTTATGGTCACATTATCATACCCTTATACTTATCTTATAGTCACTTATTATCATATATTGATATATCCTATATTTACCCTTACTAAGAATCCAAGCTCATGAAACACCCTGACCCAATCCATTATCTTGGGAAAGACATGAGTTACACTAATCTTCGGTGACATGCACTAGACACCAAAGGATAATAATAAATTCCAAAGGATTGACTAAAACATGTGGGATTATTTTCCATTACATAGAGTAAAACCTAAAAAAGACAAAATACAATAATATACAATAGATAAACATGACTCATGATAGATAAAAGAATAACCAAAAACCATTAAACATAAGAAAATAAAACCATAATCAGAGTTGCAACAATAAAATAGAAATAAATAAGCCTACATCAAGGAAAAACCAAAGACATAAAAAGAAACCAATACACCAATATAGAACCACAATTAACTCCACAAAAAGTCATCTCTGAGCTCCAAATACTAGATAATGAGGTTTTAACATCATGGTTCTATACAAGTAACATAAAAGACCTACCCCTTACCTATATAATGGTAAATAACATACATATATGCACTGGTATGAATATGTTGGGGGTTATTATATCAACTCAATCTAAAATCCCCAAGTCTCCCCACACATTCCACTAGGATAAGATTGAGTTAGATAATATTTAGTATAAAACAAGAGTTATAAATATAAAACAATTTTAAAAAATATACATATATGTAAGTAGTGATAAAAAGAATACCATAAAGGTATATCATGTAATGAATACATACCGATGAAACTCACACAACCAATGAATGTCATGTAAAAAGTGGCCCACCAAACATCCCATACTCATGAGTGGTACTTGTCCATCTGGACCAAAGTTATCAATTGTTGGTAAAACCATTTGAGTTTAAATTGACCAAGAAACCAGTTTTTATCTGGTGAGGCCCTTTCCATGAATATCATAAACTCATACACCCATTTCTTTTCCAAGTTCTCATACCCAAAGTTGTTTTTTTGAAATAAAATTTTCATTTTATAAATTCATAAAACCCATTTCAGGTGAATCTAATAACCCATATTTTTAAAAAATAGTAATATAGAGATAAATAAAAAGGGGGTTTTCATCAAGAAACATACAAAATTATCTTAAAAACCAATCCTTCAAGTTTTAGGAAAAGTGGTGATAGAGAGAACCCACCCACTTCAAAAGTGTTCAACAAAAATAATGATTCCAAGATTCATAGATATGTAAAACCCTTTCTATTTATTCAACTAATACTAAATAAGATTAAACAAAATGTTCCCAAACCTATAAATATAGGCATAACGGTCTAGTGTTTGTCTAAAATAATATAGGGAGATTAAAATGGAAAAGAAGAACTAGAATCCTTATCTTTGATTCAATATTCCTGATGCTTGAAGACTTGATAAAGCTAGTCTCCAGAGGGACTAATATCAATAAAATATCCTAAAGAGAGCCTAGAGTTCATGGGAAAAAGTGTAAATCCAAATTAACACCACATGGTTCTGGAATTAAAATGGATAGCTTGAACTGGCTGAATTCATAGTGTAAAAGACAAGTTCACACAGTGAGTTTACAAGATATCCACATAAGATGAAATTCACATAGCCTTAACTAAAAACCATGAAAACCATTCATACCCTGAATGGAATTTCTATAAACTACCCAAAAAATAATTCATTCTTTGAATTTTATACTCACATCATGAATAGACTCCAATAACTAGATTTAATCTTTGTCTCTACTTCCTAATCTGACCACTCTTAGAAATTCGACCCAAGAACTCCAAACATAGATGGAATAATATAAAATAGGGACATAACTTAAATTGGGGGTGTCAAATTCTCTCCACCATTGGTATTTTGTGGTGAAACCGACCCGGATAACCTCTCAAACTAGTAACTTACCTGAATTATCACATAACCAAAGGGCATTCCTAATCCCCATGGGCTTGAAACCAGAACTTGGGCATCAAACAACAACCAGAGGGAATTTTTCACAAAAAATAAAGCAAAAAAATAGTATACATATACATATAATAGTGTGAAATAGTAAAAAAGATACATATATTAAATAACTAAAAGAATATAGTAGAAATTATACAACTTAAAAGCAGTCAGGACATCTCAAAGTACTAGTCCAACATCAAAGGGAAACTAAAATAGAAAATGACTACTCTATGTGATTGCATGGGAAATCACACCATATCACCACTATCTTCCCATACACAACTAACATAAACCTTGCTTCCTTATTGCAACACCTTGTACTTCCCTACATTAAAATACACACAAAGGTCTATGCACCACCGAAGGGGTGCGTATGGTGCGAACTAACATTCTAAGTAGGATCCCACCCAGGCATTCCATATCTAGTATCTATAAAATAATCTAAATAATTATAAAATTTAAATAAATCAAGGCATGATAAATAGTTAAATATTTTTCATATCAAAATCATGGTAAAACATTTAATTTTACCTTTTTCCACATTTCCTTAAAAATCCGGTAAAATGGTTTCAATGAATTTCACATATTTAAAATTGGGCAAAGCATGTATCACATGTCATATCAAATCCATGGAAGTAAAAATAGTAAAATCCAAAGAATAGGTGATATTACACCAAGTATCACTATAGGTGAGGCTATCATACCATTCGTACTACAATCAACGATGAGTGCACAATCAAGTCCTTATAACACAGGCCTAAGGAGCAGAGAATCACCCCATGAGTGAATTCCATGACATTGTCAATATCAATTCCCTAGAAAAAAGTTCCTAGGGAACAAAGGAACACCCCATGAGTTAACCCCATAATAACACATAGATTATGGACCTAAGATAAACCTTCAACCTAAGTATCCAATGCTTCCCATGTGATCTATTTTCAAAACCATTTCATAAAAAATATGATTTTAAAACCATTTCAAAAAAACATTTCAAAATGATTTGAAAATATGTTTTATTTTACAAAAACAAGGGAAAATCATATCTTATTAAAAACCCATTTTATACACACACAAATAAATCATGTAATTTCATTAATAAATTTTTTTCTAAAAGCCAAAGAAATATAGTTCATCCATAATACTCTAAAGATAGAACCACCTACTTCAAAATAGGATTTTACATTCCCACATTAGGATCCACCAACAAATAAGAACACAAAAACGATAATGGAGGACCTAGAATCAATTATCACATCTCTTATAATCGATCCAATGAAAAAACAGGTGGTGGAAAGGGGTAAATCATGAAAAACATAGAAGAAAACTCACCTGTCACACCACAAATAATAAAGGAATAGCCCCTGGAGAAAGATCACACAAAAAATATAAAAGGAAACAAGATGATTATCATCACAGATGAAATAAATCCAATGACACAACATAACAGTTTTACTGTGGTCTAAAGAAAGGAAGAAATAGAAATTATTGCTTACCCGGAGAGGTGAACTCAAATATAACAATAATTGACCACTGAATGAAGTACATCGAAAGGAGAGGTAGTACCCAAAATTACCTAGGAGAGATCCTAGGTTGAAATCCAAAATCCTACATATTAATGAAATAATAAATCATCCATGTGGTTCCCTAAAATAACAACCTATGAAACTTGTATGACCTATAATCCCATTACACGTTGTATAATCCACGAGACTAAAGCATAATAACAAACCAACCATATTTTTATTAAATACCATAAATTTTCATTTACATTTCATGAACCAAATACATGGTGTGTAACCACATTACATGGCATGTACATCCCCTATAGATTGTAAAAACACCATTTTCATCACAAAACTCCAAACCACCTTCAGCATTTTTATGAACTCATGGAGAACCCATAAATATTTAAACACATTTATGACTAGACTCTATTAGTTTAGGAAAACATACATCCCTAAAATTTAGGTCATTTTCTTTAGAAAATGATCTCCATCCTCAAGAGTCCCATGATGAATCCAAAATAAATATGAGAATGAATAAAGAGAAGGGAAATACCTAAATGGTGGTAATGGGATGTTATAGCTTTCATCCTTTGAAATAATGTATCCATTGGTGGTTTGTAATAGTTGTAGTCATTGCTCAAACACATGTTTCTATTGTTAACTAGTATCTTCTTACATACAGACATGTTTATATAAATCCCATAGGAGAGATATCCATATTATATATAATAAATTATCTTTCTTATCTAGAATATGAACTGATGTGTGCACAAAGGTGACATTAGTCTCCAAAATCACATGATCCAAATTAATCACATGGTCATGAAATGATTGGTACTTCTTTAATTATGAGACAAGTAAAACATTATGAACAAAACTAAATTTTTATAGGTAGATCAAACTGATAAGAAAATTTTAAAATATATTCCAAAATTTTAAAAGGTCCAATATATTGAGGATCCAAATTCCCTTTCTTACTTGAACAATGATACCCCAACCATGACTATACTCGTAATAATACATGATTTCCACTTCAAAAGACAAGGGCTGATGATGATGATATTCATAGTATTTGTGATGTATCTAGGATTTCTCTATACTCTTATTGATCATATGTATCAACCCAGTAGTCTCATTCAAAATAGTTTGTCCAATTAGTGATTTTTTTCTAGTCTTGACCAAAAAAGGTGCTGAATAAAAAGGAAGTCCATACAATAACTCATATGGGGCCATATGTATCATAGTCTGATAACTATTGTTGTGTTAAAAGACCTATTAATTTAGATGTTCCCTCATAAACCACTTAATTCCATTATACAAGATTTGATCATATCCTCAAAAATTTGAATCAAATGCTCCAGTTGGTCATCTGTTTAGGGATGATATGCCATGATCATTGTCCACTTGGTTACAAAGGCTTATTGCAAGGACCACCAAAACTATGAGGTTAATATAGGGTCTTAGTTAGGGATAGTAGAAATTATAACCCCTTATGATTTATCCACTTCCTAAAGATATATTTTTTCTAACTAGTTCACCAAATTTTTTTACTGAATTAGAATTAAATATATCAACTTTGTGAGTCAGTACAAAATCTACCAAATGGAATCATTCTTCCAAAGTGTCTACAATAGACCTATGACAAAGTCCATAGAAATCTTTTACCATTTCCATAAAGTTATGGAAAATGATGACAATAATTCATCTAGTCATTTATCATATTTCAATTTTTGGTAAGTGATATATTTCACAATATACTCAACCACTTTATTTTTTATAATCAACCAACATAAATGGTCCTTTATTTCTGGGTACATTTTCAGGGTGTCCAGGTGGATTTTCCACTTTGAATAATGATAAGAAGAAAAGTTTCCATTATAAATATATAAAAAATATAATTCATTCTCAAAAATAACAACATCAAATTTATATCTTTTGTATAGTCATAAATGTTCTCCCCACCATTAAGGTTTTACCTCAATATATAACAATCTGAGACTATATTTTGAGCCTCTTTGACAATTTCAACTAATTTAGTGATAAGGGTATTTGGAAGGAAAACCAGAAACTTATCATGTTTAACACATTCCAATTTCATATCATAAATTAATTCCATTAATTTTAAAGGGTCCCGAGCCTCTTGAAACACTAGATTATACTACATTAAACTTAATGAATCTAACATTGATTTTTTCTCTCGATTTTTATACACTAATTTAGAGTAAAAAATATGAAGATATTCCATATAGTTACATTTTCTAATGTACAAGTCTCATTTTTAGAAGATGTAATTCAAATTTTTATAATCTATTAACATAGTGAAAATTTCACTAAAGAGATAGAGGTACTATATTTTTAAGGTATGAACCACTACAACTAGTTCCAAATCATGGGTTGGATAATTATTATTATGTATCCTTAGTTTTAATGAGCCATTAGTTTTGAAGTGATCTGATTACATGATAACACAACCCCAAACATATCCAAAAGAACTATAAAATACAACATAGACCTCACTTAGTGCTGGAAAGATAATGATACATGATGAATCAAGTCGAGCCTCAAGTTCTTAGATAGATTTCTGACAATTGCCACTATAGAAAAATGAAATACTATTTCTTTTCAACCTAGTAATGGGAGAAGTGAGACATGAAAAATCCCAAACAACGAAATGATAATAGATTTATAATCCAAGGAAACTACATATCTAAAATATGTTCTTTAGTGGTTTCTAAGAGATAATGGTTGTACTATTCTCTAGATCAGTCGATATGACTTTGTATGATATGACATGACCAAGGAAGAAAATTTCTTATATCCATAAGTCACAATTTGAGAAATTTTATTAAAGACTATGGTCCCACAATGTACACAACAAAATCTCTAAGTATTGTTAATGATTATCTTTCATGCAATAATACATTAATATGTTTTCAATAAATACCACAATAAAAGAATCATAATATCTATTAAAGATATGATTTATTAATTACATGAAGACTATTGGTGAATTAGTGAGACCAAAGGTAATGAACAAACATTCATAGTGACTGTAACAACTTTGAAAATATGTATTTAGGATATCTTATTTCCTAACCTATAGTTGAGGATACCCTGATCAGAGATGAATTTTAGAGAACCACTTGGATCAATTCAGTTGGTCAAATAGATCATCAATTTGAGTAAGATGATATAAATTATTTATCACAAGTTGATTAATCGTATGATAATTTACACAATCTCAATGAGTAGCATCCTCTTTTTTGAAAAAAATAATGGGAGTGGCCTAAGGTGACATACTTGGTCTTATGAAGCACTTTATTTCCAACTCCTCAAGTTGGACCTTTAATTCTTGTTAAAATATTGGATCCATTCTACCTATTGTAAGTGAAATTGGATTCATTCCTAGAAGTAGGTCAATAGATAATTACACTTCCTTTTCAGGTAGTAAACCATGTAACTTATCCAAAAAAACATTAGAGTATCAATCTACTATGGATAAGATCTCTATGTTAACAAAATCAATAGACCCCAAGGTGATCTCTACTAACTGATATAATACAGTTCCAATCACTATTACAAAAGGTCTTTTTATATATGAATTCACATTCCATTATAATTTAAATAACTTGAGAAATCCTCCCAAATACGTGAAATCCACTTTCTAAGTATACTAATCAATATGAGCCTTGGATGATACTAGCCAATCGATTCCCAAAATAATATCTAAGATGTAGATATTTAGAATAATGATGTCCCATAAAAAGTGGATTGATTTAATGTTTATGTAAAATTTTGGACATTTAAACCTTCTACACTCTCATTGCACGATAGGTATTTTAATGGTCATCACGCAAGGGATCATCTTCATTGGAAAGCCCAACTGTTTCACCACACAAGAAGTAACAAAAGAATGGGAGGAACCATTGTAAAAAAAATAAGCACCAAAGTTGAATCAAGGATAATATCATCCAGAACCATCTAAGGACAAGCATACTTCATTGGTATTATCTTCTCAGCATTAAATTTTTTGACTTTGAACACCCTAAGATTGATTCCTTCTTCCCCAATGAGGTGATGCCTACTGAAGTGTCTAGGTATTGTTGGAATCACTATGGACACCTAGATTATTAGGATGAGCACTACTTTGAGTAAAGAACCATTGTTTATCATTGGAATCTTTTGATATAGCAGAACCACCACCACTAGTAGACATGGGAAGGTCTATGAAATAACATTTTATTTTCCCCTTCTGAGCACATTCATTACCGTATTGAGCCAGTTCTATGAATTCCTTTTCATATGTTCCAATTAAATAAATTGAAAATAACTATATTGGTTACTGGGATGTAGAGGGAATTAAAATAATGTAGTGGACCTATTTTCTAGTTCTCTTATTCCTTGGGAGTAGCTATCCATTCTTTTCCTGCTCCCAAGATTGGAGTTCCCACTAATTTATTAGAAGAAAAAGGTGTCCACCCACTAAAATTCCTAGTGTTATCTTTATCTACTACTATATCATTGTTCACTATGTTCGTGTAATCTTTAATATAGAACATCACGCCTCAAGAATGAATATATTATCATAAACCCAATTTGAACATCTATTCCTAGAGTGATTCACTATGTACCACTTTTAGTTCAAAATGATCAAATTATGTAAACTGGGTTTTATATTCCATAACTGATAGGTTTCCTTTCTTTATTTAGAATAAATATGTTTTCTATGATACTCTAAAGGATTCTAGGTAGAACCATTTTTTAAAAAAATTATCAAGTTGATCTGAAGTGGGGCCTTGGTTGAATTTATCTTGAATATATAGGTATCACCATTATCATTCTAGATCACCATGAATATAAAAAACAAGATTAAATTTTATATCTATTGGGGTTCCTAAGAAATTACATATTACATTAAACCTCATAATCCATGCTTCCACTTTCTTGGGTCCCGAGTCACCCCCAAATATTGGTGGGTTATGTCCCTGGAATTGTAGTGAGTGATCCCCATGACATGGTTCCTTAGGTCAATTTCTTTTTATATATCTTGGAATGTCTCTATGATACTTCGAAAAAATTATTGGTTCACCTATGGTTCCTGAGGTGGAACTACGTTCTCAGCAACATCCTCTTGTTTGTTCTTGAGTCCCTAATTGGTTGTATATTATCTATAGTCTTGAAAAAATCACCACTAAGTCACAACCAAACACTTTATCCCATATCATATATTATATGCTGAAAAAAGTAATATCATAAAATATCATATTAATGATGTGGTCATAGTGGGAAGGATTCCACTAATGCATGTCACTAAACTGTCATTGGCTAAATCCACAATGATGAGGTGATAACATGCCTAGAAGTTTTTAACAACCCTTTTATACTTGAACTGCCCTGTTAACTTGAATCTCAATATAAAATTGTAAACTAAATTATATATATATATATATGTTTCAAGTCCTAACACATTATATCTCTAGATATATGATTCCCGACTAATGGACCATCTAAACTGATACCAATTGTAACACCCCGACCTGACCCATTAGCTTGGGAAGGAGATGAGTGACACTAACGTTAGGTGATTTAGTCTATATACATAGGTAATAAATTTAAAGCTCTTGAGTAAACCATGAGGGATGATTTTCCCTTATATAGAGTATTACCTTCAAAATATAGACTACAAGAATATTCAATGAATAAACATGATTCATGATATAAGAAACACAAACCAAAAACCTATCAATATAAGAAACCATACCAATAATTAGAGTTGAAGTTATAAAATAGACACCAACAAGTATGCATCAAGGAAAGATCCAGAGTCACCAAAAGAAACCAAGGTACCGATGTTCCACCACAACTAACTCCATTGCAGGACATCTCTAAGCTCCAACTCCCAAACAATGAGTCTACATAATAAATGTGGCCCACTAGTAACGTATGAGACCTATAAATTGACTAAAAAATGGTAAAACATGTCTACATATTCACCAAGATACATATATATTTTTGAGTATATCAAATCAGAAGAAAATCCCCAAGATTTATAACACATGCCTCTAGAGAAAGAACAAGTTAGATAACATTTGATATAAAATAGGTGTATGAAAAATAAAACAGTTGTCCAATATATATATATATATTTAAATAGTCATAAATGTTATACCATGAAGGTATCACATGTTATTAATTAATTCCCATGAAACTCACATACCAAATGTACATCCAATAAAATTAGGCCTACTGAACATCCCATACTCATGAATAATACCCATCCCTCCAAACTCAAATCATTGCTTGGTCATAAAATTGTTTGAGTCCATATTGAACTTGTGACTAAGTGTAACATGATGTGGCCCTTTCAATGTGCATCATGAACTTAGGATCCCATGTATATTCAAATTTCTCACAACCATAATAGTTTTTGAAATAAATTTATTACTTTTTTCAATTCATCAAACACGTTTTGTGTGAATCCCATAACCCATAGTTTCAAATAATAGTAAAATACAAAGAAATACCAAGGGGTTTTCATCAAGAAACACAAAAAAGTTATCTTAGAAAACCAATACTTCAATATCTAGGCAAAGCGGAGAGGGAGAGAACCCAATTACCTAAAAATAGTTCAACATAAAGAATTGTTCCATGATTCTCATATCTGGGACCCCCTTTATGTTCCTTCAAATAATAATAAATAATATTCATAAAAACGTTCTTTAACCAATATATCTAGGCATGATAGACTCATTATATATATTATACAAAAGAAAACAAGGGGATTACATGGGATAAGAGGAACTAGAATCATTACCTTTGATTCCCTAGATCATATTCTTGAAGAGTTGATGAAGCCGACATCTGGAGAGAGTATGATCACCAAAATCACCTTAAGGGAGCCTAAACTTTATGGAAAAAGTAGAAATATATATTATAACCAAAGTTTAATTGAGTTAAAATGGATTGTTAGAACCATCCAAATTCCTGATTCAAAAAATAAGTTCACTTCATGAGACTTAAGGATATCCACATACACTGAAATTCATATCACCTCAAATATAATACTAGAAACCCATTCACACCCTGAATAAAATTCCTGAAAACTACCTAGAAATAATTCACCTTGTGAATTATCCATTCATGTCATGAATAGAATCCTAAATTCAGATTCTTTCTTATACTCTACTTCCTCCTTCGACCACTCCTAGCTGTTAAACCCAATAATTCTTATCTTAAAAGGAAAATATAAAATATGTATGTACCTAAAAAAATGTCTGTCATATCTCACCATTTCTTATATTACCATTTCCAAAGGTTATAAAGAAATATTTTAAGTAGGACATGCCTAAGAAGGGTACTATGTGAGAATAAATTTGTGAGAGATATTGAAGATATTTTATGAAATGATTTAATTATGTATCTAGTATTCAAAGACACTAAACATGTATGTTTATTAGGAATGTATTATTGTGATATTTATTGAATATTCAGCTAAAATAATGAAATATTTATATAAGTGATGCTTAGGTTTTTTAACAAGTATGGTGAAATTAAATATCTAATTACTTATAATAATAATTGTATCATTTCACTGTGTATTTCAATTTTACAACCACAATATATTCATTGAAATTATTCCAAAATAAATTAATAAATATAAATAAAAGAAACTATTAAATTTGGAAATATATGTTTGTGTATATGTGTGAGTGTGTGTAAGATAAAAATCAATAAAACTGCAAAATATATCCTTAATGAACATTTTTATCACAATTTTTTTTAAATTTTTTAAACAAACTGAGAAGGATGAGTTCATAATGTTATACAATTTTTAGTAAATATTCATTCAAACTATATTTCATTTTACTTATTTAAAACCCAGAAAATGTATACCACTAAACCTACTTAATTAAAATTGATTATAAATGATTGGAGATTAAATTTTATAGAGTTTAGTGGATCAATGACATCATTCGGGGACATTGGGTGAATGTTTCATTTTAACTGACCAACTATAGTGGTTCCATCAGTGTGGGTTGTCAGAGAAGAAACACTAGTAAAATATCAACTATAAGAGTGTTTAAAATTAAATATTGGGAACATTAGAGATGTAATAATGAAGTATTTGAAGAGGTAACTAGTGGTGGAGAATGTAGGGAGAAGGAAAATAATGAAATAAGGTTATGGGATTTAAAAGTCGGATGATCTGAGTTGTTTAAAATTTATGGATCTATAAAGTTATACAAATTTTAAAATATACCCATCGAGTGCCCCATATGTAAGGTCCATCTATATTATGGTTTTATATTATCCTATAATAACATGAATGTGATCCCATGCTTATAGGATAATAAAATAAACTCTATTTTTATATCCACCTTTTACTGTGGAAATAGGAAAACCCTATAGCCACGACCCACATAAACCATTGATATTAGATACCCTATATCCATGTTCAACAATTATTGTGGCTATAGTCATTTAAAAATGACCCTTTTTCAAAGTAGTACTAAAAAAATAATCTTAAAGAATATATAAAAGGATAGATGAATTATAATATAAGAGATAAAAGTTTTGTATTACATCATTGTCAATAAAAAATGAATATTGAAATGGAACACATATATTAAAATAAATGTAAAATGAAGTTGAAATATAAATATATAATAAAAAATATAGCACATAAAATATGACATAGTAATAAGTGAGAAATAAAAACAAAAGAGGGACAATCATGGAGAACCTGTTACCATAATCCCTAGTTTCTTTGACACGCTTTAACCTATTATATAACTAATATTCATTTATTAAAACAATACTAGAAAATTATGTTTATAATAATTTGACTTTTTTTTTCATAATTTATTTCAATTCTTAATTATTTATTATCCATTAATTATAGATATATGTCATTAGGATATGTTTGTTCAAATAATTATAAGGAACTTTAGAATTATGGTATCGATCATTATTATTTTTCCTTTTGTTCTACCATTATTAAAATTTAAAGGTTATGATTTAGCATAGTTCCATGTGGTATGATGTTCCATGATTAATATTTTTTGATGTTTATATAGAGTTTGGAAATTTCAAGCCTCACCATTCAATAGTTCCAGGTGGTTTAACTAGTTGTAAAAGAAATTAATAATGAAATTTAAAAACTATTAATTAAATAATTTTATACTATTAAAAATAATAATGATGACATATTTATATATTATATAAATAAAACTAATCATCCAATAATTATTTGAAAATTAACAAAAAAGAATTACCTTGTAGGTGGTTCAACTACCCATGTGAAGGACATGTCAAAAGACAAGAAGTGGAGAAAAAATTCAATATTTAATGTTTATATTTATTATTTGAAAACCATGTAACATATATATTATTTATATAATTCTTTTAATTATATATATAAAAATTTATAAGAATATAGGAAATAATCATGAATGATAAAGGTTACGATTGATTACCTTTTGGATGAAGATAACCTTTAACTTAAAGACCTTTCTATGCTTGGATGTTTTTATTATATATGATTAGGGGCCAACCAAAATTGGGTAGAGTTTAGGGGTTGTATTTGAGTATACTTTTGGTATAAATTTTTTTGGATTGGTTTGAAAATAGCGGGGAAAGTGGTATTTATAGGCGGTGTGAAAGGGGTAAATATCAATTAAATAATGGATATAATATAATTTTATGATCATGACCTTAAATAGTGATATTTTTAGAACACATAATAGAAAAACACACCCATTTTAAAATCCTATGAGACTATTATAAATGTTATGATTTATTTACAAAAGATTTCATTGTTATGTTTTTTTCATTATATTTTACTCATTTGATTTTACTTTATGAAAAATTCAAAAAAATCACAAAAACCTAAATTTCACCATATTGATTTAAAATATAAAACTTCTATTATAAAAAAAAAACACTAAATAAAATAAATTTAATTAAATAAACCCTAATAAATTTTAAAAATATAGTTTTCATGGTGGGAGACATTTTATAAAATTGAAGAATATTATTTTTGGTTAAAAAATTACCTTTAACATTTTAAAAATTAAAGTTATATTTTAAATTAAAACACATAAATAATAAATTATATTTTGAATATTTTAAAGTATTTTTATATGTATTATAAAAATTTATTATACTATTATCATGAAAATTGAACAATTTTTGAATTTTTTTCCTAATTTAAATAAAATAATTCAAAAAAAAATTAAACATTTTATTAAAATAAGTTAGTAAATTGGGTGAATAAACTTTTCAATTAATAATGATATTTCTTGGATTTCATATATGAATGAAAAACACATAACAAAAAATAACTATGTTATTACGATTTTATTAAGTTAAAATGATTTAAACATTGTATTAATTTATTGGAATATTCTATTATGTTACATTTATATTATAAAAATAATATTTATATAGTTATTTAAATAGTTACCCATACAAGTCCCTTTATTATTTTCTCTACTTTGTTTCTTTTCTAATGACCATATTTTAGATGGCTTTCTTATTGATTACAATGGTCATATTTACTCCTCCAACCCTATATATTCCCTTTAAATCTAAAACTATTCATTCACATAGTTCTCTATTTATTTATCAATATAATAATTTTAATCTTATTTCAAATATTTTAGGCTCTTTTACTATGATATTGATGTCTATTGAATTTTTGGGAGACCATGAGTAACAAAATTTCAAAATTCTAGTTTTTCCATTTACCTTTATTTATCATCCAATTATACTGGCATTAATCATATAAAACATATTTTAACATGATTTGTAATATTATGTTATAATGTAATAAATTAATTCTTTTTCTATTCTGTTTTGAATTGAATTTATTTATAATATAACTTATAATTGGTATTATTGTTTTAAAAAGAAAATCCTTTGAAGTATAACACTAATATAAGTTATCTACTAAATTTTATTTTAAAAAGGCTATATAATTTTCCCCATTAAAAATTTTACCCTATAAATTTTAATTCAAACTCTTATAAGATATATGATGAGGGTAATTTTGTTTCATTAAATTCTTAGGTTACCATATTTTCTCCTTATACATATGGTTTCTCCAAATTAATTTGATAATGCGAACTATTTTTTTTCTTACAAAATTATCTCTATGATCTATAATCATCACTATTTTCTCCTAATAGAAGTGATCATGCTTCACTTGCACCTTCTCAATATTTATTTCATGTGAGGGACCTTATATGTACCACCTCTAGATGTAAACATAAAACATGTTATGATGTTGTGATAGGTTATGTAAATGTTCTATTTAATTAGACACAAATAATATATAATAAGAAATTTTATAAGGAATAATTTACCTTTGAATTTTATTTGTTTGTAAACCTCATTACTATTTAATATGAAGATATTTTAAGGAATATATAATCTCTAATAACAATTTTTTTGTCTCATTTATTATTATTATTATATTCATTCTATATTCTATGTGCTTATTTAATATTTTTTTAATTTTTTTATAAATTCTCTATCAACTCTTGTTCAAGTTCAAGTTTGAATAAATTTCTTTCATCTACTTTATCTCAACAATTGAAAATTTTCATCACCTTTTCATAAAAATATTAATATGGTTTAATTTTTATGTATGAGTGAAAATTATTTCTATGTGATAAATTATTCAATGGATGATATTTATCTAAACCTCATTTATAGTCCATCGAGAAATTTATAATCTTTCCTCAAGTTTATAAATAGATCTTGTAGATTAATCAATTATTTTAGGATGATATTCTATACTAATATTTAAATTAATATTTATTACTTGATGGATACTCATTTAAAACTTCATGGTGAACCTTATATCTATATCATGTCTAATCAAAAGTGGTACCATATTAGGTGCACCACTACATGGAAAAATATAATTCATGTTTATTAGGTAATAAATATTCTCAAATAGGGATTAAGTGAAATAATTTATAATATTATCTACTATAAACCATGTGAAATTATTATTTTTATATGTATTTGGATATGTAGTGAAAACATACATGGTGATGTTCTTCAATTTCAACATTAGTATAGATAATGGGTTCATTAGATCCTTATACATTTACACTCAACATTAACTTTATGGCTTACCAAGTACCTTACAATACAATCTATAATCACCATCTTCATACTATCCCACTAAAATTACAGTTGAATATCTCAATACATCATGGTATTTCTTAAATGGAATAACTAAAAAGTACTATTTTTATCATCTAAAAGTTCCTTAAACTTTAGTATTAATAGAACACATAATTGAGGTAAAAAATGAATGAATCCTTTATTATCAATGCTGAATTTATGAATCTTAAACCACTTATCTTCATTTAATTTATTTATTTAACCAAATAGTTCTTTTATGCCTCATTAATTTTCTATTCTATGGACTATTGGAAAATAATTTTGGAAAGATAAGATATCATTATTATTCCCAAAAAATCAATTTATCCACACTAAGAGGTGGGTGAATCAATGTGGATGGATTTAAAAAAAATTAAAACCCTTTTATTTTTTACCTTTTCACTGATTAGGGTGAATTAATCTCACCCACTCTTCTCTTACTCAACCTTCATGCATGAAATAATAAAAAAGAACAATAATTAACAAGAATACATATTTTTTACAAGGTTTAATCACAATGTGTGAGAAATTCAATGGTGTATGTTAGTTGTTATCCTAAACAAAAACACCTAATATTTTTTTTATCAAGAATCATACAAGGTAAAGGGGATGACCTTGAACACTTAAACCTTAAACCAACAAGATTACATGCATGATGCCAACCGACTTTAAAAATCACCAAATTTCTCTTCTCATCCAGTGGGACCAACCAACACTTCAATCTTTATAACTATATTTGGTTGGATCCTCATTGAAGTGTGATCAATAAGACATTAAGTGTAGAGAAAATTCTAATATCTTTCTGTATTTTCAAAAATATTCAATGAAATACTCTCTTATTCTCTTAAACAATAATATCATTATTAATATCAAACTATTATTCTTTGAGAACATTGATACATGCAATATTGGAAATGTCATCCTCTCAAGATTTATATCTGTTATTTTACACTTATAATGTTCAAAAATCAAACTCTAGCTTTTAATCTCTCATATTATTTATGATTTTTTTAGTAACACATCAAACACTCTTAGTATATTAATTCTCTTTGACTATTATTCTTTTTTTAAATTCAATAATATTCAAAAAAATATTTTTAAATATTCAAAATTGGAAACTCTAGGAATATCGACATCAAAATTTTTATGATTTTGAAACTTTAAAAAATAATATTTCATAAAAATCCATCTTCAATATTCATTTAATAGATTCAAGAATTTATTTTTAATCTATAACATGTTAATGAAAATATTCTCACTAATATTTTTATTCAATATTTATCTTTTAATTATCCTTTAAATTTTATGGTCAAATAATATTCATCAAATTATAAAAATAGTGACCCTTAATTAAATATCTATCCAAATAGTACAAGTAATCTAAAAAAACTCCACTAACATTCCTTATCATTTTATCATCTAATTATTTACTGAAAATACTTATTTATATCCTCTATAGTATCCATAAATTCTTTTACATGTGTGAATGATCACATACACATATACCATTGTGGTGAAAATCATTATTTTAGGGTGAAAATTACTTTTTTATAGATAAAAAATAACTCATATTGTAGCATAATCACAGAAAATTATTGCAATATTTGAATCCTGAAAGAACAATAATTCATTGTATAATTTTAGTCTTAAAATTCACATGGAATTTTTTAATCATATATAGAATTAAAATAAATCTTATTTAGCCTTATAAAATGGCTGGTTAATCTTCAGTGACATATGATTTAATCTAATAAGCATCTATAGAACATTATATCATTCTAATGTAATATCATTTTGTTCTTATATATCTCCCAAGTTACTCATACATTGCTCAATTTAGACTCATATTACTCTTATTTATCTTTATGTTACTCTTATGTTGTAATTTACTTGATTTTTCATGTATTATTTTTAAATATTATATGAATTATATTTGAGACCAGGCACTGAGATGAAATGTGATTCTGAGGCCTGATGTGCTTGAAATAAATTTTTGAAACATATTAAAATATTAAATAGCACGCTTGAGAACTTTTCTGGAAAAAGTGGAATAACATTTAAACAGGTGCTCAGATTAAAAATCTAAGGGCACCGTTGCACTCAAAGAAGTGGCTTTACCTTAGGCGCGACCTAACATTGGCCGACGTAGGTCATCTGTGAAAATTTGTCACAAGTGATTTTAATGAATAAAATAAATTTAAATATTTACTTTATTTTTATGTTTAATAGATGTAGTGACACATAGATTGTTTTATTTTAAATAAATCTTTAGGTAGGGATCTAGGGTTATGCTCATAACCCTATAATTACCTAGAGGCTCTAGAGAGGAAACCGTGAAGATTTCTCTCGATGGGTGATGACAAAACTGTGGATCAAAGATTGATGACCTCCTTTCTTGATAGATCTCAATAGTGGTAATCTATCTTCAATAGAGAGTGATCAAATTCCCAGTTAGGATGTGTTATTTTTGATTCCCTTCCCTATTTTCAGAATCAATGATGGACACCAACCAACCAACGAACAAGTTGATCCAAAGTTTGGTCGTGCTTTGCGGGATTTGTTTTAATTGTGGGATTTATGTGGTTTGATTATTATTTTTGATTGTTGATCATTATTATGGGAACAAATCAAGGACAGAATGAACAATAGCTGAGGTCCATTCCTTGGATTTATTCATTGTTATTTTTCTCCCTGGAATTTCTATGTGTGTTCTTCGTTCTTTGATGTGTTTATAAATGATCTATTGTTACACCTTTATTTC
The DNA here is from genome assembly GCA_963277665.1 of Viscum album. Taxonomy (NCBI): domain Eukaryota; kingdom Viridiplantae; phylum Streptophyta; class Magnoliopsida; order Santalales; family Viscaceae; genus Viscum; species Viscum album. The sequence goes on from OY728138.1 coordinate 563,197,383, forward strand.
TTGGCGCAATGATCTGAAATTCGAGATCTGACATTGGGACAACTTAACAGAGGTGCGACAGCGACAACGAAGGTCAAATCAAAGTGATTTTGGAGAAATTTTTCTTCGTATGAAATGTGTTGGATTTGATTTAATAAGTTTTTGAAGATGATTGAAGGAACAAAACCCCTCGTTTGGGTGTTAGGGTGGTGAGACAAACCTAGATATTGAGTTTCATGGAGAACATAGAATAAGAGAAGATCTCAAAAATCAGCCAAGGTGAGCGAGAGGAAGAATACAAACTTTTGGAAAATCTAGAACACAGAGCGTGTAGCCCCGCCTACACAGAGCATTTTCATCATTGGAACACTGAACATGTACATGGAAAGTATACAAACATGGGTTGGAGTACATGGGTTGCCTATATGGTGTGTACTCTACCACACGACATGGATTGAACCAAATACATGGGCTACCCCATGTACTGGTAAATAGGAAAGGTTACACGGGTTGAAACTGTGTAATGGAAAATATCCAGAGCACATGGGAGGACCTTGGATGGAAGGACACCACACGTGACTACATCTACATGTTGTGTACCCATATTCTACATGAAATGTTCTAAATACATGGGCCGTTGTACATGCGTTGTAACTAGGATCAAGGGACATGGCATGTGACCCTACTACAATTCGTGTTCCCCTTTCTACATGGATTGAATATCTTGTCCTACGTATCTTGGACAAGTTTTGTTAGGGTTAGTTCCCTTTATCATTTTCCCTGAAGGTAGGTATGAATCATTTCCTACTCACAGGACTATGATCCCTTCAACTGGACTTTTTGGATAGAGTTTTGGAATCCCCTGAGAGGCCCTAAGTGAGATCCTTTATTAATTCCTCGTTCCCTAGGCAGGGTCTCCGGTATTGGCATGAAAAAATTTACAGGGTGTTGGTCCTCTAATTATATGTTTAGTCCAGATTGAGTTGTTGGAATCACCCTATGGACCTGGTTGTGATCCTTATCTGTGTATCATGTATCTCTTGAGATTTGTCAGTGTATCTCTCTCATGATGGCTCCCAATAAACAATACTTCTCAGATGGATGTCACCAGTGCTATCAGACTTAGGAGTGTGTTCTCCTAGATGAGTGCTTCATGGAATCATTGAGCTAAATCCCTAGTTTTAGTATGTTGTATCCGTGAATAACCTCTATACGGTGTGTCTTGGATTGAGTATATTAAGGTATTCTTATATGTGCTGTAGAAATATACTTGTGTATAGATGTATGTACTTTCCTTTGTTATATTGTTTTGTGGTTTCAGGGTGTCATACTGAGTATTATTATACTCACCCCTGCATGGGTTTTACCCACATGTGTTGTGTCATGTTTAGATGAGCGACCATTTGATAGAGTCCTAGCTGGACTAGGAATAGACGGTGCTTTGTGAGATCAGGCAGGCTGAGGTGTGTTTCTATGGTTATAAACAGCAGTCCCAGTACCTTTTCTTATAGGTTGGACATGTGGTTACAAAATTATTTTGGTGCACTTGTATTTGTCCTAGTTTCACTTTACTTTACTTTCCTTCCATACCCTTTTGGTTGGCATATAGTGGTATGCATGCATTATTTACTTAATGGTTTTTACATTTCAGCATTTTGTGGGCTTGGAGAGGGTTGCGTGTGTATAGGTACATAAGTAATTCCTCCCATGTTATTGATATGCCTAATTGGTAATAGTCACCATCCCCTATCCTATTGGAGGCTGGCTTGGGGAGTCATGGCACAGGCCCCATTGAGATGGGTTTTGGAATATGTAGATAAAAAACATTATGCTAATCTTATAGAGAGTAATATTTTCTCTTAAACACCCTTCATAAATCCAAACATTATTCACATGAATCATTGATTTAATATTATTAGAGACTAGGTTACACTTGCACCACAATTAGAAAACTAGAGTTTCTCTTACGTAGCTATGAAAAAATTGGATTTGATATTTTGAAAGTTTTATTTATAGTGATGCATGTCAGTGTTTACATATATTTATTCTTATGTAGCACAAATTTATTCATCCTTAGAAAGTAAAATATTAAAAATATTCTTATGTATAAACTCTATACCTATAATATATATTCAAATATATACATAACGTCATGAAAAACATAACTAAAAACTTTAATTAATCTTAAAACACTTCAAAAATAATTTAAAAAAAGATCTTCTATCTCAAATGATCACAAATCATTTGTGATATTCTTTAAGAACTTTAATGATCTTCAACTGTCTAAAATTTATAATACTTTTTTAAAACCAAATAAATACTTCAATAATGGTGATTTATTCACTTTAAAATATTTATATCAATAGTTACATGTCTTAACTAATTTTATTCATCACATCATTTTCAAAGTGATACTTTTGTATAAACCATATCCTCCATGCATGATAATAATAAATATGGATCTTCACAACTTGCTTTCTTCATTAATATTTATAGACAACTTCTTAAAAACTCAATTTTTCATCAACAAAATTTCACGCATCTTTATAGAGAAATAACATATAATAATATTCATTCTATTTTAAACTAATTAGACCCTATTTATCTCATTAATCCCATTATATAGAATTTCACTTGAAATATTAAGAAAAAAATCCTCACACTTTAATTATCTTTTTAGTATTCAATATATGTATACATTTATTTCAACAAAATCATTGACACAACCTGAATATTGTTCACCTTTTTCGATATTTGAATAATGATAAAATTTATCTTTTCACCATTATTTAAAATCTTCCATTCATGTATACATTATAGATAATTAAAACTCAAATCTAAGTCTAAGTCCAAAGGAAACTCCAAGATCCAATCTCCAAGGTGTTCCTTAAGATTCATATAATGTTCAAAATAAAAAATTTATAGAAATATATCTTGGATTCTTCAATCATCATCCCATATTCCCATCTAAACACATATTGGAATCATTTATTATTGAAAACAAATACAACACATCATCGTCCAAGAGACCAACAATATCCTCCTTAGTATTTTTTGTTAATACTTAAATTTAAAATTAATGTTAATATATCTTAAAACATTTTCTTCCTTATATTAAACTTATTGAAAATAATTACAAATCATGAAATCCCATGTTAGTTATTAATTAGTCAACACTATATCTACTTAAGAGATGCTCATTGTTGAAAAAATGTAACCAATCAAATTCTAAACACTATTTTCATAACCATGTATCCCTCAACATATTTTAAGTTCTCTTATCAATGTGCAAACTAATTTATACCCTTAATTTTATAATTAGTTAAATTAACGTAAGACTTGGAAAACTGTGACAATCGTACCTCAATAATGAAAATTTTCATAAACATTATAGAATTTATATCTTTATATAAAATAATATCTTATAGCAGTATTCTCTAATATTCTCCCTTATAATGGGTATACTTCAACAACATTTTCATCAAGGAGGACCTCTTCAATAAATGAACTCCAAGTATAATTTTAATTGTAATCCTTTAAGAACTGATGCAACTCAAGGTATATAAACTCAATATAGAAATTTTAATCTACTATATAACACAAATCACTCCAAATCTCCCATCACATGAATCACCTTGAATTTGATGCACATAATGAATAAATATGAATATGGTGGGATATACATAATTTTTAGTGAGATTCAGAAGGCATATATTTTTTTCTCAACCTAAAAAATCCTTCTTTTTTATCTATATCATTAAGAAAAATCTTTATACTTACTCCTTTTAATTTCTAAACAATAGTATTCATGAGAAGCATGGGTTTCTTATTCTTTTTATCAACCCATTGTGTGTAAATTCCCTTTTCATATAAAAATTCAATATACATGTATTTCTTGGTTCTAGCTTCATTTATTCAACCCTTCATCTTGTTCTAGAAGCATGATAAAACACTCTTTTTAGAAATGTTTTTATTTATTACACCTTCCTTATAATTACTAAATAATTATTATATTATCTTTTTTTACAATCTCTCATGAAATTTGAATTATTTTTTTATCAAATATTTATTCCACCAAAACAATCCTTATTTTTCTTTATTTTATTGATCTTATTAATTTTTATACAATATTTATTCTATCAAAACTAATACTCATGGATTTCATACAATATACTATTATATATCTATTTATTATAAAATAGAATAAGTTTATTCTTTTATTTGATGTTTCATCCTTCTCATCATTATTGGATATGTTTTGTATAACACTATCCTTTTGAATATAACCCAAGGTAAACTCACTTTAACTTATTCCTTAATTATTTTTAAACTTTTGTGGTATTCTTTCTTCATTAGATTATTGAACATGATTTTGTGATTTAAACTATAATTCTTCACTAGAATGACCAAATTTATTGCAATTACCACAACGATTATCTATTCTTATAAATAATTTTGAAATGAATTGATTCTTTACATTCATCTTCTATTTACTTTTCTTTGCTACAAAATTTCTCATCCTTGATGTAGGCATTCCTTACTTTCTATATATTGACATACTATGACAAAAATCAATATCCTTGTGCCCAAATCATTAACAGTACTAGTAAGAGATAAAAAATATTGTTCTTTTTAGAATATAATCCTAGTTAGATTTAGAATATTTATATTATTATGTCACTTTATCCTTTAGTTGAGTTTATTTTGAATAATTTTTTCTTCTCTTACTTTTATCAATATTTTATGTATTTTTTGGTTTCTTATCATTTCATCTACCCATATTTTTCTATGTTTTTTATTTTAATCAGCACTATGATTGGAAATTATAATAGCCCAAAAAGGTTTTCTAGAACATGGGTTACCTTTTCCTTTGATCCTAAAGTATATTTGTCACTAAATGATTTAAAACTCCAAATTATAATATATTGAGTACTTTTATCATAAATATACTTCAATAAAATATTCACAAAAATAAAATCTTCTCTCAACTTATTGTGAATAATTAGTTCAAACCACTTCTAGATTCATCAGCTTTACTTCAATATCATTAAACTTTAGATTAATAGTGTTCTTATGTTCTTTAATGAACCTCACTCATTCTTTACAATCTCTTATAACCCTTTAAATATGATTACCATGTTCATCATGCATCTTAATATTCTATTATAAATAATTTTCAAACTCTTTTATATTATTTTTACATTGAGATTTAGTTGATAATTCTTAGAATCAATGATAGCCTTATATTGTTATTTTAATTTAAGGATATTTTCCTCAATCCCTTTATTAGATTCATCTTTTTCTTGGATTACTTTAACTAATTCCTTATTAGTTTTAGATCACACTTTTTCAAGATCCACATGTATAGAAATTTTAGTCTCATCTTGTAAAGTGAGTTTTATACATGCTAAAACCTTCTATTCTAGAGTTTATTTCATCATTTACACATATTATTCAAGTTGGATGATATCCTTCTACACTTATTTAAAAGTTAAAAAAAATAAAATTTATATCATTTGTAGGAAAATTATATAGGGTTATTTTCAGAAACACATATAAATCATCAAATAATTTCCTTTAAGAATTATCTTCCCCCTTGTACTTGGTTTATACATAATAAAATCTTGGAAAGAAATATAAATTACCACTTCTTTGTCTAAATGGTTTGAAAATTTTGAGGTAGAATTATTTTCCATCATCTCAGTGGGGGGTTTTTAAACTAGAAATTATTCATCCATTATAGGTGCGATTTCTCCATGATTAAAACATATAAAAGTAGATATTTCCTCAAATTTTATTATGAGAGATGTCATCTTCAATTTACTACTTTTTTTCTTATTTTTATTCATCTGACTATTAGAAGCAGTTTTATTTAAATTATAAGGTTACACATCTTTTACTAGTTTTCACTTAATGCTGCCTTTTATAAGAGAAACTAAAAATATTTAATATTCAGCTACTTAGAATCCAATCAAAGTGGATTTTGGATCTCTCATATTAATTTTTTCCCACAGGATCGGTGAAACCAAACTGAGAGGGGATGAATTATTGTTTATGGATTTAAAACAATTAAAACTATTTTTTTTTTACTTTTTCACCTATTAGGGGAATAAATCTCATACAATTTTATCTCACTCAACCCACATTCATTAAATAATAAGAAAATATAAAATAATGAAGAACATAGATTTTTGTGAGGTTCACTCACAATTTGCGATCTAGTTCTGGTGTATGGTGGTTTTTATTCTCCACCCACAAATGATATTTTATTATAAGTAACCAACTAAGGGAAATGAGGTATCCTTAAAACCTTAAAACTAGCACAAACTAGATTACATTAATGACACCAACTAGATTTAACAATAACTAAGCTTCACTTTTCTAATACTGGAACCAACCATATTTTCAATATTTATAATGAGATTTTTTGGATCCTCTTATATTTAAGATCATTAAAATAGCATGAGTAGAATTTGGAAATAAAAAAATCTTTATCTCATTCCTTAGTTACAAAAGTCATTAATAGTTTAATCTCTTCATATATTGTATAATAATGTATTTTGTTTCCTGAAACTCTTCTTCTTTAAGAACTTAAACACTTATAATTGAAGTAGTGTTAGACTCTCAATATTTTTATCCTTTCATTAAATTTTATGATACTTAAAAGTTATTGGAAAATTTTCCCTCTCTCTATATCTCTCTTAATATCTTATTTATTTTTTTATTATCCTTCTCTGTATATACTAAAAAATAAGCATGATAATAATTTCTAATATTCAAAATTAGAAACTCAATGAATATCGACATCATATTTTTTATTATTTTGGAACTGGTGAAAATAATATTTTATTAAAAAACATGATTAAATATTAATTAATTAGAGTCAATAATTACTTTTGATTCTAAAAAATTATCATGTAAGGATCCTAATGAATTTATCTATTCAACCTTTCTAATTTAATTCTCATTAAAAAATGTTTGTGAAATGTTATTATTAAAATAATAACACCAACAATTATTAAATATTTCTCTATAAAAATAGTATAATTATCTTCATAATGATCCCACTAATATTCCTCAACATTTTATTATTTAATTATTAAATGAAATTACTTGTTTGAATCATTTATAATATTAGAAAATTATTTTCTACATTCTCATAACCACATGAATAAATATTATTGTAGTTCGAAGCATAATTTTATGACACAACTACATCCTTTATAGCTTGAAAACATATCATATTGTATCACGATCACCACAAATTATCATAAGGTTTTAATCCTTAAATAAAACTAAAGAATCTTATAATTTAGATCTTAAAATTCACTTCAAAATATATTTTAATTTTATGTGTCATTCATATGAATATTTCATAGCCTTAGAAAACCTCAGGTTGATCTTCCTTGTCATCTGAGTTAATCTAACATGAGTATTTTTAAATTTAAATTATTCTTAAATAACATTAATTTCTTCTTAAATATATCCCAAGTTACACTTATGTAAATCAATATAAACTTGGATTAATCTTACAATACATCAGATTACTCTCACAAATCTTAAAAAAATTTAGTTACTTTTGCATATATTTTGAGAAACTCTTACGTAACCTTAAGAAATATCATCATCATTAGTATACATCTCTGAATTAATTTTATTTGAGAGTGGGTTTCTTTTATGTAGACTTTAGAAAATAAAATTTACTCTTATGAAACTATAAAATCCTTAGAGTTAATTTCTCAAAGATTTTAATTATTATGACACACCTTAGTGTTTTAATAGAATTATTCTTATGAAACATAGATTTATTCAAACATAGAAATCAAAATATGAAGGTTATAAATATTTAAAAACATAGATTTACTAGATAAAAATGTTATATTTGATGATTTTTTTCTAACAACTACACATTTTGTAGAGACTCTAGTATGATTAATAAATATTATTTATGTACTTATTTTAGTTCAGAGTTTATAAATATATCATAACTAAATAATACCAAATATTTTTGATGTTATTCTCTAAATAATAAATTTATAAAGTACATGAAAATTACAAGGATGTTTATAATTTCAATTTATATCACTATGAAATCAAATCATTCATATCTTACATAAAAGGATATATATTTAATGCATTCTATTTTCACATTCATCTAATGAATTTTATAACAAAAATACACTTTTAAGGAGTGATGAAATCCATGAATTTGATCAAATTATTCATTATTATAAGGCAGATAATACTTATTCTTTATAGAGATCCTATTGAGTTATCAATAATCAATACAAAGTAACATTGAGAAATATTTATTCTTGAAAAAAATAAGGGTGTACCCCAATACATGTACATATAATCTTGTAAATACATCATTAAATTCTATGGGGTCCATTTTGTGTGGGATTTAGATATTTGTTCCACAAAAGGTATAAAATATATTTAAAACATTAGCTCATGATATTGTATAAGGATCAACAACTCTTTTAAAAATTCATTAGTATATTCTCTTACCATATTCATGCATTTACTATTTAAATTTTCTATTATCTCACCCATTTGAGAATGATATTTTTCTTCCATGGGTATCAAGAACCATACTTGTGATAAAGTTTCCAAAGGATATCGATTTTATAGTAACATGGGATAACATAATATATATAATTTTATTTCTATTTCATATAAGTTTATATGAGATCTATATTAGAAGAGTAAATCCATGCAATTTTTTTCATTGAATTTAACCAATTATAGAATTATGAGGTTTGTTAGTAAGAGATCCACCACAATGTTAATTGGGGAAGAGTTATAAACTTGGGATACAAAAAATCTCTACTAGGTGTTTTTATAGATATACCAACCTCAATTCATCATGAAAGTGATTTAATATTTCTATAAAACTTACAATATAAGTATGAATGAGTATAACCCAAATAAAATTATACGTTTTTACATACTTGAGAAAATTATGAGTGTACCATTATATAATTCATTTTATTATTCCACATAAATAGTATTAATAGAATAATATATTCCCTAATTACTGAGATTTTGTGGCTTTTAAAGTTTACTATCCTTGAGGATCCTTGGTTTGGTGCACCAGATTGCATAGTTCCCATATTCCTTACACATAAATCATTATACTATGGGTGGTATATTATAAAGATCCCTTATTTAATTTGTTTTATTTAGTGTACTTTAAGCATACCTTTAATACTTTTCTTATAGATTCCATATTCTTTACACTTGAATCATTTTTTAGTTCCCTTAAGGTAGTTCCCTGGGTACTTTTTCCCACAGTTTTGACATATGGGTTGTTGGAACTTATTTTTTTCAATTTCCCTTGTCATTTAAACCTATATCATTAAAATAAATTATTAAGTTCTTGTATCCATGTCCATGACACAATTATGACTCTCGAAACTCTATATCCACTTTAAAATCACATTAAAATACTTATTTTTATACTCATAATGTCTCAAATAACATGAATTTATTTAATACGTGATTTTAATACAATAATTAATTTTTTTTCATTCATGATTGATTATATAAATTTAAATGTACCATAAAAATTTGTTGCATGTTTACTCATAAATCATAATAAATTCATTCCTTTTTAAAAAAATCCAAAAAATATCTCTCAATTTTGGTATAAAGAGTGGGTTGATTTTTTTGAGATATATTTTCATAAACTCTTCACACTCCATTGATTTAACTTTATCCTTTAGCATCATATTCATGATAAATAACTTCCATTGATCTAGTTATCATTATAAATGGTAGATTTAAGAACCCAATTTTTGGCTATAAAAGACTTTGGAATATTCTTGATGTTATTCCAGAGCAGCGCCTTCAGACGGCGTGCGATTCCGAGCCCTGGTATGGCCAGAATTAAATTTTCAGTGCGTTCACACTGGGAACACAAAATAAATGGGATAACTCCTAAACGGAGTTTCACATCAGAGATCTGAGTGCACGGATGGGTCCGAAATGGGGTGTTTACCTTAGGAACGACATAAAACATGTCAGCACGGGACGTTTGGACCCCTCGACCACTACCAGAACGTTAACAAGATAAATTAATTAATTAATTTATTTGTTTAATGGTTAAACTTAAGTATCTCTTAAAATGTAGCCCGTATTGGAAAACTGAGGGCACCGTTGAGTTCCTAGCGTGCCGTTTACCCTAGGAGGGGTATAAGTTTTGCGGGCGTGGATTGTCTGTGAAAAATGGCCCCAGGGGCGTTTTCATAATTTGGAGGCCTCAGGCGTTGAGTTTAATAACTTTTTAATGGGGCCTCAGATTAAAATTCCAAGACCGCCGTTGCGCTCAGAGCGTGGTTTTTAGCCTAGGGGATGCTTAACCTCGACCCCGTCGACAGTTTCGGATGCGGGTTAAAATTAAGGATTAAATTAATTAAAATTTAATTAATTTAATTTTCTTTTTAAAACAAACCCACCCCTCCTTCTCCTTTGGCACCCCTATGGCAGAAGAACCCTCAAGGCATCCCCCACAAGCTCCTCCTCTCCTCCTCCCCTCTGGCAAGGCAGCGGCGTGGTGGCGGATCGCGCGGGAAGCGTCGGGCGAAGCCCATCGAGGTAGGCGGTGTTCGTTTGAGTTTTAAATCCCGAACCCCTCTTTGAGTTTGATTATATGCATCCAGTTGTTATTTTATCTTCGAAAAATCACATAATCGTGTAGTATAATTTATGAGCTTTCCATCTCCCTTTTCGGAATTGAAATCGGAGTTCAGAGGAGACCGCCGTCGTCCGTCAAAGTTTGCGGGTTTTGGAGGTGTTTCCAGCCGGTTTGGGTGATCCGCTTTTCCAAGGCGCGGCGGCGCGGGGTAAGGCAGCGGCGTTGCGGGCTTCAGCGGGCGGCTGGCTGAGGCAGAGTGTCCGGGGAAGATGGGGGCGCAGTGGTCGTCGGCTGCAGGCGCCAGCGGGGTGCGAAGTACGGGGGAGGAGGAGGACCGGCTTCGGCCGGTCGTCGCGGCACGAAGACCCGGGGTCTTCGTGACCCCGACCAGCAGACAAGGGACCCGCGCTTCGCGGGTCCCATGAGAAAACAGCCAGACTGGCTCAGCCGGTCCGGGAGATGCGTGCCAGCCCGCGCGGTGAACCATGGGCCGGCTCAGGCAGTGGGGGGGCCGGCCGAACCGGCCCGGCCCACCCCCTTTCGGTCCAATAAAATTTAAATCACCTCTAAAAGGCAGCTCGAGTATCGGATTCGCGTGCCGTCAGCGGCGAAGCGTTCCTTGAGTTAATCCTAGCATTTTGAGATGGTTTAGGGAATTTTTAATTCCCGAAACAAGGGGCCTTGGAGGCGCGATGCGTCTCTAAGTGAATTGACATTATTTCGGGGGATCTTGTTTTGGACGGAGCGAACGCGTCTGACGTTCGTTTTGAGCGCCGTCAGTGGTGTTGGGACCCTGGCACCGGGGCAAAGCTTTCCAGGGTGGTTTCAGGCATTGAATCCATAGTTTATGCGTGGACCCCATGGCCCGTCTTTTGAGCTGTGAGCAGCGTTTAACGACTTTCTCATCGGGCGTCCGTTCGGGGCGTGCGAGCAGTCTATTTTGGATGTTTTTCTGAGGTATTGCAATGGTGCAATCCGCCCGCTCTAATTCCGCATGATGGTGCAGGCCCCACGAGGGCCGATTCGGGAGTTGACGATGATTTCCAGATTTATCACCGAGTGTCTGTTTTGGACAAATGAATAGTCGAACTCTTCTACTTTTTCGAGAGGATCCCAATGGCGCGATCCGTTCGTTGTGTTTCGGGACCGGGACGCGGGTCCCACGTAGCACCGCTCATTTGCGGTGCGCCAGAATGCATCTTTTTCTATGGATATCCATTCCACTCAAGTGAGGAGTCCTTTTGACGTGTTTTCCCGAGGGGATCACAATGGTGCGACATGCCCGACTATTTTCGGGGCTGAGGCTCTGGACCACGGGATGCCGTTCGGGCGTAAGGTAGTGTTGGTGACTTTTCCGTCAGATATCCATTTGAGGTGAGTAAGTAGTCAATCACGCATGTTTTTCTGCGAGGATTACAACGGTGTAATATTTTCAGGCGAGCGGAGCCTCTTACGTGATATTATTAAACGTGGAAGCATGAAAGGTGTACTAGTGGAGGTTCTTCCTGCGGTGTTTGCAGAGATCCCTTGGCGTGTGATCACGTTCACTCTTGGGAGAGTGAAGTGAATTCTTGAAGATATGTGGTTGGCCGTGACTTAGCCATTGAGGTGGCAAGTTGGAATTGTTACATTTACACCTTCGCGTTGACATGGGGTGCTGTGTGCACGTTAGCCTTTGGGCTAGAGACGTGGTATACTCTAGGATTATACGGGGACGCTGGGAGGTACAGATGGATGTTGGTACCTATGAACGTTCGTGCACTTGGTTGGGGTTGACTTGGGGCCACAGGTCGTGTGGGCCCCATGTGAGTGTCGTGTTCCACTTTACGTACTTTTGACCTCTCGTGACGTAGAGGGTCACTCTGTGCTCTTTTGTTTGACCAGAAGGGTTGAGTGGTCTCCCCCTAGTTTCATTCATGATGGTTTGGCTGATAGAGATGGTTTGTTTCCTCTGTTTCATCAGCTGTGAGGGGTTTCCATATTGTTCCCTTTCACCAAACTGCGACACTATTTACGACTAACTGTGCTCGTACACTGGGGCTATTTTCTCACTTTCTGGGATGAGTTGTCTCGGTCTGCTTTGATAGTGACTCAGTGGATTGGAGTGTGACCGCCCTAAGGGGTCCGGGGAGTTTCTCCCATCACTTTGTGTTCCCTGGTTGAGTTCTTGTGGATTTGGTGTGACCAACACTTTATGCGGGCACCGAACCTCTACCCAGGAAGTTGTTTCCAGCAGGGCTGAGGTTGCTTCCAGTAGGGCTGAGGTTGTTTCCAACAGGACTGAGGTTTTCTCGAGCAGGGCTTGCCAGTTGTACCATCAAGCAAGGATGGCCAGTGGGTTACCATCCAGTAGGGATGGCCAGTACAACAGTGTTCACCGAGTAGTACCATCCAGCAGGGATGGCCAGAGCAGTTCCAGGTTTACCTCCAGCGGGGCTAGGCAGTGATCCCCGATGCCGGGCTTACCTCCAGTTGGGCTGGGCAGTGGTCCCCGATGTCGGTCTTACCTCCAGCTGGGCTGGGTAGTGGTCCCCGATGCTGGGTTACCTACAGCAGGGCTGGGCTATGGTCCCATCAGCGACTATATCCGGGTCGCCCTTCAGTGGTTTACCGTATTATGGGACTAGGTAGTGTGGCACCCATCGACTCTTGCTAGGTCTCTCTGTAGTGGGAACCCGTCGACTTCCAAGAACCCTCCAGTGGGGCTGGGAAGGGGGTCGCCTTTCGACTTTGAGGAGACCTCTCGACTACGGGGCGGTGACGAGGTGTGGTTTGACGTACCCCCAGAACTCTCAAGTATGAGGGGCGCTTTCCCCACCAAGACACGTCCTTTAGATTTGACATAAAACCGTGCGAGCGAGTCAGTTCCGCCCAAAGCGGATAGTTTCGAGGTGCGGTGATTTGAGCCCTTGACTTGCAGTTCAGGGCAGACGTGCGGGATGCTGGGCATCGATGGTGTTTAATTCTGGGACTGTTGGCTACTCACTTTAGTGGGCTGAGCTATGGGATGAAGATCCCCTTACAACCTTGTTTGGGATTCTTGATTGAGTATAAGGATATGTATATACCTTGTTCCAGTACCCACTTCTTGGGTTTGGTTAGTCTCCTTCCAGGAGAGGCGAAGACGCGTGGGGTATTCCATGTGCTTTCTGTGTCTAGCTTCTCATGGTTGGATGAGTCTACTCTCCTACTATAGGTAGCGAAGACTCGACGGGAAGTTCATCGTCTCACCGTTTCCAGCTCCTTGTGTCTGGATGAGTCTACCTTCTTTCCTCTTGTTGGGTTGAGATGGACTCTTTACTGTACTCTTTACTTTACTCTCTATTGTACTCCTTTGATTTTCCTGTTCGATATACTGCTCACCCTTCAGTACCTCCTTTGTTGCTCCCTCGAGCATTCTTGGTATCCTACTGAGTATTTTTATACTCACCCCTTCTTGGGATTTGCCCTCACTTGGTGTTCCCTTGCAAACAACAGATAGGTTGGTCATGGCTTCAGGAGAGCTTAGGAGTTTGGGATCTTGGACTGCGTGCGGTGGTCGTAGTTAGGTTCTAGGTGGGGGACCCTTCCAGCTATTTTTGATTTTGTTTACCTATTGCCGGGTTGTGGAACTTTTCTAGATAGGCGCGTGTTTTACCCCTTTTCTTTTCAATTTACTTTCAGCACTTTCTTTGTACTGTTAGAGGTCGATGCACTCTTGTGGTTTATTTATAGCAATTGCACTTTACTCTGTTTTTCTTTTATTTTTACTCTGCACTTCTGCTTTGAGTGTGCTGCATGTGTGTTTACATGTACTCAGGAAAAGGCCTCCCCGAGTTGTTATTCCTTCAGCGCTGGTCGCCAACCCCTGGCCTATGGAGGCATGCTTGGGGTAGTTGCGGCTCGAGCCCTGGTAGGTCCAGGTCGTGACAAAGTGGTATAAAAGGTGGTTCATTCCATGGGACGTTGTTCGGACGTCTCTAAAAAGGAATTGGTTGGGATTTAGGGCAACTATGTTAACGTGTCTCGAGAGTGGCTCTCAGGCCAGGGAGTCCAGTGATGGTGCGGCGGCCGACATATCCATTCACCAGGACCTTGATAACCCGCTTGTCAACTCGGCATGCTGATACACTTGTTGCAGGGAAAAATTGGTTTGTGCATCACATAGGATTGAGTCTTGATTGTCCTTCTTGAGTCCGCTCCCCATCATTGTTGTTGTTGTTATATATATATATGCTCATCTGACTGCGGTACTCCTTGATAATATTCAGGATGTCTCCGTGAAGACAGCCAGCCAGGATAACAGCTTTGGTTCGTGATGACGACCCTGTGAGCTATGAGGCCACAGTCCAGGACCCATCATGCGAGCCCCTTTCTCCGGGTGGGCCGGTAGTAGCACCCCCACCTGGTGAGAATCAGACAGCTTCAGCAGAGCAGGATGAGCTTGAGCGTAGGTTGAGCATGCTCCGTGAGTTCCAGCGGCAGAGACCGATGAGGTTCAGTGGTGAGCCAAACCCTCAGGCAGAAGAGGTTTGGATCGAGACAGTGGTTCGCCTTTTCATACTTGTGAAAATGCTGACAGATCAGAGAGTGGACTTGGAAACCAACCTTTCTTGTGGAGCATCTTGGTGTTGGTGGAGTCTGGTGACTCAGTTTTTTGACGAGTCGTCGCTTTCATGGGGAGAATTTCAGTTGTTTTTTGTGAGGAGTTTTGCCCCTCCTGCTTGCGCTCCATTCGGATTTAGGAGCTCCTGCAGTTTCAGCAGGGAGGGATGACGGTGGCCGAGCACGTGACTAGTTTCGCAGACCGTGCATGCTTTTACCCGAACTTAGTCCACGATGATAACTTCCGAGTGCGGAAGTTCGAGCAGGGTCTTCGCCGAGAGATTCATGCTGTCATAGTACCATTGGGAATTTCCACATATGTCGAGGTGCTAGAGCAGGCGCTGGTGACAGAGAGCTTCCTATCATGTTCTAGAGTTGGTGGTGGCAGTAGACACGTTGGAGTTGAGATGTCTGCCACAACTAGCGGGCATCAGCAAGCAGAACCTCGACGCAGGTGGCTTTCTGACAACCGAACTCGAGGGCATGGTTGTACACCACAGTGGAGCCGGAGGGCACCAGTGCATCCCGAAGAGAGTCAGTGCTATGATTGCGATGAGTGAGGTCACCTGGCACGGGACTGCCCGACCAGGCATGCGGAGAGCTTCGAGCAGGCAGCAGGTGCACCACCACGACAGAGGGAGCACCATGACCGGAGTAGTACCTAGAGAGGTGGTGCTAGAAGAGGAGCGGGAGGAGCTGGAAGTGGAGGACGACCTTACGAGGTCTTTCCATCACCACTAGGCGGTCCACGTTAGGCTTCGGGAGATGATAGTTGGGACCGTGGACAGCCGCGAGCATTGGATGTCTACAATCCTGCAGAGCATGAGGTGATAAGAGGTACACTCTACAAATCTTCTACTTTTTGCAGTATAATTGTTAGACTCTATGTGGAATAATTTTCTCCCTGCTCCTTGTTTGAGGTGTTACCAGGGTGACGCAAGGCTTCGGGAGTAACCCTGTGTTGGTAGAGTAGAAGGTGTGGCACCTTCCTCTTTAGTCGATGACGTCGACTCGATCACTCTCTGAGCATGTAAGAGAGTCTTGGTTGAGAGACATCGACTGTGAAATATTGCGTGACTAGATATCGTTGGGTGTTTCACCATATGGATGTTCTGAAGGAGGGAATCACCGGGCCTTGTCCTAGGTCCAAGCGGTGATTCCAGTCGCAGTTTACGACGTAGGGGTTCGAGTGGGGAGGTGAGCTACCCCCGAGAGCCTTCGGGCCATTTGAGATCGTGCAAAGGGATGACGAGGTTCCATACCGCCTTGCCCTAACCCCAAAGGCTGGTTTGGGTGCATAGCATCTCCCGCGTGACTCACCTGAGGAGATGTGTGCGTTATCCTATGTACGTCATCAGCAAGGGTAGACCTCGCATAAATAGATCAAATCCTTTGGTCTGTGTGCGGTAACACAAGACTATGCAGGAGTTCTACTGGGTACGGGAGAGCCAGGTGCAGGCTTAGTACCCTGAGTTGTTCCATGGTTTTTCTTTTCGGGGAAGAAAATCTTGAAGGAGGTAATGATGTAAGAATCTATTTTTTGGCTATAAAAGAGTTTGGAATATTCTTGATGTTATTCTAGAGCAGCGCCTTCAGAAGGCGTGCGATTCCGAGCCCCGGTGTGGCCGGAATTAAATTTTCAGTGCGTTCACACTGGGAACGCAAAATAAATGGGATAACTCCTAAATGAACTTTCGGATCAGAGATCTGAGTGCACGGATGGGTCTAGAATGTGGTTTTTACCTTAGGAACGACATAAAACATGTCATCACGGGACGTTTGGACCCCTCGCCCGCTACCGGAACGTTAAACGGATAAATTAACTAATTAATTTATTCGTTTAATGGTTAAACTTAATTATCTCTTAAACAATGGCCTAGATTGGAAAACTGAGGGCACCGTTGAGTTTGGAGCGTGCCGTTTAGCCTAGGAGGGGTATAAGTTTTGCGGGCGCGGGCCGTCTGTGAAAAATGGCCCCAGGGGCATTTTCGTAATTTGGCGGCCTCAGGCGTTGAGTTTAATAACTTTTGAATGGGGCCTCAGATTAAAATTACGAGACCACCGTTGCGCTCAGAGCGTGGTTTTTATCCTAGGGGAGGCTTAAACTTGACCCCGTCTAGAGTTTCAGATGCAGGTTAAAATTAAGGATTAAATTAATTAAAATTAAATTAATTAAATTTTATTTTTAAACCAAACCCACCCCTCCTTCTCCTTTGGCACCCCTTTGGTGGAAGAACCCTCAAGGAATCCCCCTCAAGCTCCTCCTCTCCACCTCCCATCCGGTAAGGTAGCAGCGCGGTGGCGGATCGCGCGGGAAGCGTCGGGCGAAGCCCATCGAGGTAGGCAGTGTTCGTTTGAGTTTTAAATCCCGAACCCCTCTCTGAGTTATATTATATTCATCAAGTTGTTGTTTGATCTTCTAAAAAATCCCATAATCGTGTAGTATAATTTATGAGCTTTCTATCGCCCTTTTCAGAATTGAAATCGGAGTTTGGAGGCGATCACCGTCGTCCGTCGAAGTTTGTGGGTTTTGGAGGTGTTTCCGGCCGGTTTGGGTGTTCCGGCGGTCCGAGGCGCGACAACGCAGGGTAAGGCGGCGGCGTTTCAGGCTTCGGTGGGCGGATGGCTGAGGCGGAGCGTCCGGGGAAGCTGGGAGCGCGGCGGTCGTCGGCTGCAGGCGCCAACGGGGCGCGGAGCACGGGGGAGGAGGAGGACCGGCTTCGGCCGGTCGTCGCGACACGAAGACCCGAGTTCTTCGTGACCCCGACCTGCAGACAAGGGACCCATGCTTCGTGGGTCCCATGGGGAAACAGAAAGACTGGCTCAGACGGTCCGGGCGATGTGGGCCGGCCCGCGCGGTGAACCGCGGGCCAGCTCAGACAGTGGGTGGGCCGGCTGAACCGGCCCGACCCACCCCCTTTCGGTCCAATAAAATTTAAATCGCCTCTAAAAGGAAGCTCGAGTGTCGGATTCACATGCTGTCAGTGGCGACACGTTCCTTGAGTTAAGTCGAGAATTTTGAGATGGTTTCGGGAATTTTTAATTCCCTAAATGAGGGACCTCGGAGGCGCGACATGTCTTTAAGTGAATTGATGTTTTTCCGGGGGATCTTGTTTTGGACGGCGCGAACGTGTCTGACGTCCGTTTTGAGTGCCGTCAATAGCGTTGAGACCCTAGTGCCTGGGCGAAGCTTTCTAGGGTGGTTTCGGGCGTTGAATCCAGAGTTGAGGTTTGGGCCCCACGACCTGTCTTTTGAGCTCCGAGCAGCATTTAGCGACTTTCTCCTCGGGCGTCCGTTCGGGGCGTGCGAGCAGTTGATTCTGGATGTTTTTCCGAGGGGATTGCAATGGTGCAATTTGCTTGCTCTAATTCCGCACGATGGTGCAAGACCCATGAGGACCTTTTCGGGAGTTGACGGTGATTTCTAGCTTTATCATCAGGTGTCCGTTTTGGACAAATGAATAGTCGAACTCGTGTACTTTCTTGAGAGGATCGCAACGATGCAATCCATTCATTGTGTTTCGGGTCCCGGATGTGGGTCCCACATAGCACCTCTCATGTGAGGTGCGCTGGAATGCATCTTTTTCTATGGTTATCCATTCCACTCAAGTGAGCAGTCCTTTTGACATGTTTTCCCGAGGGGATCACAATGGTATGATGCGCCCGACTATTTTTTGGGCCGAGGCTCAGGACCACAGGGCGACGTTCGGGCGTAAGGCGGTGTTGGAGAATTTTTCGTCGGATATCCATTTGAGGCGAGTAATTAGTCGATCTTGCATGTTTTTCCATGAGGATTTCAATGGTGTAATCTGTTCAGGTGAGTGGAACCTCTTATGCAATATTATTAAATGTGGAAGCACGAAAGGTGTACCGGTGGAGGTTTTTCTTGCAGTGTTTGCAGAGAACCCTTGGCATGTGATCGTGTTAACTCTTGGGAGAGTTAAGTGAATGCTTGAAGAGATGTGGTTGGCCATGCCTTAGCCGTTGATGTGGCAAGTTTGAGTTGTTACGTTTACGCCTTCACATTGACATGGGGTACTGTGTACATGTTAGCCTTTGGGCTGGAGACGTGGTATACTCTGGGAGTATACTGGAATGCTGAGAGGTACATGTCCATGTTGGTACCTGTGAACATTTGTGAGCTTGGTTGGGGTTGAATTGGGGCCACATGTCGTGTGGGCCCCATGTGCGTGTCGTGTTCTGCTTTACGTACTTTTGACCTCTCGCGACATAGAGGGTCACTCTGTGCTCTTTTGTTTGACCAGCAGGGTTGAGTGGACTCCCCTGGTTTCGTTCTCGATGGTTTGGCTGACAGAGATGGTTTGTTTCCTCTGTTTCATCAGTTGTGAGGGGTTTCAGTACCATGCCCTTTCACCGGACTGCGACACTGTTTACGACTACGTGTGCTCGTACAGTGGGGGTGTTTTCTCACTTTTTGGGATGAGTTGCCTCGGTCCACTTTGATAGTGACTCAGCGGATTGGAGTATGATCGCCCTAAGGGGTCTAGGGAGTTGCTCCCATCACTTTGTGTTCCCTGGTAGAGTTCTTGTGGATTCGGTGTGACCAACACTTTACACGGGCACCAAACCTCCACCCAGGAGGTTGTTTCCAACAGGGCTGAGGTTGTTTCCAGTAGGGTTGAGGTTGTTTCCAGCAGGACTGAGGTTGTTTCGAGTAGGGATCTCCATTTGTACCATCCAGTAAGGATGGCCAGTGGGTTACCATCCAGTAGGGATGGCCAGTACAATAGTGTTCACTGAGAAGTACCATCCTGCAGGGATGGCCAGAGCAGTTACGGGTTTACCTCCAGTAGGGCTGGGCAGTGGTCCCTGATGCCGGGCTTACCTCCATCTAGGCTGGACAGTGGTCCCCGATGCTGGGCTTACCTCCAGGTGGGCTAGGCAGTGGTCCCCGATGCTGGGTTACCTCCAGTTGGGATGGGAAGTGGTCCCGTCGATGACTTTAGCCGGGTCTACCTCTAGTGGTTTACCCTATTATGGGACAGGGCAGTGTGGCACTCGTCGACTCTTGTCGGGTCTCCCTGTAGTTGGAACCCGTCGACTTTCAGGGACCCTCCAGCGGGGTTGGGAAGGGAGTCGCCTGTCGACTTTGAGGAGACCTCTCGACTGCGGGGCAGTGACGAGGTGTGGTTTGAGGTACCCCCAGAACTCTCAAGTACGAGGGACGCTTTTACCACTAAGACGCGTCCTTGAGACACGACCTAAAACCGTACGGGTGAGTCAGTGCCACCCAAAGCAGATAGTTTCGAGTTGCGGTGATTTGAGCCCTTGACTTGCAGTTTGGGGAAGACGTGCAGGATGCTGGGCATCGATGGTGTTTACTTCTGGGACTGTTGGCTACTCACTTTCTTGGGCTGAGATACGGAATGGAGATCCCCTTACAACCTTGTTCGGGCTTCTTGATTGAGCATAAGGATATGTATATACCTTGTTACAGTACCCCTTCTTGGGTTTGGTTACTCTCCTTACAGGAGAGACGAAGACGCATGGGGTATGCCACATGCTTTTCGTGTCTAGATTCTCGTGGTTGGACGAGTCTACTCTCCTACTATTGGTAGCGAAGACTCGACGGGAAGTTCATCTTCTCACCGTTTCCAGCTCCTTGTGTCTGGACGAGTTTACCTTCTTTCCTATTATTGGGTTGAGTTGGAACCTTTACTGTACTCTTTACTGCACTCTCTGTTTTACTCCTTTGATTTTCCTATTCGATCTACTGCTCACCCTTCTGTACCTACTTTGTTGCTCCCTAGAGCCTTCGGGGTATCCTACTGAGTATTTTTATACTCACCTCTGCTTGGGCTCTGCCCGAACTTGGTGTGCCCTTGCAGACGAAGGACATTTTGTTCGTGGCTTTAGGGGAGCTTAGGAGTTCAGGAGCTTGGACCGCATGCGGTGGTTGTAGTTAGGTTCTAGGTGGGGGACCCTTCCAGCCGTTTTTGCTTTTATTTTCCTGTTGCCGGGTTGTGACACTTTTCTGGATGGGCACATGTTTTTCCCCTTTTCTTTTTAGTTTACTTTCAGCACTTTCTTTGTACTATTAGAGGTCGATGCACTCTTGTAGTTTATTTATAGCAGTTGCACTTTACTCTGCTTGTCTTTTCTTTTTTACTCTGCACTTCTGCTTTGAGTGTGCTGTGTGTGTGTGTACATGTACTCAAGAAAATCCCTCCCTGAGTTGTTATGCCTTCGGTGCTAGTCGCCAGCCCCTGACCTATAGAGGCGGGCATGGGGTAGTTGCGGCTCAATCCCGGGTAGGGTCGGGTTGTGACAGTAGACAACTAGATTAAAACTCTATCACTCATAACAATTTAGGATTTAAAATATTTTTATATGGTGTTGAGAAATGTTTACTATAATAAATGTATTTAGAGATCCACTAAATGGAGGTTGTTCATTCTGTATAACAAATGAAATTGATAATTTATCTTTATTTGGTAATGTTGGATGATTCACATGGTTTATGTTATTATTTATAACTAGAGATGACATGTTATGTATCAACATGATATTTCTAACTTTATCTATAATATAATTTGGAATATAATTTGGAAAATAATTTTATTATTTGTCATATTATTAGTTTAACTATTTGATATTTCAGATTCTAATAAATTCAATAATAATTGTGATTTTTTGTGGGTGGAAATACTATTGGATTTTAATTCATTGAAATTATATTATAGATAGGTCATTGTTGACATTGAAGGTTTAGATAGAGAATATAAAGTAATATTTTTGAATTTTTTGAAAGATTAATGGTTGGTGTTTCCATGATGGTGTAGAAGATACCATTAAGTACCCACTGTAAGGCGTTGAGTACTTGTTGTGATTCTTGTGGGTATAGGAAACCTGTTGGATGGATACCAATTGATTAGTGGATGGGTAAAATTGAGATAACCGACAGCCAAGTACTTGTTAGTATCAACTATGTGTCAAGTGGTTTTTAATGTAAAATTACATTAATTTATCTTTTATATATTTTCATGAGGAATTTTATAAGAACAATTCAAACCACTCCTCTTAAAATCCACTAAACTTTGAAATCCTTCACTATTCATTGGTTCTTCAATTTTTTTACTTTATACTTCTAATTGTAGGTCAAAATCATGAACTATTTGTGGTTATAGTCTTTTATCACCAAGGCTAAGGTAAACCACCCATTTAATATTAGATTATTTCATTATTTGATCAGTAATTTCTCTAAATCCATTATTTGAGTGTTTTTGGTAGATGCTTTTATATATCTTCATTATGGATGCATAAAGAGGTGATATTGGATGAATTTACTCCTATTGTTATAAGGTTTGTGTTCTATAACATATTAATCATTTTTATGATATGATATTAATTCGTATGTACCAATGATAAACATACCTGAGTGGGGACTAAGTGGGTTTAGAATCATGTGATAGATTAAGTGGATATTATTAGAATATAAACAGACATTCCACCTTGAGAGTCCTAGGAGATAGTAAACCACTAATAAAGGCATGGGTGGGTGGGTGGGGGTGTTGAATTAGTGCTTACCAAAATTGAAACTCATCCTTTCTATTAAGTGTCTAATACTTGGCATATAATAGTTTGGATACCACTATATACATCCTTTGGTCATTATCAACTGGAAAAAGGTTTAATTGTTGTAATATAATCTTAAACTCAAACTATAAGAATTATCTACATAAGTATCAACAACTCAATCGATCTCATATGCCCTCTTTAGTGCCTATATAATTTTTATTCAATGTGAACCATTTTCATTGTCTAAAGTCCTATCCAAATACTCATTGTAATTATCTATATAATTTATGGGTACATATCTCATATTTTAGAGAAACCAAGAAAAGTGATACACTTCATTTATTTGTAGATAAAACACCACCATGGCACAATTCCTTAACCATGGAATAATCTAAATAGTTTTATCCAAATATCGATTCTATGATTAAATATGTTTACACCTTACCATTTTGGAAAACTATTTCGACCTTCTAGACATATTTTTAATTTATCCGCCATGACATAGAACATTCATCTATTGCATAATTCTCTTTCACTGTAACTCAAAAATCCCAGTACCTATGCCTATTTCCCTTAAATGAGTGACATAAAGGGCTTTTATAACACACTATAAGACAAAAATGAATTTTTTCAATGTAACTCCACATATTACAACCTTCATCTAATCCCTTAACTTTCATAGTACTATGGATAGTCCTAATATGAACATTTCCACCTCTGACCATGACATGAGAGAGAACCAACAAGGATATTTTGGGATTTCCCACGGTCCACCACTAGAAATAAAATTAACCACATCCCTCTAAATTACTATTTAACCTATAATTATTCGTAATCCATTTTTAATCATCCACCATAATGTTTTTAGGGGGATATAATCCCATAAACATGTATTTCATATAATTTCTTCATTTAAATCATCCAAATCTACTTAAAATGGTCCATCATCCATCCATGGACATGTTTCCCACAAACAAAAAATGAAAAAACTTTCAACACTCATGATTAAATTTCCTCATAAAATAATTCATAGAATTATTAAAATGTCTAAGTTATCTAAACACCACACTATTAATATGAAAGATGATTTTTAAAGTTATCCAAATCTCATTGTAAAAGTAAATTCTATATTAATAATGTATCAAGGAATTTCAATTCACAGATCACCCATTTTCAATTCATTTCATGAGGGTTCTATAATCTTAGAATCTTAAACCCAATAACTAGATGATCTTCAGACACATGTGGGTCACTTTGAATTTTTTTTCTTTATAAGTTATGGGATATAAGTTTTTAATAAACTCTAAATGGGTCTTTAAACATGGGATAAATTTTAACGGGACTAAGATAATATCTAGAGACTATGTAGAATAGTTTAATGAGATTCATCCATGAGATATATTTATTCCATGATCGATTCTATATGTGGTTTAGTGCTGGTGAAAGGGTAAGATATGGTTTAGTGACCTTGGGTTATCCTAAAATTTGACTTATGATTCGAGCATGGGTTAGGTCATTGGATGAGTTATACAACCTTATATAAATAAAGGGAGTAGTATACTTAGGGTAGACTATGTATTGATGCCTAATAAATGGTTTAACTAAAGAATATTTGTTTTTAAAAGAAGTATGAATAACACCTAAAAGTTTTAGAAACACCAAGGAGGTGACCGTCGATGGATTGGATTTGAGGGTAAGTGAATGAGTTAGTTACTAGGTGTTTGAATGATAAAACTTTCTAAGGATATTATGGTTAGTTGATTGTTTCACACTATTGGACTAGAGATTAAGGGTGTGTAAGTGATGAGTTTTTATTAAATGGAATTGTGTTCATCTAAAAGTTGTTTTTGAGTTTAGTAAGATATACCTGGGAAGGCCAAGATCTATGCAATGGGTCAATATATTTTATTTATTAGATGTATTGGTTTATATTCATGGGATAAGATATAGACTATTTACTATAATGTGATTGTTTTTAATGCTTATCCTGAATATATTTTGATATGTTGTGGATGTCTGATAACTATTCTTGAGGTCTACCATTACATAAATCCACTAAGAAAAAAATGAAAACTAGTATATCCCTATTAAATGATGTTAATTTTATAAAGAGAATGAAATTTGATTCATAAAACCACATGGTGTGATGTTACTATGAATAATGACCCATAACATAGATCATGGAACTCCACTTTAGGATGTTACTATGCCAAAAGGGATGTCACATTGGTCAATACACCCTATTATATGATATTAATATAGAAATGTAACCAAAACATGTTCCTAAATACCTTGTGGTGTGAATATGACTTGTACAATATACCAAACCATTCTAAAGCTGGTTGGTTTAGGCATTATGGTGTTCTAGTAAGCACACAATGTCTTAAACACAATGTTTTTATAATGAGTGTTATGAATTTTTGTATGATATTATACATGCACTCGCACACACACACACACACACATCCTAGGGGCCCTTTATTTATTTTGACCTCGTTTTATACTTTCATTATATATATTCACCTCGATGGATGTTCCTAGGGTCCCTTTATTTATTTTTGACTTTGTTTTATACTTAAATTCTATACATACACCGTAGTTGGTGTTCATACCTCATGTTTGAGATATAGGTTAGGGCATGAACCTTAGTACAAGTGGTTAGGATGCAGTAACTTGATGGGTATGTAAACACTATAATGAGTCTAGGATGAGTAATTTTATAGATAGGTATCCCTATATTTATTTTATTTCTTTTTTATAAACCATGTTCATGATTGGATCATTGGGTGATGAATCATTTGATAAAAGACTGGTATGATATTTTATAAGTTCATTTGTTATTTCAAGGTGTATGGTATTGATTATGGTTATCTTTCTCCCATTATATGATTTTTTTATTTATATGTTATATAGATTATTATGGAATAAATTTTATTTTATGGTTATGAAATTGAGGAAGTAGTCCCTATATATTATAGATTAAATCCTAGATACTAATTGGATGTATTTAGCATATGTGAAGGCATGACTAATGTCAAATGGTGTCTATTTTAATAGGCCTTACATATAGGTCCTAGACTAGGAGATATTATAAAATGTTATCATATACCTTTTTATTAATTAATTTATTTTTGGATTAGAATATGAAGATATGTTACTTGAAACATGGGATGGAAGATATACTTGTGTTTAGAAAAGAACTGTTTGGAAGAGATCAAAGTTATCTACAAATTTAAATTATGATTATTTGTTTTTTATTCTTGTTTTTTGATTAGATAAAGTATGATTTGTATGAGTTATGAGATTATTAAATTACTATTTTCATTGAAAGGTGAGAGTTCATGCATAAATGAATAATATATGGAATATAGGATCACACAACATGTGCATGATTATATAAGACTAAAAAATGGTTTTTTGACATAATTTTTTGATTATGAAATTTGAAACAACTTATTCATTTTTTTTCTAAACAATTTATTAATGTTCCGTTAATTATCCAAAATAATGGTGAAAATTGTTTGGATGTTTATCACTTTGATATAATGATGAAGTTGTAATATGCATGTGGTGTGAGGAAAACAATAGAGTGGGTAGTACATGTGTTAAATTCCTTGGGTGTGGATTGGTGTAGTTCTTAGACACATTTGGTTTAGAAGATAACCCTAGGGTGGGTTTTGTATTCATTTGGTTTATCATGATTATGTATGGTAATAGGAAAATAGATAGTACCGGTGATGTATTTTGATAAGTGTAAAAGGTAATGTTGGTTGGATTACTTGGTTTGTAGATTATAAATTTCTACCTATTGATGTTGAGATAGAAATCATGGTAGTATGGGTTAGGTATGGTAGCGATGTGGTTTCAGAGTGCATTCTTAGTTTCTTTTGAATTAAATTAAGAATTTTTCAAAATGTGGGTTTCCTGATTCTCTCTTTCCATGGTGGTAAGTAGGCGTATGTTAAGATATAGTATGAGTTACATAGGGTGGTATAATTTGAGCTTGATCATGTGAAGAAACTCTTAGTGAAATATTGACCATCCATTTTTTTGCATGTCCATGAATGAAATTTTATATTATGTGGTAAAATAGTATATTATTTGGTTATAAATGTTTCAGAATGATTTATGATTCATGATTCTTTAATAAATGGCCATATAATGGGAATAATTGTTTTTATAGAGTGATTCCTAAGAGGCTATTCTCTATGGGGAATTTTAAGGAGTTGATGAAGATTTATATGGGGGTAGGTATCCCAATTCATTTACCCATTGCACTAATCCCTTTGCGAGTCTATAAGGAATTTTATATTTGGTTCACATAAAGTGAAGTGGTAGTGAGCAAATTTATTTTCGGGTTTCAAGTAAAATATTAGCTATTTTTTAGGTGCGAAATAAGATCTCAATATGCTAATAAAATTGATCTAGAATGTTCAATATAGTTTGTATGGATTGATTATATAAGTGAAGCATAAGTTAAGTTCGTTATTTCTATACATGAACATATTTCAGAAAAGTGGTGGAAAACCTTACAGATGAAAATAAAGGGATTAAGAATATATTGTTCAAATGTATATTCATTATTTTATGAGAAATTTGGACATGATACTCTATAATACGGGATGTTCCTAGAGTTTATGGTGATTTAATAGTTTGGGTGATCGATGATGAAGAATACTAATGAATTTGAGTGATTATTCTACTATATAATGCATTTTATAGGGAATGAGTTCATGTAGGTGTTATATTTTTAGAATTGACTTAATGATTCACTATAGTAATGTTTAGTATACTATTGAGTTTTCACTTAATCACATGTAGTTATGTACGTGATAATCATGGTTTTATAGGGTACCATGCCTCTTTAAATCACTTGAAATGGATTTTTTTTTGTGAGTCAAAGAGTTTGTTCTCACCCTCTGTGGCCTATGAGGAATCCATATATAGAGTTTTTATAATATAAAAGGATGGGTAATATGTAAACTTATTATCCTAATGAATTAAATTAGTGACTCAACTTTGGTACAAATGTGTATATGTGGAATTGAAAAAATAATTTTCATATGAAGGTGCATAGTCTGCCTCTTGTTTGACTCAATGTTTCATGGGGAAATGACTAATGGTCTTCTATAATCAAGATATTTCTTTAATGATTATATATTTTTTTAATTTAAGGATTAAACTCATTAATTATTTCAATATTTTATATGTGAGTTCTGTATAAATTGGTATCTTTGGTGTAGTGAGGATAAATTGTGTGTGATCCAAGACATTGGTGTCATAGAGAAATATGAAGTCCTTCAGTATTAGATTAAGGATATTGGGATGGGTTATTGAGTTTTGTCAAAATAATCCCATAATTTTTTTTAAGAAAATATGCTATAATTTGTGCATGTATGTGAGTAAATATTTGATAAATACTATGGTGGGTATGAGTGGCATGCTAATTATATTTAACATTGAGAGTTACACATGTGAGGAACCAAAAAATTTAGTGCATGAGATATTATAGACCATAGACATTCCGTGTCAGTGGATATAGGGTTATTTCAATGAAACATAATTGGCCTCCCCCCTTGATGATGTCACCCTTCCTCTGTCTATGCTCAAGTTCCGTTTTGTCTCAGGGTTTATTCTACCTCATCTAATTTATTTGGTTCTATCGATATATTTTTGGAACCCCATATTCCTTCGATGACATCCATTATTTGGATAAATGATTTTTAGTGACCTTGAGTATCTAATACCATGAGTTACTGAAGGCATCCTCTTTTTGTTGAGATGAGGTTTATGTCATTGAGCACCGACTTTAGTGTGTTCTAATCTTACTAAAGTAGCCAAAATCATGCTGATGGCCAGGTCAAGGATCCCCATGGTCTCAACTCATCTACTATTATTTTTTTCATCATATTGGATATTTGGAAATCACTTTTCATGAGATTTATCAAAATTTCCTTGTTCATGAAAATAATGGATTTCAGAGGTCTTCTCTTATTTGATTACTCATCAAGGTCTTATATTATTTGATCTGGTTTATCCCCTTACCGGTTTTGGTGGTATCAAACTTCCAATAGAAAATTAAACCATATCGAGGATATAATATATCATGTTAGAATTAAATTTTTACTAATGGGGTGTAGGTTTAGGTGAACAATTTATGTACAACTTGATATTGGAAAAAATAGGAACTCATGGAAGGAGTAAAATATAAATATGTACCTAATTTAGGATTTTTATAGTAAAATGGGTATTGAGTTGGGGACTAATATTTGGGTGTGAATGATCATGAGACTAAGATGGTTATTTTCACACTATATGGGAACTTTGAGATTTTGAAGGCAGTTGGTACATAGACTAGAGTCTCGTGCGATATTTGGAGTGAAGGGGGACCTAGAGTGGTCATTTCTTGTTATTATGGATTATAGTCAGATAATTTTTGTGAAATGACAGCTTCTATGGAATAGGTTTGATAATAACACAAACATATATAGTTGAAACCCCTTGTATTTCGAGGTGATCATAAGATAGTATAGATGTGCAAGGATGCTTCTTAGAGATGATTTCTTATAGTGGGCAGTTTTTAATGACATGCTATATCAAGTGTCGGTGGAATTAGTGAAAATAATTGATTTTAGAGGGATAAATCTTGTAAAATTTCAATTACTAGAATTAAAATTGGGATTATATAGTGATACATATCATATATACATTATCATAACATCATTTTAAGACAAAAATACATAGTAATACAACTCCTAAAATTGATAGGTTTAGTGTATTGGGTGAATTAGGTTCATACAACATGATCACATATAAAAATATAAAATTTATTTATGAGCTTATTTATAATACTCTTAAAGTATTTCAAAATATTTTTATATCACATAATCACCTAAGAACATACCTCAAATAAACAATGAGCTAAAATCCATGTAAGGGGAGAAATAATAGGACCAAAAGTGCCAAGAAAAAACATGAGCACATGGGTGAGCCTAACAATCATTATCAAATAAAAAGAATACGACCACAATCAATAGAATATGGAATGTATATGGAAATACATTGAATGTGGAACAACCATAATAATGAAACACCATAAATTTGTGGAAAAATAAAACCACATCCTGTCCACATTTAGAATGTGGCATCATGTTCACACATAATACTTGCACAAAGCTAAATAAATCATGTACATGCATAATAATATCATTATATAAGAAAAATTAAAAAATTAATTAGAGGAATATATAATTATGATCCCATCCATAACATCATTAAATGTTCAAAATCACATGTGAAACATAATAAAGAGAGCATAAATTATACATTAATTTATAATTATAACATGAATAACCAATGATTGAAATGGAAAAGACCTTTATAAATTAAAACATATCATTAGTAGAGATGTAATCACATAAAGGAGAGTTAGGTGATCATAAATTAATTAGAAAAAATTTAATAAGAAGATGTAATTTTTTAACATCATACAGGGATGAAATAACATCAATGAGTTAAGAAACCCAAATTCTGTAATGGAAATAAAACATGGGGATAATCGAGAAGAGTTCCTTTCAAAAATTTCATCACATGAAAATGTTAAAAAAATAATAAAAATAAGTATATCACTAGAAATAATTATGACGAGAAATGGATATTTAGAAGTTAAAATCTATAAAATTCTATAAAAATAAGACTAGTTAAATAGAGTGTTATCCTTAATAATAAAGAGATTAAGATTGAGAGAGAGAGAATGTGCATGTGTGTGTCCCCTTACCTTAGGTCCCATATATCTTTATTTTTCCAAAACATTTGGTATAACAAAATTATGTTGATTAAAACATTAATTCAAAAGTGTATTACATTCATATATGTTATTCTAGATAGTGTTTTTTCATTGGAATTCATTTATTAGCTTTTATTACGGAATAAATGGCACAATGACATGTTTGTTTATAATTTTTTTTTTCATTTTAGTATAAATGTTTTTATTATTATTGTAATTTATTTATTTAATTAATTATAGAATCATAGAAATAATTAATATTCTTATATATATATAAAATATAATCTATACTAACTAGCTTTGAAGGTGGTGATAAGTAAACAATTGACAGTGTCCTCATAAACTTTTAAACTCACTATTAATGGAACATTTCGAAGAGATAAAGAGTGATTATACATA
Organism: Viscum album; assembly: GCA_963277665.1. Classification (NCBI taxonomy): domain Eukaryota; kingdom Viridiplantae; phylum Streptophyta; class Magnoliopsida; order Santalales; family Viscaceae; genus Viscum; species Viscum album. Next base: position 563,228,309 of record OY728138.1, read on the forward strand.
TATAGTATAATAAAAATTATTTTATGTATAATTTATAATTAATTAGTTATTTCTTATAAGGTGAATAATATGAAGTTTAATATAGAAAAATAGAGAAAAAATGAAAGGAAATAGGAGATAATGTTACCTTATCCTCAGAGTTACTCCTTGATAATGGATTATGACCTTATATGCGAGTGTTGTTGAGACCAAAACATCATTAATGCTTGTAGATATGCTTATAAATATATTTTTGAGTAGGTCTTAGGTAAAGGAGTGTATTTTAGATATGTTTTAAAGGGGGTGAGAGGGGGTATTTATACATGAATGAGAGATGTATTTTTTGGATTAAAATATTGAGTAAATATTATTTCAAGACCAAGATTTGTAGCAGTTGCCATATTTGAGACTAATAATAATAATTTTTTTAAAATAAAAGTTTTTATGTCCATAAAAAAATTTAAAAAAATTATTATACTATACAAAATAAATAAAGAGAAAAAAAATGAAAAATCATTTTTTATTATATAAATTGTCTTTTTACACTTTAGAAACTACTCTATAGGTTTTGTAAAATATTTTAATTGTTTTTAAATGAATTATTTATCTTATAAAACTAATTTTGGGATAATAAAAATATATTATAATTCATTAGGTCATTATTACATCAATTTGATGTCATAAAACATGTAGTATTTGAAACAAAATGTATTTTTTAATATTCACCTAAAAATTTAAAGTTTCCTAGAAAAAACCAAAAAAATAACTATTGGAAAATTTTAATATAATGATTCATAAAATGAAATTCATTTCATATAAATAATTTTATAACTTAGGTAATTTTAAAATATATAATTATAATTTCTTTAAATATCCCAATTTAGGTACTTTTATTATGGAGATATAAAATTTATATATACTTATTTTATTCAGAGTGAATAATATTTACACTAAATTTTACTATTTAGTTAGTTAAGATATGATTAAAATGGTCAGATTATTATTATAATGTCCACGATACCATTTAAATGGTTATATTAATATTCCAATGGTTATATTGTGTTTATATTTCCTATAAATAACTCTTATTTCCATCGTTCACCATATACTTAGATTTCTCCCAAGTTTCTCTATATATTTTACAAAATTCAAATAATATTCCCAATGTTTTATCTTTTTTATACAATTTTGCTTCTATGTGTAATATTTTTAGGTGAGAACAAAATTATATATTTTAAAATGATACTTATATTGTTTATTTTATTTTATTACCCCATTTTAATATTTTAAATTTTCTGAGATCTATTTATTCTGCTTAAAAAATGATATATATTATTAACATAAATTATTTTTTTATTATGTGGTGCATGTGTTTTATACTATACCATATTTCTAAAAATTTAACACATATATTTTCAGAAGGAAAATTTCATATAAAAATGTTTGGGTCATTACATTCTTCCTCCCTTTAAAAATTTCATCTTTGAAATTTCAACACATATACTTTTTTAGGAATATATGAATGTACTTTAATTTTATTGCACAACTAAGTTCTAATTTCACCTCATTGTACTTAAGGTTTTTCAAAATTACTTTAATAGGCTGAGTTGTCTTACTTCATTGAGCATCCTCTCTATAGTTGATGATCTTCAATGGTTTCCCCTCACAAGAGAGGCCATTTTACAATTGTACTGCCTTAATATTAGTTACACAAGAGGGATCAAGAATTTTCTTCTTTAGGAGATATATTTGGATTATATCTTGCGCTTGGGTAAGTTTAGGTGGAAGTACTAGTAGATAGGCTATAGATCTCAAGTAGTCAAGGATCTCAAAGGTGTCGATGTGAATAGGTCTATGATCTTCATTCTTTATAAATCATAGGAATGTATTTCAAGGTGATATTGATAGGAAAAAATTTGTCTCCAATATAATATTTTAAGTCACATTGATGATTTACAACATAGATATTATATTGACTATGTGTATCTTTAATTTGTCATTGAATGAGTTAAAGGTTATCTATTATCTCTTTCACAAGTTTTCATCCCACTATCTTATATTCTCTAACTTCATCCCTAAATGTTATAGTTATATATCTCTTACCATATAGATCTTCATATGGTTCCATCTAAATACTTTAGTGGAAACATTTATTATATAATAATTCAACCAAGAAAATAAGATGATCCAAACCTACTTTTAAGTAAATCAAGTATGATCTGAGCATTACTTGGAGTATTTGAATGATAATTTCTGATTGACCATCATTTTGGGAGTGATAGGTAGTACTAAATTTCAACTCATTCGTTAGGGAATATTGGAGACTCTTATAAAACTTAGAGGTGAACCTTGATCTTTATTAGATACAATTTAATGTGGTGTTTCATTTAGCATCAACACTTTTCATATATCTTAGAAATTTTATCAAGTGAGAAATATTTCTGGATAGTGATAAAGTGATCAATATTGGTGGGTTGATTCACCACAAACCATAAAACATTTTTTACTTTAGATGTATTCAGAAAGCCCGTGACAATGTACATGGTGGTTCTCTCCCATTTTAATGTTTATATGGGTAATTGTTTCATAATTACATTGGATATATGATTCTAGGTCGTAATTTTATATCACAATGAGAAATTTTAGGTGTACTAAAAAATTTTCTTCTTTATGTAGCCCCACCTAAAGTGATCTTGAATATATTTGTATATCTTGTTACTTCTAGGGTGGATAGAGAAATATGAGCTATATGCATTATCCAATAGCTCATTATTTATCTCGAACACTGATAAAACATAAATTTTTATACCAAAATGAATAATAATATCTCTAAAGATGATAAATTCATTAATATGATATTCCTTTTTTTTATCTTACCTTATTTTGAAGCACCAAATCATTCATTTCTGACTCCTTGATTTTCTCTTAGATAGATAATTTTGAAATCATTTGGGAAATGTATGATATATTCTATAACTTTATCATTTTTATATCCATCATTTTCATATCACTGAATATTAGGCATTTCTCAATACTTATCATAGATAGAGTGTCATATTACTTTTTTAGGAGCATAAACTACCTTCTTCACCTTTCTAAATGGTAGTGTATTATGGATTCATTATCCCCAATTAACTATATCCACTTTTATTGATGCATGTGAAAATCCTTTGAAAATAAATAATTCAAAATCTTGTAATCAGTATATATGTCAAAAATTCTCTATATTGGTAATTCCTATAATTAAATAATTCAAAGATCATAATAGATAACTCTAAATCAAATGCCGAGTAGTTATTCTCATTGGACTTTAATTACCATGAGTCATAGTTTATCACTTTATCATTATACATGATTATGAAACCCAAGTCTTTCTATAAAGTACCACTCTATATAAAATACTCTTATCCACTTGGGGGTAGTGTGAGTATAGTTTTCCCGAATTTACTATTTGAGAGATCCTTAAGTATTTCTTCACATTCATAAATTCAAACATACTTTACTCATTTTTTTTTCTAACTTAGTTAGTGGGTTTGGAAATTGTGAGAAGTTTTTAACAAAGTATCAATATCACCCAACAAATCTAAGAAAACTTTAGATCTATATGAAACTTTTTGGACTTTTACATTCCTAAATTGGATTTGTATTTGAAGGATCAATTGAAATTCCATCACTTATGATTATATTCCCCAATAATGTGACTTATTGAATATAAAAGTTACACCTTTTGAACATAGAATAGAAATTATCCTTCATTAATGTCATCTAGTAAATTTATACATATTCCTTATGTTATTTATTTCTCTTGTATTATTTGATAATATCAATAATAAATACCACTATAAATATATCTATCTAGTATCTAAAGACTCTATTTATTAAATCCCTTAATATTTCAATTTCACTTATAATTCCAAATAAAATTACTCTGAATTCATTGTGACTATATCTCATAAAAAATATTATCTTTTAAATATATTATCTCTCCTAATTCAACTAATGATATCTAAAATTGATTTCTCCATTTTATGCAAACCTTATTGAACTGAATTTCATTATTTTTTTAAGTTAGTTGATTAAGATTTCCCATTTTATTGTTATTTTATCACATATTAGGGTAATTGACATTTTGAAAGAGTTTTGGGAAAGGAAAATAAATAGGAATTTAATCACATAAATTTTGGAGAAGGATTTTTATTAACGAAAAATGTTAGTTTTTTTAGGAATAAAGGACATTGCGGCATGGATTTTAGGTTACAGTGGGAAATAGAATGTAATGGATATATTTCCATGAAGAGAGATATTTACACCAAAGTAAGAAGATGGAGAATTAAAGATTCATCATGGGGATGTTGATACATGATGGAGGGATTTAATTTTTGATGATGAGTTGGCAATGCCATAGTTTTATATGCAAACCAAATATTGAGTTGAGGAGATTCATATTGCACCACATGCCACATCAAATACCACACCCATAGATATAAAAAAAATTTATTTTTGGCTATATGTCCATACACACATACTTAAAGATATATCTCATGGGAGTTCAAAGAGGATGGATGCATATGAGATAATTTATACATCAAATAGAGTTCCAGAACATTTCATACAAGAGAAGATAAAGGAGGAAGATATGGATAAATATAAGAAAAGTTATGAGATACATGGGTGATAAATATAAACATATATAAGAAGTTTTCCCTATAAATAAGAGGGTTTTTTCACATATAAGGGGAATGGTAACCTCCTAGGGGTAATCCTGATAAAATATTGAAGTCCAATGATGGAAGAGATAGTGGAAGTATGAAGATATATATCAAATATTGGGGTTCCAAAGTTGTTAGGAATTTTGTGTGTGTGTTTAGTTTGGTAATGGTGAAATTATTATTTGAATTTAAAAATAAATAAAAGCATATAATCTTTACTCAATATATTACTATTCACTCTTCCATGTCTCTTAATTATTTCATGTTTTCGAGAGTGAGTACTAGGGTATAGGTTTTGTTGTAGGGGTGAAACTTTATGAAGGGTGGTGTGTACCAATGCATTTTAATTATATTTTTATTATGGGGTGTTCATATTCATTTAGTATTGCATTGATTCTTGTTTATATGTTATTACCTAGTGCATATTGAGAGTGAGGGTGGCTATGGGATGAAATCGAATGTAGTTAAGGGGAGTGGGAGAGTGATAGATTAGTTTAACATCATTTACTTATTTTTTGATTGATTTTAATTCACTTAGGTTGATTTTATATTTTCTATTTAGAAGGATCAGTCAGCTTATGTAATTCTATTTTAGGATGAGTGGTAAGTTTTATTACCCCACGAATTATCATAGATAATTTTATGATTTATTTCACAAGTGAGATTGAATTGATTTATTTAATGAAAAATGATACCTAGATTTATTTCCCTTCCCTTTGTATATTTTTTTGAGTATTTATAACATTTTAATGCTAGTTTAGTTAATTTAGTTTTAGTTAAATCATGGAAAGTCAAAGATATTAATTTCTAAGTGCTTTTTCGTCATGTGATTAACCTCATGACTTTCATTTACAATAATACTATTTGGTAGTTTTAGTGATTTATTCCTCCATGTTTTTTTAAATATCCAAACTTTTATTTGATACTATAGGGAGTAATGATCCTTGCGACCTGATTATGTTTTTTAGCACTATTACTGGGGACTATATCGACCTAAATTCAATAGTTAAACAAGAATTTTATCTCCCACTTTTCTATTTTTTGATTTTAGTTTATATTTATTTTATCTATTTGAATTCATTTTATATACTTAGTATTTTTAGTTGTGATGGTAGTAATTTAATTCATACTTTCCATGAGGGAAAAGTTAACTATTCATATCTTGGACCTTTCATACCAAAATTAAGAACTTAAAAGATCTAAAGTTGATAAGGAAAGGGCCTAAAACTATACCTGAGTGAGGACAAGGGTTATTTTAAGTTCACATATGGATTTGAGATCATCACCAAATAAAGCACACAACATGAAAAAGTGGTACAAGAAGAATAAGAAGTCAAAGGGGAGATAAGGATGACTGTTGAACTGGAAGAGATTATTAGTGAACCAGAAAAAAATTAGCATAGAGAAGAAGAGAAATATGAGTATTTTCACGTGTGGAAAATAGATGAGTTACTTCTTAAAAGGATACCCGTTAATTGGTTTAATCCTCAATAAAATTTTAAGAAGATTTTAAATAGGAGAAAGAGGAGCACTACACCAAATGAAAAAAAATCAGAATTAGTTAAATTGGATATGGTTAGATTTGTACGATACTCTTATAATATGAATGAATTGGAATGGTAAAGATTACCAAACATAATAAAAGTTATTTATGTGTGTAAAACCAAATTTTTTACTAATTTATGTGGATTTATATTTATTTACATTAGGAATCCATTTTTTTATGTAATTTCAATATCCTCTATTTTTTATCATTAAATTAAATGGAACTTATGATTTCATGTGTTGTTTTCTTTTGTAGGTCCATAAAGGACAATACATAAAATTAAAAAAGAAAATGAAAATATAAGTTCATGAGGAAAGGGTAGTATTTGTTTAAATGTTTTATATTATTTATCCCCCACATTTTAAATCCCATTTTTGAAAATTATCTAAAAATTTCAAGCCCCACATTTAGTTTTTGGCTATTTGTGATCTATGATACAAACATTCACTTTGAAACCCCATGATTCCAGGTTTTAATTTTCAAGTTTATACAATTGAATGAGTTAGATGTAGGGATGAATAAGTAGATGAAATCATAGGGTTATCAATTTAATGAATCATTATTTTGTGGGACTAGTTAATTAATTTAGATAAAATACCCTTAAATATTCCTTCATTGAATTTATGAAATTCATGTTGATTAGTTTGTTATTAAAATTCCATTACATGAATAATTTAATAATATTTTATGATCCAATTACCGAGAGAGATATAATACATTTTTACCATTTTTATTATACCCCATTTATCGAGAGATACTTGAGACACATTTTCTTACTAGAACTATCATTGGTATCTTGTAAAAGACATGATTGTAAAAAACAATTTTTTTAGGACTGAATCATTTTTTGATAATCCTTTATCCTTGAGACCTACCATTACATTTATCCTTATTTAGCCCATAAAATACATGAATTACCATATTAAGAATATCCACATTAAAAGTTAGTTTAATACACTACTACTATACTCTTTGTGTTTTACATGATTACAAAACGTTCAAGTGAGGAGGGAGAGGTTTTCCATGGTGGAAGGGATGTTTTTCATTATGAAGAGATATGTGAGATAAATCCATGATATATGGGGAAAGTTTATGATTTATCTATCATTATTATTTATTGTTACCCCTCTTAAAAAAAATTAAAAATATAAATAAAAAAGAAGAACAGAAAAAATAAAAATTTAGAAACAAAGGAATATGTATTTAGGGGGTCAAAAATCATTATTTATTGAATAATTATTTTTATAATTTGGGGTTGGATGATAGATGTGAGACTTTTAATCATCATATAATTTGAAAAAAATTTAAAAAATTAAAAAACAAGAGGTCATATCATGCATTTTTTTTATTGCATCATGGTCTTACTTTGAATTTTGGGGAGCGGGAAGATTACATTTTGGTAGGATAATTTCATTGAGTTTATTATTGATTATAATTAATTATTATTCATAGTTTTAACCTAACTTTTTTTAATTAATTGATTTATACACAAATACTCATCTGCCCTTAAACCCTATAATCATTTGATCCTAATTTCTAAGTCTGCATTATTATTTTTGTTCTTTATCTCTAAAAAGTCAATATTTGAGATCCTTACAATTTTTATAGTTTGGTGCATGCACTCATGATATGATCACAACTACATTTTATTTTTTTTACCTTGAGTGATGAGTGAAAAAATTAAAAGTGAGGTAGATCTTGATTTGGAATTCTTATAATAATAAATTATGAATCCTGAATAAAAGTTAGGATAGGCACATAAATTTCAAAATGGGAAGAGTAAACATGGTTGATTATTTTTTAAAAAAAAAGAGGAGTTAAAGAGATATTATTACATGATTCTTGAATTTTTGTTTCCATAATGATAATTTTTTTGTTGATAATGTAATTTACGTATTGGTAGCATGGGCCTTATTTGGAATTTGTGTTGAGATATATGCTCAAGTGAAATATTTTTTTAAGCGTGGGGAATTTATTTCTCCATTTTATGTATAATTTTTTAAAATAAATTTCATTAAGTTTTAAATTTAATTGAATAATATTTCTTATTATTTTTTATCACATATTAGGATTATGAAAATTTTAAAAGGGATTTGGAAAAATAAATGAAAAAGAATTTAATCTCATAAATTTGGGAGAATGATTTTTGTTAAAGAAAAATGTTTGTTTTGTAGGAATAAAGGAAATCACACCATGGTTTAATATATGAGACAAGGGGGATGCAATGGATATGTTTCCACATGGAGAGATATTCACACCATAGTCAAAATATGGATAAAAAAGTTGTATCATGGGGATGTTGATACATCATGGAGGGATTCAAATTTGGATGAGGATTTGTCTATGATATAGTATTATGCACACATGATATTTTAATTTTAGGATATTTATATTGTTCTTCAAGACACATCCCATTATACAACCATATATATAAACACATATATATATTTTTCTAGCCATATCTCCCCATGAACATTCTTAAAGATGTATCTCATGGGAGTGTAAAAAGGATGCATGCACATTGGATAATTATTACATAGGGGGAGTTTAAACCAAGAGATATAAGGGAAGACAAAGGAGGAATATATAGAAAATGATAAAAGAGGAATGATATATATGGGATATAGGTATAAACACACACACACACACATATATATATATATATAAAAGAGTTTTTACCTATAAATAAGAGGTGTTGTGCACTTGGAAGGGGGTTAGAAAATTCCCGAGAGTAATCCTTATGGATGATTGAAGTCCAGAGATGAAATAAAGAGTAGAAAGAGGAGGATATAAATATACTATTAGGGTGCCAAAGTATTTAGGACTTTTTTTAGTTTTTTAATGGTGTAACTCTTACTCGACTATAAAAAGAAATAAAAGTAAGTGTTTCATATTTACTCAACATATTTTTATATTAACTATTAGATGTATCTTAATTATTTCATGTCTGTGTGAGTGAGTATGAGTGGATACATTTCATATATGGGGGTTAAACTTGATAAAGGGGGTTTTTAATATTTTGTTTTAATTCTTTTTTTCCTGTGTGGTGTTCATATTCATTTAGTATCACGTTGAAACTTATTTATATCTTATTCCCTAGTACCCAGTGAGAGTGAGGGTGGATAGATGAGGAAATTAATATAGTTGAGGGGAGTGGGGGAGTGAGAGTTTAATTTAAATATGTATTCCACTTTTGTGATTTATTTTAATGCACTTATATAGATTATATATTTCTTATTTAGAGGGATTGGTTAACTTATGTAGTTCCAGTTGATGTTGAGAGAAAATTCTAGTCACCCCAATAATTATTATAGGTAATGGTATGATTAATTTTACAAGTGATATTGAATGTATTTATTTAATTAAGAACCATATTTGGATTCACTTCCCTTTCCTTTATACATGTTTTTTTAATTTTGAGTCTATCCAAACTTTCCATGCTAGTTTAGTTAATTTTGTTTTTGTTAAATGTTACAAGCAGAAGATATTGGATTCTAAGTGAATTTTATTCATGGTATTGACCCAAAGACTTTAATTTATTATACTATTATTTGATAGTTTTATTTTTTTAGAGTTTCATGTTTTTTAAAATGTATAAAATTTGATTTGAGATCATAGGGTGTAAAATAACCTGCAGCGCAATCAAGAGTGGTGATCTAATTTAAAAAAAATAAAGAGTTACCTTAATTTATTAAAACATGCTATCAATTTATGGAAGTGTATAATTTATTTATTATGATCTTGTTTATCTCTTACTAGTTAATGTAAAACTTTATTAACCCATCCTTATTCATGAAAAAGAGTACTAGTTCTCCCAAGGTGATTCACTAGGGCCTATAATAACTTTTCCCAAAAACTCTTACAATTTATTATTTGAATCTTTTATTTCTATTAAGGCCATAATATAGGGGAAAATAAATATAGGTTTCACACTAGGGATATGTTTAATTGAGAACTCTATATCATTATCTAAGGGAATTATAGAAAATTACTTAAGGAATATATTAGTATATTTCATCACAATATTCACGCATTCAAAGTTTATTCTTTCCTTTGTATCAACTATTTTAGTAAGATATTCTTCTTTGTTGGATATCATCACCCATACCATTAATTATTTTTTATATATATTTACATAATATTCCATTTATTTTTATAGAATCATTGAGTGGTTTGGGATATGGAATGAGACTTCCTTTTTAAGGAAGTTGATGTGAGTTCAATATAATGAGATCCAATTCATGTTTAGTATAGAGGAAGAAATATGAGATTCATAGGAAGAATATTTCCATATATGCCAACTGGGGAATATTCCAACACTTGGGTTACAACAATTGCACAAAAAGGCGTTTTCATGGATATCTCTACTTTAAGGTATCAATGAGGCGATCCTATAGTTCTAGAAAACTTTCATGACATAAAGGAATGTTTAAAACCCATATCTAATAAAAAAATTATATTTTTAAGTGAATAGTATGCATACCTTTCTCTAATCGATTTTTCTACCCCATCTCAGTAGTGGTCATAGTTTATACTTTCACTTACTTCCCTAGATTATGTGGTTACTTCTGTTGATTATTCTTGAATACCCTTAGTTTGGAATAATTTATTGCATTGCTTTCTAGTCCCTTATAGTTGAAGCATTAAAACATAGGTGATTCATTGAGTGGTTCCTTCCTTTCCTCTATTTTATCAAGTGTAATTTTCATATCTATTCAACATTATTGAGCTCGATACCCTTATTTTAAAAACTTTAAGTATTTAATCATTTCATTGACGTAATTTTAGGGTGATTTTTACTACGTGCTTTTCATATGGTTAGTTGGATATTCTTACCTCCATGTCCCTTATTATTTGATCCTCTTATGCGAAACATTACCCTTTGTTTCTTGTATGAATTACCATGGGATCATCCTCCAAACATTATACCTACTTTGTGTGTACACTAGAATACATATTCATAACATTTAAAGTCACATATACCTAGATCATTATAGATATTTAGTTTTAGACCAATTAGTATTATAAATATTTTTGTATATTGAATAATAAAAGAACCATAAGAATACCTTGGAAGTTTTGTGAAATTTTACTTGTATACCCCAATAGATCCATTTTCCTTTTCCTTGAGCTCTATAAATTCTCCGTCCATCTTGGTATAAAGAGTTAAAATAGAATACTTGTTAAAATATTTTTTCATAAATAATTCCCACCCAATTACATAAAATTCATCATTCAAATTTATTATTGTTAAATAATTTCCATCATTGATTATCTTATCATACTAAATAATAGATGAATAGAGTAATTTTGTCCTTATTAGACCAATAAACTACATAAAATAGATTTTCCATTGAGTTGACCAATTTTTTTTCAATTATTTTATTAGAATATACTTTAACTATTTATTTTCATTTCCATATAAATAATTCAATAGTCAATTTATTTTTCTTGGGTGAGTGTGGGTGTTACAAATGGTCTGTGTTATTATTCATAACCCAAGATAATGGGTTATGTACTTCCATGAGGTTTTGAAATCCATCTCTTATTTCATTTGGAGTCTTATTCAGAAAATCATTGTAGTTTAAATCACATTTATTTGGATTTGTTTAAATTGGTCACCACCATATTTTAAAATATAAAATTTTATTACAAAACCTAAGTTAATAAATCATGGATAAAAAATTTAATCATGTTAGTAAATTAATAAAAAATTATTAATTTATGATATATAATTTACAAACCTTGGATTTATTACTAATATAACTCCAAAATTAACTAAACCTTGATATGATACCAAATATATCATCCCAAATCTTTAATACATGATTATTAAATCAGTTTAAATACAAACAAACATAATAATGAAACTCCCAAAATTGATATCACTAGTGTCCAAAAAAATTAGGTTTGTACAACATGTGTTTATATAAAAATTTTAAATTTCATTTAAATCCAACTTTATAGTACTCCTTAAGGATTTCATAATCTTCTTAGAGGGTATACTCACCCAATGACTTAAATCAAATAAGTGGTGATCTCGAATCCCAGTAAGGGGAGGAATAATACGATAAAAAGGAGATATTAATAAATTTGAGCACATTGGTGAGAATAAAAATCATTATCAAAATGGGGGTATAGGATCATAATCAATAGAATATGAAATAATTTGAAAATAAATTTAATTTGAAAACTGAATAATAATGAAAAATCATAAGATTTTAGAAAAATAAAATCACATCATACCCATATTTAAAATATGAGCAAAGCTAGAATCATGTTCGTGTATATTATTTTTTAAAAAATAACTGCATCATGTAAATTCTTAATAATATCAAGATATAATAAAAATTATCCAATGAATTATAGGGATATATAGTTCTTTTCCCACTCATCACATCATGACTTTTTTGAAATCATGTGTTCCATATAGGAATGAGAGAATAAATTATACATTAATCGATAATCATAACATGAAAAAATCGAGATGAAAATTGAAATGGATTTCATAAATCCTAAAATATCATCAACATAAATTTCATAAGTTGAAGGAAAGTTAGACAATCATAAATTCTATAGGAATTATTTAAGAAGGAGATATAATAATTTTACAACATATATAAGAGTAATAACATCAATTAATTAATTAACTTAATGGTATTAATTAAAATAAATCAAGGGGATAGTCAAGAAGATTTACTTTTAGCAATTTCATCAAAAGAAAATATAGAAATAATGATAAGAATATATATATATATATATACACTGAAAAAATGACGAATAAAAGTGGATATTTAGAGATTACTATAATGCCCCGGTCCGAAGGCCACTTGACTGGTTCCCCAACCTGATTCACCACATGACCTCAGGCGTACCATTATATATGCCAAAGGATACTGGATTATAATGGGAGTTTGAGAAGGTACCATGGAAAGACTATACCCCCATATCAGAGTGCGTAATCATAAGTGTAAATAAAAAATCATCATACACATCAAAGTATGCAGAAAGGAATAAATACTTGAACATGTGAGATTAATATGAAATACTGACATATAGCATACAAGAATGATCAACCACTAGGATGATCACATATAGAATTTATATAGGTAAAAGAAAATAAAATCAATTGTTATACTACATCCCTTATCCATACATTATCTCAATCTCTATGTACACTCCATATCTATCCTTCTTGGTTAATTCCAACCCTTAGCATAACCTATGTCTGTAACAAAGTGAGATTCTACTTGGGTACCCCAGTGAAATCATATCCTAAGTAGGGTGTGATTATAAAAATTAGTAGGTAACAACTAACATGGTACCATATCATACTAGCAATGTAGTGATAAATGCATGTGGCATGTTCAGAACAAGTAATCTATTGAAAGTGAATAAACAAATAACATTACAGGCTTCAAATCAATGATTAAATGTCTCTGAGTATGTCTTGTTGGACATGCCAATCCATGTACCCAATACCATACACTTTTCAATCATTGGTTTTGTAACCTTGATCGACCATACTTGCTTCATTCATTGATGATGTCTCTTTGAGAATATCATGATATGATTCTTGCTATATAAATACTAGATATTAGGGTATAACCCAAGCTTACCAAATCCTTAAGATCAAAGAAAAATCATCATGAATAAGTCCACATCTAGATCACATGTGTCCTAGGAATATCTTAGAACTACAAGTATAATTAATGAATCAAGGATAATTATTGATCTCATTGAGAAATTAATGAATTAAAAGCATCTCCATGTCACCATGACAAACAATTGGATTCTAGGAATCCACAAAATCCAAATATTAATGTAATTTCATCAAGATATATTAGTCAGATCGTAGGGGAAACTTAGCCATCCCATCATAATAATCATTATAAAAATAATAATAGTTATCACAATACTCAAGAATATATGGTTGGATTCAAGATAGGTTAGGCATCCAAGGGTCCTGTGGAATATTAGGCATCCCATATAAACCTGAGGTTGAATCCTGATGTCCTGGTAATTCCTTACACAAATCAATAGCTGAATCCCAAGATACACATTTATCATCCATAATAAGGTCATATTGTCCAAGTTGTATCACATAAATATAAAACGAGGACAAAACCCAGATCCTAGGAAGTACCTCTTCGAATCCTCCATACCCTAATTTCCATAATATTAAATAAGGATCATATGTTGGATCCCATGAAGTAACATAGAGAATCCCTAGAATCATTAAGAAAATTTAAGAAATCATAAAAAAATCTAGGGATGGCCCAAAAACCAAATTCACTATACATATCTCCATGAGATCACATGTTCAGTGTGGGTTCTAATGTGAAACCCTCAACCATCTCTACACAAACCCACAAAACACCAGTACAGGTTTGGTCAGTCATCAAGGTAACTAATGGGGTACCCTAGGTTGCATAAAAGGAGAGGTACCCTATTGGGGGTCGTCGATCATAGTCAAGTCATTCAGCCTAATGATCCAATCATCTCCAAGGTCTCTCAAGGGTTCCTTCATGGCCTATTGGGTCATTCCACATATGGCATGAAACACATATATAAAGAGGTGGAAAATGATCCTACATAGGGGATAATAAATCATGCTCACCTTGTTCTCACTCCTCAAGGGTCTAAATATCATATGGCACATTGAAAAAACTCATGACCTCAACCATTGATGATAAAGGTGATCAAGACAGTGAACATGGAAAACATTGACTTATTATTTCATATCCTCTTACATATAAAATTTAATTTAAATTAATCATTTAAATTTAATTTGATAACTCCAATAATTAATTTAGTGAGCCAACACCCTCTAAAGAATAAAGACACATCACATTAATCATAAATAAATAAACACATTAATCTATAGGGAAATTATCGAGGATCACTTACCTCTTTTAAATACTTTACCCATTTATTTTATAGACCTAAAAATCCCACGTAGGCTCACCCAATATTTTCCAATCCCACCCATGATCCTTCGACCATAGAAAACTCACCCAAGGCCCTAGATGAAGCCAAAAACCGATATTAATTAGTTATTTAATTTATAATTAATTAAAAAATTTAATTAAAAAGATGCATAGTCACCGAATAGATCATAGGTGGCCTTTTCATTCTAGAACCATGACCAACAAATGGGGGGGGGGGGGTCTACAATTGACCATTGACATCATCCCAAGATAATGACTTATTATGCATCATCGATTTAATATTAATTTAAATATAAATTTAAGAAAAATACCAAATTATATTAGTGGAAAAATCTAACTTTTCTTTTAAAATGAATGATGGTACCCAGAAAGACTCTTAGGATGACCCTTTTCTTGGATGAACAAAATAATACACATGATCAATTAATTTCCAAATGATCTAGTGAAACAAAAAACAAAAAATTAATTAAGATAATAATAAAATTAGAACAAAAGGATAGGAGGGACATCATAGGACATCAGATTCGAATACCTACCTTGAATCGACATAAAAAACTCTGATAAAACCTCCCTTAAGGGGAATTGAAGAGGTGAAAAAGGGGAGGGAACCCGTGGTCATATAAGGGAAATGGAGTGGGAAGAAAGGGTTATCTTGCCTAAAACTTTTTTGGGGTAAATGAGTAAAAGTTTTCTCTTTTAACCCCACTAAATAGTCAGTATTGGTTACCTGACTAACTGATAGACCCTATTGTGGAATTTTGGTGACTTCCCATCCCATTATCTAGACAATGTCTATAGATTTCATCCCATTTATCCTAATATTCCTTTGTATCATTCTAAAACCCTCCAACCACCTTTTTACTTCTATTCCACATCCAAAAAACCCCCTTTGAGGGGTCACAAATTTTATAATTAAATTTTGAATCCCGATTCAAAATTTGAATCATGCACTAAATCGAAAACAAAAAATTACCTAGAAATTTGACCATCCATCCAGAAAAATAATCTTATAACTAAATTTTAGGAAATTATTTAGTAAGAAAATTAGTCAAAAGTTAGTTAACATTGACGATAGGGAGATATAGAGATAAATAGAGGGTGTGTGTATCCCATTACCTTTACCCTAAGTCCGATATTGATTTGCCACACATACACCTTTTTTATATTCTAATTAAGTTTATTATAACTAGAATTTAAATGTGTATTTAATTCATTTATTTTATTCAATATCAGTAGTTTCCACTGGAATTTATTTATTATAGAATAAATGGTGTGGCAAAATGTTTTTTGAAATATTATATTTTTTCATTTTAATATTTTTTTATTCATTGATTTAATTACATCAAAAAACTTATAAAATATTAAAATTAATAAATAAATAAATATAATATAATCCACCCTAACCATCCATAAATGCAATGATAAGTAAAGTATTGATAATTTCATCATAGGAGGTTAAACCAAATATTGATGGAACATCTCCGAGATAGAGAGAGATTATAAAAACATAGTAGAAATAAAATTATATTATGTGTGATTTATAACTAATAAGATATTGATTATAAGAAGTGGTGTAGGAAGAGGAATACTGGAAATGAGTGAGAAAAAAATGAATGGAAATAGAATAGGATGTTACCATTCCCTTAGATTTACTCATATTAAGGGATTATCACCTTAGAATATTGAAGTGTGAGTGAGACCATAACATCTCTATGGATCCTAGAGAGACATATGAAGATATATTTGGGGATGTATTAGGAAAATACATTAATTATAGAAGTGGTTTTCTAAGGAGATTATAGGATGTATTTATACTTGAAGGGGAGGGGAATTTTCAATTAAGATAATGAATTAAATATTATTTCAAGAATAAGACTTGTAATAGTAGTCTTATTTGAGAATGAAAAATATTTGATTAAAAATAATTATTTTAATACATTTAAGGATATAATTTATTATTTTATAAAAAATAAAGGATGGAAAAAATGAAAAATAGTAGTGGTATAATTTATTTTTTTAGAAATTAGAAATTACCTTTTTTAGGTTATAAAAATTAATTTTATTGTTTCTAAATTAGTAATTTTTCTTATTAAACATAATTTTAATTTTTAATTTTTTAGAATTTATTAGGTCATTTTGACATCAATATTATTTCCTAAAACATGTGGTATTTGAAAAATTGTATTTTAACTATTGACCTAAAAATTGATGTTTTTCAAAAAAATATCAAAAAATAAATTTTAATCAACTTAAACATACTAATTCAAAAAAATTATGTTGATTTTATCAACAAATTTTTATAACTAAGTTAATTTAAAAAAAATACAAAATCACAATATAATTGAAATTGTTAATTTAAGTATTTTTTATGACACTCAAATATTTATAAAAACTTATTTTATTAATAGTATATATTATTTACAAGTTATTTTAATATTATTTTGGTTACATTATTATTATAGTGGTCATATTACTTTTCTAACTGTCAGGTTGTTATTAAAATAATTTTATTATTATTCTAATAGTTTTATTGGGTTTATACTTCCTATAAACAACTCTTATTTACATCATTCATCATTGACTAATGTTTCTCCCAAGTGCATACATATATATATTAAAAAATATTAATCATATTCCAACTATTTTGTCTTCTATTTAAAATATTGTTCACTCGTTCAATATTTATAGTTGTGAATGACCTCATATATTTTCAAATACTAATTATTTTATTTATTTATATTTATTATTTTATTATAATGTTTCTTTTTTAATGTTTTATATTTATTTCCCATATATAATTTTCTATATTATTGGAATAAATCAACTTTTGTTTTTATTACATGGTGAATGTGTTATATATAATAACATATTATTAAATATGACCCACATATATATTTAGAAGAAAAATTTTATATATATAAGAGGGAAATGTTACATATTAGATTATTGTTAATGTTTTTTGGAGATTTAGATGGTTATTTTAGAGTCAAATTATGAAATTATGGAAAGAAATAGAGGTTTAGTTTCAACCATGGGGTACCAGATACCTTCAAATACCTAGTGGGAAGAACCATGTACCTGATATTCTTCTAGTGCATATTTGAAGCCAATTAGATGTCCACCATTAGGCTAGTGTCCTTCTATCGGGTAGATGATAGGATACTGAGTTCTTGGTTATATACAATAGGTAGATGGTGTTCTGTAGGAAAAAATTCCATTAATGTGTTTTTATTAATTTTTCTCAGGAGGTTTTATAAAACCACTTCACTATTCATGCATAGGAAGCCACTTAACCTAGAGACCCTCCAATTTTTAAATATTTGACCATTTTTTTCTCAGGGAACCATGTTTGATATTAAATCCAAAAAATTATATAGAATCATATTTTCTTAACAAGGATAAGTTATTGATTAAAAATTTCTCCAAATCCCTAATTTTTTTTTGATAAATTCTTTGATATCTCAAAAATGAGGATGAATTAGGAGTTAATATTAGAGTGGTTAAAAATAATTGGTGAAAGGTAAGTGGTCCTTAACATATTACACAATTCATGTCTAATTTAGTATGTGAGAATTGGTATTCAGGATAGGGGGTCCTTAGTGGGGACTTGTATATTTTGAAATATAGTTATAGATTTGGTATAGCCTATTAAAACTAGAATTGTCGTGACCTAGGTAATTTTAATAATATATATCTTATATAGTCTATTAATATTAATTGTTATGAATATATATATATATATTTATATATTAAATACATAAATATTTTTATTTAATTATATTATATTAATTATTATAAAATTATATTCGAGTGAATTTTTTATATTTTTTCTTAAAAGTTAGATTTTTGGATGAATAGTGAAATATGAAGTATTTATAAACACCATAAATTTTATGACATCATAATGAAAAAAAATTGTAAAAAAATTCCTACACCAAATATTAATTTAATGATTAAAATAAATGACTTAAAAAATTTATATTGAATTTATAAACTTATGTTTGACATTCTGAAAACTAAATTATATTTTATTCTAATAAAAAACTATTTTTGGTTGAATGATTTTAATTAAGTGGTTGGAAAATTAAATTTGGTTTTGGATTTATATAAATATAAAATATCCTTCCTTGGTTTTATAATAAACCAATAAATATCATGGTAATCAATACTATACATTATTTTGGTGTAGATTTATTTTTATGCTTAAAAGACATTTTTTGAAAAACTTCTTTTTTGTATTATGTGTACTTATATTAAAATTAATATTTACCACCTCTAGGAATTGAATATTCTAAAATGGTTTTCAAATAGAGAACTAGCTATTGAAATTAGGCAATAATTTCCATTTCAATTTTGGTCATAAAAATAGGTTACCAAGGTCAATATTAATCAACATGATAAGAGTAAAAATGTGGTAGAAATGTAAAATCAAGGGGTAATGTCATAAAATATCACAAATATTCATCATTAATTTTTTTGATAAAATCATTAAATACCTTAACTTATATTTCTCACAATAAGTATCAGTTTTGGATCCAATTTCATTGAAAATGACACGTTGTTTTATATTAAGAAGTTAATATTTACAAAAGGGTCACCCCTCTTACTTATGAAAGGATCCCTTTACAACCCCACTTCTTCACACACCTTGAGAAAATTATATAGAAAAATAACTAAAATAATTCTTCCCTAATTATATTAACCATATCCTAAAGGGTTTTTTCTTATCAAAAGAACAATCTAAGAATACATGAGGAGAGGCTTATAGGAGGATATCCAAGTAAGATATAATTTTGTTAACTGAGTTATTTCAAGTTTAATTTTTCTTCCACCTCCTCAAACTTTATTATACCCATAATAATATATGACATTAGTATTATTAATATACTAAAATGCTGTTATTTTTATATAACTACCATTACCTACATCTCTATCATCCATTAGAAAATGAAAAAGTTACCCATAATATGTGTAGAATACTACCTCGATGAACGATATATTTCATATTTCATTATCAAATTACATAGATGGATCGAAAAAGAATTTAAATAATAAAAATGATATTTATAACATCATTAAGGATATTTAAGTATATGTTTTCCATTATATTGATAAATATTAGCAATAAACAGTTACCATAAAATTTAACTGCATTAAATGATCTTATCATGGCACAATTCTTTATATAAATCTTTTTTAAACAACCTATTAAGCTATAAATTTTTTTTGATAGTATAATTATAAAGAAAATAAATCCCTAAAAATATATATATGATTAAAATATTTTATAACACCTTTAACCAAGGTCATTATACCAAATTAGTTTTGGAGGAATTTACCAAACAATCCAAAAATTACAAAAACTGATTTAGTAAATAAATAAAACATGATAATAAATAATGTAACAGTAAAAATAATAATGGAATAAATATGAATAAGTATATTTATAACATAAATTATTAATATAATTTTATTACTCCGGAGGGTAGAAGATGTATAAAATGAGGACTCGAGGTCAGATATTTCTCTATTAAAACTTATTTTAAATGTTTTGAGGTTTTATTTTCAACAATTTTTCATCAACATAAATATTCTTTAAACAATATTATTCTCTAAAATTTAATTATTTATTTAATACATTTTCTATTTATAATTTAATTTCTATGAAAATCTTTGAAAATAAAAAATCTTAATATTTTTCATATGAGTAATTTTGGGCTTTCTTTATAAAGGTGTGATTTTTAATACATTAACTGATTGATGCCCTTTATCCCCATCTTGTATGTTCATAATTAAGAATATCCATTTTCATATTTTCAATATTTTAAAATCTAAATTAAATTAACATTATTATATGAATATTTTATTTTCATGAGTTCTTAAATAAAAGGCTATTAACTCTTATTTTTATGCGATAACTATAAGTTCATATACCTATGGGTTTAGATGAATGTTTTTAAAAGTTTTATGATGAAAGTATAGGATTTATTTTAATAAATTTATTGTTATTGGAAATTATATAAGATTATTGGTGGGTCCTATATATTCCTCCAATGAATTGACTAATAATTTCTCATCTAACGAAATTATTTCGGATATAACTGGAAAAGTTATTACATTATAAGTGTGATTATAAGAGTGATATAAAAATTATACCCCAAGTAACCTTCATGATTATGTTTTTTTAATTTAGGATTTCTTATTATATGTTTTAAGAACATATTTGTTAAATGAAGTTGATTTCATGAGTAATAAAGTGATTATTTGAGTTCAAAGTTTATTATGTAAAATGAAAACTTTATCATGGGTTTTCATGTCTTTTAATGGACTAGTGGGTATCTTTTATCTTTATATCCCATCTTTTCAAATTATTTTAAAGGATTTAATGAAATATATTAACTATGGAAAATACATTCTTTCAGTATAGATACTCATCTTGAATGAAGCAAGGGTGTAAAAATGAAATAGATGTTTCATTTTAAGAAAATATTTTTATAGAATAAAATATTAAATATATGGAAGTGTTCATTTTTTTCATGTAGTGGTTTTCCTAATTATCTAAAATTATAAACCAAAAAGGGCATGGAAATTTAAAAATTGAAATAACTGACATGAATCCTATAATTAAGGGTTGATTATGTTCGGGTTATCAAAGTTGGCATTAGAGAATATTTTAGATAAATTTACAGTTTTTGATGTTATTCGATGTTAATAATTTATTAAAAATGGATACCATTATGGGTTCATAAATTTAAGGATGATCATAAGTTAAAAGGCCTATATTCACCTTTTTAGGTACCATATGATTGGATTTTATGGTTATTAATTTTATTTTGGAATTAATTTATTTGGTTTTATGAAGAATACATGATTAGGGAATTATAACCCTTAGTTTTAACATGTGATTTAGTGTGAATATTATTTGGGAAGAATTTTATTATATTTTTGGGTACAAAATGTGAATGGTATAGATAAAATTTTGAATTAATACATTATTTGATTTTTAGGTAATTATTTTTAATTTAGATAAATGGATTATTTTATTTTTAGAGATAAGTTGAGTGATATAGATAACCATGAGGATTGAAAATTTATAAGGTGAGAATATGACTAAATTTTTTTTAGGAAATATTTTCTATATTTTTGAGAACATTACATGATAATGGTATATTTTTTTCTTATAAGTGATTTTATACCATTGTGGTTGATATTATTTGAGGCATAAATTTCAAGTTATGTTTTAGAATCATATATAATCTTATGGTTTTATGTCATGGTGATTGAGGAAATTTTCTGAAAAGAATAATATCTTTTTAGAGAATTTATGAAAATATTGTGTATATATATATATATTTAGAATATGATTTTATTAGTGATTAATATTGTTTGGGGATAAAAGTTAGGTATATTTTGGAAGAATATGTGATAATATATATTTTTTGAATTTTGGGGTTTGAAATTTTGTTAGTCTTATTTTGAATGGTGTTAGGTTTTAGTTATTTTTAGAATGATTTAAGTTAAATATGCGTTTTTATTATTATATTTATGTTTTAGTGATTAAATTATTAAAACTTCATATGATGCTTTAATCATATTTCATTGAGTATTATCTTTACTCATGATAATTATTTTGGATTTTTGTAATTATTTAGAAACATGAGAAATAACTTGTTATATAAATAATTCTTACAACAAGGATCAATATCTTTTAGTGGATATTATGATCCATTAATATTTTATTTTGGCTTATCAACCGTGAAAAATTAATCTCGGATATTTAATGTTTGGAATGTGAGATAAAATAGATGCAGAAGTGATTGAAATAGGAAACCAAAGGATAAAATAATGATTTTGGAAAATAAAGAGTCAAAATGGGTATGTTTTCTCATATATTCCACCTTAAAGGTAAAATAATTCCTCAATATTAATTAAAATAAATAAAAATATATCAAGGATTTTGTGGAAAACATCACCTAAAAATCAATATAAGCTTTGTAAACTCATTCACAAGTATGAGTGTTATGAAAGTACACACATGGATTAAAAAACCTAGAATGTATTTCTCACCACATCTATATATTTATTTTATATTTCATTGTAATTTCATTATCTTTACCTATATTTCCTTTTTCAGTGTCATTATTGGGGATTCAATAAGAACATTTTGATTTTCAAAGACCTATTTTATCCTTTGAAATAGATTTTGAAAATATTTTATTTTATTTATATGATATATAAACCCTATATCATTAGACTCAATAAAACTTTTTAGGATGAAATTTATGTATTGGGGTAGAACATGTGATGACACATTTATTTTTAATAATATATCTCTTATATGATTTATTAATATTCACAATTATGACTTTATATATATTATCTAAAGACACACACACACATATATATATATTTATATCATGTCTTAAAATATATTATATAATAAATTATATTCTAATAATACATTTAAGACTTTTATGTTTACTTCATCTCATAAGGGGTATTTTATTTAAAAGTTTAGTAAATTTACTTAATATAATTTATTATGATTAACTATCAAAAGAATTGTTTAATTATTAAATATTTTATAAATTGGTATTCGTGTAAATTATATAAATTAAAATTCATATTTATCATGAAAATTATTTTTTTCATGGTATGAAATAATGATATGGATTTTTATTTAAAAAAGAATAGATTTTATTCAAAATAAACTGTTTTCCATGTATTATATGGTTTTATTTTAAAATTTAATTTCTCAATTTTAAGGTTTAAATTTGATAAAATGATATTTATTATTGGATTAATTATGAGAAAATTATCTTATGATGAATATTTAGTATATTTCTAAAAAAGATTATTTTTTTTGTGAATAGTGAAAAATACAATTTATATAAATATTAAAAATTTTATCACATCATCATGATAAAATCATAAATTAAAAAAGTATAAAACCTTTATAATTAATGATGATGTATTTAAGTAGTAATATAAATAATTTCAAAGTACTATATTTAGTTTATAAACTTATGTCTGACATTTTGGAACCTAAATTATATTTTGTTCTAATAAAAAACTATTTTTGGTTCTTTGCATTTAATTGAGAGTTTTGAGGATGGAATTAAGTTTTATATTGATCTAAATATAAAATATCAATAATTTTTATATTAATAAACTAATAAATTTCTTATAAATAAATAGTATACCTGATTTTTCTATATATTCACTATTATATATTAAAAAAGCATTTTTCTAAAAACTGTTTTTGCTGTGTTATGTGAACTTATATTAAAAATAATTTTTACCACATCTAGAAACTAAATATTTTAGAGTGTTTTTAGAAATTTTAATCCTCATGTAAAAATTATTAAATAAGTTATATTTTATTTTTTGGTCATAAGAATGAGTTACCATGGTAAATATCAGTCACCATAGTAAAGGTCGAAATGTGGTAAAAATGATAAATTAAAAGGTAAAGTAATAAATATTACAAATAAACATTATTAATTGGATATATGATGAATTTAACTAGCTTGTATAATATTTTTTCCTTAATTTTAAAATTTGGACCGAATTTCCATGAAAAAGATATCTCTTTTTATAATAAGTAGCTAATATTTACAAAAGTGCCACCCCACTTACATATAAAAGGACTCCCTCACCACATGAATTTTCCACACACCATGGGAAAATTTGCTCAAAAAATAACTATAAAATTCTTTACCTAAACCTATTTACCAATTCCTACAGTTTATTTTCTTCCAAAAATACAAATATAAGAAGGTTTAAAGAGAGGCCTAAATGAGGATATCCAAGAAGATGATGTTGTGTTAACTGAGCTCTATAAAGTTTACTTCTTCTTCCACCACCTCAAAAAAATTTATATCCATACTAATATCATAAAATTAGTACCATTATTATACTGAAATTTTATTATGTTGATGTGATAACCATTATTTACCTCATTCCCACCCATTAAAAAATGAAAATGTTACTTGTCTTACATGTAGGCTGCCATGTCCATGAACATTGTATTTCATTTTTCATCACCAACTTACATGGATGAATATAAAAATTAATTTAATAAATAATATTATACTGAAGAAATTTTTAATTTTATTAAAATATAAATAGGGCTTTATATTAATAATGATAACAATAAATGGTTATTATAAAATTTAATCACCCAAAATGATAATGTTGAGTCACTTTTTTATTTGAATTTATTTTGGACAACCTATTGAATTGTAAATTTTTTATTTTTCCTAATATATTTATAAATAAAATATATCTCTTAAATTATGTATATAATGAAACTATTTTATAACACACTTGACCATTTTCAATGTTCTGAAGTAGTTTTTGAGGAATTGATTGAATGACCCCATAATGACCAACACCAATTTAGAAAATAAATAAAACATGATAATAAATGAAATAAAAGGAATAATAATAAATGAATAGACAATAGAAATTGTCTTAATCAAGTATATAATTAATATAATTTTATTCATTAGGTGTGTTCACGATGTAAAAAAATATTCGAGAATCGAGGTGAGAAATTTTTCTTTTTAAACATATTTTAAATGTTTTGAAGTTTTCTTTTAATTTTTTTTTCATCCATGTTCATATTATTTCAATAATTAGATTCTATAAAATTAAATTATTTCATAAATTATATTTTATATATATAGGTAAATTTCATTATAATGGTTTAAAAAATAATCTTTTTAATAATTTTTATATGGATCATTTTTTATGTTCTTTATAAATTCAAGAAAAGATTATTTTTTACATTTAATGATTGATTTCCTATTCCCATAATCATTTCCATTATAAATTATAAATATTACGATTCATGTTTTCATGATCTTACAAATTAAATTAAATTCTCGTTGTTCTATTAATTTTTCATTTTATAGAGTTATCATAAAAAGGATATTTTCATATTTTTATTTATGATGACTATAAGTGCTTATGATTGTGGGTTAAATTGATTGTTTATATGATTTTTATGATATAAGTTAAATTAACCATGTCATTTATTCATGTTATAGATTTTGGAGATTATATATAATTACTTGTGGTCCTGATATATCCCTATAATTCATTGGTTGATGATTTTTTCATTGGAAATATGATATTGGAATTAATTAAATAACTTATTCAATTGTAAGAGTGATTGTAGGGGAAATTGAAAGAGTGATATAAATATGATATCTCAAGTAAAATTAATGATTATTTTTTTGATTTATTATTTCTTATGACATGTTTTATGAAAATATTTGGGTAATGAAGTTAATTTCACGGTTAAGTAAGTAATTATATAATCTAAAATTTTATTATTTAAAATGGAAAACTTCTTCATGAGTTTTATTATTTTCCAATGGACTAACGAGTTTACTTTATAATTATATCCATTACTAAGATTTATTTTATCATCCCAAAATATCAAATGATTTTATAGGATTTAAGTATGTGTAGGAAATATATAAAGGTCAATGCTCTAATTATAGAGATTTTTCTAAAATTAAGTATGTGTTTCATAAATGAAACATGAGTGTCAATTTAATAACTAATTTTTATAGAATAAATTTACACTATATATAAGTGTTGTATTTATTAATTTAATTATTTTATTAATTCTCTAGAACTATAAATGTAAATGGTCATATAAATTTATGGGAATAAGATCGTTGTTATAAATATTATAATTATAGAATGACTATGTATGGGTTATTGTAAGAATGAACAATCCTTAAATAAGAGTTTGATTTAGTAGTCTATTGGTGACTATGTATGCCTATAATCCATGGAAAATAAATTTATAGTAAACAAAAAAAGGTTTTCCAATATATAGATAAATTTTAAGGGATCTAGGATGGTCTCTCAAGATTATATAGAAGGGTTTACTTAAAGTAGTTCATGTAATATATTTTTAGGTAATTAGTTCATATTGTGATTTAGAACTTTTGAAAGTGTGAGTAATATTTTAATAACCTATGAAACAAATGATTTGTAACTTTTTATAAGGTCATGGTTAATATTTTATGATTTCTCAAGAGGTGTTTTGTGACTAAGTGCTGTATTATTATCATAGTAGTTTATGGTTCAAATTTCAGTTAATGGTTTACTTAAGGGGACATAGTTTGAAAAGAGAATATGTGTAACACATATAGAATTTGGATCACCAGTGAGGTTATTTTTCAATATTTGGAATTAATAGAAATGAAAAAAATGTGGTCCTAGGTGATAAAATGATATTAAAAAATAGATTTTGGAACTTTGTATGATCTTTTTTGTGTTTGATAGATTTAGATTCAATTTATAAAAGTGAATTATTTTTATTAAATGCCCTTGTATTTATATATTTTTTATATGAATTTTGGGTTATCTCTTGAAAGTATTATATCCATGAAATTTTCTAGGATACATGTCAAATTATATGATTTTTTTATAACTAAGGGATATGATATGAGTTATTTTTTTCAATGTTTTTATTTCTATTTATTATTTATCGTGAATGTGTTATGATATAGTGTAAATGTACTATGAGTATTCCCAAGTACTCCCATAACTCATTGGAATGGAGGAATGGTGGAAGAAAATATACCCTTATATCATGATATTACTATGATAAAGAAGTCATATATTATGCCATAAAACCTCATAACACGATGATACTATGATAAAAGGACGATACTTGTGACACCAAAAATATTTTCAAAATGACATCAATTTTATGATTTATTGAAGTTAATGATTAAAAATTTATATAGGGAATTAAAATAAGTATCTTTGTTTATAACATGTTTCAAAATAATATTATACAATCAATTAGACAGTAATTATACATTTAAAATTATTACGATTACTTTTTGATAGAAAAGAAATTTTATTTAAGGGTTAAATATATTTTTGTAAAATAATTTCTTATCAAATATTTTATAAATTTTTATTTATTTTAATTCTATAAAATAATATTTATATTATTTGAAATAATTCTATTAAGTTATGAAGAAAGAATATATTTTTTTTGAAAAAAAATAAACTTTAATCTAAATAAATTGTTTTCCCATGTATTATATAATTTTATTTAAAATTTATATTTATAAGTTTTTGAATTTTAAATTTATAAAAAAGGAATTTATTTTGATTTATACATGTCAAATATAGTTTGGGATGAATTTTTCAGATTTTTCGGAGAAATACAATTTTTTTGTGAATAGTTTTTAATATTATAGTATATTTTATGACATCACTTTGACAAAAACAAGGATTAAAAACTTATGAAACATAAGTAAAGACTCATACATGATAATATATGAAAAATTTTATACAATAAATTATTTAATTGATATAGATTAAAATTTATGGAAAAAGTGAAAATAATTACTGTTGTCGAAGGAGTGCTTACACATCATTAGACAAGTCGAATTTGGTGTTCTTGAGATAAAATTTGAGAATTTAAAAGTATTTTATAAAAATTAGTAATAAATATTATGAATAATTAATTATTTTTATGGATAGTGATTAATTTTAGTGTTATATAATAGGTAACATATCCAAATACTTTTGCAGTTCTTGTGTAAGGTGAAAAAAGTTAAAATAACATATTAAATATGTTTTAATGATAAGGATAATAATTTAAATATATTATGAATGTTTATAGATGATAATATTAATTATTAATATAATATTTTTATGTTATTGATTTTTTTTTAAATTTTAAATAATAATATAATTATCTAAATCACTTAAGTAGTGTCGACATGACACTTGTGCACATAGTAGAAAAGTTAGATTGAATGGTTTAAAAAATATTAAAAGTGATATGTTTTGGATGAATTACGGTGTTATATGAATCTTAAATATTAATATGATAGTTATTTAATGATTTAAAGTTTTAAATTTTAGTTTAATAGTTTTCTAGATATTTATTAAAGTTAAATTTTTTTAATAGTCCTGAAAATGAATTTAAGGATATTTAATATTAAAAAATATTTTATTGACTGATTTAAAAATAATATAAATATAATAATAGGAAATTTTTAATGGGAAATTTTTAAAAATTTCATTTATGGTCTATTTTTGAGCTACTTTATATATTCTAACTACATTTCTCACCCTTAGAGATTAAATATTTAAAAAAATTCCATTGATTTTTGCCTATAAAATAAGGCACAATTTTATTTTTCCAAAGACACATATGAGTTGTGTGTTATCTAAAATTCATACCCAAATCCCTCTCTAAAAACTTATTTCCATGTTTCCAATTCCTTTTTTTGAACATCAACCAGTCTTACGAAGACATTAAGCTCAACAAAAAGGTGGAAATTCAGAGATTGAGGGAAAAGTTTCCAAGCCACTTTCACCTTTCTTAGTTATAACTCGATATCTTGAAATCATATTAAAAATTTATCTATTTTGATTCATTTATTAAATTTCTATGGTATTGGAATATATTTTATTCATTAATAATGTTGGATTGTTTTTACCTCTCACCAAACTCTATTTCATAAGCCATTAGTATGTCAAGATTCAGGTTTTTCAAAGATGACTATTTAATTACAACTATTCTATAACTCATTTAACAATGAATATAAAGCTCAAAATTTATAATAAATTAGTGTTTTATTTATAGTTTAATTTAATTTATAATAATAAAATATTTACTAAGTTTAAACTTCATTTAAACAATTTTAAAATATGTATCTCATCATGGTGGTTTTTCACAACCTACATGAACATAGATGATTTTTTTGAATTTAAATTTCTCAATGGTATCCTATAAAATTTATTTTATGACTGAATATAACATTAATATTCCAGTAATTTTGTGAATATGATCCTATAATGGAGAATTATTAATTTTAACTATAATTATCCATGCCATTACGGGTCAAATATTCTTGAGGGAATTTGAATTTTCCTTCTAGTAACTGGTTTGTTATAAGAACATGGAATTTTAATTGGATTACAAGACTTTTTGCATATATAAATAGTGTTTTTGGATAGGTTAAACACTATTATCATGACTTAGGGTTTTTTGGGAGAGTTTCATATGGGTTTCAAAGTATTTGAGATATAAGAGGGACTTTCTTCATGATGTATAGTTTATGGGATAGAGGGGGAGTTCCCTTTCCCACAATGGTTCACAATGTGAATGTGTTCATGATATGAATGGGTTAGACCAAATTTTCTAAAAATGGGGTTTTCCCCATTTGTTTTTAGTGGATAAGAACTCATGGGGGGATTGAATGGACAATTATACCCCTCTCTTATTTTCCCTTGATCAGAGATGGTTTCTAGTGGATTTGGGAAAAAATATGGGTAAGATCCTTCCTTCATTATCAGTTTCCTTTAAACAATCTGATATTGAACATTTTTATTTAGGGTTTATGTGTCAATTACACTATATTATGGTGGAATAAAAAAATGTATGGGGGTTTCCACATCTTGTTTATAGAAGGACCTAAGGCGATATTTTTATGTCGTTAAAATTAATTTTAGTGAAGGTATTTCACCAAAAAATGTATTTGAGTTTTGTTTGGATAAATTAGAAAATAGAATGTGTGTTTATTATTTTTTTCATGGAATATGTTTTGGTGTGAATCAGAAGTGGACAACATCCTGTTTCTCGATGTTTTAGTGAGAATATGTCGCAAAGTGAGTTTTTTGGGATTATTCTTATTTAAATTAAATGGTTTAATTAATTATAAATTTTTATAATTGTTTTTTTGGTTATTTGTATGTGGAACATGTCTAGGAGTATGGATTAGAATTCTTTTGCATCAATGATGATTGATATGTGGTTAAGTACATGTTCTAGGTAGGTTCCCCCTATGACAATGAATCACACACATGTCTATTTACGAGTTTTGGGATGTGTTGTGAATGAGATATAAGGACATCTAGACTTCTTAGGTAAAATTGGAGGTGACTTTGAGCCTCTTGGGTTGATAGCTTGTTCTCTTCTTCACTTTGGTGAACTAGGATCACCAAAAGACTATAACTCTAATGGAAGAATAATTTGGTTGAGATTCAAAGAGGCATTTGGGAGATCTAGTGATGTTAGATAAGGAATGAGATTTATTAGGATGGGTTCCTAGGGGTAGTAAGAAGGAATATTAGGCTTAGGGTCAAGTAAAGATGGTTTAGATTGGTTTATGTCTCATGAGTGGCTAATAATCCCCTCCAATGGTTATAGGTGAGTAGTGATTATTTTTTGAATGTCAGGAGTCCTTTTGGAATAAGAGGAGTCCTCTGTGTGTACACTATACTAAATATTCATAACATTTAAAGTTTCATATACCTAGATCTTTTTAGAAATTTAGTTTTAAAAAATTGTATTATAAATGTTTTTTTATATTGAATAATAAAAATACCATAAGAATACCTTGGAAGTCTTGTGAAATTTTACTTGTATATCGAAATAGATCCATTTTCCTTTTCCATGAGTTCTAGAAATTTTGTATCTATCTTGGTATAAAGATTTAAAATGGAATACTTGTCAAAATATTTTTTCATAAAGACTTCCCACCCAATTACATAAAATTAATCATTAAAATTTTTATTCTTAAATAATTTCTATAATTTATTAGCTTATCGTTATAAATAATAGATGAACAATTTTATTTTTTTCCTTCTCAGACCGATAAACAGCAGAAAATATATTTTCCATTGAGTTGACCAATTATTTTTCAATTATTTTATTGGAATATCATTTAACTATTTATTTTCATTTCCACATATATAATTAAATAGTCAATTTATCTTTCTTGTGTGAGGGTGGGTGTTAAAAATGGTTTGTGTTATTATTCATAACCTAGGATAATGGGTTATGTACTTCCATGAAGTTTTGAAATTCATTTCCTATTGCAATAAGAGTGTTATTTAGAAAATCATTTCAGTTTCCCCCATATTTGATTATATTTTTTTCTATTGGTTACCACAATATTTTAAAATATAAAAGTTTATAACGATACATATGTTAGTAAATCATGGATAAACAATTTAATCATGTGAGTAAATTAATTAAAAGGTATTAATTAATGATATATCATTGTTGAACCTTGGATTTTTTACTAACATAACTCCTAAATTAATGAAACCTTGATATGATACCAAATATATAAACTCATATCTTTCATACATTATTATTACATCATTTTAAAGATAAAAACACATAATAATGAAACTACCAAAATTGATATCACTAGTGTCCAAAAAAATTAGGTTTCTACAAAATGTGTATATATAAAAATTTTAAATTTTCTTTAAATCAAACTTCATAGTCCTCCTAAAGTATTTCATAATCTTCTTAGAGGGTATAATCACCTAATGAATTAAATCAAATAAGTGGTGATCTCAAATCCCAGTAAGTGGAGGAATAATAGGATAATAAAAGATATTAATAAATTTGAGCACATGGGTGGGAATAAAAATCATTATCAAAATTGGGGTATAGGATCATAATCAATAGAATATGAAAAAATTTGAAAATAAATTGAATGTGAAACATGAATAATAAGGAAATTTTATAAAATTTTGGAAAAATAAAACCACATCATACCCATATATAAAATATGAGCAAAGTTAGAATCATGTTCATGTATATTATTTTAAAAAAAATAAATTCATCATGTAGAGTCATAATAGTATCAATTTATAATAAAAATAATTCAATGCATTATAATGATATATAATTATTTTCCTACTCATCACATCATGACATGTTTGAAGTCATGTGTTCTATATAGGAATGAGAGAATGAATTATACATGAATCGATAATCCTAACATGAATAAATTGAGATGAAAATTGAAATAGGTTTAATAAATCATAAAATATTATCAACATAAATGTAATCACTTGAAGGAAAGGTAGGTAATCATAAATTCTATATGAATAATTTAAGAATGAGATATAATAATTTTACAACATATATAAGGGGAATAACACTAATTAATTAAAGAACCCAATGGTATTAATTAAAGTTAATCAATGGGATAGTTAATAAGAGTTCATTTTAGAAATTTCAACAAATAAATATTTATAAATAATGATAAGAATATATATATACACTGAAATAATGATAAATAAAAGTTGATATTTAGAAATTACTATAATGCCCCAGTCCAAAGGCCACTCGACTGGTGCCTCGACATAGTTCAACACATGACCTCAGGCACACCATTCCATATGAAAAAATATACTAAATTATAATGGGGGTTTGAGAAGGTACCATGGGAAGACTATACCCCATATTAGAGTGCACAATCATAAGTGTAAATAAAAAATCATTATACACATCAAAGTATGAAGAGAGGAATAAATAAGTGAACATGTGATATCAATATGAAATATGAACATATGGCATACAAGACCGATCAACCACTAGTCTAACCACATATATAATTTAAGTATGGAAAATAAAATAAAATCAATGGTTATTCTATAGCCCTGATTCATACATTATCTCAATCTCTATATACTCGCCAGATCTATCCTTATTGGTCAATCACAACCCTTAGCAAAACCTATGTTTGTAATAAAGTGAGATTCTCCTCGGGTACCCCTGTGAAATCATATCCTAAGTAGGGTGTGAGTATATAACATAGTAGTTAACGACTAACATGGAACCATATTATAGTAGCAATGTAGTTATATATTCTTGTGACATATTCAGAACAAGTAAACTACAGAAAGTGAATAAAAAAATAACATCATATACTTTAGATTGATGATAAAATGAATCTGAGTATGTCTTGTTGGTCGTGCCAACCCATGTACCCAATACCATACACTTTTCAATCCATTGATCTGTAAACTCGATTGACCATACTTGCTTTATTCAATGATGAGGTGTATATGATCATGTCATGATATTATCCAATATATATAAATATTAGATACTAGGGTATAAACCAGGCTTACCAAATCCTTATGATTAAATAAAAAATAATTCATCATGAATAAGTCGACATCCAGATCACATGTGTCCTAGGAATATCTCAAAACTCTATGTATAATGAATAAATCAAGGCTAATTCTTGAGCACATCGAGAAATAAATGAATTATAAGAATCTCCATTTCACCATGGAAAATGGTTATATTCTAGGCATCCATTGAATCCCAATATTAATGTAATTTCATCAAGATAAATTGGTCAGATTGTAAGGGAAACCAAGCCATCCCATCATAAAAATCATCATAAAAATAATAATAGTTATCACAATACCCAAGAATATATGGTTGGATCTAAGATAGGCTAGGTATACAAGGGTCACGTGGCATCTTGGGAATCCCATATAGACTCGAGTTTGAATCATAATGTCTGGTAATTCCTCACACAACTCAATAGTTGAATCATAGGTTATACATCGACCATCCATAATGAGGTTATAATGTCCAAGTTGTATAACATAAATATCAAATGAGGCGAAAGTCCAGATCCTAGGAAGCACCTCTAAGAATCGTCCATACCCTCATTACCATAATATTAAATAAATATCACAAGTTGGATCCCATGAAGTAACAAAAAACATCCTTAAAACCATTGAAACATTTTAAGAAAGCATAAAAAAATTATAGGGATGGTAGTAAAACCAACGTCACTATACATATCCCCATGAGATTACATGTTCAGTGTGGGTTATAAAGTGAAACCCTGTAATATCTCTACCAAAACCCACAACACACTTGTACAGGTTCGGTCAGTCATCAGGGTAACTAATGGGGTCCCCTAGGTCACATCAAAGGAGAGGCACCCTATTGGGGGTCATCAGTCATAGTCAAGTCATTCAGCCTAACCCATCATGATGATATAATCATCTCCAAGGTTTCTCAAGGGTTCCTTCATGGATTTCTTGGGTCATTCCACCTATTAATTGAAAAAAATCCATAAATAGGTAGAAAATGATCCTACAAAAGGGATAATAAATTATCCTCACCTTGGTTACACCCTTCAAGGGTTAAAATTTCATTGGGAATATTGAAAAAACTCTTGACCTCAACCATTGATGATAGAGGTGATCAAGATAGTGAACATGGAAAACATTGAATTGGAATTTCATACCCTATATCATAGGAAATTTCATTTAAATTAATCATTTAAATTTAATTTGATAACTCAAATAATTAATTTATTGAGCTGACACCCTATGAATAACAAAGACACATCACATTCGTCATAAATAAAATACATTATTCTATAGGGAATGTATTGAGAATCACCTACCTCTTTTAAATTATTTAAACAATTATTTTATGGACCTAAAATTTCTAAACATGCTCAAAAAATATTTTCCAATCCCACCCATGATCTGTTGACCATAAAAAACTCACCCAAGGCCACAAATCAAGAAAAAACCAGCATTAATTAGTTATTTCATTTATAATTAATTAACAAATTTAATTAAAAATATGTACAGTCACCAAATAGCTCATAGGCAGCCTTGTCATTATAGAACCATGACCAACAACTGGGGGGTGGGGGTGGGTGTCTACAATAGACCGTTCACATCATCTCGAGATAAGGACCTATTATGCATCACTAATTTAATATTAATATAAATTTAAATTTAAGGAAAATACCCAAATATATTGGCAACACAATGAAACTTTTCTAAAAAAATGAATGATGGTACCCGGACATCCTCTTAGGATGACCCCTTTCTTAGATAAACAAAATCCCACACTCGATCATTTGATTTAAAAATGATATAGTTAAATAAAAACCAAAAACCTAATTATGGGAAGAATAAAATTATAAAAAAAGGAGAGGTTGAACATCCTAGGACATTAGAGTAGAAGACCTACCTTGGATCGACATCAAAACTCCTAAAAACACCTCCCTTGAAGGGACTTTAAGAGGTGAAAAATAGAAGGGAACCCCTAGTAATATGAGGGAAATAGAGTGGGAAGAAATAATTATCCTACTTAAAACATTTATGGGGTAAAGGGGTAGGTTTTTATCCTTTTAACCCCATTGAATAGCCAGTATTGGGCACCTTACTAGCTGATAGACCCTATAGTGGCTCCTTGGTGACTTCCCATCCCATCGGCTAGACAATGG
This sequence comes from Viscum album, assembly GCA_963277665.1. Lineage (NCBI taxonomy): Eukaryota > Viridiplantae > Streptophyta > Magnoliopsida > Santalales > Viscaceae > Viscum > Viscum album. Next base: position 563,264,571 of record OY728138.1, read on the forward strand.
CTATAGATTTCATCCCATATATCCTAATATCCCTTTGGTTTATTCTAAGACCCTTGAACCACCTTTTGAACTCTATTCCATGTCCAAAACACCCCCTTTGAGGGGTTATAACTATAATAATTAAAGTCTGAAGCCCGGTTCAGAATTTGGCACATGCACTAAATTGAAAACTCAAAATTACCTGGAAATTTTACCACCCATACAGAAAAAAGGTCTTATAATTAAATTTTAAGAAATTATTTAGTAAGAAAACTAGTCAAAAATTAGTTAACATTTATGATAGAGATATTTAGAGATAAATAGAGAGAGTGTATGTATCCCATTACCTTTACCCTAAGTCCCATATTGATTTTCCACACTTACACCTTTTCTATATTCTGATTAAGTTTTTTAAAACCATAATTTGGATGTGTATTGAATTCGGTTATGTTACTCAATATTATTAATTTCCCTCAGAATTTATTTATTATGGAATAAATAGTGTCGCAACATGTTTTTTGAAATATTATATTTTTTTATTTAAGTATTTATTTATTTATTTATTCATTGATTTAATTACATCAAAAATATTATAAAATATTAAAATTAGTATATATATATAATATAATCTACACTAACCTACTATAAATGCAACAATAATTTAAACATGGTCATAAGAGGTTAAACCAAATATTGATGGAACATCACCAATATGGAGAGAGATTATAGATACATAATATAACTAAAATTATACTATGTGTGACTTATAACTAATAAGATGATGATGATAGAGTGGTGTAGGAAGAGGAATACTGAAAACGAGTGAGAAAAAAATGAAATGATATAGGAGAGGATGTTACTATTCCCTTAAATTTACTCCTATTAAAGGATTATCAACTTATAATATTAAAGCGTGAGTGAGACCATAACACCTATATGGATCCTAGAGAGACATATGAAGAGATATTTTGGGAGGTCTTAGGAAAATACATTAATTCTAGAAGTGGTTTTCCAAGGGGGTGATAAGATATATTTATACTTGAAGGGGAGGGGTATTTTCAATTAAGATAATGGATTAAATATTATTTCAAGAATAATACTTGTAATAGTGGTCTTATTTCAGACTATGAAAAACATTTGATTAAAAATAAATTTTTATGAATTTTAAAACATTAAAGGATTGAATTTATCATTTTAAAGAAAATAAAGGATGGAAAAAATGAATAATAGTAGTGGTATAATTTATATTTTTAGACACTATAAATTACATTTTCTAGGTTATGAAAATTAATTTTATTGTTTTTGAATGAATAATTTTTCTTATTAAACATAATTTTCATTTTAATTTTTTTAGAATTTATGAGATCATTATTACATAAATATTTTTTCCTAAAACATGTGGTATTTGAAAAACTGTATTTTAACTATTCACCTAAAAGTAGTGGTTTTTCATAAAAATATCAAAAAATAAATTTTAATCAATTCAAACATACTGATTCAAAAAAATTATGTTTATTTTATCAAAATTTTTTTCTAATTAAGTTAATTTAAAAATATAAAATCAATATATATTTGAAATTAATAATTTATGTATTTGTATGGTACTCGAATATTTATAGATACGTATTTTATTCATAGTGTATACTATTTACAAGTTAATATTATTTTGGGTATGTTATTATTATAGTGTTCATATTACTTTTATAACTATCGATTTACTATTCAAATAATTTTAATATTGTTCTAATAGTTGTATTGGGTTTATACTTTTTATAAACATCTCTTATTTACTTTGTTCATCATTTACTTAGTTTTCTCCCAGTGTATATATATATATATTAAAAAATATTAATCATTATCCAAATATTTTGTCTTCTATTTAAAATATTGTTCACTGGTGCAATATTTTTAGTTGAGAATGACCTCATATATTTTCAAATACTAATTATATTATTTATTTGTTTTTATTATTCAATAATAATGTTTTATCTTTAATGGACTATATTTATTTCCCATATATAATTTTCTATATTGTTGGAATAAATCAGTTTTTGTTTTTATTACATGGTTCATGTGTTATAAATAGTAACATATTATTAAATATGACCCACATATATATGTAGAAGGAAAATTTTATATAGAGAAGACTGAAATGTTACATGTTAGATTATTATTAGTGATTTTTGGAGATTTAGATGGTTATTTTAGAGAGAAATTACGAAATTATAGAAATGGATAGTGGTTGGGTTATAACCATGGGGTACTAGATATTGTCAAATACCTAGTGGAAAGAACTATGAACCTGATATGCTTCTAGTGGATACATAAAGCCAATTATATGTCCACCATTAGGCTGTTGTCCTTCTATCGAGTAGATGGTAGGATATTACGTTCTTTATTATATAAAATAGGTATACAATGTTCTATATGGAAACATTCCATTAATGGGTTTATAGTAATTTTTCTTAAGATATTTTATAAAACCATTTCACTATTCATACATAGGAAGCCACTTGACCTAGAGATCCTTCAATTTTGAAATCTTTGACAATTTTTTTTCTCAGGGCATCATGTTTGATGTCAAATCCAAAAAATTATATGGAATCATATTTTTTTATTAGGGACAAGTTTTTTATTATAAATTTATCCAAATCCATAATTTTTTTTGTTAAATTCTTTGATATCTCATAAATTGAGGTTAAATTATAATGAAATATTAGAGGGGTTAAAAATAATTGGTGAAAGGTAAGTGGTCCTTAACATATTACACAAGTCATGTGTGATTTACTGTGTGATAATTAGTATTCAGGATAGGGGGACCTTAGTGGGGTCTTGGATATTTTGAAATATTGTTATAGATTTGGTAGAGCATATTAAAACTAGAATTGTGATGACCTATGAATTTTTAATATTATATATCTTCTGTAGTATACTAATAATAATTATTATGAATATATATATATATAAAACGTAAATACATAATTTTCTTTATATAATACTTTTATATTAATAATTTTGAAATTATCTTAGGGTGTTTTTTTTAATTTTTTATGAAAAGTTATATTTTTGGATGAATAGTGAAATTTGTAGTATTTACAAACACCATAACTTTTATGACATCATAATGAAATGAAAATTTATAAAACAATTTCCTAAGCCAAATTTTAATTTAATTATTAAAATAAATGACTTAAAAAATTTATATTGAATTTATAAACTTATGTTTGACATTTTGAAACCTAAATTATATTTTATTATAATAAAAAACTATTTTTGGTTATTTTATTTTAATTGAGTGGTTGGAAAATTACATTTGGTTTTGGATTTATATAAATATAAAATATCCTTGGTTTTATAATAAACCAATAAATATCATGGTAATTAATACTATACATTATTTTGGTGTAGATCTATTTGTCTTCTTAAAAAGGCATTTTTCTAAAAAACGTTTTTGTTGCATTATGTGTACTTTTATTAAAATTAATATATAACACCTCTAGGAATTGAATATTATAAAATGATTTTCAAATATTGAACCAAATATTTAATTTTGGTAATAATTTGAATTTTATTTTTGGTCATAAAAATAAGTTACCAAGGTCAATATTAATAATCATGATAAGAGTTAAAATCAGGTAAAAATGTTAAATCAAGAGGTAATGTCATAAAATATCACAAAAATTCATCATTAAATGGTATAATAAAATATTTAAATACATTCGGTTATATTTTTCACAAGAACTATCATTTTTGGATCCAATTTCTTGGAAAATGACTTGAATTTTTATATTTAGAAGTTAATAATTACAAAAGGGTCACCTCTATTAATTTTAAAAGGAACCCTTTATGACCCCACTTCTTCACACACCTTGAGAAAATTATACAGAAAAATAACTAAAATAATTCTTCCCTAATAATATTTACCATTTCCTAAAATATTTTTTCTCAGAAAAAGAACAATCTAAAAATACATAAGGAGAGGCCTATTGGAGGATATCGAAGGAAGAGTTAATTTTATTAACTGACTTATTTCATGTTTAATTTTTCTTCCACCTCCTAAAATTTATTATAACCATAATAAAAAATGAAATTAGTATGATTAATATATGAAAATGTTATTATTTTTATATAGATACCATTATCTACCTCTTTATCTTCCATTGGAAAATGAAAATGTCACCCATATTATGTATAGAATACCACCTATATGAACGACGTATTTAATTTTTCAATATCAAATTACATAGATGGATATAAAATGAATTTAAATAATAAAAATGATATTTATAATATTATTAAGGCTCTTCAAAGATATGTTTTCCATTCTATTGATAATATTAACAATAAACAGTAATTGTAAAATTTAACCATATAAAATGATCATATAATGACACAATTATTTATTTAAATCTATTTCAAAATACCTATTGAGCTATAGAAATTTTGTGACACTATAATTACAAAGAAAATATATCCCTAAAATTATTTATATGATGAAACTATTTTATAACACCTTTAAGCATGGTCATAATACCAAAGTAGTTTTAGAGGAATTGAGCAAACGATCCCAAAATTTCAAACACTCATTTAGTAAATAAATAAAACATGACAATAAATAAATTAATAGGAATAATAATAATGGAATGAACATGAAAAAGGATATTATTAATATGATTTTATTACTCAAGAGGGTAGAGGATGTGCGAAATGAGTCAGGACTCGAGGTAAGATATTTCTTATTTAATCCATATTTTAAATGTTTTGAAGATTTATTTTAAATACCTTTTCTTCAATATAAATACTCTTAAAAGAATATCCTTCTCAAAAATTTAATTATTTCTTTAAAAAAATTTAAATTTATATTTTAATTTCTATACAAATATTTGAAAATTAATAATTTCAAAATTTTCCATATGAGTAATTTTTAAATTTCTTTATAAAGGTGTGAAATGATTTTTTTTACCTTTATTGATTGATCCACTTTCTTCAAATCATGTATGTTCATAATTATGAATACCCATTTTCATGTTTTCATTATTTTATAACATAAATTAAATTCCTATAATTCTATGAATATTTTATTATTAATAGTTATTAAATAAAAGGCTATTACATCTTATTTTTATGCGATAACTATAAGTTCTTATACTTATAGGTTTAAATGAATGTTTTTACAAGTTTTATGCTGAAAGTGTAGATTTTTTAATCAATTTATAGTTCTTCTAAAATATATATGATTATGGGTGGGTCCTATAATTTCATCCAACACATTGACTAATAATTTCTATCCTACAAAATTATTTTGGATATAACTGGCGATGTTAATACAATATAAGGGTGATTATAATAGTGATATAAATATTATGTCCCAAGTAACCTTCATGATTATGTTTTTTTCATTTATGATTTATTATTAGATGTTTTAATAAAATATTTTTTCCATGAATTTGATTTCATGAGTAATAAAGTGATTATTAAAGTTCAATGTTTATTATGTAAAATGAAACCTTTATCATTGGTTTTCATGACTATCAATGGACTAGTGGGTATCCTTTATCTTTATATCACATATTGAGATTTATTTTATCATACCTTATTTTAAAATTATTTTATATGATTTAATGATATATATTAACTATGTAAAGGACATTATTTCAGTTATGGAGACTCATATTGAATGAAGTAAGGGTGTAAAAATGAAATAGAAGTGTCAATTTAAGAAAAAATTTTATAGAAAAAAATATTCACTATATGGAAGTGTTAATTTTTTTCATGTAATGGTTTTACTAATTTTATAAAATTATAAACCAAAAAGTTCAGGGAAATTTTAAAAAGTGAAATAATTGATATAAATCATGTAATTATGGGTCGATTATGTTTGGGTTGTCACAGTTGGCATTAGAGAATATTTTAGATAAATTTACAATTTATGATGTTATTAGATGTTAATAATTTTTGAAATGTGAATACCATTATGGGTTGGTAAATTTAAGGTTGATCATAAGTTCAAAGGACTAGATTCCCCTTTTTAGGTACAATGTGATTGGATTTTATGGTTATTAATTATATTTTGGAATTAATTTATTTGGTTTTATAAAGAATACACGATTAAGAAAATATAACCCTTAGTTTTAACATGTGATTTAGTGTGATGATTACTTGGGAAGAATGTTATTATATTTTTGGGGAAAAAGGTGAATGATATAGATAAATTTTTTAATTAATTTTATATTTTATATTGAGGTAATTATGTTTACTCTGTATAAATGGATTATTTTATTTTTAGAGATAATTTGAGTGGTATATAAAACCATTGGGATTGAAAATTGATTAGGTGAGAGGATGACTAATGTTATTTTTAAGAAATATTTTCATTATTTTTTTGAACATTACATGATAATGGTATATTTTTTTCTTGTAAGTGATTTTATGCCAATGTGGTTGATATTATTTGAGGAATAAATATCAAGTTAATTTTTAGAATCATATATAATCTTATAGTTTTATGTCATGGTGATTAAGGTAATTTTGTGAAAATAATAATATCTTTTTGGAGAATTAATGACAAGATTGTTTATATATATATATAATTAGAATATGATTTTATTAGTGATTAATATTGTTTGGGGATAAAATTTATGTTGAATTTGGAATAATACATGATCATATTTTTTTTTATTTTTTGGTTTGAAATTTTTTTAGTCTTATATTGAATGGTGTTGGGGTTTCATTATTTTTAGAATGATTTAAATAAAATATGGGTTTTTATTATTATATTTAGGTTTTGGAGATTTAATTATTAAAAATTTATATGATTCTTTACTCATATTTCATAGATTATTATCTTTACTCAAGATAATTATTTTGGATTTTGGTAAATATTTTGAAACATGAGGACTAACATGTTATATAAATACTTCATACAATGAGGAACAATATCCTTTATTGTATCTCATGATCTATTATGATTTTATTTTGGTGTATCAATCGTGAAAAATTAATCTTGGATATTTAATGTTTGGAATGTGAGATAAAATAGATGCAGAAAGTGATTGAAATTGGAAACCAAAGGATAAAATCATTCTTTTAGAAAATAAATAGTCTAAATGGGTATGTTTTCTCACATACTCCACCTTAAAGGTAAAATAATTCCTCAATATTAATTAAAATAAAGAAAAATATATCAAAGATTTTGTGGAAAACATCACCTGACAATCAACATAAGCTTTATAAACTCATTCAAAAGTATGAGTCTTATGAAAGTACACACATGTATTAAAATACTTATAAGGTATTTCTCACCACATCACCTGACAATCAACATAAGCTTTATAAACTCATTCAAAAGTATGAGTCTTATGAAAGTACACACATGTATTAAAATACTTATAAGGTATTTCTCACCACATCTATATATTTATTTTATCTTCTATTGTAATTTTATTATATATACCTATATTTCCCTTTTATGTGTCATTATTGGTGATTCAACGAGAAATTATTATTTTCAAAGTCCTATTTTATCATATGAAATTGATTTTGAAAATATTTTATTTTATTTATATAATATATAAACCCTCTATCATTAGACTCAATGAAACTTTTTAGGATGCAATTTATGCATGTGGGGAGAACATGTGATGACCCATGTATTTTTAATATTATATCTTTTATATAATTTATTAATATTCACAATTATGAATTTATATATATGATATAAAGACATTTATATATATATTTATATCATGTCTTAAAATATATTATATAATAAATTAGATACTAATAATACATTTAAGACTATTATGTTCACTTCATCTCATAAGGGGTGTTTTATTTAAAAGTTAAGTAAATTTACTTAATATAACTTGTTATGTTTAACTATTAAAAGAAGTATTTAATTATTAAATATGTTATAAATGGTTATTCATGTATATTATATAAATTAACATTCATATTTTTCACGATATGTATTTTTTTTCTTGGTATGAAATAATGATATGGCTTTTTATTTAAAAAGGAATAAATTTTATTTAAAATAAACTTTTTCCATGTATTACATGGTTTTATTTAAAAATTTAATTTCTTAATTTTAAAATCTAAATTTGATAAAATGAAATTTATTTTTGGATTCATTATGAAAAAATTAAATTATAATGATTTTTTAGATTTTTTATTATTATTTTTTGTGAATAGTGAAAAATATAATTGTTATAAATACTATAAATTTTATGACATCATCATGATAAAATCACAAATTTAAAAAGTATAAAACATTTATAATTACTGATTACGTATTTAAGTAGTAATATAAAGAATTTAAAAGTATTTTATTGAGTTTATAAACATATGTTTGACATTTTTAAACCTAAATTATATTTTGTTCTAATAAAAAAACCATTTTTGGTTCTTTGCATTAAATTGAGTTTTTAGAAGATGTAATTAAGTTTTAGATTGATCTTGATATAAAATATCCTTATTTTTTATATTAATAAACCAATAAATTTCTTATAAATAAATAATATACCAGATTTTTCTATATATTCACTGTTATACATTATAAATGATTTTTCTAAAAACTATTTTTATTGTGTTATGCATACTTATATTAAAATTAATCTTTACAACATCTAGAAATTAAATATTTTAACCTGGTTTTAAAATTTTTAATCCTCATGTTCAAATTATTTAATACATTCCATTTCATTTTTTGGTCATAAGAATGAGTTACCATGGTAAATATTAGTGACTACAGTAAATGTCAAAATGATGTAAAAATGATAAATTAAGAGTTAAAGTAATAAAATATTACAAATCAACATCATTAAATAGATATATGAGAAATTTAAATAGATTATATAATATTTTTTTGGACCGAATTTCCTTGAAAAATACATCTCTTTTTATAATAAGAAGTTAATATTTACAAAAGTTCCACCCCACTTATATATAAAAGGACCCCATCACCACCCTACTTTTCCACACACCATGGTAACATTAGATAAAAAATACCTACAAAAATCCTTACCTAAATCTATTTAACAATTCTTATCGGTTATTTTCTCCCAAAAATACCAATATAATAAGGATTAAGGAGAGGCCTAAATGAGGATATCCAAGAAGATGTAATTGTGTTAACTGGGCTCTATCAAGTTTCTTTTTTCTTCCACAACCTCCAAAATTTTTATATACATATTAATATGATGACATTAGTATCATTACTATACTGAAATTTTATTATGTTTATGGAATAACCATTATTTACCTCCTTCTCATCCATTGAAAAATGAAAATGTTACTCATCTTACATTCGGTCTGCCACCTCCATGAACATTGCAATTCATTTTTCATCACCGCATTACATGTATGACTATTGAAATGAGTTTAATGAATACATATTATATTGAAAACATTTTTAATTTTATGAAAATAAAAATTGGACTGTATGTTAATAATAGTAACAATAAATGGTTATTGTATAATTTAATCACCTAAAATGATCATATTGAGTCACTTTTTTATTTGAATTTATTTTGGACAACCTATGGAACTGTAATTTTTTTTATTTTTTCTAATATATTTAAAAATAAAATATATCTCTTAAATAATTTATTTAATGAAACTATTTTATAAAAAACATGACTATTGTCAACGTACTGAAGTAGTTTTGGAGGAATTGATTGAATGACCCCTTAATGACAAACACTAATTTATAAAATAGATAAAAAATGATAATAAATGAAATAAATAATAATAATAATAAAGGAATAAAAATTAAAAATAGTCTTAATAAATTATACAATTAATATAATCTCATTAATTAGGTGGGTTTATGATGTAAAAAAATATTTAGTAATTGAGGTGAGAGATTTTTCTTTTTTAAACATATTTTAATTATTTCGAAGTTTTCTTTTAATTTATTTTTCATCCATGTTGATATACTTTCAATAATTATATTCTATAAAATTGAATTATTTCTTAAATTTTATTTCATATATATATATTTTAATTTCATAATAATGGTTTAGAAAATAATATTTTTAACATCTTTCATATGGGTTATTTTTGATCTTCTTTATAAATTTATGAAAAGATTGTTTTTTACATTTACCGCTTGATCGCCTATTCCTGTCATCATATCCATTATTAATTATAAATATTCCTATTCATGCTTTCATGATTTTACAAAGTAAATTAAATTTTTCTTGTTCTGTTAATCTTTAATTTTATAGAGTTATCATGAAAAGTCTATTTTCATATATATTTTTGATAACTATAAGTGCTTTTTCTTGTGGGTTTTATTGATTGTTTATATGATTTTTATGATATAATTAAAATTAAACATGTTTTTATTGATTTTATGATTCTTGGAGATTATATATAATTTCCGGTGGTCCCAATATATCCCTCCAATGCATTGGGTGATGGTGTATTCTCTAGAAATATGATGTTGGAATTAATTAATGAACTTATTCCATTGTAAGAGTGATTGTAGGGGTGATTGAAAGAGTGATATGAATATGATGTGTGAAGTAACATTAATGATTATTATTTTTTATTTATTATTTCTTATGAGATGTTTTATGAAAATATTTGGGTAATGAAGTTAATTTCATCAGTAAGTAAGTAATTAAATGATCTAAAATTTTATTATTTAAAATGGAAAACTTCTTCATGAGTTTTATTATTTTCTAATGGACTAATGAGTTTCCTTTATAATTATATCCATTATTGAGATTTATTTTATCATCCCGAAATATCAAATGATTTTATAGGATTTAATTATGTGTAGGAAATATAAGAAGGTTTGTGCTCCAATTATAGAGATTTTTCTGAAATGAAGTATGTGTGTCATAAATGAAACATGAGTTTCAATTTAAGAACCAATTTTTATTGAAGAAATATACACTATATAGAATTATTTTATTTATTCATTTAATGATTTTTTAATTATATAAAAAAATGAATGAAAATGTTCATATAAATTTATGAGAATAAGATCATTGTTAAAAATATTGTAATTATATTGATTATGTATGGGTTATTATAAGAATGAAAAAGCCTCACACATGAGTATAATTTTGTAGTCTATTAGTGACTAGTTTTACTGATAACAAATGGAAAATAAATTTATAGTAATCAAAAAAATGTTTTTCCAGGATATAGATAAATTTTAAGGGATCTAGGATGGTCTCTCTGGATTATGTAGAAGGGTTTACTGAGAGTAGTTAATTTAATAGATCTTTAGGTAATCAGTTCATATTGAGATTTAGAACTATTGAAAGTGTAAGGAATATTTTAATAACATAATAAACAAATGATTTGTAACTTTTTAGATGGTTATGGTTAATATTTTATGATTTCTCATCACGTGTTTTGTGACCAAGTGCTGTATTCTTCTCAGAGTAGATTGTGGTTCAAATTTGTTTGAATGGTTTACTGAAGGGGGCATAGTTTGAAAAAAGAATTTTTGTAACACCTATAAGATTTGAATCACTAGTGAGGTTATTTTTAAATATTTTGAATTAATACAAAGGTAAAAAATCTTGTCCAAGGTGATAAATTGAGATAAAAAATCAAATTTTGGAAGTTTATATGATTTTTTTCGTGTTTGATATCCTTAGATTCAATTTTTGAAAGTGATGGGATTTTATTAAATGTAATTTTATTTATATATTTTTTATAATCATTGTGGATTATATTTTGGAAGGTTGATATCCATGCAATGATCTGGGATACATGTCAAATTATATGAACTTTTTTATAACCAAGGGATATGATATGAGTTATTTTTTCCAATATGTTTATTTCTATTTATTATTTATCCTGAATGTGTTATGATATAGTGTAAATGTACTATGAATATTCCCAAGCACTCCCATAACTCATTGGAATAGAGGAATGGATTAAGACAATATACCCTTATATCATGATATTACTATGACAATGAATTCATATATTATGCCATAAAACCTCATAACATGATGATACTATGAGAAGATCATGATACTTATGACACCACAAGTATTATTAAAAAGATATCACTTTGATGATTAATTAATTTTTATGATTAAAAATTTATATAGGAAATTAAAATAAGTATCTATGTTTATAACATGTTTTAAAATAATATTATATAATCAATTAGATAGTAATTATACATTTAAAATTATTAATATTACTTTGTGATAGAAACGAAATTTTATTTAAGGGTCAAATATATATTTTTTAAAATAATTTCTTATCAAATATTAAATAAATTTTAATTTATTTTAATTCTATAAAATAATATTTATATTATTAGAAATAATTCTATTAAGTTATGGGGAAAGAATATTATTTTTTTGAAAAATAAGTAGTGTTTAATCTAAATAAATTTTATTCCCATGTATTATATAATTTTATTTAAAATTTATATTTATAATTTTTTAAAATTTTAATTTGATAAAAAAAATAATTTATTTTTGATTTATGCATGTCAAATGTAGTTTGGGATATATTTTTCAAATTTTTCAGAGAAATACAATTTTTTGTGTGAATAGTTTTTAATATTATAGTATATTTTATGACATAAATTTGACATACATTGGGATTAAAAACTTATGAAACTTAATGAAAGACTCATACATGATAATATAATCAAAATTTTATACAATAAATTATTTAATTGATATAAATTAAAATTTAACGGAAAAAGTGAAAATAATTACTGTTGTCCAAGGAGTGGTTACACGTCATTAAAAAAAGTAAAATTTGGTGTTATTGAGATAGAATTTGACAATGTAAAAGTATTTTATAAACATTATTAATAAATAAGATGAATAGTTAAATATTTTTATGGATAGTGATGAATTTTAGTGTTGTATAACAAGTAACTTATCCAAATACTTTTGCAGTGCTGGTGTAAGTTGATAAAAGTTAAAATAACATATTAAATATGTTTTCCTGATAAGGATAAGAATTTAAATATATTATGAATGTTTATAGATGATAATATTAATTAATAATAAATTATTTTTATGTTATTGATTTGTTTTTTAAAATTTAAATAATAATATAATTATCTAAATCACTTAGGCAGCGTCGACATGACACTTGTGCACACAGTTGAAAAGTTAGACTAAATGGTTTCAAAAATATTAAAAGTGATATTTTTTGGACGAATTATGGTGTTCCATGAATCTTGAATATTAATATGATAGTTATTTAATTATTTAAAATTTTAAATTTGAGTTCCATATTTTTTAAGATATTTATTAATGTCAAATTTTTTAATAGTTCTGAAAATGACTTTAAGTATATTTAATATTAAACAGTTTTTTTATTAACTGATTTAAAAATAATAAAAATATAATAATAGAAAAATTTTCATGGATTGGTTTTTAAAATTTCATTCATGGTCCATTTTGTGCCACTTTCTGTCTTCTAATTACATTTCTCACCCTTAACGATTGAATAATTAAAAAAATGCTGTTGATTTTTGCCTATAAAATAAGGCTCAATATAAACTTTCAAAAAGATAAATATGAGTTGTGTGTTATCTAAAATTCCTACCCAAATCCCTCTCTAAACACTTATTTCCATGTTTACAATGCCTTTTTTGTGAACATCAACCACTCTTACGAAGGCCTTAATTTTAATTAAAAGGTGGAAACTCAAAAATTAATGTAAAAGTTTACAAGCCACTTTCACCTTTCTTAATTATGACTCGGTATCTTGAGATCATATTAAAAATTTAACTATTTTAATTAATTTATTCCATTCATATGGTAGTGTAATATATTTTATTAATTAATAATGGTTGATCATTTTTTACCTCTCACCAAACACTATTTCATAAGCCATCACCATGTCAAAATTTAGGGTTTTCAAAGATGACCAATTAATTTCAACTATTATATAACTCTTTTAATAATGAATATAATGCTCAAAATTTATACTAAATTAGTGTTTTATTTATAATTTAATTTAATTTATAATAATAACATATTTACTATGTTTAACCTCATTTAAACAATTTTAAAATATGTAGCTCATCATGGTGGTTTTACACAACCTACATGGATGTTGATGTTTTTATGAATATAAATTTCTAAATGGTATTATATAAAATTAATTTTATGGGTGAATATAACATTAATATTCTAGTAATTTTTTGAATATGATTCTCTAATGTTAAATTATGAATTTTAAATATAATTATCCATGTTGTTACGGGTCAAAATTTCTTGGGGGAATTTGAATTTTTCTTTTAGTGAGTGGTTTGTTTTGAGAACTTGGAATTTTAATTGGATCACAAAAATTTTAGCTTCTATAAATGGGGTTTTTGGATATTTTAAACACTCTTATAGTGACTTAGGTTGTTTTAGAGAGTTTCATATGGGTTTCAAAGTATATAAGATGTAAGAGGTACTTACTTCATGATGTGATGTTTCTGGGATAGAGGGGGATCTCCCTTTCCAACATTGGTTCTCAATGTGAACGTGTTCATGATATGAATGGGTTAAAATGAATTTTATAAAAATTTGGTTGTCCTCATTTGTTTTTAATGGTTTATCACTCATGGTATGGATTTAATGGACAACTATACCCCTCTATTATTTCAACTTGATCAGAGATGATTTTTAGTGGCTTTTGAAAAAAAGGGTAAGATCCTCCCTCCATTCTCAGATTCCTTTAAATAATCTAATTGTGCACATTTTTGTTTAGGTTTTAGGTTTCAGTTCAACTATATTATGGTTGAATAAATATAAATATACGGGGGTTTCCTCATCTAGTTTATGGGAGGACTTAAAGTGACGTTTTTATGTTGTTAAAATCAGCTTTAGTGAAGGTATGCCACCAAAAAAATTTATTTAGGGTTTTTTTTGATAAATTATAAAATAGAATAGGTGTTTAATTTTTGTATTTTTCATGGAATATTTTTAGGTGATAATTAGAAATGGAAAAAATCCCGTTGCTTGATATTTTAGTGAGAAGATGTCATATAGTGAGTTTTTAGGAATTATTCTTATTTAAGTTAAATGGTTTAATTAATTTTAAATTTTTATAATTATTATTTTGGTTATTTGTATGTTATACATGTCTGGGAGTATAAATTGGACTTCTTTGGCATGGATGAGGACCTGTGAGGGTTTAAATCCATATTCTAGGTAGGTGTCCCCTATAATAAAGAATCACACACATGTCTATTTATGAGTTTTGGGATGGGTTTGGGAATGAGATATAAGGATATATAGAGTTATTAGGGAAGAGGAAAAGGTGGATTTGAGCCTATCATCTTGATACCTTTTTCTCTTCTTCACTTTGGTGAACTGGGATAACCAAAAGACTATGAATCTAATGGGAAAATAATTTGGTTGAGATTCAGAGAGCTGTATGGGAGATGTAGGGATGTGAGACGATATGTGAGATTTCTTAGGATAGGTTCATAGGGGTAGTGGGAAGGAATTAGGGGCTTAGGGTCAAGTGAATATGGGCTATATTGGTTTATGTCTCATGAGTGGATAATACTTCCCTCATATGGTTATAGGTGAGTAACGATCATTTTTTGGATTGAGAAGAGTCCTTTGAGACTTTGAGTAGGTGTATATAGAGGGGTTTCCTTTATTTCATAGGATGAGGGATCTCCCTTAGGAGATGAAATATGGGCCCCAAATGTGGGTTGTGGGAATCGTTCTGGAATTGGAATTTTGTTTCCATGTATTTTTGAGCATGGTAATTTGGGATGATCCCTATGTAGTGAAACCAAGAGTGATGAGGGGTTTTATTAAAGATAGTCATAACCTTGCGGTTGGGCACACATGATACTTCATGAAGTGTTTGCATCTATGTGTGATAGGAGTGAGCTAGTACCATTAGGCAGAGACTATGATAGGTCTATAGGACCTAGTGAGTTCTCTGATAGGTAAGTTGTGATATGTTCTAATGAGTGTCTAGGTCTTGAGATACTAGTAAATTAGGGTTAGCTGGTGAGCTATATGATGGGTTGTGACCCTGCATATATTTCATGTGTTTGTGACCTCCCCATAGTCCACAAGGACATGTATATGTGATTATACCTCCCTAGAGATAGCAAGGATGGGTCACTGTGCTTATGACCTCCCCAAAGTCTATGGGGATGGGTCAATGTGATGTGACCTACCCAGAGTCTATGTGGATGGTTAAATGTGATAACCATTGCTTATTACTTTCAGTATTAGGTTGAGGAAATTTCCATGAGTGGATTGGTTTGGTGTGTATGAATTGGATCTTTCCTTGTATAGGCATGGGTCAAGAACTTCCCTAGGGGCTAAGTCTTGGTACGACATGAGATGACACTATTTTAACCTACCTTGAATGACTAAGAAGTCGGGTGAGATATGAATGCATGGCATGCCTATTATTTATGGGAACTGGTTTGAGGGTTGGATACTTCCCCACAATGATTCTTCAGGTATGAGATGGTAATTCGTATAGTATAATAGGCTCACATGATAACTGGATTCTAGTATATCATAGAAGTTGGTATGGTTAAGTTTAATGCTTCTTGTTAGCACTCAATTACATGATGGTCTGGTATACCTCATTGAGTGTCATGGAAGCTTGATTGGTGCAAGATGACTCCAAGAGAATATTTTTTTATTGTTTTATTTTCTTCAGGAATACAAATGCATATGAATTTTTATATTAGGTATTCTTTGTGATACCTTACTCAATTATATTCTCACACCTCTCATGGTTATATCAATGCACGTAAAGACCTTCTATATATATTTAAGGTCAGGGCATTGATTTTGAAGTGGATTGAGCTGGTGTATCTTGAGAATATTGCATATAGGGTGGATGAGGCCTAAGTATTTTAATAAGGATTGAGTTATTATATTATATTTTAGTTTATTTTTTTTTTGGGTTCATCCCTCTGGGTGGGAAATTATATGTTTTTCATGACAACATAGTATACATGATTGAATTTTTATTTATTATGTGTACTATGATATGGATATTATTTTGTTATTTCTTATTAATGAATTTTATGACATAAAGTGAATAATCTCCCCAATATATATTTTCTTCCATCACCACTAGTTGACTGCCTCTGGAGTATGGTATAGAGTGCTTTAGGCTATGTGGTGACCTTGTCCTGAGCACTGTCGAGTGGCCCATAAAGTGGGGTCAGATCTTGTTTTGTTATCTGATTTGGGGATATAGAAGACTTGTGTTCATGGAATGTTTCAAAGATTATAATGGATATAATACTGGTTCATTGAGAAAAAATTTACTGATAGAAATTACAGGTGATCAGGGCTATGAGATTTCTTTTCTTGGTTTTTGATGCCATGAATATTTGATTTCACATTGGGTGATGCACTTGAGTTTTGGATTTTTTATTTTTGGGGTTTTGTATCTTGGGACATTGTTAAGAGGCTATGTTTATGCATCAAGGTATGCATGTAGGATACACATGGATTATATGTGCTTGCCTATTGGTTTTATATGATGGGAGGTATAACTATTAAAATTGTAAAAATATTTATATGACATTTTAGTATATAATATGTTATTGGAATTCTACTCTGCTGGACCGTAGTAGATTTATTTCAAATTCTTGTTCATGTGGATCATATAGAAAGGTTATTTACATAGATTGAAATATATCCCCTTCATCAAGGGATTCATTGATACCCTATATTAATTTATATAAGAATTTGATGCCTTGATGATGACTCGGTGAGGGATGGTATGATTCAGAGGTGATCCAAGGATATACATGAGTTTCTCTAATAATGATGGACCCTTGTGGATAATTGGGATATTGGTTGGGTTATTTAATGTGTTAGAAACAACCCATATGGTGTTTTTCCATATAGATTCATAGTGTAACTATACTTAATCGAACTAGGGAGTTAAATAAAGGCATAAAAAATTCCTTGGGTTCACATGGTATGAAGTGTTTGGTTCATTTACGGTATCAAGGATTGTTTTTAGAGGACATGATTATTTGGGTTTCTAGCCTAGTGGTTCTCAAGATGTGCTTTCTTGTAGAAAAATGGGATCATGGGAAGATGCTATTAGTTTCAGGAATAATGCCCATGTGGTGGGTGGTTATGTGGTTATCTTTAACATGAGATATTCCTTAGGCTATTAGGTATGACTCACATGCCTGAGGGTCATAGTTAGTTGGTTAAGGATGTGAGCCTTGATTTGATGAGATGCAACTCATTAGAGCATGATTCAGTTGTGTGACCAGGTTTTACGAGAGCATGAATCCATTAAGTTCAAATATGATTGACTAGAATCATGTATAAGGTCTTATTAGTGGGTTATTAGAGAATCACTAATCCTTGAGGAGGATAGTGAGCATTGGTGAATATTTTTAGGAAATTTATTGGTGTTTGAGGGAAAGTGGGTGCCAGGTATGTGTGGTGGTTGTTGGTTGAAGACCAATCAAATGGTGTTTATGGGTTCATTGATATTTGTTTGGGTTGTGGAGGCACTTGAACTGTGTTGTGATTGTAGTGTATAGGGGATACATGCACATGCATGGTGTCTTAGGGTATAGGTGAAGTTCCCATTATACGAGGATTTTATGTTAGAAATGGACTGGGTGTGGTGGAATAGTTGATATAGTTTGAAGAACGAAAGGGTATTAGTGGTTTCAATGATGAGGTGAGTATGTATTGGGAGAAGTGACCTGCATGTGGTGTTTTGAACTATTTGGGTCAATGGTTGTGGTGGGAAGTAAGGGAAGACATATAGTGGGGAGGACACCATTAGTTACTATAGGAGGCCATTCTTGGTAATTTGGGAATGGGAATAGATTATTTTTTCATGTTGATTCTTGAGTGAGAGTGGGATAGACATGTATAGTCATTTAGTATGGTAATGCATGGAGTGTGGTCCTAGGAGAATTTGAGTTTTAGTCCTTGAAGTAGAGATAATGATACCCTTATAGTGGTTAGTATTATATCAATTGTAGTAGAAACAACCCTAATGTTGGAAGGGTTATAGAAGGGTGACACTGGTTGAAGAGATAGTCGAGTTGACGCCCTGATATCGATGTAATATAAAATCTACTAATATCTAGTTCCTTGGGAAATACTAGTTTTGATATTCTGATGAGGTGTTGGATGGATTTGGTGTGTTGAAATTGAGATTTAAATAATTTCTGTATAATATGATGATGATTTATATAGTGAATCATGTTTTGACACATGGTTTAGGGGGTAAAATAGTTTTATTGTATTTCTCAGGGGGTGAATCATGTGATGAAACATATCAAAATTTCATTTTGGTGAAAAAGTATTCAAGAAGTAAGGATTGCCTGTACTATTTCTTGGGGAACAAGTGGGACTTTGAATTTGGGGGTCATTATTGGATATATTTAGTTAGAGTTAGGTTTTTCTTTTGAGGAGGAATTCATGGGAGAAGTCAATAATATTTATAAAAGTTAATCAAGATAGGATTTACCGGTATTATTTCATACAATTGGATATAGTGGTAAGGTAAATCTTTTAGGAGTATCATGTGGGACATAGTTATCGGGTTGGTGGACCACTAGAAAAGTATTTTTAATAGGTTATTTCTATAGTATGGAGAACCATGTATTGTAATTATACTCTACGATAGGGGAAATATAGAATAGAGAACCATTATCCTTGGGTTTAATCAGTTTAAGATAGCATGATGTGTCGAGAGATATGGGTGTAGGTGAGTGCCATTATGTTGTTGGAATTAGTAGTAAGCTACATGCTCAGTTTCTAGGGAATGTCATGTTTATTGTTTTGAGTTATACAATAGAATAGCAGTTAGTGTTTGATGATAAAACATGATGAGTTATTAGTGAAGTGATGACCAAGATAGTTCGAGAGTCATGGTTTTAGGAAGACCATATATTATCAAGGAAGAAATAATTAGCCACCCATGTTGTTACAAGTTATAAATTACTAAGGGAATTTTAGCTTTCTATCTGGTGATCAATCCATTTTGATAAACAAGTCTTAGAATATTATTGCAAGTACTTGAGCATATATAAATATTGTTTTTTGATAGGGTTCAAAGATCAGGTTGTGACCTGATGTGTTTGTGAGAGAGTCATAGGGGAGCCTGAGTAGCTAGGCTATAAGAGGGAAATTCTTTAGGCCATTCATTCCTTGAAGGAGGGATTCACGATGTGATAGGTTCTTGAGAGCATGGATGGAACTTGGATAGCTTGGGTGAGGCTTAGTGAAGTTAAAATAGGGGTTAACTCTACATTCCAAGTAGGTGACCCATATGATAAAAAAGTATATGCATGTCCATTTCTGAGTATACATTCTAGAATTTTTTAATAGCTTGAAAAATAGAATATAAGGATCGGTAGAGTTCTTAGATGAAAGGATTATGTGGCTTTGAGCCTCCTGGGATGAAACTGTGTGCTCTTAATTGCTTTTGTGAATTGGGATCACCTGAAGACTATGTCTCCAAGGGGTTAAAATTTAAGTTGATCTAAAAAGTGTCTTATGGGAGGTCCAAGGAAGTGAAAAGAGATATAGGATGAACTAGGTTGGGTTTCTAGGGTTATTGTATAATTGCAAGAGGCTTATAGATGAGTGATTATGGAAAATATAGACATATGTCTCACGAGTGGCTAGGAACTCCCTCATAAGTTTGGAGGCATGTGTTAAGGTGTGTTTGGAATGATGGGATTTTTTGAGACATGGAATATGATGATGAAAAAGGGTTTCCACTGGTTGATGAGTTGAGGGATCTCCCTTAGAAGATGTGAAATATGACCTAGGTGCGAGTCATGGGAATCATTTGAGTCTTGGTATTAGGATGCAAAGTGGATGAGATCATGATAGATTGGGAAAGTCCCTATGTAGCAGGACTTAGATTGATGAGGGTTTTTAGTATGGCTAGATCATACCTTGAGTTTTGGGTCAATGGAGCCTTGGGGTTATGCCATCAGTGACGGGCGATAAGCATGATGTTGTATCTATGATCATATACCATGATAGGTATGGAGGACCCAGTGGGTGATTGGATGAGTGAGTTGTGATATTATATGATGAGTAGATATGTATCAAGAAACTAACACCCTGATATCAACCATTTATTTATACAATGGTTTGTGACACTATCTATATTTCATTTATTAATGAACTCCCCTAAGTCTGTGGGGATGGGTTACTGCGATGTGACCTCCCCAAAGTATATGGGGATGGGTTAGTGTGTTGCTTGTAACGACCCAAACATTCATTAATGTAAATCACTCTTGATCTAATTAAATGTCTTATTATTGTTATATGAAATTTAAACTTCATTGGTTTTATGTTTCTGGATTTTAAAATATCGTTATGAATTGTGACCGTTTCTAATATAGCCGTTGAATAGTTATCACATGATTAGTATAAATATAGGGCTTTAACAAATCCAATTTACTCAGAAAAAGGAAGCGATGGACTTATCCAGTAGACTTTCCCCATACGAAGCCCATTTTTCAGAACTCAGAAAGGATGTGGCATTATTGGGATTCACTCTTGACCAATCCCAAGATGAGCTTGAGCACGTTAAGCTTGAGCGGAACCGACTACGAGAGAAGTGGAAGTTAACAGTGATTACCACCCGAGTGATGTTATCCGAGCCACCCCAAGAGTCTGTCACCATCGCACACCTTACCCTTTGGTCTTATGCGGGTGTTATAAGGGTTTATGTAACAAGACCCTAGAACTATGATATGTACATTATTTTTGTATAAATAATGTGCATTCATTTTATTATTATTACCTTGTAAATAGTTTTTAAAGAAAAAATATTATTTTTAGTTAGTATTCAACTAAGAAATATATTTTGACAAATTAATAGATTTTTGAATTAAATAATATTTTAATAAAATATTATTATAATTATATTACTTTTATCAAATATAAATGTTCATATAATTTTATGAATACAATTGTAATCTTTATTAAGGTTCAAAAGCCGTTTTTTGTGAAAACCCACGAATTTTCGATAAATGTAAGTTTTTATTTTAAAAGTAAAAATTCAAATATTTAGAAAATTATTCAGATAAAATGAATATTATTTTTGGAATCAGGACTTCATAATTATCCAACAGTGAGTTTTTCATAATTTTCTGAGATAGTCAAATTTTTGGGTAAAAATTAAATACCGTTTAAATATTTAATGTATTTTATGACAAAATAATTACCCAATAGTGATGTAATAAAATAATATAAATGATATTTTCGGACAATATATGTTTTATCATTAAAATAATGTGATTTTAGGTTTGTTTGATTTATTTTACAAAACTTTAGTGGACCCTCCAAGAGTTATAAACCATTTTGACTTTTTAAATGAATTTCCTTGAGAGTGCGACTCACCTCCACATAAGCACCCTCAATATTTTAAGAAGGGAGTGCCTTGGTAGCACTCCAATGCATTAGGTAAAGTATATTATCATGATATGTCATGTGGAATGGGTGTTTACTCATTCTAATTCAGGTGAAACAAGGTTTTTCTCATGCTTCATGTTCAATAAGGGTTTACTCATGCTCCATGTGCAATGTGCCTTGGCTCATGCTTAAATCAAGTTAAATGTTGTTTCCACATTTCCATGTTATGATTATCATACTTTATCATGCCTATATGTTAATGTTTCTCTTATGATACATTGATATGACTATTGTAAAACATGTATTGTATTCCTCTTGTTATTCTATTTTTCTTCCCTTACTGGGCTTTATAGCTCACCCTTTTCTTATGCATTTCCTCAGGTTATCCCATGCAATGCTTTGTATGAGGGAATGTAGTGGTCATGTAAAGAAAATTTTCTATAAAGATGTTTTATTTCATGTTTTAAGTTGTTATGTAATGATCCTAATCCCCAAAGACACTATACCTTTCAATCTTTTATGTTGTATCAAGTGAAGTTTATGTAATAAATCATGTTTAAGTGTGTAATAAAGAGAAGGGTTGTCATAGTTGGTATCAGAGGATAGGTTTAGTTATTTTTGGGATTAGGATTAGAAAACCCTAATGAAGACTTAGAGACAAGAATAAGTATAATAAAAACATCCCTAAGTATTGGTGAGTATTGAGTAAGTGGTTTATCAAGAAAATACATCCATGTATGGATACGAGTAGGTAGAGGTAGCTCTGGCACAGATGTATCCTAGGGGTAAAACCTGAAAACACCAATTTGAGCTAGACTCAAATGAGAACTGGTGCATGACAACGGCCCTTGCTGCACTCTTGGTTACGACACTCCTAGAGGATATACTTTGGTGAATTCACAAGCTTATTATGAACCATTATTAAGGGAATTTAAAAACAATTCCCCTAAGAATATATGTTAAAATGTTGATCATGAATATCATAGATTGAATCCTATAAATTCATAAGTTAAGGAATAAACATAATTTAAAAATCATCTATTTTTGTTCTTGGATTACCCTTTATGTGTTACCCCTAACATTACTTTTATTCCAGCCAATGGCCGGTAATAGGAGGACTTAGTCTAAAAACCAATGTAAAGATCATTGTGATGACTGTAATAATGAGATGCCCAATCCAATGGGGGAGGGGATTAAGAACTTTGTCATGCTTCTCTCTCAGTTAACTCAAGATTTGAATAGAAACATGGGTCCAAAGGAACATTCAACCCCCTAAGAAAGAACAAGTCTCTATTGAGAGATTCATGAGACAAGTGCATCCTACTTTTAATAGATCATTTGATCCCTCAATCTTCAAACAACGGATCAAGTCCATTGAAAAGATATTCTCCATCCCTCAATTTTTTGAATAAGAGAAGGTTCTCTTAGTTGTTTATCATATAGAGGGTGAAGCTGATCAATGGTGGACGTTGATCAAAAATATGAAGCCTGAAGTGGAGATCGAGGCATTGGAATGGAAGGATTTTGGGAAGATGTTTTTCGATAAATATTTTCCGCACACCCTCCGACTTAAGATGGAAATGGACTTCTGTGTCCTGAAGCAGAAAGACAACGAATCCATTAGAGCGTACAAGAAAAAATTCACAAGGCTTTCACGATACGCATCCGGCTTTGTCGTAACCCCTAAATGCAAGGTTGACCGCTTCTTTGGTGGGCTGAAACCTAGCCTATGGAAAGTACTGGTGATCCGTGAATTCGACAGCTATGAGTAAATTATCCGATATTCCCTCAAGGTAGAAATGTAGATTAGATAATTTTAGGAGTATCATGGGGATAAGAAGTGTAAGGTGGACTTTAATGCTGGCGGTCCGATGGATAAATCCAATGGTGCTAAGAAGATCCAACACCCCACTTTCCAAAGGTACGGAAAGAATCACCGTGGAAATTTCCTAAAGGGGATAGAAAAATAATTTAGGTGTGGAAGAGAGGGAACCTAGATGTTAACTGTCAGCAAGAAAAACCCGCGATTACGACAGAAGAGAGGAACACTCCACTTGACCCTCACTGCATTCTTCATTGATTCAACTACAAAGAACTAGGGCAATTTTCAAATCAGTTCCCTAAGCCAAGGGTTTTTGGAAGCAACCCACAACCTCCAAGGTAGTAAGGGCGAGATTTTTCCATCACTACCACCGAAGAAAACCCCGACAATGAAGTAGTGATAGGTATGCTAGTTATTCATTCAATAATAGAAAACATACTTTTTGATTCTAGTTCTACACATTCTTTTATATCCTGAAAGTTTATTAGAACAATACCAACACCACCAAAAATCATGGAAGTAAAGATGTCGATGAGTACAGAAAATGGAGAAATCATTTCATCCCATGAATATAACTTCTCCCCTATCATAATATGTGGTTTGAACTTCCTAAAAAACTTCATCATACTCCCTTTGGTGGAATTTGATATAATTCTCAGCATGGATTGAATTTCCTTATATAGAGCCAACATAAATTGCCATGAGAGGGAAATCACTCTCCATATGGATAATTGACCTCCGATTCTATACAAGTGCAAGGAGGAGGATAAATCTTCTTTATCTCCATCATCTCAAGCATGGTTATTACTGCCCAATGAGCATGCACATCTAGCTCAGATGATTGATTCCAAGGAATTAACCTTCATTGAAGACATGCCTATTGTGAGGGAATTCACCGATGTGTTTCTCGAGGAATTTCCGGGTCTTACTCTTAGAAGAGATGTTGAATTCTAAATTGATCTTATACCTAGGGTGTTGCCAATATCCAAGACTTCATATAGAATGGATGTTGTGGAGCTTGAGGAGATGAAGAAACAACTACATGAGAATCTGGATAAAGGGTTTATGTGCCCAAGTTCTTCACCATGTGGTGCACCAATCCTCTTCAGTAAGAATAAGGATGGATCAATGCGCCTTTGCATCTAGTATCGTGAGATTAGAAAAATCACGATGAAGAATAGGTATCCTCTCCCACAAATTGATGACTTGTTTGATCAGCTATGTGGAGCACAATAATTCTCTATGGTGGATTTGCGGTCGGGATATTATCAAGTAATGGTGAAGAAGGAAGATATCCCCAAGACTATTTTTCATACAAGATATGAGCACTATGAATTCATAGTAATGCCTTTCAGACTCACTAATGCTCCAGAAATTTTCATGGACTTGATGAATAGAGTCTTTAGATATTACCTCGACAAATTTTTGGTATTCCTTATAGATGATATTATAATATACTCCAAAACCAAGGAGGATCACGAGGAGTATCTAAGAACTGTACTAGAGACCTTACAGAAGGAGAAGATCTATGAAAAGTACAACAAGTGTGAGTTATGGTTGAAGGAAGTCACATTCTTTGTCCATATCATCACAACTAATGGGATATCTGTGGATCCCTTCAAAACAGCTGTAATAGAGGGATGGCCGAGGCCAACATCAGTAACAGATATCCGTAGCTTTTTGGGGTTATCTAGATATTATCAATGATTTGTGAGAAATTTATCACGATTGTCCAACCCTCTTACCAAGCTAACTTAGAAGGGAGTAAAGTTTACATAGAGTGATGAATACAAAGAAAGCTTCAAGGAGTTGAAAATGAGGCTTATCACTACACCCGTTCTCACTTTACCCACAAGTGGAGAACTTTTTGTGGTATTCAGTGATGTTTTGAAGAAGGGCCTGAGATGTGTGTTGATGAAAAATAAAAAATTCATTGCATATTCTATAAAGAAATTAAAAGTTCTTGAGTAGAATAATCGAACACATTATTTGAAGTTAGATGTGGTGATCTTCACTTTAAAAATTTGGCGGCATTATCTCTTTGGGGAGAAGTGTGAAATATTTACAGACCACAAAAACCTCAAGTATATATTCACACAGAAGGAGTTGAACATGCGCCAGTGAAGATGGCTATAGCTGATCAATGACTATGAATGCTCAATCCATTACCACCCTAGGAAAGCTAATAAGGTGGGAGATGCTCTAAGTAGAAAGGATCCAATGATTCTATCATTTATGGGAATTGATAAGGATCCAATCTTATTATATTTGATAAACATGGACATGGGAATCATAAAGAAAAGAACATCATTAATCATTTAACAAATTATTGCTCAACTGTCTCTTTTGTAAAGGTTAAAGGATGCTCAAAGAAAGGATGTGGAAATTCTGAAAAGGGTGGAAGCTATCAAAAATGGGAAATCCTTAGAATTCATGGTTGAAAATGATGGAATCGTGATATTTGGGTCATGATTATGTGTACCATCTGATCTAGAGATAAAGAATGAGATTTTGGATGACTCACATAGCTCAACCTTCTCTATTCACCCAGGGAGCACAAAGATGTATTGAGATCTCTAGGAGAACATTTGGTGGGACAATATGAAAAGGGAGATTGCAGAATATACATCAAAGTGCCTGGTATGTCAGCAAGTGAAGACTGAGAGGAAAAATTATAAGGGGATGATGCAACCACTACCCATACCAACATGAAAGTGGGACAACATTACCACAGACTTTGTCACTAGACTTCTAAGAACATCAAGAGGAAACAATGATATATGGGTCATTATGGATCATCTTACAAAGATATCTCACTTTATTGTGATTCAATAGGACTTATCGTTGGATCAAATTGAAAAGATTTACATAAAAGAAGTGGTAAGGATGCATAGAGTACCACTATCTATTGTATCCGATCGTGATCCGAGATTCAACTCAAAGTTCTGGAAAAGTCTCCAACATGCTCTAAGTACTGAAATGAACTTTAGTATGGCCTATCATCCTAAAACTGATGGCCAATCTGAGTAAACTATTTAGACACTAGAAGATATGCTAAGATCATGTTCTATGGACTTCAAAGGAGGATGGGACCAATATCTTCCACTGGTTGAATTCTCCAACAATAACAGTTTCAACTCATGCATCTGAATGGCACTATATGAAGCCCTTTATTAGAAATGGTTTAGAACACTGGCATGTTGGGATGAAGATGGTGAGCATAAGCTGCTAGGACCATAAATGGTCGTAGAAATGGTGGAGAAGGTAAAATCTATTCAGTAGAATATCAATGCATCCCATAGTTGACATAATAGTTATGCAGATAATCATTGATGAGACCTTGAGTTTAAAGTTGGATACATGGTATTTCTATGCATATCTTCATGAAAGAAGGTTATGAGGTTTGTAAATAAAGAGAAGTTGAGTACTAGGTACATCGGACCCTTTAAGATTCTTGATCATGTCAGGGATGTGGCGTATCGAATAACACTTCCACCTACTATGGCTGAAGTACATGATGTCCTTCATGTGTCCCTCTTAAGAAATTATATACCAGACCCTTCACATGTACTCTATTCAGAGGTAGTACAACTAGGGGATGATCATTATTATGAGGAGCAACCAGTGAAGATCTTAGATCTTAGAGAAAAAGTTCTTCGAAATAAGACAATGGACCTCGTCAAGGTGTTATGGTGAAAAAAAATGTTGAAGAAGCAACGTGGGAATTTGAGGAAATGATGAATTAGAGTTACCCACATCTATTTTAGTGTGGGAAAAGGAAATTTCGAGGGTGAAATTTCTTAAGGGGGGAATATTGTAATGACCAAAACTTTCATTAATGGAAATCCATCTTGATCTAATTAAATGACTTATTATGGTTATATGAAATGTTAACTTCATTGGTTTTATGTTTCTGGATTTTAAAATACCATTATAAATTGCTACCATTGCTAATATAGCCGTTGAACAGTGATCACATGATTAATATAAATATAGGGTTTTAAAAAATCCAATTTACTCTGATAAAAGAAGTGATGGACTCATCCAGTAGACTTGACCTATAAAAAGCCCATTTGTCAGAGCTCAGAAAAGAGGTGGAATCATTATACTTCACTCTTGACTAAGCCCAATCCAACCTTGAACACGTTAAGCTTGAGTGAAATCGACTACAGGAGAAGTATAAGTTAATAGAGATTACCACCTGGGCGATGTTATCCGAGCCACCCCAAGAGTATGTCACCATTGCACACCTTACCCTTCGGTCTTATGTAGGTGTCATAATAGGCTATGTAACAAGAACCCAGCACTATGACTATGTACATTATTTATGTATAAATAATGTGCATTCATTTTATTATTGTTACTTTGTAAATAGTTTTTAAAACCAAAATAGTATTTTTTGTTAATATTCAACTAAGAAATATATTTTGAAGAATTAATGGATTTTTGAATTAAATAATATTTTAATAAAATATTATTATAATTAAATTACTTTTCATTAAATATAAATGATCATATAATTTTATGAATGTAATTTTAATTTTTATTAAGGTTTGAAAACCGTTTTTTGTCAAAACCCATGATTTTTCGATAGATGTTGTTTTTTATTTTAAAAGTAAAAATTAAAATATTTAGAAAATTATTTAGATAACATGAATATTTTTTTTTTGTAATCAGGACATCGAAATTATCAAATGGTAAATTTTTCATAATTTTCTGAGACTGTCGAATTTTTGGGTAAAAATTAAATACCGTTTAAATATATAATGTGTTTTATAACATCATAATGACCTAATAGAGATGTAATAAAATAATATAAATGATATCTTCGTCCAATATATGTTTTATCATTAAAATTATGTGATTTTAGGTTTTTTATTTATTTTACAAACTTTAGTGGACCCTCCAAGAGTTATAAAAAATTTTCACTTTTTAAATGAATTTCTTTGAGAGTGTGACTCACATCCACATAATCACCCTAAATATTATAAGAAGTTAGAATATTGGACTTATAATATATTTTTTTACACTCCCCTTTTTTAAAAACCATGGGAAAAAACCATGAGATGGATTGTGGTTTTGATTAGTTTAATGTGAGGTGTCCTAAACCTACATAATAAAGAATTCTCTCTCATTTTCTATATAAACCCACCCAAGCTCCCACTTCCTCTTCACTAAAATCCTTTGGAGTTCATCCAACCTCTACCCTCATCTCTATATAATCCTCCCATGGTTCCCCAATCTCCCAATAAGCCTCTCTCAAGCCTCTCCCAAGCCTTTGGGATCACACTTCCATGTAAGAGATTTCTTCCTTTCTCATTTTGACCAATTTTCTTTAAGTCATTATGCCATTTTATTCAATTAAAAATATTTGGAGTTTGATTCTGAACCTCCCCCATACTTTCCTATTTATTTTTTTATTATGGGATACCCCTTTATCTCTCATTAATTCCTTCCATGTACACCTGTTACCATGCAAAAATTCCTTGAGGGGGTTTTCTCTCATCTTTTACATCCAAGTAATTATTTTGTATTATGCATCTAAATTCCATTAAATTTGTTGATAAATGTATCTATATGACCCCCTTACTGTAAATTTCATGTAAATATGATTATAAACCCTTTTACATCTCTTCAACCATTTTCATGAATCTATATGTCACGCCGTTATGCTGCCGAAATTGCACCGTGTTTTTCCAAGCCAAGATCATTATGTGGTGAATACAACACCCATGTCTCTATCAAGGGTATTCAACTTTATACACATATACATATTGAATTTTAATTTCATGTATTTATTCCACATTACTTAATCTTGGAATAACTTATGATTTTTATTGATTCCATGTTATATGATCTATGTGGCACACTTATGTGTGAAATGAAATGTTTAAGAAGCGTGCACCATGATAGCGGTCCAATGCATTAGGTAAAGTATTGTATCATGATAAATCATGATCAATGGGTTCTGTATCAGGATAATTAAAGTGCAACAAGGTTTTACTCGTGCTTTATGTGCAATAATGTTTTACTCATGCTCCATGTGCAATGAGCCTTGGCTCATGCTTAAATCATGTTAAATATTATTGTCACATTTCCATGTTATGATTATCATGATTTATCATGCCTTTATATTAATTTTTCTCTTGTAATACATTGATATGACTATTGTCTAACATGTAATTTATTCTTCATGTTATTCCATTTTTATTCCCTTACTGGGATTTATAGCTCACCCGTTTTTTATGCATGTCCTCAGATTATCCCATGCAATGCTAAGTACAAGGGAATGTAGTGGTCATGTAATGGATGTTTTCAATAAAGATGTTGTATTTCATGTTTTAAGTTGTTATGTAATGATCCTAATCCCCAAATACACTAGTCCTCTCAATCTTCTATGTTTTATCAAGTGAATTTCATGTAATAAATCATGTTTAAGTGTGTAATAAAGAGCAGGGTTTTCATAATGCTCATGTCTTATTCATTTAATATTGGGTTGAGGACATTTACATAAGTGTCTTAGGCTTGTGTTCATGAATTTTACCCTTAATTCTATAATCTTGGGACAAGTATCACCATAGGGGATGGGTCATGATTCAACACAAGACAAAACTGATGGACCATGCCTTGAGTGATAAGGAAGTGGATTGAAATTTGGATGTTTGTCCGTGCCCTATGTCTGTAGTTATTGGGTAGAGGTTTGGATGCCACCCTAATTTGAGTCTTTGGGTACAGGATAAGAATTATTATAGTAGTGTAGGGTTACATGACAATTGGATTCCAACACGACACCAAAGTTGGTAATATGCGGGTTGGGGTGGCCTAATTACCACTCGATGACTGGAAAAACATGTGTACCTCTTCAAGTATCATGGAATGCTGGTTAACACACAATGAAACATCAAACATTTTTATTTATCTTAATTATTTTACTCATTAATAAAAATTCATATGATAGAGTATATTTGGAGTGATTTGGTGATACCCTACTAAATTTTATGCTCACACCCTGTATGGTCATCTCAGTGAACATGTAGAACTTCTTCCTATATTTAAGGTTAGAGCACATGTTGGTTAGTGGATTTGGATTGTGTAGCTCAAAAATATTGAAGACATGGTGGATGAGGCCTAGGGATGGTATTAAGGATAGTGTGAATGTGTTGTATTTGTAACAACCTAGAATTTTTTAAATGAAAATTTTCTTTTTATATAATTATGTCATATTTAGTAATGTAGTATTATATAAAGCACATGAACCACATGATTAAACCAACAAAATTTTATTATATTAATTTGAAAATTAAATTTATGGAATAAATATACCCATAATAATTGAAAATATTATAATGAGATAGAATAAAAAATTAGATTACTAAAATATAAAACTTTGGATATGCTCAACCCCCCAAAATAATCACACGCATGAAAAACACTTTAGAAATAAAGTAAAATATCTATAATTAAATATTAATTTTTAAAATGAAAATATATATAACCTTGAGATAAAATATATGTGAGTGAATAATGAATGAAATATGAAGTATTTATAAAATGTAGAGAACCCATATGACCATTACAAATTTGATCATGGGAATAGTAATCTGTCCATCTAGAATAGTATGCAGATCGTTAGAATAGAATCCTCACCTATGGAAGTATAAAATAATTTTTATTAATCATATAAAATAAAAATAAAATATATTTATTTCAAGATATAAGTAAATAGATGTTTTAAAAATGATAAAATAAGTGTTTGTATTTTTGTAAAACATATATGTTTTATATATTTTTTTTAAAAATATAATGTTTTTTAAAAAATATTTTCATTTAATGTTTTTTTAAAATAATATTAATTTTCATTATAAAAATTATTTAATTTTATGAGGCCATAATTAAATTTTCAAAGGGTCAAGAAAATTGATCATAATACTAAAATTGGCATTTTCAAATAAATAAGGATTTTAATTAAATTTTATAAATCTTACATTTAGAGAATTATATTCAAAAAAATATATTTCATTTTTGGAATCTACACATTTAAATACAGTTCATGTGAATTTTATATATTTTTATAAAATAGTTGAATTTTTAGCGAATAGTGAATTACGAAAAATGCAATATTTAACATTATAAGATAAATTCCTGAATTTAGGAGCCATGGATGATTTCTAAAACCATTAGTTTAAACTAAAATGATCCATTTATTGTATATGGTTAGAATATTCATCACTATTGGAATTTTTGAGATAAAATAATAAACTAATAATTATAATATTAAAAAACACCCTCTCCCCCTTATAAAAACCACAACTTGAAACCCCTTATCCTAACACCTTATAAGCCTTAGATTTTCCCAAATTATACCCAATTCCATTTGAAAACATCTTTCTCAAGTTCTAGTGCGTTTAGTATCATGAAATACCATTTCAAGTATCCTTCAGGGGTATTTTAAGAAGGGACAACAAAAGGAAAAGGTAAAATTCTCGACTAACCTCTTTCAATTTTATTCTTCTTATACCACCCCCATATTCTATTCATACACATAAAAATATTAACATTAGTATCCTAAATAAAAGTATATCTTATTATTATAGTGGAATATCCATCTTCTACCCTCCCTTATTTTATTTCTAAAATGAAAACATTTGTTCACAATATGGCTGGTTCATCGCTTCCACAAACAACATACTTTGTTTCCTTCCACCACCTTCAAGGATAGTTATATAAATGTTATTATAGTTAAATAGTATTATAATAAGTAAAATTTATGTTATTTCATGTTCTATAATGTGTTAATACTCATTTAATTAAATAAAAAAATCAAGTATATGATGGTCAGTAAAACCACTTAAATGAACTTACTATATAACGAAAACATTTATACTAAATGAATCATCCCTATGATAGAACACATACAGATATTTGGGAATATTTTAATTTTTTAAGGAAATTAATACCATTTAATTTCACTTCTGGTCACTTGGTCCCATTTTATAATAACTTGTATAATTATCCACAAGTGATCCAACCTTAGAACCATGAAATAAACACACTCATAATAATGAAATTAAAATTTTTATCTCATTAAAATGTTGTAAAATTAACATAATATAATTATATTAAATAAAATATAGATTTAAAAGGTTATTAATTAAGTAATTAATTATTCTAATTTTATTATTCATGATGTTAGTGCATATATAGAACGTTTTTAAAACCTAAGGTAAGCGATCTCTCCAAACCACCCTAATTTCTTTTGGTTACAACCTTTATACCTCTAAATCACTTTATATATATCTTTTATATTAGTTAATTATTTTAAATTTATTATTTTTGTCTCTTTTATAAATACCTATATTATTATCCATTCCATTTATGTGGTTATAAATGCCTTAAGTTCATTTCTCAAATGCCTTCTTTAAAATCAAACCCGATTAACATGAATTTTCTATCCCTTAATCCTTTTATGTAACACTATATTAACATCTTTATCCACATTCATGATATCATTAAATAAATAAATATTTAATAGATAACCATTCTATTTTACCATTATTTTTCAAATAAAACTCTATGTTCATTATTTCTTTAAAATTCTTTAACCGAATCCTTAAACCATCATTTTAAAAGTTCATCTATATACCGAATTTTCTACCCTTTATCATGATGTTTTTAAATGAAATTTTTTTTGAAACATATTTTTATTTACTATGTTATGAATGTTAAAAATATTTAATTACTTATTCTATTTAGAATATTTATCTAATCTATATTTATTGTGATATAAAGCAATATTAGGCAACCCATTTCATTCCATGGGTAATTCTTATGCTTATTCCTTAAATTTAATTTTCATTTATGGAACAAATAATAATGTACCTATTTGGTTGGGTGTGTACAAATTGTTCTCTAATGCATTGGGTAATGTTTATGTCTTATTAGAATATATGTATTAGATTTAAGAGTAAACCTAATCCATGATGGGACTCTGTCCACATTGTGATATTAACTTGACATTTAGCCTTGAATTTTTCTTATGTCATGTTTTATGTTGTTGTCGCATTCCAATTATTCCACGATATTATGATTCCTTAATCTTAATATTATTCCCCCATTTTAATATTCACGAGTCTTATATTTTATGATGTAATATTATGCCTTTTGACTCATATTCTATTCTTTGTTATCATGTTTATTCCCTTTTTGGGATTTTTAGTCCACTCATTTTGTTTATGTATTCCACAGGTTATCTTATATATTTTTTAGAGAATAAATTTATTTAGGAAATATTTAAAAAGATTAAATTAATTTAATTTTAGTTTAGTTTCACCTTGATGTATTATGTACCTACTCTTCCAAAGACAGTAGGCCTCTTGATCATTGGGCTGTGTTTATTGAATATTAATGTTACAAATCATGTAATAATATCTGTAAAAGGACTGAGTCACTATAATTAGGATTATATCCAAGGTCTAGTTATTTTTGGGGATTAGGAAAATAATAGATATGTAAAAACCCTAAGGATAAATCTCATTATTGGAAAATATCCTAACATTTTGGGGAAGTGAGTCATTTCAAAGAAATGACATCCATGTATTGATAATTCAAGTGAATGTGGCTCTGAAATAGATTTACCTAGAGGCAACAAACCTGAAAGGGATAATTGGGTATTAACTCAATCTATACTTAGTTAATTCCAAACAGGTCCTGCTGCATACCTAGATAGACACTCTTAGGGGATATGATTTGGAAAATTCAAAAAATCTTTATGAACCATTATAGAAGGATTGAATAGATTGTTAGGTTAGAAAAAATAGATGTAAAATTACCATATATGACCTAGATTGAAACCTAGAGACTCCAAAGTTAGTATATAAATGTAATTTATAATTAATTACTTCAAAGTTCATAGTTTCCCTATTTATATGCTAATTAGTTTAAGTACTCTTATTCCTAAGTTTATTTTGATTATAATAAATGATTATAACCAAAATAGAATTGTGAAAAGGGAACTCATTATCCATTCATGAACATAAAATATCCTATATGATTATATTTAAACGTACACTTTTACATATTTCAAGTTTATTACAACTATTAAAACACAAACTCAGCAAATAGGGATTAAGGTATCTATGGGAATAATAAATGATAAAATTATTGAATCCCAAGTATATAACTCCACCATAATCAATGTTTATAGAAAAAACCTCCTATAAAATCTTTTCCTATTTCCTTTAGTTAAATTTGATTCTTTATTGGGCATGGATTTTCAATCCTTATATAAATCCAACATCAACTTCCAGAAGAGGGGGATCACTCTTTACATCTCAATACATCCTATGATTATGTACAATTTTAAGGAGGATAATGAATATAATTTAGAATATTCTTTGAAATAATGGATATTATTTTCTCATGAGTAAGAATATCTAGCTCAAATGATTAAGAAAAAGGAAAGAATCATTTTTGAAGACATTCCCATTTTGAGTGAATATACTGATATATTTCCCAAAGAATTTTATAGTCTCCCTTAAAACTAATATGTTGAGTTATCAATTGAACATATACCTAGATCTCTATCCATATCCAAGACTCTCTATTGAATAGACACCATTAATTTGGAAGAACTTAAGAATTAGTTTTAATAAAATCTGGAAAAGGGTTTTATATGTACGAGTTCTTCATCGTGGGGTGTACTGGTCCTCTTCATCAAGAATAAGGATGGGTCAATGCGCCTCTAAATTGATTATAGTGTACTCAAAAAAATAATGATAAAGGAGAAGTACCCAATTCCAATGATTGATGACATGTTTGATCAATTACATAAGGTCTATTACTCTTTTAAGGTGAAACTTCAATCTGGATATCACCAATAAAAGGTGAATAAAGTGTGTATTCCCAAAAGTACCTTTCAAAAAAAGTATGGAAAGTATGAGTTCATAGTTCCATTAGGACTCACTAATGATCTAGATATATTCATGGAATTAATGAAGAGATTCTTTAGTTATTACCTCAAAAAATTTGTCACAGTCATTATAGATGATATTATGTTATACTCCAAAATCATTGAGGGGAATGAGGAGTATTTGAATATTATGATAAAAACTT
Organism: Viscum album; assembly: GCA_963277665.1. Taxonomy (NCBI): domain Eukaryota; kingdom Viridiplantae; phylum Streptophyta; class Magnoliopsida; order Santalales; family Viscaceae; genus Viscum; species Viscum album. The sequence goes on from OY728138.1 coordinate 563,300,838, forward strand.
ATAAAAAGGAGAAAAACATGAAAATAATATTAAATGTGAGTTATAGATGGAGGATGTAATATTTTTGGGTTATTTCATCACTAAAAAAGGGATATCCGTGGACTCTTCTGAGACAAAGGGAATTAAAGAGTAACCTAAACCAACATCTATAATGAAAATATGCAGTTACCTTTGTCTAGCTGGGTATTAATGAAGTTTTTTGAGAAACTTATCATGATTTTCAAACCCACTAACCAAAATTAATCAGAAGGGAGAAATGTTTTATAGACCAATGAATATGAATAGATATTAAAGAAATTGAAATTGATGACTATCACTACACCAATAATTGCACTAACAACAAGTGGGGAACTGTTCTTGGTATAAAACATCTCCAAAAGAAGGAATTGATCTATGTACTAATGAAAAATGATAAAGTAATATCCTATGACTCAAGGTAGTTCAAATTTCATGAGTTGAGTTATCCAAAAAATGATTTGGAGTTGGCTTTAGTAATCATTAAATTAAAAATTTAGTGGAATTATCTCTATGATGAAAATTGTGAAATATATATGGATCATATGAGACTCAAATTTATATTTAAACAGAATAAGATTAATATGAGTTGGTGATTATGGTTAGAGAAAATTACGGATTTGGACTTTTGAATCCATTACCATATGAATATGGAAAATAAAGTGCCAGATACCCTAAATAGAAAGGATATTGTAACATTATCAATGATGATAATAGAGAAAAACCAAATCTTATTAGACTTTAAAAGGGTGTATATGGAATTTATAATGTAGGAACATCATCGTTCTTATCTAAAATGATTGTTCAACCATCCCAACTAGAGAAGATAAATAATGCTCAATGGGATGATGTATAAATAAAAAATAATTTGGAATCCATAAGGATTGGGAAATAACCAGAGAAAAAAATTGATAAATTAGAAGTTTTAAGATTTATGAAACAACTATGTGAACCATTAAATACAAAAATAAAAAATTATATGTTGAACGATTCACATAGTTTTACTTTCTCCATGCACTCATTGATTAAGAAGATGTATCTAAATCTTAGAGAGCACTATTGGTGGGAAAATATAAAGAAGGATATTAGATAATATACATAAAAGTTCCATGTATGTTAGCAAGTAAAAGAAGAATAGGTAAAAGTCCAATTGAATAATGCAATCATTACCCATACCTACATGGAAATATTAAAACATCACCTTGTACTTTTCACTATTATATTGAATACATAAAGAGTAAATAATATAAGGGTTGTGGTGGATCTTCTTAGAAATATTACTCACTTCATTATTATGTTAGAGGAAACATCACTTAATTATATTTATAGTATATACATTAGATAAATGAGAAGGCTATATGGAACATTGTTATCGATTGAATTCGACCAAGATCTGATATTACCACCATGATCTATAAAAGTATATAAAATTCACTAAACAGTTTGTTGAACTTTAGTATGAATTATAACCCCAAAACTAATGGTCAATCCAAGTATACTATCTAAATAATTGAATACATTATGAGATAATTTTCTATGGAATTAGAAGGATGATGGGATCAACATATTCTTTTGGTTGAGTTCTTTTACAATAATATATTTCACTCAAGAATACAATTGGATCCATATAAACAGGTTTATGGGATGAAACGTAGAACACATATGTGTTGGGATGAAGTGAATGAACGCAAGTTATTGATACCTAAAATGGTTTAAGAAATAGTAGAAAATTTCAAGGCCTTTCAACATCACATTAGGGCTATTAAAAATCATTAAAAGAGTTACAATAAAAATCATTAATGAGTCCTAGAGTTTGAGGTTGGACATAAAGTGTTCCTCTATAAATACATAAGGAATAGAGTCAGGATATTTGGGATGAAGGGAAATCTAATTCCCAGGTACATCAACCCCTTTAATATTCTTAATTGCATAAAAGCTATGACTTATTTATTATCACTACCACTAACCCATTCACAAGTACATGATGTGTTCCATTTATCCTTATTGATAAAGTACATACATGATCTCTCACGTGTAATGAATTCTTAGGTGGTATAGTTGGAAAATGATATCTCTTATGAGTAGTATCTAGTGAAAATCTGTTGAGACCCATAGCCTAATGTACATAGACATTAAATTACTTTTTCGGAATACTTAATACATAACAAAAATAAACACCAAAGGACCGTAATAGTTTATTGTCTTTGGAAACTTGGAACATAATCTTCTAATCTGGGTGAAAGATCTTCAACATCTCCCATAAAGATCTTCCCCTTTTTTCCTTACCTAAAACCTTTCTTTATATCCCGGGGAAAAGAAAACATATAAAGGGTGAGCTCAAATTCTCAGTAAGGGTAAACATGGGGAAAATAAAACAAACCATATACATTTTAACTTCAAAACATGAACATAATGTTTAAACATCAAAATCTTGAGCAATGAAATAAAACATGGCAGTACGTAAGGCATAGATCATAATGGAACATCAATCATGATAAAATAGAATGGGAATAAAACATGTAATTGTGGCAAACCATTAATAACTTGATATGATTTCCATAGTAGCCATGCCATTTCTGCCAAGATCATCTTAGTGGAAAAAGTCCCTTACTGAATCGAGTTCACTCCTCGTTCCAGTCCTGTATCACTGAACCAGATTAACTTACCATTCCAGCCATTTCTATATCATGAGATATAATATTTACCCAATTAATTGGAGGGAGATATAGGTCCCACACATTTCATAATGAAATCATTCTTACTTGTGCCACAACATAAACATAAACCATTCATCATAACCCAAAGAATAAAATGGGTTTCATAAACATCATCTCATCATAACATAATCCATATAAAACAAATGGCTATCATTTCATCATAAGATAAGTGAAACCATGTAAATCATAGAGAAATTATACTTGAAACATACACATATAAAATAATGTCATCTTATATGGAAAATGGTTTTGACAAAACTCTTGAAATAAATTCTTGAGGAAAATATCCTTTCTTATTTAAAATAATTTTATTTTCACAAAATGACATGAAATTTTAAAAATAAAATGATTTTTTGAAAATAGTCATGAAATATTGTATAGTGAGCTTCATGAAAATAAGGTGTTACGAAACCATAAAAATCTTTTCATGTCATATAAGTAAAAAAACATTCTCCTTGTACTTTTAACGGAAAAGTCAAAAAGTACTACGTATGGTAAACAAAAGAAAGATTCATTCCATAAAAAAAAGTAAAAGTCAAAGAGGGGTAAAAATGAATTTAAAAATACATGTAAGAATATTAAAAACTTTATGAAAAACATTTTTATGGACATGGTGTAACGACCCAAAATTTCATTAATGGAAAATCCCTCTTGATCCAGTTAAATGTTTCTTTATGAAAAATGTTTTTATAAAATATCAACTTTTTTAGTTTTACTTTAAGATTTGTGACCGTTACTTTTATAGCCGTTGAACAGTGATCATCTGGGTAGTTTAAATATAAGGCTTTAACGAACCAATTTTCTACTCAGACAAAGGAAGCGATGGCCTCATCCAGTAGAATTGCCCCTTACGAAGCCCATTTGTCGGAGCTCGGAAAAGAGGTGGCGTCTTTGGGCTTTTCCCTTGACCAAGCCCAAGCTGAGGTTCATCAAGTCAAGCTCGAACGTGATCGTCTACGGGAAAAATGGAAGTTGATAGAGATTACCACTCGAGCGATGTTATCCGAGCAACCCCAAGAGTCTGTCACCATCGCACACCTTACCCTTAGGTCTTATGTGGCTATTTTAAGGGGTTATGTAATAAATAATTTGCACCATGTTCATGTACATATTTTTTTATATAATAATGAATATAATTTCTAGTCATTTTTGATACATTGTAATTAGTTTTTAAAGTACAAATGGTGTTTTTAGTTATTATTTAATTAAGAATTATATTTTATTAAATTAAAGGATTTTTGAATTAAATAATATTTTAATAAAATATTATTATTAATATTAAATTAATTTTTATTAAATATAAATGATCTTATAATTTTATGAATGCAATTAAATTTTTTTATTAAGGTTTGAAGGCCATTTCTGTCAAAACCCGTGAATTTTTTATAAATGTCGGTTTTTATTTTAAAAGTAAAAATTCACATATTTAGAAAATTATTTATATAAAATAAATATTATTTTTGGAATCAGGACGTCGAAATTATCCAACGGTGAATTTTTCATAATTTTCTGAGACAGTCAAATTTTTGGGTAAAAATTAAATACCATTTAAATATGTAATGTGTTTTATGACATCATAATGACTCAATGGTGATGTAATAAAATACCATAATCCTTATGTTCGGCCAATATGTAGAGACCCGAAGCTTATCGTACATGGACATTATATTACATTTGCGGAATACTTAGTACATAACAAAAACACACACACAAGGATCGTAATAGTTTAGTGTCTTTGGAAACTCGGAACTTAATCTTCTAATCGTGGTGAAAGATCTTCAATATCTCCCATAAAGATCTTCCCTTTTTTTTTTTACCTATAAACCTTTCTTTATATCCTGGGGAAAAGAAAACATAAAAGGGTGAGCTCAAATGCTCAGTAAGGGTAAACAAAAGAAATATCAATCACATCATATACAAAAGAACATAGCTTTTTTGGAAATCTTAACCTGCAAAAGAGCTCATAATATCATAACATGGGATAAATCATAGAAGTGAAAATGAAATCATAACTTAAAACATTACTCATTGTGGCATACACACATAATCATAGAGAATCATTTCTTGTTAGTCAAGACTCATTGCCAAGACTATCTTAGTGGACAAAGTCCCTTTCTAAATCGAGTAATCCTCGTTTCAGTCCTGTTTCACTGAACCGGTATAACCTACCATTCCAGCCATGTCTATCTCATGAGATATAAAATCTTTACCCAATGCATTGGAGGGAGATATAGGTCCCACCCATCTCTTAATGAATCCTTTCTTATGTGTGCCACAAAATCATAAATCATACATCATTGCATAACCCATGTAATAAAAATGGGATTCTTAAACAACATGACATCATAAAACCATTCATATAAGATAAAGGAATTCATAAACATAATTCCATCACAACATAGTCAAATCAATGTAAAAATATGGATAGAAACATAACCCTTTATTATCTTATATGGAAAATAATTTTGATAAAACACTTGAATTGAATTCTTGAGGAAAATATCCTTTCTTCTTCAAAATCAATTTCTTTTCACAAAACATCATGCAATTTTAAAAGAAAGATATTTTATTGAAAATTGTCATGAAATCTTTTAGAGGAAGCTTTATGAAAATAAGGCTTTATAAAACAGTATAAATCCGTTCATGCCGTATAAGTTAAAAAAATACATTCTTCGTACTTTTGTCGGAAAAGTCAAAAAGTACCTCGTACGGAAAAACGACAAAAGATTCCTTTCATATTCTTTACTAAAAACTCACCTAAGGGTAAAATTGGATTTAAACTATTGCAAGTGTATGGAAACAATATTACATATTGAGGGAACATGGATGTGGATGATAAAATACACCCCAGTAAATACTTACGAATAAACAATCTCGGATAAAAATGAGATTGTGATATTTCCCTTACCTTAGGTCCAATTTGCTTCGTATGTGTCCGAACCTCCTGTATAATGATTTAAATAATGTCATTGACTTATTACAGAATCATATTCATTGTTATGATATCATATATGGTTCACTTATGACATTATATTACCCGTTCTTTTGTAAATTCCATGTTAAAGAAGCGTTTTGGGTAAAATCGTTTCATTTATCGTAGGTGTTTTGACTTGTTGTTCTTGACATCATTATTACTTATATCATGATTTACTTACTTCCAGAATATAAAATATGATTTATATATATCATATATATTCAGTATATATATATATATAATAGATAGATAAATAAAATGAAAAACACCGTTCATGGAGACGGTAGTCCGTACGTACGCATGAACGCTGTTTTTCTTTCCTTATTGTCTTGAAATGGAAGTAAGTAGATGACATACATATGTATATATATACATAAATCCAGTAGCTTTATAATGTCATATATTTCATTATTATTTCTTGTATATACATTATAATCATTCTTAAATGGTTAACATGGAGAATGAATCTCATCGCGTCGTGGAGACGGTATTCCGTACGTACGCACGAGCGATGATATCATTTCTATAAATATTGAATTGAATTGGAGTGGATTATACAATATATCAGAATCAATATTATGTTGTAATAACTATGTATAGTTATTCTTTACACCATTATACCCATCCATGTAAGGTGGTGGTGGAAAATAGATTACACCACGGCGTGGAGACGGTATTCCGTACGTACGCACGCGCGGTGATTTCTTTTTCCGTAGGATGGATAGATGGTGAAATAGGGTTGTTTCATACTTATAATAACATATCAGTATATGAGTGATACTGATGTTATTACTTCATAATGAAACAACCTAAGAAGAAGAAGTGGAAGAAGAAATAAAGATGAAAGAATTGGTAACGGTAATTACCTCTTCTTTGAAGCGCCTTTTGGAGACCTCCTCTTAGGGAACTAAAATTAGTCTTTGAGTAAGACCAGAACCTCTAGGATGTTGCTAGGGAAGTGGAGAAGAGATTTTGGCAGGGGTTGGCCGAGCTTGAGTGCTCAAATTGGTGTGAGGAGGAGGGGGAGGAGGTGTCCTTTTATAGGGGAGGAGAGGGGCACCTTAGGAATTTTTAAAAATATTAATTTATAATAAATCTAACCCCACTTAAAAAAACTCCAAAAATGACTCATATTCGAAGATTATATGAGATAGGGTTGTAATCTCATCAACCAATCAAATTTAGACATGTTTGGATATTATTTTAAACCTTATCAATTAGATTTAACTCTAAGTTAAATAATTTAACTTTTACCGTGTCTTTTTGTTTTCTTTCACTATATGGTTAATAAACTTACTATAACATGCCAAACGAACCCCAAATTGTTTATTATTAATATATATATCCTTATCTAAGTCATTTGGCCGAACCTTAGATTTTTAGGAATACAATAACAATTAATAATATAATATTTGATTTAAAAACTATTTTGTGTCAATTTTGACACTATTTGATATATGATTTTTGTGAAAGTCATAACAGAATTAAATGTTCGAAACAAGTTGATTAAATCAACATTAATATATCATAGTAACCTAGAAAATTAGTGGAATTCATAAAAAGTCTCAAATTATATTTAGTTTGGTGTTTATAACATCAATTATGTCAATATTTCATTAATAAGATAATTACTGCATCATCTTTGTGTCATAAATAAATTAACTTATTTGATGTTTAAAAATTACAAATAAAATACCATTATGTAGGAAATTTTTTTAGCTTTCTAATGAATATTTACAATCGAATTTATCTTATGTATAACCCCATATTAAAAATGATTTACTTATTAAACTTTGATTTTAACTATTTTAACCCTTCTTTAAATAAATTAATAATAAATGTCCTAATCTAATCCAAGTGGGCCTAAATGGTCATATTTTATTCCTAAGTTTGTTTTTGGTCGAATTACACTTGTCCAATAGAATTAGGACATGTGTTAGGGTAATATTAATATCATATTTACCCTTAGTTACCCTATTTACTATTAATCGCGGTAAAAATAGTAAAAAGTTACTATTCACCAAAAAATTATTTTCATCTCATTGAACCACATTTTAGTCCTTGATATTAACCGTGTCTCTCGGATTTTTGAAATTCCATTCACAGAAGCGGTAAAATTAAGTTTTATGCAAAATTCAGTTTTTAACCTACCACTTAGTAGTTTCACTATTCATCAAAAAATGAAGGTTTTCAGAAAAATGCCAAAATTTCATCCTAAGCTATATTTCATATTCTGAATTCAAAAATGAAGTCTATTTTACCAAATTCATAACATAGAAGTTGAATTAATTAATTTTATAATTAAATCCCGCTGTTAAAACAAATAGCGTGTTTTTAAGAAGCAATATCTATCAAAAGATTGACACTTGATTATGTCTGGTTTAAATGTGAAATTACAACCAATGACCAACATTGAATTAAATTGTAAAAATATATTCTAAATATACTTTAAAACCACTCAAATTAATGATTTATCACTATTAATTATTTCGATTAAAAAAGTTGTTTTTAATTATAATTTAGTAATTTTCACTATTCATCAGAATATGAAAGTTATCCGAAAAGTACCAAAATTTCACCTTAGGCTAAATTCGATACTCCGAATCCAAAAATGAATTCCATTTTGAAAAATAAAATTTACAAAATTTCAAAAAGTGGTTATTACTATTCATAACGGCTAGTTTTAATAATATTTTAATAGCATATCGTTGTTTCGTGAAACTCAGTATTGCGTACTACACACGCTATCGAGGAAGTTTGCGATTGCGTGTAATGCAAGGAAAGTCAAGGATGCGTGTTGTGCAAGCTCCTTTTGGTGTAGCGTATAACACAAAACATTAGTAAAATAAAAAAAAGAATATTTTTCATAAAATCTCGGGTTGTTACACAATATGTGTTTTATCATTAAAATAATGAGGTTTTGGGTTTGTTTGACTCACTTTTCAAAGCATTAATGGAGCCCTCAAGACTTATTCAACACTTTGCCTTTTTAAATTAATTTCCATGGGAGTGTGACTCACCTCCACATAAGCAACCCTAATTTTTTAATATGTTCGGACCTTGGCCTTGTAAAATATTGTTTTCCTCTTTCCTTTTCCAGAAACCATGGGCAAATACCATGTGATGGTTTGTGGTTTGGATTATTTTAATATAAGGGGTCCCAAACCTAAATAATAAAGAATTCTCTCACCTTTCCTATATAAACCCACCCAAGCTCCCACTTCCTCCTCACTCAAAGCCCTTGAAGTTCGTCCAACCTCTTCCCTACTCTCTCTATAATCCTCTCAAGGTGCCCCAATCTCCCAAGAAGCCTCTCACAAGCCTCTCTCTAGCCTTTGGAAGCACACTTCCAAGTAAGGGGTTTTCTTCCTTTCTCATTTTTTTGTCAATTTTCTTTAAGTTTTATTTCCCTTTTTATTTCAATTATGAATGTTGGGGTATGGTTTATCACCTCCCCCATACTGCCCTCTTATTATTTGAATGATGGGAGAACCCTTTCTCTCTCATTAAATGCCTCCCATGTACACCCGTTACTATGCCGAAATTCCGAAAGGAACTTCTCTCTCTTCTTTTACATTCAAGCAATACTTTTGTATCATGAATCTAAATTCCATTTAGATTGTTGGGACATGTATATATATGAACTCCTTACTGTCCATTACATGTAAATATTATGAGGAACCCCTTTCTCTCTCATCAACCTTTTTTATGAATTCTTATGTCACGCTGTTACGCTGCCGAAATCGCACCGATTTTCTAAGCCAATGTCTTTGTGTAGTGAATACCATGCCCATTTCTCCATCAAGGGTATTCACCTTTATGAACATTTACATATTGATTATAAAGTTTCATGTATGAATTCCACATTCCTTTATCGTGGAAGAAATGATTATGCTTTATGAATCCATGTTTTATGATCCATGTGGCACACTTATGCATGAAATGAAATGTTTAAGAAGGGTGCGCCCTTTATAGCGCTCCAATGCATTGGGTAAAGTATAGTATCATGATACGTCATGTGCAATGAGTGTTGACTCATGCTAATTCAAGTGAAACGAGGGTTTACTCATGCTTCAAGTGAAATGAGGGTTTACTCATGCTCCATGTGCAATGAGCCTTGGCTCATGCTAATTCAATGTTAAGTGTTGTTGCCACATTTCCATGTTATGATTATCATGCTTTATCATGCCTTTATGTTCATGTCTCTCTTATGCTCTATTGATATGCCTATTGCCTAACATGTATTATACTCCTCATGTTATTCATTGTGTACTCCCTTACTGGGCTTTATAGCTCACCCTTTTCTTATGCATGTCCTCAGGTTATCCCATGCAATGCTAAGTACGAAGGAATGTAGTGGTCATGTAAAGGAAGTTTTCAATAAGGATGTTGTATTTCAAGTTTAATGTTTTTATGTAATGATCCTAAGCCCCAAAGACACTAAACCTCTCGATCTTCTTTGTTGTATCAAGTAAAGTTTTATGTAATAAAGCATGTTTAAGTTGTAATAAAAAGCTGGGTTGTCATACATGGATGAAAAATATAACCCCATTAAATACTTACGAATAAACAATCTCAGATAAGAATGAGATTGGAATAGTTATCCCTTACCTTAGGTCCGATATGCTTTGTATATATCTGAACCTACCATATAATGATTTAAATAATGTCATTGACTTATTACAGTATCATATTCATTGTAATTATATCATATGTGGATCACTTATGACTTTATATTACCCGTTCTTTTGTAAATTCCATGTTAAACCAACATTTTGGGTAAAATTGTTTTATTTATCGTACGTGTTTGGACTTGTTGTTCATGATATTATTATTACTTATATAATGATTTAATTACTTCAAGAATGTAATTAATGATTTATATATCATATATATTCAATATATATATATATATATATAAATGAAATTAAGTACACCGTTCATGGAGACGGTAGGCCTACGTACGCATGAACACTGTTTTCTTTTCTTTATTGACTTGAATGGAAGTTAGTAGATGACACATATATATATACATAAATTCAGTATCTTTATCATGTCATATATTTCATTTTTATTCATTATATATTCTTTATAATCATTCTTGATTGGTTAACATGGAGAATTAATCTCATCGTGTCGTGGAGACGGTAATCCGTACGTACGCACGAGCGATGATATCATTCCCATAAGTATTTAATTGAATTGGAGTGGATGATATAATATCTAAGAATCAGTGTGATGTTATAATAACTATATATAGTTATTCTTTACACCATTATACCCATCCAAGTAAGGTGGTGGTGGAAGAAAAGATTACACCATGGCGTGGAGACGATATTCCGTACGTACGCACGCGCGGTGATTTCATTTTTCGTCGGATGGATAGAAGGTGAAATAGGGTTGTTTAATATTTATAATAACATATCAGTATATGAGTGATACTGATGTTATTATTTGATGGTGAAACATATAAATAATAATAAGTTGAAGAAGAAGGAAACTTGAAAGAATCGGTAGAAGAGATTACCTCTTCTTCGACGCACCCCTTTTAAGATTCCTCTTAAGGCACTAGAGTTGGTCTTTTGAAGAGACCAGAACCTCTATAATGTTTATATAGAAGTTGATAAGGGAAATGTTCAGGGTTTGGATGAGCTTGAAGGCTCAAAATTTTGTAAATAGAAGAGGGAGGAGGTGCCCTTTTATAAGGGAGGAGAGGGGCACCTTATGAAAAACTTAAAATATTATTTTATAATAAGGTCATATTCAGTTTATCATAGCTCCAAATTGATTTATTTCGAAGATAAAGTGGGTATGGGTCTAAATCCTATCAACCAATATGTTTTATACAAGTTTAGGTTAATATTTTAACCTTATCATTTATATTTGACTCTATGTTAAATAATTTAACTTTTACCGTGTGTTCTTGTTTTCTTACACTATGTGGTTAATAAACATAATATAAACTGCCAAACTAACCCCAAGTGGTTCATTATTAATATATATAACTTTATACAAGTCATTTGGACGAACCATAGATTTTTAAGAATAGAATAATAGTTAATAATATAATATTTGTTTTAAAAACTATTTTATGTCAATTTTGACACTATTTGGTAATTGATTTTTGTGAAAATCAGTGAAGCATGATTTTTTCAAACAAAGTTAATTGAATCAATACTAACATGTCATATTAACCTAAAACAATTAATGTAATTTATAAAAAGTCTCAAATTACATTTATTTGGGTATTTATAACATCAATTATGTTAATATTCAATTAATAAGGTAATTACTACATCATCATTATGTCATAAATAAATTAAATTATTTAATATCTAAAAAATTATAAATAAAATAAAATTATGTACGAAATATTTTTATCTTTCTAATTAATTTTTATAGTCGAATTTATCTTATTTATAACCCTATATTAAAAATGTTTTAGTTATTAAACTATGATTTAAACTATTTTAACTCTTCTTTAAATAAAATAATAATAAATATCCTAATATAATTGAAGTGGACCTAAATGATAATATTTAATTTCTAAGGTTGTTTTTGGTCGAATTATACTTATCCAATAGAATTAATACATGTGTTAGGGTAATAATAATATCATTTTTACCCTTAATTACCCTATTTACTTTTAACCGTGGTAAATAAAAGTAAAAAGTTACAATTCACCAAAAATTATTATTATCTTATTGAACCACATTTTACTCTAGGATATTAACAGTGTCTCTTGGATTTTCGAAATTCCACTTACAGAAGCGGTAGAATTACGTTTTATGTAAATTTTCAAATTCTCCTAGGAGGTGGGTAAAAGACGGTGAAAAGTTCAATAAAATTTTTATATATCTAAAATTATTATAAAATGACTCTAATGAATTAAATTGAACTTATATAGGTATTATTTATTAATTTTTACCTAAAATACATTTAAATAAAATAAATAAGTATTTAAATAAAAAGTCAGGTTTTAAATAGTAACCCAGTGTTTTCACTATTCATCAAAAAATGAATGTTTTCAAAAAAATACAAAAAATTTACCCTAGGCTAGTTTCGATATTCTGAATCCAAAAATGAAGTCCATTTTGAAAGATAAAATTTATAAAATTTTAAAAAGTGGGTATTACTATTCATAACAGCTAGTTCATAATAATATTATAATAATATCTTGTTTAGTGAAACTCGGTATTGCGTACTAAACACGCTATCGAGAAAGGTCTTGATTGCATGTAATGCAAGCCAAGTCAGGGCAGCGCGTAGTGAACGCTGTGTTTAATGTTGCGTATAACATAATCAAAACTTATTTCATTCATACATTAAACAAAATCTATACTTAATGTTGCGTAGAATAATTTCCACAAAACAAACTTGAAATTGTGTGTAACATGAGCCAAGAATAGTGTTGCGTATACTGCAAGATAATACGGTGTTGTGTATAGTACAAGCTAATCTTGGTGTAGTGTATAATAGAATACAACAAAGAAATTAAAAATAATATATCTCATAGAATCTCGGGGTGTTACATTCTACCCCCTTAAAATGAATTTCACCCTCGACATTCGTCGAGGTTATAAATTGTTTACTACTTGAAAGTTTTGTTTGTAAAAACCCACATCGTAAAAGGAATACTAAAACTTAATTTTAAAAAGTAAAGTAAGAAATGTAATGGTTACCCAGATTAACTCATCACTGGGTTTCCACATAAGAGAACATAGGTGGAAATATGGATATGGAAGAAAAATCTAACCATCAAGTTCTGATGGAGAGTGGTAGAGGACATGTCTATGAAAAAGAGAAAAATCAAAAAGCCATAAATTTGTGGTGATTTAAGGTACCATTTGATTCATCAGATATAAGGACACTAGGACAACATTTTTTGTTTTCAAGATCATTTCTCTAAAGTTAAAGAATTGTTGAATTAAAATAAATACTTACTTGATTTTGGTACAATCTTACTGTTGTTTGTGCCTTGAAAAAGTTCCACTTCATCTCTTAAAGAAATGAAGTTGAATTTGTCTTCTGTGAAGTGTTAACAGATCATGCGATAAAATGATAGGTCATTCCATCTTTCTCAAACAAAAGGATAGAAAAAGTTATTAAATATACATAAGTCCATCTATAGTGAGATTAATCGTATATGGTTACTAAAATGGACTTATACTTTATATATCATACCGCTTAATATAATAAAACTAGTTTCTACTAACCAAGGACTTCCTGTTGGCCAGTGGTAGGTGATAAAGGCCTGTCTCACTTCGGTTGTGAGTTCAATTCCCAAAGCCTTGTCCGACGCGATGAGTTGTCGCCCATCCTGCAGGTTTTCCTTTTTCTAAAACTACATTATTATAACATTCCATAAATAATATCGAAAAAATTTCTAACCTTAAACAATACTGACTTATGTCCAACATAATCCTTTCCAATCTTTAGGATTATCCAAAATACTTCTGTCCAAGCTCATAGTATAAAGAAAACAAATACTAGAAATGTCATCTATCAAGCATGTGAATACCATCATTTATCCCCCATATATCATACGATATATCTTGTTGGCCAAATTACAATCATGTGAATACCTTAATCATGTATTCTCTTGAAAAATGAATACCATTTATCCATAGTGAAAACATGAATTCTGTCAAAATTTAACACTTTCCACATACCAAAATCCCAAAATTTCTATATACTCAAACCATGATATAACTTTGTCCTCATATCAGTCATGAGATCATTTCATTTTTTCTTTATCCCTTCATTATGTGCATATCATCTTATTTCTAAAAATATTTCAACCATTATTCATGGTTACCGGTACCATATAATTATTGAAAACCAATACATAGAAATTCGAAAATTCCACAATGCCATAAATGAGATTCCGTGATACTATTTTGAAATCCCATTACATAAACACTTAATCATTACACAACATCATTTTCATACTCAACATCACAAATAGTGATCGCATGTGACTTCCCTTTTTTCCTTTGCCTTAAGAGATTTCTCACGTTGATCATCATTAAACCTTGGATTAGGGAATTGATTAGCATAATGCCCCATTTCCTTTCACTTGAAGCATTGAAGTGTTGGTGGTGTGTTCTCTGAAGTCTTTTCTTTATTCACATAATTAGAAACCCTTTTTCAATTACTTCGACACTCAGCTGCTCTATGAACTTATTTTCCACATTTAAAACATTTTCTAGTCCCTTTAAGACAATCTTCACCATGCTACTTTCCACACTTTGAGCATAAAGAAACATTCATCTTGTTTTCACCATTATTCTAAGATTTCTCCTTTAACTCAATCTTTTATTTCTTGTCAAAACCATGAGATGGATATGTAACACCAAATTCCATTTCTACATTGATAGCACAACAGACAACTTCTTCATAGCTACTGAAGTCTCTTATAGCTAATTCCCTTCGAAGACTTGGTTTTAAGCCAATGAAGAATTAATCAACATTACTTTCAGGTTGGATGATAAATCCAGATGCATACCATGCAAGCCTTGTAAAATTCACTTTGTATATACCAACAGATTCATCATACTTTTTATTAAGCTCAAGGAAATCCTTTTCCATATTTGTTCGAAGAATACGAGGGAAGTAATTATTGAAAAATAAGTTCTTGAACTCATCCCATTCCATGGATTCAATTTCATCTCGGTGCCTCGTATTCTTATTTATAGTCCACCATTGATCTGCTTCACCTTCTAAACGGTAAATAGCCAGAAATAATTTTTCATGTTCCGAACAACAAAGTATGGAAAATATCTTTTCAATGGTACTGATCCATTGTTCAGCAACAAGTGAATCACAAGACCCACTAAAAGAAGAAGGACGTTGCCTCATGAAGGACTCAATAGAATATTGTTCCCTTATCTGCTAATTTGGAAGTCCCGAATGATTCATATCTTGTGTAAGTATAGAAATAATATTTTTCACTCCATCTCCCATAACACTGGTTTGTTCAGGAGGAAAATCATTGCATTGTCTATTACATTGATCAACACAGTTCCTTTGGGTTCCATCCATCGTTCAAAACACAAAAAGAATAGTATGAGAGGAAAAAGTCATGCTAGGGAAAACAACATAATAAAGGGGGAGTAACTTTAATATATAACATTTTAGGGTTAATTCTAATATTGTTACCGTAATTCTAGAACTATAACCTATACTTATACTTAACCATAGGGACATCTCTAGACATACCTTAGAAATATCTCTAGGTATCTCACTAAAGTTTTCACATCCTAGTTTCCAAAGGTTAACTAAACCTTTCCTCTGATACCAACTATAGAGACCCATAGCCTGATGTACATAGACATTACATTACTTTTGCAGAATACTCAAAAACAGACACCAAAGGACCGTAATAGTTTAGTGTCTTTGGAAACATGGAACCTAATCTTCTAATCTTGGTGAAATATCTTCAACATCTCCCATCAAGATATTCCCCTTTTTTCCTTACCTAAAATCTTTCTTTATATCATGGGGATAAGAAAACATATAAAGGGTGAGCTCAAATGCTCAGTAAGGGTAAGCATGGAGAAAATAAAACAAACCATATACATTTGAACTTCAAAATATGAACATAATGCTTAAACATCAAAATATTTATCAATGAAATAAAATAGGGCAGTACGTAAGACATAGATCATAATGGAACATCAATCATGATAAAATAGCATGGGAATAAAACATGTAATTATGGAAAACCATTAATCACTTGATATGATTTCCATAGTAGCCAAGGCATTGCTGCTAAGACCATCTTAGTGGACAAAGTCCCTTACTGAATCGAGTTCACTCCTCGTTCCAGTCCTGTATCACTCAACCAGATTAACTTACCATTCCAGCCATGTATATCTCATGAGATATAATATTTACCCAATTCATTGGAGGGAGATATAGGTCCCATCCATCTCATAATGAAATAATTATTACTTGTGCCTCAACATAAACATAAATCATTCATCATAACCCAAAGAATAAAATGGGTTTCATAAACATCATCCCATCATAACATAATCCATATAAAACAAATGGATATCATTTCATCATAAGATAAGTGAAACCATGTAAATCATAGAGACATTATAATTGAAACATACACATATGAAATAATTTCATCTTAGATGGAAAATGGTTTTGATAAAACACTTGAAATAAATTCTTGAGGAAAATATCCTTTCTTATTTAAAACCATTTTCCTTTCACAAAATGCCATGAAATTTTAAAAGAAGGGGATTTTTTTTTGAAAATAATCATGAAATCTTGTAGACTAAGCTTCATGAAATTAATGTGTTATGAAACCGTAAAAATCCTTTCATGCTGTATAAGTTAAAAAAAACATTCTCCTTGTACTTTTAACGGAAAAGTCAAAAAGTACTACGTATGGTAAACAAAAGAAAGATTACTTCCATAAAAAAAATTAAAAGTCAAAGAGGGGTAAACATAAATTTAAAAATACATGGAAGAATATTAAAAAATTTATGAAAAAACATTTTTATGGACATGGATGAAAAATATAACCCCAGTAAATACTTACGAATAAAAAATCTCGGATAAGAATGAGATTGGAATAATTATCCCTTACCTTAGGTCCGATATGCTTTGTACGTATCCAAAACTCCTGTATAACGATTTAAATAATGTCATTGACTTATTAAAGAATCATATTCATTGTTATGATATCATATATGGTTCACTTATGACTTTATATTTCCCGTTCTTTTGTAAATTCCATGTTAAAGTAGCATTTTGGGTAAAATCGTTTTATTTATCGTACGTGTTTGGACTTGTTGTTCTTGATATTATTATTACTTATATCATGATTTAATTACTTCCAGAATATAAATCATGATTTATATATCATATATATTTAGTATATATATATATATAAATGAAATATACCGTTCATGGAGACGGTAGGCCTACGTACACATGAACGCTGTTTTATTTTCCTTATTGACTTGAATGGAAGTAAGTAGATGACACACACATATATATATATTTATACACATAAATCTAGTAGATTTATCATGTCATATATTTCATTATTATTCATTATATATACTTTATAATAATTCTTGAGTGGTTAACATGGAGAATGAATCTCATCGCGTTGTGGAGATGGTAATCCGTACGTACGCACGAACGATGATATCGTTCCCATAATTATTAAAATGAATTGGAGTGGATGATATAATATCTTAGAATCAGTATGATGTTATAATAACTATATATATTTATTCTTTACACCATTATACCCAACCAAGTAAGGTGGTGGTGGAAAAATAGATTACACCATGGCATGGAGACGGTATTCCGTACGTACGCACACGCGGTGATTTTGTTTTTCGTAGGATGGATAGAAGGTGAAATAGGGTTTTTTCATATTTATAATAACATATCAGTATATTAATGATACTGATGTTATTAATTTATAATTAAAAAAATAAATAAGGAGAAGTTGATGAAGAAAGAAACTTGAAAGAATCGGTAGAATAGATTACCTCTTCTTCGACGCACCCCTTTTAAGATTCCTCTTAAGCCACTAGAGTTGGTCTTTTGAGGAGACCGGAACCTCTATAATGTTTATAGGGAAGTTGATAAAGGAAATGGGTAGGGTTTGACTGAGCTTGAAGGCTCAAATTTTTTTAAAGAGAAGATATAGGAGGTTCCCTTTTATAAGGGAGGAGAGGGGTACCTTAGGAAAAAATTAAAATATTATTTTATAATAAAGTCATATTTGGTTTATAATAGCTCCAAATTGATTTATTTCTAATCTAAAGTGGGTATGGGTCGAAATACTCTCAACAAATATGTTTTAGACAAGTTTAGATTACTATTTTAACCTTATCATTTAGATTTTACTCTGAGTTAAATAATTTAACTTTTACCGTGTCTTCCTGTTTTATTACACTATATGGTTAATAAACATACTATAACAACCTAAAATAACCCCAAGCAGTTCATTATTAATATATATAACCTTATCTAAGTCATTTTGCTGAACCTTAGATTTTTAAGAATATAATGACAATTAATAATATAATATTTGTTTCAAAAACTATTTTATGTCAATTTTGACACTATTTGGTAATTGATTTTTGTGAAAATCATAAGAGCATGATTAGTTCGAACAAAGTTAATTTAATCAATACTAACATGTCATAGTAACCTAAAAAATTAGTGTAATTTAAAAAAAGTGTGAAATTACATTTATTTGGGTATTTATAACATCAATTATGTTAATATTTCATTAATAATGTAATTACTGCATCATCATTGTGTCATAAATAAATTAAAATATTTAATTTCTAGAAAATTATAACTAAAATAAAATTATGTAGGAAATATTTTTATCTTTATAATTAATATTTATAGTCTAATTTATCTTATGTATAACCCTATATTAAAAATGTTTTAGTTATTAAACTTTGATTTTAACTATTTTAACACTTCTGTAAATAAAATAATAATAAATGTCATAATCTAATCCAAGTGGACCTAAATGATAATATTTTATTTCTTAGGTTGTTTTTGGTCGAATTAAACTTATCCAATAGAATTAGGACATGTGTTAGGGTAATAATAATATCATTCTTACCCTTAGTTACCCTATTTACTTTTAACCGTGGTAAATAAAAGTAAAACGTTACTATTCACCAAAAAATTATTTTTATCTTATTGAACCACATTTTACTCCTTGATATTAACAGTGTCTCTCGGATTTTTGAAATTCCACTAACAGAACCGGTAAAATTACATTTTATGTAAATTTTCAAATTCTCCTAAGAGGTGGGTAAAAGACGGTGAAAAGTTCAATAAAATTTTTATATATTTAAAATTATTATAAAATGACTCCAATGAATTACATTAAACTTATATAAGTATTATGTATCAATTTTTACCTAAAATAAATTTAAATATAATAAATAATTATTTAAATAAAAAGTTAGTTTTTAAATAGTAACCCAGTGTTTTCACTATTCATCAAAAAATGAATGTTTTTAGAAAAATACCAAATATTCACCCTAGGCTAATTTCGATATTCTGAATCCAAAAATGAAGTCCATTTTGAAAGATAAAATTTATAAAATTTCAAAAAGTGGGTATTACTATTCATAACGGCTAGTGGATAATAATATTATAATAATATCTCGTTTAGTGAAACTCGGTATTGCGTACTACACACGCTATCGAGGAAGGTCTTGATTGCGTGTAATGCAAGCCAAGTCAGGGCTATGTGTAGTGAAAGCTCTATTTGGTGTTGCGTATAACATAATAAAAACTTATTTCATTTATACATTAAACAAAATCTATACTTAATGTTGTGTAGAATAATTTCCACAAAACGAACATGAAATTGTGTGTAACACGAGCCAAGAATAGTGTTGCGTATACTGCAAGCTAATACGGTGTTTCATATAGTACAAGCTAATCTTGGTGTAGTGTATAATAGAATACATCAAAGAAATTAAAAATAACATATCTCATAAAATCTCGGGGTGTTACAAAATCGTAGAACAAATAGATAAAGTTTTACACAACAAGACGGATCCCATAGTTGAAGTACTATGAAAAAACCATAAGTCGTAGGAGGAAATGGGGGAACCCAAGGAAGTAATGAAGTAGATGCACCCTCAGATGTTTTCACCTACGTATGTAAAATAAAATTTTTAGTGTGAAATTTTTCAAGGGGAAAGAATATAAAGACCTATAATTTTATATATCAATGGAATTTCCCTTCTTATATAATTATGTCATATTTAGTAATATAGTATTAAATAAATCACATGCACCACATGATTAAAACAGAAATTTTTTATCATATTAATTTGAACATAAAATTTAGAGAATTAATATGTCTATAATAATTGAAAATAATACAATGGGATAAAAAATGAAATATAATATAACTAAAATATAAAAATTTGTATTTTCTCAATCCCCTAAAATAATGGCACTCATGAATAAAACTGTAGAAATGAAGTAGAATATTAGTAATAAAATATTCATTTTGAAAATAAAGTTATATATAACCTTTATAGAAGATATATTTGAGTGAATAATGAATTAAATATGAAGTATTTATAGAATCTAGGGAACCCATATGACGTTTACAAATCTGATTGTTAAATGGTAATCTGATTGTGAGAATAATAATATGACTATTAGGAATAGTAATATAACCATTAGAATAAAATTCTCACCTATAGAAGTGTAAAATAAAATTTAGGTATCATATAAAATTAAAATATTACATATTTATATAATGATACAAGTAAATAGATGTTTTAAAAATGATAAAATAAATTTATGTATTTTTATAAAACATATATGTGTTATTTTCATTTTTATAATAAATATAATGTTTTGAAATAAAATTTATTTCCATGAAATGTGTTTATAAAACAATATTATGTTTCATTATAATAATAATGTAACTTTATTATACTATAAATAATTTTCTATGGTTCAAAAAGTTGATCTTAATGTTAAAAATGGTAATTTTTAAATAAATAAGGGTTTTAATTAAAAGATAAATATAAAATAATCATATTTAGAAAAATATTTTCATAATTATATTTAATTTTTGGAATATATAGATAAAAAAATTTTATGGGTGAATTTTTTGTATTTTTCAAAAATAGTTGATTTTTTTTATGAATAGTGAAATATGACAAAATACGATGTTTAACATTATAAGTTAAATGCATAAATTTATGATCCATGGATGATATAAGAACATATTTTTTCAGAATAAAATCCACCATTTACTATATATGGTCACATGACTCGTCAATATTGGTTTTCTTGATCCAAAATAATAAACTAATTATTATAACATTTAAAACACCAGTCTCATCCCCTTATAAAAACCACCCCTCACCACCCCTTCTCATAACACCTTCTATGCCTAAGAGATTGCCAGAAATTTTCTCAATTATCTTCCCAAATAAACCCACATTCTTGTACTAGTATTCTCACCAAAAACCATTTCAAGGATACTTAAAGGGTAGCCTAAGAAGAGTCAACCAAAGGAAGAGGTAAAATTATGGACTGGCATCTTTCAATTTTCTTCTTAATTAACCACCCCCATCAGTTCCACATAAAAATAAACATATTAAAATCATTATTATAAATATACTAATATGTTATTATTATGGTGGATTATACATCTTCTACCATCCCTTCTTTTATTTGTAAAACATAATTGTTGTTCACAAAATGGCTGATTCTCCGCCTCTACAAAAAACATACTTTAGTTTTCTCCACCATCTTCAAGGATGGTAATATAAATATTATTATGGTTAAATATTATTATAATAATTATATTAAACTTATTTAATGTTTTTTAATGTTTTAATAATCATTAAATTAAAGAAAACAAATCTAGTTCAAAATGGTTGGTAAAACTGGCTAAATGAACTAACCGTATAATGAAAACCTTCATACTTAATCAACCATCTCTATTTCAGAACACACATGGATATTTGAGAACATTTTAATTTATAAAAGAAAATGAATACCATTTTATTTCACTTCTAGAGTTTTAGTACCATTTTATAAGAACTTCCATAATTATCCTCAAGTGATCCGACCTTGGAACCGTGAAACAAACACCCTCAGAACAACAAAATTAATTTTTTATCTCATAAAAAAGATGGTAAATTAACAAAATATAATTATAGTGCATCAAATATATATATTTAATGTGTTATTAATTAATTAATTAATTATTAATAATTTTATTAAAACTAGAGGCCTCAGGATAAATTACCTATATGCATGAACACAACCATATCCATGAAAAAATGGATATATATAAGAGAATTAAAACATTTAGAGAGTAATCAGTGTATACCACAACCTCTAGAAAACAAATCAATGTATAGAAAGGTAGTATAATATATATAATGAAGAAAAATACATTCGCAACTTGAAAAGAGGTATCAAACTATGAACTACTGGGAAAGGGGGAAACTGAAGGGAGCATGATTCACAATCTTTAAGATTGACCACTGAACATGGAAACCACATCCATGTATCACTGTGCTCCTATGATACCAGGTCCTCCAAAGTAACCATTGATATTGTTATCAAATTAATAAGATAAAACATGTGTGTATATATCCCACATAGAGGTGAGTATATACATACCCAGTAGAATGACCTGAAAACCAAAAGGAAAGAAATAGAATAAGACAGTCAACTTAACCTATAAGGCAAGATGGTAAGGTAACCCATAAAAAAATATAAAAAAAGTGAACCAATTGAAGAGATATAGTGCATATACATCTTTATAGACAAACAACAATGATGAAGAGTATACCTATAACTCTAAAGGTACTATCTCTGATACCCAACACCACATGAAATCACACAAGAATTCAAGTGCATGGCCTGTACCTCACCACTATGCTCTATAGTTGAGTGATCACTAACTCCATTAGTGGAAACTCTCCCCACTGAATCATTATAAAATGTGAGTACCAATTTATATATAGAGATCACTCACCCTCTATAGTGTGGGGGAGTACCAACTCTATTATTATGAAGAGTATATGGGACCCATGCCTTATATGACAGCGGAGTAATAACCCCAACATCTCTCTAATAACCCATCCCGATCACTATCATTATCCAAACATCACTGGAAAAATCATCTCCGTTATAAAATATTTCATCACATCTCTGATGAAAAAATAAAGGCTTCAATCATGTTCTACATGTAAAACTACTCAAGAAAGGCTATTCAAAGACCCAAATATGAGCCCTAATGAAGGAGATATGCAAGGTAGAAGGCTATGAAGGGATTACATGACATGTACTAACAGGGTAAACAATGTATCTCATGAAGAAGAACCCTATATATGTACCATCACTTTATTCTACATGTAAAGTCAAGTAAAAAACATATATATAGGGTTACACAATGTGTGACCTCACCCGAATGCCTAGGCGTGTCCTCCCTTGGACATGGCTTCACCATCCTTATGGCCCCACAAGGCATGCCCCTGCGAGGACGTGATGTGTACGTCCACTAAAGGCCCTAAATTTTTTTTCTTATCACATGTCTTGGTTATTCATGTTCTTCCACACAATGTATCTCTGAGGATACATGACATGCCCCTCTACCTAGGGTCTTAGGCATGTTCCATCAACACATGGATTGGCTTCCTGTGTAAGTTTACACAACATTCAAGAGTAGCCACACAATTTGTGATATTTAAGTTAAGTCTAAACCCTTGTTTTCCTGAGAATCCATGATACACGACATGTGTTCCCCTAAGATATAGAGTGCGTGGTCATTTTTTCCATATACAATGAAGAATTCATTTATACAGATGCCATATCTATTAATTATACCACCTTTATCACCATTTGACCTTTATAAACCCATTAAAAACAAAAGGGGAAACCTATGATAATTGATATTTATCCTCTAGTGGCCAGAAATTAGAACTCCAATCTCTTGGGGGGTAGTCGATGTGACTCACACCACTATTTGGGGTTTTTATCCATGAATACATAACCTTCATATCACAACCTATCTTAATCTTTCCACAAATCACTGATCCCTAAGTCCTTTATTCATATTTCATGAATATAGGGATTAGATCAAAATTGAATTGAGCTTGAAAATGTCAAATCAATGACCCAATGGCCAATAATTAATAATGTAAAGAATGGTGGTGAGAAAGGAAGAATAAAGAAGTGAGATCATCATTGGACATTGTAACCTTGGAAAAAAATTAAATATTATGGAAACAAATAGGTGAATCAAGGGATCTGAAGATATAATCAATTAGATTCAATATCACTAATTTAAATCCGGCACATATGAATAACAATAATCACATAATAAATAATAAAATATGAAATCCATTCTTAAAAAATTAAATCAAAAGGTATAAATCCACAAAATAATGAGCCCTACCTCTATAATGGATCAATACTTGGTGAATAACATATCCACTAGAAATAATGATTAGGATCCCACTGCGTCCATTTTTAATCTCATGATTCTCCCTCATCATTGTCTTTGATCGATGTTCATGGGTTATCAGCACCAATGTAGATCTACTCCTCCTCAAAAATATCTATGGGTCATGTTGTTAAACCTATATATTTTTCATGAAGTCATATTTATAGAGGGATATTAGGATATATTATATTCAATAAATTAACTAAATAAATTATTTAATTCACTCAACACACCCACCAACATCCTCCTTCCATTGAACACCTCACACTGAACAACTTTATGTTTCACCTAGGGTAGAACCCGTATTCTGGAAACAACCATGGTCTTGGATATCCCATCTAAGGTCTTGATCAATAGAAAATCCATTTTATCCAAAATATTAATCCACATGCTTTGATATATATTAATATTTTTTATACATTAATTCTGGGGTCCCATGACACATAGAAACAATGACAACTCCAATGAAAAATTCAGATATATATGTATAAATATTCAAAGATCAAACTATAGGAAACAAAGTCATCTTATTCTCCCATCCATCAAGTCTTTTTTTCTTGAAATCATGGGATACAAAAAAGGTGGGGGTACTAATATCGTATCTGGATCCCACATTCCCAAAAGCTATCCAGCATGATTCCATGCTACTAAATCACTAAAACTAGAAGAATTATCCATATATGAAGTATCATATGTTGTTGTTACTCAATCACTATTGGTTACTCTAAGAAGGTGGTTTCTTCCTTGATGTTCAGCTCACCTAAGGCAATGAAATGTGATGGGTCCCGCATGTATCTCTTCAGTTGAAACACATGGAAGACATCATGCACTCGGTACCACTACGGGGGTAACTATTAGTGATAAGCAACCTCACCAACCCTTCATAGGATCTGTAATATCCTGATGAAACTTAGGGATAAATTACTTCTATAGATAATTCCTTATTATGGGGGTAATTTCATAAAAAATGGCGTCCCTTCTCAAACTCCAAAGGCCCATGACATTCTCATATGATCATAGATCACCTTAACCATCATTGAATCTACTTATACCAATTCTAACCTAACACATTAGGAATCGAGATAGAACTCAGAAATTCTATACCTTATTCCAACCCACCAAAACTACCTACAAAGATCTCTATACATATTTTCCAAACTCTAATGTACATCCAAGGTGGAGGTTTGAAACTCTCACAACACCTCCTCATGTAATGTGACTGGAATTACCATTCATCCTTTAAAAAGGGTAAAATTATACCAACATTTAGAAAATATATATGATCCATCTCCTAAGGATATTTGGTCACCCAAAAACTTATAGTTGAAATTTATCAATTGGGAATCTTTCACATGCTGCAAAATAGGTGGAGTTATCACTATAGATTATAGGAAAGATGAACCCCTCTTCTCCACCTAGGTTAGATATAATGAGGACAACTAATCTAACGCCTACTTCACTATGTGAGAATAGGGTTTCCTGCTATGGGAATTTACCACCATATTTCCTTTCCCGAAAGTATAGAGTATTAAGTAGTTTAGTCCTGTAGGAACTCCAAACAATGACTCCTTCTAATGTTAATATCTCTCTAGTTGAAGATGTACCTGGGAATCTGGTGGTCTGATTAAACAACAGAATGATGCCCTAGAAGATAATTCATTAACATCTTTAAGGAAAATAATACCATTTCCAACTACAATTAACAGTTCTTATAGTTCTTCTCAAGAGCTCTCAACTTCATTAACCAATAAGGGATCACTTCCCACCTATGCATCAACAAAAACCTAATATTAGTTCTAGAGGAATCAAAAAACACCATGTACTCGACAACCTCCTTCGATAGTCCCAATATTGAAGTAGTATTCAACCTCCACCTCATCTCTTTGAAGGCTCTCTAAAAATGCTTAGTATAGAAAATAAATTTCCCTTTCTGTATCAATGCAGTCAGAGGGGTTGAAATCCTAGATAATTTTGTCATGAACCTCCAATATTACTTCTAAATTGAGGAAAATACAAACCTTTGACACAATCTTGGGTGATTACCAATATATCACCACTTCAATCATTTCCAGATCCATAACCACAACATGATCATAGATGAAACTAAAACAAATAGGGGTCTAGTGGAGGTATGTTTTTCATTTGGCGATAGTTTAAACCACCAATGAATGATTCTGCAATGGGTTTTTAAAATCGTCACCAGAGTTGGTGTTGGAATCCAATTTCTATTGGGTTTAGTAATTTAGTAGTGGTTTATAGGAATTTTTGTGTAGCATTTTTTAGTGGTGGTTATTTTTAGTGGTTTTTTTCTTTTATAACTACCAAGTATTTCAGAGTGGTTTAAATCACATCTATATATGATAATATATAACGATGGTTTAAACTACTACTAAATTTTTAACATATATATTGGGGTTTTAAAATTTCATTCAACTTTTTATTCTATATAGTTTTGGTTTAAACCGCCACTATATGTCACTATTATAAAAAACCTACAGAAGCTAAAACCCCATATAACAAAATAAAATCACACATATTCACAACATCATATCTACTGTGAATGATCCATAACAAACTAACAGTAAATAGAGTTTCAATTAATATATAATTACAATAATAATCAAACTAATAACTAAAACTTTATTATACACACAAGAAAATATCACAGAAGGATATATAAAAAACATGAATCATATTTCACTAATATACACACTAGTGAAACACAATCAATAATCACACAATAATTTTGAAAATATAAGGCATCACCCATAAAAGTTAAAACATACCAAAACTATATCAATTAATATCATTTGGAAACCTTGTTAAATCCATTTTATAAGACATTTAAAAAATGCACCATGTGTCATCTTCCTCATGTTATACAATTAGATAAATCTTATCAAATGATCTTCAAAAACCCAATTTCTATTTTGATGTACCATTTCAAAAACCATTTTAGAGATAACTATTTTTATTTTAAATTCCACTTACAACCAATTAACCATTCAAAAATAAAGTTTTAAAAATCAAATACTTTTTACTTTTAATATAAAATACATGCCTCCAAACCATCCATAAAAGAGACTCTAAAACTCATTCATCCAAGGAACCACCATCAAAATATTTTTCAAGTTAGGCAGTCCATGTTTACTATTACGATAATATGAGAACATCCTTATCTTACGGGGAAACTCACAGAAGATGAAAAAAATATAGACAAAAATAATAATGAAGTGATGTGAATATAAAATCATAATATTACTAAGAGAAAATAATATAATAGACACATAACTGTAAAAAGACCATTCTAACCAACTATAAATGAGGTTTCAATTAAAACTTGTTTAAAATCAAAATAAAACTTATAATAACAAAACATATATTATAAAACTGATAAATCCTTAATCCAATGTCTTAATTAAAAAAAATAAAGTCTGTAATTTGAAAATTTCTACCAAAATAGCTTTTAAAATTTATTTCTAATGATTTTTAAACCCATGAATATTCTTTTATAAATCACCATTCCAAATACATAACTCCAACATTGACAATAAAATTTAAAACATATACTTGTTGGAAACATTATATAATCATGATTAAATCATACTATAAAATAAAATGAACAAATAAACATCATAAAATAGTCAATGTGAGGATATATATATAGAGATATCCACTACCTCATACTATAATAAGGTTTCTCAATCACAATGTCATTGTGTTAGTCAGTCATGAGTTTAATTATACATCAACATCACTAAATACAAATTCAACCCTCATCACTACCCAAAAAAGTAAGATCAACACCATCTATGTATCTATATCCACTCCATAATACTAGCACCAATATTCCAATTTTTTTGAAAATTAAATAGTTTTTTTATATTTGCATTTAAATTTAAATCCAATAAAAATTTCTTGTACTAAATTGTTATAAAGTTGTGTGATTTACCTCTTCTCACTCAAACCATCCATCGATGCAATATCACTGGGGATACATCCAATTTTATTATAATATAAATCAACTAATTATTTATGAAGATCAATTATATTCAAATCCCACATCTATATACGAGCCCCCAATTGATAGATTATGATCCTTTGTTCTTGAATTATTATTAGTATTTCCATAAACTACCTATGAGTATCACAATATAAGGAGTCACTATACCTAGGAGTAGACGTGTCTACAATCCCTTATTAACTTCCAAAGACCTCAAATGTTACTGGTTCCAAACCTATCCCGCACACACAACTAGGATGATCCTTCCCAAAGACTTAACCAACTGAATCATACTGGGAGACCAAGAAGTCTTACAAGATATTAGTATCCCATAGTTATTTTTTTACATAAAAATAAAATATCAGTCATATTTAAATAAATACCAATTATCAAAGTGAAAACTGAAAATAATTTATTACAATGAAAAAAGAATACAAAACCCAAATTCTCTGGAAAGATCATTTTTGTAACTCCTATCTAATTTTGATTTAAAATCCAACCAAAGTTCTATTCTGGAGATTTGGTTCCCTAAATTATTGGAATACATTAAAAAATGTTAAATAAATAATTTAATATATGAACCATATAATGTCATCTTATAAAATATTTAACATAATGAAAATATTTTATAGTCAATCTGTTTTTCGAAAAACACTTTGAACAGGTAGTGTGGGGGTTTAATTTTTTAGCTATACTTGATAAATTTTTCTTGAAACATCCTAAAATAAATAACATGTAATTTAATTATAATTTTAGCAATGTCATTTCTTTATCATATGTATGTATATATGTAAATTGATATTGATATAATAAAATATTCTTCAATACCATGTGCTTCTCATGGAGATGGATATAAAAAAAACATTCCAATGTTCTGTAGGCACCCCTTATGGTAACTCATCACACTATCTTTGAGTGGTTAAATGATGTATCATTGAATTCAGTCCATAAATTCTATTTAAAATATTTTTATTTCTTAACCAAAATTTTGAATGTACACTGTCATGTGATAAGACAAGAAATAGTAAAGTGGAATAACATTAGTAGAAAGATATTCATTTTTAAAATATTTTAATATAATTAACTAATGGAATTAAATTGTGCAATAATGTATTAAAATTTCTTTTATCTAGGAATTAAATACTTTATTCTTCCATGATTGAGGAAATGACTTCAATATAAATAAGTAATCAGAAGGGTAACCAAATTAGCTACCAACTGGTCTAGAATCTGGCCAAATAATCCCATATCGTCATCTATGGGGACCCATAACAATCAAATGGGGATTCTATCTTCAATATATTCAGATTCTAGACATCTGAACTATTAATATTTTCCTTTGTAGTAACATTGGTTTTATATTTTATGAAAAAATAGTTATTAGTATAAAAAAGTTCAATAATTTTATTCACATTAAATTTTATACCTATAACTATGTCCATATAATATCCTTATGAAAAAACAATGGTAACCACATATTCCATTTCTATGGAGTCACACAGTACTGATCTTGTGGAATCCAAAGGCAATGTGCTAGATACTAATGGAATAGAGAATGAGGGTGTTCCAGACACTAATAAGAGGGAGGTGGAGGGTTTGAAAAAGGATAATGAGGTAGATGTTGGGTGTACCAAATGATATATGGAAGGATCTATATGGATCATAATATGTTAGTGTGCCAAATGGAATGTTAACTGTGAGTTGACTGGGATTAGTAAAACACTTATTCCTTGAAATTACTACCATTTAGAAAATAAAAATAACTTCAAAACATATATTTCAACAAATTTAATTTAGAAAAATAAATTTATAAATGATAAAAAAATAAAAATAATAAAAACCATAATATTCATAGGTATGATAATGAATGAATACACATACTGTAGGATCGAAATAATGATGTAGATGCTCAATATACAAGAGGGGGGGGGGGTAAATTGTATAATTTAAAAATTTCTTTAAACAAATGAAAGAGCCAAGTTTAACAAAGTTAAACTAAGAAAATTCACAACACCTCTAACACCAATTGAAAAATCAGAATAAGGAATGAAGTTATTAACTTCAAGTTCTATGTACTTACTTAAAACTGGAAAGAGATTCCGAAAGTAGGTTCCAGAAATATGGATCCGGAAATTGAAACTTAACTAAAGATTACAATATGATATTCTACCTTAAAGCATATAGAATCTAAATTTATCAAAGTAAAAGTAAGGAAGTATAATAAAGTTATACTTTTCTTACAATACAATATGCAGCGGAAATAAACAAGTTGTAAAACTACAAGTAACAAGATATAAGTCTTTTAACCCAAAGAGAAGGGTATCCAACAACCTTGGATAAAGGTCCCTTGATTTATACTTTCAAGCAAGTCTGTCTTACCCACACCAGGGTAAGCCCTCGATACGAATATCAGAATCTCTGTCTTGCTATCCCCGCAAGCCCTCAACTTCAAGGAAGTTGGAACCTCTGTCTTCCTCAACAAGGAAGCCCTCGAAATTCAAGGTAGTTGACACCTCTGTCTTCCTATCCCCAGAATTCCTAAAATGTAATCACCAACATTCGGGGTCGCACGAAGCAAAAACTGAACGAGCGGTTCAGTACGCACAAGGCATGAAAAGGTTTCTCTTTCTATAAATCACCATAGTAGCATGTGGTCTCTAGATCGATCAACTTCATTATCGTTGTGAGCTCTTTCAAATGAGATCCTATTTATAGGCTCGGTCGACCTCCTTTCCAATAGTCATATTTTCCTTAAAAATTGGAGGGACCTGTACACATGTCACTTAACCAATGGTTAGTTTATAACAGAATAGACGACATCGTTTTATAACAAAAAAAGTGTAACAGAAAGTACAACATCGTTTTAAGTCTAACTCAAAAGTTCAGAGTGAAGGTTCGGAGTGTAAAAAAATGTTGAAGAGTAGACAAATTATAAAAGTGTAAGCAAAATGAACGTTCGAAGTCTAAACAAAAATAATATTCGGAGTCTAAATAAATTCAGAGTGTATAAAGCAAAGATGATCAGATTCTGTTTAATAGGTGAATTCGGAATGAGAATTCGGAATGACAATTCGTCATCAGAATTCGTAATCAGGATTTGTCATTAGATTTCGATGTCGAACTTCATGAGAGTTCGTATCCAGAATTCGGAGTAGAACATTATCAGAGTTCGTATCCAGAATTCAGAGCGGAACTTCATTACAGTTCTCATCCAGAATTCGGAGCCTAAAACAGAATGCTTCATTTCAAAGTTTTTAATGATTCCAAGAATATAGAAATGAATTTGATTCTTATACTTAAGAAATATATGGATATAGATAATTAAAATATGATAAGGATAATTTTCCTTACAAAAGCGATCTTCCTTATAAAAGCAATTTTCCTTATAAAAGCGATTTTCCTTAAAGATAAGGTGTTTGTGATTTTCAAAACAAGAAGGAATGGAAAAGTCACAAGGAAAACCTTATTGGCTCAACAATCTCCCCCTTTTTGGAAAGAACAAAGATCCATACAAAAAAAGAAAGTCTAAGGAGAAAAGAAAAGAAGAAAAAAACATTAAGGCTTATCTCCCTTTGCTTATGGATGTTGATGAATACGACTAACTCCACCTTAGGCTTTGGAACTCTAAGGATCATATTCTAGATTTACGGAATGAGATTTCATTATGAATAAGAATGTCTTCTTTTAAAAAAAACTCCCCCTTAGATAAACTCTATTAGAGTTCTTTTTCTTTCTCCCTCTTTGTTAAGGTTCTTTTCCCTTTTCCCCCTATGTTAGGGTTCTTTTTCCTTCTACCCCTTTGTGATTTTCAAAAAGAATTGGAGGGAATGGAAAATATAACAAAGTACCTGAAAAATTAGTTACAACAACAAAATAGACAAGCAAGCAAGATTTTCATTAAGTTTGAAAGATTAAAAACAAAGAAAGCTAAGATACAACAAAAGATCGGATTTTTCTATTTTGTATCTTTTTCCTTTGACATAAGACCCTTAAAAATAGTCTTTATCTTCTTCAATTCTTTATGGTCTTCCTCGGCTTGCTTCTCTAACACAACTATTATTTCACTTTGAGCTTCAATCTTTTCTTCCTAGGCTACAAGAATTTTCTTCCTGAGCTTTCAAAACTTGTTCTTGCTTTAACAACTTCTCTTCAATATCATTCCGACAATCCCTTTCATTCCTACAGTTTTGAGCAACAGAATTCAACTTCTCATTCAGATCTCTGTCTTCTTGAATCCGGGAATTCTTTTCAGCAGTCAACTTTTCTTCAAAGGAAGAAGTAAGTTCATTCAGTTTCCTGTCTTCTGTCTCAAAATCATCCTTAGCATTATCTTGTAATTCATCAAAGATCCTCATCTATTCTGTAGTTTTCCTCAACCAACAAGTAATTATCTCACAAGACCTTTTGTAGGCTTCATAGCCGACAAAAAAGGTTTTGAACTGAGCCTCTATCTCAACACATTTGTCCATAACCATGGATACATTGTCTGTTTTCTAATTCAAATTATCTTGAAGCATCTGGCATCTTGAATCAATACTTGATAAGGTCGGAATGGAACCCACCAACTTCTTTAATGACTGAACAATAAAGTCATGCCCCAACGAAGATGACTCCGAATCCGAGACTTTTCTTGGAGAAATTTCTTCTTCAAATTTCTCAACCTTTCTCTTTGAAGAACTATCAACTTCCCTTATGTTTACAGCCACTGAGCTTGGGGTATCAACAGCGAGTTGCTTTCCCTTGTCCTTTTTCGGAATGGAGTCCTGTTCTAGAGTTCTCTTTTCACTATCAGACACTTGAACGACATTGTCTTCATCATCAATAACTTTTTGAGCACCATCCTCTACATTCTCTATTTGAGCAATATCATGTAGAAGTTGTTCTTCCTCTGCATGATAAGCTACTTCTTGTTCTCCTTTCTCCCCATCCTTCCCTGGAGTGACTAACTTAGAGGACTCAACTTCTGAAGTTCGGAGAGACAAATGTTCCGAAGGTGTCTCCTTATAATCGTCTACTTGCTTCAATATATCTCTGGTCTCACCACTACCTTCAACAACTGCTTCTTCCTCTTCCACTTGCTCAATCTGCTCAACTTCCTGAACATGCTTAGCTTTTTCCTTCTCCAGAGTGACATAGTTTCTTCCTGGAGTCTTAGGTAGAGATTCCAAAGAGAAAGATCTCGGAACTGGAATGTTTCCGGAGACAATCTCATTAAACTTCAACAAAGTCTGAGCTACCTCAGCTTCAGACATTATCTTCTTAAGCTTATTATCTTTCATTTGTTTTTCTAGCTTATCCGCTGTTTTTTCCTTCAAGGCCTTAGCCTCCGTAGGGTCCAAGACAAACTGAGGCTCCACTTGCACTCTCTTCTCTTTGATTTCCCTCCACTTAGAAACTACCTCATCAGGGTAAGCTTTCTTCTTCTTCGGTTTTAGAGGTTCGGAATGAACTTCCTTAGATTTGGGATTCCCTACTTCAACTTCAACTTCTTTCAACTTTCTCTTCTTCACTGGCCTAGAAGATTCAGGTTCACCAACTTTTGGAACCACTTCTTCTTGAACTGGTAAATCAAAGAACTCACCAGTCTTCTTGTCGAAGGCAACATCCATCCTTTTGAGGGTACCATCACTCACCAACATAATTTTTCAAACTCTTGGCTTAGACTTTCAAGCCTCCTTGAAAGACTCAAGGCACCAAACTATTAACTTCGAGATGATTACTGGATACATTATGATCTGATCTCTTAGATTCCCTTTCTTAACATTATCAATGGTAATAAGAATGTGTTTCATCAGATTAAACTTCATTAGATTTATCAGAAAATCTAGAATATAGATCTCGCTCTTCTTCAAACTGTCTTTGTCACCCTTTCTCGGTACGATAAAGCCTTGTACCCATAATTCTAGAATCTGAAAATTCATAGACATAGTAGCAATCTTCGGAGCCTTGTCATCTGCCAGTCCAAGAGTTTCCAATGCC
Source organism: Viscum album (assembly GCA_963277665.1). Taxonomy (NCBI): domain Eukaryota; kingdom Viridiplantae; phylum Streptophyta; class Magnoliopsida; order Santalales; family Viscaceae; genus Viscum; species Viscum album. The sequence continues at coordinate 563,335,535 of OY728138.1, forward strand.
TTTTCCTTGTTGAAGCTTCCTTTTGAATATGGTAAAACATGAGAGATGAACACGACTTCTCCTTCATAGGCTAGCCCTACCAAGTTAGCTGCCTTGACATAAGAAAGCTTATAAGTCTTTCCATAAGACTTAAACGAAAATTTCTCCCTGTCATTTTCCTTAAAGATGGAAACCGTCTCATAGAACTCAAAAAGAAAGTCTGAAAATACTTCATCTTGATTCCCAGGCTTAGACACAACAACATATTCCCATCTGTTAAGATTTATGTTCTTCGATATAAGATAATTATACTTGTTGAAGAAATCAGGATGAACCAACCATTCTCTATATACTAACCACTTAGAAATCGGCTTAGAGGAAGACATGTCTTGAGAAGATGCTTCCACAGACATTCGGACTTGAAGACTTCTGAGAAGTTTATAACGGAGATTGATGAAGATCGGAACGACCTTAAAACGGAGAGGCAGAGCTTCGGGACACTGGAGCTTCAAAAACCGATGTGGGACGACCATTTGGGGTACCCTTTATATAGGCAATGATATGACAGTTCATCTTCCTCGGTTGATTGAACGGTTGTAAAAAGCTGAAATCAGATCTGACGGTTGAAAACCAATTCTCAAGAAAACTTGAATCTGATCTTTTGAGGTTTTTTATTAAAACAAAGATTTAAGAAAACTATAATCCAGAAACAAAGTATAAGAAAGTACCAGCTAATAAAATATGCTTATGAAAACATGAGTAAGGAATCATACCTTTCGGATTAGCTTAGGAGAATTATTCGTAATGGGTAACATTCTTCTTGAAGAGAAAAGAGGAAAAAAAACTTTATTACAAAAAGACATAGTTCACAAAACTCACTATGAGAAACAAACTCAGTACGGAAAACCCAGTACGAAAAGAATAATAAAAACGAAAAATTCATTATAAGAATTTCAGCATTTCATTACAAAAGTTTGAATACGAAAAGCTCATTATGAAATTATCGGTACGAAAATCTCGTTACGGAAACACCAGTATGAAATTTTCTATTCCAGAAGTTTTCAATAAGAAAATTTCCATTCCAAAAGTTTTCTATACGAAAATATCCATTCTGGAAAATTTTACTTCCAGAAATTCTCATTCCGGAAATGTAAGTTCCGAAAAGTTTGAAAAACTAACTTAGAAAAATTTAGTTACTCTAACAATCAAATGTAATCCCCCTATGAAAAGGAGTTTATTACTGTAAGGAGACTTTTTCAACAGAAAGTTAATTAAGAAAGATTACCTTACTGTTATCATTCCTAACTTTTGTTTAATGTATTCAAATCTATCAGAAGGCAAAGATTTTGTGAAAATATCAGCAAGTTGATCTTGCGTTCTAATAAACTGAAGAATAATATCTCCTTTTAGTGTTTGATCCCTAAGAAAGTGATGCCTAATATCTATGTGTTTTGCACGTGAGTGATGTGCAGGGTTCTTACTTAGGGCAATGTCACGTGTGTTATCACACAAAATTTGAGTTTTAGTAAAACTCAATCCATAGTCTGTGAGTGTGTGTTGCATCCACAACACTTGAGCACAACAACTTCCAGCTGCTACATATTCGGCTTCAGCAGTGGAAAGTGCTACAGAATGTTGCTTCTTGTAGGACCAAGAAACTAGTGAATCTCCTATGAAATGACACGTTCTGGATGTACTTTTTCTATCCATTCTACATCCACCAAAGTCAGCATCAGAAAAGATTTTTAGAACAAAATAATTTCAAGAAGTATAAAATAATCCTAGATCCATGGTTCCCTTAAGGTAGCAAAAAATTATTTTTACTGCCTTTAAGTGAGATTCCTTAGGATTGGATTGATATCTTGCACATAAGCATACTGAAAACATTAAGTATGGTCGACTAGCTGTTAAGTAAAGTAGACTTACTATCATACCACTGAAAGATGTTTGATCTACTGGTTTCCCAGCTTTATCAATATCTAAGGAGTTTGAGGTACCAATGGGAGTACTTATACTCTTAGTGTTGTCATAACCATACTTTTTGATAATATCTTTAATATACTTATGTTGAGATATGTAGGTTGCTTTCGGTTTTTGAGAAATTTGAAAACCAAGGAAAAAAGTTAACTCACCCATCATACTTATTTCAAACTCAGATTTCATTAGACTTGCAAAAGAGTCGGTTAAAGATTACTGAGTTGAACCAAATATAATGTCATCAAGATAAATTTGAACAATCAAAACAGTTTTCTTATCTTTATTTATAAAAAGGGTTGGATCTGCATTTCCCTTAATATAGTTATTTTGAAGAAAAAATCCAGTGAGTCTATCATACCAGGCTCGTGGGGCTTGTTTAAGACCATACAGAGCTTTGGTAAGTCTAAAAAGATGATCAGGATGTTTTGTATCTTCAAAGCGAGGAGGTTGTTCAACAAAAACTTCCTCTTGTAAAAAACCGTTAAGAAAAGCACATTTCACATCCATTTGAAAAAGTTTAAAATTAAAGAATGCTGCAAAGGAAAGTAGAATACAGATAGATTCAAGTCTAGCTACTGGAGCATAGATTTCTTCATAGTCTATTCCCTCTTGCTGATTATAGCCTTTAGCAATAAGTCTATCTTTATTTCTTACTATGACTCCATTTTCATGACATTTGTTCCTGAAGACCCACTTTACTCCAATAACAGAAGTTTCCTTAGGTCTTTCAACCAAGATCCAGACTTTTTTCCTTTCAAACTCATTTAGTTCATCTTCCATAGCTTTGACCCAATCAACATCACCTAAAGCTTAATCAGTGCTTTTTGGTTATAATTGGGAAAGAAATTCTAGATGTTCTATTTAATTTCTTAAGTAACTTATAGTTCTTACAGGTTGATTTAAATCCCCAATGATACTATCATTGGGATGATTCTTAAGAAACACCTGATTTGGGTTTTGAAAAGCTTGTTCATAAACATAGGGTAGAAAGTCTTTTGGGGTAAATGTTTCAAAAGTATCTTCTTGAACATTTTCCTTATCAGAAGGATCTTCAACCAAAGGTTTAAAATCGGTTTTTGAAAACACATCCGAGGATGAGGATTGGGATGTTTTGAAAACAGAAGGATCAGACTCGTCAAATTTTACATGCACTGTTTCTTCAACTGTACAAGTATTTTTATTAAAAACTCTATAAGCCTTAGAAGTTGTGGAATAGCCTAAGAAAATTCCTTCATCAGATTTTAGTGCGAATTTATGTATATTATCATTAGTATTCAGAATGAACACTTTGCGACCAAAAACTTTGAAGTAGGAATGTCTTGGTTTTCTACCATTCCATTATTCATAAGGATTTTTATTAAGAAAAGGTCTAATCAAAACTCGATTTATAGTATAACAAGAAGTACTTACAGATTCAGCCTAGAAATGTCTAGCTATTGAATATTCACTCAACATGGTTCTAGTTATCTCTTGAAGAATTCTATTTCTTCTTTCAACTACACCATTCTGTTGAGGAGTTATATGTGCTGAAAAATTGTGAGTAATACCTTTTCTACTACAAAAAGTTTCAAAATCAGAAATTTGAAATTCTCTTCCATGATCACTATGAATAGTTTTCAATGGAAGGTTTTTCTCATTTTTAACTTTTGATCTAAAACTTTTGAAATAAGAAAAATCTTCAGACTTCTTTCCTAGAAAATAAACCCAAGTAAATATAGTGTAATCATCAACTAGAACAAACACATAGTATTTGCCTCCAATACTTCCAGTTTGTGTTAGACCAAAAAGATCCATGTGCACTAACTATAATGCATCATTTTTTTGATACTTCACCGATTGATTTAAAACTACATTTATGTTGCTTTCCATATTGAGAAGGATCACAAACTTTAGAAGAATCAAATCTAAGCTCCGGTAGATCCTTAACTAGTTTCTTCTTAGAGAGTTTGCATAAGTTCCTAAGGTTACAGTGACCTAGTCTTCTATGCCACAACCAGGAATAATCTTCCATTGCACTTAGGCAAGGTAAATCTTGACTCCTGAGGTCTTCTAAATTTAAGGTGTAAACATTATCTTGCCTATTGGCTGAGAGAATAAATTCTTCCTTGGAATTGTGAACTAAACACTTATCATTCCTAAAATTCACAAGGTAACCTTCATCACATAACTGACTTATGCTAATGAGGTTGTGCTTAAGACCCTTAACAAAAAGAACATTGGAAATCAAAGTTTTACCAAAAAGAACAATATTACCTATACCAACAATTTCTCCCTTATAATTATCTCCGAAAGTTACCTTTCCTCCTTTCGTTTTGATAATATTTTCAAAATAGTTTTGGTTACCAGTCATGTGACGGGAACATCCACTATCCATGTACCATGTGTTGCTATTGGTACTCTCTTTATTTTCCTGAAATCAAGAAGAGAATTAGACTTTTGGAATCCAAACTTGTTTGGATCCGAGATTTCCAGACAACAAAATTTTAGGAACCCACATCTTCTTAGAGAAATAAGCTTTGTGAAATCCTAGAGATTGGGTTTTTTTTAAGGAACAATTATTTTCCCAGTGACCACCACATTGATACTTGGTACAAAATGGGGCACTTTGAGGAACAAAATAATTGTTACTGAAAATAGGTTTTTCATGGGTATAACCAAATCCAGATTTATTTCTTAAAGTTCGTATTTGGAAATACATTTTATCAAAATTTTCTTTACCATGGGTAAATATTGATAAACACTTATTTAAGGAAAAAAATTTGTACTTGAGTTTTATAACCATGTTTTTATCCTCAAAATCATTAGTTTTAGAACTATCTGTAGGCTCAAAAACATTTTTCTTAGTAATTACTTTTTCTAACTCTTTAGAAAGTTTGTTCTTCTCAGAACTTACTTCCTCAAGATTTTTTGAAATACTTTCAAAATCATCATTTTTACTATCAAGATCTTTAGAAAGATCTGATATTTCTTTCATAAGAATAGAATTCCTAGAGTTTTCCTTATCAAGTTTTTTATTGAGTTTGGAATTCTCAATTTCAAGAAGTTCAGCAAACCTAGAAACTTCTTCACAAGTAGGTAAATTATTTTCTTCATTAGAAGAGGATTCTTTGTCATAAGAGTTATAATACTCTTTATCATTGGAATTTAAAGATAAATTGATCAATGATTCAGCATTTCATACCTTAGACATAAAACAATGATTGTTAATAGGTAGTCTGGCTATAAGACCAAGATTATTCTGTCCTGAAGATTCATAATTAGAAGATTCATCTGAAGAGTCACCACCACTGGAACTCCAAGTGTCATTTACTTTCAAGACTTTCTTAGCTTTGGCTTTATAATACTTCTTTCTGTTTCTGTCTGAATGCCTTTCTTTCCTTTCTTTCTTTTTGAGCAAAGGGAAAGCTGGTCTAATATGTCCAGCTCTCTTGCATTCATAACATGTGACTTCTCCATATTTCTTATCTTTCCTTTACTTTTTCTTATACATGGATTGGAAATTTATTTGGCCAATTATCTTGTTCATCCTTCGAGCAAGATTTGATAACTCATTTTCAGAGACTTCACTCTCACTAGATTCGGATTGCAAAATGACTTTCCTAGACTTGGATCTGGTTACCCTCTCTGAAGTCTTAGCTTTCATTTGATTTGATGTTGTTCTAAAATCAACAGTACCATTTCCATTTTTCTTCTTGATATTTTCTGCATCTCTCTTCATTCTGGTTTCATGTTGGAGAAGAGTTCTAAAAAGCTCATCAAGAGAAATTTGAGTGACCTTCCTGTTCTCATCTATAGCAGTTATCTTGGATTCCCACTCATTGGGAATAATTTCAATTATCTTATCCACAAGTGCTTCATCATCTAACCCTTTCTCTCCCATAGACTGTAAGCTGTTGACTATAGTCATAAATCTCTGTTGAAATTTACAAATTGGTTTAACATAAGGAAAATTGAAGCCATGGTATTCATCTCTAAGCATAGCTCTCCTAGTCTCAATCACTTTAGAAGTTCCAAAGTGTGTAACATCTAACTTCTTCCAGATACAATTAGCTGATTCAAAAGAAGAAATTTGACTATATATATTTCTAGTCATTGAACAAAGTAAAGTATTGCGTACCTTATAATTGAGTTGATAATCTTTCTTTTCCTGGTTAGTGAAAGTTCTAACTTCCTTATCAGGAATTTTATAATCTCCAGTAAGCATAACAAAGTTGTCCACTCCAGTATTGATAAAAAAAGTCTTCATTCAATCTCTCTAGTACTCATAGTCATTACCATCAAATATTGGTGGTCTTGTAGGATTTAGATTATCAATCGAACCAACATTGATTCCTTCCATACTTAAAATAACCTTTGGCACACAAACTTGTTAAAGTTCGTAATCACAAGGTTTGGAATGACAAAGTTCGTAATGACAAAGTTCATAATGAAAAAGTTCGTAATGGCAAAGAACTTTCTAAGAAAGTATGAAGAATAAAGGAAAATGAACAAGAAAGACTTAAACGTGAGTATAAGTATTTCAGAGACCTCCTCTGATACCAATTGTAGGATCAAAATAATGATGTAGATGCTCAATATACAAGAGGGGGGTGAATTGTATACTTTAAAAATTTCCTTAAACAAATTAAAGAGTTAAGTTTAACAAAGTTAAACTAAGAAAATTCACAACACCTCTAACACCAATTAAAAAATCGGAATAAGGAATGAAGTTATTAACTTCATGTTCTATGTACTTGCTTAAAACTGGAAAGAGATTCCGAAAGTGGGTTCCGGAAATATGGATTCTGAAATTGAAACTTAACTAAAGATTACAATATGAGATTCTACCTTAAAGAGTATAGAATCTAAATTTATCAAAGTACAAGTAAGGAAGTATAAGAAAGTTATACTTTTCTTACAATACAATATGCAGTGGAAACAAACAAGTTGTAAAACTACAAGTAACAAGATATAAGTCTTTTAACCCAACGAGAAGGGTATCCAACAACCTTGGATAAAGGTCCCTTGATTTATACTTTCAATCAAGTCTGTCTTACACACACCAGGGTAAGACATCGATACGAATATCGGAATCTCTGTCTTGCTATCCCCGCAAGCCCTCAACTTCAAGGTAGTTGAAACCTCTGTCTTCCTCAGCAAGGAAGCCCTCGAACTTCAAGGTAGTCGGCACCACTGTCTTCCTATCCCCAGAAGTCCTCGAATGTAATCACCAACATTCGGAGTCGCACGAAGCAAAAACTGAACGAGCGGTTCAGTACACACATGGCCTGAAAAGAATTCTCTTTCTAGAAATCACCTTAGCAGCGTGTGGTCTCTAGATCGATCAACTTCATTATCGTTGTGAGCTCTTTCAAATGAGCTCCTATTTATAGGCTAGGTCGGCCTCCTTTCCAATGGTCATATTTTCCTTAAAAATTGGAGGGACCTGTACACGTGTCACTTAACCAACGGTTATTTTATAACAGAATAGACGACATCGTTTTATAACAAAACAAGTGAAACAGAAAGTACAACATCGTTTTAAGTCTAACTCAAAAGTTAGGAGTGAAGGTTCGGAGTGTAAAAAAATGTCAAAGAGGAGACATATTATAAAAGTGTAAGCAAAATTAAAGTTCGGAGTCTAAAAAAAAATAATATTCAGAGTCTAAATAAATTCAGAGTGTATAAAGCAAAGATGATCAGATTTTGTTTAATAGGTGAATTCAGAATGAGGATTCGGAATGACAATTCGTCATCATAATTCGCAATGAGAATTCGTAATCAGGATTTGTCATTAGATTTCGATGTCGAACTTCAAGAGAGTTTGTATCTATAATTCAGAGTAGAACTTTATCAGAGTTCGTATCCAGAATTCGGAGTGGAACTTCATTATAGTTCTCATCCATAATTCAGAGCCTAAAACAGATTGCTTCATATCAAAGTTTTAAACGATTACGAGAATATAGAAATGAATCCGATTCTTATACTTAAGAAATATATGGATATAGATAATGAAAATATGATAAGGATAACTTTCCTTACAAAATAAATCGTCCCTATAAAAGCGATTTTCCTTATAAAAGTGATTTTCCTTAAAGATAAGGTGCTTGTGATTTTCAAAACAAAAAGGAATGGAAAAGTGATAAGGAAAACCTTATTGGCTCAACACATACAAATAAATATAACATTTACATTTTCAAAATTAAATAACTGATGCATAAAAATAAATTTAATTATGATTGAAGATCAACAATATTGGAAATGAATAACATATAACATATGTGGTTGACAAGTTAATGGATAACTGAACATAAAATCATTTTTTCCTTCAATAATTCCATTATCCTAATACATCATTACTTCATCTACTTAATACACCATTTCAAGACTAATATTTTTAATATCTTGATAGAAAAAACCCAGTTTCTTGCTTTTTATGGGATTAAATGTAGGGTTCAAATCCTCCACTTTATCACCCATATCATACAATTATCATTGTTTGATGTAAAAAACTATACTCCACCCTTAATCAATGACATATTCCACATAATATACCATTTTATATTTTAATGATAAGATATATGAATCATGTAATTCATGTCACAAACATCAATCAAGTGATGTATGTTCTTATGAGTAAATTGAAAGGAATCTCTTCTAATAAACCTAGTGATATTGACCCACTTTCATTTTGAATAAAACAACTAAATAATTATAGAGGTATTTTAATTCAATAATATGAGTCAACTTTCTATATTATTCCAATCTGAAAACTAAAAATATACCATGATGATATGTTTTTAAATCCACTTTCCAATCAGGTGTACGAAATTTAAAGCTTTTCACATTGCAAGAATCGAACATTCTATCATATTTTACAGGACCTCAAGCCAGAGACATAAAATATTATAATAACCCAACCTGAGGATTAGTATTGATTATCTACATAAATTAATATACATTATTAGATTTACAAAATATACATGCCTACCTACAATCCATATTGGTTGTAATATTTATGAACATACATAATGTGAAAACCATTCTACGAGATCTTTATTAACAACTTTTGTTATATCTTTCTCATTTCATGTTTGTCTTCTCAATCATCCCATTTTTGTATCCTAATCTCTTCAATAAATGGAAATGTAATTTCACTATTCAGTAGCACATATCATTGTGTCTATAATAATTCCATTTCTATCAGTGTAATATTTGAAATCCTACCAATTAATCAACAAATAGTAGGAAAAATTATTGATTTCCCATGTAGTTGAGATTTATTCAATATGTAATCAACACATAAAACTTGATTAAATATTGTCTGAATATCTTCCAAGTATCTACAAAAAAGTTAAGGCACTCTTATGTTAAATATCATTTGAAACAGAGCATTCAGGTTGAGCTATATTTTTCACGTATGATTTAAAATAAATAAGGAATATATGGAATAAAACAACTAAAACATAATTATGTATTTAATAAAGTTACAATAATTTTTTAATTAATGTGAAAACATATAAAAAATGTACATATCAACTGGATTCATCCATAGATAATGTATGAGACCTCCTAATTTAGTTCCCTTGACCAAATGCACAATTAAGTACAACATGATAGTAAAAAATGATTAAGTAAAGGTCATATCCATTGAAAAATGTGCTAGTAAAAATCTATCTTGAAGGTTTTCAAGATCACCTGGTTGTAGTGTTTTTTACATAGTTTTATAATTAATGTGAAAATTAGAGTATAATTATAATAACCCTTTTAGGTAATAATAAACATAATGAAAATAGTAGTAACTACTAAAAAAATATGTGAATCATGAATTTTTAATCCTTGTAACCTATGATGATGTATGTTTACACACCATGATATTTTATTTGAATACCCATAATATACATTCCTATGTTTTAAAATTCAAAGGAATGTATATTTATCCTTATTTTTCATTTCAAAAATTTTCATAGTGTACATTCCATTCTCATCTGGACATAGATCACAATTTATATTAATTGATTGTATATCCTTCTGATTACTGAGATAGTACATCAATTTTCTATGCTCATTTAGTAATGTGAGGATCAATTTATAACAAAAATTCTTCTCAATTTGTTTAAAATAAGGATTATGATGAAAAAAATTAAATTCCCAATATATAAGTTTGAGGAATATACTTTTTTTCTTCCCTTATTACTTTATGATTTCAATTAATGATGCACTTCGAAATAATTTTCCATTATCATTCAAATTATGCACCTTCTCAAATTTTGTTTCAATATTTACTAGTTTTTCCAATATTTCAGAATCTGTTTACAACTTTGAACTTGGTCTATGATCAATATACCCATTGAATATTTACTTAATCAACCAAAATATATGATATTCATTGATAAATATGTGATGAAACAAAAAGAACCACTTTTTACTATAAGGAAGTCATTAAAGATCAAAATCAAATTTAAAAATAGGAAAATCAAAAATACATGTAAGTTTTACAACAAGATAAGCTCCCATGTCTAGGGAATTCACTAACGGTCCATATTAAAGGATTGTGTTTTTTAAACATTGTTCTAAAATATGTGTCAAATGTATCAATATTATTTCTCCATATCTCCTGTAATTCATCAATTAGAGGATAAAAGTATACATCAATATCATTTCTAGGAATTTTTTTCCATGAGTAATCAACAAAATCATAAAGGACATTTTATTTATACACACCCATATAGATAAGTTTTAAGGGATCAAAACAAATGGCCAAATTCTATAACTAGTAATCAAAGTCCCAAATGAGTTGAATCCACCAGTAGACAATCCTAATAAGTTATTCCTATGATTAGATGAGAAATATAGATGTAATGAATCAAATATATTCCATTATTTTTAATATATTTTAAGTCTCATTAACCCATCATTGTTATTATTTATTGAATTTCACTTAATTTTCTCAGTGGGTTTTACTGACATGAATCATATTTTCAATCATGGTTATAAAGGGAAGTAACAAAAACTTTTTTTGGTGTGCTCTTTTTATTATTCTTCATAGAATTTTATTGATTAATACTTCCAAAATCACCCATTTACTACCATCTATAAGGATTTTTTTCAATCTTGTCTACTTGAACCCCCCCAATAATTAATACATTCATTGGGAAAATAATTCATTTTTTTATAATTAAGACCATGCCTCTTAAGAAAATTGTTCATATCATAAAAAAACTCAAGGATTTTAGATTTATGAAATGATTCATTAAATAATTCTAATATCTTGGGAATCAATTTATTTTTAATTCTTCATAGGCATTTGATGTGTTACAACTTCAAGAAAAATTAATGTTTTGAATATTTCAGACATCCACCATACAACTATTGATTTTCATCATCATCTAAATAATGAAACACATATGTCCTCTTAGGGAAGTTCTCTCTCACATTAGTCTTCACATAATCATGAGGAGGATACAATGATATGCTATGATCTTGATCTGGTTGCACTATATTCCCAAAATATCATTTTTCAATTTACTATTTGTATCACCTTCAACGAGTTATTCCAATAGGTTTTGATGTAGATGTTGTTGTCTTTAAGTTACAAAAGAATCATTTATAATGTTTTTAATTTCATTTCCCATTGAATTTGAAGTTGGAATCTCATTATTTTGACTAAAATTAGCTCTCAAACTTTATGTAATGTTCGATTCTCCAATCCAAATACAACAAAAATATTGTGCAGGGAATTGATTCAATATCAAGTGTTCATAAAATCCATTTCTCTTAAACCATATTATAAATTACATTTAGATAGTAGACGTATTATTGTATCATAATTATATTGATGGGAAATTACCAAATTTAAAAACACCTCCAAACCCTTAACATACTGATCTGTGTTCCTTGGTAATGTGATCTAAATTTTATCTATATATATCATAATGTGCCTAAAATTTATTAAAGAAAATTAAAACAGATAAGTATTAATCACTAGGAAAATAGATGCATGTAAGTAAAAAAACCCAACCCAAGTAGTTTTAAGAAGATTCATATAACTATTGAAAAAGTCAAAGTAAAAAAGGGAAATCGACTATGGATATTACAATATAAAATAAAATCAAGATAAAAACCACACAATAATTAATTTAAAACAGGACTCATGGGATAAACTCCCAAGGGTAACTAAGTCCAGGTTCTCCTAGTAATAATATGTCACCCTAGCAGTGTATTTAGATGTATAACACATCTATAGTTGGAGGGTGTGTCACATAATACTTTACTATCATTTATAGTGGTGGAGGACCACTTTATGTCTATGTTAGACTACCCATGAACCCTTTGATTCTCATAAAGTTTAAAAATCAATAACAAATAATAACATAAAATATTTTTTAAATAGTGAATGAAAAAGTCACTTTCCAAAACACATTTGAGGCAATTTATACTATCCAACTCAAAGAATTCCATGAATATCACATTCCTTTTAAAACAATCAATGACTAGAAAATTACAAATTCCATAAACCTCTATTGAAAACATTTTAAAAATAAAATCATTTGTAGGTCCCTTTCTAAAATAACAACTTGTTTTTATAATTAATTTTAAATGTACCTTGAAAATGGATTTGGAAAACCAATTTCAAAAATAAAATTTAAATTTCAATATTTCGTTTTTCATTATAAATATATGCACATATATATATATATATATATATATTTATAAATATAAATATAAATATAAATATAAATATAAATATAAATATAAATATACATCTCCCAATTCACATATTCACATATTCTTAATTGAATATGTACATAGAAAAATATACATATATATAAAATTGTACATATGTGTTTAATACCAAACACAACATGAAACACTCACACATTAATCAAAAGTGAATAAGACAAGGATAAAATAAGTGAACTAAATAAAATATATCAAACAAGAAATAACCAAACGAATCAATATCTTAAAATTATATGACAATATATATAATTAAATAAATAATTTCTAAAAAAATATCTACTTTCATACAAAATACGTAAAAATATTTTATGGGAAAAAATATAGTTATTCTTTATTTTTAGGAACACAATAGGGGAAAATCGTTAAATACCCACTTAATAATCAACTCTAATTTCTTAAGAAAATTATTAAATAAATATATTTAAATTCATTAAACTCATTAAATTTCTTGATTTAAATAAAAACTAATTTATAAAACCCAATAAGGAAAGGTATTATAAATAAAAGAGAAACCATAGAAACACATATCTGGAATGAAGATGATGATGTATAACCATTAAATAAAAAGAGAGGCGTGTCCTGAGAGGTGATAAAATACCCCAAAAATTGAAACCATAAAATTCTATAGGGTACTCTAGGATTTGATCCAAGTGTGAGAGGGTTATAGGAGAGGTAAGGGTCTATTTAGGTATTAAGGGGTAGCGGCGACGGGGCAACAGTGGAGGGGTAGCGAGAGGGAAGCGCCGATGGTGAGGGTTTGAGGGAGAGTAGGGCCAATGACGAGGGATTAGGCTTATAGGGATTGGGGGAGAAGGGAGGATTTTAGTGAGGGGATAGGATCGAGGGATAAGGGAGAGAAGGGGGGATGAATTCTTAGGATCAAGGGTGAATGGGGATAATTGTGGCTGACAGCGATGGCTCGATGGTAGTGGTGGGGGGTGGGAGTTCAGGCTTGGGGTTGGGCTTGGTGGGGGGGGGGGGGTCTGGGGAGAATGGGGAGGGGGGTGGGATTTCAAAATTTAATTTATTTAGCAGTGGGTTTTTAGAATCCTCTGCTAATTTTTTCCAATTTTATGTAGTAGTTGTTTAATAAAATACAAATAAAAAACCACCATTAAATCCTAAATTTGCTATAGTGTGACATTCCCTAGAAAGTGAACTTTAAAATTAAAAAACTGGCACTTCAAGGTATTACTATATAATTTGTGCTTCTGAAATAAGTCAAGAACCATCCTCAAACTCTCTGTATGCTACTACTTATATATAGAGTAAATTATAATGTTATTAATGAAGAAAACTATGAACTGATCTGATTTTAGATGGAATATTCGACTCATAAATACCATGAATGCTATGGGGGAATTAGTTACATAGAAAGGAAAAACTAGGAACACATAATTCTTATAGTGACATTGGAAGTAAATCATTATAATATCATCCTTGTGAACCCTCAACCGATGGTAGTTAGACTTAAAATAAATTTTTAAAAACCAACTCACACCTTTAAAACTGTTTGAAATGTTTATCAATCCTTGGTATAAGGAAATTTTTCTAGATAATCACCCAATTTAAGATATTATAATCAACAAAAATCCTCAATTTCGCATCCAACATTTTTTAAGAAAACATCGGATATACCTAAGGGACACACTTGGACTAATAAAACCTTTCCATAAATGTCTTACAACTGTATCCTTAGTTGTTAGAGATATTTAGTGTCCTTTCAATATTCTATAGAAGATATAAATTCATTAGTAGGGTTTAATTCATTGAAAAATTCAAACTCCCACATTAGAGGTAGTCTTGAAACATCTTTAGTAAATGCATCCATCTAATAATTTAGTATCATTGGAAGCTAGATTCATGTAAATCCCACTACATCAAAGTATAAAATCGCCAACTGAAGGGTGATATGTTGCAGCTTCCTGATAGTGAATGCCACTCACTCAAAAATAAGATCCTTCCCACCCATGAAGGATAATATCATCACATCAGTACAAAGTCATCTAAATTTTATCTAATGATAGTAAATTTGGAAATGCACCATATAAAACTTGTCCATACATAGGATAATGTCATAAGGTTTCATCACACTATCTATGAGGTCCCAAAATAAACTATCTCTACTTGGTTTCTACTCACACTATTGAAAGATTTGCGATATATAAGACACACTCCACATAGGAACTTCTACCCATACCAAACGGGCCAAAGAATCAATGAGAATATCTAACTCTCACACAAGGGATATGAAGATAAAGGAAAGACTCATACCAATGTCTAGAAGTACATGAGATAATTTACAGAATATACTAATCATACCTCATATCATCTCATGAGTAGACTGATCATGACACTTTAGGGCCTAAAACTGACTATGCCCTCAATCTCTATCCCATTGAACCTGACGAGGGATGTATGATGGTAGTGTTAAGAGTAGTTCATATTATCATACTCCACCTATAACTACTCATTCTAGATCTACAAATACTCCCCAACTAGCACCACCTTCTTGGTAACATCCCTAACCACACCTAGGATATACCTAATTATGATGTTGCTTTTTCTATAGAGGTTCATCTTCTACCTATCCACCATCAAAAACACTATGAGTCAAGAAATAACAAGAAACATGATACCACCCTTCACAATTATAATATTTCTCAACTCTAGGATGAATATATCCTCTACATGAAACATATACTACAGATCCACATTTCTAAGTCTAGGAATGAGTATGCCTATTACACTAAGGCCCTGATATCTGAAAAATTCTAACCACATAATATGACTCATCCCTACAATGTAAATTATGAGCTCTAGCCACCCAATTATCCTCTATTAAAAAACTATCATTATGTAAGGACCGCTCTAGCACTCCATCATAAGTGGGAATATATAAGGAGGCCATGCTAGCTCAGATGCCCCTACAAAGTCCCAACTCAAACTTTCATTCCTGGAAGTATCTACACCACGACATATTGATAGAATAACATGTGAGGTAAATAAACCTTAAGGAATTATCAATATATAAAAAAACACCCTTTTTATCCCAAGAAGCTCATGAATGAACACAAGGTGTAATCTTAAAGGGCTACACTCATCCCAAAACACAAGTTGAAATTATGTCCATGAGAGTGTCTTCTCATCATGAGTCTAAGTAATAAGACATGAATAGTTCCCTATTTCTCCAAAAAAAAATATGGGTCATAGGTGAAACTATCTGATTGGGTGGGGATTTTTTTGAAACCTCATTCCACTACTTTGATCCAATTTTCCACCGATTGAGGGTCTAGATCACCACAAAACTTCAGTGATCACTATCGATAAAACACATGTAATTCACTAAGCCTATGTGTATAATCTTCATGAACTTTAAGAGATATAAAATTCCAAACACAAATTCAATCATATTTATAGAGCATCGGTGGTGGATCCACATGCTCTTCATTGGGTGGGAGCACTAATCTATACCCTCCTAGAAGAAACACCTCATGAATAGGTCCCTAAAATAAGGCCTCACTACTCAATTAGTCTTCACCATAACACTATATTAGTATCATAGCTGGTTTTCATCATAGAGGCATCATGAAATTTAACCTGAAGTACCATAATTAGATGAATATATATAGGTAGAAGTCTCAAGAAAGACATGAAATTCAAAATACATAATCTTATACGATGAAATTACCAAAGGTTTACTGGAAACTGATATCTCAGCAGGCTATGTGGATGAATAAGTAGTTAGAATCCTAAGGTATGGATTTGTCGGCTGCCAAACCAATGTTAGGTTCCCTATCCCTAGAGATAAACTTGATACAACACAAAATCATTACCTAATGTTTACAAACCAATCCCCATCACATGTATAACTCAAAACATCAACATAAAAAACACTCCTTTTATACCACTCTATCATGACCTGACCCACTAAGACCAGACCTGGGCTGGTAGTAAGCTAAGGGTGACACCCCAAGCCCACCTCTAATAGGTTAGGGGTTAGAGACAAGTACCAAGTATGAATATAACCAAAATGGGAGGTGTAATGGCCCAGTACTCTCCAGTACATTCCTTCATTAAAATGTGGTGCTGGAGGTGTTTCAGGAGGACAAGGTGACTTGGTTTATGTTTGGGTGGACTTTTAAGGAATGTTAAGGGGTTATGGTCTTCGCACGGTTGGCGCACGATTTTCCTAAACTGTTCGGCCAAACCATGCAAGGTTGGTGTTGGAGGTAGTGGCTAATGCACATTTAGCACGCAGTTTGTCAAACCGTTCGGACTAACCGTGCGAGGAGTTTTGGGTGAGACAGAATATAACACACAGTTAGTGCACGATTTTTTAAACAGTGCGGACTAACCGTGTGGGCAATTAAAGTTAGATCCAAAAATTGTGGATCTGAACTCTTTTTCCTCTAAATGGTTCGTTTAAGCTCATAAGCGGCCATAACTCGGGATTACCCTTCCTTGTAGGTAGAAGAACATCTCCCAAGCATTTTGGAGGTGATCCGGAGGGTTCTCTTTGTGAATCGAAGACGGTTTCTCGAGGTATGTGATCCTTTTGTTTGGGTTCTTAGATCTACCTAGATATTATCCCCCTCTTCTCTCGGGATCTTAGATCTATGCCTGTTATGGGTAGATCTAAGTGTGTGGATGTCGATTATAATTAGATTTGGTCTTGGTTGTGTTAGGAGAAGAGTTCAAGGGAGGATCCTTGGTGAATTAGCGCGGTCTTCTTGGGCGTTCTTCGACCATTGTGGTTTCCGTCAAAACCGTTGAGGTAGGGGATTCGTGGCTTCTCTAATTGTTTATGTGCAATCGTAGAGTTAGCATGATTTAGCCCTTTGGATCACAATGAAATTGACCTAATTAAATACTTGAACCAGATTAAAAGAATTGGTTTTATTGCATGTTGTTACTTTGTACCGTGATAATGGTTCACCTCTTGATTTGATAGATAGTGTGATATATATGCCTTTCTTATTAGCATGTTGCTCTTTATGAAATTGATAAAGAACGTAAAGCTGGAATTAATTGATAATTAATTGGATAAATATAAAGAGGAATGTAAATGAATCCGGTTGTTGTTGTTGTGGATTTTGTTCCAACTTGGTGTTAATAAATTGGGGCCGATGATGTGTTTAATTCAGTTGGTTGGTAAACCTGAAATCTATTGGTGCTTGTTGTTTGAAGGTCGGATACCTTGATAAAGGGCCAAGAGCCCAAACTATTGTAATGTTTGTTTTTCTGCTGCTTGTGCGGTGATGTGACCCTTGGAGGGTGTTGTGATATGTGGGGGCTTGGAGGCCTTGTGGTTGTGGTAGTGGATGACACATATAGTGGCGAGATGCATCGGTTTATGCATGTGGGTTTCGGGGAGGACACCAGGGATGATGGAATGGAATGGATGTGGTTGTTGGATGCTTGTGTATTATTTGGTTGTTTATATGATTTTCTTTTCCCCACTGCTCCAGGAAGCTGGTCTTGCTTACCCTTCTTCCGAAAGGGGAAAAGACACGCGGGGTATGCCATGTGATTTCCATTTTTAGCCTCTCCAGGGAGAATGGGTCTATGCTCTTACTATAGGCGGAACAGACTTGACGGGTAGTACATCTACTCATCGTGTTGATCCCCTTGTGTTTAGTAGCATGGGATGCTTTTCTAGAATGCCTGAGAATATGGGAAATTAATTATGTAATGAATGTTTGAAGAATTGATGTTAACCCATGGGGATGGAGATGCTGGAATATAATGATGAAGTTGTAACTTTGAAGGAACATTTGACATTGACTGGGAGGTTGATGAATTTAAGGTGGTTTTGTTCATAGTTAGTTAATGTGTAAAGAATTAATTAACATAAAGTGGAATTGATGAAAAAGGGGAAGAAGTAATATAATGAAGTTCTTTAATTGGTTGTGTGATTATAGGATACCTAGTGTTAGAAATAGCAGGCAAGAGTCTGAGAGATATTAGATGCAGTTGAACTAAGACTAGGTTATTCCCATAGTGTGGTTGTGAGTTATAATATATTCTGTACTTTTTGTGTTTCTATATGATACTCCAACCTGTCAGTAAGGGAAACAGACACCCCAGGGATTCTGAGCCCTGGGGGGTGTTTTCCCCAACATTCCGGTGGGAGGATGAATGGGTGACTACCCCCTTTGACCCCGCTCTCTTCTCTTGGTAGATACTAAGTGCCATGAGGCTCATCGGTTAGTTTTCCCCATATATGTGTGTAGAGGGCTGTAATGGCTTGTGGTTATTCACACACATATATTCTGGATATAGTATCCTATGGACAACTATATCTGTAATGTGTATAGGCTGTGATGGCTTTTGGATCCTTACTCGGTGTATGGGATGTAATGGCTTGAGGTATAATACCTGACGTATGATACACGTTATGCGAGCTGTGGTGGCTCTCGAAAACTACCTGGTTACTATTGGTTGTGAGGATGGTGTGGTTCTTCGCCCAAGTGTCTGCGGGAAAACCTTTGTGGTGCATGTGGTGCAGATTGTGGAGCTTAGCCCAGGTGTATACGGGCAAGCCTTTGGAGAGAGATGCACAGGACGTATGTCGTTGGGGAAAAGCGGCAAACCAGTGGGGAAGTATTAGCGGGGTACCCTTGATATTCTTTATTATATGCCATATTCTTGTATGTGTTACTTGGTGAGAGTATCCATGGTGAGGTTTGGAACTTAGTATACCTATTTAGGTGACGAGTTAGTTTCACTTGTTGTTCACTGTGCTTTAGCATGCTCTCCTTACTTTTTCACGAGAGGCTTCGGGGAGGATCCTACTGATTATACTATTATACTCACCCTACGTATATATAAACTGTTTTTAGGTCACTTGGAGCTGGTTGGAGGTCAAGCTGGTTTCTAAAAGTTTGTGGTTGCAGGAGATGTTTGGGCTTGTGGTTGCTGCTGTTTTTTACTTTCATTTGGGTACTTCCAGTTTTTCCCTTTTTAGTTTTAGTACTTTTGTATGACATTCCATTTGTACAATTAGGTTTCTTTTATATTTCCAGGTTTGATTTGGAGTTGATTGGTGTCTATCTTATCTCTCTCTTCCGCATGTGTTCTCTTAGAGGGTAATGCCTTCCATTTCTGTGTTTATTATACCCTCGGTGCTAGTCGCCAACCCGGGGCCTACTGGAGGAGTGACTTGGGGGCCATTATCTCCCTTTTCACATTTTCGTCCCCAAAGGGGTACACTTTGTGGGGAGGGGGTCATGATAGAGTGGTATCAGAGGTGAGGTTGAGAGATAGGATGGAGTTTGGAGTTAGGCACAGGTGAGGTTGCATGGGTTGGTAGGGAAACATTGTCATTCATGTTTAGCAAGTGATGTAAACACTGGAGACCGGCTGAGACATAGGTGTTTAGAGCCCCCTATGATCTGATGTATGGACCTTTAAGTTTAAAATGGATACTAAACAGGGTGATACAGGTTGCAGGGTAGATACCTAGGGAAGGATCATGCATCATTCTTCTTTATGCCTGTGTTTTAATGGGTAGACCTTGGGATAGGTTAACCTAAAACGAATAAAAGAAAACAATTAATTAATAAATGTTGAGTCTTCCATATTCCAGGCTTAGGAGCCCCAATTTTTTGTTATTTTGCAGGTATGGCTCCAGGTCAACGTCCTCGTTAGGTTTTCATAGAAGATGTCCAGCAGGCGGTTACAGCAGGATGCGACATGGTAGAGGTTGATGACGACGACACTTGGAAGAAGACACAACGAGAGTTTCAGTGCCATAGTCTGCAGAAGTATGAGGTCTCTGTTTCAGATGCAGTCATGGAAGACTGGTTGGAGGAGGTTGAGATAGGCTTCAGTTCGATCCGTGCTCGGAAAGAGCACTGGGTGTCCTTAGCTGTGAAGATGCTGCGTGGAGTAGCAAGGCAGTGGTGGTTCTTGTTCCTTTGGGATCGTGAGGAGTTAGCAATCTCAGGGGAGGAGTTCTGAGATAAGTTCAGAGTTGAGTTCCTTTCCTCGACTGCAAAGGCATCCATTCGCCAGGAGCTTCTTACCCTTCGTCAGGGGAGCTCCACTGTTCAAGAGTTTGGAATCCATTTCTGGAACCTTTTACGCTATGCTTCGAACTTGTTACCAGATGAGGAGGCTAGGGAGAGGCATTTCGAGGAGGTGTTGCGTCCAGAGATCCAGCACCAGGTCACCCGATTTATGCTGATGACATATCTCAAGGTGCTGGCAAGGATAGAGGTTGTCGAGAGGACTTTGGCCAGGATTGGATCATCAAGAGAGGGGAATCAGCATGATTCCTCATGAAGCAAGTCTGTGGTTTGGGGTTCCCGGTTTTCAGGGAAGAAGAGTTTCCGTTCAGCCAGGGGTAGGTCCCAGCCCTTCACACCTCATTTCTCCGAAGGCTTCAACTCTCAGAACTATTCCAAGGGATCAGAAAATTTTTATTTCTTGTGGTGGTCATGGTCATCAGCAGCGGGAGTGCCCAAACTTTCAGAGTAGTCATCATGCACCAGGTGTTACGCTCTGGGTTCCTCCGTTGAGGCAGTTTACACCGAGGCATCAGCAGCCAGTTGCACCAACTTTAGATCAGTAGAGTGTAGATGGGGATGGTAGAGGATAGATCCATGAAGCTCCTCATCCTCAGAGAGCAGAGCGCGGCCATGGTGGTGGTCGTCATTAGGGTCAGAGAGGCCATGGAGGAGGTCGAGGTCAGCTTCATGCTCTAGCGTTGCCATCAACAGATGATCCAGATGTCATTCGAGGTACCCTTTTCTTTTTTTCTACCTTGGTGTAGGACTTCTTTGATTCAGGAGTGACACACTCCTTCATATCACCTACCCTTTTCCATGATTTGGGACTTGAGGTGGAGAATCTTCCAGTGCCCTTGGCATTGACTACGCCAGTTGGAGGTCGAGATAGCTTGTTTGAAGTATGTAGAGACTGTGAGATAGTGTTGGGGAAACACCGCTCTTGGGGAGATTTCCTATGTTTACGAATACAACCATATGATTTCATCCTTGGCATAGATTGGTTGTATTTGGTGCAGGCTATCGTAGATTTCTTCAGGAAGAAGGTTGTTTTCTTTGGTGTAGATGGAGAGAAAGTGGTGTTTTTTTGGAGAGAGAGACCCTCAGATGTGTCATTGGCACATTTCATCCTTATCATCCATGGCGGCAGAGATGATGCTGAGTTCTTCAAAGGTTCAGCGGTTGGTATTTTCTAGGGTCGTAGAGGAGTACCCTGATGAATTTCTAGAAGAGGTTGTAGCCTTACCCCCTCGATGAGAGATTGAGTTCAGGATCGAGCTACAGACAAGAGAGTCTTTTATATCTACGTCTCCATATAGGATGGCCCCTTCTGAGTTATGAGAGTTGCGTATACAACTTGATGGTCTGTTGCAGTATAGTTTTGTTCGGCCAAGTGTGTCACCATGGGGTGCACCAGTTTTGTTCGTGAAGATGGCCGACGACAGTTTACGGTTGTGTGTCAATTATCATCGCTTAAACAAAGTGACAATAAATAATCGCTATCCTCTTCCACGGATTGATGAATTATTCTATCAACTAAAGGGTGAAAGTTGGTTCTCAAAGATTGACTTGAAGCCAGGATATCATCAGATGCGTGTGAATGATGAGGATATACCGAAGACTACATTCTTTTGTCGTCATGGGCATTATGAGTTCGTTGTAATGCCATTTGGTGTGACGAATGCTCCAGCTGTGTTCATGGGTTTGATGAATGCTATGTTCTGTGAGTTTCTGGACATGTTCATGGTAGTTTTCATCGATGACATCCTTATGTACTCCACATCTAAAGAGGAGCATGCAGAGCACCTACGAGCCATTTTGGGAGTTCTTCATCGATATCAGCTATCCAGGAAGTTTTCGAAGTGTGAGTTTTGGGCTCAAGAAGTCCGTTTCTTGGGACATGTTGTGTTCCAAAAGTGAGTAGCTGTCGATCCATCATATATTGAAGCATTTGTGTCTTGGGAAACCCCCAAGATAGTGTCAGAGGTGTGAAGTTTCCTTTGTCTCGCAGGCTACTACAGGAGGTTTGTAGCCGATTTCTCACGGGTTGCGACTCCTTAGATAGCTTTTAACAGGAAAGATCAGGATTTCATATGGACTGATCAATGTCAGTCAGCTTTCGAGTATCTAAAGGAGAAGTTAGTAAGTGCTCCAGTCCTTTGTCTTCCAGCCGAAGGAGTTCAGTTTGATGTCTTTTGTGATGCTTTACATCTGGGGTTAGGCTGTGTTCTTATGAAACAGAGGTCAGTCGTTTCTTACGGGTCTCGAAAGTTGCATCCCCATGAACACAACTATTCCACCCATGATCTTAAGTTGGAAGTCGTTGTGTTTGCTCTAAAGTTGTGGAGACATTACCTCCTTGGTGAACGCTTTGTGGTTTTCACTGATCATAAGAGTTTGAGGTATGTTTTATCCCAACATTACTTGAACTTATGACAACGTAGATGGATGGAGTTCTTACAGGAATATGAATTTGAAATATCGTATACCCCTGGAAAAGGGAATGTTGTAGCTGATGCACTGAGCCGAAAGTCATGCAGTGATGCTGTGAGTGAATCTGGTGATTCATGGAGAGTAATGGAAGAATTGTCAGAATTGCATCTTAATATGGGAGAAGTTGGGGGTAGAGGTTGCCTTTTTAAGATGACAGTACAGTCATCCCTGGTGCAGAAGGTGGAAGAGTCCCAATTGGGGGATCTTGAGGTGGAGGTCTAGAGAGACCGAGTTGTTTGTGGTGAGGCCCCTGATGGTTGGTCTGAGGATAAACAACACATAGTTTTGTATCATGGGAGGCCTTTTGTTACCTTGGAGATGCACGAGACGGTCCTCAGAGAGTTCCATGGTTCTCCTTTAGCGGTGCATCCTGGTGTGACAAAGATGTACCGATCCTTGAAAAGTCAGTTTTGGCAGCCTGGGCTGAATCATGCGGTTGCGGAGTTTGTGTCTCGATGTTTAGTCTTCCAGAAGGTGAAGGTTGAACACCGTGTTCCTGATGGTCTTCTCCAACCAATAGAGATTCCTCAGTGGAAGTGGGAGGACATCTCAATGGACTTTGTTACAGGTTTACCTCGAGCTCTGGGGGAGACATGATGCTATTTGGGTGGTAGTAGATCACTTAACAAAATCAGCCCACTTCATAGCAATCAAGGATTCGAGCTCCGTGGAGGTTTTGTCGAGGCAGTATCTAGAGGAGGTGGTGAGACTTCATGGAGTCCCAAGGACAATAATTTCTGATCGAGATCCTTGTTTTACCTCCAGGGTGTGGAGAGGTCTCCAACATTCTTTTGGTTCTCAACTATGCCTTAGCACTACTTTTCATCCTCAAACAGATGGTTAGAAAGAGAGAACTATCCAGACTCTTGAAGACATGTTGCGTTCTTGTGTTCTTGATTTTGGAGGTTCATGGATGAGGCACTTACCCTTTGTGTAGTTCTCTTATAATAATAGTTTTCTCTCCACCATCGGTATGGTACTGTTCATGGCCTTGTATGGCCGGCCTTTTCGTTCTCCGTTGTGCTGGACTGGGGTTGGAGAGTCAGAAATTCTCAGACCGGAACTAGTGCATAATACAATAGAGATGGTTTAGGTGATTTGTTAGTGGATGAAGACAATGAAAGATTGTCAGAAATCTTATGCCTATCAATGAAGGAGGCCCCTAGAATTTAATGTTTGGGATCATGTGTGTCTGAAGGTGACTTCCCTTCGTGGGAAGCAAAGGTTGGGTCATGGGAGTAAGCTTTCTCCCTGTTTTGTTGGGCCTTTCGAGGTGTTAGCTCATGTTGGGGCTTTGGCGTATCGAGTAGCGCTTCCCCCTCAGATGAGTCGGATACATGATGTTTTCCATGTATCACAGCTACATCATTATCTTCATGACAACTCCCACATCATCGATTGGGGAGAGATCGATGTTGATGATGATGCCACATTTGAGGAGAAACCTGTGGAGATCCAATACCTCAAGGAGAATGTGTTGCGTGGGCGTTCCATCCCCTTAGTTCATGTCTTGTGGTGACACAGTGGCATGGAGGAGAGTACCTGGGAACGTGAATCATAGATACGTGCTCAGTACCCAGAGTTGTTTGATGTTTAACTCTTTCCATGTATCATCATAACTGATGTGGTTGTGTAACTTCGATGTTTATAATATGCCACCCTCTGTTTCTTTGGTGGCTTTCCCTTTTTTGAGAGGTATCTCGGTGGGTGGTTGTTCAGACCCTTTTCGTTTTCTCTTTAGGTGGGTTTTAGATTTTCGAGAATGAGAATGTTTTGAGAGGTATCTGATGTAATGTCCCGGACCTCTCCGGTCCATTACTTTGTGAAAATTTGGTGCTGGAGGTGTTCCGGGAGGACAAGATGACTTTGTGTATTTTTGGGTGGACTTTTAAGGAAAGTTAAAGGGTTATGGTCTTCGCACGGTTGGCGCACAGTTTTCCTAAACCGTGCGGCAAAACCGTGCAAGGTTGGTGTTGGAGGCAGTGGCTAATGCACGGTTAGTGCACGGTTTGTCTAACCGTGTAGACTAACCGTGTGAGGAGTGTTGGACGAGATAGAAGGTAACACACAGTTAGCGCACAGTTTGTTAAACTGTGTGGACTAACCGTGCAGGCACTTAAAGTTAGATCCTAAAATTGTGGATCTGAACTCTTTTTCCTCTAACTGGTTCGTTTAAGCCCCTCAGCGGACATAACTCGGGATTACCCTTCCTTGGAGGTAGAAGAACCTCTCCCAAGAATTTTGGAGGTGATCTGGAGGCTTCTCTTCATGAATCGAAGCCGGTTTCTCGAGGTATGTGATCCTTTTGTTTGGTTTCTTAGATCTACCTAGATCTGTTCCCCTCTTCTCTCAGGATCTTATATCTACGAGTGTTATGGGTAGATCTAAGTGTGTGAATGTCGATTATGATGATCTTTGGTCTTGGTTGTGTTTGGAGAAGAGGTCTAGGGAGGATCCTTGCTGAATCGGCCCGGTCTTCTTGGGCGTTCTTTGACCGTTGTGGTTTTCATCAAAACCGTTGAGGAAGGGATTCATGGATTCTCTAATTGTTTATGTGCAATTGTAGAGTTAGCATGATTTAGCACTTTGGATCACGATGGAATTGACCTAATTAAATAATTGAACCGGATTAAAATAATTGGTTTGATCGCATGTTGTTGCTTTGTACCGTGATAATAGTTCGCCACTTGATTTGCTAGATAATGTGATATATATGCCTTTCTTGTTAGCATGTTTCTCTTGATGAAATTTATAAAGAACGTAATGTCGGAATTAATTGATAATTAATTAGCTAAAGGTAAATAGGCATGTAAATGAATCCTGTTGTTGTTGTTGTTGATGTTGTTCCAACTTGGTGTTAATCAATTGGGGCTGATGATGTGTTTAATTCAGTTGGTTGGTAGACCTAAAATCTGTTGGTTCTTATTATTTGAAGGCCAAATGCCTTTATAAAGGGCCAATAGCCCAAACTATTGTAATGTTTGTTGTCCTACTGCTTGTGCGGTGATGTGACCCTGGGAGGGTGTTGTGATATGTGGGGGCATTGAGTCCTTGTGGTTGTGGCAGCGGATGACGCCTAGAGTGGCGAGATGCATCGGTTTAAGCATGTGGGTGTCTGGGAGGACACCACGGATGATGGATTGGGATGGATTTGGTTGTTGGATGCTTGTGGATTGTTTGGTTTTTTATCTTCTTTTATTTTCCCCACTGCTCCAGGCAGCTGGTCTTGCTTACCCTTCTTCCGAAAGTGGTGAAGACATGCGGGGTATGCAATGTGCTTTCCGTGTTTAGCCTCTCTAGGGAGAATGGGTCTACGCTCTTGCTATAGGCGGAACAGACTCGATGAGTAGTACATATACTAACCGTGTTGAGCCCCTTGTGTTTAGTAGCATGGGATGCTTTTCTAGATTGCCCGAGAATATGGGAAAGTAATTCTGTAATGAATTTTTGAAGAATTGATGTTAACCCATGGGGATGGAGATGCTGTAATATAATTATGAGGTTGTAACATTGAAGGAACGTTTGACATTGGTTGTGAGGTTGATGAATTTAATGTAGTTTTGTTCATAGTTAGTTAATGTGTAAAGAATTAATTAACGTAAAGTGGAATTGATGAAAAAGGGGATGAAGTAATCTAATGAAGTAATTTAATTGGTTGTGTTCTTATAAGATACCTAGTCTTAGAAATAGCAGCCTAGAGTTCGAGAGATGTTAGCTGCAGTTGAAACTAATACTAGGTTATGCCCATAGTGTGGTTGTGAGTTATAATATATTCTGTACTTTCTGTGTTTCTATACGCTACTCCACCCTGTCAGTAAGGGAAACTGACACCCCGGGGATTCTGAGCCCTGGGGGGGGGGGGTGTTTTTCCCAGCATTCCAGTGGGGGGATGAATGGAAGATTACCCCCTTTGACCCCACTCTCTTATCTTGGTAGATACTAGTGCCATGAGGCACAATGGTTTGTTTTCCCATATATGTGTGTAGAGGGATGTAATGGCTTGTGGCTATTCACACACATATATTCTGGATATAGTATCCTATGAAATACTATAGGTGTAATGTGTATAGGCTGTGATGGATTGAGGATCCTTACTGGGTGTATGGGATGTAATGGATTGAGGTATAATAACCGACGTATGATACATGTTATGCGAGCTGTGGTGGATCCCAAAAACTACCTGGTTACTTTTGGTTGTCAGGATGACATGGTGCTTAGCCCAGGTGTCTACAGGAAAGCCTTTGTGGTGCATGTGTTGCATATTGTAGAGCTTAGCCCAGGTGTATACGGGAAAGCCTTTGGATAGAGATGCACCGGACGCATGTCATTGGGGAAAAGTGGCAAACCGATGGAGAAGTAGTAGAGGGGTACCCTTGATATTATTTATTATATTCTATATTCTTGTATGAATTACTTGGTGAGAGTATCCATGGTGATGTTGGGAACTTAGTATACCTGTTTAGGTGATGAGTTAGTTTCACTTGTTGTTCACTGTGCTTTAACATACTCTCCTTAATTTTGCACGAGATTCTTTTGGGAGGATCCTACTGAGTATACTGTTATACTCACCCTACATATATATAAACTGTTTTTCAGGTCACTTGGAGCAGGTTGAAGATCAAGCTAGTTTCTACTAGTTTGTGGTTGCAGGAGCTGTTCGGGCTTGTGGTTGCTGCTATTTTTACTTTCTTTTGGGTACTTGAAGTTTTTCCCTTTTTAGTTGTAGTACTTTTTTATGACATTCCATTTGTGAACTTGGGATTCTTTTATATTTCCAGTTCTAATTTGGAGTTGATTGGTGTCTATCTTATCTCTCTCTTCCGCATGTGTTCTCTTAGAGGGTAATACCTCCCATTTGTGTGTTTATTATACCCTCGGTTCTAGTCGCCAACCCGGGGCCTACTGGAGGCGGGACTTAGGGGTTATTATCTCCCTTTTCACATTGCCATCCTAGGAGGGGTACACTTTGTGGGGAGGGGGTCATGACAGGAGGCCCTATCCTAAAGTACCTATACACACACACACACACACATAACGAGCTCCATGAAACAATGAAGATATATAAGACAACTAAAAAATCTATAGAGTAATCAATGTATACTATAAACTATAAGAAATAGATTAAATTATAGAGAGGTAATATAAAATATATAAATTTTTAAAATACATGTCCAATCAGAAAAGTCTTCCAAACCTAACAACTATTGGTAAAAGTGGAAACTAAAGAATTCCTAACTCACAATCATCAAGACTAACCATTGAACACTATTAGAGCCTCCAAGAACCACTATGATTTTCTGATACTACATCCATTGAAGTCACTAAAAATCTTCATATCATCTATATAAGACACAACACAATCGGGAATAGACCATTTAGTGGTGATTATATACATACCTAGTAGGATTTCCCAAAAACCAAGATGGAACAATAGAAATAGAAAGTAATACACACCAATAAAGAAAGAGGTTAAATAACGTATCAACATATATGGTCAACCAGAAACCCTAGAGAAGTAATGGGGATATCGATCTTCATCACCAACTACGAAATATTACAAGTCTATATACAGCCCCAAAGGTCTCATATTCGATGCCAACACGATGCACAACCTCACAAGAATATGAGTGGAGGTCCCAAACCTCACCACTACACTGCACAGTCAAAGGAGTAATAACTAAAGTTGAGGACCTAATCCCCAAGAAATATCTATGATGGTTGAGTACCAGTTTATAGATAGAGAACCCACACCCTCTATAGTGTGTGTGGAGTACCAACTCTACCAATATGAATATTATGATAGATTCAAGCTCTATGTGACAAGGGATTACAAACCCTGACATCTCTACGATGACCCAAAATAACAATTTTCATCATCCAAGCATTGATGGAAAATGATTCTCACTCACAACATCTTTTATCATATCTATGATTTCAAACTAAATAATTCCATTTCATTATATGTGGAAAACTACTTAGGATAGGATACTCGGAAGCTCAAATATGATACTAAAATAAAGAGATACACAAGGTATAATGTTTCGGGAGGAGTATATGACATGTTCTACTGGGGTACATAATGTGTCTCACAAATATTAAACATGGAAGTATCGCATGACTGTACTTGACATGTAAATAAAAGTACACCGTATGTATGGAGGGTCACATGGAATGTTAACTCACCCGAATTCTTAGGCATTTCCTCCCCTATACGTGTCTTATTCAACCATATGGCTCTACATGGTGTGTCCCTATGGGGATATAATGTGTATATCCACATAGGGTCCTAGGAGTGTGTTCTCAGTATACAACTTGACTAGCCTTGGGCTTACACATGACGTGTACCTAAGGGTACATGGTATTTCTATCTACCTAGGGTCTTGGGAATGTATCTTTGACACATGAATTGGATACCTAGGTAGGGAAAACAATATGTGGCCCTTCCAAAAGGTAATTGATGTTTAACTAAGGGACACACCTTCGCTTCAACAAGAACCTACGATAAACAATTTTTTATTCTCTAGGATAAATTAAATATAGTAAATTTTTTCACATTTTGTGAAACCTTCCTATACGTAGATACAAGATTAAAAAATTTGATCAACTTCCTCACTGGTTGATCCTCCTGAACATACTGAAAAATAGAGTGAGAACTATGGATATTGATTTCTAGCCTCCAATGGATGAAAATGGGAACTCCGATTCCTCATGGGGTAGTAAGTGTACCTCTCTATACCATACTGGTTTCCAATCCATTAATCCATCACCCACATCTAGAAAACCATTTTGATCCATCCAAAAAATGATCATCCCCAAGTCATTTGTGGACCTATCACAAATTTGGGGGTTCAATCATCCTTGAATTTAGCCGGATAATACCGAATCACTGACCCCAAGGGATAACAATGATGAATATATCCAATACTGGTGATAAAAGCACAATAATAAAGTGAGATCATCATTGACTGAGGTGATCCAAACCAACAATTACATATTGAAGAAACAAAGGGGAAAATAAACGGTGTTAAAGATATAATACATTAGGTTCAAGATAACTAATTTAAAATCAGAAAATATAAATAATTATAATTTTTAAAAAAATTAAGTAGATATGAAATACATTCATTTAAATTATATCAAATGGATTTTTTTTTCAAAATAATGATCCCTACCTCAAGAACAGATTGACCGATGGTGAAACAAATTTCTATTGGTGATGATGTTGAGGATCCTGATGCATTCATTATTTATATCATGATTCTCATTGACTATTTAGATCCAAATTCACATGTTTTCAACACCAATGGAGCTCTCCTCATCCTCCTCTCTATTATCCAAGGGTTATGTGGCTATCCCTAATGATTTTGTATAATGGCCTATTTATAGAGGGAGATTAGGGTTTAAAACATTAAATAAATAAAATAAAATAAATATTTATTTCACTTAACACACACAACAACATTCACCTTTCACAAAAAACTCCAATTTTGACAAACCTTATTTCAATCCCAAGTTAATCCCATGTTCTAAAAACAACCACCATCTCATAATTCCTATCCATGGTTATGATCTATAGAGAATCCATTTAATCTGAAAATATGCATGAAAGTGATTTAATAAATATTAAAATTTTCAATATATTAATTTTGATGTCGCGTGACATCCAAAAATAGAACCAACTATTTGTAAAAATCCATAAATATAAGTAGAAATATTCAAAGGATCAAACTATAGGAACTAGAATCATTACAATGGATCTCTCTAAACCACCCAATTTTCTTTTAGTTTCAATCATTCTCCCTATAACTCAAATTATCTATCTTTTTGATGTTATTTAATTCAATTAAATTATATATATGTATCTCTTAAATATATACCTACATTATTTTCTCTTCCATTGGTGTGGTTATATATTCCGTAATTTCATTTCTCAAATTTTTTCTTTAAAATAAAACATGGTTAAGAGGAACTTTTCTGTGCCTCAATCCTTTTTTATAATACTATTTTAATGTATTTATTCCCATTAAATATTTCATTAAATAAAAAAATGTTTTAAGGATAACCATTCTGGTTTATCTCTAGTTTTCAAAGAAAATTCATTATTCATTCTTTCTTCAAAAATCTTTAACCAAATCCTTAAAATACCATTTCGAAGGTTCATTTCTATACCCAATTATTTAGAATTTCTTATTTAATTTTTTTTAAATTAATTTTTTTTGTGAACTATAAATATTTAATTTGATATAAATGTATAAAATATTTAATTCCTTTTTTTATTTGTAATCATTTTGAAATATTCTTTGATTTTTATATTAAGAAAGATTATGTAACCCATTTATTTCTATAAGTAATTCTTCTTTTTATAAATTTTATTTAATTTAAATTTGTAACAAACATAAGAATGTACATGTTATGATGGGTGAAACCATTTAACACTAAAATAAATTGTAAAACTTTTATGTATCATGAGATGATATATATTGTATTAGGGAGTAAATCTAATACATAATGGAACTCTCTCCACCATGTAATGTTGTCATAGAGGTTAACATTGACTTATGATTATGTCAGGTTTAATGTTATTTCCAAATTACCATGTTACCATGATATTATGATTCCATATTCATTATTTTATTCTCAAATATGAATATTTATAATCATTTACTTTTATGATATCATCTTATTTTTTTAACTCATCTTATTTTCTTTCTAATCATGTTTATTCCCTTACTATGATTTTTAGCTAAACCCTTTTGTTTATATATTACCTATATTATTTTGAGAGATCAAAGGTATTTAAGAGATAAAAAGTATTTAATAGCTTATTATAGATATTAAAATATTTTTTTTATTTTAGTTTTTCCTTGATGTATTATATAACTATTCTTCTAAATAAACTAGGCGCCTCTCGATCTTTGGGTAGTGTCTATTGGATATTTATATTGAAAATAATGTAATAGTATAAGTAAAAGGATTGGTATGATATAGTAATTTAGTTAATTTTGTATTTAGGTTCATCTTATTGGGTGAGTAGATATAAATATTTTGTATAAAAACATAATATATGTTATTGTATGATTACTTATTCTACAAACTCTTATGTGGATGTTGTTTGGTTATTTATTGTTATTGATTGATGTGATATCGAGGGAATAGTCTCAAAAATTCATGTTTTATGACCTTTTTTATAGTCACTAGCCTAGGGTATACAAGGATTCATTCATAGGATAATGTTGAAACTTCATCTTTGGTACTGTTGAGTCTGCCCAGGTGGGGGGTCATAGTAACTGTTAAATTAAAAGTAAACGATCATAGTCATTTCTAATAAAAAACTGGCTTATTGAAGAATTTTTTAGGATAGTAAGAATTTGAGGAACTATAATAACTTAATTATTTATAGAATGATATGGAAACATACCATGATACTTATTGATATTATGAAACCATTTTACAAGTACATTCGATTATTACAAATATATTGAACTTGTTTTGAGATAATAAACCAACGAGCCCAAAAAAACTGATATGAATGATTTTGATTTAGTAAATGAATAAAACATGATAATAAATAAAATATAAGGGATAATAATAATGTAATACACCTTAAAATGTTCTAAATAAACTATATAACTAATATAGTTTTATTATTCAGGATGATAGAGAATATACGAGGTGATTTACGACTTGAGTTAAGTGGATTCATAACTCAATTTTCTTCCACTGGTTATATCACTTCTCCATTGACTATGATTTAAAAATATTATCAGTTTTATGACTTATACTTTTTATATGATTTATTTAGACTTTTATATGGATTTTCATTTGGGACATGTAATTATATCATCAATTGATTATTAGTTAAAATGTTATGATCTTTGTAATAGTTTCTTTTCTCAATTTACCTAAATTGATATATGATTTATATTTACCACTTATTTTATTTTCATATAGTAATTATACATCCCATTAATGTATTTTATAATTAATTACATGAATTTAATGTTATATAAAATTCTATATAAGGTTTTATTCAATGGTTTTTTATTCAATGTAATGTAGTAGGGGTTTCGTGGTCTCAATTTCAATTCCATGAGAAATTTTTCATATTGATCCATGTGTAATTTTATGTGGTGTTTTACAGATTCAATGAATCATTACTTTATTATAATATATTTTAAAATTATTTCTTGGGATTTAAAAATCCAAATAAGTTATTTATTTAAATTTATCTCCATTCAATTGTTAGAAAAACAATAAGGGTTTTTGTGTGAATCAATTTTCATTTCTTGAGTCTTATTTAAAGTAATGTAAAATTTTTATTTTATATAGTGAATAAATTTCATCTTTGAAATATTATATCATGAATGGGCCCATTATTAATTTTGAGAGGCTTAACTGCATTGATGAAATTACCATACTTCCTTTATATATATGTAGAAAATATATTAAATATATATGTATTCTCTTGGATAATTGGACCCTTGATGTGATTAATTGATAGCCTAATTTGGATGAAATGATATATTAAGGAATGGTATAGAGGACTGAGGCCATATTGACCGTTGGTTATGTCTTAATTAATGGGTTGAGAGTCTAGGGATACATTGATGATCAATTTCAGTGATCGAAGGATAGATTATACTATTTGAAACTATGTGGTAATGACAATGGATAGTTGGTATGAATTCAGAGTGGGTCTTTCTCATTGATATATTTAATCATGCATTGTTCATGAGTAATGGATGAATGATAGAATGTTACTTATATGGTTAGTTTCTAGCTTCATGAAGTACTTTGACTCTATGTACGACTAGTGAATCTTTGATGATTTAGTTTAGGTTGAGTACTAGAGTACCTAGATAAATTATGAAATGATAATTTTAATTAATATAATAATTATTTGGTTTCTCAGACTTTTAATCATGATAAAATACTTGAGAATGGTGAGTTTTTTTCTTTTTAATGATGATGAAAATCTTGAGGACAAAAAAATGGAAATATATTACCAAAGGCATTGGATTAAATGATTAATGTAAAAATATTGGAAATGAAAATTTTAAAATATAGTTAATGGATAATTAATTAATTGATACGTAATTTTATGCTTGTATACTTTTTTGGGATCTAGAATATAATAGTGGTAGCCGTGGGTCCAATGTGATGATAGAGGCAGATGAGTCAAAGGCCATGTAGTTTCCCATATGGTGTTTATGAATGATATTATTTATATTTTCTGATTTTATAATATACCTTTCTAGTATTTTTAAGGAAACTAATAACCATTGGGGGGGTCTACTGTAACACCCCGAGATTTTATGAAAAATATTCTTTTTAATTTCATTAATGTCTTGTGTTGTACGCTACACCAAAAGAAGCTTGCACAACACGCATCCTTGACTTGCCTTGCATTACACGCAATCACGACCTTCCTCGATAGCGTGTGTAGTACGCAATACCGAGTTTCACTAAACAACGATATGCTATATTATTAAAACTAGCCGTTATAAATATTAATAACCACTTTTTGAAAATTTTTAAATAGACTTCATTTTTGGATTCGGAATATCGAAATTATCTTAGGGTGAAATTTTGGTACTTTTTGGATAACTTTCATATTCTGATGAATAGTGAAAATTACTAAATTTTAATTAAAAACAACTTTTTTAATAGAAATAATTAATAGTGATAAATTGTTAATTTGAGTGGTTTTAAAGTATATTTAGAATATATTTTTACAATTTAATACAATGTTGTTCATTGGATGTAATTTCACATTTAAACCAGTTATAAACAAGTGTCAATCTTTTGATAGTTATTATCTCTTAAAAACACACTATTTGTTTTGACGACGGGAATTAATTTTTAAATTAGTTAATGTAACTGATATGTTTTGAATTTGATAAAATAGACATAATTTTTGAATTCATAATATCAAATATATCTTAGGCCTAATTTTTGGTATTTTTCTGGAAACTTTCATTTTTTGATGAATAGTGAAACCACTAAGTGGTGGTTAAAAAACTAAATTTTTCATAAAACTTAATTTTACTGCTTCTGTGAGTGGAATTTTGAAAATACAAGAGACACGGTTAATATCAAGGGTTAAAATGTGGTTCAATGAGATGAAAATAATTTTTGGTGAATAGTAATGTTTTACTTTTTTTTACCACGGTTAAAAGTAAATAGGGTAATTAAGGGTAAAAATGATATTATTATTACCATAACACATGTCCTAATTCTATTGGATAAGTGTAATTCGACCAAAAACAACCTTAGGAATAAAATATGACCATTTAATCCCACTTGGATTAGATTAGGACATTTATTATTAATTTATTTAAAGAAGGGTTAAAATAGTTAAAATCAAAGTTTAATAAGTAAATAATTTTTAATATAGGGTTATACATAAGATAAATTCGACTATAAATATTCATTAGAAATCTAAAAATATTTCCTACATAATGGTATTTTATTTGTAATTTTTAGACAATAAATAATTTAATTTATTTATGACACAACGATGATGCAGTAATTATCTTATTAATGAAATATTGACATAATTGATGTTATAAATACCCAAATAAATGTAATTTGAGACTTTTTATGAATTAAACTAATTTTCTAGGTTAATATGACATTTTAGTATTGATTTAATTAACTTTTTTCTAACTAATCATTCTGTTATTATTTTTACAAAAATCAATTACTAAATAGTGTCAAAATTGACATAAAATAGTATTTAAAACAAATATTATATTATTAATTGTTATTTTATTCCTAAAAATATAACGTTTGGAAAAATGACTTATATAAGGTTTTATATATTAATAATAAACAACTCGGGGTTCGTTTGGCTTCTTATAGTAAATTTATTAACCTTATAGTGTAAGAACACAAGAAGACACGGTAAAAGTAAAATTATTTAACTTAATGTTAAATCTAAATGATAAGGTTAAAATAGGAACCTAAAATTGTCTAAATTCTATTGGATGAGAGGATTTAGAACCATCCCCACCTTATCTTCGAAATAAATCAATTTTAAGCTATTTAAAACCGAACTTGACTTTATAATAAAATAATATTTTTAGTTATTCCAAAGGTGCCCCTCTCCTCCCTTATAAAAGGGAACTTACTCCCTCTCTTCCTCACACCACATTGAGCCTTCAAGCTCGGCCAAACTCTGCCAAATTATCTTATACACTTCCCTAGAATCATCCTAGAGGTTCTGGTCTTCTTCAAAGACCTATTTTAGTGCCCTAAAAGGAGGTCTCAAAGAAGTAATTCAAAGAAGAGGTAATTTCCGTTACCGATTCTTTCACCTTTATTTATTCTTCCACTTCTTCTTCTAAGGTTGTTTCATTATGAAGTAATAACATCAGTATAAATCATATACTGATATGTTATTATATGTATGAAACAACCCTATTTCACCATCTATCCATCCTATAGAAAACGAAATCACCGCGCGTGCGTACGTACGGAATACCGTCTCCACGCCGTGGTGTAATCTATTTTCCACCACCACCTTACTTGGATAGGTATAATGGTGTAAATAATAACTATATATGATTATTGTAAAGTGATATTTATTCTGTAATGTTATACATACACTCCAATAAAATTCCACGATCATGGGAACGATATCATCGCTCGTGCGTACGTACGGAATACCGTCTCCACGACGCGATGAGATTCATTCTCAATGATTAACCATTCATGAATGATTATAAAGTATATATAATAAGTAATCATCAAATATATGACATAATAATTATACTGGATTTATGTGTATATATATGTATGTCATCTACTTAATTCCATTCAACTCAATAAGGAAACGAAAACAGCGTTCATGCGTACGTATGGCCTACTGTCTCCATGAACGGTGTATTTCTTTCCATTTACTGATTTGTTATATATATGTATATTCTAAATATATATTATATATAAATCATGTTTTATATTCTGGAATTAAGTAATCATGATCTAAGTAATCATATGAATAATTACAAGTCAAAACACGGATGACAAATGAATAAATTTTACCCAAAACGCTTTTTAACATGGAATTTACAAAAGAACGGGTAATATAAAGTCATAAGTGAACCATATATGATATCATAACAATGAGTATGATTATTGAATAAGTCAATGACATTATTTAAACCATTATACAGGAGGTTCTGACACTTACGAAGCAAATCAGACCTAAGGGAAGGGAAATATCACAATCTCATTTTTATCCGAGATTGTTTATACTTTGGTATTTACTAGGGTGTATTTTATCATCCAAATCCATGTTTTCTCAATATGTAATATTGTTTCCATCCACCTAAAATTGTTTAAATCCATTTTTACCCTTTAGTGAGTTTATAGTAAAAGATATGAAAGGAATCTTTTGTCGTTTTTTCGTACGAGTTACTTTTTGACTTTTCCGACAAAAGTACGGGAAGAATGTTTTATTTTAACTTATACAACATGAATGGATTTTTAAAACATTATTTACAAGAAGCTTACCTCACAAGATTTCAAGTTTATTTTTAATCAACTTCTTTTAGTTTATAATTGTATGACATGTTAAGAAAGGAAAAGTGTTTTTGAAGTAGAAAGAATATTTTCCTCAAGAATGGAGTTCAAGTGTTTTATCAAAATTATTTTCCATCTAAGATAAAAAAGGGTTATGTTTTTATCCCTATTATTACATTGATTTGATTATGTTGTGATGGAATTTTTTTTTGAATTCCTTTATCTTATATGAATTGTTTTATGATGTCACGATGTTTAAGATTCCCATTTTTATTACATGGGTTATGCTATGATGTATGGTTTATAATTTTGTGGCACACATAAGAATGGTATCATTATGAGATGGGTGGGACCTATATCTCCCTCCAATGCATTGGGTAAAGATTTTATATCTCATGAGATAGACATGGCTGGAACGGTAGGTTATACCGGTTCAGTGAAACAGGACTGAAACGAGGAGTGAACTCGGTTCAGAAATAGACTTTGTCCACTAAGATAGTCTTGGCAATGAGTCTAGACTAATAAGAAATGATTATCTATGATTATGTGTTTATGACAAAAAGTTTCATGTTTTAAGTTATGATTATTGGGGTTTCATTTCACTACCTTGATTTATCCCATGTTATGAAATTATGCCCTCTTTTGCAGGATAAGATTTCCAAAATGTTATGTTCTTATGAATATGACGTGATTGATATTTATTTTGTTTACCTTTACTGAGAATTTGAGCTCACCCTTTTATGTTTTCTTTTCCCCAAGATATAAAGAAAGGTTTTAGAAAAAAAAGGGAATATCTTTATGGGAGATGTTGAAGATCTTTCACCACGATTAGAAGATTATATTCCAAGTTTCCAAAGACACTAAACTATTACGATCCTTGTGTGTGTGTTTTTTTTATGTACTAAGTATTCCGAAAAAGCAATGTAATGTCCATGTACATCAGGCTTCGGGTCTCTATAGTTTGTATCAGAGGAAAGGTTTAGTCAACCATTGGAAACTAGGATGCGAAAACATTAGTGGGATCCCTAGAGATATTTCTAAGGTATGTCTAGGGATGTCCCTAAGGATAAGTATACGTATAAGATATGGTCCTAGAACTACGGTAACGATCTTAGAATTTAACCAAAGATGTTAGATATTCAGGGTGCTTCCCCTTTACTATGTTATTTTCCTCTCACACTATTCTTTTTGGGTTTTAGAAAATGGCTGGAAATAAGATGATTCACGATAATGGAGGATATGATGGACAATGGAATGATATTCTTCATAAGCCACCAAATTAAATGGGATTTGGAAGTCCAAAAATCATTATTATTCCGAATCAGCAATCTCATAATATGATTAATAAATTAAAATTTGGTAAGTTTCCTGACTCGGCTAATAAGAGAAAATGGAGTTTCATGATGATCATAGAGGAAAGAAAGTTCAATTTCCCTCATGTAAATCATGTGGGAAGAGGCATCGAGGAGATTGTTTCAAGGGAACTAGAAGATGCTTTGGGTGTGGAAAACAAGGACACAAAGCCAGTAAGTGCAAAGGAAAAGGTTCAGTTAACACTATGGATGAGGATAATGGTATTGCTACGACATCAACAATGGTTAAATGTTTTAAATGTGGAATGTACGGGAATTATGCAAACCAACGCCCTAAGGGAAAGTCTCATGAAGAGAATCAGTATAGCCGTATGAGTAGTATTTATGTTGATGATGATGAAGAGACTAAAAATGATATGTGAGTTGAAATAATTGTTGAAGCTCAGTCAATGGTTTAAGAAGGTAGTGGAATGATTACATGTTTATCAAGTATAATTTTGTATAATTAATCTCATGGTACTATGAGACATCTAAGGATTGTTACACTGTTGTCTTTCCTTGAGTTTTTAAAGTGTATGATTAATGGTACCAGTATCCATTAAAGGATATTCAGATATTTTTGGAATATAGATGATATGTGCATAATGAAGGGATAAGGAGAAAATTAAATGTTTGATAGTATTCATGAGCTCATGACTGATATAAGGAGAAGGTTATATAATGGATTGAGTATATAGAATTTTTGGATTTTAGTATGTGGAAAGAGTTAACTTTTGAGAGCATTCATGTTTTCACTAAGGTTTAATAGGTATTCATTTTTCAAGAGAATACATGATTAAGGTATTCACATGATTGGAATGTGACCAACAAGATATATGGGGGATAAATGATGGTATTCACATGCTTGGTTGATGACATTTCAAGTAATCATTTTCTTTATATTATGAGCTTGGGCCGAAGTATTTTAGATAAGACTAAATATTTGAATGGATTATGATGGACATAAGTTAGTATTGTTTAAGGATATAACTTTTGATATTATATAGTTTTAGAAAAAGGACAACCTGCAGGACGGGCGACAACCCATTGCGTCGGACAAGGCCGTGGGAATCGAACCCACAACCGAAGTGAGACTGGCCTTTATCGCCTACCACTGGCCTACATGAAACTAGTTTTATTATATTAAGAAGTATGCTATTAGAAGTATAAGTCCATTTTAGGAACCATATATCATTAATAGATGGACTTATGTATTTTTTGATAACTTTTCTAACCTTTTGAGACAGATGGAATGACCCATCATTCTATCACATGATCTGCTAACACATCACGAATGACAAATTCAACTTCATTTCTTTAAGAGATGAAGTGGAAATTGTACAAAGAACGACCAACAGTGAGACTATACCAAAATCACGAAAGTATTTCTTCTAATTCCAATTTCATCAACTTTAGGGAAATGATCTTGAAAACCAAAAATGTTGTCCGAGTGCTCTTATATCTGATGAATCATATGGTACCTTAGATCGTCACAAATTTATGGCTTTGTGATTGTTTGCTTTTCCATAGCCATGTTCTCTACCACTCTCCATCAGAACTTGATGGTTAGATTTTTCTTCCATATCCATATTTCCACCTATGTTCTCCTATGTGGAAACCCAGTGATTAGTTTATTTGGGTAACCGTTACATTTCATACTTTTGTTTTTAAATATTGGTTTTGGTATTCCTTTTTACTATGTGGGTTTCTATTAAAGAAACTTTCGAGTAGTAAACCATTTATAACCCCGACGAATTTCGAGGGCGAAATTCATTTTAAGGGGGTAGAATGTAACACCCCGAGATTTTATGAAAAATATTCTTTTTAATTTTATTAATGTCTTGTGTTGTACGCTACACCAAAAGAAGCTTTCACAACACACATACTTGACTTTCCATGCATTACATGCAATCGCGGCCTTCCTCGATAGCATGTGTAGTACGCAATACCGAGTTTCACTAAACAACGATATGCTATATTATTAAAACTAGCCGTTATGAATAGAAATAACCACTTTTTGAAATTTTGTAAATGCACTTCATTTTTGGATTCAGAATATCGAAATTAGCTTAGGGTGAAATTTTGGTACTTTTTGGATAACTTTCATATTCTGATGAATAGTGAAAATTACTAAATTTTAATTAAAAACAACTTTTTTAATAGAAATAATTAATAGTGATAAATTTTTAATTTGATTGGTTTTAAAGTATATTTAGAATATATTTTTACAATTTAATACAATGTTGGTCATTGGATGTAATTTCACATTTAAACCAGTTATAAACAAGTGTCAATCTTTTGATAGTTATTATCTCTTAAAAACACGCTATTTGTTTTGACGACGGGAATTAATTTTTAAATTAGTTAATGTAACTGATATGTTTTTAATTTGATAAAATAGACATAATTTTTGAATTCATAATATCAAATATATCTTAGGCATAATTTTTGGTATTTTTCTGGGAACTTTCATTTTTTGATGAATTGTGAAACCACTAAGTGGTAGTTAAAAAATTGAATTTTTCATAAAACTTAATTTTACCACTTCTGTGAGTGGAATTTCGAAAATATGAGAGACAAGGTTAATATCAAGGACTAAAATGTGGTTCAATGAGATGAAAATAATTTTTGGTGAATAGTAACTTTTTACTTTTTTTACCACAGTTAAAAGTAAATAGGGTAATTAAGGGTAAAAATGATATTATTATTACCATAACACCTGTCCTAATTCAATTGGATAAGTGTAATTCGACCAAAAACAACCTTAGGAATAAAATATGACCATTTAAGCCCACTTGGATTAGATTAGGACATTTATTATTAATTTATTTAAAGAAGGGTTAGAATAGTTAAAATCAAAGTTTAATAAGTAAATCATTTTTAATATAGGGTTATAAATAAGATAAATTCAATTATAAATATTCATTATAAAGCTAAAAATATTTCCTACATAATGGTATTTTATTTGTAATTTTTAGACATTAAATAAATTAATTTATTTATGACACAACGATGATGCAATAATTATCTTATTAATGAAATATTGACATAATTGATGTTATAAATACCCAAATAAATGTAATTTGAGACTTTTTATAATTAAAGTAATTTTATAGGTTAATATGACATTTTAGTATTGATTTAATTAACGTTTTTCGAACTAATCATTCTGTTATGATTTTCACAAAAATCAATTACTAAATAGTGTCAAAATTGACATAAAATAGTTTTTAAAACAAATATTTTATTATTAATTGTTATTTTATTCCTAAAAATCTAAGGTTCGGCCAAATGACTTAGATAAGGTTATATATATTAATAAAAAACAACTTGGGTTTTGTTTGGCTTCTTATAGTAATTTTATTAACCTTATAGTGTAAGAACACAA
Organism: Viscum album; assembly: GCA_963277665.1. NCBI lineage: Eukaryota > Viridiplantae > Streptophyta > Magnoliopsida > Santalales > Viscaceae > Viscum > Viscum album. The sequence continues at coordinate 563,377,984 of OY728138.1, forward strand.
GAAGACACGGTAAAAGTAAAATTATTTAACTTAATGTTAAATCTAAATGATAAGGTTAAAATAGGAACCTAAACTTGTCTAAATTCTTTTGGATGAGAGGATTTAGACCCATACCCACCTTATATTTTAAATAAATAAATTTGGAGCTATTTAAAACCGAACTTGACTTTATAATAAAATAATAGTTTTAGTTATTCCAAAGGTGCCCCTCTCCTCCCTTATAAAAGGGCACTTCCTCTCTCTCTTCCTCACACCACTTTGAGCCTTCACGCTCGTCCAAACTCTGCAAAATTATCTTCTCCACTTACCTATCAACATCCTAGAGGTTCTGGTATTCTTCAAAGACCTATTTTAGTGCCCTAAAAGGAGGTCTCAAAGAATTACTTCAAAGAAGAAGTAATTTCCGTTACCGATTCTTTCACCTTTATTTCTTCTTCCACTTCTTCTTCTAAGGTTGTTTCCTTATGAAGTAATAACATAAGTATCACTCATATACTAATATGTTATTATAAGTATGAAACAACCCTATTTCACTATCTATCCATCCTACGGAAAACAAAATCACCGCGCGTGCGTACGTACGAAATTCCGTCTCCACGCCGTGGTGTAATCTATTTTCCACCACCACCTTACTTGGATGGGTATAATGGTGTAAATAATAACTATATATGATTATTCTAAAGTGATATTGATTATTTAATAGTATACATACACTCCAATAAAATTCCACGATCATGGGAACAATATCATCGCTCGTGCGTAAGTACGGAATACCGTCTCCACGACGCGATGAGATTCATTCTCAATGATTAACCATTCATGAATGATTATAAAGTATATATAATAATTAATAATGAAATATATGACATAATAATGATACTGGATTTATTTGTATATATATGTATGTCATCTACTTAATTCCATTCAACTCAATAAGGAAACGAAAACAACGTTCATGCATACGTACGACCTACCGTCTCCATGAACGGTGTATTTCTTTCCATTTACTGATTTATTATATATATGTATATTCTGAATATATATTATATATAAATCATGTTTTATATTCTTGAATTAAGTATTTATGATCTATGTAATCATATGAATAATTACAAGTCAAAACACGGACGACAAATGAATCAATTTTACCAAAAACGCTCTTTAACATGGAATTTACAAAAGAACAGGTAATATAAAGTCATAAGTGAACCATATATGATATCATAACAATGAGTATCATTCTAGAATAAGTCAATGACATTATTTAAACCATTATACAGGAGGTTTGGACACTTACGAAGCAAATCAGACCTAAGGTAAGGGAAATATCACAATCTCATTTTTATCCGAGATTGTTTATACTTTGGTATTTACTGGGGTGTATTTTATCATACAAATCCACATTTCCTCAATATGTAATATTGTTTCCATCCACCTACAATTGTTAAAATCCATTTTTACCCTTTAGTGAGTTTATAGTAAAAGATATGAAAGGAATCTTTTGTCGTTTTTTCGTACGAGTTACTTTTTGACTTTTCCGACAAAAGTACGAGAAGAATGTTTTATTTTAACTTATACGACATGAATGGATTTTTAAAACATTATTTCCAAGAATCTTACCTCAAGATATTTGAAGTTTATTTTTAATCAACTTTTTTTAGTTTAGATTTGTATGAAATATTAAGAAAGGAAAAGTGTTTTTGAAGTAGAAAGGATATTTTCCTCAAGAATGGAGTTCAAGTGTTTTATCAAAATTATTTTCCATCTAAGATAATAAAGGGTTCTGTTTTTATCCCTATTATTACATTGATTTGATTATTTTGTGATGGAATTATTTTTTATGAATTCCTTTATCTTATATGAATTGTTTTATGATGTCACGATGTTTAAGATTCCCATTTTTATTACATGGGTTATGCTATGATGTATGGTTTATGATTTTGTGGCACACATAAGAATGGTATCATTATGAGATGGGTGGGAACTATATCTCCCTCCAATGCATTGGTTAAAGATTTTATATATCATGAGATAGACATGGCTGGAACGGTAGGTTATACTGGTTCAGTGAAACAGGACTGAAACGAGGAGTGAACTCGGTTCAGAAATGGACTTTTTCCACTAAGATAGTCTTGGAAATGAGTCTATACTAATAAGAAATGATTCTCTATGATTATGTGTGTATGCCAAAAAGTTTCATGTTTTAAGTTATGATTATTGGGATTTCATTTCACTACTATGATTTATCCCATGTTATGAAATTATGCCCTCTTTTGCAGGTTAAGATTTCCAAAATGTTATGTTCTTATGAATATGATGTGATTGATATTTCTTTTGTTTACCCTTATTGAGCATTTGAGATCACCCTTTTATGTTTTATTTTCCCCAGGATATAAAGAAAGGTTTTAGGTAAAAAAAGGGAAGATCTTTCACCACGATTAGAAGATTATATTCTGAGTTTCCAAAGACACTAAACTATTATGATCCTTGTGTGTGTGTTTTTGTTATTTACTAAGTATTCTGCAAAAGTAATGTAATGTCCATGTACATCAGGATTTGGGTATCTACATCTACATTATCCAAGATAGTGAGAGAGTAGATGGATTTATTCTCCCTCTCTCCCACTCCCCCTTCATTTATAGTTTGTGTAACAATATCCTGGCGTATAATTTCTTAGGATTTATGGTATGTTTCTATATGGGATTTTATTATTCTAAGTTTACTATATATTTATGTGAAACTTGTAACAACTTGAGGTATAACACATAGTTTTATCTAGTGATGGTGGATTTTTATTCTGATGGGTATTATTGCATGGGAAATGATGGCTTGAGGTATAATGAATTTAAATGGGATATGGCAGCTTCCAAACCACTACCTCATTATTATTGAGATGGATGAATGTGGTACAAGATGACATGATGAGATAGATATATGAATTGATTCCAACATGAGTTGTTAGGCCCCACATGGTCATGAGGTTAGTAGGTCTAAGTCCTGAATCACATCCGTGATGAATTTATTTATGAAAGTAATGGGAACAATACATAGTCATTAGGGAGTGAGAGAAACAAACTAGTGAGGAAGTGGAAGTAGGGTACCTTTATTTGTTTATATGATTTTGATATAGAATGATTTAATTATATGTTTACCTTAGTGTATGAGACATAGTGAGGATAGTAAATATAGTTTTACAAATTTAGGTGATGATTTGGTTTTATTTGTTAATTCATTGGGCCCTAGTATGCTTCATTCATGTTTTGAATGATAGGTTTTGGGGTGAATCATTCTGAGTATACATGTTTTTCTCACCCAAGATATATATAACTATTTTACAGGTTCATAGGAGATAAAAAGTGATTAGTCTTTATGTTTATTTCTTAGAGGTGTTATTTAGTATCTTTATGAGTTTAAAGTGTTTGTGGTCACTTTTATAACATTTGTTTTGGTTTATTTCAGTTTCATTATATTTTTATGATATTATATTCTTGTGTTGGGTTATATTCATTATTTATGTATTGTATTTTTCATATAATATATTCTTAATTAAATTTCTATTAAGGATAACACCTTCCATATGCATGATTTATATGCCCTTGGTTTTAGTCTCCAACCCATATCCAATTGGTAGTAGGATTGAGGGGTCATTATCTCCATTTCATCATTATCGGCCCAGGAGGGGAACCTTTGGATATAGTGGTCATGATAAAGTGGTACCAAAGATGATGGTTGAGAGATAGGTTCATGTTTGGTGTTAATAACTAGTGAGGATGTACATGTTATTATAGAAACAAGATTTTTTAGGATTAATACTTAATGTAAATAAGGGAGATAAGCTATGATATGAGATTTTAGGACCCCCTGATTTCACATAAGGAACTTTAGGTTTACTAAACATGATAGATGAAGTGATACTACTTGTGAAGTAGAGACATAGGTAAATATCATTCATTGTTGTTCCATTTCATTTATCTTCAAGTTGGTTAGACATTAGAAAATATGTTAAAAAATTAATGAAATAATTAAAATTTAATAATCTCTATCTTGGGTCAGGAGTCCCAAAAATTTATTCTTTGTAGTATTTTTTCTTGGTCAACATCTCATCAAGTTCAATTAAAAGTTGTTAATTAATATTTTCCAAAAATTCTACACTGATTGGAGGTGGATGATGATTATTCTTGATAAATGAAACTTCAATAGTTTCAGTGCAAGTGTTTTCTGAAGTATTAGTGCTCTGATTCAGATTATGAGACAAAGGGTCGGTTAAAGGAGGTAGATATAGCCTCTATTAATTCAATCATAGTGCTAGTACTGAGTTTAGTAGGTTGTGATGATTCTATATGGGGTGTCTCAATAATGGTGGTTCATATTCTTTAAGGATTATAAATAGTAGACTGTTTTATGGGGGGATTTCCAAGATTAGTTCAATGTTAAGTTTCTTTCTTTGACTAGATATGGGGATTATCAATAGAATATTTCTTCCCAAAACTTAGAAGTTTTTTATGTTCTTCAATTGATTTGTTGTTAAATCTTATAAAACCTTTTAAGACTTAATAATTTTATTTTTATCCCTTATAATTGAATGATAAAAATTATCATAATTCTTTTTAATTTTCATCCCCTTGCATCAATGATTAGTATCCCTAACATTCTATTTGAATGAAAATAACCCATTTTTTACAATGACCTAATTAATTTAACCCCTTTAACCATTGATTAAAAACCTTAACAAAACTTTCCTTTAGAGATGGTAAGTGTAACTCTATCCTCAAGCTTGGTGTTGAGGTAATGTATTGTCTTGGGAAAGGGTTTAAATGATCTTATTCACTTAATTAAATAACTCTTTTATCAGTCTTAGTGTTGTGATGATATGGTCTAGGGACAGGGGCCACTATTATCATATACATTCTACAAATCTTCTCTTGAGCCTGTAATAGTGGAAGTTTGTTCCAAAGTAAGTGTGTCCTATATGCCTCCCTTTGTTTTAATCAATATACACATCTAATAGGCCTGACGATATGGGTACCGATCCCCTAGAAGGTGATATTGTATATTTTATTATTTATTATTCTCCTTTTAAAATTATTTTATTATTTCAACAATGTTTTGATTTGTGCATGTGACTTTGTTTATGATGTGTTTGTGATTTTATATGGTTTTATTTTTGGAAATATTTAAATTTTACCTATAATGTTAATTATAAATTCAATAATATAAAAAGTGGGGACACTTCAAACACCATGACATGTTAATTTTTATGATTCAATTTAAAGGCAAGAGGTGAGTCACAACTTCCCAAAGTAGAAAATATTATGGTGTTGTGGACGAGTTCCCTTGATTTGAATGCTTCTATAAAATCTATTCACATTGATATAAGTTCTTGTAATAATTTATATATATAATGTGGTGTCTAATTAAAACTCTTGAATTTAATGACATGTACCTATAGTAAATAATAAATGGAAACATTATTTTTTTGATATTACTGAGTGTGTTCTAAGAAAATGAATGTTTATTAACAAAATTTTAATTTTTTAACTGTAAAAGTGGATTTTTTCAACATCATGTTTTATGATGCATGTTATAAATTAATTTTGATTCTATAGTTTTGATGTTATGTGTTTTAGTATTAACTTGTTAATGAACATGAAGGGTTTATATTTTTAGAATAAAAATAATGTGATAAAAGCATGTATTTCTTAGATATGTGAGTTATTTTGAGAAGTATTATAGATAAAAAAAAGTAATATATTATATCTAGAATGTTTTAAATTTATCAAAATTATCAATTTGTAACATGAAACGTGATAAATTTTTCAATTACAGTAGTGGGTGGATTATTTTAATTTTTTGAAGTATCATAAATTAAATTGGATAATTTACTGACCTAATTAGTATATTTAAATTATTATGGAAATGATTTTGGAAAATTTAGTTTGAGTATGTTTTATTTGTGAATTTTATCTATGTTGTGTAAAAATGTCTGCTATAATATTTAATAGTAGTAAATTGGTAAAACTATTTTGTGGTAACTTATTTCCTTAAAAAAACAATGATAGTTTTTTCATGAAATATTTATTTATCTCAATTTTTTTTCAAAAAATATATAGGGAATATTTTACTAAAATACTTTTGATGAAAGCATATTAAGAAGAATAATTTAAATGTTTTTAGAGTTTTTTCAACCTATAATATTTTTATACAAAACTCTCAGTGAAGAGTTTTTGGAGGCATACTTAAAAATTACAACTAGCATCAGATGAAATATTATGATACATGTCTAGTAGGTAATTGAAATAATCCTAGTTTTAGAATATAAATGATAAAGTGATATTGAATTAATATAAAATAATTGGGATTAGTATGATTACAATTCTTAGTAACTGTGTATTTTAACGTGTAAAAATATATGTTATTTCAGTTATCATTTATGTCATATGATTATTATGAGTATAATCATTATGAAATAATACCAACACATATTTTTTCATGACATGTTATGCCTGATAAGTTATGAATAATATGAATTGAATTTTCTGATAGATTTTTTATTCCATGTTTTGATTAATTAATAATTTAAAATAATAATTCAAGAAGATAAGACATTAATAAATATCTTTTTAGTGCATGATTTAGTAAACTTTTTTAGGCACTGAATTTGATATTTTCTCCTAAATTAAGTTCTATTCCTTTTGTTTAAATAGTTTGATGATACTCTTTGATATTTCCTACTATGTGAATTTAATTGTGAGTGAAATCCAACAATGCACACTCAATATCCTGAGCTATTTGATAATTGTTCTATGTAAGATGATTTATTAATGGAATTATTCCTATTTTAGTGGTATTTCTCTTGGGAGAGTGTTTTGAGGTTGATTTATATTAATTTTGTGGTTATACGCTTAGTTAATTTGGTGTGTTTTCCACGCTCCTAATATATTCTTGAGAGGCATCCCATTGTTTCGATGAATTTTATTTCCTTACATTCCATCTATTTCTCAATTTATTTTTAAATTATTGAGGAATATAATTATAAAAGAGGTATATAATGTAAAGGTATATTTTTTTGAACCATCATTTTCCTTTCTAGGGTATCAAGTAGTTCAAAATATTTTTCTTGAAAATTTTAAAATTTTCATTCAAATAATTTTGGAAATAATTTTAAGGATATAAATAAAATCTAATGTTTTTTAGGTTAATCAAATTTTGGTTAAGTTTTCATTTATCCTCATATTTTATAGTATAATTTATTTTTCAATGATATTCATAAGACATAATGTAATTTTTTAAGTCAATCCTTAATTATTTATAGTTTATTTAATTGAAAAATTAATTCTCTTAAATATTTCATTACCCTTACACATTCATTCTTCAATGTGTAATGGTAGATGTTTATTTGTTTGAAGGTCAAACCACATCTTCAACCTCACGTAAGGGTGTAAATATAGAATAAGGATAGGTTGGGGATATAATATATTGCATAAGGGTAGATGAGTCCTAATTTAGGGTCCTTTCTCTTATATTTATCACTACATAGGGGTCATGGGAGTTTTCTATTATTTACATAAGGGTAATATTGTGTTAGGGTCATTTGAATAGTTGTTTATAGGTAAGTAAAAATTCAATTCTATCTCTTATGGGTTATCCACATTTGGGTTTTCTCATGTAAGGGTAGGATGAGGATTCTTTATTCTCATGTATGGGTTAGTTATTTATATCCATGTAATGTTAGTTTAAACCTACCTTTACACAATGTGTAAAAATCACATATTAGTACCATTTTATGTAGAAAATTATATTTACTCCTTCCTTATTTATTCCAAAATATGGTTTATGAAAATATAGAGTGATTTAAATGGAAAATAGTGGTTCTAACGTATCCTTTGAATCACATGATATCTTCTTAAAACATGGGAAGATTAAAATGGGTCATGTGTGGATATTAAGAAACTTAAATGAATTCATTATTCAATTAAATGGGAACTTTGATGTTCTTTATTAAATATCTATAGAACCCATATTTTCATATCCTAAAAGATAATTTTTAATAGATCAAGTAATAATTTATTTCTCCCAAATTTGGATGATTAGGAATTCCACATAAAATCTAGTGATTCCCATCAATTCATCCAATTTACATAATGAAATTTCTAGGCTTGGAAAATATTATTTCTCACTATTGTTCTTAGAGAAGTGAGAATGAATATTTCAAGAGGTATGGGATTTATAAGTATCTCATTTATTGGACTGAGTGTGATTTTATCATGATTTAGATTCTTCTGGATGAATAAATGTTATTAACCACAATCATATAATACTCTTAAAAAATAGTATTAATGATTATGGAATAATAATGAAATTTTAAAAGAGATTAATAAGGAGATGTTTTTTCATGATATTGAATGAATACTATCATTTTATATTTTTGGAGACTATGTAAATATTAAGAAAATATTTATATCGTGAATATTATTATTATTATTTGATTAATATGGAGATGAATCATGTTGATATGCATTATTAATTTTTTTTTCACATTCTTGAAATTATTATAATAAATAGAAAATATGATCCCATATTTTTTTATTTATCTTATTATTCAAAATCTAAAATTTTCATACAGTTGATTTATATTGTTTTTTAATAAACTATAATTCATAGTTATTTTAAATAACATTTTTCCATTTTCTCGGAATTTTAGAAAAAAGAATAAATCATTATTTCATATAATATAATATGATTAATATATAATTATTATTTAAAGAATTTATTTTTTTCTCATGATGCCACACTTTTATTCTTGGAATAATTATTTCATGTAGGTTATTAATATTTTTATAATCTAAAAATTATAATATAAAATTGAGTTATCAAAATCTGATTAAGTGGTTTTTTATAAAATGGAAATTATAATAATAGGTTTAAGAATGTTATCACACGGTTTATTGATAATATTTGATAGTATAGAAATTATCCAAGAGATATGAATAAAATAATTTCATGTTATAGTGTAAATATTAATTGATAATATGAATAATTATCACACTATATAAGGTTATAAATTATTATATAATTTTGTTATTAAATATATTAAATTGAATAATTATCACATGAGTATACAATTAATATTTAATTTTGGAGTTATAAAATTAATGGTTTATATATATTGATCATTGTGTTATTTGATACAGTGTTATATCCATTTGATTTACTATAAAGTGTGCTATATAACATGGTTTATTATTTTTGTTATTGTTTAGAAAGGTTTATTACTTGAAATTGATATAAAAGTTAATGTCAGAATGATGCTATAACTGAATAGGCATGAATGAGTAAATTACTATTATCCTTGAAATTGATTGAACATAGAGATTATTCTTATAGAATGCATAATTTGATTCCTAGATATATTTTAGATACTACCTATTGGATTCCTTATTACCAAAAACCCATTCATATTAAACTAGTTAATTAATGATGGGATTAGGAATAAACAAGAATACTCCTGATTTTTGGTGGCTTGAGAGCCTCTATGTCATGTCCTTAGTTCCTTTCTTATGTGAATAAAATAAATTTAATATTTATATATGCTCTAGGATAATTGGAGGTTGTATGTGGTTGATAGAAAACCTAGTACTGTTGGAATAATATGTTAGTAATGGTCTGGAGTCTTGGGGCCGTATTGATAGTTAGTGATATGATGAGCAATGGGATGGGATCCAATAAATGTATTGATAGTCAATTCCAATGATGGATAGACATATTATAGTATGTTTACCGGTATAAGAATGAAATTGGGTACATGGGAAGAGTTTAGAGAGGGGTTTTCTCATTGATATATTTAATATTTCTTAATGATTTCTTAATCATTAGTCAGACATATGTTGCTTATTTGTTTAGTTTATAAATAAATAAATAATTTTATACTCTTAATAACTTTTACATATTTTATATGTTAGTTTATTATGAGTCATCAAGTACCTGGATAATTTATGAAATGATAAAAGGAATTAATAGATGAAACAAGTTGGTTCTTTGCCTCTTAATAATAGTGACATACTTGAGAATATAAACAGGAGGAATTATAGTGCCAAAGTCACTAGATTAATGGATAAAAGTAATAATATTTGAAATAAAAACAGAAAAACATAGTTAATGTTTAGTTACTTAATTAATATGGAACTTGATGCTTGTAATCTTATTTTAGATCTAGACCACAGTTGTGGCAGTCGAGGGTCCTATATTTAAATACTGGTAGATGAGTCTAATGCTATGTAGTTTTCTTTAGTATAGTTGTGAATGATATTATTTATATTTTCCATTTTCATATTTTCCCTATCTATATCGGTAGGTTAAATAACTCCAAAATGTTTTGAGAGGTTGTTTCTACAATATCCAGTATGATGAGGGAACGAATGGCTGACTTCCCCCTCTCACCATCTTTCTCTTCAACACTAGTTAATGTAAGAATATCTCATGCTATAATGGGTTATAATATAGGGTGTTTTCCTAGTCAAATTATTATATATCTTAGTTTTATACATATTTATCTATGGTATGTAATATCTTGAAGTATAAAGCATACTTTTATTTGATCATAGTGTCTATCACTTCCTAGGGGGGGATCATTCATGGGTTTTGATGACATGAGATATAATGGATTTACATAAGTTGTTGCGGTTTTTGGACAACTAATTTTTTGTTATTGAGATAGTTTCGGAATTCTTAGAATGGGATGATGATATGGATATATATACTGACTCCAATACAAGATATTGGGCCCTATATGGGACTGTAGTAGGTAGGGCCAAGGCCTAATTTTCATCAAGGATGGATTTACCATCAGGGCATGAGAGATATAAACCTATATAGAAATGAAATAAATATAACTTCATTTATATATCTGATTTTGGTATATAATGATTTATTTCTATTCATTACTTGATGATTGAGCCATGGTGAGGATGAGATTTATAGTTCTACCTATTTTGGTGACAAGTTGATTTCATATGTTTATTCACTATGATTTTTTATACTTTATTAATCTTTTTCATGATAGGTTTTAGGGAGTATCCGAATAAGTATAAATATTATTCTCACCCAAGATATACATAAAATATTTATAGGTTTTTATGAGCTTATTGGGGATTGGTATGGATGTTACTAGCTCAGATGTGTTTTTAGTAGCTATCAAAGTTCTTGGTGTTTGTGGTCACTTCCATAGGAATCCTTTAAGTTTATTTATGTTATATTAGTATTATAGGAAATTAAATTCATGTATTAGGATCTCTTATTTATTTATGTATTGGTGTTGGTCATTGGTTTTCTCATCTTATATATTATACCATAAATTTATATTGAGGTAAATGTCTCCCATACGTGTGATTTATACACCCTTGGTGATTGTCACTATCACTTTTCCTATTGTAGGATATCTTTAGTGGTCATTATCTATATTTATTCCTTACAATCCCAAGAGAGGTAACTTTGAGGGAGGGGTTGTGAAACTTGTTATGTATCTATTTACACAATTTATAAATAATGATGTTAATTAAGACATGTCTAGAATGGTATCTTGTGTGGTGAATTTTGTGGGAGATATTGATGACTTGTTCTGAAATAAGAAGTTCATAGGATAGTGATAAAGAAATACTTGGGATAAGAAAGATACAAGTTTTTTTATATAAGGTTTTTTCTTAATTTTATAGAACTCTAAATGTAAAATGATTATGATAATATAAGTGAATCAATTTTATTTATTGATAATGTAATTATGGATGTTTAATTTTTTTGTTTCTTCAGTTGGTAATAAAGACATTGTGAAAATATATATTTATAGCAATATATACTAGTGTACGAGTCTTGGGAGTTATAGTAATTCTATCATGGAACCCCATACATTGATGTTACAATGATAAGGGTGTCCAAAATTATGTCATGACACCCAATATTGTGATGTTATTATGACACGTGGGCCAAAAATTGTATTTTAGAAATGCATGGTGTGATGTTACTATGTCCACTTTATTGAAAAATGTTTTAAGGCACATAATGATGTGATAATGGATTGTAAGGTTTATATATTCTTGCTGACGAGTGCAGGGTTGAGAATTAAGGAATCCTAGTAAGCACACGATGAATTGACTTGGGTGCTTAAATAATGATTATTATAACTTTTCATATAATATTTTACAGACAATAACATATATAAATTTTGGTTTAAATTAATGGAAACTTTTTAGAATTTTATTGAGTTTTTACTCAATCATTAAGTGTGAACCTCAGTATATGTAAAACCCTCATGTTTAAGATATTATTCCTAGCACTGACCCTAGTATATATGATCAGGATGCTGTAGCCTGATGGAGATGCAGAGGCAGTTCTGAGGAGTGGATAAAAAAATGTGCAATTATATCTCTTTATATTAATTTTATTAATTTTTTGTAAAATATGTATATAATAATACTATATGGTGATTACTAATTTTATTCCTAGTTGGTATTATATTTCATAAGTTAATTTATTATTGTATGGGGTATGTTATTTATTATGGTTAAATTTTAAATAAAATCTATTTTATTACAATGATATATATTCTTTATGGTTATGTATAGATTCATTAGTATTATATATTTATGATATAGATGTTATAGTATCCCCATAGTACATATTTGGTCCTTGCATCATGTTACTAGGATCTTTATTTTGGGAGATGCATCATAAGTCACATGACATTTTCAGAATTATTTATATAAATGGGCTTTATGCCATGAGATGTTAGATTCTTTAAGATCAGTTCCTCCTAGTTCTCACTATTTTATAAAATAGAAAAGGAATTTTAAAAAATCACATTTTATTAAAGTATAGTGAAAAAATAATGAATTTATATAAATCAATTATTTTGTTCAATATAAATGAACATATAATACAACTTAGTGTAAATTATTTTTTTAATCTCTAACATAATTCCAAAATTAAATAATCCTATGTATTTTTGTTGACACTTGTGAATATCAAATAATATCAAAAATGGGAAAACCAATCTAAAAATTTGAAAAGGAAAATAATTGTTGAGAGCCTAAGAAAATCACAGTGGGGAGACCACATGATCAGGTACCGTTACGCGCATCGCTGATGGACACCTTTACACCGATGCTCAAATCACCTACCTTATATAGATTAAATTATACCTAAACCCCTTCACAACATGAATCACCTACTCATAATACTTCATGATATCAAATCCACCAAATTATGTGAATGACGTGGAGAATGTGTAATGGTGTTGAGACTCACCCATGATTACCAACCCGCTAGACTAGGATTCAGTGTACCATTATTCCCCGAGATTAATTGAATGAATACCACTAATTATTTATATTGTTTAACCATGTGTTTGGGAGAAATTATGTGCCTCATTTATGGGATCTAGGTGTATACAAGATTTTCTTTCCTAACAGAACCATGAAAAATCCTCTTTCAATATGCATGAAGTAAATGAAATTCAATCCAACATTGAGGGCTCAATACCAAACCTAAGATTATAAATACCCCTTTACATTATTTAAGAGGGATATATGGATTGGATAAAGGAGTATAAATAGATGGTAGAATAGGGATTAAAGGATAAAGGGGAAATGCCACATCATCCATTTCAACCTTCTAGTGATACTAATAGGTAATTTCAGAGACTAAGAAAATGATTATACATGAATGGTAGTAAGATAACTCTATAAGGATATTGATACCATATAGATATCACTAAGAACATGATGCATCACGCACTGTATGGTTTCTATGCTTATCTTTACCTCTCTTCCCTCCCATAAGTTTCTTTCCATCCATTCCATTTTCCTCTTACCACTGTACTTTGAAAATTCTATATATACTAGGAAATGTTTCCCTATACTAGGTGATTTATCAAGTTACTAGGTGAATTTTAATTCCACCAAGAGAATTTATATTCTACCAATCTAATTTCTCACTTCTTTCGATGAATTGTATATAGCCAAAAAATTATGCTTACTAAGTGTGAATGGAAAACCTATCATATTAGAGTCCTTAGACCTTAGTAAAATGGAATAACCAACTTATATTGTGTTATTTACATTTTTTGAGTGATACGTTTGGGTTCAAGAGTTCCATAACACCAAATAGGCTCAATTTGGACTTCATCTAATGCCACCGTATAAACATGGTCAAGAAATACATATCAATATTTACCACTTCGATCATGGACTCCCTTAATAAAAGGAGGATCTGGGTTGGCATCCCAAATAGGTGGAACCCTTGGGGGAACCACAATAATAGATTCAATTGATAATGGAGATCTTTATTGAAAAGAAAAAAAATTACTTTCATATGGATGGTGGATTTATTCTCCATCACATGAGATGGGATAGATAGGGCATCCCTTATGGAGTAAGCCCCTAGTCTTCCATGATTGATGATACACTACTCATGCCTATATATTCCATACCCCATCCTAGATAATAAATAAAAAGTAATATTAGAGGATAATTTATTTAATTATAAATGATACCCAAGAGGTTCCCATCGACGACTCCATCAATCATGAACCATCAAGAGCTATGGAGTTTGAAAGAAACTTGGAATGCCTTAGTGTGTAAACCCCACCCAATCCTAGTGTAACACTGCCATGCAATTCACCTGATCATCTATTTTATATTATTTATCTCACTAATAATCACTCATGTTATTTTAGAGATATGGATTAGTTATTCCATTAACATCACTAAAATTCCTCCTTGGACTTCTAATCATCCAACATAAGTACCATCAGTATCCCCCAACCGTGGCACACATCCTGTGGTTACTCTTCAAGTGTAAGTCCCATCCAAATCTAATTATGTAATATTATTAATGTTAGACCATCTCTTGTTTCTCACATTGAGAATGATTTATGCAGGATTAGGGATTTGAGTTGGTTACACCATTAGAAAAATTCAATCATTCATCATGGGTATCCTTTTTAGGTGTAAGCCCCAATATAACTCTTATATTGGTCCTGCTTCATAGGTGTAACCCCCAAAACCATATCTTATCCTTAAATATGGGTCATATTATCCGTCATACTTTCATTTGAAGGGTTATATTACCAATTAATATTTCTAGGGTATCCCCACATGCATAACCATTATTTAATTATATGCTTATTGAATCTTTCACCACAAAAACAACCCCATATTATGATGTTAAACTACATGGACAAATTTCTAGTCACATGATGTTAAAAATATTGATACTATCCTCATCACATGATATAAAAATGCATGGTATAGTCTCATCACATTACCTCATACTTTCTAATTCAAACTATGTGGGATTTGATTCCTATTTTGATGGGACACGTAAGAAGCCTCTATATGATTTAATTCAGACATCGTCAATCTTAAATACACCTCCACCGAGGAAATATTCCTCATGGATCATCTCTTTATCCCTTAGAACATATTCCCAATGAAATCATTCCCCCACCTAGAAGTCCATATCCCCTTTGAGTTTCATAATATTATTATTACCAGGCTATATTCCTCGTGAGAATGATCTTTACAAGGGCACATACCTTGTGAAATAAAACTATCACATTTAGAAAATATTCAATTAAAGGTAAACCAGAAAGGGGTTACTCGTATATAATTACAACACTGACCATTGCTAGGAATATTTCACCTAGTCATCCATAATCCAAAATGTTAAATTGTATGGATCTCTCACTATCACATGATCATAAATTTTTCAACCTGCCCCATTAAGAGGATCCAAACAACATGGGTTCTTATTTTTTTACAAGGATACGTAGGATTAAAATCAATGGTCTAAATAATAACACACAAGAATACACCAACATCCCGGATTATAATAAACTCTATAGCGCCAAGTTAAGTGGATTTAAAACATAGCGACTTACAACCCGACATCTCTAAGTAACAAGATGGAGAATCTCTAATATATAAAAAAGGTGACAATGATGGAGAACCTTTAATACATATATATGTTCATATTAGTAATATAACTATGATATATATACACAATCACATAGTCATATCTTAATAATAAATTTATAGAATTAGGGTAACTGGTCATGTACTGTGATTTGGGAAAGATTCATTAACATGTGTTAAATATATAAGAGAGTTATTAGTTGGAAATAGTCCCATCCAAGAGGGTTTTATGAACCAAAACTCACATCCTATCAACCAATGTGAGCTCTTAGGATTCATTGGTGAGAAAACTAGTGACCTTATTTCTTTATAAAATAGGTTCATAGATATATCTCTTACTACATAAGTGTGAACCTTTGGGTTTAACACCAAATAATTTAAAAGGATTAAAAGGATAAATGTTACTACCCATGTCAACAATGAAAACCATTATTTTTATGATTCTACCTAATTAGAACACCCAAATTAAGAGATATTAGACTAGAGTAGTGTTAGGATGGGTGAACTTTTGGGAGGTTTCCCATGCTGTTTTTGGGTGAGGAAAAAACACATTGAAAGATCATGTGTTGGTATGTGGGGAAAATCATTAGTCCAATGATATGTTAAGGAATATTTGTGGGCACTAGGAAGGGGATAACATATGTCTATTGGGACAATGGTGGTGCCCAATGGGAAAGGGTATGATGACCATTAAAAAAATGTGGGGTGTGTGTGCTATTAGTGGTGCCCAGTTTTTATTGTGGCGTCAGTGGTAGTACCCGGCCATAAGTGTAGTGATAGTACCTTAGTCAAAATTTAGGGTCAAAAAATAGGGATGATTCTCTCTAAGGGGAGGGGGGATGTAACAACCCATAGTCTTAAAGGGTTAAAAGGCTAAATGTTAATACCCTTGTCAACTAAGTGCACCTTTATTTTTGGGATAAAACCTAATTAGAACTTCACTATTAATAGATCAGGATTAGTGTAGTGTTTGGATGGGTGAACTCATTGGATTTTTCCCAATTTTTATATAAGTGAAGAAAAATCACCCTAAAATAACATATATTGGATTGTGGGGACACTCATTATTCCGATGATTCATTTAAAAAAGGCTGGGCCCATGGGAGGGGACAACATGTGTGTTTGGGGAAACTAGTGGTGACTGATGGGATAGGACATGATGTTCATATTAAAAAGTTGGGGTGCCTAAATATTACATTGGATGTTTTTGGATTAATGAAAAATATCCCATTAGTAACCATTTTTGTTAGGAGTAGTGACCCGATGAAAATATTTTTCAGCCATAATCATCCCTTCCCAATCAAGTTTCGAGCCACCACATCCCAGGTCAAAAAAATGGTGAACCCAATATGAAAAATTTAATAACCAAAATAACCTATTTTCCCATAAACTATTAGTTAATCATGCTTTCATACTTATGATACCAAATTTATGAGTTATTATTATTTATTATTTTTGTTCCCTAAATATATCTACATCACTAGAACTCACTTAAAACCAAATGAAATCCTTTAAACAATAAATTGATGTCTTAATAACTGTACATTATAGAGTCTCATTGAATCAGAGGACTCTATCACCCACATAGTGCCTTCAGTGATAGGGGATAATGAACTAATTTAGGAGTACCAAATCAATGGTATCATTCCAACATTTAAGGTTACATAATAATCCCTCTATGTTATAAATACTCAATGATCATCTACACATTGGCTGGTCACGAAGGAGTATGTGGCACATACCATGACCTCTAACCACTTTGGGAGTGTTTCCCTAGATCACAATAAGCAGCGGCTCCCTTACATTAGGGAGGTAGATCAAGAGGTCACCTATGAGGTCACCCTGTTTCAAGATCCACCCAAGAGGGATATTGTCAACCGTCTCCATCAGAACCATATAACATCTACCCCTTAATAGATTACTGAGAATACCATCCATGTGAATCCAGATTCATTTATCCATACATAAGAATCCGAAAAAACATTCTAGGCATGTTTAGCTACCAACTACAGGGAGTAGGACCATATCTTCTCTTCCTCCAAAGATACCTTCCAACATTTTTTGTGTGCAACCAAAAAATATGAAAACATCCTCGACTACACTCATCAAACCTAACAGTATACTCTAGAAGCATTGAGAGAAGCTTACCATCATATCCCGACAATAAAAATGGGAAATAACATATTCATACCATTTCATATATATTTTATATTCACACTTTCACAACAACTATAGTAAAGGAGTAAGATCATATCCATAATTTATCTACGGAATGGGAATATATCATTATTCCTACAGTAGAACCCCTTTAACAGTTTTTTGGAAGTAATGGTTGGAAAGTCCTATATACTCACAAACATTTAACAGATCCATCAACATATCTTGAAATAAATATAAATAAACGATTTCTATCATGAATGAAAGACCATACAGGTACATGTATATACTCTTGTCCCCACCACCAGATTAGCTCCTTGCATATATTGAGAGCTACTCAGTAATAGACACACATTACTGATCCCATTTAGAAGGGTTATCAGTACATTTTGAAAAAAAATGAAAAGTATAATTGAGAAAACATTTTTATTCCGATAGGAGATCAATAGCCCATGTCAATTATCTTTTTAGGGAAAGAACATATATCTACAAAATTATTAAGGTTTTTTTGAATATTTTGACGAATTTTTTAGATAAGGTATAAATTTTTACCCCTTTTATTCTGTGTATTTTCTTCAATACTTCCACACGATGATAAATAGAAAAGAAGGTATTTAAACTTATTCTAAAGAATCCTATCATCCCTATAAATGGAAATATGGGGGTCACCCAAGGAGTCTAACACATATGGATTCCATTATATGAAACACATGGATTTGGATACCAAACATATAGTATTAAAAAATAATTTTTTTAGGGAAGCATACATTTATGACGAAGAACCATATCTATGATATTCTTGATGATGTCATTCTTAAGTACTTTGAAAATTTGTAAATGTTGGCCCAAGATCTTAATGAATTTTTATCAGATAAAGGAAGTAATAGAAGCTATGAATGTCTTCCCTTAAATACCACAACTAGCAAGTTAGGAAGTAGTCCATAGAGTATTTTACATCAATGTAATCCCCATAAACATACAGTGATTGATGATAAGGAATTTTATAATTAAGATAACCATGAAAATAATCCTCATGGTTTGAAGATCAATTGGAAAGGAGGTCCTTCCCCTTCCACTGTCCACCTAGAAGGTCCTCCCTAGGGAATATGTTGTAGGAATTACTTATGAAACTAGAAATAAATCTATAATGGTATTAATTTACATAATAGAGATCACTGTGAAGGTCCTACCTAAAATGACATATTACTTCAATGAGACGGTCCTCTCCCAACTGAAGAAACTTTTTGAATGCACTTATATCATGAGCCAATTGAGAGATTGAGACCAACTACATAAAGAATACTATCACTAATGAGTGATATTATTTATTAATTATAAGACAACCTAAGGAAATGATCACTCTCTGTACCACCCTTAGACCGCTTATATTCCACCATAATTATACAGGTCTTGGTTCATAGGCCGCAAGAGCCATATGGTTGGTCCACAGTCTGTCCATATCGTGTAGCCAAACTATGCGACCCAGTTTTTGAAGTTGAGATGTATTTTTTCCCTTAATGTTCTTTAAACACATTTTCCTCTTTCTTTATTCTTCTCAAGATGCATGAGGCTCCTCCCTTCTACCATGGGTTTCCCAACCCCCTAACCAAGGCATGGTGAAAACTCATGGATATGGACTATGATTTGAACACAGTATATTACATTGGATCCACATTAGTAGGATCTTGAATCCTCTTACTTCCTTTCACGATTTGTCTTACTATCTATTGACCTATTTTTCTGTGAAATCATTTTCCTTATTTTCATGGTGGATGTCAGTTTCTTTGATTAATTCCAAACTGAACCAAATCAAACCACATTATTAGGAGAGTAGTTAATCCTAAGAATAAGTTTGGTGGTCTATATCTCTTTACTAATGTTTACACCAATTTATAAATATTGTCAATTTTTTTTCATGCCGACCATTTCCACACATCACATTAAAATAGGTTTCATCATTCTAAATTGGTACATGCACCTTGAGTTACGCCAATTGAACATTTTTAGTAAATTGAGGATGCAAACCTTGGTCATGGACACCAACAGTGTCTTAAATTATTATTTCCCCACTAAAATTAAATATTCAAAATCTAAGAATTTCATCTAAGAATTTTGTATGGATTGTAAATGGAATTTACCCTTATAGGTAATTTCCCATTTGATGATAACACCTCATAAGTTCCTTATTGAACTTTGATGATATTTTTCCATGTTTGGTAGCTTCCTAAAATTTTTCTATTTAGTGAATTGAGTTATTCATTTTTAATGTGATGATTGGTTATGCTAAATTAATTGTCTGTTAAACAATGTCATGTTTTATAATAAAACCCCCAGATTAGGTGACCTACCATCTAAACTAAAAATTTATGATTGGTGATTTACACATTTCATGTCCCTATAGAATTGGTGATTTCAAAACATATTTTTATTGTCAGATATTAGGAATTATTATTATATAGACTCTAATGATATTCTTAAATGTATTGAGTATGGGGGCATAACCCTCCCTCTATATAATTTTTTCATAGAACAACCACCTTCTAAGTGGGGTTTCATGAGATGATTATAGAAAATCCTTCCTTGATAAATGAATGTATTTTTTAAATTGTGTGGTTTGATTTATATGTAATTGAATAGGGTAGTATAACCACACCACTTTATATATTTAAATAATAATGACTTATGTGAATTACAATAAATATGATGCACTTAGTTATATTGGGCTTGAATAATAAAATACATGAGAGGTAATACCTCATGGATATTATTATAAATATGATTATCCATTGATATTGGCTATAGAACGATGGTACGGGTCCTGTTGGGAATAATGATTCATTATTTCTTACATAGGGTGTCAAGCATGATGTCTCACCCCACCAAAACTATTTCTATGATGGGCATGATGCACTAAATCACTTGTTTTAGGTGTTGGTATAATGACACACCCACCATCTTGTGTGAAGAGAATGAAGTCACTCATTCATCATGAGATGTAGGGATTTTACCCTTTTCCTAATATTATAGGCTCTTCTAGACTTGCTATGGATGCTCGAGTTTCACCCTGGTTCAGATAGCATCTAGTGTTCCAGGTATATATATACTTATGTCACACATATACTTGGATAAAATATATAAATATATATATATAATTAATATATATATAGTAACTGATAAGACACTCATTCTATCCATGATCTGAAGTAGGTAGAGTCAACCTAGTGTCCTGTTGGAATCTGAGTTGACGAGAATTTATTTATTCATAATTTTTTATTATTTTATATACTTTTACACTACTATATATTATATTCATGGAACGAGTTTAGCTATAGAAACCATTAGTGGTGTCCTATAAGGATTTTATCTCACACCCTGATTGGGAAACCATTGCACTGGGGTACTAGAGAAGATATCATGCTCACATGAACATTGATTATTATTGTTGTTGTTATGATTGTATCGAGGAGTTATGAGAAAAGAACTGATCTAGAGATTAGGATGATCATGGAGTTCTCCCTCAAGGATTTCACTTTTGTCTTTATTATTGTACTACACTCTAACACGTTTTCTACTATATGTATTCTATTTTTTATTATTTATCATCATATGGAAAAGAATTCATTATTGTATATTGTCATTGTACACCTTTTAATTTTAGTTGATATTATTCGTCTACTACTATGTCTTTAATTTATTAAAACTTTCACTATTGTTTATTATTTATTTTATAAAATACCTCTATGCTAATCTAATCATGAGGGTATATTCTCCCAAATATCATTACCTTAGAACCTCACTACTAGTTAGAAGCCTCTGGCATACGGGGTGGTGTTCTTGAGGTCATGTGGTGACCAAAACAACTATTGGTTTTATTGGAAGTTAGTCCGGGATGTTACAAAGTGGCATCAAAACCTTCCTTTTCTTTTTCTTAAAATTTTTCGCTAGTAGAAAAGATACTAGGAATGTGTCGGTACTTGGTAAATAGTTATGTCTAGGAGTGATAAACCCAACTATATGAGAAAGTACAAGTGGATAGGGATAATTTTTTTTTCATTCTATTTCTATTATAGTTGATTATTATTTCAACTTGAGTGACTAGTGTCCTTTAAACTACTTATTTATTTATGGAATTTATGATATTTTTTCATTCTCCTAGTATGGTGAGGATGTAGAATTACATGCATCATGATAATCCCATATAGATTCAAATCCCATGGATATGACATTCCATGTAGTTGCATTTCTAGGATGCCTACTGATTGTGATAATGTTCCGTGTGTTTTCATTAGCCTAGATATTAGATAGAATGTTATGCATTTTTGTGAAATTATTAGTTTTGTACATGATTAGTTATTTCTTTAGAATTATTTTTTATATAAAATATTTTGGTGATTTATTTAGCATGTTAATCTGCTTCCATTATTATGTAATTATATTCCATGTTGCCTGATTATTTAGCATGTCTGGCATACATATTGTGATTATGGGATTATTTATATATTCCTCTATCTTTACTTATTGTGATAATATTCCTAGATATGATTAGATATATTTCATGGGATGAAACAAATTGGTTGGAAAAAAGTGGAATCCATCATTCAGTTTTATGGTTTATAAGAACCTTATAAATTTGGTAAAGGTAACCTATGTAATCAAACCATCACTTGAGATTTATATAGTTAGAGACCATTGTTAAAATATAAAATCAATAAAATTTTAAATTTTAAAGAAAATTGGTCAAGATTAATGGTATCCAATTTTAACCTATTAAGTGTATGTTCTATCAACATATTGGGAGATGGAAAATTATATAATTAAACCATTTTATAATAGAATGAAATATTTTGATATGATTATAAAAGTAAAAGATGTTTAATATTTATCAGAAATTAATTGGTTTCTTATGCACCTCTTACGTGGCTCGACCCTAGTAGTTCAGTTATAATATTTAAGCTTATTAGATAAAACCCATTATGGGTAATTTAAAAATTTAATCATTAGATTATTTCCTCTATAAAAGATTGTGACTCTATCACATGAGAATGGTGATATGTATGATTATATTTAAAAAATTCACAAATGGGTCCATGAAGGTAAGTTAGGGAATGTTTCTTATGAGATAACCCCCTACAGGTGTTTTAAAACATTGTAAATTAAGAAACATCTACTGGGACACATTCTGATGAACCCAAATTTCCTTACCAGAACCCTCATGGGTTACTTTATCTATTAAAAGTAATTTATATGTTAAACATCCTTATTATGATGTGATTTTATTAAATGAGTACTATTAAAAAATTAATTTTTTTAAGACTTACCTATTTTTCCTTGAGGTGTAAGTTAAATCAGGAACCAAGTGATTTTGCCTTATATTTGTTACTTGATGTTCAATGTTAAATCATTTAAATGTTTAAATATTGAATTTGAATTTGTGTACTGAATTAAAATGGAACCTTAGGTGGTATCCTTAGTTTAAACCCTCATGTATGTGTAGTTTAAACATCTCTTTGAGTTTCCTTGGAATAGGAAGGTAAGAATTTTCCATTGGATTTTTCCTTTTTATAAAGGGAATAAATGATAGATGTAGGGCATAATGAAATATGTTTGGCCTGAACTAATGATTGTGTTGATTCATATTCTATTTTCAAAAAGATATCATGAGGTTAGTTTCACCCTTAGAGAATAAAATTCCATGCTAAATGTCAAAATGTTTCTTACTTATGGTACCATTTTGGTGTTGTTGTCCCTTGCAAGACTCTTAGAATCTTAATGAATCCCTTGTTTAGATGAGTGGTAATTGTATCATTTACCCTTGTTATAGGAATGTGCATCATGTAATTCATATTTTCAGTAGTTTAGACATACCTATGGCATGGTTTTCCACATTGTAGGTCATGTGACCCTCTATTATTCCTCAGTGATGGACGACTTGGTATGTCCTCATCCAAGTTAATGGTCATATAGGGAAATAAACATCTATATTAAAACTCTTGAATGGACCACCTTATACTTGTATGCATTGGGTTAATAACCTAAAAATATTATTGAGGGCGTTTTGTATTACTTATAAACCTCAGGGTGGTGTGCATTCACATATGTGGTACCCTTTGAGTTACTAAATTATATAATGAACTAGTTGAGTTTGGTGGAATCATGGAGCCTAGAGCCATTGAGTACATTATCAGGTGGTATCCAGAGTAGAGTGACCTGGTCATTAAAGGAATGAAATTATTCCCAATGATTGGGATAGATTTCTAAGAGGTTTTTTTTGACACGCCAGTTAGGTTGGTCATGGATTTGTTTCCAACTATTATGATGATTGTGATTGTGACTCGAAGATGTGTCATGTGTTTTCTTAATGGGAATTTGATTTAGCTAACTTATGAGAGGATAGTACCTCTCTTATTTTAATGACTATGAAACTCATAATATGGGGATTATCACATTAATTACAGTAATTAAGTGTCCCCCATGTAAGAGGAACACAATAAATGGAGACTATTTTGAAAATAGTCAATGCTATTTTTAACACATGTGAGGTTGATGAATCTTGTAACATGTTGGTTCTTTCTTAGTAGTACAAAAATTATGTGGTTGTCTATGTATGTCACGTCTAGAAATTTTATTGGTCATTCTAGGATTTTATTATTTTGTTTGAGTGGTTACAGAATGATTCAGGTGGTAAATGACTATTATTAGTTAATGATGATTCATTGACTGGTGAAGTTGAGTTTTTTCTAAGAAGTTGACCTATAGTGGTTTGACTGTTCTCTTCTCTTTGATATTTGGGTATAGGTTTTTCAAAACTGTACTAAGCACTTAATCTTAGAGGTGATAGATGTGTCTCGAATCCTTTTGGTGATCTTAGATATCCTCTTAGTGTACTCTTTCTTAATGGTGATCCAATAACCTCTATTGAAGTCATCCTTGATGCACTAAGAGAGAATTTGTTTTATGAGAATCTAAAGGACTCAAATTATCTTATATTTAAATAAATAAGATTTATCAGAGTCACACACTAGATGTGTTGGTTTTATTTAGGTGTGGTTAGTCATCAATGATACCTGGGTTTTTGTGTAAGAATGACTTGGATAGATTTCATGACACTATCCATTTTCATCTAACTTGACTGCCTGGAATATGCTTCTATGGGACCAGTCAATCATTTGATGTGGACATCTTGGATTTGAACCAATGTCTCACTTGTAGACATGGAGTATAGATTATCTTGGGTTAGTTCCATGGACTCTGCTTTATTGTATTGAAGGTTATATTATACTTATTGACCTGATCATAGATTATGTTTAAAATTTGAAAATTCCAGTGGGTTTTATCTCATTTACACCCTTGTTCATGCAGATCCATGAAAGATTAAATAGTTTGGTGATGGTTTGATCAAGTAACGTCACTAAATGTCAGGTATGGGATTCACTAAAAATACTCATGGTAAATGTGAGATGCATTTGAACAAGGTGTTTTAGATTAGTTTTTTGATATTCTGACTATCTATGTTGAGGATATTTAGAATAGTCAGCTGGATTTGTCTTGAATTGTTGTCTTTTTTTCATCAGGAATATTTTCAAAAGGAACCATTTTAAAGAACGTCTCTAGGTTAAGGTTGTTGTGGTGAAAAGGTCAGTTGTATATTCCAAGGAAAGATTACATGGATAGTTTTAGTTTGGTTTATAGGGATACAAGAATTTATTTAGAATTAGGTCATTTATATGACATCATAGGTAATCTGGTTCTCATAGATAAATAAATCATGCTAGGAATGTCGTTAGAACACATATGCCATTCTTTATAAGAAACAATGATGGTGGAGTGTACCGTGGTTTGGTTTGACTATTAAATGTGAGAAATTTGTATTAGGGTGCACTATTAGCCAGATGTTTAAAGAGATTATGATTTGATTATGTATCTAGATAAATAGAATTGGGTAAGCACCGATTTAGTGATTTAAACTAAAAAAAGAGTTTGATTGAGTTTTGATGACTTAAGAACTGTACAATTAAGTTATTCCTGGAAATGTTTTAGGTTTTCAGGAAGGTAAAAGACCATTTTAATTAGAATTCCCGATCCTTATAGGTTGAGTGATGAATTTTTTATATCCCCAAGGCTTCTCGGGGATTTTAAGTTCTATGTTGGGGTGGTTATAATGATCAGTGTTTTGAGTCAATGTATAATTCCAATGGAATTTGAATTTTTTATGTTTGGTGGATGGGACATTCCTTAAACTAAGATTCATAATGTAATTACGAGATTTGGAATGCTCTAAAGTGGTTTTTAGACTTAGTTTTAAGCCTGAGGTGTATCATAGGTGTTTGTATGGGTTATGATGTTTTATAAACCAGAAGTCCCCTTTTTGGAAAAATTAAGATTAAAGCACACTGTTAGTTTTGACTGTGTGGCCTTCTATGGTAACTATGTGAACATCCAATATCACTTGACATAATTTTTCAAACTTTACTGGAGGGGGATCACAACCATACAAGGATATGTAGTTTTTTAGAAAGTGTGCACGATACGTGCATGGTTTTCTCAGATTGTGCACCTAAACGACATTCTTAGTTCCACTTAGTTAGTGTGTGTGCACTGTTTAGAAAATAGTTGGTTCACAATTGGTCAATATATACGGGTTACTACTGGAGGGGTTATTTCTTAAGCAGCAGGAGCCTCATGATGGGTGCATGGTCGGGCCAAACCATGCAACCTAGTTTTTAAGGGTAAAATGTCCATTTTACACTTAATGATCTTTAAACCCACTTTTACACTTTCTTTTTTCTTCTCTTTCAATGTGAGGCTCTTACCTTCTCACATGGGTTTCTCTACCTCACTAACCTAGGAATAGTGATATATCATTGATTTGAACTCTGATTTGAGATCCATCAGTCACATTGGATTCACATTGATAATCTCTTTAATCCTATTTCTAACATTCATGGTTCATATTCCCATATATTGTGCTATTATTGTGTGAGCTCATTTCCCCTATTTTCAAGTAGGATGTAATTTTACTTGATTTCATCAAAACATGACCAAATTAATCCTTGATATTGAGAGAGTATAACATCCTAAGAATAAGTTTAGTGTTCAATATCTCTTTCCCCAAGTTTCCAACAATTTATAAATATTTTCATTTTCTTGCATGTTTTCTTTTTCCACACATCACCTTAAAAATGATTTCTTCATTATAAATTGGTACACACACCTTGATATACTCATGTTGACCATTATTTAGTAATTTTATGATTCCAACCTTGATCAAAGACACCCCTTAGGCGTGTCAGCTTGATTTTCCCCTTTTTAATTATTGTTTAAAAGCCCAAAATGCCTTCTAAATGTTCATATTGGATTGTAAATGGAAAATTACCTTATAGGTAATTTCCCATTTGATGATATAACCTTATAAGTTAATTTTTTAACTTTTTAATTATTTTTACATGTTTATTAGCTTCATTAGATTATTCCTTTTGGTGAATTGAGTTATTCCTTTTTAATGTGAAACATTGTTGTGCTTTATGATTTTTTTTGTAAAACTATTTCACATTTTATAATAAAACCCATCAGATGAAGTGTGTTATTTTCTAAACTAAAAAGTGAGGTTATTTTATTTATATCATGCTTAGATTTATAAAATTTGTGATTTATTATGATTTTTTTATTATTAGGTATGTGGAAAACTTGTAACTGGCCTATAGTGATATTCTTAAATAGATTGAATATGGGGACATGGAGTTCTTTACAAATAATTGTTTCAAAGACCAAACACCATCTATGTGGGTTTAAATTACATGATTATTGAATTTATTTCACTGATTAATGAATGGAATGTTTAAATTTTATTGTTTAATTTAAATTAATTATAATTAGATGGTACTATTTAGAAACATTCCATATTTAAATAATCCTGGATTCTATGAATTATATTAATTGTGTTGCCCTTGGTTATATTGGGATTGACTAATAAAATACATTAGAGTTAATTCATAATGTAAATTATTATAAATATGATAACACATTTTATATAATATGTGGAATGATGGTAATTCTTCTATTGTGAATGGAGATTCCTGATCCCTTACACTGAGTGTTGAGAATGATGTCTCACACCATTAAAACTATTTAAACAGTTGGAATGATGCACCACATCCCATACTTTGGGTGTTGGCATGATGATATGCCTACTATATCAAGTGATGTGCATGAAGTATCTCATTCATTATGAAATATAGGTATTATACCATTTTCATGATGTTATAGGATTATTTATACTGGTTATGGATTCTTGAGTTATGCCATGGTCCAACCATTTACAAGTATTCTAGGAATATGGATACTAACATCCTCATGTACTTAATTCATATAGCTAGATAGATTATATAAGTATACTATATATTTATTATTACAATATATAGTTACTAATTATACACTCATTTTGACCATGATCCGAAGAAAGTAGAGTATTCATGGTGTCATATTGTCACCTGAGTGCAATAGAATTTATTTAACAAGCATGGTTTATTATTATCTATACTTTTACACTTTTGAACCTTATATTCACAGACCAGATTTATCTATAGACACTTCTGGTGGTGGAATACCAGGATTTTATCTCATACCTTGACTGGGATTCCATTTAACATGGGTACCCAAGTGGATCTCATGTTTTCATGGACATAAATTATTACAAGTACTGTTATGATTATACCTAGGGGTTAGGAGTAAAGAAGTGAGCCATAGCATAGGACACTCATGGAGTTCTCCCTTAGGGATTTTATTTTCTATCTTTATTTGTGTAATACATCGTAAGATGTTACCTTCTATATTCATACTATTTTTTTTACGTATCATCAATGGGAAATGCACAGGTTCTTGTATATTGTTAGTATACACCATTTATTTTTAGTTTATATTATTCTTCCACTTCCTTGCCTTTTATTTATTAGTGTTTGAAATATTTTATATTATTTATTTATTGATATATCATTGTGATACTCTAATAATAAGGGTATAGTATCCCAACTATTATCTCCTTAGGTCCTTGATACTGGTCTGCAAACTTTGAAGTATGGGGAGGCACACTTGAGTCCATTTGGTGACTGGTCCAGCTAAAGGTTTTACTGGAAGTCGGTCTGGGATGTTATAAATTTTGAGTTGTACTCAAAGATATCATGGATCGTACAAGTGTTATAGAAGTTACAATACAATAATTTTGGAATAACTAAATCTAATATTGTGGAATGATATAATTTAAACTCTTTAATTTAGAGAAAGAATGTGTTGGATTTTTTTTTGAAATTTATCTATTTGTTTCTATAATATTATAATAAAACCAAATAGACACATGAGCATGCCTTAGAAATATTATATAAACATGTAGAAGTTGATGTATACTACTTGGACCTTAAAATCACAACATTAAAGTAAAATTAGACACACCTAGAGTTTCACATAAGTCATTTTAGGTATATAAAGATAACAGTTGAGATATTTCATGGAATAATAGTGTTACAAAGTAGTGGGTTAAAACACTATTAGGAAGTCAGATGATAATGATAGTTTTATGTAGGTGACCTTAAATAAGGCACCAAATTCTCTTAAACCATTCCTTTATCATTTCTCAAGTGATACGGGAGTTTGGGGTAGCATGGACATTATCTTGAGGGTGAACAAAAGAGTTTGGATTTTTTTCTTATAGGATCACACTGTGAAGGTTGAGTCATGTTGTGAGGTTGAATTGTGACATGATGGTATATGTTAGTCATTGAGTTGTTGTGTTTAAATTATGTTCATGATTTTATTCATACATTAATAACATGAATGAAAATTATCTAAATTTGGTGATAACTATTACGTATAGTCATTATGTGAGGGGTTTTTTTTCACAACATGATAATTTCATATGTTAGGAAAATATGAAATTCCCCTTTTCATTTTTAGTCATGTTATGAATGATTCATATAATTCTATGATGACTTGGAATTTGAATTTTTGGGTTATTTTTTTAAGGGTAATTACATCTTGGTGCTTTGGAAACACTATTGTTTTGGTTAGGTTTTGATCGGTTTGGGGGAGAAATTTTGTGAAACATGCTATGATTATCAAGGGATTATATTTTGTGGCATGAAAAACATATACATTACAAGAAAATCCATGTTTCTATTAAATAATAAATGATTTAATGTGACGTAAAGGGGGATCCATGTGAGGGTATCATGACATGATCTTTGGATAATGGACCATCATAGAGTGAAAAATCTATATACTGTGATGATATTATTTTTTATACAATTTTCTATAAATTTAACATGAATCTAGAATTAATTTCAATTCATCCTTATCCTATAAAAACCTTGGTGGTTTTAGAATAATTTTTGGATAAATTGGGTATTTGTGATCAATCATTTATGAATTTATTTGTGTAGAAACTACACTAGATTCAAGCTATCTCCTTTTACCTCTTTCTCTCCATAATTTTTCTATGAATTCATCTCTTCTATATATAAATATTTTATCATCTTGATTTTTTGATATTATAATAGGTAAGTGATGGAATATTTTTTATACGATTAAATTTTTAGGTGTCATAAGTTTATTATGAGGTTTTTTATTACTTATCTTCACTTGTCATCTAGTTTTATTTTAGTGAATATAGAGGCTTTGTATCTAGTTAGGTGATTCATGAATTCCCCATATAATTTTTTGTAAATATGGGAAAATAAATATTTTTATTTTTATTGATTTTTTTATATTAACCCTAAGAATATAGTAATATGAAATTAAATAATTTGAAGGGATGATGGTGCAACTTCACGTGCGATTATGGTAGATTCATGTTATTTCATCTTAATATTTTATATAGAGTGTGTTGTTGTTACTGTTGTGATTATAAATTATTAATTTAATTTTTTACATGTCTAAAACTAATTAAATAACATAAACATGGTATGTCATGAAGGATAATAAATTATGTATTCATCGATGTCATCACTCATAGTTAGAAATGCTTAAGATGTTAGTGAATCTATTTGGGTATATTTATTTATTTATATTATTTATATTTGTTTATTATTATTGTGATTCTTGTTATTGATGTTTTATCATAATTAATTGACTAATCATGATTTTTGTTTTCATTTTTACTAATTCTTATTACTTATTTCATTTGGGTATATTATACCTTGAGTAGTTATTATTGAGTCTTCATACCTAAAATCATGAATAGTATTATGTTATGAATAAACTAAAAGAATATCGATCCTAGAAATTTATATTATATGATAAATGGAATATTATTAAGAAATAAATCAAATTAATTATTATTCTAGAGGAATATTGAAATTTTGTTAAGTGAAGGTTATATATTATGAAATTGATTAAAGGAAAATGGAGTAGAAAACTAGAATAATAATATGTAATAAAATTAAATTGGACATAGAAGATAAATTTTAATATTAATTCTAAAATGTTCATGGAATAATACAAATGTTTAGTAATTGATTAATAATAAGTGATTAGTGAACATGTGATCCTTAAAGCTTATGTGCATATAACATTAATAGCTTCCTAATCCCTAGTGATGTTATCTAGGTTATTATGTGAGATTTTTTATAGATCAAGTCTTGGTTTACCTAGTCCCCCTAGAATTTTTGTGTTCTGTAATATTTGTTTTGTTTTGTTATTTATTACTCACCACCACCTATGTTGTATAACAATATTGACTCCCATATCCGGGTTTTCATTCCATGTGTCTTCATAATATCTAGATTTCTGGGGATATTAATGGTTGATTACATCCCCTACCATGATCTATTATATAGGTATAGTATGTTATATAAGAATATCCAATATATGGGGGATTTAAATTATATGATATGTACATATATTGGTCGTAATGGATTGAGTATTGTGAAAAACAAATATATGAAATATGTTATGTCTGAATTTTATATCATGTACATTTATCCAATATTTAATAAATTAGGGTTATTATATGTTTATTTATGAATTTTTTATAATGGGATGAGGAATAGTGTATATTTACATATGTTTTTATGAATCTTCGTCTTATAATGTGACTATAATATGTGATGATAATGTGGCTATGATTATATGGATGTTATGATGATTTTTCATTTCTATGTTGTACGAATAATGGAGGTTGTTAGATAATGATTATGTGATACATTCTGGTTTAGGGTGATTGGTTTACAAAAAAAGTGGAAGAAATTACTTATATATGATTTGATACTATATTACTTCTATGTGTGGCATAGTGAGAGATCCATGGTGAGGTTAGGTATATAGTAGACTTGATTTATCTAACAAGTTGATTTATCTATTTATTCACATGGAATTTAGCATGGTTGTTCTTTATTTTCATGATAGGTTTTGAGGATGATCAATTTTTTTGTAATTGAATGGCTTCCCCAATATATATACATCATGCCTGTAAAGGGGGGTTTTTGATCGATCTATAGGTTACTAGCTTATGGATATTGTGTAGGGGTTGAAAATATTCATGG
Organism: Viscum album; assembly: GCA_963277665.1. Lineage (NCBI taxonomy): Eukaryota > Viridiplantae > Streptophyta > Magnoliopsida > Santalales > Viscaceae > Viscum > Viscum album. The sequence continues at coordinate 563,410,634 of OY728138.1, forward strand.
TCACTATTATTAGGATATTTAGATATATTTCTCATTTTATACTTTCATTGTATAAATTAGATTTATTCTTATTGGTATATTTATTTTTATCGACTCAATTGGTCAATTATATATTATTTCATGGGAATTTTAGGGTAATGTCTTCCAAATTTGAGTGTTTTTACCATTAGTTTTATTAAATTGACCTTGGAAAATTGGAAGTTAGTTTTGGGGATCGATATTCATTACTAATCTAGGATGGATACTAGTGGGTGAAGTTCATTAAACTAATTTAGTTATATAGTTGTAACTAGTTTGTTATTCTAATTTTGAATTTTACTATTATTTTGTTTTGTATACTAGATGTTGTTGTGTTGAAAAATATTCAAAAATCCAGTAAGTATATTATATTAAGATATATTATATATGTAATGGTCATTCCAAATTTTTAGTATAATTATTTATTTACATAGATTGTTTTTAAAAGTTAGTAATCATTCCCTAATGATTTCCATAAAACCTTGATGATAGCCAGTCAAACCCATCGATTGGGGAACGAGCATGATGATTATGGAGAACTGGTCTAGATCAATAGAATAAGAAATTAAGTTCATTTAAAAATATAATTAAAGGATGTATTTGGTTTTAATATTTTTAGTTAGTAGTAGTGATTATATGTTGGGACATTTGGGGTACACTATGTGCATGTCTAGTCAAGATGTATATATTGGAAACATAAGCAACTAGGGATATATGAGTGTTATGTCTTGGAACTATAGTTTTTTTTGAGATTCTTAATATGTTAATTTCAATAAAAAAATGGGTAAGACTCATTCTGGTGTTTTAGGGATCAACCAAGATCCGTTTTTTATATTTCTCATTGAAATTTTTATTAGTAGCAAATAAACATGATTATACCAGTTATTATAATTATTTTATATGAATGGATTTTTTAATTAAAATTAGCTAATAATATAATAGGAATTTTGAAATACACTTTATTAGGGGATCTAGAAATTATTAATTCCATTGAATCAAGTATTGTATTACTATTGATTTTTTTATGATTAGTGATTCACTGATGTTGGTGTTTTGAATTAAAATATTTCTAAAATATGTGAAATATTATAATATTTTAAAATATTCTAAAATAATTTTTTAAGGTATCATTTTTAAATAAATAAAATTTTGAAAATAATTTATTTTTAACAATTGTAATTTTTTTTGTAAATAAATTAAAAATAATTTACTGAAATGAGATATATAATTTTTATTCTTTTTATGAAAGTTGATGTTTCAAATGTGATTCTAGAACATGATTTTCAATGAAATGATATAATTCAAGGAAAATTTTAATAAATTGTGTGTGTTTGTGTTTACATATATAGTATATGTTAAATGATAATTTTTATTGTTCGTTATATAAACCTGATATTCTTAGAAAGAACATGGAAATATAAGAAATAAATAATTTTAAGTAATCATTCTGGGATATGTCTATAAGATGTAATAATTTAGTGAATAGATAGTTTTAGATTTAAAGTGTATTGAGTTGGGAGTATTATGTTCTATTTTTTGGAGTTTTATAGTGGAAGCATAAAGAGTGACCTAGTATAGAATTACATATATAAAAAATAAAATTTCAACTAGAGTAAATGATGGGTTTTTAGATTAGACACCTTTCTTGTATTTTTACGGATAAAAGGAATTATGGTGGGGAGTTTCTAATGAACCAAATCATTATTATTTGAATAATTAATTATTTTAATTATTTAATATATTTTTTATAGAAAATTTTATTGATAACTTTGTATTTTTATCCTTTGATTAATATAAAAATGTCATATTAGGGATGTTGTGAAGTTTGAACTATGAATTTTTAGTTTTTGAAATGATTTGAAAACCATAGAAGAGATAATTATAGTGTATTTTGATATTATATTTTAAATTGATAAATACAATTATTAATTGTGTAAATGGTGATATGATTAGTAGGAAATTTTCCTTTAGGATAAAATTATGTGGCTGGTGGAGATAAACTCATTACTTAGTTGTTTCTAATATTTTTTTGGGTGGGTTTTTTGACTTTTAATGTCTCCATCCCAAAATCCCCTTAGGGGATTCATGTATTGTTTATATAAATGAATGCTTGGGATCCTACCATGATCCTCATTCTCCATCATTTTATCCACATTAAATTTACATTTATCTAGGGATGTCAGATAGTGTTTTTAAATTTAATTTTTCCCCATTCAATTCCTTCTCAGATTTTGTATGTTTGATTTATTAATTTATTTTTTTATTATGACAAATCATGGTTAAATCAAATTTTCTTACCAGGGTTTTAACATTTGATAATAAAGGGAGGCATAGAGTTAGGGAGAGAGAGAGGTAGTGTGAACATTCATAGTTAATTATCATTTTGATGATTGGGATATGGCAGATAAATTTATTTATTTATTTCATTAATTTTAAACAAAACATGATTGTTATACAGTTTATAGAAATTGGGTCCTTGGTGTTTAAATTTTTCTAAATTATTTATGGTTTTTTGTATTGATGTATAGTTATTATATGATTTTATTTTCTTTAAAATAAATATTTATTATTTATAGAGATATCCTTTGGAAATTCTATATTTGGAGATTCTTTTAATTGGGTTAGAGGTAGGCAACATCAACTCTACTTTGTGTTTAATTGAGTTTCACTATGATTTTTATACTAGTTTTTTTAACAAATGATAAAAATTTTAATAATCAATTTAAAAATATAAATTTAATGTTTCTGAAGTGTAATTTCCCTACTAAATTAAATTTTTATTTATAATAGTGTCATTTGAGACTGATTAATTGTTTATATTATATTTTTTTTACTTTTTATACATACACAATGTTTTCATATGAATTTTTAAAATAATTATTATGGGTTTTATATTATTATTCACATATAATTAATCTATTAAACTATTATTCCAATTTTTTTAAAAATATGGTGTGTTGAATGGGGGAGATAATAATAAAACCATTCATATTTTTTAATCACTATTAATTTTTTTAAATATTTTATTTTCTAATTTCTAAAATAAACTATTTCAACCAGTTTAAATAAAAAAAATATATATATTAATAAATAAAACATAAAATTTAGTTCACATGTTTCATTGGTGGTAATATAATTTTTGGGTTTGGTAAAATGGAAAGGTATAACTTGGTAGTTTAATCCTTATGACTTTCCCCTTCATTAAATTGTCACCTAAGTAAAAAATGAAATCATGTTAAACTTTATTTTTATATTTTATAAGGAAATTTGAGTGAAATACTTTAGATAGGTGAGGTAACTAGATAATCATAATAGAGAATGACCTATGATGACTAATGACCTAGTATCTTATTCATGGGCAGTGAGATCAAGGTTATCGAAAGGAGGTGGATCTTATGATTGATTTTCAATTTGATGGATGTAATGTTTCCAATTTTTTTTACCATTTTATTTTTTATTTAATGCTTTCTTATTTTTTTCTAATAGAATTATGACTTCTATAGCAACTGTAATTATTATCTTTTCACTAAGAGTTTAATTCTCTTTGCTTCTATTTTTCATGGGAAAACTGAATTTTATTTAATTGAAATTACCTCTATTATAGGTTATTAATGAGTGATAAAATATTGAGAGTATCATTTTATATAGTGATCCAGTTATTTTACATGATAATTATAGAGATCATTTGTGAAGTTGTGGTGGTAGCGAGTCCAAAATAATGACCGCCTAAAGTAATTTTTTTCTTAGGGGTGTGTTTTTTTTAAATTAAACCATTTAATTATAGGGGATTGGGTAAGGGTAGAGGATTAAATCTATATATGGGTTGATTAAAAGGATATATATTGGTATTTAGTGAGTTCTTAATTGAGATATAGTTGTTTTAATGATAGACTCTTGTGGTGATAAGGGGTTTTAAGTTGTAAAATTCTTATATTTTTTCGTTAGATTACTATATGTTACTTTTGAGGTCATTAAAAGAAATTTTCAATAATAATAATATTTTTATTTCATTAATTATTTAAAATTATATAAAATAGTTTCTTTCAAGGGATGTTTTTTCAACAATTTTATAATTGAATACACTAACATTTTTTTTCATCCAAGATGATTATTCTGGGATTATACTTTATTTTTTTTCACTATATGATTTCTAATAATCTATTTATATCTGAAATATACTCTATAATGTTACTCTATAAATATATATATATTCACACAAAAAAACAAATATATATATATATGTATTTATAAAAAATATCTTATTGTATATGAACCATGAGTTTCTACCCTCCTATAGAAGATGTTTATATGATTATTTTTAACCATTATAAGAATTTCAAACATTATTTTCTCTATATGATTACATTAAATATTCATATATTATTCTAATAATATTCTCAATTATACTAATAAATAGCTAGGGTCCTCTATATTTATGCAATTTATTATATAGTAGTTATGATATACCTTGTTTTAGTGGTGTGAAAGGATATAACTACTACTATAAGATTTATGATAAAAATTAGTTAGCTTTATATTTTAATGTATATACCTTTTACCCTTATGTAACTATAAAATCCGTAGATGCATGCACAATAATTCTTCTAATTATATATACCAGTGTGAGTGGAGGCCTCTTCATGATGCCTACTAGATATTTATACCAACACACTACATGTTCACGTCAGTGAACATGTAGTTTAATATATTTTCTTATAGGTACATAGAGATATATGGAAAGAATATATATGAACTAACATTGTATCAGAGTATATGGACATTATTCTACTACGTAATGGGGTGAAGGTAATAGGTGTTTGATGAGGAAATTTTCATGTATATCATAGTATCTGTTCTATTCTTCTCATTATGGGTTTACTAGTGATTTATTTTGTATTTATATTGATATTGTGTTGGTATATATTAATAGAAAATATTAATATGTTATGTTATTATAAAAAGAAGAAAGGATCATACTATAGGGTTCCTATAACTTTTATTTATAGGTTAAATTTATTGGTATTTCCAATAAACATATGGTTCAAGATAGATTTTAAATAGAATACATTTTTAACACATATTGTTTCTATTAGGGAGAAATATTATACATGTATTTAATTCCCACCATTATTATTTTAATGGTACAAAACTGTTCCATGGAAAAATAATGTCTTTTATTAATCTTTTTAGTTTTTAAGATTAAAACTAGAATTGGAGGGCCTCATATTTGATATAAAATCCACGAAAAATTCAATTTTATATATCCAGTTCTTCCATCCTATAAGAAAGTAGTATAAACATCTTCAAAATGATACTGGAATGGATAGAGTCTAAAAAATATTTTATTGGAACTCCTGTGGGTTTTATTTGAACACTAGTGGTGTCTAGAAACAACTACACTTTAGTTGCTGAAAACTACACTCCAATAGTATTTTTCTTGAAAGTAATCACCCCCAATTTTATTAACTCAAATAAATATGTATTTTTATAATTAGTATTTTCAACTTCCAAAATCTCCAAAAACCATAAAATATGAATAGTAAGCTACAAATACACCACTTTAAAGCTATTACATCTATTGAAGATCATTGGTTACTAAATATTGATTCTCATAACCCTAATTTAAAAAATTTGAAGCTTTTAGTTCTATATTGTTAATATTTAGCCTCTTATACATTAATATATTTATTTATTATTGAAAACTATTTTCTTTGTAGAGGATTGGAGATTAAGAATCACCGAGTTTATTTTAAAATAAAAAAAATCTTGATTTTTTTGTATTCTCTTGGTTTCTCACAACCATTTATGTGAATGATTGTATTTATTGGTAAATAAATTTAAATGAAAATTCAGTTATTCATTTCGGGCTACTTAGATACCACAAAATAGTATTTATTGAAAGAAAACAAACACAATTTAGAATAACATATGTAAGAACTTATGTAATAAAGTTTAGGTGAACTTTAACAAAAAATATTTTCCTTTTATATTCTACCACATATTATATTTTTCCATTTTAAATTATTTTTTATGATTGATTAATTAAATTTAATTTTTAAAAGTAAATTTAACTCTTGTTATCACCTTCATGGAAAAAATGGTGAGTTATTCACCAATGACTGGAATTGACCATTGACACTAGTCCTCAACCCCTAATGACCAAGGAATGTGATCAAGGAATGATCTTATTTAATCTAGGTTGATGGAATATTCGAGTTAGGTTGTTATGACTATGATTTCAGGAAAATGTAATATGTTCTAGTTATATGTGTAGCAATATGATAAATGTGTCAATAAATGAAAAATGTGAAATAACAAAGTAATATCACAATATACAGAATAAATCACCAATTATGACACAAATTAACATTTTTTATAATACTTTGCATTGATAATTTCATAGTACATGACAGTTTATGATGTTTGAAGTGTTAGGTATATGAAAAATATATGGTTTTAATGAATTAACATGAAAACCCTAATTACCAAAAAATAAATAATACAATATTTTAAAAATAAAAAAATTTCATGATCAATATTGATATTCATTAGGTACTCATGGATTAAAATAAATATGAATTTATGATGATTATATTTACAATAATTGAATTATTATATGTATATGCAATTCAATATTAGGATAAAAATTTTGTAATGGACTTTGAAATATTCTAATATTGTATGATTCTAGGTGTTATAATTTTAATTCTAGTATAATTTAATTATATCGTAAATTAATTATCTTCAATAAATAACATTTTGAGATTGATTGTTCCTTATAATTAAAAGAGAGTATAATTTTTGAAATTTTATATTAGATTTATATTATTTTCAATTCATTACAATTGGTTAAATGAAGAAATATTTTTGTTTAGTGGTTTTGATAGGTTTTAAATACATGTTTATATTTTTTGAAACACATACCTATCTATTTTAGTGGGAAGAAAGATGGTATTTATTGAATCATTTACATATAAAAAAATGAGTTATTTTTTTTATTATACTTATATTTGAATGAAATTTTATGAAACAAATTAACCCCTCACTCAAAAAAAGATTAAATCCACACTAGGAATAGAAATTTTTTTCAATGGTTATTCACATCTGATATAAATGGGATGGTGATTATGAAACCATTAATCAGAACATGAGTATTGGAGGTTAGATAATTTTTTTTATTATGAGATTTCTTATTAGTATGTTACTACATAATATTTTTAATACATGCTCTTGAACCCCATTCCTAACACCACCCTTGTGAACATCAATCAGTTACATGCTTTATAACAAACCAATGTGAATAATTTATACATAAAATGGATGAGTATATTGGGTGCCTAGGAATATAAATTTTGTTTTATCATCCTCATGTCAGACCATTAGGCAAACTTATGTTCTATCGATTAAGAAATGATGAGTGTATAGTTTAGATCTTAACATGAAGGCCACTATATATTCCTTTAATAAAAATTTGAGGGAATCTTATATTCATCCCATAAGGAATATTTTTCTTATTATATAAGGAATCATATTCTTGACACATAAGGAATCTTAAGATCATTACGTAGGGTATCCTATTCTCTTCATATAAATAATCTAATCCTCTTCACAAAAATAATACTATGCATGTCACATAGGTATTCTTATTCTCATTTCATAATATATCCTATACTATACACATATAGAATCACATGCTTGTTAAATAAGTTAAAGGATGAGGCTCTTATGCTCATTACGTAAGAATATGTTGGGTATTAATCTTGAAATGGAATGAGGGAATCATATTATCACCACATAATGAATGGATTTTCCTCTTATTGTCATCATATAATATTTGTTGATCCTCTTATTCTCATCACATACGGTAATTCAATATTCTAATTATCATCATAGGAAGGTAATTAATCCTATTATTCTAATCAAATCAGGAATGTGTGGTCCGTTGGTTTAAATCATGCCCTAAAAGATCACATGGTATAGAGTCTAATAGGGACACTGTGGGGGGTTTATAATTTTAGCGACCATACATTTTTTTACATTACTATTAATTTATTTTTAAGATAATCATAATAATAGTGTTACAAATACAGGATCCAAAGGTTAAGTATCATGGGAAAATTAGGTTCATATATATATATATATATATTACATAATAAAAAATGAAAATTTATTTTAATCATTCTTATTTATCCTTCTAAAATATCACCTTCTCCTTAGTACATTTAATCACTTGTGGATTTACGTTAATGAAAGGTGTAATATAAAATCCTAGCAAGAAGATGAATAAAGAACATGAATCAATATAACAAGGGTGAGATTGATCATAATAATATCATAATCATATTATCAACATAAATATTCTAAAGGAAACTCTTAATAATAGCAAGGAATGTGGAAATGCATAAAAATGAAACATCACTTCCTAGTAGTTAAGTACCACACATAACTATGAACAAAGCTGGCATCATGTTCATACATAACATACTTTCAATATCATAAAATCATATTTAAAAAATATTTCATCATGTTAATTCATAATAAATATTATATCATTATAAAAATCACATTACCCAATGCATTGGAGGGATATATAATTCCATAACCTCCTGTCACATCATAATATTTACATAATCATTCACGTCACATAGAACATATTACAATAATAGTCATTAACTAACCCATGAAATGGAGTGGGTTTCATAAGTATATCATCAATAATCACTTCATGAGTAAATATGGGGACCCCAAATGAATAAGGTAAAAAAACATGGAATTAGAATTATTATTCTCGGGCAGAGAATAAACAACTCAAGAGGAGTCAAAGATGTGTTTTGGAAAAATAATTCTTTTGTAAAATATTTGTGTTTGTCCTAAAATGAAGTTGGAAACATTTATATACCTTAAAATAAAAGGGAATAATAATTAAATAATATTTAAGTAACATTAGAGTAGTATTCATAACAAATATTAAATGAAAGAGGGATAACCCAAAGAAATAAGGTGGGTTCGAGAATCCCCTTACCTTAATTCATGTTTTTTTGTCTTTTTTGTGCCCCCCGAATAATAATCATAGATTTATTTACGAATTTATCCATTTATATTCATTTATAAACCTATTTATCAATTATAATAATTTTATTATATTTTTTAATTTCTACTGATGAATTATAGCTTCTGATATCATGTTTTTCTTCAAAATTTCTCATTTCGCTTTGTTTCTTTATTTTCAATGAAATTAATTTATAGAAAATTATTGTTAACTCCAGAATATTATAATAAATGTAATTAATTATATATATATTATATATAATTAATACTATCTATCCATAATGGTGTTTATAAAAAGTGTCTTTAAAATGACTCTATAGGTGGTTAACCGACCATTCACGAGAAGTTGTCGAAAGTGCATGAAAGGGAAGTATGAAATTTAAATTTACCATAAATATTAAAATTATAGTAGGTTAAAATCAGTAATATAATATTAAATTATTTCATAATTAATTTTATAGTTTAGGTTTTTTGAATGGAATTGGGAAAATAAGAAAGAGAATAAGACACGAGGGAAGAGTTAATAGAGACTTACTCTCTCCTCCTTGTAGCTTATCTTGTACAAAACTATACCTCCCATGGATAATTAAGTTGGATTACTACATAATGTAAATAAGTATTACAAGGGTATTTAAAGGGGGGTATTTGGGTAGATATTGGGATTTTTTAATGGGTGTTATGATTGGTTTTCTAAGGGCAGGGATAAGGGTTATTTGTACTTGAAGAGAAGGGTAGTTTTAAAATAAAATATTAAATAAAAAAATATATCGATGTTAAAACTTGTAATAGTGAATTTTTGAAAATATAAGATATTTATAAATTTAATATTTATTGCTATTGATACTTTAAAACCAATTTATAATTCAAATTCACTAGTTCATTAATAAGGAAAGTGGAAAAATTATAGTTTTATCTTAAAGAATCACTTTTGACTTTAGGTTATGAAATGTTATTTTTAGGTTTGGAAATTATGTTTATTGTGTATTAATGAATATTTTATGTAATTAAATATATGATGTCCAAACCATAATTATTATAAATGACTATGTCATTATTATATCACAAATGATTCAATTTAAGATACATCAGTTATGTGGACAATTGTTTTTTTTACAATTCACCTGAAATTAAAGTATTTCAGAAAATGATCAAAAAATAACCCTTAAGAAATTTTGACATTATGATTTAGAAAATTATATTAATTTTATCAAAATAAATTTATAAAATGGGTAATTTTAATTTTTAATATGAAAATTTTGGCTTTTTTGAAATACTTTAAAATACAATTTATAAAAAATGTGCTTATATTTTCTTTTTGTTTTTAACCATGATATTATTATTTTTGGCATTATAATATTTATATTTACATAAAATATTAAGGATAAATTTTATTTATATCATAATTTATTATTTTTAGGTAAAATTACTATTCTAACGTCCATATTACTATTCCCAATTGTCATGTTACTATTACAACGATCACATTACTATTCCAACGGCCTCATTACCTCTTATAAATACCACTTCTATATTTCAATAAATATTAAAATAAATTCTTCTAAAGGTTATATATTTCCATTTTTTATGATTTTTACAGGTTTACTTATGTTTTGTTTCTTTTCTATAGTGTTTTCAGTGGGGGTGATGATTCTAGAAGATAAGGGTGATCCATATTTTCTCATTTTAGATTTTTTATTTTATATTATTTGTTTAGTTTTAATGTTTTAATTCTTAATTGGTTTCAATATTTATTAGTTTAACAATATTTAGTAATGAAATATTTATTTGTTGGTTTCTCTATAATTTCTATGTATATAATATTATATAATATAATTCAACACACATTTATTCATGAAAAAAATATTAATATTAAACACTAGGTCATTACAATAATTTTGATTGAAGAAATCCAAGAACGACCAGGTAAAATGTATAAAATTATATGTGGGATAGTATTGGTGTTGGGATTACACTGCATGGATGTATCCTATTTATTCTAGTAAAACATGAATCAAGACATATGCAATTCTATTTTTATAGTTTCTGGTTATTTTATATGACCAATATATATAGTTAAATTTAATGTGGTCAAAATAATGTTTCATTAAAGGTTCAATAATCAGTAATTCTTTAGGACTTACGAATAAGGATTCATAGACCTTACTTGGAAGTAATAAGGATTTGTGTATGGATTACGTATAAGCTTCTGAAATCTTGGTTGATGCAAAGGCCCCACTAAAGAGTGACCACAATACAGACCATTTGTATAGAGTCTTAATTAATGTATTTGTATTGGGAATATTTGGTTCCCATGATCCATAAAATCTCAGGGAATATTTCTTTATGGTGGAGGAATCATGCGGGGTTCCATAACACACTTTCAAAAAAGCTGGTGTTGAATGAGATTTTTTACTTTACAAGGCAATGAGCCTTCATGAAAAACATGTCTTTAATATATAGAGAGTTATATTAAATAGTATGAAGTGGTTTAAAATACATTAAATTTTTATGCAAGGTAATTCATATAAGGTTTCTCAAATTAAAAAATCTATATATGTTTCTTATATCGGATTTCATGAGGATCAAAAGTTGAGTTTCTAGAACTGAGGTGTTTCCACCTCCTCAAGAGATCTAAATATTGGATGAAATACTTGAATGAGATGAATTTATGGTTACATATGAACTTCTTAGCTAAAATAAGTCATTATGTTATGGAAAATTTTAGTGCAAGAAAAACTTCTTCTTTTGTTGTTCCAAGAGCTACTGAATAATAGAAGTGTATTATGATTGTGAAACTCTGGCTATCTCAACATCAAAATTAATGAAATCACAAATTATTTGTGTACTCACATGACATAATCTTGTGTGGAATCATGATTTTGGAGTCATTTAATACATGTGTGTGAATTTGGAATTATTCTATATATCCCCTTATTTCATTAATTTTTCTTCCTTGATCCTCCTAGAATGTTTTTAGGGTCATAAAATTCCCCCTTTAGAATTGGGTCCAATGAGGATTTAATTGTGAGAATGTCCTTGATGTTTGGCACATTCTTACTCACTTTTCATGAAACATTGGGAGATATAGCGTCAACTGTTTTTCTATTAATATTACTATGTTCTTTAGAGGATACTAATAACATTTCATCAAAATTGAATTGGTCCTATACTTTTATAGAATTTAGATCTTACATGAGAGTCTTTGGAAAACATTACTTAGCTTTCACAAGATAATACTTAAATGAGTGACAGTTTAGAAAACCCTTCAAAAATATTTTCCAACAAATTTACTCTACAAATAGAATAAATCAAGAACTCTGAATAGAATATAATTTCCCAACAATTACACATTTTAATGAAACAATAATTTCAATTTTTTTGTCTATATCATCGATACTTTGATATGGTTAATTAGAATACTCAAAAAAATATTTCTCTAAGAGAAGTGATGGTGGAAAACCTCATGATTGGAAAAACTGAGTGAGTTTTACCACTAAAATAAATGTTTTACAACCTACCCAGGCTAGAATAGAGAGAATAACATATATTCTATAGTCTTCTACAATATGGATTAATACCATTGGATGAAATCACAATTTTGGAATTCAAATTTCACCTCACTCATCCACTAGTTAAGAATCTCAAAAGAACTAATCGATTGGAAAATTTGGGCCAACAATTACATTATCAAAGAAAAAACCTAGTACAAGACTAAATATTTTAGATCTTGATACATACATTGAATAATAAGATGAAATATACTTATATTTATTCCCAATAATGTGTTAAAATCTACATAGAAAACATAGTATATGGATGATAAGACTGGGAATAGGAGTTAGACCTATTCCCAAGAGGTAACATCATAGATATAAGTATATTGAATTATTGGATCTAATATACTTAAGAGGAGTTGGAGAGATCTTAAATGGGATTTTGATATAAGGAGTTGTAGTTATGTCACCATTACTCAAATATAACAACCTAGATCTTCTCCTAGTGATGATGAGGAAGTGGTCACCAGACACAATTACCTTCAACATACATCATTTTAAAGTCAGGATCAACATTTGAGATTTTAAAAGACTGAAATAATCCTCCTACTCAGAGTTTTATAATGCGTTTTCCCATGATGAATAGTTGGGGGGGGGGGGGGTTGCATATCAAACTATATTTTGTGTTGTTACACTGATATTTGTATAGTGGTAAAAAATCATGATATATAACTATTTTTATTTGGAAATAAAATTCAAGATCTTATTCTAATTATTCTTGAACATTCCTAAGGTAAGAATGGTGGGGAATCCTATGATGTGAATGAGACTTTAGGAAAAAGGAAAGCCTATGTTTTACTAGTTCTACTTGGATAAAGTCCAGTACATGGATTTATGATTATGTATAAACTAATTGGATAACATGGATCTATGTATAAATCAATTTTTTGAATCCTTCATTATTGGTTGGCTACTTCAAGTCAGGGATTCCCTCATGGGGGTGTGACCTGAAACCATCATTCTAGAAGCATGGATGGTGACTACACCAGACAAACCTTAATATTGTATTCATAGAGTCTTTATATGAAATTATAGAGAACATTATCCTAAAGTGAATTCTACTATATTTCTAAAGAAGATTCCAATTACTTTTTTTTGATATGTCACCACACACATTATGGTGCATGGACTTGAGAACCCCATATTCTTATTGAACATAGACTATAGAAAAAAATTAATAAAACTTTTCAGGGTATACCAAATTAAAATTAATAGGATAGGGTTTTTTTTCATGATAACATCACATGAGTGGTACAAGTCAATAACTTTTAGAATTCTATCTCAGTAGATCAAGGAAAATAACTAAGTAAGTATTAGAAAATGGTAATCTTTAATTTTCTTCATGATCAGTGTAATACTTACTTACATAATTGATAATAATATTTTCAATCAATATCCATCTCTTCAGTTCATGCATACACTTCACCGCCTCTAGTAGATCATGAAAATTGTATACACAATGTTTGATCATTACCAACTCCCACAGATTTCTTGAAAACACTAATTGATGGTAGATTATAAGGGAACTAGTGATGGGATCACAATAAAAGTTGTTGGATCCCAAACTTTACTCTTTTAGGACTACATATATAGTTTGATGGTGTCATATCCTATAGGGACAGTAAGAAAACTAGTTATTTTAAAAAATAAATTGGTAAAATTTTGAGGATAGAAAGGAGGAGTGAACACCACTTCTAAAGAAATACACTATTAAAGGAAAAAGGATTCTAAAATGAACACTATGGATGAGGGATATTATAATGAGTCCTTAGATATGAGAACAAAAATTTATGAAGGGAACCTAGGGAAGTGATTTGGAGAGCTTGGGGGAAAAACATGGATATCAGATGATAGTCCTAGAATATCCTTAGAGAAGAGACTGTATTATATTAGAAAGATTCCAAATGACAAGGACATACCTGAATTTCTAAAACCAAAGGAACAAAATACAAATATACATCGCAAAAAACCAATTTTTCGGGAAGCTGGTATATTCTCATGGCTAAAAGGGTTCCTTTGTTGATTGGGTAATAAATATTATTATTTGGAATCCCAATGAATTATCAGTTGAAGTTTTTTGTCATAGACATATAACTGAGGGAATCGGGTTATTAAGACTCTTGGGTAAGTGAAAATAGTATTACATCATCTTCTATATAGGGATAAGAGGTTTAATCTTCTAATTTGTTAGGACATTGATCTCTATTCCATGTAACTCTCAAATTATATTACTATCATAACATCATTTTCATAAATTATTTAGTGTTCAATTCATTTTCTGACATTTTATGGGGTTAATGAGAAAGGATATTCTAGATTACCCTGTAGAGAACACATATAAGAGTTATGAGTTGCTTACAAGTGTTATGGATGTGGTAAAAACCTCGCATAACCCCTTATCATTTGTAGGGGTTGATAGACTGATACCACCTAATTCTTTGGGGGCACAACCAAATTTCCATGATGAATAATTCTCAAGATACAGGAAATATCCCTACCAATAGGCTCATAAGGTAACCCAAACCTTATTTTTATCCTTTTAATATTTTATATAATTTTAAATTAAATTGTATAATTAATTATTATTTATATATCTATCACACCAGCTTAAGTAGAATCCATCAATGATGTATTTCAAGATCACCGATGTTGCCAGGTTTCTTGTAGGGAAGTCTGAATCAAATTCCTTAGTCTTAAAAAAAGTTAGTTTGTGTAAAAAATATTATTGTATTGGTATCATGGACCCTATCCTTTCCATTATATAGGGGTAACTCCTACCCTTTTATTTTTAAAAAAAAAGTAATGTATGAATTCTTAGGAGAGTAATCATCCCATTGGATGATAATGATTTTGGAGAACCTATGGTTTTGGAGGAATCTATAGCTAACTCATTAGATACTGAGGTAGTGTAGGAATTTGAAGTTTCTATCATCCGTGATAGTGATATTTATAGTGTGTTTACTATGGGGTAATATCCAAAGGTGTTGATTACATGCAATAAAACTTCCATGTTCCTTGGGGTTGAGTCACCAACATTGGCGGTGGTGACTGATTCTCTAAGTCCTCAAACCACATATGAAGACATCTAGATGATGCTTAAAGATGAGATTATTTCCCAAATTTCTTGAGAAGTTCCTATAGAACGAGTCTATGGTAGAAGATGAAATTGAATCGGTGTTGGGTGTGACTTTGGTGAACCAGGTGATTCGATATAGGGAATATAAGAACAATCAGGGCCTAATCAACCACACACTATTGGGTGATACGGGAAGTCATATTTGAACTCTACATTCTTAGATGTTTTTATCAGGATAGGTGGAGTTGAATAGAGTTATATCCATTCATTGGTCCATGATATTTTTATTAAGTGGGATAAAATATATGCATAACATTTTGACTCTTCAATGGACACTTATATGGCCCACATTTTGGTGTTTCTTTATGAAATATATCATGAAATTTCTCAATATAATGTAGAGGGGAACTAGTTTCATGACCTAACTATTGTTAAATAATATATGGTCACATGACAGAGGACTTATCTAGTATTGTTTAAATTTGAGTTTTTCAAGGAAATGTCTTAAGTGACATAATTCATGGCTCAGAAGGGTAATCTCATGATAAATTTGGTCATACATATCCAATAGGTGGAGTAAAAAATGTAAGAGTTAACCAAATTATTGTAGGATATTCAATCCTTCCATCTAATTTTGGAAAAGATTGATTAGAAAATTACATAGCAACAACTATATTTTAACTTGCATTGAAGGAGATCATCCATCCTTTTGGATGGACCACCATATTTTTCCATGTAATAAAATTAATAATTTTTTGATCTTACTATGTCATATTTCATTACATATAATCCCATGTGAGTCATGATCTATGTGAGAAATAATATATTATAACATATCATTAACTTTAAAAGAGATTTCAAAATTAAGGTCGATGGGTCAACGTCAGAATGACTCATTGACCAATCTTGGGGAACCTATGAGAAGTGGTGATGGGGATAGGTTATATCGATTCTAAAATATTTATTCACACTAATAATCTAAAAAAGTAATTGTGTAAGTCCACTAATGGTGTTGTAATTTGAATTCATAAATGGTAAGTGAGAGTGAGGTTAGTATTTAATTAATTGATTAAGGAGAATATAGATAGAATGTGACCATAGGTAAAATGTTTTGATGGAAATATCCACTACCATATCATTAGAAAAGGGGGAAAAATATTTAAGATGATTTTATACCATATTAGAAACATTATTTTAACTACATCGGTTTCAAATATGATTTCTCTATGACGTTTTCCCTAGAATAGAGGTCGGATGATACTGGGGAAACTATGTTGTCATCATAGACTAAAGGGGTCCCTTGAAAAGTAAAATTGGATGAAGATTCAAATTTATGGATTCTTAGGAAGAGCACTAAAACTCTCAGTGCTCTTCCATAATGTATTGAGCATACCAAAAAAGATTGATGGAATGTAGGATAATATGATTCTAAAAAAGATTCAAAATAACATCTTAGTATATTCATCATAATAAGGTATTATTGTGATCTAGAGAGAATAATGATGTAATCCATAAGTATTTATAGTTTGTGTTAATATGTTTTGGACCACATAGTTGTGATTTAAGGTCTTACCACTTTGACCGTGGTGTTGTATGAGGTTAATCATTCATTTTATTGGACCATGGGGTGTTGAACCATGTTTATGTTAATGGAACATGGATCATATGTTTCTCATAATTTAGGGTTATATGGATCAAAACAAAAGGGTACATGAGTTTAATTTTGTATAACATTAATTGTAGAGAGAGAGATACATACAATATAATAATAGGTGTAGTAAAAAGATGATGTGAATTGAGATCCCATTGGTAATATATAAAATCTCATGAAAGATACACAACATTTATGGAAAAGATGATTGGGCTATGAGACTAGAGTTTTAGAACATATAACACTGACTATATCTGTAACACCCTAGGTAAATAAAGAATATGACATTTTTATATTTATCCCTATTTGTGAAAAATAATATTAATATTACTTTAAAGGGAAGGCTATGCTCGATGGCGTACCCAATACGTGACAACACATTCATTTGAAATATTACGTTGCACTCTAATAATAAAATAATATTATTTTAAATGTTATTTAATGCCTAGCCATTGTAATGGAGGGAATGAATAGAA
Organism: Viscum album; assembly: GCA_963277665.1. Taxonomy (NCBI): domain Eukaryota; kingdom Viridiplantae; phylum Streptophyta; class Magnoliopsida; order Santalales; family Viscaceae; genus Viscum; species Viscum album. Next base: position 563,428,457 of record OY728138.1, read on the forward strand.
CTAACAAAAAATAGATTATATATATTTGCCAATATTTTTACTTTTTACAATAAATGTTAGAGGATTAAAAATGTGAATGAATTCAATTTTAAGCGTAAACATTCTAATAATCTTTAGAAGGTCGATTAACCGCCTTTTGATGGCGAACCTCTTTTCAATCCACTTTTGACAATTTTATGTGTTATATTTGACAAAATAAAATTCTTCTTTAGAATCGAGATATCAAAATTTACTTTGTGTAAATTTTTGGTATCTTTCCGATAAAGTTCATTTTTTGAATAGTGAAAAATGTTGTATTTTAATTCAAAACCTATTTTTAATCTAATTTATTTATATGATTATATTATCTTTTGAATTGTTTTTAAAGTAAAATTAGAATATATTTTTACCATTTAATCCAATAATGGTCATTGGAATTAATTTCAATTTGAAATTGGACTAAAACTAGTGTCAATCTTTTAATAGATATTGTTTCTTAAAAACACGCTATTTGTTTTGACAGCGGGAATTAATTATTAAATTAATTAATTCAACTTATATGTTTTGAATTTTATAAAATAGACGTCATTTTTGAGTTTGGAATATCAAATATATCTTAGGGTGATTTTTTGGTATTTTTCTGAAAAACATCAATTTTTGATGAATAGTGAAACCACTAAGTGGTAGTTAAAGAAACTGTTTTTTTCGTTTAAATGAAACTTTTTCACCTCTGTGTTTTGAATTTCAAAAATCCGACATACATAGTTGTCATTAAGAAGTAAAATGTGGTTCAATGGAATTAAAATAATTTTTTTTGGTGAATAGTAACTTTTAAGTTTTTAATCGCGATTAGAGGTAATTAGTGTAGTTTAAGGTAAAAATAATGTTTTAATAATATGAGATGAGCTTGAAACATGTCCTACCCTTATTATATGTGTCATGGCCGACGAATACCATCCATGGGTCAACTTGGGGACCCCATGGAGTCACTTTGGTTGGGAAATGACATAAATAACTTTTTATTTAATGTAAAAGTAAAAATGACACAAACATGAGTTGTGTTACTAAAACAATTTATACATGGGGTTATACAAGTCATATTTTTGACTATAAATATTAATTGGAAATCTAAAAGGATTTCCTATATCATGATTTTTTTTTATAATTTTTAGACATTAAATAAATAAAATTATTTATGACATCATAATGATGCAACGATTACATCATTAATAAAGGATTTAAATAAAATGAAAAGATAATGTAAAATATATAACCTAGACATGTCCAAAACCTATTGGATTGGTGGATTTAGAAACCTTATCACCTTATCCTCGAATTACAGCAATGTGGGACCTTTTAAATCCGAAACTCATTTTCAAATAAAATAACATTTCTTTACTTTCCAAGAGTGCCCCTCCACTCCTCTTATAAAAGGACCCCACCTCTACCTCCTTACCCACACTTCCAAAGAATTTGGCTCAGACAAACCCTGCTCATTTTGCCTCTCCACATCTCTATATTACTCCTAGAAGCCTCACTTTGGGCATAAGTCTTCCCAAGGAAGCCTTTGAGCTCAAATTAAAAAGAGTTACCCGATTTTAAGGTAATGTCTTCACTTGCGTTCTTTTGTTTTATTTTGTTTCTCCAACCCCCTAAACTCTTTTTATTCATTTCTTTTGTAAAAACTCCAGTATATTTAATATACTAGGATTTTGTTATAATAAGCATTCGAGCTACACTTACACACACCTACATCAAATGGTAAAAGAACATACTGTTTCTGTGGATGGCGAATTTCTGCCTCACGAAACGATGATTGTTCAACACTCATATAACACCTTAAAAGGTGGACATTACGATGTCACTATATTTATATATGATATATAATATATTTATGTTTTACTTAATCTTCTGTATTTTTTTTGTGGAATACCTTTATGGTTTCCATTGTGGGTAAAGAGGATAGTTTCATTTTAGGAAGTGCGGACTACCGCCCCTCAAAGTGATTTGATTCGTTAATGCCATATTTGAGATGTATAAAGGATGTATTTAAATTTAACATATATGATGAATGTTACATATAAATGATGAATATAATTATGTAATTAAAATATACATACCTCTAATTTAGTTTTAATTCCATTAATATGACATAGAAATGAAAGTAGCTTTCAATCATACGTACGACTTACCGTCTCCATGAACGGTGCATTTCATTTCTTACCTCTAAATTATTATGTAATATTATAAATACATGTATATTCTGGATATATATGATATATATGATATCCAAATCATGAATATAATTCTGGATATAATGAACCTTTGACCACATGAACAACATGTAATTGTAAGAAGTCAACTTTCGACTTAAGAACCAAATACCGAAAAAACAAACATTATTAACATAAATGATTAAGTAATGATTATAACATGGAAATAAGTGATATAAAAGGAATAATGAACTTGGAAAATGTTCTTAAGCAATTATAAATTAACTCAAGTTTATTACTCAGGACGTTAAAGAACGATCGAATCAAGTCAGACCCGAGGTAAGGGATCCTACTCCTCTCTTTCTTTTTAAGTACACTCTTTTATGTCATTTATTTTAAGCTCATATTTATTGTGATTTGGATGTTCTTTTATATTACTCTTACTGTAATTTTTATGTTCATATGATTAGAGACCCTATTCTCTCTCATCAATCCATTTTGGAAGTTTTGAGTGGCGCCGTTAGGCTGCCGAATTTTCGTAAGAGATCTAACCTCTCTCTTTCTTTTTAAGTACTCTCCTTTATGTCACTAATTTTAAGCTCCTATTTGTTATGTTGGGGGATGTTATTTTATATTAATCTTTCTGTAAACTTTATGTTAATATGATGAGAGACCCTATTTTCTCTCATCAATCCATTTTGGAATGTTTAAGTGGTGCCATTAGGCTGCCGAGTTTTCGTAAGGGATTTTTCATCTCACTTTTATTCCTGTGAGATTTATGCTACATTTGCCACAATCTACTTTGAGTGGTGTATGTACTGCCCATTATTTTACTCATTGTGTAATATAATTTCATTTATGAGTATTTACATCAATGTTTTATTGTCCCTCTTTCACGGGGTGTATGTTTCGAAGGATACCCATGTCGGTAGGGGAACCTTTCACCCTCCTCTTTTTAAAAGACTTCTTTTGTTATGTATTTTAATTCACATACTATTATATTGGGATATGTTCTTCTATATACTTATTGAATTAAATTTTATGTCCATGTGATGAGATACCCTTTTTATCTCTCATCAACTCATTTTATGAGTTTTGAAGTGAGGCCGTTAGGCTGTCGAATTTTTGGAAGGGAACTTCTTAACCCAATTTTGATTCTTTGGGATAAACTTGTACTCCTTGAATATGTGGTTCTATGAATATGTGTGAATGAACTCTGATTGTTTTACACTTAATATCCACTTATATTAGGTTTATTCGTTTGTCACACATAATTATGTAATTGATTTATCCTTAATCCAAGGATTTCGTCTTTGTATGGGACATCGTCTCAATCTCCAATCATTGGGGCATAATTTGTTTTATACACAACTTTCTTTTATACGGTTTATAAACCCCTTTGACTTTTACATTTAACCAAAAAGAAACTTTTTTATACGAAGCGTTTTACTAAATGACAAAAGGGAATGTTTTTGTCGTATGTATGCGGTGACAACGACTTCTCCGCCGTCGTAACCATTATTTGAGTTTCAGCTTCCTCTACAAGCCATAACTTCTTTTTAAAAGAAAAATAAATACCATGTTTTACATTTTATTTTATTTTGGTATTGAAAATGGTTTTCATAATGTTTTTATATCAATGTGTTGTATTGATATTTTTTGATTGAAAAGTGGAAATGTTATTTTTCCTTTATGCATGTTTTATGTGATATGATTATGTTATGGTTCTTGGGCATTATTATGAAGACGGGTGGTTCCGTGATAAACTAAGGGCATGTGAGCCTGATATAGCTCTCCAATGCATTGGGTAACACGAAGGAGTGAAACATTAAGGTTTATCCGAAGAGATTTAGGGAATATACTGTGGTGGGTATTCCAAACGTAACCAAGAGGGTTACTCCCTACGTAAGAATGTTATGAATGCCTCAAGTTACCTTTTATGTCTTATGATTTCTATGATTTATTCATGATTTGATGAGGTATGTTAAAGTGCATATGTTTTATGGGTAAAGTATGATTTCATTCTATTGTATATATGAACTCATGTTTCTTTTCTATATTTTTATATCCCTTACTGAGATTTTTATGCTCATCCCAAGTTTTTTTGAAATGTTTTTCACAGGTCAAGGGAATGGTACATGATATGATGATAGTGTCAAGGATGTGTCAAGAAAGAATCCATGTTTTATTTTTTATATGTTTCCGTTGATGGGAAAAAATGAATACTATATTTTATGTAACCACTTTGTTAAAATGTGGAATGTAATGCAAGTTTTATGATCTAATTCTCTAAAACTCTAAACCTGAAAATATCCTCAATGTGTAATATTGTAATAACTCAAGATTAAGTAAGGTTTAAGGCTGGGGACTTATAGTTGGTATCATAGGTCGGTTTAGATAACTTTAGAGGTTAGGGTATTCTTTGGGCACAAGTGACATTACCATAATGGTTAGGATTTCAAAAATAGTCCTAGTTTTAGATAAAGTGAATGAGTAAGTATATCTTAGTGTTTACCTTCCTCATTAGTACATGATGGTTTTGTTGATATACTCGCACTGGCATTTCTGTTTTTAGTGAATGGATGGATTTAGCAGGCACCAAAGAGACAACATGTTTGAATGAAACTGTGGTGGTTCTCTGATTAAGATACTAGATAAAATGGGGGATTCAATGAGGAAACTCGTGGTTGTTCTAAACCAACTATCAAGGAGTCATGATAAACCACTTGAACCTTGGTATGATTTGTAATGAATCATGTACGAGATGACCAATCGATGTGGATGTTCAGGTAATAATTATAAAGGTAACCATTAGAGTTTATATGATCCTTACTTTTGAGGTAATTATGGGTTATTATATGTTATGATGGAAAATGAAAGGCATGAGATAAACTTGAGGTTAAAATATGTTATGATCATTTTTGAAGATTTTATCTCGTTTTGGGGAATTTTTTAAGAATTATATAGTTTTGGAAAAAGGACAACAAGTAGACTGTGTGACAACCCGTCGCGTTGAACGAAGCTGCGAGAATCGAACCCACAACCAAAGTGCGACTGGTATTTATCGCCCACCACTGGACTACGTGAAGTCCCTGGTTAGTTTGACTAATTATTTTTAGTCAGATGATTTTAGGAATAAAGAGTAAGTTTATTTTGGGTTATCTATGTAAATGATTAACCTATCATCGAGGATATTTGATTAGGTTAATTACTTTTCAATATGAGAATTTAAGAGCAACTGATGTTATTTGGAGATAAAAGTTAATTTGTACCTTGGAAGACTATGTGACTAAATCCTTCAAATATTTGGGTTTCAATCTTAGTTTGGTTTAATTTGAATAATTTTAGGGACAAATTGTTTATCAAATGGTCCTAATTGAACATTGGGTTTTGTTGGACAAATTCTGGAGATTAAGAATAGATTTTCTTTTTATAAAGGGTTATCCTTTTCTGGATTATCTGATCTTGTACTAACCATTTTGGTTTTGGTTTTGGTTAATGTCTAAAGACATGGGAAGTATATAGTTCTCTTTTGTGGATTAGGTGATTCTCAAGAAGTTGATTATAGTACTCTTAATGCGAACAAGTCTTCCTAAATACTCGTGTTTTGGAGAAAATCTGAGTTTGATTAAGGAATCTAGTAAAAGTTAAAAGTCTACGTGACAAGTAAGTATGTTTCATTACGATTTAGTTAAGATCAAAAATAAATTCCTCAATTAAGAGTAACATAAAACAAAAATGTTGTCTATTATCTTTTCCTACTGGGGAATCAGATACCGTTTAACCCATCACAAGTTTGTGATTTTCTTATGGTTAACTTTCTCGTAGACATGTTTACTATCACTCTCCCTCAGAACATGACCCTTTTTTTTTTCCTCCATGTCCATATTTTCATACATGGAATCCTATTATGGGTTAACTCGGGTGACCTTTGTACTTCTCCTTCTTTATTTTAAAATTCTTGTTTTACTGACTCTTGTTCCGATGTGGGATTTTCAATGGAGTTTCCAAGCCCAATTTTGAAATTGAGAGGACGCAATTCCCAAAAGGGGGGAAGGATGTAACACCCCAGGTAAATAAAGAATATGAAATTTTTATATTTATCCCTATTTGTGAAAAAAATATTAATATTACTTTAAAGGGAACACTATGCTCGATGGCGTACCCAATACGCGACAATGAGTTCCTTTGAAATCTTACGTTGCACTCTAATAATAAAATTATATTATTTTAAATGGTAGTTAACACCTAGCCGTTGTAATGGAGGGAATGAACGTAACTAACTAAAAAATTATTATATATGTTTGTCAAATATTTTTACTTTTTACAATAAATGTTATAGGATTAAAAATGTAAATGAATTCAATTTTAAGCGTAAACATTCTAATAATCTTTAGAAGGTCGATTAACCGCCTTTTGATGTAAAACCTCTTTTAAATCCACTTTTTGACAATTTTATGTGTTATATTTGAAAAAATAAAATTCTTATTTAGAATCGAGATATCAAAATTTACTTTGTGTAAATTTTTGGTATCTTTCCGATAAAGTTCATTTTTTTTAATAGTGAAAAATGTTGTATTTTAATTCAAAACCTATTTTTAATCTAATTTATTTATATTATTAGATTATCTTTTGAATTGTTTTTAAAGTAAAATTAGAATATATTTTTACCATTTAATCCAATAATGGTCATTGGAATTAATTTCAATTTGAAATTGTACTTAAACTAGTGTCAATCTTTTAATAGATATTGTTTCTTAAAAACACTCTATTTGTTTTGACAGCAGGAATTAATTATTAAATTAATTAATGAAACTTATATGTTTCAAATTTTGTAAAATAGACATAATTTTTGAGTTTGGAATATCAAATATATCTTAGGGTGAATTTTTGGTATTTTTCTGAAAAACATCAATTTTTGAAGAATAGTGAAACCACTAGTGGTAGTTAAAGAAACTGATTTTTCATTTAAATGAAACTTTGTCACCTTTGTTTTTTGAATTTCAAAAATCCGACATACATGGTTGTTATTAAGAAGTAAAATGTGGTTCAATGGAATTAAAATAATTTTTTTTGGTGAATAGTAACTTTTAAGTTTTTAATCGCGATTAGAGGTAATTAGTGTAGTTTAAGGTAAAAATAATATTTTAATAATATGAGATGAGCTTGACACATGTCCTACCCTTATTATTTGTGTCATTTCCGACCAAGACCATCCATGGGTCAACTTGGGGACCCCATGGAGCCACTTTGGTTGGGAAATGGCATAAATAACTTTTTATTTAATGTAAAAGTAAAAATGACACAAACATGAGTTGTTTTACTAAAACAATTTATACATGGAGTTATACAAGTCCGATTTTTGACTATAAATAGTAATTGGAAAGATAAAAGAATTTCCTACATCATGATATTTTTTTATAATTTTTAGACATTAAATAACTAAAATTATTTATGACATCATAATGATGCAACAATTACCTCATTAATAAAGGATTTAAATAAAATGAAAAGATAATGTAAAATCTATAACCTACACATGTCCAAAACCTATTGGATTGGTGGATTTCGAAACCGTATCACCTTATCCTCTAATTTTAGCAATTTGGGACCTTTTAAATCTGAAACGCATTTTCAAATAAAGTATCATTTCTTTACATTCCAAGAGTGCCCCTCCTCTCCTCTTATAAAAGGCCCCCACCTCTACCTCCTTACCCACACTTCCAAAGCATTTGGATCGGCCAAACCCGGATCATTTTGCCTCTCTAAATCCCTATCTTACTCCTAGAATCCTCAATTTGGGCAGAAGTCTTCCCAAGGAAGCCTTTGAGCTCAAATCAATAAGAGTTACCCGATTTTATGGTAATGTCTTCACTTGTGTTCTTTTGTTTTATTTTGCTTCTCCAACCCCCTAAACTCTTTTTATTCATTTCTTTTGTAGAATCACCAGTATCTTAAATATTCTAGGATTTTTTTATAAGAAGCATTAGAGATACACTTACACACACCTACATAAAATGGTTAAAGAACATACTGTTTCTGTGGATGGCGAATTTCTGCCTCACGAAACGATGATTGTTCAACACTCATATAACACCTTAAAAGATGGCCATTAAGATGTCACTATATTTATATATGATATATAATATGTTTATGTTTTACTTAATCTTCTGTATTTTTCTTTTGTGGCATACCTTTATGGTTTTCATTGTGGGTAAACACGATAATTTCATTTTAGGAAGTGCGGACTACCGTCCTCTCAAAGTGATTTGATTCGTTAATGCCATATGTGGGATGTATAAAGGATGTATTTAAAGTTATTATATATGATGTATGTTACATATGAATGATAAATATAATTATGGAATTAAAATATACATACCTATCTTTTAGTTTTAATTCCATTAATATGACATAGAAATGAAAGTAGCGTTCATACCTACGTACGACTTACCGTCTCCATGAACGGTGCATTTCATTTCTTACCTCTAAATGATTATTCAATATTATAAATACATGTATATTCTGGATATATATGATATATATGATATCCAAATCATGAATATCATTCTAGATATAATGAACCTTTGACCACACGAACAACATGTAATTGTAAGAAGTCCACTTTCGACTTAAGAACCAAATATCGACAAAACAAACATTATTAACTTAAATGATTACATAATGTTTATAACATGGCAATAAGTGATATAAAAGGTATAATTTACTTGGAAAAGGTTCTTAAGTAATTAGAAATTAACTCAATTTTATTATTCAGGATGTTAAAGAACGATCGAGTAAAGTCAGACCCGAGGTAAGGGATCCTACTCCTCTCTTTCTTTTTAAGTACACTCTTTTATGTCATTCCTTTTAAGATCATATTTATTTTGATTGGGATGTTCTTTTATATTAATATTACTGTAATTTTTATGTTCATATGATTAGAGACCCTATTCTCTCTCATCAATCCATTTTGAAAGTTTTGAGTGGCGCCGTTAGGCTGCCGAATTTTCATAAGAGATCTAACCTCTCTCTTTCTTTTTAAGTACTCTCCTTTATGTCACTTCTTTTAAGCTACTCCATGTTATGTTGGGGGATGTTCTTTTATATTAATCTTTCTGTAAACTTTATGTTAATATGATGAGAGAACCTATTTTCTCTCATCAATCCATTATGGAAGTTTTAAGTGGCGCCGTTAGGCTGCCGAGTTTTCGTAAGGGATTTTTCATCTCACTTTTATTCCCGTGAGATTTATTCTACATTTTCCACAATTTCCTTTGAGTGGTGTATGTAATTCCCATTATTTTACTCATTGTGTAATATACTTTCATTTATGAGTATTTACATCAATGTTTTATTATCCCTCTTTCACGGGGTGTATGTTTCGAAAGATACCCATGTCGGTAAGGGAACCTTTCACCCTTCTCTTTTTAAAAGACTTCTTTTGTTATGTATTTTAATTCACATACTATTATGTTGGGATATGTTCTTCTATATCCTTATTTAATTAAATTTTATTTCCATGTGATGAGATACCATTTTTATCTCTCATCAACTCATTTTATTAGTTTTGAAGTGACGCCGTTAGGCTGTCGAATTTTTGGAAGGGAACTTCTTAACCCACTTTTGATTCTTTGGGATAAAATTGTACTCCTTGAATATGTGGTTCTATGAATATGTGTGAATGACCTATGATTGTTTTACACTTAATATCCACTTATATTAGGTGTATTCGTTTGTCACACATAATTATGTAATTGATTTATCCTTAATCCAAGGATTCCTTCTTTGTATGGGACATCGTCTCAATCTACAATCATTGGGGCATAATTTGTTTTATACACAACCTTCTTTTATATGGTTTATAAACCCCTGTGACTTTTACGTTTATACAAAATGAATCTTTTTTATACGAAGCGTTTTACTAAACGACAAAAGGGAATGTTTTTGTTGTATGTATGCGGCGACAACGACTTATCTGCCGCCATAACCATTATTTGAGTTTCGGATTCCTCTAAAAGCCATACCTTCTTTTTGAAAGAAAAATAAATACCATGTTTTACATTTTCTTTCATTTTGGTATTGAAAATGTTTTTCATAATGTTTTTATATCAATGTGTTGTATTGATATCTTTTGATTGAAAAGTGTAAATGTTATGTTTCCTTTATGCATGCTTTATGTGATACGATTATGTTATGGTTCTTGGGAATTATTATGAAGACGGGTGGTTCCGTGATAAACTAAGGGTGGGTGAGCCCGATATAGCTCTCCAATGCATTGGGTAACGTAAAGGAGTGAAACGTTAAGGTTTCTCCGAATAGATTTAGGGAATATACTGTGGTGGGTATTCCAAACGTAACCAAGAGTGTTACTCCCTACGTAAGAATGTTATGAATTCCTCAAGTTACCTTTTATGTATTATGATTTCTAGGTTTTATTCATGATTTGATGAGGTATGTTAAAGTGCCTATATTTTATGGGTAAAGTATGATTTCATTCTTATGTATATAGGAACTCATGTTTCCTTTCCATATTTTTATATCCCTTACTGAGATTTTTATGCTCATCCCAAGTTTTTTTGAAATTTTTTTCACAGGTCAATGGAATGGTACATGATATGATGATAGTGTCAAGGAAGTGTCAAGAAATAATCCATGTTTTATTTTGAATATGTTTCCGTTGATGGGAAAAAAATGAATACTATCTTTTATGTAACCACTTTGTTTAAATGTGGAATGTAATGCAAGTTTTATGATCTAATTCTCTAAAACTCTAAACCTGAAAAGATCCTCAATGTGTAATCTTGTAATAACTCAAGATTAAGTAAGGTTTAAGGCTGGGGCCTTATAATATCCTTGGATAATTATATCTTCTTGGTGCTAGGTATGTGTAGGGAACCCATAGAGTGTCACTAAACACCATGTTGTGGTGGGGATCAAAAAAGATTTATGGCTAGGGTTGGGATAAGAGATTTAATAATAACTATGGATCCTAGAAAATGGGAATCAAGATAATATAGTTCTCATATTATATACATATAAATATATTATCTATTTTAATGAGGGAATAATGGATTGGTTTCTGAGTGAGAATAGTATGTCTCAAACCAAGTGTTATTTGGTAGAAGACACCTCAACATGGGTAGAAAAGTCCATATAGATCAATTATATGTCTTCTAATTGGATAAGTAATATAGGTGTCACTACATATCCCTTAAATTCATAATCTAGATGGAAGTAGATCTTAGAAAAAATACTCAGCACCGATTTGACTCATGCATAAGAGAAAAAATGAGGACATAATATGAGTAATGGGAATCCTAATGAGGGAACAACGTAACACAAAGTAGTATCCCAATTATCAAGTTAGAATGAGGATGATGTTTTCCTTATACCATTGTATAATACAACTTGGTTTCATTATGCATCCTACGAAAAAGGAATCAAGCTACATGTTGTTCTTGGGTGTAGTGAGATAGGTGACCAACACCAACTGAATGGCATGGAAGAAGACCAACACTGACATAAAGGGGATTCCTCCCAAGTGAGGATCAATCTATCTAGTAGTTTTATGTTATTTTATAGGCATATTCACATGCAGTTTCATATCATGTAGTAAGGATATTGAGAAGACAACTTAAGACCCAGTTGTGGGGATGAAGACCATTCAGTTTAATGTCACAGAGATAGGAAATTTTATACATAGTTTAATTTATTTCAACAAGGAATAAGATCATTAAGTTTAAATTCAAATAACTAGGATTTGTGATATACAGTTTAACATCATGACACAAAGGCTACATGAGAGCTATATAATTTCAAAACTATTATACTTAGATGGTTAAAATATATAATTTCTATTACAATGTATCTTAATTATGATAAGGAAATAAGAAACCAAGACCTCTATATACACATGGTATATAATAAATATGACAAATTAGGGGAATTATAAAATTAATCATGTTACATGAGATCACCCAATAGAGATAAACATTCAAAGGCTAGAACATTATGTCAAAACCTATAAAAAAACCTATAAATATGGGGAACTATTATAATGTGATTCCAAAGTACAAATTCACCATACCAACATGAAGAGATACACGAAATAGTTGAAAAAATAGTTTCATGTATATACATGATCATAGTATGATAGAGATATGGTAAATCAAGACTTGGAGAGTTAAAATCAACGGTTGATAGGTCTGATATGTTTTGTGTGTCTATAGGGTGTCTATCAAAAATGAAGTAATCCAAAAACATGTCACTATAAATTGGGGAAACCAATATTGATGATAAATATGGACTATATTCAAATCATATGTTCCACTACATTGTTACTAAATATATTTCCGCTAGGCTGTGTTCCCCAGATTAAAGGTCGTCTAAGACTGGGGAACCTATGCTTACATCATATAATGAGGTGAGTCCATTCAGGGGGTAAGTAATTTTAATTAAAACACTGAAGATGAAAAGTTATTTGGTGTAGAAAAGTAAGATGATTAGGAAGGGTTTGGTCAACCTAGAGTTGTTTCATCATGAACTAGGAATATCGATATGGAATACTAGTACAAGTGTAGGGCATCCCGACCAGTGTAACTTTTGGTTAAAAGATAATTCCAACCTCATGAGAGACACAAGTATAGGGTTTTCTCATGCATTATGGGGCCTAAATATTCCTTATTATTATATTGATTAACTCCATACAAATTATACATAATGAGATCAAAGATTAAGTTTTTACAACACATACCACATCTTCAGAGAGTGTTTGTGTATCATTTCTAGGAGGGAAAAGGAATCCCTACATGGGCATTGAGATCTAAGATTAGAGAGGGGAAATATAAAATATACCACTAGACATAGTACTAAATAATCATATAATATTTATTTATCCTACAAAATGGTAATCAAGCCACACATAGTACATAAGGGTGGCATGGTAGGTGACCAACACCAATATAAAATGGGTTTCCACTCAAGTGAGGACTCCAAAATAGTTTTATTGTTCATGTATCATATAAAAAGGAAGTATTCACATAGATTAGTGTCATGTAGTGGGGAATAATGTGAGTGAAATTTAATATCTTTTGGTAAGGACTTTGACCATTAAATTTAACATTTTATAATGAGGATGTTGACCATACAGGTTGACATCATAAAGTGAGAATGAAGATCATGTAGTTTAATATCATACAAAGAGTTAATGTGATATGTAGTATAATGTCATGCATCTATGATCAATATTTTTTAAATTTTGATTCATTCATCCAGAAATTCTTGAGTCCAATGAATGCTATACATGATAATTTTTCATGAAACTTTCATTGGAGGAAGGTGTAATGTTTTACCCATTCATGGTGATGAATAAATATACACCATTTGTGAAAATTATGTGAATAGTTAGGTGGTCTTACCATTTAAGATATAAAATCAATAGATTTTCCCAACTATCATTTTCATCCATAAAGCTAGTACTAAATAAGTTTAGAGGTATGTGTGAAGGAATAACTTCTTTTTTTAGTGAACACTCCACTTGATTCTAATATATCATGAGAGTTTTAATTTCTTAGAGCCTAATTTAATTTATGGATTTTAATTCACCCTTCAAAACTTGACACATTTCATTATATTCCAACTAGTCATTTATGGTTGTTTAGAGTGTTGATAGATGAACCTTTATATGGAGCACAACTTTTTTTGATACACCGGGGAATAAGGGGTCTCTTGGGTAGAAGCTTGAGTTTTTTATTCTTATAATATACTAGATTTTTAGGATAACTCTTCTTGTTATCTTGTAGTATATTCTATTGAATTTTAAATGAGACTTTATTGACTTTATTGATTTAGGAATTAATTGGTTATTTATGGTTAGAAGCATGTTTAGAAAAAATTATATACATCTCAGATAACGTTTTTAACTTGAATATTTATAAATTTGTTCCATTTTCCAAGATAATAGTGTTAGGGATAATAAGTAAAATAATGTTTTCATGTTTAAAAAACTCAATCCTGGACCTGGTATTGACCTACTTCAAGTTAATTACTTCATTTTATTTGTAGAATAAATTGGTGGGAGTAATAATAAAATTGAATTGTTTAGATTTTTTTGATTGATCTATACCAATGATTTCAAGCATATAAAAAGGATAATAATACTTTATTGTGTGAATAATAGTTAGTGGATTATGTTTGAATATGGTGTGAACCTTGAATGTATGAGACTTCTTGGTAAATTACATATAGTCATGAACCATGGTCGGTCAAAAGTAACCCAACACTCAAATCTAGTGGGAGAGCTTCAATACTTTTTAATGAGATCCATATGATCTATATTGAACATTATATAATACCTGAGTAATTTAAATTCTTTTGATACAATGGAGAAGGATCCCATCAATTCAATGATTTTAAAAGACTCACATTGATTTATAGCTATCAAAGATAGTGAAATTCACTTCCCACTTATGGAGATATTACTACTTATACTTGATTAAATGTAGTGTCCCATATTGTATGTAATCAACCAAGGGGGCCATAAAATCAGATTATTCTTCAATCATATGAGAAATATTAGTTCCCACGTGGTAAGAGTTGGTGTTTCTTCAATTCACATCTTAGATTTTTATACAACGGATATGGGTGATATATCTTTGATGTTACATGCATATGATCATGTCATCCTAGTATAGATAAAAAATAGATGAGGATAATTTTTCAATTTAATTTTTTAATTAATATTGGACTATGGGATATGGGTCAAATTCGGTTTGAATGAAAATATTTCCTTAAACAAACCAATTTCAAAGTCACCATTTATTTTCATGATTGACCGCTCGTAGATTCTATTTACATGTAACTATAGACTTGAATCTTAAGAAATAAAACAAGACAGATGATGAGGCCTGATTATTCAGCCTAGTACACCCGTCTAAAATGAGTGAAAAATATGAAATAATGCAATTTTAGGAAGTGACAAGACCAAATCCAAGGCTAAGCCTATTCTATTTAGGGTTTTGCATAGTAATATCAGAATGGCTTCATGAGGCACTTTCAATTTGTATCTATTACTATAAAAATTCTTCATCAATTGAGATAATGGTTTTCTATGAGAACTCAATGTCCTTGGGAAACTCTTCATGGGTATTGTGTGTGATAGGGAAATATTCTAACACATTCCCCTTGAAAACCTTATGAATGATATAATTGATGCTGAATTTCGGGGGAATTTCTTGTTCATCATGCACATATTTTTATCAATATGAGATAATTGAGGACTCACACTAGTGGGTTGATGTGGAAGATTAATTTTTAATTTGTGCTTCTTTATATAAGGTCATAACTTCAAAAAAAACACCAAGGTAAGGTAATTCTTATAAATGATAAAATATCTAATTGTAGTTACTAAAATAATTTTATTGAGGTAGAATAGGATTTTCCATTTCCCTTAAAGTTATTTTGATATGGGAGGGCATCAGGAGATCAATCTTGGTCTATCACATAGAGAATTATTGGTTTCCCCTATACATGTAGCATAAAAAATAAAGGATATAGAATTTTTTTTGATGTTGGTGAATGAACTATAATATTATTTATCCAACTAATATTTATAATATTTATTCATTATCTTTGATAAGAACATGAACATTCCTGCCTGGTTGGAGAAAAAATGTTGAATGTAGGATAAATAATCTTGAAAGCATCTCATCACTCTCATATTGTTTAAAGGGGGAATATAAATGATAACCTTAATATTATCTAATTTAATCTCAATGAATATGTACCATAGAACATCAATAAGGAATTTAAAAAAGGTTTACATGAAGAAACAATTTAATGGGTTCATCATAATAATGTCATTGTGCAGCATTTCAAACACTTTAGTATGATTATTGATCTATTCTATTTGTTTTCAGGATTTGGTCATAAAATTTTCCTCATAACACTACACTATATTCATTATAAGGGGATTCAATATGCGAAACACTGTCCATTGGTAGGTTTCTCCCAAATCCATCAATCCAAATGGTATCATGTTGTAAAAATGTTGTTCCCTAGGGAACCCTAAATATAGTATCCTATTCATATTTAGGGTAAATTTGGATTTAACATTGTTTTTAATATCCATCATTGAAGGGGAGGGACTGTAATCTAGTGGTCATGTTAATAAGTAACTATGTAACAAGTACAAGGAAGTTTTCCTTCAAGAAATGGTTGTTGATATTCTAAATATTGATAAAAATTCTAATCTACTAATTCTTATTCCATAGGTAGATAATATTACCCCAAAACATGTGGTCTGGACCTCCAGGGTGAATTTTTCTTCGATCATATTATCAAACACACCCTCAACCATAACACTATGGGAGGGGTTCATTCTATTGGGCATATACACATATATGTAGTGGAAAAAGGGATGTACTTGGTGGTGAATGGTGACATAAGAATGATGAAATAGAATATCCTTATATTTATATGTAGATATATCATAGTGTTTCTTCAATAAAATAATTTACCATTCCTATTCATCAATAAATATGACTAAACTAGTCAATTTTTGCCTATGATTTTATATTATACCATGGTTCGACTATATCTTCTCATCAGTGGTGTTGGAAACTCCTTAAATTTCATATGGATATTTATATGACTCTTCCTCATATGAAGTGTTTGAGGTTGATGGATGAAATAACTACTCACTCAGATATAGTTGGAATATGTAACAACCATTTTTTTCAAGTAAGATTCGTTAAAAGTAGATTCTCATCTCTCTATATATTTAGAAACTATAAAGTTAAAAATCATGATTCCTCATACTCATGAATTTTTACTATAGTTTAAACCAATTATGTAAAAAAACTATTGACTAATGGACCACAAGTTTTTTAGTGCCACTATCTAATATAAAACGGGGACACATTGATAAAAAACATAATGAGAAGTCAGAAAAATTTAGTGAGAGGAATTACCTCAAAAATTGGGTAGACTTGTTCCTCATATGATTATTTTTTTTAGGATAAATTATTGGTAACTTTGACAATTAAATTGTATCCATGATCTGGAGTTGTTTCAAAATTATGGATTGATAATAAAAGAATCTATGTAATTATTCTTAAAAAAAGATTAGGTGGTTGTAAATTCATTAAGGTCATTTATTATCTAAAATTCATCAACATAGGGATACATTCGACAATATTTGTAATATCTAGAATAAATATATCTAATTTAAAATGAATTATAGGAGGAAAAATTACTACTGAGTACCCCTACATTACCTCTAAGAGAGTATTTAAGGAACCAGTGATGAAATGAATAGACAACTGCATGTAGTTCTATCCAAGGAATTTCTAGTTAGGAATTGAAAGTGGTATTTTATGAGATTTTTATGAATTCAATAATAGATTCCAACACTCTAAACTAGGTCGTTAATGGGTTTTTAACTAGTGGATATTATCCACTCTAATCATAATAATAATTATTCAAGTTATATGTGATGGATTAGCCGCTATATATCCTAGATAGTAAAAGGTCTTGTTTGGGGGTATTATTTATACCTAAATAATTTTCCACTAGTAATAATAAAATATTGACATCATTTCACTCACCTAAAAGGTATATGGGAATATGATTCGATGTATAACTTCAGCCTCATCCTATCTTTAATAAGAGATAGTGATTTGTAATTCCTCAAGTTTCCCATTCTTTGAATGAAATGATTCAATGATAGATAGTATATTCATAAACAAAAAAAAATCTTTAGATCCTTGATGAAATCCTTAAGGGGTTCATTTGAGAATAGATATTTCTTTAGTATTTAATGTCAATTGGAGATACTAAAAATTTAGTTGAGAACATCAGAATTTTAGGCTATGAGAATATTTATCCTCTAAATAGTTCATTCCCTTATAGGAAGTGGGGAGGGACCCATTGGCTGGGTTATATATTTCTGGTTGATATACAAAAAATTCTAACAATGGTTGGGTGGATATTACTAAGACATATGGTATAGAGGTATAATAATATGTGGAGATGAATTGGAAGATATTATTATGAAGGGTTATTTATAATGAGATCATAGAAATGTATAATTTCTTATCTCAAAATTATATACATTATTCTTATAAATTATACCCCAGGAAACCTGGATTCACAATTAAATTATTCTTATAGATTTATAGCATTAATGAGAGGATTTAATCAAATTTTATTGGTGTTCTCCATCCATTTGAAAAGTATACCGGTCTTTGAATCTGATGACATTGAAAGACTAAAAATATTATTCCTCAATAAATGATTACTCAAACCCTTGGTGGAACCTCAAAATTTCGGCCCTATATTGGGGGAATAAAATAATTGATGGTGGAAATAATATTAATCACTAGTGGAGTCTCTTTGTTATCCTTATGATTCTAGCATTGGCCCCTTGGAGCTTAATAATTCATGATGCTGATGGTGAATCTTAAAACGAGAAACTAGAAATTAAGTGAATCATAAAATTACACCATACATGAATTATCCCATGGGATATGGAATTAAAATATTATTTATAAATTTTATATACATCTAAACTCACAAACTATTATCATCCTGTATTACCTTTCACATTATTTGGGGTGGTGGAAACACATGTAACACACACCTAAGGATTTTATAACTACACTATTACATTATATACCATCATTTGTATTAAATAATTGATGGAAAATAATTCCTAGATAGTATTTCCTAATAACAAATAGTAGGGTAAATAGTAGGGGTGATTATTCAACTCACCTTCATGTGACCCACTATGTTATGGGAGCTTGAGAAAGTTGTTTTCCATGTCACATATAATTAAGCCCAGAATATTCTCATCCTTTAAGGAGTACACATTGTTCTTTTAGTTATTAGTGGTTCTTGTTATCATCCCATGTTAATATCCTTGGGTAATGTTATTAACATGATACCACACTATACCAGGATTTTTTATGGGGGCACTTAATGTAATGCCCCGACCCTAGTGACCCAGAGTCGGTGCATTATTTTAATACATTGGCATGATTACAAGGAATCAAGTCCCAAAGAACCGATCCATTTAGCAGTCTTGGAAAATATATTACATACATGAATGTTACATTACACTTTATAACATACAAAACAACATAAATAATCCTTTATGAATGCCATTATTCCCTTGTCTTAACCTTGAATATCAATCACAATACACTTCTTGGAATCCTGGAAAAAATAAAACATTTAAAGGGGTGAGCTGAAATGCTCAGTAAGGGTAAGCAATATAGCAGAAACTTTCAGAAATATGCATAAACATTTGAGGCAATGTATAACTAACACAAAAGCCGTTAAAACTTGAACTTTAGCATAATATGGAAAAGATAAAATGAAATAATGCCTTTTTCTTATTCACAAGGATATTCTACTATTCTAATAATCACATGAAATATTAATAACTACTTTCATAATGATGGAATGCATAATTCCAGACTATCATAACCACATAGCCAAGGCCTCGTGCCAAGACTACAAAAAAGATTTTGTCAAGGCCTTGTGCCAAGACACTAGTTTGTCTCATGAGTCCTACTGATTCATCGAGGAGCTATAGCGGGCTCCACCCGTCACTTACTAAGTCCAATGCATTCCCATATGAAAAGGTTTAAACATAACATAAACATTCGTATTAAAACCAGCATACGAAATGTCAATACATTCTCCATAAACCATGAATGGTATAAAAATAACACATCCATAGTAAAACATATCACAAAACCTTCAATACAATACAAATTTTTTGTATAATAAATCAACTTCAAATAAGCTTAAAATCCATTAAAGGATGTTGAAATAGATGAAATCAAAACTATTTGAGATAAATATCTCTTTTCTTGAAATCATTGAAAAGTCACACATTTATAAAAGATGTAATTTTAAAAATATTTTTGAATCAAAGGGTCCCATAAAACATTGAAAATTTTGAAAATAAATATCATTTCAAAACATTCATGTCCATATAAATAAATCCTTAAAATCATTTTGAAAACATGGAAATTAATTAAAAGATTTAGAAAGATAAATCTTTAAAACATTTAAAAATATGATCTTGATAAAGAGTACCTTTCACAAATTCATAAAATATTAATTTTGAAATAATTTAAAGTCACATAATTATAAAATAAAATATTTAATTAGAAAATATTCTTATAAGCTTGTAATGAAAGTTTCAATGATTTTACAACGGCGGAGAATAACCGCACCCACAGTATAAGTTAAAAAAACATTCTTACCTAAATTTTGTCGAAAAGGTTAAAATCACCTTGTTTGGAAAACGATGGAAGGATTCTTTTATAAACCTCTTATAAAAAGTTAAACAAGGGTATAAATGACTTAAACCCATATTCTGTAAAATAGTAATGATGTTTTGAAATACATTTTTAAGAAACATGAATGTGGATGATAAAGAGATCCCAGTAGATTTTTACGTATAAACAACCTCGGATAATGAAGAGATTGCAAAATAAACCCTTACCTTGTACTTTTCCTTGGTTGGGGGTAGATTAACCTCCTGTATAATGGTGAAATAATTTTTATTGAGTTATACAAGAATCATATACATTCATATTATATAATATATGATCTTTTAACATTTCTTTGTTAATAATATCTTAGAATTATCGTTGTTTCGGGTGTTAACTTACTTGTTTTATTCTATATGTTTTGTAATGTAAGCCATGGTTTTAATGGATAGATTGTATCTTATTAATATCTATAATGATATCAAGTCCTTAAAAATTATTTTTAAATCATCAAATGATAATTATACTTGAATGGATACGATAGAGAATGAATCTCATCGCGTTTGTGGAGACGGTAGTCCGTACGTACGCACGAGCGACAATATCATTCTTTTGATATTAAAATAATATATAATTAGATGGTATATCATATATAAATAATAATTATCATGTTATATTTATTATTTACATGAATTACAAATCATTATTATACCCATCGAAATAATAATGTTTTGAATAACAATTACACCACGACATGGAGACGATAAGCCGTACGTACGCACGTATGGTGACATGTCATTAAAAAGATAGATAGAATACTGAAATATGGTTGTACCATGTTTATAATAACATCAAAGTATATATAATATACTGGAGTTATTATTTTAGAATGGTAATAACAAAGAAAGAAGATGTGGAAGAATAAAAGAACTTGAAAAAGGGTGGTGAAATCATTACTTCTTCTTCGGGTTCTTCCTTTTGATTTGATCAAAAGGCCTCCTTAGGTTGGGTTTATGACTAACTTAAGGCCTCTAGGATGAACTTAGGTAAGGTGAGAGAGTATTTGGTCAGGTTTTGACTGATACAAAATGATTTTAATGTGTGAATTAGTGAGAAGGGGGAGTGCCCTTTTATAAGAGGGGTGAGGGGAACCTTTGGAAAAACTAGAAGTATTTTTTTATAATAAATTCATATTAGGTTTCTAATGGATCCAAAGTGTATTATTTAAAGGTTATGGTGTGTATGGGTCGAAAATAACTCAACAAGTAGAATTTGGACAGGTTTGGGTCACTATATTAACCTTATCTTTAAGTATTAACTCTTAGTTAATTAGTTTCACTTTTACAATGTCTCTTTGTATTTTTATTTTATATGGTTAATAAACATACTAAATACATCCAAGAGACCCCAAAGTGGTCCATTAATGAAACACCTATCATGATATAAGTCTCTTGGCAGAACCTTATATTTTTATGAATTTAATATCAATTAATAATATAATATTTGTTTTAAAAACTCTTTTATGTCAATTTTGACACTATTCAATAATTGATTTTTGTAAATATCATAAAAGAATGATTACTTCAAAAAACGTTAATTAAGTCAATCCTAACATGTCATATTAACCTAGATAATTACTGTAATTCATAAAAAGTCTCAAATTATATTTGTTTGGGTATTTATAATATCAATTATTTTATTTTTTTTCACTATTATGGTAATTACTGCATCATCATTGTGTCATATATAAATTAAATTATTTAATGTCTAAAAATTATAAATAAAATATCATTATGTAGGAAATAGTTTTAGATTTCTAATGAATATTTATAGTCGAAAATCCAACATATATAACCCTATGTAAAATTTCTTTTTCTAAAAGGAATATGCTTATGTCATTTTTGTATTTATTTTAACTTAATTAATATAAAGTGTCATTATCACTTACAAGTGGCTCCATGGAGTCCAAAAATCGACCCAAATATGTACATGGTCGGACATATTTTAACCAATATGGTTAGGACACGTTTTAGGGTAATTTTTATTATTATAATATTATTTTTTAACCCTTATTTACCGGATTTACCCTTTCACCATGGTAAATAAAATATTTACCGAAGTAATTATTCAAAATGTCTAAAAATAAAAGTTACATATTTACACAATTTGAACATCCTGATTCCAAATATGGAATCCATTTTTCCAAATACAAAACATATAAGTGGCAGAACTTAATTTAAAATTAATTCCCGTTGTTAAAACAAAAAGCGTGTTTTTAAGAGATAATAACTATCAAAAGATTGGCACTTATTTATGTCTGGTTTAATTGTGAAATTATTTCCAATGACAAAAATTGAATTAAATGGTAAAAATATATTCTAAATATACTTTAAAATCACTCAAATTCATAATTTATCAATATTAATTATTTCGATTAAAAAGTAGTTTTTAATTAAAATTTAGTAATTTTCACTATTCATCAAAATATGAAAGTTATCCGAAAAGTACCAAAATTACACCCTAGGATAATTTCGATATTCCGAATCAAAAAATGAAGTCCATTCTGAGAGATATAATTTATAAAATTTCAAAAAGTAGGTATTACTATTCATAACGGCTAGTTTGATTGGTTGTGGTGTATTAAAACTCGATGTTGCGTACAACACACGCTATCGCATTATTCAAAGAGAAGTGTACCGTAGAAGCTTGGGGTGTTACATTGTATTTTTTTATGTCCCCATTCTAAAGAATAAATTTATTTAGTCAAATTAAATATATAAAAGTTTAAAATATTGGATTTAAAAAGGAATCACTATTAAAGTTGGTAAAAGTGCATTTTTGAAAAATACTTCTTTTATCTGAAAAAAAGGAATTTGTTCTTACATTATGTCTAAGAAACTCATAATATGGATTCTAAAATTATAAGGATTATATAAGGTTTAAAATTTAGTTAATACTATTCATAACCTGTTTTGAACGACTTGTTTGGTAAGTCAGGGTGCGATTTAACTCGGTGTTGCGTATAGTGCAAGTTATTGAATTATTTTGAAGAAATAACACACTATGAAATCTTGGGGTGTTACATTCTCCCCTCCTTCAATAAATTTCATCCTCGCAATTTGAAATTGTTCTTCTAAAATAAAAGGTTGAAAATAGAAAATATCTGTATGGGAAAACCCACATCGGAAATTGGGTTACTAAAATTTAGTTTTAATATGAGGAAAAGTGAAGTGAAAGGGTCAACAATAAATTATGATCTCGATTAGGAGAACATTGGTGGAAATTAGAGACATATAATTGGAGGAAAAACATAAATATTTATAGGTAGTCATTGAGGTCATCAATCACAAACAATTGTAAAATTGAGGTACTTAAATTCATCAATCTATAATGATTTGAAATACCATCGGTTCAACAAAACATAGGGTATTAGGATAACAAATTTTTGCTTTTAGGATTCCTTAAATAAAGTATAAGAATTAATTTCTTCATAGAATAAGAGAAGAAGAAAAATATATTCTTGACAAGTAGAGTTCCATCCTTTAACTAATTTCTACCACAAACTCATCTTTCACTCTAAAAGATAATAGAACATAAAAAATAATATTCTATTTATCCTATTCGTATAGGGTTAAAAAAATGAATTTATAATTCATCTAGAAGAAGCATTAAAAAAATGACAATATTCAATCTAGGAAATCTCATGGGTTAGTGGTAGGTGATACACCCTTGTCGCCCTTCGGTTGTGGGTTCAAGTCTCGCGGCCTTTCCGGATGCAACAGGTTGCCGTTCGACCTCTGGGTTGTCTTTTTATGGAAATCCAAAAATAATCAAACTAGAACTATCCAAAATACTTCAGTCCAAAATTTATAAGGAAGGTAAACACAATGAAGATCCTTTTTTCCGCGTAATAACATGTGAAAACCTTCATCATCTATTCTTTTAAAACACTACAACATCCTGAATTACCATAAAACCTTATTTATTACATTCATGATCCCTTAATTCTTAAAGAATAATGGATATACTCCTTCAATCCCAAAAATTTGTAAACCCCAAAAATGATAGAATATACAAATCATTAATCAGTTTCAAGGCATTCAATAATATCCAATATAATTTACCCAAATCAACCATATCTTATTCCAAAATAAGTACCTCAATATTAGGAAAATATTAAGGTTTATCTTTCCTTCAACCATGTAATTTACAAAAAGTTTAACTTGCTGTAGATTCACTTTTATTAGTACCATAAAATCTCAAATCCTTAATGAAATAGTACTGCAGTAAAATCCTTATATACTCCATAATTATTATAACAAGAACATTGTTGATACAACACTCAAATGACATAATCAACATAAGAATTCTAATCATTCCTCTACATCTGTGGTAGTATCATAACTTGATTATTATCCAATAACATCATTTGCGGCATAGTCTGATGACTGGGACATAGGTTCGCGTAGTGTCCAAACTCCTTGAAAATGAAGCATTGTACATTTGAAACCATTTTCTTAACTTTGCATTCACGTACTTTGTGCCCTTTTTCTCCACAATTATAACAAACTCCCATTCCTTTCAGGAAAGTTCCAGGGTGTTTCTTCCCAGAGTTATCACTTATGGGGAAGTTCTTCTTTTCCCTCTTCCCTTTATCCATGTTTCTCTCTTCCATCCTTTTTTTCTCTTTCTTCCCTTCAAAGCCATAGGACTCAGTAAACACTTTAGTTATCTTATCAACAAATGATACTATTTCTTCATATGATGATAATATGTGGGAGATTATTTCACTTTTAAATGATGTCTTAATACCATGAGAGATACGATCCTTCTTACTCTTTGGATCATACATATTATTAGAGTTTACATTCTTTCTACTGGGCACTATTTCTATACAATAACATAAACTAGGTCAGTTTATGAATTGAAATAAATAATTCCTAATGCAAATTGAACAGTTTATGGATATAATCCATAATCATAAAAAATGTTTTCTTTGAGTAAGTATATACTCATGAGCCCTTCATAATGGTTTGTAAATAAAATGAGAATTATCCTAAGCATATCCCCCAGGAGTGTCGTAACTAAGAGTGTAGCAAGGCCTGTTATCGTGCACTAGTTCCCATTCAAGTCTAGCTCAAAGCAGTGTTTTCGGGATTTACCCCTAGGTACATCTGTGCCAGAGCCGCCTCTACCTGCTCGTGTCCAGACAGGGATGTATTTCTCGGAAAACTCACAAAATCTCTAAAATACCAAAATTCTAGGAAGTTCTTCTATACTAATCCTCAAAGTCTATTTTAGGGATATGTGCTCTAATCAGAGTTTATCTAAATCTAGTTTCCAAGGTTATTGCTAAACTTCCTCTGATACCAACTGTAATGCCTCGACCCCAGTGACCCAGAGTCGGTGCATTATTTTTATACATTGGTATTATTACAATGAATCAAGTCCCGAAGAACCGATTAGTTTAACAGTCTTGGAAAATAGATTACATACATGAATGTTACATTACACTTCATAACATACAAAACAACATAAATAATCCTGTATGAATTCCATTATTCCCTTGTCTTAACCCTGCATATCAATCACAATAAACTTCTTGGAATCCTGGGAAAAATAAAACACAGAAAGGGGTGAGCTCAAACGCTCAGTAAGGGTAAGCAATATAGCATAAACTTTCACAAATAAGCATAAAAATTTGAGGCAATGTATAACTAACAAAAAATCCTTTAAAACATGAACTTCAACATAATATGGAAAAGATAAAATGAAATAATTCCTTTTTCTTATTCACATGGATATTCAACTAGTCGAATAATCACATGCAATATTAATAACCACTTTCATAATGATGGAATGCATAATGCCAGACTATCATAACCACATAGACAAGGCCTCATGACAAGACTACAAATAAGATTTTTTCAAGGCCTTATGCCAAGATACTAGTTTATCTAATGAGACCTACCGATGCATCGAGGAGCTATAGTGTGTTGAGTCAATATGGTTTTCCTTATGAATTTTCCATTGCTTCTTATTTTGAAAATCACAAACACCTTATCTTTAAGAAAAATTTCTTTTATAAGAAAAATTTCTTTTATAAGAAAAATTGCTTTTATAAGGAAAATTGATTTTATAAGGAAAATTTCTTTTATAAGGAAAATCTATTTTATAAGGAAAATCGCTTTTGTAAGAAAAATTATCCTTATCATATTTTCATCCAGATTTTTCTTAAAGTATGATATTCAGATTCATTTCTATTTTCTCGGAATTGTTTTAAACTTTTATAAGAAGTATTCTATTTTAAGATCTGAATTCTGGACAAGAACTGTAAAAAAGTTTCAATCCGAAATCCAGATGAGAACTGTAATAAAGTTTCATTCCGAACTCTGGATACGAACTCTAATTAAGTTCTACATCAGATTCTGGATGCGAATCCTTATGAAGTTCGACAACGATTTCTCATTACAAATTCTGATGATGAATTCTCATTGAAAAACCTGATGATGAATTCTCATTACGAATTCTGACGACGAATTCTCATTCTGAACTCTCATTCCGAATTCATCTATTAAACAGAATCTAATCATCTTTGTTGTATACACTCTGAATTTATTCAGACTCCAAATCTTTCACTACGAACTTTCATTTTTCTTATGCCTTTATATTTTAACTACTCCTTATTATTTTCCTTACACTCCGAACTTTCACTCCGAACCTTCACTCCAAATCTTTTGAGTTAGATTTTAAACGGTGTCGTACGTTCTATTACACTTGTTTTGTTATAAAACTATGTTGTCTATTTTGTTATAAACTAACCGTTGACTAAGTGAAACGTGTACAGGTCCCTCCGATTTTTAAGGAAAATATGACCGTTGGGAAGGAGGCCAACCTTACCTATAAATAGGAGCTCATTTGAAAGAGCTCACAACTAATGGATGAACAACTTGGTTATTGTGCATACATGCTGTTGAAGTGATTTCTAGAGAGAGAGGCTCTTATTAACTCTCAAAGCTTTGTGCCACTCCGAATGTTGGTGATTACATTCGAGGACTTCCGCGGATAGGAAGACAGAGGTGCCGACTACCTTGAAGTTCAAGGGCTTCCTTGCTGAGGAAGACAGAGGTTGCCAACTACCTTGAAGTTGAGGGCTTGTGGGGATAACAAGATAGAGAATCCGATATTCGTATCGAGGGCTTACCCTGGTGTGGGTAAGACAAACTTGCTTGAAAGTATAAATCAAGGGACCTTTATCCAAGGTTTTTGGATACCCTTCTCTTTGGGTTAAAAGACTTATATCTTGTTACTTGTAGTTTTACTACTTGTTTATTTCCGCTGCATTTTGTATTATAAGGAATGTATAACTTTCTTATACTTCCTTACTTGTACTCTGTTTCATTTAGATTCTATACGCTTTAAGGTAGAATCTCATATTGTAATCTTTTGTTAAGTTTCAATTTCCGGAACCATATTTCCGGAACCTTCTTTCGGAAACTCTTTCAAAGTTTTCATTTGGTATTAGAGGTTTTGTGAATTTGATTAAGTTTAACTTTGTTAAACTAAGACCTTTCCTTTGCTTAAGGAAAACATAGTTAATCGTAACTAACTTTAAAAGTTCCAAAGGAATTTTTAAAGTATACAATTCACCCCCATCTTGTATATTGAGCATCTACATCATTATTTCGATCCTACAATTGGTATCAGAGGAGGTTTCTGAAATACTTGTACTCACGTATATGTTTTTCTTACTAACTTTTTCATTCCGTACTTTCTTATTCCGAACTTTATCATTCCAAACTTTGTTATAACGAATCTTTTCTAC
Organism: Viscum album; assembly: GCA_963277665.1. Taxonomy (NCBI): domain Eukaryota; kingdom Viridiplantae; phylum Streptophyta; class Magnoliopsida; order Santalales; family Viscaceae; genus Viscum; species Viscum album. Next base: position 563,456,764 of record OY728138.1, read on the forward strand.
TAACAAGTTTGTGTGCCGAAGGTTATTTTAAGTATGGCAGGAATTAATGTTGGTTCTATCGATAATTTAAATCCTACAAGACCACCAATATTTGATGATAATGATTATGAGTACTAGAGAGATCGAATGAAGACTTTTTTTATCAATACTGGAGTAGACAATTTTGTTATGCTTACTGGTGATCATAAAATTCCTGAAAAGGAAGTTAGAACTTTTACTAACCAGGAAAAGAAAGAATATCAACTCACCTATAAGGTACGCAATAATCTACTTTGTTCAATGACCAGAAATATATATATCCAAATTTCTTCTTGTGAAGAAGCTAATTGTATCTGGAAGAAGTTAGAAGTTACACACTTTGGAACTTCTAAGGTGATTGAGACTAGGAGAGCTATGCTTAGAGCTAAATATCATGGATTCAATTTTCCTTATGGAGAACCAATCTGTAAATTACAACAGAGATTTATGACTATTGTCAACAGCCTACAGTCTATGGGAGAGAAAGGTTTAGATGATGAAGCTCTTATGGATAAGATAATTGATATCATGCCTAATGAGTGGGAATGCAAAAGAACTGCTATAGATGAGAACAGAAAAGTGACTCAGATTTCTCTTGATGAGATTTTTGGAACTCTTCTCCAACATGAAACCAGAATGAAGAGAGATGCTGACAACATCAAGAAGAAGAATGAAAATGGTATTGTTGCTTTTACAACAACATCAAATCATATGAAAGCTAAGACTCCTGAGAGAGTAACCAGATCCAAGTCTAAGAAGATGGTAGTTCAGTCAGAATCTAGTGAGAGTGAAATCTCTAAAAATGAATTAGCAAATCTTGCTTGAAGGATGAACAAGATAGCTGGCCAGAGAAATTTCCAATCCATGTATAAGAAAAAGGAATGGAAAGATAAGAAAGATAGAGAAGTTACTTGTTATGAATGCAAGAGAGCTGGACATATAAGACCAGATTTCCCTATGCTCAAAAAGAAAGAAAGGAAAGAAAGACATTCAGACAAGAATAGAAAGAAGTATTATAAAACAAAAGCTAAGAAAGTTCTGAAAGCTAATGACACCTGGAGTGCCAGTGGTGGTGACTCTTCAGATGAATCTTCTGATTATGAATCTTCAGGACAGAAGAATCTTGGTCTTATAGATAGATTACCTATTGATAATCATTGTTTTATGGCTAAGGTAATAAATGATGAATCATTGACCAATGTTTCTTTAACTTCTAATAATAGTAAGTATTATAACTCTTCTGATGAAGAATCTTCTTCTGATGAAGAAAATACTTTACCTACTTATGAAGAAGTCTCTAGGTTTGCTGAACTTCTTGAAATTGAGAATTCTAAACTCAATAAAAAACCTGATAAGGAAAACACTAGGAATTCTATTCTTACAAAAGAGATATCAGATCTTTCTAAAGATCTTGATAAGAAAAATGCTGATTTTGAAAATATTTCAAAAAATCTTGAGGAAGTAAGTTCTGAGAAGAACAAACTTTCTAAAGAATTAGAAAAAGTAATTTCTAATAAAAATGTTTTCGAGCCTAGTTCTAGTTCTAAAACTAATGATTTTGAGGATAAAAACTTGTTTATAAAACTCAAGTCCAAAATTTTTTCCTTAAAGAAGTGTTTATCAAACTTTACGCATGGGAAAGAAAATTTTGATAAAATGTATTCCCAAATACGACCTTTAAGAAATAAATCCGGATTTGGTTATACCCATGCAAAACCAATTTTCAGTAACAATTATTTTGTTCCTCAAAGTGCCCCATTTTGTACCAAGTGTCAATGTGGTGGTCACTGGGAAAAGGATTGTTCCTTAAACAAAACCCAATCTCTAGAATTTCACAAAGCTTATTTCTCTAAGAAGATGTGGGTACCTAAAATTTTGTTATCTATAAATCTCGGATCCAAACAAGTTTGGATTCCGAAAGTCTAATTTTCTTTTGATTTTAGGAAAATAAAGAGAGTACCAGCAACAATACATGGTACATGGATAGTGGATGTTCCCGACACATGACTGGTAACAAAAGTTATTTTGAAAAGATTATCAAAATGAAAGAAGGAAAAGTAACTTTCGGAGATAATGCTAAGGGTGAGATTGTTGGTATTGGTAATATTGTTTTTCTTGGTAAAACTTTGATTTCAAATGTTCTTTTTGTTAAGGGTCTTAATCATAACCTCATTAGCATAAGTCAGTTATGTGATGAAGGTTACCTTGTGAATTTTAGGAATGATAAGTGCTTAGTTCACAATTCCAAGGAAGAATTTATTCTCTCAACCAATAGGCAAGAGAATGTTTACACCTTGAACTTAGAAGACCTTAGAAGCCAAGATTTACCCTGCCTTAGTGCAATGAAAGATCATTCCTGGTTATGGCATAGAAGACTAGGTCACTGTAATCTTAGGAACCTATGTAAACTCTCTAAGAAGAAACTAGTTAAGGATCTACCGGAGCTTAGATTTGATTCTTATAAAGTCTGTGATCCTTGTCAATATGGAAAGAAACATAAATATAGTTTTAAATCAATCGGTGAAGTCTCAACAACTGATGCATTACAGTTAGTGCACATGGATCTTTTTGGTCCAACACAAACTGGAAGTATTGGAGGAAAATACTATGAGTTTGTTCTAGTTGATGATTACACTAGATTTACATGGGTCTATTTTCTAGAAAAGAAATTTGAAGCTTTTTCTTATTTCAAAAGTTTTAGAGCTCAAGTTAAAAATGAGAAAAACCTTCCATTGAAAACTATTCATAGTGATCATGGAGGAGAATTTCAAAATTCTGATTTTGAAACTTTTTGTAGTAAACAAGGTATTACTAACAATTTTTCAGCACCTAGAACTCCTCAACAAAATGGTGTAGTTGAAAGAAGAAATATAATTCTTCAAGAAATCACTAGAACCATGTTGAGTGAATATTCTATAGCTAGACATTTCTGGGCTGAAGCTGTAAGTACTGCTTGATATACTATAAATCGAGTTTTGATTAGACCTTTTCTTAATAAAACCCCTTATGAGTTATGGAATGGTAGAAAACCAAGACTATCCTACTTCAAGGTTTTTGGTTGCAAAGTATTCATTCTGAATACTAAAGACAACTTACATAAATTCACACCAAAATCTGATGAAGGAATTTTCCTAGGTTATTCCACAACATCTAAGGCTTATAGAGTTTTTAATAAAAACACTTGTACTGTTGAAGAAACAGTACATGTAAAATTAGATGAGTCAGATCCTTTTGTTTTTAAACAATCTCAGCCTACATCCTCGGATGTGTTTTCAAAAACTGATTATCAACCTTTTATAGAAGAACCTTCTTGATAAGGATAATGTTCAAGAAGATATTCCTGAAACATTTACCCCAGAAGAATTTCTACCCTATGTTGATGAACATGATTTTCAAAACCCAAATCAGGCGTTTCTTAAGAATCATCCCAGGGATAGTATCATTGGTGATGTAAATCAACCTGTAAGGACTAGAAGATCCTTAAGAAATGAAGTAGAACATCTATCATTTCTTCCCCAATTAGAACCTAAAAGCACGGATGAAGCTTTAGGTGATGATGATTGGATCAACGCCATGAAAGATGAACTAAATGAATTCGAAAGGAATAAAGTCTGGACCTTGGTTGAAAGACCTAAGGAAACTTCTGTAATTGGAGTCAAATGGGTTTTCAGAAATAAATGTGATGAAAATGGAGTCATAGTAAGAAATAAAGCTAGACTTGTTGCTAAAGGCTATAGTCAACAAGAGGGAATAAACTATGAATAAACCTATGCTCCAGTAGCTAGACTTGAATCTATCCGTATTCTACTTGCCTTTGCAGCATTATTTAATTTCATACTTTTCAAAATGGATGTGAAATGTGCTTTTCTTAACGGTTATGTTCAAGAGGAAGTTTTTTTTGAACAACCTCCTGGATTTGAAGATACAAAACATCCTGATTATGTTTTTAGACTTACCAAAGCTCTGTATGGCCTTAAATAAGCCCCATGAGCATGGTATGATAGACTCACTGGATTTTTGCTTCAAAATAACTATGTTAAGGGAAATGCAGATCCAACCCTTTTCATAAATAATGATAAGAAAAATGTTTTGATTGTTCAAATTTATGTTGATGACATCATATTTGGTTCAACTCAGCAATCTTTGACAGACTCCTTTGCAAGTCTAATGAAATATGAGTTTGAAATGAGTATGATGGGTGAGTTAACATTTTTACTTGGTTTTCAAATTTCTCAAAAACCAGAAGGAACCTACATATCTCAACATAAGTATATTAAATATCTTCTTAAGAAGTATGGTTATGATAACACTAAGAGTATAAGTACTCCTATTGGTACCTCAAACTCTTTAGATATTGATGAAGCTGGGAAACCAGTAGATCAAACATCTTTTAGAGGTATGATAGGAAGTCTACTATACTTAATAGCTAGTCGACCAGACTTAATGTTTCCAGTATGCTTATGTGCAAGATATCAATCCAATCCAAAGGAATCTCACTTAAAGGCAGTAAAAAGAATTTTTCGCTACCTTAAGGGAACCATGGATCTAGGATTATTTTATACTTTTGGAAATGATTTTATCCTAAAAATCCTTTCTGATGCTGAATTTTGTGGATGTAGAATGGATAGAAAAAGTACATTCGGAACTTGTCATTTCTTTAGAGATTCATTAGTTTCTTGGTCCTGCAAGAAGCAAAATTCTGTAGCACTCTCCACTGCTGAAGCTGAATATGTAGCAGCTGGAAGTTGTTGTACTCAAGTGTTGTGGATGAAACACACACTCACGGATTATGGCTTTAGTTTTACTAAAACTCAAATTTTGTGTGATAACACAAGTGCCATTGCCCTTAGTAAGAACCCTGCACATCACTCCCGTGAAAAACACATAGATATTAGGCATCACTTTCTTAGGGATCACACACTTAAAGGAGATATTATTCTTCAATTTATCGGAACGCAAGATCAACTTGCTGATATTTTCACAAAATCTTTGCCTTCTGGTAGATTTGAATACATTAAACAGAAGTTAGGAATGATAACCTTAAGGTAATCCTTCTTAATGGTTGGGAATATGTTGCAGTGTCTAAACTCGGGAATCAAGATGAAGTGTATTCAGATTTTCTTATAGAGTTTTATGAGACACTCTCCTTTCTTAAGGAAGATGGAAGGGAGACGTTGTCTTTTAAGTCTTATGGTAAGACTTATAAGCTTTCATATGCCAAGGGAGACAGATTGGTAGGGATAAATAATGAAGGTGAAGCTGAATTCATATCTCATGTGTTTCCGGATTCAAAAGGTAGCTTCGACAAGGAAAAATATTTTGAAACTCTCGGACTGGCAGATGACAAGGCTTCGAAGATTGCTAGTTTATCTACAAATTTCCAGATTCTGGAGTTATGGGTACAGGGTCTTATCGTACCGAGGAAAGGTGACAAAGATACCTTGAAGAAGAGTGAGATCTACATCCTAGATTTTTTGATAAATCTTAGTAAATTTAATTTGATGAAGCACATTCTTATCACTCTTGAGAATGTGAAGAAAGGGAATCTGAGAGCTCAGATTATTATGTATCTAGCAATCCTCTCAAAGTTGATAGTTCGGTGCCTTGAGTCTTTCAAGGAGGCTTTCAAGTCTAAGACAATAGTTTTCAAGATTATGCTGGTGAGTGATGGTATTCTTAAAAGAATGGATGTAGCTTTTGACAAAAAGACTGGTCAGTTTGTTGATTCACCAGATCAAGAAGAAATAGTTCCGAAAGTTGCTGATCCAGAATCCTCTAAGACGGTAAGGAAGAGAAAGTTGAAGGAAGTGGAAGTAGAAGTAGAGAATCCCAAGTCTAAGGAAGTCCATTCCGCACCTCCAAAACCAAAGAAGAAGAAATCCTACCCAGATGAGGTTGTTGCTAAATGGAGGGAGGTGAAAGAGAAGAGAGTGCAAGGGGAGCCTCAGTTTGGCTGGGACCCTGCGAAGCCTAAGGCCTTGAAGGAAAGAACTACAGATGAGATCGAAAAACAAGAAAAAGAAAAGAAGCTCAAGAAGAAGGTGTTTGAGGCTGAGGTAGATCAGGCTTTGTTGAAATTCAATGAGATGGTTTCTGCAAATATTTTTGTTCCGAGATCTTTTTCATTGGAATCTCTTCCTGAGACTCCAGGAAGAAATTTCGTTGCTCTAGAAGAAGCTGTTGCTAAGACTGCTGAGGAAGTAGAGCAAGTTGAGCAAGTGGAAGAAGAAGAAGATGTTGCTGAAGGAAGTGGTGAAACCGGAGATGTGTCGAAGCAAGTAGATGATTATAAGGGGACACCTTCGGAACACTTATTGCTCCGAACTTCAGAAGATGAATCATTGAAGCTAGTTACTCCAGCAACGGATGAGGAGAAAGGACAAGAAGAAGTAGATTATCATACAGAGGAAGAACAACTTCTACATGATATTGCTCAGATGGAAAACGTAGAGGTTACTACTCAGAAAGTTGCTGATGAGGAAGACAATGTTGTCCAAATTTCTGATAGTGAAAAGAGAACTCCGGAATAGGATTCTATTCCGAAAAAAGACAAGGGAAAGAAAATTATTGCTGATACTTCGAGCTCAGTAGTGGTGAAGAGAAAGGAAGCTGGCAGTTCTTCAAAGAGAAAGCTTGACCTTGTTGAAGAAGAAAATTCTCCAAGAAATGTTTTGGATTCGGAGTCATCTTCGTTGGGGCATGACTTTGTAGTTCAGTCTTTAAAGAAGTTGGTGGGAACTATTCCAACTTTCTCAAGTATTGATTGAAGATGTCAGATGCTCCAACATGCTTTGAATCAGAATTCAGACTCAGTATCTATGGTTATGGACAAGTGTGTTGAAATAGAGGATCAGTTCAAAACGTTCTTTGTCGGCTATGAAGCCCATAGAAAATTTTGCAAGAGGATGACAAACTGGTCGAGGAAGACTGTAAAAGAGATGAGGCTTTTTGATGATTTTGAAGACAATTTTAAAGATGATTTTGAGACTGAGGACAGGAAAATAAATGAGATGAATTCTTCCTTTGAAGAAAAGATGACAGATGAAAAGAACTTCCGGATTCAAGAAGTCATAGATCTGAATGGGAAGATGAATTCCGTTTCTCAAAACTAGAAGTTTGAAAGAGATCATCAGATTGAGTTTGAAGAAAAGATGAAGGCTCAGGAAGAAAAGCTTAATGCCCAGGAAGAAAAGCTTAAAGCCCAGGAACAAAAGATTGAAGCTCAATCTGCAAGAATAGTGGTCTTAGATAAGCAAGCTAAAGAAGATCATAAAGACTTAAAGAAGATAAAGACTATTCTAAAGGGTCTCATGGGGAAGGAGAAAGATCCCAAATAGACAGATCCGATCTTTTGTTGTACCTTAACTCTTTTCTTGTTAAAATATTCAAACTTAATGAAAAATTTGTGCTTGATCGTTTCTTTTTGTTGTTACTACTAATCTTTCAGGTACTTTACTATATTTTCCATTCCCTTGTATTCTTTTTGAAAATCACAAAGGGGGAGAAGGAAAATAACTCTAATGAAAGGGAAAATGAATCCTAACAAAGGGTGAGAAAGAAAAAAAACTCTAATAAGAGTTTATCTAAGGGGGAGTTTTTCATTAAAGTATACTTTCTTATTCGTAATGAAGTGTCACTCCGGAAATCTAGAATACGATCCTTAGGGTTTCAAAGCCTAAGGGGGAGTTTGTCGTATTCATCAATATCCTTAAAGAAAAGGGAGATAAGCCTTAATGTTTTTCTTTCTTCTTAGAATTTCTTTTTCAAGGATGTTTGTGCTTTCCAAAAAGGGGGAGATTGTTGAGTCAATAAGGTTTTCCTTATGAATTTTCCATTCCTTATTATTTTGAAAATCAAAAACACCTTATCTTTAAGAAAAATTTCTTTTATAAGAAAAATTTCTTTTATAAGAAAAATTGATTTTATAAGGAAAATCGCTTTTATAAGGAAAGTCGCTTTTGTAAGAAAAATTATCCTTATCATATTTTCATCCAGATTTTTCTTAAAGTATGAGATTTGGATTCATTTCTATTTTCTCGGAATTGTTTTAAACTTTGATATGAAGTATTCTGTTTTAAGATCCGAATTCTGGACAAGAACTGTAAAAAAGTTTCACTCCGAAATCCAGATGAGAACTGTAATAAAGTTTCATTCCGAACTCTGGATACGAACTCTAATTAAGTTCTACATCAGATTCAGGATGCGAATCCTTATGAAGTTTGACAACAAATTCTCATTACGAATTCTGATGATGAATTCTCATTACGAAACCAGATGATGAATTCAGACTCCGAATCTTTCACTCCAAACATTCATTTTGCTGATGCCTTTATATTTTGACTACTCCTTATTATTTTACTCACACTCCGAACTTTCACTCCGAACCTTCACTCCAAATCTTTTGAGTTAGATTTTAAACGGTTTCGTACATTCTATTACACTTGTTTTGTTATAAAAATATGTCGTCTATTTTGTTATAAACTAACCGTTGACTAAGTGACACGTGTACAGGTCCCTCCGATTTTTAAGGAAAATATGACCGTTGGGAAGGAGGCCAACCTTACCTATAAATAGGAGCTCATTTGAAAGAGCTCACAACTAAGGGACAAACAACTTGGTTATTGTGCATACATGCTGTTGAAGTGAATTCTAGAGAGAGAGGCTCTTATTAACTCTCAAAGATTCGTGCGACTCCGAATGTTGGTGATTACATTCGAGGACTTCCGGGGATAGGAAGACAGAGGTGCCGACTACCTTGAAGTTCGAGGGCTTCTTTGCTGAGGAAGACAGAGGTTGCCAACTACCTTGAAGTTGAGGGATTACGAGGATAGCAAGACAGAGACTCCGATCTTCGTATCGAGGGCTTACCCTGGTGTGGGTAAGACAGACATTCCTGAAATTATAAATCAAGGGACCTTTATCCAAGGTTGTTGGATACCCTTCTCTTTGGGTTAAAAGACTTATATTTTGTTACTTGTAGTTTTACTACTTGTTTATTTCCACTGCATTTTGTATTATAAGGAAAGTATAACTTTCTTATACTTACTTACTTGTACTCTATTTCATTTAGATTCTATAGGCTTTAAGGTAGAATATCATATTGTAATCTTTTGTTAAGTTTCAATTTCCAGAACCATATTTCCAGAACCTTCTTTCGGAATATCTTTCAAAGTTTTCATTTGGTATTAGAGGTGTTGTGAATTTTCTTAAGTTTAACTTTGTTAAACTTAGCCCTTTCCTTTACTTAAGGAAATCATATTTAATCGTAACTAACTTTAAAAGTTCCAAAGGAATTTTTAAAGTATACAATTCACCCCCCTCTTGTATATTGAGCATCTACATCATTATTTCGATCCTACATAGTGGGATCCACCCGTCACTTACTAAGTCCAATGCATTCCCATATAAAAAGGATTAAACATAACATAAACATTCGTATTAAAACTAGAATACGAAATTTCAATACTTTCTCCATAAACCATGAATTGTATAAAAATAGCACATCCATAGTAAAACATATCACAAAACCTTCAATACAATATAAAAGTTTTGTATAATAAATCAACTTCAAATAAGCTTAAAATCCATCAAAGGATGTTGACATAGATTAAATCAAAACTATTTGAGAGAAATATCTCTTTTCTTTAAATCATTGAAAAGTCAAACATTTATAAAGAAAGTAACTTAAAAGAGATTTTTGAATCAAAGTGTCCCATATCACTTTGAAACTTTTGAAAAGAAATATCATTTCAAAACATTCATGTCCATATAAATAAATCCTTAAAATCATTTTGAAAACATGGACATTAATTAAAATATTTAGAAAGATAAATATTTAAAACATTTAAAATTATGATCTTGATAAAGAGTACCTTTCACAAATTCTTAAAATATTAATTTTAAAATCATTTAAAGTCAAATAATTATAAAATAAAACATTTACATTGAAAATATTTTTATAATCTTGTAAGATAAGCTTCAACGATTTTATAATGGCGGAGAATAGCCGCACCCGTCGTATAAGTTAAAAAAACATTCTTACCTTAATTTTGTCGAAAAGGTTAAAAACACATTGTTTGGAAAACGACGGAAAGATTATTTTCTAAACCTCTTATAAAAATTCAAACAAGGGTATAAATGTCTTTAAACCATATTCTGTAAAATAGTAATAATCTTTTGAAATACATTTTTAGGAAAAATGAATGTCGATGATAAAGACATTCGAGTAGATTATTACGTATAAACAACCTCCGATAATGAAGAGACTGCGAAATAAACCCTTACCTTGTACTTTTACATGGCTGGGGGTAGGTTAACCTCCTGTATAATGGTGAAATAATTTTTATTAAATTATACAAGAATCATATAAATTCATATGATATCATATATGATCTTTTAACATTGATTTTTTAATAATATCTTAGAATTATCATTGTTTCGGGTGTTAACTTACTCGTATTCTTTTATATGTTTTGTTACGTAAGCCATGGATTTCATGGATAGGTTGCATCTTATTCATATCCAAAATGATATCAAGCCTTTAAAAATTATTTTTAAATCATCAATTGATAATTATACTTGAATGGATACGATAGAGAATGAATCTCATCGCGTTCGTGGAGACGGTAGTCCGTACGTACGCACGAGCAACAATATCATTCTTTTGATATTAAAATAATATATAATTGGATGGTATATCATATATATAGAATAATTATCATGTTATATTTATTATTTACATTAATTACACATCATTATTATAACCATCCAAATAATAATGTTTTGAATAACAATTACACCACGACGTGGAGACGGTAAGCCGTACGTACGCACGTATGGTGACATGTCATTAAAAGGATGGATAGAATACTGAAATATGGTTGTACCATGTTTATAATAACATCAAAGTATATATAATATTCTGGAGTTATTATTTTATAATGGTAATAAGAAATAAATAATTAGTGGAAGAAGAAAAGAACTTGAAAAAGGGTGGTGAAATCATTACCTCTTCTTCAGGTTCTTCCTTTTGATTTGATCAAAATGCCTCCGTAGGTTGGATTTCTGACTAAAGTAAGGCCTCTAGGATGAATTTAGGTAAGTTGAGAGAGTATTTGGGCAGGGTTTGGCCGAACCAAAAGGCTTTGAATGTGTGAATTATTGAGAAGGGTGAGTGCCCTTTTATAAGAGGGGTGAGGGGAACCTTTAGAAAAGCTAGAAATATTATTTTATAATAAATTCATATTCGGTTTCTAATGGATGAAAAGTGAATTATTTAAATTTTAAGGTGGGTATGGGTCAAAAATCACTCAACCAATAGAATTTTGACAGGTTTGGGTCACTATATTAACCTTATCTTTAAGTATTAACTCTAAGTTAATTAGTTTCACTTTTACAATGTCTCTTTGTATTTTTATATTATATGGTTAATAAACTTACTATATACATCCAAGAGACACCCAAGTGGTCCATTAAAGATACACCTATGATGAATTAAGTTTCTTGGATGAACCATAGATTTTTATGAATTTAATATCAATTAATAATATAATATTTGTTTTAAAAACTCTTTTATGTCAATTTTGACACTATTCAATATTTGATTTTTGTAAAACTCATAACAGAATTATTACTTCAAAAAAGGGTTAATTAAGTCAATCCTAACATGTCATATTAACCTATAAAATTAGTTTAATTCATAAAAAGTCTCAAATTATATTTATTTGGGTATTTATAATATCAATTATTTTAATTTTTTCACTATTATGATAATTACTACATCATCATTGTGTCATAAATAAATTACATTATTTAATGTATAAAAATTATAAATAAAATATCATTATGTAGGAAATATTTTAATCTTTCTGATTAATATTTATAGTCGAAAATAAAACATATATAACCCTATCTAAAAATTGTTTTTCTAAAAGATATATCCTTATGTCATTTTTGTATTTATTTTAGCTTAATTAATATAAAGTGTCATTATCACTTACAAGTGGCTCCATGGGGTCCAAAAATCGACCCAAAGATGCCCATGGTCGGACATGTATCAACCAATAAGTTTAGGACACTTTTTAGGGTAATTTATTATTATTATAATATTATTTTTAACCCTTATTTACCGGATTTACCCTTTAACCATGGTAAATAAAATATTTACCGAAGTAATTATTCAAAATGTATAAAAATAAAAGTTACATATTTACACAATTTGAACATCCTGATTCTAAATATGGAATCCATTTTTCCAAATTCAAAACACAGAAGTGGTAGAAATTAATTTAAAATTAATTCCCATTGTTAAAACAAAAATCGTGTTTTTAAGAGATAATAACTATCAAAAGATTAGCACATGTTTATGTCTGGTTTAATTGTGAAATTATGTCAAATGACAAAAATTGAATTAAATGGTAAAAATATATTCCAAATATACTTTAAAAACACTCAAATTCATAATTTATCAATATTAATTATTTTGATTAAAAAGTAGTTTTTAATTAAAATTTAATAATTTTCACTATTCATCAAAATATGAAAGTTATCCGAAAAGTACCAAAATTTCACCCTAGGATAATTTTGATATTCCAAATCGAAAAATGAAGTCCATTTTGAGAGATAAAATTTATAAAATTTCAAAAAGTAGGTATTACTATTCATTACAGCTAGTTTGATTGGTTGTGGTGTGTTAGAACTCGATGTTGCGTACAACACACGCAATCACATTATTCAAAGAGAAGCGTACCGTAGAAGCTTGGGGTGTTACATTATAAATTGTTTTATGTCCCCATTCTAAAGAATAAATTTATTTAGTCAAATTGAATATATAAAAGTTTAAAATATTGGATTTAAAAAGGAATCACTATTAAAGTTGGTAAAACTGCATTTTTGAAAAATACATCTTTTATCTGAAAAAAAAATTTCTTCTTACATTATGTCTAAGAAACTCATAATATAGATTCTAAAATTATAAGGATTATATAAGGTTTAAAATTTAGTTAATACCATTCATAACCTCTTTTGAATGGCTTGTTTGGTAAGTCATGGTGCGCTTTAACTCGATGTTGCGTGTAGTGAAAGTTATTGAATTATTTTGAAGAGATAACACACTATGAAATCTTGGGGTGTTAAATTCTCCCCTCCTTCATTAAATTGCGTCCTCACAATTTGAAATTGTTCTTCGAAAATAAAAGGTTGAAAATAGAAAATATCTTTGTGGGAAAACCCACATCGGAAATTGGGTTACTAAAATTTAGTCTTAATATGAGGAAAAGAGAAGTGAAAGGGTCACCACCAGATTATGATCTCGATTAGGAAAACATTGGTGGCAATTAGATACATTTAATTGGTGGAGAAGCCTAAATATTTATAGGTAGTGATTGAGGTCATCAATCACAAACAAGTGTAAAATTGAGGTCCTTAAATTCATCAATCTATTATGATTTGAAATACCATCGGTTCAAAAAAAACATAGGGTATTAGGATAACACATTTTTGGTTTTAGGATTCCATAAATAAAGTATAAGAATTAATTTCTTCATAGAAAAAGAGAAGAAGAAAAAAATATTCTTGATAAGTAGAGTTCCATCCTTTAACTAATCTCTACCACAAACTCATATTTCACTCTAAAAGATAATAGAACTTAAAAATAATATTCTATTTATCCTATTCTTATAGGGTTAAAAAAATGAATTTATAATTCATCTAGCAAAACCATTAAAAAAATGACAATTTTCAATCTTGGACATCTTGTGGGTTAGTGGTAGGTGATACACCCTTTTCACCCTTCGGTTGTGGGTTCAAGTCTCGCGGCCTTGCCGGACGTGACGGGTTGCTGCTCGACCTCTGGGTTGTACTTTTATGGCAATCCAAAAATAATCAAACTAGAACTATCCAAAATACTTCAGTCCAAAATTTATAATGAAGGTAAACACAATGAAGATCCTTTTTTCCGCGTAATAACATGTAAACACCTTCATCATGTATTCTTTTAAAACACTGCAATATCCCGAATGACCATAAAACCTTATTGATTACATTCATGATCCCTTATTACTTAAAGAATATTAGATATACTCCTTCAGTCCAAAAAAATTGTAAACCCCAACAATGATGGAATATAAAAATCATTAATCAGTTTCAAGGCAGTCAAGAATATCCAATATAATTTACCCAAATCAACCATATCTTATTCCAAAATAAGTACCTCAATATTAAGACCATATTAAGGTTTATATTTCCTTTAACCTTGTAATTTACAAATGGTTTAACTTGCTGTAGCGTAACTTTTCTTAGTACTATAAAATCTCGAATCCGGAATGAAATAGTACTGCAGTCCAATCCTTATATACTCCATAATTTTTATAACAAGTACATTGTTGATACAACACTCAAATGAAATAATCAACATAAGAACTCTAATCATTACTCTACATCTGTGGTAGTATCATAACTTGATTATTATCCAATAGCATCATTTGCGGCATAGTATGATGACTGGGACATAGGTTCGCGTAGTGTCCAAACTCCTTGAAAATAAAGCATTGTACATTTGAAACCATTTTCATACCCTTGCATTCACGTACTATGTGCCCTTTTTCTTCACACTTATAACAAACTCCCATTCCTTTCAGGAAATTTCCAGGGTGTTTCTTCCCACAGTTATCACATATGGGGAAATTCTTCTTTTCCCTCTTCCCATTATCCATCTTTCTCTCTTCCATCCTTTTCTTCTCTTTCTTCCCTTTAAAGCCATAGGACTCAGAAAATTCTTTAGTTATCTTATCCACAGATGATACTATTTCTTTATATGATAATAATACGTGGGAGACTATTTCCCTTCTAAATGATGTCTTAATACCATGAAAGATATGATCCTTCTTACTCTTTGGATCATACGTATTATTGGAGTTCACATTCCTTCTACTGGGCGACATTTCTATACAATAGCATAAATGAGGTCAGTTTATGAATTGCAATAAATAATTCCTAATGCATATTGAACAGTTTATGGATATAATCCATAATCATAAAAAATGTTTTCTTTGAGTAAGTATATACTCATGAGCCCTTCATAATGGTTTGTAAATAAAATGAGAATTATCCTAAGCATATCCCCCGGGAGTGTCGTAACCAAGAGTGTAGGAAGGCCCGTTGTCGTGCACCAGTTCCCGTTCGAGTCTAGCTCAAAGTAGTGTTTTCGGGTTTTACCCCTAGGTACATCTGTGCCAGAGCCACCTCTACCTGCTCGTATCCAGACAGGGATGTATTGCTCAGAAAACTCATAAAATATCTACAATACCGAAATTCTAGGAAGTTCTTCTATACTAATCCTCAAAGTATATTTTAGGGCTATGTGCTTTAATCAGATTTTATCTAAATCTAGTTTCCAAGGTTATTGATAATCTTTCTCTGATACCAACTGTAATGCCCCGACCCCAGTGACCCAGAGTCAGTGCATTATTTTAATACATTGGCATGATTACAAGGAATCACGTCCCGAAGAACCGATCAGTTTAGCAGTCTTGGAAAATAGATTACATACATGAATGTTACATTACACTTCATAACATAAAAAACAACATAAATAATCCTTTATGAATTCCATTATTCCCTTGTCTTAACCCTGCATATCAATCACAATACACTTCTTGGAATCCTGGGAAAAATAAAACATAGAAAGGGGTGAGCTCAAACGCTCAGTAAGGGTAATCAATATAGCAGAAACTTTCAGAAATAAGCACAAACATTTGAGGCAATGTATAACTAACAAAAAAGTATTTAAAACTTGAACTTAAACATAATATGGAAAAGATAAAATGAAATAATTCCTTTTTCTTATTCACATGGATGTTATACTAGTCGAATAATCACATGCAATATTAATAACCACTTTCATAATGATGGAATTCATAATGCCAGACTATCATAACCACATAGCCAAGGCCTCATGCCAAGACTAAAAATAAGATTTTGTCAAGGCCTTGTTCCAAGACACTAGTTTGTCTCATGAGACATACCGATGCATCGAGGAGCTATATCGGGATCCACAGGTCACTTACTAAGTCCAATGCATTCCCATATGAAAAGGTTTAAATATAACATAAACATTCGTAATAAAACTAGCATACAAAATGTCAATACTTTCTCCATAAACCATGAATGGTATAAAAATAACACATCCACAGTAAAAAATATCACAAAACCTTCAATACAATACAAAAGTTTTGTATAATAAATCAACTTCAAATAATTTTAAAACCCATTAAAGGATGTTGACATAGATGAAATCAAAACTATTTGATAGAAATATCTATTTTCTTGAAATCATTGAAAAGTCAGACATTTATAAAGGAAGTAATTTAAAAGTGATTTTTGAATCAAAGTGTCCCATACCACTTTGAAACTTTTGAAAAGAAATATCATTTCAAAACATTCATGTCCATATAAATAAATCCTTAAAATAATTTTGAAAACATGGACATTAATTAAAATATTTATAAAGATAAAAATTTAAAACATTTAAAATTATGATCTTGATAAAGAGTACCTTTCACAAATTCTAAAAATATTCATTTTTAAAGAATTTAAAGTCACATAATTATAAAATAAAACATTTACTTTGAAAATATTCTTATAATATTGTAAGGAAAGCTTCAAATATTATATAATGGCGGAGAATAGCCGCACACGCCGTATAAGTTAAGAAAACATTCTTGCCTTAATTTTGTCGAAAAGCTTAAAAGCACCTTGTTTGGAAAATGACGGAAAGATTCTTTTATAAACCTCTTATAAAAAGTCAAACAAGGGTATAAATGACTTTAACCCATATTCTGTAAAATAGTAATAATGTTTTGAAATACATTTTTAAGAAACATGAATGTGGATGATAAAGAGATCCTAGTAGATTATTACGTATAAACAACCTCGGATAATGAAGAGAGTGCGAAATAAACCCTTACCTTGTACTTTTCCTTGTTTGGGGGTAGGTTAACCTCCTGTATAATGGTGAAATAATTGTTATTAAATTATACAAGAATCATATACATTCATATGATATCATATATGATCTTTTAAAATTTCTTTTTTAATAATATCTTAGAATTATCGTTGTTTCGGGTGTTGACTTAATCATTTTCTTTTATATGTTTTGTTACGTAAGCCATGGTTTTCATGGATAGGTTGTCTCTTATTCATATCCAAAATGATATCAAGTCTTTAAACATTATTTTTAAATCATAAAATGATAATTATACTTGAATGGATACGATAGAGAATGAATCTCATCGTGTTCGTGGAGACGGTAGTCCGTACGTACGCACGAGTGACAATATCCTTCTTTTGATATTAAAATAATACATAATTGGATGGTATATAGTATATTCACAATAATTATCATGTTATATTTATTATTTAAATTAATTACACATCATTATTATAACCATCCAAATAATAATGTTTTGAATAACAATTACACCATGACGTGGAGACGGTAAGCCATACGTACGCACGTATGGTGACAAGCCATTAAAAGGATGGATAGAATACTGAAATATGGTTGTACCATGTTTATAATAAAATCAAAGTATATATAATATACTGGTGTTATTATTTTAGAATTGTAATAACAAAGAAATAAGAAGTGGAAGAAGAAAAGAACTTGAAAAAGGGTGGTGAAATCATTACCTCTCCTTCGAGTTCTTCCTTTTGATTTGATCAAAAGGCCTCCTTAGGATGGATTTATGACTACAGGAATGCCTATAGGA
Organism: Viscum album; assembly: GCA_963277665.1. Classification (NCBI taxonomy): domain Eukaryota; kingdom Viridiplantae; phylum Streptophyta; class Magnoliopsida; order Santalales; family Viscaceae; genus Viscum; species Viscum album. The sequence goes on from OY728138.1 coordinate 563,474,550, forward strand.
TGAAGTGAGGTAAGTTGAGAGAGTATTTGGTCAGGGGTTTTCCGAACCAAAAGGCTTTTAATTTGTGAATTAGTGAGAAGGGGGAGTTCCCTTTTATAAGAAGGGTGAGGGGCACCTTTGGAAAATCTAGAAATATTATTTTATAATAAATTCATATTCGGTTTCTAATGGCTCCAAAGTGAATTATTTAAATTTTAAGGTTGGGAGGGGTTAAAAATAACTCATCCAATAGAATTTAGACAGGTTTGGGTCACTACATTAACCTTATCTTTAAGTATTAACTCTTAGTTAATTAGTTTCACTTTTACAATGTCTCTTTGTATTTTTATATTATACGGTTAATAAAATTACTATATACATCCAAGAGACTCCCAAGTAGTCCATTAATGATACACCTATCATGATATAAGTCTCTTGGACGAATCTTAGATTTTTATGAATTTAATATCAATTAATAATATAATATTTGTTTTTAAAACTCTTTTATGTCAATTTTGACACTATTCAATAATTGATTTTTGTAAAAATTATAACAGAATGATTACTTAAAAAAACGTTAATGAAGTCAATCCAAACATGTCATATTAACCTAGAAAATTAGTGTAATTCATAAAAAGTATCAAACTATATTTATCTGGGTATTTATAATATCAATTATTTTATTTTTTCACTATTATGGTAATTACTGCATCATCATTGTGTCATAAATAAACTAAATTATTTAATGTCTAAAAATTATAAATAAAATATCATTATGTAGGAAATATTTTTAGATTTCTGATAAATATTTATAGTCGAAACTCCAACATATATAACCCTATGTAAATATTGTTTTTCAAAAAGTTATATGCTTATGTCATTTTTGTATTCATTTTAACTTAATTAATATAAAGTGTCATTATCACTTACAAGTGGATCCATGAGGTCACAAATCGACCCAAAGATGCCCATGGTCGGAAATGTATCAACCAATAAGGTTTAGACACGTTTTAGGGTAATTTTTTATTATTATAATATTATTTTTTAACCCTTATTTACCGGATTTACCTTTTAACCATGATAAATAAAATATTTACCGAAGTAATTATTCAAAATGTATAAAAATAAAAGTTACATATTTACACAATTTGAACATCCTGATTCCAAATATGGAATCAATTTTTCCAAATTCAAAACACATAAGTGGCAGAAATTAATTTAAAATTAATTCCCGTTGTAAAAAAAAGCGTGTTTTTAAGAGACAATAACTATCAAAAGATTGACACTTGTTTATGTCTGGTTTAATTGTGAAATTATGTCCAATGACAAAGATTGAATTAAATGGTAAAAATATATTCTAAATATACTTTAAAAACACTCAAATTCATAATTTATCAATATTAATTATTTCGATTAAAAATTAGCTTTTAATTAAAATTTAGTAATTTTCACTATTCATCAAAATATGAAAGTTATCCGAAAAGTACAAAAATTTTACCCTAGGCTAATTTCGATATTCTGAATCCAAAAATGAAGTCAATTTTGAGATATAGAATTAATAAAATTTCAAAAAGTAGGTATTACTATTCATAACGGCTTGTTTGATTGGTTGTGGTGTGTTAGAACTCGATGTTGCGTACAACACACACTATCGCATTATTCAAAGAGAAGCGTACCATAGAAGCTTGGGGTGTTACATTGTAAATTTTTTTATGTCCCCATTCTAAAGAATAAATTTATTTATTAAAATTGAATATATAAAAGTGTAAAATATTGGATTTAAAATGGAATCACTATTAAAGTTGGTAAAAGTGAATTTTTGAAAAATACTTATTTTATCTGAAAAAAAGGAATTTGTTCCTACATAATGTCTAAGAAACTCATAATATGGATTCTAAAATTATAAGGATTATATAAAGTTTAAAATTTAGTTAATACTATTCATAACCTCTTTTGAACGACTTGTTTGGTAAGTCATGGTGCGCTTTAACTCGGTGTTGCGTGTAGTGCATGTTATTGAATTGTTTTGAAGAAATAACACACTATGAAATCTTGGGGTGTTACATTTAAAAGCAAAATTGTATGATGGACTAGAGTCTCAATAATTGTAGTCATATATTCTCTTACAAATATTTAAGTTGGCATGATATGTGGAAGATAAGAAAATTTATTTTTTATTGGATTACCTTATAAATATAATAAAACTTCTTAGAAAATAGTTTAAATCATACTGAGAACATTACAGAGAACAAATTCATCACTTGATCGTCTTTAACATTATCTATAAACATTCTCAATAATTTATCTTGGGATAATTGAATACTGAGGGAGAACATAAATCCTTTATAGTAAGTGATGTTGTTTTTAACATAATCATTCTATCATTTCCTAAGCAGAAAGAGGTTGGTGACACTATTCCTATACATGATGAAGCTATATTGGTAAAATAATTATTAAAGATGTCCTCCCAAGTAGAGATGAACCTGGTGGAAAATTTTTGTACTAGAAAAAGGTTGGCCCCTACAATGTCTAAATGAAGAAGTGTTTGTAGAGAATATTATATTACTATAGGGTACCATGAATTATTAAACACCAGGGGAAAATTGTATGAGGTGATACTTTGGGCCATTTTTACCTTTAAAGGATGTCAATATTGGTTTTACAAAGTTAACCATAATGGGGACTCTTATATCCCAATATTTTAGAATATATTTTTATTTAAAAAATATTTTTCTGAGATATATTGTGAAAAATTAAACCTAAATAACAAATGAAAAATTATTAGAAATTATAAAATGAATCACATTATTAGGTATTTAAATTAAATATAATTTTTGGAAATAATTTATATTACATTTATGAAATATTGTTAATCCTAAAGAATAGTTTTGAAGTTTTTTATTTATGTATTGTTTTTGTCATATATATTTTATTTTAAAAATTATAAGTAATAAAATTTTAACAAATAAAAATAATTACACATTTTAAAACAAAATTCATTTTTTATGAACTGGTTAGAGATGAAAATAAAAACATTTGAAGGTAAAAAGAGTTTTTTATCTTCTGAAAACTACATTAATGTAGGGAATGTTTTGTAATATTAATAAATTAAAATAATCACTATTTATGAATGATTTTAATTAAATTTTAAAATAAAATATTCCAAAAAACGTTTGAACATTATTTTAATTGTTTTTTCTATGAATAGAATGAAAATAAATTACTTTTCTAGTTTAACTGTGTATTTTTCTAAAAAACATTTTCATTGTGTTATGCATGCTTATTTTAAAAATAACTTCTACTAAATATAGAAATTTAATTTAATAAAATGATTTCAATATTTTAAAAACTCATTAAAAAGTTTAGTAATGAGTTCACATTAACTTTTGATCTTATTTTATAGTAATCATGGTAAAAAAATTACCTCTGTTAATGATAAATTGGATTAAAGAGGGGGATAAAATGAAATAAAAGGCATAAAATATCACATAAATATGTATTGATTTGATTTTTTGAATATATTAAGACAATTAATTATTTTCCCTTCAATCATTTTTCCATTTGGTTCTAATTTTACTAGAATATGACTTTATGATATTTTAATGTTTAAGGATTCAGAATTTTTCCACCCACCTCAATTATAAAATAGATTCTTATACCTTTACTTATTTATACCATTTAAGAAATATAGATCTTCCAATAATTATATAAATATATTAAAAAATTTCCTACACAGATTATAAAGGTTATTTTTTCTTAAAATATAATCCCCTGGATCCATAAAAAGGGTTCAAAATGGAGTTTATCAAAGAAAAGGTAATCGTCTTCACCAAATAATTTTAAGTTTATTTATTATTATAACTCTTATAAATATTATATAACCAAAATAACATGGTTAAATCCATATAATTTATATATTTTATTTCTATTACGTTAATGATACAATCATTTTCAATCTTTTTTCCATCCTATGATAAATAAAAATGTTGTTCATGTGTATATAGGGATTACCACATCCACAAAGAGACGTGACTCATTATTCATGTATTCTATAAATGGATGGTAATGTGGATGGATTTAAGAAATTTATATGATATTTATGATATTATTATGATTACATAATGGCAAATTATTATTTTAATTTCCTTATTTTCCTTCATTTGAAACTAAAAGTAATAATCATATGTACATACAGACTACCATATCCACGAATTTGTGTAATTAATTTTACATAAACAACTTGTATGAATGGTTATAAAAGTGTATAAAATGAATAAGAATTATAATTATAGAATTATTAATATTTTTGAGTAGATGATACCATGAAAAAGGTGTAAGGTCTATAAATATTGATCCAAAACATGCATGGAAAATTAGACATTTTTACCAAAATACTGATTTCAAAAAAAAATTATTAATGTATAGGTGATTATAAATATTAATGAAATATTATATTTTATGAAAATTTTGAATATCGTTATTTTATAGATTAAAAATAAATTTAAATTTATTATTCTAGAGTATAAGAAGGCATATCATTAATGAAAAATCCTTTTAAAATGGTATAAGTTGCAACATCAATTTTAATAGATATTTTTTATTCTTGAATCTATGTTGGGGAAATTATATGATATTAATTTTTTACAAAAAAAAATAATTTCTAATAGTATTTATAATTCTGATTTTGTCATGTTTTAACTTTTATTTTACTATATTTGTTACTTAAAACAATAATGAAAAACATTTTTAAGAAATGTCAACCCTATTTCCTTGTTGCTTCACCGATTTTTTATTCCGAGTCACTGTTATATAAAATGTTTTCTAGAATTTTATTTTCATTGATAAAATGATTATTTGATGTAATTTTACAACATATTACACTTTATTTTCAATGTTTTAAAATGAAACTTCAATTTCTTTCTAAATTAGGTACTTATGGACTTTTTACCAAATGTGTAAAGGAAATATTTTATTAATGATTACTCCACGAATAAATTTTCCTCTATATTTATTATTATTTAATTTAAATAATCAGTTAAAAGTTTCCTTGTTTATTTTAAAATAAGTTATTTTTCTCATATTCTTGAAATTATAGTCTTAACGATAATAACTTAAAATTATACTTTCCCTTGTTTTCAATGAAATGTATAAATACACATATAAATATATATTTTTAGGTCAATATAATTTGAATTTATTATTATTCAATGGATATTTTACTTGATGATGCCATCATTGTTATTTATTTGGATGGATAATGATTATGTGATGATGAAATATGTTTTAAACATGTTTCTTTTCCATGAGTTGTCCTATATTGAGTAAATGAATGATTTTATGATCCCATGGAACATATTGGTATTGTATTAATTATATTATGGATGGGTCTATTAAATAACTCCAATTAATTAGTTAATTATTGAGATATCATGAGATAATATTGATTTTAATGGGGAGTAAAAATAGTTCAATAAGGGACCCTATCCACTATGATAGTATTGGAAGTTAACGTTGACTAATTAAATGATGGAATGGAGAGCGAAACAAGTCTTCCATGAGGATTTTACACTATGATTGTCTAGGATGTGAACCCTAACTAATGAAATGATTTTATATTCCTATGATTATTAAATAATCCCAATAAAATATTATTATGCTTATGACACTCTCTCAGGTCTCAAGATTGATTAATGATTATTCCTCACTCTTATAACTCATATATTTTGAAATTATAAATCCTTATTCCATGAATCATGATTTATGATCTATAACTGATCGGGTATAAACATAATAAATTATGATAATTATCTCATACCCTTATACCTATTTTATTCTAAAGTATAATCAATGATGAATATCTCCAATGTTTACCGCTACTGATATTTTGAGCCCACCATTTTTATTGCCCTATTTTCCACATGTTATAAAGAACAGTTTTAAGTAAGATATTCATAATAAAATTATAATGATAGAATATCTATGTGGGATATATTGAAAATATTTAATTAAGTTTTATTATAATCTATATAGTCTTCAAGACACTATACATTTATGTTCATATGGTGTGTATTATTATGAAATGTGTTAAATATCTATGTAAATTGAGGAAATATTTATGTATGTTATTCTTAGATCACCTTAGTTTGTATCAGAGGAGTGTTAGTTTTTAGATATTAGGTTATGAATAATACAGTGATAGATCTTAATAAAACTAATTAATAACTAAAAATTGATATAGATTGAACATAAATGTGTCATAAGTTGATAATATGGTGTCCTAATTTAGTACATATCATGAATATTTTTTTATGATAGTAAAACTTATCACTTAGATTAACAATGCATGATTCTCTATCCAACAGTTTTGGTTTTAGTAATGGATTGAAGAGATAATGATGATGTTGAGAACCTTACATGTATGATCAAATATTTAAATACCTTATTTTATCCTAGATATATTAATTACTTTATATCTATAAAGGTATCTGAAAATGTTAATTTATATCCCGAATTATTAGATTTTAAATTTTCAGTAAAAAATACAAATGTTATAATGATCAAATCTCATGTATATAAAAACTCTTTGATAACTTTTTTTGGGGAAGGTGATTCCCATGAACCTTGTGATAGACACACCAATAGAATTTTATGTGATTTTAGATAGGTATTAGATATCTCTATGTAGATCAAATATCAATTTCTAATGAAGGGAATTAATTTTTGATATTCCAAATAAACCCATGATTTTCTATCAGTGTGAGGATGAATATGAAATTCTATTGGAAGCTACTTCCATTGTATATGTCTTGCTACCTATTCATTAGAGGGATCTATCTCAAATGGTAGGGGAGAAACTCAACATTGAAGATATGCCTATTTTTTGGGAATATTATGATTTATTTTTTGATGAGTTTTATAATCATACCGTAAATCATGATGTTTAATTTTCAATAATTCTCATATCTTGTTCAATACCTATTTCAGAGACTCTTTATTGAATATCCCCAGTTGAGTTGTATTAATTAGAGATGAAACTATTGGATAATCTTGATAGGTGATTTTTTTTCCAAGTGTGTAATCATGGGGTCATCCAATTGTTTTTCATAAGGATAAAGATGTATCAATGAATCTTTTCATTGATTATCAAAAACTTAAGAACATTACACTCAATGAAATGTACTGTAAACCCCATGTTGAGGATTTATTTTATATATTTAAAGGATCCCAATACATTTTAATGGTTCAAAATAGATTCAAATATCATCATTTGAGGGTCAAAATGGAGGACATATCAAAGGTAACCTTACATAGATGGTATATAAACAATGAACATATAGAAAATCCTTTTGTAGTTAATCATTCCCCTACTATATTTATGAATCTAATGAATAAAGTCTTTATAGATTACCTTGATAATTTTGTGGTTATATTATTTGATGATATTCTTATATATTCTAAGAACATGGAAGTATATGGATTTCATTTGTGGATTATGTTGAATACTTTGAGAAAGTATAATCTATATGAAAAATTTATTAAATGTGAATTTTGGGTATAGAATGCATCATTCATGGTTCATGTAATTACAAGTGAGTGTATATTAGTGGATCCTACAAAGATATAAGATATTGAACATTGGACTAGAATAACCATGGTGAATAAAATATATTGTTTTATTTCATTGGATGGATACCATTGATTCTTTATGAGTAATATATGATGAAAATGAAATCCAATACGTTTACATAAAAGGAATCCATGTTCCTTTGGATAGATAAATGTGACGAAAATTTCAAGGAACTTCGGATAATTTTGGTCAGTACACTTGTCCTCACACTACCATGTAGGGGAGAATGGTTTGTAATGAAAAGTAATGTAGAAGTAATGAACTAGTATGCGCTTTCATACATAATGACGTGGTAGTTTCTTATTCTTCAGGTTGAAAAATGTTTTGTGCACTAAATTAATAGACTCATGATTTGGAACTAATAAGAGTAATGTTTTATTTGAAGATATAGAGTCTATTTCATTATAGTGAATGGTATGAAATATATATGGATCATAATATATTTAAGTATATACACAAACAAAAATAGTTTAGTGTATACAAAAACAGATGGTTGAAATTGATTAAAGATTCTAAATTTTTAATAAATACCTCTCTATGAAGAAAAAAGGTTGTTGATGCTGTGAGTTAGAAGGGACATTTTAGTTTGTCTACAATAATGATTTAAAGTAATCCAATAATTATTGATTTATAGAGGATGAACATTAAAATCATAAAGAAAGGAGAAACATCTTATATTTCCAAGATACATGTTCTACCATATATTCAATTAAAGATTAAAGCGGTGTGAAAGGAAGATGTGGAGCTGTAGAAGAATGAAATTAATGTTTCTGATTTTAGTCATGATAGTGATGAAATGATAATGATTTGGAATATAGTATGTGCCATATTAAATCCAGAATTGATGAAGGATTTGTTAGATGAATTTCATATTTCAACATTATCTATTTATACTATATGTACGAAGATTTATAGAGATATTAAAGAGAATCTATAATGGGATTAGATGGATAGAGATATCAAGGACTTTTTATGTCAATGATTATTATATGAACAAGTTATGTTTTAGATACAAAATATTAAGGGGTTGTTACAAAAATTAGATATAAAATAATATAAATGGGAATACATCATAATATATTTCATCATCAGATTCCCCAAAACATCTAAAGGACATAATATTTTTTTGGTTATAGTTGATCTCCTTGGTAAGTCTACACATTTAAATTCAATCATATAAGATTAATCTGTTGGTTTTATTTCTAGGATATACATTATGGTAGTGGTAAATTTTCATAAAGTAAAATATTATATTATACCTAATTTGGATATGAGTTTTACCTTGATGTTTTGGATAATTATTTCACAAGTATTGAAGTAGGTATTGAACATTATCAATTCATATCATCCTCATAAATATTGTCAGTATGAGAGAACCATTCAAACCATATAAGATATGTTTAGAGAATTATATATATATATAAATTATTGTTAGGTTCAAAATCTTTCTATTTTTTAATTTTCATACAATAATACATTTCGGTTAATAATTTAGATGGATTTTTAGGAAGCTATTAGTTGAATGATGTGAGGAGCTCTAACATGTCGGGATGTAGTTAGAGAGAGAAAGCTATTGGGACCCAATATAGAAGAGGAAATTAAAGATAATGTTATAACTATTCATCATCATATTAGTCCTATATATAGTCCATAATACTATTATAAAATCAATATTCAGTGATGTTTAATTTATTAATTTTGTGATATGGAATTCCTTTAAATATCTACAAGGATAAATTTTATAAGACATGAAAATAAGGGAAATATAATACATATGATTATCTGTTCCTTTGATTTTATTGATCATATTGGGATGATATATTATCATTGGGTGCTTCCTCCAATCCTTTCTAAAGTTTAGAATTTGTTCCACTTATCTCAATTGAGTTAGTATATTTTATATGTTTTAAATATAATTAATATTGAGGTTATACCACTGAACATGATCTATCTTATAAGAAAAAATTGGTAGAAACATAAAATCATATAGTTAATGTGCTATGAGAAATGAGTACTCACCTGGTTATGGTTATCCATAGGAGTTATAAATTTTAGGACACAATATGTGAACCAGATAATGTGATGATGTGGAGGTATACTTAATTTTATGTATGAGAGTGAGAATTTTTTTATAGAGAAATACTTATAAATGTTGTAAAATATAATATCCTGAGATTTTAGAATATATGAGAAATATTTTAATTATACATATAAGTTATAAAATTATGTATATAATATTTTATTTTAATTAAATATAATTATTGAAAATAATTTCTCATTCATTCAGAAAATACTATTGATCCAAACGAATTGCTGTGATGTATTTTTTATGGTATTTTTTTAGTATATATATTTTATTTTAAAAAATAAATAATATTTTTAAAACCATGGAAGGTAAATGTTTAAATGTTTTTAAAATGAATTAATTTTCCATCAATAAGATATAAATAAAAAACAAAATCATTATATGATAAAAAGAGTAGTTTTTCCTAAATACGTATTTTATGCATGCAATGTGTTCTAATATTAATACATTAAATTAGTGAATATTAATGATTAATTTTAAGGAATAATTTAGATAATATATTAAAAATTTTCATTTTCATTTAATCTGTTTCAAGAGGAAACAAATTACAATGAATTAAATTTTATTCTTAAAATGTATTTTTGGAAAACTATTTTTGTTAGGTTTTCATGATTATATTAAAACTAAATTTTGGAACTTATAGATTTTGATAATGATAAAATTGTTTCCATTTAATAGATATTTAATTATTATTTTTAATTATTCCACCTTAATTTTGTGTTATAATTAATAGTAAATATTCTAAAAGTTTATTATGTCAGTTAAGGTTAAAAACTATTAACGTGGGGGTGAAACTAAAAGACAAGGTATAAAATATCAACTAAAATTGCCTAAATTTGATTGTTTGAAGATATTTAGACATTAAATTGTCTTATAGTTTTTAATTTTTCCAATTTTTAGCACATTCATTAGAAAATTAATTTATTATATTTTAACATTTTAGGTATTTACATATTTTCCACCCACCACACTTATAAAAGGGAACGTAATCTATTCAATTTATAAATCATTTTGAGTTATCTAGATCAACAAAAAACTACAAAAATCTCTTATAATATTCTATATACATGTTATAAAGGTTTTAGTTTCATTAAATAAAAAACCAAAGGTCCTTAAGGAGTGATTCAAAGGAGGTTTCTAAAAGAAGAGGTAATCATCTTTATTCAATCATTTTAAGTATATTTATTATTATACCTCATATAAACACTATATAAACATATTAAAATGATTTAAAAAGTATAATTACTATACATATATATTTTTATGTTAATGGTATAACCATTTTATATATCTTATCAATCCTATGACAAATGATAATGTCGTTCATGCGTATGTGTGGACAACCACCTTTGTGAAGTGGTGTGAATCATTTTTCAGTTTTTTTTACAAATGTGGATGATAATTTGGATAGATTTGATAAATATATATGATATTAATTATATTATTATTATTTAATAAAAATTCATTATTTAATTTTCTTTATTTCCATCCATTTGGAAATGAAATCATTACTCAAGTGTACATAGGGACTACCGTCTCCATGAATTGATGTAATTCATTTATCATGACCAAATTATATGAATGGTTATAAAAATGTATATAATGAATAAATATAATATTTATAACATGATTCAGATTTTGGATGTTATGAAACCATGAAAAAGTTGTAAGGGTCAGAACCATTGAACCATAACATGCATGGAAAAAATACTAGTGTTCACCCAAATGATGATTTTGATGAAACATTTATGATAAATGGGAAATTAAAAATTATAATGGAATGTTAAATTTTAATGAATTTATGAATATATTTATTTTATTTATTTATTATAAAACTAAATTTATTATACAGAAGTGTAGTAATGTGATTAAAGAAAGACATGACAGGTGGTAAAGGTTTATGTTGTAATCTCATTTTTAATTTAGCTTGTTTCTGGTTGAATATCCCCAAGGGTAATTTTATTATATTTATCTATTAAAAAAATATATTTTACTTTAATATTTATATTTATGTTCTTTTCAGGTTTTTTTCTGTAATTTTACTCTATCTTTCACATAAAATTACAAATAAAATGTTTATAAAGAAAATTTGACCTTATTTTTTCTTTGGTCGATGAACTGTTTATTCTATGTCCATATTATTTAAAATAAATTCAAGAATTTTTTTTCTATTAAAATGATTATTTAAGGTAACTATCATCATTTTTTGAATTTATATTCAATTTTTATATGAAATATTCTTATCTTATTACAAATGAGGTAGTTTTGGTCCTTTTCACCAAATTAGTGAAATGACTCTTTGTTTTAACATTTATTACATGAATATTTTTTTCCACTTTCCTGGAAATTAATTATTTTGAAAATTATTTTAAATGTTTCTATGGTTATTTTCAATTAAAGTATTTTTCTCTACATTATGAATTTCATTAATTGTACAAAAAAAATATTTTTTTTCCACTATTTTCAAAGAAATTTTAAAATACCCCTTTAAAAATGTTTTTAATATATATAAAAATATTTTGATATTTAATATGATTAAATGTGGATATGATCTGATGATAACATACAAGATTTTTATATAGATGGATCATGACTATGTAATTATAAAATATTTATAAAACATGTTTATTTTATTAGTGTTATGATATGATGAATTGTTGATTGTTTTTATGATGTTATGTAACACATATGAATTGTTTTCATTATATGGTGGTTGGGTACATTAAATCCCTCCAATGAACTTAGTAATTATTGATATCTCATGAGATGATATGGACATGAATGGATAGTGAACCTAATTCAATATGGGACTTTGTCCACTGTGATAGTTTTCAGAGTGAACCTTGACTATAGAGATAATGTAATGGCGAGTGAACCCAATCCACCATGTGGACTTATCCTCTTTCATAATATTGAAAGCTAACCTTTACTAATAAAATGATACTATATGCTTATTATTGTATAATAATTCATTTGACATGATCTTATTATTATGAAATTCTCTCATGAGTCATAAATTATAATTAATCATTCCTCACCATTATGAATAATATCTTATTAAATGATAAATATTTATATCATAAATTTTGAATTAGGATATATGAATAATTGTGCACAAAATTCATAAGTTATGATCATGCTCTCATTCAATTATGATTATATTATTCTTGCATTTGATCATAAATTGATATATCCCATGTTTAAACTTATTGGGAAACTGAGCTCACCCTTTCTTATGTTTCCATTTTTCCCAGGTTATATATAATGGATTTATGTAGGATATATCAAGGAATGGTACTATAAGAGAAGAATTTTTTGGAAGATATTGAATACATTTTATGAAATAATTTTATTATGTTTCTAGTATCCAAATACACTAAACCATTACAGTCGTCAGGTGAAAATTATATTGAAGTATAATGAATCTTCATATAAAATAATGATAAATTTATATATGATATTCATGAGTGACCTCAGAGATTAGGTAAAAAAACTCTTAACATGATTCACTTTAGGATATATTGAGGAGAACTATATCTCCATAGCCTCTAATCAAATAGTAAGGGTGTTTATCATCTCATATTAGAAGACCTACCCATGAATTTTTCCTATTGTTGGTTGGACTACTCATCAAGTAGAGAAATCATGGTATAGAAGTAGAATTCCATGCTAATTTATTGATAGGGGAACTAATGTAAATTTTTATCTCTACCTTGGGTTGGAAAATCCTCCGAACTAAGTTATGGTCGATTGAATAAAGATCATTAGATCATAACACTCCATTGGGGATGTGATTAGGTCTTCATGAACATCACCCCAATTTAGAATTTATCCCATGAGGAGCTTAAAATTAACCAGTTCATAATTTTTAATCTCAGGGAGAAATATAGTAATCAATGAATTCTTATATATTATCTTAATAGATTTAAAAACATTAAAAGGTCTGACCACACAATTTCCATTCTCAATGTTATTATAATTGTTTTGGAGTTGAATGTTAAATAGACTCCCAAGACCCATGTATTGTCTCTATTGAAAAATGTGGGCTCCTTTTGTGGAATTCAACTATCACCATGAATATTTCCAGAGGAAATAATTCGGATATTCCACATCACCAACATCACACTTCTAATTATTAGATGGAACCACTATGATGATGTTCAACATGGTAGGGGTTATGGAAAAGAGTCTCTAACTTCTTCTAGAATACATACTTTGGTATCCTAGTTTAATCATCTGATTAGAGAGAACTGTAGTTTGGAAAATTGACCCCAATATTTGGAATTTATGTGAGGAGATACATCTTAAATGACCCAATATAGTACTGTGAGACTTTCAGTACATACAATCTTGATGTTCTAATGAAATATAAAATATTTATGGTGTTGAGACACTAGAATCACTATGCGGTTTACCTTTAGAAAATAATAACCGAGGCCCTAAAGTTGATTAAATCTTCTATGGTAAGTCATCTCTCAGTTTTGAAGTGGTTTAATATCACCCAAATAATATACTATAGGTATTAACTGTGGTTTTTAGTGAGTGGATCCAAGATTGAGAGGTGTGGGGTTTTATACGGTTAGAATAAAACCAAAATTTTGCTAATAGGTATAGCCTCAAAAATATTCTTATTATCATCATTATCATATTCAGATGGATATTCTTGTTCTTAGTTGTAATATATTTATTTATAAGGTTAGTAGTAATCTATAGGAGAGAAAAATGAGGATATAATCTATTAAAAAAAATCTAGCTGGAATCATAACCATTTGGTATATCTTACATTAAGTTGTAGAGTTTCACTATTGATGAGGCATGGGATTTAATAGAATTTTCATGTATGATGTGGTCCCTCTATCATTATATTTTGTGAATTTTTTGGTTATCTATGGATCAACTAGACACTTTTAATTATTCAAAAAATGATTGATTATATCCTGATGGTTTACCCACTCTAATTTTATAGAAAAAGGGATGAAACAAAAAAGTAAATGGGTATGGTTCCACTGATAGTACTTAGAAGTATGACAAGACATGCTCTATATAGAAGTATTGTGTATATTAATTGAGATAATGGTTAACTATGTTTATATAATATATATATATAATAAGTAAATTCTTCCCCCAAGGGTTTTAGTAGTGGTGGAATGTACATATCCTCTAAATCCTTTAAGTTATTGTATTCTGAATGATCAGGGAAAATATTCCATTAATGCCCCATGAAAGACCTCTAACACTAGCCCAAAATTTCCCTATGCATGGAATTATATGTTTCATGGGTAATATCTCCATAGGATGTTTTTTTACATCACATTGTGGATATCTGTAATGGTTGATAGTAACTTTACAATGGGGAGGTCCATCAGGGTGGTAAACATTTTTCATCATGGGGAAGAATTTTGTGAGATCTGATAGTGGCATTTGTAACTGGGAGAGTCAACCTAACACACCAAGTTACTAGATAGGGACTTGATCCCAATAAGACATTATGTTATCCTCACTCAGTGGTTATGTTGATGGGGTGTTTGTTGGTGGATGAAATAGTCATGGGTACAATTGAAAAAAATGTCATAGAGTAAAAAAATGAATGTACCCTATAATTAGATCTATACAGTTATAACTAGTGAGTCATGAAATAGAGTAACATAATCATGTTTAGTTGTAGGCTGTGTTGACCTGCACTAATTGAGATGTTGCTTAGAGAGATCCCTCCATAGATAATCCAAGGTGCCATCTTGGGTAGGAACACCTTACATTCCCCCCTCATCCTTGACATAGGGATGGATATGATCATTGCTGAATATAGAAAAACTCCAAAATTAGTTAGGAGTGATGGGAATGGGGTACTTTCTTCCTACAACATGCCTCATTATAGGAGGTGTTGCTGTGAAAAAATAGATCATTGAATATCCATAGCCATCTGTTAGGTTGGGATGGTGAATTTCTACTCATAGTAAGGTAAATTTTGTGATCAATATATTTTATATGACATATATTGGGAAAACGTGTCAAAATAAAATTATAGATAAAGGGGTAATTTCAGTCACCTCTAAATAGTAAATATATGGAATCACTACATATAAAAACCTATTATTGACATACATGGATATTATATTATATTATTTTAATATTCAATACATTAAAAAATACATGCCTAAGAACTATAATAGATTAGTGTCTTTGGAAATATGGAAAGAAAATATTCTATCTTGGTCAAAGATCTCTAACATATCCCATAAATATCCAAACTTTAGTACTTTTTCCTAAAACCTTTCTTCATAACCTTGGGAAGGGAAACATAAGAAATTGGCTATCTCAAATGCTCAGTAATGGTAAAAAAGGAGATATATAAGAAAAATCATGAGGATTAGGGTATGAGAAAATGATCATGAAAATAGAAGATCATACTTTTCATATAAAAGAATATATACATGAGTCATGGAATAATGATTGGCAGTTCATAAATAATGAATCTTAAAAAATGAAGAACATAAGCCATGAAAAGCATATTATAAGAATAAAACATAGAATTATGGAATACATATAAGTATATATAATGATGTACATAGTATTCAAGTAATTTATGTTGAGATCATATTAGTGAAATAATTCCTTTATTTTATTGGCTTCAGACCCTATTCCATACATGTATTACTGAACTGAGTTCAACCCTCATTAAAACCCTGTATTACTGAATTGAGTTCAACCCCTCATTCCATCCCTCTATTATTGAACCAAGTGCATTTCTTATTCCATCCGTATAACATTAAACTGAGTTAATTTTCTGTTCCATCCATGTCGATCTCATGAGATATAAATCTTTACCCAATTCATTGGAGGGAGATATTGGTCCGACCCATATCATAGTGAAATCATACATACATATTCTAAAAAATAATAATAAATCATATCATAACCCATGTAATGAAATGAGTATAATAAACATGTAAACATATCATATCATGTGGAAAAGATATTGGTTTCATAACCATTTCATTTAAATCATAACCCATGAAAGATAAATGTATTTCAAAAACATATATCCTCTGAAAGAGAAACAAATTCAATAAACATATAACCCATGAATGAGAAATGGATTTCATAAACATATAACCCATGAAAGAGAAGGGAATTTTATAAACATATAACCCATGAAAGAGAAATATATTTCATAAACATATAACAAATGAAATAGACATGGATTTTATAAACATATAAGCTATAAAAGAGTAATGGGTTTCATAAACATATAACCCATTAAAGAGAAATGAGTTTCATAAATACTGTGACCTTATGAAAAACCCATTCATAGAAATAATATAAACATAACCATTATATAATTTAATTTAAGGGAATGAGTAGCATTAATGGATGTCATCTTATATGGAAAATAATTTTGAAATATATTTAAAAAATATTTCTTGAAGAAAATATCTTTTCTTCTTTGAAAAAGTGTTTTTACTACATATAACCATTTGAAAATAATTTTCTTAAAAAATACATTTCAAACTTATAAAGAAGAAATGAAGTCATTTTGAAAATATTTTTCATTGGAAACTTATTAAATAAGATTCCAAGCCCTTTAAAAACTATTTTCATTGAAAACAATTTGATAAAACATAAATAAATATTGAAATTGTTTAGAAAACATAATTATATTTAATCAGATGAAAGAAGCATGTTTTTTTTGAAAACCATTTCATTGATAATAATTTTAAAACTTATAAATAACACTATAAAACATTTTGAAACCAATTTTCCTTTAAATATTATTAAAGAATCTTGGAAAAATTTAATTTTTTTTATTGAAAACCTATAAAATAATCTTAAAAACATATAAATGTAGTTTAGAAACATTTTGAAAAAAATTTCATTGAAAATATATTTAATTTTCTTTTCTTAAAAATCAACCTTTAAGCATGAAAAGAATGCATCAATAGATTGACAGTGGGTAAATCCGTACTTGCCATACGAGGTAAAAAGAACATTCTATTTGCATGATAAAAATGTAAAAAAAATCATTGTTTTGAAAATGAATAAAATTTCCTTAAAAACATTAGAAAAAGAAAAAAATGCATAAAAATTTATTTTAATGATCATTGGATTATATTATAATATTATAGGAAAATATTTCTGGAAAACATGATTTTAATGGAACGTAGATTTATGACTGAAAAAAGGTAATTTTAGGATTTCATTAAATTAATTTCTTAACTATATTATGTAAAAAATAGTGGAATAAATGGTACCAATATATGAATAAATGATTAATAACCATAGGATAACAATATTCATGATTTCTTTGAGATATGGATAATAATATTTTATCAAAGGAAGCATAAACATAAAAAATCATCAAAATAGATAAGATCATCTCAATAAACACTAATAACATTGTAACTTGGGATAATAATCACCATGTAAGAAAAGGAAATTGCATGAGTCTTGAAATATCATTAAAATAATGAAATTAATGACATAACATGTAAAATGGAATCTTATACACCTTGAAGTGAATTTAGGTGCATAACAAAGGATGAGTCTCAAAGAAATAAAATTGTGACAAAACTATTTCACCGATTTGGTAACTTTTTAAACATATACCCCATCACAACCACAAAAACAGTTTTTTCTAGTGCCACACCATTATCAGTGCTAACGAAAAAGCACTGATAAAGGGGGGGTACCATTAACAGCACTAAAAAAAGAGCTCATAAAGGAACCCCCTTTAATAGTTCTTTTTTAGCACTGTTAAAGGTACCCCCTTTTATCAGCGCTTTTTCGTTAGCGCTGATTAAGGGGGGTCATTATCAGCGCTTTTCTTAAAAGCACTGATAAAGGGTCTACTTCCAAAAAAAATTATTAAAAAATATATATTAATATTTAAATATATATATATAGTTATATTGATATAAATATAATATAAATTTTTTAAATATAATTTTAAATATATTTTAGATATGTATAAATATACAGTTAAACTTAATATATGAGATATTTAGTGAAAATGGCTTATAAAAAAATTTAAAAAATATTATTAATTAATAATTTTCTAATTATTATGGAGTAATAGTCATTTAATAACAATTTGAAGACTAAAAAAATAAAAAAAAGATCCAAAATATGTTGAAAACGCAACTCAAACTTCAAATGGCCATAACTTTTGATCTGGGTGTCCGTTTGAGCTCTACCACATATAAAATCGATAGCTTCTACGAGATCTACGTCGTTGTGAGGGGGGGGGGGGTAAAGGTTTTTTCAAGGCCAAAATAGGCCTAAAAGGTCTCCAAAACTGAGTTTTTTGTCGGGGTACCCCGATTTTTTAACATTGTGTGGATTTTCAACCTCGTTTAAGGGGGCATTATTTGATTTTTTTGGTGGGGACTGAATTTATTCCAAGGTATTATATTCATATTGATATTATTTCTTTGAAATTTTGTCGTTTTCTATAATGAACTGCTATTTATAATCAAATATATATCAATATATACATATTTTTATAAATTCACACATAAAAATTTAATTATAAATATAAATAATAAAATATATTTACATATAAAATATTTTAGATTTATCTAAATAATAACTAATATCCATTTTATTTAAAATACAAATAGATAAATATTTATATACCTATATATTAATCTAACTATATATATATATTAAGCTAACTATATATATATACACATATAACTACATATATATATATTAATATTATTATAAATATATATAGTGACATAACTATAAATATATATATTAATATCACTATAAATATATATATTAATATTACTATATATATATATATATTAATATAACTATATGTATATTAATATAAATATATATTTCTATACGAATAAATATAACTAAATATATATATATATAAATAGAGATATATATTAATATAACTATATATATATTAATATAACTATATATATATATAAGTTAATATAAATATATATTACTATACGAATAAATATAACTATATATATATAGATATCATGAATTGTAAAACAAATCAAAATAGAGGAGTGGTAAGGGCTTAGGTGCGTAGGGGGGAGGTCTCGAGTTCAAATCTTGGTGGTGGCAGGGGCACATGCGCATGGAGGAATATGGGAGATAGCGCTGATAAAGGGTGGATGGGGTGCATGGGGGCACTGGAGGGGGGCAGAAAAGCACCGTAAGGGGGGGGGGGGGGGGCTCAATCGCTATAAAATCCCCCCGATTAGCAGGATTTTTTTAATTTTTTTTAATATTTTTTTAATTTTTAATATTTTTTAATATTTTAATATTTTTTTTAACTTTTATCAGTGCTTTTAAAAAGGAATTGATAAAATGAGTCCTTTATCAGTGCTAAAAAGAAAGCGTTGATAAAGGAAGCGCTGATAAAGGACCCTTTTATCAGCGCTAAAACAAAGAGCTGATAAAGGACCCTTTTATCAGCACTTGGTTTTAGCACTGATAAAAGACCCATTTTATCAACGCTTTTTTAGCACTGATAAAAGGGTCCTTTATTGGTTTTTTTAGAGTGCTGATAAAGGGGACCCCCCTTTACCTTTATTGGCTTTAACAATGCTTTTCTAGCGCTGATAAAAGGGGGTTTTTAGTGCTGATAAAAGAGGTATTTGTAGTAGCGCTTGAAAGAAAGATCCTGAAATGGATATTTTAATATCCATTAATTAATGTATAAGATACATGGAATTAAATCCTGTAATGTACATACACCACATAAAAGTAAAGTGTAGAGAACATTTCACGTATCTCACAGAAATAAAAAGTGAGATAAGATCCCCTTACCTTGTGTCTCGATACTCATCGTACTCATTCAAAACACCTATATAATAAATATAAATTATTATAAATCATTTATATTACCAAATTATTATATATAATACTATACATGGTTTGATTATGACCTTATATTACCATCTTGTTAACAATCTTATGTTAATGTTTCACTTTGGGTAATATTCTCTTTGTTCTTCAAATGTGTCATAATTTGTTATATATTTCGTCCTTATACTTATATCATGATTAATATAAGGTAAAACATGATATAAATATCACTTATATACGTTATATTTTTATTATAATAACTTATTGAATATATAATTATGAAACATAATACATCATTCATGGAGACGATATGTCACATGCACGCAGAAATGTTATTTCTGTTTAATTGTCATGTTGAAAGAAATATAAGTAAAATACATATATGTATATATATAATTATTATAGTAGCTTTATGATTTCATAAATATCATTTATATTCCCTAAAAAAATCCTTAATATAATCCATGTAGTGTATGAATGAATCGTATCGCTTTGAGGGGGCGGTAGCGCACACTTTGTCAAGAAAAATTATCATATTAAAAAAAATGGAAAGTAAAAAATTTATGTTTCTTAAAAAGGAATACAGAAGATTATAGAAATAATATATACAATATATGACATATATAAATAGATTTTCTGTCATAATGTCCACCATGATAAGTGGTAAGGAAAAATTGAACAATCATCATTTCGTGAGGAGATAATTTGCTGTACATATAAACAATATGTAAATTACCCATTAGATGGAGGTTTGTGTATGTGTAAGTTTAATAAATAGAAATAAAATTACTGGTATATTGAGGATACTAATTTTTTTATAAAATAATGGAATAAATATAGTGTAGGGGGTGAAGAAAGAAAATAAAAGAAAGGAGCTTGAGAGAAGGTGTTGCCTCTTAATCAGGTAACTCCCTTTGGTTTGTGCCCAAAGGATTCCTTGGATTCCATTATACACAAGATAATTATTCTAAGAGGAAGTAAGGGATTTTGGGAAGTGTATTATTTATATATTTTTTGAACCTAATAGATTTTATAGGTGTCAGGATGTGGGGGAGGTGGTGGTCTTTTATAGTGAATTAGAAGGACTCACATGGAATTTTTGAAAACAAGTTAGGTGTACACAGGCCCTTACCAAATTTTATTTATAAAAAACAATAATAATTAAATAATTTAAGGTATATGGAAAAAATATTTCCATAAAATGTGTTTTTACTAGTATTTAGGTCCCTTTGGATCCTAAGATTAATGTTTATCCCCCAATTAAGCTTAATTTGACCTTAATCACTGTGATTAATTTTAATCAAATTTACTAATCATTTTTGTCAAAATAAAAATGGTCTAATTATATAATAATTATTATAATTATTATAATGGTATATCTTTGTTTTTAAAAATTAAATTTATAGAAGCAGAAAAATTTAGATTAATGTTAATCCCACAGACAGGACGAAATTAGGGGTTTTTAAAGTAGAAAGAAGTTCAAATGATTATTAAGTTTTTATATTTAGTTTCAAAGTGGAATTGATCGAAATGACCTAAATTGTATTAATATATTTATAATTTATCAAATGTGATCTTAAAAAAAATTCTTAATATAATTTAACATTAATTATTATTTACATGAAAAGGTAGTTTTTAACTAAAAAGTAGTATTTTTCACTATTTATCAATAAATGATGTTTCTCAGAAAAATACCAAGAATTCACCCTAATATAATTTAAAAATTATAAATTAAAAAATGATTTTATTTTATCAAATCAAAATTATAAATGTGTCTAAAATTAATATTATTATTAAGTGTGATTCATTCAAGAAAACGATATTTTTAAATATAAAATAATTTTTCCAAAAATCATTTCTTTCATTACCAATATATTTTATCTATATAAATAAATTATAAATAATATTTGAAAATGTTTTATTTTTATTAATATAACTATTTTTAATGGATAGGTTATAATAATCACATTTAAATAATTATATCAATAAAATGATGTTTCGTAGAAACATTTTATTGCGTGTAACGAATGCCAAGTCAGTGTTGCAGGGAGCACAAACCAAGTCATTTTACCATGTAGCACATGAAAATTTGGTATTTCATGTATCACATTAAATGTGGTTCCATGAGAAAGCAATGATTGACTTAGTGCTTATATATATATATATATATAAAGAACTACTTCCAGTGTCACGTGAAATGACAAATATCAAAAAGATAAATTAATTTTAAAAAAATAATTCACAAAATCTTAGGGTGTTACATTATACCATCCATAAAATGAATTTTTACCTCTAAAATAATTTATTTTATCAAAGGTTTAATACTTTAATTTTTTATTCTTAGAAACCCACATTGTAAAAATGAATACTAAAACTTCCCTTAAAAGGGAATGTTGGGACCATAAAAGTTACCCAAAGTAACATATAAATGGGTTTCCATATAGGATAACATAGGTTGAGGGTGAATATTGGACATGGAGAAAAAGAATAAATATTTATAAGGAGTGATTGGAGTCATCAAAAACAAACAAGTGAATGATTAAATAAAAGTTGAGGGCCTCAAAGTTATAAATCTGTGATGATTTAAAAGGCCTTCGGTTCAAAAAAAATCAATGTATTAGAATAACACATTTTCTTTTGATCATTATTCTAAGATTGATAAATTCTTTTATTAATCAATAATATAAGTAAATATACATACATGACATATTTACATAAACAAAATTTCATTCTTCAGTTATGATTATATCAATTTTCAATTCACCCATTACTTCATGTAATAGACATCCATAATTTAAAATTTATGCCTAAAGTGACAAAATACAATTTTAACATATCTTAAGACTCATAAAAGTATGAAATTTATAACTATTTATCTAATAATATTCTTAAAAAAATCAATACGGATAATACATTAACTTCTATTCATAAAAGTAATAATACTGTTTCATCATAAATATTTATTCATCAAAAAATTATTATACCTTAACCAAGACATCGCATAGGATAGTGGTAGGCGTGAATCCCTCATCATCCTTCGGTCGCGGGTTCAAGACCCACGACCTTTCCAGTATTGATTAGTTTCCACCCGACATAGATGATGTCTTTTTTCAAACCCACTATAATATAATTTCAAAAATTTTATAGATGTCCTTTAAATATGGTTAATTAATAAATATCTTTTTAACCAAGGTTTTAAATACAAAATTAGTGCATAAATACTTCCTATGTAGTTTAACATAAAATTTTCTTGAGTGTTTAACATTATTTCCCTTCTGAAAGATGAAAATCCAAAACTTTTAAAAAGAGAGTCACAAAATCATCTTAACAATGATTCCCACATATACCTCAAAGTATCTTTTGGTTGTGACATTCAAAACATGTGTATACCCTCATAGTAAATTCTCCTAGAAGATGGTAACAACCTAAATTACCATAAATAATTTTATAAAACATGCATTCTTCCTTATTCCATAGATTACATGATATATTCCATAAATCCTTAAAGTTGTAAACTTCATCCATGATATCATAAACTACTTATAAACAAGTCCTTAATTAGTTCCAAGGTAATAATTAATATCCAATTTACTTATTAATTTCGCACATATCATTATCCAAACAAAATTATCATAACATAAGAAACATATTAAGTGTTAACTTTCTATTAACCATGTGTTTTCTATGGTAATCACCTTTCAATTATATAACCTTTATATTCCATTAGAATCATTCAACGTGTTCTTTTAAATCCATAGAGAAAAACATAAACTGTATAATCCTTCTATATTTCACCTTTCATATAACATTCTTCTTGAATCTAAATACATGAAAAAATCAATTAATTCATCCTTAAGACATTGATAAGGCTAACTCATCATAATACCCATTTTCTTTCAGATTTCATTTGTGGTCTCTTCATCTTCAACAATGTAACCATTACTAATACCATCTTTTTGATCCTCTCGAGGAGATTTCATCTTTGTAAATAGAGTTTCATAATGACTATTTATTCCAAACATAAAACATATAACCTTTTATGATATCTTATTTAGGCCAATATTCCCATCCATTTCATTAACCGAACTCTTCATTTTCCCCTTATATTCACCTGCTATAGGTCATTATTTTTCATAGTCAAAACAACTTCTTATTTTTTTAAGACATTAACATAGGTGATTCTTTACACAATTATAAAACAAAGGAAACAAAACATTCTTTCCTATATAGTCTCCATTACCAAAAATCTTGGAAAAATTATTATTTCTCTTTTTTGGTGAGTTTGAGAGTTGGTTAAGGTGCACATTGTTAATAATGTTTTGTGAAAACTGATTAGGCATGACCATAACATCTTTAACTATAGTGATCATCAGACTTGACTGGTTGTCAAAAAATCATCCATCACATTCAAAATTAATCCATTTTTTTTCTGGTTCCCACTATTGACTAATACTATAAGAATAATGTTAGAATTAGTTATCATAACATAACACCATATAATCATCAAAATATTTACTTATTAGATGTCAAAATCATAACACCATTCTTAATCTATGACACCCTAGGTTCATCCAAGGTTATTATATCCAATTATATTAAATAATTCATGATGGTTCTTGAATATTTTTTTAACTCCCAAAGCATATCTCCTAGGAGTGTCAAACCAGGTGTGATTCACAACCCATTTTCATGTACCAGATTACCCCGAATCATGCCCATAACATCTTTTCAGAGTTGTTAACCCTAGGTACATTTTTTCTAGTGATACATATACTTGTAGTATCTTGATAGATAGGTATTTTTTGGAAACAAATTACTTTATCCTTACCAAAATTCCAATGAATTTTCATAAATGTTAACACTTCCTTATACATATCATTAGATAAATTTCTAGACAAAAGAATAGAAATATACATAGGGATCTAACTAAGATGTTCCCATACTAGTTTCTAATGATTTACTAAGACTTTACTTTGATACCAACTTTAGTGTCCCATGGTTGACATACATGGATCTTACATCATTTTAGACAAATATTCAATACATTACAAAAATACATTCTTGGGGACTTAATTGTTTTGTTCCTTTAGATACATGGAAACAAAGTCTTTTATACCGGTGAAATATCTTCAACATTTCCCATAAATAACTCTACCTTTAGTAATTATAACTAAAAAAATTCTTCATAACCTAGGGTAAGGAAATATAATAAAGGGGTGAGCTCAAATTCTCATTAAGGGTAAGAAAGGGATATATGTAAGCATAATCATGTGCATAATGGTATGATAACGTGACCATGAAAATAAAAGTTCATAACTTTCATATCAAAGATCATATATATGAAATATGGAATAAATATTGGTTACTTATAAGGCAAGAATCTTAATGAAATAAATAACATAAATCATGAAATCATATCATATGATTAAAAGATATAATTTTCTCAGACACATAATCATATATAAATATTTCCATAGTTGTCAAGGAATTGATACTGATACAATATTAGTGGAAAATGTCCTTTATAAAATTGGGTTCACACTCTTTTCTAGTCCTGTATTACTGAACAGAGTTCACCCCTCTTTCTAGACCTATATTATTAAACAAATATCAATCCTGCATTCTAATTATGTAATACTAATCCATGTTCATTTCTTATTACATTCCTATAATACTAAACCATGTTTATTTCTCATTCCATCCATCTCTATCTAATGAGATATAAATATTTACCTAATAAATTGGAGGGAGATATAGGTCTCACACCTCTAATTGTTAAATCATACATACATGTTCCACAAAATAATAAATATTAATATAATAACCCATTCAATGAAATCGGTATCATAAAATTGTAAACATATCATAAACTGGAGAAAAATATACAAGTTTCATAACCCTTTCATCTAAAGCGTAACCCATGAATGAGAAAAGGATTTAATAAATATATAACCCTTGAAATATAAATGGATTTCACAAACATATAACACGTGAAAGAGATATTTATTTCATAAACACATAACCCATGAAAGAGAAAAAAAATTTCATATACATATAACCCGTGAAAGAGAAATGGATTTCTTAAACATAAAACCCATGAAAGAGAAAAAAATTTCGTAAACTTATAACCCTATAAAGAGGAATATATTTCATAAACATATAACATGTGAATGAGTAACATTTTTCATAAACATATAACCTATGAAAGAGAAATAGGTTTGATAAAGACCATGACATTATGCATAACACATTTATATAAACAATATGAATTGAACAATTTGATCATTTCATAGATGGTCAGGAGCATCAAAAAAAATTTCATCTTAGATGGAAAATAATTTGTAAATATATTCCAAAAAAATTTCATTATAAAAAAATCCTTTATTCTTTGAAAAAACATTTTTCATACATAAAACCATTTAAAAAATATTTTCATAGAAAATACCATGAAAACATATAAAGAAGACTTGAAATAATTTTCAAAACCTTTTCCCTTGAAAACTTATAAAATAGGAATCAAAACATTTTAAAAAACATTTTTCATTGAAAACACATCAACAACATATAAATAATGATTGAAAATGTTTTTAAAACCCTTTTACTTGAAAAAATATGGAAGAGTATTAATTTTTTTTGAAACAATTTCTGTTGAAAATACTTCAAAAACATATAAATAAGGTTTAAAAACATTTTGAAAATAATTTTCCTTGTATACTTATAAAATAATTTTAGAAAAATATTAATAATAATATTCCTTGAATATTTATAAAATAATCATTAAAACTTTTTGAAAATAGTATTCATTGAATATGTATAAGAGAATCTTGATTTATTTTTGAAAACCATTTCATTGAAAATATCTTTTAAATGTTTTTGCTTAAAAATTAAATTTTAAATGTGAAAAGAAAGCTTCAAAGGATTGATGGTAGATAAATCTATACATGTCGTATGAGGTAAAAAGAACATTTCTTTTACATGATTAAAAGGTTAGAAAAATTCCTCATTTAAAAAGTGACAAGAATATTCCATTGAAAAATTGGAAAATGACAAAAGGGTAAAAATGTGTTTTAATTATCATATAATAATATTAGAATATTCTTAGAAACCCTTTTTGGAAAACATGATTTTAAAGGAACATAAATTTCTTGACAGAAGAGAAGGTAATATCAGGCTTTATTAAAAACACTTTTTAATCTATATTATGTACAAAAGAGTGTAAGAAACAGTAAAAAAAATAATAAATCATTAATAACCATATTATAAGAGAATTCATAAATTTAATTGAGAGATGGACAAAAATATTCCATCAAAGTAAACCTAAACATAAACAATCGTGAAAAGTGATAAGATTGTCTCAATACACTCTTATAACTTGGTAACTTGGGATAATATTCTCTAGGTAAGAGAAGAAAATTTCATGAAGCATAAAATATCATGAATATAAATAAATTCATGTTATATAATTTAAAATGGAAGCATATACACCTCAATTAGTATTTAGTTGCATAACAAAGCATGAGTCTAAAATAAGAAAAATTGAGACAATAAAATTTCACCGATTTGATAACATTTTAAACTCATACCCCCTGAAAAAAAGTTCATAAAATAGATACATGAATTCCCATTAATTTGAGTATATGATACCCAGAATAAAATCATGTGTAGTATATAAACCACCCAAAAGTGAATATTGGTGAACATAGCATATATCTCATGGAAATAAAAAGTGATATAGAACCCCCTTCCCTTGTGTCTTGACACTCAACGTACTTGTTAAAACCACATGTATAATAAATATAAATTTATTATACATATTTTAAAGAACCATTATATTATATATAATTTCTTATATGGTTTTATTTTGACCTTATATTACCCTCTTGTTACCATTATATTTTAAGGTTTCACCTTGGGTAATATTCGCTTTATACTTCACATGTGTCATAATTTGTTATAGCTTTGTTCCTTATACTTATATCATAATTTCCAGATTGTAAACTATGATATAAATTTAATTTATATAATTTATATGTATATTATAATAATAAATTGAATATATATTTATGAAATAGAATACACCATTCATGGAGATAATAGGCTGCACATACGCACGAATGCTATTTCTATTTAATTGTCACGCTGAAAGGAAAAAAGTGAAAAACATATCTTTATATACATATATCATTATTATAGTAGATTTATGATATTATGTATATAATATATATTCACTAAAACCATACTTAATAAACTACATTTAGTTTATGAACTAATCATATCACTTTGAGGGGGTAATAGTCCACAGTTCCTAAAACAAAATTATCATATTAACACAAAATAAAAAGTAAAAAGATATTTTTTTAAAAAGTAATAAATAAGAATAAATACATAATAAATATAATATATTACATATATAAATATAGTTTCCATCATAATTACCACCATGAGAGGAGATAAGGAAAAACTGAACAATCATCATTTAGTGAGTCGGCAGTTCACCGTACACATAAACAATATGTTCATGACCCATTATATAGAGGTGTGGGTAGGTGTAGGTTGAATCCATAAAAAAAATAACCCTTTTATAATTTGGATAATAGTGTTTTTATAAAATAATGAAATAAAGAGTGTTTAGGCGGTGGATATGGAAAATAAAATAAAGGAGCTTGAGAGAAGGCATTACCTCTTAATCAGGTAACTCCTTTTGGTTTGTGCCAAAACGATTACATGGATTTCTTTCTTCCCAAGGGAAGGATTATATGATGAAAGGTGGGATTTTAAGAAGTGTATTGGTCAGATATTTTCCTAAAAAAGTATGTTTGAGAGGTGTGAGTATGTGGGATAGGTGGTGGCCCTTTATAGGCAATGGAAAGGACTCACATGGAATTTTTCAAAACAAGTTAGGTGTACAAATAATATTACTTACCAAAAGTCCTATAAAACAAAAATAAATTAAATAATTTAAGGTTTATAGATGAAATATGTATATAAAAATGGGTTTCTACAAGTTTCAGGTCATTTGGGATCCTAATGTTAATATTTAATCCCTAATTAAACATAATTTGACCTTAATCATTTGGATTAATTTTAATCACTTTTACAAATCATTTTGGTCAAAAATAAACATGATATAATTAGAAACTAAATATTATTCATATTATAATGGTTCCTGTTTTTTTTTAAATTAAATTCATAGATTTTCGAAAATTAATATTAATTATAATCCAGTAGATGGGATGAAATTGTGAGTTCTTAAAGTAGAAAGAAGTTCAAAAGATAATTTTGTTTTTATATTAAATTTAAAAATTAAATTCATTATAATGACCTAAAATGTATTAACATATGTATTATTGAACTAATTTTACCCTAAAAAAATTTAAAATATAATTTAACATCAACAATTATTTAAAAAAAATTTTAGTATTTATCTAAAAAGCAGTATTTTTCACTATTCATCAAAAAATGTTGTTTCTCAGAAAAATCCAAAAAATTCACCCTAAGGTAATTTTAACATTCTAAATTAAAACAATTATGTTTATTTTATCAAATTAAATTTCTAAATGGACTAAAATTAATTTTATTATTAAAATCATTTCATTCGGGAAAACATTAATTTTTAATAAAAATAGACTTTACCAAAAAAACATATATTTCACTACCAATATGTTTAATCTATATAGAAATATTATAAATAATATTTTTAATTTTTTTTATTTCTATTAAAATAACTATGTTTAAGGTATAAGTTATAATTATATCATTTTAATAATTATAACAATAAAATGATGTTTCATAGAAACATCATTGCTGTGTGTCACATTTGCCAAGTCGTCATTGTTGGTAGAGCAAGCCAAGTCGCTATTGCATGTAGTGAAAACCAAGTCAATATTGCATGTAGCACAATCTATATGAGTTCCATTAGAAAGGATTATTTGGCCTAGTGTTTTAATATATATATATATATAGAACTATTACTAGTATCACATGAAATGAAAAACATCATAAATATAAATTAATTCAATGAAAATAATTCAGAAAATATTTGGGTGTTACTCTACATGTGATTATCTATGGCTATTATCAACATCATGGATACCCCTCACACACCCAAATTTATTGTTATTGTAAAGACCCGTAAAATTCAAGGGAAATTTTTTCTTAATTTTCTTTAGAATTTTACAAGAGCGCGGGTTCAGACGGCACCTGATTCCGAGGCCCGGAGTGCCCGGAATTAATTTCCGAAGTTTGGCTCGGGTACGTTCAGTGAACGAACGAGCGGGAATTCCTAACTTTTGATCCGGTGCTCGGAATTGAAATCCGAGGGCACCGATGAACTCGCAGCGCCGATATTCGCTTAAAGAGTCCTTTTCGGGAGTTGCGTTTGATGCGGGTTGAAAGTTAGTTTTTGGGTTTTTAGTTTAAGTTAAATAAAATTTGTGAGGAACAAATTTTATTTCTTTTAACTTGTTAAGTCCTACCAAAGGGAGTTGGGAGTGGGACCCACATCCACTTAACCTCCCTTGGGAGGATTAAGTGAGGTGGGGTCCACACGAACCCCAACTCCTCAAATTCTCTCAAAACCTCCCCTTTAGCTCATTTCATTTAATGTTGTCAACTTGAGTTCTTAATTAATTAAGGGAGTTAAACCCTTTTTGAATTTCAAACTTTTGAAATTCTTTTATGTTTTGTAATAATAAAATAAGAAGTTGTCTTATTTTATTTTGGGTTGTTTGTTTTGTCTCCTTGAGAGCTTTTGGAGAGCCTCTTCTACTTCTTCAAACCCAATGAAGAACGCGAAGAACGTCGTTCTTCAACGAAGAACTTCTCTGCCAAAGAACACGATCCATCCGCGACGCCGTATCCGCGACGCGACGTACTTCTTCCGCGTCATCTCTTCCGCGACGGTTTTCCGCGACGAACGCCTTCGACAACGACTCTTCCTCCGACGTCAAAGGAATCGACACCGATATTCCACGACTCCGTCAACGTGCGACTATCGAGGTAGAGGTTCTTGAGTTCGTTGTTTTCTTTATTATTTGACTTTCCTCAAGACTTGACGTAGAACGCTCAAGTTTCCGACGAAGAACGCCGCTCCGCTCTTCTTCGTCTTCGGTGTCAACGAGAGAGAACACCGCACCTTCCTCGGACAACCTTCGTCGGCGTACAAGGATTCGCCAACGACGTGCCTCTTTGGACGCGCCTCTTCGTCGTTGAATTTGACGAACGACGACCGCGTCGCCCGACCTCCGCGACGTCGTCTTCCGCGGAACGTAGAACGATCTTCGAACCTTATACCCGAGGTAGGGGATGTTGATTTAATATTTAATTATCTCATTCTTGTACGTGATTTTTTAGAAAGACTAACGTGAGGCTTGATTTATTTTAAAGTTGCGTTATTAATTTAACGTGAGGGGGCCGGACCGTACGAACACGGCCGAACCCCCTCCAACGTTCTTGTTTGTTCTTGCGGGTGGAAGCAAGTGGCGTGGTGCCGTCGCACCACGCGGTTGATCGTGCATTTATTTTACGCAACGCCGTCGCGCGCACACCATGGAAGGAACATCAAGAACGCGACGCCGTCGCGCCGCGTTGAAAGAAATTAAAGTGCGGCGGAGGGGCGCGGTGCCGTCGCACCGCGCCGGACGACGAACGCCGCGGCCGGTTCCGGGCCGCGGCGGGACGAATAGACCGCGGCCGGTTCCGGGCCGCGGCGGAAGAGAAGACCGGCGGCCGGGCCGCCGGCGTCGGAAGCCGAAGAAGGGGACCGGAAATTCCGGTCCCGTTTGAGAAAACCGGCCGGCCAGCTGGCCGGCCGGATGTCTTAAAACCGGGGAATTTAATTCCCCGGCAACCTCTTAAAAACCCCCCTCTTAAAGAGGGGGGGCGGTTCTTGAGGGAAGGGGGCAGCCGCCCCCTTGGTTCGGCACCAGCAGGCCCCCCCACGTGAGGGGGGGGGGGGGTGGTTTTAAAAGAACCGGCGCGACCTTGTGCCGCTCCACTTGAAGAACCGCGGGGCTTAGCCCCCGCGTGCGCAGCTCCCTCGCGGCGCCAGCCGCAGCCGCCGCGGCCCGCCGCCGCCGCCGCCGCGCCGCCCACCGCCGCCGCCGCCGCGCTGCCCGCCGCCGCCGCCCGCCACCGCCGTCCGCCGCCGCCGGCCGCCGCCGCCGGCCACCGCGCCGCCCAGGGGGGGGGGGGGGGGGGGTCAGGCCGGGTCGGCCCGGACCCGGA
Source organism: Viscum album (assembly GCA_963277665.1). NCBI lineage: Eukaryota > Viridiplantae > Streptophyta > Magnoliopsida > Santalales > Viscaceae > Viscum > Viscum album. Next base: position 563,507,300 of record OY728138.1, read on the forward strand.
CCCCCCCGTTTCGAACCAGTTTTGGTTTTTGGCTCATAACTTGAGCCTCGGACCTCCGAATGACGAACCGTCTGCGGCAACGCGATCCTTAGATCGAGACGGTCGTTTCGATATATCGCACTCAAGGTTTTGGTTAACTTTGTGTTCGGTCGGGTTGGTTCGTTCACGAAACCAACCGGGCCTTCGGAGCGGAAACGCTCATATCTTGAGCCACGAACGTCCGATTGACGTGCCGTCAGTCGCGTTGCGTTCCTCTTAATGAGACGGATCTTTTGGCATACTGCGCCCGAGGTTTGGACGCAGGTGGAGTACGGTCGGGTTGGTTTTGCCTTAAAAACCAACCGGGCCCCAGAGACGAAAAAGCCAATAACTCACAGACCGGGCGTCTGATTGACGCGCCGTCTGTTTCGTTGACTTCCTCTTGATGAGACGGAACTTTTGACATACTCCGCCCGAGTTTTGGATACAATCGGAGTATGGCCGGGTTGGATTGTACTCGAAATCCAACCGGGCCCCTGGAACGGAAAAGCTGATATCTTTCAGACAGGACGTCCGTTTGACGAACCGTCAGCGGCGTTGGTGGTTACGTTGAGTAACAGTCCCTTTGAGTATACCCTATGGGAGTTCGGGGTACAGTTGAGATACGGTCGGGATTGGTTCGCACTCGAAACCAACCGGGCCCCTGGGACGAAAAGGCTAATAACTCACAGACCGGGCGTCCGATCGACGCGCCGTCTGTTGCGTTGAGACCCCTGTGACGAGACGGACTTTTGAGATACTTCTTCGTGGGACTTTGAGATACTTGGAGTATCGACCTGTAGCTCGTGGAGCGGACCCTCCCAGTGACGAGCGTGCGAAGTACGGAGACCGTGTAGCTGGCTGAGACCTGACGACTGCTTGACCGACTCGACTTAGAGTGAGTCGACTAGCCCAGTGGACGGAGCGCCCAGTAGTTGGTAGCAGACCCACGGCGGACGGAGCGCCTGTTAGTTGGCAGCAAACCCGCGGTACTCGACAGGAGGAGTACCTCAGTAGGCTATTTGGGCGAGCGCCCGGTATTTGGCGACAGACCCTCAACAGACGGAGCGCCAGGTAGTTGGCCGCAAACCCGCAGTACTCGACAGGAGGAGTACCTCAGCAGTCTTAGGTTAGTGAGCAGTACCTCGGAGTCGTGACAGGACCACTGCACACTCCAGAGACGGAGCTCTTCAGCAGTTACGGTTTCGATAATGAAAATCCTGGTTTGAGCTGAGACTTTTGACCTTTGTGTTTCCTCATGATTGAGATGTGTTACTTGATAACTTAGGTATATGTATGGGCATATACCTGGGTAGTGGTTATCCGTTGATCTCATGATCCTTGTGTTTCCTCATGACTGAGATGGGTTACTCGATAACTTAGGTATATGTATGGGCATATACCTAAGTAGAGTTTATCTGTTGTGATATTCTTGTGGTTATCCTTGTTGGTTTTAGTGAGACCCTGAGGGTCTCGGGGTCCCTACTGAGTATCGTTATACTCACCCCTGCACGGGCTATGCCCGCACCTCGTTGTGTTGGTTGCAGACGACGGCCAGTACTGGCAGAGGCCGAGTGTTCGAGGACTGGACGGTACCTGGAGGTGGACTATACGACGAGGCGGTACCCGGAGGTGGACCACTGGGCGGGACATACTCGGAGCGGATGGCGGGACCCGGAGAGCAGAGGAGCTATCTGTACCCACCCTTCAGGTGGGATTTCCAGTGGACATCTCAGCGTAGCAGCTTTACTTTTCAGTCGCTGTTTTCCCTTTCGAGTTGTACTTTACAGTTGGGCTTGTATTTCCGGCCCCTTTTTACTTTTCAGCTCTTCTTTTGTACTTAGTGTTTTACTTCCGCTTGCTTACTCTGTGGTGTTTGTTTACTTTACAAAGGCAATGCCTTCCCTTTTTCTGGGATTTACGCCTTGGTGCTAGTCGTCAGCCCCTGGCCTATGGAAGGCGGGCTTGGGGTAGTCACGGCACGGACCCCGAGGGCGGGTCGTGACAAATTGGTATCAAAGGTGGTCGGTTCTACCGCAGACTCTGATCTTTCTTTCTGTGAAGCAATAGTGTTAAGGGTACTGAGTGTGGTTTTCAGTTCAGGGAGTCCAATGTTGGTGCGGGCGGCCGACGTATCCATACACCAGGACCCTGACAACTGATTTCCGACTTTGTGCACGAAAACACTGATTGCGTGTGTGTTTTCAAAAGTTTTTTTCCCTTAAAACAGCTCAAACCAGGTCAGCTCACCAGGTATAATCGTTTGATCGTGTTACGTTGTTTCTTTCAGGATGTCTTTTCTCAGACGACCAGCTAGAGCCCAGAGGGATGAGCATGCCGACAGCCCACTGAGCGACGAGGCCTCGGTGCAGGGCCCTTTGTCAGCAGTGGCACCGGCGGTAGCTCTACCCGCCGAGCCCCCGATGCTTCCAGCAGCAGCCGCTGACGATGCACGTCGCCTCAGCGCACTGCATGAGTTTCAGCGCCAGCGACCGCCCAGGTTTCGCGGGGAGACGGATCCCCAGGCGGCTGAGGTTTGGCTGGAGGCTGTGGTGAGAGTCTTCAGGCTAGTGGGGACGCCGGCAGACTTCATGGTGATCTTTGCTACCAGCCTCCTTCAGGCAGCAGCAGGTAGGTGGTGGAGCCACTTGTTTCAGTTTTGCGATGAGATGAACTTCGCATGGGAAGACTTCGAGACCTTCTTCAGGGTGGAGTTTGTGCCAGTATCTCTACACCCCGAGCGTGTACATGAGATTCTGCCTTTGCCGCGTGTTTTTCGATCAGAAGCCGAGTCATCTGTGGGCAGTAGACAGATGATGCAGAGGTCCAGGAGGACCAGACCAGCAGTTGGGCGATCTCGGGTTTTAGGACCGGTGGTGCAGGGCACCCGGAGTGGGAACAGAGCTAGCCGTGCAAGGAGCAGGTTGTGTTACTCATGCCGCGGAAAGGGTCACCTGGCACGTGACTGTCCGACTCCTCGATCCGCAGGCTTGGAGGGAGCCACCGAGGTTGAGGCAGCGACAAATGCTGGAGCTCTGGGAGCAGGTGGACAGGGGAGGAACTAGTGGATACGTCTTTTGTACTTCTAGTTCCATGTTGATGTTGCTTTTGTGTAGCGTCTTGTAATATGAGCTGCAATAATAAAAGACGCATACCTTTGTGATGTTTTCTTTCCTGTCCTCTTTTGTGATGTTACTAAGAGGTTCCAGTTGACTGTTGACTTGACCCTCACTTGTGAGACATCTACTGGAGGAGACCAGTTACCACACACTGATGCCGACAGTGTGACTCAACCCTTGGAGGCGAGAGTAACGGTTGGATCTCTTAGTAGTAGCGTCGAGGCCTTACGATGTCATCCTTGGTATGGATTAGTATCATCCATGTTAGGATTGACTGTTTTAGGCAAAGAATGTGGTTCATCCAGGGGATGAGACCAGGTTTCTCTTATCGGCAAAGAAGAAATCTCGCAGCTCTTATGGGACCAGAGATGGTCCGGGCCACGTCAGAAGAGGTCCATGTCATCCAGGAGCGGATGAGGACAACACAGAGCCGGCAGAAGTCATACGCTGACAGGAGGCGGAGGCCACTAGAGTTCGAGGATGGTGACCTCGTCTTCTTGCGGGTCTCACCTCGACGTGGTATTCGGAGATTTGGCCGAGGCGACAAGTTATCTCCGCGCTTCATTGGACCCTTCCAAGTCCTCAGCAGGGTTGGCGAGGTGGCTTATCGCCTGGCTCTACCACCTCAGATACACCGGGTGCACGACGTCTTCCACGTGTCTCAACTGAGGAGATACGTGCACGACCCGACGCACATCTTTGACCATGGGGAGATTGACATTGACAATGGGGCGACTTTTACGGAGGTCCCGGTGGAGATAGAGGATCGACAGGAGCGGGTCCTACATGGGCGATCGATTCCTCTTGTGCGCAACAGATGGCGGCACGGGAATCTCCAGGAGAGCACATGGGAGCGGGAGGCTCAGATGCGTGCTCAGTACCCTCTTTTGTTTCCCTAGTTTTTGATGTAGCTTTACGGGGACGTAAAGCCCTGAGGTGGGAGTAATGTAAAGACCCGTAAAATTCAAGGGAAATTTTTTCTTAATTTTATTTAGAATTTTACAAGAGCGCGGGTTCAGACGGCACCTGATTCCGAGGCCCGGAGTGCCCGGAATTAATTTCCGAAGTTTGGCTCGGGTACGTTCAGTGAACGAACGAGTGGGAATTCCTAACTTTTGATCCGGTGCTCGGAATTGAAATCCGAGGGCACCGATGAACTCGCAGCGCCGATATTCGCTTAAAGAGTCCTTTTCGGGAGTTGCGTTTGATGCGGGTTGAAAGTTAGTTTTTGGGTGTTTAGTTTAAGTTAAATAAAATTTGTGAGGAACAAATTTTATTTCTTTTAACTAGTTAAGTCCTACCAAAGGGAGTTGGGAGTGGGACCCACATCCACTTAACCTCCCTTGGGAGGATTAAGTGAGGTGGGGTCCACACGAACCCCAACTCCTCAAATTCTCTCAAAACCTCCCCTTTAGCTCATTTCATTTAATGTTGTCAACTTGAGTTCTTAATTAATTAAGGGAGTTAAACCCTTTTTGAATTTCAAACTTTTGAAATTCTTTTATGTTTTGTAATAATAAAATAAGAAGTTGTCTTATTTTATTTTGGGTTGTTTGTTTTGTCTCCTTGAGAGCTTTTGGAGAGCCTCTTCTACTTCTTCAAACCCAACGAAGAACGCGAAGAACGTCGTTCTTCAACGAAGAACTTCTCCGCCGAAGAACACGATCCATCCGCGACGCCGTATCCGCGACGCGACGTACTTCTTCCGCGTCATCTCTTCCGCGACGGTTTTCCGCGACGAACGCCTTCGACAACGACTCTTCCTCCGACGTCAAAGGAATCGACACCGATATTCCACGACTCCATCAACGTGCGACTATCGAGGTAGAGGTTCTTGAGTTCGTTGTTTTCGTTATTATTTGACTTTCCTCAAGACTTGACGTAGAACGCTCAAGTTTCCGACGAAGAACGCCGCTCCGCTCTTCTTCGTCTTCGGTGTCAACGAGAGAGAACACCGCACCTTCCTCGGACAACCTTCGTCGGCGTACAAGGATTCGCCAACGACGTGCCTCTTCGGACGCGCCTCTTCGTCGTTGAATTTGACGAACGACGACCGCGTCGCCCGACCTCCGCGACGTCGTCTTCCGCGGAACGTAGAACGATCTTCGAACCTTATACCCGAGGTAGGGGATGTTGATTTAATATTTAATTATCTCATTCTTGAACGTGATTTTTTAGCAAGACTAACGTGAGGCTTGATTTATTTTAAAGTTGCGTTATTAATTTAACGTGAGGGGGCCGGACCGTACGAACACGGCCGAACCCCCTCCAACGTTCTTGTTTGTTCTTGCGGGTGGAAGCAAGTGGCGTGGTGCCGTCGCACCACGCGGTTGATCGTGCATTTATTTTACGCAACGCCATCGCGCGCACACCATGGAAGGAACATCAAGAACGCGACGCCGTCGCGCCGCGTTGAAAGAAATTAAAGTGCAGCGGAGGGGCGCGGTGCCGTCGCACCGCGCCGGACGACGAACGCCGCGGCCGGTTCCGGGCCGCGGCGGGACGAATAGACCGCGGCCGGTTCCGGGCCGCGGCGGAAGAGAAGACCGGCGGCCGGGCCGCCGGCGTCGGAAGCCGAAGAAGGGGACCGGAAATTCCGGTCCCGTTTGAGAAAACCGGCCGGCCAGCTGGCCGGCCGGATGTCTTAAAACCGGGGAATTTAATTCCCCGGCCACCTCTTAAAAACCCCCCTCTTAAAGAGGGGGGGGGGGGGTTCTTGAGGGAAGGGGGCAGCCGCCCCCTTGGTTCGGCGCCAGCAGGCCCCCCCACGTGAGGGGGGGGGGGGGGGGTTTAAAAGAACCGGCGCGGCCTTGTGCCGCGCCACTTGAAGAACCGCGGGGCTTAGCCCCCGCGTGCGCAGCTCCCTCGCGGCGCCAGCCGCCGCCGCCGCCGCGCCGCCCCCCGCCGCCGCCGCCGCGCCGCCCGCCGCCGCCGCCCGCCACCGCCGTCCGCCGCCGCCGCCCGCCGCCGCCGGCCACCGCGCCGCCCAGGGGGGGGGGGGGGGGTCAGGCCGGGTCGGCCCGGACCCGAACCCCCCCGTTTCGAACCAGTTTTGGTTTTTGGCTCATAACTTGAGCCTCGGACCTCCGAATGACGAACCGTCTGCGGCAACGCGATCCTTAGATCGAGACGGTCGTTTCGATATATCGCACTCAAGGTTTTGGTTAACTTTGAGTTCGGTCGGGTTGGTTCGTTCACGAAACCAACCGGGCCTTCGGAGCGGAAACGCTCATATCTTGAGCCACGAACGTCCGATTGACGCGCCGTCAGTCGCGTTGCGTTCCTCTTAATGAGACGGATCTTTTGGCATACTCCGCCCGAGGTTTGGACGCAGGTGGAGTACGGTCGGGTTGGTTTTGCCTTAAAAACCAACCGGGCCCCGGAAACGAAAAAGCCAATAACTCACAGACCGGGCGTCCGATTGACGCGCCGTCTGTTTCGTTGACTTCCTCTTGATGAGACGGAACTTTTGACATACTCCGCCCGAGTTTTGGATACAATCGGAGTATGGCCGGGTTGGATTGTACTCGAAATCCAACCGGGCCCCTGGAACGGAAAAGCTGATATCTTTCAGACAGGACGTCCGTTTGACGAACCGTCAGCGGCGTTGGTGGTTACGTTGAGTAACGGTCCCTTTGAGTATACCCTATGGGAGTTCGGGGTACAGTTGAGATACGGCCGGGATTGGTTCGCACTCGAAACCAACCGGGCCCCTGGGACGAAAAGGCTAATAACTCACAGACCGGGCGTCCGATCGACGCGCCGTCTGTTGCGTTGAGACCCCTGTGACGAGACGGACTTTTGAGATACTTCTTCGTGGGACTTTGAGATACTTGGAGTATCGACCTGTAGCTCGTGGAGCGGACCCTCCCAGTGACGAGCGTGCGAAGTACGGAGATCGTGTAGCTGGCTGAGACCTGACGACTGCTTGACCGACTCGACTTGGAGTGAGTCGACTCGCCCAGTGGACGGAGCGCCCAGTAGTTGGTAGCAGACCCACGACGGACGGAGCGCCTGTTAGTTGGCAGCAAACCCGCGGTACTCGACAGGAGGAGTACCTCAGTAGGCTATTTGGGCGAGCGCCCGGTATTTGGCGACAGACCCTCAACGGACGGAGCGCCAGGTAGTTGGCCGCAAACCCGCAGTACTCGACAGGAGGAGTACCTCAGCAGTCTTAGGTTAGTGAGCAGTACCTCGGAGTCGTGACAGGACCACTGCACACTCCAGAGACGGAGCTCTTCAGCAGTTACGGTTTCGATAATGAAAATCCTGGTTTGAGCTGAGACTTTTGACCTTTGTGTTTCCTCATGATTGAGATGGGTTACTTGATAACTTAGGTATATGTATGGGCATATACCTGGGTAGTGGTTATCCGTTGATCTCATGATCCTTGTGTTTCCTAATGACTGAGATGGGTTACTCGATAACTTAGGTATATGTATGGGCATATACCTAAGTAGAGTTTATCTGTTGTGATCTTCTTGTGGTTATCCTTGTTGGTTTTAGTGAGACCCTGAGGGTCTCGGGGTCCCTACTGAGTATCATTATACTCACCCCTTCACGGGCTATGCCCGCACCTCGTTGTGTTGGTTGCAGACGACGGCCAGTACTGGCAGAGGCCGAGTGTTCGAGGACTGGACGGTACCTGGAGGTGGACTATACGACGAGGCGGTACCCGGAGGTGGACCACTGGGCGGGACATACTCGGAGCGGATGGCGGGACCCGGAGAGCAGAGGAGCTATCTGTACCCACCCTTCAGGTGGGATTTCCAGTGGACATCTCAGCGTAGCAGCTTTACTTTTCAGTCGCTGTTTTCCCTTTCGAGTTGTACTTTACAGTTGGGCTTGTATTTCCGGCCCCTTTTTACTTTTCAACTCTTCTTTTGTACTTAGTGTTTTACTTCCGCTTGCTTACTCTGTGGTGTTTGTTTACTTTACAAAGGCAATGCCTTCCCTTTTTCTGGGATTTATGCCTTGGTGCTAGTCGCCAGCCCCTGGCCTATGGAAGGCGGGCTTGGGGTAGTCACGGCACGGACCCCGAGGGCGGGTCGTGACAGTTATTCATTGGTGAACCATAATTGGAATAACTATTGATGATTGTTTTTCAATGTATGAATTCAAAAGTGAGTAAATTCTCAATATTGGTGATTCCTAACATTACACATCCTTACACATTTCAATGAGAATGGATTTTCTTTTAGTTTGTCACATATGTTTCCAAAAAAGTTTCATCACGATGATGCATCAGATGCATTGAAATGGTTGATATCCTTGATCTTTGTTAGAACATTCCAAATATGAGTGGCATGGCACTAGTACAATGATGATAATAACACCTGTCATCAGACTGAGCTGATGGGTGGTTATATCATCAGAATTTGAATCTCTTTTCTTAGTCAGTGTGTTCCTCATAGATTTATAACACTCTTTTGAATTTCTTTCCTGATTTTATCCTTGAGGATAACTCTTGATTACATGATATTATAACTTAGCAGGGTGAAGAAATTACAGTTTTAGAGGATGAGTGTTTTTGGTGTTTGGTCATATCTATGATGCTTTATTTTCCTCAAATCTACCAATTTTAGGAATTGGACTAGTTTTTTTTCCGTTCAGGCTCCCACTACTGTCCTTAAAAATAATTTTATGAAAAAATGTGTTAATATATTTAGAGATTCTTATACTCACCACATTAGGTTACATTGATTATATAGTTTATAACTGGGAAGGAAGGATACTGTATCTTCCTTATACCAAACCATGAGGTAATCTTATGACCTTCACACAAGCAATCCATTATTGATCATGTATGGAATCATATTCTAACCATAGAATCCATCCCATGATTTTAACATAATAAATCCTCTGACCATAATATAATAAAATATTTGTTCACCCCATAAGTAATTTTATGCTCATCGATCAAAGAATCATATCTTTACTACATAAGGTATCATTTTCTACAAATATAAGGAATATTATTCTTATAACATAAAGAAAAGTATAGTAATATTTTTCTTAACATATAAAAACAAGATGGGTCTTCCTTTAGAAGGGGCATTAAAGAATCATATGCTTATTGAATAAAGAATTCTTGATCTTCTTATGATCATATGATAAGGGTGGTTGATCCTTTTAAGTTTGAAGTATAAAGGAATTTTATCATTTTATTATTACTATATTAGGAAATTTTATCCTCTTATACTCATCACATATGTTAGGTTTGTTCTACTAGTTTAATTTATATAAGAAAGGTGATCATAGTTAAGAATACATTGGGGACACTCTAGAATGTTTGTTATTTTCCATGAAGGTTGAGAATCTTGGGTGGTTCCATTTCTCCTTGGGTTTGGTGTTGGCATTTATCCTCTACGAGGAAAACTAATTAAAAAGTAAATTTTTTATTTCAAAAACACTTTAGAGGAATAGTGATAAACCAAACACATCTACTTAGAAAAACTAACCACAAAATAATCTCACCAAGTCATTAAAGACAAGGATAAGGATGTTATAGTCAACTATATGAAAAAAAAACAAAAATTCAACATAGTTACCTCAATATCTGGGTCAACTTGTAGATGATATTCAATATAATATTCTATTCTATTTCATGTTTTAATATATTCCTCAAAGTGATCTTCCCTTCAGTGAATTCTCGCATAAAAATGAGATCTTGTTTTTCAATCCATTTAATTTATTCATTATTAATGGAGGCATGGATCTTTCTCTCATACATATTTTTTACTACCTCTTCTGAATCATTAATATTGAAGAAATATTCTAATCTTTACTCTTTTTAATTGAGAACAATTTCCAAATGTTTCTTGTTCTCCGATTCTATTTTCCCTCCCACCCACTTTGAGGTTTCATCAAACATTGTACATTCCTACACCAAGTCTCCATTCCCTAAGGCTTTTCTACCCTTAGTCAGAATCTACCTGCCTGTATTTCCTGAACCCAACTTCACATCTTCAATCAATGAGGAATCCCTCGATTTAGCTTTTTTTCCATTACTCCTTACCTTGCCTAGTGATTTGGTGACTAATTTTTTTGGGTGTTTGGTTAATATTTGTGGTGTCGTAGTTCCCCCCATTTTGGACTGGGAAATTATCACTACTAATTTTTCCTTTTTTCCTTTCCTTGATCTAGTTCTAACCAAGGATTATTTTCTCATTATATGTATTTGGTTTTGAGTCCTCTTATTAATCACATGGATCCTCATATTCTTTGTACCTTGCTTCAATATGTTTTCATTTCCATCGTGGGATAATAGTATTACAACCTTTAGGGTATATATATTTTTTGAGTTCATTTAGATTTAAGAAGTGATTTTGGATTTGGAGTGGATTTGATGGATTGCACTAAGTATGAGAACCATGACTCAGGGGAACTAACACATTCATATCAGCATCGTTTTTTTTCTTTGAGAACCCTTGCTTCAACTAGTATGCCTTAATGACTATGGGTATAATTATATTTGAAGTCCTACCATAACACCACACCTCTGACCCTAACCATATCAATGTAGGAGGGATATTCATGGATCCAGGAACTCTCGAGGCTAGTTCTATCAAATTGGGAACATCCAAATCCTTTAAAAACATTGAAAATATATCATCAACACTTGGGAGATGCTTCATAGTTTTTTCTTTACTATTGGTGGATCAAATCTAGGAATATTTTGAGAAGACATAGTAGAAATAGGGGTATTAACAAGCTTTGTTTTGGTTTTTTTGTGTAGGATCAACCACTGTCTAGGTACCCCTTCACTTTCATTAGAAAGATAAAGCATCATGCCCCAACAACTTGCACAATGAAGAAAAATCAGTCCAAGATTCAAAAACAACCTTCTTATTGCACCAAAATTTCTCACCAGTGGATATTTAAACCCAATTAACCAACGGTTTAGAACCATCAACCTCGACATACAGAAATGGAGAAAATAGATGGATAAAAGAGTTTTTTCTTCTATCTATTTTTAATAATTGACCGACCATATTCCTCAACAGGCACAGTATAGACATATTTTGAAAAGGGATCGGATGTTACAGAATGAAAATCCATATTCCCTTCATCAGAGCATTAGGGTTTGTATGAAAGTTAATGGACCATCTTAAGAGGAAAAAATTCAATAATTTAAATAATAGAGGATCATTGGACCAAAGAGATATAAAATCATCTTCCAAGGAAACCCAAACCATAATATATCAATTTTCAATAAGAACAACTACTTATGAATCATGCAAACCCCATGAGATGGAAACAAATCTATTGAATGAATCCACTGAAGGTCAACGACGAGTGAAACACACTACCATAGTCAACCTAATAAGGGTAAAGGACACTTTGAACTCAACCATCAAAATAAGAAGCTAAAGAAATCTATTTAAGGGGTCGATCAATTTAGAGAATATCTCAATCTCGGGAAATTCCATCTGAGTGACATCATACAAATCATAATAGAATTAGAATAAATAACAATATAGTTTGAGTTTCAAAATTAAAATTTGTGTGATTGGAACAATACATAAAGTTTAATATCATGTGGTAAGGATTAATATTTTATAATAGGTGAGAAATAATGTATTTTGTGGGGATTATGCATAGATATACTCATTCCTTGCTTTAATGTAATAAAAATATGTGTGGGTAAAACATGAAATATTCACATATCCTTACTAATGAAAATATCTATGCAATGAAAATACATAATATCAGTTATTAATATATGTTTTTAATGAATGAATACTGATTGGGTGTATGTGGGTCCCTTAAGTCATTTATTCTCATGGAACATTTCTTCATGTGGGAGGCCTCAAGTGAGTTTCTACGACACATATTTTTTCATGGTTGGGCTTTCTCTATACATTATTGTGTGAGGAATTAAACCATTTTAAAAAGTGTGTTATTTATTACAATATATTCTCATGAAATAGATTCATTCAGTTAAAAATACATTAAATTAGTTACATCAATCAATTAACATAAGGTTTCCCACATGAGAGAATCCATGTAATTATCTTGGATCATATTGTACGAGTTATGAAGGACTAATGCTGTGAACTGAGAAAATTCAACATTATTAATAGATAAAAAATCTAGTGAAAGTCAAACTATGGGGCGAGGTAAAGATTATTTTTTAACTTAATGGATTATGGAATCCATCTAATCATAGATTAGTTTCATATACATGAATCTTGATCCTTCATGATGTCAATATTTATGTACTCTCAAAACTGTTTCATGACCACACAACTCCAACGTGAGTGGCATAACAAGCTATATACTTACAGAATATTTGTACACTCACAAAACTCAGTCATATTATGAATCATGAATTATATAATCATAGTAGAGTTAGACGAGGGTATGACCTTGTGATATTAATTTTATTCTTCCATATATCATTCCACATTCATACTTTATAGATGTTTTTTTGAGTGTCTATTGAGATTTTCAAAAAATTGAAACCAAGCCAACATTTTTCGACATCACATGTAGAGGTATAATATGTAATTTGGATATCGTTACGGATAAAAAATTAATATTATATTAAATTATTTTTCTTGTATTTATAATTTAAATTTTAACACAATTAAACCGAAGAAGATAAATAACTATATTAAAATAATGTCTAATAAATATCATACATATTTTTAAAATAATATACTCACAAACATAATTTATAACATAAATAGTATTAAACAATCAAAAAATATATATTTTTTTGTCATTGTAAATCAGCATCTTAAAAAGTATATACATAAAAAAATATAAAAATTTTTAACACTATTTCATAAATATCTTTTTGGATGATAAACATTTTTTAATTTAGTGTTATATTTTTTTGTTGGAAAGAATTGTTTTTTGACAACTAATAGAGGTAATAATCATATGAGAACATGGATATGTGAATAAATATTGTGTATAATAGTGCATCATGAAAAATTGAACATGGGAGATTAATAAATGATATTATTAGAATATTTCATGAATATAATAATATGAAATAATTAACACAATTAAAGACTCACAAGTAATACATTATAAATTAATGGACCATTGAAAATATTTATTTCCCATAAATAACATATTATGCAAAATAAAAATTCTCTAATATAATAGGGTATATAAATAGAATATTTATTTTATCACAATTTTATAATCATACTAACATAATAGGGGGCTTAATTGTGTTTATGAATTTAAATAATTCAATATTTTTATCCCAATTGTAATAAAATTATTTAATATATACTTATATTATAATTTAATATGAATCATAAAAAAATAATGTAATGATAAAACTAATGGTTTTATAATTTTTTGGGGTATCCACAATATACCATACTGAAATCCTCAAAAATGTTATTCCATTTAGGTCATTTTATTAAAATACATTTATTAGTATTCATAATAGAGTAAAAATAGAAGGAAATTAGTTTCTTTAAAGAAAAGAGAGTATTCAACTAGGATTTTTTACATTAATACATCATATCAGCCTTACAACACGAACCAATGTATAATATTTGTGTACATAACAAAACTAATGATTTTTTATTTTTATAAATAAAAGGAACATAATTATTTTGGAATAGAAATTAATCAAAGATGAAATTTTTTAAAAAAATAAATCATCACTATAATGAAGTTCTTATGAGTATCCAATGTAATATATTAATCATGAATAACACCAAAAATTAGTATTATCACTTCTTAATTTTCATTCCTGATCATAAAACACATAGAAATAGAGTAGAATAATATTTTTAATTTATATAAGAAGTTAATATAAGATTTTCCATGACATACATTTCTTGATCTAGCGAAAAATATACATAATTTTTACACATAAAGTGGTATTACCATTGACTAAAAATTTAAAAAATTTTGTTTCCTTTGAGAGCTAGTTACACATTACATCATTAACCCGTAAAATTTACTCAAATAATATATCAAAGTCTACTTATAAACTGATCAAAACCTCATTAACAGCTGTTATATCTATGAAAATTGGGTAAAATTATAAGTGTTTCGCTGAAATACTTAGTAAAGGGTAAAAAATAATCAATGAGAGATAGAGTAGATATCAATAATTAATAAATATTTGAGAAACATGATCATGATATAAATTTCATTATTAGAAATATAATAGTAGAAAATCATAAGAATTCCTCATGAGGTGTAATCGTATAGTCATATATCATGGAATAAAATACATAAAGAGTGATCTTGAAAAAAATAATGATACCTATTAGATCATTCCATGAGTATATTCACCTTTTGAGTGGGACTCTTAATGGAGTCCTTAGTGGTGTCCCTTTCTTCATACCATAGTAATGTGTAACATACATATGCATAGAAAATCATAAACCTAAGTCAATGGCCACTAAAAATATTTAACAAGATTATGGAAGAATCATTCCATATCATTCCCATGGATAAGATTTTGTACAAAGATAACATCAACATTCTCATGCATATTATTTTTGTTAAGGATAACCACATTATAACCATGGATAAATAATTTAGGAGTTACAAAATATTACACTATAAATTTTTGGATTATATAAATTCTGGACCCTAGTCATCATAATGATATATTCATACAAATGTGTGCCACATGGATATTAAAAAAATAAGAAATACTAAAAAATCATATCATATTTAACTCATTGATGTAAAATATAAATCCAAAGAAATAATTTCTCCATCTAGGTAAATAAAATTAAAATAAGATAATGATGTTTAAGGTATGTATATCATATGGAATAAAGGGTATATTATATATTCAATATTTTTGATAGTCAATTAAACATATGGTAATCAACGTGAACATACTATAATAAAAAGTAATAAGTATAAGATAATTAAAAAGGAAAGGAAATTGATTAAAGGTTTTATTTATGAATTTTTTATGATAAGAAAAGAAAGAGAAAATAATATATCGATTTTATCATAAATATTTCATTTCCACCACACTATATAATCATAGAAAAATGGATAATTAATCATAGAATTATTTTTGACATAGTATTCTTTTTTGGAAGAGATATTATTTAATGAAATAAAACATAATAAATGTTCAAATTAATATAATTAAAAATATTATTGATAGATATGAATACACTCTTAGAGGAAGTTAATCATTCAAAGAAGTTATAAGGAATCAATTTCTTCATTAGTACACAATATTATAGAAAAAGTTATTTTCAAAGAAAGATGTAATATAATATGTAATTAATGAGAAATAAAAGGTATAAATATTTATAAACACACATATTATGAATAAATACTTTTAAAAAATAATATTTATAATAACATATAGAATAATATAAAAATTATTAGTAAAAGAGACTTCAAAACTATAAGTCACTTTTTAAAAAAACATAAAATGAGTCATATTATGAAATTATATTCAAAAAAGGGTTGAAAATTATTTTAAGGAATTATTTTGACAATTAATTTTATTTATAATAGATATATTTAATTAAATCTAATTGAAAATACATGAAACTTGGAAGGGAAGATGTAAATGTTTCCCTTATAAACATCATCTGGTTAACATAATTAATGATAAGTAAGGGAACCATAAATACATAAGAAACTATAAAAATTAAGGATAAGGGAGAATAATACAAAAAAAGAATCATATTGAAAATTTTATAATACATAGGGAAAGCTAATAGAGTTTGATAAGGTATATGACCTTGAGAAGGAAAAATAATAGGAAATAACCCTTATGAACAGTGTATGTTATTACCTAATAATCCATAATATTGGAATGAAGATAATAAATTAAAAAAATGAATTTATAATGGTAATTTATACATTATAGGACTTTAATATGATATATATGAGAGAATATTGAGGAATAATAGTAGAAAATATTTGAGATTCTGAAATAAACCCTAACATTGAGTATCAATATACTTTATATGTTCTTTAACGTGTTGAAAAAATAAATTATAATTATTAATTACATTTTACTAACCTCATTCATATTTATTTCATAATTATTATTTCTTTTAATTCATTTACTAACATCTATTATTTTTTATTTTTCATCCACTCGTCAATTTGAGTTAGTTTAGTTCATCATTCCAAAACTGCTTTAGTGAAATTACAATGGTCTATGGTCCATATCCAATGGGTATATAAGAAAAATAAGTAACATTTTATAGTTCTATTATACTAAAAAATTTAAATGCGTTTAATACTTTAGTATTTTCATTAAAATAGTTACAAACATAAAATGATTTATTTATAAGCTTGTTTTAAAAAGTGAAAATGAAATATGTTGTTGAATTTTAATAAAATAATCTTCACGATCATTAAAGAATCATAAAAAAGATATTATTTTATTATTAATTTTATTACAATCATGAAACAAATTTTGATGAAAATATATATAATCCATATGTGAAGTAAAAAAACAATACTGTTTACTTATGTAGTGTAAAGTCACTACATGTGAACAATATTTTTTGAAGATTATTCAAGAAGGTGGAAAAGTGATAAATAATCATGTTTTTTAACAACATTATAGTATAAATAAAATAATATATCGATTTTAGTTTTAAATATTAATTATGTTATTTAATGGTGTAAGAGGAGAATATAATCCCTAGTCTGCCTTATTGGGGATTCTACTCTGTATCCTATACAACTAGGTTCGATTCCCAACTACTATTAACTAATCCTCCACTTGTGGATAGGATATAAATTTCAAAAATGAAATGACATATAAGATTCATGAAATCACTATGACGCTAGCATTGGACAATGTATCGGGCATCATAAGAAGTTTGGTGCTGGTGACATTTATGGGATGGTGCATGAAGTTGATGGTGGGATGTAATAGATGTTGGACTCAAATAACATTATGACAGAATGATGATAGATGATTCTAGTGAGATTCAGCTTGAGGATAATGGTGGGGTGGAACTTTTGATTCCCTCCATTATGGTGATGCATTCAGATGGTGGTGGGTTGCTAAATTGTGGTTGATGGTACATAGAATCCGAGCATGTGGTTTCTTTTAAAATTAGGCTGGACGAACCTTTGATCCAATATGTGGGAATTGAGGCCTTATTCTTAGCCTATAGAATATAGATCCTTTGGAAAATTGAAGAGTTTTTATTGGTTCAGATTCCTCTTAGGTTGTTTATTTGGGTATAAAGGCCATATATTGGGTTTCTTTCTACCCTAAATGAAAACAAGGATAATGATTAATAATAAAATCAGGCTTGAACCCAAATATTATGTTAATAAAAGAACAATAAGTGAATTAAAATGAAAAAATATGTATTTTGAGACTTGAATTTTGACATAGTAAAGTCTTATGATAAAGTTTTAATGTGAGTAAATGATAAATATGGAAACAATAGTTGAATAAATAGATGTTGAAAAAATTGGAATAAAACAATTTAAATAAAAATTGTTGTTTAGAATTAGTTTTATGAAAAAATAATCTAAAATAAGAAAAGATATATAGAAATGTGAACCCTAACATTAATATATAAAAAAATTATAAATATGGGTTTGATGAGAGGTAATGATTGATATATCATCAATAATTGATCAAAATAATGGGAATAATATATAATCAAAATAACTTTAGTATATAAATATGATTGAGAAAACATATTATAAAAATGGAACATTATAAAATGTATTCAATCGTCTTATAGATGTAATGGATATACATTGGAATATAAAAAGAAACTTCATACTACCTTTCTCATATAAATCCTTAACTATCCATTATCAAGTGGGTCGAAGAGGCCTAAAAATTGGATGTGGGTATAAAAAAGGTTGCAAATATTATTGATCTCAAATTTACTAATGATGGACTTATAAGTTTTGTAATATAGATATATGTAATATAAAAAAAACTGAAAAGGAAACATCTAGATGAGGTTGAAATATCATCCTTCCCTATTTACCCATGAATTACTAAGATATATATATATATGACATAAAATATTTTAGGGGATAAAATAAAAATGACCATGGTATAATTTATATCTTGATGCCTAGTATTATAACAAGTAAATGATAAATAATATGTGTCTAAGGATATGATTCATCCATTTCCCATACTAGTTTGAAAATAGGAAAACATAACCATGTATTTTATAATAGGACTCCACAAGTTATCTAAAGGACATAAACCATTTTGGGTGGTAGTCGATCACCTTAAAAATTTAGTGAATTTGATTAATATCGATAAGTATTTTACTCTTGTAAATTTAAAGGATAGACATGAGAAATATAAAATGAACATAATACTAACTTTCTAAAATAACTTCTCAACTATCCATTCTTGAGATGATCATGGAGTACGAAAAATATGATTGAGAGCTACAGAGAAGGGTAATGAATATTTCAGAGTTCAACTTCTCTAAATATGGATTAATAAGGTTTGTGAATTGGATATTTGTACCATGAAAACAAGAAATTATAAGGGATATTCTATATGATGCATATATCTCATCCTTTTCTACTCATAGGAAAACACTAAGATGTATAGATATTTGAAGAAAAAATTATGGTGTGACAAAAATAAAATAGAGATTGGAGTATTTATATATATTTTCCTAGTATACCAATATTCCATAGTTGAATGATAGATATATAAGGGTATGATACATCCATTTACCATAATATTATGTAAATGTGAAAAATACCAAGAATTTCATTATAGGACTCCCCGTGACATCTAAGGAACATAACACATTTTGAGTGGTAGCTGATTTCCATACAAATAGAGTGCATTTAATTACTATAAAAGAATATTTCTATCTTGTACATGTAAAGCATTGAAATGACAATAATATATGGAAATTTATCATAATTTTATCAAATAATTTCACAAACAATCATTCTTGAGAGAAAAAGGAGGACTAAAAGATGATGTAAAGTAATAGATAAAGGTATAAAATATTATAAAGTTTAACTTTTCTAAATACACTGTTATAAGGTTTGTAACTCAAATATGTGTCCCATAAAAACCAAAAAAGAAGAAATTTCTTGATGATTTTCACATATCATCTTTATCTATTCATTTTAGAAGTAATATGATGAATAAATATTTCAATCAGAATATCATATGGGATAACATAAAAATAGTGATTTTATAATTTATTGCTTGATGTTTGGTAATCCCAAAAGTCAAGGATGAATTGATGTTATATAAGAGTATAAAGTCTCCATTTCTAATACTAGTATGTAAATGTGAAATAAAGACCCTGAATTTCATATTAGGTCTCCCTAATACATCTAAATCTAATAATTCCATTTGGGTGGTAGTTGATCTCCTTAAAATGTCAAAACATTTCATTTCTATCATGGAATATTTTTCCCTTAACAAAATCTCAATGATATACATAAGATATTAATTATGAATACATAGAGTACCACTCTATGTTATATCTTATTAGGATCCATGGTTTACATCATTTTTTTCGAGAAGACTTCAAAGATAGGTGTGTATAAATATGAGATTTAGTACTTCTTATCACCCTTAGAGGTATTTTTAGTTTGAGTTAACCATTCAAACTATAGAGGATAAGGTATGATAACGTTTTAAGAGATTTTCAATTATACTAGGACAAACCCCTTCAACTAGTAGATCTCACATATAACAAAAATTTATATTCTAGCTTTTAAATGTCACCTTATGAGGTGCCGTATAGAAAGTGGATTAAGTCTCCAATATGTTGGGTTGAAGTTAGAGGTTAGAAGTTTATGAGAGATAATATTATCCATGATATTATAGAGAAGTCTAAAACCATTCAATGGAATATGAAAATCAAACAATGTTGATAAAAAGTATACCCAAACAATCATCGATGAGACCTAGAGATTACGGTTAGTGGTAAGGTGTTCATTCACCTATCAAACTAGAAAAATTCACAATGTTTTTTTAAATGGGAAATATTATTTCTAAATACATAATCCCTTTTGAGATATTTGATCTCATTTAATTTTTATCCAATATAATTTATTTCCCACCTAACCTATCTCATGTACAATATGTTTTCTGTGTATCCATTATAAAGAAATATACACTATACCACTCATATGTACTGAATCGAGAGGTTATACATTTGGATAACAAAATTTTATAGTAGGATAAGATAGTTAAAACCATATATTGGAGAGAAAAAAGTTGTATAATACAAATAAACTAACCTAGTTATAGTTTTTTAGTGGAACCATAGGTTTGAAGAGGAAATATAGGAACCAGAAGAGGTGATGAAACCAAATTACCCTCATCTGATTCGGTGTATGAAATATAATTTCAAGGAAGAAATTTCTATATGGGGGAAGAATACAAGGACACAAACCATTTTAAATTGAAATACCCTTCTGAATAAATAAATTATTTACTATGTAATGTAGTTATATAATGAAAATTTTCTATATTTAATTTATAGTTTTGTGATGTTATAAAATATATCTATAATTTTTTAATAGGATTTCAAAACCATTGAACATTATAACCATTTATAATATTTACATTCTACAGGGGCCTTTAATTTTATTATATTATATGTTTTTTGATAAGATCAAATTGACATTGAAGGATGTAGTGATGACCTATAATAGTAGGATCAAACTAGATGAATCACATTTATCAGAGCTTAATAGGTAGATGAAATAATAGGGAATTACAGACGACCAATCCCAAGTTGATATTAAACAACTAAAACACAATAAAATATTTTTTTGATCGAATATAAAGATCTTAATGATATTTTCCCAAACCATATTCACTATACTATCCTATGAAAGTGCTACCACCACACACCTTACCCACAGGGTGTATACTAGCATAGTAAAGAGTTATGAATCTAGACTATAGTTGTATGAATATTTATATTTTATTTATAATAAAATATTGATTGTATTTATCCCTTTTCATTACTATTATATATACAAATGGTAATATAATGAGTTTTATGAAATTATATTTTTATATGATGAAACCAAAATTTTATTTTTATGAAATATATATGTTGTTTCACTTAAAAAAATAATTCAGATAAATATAAAAGCATTGAATTATATTTTATTTTTAGAAAATATTTTTATTAAATAATATTTATTATGATACAAATGATTATATAATTTATTAAAATCCATTTTAAATTTTATAGGGGTCAGAACGTAGATTGTATCATGAAAATTAGTTTTTTTTTTCAATAGGTAAATAATTTTTTTAAAAGTATAAATTCCAATATCTACAAAATTTCATTGGTAAAACTAATATTATCTTTAAATTTAAAACATAAAAATTAACCAATAATTATTTTTTCTTAATTTTCTGACATAGTAAAATTTTTAGCTAAAAAATAAATATTCTATAAACATACGATTTATATTATAACATCATAATAGACAAAAAATGATGCAATAAGAGCAATACAATTATTTTTTGACCAAAAAGTGATTCCATCATTGAAATAATATGATTACTTTTATAGACATATAACAAATCCTCCAAAATAGATAATATATTTTATGATTTTAAAAATAATTCTTTATGAACATGACACACTTACACCTCATGGGTGGTTTTATTGAAAATATTTCACTTCATAAACAAATAAAATATTTTAAAATAATCATCATTTTCAAAAAACTTTGCAAAAAACCATGGGAAGGTTTGTAATTTTGATTATTTTTTTACTTATTGTCTAGAACATAATTTTAGAAATTAATAAATATTTACCCTCTTTTTATAAAAACATCCACCCATGAGATCATTAAACTACACTATATATCATTTGGTAATTAATTTACTCTTTCTATCCCTCTTTGAATACCGCCATAGGTGTTATGAATCTCTTTAGATGTCCCTCCAATGATTTTAGAATCACCCTCTTATGGTAAGGGATTGTCTCTTCTTCTTCTTTTTTCATGAAATTTATTTGTACTAATCATTTTTCTTTACAAATTTCATGTTAAAATATGTTTCTACACATTCATTTACTTTTAATATTATTTTTAGTTAATGATAGAACTCCATTCTCTATCATGAAACCCTTCTATGAACAATTATGTACACCCGTTATATTGTTGAAATAATGTCAATATTTTTGTGATTTTTTTGTGTTGTGAAAACCCATCCCTACCTCTAATCAAGGGTATTAAAATAGTTGTGCCTATGCTTTATTTATTTGGGAATATCATGAATGTAACCTGGGCTCTTTATTCAAGGGATTAAAATTTCTAAAATTTGTTGTTATGTTATATAATCTATGTGGTATACAAATACATGTACATGATATGAATGTGATGGGCATGCTAAGAATTATATAGCCCTCCAAACCATTTATTAATGTATTTATCTCATGAGATACCATCTATGGTTAATGGTATGTTAGCCTAAACACACAACATTATGATTTCCTAGTAGTTATCATCGACTTATCAGTATGATTTAGGGTTTTATGTTTTTTACACATCCATATGATTCGTTGATATTATCATCTTATATCATGATTCTATTATCATGACTATGATTGTCACTGTTTTGTGTATTCATATTATGCCTCCTGACTCACATATACTACTTTACTTTATATTATGATTTTATTATTCTCTTAGTGGGATTTATATCTCACCCCTTTCTTATGCATATCCCCAGGTTATCCAATACAGTTTTAGAAATATAATGGAATTTAAGATAATTTTAAATAATTTCATTATTTTCCCATTTCATGTTATTGTGATATGCATCTAATAACCCAAAGAAACTAGTCCCCTCAATATTTTTTTTTGTTTTTTATATTTGTGTATTAATTTGATAAATCACGAAATAAAGCATATAAAATATATTAGTTTTTATAAACAGTTACCCAATTTTCTATTCTGTTTTCCCATAATCTATATGGTAAGTTAAGGTAAATATAGGATCTTACCCCTAGGATAATAGTTCCTAGTCCATCACTCAACTAAACTCAAATGGAATTAAGGTAACCTACCAATTCCCTCTATGTTACACTTATTGAGTTTATAACTGTCTAGGGACCACATATATCATGGAACATATTTTTAATCAAGCACTAAAATATCAGCATTTAAGACATAGAATAAGTATTTAAGGGTCCATCATGGGACTTGATATTTTAGTTCTATCCATATGCATTAAAAAAATCAATTTAAATAATGGTCAATACCCATACATGGTGATACCGTATTTCACATGCTACATAAAAATACACATAATCTGTAAGTATATATTTATGGAACACATACCTCATACATGGATTCAACAACTTTAAGAATATGTGGTCATTACTAACAAAGATAATATCATAAATTGAAATCTTATCTCAAGACCTCACGTCCAAATCATTTAATTATTACATTTTATGATAAATTATTTAATTTAATCTAGATAATAATAACTCAGTAAAATTCACCATGATATATTGATACATTGAAACCATGACCAACCACACCTAAAAGGTGTGGGTGTATACCTTTGATACAATCCTGATCAAAATCCTTGTCAAAAGAAACCTAACAAATCTAAAATGTTATATAATTTATCCAAAACCCTTGAAAAATTCATAGGTAAATGTTAATACCATGACTCTTATGTCTAGATGTTTTGATAGGATTTAATAATGTGAAGTGAAGTTGAAAATATATTTTTTAAATTTTTTTAAAAAACTTTAATGAGAATAAAGTAGTATAACAAAAAATCTAATAGAGTTGTACTAAAAGGGATATTTTAACATTTTAGTTATTTATATATATACTATTAAACTGGTATTCGTACTAACATTTTATTATTCTGGAAAAATAATCTCTATGGTTATATTTGTATTAAAAATAATTGTCTGTGAATTATCATCATTATAATAATAAATTTGTTATTTATAATTAGTCAGAGAAATAACTCTATCATTAACTAATACGTTAAATGATTCCATGGAAAATGAAAATAAGAGATTTAAATGTTAGGATAACCCAATAATTAAATTTTTTCATGAATAATTTTTAATATTGATATCTTAATGAGTATGAAAACTATGAGATGATGAAAAGAAATACTAATTAATTTGGTAAAACATAGAAATAATGGTGTATGATATAGGGGTAGTTTAAATCACATTTCTGGCCAAGTCATTACCACCAAAAAATATCTTGTATATCATAATATATTTAAAAAAAAAATAATAATTATTCACATGTTCTTACAATTTTTAATATCATTCCTATTATTTCAATAAGAATAATTTTTTTAAGTTTATTAATCAGTTTTTCCATTGGGTGATACTCAAATTTTTTATTTTTTATTTTCATTTAGACTCCAAGGATAAAATGAAAATTTTAATCAAAATTAAAAAAAATCATAATTTTTATTTTTATCATATTATTTTCTAAAATAATTATTAAATTTAAAAAATGGAAAGATTTCTTTCGTATGATTTTTATGATATTAAATATTTAACTAATTATGAAATATTATAAGATTAGTAATGTTGGATTGAAAATTTTGAAATATTTAACATATGGTACTTATTTAATATGTTTTAATCTATATATATATATATTTATAATAAATTTATATTTCTTTTTAATAAAATTTAGATATCATGAAATTATTTTAGGAGATGGTAGAAACTAAATTGAAAAAAATTAGAAAGATAAATAAGAAGAAGGGGAATATGAAGGGAAGTCAAAATGTTATGAAAGGAATGGTTATTAGAAAAAAATTGATTGATCCCCCAATATTGACATTAAATAATGTTAAAATTAAATAATTTAATGTTTAATCAGATAATAATGTTTTGAGTAACCAAAATACAAGTTACAAATTTAATAATATATATATATCACATGCGCACACAAATAATTCAAACATTTTAATTTATGATCTAGTCAATCAAACTAAACTTTTATTAATTTTATCAATTGTAAAAAATTCATATAGAATTATGTTTTGGAATAAATTAATTGGTGGATATTACTAGCTCAAATTAAATTATAAATTAGGGGTTGACATACCCATTATTTTCATAAATAAAATCCATCATTATTTTTTATTTGTCTTCCATTAGGTTATTTTCCTCTAAATGTTGTAATAATTAATATTCTACTATACTATAAATTCATATTAAAAAATATGAATATTTATGTCTTAACCAAATAATTTTTGTGAAAACAATTATGTAATTTGTTTATCTAATGATATTGGTTGAACAAACCCAATTTGGTTAAAATTAAACAGATATTTTTAGATCTATGTACAAATGTAAAAATAAATTATTCTCAAAATAGGTTATTGTAATCCTCCTTTTTATAATTAATTATATTAGAATAATGATTTATCTTTTCAATGGGGACTAATTAACATATAGGGTTCATATTATATATAATTATATATATTATTAGGATTATTTTTCAGTTTCTTCTATAGAATTTAATGGAATTTTTAATAGCCATTATTGATATATGTTTGAGATATAAGTAAGTTCAGATGAAATTTTTATAATAGTTTTCATGAAATTAATTTTTTTGATGATTACTAATTAACTCTCTTACTCTATGAAGATATGAAAAATTAATTATGTGGTGGTGTGACTATGGTTATTATGGTATTTTTATTAAAATGTGGAGGTGGCGAATCAATGTTATTGTTCTATATAGTGTGTATGTAGTATTTGGTGGATGGAATTAAAATTTAATGGTCCACCAAATTTTTATTCAATAAGTGAGAATAGATTGTATAGTTTTTAAAAGATATTTTTTTGGATAAATAGAAATTGATTAGTTTGGTTGATGAATTTCCATATCACCACTTTAATGGTTTACATTTAGATAAATGGATATGTAATTATATGGTTATTAGTGCATTTAATCGATAAGTATCACTGGAGGGTCATATTATTAATGTTTCAATATCTAAATAGAATGGTATGGTTGAGCTTTATATGAGGTGTGAATTGTATACATAGTGTTTATGGAGATAATAACTATAATATGGTAGAATTACCCACTTTATTGAATTTAGCCATAGTTTATATAATATTTTATCATTTGAGTAATGTAAGGTGTCATTTTTCATTAATCACATTAAAAAAAATGCCTATGATGGTATTAGTGTGGCCTAATATATATATGGTGATTTAATTAGATTTATATACATTATCCCACTCTCTCTTCCCAAGTGATGATGGTATCAAGTGATTATTTTGATAATAAATATTTTTTATGTTAGGTGTCAATGGATAATAACATGGTTAGTGGATTGAGATTGGATCTTTAATATTTTTACTTACGACAGAGAAGTCGGTGGGAGTTAGTGTATAGAATCCATATGGATATATTTTAAGTGTTATATATTATATAATACTTATACAATGTATTATATGAAGTATGTATATTTTTAGTTATGGGTTACAATTTGTTATGATTGATCTTATCTAGCAAGTTTGGTTACCTTAATTTATTTATAAAATATCAAATATTAATTAGTATATTCCACCCCCATTGATACTTAGAGTATTATTTTATACTCCCTCATTCTAAATATAAATCATTTATCAATTTTAATAATCATGTTGGTGGAGCGTCTAAGAATATTTAGTTTTATTATTCAGTCTCATGGGTTAGAGTGATTATTTTACATTTATTTTATTAATGGTACATAATATATTTTTATATAGTTTTCCTATCACTATAGTTTTCTCTTTTTTTGAATGATTTTACGATATTGATTTACATTATTTTATTATTATTATTCATGAGGGGAGTTTTTGATTTTATATTTTTTGTGTATTGAAATCTATAATGTTAATTCAACTCCTTAGTTTGTTTATTACTTCAACACAATTCATCAACCATAGCCTATTATTGACAGAATTGGGGTGTTACCCATTGTTTTATACCAACTAAAGAAACTCTTGAAAGTTCTCCCCCTAAGGATATTTCTTGAGAATACATATTTTCCTTTCAATTTTCGCATCTTATATACTCATGATACCTAAAACATGTGTTTTAAGGAAAATTTACTTTATTTATATATTTGAATGAGAAATGGATTTCTTTTATCCATGTTCTCTAAAAATGTTTTAAATAAGGCTATTAATATTATCCTATGATTTTTAAATTCATTTTTAAACATGTTTTAATTTTTACAATATGGTTTAAAATGAATCTTCTTTTTTTCCAAATAAGTAACTATTATACATTTTATACACAAATGTGAATGGAAAAATTCCTTTCAACATATAAAAAATGGAAATAATTTTATAGCATCACAACCGCTCAATGTGTTGAAGGTTACATTATAAGTATTCAAGGTTATTCTTAAAGAAATTGTTTTCCTTAATAATTGGGATGTTATATTTTAAAAAAAATGAAATTTTAAAGAGAAAAGGATTTCTTTCCAAGAAATACTATATTTGATCATTGAAAATAATTTTCCATATAATATGAAATAATTGATGTTAATTATGATTTATTTGGTATATGGTTTAATGATACCATTCTTAATGGGCTTCTATATGGTTAAGGATTATGTCAATGAGATTTTTATAAAACACATTTATTTTCTAAGAGGTTTTCTACAGTATATTGATTATATGTTTATGAAACCCATTTTATTTTCATGATGTGATTATATGATGAAAGTTTTATGGTATTATGGTATACATATCTATGTGCTACATTACATAATAGTGGTTATATTATTAAAAAGGATGATGATTATATTATAAATAAGGATGGTGGTTACATTATATCCAAGGATGGTGGTTACATTATAACCAAGGCTGGTGGTTATGTTATAACCAAATATGATTGTCAAATTATAAACATATATAGGTGGGACCAATATATACTTCTAATTAATTGAATAAATATTGATATCTCATGAGATAAATAGGATTGGAATGGGGAGTGAACATAGTTGGAAAGGAAAATTTTCAACAATGATGGAATTAGGAGTAAACTTTGACTATATTGATGGTTTGGGGAGTGAACCCATTACACTATAACTGTATTATCAATGATCCATAAAACTGAAGAAAATATTTTCAATACATATGTATATTCCACAAACTTATCTTTAATGCCAATTTTATTCTCCCTAGGATCATATTCTTGGATTCATTTTTGATTCATGTATTATGAGCTCTAATGATATATGACATGATTCAAGATTATGATCTATGATTTATAGGGCATGGAATTAAATTATCAGCCTCATGTTATAATACACTTATGTTCATGTTATGATGAAATGATCATTGATATCTCCCTTGTTTACCCTTACTAGGAATATGAGTACACACTTTTTTATGTTTAATTTCCATAAGTTATGAGGAATGTTACTATGTATGATATGTATATAAAGGATGAAAGTTATGAATGACTTAGAGGGAGATGATATATATATTTTATGGACTAGTTGTTTATGTTCCCATATTTCCAACAACACTAGAAATGTATGATTCTGGCATGGATTTTTATGTTAAGTATTGAATATCCATCTATTAATATGTGATATGTATGTATGAAAAGTATGGGTCACCGTAGTTGGTATCAGAGAAAGGATCAGTTAACCATCAGAATCTAGGATGAGATAACCTTAGTGAGAACCATGATGATAATATTAAGTACAGGATAAAAACCTAATGTTTTAGTATTGATCATGAATGTACTAGGTTAAAACTATGGTGTCATAAAATAAGGTGTTAGGATTTAGTTTCCATATTAATGATTTTCTTGATTATGTGGTTTTATAATATGTTTATTATTGTTCACAATATTTTTTAATTGATTGAAACTAAAGGAATCATTTTAATACTGAATGTGATGTAAAATTCAATTATTTTAGCTCAAGAAACCAACTATTATGGGGGTAAGAATGAAATATTTTTTTGGAATTATCACAAAAATTTATCAATATATTTATCAAATTATTATTCCTAGTTGAAAAAGGATGGAATAACATCTTATTGAGTTCTTCATGAATAAAAAATAAACATATTTTAATAGATCCACTAATACCATAGTAGATGAGTAATGGATTATTAACATTTAATAGATATTTTAAATTCTCCATTTTTAGAAATATGATAATTTTATTCTATATATTTATCATTTTCACAGAGAAGTAAATCAATAGAGTACTCTAATTAAGAACATGAGGAAAGAATAATTTATTAAATCCATGGCGTAGTATAAGTTTTAGAGCATATTTTTCCATATGCTATTTCTCTATATCATTGAAATGAAAATATAGAAGGAATGTTTTATACTTAAATATAAGGTTTATGAATCCTTTGGTGATTATGAGGAAAATTTTACAAGACTTGTGAGATACACTTCCAGTATTATTATCCAACTTGAATGTATGGTTGATCAATTCTTTAGTGACTGAAAACCAAGTCTACGTAAAGTATTATTTATAAGGTACTTCAATATACATAAAAAAATTCATTTGATGTGCCATAAATGTAGAGATGAATATTGGATTTACCCATAAATATAATGGGTTTGATAGGAAAAGGATGATGAAATTAATAGGAAATTCTAAAATCCATGAAAACAAATAAGTTGATCATTTCTTTATGATCATATTGTGGAAGAAAACATGGTTGGAATTTTCTTAAAGTCATTGGTAAATGTTTCAAGTGTGGAAAAGAAGGTCACCAGGCTTTTGAATACTAAAATTATGGATATAAGTTAAGTAATGATTAAGATATAGACAAGGATCCTCAAAATGTACCACATAAACTCTAGTGATTCAAATTCAAGGAGTATAGTAATTATTCCAATCAGTACCCAAATATGAAAGTTAGTGAAGATGATCGATGTAAAAAAACTCTTAATCGTTGAGAAAAATATAATATCATGTGATTAATATTTATGATGAGGGGTATAATAATGATGTGGGGAAAATACAATTACCATATTCTCTATAACTACTAATGTCTTATTTGATTCTAGATCTAACCACTTCTTTAATCTAAAGGTTTTTATAAGGGTATCACTATACTACCACAGCGATTAGATGCTTTATTAGCACAAAAAACCATAATGGTACTGTAATAACACCTAAAGTTTATAATTATTTTTTGGTTCAGGTTTATGGAATGTGTTTCCTATAAATATTTTTATTGTCCCTTCGGCTGAGATAACTGTTCTCCTATGAATGTATTTGGTTTCTTTACATAAAGTCCACATCAATTTATGAGACAGGTATGTCACATTTGATATTTTTAACCAACACATGATCATGAATATTTTTAATGATATATATGAACATAAAATAGAAATTAAATCCATTTTATGGGTTTTTTATTTATATTCAAATGTTATTTATATTAGATGATTAGGGGACTCAATATATGATACATTTTTATAGTTTCAAATGTTTTTGTTTATTTTTTGAATAATTTCGTATTCTTCCACTAAATCTTGATGTTGTGTTCTTGATAGAACACATACATGGTTCTATGCCTTTTTAGAATACCTAATATGTAATTAAAATCATTGATTCAGAATAACTAATTAAGTAACTCTAAGATAATCAGGAAAATGAATTCATTTGGGAAACTGCAGTACCATAGTGTGCACTAGTTCTTAAAAACAGGAAATATGGAATAAGTAAACTTTTCATTGAATATCAATGACATAATAAAATAGCTATCATGAACAAGTATGTAATACCCCATATTAATGGAATGTTTTATCTAATTCATAGAGATAAATAATTTTCTAAGATTGAGCTTAATTTTTGATAAGTCAATTGTGTTTTGTGAATAACGATGTTGTTGGAACCAAGACTATTTTCGCTAGAAATAGAGTATTATTTGTGTTTTTTTTTCAATCTATTTTGTGTTAATCAAATAATTATCAAGTCTAGTTATCTCATTATACAGGCCGAAGAATGTGTTTTATGTGGAACAGTTTCCTAATGTTTTCTGAAGTTTTGGGCCTCAAAATTGAAAGTTTATTATTTTATAAAAGGAAGGTTTTTTGAAAAGGTGTCCACTAATCTTGGTTCACAGAATTTGAATGATAGTTCATTTCTATGAATGGAGGTACATAGATCATGAATAAAAAAAATTTCATGGTAAGGTTTGCAGTACGCGTAAGAAAACAATTTGTGAGATGGCTTTTCGTTGGTGACAACGAGTCGAAGAGGTTCGCGGAAGAGCCGGTTCACGATATGGATTGTCGTTGGTGAAAACGAGGTTGAGATAGATTCACAAAAGAGCTTGTCCATCATATAATAAGTGTGGTAGTACATATAGTGAATAAGAAAAATGGTTCACAGGAGATGCACGGTACGCGGTAAACACAGTTTTGTGTCAAAGATTTAGTAAATCTCAGTTTTGTGGAATATGTGTATCTATTTTCCAACATAAGGAGTACTAATACATTCATCAGGTAGAATCCCTGAGATTAAAAATCTATGAGAAATTAAGTGACGTTTATAATGGTTCACATGAATATTACCCCACAAAGAAGACTTTTATTAGAAATACAGGAGGAATATGATGATGTCTAGAATGGTTCGCGGAAGACGGTTCGTAAAATACAGTTCATGGAGGATGAATTTTTCCACCGAGAAGTAGTAATACACATTCACAGTTTTCAAAGGCATTAACTGGTTGTGGTTTACGTAGGCATTATATGGAGATGGTATGCGGTGTAGTGTGGTATATTGAGGAAGAAGTCCAACTCATTGGGGACAAGTTCACGAACGAATAGAATGCAGAAAAGTAAATTTCATCTATATGGGAAATACGAATTCAAAATTGAATCTATATATAGTTGAGGATGAATAATTTAATTCCAATCCATTAAAGTGACCTTCAAGTCAATAAACTGATTTTTGATTCTTCCCAATGCAACGAGCAAGGGTGAGTTAACAGAAGTTATCTGAGAAACATAGTGTGATATCCCTAAAACCTTGTAAAGGAAGTGTTCTTGACATAGAGTGAATGTGATAAACTTTTTTAATCCAAAATTAGTAAAGATTAGTTGACTTTCGTACAACTGAAAACCTATCAGCATAGGCTCCTTGGACTAGCCCTTAGTGGTGAACCGAGTAAAGGTGTGTGGTCATTCTACATGTGAATGTTTAAATTACTGTACATTACAAACAGACATATTTAACAAGTTACTAGAAATGTGGGAAAAAAATCCATCATTTTGAATTCAATATTTGACACCCTGATTTATCCCTCCCCTATCTAGGTGTTCTGGGGTCCTTCAAGTGGTATCAGAGCGTATAGGTTCCTGGTGTTAAATTTGTCCGTCTTTACTATCATGGAGAATTCAATAATGTTAGGGGAATTCCTCTATTTCATTAAAGAAATTTCCAGATTTAAAAAAACATGATGATATCCCATCTATGATCTATTGGAATGCAAGTACCCTTTTCAACTACACAAGTAATTCAATTAAATGATGCAAAAGGACAATATATGACTGCCACAAATAGGAAAAGGCTTGATATAGATTCCAAATATTAGAATGCCCTAATTTTAGCTCTATATGATCAAATATATCTGAAAGTGATGAGTTTTACTTTATCAAATCCTATATGGAAAAAACTAGAGAATATAAATGAAGGCGAAAACAAAGTGAAGGAGGAAAAACACCATTTTTTGCACAACAGGTCTGATGATCTGAAGATGCATCTTAACAAAAACTCAAATACCTTTTTCTATCAAATTATTGATGTTGTTGGAGTAATACAAGGACTTAGTGAATAAATCTAAGAAATTTATATTGTGATGAAAATATTGGGAAGACTTCCACCTCTTTACAATGAAAATGTGTTATCCCTTGGGGAAAGGGATCTTTCTAATTTTTTTTGGATGATATGCTGAGTATCCTAGTGGAATATGAGATGAGAGTCAAACTAGAAGATGTGATGAATCAAGTAAGTAAGGAAATGAAATTCAAATCTACTAAAAAACTTGAAATTTTAGGAGATAATATTGATAAAGATAATGAGGAAAAAGAAATTCTTTCTTTCATTGATAAATAATTCAATAATGGAAAATTGAAATTTGAAGAAAATTTAACTCTTCCTTATTTTAATTGTGGAAGAGTTAGTCACATTTCCTCTTAGTGCACAAGAAAGTTCGAAGATGAAGAAAGTGAAGTTGGAGGCATGAAAAAGCCTCAGAAAAGGGTTTTCAAAAAGAGACAGTTCAAGTCTAGTAAGAAAAAATATAGAATGATTTTTTTTATGAAGAAAAAAATGATGATAGTGAATTATTTTAGGAAGAAGAAACATAATTTAAATTTGGGACCGATGCGTCAATGATGGCTATAGTTGACAAATATTAACCATAGAGAGATGGAGCTAGAGATAACCAGTTGGCCACTAAATTCGATCACAAGTTGTAACATTAGGATTCTTTTGGAAAGATTGAGAATCAATGTGAGAGATGAAAAAGTGTAATGAAATTTAGGAAAATTAATCAGAATATTTTGATCTATTGGAAGCTAAAATTTTTCAACTTGAGGAAGTAGTAAAGAAACATTCAAAATCTTTTGGAAAATCAAAATATATTGTATAACTAAAGATTAGAATTGAAGAACATGAAAAGTTCATTAATTAATTTAAATCAAAACTAGAGGAGAAATATAAAACTATTGAGGTACTTTAAGAAGAAGTTGTTACTCTTAAGAGTAAACTTGTAAGTGAATCAAGTCCAAAAAAAACCAAGAACATTCAGTTTGGAAAATTCTCAGATGATGAGCTACTAGAGAGAGTTAAGCATGGTTTTGATGGAGTTGAAAAGGCTCTGAATAATCAAAGACCCTCATCTATGGGAAACATAGTAATTGGTTGTGACATTGAAACATCAAATGATTAAAATAGAATGGGACATAATAAAGGCATGATGAAAGTTGTAAATGTTTAAAATTCACCTGAAGTGCTGAAAAAGAAAACCACAATTCAAACTGAAAGAAGTATTAAAAACTATCCTCAGGTATAGAGAAATGTTAAGTAGCCAAAATATTTTCATAAGGAAGGATACATGAGGAGAACTTAAAATAGAAGAAATTACCACTTATAAAATGTCAATTATGTGGCTATCTGGGGCATACAATGCCATAATGTGAATCATCAAGAAGGTATTTGAATAGGGAAGAGTTAGGAGGTCAGTAAACGAGAAAAAATACATATCATACTTATTATAGAATAAATAACTTCTATATATATTGTTTCCATTGATCTATCTTTGGCCATAAATCTATTTATTCCAAGAAGTGGAAAGTCATGAATAATTTGTACAAAACTCCAAGTCAATTCAATACTTTTCAATAATATAGTGTTTCTCTTGAAAATATGTTTTCTCCACTAGAAGAATAATATGAGTATTAAGAACCTATAAACATGGAAGTGATATTTGAATTCCCATATTTATCATTCAATAAATCTAATATTTCATGGTATGAAAAGAAAAAAATTGAAAAATCCATCCTTATAGAAGTCTCCCCCAAAGCTATAAAGAGATAAAAAACCTAGATTCTAAATAGTGTATGCTCATTACATATGAATGGTAATGTATAATTGTTAACTAATTTTAAGAAAAAATTTTATGTAACAATAAGGTTTAATAATAATGGTGCTTTGAAGATCAAAGGAAATGGAAAAACAGAATAGGCTAATGGATAGCTAAAGAAAACTGAAGTTCTTTACATGGACGATTTTCATCACAATATCCTGAGTGTGAGTTAACACCGTGACTCCATAATTATTGTGATATTCAACCAAAATAGGTTCACTATAAAAGAATTTCTAGGGAATTATCTTATGTAGGGATGTAGAAAAAATAACAACTTATATCAGGTTGATAGTAAAGAGAATATTTATTTCACGATAGTTGAAAAAGAGAACAACTTGTGGCATCATAGGATGGGTCACATCAATAAAATAGATAAGTAAAAGATATATCAAATAAATATTGTTATAGATATCCCAAATCTAAAGCATGATCAGGATAATCCTTGTGATGCATGCATGCAGGGAAATATAGTGTGCCGTTTATATCGTCCAATGAAGAAAAGAGTATCAAACATTTTTTATCTCATTCATACAAACATATACGCTCTGATGAATGTTTATAGAACATATAGAGAAAGTTAATTCATACTTTTCATTGATTATTATTGTTTAATAGCTTGTGTGATGGTTATACACAGGAAACATCATGTTGTTGATTGTAAGAAAAATTATCGCCGAGCTGATGAGAATTATACTGGATGGACAATCAATGTTTTTTTGTCTAGTAATGGAGGGGAATACATATTCATTGAATTTAAAATTATATGGAGAAACATGGAATATGAAATGAGGTGTATTC
Organism: Viscum album; assembly: GCA_963277665.1. NCBI lineage: Eukaryota > Viridiplantae > Streptophyta > Magnoliopsida > Santalales > Viscaceae > Viscum > Viscum album. The sequence goes on from OY728138.1 coordinate 563,542,806, forward strand.
TATGAGAACTCCGTAGAAAAATAGAGTTGTTGAGTGCTAGAATGGGAAGTTTAAGTATATGTCTAGAACTATAATGATTGAGAGTGGCATCTCTCTCCATTACTTGAAAGTGGTTTTTTCAAGCTGCGGTTTATTTTCAAAATTAAACAGGGATTTATATGGGGGAAACCGAGACACCCTATAAGTTATGGAATGGAAGGAATACCTCATTGAAGTATTTTTTGTGTTTTTGGTAATAAATTCATTATCCAAAATAAAGAAGGAAATCATGGTAAGTATGGTTATGCTGTAGATGAAGGAATATTACATAGATATTCAATGAATAGAAAATCCTACAAATGTTTTAATAAACATATTTGAAAAATCATGGATAGAAGTGATGTGATGATCATTGAAGATAAAACCACAAATTTCTCAAATAATTCATCTACTAATGTGATAGAAGTTGAGGAAGAATGTGTACATGGAACAGTTCCAAATACAAAAGTTGAGGAAGGCATGAAAAACACTCAAGAATCACATCATGGTGTGGACTCAGAAGAAGAATCATAAGAGGAAACCATGGGTGAAGAAAATACATATGAACCTTATAGGACAAATAAAAGAGTAGATATTTATTAATCTAACATTTTTGGGGATTAGATAGCTCTCACATAGACAAGGATAATGAGGAATAATTCAGAATCTGCATTCCTATCAGTTGTGGAACTATCCTTATTTGAAGAATCTACAAATGATAAACCATGGGTTAAATCCATGAATTAAGAGTTGGAACAGATCTATTAGAACTGTAAAATGAGATCTAATTAAGATACACAAAACAATAATGTAATCAGTATGAAGTGGATCTTAAAAAAATTTAATGAGCATGGAAATGTGATTGGAAATTAGGCACGACTAGTTTGTAATGGCTATTCTCAGATAGAAGATGTTGATGTTAATGGAAAATTTTCTCTTGAGGCCAGACCAGAGTAAATAAGACTATTTCTTTCCATGAAATTCAATGAGGATAAAAACTACATAAAATGGATGTCAAGATAGATTTCATAAGTTGTTTTCTTGAATAATAAGTTTATATTGAACAACCAATTTGATTTCTTCTTGGTAATGATGAAATGAGTGTTTTCATATTAAAGAAAGCTCTATATGGTCTGAAACAGGCACCACAGAAATGGTATTATCAGTTGGATTCTTATCTAAAGAATTTTGAATTAAAAATAGAAGTATTTTATCACAATCTTTATGTGAATAATTTATATAAATATTAGTTCAGGGTTATGGTGTACGTAGATGATATTATATTTGGTGGAAGAAGGAAGGGGTTAGTGGGTGAATTTTCCAATCACATGAAATCCGAATTTGAAATGTCTGTGTTTGGTGAACTCACATATTTCTTAGGGTTATGAGTGATTTAGATAAAACACAAGACTTTCATTTCTCAATAAAAGTATGCAAGAGAGTTGCTTTAAAAATTCAATATGCATGAATTCAAAACAATGTCGACTCCAATTAGATTTGGAACTAAACTTGGAAAGCATGAGGATGAAACTTCTATAGATCCCCCCATGTATAGTAGAATAATAATAATATTACTTTACATAACTACAACACAACTAGATATTGTCTTTACAACATTCTTAACATCCCACTTTCAAAGCAATCTGAAAGAAGAGCATATGGACACAGTCAAATGAATCATGAGGTACATTCAAGGTACTGACAAGTATGAATTAGACTTTATTTATAAAAAATATAGTGAACCATCACTATTTTATGATGCTTATTAGGATATAGATGTGGTGGATAAAAAAACCACAAGTGGTAGAGTTATATTCATTAGCATGAAATGTGTGGGAAGGTTGAGTAAGAAACAAGAAAGCAATTCTCTTAGCACTACTGAAACAGAGTATATCTCCGTAAAAAGGGATTTCAATCAACTACATTAGAAGAATCAACAACTGAATGATATTGGTGATGAGGTGAAATAGCCAATGGTGATTCATATTGACAACAAGAGTGAAATTGATCTTAGGAAGAATCATGTTAATTATTATCATACAAAACACATTGAAATCAGATATCGCATCATCATAGAAAAATTTTAAAAACAAATGATTAAAACGGATAATATTTGAACTAATGATCAAGTGGATGAAATATTAACTAAGCCATTATAAACACATGTGCATGATAAACATCAGATGAATCTCGATGTTCATCCACATACCAGTGAATGATGAGGTTTCAGTTTCTCCCCTCTCCGCAGTTGTATTAATTTTTTTTAATCAATTTGTGATTGTGATGAATGTTTTGGGAGAGATACAATCTAGGTGGAGTGTGTTTTGATCTCTACTGTGTACATATAATAGCCTTTGGGTCTATTTACAATAGTGGAGAATTGATAAATTCATTAGTATTGGATAAATTCAATTAGTTACAATGGGGGAGAATGAGAATTGATAAAGCAAGATATCTTTCAATAATTACAAGATATGAGAATCTAGTTCATACTTACCCTCTTATTTTCTACACTGAGCATTACTCACGTAGACTTAGAGCGTTGGATGTGTTGTTTCTCATATATCAGGTTTTGATTGCAGTTGATGTTTTTTTGAATTTATCTACAGATTTACAACAATCCCAAAGGGGGAGATTTTTGGAACCAAGAGGTTCAACAATATATGGAAGGAAATAAATTTTGGGATGGATTATCATTAGTGAAAATTAGGTGGAGAGGTTTGCAGAAGAGCCAGTTCATAGGATATATTTTCATTAGAAAAAATGAGGTGGATATCTGTTCATGTAAGAGTTTTGTCACCACAAAGTAAGAGTGGTGGTACCTAGACTGTGTAAGGAAAATGGTTCATGGGAGATGCACAATACGCGGTAAAGGTGGTTCTATATCAATGATTTGGTAAATCTCAGTTTAGTGGATTATGCATATCTATTTTCCTATATAGGGAGCACTTATCACTTTATTATAGAGATTCATAGAGATTAAAAATTAAGGATTAATTCTATGAGGTATAGAATAGTTCATGGGTATAAAACCCAACAAAGGGGACTTTGATTGGAAATCTTGAAAGAATTTGACGAACTCCAAAATGGTTCACAGAATATGGTTCACTGAAGACAGTTTGCATATAAAGAATTGGACCACATAGAATAATAAATACATACTATCAATTTTCAAAGGTAGTACATGATTATGGTTTGCATAGGTAGTATGAAGAGGTGGTACGTGGTGCATTGTGGTATGCGGAGGAAGAATGCCAGTTCATGGGGAACAAGTTTGGGAATGAAAAGTAAATTTCATCTATAGGGGAAAATGGGACTTCAATATAGTATCTATCTATTGTTGAGGATGCATTATTTAATTCCAATCCATTGAAGTGACCTTCACGTCAATAAACTGAGTTCAAATTATTCTCAATTCAGTGAGCAAGGGTGAGTTAATATAAGTGATTTGAGGGATGTAGTATACTATCCCTAAAACTTTGTAAAGACAATATTCCTGGAAAAAGTGAATGTGTTAAACATTATTCATCCAAAAATATTGAATATTAGTTGAATTTTCTATGACGAACAACCTGTCAGTATACGCTCCTTGGACTATCCCTTAGTGGTGAAAGAAGTAAAATTGTTGTGTTTTTCTTCTACGTTTAACTTACTACACATTACCAATAGACAGGTTTAACAAGTTCCTACCAACATGGTAAAAAGATCTATCACTTAAAAATCAAAAGTTGACACCCTAATTTTCCTCTCCACTATTAGTGTGTTTCAGGTTCCTTTAGTTATTTCCATGACATCATTCCATTAAATGTAAATATACTTTTAATTTATATAGATTGAATTAGGTCTTACTAATTCTCCCACCATCTTCCGGGATTTGAGGAATAACGTATTTATATATTACCTGGATTAGTATTTCATAGTTTTTATAGATGATATTATTATATCTTAAAATATAAATAAATAGTATCAATATCACTTTATAGTTGTGTTTTAGATCTCAAGAAAGGAAAATGTTTATGAAAAATATACCAAGTTTAAATTCTTGATTCAAAAAGTTTCATTCTGGGGTCATATAGTCCAAAGTGAGGCCATAACAGTTGATCATTTAAGGAAATATGTTATTACATGTTGGCATAGAATAACCAATGTGAAAGGGATATATATCTTTCATGGGGTTTTTTGGATATTATCAGAATTTTGTGGAGATTTTCTCATGACAGCATAATCTACTATTCCATAAACTGAAAGGGAGATAAGTTACTTTGGAAAGAGGAATGTGAAGAAAATTTAAAGGTACTAAAGATAAGGTAGCTCAGTGCACGAGAACATACATTAACCTATAGTGGAGAAGGATTATCAATAAAAAGTTTTTTATAAAAAGAATGGTTTGAGATATGTTCTCATGCAGAATGATATTTTGATAACTTATGAAACATGAGAATTTATGTTTAATGAGAAAAATTACCTAACTCATCATTTGGATTTCGATGTGGTAATTTTTTCATTATTTATTTTAATTCATTATCAAAATAGATAAAGGTGTGATATATATACTAATCAATAATGTTAAATTTATTTTTTTTCACATAGAAAGAGTTGAATATGTTCCTCAGATGATAGTTGGAGAAGATTATATATTATGAAAACTTAATACACTACCAACCTATGAAATTGAACAGGTGGATATATGATTTAATAAAAAAGGACCATGCAAGCCTATATATGGAAAATAACAAAAAATATACAATATTTATGTATTTTTAAATGATTGTTCTTGAAATATTGAAAGGGAGAAATCATTTCTTTCTCAAATGAGTTTTTAACCATATATCCATTTGATGAATAAATATGAATAAAAGGATGAATTGGAACATTAAAAGAAGGTGATAGAGTTTCTTATTTTTATCATTTATTTTGATAGGATGATATGGTTCAAGAACCATGTATACATTTATTCTATAATAAATTTGACATAGATTTTGGATGTGGCTCACAGTTCATAATATTTTATTCATCAGGGTCGTATAAAGATATATAGAGATATGAATGAGTACAAAAACATAAAAAAAGATATTTTTGAGTATGTATCTCATTTCTTAGTTTTTTAACAAATTAAATTTAAGATAAAAATTTTTAGGGGATTTTATAACCATTACCAATACAAGAATAGAAATAGGAAAAAATCACCATAGATTTTGTTGTTGGACTCTCCAAACCATTGAATGGTCACAATGAGATATGGTTTATAGTATATAAGCTTATGAAGACATCACACTTCATTTAAATTTGATAAAATTTATCTCTAGAAAAACTTTCTATAATTTATATTAAGGAATATGCAATGTTGCATAGATTAATACATTCTATTGTATCTTATTGAGATCCATGTTTTACTTTGATGTTCTCGAAAATTCTTCTTCATGCTCTTGATATAGTGTTGGGTTTCGGTATAACATATCATCCTATTAAATATTATAAGTCTGAAAGAACAATCCAAACACTATAGGATATGTTGAGACTTGTTCTATGGATTTAAAAAGGTTGTGGGGATAAACACATTCATCTAGTTGAGTTTTCATACAATAATAGACTTCACTCAACTGTTTATATGTATCCTTATGAATCCATATTAGAGAGAAGTGTATAACTAAAACATTATTGTATGGAAATGGATAAACAAATCTATTAGAACTTGAAGAAGATGATAAGATGTAAAAAAATGTCAGAGTGATTAGAACACATATTAAAGAATCTCAAAGTGAACATAAAATTTATAATTAAAATAATTGGTTTGAACTAGAATTTGATGATGTTTATATAGTTTTTCTGAAATTGTCTCCATGGAATAATGTTATGATATTTTTAAATATGGGAAAGCTGATCTCTAGGTATATTTTCCATTTTTGATATTCTTGATTGTGTATAGATAATATCTTATCACTAATCCTCTCTCAAGTTCATGATGTTTTCCATGTATCTCTACTGATAAAGTACATACCTCATACATCACATATACTAAACTCAATGGTCATACCAAGATAACAAGATCATTATATTTAATAAAAAAAACTAGAGATTTTGGATCCTATAGATAAAAATCTGTGTAACAAGACTACTCACCTATTTAAACATTAATAGGGAAATCACAAATTCAAATAAACTACATGAGTTCTAGATGATTTGATGAAATAAAGGCACCATTATTTTTTTATCAGAGTGATAAATTATGAGGTAAAAATTCATTTTATGGGGGGTAGAATGTAACAGAATAATATTTTGTGAAATAAATTTAATCTCATCAATATCTTGAGTTTCACACAAAACAACATTTAAATGATCATTTATATACTATTAAAATATTATTATTTAATGTAACAATTATTTCCTAGTGGTTAGATTGAATTTTATGAATAGGACTAACAAAATTATGAAAAATTTATGGGTTTATATGTATAAAATTAATTCATTTTTTATCAAATAAAAGTAAAAAACATTTGAATGTAAAAGAAATATGTTTATTAAAAAAAATTATGAGCATAATGTAATTTTATCCTAATAAATTAAAATTTTCACTATTTATGAATGATTTTAATTAAATATATATCTATATATATTATATAATTAATAAAATGTTGTATCATTCATTAATTATTGTTTGGATAGGATATGAATAAATAAAGTTTTATTCCTAAACCTGTATTTTTATAAAAACATTTTTCATCTCATGTTGTGAAATTATTTTAAAATTAATTTATTCCATACATATAAAGTAATTTATAATTATTATAAATTTAATAATGAACTTAACTACATATAAAACAATGACGCCATATTTCTCCAATTAATAAATAAAATTAATAAATGATTTTAAAAATTATAAAAGTAATATAATTTCAGTGAGTTAATGTGTTACACAAATTTTTCTTATCAATATGACATATTAGTTTTATGTTAAATAATTTTATTATAATTTAAAATTTTTATTTAGGCCTTTTAATTCAAATTATTTTAATTGTGTTTAAATTGGAAATAATAATAATTTTTTGAAAATAATATTTTAATTTATTACATATATATCATAAAAACATTAAAAGTGAAAAATGGGGATAATATATAGTTGATACTATTATCCCTTTCCCATTTATTTTATATTTGGAAAATGTTTTCTTGATAAATAATTTAATATATTCCAATCATTGAGGAAATTCTAAGGGCGCACCTCCCCTAAATTATAAAAGGGCATCCCTTCTTTCTCTTCTTAAAACAACATTGAGTATAATAGATGAAAAAACTCTACTAAGTTATCTTCTCTACTCCCCTAGAAAGATTCCAAAATTGATCATCTTACCAATATACCATCCCTAGATCCCTTAATAGTAGATTTAAAGGAGTTATTTCCAAAAAGAGGTAATAACCTTAACCGATCACCTTATTTTAAATTATTATTTTACTTCTTATAAATCTATTATATTCATTATAAAATAATAAATTTAGTATCCTAAATATAATGAAATGCTATTATGATTATTAAAAAACCTCTATTCACCATCCTTCCATCAAATGTGATTTGAAAACATCACTTATGTGTACATATATATTTCCATATCCATATAGGGATATGATTTATTTCTCATAAACATATTTTATGAATTGGTATTAGAATGAGTTTATTATTTATATATGATATTTATTGAATACATATTCTTATAATCTGATAATATCATATCCACCTTCTTACTTTCCAAAATGTTGGAAAAAATAACATTGTTTGTGCATATGTGTGGACCACGACCTCTACAAAGTGAGTTGATTTGTTTCTAATTTACAATTTACATGGATTGTAATAATGATTTATTTAAAGAATATATATTTTATACTTTCTATATTTATTATTTTTTAATTATTTACCTTTCCTTCATACTATCTTCCAAAACATGATAACATTGTTCATGCGTACATATGACCTACCGTCTCCATGAATGATGGAATTAATTGCTATAATACTATGTCTTATAAATGATTATATTTTCTTATATAATTGATATATATGATATAATAAGTATTTAAATTATTATTACATATAATTATAATATATTTAATTTAATTATATACGAGGTTATATTTCCATCGATTCAAGTGGAACTCATGGTAAGAGATTTTCAGTGCACATTTATTTATGTGGGACACATATTATTTATACACCACCTGTTTCTTTTGTGTGGTTTATATACTACTAATTAATGTATTTTTTGTTTATTATCATGAATTATAGTTTTATAAATATCCATATAAGGTTAATTATTTCATGGATCTTATGATTAAGGAGGTACTAAAGTGTAAGGGTTTATGTTACAAACTTATTGTTTATTGGGGTTGTTTATGATTAAGTAGTCAAGGATTAAATCATATTATATATCTCTAAATAATCTTATGAATTTTATTTTACAATATTTATTTCTAAGGAATAATTTTCCCTAAAATTGGTTCATCTAAAGTATTAAAGATACCAAAAATTCATTATAATGATATTTGAATTTATTTATTTCATCAGTTGAAAAAGACTTTCCTACAATATTATTTTTAAGAAAAAACTAAAGAAGGTTTTTATTATTCCAATGTTAGTTTTTAAAATAATTTTTACCCAATTTTTTATTTTTATAATTAATATTCATATAATTTTCCAAACGATGTACTTTATGACTTTTTCTTCAAAAATGTGATGGAAAATTTTTCATTTAAATTATACAACCTGAAAAAATTTCCACCATAATGACCACTAAATGTTTTGAAAATCCATTTTTATGTTTTAAATTACCTTATGAATAAAATTTTTTTCTTAATAATTTTGATTTTTTTATGTTTTAATATGAATATTTTAATTTAAAAATATTTTTCTCATGAAATGTTTAATTAGATATTTAAAAATAATTTTTCATTTAAGATGTAATCTTTGATATTAATTGTGATTAACTAGGGATAAGATCCAATGATACCATTCCTTATATATCTACAGATATTTAATGTTTATGTTGATGATAAGTTTATGAAACTTACTTAGTTTTCATGTGTTATTCTATATTTAATTGATGAATTATTTATGAAGCAATTTTTCATTACTTAGGTTATAGTGTGACCATATAATGAATGTTTTATTCTCATAGTTAACACATATGTGTGGGCATCATTTTGGGATGGGGTTATGTTATAAAAACCTTTGTTGGTTATGTTATATCCAAGTAAAGTGGATACATTACTACATAGGATGGTGGTTACATTATAACAAAGGAATGTGGTTATATTATAAAAACATAGGGATGAGACCTATATTTCCTTCCAAGTAATTGGTTAAATATTAATATCACAAGAGATAAATAGTACTGGACTATGGAGTGGAAGAAAATATGTAAGATAAATTTTCCACCATGATAGTCTTGGGAGTGAACCTTAAATACACTGATTACTTGAGAAGTGAACCTATTGCACTAAGACAGTCTTGGAAATTTATATTTTATACTATGGAAATGATTTTCTATGATTATGGGTATATTGAAAAATTATGTTTCCTTCCAATGTTATGCCCTCATAGTTCATTTTTTATGATTCCTTTCTGATTCATTTATTTTTAACTCCTAATATAAATTTAATGACTCAAGATTATGATATATGACATATAGGGTATGATTCTAAAATTTTATGATATTGTTCTCATACCCTTATGATAATTTTATGCTCATGTTATAATTGATATCTTTATTTTTTTCACTTACTGAGTGTCTGAGCTAATCATTTGTTATTTTTACTTTCATAAGTTATAAATAAATTTACTAACTACAATATGTCTAATAATGGGGATAGTTATGAAGAACATAGTAGGAGATGATGCATATATTTTATAAACAATTTTTGTAAGTTTCAAAATTTTTAAAGGAAATAGACCAATACAATTCTGGAATGGATCATTATGTTATGTAATAAATATTCAACTATTAAGATTACATATCTTTATATGAAAATTATGGATCCCTATATCCAGTGATGTTTAAGAAGGATATTAGAGGTATGTTCTTATAATTATTTCCCCTTTTCTCTTATTACTGTTCTTTCACTCATTTGGTTGGGTTGATTTATAAATTTTGAATGCTTCTCCATCAACATATGGTTTAATCCTTTTTAATTGATGGGGAATTCTCGTGTTATTTTAATAGGAGTCATAGATATTGGGAGGGAATAATTTTTTATCATTTATTAATTAACGAGAGTTTTTTAGTATATTATTTCAAAAATTTATTTTATTTTATGAATAACTTAATGTTATATTAGAGACTTGGTTTTAGAAGTTTTAGTAGTCTTTTAATAGTTTTTTCTAATATGTTCTTTATTATTTGAGTTTATTTGTTTATAGATATTTATTTATCATTTAACTGTTGCCTCTTAGAAGTTTTTTATTTAGAAATTTTTATCATTGGAATATTTTAGGTGCTGTCAAACCCCTTAGTAATTAATTATTTTTTTGATTTAATATTCCCACCAGTGGATTAAAATAAAATTAATTAATGATTTTATAAATATAAATGGAGTTTTTATAAGAAATTAATTTATATACATTAGAATTATTAATAATTTTAAGTATATTTACAAATTTACATACTCTCATAGAGTTTTCTAATAACCAAAAAGGTTTCTTGAAGTTGTAATTTTTCCTATGTTGAATTTTTTGTTAATAATTTGTGAATATGAAAATTAAATTTGGTATAAATTACATGTTTTTTGAAATTTTTATTAAGTTCAAAGACAAATTCTAATTACATTAGAATAATTCACATTATTTAAAACATTTGAAAAATATACTATGATGATGTTTTTTATTAATAATCATTATAATTTTGGAATTAATGAAGTGGAGATTATTTAAATATGAGTTTCATTTGAATTTAAATTAGATGATTCTATGGTTAAATAACTTTTGAAATTTAGAAGATTATTTAAAAAAAATTAGATTGAGGATATGGAAACCTTGAGTAGATGTTTTTAGAGTGAAATCTTTAATATATATTTTTTATTTTAGAATTTAATCAGTTTTCGTTAAGTAAATCTTTTAAGAATTTATAAAAAAATACAACCACTCAAACACAAGAAAAAACTCATTCTTTCATTATGGGACAAAGAATCAACCAAAAGGGAGATCCATATTACTAAGATAGAGTGGCATCATAATGAATTCATGAGAAAGAGAGTTTCACATGGGGGTGAATGGTATTAGAGTAGTTTCATCACTATGTGGGGAGGCACAATTGGGGCGAGTGATGACAAAGGTCAATGCCAGTGGGTGTAAGGAGTAGACCCCAAACACACAACTTTTATCCAACGAGAAACAAATTACTTATTAATATGAATTTGATTGATTGAAGAATCAATGTGGTATATAAGATTAAAAAATAATATTTCTACATATTTTAAACTTATATGAAGAATGACAGTTTTGTGATTTATTTTATACGATATTTCCAATCAAATCAATATTGCCATCTTCAACCTAAGCCGCCTGAGGGTTCTACGTGTATCAATATTACATTATATAGTGTTTTGTGTTTTATTGAGCCAAAAATTTGATTTATATTTGATTTAAATGAAGGATAACTAAGTATCTATTCATATTGAAACTCAATTTCCATGAATTAAATGAATTCCAAACTGAGACAATGCAAAGTTAAAGTTGTTTTGTGGGCTGATTATTGTGTTTTTCCAAAGTCTCAAAAAGTGAGTAAGTTCATATGAAGTGGTATATTAGTTGATGTATGAGAGGAGTATAGTTCTGGTGTAGTAAGTGAAACTAATTTATAAATACCCAAATCCTCTCCCATTTCTAGAATAAAAACTTTATAAATCAAGAGATATATAAAGTGAGATCTAAGAGTTATGGAAAATTCATAAAGGAGATATGATTTTTCCTAATAGTTTAATGTGATGTTCATGTTAATTGTGACATATACATAATGGATGAAATATTCCATATATATAATTTTATATGATTTAGAATGAGTTTTTTGTGCCAGTTATGAAAAGAAGCTGCATTGATTCCACAAGCTTCAATGATTCATGAAGAATAGATCATATGCACAGTTATGAAAATAAAGAAAATGATTCCATGTAATTTTTCAATACATGAGGTATACCAATTTTATGCATCAAACATAATGTGTTTATTTTAATAATATATTTCTTGCCTATAATCTTTTCTAGTTAATGTGGACCTAATTTTCAATTTCAGGTGGTCACTGGGACTTTTACAAGGATATCATAGATAACATGTTATCCATGAGGATGGGAGGATGGGATCACCATACCTTTTTATTGGGATAATTTATTAATATAGGACTCTATTAAAGATTTATGATTTATTCAATAATCCTTCTGATATCCAAAATATTAGATTAGTTATCCCTTCTATAATGGTATTATTGAAACCGTGTAGCTTACATGAACCAATATACGAATTATAGTTTCCTATGATTATATTATTAATAGCTAATTATTTGGTTCAAAGAAAACTAGTTGGTCTCTATGGTGTTTACTACAATCCAAATAGGTGTAAAGTATTTTGGAGTTGGCATTGATCCCTGAATAGGCCTCCAATGTATCATGTGAAAATAAGATTCAAAACCCATGTAGTTCGATTGAATAGTCAGGGATTAAAACTCAAAAGGATTACTAAATTTGTGTTACATTCCCTATTCTGATGGGAAAACCATTGAAAATATATTATCCCCCAAGATTTATTATCAATGTAAGAAACATGGGAAAATATAAGAGCAGTCATATTTCATGTAAACATGCCAATAGCTTTTAAAGGAGGGCGTAATCGTTAAGGATACCCTGAGAAGATTCTTGTATCATCCAAGGAGAAACAATAATAAATAGTATGGGTATTATGAATTAACTGACCCAAGTAATCAAGCCTTGCATGTGGTTCAGGTGAGGGTATGTTTTGAAGAATTCAATAAGGAATAGGTTTATATTTTCTAACTATGATGAATTTATTGAATTTAGATGAATAATGATAACCATAAGGCGTATATTGACTCAATGATAATCGAGGGGTTAGTTGGATCTTACAAGTAGGAGGATTCTTAGTGGATAAGGAAAAAAGAGAAGTATCACAACTCAAGGTTGATAATTATGACCATGGGAGTATGTTGACTAAATGATAATTGAAGGGTTTCTTGGGTCTTACACCTAAGAGAATTCCTAGGGAATATAAAACCAAAAGAAGTATATCAAATGAAGACGGATAATGATAATAACTAGGATTATCTGAACAAAATGGTAATTGGAGGTTTAGTTTGTAATTATAAACGATGGATTCCCAATAGATCAATAAAAAAAGGGACTATCTCAACTGAATATTGATAGTGACATCAAAGAGGAGTATCTTGAATCAATTCTTATTGAAGGTTTAGTTAGATCCTACGCATAAAATAATTCTTATATATCTATAACAATGATAAGTGTCTCTAATAAATGTTTTTTTAATGAGAAACATGAGTATTATATTGACTCAATTGAAATTAAAGGTTTTTTTGGGATTAAACTAAGGATGATGCCCCTGGAGAAGAGTTGGGGGTTACACCCAGTAGGAGGCCCATGTATTTGAAACCAAGAAGAGTATATCGAATTGAGGTGAATAATGATAACCTTGTGTATTATATCAACATAATGTTAATTTAAGTTTTGGTTGGGGATTACATTAAGGAGGATTCTTGGGAACCATGAACCATCTAGAGTATCTTGAATCAAATAGAATAATAATAATGATGAGGAGTATTATGACTCAATGGCAATTGAAGTTTTAGTCAGTTATTAAACCTATATGGATGTCCATCTATATGTAAATATAAATACTATATTAACATATGGTGAATAAAAGGGTTGGTTAGAGATTACACCTTGGAGGATACCCATGTAGTAAGAACAAATAAGAATATATCGACTTGAGGTGAATAATGATATTCGAGAGGTGTACCTCAAATCAATTGTAATTAAATGTTTTATTTGGTCTTACAAATAGTATCATGACTGATAATAGTTCCCCTAACTTTAATTGGTAATATAATGAGGATGGGAAATTATAATTTTTAGGTCAGAAACCTAAGGAGGAGGACCAACAATTGAAATTTATGAAGGATCAAATGCTCATACAAGGGTGTCATCATGGTACTTCATGAATGTGTGTATTAATAAGAGTTATGTATAGTGTTTTTTGTATAGTATTTCACATAGGGCTGATAACATAGGACACTAATGAAGGGGTGTCCACATAAAAGGAAACCATAATCATTTAAGCATGGGATTGTCCATATAGGATCCTTGTAAAGGTCTTCAACATATGATTCACCACATTGAATTTAACATAGGGATACTTTCATAACATTTAGTACAGGATCCACACAAAGCGATATTCCTATAGTCTTTTTTAAAGATTAATTATAGATGCACTAATTTGAATATGGATTTCTATATTTGGTATTTCCTTTTGGAGACCGTTAATGATATTACATCACAAAGGCTCACCCTAGTTTTGAATGTAGAAATTTACTTGAGTGTTTTGATAGAGTGTGTTTAGTCCAAGACTCATAGAATTTCTTCCATTCCTCTACACTCTCCTTAGTCCCAATGTGGGTGTTAGTATGTATAGTCAATAGTGAATTGCTAATTTATTTAAATATTTGATTACATAGAAAAAATACACATTACAACATGAAGCCTCCTAGAAACTGACATGTTAATAATATTTTGTTTCTCTATATGATAAGACAAAATTTACAACCTCACACTAAAAATGACTTCAATTTTTGGGTTGAGTGATTCGTGAACTATATTAGGAGTTACACAGTTGAAGTAAAGCACTATGTGGAATAAAAAATCACGCAATCTATTCCAAAAATGGAAATGGATCATCAGTCTAATTGAAGTGTTATTTGGTTTGGGAAAAGACCTATGTGGTGGAAAAAATATTCTCCACTGATATGAGAACTAAAGTGGATATGTGAATTAATTAAAGTGCCGTGTGGTAATAGACAAGAGCTGTTTAGTTGAAAAAATACCTTCCACCGAGTCACAAACAACTGTGGATATAAATACTGATTAAATTGATCCACAATCAGAGAAAAGAACTATGTAAAAGAATAAATAACCGTCTATGAGATGAAAATGAAATTTGATCCATGAAGTTATTGAAATTAATTTTGGTTAGAGAATAGTTCTTTGATTTATTTTTGAAAATATCAATTTTTATTCTAGGTAAAATGATCCTCACTTTGAATGGTCATAACTTTATTTTTGTAAGTCTATTTAGGATTAGTGGGGAGTCAAATTAAAGAATACATAATTATCTACATCCTAGATATATGGTATACACACCATAGATGGATGATTTGTGATGCCAAAATGTTCCCAAATGACCATAAAATTGGTTTTATAAGGATAATAACATTTTTTCAAAATAATTTGAAATCCAGTTCCTATTTATAGAGGGTGGTTATCACCCCCACATAACTGAATCATACAATTTCTCTGAGAAATCTCTATTATTCGGTGTGTGAGTAGTGTTTTGGTGAATAGAAATATAATAAAACTCTTTTTTACATGGATATACATTTGTATTTAAACTTAGAATGTGTTTTCTAACTGAGGATGATATCATGGGTTATCCAAAAAATTTATTTGAATGAATTTTTTGATTAAAAAAAAGACCCCTTTAGAATGATATTCATTCCGAATGAAAATAATCTAATTCTACAGTATTGTTTTTTGATAATTTTGATGAATTATTAAGTCATCTTGATGTATTTTGTGCAGTCTCACCCATGGAAGGATTATTTTCAAATAAAGTTTCTCAACTCAATGATTTTGGTTCTTACAAAGAGAATAATACCATCTCAATATGTTTTGGTTACGAAGAGTAATAATTTTCTTGAGTCATTTGAGTTTCCAAGAGGAGTAATCTCAAATAAATGTATAGATAACCTAAATTGAGAATTTTATATTTTCTATGTTGGAAAAAGGGATTGGAATTAAATTTGATTTATGGATGGATCAAATATAAGAGATTTGGATGCCACTATATATCCCATGATAGTATGAATCAAGCCACATGTAGTTCTTAAAAGGGTACTCCTACGTAGATCAGGCTCATAATTAATGGGATTATATTTGAAACATAAATTTATTAATGGAAAATATATGATTAAATATCTTACATAGATCCAATTATTATATAAGATAAGGGATATTATCAATTTTCCAAGGATTCATTGGTAAGGGCCCATGTTTCCATGAGGATGTTGCATAGATATAGAACTCATGACATAATTTTATACCTGATGGTGTAGGCTGCTTTAATAAGTTTAAGGTCAGGAAGGATAGAATATATATCATTTAGAATATATCCATTCAATGAGGAGTTGTTACCACCATTATGTCTCAAGGAGAAAATAAATTATCTAATTGTTTCCTTGGTCAATGAACCTAGCAAGAATCGATCTATTTTTATAGGGTCAAATGGTTGTCACTATGAGATTTCTATCTTCTTATTTTTAACATAAAATTTTGGTAATCCATTATTAAATAGGAAACATATGTAAGAACACATATTTTAATCATGTTACCCATTGTGGGGTTTCAATATAAATTTTTTATGACTTTTAAATTTGTTTCAAATTATCAAGTTTTTCCTAGGATATGTGGGATAATTACTATAAATTTAAGACTTTTTTCATAGGATTACCTTTTAGGGTTTTTAAACTAGTGAGTAAAATGTATCATTCCATTTTAAGTTTAAAGGATTATAATATGGACCCATATAGCTAATGTTTAAGTTTATACAGATCTGACCAAATGTTGCTGATGTTTAAGGTCACATAGTCTAGAATGAAAATGTGGCTGTGAGAGCCTATATATTAAGGTAAATGATAAAACTTATGTGAATGTAGAAATAAAATAAAATATTGAATATCTCATGGACAAGTCCACGTAGTTTAATCTTGTAGTTCTTATATTGATGGTCGTTGAAATTTTAGGTCTACTTGCTCTTAATCAAAGAGTAGGGAATTCAACGTTGGGAGGAATAGAAAAATCCCAATGAGAATGATGTCATAAAGTGATCATAAATTTAATTGGAGAATATTTGGAACAAAATTTATTTCCACAAAACATAGAACATTTTGTGGATAAATGTTTCCAAAAGGTAAATATCATTATTAGGCTTTGTGGTCTCTAATGGAGAGGCACTCCCTGATCAGAAATGACATAATAACATATGGTCATGTTCTATCATTGAAAGTGTGATAATGCAAGAATATGTAATGTTAAGTGTATTTTAATCTTCTTTAACAGTTTGTTTATGGATTATATATATCATAACAAATGAAAATCTATGTCAAATGTAAATAAAAACTTGATGGAGTAGAATGACCATTAGTAATAATGTAAAACTAATGCCACACATAGTCAATAAATACTAGCATGATTAAGAAATCCATTCATAAGATCATCACAAGGATAGAATATATGGGTCATGTGGATCTTTCTTAGGGGTCCAAAACATCCTATAGTGTGTAATTAATAGAATTCGTGGAAATATATTATATTCTCTATCAAATAAAATAGTATTTTCCTCAGATCAATGAATCCATGCAATAAATTTTTTTTCTACAAGTGAAAAATAAGAGGATTGATCGAATCAATGTTAATGTATTCAAAGAGGAGTATATGAACTCATGGAACTAGTTGGTGTGGAATCATAAATTATATATATATAACACATGTTAATATAGAATGGGAATATTTAAGAATATTATAAGAACTCTTAATGTTATTCAATATTTTATTGAACTCATTCACATGGTCAAGGGCTACAACTTCATATTTTCAGTGAACAAAACATAAATAGTCGGTTTAATCAATATAAAGATGTAACCTATATAATAATGAACAGATGTCTCTTAAAAATATTAATTTAACCTATGAAAGGAAAATAAAATATTATCTAACATTTTCATTGATGATGTGTTTTGTGAGCATAGCTAGGACATCCTAGGGTCACATGTTGAACCCTATGGGGTATCTTCCCTTTTTAAGATCTAAATATTTCCTAAACCATTAAATGAAATAAATGACTTAGAAAATAATTACATTTTTCTGGATACTCTTTATGAGTTTTTTAACCTGAAAAACTTTTATGACTATTTCATTTTTTTAGTTTAAGGTCATGAAATTGAAACTACGAAGGGATAAAAGTTTGGGACATATAACGTTAAAAAAATGTTGCTAAAGTTTAAGGACACAAATTTTAGACCAATAAGTTTGTGGAAAGACTTAGAGTTGAAAATATTAGTGTCACTACAAATCTCCATAGACAAGAATCGAGCCACATGTAGTTCTTAGACAGAAAAACTCTCATTCACAGATCTGACTCATACGTAGGGAAATGGGAATTTTATTCTAGAGATGCTTCCAAAAATGGGTGACCATCACTTGGAATCTCCATTGTAGATCCATATCCTACACAATTGGTGGGGTATTAATACTCTACGACATACATTGTTTTCAAGACAAACACTTTTATACTTATATTGATAAGAAATAGGCCATAATAACTAGGAGATAGTGAGTAGTTTATATTCATGTAGGATATACTTCTATCTAATAGTTTAATATAAACCAGTTGGGACTAAGTTCTATATCTTTAAATAAAATGCATCTCAATCATGCTTACCAAAGTGACTCTCTATGTTCTCTTATCTTACATGAGTCATTCTTAACATTATAAATAATATTAAACTTGGGAAATCATTTAAACCACATTATAGTTCTTCAAAAGAAACATGTGGGGGTCAATTTTAATATTTCTTCATATTATGGGATTTTATTAAAGTGAATCTATATAGATATTACTCAATATATAAGTCCTCATATTCCTTAGAAATAGATAATTTAATCCCAGTGATTATTTAACGATATGGATTACATACTAGGAACCTTTATATGGATCTAGATTTAATGTATGTAATGATTCACATAAAATGAACCACATTGATTTTATTTTAATTTAATACAATAAGTACTCATATTTTTTATTGTTTAAAGTCTTGTGATGAAGACACTATCCCATATTTTACATTATAAATTTAGTATGAATGTCATATTATTTAACATCATAAGACCGAGATATTGTCCACACAATTTAACATCATGTTACGGGGATGTATGGATGTTATAGTTTAAATTCACATAGCTCTAACTAATGGTTTTAACTTTTAAGGTCATACATCTTAGAAAATTAATGTATTAGTGGTTTTGGTTTTTTAGCTAAGATGGTGGGGGTGCTGACATTTTCCATCATATAAATTAGACCACAGGGAAATTAAACTACAGTTCAAAGTAAAAAAAAAATAAAAAGTATGGGGGGTATATAGTTTTAACCCATTACAACATAATACATATTACTATTGTGGGATAATTTCATGATTAGACCTGGAATAATAGGTATGGGCATCATTATATGTATCACAATGGGAATTGAGTCACATGTAATTCAAAATAGTAACATGGATGGAGACAGGAACTAGGAGTGGAGGTCCTCTACGGTGAGTCCATAATTACATGAAATTTTAAATCATATGACATAGATATTTGATATTAATTTTAACATATTTTCGTAAGGATGTGTGGTTTAATAATTTTATGTCTTATAAACAGATTATGGTGAACCGACATGAAGAATTTTCAAATCATATTTTGAGAAACCATACATTGGTTGGGGGTGTTCTCATACATGGGACACTCTCATCCGCACATAATATTATTATTACATAAAAATAAAAATATACATATTACATAAATCCTACACATATATAAGGTTTATGGATATAATTGAATGGAAAGTCCTATGGATTTTATTCTCATAAAGGGAAGATTAAAGTATTACATTGTTTTTTCTCACACGAGTTGGTGGATCCTTAATAGTAGTTGTGGAGTATGATGAAATAAAACAAAAAAAAATTCATTATCTATTTGAACATGGAAAATGGATGAAGTAAATTATTTAATCACTCATTTGAATCATATATCAATGACTATATAGAGTATATTGACCATTATTAATAAGAGAAAACTAAAACCACACTCATTTAATGGTGACTGGTTGTAGAAGGCTACCCATTACCACATTCTATATAGGTATATCACACAAGGTTAAGATCGACCATACTCGTAGGACCAAAACATCCTCTAGGGTTTAATTTATAAGATCATGGAGAAAACTCTAATATTTACCGTCAAATCATAAAGGGGTCCCTTCTGATCAATAAATATTTGCTGCTATTTATTTTGTGAAATAGAGAACCAAGAAGAATGGTTAAAACAATTTTGAGGAATTCAAAGAGGAGTATATTGACTCAATGAAATAGTTTATTATGAAATAAAATTCTATGAGGATGGTTTTTTGGATTAAGGGGTTTTCATTTTTTGGGAATTTTCCATGGTTATATCATCAAGTGCTAAAAATGTTATTTGTATCAGAGTAATGTACCCTAATAGAAAGTATGGTTCATTTAAACCCTCACAAAGAATGTATTTTGAAGTCAATATATAGTTTGTGAATCTTTTTTAGTATATGATCAATTGAGTGTTACATCACCGAGATGTTCATTTTCATGTGATTTGGAAAATTAACCTAAAATTTGAAAGGATATATGGCTAGGACCAATGGTCATCAAGTTTATAATCAAATGAAGTGACCTAATTCTAGACTTGTAACATGCAATTTAATATCACATGGTTGGTATTTCATAGATGGATATATAGTTTGATGTTATTGACATATACCATTATTCTATGGTTCTTAGATTAAAACATTCTAGGAATTATTGTCATATAATATAGTTTCATATGACTAAGACCAGTGGTGATGGTGAGATAACTTCATTAGATAGTTATAATGAACCCAATGTGAATAAAGGCCTTGGGGGATGAATGATGGTGAATATGGTGTCAATAGTGGTGAAGAAAATTTTGGATGTGCCTCATATAGAGGTTCTAAGAATTTCAATATATCTTATGGAATCAAGAATCTTATAATACATATTTCTAAAGGGGCATGGTTGGAGACCAATTCCAAAAAAATGTGCTCTCAGGTGAGGGAAAAAGTGTCACACTATTTTATATCACATGATTAGGATATGATTTGTGAAGTTTAAAGTCATGTGTAAAATGCATTTGACATGAAATTTAACATCCTTTTACAAGGATGAGGTTTCATACAATTTAATATTTTGATATAATATGTTGTCCTATAGTTAAACATGTAAGGGGTAATAGGAGTTCCAGGAAGTTTATATTGACAATGCACAGATTATAGAGTCATATAGTTTTTGTTCATATGACCTGAACGTTGGTGACATAAATCATTAGTAAAGGTGATATTTCAGTTGAATGAGAATCAATTTCATGTGTATATAATGAGTCTTAACATAATCTGTCTATATCAATACTTCATCCAAATGATTTTGAAGCCAAAATTTAAAGATGAACCATTATTTAATTATATGTCTATAAATTCAGCAGTAGAGAAAATAATTAGGATGATATTTCATGAGAGGCTTCTTAGGTCTCATGGTATCTAGAATATCAAGAAGGTAATTATTGAATAAATTTGTGAAGTACGTGGAAAGATTATAATGCTTAAAAAATCATAATTTTTTATGACTGTCACTCAGATATAGATTGTCTAGATGCATTGACACATTTTTTTGTTCTCATGACTGTGTCCACATGGATGAATCATAAACATGGGTTTCATTCGCTCCAATTTACACTCATATATATTCTTCTTAAATCCAATACTTTTAGGAAAAAAATTTATTACATTTCCTAAAAACAATGTTAGGGTACATATCTTTGACATTCCATCAAATATTCCACTCATGGTAGCTTAATCCATGGAGACTCGATCAAATAATTTTCCTTGAAATAGTTGAAATACTCAAAACACAATTCTGTTTGTAGGAATAAAATTTCCATTTTCTATTATCCAGATATGGATGGAAACAAAAATTCCCCATTATATTAAAAATTCCTATATTTTTATGGGGATGTAGATGAATTTGTGATTTGTTGGTAGTTCCCCAAACTTGATCAGTTTGGTGGTATAAGCTGATGCTTTGGAGGACACACACACTAATGATATCTCCCCAATATTGGGAAACTCTGACTCTAACAAAATATTTGTGGCTACTATTGAGGTTTAATAATTTATGTAATGGACATGATGTAGAAAATATTGGAATTACCCTGACCAAGTTTGTTAAAATACTTAAAAATCTGAAAATTCCCCCATCCCCTATGGCTGGGGTGAGATGAGATGTGGGATATAATTTACGTAGTGAGGTGGTGAAAATATTGAAATTACCCCCATACTTATGACTATGGGTTAGGGAACTTAACTATAATAATGACCTCTATGATATTATATCAATATTACAAGGGTGAAATATCCTTGAAAAATCATTATAATTACTTAGTAGATATCCTCATTTTCTTAATTCATCTAAGTGATCTTTTATATAAGAAATATGGCCTTTTCCTTCTCTAGGGTATGACATGCATGAGAATTATTGACACCCTTGATTTATTCAATGTTTGTATGGGTGGATGATGATGGGATTTTCAACATGGAACACAAATATTAGATATACCATCAATATTGGGTATATTCTCTATAAATATTTCACTCCAAATCATGAACATAGTCAACAACACACTCTTCAATGGTATATAGTGTATCAATTATCCCCTTTTAACAATACTTGGAGCATAGGGTATGATATACATCTAGTGATTTTAAGATTATAATAATTTAAAATCATACTCATATATAGTGTTATCATAAAAACTAGGTGGAATATCTTTAGAACAGGATGATAAAATGTTAATGGGAAAAGGTGAACTAGTGTTTCTCTTCTGTTGAATATCCCATTTGGTAGTTTAGTTTCTATTCAATAATTTTTTGGGATGACACCCTTGGTCTCACTTGGTAAGACATCTCCCATTAAAATATTTGGTGGGATAGTTCCTCTGATTATTCTTCTTAAACATTAGGGAGAATAGTTAAAATACATGTGGCATGTTCCAAGTAATTTTTTATTGGAATTTAATCCTCATAGTATATATTATATAGTATATATATGAATAATAATAATTTCTTGATCATGTGACCCAACATAATATATAAAGGGTAATAATTTAGATTGTTATCCAACCCTGGTTGACTTGGAATCATTATTTATTAAAGCATGATTAGGTTGTATTCTTGAAAAAATGTGAAAAACCTAGGAACCTTATTATTATTAAAGGTACATATTTTATTCTTCTTACTTTCAAGGTAATTTTTCCTCTCAATTTTAATCATTAGAGTTACTTCATAATCATTAGATTTCCTTGAAATACATGTTTGTGCTGGTGTCAACTGATAAGATCTTTCTTTGGTTTGGTGAATTTAATGATTTGTACATTTTTCAATAGTCATAAACTCTCAAAAACCAATAGAGAACTTCAAATTAATAAGTGAAATTGATAAATTAACTAGTAATTTTTCCACATATATCTCTAGTTACTATTCTTGGGTAAGGTATGTTTCTATAGAATATTTTATACCATTCTATATTATAAAAAAATTCATCGATCCTTCATTTTCATATTTCTTCAAATTAGAGTGCTCAAGGATTATCATTTTTCTCATTGTAGAACTGAATTATTAGAGGAATTTATGATGGATATCCTAACACCTTGAGACAAACCTAGATACATGGTTATTATACAAAGCAAATTCAATGTATCAAATGGTTTTCACAAAACATCAATGCTTGTCCACATCTTATTGCTCTAGGGCTCCCACCTTTGGGCTACAATTGGAAGAAAAATTGGTGAGATACTCTTATAGATAATCCATTCCATCAAAATTAATGAAGTTTTGGTTTCAAAATATTGATGGGGGAGATGAATTCACCAACTAAGCAGATAGTTTCTTATCTGGTCTTACTAGTGCACATCATCCTTTAATAAAATCTATTTTAAAAATGAGGGAATCCATTAGTTCATGGTATATCAATGTCTGAGTTACCCTCAGACGTGTTTCTTGATTTGGTGGTTAATTCTTTCCCTATAGTGGTAAAACATGGTAGTCAATCATCAATTTAGTAGAATGGTATGATTGATATAATCATAATTTTATGGGGTGGATTGATTATGTACTATTTATTGAGAAACATTATCACATTAAATAGTTTAATTTTAAGGAATTATTACATATTCAATCTAATTAATGTACTAAGCTTTTCTTCTTCACAAAAGAAACATAACCTTAAACTACTAATGTTATATTATTTTTTCTTTGAGATGATAAATATTATCTTATTATAAAATTGTTTCACTCTCGTCAAGTGATATGTGGGTGGTAAATATGTTAACACCTATATCCTTTTTGATAGTTACACGGTGTAAATCATTAGTTGTTCTGACAATTATGACATTTACAGATCTAAGAAGCATGATAAGAAATATAGATCACCATTACGGAGAATTTGTAATCAAGGTTCCACTGTGATAACTTGATAAAACTAGATATGATAGCAATTTTAGAAATAATAATCATTATCCCATCCCTATGGTCTAGGGTTTTCCCCATGATCATACTAAAATTTAGGCTACGTTCCCAAATGTTTGAAGATTTTTTCTTATAGTATAATCGAATTGGCCTCGATACATTGTTGTGAAGTGTATATGGGTCTCATAAGTGTTGTAAGTGTCAAATATGGGGACTCTATCTAGAGTTTATGTGGATGGATTAACCTAACAGGATCTCCTTAAGGATTCTTGAATCTGGATTCCCAGGATAGGTACACTTTCTCCTACAGTATCATGGAGAATTAGAGTTGCACATTAGTAATGATGAACATGGTGGATAAGGCCCATCCTAGGTATTTCTAGAGTGAATTCCTTTTTGTGGTGTATTTCATCATCCACATCTAAAATATAGGTATTGAATGGGTTTCTATCCTATGGGGATAAGATACCAAAATTATTTCATGTGGTGAAATACACCACTTTATTCCCCATAACCCATCAATTATAGGATCAATTATATTGTTTCAACCACAAGATACATTCATGAGAAACATTTAGTCATGGGATAGAGCCATTGAAATAATACTATGGTACTAAGGTGTCTGTTGAATGGAACTAGAGGTGAGGGGTAGATCTCACTGTAACGTTGAGGCCATGAGGATGTGGTATCCCGGGCGTTTGAGGAATATATTTTTCATACAAGTTTCATTTCTGTATTGGATTTAGGTATCCTATGGTTATAAACAATTTTTTTAATGATTATGGAATTTATTGGCACATTTTTTGATGATTTTTTGATAATAATAAATCATAAAATTCTTGAAGAGGAAACTCAAACAAGACACTCAATAGTGTATTAACCCAAATAAGAGTTCATTGTAGACTAATATTCCTCACATAAAGGATGCAAACACGCCCCTTTTCATATGTGAGATGCTTGAAACTATTAAAATATTCACATTAGGTTTACCATTGTTTGTTTCTAATGGATTTCATGCCTAAAATATTTTCCATTTAATGATGACCTTATTTCCAAAGTTAGTCAGTCAATGTGACTTTTATAACATCATATTAGAATGAACATTGTCTAAGGGGATGGGAGTTTGAGATCAATACACCTTTTAGCGGGATATTATTTCCCACTCTTGTACCCTATTAAGGTTTTAATATGTATTCATTAATCTTTCATGAATCCTAACTATGGGACTAGTTACCCCTATTCTAATGATATAACAAAGATCGTGTAGTTTTCATAAATCTATATATGTATTAGAGATTCCCTATATTTCCCTTATTATTTTGTGATGCTTTGTATTAAAGATGAAAAGTTGGACTATCTATATTTTATTACCATCAAAGGAAAAGGTAGGTGTTACCATGTTGGGATTGAACTTTAGATTGTAAGCCTACTTATCCTATGAAAACAAGAAGTAAAACCCATATATTTTAGCCGAATGGTTCGGGATTAAAACTCAAAATGTGTCATGTAATGGATGTACTTTTCACAAGATGATGGAATAATCATTTCATATATCTAAGAACATATGACTCATGATCAATGTGAGAAACAAGAGACAACTGATGATTAGATTCACTGCAAGAGTGCATGCCATTAGATTTGAAATGAGGGATTTTCTAAGGACTCTATCTTGATATTATTTATGTTTCATACAATGGATTTTTTTGGAAATAAGATAGGGCTTATGAATGAACTATCTTGAGGTGCCTAACCTAGTATATGGGTTATGTGAGGGTATGTTTAGAGGATTTCACATTGGAGAGGCCCATATTTAAGAACCAATAATAATGTATCAACTCTAAGTGAATAAATATCACCAAGAGGAGTATCTTGACTTAATGGTAATGTACTGTTTTGTTAGGGATTACAAATAGGAGGAAACCTTGTGGATCTTGATCTAATAGTGGTATCAAAAATTGATGTGGATAATGGTAGCCATTTAGAGTCTCATCAATCAACTGTAATTTAAAGTTATTAGGGACTTTTACTCATGAGGATGACTAGTGTATCTAGAACTTGGAAGAGTATCTCAAATCATGTTTTCTAATGATAACCACTAGTAGTACCTCAACTCAATGGTAATTGAATTTTTAGTTGTGGATTAAAACTAGGAGGATTCAAAGTAGATATGAAACCAAAAGGTTTATCTTGACTTAAGATATATAATGATAACCATGATGAGTATCTTGACTCAATGGTAATTTAAAGGTTTGGTTGGGTCTTACACCTAAGAGGATTACCTTGTATCTTGATGCATAAGGAATATATAGGCTCAATTGTAATTTATGTAAAATTTGAGGACTAACTCAACTCAATGGAAATTAATGGTTTGGTTGTGGACAACATGTGGGCGGATTACCGTAGAGAAGAGTTAGGGGTCAAATCTAGTTTCAGGCCCATGTATTTGAACCAATAATAGGATATCGAGTCAAGGTAAATAATTATAACCATGAGGGGTTTCACAACTCAATGGTAATTGAAGGTTTAATCAGGGTTTTAAACATAAAAGGATGCATTTTTATATTGGAAAAAGAAATTATCTCAACTCATAGTGAATAATGATAACCATTAGTCTTATCCTTGGTTAATGGTTTGAATATTTAGATAGGTCTTAAACCTAAGATGATGCCTTTGTATCCTTAATCACGAGAAGTATCATGACGAATGGTGAATTGCTGGTTTGGATAGGTATTAAACCCATGAGGATGCCCGTGTATCTAGAACAAAGAGGAGTATCTTTATTCATAGTGAAAAATTATAGTAATTATGATTTTATTGACTCAATTGTAATTGAATATTTAATTGAGGATTACACATAGGAGGATTTCCAATAATATTTTTCTCCACCCAATATATCTTATAAAAAGTTTAAGGAAGGGGGATTGTAATGGTTGGGGTTTACAACTAAGAGGAGACCCAATAATGGTAATTCAGGAACAATCCAATTCATGTATATGGGTGTCTCCATGGTGTTTAATGTAGTGGTGTCTTTATAAGACATCTGCATAGGGCTATTCATATAGAATTTCACATATGAATTTAAACATATGAACTTCATGAAGGGATGTCTACATAGGATTTCTACACAAGGAATTTATCATGTAATTTTCATTATATCATCCCCTCAAATGAATTCTACATAAAGTTATAAATTTTTCATTTCACATATGTATGAACGCATAAAATTGTACAAGGGAGCCACATATAAAATAGTCCACATATCATTTTGAATAGTTTCCTAATGGAGGTACTACTTTTTAGATGGATTTCCTTATGGTGGAAATTTTTTGCAGAGTTCCTTGATGGAATTACATCGCAAAGTCCCTAATGAATTTTAAACACAAAAATTTTACATGAGTATTTTGAGAGACTGAGTTTAGTCTAAACTTTGTAAAAATTCCTCTATTTCTATCTTCTCACCTCAGTTCTGATGTCTATATCGATGTTTATTAGTAGTGGTGAATAGTTTAATTCCAAAAATAGTTATTAGGCTTAGAATATCCACATATAAATATTTAAATGGAAGGAAATATATTATTATTTTTCTTTGTGTCAGAGGACTAAATTTACCCATTTTAATAAAGAATTGCTACAATTTTCTTGATGAGTGAATTTTGAACTTTTCTTATCATTATTTGGTATGGGAAAATAACTACGTGGTAGATTAAATAACTACCTATAAGACACAAAAGGAAATAGATATGATAAAATATTGAATTTATATGAAGTGAAATAAAATAATTTTGTAGTGGGAAGAATTACTACCTAAAAGCTATAAATGATATTGAATCCATGAACTGATTTAAGTGTTATACGGTTTGAGAAAAGATATATATAGCATAAAAAATCACCACCTTCAATTCTCTAAAAAATGTGGATTCATGAACTAATATTAGTGTTATGAGGTAAAATAAATGTTCTATGTAGTGATAAAATCACCTCGTTTGAGTCACAAATGAAATTTGATCCACAAAATAATTTAAATTTTACGAATTTGATAAAAATTAGAGTGAAGGATTTCAAATTTATCCAATGTTTTCCTAGGAGAAAATAAAAACCAACTTAATATGGGAATAAAATTTTATCTTAAAGTCCTTTGGGATCCATGGGTAGCCAAATCGAATCTCGTTAATCAATCTATTCTCCATGTATATGGTGTATAAAACCAAGAAGGTCATTTTATTATGAAAAAATGTTTATAAAATACCTATAAAATTATTTTTATGGTGGAAAACAACTTTTTATAAAAAAATTATGAAGTCTACATCTTAATTACTTAGGGAGGTTCTCACCATCACCATAATGGGTCATGAATAATTTTTGAGGAATTTCCATCCTTGGTGTGTTCGAAGTCTTATTGAACAAGGAAATCCAATCTAAATATTCTTCCAACATGAAGATAAATTTTCTCTCAAACATGATATGCATATTCTAAGTGAGTTTAGTTTCATGGGTCTTGCTAAAAAGAGTCTGGAATTAATTTTTTGATACCATTAGTTATTTGAAGAGGATATAGTCTTCTGTGATAATTTTTTCTATAAAATGTTTAGAATATTCAATATAAGAACATTCCTAAAAATGAATATATGAACTAAATACAGTAAAAAGAATAGTGGTAAAATACATGAAATAATAAATTTCATTTAATTATAAAAAGTGAGTTTCACACGATTTAGTTGCGTAAATGTTAAACATAGAATATCATCCATGTGATATATAAAATACATGCATTGAAAATAACCAGAATTAACATTTTAATTTTTTATGAACCGAATTATGAAGTTAGTTTTTTAAAAAATACTAGAGAAAACATAGTGCATTGATTCTAGTGAGTGGGAATAGAAATTCAATTTTCTTGTAATATTAGTGTCTATCAGAAGCTGAGAAGTTATGTTAATTAGAGTTGAGAAAGGCCAATAATTATTCAAAATAATATTTGTTTGGTGAGACTTAAAACATAATAATTCTATCAAGAACACAACATTAATTGGAAGAAGTAGTTGGAAACCAATTAACCAAATGATGGAAAAACTATTGAAGAACTGGAGGGATACCTATATAAAAAATTGGAGCTTCTTGGTAGATAGATCAACTAGATGGAGTATAAAGAAAACCAGTGGGATAGAAATCTAAAGATCCCATTGGATGATAAGAAACTATAATCTTATGTTGTTAAGAATTATAGGCTTTTTCAGTCATTAATTTTTAATAGTTTCTATTCTTGTAATCCCATTTATTTACTAGTATAGAATTAATGTCTTAGATCATCCTAAACACAACAAGGATAGAGTCACGAACATCAGGGGTGACCCTTGTAAAAATAACATGTGATGGGAATCATTAAATTTGCATATTTATTATTGTGTGATAGTGTCTGTTAATAGGGAAGAACTATTCACCCTAATAGGTGTAGAGGTTCAAATTGAAAAGGGGTTAAAATAAAAAGAAATAAAAATAGGTAAAACTTGTGTACACTGATGGAAGCCTCATAGTGTACCTGCATGGGAACTTCAATTACTATATAATAAAGTCATTAAAATTATATTATATATACATTATGGTCATAGTCATTTGTATCATACTTATATGAAGTGTAACATCCCGGTTCCGGAAGCCACCCAGAGGTGCCCCAGACCTGGTTGGTCACATGGCCTCAAGTGCATTTCCCCAAATGCCAGAGGCTGCCGACTAGCGGTGAGGGCCTTGGGTTTGATATTGGGGAAACTATGTCCTCATTGGCAGAGTACACATCAGAAGTAAACAAACATGAAATAGCGGAAGTAGTAGATATCCATCAACAATGCACAAGTAAATAGCAAAGGACTAGAACAATAAACCACTGGAGGACATATGTATATATGCAATGATGCATGATACATATCCAGGAAAATAGCCAAATAGTTCAAAATGCTGGAAATACAACAGTACCCAAGAAAGTTCAAAAGAAAAGATAAATAGATCCTCAGCATCACAAGCCTAAGCTTGGTCCCATGCTCTCCTACTCCAAAATGATCAAGTACCAAAAGTAGAAGGGTGCTTGACCTTGTCTATACTTGCAACAATATAGTCTATTTGGGCCCAAAAGCATGGCCCAAATAGGGTGTGAGACTAAATGTCAGTAGGCAACCACCCGAAGATCTGTGCCTAATAGTCAGTGAGTATATGGTAGGTAATAGAATAGTAAGCAGTAAAGAGTAATAGTAAACATCAGACAGTAATTAGTAAGCAGTAACAGGATGGTATGAAATAATAATCAATCCACAGAACAATAAGAAGAAGTGAAGCAAGAAGCTAAACACAACAGAAACCCATATGAGAAGTACTCGCATCCAACCCCTCTGGTCATATCAAATAAGTACCAATAACCCTCTGGGCAGTGCACTCAGCCTATCCCCTCTGGTTTGGTCATACGAAATTAAAAGACTCTTTGGGGAAGCTCGCTCGGTCAATTGCCCTTATAATCTAGGGTAGTCAGGGACTCTCTGAGGAAGATCACGCGGTCTAACCCTTGTATAGTCCAAAGGTCTATAAACTCTATGAGGAAGATCTCTCGGTAAATTCCTCCTATAGTCTCAGGTCTATCACAAACTCTCTATGGAAGCTCACTCAGCCAATTCCTTCTCTAGCCTGGAGAGGTTTTAAAGAAATTCAAATAACTAAAGAATCTCTGAGGAAGATCACTCGGTCTACCCTCCTATAGTATATAATATCCAAGACTCTCTAGGAATCTCACTTGGTCTATCCCCTATAGTCTATAATAACCAAGACTCTCTGATGTATCTCACTCAATCTACCCTCTTGTAGTCTATAATATCCAAGACTCTCTGGGAAGCTCAATCGGTCTATCCCTTATAGTCTATAGCACCAGGTTATCACATTCCCATGCCAGTTAGTGAATAATAATTCTATAAGGCCAAAGTACACCTACATAGATACTTCTCTAACTAGTCTACAACAAAACAAGCAGGTCAAGAATATCATTCCACCCTACTGTCACAAGGTATGGAAACAGGTATAATGACAAAAGGCTAATAAGACCCAAAGGTCGTAACAAGGAAAAAGGCATGGGAAAAACATCCAATCACATCAATTATCCATAACTATGTTCAGATTACCTCTACACAAGCATTCAAGAAAGGCAGGAAAACAATAGGGTCAAAAAGGTAAACACGGAATACCCCGTTCACAGGTATTGGTAGAATTTACACATAAAACTTAAAGAATTCAAAAGGTAAGTCCCAAACCACCTACCTTGGTGCAAGGAGATCAATATACTTGAACCACGAGGCTTGATTCTACTTATAACGGAGTAGATCTATGAAAACACACAAAACGTTCAACCGACGATATCTTGTGAAAGAGGGAAAATCAAGGAATGCTACTCAAGAAGAAGGAAGAGCTCACCACTTCAGTTCCAATGCAATAGACGACAGTCGATTAGGAGAGCAGAAGGAGGATCTAGGGCTTAGTGGATGTTCATGTCTGTACAAACGCTCCCAATCGAAGAATCCTAATAAGAAGACATTTTTGTCGATTAGGCGCGACCCCGATCAGTTTAATGAAAAAAAAACTACACGACCTGTACTTCTGGGGTATACAACATGTACGTGGCCTTTATGTACTCCACTTTAAGAGGCCTCCACAAAGCCCCTACACACCGTGTGTGTGTCCCGGATGTGGCCAGCACCCGACCTTATGCAACATCAATGTACACGATGTGTATTTTAAAAATTTCTAGATTTTCCTCTTTTTCTAAAAAACGACCAGAAAAGGAAAAACCTACTTGAAACGATGATCTGGGTTCTTACATGAAGTATAAATTTTAATTTTAGAAAGTATCAGAGTTTACTTAGATAAAAATTTCAGTTCTTATTTCATTCTATTCCAATAAGTGGATTTCTATAAAATCATTGAGGAATCAATAGAATATAGAGGAAATAATGATGAGAAAGAATTTAAAGAATAATGTGGGTAAAATAAATAATAAATTTATTCATAGTGGTAATATATCATATATATATATATCTATTAAATTAGTTGATAATGATATTTTGAGTATTCAATTTTTATAAGAGATGAAGTAGTGTTTATTGAATCACTCTCTAATTTTTTATCTATATGCCAAATATTATCTAAATAATATTCTCATAAAGGTGTTTGGTTATATAATTTCATTTATCAGGGGACTATATGATGGATAGTCAGGTATTGAAGATAAATTTTAGAATATTGTGAAATTATTTGATATGAAATTTAAAAGATGAAAACTTATTGAAAACTTTTTTGAAGATGAAGAATAAACTATATTACTTTTGATTGAACATCACTCCAATATTGTGTAAGAGTTACAATGATTTTTTTGTGAGAAATTGGTAAAATAAAAGGTTCTTACTAATATTATCCATACATTAGAATTATCTCACAAATACACGATTATAGTTTAGGATTATCTATTGGAAATAAAACATAAAGAATGATTCACTCTCAATGAAGATGATTTACGACAAGCTATTTGTGAAAAATATGTGATTGAGAAAGTCTTTATAGAAGTAATACATGCATTGGAGAAACGATAATGAACCACTATGGATGCTAAATAATATTATATATAGGTTAAGTAAAAGAGAATTAATGAGTTCTATAATACATTACGAGAGGAAAATCAAATGTTTGATGATCAGAATTAGAAAATAAAGATTCAAAAGGAAGAAGAATTGAAATCAATTCAAGATGAAAATATTACTCTCAGCCTAAGGGATCTTCAATTAGAATCTAAATTGAAAAAATGAACAAACATAGTTAGATATATCCTAGGCTTCTATGAATAAAAAGGCTTTCAAGGGAAACGTTGAAAAGAGTCATACTTCTAAGAAGACTAATTCTTGTAGAAGCAAGAGCCAGATATTATCAAAAGATAAGTATCTTGAAATCTCATTGAAAAAGGAAACCATTGTTGCAGAAGTGTTTATATATATATATATATATATTAATATTATTTCATATACTTTCACATCCTCTAAAATATATTCAAGTGAAACATGGGTGTTGAAGAAAAATGAATAACCCCCTATATCATTTAAGGTGGTCATATAGAAGAGTAGGAATTCATGTTCCCTATAATAATATAAAATAAATAATAATATTATAACAGTATTAATATTTGAAAACCATACATTTTGTAAAAATAGAAGAAATCATGAATTGTTGGATATTATTGATGGTTCTAGAAAATTTGACATTAGACCATTCATTATTTGAATAATTTGATAGTATATGAAAGCTACATAAGTCTAGTATTAAGGGAGAGAAATTCCGATGAGTAGAGTGAACTTACAAAACTGAAGTAGAATTCATCGATCTATTTATCAAGTATAAATTTGGTTGAATTGATGATTTCAATGATTATTGTAACAAAAGTGGACATAGTTATGATGAGTACTATTATATACCAACCATTCAGTATTTATATATGAAGAAAAGACCTTAAAAGATGCATAGGTAAAGAAAAAAGGTATAAAATTATTCCTTTTTTATAGTCACAAGAAGTAAATCATGAAATTAGTGATGAAGTATACATAGAAGAAAAGTTATGAGAATATATAGAAAGAACAGTTATTCAAATAACTATATCATGTTTATTTTTAAATGAAGTTAGAGTTGTAATAGAACAATGAAAGGTATATTTTTTCTAAGGTGAAAAAATTTCCTCAAATATGAATGTTGATTAGATCAATAATTACATGATACCAATAAATGATAAAATCTATAAATTGAAAGGAATAGAACTCAGGATGAGTTTTCATAAATCTGTAGTTTAATTGAATTGATTTTATAGGTTAATAAATAAATCTCATCCCTACAAATCTAAATAAAAAATATTGAAGAACCACCTTATTACCATGTTTATTTACTGTTAATATTTATGTTCATTGATTAGAGGTGAAGCAAATATTCAAGGCTAATACTAAATAAACGAATTCTATGAAAAATTATTCAATATTCATGTATTTTTACATTATGTTGTATTTTATTTAAATTGTTATTAAAATTTATCTTAGATTTAATTATTGATGGAATCCAGCCATAATGAATAATATGTATGAAGATCATACCACTAGGGGGAAAAGATGAAATGTTACCATATTTGAATATCTCAATTAGGATCACATTATTATTTGAAGATATGGAAAGAGAAATATCTGATGATTTAAATATTAAACTTATGGAAATTAATGCCTTTCAATGAATAGTTATGTCAATATATCTTTATTAGAAAAATAATACTAAATTTGAAATGGAGAAACTGATTATGTGATGGAAATAGTAACATGTATTGATATAGGGGAAGAAAATTATCGAACTTAAATGTTTTTAATCTATTTGTAGAGGTGAATATAGGATATTAATTAAAAAAGACTTTAAATAACACCCAAAAGAAGGTATCGATATTGGGATAACATAATGAATTATAATTTGAATAATTGATGGTATAATTGACCAATCTAGTTTTCAACATCATGTATGGATCACATAAACTTAGAGACAGTTAATTTATATTATTTAATATATTTTATTTTTGAATTCATTCTTCTATCGGAGAAATTAGAATATAGGTTTGAGGAGAAGAGAATAAGTTTTTCTTAGAATTTGACGATGTAGATGAGAATACCTTCACATACATATACTTTAGTTTTATATTCAATAAGTGGAATAAGAAAACATTAACTTTATAAATAATATAATTTCTAACAAAAAATACAAAGTGTAGATTGAAAATAGAGGTGGTTTGTTGATGTTATAATAATGATATTTTCGTATTTTTTATCATTATGTTTTGAAGACGGAAAGTCAATTTTTTTTAATTGGGATTATTTTTTAATCATTATTAATGTCAAAAACATGTTTCAATTTTATTTAGAGAATAGAGATTATTTATTACATTAGAAAAATATATTTTGATGATGTTTTCTATCAATCATCATAGGAGTTCAAAAATTAATAAAGTTGATATGATTAGAATATTAGTTACAAAGAAATTAAAATTATTAAATTCCATGATTAAATAAGTTTTTTAATTTACTAGATTAAATTAAAAAAATATTAATTTGGATATTTAAGCCTTGAGAAGATGTTTGTGGAGTGGAAGAGAGAAGATAGATTTTATATGTTCTCATTTACTTAGTTTTTATTGATTAAATTTGTTTTTAATTTATTAAAAAGGCTAACAACTCAAACAAAGTAACCTTCTCTATCTCCTATTTATGAGAGGGCACATCAACCACACATGAGAGCTATATCACTAAGTGAGAGTAGAATTAGGAGGCCTATATTATCAGGTATGTGTGAAAATAGAGGTAAATGGGATAAGATAAGTGGTTACACCTTGAGGGACAAAATGATGGTGGATTGTTCTGGCATTGTTTGATTATAGAATGTTTCAGGATAAATATGCATAATCACAACTTCTAGTTAAAGGGAACTGCTACATTTATTAAGTAGAATTAGATCAAGTGAAGGACCAATGTGGGTTACATTCTTATCAAATATTATTTCTCAATAATTTAAACTTATGTAAATAATTATGGATATATGATTTGTTTTTTATGGTTCGTTTGATCAATCTGACAGTTTTGTTGTCAATATAAACCCCCTAAAGGTTCTGCATGAATCAATATTTCTTCATATATATTGGCCTATTTGATTTATCTGAGGTTTATATTTCAATTTTTTTGACTTAAGCTTTCAAAAAATGATTGATTCATCAAAAACACCCTTTTAATGAATAAAATTTAGTCCAAACCACAATAGTACAATGATAAATTCATTTTATAGACTGATGATAGTTTATTTATGATGTAATATAATGTGATTCCATACACATGGATAGGTTAAACCTATATTTTTTTGAAAGGATTAAGATTATGGGGGATATCTTGATACTTTTATTTGAATAACCCAACCATCACTAATTTTATGAATGAATTTACTCCTCTTCAAGAGTGATAGAGAGATCCAAGAGAGAAAATGGTGTCTTGAAGGATCTCTCATTTCATGTAATTTTTTTGAATGTTCATGTTGTGATTCCTTTATAACTTCTTGAAATATAAATAAAGGATTATTTTTCCCACATATAACACATTATTTAAAGAAGAAATTTTTCTATGATCAAGTTATAAAAAGAAGCAGTGTTGATTTCATGAGCTTCAACGATTCATAAATAATAGATCCCATATATAATTACATGATAAAAGAAAATTATACCATGTACTCTATTGAATCACAAAGTATAGTGAGATATTTCATCCTTCCTAGGGTATTATTTTAAGAAGAAATATTGTGACAATAAACATTTGTAAGAAGGATGTTGAGAATATTCTATGTGAATAAAATGTATAAAATATTAATGTATGAACTAAAATAATAATAAGAATAGTGAGAAAATACTGGAAATAATATATATAATATAATTGGAATAAAAGTTAGTTTCCCTTGCTTGAGTTAGGAAAATTGAAAAATAGAAGGATATTCTTGTTATATATTAAATACATGCATTGAAAATAACTAGAATAAAAAATACAGTTTTGTGTGAATAAAATTGCAAATCTATTTATTCATATAAAATCAAAGAAATATTAGTCATTATTTTGGCTAAGGAGCTTGAAATATTATGTTATAGTAATATAAAAGAATATGAGAAGTTAACATGTTTTTTAAATTGAATGTGAAAAGTCAAGTAGTTATTTTGGAAACTATTTTTCTGGATGGAGTTGAAATAGAACAAGGATAACATGAAAATTGTATCAGTAGGTAGAAGTAGTTTCAGAAATTTTAAAAAATGTTTTGAAAGTTCATTGATGAATTGGGGGGATTCCAATATAAAAAACTAGAGATTTTCAGGACATAGCCCAATTGTAGGGAGTCAGTATAATGAACATTTCGGGAATTCTTATCTAAATATATAACAAGGATAAAAACCACTATAACCATTAGTGATAAGGCATTATAAATGTTTTTAGTTCAATAATATTGAAGAATTTATGTAATTTTAATAAATTTTATTTAATATTGGGTAATTTATATCTTGGAGTATCCGGAACAAAACAAGGACATATTCACCCACCTTAGGGGTAAACCTTATAAAAATAAAATGTGTTGTGATTTATTTAATTTATATAATTATTATAGTGTGATTTCATTTGTTAATAACAAAGATTTATTTACAATAATAGGATTATTGGTTTTTATTGAAAATGGGGATAAAATATGAAAGAAAATATATCAGTAAAATTTGTGTACACTAATTCACCCCTCCTATCAGTGTACCCATTCAATCAATTGGGCACTCGATTTTTCATATGATTTATTCAATTATTTATTAATAAATTTATATTATTATTCATATTTACATATTTTTATAAATACTTTATTTGATTTTATGGTTTTTATATAAGTTCAATTAAAAGATAGTGAGGATTATGTCACCATGATTTTTTCCAACTCACTCATATATTTCATTTTTAGATTTCTTATTTAAATATAAAAGACAAAACATTGATATCCATATCAAAAAAATAAATTATATATATAAATGATAATTAGTATTCTTTTAATAGGTTATATTAGTGGTTTTCTAAATGTTGGGTTTAGTAAAATAGATGTTGATTATTTTGTTTTTTAGTCATTATAACATTCAACACCAATAAATTAAATACTAATGTAATGAATTCTCTTTTTATAAAAGTATGGATAATTGTTTTTATTGTTTAATTAATTTTTTCTATATTGGTAAACATCAAATAAAAACTAAGGGTGGTTTTGGTATCATATGGGGATTGTTCAAAACCTAGAACTCTGAATATTAGAGAGATAAACTAAGAATTAATGTTATTACATGGTTAGTGATAACCATGAGACTCAACTATGTGGGGGAATTCAGTTCCAAGATAGAGGCCACACCATTTTCCTTAACATTTTGAGTCGGTCCACACACCCATGAGAAAACTATATATGTTTTAATAGCATAATTTCACATGGATTTTGTGTGGTTATAAAAACTATGATCCTTTCCCAAGCAAGGGGGTTCCCTGGGTAGTGTTTAGAACATTTTTGGATCATAGTATGTCCAATTGTGAAGCCAAACCATGGAACCCCTAGGGGGATTTTACCACTTTTCCTTTAAAATGTTTAAACTCCTCCTTCGATTTTTCTTCTCGTCCAACATGAAGAATCTCTATTTGTCCCCTTTGAGACCTCTCCCTCTTAATTGGATAGGCTTCATGATAAATCCCATATCCAATCTCTATTTTATCACTATTGGTCACATTTGATCATTAGTGGTATGATTTTTAATCATTTTTTTCCTTTCATCATTTATCCTTGCATTTCTTTTGATATTTTTGTGTGATCTCATATACCATATTTTCAGGGTATTTCTACATTCTTATGATTTATTCTGTTCTTCTTCAAATCAATGGATGGTACTGGAAGAGCAGTAATCCAAGAACCTAAGGTATGCGGTCATGAAATTTTCTCTAAATTTTCATGTGTTTTTATAGATTTTTACAATGTGCTACATTCTAGTAATTTCTGTTTTTTTCCTTAAAATGGATTTTACCATTATAATAAGTTTCACCATGTTAGGTCACTATTGTAAGGCATTAATAGACCATTGGAGGTTTTATACATTAGTGATATCCACCACTTTAGAGGTGCTCAATTAAATTCCATATTAACTGTAAATATATAAATTCTTAACCAACATTTATATGGGATGGATTGACCATGAAATTGATATCAGTTTTTTTATAAATCAAATGTCTTTTGTTATTGAATGGAAGTGTGTATCATGTCCATGCCCCATTAAAGATGATTATAAACATGAGTTATAATTAGTTTGATACACTAGTCTATGATGGGTTAAATATTTATAAATATTTTAAAGGTGAGTCATCATGGATATTATTAGACAATGGATAATGGTCTTTGAATAATGGTTACAAGAATTTTTTATCATGGTGTTTCATTCTCCCTTACGTTGGGTGATGGGAATCATGTCTCACACTAGTTATTCAATTTGGATGATGGGAATGATGCTCTATATTCCATTTTATTAGGTTTTAGGAATAAATACACACCCCACCACCTTTAGTGAAGTACAAGATGTCACACATTCATTTGAGATTCAGAAGATTTACCATTTATTACAGCCTATTTCTCATTTGACTAGTTATGGACACCTGAGTTATACCCTAGGTATAACTATCACCTAGTATCCATATATATTCGGATAATTGTCCACACACACACACACGCACATAAACACACACACACATATATATTGACCTGATTAGACATATTCCAGCCATCCTGAAGACGGAAATGTCATCTTGGTGTCCAATAAGAACCTATGATGACTAGTATTTATTTCCCAGCATTTTTTATTTTTCAATATACCTTAACACTTCTTTTCTTTACACACTAGATGGATTAATCTAGATCAAATTTGTGGTGTTATACTAAGTGTATATCACACACTAATTAGACCACCTTTGGTACCCAAGTAGACTTCAAGAATACTTGTATGGAGAAGGGAATGTTCCTTGTCGTAGATGCTTAATCTAGTTTTCTTATAAAATAGAGCATGGAGAAGGAGGTATGAGTGTATTATCATTATTATAATAGAGCTATATTTTGTTATTTTTTATTTTTGTATATAATGATGTATGTGCATGTGACTAAAACCCTTGTTTTCCCACTTTTGTATATTAGTTTTTAATGAAATCATTATTTCTATGAATCATCCTATGTTTTGATTATTATTACTTTTGTGTTGATGTTTATGATTATACTACTTATTTATTAAATCTATTCCACCCTGATGTTGGTTATATTGTGATTCCATTGTTTCAGTTTATTTATTATTATAGATTTTCCACTCTAACAGGAGTGTATAGTCTCCCCACCACACAACATTGGACCCTCACAACAATTCAAAAGCCTCTGGAATATAGGGAGTCATGCTTGGGTCCATGTGACCGAGGGTCTCGGGGAACCGTTTGAGTGGATCCCAGGTCAAGATGTTACAAATTCATATAAGATATTATTTTTCTTCCTTTTTTGTTATTTTTTTGGTATTTTATAGAATACTAAGATGTAATGAAATTTATTAATAAGGGTGTTATTGAGTGTAGCTAACCCATGTATAGGAGAAACCCAAATTACCGTGATGGGTTATTTTTGTTGTAATTATTCCTACTATTGTTTCCTTGATTTAACGATTAGTTGAATTATAGGTTTTATGGTGTTATTAATATTTATAATATTATAATTATGAATTTTATTTTCTTTATCCTACTACGGTATGGAGTTATCATCTCATACATCATTATAGACTATTTATGACTTATATTCCATTCATTTTCATATGCCTTTTTTACTTTATGCTTGAATTTCCTCGATTATTATATGGAAATGTGATAAACTTCTTATAGGGATAAATAATTGGATTAGTTAAATTTTCTACATCAATAAAAATGGAATTTTCTTACACATATTAATGATGACACCTTAATTTTCCAACAATACAATATTGTGGGTTATGGACCTATGAGTTCCATCATCTCATTACATCTTACTACTAGATGTAAAGTCTAGAACACAATTATATGATGTACCTATTAAAATTTTTCAGCAGTAAGACTATTATAAATTGGGAATGGTGACACATTTAAGAAGACCATGATATATATCTATACATAATAGTAAAAAAATAGATGGAATTAAACCTTTAAATAAAATGGTTACCATTAAATGGGATGCCAATTTCAATGTAATGGGTGTTATACTCTATATATGGAAATTGAAAATCCATATAAAAGAAACACAATTGTGTAATATGAGACATGGACCTAATACCTAAACTTAGTAGCTGGTAGTCAAGGGTGTATTTTATGACTAATATCTCCTGTTATGGTCATCCATTTTCACATAGACCTAGATTTTGATACAGGGAGAGAGGTATCATATTTTTATAGAGAGGCTATGAACTTTTACTAATTGTTTATCTATAATATTTGAACTATTAAAATATTTTTTATGGAGTTAATTTGGCATTGTAGAATCATGTAACCATGACAACCTTGAGTCGTATGCTAGGAAGGTCATGATTTTTTCCTTCAAGTGATTCCTATTATAGTTCAACCAATGGAACCACCTGTAATTCTTGATTAGGGTGTTGATGACTAGTTTCTAGATTGTTTCCTTCACATGGTGATGTTTGTGCAATGAATTTATCAACTAATCTCAACTATGGTAGAGTTTAATGAAATATTATAGAAGAAGAGTCCTCCAAATTCATCTGGGGATTGTAGAACTAATGTGACTGAGTCATGGATAGATGGAATTGCTTCAATATTTGATAATATATAGATTCCTTAGTAGAATAGGATCATTCTCACGGCCTATATGCTACATTATTCTTCTATGTGATGGTGGGATGTCATTACCCAGGAAGATCAATATTAGGATTAGATATAGAGTGATTTAAATATATTATTATTTTATTACATAATTTTAATACTTTGAGGGATGATTGAGAAATAAAGTTCATGAACATATAGAAGGGATCCATGTTGGTAATAGAGTATTCTTATTATTTCACCAATCTAGAATGATTGGCATTGAATCTATTAAGTGACAAGCTCATGACTGTGAGGTGATTCGAGGATGGTCTAGTATATTTCATCTGATCATAGGTTGATGACTTCAATTTGAATACTATTTAGAAGATAATCATCCAATACCTCATTATTGAGTGGAATTTGGGGGAATTTGATATTTCCAGCTAGGGAAGATCAACACCTAGACCTAGAAGTGGTTGTTTTAGTATAAGGAAACATTGCAACAAGGTTTCTCATCGGGGAAGTTGTAGTCAGACATATCATACCAATAGTTTCATTGTCTATCAATAGGGTGGAAAACTAAGAGACACGATGCCACAATGTATATGTGATCGAATTGATTCTAAACTTTTTGGCAGGATGTGACACATTCGTTTTTTTAAGACTTTTCCCCTAGTTCTAAACTATAGGGGAGCTACACCTACCCCATATTCTAAAGTGGGGAAAGAAGTGTCTTTCTAGAAAGTTATCTAAAATACCTATAGCCACTCAGGACGAGGTGGTTGTATAAGAAGAGGGAATCAAACTTAGGATTCATATTTCTTACTGTGTGGTCCTGTTAAGGGAAGTCATGTTATTCCATAGGCTATGGTATGAGCTCATTATATGAATTACAACCTGTGTTGGAGCAGAGTGCAAAAAATTTTATTGTTTAAGTTGATATTATATTAGAATCTACATCAGTTTATGATTTATTAGACATAGCTACATCACGTTATTTTATATCTATGGAAATTATGGAGAGTTCGGTTCTTGAAATCGATTAATTCTATGGATTGATGACACTCAATACCCCATTGGGTATCCACTCAGAGAGTGATCACCGATGTAAGGATATTCCCCTTGAGATAGGTGTCTATATGCACAAGTTAAATCTTTTCATTCTTGACTTGAAAGGGTTTGTTGTAATTGTCAAGATGGACTCAATAGTTCCTTATAGATCACATATTGATTGTTATCATAGGA
The DNA here is from genome assembly GCA_963277665.1 of Viscum album. Classification (NCBI taxonomy): domain Eukaryota; kingdom Viridiplantae; phylum Streptophyta; class Magnoliopsida; order Santalales; family Viscaceae; genus Viscum; species Viscum album. The sequence goes on from OY728138.1 coordinate 563,586,165, forward strand.
GGGTAATGTTTACATAACTATAGGGTTATTTACATGTTAATAATAGAGAATAGGATTTACATGTGACTCTATAAGGACCTATGAATTAGGGACTGGGTAGAGTGATGAATCAGATCATTAGTCTCTATATGGAGGAAAATGGTTTACAACCTACTATTTTTTCTCCATTGGTGGATCATTTCAGGGATATCTTATAAGATAAATTTTTGGAATACCTCTGATAATAGAGATAAAATTAAACATTGATCTAGTATTAGGAGCAGTGCCACTGTTCATTCCTCTTTACAGGATGGCACCTACAGAGCTTCTAGTGCATAATAAATAGTTAGACGACCATGAAGCTAATGTTTTTATTTAACCTAGTATCTTGTAATGGGGCTCACCAATCATTTTTTCCAATAGGAAAGATGGTACCATTAGAATTATATTTATTATTGAAAAATGAAGAAGATTATGGTTAAGAACCATTATGCACTACCTAGAATAGATGACTTATTTGATCACCCCCAAGGAGAAACGGTGTTTTCAAATATTGATTTGATGTTTTTTTAGTTGGTACGTGTAAAATATTTATACAAACCCTATATAGATTTATAGTGTAGGTATGGTCTTTATGAGTACATGGTAATTCTATTCAGTCTCACAAACACTCTAGAAGTTTTCATGTATATGATGAATCTAGTTTTCCACCAATATATGTATTCTGTCATGGTAGTATTTTTGGTCGATATATCTGTGTATTCTTTCTCTAGAAATTACCATGAAAAAAACCATGAAATCATGTTAAATACAATTAGAGAGGAACATCTTTATATAATAATAACAAAATTTCACTTTTGGATCGAAAAAGTACACTTAAAAAGACATATCATCTTGTAGATGAAAGTATCAGTAGCCCCAATAATGTGAGAGATTTATTTTATCAGAAGAATCCTGAGAACGTATTTAGTATTTAATATTTCATAGGGATAACCTTGTATTATAGACACTTAGACTAGGATTTATCACACCTAGAATCTCTTCTTTTGTTATTTGACTAAAAAGGATATGAAATTCATATGGTTAGAATCTTGAGAAAAATAATTTTAAGAGTTGAAGGTCCATTTGACTTTAGCATAGATCCTAATTCTACCAAAGATGGGTATAGGAAATACTATATACTATGAAACATCAGTTATTTGGAGAGGATTAGTTTTGGTGTAGGATGAGTGAGTCGTAGTGTATTAGTTTCATCATTTGAGGAATCATGAGTGGAATTAACTGACACACTATCTCAAGATAGAAAATACGGTTAATGCTTTATGATATTAGAGGCATTATTTTTTGGGAGAGTATAATTTGGTATTAAATAACAAAAAACACTCATGTATATTTTTACTCAACGTAACTTGAATCTCAGGAAGTATAAATGGGTTGAATACCTATGGTACTTTCATTTCAAGATTTCAAATGTGCCTATAAAAGCATATTTCGTAGTCGATGGTCCATGATGGAGGAATTAGACAATGGTGGTTCAAGAGGCTAGTGGTGACTGGCAGTTTATGGCCATCATTTTATAGATGCATGTTGAGGTTCAGAAGGATCATGGATAGAAAATCCTATCAGTATTAGAAGTGAAATCTAAACATCTGGAATGAGTAAAGTTGAGGTAAATTTTAGATCTTTAGTGTTTAGTCCCAAGGTAATGTATCTTAGATGAGGTCACATCACCTTGTTAGACCATGGATCATGATGCTATCTTATGTATACAAGGACGTGTATTGGTTTTATCAAACATTTGAGATTATTTGATGCAGGAATATCATGATTCAGTTTGGGTGGTGAATCTTGGTTTTTATAATATGTATTGGGACTAATATCACTAGTATTTGTGGGCATATATTAAAAGGGAGATAGTTGGTTTTATCACTCTGTGTTCCATTTACTAGTCGGTGATGGTGAATCATCAGGGATTTGAAAGACTTTTAATTACATAGTCTATTATTAAGTGAAAGTGGGATGATATCACCAAGGAATTCATGATCTCTTCTCCATGATATCCTTAATGAAATGATATTTTTAGGTAGTTATTGATCTCTTGATTATACCCACAAATTTATTACTAATTCAAGATACCTTCATGGTAGATGAACTATGGGGGATACATGTTAATGAGGTCATATGTATTCATGGAGCTTCTTATCCTATAATATCTAAAAGGGATGCTCATTTCATGTTGTAGATATAGAAGGGGTTGTTGAAGGCCTTGGGTAAATGTGTTCTTCTGAGCACGACCTATCACCCACAAATTGATGGTCATATAGATAATATGATTTAGGCATCAGAGGACATTGTCTATTCATGTGTTCTAGACTTTGTAGGTTCTTGGAAAAAAGTCATTCCTCTGGTTTAGTTTTACTATAATAATATCACAAAGGTTATCATTGAGATGGATACTTTCAAGGCCTTATATATAAAGACATTATAGACACTTTTATTCTTGTCAGAGACAATGGAGGAAGCCCTAAATGAGTCACGTCTCAATCAAGAGGCTTTAAAAAGGTATAGTTAATTAGGAAGCACATGTTCACAGATCATTCGATGTATCCACCTTATGAATATCGATTCCCGAAACCTCTTGAGTTTGAGGTTTGTGATCATGTTTTCTTGTGTGTCTCACCCTTTTTGGGACTTCAAAAAATTCAAAGGCATGGTGATATTCTTCCTTGATTCATTAGATAATTACATGTTTTAGAGTAGATTAGACTAGTTGAATATAGGATAACACTTCCCCAAATATTCTGGTCAATTTATGATTTCATTCATGTGTCTCAGTTCTCCCAATATTATTCAGCACGATAAATTATTTTACAACCTGCTGAGGTTGAGTTAGATATAGATTTTTCCTTTGAGAAGGACCAAATGTGTATCATGGATCAGATCATGAAGACCCTAAGAGGCAGGTCAATTACTTTAGTACAATTTATATGAAAACATGATTGATTATAGGATAAGACTCAATATAGGCAAGTCAAAGTACATGCCTAATGGTCAAAGCATTTTCAGATGGCCCCTTACTACCCAAAATGTTATCTTGGAGATGAGTTAATTTATGTATGGGAGTCTATAACAAACCGAATTTTAATAAATGTATATATCATTGTTTTCTAGTTAAATTGATTTTTATGTCTGATTAAATGTACTCTAAGGGATAAGAGTGGTTTTGGTAACATTTGAGGTTTGTTCGGATCCTGTATCTCTTGATTTTGGAGAGACAGATTGAGCTACATGGTTAGCGCTAATGATTGGACTCAACTGTGTGGGGGTACTCAGTGCATAAAAACAAACCATAAGAGTTTCCCTCACTATGAAAGTCAATCCACTTGCTTGTAAAAATACAACATACATTTTAATAGAATAATTTCATATGTCTTGCACATAGTAAGACAAAGAATGTGCCTAGTCTATGAAAGGGGGTTCTTTGGGTAGCTTCTGGGGCATAGTTGCTGCAGAGTTTGGCCAACCATGTGTCCAAACCACACAAACCATTTTTGAGGTTTATTTTACCATTTTACAGTGAATATTGTTTTAACTCATCATTCCATATTTACTTATCCTATAGTGGAAAAAACCTCTTTTTCTATCCTGTATGAGCTCTCCCTCCTCCTAGAATTGAATTCCTGATAAATCCCCCTTCTGATAACTGATTTCATTATCATTAGTCACGTTGGATACACAATAGTAAGCTTCTTAATTTTATTTCATTTATTAATCATTAGTTATTCCATCTCTTGCACTATTTTGGTATGATCTCATATTCCATATTTTCAGGGAATATGCATGTTCTTACAATTTCATCCATTATAATTCAAATAAAATATTCATACTAGAAGAGTGGTCATCTAGAGACCAAGGGTAAGTGTTATGTTAATTTTTCCAAAATTTGTAGGTGTTTATTTCTTTTACGTATGTGGAACATGATGATAATTTCAATAAATTTCTTTAAAATATGTTTACCTTTCTCAAAATTTTCACTATGTTATGAAACTCTTCTAGACCCTTGATAGACCACTAGAAGTTGTATACATTCTTGATCACAAACCATTTGGTTGTGCAAAATTAAATTCCCTCTTAATTGTAAATGTATATATTTCTTACCACACTCTCTATGGTTTGAAATTTCTATGAAATTGATATTCCTTGCATTATAAATCATATGGGTTAATGTAATTTAATGGAAGTTGGTGGCAAGGACATGCCACATGTTGAATATATTGGAGTTGATACCTTATAACGAAATTCTTTGTACATTATGATAAACATGTATTCATTAAGTTGAAAATTAATAAACTACTTATAAAATCATGATTGTTCTTGTGCATAACATAGTATGTTATAATGTCATAAGAGTAGTTGTCACCCAAAAAATGTCATTGTAATTCCCTACTATGATGACAACCCAAAAGTGCTGTGACACAATTCTTGAATATATGTTCTATAGCTAGATGGTATCATTTTATAGACAAAAATGATATATTCTTTTAGGGGAGTAAACTCAAAGGACTTTGAGGAACCTTTTCTTGGTGTACGCCCTTGGTAATATCTAGTATGATTATATGAGAATGAGACTCACTAGTAGGAAATCCACATTCATACATGTCCTTGGATAATCCAATATACTGATGTGTGAATTAATCCTTAAACCCTATTATTATTATTATTAATTATTATTATTATGAGTAATTTACTTAGATGTATTGATGAAATCCATGAAGACAGATGTTTGTGATGAGGTAGTATTTGTTGGGTGAGTCATGATAATATTGCATTAATGAATAATGAAAGAAATTATTTATCCCTTTTATTCAGTGACATAAGTGAATATCTTAGGACCTATTATAGAAATGAAATAGGATAAATAAATCCGTGGTCATGGTGTTATATAGGCATGCTCTATTTCCAAAAAGTCAAAGAAGGAGATATCGAGCACATTGATTGATATAACTGGTGTTCAAACTCCCCAATTAGAGATATTGTGATAAAGTGATTATATTACATGGTAAGAATCCATGTGAGGTGACATATCATTGCAACATTAAATTATTTCTCTATGGGTGACTTGGGGTGTCGCGAAACATTATCCTTGTACTTTAGGCTACTTCGCCTAATGCCACTGTGAAAAAGGCAAAGAGGGACACACACTATATGTATCCATAATATTATTTATATAATATATTATTATTTATTATCTATCATGTTGAATAAAAAATACTACCACATATGGTTTAACAATTATTCATTTATAATTGACCACATTTATTCTATCACTAGTTATTCAAGGGAATATATTGGGAGAAGAATATTTAATAAATATTTATCTAATTTTAGTGAATATAATATTTATTTATTTATTGGTGAATAATGAAGTGATATTATTTAATAAATAAATAGACATTATTTAAGGAATGATAAATATTATGGAGGAATGACGAACTGAGTTTAATGGTCTGGTGAAAAATAATAAATATTTAATATTATTTAATTAAATAATATTATATTATAATTTACAAGTAAAGTTCATGTAGAGAAATAAAAATATTACTTTTATTATTTGACAATAGGTTTTACTAGGATTAAATAAATTATTAAGGGAACTTGTGAATTTTTTATTTAACCCCATAAATATAAATACACAATTATGTTATTTTCTCAAGAACCAATTTAGTTGTGAACAATGATTCTTGGAGAATCCTCTCAAGCCTAGTAATCTTCTTTCCCCATGAATTCACCCAATAAGAATAAAAAATCCTCCTCCAACAGATCAAGGATAACACTTTGGTAATTATTATCAAGGCGATCAAGGAAAACAGTGCAAGTGAATGGATCATACATGATAACACCCAAATACTCCTTCAGTTGTGTTTTGAGATTCATGGAACATGTCTGGATAACTGTTAAGAAAATATACACCTGGTTTCTACAATGTAATGATGGTGCACTATAGATATCTCACCAGATTCATCAATGAATAAATAATTTATTAGAGGTAATTCTTTATCTAATTAAATTAATATTAAATAATATGTGTTGATCTCCTCTCTCTTAGTTCTGGTGCAATTATTGTATTTCTATTTCATTGAACAATTCTATGGATCATGATGTTGATCGTCATATTGATCTCAGATTGATCATTTATTATGGTAAAAATTAAAGTTGGGAACTTCCCATCACATGCTTCCACATCACTGGGAGATTACAAGTGGTATCAAAGCAAACACATAATTGTTTATATTTATTTAGAAATCATTGGTGATTTACTTATTTATAATTTCATTTCATAATTCATGTTTAATTGTTATTTGAATTTGAATTGTGAGAAATGTTTCTTCCTCTATTTTTTCTCACAAATATAATTGAAATATTTAATTTTTGATTAAAATAAAATTGAGAAACTCATTTGGAGGTGCCAAGGTTTATAGTAAGACAACACTATACTACACGTCATGTAACCAGATTTTCATGCCATGTAGCCACATTAAACGCATCAAGATTGATTCAGAAATGAATTCAAGATTATGTGTTAATTACCAAAATAATTACACAATTAATGCACCACGTGTTGACTAGAATTAACTGGCACACAGTCTGTCAGAGTACATGTTGTGTGGCCCATTGGACATAGCATTTAGTCTTTTTGGGTCAGAGATGAGTTGTGTATTCTATATGAGGCCTACATGACTAGTGACCATGTAATATGGAGTCCACATGACATGTGACCCATTAGACATGATGTATACTCCAAAAATTATAAGGTACATTTTACGTACCAAGTACCTAGGCTTGTACCCAATATTGATAGTAAAGTATGTACACATCATATAGATTGTATCAACTTTCCATGTACATTTAAAAAATTATATATATTTAATATTTATTTATTTTACTATGTAAACCTTGATACAAGTACTTCTGTTTGGTCATAATGATAGGAAACTCCATGTGATAGGTTTTAATATACCTAAATATTAAATTTTTAATTAATATCTATGTAATTTTTACATCATTATATCATGTATGATTTGTATTATAAGTTGTTACTCTATGTGAATTTAATCATAACACATGACCAACAAATAATATAATTTGTGTAATCATCTGTGAAGTACACATTGTGGAAGTACATGATAATTTGTGTATTCCATATGTCATTAGAGTAAAATAGTATACAAAAAACAATACATGTTGGGTATAAGTGGATGGGTATTCATCATGATGCATCCAAGGTACATTTATGTATAAAGTTAATTTCAAATGAGTTTATTTAATTTTTTTAAAATTTTAATGGAATGAAAATTTCAAGGAAATTTACATAAGAATTAAGATAAAAGGATTTATGAATTACAGATAATATTTAATCTATTCGAGGATGATTTATCTTCAATAATAATTATTAAATAATTGATTTATAGTTTTACAAAATATGTAATTTTTTTCATGCATGTAGATGATCATGATCTAGACTGTAAATTTTTTATGTGATTGGTTTTATTTAATTTATTATTAAATTAAATCTCTATCTCGTGTTCCTTCTATCCTGATTATTTTGTAGGGCCTGCGTGCCCATGGTTTCTCTTAGGTAAACCACTTTTCCCCTTCACATAGGGGTGAGTAAAAGGCATATGTAATGGATGGAGGTCCCAATCCAGTTTAGGTAGTTCAAGTTAGGATCAGAGGAGAAACCAATCCAATGAGATACAATGTTATACATGTAAACAATGTAAACATGAACCCCAATTGGTTCAAGGTGTTTCTCCCCTAGGTCAACAGTTAATTTTCAACCACTATATAAACTAACCATTAGTAAAAGCTCATCATCATACCCTTTATATTATTTTTGTTTTCTACATGGTTATTTCAATATGAATGTCTTATCATGATCACATATTTAATGGATTAACAAGCATGAAAGTTAAATATAAAATAAACTAGATTATGTGTAAATATTATCTAAGTCATGGTTAATCACTTAAGTAATCCCACTTAATATTAACAAGAATGTGATAAATATACTAATTGGAAATTTACACATAAAAGGATAAAATCCCTCATTAAAATATTAAGTCTGTATATCCTTCCATTACTTCAGTTAGAATAGAACCATAATTCAATGTGCTTTATCGTCCAACGTTGGGGTGATTTCAATTATCGGAGAATTATAACATAAGGTTTTGGGTTCACTTAACTTTTTTCTCATCAAGGTTTGACTTCCAAATTAGTACTTGGTGTAAAACATAGGAAAAGGTCGAAGAAATATAAATTAAAGATTTTAGGATTGGGGTGTCCACTCAGTATATTAATGAATTGTAATTGATATAGCTGACATTTGGAATTTCTAGATAAAACCATTCAAGTTACTTGACCAACCAATGTTGGGGTAATGGGAAATGGAATATGGCTCCCTGTGACAAGAATATTCTAAAAATAGGATATTCCAAACACAATGTTTAGGGATATTGAGTTTCAATAAAATTATGAGAGACTAATAAATATAATATTTATATATTTTACTAAATTTTATTAGATAAATTCCTAAAATTATGCTCATCTTATTTTTTAGAAAAAAGAAATAAAATGATATCAAACATACCATTTTGATCCATCATTGATAAGGAAAACCCTCTCACTAGAACTAATTTCCATGACTTGAAGAGGCTCCTATGGGTCATCCTTTTCCATAAAAAGAAATTGTATGTGCTATAAGAACATTTACCCACTATTCCTAGTAAGGAGGGAAGTGATGAAGAGCTATCTCCCTATGAGAAACATCAAAATGATACTATATTTATTCAGTTCTTCATGCTATCATGCATGTCTAATGATATTTTAAAGAAAAATTAGGTTATGGAATCCTATAGAATGATGTATCACCTTTGTGATATCTATAAAGTGATGGCGAGACAAGTGAGTTATGAGATATCCAATGATTTTTTCCCAACTATTTTTAGAGAATCTGTGCCATATGGGCCTTATGAAGTCAACATTATTGTCTACAATGAATGCCTGGACATATTAGGGATAAAATTTCTTGATGAGTTGTGTATATATCTCATACATTCATCACTTCTCAAGACCTTATACCAATTTATCATTAATCACAATATGATTCATAGTGAGAAGAGTCTTCCATATCTTTCTAAATTAACTAACTGAGTGGATAAGGACATGTGGCGTAAAAATTCTATAGTACATATGATGAATAATAAAAGTAAGGACAAGGAAAAGGGGACAAGACTTATAAAAAGTCTAAATCTCCCAAGAACCATCCTACTAAGAAGAATAAAATCCAGAGGGTTGGAATGGAAAAGGAGGAAGTCTATTTTTTAGGAGTCAAGTCAAAGAACTGGAAGGTAAACCGAACCTAGAAATAATGGTGAGCTAAATGTGTGTTCGTTACCAAGTCAAATATTTCCATTTCTAGACATTTGGTTTTAGATACAACTTATGGTGATTACATCTGTATCCAAATATATTAATCAAGTACATTTAGAAAGGTTTCTAGAGGAGAGGGGGACCTAAGAGCTGATAATGGAGCATGGATGGATTATCAAGCCATTAGTGACTACCACCTTTCCTTTCCAATAGTAATGATTTCTGTGTTAATATATTTTTATAATATATCAATAATTAGCAAGAACATAATTTTTTTTCATGTTTAGATACCAATGGGTTTATTTTCATATTTGGAAATATAATTTGTTTCTTTTACAAGTATAAAATATGTTATGGTATAGTGCATTTAAATAATGGTATTTATGTATTAAATTATGAAAACCAAGTGTTAGGAATTAACAATGAATCATGTTCACACAACTCATATAACACCCAATTGTGGCATCACCGTATTGTTCATGTGAATGGGAAGCATTTGAAAAATATCGATCAAGATCCCTATTAAGAATCTTATAGGATAAAAACATTTGATAGATTTTATGCTTGTCTATATAGAAAAATGACCAAACCACCATTCATTGGATAGGGATAAAGGTCCATTCAGATTCTAGAATTTCTAGACAAGGATGTGGGTGGACCATTTATAGTAGAAACTAAAGCTTTATATTCTTAATTCATAACTTTTACTCATGAATTGAGTAGATATAGATTTGTCTACTTAATGACATAAAATTCCGAGAACTTGAATAAATTCAAGGAATTAAAGAATGAAGTAGAGAATCAACCTGGTATGAATACAATGAATCTTTAGTCATATAAAAGTGGTGAATATATTAACCAAGAGTTGATCAAAATTCTATGATAGTTTGGGATTCTTTGTCAAATCACTAAACCTTATAAACCATAGTGGGATGGTGTTAGTGAAAGGAGGAACCACACCTTGTTAGACATGGTAAGGTCTATGATGATTCCTATAGATATTTCATTATATTCTTGGGGATATGCATAAAAAATTACGTCATACACATTAAACTAGGTTCTAACTAAATATGAAAATGGAATTCCCTTTGAGATATGCAGTGGAAAGAAATCCATTTTATCACATACACATGTATAGGGTTGTGAGGGATTTTTTAAGGCCTTCTTAGGAAACAAGCTATCACCCTAGGTCATGAATTGTATCTTCATTGGGTATCCCATATAAATAAAGGGATATTAACTATACAACCCCTCAAGAAAATAAAATGATTGTTTCTTGATAGGAAATATTTATTGAGAGGGAGAACACCCTAAAAAAGTATAGTGAGTGAAAGACCGAGTTCGATGAAGTTAATGCTCAAGATACACAAGAGATGGTACAATAAAATATTCCATAGGTCCCCCTGGAAGAAGTAGTTCCTAAAAAAAAGTACAATGTAGGAGTGTAATAGAGTTAAGAGAAACAAAGAGATATTATTTTCTAGTCATTGAAGATGGTTACTATTTTTTGGTTGAAAATTATGAACCTATAGAAGTAGAGATCTCAAAATATGCAAGATGGATAGAAGCTATGAATTATAAGATGGATTCCATATATCAGAACCAAGCTTGTGTTCTGTTCGATGCGCTAGTTGATGTGAAGACTATCAGATGAAAATGGCTATTAAATAGGAAACAAGACATGGAAGGAAATGTAAGTACCTATAAAGAATGGAAAGTGGAGAAAGGGGTTAAAACATCAAGTAATTGACTATGATGAATTATAATTTTTCTGATTTCCAGGTTAAAATCCAACAGAATCTTACTTGTTATAACAACTTACCATGACTATGAGATTTTGAATACGGATTTCCAAATTGAATTTCATAATGGAAACTTTTAGGAAGGTTTCTATATGACACAACCAAATGGGTTTGTGACTCTATGTGACACCAACAATGATTTTCAAGTTACAGATATCCATTTATGGATTTAATCAAGCATATAGGTCAGGGAACATTTTATTTGATGAATCCATAAAAGAATTTTCTTTCATTAATAATGAATATGAGATGTCTGTTTATAAGAGTTTTAGTGGTAATGTGGTCTTTATCCAAGTAGTATATGTTGATGACACATTAATTATTGGAAATGAAATACTAGTCTTACAATCTATTAAGGACTAGTAAAACAAGTGCTTCTCTATGAAGGAATTTGGTGAAGCATCCTATATTTTATGGATCATGACCATTCATGATAGATACAAGAGGATTCTGGGACTATGTACAAGTACACATGTTAACCATATACGGAAGATATTTAGTATAGAACAATACATGATGGGATAGATTCCAGTGTCACATGGTTTTCATATTTCTATGAAAATGTATCCTTAGACACAATAAGAGAAAGAGTGAATGAGTAAGACCCCATATGATTTATGGATATGATTGATTAGGTATGTAATGTTATGTACCACAAGATATGCTGTATATGCATTGAGAATGGTAGGAAGATATCAAAAAGATCAATGAGAACAACATAGGTCTAGTTTTAAGGCTATACTTATGTATCTGAGAAGAACAAATGATATGTTCATAGTGTATAGAGGAGATGAGGATATGATTATTAGGGGGTTATACTAATGCTGGTTTTTAGATAGACCAGAATGATCTGAAGTCACAATACAATTATGTTTTCTATTTCAATAGAGGGTAGGTGAGCACAAAGAGTTCAAAGTATCCAATTATCGCTTATTCTACAATGGAGTTCAAGTATATAGCAGCTTATGATGTAGTGAAGGAATCCGTTTGGATTATGAAAAATTTCAAGGATCTTTATGTTGTACCTGGGAAGAAAGAACCTATCACTTTATATTGGGATAATTCTACAATGATTCCTTTTTAAAAAGAGACATGGTTACACCAATAGACAAAGAATATACTATAGAAGTATCACCTATGAATGGATTTATATCAGAGGGGTGAAGTTGTAGTGAGTAGAGTACCAACAAAAGTGAACATGGTGAAAACCTTGACTAAAATCTTATCCAAGTAGAAGCATGAATATCACATGAGAGCTAGTGGACTAAATGATATTAGAAGTTGGATCTAGTCTAATTGGGAGTCTATTAGATTTGGTTCCCTAGAAAAAACTTCTTTATACATTATGATAAACATGTGTTCATTGTTTTGAATATTAATAAACTACTTATCACATCAAGATTTTTTTTTGTATGACATAGTATGTGATAATTTCCTATGAGTAGATATCTCAAGAAAAGGTCATATTAGTTCCCCGCTATGATGATAACCTGAAAGTGCTATGACACTATTATTGAATATTTTTCTATACCCAGATGATATCATATTTGGGACAGAAATGATACATGCTATTAGGGTTGAAGAGTCATAGGATTTTGAGGTACCTTTTTATGGTGTACTCCCTTGGTAATATCACATAGGATAATATGAGAATGAGACCTTCCAGTAGGAAATCCCCATTCATACACATCATTGGATGTTCCTCTCTAAGAACATGTGTATTGGTCATTATAATTTAAAATTATTATTAACGACTATTATGAGTCATTCAGTTTGATGTATTGATGAAAACCATGATGACATATGTTAGCGGTGAGGTATGATATGTTGTGTGCTTAACGAGTATTATTTCATTAATGAATAATATAAGAAAAGATAGATCCCTTCTTTTTATAAGCGAATGTTTTTATCTGAGTACCTTAGATGTAAATGATATAGCCTATAGATATCTACGACCAAGGGTTTTTATAGGCACGTTCTATTTATTGAAATTCAATGAATTAGATATCAAGTACATAGGTAGATGGAACTGGCATGCAACATGATCGATTAGGGATATTATGGTAAAGAGATTATATTACATGGTAAGTGTTTGTATGAGGTATCATGTCATTGCAGCAATGAATTATTTCTCTATGGGTGCCTTGGCATGTTGCGAAATGCTAACCTCCGACTTTAGGTTGCTTTGCCTAACACATATGAGAAAGATGCCTAGAAGGTCACACACTAAGTGTATCCAAGATCTTATTTAAATAATATATTGCTTATTATTATTTAAAAGGTTGAATATATATTATTCCCGCACATGTTTTAACAATTATTCATGTATTATAGGTCGCATTTATTCCATCACTAGTTATTTGAGTGAATATATTATGAGAAAAATATTTATTAAATATTTATTTTATGTTTACTGAATATAATATTCATTTATTTATTGGTGAATAATGTAGTCATATTTATTTAATAAATAAATAGACATTATTCAAGGATAGATAAATATTATGGAGGAATGATGTACCGAGTTTAATGGTCCGGTGGGAAATAATAAATATTGAATATTATTTAATTAAATAATATTTTATTATAATTAACATGTTAAGGGAATGTTTATAAAAAATAATATTACTATTATTATTTTACATGGGGGTTTTCTAGGAATAAATAAATAATTAAGGTCAATTTTTCAATTATTCTATTTAACCCTAGAAATATAAATACCCAATTATGTTATTTTCTAAAGATCCAATTCAGTTGTGCACAACGATTCTTAGAGAATTCTCTCAAGACTAGAGATATTTCTTCTCCAATAATGATCTAAATAATGATGGGAAATCTTCCTCCATATGATTAATCATAATGTTATGGAAGTGATTCTCAAGACGATCAAGGAAGACGACGCAAGTTATAGGATCTTTCGTACTAGCACCCAATGAATTTTTTAGTGATGTCTGTAGATTCCTGGAACATGTGTGGCTAATCACTATAAGAAATCTACAATTGGTATCTAAAATTCAACAATGGTGCATCATATATCTGTCTCAGGATTCTTCAGCAAAGAAAAAAATCCTTAGAGGAAATTCTTTATCAAATTAAATTAATTTTAAAGAATATGTGTTGATCTCCTCTCACTCAGTTCTGGAACAATTATTTTTTGTTTATTTCTTTGACTCAATTCTATTGATCACTTAGTTTATCATCGTATAGATCAAGGATAGATCATTGATTATGGAATAAATTAATGTTGGCCACCAATAGTTACACATTTCTGCAATGAATGGATCCTACAATAATTATAAACCGGAATTATATGTTTTGAGACACCCGTGTTTAAGTTCAATTAAATGATTAAAAATGTTTTAGAGGTAATCACTCATGATAATTATTATTAGACAATGGATAATGGCCTTTCAATAATGGTTAATGGTCTTGTAGATCATGGAATTTCATACTCCCTTAAGTTGGCTGATGGGAATAAAATATCACATAGTTTCTCTACTTGGAGGATGTTCATGAGGCTCAGAGTTCCCTTAGATACAGTGTTGGGCGTGCCCACACACCCCACTATCTTAAGTGATGGGTATGATATCTCACATTCATACTAGATTCAGGGATTATACCATTTATTGAACCCTATATCTAGTTAGAATAGTTATGGATGCTAGAGATACCTGCTCAGTCCATCTAGCACCTAGTATCCATGTGAATATACATGTATACATAATATATATATAATTACACATATATTATAATCTGATCCAACATATCCCAACCTATGGTTAAGTAGGTAAATTCTTCTAGGTGTCCTATCAAAATCTGGAATGACTAGAATTTATTTTATAGCATTGTTTATATTTCATTATACATTCAAACTAATTTCTTATATAGCCTTGATTGATTATTTTAGACACTATTGGTGGTTTCCTACTTAGTTTATCTCATACACTACTCGGTCCTCCATCAGTACCTAACTATACATCATGACTAATGGAGTGGATAAGTGAAAGTTCCCTATCATTAATGATTGCAATATTATTCTTATAGAATAGAGCATTGATTCAAAGGAATGAACTTATTCTCATGATGATAGTGGAGTTGTCTTTTTGATTTTTTTATAGAATGTCTAATAATCATGTACCTGTTGTCCCTTATTTCCCCATTTTTGTATATCAATATTCCCTAACATGATTTTGTATATGAATCTACTTATGGATCAATTATTATTATGGTTTCAAGGATGTTTATACTTTCACATATTATTTATAGAATATATTATTCCATCATTTTGATTATATTATGATTCTTTCATTTCTATTTATTTATTCTTACCACTATTCCACTCTAATAAGAGGGTATAATATCCCCCCCACACCACATTCTACCTTCCTTGCTAGTTGTTAGCCTCTAGTATATAGGGAGGTGCGCTTGAGGTAATGTGATCCACTAGATTAGGGAACTATGTTTATTACATCGGGGTCAAGATATGACAACTAATTTTAAATTATAAACTTGTTATATTTTTTTCATCTATTAGATTGTGTAATTCAAGTAAAAACCCTATAATTAATTATGGGTATGGTGTTTTATTATAGTAAATGACTTTTGATAATTAAATATGTGGAATCTTGGTCATGGTTAGTGATATTGAGAAACTTAGATAGGGAATAGTTCATTTTATGAATGATAATGTGGAAAATTATATTGTTTCTTTAGTTAGATCCCTTTTTGTTTTTATTTTTCTTCCTTAACGTTTTTTATTATTTTCTTATTCCATTATTTCTATTTTTACATCGTATTTAATTTTTTTATACCAAGATTATAATTATTATCTATACTTTCTTTATTATAAACTTATTGAAACATAATGTACAACATTATGGTTATTTGATGGTACAATTGACTTTATGAATGGTGATCAAGTTAGTATTCATGAGAAGTTAAGAGAACATATACGAGGATGAGGTGGTTTCAAAACTAGGGGAATGATCTTAGAAAGAAAATATTTCTCTTAGATTTTTTTTGTTTTTTTAAAATTCTCCATATTTTAGGGATTGAGTATGTATATGTGTATATAGCGTTATATATAATGAAAAAAAAACAATAATAGGAACGATGATCACTAGTTTTGGAAATAAAATTCATCATAATAGAATATATATTTTTTTTATAAAGGGCAATCAATTGTAAAAACCATGCCACATTTTGTGGGAAAACTATGCGAGATATTTGAGGTGATTTAGGTTTGTATTCTCAAAAAATATAATTGATATATTTCATTAATTATTCACTATAGTGATTTTATATAGAATTTATGTGTTAAAGGATGTGACTGGGATTCATTTAATAATTTACACATAATGTTATTAATTTTTTACCTATGATATATATTTTATATTACTAATAAATAATTTATTATGTTTCTAAATGATGATAATTAATCAATTTACATTAACCAAATTATTATCTAGTGTTAGTTATATATATACATATATTTGAGTTCCCCACATAATTTATATAACATTTAGGATTTATAGATATTATTTTATCTATACTGTTTTTCTAAGTATTTTGAAATTATTCTGATTATATTTTAAGTTATACTCAAAGCTAACAGAGACCATTCTAGTTCTGCAGTTGTTTTGATAAAATATTTTTTGTTTACCCCTTTTTGATGTAATGGATGTAGCATATTAAAACTATTTGATTTATAATAAGTTTCTTTGGAATAAATTTCTAATTTATCTAAAATTTTCAATTATATTATTATAAATTCCATTGACACATTGAGATGCATTAAAAATACTATGTACAATTTTGGAAGTTGAGGCCTCTTTATGTTTCCTAGTTGGTCCTTTTATGAAAACTATAAAACTATACATGGAAGAACATGAAGCTTTACATGTGTCATTTAATGTATATAAATATATAATATAGGATAGTCCATGGAATTTTATTTTATCAAATTACAGGGGCCACACACTATTATAAATTTGAATGATAATGATAGATGTTGGCATGCGACTACATATAAGGGCCCAAATTCTGTTTAACTATTCCATTCTAATTTATAGAGTGATAAAGGAGTAAATGATTATTTTGAGACTATATTTTTGGTGAGGTAAGTATATTAGATTTTTTTAGGAGATCACACTGTGAAGGTTGAGTTATGGTGTGAGATGGAATAGAGGCGTGATCGTATATTTTAGTCAATGAGTGGTTGGATTTAAATTCTAGTTGTGATTCTCTTAATATGGTCACAACATGAATAGTTTTTATGAAAGTTTTTTGATAACCCTTATATATTGTTTTATAATTAGGGGATATTTTCAAAAAATAAAAATTTCATTTGTTTGGAATTTTTAATCTTTTCATTTTTCATTTTTTAATTCATAGCATGATGGATGCCAATTATCTTCTATTGAATTAGAGGTAACATTCCTTAGGTCTATTTTTATGGGTCATTACATCATGGTGACTTGTACACACCATGGATTTACTATGGGGTTGATCTAGTTGAGGGAGAAATCTAGGGAAATATGCTATGATAATTGAGGGGTTCAATATTATGGAATGGAAACCCTTTTCATTCCATGATACCCCTAATTATATTGAGTAATTAAAAATTGAAACCTTGAGGAATGAGAACCAAGTGGGTTGACTATGTCATGATCCTCAGACGATGGCCCTCTATATCACAACATATCCATATCTTTCCATGACATAATGTTTTAATAAATTTTACATAAATATACATTAACTATTTATTTAATTCTATTTCCTCCATAACCTCTAAAAACAATTGGTTGTTTTGGTAGAATTTTTTATAAGAATTGGTTTTTTCAATCGATCTTTTATGAATTTATTTTTTAGAAACTTAAATAGAGTTACGATATATATTTTTACATATTTCTCGACATCATTGTTCTGTGGTTTCTTCTTTTCATGATATGGTAAATATATCTTATTGATTTTTTTCATTTATTATTGATATGTGATGAAATACTATTGATGGGATTATGTGATCAGGGTTTATAGATATATTTGTAATTTTTTGTTTGTTCTCCTCATTTTTCATCCCATATTAGTTTAGTGAATGTTGAAGCATTGTATCTATGTATTTGACTCACGAATTCTACATCTAACTATTCATAAATGTGGTAATTTAATTCTTTTTCTTTTAATGTGTAAATATATGAGATTCACCCTGATAAGATAATATTCTATAAAAAAATAATTTATATGGAGGTTGGTGTAGCTTCTCATGGTATTATAGTTTATTTGTGTTTTTTCTTCTTGAAATTTTGTAGACAGTGTGTTACTATTACTTTTGTGATTATAAATTCTGCATTTAATTTTATACAAGACTAAAACTGATTAAAAACCTTACATATGGTAAAACATGAAGGTTAATAATTGATATATTCATTGATGTTATCATTCTTCCATAAAAATTCATTACATGTTAAGGAATCATGTCATGTATATTTTCTAATTTATAGTACTATTATTATTATATTATTAGGATTATTGTCATTAATTTTTTTAATAATTTATTTCTTAATCATGATGGTATAAAAATGATTTGATTAAGGGAATTAATATTAGTGGTTGAATATATTCCGATATTGTTTTCTATTTTCTTGAATTCATTTACTAATGATGTATTTATTTCTCAAGGATATTTCGTTCCATAAAAATTACGATTTTCAACTATATATTTATATAAATAGAATATTAAACCTTATTTATGTGTTTAAATTCTATCCCGAATCTAAGTTGTTTAAAAGGTTAAGGTTGAGTTGGATGATATTTTTTGTGGTGAGATCTTGATGCATTTAATATTGGGTAATGTGAAAGACAAGGAAAGGTGTTAGAGATGATGGTAGTATGGTGGGCTCATGTAGGGATCCATTCATAGTTGATTATTTCTTATTTATTTCTAGTTGATTATTTTTTTCCTTTTTCTTTCTTCATTCAACTTATCTGCTTTAGTTATATTCTTCCATGAGTAGTTATTATTGAGTTTTATTACCTGGAATCACATATTATATTCTTTTATGAATAAATTAATGAGGGTTGGAACCTAAAAAATGAAATTATATGGTAAATGGAATATAACATACAATAAATATAATTAATTATCTTTGTA
Organism: Viscum album; assembly: GCA_963277665.1. NCBI lineage: Eukaryota > Viridiplantae > Streptophyta > Magnoliopsida > Santalales > Viscaceae > Viscum > Viscum album. The sequence continues at coordinate 563,605,524 of OY728138.1, forward strand.
GTGGAATATTGATATGTTAAAAAGTGAATGTAATAAATTTTGTAAATAATTAAAATAACATGGATAAAAAACTAGAATTTTGGTGTTTGATAAAATAATATTGTACATAGTTGATGAATGTGAAAATTAAATTATAAATGTTTATGAAGTATTACAGAATTTTATTAATTGATTAATAAAAAACGATAATTGAAAGTGTGAGCCTTGAATCTTATGTGATTAGAAAAATTATTAGCTTCCTAGCCCATAGTAATGTAAGATTAGTTTTTATGTGATAAATTTTTTATAGATCATGTTTATGATTACTTAGTTCCCCTATAATGGTTGATTTATATAATATTCATTATGTTTTGTCATTTCATATTCTCCACCACCTAATTTGGATAATGTGATAGACGCCCATATGTAGTCTTAGGTTCTGAGTGTCTTCCTCATATCTAGGTTATCGAGGATATAGATGGATTAATACCCCTACCATGATCTCCCATATATATGTATTATGTTATATAATAAGATCCAATATGTAATGAATTTTAGTTATATGTTATGTATATATAAGGGTTGTAATGGATTGAGTTCTATGAAAAACATATATATACATGATGTGATAGATTAAGGTTATATCATATACATATATCCAATATTTTATGTCTTATGGTTATTATATATTTATTTATAAATTTTTTATAATGGAATATGTTATATTGTATATTTACATGGTATTTTAGGCATCTTATAATTATTATTTGATTATAAATATATAATTATAATGTGGATATGATTATATAGTAGTTGTGATGTGTATTTATTTATGTGTTGTAAGTTTTATAGAGGCGGTGGGAGGATCATGATAGAATACTTTGGGGTTTTGGGTGTCTGGTTTAGTATAATAGTTGAACAAAGTAACTTTCCTTATTATATTATTGGTACTATATTATTTACTTCTATACACAACATGACGAGAGAGCCCTAGTGAGGTTAGGAATATAGCTTGTATGATTTAGATAATGAGTTAATTTATATATATATTCACTAGGGATTTATTATACTTATTAAATAATTTCATGATAGGTTATACAGGTGATCCTACTTATTATAATTGAATGCCCTCCCCATATATATATATATATTTCAGGCCTATAAAATGGGGTCAGTGATCAATCTATATGTTACTAGATCTTTGAGATTATACGAGGTTTTTTTGAATTCATGGTCACTATAATTGGAGTCTCTATTTATATTTCTCATTTTTATCATTCATTGTATGAAATTATAGGTACTTGGATTGGAATATTAATTATTATGGAAATAATTTCTCATTTCTATATTTATTCACAAGAATTTTTGGGTAATTTCATCCATATGTGAGTGTTCTATACCTTCAGTGATGGTAACAAACCATTGTCCTAGTAGAAGTTGGTTTTTGGGGAAGCATATAGATTTAATATTAATATAGGATATATACTTGTGGGGGGAAGTTCATGAAAGTAATTTAGGAATGTAGTTTAAACTATTTTATTATTTTAATTTTAATTTTTACTACTTATTTATTTTGTATGTTATTTGTTTTTAACTGAAAGATATTCATAATTCATATATGTATGTTATATTAATTTCTACAATATAAGGATAGGTCTTGCTAAAATTTTAGTATATTTTTATTGACATGGAATGTTTTCAATATTTGATAAATCATTAACTAGTGATTTCCATAAACCATTGAAACTAGTTTAAAATCCCCTTTGTTTAGGTAGCATGAATGAGGTTATCAGAGAACTAATATGGGTCAATTGAATATCCAATTGATGTAATTTAATTTTATTATCAAAGTATGTATTTGGTTTTAATATATTCAATTACCAGTAGAGATATCACGTGGGAAAATAGGGGATACATAATGTCTATGACTAATCAAGAAATATTATTGGAATCCTACGTTACATGGGATATTTGATTGTTATGTCTTGGAACACTAGATATATGTGAGATTCTTAGTATGGGTGCTTCGAGGAAAAATGGGTAAAAAACATATTGGACATGTAGCGCTCAACCAAGAGTAGGTTTTTACAATTTTCATATAAATTTTATTAGTGGCATATAAAACATGCGTATATCAAATATTATAACTATTTTATATGATTTTTTACTTAAATTTAACTAAAAATACAATTAGTGTTTAAATATACACATTTTTAGGGGTTACGTAAACAATTAATGTCACTGACGGATGTATTGTTTTAGTATTAATAGTTTTATGACCAGTGATAAACTTTTAGTGGTGATTAAAATTATAATATTTAAAAAATATATGACATATTTTGGTATTTATAATTAAGAGAAAAATGGTTTTTATGGTATATTTTTTTAAAAGTATAATTATAGAAATAATTTAATTTTTATGATGATAAATATTTTTGAACAGATTATGAATTATTTTATGAAATTAAATTTATAATTGTGATTATTTATAATAAAAGTTATGTTTTAAATATAATTTATGAATATTGTTTTAAATTAAATATTTTAATTTAATAAAAATATTACATTTTATGTGTGTTTGTGTATATATATATATAGTATATATTCAAGGGAATTGGTTTTATACTCCTTGTATAAACCTAGTATTCTTGTAAATCATGTATAAATATAAGAAATAAATAATGTAAAGTAATAATTCTTGTTAGGTGTTAATGATAGACAATTATTTAGTGAATGGATGGTTTTATATTTAATGTGAATATATTTAGGAGTTTCTTTCCTAGTTTTTGGAGTTTTTTTAGAAAAAGAATAATTTATATCTTTGGATATCATGTCATATATTGGCATAAAATTGACTAATATAGTAAGTGATGATTTTTTAATTAGACCCATAGATATTCTTTAGGGGTAAAATGAATTACTCGAAATAGTTTAGGATCAAAGTGATCCCGATAATAGTATTTATTAAGAAAAATTAAATGGTTCATGAATTGTAAGTTATTTTTTCAATGGAAGGAGTGGATCTAAATCGTATTTTCTATATCGACGAGTTCTAGGAAAAAATAATTGGTTTAAAAGGACCACATAAAGCTCATCTCTATAAAATAACTCTTTGATAGGGCTTCATCAACCTAATTGGCCTTCCTATATGCATACGAGATAGCTAGGTTGAGGTGAATAGTTTCTTCCATACATTAAATACATTGAGGAATAAACATATAAAGGACCTTTTTAGTTTTGTAATTGGGGGATCCAACAACAAACTATGAATCTTATTCAATCCATAGTTCTTACCATCTATGATGGAATGACTATTAGATAACATGAATCAATAACTATTATTCTACCACATATGTAGTTTTAATTTAAATTTAGTGGTAATAACATTGTTTGAGAAATTTAGTATGGGTATATAAAACACATCTATATAGAAAGGGACATGGAATTCAGAAGTACGCACCATCCACGTTGACATTGATCCATATAGGGATAAGGGGAATCCATCAGTTGGATTTCAAGACCAATGACTTCATCAGAAACCATTACCACCCATAAAAATTATTATTTTTAAATATAAGATTGATTAAACTATTTTTATTACATAGGAATTTACACATCAGTGTCCTTGACCATCATTCAAGGATAAATGGATGGTTTCTGACCATCAAAAAGATGTGGATATTATACCTTCTAGATGTAGGATATAGTGGATGCTGCAACTCTGAGAAGAAATATTTTTTATTGATCACTCTATTCAATACTAAAAATAGATAGCATCACACCTATTAGTTGTTTATTAGTATATATCATGATACCAAATAATTCTTTTAGATTATTCTGGATACTTCTAATAAACGTACAACTATTGAAAATGTATTTTACATTTTCTGCATTCCTTAAAAAATGTAATAGCCTAAATAAATTTTAATTCTAATGATCAGTATTCAGTCACATGTGATTATGTTTCATTAACACATTAGCATGTATTATTTCCTTATGTTAAAGTATCAATTTATATGTGGTATATAGTGAATAAATATTTCTTACAATACTATTATATCATTTTAAAGATAAGAAACATGAAATAGTTACAATGAAAGATCTAAAAGTTTAATATATTGGAAAAATTAAGACCATACATCACTTATATATAATAAAACCTAATAATTTATTTAAAATATTATTCATTACACATCTAATGATCATGTTCTACTTATTGAATTCAGTCACATGATGATACACATAACAGAATGAAGTGATCAAAAAAACCCATTAACAGGATGAATACGGGACCTGACTCAATACAACATGGGTGTGCATAATCATCGTCATCATATAATAAACATAGTATCATCATTATAATCATGAGGAAATTAAGTAACAAAGGAATGTAATTTGGAATTAATAAAAATAAAACATCATTTAATAGTGGTCAAACACCACTTAAAGTTATCAACAAAGATAACATCATGTTCATGAAAAAAATATGTTCATAATCATAACATAATATTTCTAAACAAATATACCATCGATTTCACACATAATACAAATTATCTCATTAGATAAAACACATTACATAATGAATTTGAGGTAAATAAAATTCTAGGACCACCCGTTACATCATAATATTTTCATAATCATGTGTGCCTCATTGAATATATTACAATCATAATCATGAATTATCCCATATAAACGAATGATATTTTACAATTATTTTATTAATAATTATTTCATGAATAAAATTGGGATTCCCAAATGAAAAATTGAATAATTTATATTTTATAAGATTCATTATTCTCGAACAATGAAGAAATAACTCAAGAGGAGTCCAAGATATGATTTATAAAGAAGAGTTATTTTAGATAATCATTTTATTTATAATAATATAAAGTATGAAACATGTATATCCATTAAATAAATGAGATATATTATAAAATTATATTTTATATAACATTATATGATTATTTATACAATTTTTTTTGAAAGTGGTATAACCCAAAAAAAGTGTTGGGTTCAAGAATAAATTTATTTTAATTCCTTATTTATTTTTTCATTTTGAACTTCATAAATAATAAAAATGTTGTTATTAAAACATTGACCCAGAAGAGAATTATTGTCATTTAAACAACTATTTATCAACATTAATCAATATATTATATTTCTTAATTTCATTGATGAAATTTAAGTATTTTTATAACATGTTTTTTCTTAAAATATAACTAATAAACAGTGGGTCATTACATGGTTCACATATAACACCCTTGGTGTTTCTTATCTTGTACGACCCACTCCTCCCAACCATTACTTTCAAAGCCTTGTGATATTAAATTAATTATGTAGTAAGTTAAAATTATATTAATGATGTAAACCAACTGTAATTATTATATTTTTTAAAAATATAAATTTTATACTTCCCATTATTTCTCTTTCGACAACGTTTCATTAAAGGTTGGTTAACATACTATTGAGACATTGCTAAGAACACTATTCTAACCACTTTTTTGGATGGAAATTATTAATTATATAAAATATATAAATAAATAATTTAAATTTATTATAATATTTTAGAGTTAATCATAATTTTCTATAAACTAATTAGAACTAAAATAGTGAAATCCAAGAGAAATGATTTTTTTAAAGAAAAACATGTTATGAGAGATTCAGCCGACTTCGTCCCTCTATGTATATTCTCTTTTAGGACCCACTTCATCCCTTGGGAGGAGTGGGTCACTACACGGTTCACATATTAGTATGTCTCTATCCATAAATACATACATGTGAAGCTTAAGGTATAGTTGATTGGGTACTTCACGAATCTTACTACTATTATCATAGACTACCATACTAATATCCCATAAGTTTTAGGTTACATCCATGTTGACAAAGAGTAGCATATTCAGCCGACTTCAGGATAGATTTTTCATGGTATGAACACAATATATTCTTTTGGTTGAATCATGGATTGATTTTGTAACCAATCCATTTGAGATGGACTTTATTTTTATGGGATAATACAGATCTTGAGGCCTTTGAGCTTTCTCGTAGTTTCTTCACTTATAGCACAACGTGATTGTTTACATGAAGGCATGATGTCTCAAACTTTTTGAGTAAGATGTTTTTTGAGCTTCTTCAATATATCTTCATGTATCACTCTCACTTTTTTGTTTGTGTAAACTCATTACACCTCAAGAATGTATTGTTATAATTTTGATTTAACAACTTTCTTTGTGTCACGAATTAGGTGACCAATTCATGTCTCCGTTTAGATAAAAAAAATGAAGTAATATAAATAGTGTATACATTCTATAACTTGTTGAAAAAACTATTTAATAGAATATAAAATGATATATAATTAGACTCAACACCCCATTTTTTAATTATATATTATATTTAATTAATTTAAACTATTTGAAAATTTTAGTTTCATAATATAGTTTATATATATTTTACTATATGAAGGATCAGAGTTATTATTTATTTGTATGAAACAACATTTCAATTTTATGTTACATTTAACACTTAGATTAGATTTTGGTACATATAAAACTATGTTTTTATTATGTTACACATAATTCTAAGTTTCTTTGATAGATTGTGTTATAGAAAAGACCTGGTTTTACCAAACTACAATGTATTATCAATAATATAACTAAAACTTTATTATAGTTTTTAACTAGCTATTGGAGTGGAAGATATGAATAAAATTAATAAAATTATGAAAATATGGTTTACACATGAATATAAGATGAATTATTTCATGACCAATGAAAATAAAACACTTTTGAAAATATAAGAAATCTTTTGTCGGAAAACTCAATTTATGAAATCAAACAAGATTTACCTCAATAATATAATTTAAACACAGATAATAAATTATTTTAATGATATTTATATATATATATCATTAAACTATTTAACATTCATCTTATGGGATTTATAGACTAGAGAAAATAATAAATTTTATTATACGCATAATGATATATTTTTTTTTCTAAAAGGTAATTTTACTACCTTTTAACGGCGTACCTATTTTAAATATAATTTTTGAAAATTTTATAATTTTTATTTGAGAAAATAAAATTTTACTTTTAAAGTGGAATATAAAAATTTAAATTGGGTGAATGTTTGGAATTTTTATAGAAGTTTCATTTTTTGATAAATAGTGAAAATCCTTGAATTTTGATTGAAAAAAACGTTTTCAACAAATTTATTTATATATTTAAATTATATATTAAATTGGATTTAAATTATATTTTTATTAATTATACAAATATTAATATTGTTTAGTTTATTGGAATCAATTTTAAATTGAAATTTGATATAAAAAATTTCAATCTTTTGGACATTTTCATTTTAAGAACCCATTCTCCCATCCTGTCCAAGTGATTATTATTAAATTAATTTCTGACACTTATATGTTAATAATTTGGAAAAATGGATTCAATAATCTAAATAAAAATAAATTATAATATATAGTATGGTAAAATTAGTTTTTTTACCAATAATATTAGGGAATTTAATTTAAAATAATTACACTGATGAATTGAAAAATAAGTTTTCCTAGTAGTTGATATTATAATAAGGGGAAAAATAATATAAAATAATGTCAAAAATACATTTTGTTGATATTTATCCATCATATAATCCTTTTAATCTATTTTTCCATTATTATATGAACAGTATGTAAGGTATACCTCCCAATAATGTTTACCTTTTATATTGACAATAATGTCACTCCTCCTCCACTATAAAATGGTACTCACCCCTCCCCCCTTTTCAAAAAATTAATTTAATTTTCCATGTCTAAAACCTACCAAAATAAGATCCTATATTACATTATATCATTCTAAAATCCTCACTTTATGAAGAAATCATAACAAGTTAGTGTTTTGGTGTACACTGAAATGAATTACCCAAAGAATAGGTGGCTTTTATCAACGATCACTTTGGTTTTATTTGTTTATCCACACCTTAAAATATTTTTATTACATGAATATATAATATCCTCAATATCATCAATATACTTATATGTTTTTTTGTTTATATTTATAACAAAACCTACACACACTTATATTAAATGAGATACACAATAATCGTTCATGTGTGTGGAAGACTACCGCCTCACGAACCGATGTCATTCATTCTTCCGTTAAAAAATTTCAATGTTAGGAATAATGATGGTCCTACTATTAATAAATTATAGATATGATTTTTAAGATCTATTTATTATTATATAATTATTATATAATACTTACCTTCATGGTTAACATTTTGTGGGAATACGATATCTTCGTTTGTGGACATGCAGACTACCGCCTCCTAAAAGAGATGTGATTTCTTCATACTTTACTTGAAATATATTAAGGATGGGTTTAGTAAAAATATATGATTCATATGGAAAAATAATTCTATTATAATTACAATTTATATATATAAGTCTCTGTTATTTAATTTAATTTATTCAATAAGAAAAGAAAAAAAACATTCAAGCGTACGTACGACTTACTGTCTCCATGAACGGTGTATTCAATTTCATATTTAAATATTTTAGAGATTATTATAAATAAAAATTATTGGTAAAAAAACCTCAAGGTGTCTTCTTGGTATGATTTGGGCGTTATTGTGTTTGTTGACAATGTTATATGACCATGAATGAGTACGAATGGTGTTTTCTGATGTATGTGTAGAAGGTAGCAAAGTTTCCCAGTGTTTTCCAAATTTTTGGGCCTCAAAATTGGGAGTTTGGTTTTTGGAAAAGGATGATTTCTACATAGGGAAAAATATTACATGGACCATGAATCATGGTTTTTATATTTCAAAGGTGGTATGAAAAATTTCACAAGAAATCAGTAGAGGGAGGGAACCACGAAACAAGAGATGCAGACCATGTATGAGAACGATATGTGGGGAACAATCGGTTCACAGTGAAGTTATGTGGTATGCGTAAGTGTTTTGGTACACATGATTGTTTTTCATTTATTTAAATGAGGCAGTTATTTGATAAAATTTTAAGGGAATTGTTTTCAAAAACACGACGATGATTTGGGCCACCACAAAGGAGGAATGGCTGTACGCGAACCGCGTAGGGTATAATGGTTTGTAGGAGAAGTGGTACATGGTGAAGATGGCACCACATTGATGGTTTGTTAAATCTCATATTAGCATATTTTGAGTATCTATTTGCCTATATATAGAGCACTAATACCATCCTTAAGACATAGAAATTTTCATAAGAAAAAATCTTTACTATGAGATTTTGGTTATGTTAGAAAGATGTTTGTGTGGGAGAATTACACAACGTATGAATTGGTTCATGTGGAGTCAATTTCATCCCTTGTTTTTTAGGGAACTATAGCTAGAAAAGGAAATGGTATGCAGAGGAAGAAGATTCGGTACATGGGGGATGAATTCTGATACGTGGAGATTGAAGATGCAGTAGGCAGAGAAGGAAGTCTGGTAAGCGAAGGTGATACCTTAAAGAGGTACAAGATGGAGGTATGTAGAGGTGTTATGTTGTAGGAAAAGCACAGGGAGTACATAGAAGGGATGGTCCACATAGAATATATGCTACATGGTTCATGAAATAATAAGGTCGTTTATAAAAGAAGTTAAACGGTTCGAAAAAGTAATTTTCACTAACCTAACAGTACACAGAATAGTGGAATTCATCTATGGGCGAAAAATGAACTTCAACAGAGCATCTACCTATAGTTTAAGATGTGTGCCTTCATGAAAATAAATGGACCTATAAGTCCATAAAATGTGAGTGGATCCCTTCCAAGAGCACTGAGCGATGGAAGTGGTAGACGATGACCCTTCCCTCATTCATTGATCTAGAGGAAGAGACATAAGGAGGTGACCCATATGAATGTAGTGAGACTACCCAAAAAAATTATAAAGGTATTAATATTGGGCCTAGAATATGTAGCCCAAACCATGCAATTTTAAGTGAGATTTAGTGTATTTGGTACATTAGTATATTGTCGGTGTATACTCCTTGGACGTACCCCAGTAAGGGTGAACCAAGTTAAATTGCTGTGTCATGTTCATGATTTAATTTCTCCTCATACAATGATATGGGAGAAACAGAGAATTGTGTTTTGTTTAAAAAATAAAAATGATCCAGATGGGTAAGAGTTTTATTCATTCATACCCTAATTCACCCCCTCTCAGGGCATTTGACCCAGTGGTCCTAAGAATTGGTATCAGAGGGAAATGTTAAATGTCAGTGGTTATATCATAGTAGAAGAAATATAGGTGGTCAATCACAAATATATTTTTATCTTTGACGGGAAAAATTTCCAACTATGGAAGTATCAGATGCATCACTACTTACGATCCTTAAGAATGGAGGTCTTCAAAGTAGCTATGCATGGAAGATCAGCTGATATCAATAGTGGTGCTATATCAAAAGTTAAAAGATGGGAATTGGATGCTCATACTAAAGTGATCAATGCTTTAGGGGGATCCCTATCAAATTCAATTTATAAGAAGGTTATTTCATGTAAAAAATCATATGATTTGTGTTTTTTTGAATATTTATGAGGGAGATTCAAATGTGAGATAAGAAAAGCTTCAAGTTCCATGGAACAAGTATAAGGATCTCAGAATAAACCTAAATGAGTCTATTGATGCATTCTTAGAAATGGTAAGTGTTGTTATGGAATACATTCAGGGTCTTGGAGAATCCAATAAATATATAAATACTGTAAATCAAATATTAAGAAAACATAAAACTTAATTCAATCCAAAAGTTTTTTTATTAGAAGATAAAGATCCAAAAGAGATGAAACGTGATAACTTTCACACTAACTTTATAGCTTATGAAATAGGAAATGATAATTATGATGCAGTGAAAAAGGGAATATCTAAAGAAGTGGCATTTAGGGCCACAAAAAATCTCTCTGTTAAAGATAGTTCAAAGGAAGATAGTTTGGATGCTGTCATGTCATTTCTCTCTTCAAATATTTAAAGAGGAAGAGGAAAGTTCAAAGGTAAAATTTCACTCACATACTTCTAATATAGAATGACTAAAAATTTTGTAGTAAAGTGTTCTAATATGTTTGAATATGATGATGAAGAAAATAATGAAATTCCTAAAAAGAAGAATTTGTCCAATGAGAAAGGGAGTAGATGTTCTAAAAGAATGTTCTTAAAAAGAATAATCTTCTTTAAAAAGAAGATGAATGTTTAGAATAATATGAGGCATAAGAGTTGGAGGACTATGTGGATAATAAAACAGATGCTTTTGAGGAAGTTTTTGGAAATTACCTAACAAGGGAAGAAAGGGACAATATGGAAGGGGAAATTGAAGGAAGAGTTGATCTTTAGGAAAAATTATGAGATTCTCTTGAAGTAATATATGTTTTGAGAGCCAAAACAATGAAATATAACATAGTTGTTTGTGATGAAAAACTCTATATGCATTAACAAGAAGAATAGAATTCTGAGCTGAATAAAGAAATTCAAAAATTGTAGACTTTAATGCATGAAATCTCATAAATGGTTGTTGAGTACAAACTAAAAATTGAAGAGAAGAGAGATCTATAGATTGAATGAAACTAGAAAAGATCAAATCAAATGTGTCAAATAACTTGAATAGTAAGTCATTGGATTGCGATGAAGTGTTAAAGATCATGAAAAATTGTAGAATTATAGGAAAACATCAAGATATAGATAACACGAGCACAAAAATTGTTGAAAGTGGAGTATAGTTGTCCAAAAAAATAAAAGAAACAGTAAAATAAAAATGATAAGGATGTTAAGGGGTTTGATAAAAAGGTTAAAGTAGTTACAATTGAAGTCAGACCACAAACACTCACTCTGAGAGTAAAGATTGAATTATGTATGAAGTAGAATCAGATGATTCAGATAACCCAAGGGATAACCAGTGGTGTATTATTTACACACATGAATGTACCTTGCATAAGATGCAATCGTTGTGGAAATATGGTAGAGTCAAAAAATGTTTATTCTATAAAAATGAGGTATTAAAGATAATATGACCACAATAATAAATAATATAGATACCAAATTTCCAAGTCATCATTTGATGGTCACAATTTCAGGTGCAGAGGATTCAGACACATTGAAATATATTTCTCATAAAAAATATAGAGGAATGGGATAAAGTAGACTAAGGTTGGATATAATCAGAAAAAAGTGTATAATTAAATGAGTTGAAAATGAAAAATAAATTTATAGCTCTATAAAAAGAATTTGTTCTATCATATTCTGAGGAATGTCAAGAGTATCAATCCATACCAAGTATGAGGTAAAAAAATTGAGAAAAAAGAAAAGAACTGAGAAAGTAGTGGTTTCAAAAATAATGTCCATGTTATTAGATCACACTATAATATGGATCATTGATAGTAGATACACCTCCCATATGACATGAAACAAGGACATGATGATGGGAATTGAGTCTAATAAAGAATCTATATTAAAGTTTAGCAATAATGAAGGGTTAAAAATTACTGGCTCTAAGAAAGAAATGTTTGTGGCAAAAGACATGAGATGTTCAGATGTCTTGGTTGTTGAAGGTATTAGTCACAACTTGTTAAGTGTAATTCAATTGTATGACTTAGGACATGCCGTTATATTTTCTAGGAAATTACGTGTCAGCAAAAAAATGATGGTGTTGTTGTATTGTAGGGAAATTGTAAAAAAGGTAATATCTACCTTGTGAGTGGAGAAGAAGATATGTGATTTCTGCCTAAGAAATAATGAAATAATCTGTGGCATAAGAGTCTTGACCACTTGAGTCAAACATACTTGGAAGATCTAGTGAAATATGATGCTGCTCGAGATCACCCTAGATTATCACGTGATCATATGCATATGTTTGATGCTTACCAACAAGGTAAGATAATTCAAAATACATACAAGGAAAAATAGAAAAGGTAAATAATATTTATTGAGTTGGTTCATATTGATGTGTGTGGACAAATATCACCAAGATATATTGATGGGAGAAGATATTATGTTATCTTTATTGAAAAATATAGTATAATGTCATGGGTTTCAATCAACACTCACATATATTAGTTATTCGATTGCATAATAACATATCGAATGGATGTTTAGAAGATAATGTGTTAGACTCCCCAGGAAGAGCTTAACATATAATGGAACAGAATTTAGGAATTTCCAAGTAGAGGATCATCTCGAAAATCATGGGATGAGGCATTAAGTATCAATAGTGATATCTCCACAACCAAATGGAGTTGTTGAGAGAAAAAATCATATTTTTAATAACATGGCCAAAACAATGCTCATTGAAAAATACCATCAAAAGAAATTTTGGAAAGAAGTAGTGATGACAACAATCTACACAACAAATAGAGCATTACTCTGTCTGTAAGAAGAGAGGACTTTATATGAGTTATGGTATGGAAAGAAGCCATCGTTGAAGTAATTTTTAATCATTAGAAGTTAGTGTATTATTCTCAATAATGAAAAAAATTGGATGTTTTAATCCTATGGAGATGAAGGGATATTTATTGGCTACTCAAAGAAATGCAAAGAATATGAAAGCTTAAACAAGAGGTTAGGAAAGATTGTCTAAAGCCATGATGAAACAATGGTGGAGAATGAGTAGAATCTTCAGTAATTGTATGATCAGTCTATGGAGGACAATGATGGAGAAATAAGAAGATAAGGGGATGATATGATTTTAGAGAATGAATTGAAAGATGACTCAAATGATGAGAATGATGAGTTCAAATCAGTATCTACACAGAGACCATCAAAAAGAGCTGAAATTGACAGGAAAAATGTAATTAGTGATCAGAAAATGTTAGTGTACACAAGGATGATAAAGACTCTTTAGCAAGAATCATACTTATCACATGTTTAACCTAAATTTTTCAGTGATGTAGCTAGAGATGAGAATTGGTTTCAAGTAATTAATTAAGAGCTTGATGAAATTGAGAATAATCAAATGTGGGGGATTAATTCAAGGCCAACAGATAAAAATTCCATAAGGAAAATATGGGTGTTTCACAACAAAATGAATGAATATAGTGTTTTGATTTGAAACAAAGCACAATTATTATGAAAAGGGTACTCCTAGATAAAGGGAATTGATGTTGATGCGATATTTTCACCTATTTCAAAGATAGATACAATCTGATTATTCGTGGCCATAATAGTGCAAAGAAAGTTCAAGGTTTTATATATGGATGTCAAGTAAAAAATTTATAGATGTTGTTCTGGAAGAATAAGTTTAAATTAAGATGAAATATTGTATTCTAATTCATGATAAAGAGAAAAAGGTTTGTTTTCTAAAGAATAATTTATTTGTTTTAATGTAAGTACCCAGAACATGGTATTCAGGTATAGATCAGTTTCTTAAGAATCTTGGTTTTTAGTGTGGTGGAGTTGATTTAAATCTACATTTCAACCTTGAAAGTAATTTATGGATGATGGTTCTGGTATATGTTAGTGACATAATCATTGGAGGATCAGATAAACTAAAATGTAATTTTTTCTGAAATATAGAAGAGAAAGTTTGAAATGTTAATGATGGGTGAGATGATGCATTTCTTTGGTTTATAAGTAACACAAGGAAATAATGGAAAATTAATTTCTCAATCTAAATATACAAATGAGCTTTTGAGAATATTTATAATGGATAATTACAAAGAAATGATGACTCCAATGGCTACTTAGATGAAATTGTCAAGGGATGATGGTCGTAATGCAGTTAATGTTACAGAATAAAGTCAAATAATTGGTAGTCTATTGTACTGACCACAATGAGAAATGATATTGTTTTTTTCACAAGTCAAGAATCATAGTATCAAAGTAATCTCATGTAAAGACACACAGTTTTAGTAAAAATAATACATTGATATATCAAGGGAACTGTGTATTTTGGGTGTACAAAGAAATATCTCAGCAAGAGTTATTATGATATACAGATGAATATTTTTACAGTTTAGTTGATGACATGAAGTCAACATCAAGTGGTGCATTTTATATTGGGGGGTTTTGAATTTATTTTATTCAAAAGAAAAAATATTTCATATCATTGATCACTGTAGAAGCTTAATATATTGTGACTACACAAGCATGCACACAATTATTCTAGATGGAGAAAAAACATGATGATATGGGATTTGAAGTGAATCCTCTGATCTGAATTCATAGCTATAATTTAATTCCTATGAATATTATAAAAAATACAATTCACCACTCAAGGATAATGTATATTAAAATCAAGTATCATTTTATCTTGGAGATGGAGGAGCAAGGGCTTATGAAGTTTGAGGATGTTCCTACAGAACACCAAGTTGCATATATTTTGAAAAAGGCCTCAACCAAAGAATCATTTGAAAGGAATCGACTTGATCTAGGAGTGTAATCAACTCTCCGCATATGAAAAGTGTGGATGTGGACCCCCCTCTCCCCGAGGTAAGATGTGTTTTTCTCTAATGTGATAATATGTGTTATTTACCCTATTTCAGACCTCAATGGAATGGCCTTCAGGTTCATTGACAAAGGGGGAGAAATTGTTTCTACCGAAAGGGGGAAAATGTCTTAGTAAAGACATGAGGATAAGCTGTTATGTAGAGCAGTGAGTTAGGGGGAGTTGAAGCCGTTAGGGGCAGTAGAAATGAAGTGGGATTATAAAAATCTGACGATGCTAGATGTGATCGATCAAAGTATATATATCACGATAGCTAAGGTTTGTGATGAAATCAGAAGAGTGGTTTTGGAATGGAATGAAGTTATTCATTGACGAAATTTTCATTATAATATTATTTCTCACACTAAGAATGACTCATGTGTGCATAGTGTATGAGTTGAGTAAATCCTTGATCGCTATCTTAATTGCAATAAGGGAACGCTGATAGAAGATTGAAAGAGTTTTAATAAGGTATCAAATTGAGAAGAATTTTCAAGAAATCAAAAGGGGGTGATTGTTGGGAAAATATTCTCAAGGTGTCTTTTAATTATTTTTTGGGTGTGATTATGTTTTTTGATAAAGAAAGATGAATGTGAATGAGTATGAATGGTGTTTTTTGAAGCATGTGTTTAAGAACATGTAGTTTCCCAGTATTTTCCAAATTTTTGTTCATCAAAATCAAGAGTTTGGTTTTTGGAAAAAGATTATTTCCACATAGGGGAACACATTACACAGACTATGAAGCATGAATCATGGATTGAAAAGGTAGTATATAAAACATCATAGGAAATTTTTGGAGGAAGGTAAACACAGAGCGTGAGATTCAGACCACGTACTGGAATGGTTCGTGGAGGAGGATGTCTGATATAAAGAGGAGGAAGTTGTGGTATGCAGTAGAGGAAGTCTGGCACACAAAAGTGGTTCACAAAGGTGGTATGCAGATTTGGTATGCAGTAGTAGAAGCAGAGGCAGTACATAGAAGAGGTGGTCCACATAGAATATGCACTACACAGTTCACAAAAGAAGCCGGTTGTTTGAGAATAGAAATAAATGGTTAAAAAAATAAATTTATGCTAACCAAAAAATACACTGAAAAATTGGAATTCATTTATGTTTGAAAAATGAACTTTAACATAGAATCTATATATAGTTGGATATGCCTTATTTTATGCAAATAAAGGGACATACAAGTCCATAAACTATGAGTGGTTCTATTTTAAGAGTAGTGAGTGAAGGAAGAAGAAGACGTTGATCCTTTCCACTAGAAGAGATATATAGGAAGATACATAGGGAGTAACCCTTGGGAATGCATTGAGTAGACCCTAAAACATTGTAAAGGTTGTTAGAATGGTCATAAAAGATCTAGCACAAAGCTTGTAATTGATAGTGATATTTAGTGGTTTTAGAACATCAGGAGATCACCAGTGTATCCTCCTTAGACATAGCCCGATGAGGGTGAACTAAGTAAAATCGATGTATCCTATTCATGATCTCATTTATGTTTTTATATTACTATGGAAGAAAGATATAAGTGTGTTTTTTTTAATGAAGAAATGTTATCTGAAGGGGCAATAGTTTTGATCTGTGATACCCTAATTCACCCCCACTAAAGGTATTTTTCCTAGTGGACCTAACAGAAATATAATTAATATGTACAATATTTATATCATGGTTATAATTATTTAGGTGATGAAATCATGATATAATTAATACGACAAAAAATATATCAAATCAAAACACATGCGAAAAACAAATTTGTTTTTACCGAAAATGTTATTTGTGGAATAAAATTATTAATAAATGGGTAACATAAAGTCATAATAAAATCATATATGATATTATATATAATAATTTGTCTCTGTAGTAGATGTCTAATAAAATTATAATTTTTATATATAAGTTTTGAATGTGTACGAGGAAAGTCAAGACTTAATTTATGGGAATTTCATCTCACTTTTTATATCCATGAGATACATGAAATATCCACTACATGATTATTTTTTGTGGTGTATATAATGACCTATGACATGTTATATGATAAATTTTATTTATTTTTTTATACTAAAATATGTCATTGATAGTATAATTTTATCAAGATCATGATTCACAAGTTACATAGGAAGTATGTGTATTTCTAGTCTCACTTTTATTTCTGTGAGACTTATTTAGTATTCTTGACTTGTTTATTTTATGTGGTGTATATAATTACCAATAATTTACTATATTATTTTATTACATAGATTAATAGGTACTTATATATCAATTTTATGAACACTATTTCATGGGGTTTACAGATCTAAGGTTAGTAAATCGGTAAGATACTTTTGTCTTAATTTTCCTTCTTTAGGACAAATGTTATATTATAAACTTATATTCTCTTACGAGGTGTATATGATTCACATTGACATTTTATATGATGGATATCCTTAATTTAATGATATTTTAATCTTCATTTATTTTTTTCTTTCATAGGTATTATGATTCAATGTTACTAAAAGGGTTAAGGTTTATTGCTAAACTATCATCATTTATCAAGAATGTTTATGATTATACTTCTATAGATGAAATATTATGATCTATATATCATGAAATATAATAAATTATATTCTACTATGTTTATTCATGAAATATTAATTTATTGTTACAAATTTTCCACTTTTTGGTACTTAATATGTTTAAGAAATTGTTTTTAAGAAAATACCACATTATTTCTCTCTTCTTCTAGAAATATATTTTCTCCAAAAAATATATATTCTTAAAATTATTTAATTTTTTTAAAAATTATATTTTAATAATATTTTAAAATAAGAAGGTTTCAATTATTCTCAAGACATACATTATATATTTTAAAACGTATTTAAAAAGAAATAGGGTTTCTAAATTTTTATGATTTATAAAGTGGTTTTAAATTTTGAAAGCATATTTTCTTCAATAAATGTTTTTAAAATGTTGATAAAAATTATTTTACATATAATATTATATCCATTGATGTTACCTATTTCTTACTAGGGTTAGGATCAAAGGATACCATTCTTATTTTCTTTTTAATGGTTATGATTTTGATGTCAGTTTTTTATAAAACTCATTTCTCTTCCACATTTTATAATATGTAAAATTAATATGATAATCATTTATTTTAATGGATTATTCTATGATTAAATGTTTATAAAACCTGTATCCTTTAAATAGTTTAATATATGATTAATTTATTTGGATACCCACTTTCCATTTTATGGGTTTTTTATGATGTTTATGAAACCCATATCCTTTTATGGGTCATGATATGATGAATGTTTTATTATATTGTGGAACATGTATGTTTTGTTTCATTATTAGATAGGTGGAACAATTACTTCTCTCCAATTAATTGAGTAAATATTTTTGTATCATGAGATAATAATGAGTAACAAGTTGATGGTATTGATCCACAATGGGTTACAAGTGTATCCTGATCTACAATGGGAAACATGTGTTTCCAGATTCACAATATGAATCATGTGTGTTCTGATTCACTATGTGTATAGTATTAGGTTTGGACATTGATTTCTATGATGTTATGTGTGAACTTAATTACAGGTTCACAATGTTTTTTGTGAACATGGTTGCATGTCCATAATTTTATACAAGGGAATGATTTTGTGCCCTTAACCAGGAATCTATTTTTATTTATACATGTTCACAATGATATAAGATGATGTGTATGCCAAAAATATACTTTTTATGCCTATGATATGATCACAACATTCTTGTTTTTGATTATTATAGGACCCCGGGACACCCTAAGAGGGGATGGGTGAATCAGGGTGGAAACTTTTTCCTCTTAAAGTTGTTGATCTTGTTCTCATGTTGGTAGGAACTACATAAACCTATATGATGGATATGATCAGCAATGAAACATTCACATGCAAAGAGATAACACAACAATTTTTACTTGGTTCACCATTAAGGGCTACGTCCAGGGAGCATACGCTGATAGGTTTTCAGTCATACCAAAATCCACTATGCTTCACTAGATGTAGATTACAAATGTTCGGGTACAGTCACTCTGTGCCCAGCTCACTACCATTACAAAAGTTTAGGGATAGCTCACTGCGTCCCTCGGGTCACTCCCGTTGACTCCCCCTGGCTCACTGCCATTGGTGAAGTCCCACTCAGTTTATAGACGTGAAGGTATCTTCATTAGATTTGCATTAAAGTCTTTGTCGCCTGTTCAGCATGAGACCTTGCTTGCATCAGAGTCCTGAGTTGATGCTCCTTTGTATTCAACCTTATACTTTAGTGCAATAACTGAATGCACTAAATCCTCTTATCATTGTTTGCCTGAATCACAACCACTGATGTGATTGCTTAATAAATGAAGCTCAGCTTACTCGGTGTTTGTGAGAATCAGTTCTCCATGCATGCATGAGATCATGCATTTATCATTTAGATTTCCTCTTTAATCTCACTTTTCACCGAAAGTATCAGGAAATCTTTCAGCTCTCATGCAGCTCCAGAAAGACGGGTGTGCTTCAAAAATATCTGGCTCTCCTTTTCAAGCATAGCGTGCAAGTCTCAATACGGCGCGCAAGTCCTCAGCGCGCAAGTCTAAACTGGCGCGCAAGTGACACCGAGGAACCTGCGCGACACTTCCTTCCCCAACTACAAACTTGCGCGTCCCACTTCCTCTCTCTCCCAAACAGCCTTGGGTGCGTAGGCAATAACCAGCACACAACCTCTACTTGCGCGACCCAACTACCACTAGCGCGGCTCAATCACCTGCACGACGAGAGCTCTTAAAATCTCTAAGTCTTGAACTCCGTGAGAAATGAGGAGGGATGGTCCAGTATTTATAGACAATTTGACCACCCTACGCGACGGCGCGCAAGTCAACCATCGGCGCGTAAGTCTCGGCGTGCATGTCTCTTCCAATGCTATTCACTTGCGCAACAAACTTCCAAACTTGCGCGAACCTCTTTCCTTTTCCAAATTTTGATCTTCTAATCTGGAAAAACCATAGGCGTGCAAGTTATCAAGCTTCCAAGGCATCAGCGCGCAAGTCTCTTGTCGGCGCGTAAGTCACCTGCGCGACCTCACCAAAACTTGCGCGACCCTTATCCCTTTGCCATATTTTTATGATCTGATCTTCAAAAACATATGGAGCGCAAGTTTCCTATCCTGCAAGACCTCGGCGCGCAAGTCCCTTTGCCAAAAACACTTTTCTTCATTTATCGATTTTCAGGCCCAAAAATTTGGCAAACACTGGGAAATGGCACCACCTTTTTTCGGCTCTTTTTGTCTGCCTCCATATCATCCATTCCTTTGTCGATGATTCTTGAATAAACCATGGATAATTATCCATATTCCTTGAACTCGACATGCCACCATGAAATATCCTTTTATCAACAAATTTGTATGTCGTTTGTTTGCTTTGTCAACAAGCATGATCACCTCAACATCACTTCTTCTTGGTGATCTGTATCCTTCAGCAACTCTTTTTTTCTTTTATCACAAACTCCACTATTGTGATATGTATTCTTTGAAGGCATAGATTTGGCATCATCATCTTCTATGACAATGTGATGTGCATGTCTATCTCAGAATTCCAATCCCTACACAACCATCTTAGAATTCCACTCATTTGCACATTGTCTTCTTCATCAACCATCATGATCTATTTCATGAAAACCATATGATTTAATTCGTCAAGAATTCTATTTCATGGTTCTCATGCAATCATGAGTAATTGCATGGTCTTCATAAAAAATCCATGGGTCTCATGCAATAATGAGGACTTGCATGGCCTTCATCAAAACCCATGGTTCTCGTGCAATAAAGAGGAATTTCATGGTCTTCATCCAAAAATCCCATTCTTCGTTAATCATCCTCATATGAATTAAAACTCACATTCTTCATTTATGTACACAATGTATCACCTTTGACACATGTTCTTTGAACTTATGATTAGTACAACAATCGTCTGAATTATCATTCCTCCACTTCACCAGAGTACTTCTTGATCTCATTCATTTTGATCATCATTGACAATTATTGACAAAAAATACATCCTTATACACAAAGTGGTTCCAACAATTATCATATTATTTATATCTTAGGAAATTCCAATCTTTATGCCATGATTTTTAATTATGATCTTTGATAATTGGGGTATGATCTTATAATGTTATGTTGATATTCTCAGACCCTTTTTCTCTTGATTATTCTTACATATCTCTTTTGTTTACCCTTATTGATAATATTAACTCACCCATTCATATTATTACCTAACCTATTTTATGAAGAAACATTTTTAGTAGGATTACTAAATGGGAATATCTTTATGGGTGGATATTAATATCTTTAACCAAGTTAGAGGTTATTGTGTTCCACGATTCTGAAGACACTAAACTACTATGGTCCTAGGGAATTAATTTTTGTAATATTATGAATATTAATATAATGTTTGTAATATCTATATATGTTAAACACGAGTCACCATAGTTGGTATCAATAGAGAGGTTTAGTCAACCTTCGTAAACTAGGATGACAAAACATTAGTGAGATCCCTAGGGATGATTCTTTGGATATATGTAGGGATGTATCTATGGATAAGCATATAGTTTCAAAGCTTTAAATTATGTGTCATGATTTAGACATCTTAGAATTTATGTTTCATGATTATTTGTTTTTATTTAATGATAAGTGTCGCTCACACTATGATTTCTAGTCACAGTTAATAGTGAAAACTAGAATGAACTTGATTAACATTGAATATTTTGGATATTGAAAGTATCAAAATTATAAATATCGATGTTCTATGTTGAAATATAATGAAGTGAATTAGTAAGGTGGTGTGAGTGTTGGTTATACTTATAAAGATCAAAATACCTCCAAAATAATGTTGAAAGATATCAGATGTTCTACAAATTTTTCTTATAGTAAACACAAGAAGCATGATTAAATTAAATTTCAAGAAAATAAATACGTGATTCATATTTCAAAATTAGAGGAAAGGGGTATTACATAAACATATGGGGAATACTAAGTAATAATTTTAGAATAATGTTGGATGATTCAAGTGTATATGTATTGGAATTAAATAATTATGTTATATAAATCATGAAATATATGTTTTTGATTAAGGATTTAAAAAAATATGTAATGGGGATGATGAAATAGAAAATTGATTTAGTAGAAAAGTTATATTTTGATTAAGTTAAGGTAACCCAAAATTTGATATTGAAGTTGAAAAAATTGTGTCTATCATGGATAATGAGATGAATGATATGGATAATGTAAATTAGACAGTATTGATGACCTCAGAAATGATAAAGGATTTTTTGAAAAAGTAGTTTATAGTATCAATAATTTATTTTTTGAAATTATAGTAATATAGACAACAATATTTGGGATAATAAAGAATGAATGTTTTCAATAACTATTTCTGGTTATTTAGGTTATTATCATGCTTCAAGAGGACACATTATGAAGTTATTTGCATGTTTGGTATGTGAAAACCAAGAGATAATTTTTGATATATGGGGGATCAATGTTAAGATAATTTTATAAAAATTACTGAATCTTTTATATAGTTTTGGATTTTTATCTTTTTAAGGGTTACATGTTTAACTATTTATGGAATGGTTCATGTTAAAATTCAGATGAAGTTTTACAGATTAAAGTATTATCTCACCATATGAGGATTCATGCATACTAGATAAATTGTCATAACCATTTTTCTATGATGAAAAATAAAGACATCTTGAATGATATATCATGATATTTATTGATATGAGGATTTTTCAGTGCTTAAGGAATAATGAAATCACCTTCATTTCATGGAATAAGATATAATGTGGAAATTGATCAAGGCACAACCAAGGTGCATGATTTTTCATATGAGGTGGAATGAAAAGTAAGTACATATCCTTGTGAAAATTATTCAAGAATATGAAAATGGTGTTGAATCTTTTTCCCCATTATCATCATTTTTATGATATCAAGGCACTTTTTCAAGGAACATTTGTTTATAAATTTGTGATTGTTAACATTCTATAGACCATGTTATCTATCACCCTCAATCAGAACATAGTAGATATATTTCTATTCAATTTACATGTTTCCACATTCCACATATGTCCTTCCATGTGGAAACCTAACTATGAGTTAATTTGGGTAACCATTATGTATCTGATATTATTTTTTTTCAATATAAGTTTCAATATTGATTTTTACGATGTGGGTTTCTATTAATATGACATTCAAGTATTAAAAATTTGGTAACAAATAAAAATTAAGAGGGAAAAATTAATTTTAAGGATGGTAAAATGTTACACAATTTGAATTCATTATTTTTTGAATTCATTTAAACTATTTGATATTTTTCATTTTGATACAACACTGAATATAGGTTATGTTATATGAAATCATGGAGTTATTTTTGATTTGTATGCATCACTATGATAAATTGTTGCTACATGAAACACTTACTTTAGATTTCAATACAAGAATCATTATGTCTTTCTAAGTTATAAACACATATGAGTTACTTTGATAGCATGCATTACATATAACACCAAGTTTCACCAAACTAAAATGTGGTATTAATGATATTATTAAAATATTATTAAAGTTATCACCTAGTTTTTGGAATGTATATTATGAATAAGTTTAATTAAATTATTAATGAATGGTTTACACATGTATAAAAGAATAATTATTCTGTTCCCAATGAAAATAAAACACTTTTTGAAAATATAGGAAATATTTAATTAGAAATAAATATTTATAAAATCAAACCTAATTAACCTCAATAAAATATTCGAAAAACATTTGAAAAATAATTTTAATTAAATAAATAAATATATATAATATTCATTTAAAATTTTTAATGTTTAGTTCATGTGTTTTCAAGATAAGTGATAAAAATAAATCCAATTTTACGAATAAAGATATATATATATATATACATATATATATTTATTCTAAAAGTTAATTTTACCACCTTTTAATGGTGGAACTTTTTTAAATATAATTTTTGATAATTTTATAAATTTTATTTTAAAAAATGAACATAATTTTTTATTTATGAATATCAAAATTTACTTTCAGTGTTTTTTTATATTTTCAGAGGAGTTTCATTTTTTTATGAATAGTTAAAAACACTCAATTTTAATTTATAATTACATTTTATTATAATTTATTTATATAGTAAAATTATATTTTAAATTGATATAAAATTATATATAGATAAATCATACATCTACTAATACAATTTTGGCCATTTTAATCCATTTTACATCTAAATTGGATATAATAACATTCTAAACTTCTGAACATTTTCTCTTTGAAACAAAATTGTCTTCTCCCATCTATAGGCTTAATTTGAAAATAATTTATGCCACATAATTATTTAGAATTCATAAAAATCGGCTACATATTTTTAATCAACGTAATTTATAATTTACCAAATATATTAGTGTAGGTAATTAAAATTAATTACAACGATTAAGGTAAAAATGTGTTTAATTAGTGGTTAAACTTTAATATAAGGGTCCAAATATCCTAAACCCAAGTCCAAAATACATTTTTTTGGACATATACGCACAATATCATTCATTTGAAAAGAATGGTCTATTATTGTAGGAACATTATGAAAGGGAGACCTCTCAATATTGTTTACCTTTTTATATTTACAAGAATTCCACTCATACTATACAATAAAAGGCCACTGAACCCCTACTTATTCACCATATCAAGACCTTTTTAACAGCCAAAAACTTCCAAAATAAGTTCACAACTTATTTCTTATAATCAAAGATGACTCAATTTGGACATAAATCAAACCAAGTTAGTCTTTTGATGAAAAATAAAAGGAATTACCTAAAGAATTGGTAACATCCTTCAATGAGCACATTTTATTATTATTTATTTTTTTAAAAATCACTGACATGAATTGGTCACCCAATTCATGCCCCAAGGGAATTTATTAAAATAAAGGGTTACAAAGAAAACACGAGGTGTAAATAGCTTACACCAACATGGGATTGAGGGAGATACAAAATAAAAGACATAACTCGAGTGAGGAATTCAGTAAACAACAACTCTTCATCGAAAATGAACCAATACAGTTGAACCAAAGTTGCACAACACTGGAAATGCCCAACTACCTTCACCCCAGCTTCTGCAGAGTAACAACAGGATAGGAAACAGATTGAAAATGAAGTCCTTCTGAGCAGATCAGCAACAAGTGTAGGATATCGCATGGCCAACAGGAATGCATAGAACAAAAAAAAACATGAAAACCCAACAGAACACATCATGAAGATTCAAAACTAACGATCAGAGAGTGAGAAAAAGATGAAGTGAGACAGAATACATGTTACAACAGACTGAAAGAGCATGTATAAAGGAACACATGTGTGTACGGAAGACTACCGCCTCATGAACTGATGTCATTCATTCTTCAATTACCACCTCTCATGGTTGGAAATAGTGTTCTAATTACTGATTTTATAATATATATATTATTATTATAATGTATTTGTTCTTATAGAGTTATTATATGACACAAACCATCATGATTTTCATTTTTAGAGAATATGATAAATTCTTTTGTGGATGTGTGGACTATCACATCCCCAAAGTGACGTGATTCGTAAACACGTTAAATAGAAAGTATTAAGAATGAGTTTAATAAAATTATATGATATATCTTAAATAATAATTATACATTAATTATAATATATACACATATATTTAATTTACCTACTTCCTTTCAATACGACAAGAGAATATAAATAGTGTTCATGCGTACGTATGGCCCACCATCTTTATGAACAGTGTATTCCATTTCAAATTTCTATTTTTTATAGATTTTTATAAATACATATATAATTAATATATATAAAAATTATATAATGGTTATAATTTCTAATGTGATTAAATCATGATCTAATTAAGTGGACTAAAAATATTATAGATCAAAAGACATTTGATAAACTAAGTAGTCATTACTCGAAATGTAACTTTAACATGGAATTATAAATTAAAAGGTAATATAAAGGCGTAATAAAATAATATATGGTATCATAATTATTAATATGATTCTATTTTATTTTATAAAAAAATTATATTTATTATATTTTAGGTTTTAACATGTATGAGGAAAGTGAAGACTTAATGTAACAAAATGTATTCCAACTTTTTATATCTATGAGATACATCCCATATTCACCACTCACTTCATTTTTATGGTGTATATACTTACCTATTAAAAATATTTTCTTGAATTTAATATATTTAGTTATACTAAATTCATTAATTTATTTAATTATTTCATGGGTATCATGATTCAAAAGTTATGTAGTAATGATATTTCTAGTATTATTTTAATTTCGGCCTGTCATATGTCGTATTCACCACTTATTTCTTTTGTGTGGTGTATATACAAGAAATTTATGTATTATATTACAGTACTAATTATTTTTATTTTTATTTATATATCCATTTTTAATATATATTCCAATGGGTTTACATCTTAAAATTTACCAAATCGGTAAGATAATTTTTTCTCAATTTTCCTTATTTGGGAAAAATTTTATATTATTCACCTATAATCATTTATAATGTGTAGATAATTCCCTTTGACATGTCATAAAATGTATATGATACTGATCCTAATATTTTATTCTTTATGTAATGTAATTATATCATGGGGATTATGATTCATGGTTACTTGAGTGGTAACAGTTTATTACTATGATCTCAGCGTTTTTCAGGATTATTTAGATTATGCTTATATAAATGAAATATTAATATCAATATCTCATAAAATATGATTAATTTTATTCTACTCTGGTTATTAAATATATATTCATGTATTTGTACAATTTCTCCACTCATTGGTACTTAATATGTTCAATATAATTTTTTTTGAAAATTCGATATTATTTATCTCTTTTGTTGAAAATATTTTTTTTATCCCAAAATTATATTTTCTAAAAATATTTTCATTTTTTTAAATGATTTTTTTATATTGTTTTATAAAAATTATTCTAAAAAATTTAAAATATTCTTTATATGTTTTCATAGATATTTTCAATAAAAAAACCTTCTCAGAATTTTTCTGCATTAAAAAGTTATTTTCAAAGTCGAAAGGATATTTTCCTCAAGAATTGTTATTAAAATATTCTAAAAAAAAATTTTCTATATACAATGAAAACCATTGATGTTACCTATGTATTACTAGGGTTATGATACACAAATACCATTCTTATTCTTTTTTAATAATGGTTACTCTTTTGATGGAAGGTTGTTTATAAAGCCCACTTATCTTCCGTGGGTTATAAATTGATAAATGATCAATATACCCTTTACTTTTCACAAGTTATTATATTATGAAATTATTAATAAAAATTTCTTCTTTAGATAGGTTATGAAATTATTATATTACTTTGATACCCATTTTTTCCATTTCATGTGTTATGAAATGATGTTTTTGAAGAAAATCCATTTTTATGGGCCATGGTATGGTGAATGTTTTATTAACTTGTGGAACTCATATGTAGGATTTCATTATGTGATGAGAGGGAAATATATAAAAATCTAGTGAATTGGATAATGATTTATATCTCATGAGACTATGATGGGAAAAAATTTGAAGGGATTGATCAATAAAGGGAAATAGGTGTGTCCCGATCCATAATGGGAAACCAGTGTGTCCTAATACACAATTGGAAATAGGTGTTTCTAAATAAATTATGATTATAGTCTTGGGATTGAAAATTGACTACTGTGATGTTATGCATGAACCTGATTACATGATCCCAATATTATGCATGAACCTAGTTTCAAGTCCATAAGTTAATGTGAGGGAAGAATTTTATGTCTGGAATATAATGAGTGAACATGTTTCTACTTAAATAAGTTCATAATTTTATAAGTGATATGTATGACACAAATATGTCTTATTCTTATAATATGATTTTATGTTTCATTTTCTTGACTATATTATAATTCATATCTTAATAACTTCAAATCTTTATTAAATAATTTTAATTATGATATTTGACATGCATGGTATGATTTTTTAATATCATGATCATGTTATCATACAATTATGCTCAAGATTATGCTAAAATATCTCATTTGTTTACCATCATCGATCATATGAGCTCATGATTTCTTATGTTTCCTTTCCTCGGGTTAGATGAAATGTTCTATGTAGGAGTACAAAAATGGAAGATCTTTATTGGAGACTTTGCAGATATTTCACCAAGTTATAAGATATTTTGTTACAAGATTCCAAAGACACTAAACTATAATTATCATTGGGAATGTATTTTAGTAATCCACTGAATATTAATATAAAATGATCTAATATCTATATATTTTAAGCTTTGTTCACCATGTTAAATGTCATTAGTTTAGAATTGAACATTCTCAGTAGTACATTATTATGTATTTTGATATCCTTTATGCCTAGGGAAACCATATCAATAGGAGTAATGAATTATATTCCTATAATAGCAATGTGATTCATTTCATATAGGTATCCTATCAAGATAAATCTCCTGATCAAAATTTTCATTTTATTTGGAAGGATTCCAGGAAATATTTACATTGTGAAGTCGTAGACATATATAGATATAACCAATGAATTATCCAAGAAAAACCTTCAAGAATGGGATTTAGTTTTTACTTTCCAGCTTTCCAATTAAGTGAAAATGTTTATAAAATTATTTTACGGCAATAAGACTCTTAATTTTCCTAAAATATTGGGACCCCAATGTAAATGAAAGGGAATTCACCCTTTTAAACTCTAAAGATTTAGGCGACCATATTTTCCCCATTGGCATGGATCCCCCCATTACTAATAGAATTTTCTATTATTAAAGTTGTTGAAGAGATATGTTAGAGTAAATTATATAGTGAAATTTTTATTTTTAGTATTACATATATATATAAATCATGTTTTGGATTCTTAAAAGATCAAAATTAGAATTTTTAGAAGTTTTGATAATTCAAAAACCACAAAAGAGATAATTTTATTCTATTTTGATGTTATATTGTTAATAGTTTGATAAAATTGCTCATAAATTACACATTGATATGATTTGAGGTGGGTGAATCCATGATAATAAAACTAGGTGTCATATAAATAAAAACAAATTACATAGTTGTGTATAATCTAGTTTTTAGGGGTGATTTTTTATACATTTAATGTCTCTATTTGAAACAACAGTTGGGTGACTGTTGTATAGTTTAGAAAAATATATGGAGGGTTCCTACCATGATCATAATTATATATCTACTATCCATATATGTTTCAAATTCATCTAGGGTAGTCAAAGAGTCTAATTAATGTTCTTTTCCCCTTTCCATCCCATCTATGATTTGGGTTGTTTGATTTAATTATTTGGTTTTTATTCTAAAACACATGTTTGATTCCCATTTTATTTATATGGATTTAAAATTTTACATTAAAGGGTCACCAATAGAGAGAATGTGTGTGTGAACACTAATAGGTTGTCATTTATTGATGGTTATGAGTTTTTTGATAATTTTTTAGTGATTTCATTAATTTTTTAAATACATGATGGTTATATAGGTTATTAAAATTCAATCTCTAGGGTGTGAAATATTCTAATGTATTTTTTGTGTCTTCTATTGGTGTTTGGTTTATTATTTGTTTTTATTTGTATATATAGGATGACTTATCTTTTATAAAGAGATACAAGAGAATTTCTAGAATTGGAGATTCATTTCATTAGGTTATAGCTAGGTGATCTCAACCACCCATTTGTGTTTAAATGTCCTTTCATATAATGTTCACATTAGATTATTTAAAAAAAGTTAATAAAATATAAATAATCATTTATGAAATATAAATTGATGGTCTTGGTTATGTAATTTCCATGCTAAAATAAATTTTTATAGTTGTATTATTTGAGAGTATTGTTGATGTAATGTTTTTTTATTTCATTACATCATAGTGTTTTCATATTATTTTTTATTTATTTATTATGTTTTTTTTATTATTCACATTAAACACATCTGGTAAACTATTTATTGGTTTTTTTATTTCAAAAGGATGATTTATTGAATGGTGGATAATATAATGAAACTATTTATATTTTTTAGTCAATGTTAATTTTTTATATATATTTTAGGTTATAATTTACAGAAAATAAGTTTCAACATGAATGAATTATATATCAATGAATGAAACACCACTATTATTTAAAAGGTTTTAATTTGTGAATATATAATAGTAGGTTTTGGTAAAATAGAAAGGAAAAAATTTGTAGTTTAATAATTATAACATTAGTTTTCATTAAATAAACCCCTAAATAAAAATTGGAAAAATGTTAAACATCATTTATCTATTTTATAGGGTAATTTCAGTATCATATTTTAGAGAGGTGAGGTACCTAGAGAATTATCATACTAAATAAATTAAGATAACTGAGGACCGAGTATCTTATTCATGTTTTTTGATCTCAAGATTTATATATGAGGGATGATTCTTATTATTGATATTTAATTGGATGGTTATTATTTTTACATAGTTGTATACATAGTTTTTTATTTCACAATTTTTTTAATTTTTTTCTAATAGAATTAGGCCATATATGATTTTTGAAATTATTATCTTTTCCCCAAGAGTTTAATTATATATGGTATTCTATTTAGTGGGTCTCCATAATATCATTTAATTCAAATGGACTATATTATAGATATTTGGTGAGTTTGGAACCGGTGAGAGTTTATTTCTATATGGTGATCATGTTTTCATCCATGATATGTATAGATCTCATTTGTGAAGTTGTGGTGGTAGTGAGTCAATGGGAATGATTAACCAAATGTAATAGTCTTATTAGGGGTGTGAATTTTTATAAATTACACCATTTAATTATAGGGGATTCAGTAAGGATATATGTTTATGTATATATATATGGATTTATTAAAATCGTATATGATTTATTTGAGTGAGTTCTGGATTATGGAATGAATGTTTTCTGAATGGACACTTTACAAGATATGGGGTAATAAGTAGTGAAATCATTCCCTTATTTAGTTAGATGGCCTTAAATGATGTATGAGTCCATACATTGTAAATTTAAATCATAATATAATTTATTTATTTAATTAATTATTTCCCTTTATATAAACTTAATTGTTTGAGGAATGTTTATGTGGTCATTTTACCGTTTGATACATTAGTATTTTGACTTTTTAATAGATGATGTATCTTCTGGAGTGCCTCTTGATTATTATATTTTTTATTACTATATTATTTCTTTTAATCAATTCCATTTTGGAAAAATATATATATATTTTTCTTATATGTATTTATACAAACACAGATTTATATATATATGTCTATAAAATTGTTTTTATATAAGGGCTCGATTTTCACCCCTCATTGGGAGGATGTTTATATGGTTAGTTTTCCTCAAATTATGAAATCATGTATTTATTTCCCCTATTATTAATTCTATAATAATTCATGGATTCTTATAATAGTATTTTATAAAATATTAAAATATCACATGGAGACTCCTAGTGGTGAAGGATTTATAATGTATTACTTACGGTGCAATTGGTTTGGATCATAGTGAAGGATCTGATTGATATTATATTATTTTTGGAAATTATTTTTTGTCTTGATTTTTTAATAACTATAAGATTTTAAATTTATATAATTATATAATTTTTAGATACATGAATATGAAGTCACCAGATTATATACACTTGTGTGAGTGGAGGATTCTTCATGATTCCTATTGGATATTTATACTCGCACATTACATGTAAATAATAGTGAAAAATGATTTTACAATGTTTCATTTAAAGTAAAAGAGGATATTTATAATGATACTCTATAAACTACCATCATATACTAGCATAGGTACCTGATTCTATTCACATAGAAATTTTTACATGTTTTTTTATTATGCAAGAAAAAAATATCCCACTATATAGATCTTTTAACTATTATTTACAGGTTTTTATTTATTTATTATAAACATATGGGTCATGCCAAATTTTTAATATAATATATTTTATTACATATTTTTTCTATAACAGAGTATTATTATTCACAGATTTCATATATACTATTCTAATTTCAATGAAAAACAATTGCTTCTTCTGAAACCAACATCTTTTTTATTCATATTCGTTTTTAAGCTTACAATAATAACTGAGGGGAATCACACTCATTATGGAATTTATCAATAAGAAAATTTGAAACATGTATTTTTTACACCCATAAGAAGGTTGAATAAACAACATGAAAACACTAGTAGAAGGGATAAAGGGAACACACTCTTAAATTATAACTCTCATGAGTTGTATTGGAACTCTAATAGAGTCTAAGAAAACCATATTTTCTCACATGATCCCATCAATAAAATAGTGTCTTACAACTATACTATGGTATAATTTTTCCAAAAAGTCAACCACCAATTTTGTTAACTCTAATGAATATTTTTTATTCTAAAAAATTTCTCCAACTACAGAAATCTCTAAACAAAAAAAATAGGAATGAAAGGAAACAAATACACCAATATGTAGATATTATATATGTTTAAAACCATTGGATACCAAATAATAATTATTATAACTATGATTTCAATAATCTTTAGTTATTTTTCTATATTTTTAATAATTACCCTCTACTTTATTGCTCTATTTCTTTCATATTAAAAAGTGTTAAACATTATCAGGTTTGGAGACTAAGAATCACTGGGTTTTTATTAAAATAATTCATAATATTCCATGTATTTATTCTCTAGGTTTCTTACTACCACCTAGGTGAGGGATTATGATTCTTTTAATGAAAATTTAAATGAAAATTTATTTTCTCATTCATGTGATAATTTCCTACTACTAAATCTGGGGTATTAAATAATCCTCCCATAATTTAGTAGTGGATACGTAGGAACTAATATGATGTATCTTAGTTAAACATTAATAAAAAAATTTATGTGGAATTTTACATTCTACCACATTCTCTATTTTTATATATTAAATAATTTTTTATTTTTGATTTATTGGATACAAAATTTTAAAATCAAATTCCCAACCTGTTTTCTTCCTCCAAGAAAAAATGGTTTGTTATTAACAAATTATTAAAATTTAATATTTCCCTATTAGTTAACTTCTAATGACCAAGGATTGTACTCCGGGAATTGGGTAGTTTTATCTAGGTCAGTAGATAACTTGGTTCAGGTTTTTATGACAATGATATCACGAAAATGTAAAACTTTATTGTTATATAAGAAACTATATGATAAATTCATCAAGAAATTTTATATGGGAAATTATAAGGTAATATCAAAATATATAAGATAAATAATGTACTATTATATAAATAAAATTTCATGTAGTAATATAATTTTTTATTTCATAGTACATAATAATTTGTGATGTTGTAAGAGAAATGAATATGAAAAAACTATGGGTTTAATGAATTAAAATAAAATCCATAATCATCAAAAAAATTTAATGAAACAAAATTAGAAGAAGTAAACCACTTCATGATCAATCATGATAATCATTATGTAGTCACGAATTAAAAATGAACATGAATATAACACAATTTTATTTTCAACAAGTGAGTTAAGTTATCTATATCCAGTTCTCCCTTATAATAAAAATTTTATACTATACCATGAACTATTATAATAGAGTTTTATTTTAGGAGTTATAATTTCAATTCAACTATAGTTCAATTATATGGTTTATTAATTTTCTCTAAAAATATAATTTTCTATGTGACTTTTAGATATAATAAAAATAATATGATTTTTGAGGGTATATATAAGATGTATTTTATTTTACCATTTTCCATTTTGTTTATTTTTTTGTGTAATGCTTTTGAACCATTCAAAATACATGTTTTCATTATGTGGAACTCAAGACCCTCTATTTTAGTCAAAAAGAAGATGTAATATTTTTAATCCGTTACTTAAAAAATTCTATAAAAATCAATGAGTTCAATATTATTTTCTTATATTTATATTTTATTTAACTTTTATGAAATAAATTTACCCCTCCCTCATGATAAGATTAACACCATACTATGTAATAATTTTTTCAATGTATATTCACTAAGATTCTTCATATGAAGCATTTGGATAACTGTGAATTTTGTCCCAAGTTCCTTGTTTTCAATGGTAGAAAAAATTCCACTAAAAGGGTGATGATGATGATACCATTAATTAGAACATGAAAACAAAAGGTTAGCTTATTTCATTAATGATATTTTTGTATAGTCTGAGACTGTTTATAGATTTAATTCAGGCTACTGAATCCCTTTATTGACACCATAATTATATATATTGATCAGTCACATCACATACATACATACCAAGTTAAAGAAATTTTAGTTTTTGAGGATGAGTATATAGGGCATCAAGAAATATGAATGTTGTTTTATCATACTCATGTTAGGATATGTGGAATACACATTCTCTACACATAAGGAAATTATTAATCTATAATTTAGATCTCTACATTAAGGATACTTCTATATACATATATAAAACTATGAGGGAGTCTTATAACAATCATATAAGTTATCATATTATTATATAAGGAATCCTCTCTTCACCACATATGGAATCTAATGATCATTATTTAAGGTATTCTATGATTTTCACATAAGGGTTCACATAATATTCAAAAAATGAATCACATTCTTGTCATATAAGACATATTATACTAATATCATAAGATAACATACACTATACACATAAAGCATCCTATTATTTTTATATAAGGTGAAGTTAAATGTTCTTATTCTCAAGGTCATGAGGGAATCTTATGATAATCACATAAGGAATAGTTAATCCTCTTATTCTCATCTTATAAGGGTGGTATATTCTCTTTATCACATCACATAGGAGTGGTTAATATTTTTATTCTCATCACATTAAGGTGGGTTTTCCTATTTTTCTGTATCACTTAAGGGTAGTGTGGTCTACTGGTTTAAATATTTTCTAGAAGGAACTCATGTTTTAGAATCCTGTAGGGACAACTAGTAAGGTTTATATTTTTATAGAGTGGTAACAAATATTGGGTTGGTATAATTTATGAATGGATAGGTGAGATAGTATTAGTCTGTGTATTGAACCCCTGCAGGTATCCAATGTATTCTATCAATACCTGAATCAAAACCCATGTAGATTTATTTACATAGATTAAGTTTGTGCTACATGACCAGTCCGTATAGTTAAATATACTCTTCTAAAGATGAATGTGTCATGAAAGGTTCAAAACATGGAATTTATATTGGTTTATGCATATGGTTTCATGGGATTACTTCGAAGAATTGTAGATATGTGTAGGGATTAGGTTTAATATTCTAAAATATTTGTTCATTTAAATGGCCCAATGAAGAAATTCCAAAATACATGTATTATCTATGGATTCCTTATGAATGAATATGGATTATATGTATCTAGGTCCCACTATCAATTAACTCTCATGTAATATATCATAATTGAGGAGGAATCATGTCTGTTTCCATAACACAATTTCACATAAGTTGGCATGGCATGATATTTCTTCTTGAATATGGATTTGATACATCCTAGAAAGTATTTTTTTGGGATAAAAGGGTTATATGATATAGTCATAACTGTATTATAATACATTAATGAGATTACACATGGAAAATCATATATTGTTTCTCAAATGAAACAATCCATGGAAGTATCATAGAATGAATTACATTTGGAGATAAAGTTGAGTTTCATAAAATGAGATGATTCAACTTTCAAAAGATATAATTTATTGATTAAATGATTTAATTATGGGATTTTATTGTTAGTATATACTTCATACCTCATTAATTTCATTGGATCATAGAAATGTTTCATGCATGTGAATCTTATTCTCTTGTTGATTTAAGAGGTACAGACTCATATAAGTGTTTTGTGGTTGTGAAACACATTATTTATCAACATCACATGTTATGGAATCACAATAGAGTTTTAAACACATTAAAATTAATCATATGTGGAATCATGAGTTTTTAATCTTGTAATACACATGTTTGAATTTGGAAATACACTCAAAATTCCCTTCTCACAGTTGTTTATACTCAAAGATCCTCCTCGAATCTATTTTTGAGAAGCATAAAATTCCCCCAACAGAATTGGGACTAATTAGTGTGAGGAGGATAAAACTACGAGGTATTATATGAAGTATAATTAATAAATAATCTATTATCATGCAAAATTGGGATCTGCAGGGTAACCCCAATATATATAGATAGGGGTGTAGTCCATATATTTGGTCACAAAGATTTCATATAAATTGAATTGATCCTATATTTCTATAGAATTTATCTCTTAATGGGATTCAAGGGAAAAATGTCCTCCGATTTCCCAAGAAAATAATTCAATGATTGAGACTTGCATAACCCCTTCATAGACATTTTCTAAGGAAATGTACTTTACATGAAGCATACATCAAGCACCAAGAATATAATAGGCTTAATTGATTCCTACATACTGGAACTATAAAACATAATTCAAAAACTTTCAAATGTGTCATTTATACTATTATATGGTAGATTATACTACCAAAAAAACCAGTTCACTAAAGAAAGTTATAGTGGAGAACCTCAAGATTTGATAAACTGAGTGAGATTCACCACTATTTTAAAGGTTTTCTAACCAACTCAGGCTATTAAAGAGAGAATATTATTTATTCTAGAGGTTTCAAAATTATGGATTTATACTATTAGATGAAATCCCAATTCTATAATTTTAATTCACCTCACTCAACCACAAGTTCAAGAGCCCAGAAGAACTCATACACTTGAAAATATAACCCATTATGCATACTATCAGAGAGGAAAACATGGAAGTAGCCTATATCCAGCGAAATTGAATCTTAAAATACAATTACATGAAACCATATACTGATATTTATCCCATATAATATATAATAATCTATAAATAAAACATAGTAGATATGTATTAGGTGTGGAACAAGGTGTCATACAATTTATCGAAAGTTAACTTTATGGATGTGTGCATGTGGGATTACTAGATCTAATTTACATTAACCGATTTGGAGAGACCCAACACATGATTATATAGTAATGGGAATTATGGATTTCATAATTCATTATCTATCAAATTCCATATATTAACCCAAATAATATGATTAGGTGGTCATAAAACAAAATTACCTTCCACATATATCATTACAATGTCAGGATCATCTTGTGGGAAATATAAAAGATAGAAGGGATACTTATACACATAGCTATGTAAAATGATTTATTGTCAATGATGAATGGTTGGGGGGACACAAATGATACCATATTTCGTGAGGTTTTTCTACTGTATTCACTAATGTGTATGAAGAAAAACGATCCTTGTTTTAATTTGGACATCATCTTTACGATGTTGTTTAGAATATTCATATAAAATCCTAAGAGAAAAATGGCTGGGTTTCCTATAAAGAGTCAGAGTATTTAGGAATGAGGTAGGAATGGGTTATACTGGTTCCTCTTTGACTAGGTCTACAACAAGGATTTAGATTATGTATGAACCCATAAGTTAACTTGGAGCTGTGGTTTGAATAATTTTTGGAAACTATCATTATTGGATGGATACTTCTCACTAGGGATTCCCACATGGTGGTAAGACCCGATTATTTTATCATGGAAACATGGTTTGTGATTAGACACTTGATAAACCTTAGCTTGATATCCTTCATGAGTTTTTATGAAATTATGGAGTACATCAATGTAAATAACATGAAATTGAATCTATGTGGACTATTATAATTACATTATTGGTATGTCACTATAAATGTTGTGTAATGTTGACTCTATAACCCCTGCATCCCCATGAACATAGACTTAAATCCACACTACTAAACTTCATCCTGGTATTCCACTTTGAGATTAATTTGATACAGTTAATTTCTTGGATAATATCACATAATAAATAAAAACCACCCCTTTTGGAATTACAACTATATAGATCATGAATAATGAATAAGGATGTATTAGGTTGACGTAATATCGGATGGAATTATGATGTTGAGTATTAGTTACGTGTATCCACAATAATATCTAAAATACATAATCCTTGGGTTGGTTTGTGCATCCACTTTTCTTTATCTAAAATTTCTTTCTAAGAGAACACACAATGTTTGACCGAAATCACCACCCAATGATTTTTCAAAAAATTAATTGATTCTAAATTATAGTTAAACTAGATATGAGATCATATTTTTAGTAATTTATTCTGAAAAAATAACTCTTCCATGACTACATCTATAGTTATATGGTTATAAATCATTTAAGGACATTGAAGCAACTAGTTCTTTGGAAATATCCATTGGGGAAAGCTTAAGGAAGGAAGGGATAGAACATTCATCTTTTAAGGAAGTGAACTATACAAGAAAAATTTGATCTACTAAGGCCACTATGGATGAGGTACTCTAAGGTGGTCCTCAAAGGAAAGAAACAAAATGGATTAAGGGAACATAAGGAATTGAGTCAGATATCATGGTGAAGAGTTAGGGACATATGAGGATTTTCCAAGAATATCTATAGGTATGTGGGTATGTGTAATTAGAAAGATTAAAAGTTTCGAGGATATAACTAAATCTTATAAAAACGTGGAACATATAACACTACACTTCATACCAAAATAGTTGTGGGGGAAGATTGTGTACTCACCTAGATAAGATGGTGCATCACTACTAATTGGGTAATAGATATGGTCAGTGGTAATCCAAATGAAAGAATAAAAGGTGTTTTGTTTCCAAGAGACAAGGATCCAATGAAATATGGTATTGAAAAATCCTCAGTAAGTTTCATATATCAAGAAAACACTATTATATCAAGATATCTTGTTTCATATACCAATAATTTTTTTAGGGAACACCATTGCAGGTAACTATCAAATCCAATGACTATCACAACTTAATTTTCATACTTCAATAAGTGTCTAAATCCTTTTATGACATGCACTATGGTTAATGATAAAGGGTATTAATGATAATTCACTAGATCACTCATAATGTAGTGATGATATGATCCCATGTTTCCAAAAATTAATAGAAATATCACCTAATCACTTATCCCTCATAAAGGATGAGAGATTGATATAACTTGATTCCTTGGGGAAGAAATGACTGTTGATGATGTATAGTGCTTAGGGGTATAGAAATTCCAGTATAAAATAAACATGAATTTGGTTTGGTCATGACTTTGGGGGACCAAAATGACCATAGAAGATACATATTTTAATGTATTATAGATTAGACCAAAACACATCAGAGTTTAATGTCATACAGATTGGACCACCTCCTTGGAGAGTGTCCATGTCTTGGTTCTAGGAGGGTAAACGAATACTAATAGGGGAACTGAGATCTAATACGAGATAAGGTAAATAAATAATCTACCATTAGGCCAAGAAATAAATAATCATGTAAGCACTATGTATCCTAAAAAATGGGAATCACTTCACTTGTTCTTCGTGACTGACAATAACATAAAAGTGGATTCTTATTAAGAAAAGACTCTGATATTCTTTTACTATTTAGGAATCATATAGAATGAAAATATTCATATTTTTAGGGTCATATAGTAAGGTTTGAGGATAATATAGTTTCATATTTTTTTTGTAATGATGTTGACCATGTAGTTTAACATCATTTTATATAAACATTGACCATTTATTTCCAAAACACGTGGTGATAATAAAACCATGTAGTTTAATATAATACAGATTAGACATGTTCTATTTATTTTAATGTCACGTGATTGGGATCCAAATTATTTTTTCTTTTAGTCATGCATCCAAGATTTCATGAAGATTATAAATAATATGCATGATACTTCTTGAGAAATAATTCATTTCTGGGAGGTGTATTGTTTTCTCCATTCATCATAATGAACATGTAAAAACCATTGGTGTAAATTATGTGAATAGTTAGGGTTTCTTCCAATTTGGGATTTGGTTTTCATTTTTTATATCAAGTACCATTTCAATCTTCACTACCATCAGTAAATATATGTATAAGAATGATTTAAGGAAGTCCTTATTATTGAGTGCATAGTCTAATTAATTCTAATAGTCCGTGGGAGTTTTCAATTCCGGGAGCCTACATTTTTATATGGATTCCAATTAATCATTATATAAATGATAAATTTCATCTTATTTCAACTAGAAATTGATAGTTATTTTGAGAAATGGGACATAAACATTTATGGGAATCAGTACTTTGGTTCCATACACTAAATAATAAGGTGTATCTAGGTTATAAGCCTATGTATGGTATGTTCATAATATATTGTATATCTTGTTAGGATATATCTTCTTATTTTGATGCACTATCTTTTGCTGAATGTTAAATGGGAATTTATCAACATACCCAATCTATACATTCACCTATTAATAATGGTATAAAGATTGGTTAGAGAATATTCTATACTTATCAGATAAATTTTTCAATTAAGAGGTTACGAATAATTTTTTTGGTGAATCATATTTGGATTCTGATTCATGATGTTGGCATGAACTTGGTATGTATGGCACTTCTTGGTAAATTCCATGCAGTCAAAAAATAATGTTGGTCAAAAGGATCTCATAATTAAATGATATTGGGATAGATTCAATCCAATTTGATGAGATATATATGATCTAAAATGAACATACTACAACACCAGAGTAATTTCCTTTCCATTTTTATAGTGGAGAAGGCTCCCATGAAAGAAATTGTCATAAAGGACTTGAACTGAGTTGTGGACATCACATACGGGGAATTTTAATGCCCTCCAATGGATATCTTCTTTCTTATAATGGCTTAATAAAAATATCCCATGTTGTAAGAAATTAACCCAGGGATCCACATGATCATATTCTTCTTCAATCATTTGATAAATAGAGGGTCCTTAATATAAAGATTCAGTTTTTCATTGATTCACATATTAGAATTTCATTCAATGGATATGGATTATTTCTCTATGATGTCTATGCGAATGATATATTTCTCATAGTGTGTATTTAAAAGGCATGTGTCTTGGATTTCCTTTTCATTTATCATATTTTTCTAGGAATTTTGTTTATGGGAATCCTTTTTTTAAAATAAGAATCGTTCCATTAAACCACATATATTATAGTCACCTTTTATTTTTGTGATGACTGACATAGATTTTTTCTTCATGTGTAACCATGGGGATTAAATATGAAGAACTAGAATGAGATCAATGATGAGTACTTATTAGTATAACTCATTTTTGGTACAAAAGTCTTAATAGATGAATTATTACAACATGACAACCATTGAGGGATTTAAAAAGATCTCCGAGAATAATCTTATTGATTATAGGGTTTTTCATACTAATCCTAGAAATTATTTTGGAGGGACGTTCAAATAGTATGTTCTAGTGTAGATATATTTCATGAATATTATGAAAGTAATTGTTAAACGAATCAATATCATTTA
Source organism: Viscum album (assembly GCA_963277665.1). Lineage (NCBI taxonomy): Eukaryota > Viridiplantae > Streptophyta > Magnoliopsida > Santalales > Viscaceae > Viscum > Viscum album. The sequence continues at coordinate 563,647,390 of OY728138.1, forward strand.
TAAAATCATCATGGGTTTCATGCATGATAAGGAAATAGACAATAACCTTCCCCTTAAAAACATTCTTAAGGATGCTCTTGGTGCCAAATTTATAGGGAAGTACTCCTCATCATGCAAATATTTTAGTCAGTGTAAGTTGATTGGGGATTTACATCCATGGGTTAGTATGGTAGATTAATTATACATTGTGGTTCTATAGATAATTTCATTGTTTTGGAACCATAAATACCAATGGAAGGTAATTTTTCTCATTGGGATAATTCATGTTTTAAGGGTCTGTAATCATGCACATGAAGTAGCATATGTGATTTTATTTACCCTCAATGTTGTCTTGATCATGTAGGGAACCATGATATCTCTCTAGTGCAATCACATAGAGGATTATAAGTTTCCCCTAGACATGTAACATCATAAATAATGGATGTGTGTAGTAATTCTTGATTTCCATGATTGAAATCTAGTATTCATTATCCAATTAATAGTTAGTATCATTATCAATTATTGTTAAGAAGAAATTATAAATGCTTACCATTTTAGAGAAAAACTTCCAAATTCTATATATGAATCCTTGAAATCCTCTCAACTATCTTGGATTATGTGAAGGTGGAGTCTCAATGATAACCTTGATATTCTCTATGTTGATATTAATGCCTATGTTCCATAGATTAATGATTTTGAATTTACCAAAGGATTCCTCCCTAAGGCACTCTTTAAGGGTTTGTCCTAGTAATTTCATTGTAGATCAAGTTGAACACATTATTATGATTGCTGATCTAGATTTATTGGTATCGATATTTGATCACAAAATAATCTATATAGCACTCCATCACCATTCCTATATGGGGTTTGATGATGTGTAACATAGTCCATTGGTAGGTTTCTCCAATATTATTCAATCCAATGGGTCTCAACTAGTAAGAATATGTTCCATTATGGTACCCTAAATATATTTTCCTATTCATATTCAATGGATATTTAGATTTTATTTTATCTATAGTATCCATCACTAAATGAGAGGGTCTAGAAGATAGAGGTAATGTTAATCAATAACTATATTAATATTATTAGAAAAATTCCTATTGAGTAATGATGTTCGAGTGTTTGAAATATGATAAAAATCATGTCTACATGTTATCCATACTTACTAGGATAATATCATCAAAAGAAAAAAGTGGTATTGGACCTCCCTGGTGATGTTTCTTTTGATCAGATTATCAACCACATCCATAACCTTAACAATGTGGGAGGTGTTCATTCTCTAGGGCACCTATATATATCTGCAGTGGATAAATGGATGTCCTTTATAGTGGATGGTGATTGAAGGATAAATCCTTAGAATATCCCTATAATTCATTGGAGAAATCTCAAATTGTTGATTCAATAACATAACATACCATTATTATTCATCAGTATAGATGAAAACATTAATCAATTTTCCCTCGGTTATCCCACTATACTGAGGTTCACCTATATCAGCACATCAATGGTGGTGGAAAAACCTTAAAAATTTGATGAAGATTTATTGAAAATCTATAGAGGAAGTGTGAAGGATAGAGTAATGAAATAACTACTTAGGAACATGTAATTTTATATGGAACCACCTTCTTTTATCAAGGAATATATATTAAAATTAGATTCTAGAATTTATGGATCATTATAGAATATGGCAGTGGACATTAGGAGTCCCAATCATCGTGATATTTTCCTACATGGTCCAACTAAGATGTTGAAACACTATTTCTTATTGGAAAACACATTTTTTAGTTCCCCCCACCATTATAAAAGTGTGATATAGAGAAAAACTAATATAATGATAACTCAAAAACATTTATTGTTATAGAGTTACTTTAATATTTGGAAAACATTTCCCTCATATGAGCAAATATTTATCTCAAATTAGTAATTAGTTTATAGGAAAATGAATTAGTTTAAATGATCTAGATTTCTTTCTATATTTCTGATTTATAGTAAAAAAATCACCATAGTTCATTAAAGATATCAGATGAGGCGGTTTTTAAGTCATTGAGGTTATTGATGAACTTATATTGTTTTATATGGGATGAATTTCCTCTCCTTTTATAATTCCTAGTGTTAAGGTCACAAGTTTCTCATGAGAAATACGGAGATAAATCGCTCTTGATCACCCATACTATACCATTTAGAGAGTATTTGAGACACTAGTGATCAGATGAATGGATATCTACGTGCATGTATATCAAATGAATTTCTTATTATTCATTGAAATTGGCGTCTTAGGAGACTAGTATGAATTTAGTACTGGATTAAAACTCTCTAAACTAGTTACTCAAATATATATAAACAATTGACTTCTATAAACACTAATCATACCCCAAAACCATCAGGTTATATAGGGATATATCATCCTAGGTATATCCTATCTTTCTAAGGGTACAGATTAGGATAATATTGATGGATTTTTTTTTCAGTTGTAATATAAATAGATTTACACTATAGATTTCTCTTTAAATGAACATAATCATATCTTTACCAATATAACTTCACCCTCATCCTATCCTTGGTAAGATGTTATGGGTTGGAAATCCTCAAGCTCTAAATTATCTTAATGGAATGCTTTTATGGTAACTACTTAAGTCTCAAACTCCAAAAGACTTTCTATAGACACTGTGGGATTCTGATGAAATTTATTTGATAATAAATGATTTATATGGATTGAGAGTCAAGACAAGGTGCTAGAAGGGTATTTGAGCATATAAAACTTGAAGCTCTTGTGTATAATTATCCTACTAACATGTTAATCCCATATCAGAACTAGGAAGTGACCCATTGGTTGGGAAAGTGATATTTGGAAGGTATTCAGTCAATTATATCAATGGGTAGGTGGGTTTTACTTAGAAAAATGGTATAGTAGAATAATAGTATGTGGATCTATATAAGAAGATGTTTTATTAATTTTTATTTCTACTAATCTTTGATAAATGTAATGTTTTTGTCTTAACATTCGAGACTTCAATCTTATTAATTACACCTTGAGAACCAATCATTCCTAATTAACATCTTATTAAGGATTTAGATCACTAAATAAAGGATTTAAATGGATTTTATAAGTGTGATCCATCACATGTAAAATAACAATGTTCTATCAATCAGATTGAATTCACAAAGTAAAAATAGTGTTCCTTATTAGATAATTAATCAAACAATCAATGAACCATGTAATTTCCTCCAAATATTGGGAAAATGAAATCATTGACATTGAAAATAATATTTGGAACTTTTGGGGTCTTTTGGTTATACTTATGATACATTTTTTCCATTAGAGAATTAAATATTCATGAAGGTGATGGCGACTCTTGAATGGAAAATAATTGTTGGGAATGAAATATTCTAATTCATCCACGCATGAATTATTCCATGGGATATAATAGTAAAATTTCGAGAATCAAATAAATATATATATATACACTCAAAACCTATTATCATTACCTATAACCTTGATCATCATCTGGGGTGGAGAAAACACATATAACATTCCATTGAGGATTTTATATCTATAAAATTCATTCATGTTAAATATTTTAGTTAAAATCCTTTATAAAATTTTTTTATTAATTAGTGTGTCTTAAGAATAAATGATAGGGGAAGTATTTGGGGTGATTCTTCAAATCAGCATCATAAGATCTACTAATTTTCATAAGATTGAGAATATTATTTTCTATTTAATATATAAAGAATAAAAGAACATGGCCATATTTAAAAGGTTTATCATTTTTATTCAAACCATTATAGGGTCTCACTATCTCAAATTTTTGACATACTTTGGTAATTTTTTTAACATGATCCTTTATAATACATGTTTTTTTGTGGGGTCGCCTAGAGATAAATCTATTTAGGGCCCAGAACATACATCAACATAGTCATATCTTATTGAACATATGATTTAATTAGTTATAGAGGTGGAAGGTAAGATAGTTTATCTTTATATGGGATAGACTCATAGAGATTTTATAATCTCTCATAAAATTATGACAACACTCCTGAGAGTAATTGAGATACCAGAATCATTCGTAGCTCATCCTAAAAAATCTCTATGAAAATTATCAAAAATTTCCTAGGGATAGTTGAATATTGATGGAGTACATAAATCCATTCAAATAATATTATATGTAACCAAAAGAATTATTATAATATTTCATGTGCATCTATAGTTTATCAAAACTCTTCCTATTCATGGTGAAACTAAACCAGTAGAAGAATTGCCGAATCGGTCCTCCCAATAAGAAATGGACCTTAATGGAAAAATTAGTGTAGCGAAAAGGTTGGTCCCAAAAATGATTTAATGAAGAATAAGGTCTTGTGAAAATACTATATCATTGGATTACCTATAAGTACACCACATCAGGATTCATGTTTAATAGGGTGCTACTTTATTACATTTATACCTTTTTAGGATGTGAGTCTTGGTTTGTATGAATTTAGGAGTTGGGGCTATAATATCCAATGATTTTATAGTATAGTTTGATTTAAAAAATTAATGTTTTTGATATGATTTAAATTATGAATCCCAATAAGTAAATAAATTATGATTTTTTATTATAAAAATAATCACATTATATTTCATTTTAATAAAATATAATTTTGAAAAATAATTTACAATTAATTTAATAAATAATTCTGATCCTATGTAACTATTTTGAAGTATTTTGGTTATAATAATTTTATATGTAATATATGTTTTATTTTAAAATTAATTGATAAAATCATATGAAAAAAATATCTTTTAAACATGTTGAAAATTAAATCATTGGTCATGAATTTGTGTGAAATGAAAATGAAAACATTTTAAGGTAAAATTGGATGTTTCTATGAAAAACTAATTTTATTCATGTAATGTGTTTTTATATGAAAATATTAAATTATTCACTATTTATGACTTATTTTTTTGAAATTTTTAAAAAATATATACAGTTAAATGTTTTAAAATTTATTTAATGGTTTTGCTAAGTAAAGAATGAAATAAATTTGGTTTCATGATTAATAGTTCTTTTTTCTAAAATGTGTTTGTATTATATTATACATGATTATTTTAAAAATATTTTCTAATAATTATAAAAATTTAATTTGATAAAATGATTTCCATATTTTAAAGCCTCATTTCAAAATTTTTTAATGACATGACATTCATTTTTTCTCTTAATGAATTGTAATTATAGAAATTTTTTTTACCATAGTAAAGGTTAAAAATGATTAAAAATAGGGGAAACCTAAAAGAAAAGTATTAGAATATCATATGAACATATCTAAACTTGATTGGGTGAAGATATTTGGACCATACCTTATCTAATCATTTAATGTTTTTCTATTTTGTTCCACTTTCACTTGAATCTAAATTATTATATTTTAAGGTCTTATTTATTTATAAGTTTTTCATACACCTCACGTATAAAAGGGTATCTTATTTTTTTATTGTTAACATACATACACCTTATATTGTTCATATATGTGTACGTAAGGACTACCATATCCACGAACTAATGTAATTTATTTCACATCTCAATTATATATGTATGAATATAAAAGTTTATATAATGAATAAATATCATACTTATAAAATGATTAATATTTTTAAGATGATGCTACCATGAGAAAGGTTCAAGGACCAGAACCATTGACCCAATACTTTCATGTAAAATGGTCTAATTTTCAACAAAATTTTAATTTTAATGAAAATAATATAATAAAAGGGTAATTAGACATTATAAAAATTATTACATTTTATGAAAATTTTTATTAATGTTATTTTATAAAATATTAATAAATATAAATTTATGATTAATTATTTTATAAAGGTTTACATAGAAATATAATACCATAGGAGACTTTTTATGTTGCAATCTCATTTTTAATCAAAATTGCTTATGATTAAATCTAAATTTGGGAAATTCAGTGTTATTTATCTCTTAAAAACCATATATTTTCTATATATTGGTTATTTATGGGGGTTTCATGTAGATTTATTAATTTTACTCAATTTGGAACTTAAAGCATCTAGAAAAATGTTTTTTTAGAAAGGTCGACATTATTTCCCCATTGGTGGATGTAATTTTTCTCTTATATCACTATTCATTAAAATATTTTCTATAATGATATTTGATATATTAAACTTATTATTTAATTTAATTATAAACTATATTACTCTTTATTTTAAAAGTGACAAAAGTAATTTTCATTTCATGTTCTAAACAAGGTACTTTTGGAGTTTTTTCCAAAATTGTTAAATAAATATTATTTTAAAAATTACCACACAAATAGTGTATCCTTTTTTTATGAATTTTAATTTATATAAATAATCAATCACATGTTTCCATAAAAAATTTTAAATTAAGTGAGTTTTCTCATATTTAAGAAATTTTCATTTTAAATATACCGCAAAAAAGTATTTTTTCACTTTTTTTCAAAGAAATTCTCAAATTCTCTTTTAAAGGTATTTAGTTTATATACATATCCATTGTTGATATTATTGTTCAATGGGGATTTGGTTTAATAATATCATCCCTATTCCTTATATATTTTTATTATGATTATACGATAATGAAATGATTATGAAACATATTAATTTTCCAAGGGATACCCTATAATGAATGAATGATTGATTTTAAGATATTTTGGCCAATATTGTAATGGTTTACATTATTTTATTGGTGTGTATATTAAACAACTCTAATTCATTGGGCAAATATTTATATCCCATGACATATAATTAACTTTAATAGAGAGTGAACACATTTCATTAAGGTGCTATGTCCCTTATGACAGTCTTGTAAGTGAACCTTGACTAAGGACATGACGGAATGTGTAGTGAAAAAAATTACACTCTCAGTTATCATGAACTATTATATTACTGGATTTTAACCTCGACCAATGAAATTATTTTATATGATTATTATTGTTCCATAATTCCTTGGGATTTTTCCAATGCTTATGATATGTTCTCATATATCAAGATTAAATAATGATGTTTCCTCAATCTAATGACTAATATATTATGAAATGATAAATAATTTTTCTATGAATCTTGATTTATGATCTATAACTAATTGGGTATAAAGATCATATGTTTTTATGATTCTCTGATAAACTTAATAAGAATATGAGACAATCCTTTCTTATGTTTCCATTTTCATCAGGTTATGATGAATGATTTAAGTAGAATACATCTAACAAGGCTATAATTATAGAAGAACTTTGTGGGACATGTAAAAGATATTTTATTAAATATGTTGATAATTTATGTAGTTATTATGACACTAAATATTTATGGTCATTTGGTGTGTATTATTGTGAAATGTATTGAATATCCATCTAAAATGGTGAATATATATATATGTTATGCTTAGGTCATGTCAGTAGTTTTCCTATGAGGGTTTAGTTTTTTTAAGACATTAGGTTATGAAGAATATAAATATATAATTTCAGAAAAAATACGAATAATTGAAATTTATTGTAGAGTTAAGAAATTTTTTTGATAGTTTAATAATAATGGGTCATAATTTAGGATATATCATGAATATTTTATTTGAATATATGATTTCTCACATGGATTAAAAATGATTTAGGTTGTTACAGGTATTCTAAAATGTTCAAATATATTAATTTATAATAGTAATATGAATTTAATTTATTAATGAATATTATCTAAGAAAGGTAATTTATATCTTCAACGATTATATGTTGAATTACTAGGGAAAACACCAAATGTTACTATGATAACATTTCAAATCTATATCTCATCCTTGATAGATTTTTGTTGGAATATTCTTCCTATAAATCTTTTGGTTCTCCTAATAGTGTAATTTTATATTATTTTCGAAATGGATTCAATCACTCTATCTCTCTCTCTATATCATGTATCAATTTCCAATGAAGGGAAATAATATTCAATATTCCAAATCATCCCATGGTTTTCTATAAGTGCAGGGATTAATATGTTCTTTTAATGGAAGAAACTTCCATTTAATATTTCTTATTACCTATTTATGATGGGTATCTATCTTAAATGGTTGGGGATAATATCAACATCTAAGTTATGTATATTTTGTGGGGATATATTGATGTATTTCGTTATGTGTTTTTTAGTCATCCACTAAATCATGAAGTTCAATTTTCAATAGAACTCAAATATAGCACAACACCTATTTCAATGAATCCTTATAAAATGGCCCCACTATTGTAACAATAATTGAAGAAGAAACTATATAATAATATTGAAAAGGGATTAATTTGGCCATGTGAATCACCATTGTTTGAAAATAATATTTTTGATAGATTGAAAGAAGGATCAATGAAACATTTCATTAATTATTAAGTATATAAGTTGACTACTCTCAAGAATGAGTATCCTATACCCCATCATTATGATTTATTTTACCAATTTATAGAATCCCAATAAATTTAAAAGATTTAACATAGATATTATTATCATTATTTAAGGGTAAAAATAGGGGTCATATCCAAGAAAACATTCCACAGGAGGTATGAAAATTCTTGATTTATAGTTATTCTGTTTGGGGTTAAAAATTCATCTACTATATTCATGGATATAATGTATGGATTCCTAATATATCACCTCGACATGTTTGTTGTTGTATTTATATATTATATTATTATATATTCTAAGATAAAGGAAGTGTATGAAACCCATTTTAGGATTATGTTCAATACCATAAAAATGACAATACATATGAAAAATTCAGAAAATGTGAATTCAATCTATTGAAATTATTATTCTTTGGGAACATTGTTACAAGTGAGTGTATATGAGTAGATAATTCAAAGATGGAAGTTTTTAAGAAAAGGACTAGAAAAAAAATGGTGAGAAAAATCTATTATTTAATTAGGTTAGACTAATATGATGGTTTATTTTTAGGAAAATTTACAATACTATACAATTATTTAAATAAGTTTTTTGTGTAAGGTATCCAAGTTTTTTTGGAAAGATAAATGTAAATAAAATTTGAAGCAATTGAAGAGAAGTATATTTTGTGATCCTTTTCCCACACTGTAAAGACCCTGAAATTCCAAGTAATTTTTTTTATTAAATGAGAATTTTATGAGTCCTCGAAAATTGACAGTGCCTAATTCCGAGGCCCGGAGTGTCCGGAATGAATTTATGAACTTTTTTCGGGTACATTCAGTAAATGCGTGAGCAAGTTTAATTAACTTTTGAATCGGTTCTTGGAATTGGAATCTGAGGGCACCGTTGAACATGCAACGTCGATAGTCGCTGAAGGAGACCTTCACCTCGATCATAGTAGGTTGAGGGTGGAAGTTAGTTTTTCACTTATTCGTGAAATAATAAAATAAAATAAAATTTTATAACATTATATTTTCATTTGATACTCCCATGTGGATGTTAAGAGGTGGGGAACACCAAACATAAACCCCCCAATTTGAATTTAATGGTGGGGACCACCTGAACTCTCTTAATGTGAGAAACCTCTTAAACCCCCTATTTAATGAGGGAGGTTACCCTTAGGTTTCCCCAAAATTTATTATGCCAAACTCAATGTAATTAGGATGCCAATTTAATTTGTACCAACAATTAAATTGGGGAAACATATCATTTTGTCCACATTTTCTTTTTAGTAGAATTGGGGGAAGTGTTGAAAAAGGGAAATTGGGTGCAATCCTTGTAGTATTATTCTCTCCAATGAAGAATGTGCTCCCCAACAAAGAATTTTCTCGCCAATGAGGAACATCTTCAACGAAAATGAACCGATGATCGAGGATACGCCGACAACACCGACGTCCGTTTATCCCAAATGAATTCATCTCTTTCTTCATGACCTCTATCAAAAAATATCTGAGGTATGGGTTTAGTTGTGTATGATTTTATATTCCCATGTTATTCCCTTCTAAAACAAAGAACGCAGATCAACTCTCTAACTATTTGATCCACATATGATTTCTTTTCGAGTGTGGGAATAATCATTCCAAGAGGTTATAGGGTTTGACGTTCTTCATTCAAGATTTTGTTGGGCCGCTTGCTACCGCTCTAACATGGAAGGTACGACCACACAAACATGGCCCGACTCCTCCGCCGTCCTTCTTGAATGGTGCGTTATTTGCGATGGAAGAAGGAAGATTTGTGCCACGAAGAAGAACAGATACAGCGGTCGGCACATCCCTGACCATGATGAAGGCGACGGCCTCACGGTTCCTCGCCACCCTACGGCCCCCGCAGCCTTCACAGCCCCTGCAACATCTGTGGCCGCCGCGACCTCCACCACCCAATGACACCCGCGACTACTTAGGTCGCCCCGCCACCCCGTAGGTCGCTCCCTAGGCCGGGCCGCCTAGTGGGCCGTGCTAGACACAGCAGGTCGGGCTGTCCCAGCAGGCTGGGCTGGACCCTATGGGCGGAACCAGAACTATCAGTCTGGGTCGACCCGAATCGGGTCGGGCCAGGTCGGTCCGACCGGGCTGGACCAGACTCGGGCCAACTTCGAACTTTTCGCTCAATTAGCCATAAATTTAGCATCGGGCGAATTTGTGACAAACCATCAGTGAAACTAGAAACCTTGTATCGAGAAGGACCCTTTGTGTTTACCCCACTAGAGATTTTGTATAAATATGGAGAACAGTCTGGTTGGATCAATCGTGAATCAAACTGGTCCCACTGGACTAAAACGCTAATAACTCACAGACCGGGCGTCCGATTAACACACCGTCTATTACATTGAAACCCCTATGACATGGAGGTACTTTGGGAGACTTTTTCATGGGACTTCTTGGTAGTTGGAGTATCGACTAGTGGATTGAGGAGCAGAACATCCTAGAGACGAGTAAGTTTAATGCAGGAACGAAGTAGTTGGTTGTGACATGAAGAAAGAATAGCGATCCTTTGTGGGTCCGCATAGAGCGATGTTGTGTGGGTCGGCCCCGAGTAATACTGTGTGGGTCAGAACCTAGCGATCCTATGTGGGTCAGCACCGAGAAATCCTATGTGGGTCAGCACCGAGGGATCTTGTGTGGGTCAGCACCGAGCGATCCTGTGTGGGTCAGCACCTAGAAATCCTATGTGGGTCAGCATATAGGGATCCTATGTGGGTCAGCACCGAGCGATCCAATGTGGGTAAGTAGGAGAGCCTCTAAACAGAGTAAGATGATTCAGAAATTACAACTAATCTTTTTTACTTATGTATCTATGTTTTACCAGGTGTGGGATGAGTCAGTACCTTTGTGGTATTCTTTTGTGTGGTGTACATGTGTGGTACATACCTTCATGGTATTCCTTTCTATGTGGAAAAGTTGTGCTTTGGGCTTTTGATCTGGACTCTGTGTTTCCTCATGATTGAGATGGGTATACTTGATAACTTTGGTATATTAATGGGCATATACCTAAGTATGATTGTCACAAGTTTGCATGATTTGTGGTCTACCCTTGGTGGATTTTTTGAGACCTTGAGGTCTCGGGGTCCCTACTGAGTATTGTTATACTCACCTTTGCACGAGCTATGCCTGCACCTTGTTATGTCTGGTGTAGATGACAGACAATTCTGATCGTGGCTGAGGGTAGGAGTGCTAGACGGGTCCCGGACTTGGACCATACAACGTGACAGTACGCAGAGGAGACAGAAGGATATGGAGTGCTGAGGAGGCGATCTTTACCTACCCTTTAGGTAGGAACCTCAAAGGATGACCCAGTAGCTGCCTTTATTTTTCTTCAGTTGTATTGTATTTTAGTTTTACCTATACCATTACTTTTGGGCTTGTATTCCAGACCCTTTTTTACTGTTAGTACTCTTTTTTCTATACATTTGACTTGTGATCATATCTTGCTGTGTGCTTGGTTGTGTGTGTTTATAGGTTATAAAGACAATGCCGTCCTGATTTTAGGGAATATGCCTTTCGGTGCTAGTTTCCTGCCCCGGGCCTATGGAAGGTGAGCTTGGGGTAGTCATGACATGGGCCCTGGGGGACGTGTCATGACAAATTGGTATTAGAGGAGTCAGTTCTATGGTAGAAAATAGTACTCTGATCTTTCTTTTTAATGGCAATAGTGTTAAGTGTAGTTAGTGTGGTTATCAGTTTAGGGAATCCAGTGTTGTTGCGGCAGCCGATATATCCATACACCAGGACCCTAACTTCTGATTTCTGACTCAGTGCACAAAACCACTGATTGCGTGTGTGTATTGAAGATTTTTCTTTGTGCTCTCTTTGAGTCAGCTCACCAAGTATAACTTATTGACGTGGAACACCTTTCCTTTTAAGGATGCCTCCATACAGATAGCTAGCTAGGGTTCTGGATATAGTATGCACTGACAGCCCACTGAGCGACGAGGTCTCGGTACATATCCCTCTTCTAGTAGATGCAACAGTGGAGGTACCAGCGATACCATTACCCATTGGGCCACTGATTGCACTAGCCTCAGCAGTAGAGGGTGCATGCTACTTTAGTCTGTTGCATGAGTTCCACCGCAAGAGGCCTCCGAGGGTCAGGGGAGAGACGGACCCAGAGACAACTGAGGATTGGCTGGAGGCCGTAGTGAGAGTCTTCCGACTAGTCGGGACACAAGCTGATCACATGGTGATCCTTACCGCCAGACTTCTATAGGCAGCGGTATGAAGATGGTGGAGCTTGATGCTCCAAGTTCACGACGAGGCGAAGCTTCTCTAGGCAGACTTCGAGAGCCTATTTTGGGTAGAGTTTGTGCCAGCGACTCTTCGCGCTATGCGAATACAAGATCTTCTTCTTCTACAGCATGTCATCATGACAGTAGCACAGTATTCAACAAGGATCACCAACATCTCATGTTGCCCAACAGATATGGTGCGAGAACCATTCTTTCGGGGCCAGACCTTCAAGCAGGGACTCAGGTAGGAGACCAGGGCTTTGAGGATTTCTCTTATCGTCCTGATACAGGTGGGGGTGTTAGAGCGAGCACTGTTAGTGGAGTGTTTTCTTGCTGAGTAGTCACTAGGAACGAGACCCACCACTGGAGGTCATGTAGCAGAGTCTTCCGTAGCTGGCAGTGAACAGATGTCACAGAGGTCCAAGAGGACCAGACCTACTGGTGGATGACTGCATGATTCAGGGTCGGTTGTGTGGGGCACCCGAGGTAGACCAAATCATGCTAGGAGAGGGCAGTGTGATCCATGCGACGGGCAGGGTCACATGGCCCCTGACTATCTGAACCGCCGTATGGATGATCAGCAGACAATCAAAAGACCTCCCAGGCAGAGACAGAGGCTCAATTGAGGTGGTCCGTAGGGATAAGGAAGATGTGGTAGAGGAGCAGGCCGTGCATCTGGAGGTGGGCGACGATTCAAGATGTTACCACCACCACCACTAGGTGATCAACCACGACCACAGGGAGCAGGTGGACAGGGGCGAGCTCAACTCTAGGCAGCTGAGGCCGACAATCATGGAGGTCTAGATATGATATGATGTACGATCTATATTTACTCCACCTTAGCTGCGGTACTTGTAGATAGAGGTTCCAGTCATTATTTTATTTTTACTACCCTCGTTTGGAGCTCAGAGATTCCAACAAAGCCATTGGCTAGATCCTTACATCTAGAGACTCATATGGGAGTAGATTTGACTATTACACATTGGTGCTGATAGTGTGAGATTACTCTAGGAGGTGAGAGCTTAGGCTGGGATCTCCTAGTAGTGGCGTCGGGGCCTTACCACATCATCTTGGGTATGTAATGGTTATCAATATTCTATGCTCAGATAGACTGTATTAGGCACAAAGTGTGGTGTGTCCGTATGGATGGGACCAAGTTTACCTTCATTGGCGAGAAGGGAGCCTTTGCAGCATAGGATGGACTTACCTAGAGGAGGGTGCAGCCGATTACACATCAGTTGGCTAGCCTTACCCTCATAGAAGTTGATATGGAGAGTCTAAATTATCCTGTAATGGTGGGCCAGTACACGGATGTCTTTTCTGATGATGTTCCAGGTCTACCTCCATACAGAGAGGTGGACTTTTACATTGACTTATACCTCGGGATGGCACCGATATCTACACCAGTGTATCAGATGGCTCCCGCAAAGCTTCGTGAGCTACTGGTATAGCTAGAGGACTTTCAGGGGAAGGTATTCATTCATCCTAGTGTATCTCCTTGGGTAGCCCCGATTTTGTTTTCCAAGAAGGAGGATAGGAGCTTGGGGTATTGTGTTGACTATCAGCGCTTGAACCAGGTGACCATGAAGAACAAGTACCCACCTCCGAGGATTGATGACCTCTTTGATCAGCTAAAAGGAGCACGATGGTTCTCGAAGATAGGCCTCAGATCAGGCTATCATCAGCTTAGAGTATGAGATGAGGATGTGCAGAAGATGACTTTCAGATGTTGTTATAACCATTACAAGTTATTGCTTATGTAATTCGGCGTAACAAACGCTCCATCAGTATTCATGGGACTCATGAATAGGATCTTTCATCCATACCTTGATGGCTTTTTCATAGTCTTCATCAAAGACATTCTGATCTACTCAAAATATGAGGAGGAGCATGCCTACCATTTGCAGGTAGCCTTGGACACACTCTGAGGGAACCAACTTTATGGTAAGCTCTCGAAGTGACAGTTCTGGATATAAGAGGTTCACTTTCTGGGATATGTCATATCAAATGATTGAGTTGCAGTGGATCTAGTGATGATTGAGGCATTAATTTATTGGTATGCCTCTATGTGCAAGAGATTGTGTGGATACATGGAGTACCCTCGATGATTGTCTCTGATCATGATGCACGTTTTAAATCCTGGCTATGGAAGGTGTTCCCAGAGGATTTCGGGACATAGCTTTGTTTGAGCATTGCCTTCCATCCACAGACGGATGTCAAGACTGAGTGGACCATTCAGACCCTCGAGGACATGCTGCATGCTTGCATCCTCAAATTCAGTCATAGTTGGGAGGATCACTTGCCTTTGGTGGAGTTTTCATACAACATCTACTATCACTCCACCATTGGGATGGCACATTTTGAGGCATTGTACGGGCGACCTTGCATATCACCTTTGTGCTGGACTAACCCAGGGGTGTCAGCACTCGGGGGAGCAAAGATGGTTTGATCTACCACAGAGAAGGTACAGATCATCCAAGAGCAGTTGAAAACTACATAGAGTAGGAAGAAGTTGTTTTCCGACAAGAGACGGAGACCTCTGGAGTTCGAGGATGGCGACCATTTCTTTCTATGGGTCTCACCTCAATAAGGTTTACAAAGATTTGGCCGAGGTGGAAAGTTATCTCTAAGGTTTATCGAAACCTTCCTAGTCCTCAATATAGTTGGCGAGGAGGCTTACCTCTTAGCTCTTCCACCTCAGATGCACTGGGTGCACGATCTATTCCAAGTATCCCAGCTGAGGAGATACATGCACGACCCTTCCCACATCATCGACCACAGAGAGTTGGACGTCGATGATGGGGTGACTTTTACGGAGGTTCCAGTTGAGATTGAGGATCAACAAGAGCGAGTAATTCGTGGGTAGTCGATACCTCTAGTGTGTTCTCATTGGAAACATGAGAACCTCTAGGAGAGCACATGGGAGAGGGAGGATCAGATTTATTCTTAGTACCCCCACTTGTTTTCCTAGTTTTGAGTTGTGGCTTACGGGGATGTAAAGCCCTAAGGTGGGGAGAATGTAAAGACCCAGAAATTCCACGTAATCATTTTTTTATATAGGAATTATATTAGTCCTCGAAAATTGACGGTGCATGATTTTGAGGCCCGGAGTGCTTGGAATGAATTTATGAACTTTTTTCTGGGTACGTTTAGTAAACATGTGAGAGGGTTTTTCTAACATTTGAACATGTGTTTAGAATTGATATCTGAGGGCACCGTTGAACTCGCAGCGCCGGTAGTCACTTAAGGAGACCTTCACCTCGACCATAGTAGGTTGAGGGTGGGAGTTATTTTTTCACTTATTCATGAAAAAATAAAATAAAATAGAATTGTGTAACATTTTATTTTCATTTTAAACTCCCATGTGAATGTTAATATGTGGGGACCACCTAACCTAGAACCCCCAATTTGAATTTAAGGGTGGGGATCCCCCGAACCCTCCTATTGTAAGAAAACTTTTGAACTCCCTATTTAATAAGGTAGGTGACCTTTATGTTTTCCCAAAATTTATTATTCCAACCTGAATGTAATTATGATACCAATTTAATTTGTGCCAACAAATAAATATGGGAAACATATCATATTGGCCAGATTTTCTTTTTGGTGGAATTGAGGGAAGTGTTGGCAAAGGGAAATTGGGAGAGGACCTTGGGGGATTATTCTCTCCAACAAATAATGCACTCCCCAATGAAGAATTCTTGCACCAATGAGGAAGATATTCAAAAAAAACGAACTGACGATTGAGGAAACACCGACGTTGCCAACGTCCATCTATCCCCAATGACTTCATCTATTTCATTATGACCTACGTCAACATATCTCCGAGGTAGGGGTTTAGTTGTGTATGATTTTATATTTTCATGTTCTTCCCTTATAAAACAAAGAACGCAGATCAACTCTCTAACTAGTTGATCCCCAGATGATTTCTTTTACGGGTTAGGGAATAATCATTGGTGGAGGTTGTAGGGTTTGATGTTCTTAATTCATTATTTTATTGAACCTCTTTCTACCACTCTAACATGGAGGGTGTGGGCCAAACAAACATGGCCTCACCACTCCGCGGTTCTTCTTGAATGGTGTGTTATTCATGATGTAAGAAGGCAACTTTGTGTCATGATGATGAATGGATGCGGCGGCCGACACATCTCTGGAAGAGACGACCCCACTGCTCCTTGCCACCCCGTGGCCTTCGCGTTGCCCCATAACCCTCCGCGGTGCATCATGGCCCTCAGTGGCTCCCCACGACCTCGCTGCCCCGCGGCCCTCCATCCATCCTCGTGACCCTTCGCACCGCCCCACTGCCTTGCCGGCCCATAGCTTTACCACCCCAAAGCCCTCCGCGCCACCCCGCTGCTTCGCTGCCTCGAGGCCCTCCGTGCCACCCCGCAGCCTCACCACTCCTCCGCCCCTGTGGCCTCTGCGGCCCCCATAGCCTCTGCTACCCCGCACCACCCGTGGCCTCCGTAGCTACCCCGCCGCCCCTCGGGCCGCTGCCCAGGCCGGGCCGCCCAGCGCGCTGGGCCAGACACAGCAGGCTGAACCAGACCATGTGGGATGGTTCGACTAGAATCGGGTTGCGTCGGGCCAGGTGGGGTTGGGCCGGGTTGGACCAGACCCGGGCCAACTTAAATTTTTTGCTCTATCGGCCGTAACATTGGAATCAGGCGTTCGTTTGATGAACCGTCAGCGGAATTAAAAAGCTTGGAGCGAGATGTCCCCTTTGAGATTACCCCACTAGACATCTGGATAATGTTGGAGTATAATGGGGTTGGATCGAGCACGAATCCAACCTGGACCTCAGGACAAAAATGATAATAACTCACAGACCAGGCGTCAGATTGACGTATCATCTGTTACATTTAGAACCCTATGGAGTGGCGGTACTTTTGCATACTTTATCATGAGAGTTCATCGAAGTTGGAGTATCGAATAGTGACTGGAAGAGTGAACCCTCCTAGAGACAAGCAAGCTTAGTGCGGAAACCCAGTAGCTAGGTGTGACGTGAAGATTGAACAAAAATCCTGTGTGGGTCAGCATTGACCGATTCTGTGCGGGTCAGAAATGAGCGATCCTGTGTGGGTCACCACCTAGCGATTCTATGTGGGTCAGGACGAGCGATCATGTGTGGGTTAGCACCGACCGATCCTGTGTGGGTCAGCACCGAGCGATCCTGTGTGGGTCAGCTCCTAGAAATCCTATGTGGGTCAGCATCTATAGATCCTATGTGGGTCAGCACCGAGCAATCCAGTGTGGGTCAGTAATAGATCCTCTGAATCGAGTAAGATGATTCAATAGTTAAATAAAATAATATGTACTTTTATACCTATGTTATACCTAGTGCGAGATGAGTCAGTACCTTTGTTGTATTCTTCTGTGTGGTGTACCTGTGTGGTACTTACCTTAATGGTATTACATTCTTTGTGGAATAGTTGACCTTTGGGATTTTGAGTTGGAATTCGTGTTTCTTCATGACTGAGATGAGTATAATTGATAACTTAGGTATATGTATGGGAATATACCTAAGTAGGGTTTTCATTGGTTTACATATATTGTGGTTTACCCTAGGTGGATTTTGCAAGACCTTGGGTGTCTTGGGGTCCCTAATGAGTATCAGTATACTCACCCCTGCATAGGCTAAGCCCGCACCTTGTTGTGTTTGATGTAGAAGAAATACATCACTAATCGAGGCCGAGGGTACCATGGCTAGACAGGGCCCGGAGGTGGACCATACGTTGTGATGGTACGTAGAGGAGATAGACGGACGTGGAGTGTTGAGGAGGTGATATGTACCTACCATTCAGGTAGGAACCTCAGAGGATGGCCCAGTAGCTGCCTTTCTTTTTCTTCTATTGTGTTATATTTCAGTTGTACTTGTACCATTACTATTGGGCTTGAATTCTATCCCCTTTTTACTTTCAGCACTCTTTTTTACTATACAGTTTACTTGTGATCGTATCATGATGTATACTTGGTTGCCTGTTTTTATTGGTTATAAAGTAAATGACTTCCTGGTTTTAGGGAATATGCCTTTCGGTGCTAGTCGCCAGCCCTTGGCCTGTGGAATCAGGCTTGGGGTAGTCACGACATGGGCCCTGGGGGACGGGTCGTGACACACACTATTATACAAATGAATCTTCAATGATGCCTCAAATAAGGGAATTTAATGTCTTTTCTACAAAATGACAAGGTAGTTTTCTATGACTCATGCCAATAGAAGGTTTACATAAAAAATTACCCAGATCATGATTTGGAATTGGATGTAGCGATATTTAATTTTCAGATAAGGAGGATTTATCATTAAGGTGAATGGTGTAACATATATACATATTACAACACACTGAAGAACATATTTACATATAAAGAGTTGAATATATACCAAATGGTATTGTTTGAATTGATTATAGATTAGAAATTATCAATATATTACATCCTTAGGATGTACCAAAATGTTGTTTATGTTTTAAATAGAAGGATTGTGCGTGTTTGTCTATGATGACGATTGAATGAGCTTAAATACTAAAGATTTATTGAATATGGATCATGAAATCAAAATGAATTGAGAAAAATATAATCTTTAATAGATGAATGTTAAAACATATATTCATATAATGAATAAATTGGTGAAAAAGGAATATGTGTATCTATAAAAGAAAGTAAATATTTTTCTCTTATTTAGTCATGATAGTTTTAAAACCATAAGGTTTGGGAATAGGTTACGCAGAAAATTAATTACAGAAAATAATAAGGTGGTGTTTGATAAATGTCATCATTCTTTATTCTCGAGTCATCTTGGAAGTGTGAGATATCATAAATAGATATTATAGTGGAATAACATGAAGAGAGATATAAATGAGTATGTATCTTGATGCTTGGTATATTAATAATTTAATAGTGAGTGATAGAATTTTTAGAGGAAGTTATAGCCATAACACATAAAAAAATATAAAATTAAATACATCAACATGGGATTCATCCTTAGATTCCCCAAATAATCTCTATTATATATTTATATTTGAATTATTGTTGATATCCTTAAAAATTCATCACATTTCATTGCAATCAGAAAACATTTCCCTCTTTATCAACTTTACAAGATATACATTATAAATGAGTTGAGTTTTCATGAAGTAAAAAATTATATTGTGTATGATTTTGAACTATGTTTTGATTCATAATTATGGAGAAATCGCCAATAATTTTTGAATATAGAGTTGAATATTAGTACCACATATCACCCTCTTAAATATTTTTAGTCTGAGTGGACCATTTAAACCATAGAAGATATCTTTAATGAATATTCTATATATTTCTAAGGTAGTGGGGATTAAAACCTTCAATAGGTTTAATTTTTTTACAATAATATAATTCAATCAATAAATCAAATTTATCCGTATGAATATCTCTATGGAATGATGTGTATAACTCTAATATGTTTGGATGAAGTTAGAGGGAAAAATCTATTGGGACATAAGCTAGTTGGGGAAATGATTAATAATGTTAGTGACATTGAATGGCATATCATTGTAGCTCCGAGTCTGCATAAAATTGATACTAGAAATTGTCGATGAGGTCAGGAGTATAAATTTGGTGATAAGGTATTCCTTCAAATATCTCCCTGTAGGAATATTAAGAGACTTGGAAAGAAGTAAAGCTGATCCCCAGGTATATTGATCCCTATGAGATTCTCGATCATATTGGTAGAGTAGCTTACTGTTTAAAATACCCACAAAACATCTTTTAATTTTATGATTTTTTACTATGTATCACATTTTAGTAGTTATATTATAGATCCTTAAAATTTAATAAACATTGAATTTATAAAATTTTATCAGGATATTTTCTATTAAGAATAATAATAAGAAATATTAGATCGTAGAGGTAAACACCAAGAAACAATAATAATCACCCGATTAAGGTTATGTAGAGGAATAAAAAATTTAAGGAAGCCATATCAAAACATTATAATGTGATGAGGTAGAGTTAACCATAGTTTTTTTCATTATAGTGAAAAAATTTTGAGTAATAAACTCTTATAAGGGGTGAAATTTATCATCATGAGATTTGAGAATATACTTCTCTTCAATGAAAAATGTGTTTGATGGCTTTTGAAGCATAAAAAATATGAAACTCTATTAATAATTATTATATATAATTAAAATGACAAAAATTATATATTTTTGAAATGAAAAATAACTATTAAAAATAATTTCTCATTAACTTTGAAAATATATTTGATCCTAAAAAAATGTTTTGAATTATTTTTTTTATAAACAATATTTTATTATATATATTCATAAGAAAACTACTTATTATTATTGAAATTATGAAAAATTAGGGTTTAATTATTTTAAAATTAATTAACTGGATATAAATTGGTTATAAATGAAAATAAATACATTTTAACGTTAAAAAAGATATATTTTTAAAAAACTTCTTTTATGCATGCAATGTGATTTTTTCATATTATATTTAATTAATACCTATTTTTGAATTATATTAAAACAATTTTTGGATAATATATTATAATATATTTTTTAATAATCATTTAATAGTTTTTATTTGGAAAAAAATGACAATAAATTGACTTTTATGGTTAAAAATGAAATTTTCTAAACATGATTTCATTGTGCATTTTAAAATTAATTTAAAACTGTTTTTTTTAGTTTATAAAAATTGAAGTTGATAAAATGGTTCCAATATTTTAAATCATCACTTCAAAATTTCTAAATGATTCCCCATTCATTATTATATCATAATTTATAGTATATATGGTAATAATGTGTTACCATGGTCGATGTTAAAAATCATTAATGTGTGGGTTAACCTGAAAGATAAGGTTCAAAATAAAAGATAAGATTTTATAAAACTAATTAGTTGAATATATTTGGACATTAAATTATGTTATCATTAGACCTCTTCCCATTTTGAACCACATTCACTTGAATACTAATTTTTTATATTTTAATGTTTTAAGTATTCACAAGTTTTCTCCGCAACTCACTTATATAAGAGAACAATTTGCCTCTGCATATTAAATTTTTTATCCATGTAGTCCACCCAGGACTTACCCAAATCTATTTTCAATTTTTCAATCCACGTTATATGTGTTCTATTTTCTTAAAATACTCATCTAGGGTTCCATAAGGAGTGATAAAAAAGTGGATTTTTCCGAGAACATGTAATTGTCTTCATTGAAACATTTTATGATTATTTCCTTATATATCTATAATAAATATTATATAACCATATTAATATGATTAATTAAGTATTTTTAATATTCCTAAATTTTTTTATTTTAATAGTGAAATTCTTTTTTATTTCTTATTGATCATATGGCTGATAATAACATCCTTCATGCATATATGGGGACTATAACCTCCATGAAGCGATGTGGTTCATGTTTCATGTTATCTATACCTAGGGGGTCATATAGATAGAATTAATGAATATATATGATATTTATAGTAATATAATGATTCATTAATGATAGTTTTTCATTCAAATTTCTTTTATTCAATTTATTGGATAATGAAAAAAATTACTCGTACGTATGTAGGGACTATAGTCTATAAGATTTTATGCAATTAATTTCTCATCACCAAATTATATAATTATTAAATATTATATTTACCAAATGTTTTATATTTTTGAGATGATTAAACAATGACCAATGTTTAAGGACCAAATGTATTGAAACAAAAAAAAGCATACCAGTTTTCACTCAATTTTCGATTCTAGTTTAAATTTGATAATAAATGCGTAATTGGAAATTATAGGGGAATGAAATATTGTATTAAAATTATGGATAAATTCCATGTATAGATTTATATTGAATATAAATTAAGTATAAAATATCTTAATAACACATAGAAATAAAAACCTAACCTTATGTAAGGGTTTATGTTTCAATCTCATTTTCAATTGGGATTATTTATGCATGAATCTCATTTGGAGGAATTATATTGTATTTATCTATTACATAAAATCTATTTTATTTTCATATTTTAAAATTTAGTTTTTTATTTTGTTATACCTATTTCCACTCTTCATTACTTAAAAATGATAGAGAAAATGAATTTAATGAAAATTAAATATTATTTTCTCTTTGGTCGATGAACCTTAATTTTAGTCTGTGTTTTTTAAATTAAATTCAAGAATTTTTTCCTGTTCCAATTATTATTTATATTCATTTTCAACAATATTTTATTTTGTTTTCAATGATTTAAGATTAATATTCTTATCTATATCCAAATTATATAATTTTGGATTACTTACCAATAGTGTGAAAGGGGTTTTTATTTTAGCATTTATCACATGAACATAATTTTCCACCATAATGACCACAATTTACTTTAAATATTCTTTTACATGTTACCATGGTTGTTTTCAAATAAATTATTTTTCTAAATAATTTGGATATTTTTATTTTTAAATATACAGAAATATAATTATATATTTATTTTATTTTAAATGATATGTTCCCCTTTTAAATTAATTTTTCATCTATATTAATATTGATTAATGTTTCTTAAGATTTAATTGGGGCATGATTTAGTGAAATCATCAATGTTATTTATATATATGAATTATGATTATGCTATGATGAAATAATTATGAAACATATTTTTTATAGGGGTTATTTAATGATAAATTGATGACTGATTTATGATCTTGTGGCACACATATATATGGTTATTTTTATATGGAATGTGGGTCTGTTAAATACCTCTAATTCACTATGTAATGATTGATATCTCATGAGAAAATATTGACACTAATAGAGAGTGGGCCTAATCCACTGTGCTACTTAATCTATAATTACATTATTGGAATTAAACCTTGAATTATTAAAAAGTTTTATATGCTTATGATTGGGTAATAATTCTTATGAAATTTTCTTATTTTAACAATATTGTCTCATGGATCATGATTTATTAATGATTAGTCCTCACTATTATGACTAATACATTTTGAAATAAGATTTGAAATAAATGAATGGTTCGGTATGAAAATCATAAGTTATGACCGTGATCACATAAATTTATTCTTATATTATGTTTTTATATGACCATCAATTCATATCTCACATGTTTACCAATATTGAGCATTTAATCACACATTTTATTATTTTCCCTTTTTTACAAGGTTATGAAGAAATGTTTTAAGTAGGATATGTCTAATAAGGGTACTATGAGAGAAGAACATTGTGAGATATATAGAATATATTGATAATAAATATTTTTATTCTATATTTAGTCCTCAGTGAGACTAATCCTTCATGGTCCTTGGGTGTACATTATTGTTAAATGTGTTGAACATTCATATAAAATGGTGTACACTTTATATATGTTATGATCATGTCACCTCACAGGTAATGACTAAAAAATTTGGTATGGATTCCCATTAGGCTATATTGATGCACAATATATCTCCAAGGACTCCATTCAAGTAGTAAAGGTGTTGATCAAATCATATTGGGGACCAACCCATGTATTTTCCCCACTATTGGTCAGATTAATCGTCAAGTGGACAAATCATAGTATAGATTTAGGAAAACTCATTGATCTATTGATAGTGGGAGATATAGAGAATTTTGGAATCTACTATAGGCTGGTAAATCATTATTGCATAGTTTTTGTTGACAGGGCATGGATCACTGTTTGGTAAAAATCCATGTGACGTTCGACAAGGTATTCCTGAACATCACCCCATTCCTGAAGGTTTCCCCAGATGAGGTAAAAAAAGACTAGTTTATAATGCTCAAGATCATGAAGAAAAGTGGAAATCTTTGCATCCACAAAGTGTCTCTCAATAGATTGGATAACACTAACAGGCTCAGTCACACCCTTTAATTTGTTATGATTTTGATGGTTGTTTGAGAGTGATATATTAGGCAGACTCCCAAGACACCTGACTTATCTCTAATAAAAAATGTGGACACCTTCAGGGAAATTTACCCAGAACAATTGTCCTTTCTAGTGTGAGTTTTACTATCCTACCACATCATTTGTATCATAGTTCTGATTTTTAGATAGACCCACTATGATGATGTTTACTATGGAAGTGGTCAGTGATAAAGAGTCCCTAATATATTCTGGTAGACTACATAGTAGATCCTTCATTCACCATCTGAGTTGAGTGAACTATAGTATAGAGAACTAGCCCAAATATTTGGAATGCATGTATGGAGATAAAGCTTCAATTCAAAAATAAATTACATTGGTTATTTCAGTATACTAGTACAACATTTTCTAATGAATAAAACCATTGTTAGGTTGTTGAGACAATAGAAGCACTATGAGGTTGACCTTTTTGAAAGTACTACTTGGGGTCCTAAAAGTTCTCTAATATTATGGTGTATGAGAACTATAAAATGTTTTGGTGTTTGAGTATCTTCCATATATTCTACAAGAGGTATTACTTATGGTTTTAGAGATTTTCTATAGGATAGAGAAGTGTGTGGTCGCATGAAGCAAGAAAAAGACCAAAATTTGGTCAATGGAAACACCCCGCCATATATACTTATTTTCCACATGATTATTTTTTATGGGTAAGAATATTATTATTTTTAATATAATTATCTATAAGGTTAGTATGAATCTAGAGGAGGGAATGATGAGAATTTTCTCTATTATATAAATTCAGATGGAAGCATTATCATTTGTAATATCTGATACTAAACTAAAGATTCATACTATTGATTAATAAATTCATTCAACGAAATTTCTATATATGATTTGGAACCTCCATCCTTATATCATGTAAAATTTATAGTTATATTTGTCTTAAAAATTTACTATCCATCATTAAAAAATGGTTGATTTGATCTGAATGTTCCATTCACATGGAATATATATAAAGAGGAATGTGACCCTAATAGGATTATGGTAGGAATTACTAATCTAAAATTTATAGTAAGATATACTATCCATATATGTAATCTGGAGGGTTTTAGAGACTATGATCACCTCACTCTATATAATATCTATACATAATCAGTAAATCTATTCCCCCTAATGGGTTTGGTCATAGTGAAATGCACATATCCTATAAATCCTCTATGTTCTTGGATTTTTGATGAATGGGGTAAATATTCCATTGAATCCCTACATTTTACCTATAACACTAGAACAATAGTTCCATGATAAATATATTATATTATTCATATGGAGAATTTCCAAGAAAATTGTTGTTGGAATCATGTGGTGGATCACTATAATGGTTGATAGTAACTTCACCATTGTGGGAACTTCAGGGTGGTAAGATTTTTCATCATGGAGAGGACATCTATGGTAGTTTTTTGGGGCCTCTGTTGTTGGGAGTGGCAACCCAACACACCTGGTTATTTTCTGGATTTATTGTCCCCATATAACATAGTGTTTTTCCACTCAATGGTTATAATAGTGGAGTTCCTTGATGAAACTGAAATAGTCAGGGGATCTATGGGGGAAACATATCATGGAGAAATGATAATGAACTTATTCTCAAATTTTCCCCATAGTATTTGAAATAGTGGGAATAAACGAGAGTAATCTAGTTATTTTCAGCAGTAGGCTATGTTTTCCAACACTGATGGAGTTGTTAGTCTATAGGATCCTTATTTAGCGAATCTCAAGTGAAATATATGGTAGGAACAACTATATTTCCCCTTCCTCTTCAACATATGGGTGGATGGAATCAATTAACTCTAAAGAAAGACAACCAAAATATTTTGGTATTTGAAGAAGGAGTTACTTTCCTCCTGCAGGATTACTACTTTTGGGTGGTAAAGAAGTGGAACCATATCTTTAGGAATATCTCAATCGATTTATTAGGTTGAGATGATTTATTCCTTTCATAGAAATGAAAATGAAATTTATCACTTAATGTTTTATTGAATAAATTAGTAAACTTGTTGAGGGAACCGTAGAGATGAAAGAGACATATCAGTCACATGTTAAGAAAAAAGTACATGGAATAACTAATGTAAGAATTTATGTATATTATCAAAATCATGGAAATATCCCCTACTTCAACCCTTATTGGAATTCATAGTTGAACCTCACATGACACACCCAGATGTTGATATTATTCAATGGATTATTTAAATAGTCAATAGAAGCTCAATCTTCGTAGTTTAAAACATTTCACATCATAAATCTATTAAACTAGACTAGATTTATATCTAGATTATTAAAAATGATTTAAATTTTTTTAATTCGATGATTAAATAGAATCATTAATATCTTCTAGATCCTTATCTTGTGTTCCCATTATCCAAAATATAGTGTCATACCTCCAATGTAGTGATTATTGTGACTTGGTTTATCAGAACGTGATACTATGTGGTTGGATAATCTCACTAAGGCTATATTTTACTAGTCCATGATTCCTTAATATATTTATAACATTTTTGATAAATCCATTCTCAATACTATAATTAGGGATAATTGTTAATTACATAACTTTATAACATAGAATAGTGAAGACATTATTTTTCTTTAGGTTGGTTTTGTTTGGTTTTTGGGCATATATATATATATATATTGTTTTATTTCCTTCATGTAAGGCCATTTTTGTAACTGGACTAGTTTTTCAATATGAAGGTTCCCAATACTACCCTTATAAATGGTTTTATAGAGAAAACATCTTAAGTATTTCTAAATATTCTTATACTCATCAAATAAATAAAAGATGAGTTAATAGTTTAATTATGGGAAAGAATGATACTATATCATCCCCATGCCAGTCGATGGGGAAAATTTTGATCTTAACATAATTAATCTTATTCTGGTCACATACAAAATCTTATTCACATCACTTATGGTATCCCAAGCCTGTCATATAATACCACTTATGATCATCACATAAATAATCTTTGTTGAACATGTATGATTTATTTCTCATCACTAAATTTATCCTACGTCCACCACATAAGGTATCCCATTCTCCTCATAGATTTAATATTGTAATCATCACAGAAGGAAAATTATGAGGATATTATGTTAAAAACATAATAACAAGTTGGGTCTTCCTTGATCAGTGTAATGAGGGAATATTATCTTATCAAATAATAAATTTTATATCTTATTAAGATCATCCCATAATGGTGGTTGATCCTCTAATTCTCAACAACTAATGGTATTTTCTCCTCTTATTATTACTATATTAGGATGTTTTATCCACTCATTCTCATTACATAAGGGTGGTGAGGTTTTTTGTTTTATGTAATGGAATAATGGAACTCATTTTTTAGAATCTAGTGGGAATTCTCTAGAAATTTTTTTGTTTTAAAATATGGTTAAAAATCATGGGTGGTACCATTTATCAAAGGGGAGATAGGAATTTCTTGGTGATGGAAAATAACCCCAGGGAGAAATCCTACACATTCTAATAGACTAAGAATCAATACATACATTGTTTGAGCATATCAATTTAAAGACATGTGATGGGAATGATAAATGAATTTTAACATCATGTGGTAAGAATTTACATTCATTAAAAGGTGAGTTAATAATGGATGGGGATCATTTTTAGGGATACTCATGCCACTTTTTAATTTAAAAAATATATGTATGAGGTTTAGTCATTAACTTCTTAGATCCAGGATAATAAATAGAGCCCGTTGATGAAACCACACAATTGCAGTCATGTGTGTGGAGTTCAAATGAATGAATCATTATTGGGTGGGTGTGAGTTCTATATTCCATTTATTCTCATGGAATATATCTTCCTTGAGGAGTCATGAAGTTACTTTCTAAAACAATCATTTTATCATCATTTGGGGTCCTCAATACATTAACTTGCATGATGAATTGAGACTTTTTCCAATGTGTTCTCTACATGGGGATGAAACCTCATGAAATAGTCTCAATTGTTTGACAATAAATTTAAGTGATTACATGATTAGATTAACATAAGTTTATTCCCATGCATGGATCAATGGAATTAGATAGGATCATCTTTTGCAGTGTGTGGAAGATGAATTGTGTTAACTTAGACAATTTATCTTCCTTAAGATATAAAAAATCCAATGAAAAGTATTGAATGAGTTGAGATAAAAGTTATTTTAATACATATAGGATCAATTAAATCATTGAATCATAGAAGTGTTATAGGTACATTATTCATCAGTTTCCATGATGTAATGATTTTTGGACTCTAAAATTATTTTGTGATAATATAACTATATTATATCTGACACGACAAGTTACAAACTCACATAAGATTTGTACACTAATACAACTAAGGTTTATGATATATAATTAATTAGATAATCATGGAAGAAAACTTCATAATACTACCATATACTCCCAATTTTCTTCTTTCATCCATCCTTTCACCAACATCCTTCTTTGACACTTTTTAAGGGAAAACACTAATTTTAAAAAGTGGAAACAAAGACAATATTATTACGATAAATTTAAGTGATTACATGATTAAATATATATTA
Source organism: Viscum album (assembly GCA_963277665.1). Classification (NCBI taxonomy): domain Eukaryota; kingdom Viridiplantae; phylum Streptophyta; class Magnoliopsida; order Santalales; family Viscaceae; genus Viscum; species Viscum album. The sequence goes on from OY728138.1 coordinate 563,676,436, forward strand.
GTATTAAGGATTAATGTTGTATAATATATTTGATTTATATTAGTATTAAATTTATCTGCCTATATTTATAATTTAATTCTTAACAATGTTAAACTAAATATGATAAAGTAGTATGTTAAAAAAATATATAATAATTATCTTATATATTTTTAAATTTCTCTTATAAAAACTATACATTACAACCCAAATATTATTAAAAAACCAAGAACTATGAGTTTTTATGTCATTGTAAATTTTTATACTAAAAAATCACATACATAACTATATGAAAAATAAATCAATACTATTCTTAAACATCTTATTGGATGATAAATTTTTTCTAAATTAGTGTTATATTTTTTGGGATAATAATTATATGTTTTTTTACAACTGATGGGGGGTAATAATCATATGATAACATGAAGATATAAATAAACATGTTTAATAATGAGATGGGTGGACTCATAATGAAATCATGAACATGGGAGATGCATAAATTCTATCCATGGAATGTTTCATGAATATAAAAATTAGCATTATTAATATAATTCAACATTAACTATTAATAAATTATATTAAATGAACTATGGAAATTATTTATTCCCTATTTATGACATTTATAATTATTAAATATTATATAATATACTAGATAAATAAACATAATAATTATTTTATCATAATTTATCAATCATAATGTCACCAAAGGAGGATGAATTGAGTTCATGAATTTAAAAAATTCAAAAAAAAAATTATCCCTACTTCAAAAAAAATTCATTAATATATCCTCACAATTTTATTTTATATTAATCCTAAAAATATTAATATATGGAGTGTACTAATTTTTTATTGCATTTTAGGGTCTAGATATACACCAGTACTCAACTCCACCGATATATAATTCAATTTAGGTGATTTTATTAAAATTATTAGAATGGGGTTCACAATGGAGAAAAACTAGAAGAAAATTAGTGTATTTAAAAAATAAGAGTTTTCAACCAGGTTCATTACAAATAAGATATCATCTCATCCTTACAACACCACAAAAATCGTAATATGTGTGCACTCAATAAAAAGTATAATGAGTTTTTATTATTATAAATTTCAACAAGATAATTTTTTTTTGTAGAAAAATTTAACTATAGATGAAACTTTTCAAAAAATGAATCATCACCATGTATAAATTCTTTTTAAGATAAAATGAAATATATTAACCATTAAAAAAACTAAAAACAAGTAAAATTATCCCTTTTATATTTATATTCATTATTATAAAAACATAGAAATAGAGTAAAATAATTTTTAAAACATACATAAGAACATTATTTAAGGCTTTCCCTGACAAAAAATTCTTAATCTGTTAAAAATATTACCTATTTTTAGTGATGAAATGAAATTTTCATCATCTCCTAGAATAATTTCTGTTGTCTTTGTGAACTAGGTACATCTTATATCATCATCCAAAAAAATTTATTAAAATCCATTGTCAAAGGACACTTATAAAATGATCACAATATCATTAACACCTAAGATAACTGTAAGAATTTGATAAAATATTTTGTGGTGATTTCAAATACTAAATAAATGGTAAAATATAATCAATTAGATATAGTGTAGATATCATTAAATACTATAAATTTTAGGTGAATGATTATCAAATAAATTGCATGATTAATATAATAAGATCTTGAAATCATAATAAGTTATCAGGAGAAATGAGAGCATAATCATACATTAGGGAATAAAATCCATAAAATTATGAATTTTAATGCATGGAATATAACTATTAGAGCATTCTATTGGTATTTTCACCTACTGGGTGAGACTATTACCATAATCCCCAATGACATCCCTGTACTAATTCCATAAGAACTTGCAAAATACTTGTGAATAGAAAATCATAATGATATTTCAATTCTCAACAAAAATATATAATAAGATTATGGAAGAATCTAACCACATCATTTCCATGCATAAGATAGTATGCAAATCTAGCCCCAGCATTCCCGCACATAATATTTCAGTCAAAGCTAAACACATCACAACTATGCATAAAGATTTCATGTGATATAAAATATTACCCAATGAATTTTAGGATTATAAAAATATAGTCCTACCTACCATCCTAATTATTTAATCGTACATACGTGTACCACATGAATATTACAAAAATGATAAAAAAATAATATTATAATTTACCCATTAGAATAAAATATAATTACAAATAAATAATATATCCATATGGTTAATAAACTTCCAATAAGATAATGATTTATAATTTATTTACATCATATACACTGAAGGGTATATTTTCAAGTTAATAATTTCAGTACTCTATTTAATGTATGGTTATCTAGGTGAATGCATATCAAATAAATGAAGGAAGTATTGGGTATGTACAATTTAAAGTAACTAAAATGAATGAATTATTTATGAATTGTTGATGATACATAAATGGAATGGAAATTATGGGTTATTTATCTACTAAAGATTTCATTTCCACTACACTATATAAATATAGGAACATTGATAAGAAATCAGAGCATTATTTTTATATAATATACTTTTACGAGAAAGACCCTATTCAAGGAAATAAAATATTAAAAATGTTAAATTGGTGGAATAGAAAATATTATTGATATATATGAATTCTCAATCAGAGTAATATAATAAACCGATGATTTTTTTTCAAAAATAATTTCTTTATTTTTATACAATATTGTAATAAAAAAGAAAAATATTATTTTCAAATAAGTGTGTAAATATAAGAATTCATTATGTTTAGTAAGAAGAGAAAAATATTTATTGAAATTCATATAAAAAATAATTTATTATAAAAATAATATTTATAACAACATATACAAAAATAGGAGAAAAATCAATAAAATAGATTTCATTACTTTTATTATGTTTTTCATAAAAATACAAAATGAGTAATGTATAGAAATTTTATTCAAAAAATAGATGAAATGGGTTTTAAGAAATGTTTTTAGCAGTATAATTTCTCTTAAATGGATCTTTTATATTAAATAAAATTGAATGATTAATAATTATAGAAAGGAAGGTGTAAGTTTTTCTCTTATAAACATCATCTACTTTAATAAAATGTAGAATTAAGAAGGGAACCATAAGAAAAATCATATCTTTAGAGAAAGGAATGATAAGGTAGAAAAAAGGACATAATATAAATATATATAAAATTTAATGAAACTTAGGGAGATATATTAATAGAGTGTGATAAACTACATGAACTTGAGAATGAAGAATAATAGTAAATTACCCTTACGAATAATGAAAGGTATGAAAGAGAAATATCTAAGGGTGAAATTAAGATAATAAATTCATAATAAAATAATTTATGAAGGTAAATTATAAATTAAAGACCTATTATTTAATATATATATATATATAATATAAAGTAGAGAAACAATAGTTGAAAATAATGGTGGTTGTGAAGGAAACTGAAACCATGAGTCTCAACTGACATTTTATGTCATTTAATGTGTTAAAAAATTAAATTATAATTATTATCTTCCTATTATAAACATGATTCATATTAATTTATCCATCATTATTTAATTTAAGTCATTTATTATCATTTATTATTCATTTATTTATTTAATATTTATTGCTTTGTTCAATTTGAGGTAGTTCGGTTCATTATTCAAAAACTGGTTTGGATAAATAATAACAGTCGACGATACATGTATAATGGTTCTATTATATAAATTAGTATCAATTTAAAGTTATAATATACATTAAAAATTAATATATTTTAATAGATAAGTATTTTAAAAAAAATTCCAAACAAAATGTATTTCATTATAATCTTGTTTGAAGTGGTTAAAATTAAATATCTTGTGTAATTAAATTAAAATTATTATAATTTTTTTATCATTTTAAAAAAAAAATATGGCAACTTTTTGTTATGTTATATTAAATCATGATATAAAATTTAAATAAATTCTATATAATCCATAAGTGATGTAAAAAACATAATTGTTCAATTTTTTAGTGTAAAATCAATATTAGTGAATGATGTTTTTTGAAGAGTTTAAAAGAAAATGAAAAATAGATAAAAAATATTTTTTTTAATAATTATAGTATATTGAATATAATATTTTTTATGTTACTTTAAAATATTACTTATGTAAATTAGTGTGGTAAGAGGAGAACATGAGAGTTATCCTAGTTTGTTAGGGGATTCTACCACGCATCTGCTAAAGCTAAGATAAATTCCCAACCACTACCCACTAATCCTAAATTGGGGTGGGGGTGGGTTGGGTAAGATATCTCTTCCATATACATGAATCCATAATAGGATGATTACAGGGGCATCAAAGGTGGTCTAGAAGTGGGTCACACATACGGGCGGGCACTCAATGATGATGGTGTGATGTCACATATGGTGGCGTTTGATCTAGTTGTGGAAGAATTATGGAAATATGCGCAAGAAGGATTTTTCCTAGGGATAATTTTTGGGGTAGATCTAGTGATAACCTCTAATATAGGAGAGATTGTTTCGGATAGTGGGGTTCCTTTCCGCGGTTGATGGTAATGGTGGGCTGATAATAGGCCAGGTGTTCCTTGTGGAATATACCAGCCTTTGGGCTAGGTATTAGGCATTTTCGGGACCATAAGTCCTTTGTACCATGTAAGGTTCCTATGATCTAGGCTTCCTCTTAGGTAGTGTCTCTAGGCCTATGGGCCCTGTAATGTGATGTGTTCTTAAATTTAAATAGTTTTCCACTTAACTTTATTTGATTTTTATTTATTTATTTATTTAATTTTGAGCTTATTGGTAAATAAATGTACTTTTGTTATTTTATAACCGAATTCATAAATTATTAATTTTTATAATTATTATTATTTATTTTAAGTATTAAAATTATTAATATTCTTTTTTTAGATCTTCATTACTTGTCTTTATACTTATTAAATTTAAATTCTCCTTAATATGTATATGTTTTTTTGTTTTAGTATTAATTATATAATTAATCAGATTATCTTAAAAAAAATAGTCTTTAATTTGTTATTTAATACATAAATTGTTTCTCCTAAAATAAATTAGTCTTAATTAACAATTTATCTATTTAATTTCCTTTCAATTAAAAATTTAAATATTCTGAGTTTAAATATTTATTTCAATTTATTATTTTAATTTTAAAATATTTTTATAGGTTTTCCTTAATTATAATCAGTTTTTAATTTATGTTTAAGTTAAATGTTAATCTTTAATTTTATATTTTGATTTAGTTAATAGTTTTAATTTTGAATATAATTGTTAATTTCATATTGATTTATTTATTTAATTGAATTATTTTTTATTTTTCAATTTTCTCAATCCTTAATTGATTTATTTTCTATTTTTCAATCTAATTTTGAGCCACATCCATATCCACACGCCAATAGTGACCCACCGAGTCACCGTTACGATATGTTTCACCTTACTCTATTTTAGTAGTCATTTATCAAGTCACTGTTCCATTTCCTTGCTATATCCACCATAGCCTCATTACCCATCCACCACCATTGCTGACTACCACTCACCATCACTACGATGGTGACTCAATCTTCCCACACAAAAACCATTTTCATCCAACCGGTGGCTCAACGGTGAGCCCTCCATTCCCACAGACACCATTACTTTATATTTAGTCATCGCCACCAGTGATTTTGTCTCACCGAAGCAGTACCCCTATTACATATACGGTCTTCCCACTCCACTCTCATCGTTTCCCTTATCACCAACCAAAAACCCAACCAAATCAATGACCCAAAAAATAAAAAAATTTCTAGATCTAAATCCAAGTCGACAAAACCCAAATCAAAACATAATATATGGAAATTTCAGTACTATATCAAATCAAAGAACAAATATGAAACTCTAATCCCACAATCTTGCCACCCGCAACCCGTAATGAACCCCTCAAATCAGATGTGATATCACCTCTTCTATTGGAGTCTAACCACAATCGATCTATCACACAGATGAAGATTGAAGAAGGAGCTTCCATTAATCGAGTTCCCCTTGTACAGATCTAAATCTGCTATGGAGGAAGTCTTTCACTACGAACCAGTGGAGGGGTCGAGGATTGTTGTCGCCGCTAACGCTCGATGCCACCGAAGATAGATGGTTATCACTTTCAGAGCAAACCGAGCTAAGGAAGAGATCAACTACCAACCATGGATTTCTAAATATTATTTAGGAAGTAACAACCACCCCATCCACACTGGAGAGAGGAATGAGAGAGGGGGGGGGAATAAAAATTTATAAAATAAAAATAAATAAATAAATAAACATAAAACTGATTATAAATAAAAAAATAGTTTATATCAATTAAATAAAAATATAAAATTTATTAACTAAATAAAATATATTATAAAAATAAAATATTAATAATAATTTATAAAAAAATCTAAAAATCTAAAACAATTAAATTGATTTAAAATGAATATATAATAATAATTATAATAAAATTTTTAAATTTATTAACTAAAATAAAAATTAATAATAAAATTAAATAAAATTAATAATTAACATAATAAAATAATAAAATTATGTTATTAAAATATTAACTTTTATTATGTTAATTATATAATTATAGTAATTAATTAATCTATATAAATAAAAATTAAAAATGAATACTAATTAATAAATTAATAATTTCTTTAATATGATTTCTTAATATTTTAAATTGTTTAATATTGTAATTAACTTTATTTAGTTTTCTTGTTACATAGTACCAAACCCAACTATGTGTCTAGGTTCATCTCAGCCGTCAACTGTTGAGTTCGTTTTGTAAGTTACGGGAGGAAAGTTAAAATGATGATATTTTCACGAAAAAAACATGTGTGTGGTGCGAGAGTGAAGATTATACCTATGTCGGTGGAAACTGATGGTGACTTGAAACAGATGATGGCTGATTTTTAAATTTAGAAGTAGTATGATGAAGACATAGTGATTCATTCACCATTCAATTATACTCAATTCTAACAAAATTGGGTGCCTAGAAGAGTAGATCCTAGAGTAAGAGACAAAGTCCAGGAGTCGAAGGAGAGAATTAGCACTATGGGAGTTTTCCTCCCTCTTTTGTTCAAAATCTCTGTTCTTGTTATCAAAATTTTAAATCTATATAATAAATATTATTGTAGGCTAAATTTTTTTGTTCAGGGAATTTAAATTTTCTAGTTATTTCAGTATTCAACTTTAATTGTTTCTTCAAATAATGAAATAGATTTAACTGGTTATGTTGAATATATTTCTGAAATACTAATTTTTTTTCAAAACAAATTAACTAAATTTCTTAATTTACTAATATTTTTGTAACATCCCGGATCCGTGTTCCACTCAACCAGTGCCCCATACCTTGGTGGAAACGTGGCCTCAAGCATATCTCCCAAAATACCAGAGGCCACCGACTAGCAGTGAGGGCCTAAGTTGTGATAATAGAAAAAACAAACCCTCATTGGAAGAGTGTAACATAGAATAATAAATAATAATAATAATGAAGAAATAGTAAACAACATACAACTGAAGTAAACACTGGAAGACAATTATTAGATGTAACCAAACATCATTCCACACAAATGATGATGTAGTATGTCACATGTTCTAAGAAAACATCCAAAATAAGCACACTATAGTAATACACAATATATGCCACAAAAGTACAAATGAAACAAAAATATTCTTGGAAGCATCACTAGCATCGGCTCGGTCCCACACTCTCCTACTCCTATACAACACATCAAGTACATGTAGCAGGTCTTTTTCCCTTATCAACACCTGCAATCATATAATCTATTTGGGCCAAAAATCATGACCCAAATAGGATGTGAAACTAAATCCTAGTAAGAAACCACCCAAGGTCTGTGCCAATCTGTCAGTGGATACACACACACACACACACATATATATAACCGACAATGTACAATAGTGAAATCAGTAAACCATGGGTACTTAAAATGAAAGAACAACTAATGTCTCACAATACAATGTAAACAAGTATAAGTAAAGAATTAATCCAAGCTCGTGGTTTTCTTGGTTGATGTGTCATAAGTCATCCATTTTATTATTCAAGTTCCTTGAATTATATAAAAGTATTTAGGTTTTTTCTAGGATCGACGAACCCCCAAATAAAATTAACCGTCAAATCATGAAATCATATTCATTTAATCATTTTCCAATAGAGTCCGTCTTGGGTATCCCTCAATGGATCCTATGTTCGCTCAGAATTTTAAATAAGCCTCAATGAGCCTAACCACCCTACCATGGATTGCTCCTGGCCCTCACATAATTACATCTTGAGCTTATCAATGGACTTTTATCCAAGACCTTCATTTACAAAAGGTATACATAGGGTTCAATTAGTCACATGAGCATGACCTTTCCTTTTAACTAAGATTATGGCTCACCCATTTCTAGTTACCCCCCTTTTTTTATAATTCAATCCCACAACAAAATAAACACATGTGAATTAAACTATGACATGGATTATCATTTAAACAACTCAATTGTGAATAGTTCTCATAACAAGTATCACATGAAAATTAAACTATTACATGTATTAATAATTTAGTTATCTCATGTGGGGAATTCATATCAAGCCTCTTATGTAATCTCGGCTAAATGGCCATCCGAGGGAAACACACCCATGGGGTGGTCCTAAATCAAGGTTCGCAACCCTAAACATGCTTTCAGATCATCTAATTAATTACCTAATCATAAATATGCAATAAAGGGGTTTATTATTCAATCACTAGACACCAAAAAAGTGGGCATTCATCACTCCAACATATATAATCAACTCAAAAATCAACAAAATGCACTGGAAAACATACCTCAAGTTAATATTACTCTCCTCATCTAGTGTCGATCTTCAATTCAACCTAAATCAGAGTAGATATACCAAATGAGTAAAAACACATAACCCTCGATAACTAGGTCAAGCTATGAAATATAAAATAAATTCTCAATAGGAATCAAGCACTAATTGATAGGGTTTGAATAGCATCGATAGTGATTGAATCGGGTTCAGACGATGCAACAAGAGAAGATTTCCCGTTGGGATATTTTCTGAGTGCATTTCTCATCAAAATTACTCATTCTTATATGTCTTCCAAAAACTACACTAGTGTCTGATTTAAAAAGAAAATAAAAGTAAACAATGTGTACTTGAAAATACATGTCGTGTCCGTACAATTCCCGGGTAGGCCATTACATGGATATGTACATGGATTACATGGCTTGTAGCTCTCTATACACTGTGTGTACATAAAATTACATGGAATTTAGGCCCCAGTCACATCATGTAACATGCCTACAACCATCCATCTACCTATATTCCCCCATTTTGTTATGTATAAACTTAAAGGGAATGATCTGCACCTTAATGGAAAAACCAGGTTCATACAAACTTTCCCCCTTAAAAAAATTAGTCCTCGAATTTCCCATCTATGGGTGATGAATACATATTTGATAATAAATCTGACCACTGTGATCATACGTCAGCCTCCCTATCCTATGTATCATCCTACATTCATTCGTGTTTCCACAGAACCTATAACAAAGCAGCAGACCGACCACAAAGATTCACCATGCTATGATCCACAATACGAATGTGATGCTCCTCAAAGGACACATATTCCTACAACTTCACTTCCTCAGGACGAAAAGAGTGAGATGGGTCTGAAAAGTGACATCTCTACTGAGAAATGTGGAAGAATTCTTGAATATCCCTGTACCTTTGAGTTAACTACAATATTTAGGAAACTGGACCATCCCACTCAAGAATCTCAAATAGACAGATGTACCTCGATGAAATCTTACCATGTCTCCTGATCCTCTTATGTCCGAACCTTAGTGCAACACGTATGAAAATTTGATCCTTGAACTCAAGATCTAGAGGTCTTCTGCGACGATCGACATAAGATTTATGATTAGACTGTGCTATAGAAATATGCTTTTGAATCCACTGCACCTACTCAGTGGTCTCATGGACCAGATGAGGTCCCATCATTGTTACCTCTCCTACCTCTAGCCAAGTCAAGGGTGATCTGCATGGTATACCGTACAAAGCCTCATATAGGGCCATATGAATTGTTTCCTAGAAGCTATTGCTGTAGGAGAACATAACAAGTTGTATTTTTGTCTCCCAGGAACCTTTGAAATCCAGGATGCATGCTCAAATCATGTCCTCCAGCACCTGAATTGTGTGTTCTAACTAGCCATATGTCTAGGGGTGGTAAGATGTCATTAGAGGAACCTATGTACCAAAGGCCCTCTATAGAACTTTCTAGAAATGATATGTAAAACTAGAATCCCAATCTGAAACTATAGAATGAGGAACACCATGTAGTCTTATAATCTCTTGGATATACAACCTCTTAGGATCATCAACATTAAAGGTTTCCTTGATCAACTAGAGATATGAAAAATTCGTAAGCTTGTCATGAAAAACCGAGACTACATCATTACCTTGAGGTTAACTCATTGACCCCATCATGAAATCCATCATGAATTCATTCCATTTCAACTCAAGAATGGGTAGCTATAGAAAAAGTCATGCTAGTCTTTGGTATTCTGCCCTCACCTACTGATCGGTGGAACATCTCATGATAAAACCAGCTACATATCTCTTAATACCTAGTGAACAATACTAACGATGTAAACACCAATACGTCATGGTGATTCCAGGATTCACAACCCAAACTGAAGATTGAAAACCCCACATCAGCTCCTGACGCATGTCTGTCAACACCCATACATGACCATGTAACCACAGAACTTCATCCTCACCTGTGTTCAAACTAGGAGGAGGGTTCTCACCTTCCACACTTTCTTATAGAACTATTCCTCCAGAATCTAATATCTAACTTATCCTTACTCTATCTAGTAGGGTATATTTAATATATATGGATGAATGAAATGTATGTCCCTGACTATCATTCACCTCCAAGTCCCTGTTAGAGAACAACACCATAAGCCATCACTCCTTAGTTTCTTATTGCACTTCGTATATATAATTCCTCCTTCGTAGAGCATCAACCACTAAAATTTATTTTGAAAGCATGTGGGAAATCTTGAAGTTGAATGACTGAATGTATTCCAACCACCTTTGCTACCTCATATTTAGATCACACTATGTAAATATGTACTTGAGACTTTTGTTGTCTGTGGACACCCGAAACCACTCCCCTAATAAGTAATGTATCCATCAGGGTAAGGCATGAACAACCGTGGCTATATCGAGATCATGCGTCAAGTAGTTACTCTCATGTGGCCTCAATTGCCGAGACCCGTATGCGATGAATTGATCCCCCTACATAATCACTACTCCAAACCCAATACCTAATGCATAATATTACACAGTTTAACTCTTGTTCAGATCAAGAAAAATCAGTATCAGTCATAACGTTAATCTCCCTTTCTACTCCTGAAATGTTGTCTCACAATAATCTGACCATACATAATTCACACTCTTCTTTTACAAGCCTGTCAATTGTTCTGCAAAGAATGAGTAGTCATGTATGAAAGGCCTATAGTAAAAAACCAGACCTAGAAAACTATGCACCTCAAAGACGTTCTTGAGATGCTCCTAGGTAACTACATATCTAAACTTCTATGGGTCCACTAATTCTCTTGTATTCGAGATGATGTGACCTAAGAAGTGAATTCGATCCATCCAGAATTGGAACTTTGTAAGCTTAGTATATAAATGATTCTCTCTTGGTGTACTCAAAATGATCTCAAGATGGGTGTAATGGTCATATCGATTATGAGAATACACTATGATATCATCCATGAACACCACAACGAACGAGTCAAGATAAGAATGGAACACTTGGTTCATCAGTTCCATAAAGAATGAAGACACATTTATGATAACTAATAGCATGAACAAATACTCATATAGACTATACGTACTCTGAAAGGTTGTGCGAGGTATGTCTGATGATCTAACACATACTTGATGAAAACCAGATATCAAATAAATCTTAAAGAATACCTGATCTCCCTAGAGCTAATAAAATATATCATCTATTCGTGGCATAAAATACAAGTTATTAACCATCGAATGGTTCAATTTCTGATAATCCACGCATAACCTGAGTGTACCATCTAACTTTTTTGTAAAAAGTACTAGTGAACCCCAAGGAGAAGTATTGGTTCAGATGAAACCCGTAGCCTCCAATTCCACTAGCTACCTCTTGAGCTCTTGAAACTCCATCATAGGCATCCTATACAGACGAATGGATAATGGTGTATCTCTTAGTACTATGTCAATATAGAAATCTACCTCTCTTACCAGATGTAAACCTGAAAAGTCATCTAGGAAGATGTCTCTAAAATGATAAACCACTGGAGTAAAATCTATCTAACCTATCCCTAGGTCATAAAGATGTATACTGGAAATCTGTGTTGTCAACCCACTCAACCCACGATGCTTAGTCCATCTTATCTCACATGGACATCCCATTCACCTTTATGTAGAAATGATCATCCCTTTGGTGACGTAAAACTCACCCTACAGGGATAGAAATCGGTAAAGTCTCCAAAGGAGAAAAACAAGTATATTTATAGTATAACACCAATGCTTGTCATCTCTAGGAAATAGAGATTCCATATGAAGTGACACCCACCAATTTAAAGGGGTCCCTCCTTGAACTATCACACAACTACCATTCTAATCCCCAACAGAGTGTCTAGTTTCATAACATCATCAAAAGTAAAAACACAAAGCCCTAGGATCACCAAAACATGATCATATACAAAAATATGTAAAAACCATGTATCAAAAAGTACATAAGCTATAATGCAGGTGACTAGAATAATACCTATAATAGTAGAAGGTCTAAGGTCCTACTTCTTTTGGGTCTATTGTACTGCATTAGTCTGGCCTATACCGTGGCCCTGAGACCCTGCCTGGGTACCTTGAGATGACCATCCCTACTCCCACTGTGATCCTATGGTATGTATATCATGTCCAAGACCAATAAATTGACCTGAGTGGCCCAATGCATTCCATTTACCTGATTAGCGAGAAGTTGTTGTCCCTGTTTCTGAATATGGAGTCTGTGCATACCCTCTTTCACTATCTCTTGGAGGAAACATCCAATAGAAACACTAATGATGTCCCATATTTCTGTAAGGTCGGCACTTGACTGGGTCCCTTGGGTAATTGGGTTTAGTATTCCCAATTCTTCCGCACTGGAAGCACCTGACCTCACTAACAGAAGATACATTTTGATTACTAGATTCACTACATGTAATCTTCCAACAATTCTTCCTACTACTGGTTGAAATCATACCAGATCTTACTGTCGAACCACCTTGGATCGCACCTAAATATTCTTCATTATTCCTCTTGGAAATCAGGGACTGGTTCACTATAGAAGATACAATATTCTTCCCGAATATATTCACCAACGAGTATATGTCGTACCTGATATCATCCTCGAATCACCTAACCTTTGACAGATCATCATCCATCAGAGTAGTTGTGATGAACTGGAGATAAGTATAGAGGGAAGAGTCATACAAAACTGATAGAGCGCTCTACTCCAAATACATAATCTCATGGGATATGTTTTCCCTCAGTATCTTGGGATAGAAGTAGTCAGAGAATACTATCTAAAAATCATCCCATTCCACTTCCTATCGATGCTCTGTCTATGTGGTAACATCCCACCACTTCTTGGAGGAATCATGTAGAATTTAAGTTGTGAGCTTGACCCTCCTCTTAAGAGGCATCTCAAGATGATCGAAGATAAATAACATGGTCTATAGCCCTTACCCTAAAACCTGTGGCCCACCTTCACCAGAAAACATGGGCAGATACTACTACTGGAACACTCGGGCCAGTTATGCCATATAAATGGCAGGCTGTGGTGCTCCTTGAATGTTTTTTATAAACCTCAGAAAGCTTTAATGGAACTATGTTTCAACAACAGTGTTTGGAATAAAAACTGGTTCCACAACTGTCCCGACTGGAGGGTGTACCAGTATCCCATGGCCCACCACCTGTGGGGTATGATCATCTTCACTCTCCTAGAATACAACTGGAGCTCGTCATGGAGGCATGAATCTGCAGGCTCAAAAACTCACATCAGTTCAAGATCATCGAGGTTCACAAAACAAGAGCATAAGAACTAAACATGAGAAGAAAACCCTAAAAGGCTGATGGAAGAGTAGTATACGACATATAGAAACCTTACACGATGTGTACACATAAAATCTCACATGGGCAGGTACCTCCGCCTACCTTGGAATGTAAAGGTCATAGGTACATGGCGTGTAATATTGACACATGGTTTGTAATACAGACACACGGTGTGTACTCATATTTTGACTCATGGTCATGTCATATTACATGGCCAGAGCCACACGGTTCCTACCTATGACAAACTACACGGGGTGTACCTAAAGCACACAGTGTGTTCTACTCAAAACCCAAAATCCCATGTTCTCTATCACATGGAAAAAAACATGGTCATATACCTCATAGAGTGTACTCAAGGTACACGACTTGTACTTAAAAAAGTTATTTTCGTCCCAAATAGAAGAACACATGTCGCTTGTTCAGGGACCCACACACCGTGTTGTTTTTTCTTCTCGACAGTAAGCCTTTGAAACTTCCACGGAACCCTTGTTTTTGAAATGTAAAGGAAAATTGTGATAAATTATTATCTGTGGGGGGCCATACTCTCCACAAATCAAAGTTTGGCATCCATATAGCACATAATAACAAAGTTTCATCTCATGGACGAAACATGATCCACCAAATTTTGGTCCAATAGGGCCCATACTCCTCAAGGATCCAAGCTTAGAATCCATATAATTAAAACCATAACATGTATCAATACAAATATAAAAATAGAAGTTATATATATCATTACACTGATCATAACAAAATTCATATATAGCAAGATATCTATCACAATAGCATGTGATCATTAATTCTATTAAATGGAATGGGAAGAATGCAAGGCATGCGATTTTTAACAAGTACCTATATGATGCATGAGATGGAATACCCTCATCTCATCAGGTTTTAGTAAAATAAAACAACAATAATATCAATCATAATAGAAAAAAAGTGCATCACCAAATCATGAAATCTAATCAACTATAACAACTGAAAATCCAGAAATCACAAGTCCATTTAAGGAAATTTTTATTTTCCCTATACGTGGGGTTTCTACTCTCGAGCAGAGCTTAACACCAAATCCCATTGCATTTCTATCCCATCTTATTATCATGAAATAATAAAGAAAACAAGAAAAGATACCCTCTAATACCACATTATAACATCCCAGATCTGGATGCCACTCAATAGTATTCCTATAACCAGTTTTCAGCATGGCATAAAGGACATCTCCCCAAACGCTAGAGGTTACCGACCAACAGTGAGGGCCTAGTGTGTGGTAGGGGGGAAAATATGCCCTATTTGAAAGAGTGAAACATAGAGGAATAAATAATAATACTAATGTGGAACTAGTAAACATCATACAACTAAAGTAAACAATGGAAGACAAATATTAGAAGTAACCAAACATTTTTCCACACTGAAGATGATGCAGCATGTCACATGTTCTAAGAAAACAACCAAAAAAAGTACACTAAAGTAATAAAAAATATATGTCTCAAAATCACAAAAGAAAAAAGTGACTAGGAAGCATCACAGTCCTTGGCTCAGACCCATGCTCTCATACTCCTAAGTATCACATCATGTACCTATAGCAGGGCAATTTCCCTGATCAATAGTTGCACTCATATAATCCGCCTGGGCCCAAAAGCATGACCCAAACAGGGTGTGAGACTAAATCCCAATTCAAAACCACCCATGTTATACACCAATCAGTCCTTGGATATATATATATATATTTATATATATATATATATAATAGGCAGTGTACAATAGGTAAAGGAGTAAACTATGGGTACTCAAAAGCAAGCACAACAGATGTCTTGAAAGACAATGTAAACAAGTATAACTGAATACCGAATCCAAACTTGTGCTTTGTCTTGGAAGACATGTCATAAGTAAACAATTTAATTATTCAAGTTCCTTGAATTATATAAAATTCTCAAAGTCCAACCTTGGCCTCACAAACCCCATATAAAAGTAACTGTAAACTCGTGACATAATAGCCATTCAATCATTTCCCAATAGATCCCAACATGGGTATCCCTCAGTGGATCCTAGGGTTCTCAGCATATTATATAATCCTCAATTATCCTGACCACCCAATCATGGATCACTCACGAATTTGACATAATTACCACTAGAGGGCATCCATGGTCTTTTAACTGAGACCCTTATTCACCCTAGGTATACATAAGGTGCAATAAGTCATGTGAGCCTGACCTTGTCTTTTAATGTGGCTAGCTCATTGCTAATTACCCCTTGTCATAATTCAATTCCATAACAAAAGAAACACATGTGAATTAAACAATCACATGGATTATTATTTAAAAAACTCATGTGGGCATAGTTCACATAACAAGTATCACCTGAAAATTAAACTATTACATTGATTAAGTATTTAATTATCTCACATAGGGAATTCATATCAATAGTTTTATGTAATCTCATCCAATCGGCCATCCGAGGTAATCACACCCATGGGGTTTCCCTTAATCAAGGTTCATAACCCTAAACATGCTTCAAAACAATCTAATTAATTACCTAATAATAAATTGGAAATAACACAGTTTATTATTCAATCAAGCAACACTATAAAAGTCAGTGTGCGACAATCCGATATATATAATCAAATGGACAATAAATGAAAGGCACAAGATCAAATACCTCATGTTAATATTAATCTCATCATCTAGAGTTGATCTTCAATTTTACCAAAATCAGCGTAGATCTACCAAATGAGTAAAAATATAAACCCATGATAATTGGTTCGAGATAATAAAATAAAAATAAAGGCTCAAGAGGAATCAAGCACTCAACGAGAGTGTTTAAAAGAATTCAAAGATGTTTGAATTGGGTTTTGGATGATGCAACATAGGATGAATTCCCATTCAGATATTTCCTAAGGATGCTTCTTATCAAAATTTCTGATTCCTGTCTGCCTGCCAAAAATGAAACTACTTCCTAATTTAATCAAATAATAGAAAGATACACATTGTGTACATGAAACTACAAGTATGCTTCTTACAATTCCTATCTATACAATTACATGGCTGTGTAGTGTGATTACATGGAATTCATCCCTCCATATACAGTGTGTACATAAAAGTACATGGTGTGTAGGCCCCAGTCACATTGTGTAACATGCCTACAACCATCCCTTGACCTCTTTTCTCCAATTTTATTAAGTATAAACTAAAAATGAAATATCTACACCAAAAAGGAAGAATAAGGTTCTTACACTATAGGTGAAAAAGATCAAGGATTACCTCTTCAAATCTGTAATTCATTTCTACTGTACTAAATTAGTGAGATTTAATCTAGTATCATTAATTCAAATACTATCATAGTTGGGTGACTCTAGTGGTGGTGAACTTCTAGATTCCCTTAACTGAGAGATTAATCTCCTAGTGAGGGAGATTAATTGATCATTTTTAGAGGATTTAGAGTTGATAGTAAACAAAAGAATATTCTAGCTATTAAACCAGTAGAGTTAGATTTCTTAGGCTATTAGTTTCTTAATAGTACCTTAGTCATTTGTTCTATGTGTTAGTTCAGTATTTTTCTATAGTTTCATCATTAATCTAGCTTAAGTTTCATATTCTTAGTGAAAACATTGTTTTCTCAAAACTTATTATGAAACAACAATAAAAATAAAAAGTAAAAAGTAAAAAAAGTATACTCCAACCAATTTTGACACTAGTGGGTTGTTTTGAAAAGAAAATAAAATAAATTTTGTTTATTCATCCTTCCCTATGGGGTTGAACCTAAAAACCAATTTACATTAGTAAGTAGGAGTATAAAAATAATTAAAAATTTACTTCTTTTCAATGACTAGTGAGTCATGTTTTGGGTGCCATTGCGAGGAAACTCTTCGAGTGACCATTTATTCTATAAAAAACTTAAATACAAATTCACTTAAAAAAATATAATTCTTTTTTTTAAAATTAAAAACCATTAAAAACAAATTTGGTTGTGATATACTTTTTTTTGCATTCTATTATTACTATTTAGTTCTACCATTGTGATAAGTTGTTATTTACTATTGTATGTGATGATTTTTAACTTTCCCTATCAATTGTATGAGCACAAGATCTTCATCAATTAGGTTAGAGCCCTTCAACCCTAAACATGATAATAATTTAACTTCTATTATAATGAAAATAAAATTGAAATGGAGAATTTAAAATATAGGGTTCTTGAACTAACAATAAACTACACTATCACCCCAAAAACATAGAAGAATTACAGAGGCCTTGTTTGAGGGACTTCCAACTCCCTCAAGTTTCAAGTAATCCTTCATCCATTAAACTTTCACCTAGATAAAAAAACTATGAAATGAAACATCCAAACATTTCTATACTGCGAACATTAAATGGGATCTCTAATAAGTACACTATCGCCTTCATTAGAGACTTTTATAATACTATGCGGAAATGTCCACTCTTAAGACTCACTGAGAACAAGCTTAGAATAGGGGTATTTTCTTTTTTTGTAAAATGGAATTCTATGAACTGGAATTTCAATCTTGATGGGATTTTTTTACGAATTGGGATAATTTTTACAACACATTTATAATTAAATTTTATCCCCAAATACTTAAAAAATAAATTAGAACAAAAAACATAAGTTTTTATCAAGAGGATGGAAAAACCTTTCACGAGTGTTGGGATGTATTTAGGGACTTGCTTAGCCTGTGTCCTCATTATGAAATTACATATATCCTTATCATGGGAACCTCCTGTGTAGGGTTTTCCACCTCTAGTCAGAAATTTGTTGATCAAGCTGCTGGGGGTAATTACAATGATAAGACTGATGAAGAGTTAAGGAAAATTTTAAACAACCTTTACCCGAATACTCAACATAAAAATTCAATAAGAAATATAAATAATAGAAATCCAAAATCTTGTTCTAGAACTAGAATTGACCTTCAATATCAACTTACTAAAATAACAAACCCAATTCAATATTTAATGAACCAAAATTCTAAATAATATGTAAATCAAGTGGGCTATAAAAACACAAAATAATCACTTAAGGATCAGTGTGAGTAATGTGGAATGTTTTGGAATACAAAGAAATTATGTCCAAATTTTGATATTCCAGTCCGACAATAAAACTAGTTTTTTTTAATTATTTTCATAGAATTCCTGCAAAGGATGACCCATTATAAAAAATTACAACTAAGACTATTGGAACAATCTCAAAATATCATTGAGAAACCATGTATTAATCGAACAAACCACTACCCCTAATTATCAAAATCAACCTAGACAGAACTATCAAAGCCAACAAAGGGAAAAATCATCTAATTCTCAATGAAACTATGATGTTCAAGTGTCTTATAAATTTGTTCAATTTTTAAATATAATGAACTCTCAAGGAGAAAAATTCAAAACTAAATTAACTAAATAACAAGCCAGATATCAATCTGATAAAATTTAAAATGATTCTAGAATACAATACATGGAAATTCAATTTTTCCAACTACACATATATTTTACTTAGAGTGATAATGGTAGATTTCTAAGCACAAATAAACTCAAACATAATGATAATATCATGTTTTTTGTCACAATAAGTGGGCTTAAAACTCAAACTGCACCTTAAATAGATTTTAAAAATGCGTAAATTTAAAAACTGTAAGTATCTAGAAATAAAACTTTTTCTTTTTTCATAATTTTGTATTCAACAAAACAGTGTTGAAAAAGAAAAACTTTGAATTTTGCACCTAAAAAATAAAACTATAAATTTTTATTTAGATACAATGATCAAGGGAATGAAAAAAAACTATTGATTAAATTAGGGGACATACTTACTATTCTTCAGAATTATTCCCCCACCAACCCTTACCCAGAAAAATTGAAACCAAAAAGTAACACTAAGGGTAAACTTATTCAGTTACATGAGATTTTTAATAAGATATAATTGAACATACCTTTAATTAAATAATTAATTCAAATCCATTATTACAAGAAATCACATAAAAATATTGATTCAAACAAAACAACTCTTGAAGAATTCACCACCTATAGCCTCACAGAAGGGTGCATAGTTGTACTCCAAAAGAAAATACCTCCCAAACTTAAAGAACAAGGTAGCTTTGTCATATCCTATACCTTTGTAAAATCAAGTTAACTAATCTTCCTCTATGAATTCGGTGCTAGCATCAGTCTTCTTCCAAACTCACAGTTCCAATAGTTGAGATTGGGTGATCTTCAACCCACCACAGTCATCCTACAGTTGGCTAAACATTATTTCACTCATCTTGTGGGTAGGGTATATGAGATGCTAGTTGAAGTTAAGAAACTTTTTATTCATACTGACAACTAATTCCTTGATATAATGTGTGGAAAATAGGTTCCCATCATTCTAGGCAGTCCCTTCTTGGCCACTACTAGAGCTGTTATTGAAGTGTCTAAGGATCAGCAAATATTTATGATTGGAAAGCAACAATAAGAGTTTAATGACTCTAAAAATTTCAAAGAACCTAAATTCCCTAAAAATTGTTCAAATATAGATTCGTTATAAGCTGATAATCAAATTTAAGTCTTAAAAGAATCATAAAAAACAATATAATTCTAATGAAGTAAATTTGGAAACTAAAAATTTTGATTTTTATGTCACAATGTGTAAAATCTTTTCAAATAATGAATCTAAGAAATTTTCCTTAACTGGAAATCTGTCTACTTTGTTTTACTGATGTGGATCTGTCATCTGGTTCAGAACATAGGATTTTATTAATGAATTTAAGGGTGATTCTATAGTCACCAACACTTCTAATTTTTTTTATTTGGTATAGTGAATGCTTATAAGTCTACTTGATTATTTTTCATTGATAAATCTTTCAAACTCAAATCTAGAAAATCTGGATAGTGAGTTGTCCACTTTGGATAGTATTGTGGGAAATTTTGAAACTAAACTAGAAACGAAAAATATTTCATCATTCTAGACTCCAAATAAGAGATATTTTGAAGTCCATGGTCCTCCTAGGCCCAACTTTCTGCCAGAAAATGAAAAAGAACCCATCTTTGAATTGAAACCACTTCTTGAATATATTAAATATTCATTTTTGGGTGACCATTTTACACTACCTATTATCATTTATTCTAAGCTAAATGATAACGAAGTGGAAAGGTTTCTAAATATTCTAAAAAAATTAAAATCATCTATAGGATGGACCATAGATGATATCAAAGAAATTAGTCCTTTATTATGTATACATAAAACACATATGGAGCCATACCATATGCCCCTGGTAGAGTGCCAAAGAGGATTAAATCCAAACATGAAAGAAGTTGTGAGAGGGAATTTTATCAAATTGTTGGATACAAGAATAATATACCCTATCATTTACAGTACTTGGGTTATTTCAGTCTGAGGAGTTCCTTAGAAAGGAGGTTTTACTATTGTCAAAAATAGGAAAAAAGAATAAATTCAAGTTAGGAAAGCCAAAAAATGGAGAGATAGTATAGTCTGTAGGTAGCTTAATTTAGCCACTAGAAAGAACCATTTTCTAATTCCCTTCCTTGATCAAAACCGTGAGAGTCTTGTTGTGAATGAGTTATTTTGTTTTTTGGATGAGTATTCTGGTTACAAATATATTCTAATAGCTCCATATGATAATGAAAAAACCTCATTTAAATGCCCCTTTCAGACATTTACCTACCAGTGGATGCCTTTTGGGTTGTGTAGAGCCTTTACTAGCATTTAATGGTTTATGATGGCTATTTTTTTCTGATATGATCAAGATAATTTTAGAGGTTATCATGGATGAATTCTCTATTGTGGGTAGTACATTTGATAATTGTCTAGGAAATATGGAGTTAGTTTTGGAGAGATGTTTATAGACCAACCTTTTTATTAATTAAAAAAATTCAATTTATGGTCATTGAGGGGATTTTGTTAGGACATAATTTGTCTATAAGGGTTTTAGAGGTAGACACTACCAAGTTAAAATTTATTCAAAAACTCCCACCTCCTGAAAATTAATAATATGTTAGATTTTTTTGGGTATTTCAGTTTCTAATGGAGTTTTTTCAAAGACTTATCTAAAATCACTATGCCGTTGTTTTACCTTCTTGTTAAGGATTTTCCTTTACACATTGATGAAAATATCTAAAATAATTTAATCTGATTAAAGAAAAACACACTACATCACCTATCATTACTGTACGTGATTGGAAATTTTCATTTTAATTAACATGTGATACTTGTGATATGGAAGTTGGAGCT
This sequence comes from Viscum album, assembly GCA_963277665.1. NCBI lineage: Eukaryota > Viridiplantae > Streptophyta > Magnoliopsida > Santalales > Viscaceae > Viscum > Viscum album. The sequence continues at coordinate 563,698,797 of OY728138.1, forward strand.
ATCCTAAGATATAAGAGATATACAAATGTATATGTGATTTACTATGCTTTTATACAACGAGATGAGTCACAATGGAACTATACCACTACTAAAAAAGAGTTTTTAGCTTTAGTTTTCGATCTTGAGAAGTTTAGAGAGTATCTGATATATTCGAAAGTAATCATATTCACTGACCATTATAGATTGAAATATATTTTGTCTCAGAAGGAATCCAAACCTAGGATTATTAGATAGATTTTTTTTCAACAAAAAAATGATTTAGAAATTAGAGATAACCCGGGAGATAAAAACCTAGTGGTAGGCCATCTTTCAAGGCTTCCTCATACCCATTATGATGATCCAAAGGATATTAACTCTACCTTTACTAATTAAAAGTAACTCACTACCTCTATTAGGTAGTATGAAAGGTTTGAAGACATTTCTAATTTCCTGGAAGCACAAGTCTTTACCAAATATTTTTCTAATAATCCATGAAAGAAATTCATTTCAAAACATAAGTATTACCTTTTGGATGAACCCTTTCTGTTTAAGAGGTGTGATGATTGGATTATTAGAAGGTGTGCTCGAGAGGAAGATATGATCTCCATTCTAGAAAGTTGTCACTCCTCACCTTGGCGAGGACATCATGATGGTGAGAGAACAAATTAAACAAGTTTTACAAGCTGGTTTTTATTGGACTACCTTATTCAAGGATGATAAGAGTTATGTTTTATGATATGATAGGCACTAATGGTTGGGAAATTATGGGAGAAAGTTTAGTTACCTCAAAAAAGGTATTATAGAAGTATAAATTTTTAATGTTTTAGGATTAGATTTCATGGGTCTATTTCCATCATCTCATGGAAACAAATATATTCTAGTGGGTTTAGATTATGTGTCTAAGTGGGTTGAGGCAGTATCTCTACCCAATAACTAGGAAAACAACGCTATAAAATGTGATAAGAAGATTATCTTTTTAATATTTAGAGCACCAAAATATTTATATATGATAACAGAAAACACTTTTAAGAAAATATGTTTAATGATTTAATGAAAAAAACAGTGTTTTATTCACAAAACTACTACTTCTTACCATCCACTATATAATGGATAGGTTAGGATATCAAACAGGGAGCTGAAACATATTCTAGAAAAAATTGTCTCAAAATCTTGAAAGGACTGATCTTTAAATTTAGATGAAGCTTTATTGGACTATAGAATAGCTTTTAAGACCCTTATTTGTATGTCTTTATATAGTATGTTATTTGGGATTTTTTTCATTTACCTATAGAGTTGTAGCACAAGTCTCATTTGGAGGTTAAGACCATAAATGTTTATTTTAAGTGTGTTGGAGGGAGAATATTGCTTTATCTAAGTGAGTTAGAAGTGATAAGGAGGCTTTTTTATGAACACTGTAGAATATAAAAAGATAAGACAAACAATTTTCATGATTTTATCATAAAAAAAATAATAGTTTAAACCCAGACATAAAGATATCATCTATTACTCAAGACCTAATCATTTTAATTGAAAACTGAAGTCTAAATGGTTTGGCTCTTTTATAGTTGTTAGAGTTTTAATGAATGGTGCTTTTGAGATAGTTGGAGAGGTACAAAAACCCATTCTAGTTAATTAGAATAGAATATAACTCAATTTTTAATGATAACCTAAGGTCTTGGATACCTTTATTGGGATTGAAAACTATATCATAATAACGTCTAATTGAAGACTTAAAACATAGTGCTTCATGGAAGTCAACCCTTGACTCATTCTTTGTTTCTACTTTTGTACCTTTTTTTGTTTCTGAATAAAGTTTTGATTTCTATGATTTTAACTGTTTCATTCTATTTCTTTCTTCTTGGTCTTTCTATTATGTAAAAAGTATGTTGTTGTATCACTAAAAGAGTAGAATTCTATAATTTCTCAAATCATAACAAGCTGATTGTAAATGCACCATTACATTAGGGAAGTACATACTCTTTATTTATGAATTAATTTATCTTCAACTCATTTAATTTAAAAAAAATTCACTATAAATTCACTGAACAATGGTATGTCATTGAGTTATCATTTCATTTGATTCACTGTTACACTGCTGACAGTGAGTCATTTCAATGACGACTTGCTGATAATTTGAAAACGGTGAGTCAGAAAGTGATGCTTTAAAAGTTTTTCATGTACTAAAAAAATTAGTCTATATATGATTATTTCTGAAAATTTAAGTTCATTGATATTTAAACCACTCACTATGTGAACAGAAATGTGGGGGGATCATACCCAAATTTCCATTTTCTTATTATATAAAATATTCTGCTGGTTTTTGTGGGGTGTTTAACGTGAATTTTTTCTTCTCAATTGTAAATATGTTTGAAAAATATTTTCTAAATGTGATAAAACCTTTTCATTATGTGGTCAAGGTTTACATGACACCTTTTGAGTTTAATTGGAAAATTTATTCACTAGGTTTAATGAAAGTGCATGTGATCTTTCTATAAAGTATTTTTTTGTGGGAAATACACTATATGAGTTTCGATGAGACCCTTGATACATTTCATTAATCTTTTTTAATGTAAATCAACTTTGAGATTTGAAAGTCGAATTGTTGTCTTCCCAACATTTTAATTCAACTTTGGGGAAGATGTTTTGTTTTATGTGTTGGGGAGGGGGGTCAAATTATATTGATCTAAATTGTGTTTTATGAAATCCCATCAATTCCCACTACCTATTTAAATTTTTGTAATAAAATGGATAATTGTTTTCAAACTACTATCACTAATCGACATTCTTTAGGATTTACACTTTATTTCAAATGATTCTATCCCAAAAACATATACATTACTAGTTTTTAAGATTATTGAAGAATTTGAGACTTGTGATGATGAATGACTGGTGAGTGAAAATTTCTTAGTTAATTTAGAATGTTCTATTTTGGAACTACATTTGATAGTGATTCATGATACTTGTTTGTGGAATTGAGATCATAACTTAAGGAACTGAAAGTTTGAACTATTTTCTAGGGGAACCATTTTTAAAAAAATATATTACATAAATATTCTCTTTACAAGAACTATTTGAATTGTTTTCATATGAATATTTTGAAAGTGAAGTAATATGGGAGTTTGGGAACGCACAGTGAACCTCTAAGACACTAGACCTTGGGTGTGTTTCTGTTAACTTAATCCCTTTGAATAAGTTTTAATTCACAGTGATTTTTATAATGAATATGTCTGGGAAAAATAAAATAAAGTTCCTAGTTTCAAAAATTAGATCATTTTGGTGAGGGGAATAATAAACAATAGATGAGGAACAAGACATTAGATTTGTATAAAATAATTTATGTTGTATCAATAAGTTTATTCAAAAAAAAATTTAATTTTTTCTTTTGGAACCTTGGATAAATTCATAATAAAGGTTATTTTTGTTATATTCTTGACTCCACTTACTTTTTACCCTTTATTACTCTTGAACATAGTACTTGGATTTAAACTGTAGTAAGTAATTATGTAGTTTCATATATGCGGAAAGACATCATAAAAAGTGAATGATTCCTTGCTCTCTTAATTTACTAGTAAGTATATGAAGTTAGGTAAGATTCAATTTGAACATCTCATTTCAAATGCCTTATTGACAGTTTCTTGTCCTCAATATTTTTAAACAAATTTTCATTCTTCATTTGGAATTGATCAATATAAACACTAGTCTATTTTTTAAAATAACATTAAAACATGAGATTTATTGATGAAAATCAGTGATTAAGTGTGTGGAAATTTTATATGGCCTTAAATTTACATAGTTTTACACATCTATTTATTTTATTTTTATTGATTTAATTATATAATTTTGTGCTTTTTTCTAAAGAAATTCACTTTTTTTATTTTATAATTTAATTCACTGATTAATCATTTTTTTAAATTACTTTTTTATTATAAGTCTTGCAATTATTAATATTATTTATTTTACTTCCTCATTAGAATTATTTATAATTATTGAATTTTAATTTGGCTTAATTTATATACGTTTGATTCCTTTTAGGAATTAATAATTATTTAATCATAATATCTTAATAAACTAAGTCTTTAATTTTTTATTTAATTTCTAAATTGTGTTTTCTTAGAATAAATTATCCTTAATTATGAATTCATGTATTTAATTTTCTTTTAATTAATTATTTAAATATTTTCCTTTTAAATATTTTAAAAAAAATTTATTTTAATTTTAAAATATTGTAATTGGATTTTTTTTTAATTATAATAACTTTTTAATTTAGGTTTAATTTTTTTATCTTTAATTTTATGTTTTTAATTACTTAATAGTTTTAATTATTAATCAAATTTTTAATTTCAGATCTATTTATTTATTTAATTGAATTAAGTTCATTTTTCAATTTTTAAAATCCTTAATTGTTTTAGTTTTTGTTTTTCAGTCTCATTTATGAGCCACCAGTAGATCTTCTGGCCAACGGTGACTTCATGAGTCACTATTACTTTTAGTTTCCCTTTCCTCTATTTCAGTGGTGACTCAGTGTGTCACCATTCCCTTGCCTTTCTACCTTCATAACTACTTCATTACCCAGCCACTGCCACCGGTGACTATAACTCACCGTCACTATGAATGTTACTCAATCTTTCCATGAAGAAACCCTTCTCCTCCTACCAATGACTCAATTGTACCCCACCATTTCCACTGACACCATTCCTCCATCTTCAGTCACCACCACCAGTGATGCCGTCTTAATGACATACTACGCCCACCGCATATACCATCGCCCCTAATCCACTCTCACCATTGCTCTTATCACCATCCACAAACCCAAAAAAACCAACGACCCAAACATTACAAATTCTCCAGATATAAATCAAAGTCAAAAAACCCCAAATCAAAACAACAGATATGGAAATTTCTATACTACATAAAATCAAAGAACAAATCTAAAACTCGAAGCCCACTATGCTGCCAGCCACCGCTCGTAAGGAACCCCTCACATCAGATCCACTATCGCCACTACCCTTGGAGTCAAACCACCATTGATCCATCACCAAGTAGAAGCTTAAAGGAAGAGTCACCGCGAACTGAGTTCCTCTTGTACAGATCTAAAGCCCCTGTGGAGAAAGTTGTTTACGTCATACTATTGGGGGGGATGAGACGTGTTGCTGCTGTTGACGATCAGTGCCACCAGAGATAGATGGTTGGTACCTTTGGAGAGAATCGAGTTGAGGAGTAGACCTACCACTAGCCATGGCGAGCCATAGATTCTCAAGGAATAAACAACACCCCCGTTGTGCACATTGGAGAAGAGGTATTGGGGGCGGGGGGTGAAGAAAAAATTTATAAAATAAAATAATAAATAAATAAATAAACAAACCCAAAACATATTATAAATAAATAATTAGTTATTAATAATTAAATAATAATATAAAAGTAATTAATTAAATAGAATATATTATAAAACTAAAATATTAATCATAATTTATAAATAAAATTAAAATAACTAATATTATCAAATTGATTTGAAATAAATAAATAATAATATTAATAATAAACATATGAAATCTATTAATTAAAATAAACATTAATAATAATATTAAATAAAATAAATAATTAAATTAATAAAATAATAACATTAAGTTATTAAAATATTTACTTTAATTATATACACAATATAATTAAAATTTTTAATAAATCTAAATAAAGAATAATAAAAAATTAATAAAAATTAATAAATTAATAATTTCATCAATCTAATCTCATAATCATTTAAATTGTTTAGAATATTAATTAAATTTTTTTTTTCAAGTTATGCAATACCCCACCCAACTATTCATCCTGGTTAATCTCAATAGTCACCTGTTGAGTGTGGTGAGTTAGTTAGGGGAGGAATGTTAAAATGAAGAACTTTTCATGAAAAAACACATCTGTGCGGCATGAGAGTGATGATCCTACCTATTTTGATGGAACCCACTAGTGAATTTTTGAAGATGAAAATTGATTTTTAAATTCAGATACAGTACGATGGAGACATAATGATTCATTAACCATTAAACACTTCTCATTATGATGAGTCATGAAGACCAGCAGAGGAGATCTATGATCAAAAGACTGAGACCTGAGGTCGAAGGAGAGAAGGAGCACTAGGGGAATTATTCCACCATCCATTTTTCTTCTCAATCTTTGTTACTGTTATAAAATTACTTCAATCTCTGTAATAAATATTATTTTCGCCTAGACTCTACTGTTTGGGGAGTTTAAATTTCCATGTTATTTCATTTCTCGTGTTCAATTATTACTTCAAACAGCAAAACAGATTCAACTGGTGAATTTAAATCTATTATCTTAAATTTTGAATTTTTTTTCATGCCTCATGAAATTAATTTATTAACTACAGGACCCTTTGTTGAAAAATATCATGGATTACCTCTTTAAATAATAAATTGATTTCTACTAGACTAAACCGTTGAGATTTATTCTAGAATCATTAATTTAACTACTGTCACAGTTGGGTGACACTAGTGGTGGAGAAATTATAGATTAACATAATAGAGAGATTAATATTCTAGAGAAGGATATTTATCAATCATTTTTAGAGGTCATGGACATCATAGTAAACAAATAATGATTCTAGCTATTAAACTAGTATAGTTAGATTCCACGGGCTAACTATTTGTTTGATGTTTTTTAATTCCTTCTTTTGAGTGTTAGTTCAATATTTTCTTATAGTTTCATAATTAATATAGTTCAAGGTTCATATTCTTAGTCAAAACATTTTTTCTCATTACTTATTATGATAAAATTAAAAAGTAAAAAAAGTATACTCCACCCACTATTGATACCAGTGAGTTTCTTTGAAAACAAAAAAGTTAATTTGGTTATTCAACTTTCCCTATGGGTTTGACCCTAAAAACATGTATATATAAGTAAGTAAGAGTATAAAAAAAATTAAAATTTGACAAATATTTAATGACGATCAGGTCATATTGAGTTTCTCTCTATCATTAAAGGAAAATTTATCCATTCTTAAAAATAAAAATTGGATTGGACTGAAAATTTATACTTATAAAAACATAATATAATAATTAAAAAAATGTATATTTCAAACCTATATTTTTTCTTAGTAATTACATATGAAAATATATTAATGTGAGTGTATGGGGAATATTTAGTCAATAATTTATTAAAGAGATATTGAAAATTGAAATATGATCATTTCAATGAAAAGGTGGAAGTCAGAATAAGTTTTAAGACAATATAATCTCAAATAAGAACAAAAATAGACACATTATAACACTTAAAATAACCTCAAATTTCCTTATAAATTGGGGTCTTAAGAGAGAGAATGTGTAATATATCATATTCAATTGATTAATATAATGATAATAATATAAAATTATAATAACTACATTATATAAAAAGGATTATGAAATGAGATTATAATAAAAGGAACATCATGAAATGCTTCCAATCATCTTGGAAATATGAATAATTGACCTGAGAATCATAAAAGGAACTTCATCCCATCTTCTTAAAAATAAATCTCAACCATTCATTACTTAGTGGAATAGGTAGACCCAAACAATTATGTCAAGCGATAGAGAATGGTATCAAATATTCCAGAGATTAACATTGATATTGATAGAGTTATAAGTTTCTAACCTATATATATATCCCATAAAAACAATAACTTAATAGATAACATCTTGATTATGTGAATATATCATATCTATATTTTAATATATAATTTAATAATATGTATAGTGATTTTTAGAAAAAATTCTTATTGGATAACATGAAAATTGATATTCTGAAATTTATATATCACTGTCAGATATGCCAAAAATGCATTTCTAAACAACATATATAGAGGTATAACATGAATCCATTTCAAATAAAAGTTTTAAAATGGGAAAACATGCCCAATAATTTCATCACACGACTCCAAAAGGCATCTAATGGACACAACACCATTTTGGTGGTCGTCGGTCTCTTTAAAATTTCAGTTCATTTCAATACTATTAAGGATGATATCTCTCTTATAGATGAGAAATATTAATATAAATAAATCCTACCTTACTAAAATAATGTCCCATATTTCCATTCATGACAGTATTAAATATTAAAATAATATTATGTGTAGATATATAGAAAGGTGATAAATATTCCGCAGTCCTCCATTTTAAAATATGGATTTAGAAGTTTTGTAACCAAGATATGTTTCTGATAAAAACTATAACTAATGAAGGATATTTTTTATGTTGTGAAAATATATTCCTTCTCTATTTTTTAAAGAAGTACTAGGATCAATATATTTTTTATGAAAAAGTACTTTTGGGTTTCTTGGAAAATAGTGATTATAAAATTTATATCTCATTGACTTTCATGCCAACATATAATGAATGAATGATGGATATATATGGGTATGATGCATCTAATTCCAATACCAGTATGAAAATGGAAAAAACTATGAAATTCATTACAAGACTCTCCAACACATATAAATTCCATAAATCAATTTTGGTGGTAGTCGATATCTATATAATTTTAGTGAATTTTATTTCTATCATTGAATATTTATCTCTTGGACATGTAAACGATCAACTTGAGAACCATAAAAGAAACTTTATCCAACCTTGATTAAATAAATAATTTACCACCCATTCAAGATTGGGTTAATTATGCCTAAAAAATATGGTACAGAGATAAATAGAATTGTAGGGAATATTCTAATGATCAAAATTTACAAATATAGATTGATAATTTTTATTACCCTAATATATTTCCCATAAAAACAGAAATAAAGAGTGATTTTTTATATGAAGTACATATCTCATCCTTCTAAATTATTCATGGTAAGTAAAATATGTATATATATTTGATTCAAAACTACTTTTGGGATATAATAAAAAATAAGTTTTATAATTTATGTCTCTATTTTTGGTATGCCAACAAGTCAATGATATGTAATGGGTGTGTGGGTGTATGATTCAAACATTTATTTTACTAGTCTGTAAATGGGAATTAATAACAATGAATTTCAATATAGGACTCCCCAACATATCTAATGTCTATAAGTCCATTTCAGTTGTTTTAGATCACTGTAGAAGGTAAAATAATTTTCATTCTATCATGGAATATTTATCACCTAACTAACTCTTAATTATATACATAATATAAGTGGTAAGATATAATGGATCACCAATATCCATTTTATCTGATCAAAATAAGAGGTTTACCTTCTGTTTTTTGTGAAGCCTTCAGTACCCATTTTATAACAATATGATTTTTTGTAATTCATATCACCCTTAGACTGATGGTCAGTATGAGAGAACTTATCAAAATTTAGAGTATACTCTATGATCATGTTCAACTGATTTTCAATGATGTTGGGATCAACCCCTTCCGCTGGTGGAGTTCTTATATGACAGCAATTTCAATTCTAGCATTCAAATGGAACACTATGAGGCTCTGTATAGAATGTGGTTTCAACCACCAATATGTTAGGATGATTTTGATGAGTGGAGAAGAATGTGACCTCATCTAATCTAAGATTTTATATAGAATTTTTTAATAATTATCTTTCATATAATTCATGAAAATTTGATAGAAAATCTCCATATACAATCATCATGGAGGCCTAGAGTTGGAGGTCGAAGATAAGGTGTTCCTTCATATATCACCGTGGAATCAAGTCATGTTGTTTGTGAAATAATGAAATAATATTCCTTGATAAATTAACCCCTTCACGTCTTTTTTTATTCGATCATTGAAATATCTACTAGAACTACGACTTAACCTATCACACAAATATATAATTTTACAGGTATCCACTGTAAGGAAGTATATAGAAGACATCTCACATGTACTAAATTCAATGGTTTTACCTTTTTGTAATGATTATTTATAGGAAGAGTGTCTAGTAAAGATCATAGATTATAAGGACAACATACTATAAAAGAATAAAACTCACCTAGTCAATGTGTCATGTAGTAACCAGATGCTATAGGAGACAACATGGGAACCATACAGGGGGATAAAACAAAAGTAACATAATCTATTTTGGTTTATGATATAGAATTTAAATGAATATATTTCAGAAGGGGTAAGCATATACTGATCCACAATTCTTAAAATAATTATCTTATGAATGAAAAAAAATAATTCCTTATTAAATGTAATTATAGAAATCACAAGAACTATATTTCATTTTTTATTTTGTTCCATTATAGAATGTGATCATTATGTTTTTATAGGCTTAAAATACAATTAAATATCAAAACCATTGATAATATTGTCATTATATTATTATCATTATTATTAGTTTATATTATATGTTGTGATAATATCTAATTGACCCATAAGGAATATGTGATGACCTCAGTCTGTATGATCAAACCTAATGAAGCCCATTTATCAGATATGTGAAGGTATATGACATCATTGGGAATAACCATTTAGTATGTTCAGTCTAATATTAAACAACTAAAGCACAAGTTAATCCATTTACTTGAGAATTTCATTCTCTTAGAGTTCTTGGCCTAAAACATGTTTTACAGACCACCGTAAGAAACTACCACTATCACACACATTACCCTTATTGTGTATGCTAGTATAATGAAGCGTTATGTATATAGAATCCATTAGTGTGAAATTTTTTATTTTTATTTAATAAAATATTGATTATATTTATTCCTTTAAATTGTTACTTTATATATACACCCTCATGGTTATATAATTATTTTGATAAAAATATATTTTAATATGAAGAAATAAAAATTATATAATTTGGAAATAATTATATAGTTTCAACTAAAATTATCATTTTGATAAATATATATTTTTTGATATAAATTTTAATTTTATGAAATATTTTTATCAAATAATATTTATTTATATATAAAGGATAATATAATATTATGAAATCCAATTTAATTTTTATAAGGGTCCGAATGTTGTTTTTTTTCATGAAAAATAGTTTATTCAATGAATAAATATTTTTATTTAATATTATTAATTTTTATATTTAAAAATTATTTTGGTAAAAAAAATTCATTTCTGATATCTAAACTTTAAAACCATCTTATAGAGTATTTTTCTAAATTTTCTAATATAATTAAATAATTGGATTAAAATTAAATACGGTATAAATATATAGTATTTATAATGACAACATAACTATAAAAACTGATCTAATAAAAATATTAATGAATTATATGAACAAAAAGTTATTTAAACTTAATAATAATGTGATTTTGATATTATTTGATTAATTTTACTGACCTCAAATGAATCCTCAAAAACCTATATTGTTTTTTATGTTTTAAAAGTAATTATTTATGAACATGAATCCGTTAAACATCATGAATGATATTATTTTTATCATGTACTTTCATAAATAAATAATATATTTTAATCCACTATACTTTATCAAAAAAACATGTGAAAAAACATGTGGTTTTTTTGGTTTTGAACATTTTTTACATAGAGTCTAAAACCTATGTTTAGAAATTAATAAATAACCCCCTTATATTTTTCTATATATATCCACAATAGTTCCAATTATACTTCTATATAATCCAATTAATCCTAAATTTGATCTCCCTCACCTTATCAAAATCCATCCCAAGGAGTTCCTAGGATCAAAAAAAGCTCCACTCTTGATTTTAGAATCAATCTCATTAAGTAAGGGATGATCACCTCTTAATTTCTTTTCATGTAATTTATTTATAATTATTCTTTGGATTTAAAATTTAAATTTTTGTAATGTGTTATTACACATACATTTACTATCCTTATGATTCCAAAGTAATTAGACACCATCTATTTCTCTCATTAACCCACTATATGATCCTTTATATACACATGTTATGTTGCTGATATTATTTCCTGAACATCAATGAAAAAATATTTTGTTCGGAATACCATTACCCATTTCCACTCAACTGAATTCCACTCATTGTACATATCCTTCATTTATTGGGGATATTGATGCATATAAAACACACTCTATAGTCATATAATTAAAAGTGATGAAAGACATTCTTATGGTGCAAGATCTTATTGTCACACAAATTCATGTACATGATATGAATTTGATGGGTGGAATTAGAATAATATATCCCTATAATGAATTGAATATTGTTTTTATCTAATTATATTCCATTTACTATGCATGTATAGTTGTCCTAAAATACTATGTTATGATGTCTCGGTGGTTAGCCTTAACTTACATTTATGATTTCATGTTTTTTTTCTATTTCCACATCACTACGATGCCTCAATATTATCATCTTATATCATTCATTAATTATCATGATTATGATTATCATATTTATTTGTATTATTATTATTCCTCTTGACTAACATATAATACTTTAATTAATTTAATTCTTTAATTATTCACTAACCATCATTTTTAGCTCACATATTTCTTATATACATCCTCAGGTTATCTTGGGCGGTTTTGGAAGATTAATGGAATTTAATAGAAATTTAAATAATATGATTGTATCCATAGTTCAAGTTATTTTGATATGAATATAATTACTTAATGAAATTGGGGTTTTCAATATTTTTAGCTTTTTTTAAGTGCATCTTACTGTTATAAATCATAATAAAATGTGTAACTCCCTGACCCTAGTTACCCGGAGTCGGTGCATTATTTTAATACATTGGCATGATTACAAGGAATCAGGTCCCGAGAGACTGGTCAGTTTAGAAGTCTTGGAAAATAGATTACATAAATGGACTTTACATTACACTTTAAGAAAATAAAACTGAAATTAAATGATCCTTTGAGAATGCCATTAATCCCCTAGCTTAACCCTTCTTATCAATCATAATAAACTTCTTGGGATCCTGAGAAAATTAAAACATATAAAGGGGTGAGATCAGATGCTCATTAGAGATAACAATATAGCGGAAAATTTCATAAATATGCATAAACATTTAAGAAAATGTATAAGACAAAAACAATAGCCTTTTTAAACTTAAATTTCAACATAATATGGATGAGATATAATCAAATAATGCTATTTACCTATTCACATGGATGTTCTACTAGTCGAATAATCACATGAAATATTAATAACCACTTTCATAATGATGGAATGCACAATTCCAGACTATCATAACCACATATTCAAGGCCTTGTTCTAAGACTACAAATATGATTTTGTGAAGGCCTTTTTCCAAGAAACTAGTTTGTCTAATGATACCTACAGATGCATCGAGGAGCTATAGCGGGCTCCACCGATCACTTACCAAGTCTAATTTATTCCTCATATAAAATTTTTTAAACATAACCTAAACATTCATATTAAAACTGGAATACAAAATGTCAATACTATACCCATAAACCATGAATGGTATAAAAATAACACATCCATAGTCAAACATATAAATAAACCCTCAATACAATATGGAGGAATTGTATCATAATATGCCAACTTCAAACATGTTTAAAACACATTAAAGGATTTTGACATAGATGAAAATGATTTGTAAAACTCTTTGATAGAAATATCCCTTTTTAATGAAAAATTTTTAAAGTAACAAAATTTATAAAGGAATACATTTAATTACATTTTTGAATAAAAGTGTCCCATGCAGCTTTGAAACTTAATAATGTAATTAACATTTTAAAACATTCATGCCCATTTAAATAAATCTGTATAACCATTTTGAGAACATGGAAATTAATGAAAATGGTTTAGAAGAATAAATATTTAAAACATTTAAAATGATGTTTTAGTAAAAAGTCCCATAAAATAATACCTTTTAAAACTATTTTATGAAACATGGAAATGGATAATAAATATGTCCCAATAGAAACTTACATAAAAACAACCTCATATAATAAAGAGATTGTGGAATTAACCCTTACCTTTCACTTTCCTTTAGTCGAGGGTACGTTTAACCTCTTATAGGAAGATCATAGTATGTTATTAAATTATAAAAAACCATATTAATATTTATGATATCATACATGATTCGTTTATGACTTTATACTACCCATTTAATAATAATTTCCACGTTAAATTAATATTTCAAGTAATAATCGCTTTCTTTATCGTACATGTTTTAACTTGTTACTCTTGATTGTATCACTTAGACAAAGATTTAAATACTTAAATAATATAAAACATGATTTATATATCATATATATTATGAATATAAAGATGCATAATATACATATATATGAAAAAAACACCGTTTATGGAGATGCTAGTCCATACGTAGACAAAAATGTTGTTTCTGTTTTCATATCGTATTGAACAGAACTAAGTGAATAAGATATATGTAAGTACATATATATATATATATCCAGTAGCATTATTATGTAATATATTATATACTTATTAGTAATAAATATTTTTATAATCGTTGATGAATGGTGATCGTAGAAATGAATCTCAACGCACCGTGGAGATGGTAATCCATACGTACGCACGAGAAAAAATATCATTTCCTTAAAGGTGTGGAATTGGAAGGTATATTGATTGTACAGAGACATTAGAATGTTATTTTAATTATTTATATACATATTACTAATCATTATATCCATCCAAATAACATAGTGTTGAATAACAAATTACACCACGTCGTGGAGACGGTAAGCCGTATGTACGCACGCATGGTGACATTATAATTCATAAGATGGATAGAATAATGAATATAGTTGTACAATATTTATAATAACATCACAATGTATATAAGATACTGAAGTTATTATTTTATAATAGAAACAAAAAAGAAAGAGTAAGCGGAAGAATAAGAGAACTTGAAGAAGGGTGGTGAAATCATTACCTCTTCTTTGGGTTCTTCCTTTTGATTTGATCAAAAAGGATCCTTAGGATGGATTTATAACCCAAGGATGACCTATATGATGAAGGTAGGATTGTTGGGAGGATATTTGGGTAGGGTTTGTCCGGGAAAAATGGATTTGGAGGTTTGATTTTGAGAGAAGGGGAAGTGCCCTTTTATAAGTTGGGTGAGAGTCACTTTTGAAAAAAATTAAAGTATTAATTTATGATACAATAATATTTGGTTTATAATGGTTCAAAATGAGCTTTTTAGAGACTTAAGTGGATATGGGTCGAAATAATCTCAACCAAAACGTTTTAGACAAGTTTAGGTTACCATTTAAACCATTTCTTTTATATTTAACTCTTAGTTAAATAGTTTAACTTTTACTGTGTCTTCTTGTATTGTTACTCTATATGGTTAATAAAATTACTTTAAAAATACAAGAGAACCTCAAATGGCTCATTAATAACATATATAATATTTATTATGACCTTTTTCCATACCTTAAATCATTAGGAATATTATATCAACCAATAATATAGTATTTGTTTTAAATATTAATTTATGTCAATTTTTACACTATTTGGTATTTTGTTTTTGTGAAAGTCATAACTACTTGATTACTTATAAAAAGATACATTTAATAATACCTAAAATGTCATATTCACCTAGAAAATCCGTTTATATCATAAAAAATTTGAAATTATATTTATTTTAATATTTATAATACCATTTATTTGATTCTTTCATTAACAAGGTAATTACAGCATCATCATTGTGTCAATAATAAATTTAATTATTTAATCTCTAAAAATTATAAATAAAATACCATTATGTATGAATTTTTTTTTTTTTCTAATTATTATTTATAGTTTAATTTATCTTACGTATAACCCTATATTAAAAATGGTTTAGTTATTAAACTTTGATTTTAACTCTTTTAACTCTTCTTTAAATAAAATAATAATAAATGTCTTAATATAATCCAAGTGGACCTAACGGGCCATGTTTTATTCCTAAGGTTTTTTTTGGTCTAATTAAACTTATATAATAGAATTAGGACATGTGTTAGGGTAATAATAATATTTTTTTACCCTTAATTACCCTATTTACTTTTAAACATGGTAAATAAAAGTGAAAAGTTACTATTCAAAAAATAATATTTTTATCTTATTGAATGAAATTTTACTCCGTGATATTATCCGTTTCTCTCAGATTTTAGAAATTCAATTCACAGAAGCAGTAAAATTAAGTTTTATGTAAATTTGGAAATGCTCCTAGGAGGTGGGTAAAAGACGGTAAAAAGTTCGATAAAAAATTTTAATATCTAAAATTATTATAAACTGACTCCAATTAATTACATTTAATTATATAGGTATGATGTATCTATTTTGACCTAAAATAAATTTAAATAAAATAAACAATTATTTAAATAAAAAGTCAGTTTTAAACAATAACTTAGTGTTTTCACTATTTATCAAAAATTGAATGTTTTTAGAAAAATACCAAAAATTCACTGTAAGATAATTTTGATATTCTGAATTCAGAAATAAATTCTATTTTACAAATGTCAAATCATATAATTTGGATTAATTAATTTAAAATTAATTCTTGTTGTCAAAACCAAGAATCGTATTTTTAAGAAATAATAACTATCAAAAGATTGACACTTGTTTTTGTCAAATTTCAAAGTGAAATTACTTACAATGACCATCATTGGATTAAATTTTAAAAATATAATCTAATTATACTTCCAAACCATTAAAATTAATAATTCAACACTATAAATTATTTTGATTAAAAAAGTTGTTTTCAGTTAAAATATAATATTTTTCACTATTCACCCAAATATGAAAGTTATCAGAAAAATACAAAAAATTTATTAAAACTAAATTATTATGTCCTAATTATAAATAAGAAGTTTATTTTGTCAAATTTAAAATATATAAGTTTCAAATATTGAATTTTAAAAAGGTTCGCCTCTAAAATGTGGTAAAATTGCATTTTTTGGAAAATAACTATTTTATCTGAAAAATATGAATTTGTTCTTACATTAGGTCTAAGAAACTCATAATATGGATTATAAAATTAAAATTATTATATAAAGTTCAAATTTCATTTAATACTATTCATAAATGCTTTTCAACGGCTAGTTTGGTATGTCTTGGTGGGCTTGAACTCGGTATTGCGTGTAGTGAAAGTTATTGAATTACTTTGAAGATATAAAGTACTATGAAATCATGGGGTGTTACAAAACATTTATAAATGATATTAATTTTTATAAACACTAACCCCACTCTAAAGTAAATTACCCCATAAGTTATAAGGTGTCTCAAGCATAAGGGTCTTTTCCAAGCCCATAAATTCCTTTTTCAACATAGACACCTACTCAAAAGAAAATAATGGAACTTACCAAGGCCTATTATGTTTTACCTAAAACATTTATAACAATTTTGGTGTCACACACCTCATGGAATATATTTCCAATCAATCCCTTGGATATTGATGACTAAGATATCAAAATGTTATTCAATAGTCCATTATAGAAATTTATACTTTTATTATATGAATAGGTATTGAAAAAATATATTTATCTACTGTATAATATACCATATCTATTGAGATAAAAAATTACAAGACATTCATAATCAAGAATTATATATTCATTTAAATCTTCTAACATAATCATATTTACAACATTTTATAAATCTGGGACATTACTAGACAAGATCATATAACAACTAGATCTCTTATCTCAGACCATCACATACCAAATAATTAAATTTAATTTTTTATAATTGTTTATTCAATTTAATCAAGATAATCAAAATTTATTTAAAATCACCATGAATTTTTTTTGCATTAAAACCATGAACAAGAATACCGGAATAGTCTAAATCATACCCTCGACATAATTCAAATCAAATCCCTATCAACAATGACCTAATAATTATGAAATTATAAATAATCTAATAAAAAAACTAGATAAATTCATAGGTAAATTCACCTCTAATGAATTGGTGGGAAACGATATTTAATATTTCTTTCAATAAATACTATATCTATCCTATAATTAATAAAAATATTTAAAATGATTACACCATGTTATGATGAAATCATATATCCAAAATCATACACTAAATCATCAAAAAATTTGATGAAATGAAGTAAAAAAATTGATAAAAATTAACAGATACACGCACATTAAATTTCTATATAATCATCGAAAAATTAACCACTCCCTATGGAAGATCTTACTAAGGAAGATAAGGGGAGTATCCCTTAAAAGATGATATTTATGTGGCCTCATTTTACCAAAAAACTATTGACTTAATCTTAAAAAGACGGGTCTTCGCTATGGCATCTAGGTCGGAATGACCACTAAAATGTAGCCAGACCAGTGGATCACACAGCCTCAAGCCTGCCACCCTTTATTCCAGAGTCTATTAAATAGAGGCGAAGATCTAAGGAGCTGATAATGGGGTGACTATAACCTCATAATCAGAGCATTACAATGTTATATAAATAAATAATTAATAGAAAATAGAAGAAGCAGTAATAAATGAATGATATAGAAATAGATGAATAATATAAGTAGAATATAATAGTTAGGAAGTACCAAATTATAACACTGCATGCCTATCCAAATAATGATACATAAACTAAAATAATAGACATACTGCAGTCAACAAGATTCAAGGCCATACATGAATAAAGAAAATAAGAAAAAAGAACTTAGGGCAACTCCACAAGCATCCTAAGATCCATGTCATACAAGTTCTTATAACTGATAGGTATAAGCCAACCAACACAAGAAAAATTCCATGGTCCCATGAAAATGAGATCTACTCAGGCACCCCAGTTTAATGGTGGCCTGAGCATGGTGTGAGATAATAATCTTAGTAGGTTACCACCCATGGTGTCTACAACTAAAGCCAGCCCACTAATATAAAATTAATACATATAGGTATAAGCAGAATAAAAATTAGAAATGACAAATAAATATATAAATACCAGTTAGCTCAAGTTCCAATAAGACACCTAATCGAATCTACCTACTTCAAGTCATGGCTGGAAATATGAATTATCAATGACTATATATATAATTCAGTATCATATATGTATTATATTAAGATATTTCATCAATTTATATGAACCAAGTATGTGTGGACATAAGTATCCTTATACCTGGAATACTAGTTACTAGTTGGAATGGGGTGTCACTTAGTCATCCATAACAAGTCTAAATGAGGCTATAACCTCAATCCAAAAGGTACATGCCCTAAATATCATAATTAGTGGATGATTTCATTCTTATCACTCGATGTGATGAGTGTTCCATCATGTCAACAATCCAAAGTAGTGAGTGTGTCATCTTTTAAACACTCAATAAGATATGTGGTTCCCCATTCCCATCATCAAAAATGTATCAATGGTGCGAGAAACCGTTCTCAAAACCTGACCTAAGGGTTCAGGATTCCAAATTTCTAAAAATAACCCTTACCATCATTCCACACCCTATATAAAGGTGTAATGAAAATTATAATAATATTAAAATTACACATTACCTTTTATGCTTTATGTTTATTGATACTAGTATAACTAATGGAATAAATCATAAAAATTTCACAGTAGCTGTGCTTATTTATTTAGAACAAGAGGCATGGTCGTACCACCAAATTAAATTAAACTTCAATTAATTATTTTAATACATTCATGGAGAAAAATCCCTCATATAAAATCTATTCAATGTAATACATTCCATTTAATTAAATAAAACATGGAAATATATTAATCAAGGTTCAGTGGGGCACATAGAAGGTGCCTTAGAGAAATTTTGAAGTTTCCTAAAAGGCTAATCCCATTTTCAATGCGAGGAAAGACCTTAGGAGGAGCTTCATCCATTGATCATTTATATAGGAGTGGGCCAAGCCATTCACTTAAAAGGTACATTGGATCATTGAATATTTATATTAAAGTGGAGAAACTCCATTTAATCACATCATTTTAGATGATGTCATAGAGATTCCACACACACACACACACAGATATATACATATATAACAAAAGGCATTTGAAAAACAATAATCCTATAAGGATAACCAAGATACAATTCACTAAACATCACTTAGTAATATTGAAGACAATGCACCTCATTTGAGGGGTCTGAATAAAAAATGACATTGTTTATCAAAATATACATTAAATAAGGTTAAACATAACATTATAGAATAGTATCCCAATTTATGTTAAAGGATAATTTTCGGAAGCTACCACATATGAAAAAAATGCATGGTTGAAAATTAAACTTAGAGGGTTCCAATATTAATTATAAGAGTGTTTATCAGGGAAACATTCATTATAATCCTAGCCTAATTATTATAATTAATTCTTGGATTTTATAAAATTATTTAGAAATGGTAAATTCAAGCTGGAACACACAAGGGGTATCCATTTTCAATGTTAATATCCTCTATATACATAAATAAGGTCAATGAGAGCAATACAAGTTGCAGAAAACAATTTAAAATGAAGAACTCAATATTAGGGGAACACATAGAAAACTCCAACATGTGGCATAACAAAAACATTTATATTTTAACATAAATTTAGGCGACTAACCATAGAACACCATACATATTATTTGGATAATTCAATCATCTACTCTTGAGGTCTGATTCAAACCAATTTGAATGAAATTTAGAAAATGGACATTTTCCCAGAAAATATGTTGATTGGGTGCACAGAAAAATTGAACAATATATTGGAATATGTATATAGAAAGAATTCAAGAGGAATCAAGAGCATAATGATGTGGATTCATAGAGACAGATGGTGTCCGATTCAGACAACAGATGATGGAGATACATCAAATTTTAGTATTTGGAGGTGGAGGAATCAACAACACCATAGGGGAGCCTCACATAGATATAGGGAGAAGAGATAAATTATAATTGAGTATTAAAACTCATTAAGGTCATTATGTCCATTTCAAACTCAAAACAAGGTGGTATGGTTTGGCCACATGGTTTACCAAACCATGCACCAACCGTGTAGTACACACTGCATAAGAAAACCACTTTTCATAGTTTTCCCACACAGTTTTTCTAAACGTGAACCAACCATGCGATGAATAGTGTTTATGTAAAGAATAAGTAGTACTAGCCATGTGGGATTGACACACAGTTTGGCTAAAATATGCACAACCCATGCAACACCTGCTATTCCTTTGATTCAGACCCCATAGTTTACTGCTGGGGGTCTCATAGTTTTAGACACACTATGCGCCCTGTTCAGACCACCCAAACTTATAATTTTCAGGGCCCGACAGTCCAAGAACTCAATAAGACACCCGAGGAACCCCTCAGTCCATAACCCAAGCATAAAAATAACACTTTAAGGAGTTAAAACACTCTAAATTTCATTCTGATTCTCGGTTCAAGGAATGGTTCATCCACTAAAAGCCAAAATATTAAATTCCCTTGCAGTTTTACCTTTGCTTAAAAACATGGGTCTTTAGAACCTCTATTCCTTATAAATTCTCATCTCAGATAATCCTTTAAGATGAATAAAAACATCACCCAATGTACAGGGGTCGTGAATTATATTTTTAATGGTTAGGTTGCATTTCCAAGTTCCCAATGCACCTTTATGAGTTTACTTAATAATTCTATACTTAATCCATGAAAACTTGATCCAATTCTCATTTTCATATTGAAACATAAAAAAAAATCCTACCCAATACCATTTATCTAGAGATATTATCACATATTATTATCATTGAAAATATATCCAATGATGCTCTCCACCATTATTTTTTAACACTTAGTGGCCAATTATGAACAATAGTACACCCAACCATCGGAATTGCCTACAATGAATGCCCAAAGAATTCTAGATATGCTCCTAACATGACATTTTTAACTAGGGGAACCAAAATAAATTCATGTTCATATCAGGGCCCTCATAAAAAATGAATGGTCGAGTCCAATTAGAACTAAATGAATCTGATCTCACGTGATTTCTCAAAATACGTAGCGGATATTTACACCACACCTACATTAACCATATGAAATGCCTCTAAAATGGTTCCCTCAATAACAGTAAACATCATCCATTAAGGTTAAAAATTCCAAATAATCCCTCCAACATTTTCTACATGAACATCTTAGATGGCTGATGTGATTTAAAATGAACTATGATAGCTTCTCCCTGGGCATTGCATATTTGACATGAACACACTCAATAAAGATCATGCCTAACTTCTTGCGATCTTACCTAGTAAAACCATCCCCTAACCATTTAATCATTCATGAGTTGACATGAGAATGGTGTAACCTAGACCAAGACCACCAGAATATTCACCCTTTAAACATCACATCAAATCCTAGAAAAAATAGAGTATAATCCCATATTTATTAAATCTGAGTGCAGTGAACTAAATGAAGTTATTAAAAACTCCATGTCTTTAAGTGAGACATCAATATAAGTCCTATAAATATCTATCAGATCATTGACTGAATTAGAGAAACATCCACCTAGAGGTCATGTCAATAGAAAATAGCTTGTTTCCAAGAGTTATTCCTAGGTGTTCCTACATGGGAACCCATGTATCACCGAAGACTAACCACTCCATGATAAAAAACATGAATATAATGCGTAACTCCAATTGAGATAACTTATAATGTCAAAAAACATTTTAAAATCTATTGTGGCGTAAGACTGACAGTCTATTAGTGCATCAAAGAGGACATGAAGATAAGGGAAGTTACCATCTCTTAAAGAATAGTTCACTAAGAGGACACCGAAAACTACCCTAAATATCAATAAAACCACTACTAGCCAACTTTCCTTCAAAAAAGATCAGTTACATGTACCGACGCGTCTCTATTAAATAATCTCAATTCCTTAACCACTTACAGAATCCCATGACCACTCAATCTTACCCCCCACTTTTTATCCTTGAACAATGTCTTTTATAAATGGTTACTTCCACGACCAAGCATATCAACATCATACTGCCCATCCACTACAGAAAAAATTTCATGATTCCAATCCTTAATAGAATTCATGCTAGACCAACAATTTCTAAATAGTCCTCCACAGTTGATATCCGTCTACTTTGATGGGTACATAACCATTTGAACTAACTTGATACTTACCAAATTAGAAGTGTCCCAGTCCTCAAAATTATAGTTATACTAAGATCTCATAATCATGCTAGGTAAAAAGCACCTTAAATGAAATAATAATACTATATGGCATGGAAACCAAAGAAAAACCTGCCAGTTTTTCCAAATAGTTAATTCTATGGGATGTAATTCCGAGAATTTAGAATAAAATGATTCCATTAATGAACACATTAGTCTACACCAGAGATGGACCATGTAGCGGCACTCGATTTACAAAAATAGACATTATATATATTTTTTGTAACACTACACATTCTACAAATAGATGCCAAAACACTATAGTTGGTATAGTTCCTTTAGAAACATGGAAACAAAAAACTAGTTGATATGTGAGCAACATTATCTTCCCCAAGGTTCTTCATGACTAGAACTCTTCTTAGACACATCCAAAATAATACATATCTTCATAACTTGTGGAAGGAAACATAAATAGGGGCGATCTCAAATGATCAGTAATGGTAAAAAAGGGAGACATGTATGAATAAACTTGAGGATAAGGGTATGATAATATTATCATGAAAATAGAAGTTCATACCCAGCTGATCAAAGATCATATACATGAATCGTGGCATAAATCATAATAGTTCATAAGACAAGAATCAAAGGGATCTAACAGACATAAGCCATGAAATCACAACATATAAGTAATACATGGAATTGTGGATACACATAAGTATATACCGATTTCCATAGTATCCAAGGCATCAATTAAAAGACCATATTAGTGGACAAAGTTTATTACTAAATTGGGTGCACCGCCATTCCAACCATGTATTTCTGAACTAAGTAAACCATCATTCCAACCCTGTATTACAAAACTAAAAAATCCCTCGTTCCATCCCTCTATTACTGAACCGAGTAAACCCTTCTTTCAGCCCTGTCTATCTCATGAAATATAAATCATTACCCAATGCATTGGAAGAAGATATAGGTCCCACCTGTCACAAAATGAAATCATACGTATATGTGACCCGAGACCATAAATAGACACATCATAAACCACAAAATGAAATGGGTATGATAAACATGTGAACATATAATAACCTATGGAAAGAGATAGGTTTCATAATCATTTCATCACAAACATAACCAGTTAAAAGTATCAGGTTTCAAAAGAATACAACCCACGATTGAAAAATTGTAACGACCCAATCTTTTTGAGTAGTATATTAACTTACTCTTATTTATTTAATAAGATGTTAATGGTTAATGCAGAAAGAGGAGTTGATGGCTTCATCCAGTAGACTCAACCCTTACGAAGCCCACTTATCAGAGCTTGGGAAGGAGGTAGCATCTGTGGGCTTCGCTTTGGACCAAGCCCAAGCCGAGCTCCAGCGTGTCAAGCTTGAACGAAAACGCTTGCAGGAGAAGTTCAAGTTAGTGGAGATTGCTACTGGGGCAATGTTATCTGAGACTCCCTCAGATTCTCTCACCATAGCACACCTTACACTTAGGTCTTATGCCAGTGTTATAAGGGGCTATGTGATGAGACCCTAGTTTCCTTGTGTAATCCTCTCGGGTGAATAAATTGAGATTTCTTCCTTTAGTGATGTTGTGAAATTTCAAATGCCTAGATAATTTTAGAAGGTATTTTATTGATGAATTTTGAAAAAGGGATATTTTAAAATATTTATGTAAACCCTAAATAACTAATGATGTGTAATGATTTTCAAAAAATGGTCTTCTACAAAAGTGTTCATTAAGGAATTTGGAGTCTAATAAGATCAACTTAATTTTTGATGAATAGTAAATTATGAATAGTGATTTTACGCTTAGGATTAGTAATGTGACCAAATGGATTAGTAATTTTCACTTAAAGAAAGTTTTAATATAATTTAGACACCTTGGTTAAGTAATGTGATTCAATAAAATGGGTAAATAACGGTTTCATAAATTATTAATCAAGTATTAGTTTTTTCGGATGAATAGTGTTTTTTAATTAAAAATTTAATTAAAAATAATTAGAAAATTATTTTTATAAAAATGACTTTATTTTTGAACTCAGAGCATCGATATTATGTTAAGGTAATTTTTGGGGATTTTTCTGAAAAAAATGAATTTTCGATGAATAGTGTTTTTATTTAAAAATTAAATTAAAAATATTTAGAAAAATATTTTTATAAAATGGATTTCATTTTTGAAATCAGAGCATTGATATTTGGTTAAGGTGAAATTTTGGGATTATTCTGAGAAAGTTGAATTTTCAGTGAATAGTAAAAATACCGTTTTAGGGTTTCGGTATGTTTAATGACATCATAATGATGTCATGATGATGTCATGAGATCTTTTGAGGGTTGGCCGGCCAAGGGTGATGAATAATTGTTTTGGGGGCCCCATGTGTCCTAACTCCATGATAAATTCCAAGGGAGATCACATGGGTTTGAGAAAAGCACATGTGAGGTGTCCTTTGGCCATTAATGCTTTGTCCCCTCACTTTCCCTATAAATACCCACCCTTTCCTCCCTTAGTTTTCACTCCCAACTCTCCCCCAACGAAGTTCTGGTATTCTTACCTTCCAAGGAGTCCTCCCAAGGTGCCCCCAATCCCTCAAGGTCCAATCCTTTGAGTTTCAAGAGTCACATTTTAAGGTAAGGGATCCGACCCCTCTCTTTCTTTTCATGTAATCTCTTTTATGTCATTCCTATTATGCTCCTTGTTTTTATGTGAGAGGATGTTCTTTTATATTCCTCTTACTGCCCTTTCATGTTTATATGATGAGAGATCCCCTCTTACTCTCATCATTTCGTTTTATGAATGTTTAAGTGACGCCGTTAGGCTGCCGAATGTTTAAGTGATTCTTTCACCGTTCTCATTTTTCAAGTTCGATTTTCATGTCAAGTCTTTCAAGTTCCTTTTTATTATGTTGGGGTATGATCTCTATATCTATCATACTGATCTCTTATGATCATATGATGAGGGACCCTATTTGATCTTTTCAATTCTTTTTATTGAAGTTTAAGTGACGCCGTTAGGCTGCCGAATTTTCATAAGAGAAATCTAAATTTTGTCTTCCTTCCATGTTTTTCATTTAAAATGGTATGTCCTTCAAATTTCATTACCATGTCCATATATCCTTATTATTCTGTCCCCTTACTGTTCTATGGATCATTATGAGTGGGTGACCCATGTCCCCTCTCTTTTCAATGTTTTCTAAAACCCCGAAACATAGCCGTTATGCTGCAGAATTTTCGTCTCAAAATGCCTCTCTCTTTTCTCAAAAATTATTTTATGTTATAAAGTGAATACTCAAAGCTCTTATTTCTACAAGGGTATTCACATATATATCAAAATGTTCCATTTTAAATTCTGGGATTTACATACATGAGACCCGCTTCTCTTTCCGTGGGTTTAAAGTGCCGTAAAGATCATGTCATTAAAGCAGTTTTTAAAATGTTATGATTATGAAATGAAACCCATTTATTTTATGCTATATGGGTTATTTATGAAATGTTTGATGATGATATATGTGGCTCACATGAAAATAAAGACAAATTTAAGGGTGCGCCCTGATAGCGCTCCAATGCATTGGGTAAAGACTTAATCTCTAGAGATGACCATTTTAACGACGCCTTGGTGAATAACCTTGGTAATTTTTAACGACACCTTGGGGATGGACCTTGGTGAAACGAAACGATTGTCAATATTAAATGTTGCAGCCACATCTTCAAGTTATGAAAAATGTTGTTTTTATTATGAAATGCCTCATGATTTATTTCTCATGCCTTAAAGTCCTTTTCATGTCCTTATTGAAGTATATCCAGTTCACATGTAAAATGTTCCTCTTGTTTCCCTTACTGGGCCTTCTGCTCACCCTTTCTTTTGATGTATGTCCCCAGGTTATGAGATGCATAATGAACATAGGATGAACTAAAGGAGAAGCCTTTCAAGTGTTTAAGAAGAATGTTTTGTGTTTTTTTTATGTATTTTGTTCCTGGTTTCCAAGACACTAGACCTTAAAGATCCTCAGTTATGTGTAATGTAATGAAAGTTTATGTTATAAAATGGCGGGATGCCATAGTTGGTATCAAAGGATGGTTTAGTTATTTGTGGAAATTAGGATATAAAAACTTTAGGAAGAACCCTATAGAAAAGTTTAAATATAGGAAAACTTCCTGGTATTTTGGTAAGTATTGAGTAAGTGGTTTATCAAACAAATACATCCCTGTCTGGATACGAGCAGGTAGAGGCGGCTCTGGCACAGATGTACATAGGGGTAAAACCCGAAAACACCGCTTTGAGCTAGACTCGAACGGGAACTGGTGCACGATAACGGGCCTTGCTGCACTCTTGGTTACGACACTCCCGGGGGATATGTTTGGTTAATCACATGCTTTTTATGAATCATTATGAAGGAATTATAGAGAACTATTATTGTCTAAGCACGAAGTCTTAGTTAAAAGATTCATAAATGAAATAAGTTTCTTACTAAGGTTTTATTCTTTTAGAAAATGGCGGGCAATAGGAGGAACCGTGCCGATGGTGACCGCAATGCACCATGTGCTGACGGCCCTCCGATGGAAGCCGGAATGGAAACATTCATGCGAATGATGAACCAACTGACTCAAGTTATGAGTAATAACTTGAATCAAGCTGAGAGGCCGACCTCACCACGAAGGGAACAACACTCTGTTGAGTCCTTCATGCGTCAACGACCGCCAACATTCAGTGGATCTACTGACCCGTTGGTTGCGGAACAATGGATAAGCTCCATTGAAAAGATCTTTTCTGTACTTCATTGTTCGGAACAAGAAAAGGTCACCCTTGCTGTTTACCGCCTGGAGGGAGAAGCTGATCAGTGGTGGTCACTGATCAAAAACACGAAGCCACGAGGAGAGATGGAAGCTATGGAGTGGGAAGAATTTCGGGGGATTTTCTTTAACAAGTATTTCCCTCGTTCCATGAGAACGAAAATGGAGAAAGAGTTTCTCGAGCTGAAGCAGAAGGAGAACGAATCTGTCGGAAGCTACGAGATGAACTTCACAAGGCTTTCCCGTTATACCTCAAGCTTTGTCATGGACCCTAATGGGAAGGTTGATAGATTCTTTGGCGGACTACGACCTCATCTGCGGAAGAATCTAGCCAACAGGGACTATGATAGCTATGAAGAAATAGTTCGAAGTGCTATGAAAGTCGAGCTGGAGTTTGGTGAGACACAGTGGTCTCATAAGCCAAATGAAAAGAAGAGGTCGTTGGAGCCCAGTTTAGGGAAGTCTTTTGATCAGGGAAGAGGTGGAAAGCAAACGCAACTTACCACATGCAATATATGTGGGAAGAATCATCTGGGGAACTGCTTGAGTGGAAGTGGAAAGTGCTACAAGTGTGGAAGAGGAGGCCATATTGCTCGGAATTGTCATAGTGAGGTGAAGCCTCAGCTTCCCAACACTAACGACAGAGGAAAGATGGTTCTGGCCCTACCCGAAGTCACATGCTTCAAGTGTGGACAGCTTGGGCACTTTGCTAACCAATGTCCCAATCCGAGGGCGGTGGAGGGGAATAACCACCAACCTCAGCAGAGGCCAAGAGAGCAAGGTCGTGCTTTCGCTATCACAACAGCTGAAGTTGACGTCCCGAACGATGTGGTAGCAGGTACTCTTGTTGTCCTCTCAAAACTAGCAAGTGCTTTATTTGATTCTGGTTCTACGCATTCCTTTATTTCTTCCAAGTTTGCAAAGAATATAGAATCAATCCCTGAATTGCTTGAGGTAGAGTTGTCAGTCAAGACTCCAAGTGGGATTATCCGTGCATCAACAGTGTTTAGAGACTCTAGTGTTTACTTTGGTGAGCACAATCTTATCGCAAATCTAGTAGTCATTCCCATGATGGAATTCGACATTATACTAGGGATGGACTGGCTCTCAAAGTATAATGCTAAGATCAAATGCAGAAGTAAGGAAATCTCAGTAGTCTTGAATGAACGACCTACAGTTATCTTCCGAGGAGAGATATCCCGAACTGATCCCTATCTAGAAGCACCTCCTATAGCTTTCTTTATGGAGTTAATCGGTGATGAGGAAGAAGGGAAAGGGAGCATACAAATTGAAGATGTTCTTATTGTTCAGGAATACATGGACGTATTTCCTGAGGAGTTACCTGGACCTCCCCCAGAAAGAGAGGTAGAGTTCTCCATTGAACTCGTACCTGGGTCTCAACCGATATCAAAGACTCCGTATAGAATGGCAAATGTGGAGCTAGAGGAGCTAAAGAAACAACTCCAAGACTTGTTGGAGAAGGGGTTTATCCGACCGAGTGTGTCTCCTTGGGGAGCACCAGTTCTCTTTGTGAAGAAGAAGGATGGATCAATGCGGCTATGCATTGATTATAGAGAACTGAACGGGATCACAGTGAAGAACAGATACCCTCTTCCAAGAATTGATGATTTATTTGACCAACTTCGTGGGGCTCAATTCTTCTCTAAGATTGACCTTCGATCTGGTTATCATCAACTGAGGGTGAAGAAGGAAGATATTCCAAAGACTGCCTTCCGATCAAGATATGGGCATTATGAGTTTACTGTTATGCCTTTCGGCTTGACTAATGCTCCTGCTATTTTCATGGATTTGATGAATAGAGTCTTTAAGGACTACCTTGATAACTTTGTGGTAGTTTTTATTGATGATATTTTGATATATTCAAAAAGTCGTGAGGAGCATGAAGATCATCTGAGGGTTGTTTTGAAAACTCTACGGAAGGAGAGGCTCTTTGGGAAGTTCAGCAAGTGTGAGTTTTGGTTACAACAAGTGGCTTTCTTGGGGCACATCGTAACCAATGAAGGAATCTCGGTTGACCCTGCAAAGACAATGGTTGTGGAGGAGTGGCCTCAACCCACAACAGTAACTGAGATTCGTAGTTTCCTTGGTTTAGCGGGATATTATAGGAGGTTTGTGAAAAACTTTTCACGGCTTTCTAATCCACTAACCAAGTTGACTCGAAAAGGGGTTAAGTTCATCTGGACAAAGGAATGCGAGGAAAGTTTCCAAGAGCTGAAAAAGAGATTGGTTACTGCACCGGTGTTAACACTACCCTCTATCGGAGAAGGATTCGTTATTTTTAGCGACGCATCTCTGAAAGGGCTTGGGTGTGTCCTCATGCAAAATGACAAAGTAATTGCTTATGCATCTCGACAGTTGAAGATTCATGAGCAGAATTATCCTACGCATGATCTAGAGCTGGCGGCAGTTGTTTTTGCTCTAAAGATATGGAGGCACTATCTTTATGGGGAGAAATGTGATATATACACCGACCACCAAAGTCTAAAGTATATTTTCACACAGAAAGAATTGAACATGAGACAAAGGAGATGGTTGGAGCTTATTAAAGACTATGATTGTTCAATTCATTATCACCCTGGAAGAGCAAACAAAGTCGCGGATGCGTTAAGCAGGAAAGATCCTGTTGTTCTGGCAACAATGAGGATCCTGGGAGATCCCTTGATTAAAGATCTAGTAAAACTGGACATGGGAATTATAAGGAAAGGGACATCATCAACCCTATCCCAAATGATTTCTCAACCTTCATTACTAGAGAAGATCAAGAAGGCTCAAAAAGAAGATCCTTTGCTGCAGGAGAAGTTCGAGGCTGTAAAGGATGGGAAGTTCCCTGATTTCAATATTGATCAAGAAGGTGTATTGAAATTTCGTACAAGACTATGTGTTCCATCTATTCCGGAGATAAAGAAAGAACTGATGGATGAAGCTCATAGCTCTACTTTCTCTATACATCCGGGAAGCACTAAGATGTATAGAGACCTTCGTGATCATTATTGGTGGGATAACATGAAGAGGGAGATTGCCGATTACACTACAAGGTGCCTGGTGTGTCAGCAAGTAAAGGCAGAAAGACAACTTCCTAAGGGGGTATTACAACCGCTACCCATACCAGTATGGAAGTGGGATAATATCACCATGGACTTTGTAACTGGTCTCCCAAAACATCCAAAGGAAACAATTCGATATGGGTTATTGTGGACCGTCTCACCAAGACAGCCCATTTTATCTCTATTCGGGAAGATTTCTCTCTGGATCAGCTTGCCAAGATATACGTGAAGGAAGTGGTAAGGCTGCATGGGGTACCACTATCCATCGTATCTGATCGTGACCCAAGATTCACATCAAAATTCTGGAGAAGTCTTCAGCATGCTCTGAATACTGAATTGAATTTTAGTACGGCCTATCATCCTCAAACTAATGGCCAATCTGAAAGGACTATTCAGACACTCGAAGACATGTTGAGATTATGCTCAATGGAATTTAAAGGTGGATGGGATCAACACCTCCCATTAGTGGAGTTCTCCTATAACAACAGCTTCCATTCGAGTATTCAGATGGCACCCTATGAAGCTCTATATGGAAAGCGGTGTAGAACTCCTACTTGTTGGGATGAAACTGGTGAGAGGAAGCTTCTTGGGCCTGATCTCGTGCAAGAGATGACGGAACAGGTTCATGCCATCCAACAACACATAAAGGCTGCTCAGAGTCGGCAGAAGAGCTATGCTGACAATCGTCGAAGGGACTTGGAGTTTGGTGTTGGTGACAAAGTCTTCCTTCGAATTTCTCCATGGAAGAGAGTCATGCGGTTTGGGAAGAAAGGGAAGCTCAGCCCTAGGTACATTGGCCCCTATGAAATCCTTGATCGCATAGGAGCAGTGGCCTATCGTCTAGCACTTCCACCGAACCTAGCTCAAGTTCATGATGTCTTCCATGTATCTCTCTTGAGGAAGTACATACCCGACCCTTCGCATGTACTGAACCCAGAGGTGGTACAACTTGAACATGACCTCTCTTATGAAGAGCAGCCAGTGGAGATCTTGGACCGTAGAGACAAGGTCCTACGAAACAAGACTACACACCTTGTGAAAGTGTTGTGGAGGAATCATAAATATGAAGAAGCGACTTGGGAGCCTGAGGAAACGATGAAGCAAAAGTACCCTCACCTTTTCGACTAGGCCTCAAGTGTAAATTTCGGGGACGAAATTTCTTAAGGGGGGAAGAATGTAACGACCCAATCTTTTTGAGTAGTATATTAACTTACTCTTATTTATTTAATAAGATGTTAATGGTTAATGCAGAAAGAGGAGTTGATGGCTTCATCCAGTAGACTCAACCCTTACGAAGCCCACTTATCAGAGCTTGGGAAGGAGGTAGCATCTGTGGGCTTCGCTTTGGACCAAGCCCAAGCCGAGCTCCAGCGTGTCAAGCTTGAACGAAAACGCTTGCAGGAGAAGTTCAAGTTAGTGGAGATTGCTACTGGGGCAATGTTATCTGAGACTCCCTCAGATTCTCTCACCATAGCACACCTTACACTTAGGTCTTATGCCAGTGTTATAAGGGGCTATGTGATGAGACCCTAGTTTCCTTGTGTAATCCTCTCGGGTGAATAAATTGAGATTTCTTCCTTTAGTGATGTTGTGAAATTTCAAATGCCTAGATAATTTTAGAAGGTATTTTATTGATGAATTTTGAAAAAGGGATATTTTAAAATATTTATGTAAACCCTAAATAACTAATGATGTGTAATGATTTTCAAAAAATGGTCTTCTACAAAAGTGTTCATTAAGGAATTTGGAGTCTAATAAGATCAACTTAATTTTTGATGAATAGTAAATTATGAATAGTGATTTTACGCTTAGGATTAGTAATGTGACCAAATGGATTAGTAATTTTCACTTAAAGAAAGTTTTAATATAATTTAGACACCTTGGTTAAGTAATGTGATTCAATAAAATGGGTAAATAACGGTTTCATAAATTATTAATCAAGTATTAGTTTTTTCGGATGAATAGTGTTTTTTAATTAAAAATTTAATTAAAAATAATTAGAAAATTATTTTTATAAAAATGACTTTATTTTTGAACTCAGAGCATCGATATTATGTTAAGGTAATTTTTGGGGATTTTTCTGAAAAAAATGAATTTTCGATGAATAGTGTTTTTATTTAAAAATTAAATTAAAAATATTTAGAAAAATATTTTTATAAAATGGATTTCATTTTTGAAATCAGAGCATTGATATTTGGTTAAGGTGAAATTTTGGGATTATTCTGAGAAAGTTGAATTTTCAGTGAATAGTAAAAATACCGTTTTAGGGTTTCGGTATGTTTAATGACATCATAATGATGTCATGATGATGTCATGAGATCTTTTGAGGGTTGGCCGGCCAAGGGTGATGAATAATTGTTTTGGGGGCCCCATGTGTCCTAACTCCATGATAAATTCCAAGGGAGATCACATGGGTTTGAGAAAAGCACATGTGAGGTGTCCTTTGGCCATTAATGCTTTGTCCCCTCATTTTCCCTATAAATACCCACCCTTTCCTCCCTTAGTTTTCACTCCCAACTCTCCCCCAACGATGTTCTGGTATTCTTACCTTCCAAGGAGTCCTCCCAAGGTGCCCCCAATCCCTCAAGGTCCAATCCTTTGAGTTTCAAGAGTCACATTTTAAGGTAAGGGATCCGACCCCTCTCTTTCTTTTCATGTAATCTCTTTTATGTCATTCCTATTATGCTCCTTGTTTTTATGTGAGAGGATGTTCTTTTATATTCCTCTTACTGCCCTTTCATGTTTATATGATGAGAGATCCCCTCTTACTCTCATCATTTCGTTTTATGAATGTTTAAGTGACGCCGTTAGGCTGCCGAATGTTTAAGTGATTCTTTCACCCTTCTCATTTTTCAAGTTCGATTTTCATGTCAAGTCTTTCAAGTTCCTTTTTATTATGTTGGGGTATGATCTCTATATCTATCATACTGATCTCTTATGATCATATGATGAGGGACCCTATTTGATCTTTTCAATTCTTTTTATTGAAGTTTAAGTGACGCCGTTAGGCTGCCGAATTTTCATAAGAGAAATCTAAATTTTGTCTTCCTTCCATGTTTTTCATTTAAAATGGTATGTCCTTCAAATTTCATTACCATGTCCATATATCCTTATTATTCTGTCCCCTTACTGTTTTATGGATCATTATGAGTGGGTGACCCATGTCCCCTCTCTTTTCAATGTTTTCTAAAACCCCGAAACATAGCCGTTATGCTGCAGAATTTTCGTCTCAAAATGCCTCTCTCTTTTCTCAAAAATTATTTTATGATATAAAGTGAATACTCAAAGCTCTTATTTCTACAAGGGTATTCACATATATATCAAAATGTTCCATTTTAAATTCTGGGATTTACATACATGAGACCCGCTTCTCTTTCCGTGGGTTTAAAGTGCCGTAAAGATCATGTCATTAAAGCAGTTTTTAAAATGTTATGATTATGAAATGAAACCCATTTATTTTATGCTATATGGGTTATTTATGAAATGTTTGATGATGATATATGTGGCTCACATGAAAATAAAGACAAATTTAAGGGTGCGCCCTGATAGCGCTCCAATGCATTGGGTAAAGACTTAATCTCTAGAGATGACCATTTTAACGACGCCTTGGTGAATAACCTTGGTAATTTTTAACGACACCTTGGGGATGGACCTTGGTGAAACGAAACGATTGTCAATATTAAATGTTGCAGCCATATCTTCAAGTTATGAAAAATGTTGTTTTTATTATGAAATGCCTCATGATTTATTTCTCATGCCTTAAAGTCCTTTTCATGTCCTTATTGAAGTATATCCAGTTCACATGTAAAATGTTCCTCTTGTTTCCCTTACTGGGCCTTCTGCTCACCCTTTCTTTTGATGTATGTCCCCAGGTTATGAGATGCATAATGAACATAGGATGAACTAAAGGAGAAGCCTTTCAAGTGTTTAAGAAGAATGTTTTGTGTTTTTTTTATGTATTTTGTTCTTGGTTTCCAAGACACTAGACCTTAAAGATCCTCAGTTATGTGTAATGTAATGAAAGTTTATGTTATAAAATGGCGGGATGCCATAAAAATGATCTTCATAAACATCATTCCATAAAATAATAACCCATTCAAAGAAATAAAATGAATGGAAACATTGACTAATTTCCCAATAAAGGCATAAGAAATAGGAATGGATGTTATTTTAGATTTTAAATAATTTTGAAATATCATTTAAAAACAACTGTTAACAAAAATATTCTTTTTTCTTTGAAAATATTTTTATATCATATAACATTTTAGAAACATTTTTCTTCAAAAATAGATTTTAAAACATATAAAATAGTATTTTAAAACATTTTGAAAACCATTTTATCTTGAAAATTATCATTAGGGATCTTTTGAAAACATTTTTTAAAACATTTTTGAAAACATGGTTTTTGAATACAATGGGTTCCCGACCGAAGAGAGAGATGATCTGATTTTATTAAAAACGTTATCTCAATAACAAAGAGTGTAAAAAATTATACAATTTTTTTTGATAAATTGAATATAAGTAGTAGAATGAAACTCATGAATATTATGCATATATTTCATTAAAGGAAGCATAAACATAAACAATCTCAAAAAATGATATTATTTTCTCAATAAACTCTTATAAATTGGTTACTTGTGATCATACTCTCCATGTAAGAAAATGAAACTATGTGAAGCATAATATATAATTAAAATAAGGAGATTAATGTTATAACAATTACAATGTATGTATATACCCCTCTAAAAGAGTTTAGGTTCATAAAAAAACACGGGTCTCAAAGAATGAAAATTGTGACAAAACTGTTTTACTGATTTGGTAACTTTTGAATGTTAAACCCCATGAAAGACAGATCACGAAATGGATACATGAATACCCATAAAATTAATTAAAATATAAATATTATCCAATATTTTTAAGTACATACACCACACAAAAGGTAAGTGTGGCGAACATAGCTTGTAACTCACATAAATTAATAGTGGGATGATAATCCCCTTACCTCGTGTCTTGACTCTCTCCATACTTATACAAGATTATTTTATAATAAATATAAGTTTATTTTAAATATTTTACAGAATATTATCCATATACAAAATACCATATATGGTTTTATTATTCCCATATATTACCTTCTTTTTAATGATCCTATGTTACATATTCACATCAGGTAGTATTTGCTCTATTCTTCACATGTGTCTTAATTTGTTATATCATTGGTCCTTAAACTTATATCATGATTAAAGAATGTATAACATGATATAAATATAATTTATATACATTATATATATTAAAATAATTTATTTCATAGTGAAGTATGAAATGGAATACACTGTTCATGGAGATGGTAATTCGTTCATACGCATGAACGTTGTTTCCATTTTTTTGTTGCATTGAAAGAACATGTGCGAATAAAATATTTATATATATGTATGTATAAATATCATTATTAAAGTGTCATTATTATATTATATATATCAAATAAGTTCATTAAACCCATACTTAATACATTTCATGTGGTGCGTGAATGAATCACATCACTTTGTGGGGGCGGTAGGCCACACTTCCCCAAACAATATAATCATACTATCAAAAAATGAAAGGTAAATAGATGTGTGTTACAAAAGGAATAAATCAGAATAAATACATAATAAATATAATATATTAAATATATAAATAGCGTTTCTGTCATAATATCCACCATGATTGGTGGTAAATGAGAAATGATCAATCATCATTTCATGAACCA
Organism: Viscum album; assembly: GCA_963277665.1. Classification (NCBI taxonomy): domain Eukaryota; kingdom Viridiplantae; phylum Streptophyta; class Magnoliopsida; order Santalales; family Viscaceae; genus Viscum; species Viscum album. Next base: position 563,735,326 of record OY728138.1, read on the forward strand.
GTGGTTCACCATACACAGAAACAATATATTCAACATACATTAGATTGATGTGTGTGTAATCGTAGGTAAATTTTTTTAATAAAAATATCCTAGTATATGGAGCATACTGGTTTTTTCTCATATTAAGGGAATAAATATAGTCAAATTGGTGGAGAAGGGAAATAAAGGAAATGAGCTTGAAAGAAGACGTTACCTCTAAATCATGTATGTCCTCTTGGTTTGTGCCAAAAAGATTATTTGAGAGGGTTTATAAAAAAATGGAGGCATAAATTTAGAATGGGGTATTTTTTGTAGGCAACCTAAGCATAACATGGATAAAAAAAGGTTTGATATGTGTGATGAATGATTAGAGGTGTTGGCCTTTTATAGGGAAGGAAAAGGACTCACATAGAATTTATAGAAACAAATTAGGTGTGCACATGTTCTTACCTAAAAAAAGAATTAAAAAAACTCTATAATAGAAGGTTTATGAATAAAATATGGACATAAAATGGGTGTTATAAAAGCTTCTAGGTCATTTGGGCCATTAATTTTAATGTTTAGTCCCTAATTAAGCTTAATTTGGCCATAAATGCTTTGATTAATTTTAATCACCTTGACTAATAATTTGGGTTTAAAATTAACACGGTTGTTGAACCCTCTGGGAAAATTAGTTGAACTCATATTTCCATAATATCAACTATGCTCAATCTTATTTTGATAATCCCAATTATGATCAATTATAGTTTGGTAGTTCCTATATTGATTAATGGTTAAATTAATTATTTCGGTATTTATGAACATCATGCACAAATTCATTTATTATATTATTTATATTATCTTCTAGGAATACAGTTACTGGATGAATGTATATTCTAACTTAACTCATTCTGCCAATAGAATACTTAAACAGGCGAAAGGTCACCGTTACAGAACAAGTCTATCGATACTCAAAGGTCACCAGTATGCAAGACTACCGATACTCGAAGGTTACCATCAGACAAGCCTACCGATAAGTAAAGGTTACCGATACGAAAAGGCTACTGATACGGAAAGGTCACCGTTATGCAAAGCCTACCGATATGCAAAATCCCACTGATATAAGCAAGCCTACCAATACATGAAGTCTACCGTTACTCAAGGCTACCGTTACTCAAGGCTACCGCTACCAATGCTACCGATACCCAAACCTACCATTCCAGAGAATCCGACACTACTTTAATTTCTTTATCATTATTTAATCTAACCAACGGTCATATCAGGTATATTTTAATACATTGAAATTTATTTAATGTGTGTTATTGGATGTTGGGGAACCATACCTCATACCTGCGAAAAGAAATCATTTCTTTTGCCGGAGCTCATGCTTTAAATGAAAGAAGGATGTGCTGCTGAAGAGAGAGGAATGCATAGATGAATACACATAGACATACATACCACAAGGTGTGCTGGAAGAACAACCGAGTGTGAATGCAAAGAGACGACTGAACTTACACGAAGAACTAATTCATTTACTGCATACCATTGAAGAGATGAGAATGAGAACATCCACACAAGAATTTCATCGGCTACTTGCTTCTCTATCTCTAAACCTGAATGTCAAGGAAGCAGACGACACTCTGTTTTCGAGAAAAAACTAGAAGAGGACTAAGAACAAATTCTGATCAATCCAAAGGAGTCCAGAGCTGCACTGCAATCACTAGAGCCATTTCTAAAATCTAAATGTTTGCCTCTGTGATTTACTTTTTACATTTTGAGCAGTGTGTGTCATCTACTGTATTTTACACACACACTGTCTCCTGTACTTTAACTGGAGGATCTATAAATCCTCACTCAAACTCTTACATCCTTTATTTCCCACTGGGATAGTGGTAGAGGTCGTGCGTGACCTGGACATCTGGTTTTCTGTTGTGTTTGTTTCCCACGAATAACAGTGGTAGAGGTCGTGTGTGACCTAGATAGCTGGAGCTGTTGTTTTTATTCCCACAGATAACATTGGTAGAGGACTTGGACCTGGGCAGTTGTATACTGTTGTAAACCCCGGTCCAGGGTGTGGATCAATTTTATATAATGTTTTGAGAGGACTAAGTCTCATCTTGAGACTGAACCTCTTGGTTAAATCTACTGTGCTTATTTATTTTGAAAGTTTATTTTATTCCGCTGCAAACTACTTTAAAACCAAAACTGTTTTACAGTCACTTTGATAATTAAACTCTCAAGTGTTTATATTAGTTGTAAATTAGTTAGTTAGTTTCAAAAGTTAATCAATTCTTCTGATTTGATTAACTGGGAAATAATCAATCCTTTGAGAACCTAACAGAACCTTTATTTTGATATAAATTCACTATAGTTTAATTCTGTGTTTTATTTGGGGGATTTTAAGACAAAGTTTTTTAAACAGAAATTTTAATTGGAACTCAATTTACCCCCCTCTTGAGTTTCCACTCCGACCAACATTTGGTATCAAAGGATATTTAAATATTTTCTAATGTACACTATTTTTCAACTGTGATTTTAGTTGTATATTAAAGTTCTTAAAATTTCTGTTATTTCTAAATTTTTATCTCTTTATAATATTTTATTTAAGTAAGTTATCATGGATAACAGACTTGAAGGTGTTGCTACCAATAGACCACCCTTTTTCAATGGCACTAACTATGCTCAGTGGAAAATCAAGATGAAAATTCATTTAGAGAGCATGGGTTTTGATATTTGGACTGCTATAGAATCAGAATATAAAATACCTACTACTTTTAGATCTACTTGGAATAAAGCTACTAAGACAGCCTACAATAATAATTGTAAATCCATGAATGTTCTGTACTATGCTTTAGGAGATGAGGAATTTAATAGAATATCTGCTTGTAAAACTGCTTATGAAATTTGGGATACCTTAGCTGTTTCTCATGAAGGAACAACTAATGTTAAGGAAATGAGATTGAACACTTATACTATTAAGTATGATAATTTTAAGATGAAGCCTGATGAACCCATTTCTGACATGTATCTCAGGTTCAACTAAATTGTAAACAAAATGATCTCTCTAGGAAAGGATGTTCCATCAAAGGAAAAAATTATGATAATTCTGAGATGTCTACCTGAAAGATGGAGAGGAACTTCTGTCTCAATTAGAGACTCATGTGATATAGGTGAACTTCCAGTAAAGGAACTAATTGGAAAGTTGATGATGTATGAAGAAGAACTTAAGGTGAACAATGAAAAAGAAGATGAACCTAGAAGAAAGTCTGTTTCTTTCAAATCTTCAACCTCAAAGAACAAGGATAAGGAGAAACTTCAAGCTATAAACGAGAGTTCAAGCTGTGAAGACAGTGAAAGTTCTTCAGATAGTGATGCTGAGATGGCTCACATTTCTAGAAGGTTTAAGAAGTTTTATAAGAATAAGAAGTTTTTCAGAAAATCAAATTACAATGTTAGGTATGACAACAAGGGTCATTGGAAGAAGGATTGTAAAAAGACAGATAAAAGTGATGAAGTTGTCTGCTATGAGTGCAGAAGAAAAGGACATATAAAAGAAGACTGTCCAAAGCTGATGTAAAAGAAGAATTATGATTACAAGGACAATAAGTATAAGAAATCCATGAAGGCTACCTGGAGTGCTTCTGAGGATAGCTCTAGTGAGTCTGAAATTTCTGAAACTGAACTCAAAAATAAGGCAAATATGTGTTTCATGAAAAACACATCTGAGGTAACATATGAAACTCCTGCTTTAAATTCATATTATTCTGGAGATGATTCTGACTCAGAAAACATGTCAAAATCTAAACTGTTTGAATATTGTGATATGTTAGAAGAAACCTTTAATGAGCTGGAAGACAAATACAACGGTTTAAAGAAACAGAATGCTTTAACTGTTAAACATAAATCTGATCTTGATATTGAAATAGAAAAGAATGCTCAGTTGCTTAAAGAGAATACTGAACTAAAATTATCTAATGAGAAACTTAAGAAAGACTTAGAAAAGTTTAGAAATGGTAAATATACACTTACTCAAATTCTAGGTAAGAAAATAGAACCTAGATACACTACTGGTATATGATACCAACCAGGATAGAGAAAATTTACCAAAACTAAATTCATTCCTAAATCTGGATAGAATGTTACTAGTTATAGTTCTGGAAGTTCATATGCTTCAACAAGTTATATTCATTATTACGGATCTAATAAAGTTTATCTTTCAAAATCTGTTGATTCTACAAATTTTATGAGACACATTAGACAAATCTGGGTACCTTAAGTTTTATTGGCTAACCTGTCTGGACCCAAGAAAATCTGGGTACCAAAATCATTTCCTATCTAAATCTGTTTTGTAGGGAACCTTATTAAAGAGCTCTTGTAGAAAGACCTAGTACTTGGATAGTGGATGTTCAAGGAATATGTCAGGAGACTTTTCATGCTTCAAGAGTCTAGTAAAAGTTGATGGAGGGTTTGTCACTTTTGGTGATAACTCAAAAGGAAAAATCATCGGCTTAGGCCATATTGGTAACACTAACTGAGTATTAATTTCTAAAGTTCTATTTGTTGATGGGCTTAAGTATAATTTACTAAGTATTTCTCAGTTATGTGATGATGGTCTTAATGTTAAATTTGAAAATGATTCTTGTAATGTTTTTAATTCTAAAAATGTTTTAGTATTTTCTTCCATAAGAAATGAAAATTTTTATGCTGTTGATCTGAATTCTTTAGCAAAGCAAAATATTATTTGTTTAAATGATTTTCATAAAGAGTCTTGGCTTTGGCACATATGATTAGGACACTACAATGTACATTCACTTAGAAAACATAATAGGAAGAACTTAGTTAGAGACCTACCAAAACTTGAATTCCCAGCAGATAATGTTTGTAATCCCTGTCAAAAGGGAAAGAAACATAAAGTTTCTTTCAAATCAAAGAAAGAAGTGTCAACTTTTCAACCTCTCGAGTTGGTTCACATGGATTTGTTTGGACCTTCTAGAGTTTCTAGTTTAAATGGGAAGCACTATGTCTATGTTCTAGTAGATGACTACTCTAGGTATACTTGGGTATATTTTCTAGCTCACAAGAGTGCAACTTGTTCTTACTTTGTTAAATATTCCAAGTCTGCAGAAAATATTAGTGGACTTAAGATCGAAACCTTGAGAAGTGATCATGGTTGTGAGTATGAAAATAATGAGTTTTAATCCTACTTCTCACACAATGGCTATAGTCCCAATTTCTCTGCCCCTAGGACACCTCAGCAAAATGGTGTAGTAGGAAGGAGAAATAGAACCCTTCAGGAAATTGCCAGAACCAAGCTCAATGAGTATGACCTACCTGTTTATTTTTGGGATGAAGCTGTCAATACAACTTGTTATATTATCAATAGAGTCTGAATCAGACCTATTCTTAAGAAGACCCCTTATGAGTTGTGGAACCCTAGGAAACCTAAGGTTAACTACTTCAGTGTTTTTGGTTGTAAAGTCTTTATTCTCAATACCAAAGACAGTCTTGACAAGTTTGCATCCAAGAGTGATGAATGAATTTTCCTAGGATACTCTAATTCTAATAAAGCCTATAGAGTTTTCAATAATAGAACAAAATGTGTGGAGGAATATGTTCACATCAAATTTGATGAAATAGATCCACATGAACCTAAGAACTCTTTTGAAAATCTTGAAGATGATCTCTCTATTTTGAAACTTAATGATAAAGACAGTGAACCCATAGTTAAAACATTCAGTTCTGGAAATTTTCCCGAACCTGCTTCTGTTGACTCCCAACCTATTGATGAACCTGAAATCTCTAGTCCTGCTTTTTCGAGACTAACTAGGATTATAAAGAACCATCCTTTAGATGGTGTTGTAGGTAATCGAGAAATAGGAACACAGACAAGAGCTTCTCTATGAAATCAGGTTGAACATCAAGCTTTTATTTCAAAGTTAGAACCTAAAAATATCAATGATGCTATCAATGATGAATTCTGGGTAATAGATATGTAAGAAGAACTAAATCAATTTGAAAGAAGTAAAGTCTAGGAATTAGTAGAAAAAACTAAAGACACTTTGACCATAGGCACAAAGTGGGTGTTTAGAAACAAAGTTGATGAATCTGGAAACATCATTAGAAACAAAGCTAGAAAAGTTGCTCAAGGTTACAATCAAGAAGAAGGAATTGACTATGAGGAAACCTTTGCACCAGTATCTAGATTAGAGGCAATTAGTATCTTACTTTCTTTTTCATCACATCTGAATTTCAAGTTATATCAAATGGATGTGAAAAGTTCTTTTTTAAATGGTTTTATTGTTGAATATATTTTTGTAGAACAACCACCTAGTTTTTCAAATCCTCACTTTCAAAATCATGTTTTTAAACTTTCTAAAGCTTTATATGGTTGAAAACAAGCTCCTAGAGCTTGGTATGAAATAATTACAAATTTTCTTATTTCAAAAAGATTTTCAAAAGGAATTGCTGATCCGACTATTTTTATAAAAAGAATTTCAAAAGATGTTTTAATAGTAAAAATCTATGTTGATGATATTATTTTTGTATCTTCGAAAAATTCTTTATGTACTGATTTTTCACCGGTTATGCAGAATGAGTTTGAAATGAGATTAATGGGAGAGATTAAATACTTTCTTGGATTTCCAATATTTCAAACTGAAGATGGTATTATTTTAAATCAGAGTAAATGTACTAATGATTTATTAAAACATATTGGTTTGGATAGTATTAAGGGAAGTAATACACCTATGAGTACGACCTGTAAATTGGATATTGATGAAACTAGTAAACAAGTTGATCGAACTAATAATAGAAGTATGATTGGGAGTCTACTTTATCTTACTGCTAGTTGACCTGATATTATGTTTAGTGTATGTATGTGTGATAGATTTCAAGAAAACACTAAAGAGTCACACTTAATTGCTGTTAAAAATATTTTCAAATATCTTAAAAGTACTGCTAATTTGGGACTGTTTTACCCAAAAGAACAATCATTTGATTTAATAAGTTATTCGGATGCTGACTTTGCTGGATGCAAGTTAGATAGAAAGAGCACATCTGTAACATGTCATTTACTTGGAAAATCCCTAGTATCACGGTGTAGTAAGAAACAAAACTCAGTTTCATTGTCTACTGCTGAAGCAGAGTATATACCTGCTGGCAGCTGCTGTGCACAGATTTTATAGATGAAACACACTTTATTGGACTATGGATTTGTTTTTAAACATGGTTCAATCAAATGTGACAACACTAGTGCAATCAACATCTCTAAGAACCCTGTATCTCACTCTAGAACTAAACACATTGAGGTTAGACACCACTTTCTAAGAGATCATTATCAAAGAGGTGATATAACTCTTGAATTTATAGGCACTGAACTCCAATTAGCTGATATTTTCACTAAGCCTTTATGTTCAGAAAGATTATGTTTCATTAGACACGAATTAGGAATGATAACTTATCCATAAAAACATAAGGAGACCTAACCGTTAGGAGACCTCACCGTTAGGAGACCTCACCATTAGAGACCTCGCCATTAGGAGACCTCACCGTTAGGAGACCTCACCGTTAGACACCTCACCGTTAGGAGACCTCACCGTTGGTGCATCTCGCGCTGTTTTAAACGTTTGAATGTAAGGCCGAGACTTCAAAAGTTTTTTTAGAAGGATTTATTTTATTTTTGAATCATAAATGACATTAAAACCTGATATTAGACTTCACTCAATCTCACTGTGAACTCGTCTGTTCGAATCCCTCCAACCTAATCCTCTCAAGCCGCAAAACCCTAAACCTCAAATCTATAATGGCCCGCATCAAGAGACCCCAGGTTACAGATGGGAGTGATGAGCCGCAAGATAAAAGACAAAAAGTAACGAATGCTAGTACCAGTGGAAGTGGATGTAGAAGTGTAGCTCAAAGGAATCCAGTAAACCAACATCTCTCAAGGCGAGAGATTGTCATTGAGAAAGAGGTGTGTGTAGAATGGCTCATGGAGAGAAAGTCCTCAGTTATTAAGGTTTTAGAAGAACAAGGTTGGACTGAGTGCTTCACGAACAACAATGGACCTTATTATCCAAGACTAGTGAAACAGTTCTATGAATTCGTTCGTTTTGAAAAGTCTGAGCAAGAAAGCTGAATGATTTCTTATGTGAATGGACAAGAAGTTTCTTTTACTTCCGTGGAATGGGCTGGTAACTTAAGAGTTCCTCATGAAGGAGATTGTGCATTCTATTCAAAATATGTTCCCTCAACCAGTGATGTGTTTTAGTATGAAGATTCTTTGTTAGAGCTGACAGGGAATGGTACCCCTAGAAAAATCATAGCTGTAGAGATGGCAGGGGAAGATAAAATTCTTTTCAAGTTTATTCAACATGTAATTAGGCCAAGGAGAGGATACTTTTCTACACCGAGATTCCAGGACATTTATTTGCTACATTTGTTGAAGCATAGAGTTAAGGTAAATCTATGTAGACTGATTATGATTTAGATTGAGGATATGACTAGACTGAATTCTAAGTCAAATGCAATGTTCTTCTCAAAGTTAATTTCTATTATGTTGAAGGCAAAGGAGGTAGCTGGACCTCAAGATGAAACTGTTTTAGTTAAGGATAATTTTTGCCTCACCAGGACTGTGTGCAAGTTTATGAAAGTTAGCTGGAACCCTTGGAAGAAATCATGGATTAATGATGATGGAAAAATATATGACAATTATACTCTTGTGGATCATCCCTCTAGACCAAAGAATGTGAGATATCCTAGTTTTGGACCAGATGAGATAGAACCGGTCTAAAGTGACGCTGAAGCTGAGGACGAAGAGACATCAGTAGAGGAAGGAGGAGACCCATACATACCCCCTAATCTTGGGCATCATGTTATTTCTTATGGAGAAGCTAGCCCTCCAAAAGAACTACCAAAGAGAGAAACTGTCTTGAAGGACAGTGATACAGAGACTACAGAAGAAGGAGAAGAAGCATGCCAGTATGTTTTCAAGGACACCTCTGAGGAGGATGAGGAAACCAAATCAGATCAGGATGTTAATGGAGAAAAGGAGGCTTCTGGTGAAGCACGTGATGAGGAAAATGAAGAAGAAGAGCTTAGTTTGAGCCCTCTTATAGACAGTACAGTAAAAATAGTACTTGATCAGAAAGCAGAAGTAGCATCTGTTGTTGAGAATGTTCTTGAGCCATCAGAGAAAATGGCTATTGAATCTGCTGCAGTTGAAGAAGAAATTATCGAATTACCTCAGGAAGAACAGTTGAAAGAGATACCTCATGAGAATGTTCCAAGTGAGGGGGAGAATTGTGGCTCAGTATCAGTTATATATGACATTGAAGGATGGACATAAAGTCCAGGATATATGATTCTTGGACTCTCTTATGGAGATTATGATGAGGATGTCCAACCCCAAAAGGAATCAGTTACCCTACCCACTGTGACTGAAAATGTGGCATCCAAGGAGGACCTTGAGTCCCTAAAAGATGAATTGAAAGAAGCACTAAGGGAATCAGTGGTAGATATGAAGAAAAGTATGGTTAAAGAGTTAAAAAGAATAGAGAAATCCCATGAGTTATCCATTGGATATGGTGTATCCAGTCCTGTGAAAGAAATGATGGATGAAATTAAGGTGTGTCGCACTTAGATTGAGAGTTGGACATGAGATGTAGTTGCTTTGAGACAATCGATTTCTTCTCTGACTACCATGCATAGCTCTCAAACTCACGTAAAATCTGACATTCGATATATCAAAGAAGTGTTCAAGCAATTTGTGGAAGTTTTTGAGGCCTTTAAGAAGTCAGTAAAAGAACATCTGAACAGTCAGGAAGCACTTGTTCAGAAGGTAGTTAGTAGTCTGACTCGATCCATCAAGGAGACAATGGCCTTCTCAATGAAACCACTTCCCTCATCTAGCTCCAGTGTGATCCTTGACCAGATCCACACTATTATTCTAGAAGAATTGGCTACGTCCAGTCCCAGTGGTGAATCAGATACTCAGATTCTTGCTACCACTAGGGAAGTAAGTAGCTTTGTTTGTGATCACCTACAGGCAGCTACTGCTTCTCAAGAGGCAATCAATAATAAGGTTGATGCTTATTTTGATAAGGTTTATACCAATCAACAAATGACAAACCATTTCAAACTTTTGATTGAGAATCTGAAGTTACCTCCAGTAACCCAAGCCTTCAGAGAACAGGTTTGTAAGCTGAGGGAGCTTACTCCTGCCTTGGATAAATTCATTGAGAATCGAGATGGTTTTGTGTCTGAAATGGAGATAGGAGGAAGTATTATTATGGATTTCAGGAATTTACTGCTACCATTCTTGCATGTGGATGCAAGAACTGTAATTGTACCTCCTTCCCTTCCTGCTTCTTCCTCTGGGAGTACCCCTCAATTGACTCTAGTTCAAGCCATCAAGAGCTTGACACCAATGATCACTCAGAGGAATACAGATTTCAGATCAGGTATAGTTTCTGTAGCTGAACCACCAGTTGTGACATCAGCTATTCCGAAAACCTCTGCTGACCCTAAGGGAAAGACACCAGTTCCAGAGGATGATTGAGTGATTCTAAATCTTGTTTGATTTGATTCACTTATATTTCTAAAATATTAATTTTCTCAGTGTATCTATTGTACCTTAATGAAAATTCTCTTGTATTCTCTACTTTACTTTCTTCCTGTTACCTTATCACTTATTCTCTACTTTATATTTTCTCTGCTACCCTTATTTTTGTTAATCACAAAGGGGGAGAAAATACTGGGGGAGAAAATGAGCCTCTTGTTTTAACGTTTTTCATGAAAGGGGGAGAGAAAATCATATGGGGAGAAAATGAGAAGTAAACCAATGGGAGAGAAAATGCAATATATGCTATGGGGATATGGGAGAACATTAATAACAGCACAAAAATTTATTATGAGAACATTGTTTTAATGTTTTTTTATAAGATATTTTTATTCTTTCCTCCGATACAATTTTTAATTTTTTGAATACTTCGGCATAAGATGTGAATATCAAAAAGGGGGAGATTGTTGAACCCTCTGGGAAAATTAGGTGAACTCATCTTTCCATAATATCAACTATGATCATTCCTATTTTGATAATCCCAATTATGATCAATTATAGTTTTTTAGTTCCTATATTGATTAATGGTTAAATTAATTATTTCAGTATTTATGAACATCATGCACATATTCATTTATTATATTATTTATATTATCTTCAAGGAATACAGTTGCTGGATGAATGTATATTCTAACTTAACTCATTCTGCCAATAGAATACTTAAACAGACGAAAGATCACCGTTACAGAACAAGTCTACCGATACTCAAAGGTCGCCAGTATGCAAGTCTACGGATACTCAAAGGTCATCGGTATTCAAGTCTACCGATACTCAAAGGTAACCGGTATGCAAGTCTACCGATACTAGAAGGTTACTGTTAGACAAGCCTACCGATACATAAAGGTTACCGATACGAAAAGGCTACCGATACGGAAAGGTCACCGTTATGAAAATCCTACCAATATGAGAAAGCCCAATGATACAAGAAAGCCTACCGATACATGAAGTCTACTGTTACTCAAGGCTACCGCTACCAAGGCTACCGATACCCAAACCTATCGTTCCAGAGAATCCGAAACTACTTTAATTTATTTATCATTATTTAATCCAACCAACAGTCATATCAGGTATATTTTAATACACTGACATTTATTTAATGTGTGTTGTTGGATGTCAGGGAACCATACCTCATACCTGCTAAAAGAAATCATTTATTTTTCCGGAGCTCGTGCTTTAAATGAAATAAGGATGTGCTGCTGAAGAGAGAGGAATGCATAGATGAATACACATTGACATACATACCACAAGGTGTGCTGGAAGAACAACCGAGTGTGAATGCAAAGAGACGACTGAACTTACATGAAGAACTCATTCATTTACTGCATAACAGTGAAGACCTGAGAACGAGAACATCCACACAAGAACTTCATCGACTACTTGCTTCTCTATCTCTAAACCTGGAAGTCAAGGAAGCAGACAAAACTCTGTTTTCAAGACAAAAACTAGAAGAGGACTAAGAACCAATTCTGATCAATCCAAAGGAGTCCAGAGTTGCACTACAATCACCAGAGTCATTTCTAAACTCTAAATATTTGCCTCTGTGATTTACTTTTTACATTTTGAGTAGTGTGTGTCATCTGCTGTATTTTACACACACACTGTCTCCTGTACTTTAACTGGAGGACCTGTAAATCCTCACTCAAACTCTTAAATCCTTTATTTCCCACTGGGATAGTGGTAGAGGTCGTGCGTGACCTGGACAGCTGGTTTTCTGTTGTGGTTGTTTCCCACGAATAACAGTCGTAGAGGCCGTGTGTGACCTGGACAGCTGGAGCTGTTGTTTTTGTTCCCACGGATAACAGTGGTAGAGGTCTTGGACCTGGACAGTTGTATACTATTGTAAACCCCGATCTAGAGTGTGGATCACTTTTATATAATGTTTTGGGAGGACTAAGTCTCAGATTGAGACTGAACCACTTGGTTAAATCTGATGTGTTATTTATTTTAAATGTTTTTTTATTCCACCCCAAACTACTTTAAAACCAAAACTATTTTAAATTCACTTTGATAATTAAACTCGTAAGTGTTTATATAAGTTGTAAATCAGTAATTTTATTTCAAAATTTAATCAATTCCTCTGATTTGATTAACTGGGAAATAAACAATCCTTTGAGAACCTAACAGAACCTTTATTTTGATATAAATTCACTACAGTTTAATTCTGTGTTTTATTTGGGGGATTTTAAGACAAAGTTTTTTAAACAGAAATTTTAATTGGAACTCAATTCACCCCCCTCTTGAGTGTCCACTCCGACCAACAACGGTCTTATTAGAATATAAATATTAGAATGAATATAATTGTGTATTTCAGATTTTTGAAATTCCAATCGCCAAATCAGAAAAAAATAATATTAGTGTTAATCCCACAAATGGGATGAAATAATGGGTTTTTAATGTAAGAAAAAGTTCAAAGGTTTGTCAAGATTTTTATTTAGTTTCCAAGTGAAGATGATCCTAATTAATTTAATTTTATTATTAGATGAAATATCAATATAATGATACCTTATAAAATATTTTTATTTTCATTTAACATTAATAATGAATTATAAAAAATTTAGTTATTAGCTAAAAAGTAGTATTTTTCACTTTTCATCTAAAAATGAATTTTCTTAGAAAAATCCAAAACATTCACCCTAGGATAATTTAGGAATTCTGAATTATAAAATGAAATTTAATTTTTTCAAAATATATATCTAAAAGAATCTAAAATTAGTTTCATTATTATTATCAATTCATTCAAGAAAATAATATTTTTAACATAAAAGGACTTTACGAAAAATATTATATTATGTTATCAATATGTTTTATTTATATAAAACAAAAATATTTGAAGATTATTTATTACTAATTTTAATGTATAGGTTATAATTTTATTATTTTAAAAAATAAAACAAAATATATATATATTTCGTAGAAATTTATTGTTGCATGTAACGTACACCAACTGAGTGTTGTGTGCATCAAACACCAAGTCGGTGTTGCGTGGAATGTATGATGAATCAATTCCATGTGAAAGGAATGTTTGAATTAGTTTTTTAATATATATATATATATATATATATAATGAAATATTTATCGAGTCATGTGAAATGAAAAATATTAAAAAGTTAAATTAATTCAAAAATAATAATTCTTAAAATCACGGCGCGTTACATTCAGTCCCCTTAAAATGAATTTCTCCCTTAAAATTGATCAGGGTTATCAAAAGTTTAATAATATAATGTTTCATTCATATAAACACACATCATAAAAATAGATACAAAAAAATCCCTTAAAAATAGACATTGGGAACCATAACAGTTTACCAAAGTAACATATAACTTGGTTTACACATATGAGAACATTGGTTGGAAGTACGGATTAAACATGGAGGAGAAGAATAAATATTTATAGGGAGTGATTTAGGTCATCAATAAAAAACAAGTGAATGGTTAAATGAAATATTATGGCCTCAGTGTAGTAAATCTATGATGATTTAAAGGGCCATCAGCTCAATTAAAATTAAGGTATCAAGACAACAATTTTTTTTATCACATTAAGATCATTGAGTAATTCTTGGTAAATTTCTATAAAAATTATAATTCTTGGGTTGTGATGTTAAAAATTTCTAATACATCCATTAAGTCATGTAATGAATGTCTAGGAATTAACTTTGATGAATAAAAAACTAAAATACACTTTTAAGGGATCTTAACGCCCATAAAGAATAAAATGTCTAACTATTTGACTCTAAAAAACAATAGGCATTAATCTATAAAAATAAGAGTAACACCAATAGTTCATCATAAATATTTATTCATTAAAATTAAACACACATTAACTAGGAAATCACATAGGCCAGTGGTAGGTGTGAAACCCTTATGATCCTTTGGTCATGGGTTCGAGACCTGTAGCATTTCTGTTCTTGATTGGTTGTCACTTGAAATCAATGATTTTCTTTTAAAAATCACAAATATAATTTATAAGAATGACATCCTTGAAATAAGGTTAATAACTGATTAACCTTTTAACCAAGGTTTTCAACACAAACATAGTGCAAAAATACTTCCTCCAATGTTTAACTTTAACTTTTCATGAATAGATTACCTTATAACCCTTCAAAAAGTTGAAAATAAAAAACCATGGAAAGAGAGACATGAAATCAGATTGACATTGATTCCCATGAATCACAAAATATCTATTAGTTGTAACATTCCAAACTTGTAAATACCAATATTGTACATTCACATGAAACATGGTAACAACCTAAAGTATGATAAATCCTTTTAAAAAACATGCATGATTCATCATTCCAAAGTATATTGGATTTAATCCTTAAATCCAAAAATTTTGTAAGCTTCATTAGTGGAAACACAAACCACCTATAAGTAGGTCCTGACTTAGTTTGAAGGTAATCATTACTGTCCAATTTACTTATTCATATCACATGTATCTTTATCCAAAAAACATTATATTAACATAAAAAATTTTATAGGTTACATTACCTTTTTCAAAATGTTAGATTTCATGTGATAACATTTCTAGTCCATTGTGACCATTCAACATATTATTGTAAATCCTTAGAAAAACATAAACTAAACAATCCATACTTAATTCTCCATTCTTAATTTTTGACTCCAAATAAATAAAAACTTTTATTACTTAATACTTAATCCAATAACAATTCTAACTCATCCTATTACACAATACATTTTTTCCTTTCACATTTCATCCATATTCTCTTCATCACCAGAAATTGTGACCGTTAATCACACCACCATGTGGATTCTCTTCAAGAAATTTTCTCTCAGGACATTGAGTTGCATATTGACCATTTATTCCAAACATAATAAAATCAAACTTCGATGATGACTTAGGGAGGAAAAAATCCCCACCTATTTCGTTAACCGAACTCTTCATTTTTCCCTTGCAGTCACTTTTTTGTGTCCTTTTTTCCATATCCAAAACACCTTATTGTTCTTCTAAGACATTCAATTAGTGATTCTTTACACACTCTTAAAACAGTGAAAAATGAATCTTCTTTACTTCATGGCCTCCATTACCCAAAACTCAGCGAACTCCTTCTTTCTCTTCCTTGGTGAGTCCGAGAGTTGGTTAAGGTAAACATTGTTAATCATGTTCTATAAAAACAAATTAGGCATGATCATGACAGATTTAACTCCAGTGATCATCCCACTTGACTGCTCATCAAAAAATCATCCACCACATTCAACATTAATCCATTTCATTCTATTTACCCCCATTGTGTAAAACTAGAAGCACGTGTCAGTATTAATTATCATAGTAGAAAACTACACTATCATCCAAAGAATTAATTATAGGATGTTTAAATCCTGACAACTTCCATAATATATAGATCCTTGGGATTATCCTAGTTTATTCATAGATAAATTATATCTAAATACTTTATGATGGTTCATGAAGAGATCATGAATTTCTAAAGAATATCCCCTAGGAGTGTCAAACCAGGTCTGCAGCAAGGCCCATTTTCTTGTACTAGATTACCCTTAGTTAATCCCGAAACATCTTGTCAGAGTTGTTACCCCTAGGTACATCTGTTCTAGAGACACATCCACTTGCAGTATCCAAACATGGATGTATTGCTTGGAAACCACTTACTCTATCCATTACCAAAATTTCAGGACATTTTATTATACATTTTTTGATCCTTAGACTTATCCTTATACATGTACTTAGGGTTCTCACTATGGTTTTCTTATCCTTGTTTCCAAAGGTTAACTATACCTCTTCTCTGATACTAACTGTAAAGACCCTCTCTTTACAAACATATACATTAAATAACTTTTTAAGAATAATCAAACATTATACAAACAGACACCCAAATTCTGTAGTAGGTATAGTTAATTTGGAATCATGGAATCATTAAACTAGTATACATGGGAGCTAAATTATCTCCTACTAGGTTCTTCATGACTATCATCCTTCCTAGACACATCAAACATAATAAATATATTCATATCTTGGGGAAGGAAACATATAATGGGGTGCACTCAAATTCTCAATAATGGTAAACAAGGGATACATGTAAGAATACACATGAGCATAAGAGTATGAGAATATGATCATGAAAATAGAAGATCATACCCTGCATATCAAATATCATATACATGAATCATAGAACAAAGATTTCCATTTTTTAATACATGAATAAAAAGGATGTAAAGGGCATAATCCTTGAAAGCATAACATAAGAGTAAGAAATGGAATTGTGGACATACATAAGCATATACTAATTTCCATAGTATATGAGGAATCAATTACAATATCTTCTTAGTGGGATTTTTTTACTGAACTGGGTGAACCCCTATTCCAGACCTATATTACAGAATCATGTAAACCCTCATTCCAGCCCGGCAGTATAGAACTGAGTAACCCCTCATTATATCCCTATTTTACTGAACCGAGTAAACCCTCGTTCCAGCCCTATCTATCTCATGAGATATAAATCATTACCCAATACATTTTTGGGAGATATAGGTCCCACCCGTCATATAATGAAATCATACATATATGTTCCACATATTCATAAATAGATATATCATAACCCATGAAATGAAGTGGTTATCATAAAAATTTAAAAATATCATAAACTATAGAAATAGATAAGTTTAATAATCATTTCATCATAAATATAACCCATGAAAATAAGCGGGTTTAAAAATAATACAACCAATGAAAGAGAAACGAGCATCATAAAAATCAATCCATGAAGTAATAATCCATTTAGAGAAATAATATGAATGGAAACATTGAATACTTTCACTATAAAGGCATTAGTAACACCAATGGATGTTATTATAGATGGGAAATAATTTGGAATGGTGTTTTAAAAACAATTATTGGGTAAAATATCCTTTTTTATTTGAAAATTATTTTTATAAAATAAAACCATTAAAAAAATATTTTCATAAAATATATCATTGAAAACATATAAAGGAATATTTGGAATTTTTTTTAAATCTCTTTACCTTGAAAATGATCTTTAAGTGTATTTTGAAAACATTTTTGTTTTTTTAAACATGCTTTTTGAATACAATGGAATTCCAAATGAAGAGAGAGATGGTCCAATTTTATTAAAAACATTATATTAAGTACCAAAGTATTGAAAAATTGTAGTAAAAAATGATTATATCATGAATAAATATATGAGAAGGAAAATCATAATTATTATTGAGATATTTCATTAAAAAAATAATAAACATAAACAATCTTGAAAAACAATGAGATTGTCTCAATAAACTCTTATAACATGGTTACTTGGGATCATACTCTCCATGTACGAAAAGGAAAATACATGAAGCATAATATATCATGAAAGAAAGGATACTCATGATATAACATGTACAATGGATTTATATAATACCCAAAAATACTTTATGTTCATAACAAAACCTGTTTCTCGAAGAAGGCAAATTGAAACAAAACCATATTACTAATATGGTAACTTTTGAAAGTTAAACCCCATTAAATAAGAACCATAGAATGGATATGTGAAAACCCATAAGTTTAATTAAAATATACATAGAATAAAATAATGGGAATTATATAGACCACACAAAAGGAAAATATTGGAAAACATAGCTTTTATCACACTAAAATTAATAGTGAGATGAAAATCCCCTTACCGTGTGTCTTGACTCTCTCCGTACTCATACAAGATTCCTTTATAGAAAATATAAGTTTATTATAAATATATTAAATAATCATATCCTTATAAATAATACCATATATTGTTTTATTATTACCTTATATTACCAACTTGTTAACGAACCCATGTTAAGTTTTCACTTCTGGTAATATTTTCTTTGTTCTTCACATGTGTCTTAATTTGTTAATATCATTAGCCCTTATACTTATATCATGATTCAAGAATTTATTATATGATATAAATATCAGGAATAAACATAATATTTATATTATATTAATTTATTTCATAACGAATTATGAAATTTAATACACCATTCATGGAGATGGTTAGTCGTTAGTACGCTTGAACGTTGTTTCCATTTTTAATATCGGATTGAATGAAAGTATGTGAATGACATCTGTATATATATGTATGTATATATATCATTATTAAAGTATAATTAGTATATTATATATATCATATGTGTTCATTAAACCCATCCTTAATACATTTCATGTGGTGCGTGATCTAATCACATCGCTTTGAGTGGGCAACAATCCATACTTCCTCAAACGAGATTATCATATGAACACTAAATGGAAGGTAAAAAAATGTGTGTTACAAAAGGAATAAACAATATTTAATAAATAATAAATATAATATATTACATATATATGTGTGTTTTCTATCATAAATTCCACTAGGATGTGTAAATAAAAAATCATCGTTTTTTGAGATAGTAGTTCATTATACACAGAAACAGTATGTTCAACATCAATTATATGGAGGTGTGTGTAAGTTTTGGTCAAAAAAATTGACTAAAAAATCCTATTATATTGAGGATACTGTTTGTTTTACACAAAAATGGAATAAATATATTTTAGGGGTGTAGATGAAAAATAAATGAAAGGATCTTGAAAGGGGACATTACCTTTAAATCAGGTAACTCCGTTTGGTTTGTGCCAAAAGGATTCTTTGAGAGGGTTTCTACCCAAATATTAGATTCAATGTATAATTTAGTATTTTTGAGGGTCCTGATTGGGTATATCATGGAAAATTTTAAATGTTTTGATAGGTGTGAGGAATGGGTATAGGTGGTTCCCTTTTATAGGGAAGCAAATGGACTCACACAGAACTTTTTAGAAACAAATTAGGTGTGCACATGTTCTTATATAAAAAAGACTTAACAAACATAAGAAACTATATTTTAAGGTGTATTTATTAATTATGGACATAAAATGGGTCTTAGAAAAGTTTATAGGTCACTTTTTCCCTTAATTTTAAGGTTTAGTCTATAATTACGCTTAATTTGTCCTTCACTACTGTAATTAATTTTAATCGCTTTTACGTATCCTTTTAGTAAAAAATTAACATGGAGTTATTAGACTATAAATATTAGGTTTAATAAAAAGGTTTATTTAATATTTTAATATTACAATCACATAATTGGATAAACTATGATTAGTGCTAATCCTATAGACCGGACGCAGTAATGGGGTTTTGAAGTAAGAAAAAGGTCAACAGTCTGTAAATATTTTTATTCAGTTTCAAAGTGAAGTTGATCCTAATGAATTTAATTTTACTATTATATGTAATATTAATATAAAATTACCTTAAAAAATATTTATAATATCATTTATTATTAATAATTAAATAGGAAAAAATGTAGTTTTTAACTAAAAGGCAGTATTTTTCACTATTCATTAAAAAATGATGTTTCTCAAAAAAATCCCAAAAAATAACCCTAGGATAATTATTATGTTATAAATTAAAAAAATGAAGTATATTTTATAAAATTCAATTTTTATATGTTTCTATAATTAGTTTCATTATTATAATCAATTTATTCTAGGAAACAATATTTTTAACATAAAAAGACTTCACCAAAAATATTATATTTTCTTATCAATATGTTTTATTTAAATAAAATAACAATATTTGAATGTTAATTTTTACTAATTTTATAGGAAAATTTATAACTTTTATATTTAAATAATTAAAATAATAAAAAGATATATTTTTTAGAAACTCAGTGTTGCGTGTATCGTACGCCAATTTAGTGTTGTGTGCATCGTATGCCAAGTTGATGTTGTATGGAACACACACTGAGTCAGTTCCACATGAATGTAATGTTTGAATTAGTGTTTCAATATATAAATATACATATATACAAATAATTATTTCTAGTGTCATGTGAAATTAATTTTTTTGAAAAGTTATATTAATTCAAAAAAATAATTCTGCAAATCTCTGGGTGTTACAGCTTGTGAACATACATAACAAATCAAGGGTAAATTTTTTTACCAAACCCAACCGACTCAGGAAAAAACATAACAACTATAAAAGTACTATGTATAAGGCCAAAAACTACCCATAGGTTCCAAAATCAAGATTATACATCATCGATAATATAAATAGGCTTTCATCCCTACACATTTATGTATTAGGTGGTCCATACAAGAGATTTTAACTATAGTCTCATTTCCCCATACAACTATTAACCTGGATGATGACATATCATTTCATCCATCACTAAGGAAGATGATAGGTTCATGAGACCTACTAATCGTTTGACCATGACCTAGGCATGTGTAACCAACCTAAACTGAGAATTAGCTAATGCTCACTCCCATAACAAAGGTCAAAGAAAACATGACCACCCATTCAAACAAGGGTGTCATTTAGAATCTATGTGTTCTTATAGAGACAACGAAACAAAAATGAAACCAAATGTCAGAAACCTCATGGAACTAGAATAAAATTTAAGCACTAATGATGCTACCTACCACAAGTTATCCGTTACATAACCATAAGAATTAACACTTAAAATAGGTCATTATAAATATATTTCACTGGGCCCTACTCTTTTATTTAATAATTTCCTAAAAAAAATTCCCTATAGAAATGATCACATTTCTCTTCCAATGTAACTTAAAGAGACTTCAAAACTACCCTTACATGATGGTTTAAAATATTTATACCACTTCTTGGTTGATTTTAATGTCATTACATTAATTCAAATTCAATATTTAAACACTGAAATGATGTACAACAAAACACGAAGGTATATATACAATGTCTTATAAAAAACCTTTTTTCATAATAAGAATTTATTATAATCCCATCACAACTATTAAATTTATAAACAATTTTCCTTTAATGTTATAAAAGATAAGGTGGCCTAAGAGGGTCTCACTAATCAAAGAAGTGTTCTTTTAAAATACAACCCAATAGTAGTTTCTTAGTTTCCAATGATTCATAAAATCAATAGAGGGTTATATCATAAGAAACATGCCCCAACTAACCTACATGGGTCTAGTTGGGAATTTATAATGTTAGTAATATGGGTGATTTTTCATGAGTAATAGAGTTACATGTCTTAATAATGTGTCTAATTCATTTTAGATTAAAATTTAATAGAATTTACAATTTTAAAATTTCAAAATATATCACATGGTCTTACATATATAGACCAGTTTTATTGGTTTATATCTACCATTCCCTAATGTTCCCATATACTTTACAGTACGTAATTTGGCTCCGATTATCCAAAATCTTTACATTTCAATGTTTTAACAATAGAAACTTTTACATTTTAATAAAGGTATTTAGATACATATTATTCCCACAGATAGTTCAGGTACACATGTTACCATTTTACAATAATAAGGCACCAATACACATTATAATTGAAAATTGGTTCTCATTTATTTTCAACCTATAAATTTATCACATGAAACCCCTTACATATCCCAAAAAAACATAAAATGTCATTATAAGCATTAAACATAGAGAGCATTCTAAGAAGGACTGAATCATGATATATATGCTAAACATGCTAAATAAACAAGCAGTATGTCATATAAGTACAATATCATGGTTGCAGATTAAAATAAAAAGTATGTTACCTAAACATGTTACATAAACATGCTTGATAAATATTGAAAAATCATGGATTAATAGTATAGTCACCCATTCAAAATCAGCAAGACAACATTTTTAACTACAAGGCAGGTCATGTGAATCTCTATCTGCCTATAATTATGCAATTAATTCTTAATACTTTCCATATATAGATAAGGGTAACATACCATAACATCCATAAATCAATAACTAATAGAAAATACAACACTCACTTAATATTATATAACAACAAAATATAATATAAAACAACATGAACAATAGTCCCATCCATGGCCACATTGATCTTTCCACATACATGGGTTAATCATGCCAAAGAATGACTATTTACCAAGCACTAACACTTTCTTAGTCACTTGTATACTAGCCCACAATAGTAAAAGAAAAAGAAAAACCACCTCTGATACCACGTTGTGATAACCTGGCTTGATTGAATACTAAACTAATTGCCAGAGCGATGGGTCACATGGCCTTAAGCATGTCTCCTCGTGTTCTAGAGACTAAGGATTTACATTGAGGGTATAAAGAGATGATAATGTAGAGGATATACACTCATAATCAGTGTAGCACAATGTTATATAAGGAAATAAATAATAAAGAATATTGGAGGAGGTAATAAATGAAATATAGAGTAGTGGAAGAATAATATAAACTGAATATAAAAGACATACAATGATGAATAATGACCATTCATGCATGTCCAAATTATGATACATTAAATAAAACAACATAAATATTAAAGTAAATGAAATACAAGGCCATACAAAAATAAAAAAAATAAGTAAAAATCCCTAAGGAAACCCCACAGGCATCCTGATCTCATGCTCGGTCCTGTGCTATAAACTTTCACGTATAAGGCAATAAACAAAAGTAATTGTCCATGGTAAGAGAACATGAGATCTACTCGAGTACCCTAGTGTAATAGAATCTTGAAAAAGGTGTGAGATATAAATCCCAGTAGGTTACATCCCCTGATGTCTTTAAATAAATACAGTCTATGAATATAAAATAATGCAATGGAGGTATATATAGAATAACAATAAATAGTGTTAAATAAATAAACAAATAATAGTCATCTCATGTTCCAATTTGACTCTTGGATGTCACTAGATAGTTTGGATAAAAAATATAAAGAACATATGATCAGTAACTATATGTATATAGTAATAATATATACATAGTATAGTTATATATTTCTTCCACCTGTATGAACTAAGTATTTGATGATGTAAGTGGACATATAACTCGAATACTTATTGCGAGCAGGACCGAGACATAAGTCAGTCATCTGTAGCTAGTCTAAAAGAGTCGTTATTCTTATGAAAAAGGGAACATTACCTAAATTTCATAATGTGTGGGTGATGTCATTCTCATCACTCGATATGGTGAGTGTTCTATCATGTTAACAGTTGAAAGTAGTGAGTGCACCATTAATCAACAGTCATCAATGGACATGGTGAGGCCTTACCACCATCCACTTAGTATCAATGGTGTGAGACATAATGATCAAGTCCCAATATAAGGGTGAATGATTCCATCATTCTCAATAGAACCCTTACCATCATTCCTCAACATATATGAAGGAATAATCATACTAACAATAATATATCCATGTTTCTTTATATCTCTTGCTTAACCATTATTGAGTCCAATATAATTAAGGGAATAAATCATGAAAATTTCATATAAGATGTTCTTATTAAATTATAACAAGATTCATGGTTTTATAACCCTATTAAATTAAATTTCAATTAATTCATTTAATACATTCAATTAAAGTAAGTTATCATGAACAATCTATTCAAAATTAATGTATTCTATTTAATTAAATAAAACATTGTATCTTATCTATCAAGGTCCATTAGGAAACATGGAAGGTTCCTTAGTAAAATTGTGAAGTTTTCTACAAGGTAAATCCAATTTAAAAATCCATCTGATCCCTTCATTGTAGCACTGATTATTAATCATTTAGACAGATGTGGACCAAGTCCTATACTTAAAAGTTTCATTTGTTCAATTAAAATATATATATATAAAGGGGGTAACTCTAATTAATAAAATTATTTGAGTTCAGGTACTCGAAATTTCATATGTATAACAATAAAAAAGTCATAAGAAAAATACCATAATGCCGAACAATATCCAATTCTATAAACATCTCTTTGTAATTTTAAGGTCAATGATCTTCATCCTAGGGGTTTTATTATAAAAACATGACATTATTTACAAAAAATTGTTTAACATGGTTAAAATCCTCATTAAAGAATCATAACCTAATTCAAATTAAAGAATAATTTTAGGAATCTACCACCAATGGAAGTAGTTACATGGTTGAACTTGGTACTTAGAGGGTTACATTATTAATCAGATGATAATTTAAAATTGTTTTTTTATTTACAATCCAGGCGGAATGCATCAAAGGCATTCCAAGAATTTAAATAATTATTTACCAATGGGAAATTCAATATGGAACACAAAAGGGGTGTACGTGTTCTAATTTGACATATACTATATACAAAAAAAGACCAATAGGATAAAAATAAGGTGTGTATAACAATTTAAAATGTAGAACTCAATTTTTGGGAAACACATGACAATAGCTGGTGTGAAACACAATTGAATTTTTTTTTATTTGAATGTAAATATAGGAAAAAACACTACACCACCTAACATAGTCTTATAATACTTCACTCATCCAATATCTAGGTCTGATTTAGACTAGTTTGGAAGAAATCGACTAAATAGACAATTTCCCTAAAAATAAGGAAAATGAGCTCACAACAAAATAAAACAAAAGATCAAAAGAGAATCTTATAATGGATCCAAGAGGAAATGAAAGCATACCTATTTGGATCCATAGAGACTAATGATTGTTCTTTTAGATAATGTATGGGGGTGATATATCAAAGCCTATGATATAGAGGAGGATGAACCCACAACAACATGGAGGAGCCTCAAGCAGCTGATGGGAGAAGAAAAAAATAGGAAAAGAGTTTTACAACTCATTAATATCATATTGGTCATTTCAACCTTACAATTGGGAACATGGATGGGCCACATATTTTTCAACACTATGTGATAACCATGTGAAACCCACTACCTAGGAATCCCACTCGCATAATTTAACCTCACATGTTTCTCTAATTGCGTGCCAACCATGTAATGAATAGTGAATAGACACTACCTTATTGGAACTAACCATATAGGATAGTTGAAAAATTTGTTAAAACCATGTTTAGAGCATGAGACGCCTGTTTCACCCTTGATTAAGGATGAATGGTTTGGTTCTAGGGGCTGCATGGTTTTTGAGAAACCATTCACCCTATTCAGACCACCCAAAAATGCTATTTTCAGGGTCCAATACTCCCGAAACTCAATGAGACACCTGAGGAACCCATATACCCTTAAACCAAGTCTAAAAACAACACTTTGAGGTATTAAAACTCATGAAATTACATTAAAAATCTCTATTAAAATAACAACATGTCCCTTAAATGAAAAAAATACTATTCTGTTTGAATTATACCTTAGCTCAAAAACACGAGTCTTAATATTCACTAATTAAATAGATAGATACAATTTAGTCATGACATGACAATGATGGTAACACAATGAAACTATTTTTCATAGATAGGTCACAAATCGTCCACTATGTGTTTTAGAGTGATCACCCTTGGTATGGGGTCTTTCCCTCAACCAAAAGACAATTGTGGATGAAATTATATTGGTCGACACATGATATATATTTTCTAGGTGATATTCAAGTACGAAATAGAAACCCCTCATTTCATAGTGAGGTTCCACTATTACCATATTCATGAATCCCCTCTTTAATGGTCTTAACAACAAAACCTAAGGGTCATGGAACAACCAAAATACCTCTTCAATAAACTAATGTAAAAAAATAAGGGTCCCCGAACATTTTTATAAAAATAAACATCACTACAATACCCCTTTAGTTATCATCATAATTCCCCTTTAAAATGTTCATTCCCTTGTAAAAAATAAAAACACTTTACTATGTTCTGAGGCCCTTGGATACAATGTGACTGTCTCTCACTCAAAACTCATCTTGGAATGAACTACACTTGTGGTGGTGTAGTGGGTAGTTTTTAACATCATTTAAAAAATTGGATCAACCTAAACCCACTCCCACATTAACCTGAGAACATAAAACCCCTCTTGAGACATGATCCATGCCCTAAAATATCTTCTAAAGTTGTTTCAAAATTTATAATTTGAATTTGAGTATAAAATTTATGAAAAAATATTACTATATAAATTAAAGTCCAAATTCAATATATATTTTACAACATATAACAATGAAGCTTGTTATATAAGGGACATAAAAAAATTGATCCATTATGGATAATTATTAAAAATGATAAAAATTAAACGGTTTCACTAATGTAGGGTTCCTTGGTGATGAAAAAGAACTTAGATGAGCACAGTTTCTTAGATAAAATTATTTTAATAGAAAGGGGAACAAAGATAACATCTCCTAAATAGTGTGTTTAAAAAATATTGTTCCAAAGTTGAAATCTTACAAGGACTAAATTTATAAAATTTTGGGAGTTTTATTTAGTAATGGTGTTAAATAAAGTCCCTTATGATA
This sequence comes from Viscum album, assembly GCA_963277665.1. Classification (NCBI taxonomy): domain Eukaryota; kingdom Viridiplantae; phylum Streptophyta; class Magnoliopsida; order Santalales; family Viscaceae; genus Viscum; species Viscum album. The sequence continues at coordinate 563,762,083 of OY728138.1, forward strand.
AATTATATTAACCTAAATCCCATATTATCACTTTATTTTTTTATTGAAAAAACTGGAGTTTATGGAGTTTTTTTGAGTATAAGGCTTCTCTTCTTCCCCTTCAGTTTTTACCTATACAACTCTCTATATTTATTTTATGTGTTGCTAAAGGGATATTCTAACAGTCAATTTATTGATAAATTTTTATTGGTCACTTATCCATGACATGATCTCATGGTCAACCTTGACTATGGTATGGTCTTAGATAAGATCCTGACATGTTCCCATCTCCCACAGTGGAATGAAATTCTTCTTATAGAAAATAAATCTACAAGAATATTTTTAGTATTTGTATAATATATATAATTTTTTATAACTTAAACACTTCACATCTTAAATATATATAGAATATAAAAATTATTTTTGATATGGTTATTGTGTATAATATTTTGAAACAATTCTATCCCATGATAAGAATGAAATTTTAATAAGATGTAAAGATGATTATGTAAATAAATTAAAATTTATGAAAATTGGGAAATGAAAGCAGAAAGATAAATTTTTTTAGATCTAGTTTATTAAGTAAAAAAATAAGAAAATAAGTTCATCCTTTAGAGAATATTTTTACAGTACTATGATTATAGTGGTGTTTAAAAACATTATATTACAATTCAGATTTCTATAATGAAATATATTTTTATAGAAGTAAAATATTATATATATTAATAGTTTTTAAATGGATAATCAAATATATATCTTTCATATTTTGAGATAAGGATCACGAAGTAATAACCCATTTTATCTTAATTCTAAGGAACCAAATAGATAAAAATACTAGTATAATGGATCACTAATACCATAATTACAAGGATAAATTTCTATTAAAAATGAATTTCTAAAAATTAAAAGTACCACAAAGGAATTAGTAGAAATGTATTATCCAAAAAAAGGATGTAATAAATAATGGATGTAAAAAATTTTAATATATTGAATCATGTGTCTAGATCGGGTGGAAGGGGTCAAGAATGGGAATCGATGTTACCATTAATAGTGAAATGGTATAAAATTTTAGAAAAAACAAGTTATAAAAATATATTATAAATATATTTTTAAAATAGATATACTATAGAATATATTTTATCATTGTAGTAAGATTTATATCAAATGTTGTACAGGTATATGTATTGGTCGTATATTGTTCTCAACCAATAATATCAATGTTAATATCAGTATAAAAAATAATTGTGTGTGATTTGTCACCATTAAATTAATAATTTATTAGTAATTTACTTGTATGATAAATGATTATATAATAAAATGAAAAAATAAATGTTTTTAGGACAATTAAATTAAAAGAATAACTAGTGAGTAAAATCTAATAACTATAAATTTTCATGAATTGTTTTGAATAATGTTATCATAATGAGTAAGAAACCTATGATATAATGAATACGAAACTAATGAATATGATAAAACCTGAAAAAATGAAATATTAATGGGGTTTTTTTATATTCATTTTCACCTTTTCTTTTATTATCCACCGAAAATAGTAATATTTATAATTAATATGTTCTTCCAATTTTTAATATGTTTCATATTATTTTGATACTAATATTTTCTATTTTTATTAATCATTGTGTCTTTTGTAACTTTCGAATACAATTAAATATTTTAATTTTATAATAAAATTTATTTGGTTTCTTTATTTATTTATATGCAATATCATGTTAATCATATTCTACACAATACATAGAGTTAGTTTGCATTATACACATGACTGTGTTTTACCACCATTTAATGGTGCACCCATTTTAAAACAAATGTACAAAAATTTTATAAATATATTTTAAAAAATAGATTTAATTTTTCAATTATGAATTTTAAAATTAGAATAGGGTGAATTTCTGGAATTTTTCAGAGAATTTTCAATTTTTTATGAATAGTGAATAATACAACATTTTAGTCAAAAATTAGATTATCATTAAAATGATAAAGAATTATATATTATTTGATTAAATTATTTTTTTAATGTTATAATATATCATTTATAAATCGATTAATCCAATTTAGTTTATTAGCTTCATTTCTATATTTAATTTAGGTATAAAAACTTATTGAACTTTTTTATGTTTTTACTTTAAAAACTATCCTTATCGCCACACCTACATGAATGTATTTAAATTTAATTTATCAACTTACATGAATTAAATTTTGAAATATGTTATTAAATGGATGTAATCAGTATAATTTTTATTTTATATTAATATCAACTTAATTTTGGAATAACCAAATTTGTGAACGTGATTAAAATTAATTATGGTGATTAAGGTAAAATTATTCTTAATAAGGGACCAAATAGTAAACTCAAGGAAAAAATGACCTATACACTTTCTCAAAAGCCATTTCTACCAATATATATATATATATATATATTATCCCATATTGTTTCTTAATTTTATGGATTGGTGGGACACATGTTCACTACAGTCCCTTATATGATAAGTTAAGTAGGTTAAAAGAAAAAAAAGAAGCTTCCTTACCTTTGTCATTTCTAAAACATTGAAATCCGAAAAAACAACATATAATAGGTTATATGCATCATTTTGAAGGATAAATGAGTTATTTATATCATATTTATTTTCCTTATTTTTTTAAATGAATTATTTACAATTAATGCTTAAGAAACACCAACATAATGATTATTAAGTTAAAAATTAACATAAATAATTGATACTATTCATATAAAAAGTGAAGTAAATTTATTTAATTATTATATTAAATTATTTTTTAAATTAAGATATATATTTACATAGTTATTAACTTAATAAATATGGTTTCCAATATTTTTTAGATAATATCAAATTTGAATTAACTAAATACTACAAAATGAACATTAATTTTATTTTAAATTAAATGATATTTTATTAAAAAATTAATACTAATAAAAAATACTATGTTATTATATGTTTTTTATGTTTAAGTAAAATTAAAACAAATTCAATTAATGTACAAATTTATCTTTTATAATTAATATATTTACCCATAGAGATTAAAAACATTGTTTCCAAGGTCCGGGTTATGCAATGTTTTTGCATTTCACATGTACATGTTTTAATGTAAATTTAAAAAACACATGATATTTATGTTTCTCAAATTAAGTAAAATATTTATATTTCAGTGGGTCTAGATTTTATAAAAAAATTCACATTAATGTATTCTTAATAGTGAAATTATTTTGGGTAGATATATAGATAATTTAATAAATACAAAAATGATAAAATCGGGGAAACATAGAAGGTAAGGAACAAAATATTAAAATGAATTTATTTCATTGTGGTTTAGGTTGTTCATAACCATAATTACCATTTATTCTATCAGTTTTCAATTTTTGGAGTCACATTTGTTAAGGGATACCTCCAAATAATTTGTAGATATTGTTATTTACAAGAGTGACAATCCTCCTCCTCTATAAAAATGTACTTGCCCATACCACTTCCTCACACATCTAAAGACATTGTGGATCAACCAATATATTTATAATTGTTCCTAAAAATACATCCACTTATCTAGGAGTCCTAAATTTTGGAATAAATATATCCATAGAAGCCCTTTGGTGAAAAAAATGGAGTTACTGGAATAAGATGTGACATCCTTCCACAGTCTCTTTAGTTTTATTTGTTTCTCCACTCTAAAAATTCTTCTTATTATATGATTATATTTTAAAAAATATCCTTAATTTACTAATATGTTGTTTTATTAAGGGTTCAACCTGCACTTACACACACTTCCATCTAATGGGTAATGAACTTACTTTTTATTTGTAATGAAAACTACAGCCTCATGAGATAATGTTGTCCATTTTTCCATTCATGGTTGAGAAGTATTATTAAAATTATGTTTATATATGATATATATGATTATTAATATGTTAATATGTTTATTTAATTCTTTTATAACACTTATTTTTACACATTTCATTTTGTGTAAATATAATAACAACGTTTCTAGAAGTCTAGTTTACCGCCCAAAAAAAGTGATGTGATTCATTAACATTATACATTGATTTTATAATAGACAATTTTAATTAAAAATATGTTAAATTAATGAAATATATACGATTTTAAAAATATAATACCATTTCTATAAATATAATATATCATTTTCTTTACTACCCTATTCACTCACACTAAAAAGTGATAACGTCGGTCATGGATGAGTGGACTACCTCCTCCTCAACATTTTGTAATTCTTTTTACATCACACGAATTATATATATATATATATGTGTGTGTATATATGATTAAATAGAATTGTATTTATGATATAAATCTCAATCAACAAATATATAATGTTACTTACCTTCTTTCCATATTGATCACTGAAAACTAAGAATGTTACTAATCCGTACGCAAGTCCTACCATGTCCATGATTATAATGTTGATTCAATTTTATAACTGTATTTCATGATTAGTTTTAAATTTATAATTGATGTACAAAAATGATTAATATTTCCTTATTATTTCTATTTAAATTTCTTTATAATGAACCCATTGACCAAGTCGACCAAACAACATCATTTTAACATATGAACCAAATTTGGTCAGAACATCAGAACAAAACTTAGTAGTTATGTAATTGTGTAAAATATTGTAATAAGTGAAATAAAAGTAATGATAAACATTACAATGGTTATTAATCATGTAAAAAATAAAATAATAATATTATTCATTAATATAAATACATGCATGATAAGTCATACTCAATGTAATGGATTTTCATCTAACTATTTAGATCTATAAAATAAATTTCATGTTCACAACTTACGTATTTTATTTGGTGTATCTACTACCCCTATTGATATATTATATCATTAATAATTTTATCTTCATGGTATTTAAAACATTCATTTAATTTTATTCCTTCATCAGGCTTGTGATTTATAATGTTTTAAAGATATATCTGACACCGTGTAGTGTTTAATGATTATTTTACTCAAGAATAATTTTAATGATTTTTAAATGGTGTTATCATTGAAGAAAATTATATAGCCATTGTTCAATAAACCCTTTAATTTTTCTCTCCAATTGCTATACTTGAATTTTTTTCAAGTATTAGTACCATTGATTCTAGTCTTTCGAACTCAAAATGTATTTAAGAAAACCTGAATTCATTTCCCTCTTTATACAAAGAACCAATTTTCATTTAAAAACACTATTTTCTAAAAATGTTTTATAATTTTTTTAACCATTCAAAAATGATTTGTTAGAGGCATTTTACCCTTTACTATTTTACCAATGTTTTCAAAGGAATAATACTTTTTATTTTCGGACAATGAAATTTTCTATCCTTTTTATACTGAAAAAGGAATGTTCTTTTTATCGTATAAGAAATTTATAGATTTACCTACTATCATTTCATTGAATCAAACATTTTAGGTTAAAAAAGTTACTTTTTAAAGAAAATGTTTTTAAAATTTTATTTTGAATGAAAATGATTTTAAATTCCAAAGGATATTTTTCTCAAAAAATTATTTGAAATATATTTTTTATATTATTTTTATTCATAAATGCCAATAATTCATTATTTCTACTATACATGGTATATGTTTTATTTATATGATTATTTTTATAGATCTAGATAGTTTATGATTTAATTGTCCAAAGATAGTGCTCGCATTCAATTCCGTTATACCTTTTTTCCTATTCAAATAGTCAGTTTCCTATGGTCATTAGACATTGAATTTCCCCTAGTTAACCATATCATTTATCAAAATTATGTTTATTTTTAGACCGTATAAAATTTCTACATAAGGTATTTACTTTGATATTTATTTGATTAACTAGGGAAATATTGATAAATATGTATTCATTACTCAATATGGATATTTTATAAAGAATATTATTTATTTATATTATTCCATATGAGGAAAGAATTATACTAGAAATGATTGGAGAAAAATTATATAACCTCTTGATGCATCGATAGGTTCTTGGGAAAAAATATGTTGCTCATATTAGAATAGATTAAACCACCTTGTGAAAGGTTATGACATTATCAGTTTTCATGTGACTCAGACATGACATCCAAAAATTAAGCATTTCCCTCATTTAGTTTTAGTTATTATTCTTCCAAGATACTTTTACATTGAAAAATTTATGGATGCACTCTATTATCAGTTTATTAATTAAGTATCTTATGTTTTAGTTTCTTACCTTTCCATATTGGTTATGCCTTATCTAGTTATATTAATGGAATGTGTTATTAGTTATTTACCTTTCTATGTTGATTATTATCCTCAGTTAATTATTTTTCTTTAACTTCAAAAAACCTTACTGAGCATTTGATCTCACCATTATTGTGTGTTTCTTTCCCCAGTTTTTTAAGATGAATCCTTGAATGAATTTCAAGGATGCTATTTATTTCATATTATTATGTATCATGTTTGTATTTTCAACTTCTCGATGTATTATTTGTATCATGTTTGTTATTTTGATATCAAAAACATCTATTCTTATTTGTCCTTCGTTATTTGATTCGTTGTAATTGTGAAAATGTAATAAAATAATGCACTGGATCTAGGATTCTAGGGTTGGGGTGTTACATCATTTGTGAGATACCCACCTTTTTTATATTTTTTCCACTTATACTCTTAGGATAAAATGATAATTTAAATATAAATTCACATATAACAATGGTGTTTTCATCATAGTATTTTAAAAATTAATTATTTAATTACAAATAGTCGAAGGATTTTGTTCCAATTATGTTTATGATAATAACTATTTAAATAATTATGAAATATAATTGATTAGTTGTGATGGTTTGAAATATATGACATATTTAACATATTGTATTTATATAATATGTCTCTATTTGAATATATATTTGTTATAATAATGTCCTATTTATTTTAAATAATATTATATATCATGAAATGGTTTTAGGGGAGGGCCGAAAATCATGTGCCACTAAATTAATAAGATAAAGAAGAACAAGAAGAAGAAGATGATGATGAAGAAGAAGAAGGGAAGTGGAAATATTGTAACACCCCATGATTTTGTGAGATAGATTCTTTATAATTTCTTAGATTTTGGTGTTTTATGGTACACCATGATTAGCTTGCGCTATACACAACACTGCATTAACTTGTAGTATACGCAACACTACTCTTGTCTCGTTCTGCACATAATATTATGTTCTTTTGATAGAATTCATATCATGAAGCACTGAGTACAGATTTTGTTAAATATATAAATGAACTATGTTTGGATTATGTTATACGCAACACCAAAGGAAGCTTTCACTACACTCAACACTTACTTCTCTTGCATTACATGCAAGAGTGACCTTCCTTGATAGCTTGTGTTGTACCCGATAATGAGTTTCAGTAAATAATGTTATATAATTAAAATTTAGTGATTTAATGGGATATAAAGTATCCATTATTTATATTATTATCAAAATTTTAAATTTATAACATTATCATTCATCTTAAACAATTTATAGAACATGGCATGAGAACAAAATCAATTTTTTCGGATAAAATAAGTATTTTTTATTTAATAAAAATGCAGTTTTCCACCTTTTAAGAGAACATCCATTTTAAATATATTTTTTGACACATTTTTTTAGAAGTGAGAAATAATAATTTTCATTGGGTAATTTTTCATTATTCTTTCTGATAAAGTTCATTTTTAATGAATTGTGAAAAAATACTGCATTTTAAGTCAAAAATGTCTTTTCATCAAATTTATTTAAATATTTATATTATAATTTTAATTGGTTTTAAAGTATAATTGGACTATATTTTTACCATTTAATCTAATTTTGGTCATTGGAAGTAATTTAACACTTAAATTGGACATAAACACATGTCAATCTTTTGGTAGTTTTTTACTTCTTAAAAACACTTTTTTTGGGTTTTGACAATAGAAATTAATTTGAAGTTGTTTCTGTCAATTATGTGTTTTAAATTTGGATAAATGTATTCAAAATTTGGAATAAAGAGGTACAGATGGTGTAAATGGGTAAATTTTATTTTTATACCTTATGAATATTAACTTCAGTAAATGTTTAATTTTCCATTGTTAACGGGTAAATCTGGTAATTAAGGGTTAAAAATAACATTATAACAATGTTAAATTAACCTAAAATGTTTCTTAAACCTATATGATGTTACATGTCTGACTATGGGAATCCTTGGGTAGATTTTGGGACCCTATGGATTTACTAGGATTTGAAAATGACATTTTATAAAAATTAATTTAATGTAAAGATAAATATAACCTAAACATATATCTTTTACTAAATAAATTTTAATATGGGGTTATATAATAGAGATCTATGTCTATAAATTTTAATTAGAAAGATAAAAATATTTCCTAAATTATAGTATTTTATTTTTAATTTTCTTTACATTAGATAAATATATTTATTTATGACACAATTATGATGTAGTGACTACCTCATTAATTAACGATTCAAATAAATTAATTTATAAATATTTAAATAAATTAAATTTGAATATTTTAATGTAATACAATGATTTTATGGATTAAATGGACATATTAAATATGAGTTAATTCCTTTGGTTCGAAGTAATAAATTTTCTATGAATTTTTATATAGTCAAGTATGAATAGTGGCCAATATTGACACAATTCATAACTTAAAACATAAAATAATATATTAAATGGAATTAAATTTTTAAAAATATAATATTTATAAAAATGTTAAATATAATTCTTAATATTCATAAATATTGTTTGGGTCTTTTGATATGATTTGTTAATTACATTAACCCACAATGTGTAAATAACATGATATCACAGTAAGATTAAAAAGGGTAAAATAAGGGTAAAACAAAAAACATTAAAAACATGTCAAAAATTTATTGGATGATGGGTATTCGAAAAAAATTAATCTTATATTAGAATTAAATATGTTTTTCACCATTTTAAATTGAAATTTAATTTATAATAAATTAATATTTGGGAACATTCCTAAAGTGCCCCTCCCATCTCTTATAAAATGGAACCCACTCCCTATCCTCTTCACTCTATCTTGAACCTTCATGCTCAGCCAAATTCTGAACATTTATCTTCTGAACTTTCATAGTTACATTCTAGATGTTATGGTCTTATCAAAATACCAACTCTAGTAACCTAAGAGGAAATTTAAATGAGGCACATCGAGGAAGAGGTAATCTCTTCTCCCAATTCTTTCATATTTATTTATTTTTCAAATTCTTATTCTTTAGTTGTTTCATTTTAAAGTAATAACATCAGTATTACTCATATACTTATATTTTATTAAAAATATTAAACAATATTATTTCACCTTCTATTCATCCTACAAAAAATGAAATCACCATGCATGCGTACATACAGATTACAGTCTCCATGCCATGGTGTAATATGTTTTTCACCACCACCATACTTGGATGGGTATAATGGTGGAAATAATAACTATATATGATAATTATAACATTATACTAATTATAAGATATTATACACCATCCACTTAAACACCATTATATAATTGTTGGAGTGATATCACCGCTCGTGCATACATACGACTTACCATCTCTACAACGCGATAAGATTCATTTTCCATGTTAACCATTCAAGAATTATTATAAAGTATATATAATAAATAATCATGAAATATATGACATAATAATTTTTCTGAATTATATATATATATATATATTAATTACTTTCATCTAATTCAATAAGGAAACGAAAACAACATTCATGCGTACGTACGACCCACCGTCTCCATGAACGATGTATTCCATTTCATTTATCTATCTATTATATAAATATTTATATACTAAATATATAAGATATATATAAATCAGGTTTTAAATTTTGGAAGTATGTATATCACGATCTATGTAATCATATGATGAATAACAAGTCGAAACACGTACAATAAATGGAACGATTATTACCAAAAACGATGCTTTAACATGGAATTGACAAATGAACAGGTAATATATAGTCATATGTGAATCATATATGATATAATAAATATTATTATGGATTTTTTACAATTTAAGAATATTTTTAATCCCTCTATACAGAAGTTTCATACACATATAGAAGAAATCAGACCTAAGGTAAGGGATAAATTTCCAAATCCTGTTTTTTCCGAGATAGTGTATACGTATGTATTTAAAGGGGGAATATTTAATATCAATTTCAATGTTTTGTAAGAATATTCTCATTAAATTTTTAATATTCCTCAATGTAAGTCTAAATTTATTTTTACCCATTTTTACTTTTATGACATGGTTTGGAAGGAATCTTTCTGACGGTTGCCATTCGAGGTACTTTTTCAATTTTTCGGCAAAAGTACGAGATGCAAGTTTTTTAACATATACGACATGAATAAATTTTTACGTATTATTATTTAATTATTTTCATGAATATTTATCTAAAATATTTAATATTTATTTTCAACTAAATTCTTTTCATTTAAAATTTCATGGAATTTTTAGAAAAGAAAATAATTTTAAAGAAGAAACGCTATTTTTCTTCAGGAATTAAGTTCAAGTGTTTTATCAAATTTATTTTCCATATTAGATGACATGAGGTTATGTTTATATCCCTATTATTACATTAAATTGATTGTGATAATGATGAAATGATCTTTTTTATGGATTATGTAATAATGGAATGATATTTAAGAAACCAATTTTATTTATTAGGATATGTTATGATGAATGATTTATGTTTTGTGGAAAATGTAAGAATGATTTCATTATGAGATATGTGGGACATATATCTCCATCCAATGAATTAGGTAATGATTTATATCACATTAAATAGACATAACTAGAACGAAAGGTAAATTTGATTCAGTAATAAATGGATGGATCGACAAGTAAACCCAATTCAGTAGAGGAATTTGTCCACTATGATGGTCTTGAAAATAATTATTGGAGACTATGGAAATCATATTATATGCTTAATGGTTTTCCAAAAATTACATTTTTTATTAACATTTTATTTTCTCATGATTAATGTTCCTTTATGATCTATTCCATATATACTGCCAAGATTTAATTCATGACTCGTGATTTTGAAGTTTAAGCTTTATTTTCATGTTTTTACGTTCAAATATATATGGTTTGTTTTATTTTATCCAAGTTTACCCTTACTGAGCATTTGTTCTCACCCTTGTTATGTTTTTTTCCACAGGATATAAATAAAGGATTTTGGTCAGAAAACAAAAGGGTATGTTCTTTATGGGAGATTTTGAAGATCTTTCACCATGATTAGAAGATTATGGTTTGAGTTTCAAAAGACACTAATCTAATATGGGATTTGGGCATCTGTTTGAGTAATATATTATATATTCTGAAAAAGAAATGAGATTTATATGTACATCAAGCTTGGGTCTCTATAAATGCTATGCATGACATGATAATTAGATAAAAAAGGGAAGGGAACATAATATGAACAATAAATTAAGAAAGGTAAAAATAAATAATTTAATGTTCACTTAGATAAGAATATTTTGGATGACTAAAAGGAATGTTATATAGTTTTTAATATAGAGATCACACACACACACACACACAAAGGATTCAAATATTTTAATTTCTAATCTAGTGAATCACACTAAATTTTATAAAAGTTTTCATAAATAAATAAATAAATATTGAATTATTTTTTAGAATAATTAATTTTGTAGAATTTAGTGGTTGAAATTATATTATAAATGGGGTGTTTATGTACCCATTCCCTAAATAAATAAAATACATCCTTCGTTTTTATTTATCATCTCTCTAGTTCTCTTCCTAAAAATTGTAAATTTCTTACTCTTACTCTAATGAACCAAAATTTTGAATAATTTTTGTTTCCTAATTTTTTGTGTTATTTTATTTTGCACTCAACAAAACTATATTATTTACTTAAATAAGTGAGTATAATTAAATGAGACTATTGGGGTTCGACTGTAATATGACCATTGGTCAATGTGACCATTGGAAAGTAAACTCTAAACATTACAATTATTCTTTACAAATACATGTGATCTTGGTTAATTAATATAGAAAGAAGATCTGATGGGCTCATCCAGTAGGCTCGGGCCATTTGAAGCCCATCTTATGGAACTTGGGAAGGAGGTTGCACCACTCGGCTTTTCTCTAGACCAAACTCAAACTGGACTTCATCATCTAAAGATTGAACAGAATTGCCTATAGGTGAAGTTCAAGCTAATAGGGGTCACTACTCAGGCAATGTTGGCTGAGACGCCCCAAGATTATGTCACCTTAACACACCTTACACTTAGGTCCTAAAATGGTGTTATAAGGGGCTATGTAACGAGACCTTAGGTACATTGTGTAATCCATTGATTTAAATAAATTTTATATTTCTTCCTATGGTAATGTTTGTGAATTTCAAATATCCGGATAAATATTAGACATATATTTTTGAAGAATTTGGGAAAAAAGGGATATTTTAAAATAATTATGTAAAACATAAATAATTAATAATGTGTAATTATTTTAAAAAACTCTTCTTCTACAGTTGTTTGTAATAAAAAATTTATAGTCTAAAAAGATCAAATTAATTTTTGGTGAATAGTAAATTATGAATAGTAATTTTATTCTTATGAATAGTAATGTGACCAAAAGAATAACAATCTCATTTAAGAAAGTTTTATTATTTTTAGGCACCTTGATTAGGTAAAGTGATTCAATAAAATAAGTAAATAACTATTTCAGAAATTATTAGTTAAGTATTAGTTTTTTTCAGGTTAATCGTTTTTTATTTAAAAATTAAATTAAAAATATTTATAAAATAATTTTCATAAAATGGAGTTCATTTTTGAAAGCAGAGCATCGATATTAGTTTAAGGTGAATTTTGGAGATTTTTCTGAAATAGTAGAATTTTCTGGGAATAGTGTTTTTACTTAAAAATTAAATATCTCATAATTAGAAAATTATTTTCATAAAATGGAGTTAATTTTTGAATTCAGAGCATCAATATTAGGTTATGGTGAATTTTTGGGATTTTTCTGAAACAATTGAATTGTTAGTGAATAGTAAAAAATTCGGTTTTGAGTTTCAGGTGTTTAATGACATAATTAATGATGTTATAAGTATGTAATCATTATGGTCTACTTATAAATAGTAATATATTCTATTAGGTGTCCCAAGTGGCCATTAGCATGGGCAAATACCGTGGGCAAACCCATGGTTTTACCAATACCACCGATGAGGTGTCCCTTGGAAATTATTGATTTATTACCTCACTTCTCCGATAAATACCTAGACATTCCCTCAGTAATTTAATTTTCAAATACCCAACAACAAATTTATGGTCCCTTTACCTCCTAAGGAGTCCTCCCAAGGTTCCCTCAAGCCTCCAAAGATCCCAAACTTCATGCTTTCTAAGTTAATCTTCAAGGTAAGGGAATTTTTTACCCTCCTCTTTTAAGCCATGACTTCCTTTATGTTGTGTATTCTAGTTTCCATCTATTTATGTTGAGGGTATGTTCTTATCTATTCCCATTACTGTCCATTTCATGTCTAATTGTTGAGAGACCTTTTCTTTTCTCATCAATTTCTTTTCTGAATTTTTAAGTGACGCCATTAGGTTGCCAAATTGCCCATAAAAGAAATCACATCTTCTCTTTTCATTCATTTTTTATTTTATCATGTTGTATGTCATTGAAATATCCATACCATGATTTTATTATGTAAACATATTAAATTATGAATTATTTTTGAGTTGGTGACCTTTTTCCCCTCTCTTTTCAATGTTTTATAAACCTTGTTATATAGCCGTTATGCTGTAGAAATTTCACCTCAAAATTTCTATCTATTTCTTCCAGAAATTATCTAGTTTTATTTATGTTAATACCCAGAACTATTTCATTTCTATGGGTGTTTATAAATAAATATAGATTATATATTTTATTTTGGAATTGATATACATATTACCCTTACTCCCTTTCCACGGGTTATAAATTACATAATGATCTTATTTTTAAGAACTTTTAAAACATCCCAATCATGAAATGAACCCCATTTATTTTACTCTCCATAGGTTATTTATGAAAGTTTTTATTTTGATCTATGTGGATCACATTAATGTGAAGACATATTAAGGTTTCGCCCTGATAGCGCTCCAATGCATGGGGTGAATAATTAATCTCTAGAGATGATAAGTTTCACGATACCTTGGGGAATAAACTTAGTAATTTATTTTTTGACACCTTGGGGATGAACCTTGGTTATATGATCATGAATGTCTAAATGAAATGTTTTAGCCACATATTCACGTTATGATTCATGTTCTTGTTATTATGATATTCCATTTTTCCATTGCTTATGTCTTCAAATTTTTGATCAAGTTTTTATTGATATCAAAAGTAAACTAATTCCCTTGTTTACCCCTTACTGGGCCTTCTGCTCACCCTTTCCTTTTATGTATGTCTCTTGGATATGAGATGCTATAATTATACATAGGATGAACCTATTATTAATCCTTACAAGTGGTTTATATAATTTTTTTTTGTTTTTTTCATGTATTATGTTCCTGATTTCAAAGACACTGGACTTTAAAGATCTTCTATTTGTAAAATGTAATAAAAGGTTATGTAATAAAAAGGTGGGATACCATAGTTGGAAACAACGGGAGGTTTAGTTATTTATCGAAATTAGGATATGAATACATTAGGAATAACCCTATAGAGAAGTTTAAATATAGGAAAATTCCTTCTATTTTGGTGAGTATTGAGTAAGTGGTTTATCAAGAAAATACATCCCTATCTGGATACGAGCAGGTAGAGGTGGCTCTGGCATAGATGTACACAGGGGTAAAACCAGAAAACAACACTTTGACCTATACTCGAACATGAATAGGTATTATACAACGGGCCTTACTGCACTCTTGGTTACCACACTCCCAGGGTATATGTTTGGTTAATCATAATCTTTTTATGAATAATTATCAAGGAATTATAAAGAAATGTAATTGTCTAAGCATGAGGTTTTAAGACATAAAATCCTTTATAATTATAAGATTCATAAATGAAATTAGTCTCTCATTAAGGTTATATTATTTTAGAAAATGGCAGGAAATATGAGCAACCGTGCAAATGGTGACCGCAATGGAACATATACTGACAGCCCTCCGATAGAAGCTGGAATGGAAATATTCATGCCAATGATGAACCAACAGACTCAAGTTATGGGAAATAACTTGAATCAAGCTGAGAGATAGATCTTACTGCAAAGGGAACACCATTATTTTGAGTCATTTACGCATCAACAACCAGCAACCTTCAGTAGATCGACTGACCCATTTATTGCTGAGCAGTGGATCAGCTCCATCGAGAAGATATTTTCTGTGCTCCACTGTTCAGAGCATGAGAAGGTCACCTTGGCTGTCTATCACTTAGAAGGAGAAGTTGATCAGTGGAGGGAACTAATTAAACCCACAAAGACTAGAGTGGAAGTTATAGCTATGGAGTGGGAAGCGTTCAACAAGATCTTTTTTAGTATGTATTTCCCTCATTCAATGAGAACAAGAATAGATAAGGAGTTTATCGAGCTAAGGTAGAATGAGATTGAATCTGTCAGAAGATATGAGATGAACTTCAATAGGCTTTCATGTTACACATCTAGCATTATCATGGATCCAAATGGTAAGGTTTATAGATTCTTCTGTGGACTAAGACCTCATATTCTCAACAATCTAGACAACTGAGACTATGACAGATATGCAGAGATCGTGCAGAGTGCGATGAAAGTCGAGCTGAAGTTTGCTGAGAGACAGTGGTATCATAAATCAAATGACAAGAAGAGATCGATTGAGCCTTGCTTAGGAAAAACCTTTGATCAGGGAATATGAGGTAATGTAGGGAAAAATTTCACATGTAATAAATGTGGTAAGAAGAATTCGGGGAAATGCCTACCTAGGAGTGGAAAATGATACAAGTGCGGAACATATGGCCATATTGCAAGGAATTGTCGTAGTGAGGTGAAACCTCAACATCAAAACACAAAAGACAAGGGGAATATGGTGTAGGCCCTAATTGATGTTCAGTTCTATAATTGTGGAAAACTTGGGCACTTTTCTAATCACTATCCAAATCCTAGGGCTATGAAGGGGAACCACCATCAGCCTCAGTAACAACCAAGGGAACAAGGTCATACTTTTTCAATCACTGTAGAAGAATTTGAATTGAAAAATGATGTGGTGGAAGCTACTCTTATTGTTCTCTAAAATTTAGGAAGTACTTCATTTGACTCTGGTTCTATGTGTTCCTTTATTTACTCCAAGTTTTCAAAGAATTTAATAATCAACCCCCAATTTTCTAAAATTAGAGTTATCAGTCAAGAATCCTGGTGGGATTATCCAAGTATCATCAGTGTTTAGAAACTCTAGTATTTAATTTAGTGAGCACAATATTATCGCAAATATAGTAGTCATTCCCATGCTGGAATTCGATGTTATACTAGTGACAAACTGGCTCTCAAATGACAATGCAATGATCAAATGCATAAGAAAAGAAATCTCAGTAGTCTTGAATAGAAAACCTACAGTTATCTTCTATGGAGAGATATCTCAACCTGATATTTGTCTATAAGAATCCTTTATATCATTCTTTATGGATTTGATCGGTGAAGACGAAAAAGGAGATGAGAGTTTAAGTATATAAAGTGTTCCCATAATCCAAGAATATGTTGACGTATTTCCTAAGGAGTTACCCAGACCTCCCGAATAAATATAGGTAGAGTTATCCATAGAACTCGTACCTGGATCTCATCTGATATCAAAGACCCCGTATAGGATGTAAAATGTGGAGCTAGAGGAATTAGAAATAAAACTCCAAGATCATTTAGAGAATGGGTTTATCCAACCGAGTGTGTCTCCTTGGGGAGCACCAATTCTCTTTGTGAATAAGAAGGATGGATTGATGCGTCTATGCATTGATTATAGATAACTGAATGAGATCACAGTGAAGAAGAAATACCCTCTTTCAGGAATTGATTACTTATTTGACCAAATTTATGGGGCTCAATT
Organism: Viscum album; assembly: GCA_963277665.1. Lineage (NCBI taxonomy): Eukaryota > Viridiplantae > Streptophyta > Magnoliopsida > Santalales > Viscaceae > Viscum > Viscum album. The sequence continues at coordinate 563,779,114 of OY728138.1, forward strand.
CTTATCTAAGATTGATCTTTGATATAGTTATCATTAATTGAGGGTGAAGAAAGAATATATTCCAAAAATTTCCTTCCGATAAAGATATGGGAATTATGAGTTTGTTGTTATGACCTTCAGATTCACTAATGCACCTGCTATTTTTATGGATTTGATGTACATAGTCTGTAAGGACTATCATGATAACTCTGTGGTAGATTTTATTGATGATATTCTAATATTTACCAAAAGTTGTGAGGAGAACAAAGATCATCTAAGGGTTATTTTGAAAACTCTATGGAAAGAGAGGCTTCTTGGAAAGTTTAGTAAATGTGAATTCTGGTTACAAAAAATTCCTTTCTTGGGGCACATCGGTACCAATGAAGGAATCACAGTTGCCCCTACAAAGAAAAAAGTTGTAAAGGAGTGGCATCAACCTACAATAATAACTGAGATTCCAAGTTTCCCTAGATTACCAGGATATTATAGGAGGTTTGTGAAAATCTTTGTATGACTTTCTAATCCATTAACCAAGTTAACTCGAAAAGGGGTCAAGTTTATCTGGACAAAGGAGTGTGAGGAATGTTTCTCAGAGCTGAAGAATATATTGGTTACTGTACTCATGTTAACTCTGCCCTCAAGTGAAGAATGATTCATTTTTTTAGCAATACATATCTCAATGGTCTTGGGTGAATCCTCATGAAAAATGACTAAGTCATTGCTTATGTATCTCGACAATTGAGGACTCATGAGCGAAACTATCCTACACATGATCTGGATCTAGCTGCGGTCGTTTTTTCTCTGAACATATTAAGGAACTATCTTTATGGGGGAGAAATGTAATATATACACAAACCATCAAAGGTTGAAGTATATTTTCAAACAAAAGGAGTTGAACATGAGACAAAGGAGGTGGTTGGAGATTCATAAATACTACGATTGTTCAATTCATTATCATCCCAGAAGAGAAAACAAAGTTGCTGATTCATTAAGTAGGAAAGTCCCAGTTGTTCATTCCATGATGATGATTCAAAATTATCCTTAAATCAATGACCTATTAAAGCTACACATGGGAGTTATAAGGGAAAGAACATAGTCAAACCTAACCCAAATGATATCTCAACCATCATTACTAGAGATGATCAAGAAATCTCCAAAAGAAGATCCTTTGTTACACAAAAAGTTTGAAGTTTTGAATGATGGGAAGTTTGTAGAGTTCAATATTGACCAAGAAGGTATACAGAAATTTCGTACAAGATTATGTATTCCATATATTCCAGAAATAAAGAAGGAGGTGATGGATGAATCCCACAGTTCTACTTTATCTATACCTCTTGGAATCACAAAAATTTATAGGGACCTTCATGATCATTATTGGTGGGATAATATGAAAAGGAAGATTGTAGACTACACTTCAAGGTGCCTAGTATGTTAGCATGTGAAGTCAGAGCGACAACTTCTTATAGTGGTATTGCAATGACTTCCCATACCAGCATGGAAGTGGGACAATATCACTATGGACTTCATCACTAGTCTCCTGAGAACTTCCAAAGTAAACAATACGATATGGGTTATTGTGGACTATCTCACCAAGACTACCCATTTTATCTCTATTTGGGAAGATTTCCCTCTTGATCAAATTTCCCAGATTTACGTGAAGGAAGTGGTAAGGATGCATGGAGTTCCACTTTCTATCGTATTTGATCGTGATCCAAGGTTCACATAAAAGTTTTGGAGAAGTATTCAACATGCTCTGAGCACTGATTTGAATTTCAGTACGGCCTATCACCCCCAAACTGATGGAGAATCTAAAAGGACTTTTCAAACACTCAAGGACATGATGGGAACATGATCGATGGAATTTAAAGGTGGATGGGATCAACAACTCCCATTAGATGAGTTCTCTTACAACAATAGCTTCCAATCGAGCATTCAAATGGCACCCTATGAAGCTCTATATAAGAAGTGATGTAGAATCCTACGTGTTGGCATGAAGATATTGAGAGAAAGATTCGTGGGTCTTATCTTGTGAAATAGATGATAGAAGATGTCTATTCCATCCAACAACACATTCAGGATTCTCAGAGTCGGCAAAAGAGCTATGCCGACAACCATCGAAGGGACTTGGAGTTTGATGTTGGTGATAAGGTATTTATTTGAATTTCACCTTGGAAGAGATTCATGAGGTTTTTGAAGGAAGGGAAACTAATACCTAGGTACATTGGCCCCTATGAAATCTTTGATCGTGTAGGATCATTTCCCTATCGACTTTTACTTCCTCCAAATCTAGAAAAAGTTCATGATGTCTTCCACGTATCCTTCTTGAGGAAGTACATACCTGACCCTTTACATGTACTAAGCCCAGAGGTGGTACAACTGGAACATGACCTCTCTTATGAGGATCAACTGTTGCAGATCTTGGATCGTAGAGACACGGTTCTATGCAAAAAGACTACCCACCTTGTCATGGTGCTATGGAGAAACCAAAAATGCGAAGAGGCCACGTGGGAACCTGAGAAGTCTATGAGGAAAGAAGTACGCACAACTTTTCTTTTCTGAGGGTACGAGTTAAAATTTCAGTGATAAAATTTCTTAAGTGGGGAAGAATGTAGCTACCCAAAATCTTGAATAATTTTTGTTTCCTAACATTGTGTGTTATTTTATTATATACTCAACAAAACTATATTATTTAATTAATGAAGTGAGTATAATTAAATGAGACTACTGGGTTTTGACTGGTATATGACTGTTGGTCAATATGACCATTGGTCAATATGCCCGTTGGTCAATATGAATGTTGGAATATAAACTCTTAACATTATAATTATTGATTATAAATACAAGTGATCTTGGATAATTAGTACAGAAAGATGATTTGATGGCCTCATCAGGTAGCCTCGGCCCGTTCGATGCCCATATGATGGAAGATGGGAAAGAGGTAGCACCACTATGATTTTCTCTAGGCCAAGCACAAGCTGAACTTTATAATATGAAGATTGAACAGAATTCCCTAAAGGAGAATTTCAAGCTGATAGAGGTCGCTACTCAGGCAATGTTGGCTAAGATGCCCAAAGATTCCATCACCTTAACACACCTTTCACTTAAGTCCTATACTGGTGTTATAAGGGGCTATGTAACGAGACCTTAGCTTCTTTTTGTAATCCTTCGATATAAATAAAATTATTATTTCTTCTTATGGTAATTCTTGGGAATTTCAAATGTATGGATAAATATGAGATGTATATTTTTGATGAATTTTGGTTAAAAAGTGATATTTTAAAATATTTATGTAAACCTTTAATAATTAACAATGTTTAATGATTTTTAAAAAATGGTATTCTACAGTTGTGTTCAGTAAGAAATTTAGAGTCAAATAAGATCAACTTAATTTTAGTGAATAGTAAATTATGAATAGTAATTTTATGCTATGAATAGTAATTTGACCAAATTGAATAGTAATTTCACTTAAGAAAGTATCATTATATTTTAGGCACCTTGATTTGGTAATGTGATTTAATAAAATAAGTAAATAACTGCTTTAGAAATTATTAGTTAATTATTAGTTTTTTTCAGGTGAATAGTGTTTTTATTTAAAAATTAAATAAAAAAATATTTATAAACTTATTTTCATAAAATGATGTTCATATTTGAAATCAGAGCATTGATATTAGGTTAAGGTGAGTTTTGAGGATTTTTCTGAAATAGTTGAATTTTTAGTGAATAGTGTTTTTAATTAATAATTAAATATCTCATAATTAGAAAATTATTTTCATAAAATGGAGTTCATTTTTTAATTCATATAATCCATATTAGTTTTAGGTGAATTTTTGTGATTTTTCGGAAATAGTTGAATCTTTGGTGAATAGTAAAAAATACAGTTTTGAGTTTCGAGTGTTTAATGACATCATTAATTATTTAATAATTATGTAATCATTATGTTCAACTTATGAATTGTAATATATGCTACGAGGTGTATCAGGTGCCCAATACCATTGGAATATATAATGGGCAAGCCCATGGTTTTTCCAATACCACCGATAAGGTGTCCCTTTGAAATTAGTGATTTATTCCCTCACTTCTTCTATGAATACCAAGCCATTCACACATTCATTTTATTTCAAAATCCTCCCAAATTAAGTTCTAGTCACTTTACCTCCAAAGGAGTCCTCCCAAGGTTCCCTCAATTCTCCCAATGTCCCGACCATTAAGCTTTCCATGTTACTCATTTAGGTAAGGGAGTTTTTCAACCTCCTCTTTTAAGCCATGAATTCCTTTATGTCGTGTCTTTAAGTTTCCATCAATTTATGTATAGGGTATGTTCTTATATGTCCTCATTAGTTTTTATTTCATGTCCTATTGTTTATAGACCCTTTCTTCTCTCATAAATTTGTTTTTTGAATTTTTAAGTGACGCCGTTAGGTTTCCAAATTTCTCGAAAAAGAAATCACATCTTCTCTTTTCTTTCGTGTTTCCTTTTCATATGGTATGTCATTAAAATATCCATTCCATGATCTTATTACGTACCCATATTGTATTATGAATTATTTATGAGTGGGTGACCTATGTCTCCACTCTTTTCAATTTTTTCTAAAACCATGCTGTATTGCCGTTATGCAGCAGAAATTGGGCCTCAAAATTTCTATCTCTTTCACTCCAGAAATTATCTTGTTTTATTTATGTGAATACCAAAACCTATTTAGTTTCTATGTGTGTTCATAAATATATAAAGATGATATATTTTATTCTAGAATTGACATACATATTACCCTCACTGCCTTTCCATGGTTTATAAATGACATAATGATCTTATTTTTAAGAACTATTAAAATGTCACTATCTTGAAATGAAACCCATTTCTTTTATTCTCCATGTGTTATTTATGAAATGTTTGATTATTTTCTATGTGTACCTCATTAAAGTAAATACTTATTAAGGTTTCGCCCTGATAGTGATTCAATGCATTGGGTAAAGAATTAGTTTCTTGAGATGGGAAGTTTCACGATACCATGGTGAATAACCTTGGTAATATTTTTATGACACCTTGGGGATGAACCTTGGTGTTATGTTCCTGAATTTATAAATGAAATATTATATCCAAATATCCATGTTATGATTCATGTTCTTGTTTTTATGACATATATCTTTTTTCATTCCACATGTCTTCATATTTTTCATCATGTTCTTATTGATATCACAAGTAAATTTATTCCCTTATTTACCCCTTACTGGGCCTTCTGCTCACCCTTTTCTTTGATGTATGTCTCCAAGATATGAGATGTAGTTATTGTACATAGGATGAACTTATTATAAAGCTTTACAAGTATTTTCGATAAATCTATTATGTTGTTTTCATGTTTTATGTTCCTGATTTACAAGACACTAGACTTTAAAGATCCTCTCTTTTTAAAATGTAATGAAAAGTTATGTAAAAAAAGGCATGTTGACATACATACATACTATAAATTAATATTAAGAATAAAAAAATATTTATATCTTAACTAGATAATTTTTTGCATAACGAGTTTATGAAATTATCTTTATCTAATGTTATGGGATGGACACAACAATGTTGGTCCAAATTACTTAATATCTTAGGATATATGTAACAATGTAGAAATATTTTAACATGGTGTAGGTGATTGCAATCCTCATTTATATAATACATTATATTCAAATCATTCTTTATCTTTTCTATGGGTACTATGTTACACATAGGTTTATATTAGATATACCTTTATATATTATTTGGATTCCTTTTCTTTTTCCGCTAAACATTAAAATTTAATTTTTTGTAACCATTCTGGATATATGATTGAGTTATAGGAAAATTTAGATAGGAAATTCTCAATAGGAGTCAGGAAATTAATTTTTTTAAGGACTACTATTTTTTTCACTTACTGTAGGTTTATATGAACCATTCATTATGTGATATTGTGAATTAAATTTTTGTGGTATTTTTTATTAAAATGAGGAGGTGGTGGGTCATTAGTTTTTCCATATAGTGTGTATGTTTTGTTTAGATGATTGTATTAGAATTGAATGATACAAAGAATTTTTACTTGATAAGTGAAAATTATATAGTATAATTCTAAATTTATGTTTTTAGATATAATTATATTGATTGGTATGGTTTATGAATTTCTACATCATCACTTTGATGTTTTATATTTAGATAAATGAGTCTTTTATTATATGGATATTACTCTAATAAATCTATTGTATTAATAAAGTGTTATGTTATTATAGTTTAAAGATATGTATTGAATTATATGGGTAAATTTCATATGAAACCTGCATGGCATAATGTGTTGTTATGGAGTTAGTTGTAGTTATATGGTGTTTTTAATTGAGTTATTGAATTTATATTTTTTTAATATTATATTTTATTATTTATGTAATGAAAGATGTTATTTTTTAGTAATCATTATACAAAAACATCCTAAATTTGTATTAATTGTGGACCCTTGTCTATATGTTATGTTAAATAGATAGAAAACCACTTTCCTACTCATTCTAGGAGATAATGGTTTGGAGTGATGATATTTACAATAAATATTTGTTATATTCGGTGTGAATAGATGCCAATATGGTAATATGATTGAGATTGGATGTTTAATATTGGGACATCCGATAGAGAAGTCAATAATATTTTGTTTACAGATTCTCTATTGATATTTTTTTATTATATATAATATAATTTTCATATATACTATATTATAGTGTTTGTAGAATTTTAGTAATGGGGTACAATTTGTTGATGTGGATCTTATCTTGTATGGTTGGTTAACTTAATTCATCTATAACATATCATTGATTAATTAGCATGTTATAATCACATTGATAGTTGAGTTTCATTTTACACTCACCCATGTTATATTTAAATCATTTACCAATTCTCATAATCATCCTTAGGGAGAGACATGCATATTTAACTCAATAATTGAGTCTCACAATTTATACTAATTAGTTAATAATTATTTTATTTGTGTTACTTGATGTGTTTTTAAATTTTTGGTCCTATAACTATAGTTTTCTCTATTTTTGAGTTATTTTTTACATTATTTTATATTATAATTAATAATTTTTATTGATCAATTATAATTCATATATTCATATTGTGAGTTTTTCATTTTATATTTTATGTATTCACATATCTAATGCAAATTTAAATCTTTATATTTTTATTACATCAACACCATTCATCAACCCATAGCCTATTAGAGATGGGATTGGGGTGATACACGTTGTTTTTTCACTAATTCAAGTATTGGTTGTATAATAAATTGTCCATGAAAGTGTCTATTGTTATATACAAAGGGGATTAAAGATTATAAATTACTAATATTCTATTTGAAATTTATATTGGGTTAAAAGTGATAATATAATGAAAAAATATTGTATATTTATATTTATTTTAGGGGAACTTTTTATTGATAATTTAACTTTAGATTAGTTTTAAGTATTTACCTAACATATGAGTTATTCTAAAAAAAATCAACTGATTTGGATCATTTATCCAAATTGTTTTTGATAATAATTAAAAGTAATTATATTCCATTCTTGATTGTATTTATATATTTTTATACTTATTTATTAATATAGAATATATCTCTAGAATATGTTTTAAAGATATCAGTATATGTTTCATATTGACCACATTTGTCTTGAACTATGATATACGTAAAAATGTTTATGTGTTATATATCGTGAATAATGTTGTTTGATAATTCTATGCACATCTTGAATAACATATTCATTGACATAAAAATATCACGTTATGTGTTATAGCATAATCAAAACAATTTTATCAATTTGTAATGTGATATGATTTATAACACATAAAGTGGAACATGCCCCTATTTTTGGATTGTAGTTATAAAATTATTGATTTTTTATTTACCTTCTATTGAAATTATTTTTTATTATATAATATCCAAGGAAATTGATATTTTTAGTAATATGTGTACTTCTTTTTTTAGTATATTAATGTCCTTTCAACAAAATAACAAATATGATAGACAATAACCAAGGGTATATGATTCATTATAATAAGAATATCATTATTTAAATTAAATATACACTTTTCTATGATATAGATTATCACTATATGTGACCCATGTTTATGTTTGATAAACTTCAATATAGTTATATCATATGAAATTATTTGAGAATTACTCTTAATGTGACTGATTTTGTACAATATAAATTCATAATGGGATTTTTCAAAGCATGTGATTCCATATTTAATACATATATAACTGTAGTAACAAGTAAATTATTAATGAAAAAAATTATTAAAATATTTTTTTTATTTTTGGAGAATGCTTTGAGGAAATACACACTAGACATCTATTATGTAGCCGATGGCGATCCATTAGGTACCCAATGGTTCTGTATCTAGTATACTAAGAGGTTATTTTTTTATGATTCGATTGTAAAGACCCCCTTGAGAAATTATTGTATAATCTGAAAAAAATATAGAGGGTATCCTCCTATGTAACATACTATTATACCTTTCCCCTCCTTTGATTTATAGTGATATGATAATGTTTAGGAAGTACATTTGAGGTAGATCATTAAAATATATTTCCTTATTATATTATTCTATTTCATTCACTAATTTGGGTTTGTTTATTTATAATTTTTCATTAGATTTCCATTAACAAAGGGTTGAATCACATTTAATTGAAAAGGGATTCTAATGTGATAATAATAAGAGTCTCAGAGTTAGAGAGTACATATTTTTTTATCATTTTTTCTTTAAGTTCTATTTTTAGTATATTTTTATATAAATTTATATAATTTTTTGGAAAATTTTAATGTTATACATGTTATTGAAATTAGGTACTTTTTTGTGGAAGTGTTTGTATTATATTAGGAGCTGTGTTCCAGCATTTTATTTATAATTAGAGTTATCTATTTAATGTGTATTATTTATCATCTAAATGGAGGCCCTTATAATTTTCTAAATATTTAAGTGTTTTCCATTGGGCCATTATGGGTGGTGTAAACCCCTTTTGATGTTAATTTTCTTTCCATCAATGTTCCTACCATATGATTTCAATAACTTTAAATACTAATTTTAGAAAAATAAATTGACTTTTGGATCATATGTAAATTTCCATACTAAATAGATTTTTTTATAATTGACTTACATGATAATTACTTGTGATGTTTAATATATTTAAAATTTACCATACCATCATTGATTTTTTAAAGAACCAATTTTGGGATTTGATTTTGGATTTTTCTTTAGGTTGAATTTCTTATCAGTATGTATAAAAAATGGAATTCCAATTTCTCCTAAACGTGATGATTATAAAACTATTATTAATTTCTATGTTATATAACAATTTCATTTTAAGAATTTTCACTATTTAAAACACTTTAAAATGTTTTATTAAGGATTTTATCTATAAATAATAATTATATTTTTGGAATTAATTAAGTGGAGACCATTTAAATATGATTTTCTTCAACATTTTAATTCACATATTTCATTGTTAAAGATGTTCTGGAATTTATAATATTTAGTTCAAAAAATAATAATGAGATGGAAACCTTGATTAAAACTGTATATAGTAGAATAATTGATATGGATTTTATATGATGGAATTTTAATAGTTTTTTTAAAAGTACATTTGTTTTAAATTTATTTAAAAAAGGTTAACATCTCAAAAGTAGATATTAGATCAATCCTATATTATGGGAGGACACTTCAACCATAATAGACATCCAACTCACTGATATGGAGTGCCAACGTAAGGCGTAAATGAGTACGTGGGTGTGAACACTATGGAATATAGGAACAAAGTGATGGTTCTATTATGTGGGGATGCATGATGGTATAGAGTGAAAAAATAGTTATCTCCTAGCAGGTCTAGGGATCAGACCACATACTCATAATTTCCAAAAACTGGGACGAACAATACATATTAAAAAATATTAATATTGATAAAATATTTTATTTGGGATATTGACATCATAAATACTATTTCCCCATTAGTTAATCTTACATAAATAATAATAGTTTCTAGAATTTTTGAGTTCAGGAAGTTTTATCAATCGAATAGCATCTTCTTCAAACTCTACCTCCAATGGATTTCACAAACATCAATACTTCGTAATATAGCATGGTGTGATTGATCAAGATGGGATTTTGATTTCTATTTGATTAAATCAAATTTCCAATCATGATTGGTACATCATATATATTATTTTTGATGAATAAGATAAAGCCCAAAATTATATAGTTGAATGTTAAATTCATTTTTTAAACTGTTGATGGTCATATTCGGAAGAAATTTAAAGTGATTAAGTTCATATAAAAGGGTGAAATAGTGTATTAATGAGATTATTCATGTGGTGGTGGATTTAATTCTACTCTTCCATAAATACCCAAAATCTATCCCGTTTTTTGTGAGAATTTACTACGAATCAAGAGATATAGAAGAGAGAGGGATATAAATGCTAAAACCGAGTCTTGAAGTATATATGATTTTTCATAAATGATACATTAAATTTTTTATTGTAATTCATTTTATAATTTTTGTAATCTTAATAAAATATGATATATTGTATATATAAAACATTACGTGATGGGGAATCTATTCCATGAGTGAGTTACATGATGAACCAATATTGATTCTATTAGCATTAAAGGTTTGAGAAGAGTAGATACTACATAAAATTATGTAAAAAAGGAAAAGGATATTGTGTAGTTAGTTTATATCTATGGTACAATTAGTTTTTCCACATAACCTTGTGTGTTGTGTGAAGAGGATGTAATTTATAATGATACATTTTTATTAAGAAATATGAGAAAGTTCTATATGAATCACATCCACGAAACATGCATATATGAACTAAATAAAATAAGAACAATAGTGATAAATTTCATTAAATACTATATTTCATGTAAATTAAATAATGTTATTTAAAGTTTCTTGAGTTTATAAAAGGTGAAAAATAAAATGACATGCATGTGATATATATAATACATGATTTGAAAAAAACCCTAATTAACGTTTCATTAGAACATGAAACAAATTGTGTAGTTAGTTGTTTAGCGACTATAAGAGAAAATTTAGAGCATTATTTATTGAGATTAAGACTATAGATTAAGTGTTCTTGTAATATTTTTGATTATCTCAAGGCAAAAAGTCTTGGTAATTCATGGTGATAAAGGATTGCATAAATTATAAAAAAGATATTTCTAGATAAACTTGAATTAGTAAAAGGAAAAAATATATGCTACATTAGTAGGAAGAATATGTTAAGGACATATTCATTAAAGTTTGGTAAGACCAGTTAAGAACATGTGGGATACTAGTAGAAACAAATTGATATTTTCTAAATGTAGATCAACTGGATAATGTTTATATAAAGAAAACAAATGGTATAAATGTTTGAAGACCCCATCAAGAGATATCCCAGTATAATCATTAGTGAATAAGAACTATGGGAGTTTTCATGTCAAGAACATTGGGAGATTTTTTGTACATATAATAACATTATTTTATTAGTAGAGAATATATGGCTTAGATCATCCTGAACATAGTAAGAATTAATTCACCAACAATATGGGAGAACCATAAAAAATATTTTATTGTGCCTTATTTACTTTCTATCTCTTGCATGGTGTGATTTTATTTGTTAATAGGGAAGATCTTGTCAATATATTAGGATCATGTGTTCAAGTAGAAAATGAGTAAAAAATTGAAAGAAAAAAATTGGCCAAGCTTGCGTACACTGATTCACCCCTCTCAGTTTTCTTGTATGATCCACTGGGCACATCAATTAGTATCAAACTAAGGGTTCCACCTATTACTAGATTATAGTTATGGTCTTAGTTGTTTATTTTACGAATATTTGAAGAAAATATTGTAATTTCATGATGAATCATAGTTTATTCTTCAAATCTTAGTTCATATATCAGTTAGTTCCAACAAGGTGGTTTCTATAAAAAACCTTGCAGAATTTTTAGAATAATAAGGAAATAAAGATAATAAATAGTTTGAATATGAAAGACAGTTCACCACATACTTAATGTATTCATAGTGTAATTATATAATAAATATATATTTAATATTTTGATTATTATTCTTTTGATTAGAACTTATTCAAGAAATGTTAAAGTAGAGTTTATCAAATCTGTTAGAGTTTTTTATTCAGGAGGTAAAGATTATCTAAAGAATGTTCATATCATGGTATTCATTTATATATTTTTGTTTATAAAGGGACCATATCATGGAAAGTCAAGGCCTTAAGGGAAATATTAGAATATGGGAAAAACCTTGTATAATAAATTTCATAGTTGAATGAAACGAACACAAATATTTGATGAAAAATAAGAAATTATATTACTTCACGATGAACATATCACATGTGTTGAAGAAGTGAAATAAAGAAACATTTGTGGAAATGTTGTAAAAGGTAATTTGTTTCTTAATGTTATCCATGAAAAAGATTAAAATCATAAATATTTGTTTATTGTTCAGGATTATCTATTGAAAAAAATGATAAAGAAAAATTTACACTCATTGATGATGATTTATAATGGGTTTTTTGTGAAAGATATTTGATTGTGAATGTTTTTATATAAGTGATCCATTATCTCGAGAAACTACACAGAACATATATAAATGTTAAATAATACAAACTAGATGTTAATGAAAATATAATTAAATATTTGGATAATTCATTTTGAAATAAAAATGAAAAATCCTGAGAACCATATTCAAAAAATGAAGTGTCAATGTGAAGAATAATTAAAACTTGTTCAATATAAGATTATTAATCCCAACCTAAATAGTATTTAATTGAAATAAAAATTGATAAATAATGAATTGAAATTGGATGAGTAATTACATGTTTTTTAGAATAGAATGGATTCTAATTGTAATTGTGGAATGAATATTACATCTGATATGGTCATTCTAGTGGAAAGAAGTTACTGGGAGTATCTATTGAAAAATATATTAATAAATAATGAAAATATAAAATAATTGTTCTAGATGTTTTTATACATACTAAGACAGGGGGTCCCCTTGTCCCCGAGCCTCTTCATCATAGACTAGGATGTTTTGAGTCGGCTCATCATTAGGTGTGTGTTGAATGGCGAGATACTTCCCTATCGCAGGAGATTGAGCTCTCTTTCTATTTCCCACCTTATGTTTGCGGACGACACCATAGTTTTCATGAATGCTAGCAGGATATCGGTTAGAGGTCTCACCAAAGCTCTGGAGACATACTGCCAATAGAGTGGCTAGAGTATCAACACTTCTAAGAGAAATCTATTTATTTCCAAAAAGTGCTCTGGGAGGCGCGTCGCGTATTTGTGTAATTTCTTTGGCATGCAGAGAGGTAGATTTTCGATGGACTACCTTTGTTCTCCAATCTCCTCAACCAGGCTCCTGATTAGGGACTTCGATCATGTGGTGAGAAGGATTGTGGATAGAGTGATCAACTGGAATAACCAGTTTCTTTTCTTTGGGGGGTGGATTGCATTGGTGAATAACGTCTTGTTAGCTACCCCGGTTCATGCGCTTTCCTCTGTTCCTATGCCCAAAGGTGTTATTTCCAGAATCTATGGGATATTAGAGAGATTTATTTGGGAAACTCTCCAAGAAGAAAAAAGGTACTGGGCCTCATGGGTCAAACTGGCTCGTCCTATCCAGCAGGGTGGTGTCAATGTTAGGAGTGTTGGTGATACTATCTGTTGCATGCATGCTAAATTTTCCTGGGTGGTCCTTGAGTAGCGTTCGCTTTGGGGGAAAGCTATAGAGGGTCGATGGCGAGAGGGTTTGGCTCGAGACAGATAGTGCTCATCTCCCTTCTGGTCCAAGTTCCTCTCTCATATTTTAGTTATTCATCCCTTTACCCGCTGGATTGTGGGGAATGGTACCTTATCGTTTTGGCACAAGAACTGGGCTGGGACTGTAGTGGGGTTTCCGGGGTGCCCTACTCCTAATATTACGTTTAAGGAAGGTTCCATGCATCTGTCCTTCATTTCAGCAGTGCTTGATAAGGACCAGAAGGCTCTGTTCGATCTCACTGTTGTTTCTGATACGGCGGATATGTGTGTCTTCACTCCGTCCTTCTCAGGTAAATTCTCTTCCAGGGACTTTAGGAGACTCTCGGATATTCATCCTTCGCCAGATAGCTGGTATGATTCCCTGTGGTGCAGGTGGCTTCCAACAAAGTTTAACTTCCTTCTCTGGTAGATTAGGAACAATGCACTTCCCTTGGAGGACAATATCAAGCGATGCAGCATCAGCCTGGACTCCAGATGCTGCTGTTGTTGGAATTACCAAGAAGAGACGGTGGATCACATCTTTTGTGAGGGTTCTTGGGCGCAGGATGTCTGGGAACATTTTGGTCTGTTCTGTACCCCATCGATTCTGCCCCTATCCGTGGCCTCTTTCTTGGAGACTTGGGTAAGAGGGTCGGGTATATCTGGCGTGGAGAAGACAGGGTGTACTCTGGTGCTTCACTCGGTCTTCTGGTTTCTTTGGCAGGCTCAGAATAAGTTGAAATTTGAAGGAGCTCAATCCTCGTCTAGATCCATCATTGTGCGTATCAGGAACCTACTACTAGATTTGGTCAATCTTTCTAATGAATGGCGGGCTGCTCCTACCTTGCAGCGGTTGTTTCCTAATCTCCCTATCTCCCATATGCCCAGTTATGTGCCAAGACCCCTCTGGGTGTGCTGGATTCCTCATAATTGCGGTCTGAATCTTAATACCGTTGGCTCCTGTCGCTTGAGAACCATTCGTGGAGGTGGGGTTGTTCGATACTCCAATGGTGTCATCATTATGGACTTCTCAGCTTTTATGGGCAGCTGGTCTTCTCTCCAGGCAGAAGCCAAGGCCACCATTACTGGCCTCACCCTTTCCCAACAGGCTAATATCCATCTCTCTAAGCTAGAAACTGATTCATTGATTCTGCATAATTCCCTTATGGGGGTTGGGTCCATCCCATGGTCCATAACCTACACCATTAGAAAGGTCCTGGGCATGCTTCCCGATAGCAACATCAAAGTGGTTCACACGCGACGTGAAGGGAATAATGTGGTGGATCACCTTTCCTCCTTGGCCAAGCACACCTCCAACATCTACTGTGTCTCGAATGTGAACCTCTGGAAACCGGAATGTGTGGACCTCACAAAGGGAGATGCCCTTATGTTACATTACTTCAGACCTCCTTAGGCTTGTGCCTGTTTTTCCTAGAGGTGTTGGTTTTTCTCTCCTTTCCCCTTTTTATAAAAAAATAAATGATGATGATGATGATGATGATAAATCATATTTCCCTATGAAAATCTCAAATGAAAAAAAATATTATCAAAAAATTATATGATTTCAAATACATCAATATTATACCATAGAATAAAAAATTAAATATGTTTCATATTATTGGTAATATTATAAATTTTTGAAGTAGGTAATTGATTATTAGAATAATGTGTTAGTATATGACAACTAAATAAGAACAATATTACAAGGGAGAAGATCTAATTTTAAAAGATATCTAGTAAAAATTAGAGTACATAGATAAATAAAAAGCATTCAATCAAGAATATATTTAGGTCTCTTGATTTTTTCTGTTATTATTGAGTAAAATTGGTTACAATTATGACGAGTAATGTTATATAACAACTATACACTATTAATATGATAATAAAAGGAAAAAATATGCATAGGAAAATAAAAAATTGTCTGTATTCATTGTAATACAATATATATATGTAAGTTAGGAAAACTACGAGGAAAGCTACAAAAATAAATAAGTATGAGAATCTACTAAGATAATGCTTAGTCACATGGAAAGATCTATAGGATTTTTTTTATGAAGATAGATCAAGAACATAAGAATCAACATGATCTTCTTGCTAGTGTGAATAATCCTATTCCATCACAAATGAATGATTAAGAGATAAATAAGAAAATTTTAACCATATATAATAAAATAGAGATATTAAAATAAATAGAATGCTTGAATAGTTTTTTTAAATCTCAAGATAAATTGAAATGAGTTTTTGGATTGATAAATATTTCTCAGTGATGTTTCTCTAACTAAAATGTATTTAAGAACCCCCTTATTCACTTTTATATATTGTGTCTATATATCTATGCATGTAATAGATGGCGAGGCATATATTAAATTATATTACTAGAGGAATTAATGTTGTAAAAAATTATAATGTATCTAAGAAGTTATCCATAATGTATTTTTTATTTCAATTATAGTTAAAGTTGTTCTTGGTGTTTATTCATGAAGATATCAAACCATGATGAAGAGGGTGAACAATGCTTGCCCCTCTAAGGAGAGAAAAAATGAAAAATTACCTGATTTAATATGAGAATTGGTATAACATAAATAATTGATGTCCTAGTAAGATATATATAAAATGATTTCAAATATTGAAATACTAGAATATAATGCTTTTCATAGATGTGTTATTTTATCCTATGTTTATGTGGAAAATACTTCTAAATCAGAAAGGGTGAAACTAATTATGTGAAGAAAAATTAAAATTTATTGATAAATGGGAATTATTATTTTCAGTCGATTTTTTAATATGTTTTTTGAGTTAAATATAATTTAATAGTTAAAAATTATTTTTATGCATTGAAATATGGTTTTAGTGTCATGGTCACATAATGAATATTAACTAACATTAAAATTGATCACCATTTTTTCTAAATATTAATTGTCTCATGTAGACTTATCTTTAGTTAATTGTATCTCATTAACATATTTTCTGATTCCATACTTCTCTGGAGTAAATTATACTATAAGTTTTTGAAGAGTAGAAGATATTGTTTTCTAAAATTTGATGATAAAAATGATAATTCTTTCCCATACTTATCTATTTTGTATTATTTTATATAAGGGTAGATGAAAATAATAAAATGGATTAATGAAATCAGTAAGAGAAGAAATTAAAAGATAGATATTGAAGAAACCAAGCTGTTTATTGATGTTATAATTAGAATGATGTTCATTTTTTTCAATAAGTTTTGAAAATAAAAAGTCAATGTTTTCTAAATGTGATTATTATTGGACAATTATTAATTTCCAATACATAATCAAATTTCATTTTTAAAATGATAATTGATTGAAATATTTGAAAAAATATCTTCTGATTCTATTTTTACCAATCATCAATAAAGTTTATTAATTAATGTAGTGGAGATTATTTGAAAATTAGTTTCATTCAAATTTAAATTAATAAATTCTTTAAATGGAGGGGATTTAGATTTTAAAATATTTATTTACAAAAATAAGAATGAGGAGACATAATCCTTGAGTAGTAGTTTAAAGAGTATAATAATTGAGATATATTATATTCAATGGTATTTAATTACATTCAAATAAGTACATTTGTTTGTAATTTATTAAAAAAGGATTCCTAGTGAAACATAGGAAACAACTCAATCCTAGATTATGGGAGGTGGGATCAACTATATAGGAGTGATAGATCACTATGATAGTGTGTCTGAAAGAGGCTTGAATGAGTATGATGGTGTGTACATAGATCTGTATGGTATGGTAAAAATAGACCCACTAGGTGGGCAGAAAATAGAGTTGATATTGTTATCTCTATTCAGTTCTAGTGGGTTCTAGGAGTAATCCAAGAACATGCTATTTCCATACAAATGAAATAAATTTAAATATTAAGTGGAAATTCTATATGTTTAAGCTTAGATGTGCAATATTGTGTTTTTAAATACCTTTTCCACGTTTTAAATGTACACTGAATGATGGCTTCTAAATTCATTTTCCTTATGTTGTTTAATCAATCCAAGAGTGTCATTTTCACCCTTTACCTCCTGAAGGTTCTGCATGAATTAATATTATTTCATGTTGTGTGTTACGTATGATATATCTATGATTTTTATTTTCGTTTTATTGAATTGATGATCCAAAAGTGATCGATGCATCATGAAATATTTTTTCAAGTATAAAATGATGTCTAAACAAAGGCAGTTAAAAGATATATATTTTTTGTAGGCTGATGATGGTATTTTATGAAGTCATGTAAACTGAGTCATTGTTCATGAAAAGTGGATTCAGTGTATATATGAGATGATTATGGTGGTAGGGGATTTGTGATGATCATTTATAAATACCCCAAAATTCACCCATTTTTTGAAAGAACATATTACACATCAAGAGAGGGAGAGAGAGTGAGAGAGATATGGGATCTAAGAAAGTGTCCTGAAGGATATATGATTCCATATAAATAATTCATGTTGTTTTCATGTTATTTTTACTCTAATTTTTTAGGAAATATTCATGAAGGATAATATATTCCAAGTATAGAAATCTATGTGAGGAATAAAGTGTTCCATGAGCTAGAAATTCAATGAAGCGGTGTTGAATTTGTAAGATTTAAATCTTCATGATGAACATATCCTATGTATAATTTCATAAATAATGAAAATGATACTATGTAATCTATTAACACATGTGGTACAATGAGAAAATTCATCATACCTAGTGTTCTAGATTAAGAGGTAACTGTTTTGCATGATATATTTGTGTGAAAGAAGTTGAGAACACTCTATATAGACTCGATGAATATAATATTCATGTATAGAATAAATACAATAAATAATAATATTGGTAAGAAAAATGAAATAATAAAATGAATTTATTTAGATGAAATGTAATTTTTACATTCCTAAGTTATGTAAAGGGTAAAATATAACGATATCTATGTGATATATATAACACATGTTCCAAAAAAAGTTGAATTAATAGTTTTGTTGTGTATGGATAGAGTTTTGATGTTATTTTTTGATCTTAGATATGAGAGAAAAGATAGTTCATTGTTTTTTCTGTTATATAATAGACATTAACTATTTTGGTAAGTTCAATGAGTATTATATGTAGATAAGTTAAGATCATTGAAGGTGATAATGTCTATCAACTAGTAGGAGTCAGTACAAGGAATAGTAGTAGGATTCCTACATAAATATATTATCTAGAGATAACCCAGTGTAGTTATTAGTGATCAATAATTATAAATGTTTTTCTTCTATGAATTTCATGAAATTTTATGTAGTTATAATAACATATCACTAATGGTGAAAAATATGTACCCCAAATAATCCAAAAAATATTAAATACATAGTCAGGAACATTGTGGGAGAACATTTTATAATACCATGAGTTTTTGTTCATTTAATTTCTTTCTTATGTGTGGTTTGATTTTGTTTTTTAACTCTAAAGATATATTTACTCTAATTGGTGTAGTGGTTTAAATTAAAAAGTGTGTAAAAACTGAATGAATCAATATCAGTAAAACTTATGAAAACTAATTCCCCTCTGTTCTTAGTGTACCAACACAATGCATGGGGAACTTCAGTTTTCATAAGATATTTTCGATTATTTGTTACGAAATTTTTATTTTTACTAAAAGATATGTCTTTTTATACACTATTTATTTGATTTTATGGGTTTTATATAATTTTAATATTTGATATGGGGGATTATTTCATCTGGAATATTTCCAACTCACTGGTAAATTTTTTTTATTTTTTATTTTAATTTAGACAAAAAATCATTGATATCTATTTAAAAAAATAAAAATTATAAATAAATTAATGGTACTTAACATTCCCGTAAGAGGATTTAGTAGTGGTTTTGTGATGGCTGGGTTCAGTAGAATGGAAACGTTTATTTTTTTAATCCTTATAAAATTCCCCACTAATTAATTAACTACAAAATCCAAACTATAATAATGTTAAATTTTCTTCATCACTTAAATTGTGCAATTCATGTTATATACGTAGAAAGGTGATTGATATAATTTTTTAACATACGATATGATCTGGGATAATTGACAATGTGGTATCATGGACATGGTTAGTGAAATAAAGGTATCCAGATGGGGAATAGTAATTCTTATGAATTTTAAAACTAATAGTATAGTGTTTATCTAGTTGCGTCCCTTTTTTATTTTACTATTTTTTAATAATGTGTTGTATTATTTATTATATCATTAACATATCATTAACGAGTTCAATAACTTCTTATATACCATGATTATAATTTTGGTTTGTAAAACCATTATAAGAATTACCCTTAAACACAATGTCCTATATTATGTTTATCTGATGGTATAAGGTTCTTTAGGGATAGTGATCAGGTCAGCCTCCATGAGATGTATTGAAAACATTTATAATGCTGAGGTGGTAAAAATAATGGGGAAATTATCTTGGGGAAAACATATTACTCATAGAGTTTTTTTTTCAAAATTTTCCATTTTTTAGAGATTGTGAATGTATAAAGGTCATAGGCTACAAATCGAATGAGAAATAAAATTTTTTTAGAGTTGGGTGAGCACTAGTTTTGGATATAAAAGCGGTTATGATAGATTATTTTAGTGATCATGGGTAATCAATAGTGAAATAAGTGTCTTATTTTGTTGGGTAACTTTATGTGATATTTGAGTTGATTTTGGGTAGTTATTTTACCACATATAATAGAGATATTTACTCAATGATAATACTTAGTGATGTCATATAAACTTTTTTTGTATGAGTGGATGTTACTAGGATTAGTTTTACATTTGATACGAAAAATAACATCTTTTTATAAATAAGATATATTTTTTATTCTACCATTAAATTTTTATGTTTTTTGTTTCTTCATGATGATAATTAATGAATAATAAGTTATCTTATTAATATTCGTTGTTGATATATATATATGAGTTTTAGGATTAATTTCCATAGAAAATATGATGTTTTATTTGTTATTTTATATAATATTTATGATTTATATACATTATTGTCTCCACTAGAATTTCATTAAGGATATTAAAATTATAATGATTGGATTTTTAGTAATACTGAAATCTAGTATATATAATACTAGTTTTGTAGAAGTTATGATATAATATGTTTTTTATACGTCTTTCTGAGGTTGTGGAAGGAAGTTATTACACCTATTTATTTTTTAATAAGTGTACATTGAAATATTTTTATTATATATCCAGTTTATTCTATTATGTTTTTATATATTTAATAGGAACATGGAAATTCATTATGAATATTATATTAACATATGGAAGTTGAGGTCCCTTTATGTTGCCTTCAAGGTCCTTATACTCAGACCATGCAAGTTCCCTAGAACTATGGTAAAAATTACATGTTGCGATGGGCTATTTGGGATGTGCCCATCTCCCAACACAAATTGTTCATGACAGATGAATTTATTTATTTCAAATAATATTATATAAAATGTAATCATGATAGAAAAATTTTTACCGTCGAAAATACATTTGACACGACTTACAACCATAATGTAGGAAAGAGTATCTGCCATAGGAGTAGGTTCCCTTCACAAATACAATTCTTCATTTATAGTTATTTGGGATGGGAGAAGGTTTCTATCGAAAATAAAATTTTTTATTTAATGTTATTTATGATGTTTCATTAATACCCTTCATAAATAACTTTTCAACAATCACGTCACTTATAAATAGTGGGTACTATTTGTGATTGGTACCCATTTTAAATAACACTATTTACAATGGTATTCCTATCCAAAATAGTCCCATCGCTACAATCTGACTTATATATACCCATATTGATTTTTTTGAATCAATCTGGATTTGAGATTTCTTCTACTAAAATTTTCTCTTTTTTCCTTCAATTATTCAAGGACAAGTTTAAATTTTTAGAGGGATGAAATTTTTTAGCTTTATAGAGTAAAAAACCATAATTTATATGGAATTTGTGTAATGTTTTATTTTTTATTTTATTTAATTTATGTCACATTATAATTTAATATTTTTATTTAGTAGTAATTAGGGTGAATTAAAAGTAATTTATTTTATAATTAGATGTAATTATATATAGTTAGAAAAATTTATATTAAATTATAAATATTTATTATTAATTAGTAGCACTGTTTTTAATTAAAAGTAAATATTTTTAATTTGTAATAATTTATTTTAATTTTCTGTAAGTGGGTGTTATTAAATTTAACTAATTATAATGGAAAAATAAATAGTATTAATTAATAAATATATTTAATAATGTATAGATCATAGTGATTTGTAAAAATATTTTATAGTATTTTTTAAATAAATAACAATAATTAGTAATAATGAATGTTAAAAAACTAAAATTATTAAAAATTAATAGGAAATTAATAAAAATTTATGGTAACTCGCTATATTTTTTTAACAATTAACTCTATTAGTAAAAAATAGTAATGATTAATAATAATTAGTAACAATTAGTATAAATGAGTAAAAATCAGTAAAAATTTGGGTTAAACCAGCATAATTAGTAACAATTATCCGTAATTAGTAAATATTAATGGAAAATCACTATAATTATTAAAAATTTACAGTAATATATAATATATTAGTGTAAATTAATTATAAATCACTATAATTAAACATTACAAATTACTGGTAAATATAGAAAATTAGTAAAAATTAGTGATAATTAATAATTATTAGTGAAAATGATCATTTAATCACTATAATTAGTAAAAATTCATCTTAATAAGTAAAAATGTGTGGAAACTAGAATAAATTAATAAATATATATATTTAATCACTATATATATATATAATTAAATATAATTTGTAAAGATTTGTAAATATTAATAGTAAATTAGTAAACATTATTATTTCATCACAATAATTATTGAAAATTAGTAGTAATTGGGAAAAATTAAAGTTAAATATCAATAATTATAATAAATAAGTATTAACTACTAAAAATTAGTAATAATTTACAATAAATAGTAACGATTGGTAAAAATGAATTTTAAATTTCTATAAAAAGTAAAAAACTGATGATAAAAATTTAAAATTAGAATTACTTATTAAAAATTAGAGATAAATCTGTATAGCTATTAAACACTACATGTAAATTACTATAAGAATTTAAAATTATAGGATATTTGTAAGAATTTGTAAAAAATAGTGGGGAATTACACTAGTTTAGAAAAAAATAGTAGTAATCAGTAAAAATTAGTAGTAATTCATAATAATTAATGGTAATTAGTGGTAATAAGTAATAATTAGTGATAATTAGAAATAATTAGTTTTTATTAGTAATATTTAGTTGTAATTAGTATTATTTTGGTAATTACTAATAATTATTGATAAATAGTGGGAATTATTGGTACTTAATAATAATAAGTGGTAACTACTGGTAAAAAGGAATAAACAATATTTTTTAATATAAATTATTGGAAAACTAAAAATGAAATAGCACATCAATTGTAAGGTGATGAGTAATGGCAAATTTGGACATTGTTGGAGAAACATTATTCCATCAATTAAAGATTTAAGAAATATAATTTATTTCTTTTTATTAATTTATAATATATTTTACAATATTAAATTAGTTTATACTAAAATTTAGTTGTATTACTGGTAATTATTTCTAAATACTACTAATTACCATTATTGTTTAGAATAATTTAATATAATGCTCTAAAATATATTATAAGTTACTAAAAAAGAGTAAATTATTGAACTTCTAGGCTTTGGGTGATGAGAAATGAAAAATTTGTTCCAACCATTCCCAAAATTATCATTTCATCAAATGATTTGAGGTAGTCATAATATGATGCATCAATATTCTAGTCGTACATTCAGTATGAATCAATGGAATATGGGAAGTAAATTTTTAGTAATTTATATAACCTTAAATTTAAATTGTTTATTTTATAGTCATATTAGTCATTGAAGATCCCGATATTATGGAGTTCGATGTTTATAAGAGTATGTATAGTGATTATGTCAATAGAGATATTACATGTGGTTTCTAGCATCATTTTTTGGTCAGTATAAATTTTTTTGGAGTTTCAAATTTAACTAAAAATAATATTTTAATTTTTAGAATTTCAAATTTCAATTGAAGGAGTCATATGAGGTTGAAACATCTCATACACAGGATATGGGTCCTCCTGAAATTATGAGTTAGCCATCAGTGTCGTAGTATTTTATAATGAAATATGGAGTTATGTGAAATAATATTCTTTTGAGGATGGTAATGTGGTTTGTATCAGTTCTTGGTTTACGCCTAAAAATTTTAATGGTACTGCTGCATGGTCTATGTCTTCCTCGAGGGAAGCTCATGGAGATTCATCATCATTAGTCTCACAGTGTGATGAGTAGCTGCAATATTAGAGTGAGGTCATTGAGTCCACGAATAGGGAGCATGGTGAGCATCATCGACAACACCAATTGAAAAAAGGGGAAATGAGATGATGACAATAGTATTTTTATTAGTACAAGTGATGGATGGTTCAAGTTTTAGGGATAAGGTTCCCTCCCCCTCCACTTCTAGATGACCCTCACTCTCCCCCTTCCCTTCCATAGTGATGGATACATAATATACATATTTATTATGATAAAACTTAAAGGAAAATATTTTTAGTAATATTTTTATTATTTAAAATGATTAAAATTTTAATTGTTACTATTTTTGAATTTCTTTTGATATTATTATAGTTTTTTATTTTTTAAAAAATTAATTTTATTATTTTTAAACATATTTGTGATAGGTATCTCAACCATCCTAAATAATTTATTACGATGAGTCAAGTGACATATCAAATTAAAAACGAATTTTGAAAACTATTAAGGATTAGAAATATCTCTATCAGAAAGATTCTTTTTGGGGAAAACATTAAAAAATACTATATTTTATGACCCTATTTTTGATGATTGGTCATTTTCGGTAGGGTCCCATCCCAAATAGCTATTTCGATGGGTTCCCTTTACAATTGAATGATAAAAAATAATCTCTTTTACTGTTTTGTTGGATATTCATGGATTTTCACATATGTAATTTTATGTATATAATGATAGAATCGAGGATAGTCTATGGAATAGTAGGGTATCAATGTAGTGGGATAAGACACTATTAGAATGTGGGATGACTATGATAGGTGTAAGAAGGTGACTTCACATATGAGCACATATTATCCTGAACCCCACTTCATGATTTATCAACAACTAAGGGATTATGTGTTGGTTTTTTCATTTTCTTGTGAATTATTTAAGGATTTTGTATTTTTTTTGGGGATCACACCATAAAGGTTGAGTCTTATTGTGTTGTTTCATTGTTGAATTTTATTATATGATAGTTAATGAGTTTTTGGTTTTAAATTCTAGTCATGATGTGGTTCATATGATCACAATGTGATTTAATTTTAGGTAAGGTTTTTGATAACCCTTATATATAATTTGAGTGTGAGTGGATTTTTTAATAGAAAGATGATTTAATATGTTTGGAATTTCAATTTTTCCCTTCTTCCTTTTTTATTTCATGATGTGAAGGATTTTTATAATTTTGTGATGACATAGTTTTTTAATTCCATGGTTGTAACATTTTAGGGGTCATTCTATCATGCTTCTTTGGATACACCACGGTTTTAGTATCGAGTTGATCTTGTTAAGGGAGAAAGATGGGGAAATATGCTATTATTTTTGATGGGTTGAATGAGGTGGTGTGAACATATTCCTCATTCCATAAACCACATTGATTATATTTAATAATAAATCATTGAATATGAGATAATGTGGTATTCTAAGGGGTTTCTGTATGATGATCCTTTTATCATGCACCACCGTAGCATGAAAAATCCATGTCCTTCCATGATACAATATTTTCTATAATTTTCTATAAATTTAGATTGAATCTAAAATTAATTTCATTTCTTCTATATTCTCTCAATACCTAAGTTTTTTTGGGAGATTTTTATATGATCCTAGTCTATTCTGATAGATCCTTTAGGAAATTATATTTGTAGAGACTACATTAAGTTCAAGGTATCTCTTTTTACCTCTTTCTATCCATAATTACTATATGGTTTACTGTTTCCAAGATTCGAATATTAGACCCCCTTTATTTTTTTGGTATCTGATTGATAATTGATGGAATAGTCATGATAGTATGATATGATTTGGGTCCATGGGGTTTTTGAGATGATTTGACATTCTCTTCATCCACCATCTCATTTTATTTCTGTAAATTTTTCATATTTGAATCTAGGTTTTGATTCATAAATTCTCCATCCATTTATGTTTAAATGTGGGAAATTTATTATTTTTCATTTAATGGTCAAATATATAATATTATCTCTAAGAGGATAATAATATAAAATTAATGAACTAGGAAGTATGTTGTTGTAGATTCAAATGAAATTATGATTTATTCATTTTATTTCTTCTTGGCATTTTGTAGAGGGTGTCTTATTGTAACTGAATTAATTTTTAGTTATTAACATAATTTTTTACGTCACTAAAACTAAATAAATAATAGAAGTATGGAAAACATGAAGGTTAACAAATAAATAATTTATTTATATAATTATTCCCTCTAATAAAAGATTGACAAGTTTGGGAATTAAATAAATTATATTTAATGATTTATATTACATATATTATTATAATTTTATTAACTTTATTTTTATTGAAACTTTTTCATAATTTATGATTAATCATGATGGTATAGAACATAGTTTATCAAAAGAATTTATATTAGTGGTATAATTTGATTGGATATTAATTGTGATTAGCTTTCATGTATTGATTGATGAATTATTGATTTATTAATGATATTTATTTCTTCTAAAATTATGATATGTATAAATATGTTTATATAAATAGAATATTAGATATCATTGATTCATTTAAATTGAAACCAAAATATAGAATGGTTGGAAGGATGGGATTGAGTTTCTTTATGTTGTTGTGGTGATTTCTTTATGTGGTAGATGTTGGGAAAACGTGAAATCTGTGGAAATGTGTTACAACCCCCTCCTGCCAAAGATACTATAATGATGGGAGAGAGATATTAACCAATTAGCCCTGCCTCTAGTTGGCCCTGGGTTTAAGACTACACCCAAGGGTGTAGAAATCACACAATATGGGAGGAATGACCGTTTATAAAGAAACAAGATCAGAAGATAGAATGAATCAGCCAAAATCAACTCTATGAAATATATATAAGTAAACCAAAAACCATCCCACAATGAATGTATAAATAAAACTAATAAACATAACTGTCTCCAATGTAAATACCCAAAAACCAAACTAGAGAACCAAAAAATCAACTTTCCATGGGTATAGATAGTAATGCCAAGCATGGTCTATGTAACCCCCCAAGAAACATAAAAAATATTTATTTATAAGTAGGGTTAACATATAGGTATACTCTGAAGGGAAAACAAAGTCTCTCATGCATAAGTGGAAGAAGAATACTAATTTAACTTTTGTAAAATAGTAACCCCAAACAACACCTAATAGGTAGACTGACCATAACCCAAACCTACGGAAGGCTTGATCAGCAAATAACTCATCTAAGTAATAATATATAATATAAATCACATCGATGATAGGGTACACCACACCACATTACCACTTATTAGCTACTCTCACTCCTCAAAATCAAACATCCTGGTGCTCCAAACTCTTCCAAACATATCACATCACATCCTTCCTAGACACACTTGGGCCACACCTTAAAGCGCATCCTGCTCTCTCAGACATTTTCTATAACAACACATCATATCTCTCCCTCACACACTTGGTACATCACAACACAACACATATTATCCCGAATACACCTAGGACAACACGTCACAACTCTCTCAAAGTCGCCTAGGACAATATCACATAGAAGAGGGAGTAGGGAAGAGTGGGTGTCCAACTGTCTATCCTATGACAAGGATGTCGGGAAAGAAACCCCCCGCATGAATATATAGGTTTCAACATTTAGTGATCAACATGGGTGGGGTACATATAGAAATCACAATGGGAATAAATATATATATATATATATATATGTTATAAAACGAAAACCAATAGGTTTATAAGCAGATACTAAACCAACATACAAGGTGCCCCATGTCTGTTACAAATACTAAAATCATAACCCCACACAAGAATAATGCAAACCATAGTTCATCCTCATTTTTTAAATATCATTAGGCCATTTTCCAAATTCACTATTACCAACCCATTCCATTAAAACATGTATATTGGATTACACATAACACCCATTATCAATTCATTCATTATATATACCATTTAAATTATTATAATATAATAATTATAGTGCGTGAATGTTGTACATTTTTTCATACATCCATATTGGAAAACAAACCCTACACAAAGCAGAGTAAAATGTTCCTTTGAACAGCCCAACATCCTAATCCAAATAATTATTCCACCATAGACCTACTACATAATGAGAAAACCACCACATCCCCACTGAAAAACCATATCTCATTCACTACCCCCATTCCTGGAATATCATACAACCCAATATTAAATAATTTTATATTTATAAAGGGATCACTGTTTCAATTACATGTTTTTAATTAATGGTGTTATCACAGAATCTATGTGATCCGAGGGAATCCATTTTATCGACCGAATGTACATCATTAACGAACTAAAAAATACATGACTTCTACATCCATCCAAAAAGAATGTATTCCACAAGCCATCAACAAGTGAAAAAACAAGGATGCCTAATGAAAATGATTTTGTTATGTAATTAACCCATACACTTTACAATATCATTCAATTTAAATAAAATAATAATATCAAACATCACATTCCACTTCCCAAATATACTTATATTATAAGAATTATTTTATATTTAATAATTCAGAATCAACTATCTCCACGAGTGTAAACATTTATATACCCATCCTGCATGATACCAAATCATGATTGATGAAGGAAATCATACATAAAAGAAGTATGATTGATGCATCTTTATTTCACCAAAAACATAGGTACATGTACAAAGGAAAACACTCTAGGTAAAAAGGGAACTAACTACAGTAACCAAGTTAATTTACATAAAGGAATAAGGATTTGGGACCTCACATATGCAGAGAAAGAATAAGGATTGAACGATGGGGAGATATCTACCTTAAATAAATTAGATGTGATAATAAAGGGGTATGAAATGGATTTAAAAATCATTAATAGTGTTATCAAACTCATTTCTCCTCAAAATAGATGTAAAAATGGAATAACAGTAAAAACTGAAAAATTATAGAAAATTGGTAAACTGTTGAAATGAGTTGCTTCCAGAGGAGTCACTACCAGAAGATTCGCCTCCAGAATAATCATCTCTAGAAGAGTCACCCCCAGATGAGTCACCGCTAGAGGAGTCATTTCCAGACAAGTCCTTTCCAGACGAGTCATCACTAGATGAGTCACCTCTATACAAGTTACTTCCAGATGTGTCTCCACTAGGATGAGTCACCATTTTAAAACATGAAATTTTGAAAACCATTGAAATGACTCACCATTGGAATGACTCACATGTCCCAAAAACAAACCGGACTACCTCTTGTACACCACAATTATTAGATTTTTATAATTTAATTGTATCCCAGGAAAAGACCGTTACACTAGATACCTCATAAACTATTCCATCCCTTGATAATTTAAAACATACCCCAAAGAAAATAAAGGAAGGGTATGCACAACCATCCCTTGAGATAACTCTAAAGGATCTCGATACACCTAATATAGTTCAAGCAACTAGAAATACTATCCTAAACAGCCACAACAACATAAAAAGACACTTCCTTAAACATAGGAATAATTGAATTCTATCCTCCCAATCAAGATATTGTCTGCTCTGGGAAGCATTAACATTCCCACATGGGTTTAATCACACCATAGTAAAATTCATCTTGATTAGGAATCTGTTATTTTTTTGTCATGTAATAAAATCATCACACATCACACAACACACATAAACTCAAGGGTAAAATAACATATCTCATAAAACATCGTGTCATGAATAATACTTCAAAAAGAAAACAGAGAAGGGAAAGCTCAAAACAACTCTAGGTACAAGGATAACATGTGCATCTCATGATCCCATGTACTATCTTGCAGGGAACCATGCCTCCATATCACACGAACCGGGGGAATTTTGTATCCTCACATCACCTTATCTCAATGGAATTATAACTCCACTTGACTCTCCATGATTGCTATATTATTATAAATATCCAACACTCCCCATTCAATGTCATGAAAATCATAATGAAGATATCGGCAGAGCTGAGAGACATAGAAGACATCATGGATCCTTCCCATCCACAATAGAAATTACAACTGATATACCACCTTACCAACTCACCCCAACACCTATAAATGTCCAAAAAACTTGGGCAAGTGCATAATACCCTCCCCAAAGCTACCATGAACATTTTTAAGGGAACCCATCAACAACAGGAGGTCTCTAACCTCAAACTCCAAGGGCCTCCTCCAGCAATCAACATAAGACTTATTCCATTATTGTGCCATTTTCATCCTATCTTGAACCAGTTGAAACTTCTCTATTAGTCTCTGTACCACCTTAAGACTAATAAATACTACCACCCCAATATCAGTTTAGCAAAATGAATAATGACACAACCATCCATACAACGCCCCAAATAGGGACATAACAATGGATGAGTGATATCTATTATAACATGAAAAATCAAACAATGGAATTTGTCATAAAAATCTCCTCCAAAGTCCAAGGAATATTCATGTAACTTATCCTCTAGTATTTTGATAGTTTTTATCATCTTAACATATTTCTAAAGGTTGAATGTATTGTTGAGGTGAAACTAGATTCCAAAATATTTCAGCAATTCCCTCCAGACTCATGAGGTAAAATGGGAATCTCGATCCAAGAAAATAGACCTTATAACTCTATGTAACTACACCATCTAACCCACATACCTCTTATCCAAATAATCCATTGCACCATACTCAATAATTTCCAACAAGTGGGCCAATTTCGTCAAATGATCCATGATTACTCTGATGGAATCATAACCTCCCAAAACTCAGGGTAAACCTATGATAAAATTAATCGATATATCATCCCATTTCCACTCTAGGATATCCAATGGTTTAGATAAACCCCCAGGAACATGTTGCTTTACCTTTACTTTCTAGAAAACCAAACACCTTGCCACAAACTCCACCACTGACTGCTTCATCCTGGGCCACCAGAACTCCAACCTTAAGAAACTGTACATCATAGAAATTATTGGGTGTACCACAAAAGTCAAGTTATAGAATTCATGATGACCTCCCTAGAAAATATCTACTGGAAAATAAAAATCCCCCTTGAAAATATATACAATTCTCACTCTCCTCTAACCCTCCCTCAGAAAAATCACTATAGACAACACGATCATGCATCACCTCTACTTCTGAGTTTCCCCACTAAGACTCTTCCACTTGCTACATCCGAGAAGATTGCACCATCATCTAGATCATGAAACCTCTTCCATCAAACACCCTTTCATTCAATTGAAAGACATTCAATTCTTTTATTTCTCTCCATTCATCTGCAAACTCCTAAAAACCATCCTTTCACGATTTCCTACTCAAAGCATCAACCATGAAATTTTCCATTATAGAAGTGTAAAAGAACACAAATTCATAGTTCTGGAGTAACTCCATCCATCTCTATTTTCATTTATTCAGGTCATATTTGAAAAATATATACATAAAATTCCTGTGATCTATGGAAACCAGAAAGTGCTCCCCAAAGAGATTAATTCTCTAAAACTTCAATGAAATCAAAAATATTTCTTGCTCTAGAACATGGTTGGAATAGTTATATTCTTGATAGTGTAACTATCTTGACCCTTAAAATATCACTAAAATACACATCATCAAGAAATACCCTAATTATAGATTGGATGTGTCAAAGAAAATATCAGACTACACACCCTCCTCTAGAAGGTGAACCAATGGATCACTGAACAACTTCCCCTTAGAGTAACGAATTACTTCCTGAAATTGATCTTTCAACAAAATATCGTGGAATTTCTTAGTCAAATCTGTCAGTAGGTATGAAAATCCAGACAAATTGGGCACTAAATTATGATAATATCTAGTGAGACCAAGAAAATTGTGATCCTATACCACATTCTCGGGTTATTGACAAGAAACATGTCATTGGAACATCATTTGGTCAAGGGAAACACCCCTTTGAGACACAACATGTGCACATAAATATACATATCATTTCAAAAACATACAGTTGGAAAACTTTCCATAAAACTGGTGGCATTAAGGAACATGCAAGATTTCTCTGAGATACTCATCATGCTCCTCTTATTGTCTTGAGTAGATCAAGATATAATCATTTAATATAATGATGAACTAGTCCTAAAACTCATGAAACACATAGTTCATGGGCCCCATGAACATGACTGGTGAATTCATAACAACGAACAACAAGACTACAAACTAGAATTTCCCATACCTTAATATGAAGGAAGTGTTTGATATATCACCATCCTACACCCTTAACTGGTGATATCTTGACCATAGTTCAATCTAAAAAAACAAACTCTCCCCTATCAGCAACATAAAAAGATCATCAATCCATGGAAGTGGGTAATATTTCTTTATTTTCACTTGATTCACCCTCTGGTAGTCTATGAAAAACATCAGACTACCATCCTCCTTATTGGAGAATGACTATGGAGGACCACATAGAGACACACTAGGTTGGATAAAGAATTTCAACATTAGATCTTCAATCTAAATCCACAAATACCTCAACTTAGAGGGTTCCATATGATAAGGAGCCATCAAAATCATAAAATCATTGAGCGAAAAGGCTATAAAAAACTCAATGTCACATCGAGGGGGTAGTGTCACAACCTCTTCATGGAAAACATCTCAGAACTCCAAATCAAACCTATAAACCACTACTATCCTAGCATCCACTAATTCCACCATAAACTCACCCAACATGGAAAAAGGGGCTCTAAATGATGTCTTTCCCCCCTGAAAACTCTGCTCACCAATGAAAACCACACATAGACTATCCATGTTCCAAAACATGACTCTCCCCTAAAAGTAGATAATGAAAGCATTCATAAAATAAAACCATTTAATACCAAGTATGAAATCGTATGGCTAAATCTCATGAAAGAAAAGTTCCCCACAAGATTGATTCAACCCCATAATCAGCCTACACCCCCATCACACATCAAACAAGCTATTCTAGCCTCCAACTAGTGTAGTCAACACCCGAGATGTAGGAATATTATCTATGTATTTTACCAAGGAATGGGATAGAGTGGGTTCCATAAAGGAGTGTGAAGGTCTAGAATTAAAAAACGATAATAAAAGAATAGATGATAAATGGTTTGCACCTCTAAAGATATCTGGCACATCTGATTCTACAACCTCCTCTATAAGAAACTGACCACACCCAACTCTCCTATATCTCTACAAAAAACCTTATCCAAGGCCATGCTCTGGTCAAGGTCCTTGATCACAATGAACAATTTAATGTCAAAATCTAAATGCCTCATCTTACTTAGCTAGCCCATAAGGCTTCACCCTTTATTATTGGAATGGCCTCACTAGTAACTTCTGATGAGGCTGACACTGAACCTATCCACCTCAAAAAAACTGATCTTGAAAAGCTATACAGAACTATTCCTAAAGATTTATTTGAACCCCAAAAAATAAACACATAGCTTCCAAGCCAATCGGAAAGTCATGAGTCAAGAAGGTCAAAATAGAAGCTGCTGGGGTCGACTCCAGGCTGGTCGAAATGTTGCAGGACCCGCCACCCCAAGCTTTCCACTGAAAACTCTACTCCTTATCAAGCCCTACTGGTACCCTCTCATGAAAAACCTATTCATGAGTTCATCCTCTCAACCACCTCTTCCTTCTAATGAACCTCTAGGTATGTTTGAAATGTAAAACACTTAACCGCATACTAGATCGAAGGACATATTAGTTCCTCAATATGATTCACTGGATGATTTAAAATCTAAAAAATAATAATTATGGTGAAGAACAAAATGTCCTTGAACTTAATCCCAATATCCCACACATACATACTCACGGGCTTGAGGGAGATTAACTCCTACCTCTTCCTAGCCATCATGGTCGATGAGAGGAACTCTAGCAGAATCTTTTTATGGATGTCAAACAATGAAACATCTACCTCCCTCTACTGACCAAGGTACAATTTTAAAAACTAACACTTACCTCCTCACATATAGAAAACTGAAAAAGATACCCTATACTTTTTTTGAGTCTCAGATCAAACTGAAAGAGATCTCGACATTCTCTATCTAACTCTCTATTTCCATATCAGAAATGATACCCTCATACTTTTAAAATTCCAATCACTAAAAATCATGTAGGATCCACTTCCACTGATCAACCTCTTCTTCTAGATTGACCCTTCGATGTTCAACTATTCCAACCTACTGAACCTGAACTACATGATACACACACATGTGACATTCAAGAATCTATTGCTGAAATATAAATAAGGATTTCATAAGCCCAGTAGTATTTATTTTCATTATGATTTATTTTAATTAACTTTAATCCATTTAATTCATTTTATACTATTTAACATTCAAAAAACAACATAATTCCAACAAGAATAGATGTCATAATGATGCTTCTATCTCTCCATGGTCTTTACCCTACAAGTAGTCCCATATCACTCAGTTGTTCATTAAGATCTTAGTTCAAAAATTGGATAAAGGGACCTCTAAAATCCTAGGTCCTCACCATTCTCCCTTACCTATGTTATGAACCAAGGTCAACAAACAATGTTTCTATACCAACCCATGAAAAAATCGTAGTTATCAACTCCAAAATCTATCATATCTATCAACTATTAGCTCTAATACCACTCTTCCATGACTCCCTCCATCCAAATATACCACAATGAGGGGGGAGAGATAATAACCCCTAAGTCCCACCTCCAGTGGGCCTCAGGATAGTGACTAGCACCAAGTGTGTAAAAAACTCACAATATGGGAGGCATTACCCTTTATAGGGAAACAAGATTGAACGATAGAATGAATCAAACAAAATAAATTCCAAGAAATATATATATAAGAAAATGAAAAACCATCCCATAATGCATGGATAAATAAAACAGATAGAAATAAATGTCTCCAATAAAATAACCAAAAACAAACTAGTGAAACAATGTCAAAACATTCCTTAGGTACACTTAGTAACACTTAAAACAGTCCACGTAATCCTCTTGGTATCCTAATAACTATTTTTATATACATAGGGTGAGCATACATGTATAATTGGTTGGAAAACCAAAGTCACACCTGTACTAGTGCAATGATAATACTAATGAACCTATGAGAAAACAACCAAACCAAAAAGTAGCTAAAATGTAGAGTAACCATAACACCAACCTCACTAGGGATACCTCACCAAATGATGCATCCAATATAATATAATATAATATAAATATGATCGATGATAGGGTACCATGCACCCCTTTCCAACTAATTAGACACTATCACACCCCAAAAAATACATCCTGGAGCCCCCACATCTTCTGAACATATCACATCACAACTCACCAGCATACACCTCAGCCACACCACATGTCACATCATGTTTAAATACGCCTAGTCCATCGCAACAAATCACACCCTTTCTACACACACATGGGCCATCACAACACATCTCACCAAAAAAGAAACCCAGGACAGCATAACAAATATCATCCAAAAGACACATGGGACCGCAAACCACATCTCCCATGAATACACTAGGGACATTATTGCATAGAAGAGGGAGGAGGAAAGAGAGACTGGACAACCATCCATCCTCTCACCAGGATGATGGGAAGGAACCCCCCCCCGTGTGACTATGGGGGTATTAGCACTAAGTTCATGATATGGGTGGGGTGCGTATTGAAATATCAAGATAAATACAATATATATACATATATATATACCAAAAAAACACAACCTATAGTTTTAAAAGAAGATCAAAAACAAACATACAAGGTCCCCATGTTTGCTACCATGACTAAAAGAATAACCCCACACAAGAATAAAAAAAAACACAGTTTGTTTTTAGTCATTAATCATCACTATGCTATTTTACAAATTCTTTGTTACTAAATCATTCCCTTGAAACATGTACATTAATTTATACTAACATCCAATCATCAAATCATTCATTAAACATTACATTAAAATCATTATCATATAATAATTCCAGTTCATGATTATAATTCATTTTTTCATCTATAAAAACTGGGTAACTAACAAAAAAAATAAGTATTAAATTGAAATAGACCAACAACCATGTCCAAATCCATATTCCACCACATACCTGATGCACAACCACACAACCATTGCAGCCCCATTACACAATAATATCTCATTCACTACCCTCCACTTTTCATATCACACACCACGACACTACATACATTCATACTTATAAAGGGATTTCTTATTAAACATCACATTTTTAATTAATTGTGTTATCACATAAATTGTATGACCATGGGGTATCAATTTTATTGACCAAATGTACATGGTTTTCCAATTACATAATAAGTGACATCAACATCCACAAAATAAGAATATATTCCACAAACCATCAAACAGTGCACAAATAAAGTCCACAAATGGCCCCAATTTTTAGTGGGAAATTTTCCCATACAATTTACATTATCAATCAATTTTAATTAAATAGTAATTTCAAACATAATGTTTCACTTCCCCTTTTTATTTATTATAGATTAATTTTATTACCTTTCAAAATTTGAAATAAACTATCTATGCAGGGATAAATATTTATATACCCATCATGTATGATGTCAAATCAAGAAATATAAATGGAATCCTACATAGAATAAAGATGATTGACACAACCTTATGTCACAAAAAATAGAGGTTTGTGTACAAAAAGAAAGACTCCAGAAAACAATGAACTTACTTCAGTAACCAAATTACTCAAATCACAGGAAGAAGTATTTGGGACATCCTATATATAGAGAAATAATAAGGAATTAATGTAGGGAAGATATACTTCTTATAAAGATCAAATATGAAACTATATACATTTGAAATGGAATTAAAGATCATTAATTATTTTATTAAAATAATTTATTATAAAAAACGATGTAAAAACAAGAAAAACTAGAAAAACTAGAAAGTTATAGAAAATCTGAAAACTGTGGAAATAATTCACTACCCAAAGAGTCACCACCATAGAATTCACCACAAGGTGAGTCACTACCATACATGTCACTTCTAGAAATGTCACTTCCAGACGAGTCACTACAAGGAAAGTCACCTCCAGAAAAGTCACCTCCAGATGGGTCACTGAGAGATGAGTCACCGCCAGATGAGTCACCACCATATGAGTCACCTCTAAATGAGTCACTTCTTGACAAGTCATTTACATAGAACTCACCACAATCATGATTCACCATTAAATAATTAGATGTTTGGAGATATCTTGAAATGACTCACCATTGGAATGACTCACATGTCCCAAAAACACCTAAAAATACCCCCTTAACACCTCAATTATCATATGTTTTGTAATGTAATGGTCCATGAGGTCCATTCCATTACCAAATGAATTAGGCATGATGGTGGGATGTTTGGATAGTGTTGGGGGACCATCTTAGTTCATTATATCATTTTTTTTTATAGTAGATTATTTCTTTCAATTTAATTTCTACTTATTGATTATTTCCTCTATTTATATTCATACGTAATTAGTTATTGATGAATATTAGTACCTTCAATCAATGTTGTGTCAATTTATAAATATATTAAAAAGGTATCAATCAAAAAATTGATATTATGAAGAAACATATAGTATAAAAAACTGATATATATAATTATTTGTGATTTTAGTGGAGAATAAATTTGTTAATAATTGAAATCTATAGATTTTTTAAATTATTAAAATAATATAAACACAAATGATAAAATAATTATATTTAATAAAATAAAATTTTACTTTAAATATGAATTTGAATATAAATTTAGGGATGATGATGGAATATTTCAAAATATTAGTGATTGATTCATAATAAGTGATTAGTGAAAGTGTGAACCTTGAAGACTGTATCCCTAGAAAAGTATTAGATTCCTCATACATAGTTATGATAGCTTGATTTTCATCTGATAAAATTTGTATTGATCCATTAATTGACTACATAGTTCTCCTAGAATGATTGTGGACATGTATTCCTACTATATTCCTAATATCTAGGATGTCAAAGATATGGATGGATAACTACTCCCCCTACCATGATCTCTCATATGTGTATAATATGTTATATAATAATATCTAGGCTATGGAGGCCTTGAGTTATAGGATATAAAAATATAATGATTCTAGTGGATTGTGTACTACACATACATATTTATGCATGATGCAATTTATTAAGGCTATATCATATAAAAGTATTCAATATTTAATGGATTAAAATTATTATATGTTTATTTATAATTGGGTTATAATGGAATAAGGCACACTCTATAATTACATGAGCTGTGATTGATCTGTGTCTTATAATGTGATTAAAATATGTGATTCTAAGGTGGAAGTTATTAAATGGTACTTATGATGTGTTTTCATTTAATTTTAATACGAGACTTAGAGGAGGTAAGGGAACCATTTTGTAAGACATTGCATTTTTGAGTGATTGATATAGTGGAAAATTGGAAGATATTACTATATTCTATATATTATTTGATACTATTTTTACTTTCTCCAGTGAAAAACATAGTGAGATATCCATGTTTAGGATAGGAATATATTTGACAAGATTTAGACAATGAGTTTATTTCCATATATATTGACTGCGACATTTTTATTCTTGTTCCATATTTTCATGTTAGTTTAGAAGGATGATCATACATAGTATAATTATACTCCATCCAAAATATATTTGGGAACGTGTAAGGGGGTTAGTGATCGATCTGTTTGTTAATAGCTCGTTGAGGTTGTTCTAATTTGGATAGCATTATAGTCACTATTATAATAGTTTCCTGTGTGATTTCCCAATTTCGTTTTCATTGTCTATAATTAGATGTATTATGATTCATTTATTAATTAATATAGAGTTAATTGGTCATTTTAAAAACATTTCTTGTATTTTTTGAGAAATTTCATCAATATGGGAGTGTTTTATGACTTCATTTCTAGTAAATAATAATTCTCTTATTGAATGTTGGTTTTGGGAGTGAATTCATTTTTCAATAATTATTTTGGATTGTTACCATTGGGGTTAGTTCATGAATGTTATTTAGGAATATTATTAAAACTATTCTATTCAATTAAATATGATTTTTTCTACTATTTTATTTTTTACATTATCTCTCATTGTATAAATATATTTTCATAATGCCTATGAGTATGTTAGATTAAGATGTCTGATATATGGATTGGTCATATCAAATTTTTAGTAGAATCATTTATATAAATTTATTGTTTTTAAATGTTTATAAATAATTCCCTATTGATTTCTAGAACACATTTATGCCAGTCTAAAATCCCTATAGATTTAGTAACAAGCGTGAGGTTTGTTGAGAATTGGTCATGTTCAATAGATAGTCCAATTTAGTTCATTTATATATATATAAATATATGTAATGGATTTTAATATTTTTATTTTACAGTAGATATTAGATGATGTGACATAGGGGGTACACTATGTGCATGTCAATTCATGATGTATATATTGAGAACCTAATTTTTTTACAATATATTAGTGTTGTGTTATGTAACATAAGATTTTCTTCATCTTCTTAATATGGTTATTTTGATAAAACATGGGTATGAATCATTCTAGAGTTCTTGAGATCAACCTAGAGAAGGTTCCTATAATATTTAACTATTTTTTAGTGTAATATAAAACATTCATATATCATAAATTGAAATTATTTTTTATGAATATTTTTTGTAATTAAAATTAACTAATAATTTAAGAAGGGTTTTAATATAAACTTTATTTGGGGATATATTAATAAATAAATTCACCAACACAAGTATTATACTATTATTGATAGTTATCTGATTATTGATAAACACTTAATCGTGTCTTAAATTATATTATTTAAAAATAGGGGAAATAATTTTTCATTTAAAAATAGGAAAAATGGGTTTTAAGGTTAAATTTTTAATAAAATAAAATTTTCAATTATTTGTTTTTTGAAATTGTTAATTTGTTTAAATAATTTATTAATTATTTTATGAAATTAACTTTATAGTTGTTATTATTTGTAATACATTTTAAGTTATAAATTTTATTCTTGAAAATGTTTTTAAATTAATTTTTGTAATTCACTAAAAATTGTTTCAAATTTTTATATGTTTTTGTGTGTCTATACATATAGTATATATTTAGGGGAATTTGTTTTATTTTCATTGTATAATATTAGTATGATTGTAAAGAAAATTCAATGTCAAAAAATAATTAATGTTAAGAAATCATTATAATGAGGTGTTTATGGCTGGTAATACATTAGTGAAAAGATATTTTTGCAAGTAAGATGTATATAGTTGGGGTAGAGTGTTTTATTTTGGTTTTTTATTGAGAATCATAAAGAGTGACCTATGATACGATTTCATATATCAAAAATAAATTCTATACTAATGAAAATGATGGGTTTTTACATTATATGCCTAGCTTGAAATTTTAGTGAAAAATGAATTATGGTGTAGAGGTTTTAATAACCTACGTCATAATTATTTGAATTATTTACTATTCTCATTATTTAAGATATTGGTTTGAGTAACTTTTATGGAAAATTATTTTATTATTTTATTTATATAATGATGTCATGTTATTGATTTTGAGATGTTGAAACTGATAATTTTAAGTGTTGAGATATTTTAAAAACAACATAATAGATAATTGTTGTCTTTCTTGTAGTAAATTATTAAGAGTTTAATAAAAGGGGACATAATATACATAATGATATGAAGAGTGTTTAAATAGAGAAGAGGATATAATTAGTTAGATTGCGGAGAGAAACACATTAATTAGGTGTGCCTAAACTATTTTTATGAGTGTGTTTTTGGACATTTTATGTCCACCATTTTAGAAACCCCTTGATAGACTCTTGTATAGTTTAACCATAGAGTGGGATGGGATCCTCCCATTCCCCACCCACACCCTAAATTAACTACCATTAATTAGTGATTTTATATAGATTTATGAGAGTGATGTTAAGGGCAGTTTGTCCCATTTCCAACCCTTCTGTGATTTGGGTTGTTTGATTTAGATATTTTGTTCTATATTCCACAAAATCAAGGTCAAATCACAATTTTTTGAAAAGTATTAAACATTTTGAAATAATTGTATAACTAGATATATATAGAGTGTGTGTGAACACTCATATCCATTCATCGTTTTCTAATTTTAATATATCTAATAAATTTTTTAGTAATTTAATTTATTTATTTGGAAACGTGATGGTTATACATGTTATAAAAAATATGTTTATTCATGTATGGCTGTTTTAAGTCTATCCTGATCCTATTATAGGATTTATGTTCATTATTTGAATTTACATTTTTTATAAATGATTATTTATCATTTATTGATATATACATGGGGATTTTATGATTTAGTAATGATTATTATTAGGCTATATGTAAGTGTTCTCAACCCAAATCTGTGTATAGTTGTTTTTTTATGATTTTAAGAATATTTGGTTTCAAAAAATATAATAAAATTTAAATAATCATTTGGGAAATATATATATATATATATGCAAGGTTTTGGTAGG
This sequence comes from Viscum album, assembly GCA_963277665.1. Classification (NCBI taxonomy): domain Eukaryota; kingdom Viridiplantae; phylum Streptophyta; class Magnoliopsida; order Santalales; family Viscaceae; genus Viscum; species Viscum album. The sequence continues at coordinate 563,820,697 of OY728138.1, forward strand.
AGAATTTCCTTACTAAGCTAAATTTTTATTTATAGTATTATAACATGAGAATGATTAGTTTTTATGTTAATTTTTTTCATTACATATTCTAATAGTGTTTTTATAATCATTGTTCAATTTTTTTATTAAGGTGTTATTATTATTCATATATAAGTCACCTAGAAAACTATTTTTATGTTTTATCAGTTCATAAGGATGGTGTATTGAATGGTTATTTTGATAATGAAACCATTTTTATTTTTGAGTCACTATTAAATTTTTTATAGATTATATATTCTAATTTAGATAATAAAAAACATATACCAATTTAATCATTAAGGAATTATATATCAATTAATGAAACATAAACATTAGTTATTTGGTTTCATTGGGGGCTATGTAATGGTAGGGTTTGGTAAAATAGAATGGCATAATTTAATAGGACATTAATTATAACATTCCCCATTAGTAAGTTAACCCTAAAATTAAAATTTCTAGTATGATAAACATCAATCATCTATTTGATACGGTAATTTGGGTAACTTCTATTAGGGAGGTGAGGGGTGTGGATAATTATCATACCAAATTAACTATGATGAATAAGGACCTCATATCCTAGTAAAGGGTAGTGATATTATAATTACAAAATGGGTATTAGTTATTATGGTTGATGTTTTATTGGTTAATTTTAGTTTTCCCCTTGTTTTTCACCTTCTTTTTTTTAATGAAATTTGTTTTTTCTAATAAAAATAAAACTTATATGACTATTGTAATTATTTTCTTTTCACTGAGTTTCGAATTATATTTGGTACCCTCTTTAGGGGTCCACCTAAATATTATATATTTAAAATTGGATCTATTTTTTTGTAGTTAGTGAATGAGACAGTTTTGTGAGTGAATTTATCCGTGGTGATAAAGTTATCATCCATGAAAAGTGTAGAGATCATTTTTTAGGCTGAGGTGGAAGTTGGATAAAGTGATTGATTTAAATAAATTAATAGTTTTCTTTGGGTCCTGTGTATTTCTTACATAAAATATTTCATTGTTGGAGGTTATGAAACGATAGAGTTTTATGTCTATATATGAATTAATTGAATGTATTTTGAAGTGTTTAAGTAAGTTATAGATTTATATATAGATGTTTTTATTGTAGACTCTGTAACACCCCAAGCTTCCACGGTACGTTTCCCTTCGAATAAAGCAATAGCGTGTGTTGTACGCAACCTCGAGCTCTAACACACACCACAACTAATTAAACTAGCCGTTGTGAATAGTAATACCTACTTTTTGAAATTTTATAAATTTTATTTACCAAAATGGACTTCATTTTTGGTTTCGGAATATCGAAATTAGCCTATGTTGAATTTTTGGTATTTTTCTAAGAACTTCTAAATTTTTATGAATAGTGAAAAATACTTAAAAACAACTTTTTTAATCGAAATAATTTATATTGATAAATTATACTATTTAGTGGTTTTAAAGTATAATTAGAATATATTTTTACAATTTTATCCAATGTTGGTCATTAGAATTAATTTAACATTGAAAATGGACATAAACAATTGCCAATCTTTTGATATAAATTATTTCTTAAAAACACGCTATTTGTTGTGACAGCAGGAATTAATTATAAAATTAATTAATGAAACTTATATGTTTGGAATTTTGTAAAATAGACATCATTTTTGAATTCAGAATATCAATTATAGCTTAGCGTGAAATTTTGGCATTGTTCTGAAAAACATCAATTTTTGATGAATAGTGAAACCACTAAGTGGTAGTTAAATAACTGATTTTTCGTTTAAATGAAATATTACCACTTCTGTGATTTGATTTTCAAAAATCCGACATACATGGTTGTCATTATGAAGTAAAATGTGGTTGAATGAGATTAAAATAATTTTTGGTGAATAGTAACTTTTAAGTTCTTAATCGTGATTAGAGGTAATTAGTGTAGTTTAAGGTAAAAATAATGTTTTAATAATATGAGATAGGCTTGACACATGTCCTACCCTCATTGGATGTGCCATGGCCGACCAAGAAAATCCATGGGTCAACTTGGGGACCCCATGGAGCCACTTTAGTTGGAAAATGACATAAATACCTTTTATTTAATGTTAAAGTAAAAAATGACACAAACATGAAATATTTTACTAAAACAATTTTTATATGGGGTAATACAAGTCATATTATTGACTATAAATAGTCATTGGAAAGCTAAAAAGATTTGCTACATCATAGTAGTTTTTTTGGAATTTTTAGACATTAAATAAATTAAATTATTTATGACATCATGATGATGCAGCGATGACCTCATTATTTAACGATTTTAATAAAATGAGAAGATAATGCAAAATCCAAGGCGTACACTTGTCCAAAGCCTATTGGATGAGGAGATTTCGAACCATTATCACCTTATCCACGAATCGTAAAAGTGTGGGGCCTTTAGAATCCGAAAATCATTGTATAATAATGTAACATTTCAATCATTCCAAAAGAGCCCCTCCTCTCCTCTTATAAAAGGCCCCAACCTCTACCACCTTATTCACACATTCAATCCTTTTGGTTCGGCCAAAATCTTCCCAAATACTCTCCCAACTTATCTCCATTCATCCGAGAAGCTTTACTTTAGTCAGAAAGCCTTCCTACGGAGTCCTTTTGATCAAATCAAAAGGAAGAACCCGAAGAAGAGGTAACATTTTCATCACCCTCTTTCAAGTTTCTTTCTTCTTCCACTCCCTCTTTGTTTATTATTTCAATTCTAAAATTATAACTCCAGTATCTTCTATATACTTTGATGTTATTATAAATATGGAACAACCATATTCAGTATTCAACCCATCATTTGAATGACATGTCACCATACGTGCGTACGTACGACTTACCGTCTCCACGTCGTGGTGTAATTGTTATTCAATATATTATTATTTAGATGGGTATAATAATGATATGTAATTCATGTAAATAATAAATATAACATGATAATGATTCTGTATATATGATATAATATCCAATTATATATTATTTTAATATCAAAATAATGATATTGTCGCTCGTGCGTACGTACGGACTACCGTCTCCACGAACGCGATGAGATTCATTCTCCGTCGTATCCATTCATGTATAATTATCATTTGATGATTTAAAAATAATGTTTAAGGACATGATATAATTCTGGATATGAATAAGATACATCCTATCCATGAAAAATAGGACTTACGTAAGAAAACATATAAAAGAAAATGAGTAAGTTAACACCCAAAACAACGATAAATCTAAGATATTGTTAACAAAGAAATGTTAAAAGATCATATATGATATCATATGAATGTATATGATTCATGTATAATTTAATAACATTTATTTCACCATTATACAGGAGGTTAACCTACCCCATCCAAGGAAAAGTACAAGGTAAGGGTTTACTTCACAACCTCTTCATTATCCAAGGTTGTTTATACATAATTATCTACTGGGACCTCGTTATCATCCACATCCATGTTTCTTAAAAATGTATTTCAAAACATTTTTACTATTAAATGGAAAATGTGTTAAAGTCATTTATACCCTTATACATTTTTGAAAGGAAACTTACCGTCGTTTTCCAAACAATGTACTTTTGACCTCTTTGACGAATTTAAGGTAAGAATGTTTTTTTTAACTTATACGGCGGGTGCAGCTATTTTCTGCCATTATAACTTCATCGAAGCTTCCCTAACAAGCTTATAAGAATATCTTCAAAGTAAATGTATTATTTTTAATTATGTGACTTTTAAATGATTTCAAAAAGGAGAGATATTACTCTCAAATAGCTTTGATTTCATCCATGTCAACATCCTTTGATGGGTTTTATGTTTAATTGAAATTGATTTATGATACAAAACATCCATTGAACATTTTGTGAAATATTTGACTGTGGATGTGTTATTTTTATACCATCCATAGTTTATGGAGAAATTGTTGACATTTCGTATGCTAGTTTTAATACGAATATTTATGTTATGTTTAAACCTATTCATATGAGGAATGTATTGGACTTAGTATGTGACGGGTGGAGCCCGCTATAGCTCCTCGATGCATCGGTAGGTCTCATGAGACAACTAGACGTGGAATTGGACGAGGCCCTTTCCCAATTTATTTATGGTTTTGGCCGAGGACTTAATCATTTTAGACGTCTTGGCCGAGGCCTTGACAAAGTGCTTCAGAATTTCTGGCATTATAAATTCCCTCATTATGAAAGTGGTTATTGATATTTCACGTGATTATTCGTCTAGTAGAATATCCATGTGAGTAAGTAATGGCATTATTTTATTTTACTTTTTCCATATTATGCTGAAGTTCATGTTCAATAAGGCTTTTGTTTTAGTTATACATTGCCTTAAATGCTTATGTTTTCTTATGAAAGTTTCCGCTATATTGTTATCCTTACGGAGCATTTGAGCTCACCCCTTTCAATGTTTTATTTTTCCCAGGATGTGAAGAAGTGTATTATGACTAACTTGCAAGAATAGTCAGTGAGGATATGAGTGTGGACTAGGGAGACCATGTTATTGTAGTTTTCATTTTTATGATGTAATGTAATGTTTATGAATGTATCTAGTGTTTCTAAGGATACTAAACTAATCGGTCTTTCGAGACTTGATCTTTTGTGATCATGCCAATGTTAGAAGTAATGCACCGACTCTGGGTAGCTGGGGTCGGGGCGTTACAGTTGGTATCAAAGGCAGTTTAGTACTAACCTTGGAAGCTAGATTTAGATAAACTCTCATTAGAGCACATATCCCGAAGATAGACTTTGAGGATTAGTATAGAAGAACATCCTAGAATTTTGGTATTGTAGTGATGTTTTGAGTTTTTCGAGAAATACATCCCTGTCTGGATATGAGCAGGTAGAGGCAGCTCTGGCACAGATGTACCTAGGGGTAAAACCCGAAAACACCGCTTTGAGCTAGACTCGAACGGGAACTGGTGCACGACAATGGGCCTTGCTGCACTCTTGGTTACGACACTCCCGGGGGATATGCTTTGGATAATTCTCATTTTCTTTACAAACCACTATGAAGTGTTACGAGTATATACTTCCTCAAAGAAAACATTTTTATAATTATGGATTATATCCATAATTAGTTCAATTTATGTTAAGTGTTTTACAAGTATGGAATTATGTATTTTGATTCATGAACTAATCTAGTTTATTCCATTATTTAGAAATGGCGCCTAGTGGAAGGAATGGAAACCGTATCAATGCACGCACTCCGTGTAGGGATTTCCCTCCTGCTCAAGATAATTATGGTGGAGCTAGTGATACAACGGGTGCTGATCAGCTTCTCACCGTACTGGGACAACTCACACAGGTTAAGAATAACAACCTTACTCGTATGGAGCACCCTGATCCAGAATGTGGAGGATCAATGCTAGACCGTTTCATGAGGCAAAAACCACCAACCTTCAATGGGAGTACAAATCCTATAGTAGCTGAGCAATGGATAAATTCCTTAGAGAAAATATTCCATGCCTTGGGGAGTAGTGAAAGGGAGAATGTTGTCATGGCAGTTTACCGCCTCACTGGAGATGCCGATCAATGGTGGTCACTAATTCAAAACACAAAGGAAGATAATGAATTAACAAACATGGAATGGCAGGAGTTCAAAGAGCTGTTCATATAAAAATACTTTCCTCGAGACCATCGAGCGGATATGGAAAGGCAATTTCTGAGTCTGAGGCAGAAGGAGGATGAGAATGTCGCAAAGTATGAGGCTAACTTTACAAGGTTAGAAAGGTATGCTGCAGATTACATACGTAACCCAAGAAGAAAGAATGATCGTTTCTTTGATGGTTTGAATCCATTTCTCCGTCGAGATTTAGTATCACAAACCTTCTCTTCATACGAAGGTATTGTCTCGTTCGCTATCAAGACAGAAAAGGAATTCTCTAAGTCTTATGACTTTAAATCAAAGCAAGATAAGAAGAGATCCGCTGAAAACTATGTGAAAGGAAAAAAGGAAACATGGAAGAAGGGTAGAAATGAATTTCCACCCTGTGATAATTGCGGTAGGAAGCACCCTGGTGCCTGTCTAAAAGGAAAAGGAGTATGTTACAAGTGTGGTGAAAAAGGCCACCAAGCTCATGAATGCGAGGGAAAGAAAGCAACTGTCAATGTGGAATGCTATAATTGTAGAGAGAAGGGACATTATGCAACTGAATTTCCTAAGCGTCAGGGGAACTTACCTCAGAAGAGGCCAAGGGATCAGGGCCAGGCTTATGCTATCACTACTGCGGAGGTGGAAGCTCCGAAAGACGTGGTGGCAGGTAATTTAATGGTTTCCTCAAGTTTAGAAAATACATTATTTGATTCTGGATCATCGCATTGTTTCATATCTTCCCAGTTTGCTAAGAAAATTAGATATTTCCAATTTGATTTAACAAGGGAGTTGTCGGTCAAAACCCCTAAGGGAAGTATTTTTGCAACAAATGTTTGTCGATTAGTTCCCATTAGAGCACCTAAATTTTCTTTACCTGCTGATCTCATCGTCACACCCATGATTGAATTTGATATAATCCTCAGTATGGATTGGCTTTCGGACCATGATGCAAAAATTTATTATAAGAGGAAAGAGGTTACGATTCTTGATGATTATGATAAGGAACACCTTATCTTTAGAGCCGAATCGTTGCCACATAATTCTTATCCAGATCCACCCCCAGTAGCTCAACTAAATTCAATTATTGGGGAGGAAGAGAAGGAAATTACTGAGGGTGAGGAAAGGAATATTCAAATAGAGGATGTAACTATTGTGAGAGAATATGTTGATGTGTTTCCGGAAGATTTACCTGGACATCCTCCAGAACTAGAAGTTGAGTTTTCCATTGATTTAATTCCTAGATCAAGGCCCATATCGAAGACCCCTTATAGAATGGCCACTGTGGAATTAGTTGAACTAAAGAAACAACTAGAGGAATTGAGTAATAAGGGATTTATTCTCCCTAGTGTTTCTCCTTGGGGAGCCCCTGTTCTTTTTGTTAAGAAGAAAGATGGATCTATGAGGTTGTGCATTGACTATAGGGAGATCAATGCTATAACAATAAAGAACAAGTATCCCCTACCTCGCATTGATGATTTGTTTGAAAAACTGCATGGAGCTAAATACTTTTCAAAGACTGACCTTCGGTCTGGATACCATCAGTTGTGTGTGATGAAGGAAGACGTTCCAAAGACAGCATTTCGAACAAGGTACGGGCATTACGAGTTTACAGTAATGCCTTTTGGATTGACTAATGCACCCTCTGTTTTCATGGATCTAATGAATAGAGTTTTCAAGGAATATCTTGATGACTTTGTAGTGGTATTTATTGATGATATCTTGGTATACTCCAAAAGCCACGAAGATTATGAAAATCACTTACGCATTATCCTGAAAACTCTTAGAAGACAAGAATTATATGGGAAATTTAGCAAGTGTGAATTCTGGCTTCATGAGATTTCTTTTCTTGGCCATATTATCTCTAAGGATGGAATTTCCGCTGATCCTTCTAAAACCAAGGCAATCCAAGAATGGCCAGCACCGACAAGTATAACTGAGGTACGCAGTTTTATTGGTTTAGCAGGTTATTATCGACGTTTCGTCCAGAATTTTTCCAGATTGGATAACCCATTGACAAAGCTCACACGTAAAGGGATTAAATTTGTCTGGACAAAAGAGTGTGAAGAATGTTTTGAAGAAATAAAGAGAAGATTAGTCAATTCCCCTGTATTGACTCTACCATCAGGGAATGATGGGTTTGTTATTTATAGTGATGCATCGAAGAAAGGACTTGGTTGTGTCCTTATGCATAATGATAAGGTCATTGCCTATGCATCACGACAGCTAAAAATTCATGAGCAAAACTATCCTACTCATGATCTTGAGTTAGCAGCTGTGATCTTTGCTTTAAAGATATGGAGACATTACCTCTATGGTGAAAAATGTGAGATTTATACTGATCACAAGAGTTTGAAGTATATTTTCACACAAAAATAACTCAACATGAGGCAAAGGCGATGGCTTGAACTACTCAAGGATTATGATTGCACGATACATTACCACCCGGGGAAGGCAAACAAGGTGGCAGATGCTTTGAGTAGAAAAGACCATGGAGTTTTGAATGTGATGAGAATTGAAAGGGATCCAATTTTATTGGATCTAGTGAAGATGGACATGGGAATAACTAGGGAAGGTGAAACATCAATGCTTTTTCAAATGGTTGCCAAACCATCATTACTAGAAAGGATTAAGAGTTCTCAGACCAATGATGAAGAATTTCAGAAGAAGATTAAAGATGTGAATGATGGAAGATTGAGGGACTTTGTGTATAAGGATGGAATTTTGAAATTCATGAAGTGACTTTGTGTTCCCGATATACCTGATCTAAAAAGGGAATTGCTGGATGATCCTCATAGTTCCAATTTCTCTATACACCCTGGGAGCACCAAAATGTATAGAGATTTGAAGGAACATTTTTGGTGGGACAATATGAAGAGGGAGATTGCTGATTTTGTGTCGAGGTGTATGGTTTGTCAACAAGTGAAAGCTGGAAGGCAACATCCTGGTGGAGTATTGCAACCTCTTCCCATACCTGAGTGGAAATGGGATAATATTACGATGGACTTTGTCATGGGACTACCAAAGACTCCTAGAAGGAATGATGCAATATGGGTCATTGTTGATCGTCTTACTAAGTCAGCACATTTTCTGGCTATACAGGAGGATCTACCACTTGAACGTCTAGCAAGATTATATATTAATGAAGTTGTAAGACTTCATGGAGTTCCCCTATCGATTGTTTCTGATCGTGATCCTTGATTTATTTCAAGATTCTGGAAAAGTCTTCAAAAGGCCTTGGATACTGAACTTTGTTTGAGCACTGCCTATCACCCTCAAATAGATGGACAATCAGAACAGACTATTCAAACCTTAGAAGACATGTTGAGAACATGCTCTCTTGACTTTCAGGGTATGTGGGATCAATACTTACCACTGGTATAATTTTCCTATAACAATAGCTTCCATTCAAGCATTCAGATGGCACCTTATGAAGCGTTATATGGAAAGAGATGTCGTACACCAACCTATTGGGATGACATTGGTTAAAGAAAACTTTTTGGACCAGAACTGGTGGAAGAAACAATGGAAAAGGTGAAGGTAATCCAAAACCACATCAAATCAGCTCAAAGTAGGCAGAAGAGCTATGCCGATAACAGAAGAAAGGTTTTGGAATTTCATGTGGGAGATCATGTTTTCCTAAAGGAATCTCCATTGAAGGGAGTTATACGTTTTGGTAAGAAGGGTAAGTTGAGTCCCAGGTACATCGGACCTTTCGAAATTCTAGATCGTATTGGGGCTGTAGCTTATCGTTTGGCGATGCCGCCAAATCTCTCCAAAGTTCGCGATGTTTTCCACATATCGCTATTGAGAAAATACATGCCCGACCCAAAACATGTACTTACCTATGAGGAATTAGAACTGGAACCCGATCTATCTTATTGCGAAGAGCCCATCAGAATTCTTGATGTGAGGGAGCAGGTTCTAAGAAACCGGACGACTCGTCTGGTAAAGGTTTTGTGGAGAAATCATAAAATGGAAGAGGCAACGTGGGAACCTGAGGAACTTATGATGAAGAACCACCCGATTCTATTTATGCAGTAATACCCTATAAATTGCGAGGACACAATTATTTGAAGGAGGGGAGAATGTAACACCCCATTCTTCCACGGTACGTTTCCCTTCGAATAATGCAATAGCGTGTGTTGCACGCAACCTCGAGCTCTAACACACACCACAACTAATTAAACTAGCCGTTTTGAATAGTAATACCTAATTTTTGAAATTTTATAAATTTTATTTACCAAAATGGACTTCATTTTTGGATTTGGAATATCGAAATTAGCCTATGTTGATTTTTTGGTATTTTTCTAAGAACTTCTAATTTTTTATGAATAGTGAAAAATACTTAAAAACAACTTTTTTAATCAAAATAATTTATAGTGATAAATTATACTATTTAGTGGTTTTAAAGTAAAATTAGAATATATTTTTACCATTTTATCCAATGGTGGTCATTAGAATTAATTTAACATTGAAAATGGACATAAACAATTGCCAATCTTTTGATATAAATTGTTTCTTAAAAACACGCTATTTGTTGTGACAGTGGGAATTAATTATAAAATTAATTAATGAAACTTATATGTTTGGAATTTTTTAAAATAGACATCATTTTTGAATTCAGAATATCAATTATAGCTTAGGGTGAAATTTTGGCATTGTTCTGAAAAACTTCAATTTTTGATGAATAGTGAAACCACTAAGTGGTAGTTAAATAACTGTTTTTTCGTTTAAATGAAATATTACCACTTCTGTGATTTGATTTTCAAAAATCTGACATACATGGTTGTCATTAAGAAGTAAAATGTGGTTGAATGAGATTAAAATAATTTTTGGTGAATAGTAACTTTTAAGTTCTTAATCGCGATTAGAGGTAATTAGTGTAGTTTAAGTTAAAAATAATGTTCTAATAATATGAGATGAGCTTGACACATGTCCTAACCTCATTGGATGTGCCATGGCCGACCAAGAAAATCCATGGGTCAACTTGGGGACCCCATGGAGCCACTTTAGTTGGAAAATGACATAAATACCTTTTATTTAATGTTAAAGTAAAAAATGACACAAACATTAAATGTTTTTACTAAAACAATTTTTATATAGGGTAATACAAGTCATATTTTTGACTATAAATAGTAATTGGAAAGCTAAAAAGATTTCCTACATCATAGTATTTGTTCTAGAATTTTTAGACATTAAATAAATTAAATTATTTATGACATCATGATGATGCAGTGATGACCTCATTATTTAACGATTTAAATAAAATGAGAAGATAATGCAAACTCCAAGGATTACACTTGTCCAAAGCCTATTGTATGAGGATATTTAGAACCCTTATCACCTTAGCCACGAATTTTATAAGTGTGGGACCTTTATAATCCGAAAAGCATTGTATAATAATGTAACATTTCAATCTTTCCAAAAGAGCCCCTCCTCTCCTCTTATAAAAGGCCCCCACCTCTACCACCTTATTCACACTTTAAAGCCTTTTGGATCGGCCAACCTCTACCCAAATACTCTCCCAACTTCTCTCCCTTCATCCTAGAAGCTTTACTTTAGTCATAAATCCATCCTAATGAGTCTTTTTGATCAAATCAAAAGGAAGAACCCGAAGAAGAGGTAACATTTTCATCACCCTTTTTCAAGTTTCTTTCTTCTTCCTCTCCCTCTTTGTTTATTATTTAAATTCTAAAATTATAACTCTAGTATCTTCTATATAATGTGATGTTATTATAAATATGGAACAACCATATTCAGTATTCTACCCATCATTTGAATGACATGTCACCATACGTACGAATGTACGGCTTACCGTCTCCACGTCGTGGTGTAATTGTTATTCAATATATTATTATTTAGATGGGTATAATAATGATATGTAATTCATGTAAATAATAAATATAACATGATAATTATTCTGTATATATGATATAATATCCAATTATATATTATTTTAATATCAAAATAATGATATTGTCGCTCGTGCGTACGTATGGACTACCGTCTCCACGAACGCGATGAGATTCATTCTTCGTCGTATCCATTCAAGTATAATTATCATTTTATGATTTAAAAATAATTTTTAAGGACATTATATCACTCTGGATATGAATAAGATACAACCTATCCATGAAAAACACAACTTACATAAAAAAACATATAAAAGAAAACGAGTAAGTTAACACCCGAAACAACGATAAATCTAAGATATTGTTAACAAAGCAATGTTAAAAGATCATATATGATATCATATGAATGTATATGATTCTTGTATAATTTAATAACAATTATTTCACCATTATACAGGAGGTTAACCTACCCCAACCAAGGAAAAGTACAAGGTAAGGGTTTACTTCACAACCTCTTCATTATCCAAGGTTGTTTATACATAATTATCTACTGGGACCTCGTTATCATCCACATCCATGTTTCATAAAAATGTCTTTCAAAACATTTTTACTATTAAATGGAAAATGTGTTAATGTCATTTATACCCTTATACATTTTTGAAAGTAATCTTACCGTCGTTTTCCAAACAATGTACTTTTTGACCCCTTTGACGAATTTAAGGTAAGAATGTTTTTTTAACCTATACGGCGGGTGCGTCTATTTTCCGCCATTATAACTTCGTCGAAGCTTCCCTAACAAGCTTATAAGAATATCTTCAAAGTAAATTTATTATTTTATAATTATGTTACTTTTAAATGATTTCAAAAAGGAGAGATATTACTCTCAAATAGCTTTGATTTCATCCATGTCAACATCCTTTGATGGGTTTTAAGTTTAATTGAAATTGATTTATGATACAAAACTTCCATTGAACATTTTGTGAAATATTTGACTGTGGATGTGTTATTTTTATACCATCCATAGTTTATGAAGAAATTATTGACATTTCGTATGCTAGTTTTAATACGAATATTTATGTTATGTTTAAACCTATTCATATGAGGAATGTATTGGACTTAGTATGTGACGGGTGGAGCCTTCTATAGCTCCTCGATGCATCGGTAGGTCTCATGAGACAACTAGACGTGGAATTGGCCGAGGCCCTTTACCAATTTGATTTATGGTTTTGGCCGAGGCCTTAATCATTTTAGACATCTTGGCCGAGGCCTTGACAAAGTGCTTCAGAATGTCTGGCATTATACATTCCCTCATTATGAAAGTGGTTATTGATATTTCACGTGATTATTCGTCTAGTAGAATATCCATGTGAGTAAGTAATGGCATTATTTTATTTTACTTTTGCCATATTATGCTGAAGTTCAAGTTCAATAAGGCTTTTGTTTTAGTTATACATTGCCTTAAATGCTTATGTTTTCATATGAATGTTTCTGCTATATTGTTATCCTTACGGAGCATTTGAGCTCACCCCTTTCAATGTTTTATTTTTCCCAGGATGTGAAGAAGTGTATTATGACTGACTTGCAAGAATAGTCAGTGAGGATATGAGTGTGGACTAGGGAGACCATGTTATTGTAGTTTTCATTTTTATGATGTAATGTAATGTTTATGAATGTATCTAGTGTTTCCAAGGCTACTAAACTAATCGTTCTTTCGAGACTTGATCTTTTGTGATCATGCCAATGTTAGAAGTAATGTACCGACTCTGGGTTGCTGGGGTCGGGGCGTTACAAACTCGCTCTGTGATAAGGGCTAGTAAGTAATGAGATCCAAGTATGATTTAGTTAGATTAATCTAATTTTTATATGAGTTCATTCATATCAAGTATCAAGAATTATATAATTATTTATTTATTAATAATTGTCCTATATAGAAAATGGCATATGTGATGGAAATTTTTTTCGGTCTTTTAGAAATTAGATTCAATATCTTTTCCGGTTCTCATCAACAAATTATATTCTGGAGTTCCACTTGATTATTATATTTTATTACTATATTGTTTACGTTAAACTATTTATTTTTTTCCTAATATTCTACATTTTTCATTTATATATACATATATAATTACATGAATATATATATTTATACAAATTTGTGGTTATAAAGGAATCATGGTTTTCTCCCCTCTTATGGAGGATGTGTATATTCTTATGTTTCCATGTATTATAAATGTTCTGAAATTATTGTCCATACTGTTATTTCCTTAATGATGTTTATTTTTTATTATTATAATTACAATTTATAATCAAAGATGGAATAGATCCTCCTAGTGGATTGAGATTTATATTGTCATACTTATCGTGTGGCTAGTTTTTGGGGTGTGAAAGGATATTATCTATAATATATGATTTAAGATAAAAATATGTTGGATTTATATTTTAGTTTTTATATAATTATAATATAAATAGAGACATTTACATGAATTAACATGATTATATACACCAGATTTAGTGGTGGTCACTTTAGGATGCCCATTTTATCTTTATACTGACACACTGTTGATGCACATTTGTACACAAGTAATTTACAATGTTTCACTGCACTTACATGATTATATATGATATTAAGATATATAAGTTACCTAAATATCATAGTTTGGGGACATGACTAAATAAATAAATGGGATGAAGTTAGTAATACTTATTAGGGAAAATTATGTTTTATATTGTTGTATCTATTATATTCTTTTTATTATGAGTTTTAAAAGGGATTTTTTTTTATTTTGACTGATGTTGTGTTGGAATATTTTAATTGGGGTGGTTAATATGTTAGGTTATTATGAAAATATGAGAGGATACAACAATATGGTTCTTTAACTTTTATTTACAGGTTTTTTGTTTTGGTATTTATTCTAAACATATGGGTCATGGTATATTTTTAATAAAATAGACATTTAACCAAAAATATTTCTATAAGAGGGAAATAATATACACGGATTTAATGCAAAACTTTTTTATTTTAATGATTCGATTTTTTCCTCGTGATGATAATATATTTTATTATTCTTGTTTAGATTTGTGTAAGATTAAAATATGAATTGGTGGGCCTCACATTCGTTATAGAATCTAACTCAAGGTCAATTTTAAAAATGTATTTTCCAACCTCCCATGGGATGGTTGTATGAACTTCATAAAAATACTTGTGGAATAGTTATTGGAAACAAACTCCCCCATTGGAACTCTAGTGGGATGTATCAAAACTCTAGTGGATTCTTGTAAGAATTACTTTTATCATGTGATCCCAATTATACTCTTGTGGCTCACAACTATACTATGATAACTTTTTTCTATGAAGTCAAAACTCCCTTTTTGTTAACCCAAATGACTATTTTCTTTGATAACAAGTCTATTCATCTTCTTATGTCCCCAAACAACAAAAAATATTCATGTGAATATATATATAGACCACTGTGAAGCTACAACCTATATCAAATATCATTGGTTACAAACGATTGTTGCCTATAACATAGATTTAAATATTTTTTTGCTTTTTGTTCATATTTATAATATTTTACCTACAATTCATTACGCTATTTCATTATTGTTGAAAAATATTCACATTGAGTGGGATTAGAGACTAATAATCACTAGGTTTGTACTAAAATAATTCAAGACCATCAATTTTTATATTAAATTTATTTTTTACAACATTCTATGTGGGGGAGT
This sequence comes from Viscum album, assembly GCA_963277665.1. Lineage (NCBI taxonomy): Eukaryota > Viridiplantae > Streptophyta > Magnoliopsida > Santalales > Viscaceae > Viscum > Viscum album. The sequence continues at coordinate 563,835,893 of OY728138.1, forward strand.
GGGTCTCATTATATAACCATTAAAAGGAAAATTTATTTATTGTCTTTAGAATAGATTCATAGAAAAATATGTTATGGATTAATGATTCCCAAACTCAATTTCAAATATAATACATAGGAATTTATGTGATTATGTTTAAGTGAAATTAATAAAAACATTATGTGGAATTTTACATTCTACCAAATTATCTATTATCTATTTTAAATTATTTTTTATGTTTTATTTATTATAATAATATTTATAAATGGAAATTAACTTCCAATTTCTTCATCCTAGAACAACAAGTATATAATTCCCCCTTTATTATCATTTACCATTAATACTAGTAGTTACCTTTTAATGATTGTGGAATGTAGTCAGAGAATCGATTAGTTTGATTTGGGTTGATTGGATATTATGGTTTAGTTCTAATGTATATGATATCATGAAAATATAATATTTTCTAATTACACAAAAAAATATGATAAATTATTTGATAAAGGATACATGGGAAATTATATTGTAATATCTTAATAAAGCAGATAAATCAAAATCCATTACTTAAATAAAAAATATATATAATACAACAAAATTTTAATCTAATTGTACATCATAATTTATGATGTATGAGGTGATAAATAAATGAAAACTATTTTTTTAAATTAATTAACATGAGATCCATAATAATTAAGATATAAAATGAAATAAAATTATAATAAAATTACCATTTCATGATCAAGAGTGATTGTCATTAGGTACCGATGGACTAAAAATGAAAATTTATTGATCATAATTTTATTTCCAATTGAATTAAGATGTCTATATTTATTTCTCTTTTATGATTACTATTTTCTAATTTACATTGAATTATTCTAATATTGTTTTATTATAGGTCTTATAATTATATTTTTCTATAATTTAATTATATATTTTATTAATTTTCCCCAAAAAATAACATTTTATGAATGATTTTTCATTCTAATTAAGATATTTTAATGTTCTTTATATTCTATATAATAAAAATATTTTCTTTCAGATTTTTCTACTTGGTGTATTTTTTTAATGTAAAGGTTTTGACACATTCAAAATAAATGTTTCTATTATGTAGAACTCATTCCTCTCTTTTTTAGTGGGAATGAATATGGAATATATTCCATCGATTACATCTAAAATAATATAAAAATAAATGGGTTCATTTTAATTTTCATATACATATATTTTATTTAACAACTTTCATCCCTTATGAAAACATTGGATCCATACTAGGAAAAGACTTTTTTTGAATCCTTATTCACCAAGAGGACTTATATGTTGTAATGGGATAGCTGTGATTTGGGTCCCATGTTCCCGAATTCCGAAAGTCAGAAAACTTTCCAAAAATAAGGTGGGAGTGATGACACCATTTATCAAAACATGAGGATGGTAAGTAGTTTCACTTACCTAAATTTATTTTTTATAGTCTAAGACTCCATATTATATACAATACATGATCTTATAAAGTATTCTTGACACCATCCCTATGGAAATCATGTAGTTAAATCACATACAGACATAACAATTTTAAGACTATAAGATTTAGATTATGATTATATTTAGAACTAGGGAATCTGAATGTTCTACTACAATCCTCGTGCTGGCCATGAGGGAAACTTGTACTCACCACATAAGGTAATGGTGAGTTTATAGTATAGAGATCAAATTTTTCGCTACTATAACATTTTTTTATCAAACTATGAGGTAGTTTTATGCTCATCAAATAATGTAGTAGATGATTGTTACATAATGAATCATATGCTCATCATATAAGGCATCGTATTCTCATTTCAGAAGATATCCTTTTCTCATAACATAACGAATCATATAATATTCACAAAAAGGTATCCTAGTATTTTTCACATAAGGAATCTTATTATCATATAATAAGATATACTAAAATCTACACATAAGAAATACTATTTTTAAAAGATATGGTAAATGATGAGGCTCTTATGCTCATCACATAAGAATAGGTTGGGTCTTCCTCATAGAAGGGAATGACATAATCTTATACTCATCACATATCAAATGGTTGATCATATTATACTCAACATATATTGGAGAGTTATCCTATTTTTATCATCAAATAATGGAATTTAATTTTCTTATTAACTTCAAATTACATATATTGATCCTCTTATTCACATTACATAAGGTTTGTGTGGTCCCTTGGTTTAAAAATTGTCTAGAAGGAACTCATGGTTTAAAGTCCAAAACGACACTCTAGAAGGTTTATTGTTTGATATTAATAATTTCATTTTTTATATGGTTCAATTACACAAAATACAGGTGGGATAATATTGGTGTGGGGATTTAATTTTTGGAAAGAATCTTATTTATTCTATTGAAACATAAGTCAAAACCCTTGTTGTTTTACATTTATATTTAAATGTCATTTGACATGTACTCTATATATAGTGAAAATTCATATTATAAAGACACATGTGTTGTGAATGGTTCCACAATAAGGGATTTATCTTGGATTATGCCTAGGGATACCTTTGAATTACTTAAATGATATAAGGATATGTATTGGGACTATGTACTATCTTCTCAAATCTTGGTCGATGTAAAGGGCATAGTGAAGAATGACCACAATAGAAGTATTTTGTATGGAGTCATCAAGAATGAATTTTTTTATGAGGATGTGGATACCATAATCCATAAAATATCATGGAATATTTCTTTATTGAGAAATAATAAAGTTATTTTATATAACACACATTCACATAACTTTTTGTTGCATGTGATTTTTACTAGTATGATGCATTGATCCATCATGAAATGTTTGTTTTTCATGAATGAAGAGTTATGTAAAATAGTCTCTAGAAATTTAAAATACATTAAAGATATTTCACAAGGTAATTCACAAAATGTTTCTCAATTATACTATCCATTGAAGTATCTTAGATTGAATTTACTGATGATTGAAGGTTGAGTTTCATAAAATGAGTTTCTCCAACATCATCAGGTGATCTAAATTCTAGATGAATTCCATGAATAAGGTGATTTTTGGGTTATATATACACATATTATATCATATAAGTCATTAGATCACAAAAAAATGGGTGTGCATGATAAAATTATTATTTTGTTGAATCAAGAGATACTAACTCATTCAATAGTTCTTTGGGTTTGAAAAAAATGCATTATTGGATTTAAAAGTTATGTAATAACAAAAGTGTCAAGTAGTAACTCAACTTCACCTTGTTTTTTTTCTGGAGTTAATAATCATGGAATAAATGTATGTGAATTTAGAATTATTATCTAAATTGCATTATTTCAGTTTTTATTCTTCCATGATCCTCCCATTGTTTTCATTATAAAATTATTACATTATAATTATTTCTAATGAGGGGGATAAGGATTTATTTATGAAGAATTCATTGAATTATAGTACATTACTACTCTACTATCATGAAACTTACGAAGCTATAGGGTGATCAACTTTTATATAAATATGGGTGGGGTATATAGAAGGAACCACTGAGCTTTAATCTAAATTGTATTGACACTAGATTTTAATATAATTTTTCTCTTATGAGATATTTTGGGGAAAATGTCCTTGAATTTCATAAGAATTTTTTTGTATTAGAGATACTTTTATAACCCCTTCGTGGTGATATTCACAATAATGTACTATACATGATGAAATCTTAATAAATATTAATAAATACGACTTTATCAATGAATATATTCTTGAAAAAAAATAATAACTAAAAAAATATTGACTTCATCATTGATACAAAGATATGGATTATTGTACAACTAAAAACACAATTTCTCTTATGGAAGTGATGGTGGATGACCTAAGGATTAGATTAACTGAGTGAGTTTCACCACTACATGGAATATTATCCTACCTAATTAAAATAGACCAGGGGGAATTAAATCTATTATAGAGGAATCCACATTATATACTATTCATGTTTTATGACATCCCACTTCTAGAATTATACATTCCCTCACTGAAATAGTAGTTCATGTTCCCAAAAAGTACTCATACATTGGAATATACGAGCCAAAAATTTCACTATTAAATAGGAAAACCTATAATTGGACAATATATTATGGAACATAATCTATATGGTCAATAATGAGATACCTTCTGCATAAATTTCTTTCCCATAATACAAAAAAACATGTAAATACAACCGAGTAGATAAACAATAGGGATGGACCACAGAGTGGGACCTATGCATGAGAGGCAAATTTACAGATGTCTGTATGTGGTAATACTATATATAATATATATTAAATGATATATATATATATATATATATATTTCATGGTCCATGAATATATATTTTGTGATAGGGATTCCACAATTCATCATTTACCCCAACCCAGATCTTCTCCCAAATATGTTGAGCATGTGGTCAATTAACACAGTTACCTTCCACCTATATTATTACAATGGTAGAATCTGGTTGTGATATCTTCAAATAATTTATGGGATAATAATATGAAAAGAGATGTATATTGAGTTATTATAAAGGATTCATGGTTTGTGGGACACATATCAGACACTATTTTGTGTGGTTTCATTGCTGCATGCATGGAAGTACATGAAGATGAATGATAATTTCTTTATTTAAGACATCATCTTAAAGATCATGTTTAGAATAATCCTAGACATTTAAAATGGAATATTGGTGGGGAAACCTATGGATTTACCAATAATTTAGTCATGATTCAATTATAGGTTGTACAAGTTCATCACATAGTAGGTCTATTATAGAGAGTCAGGATTATGTAAAGACAAACAGGTGAACTCAGAGTCATGGCTAGAAAAATTGTTGGAAACCTATGTTATTGAAAAATACATCAATTTAAGGATTCCCACATGTGGGTGAGACATGAAAAATTCATCTTGGAAACATTTATCATGAATCAACACTAGATAAATGTAACAATTTTAATCATGAAGAGGTTGTATGACATGATGAATCACATCAACATTGTATAATTGTGGTCCATTCTCATTCCATTATCGGTATGTGAGCACAAAATTTGGGGGGCATTGAATCCTGAACCCCATCATCCCCTAGAACCTCAGAAATGGTCCTAGTCTTTTAAAATTCATCAGGGTATGTACCTTGGTGATTAATAGTAATTTTCTGGTCACCATGATAATATTTGATCATATGTACAACTACATCACCTTTGACATTTTGGATAGGAAGATCATGGATAACAAAAAAGGATATAGCAGTGAGAGGTAATATATGGTGGACATGATGAGTTATCTACTAGTGATATACATTGAAAAAATAATACTTCAATATATATCCCTTATGTTGGTTCGCACATCCACATAATTATCTTTGGCCAATAATACTAGGGGTGTACACTAAGATTTACCATGAGAAGAATCATATAATCATTTGAAAACTCAATTAACTACAGATTGTTAATGAATCAATGATGGGATCACATTTTCATTAGTAATATGTCCAACTCGACTCATCCAAGACTACATCTATAGTTATATAGCGGTGAATCCCATAGGGAAATTGGGAATACTATATCTTTTAAAAAATTTATTTGGTACAAGCCTAAGGAATGAAAGAAACAAGAAAATACACTTCAAGGGAAGAACACCAATCATGTAAAGGGATTATACATAGGACACTATAGATAAGGGACACTAATGATAGTCCTAATATGTTATAATAATAATGGTTGAAGGATACTTTGGGAAGTGAGTTTGAGAGCAAGATGAATCTTTATGGACATTTGAGGATAATCCTTGAATAGATATTTGGAATAGACTATGTGCAATTATAAGGATACAAAATGATAAGGACTTCCTTGGAGCATACAATAGCTTGGAAAAGTTATCACTCTACAACCCATGAATCGATTTTTGGGGGAATATACTATAATCTCATGGAAAAGAGTGTTCCTTTACCGATTGTGTAATATACATCCTTAATGGGAATTCTATTTAAGGGTTTGATGATGTATGGTTTGTTGAAGACATGGAGCTGAGGGAATATGGTATTAAAAAATCCTAGATAAGGGACATAAATCAAGAGAATAATCTAATAGTGAGTTGGTAGGTTGCATACCCCAATAATTTTGGAGATGGATCCCTATTCCTAGGAACTCTCAAATCTTATGACTAGAAACGAATTTTTTTACATTCCTCGAACAATGTATAATTTTTTTTCTGACAATCATTGGGGTCAATAATCCAGGAGAAATTAAATTATCCATTGGAGAACACACATAAAAGTGATGAGTAACTACCATGTTTTAAGGATGTTTGAGAAACATAACATAACCATTATCATTAAAAATTGATGAGATATTGATGTCACCTTATTTATTTGGGACCCAAATTACCGTTGTTGATGTATAGTTCACAGGGGTAGAAAAAATCCAGCTATCACTATGATCATAAGGTAAAATAAATAAATCTTATTTTTTTCTTTAAATATTTTATACTAATTTAAATTTAGTGGTTCAACTAATTATTTCTTAGAGATATTACACAAAGATAAGTAGAACCATGATGTTTTTTGTGGGATATTCCACATTTTTTTGGGGTTATTGTAAGTGAATGTTTCATCCTATTCTTAGAGACTCAACGAATTATTTGGAATAGAAAATTTTATTTTCTATGTTTTGACCCCCTCATATTTTTATAGTATGGGGAAACTTCTACTTTTAAACTATTATATCCTAAAATATCATCCTAATTTGTGTGATAGTATTAATCCCCATAGAGGATCTTGAGTTTGGGGTACTTATGGATCAAGAGGATTACATCCCAAACTTATTGGATACTGAGGTAGACTAAACACCTAAAGATCCAAAAATTAATGAAAGCATCTTGCTATTGGGGTAAGATTCATTTTTTATTATAGAAAATGATCTTATCATGAATCTATTGGATAGCCATTAAATGTGGTGGTGGTGACTGATTACCTATGACCTCATACCAAATTAGAACATTTCTAGATAATAAATGAATTTATGTGTCTCTCTCCATATCTCATGTCATTAAAAAATAAGGAGTCTACATTAGTCGATGAAATTGACTCGGGGTTAGATGTGACTTTGGATCACTAGGTTATTTACACTAGTGTATATAATAATGTCCATGACCACCTCATCCACACACCTCTAGGAAAAATTTGAAGTCAAATAAAAACTCTTCATCAGGGGATGATGTTCCTTGGTGTTGGTGTCGTTAACTTAGTTACCTCAATAAATTGATCTATAATCTTTTTTTGGAGTGGGATAAAATTAATATGTAATATTTGGACTTTTTTGGGACAGATCTACATCCCATTATATCATGTTTCTTCATGAAATCTATTAATACATTTCTAAATATGAAGTAGAGGAGAAACAAATTTATATCTTATAACCCATGAGGGATGATATTGTTTCCATCCTAAGTACCCAACTAGTAGTGTATGAAGTTGAGATATTCCAGGAAACATCTCATGTGGAATATGTAAGGATTTATAGTGTAATCACCTAATATAATTGGTTTAGGTGTGACCATATGTGGATGAAAAAATAGGGGACTTGACCGGGATATTTTAGGTTGTTGAATCATCTCAGTAGAGTATAGTTGTGATTAAGTAAGAAATGGTCCAGACACAACTCTATGTCCACTTATATTGAAAGAGATATTCTAACCAATAGATGAACCACATCGTTTTTAAATGTAATAATATTACTACCAGTTTGAACTTCTAATGTTAAATTACATTACATCTCATTACCACTATTTGAAACAATTTTCTAAAACCAACAACTCCTTGTGAGTTATTTTCAATTTGAGAAATAAGAGATAATACCATATCAATAACATTACACGATATTACATTTTAAGGGTGGATAAATCAATGTCATAATGATTAATAAGACATTATATGGAAACCTATGAGAAAAACACATCTAGAATGTGTGATTTCAAAAGACTGATTCACCTGAAAAACATAAAAATATGAATAGGTGAACAACACCAATGATTTTGGGATGTTACTTTTGAAAGGTTAGTGGGAGAGAGGTATATATTGGATACACGATATTGAATAAATATATTAAGGGTAATATAGGCTCTGTGTGACCATAGAATAGCTATTTTAATTGAATGACCCAATACCATATAACTAAAAATAGGTCAAACATTATTGAGGACGGCTGCTTACCAAATTAAAAAAACAACTTTCACAATAATTGTTTCAAATATTTTTCATCTATGATTTGTTCCTTAGAAAATATATGGGATTAGACTTGTGAAATTTTTTTGACACTATATAATGAAGGTAATACCTTTATAAGTAATACTAGATGATTAATTAAATTCAAGTTATATAATGTATTCTTTTAATAGGGATATGGATTCCATGGATGAGTTAGATCAGTCAGGGGTCTATTCCATCATACATTTAGAATAAGAAAATATATCAATACCATGAAAGACTATATGATTACATATCATATTTAAAAGAAAAAACATACAATAGATATAATAATATGAATTTATCATGCTCTAGAGAGTGGAGAAATTGGATCTCTAAGGCTCAATAGTTTAAGGTCATATAGTTTAGGCCACGATGTTCCAATATAAGTTTACAATCCTTGGAAAATGATAGTTATAGTGTTTAATTTTATATTGTATGCAACATGGGGTATTAATACTAGTTAAAGGATCTAGAACACAGACCATCTATTTCTTCTAGATTAAGGTCATGTGCATCATCTAACAATGTCAATTGAGTTTAAGGAAAATACAACAAAGTTTTTAGGGATGGGGATACATGATATATAATAATACACATAGAGAAAACTAGATATGAATTGATATCCCATTCATAAAATATAAAATCTCAAGGAATGATGCACATATTTTACGGTCATGATGCTCAAGATATAGGGATGGAGTTTAGGGAAATATTGTATTTATTATATCCTTATGGAATAATATTATCTCTATTCTAGGTGGGAATAAGGTACCCATGAAGGGGCATTTACCACTAAGATACGGTTGGGTAGATTAAATATTAATGGTTATGATCTAGATAAGAGACTCAAGGGTTACTATATATGTAATGAAATAGGAACCAAGCCTACATATTTATTGGATTATATATATATATATAGAGGGAGAGAGATCAAGTATATGAATGAGTGGAAAATGAACTGGTGTCATAGTGAGAAAGTTTGGAATGAAACTAGAGGTTATTTGGTAGATGTATCATCACTGGGGGTAGATAGGTCTGTATAGGTAAATATTGTGGATTTTATTAGGAAAAGTAATCTTGGATTACCTATGAATCGCATAAAATAGAAATTCAGTAACATGTAAATTTGAAGAAAAAGACTCAACATTGATTTGAATCCCATATAAGAGAAGGAATGGGAAATCATCTAAGAGATGGGATGTAGAGGCACAAATCAATATATATTGACGAAGCATCCCAGATAAGACAGAAAAATGAGTGTAATGGTTTCTTATGAGATCGAGATAAATAATATAGGATTAATTATGTATCTTTTTAAATTAGAATCATGAAAAATGTAGTTCTTGGGGATGGTGTTGTAGGTGGTCGGCAACCAAAGTGGGGAATTGTTATAGGCCAACATTTCCAAGAAGGGTGTTTCAAAATGGGTAAAAATCAAGGTATCCTATAGTTTTACGTTATGTGATTACGTTATTGACATTCATTTTAACATCATTTTATAAATACATTGACCATAATTTTTAATATAATATGGTGAGGATGATGACCGTGTAGTTTAATATCCCATGGTATTGAAATATTTTATAAATTTTAATGTCTTGAAATTAGGAAAATGATTTTTTAGTTTATTTTAATCAAATTATAATGTGTTGTAAATCATCTAACATCATTACAATAAGACTACATGAGGGTTTTTAGATTAATTCTATGATTCTTTGATGATCAAACATGCTTATTTTAAGTGTAATTCTTCATAATTATTATAAGTAATCAACCAACAAAAACCTTATTCTACAAATGAAACATAATTAATACGATAAACAAGAGGAAATAAAAAATTACTCATGCTACAAGAGATCACACAATTGATTTCAAATTAAAAGGAAATAACATTGTATCAATCACTATTATAGAACCTATAAAGATGAGGAACTGGAAAGGTGTTACTGAAAAGATAGATTCACACTACCAATGTGAAGAGAATCATAAAATCACAGAAAAAATGGTATTAATTTTTTAAATGGGAAAATATGGATGGAAGAAGGTAAGTTATGAAATGGGGTGTATATATAAAAGGTTTATTAAGAAGATAGGTAAAGTGGATATATTGGGTGACTATTTGAAAGAGATGAATTCACTAACTTGTCACTATAAATGGGGGAAAATATTTATAATAATTAGAGATCATTTTAAAAATATGAATTACACTAAATTGGTATAGAAGATACTTCCTATAGGCAATTTTCCCTAGAAAATAGGTGGTCTAAAACTAGGGAACCTATAATTTTCCCATAAAATGAGGGGAGTCCCTTCAGAATAGAAATACAATTTTAATTAAAACTAGGAATATTTAATGTGGGTTTTTGATTAAAAATAAGAATATGAAGAAAATTTTTAGAACAATAGATTTATTCCAATATGAATTATTAATTTTGTTAGGGAATACTAGTACCAATGGAGGGAATATCAACTAGGGTAACATCGGGTTGTAAAAAAATATTCCAACACCATTAGATACATAGGAAAAAGGTTTATTAATTCAATCTAAATCTAAATTATTCAAATTCATATGTAGTTTATTTTTATATTTTGAAAACCTAATGAGATCAACGTTTAAATTCATACAACTAAAACTACCTCCTTAGAAAATGTCCATGAGTTGGTTCCAGAAAGGAATAGGTGTAGAGACCCAAGATTGACGTACATGGACATTGCATGACTTTTGTGGAATAATTAATACATAACAAGAACCAACACTCAAGGACCGTAAAATTTTAGTGTCTTTGGAAACTCGGAACAAAATCTTCTAATCACGGTGAAAGATCTTCAATATCTCCCATAAAGATCTTACCCTTTTTTACTTTCTTACCTAAAAAATTTACTTATATCCCGGGGAAAAGAAAACATAAAAAGGGTGAGATCAAATTCTCATTAAGGGTAAACATATAGAACATTAAACAATCCATAAACATTTGAATGCCAAAACCTGAAGATAAAATATAAACATCAAAATCGTGAGCAATGCCATAAAACATGGAAGTATGTATGGAATATATCATAGAAGAAAATAAATCATGTTAAAATAGCATGGTAATAAAACATGTAATTGTAGAAAACCATTAAGCACATGATATGATTTCTATAGTAGCCAAGGCATTGCTACGAAGACCATCTTAGTGGACAAAGTCCCTTACTGAATCATGTTCACTACTCGTTCCAGTCCTGTATCACTCAACCGGATTAACTTACCGTTCCATACATGTCTATCTCATGAGATATAAATCTTTACCCAATTCATTGGAGGGAGATATGGGTCCGTCCCATCTCATAATAAAATCATTCCTTTGTGTTCCACAAATCATAAATCATACATCATAGCATAACCCATGTAATAGAATGAGATTCCTAAACATTATGTCATCATAACATAATCCATATAAAAAATGGATATCATTTAATCATAAGAAAAATCAAACCATATATAAAATTTAGACATTATAATTGAAACATAAACATATTAAATAATGTCATTTTAGATGGAAAATATTTTTGATAAAACTCTTAAAATGAATTCCTGAGGAAAATATCCTTTCTTCTTCAAAATAATTTTCTTTTCAAAAAATGTCATGAAATTTTAAAAGAAAAGGATTTTGTTGAAAATAATCATGCAATATTGTAGAGGAATATTCATGAAAATGAGGTGTTATGAAACTATAAAAATTCGTTCATTCCGTATAAGTTAAAAATACATTCTCCTCGTACTTTTGCAGGAGAAGTCAAAAAAATACCTCGTATGGTAAAAAAAGAAAGATTCGATACATACCTTATGGTAAAAGTCATAAAAGGGTTAAAATGACTTTAAAAATAAATGGAAGAATAGTAAAAGTTTTATGAAAACATTTTGAGAGAACATGGATATGAATGATAAACATAACCCCATTAAATATTTACAAATAAACAATCTTGGATAAAAACAAGATTGAAAAATTTTTCCCTTTCCTTATGTCTGATATGCTTCGTACGCATCCGAATCTCATGTATAATGATTTAAATAATGTCATTGAATTATTACAGAATCATATTCATTGTTATGACATCATATATGTTTCACTTATGTCTTTATATTACCCGTTCTTTTTTAAATTAATGTTAAAGCAGCGTTTTGGGTAAAATGTTTTCATTTATCGTATGTATTTTGATTTGTTATTCTTGATATTATTACTTATATTCTGATATACTTAATTATATAATGTAAAAAATTTATTTATATATAATATATATTTAGTATATATATATATATACATAATATACAGTTAAATGAGATGAATCACATCGTTCATGGAGACGGTAGGCCGTACGCACGCATGAACGGTGTATTCGTTTCCTTATTAAATTGAATGGACGTAAATGACACACATATATAAATAAATCCAGTAGAATTATTATTTCATATGTTTCATGATTACTTATTAAATATACTTTATAATCATTCTTAAATGGCTAACATCAAGAATGAATCTCATCGCATCGTGCAGACGGTAATCCGTACGTATGCACGAGCGATTATATCGTTCCCATACTTATTGAATGGAATTGGAATAGATGATATAATATGTCATAATTATAATATTGTTATAATAATAATATATAGTTATTATTTCCACCATTATACCCATCCATGTAAGGTGGTGTTGGAAAAAATAGATTACACCACAACGTAGAGACGGTATTCCGTACGTACGCACATGCGGTGATTTCGTTTACTGTAGGATGGATTGAAGGTTAAATGGGGTTGTTTCATATTTATAATAACATATCAGTATATTATTGATACTGATGTTGTTACTTTATAATGAAACAACTAAAGAAGAAGAAGTTGAAGAAGAAAGAAACTTGAAAGAATCGGCAGAAGAGATTACCTCTTCTTCGACGCACCTCTTTTAAGCACCCTATTATGGAAATTGAGTTGGTCTTTTGAGGAGTCCAGAACCTCTATAATGTTTATAAGGAAGTTGATAAGGTGAATGTTCATGGTTTTTCGAGCTTGAAGGTACAAAATTGTGTAAAGAGAAGAGGGAGGAGGTGCCCTCTTATAAGGGAGGAGAGGGGCACCTTAGGAAACACTTATAATATTATTTTATAATAAAGTCATATTTGGTTTATAATAGCTCCAAATTGAATTATTTCAAAGCTAAAGTGGGTATGGATCAAACTAATCTCAAAAAATAGTTTTCAGACAAGTTTAGGTTACTATTTTAACCTAATCATTTAGATTTAACTCTAAGTTAAATAATTTATCCATTATAGTGTCTTTTTGTTTTCTTACACTATATGGTTAATAAATGTACTATAAAAAGTTAAAAGAACCCCAAGATGTTCATTATTAATATATATAACCTTATCTAAGTCATTTGGCTGACCCTTAGATTTTTATGAATAGATTATCAATTAATAATATAATATTTGTTTTAAAAACAATATTAGGTCAATTTTCACACTATTTGGTAATTGATTTTTGTGAAACTCATAATAGCATTATTAGTTCAAAACTCATTAATTGAATCAATAATAACATGTCACAGCAACCTATAAAATTATTGGAATTCATAAAAAGTCTCAAATTACATTTATGTGGGTATTTATAACATCAATTATGTTAATATTTGATTAATAAGGTAATTACTGCATCATCATTGTGACTTAATTAAATTCAATTATTTAATGTTTAAATATTATAAATAAAATAAAATTTTGTAGGAAATATTTTTAACTTTCTAATGAATATCTATAGTCGAATTTATCTTATGTATAACCCTATATTAAAAATGTTTTTGTTATTAAACTTTGATTTTTACTCTTTTAACTCTTCTTTGAATTAAATAATAATAAATGTCCTAATCTAATCCAGTTGGACCTAAATGACAATATTATATTACTAAGTTTGTTTTTGGTCGAATTATACCTACCAAAATAGAATTAGGACATGTGTTAGGGTAATAATAATAACATTTTTACCCTTAATTACCCTATTTACTTTTAACCGTGGTAAATACAAGTAAAAAGTTAATATTCACCAAAAATTATTCTTATCTTATTGAACCAAATTTTACTCCTTGATATTAAAAATTTCTCTCAGATTTTTGAAATTTAACTCATAGAAGCGGTATAATTAATTTTTATGTAAATTTGCAAATGCTCCTAGGAGGTGGGTAAAAGACAGTAAAAATTTCAATATAATTTTTATATCTCTAAAATTATTATAAACTGGCTCCAATGAATCACATTGAACTTATATAGGTATTATGCATCTATTTTTACCTAAAATAAATTTAAATAAAATAAATAATTATTTAAATAAAAAGTTGGTTTTTAAATAGTAACTCAATGTTTTCACTATTCATCAAAATTTTAAAGTTTTTAGAAAAATACCAAAAATTCACCCTAGGCTAATTTCGATATTCAGAATCCAAAAATGGAGTCCATTTTGAATGATAAAATTTATAAAATTCCAAAAAGTGGGTATTAGTATTCATAACGGCTAGTTCATAATAATATTATCATAATATCTCGTTTAGTGAAACTCGATATTGAGTATAAGACATGCTATCGAGGAAGGTTGCCCTATCGGGCAACACAATCCTAGAATAGTGTTTGCGTATACTAAAAGCTAATACAATTTTGCATATAGCGCATGGTAATCATGGTGTAGCATACAACATAGGACATCAAATAAATTAAATGAATATTTTTAATAAAATCTCGGGGTCTTACATTCTACCCCCCTTAAAATGAATTTCTCCCTTGAAATTCACCAGGGTTATAAATGGTTTACTACTTGAAATTTTCTTTCATAGAAACCCACATCGTAAAGAGGAATATCAAAATTTATTGTAAAAACTAAAGTATGAAATGTAACGGTTACCAAATTAACTCATCACTAGGTATCCACATAAGAGAACATATGTGAAAATATGGATATGGAAGAGAAATTTAACCATCAAGTTCTGATGGAGAGTGGTAGATAACATGGCTATGAAAAATCCATCAATCACAAAATCCATAAATTTGTGATGATTTAAGGTACCATCTAGTTCATCGTGTATGAGGGTACTAGGAAAACGTTTTTAGTTTTTAATATCATTTCCCTAATGTTGAAGAATTATTGAATTAAAAGAAATACATACTTGATTTTGGTACAATCTCAACGTTGTTCATACCTTGAACAATTTCCACTTCATCTCTTAAATAAATGAAGTTGAATTTGTCATTCATGAGGTGTTAGTAGATCATGTGATAGAATTATAGGTCATTCCATCTGTTTCTATCGAAAAAAGTTTAACACAATTTATTAAATATACATAAGTGCATCTATGCTGAGATTAATCGTATATGGTTACTAAAATGGACTTATAATTCATCTATCACATCTCTTAATAAAATAAAAATAGTTTCTACTAACTAGGGACTTCTTGTAGGCCAGTGGTAGGAGATAAAGATCTGTCGCACTTCAGTTGTGGGTTCGATTCCCGCATCCGTGTCCGATGCGACGGGTTGTCGCTCGTCTTACGGGTTGTCCTTTTTCTAAAACTATACTTATTATAACATAACAAAATGTTCTAACCTTAAACAATACTATCTGATGTCTAACATAATCTATTCCAATCATTAGGTTTATCCAAAATATTTCTTTCCAATCTCATAGTATAAATAAAACGATTAATAGAAAGGTCATCTACCAAGTATTGAATACAATCACTTATCGCCCATATATCATAAGATATATCTTTTTTTTCACATTCCAAACATGTGGATACCTTAATCATGTATTCTCTTGAAAATTGAATACCCATTGAGCCTTAGTGAAAACATGAATGCTGTCAAAAGTTTAATCTTTCCACATACCAAAATTCCAAAAATTCTATATACTCAAACCATGATAACAATTTGTACTTATATCAATCATGATCTCATGAATACCATCAAACATATTATTTTCTCCTTATCCCTTCATTATGTGCATATCATCTGTTTTCCAAAAATATTTCAAGCACTTTTCATGGATACCGATACCAAAAAATTATTAAAAACCACAATAGAAAAAACATTGATATTCTAATATTCCACGATAAAATAAATGAGATTCCAAAACATTATTTTGGAATCTAGTTACATAAACACATAATCATTCAACCACATCATTGTCATACTCAACATCGCTAATAGTGATCACATGTGACTTCCCATTGTCCTTTTCTTTAATAGGTTGTTGATGTCGATCATCATTAACCCTTGGATTAGGGCATTAGTTAGTATAATGGCCCATTTCCTTGCACATGTAGCACTGAAGTGTTGGTGGAGTGTTCTCTATAGTCTTTTCTCTATTCATATCACTAGAATCCATTTTCCCATTACTTCGGCACTCAGCTTCTCGATGACCATCTTTCCACACTTGAAATATTTGTAGAACCTCTTTGATAATCTCCACCATGTATCTTTCCACACATTGAGAATAAAAAACATTTACCTTCTTTTCACCATTTTTATGAGATTTTACCTTGAACTCCGTCTTTTGTTTCTTGTCAAAACCATGATATGGATATGTAACACCGAATTCCAGTTCCACCTTGACAGCACAACACACAATTTATTCATAGATATTGAAGTCTATTATAGCTAATGCCCTTCGAATATTTGTTTTTAAGAAACTTAAGAATCAATCTACTTTAATTTCAGGTTGAATGATAAATCCATATGCATACCATGAAAGCCTTGTAAAATTCAACTTGTATATACCAACAGATTCATCATCCTTTTGCTTAAGCTCATGGAACTCCTTTTCCATCTTTGTTCAAAGAATACGAGGGAAGTACTTATTGAAAAACAAGTTCTTGAACTCGTCCCATTCCATGGATTCAATTTCATCCTGGGGCCTTCTATTTTTAACTAGATTCCACCACTGTTATGCTTCACCTTCAAACCGGTAAATAACCAAAATGACCTTTTCATGCTCTGAACAGCAAATTATCAAAAATATATTTTTCAATGGTACTAATTCATTGTTCAGTAACAGGTGGATCAGAAGACCCACTTAAAGAAGGTGGATGTTGACTCATGAAGGACTCAATAGAATATTGTTTCTTTCTATTCTCATTTGGAAGTCCAGAATGATTCATATCTTGTGTAAGTATATCAATAATATTTTCCACTCCATCTCCCACAACATTGGTTTGATCAAGTGGAAAATTATTACATTGTACATTACATTGATCAACACGGTTCCTTCGGGTTACAACCATCGTCTAAACCCCAAAAAAGAATAGTGTGAGGGAAAAATCATGATAGGGAAAACAACATAATAAAGGGGGTGTACCATCAATATATTACATCTTATGTTTAATTATATGATCTTTACCGTAATTATAGGACTATTACCTATATGTATACTTAACCTTAGGGACATCCCTAGACATACCTTAGAAATATCTCGAGGGATCTCACAAAAGGTTTCACATCATAGTTTCCAAAGGTTGAATAAACCATTGCTCTGATACCAACTGTAGAGACCCAAGCTTGATGTACTTGGACATTACATTAATTTTGCGGAATAATTAAAACATAACAAGAACCAACACCCAAGGATTGTAATAGTATAGTGTCTTTGGAAACTCGGAACAAAATCTTCTAATCATGGTGAAAGAACCTCAATATCTCCCATAAAGATCTTCCCCTTTTTATTTTCTTACCTAAAAACATTCCTTATATCCTGGGGAAAAGAAAACATAAAAAGGGTGAGCTAAAATTCTCATTAAGGGTAAAAATATGGAACCTAAATTAATCCATACACATTTGAATGAAAAAACTTGAACATAAAATCTAAACATCAAAATCTTGAGAAATGCCATAAAACTTGGATGTACGTAGGGAATATATCATATAAGAATTTAAATCATGATAAAATAGAATGGTAATAAAACATGTAATTTTGGAAAACAATTAATCACAAGATATGATTTCCATTGTAGCCAAGACATTGCTGCCAAGACCATTTTAGTGGACAAATTTCCTAACTGAATCAAGTTCACTCCTCATTCCTGTCATGTATCACTGTACTAGAATAACTTACCATTCCAACCATGTCTATCTCATGAGATATAAATCTTTAACCAATGAATTGTAGTGACATATAGGTCCCACACATCTCATAATGATACCATTCCTTCATGTTCCACAAATCATAAATCATACATCATAGCATAACCCATGTAATAGAATGGGATTCTTAAACATCATGACACCATAACATAATCCATATAAAAAATGGATATAATTTCATCAAAAGAAAAATCAAACCATATAATAAAATGGAGACATTATTTTTGAAACATAAACATATTAAATTATGTCATTTTAGATGGAAAATAGTTTTGATAAAACTCTTGAAATGAATTCCTAAGGAAAATATCCTTTCTTCTTCAAAATCATTTTCTTTTCACAAAACATCATGAAATTTTAAAAGAAAAGGATTTTGTTTAAAATAATCATGAAATCATGTAGAGTATGATTCAAGAAAATGAGGCGTTATGAAACCATAAAAAACCATTCACGTCGTACAAGTTAAAAAAACATTTTCCTCATACTTTTGCTGGAAAAGTCAAAAAAAATACCTTGTATGGTAAACAAAAGAAAGATTCAATACATACCCTGTGGTAAAAGTCCTAAAAAGTAAAAAATGACTATAAACATACATGGAAGAATAGTAAACATTTTTTGAAAACATTTTGAGAGAACATGGACATGCATGATAAACATAACCCCATTAAATACTTACGAATAAACAATCTCTCATAAAAATGAGATTGAAAAAGTTGTCCCATACCTTATGTTCGATATGCTTCGTAGGTATCCTAACCTCCTGTATGATTATTTAAATAATTTCATTGACTTATTACAGAATAATATTCGTTTTTATGATATCATATATGGTTCACTTGTGACTTTATATTACCTATTCTTTTGTAAATTCCATGTTAAAGCAGCGTTTTGGGTAAAATCGTTTCATTTATCGTACGCGATTTGATTTGTTGTTCTTGATATTATTAATTATATCCTGATTTACTTAATTATAAAATGTGAAACATTATTTATACAGAATATATATTCATTATATATATATATATATATAATTGATAGTTAAATGAAATGAAACACACCATTCATGGAGACGGTAGGCCTTACGTATGCATGAACGCTGTTTTTGATTCCTTATTAAATTGAATGGAAGTAAATGACACACATATATATAAATAAATAAAGTAGAATTATTATGTCATATGTTTCATGATTACTTATTATATATACTTTATAATCATTCTTGAATGGCTAACATGGATAATGAATATCATCGCATCGTGAAGACGGTAATCCGTACGTACGCACGAGCGATGATATCGTTCCCATAATTATTGAATGGAATTGGAATGGATGATATAATATCTAATTATTATAATCATGTTAAAATAATCATATATAGTTATTATTTCCACCATTATAACCATCCAAGTAAGGTGGTGTTGGAAAAAATAGATTACACCACAGCGTGGAGACTGTATTCCGTACGTACGCACGCACGGTGATTTTGTTTTCCGTAGGATGGATAGAAGGTGAAATGGATTTGTTTAATTTTTATAATAACATATCAGTATATTAGTGATACTTATGTTATTACTTTATAATGAAACAACTAAATAAGAAGAAGTTGAAGAAGAAGGAAACTTGAAAGAATCGGTAGAAGAGATTACCTCTTCTTCGACACACCTCTTTTAAGATTCCCCGTAAGGCACTAGAGTTGGTTTTTTCAGGAGAAAAAAACCTCTATAATATTTACAGTGATGTGTAGAAGGTAAATGGGCAGGATTTTTCCAATCTTGAAGGCTCAAAATTGTGTAAAGATAAGAGGGAGGAGGTTTTCTTTTATAAGGGAGGAGAGGGGCACCTTATGAAACACTTAAAATATTATTTATAATAAATTCATATTCGGTTTATAATAGATAAAAATTGATTTATTTCGAAGATAATGTAGGTATGGGTAGAAATACTCTCAACCAATAGGTTTTAGACAAGTTTAGATTACTATTTTAACCTTATCATTTAGATTTAACTCTAAGTTAAATAATTTAACCTTTACATTCTCTTCTTGTTTTCTTACACTATATGGTTAATAAACTTACTATAACAATCCAAAGAAACCCCAAGTGGTTCATTATTAATATATATAACCTTATCTATGTCATTTGGCAGAACATTAGATTTTTATGAATATAATATCAATTAATAATATAATATTGTTTTTAAAAACTATTTTATTTCAATTTTCACACTATTTGGTAATTGATTTTTGTGAAAATAATAACATCATGATTATTTATAAAAATGTTAATTTAATCAATAATATCATGTCATGTTAACCTATAAAATTATTTTAATTCATAAAAAGTCTCAAATTACATTTATTTGGGTATTTATCACATCAATTATGTTAATATTTCATTAATAATAAATTAACTTATTTAATGTATAAAAATTATAAACAAAATACAATTATGTAGGAAATATTTTTATATTTCTAATGAATATTTATAGTCCAATTTATCTTATGTATAACCCTATATTAAAAATGTTTTAGTTATTAAACATTGATTTTAACTCTTTTAACTCTTCTTTGAATAAAACTACAATAAATGTCCTAATCTAATCCACGTGGTCCTAAATGATAATATTATATTACTAATGTTGTTTTTGGTCGAATTATACTTATCCAATAGAATTAGAACATGTTTTAGGGTAATAATAATATCATTTTTCCCTTAATTACCCTATTTACTTTTAACCGGGGTAAATAAAAGTAAAAAGCTATTATTCACCAAAAATTATTTTTATCTTATTAAACCACATTTTAATCCTTGATATTAACCGTGTCTCTCGGATTTTTAAAATTCCACTCACATAAGTGGTATAATTATGAGTTATGTAAATTTGCAAATGGTCCTAGGAGGTGGTTAAAAGACAGTAAAAATTTCAATATAATTTTTATATCTCTAAAATTATTATAAACTTACTCCAATGAATTACATTGAACTTATATAGGTATTATGCATCTATTTTGACCTAAAAAAAATTAAAAATAATTATTATTTAAATACAAAGTCGGTTTTTAAATAGTAACTCAGTGTTTTCACTATTCAACAAAATTTGAATGTTTTCATAAAAATACAAAAAATTCACCCTAGGATAATTTCGATATTCCAAATCCAAAAATGAATTCCATTTTGAAAGATAAAATTTATAATATTTCAAAAAGTGGGTATTACTTTTCATATCGGCTAGTTTATAATAATATTATAATAATATCTCGTTTAGTGAAACTCGGTATTGTGTATAACACACGCTATCGAGGAAGGTTGATCTTTCTTGAAACACAAGCCTAGAATACAGTTTAAACATACTGAAAGCTAATACGATTTTGCCTATATCGCAAGTTAATCTTGGTGTAGCGTACAACACAACACATCAAACAAATTAATAGAATATTTTTCATAAAATCTCGGGGTGTTACAATAGGAATCCCTATAGGGGAACTAATGTCTATGAAAATATAAGGCTAATATAAAATCTTCTTTTAGTCCTATGAATAATTTTTAATTGAATCACATTATATCCTAAAAAAAGAATCAAACTTCAAATTGTTCTTAAGGGATGTTTGGTAGGTGGCTAAATGTAATAGAGATAGGGAATCCTCTAATGAAAGGTGTCTGATATAGTTTTATTTATTTTGAATAATATAGAAAGTCATAAATATAATAATTGATTGTCATATAGTGAGATATAAACACAATATAGTTTTTCATCTTATCATAATTTCGTTGACAATATAGTTTATCAGAGTAGGGTGATGATGTTAAAGCTTTAGTTTTATATCATAAGGTGAGGATGATAAACATTTAATTTAATTTCATATATAGAGTACATGTATTATGATTTTTAATTTTATATAACTGATATTGTAATGTTTTTTTGTTTTAAGTCAAGCTTCCAGGACATCATAAGTCCATTATAGAATATAAGTGATACTTCTTGTGGAAACTATCATTTCTAAGAGGTTTCATTTTTTCCCCATTCATTATGATCAATAGGTATACACAATTAGGGAAAAATATATGAATATGGGAGGGGGTGTATCCCATGTGGGTTCTAGTTTCAATGGTTTTATCTCAAGTATCATTGGAATATTCAACACCAAAACTAAATAATCATAGAGGAATTAGTGAATAAAGTCATTATTATTGATTTCATAGTCTAATTGATTCATATATACCTGAAGAGTTTGCAGTTCATAGAGTCTACTTTCATAAATGTATTCCAATTACTCCTTATATACATAATGAATTTCATCCAATATAACTTAATCATTAATTTTTTTTGAGTGATGGTAGATAAACATTTATGGAAATAACTATTTTTATTCCATACACAAGGGAAATATGGTTCTTAAAGGTAGTTGATTGAGTCTAGAATTCCCATAATATATTGGATATAATGCTTAGAAAACTCTTCTTATCTTAATGCACAATCTTCTACTGAATATTAAATAGTACTTTATTGACTTCCTTTATCTATCTATTTACATATGTATCATGTTGGAAAACCTGGTCAGACTAGATTCCATATTTCTCAATGAAATTATTAAACTCCTTGGATTACAATTATTTAAATTTTCTATGAGAATAGTGTTATGGATCCTAAAAAACTAATTATTTTTTATTTTGAAAACTATATCGTAGACCTAGATGCAAACTCATTTAGGTAAATGATTTCAATCTATTTATAGAAAAAACTTAGTTAATAAATTATAAACCTGAAATCTTAAATTTTTTTGATGGGTATAGACCCATGATGGTGATTCTCAACGTAAAAAAGGATAAGAATACTTTCTACTATAAAAAAACACTAAAGGTTGATGAATGATGTTAGTATGAACATTTCATGTATGAAAACTCTTGGTAAATCCCATTTATTTATGAACCATGGTTGTCAAAACTAACCCAACATTCGAATATAGTGCTATAGGTTCAATCATATCTGATGAGATCAATATGATCCATATTGAAACTTATAAAATGACTACGTAATTTACTTTTCTTTGTTATAGTGGAGAAATATCCCATTAATGAAATGGTTTTAAATGAAATCCACTGAGTTGTGGTCACTAAATATGGGTATATTCAATATCCACCTTTGGTTCATTTCCAACATGGATTTACTTAATATTAGTGTTCCATGATATATATACTCATGAAAGGGATCCATCTAATAATATTCTTCCTCATTCATATGAGAAATCAAGGTTCCCTCTTAAGAAGAGTCGGTGCTACAATGATACACTTATAACCCTTTCACACTAAGGATGTGGTAAATCTCTATATGATATTCCATATAGATTATCATGTAATCTTTATATGGATCATAAATGAATACCAAATTTTTTTTGAAGGCATCTTTTTATAGATCTTGGAATGTGGGTTACAGTGTACCTTTAGTTTAAAAGGAAATACTTGCATAAAATCATGTGTATCATAGTCACCATTTATTTTCATGATTAATTGATCAATGTTTCTATTCTTGTGCAGTTTGGGGACTATAATATCAATAAATAACATTAAATTGATGATGATATGTTATTATACTATATCATTTTAGTAAACCAATCCAAAATGTGGAATGAGTCCAATAAGATGGCCTTCGAGGGAGTGATATAAAAAACTCCAAGTCTAACCCAATTGAGTTTAGGGCCATTTAGAAAAATCCCAAAGGGGGTTTAAGAGTAATTTTCCATGTGTATCTTCCATTATGAAACACCGTCATCAATTTAATGAATGTAATTATTTGGGAAATCAATGTCCTTGTGGAACTATTCATGGTTTTGTTGAGTGATAAGAAAATATTCATACACCTTCCCCTTAGAAAAATTCCAAAGGATGGAATTGATGCTGAATGTGTGGAGAATTATAGTTCATCATGATAGTAACACAATCTATTTAAGGTAATTTTTTGTGTACATTAGTGGGTAGATGTGGGATATTAATTTTAATTTAAGGTTTGTTAGATAATTTCATTGTATTAGAACAAAAAATACAATGTCAATGTATTTATTCTGGGGAGAATATATAACATAAGTGTAATTAATATGTGACTGAGGTAGCATATGATATTATATAAAACCTAACCTTAACCATATATAGGAGAGAGATATAATATCTATCTACAGTTATCACATATAGGATTATAGGTTTCCATTCTATATAAAACATCAGAACCAAAGGATATAGAAAATGAATATTTATTTCTGTTTAGGAATCTATTTAATCAATAATAAAATAATAAGTATTATATTTCTTAAATATATTTGAGAATAAATTAAAAATTAATTAATAGTTGTAGAAAAAAAATCAAATATAGGATATAAACCATTTAAAGACTCTCAACACTCTTAGATTGAATGAAGGTGGAATCTCAATGATAACCTTTATATTATATAGGTTTACCTCAATGGATCTATATCATAGAAAAAATATGAGGAATTTTATAAAGGTTCCATTGATTGTGAATGTTAGGGGGTTTATAATAACAATGTCAGTCTAGATCTTTTCAAATACATTCTTAAGACTGTTTATCTAGTCCTGGAGCTTTTTTATATTGATCAATAAATTTTCCATATAGAACAACAATATATTCCATATAAAAGTCTTGAATATGTGACACATATTCCATTAGTTTGTTTCTAGAAAATTATTTAAGATAAAGGGAACCATCTAATGATATTTCTTAAATGTACCCTAAATATAGTATTCAATTAATCTTTATGGGACATTTGGATTTGATTATTTATATATTATATATCCTTGTAGGAGAGGTAATAGAAGTTAAATGTTTGCTAAATCATAACTATGTAAATGGTATATTGATATTTTCTTTGGGAAATGGTGTTTGAGAGTCCAAAAGTTGATACAAAATATAATCTTATTCTTATTATTCATCACCTAGATAATATTATCCAACACTTCCTAGGTTGGGAGATAGTAGTGATGTTTTCCGGGATCATTTAATCTACTAAATCCCTGACCACAACACTGTGGTACAGGTTAATTCTTTTAGGAACCTACATATATCCATTGTGGATAAATGGAAGGCCTATATAGTGAATTAAGATATATATATATATATATATCAAGACTTAAAATATCATTGTAATTCTATATAGATATTTCATAGTGTTACTTCAAGAAAAAATCCCATTCATGTTCATCACTTGGTAATACATCACTAATAAATTTCAGCCCCAAGTATCATGTTATACCATGGTTCTGATATATATTTCTATCAATGGTGGTGGAAACTCATTCAAATATAGAAGTTCATTTATCTGAATTCCCCACATAAGAAGTATGAGGGATGTATGAAGGAAATAACTACTCATAAACATGCTTTTATGATATAGAATTGACTTATTTTTTCAATGAATAACGATGAAAATAAGATTCTAGTTTTTTTTCTATATTTGGAGACCATGGTAGTGAACAATACGATTCCAAATCTTTATGAAAATTTCCTAAATGGTCCACCTAGGATATAAATACCTTTTAGACTGGTGGACCATCAGTTTATGAATCTCACTCTCCTAGATAAGAGGTTAAGACAATGATAGACTGTCATTACGAGAACTCTACAATATTGATAGAGAGTGAATCCCTCTAACTTTGGGTATAAAAATCCATATGATGAGTTATATTTTTGAGTGTACTCATTGGTTTATAGGACAATTAAATAGTATCAAAGATCTATAATTGTTTCTAATAGTTTATTTCCAATAAAAAAATATACAATTCATGTTAGAGATTAGATGAGGTTTTTATCAATTCATTTAGGTCCGTTATGTGAAAATATTCTTCATCCAAGCTCCTATTTAGACTAGTTTTATAATACCTATCATCGGGGTCACGAGTTTAATATAATTCATGGGGGAAAACTTCACTTTGGAGAACAAATACTAGACCATTTATATATTATTTTTGGAATAAAAAATATATTTAATAGATGTCTATATGTAGGTGAATCATAGGACTTCCTAGTAAGGTATTGAAAGTGGTGTCTTATGAGATTAATAAGAATTCTTTAATAGATTGTAAATCTATAAAAAATATAATTAGTTGGATACTAATAATCAGATTATATACAAAATAATTATTCCTATAAATTACCATGTTATATGGTGAAATATTACACTTATTATATCCTAGCTAGTTAAGGGTCCATCTTGAGATAAGACTGATACCAAAAAAAATTACACTAGGAATATTCAACCATTGAAACCATTTAGATCAACTTATACGTAGAAGGGAATTTGTTTCTCTATATTAATTCACCATCATACTCTCCTTTTTAATAGATGATGGTTTGGAATTCCTCAATCTCCCATTTCTTTGAATGGAATTCTTCAGCAGTAGACACATTAGTTTCAAACTCTATATAGATATCCAATTCATTGATGAAATCTTTGTGAATTACCATTTAGAAGGGTATTTGTTTGAGGATTTAGAGTCATTATGAGATGATGATGAGGTTTTTATCACATCATACATTGAGTTAATGACAATAATTATAATCCCATGGGTTTATAACCTAATAGGATGTGTTTTGGGGGGAGGAGTTAGTTGGGAAAAATATGTTTAGTTTTAATTCACTAAACTAATTCAATGACTAGGTGGGAATGACTAAGAAAAACAGTGTATAATCATTATGGGATGTGGAGAAATATTGAAAGATGCTACTTTATAGGGTAATTTATAATTATCAAAGAGAAATTTATACTTTCTTGTCATAACAACATAAATATAATTATTATAAATAACACCCTATGCACCATACATTCCTAAGGTACCTCTTCCCATGGAATGACATTATTGATGGGAGACATTAGGCTGGTTATATTGATTTGATCCATCCCTAGGAAAATTAAAATGATCTACCAATCTAATAAAATTGATATAATAAAAAACATGTTCATCATTGGATGATCATTAAACAACATGTGGACCCTTTCATATACTACCAATTCTATGGGAATGAAATCCGTGTTAGTGAAAAAATTATTTTACACTATGAGAGTCTCTTAAACATCCTAATGATCTAGAATTTACCCATTAGAGATTTAATGATTCATGAAGCTGATGGTGCCTCTTGAAAAGAGATCTTGGAAGGATATCATACCTTCTAATTCATCCTTTCATGATGGGCTATAAAATTAAAATATTATTCTTAATATTAACTTATATCTAATATCAAAATTTATTATCATTCCCTAGAACCTTGATCATCATATGGATATAGGACACACATTCCACGTTCATATAAGTATTTCCTAACTACATTAGTCTTTTATGTACCTTATTTTTGGAAAACAACCTTCAAGAAAAATTATTCCTGGAGTTTTTTTCCAATGAACCAGTGGTAGAGAAAACATGTGGGGTGATTCTTCAACATGGCTTCATGTAATCTACTATTTTGTTTTGGATATTGAGAATGTTTTTTCCATATCACATATGAAGAGGTTAATAAAGGTATCATTATTCAATGCGAATTTTTTTTTATTATCACTAATGGTCTTTAATATCTTACTATGTTTATATCCCTAGGTAATGAATCTATCATAAACTTGTACTATATAGGAAATTTTTTAGGGGTTACATGGAGTCGAATTGGTTGATGGCCTAGTGGCTATGTCATAGTGGCTGTACATTCTCTTCTAGTCATTAAAAAATAATGAGGTAGTATGAATTTTATAATCTTTATTGGTTTATCATATATCACCCCCATGTGTTATGCCTTTTAAAAAACTATTAAAATCATCAAATGAAAACAAGAGAGACCTGATTCATCACTATCTCATGCAGAACATTACCATACAGATTATCTATAATTTATCTCAGGATAGTTCAATGTTGATGGAGTAAATCAATACCATAAACTAAGTGATGATTATAGAAACACATTAATTCCACCATGTATTGAAAATGGAGAGGTCATTGGAACTCTTCCAATATAAGGTGATTTTTATGTGGTAGAATAGTTACTAACGATGTCATCCCAGCTAGAGATGGACCCTGGTGGAAAATTGATGTACTATAAAAAGGTAGGTCCCTCCAATGTCTTAATGAAGAAGAAAAAATTATTTATCTATGATATACAACATTATGTCACTTTAGGAGTTAATGTTCATGAGGTTATACTCTAGGTTACTTGTTCATTTAAGGATGGGAATCTTGGTTTTCAAAAGATTAACGGTGGGGGGAGTATAACATAATATGATTTTGGAATATATTTAACTTTATAAGATAATTGTTTATGAAAACATATAATGAACAAAACCTAGAAGTAAAATGAATTATTATTATAAATTATAATATGAATGAATTTATTTTGTTTTCGAAAGAAATATAACTATTGAAAATAATTAAAAAATCAATTTTAAAATAGTGTTGATCCTAATGAACATTTTTTTATATTT
The DNA here is from genome assembly GCA_963277665.1 of Viscum album. Lineage (NCBI taxonomy): Eukaryota > Viridiplantae > Streptophyta > Magnoliopsida > Santalales > Viscaceae > Viscum > Viscum album. The sequence continues at coordinate 563,864,735 of OY728138.1, forward strand.
ATTATAATATTTTTTATAATATATTTTTTATATTAAAACATTATGTAATATAATTAAACCTATGAAAAATATATTTCCTACATATATTTAAACATAATCATTGGTTATGAATTTTATACTAATTAAAAAACAATTAAATCTAAAAGGATATGTGTTTCTAAAAAAAGAATTTTATGGACAAAAAGTGTTCTTAACTAGATAAATTATATTAATAACTATTTATGAATAATTTTAATGATATTTTTAGTTATTATATAAAATACATTTCTCTAACATTCATTAAATTGTTTTTACAATGCAAGGAAGGAAAATAAGTTGGTTTTCCTTCTTAAGAGTTAATTTTTATAAAAACAAATTTGTTATGTTATGTGTGATTATTTTATAATTATTTTAAGGATATTATAAAAATTTCATTTTATGAAATGGTTATAATATTTTCAATATAAATTTGATTTTTTATGTGGTCACATTAATATTTGGTTATAATGAATAATAATTATGGTAAAACTTTCTTACAATAGTTAAGATTAAAAATGATTATTGATAGTGTTAAAATGAAATAAAAGGTTTAAAATATCACATTAACTTCTCTAAATTTAATTTTTTGAAGACAATTGTACCTTACCTTATAAAAAATTTACACCTTTCGCAATATGGTTCACGTTTCACTTGAATATTTCCATATTATATTTTATTGTTTTAAGAATTTAAAAGCCATTAACCCAATTCACATATAAAATATTATATTCTACCTCACTTATTAACACAATTTTAAAAATATATTACATATAATAATTTCCTAAATCTCATACCAAATTTTCTATACAGATTACAGAAGTTCTTGTTTTTTGAAATACCAATCAAGTATCCTTAAGAAGAGATCCTAATGCGGCATCTCAAAGACGATGTAATCATATTCACTGAAACCTTTTAGGATTATTTAACATTTAAATTCCTATAAATATTACATAAATATATTAAAATTATTACTTCATTATCATTAAATTTTTTTAATTTTTTTTATTTTAATGGTAAAATAAATTTCTATATTCATTTGTTCCTATAAAAAATATTAATGTTGTCGATCTTTATATGTGGACTACAAACTATAAGAAGATACATGATTAGTCTTTCTTGTATTCAATACATGTTTAGACATAGTGATGAATTAAATGATTATATATAATATTTATGATATTATTATGGTTATATAATTATGTAATATTATATTAATTTTTTTTCATTTCTATTCAATTGAAAATGAAAATTTGTATCATGTTTTTGTGAAGAATACCTTCTCCATGAACTGATGTAATTCATTTCATATCATCAACTTATCTGAGTTGTTATAAATGTAAATATAATTTATATATATGATAATTTAAAAAATATTAATATTTTTTAGATGATGAAACCCTGACCAAGGAGCAAGGACCAAATACTTTGAACCCATTATTCCTGGAAAATTGAGAAGTTTCCCTCAAATGTAGATTTTAATGAGAAATTATTAATGGATAGGTAATCGAAAATTAGAAGAATATTTTATAATGTATTAAAAATTTTAATATGTTTGTTTTATTTAGGAATAATATATCCAAATTTTTTATATAGAATCATAATAATTTATATGATGAATGATAGGACCTGAATAAAGTTTTTATTTTTCAATCTCATTTTTATTTGTGATTTTTTGTACCTGAAACTGAATTGGGAAATTATATTTCATTTTTCACATAAACACCACATATTTTCTTAACTATTGGTTATTTCACAGTTTTTAATGTTTTTAATATAATTTTTCTCCCTTTATTACTTAGAAAACCATGAAAATGATTTTAGGAAAAGTTGACTATATTTTCTATTGGGTAGAAAACATTTTCATCAATTTCCTTATTCTGTCAATGTTTGTAATAATGTAATTTTCTTTTTTCAAATGATTATTTGATGTCATTTTAAATGATATTCCAATTTTTTAATTTTTTGAAAAGTATTATTCTTATCAACTTCTAAATGAGGTACTTTTGGACATTCTACCAGAGTGCGAAAGATATTTTTTTAACATTTATAAAATGATTAGATTTTACCAATGTCATGATAATTAAATGAGTTAAATAATCCATTAAATGGTTTCCTATATATTTTCAATGAAATTATTTTTATTTTATTTTATAAGTTTTTAGTTTTAATAATACCAATTAAAATAGTTTTTTCCCTATATTTTAAAAAAATGTTCAAATTATTTTTTAAATGTATTTTTATTTCTGTCAATATCCTTTCATGTTCTCATTATTTAATGGGTATATGATTTATTGATACCATAAATGTTTTATCATTGGATGAATTATGATTATGTGAAAAAGAAATATTTATGTAATCTGTTTCACTTATATTGGGTTATGTTATGCTGAATTGAAGAATAATTTTATGATTATGTGGTACATATTGGTATGTATTTTATTATATAATGAGAGGGTCTATAAAATCCTTCCAATGCATTAGGTAAATTTTGATATCTCATGAGATAATATTGAGTATAATATATAGTGATCCTAGTTTAATACGAGATGCCTTCCACCATGATTGTCTTGAGAGTGAAACTTGACTATGTAAATGTTGAAATAAGGGGGAAAATAAATACTATTTGGGGTTTTTTCCCGTTTGACCATTATGTATGTGAACCATAAATAATGAAATAATTTTATATTATAATGATTAAAAATTAAATCCTATTAAATATTCATTATCTTATGATATTAAATAATGTATCAGGATTTATAATTGATGATTCATCACTCTTATGAATAATATATTATGACTTGTTAAATCTTTATGCCATGAATAATGATATATAATCTATGATTAATTTGGTATGATATTTATATGTTATTATCATTCCCCCATTTACTTATCTGTGAATTTTTATTACATACAATCATTGATTTATATCTCCAATTTTTACCCGTACTGAGCATATGAGCTCATCCATTCATTTTTTTCCAGTTTCCTCAGGTTCTGAAAAATGTTTCAAGTGGTTTATGTCTAATAAGGGTATAATGATAGAATAAATTTTGGGGGAATTGTTAAATATTTTATAAAAAATATGTTGATAATGTATGTAGTGTTTAATATACTGAATATTTACCATCATCTAGTGTGTATAACTGTGAAATGTATTGAATATGCATATAAAATGATTCAAAATTTATGTATGTTATTCTTAGGTCAACATAATTGGAATCAGAGGAAGGTTTTTTAGAGATTATGGCATGAATGATATGATGATAAACTTAAGAAATCCTTTGCTTAAATAAAATTTGATATATAGTAACACTAAAGTGGCATAGGTTTAGAATAAGGTGTCATAATTTGGGTCATCTTCAGGTTGATTTTTATTATTATATGATTTTTCTCTCTGATTAATGATTCTTGATGCTCTTGTTATCTATTTGGGTGTTAGTAAGGGATTAAATATATAATTAACATGTTGAGGTATTTTTAATTGCAATAAAATATTGAAATATATTATTCCATCCCAGTATATTTAATTCTTTTATATCATTAAAATTTTATTGGAATATCAATAAATGTTCACAATGAAGGGAAGTTGAATTAGAAGTGAAGAGTCAAAATGTTATGAAGATCTCATCAAATTTAAATATCTCATCTCTTGTAGAATTTTGTGGAAATATGTTTCTGAAAAATCCATTGACTCTCTAACTAGTAGACTTTTCAGTGATTTCAAAAATGGGTGAGATCTCTATAAATAGATCCAAAATCAGTTACTAATGAAGGGAAGTCATGGTGTAAATTTCAATTCATCCCATTAGTTTCTTTCAGTGTGAGGATGAATGTTTATTTATAATGTAAGGTACATCAACTATATGTTTCTTATTACACAATAATAAGAGGTATCTATCCCAAATGGTTTGGGAGATACTCTACATTTATGATATTTCTATTTTGTCGAAATATACTGAGGTTCTTCCAAACTAGTTTATTAGTATTTTCATGAATTATGAAGATCAGTTTTCAATAGAACACATATATGGTGATACAAATATTTAGAATAATCTTTATAGAATGTATTTAATTGAGTTTCTTAAATATAAGAAAAAACTATAGAATAAAATTGTAAGGGGATTCATTTGGGCATGTGCATCACCAAGTGACGAACCTATTCTTTTTATAAAGTCAGTAGATTTATTGAGTATATTTTCATTTATTATAATGAATATTACTACATTACTTTCATGAATAAGTATCTTATTCCCCACTATTATGATTATATTAATTAATTCAAATGATCTCGATACCATTCATTGATTAACCTCAGACCTAGATATCATCAATTGAGGGTAAAAATTGGAGAAATATATATGACAATATTCTATAAGAGTTTAGAAAAAAAAGAATTTATTGTGATTAAATTTAGTCTTACCAATTCTAATTTTATCATCATATATCTAATGAATATAATATTTAGATATTACCATGATATGTTTATGGTATTATTTTAGATGATAATTTTTTTATATTACAAGAGTAACATAGTGTGTGAGGATCCATAAAAGATTATTTAATTATCTTGAGAAAAGAGAGTATGTATTTAAAATTTATTAAATCTAAATTATACATACCAAAACTATCATAATTGCGTAATTTAATTAAATATTTTAGTATAAGGGTGTATCTTTAAAAGATTAAATTTGTAGAATAATAGACTTGAGCCTCTAAGATGACTGATATTTTTAGTTTACTTTAGGTAGTAGAGTACTATTGATACATTGTGAGAAATTTATTATAAAAATGAAATACAATAAAAAATTTGATTCTTAAAGGATCTATATTATTCATGTAAATTGGAATAAAATTTAAAGGTACTGATAATAGGTCTTGTGAGTGTATATATACTAACATTACCCTAGAGTGGAGAAGGGTTAATAATCAATACTGATGCATGAAAGAAGCGAATGATATATATTCTCATATAGAATGATAAAATATTTACTTATGAATCCCACTATTAGATAGTTTATATGAAAAACTACCTGACCAGGGATTCATAACTAAGACTAGGAAATTTTTATTTGTGAATAAAAAGGATTTATCTTTTGGTGAATTTTCGGAAAAATAAGTGAATAATAAAATAATGAACAATATATTCACAAATATTGTGTTTAATATGTTCCAAATGATTTGTAGGGAACTAATTAAATATTCTAAATGAGAAATAAATTACCTCTCTAGGAATGGAAGAAGGTTAGTGATGATCTATGTCTGAAAGACAACACTAGTTTTTCTATGATGAGGATTAAATGACATCCAATACTTATGTATTTATAGGGGATGGACATTGAGATTATAAGGAAATTAGAAATATCATTTATTTACTTGATGATTTTTCACCCATATATTCATGTAATGATTCAAATGGTGATAAATGAATATGTTTTGTTTCATATGATGGTACATAATGTTCCTTTGTTCAATCATTATAGTGATAAAATGATAAGGTATCAAATAGATTATGTGTCAAATTTATGCTAGAATTGAATATGGATATGTAAGATAAATACAATAGGTAATCACTCTCTGTTCACCATAGAAGTAATTTTTTTATTGTGATCAAGAATAAAATTTATATCCAAAAAACATGAATAGAGATCTTAATAACTATATATCATGTTGCTTTGTAAGTCAACATGTTATGGAAAAGAGATAGAAGTTTAAGGAGATGTTATATCAATTAACCACACCAAAATGTAAAAGGTAATACATAAAACATTTATTTCATCATCTAAATCCAAATACATAAAATGTTTAAAATGTTTTTTTGGATTATAGTTAATCTCATCAGGAATTCAACACATTTCATTGTGAATAGAGAATATTTCTCCCTTGATCAATTTAATTGGATATAAATAAAGGAAGCAATATGGTTTCATGAAGAACCAAATATTATTATTATTAATTGGGATGTAATGTTTTTAACATTGTTATATTTACGTGTTTGTTGAGATTTAAGTAGATATTTGATCATTAGCAATGCATACCATCCTTAGAAAGATGGTCAGTTTGATATGGCCTGTAATACCCTGAGATTTTGGGAAATATTTTTCTCCAATTAGTTTAATCATTTTGATATTTACTGTTACATGTAGTACATATTTTAACATATGTTACAGGAAACAATTAGTTTATATTTTTCTATATGAAACAATGAGTATATCCTATGTTATAGGAAACACTAAGCTATGATTTTGTTATTTGAAACACTACGTTTAAAAGAACCATTTTTATTATTAAAATACTGTTTTTTAATATGATAAATATCAAATATCCATTAAAATTTATGTTATAAATAGTAATATTTAAACATTTATAATATATTTATTACAAATTTATAATAAATAAATTCTTAGGTGGAAAATTAATTAAAAAATAAAAATAAAAAACTATTTGAAAATAAATGAAATATTTGTCTAAGAAACTAATTTTATGGAAAAAATATATTTAACTCTATAAATCAGACCATAACCTTTTGGAAAATTATTTTAATGAAATTTATATATTATATATTCAATAAAATAATAAACATTCATCTTATTTTCTATTTATACAGGAGATAATAATAAATCCAATTTTATCCCTAAAACATTATTTTTCTAAAAAAGGATGTTTTATATCGTTGAGAATTTTTTTAAGATTAATTTTTCCCCTTTATAAATTTAATTTTATGAAATAAAATTTATTTTTGAAGTCATAATTTTAAAAATATCATTGGATTCATTTCATGTATTTTTGAGAAAATATTAATTTTTTGTTGAGTAATGAAAAATACAAAATTCTAATTTAAAATTAGATTTTAATTTATTTGATTTATAAATTAAAATTTTATATTAAATCGATTTTAAAGTTTAATTATATAAAATATGAATTAATTAATCTAATTAATGTCATAAATATAAAATTTAATATTAACTTTGACATAAAATATTTGTAATATTTTGAACGTTTCCCCATAAAAAAATAGCTTTTTCATCAAGTCTATATAATTAATTTTAAATTAAAATTTTCCAATTCTATGAAGGTTATTTGATATAGTTGATTATTTATTTGAAATCACCATAATTTATAATATCTGACAACTTTAAAGTAAATTTTGACGAAAATCAATAGCGAATGTATAAAAATTAATTACAATAGTTAAGGTAATGATTGGTTTACTAGGGGTTTAACTAAACTTATTATGGTAAAAATTACCGATAAACATTTCTAAAATCTACTATATGGAATTATTTTGACCATTCCATCTATGAGGTTATCGGATGACCCATTTTGGACCCTTGTGGCATGGAAAAAACATGGGAACACAGAATTGCTTTAAAAAATAGAATGTGTGTCATCTCCCAACAAATATAAAAGAACACCCCTCTCCTATCTTAATCACAGATTGCAACCCTTTTTCTATATCACTTTGATATTTTTAATAAATATGTATCTTTAAATTATTTTAATTCTTTAATAGCTTGTGTTGGATATGAATGTGAGTTTAAACTGATCGTGAGATACTGTTAGTATAAAATGACCATTATAAACTAGATTTTAAATTATTATGGATAAAAAATGAATAACTAATTTATAAAATAAATATAAAAATCCACCTCAATATCATTATATTGGTATAAGCTTAGAAAATAATCACACAATTTGTTTTTAAAATCACATTATTTTTAAAAAATAGGTTTTCTTCAAAAGTGTGTTAATTTTGTTTTTATGAGTTAATAATAATTTATACATTTTCTATAAAATGGGTTTGAAAAAATTAATTCTAGCATGTCAAAATTATAATAAAATTATTTTTTACATCATTTTTGGAAAACATTTATTTTTAGTGAGAATGCTAATTTTTATTAAAAATATATTTTATTTTAATTTATTTATATTTTTAAATTATTTTTTGGATTAGTTTTAATATTAATTAATTTTTGATATAATTTTGGTTTTGATAATGAATTTTCTATAATTTTATTTTTTAGAATATTTATGTTTTAAATGGGTATTTTTCCAAAAAAACTGTTTTCACGACATTTTTTATGTTTAATATTAAATTTAATTTTATAACTACAATGTTTTGAATTTAGGGAAAAAAATAGATACAAAATTTAGATTCAAAATTTCCAAATTTAATACATATGAATCTTTTATTTTTGGAAAATATAGGTTGTAACCTTGGTAATTTTTTTAAATGGAAAATGACAATTTTGGTAATTTTTGTTAAAATAAAATAATAATGACAATAAAATGTCTCTAACTCATGGAAAGATTATATTGGATGAATATTATTCGACAATTGACACATATGAAAAAACATAAATAATTTAGTGGACACTTGTCCATGAAAATGACATATATATTATTTAAGCCAAAGAAAGTCACAAAATGTCATTTTCTTTGTCTTATATATCTTTTATGTGTACACATGGGAGAAAAGATATGTTACGAACATATATAAATTTCAAATTTTAACATAATATACATATTTTAATGATATTTTTTTACTTTTTGGGCACTTAGATGAGATTATAATTTTTGTAATATTTTTTAATAAAAATGTAAAGACGTCACATTCATGTTTTAAATACTATATCATATTTAATTTAGGGCCACTCAAATAAAATATTAAAATACAAATATTTTTACTAAATATAGAATATTTAACTTTATTATTTTATTTTATTGTTAATTTTAGGGAACAAAGAAGTATATTAAACAATTACCAAATACTGATGTGGAAATTATTTTATTAATGAAAATATAAAATAAATGTTACTAAAAATGTTATAATAAATATAATTTGAAATAATGAATTTAATCATATAATTTTTAATATGACCTTGAAATTATATGGACACAATATTTTTTTTAATTTAACTGTTTATATTTCAATTTTTAATCGTCTTTTTAATAATTAGTTTCAAAATTGACACTAATGATATTTTAAAAAAAAAATATTTTGTTAAATTATTTAAAATTCAGATAACATATTTATAAATTAAATATAATTATAATATGGAAAAAAATAGTATAATGTTTTCATTTATGCTCAAATTGACATCACGTAAATAAAAATTACATGCTTTTAATATTGAATTACTTGTTACCATAGTTAAAATTACAAGAGGTTAACTAAGGGTTAATAAAAATGATAAAGGTCAAAATAATGAGAAAACATGCCCAAAATAAATTTTTAATGAGATTAAAACATAATCACATCTTATATTTTAATACATGTGCTTTTTAGGAATGTTTATTGAGATTCAATTTATTATAAATTAATTTTTTTGAAATTCCAAATGTGTCCCTCGCCTCAATTATAAAAGGAAACCCCCTCCCTCACTTCTTCACATCACATTGAGAATTAAATATATACTATATACTTCCAATTTATGTTATATAATTCCCTAGAAACATTTTGTATGTTATTTTCTTCTCAAAATACTAACCATTGTGTCCCAAAGAAAAGATATAAAGAAATTTCCCCAAAGAAGAGGTAATCATATTTAATGACACTATCAAGATTAATTCTTCTTCTACATCATCTTAATTTGTTATTTCCATTAAAATGTAACAAATAAACTATCACATATATTCTAAGATTTTATTAGGATCACCTAATGACCATATCTACCGTATATCTATCTTATGAAAAATAAAATCACTACACGTGCAAATATACATCTTACCATCTCCACACCATGGTGTAATTTATTTCCCATCACCACTTTATTTGGATGGGTATAATAAGGAAAATAATATTTATATTATTAAAATATTAGTATATTGATTTTTAAATGAAAATTAATTCAACATCCTCTTCCTTTAAACATCACCATTAATGAAATGATACCATCACTCGTGCATACATACGGCTTACCAACTTCAAAAGGGTACACAATTCATTTTCCATGATCACCATTCATGGATGAATATATAAATATATATTATAAACAAATATGGTATATATTTCATTCATATAATTATTTTAATGAATTAACTATATACTATGCATAAGAATATGAACATATATGATTTAAATGCATAAGAAAAATGAATAAGTTAACTCCTGAAGGAAGGGTAATAATGAAGTATTGTTAAAAAATAGATGATAAGATTATATAAAAGGATTGTATATGATATAATAAATATGAATAATTTTCTGATATAAATTAATTATATTCTCTAAAACATTATACAATATTTTTTTATACATATGATGGCAATCATACCTATGGTAGTGATTAATTTCAAAATCTCATTATTATTCGAGATTATTTACATATAATTATATGATGGGGAATATTTATCTTCCATGTCCATGTTTCATAAAAATACTTTCCAAATATTTTTACTATTATTATATATTTGATAAATTCATTTTTACCCATGTGTTAAATTTTACTAAACAGTTTGAAAGGAATATTTTTTTCTAATGAGGTGTATTTTAAATTTTCTAGAGACATTATGAGAGTATTTGTTTTACTATAGTATATAGAATGAACATATTTTTAAACATTCATGATTCATCAATTACGTAACTCTTCCCAGAACATACTACAATTTTTTTCATCGATTTTTTTTTAAATCATGCCTAATTTTAAAAATATATTTTCTGAAAAAATTATATTTCTCTAAAGAATCAATTCAATAAATATTTCAAAATTATTCTCCTTCTAAGATAATTTTTTTTTGATATCTCTTAATTTTTTCTACGGATATGATCTAATTATAACATTCTTATTATTTCTCTTAGAGGTAATTTTTTTGATGAATTGATGTTTATTAATTCATTTTCTTTCCCATGAGTTATGTTGTGAGGAAATTTTATCAAAACTCATTTTTTTGTATGGGTTGTAATATGATTGATTTTTTATATTCTTATGTAATGAATATTTTTTATTTTCACAATATTATGGGTGGGACCTATATATCCCTCCAATTCATTGGGTAAATATTTGAATCTCAATATATAGATATGACTATACCAAGAAGTAAACTTAGTTTAGAAATACAAGTTTGGAACAAGTAGTGAACTGAGATCAGAAAGGGACTTTATCTGGTATAATGGTCTAGTAGTAAGCATTGATTAATATGAAAATGATTTTCTATTATTATGTATATTTCAAAATTTCATGTATTATATTTTATCTAATGGAATATGTTCATTTATTCATTATTAAATCCTATGATTTATTCCATAACATGATATTAGGATCACTGGTATTAAGGAGATAATTTTATAAATTTATTTTCATGTTCTTATAACATTATGCTTATGTTATCTCCTTTTATTACCCTTATTAGGCATATGAGATCACCCTTTTGTTATGTTTCTTTTTCCCATGATTTGAAAAATGATATTAAGTAAGATGTGTCCAAAATGGTTCTAGTAATGAAGAAATATGTAGGATGTAATGTAGATGTTTTATGAATTATTTTCTTATAATTCCTAGTTTCTAAAGACACAAAAAATACATTGTTACAGATCAGATTTTTATGTTATGTAATTAATATTATTATATTTAAATATTATATCTATGAATGAAAATTTTGTGCTGTTATAGTTGATATCAGATCAAGTCTTAGTTATCCTTTGGAAACTATGATGTTAAAACCATACTTAGAACCTTTTTGATAAGACTAAGTATAGGATACAATCCTTGTGTTTTGGTTATGATCATAAATAATATAGGATATAAAATAATTTGACTTTAATTGAAATTTTATAAGTAATTTCCCTTGATTATGTGGTATTCCATGTATGATTTTTGTTTCTCAGACTATGTTTTTGGGTTTTAGTCATCGGATAGAGCCTGAAGGAATCACATGAATTATTAATCCGATGAGAAATTCAATGGATGTTCTCCTAAGAAACCAAATTTTATGGTAGATGGAATGAAAATAATTTTTTCTATTTTCGCACAACATTCTCATGTTATGAATCATGCTTGAGTTGCATATTAGAAAATGAGGGAACAATATTCTGTTCAGTCCTTCAAGAGGTAGAATCCACATTCTTTCTGTGGGTATTCTGATACACTAGTGTCTAAACAATGGATTAACACAACTAAAAATATATTTTTATTTTTCCAAGGTTCAAATCATGAGATAATATTTTTTGTAGTGTATTGGTTGGAAGGTGAAGAAGATCAATGGTGAAATATTATCAAGAATATGAGGCTGTGAGATAAAATTAACTCCATGGAATGATATGAGTTCAAGAACTTATTTTTAAATAAGTACATTCCTCAAATTAATTTAATGGTGTTGGAGAAGGAGAACCATTAGCTTATACACAATAATGATGAATTCATTAGTACTTACGAGGGAAATTTTATAAGTCTTGTAATGTACGCTTCTCGAATTATCATCCAACCTAAGAGTAAGGTTGATCGATTCTTTAATGGATTAAAATCATGTCTTTTAATAGAATTATCCATAAGTGACTTCAATAACTATTTTTAAATTGTTTAATTTTCTCTAATGGTTGATATAGATATTGGAGTTACCCATGAATCCCATGGGTTCAGTAAGAATAGAAAAATAGAATTCATGGGAAAATCTAAAAACCATAGTGAAAAAAGTTGAGTGTTACATAATTTTAAATGTACGTAAAGAAACACAGAGGATAATTTCTTAAGGGGAATAATATATGTAACACCCCAAGATTTCATAGTATGTTATTTATTAAATGTAATTCAAAAACTTTCACTACACACAACACCGAGTTCAAGCACACCACGAATTACCAAACTAGCCGTTCAAAAGCGGTTATGAATAGTATTAACTTAATTTTTATTTTTATATAATCCTTATAATTTTAGAATCCAAATTATGAGTTTCTGATACATAATATAAGAACAAATTCATTTTTTTCCAGATAAAAGAAGTATTTTTTTAAAAAATGCAATTTTACTGCCTTTTAAGGAGAACCCTTTTTAAATCCAATATTTGAAACTTTTATATATTTAATTTTACAAAATAAACTTCTTCTTTATTATCAGGACATTAAAATTTATTTTTGATAAATTTTTGGTGTTTTTTTATAACATTCATATTTGGATGAATAGTGAAAAATACTAAATTTTAACTGAAAACAGCTTTCTTAATCAAAATAATTTAGAGTGTTATAATATATATATGAATGGTTTTGTAGAATAATTAGATTATATTTTTAGTCTTTAATCCAATGCTGTCCATTTCTTGTAATTTCAATTTAAAATTGAACATAAACAAGTGTCAATCTTTTGATAGTTATTATTTCATAAAAACTCGATTTTTGGTTTTGATAACGAGAATTAAATTTAAATTAATAAATGAAACTTATATGTTTTGAATTTGGTAAAATAGACTTCATTTTTTAATTCAGAATATCCAAATTAGCCTATGGAGAATTTTTTTGTATGTTTCTAAAAACGATCAATTTTTGATGAATAGTCAAAATCACTGCGTTATTGGTTAAAACCGACTTTTTATTTAAATAATTTTTTATTTTATTTTAATTTATTTTAGGTCAAAATAGATACATAAAACATATATATGTTCCACATAATTCATTCGAGTCATTTTATAATAAGTTTAGATATATAAAATTTTATCGAACTATTTACCGCCTTTTACCCACCTCATAGGAGCAATTGCAAATTTGAATAAAACATAATTTTACCACTTCTGTGAATTAAATTTCAAAAAGACTAAGAGACATGGTTGATATAAGTAGGTAAAATGTGTTTCAATGAGATGAAAATAATTTTTGGTGAATAGTAACTATTGACTTTTATTTACCAATGTTAAAAGTAAATAGGTTAATTAAAGGTAAAAATGATATTATTATTACCCTAACACATGTCCAAATTCTACTGGATAAGTGCAATTTGACCAAAAAAACCTTAGGAATAAAATATGATTCTGTAGGTCCACTTGCATTAGATTAAGACATTTATTATTATTTAATTCAAAGAAGAGTTAAAAGTGTTAAATTCCTAGATTAATAACTAAACCATATTTAATATAGGGTTACACATAAGATAAATTTGACTATAAATATTCATTATAAAGATAAAACAATTTCCTTAATAATAGTATTTTATTTATATTTTTTATACATTAAATAATTTAATTTATATATGACACAATGATGATGCAATAATTACCTAATTAATGAAATAATAAAATATTTGATATTATAAATATCCAAATAAATGTAATTTGAGACTTTTTAGGAATTACACTAATTTTTTAGGTTAATATGATATGTTAAGGTTGGTTAGATGAATTTTTTTCGAACTAATAATGATGTTATGAATTTTTCAAAAACAAAATACCAAATAGTTTCCAAATTGACATAAAAGAGTTTCTAAAACAAATATTATATTATTAATTGATATTCTATTTCTAAAAATCTAAGGTTCAACCAAAGGGCTTAAATAATATTATATATGTAATTAACAAACCACTTTAGGTTCTCTTGGAATATTAGAGTATGTTTATTAACCATATAGTGTAAGAATACAAGAAGACACGGTAAAAGATAAACTATTTCTCTAAGAGTTAAATATAAATGAAAATGTTAAAATTGTAACCTAAACGTGTCTAAAACCTATTAGATGAGTTTAGTTAGACCCATAAACACCTAAGTCTCCAATTAAATTCATATTGAGCCATTATAAACCGAATATTATTGTATAATAAATTAATACTTTAATCTTTTCCTAAAGTGCCCCTCACCACTCTTGTTAAAGGGCACTTCCCCTTCTCTCAAATTAACACCTCCAAATCCATTTTTCTCGGCCAACCCCTTCCCAAATATCCTCTCAACTGTCCTCCATTCATCCTAGAGTCATTAATTTAGTCATAAAGCCAAATTAAATATCCCTTCTGATCAAATCAAAAGGAAGAACCTGAAGAAGCGGTAAATATTTCATCACCTCTTTCAAGTTACTTTCTTATTCCACTTCCTCTTTCTATGTTGTTTCAATTATAAAATAATAACTCCAGTTTATTCTATATAATGCGATGTTATTATAAATATGGTACTACCATATTCATTATTCTATCCATCCTTTGAATGACATGCCACCATACATGCGTACGTGTGGCTTACCGTCTCCACATCGTGCTATAATTGTTATTCAATACATTATTATTTGTATGGGTATAATAATGATGTGTAATTTATGTAAATAATAAATATAACATGATAATTATTCTTTATATATTATGTACCATCCAATTATATAATATCAAAATAATGATATTTTCACTTGTGCGTACGTAAGGATTACCGTCTCCACGAACGCGATGAGATTCATTCCTCATCATAATCCATTCAAGACTAATTTTAATAAGATTATTAAAAATATTTATTAAAGACTTAATGTCATTCTGAACATGAATAAGATATATCTTATCAATAAAAAACATTACTTACATAACAAAGCATATAAAGGAAAACGAATCAGTTAACACCCAAAACGACGATAATACTAAGAAATTATTAATAACACAATGTTAAAAGATCATATATGATATCATATTAATTTATATGATTCAATTATAATTTAATAACAATTAATTCAACATTATACAAGATATTAACCTACCCTTGACCATGGAAATGTACAAGGTAAGGGTTAATTTCACTATGTCTTTATTATCCGAGCTTGTTTTTATGTATGTCTCTACTAGGACCTCTTTATCATCCACATCCATGTTTCCTAAAAATGTATTTCAAAACATTTTTACTATTTACTAGACAATGGAGTAATGTCATTTATACCCTTATTTGACCTTATATGTTTTGAAATGAATCTTTCTGTCATTTTCTAAAAAAGGTACTTTATGACCTTTTGGACATAATTAATATAAGAATTTCTTTTAACTTATACGGTAGGTGTGGGTATTTTCTGCCGTTATAACATATTCGAAAATTCCCTTACAATATTATAAGAATATTTTCAAAATAAATGACTTCTTTATAATTATGTGGCTCGTAAATTATTTCAAAATAGAAAGAGATATATATCGAATAAAATGTGTTGATTTCTTCTATGTCAGCATCCATTGATGGATTTGAAGCTTATTTGAAGTTGAATTATTATGATACAAAACTTCCATATTGTATTAAAGGTTTTGTGATATGTTTGACTATCATCGTGTTATATTTACACTATTAATGGTAATGGATAATGTATTGACATTTCGTATGCTAGTTTTAATATGAATGTTTATGTTATTTTTAAACATTTTCATGAAGAATGAATTGGACTTAGTAAGTGATGGGTGGAGCACGATATAGCTCCTCAATGCATCGGTAGGTCTAATGAGACAATCTAGTGTCTTGGCTCAAGGCCATAACAAACTCTTATTTGTAGTCTTGGAAAAAGGCCTTGACGATGTGGTTATAAAAGTCTGGAATTATGTATTCTATCATTATGAATGTTTCTATTGATATGGAAAGTGATTATTAGACTAGTAGAATATCCATGTGAATAAGAAAATGGAATTATTTTATTTTATCTTTGCATATTATGCTGATGATCAAGTTTAAAAGGCTTTTGCTTTAGACCTATACATTTCCTTAAATGTTTATGATTATTTATGAAAGTTTCTACTATATTGTTATCCTTACTGAGAATCTCATCTCACCCTTTTCTATGTTTTATTTTACCAAGATGCGAAGAAGTATATTATGAAAGACCTGCAGGGATAGTCTATGTGATCTTATTGTTGTCCATGGAAACAATGTTGTCGTAGTTTTCCTTTTTATGATGTAATGTAATCCTTATGAATCTATCTATAACATCTAAGGATACTAAAATAATCGGTCTTTCGAGAATTGATCTTTTGTGATCATGCTAATGATAAGTAATAATGCACCGACTTTAGGATTTTGGGGTCAGGGTGTTACAGTTGGTATCAAAGGATGTTTAGTAAAAACTGTGGAAACTAGATTTAGATAAACTCCGATTAGAGAACATTATCCTAAGATAGACATTGAGCATTAGTATATAAGAACTTCCTAGAATTTTGGTACTGTAGAGATTTTGTGATATTTCCAAGAAATACATCCTTTTCTGGATACGTACATGTAGAGGCGACTCTGGCATAGATGTAACTAGAGGTAAATCCTGAAAACAATTCTTTGAGCTAGACTCGAATGGGAACTGGTGCACGACAATGGGCCTTGCTACAATCTTGGTTCTGTCACTCCTTGGGGATATGCTTAGGATAATTCACATTTTCATTACAGGCCATTATGAAGGATTTATGAGAAAATAATTCCTCAAAGAAAACATTTTTATGATTATTAATTATATCCATAAACTGTTCAATTTACATTATGTATTTTTGAAGTTTGAAATTATTCATTGCGATTCATAAACTGACTTAGTCTATGCCATTGTTTAGAAATGATGCCCAGCAGAAGGAATTAGAACTCCATAAATATGTATCTTCCAAAGGGTAAGAAGGATCAAATATTTCAATGTATTAGCCCAACATTTAGAAGGGAAATAGTCTCCCACGTATTCTCAAAAATATGAAGAAATAGTATCATATGTTAATAAGATACGTAGATAATTTTCTAAGTCCTATGGCTCTGAATAGAAGTAAGAGATGAAAAGGATGGCAGTGGGAAAGATGGATAAATGGATTAAGGGAATGAAGGATTTTATCATATGTTATAACTATGGAATGAATCACCTTGGTAAATGTTTAAAGGGAATGGGAGTTTGTTATTAGTGTAGAGAAAAAGGACACCCAATACGTGCTTGCAAGGGTGAAAAAAAGGTTTGAAATGTATAATGATTCATCTTCAAGGAGTTTGGACACTACATGAATCAATGTATAAATCATCAGAGTATACCCCAAACGCTGCTATTGGATAAGAATCAGGTTATGATACTACTGAAGATGAAGAGGAATGATTAATAGTTCTTATGTTGTTATTAAAGTATTGTGTCATTTGAGTGTTGTATCAATGATGTACTGGTTATATGAATTATGGAAATAAATAAGGATTTTAATGTAATACTATTTCATTGGGAATTTTATATTATATGGTCCTGATACTAATGTAGTAATTTTGGAGTAAGAGACGGTTAATTTGGATAAATTATATTGGATATTCTTGACTTCCTTGGAATTGATTAAAAGTTTGTTTATTTCATCATTATTGGAATATTTAATATTTTTAGATATAAGGAATATATCGAGTATTATATAAAGGATAAGGGAGAATAAATGTAATCAATACTATTTTATGGTAATTCAGGGTATTACCATGTTTTAAAATAATACATGATGAAGGTGTTCACATGTTATTATGTGGAAAAAAGATCTTCATTGTGTTTACCTTCCTTATAAATTTTGGAATGTGAGTTTGGATAGAAGTATTTTGTATAAGTCTAAAGGTTGGGATGGATTAAGTTCGAAATTGGATACTATTGATAATGTTATTTTTGGATTGTCATAAAAAGGACAACCTAAAGGTCGGGCGACAACCAGTCGCATCCGGCAAGGCTGCGAGACTTGAACCCGCAATTGAAGGGCGACAAGGGTGCATCACCTACAAATGGACTATGTGTTGTCTTGGATTGTATAATGAAGTTTATTTTCAAATGGTATGATATTTTAATTATAAATTTATTATTTTTGGAACCCTATACGATTAGGATAAGTTGAATATTTTTTGGAAATCTTTCGGAGTGAAAGATGACTTTTTTGTAGGAATGAGTTAATGGATATAACTCAACCTGTCTATTATATATATATATATATATTCCCTCATATTATATGAATAAATTAATTGTTAAAATTTAGTTAAGGGACTTCGTCTCAATCTCCTTTCATTGAGGCATACTTTGATTTCTAAACGACATTCTTTTATACAGTGTATACAACCCTTTGACTTTTCATTTTAAGTGGAATCTTTTTCTACGACGAATTTTACTAAACAACAAAAAAGGAATGTTATTTTTTATGTAAGTGGTGACAATGAACTTCTTGCCTCCATGAGTTTTATTTGATCTTTGGATTCCTTAACAAACCAAAATGTTTTTTAAAGAAAATAAAAACCATACACTCTTATTACGTATTTTGGTATGGAAAGTGGTTTTAATAATGGATTTGTTATGTCAATATATTAAAATGATATATTGTGAATGATTACCTCAATCACTCCCAATAAATATTTACATTTTATCTATAATTATGTGTCTCTAATTTCCACTAATGTTCTCCTAATCGAGATCATATTTTAGTGGTAACCTTTTTCATTTCCCTTTCCCTCTTATTAAGACTAAATTTACTAACCCAATTTCTAATGTGAGTTCTCCACAAATGTATTGTTGGTCGGAGTGGAAACTCAAGAGGGGGGTGAATTGATTTCCAATTAAAATTTATGTTTAAAAAACTTTGTCTTAAAATCCCCCAAATAAAACACAGAATTAAAATGTAGTGATTTTATATCAAATTAAAGGTTCTGTTAGGTTCTCAAAGGATTGATTATTTCCCAGTTAATCAAATCAGAAGAATTGATTAACTTTTGAAACTAACTTACTAATTTACAACTAATATAAACACTTGCGAGTTTAATTATCAAAGTGACTTTAAAACAGTTTTGGTTTTAAAGTAGTTTGCATTGGAATAAAAAAATAACTTTGAATATAAATAAACAAAGCATATTTAACCAAGAGGCTCAGTCTCAAGCTGAGACTTAGTCCTCTCAAAACTTTATATAAAAGTGATCCACACCCTAGATCAAGGTTTACAACAGTATACAACTATTCAGGTCCAAGACCACTACCACTGTTATCCGTGGGAACAAAAACAACAGCTCCAGCTATCCTGGTCACACACGACCTCTACCACAATCCCAGTTGGAAATAAAGGATGTAAGAGTTTGAGTGAGGATTTACAGATCCTCTAGTTAAAGTACATGAGACAGTGTGTGTGTAAAATACAACAGATGACACAGAATTCTCAAAATGTAAAAAGTAAATCACAAAGGCAAAGATTTAGAGTTTAGAAATGGCTCTAGTGATTGCAGGGCAGCTCTGGACTCCTTTGGATTGATCAGAATTGGTTCTTAGTCCTCTTCTGGTTTTTGTCTGGAAAACAGAGTGTCGTCTGCTTCCTTGACTTCTAGGTTAAGAGATAATGAAACAAGTAGTCGAAGAAGTTCTTATATGGATGTTCTCGTTCTCATCTCTTCACTGGTATGTAGTAAATGAATGAGTTCTTCGTGTATGTTCAGTCGTCTCTTTGCATTCACACCCAGTTGTTCTTCTAGCACACCTCGTGGTATGTATGTCTATGTGTATTTGGCTATTCAATCCTCTCACTCTTCAGCAACACATCCTTATTTCATTTAAATCATGAGCTCTGGAAAATGAAAAGATTTCATTTTGCAGGTATGAGGTACGGTTCCCTGACATCCAACAACACACATTAAATAAATTTCAATGTTTTAAAATATACCTGATATGACCGTTGGTTAGATTAAAAAAAGATAATGAAATTATTGTAGTGTCGGATTCTCTGAAATGGTAGGTTTGGGTATCGGTAGCCTTGGTAGTGGTAGCCTTGAGTAATGGTAGCCTTTTTATCGGTAGCCTTTTGTGTAATAGTGGACTTGATTTATTAGTAGGATTTCTTGTATCAGTGGGCTTTCGCATATCGGTAGGCTTTGCATAACGGTTACCTTTCCGTATCGGTAGCCCTTTCATATCAGTAGGCTTGTTTGATGGTAACCTTCTTATATCGGTAAGCTTATTATATCGGAAACCTTCCGCGTATCGGTAGACATGTTCTGTAACGGTGACCTTTGAGTTTCAGTAGACTTGTTCTGTAATGGTGACCTTTGAGTATCAGTAGACTTGTTCTATAACGGTGACCTTTGAGTATCGGTAGACTGGTTCTGTAATGGTGACCTTTTGCATGTTTAAGTATTCTATTGGCAGAATGAGTTAAGTTAGAATATATATTCATCCCGTAACCATATTCCTTGAAGATAATATAAATAATATAATAAATGAATATGTTCATGATGTTCATAAATACTGAAATAATTACTATAACCATTAATCAATATAGGAACTACCAATCTATAATTGATCATAATTAGGATTATCAAAATACGATTTAGAATAGTTGATATTATGGAAATATGAGTTCAACTAATTTTCTCATAGGGTTCAACAATCTCCCCCTTCTTGATAATCACAACTTATGCCGAAGTATTCAGAAAATTAAAAATAGTATCAGAGGAAAGAAAAAATATCTTAGAATAAAAAAACATTAATACAAAGTTCTCATAATAAATTTTTGTGTTGTTATTATCATTCTCCCATATCCCCAAAGCATATATTTCATTTTCTCCCCCTTATGTTTACATCTCATTTTTATCCCTATATGATTTTCTCTGCCCCTTTCATGAAAAACATTAAAACAAGAGGCTCATTTTCTCCCCCAGTATTTTCTCCCCCTTTGTGATTAACAAAAAAAAGGGTAGCAGAGAAAATATATAGTAGAGAATACAAGAGAATGTTCATTAAGGGACAATAGATATAATGAGAAAATTAAAAGTTTATAAATACAAGTGAATCCTATCAAAAAAGATCTAGAATCACTCAATACTCCTCTGGAACAAGTGTCTTTCCCTTAGGATTAGCAGAGGTTTTCAGAATAGTTGAAGGCACAAATAGTGGTTCAACTACAGAAACTATACCGGATCTGATATCTGTATTCCTGTGAGTGATCATTGGTGTCAAGCTCCTGATGGATTGAACTAGAGTCAATTGAGGGGTACTCCCAGAGGTATAAGCAGGAAGGGAATGAGGTACAATGACAGGTCTTGCATTCACATGTAAGAATGGTAGTAGAAAATTCCTGAAATCCATAATAATACTTCCTCCTCTCTCTATTGCAGAAACAAAATCATCTCGATTTTCAATGAATTTATCCAAGGCAGGAGTAAGCTCCCTGAGCTTACTAACCTATTCTCTAAAGGCTTGGGTTACTGGAGGTAACTTCAGATTCTCAATCAAAATCTTGAAATGGTTTGTCATTTGTTGCTTGGTATAAACCTTCTCGAAATAAGCATCCACCTTATTCTTGATTTCCTCTTGAGAAGTAGTAGTTGCCCGCAGATGATCACGAACAAAACTAGTAGCTTCTCTAGTGGTAGAAAGAATCTGAGTATCTGATGCACCACTAGGATTGGCCTTAGCCATTTCTTCCGGAATAATAGTGCAGATCTGGTCAAGGTTCACACTGGAGCTAGATGAGGGAAGAGGTTTCATTGAGAAGGCCACTGTCTCCTTGAAGGATTGAGTCAGACTAATAACTACCTTCTGAACAAGTGCATCCTGACTGTTCAGATGTTCTTTGACTGACTTCTTAAAGGCCTTAAAAACTTCCACAAATTGCTTGACCACTTATTTGATACATAGAATGGCAGAGTTTGCTTGAGTTTGAGAGCTATGCATGGTAGTCAGAGAAGCAATCGATTGTCTCAAAGAAACTACAACTCCTGTCAAACTCTTAATCTGAGTGTGGCACACTTTATTTTCATCCATCATTGCTTTCATAGGACTGGATACACCATATCTAATGGATAACTCAAGGGATTTCTCCACGATTTTCATCTCTTGAACCATACTTTTCTTCATATCTAGCACTGATTTCCTTATTGCTTTTTTCAATTCAGCTTTTAAGGACTCAAGTTCCTCCTTGGTTTCCACATTTTCAGCCACAGTGGGTAGTGTAACTGATTCCTTTTGGGGTTGGTCTTCCTCATCAGATTCTCCATAAGAAAGTCCAAGAATCATATATCCTTGATCTGATGTCCAACCTTCAATGTCATATAGCACTGATACTGGGCTACAATTCTCCCCCTCACTTGGAACATTCTCCTGAGGTATCTCTTACAACTGTTCTTCCTTAGGTAATTCGATAATTTCCTCTTCAACTACAGCAGATCCAATAGCCATTTTCTCTGATGGCTCAAGAACTTCCTCAACAACAAATGTTACTTCTACTTCCTAATAAGGTACTATTTTGACTGTACTATCTATAATACGGCTCAAACTAATCTCTTCCTCTTCATTTACCTCAACATCTTCTTCCCCAGAAGCCTCCTTTTCTCCATTAACACCCTGATCTGATTCGGTTGCCTCATCCTCCTCAGAGGTGTCCTTGACAACATACTGGAATACTTCTTCTCGTTCTTCTGTAGTCTCTGTATCACTGTCCTTCAAGACAGTTTCTCTCTTTGGTAGTTCTTTTGGAGAACTAGCTGCTCCATAAGAAATAACATGATGCACAGGACTAGGGGGTAAGTCTGGGTCTCCTCCTTCTTCTACTGATGTCTCTTCCTCCTCAGATTCGGCTTCACTATAGACCGGTTCTGGATCATCTTGTCCAAGACCAGGATCCCTCACATTCTTTGGTCAATAGGGATGATCCACATGAGTATACTTGTCATATATTTTTCCATCATCATTAATCCATGATTTCTTCTAAGGGTTCAGACTAACTTTCATAAACTTACACACAATCCTGGTGAGGCAAAAATTATCCTTAACTACAATAGTTTCATCTAGAGGTCCATCTACCTCCATTTCCTTGAACATAATAGAAATTAACTTTGAGAAGAATAGTGCATTTGACTTAGACTTCAGTCTAGTCATATCTTCAATCTGAATCATAATCAATCTACACAGATTTACCTTAACTCCATGCTTCAACAGATGTAGCAAATAAATGTCCTGGAATCTCAGTGTAGCAAAGTCTCCTCTCCTTGGACTAATTACATGTTGAATAAACTTGAAAAGAACTTTATCTCCCCCTACCATCTCTGCATCTATGACCTTTCGAGGGGTTCCATTTCCTGTCAGCTCTAACAAAGCATCTTCATATATAAACACATCACTGTTTGAGGGAACAAATTTTGAATAGAAGGCACAATCTCCTTCATGCGGAACTCATAAGTTCCCAGCCCATTCCACTGAAGTAAAAGAAACTTCCTTTCCATTTACATAAGAAATCATTCTGCTTTGTTCTTCAGACTTTTCAAAATGAATGAATTCGTAGAACTGTTTCACCAGTCCTGGATAATAAGGTCTATTTTTGTTCGCGAAGCACTCAGTCAAACCTTGTTCTTCTAAAACCTTAAGAACCACGGACTTTATCTTCATGAGCCATTCTGCACACACCTCTTTCTCAACAACAATCTCTCTCCTTGAGAGATGCGGGTTTACTGGATTCCTTCAAGCTACACTTCTACTTCCACTTCCAATGGTACTAGCATTCATTACTTTCTATATTTTCGCTTGCAGCTCATCACTCCCATCTATAACCTGGGGTCTCTTGATGCGGGCCATTACAGAGTCGAGGTTTAGGGTTTTGTGGCATGAGAGGTTTAGGTTGGAGGGATTTGAACAGACGAGTTCGCATTGAGATTGAGTGAAGTCTAATATCGGGTTTTAATATCATTTAGGATTCAAAAATAAAATAAATCCTTTTTAAAAAAACTTTCGAGATCTTGGACTTACATACAGAAGTTTAAAACAGCACGAGATGCACCAACAGTGAGGTCTCCTAACGGTGAGGTCTCTAACGGTGAGGTCTCCTAACGGTGAGGTCTCCTAACAGTGAGGTCTCCTAACGGTGAGGTCTCCTAATGGTGAGGTCTCCTAATGGTGAGGTCTCCTAATGGTGAGGTCTCCTAACGGTGAGGTCTCCTAATGGATTTAAGAATAAGTTATCATTTATAATTCATGTCTAATGAAACTTAATCTTTCAGAACTTAAAGGCTTAGTGAAAATATCAGCTAATTGGAGTTCAATGCCTATAAATTCAAGAGTTATATCACCTCTTTGATAATGATCTCTTAGAAAGTGGTGTCTAACATCAATGTGTTTAGTTCTAGAGTAAGACAGTGGGTTCTTAGAGATTTTGATCGCACTAGTGTTGTCACAGTTAATTGAAACTTGTTTAAAATTAAATCCATAGTACAATAAAGTGTGTTTCATCCACAGAATTTCTGCACAGCAACTACCAGCAGCTATATACTCTTCTTCAGTAGTAGACAATGAAACTGAGTTCTATTTCTTACTACACCATGATACTAGGGATTTTACAAGTAAATGACATGTTCCAGATGTTCTCTTTCTATCTAAATTGCATCCAGCATAGTCAACATCCGAATAACTTATTAAATCAAATGATTTTTCTTTTGGGTAAAAGAGTCCCAAATTAGCAGTACTTTTAAGATATTTGAAAATATTTTTATCAGCAAGTAAGTGTGACTCTTTAGGGTTAGCTTGAAATCTAGCACACATACATACACTAAACATAATATCAGGTCGACTAGCAGTAAGATAAAGTAAACTCCCAATCATACCTCTATAATTAGTTTGATCAACTGGTTTACCAGTTTCATCAATATCCAATTTACAGGTGGTACTCATAGGTGTATTACTTCCCTTAATACTATCCAAACCAAAACGTTTTAATAAATCTTTAGTATATTTACTATGATTTAAAATAATACCATCTTTAGTTTGAAAGATTTGAAATCCACAAAAGTATTTATGCTCTCCCATTAAGCTCATTTCAAACTCATTCTGCATAACCTTTGAAAAATCAGTACATAAATAATTTTTCGAAGATCCAAAAATAATATCATCAATATAGATTTGTACTATTAAAACATCATTTGAAATTATTTTTATAAAAAGAGTGGGACTAGCAATTCCTTTTGAAAATCCTTTTGAAATAAGAAAATTTGTAAGTCTTTCATACCAGGCTC
Source organism: Viscum album (assembly GCA_963277665.1). NCBI lineage: Eukaryota > Viridiplantae > Streptophyta > Magnoliopsida > Santalales > Viscaceae > Viscum > Viscum album. The sequence continues at coordinate 563,890,611 of OY728138.1, forward strand.
TTGGAGCTTGTTTTAAACCATATAAAGCTTTAGAAAGTTGAAAAACATGATTTTGAAAGTGAGGATTTGAAAAAACAGGTGGTTGTTCTACAAAAACATCTTCAACAATAAAACCATTTAAAAAAGCACTTTTCACATCCATTTGATATAACTTGAAATTCAGATGTGATGCAAAAGAAAGTAAGATCCTAATAGCCTCTAATCTAGCTACAGGAGCAAAGGATTTCTCATAGTTAATTCCTTCTTCTTGATTGTAACCTTGTGAAACTAGTCTAGCTTTGTTTCTAATGATGTTTCTAGATTCATAAACTTTGTTTCTAAACACCCACTTTGTGCCTATGGAAAAAGTGTCTTTAGGTCTTTCAACTAATTCCCAGACTTTATTTCTTTGAAATTGATTTAGTTCTTCTTGAATAGATATTACCCAGAATTCATCATTGATAGCATCATTGATATTTTTAAGTTCTAACTGTGAAAGAAAAGCATGATGTTCAACCTGATTTCTTAGAGAAGCTCTAGTCTGTGTTCCTCTATCTAGATTACCTACAACATCATCTAATGGATGGTTCTTTAGAATCTTAGTTTGTCTCGAAAAAGTAGGACTATAGATTTCAGGTTCATCAACAGGTTGGGAGTCAATAGAAGCAGGTTCTGGAAAATTTCCAGAACTGGATGTTTTAACTATGGGTTCACTATCTTTATCATTAAGGTTCAAAATTGAGAGATTATCTTCAATATTTTCAAGAGAGTTCATAGGTTCATGTGGATCTGTTTCATCAAATTTGATGTGAACAGATTCCTCCAGACAATTGGTTCTCTTATTGAAAACTCTATAGGCTTTACTAGAAGTAGAGTAACCTTGGAAAATTCCTTAATCACTCTTGGATGAAAACTTGTCAAGATTGTCTTTGGTATTGAGAATAAATACTTTGCACCCAAAAACACTAAAGTAGTTAACCTTAGGTTTCCTATGGCTCCACAACTCATAAGGGGTCTTCTTAAGAACATGTCTGATTAAGACTCTATTGATTATATAACAAGCTGTACTGATAGCTTCAGCCCAAAAATAAACAGGTAGGTCATACTGATTGAGCATGGTTCTGGAAATTTCCTGAAGGGTTCTATTTCTCCTTTCTACTACACCATTTTTCTGAGGTGTCCTAGGGGGAGAGAAATTGTGACTATAGCCACTGTGTGATCAGTAGGATTCAAACTCATGATTTTCAAACTCATGACCATGATCACTGCTCATGGTTTTGATCTTCTGTCTACTAAGATTTTCTACAGACTTGGAATATTTAACAAAGTAAGAACAAGATTCACTCTTATGAGATAGAAAATATACCCAAGTATACCTAGAATAGTTATCTACTAGAACATAGACATAGTGCTTTCCATTTAAACTATATACTCTAGAAGGTCCAAAAAAATCCATGTGAACCAACTAGAGAGGTTGAGAAGTTGACACTTCTTTCTTTGATTTGAAAGAAACTTCATGTTGCTTTCCCTTTTGACAGGATTACAAACTTTATCTGCTTGGAATTCACGTTTTGGTAGGTCTCTAACTATGTTCTTCCTAGTAAGTTTTCTAAGTGAATGTAAATTGCAGTGTCCTAATCTTCTGTTCCAAAGCCAAGACTCTTTATGAAAAGAATTTAAACAAGTAATATTTTTCCTTGCTAAAGAATTCAGATCAACATCATAAACATTTTCATTTCTTAAGGCAGAAAATACTAAAACATTTTTAGAATTAAAAACATTACAAGAATCATTTTCAAATTTTACATAAAAACCATCATCACATAACTGAGAAATACTTAGTAAATTATACTTAAGCCCATCAATAAATAAGACTTTAGAAATTAATACTGAGTCAGTGTTACCAATCTGGCCTAAGCCGATGATTTTTCCTTTTGAGTTATCACCAAAAGTAACAAACCCTCCATCAACTTTTACTAGACTCTTGAAGCATGAAAAGTCTCCTGACATATGCCTTGAACATCCACTGTCCAAGTACCAAGTCTTTCTACAGGAGCTCTTTAAGAAGGTTCCCTACAAAACATATTTAGATAGGAAATGATTTTGGTACCCATATTTTCTTGGGTCCAGATAGGTTAGCCAATAAGACTTTAGGTACCCATATTTGTCTAATGGGTCTCATAAAATTTGTAGAATCAACATATTTTGAAAGATAAAATATATTAGATCCGTAACTATGAGTATAACTAGTTGAAGCATATGATTTTCCAGAACTAGAACTGGCAACATTCTGTCCAGATTTAGGAATGAATTTAGTTTTGGTAAATTTTCTCTGTCCTGGTTGGTATCCTATACCAGTAGTGTATCTAGGAGCTACTTGCTTACCTAGAATTTGAGTAAGAGTATCTTTACCATTTGTAAACTTTTCTAAGTCTTTCTTATTTTTCTCATTGGATAATTTTAGTTCAGTATTCTCTTTAAGCAACTGAGCATTATTTTCTATTTCAATATCAAGATCAGATTTATGTTTATCATTTAAAGCATACTGTTTTTAAACCTTTATATTTTTCTTTAATCTCATTACAGGTTTCTTCTAACATATCACAATATTCAAACAGTTCAGATTTTGACATGTTTTCTGGGTCAGAATCATCTCCAGAATAATATGAATTTAATGAAGGAGTTTCAGATGTTACCTCAGATGTGCTTGTCATGAAACACATATTTTCCATATTTTTTAGTTCAGTTTCAGAAATTTCAGAATCACTGGAGCTATCCTCAGAAGCACTCCAGGTAGCCTTCATGGATTTCTTATACTTATTGTCCATGTATTCATACTTCTTCTTGTACTTTAGCTTTGGACAGTCTGCTTTTATATGTGTTTTTCTTCTACACTCATAGCAAACAACTTCATCACTTTTATCTGGATTTTTCCAATCCTTCTTCCAATGACCCTTGATGTCATACTTACTTTTGTAATTTGATTTTCGTAGAAACTTCTTCTTCCTATAAAACTTCTTAAACCTTCTGGAAATATGAGCCATCTTAGCATCACTATCAGAAGCACTTTCACTGTCCTCACATCTTGAGCTCTCGTTTATAGCTTGAAGTTTCTCTTTATCCTTGTTCTTTGAGGTTGAAGATTTGAAATCAATAGACTTTCTTCTAGGTTCATCTTCTTCTTATTTTTTCACCTTAAGTTCTTGTTTATACATCATCAACTTTCCAATTAGTTCCTTTACTGGCAGTTCACCTATATCATACGATTCTCTAATTGAGAAAGAAGTTCCTCTCCATCATTCAAGTAGACATCTCAGAATTCTCATAATTTGTTCCTTTGATGGAACATCCTTTCCTAGAGAGATCATTGTGTTGAAAATTTCATTGAACCTGAGATACATGTCAGAAATGGGTTCATCAGGCTTCATCTTAAAATTATCATACTTAATATTATAAGTGTTCAATCTCATTTCCTTAACATTAGTTGTTCCTTCATGAGAAACAGCTAAGGTATCCCAAATTTCATAAATAGTTTTACAAGAAGATATTCTATTAAATTCCTCATCTCCTAAAGCATAGTATAGACCATTCATGTCTTTACAATTATTATTGTAGACTGTCTTAGTAGCTTCATTCCAAGTAGATCAAACTGTAGTAGGTATTTTATATTCTGATTCTATAGTAGTTAAAATATCAAAACCCATGCTCTCTAAATGAATTTTCATCTTGATTTTCCACTGAGCATAGTTAGTGCCATTGAAAAAGGGTGGTCCATTGGTATCAACACCTTCAAGTCTGTTATCAATGATAACTTACTTAAAGCTAAGATTTTAAAGAGATAAAAATTTAGAAATAACAGAAATTTTATAAAATTTAAAATACAACTAAAATCAAAGTTGAAAAATAGAGTACTTTAGAAAATATTTAAACAGCCTTTGATACCAAATGGTGGTCGGAGTAGACACTCAAGAGGGGGGGGGGGGGTGAATTGAGTTCCAATTAAAATTTCTGTTTAAAAAACATTGTCTTAAAATCCCCCAAATAAAACACAGAATTAAACTGTAGTGAATTTATATAAAAATAAAGGTTATGTTAGGTTCTCAAAGGATTCATTATTTTCCAGTTAATCAAATCAGAAGAATTGTTTAACTTTTGAAACTAACTTACTTATTTACAACTAATATAAACACTTTCGAGTTTAATTATCAAAGTGAATTTAAAACAGTTTTTGTTTTAAAGTAGATTGCAGCAGAATAAAAAAATAACATTGAAAATAAATAAGCACAAAAGATTTAACCAAGAGGTTTAGTCTCATGATGAGACTAAGTCCTCTCAATACTTTATATAAAATTGATCCACACCCTGGATCGGGGTTTACAATAGTATACAACTGTTCAGGTCCAAGACCTCTACCACTGTTATCCGTGGGAACAAAAACAATAGCTCCAGCTGTCCAAGTCACACACGACCTCTACCACTATCCCAGTGGGAAATAAAGGATGTAAGAGTTTGAGTGAGGATTTACAGATCCTCCAGTTAAAGTACATGAGACAGTGTGTGTGTAAAATACATCAAATGACACACACTGCTCAAAATGTAAAAAGTAAATCACAGAGGAAAAGATTTAGAGTTTAGAAATGGCTCTAATGATTGTAGTGCAGCTCTGGACTCTTTTGGATTGATCAGAATTGGTTTTTAGTCCTCTTCTGGTTTTTGTCTGGAAAACAGAGTGTCGTCTGCTTCCTTGACTTCCAGGTTCAGAGATAGAGAAACAAGTAGTCGATGAAGTTCTTGTGTGGATGTTCTCGTTATCAGCTCTACATTGGTATATAGTAAATGAATGAGTTCTTCATGTAATTTCAGTAGTCTCTTTGCATTCACACTCAGTTGTTCTTCCAGCACACCTCGTGGTATGTATGTCTCTGTGTATTCTTCTATTCATTCCTCTCCCTCTTCAGCAGCACATCCTTCTTTCATTTAAAGCATGAGCTCTGGCAAAATAAATGATTTCTTTTTGCAGGTACGAGGTACGGTTCTCGGACATCCAACAATACACATTAAATAAATGTCAGTGTATTAAAATATACCTGATATGACTGTTGGTAGATTAAATAAAGATAATGAAATTAAAGTAGTGTCAGATTCTCTGAAATGGTAGTTTTGGCTATCAGAAGCCTTGGTAGCGGTAGCCTTGAGTAACGGTAGCCTTTCTATCTGGATCCTCCATGTAACGGTGGACTTCATGTATCGGGAGGCTTTCTTGTATTAGTGGGATTTCACATATCGGTAGGATTTTCATAAGAGTTACCTTTCTGTATCGGTAGCGTTTTCGTATCGATAGGCTTGTCTGACGGTAACCTTCTTATATCGGTAAGCTTAGTATATCAGTAACCTTCCGCGTATCGGTAGAATTGTTCTATAAAGGTGACCTTTTAGTATCGGTAGACTTGTTCTGTAAGGGTGACCTTTGAGTATCGGTAGAATTGTTCTGTAACGGTGACCTTTGAGTATCAGTAGACTGGTTCTGTAACGGTGGCCTTTTTCCTGTTTAAGTATTCTATTGGCAGAATGAGTTATGTTAGAATATATATTCATCCAGTAACCGTATTCCTTGAAGATAATATTAATAATATAATAAATGAATATGTGAATGATGTTCATAAATACCGAAATAATTAATATAAACATTAATCAATATAGGAGCTACCAATCTATAATAGATCATAATTGGGATTATCAAAATACGATTGAGAATAGTTGATATTACAGAAATATGAGTTCAACTAATTTCCCATAGGGTTCAACATGTATTTTTCTATTTTTAACATTTTATTTTCAAAGAAAAATTTCAAATTATGAGGACACAATTTATTGAAGGAGGGGAGAATGTAACACCCCAAGATTTCATAGTACGTTATTTCTTAAATGTAATTCAATAACTTTCACTACACACAACACTGAGTTCAAGCACACCACGACTTACCAAAATAGCCGTTCAAAATCGGTTATAAATAATATTAACTAAATTTTAAAGTTTATATAATCCTTATAATTTTAGAATCTATATTACGAGTTTTATAGACAAAAATCAGAACAACTTCATTTTTTTCAGATAAAAGTAGTATTTTTTTTAAAATGTAATTTTACTGCCTTTTAAGGAGAACCCTTTTGAAATCCAAAATATTAATCTTTTATATATTAAATTTGACAAAAATAAACTTCTTATTTCGAATCATGACATAAAAATTTAGTTTTGAAATTTTTTTTTGTGTTTTTCTGATTACTTTCATATTTGGGTGAATAGTGAAAAATACTAAATTTTAACTAAAAACAATTTTTTTAATAAAAAAAATTTATTGTGTTCAACTATACATATGAATGGTTTGGAATCATAATTAGATTATATTTTTACCATTTAATCCAATACTGGTCATTTCAGGTAATTTCATTTTAAAATTGAACATAAACAAGTGTCAATCTTTTGATAGTTATTATTTCTTAAAAACATGTTTTTTTTGTTTTGACAACGGTAATTAATTTAAAATTAATAAATGAAACTTCTATGTATAGAATTTGGTAAAATACACTTCAATTTTTAATTCATAATATCAGAATTATTTTATGGTGAAATTTTTGGTATGTTTCTGAAAACTTTCAATTTTTGATGAATAGTGAAAATCACTATGTTATTAGTTAAAACAAAAAATATCATTTAAATAATTAGATATTTTATTTTTATTTATTTTAAGTCAAAATAGATACTTAAAACATATATATGTTCAACATAATTCATTTGAGTCATTTTATAATAAGTTTACACATATAAAAGTTTGTGGAACTATTTACTGTCTTTTACCCTCCTCCTAGGAGAATTTGCAAATTTGAATAAAACATAATTTTACCACTTATGTGAATTGAATTTAATATATCCGACAGAAAAATTTGATATCAGTAAGTCAAATGTGGTTCAATGAGATGAAAATAACTTTTTGTGAATATTAACTTTTGAGTTTTATTTACCACTGTTAAAAGTAAATAGAGTAATTAAAGGTAAAAATGATATTATTATTTCACTAACACATGTACTAATTATATTGTATAAGTGTAATTTGACCAAAAACAACATTAGTAATAGAATATTATCCTTTAGGTCCACTTGGATTTGATTATGACATTTATTATTATTTAATTCAAATAAGAGTAAAATGTGTTAAATTCAATGTTTAGTAATTAAAACATTTTTTATATAGGGTTACACATAAGATAAATTCTAATATAAATATTAATTATAAAGTTAAAACTATTTCCTACATAATGGTATTTTATTTATATTTTATAGACATTAAAATATATAATTTATGTATGACACAATGATGACACAGTAATTATCTAATTAATGAAATATTAAAATATTTGATATTATAAATATCCAAATAAATGTAATTTGAGACTTTTTAGGAATTAAACTAATTTTAAAGTTTAATATGACATGTTAAGGTTGGTTATAAGAATTTTTTAAGTAATAATTCGTTTATGAAATTAGGAAAAACAAAATACCATAATAGTGTCAAAATTGACATAAAAGAGTTTTTAAAACAATTATTATATTATTAATTGATATTCAATTCCTAAAAATATAAGGTTGGGTCAAAGGGATTAAATAATATTAAATATTTCGTTAATGAACCACATGAGGTTCTCTTGGATTTTTTGTGTATGTTTATCAACCATATAGTGTAAGAATACAAGAAGACACGGTAAAAGTTAAACTATTTATCTAAGAGTTAAATCTAAAAGATAAGGTTAAAATTGTATCCTAAACATGTCTAAAACCTATTGGTTGAGAGTATTTAGACCCATAAAATCCTAAGTCTCGAATTAAATTCACTTTGATCCATTATAAACCGAATATGATTGTATAATAAATTAATACTTTAATATTTTCCTAAAGTGCCCCTCACCCCTCTTACAAAAGGGCACTTCCCCTTCTCTCAAATTTACAAAACCAAAGCCATTTGGCTCTGCCAACCCCTGACTAAATATCCTCTCAACTATAATCCCTTGATCCTAGAGGCATTACTTTAGTCCAAAATCCATTTTAAAGATCCTTTTTGATCAAATCAAAAGGAACCACCCGAAGAAGAGGTAAATAGACATTGCGGTAAAGTAATTTATACCCTTATTTTACCTTATATGTTTTGAATGGAATATTTCCGTTGTTTTTAAAACAAGGTACTTTATGACCTTTTCTACAAAATTGAGGTAAAAATATTTTTTAACTTATACAGTGGTTGCATCTATTTTCCACCGTTATAACATTGTTGAATCTTCCCTTAAAATCTTATAAGAATATTTTCAAAATAAATGTCTTATTTATAATTATGTTACTCTTAAATTATTTCAAAATAGGAAGATATATTTCTCTAAAAAAAGGTTTTGATTTCATCTATGTCAACATCTTTTTATGGATTTTAAACTTATTTGAAGTTGAATTATTATGATACAAAATATCCATATTTTTTTAAGGATTTGGGATATTTTTTACTATGGATGTGTTATTTTTAAACTATTCATGGTTATGGATAAAGTATTGACATTTAGTATACTAGTTTTAATAAGAATGTTTATGTTATTTTTAAACATTTTCATATGAGGAATGCATTGGAATTAGTAAGTGACGGGTGGAGCCCGTTATAGATCCTTGATGCATCAGTTGGTCTCATGAGAAAAACTAGTTTCTTGGTAAAAGGCCATGAAAAAAATCTTATTTGTAGTCTTGGACCAAGGCCTTGACTATGTGGTTATGAAAGTCATGAATTATGTATTCAATCATTATGAAATAGGATATTGATATTGCATGTGATTATTCTACTAGTAGAATATCCATTTGAATAAGTAAATGGAATTATTTGATATTATCTTTTACATATTATTCTGAAGTTCATGTTTAAAATACTTTTGTTTAAGTCTTATACATTTCCTTAAATGTTTATGCTTTTTTATGAATGTTTCTTCTATATTTTTATCCTTACTGAGCATCTGTGCTCACCCCTTTCTATGTTTTATTTTCCCAGTATATAAAGAAGTATACTATGAATGACCTCTAGGGATAGTCTAGGGTAACTCAATGTTGTCTATGGAAATAATGTTGCTGTAGTTTTCCATTTTATCATGTAATGTAAACATTATAAATGTATCTAGTACTTCCAATGATACAAAAATAATCGGTCTTTCAAGACATGATCTTTTTTGATCACGCTAATGATACATAATAATTCAGAGACTATGGGCTTCTAGGTTCGAGGCGTTACAATATATTTTTTATATGTAGGACGAAGGTCATCAAGAAATTGACTTCTAAGGTGATGAGAAAAAGACAGCTAATGATGCAAATAGATCAAATGAAACATACAATGATCCTACCACACATTAATGATTCAGGTGAAAGGAAAGTGAATATTATTCTAACTAATTCTAAAATACGGGGTTTATTGATAATGATCAAATTCATGATCCTCTATAGGAAAAAGATAACAGAAGATCTCATGTGATCCATAACAATGATGTCAAATAATATAATAAAGTGTTGAAAGGTGCACTTACCATCAAATCTAAAATTTATAATGTTTTATTTTATTTTGGATCCACCCTCAGTTTGATTTATTAGGAATTTTAAAATGGTATCTACATAATTCCTCAAGAGTAAGATATTTTTTTAGATGTAAAAACTCTTAATGGCATAACAGTCAAATCAGAAGATTATAATTATTCTCTGATTGATGTTTGTGGGAAAGTGATTCCATTTAAATATTATGACCCCTCATTTAGTTGAATTTGATATTATTCTTATAATTGATTGGATTTCACTATAAGAAAATTTTATCAATTAATGAGTAATTTAAGTACCATTTCATATTTTAAATGAATCTATGATCATATATCGATACCAAGATTCATATAAACTTCTAGTGGAAATTATATCCATTCTCTTGGGTGTTATTTTTAATAATGAAGGTTATCTCTCTCATATGGTCAAGAAAAAAACACATAATTGAGGATACACCTATTGTAAGAGTGTGTTTTAGTGTATTTCTTGAATAATTTCTGGGTCGTCACCAAATTTGGAGGTTGGGATTTCAATAGAACTCATATCGGGTGTTATGCATACTTCAAAGGGTCCTTAAGAATGGAACCAATTGATTGGATGGAATTGGAGAAGAAACTCCAAGGGAATATTCACAAGGAATTCATAAACCCTACTACATCAAAATCCCATGAAAATATTATATTTGTTAATAATAATGGGGAATTATTGATAATATTCATTTATTATCAATAATTAACAAGATGAATATGAAAAATAAATATTTTTCCCCTATATTGATGAAATATTTAATCAAATAATGCTAAGATACAAACTTTTATAAGATTGATCTTCATTATAGATATCGTATCTTGTGGGTCAATAAAGAGGATATACCCAATACATCATTTATTAGAATTAATAATCACTATTAATTTATAGTCATGCCTTTTGGTATTACAAATCCCCTTACTATCATCACAAAATTAATTAATAGAGTCTTTAGAGACTATGTTGTTCAGTTTTGGGGGGTATTTATAGAATAAACTCTTATACATTCAAAGAGAAAATAATAACATAAAGATCACTTTAGGACTGTACTGAAGACCCTGATAAAGGAGAAACATTATGAAAAATGAACTAAGTGTGGGTTTTGGCTTCATAAATTTTCATTTTTGTGTCCCATAATCCCAATATATGGGATATTTGTTGATCTAGTAATGATAAACGTTATTGAACATTGGACTATACCAGCATCAGAAACAAATATTTTATTTTTTCTTAGTTTAGATGGATATTATATATGTTTTTTTGAAATATTTCTCACAACTATCTAATCAACTCGTGACATTGACTTATAAAAGTGTTATATTCATAAATATAGAGTAATGTTAATAAAATTTCAAGGATTTAAAATGAGCATTATTTACTTCACATATTCTTAGATTAGCCTATAGTAGAGAATGTTTTGTGATCTACATTGATGAATCTAAGAAAGATATGTGATGTTTTCTTAGTAAAAATGATATGGTGATAGTTTATGACTCACAATAATTGAATATCCATGAGAAAAATTTCTCAACTCATGATTTGGAGTTATATTTGGTAATCATTGAATTAAAGATATGGAGGCAAAGTATTTATGGAGAAAGGTGTGATATATATGATAATAATTAAATTTTAAAGAATATTTTCACTCAGAAGGAGATGAATATACATGAATAATGTGGGTTGGAGTTGATTAAAGATTATGATTGACTAATACATTACCACCATAGGAAAAAGAAAATGGCGGCAGAAGCTTTGAGTTGAAAAGACCATGCTTTCTTATATATGATGTGGATAAAGAGGATCTAATATTTATGGAATTTACAACGATGGATCTTGAAATTTTATAGGATGAAAAAAAATATATTTTTCTAATTAATGTTCAACCATCTATACAAATGATGGTTAATAATATGAAAAAAGAATATGTAAAGATAAAAAAGATGGTTATAAATGTTCTTAATTTCAATATTTATTAAGATAGAATAATAAGTTTTAGGAACCATGTTTTTATCCATATAACAATTGAATTAAAGAAGGATCTATTGGATGAGGCTCATAGTTCAAAATTATATATTCATCATGGATGAGAAAAGATGTGTAGGGACTTGCAAGTGTATTTCTAGTGGGATGACATGAACATAGATATTATTGAGAATGTTTCTTGATTATTGTTTTTTCAATGAGATAAGGTTGAGATAAATAATTCTTTGGGTATGTTATAGACATTACCCATACCAGAATATAAATGGGAAAATATAACAATTGAATTTCCATAAGAATTCACAAAACATATAAATGTAATAATTCTATATGGGTTATAGTTGATCAGCTTATGAATTCAGAACACTTCATTTATCTGAGAGAATACTTTTCTATTTATCTTATTTCTAGAATATATATTAAATATTTGGTGAGATTTCATTGAGTACCAATTTTTATAGTATTTGATTGGGGCATGAGGTTTACCTTGATGGTCTGTAGATTTCTTTAGTAAGATCAAGATATAGAGTTCTGTTTCAGCACATCATATTATCCTCAGATATATGGTCAGTCTAAGAGGAAAATTAAAAGACTATAATTCACGTAGATATAATTATATATTGATTTAAATGTTTGTAGGGATGAACACATAACTTTGGTATAATATTATTACAATAACATATTTTTATCCAGTATTCAGATGGATCATTATAAATCCCTATATGGTATGATGTGGATAACTCCATCATGAAGGAATGAAGTTGGGGAATGAAAGCTACTGGGACTAGGTCAAGTTGGGGAAATTTTAGAGAATTTTAAATGAATTAAACATAAAATAATAACTTCGTAAAGTACACAAAAAACTATGCTAATAATCTATGAAAAGACCTCGAGTTTGAAGTGGGTGATAATGTATTTCTATGAATATCTCCCTGGAAGAGAGGAATGATATTTGGAAAGAAGGTAAAGCTAATCCCTAGGTATATCAATCCTTTTAATATTCTTAATCATCTTGGGAATGTAGCATATATATTGGTGCTTCCACTAAATCTCTCTCTAGTTCTTGAGGGGTTAAATTTTTCTCTACTGAGAATGTATATACATAATCCTTCCCATGTACTAAACATAGATTTTGTACCGATAGAGAAATGATTTTTTTATAATGAAAAAATAGTGATTCTATATCGTGGATATACTGTTCTATGAAACAAGACCACTCTCCTTATTAATGTTTTATGAAAGAACCACCAATTTAAGGAAGATACATGGGATCCTTAGGATTCGATGAGATAGAGGTATCCTCAAATTATTTTATCCATAGATGATTTTTTTGGTAGAAACTCATTTTAATGGCATTATAATATAATAACACTATCTTTTTAGTAAATATTTATATTTAAATAATTTTAATTCTTCAATAGCTTGTATTGCACGAAACCGCGAGTTTAAACGAATTATATGACACTATTTCTAGAAAATGATCATTATAACCTAGCTATTAAATTAGTGGGAAAAAAAATTAATAAATATTTTAGGAAATGAAAATAATATTCCTAATCAATATGAATTTATTGGTATGTTCTTATAAAATAGTCACACAATATTTAGTAAAATCACTTTACTTTTCAAAAATACATTTTCTTCAGAAATGAGTTTATTTTCTTTCTATTAGTGAATAGTAATATATAGAAGTTATATAAAATTTATTTTAAAAAAATTAACTAAAATAAGATAAAATTATATTAATTTTTTTTTAAAATTTTTGAAAAAATTTATTTTTTAAGGAATAATGAAAATATGAATATTATTAAAACATATATATATTATTTTAAATTATTTACATGGTTAAATAATGTTATAAATTAGGTTTAAATATTACTTAGTAGTTTTTATACAGTTATGGTTTTTGAAAATTATTTTATTCATGAATTTATTATAGAAAAAAAAATTATTTTGTAAATGGTAATTTTTCTAAAAAATTGTATTTCATTGGGGTTTACCAATATTTTATTAAAATTAATTCTATGGCATGTTTGTTTTTAATTTTAAAAAATTGATACGAAATTTAGATTTTTAAGGTCCATTTTTTTTGAATATGTATCTTTTTTTCAGTATGAATAATAACCTGGGTAAATTTTGTTACAATGCTAGAGGGTAAATGAGGTAATTTAGTTTAAAAATAATATCATAAAGTCAATTTAATAACTATAAAACGTGTAAGAATTATATTATATAAATATAATTCTAAAAATGACACATATTTATATGAATTAAGTTGTTTAATAGGCACTTCAACATAAAAATGACTTATATAATATTTAAATCAATGAATGTCACAAAATGTTACTTTTCTTTGTCTTAAATATTACTTATATGTCCACAAGGGGAACAAGATATGTTATGAACGAATATAAATGTTATTTTCTTTAACTAAATATACATAGTGTTCTGGTAAAAATTTAATTTTGACTTTTTGTGCCACGTCGATGACGTTATTATATATATAAATTTTTTTTAATAAAAATATAACGTTTTCATATTCATGTTTTAAATAAAATATCATTTTTAATATATGTTTTCCAAAAATATATATTCTAATATAAATATCTTTATAACATATATAACATTTATCTACATCATGGTATTTTGTTTTTAATTTTTATAGAACAATTACGTGTATTAAATAGTTACACAACGCTGATATGGTAAATATTTAGTTAATGGAAATATAAAATAAATGTTACTGAAATTATTATAATAAATATAATATGAAATAATTAATGGGATAAATTAAATTTATATATTACCATGACCTAATAGAGATATAATAAAATATTTTTTATTTAAATTGTTATATTTATATTTTTAAAATCTAAGTAATATATAGTGTCAAAATTGACACTAATAAAATTTTATCAAAAATATAATTTATTTAATTAATTTAAATTCATAAAATATATTTAAAAGTAAAAATTATTTATAATATGGTCTAAAATGTCCTAAATGTTTTATATATGGTCAAATCAACATCACATAAGTAAATATTACTAGATTTTAATATTGAATAACTTGTTTTTTAGTTAAAATTAAAATATGTTATCTAAGGGTTATTCAAAATGATATGTTTTAAATTAATACCAAAATAAGTCACTAATTTATTTATAGATGAAAATAAAAACATATATAAAATTATGTTTTAATCAATGCCTTTTGGATTCATTTTTATTGATATTCATTCAATACAAATTATTGTTTTTGTAAATTCCAAAATGTGACCCCAACTTCAATTATAAAATAAAACCACCTCCCTCACTTCTATACATTACATTAAGCCTTCAATGTCAATAATAATTATTATATTACTATTTTAAAATTCACTATATACATTATAGAGGTTCTGGAATATCAAAATATGAACCATAGTGTCCCAAATAAGAGATCTAAAGGAACTTCTCTAAGGGAGAGGTAGTGGTCCGTATCGACCCTATAACGGTTATTTCTTCACCTACATCTTATCCATATATTGTTTAAATTATAATTTAATAAATATAGTATTAAATATATTATGATATTTTGTAGTGATTATTGAAAAACCATAATCCTCCGTTTATCCATCTTAGGAAAGCGAAATGCATGATATGCACGTATGCACGACTTAACTTCTCCACACCATAGTGAAATATATTTTTCTTCACAACATTATGTGGATAAAAAAAATGGTTGGAATAATATGTATATATATATATTATAATTATAAAATTATATTTATTATGGAATTTAAATTAATGTACTGTCATTGTTTTTACCATTTCACCTTTTAAAGAAATGATACCATCACTCGTCCATTCGTACGACCTATTATCCCCACTCGATGAGGAGACTTATTTTACATGTTCCCAATTCATTCATAATTATATAAATTTAAATAATGAATAAATATGATATTTATTACCTTAAAATAATTTATTAAATGATGAGACTATATAATATGCATAGGAACTATTACTTTTATGATAAAACTTGCAAAGAAAAAATGATGTAGTTAACACCCGAAAGAAGGGTATTAATAAAATGTAATTAAAATTAAAATTATAATATGATATAATAGGATCATATATGTTAAATAAATATTAATATGGTTATTTTATAAATTAATAATGAAAATTAATCCACTTTACAGGAAGTTTGGATACATATAAAGGAAAACAGACTAAAGGAATGGTTTAATTTCACAATCTCGTTATTATTCCAGATTATTTATACATAGTATCTACTAGGGAATATTTATCTTCCATGTAATTTTTATTAATATTGTTTTCAAAAATATATTTTCTATTCTTCTAAAAATATTAAATTCATTTTTTCTAATGTGTGAAATTTAACCAAATAATTTGGAACGTATCTTTTTATTTTTTTTCTTAACGAGGTTTTTTTGAATTTTTTGGAAGAATTACGTGTGGAATGTATTTCATAACTTGTAATCATTGAATGTATTTCCCGATATTTATGATTCCATAATTCCTTGAAGATTAAAATATAATATTACAAATTTATTTTCAAATTTAAATTTTTCTTATAAAATTTTCTGACAATTAGAAAAATATTTTAAAAATACAAAAGATATATTCATCAAGAATTATTTCAAGTGATCATGAAATATTATTTTCCATATAAGATATTTTCATTTGATGATTAATATATTTTACTTTGGATATGATGAAATTTTACCATTCCTATTATTTCTCTTAATGATTTATGTTTATGATGAATTGTTGTTTATGAAATATGTTTTTTTCCATGAGTTATGTTATGATTAATTTTTAATGAAACCAATTTATTTTTATGCATTATGTTATGATGAATGATTTATGTTTTTGTGAAACACATATTTACAGTTTCCATTATGTGATAGTTGGAACCCATATCTCCCTCCAATTCATTGGGTAAAGTGTTATATCTCTTGAGGTAGACATGACACATAAAGTGTAGTAAACATGGTTTAGTAAAATAGGGATGGAACAAGGAGTGATCTCTGTTCAGTAAGGGATTTTGTTAACTGTTATTGTCTTAGAAGTAGGCCATGAATAATATGGAAATTATTTTATATTATTTTGGGTATAAAATAATTTCATGTATTACATTATTGTCTCTTCAAATGTGTTCTTTCATCCGTCATAAACTCCTTGATTTAATCCACTACATGATTATATGTTATTTTATATACAATATATATTTTTAAAAAGTTTTTTTCTTGTTCTTATTCCCATGATCTTATGCCATCTACTTTTATTAACCTAATTATGCATATAAGCCCACCCCTTTCTATTGTTTCATCCCCAGGATATGAAGAAATGCATTCAGCATGATATGTATAAAATTGTTATAGTAAAGAATAAATAAGTTGGAGATGCTATAGATACTTTATGAATTAGTTATTTTTGTTTCCAAATTTCCCAAGAATCTAAACCTATAAAATAATGGTTTAGTTTGGTTATATTATGTAATGAATATTATTTTGTATAAATGTAACTTCTTTATATAAAAAGAATAAACCATTTTATTTGGTTCATCTAAGATCTATCTAAATTACTTCTCAAAATCCATCATCTCATCCTAGAAGCCTTATTTTGGATAAAAAACCATCGAAGGAAGGATTTTGATACTAACATAAGGTAGATACTCGAAGAAGTGGTAACATTCATTAATAATATTTTCTATTTTATTTATTTCTCTAACTCCATAACTTATTTTTATACCATTATGATATAACAACTATTTTTTTTAAATATACTGATATTTTTATGTTAAATTAATGTCCTATAAGAAGACCCACTTCCACTAATTGGGTTACTAAATCATCATTGTTTTGTATGAAGGAATACCACCTCACAAACCGATGTCATTACTTTTTCTATTACCACATATCACAGTTGGGTATGACGATGGATATTAATTATATATATATATATAATATTATAAAATCTATTGAGTTATTATATCATATATATCTTTTTTGAAATTCTATTTTTTGGTGTATGAAAACTTCGTTCATGTGTGTAGTGGACTACTGCCTCATGATGTAATGTGATCAGATTACCCTAACACTTTAAATAGAATATAATAAGTATAAAATTGATGAATATATGATATTTAAAAGACATAATTATGATCTTCATGAAATATTTATCATCATTAAAGGATATTAACTCATTTTGATTCTAAGCTTTTGACTCAATGAAAGATGATAATGTTGATCATGTATATGTAGACTACCGACTTCACGAAATGATTTGATTCTCTATTCATCACCACACTACATGGATAGTATTTATAAGTATATTTTATGAAATAATATGTAGTTATGATATTATAATCATTCTATAATGATAATATATTACTTAACATCTTTCCATAATGATCTTTACAAAATGTAAACGTTAGTCATACATACGTACGACCTACCATCTCTATGATCATAATATACTTCATTTCCCAAAAAATATTATGAATTATTGGGATTAAAAGTATAATTGATGTATAAATATGATTATTATTTCATTATTATTATTGTTATGATGATAATTGAAACATGATCAAAGTAAGAGGATAGAAAATCACAAATCACGATATACACGAAAACAAAGAGGTTACTACTCGAAAAATGAATTTTACTTGGACTTCTCAATAAATGGTTAATAATGGAAAATAAGTAAATTATATATTGTATGATATATATAGGTACTGTTTTTAATATATATTTTTAAAATTATATTTTTTATACAGGAGGTTTAAATAAGTTTGAATGAAGTTGAGACTTAAGGTAATTTATTTTCATATCACTTTTTACTTTTGTGAGACACTTGTAATATTCACATAATCTTTATTTTATGTGGTATATATACTAACCATGAATGTGATTTACTATAATTATCCTAAAAATTATGTGTATTTTCATATCCATTTATGGATCCCTATTTCATGGGGTTTGTGGTTCAAATGTTACTAAAGTGGTAAGGGATTTTTGTCTCAATTTTTCTTCGCTGAGACATATTTCATGTTATACACGAATATTCAATTATGATGTGTATATATAACCACATTGAAATTTAATGACATGAATTTTTTTATACCCATGATATTTTATGTTTCATTTTATGTTATAATATCAAGAGGATTATGATTCAAGGTTACCAAAGTGGTAAGTATTTAATGTTATAATATTATATTTTATCAGGATTATATATGTTTATGTTTCTGATGCTAAAATATTATGATCCAATTATCATGAATATTATGAATTTTCGTCTCCTCTACAGATTAATGAAATTTTCAAGTAATAATACTATTTTTATACAGTTTAAAATTTAAAATAATTAAGAATATGTTTTTATGAAAATCTGATATTATTTCTCTCCTCGGTGGAAAATTTTTTTTCTTCTGAAATAATGTTTTCAAAAAATATTTAAATATTTTATAATTATTCTCATATGGTTTTGGAATACATCTTTATCATGTTTAAATTTTCTTAAAAAGTGATTTAAAGGAGTCCTAATGCCATTTTCAGAAATAATTACCCATTATATATTGAAAAAACATGAATCCTATATTGTTTTAGCATGTAAAAAATGAATTTATTTTTACAATATGATGACCAATAATCACATAAATGATTCCTTTATATGCGTTAAATGTTATTTTAAAAGAAAAATATTTTCTAAAAAATTTTATTCTTATAAATTAATTTTCAATTAAGAAAGGATATATTCATCGAGCAATGTTTTAGAATATTTTTTGTATATCCCTTAACATGTTTTCAATGTAACTTTAAAGGAACACAATTTTGAAAATGTTTCATGTTTTATAAAATTATTTTCAAATAATGGATATTTTACTTAAAATATTTTCCATGTTATCCTTAAAAATAATTCACCATCTTTGATTAAATCTAATGATATATTTTTTTCTCTAATGTGGATTTGATCCAAAGATACCATTCTTATTTTTTATCTACATGGTTTATCATTATGATGACATGATGATTATTTAACATATTTCTCTAATAAATGTTATACAATTATTAAAATCTTGTGGAACCCAATTCTCTTCTTGGGTTATTATATGATGAAATAATGAAATGGTCATAAAACCTACCTCTCTTCCATAGGTTATGATATGATGAAATGTTTATTAAGGTATTTTAATTTAATGGGTTATGATATGATTAATTTGTTTTGTTATATGGAACCCATACATATGATTTTAATTATTTATAATTGGTTCCATTATAAAAAAGGATTGTAGTTTTGGAATTATCTAGGATGGTGGTTACATTATAACTAGATATGGGTGGGACGTATATCTCCATCCAATGCGTTGGGTGAATATTTAAATCTCATGGGATATATTATATTTTAATGGGGAGTGAACACATTTTAGTAATTAACTAAGTCTGATATGATGTTCTTAGGAGCGATTCTTGACAACTATGGTGGTTTGGGGAGTGAACCCATTCCACATAGAGGATAGGGATACCAATGGGGATGGTAGTGTTTCCCACCCAAGAGGTGTATCCACCCATAAAATTACCTTATATATATTTTAAATGAGCCTTGAATACCAGGGAAAAGATTTTATATACTTAATTATATGTCACAATTCTATGTTTTATGCTAATGTTATGAGCTCATGGATCATATTATTTTATTATCTTATCAATCATGTCTTATGAACTACTATTTTTTTATTACATTGATCTAAATTATGATTTTTGATATGAATGGTATGGTTTTCAAATGTTATACTTATGTTCTCATACAAATGTGTTCCTATTATGCCCACGTATCTCCATTCTTTAACCCTACTATGTATCTGAGATAACCCTTTCATATGTTTCCTTTCCCCATTTTATGATATATGGTTTTAAGAAGGAGTAATAAAGGGGATGATATTTATGGGATAAATTGATGATATTTCAATAATTAAGAATATTGTATTCCATGGTTCCAAAGGAACTAAATTATTTTTATCCTTCGGTGTGTGTTTATTTAATGTAATAGATATTCATCTAAAATTTTGTAATATCCATGTATGAAAATACTAGGTCCTTTATAGATTGTATCACAGGAATATGTTTAGTTAACCTTTGGAAACTCATATGATAAAAATTTAGTGAGATCCCTAGGGATAATTCTAAAGATATTTCCTTGGACTTCCCTATGTATAAGTATAAGATGACTTGAAGTATAGGAAAATGTCCTAGAATTTTATTAAAGGATATAGAAAGTGGAAGATAATATATTTTATCCCTTTCAAGGTATTATAATTGGATGTGGCTCAAGAAGAATGGTACATTAAGGTAATATTTTCCAAATAGATGTATTAAGCTGTATTCGATCATCACCTAGTGCATGAAAAAGTCCCATGATGCACAACTGGTTTGACACTCCTGAGTGATGTGGTTTAGAAATTCAAAAAATCTTAATGATCCATCATCATTTATCTAAATAGATGATGACTATGATTGAACTAGATTGAACCTAAGTTGTCATATATTAAAAATAAGTTATATTGATTTATACCTCCTAAAAGAATTGTTAGAATAGATTTTCCATTATGATTTGGTTTCTTGAACTACACTTTCTGGTTTTAGTCAATGGAAGGAAACAGAAGGAACAAGGCTAAAATTGAAAGTGATGAAAATTTTTAGTGTAAAATCCAAATGGAATGATGTCTACATTAAATGATGTTATGATTACAACTAGTCAGTTTTTATAGAACATAATTATCAACAAGTACATTAAGAAACTCTCTGAGATTTTTTTTTGAAAGAGTTCATTGAGAGTTTAGGTGATTGAGACCCTAAAAGAATTTATATCATGTTGAATTTGTGTTAATAATGTAGGATGAAACACACCAGTGGATGTGTTAGGGTAATAATAAAATGTTTTTTGTGTAGAAAATAAGAACACAAAGCATGTAATTGTAAAGCAAAAAATGATTTTTAACGCAATGGATGTGAATATTTGTATTATGAAAGTATTATCGACCAATGATTTATTTAAATGTGTAATGTATGGGAATTATTAAAATAAATGTTCTAGAAGAAAATATCAAGAAGGGAATAAACACGTTTTTACATTTAATGGTTATATTATTGATGATAATGAGACTAAAAATGACATAAAAGAAAAAATGTATTATGCAATAAGCTGTTGAAGCTTAGTAAATGGTTTGATAAGTATTTGAGATGATAAAAGTTATCATGTGTTGGAATTAACGAATTTACCATGAAATATTAAAGTATTGTTCATATATGTTTTTATTATGTATTTTAAATAATATCATTAATGGTTCTAATGACCTTGAAATATTAATTAATAAAAAGGTTACATTTAAAAAAAATTCACATAATTTAGGTAAGATGAACGTTAATATGTTTTTATGTCGAGATAATGATATTGGGATAAAAATATGAATTTTATTGTAAAGTAAATTAGAAAGTATTTATTACCTTTGAAATGATTAAGGATTTGTTGAAAATTTAGTTTATACTATCATTGATGGAGTTTAATTTTTTTGGATTTAAGGAATATATCCTAGAATATGTGCAAGGAATGAGAACGAGTTTATTTATTTAAATAATGTTAACAGTAATTTAGATTATTACCCTTTTAAAGAGAATAAAAGATGATGGTATTCACATGTTAGGTATGTGAAAATATATGGGGGATCAATGTTAATCTTATTTTGAGAATTTTAGATACCAGTTCCTCATGTTTTAGATCTAAATATATGATAAGTGTCATATTGTTATCAATTAGTGAAATTTTATATGTATAACATTTAATGAGGTTTTATAGATTGATATATTATTTATCAATGTTATGATTTATTCATATTTGATAACCTATTATAACCATTTTATTGTGATGATTGCTAAAGATATATATAATGACTTATCATTATACTTATCGATCATATGATTGGTTAGTGCTTTGGGCATTACAAATTCACCATAACTACATGGATTAAGATATGAATAAGAAATGTTTCCAGAAATATCAAAAGGGTGTGATTTTCCCTATTAAAAGAATTAAATATTGTAATTATATCTCCTTGTGACTATTTATCAACATTATGAAAAGGATCTTGAATGCAATTTTTTCATGTTATCATCATTTTTGTTGAAATCAATGAAATTTTTCGTGCCTCTATATTTTACAGATTTTTCATCATTAAACTTTTCTGGATCACCCACTTTCATAGGATTGGTGATATTTATCTTTCTAGAATGATTCATGCTTTACATCTGTGTCAAAATCATCACTTATCACCTATGTTATATACAGAAACTTATTTATGAGTTACTTCTGGTAATTTTCATGCTTCCAAATTTCAATGCCTAATGGAATTATTTTTATTCTTTTTTATTCTTTTTTATTATTTCGATTTATGTGATGAAAATTTTCAAATGTTAAAACATTGATGACCAAGGCAAATTGTGAGGGTGACATTCTATTTAAGGGGACAAGAATATAACACCCTGACATTTTGGTAAATATATTTATTCAAATGAATATAATTAATTTA
The DNA here is from genome assembly GCA_963277665.1 of Viscum album. Taxonomy (NCBI): domain Eukaryota; kingdom Viridiplantae; phylum Streptophyta; class Magnoliopsida; order Santalales; family Viscaceae; genus Viscum; species Viscum album. Next base: position 563,913,793 of record OY728138.1, read on the forward strand.
TATTTTGTGTTACATGGAATATATTTTTTATCTTTAATTAAAGGCGACACAAATTTTATCTCTTGTTTTATGCATAAGTGATATTATTTTTTGTTATAGGTAACACTAATTTTAGCTTGTGTTACACACACTATAATTTTGAAGAGAAACATGTCAGATTATTAAAATATTTTTATTTAATATGATAGAGATCAATATTCCATTTTAATGGTGATTAGTAATAGGACTATGTAAATTATGATAATATATATTTTACACATGTATATAAAATGAATTTGTTGGTGGAAAATCTAGTAAAAAATGAAAATAAAAACCACTTGAAAACAAAGGAAATATTTTTCTAAAAAACTAGTTTTATGAAAATAAAAAGATTTTACACAAATAAATAGAACAAGAATTTTTTTTTAAATTATTTTAATATAATTTAAACTGTATCTATTTGGCCGACTAAATAAAATTTATCTTATTTTTATTCTTAATAAGAGATATGAATGAATAATATTTTACACATAATACTATATTTTTCTAAACTCAATTTTCTTAAATTTAACTCGTATATTTTAAAATTTATTTTTACCAAGTTTATAAAATTAATTTTATAAAATAAAAACAATTTTTAGGTTGAGTTTGTGAGATTTTTTTTTAAAAAATATCATTTTTTGATGAATATGAAAAAATAAGAAATTTTAATTGAAAATTACACTTTATTTTAAAATATTTGTAAATTTATATTTTATTTTAATTTGGTTTCAATATTCCACTAGCTTAATATTACATCCATTAAAAAATATGTTATCGTGATCAGTTTAATAATGAATTTAGAAATAAAATCAATGTATGAAACTGAAATTTTTTTTTCTTTAAAAACATGTTCCGTCATAGCTTCTACAAGAATAAATTTGAATTAAAATTTTCCACATATGTGAATGGAATATATACAAATAGATTCAATATTTTTAATCATAATAATTTATATTATATACTAAGGTAAAATTATGTTTTGTCTAAAATGAATAGAAAATGAATTAAATTATAATTATCTCATTTACGGTAAAAAAGGTTTAATAGGGGTTAAAGTAAAAATAGAAGGGTAAAAATGACCAATAAACATAAATATAAACTATTTTATGGACATATATATACCATTCAACCTATATGGTTTGATAATGGATAATTATAGTACCTTAGTAAATATGAAAACTTTGGGAGCACCAAATTATTTTCCAAAATACTATGAGTGTCCTCTCCCCCACTTTTAAAAATTTATTTGTCTCCTTTCATCTTCAAAACAATAAAAAATTGGTTCATACATGAGCATTATAAACATATAAAAAAATTAATAACATGATTATAGAAGACATTATTTTTGAAATAAATCCAACAAAAAAATAATTTCATTCAAAACCAAGGAGGATAATCGAAACAGAGGCAATGTTCCTCAATGCGTGTTTTTGTTTTATTACTTCATCTAACTATATTAATTGTTTTTACAATATTATGCAATAAAAAACCAAGTATAATCCATATAACAAGATGTTTAATTTTATGTTAATGAATGAAAACCATATCCACTTCTATCAAATGGATTACAAAATCATCATTCATTTGTACTATAGACTAAAGACTCGTGAGGCGATGTCATTAGTGTTTCTATTAAAACCACTCATGATTGGGGTGATGTGGGATATAATGTATATATGTGATATCTATAATATTAATATACCTTTGGAGTCATTATATCATATATAACTTTTTTTATACTTTCCTTTTCATTGGGTAAATGGTAATGTTGTTCATGTGTAAGATAGACTACATCCTCACAAAGTGATGGGATTCATTTTCAAGGATTCAATACATAGAAGATAATAATGAACATTAAAGTAATATGTGTGTAAAGGCCCATAAATTTTAAAGAAATTATGTTTTTTAAATACATTGGAATTTTAAGAGTACGTAGTTTCTGGCGGTGCTTGATTCTGAGGCCCGGTGTGCTCGGAATCAATTATTGAAGTTTAGCTCAGGTACATTCTCTAAACGAAGGATCATATTTTTATAACATTTGAACCGGTGCTGGGAATTAAAATCCAAGAGCATCGATGAATTTTCAGCACCGGGATTCGCTTAGGAGAATCTTAACTTCAACTGACAAGGGTCAGGCGAAAAAGATAAGTTTTTAGACTTTCAGAAAAAGTGTGGTATAAAATAAAATAACTATAAGTTATTTTATTCTTTTTCTTCCACCGTTGAGCAACAGTTGGCGGAATTGCAGTATAAAGATGATCAATAAATGAGGGCCATTTAATGACTAGTCCCTTGGGTTGTGTAACAGCAACGACCGTGTGTTAAATAGGTTCAATAATTAAGGTTCATTAATGAACCATAATAATGAACAGAACATGAGGATTAATTATTTTATTAATAAAAACTTTAGCAAACGATTTGAGGACCCGCGAGAGAAATCTCTGACGAAACACCGACGACAAAGAACGTCGGCCTCCGACGAAGAACACCAGTTCCTCGGAAATCGCTGATGCCTACGATCCTCTTCTCCAAGACGTCGTGTACCACGACGTCTAAGATCTTCTTCTCTGCGATTCCATGTACCGCGATGCCTAAGATCGTCTTCCTTTTTGAGGTAGGGGTTTATTTTTAGAATCTTAAAATTCCCATGTCTTTTTCCTCTAAAACAAGAACGCGGATCAACTCATTATCAAGTTGATCCGCGAATGTTTTATTTTCGGGTTGGGGGTTATTATTTGCGGCAAAATTGTAGGGAATTAAGTTCAATCCTAACAAATTTATGTTCCTCATTTTTCATTGAAAATTATTGTTATTCGACCCTTTCGTTATCAACTAATGCAGAGGGCGCGGGCAGAACAAACACAGCCGACGACCGTCCACAGTTTGTTTGTCTGTGTGCGTGTTGATGGGTGACATTGGAACGGGACCGCAACGGTGTATAGAAGTCATCACAGTGAAGAACGGGTCCCGGGAGAGCCGCAGACACAGACGGTGGGAAAATCGGACCACCGGAGTGCGTCCGGTGGTCTGCGGAAGGCGCTGTCGGCACACCGCCGGCAGGAGCCGCTGTGACTGAAGTCGCGGCGACCGCGCGCCGCGTCCGTGGAGTGCAAAGGAGGGGGGACCGCATCCCCCCTACTTGGCCCGCTGGCCAAGCCAGCACCCCCCCCCCGGCGGGACCAAGGCAGGTCACGCGGACCAGGCCGAGACGAGCCCCACCGGGCCGGACCCGGACCCGGGTCGACCCAGGGGGGGTTCGGTCGGGTCGGGCCGGGCCCAGACCCCCCCTTTCGGACCATTTTCGATCTTTCACCCACATCTTGGGCTACAGACCTCTGATCGACGCACCATAATTTGCGATGGGATCGCTGGATCGAGACGGTGGTATTGGTATATTACACTCATGGTTTTGGAAAACATTGAGTACATCGAGGTTGGTTCGAACACGAAACCAACCGGGGCCTCCGAGCGGAAACGCTTATAACTTGAGCTCCGGATGTCCGATTGACGTGCCACCGACATTTTTGAATTCATATTAGTGAGACGGTTCTTTTGGATTACTCCTCTTGAGGTTTTGACACAACTGAAGTATGGTCGGGTTGGTTTTAACTTAAAACCCAACTGGGCCCCTGGAACGGAAAAGCCAATAACTCTCAGACCGGGCATCCGATTGACGCACCATCTGTCGCGTTGGGTTCCTTTTGACGAGAAAGAACATTGGGATACATCAACTCTAGACTTCATAACAGTTGATGTATCAACTCTTTTTTAATCGAGGAGAGGACCCTCCCAGAATCGAGCATGCTGGGTGCGGAAACCCTAGAGCAGGCTGCGACTGCATCGACTTCTGTACTCGAATCCTCCGTGGGTTCGACAGCGATGACGACCATACTGGAATCCTCCGTGGGTTCGATGGAGATGATAACTATTTATATATCCTATGTGGGTCCGGCCGTATTGGCCTCTGTACTTGTATCTTGTGTGGTTCCGGCAGAGTAGCTGGTCTTGTATCCTTTGTGGGTCGGACAACTTAGCTGGTCTTGTATCCTATGTGGGTCTAACAGCTTAGATGAATCAGTGGCTACATCTAATCATCTCTATTGCCTTACAAAGTGTATACCTGTGTGAGCTGAGTCCTGATTCTCAATCATTATCATTGATGTGGTTGACTTACTTTCTTGTGTGGAACGAGTTGTGCTTTCATTTGTGGACTGGGTTGTACTTGGGCTCGAAAGCTTGAGCCAAACTGTAACCGATAACTTAGTTATATGAATGGGTATATACCTAAGTAGTTTTGTTGATACATCTTTATTGTATCTTTCCTTTGTGGCTTATCCTTCGTGGATTCTGAGAGACCCTCGGGGGTCCCGGGGTCCCTACTGAGTATCGTATACTCACCCATGCATGGGAAATGCCCGCACTACGTTGTGTTGGATGCAGACGATGGATAGTACTGATCGAGTTGGAGAATTGTAGAGCTGGACGGTACCTAGAGGTGGACCACTTGGCAGGGCGTACACGGAGTAGACAGTTGGACCCGAGGAGATGAGGAGATTATCTGCACCCACCCTTCATGTGGGATTCTCGGAGGACAACTCAGTGCTGTTGTTTTTACTTACTGATGTCGTACTTTCCTTTCAGTTGTACTATACTTTTAGTTGGGTTTGTATACGGGCCCATTTACTTTTCAGCACTTACTTGTACCCAGTATTACTTAGTTCTTACCTCACTTGCGTACTTTGTTGTGTTTGTTACTTTATAAAGGAAATTCCTTCCCTTCTATTGAGATTTACCCCTTTGGTGCTAGTCTCCAGCCCCTGGCCTATGGAAGGTGGGCTTGGGGTAGTCACGGCATGGGCCCTGAGGACGGGTCATGAAAAATTGGTATTAGAGGAGTCAGTTCTACCGCAGAACTCAGGAATCTGATACTTTCTTCTCTGTGAAGCAATAATGCTTAGAGTAATTAGTTTGGTTATCAGTCCACAGAGTCTAGTTTTGGTGCGGCGGCCGATGTATCCATACACCAGGACCCTGGCATCTGATTTCCAACTCAGTGCACAAAAACATTGATTGCATGTGTGTTTTAGAAGTTTTCTTTGTGATTACTTTGTGTCGGCTCACCAGGTATACTGTATTAACCATGGCGCACCTGTTTGTTTTTAGGATGGCCCCACGATGACAGCCAGCTAGGGTTCCGAGCATTGTGTGAGATGACAACCCCCCGAGTGACAAGTCCTCGGTACAGGGCCCCATTACCGCAGGGGCACCAGCGGTACCTCTACCTGCCGATCCACCGATGCTACCATCCCCCCGGTGGCAGAGAGTGCACGCTGCCTCCACGCATTTCACGAGTTTCAGAGGAAGAGGCCTCCCAGGTTTTGTGGAGAGACAGATCCTCAGGCCACCGAGGATTGGCTAGAGGCCATCGTTAGAGTCTTAATATTTTTAGGGACACCAGCAGGCCTCATGGTGATCCTTGCCGCGAGTATCCTACACGCAGCAACCAGAAGATGGTGGAACCTGATGCTCCAAGTGCACGATGAGGCATCTCTACTTTGGACGAAATTTGAGAGCCTCTTCTGCTCAGAGTTAGTTCCAGCAACCCTTTGTGCGGTGCGCATCCAGGAGTTACTACAGTTGCGGCAGGTCAACATGTCAGTAGCCCAGTACGCGGTGAGATTTACCGACCTCTTGCGCTACTCCACGGACATGGTACATGACACATTCTTTCGGGCCTGTACCATTGAGTAGAGGCTGAGGCATGAGATCAGAGCTTCGACGATTACACTCAACATCCAGACCCAGATGGGGGTACTTGAGTGAGCCCTGCTAGTGGAGATATTTCTCACCGAGCATCCATTAGCAGCGAGACCCACCGCAGTATAGCATGGAGCGGAGTCTTCTACAGCTAGCAGTCGACAGATGACGCAGGGGTCAAAGAGGACCAGGCCGTCTAGTGGGTGACCTCAGGACACGGGTTCGGCTGTGCGGGGAACACAGCGCAAAGCCAACCTTACGAGGAGCATACACTGTTACACATGAGGCGGGTAGGGCCACATGGCTCGTGACTGCCTTACTCGCCATACAGACGAGCAGCAGACCATGGAAGGACCTCCAAGGTAGAGGCAGAGGTTCAACCATGGCGGTCAGCAGGGAGCAGGTAGATGAGGCAGAGGAGCCGGCTAAGTGACGGGTGGTGGACGATGCTTCGAGGTTCTACAACCACCACCCCCAGGAGGTCCACCCCGACCACAGGGAGACGGCGGGCAGAGGCAGGCTCAGCTCCAGACTACAGAGGCTTATGACCACGACGCACCCAAGATTATTTGAGGTACTATCTATGTCTACTCCACCATTGCTACAGTTCTTATAGACACATGTGCGATTCATTCTTTCATTGCCGCTGCCCTTGTTCAGAGCTCAGAGATTCCGACAGAGCCGTTGGATCGATCCTTTCGGCTAGAGACTTCTATCTTAGCAGACTCGATGATTATGCACTGGTGCCGGAAGTGTGAGCTTACTCTAGGTGGTGAGAGCTTCGGCTAGGATCTTCTTGTAGCAGCATCAAGGCCTTACGACGTCATCTTGGGTATAAAGTGGTTATCTACAGTCCATGCTCATATCGACTGTATTAGGAGAAAGGTGCGGTGTGTCCGCATGGATGGGACCAGTTTCACCTTCATCGGTGAGAAGTGAACCTTATCAGCATAGGATGGACTCACGCAGAGGAGAGGGCAGCCGATCACACATCAGTAGGCTAGTCTCATCCTCAGAGCAGTTGACATGCAGAGTCCGAGTTTTCCTGTAGTGGTGGACCAGTATGCGGACGTTTTTCCTGACGATGTTCCAGGACTACCTCCTCCTAGGGAGGTAGATTTCTATATAGAACTATACCCCGATACATCACTAATATCTACTCCATCATATCGGATGGCTCTCGCCGAGCTTCGTGAGCTGCGGGTACAGCTAGAGGACATACAAGGGAAAGGTTTCATTCGACCAAGTGTTTTACCCTGGGCTTCTCCGATTCTGTTCTCCAAGAAGGTGGATGGGTGCTTGCGACTGTGTGTCGATTAGCGTCACCTGAACCAGGTGAATAGTAGGAACATGTATCCGCTTCCAAGGATTAACGACCTCTTCGATCAGCTCAAGGGAGCACATTGGTTCTCGAAGATAAACCTCAGGTCAGGCTATCATCAGCTCTGAGTTTGGGACAAGGATGTGCAGAATATGACCTTCAGATGTCGGTACAACCACTATGAGTTCTTGTTCATGCCCATCGGTGTGACCAATGCTCCAGCAGTGTTCATGAGTCTCATGAACATGATCTTCGAGCCCTACCTCGATCGGTTTGTCGTATTCTTCATTGACGACGTACTAATTTACTCGACTACTGAGGAGGAGCACGTCTACAACTTACGGGTTGTACTGGATACCCTCTTAGAGCACCAGATTTATGGTAAGCTCTCGAAGTGCCAGTTATGGCTTCGTGAGGTCCACTTCTTGGGTCATGTCATCTCAGAGGTGGGAGTTGCAGTGGATCCTGTGAAGGTCAAGGTGGTTCATTCTTGGGAGACACCCAAGAGCGTGATGGAGGTGCATAGTTTCCTAGGTCTAGCTGGGTACTATCAGAGAATTGTGCCAAAATTCTCCAGAGTTGCAGCATCGCTTTCAGAATTGACGAATAAGGGGAGACCCTTCGTGTAGTCATACAGATGTCAGCAGAGCATCCAGAAGCTAAGGTGGAGATTGAACAGTGCACCCATCTTGAGGTTACCAGAGGAGGGCGTACGGTACGTAGTTTACTGTGAAGCATCGGGGATCAGACTCGGGTGTGTCTTGATGCAGGAGCGAGTAGTGATCGCTTACAGTTCACGGAAGTTGAGGCAGCACGAGCAAAACTACACTACCCATGACCTGGAGTTAGCAGCATTGGTCCTTGTCTTGAAGATGTGGCGACACTACCTGATTGGAGAGCACTATACAGTCTATTCGGACCACCAGAGTCTTAGGTACATCTTCTCTTAGAAGGACCTGAACCTGAGACATCGGTGATGGCTCAAGTTCCTCCAGGTCTATGACTTTCAGATAGTCTATACTCTTGGAAAGGGGAACGTAGTAGACGATGATCTCAATAGGAGGATAGGCATTCAGCTACTTGGAGAGGCGACAGAGCAGCTAGCCGCGTTGCAGATATCCTTCGTGGATAGGGATGGGGTAGCCTTTATATAGTCACTAACAATCACTCCTCCACTACTTCAGCGGGTTAGAGAGGCATAGCGTGGGGACGTTGACTATGAGATGCAACATGCACAGATATCCACATGACAGGTACCTGATGGATTTTATGTAGGTGGAGATCACGTCATCCTTTTCAGAGGACGTACCATGGTACCAGCTGCTTTACGGGAGGAGGTGCTGAGGGAGTTTCACACTTCCCCTCTAGTGGTACATCCTGGAGTGGTGAAGATGTACCAGGATCTCAGACGACAGTACTGGTGGCCGGCTATGAAGACGGCTGTGGTAGAGTTTGTTTCTCGATGCCACACTTTTATGTATGTTAAGGAAGAGCACGAGGTACCTCCATGCTTGGTACAACCCTTAGAGGTCTCGGAGTGGAAGTGGGACGAGATATCCATGGATTTCGTGACGGGGCTTCCACGTACTTCCAGAGGACACGACTACATCTGGGTGATCATAGACCGACTCACCAGGTCGGCCCACTTCTTACCAATCAGAGTGTAGGTCTCAGTGGAGAGCTTGGGACGCCTGTACGTTCAAGAGATTGTACGACTACATGGTGTGCCATCGACTATCATCTCCGATCGAGATGCTTGCTTTACTTCCCGGATTTGGAAGGGGTTACATGATGCATTTGGGATGCAGCTACGCTTGAGCACTTCCTTTCACCCTCAGATGGATGGCCAGATGGAGAGGAACATTCAAAATCATGAGGACATGCTCTATGCATTTTTCCTTGACTTTGGTCATAGCTGGTAGGATCACCTACCCTTGGTGGAGTTTGCGTACAACAGTAGCTACCACTCCACCATCGGGATGGAACCTTACAAGGCACTGTACGACCGACCTTGCATATCACCTCTATGTTGGACTAACCCTGGGGAGTCAGCACTTGTGGGACCAGAGATGGTCCAAGCCACGACGAAAAAGGTACAAATCATCCAGGAGCGGATGAGGACTGCTCAGAGCCGATAGAAGTCCTATGCTGACAGGAGGCGGAGACCACTAGAGTTTGAGGATGGTGACCACGTTTTCTTATGGGTCTCACCTCGACGTGAATTATGGAGATTTGGCCAAGGCGACAAGTTATCTCTGCGCTTCATCAGACCATTCCAGGTTCTCAGCAGGATAGGCGAGGTGGCTTATCGCCTGGCTCTTCCACCTCAGTTGCACCGGGTGCACGGCGTCCTTCACGTATCTCAGCTGAGGAGATAAATGCAAGACCCGATGCATATCATCGATCATGGGGAGATGGACATCGATGACGGGGTAACTTTTGAGGAGGTCCCGGTGGAGATCGAGGATCTACAGGAGCGAGTAATTTGTGGATGGTCGATTCCTCTGGTGCGCCTTAGGTGGCAGCACGAGAACCTCCAGGAGAGCACATGGGAGCAGGAGGCTCAGATGCGTGCTTAGTACCCTCATATGTTTCCCTAGTTTATATTGTAGATTTTCGGGGACGTAAATACCTAAGGTGGTAGTAATGTAAAGGCCCAGATATTTCAAAGGAATTTTTTTAAAATTCTTTGGAATTTTATTAGTACGCAGTTTCTGACGACACTTGATTCCGAGGCCCGGTGTGCCATGAATCAATTTTTAAAGTTTAGTTTGGGTATGTTCAGTGAACGAACGAGCGGGTGTTTCTATCTTTTGAAACGGTTCTTGGAATTAAAATTAGAGGGTACTGAGGAATTTGCAGCACCGTGATTTGCTTAGGTGAAGCTTAACTTCAACCGAAAAGGGTCGGACGAAAAAGACAAGTTTCTAGACTTTCAGAAAAACTTTGGTATAAAATAAAATAACTATAAGTTATTTTATTCTTTTTCTTCCACCGTTGAGTGACAGTTGGCGGAATCACAGTGTAACGACGATCAATAATTGAGGGCAATTTAATGACTCGTCCCTTGGGTTGTGTAACAACAACGCCCATGTGTTTAATAGGTTCATTAATTAAGGTTTATTAATGAACCATAATAATGACTATAATGTGAGGATTAATTCTTTTATTAATCATCCTTTTGGAAAACGATTTGAGGACCCACGGGAGAAAGCTCTGATGAAAAACCGTAGATGAATAACGCCAGCCTCCGACGAAGAATGTCAGTTCCATGGAAATCGCCGACGCCTACGATCCTATTCTCCGCGACGCCATGTACCGCGACACCTACGATCCTCTTCTCCGCAACTCCGTGTACCCTGATGCCGAAAATCGTTTTCCTTGTTGAGGTAGGGGTTTATTTTGAGAATATTAATATTCCCATGTCTATTTTCCTCTAAAAAAAGAATGTGGATCAACTCATTATCAAGTTAATCCGCAAATTTTTTATTTGGGGGTTGGGGATTTTTTATTTGCAGGGGAATTGTTGGGAATTAAGTTCAATCCTAACTAATATTTGTGCCTCGTTTTTCGTTGAACATTATTTTTATTCGACACTTTTGTTATCAGCTAACGCGGAGGGCGCGGGCCAAAAAAACACGGCCGACGACCCTCCAAAGTTTTTTTTTCTGTGCGTGTGTTGACGAGTGACATTGGAATGGGACCAGAACGACATATGGAAGCTGTTGCAGTGAAGAAAGGGTCCCGAGAGAGCCGCAGGCGTAGACAACGGGCAAATCGGACCACCGGAGCGCGTCCGATGGTCCGCGAAAGGCGTTGCCCGCACGCCACTCCAGCATTGCGGCATCGGCAGGAGCCACCCCGGCTGAAGCCACGATGGAAGGCGGTCAGATCCCGTGGTCGCGCAGGATCCGGAAGGGATGCGGTGACTGCACGCCGCGTCTGTGGAGCACAAAGGAGGGTGGATCGCGTCCCGCCCTGCTCGGCTTGTTGGCCGAGCCAGCGCACCCCCCGTCCAGACAGGGGCTGGTCGCGCAGACAAGGCCGGGCCACTCCCTACTAGGCTGGACCCGGAATCGGGTCGGGTCAACTCAGTTCAGGTCGACCTAGGGGGTTTGGGCCGGGTCGGGCCGGGCCCAGACCCGCCATTTCAGACCGTTTTCGGTCTTTCACACACATCTTTGGCTACAGACCTCCGATTGATGCACCGTCAGTTGTGATGGGATCCTTGGATCGAGACGGTTGATTTGGTATATTAAAATAAAGGTTTAGGAGAACTTTTGGTACAACAGAGTTGGTTCGAACAGGAAACCAACCGGGCCCTCGGAGAGGAAACACTTATAACATGAGCTCCGGACGTCCGATTGATGTGTCGTCGACTTTGTTGAATTCCTCTTAGTGAGACGGTTAATTTGGATTAATCATATTGAGGTTTGGATGCAGCAAGAGTATGGTCGGGTTGGTTATATCTTAAAAACCAATAGGGCCCCTAGAACGGAAAAGCCAATAACTCTCAGACCGGGCATCCGATTGACGCACCGTCTGTCGTGTTGGGTTCCTTTTGACAAGACGGAACATTGGGATACGCCAAATATGGACTTCGTGATAGTTGATTTATCAAATCGCTTTTTCTCCAAGATTGGACTCTCCCGTAATTGAGCATGCTGTGTGCGGAAATCCTAGAGCCAGTTGCGACTGCATCGACTTATGTACTGGAATCCTCTGTGGGTTCGACAGTGACGACGACCATATTGGAATCTTCTGTGGGTTCGACGGTGATGACTACTATCCGTGTATCCTATGTGGGTTTGACAGTATTGACCTATGTACTTGTATCCTCTGTGGGTCTGGTAGAGTAGCTGGTCTTGTATCCTTTGTGGGTCCGACAACTTAGCTGGTCTGGTATCCTATGTGGGTCCGATAGCTTAGATGAATAAGTGACTAAATCTGATCATCTCTATCGCCTTACAAAGTGTATACATGTGTGATTTGGGTCTTGATTCTCAATAATTATCATTGATGTGGTTGAGTTTCTTTCCTAAATGGATCGGGTTGTACTTTCCATTGTGGACTGGGTTGTACTTGGGCTCGGAAGCTGGAGCCAAACTGTAACCGATGAATTAGGTATATGTATGGGAATATACCTAAGTAGTGTTGTTGATAATTCGTGATTGTATCTTTCCGTTGTGGTTTATTATTCGTGGATTCTGAGAGACCTTTGGGGGTCTCGGGGTCCCTACTGAGTATCATATACTCACCCTTGCATGGGCTATGCCCGCACTACTTTGTGTTGGATGCAGAAAACAGAAAACACGGATCGAGGTGGAGGCTTGTAGAGCTAGACGGTACCCGGAGGTGGACAACATGGTAGGGCGTACACGGAGCGGACGGTTGGACCCGAGGAGATGAGGAGACTTTCAGTACCCACCCTTCAGGTGGGATTCCCGGAGGACGACATGGTGCTACTGTTTTTACTTACTGTTGTTGTACTTTCCTTTCAGTTGTACTGTACATTCAGTTGGGTTTGTATACTGGCCTATTTACTTTTCAACACTTACTTGTACCGAGATTTACTTAGTGCATACTTCACTTGTGTACTCTGTTGTGTTTTTTATTTCATAAATTCAATGCCTTCCCTTATTTTGAGATTTACGCCATTGGTGCTAGTCACCAGCCCCTGGCCTACGGAAGGCGGGCTTGAGGTAGTCACGGCACAGGCCCCGAGGATGTGTCGTGACAATGTGTAATATAGATGAAATAATTATGATATTAATGAAATATTTACCACATTTAGAAGATAATTTATAATTTTTTTCTTTACCTTTTCACCCCCTTAAATAAAATAATGTCGTTCTTGTATTTGTGGACAACCACCTTAAATAAGCTATGTGCCACTCTTCTCATCACCACACAACATTAATGATATGTATATTTGTATTTAATGAAATAAAATGGTATTTATGATATTATTATCATTTCTTAAATATGAAATTTTAGTTATCACATTTTCATAATTATCATTGAAAAATGGAAACAATAAAAATGTGTACGTACGACCAACCATATCCATGATCGTAATGTACTTCATTTTTAAAAATATTATTGAATTTTATTAACATAAAAATTTATGTATAAACATGATTATTATGTCATGATTGTTTTATAGATATTATGGAACCATTATCAATGAAATAGGACTGAAAATTAATAATTAAGACATCTTTGAAAATTGAAGTTGTTATTACCCAAAACATATCATTTACATGGAATTCTTAGTAAATGTGAAATAAAAGTACACAAGTAAATAATATGTGGTATGATATATATAATTATTTTCCTTTAATAGGGTTAAAATAAATTATATTTATTATAAATGAGTTTCAAATGAGTATAATGGATGTCGAGACTATTGCCAGAATATTTGTGTCCCACTTTTTACTTTTGTGAGACATATTCTATACTCAACAACTCATTTTTATGGGGTGTATATAATGACCATGAATATATTTTAAAATTATTTTCCTATAATTTATGTTGGTTAACATATATATTAAAGTATATCTCTTTCATTGTGCTCATGGATCAAAATATACCAAAATGGTAAGAGAATTTTGTCTCAATTTTATTTCTTTGAGACATATATTATGTTATATGAGTATATTATTCTATGATATGTTTTTAAGGAACCTATAAAATGTAATATCATGAATTTATATACGCTCATAATATTTTAGGTTTAATTTTATGTTATTCTTTCATGGGGATTATGATTCAATTTATGCAAAGATGTAATTATTTTATGATTCAATCTCACAATTTATCAGGATTGTTTACGAAAATGATTCTGTTACTACAATATTACTTCCCCAACTCACAAAAATCATGAATTTTATTCTCCTCAGATTAATTTTGATATTTTTAAGAAATTTTACCATTATTCAACACTTTAGTAATTTGACTAATTGAGAATATATTTAAATAAAATCTGACATTATTTCTCACTTCAGTAGGAAATTTGTTGCCTTCCAAAACAATCTTTTGTAATTTTTTTCATTTTTTAAATTATTATTATAGATATTTAAATGGAATATTTAATAATTTTCTAATTTTAATATTTTTATAGTAATCTTCATTTAATTTTCTAAATGATTCATGTTTGTATTTTACCAAATACTTGAACGGTATATTCATTTTAACATATATGGCGTGAATGTACTTTTACAATGTCATGAACAATCATCTGTTTGAAGATTAATGCATATTTTTAAAGGTTATTTAAAAGAAAAATATTTTTAAAATTCATTATAGTTAAAAATTATTTTTCAAATAAGAAAGGATATTTTCTTCAAGAAATGTTTTAAATGATTTTTTTGAATCTTCCATAAAATGTTTTTAATGTTTTTCAAAGAAACTGATTTTTAATTGTTATATTTTTTAAAGATATATTTAAAAAGAATGTTTTTTCCATTATGAAATCTTTTGCAATTGATCATTCAAAAGACTTCCCCATCAGTGTAACATCATTTATTATAATTTATGATTTACTGGGGATATGAACCAAGGATAATGTTCATATTCATTTTTTAATGCTTTATGTTTATGGTGACAAGATTTTTAAGAAACCCATTACTCTTCAATAGTAAATAAATTAAAAGAACTCTTCCGGAACCCATTTCTTTTTACGGGTAATGTTATGATGAAATTATGAAATCATTATGAGAGCTTTCTCTTTTTACAAGGTTATGATACAATGTAATTATTATGAAACCCTTTACATTTTACGGGTTCTGATATGATGAATGTTGAATGATGTTGTGGAAGAAATACATAATATTTTCATTATGTGATGGAGGTTACATTATAAACAAGAGTGGAAATTACATTTTATCCATGGAAAGTGGTCACATTATAACCAAATATGGATTTGACATATATCCCTATCCAATGCTTTGGGTAAATATTTATATCTCATGAGACATACATGAATGGAATGGGGAGTCGAATCAACTCTATAATGGTCAATTTCTTCTATAATGATCATGGGATTAAACCTTGAATACTATGAGGAATTTGGGAGTGATACCACTCCAATATATGGAATGTTTTTTAATTGAGTATGGTTATGTGTCCTACGTAGGAGGTGTACTTACCCAAAGTGTTACCTTACATGTTTTTGGAAATGAACCTTGATTACAAAGGATAAGATTTACTATAACTATTTGTATGCAAAAAGTTGATGTCTTATATAATTTTTTTCCTCTATTGGATCATGTTATTTTATTATCTTCTGATTCATGTAGGATAATGTTATTTCATGACTCATGATTATGATCTTTGATTTGTGGGGATTAGTTTTTAATTTCTTTGATCGTGTTATCACACCATTATGTTCATGATATATTTAAATATCTATTTTCTTTATCCCTACTAAGAATATTAGCTCACTATTTCTTATGTTTCCTTTTCCCATGTTTTGATGAATATTTTTATGTATGTTTATTAATGGGGACGATCTTAATGAGAGACAATGAATATATTTGACGAATTAAATTTATTTTGATCTCTGTCTCCCACAAAATAGAACGGTTATGGTCCAAAGAGTGTGTTTGTATAATTTAATGAATATTCATATAAAAATATGTAATATCAATATATGAAATTCCTATGTCTCTATAAGGCCATTCAAATTCTATAAGATATATTTGGATCATTTTCTATGGATTTAAACAGTGGTTGGGATTAACACCTTCATCTCATTGAATTTTCTTAAAAAAATATCATTCAGTAAATCATTTAGATGAGACATTATACATATATCTATGGAATGTTGTTCACAACTCCAACTTATATGGATGATGTTGGAGAAATAATTATATCAGTACATGAGCTATCTAAAATATTATAGAGAAATTAGATATATTAAGAAAACATATCACTGAAACTCAATGACCAAATAAATGTTATAATGGAAATAATAATTGAGATACTGATTTAAAATTTATTGATAAATATTTTATTTGAATATTTCATTTTAATAATTTTTTGTCACTTGGTAATAATGAAAATATAGATCCTAGATATTTCAGTGCCTATGATATTCCTTGTTATATCAAGATGGTATCTTATCACTGAGAGATCCCATAAAAACACTATCAATTTCATTATTTGTTATATTTTTCAATTTTTATTATGTATATTCTAGATTCCTCACATGTACTAATGTTAATGTTTATAAAATTAGAGAATGATTTTTTCTAATAATGAAGAATTTGTAGAAATCATTGATTGTAGATGGAATGTTTTACAAAACAAGACTACTCCACCATTTAATGTTATCTTAAATAGTAATAAAATTATGAAAGCTATATGGGAACATCATAATGTGATTTGGTGGAGGATACCTTAGTTTTTTGTATGAGAGTGATAATATTTCCAATGATAAATACTAAAAATGGGGGAAAATGTTACATCGTGATATCTTAGAAAATATTTCTCTTCAATATTTTTTTATAGATTATTAAGAATGAAACCATAAATATATATATGAATATTTATTAAAAGTCATAAAATAAATATTGTTTTATTCAATTAATATGAATTATAATTGTTGAAAATAATTTGTACTTCATTTAAAAAATATTAAAAAAACCAAAGAACTATTTTTGAACTAAAATATATATGATATTTGTTTTTCAATATATATATTATTTGAAAAAAATTCACTTGTATTAGAATGATGCAAAATGAAAATTTAAAAAATATTTTAAAATCTATTCATTTAGTATCAATTAGAAAAAATTGAAAATAAAAATAGTCGAAGGTAAAAAAAAATTGTTTTATGAAAATGGTTTTCATGCAAAAATGTACTTTTACCTCAAAAAATTAAATTAATAAATATTTATGAATTATATTAATTAAAAATGTTGATAATATATTCAGTAAAATGTTTTCAAATTAATTTATTATTTTTAAATTTCATATAATGATATTAAATTTTTTTTAATTCTTAGAACTTCATTTTTCTAATAAATATTTTTATTGTATTTTTCAGACTAATTTTAAAACAAATTTACTTAAATAACAAAAATTTAATTTTATAAAATGGTTTCCATATTCTAAATAATCACTTATAAAATTTTTAATGATGAAACATTCATTTTTGTCAAAAAAGTAATGAATAATTTTAAAATTCACTACCTTAGTTAAGGGTAAAATGGGTTAATGAGGGGATTAAACTGAAAGATAAGGTTTAGAATACTATATAAAATTTTATAAATATAATGTTTTCAAAGATATTTATACATTGAAATTTAATATATTTTATTATTTAACCATTTACATCCACATTCAATTTAATATTAATAAGTTTCATTTTAATGTCATAATTATTTATATGTTTTCCACCCACCTCACTTATAAAAGGGAACCTTATCCCATTACATCTTATAAAAATATATACAATATATTTGGTGAATTTATTTATATATCCACTATAAATTTTCTAATTCACATTCTATTTTCTTTGGTTTCATAAAAAATTAACCCGAAGACATCCAAGGAGAGATACAAAGGTTTTTTCCCAAAGAAGAGCTAAACATATCAGGTGACACAATTTATGTTTTTTATTCCTTCTACCTAAAATTAATTGTACATATCCATATTTACATGATTCTATAATTATAATTCAAAAAATAATTATGTTATTTTTACAATAAATTTACATCTTTGATACATCTTATGAAAAATGATAATGTTGTTCATGTGTATGTGTGTACTTCTACAACCGTTAATGGACTTGAATCATTTTTCATTTTTTCTAGACATGGATGGTAATATGGATGGATTTAATGAATATATATGATTTTAATATATTAATTTGATTCCTTAAATATAAATTATTATTTAAAATTCTTTCTTTCAAATCATTAGAAAATGAGAAAAACATAACTCACACATATGTACGGACTACCATCTCCATGAAGTGATGTAATAATTTTCTAAAAAACCTATGATATGAATGGTTATAAAAGTATATATAATGAATAAACATAAAAATTATAATTATTATGTTTTATTAGATGATGAAACTATAAACTTTCTGAAAGTATTAAAACAATTGAACAAAACGCCTAGAAAATCGACCAGTTTTGACCATAAAATTGATTTTAATGAAAATTGGATTGAAAATTGGTAACTAGAAATTATAGGGGAATGTTATATTTTATTAAATTTATGAATTTATTTATTTTATATATTTATAATAAAAAATAATTTATTATAATGGAGTGTCAGAATGCATTCAATGAAAGACATGACCTATGGTAAGGGTCACTCTTAAAATCTCATTTCCAATTGGGATCATTTATGCATGAATTTACTTTTGGGGAATTATATTATATTTATCTATTATAAAAAATCTAATTTATTATGCAATTTTTTATTTCTTAAGTTTTCATATTTTTTGTTTTTATTTTATCATATTTTATAGATAAAAAATCATTAAATCCCTTTTAATGTTAACCTTCATTCCACTTTGGTCAATGAAGAATTTCATCCATGTTCATGGTCTTTAAAAATATTCCAGAATGTTTTTTTACTCAAATTATTTTAATGAAATTTTCAACCACATTTTTTCATTCTTTTAAATTTGTTAAAAAGAATATTATTTTCACATTCTAAATGAGGTACATTTAGACTTTTTTTAATGTAAGTGTCAAGGGAATAATTATTTTAATGTTTACCACATAAAAATATTTTCTAACTATCATTAACTTTCTTTTCATTAAATATTACATAAATAATTTAAAGGTTGTTTTCCAATAAATTATTTTTCTCTATATTCTAGAAATTTTATTTCAAAAGACACATTAATAAAATGTTATTTTCCCTTATTTAAAAGAAATTAGTTCCCCTGATCACTCATACACGTCAATGAGGATATGATCTAATAATACTACCCAAATTATTTCTATGGTTGTATTTTGATTAAGCAATGATGAAATATTTATGAAACCTGTTTCTTTGCCATTGGTTATTCTATAAAGAATTTATGAATGTTTATATGATCTTATGGAACACATATATATGGTCATTATTATATGGATAGTGGGTCCACTACATCCTACCAATGAAATTTATAATAGTTGATATCTCCTAAAACAATATAGACTGGAATATGGAGTGAACACTTTTTAATAAGGGAATATGTCCACTATAATAGTCTTGAGAATGAAAATTAAAAATGAAAACAATTTAATGGCGAGAGAACCAAATCCAATATAAATATTTATGTAAAATGATAGTCTTTGATGTGAATAATGAATAATAAATTGATTTAATATAATTATGTTTATGAAAAATTATTTTTTCATTTTTTATTCTTTTCATATTCTCTCATGGAATTTTTTTAATTAATAATGATTCATCACCCATATGACTAATGTCATTGGAAATGATAAAAAATTTTGAAATTAATTATAACATAAGATATATGACTTTTTGGTTATGAGAATAGTATGTTATGATCATGATCTGATACCCTTATTCATAACATATCCTTATGTACGATCATCAATTGATATTTCCCATGTTTACCCTTGTTGAGAATATAATCTCACCCTTTCTTATGTCACATTTACCCCATGTTATGAATAATGTTTTTAAGTATGATGTTTCAAATATGTGTACTACGAGGGAAGAAATTAATCAGATATATTGAATATATTTTAATAAATAATTTAATTATTTATCTAGACTTCAATAACACTAATCCTTCACAGTCCATGAGCATGAATTACTATGAAATGTATTGAATTTTCACGTAAAATGATGAGAAGTTTATTTATGTTATACTTCGGTCACCTCATTTATATGTTCCAACCACTCCAAATATGGATTGCACCCTGGTAATGTTATATCTTGTAATATATCCATAGACTCCATTCAATTAGTAAGGGTGTGGATCAACTAATATTGGGATACCTCCCCATGTGTTTTCCCTGTTGTTGGTCAGAATACTCATTATGTAGGTTAGTAATAATTTAGGGGTATGAAGTAACAATGATATGTCAATTAGGGGAGTTGTAAGGAATATTTCTTTCTGTATTGGGTTAGAATTCCCCATTCCTAAATCTTGGTTGATCAATCAAGTATTTCAGGTTTGTGAAACTCCGTGGGAGGTTTGAAAAAGTAATTATAATAACAATCCCAATCAAGAAAGTATCCACAGAGTATCTACTCATTGAACTTTTTATAACCCTTAATCTATAAGATTATACTGCTAATTTAGGAAATAACAAATATTCTCTCAACAGTTTTGGGAACACTAAATTCCTCAGAGAAATCCATACATTTTTTGAGGATCATGAAACCTTTTTAGTAGTGGATTATCATGTGGTATACCAAGACCTATTTATTTCCACTATTAAAGAATGTGGCCAACTTTGGTGGAATTTACATATCACCACTGATATGGTTTGGGAAATTTTCCTCATATTCCTTATCATCGGTATTATACTTATCATTTCTTGATGGACCCACTGTGAGAGAGATCAATATGGTACTGGTAAAGGAAAAGGAGTCACTAACATTTTCTAGAGGACAAAATTTAGGATAAAAATATTATCATCCTAGTAAAGTATGTTTTATTTTTTAATAACAACCATAAAACTTGGTATTCTTGTTGGGATACGTCTCTTTAAAGACCTAGTGTAGCACTGTGGGGATTTTTGTACAGATCTTCATTGAGTATGAATAAGATCCACTAGAGTAAGGGTTCTGGTCCATTAGAATTACTATGGTGTCTATCTTACAATAATACTACTGTAGGAATTATATGGTGGTCAAATATTATGGGGTACATAAACTATTAGGTGTAATGGTGGATGAATACATCCCAAAATACTACTAGATATTTTCTTTTAGTTCAGTAGTTTTCAATTATATGATAGAAGAGTTTGGGGATGGATATAGCTAGAACATGTCCAATATTTGGTCAATAGATATATCATTTGACATATTTTCATTTTCCTCTTCATGATGATCATTTGGGTCGTCTAGTTATCAATTTCAATGGAATTAATTATACGTTTTGTAAGGATCCAAAGGATAGATCAATGAGGATATCCCCTGTTATAGACATTCTGGTGGATGAATATTCATATTTCGTATCATAAACTAAACTGAAGAGACATACAATTGAGGAGCCACATGATTCAAAATAAATAACATGTGGTATTTATAACACCAATAATCATATCATGTGAAATTTTGGGGTTATCTATGGATATAAAAATCACTAATCCGCTTTCAAAAATTCCATATTGATTACTAATATTTCCCCTAACATCAATGTAAAGAAAAAGATATATGAAACTGATGGGACTGGGGAAGGCATCACTAGTAGTCCCTAAATAAATGTGAAGTAATGATATGCATATATGTATTGTGGAGTGTTTTGAGACTATGTTCACCTCTATATTTGAATATATATCCTTAAAATAGAAATGCGTTCCCCCAATGGTTTTAGTAGTGGTGGCTTGTATATATCTTAAGAATATTTTCTGGTATAGGATTTTGAATGATCATGGGGTATATGCCATTGATTCCTCCAATAAGACCTCTAACTGTTTAACAGATTTTCTCCAAGCATGAAATTTTATGCATTGTGGGGATCATTTTCGTGGGAAATTTAGTTGGCATTATATGTTTGATCTCTAGAAGGTTTGATATTCACTTCAAAATGTGGAGGACCTTCAGGGAAGTACAATTTTTTCATTATGGGGAGGAATTTTGTGATATCTATTAGTCGCGTCGATAGTTGGGTGAGCTGGCCTAACACACTCGATTATCAGCTAGGTTTGTGATCCCAGTATGTCACGATGTATTCCCTAGTCTGTGGTTAGGTTTATGGGGTGTTTGGAAATAGCTACAATATTTCTGGGAGCCCCATGGGTAAACCCTCATTGTGAAATGATGGCAACATTCCCCTAGAATTAACAAAATATTTTTTGAACAAAGGTATCCTAAATATAATTAATCTAATATTTATTAGTTATATGATTTTTTGACCCACATTTATGGATATGTTGGTTTGGTGGATCCCTCTTTATTGACACCCATGTGGACTCATGGGTAGGAACACTCAAAATATCCTATTCATCCTTGGTATAGGGGTGGATAACGTCATAGAGATCTAACTAAACACTCTGGGTCCAATTAGAGTTATGGGAAAGAGTTACATCCCACATAAATGATACCTATTTTTTGTGGGCATCGATGTGTCACCATAGTATCTGGAATTTTAGAAGCCATCTGTCTGGTAGGGATGACTAGTTTTTGATCATATCATGGGAAAATAGAATTTATCACTCTCTATTGTATGGCCTGTATTGTGAAATAATGTCAAGTTATCCTAATATATAAAGGATTAATATTCGTCACTTCATTAGAATATGTATATTGATTTACTATAAATAAGATTTTTTGGTTATTATCAACATTTTGGACACCCCTCCTACCCCCAAACTTATTGGCTATAGTATGGTAACCACAAATGAAACAACTAATGGTCAAAACTTTTCATGGGATGAAGTCATTAGTTAATATATACTCAATGATGGTGGTTTCCAATATTACTAATTATCCCATTATTCAAATTGGATAGATGTTCATATGGTTTATCACTTTTGTTTCAATTATGTTTTTCATTTGGATGATGCATTAGATGCATTGATATGGTCATGATCATTGTATTGTTTCCCACTTTCCATAGTTGGGAGGAATAACAACAATAGATTAATGGTGGGATTTTTTTTTAAAATTAGATGATGAGTTGTTGGATGATCCCATTAAGGATATTATTTTTTAGTCTGAGTATCCCTCATAGATTTATGACATGATTGTGAATCCTATTCCTAATTCCATTCCCATGATTATTCTTAATTACACAACATTATAACTTTATATGGTGAAGACTATGTGGTTGGAGATTAATAGTGTGTTAGGAGTTTTTTATCTATATACTATTTTATTTTTCTCATTTTAGGGAATTTTGGGCATTGGTCTAGTATTTTTATATACAGGTATACTATGCTACCCTAAAAAATGGCTTCACAAAAAAATTCAAAATATGTATAGAGAATCTTATACACATCACATAAATAAAGGATAAATCTAATTTTTATGATTATTGTGAATGATACTATATCATCCTCATTCTATAATATGGAGTAAACTTATGATTGTCCCATAAATAATCTTTTGATAATCACATATGGAACTATATGCTGGGAATATACAACATCTCATGGATGTCACCAAAACATCCTATACTCATCACATAAGGAATTGTTCATTCATAATGTTTTGAATTATATATTCATCACTCATGGAATACTATGATCAGAACAATAGTTATCATATTATCCTCACACAAGGATCCTTATACAAGTCACCTAAGGAAAATTATGTGTCTATAATTCTTAACAAACAACAATAATTCAGGTATTCCTTGAGCAAGGGCATGAGGAAATCTTATAGGTATCAAATAAGTAATATTGATACTCTTATGATTATTCAATAAGGGTGATTGATCAAATTATTCAGGAAAAATAATTGTAATAAATCCTGTAACATCCCATGAATTTACTAAATATATTTATTTTTCAATTAAATTTAATATCTTTCATAGATTCTGTTACAAGTAACACAATGGTTTAGATAACCACAATATACTATTATTATTATTACGTATACAATATCTTTATAAAAATTCCATTAAACAAAGTGGTTTGAGATGAAATAATACCAAATTTAAATTTAATTATAAATTTCTTCATTTAATAAAATCTATTGATAAATTAGTACATAATTTTTAGTGACATCATTATTTTCTTTGAAAATATATTTTCTAAAAACAATTTATTTTTTTAATAAAAAAAATTATTATTTTCCAATTTTTGAAAATTTATTTTAATAATGAAACATAATTTTTGGAGTGAAAATTTATAAATTATATTAGAGTGAATTTTTTGGATTTTAATTGAAATAACTTTTTCTCTTAAATCATTTAAAATTTTATCTTTTCTGTAAAATTATTTGAAATTATAATTTTTATAGTTATGTTATAATTAATCCAATTTATTTCATTAAAATAAATTTAATACTAAATTCTTATATTATAACCTTTTATACTTAAGAAGATATTCTATTTGGAAAATATTATTTTAATCATGTCTGTGAGCTGATTTAAAATTAAATTATTATTTTTCTATGAATTTTATTTGGAATAATATATTCCGTATTTGGAATAAGAATAAATAATATTATATGATACATTCAACTAAATTTATACTCATAAGGAATAGAAAATATAATAGAAATTAATTAATTCGATTATGGTTTAAATGAGATTATCTGGTGTTAAACTAAAATGATAAGGGTATAAATTACCAAAAAAAGTTCTATGTACTATTTTATGGTCATATTTAAACTATATGTCATCTAATTTTAGATAATGAATGATTTTTGAGCATTTTCAAATATGTAAAACATGGGTATGACCTTTTATTTTCAACAATTAAAACTGGGTCCTCTCCCCCCTTATAAAAGGGCACCTACTCTTCCTTAATATTCACATTTAAGAATAGTTTTTTGTTCCGAAATACCCAAAATAAATTTATTCTATAATCATTTCCTTACATTATTGATTACTTATATTTATTATGAAATCCTCATTACTAGGATTCTCATGTAAATATAAATAGGTTCTCCAAAGAAGAGGTGTATTCTTTAACAATTCATTTTTGTATTTGTTATTCGTCTGAATCCTTCAATTATTCTTCAAATATGTAGATATAAAAAAATTCTACAACATATAATAATATAGTGTTATTATAATGGAATAACCTATATCAATATCTTCCACAATTTAATGGGGAAGAAAACCATTGATCACTTTTTGGGAAGACTACCACCTCACGAAAATATGTAATTTGTTCTCAATCACTAGCTATCAGAGATATAGATAATAAAAGATTTAATGGGATTTGTTCTCAATCACCACCTCCACAGACCGATGTGATTTTTTTTTCATTTTATTTTTTCATGGGTGGTAATAACAATAGATTTAATGAATATATATTCTATTTAATAAAAATTAATTATTATCTAATGTTTTCATATTATTTCTTTTTATTTAATTCATTCCACCTGGAAAATGGAAACAATGTTCATGTATACAAATAACCTACCATCTCAATGAATAGTGTAATTCATTCTCTATTTCTACAATTTCTGGTTTACTATAAAGACATATATAATGAGTTTATTTGATTTTTATTTCATTTTTAACATTATGAATATGATTTAACCATGCTCAATATTAATGTATCGAAAATACCAAAGCAAAAGATACTTAAAGAAGAAAGCAATTATTACCCAAAACATGATTTTAATAAGGAAATGTTAACAATATGGTATTAATAGGTAAAAATTAGATCATATATGGTATTATATTTAAGATCATAGTACTTTAGTATTTTTATAATAAACATATATTTATTATATAAGAGGTTCAAACCGTTTTGAATAATTTTAAGACACGAGGAAACAGATTTTCGTCCCATATTTATTTTTGTTGTACACATTCCATATTCACCACTTTTTTATTGTTTTTGAAATATCTAATTCCCATGGATGAATTTTTTATTATTATATTGAATATTATTTTATATATATATCCATTTAAAGTTATTTATTTCATGGGGAATATGATTCAAAAGTTACTAAAGTAGTAAATATTATTTGTTCAAATATCATTATTTATCCAGAGTCCTTTTGATTGTTATTTGGATGGAAAAAATATTTTTAAATATATATAAATAAGATAATGAATTTTATATTCATATTGTTATTTCTGGAGAATACATTATTTCAGATCATTTTTCTATCATACAGTACTCATGAGATTGAAGGAATTTTTATATTAAAATTGACTTTATTTCTCTCTTTAGTCCAACATCCTTTGACATTCATGTAAATGTTTTCTAAAAATATTTTAAATAATTTTTTTTAAAATTATCCAATTATTTTTTTAAAAAATTTAACAATTTTTTTCATTTTTAGAAAATAATGAAAAAAATAATATTCCTGTTATTTTCTAAACAAAGTTTATTTGACTTTTTACAAAAAAATGTTGATGAAATGTCTATTTTTATAAGTAAAAATTAATATTTTTTCCTACTATAATGAATGATCAATGATTAAAATATTACATTAAAATATTCAACGTTTATGTTAAAATAAAATTTTCTTCTTTAATATATGGGAAATTTTTATAATTTATAGAATCGATTTCAAAATGGAATATATATAATCCTCAACCAATGTTCCATGTGGTTGTTTAAAATAATTTACCATATATGATTTCATACATTGATGTTACAAACTCATTACTAGGAATATGATCCAATGATAACATCCTTATTCATTTTTTAAATGATTTATGTTCATGATGATGAGATTTTTATGAAACACATTTCTTTTCCACAGGTTTTTCCATTATGAAATGTTTATGAAACCCATTTAATATCTATGAGATATGATATGTGAAATGATTTAAAATATTGGGGAACAAAAATCTATAGATTATTTGATGAATGGGACCAATATATCCTTCCAATGAATTGGGTAATGATTAATATTTTATGGGATCAAATGGTATATGATTTGTTATCCCATGATCAAAACAAGATTCTATACATGAGGCCATACAACGAATAAAAAAAGGGTCCACATGAGGTTATAACAAGCCTAAAAAATAGAGAAAAGTGTATTGACAACCAGATATTTTTTGAAATTTGTTTTTTTCTTTCTAATAAATTTAATTTCATTGATATATTGCAATACACACAACATTGTGTTTTAATGAACTGTGATATAATTTAAAGATAATTATTTTAAAAAAGATTATTATAACCTTCCCTTCAAATATGTAGGTATGAATTAGAATAATCAAATTTCAATACATAATTATTATTATTTTAGATAAATAAAATATATGAATAAACAATTATTAAATTATTGGTAGTGTCTTCATATGATTGAAAAATAATTTTTTCACAATAGAATATTTTTTTATATTTATTAAAAAATATTAAATCTTTTTACAATTTAATAAATGTAATTTTAAAATTTGAAATAAATGTTTTAAATAATAATTTTTAAATTTTCATTGGGTGATTTATGTTAATTTTTTTGAAAATTTTAATTTTTAAATGAACAATGAAAATTGAAATTGATTTAAAGTTCCATTTTTATTTAAATTATTTAAAATTTCCAATTTATTTTATGATTGTTTTTATAGTATAAAAAGTTAAAATATATTTTAATCAATCAAATTTTTTTCTTGGAATCATGTTTATATTGATTTTTATTATCAACGATGTCATTATTTATAAAAAGTTTCTCTTTGGAAATTAAGGATTTCAGCAGTTCCATGGGTTTATTTTTAAATTGAATTATAGAATATATGCAAATTAAATTATTGGAAATGGAATAAATGTTTGAATTT
This sequence comes from Viscum album, assembly GCA_963277665.1. Lineage (NCBI taxonomy): Eukaryota > Viridiplantae > Streptophyta > Magnoliopsida > Santalales > Viscaceae > Viscum > Viscum album. The sequence goes on from OY728138.1 coordinate 563,941,464, forward strand.
GAATAATTAATATTATATATTAGGTTAAATTATTTTTTGGTCACATTTAATAGTTAAAACATAAAATTTGATTATAGTGGTAAATGTTAAAATGTGTTTACCATGGGTTAAACTAAAATGATAAGGGTTAAAATGATATAATAACATTTTCATATCACTGTGGTTGTAGATATATTTATCTTTCCATTTTTTATAAAATTTTAATTTTTTTATGTTTTTTGATTTTTTAAAATGTGGGTATAACTTTTTCTTTTGAAAACTCGAAGTGTTTCCTCTCCCTGATATATAAAAGGGAACCCTACCCCCAATCCTATTCATAATTACAAGTCATTTTGGTTTAAAAATACATTACCAAATATATTCTTCAATTCCCCCTCCACATCCTAAAGGCCTTATTTTTGTTAATGATACCTCTTAAGGAGGGTTTTAATGCGAACCTAAGGAGCTTGTCTAAATAATATGTATCACTCTTAACCAAGAAATTTTTTATATCATATTACACCTCATTCAAAAAACATTATAATTTTATGATATAAAAGAATAATTATACCCCATATAAAGGATTTTTTTATTTCATTTTCATAATCCACATCTATCTCCTATTTTATTAAATGGGAAATGAAATAGTCGATCATATGTACAACAGATTTCTGCCTCACAAACCAATGTAATTATTTTTTCATCACAGCCTCAAATGGATGGATATAATGATGGTTTAAAAGTATATATGTGATATTTATGACATACTTATAATTATTTATTTATAATATCACATGTACCTTAATAATTTCTAATCCTTTGAAAATTGAAACATCGCTCTTGTGTATGTGTGGAGTACTACATCCACGAAGTGATGTGATACATTATTATTTTTATTCTGAAATAGATGCTAATAGAGATATTTTTAATTAATATATATTTTTTATGAAACATATAAATTATTCTATAAAGGTGAATTTATATTCACCTTTCTTTCATTCCATATATTGAGAAAATTGAAACAAAATTTACCGTGTACAGACGACCAATTGTCTCCAAGAACTGCGTAATTCATTTTTTATATCTAAATTTAATGGGTTACAATAAATAAATATATAATAATTATATACGATATTTATTTAATTAATCATGGTATGGTGATGATAGAAACTCAATAAAATAAGATGTAATAAAAATACCAAACGAGATCGTTGATGAAAAATAATGAAGTCATTACCCAAAAAAATGATTTTAACAATGAGTTATCAATAAAATAGTGATAAAAGGTTATAAGAATATAATAAATAGTATGATATATATGAATATGTATCTATAATTTATTTATAATAAACCAATATATATTATACATTAGTTTTTATTATTTGTGGAGAAATTCAAGACTTAAGGTAATGGATTATTGTCTCAAATAATCTTTTTTTGGACATGTGCTATGTTATACACATAATACTTTTAGGAGGTGTATAAAAAAACCCTTTTAAATATTTCATAATTAATTTATATACTCTAATTATAATTTATGTTTCATTTTATGTTATTTTTTCATTGGGATTAAAATTCAAAAGTTACCAAAGCATGTAATGGATTTTCATCACACTTCTACTTCAATGTGAAACATTATAGACTCACAACAAAATAATGATTATGGTGTAAATACAACCCATGAATGTACTCTATTATTATTCTGATAAAATTATGTGATTTTAATATAAATATAATTATTTTCATTCATGGGGTTTTCCTTCAAAAGAAACCAATGTTGTAAATGTTTTATGTTTAAATCTAACTGATTTTTGAGATTGTTTTTTATTATGTTTTTAATCATGAAATATTATTATCTATCTTCTAAGAAACTCATAATTTTATTCACATATGGTTATGTAGTGAAAATAATTTTTTTCCATTTACTTTCTTCCCTTTATCTACTCAATATTCTAAAAGAATGTTTTCATGAAATATCGACTTTATTTCTCTCTTAGGTCCAAAATATTTTATCTTGCATGTCCATGTTTTCAAAAAATGTTTCCATGTATGTTTTTAATAATATCAAATTATTTTTTACATAATTTTTTACCAAATTTTCTACCCATGTTTTAGTTTTTGAAATTATTTTAAAATGAATCATTTTTTAATTTTTTAATAAATGTAGTTTTGAATTTTTGAAAAAAATTTAAAAGGATTCATTATTTAACAGAACATGACATGAATGGAATTTTCCACCATCATTAGCATTCAATTATTTAAAGATTCCATTTAAATTTTACAATGTTATTTTAAAAATAAAATGTTTCCTTTATTATGTAAGAAATTTTTAAACTTTAAATTGGTTATTTTAATGTTTAAAAGATATTTTTTTTGAAAAAGAAATGTGTTGGGTTATATTTCAGAATTATTTTCCATATAAGATAATAATATTTGATGTTAATTTATCTTTACTAGGGATATTATATAATGATACCAGATTTATTTTTTCCCTCGATAGTTGAGTTGTATGACGTTGAGATGTTTATGAAACTTATTCTACTTCTAGAGAGTTATGTTTTGATTAAGATATGAATTTTTTGTGAATTTTTTTTCTTTTACACTGATTAAGATATGATGAGCATATAAAATTCATATGAAATTGTTTTTTCACATTTTATACCAAAATGAAATGTTTATGAATAAAGTTTAATTTCATGGGTTCGGCTATGATAAATGCTATATGATCATGTATAACCCATATGCCTGATTTTCATTATGTAAGAAGTTATTCCTATATATCTCACATATTCATTAGGTATAGATTGATATCTCATGAGATAAACATGCATGTAATGGGATTGATTCGAGTTTAGTAAGGGAATTTGTCTACAATTATATTCTTGGGTGAGAATATTGACTACAATTATCATTTTTGGAGTGATCCAATTACACTATAATAGACCTAGAAATGGTCCTTGACAAATAATGAAATGTTTTTATATTTTTATGTGTATTCTGAAAATTCATATCTTGTGTCAATGTTATGCTCTCAAATACTATATTTTAGGATTAATTATTTTTCATGTATTCTGAAAAAAAATTATTTCATGACTCATGGTTATGATATTTGATATACATGGTATTGATTTTAGATGTTGTGATCATGTTTTATACCCTTATTCTCGTGTTATGCTTATGCGATCATTGATATGTCACTTGTTTATCCTTACTGAGCACATGTTCTCCCCTTTATAATGTTTCTTTTCCTCTTAATGTGAAGAAAGGATTTATGAATGATATTTATAATAAGGGAGGTATTTTTTAATAAATATGTGGGAGAATATGCAGAACACTAATGAACAAGTTATTTTTTCTTCGAGTTTTCCAAACTCCCTATACCTATACAATTATCATATGGGTCCTTTTATAATTTAATGAATAATATTTTATTATGATTTTATATCAATGTATAAGAATTTATATCCTTTCTAGTTGGTATTAATGAAAGTATTAGTTTACCATTTGGGAACCTGGATGAGAAAACATTAGTGTGATCCCTAGGGATATGTCAAAAGATAAGTATAAGGATAAATCAATGTGTAGAAAAATGTACTATAATTTTGGTGAATGACATAGTGAATGTTTTTCTAGAAATTATATCCCTGTCTAGATAATAAAAATCAACGTGTCCCAGGAATAGCCATAACTATGAGTAAATACATCAAAACTTGTGTATTGGTGTTTAACTCAATCCTCTCCTACTGTGTGAGAATGAGCATTGATTTACACCTAGTTTGACACTCCCTACTGATATATTTTGGAAATTGAAAAAAAAACTTATTAAGTATAATGAAGGATTTGAATAAATTATGAAAATGAATAAACTATAATAAACATAATATGACATATATTAAAAAATGGTTCCACGATTTAGACATCCTATAAATGTTTTTTCATGAATAAGTTGTTTTAAAATGTGAATATTATTACTTACACTATGATTTTTGTAGTTGGTGGATGGATCCCAAAGAAGTTGGGTTAATTATAAATGAGATTGAAAATGAAATAATTTTCCAAATAAGAAAGCAAATTAATGGGAGTTTCAATTAAAAGTATCAATGATATGATCCCAAAGCCTTATCAAGGTATTAATCACATTGAACTTAAAAATAAAAAAAGTTAGTAGCAAAATTCTATTGAGACCTTTATAAGGTAGTGTTTATATTCTACTACAGGTCTTGATGATCCACTAGTCTTTGAAAAATGGATCAGTTTCATTGAATTGATATTTTCCTTTCTCCAATTTTTCTAACATGAAAAATTAATTTTTTTCAATCTATCATTTAGAAGGAGAAAAAAATCAATAGTAGACTCTTGCCAAGAATATGAGGAAAAAAGATGAAATTTTCCCCACATAGTGGGAAGAGATTAATAGATTATTTTTCATTAAGAAATTTTCTCCAACTGTTCATATAAAAATGTAGAAGGAATTCACAGAGCTAATGTATAAGTTTGATGAATTTTTTTTACCTATGATGGGAATTTTAATAAACATATTAGGTATTCTTTTGGTATTACCATTCAAACTAAGTGAATGTTTTATTAATTATTATGTATTTTAAAACAAATTTTTTAAATGTAATTTTCTCTAAGGGACTTCAACAACTATGATTAAATCATGAAATTTTCTCTTGAGGTGGAAAAGGACATTGTATTTAACCATAAATATTATTATTTTTACAATAAATGAAAGATGAAATTCAAATAAAAATCTAAAAACCATCGAGAGAAGAAGAAGAACCATACCTTATGCTAAAATTGGGGATGGAATCCTGGTGGATATTATTTATGGGTAATGGTAATTTTTTTAAGTATAGAAAGGAAGGATATTTTCAAATAAAACACTGAAGTGGTGGGAAGAAGATAGATAATGATGTGAATAGAGAGATATTTCCAAAGAATAAACCGTACACCCTCTAATGTTTCAAATGCATGGTGCATGTGACCATTTAAAACCAATTCACAAATTTTAATTTCATTAAAGATTATTGAATTAATAATATCTTTAGTTTAAATACAATGGGATATATCATGTAATAACTATTTCTAATGATGCGTGTGATAATGATTTGGTGAGAAGTACACATACTATCCACTCCAAATCTACCAATGTGTTAATTTTATATAGATCTAAAAACTATTTTATATCTGAATAATTTTATATGTGTAAAAAACATTCACCCAAACAATTAGATGTTTAAATCATAGTGAAAACAACAATTGGTATGATGATCAGATCCCAATCTTATGATACTTCTCCCACTGATGTTTATGAAATATTGAAGGTTTCAAATCTTGTTAATATCTGTTGTGTTGAATTTTATCTCATATTAATAATGGATTGGATTTATATACATAAATACCTCCTTAGTATACATGGAAGAGTATTTACATTTGATATTCTAAAGAAACCTATGATCATCTACCCATGTGATGATAAATATAAACATCCAATTGAATTTTAACCCATTATATGGGTCTTAATTCCTATTAAAGGGGGGGGGGGGGGGGGGTTATATCATATGTTTGGGGAGAACCTAAAAATCAATGAAAATCATATTTCTAGTAATTGTTTTATGTATTTCCAAGAGGGTTTCGTAGTCTTCCACTAAATCATGATGTCGAGTTCACAATAGAAATAACAGCTCATACTTTACCTATTTCAATGAATCCCCATAGAATGGACATGATTGAGTTACAAGAATTTAAGAACAGACACCATGACAATATTGAAAATGTATTTAATCATCCATGTGTGTCATATTTTTGTGAACAATCCCTTTTTTTAAAAATAAACATCGATTAATGAGGCTTTTATTTTATTATCAAGATTTGAACAAAATCAAAATCAAGAACAAGTATCCTCTATTACATATTTATGAATTTTGGTTAAATGGACAAATCTCAATAAATTTTTAAGATTGGGCATTAATATGAATATCATCAATAAAGGGTCAAGAAGGAGGATATAACCAAGACATAATTCCATAAAAGGTAAGTGAAATATAAATATATAGTGATCCCATTTGGTTTTACTAATTCTCCAAATATATTCATGGATTTAACGAATACAGTCTTTAGATATTACACTAATCAGTTTGGGGTTTTATTTATTGATGAAATTATTATAAATTATAAGATAATGTAATATCATTATGATCACTTGATAATTGTGTTAAAGACCTTAAAGAAGGATAAAATATTTCAATATTTATGAAGTTTTAATTTTATCTTAAAAAAGATTCATTTTTTGGTTCATAGAATCTTAAACAACCGTATATATGGGGACCCATCAATGAATTAGTCTATTTACCATTGGACCAAACTATACATGGAGACTAAGAAATATATTTTTCTAGGATTTCTAGATATTATAAAATTTTTGTGTAAAATTTATCATAGTTCTCTAATCTAATTATCAAGAAAACATGGAGGGCTCCTATATTCCTTTAGATAAATGATTGAGAAGAAATTTTAAGGAACTAAATATAATGTCAGTCAGTTCAAATATTTTAACATGGCCTTATTGTGAATATGGGATTATAATATATAGCGACACATCAAAGAGGGAACACAGATGCATTCTCATGTTGAATGAAATGGCGATAACTTATTCTTCAAAAGAGTTGAAGGGTTATGAGAAAAATTATCAATGTCATGGTTTTATATTAGCTATGGTAATTTTTACATTAAAGATGTAGAGGAATTATTTATATAGATAAACACATGATATATATAATGAGAATGATGGATTTAAGTATATTTTCACACTAAAATTGTTGAATATGCACCATAGAAAATTGTGAGAGATGATTAATATCTATGATTCATTAATATTATACCACCTGGGGAATGATAATATGGTGGTGGATGCTTTAAAATGAATTGATCATGATATATTATCAATGTTGAAAATCATATACGATAAAATATTTTAGGATTTTCAATTGATGGATTCAGAAATAATGAATTAAGGGTGAATGTATTTCTGTATAAGTTAGGTTTTCAACAATCAATTGAAGAGAATTTTATAGAGGTGGAGAAGGAAGATGTTGATATACGAAAAAGGTAAATTTTTTTATAGATTTTAAATTTTAAAATGATGGAATGATAAGGTTCAAGAACCATGTATTTTTTCAATACATACCATATTTGAAGAATGGCCTATTTGTGGAAGGTCATTTTTCTTCACTCTATATTAATCATAGAAGTATAAAGATCTACAGAGTTATGAAATTTTATTTCTATTAGGATGGTATAAAGAGAGTTATTGAATATTTTATATCATTATGTAAGATGTATATATATGTAAAGGTGGAGAAGAAAATTTCCATGAGGATATTACTTTCATTAACCATACCTGAATGGATATGTGAAAACACCACCCTGGATTTCGTCATTAGACTCCCAAAAAAATATAAAAGTAAATAGGTTATATGGGTTTTAGTCAATATCCTTAAAAATAATGAAAACTTCATCCTTATCAAGGAACATTTATATATTGAATAGATTTCAAGGATATACATTAATGAATTTTTAATGTCTTGGTATGGTACCAAATTCGATTTTGTATAACCAAGATATGAGAATTACCTCTAATATTTGAAGAAGTCTTCATCAATCTCTCAATACCGAATTTATTTTCATCATTATATATCATCCTGAGAAATATTGTCAGTCTGAGATAAACATTAAAACCTAAGAGAATATTCTAAGATATGATTCTATGGATTATGAAGGTGTTTTTAATCAAAAAATTCCTCTAGTTGTGTTTCTATAAACTGAGAATGTCCTTTCAAGAATTCATTTGGATATTTATGAATCCCTCTATGGAATGAACTATCAAAGTCCAATGTTATGAGATGAAATTAAATAAATTAATATATTTGGGACCCGATCTATCTGAGGAAATCGTATGTAATGTTATAACAATTCCACATCACATCATTATAGATCAGGTTCAATAGAAAGGTTATGGTGATAATCATCAGAGTGATATAGAGTTTGAACGTGGTGAGAAAAATTCATGTGAATTTATCCATAGATTATGGTTATGATTTTTGGGACGTTTTACCTTTCAAGAATATTAATCATGTATGGGAAGTTTCTTATCACTTGGCGGTTCTACTGAACATATCTCTATTCTATGAGGTGTTCCATGTATCTCTCTTAAGTATGTACATATCTACTAATTCACATGTACTAACATCATATTTCATACTAATGGATCCTGATATTTATTATGAGGAATAACTAAGAGAGAATCGAGATTTTATATTGAAATTTTTACTAAATAAAACCACTCACATAGTCATGGTTTTCTAGTGACTCCACTTACATGAGTAAGCTACATTGAACCTGATGATATGATGAGGAATAATTATCCTCATTTCTTTGTATTAGTGTGATTGAATTTTTCTGGTCAGTTTATTTTTTAAGGTAAATAATTTAACACTAGAATATTTTATGAAATGTATATTTTTTTCATTCTAATAAATTTAATTTCATTTAGGTCTTCCATTAAATGCAACACCGCATTTAAGAAACTACAAGATACTGTAAATACAATTATTTAAAAAAGCGAGTTACATGATAGAATTATGAATTGAGGGTATGAATATTAATAACCATATTTAAAAAAATAATTTTTAAGGATTAAAATAAATAAATTACTTTGATAAATAAGTACTTAATTTATGGTAAGGCCTTTATATGGGTCAAAAATATATTTTTTCTAAAAAGTTACTTACAATGTTTTAAAAAAAGATAAATTAATATTTTTATAAGTATAGAATTAAAAAAAAATATATTCATTTTTTGATTCATCATTTCAAAATTTTCTTCTAGTTAATATTTGATATTTTTATGAGTAGTTTACTCTTTCAAGGAATAGTGAAAAATATTTATTTTTATTTAAAACGACATTTTTGTTTAAACAATTTATTCTTTCTATTTTATTTTATATTTATTTTAAAAGTAAAATTAGGTTATTTATATCACAAATAATACAATAGAGTTTATTGGAAAAAATTTCATATTTAATTTTGATATTAAATATTTCTATATATATAATCATTTTTTATTTTGAAAAAACATTTTTCATCTCTTAAGTGTGTTTAATTTTAAATTAAATTATACCACAGAATTAAATAGAATTTGGAAAAATTAATTCAATACTTTAAATAAAATTAATTACTGTTACATAATAATAGAAAATTAATTTCCTATGATAATTAATAGCAATAATATTTAAATTTTTTATAATGGTAAACCTTTAAACAAGGTTACCAGGGGTCAAACAAAAAATAGAATGGTTAAAATGAACTAAAAACTTCTCCATTTCATATTTTAGGGATTGAGTTCGACCATATGTCATATGTTTGTTAGAATGAGACATTTTTTCATTTTTATGCATAAAAATGAGTATAGAATTTTATTTTTAAAACATCCATGTGTGTCCTCTCCCCCACTTATAATGGGGGACCTCTTATCTTCTACACTAAACACATAAAACCCCATTTTTTTAGAAAATAACTAAACAAATTTAATCCTAAATTACATCTCTATATTATATTGGAAGTATTTTTATTAATAATTTCTCCTATGATAGATTTTGGTGGTATCTTAAAGAGGTTTTTCGAAGAATAGGTAGAGTTCTTAACCATGAAATTTTATTTTATTAGTTATTAAACCTAATCCAAATATTAATTAACTATTATGATATAATAAAATAAATATATCCCATATACATATATATATTATTTTGTTAATGGAATAATCATGGTCAATCTCTTTTTTAATAAATTAGGAGACAAAACCGTCAATCATGTAAATGGAAGACGATCGCCTCGTAAATATATGTAATTATTTTTCTATCATCACCTATAAGATATGAAAATTATGATGAATTTAATGTATATATATATGATATTAATGAAAAAATGAGCTTCATGAATTATAATATTACTCCTTCCATATTAAATTACAATATGTTGAAAGTTGATAATGTCGCTCGTTCGTCTGTGTGGACTACCAGATCAACAAGGTGATATGATACATTATTCATTTAATTTGAATATAGTTGGTATGAAAAATGTATATTTTAAAAATATATATTAAATATATGATATAAAAATTATTTTATATTTTTTAATTAAAATTTACCTTTCTATCGTTACATCCATTTAGAAAATGGAATCACTATTCATGTGTACATATGACCTACCATCTCCCTGAATGGTCTAATTCAATTTCAATATCTAAAATCAATTGACTAATAAGAATAAATATATAAATAATATATATATATATATATATATTTATATCGTGGATAAAATTCAGGATATGGTTGAACAGAAATCTAAGTACAAGCTTAGAATATAACCGACAAAAAACATGTATGAAAAACAAGAGAGTTATTACCCGAAACCATGATTTTAAAAAATAATTATTAATAAAAGGGATATATAATGTTTTAAGAAAATAATATATATAATTATATATATTATTATAGGTCTTAAATAGATTTAAAATAATCCAATATTTATTATAAAATATGTTTGAACATGTTTGAAGAATGACAAGACTTAGGGTAAGGAATTTTTTGTATAAAAATGTATTCTTTTGGATTTATGTTATTTTATACACCAATCCTATATTTGGAGTTTTATATACAACCCCTATTATATTTCATATAATTTATCTATTTATTCCCATGATATTTCATTTTTTATATAATGTTATTTATTTATTATGAATATTATTCAAAACATACAAAAGTATGTTATGGATTTTCATCTCACTTTATTTCCATGAGACACATGACATATTCACTACTCTTTAATTTTACGTTATGGATATATTTTTCATGAAATTTGTTAATATTTATTTTCATGAAATTATGGGATTTAAATATCCATATATGCATATTTATTTAATGAGACTTACAATTTAAAAAATACGAAAGGGTTAAATATTCTATGTTACAATCACATTATTTTTCGAGATTCTTTATGATTGAGTTTCTAATGATGGAAAATTGTGATCTATATCTCAAGAAAATATTTATTTTTTTATCCTATATTTAATTCATGAAAATAAATGTTTTCTATTAATTTTAATCCCTTTATATACCCAATATTCTACAATAATGTTTTTAATACATATTGAATTAATTTCTCTCTTTACTCAATAATCCTTCTTATTCCATGTACATGTTTTATAAAAATAATTTAATTTTTTCAGATTATAAAACTACTTTTAATGTAATTTTACTCCATTTTTTAATTAAAAAAAGTTATTATAATTATCTTCTCTCAATTTTACAAACAATGTACTTTTTAATTTTTGAAAAAATGTTCTAGGAAATTTTAGTTTACTATATAGTGAATGAATATAATTTCCACCATCACGAACACTAAATTATTAAAATATTACCTCAATATTTTAAAAATATTGGCGCATGCCTATCGTAGGGTGTGGCAAAAGAAATTTAATTTTCCTAGTGCAGCATAGAGGCTAACCAGGGTCTTCTCACTTTAGGAACTTTCTCAATCGTTCACTTACTTAATCTAATTTAACTAAAATAATTATTTTTGGTTTTTTTTATTTAATATTGGAATGGAATTAAATTTATGTTAAATAAAAGATAAAACTAACATGAAATGAAAAAATGTAATTAATTGAGAAAGAACATGGCCTTTATGGGTTGGTCTCTATGTTCCATCATTCTTCTTGTTGGTATTTAAATTAAGTTTGACAATTCAATTATGACATCTTATTCATGAATTACTATTGTTTTATTTATTGGTGTGAAATGTTGAATTAATTTAGTAATATTTACTTCAAATCCTCCTATAATCATGGTTGATGGCACACCTCGAATGAGAGTGTAACATCTTCCAAGACTCGGCTCCATCGTATGTCATTTCAACCACTAAATTGCTCAACTCCATCATTTGAAGAGCTTGTATCTACTATAAGGGAGTAAAAATATTTAATAAAAGAATATAAATTAGTTTGAGATTAGTGTCGTGGAGGAAAATCACCACACCTGTGCACATCACTCTTGCTCATTACAAACAATATAAAACATCGGAATTTAAGCATAGAATAAATGAAATTTTCACATACACCCCCGATCCAAGTCTCAGGTTAACCCCCCATTTATGAGGTTAAGGTTTCACGGTGGATATTATGATAAGAATAACAGAAGAAAATAATGAGAAAATATGAAGAAGAAAACATGGTGGATGGGTGGACACAGAAATAAAAATAATGCTTGAATTTTATTAGAAATCTATATTACAATTGAAAACAAAAACAAAAATAAAGAAAATAAATAAATAAAAAAATTAAATGGTTAAGATTTTTGGCCTCCCTACCTCAGTGTAGATCTCCTCGGTTCCATGAAAGAATGGATGGAGAATGGGATGATTTGGGAAGGAAGTGAGGGCCTCCTTTTATAGGAAGAATTCTAGACCCTGAAATATTGCACCTTGTTTTCCCCAGAAATGGATGATTTACGCATGGACTCCTTAATAAAAGTTTTTTCCTTTATGTTTCTTCCATCACCCCCCCCCCCCAAATTTAAGCTTATTTGGACAATGTGTGTATGCATTAAGAATTTTTTAATGGCAATTTATGTTTCTGGACAAAGCTTCCTGGAATTTTCTTCCAAAAGTATGTCCTTAAATGGCCACCTTAATGACTTCAAAACTCTCCCAAATTAGTTTTTGAGTCGTTACTACATGTCCTAGTTCTATCCCCTATTGGAACAACTCATTTGAAGATGTGTAGGCTGAGTTTGGGTTTCGTTAATGTGTTGGGGTCCAGGATGTCTGCTCAGAAAAATGTCCAAATTCAATGAATTGTTTACCCCGTTATTTTACTGAATCATCTCCTGGTACAGAAGACAATGTTGAAGGGAATTAAATTATGATTCTAAAAAAATTTAATCACAAAATTTGGAATTAAATTTTTCATTAAATGACTAAAATACCCTTGATGTAAAAATCTGTCTAAAATCCATAATTAGGCATTTTTCACCATTTTTCTCAAAACACATCATAAATAAAAAATTGATTCATATGAGCTCAAATTGATTATTTGGGATGATTAAAAAAACTGAAATTAATACAAAAAAATATGTAAAATATTATCTCTATCAATTCCCCAATACTTAAACTGTGCTTGTCCTCAATTATAAAATCTCATCATGGAATTCAGAGGACACTAATGTTACCAATATTTAAATTCAAAATAACAAAATTAAACAATTTTCAATGTCAAATAAATCATTAAAAATCAACATAAAATATCAATTTAATTTTCCATTCTTCAAAGATACAATAAATTCATGTATTTTACTTTTCCACTTTGAAAAAAAGAACTTCTTCTTTCTTTCATTATTGCTTCTCAATTGATTATTATTAAGAATGGAACATTATGATTTACCTCACCTTTGAATTTTGCCTCTCATATATCATGCTACAATTTAAGTAGAGTTAATATCATATCATGAGAACACGAACCTTATACATAAGCTTGTTAAATATCTACTTTCTCCACTTTGTAAAGACAAAAGGCACATAAAATCATGAGGACTTTTCAATAAATATTCAATTGACTCTGAGTCTTAAGGTTGGCAGGATTTGATGTTTTAAAAATTAAAGCTCAAGGAGGAGGCTAATCTCTTATAAAAAATTCATGATATCAAAATTTAATGTGTAATTAAATTATCCCCTTCAATGTAGCAACACCCACATCCAAGAACTCAAAGTATTGGTCATGATCAAATTATGTATAATGAATGATTTGTGCAACCTCTTGATTTTTATTATTTTCTATCATTTTGTTTTCATTTTTCTAAAGCTATTATTTGATCACAACTCACATCTGTCATCTAACCAAATACAATTATAAGATCATCGATCTAGAAAATGTTGATTTTGGGTACACCCAAATCAAAACCCATTTCTCTATTTTTTTGGATCTTTTTGTTTTTTTTTCATTTTTTTTAATTCAAGAGGGGAAAAATAGAGTATAATGAATGATTCCACCACATTTTACAATTCCCACAATAAATCCCCCACACTTATTCCTTACAATGTGTATCATCCCATCCAACATGATTCCCTTTACCCCCACACTTCAACATTAAAATATCATGAAAATACCAAGAGTAGGATAGGAATGGATAAAAATGGATTGAAACATGGCTCATCCCAATAAAGGTTATTCGAGGTTTTTGTTGGCTAAAATATGGACTATTTTAAAGGTTGTATTTTAAGGAAAAATATCATTTCAAAGGATGCCTCAATCATTTTAAATGTGTGTTTTCCACAATCATAGCTTCGAAAAGTTCAAATGAAAGTTCTGGTTAGTGACATGTCCCAAGATCACTCATGAAATTTTCTCAAGAATAAATAGGAAGTACTTGGTCTAGAAATACTCTCAGGAATGAGATATCTAATATTGGACAATAACTCATGGAATTCCCATTAATAACAAATTAATTCACATGAATTTTATAAATTCAATGTGTGAAAAATGATAGGGAAATTTCATTTACATAAATCAACTAATTCCCTTAAATTATGAGTCATTATTTCAATATCAATGCTTCACTTTAAACATTCAATTTTCCATTTTACTCATTTAATCTCCTTAACATTGAAATCTAAAACATAGCATCACTGGATCCCTATGAAACTCATGTCTCCTAGAAAAAACAATTAAATAATTAATTCGAGTGTGGGTATGCAATTCTTATCTTTAAAGATAAAATCATGATTTGGACCAAAAAAATGTAAGGAGTTTAAAAGTTTAAGTAATAAAAATTAACACCCTTTGAAAATAAAGCATTGTTCCTCTTCCACTAATGCTTGGGGATTCCTTCTTCCATCATGATCCTACAAAATATTATTACTCAATTAAGAACAAGGATCCTTTCATTAAATCTCAAAAATATTGGAGGGTGGAGGCCACATTGATGACTAATTCCTTATACTAAATTCAAATTCTATATTTCTAATACTGAAAATTAAATTACTATAATGAAAGTAAATGATAAATCCTAGTATGATCCCCCAAGTGGGCCCTGGAATATTTTACTGCCTCCAGAGGGTAGTACCAGCTTTTATCCATAATTTTTTGGTGGATGAAGCTTCTTTTATTTGAACCACCACATTTTTCTCTTCCCAGATTGCAGTTATTTGTTCTTATTGAGGAGGAACCTAGGGCTAGAGTACACCAGATCCACCCCATTCGCAATGTGGTACAACTTGTATGGTGGGGGTAGGATGAAGTAAAAATCCTCCTCCTCAGTTGTTTCTACATGGGAAAAATTCTCTTTCCCTTATTATGCTCCCCCTAGTAAATATTAAGTGTGCTTAGGGAGCTCTAAATTTTCCTCAACAAGTGACACTTCTTTTCCCTCTTCATCCTCCATGTCATAATATGAGTTTTCTGAATCTGAAAATTAAAAACTATTAGGGGTGATACCCAAATTATTTTCAATAAAGTTAAACGAGTTTGAGTTTAAGATTGTATCATATCCCTGAGTCGGTTCGACTTTAATATCAACTCAAATTGAATGGGACTCTTGGAATTGATCTTCACTGGATGGAGGTAGGTATTTTGGGCTCCCTCACACAATGTTTTTATTTGACTTCATGGATGTCTTCAATGAAATCCGGAATGACTAGTGGCACTTCCTTCTTAGCCATGAATCTTTTTAAGTCAACTTGGAGTTCATCGACCATGGACATAAATTCTTCCAGTGAGATCCATGCTCCTATGAATCTTTCAACCTATTTGATATTTATCACCAGGGAATCAGCTCTTCATTGGAGGGAATTCTTAGTATAGTCAATTTCTTTCTCTTACACTTGTGAGTAATTGTTCCATGCAGAATAATTTGTATTTGAATGCATCGTGGAAAAAAGTTTTTTTTATAGATTTTTTTAAATAAAATGAAACAATATAAAATTTGAAAATAGAAAAAGAATAGTAAACAACCAATTAGCACCCCAGAAACGGTGCTAGTTTTGACGCATGCCAGTCATAGGATGTGGAAAAAGAAATTTAATTTTCCTAGTGCAGCATAGAGGCTAACCAAGGTCATCTCATATGAGGAGATTTCTCCATTGTTCACTTAATTAATCTAATTTAACTAAACTTTTTATTTTTTTTGTTTTTATTTAATCTAGGAATAGAATTCAATTTAATTTAAATAAAAGATAAAACTAATATGCAATGAAAAAATGAAATTAATTGAGAAAGAACATGGCCTTTATGGGTTCTATCATTCTTCTTGCCGGTATTTAAATTAAGTTTGATAATTCAATTTTATGATCTCATTTATTAATGAAAATTATTTTATTTATTGGTGTGAAATATTGAATTCATTTTGCAATCTTAACTTCACCTCCTCCTATAATCAAGGATGATGGCACACCTCGATCGAGAGTGTCACATCTTCCAAGACCCAACTCCATCGTATACCATTTCAAACACTGAATGGATCAACTCCATCATGTGAAGAGATTGTATCGAGTAGAAGGTATGGAAAATATTTAATAAAAGAATAGAAAAGAGTTCTAGATTATTGTTGTGGTGGAAGATCACCACACCCGTGCACATAACTCTTGCTCATCACAAACTTAATAAAACATCAGAATTTAAGCACAGAATTAATGAAATTTCCACATACCTCTCTTGGGACAAGTCTCGGTTTAACCCATCATTTTTTAGGGTAAGAGGACACAGTGAATAATATGAGAAGAATAAATGAAGAAAATAATGAGAAAATATGAAGAAGAAAACAGGGAGGATGGGTGGACATAGAAATAAAAATAATGCATGAATTTTATTAAAAATCTAAATTAAAATTGAAAACTAAAACAAAAATAAATAAAATAAATAAATAAAAACATTAAATGGGGAATATTTGTGGCAGTACTCCCTCGATGGAGATCTCATCCTTGGTTCCTTGAAAGAATGGATGGATAATGGGATGATTTGGGAAGGAGGTGAGGGCCTCCTTTTTTAGGCATAATTCTGGAACCCTAAATATTGAGCCTTGTTGTACCCAAACAATACTGATGTATGCGTGAATTTTTTTATAAAAGTTGTTCCTATATCTGTCTTCCGTTCCCCCTACAAATATAAGCTCATATGGACAATGTTTTTAGGAGTGGCTAATTTTTCATTGGCGGTTTCTGTTTCTGGACAAAGCTTCTAGGAAGGTTCCTCCAAAAGTATGTCCTTAAATGGAAGGCTTAATGACATCAAAACTCTCCCAAATTGGTTTTAGAGTCATTAAAATCTGTCCTAGTTCTATCCACGGTTGGAAAAACACATTTCGATATGTGTAGGCCGATTTTGGTTTCCGTTATAGTGGTGGGGTCCACACTGTCTACCCAGAAATATGTCCAACTTCAATGAATTGTTAAGCCCTTTAGATGGCTGAATAATCTCCTGGTACAGAAGACAAAGTTGAAGGATATTAAATCATGATTCTAACAAAATTTTAATGAAAAAATTTGGAAATATATTTTTCATGAAATGTCTAAAATACCCTTGATGTAAAAATCTGTCTAAAATCCAGAATTAGGCATTTTTCACTATTTTGCTCAAAACACATCATAAATCCAAAATTGATTCATATAAGCTCATATTTATTAATTTTAATGATTAAAACAATTTAAATTAATCACAATAATGTGGAAAATATTATATCTATCAAATATATATTTAAAATAATAAAATATATTTATTATTTATAAAAATTATATTTTAAATAAGTGATTTCAAATTGGAAATGATATTTTTCATCTTGAAATGTTTCGAGTGATCTTTCAAAATATTTTCCATAAAAGATGACATAATATGATTTTAATTAAGATTTTTTAGGGATACGATACAGTGATACATTATTTATTCTTTATCTATATGGTTAATGATTACGAATATGATATTTTTATGAGTCCATTTTTTTCATGAATGGGTTATGTTACAATGAATAAATAAAACATTTATGAAACCTATTTATTTTTCATGGTTTATTAAATAATGAAGAGATGAAATGTTTATAAATACCATTTCTTTTCTATGGGGTATTCCATGATGGAATGTTTAAGAATATAATTTATTTAAATGGGTTATATAATGCAGTTTATTAATGATATTTTTCTACTCATATATATGTTTTTCAATACCTAATAAGTGGGACATATATCTCCCTATAAAGGAATTTGGTAATTGTTTTATTCTCATGACATAAAAATGGATGGTATATAGAGTTAACCTATTTAATTAACTGACATTTTCTAAAATAATAGTCTTGGGAGTGAAAAATGACTAAAATGGTGGTTTGGGGGGGTGATCCCCATCCACTTTGATAATATTGGAAAAGGTAATTGACTACAAAAGAAATGATTTTCTAGGAATATATTTATTCTAAAATTCCATGTATTATAAATATGTTATACTATCCTAGATAGTTTTCTTTTATTACCTTATGATTAATGATTTTGAACTACAAATATTTATTACCTGAATCATTATTATGATCTTTGATATACAAAGTATGGTATTCCAATATTTATCCCTTGTTAGTAAATCCTTGATATCACATTATGCTTATTTGATCAATAATATATAATTTTTAACCCATACTGAGCATCAGATCTCACCCTTTCATGTGTTTGATTTCCATAGGTTATAAAAAGAGGGTTTATGTATGATATTTCATATAATAGTTCTATTAATGATGTACTGAGTGGGATAAGATGTAGAGATCTTATGAACAAGATATTTATGTTTCCTTTTTTTAAAGGATGTAAACCAACCATATTCTAGTGTGGATTTTGTTTATGTAATTAATATTCACCTATAAGGATGTAATTTCATTATATAACAATTTTGGGTCTTTATAATTGGAGTTTATCCCATTATAATGTGAATATACAAATGTGTTTTTCATAATCTCAAAATAGGGTACACATGAGGTATCCCAAGATCAGTGTATGTACAAAAGCTGAAAGCCTAGGACTAACTTGTTATGAATGTATTGTTGGATATACTTTCTATATAATTTTACATGCCGATTTGTATGTCATATGTCCATTAATGTTTTTATGTTATAATCTAATGGATCACATTTTTTCATTCCGTTATGACTCATATCCTATGAAATACCAATATTTGACTCATTAATCATGGTTATAATATTTTATAAACATGGTATAATATCCTAATACTATACTAATGTTCTTAAGAAATAATTTTCATGTTATTATTATGTGATAATTGATATCTCCCTTTCTTATATTATGAAGCATTAAATATATCTTTTTTTACTTCCCTTCCACATGGAATAGTGAATGGTTTTGTGTATAATCATTCTATAAAAGTTGAAATTTATAAAGAACTAAATTATAGATGATATAGTTCACAGATTAAATAGTTGTTTACGTTTCATGTTTCCAATAGTACTAGAGCTATGTGATTTTAGCATATATCATTTTCAATGAAATGAATTTTCATTTAATAAGATGTGATATCTCTTTATTAGAAGTTTGTGTCTCTATAATTGGTGTCATAGTAAGGTTTAGTTATCCTTTGTAATATTTTATGATAAAACCCTAGTGATATCCCTAGGGATATATATAAGGATAAGTCCAAGTAGAGTAAAATGACATGTAATTTTTTTGAAGGAAAGAGTGAGTGGATTCCAAGAAATTACATCATTTTCATGATACAAGATGTGGATGTAGATCAGATATAGTTTTACCTTTAGGTAAAAACTCAAAAAATGGTGAATTGGTATTTCAATTGATCATCACCTGGTGCACGGAAATGGTCCTTACTCAAAACCTATTTTGTCACTACAAGTGGATATATCATGTAAATTCCCAATCTTTTTAAATATACCTTAAAGGATTTTATTATATAATGACCAAGAATGAATAAGGATATACCTATTTTATCATAGATTAAAAATAAGGTTCCATTATTGAAAAATCATATGAATTATTTATCCCGATTGATCACTTTGATCAAGGATTTATGACATTTTTTCAAGAAATTTTGTTATAACTGAAGGATTGAAGATAAAATAATACAGTTCAGGTGTTAACTAGAATTCTAAAATATTTTCAATTTTGGATAATTCACATGAATACAATTTTATCATTAACATTCTCATAAAATTTTAATTTCTACCAGAAAAAATTAGTTATTTAATTAGGAGAAAAAATACATAACTGTATAATGATAAAATACCATGTATATGATTCTTTTCTAGTAAAATTTTTTGAGAATGTGATTTGTAAAATTTATCTAATTATTTATATGGTTGACTTTAATGTTATAATATGAATGAATTTGATTTCTCAACATAAGTCTCGTGTCAATTTCAATGGATGGGAAGTCAGGGATGATATTTTAAACCAAAATCTGATTTCCTATCAATTCATTGATAAATATAAACTTACAATGGATATCAATTCCATTGTATGGGTTTTGGTCCATATTAAAAATGCTTGTTTATCTCAAATTCTTGGTGTGAAACTCAACATCGAAGATGTGCCTATTATAGTGGAGTTTTTCGATATCTTTCATGAATAATTTCCATGAATTTTAATGAGTCATGAAGTTTAATTCCAAAAAGGACTCATACACAGTTCTACAGATATTTCAAGGACTCTATGTAGAATAGATCCAATTGGGTTGAAGGAATTAAATAAGAAAACCAAGTTAAATGTTGAAAAGGGATTCATCCGTCCAATTGTATCCCCATGGGCTGAACCAATTGTTTTTGTTATGAATAGATATGGATCAATGAATAACTTGATTGATAAAAATGAACTAAAAAAGACCACAATGAAGAACATATAAAATCTACCACATATTTTAGACTTATTAGGTCAGCTCTGTGGAGCTCAGCAGTTTTCCAAGACTGACCATTATTCTGGATATCAACAATTGAAGGTCAAAAAGGATGATATACCCAAGGAATCATTCCTTAAAAGGTATATACATATAAATATATAATAATTCCATTTGTCATTAAAAATTTACCTCTCAAAAAACATGGATTTAATGAATAGAGTCATTATATATTACCTTGATCATTTTATAGTAGACTTTATATATGATATTTTTATCTAACCAAATAGAATATAAGAGAATGAGTTTCACATTATAACCAAGTGAAATGCCCCGTGTAGAGATTATTTAAATGTAAATTTTACAATTTATGAATTTTGGATATGAAATATTTTATTTTTTGGGTCATATAATCTCAATAGTGTGTATAACTATGGGTTATCAAAATAGAAATGTTATTGAACTTTGGCCTACCTAACCAATATGAATTAGATGTAAAGATTTATTGGTTTGGATAGATATTATTGAAATTTTCGGAAGAATTTATCATGACTCTATATTCCACTAAGTCAACTTATAAATGAGCCAATTTTTTAGGACTAAAGAATATAGATAAAATTTTTAGGATCTGGAGAGAATTCTAGTGAGTGCACAAGTACTTATATCACTCTAAAGTGGATAAGGTGTTTTAATCTATTTTGATTCAGCATTGAATTGATTGGTATGAATTATCTTGTTTGATGATATTTTGATATATTATACCTCAAAAAAATTGATCTTTCATGAGAAAAATTACCCAATTCATGACTTGGAGTTATTTGTGGTGTTTTTTTCATTAAGGACATTGAGGGATTATATTTATATAGAAAGTTGTGATATATATCATATGAGTTTAATATATTTGTTACCATAGAAAGAGTTTAATATGTTCCATAAAATATGTTTGGAGATGATTGAATATTATGACTACTCAACACATTATCATCCAAGGAAAGGGAACAAGGTTGTCAATTCTTTGAACAGAAATGATCATGCTAGCTTATCTATATTGAGTACCAAAAATATAAAATGTCTATGAATTTGAAAATTATTTATATAAAATATTGAATGAATGAATGAAGTATTATATTTAGAAAATGGGTGGTTAACCATATATCTAAGTGAATAATAAATAAGTAAAGAAGGAAGATATATAAAAATAGAAGAATGTGAGAAGTGTTCTTGAGTTCAACATTCATTATGATGGAGAGATAAGGTCTATATAGCATCAGTGTATTCTATTCAAACCAAATTTGATGGAGGATCTTGTTATAGGATGATCACATTTCTCCATTTTCTATTAATAATGGATGTTCAAATATATTGAGTATAGCGACTCAGGCTTAACATACATGTATATTACATCATTTAAGATGAATATTCTATACATTACAAAACTACCTACTTGAGGACCATAATAGTTTACAATCATTGGAAACTTGGAACATAATATTTGAACATGGTGAAAGATCTTCAATGACTCGTAGAAAGATCTTCCCATTTAGTATACATATGTAAAACCTTTCTTTATACCCATGGGAAGTGAAAAATAAGAACGGTTGAGCTGAGATACACATTATAAGAAAATGAAGGAGAGAAGTAAGTATAAAATGAATATATGGGTATGCGAACATGATAATTGCAATGGAAAATCATACCCTTCATATCAAATAATATAAAATTGTATAGGGTTAAAAATATTGGTAGTTTAATATAAATGAATCATAATGTAATAATGTATATAATCCGTAAAAGAATAAAAAGGAAACAAGACATCGAATTTGTGGAAATCACATGAACATATAAAATGAATTCCATTATAGTCAAGCCTACTAATAATTCCATATTAGTGGAATGGGACCATTCCCCAAAACCATCTTAGAAATCAAGGTTCACTCCCAAGACCATCTTAGTGGAAAAATTCTATTACTTAACTAGATTCACTACCCATTCTAGCCTTGTATTACTAGGCCAATTTCACTTCTCGTTCCAGACTTATATTACTAAACCGATTTCACTCCTCATTGCATACCTATATTAGCTAACATAGTTCACTCCACTTTCCAACATTGTATTTCTAAAATGATTTTACTCCTCATTATAAACCTATATTAATGAACCATGTTCACTCAATGTTCCATCCCTATCATACTAAACCAATTCACTCAATGTTATAACCCTATATTACTAAAATAATTTAAAAAATCATTACAACACTATTATACTATATTGAGTTTACTACTAATTCCCATAATTTATATGTCATGAGATATAAATCTCTTCCCAATGAATTTGATGGAGATATAGGTCTAACCATGCTGATAATTACATCATTCATATGTGTACCATGATATCATAAACAAACATCAAATAATAACACTTGAAATAAAATAATGGGTATCATTGTTAATTAATAATATCATAACATATGGGAAAAAACAAGTCTCATAACCATTTAATAATATACTAACCCTTGAAAATAAATAGGTTTCATGAGCCTTTATCATGGTATAAACCATGAAAGGTTAATGGGTTTTGTAGATAAAATAGCACAAAAATCATAAACATTGAAAGAAATAATAATAAAGGTATATGTGGATCATAACCCAAGAAATACATATCTAACAAAACATATGTAATCTTAGATGGAAAATAATTTGTAGAAATTTTCTAAATAATTTCATGAGAAAAATATCATTTTTGCATTGAAAAGTTCTTTTTAAAATATAAAACATTTTCAAAATAATTTTATTTTAATATTAATTTGAGTACCTATGAAAGAATATTGGAAAAAATTTCTATTTTTTTCAAAATATCCTTGATAGCATATAAATAAATATTCAACAAATGTTATGGCCATGACGACATAGTATTTCATACATGATGTATACATAAAAGAAATGATTTCTTTCATATTATCACTATATTCATAAGATCCTTTATCAAGAATATAAAAAAGAAGATTAATTTTTTAATAAATTTGATATATGTTAAAATATGGGTAAAAATATCTTTTAGAAATAATTTTAGAACATTTTTTAATAACTTTTTATAAAAAATGTTTAAAAAAACATATTTCAGACAGAAGAGAACAACAATATCACAATTTCTTAAAAATAATTCAATAATTATATTAAGTACAAAATATTGGTAAAATGAAAACCTTAAATAAATATATCTCAAATATCTATAAGAAAAAATAATTCAAAATATTTCATGTGATATGGATCTTATTACTTCATTAATGAGAGCATAATCTGTAACAATCCTGATAAAAGATGAGATTATAGTAATGAACTCTTACAATAATGGTAACATTGAATCATAGTTTCCAATAATGAAAAATGATACATAAAGAATAAAATATCATGAGAGAATTATATTTATGAAATAATATTTAAAATGGTATATATATACAACTCATAAAAGAATATTGGTTAATAACATATCATGTGTCTTAAAGAGGAAAAATTAAGGAAACAATTACATTACCAATTTGGTACCTTTTGAACCATGAAACCCTTGAAAGTGTGATCATAAAAATGATATGTAAATAAATTTTTTTAAGGATAATAAATATATAATACTTAAATATTCTTTATATACACCACACGAAATTAATAAGCAGTGAATATTGTAAAAGTCTTACAAATATAATAGTGAGAATATAAATCTTCTTTACTACTGGTGTAACTATTGATTCACAATCCTAATGAAATAATACCATAAATTGATTATTTTTATATAATTAAATGATGTAAATTCATTATATAAAATCTCACATGGTGTTATATATACTTCATATCAAGAATAAGTGGTGAATTTAGCATATATGTAACAAAAGTAAAACTAAGATGAGAAAACCCATAACACAAGTCTTGACTCTCATCGTGCTTGTTGAAACCTCTTGTATAATAAATATATTTTTATTGTAAAAATATCATATAACCATATATATATATATCCTTATATTATTTAATTATGACTTTTTATTCCCTATTTATTAATAATTCCAGGTTAAGGTTATGTTTCGGGTAATAACTACTTTGTATATCATACATGTTTTGACTGTAATTATTGATCCTCTTATGTAGAACCATATATCCTAATTTTAACAAGGTAAAAAATGATATAAATATCCTATAATTTTGTAATATATATATTTATAATATTCTATAAAATATATAAATTGGAAAAGAAATATAGGATTTATGGAGATGGTTTTTCGTACGTACGAATGTATATTATATCCATTTTCTTGTCATATTTAATAAAAAAAGTAATGTATTTATATATTTATATATATTATCATAAAATATAATTAGTATTTCTCTAATATAAAATAGTTTTAATAAAATCATCATTAATATATTTCCTGTAAAGCATAAACTAATCACATCACTTGGAAGAGGTGGTAGTCCAGACATCCACAAAGGTTGTTATCGTATTCCCACGAAATGGAAATAATAATAATATTTTTAATATAACAATTAAACAAGAGTAAAGACACCATAAATATCATATATATATATATATATTATAAAAATATTAATTACATCCTTATTTCCAACCTTTAGAGGTGGTAATTGAAGAATGAACGACATTGATTCATGAGGTGGTAGTTCTCCATACACAAGAACGATGATTGGATATCCCTTTTGATGGATGTGTGTGATGGTTTATATCAAATAATTACTATTAAAACATATTATTACATATAAAAAAATTTTATTATAGAATCATGGAATAATAATAATTTATAGGGTTGAGAAAATAATAAAACAAAAGTACTCAATGAAGAATGTTACCTTTTCTCTGAGTAAGTCCTTTTGTTTTTCACCAAAGGACAAAATTGGTATGATTTCTGCCCAAATTTTGGATTCTAGGATGACAGGAGGGATGATTAGATATTATTTTGGCTGTTTTAGGAAAGATAAAAATTTCTTGATATATGTATATAAGTTAAGGGGTGGGGGTTCCCTTTTATAGTGGAGGAGGTGAGGAATTCTTTTTAGTACAAAAGGTAAACACTATTGAGAGGAATCCCTTATATCCCATGCCTAAATTAATAAGAAATTATTTATAAAAGATGGTATATTATTGAAATATGGGAATCCAATTTATTTTTTACATGTTTCAAGGACAATTTTCATATTATTTTTAATGTTTAACCATTATGTAAACTTATTTTTCTCTTAATCATTGTAATTACTTTTAATTATATTTATTAATATTTTTTTCTAAAAAAATAATTTATATTACTAAAAATTTTAAATTATGTTTATACCAAATCTGGAATCCATTTTTAAAATTTGAAATAATATTAATGACATTATTTAATGAAAAATTAATTCGACTGATGGGATGAAACAATTGGTTCTTAAAGTGGAAATGATCAATAGATTGAAATGTTGTTATAAACAATTTTAAATGTTAATTTGATTAAAATTATATCAATTAGATTAATATATTAATAATTTATATAAATATAATTTAGATCAAAATAAAAAAATATTTTAACTATAAAAATAAATTAGAAGATACATCATTTTTCAATTAAAATGAATTATTTTTCATTATTCCTCCACAAATTAATCTTCCCATGAAATTATAAAAATTACACCTGAATATCATTTTAACATGGAAAATTACAAAATAATTTATATTTTCTCATATATAATTTGTAAAATTTTCAAAATTTAGTTTTAAAATATGTGTGTCATTAAAATGCAGTAAAGCGATATTTTAGAAAAAAATATCTTTTTAAGAATGAAATTGATTTTATTATTATCTCTTATATTGAAAACACATTAAATAAATGTTATATAGTTTGTAAAGATTATATTATTTATGTTTCATTACAATCATTCATAAATAGTGGTTTGTTTAATTTGTTGATATAAAATGCATTTGTGCATAGGAAACTAGTTTTTGGAATAGGATTTTCATTAATTCCAAATAGTTCTTACTCTAATTTATAATTAATTTTTATCCAAAGGATTCATTTTATATACATTTTTAAACCATATTTTCATAATTTAGTTAATATTATTTTTAAATTATATTTCAGAAGTTATGTGATACCTATAATAATATTTTATCAACAATATTTATTGTATATTGTAGTTCGGTAAAAATCTATCCTGCATGCAACACTAGCTATCGAATGAACTTGAAACTTTGCATAAGAAAACCAAAAAATAGTGTGGCATATACCACAAGAAAAAATAACTGTATCTTGTAGTTAAATATTAACTTTAGTATATCAATCAATTATAGCTTGGTGTAATGGGCAATACAAGACATCGAATAAATTTTATTTATTCTTATAAAATAAATTCATAAAAAATTTATGTGTTACATTATATATCCATTAAAATTAATTTCTACATTGATATTCATCAAGGTTATTAATGTTTTTATACATGAATGTTCTTTTCATATAAACCCTGATCGGAAAAATGGACTCCAAAACATCTATAAAATGGGAAAGTTGAGAACATAACAGTTACCCAAAGTAACTCATAACTACATTCCCAAAAACGAGAACATATGTTGAAAGTGAAAGCATTGACATAGTATAGATAAATAACATTAACATACCGATGGATTGTGATAGAGAACATTTATCAGTAAAATTGGGTGATCCATAGAATGTTAACGATCATAAAACCATAAATATATGATTATGTATGATATATAATAAAATAAAGGTACTAGGGTAATGTTTTTCTGGTTTCAAGATTATTTTCATAATTTTGAATAATTCTCACATGGTGATATACTTACTTGATTTCATTCCATTTCATAATCCCAATATCACCCATTGGTTGTTCCTTGATCAAATTCAACTTCGTATCTTACTTCATGAAATGAAGGTGAATTCCTTATCCCATAAGAAATAAAATATTATAAGTTCTATAGATAGAATGTTAATTCATTCAATATATAAAATAAATTAGATATAATGTCTACTCCAATATGAAAAAAATTGCATATGTTGATGTAATACTTTAATATCAAAAACCTCATCCATAGTTCTACCTAAACCATTCAATCAATTGTAATCTTTATAACACTTCCAAGAAATGAAAATACAAAATTTAAGAAATAAGGTCAAAAATTTTCTCAATATCATATTTACACTGATCCCACATATGTTATAAATTAGCTATATGTTTTCACATACCAAATATGTGAAGACCTTAATAATGTAATCTCTTAAAACATAGTAATAACAAGAATTTACATAAAACATTAATAAAATCATTTATTCTTTATCATTCCAAATATCATTAGATATATTTCATACTACTAAAAACTGGTAAAATTTATATATGATAAAATAGACACTTTTTCAACAAATCAATAATCACATCCATTGTTATCAATGCTATCCAGTGTACTTTATCTATATCAATCTTCTATTTATTCAAGATAAAAACATTTTATCAATAAGAAGGTCACATTAATGATTACCTTACATTAATAAAAATATCGCGTTTCAATTAAATCAATTTTGTATGTCATCAACCACATTCAATATATTTTTAAAAATCCTTATTGGAAAACATATACTTCTTGATTTATATAACATAATTCATAAATTTCTATACATATACACCTTAATCATCTAACATTATTCTTAACCAACAATTGAGATTCATCATCTTATTCTTTAATACCCCTTTCCTAAAATATGGAATAAAAATCATGTATACTGAATTTAATCATGCTTTCAAACAATACTATTTGAATAGTAAATAGCTTTCACATGTTAATTATAGTGTCTTTTTATTCACCAGTATAACCAATACACATACAACCATCATGATTCTCTTCATGAGATTTCAAATTATGAAATTTATATTCAAAATGGTCATAATTTTCACATCTGAAATATTTAATGTTAAATATGTTTCTTCTAGTTACTGCTATTGTATAAAATTATCAAGAAAAGTGTGAGAAACACTTATCATATCATAAAAACACATGATCATGAAAATAACTTATTGGATGTCTAAATTATGATACCAAATTCTTTAATCCATAACACCTTAGGCTTAAACTAGATAATTCAATTTTACTATCTATATAAATCCATCATGATGGTCTGTAAATATTTTGTGAATTTCCTAATTCATGAACACCAAGAGTGTAAAACCAACTGTTCAATAATGCACATTTTCCTGCACCGAAATCTGATCGAGTCGAGCAAAATATTGTGTTTTTAGTGTTGACATCATTGTATACATATATTCCAAATAAACAGTCACTTATAGAATCTATACTAGGATTTAATTTCTCAAAATCCACTCTCTTGATCCTTTATAAAAAAATCTAGGACAATTTACAATACTTTAACTAATCTTATGAAGTATCATTAGATATATACCTGGAAATATCCTTAAATGTATCACAAGAAATCTAACTAAAGTTTTATCAGCCTTGATTCCAATGTTTATCTAAATATTTCCTTTGATACCAACTATAGAGACTGAAGGTAAACATATATGGATATTAAATCATTTTAGATGAATATTCATCATATTAAAAAAATAAAATTCCCAAGGAATGTAATAGTTCATTGTATTTGGGAACATGGAACCCAGTATTCTAACTTGGTGAATCATATTCAATATTTTCCAAAAATATATTATCTTTTATTTCTTATACTTAAAACATTTCTTCTTATCCTAGGGGAAGTGATCATAAGAATGGATGAGATTAGATTCTTAGTAAGGTTAAAGAAAGGATATATACAAGCATTACATAAGAATAAGTGTATGATTACATGAGCTTAAAATTGGAAAATCATACACTATATATCAAAGATAATAACATAAATCATGGAATAAATATTGGTAGTTCATAATATATTAATCATTCAGGAATCAAGAGCATAATCCCTAAAATAATATCACAGGAATAAGACATAAAATTTTTGACAGACCCATAAACATTTAAAATGATTTCCATAATTTTCAAGGATAATTTCTAAGGCGATATAAGTGGAATGGGTTCACTCTGAAAACCACCTTAGTAGTCAAGGTTCACACCCAAGACCATTATGGTGGACAAAGTACTTTATTTAAACTTGTTTAACTCTATGTTCCAACCCTATATTACTGAACTAGGTTCAATTCATGTTCCATATATGTATTAATAAATTAAGTTCACTTCATATTCGATACCTATATTACTAAACTAATTTAACTCTTCATTCCAACCCTATATTAATTAATCAAGTTCACTCTTCATTACATCCTTGTATTATTGAACTGATTTAACTTCTTGTTCCTACCCTTTCATACTTAATTGAGTTCACTCATTGATCTTTCCATGAATTTTATAATGGATTTCATTTTCCATTAAAGGCCTTCCATACTCAATTGAGTTCACTCCTATTTCAATACATGTATATATCATGAGATATAAATCCATACACAAAACATTTTTGTGGATATATATGTCACACCAATCTCATAATGAAATCATACATATGTGTTTCACAAGATTATAAACAACTATATCATCATAACCTATGAAATAAAAAATAGGTATTATAGTAGTTTCATAATATCATAACATTTGTAAAATATACTAGTTTCAGAATAATTTCATCATATAAAAACTAATAAACACAACCAGTTTTCAAGAGAATTTATAATCATATAAGCTCTGAAAGAGAAACATGTTTCATAAACAACACATAATCAAAAGAAGAACCGTTTAAAGAAATTGTATGAATTGAATACTTATATCATAACCAATGTAAGAATTAGGTAAAAAAATCTTATTATATAGAATTTTTTTTGGAAAATCATATAAAAACATTTCATGAGGAGGATATCTCTTCAGATTTGAAAATTCATTTTTAATATATAAAAAAATTGAAAATACATTTCATTGAGAAAAACATCAAAAAACATTTAATGGAGTCATTGGAAAAAATTAAAACATTCTTTATTTAAAATATATTTGAAATATTATAATATAGGATTTATCTGATAGGGTGGTCATGATGGTGGATAATTACATACTTGTTGTACATATAAGAACAAAGATTCCTTTCATATTTTTCATAAAAGTGAAAATATCCTTGATCATAAGAAGAAAATAATTTTCCTTTTTCTTAAATATTTATAAAATGGATACAAATTTTTTAAAAAAATAAAGCCATAACTTATTAAAAAACAGAGATAAAAAACAATTTTTTTGGTGGAAAACGGATTTCCGACTAGAGACAAAAATAAAGTTGAATTTCATAAATACATGTTCTTACTTATCATATGTAAAAAAGTGAAGGATAATTGAAGAATTAAATTAATATATCATTAATAACCATATCATAAGTAAAATAATGGGTTTTCTTGACATATGGATCATAATATTTCATTAATATTATCATAATATTAAACAATGTCGATAAATTATGATATTGTATAAATAAAATCATACCACTTTTTAAATTGGAATCATAAAACCCATGAAATAGTAATATAAAATCAAGCATTAAATATCATGAAAAAATAAATTTGGGATATAACATGTTAAAGGGTTGGTACATACACCACGTAAAATAATATAGTTCAAAAGCATCACATGAGTCTCAAAGAAGAAAAATTAAGAAAAATGTAATTTACTGATTTGGTAACTTTTTAACAATGAAACCAAAAAAATAGAGATAATAAAATGTATATATAAATACCCATATATTTTAGGACAGGAATCATTGAATACATTAATGGGAATTATATACACCACACGAAAAAACAAGTGGTGAATACTGCATAAGCCTTGGAAAAATAAAAATGAGAATAGAAATATCTATAGTACTTGTGTAACTTTAGAATAATTATCCCAAATTAGTAATGAAATAAATTAAAGCATATATAATAATTAAATAAGGTAAATTTATCATATAAAACTTTATAGGTATGTATATTCACAACATGATAAGAATAAGTGTGGAATATAGCACATATCTTAGAAAAATAAAGTGGGACAAAAAAATCCTTACCTTAAGTCTTGAATCACTTTGTACTTGTTAAAAAAAAACTAGGTGATAAATATAATATTATTATACTTATGTCACATAAAAATATATATATATTACTATATAATTTTTATTTTTTATCTTATAAGACCAATTTATTAACATTTCAATCATAACGTTAGGTTTCAAGAAAGAACTACATTGTTTTTTGTATATGTTTTGACTTGTAAGTATTGATCATATTACTTAGGTAATTATTTATGTATTTAAATAATGTAAAAAATGATAACAAAGTTATATATATAAATAATATATGTATTTATATTAATCTAAAAAATATAGAAATATGAAATGAAATACACATTTCATAGGGATGGTAGGTCGTACGTATGAATGAATGTTGTTTCGATTTTCTTATCATATTGAACTAAAAAAGTAAATGATGTATGTATATATTATGATTATATAAAAATTATTATATCATTAATATGATATATTTTTAGTAAACCCATCTGTAATACAGTCTATGTAGATCATGAACGAATCAAATCGCTTTGAAGAGGCGTTAGTCTACACATGCACAAACGATGTTATCATATTACAAAAGATGGATAGAACAAAGGTATATGTTTTATACTAATTAAATTATCATATTAAATAAAAATTATCATATATATAATATAGAAATTTTAACTCCATCATTATCTCTAATCTTTAGAGGTGGAATGGAAAAATGAAAGATATCTGTTTGTGCGGTAGTAGTCTGCCGTATACAAGAATAATGGTTGGATATCATATTTGATGGAAGTGTGTATATGTTTTATTATAATACATAGCATAAAAACATATCAATATATTTAAGATATTTAGGGTATTATATAATCATGTAATAATAAGAATTTAAGTTGTGCATAATGAAATAAAACAAAATTACTTATTGAAGAATATTACATACTCTTCTTAGAAAACCTTTTGATTTTCTCCAATGAACCAACATGGGTTAATTTATAATGAAAGTGGGTATTAGATGATGAAATAAAGGATTTTGGGATACTATTTTTATAATATTTCACAAGCCAATGGACTTCAGACGTGTGAATATGTGAGGGTGTGTGATATCTATTTATAGTAGAGGACCAATGGAATTCTTGTAAATACAAAAAAGGTAAAAAATATTGGGAGTTCTCTCATACATCATGCGAAACCAATAATGGTAAATTTTATAAAGATGAGGTTAAATGGTCAAAATAGGTGTAAAAACGTCTTTTGGACATGTTTCTGTGTCATTTATCCCCCAACTTTACAGTTTGACCACTAAGTAAATATGTTTTCTATTAATCAGCGTAATTAATTTTAATTTTTTTCACTAATATTATAAGCCAAAAAATAATTTAAACATACTAAAAGTTATAAATTATTTTTATTATAAACTTTTAATCCCTTTTTCCAAATTTCAAACATCTAATTATCACAACATAATTTAAAATTAATCTTTTAGATGTTACGAAACAACGTGTTTTTAATGTGAAAATGTTTGAATGTTTGGATTGTTTTTATATCCAATTTCAATGTGAAATTGATTAAAATTAAATAAATTGGATTAAAATACATATTATTCATCTAATTATACTTTTAAAAAAAATAAAAATATAATTAATCTTTATAAATAAGTTAGATGAAATGATATACTTCAATAAAAAATTCATTATTTTTATTCTTCATAAAAAATGAATGTTATCTCAAAATTATAAAAATTTCAACATAATATAATTTGAAAAATCTGATTTTAGATATAATGTACATTTTTTAAAAAATAATTTGTAAAAGTATCAAAATTTATGTTCAAAATAGTTGCATCCTTAAAAGCTTGTAAAACTGTCTTTTTTTGTAAAATATATCTTTTTTATGTGTAAAATTTCATTTATTTATATATCTTATCTAGAAAGAACATAATATGAATGTTAAATAGTTTATTGGATATATAAAATTCACATTTCATTAAAATAATTCACCAATGTGTTTTGTTTAATTTGTTAATATAAAACATGTTTTTACATAGAAAACTAGTTTTTCCTAAAATGAATTTCTTTATTTTCTGAAAGTTCTAACTCCAATTTATAATTAATTGGAAAAAATGATTAATTTATATAAATTATTAAACCATATTTTTAATTTGATTAATCTTATTCATACATTCAATTCCACTGGCTAGGTGAAAACATTAATAATATTTTAATAATTTTATTAATAATATATTTTAGTTTAGCAAAACTCAGCCTTGTATGAAATTCATGTTATTAAATAAACTAGACATTATATATATCAGAATCCAAATGTAGTGTTGTGTGTACCAAAATATAATATAATTGTTGAATTTATTTTAATATATAATGTAACCATATCTCGGTTTAGCTTTGAGTAAAATTCATTGAGATATTTGATTTATTCATAAAAAAATTAACTCATAAAAAATCATTGTGTTACAAAAAGCGGACTAATATTTAATTATTAGTGTGATAGGATAAGGAGATATATTTCATAGTTCATAACACAGTACTTAATATGTTATATTGTTAAAGAGGAGATACAAAATTATAAGGGTTTTTTACAACCATTACCAAAACAATAATGGAAATAAGAAAACATCACAATTTATTTTTTCATTGGTTTCCTTAAAACATCTAAAAAGAATAATTTTTTATTTATTATAGTTAATATTCTAATGAATAATACATTATTCATCCATATTATGGAATATTTACCTCTATATCACCTTAGTAATATATACATTAAAGAAGTGGTAAGGTTGTATGTTCTACCACATTCTGTTATGTCTGCCCAGGATCTATGCTTTACCTCTATGTTCTAGTGAAGCCTTTAGAAATATATTTATATTGAATTGAGTTTTATCACAAAATTTCATCAGAAAATAGATGTTCAGTTTAAGAGAACCATTCGACCCCTATATTATATAACGAGTTCTTGTTTTATGGATTTGAATGCTAGATGGAATAAACACCTTCGACTAATCCAGTTTTCACACAAAAATATCTTCCATTAATTATTTAAGATAGATCCTTATGAATCCATACATGTAATGAAGTGTAGAAATACATCATGATGGGATGAATTTTGAGAAAAAAATCTACTGGGACATGATATGGTTGTTTAAATGGCAGATATTGTTCGATCCATTCAACATAACTGCAATGCATCTTAGAGTTGACAAGAATGATATAATGATAATCATCAGTGTGATCTAGAGTCTAAAGTTTTTGGTAATTATTTTATATGAATTTTTCGATGGAATAATTTTATGATATATTGGAATAAATCAAATAATATCGGTAGGTATATTATCCCCTTCAAGATTCTTGATTGAGTAGGAATACTGGATTATCACTTTGTGCTTCCACAGAACCTCACTTCACTCTATGATATGTTCAATAAATATCTCCTAAGTAAGTACATACTTAACCCTTCACCTGTACTAAAACAATTCATAACACAGGAGTTCTATATTTATTATGAACAATAATTAGGGGATATTATATATTTTATAAATAAGGTTATAAGAAAAAATCTCACTCAACTAAAAATGTTTTGATGGAAAACCCAAAAACATGAGGATGCTATATGGGAACCAGAGGATATGATGTGGGAGAAGTATCATTAGTTTTTTGTATCATAGTTATGTAATTTTGAAGGAAAATTATTTGGGGGGAGGGCTATAATGTAAAAAACTGATATATTTTAAAATATATTTTTTCAAAAAAATTTATTTTCTTTGATCGCTTTCATTACACCCAACAATTGGTTTTAGCGAACAATAATATATTATTGTTATTATTATTATTTAAATATGATCATTATAATCTATCAATTAAGAATGGTAATATAAATACGAATAAAATCATTTTTAAAACTAATTATAAATGTTTTAGATAAAGAAAATATATTGATAAACATGTACATAATTTTAGTTGAGGTCCTTTTATGCTTCAAAAAGAAAACGTTTTCTCAAAAAATGATTTTTATTTATTTTTGTGAACAAATAATAACAGTAAAATTTTATTTTTTTACAATTTTTTTAAAAATGAACTTAATTTTGGAGTCAACATGTCAAAATTTTAATAGAGTTATTTTTGGAATTAATTTGAAAAATGTAAATTTTAAAATGAGTAGTATAAAATAATAGTTTTTATTGAAAATTCTATTTATGTATAAATCATTTAAAAAGTGTTATTATTTTTAAAATATGGTTTAAAAGTAACATTTGTCAATATATTTAAAAATTTATTCAATTATTTTAATTATAATCTATTTAATATCATGTTTCTATATTAAAAAATTTTATACGTATGAAAATATTCTCTTTGGAAATCCACATTTTCAATGTATAAAGATTTTTAATTTTAAATTAAATCCTACCACTTGTTTTGATCATTCTACAAATTTATATCTTTTTTTCATTTAATGATCTCATAAATCATGTTATTTTATTTATTTATGAATTATATCTTAGGAACTACCAATATTTAGGCCATGACTGAAGGTTGTGATCACTGATACGCCAATTTTCACATTTAATGCTCATCTTCTCATACTCATATTATAATTTTATTCTTATATGATAATTTATATCTCCATTTTATACCCTTTAAGGTAATTAGAGACCACCCTTTCTAATATTTCCTTTCCCAATGGTGTGAGGAATGATTTTTTGTATGATATATTTATGAAAGGAATTTGATTTTGAAGAATTAAGTGGGAGACAATATAGCTTAACTATGGACCAGGTTTTTATGATTCTATTTTTCCAATGTCACTTTACCTATATGGATCTATAATGGATAATTTTTTATAGAATTTATATTCATCTGTTGATAGGTTATATATATGTACAATAAGTTTGGAACATTAAAGATTCTATTATTCTTACTATATTTTGGAATTTTATTCTCTTATACTCATTATATAAGGGTGGTGGCGTATATTGGTATAAAACAAGGTAGAAGTGTGTGAAAGTTTTAGAATCTATTGTCGAGAGTCAATAGATTTTGGTTTGTAACATGAAGGAATAATGGATTGGGTGGTACCATTTATCAATAAGGATAAATGATGTTATCGGTATTTTCATTGAACCTCATTGAGAATTACTACATATATGAATAGTATAATAATAAATTCCAATATAGTTTGAGTATTAAAATTTAAATACATGTTATAGGAATCGTACCTGATGTTTAACATCATGTGGTTATGATTCCTATTTTTAAGAAAGTGTGGAAATAATGTACATAGTATGGATTATGTAAATGGGTACTGAAGCCTTTCTCTAATGTAACAAGGATATATGCGGAGATTAAGAATAAGGTTCTCATATCCAAACTAGTTCAAAGATCCCAGTGATGAAAACCCACAATATTTGTCTTCTGTATGAAATTCACCAAAATGAATCTTGATTGGGTGGATGTGTGTCACATGATCCATTGATTCTCATAGATTATTTCTCAACAGAGGATTCTCCAATTGAGTTTTTAAAAATACATTTTTCATGGATAGGGTTGCTCGACAATTTGACCTGCATGAGGCATTGATCCTTTATGAAATGTATTTTCTTCATGGGGATTGAGTTAAAGAGATAGCTTCAATCTTTTGAAATTAAATTTAATCATGTTTAAGTGTTAATTTACATAAGGTTTCTCACATTCAACAATCCATGGAAATAGATTGGATCATATTTTGGGAGATTTGAAAGTTGAATTGTGTGAAGTGAGATAATTCTACATCCTCAATAGATACATATGATAGTAAAAATTGATAAATTAGTTGAGATAATGGTTATTTATAGAATTATTGTGTTAAGAAATAAAAATTAATCATAGAATAGTTGTACGTATTTGAATATTCTTCTTTCACAATGAC
This sequence comes from Viscum album, assembly GCA_963277665.1. Taxonomy (NCBI): domain Eukaryota; kingdom Viridiplantae; phylum Streptophyta; class Magnoliopsida; order Santalales; family Viscaceae; genus Viscum; species Viscum album. The sequence goes on from OY728138.1 coordinate 563,979,346, forward strand.
AAGAGTTATAGATCCTTAGAAGACTTTTGGGCCACACAACTCTATCATTATCATAGGGAAATTTTATAGAATCAAAGATTATTTTTACACTCATATAACTCATTCTTATGAAACATTATGAATTATGGACTCATATATCTGTTCCATGATAATATGACCGTGTGCTCCCAATTTACGTCATCCATCCATCCTTCCACCCTAGTCCTTCTTGGATGTGTTTCGGAGAGTCAACATCGATGTTCCAAAAAATATATAAATGCCAATATTACTAGGATATAACATATAGATGTAGATTATATTATTTTAACATCACTGAGGGTGAAATATATAAAATATATTTAACTATTAGTCTTACTAAATTAATATTCCAGAAATTATAATTTAATTTCTAACACACATAATCTAAATAATATTAATTAATATGTTACAATAATGTCCAATAATTATCACACATGTTTCTAAAATATTATTTTCGAAAAAAGATATTATAACCAAAATATTATCATATAATCAATAAATCTGAATTATTATTTCAGTTTAAATTTGTTTCATTAAAAAAATCACATACATAACAATATAAAAACATATTCAATCATATTACATACATATCATGTTGGATGGATTTTTTTGAACTAGTGTTGTCATTTATGGTAAAAAAACTTCTTTTAATGACTTAGGGAGTCAATGATAATATAAAAACACAAAGTGGGGAATCCACATGGATTATAATTAGATCGAGGGTCCGAATATAAAAACATGACCATAGGAGATGGATAAATACAATCAATGTAATGTTTCGTGAATATAATAACTACACATAATTAAAATAATTGAATGCTCACTACTAATATATTGTATAATAACTGTCTATTAGCATTATTTATTCTTCATAAATGAAATTTTATTAAGAATAAAAATTATCAAATGTAATGGGGTATATGAACTTTACATTCTTAAATAGAAATTTATCACTACTAAAGGCACAAAATGGGGTTGAACTAATTTTTTGCGTTTCAATAACTCAAAATTTTTATCCCCCATAAATAAATCTATAATCTATCATATCTTTTAAATTATAAGTCAATAATATAATAAAAAATATTATTGGGTAATCAAATTTTTTTATTTAGTTTTTGGGTCTACAAGATATACTCTTACTCAACCTCAAAAATATATAATTCAATTATGGAGATTTAATTAAAATCATATTATTGTTGATCACATAGAAGTAAAATTAGAATACAATTTGTATCTTATAAAAAAAACAATTTTAAACCAATTTATTTTACAATACTAGTCCCTATTCGTCTTATAAGACCACGTTCAGTATAATAAGCATATTGAATAAAAAGTTGAATGATTGTTTATTATTAAAAATAGTTGCAACACTATTATTTAGGTAAAAATAATTCTGTAGACGATCCTTTAAAATAAATGAATCATCCTTGTGTATACTTTATTTTAAAGATACAAATTGATATATTAATAATAAGGAATAACAAAAATAATTAAAATTAACACATTTAATTTTTATTCTTGATAATAAAACAAATGTAACAAGATTATTAAAAATTAAAGAATTTATAGAGGCACTTGATCAAATATTTTCCCTGGACCACTCTTCTAGATATAGTAAAAAACATACATTCTTTTATATATAAAAAATGGAATATCTATTACCTCGCATAATTAAAAATTTTGTTTCCTTGAAAATTAGTTACAGCTAATAATATAAACCCAAAAAATTTAATCAAATCCTTTATCGTAGGCTACATATAACCTGATAAAAATATCATTAACATGTATAATAATCATTTAAATTTATAAAAATATTAATTGGTGATTTAAAATGTTGGGCAAAGGGTAAAAAATAAGTGATGGGATATTTATTAGTTACTTATAAATCAAAAATAGGTGGCATACATGATCATGAGAAGAATTTAATGAATAACCAAAAAATATTAAGAAATTATAAGAAGTGTTTATGAGGTATAAGAGTACAATCATAAATCATGGAATTAAATCCATAAATTAAAGATGATGAAATTTTTTAATATAACTATTATATAATTCCCTCTGCAGCTCACCTCTTGTGTGGGACTCTCACCATAGTCTCAAGTGATATCCCTTTCCTTAGTCCAAATGAATGTGTAACATATTTATGCATACAAATAATTAACATGTGCAAAATGTTACTAAAAAATAGAAAAATATTATAAAAGAAGTTGTCTATATCATTACATGCATAAGATTATGAGAAAAGCTAACAAAAAAATTCCCACACATAAGATTTTGGTTATATATAATGACAACATTAACATTCATAAATATTTCACGAGATATAAATTATTACTCCATGAATTGGTCGATTATATATACTGAGGACAATATTTCATCATAACATTATATTTAGACTTATGTGCACCCCATTAATATTAAAAAATAATGAACATATAAAAATGAAATAATGTTTTACCCATTAAAATAAAATATAAATCCAATGAAATAATTTACCCATCTTGGTAAATGACATTAAAATAGAATAGTGATGTATAAGATACTTACATCATATTAAACAAAGGGTATATATTCCAGTATATAATTTACGTAGTCAATTGAATGTATGGATATATATGCAACACACTTAAATAAAAAGAAATAATAATAAGTTATTGGCAATGAGAATGCATTGGAAGAAAGTTATTATTTCAAAATCATTGATGGAAAGGAAATACAAAGGTAATTACTGATCATTTCTCTCTAAAATATATCATATGCAACAAACATCATTAACATGGTTACTTAGATAATGTTTCATTGGATCCATTAATGAAAAAATACTATTCAAGAACTATTGCATGAGAAGTTATCAAATGAGAAGAATGAAAAATATTATTCACAAAGATCAATGCATAATAATAAATTAAATAATATTTTTGAACAAAATTGTGACATTTTAATACAATTTTATTATAAAAAAGTAAATGTTATTTTTAGAGAAAGATGAAGACAAAGTAATTCATTAAATAAAAAATTAATTTATTCATACTGATTAAAATAAATATTTTAATGAAATTCATTGAATAATAATCTTGATAAGTAGATAAAGAAAAATAGAATAAAAATCTATAAAATAGATTTCAATTTTTTTAAACATATCATAAATATAAAAATTTATTAAAAATAAAATAAAATATATCATAAAATGGTAAGAAAAGAATTTTTTGATTTATTTTATTAATAAATTATCCTGAGAAAAGATATTTTTAATGATATAAAATTGAAAATAGGCAAACATATATGGGAATATGGAAATAGTTCCCCAATAAACATCACCAATTTTAGCATGATGATTGATTAGGAAGGGAACAATAAAACAATTAATATATTTAGAAAAATGAAGTACAAGGGGGAAAATTCATAAAATCATCTTATATAATATTTAAAAATCTGGAGAGAGAGATATATTGAGTGTGATATAGTACATAACCTTGGGAATGAAAATTAATAGGAAATAACCCTTATAAACAATGTAAAATATTAACAATACATCTATACGTTTGGAATGAATACAATAATTTCATTAAAAAATTAATATATAAAGTTATTTTTTACATTAAATTGATTGGTTTTTAAATATTTTATAGAATATATAGAAACAATACTTGAAAATTATAGTGATTTCCAATGAAACCCTAAACTTCAGTCTCAACATACTTTATATGTCCTTTAATTTTCTGAACAATTAAATTATAATTATTAATTACTAAATCCAAAAAATAATCAGTTTTATTAAATCATTATTATATCTTTTAAAGAAATTGTTAACATCTAATATGAATATAATATTTTAATTTTCTTATATTTCTGAATTTGGGGTAGTTTAGTTCATCATTCTAAAACAGTTTCAGAAAAAAGATAAGGGCTGATGGTCACATCAAATGATTACATAAGATAAATGAGTATCAATTTATAACTCTAATGTCCTTAAAAAATAAAAAATAATAATAGTTTTGTATATTTAATAAAAGCGTATCAAACTCAGTAGTATTTCTTAATAAGATTTTTTTAAATGGTTAAAATTAATTTATATGATTAATTTTAATTCTATTATTATTATAAATATATTATAATTTAGAAATAAAAAACATGATAATATTTTAATGCAAATTTTGTATTCAATAATGAAATCAATTTTAAAGAAAATTAATAAATTACATAAGATAAATAAAGAAATTAACATTTGTTGTATAAAATCACCCCAAAAGTGAATGATTTTTAATAGAGTTAAACAGATGTGAGAAAAGTGGTAAAAATTGAATTATTTGAAATAATAATTTTATTCATATATGAATGCAAAAGGAGATTTGAGAAGCATTAAATTAATATAGTCATTAATTAGGAATAGGAATTTTATGAGATGGATTATAACAACAAGAAGTTTTGAAAATGAAAATTTCTTTTTGAATGAATAAATTCCATATCAAGTAATAAAGTAATAGAAAACATAATCTCTACATGGGTTATTTTTTATATTTATATTATTTTTTGTTTAATAGATTTATAATCATAATTACCATTGGAAATATTTTTTTAGGGAACGTTAAAACTAAAATATTAAGGGTTATGATAAAGTCCATTTGACATAGACAAAAGCAGTGATGAAATTAATCAGTAGAGTCTTACCCTATAAAACCAATTTATCAAATCTTGTGAGGGATATAACATCATTTGGATTATATATTAACCAATACCAAGAAATTATTATATAATAAAAGCATGAGTGAAATACGTTTAAGCTCATTGGGATGATGGGTCAAATTATTCTCATGGAACTACCCCAAGAAAATCCCACCATCACAAACCTGACCCTTAGAGAATTCACTGGTGTAATAAAGGGAATTATATAAAATCCCTAACACTGTGAATTTTTATATTTTATTTAAATTAAATAAATATATTTTTTTTCATTTCTATTAATATTCTTACAATGATGATGTAATAAGTTTGACAAAATATGAATTTTGAAATCACGTATAAAAAATTTTATGTTTCAGATATATAATGTTTCAATCCAGACCGAACCATTGAAAATTGAAGATATATTTAAATAATTTATATCATTAATAACATATTATTATTAAATAATTTATATTTAGTATAAAAGATAATATAATTAAATGAAGTAAAATATAATTTCTATATGGGTCAAAATATTATATTTGTCAAAAAACTAATATTTTTCAACAAATAAGGATCTTTTATTTAAAAGTTTATGTTATCATATTAAAATAATTTCATTGATAAAAATAATATTATTTTGAAACAAAAAGGATGATAGTTATCAAACAATTATTTTTTCTTAATTTTTTGAGATAACATAATTTATTGGTATATAATTAAATACAGTATAATAATATATTATGCATCATGACATAATGGCATGTGAAAAGTGATATAATAAAAAATATAAACATTATAAAAAACCAAAATTATGATTACAATTTAGTATAATATTTTTCTGATGTTATTTAATTAATTTTATAAACTATTAATGAATCCTCCAAATCCTATATTATATTTTATGGTTTTAAAATCAATTCATTACAAGAATGACTAACATCTACATCACCAAGGTAATTATTTTACTTTTTAATATCTTATACTTATTTAACAAATAAATATTATCATATTTGGCCAAAACCATGGGATGGGGTGTAATATTAAATACATTGTCATATACAATCCAAAACCAATATTTTGGAACTAATAAATAATTCCACTCTCTTTCAATATATAAACTCAACCAAAATTTATTTCATCTTCACTAAAACCCCTTCAAGAAAGACTTTACCCTACCTTTTTCTCTCTAAATACTGGATAGGGTTCACAAAACTCCTAAGAGTCTCCTCACAATATTTTAGAGCTTCCTATCAAGGAAAGGGATCCCTCCTCCTCTTTATTGAAGAACCATATTTATGTCATGCCTTTTGATTTTCTAATTTTCATGTTTGGATAAGTTTTTATACATACATCATACTTTTATATGATTCTTAGTAATCATAGACCCTTTTCTATCACATTCACTCCATCTATAAACCATTACTTCCACTAATTATTCTTTTGAAATTATTCAGTTATTTTCTAGGCTAAAAATTTATATAGGTAATAACCATCTCATTTTATACTCATGTATATTTAACTAATTTTATCTATAATTCATTTATTATGGAAATAGATTTATTTTACCATAAATCATTAATATTGGGGTTAAAATTTATTGATTCCAAACTTACGCTCTTGGATTTATGTCACACACTTATGAATGTACATGATATGAAAGTGATAGGTGGGGACTAGAATAATTTACCTTGATATTACATTGGGTAATGTTTTAATATCATGAGATTCTATGTATGATATGAGGGAGGTCATCCTAAGAGCATTATTTTTTTTCTTTGTGGTTATCCTTATCATATGCCTGTAATTTCCAGTTTTATATTGTTTCCATGTTCCTATATTTCCTTTAACGTGTCAGGTTTAATCATGTTTTGTTGTTAATGATTATGATTCTCACCCCTCCTAAGTTTCCTTGATATGCCTATCACCTCAAACGTACTTATTTACCACATTATATTTTTTTGATTATTCCATTATAGATATTTATAGCTCATCCCTTTCTTAAGTATGTCCCCAGGTTATTCAATGAAATTTTAAAATAATTATGTAACATTAAGATCATAATAATAAATTTATCAATAATTTCATTTGATTTTCGGTACAATTTTTTATTATATAAACCTAAAGTCTCTTAGATATTAGGATTTATGATCTTATTTTATTGTATAATGCGTAACTTTATATTGTAATTCATGAAATAAATTTAATTAAATATATGAGTTTTAAAGTCTATATCAATGTAAGCCTATTAATTTTTGGTATTAGGATTAAAAACTCATGTTAAATCCTTATGGTAAATTTTAAACATAGGAAAAATCAAAAAAAATTGGTAAATTATATATTTAGTGATTTCAATAAAAATTCATCACTATTGTGATATAATAAGTGTTTGTGGCATTGGCATAGAGGTACCTAGGGGTAATTACCCCAAACGGGTGTATTGACTAGACTCTATCATCACATGGTGAATAACAATATGCCTTGATACTCACCATGGTTTACACTCATGGGGTATATTATTTCATAAATTCACAATCTCTTTATCAACTTTTATTCATGGAATAAAATATTCCAATAAGATATTATGTTATAAAATTGGTCATGGATAACTTAGATTTAAATATATAAATGTATAGGTTAAATAATATATATCAATTATGAGTTATCCCTTTAAATTTCATGGATTATCATTTATTTCATTAATAGAATAAAAACTTCACCCATATTACTCCCTTTATATATAGTTGATATATTATAATAGGAGGAACCGAGTCAACATCCAATTTGAGGGGAAATGTGATGGTGATCCAGATGAGATGCCCAACCTGATGGTGGAATGAATTCTGAACTTTGTGAAAACACATTATATATTCAATTATGTTTTTAATAAAAACCTAAATCAATAGGATTACCAAAAAATTCTTATGAATTATAAAATTCCAAATAAGACCATTATGTAAAAAGGCCTCTAAATTATAGTGGATATTACAATCCCTTAATCATAGGGGAAGGGGAAAAATATATTGAAAATGTATTCTCTAGAATCCAATTCTATGAGAAATAAAATGACATTTTTGTTTTTTTTCATATAGAATAAGATGGTTTCCAACGGTGGATGTTGGTCAAAAATAATAATTACAAGGAGGATATCAAAGTAATGGTGAGGATGGAATTCTAGAAAATGATTTTTGATAATTATTTTCCTTGCATTCCTTGATGTAAAATGGGTAGCGATTTCATTGGCCTCAAATAAATTTATGATGAATCCATTACAGAATGTGAGAAGAACATAACAATATTTTAATAATACACCGATTAATTTATCATTAAAAATAGATGTATAGTTTTATGATTCTTTTTTTCTAAATCTTAGTGTATGAAAATCCTTTTCTAGTTAGGACATTGAAAACTATGAATAAATCATTTGGTGTGACCTCATTGTAAAAAATAAATATTAGAGAAGTGAAACTGAAGTGTAATTTATAGATACGATGGAGAAATGTAGTAGTGGAACGAAATTCCAAAATCCCACCTATATATATTTTTGTAAGAAAGTTCTAATTTTTGGGATAATGGGGATAAGGAAATGGTATTATTGGGGGAAGGATGGTCACCTAGAAAGTAATTTATTATAGGCAAATACCAAAACTATTATTAAAAAAATTAATTCTATAGTCAACCCTTAGACTATCATCTATTATTTCAACTTCATCAAACAAAGTAACTATGTGAAAAAATGCCTTAAACTATGTATTGTTGATGGTAACTGATGATAAAAACCTCCAATCCATATAATGAAAAGGTTATTATCTGAAATCAGAGCTGGTGAGGTGGATCCCTATAATGAAGTGGTGGTCAAGATGATAGATATTTATTCATGGATATTGAATGTAATATTTTATCTTGGTTCTACTCATTCATTCATATCATGAATTTTTAGTAGAAATACTCATAAACTACCTATAAAATGGTTGTCAGGTTATCAATGATGATGATAAATGGATAAATCATTAAATATAAGTAAACTAATTATCCATTTTCCAAATTTTTGGTATTAATTTCCTTGAAAACCTTTTGATACACACCTTAGTTTTATTAAATTATATTGTAGGGAAGTAATGGTTTATCATTTTATAGATCCAATATTAATTATCGAATTATATAAATCAAGGTTCATATATCAAGCCACATTATGATTCTATAAAAGTGTGAGTAGGTGGGTGAATATTCTTTTGTACCAACATCTAAAGCATGGATATTATTTCCTTGTGGGATCCAGTATTTATCACAAATTATTGAGAGTAATGAAAATATCATCATTGATGACATTCCCATTATTTGAGAATTCACCGATGTGTTACCTAAAGTATTATAGGGTATTCCTCTTATGTATGAGGATGAATTTTCAATCAATCACATGCCTATAACTTTTTAAAATTATATGAATCCATATTTAATGTCTTCTATTAAACTTGGGGGGTAGAAGAAACAATTATAGGATAATCTGTAGAAAGGGTTTGTATGCCTAGTTCTCCAAAATGGGATACTCCAGTCATCTCCAATAATAAGAATTTCTAGGAAATTATCCACTTCATTGATTAATATGAGTTCACATGATGGTGATGAAGAATAAGTATCCTCTTATATGGACTTAGTAATTTTTCATTCTACTATGTAGAGCCCAGTACTTCTCCATGGTAGTTCTTTATTTGATATATTACCATATAATGGCGATGAAGAAGGATATCATCAAGATTGTCTTTTTATAAATATTTTCTGCATTATAAGTTAATAGTGATGCCATTTGAACTCACTAATTATCAAGAAATCATCATAATATTCACAAATAATGATGTTAGATATTATCCCAGTTTTTTATTTTTATTATTTGGAGATAATATTTTTTTATTCTCTATATCAGGTAGAAACATGTAGAGAATATAAAAACTATACTAAATAACTTTTGGAATGAAAATTTATATTTAATATACCATAAATGTGATCCTTGAATGGTGAAAATAACTTTCTTAATGAATGGCATAAAAAATTGTATATCGATAGATCATAAAAAAATAAAAGAAATTAATAGATGATCTAGATTAAAATAAATGATGAAAAAAAATTCTTTATTGGGATTAGGTAGGTACTCTTAGGATTTCTTTATCCATTTACTAAGATTAATCATAATGGAGTCAATTATGTCATGGCTGATGAATTTTATGAAAGATTTAAGGAGTAGAAGAAAAGGACAAACACTACATCATTTATCACATTATACACTCTTGGGGAAAGAATTATGATTTTCCAAGTTGAGGCCCAAATGGAATTGGGTTTTATACATATAAAAGATAAACAAATTATAGCATTTTCCTCCCTCTAATTAAGATTCCATGAGAAGAATTTCCCATTGCATGATCTATAAATTGTAACAGTGATATTTATGTACATTGTTTGGTGGAATTGTCTCTATAGAGGGAAGTGAAACATATAAATAGATCAATAAAATATCATGTATATAAACACACAAAAAGATATTAATATACTCAAATTAATGGTGATTGGAATGATTAGGGATTATTTTTTTTCATTCCACTGCAATATGAGGGAAGAAAACAAAGTGGATAATTATTAATTTAAAAATTATCCCACAACCCTATCTGTAATAAAGATTGAAGGGGTATAATGTAGTTTGAAATTTAAAGGATGTAAATGGGAATCATAAAAGTTATATTATCTCATGTTTCTCAAATAGATGATCAACCATCCATTCCTAAATTGAAGAAGGATGCCTAAAGGATAATGAGTTTCTATAGAAGAATTTATCAAGTATTCCTAATTTCAAATTTGTGGAAGACAGAGTTATAAGGTTTCGAACCCGAATATGTGTCCCATTAAAACTATAAGTTAAGAGGGAAAATCTAGTCAATGTGTATATACCATCATTTTTTAATCATCCAGGAATCACTAAGATTTATGGAGATTGAATGAAAAACTTTTAGTGGGATAACATGAAGAGTGATATTGTAGAGTGTCTATCGTAATTATTAGTATGCCAATATATCAATGATGGATGAAAAAAAGTATATGGTTTTGATGAAACCAATTCTTATACTATCTGGTAAATGGTATACAAAACCATGGTTTTTATCGTAGGACTCCCCATGACACCTAAAGTAAATACCACCATCTAAGTGGTATTTTATAAACATACCATGTTAATGAAATTCATTAATATCTAGCAATATTTCTCTCTTAACTAACATTCTATGATATACATAAGCATAGTCTTGAGAAAACACATATATCCAATATTTATCTTATATGACCATGGTCTGAGGTTTACCTCGATGTTTTAGAGAAGCCTTCATCTATAACTGGATAAAAATATAAGCCTCATCAGTATGTATCACCCTCTTATTGATGGTAAATATGAATTAAACATTCAAAATATAAAGAATATATTGATACCGTGTTCAATGGATCTCCATCTATATCGAGGGTAACACCTTCTCTATGTAGAGTTATCATATAAGAACAATTTCCATTATTTCATCTAAGTAGAAAAATATAAGGACCTGTATGGGAATAGGTGTCAGATCCTATTATATCGGGATAATGTTGGAGATTGTAATCTAAGGGTGCATGATCTTACACAGAATATTATTGAGAGGGGTCAAACAATTCAGATTCATATGAAATCCTCAAATATTCATTGGAAATCATTGCATACCATCATCGATGAGGCCTAGTGTTTGAGATTGGAGGTAAACTGTTCTATCATGAATCATAAGAGAATAAATTCATGAGATTTAGGAATAAGTGAACTCTTATTTCAAGATACATTGGTCCCTTTGATATCCTTCTTCACATCAAAGCGGTGGAATATAGAACCTCACTCCCACATAACCTATCTCTTGTATGTTATATGTTCTATGTATCTCTATTGAGGATGTACATAGCATACAAATAACATGCGCTAAAAACAAAGGTGGTACTATTAGAGAATGATCTTATATACTAGGAGTAGGTGGTGAAGATCTTAGATTATAGACACAAAATTCTACAAAGCAAGGCAACATACCATGTCATAGTGTTGCGAAGGTACCACAAGTTTGAGGGAGTGACATAGGAGCAAGAAGATGTGGTGAATAAAATATCCGTCATCAATTTAAGCATATGTAATGAAAAATATGAGGAGAAATTTGAATTTTGGGAATAATTTAATGACCGAATCATTTATAAATGAAATTTACTTTTTAATGAATAAATTCCTTATTCAGTAATATTGTTAACATGAATAGATAGACTAATTTTATTATTCAGCAATGGTATAGTCTTTTGGACTTAAAATATTATTAATAATTATAACCATTATTATTATATTCATTATATAATAACCATTAAAATTATTTTTCAGGGTTATGATAAATTTTATTTTACATAGTAAAAAAGACTGATGTCAATGACTAGTGGGATCAAACCCTATGAAGCCAATTTATCAGTGTTTTTAAGAGAGATAAAATCCCTACGATTTTTTCAAGGCCATTACCAAGAAAATATTCAACAAAAAAATCATGAATGAAACTATTTATGTGAAAAACTCATGCTCATAGAGATTATAGTCCAACCCATGTTTACCAAACCAAGCTTAAAAATGTAACTATAACACACCTTACCCTTAGAAAATTTGATGGTGTAATAAAAGACTATATAACTTGACACTAACAATATTATTTTTAATATTTTATTTCTATATAATTATTATTGTATTTATTGTGTTTTTATTACTTTCATAATTATTAAATTAAATGAATAATAAAATTGTATTTTTATATGATGAAACTAAAAATTCTTTCTTATAAGATGAATAGTTTCAATCAAGATAATATTTATGATGAATTCAAAAACTATTGAAATTAATTATATTTTAATGAAAAATAAATGATTATAAAATTATTAAATATAAATGATGATATAATTTTACAATGTCAAATATAATTTTATGATGTGAAATATAATTTTTATAAGGGTAAGAAAACTATTATTGTGAAAAAATCCCTATTTTTTTAATAAGTGTGAATTTTTATTTAAAAGTTTAAATAATAAAAAATATATAATTATATTGTAAAAATAAATATTATTTTTGTAGTAATTATTTTCAAAATTTCCAACTATTATTTTTTCCTAATTTTATGATACATTCAGATTTTTAGGTACCAAATTAAATATGATATAAATATACATTATGTATTATAAAATCATGAAAGACAAAAAGAGATATAATAATTAATATAAATATTTTACATGGAAAAAACTTTTTAAGCCATTCAAAATATTGTTTTTTCGAATTTATATGATTAATTTTATAAACACATAACTAATCCTCCAAAACAGATATGACATTTTTAGGTTTTCAGATCAATTATTTATAATCACGACTCACTTCCACATCCCAAAAGGTATTATATTAATGTGTTTGGTTCTTATACTGATAAAATAATTAAAAACACTACTGTTTGTTATAAATACTCATCAAGAACCATTTTAAGGACATAGTTTTTATTACATTATGATATAGAGTCCAAAACCTATGTTTTGAAATCAATAAACAATCATGATTTTTTTCTTATTAAACATGCATAAAATTGCATTACTCTTCACTAAAAACACTTATCGAATGAGATTTATCAAACTTTATTTCTATAGAGACCTAAAAATGTGACACCAATTTAAATAATATCATCCCGAAATATTATAATAATCCTCTCTATGTAAGGGTTCCTCTCTTTATACAACTTATTCAAGCTTCTTCTTTATGTCATACCATTTGATTTACAAATTTTCAAGTTAGGTTTTGTTTTTATAAATCACTATTATAGTCATTGTGATAACCTGAAAATTTGATGCCCCATTTCCCCTCATTCACTAATTCTATATCCAATTAGGTACACCATTTATTCTACCAAAATCATGTTATGATTTTCAAAGCAAACACCTTTTTATTGGGTAAATGCCTTCATTTATACTAAAGGATATTCAAATAGTTATACCAATCATTAATTTATTAGGTATTTACATGAATTCAATTAATAATCCATAATAATTGGATTAAAATTGATAGAAGTTGTGCCTATGTTGTATGATATTTTTGGCACACTTATGCATGTAGATGAGTTTAAAGTGACGAGTGGGATGGAAATTATATACCCATTTAATGCATTAGGTAATGATTTATCTCAAGATATTCCATGTATGGGGAACATGAGGTTATCCTAAGAACACGACTTCATGTTGCATTGGTGGTTATAAATATACTATTTCTATGATGTCATGTTTTATGTTGTTTACAAATATATTTTATTCAATCATTCTATCATGATTTATCATGCCTTTTTATTCAATGTTAGGTTTATAACCCCTATTATTTTACGTTGATATGTTATTGGAATCCTAGATAATACTTTACCTCATGCTATTCTTTGATTATCCTCTTAATAGGATTTATAACTCACACATTTCTATTTCCCATAACCCAGTTATCCTATTCAGTTTTATATTAATGCTGAAATTTTTGAAGCATGTTGAGTAAGCCTTAAATAATTTAATTATTTTTAAGTTTCAATATTTTAGTATGTGTAACTATTTCTCAAAATAAAATAAGCTTTACGATCTTTTGGGATTGTATAATGTTTACATTTGTATAAAAAATAAAGAAATAAAGTGTATTAATGATATGGTTTGTCATATAGAATGAATAATATATAATCAATAAATGATAAAAAAATTATAATTATATATATTTACAAGAAATATAGTATATAAAAAATATTGGGGAAAAATTATTACAAAAGAGTTTTAACAGAAATGTGTATTTTTAAAAACTCTTATAAGACTTTTGGAGTCACCTCCTATGGATTGACTTTAAAACCACCATGGGTAATTTTATTATATCTAGAGCCACATGGACATAGATAAGGTTGTTTAGAGAGAGTTTTTTATAGATATTTTGAAATTTATCAATTTTTGAAATGAGGAGAGAGGGGTCCAGGAGGAGTGTTTATATAGACAACATAGTGTGTTATTTTAAAATAGAGTATTTGTTATTTTATTTTTTATTTCTAAGATTGAATATTATTCAATGTATGACTTTTATTAGTCTACCATTTTCAAATTTTGTTTTATTATAAATTTTAAGACACTAAAATGATAAAATAATCTTGGATATATTTTGTATAATATACTGAATTAATTATAGGATTTATACTAATTAAATAAAAAATGAGTTTTTAAAATTGATTCAGTGGATGATAATTAATGTATATTATTTAAAAATAATCTAGTTTAAATATTAAATTAATTTTAAATGAAAAAAATTATTTTATAATTTGTTTAGACATATTTATATCATGATGGTTCAATAAAAGCTTTAATTTTGTAAAAACTATATAATTCCCTATTCACAAAAATAAAATATTATTTAAAAAAAATATAAAATTCATTCTAAAAAAATATAATCATTAGGATTTAAAATATAAATTCCATTTTAAGAAATAAAAAATTAGAAATATTTTAAAACCAACTTATAAATAAATTTATATAACACATATAAAAATAATTTATTAAGAATAAAAAATATCAGTTTTTTATTATTGAATAACAAAGGAAAAAATTCAGATTACCTCAGAAATGTCATTTTTGACATCTCATTTACCACATGATTTTCCATTTTATGTGAATGTTTCTTGTTTAATTTTATTTTTTCATCAATTTATAGGAAATATAACGGATGTGAAATGAGTCACAAAGGTACATTTATTTATCTATATCTGAGAGTTTCAATGGTAATATTTGAGTCTGATTCAAACCAAAAGAACCTCCATCCAAATTAGCATTAATATTTGATTAAATTGATTATCTCATAATGTATCGCTTCGTAACAAAAATAAATTTGTGATATAATTATAGAACCATATTTGTTGAAACAATGATGAGTTCATAAGACACCTCGAATAAATGGTGAGACCAATGCACATGGATCCAATCCATCACCATTCCTTTTAACCAGTTTCTAATAAGTGGGATCCACCTTATATATTTCATCATAGTAGCATGTTTCATCCTGTTAGGAATAAAAATAATATATGAATTTATTCAATAAAACATTTCAATCCTTATAGAACTTTTTTGAATATTTTATCCCATTTAGAGTTCTCTATGTTTGTTAGTAGCACCCAATTATAGGGAGTTAGGATGATTGTCAAATGTTCTTGCACTCCTCACCTTCTATATGACTGCATCATTCGACACTGTTGCTATAGAGAGAAGATTATAAACCTTATTATTAAGATAGAAATTTTTATATAATCCTTAAGGTTACAAAATTCATTATTCAGGAATATATTGATATTTAATATCTTTTATATAAAACCCAAAAAACATGATAAAAATGTGAAAATAAACCTATATGTACTGTAATACTTCTGAAGCCTTCCAATATAGTTTTCATGCCAAACCAATTTTTATTCCATTTTTTTCATGTCTATTATCAAAAGGTTACCAGGTTATTTAAATATTAAATTGGATAATTTCTTTATATGATGTAATAAATGGAATATTCAATATCATAATCCTTATGGGAACATTTTTATCCTTATTTCATTTACTCTAGTAGTAATTTCTGGTATTTATGATGCTTATGAAATTCATTGTCTGTACCTTTTCAAATATATCAATATAAGTGTATATCAGGATATTCAAAATGACTTCAAATGTTACATGTTCAAAACACTCATGAATATTTCTATTTTTATTAGTAGTTGAATAAATTTTCATATTTTGTAGTACTTACATGTGTTCTATTAGTGGACTATCCAACCATGGGTATTTAGGAAATTTAATTCATATTTCTTTTAAAATATTAGTTTCATGAAAACCTTCAATTCCTAACATTAGTTCATATGTTTTGGACATAAATTTGATGAGTGGTATAATGGATGCACATTTTTTTTGAAACATTGTAATTTTGAATAATTTTATAGAATCATCATTAGAATGAGATTCCATTTAAATGTAGTGATCATAGACTTATTGAATTTAATAATTTCTTTAATTCATAACCCACACATATTAATGCGTTTGGTCCAATATATTTCATGGGAATGTGATCAAATTTTTTCTATGAACATTAATGGTATATAAAAAATTTATAACCACATTTAGGAGATTCTTAAAAAGGGTCAAATACCATATATACATCGATAATGCACAAAAATACATAGATGTGATCATTAGGTTGTCCAAACAAATAATCCCACCTAAGAGATTCTTTTTTTTTCAACTATGAATTCAATCTATGATAATAAAGAACAATTTTTCTAATTTTAATCTCTTAAATGTTTTAAAAAATATCGGGTTTCCTAAAATTAAAAGTATAGGGACCCTCTCATACCTTTATTGTCCTGAAAGATTCTATTTTTTTAAAATCAATATACTATATCCTAATATAATGAAATCTGTATTCCAATATATAGATTGTATAATAATATCTTCATATTGAATAAATATTTCATTTATAGTTATTATTAAATCTGTAGAGTCTTATCAAAGAATTAATAATGAAATTAATATATAAGAGGTGTGAGGGAACAAAATAGTTCCTTCCATCGTTTATTTCATTTTAGTAATGAAGACGTGCAACATCACTGAGGAATATAAACAAATAGTCCAAAAAATTTATATGTGGATTCTAGAGGGTATTTATACTTATTTGACCCCCTTAAGCACAAAAAACCCCTCTTGGAGTACCATTAATTATAATATAGGGACTATAACTCTTCATAAAAACTTTATGTATTTTGATGAAATCATTTGAGAAATCATAATTATTGTGAGTGTATATAATAAATATATATTTTTCATTATCAATGTCCTTATAGATTTCTATTTTTATGGAATGGTATTCTTGGTTGGATATCTTCTTTAATATATATATATATATTATTATGCATTGAAAAGAAAATTATAAATATTAATGTCAGGAAAAATTATGTTCTAGTCAGGATATATAATCTCATGATTGTTTATTCCAAGCCTTAGTGATAGAAATTTACTAGTAATAGTAGTGACAATGTTCCATACAGAATCCAACCTAAAATCATTGATCTATACTATATTCTCCTTCTTGAGAAGTAATACAATAAAATGGAAATTATCACTATGAATCATTGAGGTAGATAGATTTTTTTTTCTTATGATATTAATTAATTAGTTGTGGAATATGTCATAGTAAAACATGAAAAAAATGAAAAAATCATCATGATCTAAAAAACTATCTTGATATATAGACAATAATGAATATATATTTTCAACCTTAAGAGTATATATAGTTAATGCTTTATTTTTATTATCCTAAATATATGAGGGGAGAGTATAAATAAACTATACTCTATTCTCATTCTACCCATCCCAATAAATCACTTGGTAATACTCAATCATAGTATATGAAATATTAATTATCTAATTTCAAATGGAATTTATTTTATTGGATATAATTTGTTACTCCTCATACTCTTTCCCCTTCTATAAGAATCAGAATAATATATAAATACTTTTCCATCATTGGTCCATTTAAAATTGTATTAGTTCTTGGAAAACATTTCATTAAGGGCTAAATTAATTTCTAATTTGTAGTGTAATTGAATATCTTCTTTAAGAGTCCGATTCTGTTTTTTATAATTTATTTGATTGTATGTTAATTCCACTTCAAATTTCATAATATCATAATTTATTTTATGGAATTAATACTTATTCCATTCCCCATATTATCCTTGATAATTTTTTGATTTCTAAAAATTATCGATGATGGATAAAAATATGATATAATTTCCACATGTCAAATATTATTTCCATACATTTAGAAATGATAAGCCAATAATTATTGAATTTAAATGGAAAATAATTTGACCTCATTACATTTATCAAGACATCCACAATAAGGGGTTATTATTATAATTAAATCTTGGGAAGTTTCATTCAGATAGATCAAATATAGTATTTATATCATCAATAAGACATAATAATCTATCCAATTTACTCACCTTACATTTAGTTACATTGTATCTACCATGGGAGAAGACTATATAATAAATAAAACCATTAATATGGTTTTATCTATCATTACATGAACTAAAAACTATAAATAGATTCTATGTGAAGTTGGATCCAATCATTTATTCATGTGTAAAAAAGATTTATAATCCCCAATAGTTTTCAAATTATGGATAGTCAGACATCATATCCAATTCCCTATATAATAATCTTCTCATCATCAATACTATTTAGGAATATAAGAATAATTTTTTTTTTGTAATTATATACACCATATCTGATAAAGATACAGTTTGGATACTTTAAATACAAGAATGAAAGTAAATACTTGTCTGTTTGATCACTGACAACATTTTAACAACACTATTATCTAGGTTTTTTTTATATGAACGAATATCCAACAGAGGACAAGTTGAGATAAATCATGTTCTAAAACATCAATATAGATTTAAAGATTCCAACAAAGAGGGAATTCTCTGTAATAAATATGCTGCTAATGGTAATCCATTTAAATTTTTAGAACAACAAATTTATTGATTTGAGTATTTTCTAATCATTTTTTGGAAAAAATTATTCTCATCCATCTCAATTTATGGATTCTTCTCTACCCCTTTTTATTTTATAAATTTATTATTATGATAAGAGTTCTCTATAATATTTCCATATTTTCACAGGAAATTTTGATTCCTCAACCTAATTAGGGTCTCAATTAAATGGGTGATATTCCTCAACATCATCTACCCAAAACATTACACAGATTGGATTGAATCTATTTCTAGATGTATAAAATCATGAAATTAAATCCTTGGGAAAAGTCCATAGAGAATCCTTATCTAAAAATACATTGGTAAAGAGTAATTGATATTTATCTTGTGTAAGGGTATTTTTATTCCCACAGTATGAGACCACACTAATCTATTAACCATGTCAAAAATAATATCAGTTTATTTTATATCCCCTTATTTTTATTTCTCATTAACATTAATCTCCTTATCAGATTTTAATATTCCATTTCCCATTACATTTATAACTTGACCCACTATATAAAATACACTTTCTTCTTTATCATAGTTTTTATACAATTTAATTCCTATTAATTTTGTAATCTCTTTAACTATATAACCCACCTCTTTATTAGAAAACATGATGAGATCATCAGATGGAATTTAAAACTTTATATTTTGAGTTCTATCTATAATATTTATTCAATAAAAATCCAGTAAATAAACCAAATACTTTAGTGGGATAAAATCTTATACAACAGGTTTGGGAACATTAATCTATATTACTCTAGGAGCTCTGTTATAGGTAATGAGCTCCCATATTATCTCCTCACACATTGAAATATTACTTCATAATGTTACATCATTGTTCCCCTATAATTTCATAGGGTACAAAACATGGATATTATGTAATTAATGGTATTTTGAATAAAGTTGTTTAACTCTATGTAATACAGTATTTTGGTCATATTTTATTTCAAGGGTGATGTTTTCCTCTATGTATATGAGTACCACCTATTAATCTAGTGTGGTATCAGGTCCACTTCAACTAGTAACCTTAAATTATTAAAAAATCTCATATTGTTTACTACCATGTCCCATCTAATGTGAATTCAGTCTAAAGATGAAAAATTACATTGAATTGCAGGGATAAAATAAAAAAAATTAAGCTTTATGATGGGGATCTAAATTAAAGAATGTGTGTTCCTAAAATTGTAATGATCAATGTACGTATCATATTCTTGAATCCTATGTAGGTTGAGTTTCATGACATCCAAACCAAAGTTACATGCTCTCATTTTTTATTAATCATAGAGCAAAACACCAAGATTGTAACCCATACACACCCTAGTAATTTTACATTTATTTAATACCATGGTCATGAAAATTCTTATGGAAAGGTCAATGAATTTTCATAATTTATAACATTTGGAGAGAATTACACATACAATGACATAAATCATATAACGACTCCTCATTTATTTGAATTATTATATATTTTATGATACATGGGCTATGTGTACCTTCGTATAACCCAACCAAGATAGAATCTGTTTAAGTGAGAGATGGAGAAAATCATAGTCAACTTGATGACCTCGTAAAATTTCATCTACCCTACCATCCATGAAGCCACATTTCATTGTATTTGAATTTTTGGGGTGAATAAATCTAGAATCGATCATTGTTCCTGATCGCCTATTATTGATCCATTAGTGGATTTAGATTATTAACATTTTAATATTCCATACTATGATCATTTATTCACGTACCATTATCCTCCTCAACTCATTACTCCTCCATCTATTCATATATTATGTAATAACCCTTATCATATTATTATTTACTTTTGAAAATATATTTTATTATGCAGTTTAGTTATATTCATAATGTTACATCAGTGACGATGTTACATTTTCTGTGAGTAAATTATCATAAGGTAATGTATAATATATGATAAAGATATGCAACATATATGATAGATTGAATATTCAAATAAAAATAATTAATAATTAATAATTAAGGTTTAGAGTAAAATAAAAAAATTAATGATTTGAAAGTAAATTTATAAGGAAATAAAACCTAGAACTTGTAATATATAATAATAATTTATTATAAATTTCTGAAAAATATTTTCTTATTGTGAACATATACTTTGGAAAATTTATTTTTTTATATTATACACATATATTTTAATATGATATAGAAAAATATATTATACTTCCTTCGACAGATATACGCTAAAATTATAAAACAATTAAAATATATACACTATTTATTAGAAAATAAAAATTAAATAAAAAAGGGTAATTAAATCTATATGTTATAGTTTTGTAGCTATAAAAAGTGCATTTGATACCTTGAATTCATTAAGATATATATTATGAAATGTTTTTATCTAAATAATAATTTCTCAAAAAATAATATTATTCTATATGGATTAAACATAATTATTTGGTGACTTTTCAATAAAATATGAATAACTCACAAATTAATAAAAATAATTATAACAAAATAAAACATATCGTTACATTTTTTAGGTTGAGTGATAAATAAATTATTATTATTTCATAAAATTTCTTTGTTAATTCAAGTTTAATAATTATGAAAATAAATATTTGTTTTATATTATTAAAACATAAAACAAAAAATTAATATATTGATTATATCAAAATATAATTTAAGAATGAAATATTAAAAAATCATTGAAAATTTGGAAGGTAAAATAATAAAGGCAAATTCTTGTGAAATGGGTAGTAGATCATGTGTCTCTTAAAAAACTAATATATATGTATATATATATATCCATAATTATCAGGATGATATATTTATACTAAAAACTGAATAAATACTGTGTTAAACAACTTTTATTGAAATTCGCCCCAAAATTATGTATGTTTTTTTACGATTAGAGATGTTAATATAATTTATAATTTTTTCAAAATTGAAAACCAAATACTATTCTCTAATAAATAATAATTGTATCAATAATCATAATAATTATTTTATAATCCTTTTTATAAAAGTTTCACATAAATATTCCAATAAAAATCATATAAATCAATCCACATATGAATAAAAATAATTTAAGCCTTCATGTGATATATGTTTTGAAATATATGTCATGCATAAGGATAAATTTATTTTTATAGAGATAATATATGAATAAATATAACTCTAATCCTAAATAAAATAAATAAATATTTATATAGAATAAAATTTGGATAAATTTTTTTGTGTTATATTTTCTACGTAGAAGAAAAACCATTATATATGATTAAAATGTAACAATATAAAGTAATATATCAATTAACTTAAAAGGTATAAGATATTTTACAATACTAATTTCTTTAAACAATAATAAATATTAACTTCAATAGCTCATGTAAGAATAAATAGTAACCATATAAGTATTATTACTTTGAAAATCCTTTATGTAAGAATATTATCTTCTTTGAACTGATCATGTATTATTAGTGTTTTCTTTAATATGATTTAATATTTGTAATCATTTCATGATGAAAATAAATAACATCAATCCTAATAAAAAATATAATTTAGAAACATGTTAATACTTTTTTAGAAATTATTATAATCATATAATATTTTGGTGTCCCAAGAACAATATTCCAAGAAATTCCCTTGTTTAATATGGTTATTCATTATACATCATAATTAATAACACCAAATAAACTAAAGTATCTTTCTTATAGATTAGAAACCTAAAAAAATATTTTCAAAAATATAAATTGGTACAACAAATAGGATTATCACATGACACCCTTTTAGACACGCCATAAATAATATTCACCTTCCAAACATGTGGAATGAAAATATAAGAAAGCATTAGCTTTGATACCTGATATGGGTAATCATAACAAATATCAATAAAATATCAAAAGTAAGAATAAAAAAAGAAGGTTTGATTGAGAAAATAATCAATAAATATGTTCATTATATAAGATAATCAAACATAATATCACATAGATAATAAATCACGAGTCATGGCATAAATATATTAATGTAACTTTATAAATGATAAGTTTGAATGAAGAAACAAGAAGAAATAATCCTTATGAATAAATAACATAACAAAATTTTTATGGATCATAAATTTGCATAAAACAATATTTCCCATTCCATGGATCACTGCCAACACCATCATTTCATAGCTGCTAATCTCCTACATGGGTTTGGGTTCACCCCACATTTCCATAAACCTGGTGGATATATTCCCAAAGTATATTGAGTCTACTCACTAGTCTCATACTTATCATATCATGAGAAATAAATATTTTCCCAATAAATTATAGATATTTAAAAAATTATTCCCACTCAATAATAATTAATAACCATATATAATTGTGCCTAATAAAAAATGTTTCAAATTTCTCCATAGATTAATTATCTTGTGAAAAATAATGGGTTTAATGAAAACATCCAAAAAAACCTGATCATAATAAATCCATAGAAATATTTTTGATTGTATCATTACAAAATACCCTGAAAGATGAATATAAAACATTAAATTATTTTTACATTGACGTAAAATACATCATAATTGTATTTTGAAATTTTGTTGAAAATTTAAAATAAAGGAACATTAATGTATTTATTAACATTTAATTCAAATGGAATGATATAAAAAAAATTATAAAAAAAATTGGAAGACATTGAAAACATGTAAATTAATATTTATAAAGATAATTGATTATAAAGCATTAAATTTTTCCCAAGTGGATAATGTTAAATAAGAACATTTCATTCATCATTTCATATAAAGGCCAAATTTAGTGGAAAATGACCATAAATAAAATGTTAATATAAAATTAATTTTTCAAATAAAATCAATTCCATTGAAAATGTACTTAATAAATATAATATATATAGATAAGGACAACCAGTAACCAATTTTGGTAAAATAGAAAAGGATGAAAAAGATTCTCAATCAAAAGGAAGAGATAAGGTCGAGTACACATAAAAACAACATTGAAGATGGGTTTTAATGAAAAGTAATTTTAAATGGTATAAAGACATAAAAAACCACTAAATAAATATAGTATAGGAAATTAGATACATTTTAAATAGAATTAAAAAATAATTCCCTCGTATTAAAGATTAAAAAAAATATTGATTCTGAAATGAGATTGGTAAATAAACTATAAACATTACACCAAACATCCAAGAAATCTCTTTAATCTTTTATATAATAAATTTAACCATCATAAAAAATAATTTTAGAAACTATTTCATATCTCATAAATTCTTATATATTTAATTATAATAATTCATTACATATAATTTAGTTAGCTATTTTTTAATTTTAATTTTAGATATTAGTAATGTTTTTTATTTTATTCATATATCAAAATGGATATTTCATTACTTACTATTTATGGCGATGTTCATCATGAAATTATTTTGTAATCTGGTAGAAATTTTTTATGAATTATTTATACAGTTCCATGTTCAACTGATTAAAAATAGTGGGTATGGTTCCAGATAATGTAATATATGATGAATGTTTTTTTATTAATTTACCTATAATAATTAGTTACTTAATATTGATAATTTGTTTTTTGTATCACACATCCCAAAATATATTTATGTATTGAAATCATATATATCTAATATATACTTCATTATATTTATTTATGAATAATATTGTATGTTGGTATAATATTATTCATGTAGGTGGTTCAAATAAGTTAAATAAGAACATGTTATTATAGTGAATGAGTATAGTTCAGAGTTATATAAAATATGTATCAATTTATTAGAATTATAGAGGTGATTATATAAGATCATTATAGTAGGGAAATTTATTTAAAAATATTTTTGATTATATATTGAATGAAAAAAAACCATGAAGACTATGAAATTACTTTGATGAATTCTCTCATTCCTAATATATGATCCCATATAACGAAAGATTTAGGATAATTTATTTGTAAATAAATCCACTAAATATATCATAATTACTTTTTAAAGTTAAAATTTGTATATATTCCAAATATATTCATTATTTTTAGTTGTTTGGATATGGTTTAAGAGGTTACCTTTTATAAGTTATTTTTTATGGAATTTCAAAAAATATTCATTCTTAAATGTACAAGGACTCCATTTTAAGGGAATGTTGATAAAAAGTGTTAAATAATATAGATGAGACATATATCCACAAATAAATAAAATTCAGATATTGGGGATCATTATATTTTAAGACCTTTCAACTTGGTTTTACCATTTTTACCTTCTTTTACCTTTACTGTTGTAAGTCTATTTTTTATCTTAGTAACATATTTTTATACCTGACAAATAAATTTAGTTTAAAGAAAAATTTATATATAATTCTTAAAATTTTTACCTCCATTTAATCTAAATGAATTTATTAATTTTATAAATTTATATTTTATTTGAAATATATATATGTGTGTGTGTGTGTGTGTGTTTGAAGAAATATGGATTTTTGAACATTAAGTGTTCATATTATTATTTAATATAATTACTAATTATATAAGTCAAAAAAATTATATATTTTAAAATTATATTATACTAATCATTTAAAAGTAACAATTTAATTTTATTATGAAAAATAAACACTACATAAAAATATTTTTATTGAAAAATATCATTATATAATTATAACTACATTCTATTTAAATTATTATCTATCTTATTAGAAATTAATTATTTTCATTTATTGGTATTATAATATTTCTATGACCATTATAAATACATAAATTGATTCTTTAGTAATAATAATACTAATATGTAATGAATGTAAAATTATTATAAAAATTTATAAAAAAATATTTTTTTCATATTTCAATCCATATTTATTAAATATATTATTTTAAATTTTGTGATAAACATTCCTAAAATATCAATATACTGATTATAAACATGGAAACCTAATGACTATATAACCAATGGCTATAAATCCCAAAACCATATATCTTATTACTATATTACCAATGACTTTATATATAAAAATAAATTTCATTACTACACACACACACACACATATATATATATATATATATTCTCACATACATTTTTAGAATCATTCATCAAATTAATTGAAATCACATTGACCACTTTAATTATTTTTCTAATTCTTTTCTTTATTGTTGTAGATGTGATCAGGGTTTTGATCTTCATGGAAGACCTTGAGAATGCTGAGTTTATCTTGGTCGTTTTTCGTTTAAATATAGGTTTATTCGACTTTAAATTTTCTTAATTATATTTCATATTTTTTTCTCATAAGGTATTTCTTTTTACATCATTTTAATATTTTATCTCAAAAATTTATCTTAATTCCTTTTAGTTAGGTTCTTCATGTAAAATAAGATATTAAAGAAAATAATTATTTATTTAAAAAATAATATCCAAATCATGGGATGTTACTTTTAAACCATATTGAATGAATTTCCTTGAAAAAATAAGGATAATTCTACCTAATTACATATTTAAGTTCCCATATATAATCCTTAACTATATGTTCTCTCTAGAGAAAATTTACTTAGTAAGTGATTCTTTTGTAGTCTGATTTGTCTACGGTATGTGGCATTGGTTATTCTTTATATGAAAGTTAGTATTGAATTTTTACTAAATTTTAGTTAATATCATGATAAGGTCAAATTATGTACTTAATAAAAAGTGATACATGGCATATATCATGCACTTAGTAGAGGCTCTATGGATGAGAAAGAAGATATAATATTGTCCCTATATGCTTGATTTTTTTTAAAATATAATGTTTTATGGATAAGCCATATCTTCTTTTTGAATCTCATAACCCTCTTGAATGGTGATATTATATGGATTTTTTTTGTATACAACATTAAAATCTAAATAACATTGATGTATCTAAAAATTAATTCTTTTCTGGATTTTTGTTGTTTTAATGTGACACTAAATGTTTTGAATCATATATATCATTTCCTTAGAAAAATCAAGTCCCATAATTTTAATCTCTTCAATATCTACCATACATATTGGATTTTTCATGATATCCCATACACATCCTCATATATTTCTATTTCAATGAAATAATGTAAATTATTATTTTATGAGAACCCTACAAGAAGAAATTATTGATACCAATACTTCTTTAAATCCATTTAAGATGATCTGAACATATCCTAGCGTGTTCAAATGATCCATTTATATTGACCATGAGTTTATAGATGATATGCATTTTTGAGGCACAACTTTGTATCCATTTATTAATGAATACATCACTTGAACATCAATTCCAACCTAAAATCTCGATCTGATACAATTGATAGTAGTCTTTAATATACCCTAAAAACAACCACTATTAATATCCAGGTAAGTTAATCAAGTGATAATTCTTCTAAAATATAAATTAAATGTCTTGATTTTATAAGGTTGTAAACTATAACCAAAATGGTATTTTAAAAATTAAAGATATTTGGAAAACTTATAATGATATATGTGGTCATGTTCTTTTATTTCAATACAAGTATTAGTAATGGTTTCATCATCCCCTTATACTTCATTCTTTTTAAATTTATTTTTTGGAAAAAAATATAATGAATATATATACCATAAAATATCTATCTCCGTAGAGTCTCAACGTAATTTATTTTTTCTATCTCTATACATAATTATTTTATATATAATGGTGATATTGAAGAGATATGAGCATCATCCAACCACTATTTCATTGATTTTGGTTTTTATAGAAAACATGTTTATTTCATAAATCTTATAATTCCATTATTACTGTAGTTGACCTCTATAATTCTCACCAGATCCTTATGTATCTCTATATTCTGCTTTCTTTCCTCCTTGATCAATGCATGAATGAATGTTTGAGTAGTTACTTTGGAAAAATTTTATTTCCCATCACCCAAAATTATTTGAAGATATTTCATTAGTAGTTCCATAAATACATGAACTCATTAAATTTATATCATTGATGGGGTAGGATTATTATTCATACTCAGGTCATCACCCACCTTGTTTTCATCAAATAGTGGTTATTTGTCAAGCAGTCATATTCCTTTATCATCTCTAACCATTCCCTATGGATCATGCTCAACTAATTAATGTTAATATATAGTTTATTGTCTTGTGATTAGTATATATTATAAAAATTAAACCATTTATATAATTTATCCATATCCTAAAAGAAAATATTACAGTTGTTATCTCCAAATTAGGAATTAGGAAAATTTTATCTTGATTCATTGATAGACTTCATGGCTAAGCTACCACTATGTAATTATTCATAAAAAAACACCCAATTATATTCATTTATGAATTAATATATATCATAAAAACTTCTACAATATAGTGCAATGGGTTTATAGCTACATTAACCAACCGTCTCTTAATCTCCTTGAACTTTTATACACATTCCTCTATCTAGGGAAACATGACTATCTTATAAGTTAACATAGTTATTGGAATTGATAGTTATGAGACATATCTAAAAAATAATTTAAAATACCGATCCAATATCCGAAAACCATGGATATTAATTTTCATTGCCTTTTTTATTCATTAATAAACTCTTTCTTTGAAGGATCAACAAATATACCCTCACTTGTGATTATATAGCCCAATAATGATTCTTTCTATGTTAATAATTTACTATTAATAAATTTTTTATACCAGTTATCATTTCTAAATGTTTATAAAACAGTCTTAAAATGATCTTTAAATAAATTAATTCACTTATAATATATGGGAATATAATTTAAAATGATTATGAAAGGATGATTGAGGTAATGGATAAAGACTCTATTAATTAAATCCATGATGATATCTGGATATTTTGGGAGTGAAAATGTAATCAATATGAATTTATACTGCTTGTATCTTATACAAATGATTGTATAGGTTAAATCCTCTATTTTCACAATCAATTAATAATATCTTTATCACAGGTCAATTATTAAGAAGTATTAGTCCCCTCAGGGTTGATCGAATAACTGATCACTTAAAATGAGAGGATACTTTATCTTGATCATAATTTTTTTTGAATTGTTTTAATAAACTAAAATATACATTGATATGGCATTACATTTATAAAATATGATATATTATCCCCATTGTTAATCACTTGTTCATATAATTCCATTATCCACATTTTTTTTGAATTCTCTTCTTCATTTTCACCAATTCAATCAAGGAAATTATATAAGGAGTCGTTGATATAAGAGTAGAATTAGGAATAATCTCTATTGAAAATTAAACATCATATATTAATCGATTACTAGAAAGCTATTATGTAAAAATATAAATATATTCATTCCCAATTAATATATCCTCAATATTTATTTTTTCCATACCATGTTGAAAAAATTCCACACATTATTGGGTATTAATTCACATAAAATGGATTTAATTTCTTTACAGAGTTCATGGTCTTAATTTTGTCAATCGATGGTCATTAGATTATTCATGATATAAAATTTATCCTCTCATAACCATAAATTTTGTGGTCCTTGAAGAAATAGAGCTAGTAATTTCTCAAATCACAACAAATTTCATACAAGTGAGAATAATATGATTTGATGGAGGCACATTCCACTAATATTAAATCATAAAAGAGTTATATACCATAGATTAAACCATCATACCACTAAAAAATTTCACAAATAATTCAATATGAAGCCTTGGGGGAGAATGAAAATTTGATACTCTTAGAAAAATTCCATGATATGATGGAGTGGGTAGATATATAATCATATAAGAAATTTAAAGATCTAGAGTGGATTAAATAAGTCTTATTTTCACCAATTCATTTTCATTACCCACTTCAGAAGTTGTGATTTACAATGATTTTCCTTTCTCTCATTGATTTATATATTTTTGACATCAATTTAAAGTTTTAACCCATATATTGGTACACCAATTAGTGTAATGATCAAACATTAAACCACTAAATAATTTGAGTGTGGGTGGTGCATTAGGATAAGATTTGTTTTTTATTTATTCCATTTGTCAGTGTATTTATATATCTTCGATATTCAAATGTATGATGGACACCTCTTCCCAACATGAGTCTTCTAGAAATAACTTTGAGGTAATTTCCCCATACATTTTCCAAAATCATAGGTATATTAAATTATTAATTTTCTTTCCACTATGGTTTTATTGTATATGCTTCTATAAAATTCAATTTTCTTTTTATTCTTCTAGAAATAAATAATAATAATGGTTGTCTCTAATTTCCATTTTCACATTAAGGGTACATTAAACAATAAACTCATAGAAATAAATGATCCTTATATCTGAAAATTTTAAGAGACATTGTTTTTAATCACTAAGTAAATGATTTAGTATGATTTTTGGGTAATTTATTACACCATTAACATGCATTCGACATCTCATGATGTTTTATTTTTTCGTACCTATTGATTAATCATTTATATGGTTTTGATCTGTTATTTACATCTCTATTTAAATGAAAATATTTTATGGAATGTTTATATTGTAAAATACCTTCTTATTCTCCTCACAATCAAAAGAGTTAATTTCTTATTCATTTTTTTATTCTTAATCAGTGTCAACCATTGATCAACCCCAACTTCTATGTGATAAATATAAAATGAAAAGTTCTATCTCTTTGAGCATAGGGAAAAAATATTTTATATATTGTTTCGATTCATTCATTTGAAATATGTGGGCAAAAATAACTACTAAATGTGGGTGTTCATTATCAATTGAAATGAACAATAAAGAGTTATTTCCCATTAGTAAAATCACTTCATTTTACATTTTACTCTTTATTAAACGGGATTTATATGGGTTCTAGACATTTAATAAAACCAAAAAAATATAGTTTGAGTATAATGAAATAATCGTCAAAGTAAGAAACTATATGATAAATAAAATAAATCCTAATATGTCCTAAATATGGGCACATTCATTTCAACCAATTTCATTTTAGGTTAATCATACATCAATTTTGTTTTAACATGTGTTTATTTTTGGATCTACCTATTATTCTTAATATATTAGTCCCTAATAATAACTAATTTATGCTCTAATACTAATTTAGGAAACATGAGAAAAAACTATATAAAATACATAATTCTACATGATTATTCATTATATATTACATTAAATATAACCGCATAACCTAAACATTAATAGTCATAAGAGATTACATATATATAACTTATTTCACATCATTTTTATCATATAAAAGAAATATCCTTATCACATGAAACACATTTTAAAACATGATATTATATTCTCTCCTCTTTAACCTGTTGAATTGAATCATAAGAAAGGGAGGGATATGATTTTATGTAAGGTTAAATATAAGATATGTCAATCAAATATCATAATTAAGAATAATATATTCTTATTGGTATGAGAAAATAAATAAGGTTTATAGTTATGAAATAAGATAATAATAACAATTAATCATAGATCAGAAACAAATTATCATGGAATAAGGATTTTGGTATACAATAATAAATGCGATGAATAAAACTAGATATAGGATCCAATAATCACGAACCCTGAAAAAATATCATTGAAATAAGAATGGGTTGTATACATAAGCATGTAAAATAATGTTTTATATCAAATATCTCTATCATGGATATAACTATAAAATGGATAGAGTCCAATAGTTGATTATGTTCACAATTTATTCTTATAAATATTATAGATGAGTCCAATAGTAGATTGATTTCACTCCCCTGTCTCAAGAATTACACCTTATGAGATAAAAATATTTACCCAATGTATTTATATTCAATATAATTCATGTCTCAACTATCACATAATGAATAACCATATATATATGTGTTCATCTATAACATGAAATAAAATTATTATAGATAAATTAACTCATGGAAAGAAACATGTTTTATTAAAGACATAACCAAACATTATCATAAGTCGTCTATTGAAATATGGTTGTTGGTATTTTTTCAGTATATCCCTAATGAAGAATAAAAATACATAGATTATTTTTAAATAGTTTAAAATCACATTATAAGGACATTGTGAAACTATTTTGAAAAAATTAAATAAATAAATTTTATGTTTTAATAACATTTATTTCAATGAAAAAAATTCACAAAAAAATCAAAATCGTAATAACATATAAAACACATAAAAAAATATAATGGAATTTTTGAAAATAATAGTTGGGAATAATCTAGTAAGATTTATTCCATTGGATAACACTAAAATGAAAAATTCCATTCACACTTTTTTAAATAATGTTATATTTGGAATAAATGATTTTTCTGAAATTGCTAAATAAATATTACATTAGTAATGTAAGTAAAAGACATTCAAAAATACCATAACAATATATATATATATATATAAAGAAATACCTAAAATAATGTTGATATGAAGTAAAAATAATAAGGAGATTCTATATCAAAAGGGGGAGATAAGTTTAGCTCCGCATACAAGAATATTTTTGGTTTACTATTGAAGAAAAGGGCATTGAAATAGAGTGAATACTTTTAAAACATATGAATAGCAAAATTAGAAGAAAATGGATTGGTTTTTTAATTAAGGTCCTTTATTTTCCACAAATTAATTTTCAATTATAAAAAAATATTTATTTCAAAAATGATATTGGTAAAGTCAACATTACATTTACTCTTGAGATCCATGAACGCACTTTAATATCATTTATAATAAATATATATATCTTAATAATTTATTTTATAACATTATTCGTATATAATAACTTTTATAATCATAAATTAAAACCATTAATTATATAATTATATATAAGTAAGTAATTGTTTAGCATAGTCATCATATATTAGTGATTTTGATTATTTTTTATATGTTTCTGAATGGTGATGGAAACCCTTATTCTATGATAGTAACTTAATTATTAAAATATTAGTATAGGTAGTTGAATCATTTGGTTATAATGAATTATTATGTCTCATTTTCATTTTAGTTAATTAATGGTTATGGTTAGTGAGGATGGAATATAAGATGGATATTTTTTGGGAAATTTACACATAACAATGAGTTACTTGATATTATACATTAATTTGTTTTCACAATAATAGAAACATATAACATAAATAATTTAAAAATTTATATAATATATTTGTAGTATTAGTTTTAATGTATGTATTCATAATAAAATTAGGATGTTTATAAGGAATAGTTTATATAGCTGGTCAAACAGATCCAAATAAGAACATTTTATACTATTGAATAAGTAAGAGTTTAGAGTTATATAAAAGTGGTATCACTTTATTGAAGTATAGTGATGATAAAATGAAAAAAATTAGGTGAAATTATATTTATAAAATGTTGAAAGTTATGGTAATAAAAAAAATAGGGGATAAGTTGTGTACATTGATAAACACTATCTTTCAAGAAATGGGTTCCTTTGGAAAAAAGGGTTTAGACCTCTATATTGGAACATGAATCCACCAAATGTATAGTAAATTTATTGAATAGATAAAATGGATTGATGTTAAAGATATAAATTCAATTTTTTAGTGGTTTGGTTTGGGTATAGAATGTGTCCATTTATTGGCGAGTTTGAGTGGTGTTTCTTTAAATATTAATTCAATAATGTATTAGGTCATCATATTGAATGGATATTGGATTAAATGTGAAAAAAATTGTATATTTTTCGTTCATAATTCTTCAAAAAATAATTCATAATTGTTGAAGTTTTTCTGTCTTTGCCACAAAGTTGAACTAATTTTAGCTTATTTTACCGTCACATTTGCTACCTAATTTTTACATCTGTGTCATATTGTTTACAAATAAAAATGAAATTGAACTATACAGCTAATATATATATATATATACTATTTATAATTTTGAGATAAGTTTAATAAAATATAATATCTATATATTAACAATTTATATTTTAAATTTAAAAAAATATATATCGAGAGAGGGAAAACACATTGTTTTCAAGAAAACCAGATCATTAAAAACATGAACATTATTTATAATTTATCAAATCAATAACAAATAAATTTTTTTAACCTAATTATAATATATTAAAATATTACATTAAACTATTAGTTTAAAACCGATCAATTTAAATAATTAATAAATAATAAATAATGCATAAAAAATAGTTCCTTGTAAAAATAATTAAATAACTTTTACCACATAATATTTGATGTAAGTATTCATTGAATAATAATTTAATTTAAAAAAACTAGTATTGAAGTATTTCATTTAACATTTCATAAACACCAAATTATTATTTAATAATTTAATAATAATATATAACACATAAAAAAAATGTTTCATAAAAAACAATTATAAAACCTTATCTTTTTTTTATTCTATAATGATGAATTATATTATTTTTAATACACAACTTTTATATAAATATTGTATACATGTATACTTAATGACCATATTTGGAAACTATAGTGTTTTGAATGACTATATTTCCAATGACTATATATAATGGTCATATTATATTTCCATTGATAGTCTTACATACATTCTTATAGTGATTCATCTAATTAATTTTATTCTCTCCAATCATGTCCATTATAATTACATTTATATTCCTTATTTCCATAGTTTCAATTATGGTAATGATATTTGTGGAAAACTACATGGATAAATATTTCATGTTCATGTTATTTTAATTTAGCTGAGAATATATTGAATTTTTACTTTTCTTAATGGTGTTTTATATTATATTCCCATATCTTATTAATGTTTTTACTGAATTTTAATATTTTATCTCAATAAAATATATCATAGTTACTTTTAATTTATGGTATCATGTGAGATAATATGTTCAAAAAATTATTTATCTAAAGGAAAAAATAATAGTCAAATCATGCGGTGTTAAAATTTTTGAATCATCCATAAAAAATTGATGGTTTTTATGAGAATAACGGTTTAAGATATTATATAGTATTACAAGTGTCCAAAAATAAAATCCTTTTTATAAAAAAATAAAAAATAAATTTAAATTTTAAAATATTATAATATTCAATAAATAATTTATAAAAATAATCTACTATTAATTTTAAAAGTAAAAGTAAGATTAAAATTTTGTGTTTCAATTTTTATTTTCCCACATTTATGATAACAAAACGAATGTAGTAATAAATTTATAACATAGCTACTTTTGAAAATAGAATGTAAACAGTAAGAAGATAATATTGAATTCAATAAT
This sequence comes from Viscum album, assembly GCA_963277665.1. NCBI lineage: Eukaryota > Viridiplantae > Streptophyta > Magnoliopsida > Santalales > Viscaceae > Viscum > Viscum album. The sequence continues at coordinate 564,014,779 of OY728138.1, forward strand.
AATTTTTCCTCAAAATATATTAACAAAAAACATTTTATATAATATTACATCTATACCAAAACAAATATAATAAAAAAATCCCAAGATTATAAAAATATTATCAATTAGATTTTGGTTCTGTGGCTATCATACCAAATGTTTATTAATCAAAAGTTTTATAATCTTAATCTATTTGGGATTTAATGTTATTTTCATAAGAGTTTGATTGGTAAGATATAATTATAATAGGAATAACATGCAAGTGATAAGTGTTTGGTGGATAATGAGTAATAGGTAAATCCATTCTTTGTCTATAATAAGGGTCTTAAATTATATTATTATAAACACAAATTTAGTATCAAAAATTATATTTTTTTGGGATCTTAATGAATAAAATGTATTATGAATTTGATGTCCAAAATCTATATTCCCCATTTTTTCCCATAGGTCTCTTAGAGAAACATCCATAATTGTAATAATATGATCATTATAAAATTCAGAAATAACCATACATAATTTTCATTGGGTATAACATAAATTTTTTTCATGTTTTTTATCTCCTCTTTTTCCAAAAATTATATAGGGAAACAATTCATATTTTCATAACACTTTCCTATTATATTTCTAAATAATACATGCAACTTTTTTTGGAATTTTTTATTATACATTAAATACATTAAAATAATTATTTAAATCTACAATAACTTTTAAACATGTTTTCATCAAATTAAAATAATATTTAATGTTTTTCTCCAACTTCTCAATCTACTCCAAATCCCTATCTCTAATTTTTCCCAAATTTATTCTCCCATTCAATAAATTATGAATCAAATATATATTTACATTAAAATTTAAAATTTTCTCTAAATGTTACATGATAATGAATATCCTCAAGGATAGTTTACATTGCTTATATATCATCTAACCAATAATACCATATCCGTTTAATATGATTATTTTCACTAAGTATTAAAATGTGGACTGTATAAAAATAATACTCTAAAATTACATTTCTAATAATTGAATTTATTTCTCTAATGATATTTTTTAATCCTGATAGAATGTTCAAAGATACCCAGTCACATTATAATTTATTTATGTTTTCACAAATGCTAGAAATGTATTTATTTTTATCCAATTTTAGTAGTAAATTCTTCATTTTATTTAATTTCATTACCACTCTTTCAACAACACCTCCCCTAACAGATTCACTGAACATTAATAACAAAATTTCTATATTAATCATCTTTTTTAACTTATAAAAATTTGTTTTTAAAACCATATAGGTTTTTATTACGAGACTTATTTCCATTCGATTCAGATTATCCTAAATTAATTTTATCTCATGTATTTTTTTCAAACCAATAGTTAAATTTTGATTTAATCCTTTAAAGTTTGATGTAGAAAAATTATAGACATAGAAAATATATATAAATTATCATCAAACATTGGAATAAAATATAGATGAACGACCACTCATGATATTTTAAAAGGTTTTTCACCAATATCTTCATCAATTAAATCCTACAAATATTATTCATAACCATCTTTATCACTTTCCAATTTAACTTCTATATTTAATTTTCCATATATATATTGAATATGATCTTTTTTAATTTTGATTAAAGGTTTCACATCAATATATTTCTCAACACCTTCAATATATTTTTCAATTTCATTTTTCTAATCTTCTAATGTCCTTTTAGTGACATGAATATCTATTATATCATCAAAATGTTTATTTATTTTATTTTTTATATAAATAGATATATTAATTAGATATGTCTCAAAAATTTAATTTTAAAAAAATTCTAATAAAATATTACCATTAAAAGTTTTAGTTTAAATATTCAATATAATTTTTTCTCTATGTGAATATTCTTCAATTTCAATACTGTCCTTCTCCATATAATTTTTATGATCTATATCAAAAATATTATTTTTGGTATATTATCATGATTCTCAGTATCATAAACCTCAACACTATAAAAAATATTTTCTATAAAAAAAGGAATTTCCTAGAATCAAAATTAATAATACACATCAATGATCTAACAATTAATTATTAATCATTATTAAAGCAATAATATACATCATCATTCCTTTTCATGGCCACTAACATAATTTTTGACTCATTAAAAGTGAAACCAATCTTCCTTCCAGACAAAATAGATATATAAATATAATGATGAAATATTCTTTCATTATTCTATTTAAGAGTGAAATTTGAACACAAAAACATCAAGTATAGAAAACTAATATAGTGATAACAGTTCATTTATCATTTTCATTTAGTTAAATGATATGTAAACCCCATTATATATAATTTAATAATGGACTTTTTTTACCATTTAATAACTTCTAACTAAAATATACATCTTTTAATATTTCATTTTTCAAAATCTATTTTTAATTGTGTAATTATAGACAATATGACCTTACAACTAACACTTTGATAAATCTCCAAGACCATGCAATTCTACTTCCTAATTATGGTTATTCCATCAAAATGAGAAAGATATTAAAAAAATTAATTATTCCATCACGTACTATGGGGTTTTTATTAAAAATACTCCTTAACGTGGAATATAAAACAATATACAACTCCATAGGTGTAAAATAAATTTATTTTATGTTTAAAATTGAATTTATAATATCACCTATTCTCTTAAAATTAAACTGTACAACATCATATCATTAATTTACCTCATCCACAATTATGAACATTGTATTTATTTCATCAAATATGGCTTCCAACATATAGTCACATTACATTTTCTAATAATATATTTTATATTGGTATACACTAAAAAGTAACAAACCTATGTTTAATAACGTTGTAACACCCCAATATTTTAAATTCTGAAATTTTTATTCGATAGTTTATCTGACAAGAAACACTAAGAATTCAAGAAAATATATCACCTTAAGACTTTAAAATTTAATATATTTGTAAAAAAAATAAATATTTTAAATAAATTCAATTACATAAAAAACACTGAGTAAATTGTGCTCTATTGAACACTTATATTACATTCATTACATGAAACACTATGTTTATCTTGTGTTACACACAACACAAATTTTAAGGTAAATGTGAAATAATTTTAAAATATTTTTTTAATATAATAGTGATGACCTAGCCATTTGAGTGGTAGTTATGAATAGTATTATCCAAAAAATAAAAATATTTAGTTCAAAAACGTTTATTTTTTATATATTTATCAGTAATGAAATAAGAATCATTTAAAAAGAATATCATTTTTTTAGAAAACCAATATTTTTCTAAAAGACGAATTTTCCATTATTTACACATAATTTAAAATAAATTTTTATATTGTTTACAAAATTAATTAAAAAAAGGAAAATAAATTTTTTAATCATGATTTCATAATTATATTTGAGTGTTGTTTTTTATATTTTTTTATAATAGTTTTTTCTTTAATAGTGACAAATACTAAATTTTAATGGAAAAAATTCTTTTTCATTAAATTTTTTATAAAGATTAATAAAATTTTGAATTGTTATTAATGTAAAATAAGTTAAATTTTAAATAAATTATTCCAATTAATTGCATTATAATCATTTTCACACTTTATTTTTATTTAAATATATTATAAATGTTTGAACCTTTTCCTCTTTAAAACCATAGTTTTTCATCGCTTATATGGGATTTATTTTAAATTACAAAAATAATTTTATATAAATTAATTTGGAAAAATTTATACCTTATATTGATTCATATTTATTTATAATTTGAATAATGTTATACTTATTTTTTTATGAAATTTAATAGTGAAAACAGTAAAAATTTATTATTGTGGTTATCTTTAAAATTGACTTTCCATGGGTTAAACTACGAATATATGTGTAAAAATTACATACCAACTTTTTAAATATGAATTTTATGGACATATTTCCACATAAAATATTTTATTATCAATAATATACCATTTTTAAGCTTTTGGAATGATTGAAATATGGGTATGATTGGGGTTTTCAAAAAAATACAAGTGTGCCAGTCAACTTAGCTATAAGATTCCACACACTCTTCTCTCATTTTCACACCTTCACACCCTTATTATTTAGAAAATAACTACTAAAATAACATCTAAAATTCTATAATCTCATAATATAAGCTTTTTTTGGGATTAAACTAATCTAATTATGTATTTGGAAAAACATAATATGGATACCTGAAAAAGAGGTAACATTCTTTAATAAGAGTTTTTATTTTATTTCTTTCTCCAAATCATTAAATTGTTATGAAAACTTTATTATATAATAAAAATAGTTAATTATATATACTCTAATTATTTTATAATAAATATATGACGTAAAACCATCTATAATTCCATCAAATGAGTTATAAAATCATCATTCATATGTAAGATGGAATACTGCCTCGTAACTAATGTCATTCCTTTTTCCATTATTACTTCTTGTGGTTGGGTATGATGAATGATATAAATTATATATATATATATATATAATATTTATAAAATATTTATACATTTTTATTCATTATTTCATATACATCTTTTTAAATTCTATTATATAAGGGATATGATAACATTGATTGTGTGTGTGGTGAACTACCGCCTCACAAAACTATGTGATTATTTTTTACTAAAACTTTACGTGGAAGGTGATAATGAAACATTTAATTAATATAAGATATATAAATGACATAATTAATGTATTAATGCAATATTTATCATTCTGTAAATAGAATATATCATTTTATTTCTTAACTTTTCACTCACATAAAGATGATAGCATCATTCGTGTACGTGTGAACTACCACTTTCAGGAAGCGATGTGACTCACCATTCATCTCCAAACCACATAGAAGAAATATATAAATAAATAATATTTTATTTTTTATATGCTCATATTTTATAAATGAATTAATATTACATACCTCATTTCTATAATGATCATTGAAAAAGAAAACATTACTCATGTGTACGTAAAACCTACCTTCTCTATGATTGCAACATAACACATTTTTCATAACAATATTTCATGATTGGTTATACAAGTATAATTTATGTTCAAATATGATAAATTTTAAATTATTATAATAATATAGATGATTTTACTATATAATGTGTTCAAGAAATGGGACTTTCATGATGAAACACACTTGAGAAAACAACAAATTAACAAACCAAAACAAAACATGTAATAAAATATTATTAACCAAAAGTAGATAAGAGGTAGCACAAGGATTATATATGATACTATAAATATTAATATGGTTTTGGATAATGTTATTATGTTGATTAAATCCACTAAATATGATGTTAAATCATGTTTATCCAAACAGATCTGTGAGGATACGGGTTTCATCTCAATTTATTTCATTGAGGCATATTGCAATCGTATTCACCTAATTTAATAATGTGGTGTAGATACTACCCCATTTCCATGTTATTTAATTATTAATAAATAATTCATGGTATTTTATGTTTTAATTAAAATTATGTCATGAAATTGGACAACCATGTGGCAAATAATTTCAAAACTCAAATTCTTTTCATTGGGTTATATTACATCAAAGTTATAATTGATATTATAAGATTATTTGTATTATCAATTTTGATTATATAATATTATATTTACACTTTTTATATGTTTATTTACAATCTATACACATAATAAATTCATTTATTAATTATTAAATAAATTTTATGTTCATTATAAGGGTTTATTTCAAAATCTCATTATAATTAAGATTATTTATCCTTTAATGTCATTTGAAAGAAATTATATTTTCAATGCTTAATAAACCTAATTAATTTTACTCTCATCTGGTTACTCATTATATTTTCATATAATAAATTAATTTTTTCCACAATTTTGTAATTAAAATAATTGATTAATTGTTTTTAAGATCATCCAACGTCATTTTTCATTCTAGTCTGAAATTTGTTTTCTTCAAAAACCATGTTTTCTATAAATTTTCTTCCAAAATTTCTTTATTATTTTAAATATGATTTAGTAAAATCATTTTTAACTTTTTTATTTTAAAAATATAAATGGAATATTTATGTCGTTTTCTGAACAAAGACCCATTCTATGATTATTACAATGGAAAAGGAATGATCATTTTAACTTATAGGGAATGTGCAGAATTACCAACTGACACCCAAATTATTTATTTAATGTTTATATTAATTTTTTAAAAAGTTACTTTGAAAAAAAAACTATAATTAATATTTTATAAATTAATAATTTTTATAAGATATCTTCAATGAAAATAAATTTCAAATCTTTTATGTTTTAACAAATGATTTTTAAAATGAAATGGATATTTTCCTCAAGAATATTTTTAAATATATTTTTATGTTATTTCTATTCATAATTGATAAAAACCCTTTATATTACAATAATACATAAGAGATGTGTTTTATTTATATAATCTTTATTCTTTCCCTTGATGGCTTGTGATTATTGTTTCTGAGGATAATATTGGCATTCACTAACATGATTCATTTTTGTAGTTAATAAATTTTCCTTGAAATATTCACATTGTTGTTATCACCAGATATTAAATTTACACAAAATATCCATCATGGATATGATTATTAATTAATCTATATATTATTTATATATACAATGTTTTACCTTGAATTTTTTTTAATAACTACTGAAATATTTTTAATTCAATATCTTTCATGAATACAAATCTTTTTTCTTATGACAGGTTGTTCATGAATTAAATATTTTCTTCGATATATGAGGAATTATTTGGACATAAATACATGGATGGGTCTATGTTTTAGAGAGACCATCAATGCATCGGTAGTTTCATTATATAAAACAGTTTGATATCCTTAGTTAAATCATTTTCTAAACATCAGTTCTAAATTAACTTTTGAATGATCTTAGGCATAGAGGAGTCATGTTCTTTTGAGATAACATCAAATAATTAATAATTTAAATCCATCATAATTTAATTATTACATTACATTAGATTTTTCAATTATATTATATTTGGATCCATTCCATTCTCATTTACTGATTTAGTGGGATGGATTTTTCGATAATTTCCTTGCAATGTTGATTATTTCTTATCTAGTTAAGATTATCATGTTATTGATTAAATTAAATGATTATTTAGTTATTTAACGTTGTATATTGATTATAATTATTGATTAAAGTTTTTATCCATTTTACATGACCTTTAATTATTAATTGATATTAACCTTATATTTTTATTTTTCTTGGAATCCATGATGTGTACAAAGTAAGATACGTAATAAAATTGTAGAGGGAATAATGAATACTCTCCAATAAAATTATGTAGATTTTTTATTCATATTTAATATAGGAACTAGGTATATATCATGTTTACAAATAATAATAAACTATTCAGTATTTAGGGATGTTATTCTTTATAACGTTTTCCAATATAATAATGTAGAAACAAACTCTAGGCTATGGGGGTATGAGTAGCTATAATTTGATTTGATAAATTTGAGTAAAATCCTTGGGAACTAGACTCAAGAGAATATATATTATGGAACATTCCCCTATGATGGAATTTGGGGATAAGTATATAAGAAAATATCAATGTTTTGGTAAGGTAAACAATATGTGATTTTTCCAATAACAAAATCCATATCTAGATACTACAAGTGGGTCTTCCTCTCACATGAAGGTACCTAGGGGTAATAACTCTAAAAAAGTTGTGTTGTTATTGACTAGATATTCACTTGGGGTTTGTCAACAAGTATTATGGTACACCATGTTGAAGAATATAAGGGGATATTCTTATCATAATATATGTGTTTTACAAACCATAATAAAATGTTTGAAATAACAACATCCCCAAAGAAGTTACGTTTATGATTATAAGATTATATATGCATAGATTTTTAAATTTTGGTTACATATTTATCTAGTATAAGGATTATAAGTTATGTATCATAAATATATGATCTAATATAGTATATATGATCATTTATAAATGGATCCTAGAAGAATTAATGGGAACTGAATCAATTCATGTAATCCAAAGTGTAAAAATAATCATTTCAATGATGGGTTTAAGCCAATATTTTGAAGGTAAATAGTATCCAAAATATTATAATCATATGAGGACATAATGTCATGTGATAATAAGACAAATAATTAATTCTTTATGTATTATGGATTCAAAGTAAATCATGACAAGAGGAGTATGATAAGAAAAATGGATAAAGGGAATAAGCCAAAGAAGGATTTTCTAAAATGTGATAATTGTGAAAATAAACACCCTATTACATAGTTAAGAAGAATGGCAGTCTACTATAAGTATGGAATGAATTGAAACCCTTATTTTGATAATAGTGGTAAAAAAAAGAATGTATTGTACAATTATTTAACAAAAATAGATAAGGAACTATGCAAATCAATCTCTCAAGCCTCAAAGAATATACCTCAAAATAAGTTAATGGATCATGTTCAAGCTTAAATTATTACCAAAAAAGAAGTGGAATGATTAATATTTTTATTTTTGGATTAAATTTTTGTCATTTTAGTATTTTATCAATTATATATTGGTTATAATAATTTTAAAATGTATAAGGATTATACTGCATTAGTTTTTAATTAAATATTTTGAAAGAATATGTCAAACATTACTAATAACCAAGAAGAATACTTCTTTGGAAATTTAGAATTCATGGAAAACACATTAATAAAGGAAATATAAAACATAATATGTTTCTCATGTTGAGATAATGATGTTTAAATAATTGGATGATTGATATGAATAAATTAAATTTAACAGTACTCACTATATTGGAACTGATTAATGATCAATTCATTTTTTAAATTTTGTGTCCTCCTTTCTAAAGGAATGGATATTATTAATTTGGATAGTTTATAAGGATAACCATTTATGAATTGTTTTAAGTTATTCATGAAATGATTGTTTTGAGATAAATTTATTTTATTGGAAAACTTGTGAAACCCGTATTGGTTTTGGAAAATACTTAGTGATAAATTGAAATTTTTTACTCATTTACAAATATTGTGACCAAGTAAAAGTAAATTTTAGTGATTTAGGAAAAAAAATTATTTAATATTTTTTTCTCAGAGTAAGGGTTGAAATGTAAATAGATAATAGAACATCGAATGAATGAAATTGTGTTTAGAAAAAAATGTACAATGTAAGTATATTTCTCCTTGTATTATAAGATGGTATAACATTTATTCAAATTTAAGTCAATGATCATAAAAAAAAATATTTATCATATTAAATACATATCTAATGAATATTATTGTCTTTTAAATCATGTCATATATATGGTTTTGAGGCTCTTAAGTTGTCATTGTTCATTTAATTGCTTGTGATTAAAGGCATCAATCACTACCTATAATTATTAATGTATTTCTTCTATGTCTATATAATCAAATTACACGAATTTTCTTCTATATATAAATATATTTATATGTATTTCTATATGACATTTCTAATTCAATATCTTTTTTATTAAGAATATCACTAATTTAATATTTTTACAATGTTGGTTTATCAAGAATGGTATTTAAAAATTTCAAAACCATGATTACTAAGATAATGTCTAAATTGTGAAGATGTAATTTATTAAATGTGGGGAAAAGTGACACCATGAGATTTTAAATTCAGAACATTTTATTCGATGTGATATGTGACATGCAACACCAAAATTATAAGAAAATATAACACCCTAACTCATTAAGATATATTTATTTTTAAATAAATTGAATCTCTTCAATAACATAAATTAAATAAAACACTGGGTATATTGTGAGTTATAGAAAATAGTTCATTTATATTCGATTACACAAAAATAATTTTGAGCATGCATTATACACAAAAAATTATTTAAAAGAAATTTGAAATTTTATAAAAATATTAGTATTTATTATAATAGTCATCAACTTGCCATTGGAATGGTGGGTAGGAATATGTTTAAATAAATTATAAAAATATATATTCTATAAATATATATTTTATTATATTTATTAGTAAAAAATAATAATCTTTTAAAAGAAAAATAAATATTTTTCAAAAAAAATATATTCTTCCAAATGATGGATTAGTAATGGTTTTCACACAGAATTTAAAATTTATTTTCCAAAATTTTAGAAATTTTTTAATAATTAATTAAATTTATTTATCAATTCAAAATATCAAAATTATCAAAAAATTATTTTTTGGGGTTTTTATGAAATATCTTATTTTTTTTATGAATAGTGAAAAATACTAAATTTTAATTGAAAAGTACCTTTTTTGAATAAATTATTTATAAAGTTAAATAATAATTTGAATTGAAATTAAGGTAAAATTGTAAAAATTATACATTATTTAAGGTAATTAAGTTAATTGGAATCATTTCAATATTGAATTTTGATAGAAAGACTTGATAAACATTACAACATTTTTCCCATTAAAAACATTAATTTTATATCACGTCTCTGAGAAAAATTTTACATAATTTTTTTTCCAATTATGTAAATTGAATTTGAAAAATGTATTATATATATATAAGAATAATAATTTATAATTTGTAATAATTTATACATATTTTTTCACCAATATTAATAGTAAAAATATTAAAACTCAATTCCCACAATTCAGGTAAAAGTGGATTTACTAAGGGGTTAAACTCTGATTATAGGAGTAAAAATGACCTTAAAACATGTAAAACACCTTTTTTGTTGAATTATATCCACATTATGTCTTATATTTTAGATAATAGTCCATTTTAATTCATTTTACCTTAAAAATGTGGGTATGATTGAACCCTATCGAAACAATTACATGTATGTCACTCACCTCACTCAACTCATTAATATAGTGCATACATCTATCCTATGATGGATTTGGTGAAAATATAAGAATGATTCCCGAAAAGGAGGTAAGGTTCTTTAATGAATGTTTTTATTTAATTTCTTTATCCACCTATATAAATTCTTATTAAAAATGGTGATATAATAAAATCAATATCATCCGTATTCTAGTATATTTCAATAATAATTAGAGGACCTACAATCATCTCCATTTCCATAAAATTCGTAATACATTCATCATTTTTGTGAATGGTGTACTACCATCTCACGAACCATTGTCATTCATTTTTCTATTACCTCCACAAAAGATTGGGTATGATTATGGATGTAAAGTATATATATTATATTTATTAAAATTTTATACATTTATATTCATTATATCTTATATACCTTATTACATTACATTCATTATGAGGTACGATAATATCACTCAGGTGTATTGTGGATTACAGCCTCTAGAAGTGATGTGATTTGTTTTTTCACTAACACATTATGTGGAAGATGATAATTATAAATTAAATTAATATATGTGACATAAATGAAATAATTAATATATTAATTACTTATTGTTATTATATAATTATAATATATATTTTTCTATCCATCCATTTCATTCACTAAAAGATGGTCACACTATTCATGTACATGTGGACTGTCACCTTCATGAAGCTACGTGACTCTCTTTTAATCACCCTGCCATATGGATGATATAAAAAAATTTATAATATTGTATTTATTATATTATTATCATCACATAATGATATAATTTTACTTAACTCCTATCGATAATGATCAATGAAAATTGAAATGTTAATCAAGATTACATAAAACATATCGTATCTATGATTGTAACATATTCAACATTTCATAATCATACTTAATGATTATTTTAAAAAGTATAATTGAGTTCAAAATATGATATTTATTTAAAGATTAATTTTATATAGATGATATAACTATATAATATGTTAATGGACATGATCTTTCATGATGAAACTTGCATGACAAAACAACACAATTGACACCCGAAGCAATAAAAATAACGATAAATTAATTATAAAAGTGTGAAAAGATGTTATAAAAGGTTCATATATAATATTATAAAAACTAATATGCTTTTTTATAGGTTAATAAATTTTTTAAAACCACTATATAAAAGCATAAATCATTTTAAAAAAATCAAATATGAGCTATGGGATTTCACCTCAATTTCATTCTATTAAGAAATATTATAATGCTATGAACATAATTTCATTTATATGGTGTATATATAACAATTTTATGTTTTTATATAATTATTCATTAAAAATTAGTTTTTTTTTAATTTGAATTATTTCATTCCTGTGGATTTGACCTCAGAATTATTAGCGTGTACTGAATTTCATAACTCAATTCTTTTCATTGAGTTATATTAATTTTTTTGTCATTGATATTTATAGGAGTATGTGTATAATAACTTTTGATTATCTTATGTTTTATTTATAGTAATTTTATTTGTATTTATATTTGATACAAATATATTATTTATTGGATTATTCTCACAAAAATTTATTGATCATTCTATGGGTTTAATTCACTATCTCTTTCTACCCATGATTATTTATCCTTTATGTTCAGTTGATGTAAATTATTTCATAATTATTAAAATAAACCCATTTTATTTTGGTATATTTTATATATTAACGATATTTTTTTTAATATTTCCATGTTTACAATAATTAGTAAAAAAATAATTGAAAAATTTGTTTTAGAAAAAAAATTTCAATTATTCTATAGTCGGGAATTTTTTTTCTTCCAAAAAAAATATTTTATAAAAAAATTAATTTTTTAATAAAATTTTCAATATGATTTATTAAATAAATTTTACCAATACTATAATTTTTGGAAAAATTCAAAAGAATTTTATTATTGTTTTCAAAACAAATAACTTTTCTAACCCTTTTAAAGTGAAAAATGAATGTTTATTTAACTTGTATGACATGTAAATAATTACCTTACATCATGACTATAATTTCATTGCATATTCATTTGACCATTTACCATGGTATTAGAAAGAATTTTTTTTTAAAAATAATCTATAAATTCATAGTTTTTAAATGTGATTTTAAATTAAATGAGTTTCAAAGGTTTTATATTTTAATGATCGATTTTCAAAATGAATAAGATATTTCCCTCAAAAATGTTTGTAAGGATCTTCTTATTGTATTTATATTTATTAAAAAATAACCCTTAATTTTAAATATACCCCAATAGAGATATTTTGTATTTATAACATTATTATTCCTCAATCAGATGATTTATGAATATTTTTTCTAAGGATAGTATCGACATTCACTTCTTAAATTCATCTATGTAGTGATTAACATTAGCTTTAAATATTCACATTCATGTGATTAATAGAGATTAAATTAATGTTAAACATCCATCATTTATAAACTAATCTCCAAAACTGTATCTTATTTATATATATATATATTGTTTTTATATGAAATTTATTTCATTGATGAGGGAAATATTAATAACTCATATTCATTCATTCATATTAATTTTTATTGGAAAATATTTATTTTCATGAATTAAATAAATTATTTAATATATGAGGAATGCTTTGGACATACATACATGGGTTGTTCCTATTTATATATGTCCTCTTGATTCATTGTAAATATCATGAGATGAAATAATTTAATAACCATTGATAAAGGGTTTCTACCATTCAGTATGAAATCATTTTGGAAAAGGTGTTGAAGGTAGAGGTATAATTTCAACGAGACATGAAATACATTAATTAAGCATTACCTTTATTCAAAATTCATTTATTATTTCACTCCATGATATTTTCATGATTATATTATTTATAGATTAATTCCAATCATAGATATAAATTAAATGGAAATTTTTTTAGTTATTTAACTTTTCATATGGATTAGGATCAAATTATTATGATAGTAATTTAATATATTAAATAGAATGTGTTATCAGGTATTTCCTTTTCTATAATGATTTTTATTATTTATTTATGATTTATTCCACTATACTTATCACTTTTTTATAATTTAAGATTGAAATTATTTTCTCTCTCTAAAAATAAATCTATAAGGTGTAATATGAAATATATGTAAGAATATACCAGAGGGAATAGTGATAATTCTCAAAAAAATATTTTTTAATTTATGATTTCAAATATAATAAAGGAATAATATAAGGACCCAATCTTAAAACATTTTTTAATCTGGAATTTTGGTCAAAAATATACATTACTACACATTGAGTATTTTTTTGGTTTTAGTGTTTTAGTGAATTAGGATTCCTTACATATATAACATACCATAATCATAAAAGATGATACAACTAAAAACCATTTCCATTTTTTTCAAAATATAAATTACTAAAAAATAAAGAATGATTCCATTAACAACACTCATTATCAAACATCATGAATCCCTAATTTATCTTTCCAATCCTAATGTCCTGTAAAAACATTTTAAAAACATTGGATTAGTATAAAACTCAGAAAGGGATATAAATATATAAAGTGTTAGTCAAGTGATAACATAAAAACTAATAAAACCCGTATCATAAAAACAAAAATGCATAGAATAATCATATTTTATTATTAGGAAATATTTACCATATAAATATTAATATCACCATTACATATGGAATAACCTTTTGGTCAACTTCCATCTCCGGAATACCCAATGTAGTGGAGTGATATAATGGGGCTCAACCATCATATCTTAAGCTTTATTGGGATCAACCCAAAATATCATGAGATATAATGGGATAAACCCTTCATATCATGAGATATAATGGTATTAATACAACATAAATAATTTACAAGGAATATATTATGGTACTAAATTATCATTAAAACAGGAGAAACCCCTTATGACATATAGATAAAAAAAATCTTTTTGAAATTTATTAAAGAATGTTTTAAAAAGAATTTTAATGGAAAGTACCTTCAAAATATAATTGGAATGTGAATTAGTAGAATGGATTTGATATGTTTATAGACTATAAATAAAAATAATAAAACATAATATAAACATAAATTCATCACACCAATAATCATATAACCACATAACTAATAAAGAAGAAGGTTAACCCAAAGGAAAGAAATTTGGTTAAGAATTCCCTTACCTCGGGTTAGTCTTACTTTAAACTCACTTAAACATTCTTTATAATTTTTAAAATAGTTTTATTAATAACTTAAAGAAACATATTCATTATTATAACACCTTTTATGATCATTACAAATCATCATTTCACCCTTTAATTATTACAATTTTGTTCCTTCCATAATTTTGTTTGCTTTCTTTACATGTTTTCCATGATCAGTTCATGATGGATGATGTATTCGATTTGAAGTGAAACTACAGAATTTGAATGGAATGGTAGTTAAATATTTATAAAACAATTAATTATTCCTTTTATCATTTTTAATTATGAAATTATTGGTATTCATAAGTTAAAACATGTATGATGTTCATTTTGAACATTTTAGTGCTTCTTTGATAATAACCACATCATTTTGTTTTACAAATTAAAACCATCTTTAAAAAATAATTCTAGAACCACGAAGGACACATAAAACATATATTATAACATTTTTCAACCATAAAAATGGTTTCAATACCAGACATGAATTAATTTAAGCATATTGAAATCACAATGTCCATGATGTCGGTAATTCGACACATCACATACAATGTTTTTAATTCTATGAATAAGTGGGGGCTGAGAAGAAGATTGATGTTGAATTTTCCATAAAAATGAGAAAATCCAGAATATACATGATTTTAGAGCTTCCATTCCTCTTGTATGATATGAGGGTAAAAATTAAAATAATGTAACTCAAAATAAAATGAAAAATTGAGAAATCTCTCACAAAAATTTGGCAGCCTAATGATGTTAGATAGAATTTCATAAAATATTTTGATGAGGGGAAAGTGGTCTCTCATAAATCATACATAATATAGGTAGAAATGGGAAAATAAAATGGAATATCCCAACATAATAGAAAGGGAATAAAAAATAATAACATAAAATGAATGAAAGGAAAGAAAATAAAAGAGGATGTTTACCTCTTGATCTCTTCTCCTTGTGATCCTTCTTAAGACCTTTTGTTTTGGTATTTTGGTGAGACCAGAAGCTCTAGGTCGTGGGGAAGAATATTGGGGAATGAAATTAGAAAAAATTAGACAATGCTCAATGATTTTGAGGTGTGTAAGAAAAGGCCAATGAGGGTGGTATTTATATTGGAGGTGGGGATGTATTTTACATTATTTAAATCATTATTATAATATTTTGCTTAAGACTATGAAGAATACCAATTCATGTGACCCAAAATAGTAATAATGGAATTTTAGTTTTAACTATGTAGTATTAAATCACTTATTATGTCATAAATAGTGTATTTAATTTAAAATTTGAATATATGATATTTTACGTATTTCACTATTCATCAAAAAATCATGAATTTCAGAAAAATCTCAAAAACTCACCCTAACCATTTTACAATGTGAAAAATTAAAATATGAACTCTATATTTTGAAAATAATTTTATAAATATTATAAATTAAAATTTTAAATAAATGCAAACATAATTCAAAAATTAACAATTTTAACGCTATAACTACTTTTATATCATATTGAAAAATTCATAAATATGTCATTATCTTAAATAATTTAGACAATATAATAATAATACAATTTACTTTTTATTAGGGTCATATTACTAGCCATATTACTATTAATATTAATATTTATATGTGTATGTTACCATTCACGAAAATATATGTTGGTTCTGTTAGACTCCAAAAAACATACTAAAAAAATTTCAGATGACCGTTTTTCAAAATTCAAAACATCGAAGCAGCAAAATTATGATTAAATGATATTTTTAAATATCTTCTTAAATCAAATTTTAATTCATTTCATTAATTTTTTTAAAACCTTGGGGTGTTACATTATCCCCACATTCAAGAAATTGAATCCTCTAAATTTTATTTACTCATTAAACAAGTGAGAGTACCTTTCCTTCGTAGCATTTTCAGGATCCCATGTTTCTTCTAGTACCATGTGTTTTCTCCCCAAAACCATTACATAGTGGATTACCTTATTACACAATACCTATTACCATCGTTCAAGAATCTGAATTTGTTTTTTTCATAAGAATGGTCCTCTTCTAGATGAACCGATTCTGGGCTCAAAACATGAGTTGATTCCGGAACAAAATTTCTCAACATCAAAACATGAAAAACATTTTATACCTAAGAAAAACTTGGTGGAAAATCTAATAAGTATGAAACTAGTCCTACTTTATCGAGGATTTCAAAAGGGTTGATGAATCGCGGACATATCTTCCCTTTCTTACCGAAACACATCACACTTTTCAAATAAAATATTTTAAGGAAAACATGGTCACCTACCTTAAAAGAGAAGACTTTCCTTCTATTATGTGCATAACTTTTCTACATGCTCTGAGTTGTCCTCAATTACTACTAGATCATCTTCACTTTCTCAGCCACTTTCTCTTCTAATTCTATCCCCATCAACATTCTTGCATCGACTTCATCCCAAATCAATGGAGTTCGACACTGCTTTCCATAAAATGCCTCAAATGATTACATCTGTTTACTAAAATGAAAACTATTATTATAAGAAAAATCAAAAAAAAAAAATTGCTAATCCCAATATCCCAGATAGTATATTGAACAAGCTCTAACATACCCTCCAAATTCAAAATCATTCGTTCTCACTGCTCATCTGATTGAGGATGAAAAGCTGTACTGAAATTTAACTCTATGCCCAACTAATTCTAAAGTCTCTTCCTAAAGTTAAACGTAATCCTGGGAATCTGATCAGATATAATGTAAATAGTAAATCCATGTATCATGACAATCTCTTTGAGGTACAGTTGAGAAAGATGATCCAAATACATTGTATCTCAAATAGAAAAAAATGTGTAGATTTTCTTAACTGATCTAAAATAACCCAAATCTCATTGTTACCTTGATAAGTCTTTGGTAGTCCCACCAAAAATTCCATGGAAACATTCTCCCATTTCCACTCCCACACTGGAAAAGGCTGAAGCATCCCTTTCGGTAACTACTACTCTACTTTAACTTCTCGGCATGACAAGCATTTCATAGTAAAATTAGAAATATCTGTTTTTATTCCATCCCAACAATAATACTCCCGAAGGTCTCTATACTTATTAGTACTACCAGGATGAACATAAAATGGAGAAATATGAACTTCACACAACAACTATTTCTTCAAATTGGAATCACAAGGAACACACTAACTTTTTCCAAATCATAAAACATAATTTTATCAAGGATAAATTCTAGAAACTTACCCATTATAACCAATTCTACCTTTTTCTATAGCTCATGGTATTCCATCGGCACTTGCTTAATTCTATTTGATAATCATTACTACATTGAAACTGGAAACAAAACATATTTATTCCCTACACAAACAACTTATAATCCAAAATTCATCAAATCATTAACCAAGGGATCATGTTCCAAACGTAACATGGTAAATGATGCATAATGTTTTCAACTCATGGAATCTTCGATATTATTTTTTTCCCTGGATGGTAAGAGATCATGAAATCATAATTTTAATTAGTTCAATCCATCTTCTCTTCCTCATTTTTAATTCCTTCTGAGTGAATATATACTTCAAAATTATATGGTTAGTATATATTTGACATTTGGCTACGTATAAATGGTGCCTCCAAATTTTCAAAGAAAAAAACAAATGCTAAAAATTCCAAATCAGTTTTTAGATAATTTTACTCATAATGTTTTAGTTGTCTTGATGAATAATAATTTACATGATCATTTTTCATTAGAACACAACCAAGTCCCTTCAATGACGCATCACGATAGATGACAAACTCACCATTTTGGGAAGTCTAAGACAAAACTGGATCCTTCATCGATATCTTCATCAGTTCTTGAAAACAAACATCACAATCTTCTATCCAAACATAATTAACCACTTTTAATGTTAGCTTAATTAGTGGGCTAGATAACTATGAAAAGATTTTAACAAATCATCAGTAATAACCTTCTTATCCAACAAAACTATGAATCTCTATAACATTTGTAGGTCTTTTCCATTCATCAGCCACATTTGTTTCAAAATGGACATTTATTATTCCATAATTATTTATAATGTTATCATGAAATGAAATATGTGGTGACAAAAAATCACAGTTACTGAATTTTTCATACTAATTATTTTCTTTTAAGGTTTTCCAAACAACCCTTAGTATTTTTTCATGCTGTTATTTACTTCTAGAATATACCAGAATGTTATCAATAAATATAACCACAATCTTATCCAAGAACACATGAAATATTCTATTCATATGAACCATGAATATATAAGTTTCATTAGTTAACCCAAAAGGTCATAACTACAAATTCATAATGACTATATTTAGTATGGAACACAATCTTTTAGATGTCTTCATCCATTATTTTCAACTGATGGTACCAATACCTCAGGTCAACCTTCAAAAAATAATGTACTCTCTAAAGATGATCAAAAAATTCATCGATATGAGGGAAATGATACTTTTTTTATTAGTAAAGTTATTCAAGGATCTATAATTCATAAAACATCATTGAACCATATTTTTTCCTAACAAACAAGATAGGAGTACCCCATGGTGAAGTGCTAGGTTAAACGAAGGATTTATCTATTAATTCTTGAAACTTCTTTCTTAATTCCAGAAGTTCCATTTGGGCCATTTGATAAGGAGGTTTAAAATTTTCCTTAAAATTAAGAACAAATTAAATAGTAAACTCAACCTATCTATTATGAATAACACCGGGAAAATCAGTGAGAAAACATACATGTATTTATTTACAACTGTTACGTCATTAATCTTGAGAGTTACCTTATCTTCAATAATATGTGCAAGAAAACATTAACTTCCTTACTTTATCAGTTTTATATCATATTGATATGTTATTAATTGTATGGGTTCATTCTTGTACAAAATTTTAAATTCATTTTGAAAAAAACATCTTTTTCTCTTCAATCAATCTTAGCATGAAAAAAAGAAAGCTAGTCCATACCCAAAATAACATTAAAGTATACTAGATGAAAAACAATAAGAATTTCTGGTAGATCCATTCCAGATACAAGGATAAGACGATTTTTATAATTTCTTTTTGCCATAATATTTCATCTAGATGTTTTTACCATGAGATATAGTTTCATTTATTGAAGTTAAATTCCTAATTTTTCATAAAATTTCTCATAAATGATTGAATGTGTAGTCCCGGAATCAAATAAAACATTTTCAAAATAAATAAAAACAATAAATGTTCTTGATACCACCTTATTTTATGGATTTAAATCTTCTAATGTTGTTTCAAAATATTTTACCACACCCTTATGCCTCAAATCTTCTTGATTCCCTACTTGAGTAACTAACTTCAAACAAACATTAGCAAAATAACCCAATTCATTACAGTGAAAGAATCTCACCATCAGCTTCTCATTAAATTTTGGGTCATTTTTCTTTCTTTCAAGAGACATGTGTACAAACTTTCCACATAATTATAATTTCATAGAATTTACAATACATTCACCATGATTCCTTGTACCACACTTTTCAAAAGAAGTGAAATTCATTTTCTTACATCCAGACTTCATTGATGAGTTCTTCCTCATTCCCTAAAAACATGACCGCTTCTTATTCTTGTCTTCACGAGGCACATATGTTTCAAAAAACTCAATATCAACATTTTCATCACAACAAATAATCTTATCATATCTTTTAAACTGTCGTGAGGCTAATGATTTTCAAAAAAAAAGTTTCAAAGTAGAGTAGAATCTGTTAACATTACTTTATAAATCCCAATTAAAATCCAGAACATACCTGGGTAGACTTGTAAAATTGGATTCATATGTTACCACAAAATTGTCATCTTTCTGCTTCAGTTCCATAAATTATTTCTCCATTCTGAGTTGAACAGTTAGGGAAAATATTTTTTCAGAAAAAGACACTAAAAATCATGCCATTCCATATTGTCAAGATCATCTCTTTCCCTTGTATTCATAACCAGAGACCACAATTGGCTGGCTTCACCTTCTAAATGATAAATGGCTGGTGTTACATTTGTTCATTTCAGACATCCCATGAAATCAAATATCATTTATTGAGTATTGATTCATCCTTCAGCTATCACTGGATCTGTGGTTCCACTGAGTGCTAGAGGATGTTGCCTCATAAAATGATCCACAAAAGACATGTTTCTTCATGGTAGATCATGTTTCCCTCTATAATGGATACCACCACCATTTATTTCTTGAGTCAACTGAGCCATTGATGTCACAAACTACTCTGTTCTGATTCCCACCATTTTGGGACGATGAATATGACAGAAATCAGTTTCTTGGGGCCTTCCTACATCAGATTACCTGTATTTTTTTGTGGAAAAAAATTCTGAAAAAATATTGCATATATGATGAAACATAGTAATCCTTAAATTCAATAACATTTCAAATCAATCATAGAGTAAAAATCAGTTATTGTAATGTTTATATATCTTCCCAACCACTAAGGTAATCTAAACCATCCTCTGATACCAACTATAAGGACCCAAACTTAAAATGTTTCTTAATATTTAATTTTATCCAAGAATAAACATTATTACACAATGATGATGTTTTTGATTTTATAGTTTTATTGAATTATGATTCCTTATGTACATAAAAATACCACAATCATACAAGAGGATACTACTAAAAATAGTTTCTAGTTTTTTTGAAATACCAAACATTAAAACCTAAAGCATGATTTCTTTGAAAACAATCCATATCAAACATCACAAATACCTTATTTCTATTACCCATCAGTATATCCTATTATTAAAATTTTAAAAATACGGGATGAGTATAAAACTTAGTAAGGGATATGAAGATATAAAGCGTTAGACAAGTGATAACTTGAAAACCTATAAAAACCATATTATAAAAACTCAAATGCATATAATACTCATGTTGTTTTCATTGATACATATTTACCACATCAATATTACATTAACCATTGTTCAACTTCCATATCTGATGTACCAAATGCATTGGAGAGCTATAATGGGGCTCACCCATTATATCTTGAGCTATAATGTGCTAAACCCAATATATCTTGAGATATAATGGGCTCAACCCAACATAACTTGAGATATAATGGGCTGAAGCCAACTTAAATAATTTCCAAGGAACATTTCATGGTACTAATGTATCTTCAAAATATGAGAAACACCTCATTCCATACACATAAAAGAACCTTCTGAAATTTATTAAAGAATGTTTTAAAAGGATTTTAAAAGGAAAGTCCTTTAAAAATATAATTGGAATGTGAATTAATATAATGGATTGAAAATTTGTATACACTATAAATACACTTAATAAAAAAATAATATAATCAGAAATTAATCGCACCAATAATTATATAATCACATAATCAATAAAGAAGATGGTTAACCGAAAGAATGGAAATTAGTTACGAATTCCCTTACCTCAGGTTTGTCTTACATAAAACCCACATCAACATCCGGTATAATGGTTAAAAGAGTGTTATTAATATCATATAGAAACATACTCATGTTTATAACACCTTATATGATCATTTCATATCATAATTTCTCCCATTAATTATTAGAATTTTGTTTCTTCAATTGTTTGGGGTGCTTTTTTAACAGGTTTACCATGATCGGTTCATAATGGATGATCCTATTGACTGGAAGTGAAATTCCAGAATTAAAATGTAATGGTAGATAAATATTTCCAGAACCATAAATTATTCCTTTTATCATTTTGAATTCTGAAATTAGGATGATTCATAAGTTAAAACATTCATATTATTTGTTTAGATAATTTTTGTGTTTCTTGGATAATAACAGCCTCATTTTTTTTGATAAATTAAAACCATTTGTACAAAAGAATTACAGAAACATGGATAAAATATAATACATATATTATAACCTAGTTCTACCATAAAAATGGTCTCATGAACATAAATTAATGAATTAAAGCATATTGAGATCACATCATCCATGATGTCGACAATTCGAGACATCACAGACAATGTTTTTAATTCCTTGAATAGGTGGGGGAGGAGAAGAATATTGATGATTAATTTTAAATGAACAAGAGATCATAAATAATATTAATGATTCTGGATATTTCATGAAACTTTTATAAGAGGAGGTGAGGAATGAAAATAAGGGAACTCAAAATAAAAAAAATTGAGGAATATCTCACAAAAATTCGCCAGTCTAACAGCATCGCTTAAAATTTCGTAACATATTTTGATGATAGGAAAGGGGTGTCTTATAAATGTTAAATAATATGTGAAATAATGGGAATATGAAAAGTAATATTCTAACATAAGACTAAGGAAAAAAATAAAAACCTAAAATGAAATAAAAGAATGAAAATAAAAGAGGTTGTTTACCTCTTCATCTCTTCTCCTTGAGATCCTTATTAAGGCCATTGGTTTTGGTCTTTTGCTGAGACCGAAAGCTCTATGTAGTGGGGAAGAAGATTTGGGATGTTATTTGTCCAAAATTCTAAAAATCTCAATGATGGATAGGTTTGGAAGGAAGAGGGGAATGAGGGTGGTATTTATAGTGGTGGAGGCGATGTATTTTACATTATTTTAATTATTATTATAATATATTGATGAAGACTATGAATAATATCAATTAATGTGGCCCCAAGTTGTATTAATGGAATGTGACTTCGAACCAAGTGGTCTTACAAAACTTATGATGTCATAAATAGTTTATTTAACTAATAATTTTAATATACGATATTTTACTGTATTCCACTATTAATAAAAAATTCAAGAATTTCAGAAAAATCCCATAAATTCACCCTAACAAATTTTCAACATGTATAATTAAGAAATGAACCCCATTTTTTGTAAATAATTTCTAAAGATTATTAATTTAATTTTTATTTAAAATCATACTTAATTCAAAAATTAACAATTTTAAAACTATAAATGCTTTTATATCGCATTGAAACATTAATCATGATGTCATTATATTAAATAAATAAGAAAATAAAATAATAATAAAATTTACTATTTACTAGGTTAATATTACTATTGATAAGGGTACATTACTATTCATAAAAAATTAATTCTGTTTCTTTATACTCATAATAACATACTGAACACAACTGTAAATGACCGTTTTTTAAAATTCAAAATGTGGAAGTAGTAAAATAATGTTTAAAGGATAGTTATCAATAGCTACTTAAAAAAATATTAATGATTTTAATCTTTTTTTAAACCATGGGGTGTTACAAATCATTTATTTATCTACTTTACCAATACTATAGAACTATTATGTCCTTTAGTATGTTATTACTGGTATCTTATTCCAAAGTAATGAAGTAGGCACTAGTTCCAGGATACTGGGGTTGGGGTCACTACAAATGTTCTTATATGAGTAGAAATTTTTATATTTCTTAGAATAAGAAGATATAAAATAATCTTTTCCATTTATCACCTGCATTTCATTAAATCTATCAATATAATAAATCTATGGATTATTTTAATGGGAGAGGTTTGGGTTGATGTTTCAAATTGTTTTATCCTTAATCCATGGAATAATTTATTTATAAAATAAATGTATAAGATATTATAATAATAAATGAAATAAAAAAATGAAGATATGAATATATTTGAAATGATTAAATAGGAACGTGAGAAAAAAATTAATCATGTGAATGAAATATTTAATATTAAATAATAAATATAGAATAATGATTAATATTTCACACTAATATAAATTATTCATACTTATGTACCTGTGTATTATTAAAAAGTTAAATTTAATATCTATACACAAATAAAAAAGAACTTTATATAATATTAAATATTAAATACAGCTAAAAATATAATATTTTATATAAAATAAAATTGGTGATGTATGATTACAATTATTTTGATAAAAATTACAAAACTAGTTTACAAAATCACAAACACTGTTAAGCAGAGTAAATCCAATTTGAAACAAACAAACCCAAATCACTCTTAATAATAGAAAACATATTATAAATAATATTGTTTATTAATATATCTACATAATTATATATAATGAAAAATAACTCAAGATAAATGTGAAATCTTGAGTATGATCACATAGTAATTGAATAGTAATATCAAAATTCTTTATATTATAAAATCTTATATAATTTTAAAAAATTTATATAACAGGATTGTTATCAAATTACATAAATACAAGTTTAGAATTTATTCAAAAGGCCTTTAATGTGTGTTCCACGAGCAAAACATGAGAATGAAAACTAACATCTACAGAATATTCAGATTCTACTATAGGAAATACAAAAGGTTTTTTATATACGTGACTATGAATCCAAATAATTTTCTAGTAAATTAAAGGTCATATAGGTACTTTTTATATCAGATATAAAACATCTGATGCCATTATTATAATATTAATTCAAATAAAATCATGTTCTTTTTGGAAATAAATATCATTGATTAATAGTTCCATTAAAGTATCATAAAATTATATTTCAAGGAATCATATAATATTCCTTCAAATTAACATCAAGTGTATGATAAATACAAATATAAAGCATGTTATATGATCTCTTAAAGGTATGATTCTATAATTTCCCAATAATTCATTAATATATTTTTTATAAAGAGTTTTCTTGGAATAATTCATATAAATCAAAACATTAAAACATAAATGAGATTCCAATGCATTACAATTCTCTAGTTAAAATCTATTAATATTCCCATTATATGTTTTCTATGATTAAATACATTTTTAATGTGTTTCAAAAATTTAAAAACTAATATAAAAATCAGCAAACATATTATGATCCTTATTAGATGTATTTATAAAATTAATTAAATAACATCTAGTTTGAAAAATAACTACATTATCAAAATATAATTTAATAATTAAGATATTAATATATTTTTTATCCAGAAAAAGTTCAGTCTTCCATCCAACCATAAAATAATTTGATAAAATAATGGAACTAAACCTTTCAAAACAAACTCTTGGTGCCAATTTAAACACATAAAAATCTTCTGGATGATTAAAAATGAAATATGGAAGATGATTTTTAAAATGTGGATGTTTTTTAATGGGAAAATTTTCAATAAAAAATAATTTTAAAAAAAGATACATAGAATTCATCTAACTATGTGTTAAATCCCTATAATATTTATATAAAAAGACCTTTTAACTTCATTTTAACCAAGATAAATTTCCTTAAAATCTATTAATTCCATTTTATTATTAATTTTACCAACTAATATATTGTTATTAATTAGGATAACACCATTATCATCACCTAATATTTCTTTTATAATGAAACATTACATTATCATAAACAAAATTATGGTATTCCCATTTCATAAAATCTGGGATTATGTCTTTCCCAAGTGGGATTTTAATATACACTATTGGTGGAGGATGTAGTTTATAAAATAAAATTACATTAACATCACCTATACTATAGGAAAAGGGAATTTAGTCATTTATATGCTGAAAAATTAGTTATTGGGAGATGTTACACAAAAGTTTGGAGGAGTGAAAAGAGTGATACAGAGTTTGGATGTTTTGTTTATTGATACATATGAGCCTACTAATAGAGGTTTCTTGAATGTAATTACTGAACAATCATCATTTAAAAATATATTTTAAGAGTCAATACATATATATCTTTAGGTAGAGGTGTGTCAATATATTTTCATTTGAGGTGATGATCTTTAGTTATAGTGAGAGATTTATAGAACATATTTTTTATTATGAGGGATGATTTTCATCTCATTGATGAAAGAAAAAATAAGTTCTCCATGAGTCTTATATCTCATGCTTACAGGTGAATCAATTTATTAATAAGATGTACCATTCACTTAGGATTTAGTTTTGGTGGTGGGGGATGAAGTGGTAATTTTTAGAGTTTGTTTCACAGTACTCAGCCTTTCAGCAGGTGAAAATAAGAAATAATAATTATAATGTTTTAAAACAGCCGTAGGATTTACCTAAGTGGATATGGGAGTAAATTTTGATAGATTTAATCACCAATTTCCCTTTATATCATGTAATTTGTGATATTATCTAGGGGATAAATAATGGGTGGAAAATTTCTAACTACGTCTTCGAGATGAGGGAGTTGATTGTTGTTGATTCATTGGAATGTTTTTATATAATGAGATATTAAAGAATCATTGTATTGTAAAGATGATAATTTTATATCATAGTTACCTTTATAACTACTATGTCTATTGAAGATTTTATCAGGATTTTTTATCATAGTTTAATAACCCCAACCCCACACTCTCACATCTAATGATAAAAAATAATCATTAATTTATTGGATTAATATTGATAAATATGAACAATGTTTCCATAAAAATATATAAAAAATTAAATATTTGATAAATTAATTACACATAAACATATTAGGTAAAGATTTTTAGAGAACAATGATTGAATCTTGTGTAAAAAATACCGAAGACTTCAATAGATTATTTGTCACACTATAAATAACATTTAATATTAAATATTAGGATATAACAACCACCTATGTTAAAACCTTGTAAACATAATTAATTTAGCATCATTTTGGATAACCTGGGGAAACAAAAATAGAAGAAGTGTGAGATAAAATACTCATAGATGGTACACATAATCTTTAATATCTAAATTTTTTTAGTGATAAAAAGATGAGTATAAGAGTGTGTGGACATAATCAAATTGCATGAGGATAACGTAAGTGAAATCATATCATTAAATATGTGGATTATCAACCACAAAACATGGCATAATGTTTTAACAAATTCAATATTCATAATGACTAATAATCTTGATCCATGTGATGTTAATAATGATCAAAATAATTATAAAAACCTATAGAAAGCATAAAAATTAATTTTGATATCATGGAATAACATCTTCATAAAACCATTAAAAACACATGGAAATGGAATGATTATATTGTTGACTTCCATACCCAATGAATTGGAGTTTTATCTTTGTGAAACCATCATATAAGTTATATCCGGCTCACTTGTGAGATAAAATGGGGATCAACACTTAATAAAAATAATTTCTAATAACAACAACATGAATAAAATACATAAAGAATCCATTTAATCATAAAATTCATAAAACAACCATTATTTATTTTATAATTTTTTTAATGGGTGGAAAAGTAATAGGTTATATGAAAATCTCTTTGAAACATCCATTTTTATCCAAGAAAAGAAGGAGGATGAAACCATTTAAAACTATCCCTAGTTGATGATAACTAAAATCAAGGTCTATTGACATTGATAAATGGAAATTCCATTAAAATATCATTAAAAATATTCCTAAATAAAAAACCCTTTTAAATTTAAATCCACTTTTAAAAATGAAAATTGAAAAAATACTTTTAAAATCATTCTCTTTAAAAATATCCATGGAAACTTATAAACTGAGATTTAAATAATATATTTATTATGATGAAAGGAAAATACATTGAAGATGTAAAAGTTAAAAATAAAATATATTTTAAAACATTATGTAATGGGAGTAACAAGTAACCCATTTAGGAAATTTTAGGAAATTTATATTTTACAAAATACAAAATAAGAAAAATATCTTGTGAAATAACAATTGGAATTAATTTAGTTTAGAAGATAACATTTTTTAAAACATTTCAAAAAAAGGATATAGAAAATAGTGATTCCTAATCTAAATTAAAATAAAAGGTCAATACCTCATAAAAACAAATTTATTGATATATAATCAATACATATAGAAAGAAAGGGAAATTAAACCTCTGAACTACATTCAAAACCAATAGAGAAGAAAAAAAATGTGATATAAGAAAATAATATAATATTATTTCCTCTAAAACAACCATCAAAATAAATAGTCCAGGAAATAAAAGATATTAAAAATATAATGTAAATTATAATTTTTAAAAACAAAATTTAAAACCCAGAGACTTTATTAATTATTCCCTTTTTATAAATTCTATCTCTCAAATATCTTATGATGCATTCCACACTGAGTCAAAATAAAACATGATACTCTATTAATATATTATTAAAACCTGACCATTATAACCTAGATGATAAATTTTTGTTCATTAATAAGACTATGTAAATTATGAAAAATATAAATTTTAAAAATTTTGATTTCTAATATATTTCTTAGAAATAAAAATAATAATCTTTTGGAAGTAAAAAATGATTTTTTATAAACAGTATTCTTTTTTCAGAGAAAAAAGTTTCCTCACTTTTTGTGCACTTGTGATAAAATAAATTTAAAAAATTTTAGAAAATTTATTTGATAAAAATGAATTATTTCATAAATATAAATATTAAAATAATTTTTGGGTGAACTTTTTGGATTTTTCTGAAAAGCTTCATTTTTTTATATAATTTAAAAAATAATGACTATTAATTGAAAATTTCCTTTAAATTGAAACAATTTTAATAGTGAAATAATATTTCAATTTGTTTTAAAAGTAATTTTTTTTTCAATTATATTACCA
This sequence comes from Viscum album, assembly GCA_963277665.1. Classification (NCBI taxonomy): domain Eukaryota; kingdom Viridiplantae; phylum Streptophyta; class Magnoliopsida; order Santalales; family Viscaceae; genus Viscum; species Viscum album. The sequence continues at coordinate 564,044,176 of OY728138.1, forward strand.
TCCATACAATTTAGGTCAGTTTATTAATTTTCATATTGAATTTTTATATTATAAACTTTTGTACTAATCAAATTTTTTTATTCAGAAACCAACTTTTTGATCATGTTAATGGGTTTAATTTTAAATTAAAAACTACACCTTAAATGATTTTTGTTTTTTTAAATTTATTATATACATGGAATAATAATAAATAATATTATATATTAACATAAACATAACATTTATAATAATGATAATGAAAACATTAATAATTTAGATCCACAATTAAAGTAAAAAATGGGTTTACTAGGGCTTAAACTAATAAGATACGTGTTAAAAATAACCTAAAAAATTGTAAAAAACAATTGAATAGAAATATTTTGACCTTATAACCTATAAGGTATGGGAAATAACCATTTTGATGCTTTTTTGATGATAAAAATATTGTTTTAATTGATTCTTTTCAAAAATTACATGTGTGTCCTCTCCCCCTCTTAAAAATGCCAAACCCTATCCCCCCTCTTAAAACATGCAAAGTCATTTTTTTCAGCATAGATCTTCCCAAATAAATTATTTAATCAAACAACAAAATCGTAGATATTTTGTTGTTATAAATCCAACCTATTTAGTATTCTTATGAAAGCCTATAGAGGATATCTAATGTAGAGGTATTGTTCTTAAATGAACATTTTTATTTAATTTATTCTTCTACATCAATAAAATATTACTCGATAATTGTTGTATAATAACACTAGTATCTTAAGTATAATTTTATGTTAATATGTTAATGAAATAAAAAATATTCATATTATCTTCCCTCAAATGAGAAATTAAACCATGGATCGTGTCAAAAACGAACTACCACCTAAAAAACCTATTGAACTCATTTTTCATCAGCTCATCTCATTTTCAATTATAATGTTGTGTTTAATATATATATAAAATATTTATAATAAAATTAAAAATCTTTAATAATAATATACCAAATAACTTTGTTCTTTCTATTTCATTTAAATTTTTATAGTACTTCTCTTGTGTGTGTTGATCTATTGACTAAACAAGCGATTGGATTCGTTTTTCTGTTAAAATTTAAGTGGAAGGTAATAAGGATTAATTTAAAGAATATATTTGATATATATTAAATGATATAAATTATATAAAATTAATATATTATTCAATTTTTTACCTTTTCACCCATTAATGGAATGATATTGTCTCCAGTTCATAGTACGACCTATCATCTCCATTAAGTGATATAATAAAGTTTCCAGAAAAAACATTTAGTAATTGGGGTAATAAAGTATATAATTAGTAAATATGGTATTTATTTAATTGTTATAATTATTGATATGATATGTTTATAACCTATGTAGAAAAATAGGAACTTTCATGACAAAACAAAAATTATAAAACAATGCAATTAACACCCAAAATAATGAAAATAACGAAATATTATTAACAAATAGGTGGTAAAATGTTATAATAGTATCATATATGATATTATATATATGTTTATGTTTCATAAATAATTTAATAACATTATTATAACCGTTATAAAGGATTATAAATCATGTTCAAAAAATGTAAATCTTGGGTTTATCTATTTGTCATAATTTCCATTATATTGAAACATATTTACTAATATCCACCATTTCAATTTAAAGTGGGGTATATACTATCCCCTTGATGTTTTTATCAAGAGTACATATTTACTCATGATCATTAATGTTTCCTATAATTATTATCATTCAGTGTATTAGAATCTAATACTTACCAAAGAGGTAATTAATTTATTGTACAATCTCACATTATTTTTCGATTGTTGACTTTATATTGAAATAATAACTTTATTTCTATATTTTTTATTTGGAAATTAAATTTATATTCAACATAACAATTATTGTATAAATGATTTTATTCCTTTATAAATCGTATTCCATTTTTCTAAATGGTGTCTTCTTTGAATGTTAATTGATTGACAGGGGAAATATTGATAGTTCTATATACTTAGCTAATATGGATATTCGATTATAAAGAATATTTATTGATGATTAAATAATTTTTTTTCATGTGTTGAATTATTTAGAAATTCATATATGGGTTTTCCCTGTTTATAGTTATCCCCTTGATTCATTTATAGGTCTCATAATACAAATTAGTTTTCCAAATCCAGTTAGTTTATACCCATAGTTATAAACTATATTGTGAAAGGTCTTGATAGTAGTTTCATCATGGTGCCTAAGATCATGAAATACAATAATTAAGATTTTATGCCATTCATATTTTATATATTTTGTAATCCATGAAAATTTCAAATTGATATTATCTATAGATGGATTTCATTCTCCATTTATTTAATATATTCCATATGGGATAATTTACATGACTTTACATATGGATTATGAACTATTTTTTGATCATGTTATTGATTAAATGGAATGTTTTCACATATATTTAACATTCCATATTGAATATATTTTTTTACACATGTTATATTCCACAGTTTGTGACCCTTACTAAGCATTTGAGTCCACCCTAATTTTATTCCCATTCAATGGGTTATGAAGTTGAATCCATTAAATGAGTTTCAAATATTCCTATCATTTATTTTATTTTTATTTTATTTAACAAATAGAAAATTGGTATTAGTTATGTATCTTGTTCAAGAAAATTGATAAACTGATTTTTACATTTTGATTTGACCTTTTGTATTTTTGACAAAGTAATAATGAAGTATATACATCAAGGTTTCTAGATTTAGGGTTATTACAGCAATATTGAGATTAAGGTTATTAGAATACATTTAAAATAGATTAAGGAAGACCTTGATTAAGTAAAATAATCTCTTTATGGAATTTGTGGAGAAATATAGCAGAATAAACTAACATTTTGGTAATGAAGATATTATGTGTTTTTCCTAGAAATACATCCCTATATGGATACTAAATATTGATTTGGTTGTATAATATTTGTACCTAGGGGTAATGACTATTAAAATTAGGTATTCGATTTGGACCAATTATCACTTGGTACAAAAATAATTAGCCTTGCTGCACCCTCGGTTTGACACTTTTGGTGGATATGCACAACTAGAAAATTAGTTGATATCCATGGTCATAAACCATTGATATATAGGTAAAAATCATATATATATATTATATCAACATTTACAGCATGTTTTGAATCGTATTGACATTGATATAGGGAAATGATATAGCCACTCTTTTGAGAGTTGTAGACATGGTGGTCCACCATTGAAATAGATCCTATAGCCATGATTTTTTCCAACATAGAAATTTCACTATTATTTTTCCATTGTGGAATTAGGTATATTTATATTGTTTTAAATTATCGATATAGGATCTAATCATGTGGGGAAAACTCATGGTTATAGATCCTTTAAACCATTGATATATGGTTTAAATAAAATTCTCCCAGCCAGATTCAAACTCACTTACCTCTACTATCGGGAACTAAAAGCATACAAACTATACTAATTCAAATTTTATGTCTTAATGTATATATTTTTAATATACATATATATATATATATATAATTAGTAACTATTGAACTAGTTAGAATACCATGTCTATAGGTTTTCCAGTCCATATCCTACTAAAATATATTTGTCTCGTAGTTACGTGGGAAAACTATAGACATTTTTTCATGATTCATAGCTTTACCCAGAGACTGATATCTATAGTATTCCAAAACCGGGGATATATCCTAAATTAAAATACATATATGCATAAATTAGGAAAACCATGTAAATAAAATATACATATTGTTTTGGGTTTATCTAAACTATGGCTATAACCTGGGAATAAAAACCTGTATCCATGGTCATGGAAAATAATGGTTATTATTCCACATCTAAAATGAGTTTTATAGTATTTATTCTTATTTAAATTATCATTTTCCTTACAAAAAAAATATGATGTATTTATAAATAATGATATCCTAAAAAATAGAGTTTAAGATTCTAGGATTAATAAGGTATAACTTTTTTCTTTTACGTTAGATGTTGTACCATATTTAAAATTACATATTATGATTACAAATTAATAAATTTATATTCTAATCAATTATATACAATTAATTTAAAAAGGAAATTGGAATGAATAATGGTACTAATACTCATGCCCAATGTAGATATTGCGCTGTTGAGAAAGTGAACAAAGTAGGTATTAGAACTCTAAAAATCATGGCTATATTAGTGTTGCATACTTAGGTAATGAAAATTATCTTGCCAATATGAAGAAACCTATTAGAAACCACGATTCTCCAATATTGGATCACTTTATGTGAGTGGATATCTCAATATTTTGTTTCAATAAAAATCTAATGGTAGTTGAGAAAATTATTATATCTCTTATGAGGATATTTATTTCTGTGGTTTGATATGAAAAGGAAATGTTTTTTTATTAAATTATAATATATCAATAAAGATTTTGATCATTTACAGACATTGATCCAAGATACCAGGGAATAATAGTAAATATAACTCATTTAATGGGAGTATTTACTGAAGACACTCATTGAGAAATATTTATCTCAAGATAAAAAAACTGAAATGAATAGAAAGTACATCAAGTAAATTAAAAAGGAAGAAAATAATTTTTTTGAGTATGAGACTACATCTACAAGGGTATCTAGGAATTCTATGAATAACATATTCCTCATAGAGTGGTTGATTGACCCTTAAGTTTAAGGGATTAATGTGACTCTCTAAAGGAAACTGGTCCCACAATCTTTTTCATCATAAGATGAGATTGTTTTATGTTATATCAAAATAGTGATGGAATTATCTATATCATACATCCTCAAGGAAAAAAATAAAATAATATGTGTAATGAGTACCACTAAAACGTAAATATTCCAATGAAGATAGATAAAATGAAGAAATTTCCATGTCGTGTGAAATGTGGGAAGAATCGTTGTGGGAATTTATTATAGGTATCAATATTTTGTTATAAGTGTGGTGATTTGGGTCATTAGGATAAATAATAAAAAGGAAATAAATAAAGAATTATTATTTAGTTTTTCAACTATATGGATATGTGGAAAAATGAAATTGAATTCCCTAAGAATCAAGGGAATCTACCACAAAAGATACTAATGGGATAAATCCAAGCATATTTGATCACAATAGATAATATGGAATTAACCTATGATGTGTTGGTAGATAATTGACTCATAACTTCAAATTTATTTAATTCAATATTTTATTCTTGATACTATCATTCTTTTATAACTTCCAATTTTGTTGAGAATGTTTGATGATTATTTATCACTTTTTAAAAAAATCTATATCAAAAAACCTAGTGGAATTATCATTGCAATAAGGATGTGTCTAGGAGTCCACATTATGACACCTAAACATTCTTTATTTAAAAACATTATTATCATCCATATGGTTGACATCGATATAATCCTTATTATGTACTATATTTTAAATTATGAAGATTAAAATTATTCAAAAAAGAAGGAAATTAAGATTCAGGATGAATATGTAGATTTTCGTATCTTTAGGGTAGGGGGGATCATCGTCTAAGACATGTACAGATCCAGGATTGGTAGGTATTCTAAATGAGATTATTTTGGAAGAGTATAAAAAATATAGGTATGGAGAAGGTAATACTCAAATTTAAGATGTACCAATCACATAGGAATACATTGATATATTTTTTAAGGAACTACCTAGATATCCACCAAAGCATGAAGTTGATTTTTTGGTTAATTTAATCTATGATGTATAACCAATACCAAGGACATCCTATAGAGTGGACACCATGGAATTAGAAGAGATTAATACAGAACAAGAGTAGTTGTTTCATAAGCGATTCATTTACCCTAGTGTTTAATAACTAAGAACCCATATTCTCATCATTATGAAGAAATATGAATCCAAGAGGCAATTCATTGATAATAAAGAAATTGATGATAATTCGATAAACATCAAGTATACCTTGGAATTAATTGGTGAATTATTAAATAAAATTATAGGAGGCCAATATTTTATAATTATTATCTTTCATTATGGTTATAATCAATTGCAATTAAAGAAGTAATTAACATCAAATATAGCTTTCTGAATGTGTTATTGAAATTATGAGTCAAAAATAATGGACTTTTGATTAACTAATAAAATACAATCATTTTATGTATTTAAGGAGTATATTATTCAAGTAATATAATGATCAATTTTTTTTGTAAATATCTGAGGATTCCATAGTGTATTATAAAAGCTGTGAGGACCATCTGACTCAATTTTGAAAGATTCTTGAGACACTTAAAACTAATGTTTTATATGGGATATCTAGCTTTATAAAGTATCTTTTCTTAGCAATGTTGTCTCCAATAAAGTATTCTTAGTTGATATTATGAAAACAATTATATTCATATAATTTACATCAGCAATTCAAATAATTGAGGTATACAGATTTAGTGGTTTTGTATGTAACTATTACCAATTCTTTCAAAACAAATCATTGTTTTCTATCCCATAAACCCAAATTACGTGTTAAGGGGTTAAGTTAGTTTAAATAATGGAATGTGAAGGATATTTTGATGAACTGATGTGGATATTGGTAAATGATTATATTTTTACTCTACCATCTAGAAATGATGGGATAATGATATACAACAGCTCATCAACGATGTAACTTGGTTGTGTCCTGATGAAAAATGATAAAGTCATCACATATACATCAATGAGATTTAATACCCATGAATAGAACTATCCAAACCATGATCATGAGTTGGAAGCTATAATATTTTCATTGATGACATAGATACATTATCTCAATGGCGAAACATGTGTGATATACATGGGTCATAAAATACTAAAATTAATATTTTCATAAAAAGATATCAATATGTGGGAAAGGTGACTTCTTAAGATACTTAAGGATTTTGATTGTTTGATACACAACCCACGAGGAAAGAAAATAATTTCGTGGATGTATTGATTAAGATCATAGAGTTATAAACCAAATAAGGATTAAGAGATATCATATATTCATGGATCTAGTAAATATAGATATGGGAATTAATAATGGAAAATAGAAATCCCACATTTTTGAAATGATTATGAAACCGTATTTATTATATTATATAAAAATTAATCAATATGATCATGAGAAATATTAAAATAATATTAAATCTGTGAATGATTAGGAATTAAGAGACTTCATTTATGAAGATGGGGTTATGAAATTTATAAAGTGGTTACGTGTTCCATCTATACCTGATCAAAAAATATATTTATTAGATGATTACAATGGCTATAATTTCTTGTTACACCATGTTATCACAAGGATGTGTAGGAATTTGACGGAACATTTTTGGTGGGGTAACATGATGTGGGAAATTTCCAACTATGTATCAATATGTATTGTTCTTCAATAGTCTTAGCCTGAGAGAAAACATACAAGAGGATTAATGCAACCTCCCCTATTAATATATTTAAATTGGATGACATTACTAGGGACTTTTTCATAAGAATACCATTGACATAATATAAAAATGACGGAATATGCTTTATTGTGGATCACCTAACCAAATCAGCACATTTACTATAATATAAGATTTACCTCTTGATAGCCTCAAAAGGATCTTTATTAATAAAGTTGTAAGACATCATGGGGAACAAATCTCGATTATATCTGATTAGGTTACTGATTTTACATCAAAATAAAATAAGTGTCTTATTAATGATGTAGATACTAAGCTTCATTTGAGCACTTCCTGCCATCCTCACAGAAATGGATAGTCTAGAAGGACTATAAAAACAATTGAACACATGTTATAGTCATGATCACATGGATTTCTAATTATATGAGATGATTATTTACCTTTGATATATTTTACCTATAAAAATTGATTGTATTCAAGTATTGAAATGGTGTTTTATGAAGCATTATATGTGAAGAGATGTTGTAATCAAACGTTTTGGGATGATGTTGGTTAATGAAAAGTTATTGGACCCAATCTTTTTTAATAGAAAACAAAAAATTTAAAGTCTATTCAGGCACATATTAAAGAATCTCGATGAGGAAAAATATTTATGATGATAATACGATGAAAATATTTGGAATTCCATATGGGAGATCATGTTTTCTTGAGGATATCACTATAAAAGGGTTTCATAAGGTTCAATAGAAAATGCAATTTAATACCTAGGTACATAAATCCATTTTCAAATATATAAAATAATTGATTTTTTCTTTTTTCTTGGGAGTCCCACAATGTATCTCAAAAGTACAGGATGTGTTCCATCTATCTTGGTTAATAAATTACATAACAGACTAAATTAATGTTATCTTTTATGAGGAAATAAATTTGGAACCTAACCTGTCTTACTATGATGATCCCATATATATCATTTATACTAAATATAAAGTATTAATCAATTAGAATATTCATCAGTTAATTGTATATTTGAGAAATCAAAAAATGGTGGAAGCAACATAGAAACAAGGGGATATTATAAAGAAGAAGTTTCCTCATATATTTAAAGGTTATCTACATGAAATTTTAGGATTAAATTTTGGTATGAGGGAATAATGTAATTCCCCAAGACTTTATGTTTTATTTTATTTTAAATAAATTCACTAATATTAAAACAAATTTATTCACCCGACACTGAGATTAAACAAAACACAATACCTTATTAAAATATTATTTAAACCTAACCATTACAAACTATCCATTATATTGGAAGGTATGTAGAGGACTAAAATAGTTAGGAAAAATATACACTTTAAAATTTTGTATTGGAAATATATTGAATATAAATAAAAATGATAATCAATAAAAAGTAAAATAACATTTTTCTAAAAAACTATATTTTTTTCAAAGGAAACAATTTCATCTCTTCCTGTGTGTCAAAATGCTATTATTATTTGAAATGTTTTGAAAATTTAATTAAAAACATGATCATTAATTTGGAAATAATAAAATCAAAATTATCTTACGTTTCATTTTTGGTATTTTTATGAAAATTAAAATTTTTTATGAATAGTGAAAAATATTGATTTTTAATAAAAATCATATTTTTTGAATTATTTTAGAAGATAAATTATATTTAAAATAATATTAAAGTATAAATTAGTAATATTATATGATAATAAATTAAAAGTGGTTTATTGTAATCAAATTTATATTGAATCTTCAAATTAAAACCTTCTATACTTATAAGAATTTTTTCTTTGGAAACCTGCTTTTTCATCATGTTTATAGGTATAATTATAAATTAAATGATTCTACTTATGTTCTTTGAATTTGGTAATATTTATTCCATATTTTGAATCATAGTAATTAAAATTATATAATAATTTGAACTTATTTTTTTGACATTAATGAATTGTAGAAACTGTAAACTTTAATTATCACAGTTAAGGTAAAAATGTATTTATAGGGGGTTAAACTAAGAATATAATGGTTAAAAATTACCTACCAACTTAAAAAAAATCATTTTTGGGAGATATTTCATCCATATAACCTATAAGGGTCTATAATGACCAATTTTTAGAGGCTTTATACATGATAAGAAGATGAGTTTAATTTTTTTTCAAAAATTCATTGTTTGTCATATCCCCCACTTATATAAGCCCACCCAATCTCCTCCCCACAACACACATAAGAAGTCATTTGGATAAGAGAAAAACTACGAAAATCACTAACCTAATCATTTATCAACATCATATAACCTTTTTTATCATAAATACATCCTAACAATGATTTTGGTGCAAACCTAAAGAGATCATTCAAAAAATTAGTAACGTTGTTAAGTGATCATTATTATTTTATTTATTCTTCCACATGCTTCAAATATTATTCAATATTTATATTAAAATTACCCCATTATATCGAATATATTTTTGTTTTATGTAAATGGAATAAACTATATACATATACTCTTCCATCCAATGGTAAATGAAATTGTCAATCATGTGTACGGTAGAGGACCACCTTACAAACAGATGGATCTGGTTCAACATGAAGACCAGTAATGATTATATATAATATTTGTTTTGATATGTATATATAATATTTAATATATAATTAATCTTATAAAATTTTATTATCACATATAACCTTACAACACCATATTTTATTGAATAAATTTAAATTTAAATTTATATCTTACAATGCACTAAGTCAACGATTCCTTTCATATAGAACAAACTTAGTATACATTACACACAACACCAAATTGGCTTATATTCCAAGCCACACTAACTTGATGTATGATGTATACAACACTAAGATGGTGTATAATACACGCAACACTGAGTCTCTACATAATAACTCTTTTTATTGTTTAAAATTTTTAAATGAGATAATTATAACCTATTGGTTAAACATAGTAATATGCATTGTAATATCTAATTTTCAAATAACTTTTATAATTTTTTCATATAATTATAACACATTGATAATAAAAGCTATGATTTTTGGTAAAGTCCTTTTTTTAAATCATTGTTTCCTCAAAAGAATTACTTTTAATAATGAATGTAATTTTAGACACATTTAAAATTTAAATTTATAAAAAAAAATTTATTTTTAAATTCATAAAGTCAAAATTATCTTGAACTGAAATTTCGGTATTTTTCTGAGAAACTTTGTTTTTTGAGGAATAGTGAAAAATATTGCCTTTTAGTTAACAAAAACTACTATTTTGTCTATTTAATTGATAATCGTAAATAATATAATAAATATGATTTATGGTAACATTATATGGATATTAAATCTACTAAAAAATTTAATTTATTAGAATCAATTTGTAACACCCCGACCCTAGTTACCCAAAGTCGGTGCGTTATTGTGTAACATTGGCATGATCACAAAAGATCAAGTCTCAAAAGACCGATTAGTTTAGTAGCATTGGAAACACTAGATACATTCATAAGTCTTACATTACATCATAAAGTAAAACAAAACTACAACAACATCTTGTCTTCATATCCCCTCATATAATTCCTGAAGGTCATTCATGATATAATTCTTCATATCCTGGAAAAATTAAAACATTGAAAGGGGTGATCTCAGATGCTCAGTAAAGATAACAATATAGCGGAAGCTTTCATAAATAAACATAAACATTTAAAGAAATGTATAACTAAACAAAAGCCTTTTAAACATGAACTTCAGCATAATATGGAAAAAGTAAAATGAAATAACTCAATTTACTTATTCACATGGATATTCTACTGGTCGAATAATAACATGAAATATCAATAACAACTTTCTTAATGATGGAATTCATAATGCCCGACTCTCAGAACCACTTAGACAAGGCCTTGTGCCAAGACTAAAAATAATATTTTGCCAATGCCTCATGAAAAGACACTAGTTTGTCTCATGAGACCTACTGATGCATCTAGGAGCTATAGCAGGCTCCACCCATCACTTATTAAGTCCAATTCATTCCACATATGAATAGGTTTAAACATATCATAAACCATAACATAATTGTATCACATAAAACAAGCATAAACGAAACATAACATTTCCACATTTCAATCACAAGATATCAATACAACACATTTATATAATAAAAAAATTATCAAAATCATTATCAATACCAAAATAAAAGAAACTTTAAACATGGTATTTATTTTTCATTTAAAAAAAGTTATAGCTTAGAGAGGAAGCTGAAACTCAAATAATGGTCACGGCGGCGGTGAAGTCATTGTCGCCGCATACGTACGACAAAAAAAACATTCCCATTTGTAATTTAGTAAAACTCTTCGTATAAAAAAGATTCCTTTTCAATAAACGTAAAATTCAAAGGGGTTTATAAACTGTATAAAAGAAGGTTTTGTATAAAACAAAATATGCCTCAATGAAAGGAGACACTAGTGCAAAAACACTTTTTAGCGTCGGTTTGTTTTAATTTTTAACGTCGGTTATAAACCGACGTCTTTATAGGCAACGTTAAAAATACAGTTTTCGCGTCGGTTCATAGAAACCGACGCGAAAATTAATTCACTTATGGGCTTCGGCGTCGGTTTTTTATAAAACCGACGCCGAGGCTACATTTAGACATTATTTTCCGCGTCGGTTCATTAAAAAACCGACGTGGAAAATAGAGTCGACTAGGTTTTCGGCGTCAGTTTTATATAAAACTGACGCCGAAATATCGGTTTTCCGCGTCGGTTTTTCTAAAAACCGATGCCGAAACTAATTTACACAGGATTTTCGGCATCGGTTTTTTAAAAAACTGACGCCATAGCAAACTTTCGGCATCGTTTTTTAAAAAAACCGACGCCGTAAACAAATTTTTTTTAAAAAATATTCGGCGTCGGTTTTTAAAATAACTGACGCCGTAAATAATTTTTTTTTAAATAAAATACATATATTTTCTCCTCCAAAATAATCGGAACCCTGAAAATAAAACAAAGTATACAAAAACAATTAAACAGCTTTAACAGAAGTACTTGAGAAAACTCAAAGTAAAGCAGAATTAAAATACACGTACCTACATGGTGCATTTTCTTAATCTAACCATACTCAGTATCAATCATTGTAAGTTTCCTCCCATAGATAGCACCAATCCTGTCAAAACAGTAATGAAACTAAGGAGATGTGCATGAAAAAATCAATCCAAGATATTAGTGCAATGAATAAACATTAAATGAAAATGTGTAATTTATTTGAATCATTCATTTTTTCACAAAGTAAATTACCAAAATGAAATGTTACGACTCCTGATCAAAATTCCAGGAACACTCAGCCGATGAAACCTCTTCCTCACCTCCCCCACTGAAGATGTTGGGGGTGTCTTTTCACCATAGGATCCCCACCACCCCCAACCTCAGGTTTTTATATTTTCTCTGTATTGGCGTGCATTACCCATTCACTATTGTTATTTGTTTATGTTATGGAATAACAGATAAATAAGTTTGAGTGCAAAAAATAGGTTAGAAAATTGAAATCAAATGCAGATTGAAGAGACATAAAGAAACATACCTTAAAAATTGACGCCTTCTATTTTATCTTTGCGCAAACCCACTAAGCGTTGTTTCAGGTATTATGTGATATGCTTCTCGGCAATCATTTTCCGATATTTATTTGCATAAAAAATAAAAAGGCCTAGAAGATATTGATGTGCAAGGAAGGGAGACAATTTTTAGTGTTTGTGAATGTTATTTCGCTATACGTATCTCTATGTTCATGATCCAAGTACCACCCTCCAGATCTGTCACTGTACAGACAAATGATTTTAAGAAATAACAATGAAAAGAAATATAATAACTAATTTTGAATTAAAATACACGTACCTGAAATATACGACATGCTTATTGTTGGTTATTGTTGAAAGATTCATTTGATTATTAGTAGATTCAATAAAACAGTTTTTGCAGAGGCACTTGAGAAAACTCAGTAAAGCAGAATTAAAATACACGTACCTGAAATATATGACATGCTCATTGTTTGTTATTTTTGAAGCATTCATTTGATTATTAGTAGGTTCAAACACCTAATATATCATGAGTTAGTTTTTTAAACCCATATATATTATTATTTATAAATATTAGTATATACATAACTCAAATCTTAATCAGACTTAACAAATAGTCCGCAAAAGTAGATTGAATATGGATCATATCAGATTGAGGATATGACTGTGAATCATTGAATACCTACAATAATATTGAATGATATGAAATTAATAAATAGAAGAAAGTGGATGAAAAGATATAAAAAAATTAATACAACTAACCTTATGAAAATCAGTAGTTTCCCCAGTTGTGATTATCTCGTACATAAATCGTAGAATATAATAACCACATTCAACATGTCCATTTTGACGATGACACTGCAGTTATAAAACATTTAACTAATAATGAAACCCAATATATAACAAAAATATAAAAACTAATTACCTGTACTTCCACATATTTGATTTTTGTTGGTTTATTTTCCTTTGTAAAATGTTTCCATGAACTGCATTTTTTATATAAGAACTAATAAAACTTGTGTAAACAATTAAAATTAAACATAACAAACTTCTAAAAATAAAAAAACAACTTACCTGTTTAATATGTTGGAAAACGGTTTACGCACTTTTCCTAATAAAGAGCAAAACCAATATAAGGTGCATTCATTTGGGCAAAATACACCTAACATCCAATGCCCCCTATAATAAAAAAAGTTCACAATTAATGACATTATAATGATCATGAGTTCAAAATTATGTTGATATTCTTACTTATCAAGAAATGGCAAAAACCAGCACTGAATCTCTGTTTTTGATAATCTCTCGGATATATATTGAACTCTTTCATCATTTTTCACATGTTTGACTTCTAAGGAAATGTACTCTGGGTCTATAAAGATGTAAATGCTTGTAGTTTCATTTTGTAAAAGAATCCTGTATAGATACCTAATTGAAAAAGAAAATATAGTTAGTCAATGACATAACAATATTTTATTAAAGAAATAGCAATTCAAACGTCAATTTACTTACATGGAAAACAACTGCACCACATTCAGCCCGATCTCTTCAAAATTAACTAAATTCATGATATCTTCTTTCAATATTCTCAATTTATAATTTCTTCCACATATATCGGACGTCATCCAAAACTCATAGATAAAATTCAAAGAAGAAGAGCACTGAGATAATCTTTTCAACCCAGAAGAAATATCAGAAGTATCTACAGCAGACTGTTTCTGAACATTTTGCTGCATTTGTACAGTTTCTTTTTCTTTCAGATATTCCCATATAAGTTAAATGTCAGAAAACATTATAAGTAATTTGGAATCATTTCTAATTACTATTTAAAAAAACTCATACCTCATGTGAAATATAATGAAGAAGTGCAGTTGGCCAAAGTAAAAAATGGCCCATACATTCCCCAACACTGGTGATCTCCGCAGTACGAAATGGTAGTAGAGCAGTAGGATCTATAATAACAAGTACTGATACTCTACCCTGACCCATCTGCATAGGCTGATGATGTACCGAGTCCCCCAAAAAATACACTTGTCCTAACGCAACATTATGTACATGAGGATCTCCCGCAAACAACTCACAATATAAGGTTCGATCCGATGGAGGAGGTGGAGGCTCAAAGTTAGCAGGTGGGGCAGGGTAGTCAGGGTGAGCAGGCTGAGAAGTCAGAAAAATGAAAAGGGTATATTAGTGTTTAAAATTTATAACATAGAAAAATTGATTAAAAATTAAATAAAAATAATATACCTCAAATGGTTGCGCAGACCGGGTAGGGTAAGCAGATGGGGCAGGGTAGTCCGGGTGAGTTGGCTGAGAATGTTGAAAAATGAAAAAGTTATATCAGTGTTTATAATTTATAAAATAGAAAAATTGATGACATTAAATAATATACCTCGGAAGGCTGCCCAGACGGTGTTGGGTAAGAATATGAGGCAGGATAGTCTGAGTGAGTAGGCTGAGAATGTTGAAAAATGAAAAAGTTATATCAATGTTTATAATTTATAGAAAAGAAAAATTGTTAACAGTAAATAATATACCTCGGAAGGATGAGCAGACTGTGACTGTCTTTCCAAGTGTTCTAATAAAGCCTTCTGTACTGCTCCTTGAATTTGATCACCCATAGACCGTTTCATATCCTGCAGCTCTTCTTTTAAGGATTCGATTTCCGGGTCTCTTGGTTGCTTACTCTTACCAAAAACCTTCTGAATACTAACACCCTCCTGATATCCTCTAACACGGTCGGGGTGTTCAGCCTTTCCCAAAGCAGTGGCTAGGATATCCATCCTACCCTTGGGGATAAAAGAGCCCTGTGTCTCTTTCTCCTGAAGTTCATCCGGAAATGAAAAATAAAAAATTTATATTAGTGTTTATAAATTATAAAAAAGGAAAATTGTTAACAAAGAATTAATATTTACTTACAATTCTATCATCCACTTGATGAGCTTCATTTGTAAGATATTGTTCATTTTTTCTTCTTCTTGCTCGTTTCCATTTCTCATGGCGAGTGGGAGGAGATGGAGGACCATACTGGACCTCTTCTGAACCACTACTTGATCGAGCTCTTAATGCTTCAAATTTTTCTTCAATAATTTTCTGCTCCAAATACGAGTATCCTCCACGTGATAAAGTATGAGGGTATACGTTTTTCAACTGGATCTCCTGATGAGATCTTCTGTAGGCCTGTTACATAAAAATAAACGCATAAGTAATAAGGAAAATATAGGATAAATTTTAAAATATAAAACAATTACAATACCTGAAATTTCTCTTCCTGACGACTGTCAACAAATCGCTTCCATGTTTCTTCATCTATATATGGATACTTAAGACATGGGCTTTAAAACCTTCTCTTTCCAAAAACATAATCTTTCGTCAGTTTGTTTTTAAAATCTCTCCATCGAACCGCCGCTAAAGAGAGATGTATTTTCCTAATTTCTTTGGTTTCCTCAAAATTGACTGTCATCTGTAATTGAAAAAATTAAATATGTCATTTAATCTATATAATATTAAAAAAATGAGATAAAATAAATAAATAAAGATATTTTACCGTCACATCCTCCCAAAGGTGTTGCTTCGCCGTCCTGTCCACTGACTTCCAATCAGGATATAAAATACTAATCCTGCAACGGCTCTGCATCGCTATATAACTGACAAACTGAACTGCATTTGGGCCAACTGCATTATTATTATCATCAAAACGGATGTGTGATTTGTTATCATCACGAGCGAGTGATAGTTTTGGTAAACGTGTAATACCACGTTTACCAACTAAAGAACTTGATTTTTGAGTAGTAACTGGAGAAGTCTCCTCCGCCGAGGACGCATCAGTAGTCCTGCAAATTTTTTTTTTATAAATTAACAGTTTTATTTCATTAATTATGTATATTACTGAATATTTAATAATATGTCAAAATAGATATACCTCAGTAACTGCTCCTCTCTATCTGTATTTTACATTGCTACTAGAAAGTGTAATGAAATTTTGGGTACCTACATATCATTAGAAAACTGAATAATTAGAAACAAGGAAATGAAAAATAAATATGTAAAAATAGAGGCATGCATTTGTAAGTTTTAAAAATAGACACAAAATATAAATATTTAACAGAAAAATTAGGAGACTAATTTAGTGTTTTCCCACGTCCCTTCATCATGATCGGTACGTACTGCATGCACTATGTCTGTCTTATATTCATTGTAATAATCTGAAAATTGCATAATAGATGAATAAGGCTCATGTAAATCACTAGCATCATCAGAATCATCATCATCACCCAAATGATATCTTTTTCCCTTTCAAAACAACTGACCACTGATCATTCGACGGATCAATGACATAAAATACTTGTTTTTCATGTGTCGCCAAGATAAATGGTTCCTCATTGTGATTAAATCTTTTCAAATCAACCAGTTTAAACCTATATTCATAACGTTTCACGCCACTATTACTATCAACCCAATTGCACTTAAAAATAGTGACTCAAAATTTAATATAATCAATTTCCCATATGTCTTCAATAACTCCAAAATATGATGTTGATGCAGAAATTGGGTTTTTATCTTTGGCACTCGAAAAATGCACTGCTTCAGCGAATACCATCACACCACTATTCTGAACGGTACTCTTGTCATCCAGGTTTTTTGTGTAAAATGTGTAGCCATTGATATGAAAACCAGACCAAGTGATCACATTAAAAGATGGTCCCCCTGATAACCACTTCAATGTTTCTGATACAGATATATCTGGGGTGACTTTCTCTTTAAACCATGAAACAAATGTCTTCTTATGCTCAATCATCAACCACTTTTCATTTCTTTTCTGATATCGTAACTTTAATTCAGTAATATTTGAGGATATATATGGTTGAACCTCATCTGTGTTGTTCAAATTGTATAAATGTGCTTGCATCACTTCATCACATGGAATGAACTTTACCTTTAAGCCTCGAACCCCTCTACCTTCTCTGTCAACTGTCATATGTCGAGATAGAGGGAGACCAATATGCTCCACCTCATTCAAATAATCAGTACAGAACTCAATCACCCCTTCTGATACATATTTTTGAACAATAGAGGCCTCTGGTCGATAAGGATTTTTAACATATCCTTTCAAAATTTTCATATATCTTTCAAAAGGATACATCCATCTTAAATAAACAGGCCCACACATTCATATCTCACACACCAAATGAACCAATAGATGAACCATTATATCAAAAAATGTGGGTGGGAAATACATTTCTAGTTGACAAAGAATAAGAGTTTCTTCATTCTCCAACAAATCTAACAAATTTGGATCAACGACTTTGCTACAAATGGATTTAAAGAAATTACATAACCTGATGATTGTCTTCCTGACAGCTTTCGGTAATATACCACGCACTGCTACTGGTAGAATTTTTTGCATTAACACATGGCAATCATTTGATTTCATACCTATTAATTTACAATCCTTCAATGACACAAAATTATTCACATTTGATGAAAAACCGCTGGGTACTTTAATACCATGAAGACACTGACAAAAATTAATCTTTTCAATCTTGCATAATGTGTGAAAAGCCGGTGGTAAATATGTTCTTTTTCCATTCACAGCGTGAGCTAACTCCAAACGTATTCGCATTAATATCAAGTCCAATCTAGCATGTAATCCATCTTTTGTCTTTCCTTTTATGTTTAACAAAGTTCCAATCAAACTATCACATATGTTTTTCTCAACATGCATAACATCAATGTTATGTTTTATCTCTAAAAACTCCAATAAGGTAGTTCGAAAAAAATAGACTGCTTCTTCCAGATATGTTTTTGTAAACCAGAACTTTTTCTCTTTCCAAATGTTGAATCAATATCTTTCACTCTGTCATAATATTCTTCAGCTGACAATGGTTGAGGGGGGGAGGTTGTATTCTTGTAAACCATTAAATGCTTTTCTCAATCTACGATAAGGATGATGAATTCACAAAAATCTTCGATGTCCCATGTACACTGTCTTTCTTCCATTCTGCAATTGATAATATGAAGTTTGTTCTTCACAAATTGGACATGATTTATGTCCCTTAACACTATATCCAGATAAGTTTCCATATGCTGGAAAGTCGTTTATAGTGAACATTATCATAGCACGCAAAAGAAAATACTCTTTCTTGTATGCATCGAAAACTGTAACACCTTTCTCCCATAGCAGTTTTAAATCCTCAATCAATGGTGTAAGATACACATCAATATCATTTCCCGGTTGTTTTGGTCCAGAAATCATCAAGCTCATCATAACATATTTTTTCTTCATACATAGATGTGGGTACAAGTTGTAAAGTACCAGCAAAACAGGCCATGAACTATGTTGGCTACTGAGGCTCCGATATGGATTCATTCCATCAGTACACAATCCCATTCTGAGATTTCTAACTTCACTTCCAAAATCATGAATTTTTTTATCAAAACTCTTCCACTATGGTGAATCGGCAGGGTGATGTAAGTTACCATCAGAAATGCGCTCATCTGAATGCCATCTTAACCTTTTTGCATCATTTGAATTTGCAAATAGACGCTTCAAACGAGGAATAATTGGAAGGTACCAAATTGCTTTAGATGGAGTTTTGATTTTGGTACCTAAAAATAAATCAGAATTGAATTATCATAATTGTTTGAAAAAAATATTGGATGATATCATTGGAAAGTAAAAAAATTGATTTTTCATAACGTTACATGACATCACCTGAAAATGAATCTGAGTTGACTTTCTCATCCATCTTATAGCGCGATGTTCCACATGTAGGAAAACTTGATAAATGTTCATTTTCTTTCCTATACAGTACACAATCATTGGGGCAAGTATGTATCTTTTTATACCCCAATCCCATTGGGCATAATATTTTCTTCGCCTCATAATTGGAATCTGGAAGCCCATTGCCTTCTGGAAGAAGCTCTTTTAAAAGCTCAAGTAAACTGGATAAACTTTTATCACTCCACCCATTTTTTTCTTTTAAGTTAACTAATCTCAAAACTGCTGATAACACTGTATATTTACTGCAACCTGGGAATAATGGTTTCTCAGAATCTCCATACAATCGTTCAACAGTTGGTGTTTTTTCGATGGTTTCAACACCTAAATCATGAATTAATTCTTCAATACGATCCTCTGCCTCATTATGAATATCGTCATCAACATTGGATGTTGAATTTTCAGTTCTTTCACCATGAAAGATCCAAAATGTATAATTAAGGCTAAAACCATAACAAATGAGATGATCCTTGATATCTCTGAAGTTTAACTTTCTCATATTTACACACTTCACACATGGACAGAAAATCAAATCAATATTTTGATTATGCCGTTTAGCAAATTCCAAAAAATTGTCAACTCCTCTTTCATATTCACTAGTAGTTCTTCATAGATAAATCCAATTATGATCCATTAATACCTGATATGACAATATAATTGATGAATATATTAAAACATAGAAACATTTAAATATCTATCAGATAAATTGTAAACAAAAATATATTCCATAAAAACTATTGATAATCAGATAAAAGCCATCAGAAATGAAATATGTTTACAAATAGAGTAAACAGTTTATTTTCATATTATATACATGTGTGTTATATTGAAATACATGGACAAAATGGTTAAATCAAAGGTTTCATTTTTTGAAAATAAAGTTTCATGATATAAATATCATATGAATGACATACAAGATAATATGATTTCTCACTATGACTACTATTTATCACACTATATTTATTTTTTTATTCATTTGATGTAACATGAATGAATCATGGAAAAATGAATGTGAAAAATAGTGCAATAACTATCCTCATTTAAGACAATGTGTATTAAGAGACATGATACAATTTTTGGTGATTATGATAACTCAACTCCCTCAATCCATGAGTTTTATAATAGGGAATCATGAACATAAAATTCGTTATGGAGGGATAAAAATTCCATTGCATATTGTAGGTGACAACTTACACCCCCTTCCATGGGTCTATTGCAGCAAAACATGTCAAGGAATGGATCAACATGAAGAGAAATATATTATCCATCCCTGAAAGATTAGATCATGAGAATGTTTTCTTTGCAGCCTATGACTTAGAGGGGGGAAATAAATCATTTCATGACTATTATTTAGAGGGAGATAAAGATGAATAAATATAATCAATGGAATGAGATAAGTTTAAGAGGATATTTATTAAAAATGCATGAATCTAACCCCACATATGAAAGTGGAAAGGTATTTTTGAAGATTAATAGAGGGATAATGATTATATTATTCTCTACGAAGAAACAATTACAATACATTAAAGGTATGATTCTAGTCGTATTATGGACATTGCAAGAAAAATTATTTATTATATAATGGCATGAAAATAATTATTCAATTTTTTTTAACATAATAGATAGTGGTAATTATTCATGTCTTAGTTAAATGATGAGAACCAAAGAGAATTGGGGAATTTGGCTTGGTAAATCTCAAGAAGGAATGAAATAAAAACAAAATACATGCAAAAATGTGAGTGAATTCATTTAACATAATAAAATTATTTTTTTGAAGAAGAATTTATTAAAATGGAAATGGAATTAAAAATATAGTACTTCATAATGTAATGAAAGATCATTTTAAACAGGAATAATGATAATACAAACAAAAAATTTGAAGTTCAACCCGAATGGAGATGTTAAATCCAAACTACGACCGGTATAATTACTTCCAAAAACAAACAATATCAAATCTACACCAACAATGATAATACAAACAAAAAATAATGGTAAATTACAACTAAAATCTAACCAATAATCAAAATCACGCAAAATAGGGTTATTGATAATGAAATAAACAATGGGATATGAAACAAGAGATAAAGAGGAAGAACACATACCCAAAATCGTGCAGATGACAAAAAACCTTCAACAATGGCCGTCCAAGATCGGAAATCAGGTTCGAAGGTCGTCGGGAGTCCAAAACGCCATAGCGGAACTCGATTTCGATGATCGAACAAAATGAGGGTTTCTGACCGTGAATATTTTTAAAAGAATTTTCGCGTCGGTTTTTAAAATAACCGACGCAGAATATATTGTTTCGGGGTCGGTTTTCATGAAAACCGACGCCGAAACATTTTTAAAAATTTATTTTCTGCATCGGTTCTCAGGAAAACCGACGCGGAATATTTTTTTTATTAGTTTCGGCGTCGGTTTAAAAACAAACGACGCCGAAAACTTTTTTAAATTATTATCCGCGTCGGTTTTGAGGAAAAATGATGCGGAAAATATGTATACTAAAATTATTGGCGTCGGTTTTCTTCAAAACCGACGCGAAATATCAACGCATAATTATTTTTGGCGTCGGTTTTTTGTAAAACCGACGTTAAAAATTCCCCGCACATACTATTCGCGTCGGTTTTTAAAAAACCGACGTTATTACGACAACGTTAAAGCCCGTATTTCCACTAGTGAGATTGAGATGAAGTCCCTTACAAAGATCATTTTTTTAAATAAAATAGATCCATTATGTGAATTCACTATAAGTACACATAATTAAAGTAAAAATACAAGATAGGACATAATAATATCATGACATAATTTGAAAGTACGAGATTAACCCATAGAAAGGAAATTGGGTTATGAAGTTCCCTTACCTCGTGTCTGACTTGACTCGGTCATTATTTAACCTCCTGAATAATAAACTAGAGTTAATTTCTAAATTATTAAAAACCATTTTCAAGTTCATTATTCCTTTTATATCACTTATTACCATGTTATGAACGTTATGTAATTATTTAAGATAATAACGGTTGTTTTGTCGATCTTTGGTACTTGAGTAAAAAATAATCTTCTTATAATTACAAGTTGTTTATGTGGTAGAATATCCATTATCTCCATAATTATATTAAGGATTTAGATATCATATATATCATATATATCCAGTATATACATTCATTCATAATATTACGTAACATTTAGAGGTAAGAAATGAAATGCACCGTTCATGGAGACGGTAACCCGTACGTGCGCATGAACACTACTTTCATTTCTATTTCGTATTTAATGGAATTAAATCATAATTATTTAAAGGTATATTATAATTCCAGTATAATATCATATTTAATATCATTTACTCCATCCTTTATACATCCCACATATGGCATTAACGATTCAAATCACTTTGAGGGGGCAGTGGTCCACACTTCCTAAAATGAAATTATCGCGTTTACCCATAATGGAAATCATAAAGGTATGCCATAAATGAGAAATATAGAAGCATAAGGAAAACATAAACATAATATATATCATATATAGAAATTTTTTCATCTTCATGACCACCATGAGAGTTTTTAAAAGAAGATTGAACAGTCATCGTTTCGTGAGGCAGAAATTCTCCAACCACAGAAACATTATATTCTTTAACCATTAGAAGAAGGTGTGTGTAATTTTAAATCAATTACATCCCATAAAAACATCCTAGTGTGTTTAAGTTACTAGTTTTGTTACAAAATAAAGGAATAAAAAGAGTTTAAGGGGTTGGAGAAGCAAAATAAAACAAAATAACATAAGAGAAGACATTACCTTAAAATGGTGTAACTCTTTTTTGATTTGAGCCAAAGGCTTCCTTGGGAAGGATTAAGCCCAAAGTGAGGCTTCTAGGAGTAATAGAGGGAAGTTGAGAGAGTATTTGGGCAGAGGTTGTCCGAGCCAAATGGCTTTGAAAGTGTAAATAAGGTGGTAGAGGAGGGGGGCCTTTTATAAGAGTGGAGGAGGGGCACTCTTTAAATGTCATAAAATATTACATTATTATAAAGTGATTTTAGGATTTTAGTGGTCAACAAATTATAAATTTCGAGGATAAGTTGATAAGGGTTCGAAATCTACCCATACAATAGGTTTTTTACAAGTGTATGTCTTAGATTTTACATTATATTTTCATTTTATTTAAATCGTTAATTTATGAAGCAATCGCTTCATCACCATGGTGTAATAAAAATTTTAATTTATTTAATGACTAAAAATTAAAAAAAAAATATCATGATGTAGGAAATATTTTTATCTTTACAATAAATATTTATAGTAAAAAAATTACCTTATATTACCCCATGTAATAAGGGTTTTAGTAAAATAACACATGTTTGTGACAATTTTATTTTTATTTTAAATAAAAAGTTATTAATGTCATTTCCTTACCCCAGTGGCTCCATCGGGTCCCCATGTTGACCCATGGATTTTCATGGTCGTAATTGACTCATCCAATAAGTGTAGGAAAAGTGTAAAGGTAATTTCATATTATTATAATATCATTTTTACCTTAAATTTCACTAATTGCGATTAATAGAACTTATAAGTTACTATTCACCAAAAATTATTTTAATCCCATTGAATCACATTTTACTTCTTAATGACAACTATGTATGTCGGATTTTTGAAAATCAAATCACAGAAGTGGTAATGTTTCATTTAAATGAAAAATTAGTTTTTAACTATCACTCAGTAGTTTCACTATTCATCATAAATTGAAGTTTTTCAGAACTATGCCAAACATTTAACCGAAGCAATAATTGATATTCCAAATTCAAAAATTATGTCTATTTTAAAAAATTCCAATCATATAAGTTGCGTTAATTAATTTTATAATTAATTCCTGTTGTCACAACAAATACCGTTTTTATGAAACAATATATATCAAAAGATTGACTATTGTTTATGTCCAATATCAAATTGAAATTAATTATAATGACCACCATTGGATAAAATGGTAAAAATATATTCTAATTATAATTTAAAACCACTAAATAGTATTGTTTATCACTATAATTTATTTTGATTAAAAAAGATGTTTTTAAGTATTTTTCACTATTCATAAAAAAATTGGATGTTCTCAGAAAATTACAAAAAATTCAACTTAGGATAATTTTGATATTCCAAATACAAAAATGAAGTCCATTTTAAATTATAAAATTTATTTAATTTCAAAAAGTTGTTATTTCTATTCATAACGGCTACTTTGATTGGTCGTGGTGTGGTAGAACTCGTGGTTGCGTACAACACACGATGCTCTATTATTCAAAGAGGAGCGTACCATTGAAGCTTGGGGTGTTACATTCTCCCCTCCTTCAATATATTGTGTCCTCACAATTTAAAATTTTTCTTTGAAAATTAATGGTTGAAAATAGAAAATACCTTTGTGGAAAACCAACATTGGAAATAGGGTTAATAAAAATATAACTTTAAAAGAAAGAAAGAGAAGTACAAAGGTCAACCGAGATAGCCCATACTGTGATTCTATGAAAATATCGATATGGAAGAAAAACAAACCATCAAGGTCTGATGGAGAGTTCTAGAAAACAGGATTAGCAGAAAGTTAACCACAATAAAATGACAAACTTGTGATTGGTTAAACGTTCATTGAATCCCCAGTTGGAAAAGTTAACCGAAAACATTTTTTTTAAGTTACCTTTCATAAAGTTGAGGCATTTATTTTGGAGATTTACTAAGAATGTAAGGAAATATACTTACTTGTCATGTAGACTTTCATTCTTTAATAAATGTTTACCACAAACCCATCACTCACTCCAAAAGGTAATAGAACTCAAAATATTCTATTTATCATAATTGTATAAGGTTCAAAATATGAACACATACCATTTAGGTTAGGAAAAATATTTTGTAATAACCAGGGACTTCCTGTAGGCTAGTGGTAGGTAATAAAGGCATGTCACACTATGGTTGTGGGTTTGATTCCTGCATCTTTGTCTGACGCGATGGGTTATCCCCCAACTTGCAGGTTGTCCTTTTCCTAAAACTATAGTATTATAATATTCCAAAAATAATATTCATAAATGTTTTAACCTTAAATAATACTATCCAAAGTTCAACTTAATCCATTCCAACCTTTATAGTTATCCAAAATACCTCAGTCCATACTTCCTCTAAAAGGTGTCTAAATTTTAAATCAATTGTATCATCAGATTCCTAAAACAAAGTAAAGTTTCTCTTATTGTCACATATAAAAATATGATTACCTTCATCATATTAAAACCTTAATGAAAACAACAAGTACTGCAGTACAATCCTTATATATATCACATTATTCTTATAACCATAATATAATCCTTGAGTCTAAAAGTACCAATACATTAATTATTCCACTTCATCTGTCGTAACAACATAAGATTGTCCTTGATCCCTTGGCCTTTTCCGAGTTATGTTTCGCTAACGATTAAGAAATTCATTTGCATAATGCCCCATTTCCCTACAACTGTAGCATTCAACATTGATAGCCTCTTTCTTTTCCTTGCAATCACGAGCCTGGTGACCTTTTTCTCCACATTTATAACAAACTCCCATTCCTTTTAGGCAAGTACCGGGATATTTCTTCCCAAAATTATCGCATAATTGAAAATCCATATTTCCCTTTTCCCCTTTATCTGTCTCTTGTTCCATCGTTCTGTTCTTCTCTTTCTTTACATTGTTGTGATAAGACTTGGAAAATTCCTTTTCTGTCTTGATAGAACATGAGACTATGTCTTCATATGTTGAGAAAGATTGTGATACTAAAGCTCAACAGAGAAATGGTTTTAACCCATCAAATAAACGATCAATCTTACTTCCTGGGTTACGTAAATAATCTGCAGCATGCCTCGCTAACCTTGTAAAGTTAGCCTCATACTTTGCGACATTCTCATCCCTCTTCTGCCTCAGACTCATAAATTTCATTTCCATATCTGCTCGATGGTCATGTGGAAAGTATTTTTCTAAGAAAATTTCCATAAACTCCCTCAATTCCATACTTGATACTTTATCATCTTCCTTTGTGTTTTGAATCAGCGACCACCATTGATCAGCATCTTTAGTGAGGCGGTAAACTGCCATAACAACTTTCTCCCTTTCACTACTCCCCAAGGCGTGGAATATTTTCTCTAAAGATTTTATCCATTGCTCAGCTACTAATGGATTTGTACCCCCAGTAAATATTGGTGGTTTTTTCTCATGAAGCGGTCTAACATTGATCCTCCACTTTGCGGATCAGGGTGCTCCATACGAGTATGGTTACTATTCATAACCTAATTGAGTTGTCCCAGTATGGTGATAAGCTGATCAGAACCTGTTGTATCACCAGCTCCACTATAATTATTTTGAGCAGGAGGGAAATCCCTACATGAAGTGCGTGCATTGATACAGTTTCCATTCCTTCGACTAGGCTCCATTTCTAAATAATGCCATAAACTAGATTAGTTTATGAATCAAAATATATAAGTACAAATTTTAAAAACACTTATCATAAATTAAACTATTTATGGATATAATCCACAATCAAAATTTTTTTTTCTTTGATGAGGTATATACTCATAAACCCTTCATAGTAGTTTGTAAATAAAATGAGAATTATCCTAAGCATATCCCCCGGGAGTGTCGTAACCAATAGTGCAGTAAGGCCCGTTGTCGTGCACCAGTTCCCATTTGAGTCTAGATCAAAGCGGTGTTTTCGGGTTTTACCCCTAGGTACATCTGTGCCAGAGCCACCTCTACCTACTCATATCCAGATAGGGATTTATTGGTCGGAAAACTCACAAAATCTCTATAATACCAAAATTTTAGGAATTTCTTCTATACTAATCCTCAAATTCTATCTTAGATCTATGTGCTCTAATCCGGGTTTATCTAAATCTAGCTTCCAAGGTTAGTACTATACTGCCTGTGATACCGACTACAACGCCCCGACCCCAGTTACCCAGAGTCGGGGCGTTATTGCGTAACATTTGCATAATCACAAAAGATCAAGTCTCGAAAGACCGATTAGTTTAGTAGCCTTAGAAACACTAGATACATTCATAAGTCTTACATTACATCATAAATTAAAACAAAACTACAACAACATATTGTATTCATATTTCCTCATACTATCCCTGAAGTTCATTCATAATATACTTCTTCACAACCTGGAAAAATTAAAACATTGAAAGGGGTGAGCTCAGATGCTCATTAAGGATAACAATATGGAGGAATCTTTCATAAATAAACATAAACATTTAAGGAAATGTATAACTAAACAAAAGCCTTTTAAACATGAAATTTAGCATAACATGGAAAAATTAAAATGAAATAATTCTATTTACTTATTCAAATGGATATTCTACTGGTCGAATAATCACATGCAATATCAATAACCACTTTCATAATGGTGGAATGCATAATGCCAGACTATCATAACAACATAGCCAAGGCCTCGTGCCAAGACTAAAAATAATATTTTGTCAAGGCCTCGTGCCATGACAATAGTTTTTCTAATGAGACCTACCGATGCATCGAGGGGTTATAATAGGCTCCACCCGTCACTTATTAATTCCAATGCATTCCTCATATGAACAGGTTTAAATATATCATAAAACATAACATAATCGTATAACATAAAACATGCATAAAGGAAACATAACATTTCCACATTTCAATCACAATATATCAATACAACACCTTGATATAATAAAAACATTATCAAAACCATTTTCAATACCAAAATAAATGAAAATAAAAACATTGTATTTATGTTTCATTTAAAAAAATTTATATCTTCAAGAGGAAGTTGAAACTCAAATAATGGTCACAACGGCTGAGAAGTCATTTTCTCCGCATAGGTATGACAAAAAAACATTCCCTTTTTTAATTTAGTAAAACTCATCGTATAAAAAATATTCCTTTTCAATAAACATAAAAGTCAAAGGGGTTTATACACAGTATAAATGAAAGTTTTGTATAAAACAAAATATGCCTCAATGAAAGGAGATTGAGACGAAGTCCCTTACAAAGATCATTTTTTAAAAGAAAATTGATCTATTATGTGTATTCACTATAATTAGACACAAATAAAGTACAAATACAAGATAGGAAATAATAATATCATGACATAATTGAAAGTAGGAGATTAACCCAAAGAACGGAAATTGGGTTAAGAAGTTCCCTTACCTTGTGTCTGACTTGACTCGATCATTCTTTAACCTCTTGAATAATAAACTAGAGTTAATTTAAAATTGATTAAGAACCTTTTTCAAGTTCATTATTCCTTTTATATCACTGATTACAATGTTATGAACATTATGTAATTATTTAAGTTAATAACGGTCGTTTTGTCGATCTTTGGTACTTGAGTCAAAAATAAACTTCTTATAATTAGAAGTTGTTTATGTGGTAGAATATCCATTATCTACAGAATTATATTAATGATGTAGATATCATATATATCATATATATCCATTATATACATTCATTAATAATATGACGTAACATTTAGAGGTAAGAAATGAAATGCACAGTTCATGGAGACGGTAAGCCGTACGTACGCATGAACGCTACTTTCATTTCTATTTCATATTTAATGAAATTAAATCCTAATGATTTAAAATTATATTATGATTCCATTATAATATCATATATAATATCATTTACTCCATCCTTTATACATCTCACAGATGGCATTAACGATTCAAATCACTTTGAGGGGGCGGTAGTCCGCACTTCCAAAAATGAAATTATCGCGTTTACCCATAATTGAAATCATAAAGGTATGCCATAAATGAAAAATACAGAAGAATAAGGAAGCATAAAAATAATATATATCATATATAGAAATATTTTCATCTTAATGGCCACCATGAGAGGTGTTAAAAGAAGATTGAACAGTCATCGTTTCATGAGGTAGAAATTCCCCAACAACAGAAACAGTATGTTCTTTAACCATTAGAAGAAGGTGTGTGTAAGTTTAAATCAAATAATTCTCATAAAAACATCCTAGTATATTTAAGATATTGTTTTTATTAAAAATTAAAGTAATAAAAAGAGTTTAAAGGGTTGGAGAATCAAAATAAAACAAAATAACATAAGAGAAGACATTACCTTAAAATCGGGTAAATCTTTTTTGATTTGAGCCAAAGGCATCATTGGGAAGAATTATGTCCAAAGTGAGTCTTATAGGAGTAAGAGAGGGAAGTTGATAGTGTATTTGGGCAGAGGTTGGCCGATCCAAATGGCTTTGATGGTGTGAATAAGGTGGTAGAGGTGGGGGCCTTTTATAAGAGGAGAGGAGGGGCACTCTTGGAATGTCATGAAATATTACATTATTATGAAAAGCTTTTCGGATTTTAGAGGTCCCAAAATTATATATTTCTAGGATAAGATGATAAGGGTTATAAATATACCCAAAAAATAGGTTTTTGACAAGTTTAAGGCTTAGATTTTACATTACATTTTCATTTTATTTAAATCAATAATTAATGAAGTAATCACTACATCAACATGGTGTAATAAAAATTTTAATTTATTTAATGTATAAAAATTATAAAAATAATATCATGATGTAGGGAATATTTTTATCTTTCCAATTGATATTTATATTAAAAAAATTACCTTATATAACCCCATGTAATAATTGTTTTAGTAAAACAACACAAGTTTGTGACAATTTTATTTTTATTTAAAATAAAACGTTATTAATGTCATTTCCTTACCCAAGTGGCTCCATGGGGTCCCCAAGATGACCGATGGATTGTCTTGGTTGGAAATGACTCATCCAATTAGTGTAGGAAAAGTGTAATGGTAATTTCATATTATTATAATATCATTTTTACCTTAAATTTCACTAATCACGATTAATAGAACTTATAAGTTACTATTCACCAAAAATTATTTTAATCCCATTGAATCACATTTTACTTCTTAATGACAACCATGTATGTTAGATTTTTTAAAATCAAATCACGGAAGTGGTAATGTTTCATGTAAACAAAAAATCAGTTTTTAATTATCACTTAGTGGTTTCACCATTCATAAAAAATTGAGGTTTTTCAGAACAATGCCAAAAATTTACCCTAAGATATAATTGATATTCTGAATTAAAAAATGATGTCTGTTTTACAAAATTCCAGACATATAAGTTGAATTAATTAATTTTATATTTAATTCCCGCTGTCACAACAAATAGCGTTTTTTAAGAAACAATATATATCAAATGATTGACAATTGTTTATTCCAATTTCAATGTGAAACTAATTCTAATGACCACCATTTGATAAAATGGTAAAAATATATTCTAATTATACTTTAGAACCAATCATTAGTATAATTTATCACTATAATTTATTTTGATTAAAAATGTTGTTTTTAAGTATTTTTTACTATTCATAAAAAATTGGATGTTCTCAGAAAATTATAAAAAAAATCAACTTAGGTTAATTTTGATATTCCGAATACAAAAATGTAGTCCATTTTGAAATATAAAATTTATTTAATTTCAAAATGTGGGTATTACTATTCATAACGGCTACTTTGATTGGTCGCGGTGTGTTAGAACTCTAGGTTGCGTACAACACACACAGCTCTATTATTCCAAGAGGAGCGTACCATGGAAGCTTGGGGTGTTACACAATTCCACATTGAAATTTAATATAAAATCATAACAAAATATTGAGTGTTTTTATACTTTAAAACCCCATTATTTCATCCCTTCTACGGGATTAGGACAAATCATAATTTTTTCACTTTTGTGATTGGAATTTAAAAAATCATACATAAATCATTTTATTTAGTCTAATATTTATATTCTAATAATTCAATGTTAATTTTTGACTAAAAGGATTAGTAAAAGTGATTAAAGTTAATCATAGTAATTAATGCCAAAATAAGCTTAATTAGGTATTAAACCATAAAATTAAGGACCCAAATGACCTCTACACTTGTCCAAAACCCATTTAAATCCATATTTCGTCTATAAAGCTTAAATTATTGAGTTTTTTTGTTTTTAAAATTCTTTTATATGTAATAAAATGTTCACACCTTATTTGTTTCAAAAAATTCTAAGTGAGTCATTTTCCTCCTCTATAAAAGGCCACCACCTCTACCCATTCCTTACATATCACAGAAATTTTATGTCAGAAAATGACATGCCCAAATTTCCTTCCAAAAATCCTCCATTAGAACTTGAATTTTATCTTTTCTCATAAACCCTCTCAATGAATCCTTTTAGTACAAACAAATGGGAGTTTCCTGATTTAGAGGTAACATCGTCTTTGAAGCTCCTTTCCTTTATTTTACTTCTCCACCCCCTCCACTCTCTTTATTCCCATATTGTGTGAAAAATAGAATCATCTATATAATAATATGTTTTATGAAAAATTTATGATAGAGACATACCCACAACTCAATCTAATGAATGTTGAACATACTATTTCTATGTACGATGATCTACTACCTCACAAAATGATGATTGTTCATTTCTCTATTACCACCAGTCATGGTGGAAATTATGATGGAAACCTTTTTTATGTATTTAGTATATTATATTTATTATTTATTTAATATTGTATATTAATTTTACAACACACATATTTTAACAACCCATTTTATGTTAATCGGATAATCTTGTTTGAGGAAGTGTGGACTTCCGTGCCCCTCAAAGTGATGCGATTTGTTTACACACCACATAGAATGTATTGAGGATTAGTTTAATAAATATATAATATATATAATATAATATTTATACAATAACCACTATATATATGAATATATATATATATATACTTATATCATTTACATAATTTATTTCAATATGAAAAAATGGAAACATCGTTCATACGTACAAACATCTTACTATTTCAAAGAATGGTTTCTTTAATTTAATAATTAATTATGAAATAAATTATTATAAAATAAACATAATGTATATACCTGATATTTATATTATGCTATACATTATTTAATCATGATATAAGTATGATGGCCAACACCATAACAAATTAAGACACATGCGAAGAAGAAAGCGAATATTACCCGAAGTGAAACACTAATATACAATAATTAACAAGCAGGTAATATAAGGTCATAATCATAGAATATATGATAATATATATAAGAATATTATTCTGTAAAATATTTATTATTGAATTATAATTATTATACTGGAAGCATGTACGAGTTCAGAGAGGATCAAGATATAATGTATGGGTAATTTCATCTCATATTCAATTTATTTGAGATTCATATTTTGATCACCAATCATTCATTTTGTGTTTTTTATATACTAAACATGATTTAATTATTATATCTTATGCCTAAATTTAGGTTTATTAACATATCAATTT
The DNA here is from genome assembly GCA_963277665.1 of Viscum album. Classification (NCBI taxonomy): domain Eukaryota; kingdom Viridiplantae; phylum Streptophyta; class Magnoliopsida; order Santalales; family Viscaceae; genus Viscum; species Viscum album. The sequence continues at coordinate 564,077,240 of OY728138.1, forward strand.
TATTATCTTTGTTTCATGAGGCTTATCTTTCCAAAGTAACCAAATCGGTAAAACTGTTTGGTCTCAATTTTCATTCATTTGGACTCATGTTTTATTATGAACCAAAACTATTTTTTGAGGTGTATATTCATTCATTATAGATTTTATGTCATTAATATAATTATTTTTAAAATATATCAAGATTTATTTAATTTTATTTACTAACATAGATATTATTATCCCCATTAACATTGTTATAAGATTTTATTGAGATAATCTTATCATTTTCTGAGATTGTTTATTTTTATGATTCCTTTGATAAAATCTCTCAAGAATATTAATGTGTTCAATTATCCACTGTTTATTGAATATAAACTCATTTTTTAGTAAATTTTTTCACTCTTTGGTACTTAATATAATTTTTCAGTGAAATATAACCATCTCTCTCTTCAGTCAGATATCTATTTTTTTTTTCAAAAACCATGTTTTCAAAAAAGGTTTGAAAAGATCATTGAAGAAAATTCTCAAGGAAAAAATGGACTTAAATTTTTTTAGTTGTTTTAATAGGTTCCTTTATATGTTTTTAAATCTATTTTCAATGAAAAAGGTTTTTATAATTGTTTTGTCTAGTAAAAATCATTTTTCAAAGAAGAAAGGATATTTTCCTCAAGAAATGTTTTTCAAGGATATTTCAAATTTATTTCCCATCTAAGATAATATCCATTAGTGTTTATCATATCTTTATGAGGATATAATTCGATGTTTCCATTCATATTCATTCTTTGAATAGATTTTTTTGATGGCATGATGTTATGAAAGTCATTTCTATTTTGGGGGTTATATTATTTGGAAACTCGCTTCTTTTAATGGGATATATTTTTTATGAAATAATGATGAAACCTATCTATTTCTAAAGGTTAAGATGCGTCTACATGTTTATTATACCCATCTCATTTCATGGTATATGATATTATTATTTATGATCTTCTGGAACATGTCTGTATGATTTCATTATGTGACAGGTGGGACCAATATCTCCCTCCAATGCATTAGGTAATGATTTATATCTCATGAGATAGACAAGGATGGAATGAGGGTTTACTTAGTTCAATAATACATGGATTGAATGAGGGTTTACTCAGTTTTGTAATATTGTCTTTAATGAGGGTTTACATTGTTCATTAATACTCCTCCAAATTAACATTTTTTTATTAAAGAGTGCACTTTTGTGGAAAAAAGTGTGAAACCATCACGTACAAATATTAGAACAAAACCCTATAGCAGATGACAAAATCCTTAAAGTCCTACTTCAACATATTTGATGCATCCTCCGTGTATAATTTCTTAGAAGTTTTTGTTAGCTTTTTATATGGATCATCTCTAATTACATCTTCTAATTGATATACCAATTTATCCCATGTCTAGATTATCTCTTATGCTGTTGTCCTCATAGAGTTGAATCCCCTGGTCATGATAAAATGTTTCTTGATGATTTGGTATTCCTAATCCTTGTTAGGGTACAATTTAATTGGATCACCATTCAAACTTTTTGAATCTTATTTAGAAACATTAAATTACACGAATGACTCTAGAATCTCTTCCTCAGAGTTCATAAGATGGTCACATGGCTTATCTATGGACTCTGCGTCATCATCCCATGGTGGGACATCTGTGATAACCACTGATTCACTCTCATAAACCACCTTACCTGGAAGCCCCAGAGGCGCATTTACATGGTCAGTAAAAACCACTAATACATCCTTATTCTGAGGCTATTCATCATCAGTATTAACCTTCTTCTCCATACCATGCTCATTAGGCTTAGGATCATCAACTGGCCCATTTCCATGCACCAGGTTAAAATCAACATCCTTCACCTGTGCTTTTTTAGATGGATCACCCTCCATTAACTTTTTACCACCCTTTTTAGTTGAGGTAGTCTTCATAGGACTTGGGAGGTATGAGTAGTCCCTACAACATTTGGATTTTCTCCTCTTCCACACAATGCAGCTACCCAGGCCCGTATTTTATTTATGTCTGTTCTTCTTCCTTGGTCCATGGATATCACTCCTGGATCCTTCTTATACACATTCATCCAAGGTTAGGTCACCACTCTCTCCACCCATGGACTCCATCCCTTAGGGATAGACATCCATAGTTTACACTAAATCAATAATGGAAGATCACATGCCATCAAAACGATTATCGATATTTATCAAGGACAAGGTCAAACACTGATTTTACCTTCACCCACCATTACCCTCTTCCCTAGTTAACCTGGTGCTTCCTTCAACTAGATTTTTCCCCCTATTTTTTACTTCCTCAATTCTCTTAACTTCCTAAGAAACTTTTTCATAAGAAGCAATCCTCAATGGCATCGTTGCACAAGTACCCCCCTGATCCCGAAAGAGACACTCAAAGTCCTTCAATCGAGTGATATGTCATATGAAACCCCACATATTTACTCACATACACATGATTTTCCACTCTAGTTGCATTATTATATGAAAATACGTCCTCCCTCACACTTTCATTAGGGAGAAACATACTACAGGAGGAAGGCCCAACCAAGTCCTGCATAAACATGTTAAAACTAAAGAAACTAATGGGTTGATCTAATTCACCAAAGACTTATTCATAGGTCTGGATGTGCAGACATTCCCTACCACTATTGGATCATTTCAAATACATGTTTCACTAGAGGAGAACGTCCCCTCTTCACCCTTGACTCCATTAACATCCAGAATAATAGGCCACTGCTCCAACGTCTCTTCACCAAACACATCTAATTCCTTATCACTACCACTACACCTCCTCCACCCAGACCACCAAGACCCCAAAAATAGATATCCATCGAGTGTCTAAGGAACGTTCATCTTGAATATTAATCTTTCAAGGTTTCATAAACCACCCATTATTAGCAAACTGTACTCCTCACCCACATTAATCCACAAAACCAATGCATTTAATGTTTACCCTTAGAGATAATTTGAGATCACCCATTTTTATGTTTCCTTACCCTGGTTATGAATACATTTATTATCTTTTACATGTCTACAAAGGTTTATAGTCATGAAGAACCTAGTGGGAGATAATTGAGATCACATATATACCTTTGTTTATGTTTCCTTGTTTCCAAAGGCTCTATATGAACTACAGTCTTTGGGACTATTTTTTAATAATTTTTATGTATTCCTCAAATGTTACGTAATTTTAATGTTTTAAAAGTGATGGTAACTATAGATGTTATCAAAGAAAAGGTATAGTTAACCATTGGAAACTAGAATGAAGAATCCACAGTGAGAACCCTAAGGAACATGTCTAAGGATAAGTATGAGGACTATGAAAAGTAAAACAAAATTTTAGGGAATTTTTTGTGAAGGATAGAGTGGGTGGTTTCTTGGAATACATCCTTGTCAAGAAACTACAAGTAGATGTGGTTCTGGAATAGATTTACCCAGGGGTAATAACTCCAACAAGATGTTCCAGGCTTGAATATGGATAATCTGGTACATGAAAATGGGTCTTACTGCACACCTGGTTTGACACTGCCGGGGGATATGCATTGGGTATTCAAAAACTCATCATGAACCATTATAAAATATTTAAATATAGGTTGTAGATTAATAACCAAGGATAAAATTAATATTTTATTTTTTATGGAAGTTTTAATAAGTTAGACATCCTATAAGTGATTTTTTATGATTATCTGGTTCTTCATTATGAAAACTATTTCTTACTCTATGGTTTTGGTTTTATTCAATGGATGGAACCTGAAGGGAAGTTACCTTATATATTTCTAAACCTTCAATGATCATCCATCAATGTGATGATAAGTATAAAATTCATATGGAGATTACATATAGTGTATGGGAGTTCATTTCCATTCAAAAGGAATGTTTATCTCAAATTGTTGGGGAGAAGATCGACATCGATGATATGCATGTTGTTCAGGATTTTTTGGATTCCTTTCCAGAAGAATTTTGTCACACCCATGTTATTAATTAAAGTTAATAAAAAAAATTATATTTTTATCCTAACATTCTCACCTAAGTCCCCCCCCCCCCAAATCCCCCACATATTTTGTTGGAATGTCGATATGTTTTGAGGGGATAAAGGATGGTGCATAGTTTAGGTGCACAGTTTGACAAACCGTGCACACAAACCTTGAACCAAAGTCCAGGTCATTAAAAATGAGAAAAATGGCTTCATTTAACTCTCATGATTTATCCTAAATCTCCATATACTTCCCCCATTTGACCCTTGTAGACATTACAACCTCCCAATCACCACAAACCCTCCTTGGAAGTTCATTTTGAAGGGGGATTTGGTGGAGGAACTTCACACAATCTCATGTATGTGTCCATCCCACTTAGCATCCCCGCTTTGTATGGAATTTTTTCAAATTTACTTGATGTATCAAATGAACAAAGGGTAGGGTTTCGAACCTAGGATTGAACATTGGGTTTTTATGGTCAAATATTTTTATTTTAGGCTCGATCTACCTTCCTTGAGGTGCGGCAGTGGTGTGATGGAATTTTTGCACAAAGGATTAAATGTTTAACAATTTTGGTAAGAAATTCAATGTGTATAAAATCCATGTGACTTTGATTGATATTTTCATAATATTTTATTGTTTATCTTATTTTATTATTGGTTGCAAAATTGGTTTTACTGGTATTTGTAAAGCAAATGAAGTTTAAGTTCCATTCTGATGTGAAATTGGGGGATTTCATAAAAATGTTTTATTAGATCACTAGGGTCTACCCTATAACTAAATAGTTGATTTTATTGAAGTTTATTAGGGCTGAAAATTATATTTTTAATGTTTATAACCTTTGGTTGTTGCTGTGAATTTTTTTAACGGATTTTGTGAAACATATAAACTTTAATGCAATGTTTGTGTGAAAATGGAGTTTTTATAAAGATATAACTTCTTGGATTATAAGGGGCTTCCTTATGACTAATTTTTATGGTTTCATTGAATGGTATTGTGCTTCCATTTTTGTTTATGTGACTTATAAGTGTTCAAATAGTGTGAAATGTGGATATTTCATGGAGTTTTGGGTGAAAAATAATGTGAGATTTTTAAAAGATGTTTAATTGAAAATCAAAATGTTTTGTTGGGTGTTTTATGTGGTATAAGGTGTGTATATCTACTGTATTATTTTTATGTTACCATTACTTTTATTTTTATATGAAAATGGATTTATTTGGCATGATGAAATTGTTTGAGCACAATGGGAGAATCCAAGGTACCTAGGAGGGTGGATTTGTACTACTACTCTAGTGATATAGATGGGTTTTGTCCCTGTTTCCCTGGGAATTTTGGATAACAAAAACTACAAATAAACTATGTGGATGATTTTTTTCAGATGCATAGGTTATGGGTTTGTTTTATACTAGTGGCGTGTCCATGGGAAATGATTGTCAAATGGATATTTTACACAGAGGTGTGAGGTAGATAGGGAAGAAGACTATCTAGTTCCTAGGGGTGTTCCCAGTTTTGGTGCTCATTGGGATTGTGATATTTACATGTGTATTAGGGTGTGTTTTAAAGTAAATTACAGTATATAACACATATTATTCAAAAAAATTTACATTATTACTGTTTTATTTTGAAAACTACTAAAAAATTAAAGTTTCATTTCATGAAATTTATCACCGCTTTTCTTTATATATTAAAACGGTGTACTTTTTCAACTTGTATTTCTTAATATTTGGAATATTTGTGTGATATACATTAGGGAATAGGATTAAACTCTACTTAATACCCTTGGATGTAAGTATACTTTATTATTTTTGACTCCGGTAAAGGGAATGCCTCAAGTTAAGGCAGTTCAGGTGGTTAGACCCATCCTATGGTGCAATGTTGTGGAGACAACATCGGGGTGTTGAAACCTTATCATGAGGAGTCTTTGTTGCTGATTTTATTCAGTTTTTATTGATGTTTGTACCCATTTTAATCTTTTTAAAATCATGTATTTAGACCTGGTTTCTAGTAATGATTGTTTGGCGTGAAACTTTTAGATTCAAATTGTTGTTTATTTTAGATGTTTTTATGCTTTCATACTCAGGTAAACCATTCCCAAACCCAAATTATTGTTACCTGGGAACCTGTGATATCCCTTGGAGAGAGGGAACACCCTTCGGGCCTTATCATGGGCTGGGGTTAGTGTCGGTAGTAGTGATGACCAGATTAGGTTCATGACAAAATGGTATCAGAGGAGGCCAATGATTTTGGGTTATATTACTATTTTGGGAATTGTCAACATAGAAAAGATCTAGGAATGTCGGGGCTCAGGGTTTTGGTTGCGAGTTAGGTTCCTATAACACACCACATGGGGAAGACCTTGAGTCACCATGGGACGTTGGAATTGTTTGATTGACTTTACATCCAGGTAAGACATGTGGGCTGCATACCACATGTGGAAATTAGGTGGGGGTGTGGTAGTTATTTTTTTTATTACTATAATGTGTTTAGATTATTTATATTTAACATATTTGTTTAAAATTTTCAGAATTGTGGTGTTGACTGTTGTTTTTCTGGCTGTTTCATTTTTTAGTAACATGCCTCCATGGAAATATCCCATGCACGCACATGAGGACGCTGAAGAGAGTTATCCCACACATATTGGTAAGAGAATAATTGAGGTTGTGGTCCAGTCTGTCCAAGCTCTTGGATAGGGACCAAATCCTATTCCCATTCCTGTTAGGGGTGAAGATATGGGTCCTATAAAATATAAAGCACATGAGTTTATAAAAAAAAGCCTCTGACTTTTCAGAACAGCATAGGACCACAGGAAGTAGAGGAGTTGATTGAAAAGATCGAGCATATTTTTGAGTTCTAGGATACACCAAAGGATATCAGATTAATGTGTTCCTCCTTTATATTGGAGAGTCCCATCTGCATGTTATGGGAGTCATTACTTCAGACTAGGAAGAATGAGCAGATGCACTGTGGAGATTTCAAATCAGTCTTTAATTAGAAGAACTACCCTGAGGTCTTGACATATGCTAGGTCATGAGAGTTCAAGGAACTTGTTCAGTGGAATCTTTATGTGATGGATTCCACCAACTGTTTCGCTGAGCTAGTTCGGTATGCCCCGGAAAAAGCCTCGAATGAACAGGTGAAGTCTCAGAGGTTTGATAAAGGCTTGCGTTCAGAGATATACTCCCATGATTTCTTTTTCATGATGAGGACCTATGATGAGGCCATTGATCTGGAATGTGTGGAGATTTACTGTAAAGGCAGGGCTGGCTTCTCTGGTACAATATCAGTAGTTGGAAGTGTTATATTTTCAGAGATGAAAAGGAAGTGGGAGGATCGGTTGAAGAAGTGAGGTAGTATTTCAGGCCACTATTCCAATAAGTTTTCAACTATGGCTTGTGATGGGAGATCCATCATGTGCCACCACTATGGAAGACTGTGGAAAATTTTACTATCATTCTCACTACCACTAAATCCCTATTACCAATTTGGAGGTATTGGGCACTTGCAACACTTTTGTGGGTAGGAACACCCACTTCATATTGGGGCTCCTTTAGTATCTTCAAGAGGAGTTATAGAACAGTCAAAGATGTCGAGGATGACGGGGATCTCTATTTGGTGGTCATGGTGGTTGGGATGGTTCATCTTTTAGGAAAATACTATTTAGGGCACAACCACCAACTAGTGGTCTTCCTCAGGCAGGGACTGGACATCTTTATGCAGTGGATCAGGCACCAGCATTATCAGAGAGAGGACCTTCAATAGTTCGAGGGACTATTTTGATTGTATCTTCTATAGATGTTGTGATTTTTGACATTATAGCCTCTTTTTTATTCATTTATGCATTTTTTGTGGATACGTTGAATTTTCTCATGAATTTGTTATCTTTCATGATGGAGTTGGTGATGCCTCTGGGAAAGAAGCTGGAGCAGGTTTTCAGGTTCCCTTCATTTGCACATTCCGTGTAACAGGTTGAGATTGAGTTGGAACTCTTGGTCTAATATATGGAACTTTTTGACATAATACATGGCATGGATTGGTTAGTAGACCTCTATAATACATCAATTTCTACAGTTGGTGAGTGAGTTTCACAACACATGATGGGAGTTGTCAGGTTTTTCGTGGAGAATGTGATCCTCTCTCAGGTTGTGTAGGACCTCCACCCCCAGAGTTGGTAAGTATTATCTTCTATTTATCATCAATATCACTAGAGGATGATGTTCTTTCCCATGACGGTGTACTACCACATGTAGTGAATGATATTCTAGAGGTATTCTTGAATGATTTTTCAGTTTTACCCCCAGAGCAAGGTGTAGCATTCTTGATTGATCTGGCACTGGGAACACAACCGATATCTCTTCCCTCATATCACATTCCATACTGAGCTCGTGGAATTAATGACATAGCTAGAAGAATTATAATCAAAAGGATTCATTTTCCTGAGTTTCTCTCCTTGGGCTTCTCATGTGTTGTTCATAAAAATGGATGATGGTTCCCACCAGTTGTGCATTGACCTCCAGAAGCAGAATAAGGTAACAATTAAGAAAAATACCATTTTCCTAGAATATATTGTTAGTTAAATCCATTGAAAGGGGAAAATTGGTTCTCCAAAATAGAATTTCGTTTGGGATTCCATCAACTCAGGGTGAAAGGGTCAGATATTCAGAATAATACCTTCGGAAGTAGGAATAACCACTTTGAGTATTTGGTCATTCAGTTTGGATTGAAAAATACTCCAATGGTCTTCATGACACTCATGAATAGGGTGCTCCACTAGTATCTCGATTCCATTATTTTGGTTTTTGTGGATGAAATTCTAGTCTACTTCAGCTATTTGGAGGAATACAAACATCACTTGAGGATTGTTTTGGAATTTTGCGGGATCATCGACTCTATGCAAAGTTGTCAAAGTGAACTTTTTGGATCTGGGAGGTGAAATTTATAGGGAATGTGATCTCAAATTTGGGGTTTTAGTGGACCCCAATAATATTATTGTGACTATGTCATGTGAGATGCTGAATAATGGGTTTGAGATCAGATGACTCCTTGGCCTGGCTTGTTATTATAGGAGATTCATTTGGGATTTCTCTCGGCTTGCTTCACTGATGAAAATGATCACCCTGAAAGGGGTGATGTCTGAATGAGGAATATAATTTCATGAATCTTTCATGGAATTGAAGTAGTGGTTGACTACCACCGCTAAGAAGATTTTTCCAGATGCTGCAAAGAGGTATGTGGTCCATTGTGATGCTTCAGGTATGGGTCTTGGTTGCGTGATTATGGAGGATGATCACATGGTGGCATATGGATCTCACCAACTACAGCCACACAAAAATAATTACCTGTCCCAAAAATTGGACTTTGCAGTGGTGATGCATTATTTGAATACCTTTTATCATTACATCTTTGGGGAGATGTTTGTGGTCTAATCTGATCACGGAATCATGGCCTATATCTTCTCGCAGAAGGACCTCAACCCGAGGCAACATCGTTGGAACAATTACGTGGAAGTTTTCGACGTTGAAATTTTTTATATTCTAGTAAATGGTATCGTGGTGGATAATTCCTTGAGCAGAAGATTCATAATGAAAGCTTTGAGGAAGTCCAGTGATCAGTGGACTCTGATGGAACTCTTTTCTCAGATGCATGTGGAGAAGAAGGAGCACGGTGGAGGTACTTTCTTAGAGATAATTCAATTTAATCCTTCGTTCATAGAGTTCATTCAGTGGGAATAACCTAGTGATGAGATTTTTTAGCTGCCAAGGAAGTCTTTTATTGGTGGGGATACGTCCCATGATTGGTCATCATCTAGAAAGGGAATGTTCGGTTTCAATGGATTTTTAGTAGTACCGTTATGTCGGTGAAATGTGGTAATGGAGGATAGCCACCAATCTCATTGGGTTATTCATCCGAGTGCCCCCAAGATGTACTATGATGTTTGAAAACTGTTTTAGGGGCCAGGTATGTGACATGACATAGAGAAATTTGTGTCGAGATGCTACAAATGTAAGTAGGTGAAGGTAGAGCACCAAAGGCCCTCTAGTTTTCTTCAACCACTATCCATTCTTACCTGAATGTGGGATGGGGTTCCCATGGATATCATTATTTTTTTTCCTCATACACCTCAGGGTAATAATTCTATTTGGGTGGTGATTGACTATCTAACCAAATCAGACCATATCATCCCGATCAAAGATACATCTAAAGTGGATGAGTTGGGCCATTTTATCATCAAGAGGTGATGAGACTCCATGGCATGCCATTAGCAGTTGTATTATATAGAGACCACCATTTCACTTCTATGTATTGGGAATTCCTACAGATGTCATTGGGGTCTCCGATTAGGATGAGCATGACATTCCACCCTCAAACAGATGGTCAGATAGAGTGCACGAATCCTATTTTGGAGGACATGATCAGTTCATGTGTTATGGACTTTAGAGGTTTTAGGGATAGCCATATTGGATTGATTGAATTTTTGTATAATAAAAATTACCTATCCTTGATTATAATATCTCTTTTTTAGGTTCTCTATGGACATCCATTTTGGTCCCACCCTATGTTGGGCTGAGGTAGGTGAGACTTCACTACTGGGGACGAGCCTTTTGTAGGAGACTTTTGAGAAGGTAAATTTTATCCAAAGGCTCCTGTTGATGTCTTAGAGTCATCATAAATCTTATGTTGACTAGAGGAACCAAGACATAGATTTTTTTTTGGTGACATGGTATTCTTGAAATTGGACCCTCTTCTAGGCCATCATCGATTGGGCAAGAAAGGGAAGTAGAAGTAGCAACATGTCAACCCTTTTGAGATCAACAGGCATATTGGAAAGGTGGATTATAGGTTGGACTTACCTTATTAGTTGAAATCCATCAATGATGTCTTCCATGCCTCCCGGTTTGAGGAAATCAATCATACATTCATCCCATCTCTTGAGTTAGGAAGAATTGGGGATAGAGCCTGACTTGCCAGTTTTTTAGCGGTCAGTGCAAATAGTCGACTCCCAAGAGAAGGTGCTTTGAGGGAAGTATATTATGACGTTCTAGGTTATTTTGAAGCATGGTAGTTATACACATGAGATTTGGGAGCAGAATTCATGAGTTGAGGATGAGTCCCATTCTTGTTTTCCGATCAATCCTGTTGTCGACTTTCCAGGATTGAAGGTTTTCATGGTGGGGAGAATTGTCACACCAATGTTATTCATTAAAGGTACTTATGTTTATTTTATATTAATCATGTATTTCGCCTCTACGTACCCCCAAATACCCCAGAAATTTTGGTGGTATTTGGAGATATTTTGAGGGGAGAAAGGAGGGTGCACGATTTAGGTGAATAGTTTTCTTAACCGTGGACATAGACCGTGCACCCTTGTCCAGTTCATTAAAATGGAGACGAAAGACTTATTTTACCTCAAAGAATTTATCTTAACTCGCCACTTTATTCCCCCATTACACCCTTTCAGCCATTGCAGCCACCAAAGAATCTCAAACCTCCCATTAAACTTCATTTTGAAGGTGGATTTAGTGGATGAACTTCACATAACATCAAGTAAGTGTCATTCCTCTTAGTTTCCCCCATTTTCATGAATTTTCTATAAATTTACATGATTTATAAAATGAACAGAGGATAGGTTTTCTAACATAGGTTTTATCTTTGGGTTCCCATTGTCAAATATTTTGATTTTAAGCTTGATGTACCCTCCCCGGGGGGCGGCAGTGTTGCGATTGAATTTTCGCACAATGGATTCAGGGTTTTAACAATTTTGGTAGGTGATTATATGTGTATGAAATACATGTGACGTATCTTGTTGTGTTCATAATATTTTCATTTTTAACTCATTTTATTATTCGTGGAAAATTGGTTTTATTGGTATTTTTATAGAAAATGATAGTTAAGTTCCATTTTGTTGCGAAATTGTGGGTTTTTCATAGAAATATTTTATTGGTTCATTAGGGGATTCCCTATAACTAATTATTTGATTTTGTTGAAATTTAATAGGGTTTAAAATAATGGTTTGAATTCTTATATCCTTTTTTTTGCTGTTAAAGATGTTTTTAATGGTGTTTGTGAAACATATGAACTTTAAGATCCATGTTTGTGTGAAAATTGAAGTTTTACAAAGATATCATTTCATGGTTTACGTAAGGATTTCTTATAACTAATTTTCTGGTTTCATTGAAATGTATAGGGCTTCTATTTTTGATTTGGTGACTTTTAAGTGTTAACATAGTGTGCACAGGGGGGATTTCAAGGTGTTTAGGGTGCAAAACAACGTGAGATTTTGAGAAGTTGTTTTATTGAAAATCAAAATGTGTTGTTGTCTGTTTTAAGTGGTATAATATGTGAATAGATACTATATTATTTTTATGTGACCAGTAGTTATGTTTTTATATGAAATGGGATGTATGTGGAATGCTGAAACTGTTTGAGCACCAATGGGGAATCCTAGGTACCTAGGTGGTAGATATTTAATAGTATTCTAGTGATCCAGATGGGTTTTTCCCTATTTAACATAGCATTTTGGATCAATAAAACTCTAACTAAACTATGTAGATTGTTTTTTAGGACTAGTAGGTTATGGTTATATTCCCTACTAGTTCCTCGTGAAGAAGGAAGTATTACGACATGGATATTCTATAGTGAGGTATGAGGTACATAGGGCCCGAGACTATCTAGTTCCTAGGGGTGTTCTCGGTTCTGGTGTTCATTGGGTTTGTGGTATTTACCATTGTCTTAGGGTGTGTTTGGATATAAATTATAGTAGCTTCCATGTCTTATTAAACTGTGTTGACATTCTGAATGTTTTATTTCGAATACTCTTTATAATTTAAAGTTGAATTTCTTGGAATTTATCGCTTCTTTTCATTACATATTAAAACTATGTGTTTTTTCACATTGCATTGCATACTAGTTGGAATATTTGGGTGGTATCTTATTGGGCAGTTAGTCCCCTCTTATGGTGCGGTGTTGTGAAGACATCTCGGGGGGTGATGACCCCTTGTCATGTGGAGTCACTGTGGATGATTTTATGATATTTTTATTTATTTTTGGACATCTAGTACTAGATAGAATACCATGTATTTAGATATAGTTTCTGTTAAGGCCTGTTTGGCATTAAAATTTCAGATTTATATTATTTGTTGCCTTTGATGTTTTTATGCTTTCATAATTTGGTAAATATTCCCCAAACCAAATTTATTGATACCTAAGAACTTGTGCCAGCCCATGGGGATACTGAATACTCTTAGGGACTTGTCATGGGCTAGGTTTGGTTTCGGTATCAGTGGACACCAGATTTGATTCACGAAAAATTTTATAACAATCCACAAAAATGTGATGTTATGTTCTTAATTGAACATGTATCTTTTTACATACCAATTTCAAATACTCTTTATAGAATTTACCCAATTCAGTTGCATGAATTTAAGAAGAAACTATAAGAAATCCTTGATGAGGTATTCATTAAGCCATGTCTGACACCATGGAGTTCATCAGTTCATTTTAAAAAGAAGAATGACGGATCAATGCGACTATGCATTTATTATCAAGAGCTAAACAAGATCACAATCAATAAAAAATATCCACTTACCTGTATTGATGACTTGTTTGATCAAATACGAGCAGATGAATACCTTTCCATGATTGACCATCATTCTGTATATCACCAATTGAGGGTCAAGAAGAAGGATATACCAATGATGGCATATTATATATGGTATGGTCACTATAAATATGTAGTGCTGCCTTTTGGTCTCACTAATTCCTTTTTTATCATCATGAAATTAGGTAATAGTGTCTTTAGAGATTGCCTTGATATGTTTATTGTTGTCTTTATAGATTATATTATTATCTATTCAAAGAGCATAGAAGAGAAAAAATATCACTTGAGAAATGTACTAAATGTCTTATGAAAGGAGATGTTATATGAAAATTTTAAAAAATATCAATTTTTTCTACAAAAGGTTTCTTTTTTGGGCCACATAAACTCAAGAGATTTCATAATAGTAGATCCATCAAAGAAGCATGCCATTGAAAGCTGGACTAGACCAACCACGATGACCGAGATATGTATATTTCTTGGTTTATATGTATATTATTGATTGTTTATGGAGAATTTATAACAACAACATAATCATATGACCAAGCTAACTATTAATGTTGTGATGTTCAACTAGACAGGAGAATGTGAGGAAAATTTCAAGGAACTAAATAGACAGTTGGTTAGTGTAACAGCCCATGCTTCCACGGTACGCTTCTCTTTGAATAATACAGTAGTGTGTGTTGTACGCAACATTGAGTACTAACACACCACAACCAATCAAACTAGCCGTTATGAATAGTAATACAATATTTTTTGAATATTTATAAATTATATCTTTCAAAATGGACTTAATTTTGGGATTTGGAATATCGAAATTAGCTTAGGGTGAATTTTTGGTATTTTTCTTAAAACACCCAATTTTTGATGAATTATGAAGAACACTAAGCTATGGTTTAAAACTGAATATTTATTTAAATAATTGTTTATTTTATTTAAATTTATTTTATGTCAAAATAGATAAATAATTACTATATAAGTTCATGTAATTCATTGGAGTCAGTTTATAATAATTTTAAATATATAAATATTTTATTAAAATTTTTACAGTCTTTTACCAACCTCCTAGGAGCATTTGAAAATTTACATAAAACTTAATTTGACTAATTTTGTGAGTTTAATTTCAAAAATCCAAAAGATACGGTTGATATCAGTATGTAAAATGCGGTTCAATAAGATGAAAATAATTTTTGGCGAATTGTAACTTTTTACTTTTATTTACCACCGTTAAAAGTAAATAGGGTAATTAAAGGTAAAAATTAAATTATTATTACACTAACACATGTCCTAATTCTTTTGGATAAGATTAATTTGACCACTTATGAAAAAATATGATCCTTTTGGTCCACTTGAATTTGATTAGGACATTTATTTTTATTTAATTAAAAGAAGAGTTAAAAGTGTAAAATTTAAAGTTAAATAACTAAACCATTTTTAATATAGGTTTACACAAATGATAAATAGGACTATAAACATTAATTAGAATGCTAAAATTATTTCCTACAATATGGTATTTTATTTATAATATTTAGACCTTAAATAATTAAATTTATTTATAATACAAGGATATTGTAGTAATTATCTAATTAGTGAAAAATTAAAATAATTGATATTATAAATATCCAAATAAATTTAATTTGATACTTTTTATGAATTAGAATTATCTTATAGGTTAATATGACATGTTAGGGTTTGTTAGAAGAATTTTCTTCAAATTAATA
Organism: Viscum album; assembly: GCA_963277665.1. NCBI lineage: Eukaryota > Viridiplantae > Streptophyta > Magnoliopsida > Santalales > Viscaceae > Viscum > Viscum album. The sequence continues at coordinate 564,092,529 of OY728138.1, forward strand.
ATGTTGTTATGAATTTAGCAAACACAAAATACCAAATAGTGTCAAAATTGACATAAAAGAGTTAAAAAGATATTATATTATAAATTGATATTCTATCCCTAAAAATATAAGGTTTTACAAAAGACATATATAATGATAGAATTATCATTAATGAACCACTTGGGGTACTCTTGGATGTTTATATTACATTTATTAACCATAGAATATAAAAATACAGAAAGACATGGTAAATGTTAAACTATTTAACTAGGAGTTAAATATAAAAGATAAAGTTAATACAGTGACCCAGACCAGTCTAAAACCTATTGAGTGAGTGGTTTTCGACCCATAACCACCTTTTCCTTTAAATAATTTATTTTTTAAATGTTATAAACTGAGAACGATTTTATTAAAAATAATATTTCTATCTTTTCTAAAGGTTCCCCTCACCCCTCTTATAAAACGACACTCCCCCTCCTCTCTAATTCATACCTTCAAAGCAATTTGTATTGGTCAAACCCTACCCAAATAACTTCTCAACAGTCCTCCCTTAATCATAGAGGCCTTCCTTAAGTAATAAAGCAATCCTAAAGAGCTCGTGTGATCAAATCAAAAGAACGAACCTGAATAAGAGGTAAATATTTTATCACCTCTTTGAAGTTCCGTTCATCTTCCACTTCCTATTTATTTGTTGATTATATTATAAAATAATAAATCCTATATATTCTATATACTGTGATGTTATTATAAATATGGTACAACCATATTCATTATTCTATCCATCATATGAATGACGTGTCACCATATGTGCGTACGTAAGGCTTACCGTCTCCACGTCGTGGTGTAATTGTCATTCAATAAATTATTTTTTGGATGGTTAAAATAATGATGTGTAATTGACGTAAATATTAAATATAACATGATAATTATTCTTTATACATGATATACCATCCATTTATATATTATTTTAATATCAAAATAATGATATTGTCGCTCGAGCATACGTACGGATTACGGTCTCCACGAACGTGATGAGATTCGTTCCCCAACATATCCATTCACGACTAATTTTCATTATATGATTAAAAATAATGTTTAAAGTCTTAATATAATTATGAATATGAATAATATAAATCCCATACCTAACAAACATGACTCACGTAACAAATAATTTATAGGAAAACGAATCAGTTAACAACCGAAATGACGATAATACTAAGATATTATTAACAAAGCAATGTTAAAAGATCATATATAATATCATATCAGTGAATATGTTTCTTGTATAATTTTATAACAATTATATCACCATTATACAGGTGTTTAACCTACACTGGACCAAGTAAAAGTACACGGTAAGGGTTAATTTCACAATTTCTTTATTATCTGAGGTTGTTTTTATGTCAGTATCTACTGGGACTTCTTTATCATCCACATCCATGTTTCATAAAAATGTATTTCAAAACATTTTTAATATTTAATATAAAATGGGTTAAAGTCATTTATACCCAAATTTTACCTTATATTTTTTTTAAATGAATCTTTCCTTCATATTCCAAAGAAAGTACTTTTTGAACTTTTCGACAATGTTAAGGTAAGAATGTTTTTTTAACTTCTACGGCAGGTGTAGCTATTTTCCGCCGTTTTAACATTTTTGAAGCTACCCTTAAAATATTATACGAATATTTTCAAAATATATGTTTTATTTTATAATTATATGACTTATAAATTTTATCAAAATAGAAATATATATTTCTCAAAAAATGTTATGGTTTCATCTATGTAAATATCCTTTGATGGATTGTAAGCCTATATGAAGTTGATTTATTATGATACAAAACTTCCATATTTTATTTAAGGTCTTGTGATATGTTTGACTATGGATGTTCTATTTTTATACCATTCATGGTTTATGGATTAAGTATTGACATTTCGTATGCTAGTTTGAATACGAATGTTTAATGTTATGTCTAAACCTTTTCATATGAGGAATTCATTGGACTTAGTAAGTGATGTGTTGATCAACTATAGCTCCTCTTTGCATCGGTAGGTCTCATGAGACAAACTAGTGTCTTGGAAAAAGGCCTTGAAAAAAATCTTATTTGTAGTCTTGGAACAAGTCCTTGACTATGTGGTTAGGAACGTCTGGCATTATGCATTCCATCTTTATGAAAGTGGCTATTGATATTTCATGTGATTATTCAACTAGTAGAATATCCATGTGAGTAATTAAATGACATTATTTTGATTTATATTTTCCATATTAGGGAGACGTTTATGTATAAAAGTCTTTGGTTTTAGTTCTATACATTTCCCCAAATGTTTATCCTTATTTAAGAATGTTTATGATATATTGTTATCCTTACTGAGCATCTAAGCTCACCACTTTCTATATTTTATTTTTCCTTGGATGTGAAGAAGTTTATTATGACTAACATGAAGGGATAGTCTATGGGATCTCAGTGTTGTCTATGAAAACAATGTTGTTGTACTTTTCCATTTTATGATGTAATGTAAACCTTTTGAATGTATATAGTACTTCCACAGCTAAAAAACTAATCGGTCATTTGAGACTTGATCATTGGTTATTATGACAATGATACATAATAATGCACTGACTCTGGATAAATGGGGTCAGGGTGTTGCAGTTGGTATAAGATGAATTTTAGTACAAACCTTGGAAAGTAGATTTAGATAAACTCTGATTAGAGCACATATCCCTATGATAGACATTGAGGATTATTATATGAGAACTTCCTAGAATTTTGGTACTATAGATATTTTTTTTTTCCAAGAAAATAAATCCCTTTCTAGATACGAGCAGGTAAAGGCAGCTCAGGCACAGATGTACCTAGGGGTAACGCACTAAAACACCTCTTTGAGCTAGACTCGAAAAGGGAACTGGTGCATGACAACGGGTCTTACTGCACTCTTGGTTACGACACTCCCGAGGGATAAGCTTAGGATATTTCTCATTCTATTTACAAACCATTATTAAGGAATTATGAGTATGTACTTCCTCAAAGAAAACAATTTTTATGATTATGGACTATATCAATAAACTAATCAATTTATGTTAAGTATTTTACAAGTTTGGAATTATGTATTTCAATTCATAACCTAATCTAGTATATTCAATTGTTTAGAAATGGCGCCTAGTGGAAGGAATGGAAACTGTATTAGTGCAGACACTCCATGTAGGGATTTCCCTCCTGCTCATGATAATTATAGTGGAGCTGGTGATGCAACCGGTGCTGATCAGCTAATCACCATACCGGTAAAACTCACTCAGGTTATGACTAAAAACCTTACCCATATGGATCACCCTGATCCGTAGCGTGGAGGATCAATGTTAGATAGTTTCATGGGGAAATGACCACCAAAATTCAATGGGGGTAGAAATCCACTAGTAGGTGAGCAGTGGATAAATTCTTTAGAGAAAATATTCCTTCCCTTGTGGAGTAGCGAAATGGGAAAAGTTGTCATGGCAGTTTACCACCTCACTGGAGATACTGATCAATGGTGGTCATTGATTCAAAACACAAAGGAATGAGTTTAAAGATATTTTCTTAGAAAATTATTTTCCTCATGACCATCGAGCAGATATGGAAAGGGAATTTCAAAGTCTAAGGAAAAAAGAGGATGAGAATGTTGTAAAGTATGAAGCTAACATTACAAGGTTATCAAGGCATACTGCAAATTATATATGTAACCCAAGAAATAATATTTCTCATTTCTTTGATGGGTTAAAACCATTTATCCATCGAACATTACTCTCACAATCCATCTCATCATACAAAGATATTGTCTCATGTGCTATCAAGATATAAAAAGAATTATCTATGTCTTACAACTTTAAAACAAAGCAAGAGAAGAAGAGATCTTCTGAACACTATGGAAATCAAAATAAGGGGAAGAAGGGAAAATTTGAATATCCATCAAGAATTAAATATGGGAAGAAAGACTGTGGTACTTTATTTAAGGGAATGAGAGTTTGTTACAAGTGTGGTGAAATGGACACCATGCTCGTGATTGCAAGGGGAAGATAGAGGCTATCGATGTTGAATACTACAATGGTAGAGAAAAGGTACATTATTCAAATGAATTTCCTAAGAGTCTGGGGAACATAACTCAGAAAAGGCCAAGGTTTCAAGGCCAAGATTATGTTATCACTACTACTAAGGTTGAAGCTCTGAAAGGCATGATGGTAGGTAATTTAATGGTTTCCACAAGTTTAACCACTGCTTAATTTGATTCTAGCTCATCGCATTGTTTCATATCTTCCCAGTTTTCAATGAAAATTAGATATTTCCAATTTGATTTAACAAGGTAAAATTTTGTCAAAACGCCTAAGGGAAGTATCATTGATACAAAGTATTGTGAATCAGTTCCCATTAGGGCATATAAATTTTCTCTATCTGTTGATCTCATCATCATACCCATGATTAAATTTGATATAATCCTTGGTAAGGATTGGCTTTCGGACCATGATGCAAAAATTTTTTATAAGAAGAAGGAGGTTACTATTTTGGATGATGATGATAAAGAACACCTTATCTTTAGAGAAGAATAATTACCACCTAATTCTTATCCAGATCCACCCATAATAGCTCAACTAAATTCAATTATTGTGGAGGAAGAGAATTAAATAACTGTGTGTGAGGAAAGGAATGTTCAAATATAGTTTGTACCTATTGTGAGAGAATATGTTGATGTGTTTCCAAAATATTTACTTGGACATCGTCTAGAATGAAAAATTGTGTTTTCTATTAACTTAATTCTAAGATGATGGCCTATATCAAAGACCCCTTAATGAATGGCCACTTTGGAATTAGTGTAACTAAATAAAAAACTAGAGGAATTGAGTAATAAGGGATTTATTCACCCTAGTGTTTCTCGATGGAGAGCCCCTGTCCTTTTTGTTAAAAATGAAAAGATGGATCAATGAGGTTGTGCATTGACTATAGGGAGATTAATGCTATAAAAATAATGAACAAGTATCCCCTACCTCACATTGATGATTTATTTTACCAACATCATGGATCTCAATACTTTTCAATGATTTACCTTCAATATGGATATCATCAGTTGCGTGTGAAGAAGGAAGACATTCAAAAAATATCATTTTGAACCAGGTATGGCCATTGATGGTTTACATTAATGCCTTTTGGATTGAATAATGCACCCCCTATCATCATGGATCTAATAAATAGAGTTTTCATGGAATATCATGATGAAATTGTTGTGGTATTTATTTGTGATATCTTGGTATACTCCAAAAGCTACGAAGATCATGAAAATCACTTGAACATTATTCTAAAGACTCTTAGAAGACATGAATTACATGGGAAGTTTAGAAAGTGTGAATTCTGCTTCATGATATTTCTTTTCTTGGCCATATTGTCTCTAAGGATGGAATCTTGGTTGATCCTTCTAGGACAAGAGAAATCTAGTAATGTCCAGCACTGATGAGTATAACTGAGGTACGCTGTTTTATTGGTTTAGCAGGTTATTATTGATGTTTCATCCAGAATTTTGAACGGTGGCTAACCCATTAACAAATCTCGCACAAAAAAGGGTTATATTTTTTTGGACAAAAGTGTGTGATGAATTTTTTAATGAATTGAAGAGAATATTATTCAATTCTCATATCGTGACTCTACCAACGGGGAATGATGGGTTTGTTATTTATAGAGATGCTTCAAACAAAGGACATGGTTTTGTCCTTATACAGAATGATAGGGTTATTTCCTATGCACCACAATAGATAAAAATTTCTGAGCAAATCTATCCAACGCATGATCTTGATTTACCAGCTATAATCTTTGCTTTGATTATTTGAATACACTATATCTATAGTGAAAATGTGAGATATATACCGATCACAATAGTTTAAATTATATATTCTCCCAGAATGAACTCAACATGAGGCAAAGGAGATGGCTTGAACCACTCAAGGATTATGATTTCACTATACAATACCACCATGGGAAGGGAAATAAGGTGGCAGATTCTTTGAGTAGAAAAGATCATGGAGTTTTCAACAAGATGAGAGTTAAAAAGGATCCTATATATATGGTTCTAGTAAATATGGATATGGGAATCACCATGTATGGTGAAACATTAATAAATTTTCAAATCCTTGACAAACCATATTTAATAGAAAGAATAAGGAGTTATCAGACCGATGATGAAGAGTTTCAAAAGAATAATAAAGTTGTGAATTATGGGATATTGAGTAACTTTGTGTGTGAAGATGGAATTTTGTAATTTGGGAAGAGACTTTGATTTCCCAATATACCTAATCTAAAAAGGTATTTGTTGGTTGATGCTCATAGTTCTAATTTCTCTATACACCTTGGTATCTCAAAGATGTATATGGATTTTAAGGAGCATTTTCGGTCGGACAACATAAAGAGGGAGATTGCTGATTTTGTGTCAAGATATATTGTTTGTCAACAAGTTAAAGTAGGAAGAAACAGCCTGGAGGTTTCATACAAACTCTTCCCATACATGAGTGAAAATTGGATAATATTATGATGGACATTTTTATAAAACTATCAAAGTCTCCTAGAAGGAACAATACAATATGGGTCATTGTTGATCATCTTACCAAGTCATCACATTTTTTTCTATAAGGGAATATTTACTACTTGAATGTCTAGAAAGAATATATATTAATGATTTTGTGAGTCTTAATGGTGTACCCCAATCGATTATTTCTGATTTTGAACCCCATTTATATCATGATTCTGGAAAAGTCTTTAGAATTCCCTAGATACTGAACTTCATTTGAGCATTTCCTACGACCCCCAAACTGATGGACAATCATAATAGACTATTAAATCCTTAGAAGACATGTTGAAATCATGCTCACATGACTATCAAGGTATGTGGGATCAATATTTACCTCTGGTAGAATTTTCCTATAATAATAGATTCCATTCAAGTATTCAAATGGCACCATATGAAGCGAGATGTCGCACACCACCCTGTTAGGATGACGTTGGAAAAAGAAAACTCGTAGGCCCAGAACTTGAGTAGGAAATGATGGAAAAGGTGAATGTAATCCAAAACCACATCACAACATCTCAAATCAGGGAAAAGAGCTATGATGATAACCAAAGGAAGGATTTGGAATTTCAAGTAGGAGATCATGTCATCTTGAAGGTATCTCCCTGGAAGGGTGTTATACATTTCAATAAGAAGGGAAAATTGAGTCCCAAGTACATCGGACCTTTAGAAATTATAGAATGAATTGGGGCTATATCTTACCATTTGGAAATGCCACCAAGCCATTCCAAAGTTCACGATGTATTCCACGTATCACTGTTCAGAAAATACATGCAGGATCCAACACATGTACTCACCTATCAAGAATTAGAACTGGAACCCGATTTTTCCTATTTCAAAGAGCCTCTCAAGGTTCTTGATACAAGAGAACAAGTGTTCAGAAACCTTTCGACTCAATTGGTAAAATTATTATGGAGAAACTATAAGATGGAAGAGGCTACGTGGGAACCCAAGGAACTTATGTTGGAGAACCACCCGAGTCATTTTATGCAGTAATATTCTAGAAATTTCTAGGATGAAAATATTTTAAGGAGGGGAGAATGTAACAACCCAAGCTTCAAGGGTATGCTTCTCTTTGAATAATACAGTAGCGTGAGTTGTACGCAACTTCGAGTTCTAACACACCACAACCAATCAAACAAGCTGTTATGAATAATAATACAACTTTTTGAAATTTTATAAATTTTATCTTTAAACATGGACTTCATTTTTGGATTCGTAATATCGAAATTATATTACGGTGAATTTTTGGTATTTCTACGAAAACATTCAATTTTGGATGAATAGTGAAACACACTGAGTTATGGTTTAAACCCGAATTTTTATTTAAATAATTTTTTAAATTTATTTAAGTCACAATAAATACATAATACCTATATAAGTTCAATGTAATTCATTGAAGTCAGTTTATAATAATTTTAGATATATAAAAATTTTATTGAACTTTTACCGTCTTTTACCCACCTCCAAGAAGCATTTGAAAATTTACATAAAACGTAATTTTACCGCTTCTGTGGGTTGAATTTCAAAAATCTGATAGACACGGTTGATATCGATATGTAAAATGTGGTTCAATAAGATGAAAATAATTTTTGGTGAATAACTACTTTTTCCTTTTATTTACCACCATTAAAAGTAAATAGGTTAATTATGGGTAAAAATGATGTCATTATTACCCTAAAAATGTCTTAATTCTATTTTATAAGTCTAATTAGACCAATTATGAATAAAATATTATCCTTTAGATCCACTTGGAATAGATGAGGAAATTTATTATTGTTTAATTCAACGTAGAGTTAAAAGTGTTAAATTCAATGTTTAATAGCTAAACCATTTTTCATATAGGGTTACACAAAAGATAAATTAGACTATAAATATTTATTAGAAAGATAAAAATATTCCTATATAATGTTATTTTGTTTATAATTTTTAGACATTAAATAGTTAAATTTATGAAAGACACAATGATGATGCAGTAATTACCTAATGAATGAAATATTAAAATAATTGATATTATAAATATCCAAGTAAATGTAATTTGAGACTTTTTATGAATTAAACTAATCTTATAGGTTAATATTATATGTTAGGGTTGGTTATATGAATTTTTTTCTAAGTAATAATGTTGTTATGAATTTAGCAAAAACAAAATACCAAATAGTGTCAAAATTGACATAAAAGAGTTCTTAAAACAAATATTATATTATTAATTGATATTATATCCCTAATAATCAAAGGTTCATCCAAAGGTCTTATATAATTATAGGTGTATCATTAAGGAACCACTTGGTATTTTCTTTGAAGTTTATAGTTTCTTTATTAACCATATAATATAAAAATACAAAGAGACATGGTAAATGTTAAACTATTTAACTAAGAGTTAAATCTAAAAGAAAAAGTTAATATAGTGACCCAATCCAATCTAAAACATATTTGATGAGTGGTTTTATACCCTTCCCCACCATATCATTTAAATAATTCATTTTTTAACCATCAAAAACAGAAACTTGTTTTATTATAAAATAATATTTTTAACTTTTCCTAAGGTGCCCCTCGCCCCTCTTATAAAAGGGAACTACCCATTCCCTCTAATTCACACCTTCAAAGCCATTTGGCTCACCCAGCCCATTCCCAAATACCCTTTCAACAGTCTTATCTTTATCCTATAGGTCTTCCTTTAGTCAGAAAGCCAACCTATGGAGCCCTTTTGATCAAATCAAAAGGAAGAACCCGAAGAAGAGGTAAATATTTAACCACCTCTTTCAAGTTCCATTCTTCTTCCACTTCCTCTTTATTTGTTTTTTCCATTCTGAAATAATAAATCCAATATCTTCTATATATTGTGATTTTATTATAAATATGGTACAACCATATTCATTATTCTATCAATCCTTTGAATGACATGTCACTATATGTGCGTACGTACGACTTACCGTCTCCACGTCGTGGTGTAATTGTTATTCAATACATTATTATTTGGATGGGTATAATAATGATGTATAATTGATATAAATAGTAAATATAACATGATAATGATTATTTATATATGATATACCATCCATATATATATTATTTTAATATCAAAATAAGGATATTGTCGCTCGTGCGTACGTATGAATTACCATCTCCACGAACGCGATAAGATTCATTCCCCGTCATATCCATTCAAGACTAATTTTCATCAGTTTATTAAAAATAATTTTGAAAGACTTAATATCATTTTGAATAAAAATAATATACATTCCTTCCATAACAATCATCACTCACGTAACAAATAATTTAAAGGAAAACGAATTAGTTAACACCGGAAACGACAATAATAATAAGATATTATTAACAAAGGAATACTAAGATATTATTAACAAAGGAATGTTAAAAGATCATAAATGATATCATATTAATGTATATGATTCTTTGTATAATTTAACAAAATTATTTCACCATTATACATGAGGTTAACCTACCCTCTACCAAGGAAAAGTACAAGGTAAGGTTTAATTTCACAATCTCTATATTATCTGAGGTTGTTTTTATGTAAGTATCTGCTGGGACCTCTTTATCATCCACATCCATGTTTCATAAAAATAAAATTCAAAACATTTTTACAATTTCAGATAAAATGGGGTAAAGTCATTTATAACCATATTTTACCTTATATGTTTTTGAAATTAATCTTTCCATTGTTTTCCAAACAATGTACTTTTTGACCTTTTCGACAAAATTAAGGTAATAATGTTTTTTAACTTATACGGCAGGTGGAGCTATTTTCATCCTTTTTAACAACGTCAAATCTTACCTTACATGATTTTGAGAATATTTTTAAAATAAATTTTTTATTTTATAATTATATGAATTTTAAATTATTTCAAATTAGATAGAGATATTTCTAAAAAAAATGTTTTCATTTCATCTATGTCTGCATCATTTGATAGAATGTAAGCTTATTTGAAGTTGATTTATTATGATACAAAACATCGATAATGTATTGATGGTTTTGTGATATGTTTGACTGTGGATGTGCTAATTTTATAACATTCATGGTTTATGGATAATGTATTGAAATTTCTTATGTTAGTTTTAATACGAATGTTTAGGTTATGTTTAAATATTTTCATATGAGGAATTCATTAGACTTAGTAAGTGATGGGTGGAGCCCGCTATAGCTCCTCGAGGCATCAGTAGGTCTCATGAGACAAACTAGTGTCTTGGTGTATGGCCTTGAAAAAATCTTATTTGTAGTCTTGGCACAAGGCCTTGACTATGTGGTTATGAAAGTCTATCATTATACATTCCATCATTATGAAATTGCCTATTGATATTGAATATGATTATTCGACTAGTTGAATATCCATGTGACTAAATAAATGGAATTAATTTGATTTATACTTGCCATATTATGATGAAGTTTATGTTGAAAATGCTTTTGTTTTAGTTATATACATTGCCTTAAATGTTTATGATTATTTATGAAAGTTTTAGCTATATTATTATCCTTAATGAGAAACTGAGCTCACCCCTTTAAATATTTTATTTTTCTGAGGATGCTTAGAAGTATATTATGATTGACCAGCAGGGATAGTCTATTGGAAATCTTCGTTGTCTATGGAAACAATGTTGTTGTAGTTTTCCTTTTTATGATGTAATGTAAAACTTATGAATGTATATAGTACTTCCAAGGCTCTTAAAATAATCTGTCTTTCAAGACTTCATCTTTTGCGATCATTCCAATGATACGTAATAATGTACCAACTCTGGGTAACTTGAGATGGGGCGTTACAGTTAGTGCACCTGTGTTTATAATACCCTGTAGTGGAGAAGGGTTTATAATTTATAGTGATGCATCCAAGAAGGGATCATGATGTGTTCTTAGGACAAATAACATGTTTATAGCCTATTCCCATGACAATTGAATATTCATGAGCCAAATTACCCAACTCATGGTTTGGAGTTAGTAGCTGTAGTGTTTTCATTAAATATATATATATATATATACATTATCTATATGGTGAAAAGTGTGATATATATACTAATCATAAAAGTCTAAAATATATATTCACATAGAATGAGTTAAACATGCTCCATTGTATGTGGTTAGAGTTGATAAAGGATTATGAATTCTCAATACATTACTACATGGGGAAAGCGAACTAGGTGGCTGATACATTGAGTTGGAAGGATCATGATAGCTTATCCATGATGAGGATAAAAAAAGAACCAATATTAACATATTTTCAAAGGATGGATATATAAATTATAAAGAAAGGGAGAAAACATTATCTATCTAAAATGACTGTTCAACCATCTATCTATGTGGAGATTAAGGAGGCACAAATGGAAGATGAATATCTACCAAAGAAAGTTAGCAATGCTTCTAGGTATAACCCGGATCAGGATGGAATGATAAGGTTCAGGAACTATATATGTATCCCTAAATACCTGATTTAAAGAAGGATATGTTAGAGGAAGCTATGTGGGAACATGCGTATTTTATGAAGCATAAGTATCCTCACTTTTTTTATCCGAGTGATGAATTTCAAAGGATAAATTCATTTTCAGGGGGGTTAAATGTAACACCTTGAGTATTTATGGGAGATTTTTTCGAATAAATATTAATTTTTATTTACATCACGAAATTACCAAATTGATAGATTCATTTACATGGAACTAAAATGGCGTATGTTACATGAAACATTGACTTGGAATATGTTCCACATAACACTGACTTGGCATACGTTGCACACAACACTATGTTTTTGTACGATAGATGCAACACTGAGTTTCTATGAAATATGTCATTTTATTGTTTTAATTATTTAATAATATAATTATAGTCTAGAGGATAAAAATAATAATATTAAAATTAATAAATTATATTCAATTTTTTAATTGTTTTATATAAATAAAACATATTGATAATAAAGGATATGGTTTTTGGTAAAGTCATTTTAATTTTTAAAAACATCATATTCTCAAATAAACTAATTATCAAAATTAAATTTATTTCAGACACATTTAGAAATTTAATTTGGTAAAATAAACATCATTTTTGATTTCAGAAAATCGGAATTATCTTAGGGTTATTTTTTTAGGATTTTTATGTGAAACCTTTTTTTAATGAATAGTAATAAATACAGCTTTTAAGTAAAAAACATCCTTCGGAATTATTAATTATTTTTGGGATATAATATTATAAATATGTTTTAAGGTCACATTATATTAATGTTAAATCTAATGATACTATATAATTCATTATAATCAATTCCAAATTATAATAGACTATAAAATCTTAACAAACTTCTGAGTATTTTTCAACATTAAAACCCCATTATTTTGTCCCGTCTCTGATATTATCAATAATCATAATTTTTCCACTTCAGTGATTGTAATTTAAAAAATCTTTCATACACCATTTAATTAATTATTATATTTATTATAACACCCCAAGCTTTTACGGTACACTTCTCTTTGAATAATGCGATAACGTGTGTTGTATGCAACATCGAGTTCTAACACACCACAACCAATCAAACTAGGCGTTATGAATAGTAATACTGACATTTTGAAATTATATATATTTTATATTTCAGAATGGACTTCATTTTTGGATTCAAAATTTCAAAAATATCCTAAGTTGAATTTTTGGTATTTTTCTGTACTTCCAATTTGTATGAATAGTGAAAAATACTTGAAAACAACTTTTTTAATCAAAATTATTTTGTAGTGATAAATTATATTCTTGAGTGGTTTTAAATTATAAATAGAATATATTTTTACCATTTTATCCAATGGTGTTCATTAGAATTAATTTCACTTTGAAATTGGACATAAACAATTGTCAATCTTTTGATATATATTGTTTCTTAAAAACACGCTATTTGTTGTGACAGCGGGAATTAATTATAAAATTAATTTATGCAACTTATATTTTTGGAATTTTGTAAAATATACATTATTTTTGAATTTGGAATATCAATTATAGCTTAGGGTGAAATTTTGGCATTGTTCTGAAAAACTTCAATTTTTGTTGAATAGTGAAACTACTAAGTGGTAGTTAAAAAACTGAATTTTTCATAAAAATTAATTTTACCAATTCTGGGATTGGAATTTCGAAAATCCAAGAGACATGGTTAATATCAAGGAGTAAAATGTGGTTCAATGAGATGAATATAATTTTTGGTTAATAGTAACTTTTTTACTTTTATTTACCACAGTTAAAAGTAAATAGGGTAATTAGGGGTAAAAATGGTATTAATATTACCCTAACACATGTCCTAATTCTATTGGACAAGTGTATCTCGACCAAAAACAACCTTAGGAATAAAATATTATCATTTAGGTCCACTTGTATTAGATTAGGACATTTATTATTATTTAATTTAAAGAAGAGTTAAAAGAGTTAAAATCAAAGTTTATTTACTAAAACAATTTTACTATAGGGTTATACATAAGATAAATTCGATTGTAAATATTAATTAGAAATATAAAAATATTTCCTACATAATTATACTTTCTTTATAATTTTTGGACATTAAATAATTTAATTTATTTATGACACAATGATGATGCAGTAATTACCATAACATTGAAAAATTAAAATAATTGATATTGTAAATACCCAAATAAACATAATTTGAGACTTTTAATGAATTAAACTAATTTTCTACGATAATATGACATATTATGATTGATTTAATTGAATTATTTTGAAGTAATAATTATTTTATGATTTTTACAAAAATCAACTATTGAATAGTATCAAAATAGACATAAAAAAGTTTTTAAAAAAAATACTATATTATTAATTGATATTAAATTCCTAAAAATCTAAGGTTCTTCCAGGAAAGTCATATCATGATAGGTGTATCATTAATGGACCGATTGGGGGTAGTTTGGAAGTATATAGTATGTTTATTAACCATATAATACAAAAATACAAAGAGACATTGTAAAAGTGAAACTAATTAACTAAGATTTAATACTTAAAAATAAGGTTAGTATAATGACCCAAACCTGTCTAAATTATATTGGTTGAGTTGTTTTCGACCTATCCCCACCTTGAAATTTAAATAATCCACTTTGGATCCTTTAGAAACCGAATATGAATTTATTATAAAATAACATTTCTGGCTTTTCCAAAGTTGCCCCTCACCCCTCTTATAAAAGGGCACTCTCCCTTCTCATTAACTAACAAATTCAAAGCCTTTTGGTTCGGCCTAACTCTGCCCCAATACTCTCTCAATGTCCCTCAAATCATCCTAGAGGCCATCCTTTAGTCAGAAAGCCAATGTAAGGAGCCCTTTTGATCAAATCAAAAGGAAGAACCCAAAGAAGAGGTAATGATTTCACCACCCTTTTTCAAGTTCCTTTATTCTTCCACTTCGTCTTTCTTTTTTATTACCATTCTAAAATAATGACCCCAGAATCTTATATATACTGTGATGTTATTATAAATATGGTAGAGTCATATTAAGTATTCTATCCATCCTTTGAATAACATGTCACCATACGTGCGTACGTACGGCTTACCGTCTCCACGTCGTGGTGTAATTGTTATTCAAAGAATTATTATTTGGATGGATATAATAATGATGTTTAATTCATGTAAATAATACATGTAACATGATAATGATTATTTATATATGATATACCATCCAATTATATATTATTTTAATATCAAAAGAATGATATTGTCGCTCATGCGTACGTACGGACTACCGTCTCCACGAACGCGATGAGATTTATTCTCCATCATATCCATTCAAGTATAATTATCATTTTATGATTTAAAAATAATGTTTAAGGACTTGATATCATTCTGGATATGATTAAGATACATCCTATCCATGGAAAACACGACTTACGTAACAAAACATATAAAATAAAATGACTAAGTTAACACCCAAAAAAACGATAATACTAAGATATTATTAACAAATCAATGTTAAAAGATCATATATGATATCATATTAATGTATATGATTCTTGTATAATTTAATAGCAATTATTTCACCATTATACAGGAGGTTAACCTACCCCATCCAAGGAAAAGTACAAGGTAAGGGTTTATTTCTCAATCTCTAGATTATCTGAGGATGTTTATACGTAAAAATCTACTGGGACATATTTATCATCCACATCCATGTTTCTTAAAAATGTATTTCAAAACATTTTTTCTATTTACTGGAATATGAGTTACAGTCATTTCTACCCTTTTTTGACTTTTTATAAGTGGTTTATAATGGAATATATCCGTTGTTTTCCAAACAATGTGCTCTTTAACCTTTTCGACAGAATTAAGGTAAGAATTTTTTTTAACTTATACGGCGGGTGCGGCTATTTTCCGCCATTATAAAATAGTCAAAGCTTCCCTTACAAGCTTATAAGAATGTTTTCAAAGAGAATGTTTTATAAATATATGACTCTTAAATGATTTCAAAATAGAAAGAGTTATTTATCTAAAAAGAGTTTTGATTTCATCTATGTCAACATCCTTTGATGGATTTTACGCTTATTTGAAGTTCATTTATTATGATACAAAGCTTATATATTGTATTGAAGGTTTTGTGATATGTTTGACTGTGGATGTGTTAGTTTTATACCATTCATGGTTTACGGTTAAAGTATTGACATTTCGTATACTAGTTTTAATACGAATGTTTATGTTATTTTTAAACCTTTTCATATGGGAATGCATTGGACTTAATATGTGACGGGTGGAGCCCTCTTTAGCTTCTCGATGCATCGGTAGGTCTCAGGAGACAAACTAGTGTCTTGGCACAAGGCCTTGGCAAAATATTTTTTGTAGTCTTGGCACGAGGCCTTGGCTATGTGGTTATGATAGTTTGGGATTATGCATTCCATCTTTATGAAAGTGGTTATTGATATTGTATGTGATTATTCGATTAGTAGAATATCCATGTGAATAATTAAATTGCATTATTTCATTTTATTTTTTCCATTCTATTTTTAAGTTCAAGTTTAAAAGGATTTTTTTAGTTATACACTGCCTTAAATGTTTATTATTATTTATGAAAGTTTCCGCTATATTGTTATCCTTAATGGGCATTTGAGCTCACCCCTTTCAATGTTTTATTTTTCAAAGGATGTGAAGAAGTAATTTATGAATGACCTCCACGGATAGTATGTGGGGATATGAGTGTGGACTATGAAGAAAACATGTTGTTGTAGTTTTCATTTTTATGATGTAATTTATGACTTAGGAATATATCTAGTGTTTCCAAGGCTACAAAACCAATCAGTCTTTCAAGATTTGATATTTCTTTAGATCATGCCAATGTTATGTAATAATGCACCGACTCTGGGTAACTAGGTTCGGGGCGTTACAGTTGGTATCACAGGATGTTTAGTACAAACCCTGGAAAGCTAGATTTAGATAAACTCTAATTAGAGAACATTGTCCTAGGATGAAATTTGAGGATTAGTATAGAAGAACTTCCAAGAATTTTGGTATTGTAGATAATTTGAGAGTTTTCCGTGCAATACATCCATGTCTGGACACGAGAAGGCAGAGGCAGCTCTGGCACAGATGTACCTAAGGGTAAAACCCGATAACACTGCTTTGATCTAGACTCGAACGGGAACTGGTGCACGACAACGGGCCTTGCTGCACTCTTGGTTACGACACTCTCGGGGGATATGCTTAGGATAACTCTCATTTTCTTTAAAAATCATAATGAAGGGTTTAAGAGTATATACTTCCTCAAAGAAAACTTTTTTTTTATGATTATGGATTATATCCATAAATAGTTCAATTTATGTTAAGTGTTTTATAAGTATGGAATTATGTATTTTGATTCATAAACTGATCTAGTTTATGCCATTTTTTAGAAATGGAGCATAGTGGAATAAACAGAAACCGTATCAATGGATGAACTCCATGTATGGATTTCCCTCCTGGTCAAGATAATTATAGTGGAGATGGTGATGCAACTGGTACCGATCAGCTAATCACCATACTGCGACAACTCACTCAGGTTATGAATAATAACCTTACCTGTATGGAGCACCCTGATCCACAATGTGGAGGATCAATGTTAGATCGATTCATGAGGCAACAACCACCAACGTTCAATGGGAGTACAATTCCCTTAGTAGCTGAGCAGTGGATAAATTCCCTTGAGAAAATATTTCAGGCTTTGGGGAGTAGTGAAAGGGAAAAAGTTATCATAGCAGTTTACCACCTCACTGGAGATGCTGATCAATGGTGGTCATTGATTCGAAACATGAAGGAAGATGATGAAGTATCAAATATGGAATGGAGGGAGTTCAAAGATCTGTTTTTAGAAAAAATACTTTCCTTGTGACCATCGAGCAGATATGGAAAGGCAATTTCTGAGTCTGAGACAAAAGGAGGATGAGAATGTCACAAAGTATGAGGCTAACATTACAAGGTTATCAAGGTATACTGGAGATTATATACGTAACCCAAGAAGTAAGATTGATCGTTTCTTTGATGGGTTAAAACCATTTCTCCATCGAGCATTAGTCTCACAATCCTTCTCTTCGTATGACGACATTATCTCATGTGTTATCAAGATAGAGAAAGAATTCTAAAAGTATTATGACTTTAAAGTAAAGCAAGAGAAGAAGAGATCTTCAGATCAATCTGGGAATGGAAATAAGTGGAAGAAGGGAAAGGTTGAATATCCATCCTGTGGTAAAGGTGGGAAGAAACACCCCGGTACTTGCTTGAATGGAATGGGCATCTATTACAAATTTGGTGAAAAAGGCCACCAAGATCGTGATTGCAAAGGGAAGAAAGAAGCTACCAATGTTCAGTGCTACAATTGCAGGGAGAGGGTACATTATGAAAATGAATGTCCTAATCGTCAGGGGAACTTACCTCAAAAAAGGCCAAGGGATCATGGCCAAGATTTTACTATCACTACTGATGAGGTAGAAGCTGCAAAAGACGTGGTGGCAGGTAATTTAATGGTTTCCTCAAGTTTAGAAAATGCATTATTTGCTTCTGGATCATCGCATTGTTTCATATCTTCCCGGTTTGCTAAGAAAATTATATATTTCCAATTTTATTTAACAAGGGATTTGTAAGTTAAAACACCTAATGGAAGTATCATTGCAACAATGTTTTGTGAATCAGCCCCCATTAGAGCACATAAATGTTCTTTATCTGCTGATCTCATAGTCATACCTATGATTGAGTTTGATATAATCCTCGGTTTTGATTTTCTTTTGGATTATGATGCGAAGATTTACTGTAAGAAGAAGGAGGTTATGATTTTTGATGATGATGATAAGGAACACCTTATCTTTAGAGCAGAATCGTCACCACCTAATTCTTATCAAGATCCACCCCCAGTAGCTCAAATAAATTAAATTATTGGGGAGGAAGAGAATGAAATGACTGTGGGTGAGGAAAAGAATGTTCAAATATAGGATGTACCTATTATGAAAGAATATGTAGATGTATTTCCGGAATATTTACCTGGACATCCTCCAGAATGAGAAGTTGAGTTTTCCATTGATTTAATACCATGATCAAGGCCTATATTGAAGACCCAATATGGAATGGCCACTGTGGAATTAGTCGAACTAATGAAAAAACTAGAGGAATTTAGTAATAAGGGATTTATTCACCCTAGTGTTTCTCCATGGGGAGCCCCTGTTATTTTTGTTAAAAAGAAAGATTGATCTATGAGGTTATGTATCGTCTACAGGGAGATCAATTCTATAACAATAATGAACAAGTATCCCCTACCTCGCATTGATGATTTATTTGACCAACTGCATGGAGTTCAATACTATTCAAAGATTGACCTTCGATATGGATACCATCAGTTGTGTGTGAAGAAGGAAGACATTCCGAGGGAAACATTTCGAACCAGGTATGGGCATTACGAGTTTATTGTAATGACATTTGGACTGACTAATGCACCCTCTATATTCATGGATTTGATGAATAGAGTTTTCAAGGAATATCTCGATGAATTTGTGGTGGTATTTATTGATGATATCATGGTATACTCTAAAAGCTACGAAGATCATGAAAATAACTTGCGTGTTATCCTGAAGACTCTGAGAAGACATGAATTATATGGAACGTTTAGGAAGTGTGAATTATAGCTTCATGAGATTTATTTTTCTTGGCCATATTGTCTCTAAAGATGGAATTTCTGTTGATCCTTCTAAGACCAAGGCAATCCAAGAATGGCCAGCACCTATGAGTATAACTGAGGTATGCATTTTTATTGGTTTGGTAGGTTATTATCGACATTTCATCCAGAGTTTTTCCCGATTGGCTAACCCATTAACGAAGCTCACACATAAAGGGGTTAAATTTGTTTGGACAAAAGATTTTGAAGAAAGTTTCGATGAACTGAAGAGAATATTAGTCAATGCTCCAATATTGACTCTACCATTGGGTAATGATGGGTTCGTTATTTATAGTGATGCATCGAAGAAAGGACTTGGTTGTGTCCTTATGCAGAATGACAAAGTTATTGCCTATGCATCACGATAGTTGAAAATTCATGAACAAAACTATCCTACTCATGATCTCGAGTTAGCAGCTGTGCTCTTTTCTTTATAGATATGGAGGCACTACCTCTATCGTGAAAAATGTGAGATTTATACTGATCACAAGAGTTTTAAGTATATTTTCTCACAAAAAAAAACTCAACATGAGGCAAAGGAGATGGCTTGAATTACTCAAGGAATATGATTGCACGATACACTACCACCCGGGGAAGGAAAACAAGGTGGCAGATGCTTTGAGCAGAAAAGACCATGGAGTTTTGAACAATATGAGAATTGAAAGGGATCTAATTTTCTTGGATCTAGTGAAGATGGAATGGGAATAACCAGGGAAGGTGAAACATCAATGCTTTTTCAAGTGGTTGCCAAAAAATCTTTACTAGAAAGGATTAAGAGGTCTCAGACCAATGATGAATAATTTCAAAAGAATATTAAAGCTGTGAATGATGGGAGATTGAGAGACTTTGTGTATGAAGATGGAATTTTGAAATTCGAGAAGAGACTTTGTGTTCCCGATATACCTGATCTAAAAAGAGAATTTCTAGATGATGCTTATAGTTCCAATTTCTTTATACACCCTGGGATCACAAAAATGTATAGAGATTTGACGGAAAATTTTTGGTGGGAAAACATGAAGAGGGAAATTTCTGATTTTGTGTCAAGATGTATGGTTTGTCAACAAGTGAAAGCTGGAAAGCAATAGCCTGGTGGAGTATTGCAACCTCTTCCCATACCGGAGTGGAAATGGGACAATATTACGATGGAATTTTTCATGGGACTACCAAAGAATCCTAGCATGAATGATGCAATATGGGTTATTGTTGATCTTCTTACAAAGTCAGAACATTTTCTTGCTATAATAGAAGATCTACCACTAGAACGTCTAGAAAGACTATATATTAATGATGTGGTGAGACTTCAGGGAGTACCCCTATCGATTGTTTCAAATTGTGATCCCCATTTTACATCAAGATTATGTAAGATTCTGTAGAAATCCCTGGATACTTAACTTCATTTGAGCAATGCCTACCACCCTCAGACAGATGGACAATGAGAACTAACTATTCAAACCATAGAATACATGTTGAGATCCTTCTCACCAGACTTTCAGGGTATGTGGGATCAATATCTACCTCTGGTAGAATTTTCCTATAACAATAGCTTCCATTCGAGTATTCAGATGGAACCATATGAAGCGTTATACGGAATGAGATGTCTCACACCAACCTATTGGGATGATGTTGGTGGAAGAAAACATGTAGGTCCAGAACAGGTAGAGGAAACAATGGAAAAGGTCAAGGTAATCCAAAATCACATCAAAGCAGCTCAAAGTAGGAAGAAGAGCTATGCCGATAATCGAAGTAAGGATTTGGAATTTCAAGTCGGTGATCATGTTATCCTGGAGGTATCTCCATGGAAAGGAGTCATACGTTTTTGTAAGAAAGGTAAATTGAGTCCCAGGTACATCGGACCTTTCGAAATTCTAGAACTAATTGGGGATGTAGCTTACCGATTGTCAATGCCACCAAGTCTCTCCAAAGTTCACGATGTGTTCCATGTATCTATGTTGAGGAAATACATGCATGACCCAACACATGTACTCACCTATGAGAAATTATAACTGTAACCCGATCGATCTTATTGCGAAGAGCCCATCAGGATTCTTGATATGAGAGAATTGGTGCTGAGAAATCGGACGACGCGCCTGGTAAAAGTCTTGTGGAGAAACAATAAGATGGAAGAGGCAACGTGGGAACCTGAGGAACTTTTGATGAAGAACCACCCGAGTCATTTCATGTGTAGTATTCTAGAAATTTTGAGGACGAAATTATTTGAAGGAGAGGAGAATATAACACCCCAAGCTTCTACGGTACGCTTCTCTTTGAATAATCCGATAGCGTGTGTTGTATGCAATATCGAGTTCTAACACACCACAACCAATCAAACTAGCCGTTATGAATAGTAATGCCTACCTTTTGAAATTATATATATTTTATATTTCAAAATGGACTTCATTTTTGGATTCAGAATATCAAAATTATCCTCGGTTGAATTTTTGGTATTTTTCTGACAACTGCCAATTTTTATGAATAGTGAACAATACTTAAAAACAACTTTTTTAATGAAAATTATTTAGAGTGATAAATTATATTATTGAGTGGTTTTAAAGTATAATTAGAATATATTTTTACCATTTTATCCAATGCTGTTCATTAGAATTAATTTCACTTTGAAATTGGACATAAACAATTGTTAATATTTTGATATATATTGTTTCTTAAAAACACTCTATTTGTTGTGACAGCGGGAATTAATTATAAAATTAATTAATGAAACTTATATGTTTGGAATTTTTTAAAATAGGCATCATTTTTTAATTTGGAAAATCAATTATAGCTTAGGGTGAAATTTTGGCATTGTTCTGAAAAACTTCAATTTTTGATGAATAGTGAAACTAATAAGTGGTAGTTAAAAAACCGATTTTTTCATAAAACATAATTTTACCGCTTCTGTGATTGGAATTTCGAAAATCCGAGAGACACGGTTAATATCAAGGAGTAAAATGTGGTTCAATGAGATGAAAATAATTTTTGGTGAATTGTAACTTTTTACTTTTATTTACCACGGTTAAAAGTAAATAGGGTAATTAAGGGTAAAAATGATATTAATATTAACCTAACACATGTAATAATTATATTGGACAAGTGTATCTAGAAAAAAATAAACCTTAGGAATAAAATATTATCATTTAGTTCCACTTTGATTAGATTAGGACATTTATTATTATTTAATCGAGAGAAGAGTTAAAAGAGTTGAAATCAACTTTTATTTACTAAAAGATTTTTAATATAGGGCTATACATAAGATAAATTCGATTGTAAATATTAATTAGAAATCTAAAAATATTTCCTACATAATGATATTTTATTAATAATTTTTAGACAATAAATAATTTAATTAATTTATGACACAATGCTGATGAAGTAATTACCATATTAGTGAAAAATTAAAATAACTGATATTGTAAATACCCAAATAAATATAATTTGAGACTTTTAATGAATTAAACTAATTTTATAGGATAATATGACATATTAGGATTGATTTAATTGTCTTTTTTCGATGTAATAATTATGTTATGATATTTACACAAATCAACTATTGAATAGTATCAAAATTGACATAAAAGAGTTTTTAAAACAAATATTATATTATTAATTGATATTAAATTTTTAAAAATCTAAGGTTCTGAAAAGAGACTCATATAATGATAGGTGTATCATTAATGGACCAATTTGGGGTCGTTTGGATATATATAGTAATTTTATTAACCATATAATATAAAAATACAAAGAGACATTGTAAAAGTGAAACTAATTAACTAAGAGTTAATACTTAAAGATAAGGGTAGTGTAATGACCCAACCAGTCTAATTTCTATAGGTTGTGTGGTTTTCGACCTATCCCCACCTTAAAATTTAAAAAATCCACTTTTGAGCCATTAGAAACTAAATATGAATTTATTATAAAATAATATTTCTAGCTTTTCCAAAGGTGCCCCTCACCCCTCTTATAAAAGGGAACTCTCCCTTCTCATTAACTCACACCTTCAAAGCCTTTTGGTTCAGCCATCCTTTGGAAAAATACTCTCTCAACTTCCCTCACATTATCCTAGAGGACTTCCTTTAGTCAAAAAGACAACTTAAGGAGCCCTTTTGATCAAATCAAAAGGAAGAACCCAAATAAGAGGTAATGATTTCACCGCCCTTTTTCAAGTTCCTTTCTTCTTCCACTTCTTCATTCATTGTTATTACCACTCTAAAATAATAACTCCAGTATATTATATATACTGTGATGTTATTATAAGTATGGTACAATCATATTCAGTATTATATCCATCCTTTGAATAACATGTCACCATACGTGCATACGTACGACTTACCGTCCCCACGTCGTGGTGTAATTGTTATTCAATAAATTATTATTTGGATGGGTATAATAATGATGTGTAATTAATGTAAGTAATAAATGTAACATGATAATTATTCTTTATATATGATATATCATCCAATTATATATTATTTTAATATCAAAAGAATGATATTGTCGTTCGTGCGTATGTACGGACTACCGTCTCCACGAACGCGATGAGATTCATTCTCCATCGTATCCATTCAAGTATAATTATCATTTGATGATTTAAAAATAATGTTTAAAGACATGATATCATTCTGGATATTATTATGATAAAATATATCCATGACAAACATGGCTTACGTAACAAAACATATAAAATAAATGAGTAAGTTAACACCCAAAACAACGATAATACTAAGATTTTATTAACAAATCAATATTAAAAGACCATATATGATATCATATTAATGTATATGATTCTTGTATAATTTAGTAACAATTATTTCACTATTATACAGGATTTTAACCTACCTCAACCAAGTAAATGTACAAGGTAAGGGTTTATTTCGCAATCTCTTCATTATCTGAGGTTGTTTATACGTAATAAACTACTGGGACTTCTTTATCATCCACATCCATATTTATTAAAAATGTATTTCAAATAATTTTTAATATTTACTAGAATATGGGTTACAGTCATTTATACCCTTGTTTGAATTTTTATAAGAGGTGTATAAGGGAATATTTCTGTCGTTTTCCAAACAAGGTGCTTTTTAACATTTTCGACAGAATTAAGGTAAGAAAGTTTTTTTAACATATACGGCAGGTGCGGCTATTTTCCGACGTTATAAAATCGTCAAACCTTCCCTTACAATCTTATAAGAATATTTTCAAAGAAAATTTCTTATAAATATATGACTCTTGAATGATTTCAAAATAGAAAGAGATATTTCACTAAAAAGAGTTTTGTTTTCATCTATGACAACATCCTTTGATGGATTTTACGCTTATTTAAAGTTGATTTATTATGATACAAAACTTCTATATTGTTCTTTAAGGTTTTGTGATATTTTTGACTATTGATGTCCTATTTTTATACCATTCATGGTTTATGGTGAATGTATTGACATTTCGTATGCTAGTATTAATACGAATGTTAATGTTATGTTTAAACCTTTTCATATGGGAATTCATTGGACTTAATATGTGATGGGTGGAGCCCACTATAGCTCCTCGATGCATTGGTAGGTCTCATGAGACAAACTAGTGTCTTGGCACAAGGCCTTGGAAAAATCTTATTTGTAGTATTGGCATGAGGCCTTGGCTATGTGGTTATGATAGTCTGGCATTATGCATTCCATCGTTATGAAAGTGGTTATTGATATTGCATGTGATTATTCGATTAGTAGAATATCCATCTGAATAAGAAAATGGAATTATTTCATTTTATTTTTTCTACACTATGTTGAAGTTCAAGTTTAAAAGGATTTTGTTTTAGTTATACACTTCCTTAAATGTTTATTCTTATTTATGAATGTTTCCGCTATATTGTTATCCTTACTGGGAATTTGAGCTCACCCCTTTCAATGTTTTATTTTTCCCAGTATGTGAAGAAGTAATTTATGAATGAATTACAGGGATAGTATGTGGGGATATGTGTGTGGACTATGATGAAAATATGTTGTTGTAGTTTTTATTTTTATGATGTAATGTAAGACTTAGGAATATATCTAGTGTTTCCAAGGCTACTAAACCAATCAGTCTTTCGAGATTTGATCTTTCTTTTGATAATTCCAATGTATGTAATAATGCACCGACTCTGGATAACTGGGGCTGGGGAGTTACATTTATATTCTAAAAATACCATGTTAATTTTTTGACAAAAAATATTAGTAAATGTGATTAAAATTAATCACATCAATTAAGGTCTAATTAATCTTTATTGGGGAATAAACCTTACAATTATGGGCCCCAATGAACTAAAAACTTGTCCAAAAAATATTATATGTCCATAGTTAGTCCATATAACATAAATTATTGTTTTTTATTTTTTTCAGTGTTTTTTAGGTAATAATTAGTGCACAAATAACTTGTTTCTAAAAATTCAACGTGAGTAATTTTACTCCCCTATAAAAGGTCACCACCTCTACCAATTCCTTTCCCATCTCAAACCTTTTAAGATAATCCAATAACTTCCAATATTTCTTCCCAATAATAATCCATTATACCTTAACTCCACTCTTTGGGAAGAAACCCTCTCAAGGAAACCATTTCACACAAACCAAAAGGAGTTTCTCGATTCAGATGTAACGTCTTCTTTCAAGATCATTTACTTTATTTCCCATCTACACCCATAAAATATCATTATTCGCTTATTTGTGTGAAAATACAATAACAGACATATAATAAAGTGTTTTTATGAAAATTAAATGAACTACACTTACAGACACCTCCATCTATTAGATGTTGAACATATTGTTTTTGTGTACGGGGAACTACAACCACACAAAACAATGATGATTCAAGTCTCATTTACCACCAATCATGGTGGCCATTATGATTGAAATTTTATTTATAAGTTTAATATATAATACATATCATTTAATTAAAATTATGTATTCATTTTACAACACACATATTTTTACCTTCCATTTGGTGTTAATACAATAATCTCGTTTGAGGATGTGTGGACTACCGCCCCCTCTAGATGATGTGATTCTTTCACACACCACAAAGAATGTATTAAGGATGGGTTTAATGAACTTATATGATATATATAATATAATAATTCTACTTTAATAATTATATATATATATATATTTACATATATCTACATATTTCATTTACACAATTTCTTTCAATATTATAATAAAAATTGAAACAACAATCATGAATACGAATGGATTACCGACTCCATGAACGATGTATTCCATTTCATAATTCATTACGAAATAAATTATTATAATATAAATATAATGTATATACCTAAAATTTATATCATTGTATACATTCTATAATCTTGATATAAATATAAAGAGAAACACTATAATTAATTAAGACACATGCGAAAAACAAAGTGAATATTACCCGAAGTGAATATTTAAAAATTGATCATTGAAAAGTGGGTAATATAATGTAATAATAAAAGAATATATGGTCATATATATAAGTATCTGTATTTTTAAATATATATAATAAACTAATATTTATTATACAGAAATCTTGTACAAGTTGGAGTGAGTTAAGACTCTAGGTATGGGGAATTTCATCTCACTTTTAATATCTTTGAGATTCATGTTATGATCACCAATATTTCATTTTGTGTGGTGTATATACTAACAATGATTGAATTATATATATATTCTACCTAAATTTATGGGTATTCACATATCTATTATATTATCCTTCTATCATGGGGTTTATCATTAAAAAGTTACGAAATGTATAAAAATGTTTTTTCTCAATATTATTTCATTAAGACTCATGTCTTGTTATGAATCAAAAGTGTTTTTCAGGGATTATATACATCCATTGAACATGATATAAAATTAATATACTTATTGTAATTATATAATATTCATTATTTAATTTCCTTTTCTTACATGAAGATTATGATCCCAAGTAACCGTGTTATAGGTGTTTATTGATACAATCTTATCATTTTTTTGAGATTGTTTATGTTTATGATTAATTTTATAAAATATCTAAAGAATATTCATGAGTTTCCATATCCTCTATTTATTCAAGATAACCTCATTTTTTAGTACCATTTTATAATGTATGGTACTTAAGAAAATGATTTTACTAAAATCTGATCATCTATCTCTTGGACCCAAAATCTATTGAATTCAAAAACCATGTTTTTAAAAATGTTTTCAAAAGATAATTGAATATAATTATCAAGGAAAGAATGGATTTCTATTTTTTTTATTGTTTTATAAGTTTCTATTATAATTATTTTAATATATTTTCAACGAAAAAAATTTTAAAAGGTTTTTTGTAACAAAAATCATTTTTCCAGGAGAGAATGATATTTTCCTCAAGAAGTGTTTTGAAAAATCATTAAAAATATTTCCCATATAAGATAACATAAATTGGTTTTTCTCATGGATTTATAGGGAAATTATTTAATATTTTAGTTATATTTTTTATTTTAATTGATTAGGTATTGATGGCATGATGTTATGAAACATGTTTCTCTTTAACAGGTTATATGCTTTTGAAACCCGCTTCTTTTAACAGCTTATGTTTATGATGAAATGATGATGAAATATGTCTCTTTCCACAGGTTATGATATGCCTACATGTTTAGATTACTCATATTATTTCATAGATTATGATATTCATATTTATGATCTTGTTTCACATGTATGTATGATTTCATTATATGATGGGTGGGACTTATATCACCCTATAATTCATTGGGTAATGATTTATATCTCGTGAGATAGACAATGATGGAACAAGGCTTTAAATATTTTTTTTAATATAGGAATTGATTGAGATTTTACTTGGTTTCATAATATAAGGATGGAATAAGGATTTACTCAGTTCAGTAATATATGGATATAATAAGGGTTACCCATTTCTATAATGGACTTTGTCCACTATGATGGTCTTGGCAGTGATGCCTTGGCTGCAATGGATATCAGTATATACTTATGTGTTTTCACAATTGACTTTCTAAAAAATATGTTATTCATTCATGATTTTTTCCTTTACTTAATTTTAATAATTTCTTATTAACTGAAAATAATTATTGTATGATTCATGTATATGATTTTTGATATGCAGTGTATGATCTTCTATTTTCAGGATCATGTTCCCATTCCCTTATACTCATGTTTATGATTATATTTCTACATTATTTACCCTTACTGACCAATTGAGATCACCTATTTTTATGTTTACATACTTTGGTTTTGAAGATATGTATTATGTTTTATGTGTTTAATACGGGTTCTAGTCGGGAATAATGGGAGATAATGTAGATATGTTATGTACTTGTGTTTTTGTTTCCATGTTTCTGAAGGCACTATACCAACTATAGTGTTTAGTATTCTGTTTGAATAATGTTTATGTATTTTGAAAATATTATTTAATGTTAATGCTTAAAAATTTAGGGTCTCAATAACCCTATTACCTAATTTTATGTATAATATATGATAACTATTCTTGTGTGTATAGTAGACTGCCTCCTTGCGAAGTAATGTAATTAATTTTTCACTTACACTTAACAAGGAAGGTAATAATGATAAATTTAATGAATATATGTGATATATATATCACCATATCATTTCTGGTAAAATTAATATATTATAAACTTTTTTACCCATACATTTGTTAGGGGAATGATATTGTCTCCCAAGAGTATTTATGACCTACCATCTCCTTAAAGTGTTGCAATTCACTTATAAAAATATTATCACTCTTTATATGATTTATTTATATATTATAAAAAATAATGGCATCTTTCATGAATAAACGATGATGCGAAAACATGGAAATTAAATACCCAAAACTACAAAAATAATAAAATTTTATTATCAAACAAGTGGTAAATTATTATAATAAGATCATATATGATATTATAAATATTATTATGATTTTATTATAAATTAAAAAATATATATAACAATTTTAAATGAGTTTAAATTACATTCTACTTTTGTAAAGTGTGAGGTAATGGATTTCATATTAATTTCCATTTCTTTTTGTTAACATGGAACTATTCACTTTTATGTGGGGTATATATTTCGCAATTTATATATTTAACAAATATAACTATATTTTATTTATGATGTAGGTTTTGTTTAAATTTATTTCTTCAAGGGGTAAAAATTTAATATTTTAAAAATATATAATGAATTGATTATATAATCTAGAATTCTTTTGTTGTTTTTTACATTCTCTTGAAATAATCACATCATTTTGATCGTTATTCGTCAGAAATTACATATATATTATGTTTCAATATTATTTTATAATGTATATGATTATTTTGAAATCCATTTTCCATTTTTATATATGCTATTTACTTTGATTTTAATTTGATTAACAGTGAAAATATTGGTAAATTTGAATCATTAATCTATAAGAATATTCAATGATAACAAAAAATTGATTCATTAATTGAATCTATTATTCAATATATGAGGAATTATTTTGAAATGAGGATACACATGGTTATTAGTTATAATGATCCCCTTGATGCATTGATAGGTCTCATTAGAGAAAACAATCGGCCCAATCAAATGGAATTTTACACATAGTTTTAAACTATATTGTAAAAGGTATTAATAATAGATGTATCAGGATTCCAAGATCATGATGTAAAATAATTGATAATTTTTTATTGATGATTTAAATATTAATATTACACATTTTATTTTTTACATTAATATTATATATGCATCCATTTCATTCTCATTTTATTGATTTAATGGAGTTTGTGTTCAACTAGTTAGCATTCAATATTAATTTTTTATTATTTCATGCTCAAAATATTGTTTAAATATAATTTTTTCACTTATTTATCTTTCCATATTGCATGTTATTTGTTTACATGTGATAGTTTCCACATTTTATAAACCATATTGAGCCTTTGATCTCACCCTTATTTTTTACCTTTCCCCCAGTAATATAGTTGAAGCCGTTGAATGGGTTTCAATGATGATCATAATCTTCTTTTGTTTTGTTTTAGTTTATTTTCCCAAAATAAAATGAGTATAATGTATGAATCTAGTTCCAAAAAACTACTAAACTTATTTTTCCGTACATGTTTGACCTATTTTATTTATTCCAATTTATTAAAATTGGAACCACCTCTACGATACTAGAGTTATGGTTGTTACATATCAAACAAAATCCATATGAAAGAATAAATTCAATTGAAACATTAAATATCATGAACATAATTATATTATTGATATAATATGTAAAGAGGGAACTATATACACCTCATAATAGAATAATTGTTCATATCATACACTTATGTCTTGAAGAATTAGAAATTGATTCTAATAAACATTACAAAGATTTTATCCTTAAATTGACAATTAATAAATATAAATATTGTGTGTAAAAAATTTAATTCAACAAAAAATAGGCATAAATGTAGAAAATATAAATTTTCAGACCAATTCAAATATAATAATTTCAGAATAGAGCTAATTAATTTTATTTATAACCTAATAAATGGAAAGTGTGTTTAGAAATAGTTTACCATTTGGTAACTCTCAATTCAAATACCCTTGAATAAGATAATATAAATTAATATTTATATTACCATTAATTACAAATCATTTATTCTATAACAGACAGAATTAGTAGTATCCCTTCACATTAATAAAGAAATTAGGCTAAAAAACAAGATATTCCTCAATGAAAATAAATCGAGACGAAATCACTTACGGATTTGGTAATTCATATATCAAAACCCCATTAACGAGAAAACTCAAATGGATTATAAATAAAAATACTTATAATAAAATGAATCATAAAATATATTCATTATTTTTATCTACAATACACTATATAAATAGGTGTCGAATATGGCATATGTCTCACAAGAAAAGGTGAGACTATACACCCTTATCTCGAGTCTAGAAATTCCATATATGTATTTAACTTCTCTATAATAAGAATATATCAATTTTTATATTTCTTGATATCAAATTATGTGTTTAATACCCTATTCTTAATTCATTTATTTTATTTATCTTAATGATATATTAAAATACTTAATCTATTAAGTCCACAACTGGTGTTTTCAAAATGTTCAGTCAATATATTCAAATCAAATTCAGTGTGTTGAACCTGGTTAAAGGGGTTATTTTTCCCTTAGTATAAATAAATTTTACTTTTAAAACCAATAATGATATATATTTATTAAATATTAACTATGTTATGATTATGGATATGGTAGGTCGTATTTATGCAAGGGAAACATTTCCATTTTCCAATGATCATTTTGGAAATAAGGTAAATACTATTATAAATTTATAGATTGATAATAATATCATTAATACGACATTATTTCTTGAAATATTATTATATATATCATTCATGAGATGTGGTGATGAAAAAGAGTAATATCGCTTCGTTGAAGTGATAGTCCACAAGTATGCACAAATGACATCAAAATTTTGTAATTTGTGGACAGGAATAAAATTAAATGATCCATTATATTTTTGGAATGATAGAATTGTCATTAATATAATATATAGGCATTAAGTTTCTTAATTATAACTAGGCACGATGTACGGTGATGAAAAAAGAACATCCATTCATCAGGCGATAGTCCATCGTACACACGAATGATGGTTTCATTTCCAATTTAATGGAAGAGGAAATGGATTTAGGTTATTCCATTTACATAATAACATATCAATAAAAAAGAGATAAATTTTTTAGAATAAATAAAATATAATACTATTTCAATACTAATTACTCTTTTTAATTTACCTCTTTAGGATTCCATAAAAAAAATTTATTGTAGCGTTTCCTATAAAAAAATTATTTTACGAAATAGGGAAGGATTTGAGGATGGTATTTAGGATGGCCTTGGCTAAAAAATGATTTTAAGGTGAGAAGTGAATATATGAGCGGGTTGGACTGAAATAAAATTATAAAAGATAAAATAACTTTGAATGTTTAATAATATATTATTCCTATATTTTAAAATTAAAAGACCCAAAATGGTTGGTACAATATAAGTTAATTACTAAAATAAACATTTAAATGAAGAAAAAATACTTTTATATTAAAAATAATAATTAATAAAAAATATTCAACAGAGATAATTATATAAAAAATATCCTTAATATTATTCATAATCTTCCTGACCATGCTTAAAAAAATAATAGGATTTCATCTCACATTTTCCAACCGTTAACTCTAAATAACATCCATCGATCTTAAAGTCTAATACCGAAAATATATATAAAATATTCATATAATTAGTTGACATTATAATTATTTAATAAATAACTCAAATAACCATAAATCCAGAGTAAATTAATATGTGATTCTAAAAGATAATTATACATTTATTCAATAAAAAATATCATATTGTTCAGTTTAACATAATCATATAATGTTCTTAAAATTTGTAATCTTAGTTATTAGTCATATTTTTAAAAAATCTATTTTCAATTCTAGGGTTAACCATACCAACTGTTCTGAAATAGTAATAACCCATAATTACCTCACCCGTAAATATATTATAAAATCTAAAGGCCACCAATACTAATAAAAAAATTTCAAAAAACAATTAATGGTACACTCCCTAAATTCCAATTTTACATTAAACCAAAGGGTATCAAAAACCTGATCCCAATAAAATGACTCCCAATGTCATTAGTCACCTCAAAATTTCATTGCATAAAACCTCAAACTAGGTTTTTAATATATTTATCTTCTCTTTAAACTTATAATTTCAAACCCATGATGAAATCAATTACTCTTAAGATAATCTAACAAGAAAACAACTTAATATCCATTGTTATCAAAACCATTCTCTAATACAAATTATAACAACCCTCATCCTTAACTCCTGGATTCAGTGTAAAAAACATAATAATTAGCTTACAACATTTCTATATATAAACATGAATCCATTTTTTAAAAATAATTATAACAAAAAAAATTAATATTGGATCACTTATATACCCAATGACCTTTTAGATTTAGAGTTCTACAGATTTCGGAGAAAACTTTAGATAAACAATACCCATGAATTCAATAGAATATTTTTCCCACAATACCTAACTTATAATAGGCCATATTAGGGAATCATAATTATTCATGTGAAACCCATCAAGACATAACTCATTTGGCATCATTCTTTATAACCCGAGGAGTAGTAAACATAATATGTTTGAGGACAAATTCTAAAGGAAAAAATTAATTTGAACTTTATTTCATTAGTGAGAAAGAGATTAGAATAACAATATGATGAAATAATCAAAATTCATAATAATAGAATAAGAGAAATCATACAAATAAATATATTGATCATCAATCATGAAACACAAAATAAATATTTAATAAATGAATGATTCAAAATAATCAATAATCATGATCCATGTGATGTTAGTACTAATTAATTGAATAATTAAAAAATATTTAAATCATATATTAAATGTGATGGTGTCTTGGATCACTATATTTATTTAACCCATTTAAATTGAATAACCATATTATTTATTTCCATACACAAATTATTTGATTGATATCTAGTTTAACCCCTTATATAAGATATGTGAGGGTATCCTATTATCTATAATGGGGACCAACCAACCATTTAAATAATTTTCCAAGAACCATAAAATGAATAAAATACATGTATCTTCAATTTCATTATAAAACTCAAAAAATAACCATTACCCCTTTCATAACGTTACTAAATAACACAAAAAGGTAAGAGTTCAATGAAAATCTTTTTTAAACAATCATAATCCATCAAGAGATAGAATGATTATTGTGTCATCAAAAATTTTCTATAATGGATTATAATAAACACCATTATTTATTGATGTTGATGAATTGAAATGACATTAAAATATCATTAAAACATTTTGGAGGGAAATATTTTTTTCACTATGAAAATAAATTTTAAAAATAAATAATAAAAAAAATGAAAATATTTTTATTTGAAAAAATCGGTATTTTTTTGATTCTTTTTTTAATAGTGTCAAAAGTGACACATTTTGAAAATGTTATGAAATTTAAACTATAATATCATTTAGAAGAAGTTAATAGATCATTTAAATTATCTATGTAAAGTCATTTATGTTTGTAGAAGAAATGTTTTAAAAAAAATAAAAAACATGGTTATAGAAGTAAAAGATACATATTATCAGAAAAAATACAAGAACACTATCATTTAAAAATAAAATTCTTGATATTTCTAATATCTATAAAGGAGGAAATCAAAATTTAACATGGTAAAAAACATTCTTAACCATATAAGATGAAAATAGATGTGGTTTACAAAAACAATATCATATTATTTCCTCAAAAATAACCTTCAATATAAAAAATCACCAATTAAAAGTATATTATAACATAAATCATGTTCTACTTGGGTAACACATTAACCATAAGCCACGTGGAAGAATAAATTTGATGGAAGCATTAAATATCATTAACATAAGGATATTCATGATATAACATTTCAAAAGGGAATAATATACAACTCATAGAAGGATATGGGGAATATTATAAACATATATCACAAATTAAGTGAATTTTATATGAATAAACTTAAAAAAGTAATATGATTAAATGGAGAGTCAATAAATTGAGTGATAATGTATAAAAAATATAATTAGATAAAAGAATATTGAATACAAAATAAAAAAATATGGATCAATTAATAAATAATCATCTCAAAATGGAGTTAATGAATAAGTGTTATAGGCCATCCAAAGGAAAACGAGTTAAGAAACCTTTTACAACTTGGTAACATTCAATTTGAACCCTCATGGATGAAATTGTTTAAATTTTTACCACTTTCATATTCTAAAATAATAGCATAGTATTTGATATCACATATTACAAGAAACACTAAGATTAGAATAAAATATGAAATTATGATACTTTAAGATATATTTACATTTATGTAAATTAATTCCCTTCAATATATTTCATTAAATTAAATACTATGGTTTCTTTTGTTACATTTAAAAATGAGATTTTTGGAAATATTGCATTAGATACAAGGATGAGTTTTACTGAAAAAATAATATAAAATTCACATTGTTACTTAATATAATGCCATGACTCGACCCAGGATGGGGCTCAAGACGCAACTACCCCAAGCCTGCCTCTATATGCCATGGGTTAGAGACATGTGCCGAAAGAATAACTAAATTAAGGGAGGAATTTTCTATGAACCTGCACACACACAAAACCCACTCAATCAAAAAGTGCCACATAAGAGTAGTAAAATATGTAATTGTTGTAAAGTAAGAAAACATGCATGAACCTCTAGACAGTACAAGATTACGGTAGTGTGTATTGAAAATTAATGGGAAAAAACACAGAAACAAACCAAAAACCAATCCCGACTAGAAGAAAACTAGATAATAGAGATCACTGAGAGATCATATATTCGGTATCCTAAGCACGTCCATCATATGTGGTCCACAAATCCCATATCTATATGCCCCTAAGTAGTCATGATAGACATATTAGACATCTTCAAAATACAGAAAACATGATTGGAAAATCCCAAGCAGGGGTGGGTATATACATACCAAGTAGAATGACCCAAATAGGTGAAGAGAGAGTATTAAAAGATAAATTTGAAGATAATTAGTGTGAAAAAAAATAACAAAGAACAGAAAGAGTACAGCTCAACCCAACAAGAGTTTGGATGTAGACTCATCCAAACACAAGGAGCGTGAGATGTAGAGGAGGTGAAATCATCTTCGAGTCTTTGGTGCATATAGTGAGAGAGTATCCCTATCCAACCCTATGAATCTAAATGTATAATCCATGTGGAAAACCCCACGCATCTTTTCCTCTCCTAGAATAAGGGTAACCAACAACCTAGGAGTGGGTACTACAGAAGAGTTTGTATATATTTATTCTTAGCTAGTGAGGCCCAAACGAGTGAGTAAGGAGATATTTATATCATAGATCAACTCAATAATGTGAATAACCATTATTTCCATGGTAAAGACCATTTATGATGCCCCACATCTTGTTGCATCTGGGTAAGAGGCACAAGTCCAAAGTTATCAAATCACCACACATCGAAACTATTCGGTTTGGGAGGCACTGACACGCCCTCACGATTTTGGGTCATGTTACAAGGAAATGACTCGGTGGTGAAATTTCCCCACATCCTCATGTGTCCTTAGGTATGTTATCTTATTCCACGCCCCTGGGCAATGTCATGTAATGCCATTCCACAAGGAAATTTCAACCCATTCCAGGATACTATGAAAAGTCAAGCCATGTCATGCCATTGAGAAAAGTCAACTCATGCCACAATACAAGGAAAATTCAAGCCACTCCACACCACTGGGAAAATTTAAGACACACCATGCCATTGAGAAAATTCACATCACAACACTCCATTGGGCAATGTGAAGCCACACCACGCCATAGTGAAAATTCATGCCACTACTATCATTAGGTGTTGTCTCTCGGAATTTCAACCTAAAACATTCACAACACATATTTAAAGGAATCAGCAGGGGAACTATCATTTTTTACATGGAAAACACTCAAGATATGAATCTCACATTCTAAAATATGATTTCAAATGATGAAGATGTGAAGGTTTGAAGACCGAATAGTTTAGCTCAATGAGTACACGACTTGTGAGGTTTCCACACAGTGTGTGGCCCCTCTTCATTTTATGGTCATATTTGGATGGTACGTGGGACTCATCCCTTATAGGAGAACACTCTATGTATGAGGGATACATGGTCTACCCTTCTCATTTGGGGACCAAACAATGTGCGATGGCCATGATCGTATACTCAGAAATGGTGTCCATGTATTTCAGTACATGACATGTATCCCCACAAGGGATACTATCTGTGTTACCAAGGTGTGTCTGTGTTCTTGGAACAGTCGATGTTTATAGCCATCTATCCATACAAAAATTGTTCCACACAATGAAGTGGTACATTTAATGTCTAGTGAAGTACATAGCAAGACATCCTTATCTTCTCCCAAAACTCTAGTGTCACTAATAAGGGAGGCTACACTTCATGTGTTCTTCATTTAACATGGAATGAAGTTGAGATTTTTGTAGAACATATAAATTCCATAGATCATTTAATATTCTTCATAATAGGTCAAAACACCTGATTTCCAACATTTTTTCCATCTGAAATCTTCAAATCTGGCTGAAAATCAAGATGTATGGCCATCATTCGCTAGAAATCATCCGGAGGAATGAATTAGGGTTTCATTTTTCTCTTCTACCAATCATTGAACATATTTTCTTCGATGTATCAAAATGAAAATTTTGGATTGTTCATCTTTAGAATCATCCATTTTTATATCAACGCCTTTATTGCGATTCAATTTTAGTTTGGTGAAATCAAGATGAAATCCTCTCATTACAGGTTCCCAATTCAAGTTTGGTCGCTCAGAAATCATCAGAACGCAATCCACGGGGATGTTGTAGTGAAAAATGTAAAGAAATAGTGGGGTAAATGAACCATAAACAATGTTATGGATTATTTAAAAAAACTCTAGGAAAACAAATCATAATAGTGTGATTTGGGTTAGAATAACGAGTAAAGAATTATAATAAAACTAGTTTTTGGGCTCATGAAATTTTTTTACCAAAAGGTACGTGTTGAATAAAAATTAACAACATGATAAAATATTTGATTCAGAAAATAATAACTCTAAGAATGATTCCTACCAGGATTCAATAGCTCATCATTGATGTAGAACATTTTCGTTGAAGATGATAAATGTTCTATTGTGCATTGATCCGTATAGATCTACATGTTCATTGATGATCTTCATTCATCATTCTCCAACAGGAAGGATATTAGAGGAAGGGAGTTTTTTCAATGGGGAAATTAAACTATTAGGAAAAAAACTCAAAAAAATGAATTTTTATTCACCCTTTAGTTTAATGTGGTTTTAATATAAATAATTAAATTAATTTAATAGACCACTTAAACTTCTCTTCCAACATGCAAAGGATATGAACATCTCTTGTCGACATACTTTATATTACTCATAAGGGGAACACTATGTTTTATACGCAAATGTGGACTAAGATTTCTGATCTGATCATCCATTTAAGAGTTATCCAGTTTTCATTAACTAACTATAGGTTCATAATATAAAATATATTTAATATTTTTATATAATTAATTTTGTGCATCCAGGTCCTTGTAATCCCATGTCTTCTCAATGCCTAGATCTAGAAAAAAATTAGAAATATTTCAAAGTCTTATTAGGCAAAAACTGGGTCTCAAGATCATTCCATCCTTTAGAATTTTCATCCTTAAAAAAAACTAAACAAAAAACTCGAGGTACGGAGCCTACATCTATCTCTCTAGTTCTAAGGACCTCTCCTGCATGTATTTTTATTGCAAAAAAACTTGAACAATAGGGATGGATCATCCTTGCAGGGTCTACGCCTGTCGGTCCTCACTCCCCGCCAGGTTCTCCACAAAGGTTTCTCTGTCCGGAATTCCCTACTCTCCCTAATAAATAAAGGTAATGTGGTGATTCACTTATCTCCTCATATATGACACATGGATGACTTCATGCACGTACTCCAACTATGGGGGTAAGGCAAGGTGGTAGTAAACATAATAGATCCTACACACAATCTCGAATGGCTTGATGGACATTAGGGATAACTTTTTTTATCAAATTAACCTCCACATCCCATGTCGTGGAGAGACTCTCAAGATGGCATTGTATCCCTACTCATACTCTAAGGGTCTATGATGGCAGTTTGAGTAGGACGTTTGCCTACTATGGGATATATTCTTCTTATCCCGGATGACATGTACCTTCTCCATCGTCACCTACACCAAATTTGGGCCCATGAGAGGGGAATATTCAATCTCTATCCACCAAAAGTGTGTCATGCGTGACCTCCCATATACGGACTCAAAAGGTGTCATGCCAATAGTGGAGTGGTAGCTGTTGTTGCATGTGTACTCCACCAAAGTCAAGTGATCCACCCAACATCAGCCAAAAATCCATCACACACATCCCAGTATATCTTCTGACACCTAGATAGTGTACTCAGTCTACCCATTGGTCTAGGGGTAGAAGGTTGTACTCATCTGCAACTAGGTCTCAAATGCCTCTTGCAAACCTCTCCATAATTGTCATATAAACTACATTTCCCAATCGAAGACAATCAATTAGGTTACCCCGTGAAGGAAGATGATCTCTTGCATGTATAGATTCCCCAGACCCTCAACAAAAATCTACTCCCTAATTGAACGAATGTTTTCCTACTTCCTAAGTCAGTTGACTACTACCCAGTTGGTATTGTGGCTCTTTTTTGTGTGCAGAAGCCCACAAAAGAAGTCCATGGATATACTGACCCATTTCCACTTCGAGAAGTCAAGAGGATGTAAAAACCCAAAATTTTCTTGGTTTTCGACCTTCACCAACTGATATGTAATGTATCAGGAGATGAACTCATCTATACTCTACCTCATTCAAGACAACCTAAATTGCCATTGAAGATCCCTTCACATCTTCCACATGATGGGATGTACAGCTAAGGGAGAGGTATAGAACTCCAACATCACCTCCTCCCATAGAACAACATGAACTACTATTGACCCCTGGAATGGCATCTCATGCTTCCCTCCTTTAGAATATACATATGGTGTGTTACCTAGGGAAATATGATCACGAAGAACCTCACAGTAAAAATATCCCAGGTGAGAATCCCCCACACACTCAAGGTGCATATGATCCATCACCATTGACTGAAGGAAAATTTTACCTTCCTGCTCATTCAAAGATCACTACAGTGTATCCAACTTCTCTAAAGATTCCCTTTTAAGGTGATAATGGGACTTCCTGATAAGGGAATCTGCTACAACATTTCCATTCCCATTATTATAAACAATCTGTAAGCTGTAGTTCTACAACAACTCTAACCCGTTCCATTGTCTCAGGTTCAATTCTCTCTTATTGAATATGGTCATGAGACTCCAGTGGTCTGAGTAAAAAAAATCTTCTCTCCCATACGGTAGTTACCCCACATCCTTAAGGTGAAAACTACTTCCTCCAGCTCCAGATCATGAGTCATATAATTCTTCTCATGGAGTCTCAACTGTCTCGACCCATATGTGATTACCTCTAGTGATTTCATAATCACACAACCGAGACCAACTCCTAAGGCATTTCAATAAACCATGAACTCAACTCCTTCCTCTGGTATCCACAAATTTGGAGTGCTCATTCATCTCTACCTCATCTCCTCAAAGGATTTATTGAACCACTAAGACTAGGTAAACGACTGTCCCTTCCACATCAGAGTGGTCAAAGGGGCTGCAATCCTGGATAAATATGCTAAAAATTTCTGGCAGTTCCCCACCAAGTCAATAAAACTCCACACCTCTAATGCATTCTTCAGTAGCTCCCAAAAAGTCACTGCTTATACCTTCACTGGATCCATGATTAAACCCTTCTCAAAAATGACATTTCTAATAAAGTGAACCTATTGTATCCAAAAACTATCATTTCATGATCGTTCTTTAACACTGGTTCTCTCAAAGAAAATAAAGGACTATTTTTAGGTGTTCTACATGATCATCTTGTGTAGCATTGTAGATTTGTATGTCTTCGATTAAGACAATAAATAACTGATCCATGTATTTCTAAAAGATCTGGTTCATCAAATCTATTAAAATAGAAGGTGGATTCATCACACCAAAGGGAATCACTAGGAACTCATAGTGTCTATATAGGCATTGAAAGGCCAACATTGGGATATCAGTCCATAGGACCCACAACTAGTGGTATCCAAATCAAGGACCAATCAGTGAAAACCATCTCGCACCTCATAGTTGATCTAATAGGTCTTCAATTTTTGGCAAGGGGTGATTTTTTCTTTTTTTGTGGCATGATTCAGGTGACTATAATCCATTAAAATACATAATATCCCATCTTCCTTATTTACAAACCAAACTATAGCCACATAGGGGGAAACACTAGGACTGATGAAACCTTTCTCACAAAGGTCCTCTAACTACAACATACACTCTCAAAGCTAAGTGGGTGCCATCTGATAAGCTGCAAAAGATATCGGGGCAGTCCCCAACTGTATGTCATTGCAAAAATATAGCTCCCACATCATAGGAAGTACAAAAATGTTTTTGGGAAAGAAATCCATGTAATAATCCATAAATTCTAGGATTCAGATGCACAAAGAGTCTTCCTCACCAAGGGTCATACTCTTTAGTTGATGGGTGATAGGTTATAACCTCTTGCTCACAACACCCACATGTCCTTCTACAAGGTCCTCTTGCTGAAAAAGGAGAAACTCATCCCATTAGTGAATAAGCATCTGAAAAATCAGTGGTGGTAGTAAATATAAGCCCAAACCATGGAAATCCAATACATTCTTATGATGACAACATATGGGTCCACCGTGATGTCCAATAGGTCCTATGTAAACCCCTAACCTCTAAGAGACAACTCGCACTACCTATAGATTGAAGATACGAAAGAAGTGGTCCCTATAATAACCTCAAGGCATAGAAGCTTCTATAATAGTATCTCTACATGGACCTCTAGCACTTGCAGAAAGATTTGAGAGGTAAACAAGTGGATAACACATGTGTCTACTAGCACTGAGGCAAGAGTAGAGTAAATAAAAATAATACCTCAAATCATACTATGTGTTGCTAGGTCGTGGAAATCCGTAGCCTAAAGTTATCCGCGAGCCAAACTCCTAGATCCATGACCCTGACGTGGGCTACCTGGTGGTGTTTGTGGGAGAACCAGAAACTACCATCCCCCACCTATAACATCTTCCACTCCTCTGACAGCTGTGACTCCCTGGGGACCTCCATATCCCCAACTAGGAGACCCATGACCACATTGATGCCTATGTCATGTCGGACCATCTACTGCCTACATGGGAAGCTTACTATGCTTGGTCAGACAGTCTCAGGCCATTTGATCTTTCCCATCACAAGTATAACATTGTCCCTCCTTGGGATATATCAATGCACTACGATGACCATGACCTGCATGACCACGCCCCTTTGTCTTCTCATGAAATGGTATCATGTCCTGAGATCCCTGATGCCTAACTATTACAAAATAATACTCATCTATATCATTTCTACCACCATATCCAACTATTTTTCATTCCTATTCTAGGAATATATCTATCACAAGTTCCCGATCCGACACCCTGACATAGGTGAGGACGTACATGGATACTACGCCATCTGAGATCTCTCTACAGAGAACCTGCTTGAACTTCCATGTGCATAAGTATCCATATATGATCAAATCTAGGTAGTATATTGTAATATTGGTAAACCTCACTACATACTCCACCATTGAAATATCTCCCTACTATAAATCTATAATCTCCTACATTTAGATTGAAGAAAAAGTATGGGTAGTAATACTCGTGAAAGATCTACTATAAGTCATCCCACGTGATCGTCGCCTCATCACTCATCTAGGTAACTAAGATCCACTGGTGCCCAAACACACCATGAAAAAGCGTAGCTTCCAAATCAACCCCCTAGTCTATCAGGTTCCACACCAGTCTAAACATGTGGACCACTAACTACATCATGTCCACTACTTCTTGAGGATCGGGCTCACCCTGGAACTTCATCGGTGGCTTTCACTAAAACTCACAAAGTGTTCTCAGTAGGTGCATGAATTTTCATGTCCTACTAGTACCAAAAACTAGTCTTCAGGTGGAGCCTCTTCTACCTATCCACATGGTGGAAGGGTTTGCATGATGGTCATGGAAATGAGGCCTCTTCACTCATCAAGTCATTATAATGAAACGAAGAGGGAATCATGGATGGCTGCTTTCATGGAGGTTTCTTGAAAATGGACAAGGAGTACCCTGGTAAGATGATCATATATATATATATATCGAAAAAATATTGTGCATTGGTCTCTAGAAGTATAGTCAAAGACTCAAATCCTATATGATTCATGTGACATCATTCCCTACAATGAATGCCTATGAGTGCTGAGCCGACAAGCGGGTAATCAGGGTCCTGGTGACTGGGTATGTCCACAACCGCACAAATACTAGACTCCCTACCCTAAGATCCGATCTCCAAACACAATAAAATTATTTACCTAATGCCAAAATATCCGTTCAAGGGGAAATGTTTGTACAACATCCTAAGGAATGAACTTTCTTTCATCCTTCTTTTTCACGACCCGTACCCATCAGTGGCTTGAGCCGTAACCACCCCCAGCCTGCTTCCATAGGCCAGGGGATGACAACAAGAACCAAAGGTACAACTAAAA
Source organism: Viscum album (assembly GCA_963277665.1). NCBI lineage: Eukaryota > Viridiplantae > Streptophyta > Magnoliopsida > Santalales > Viscaceae > Viscum > Viscum album. Next base: position 564,136,499 of record OY728138.1, read on the forward strand.
ATGGGGAGAAATTTTACTAGAACCTTCACACACACAAAACCCACTTAATGAAGATGAGTATTAGGAAAGTAGAAAAAATAAAACTTCTGTAATGTAAAGTAAACAAGCACGAGCTTCTAGATATTTTAAGTGTACAGTAGTGCATAATGAAACTAAATGGGAAAATAGAACAACAAAAAAATAAATTAGTTCTAATATGAAGAAAAATAGAAAAGAGAGAAAATTGGGAGATCCCAGCCCATGTATCCCATGCATACCCACCATACACAGTCCACATAACCCATATCCCTACACCCCTCGGTAGTCATGATTGACATGTCCACTATCTATAAAATACATGAAATGTGTTGAGAAAAGGATATGCAAGGGTGAGTATATAAATACCCTATAAAATGACCCAAAAAGGTGAAGGGGGAGTAATAAGAGATACAACTAAAGATAACCAGCATATGAACACGGTACAGTAAAAGAGGATGGAAAGAGTGTAGCTTAATCCAAAAAGAGTGTGAAAGTAGACTCATATAGAAACAAGGAGATCAAGATGTTGAAGATATGAACTCCTCCTCGAGTTTTTTATACCAATATGTAGAGAGTATAACTGCCCAACAAAGATAATTTAAATGCAGAATGCAAGTGGCGTTTCCTAGACATCTTCACCTCTCTATGAAAGAGGGAAACCCAGATCCAAGGAGTGGGTACTAAAACAGGGTATGTATATATATATATTCTTAGTCAATGAATCATAGACAATGGAATAAGGGGGTATCTATATCACATCCCAACACAATATTGTGAGTATCCATCAGTTCCAAGGTAAAAACCATCTTTGATTCCCAACATCTCCTTGCATCTCCCTCAGAGGCACCAGTCAAGGGTGCTCAAATCACGACACCTTGATACCATTCTCTTTGGGGGGAAGTGACATTATTGCATGGTTTTGGGATGCGTAACAAGGATTCTTCTCAGTGTGGAAATAACCCCTCATCCTCATGAGTCCTTAGGTCAGTCGAAAAATACCACCGAACGAGAAAATGTCAAGTCACACAATGCTACTAGGAAATGTCAATCTAGCCAACCCTTCGGGGAAAGGTCAGTACACAAAACCCCATATAGAAAGTCAATCCATACCACACCACTAGGAAATTTCTTTCCACACCTCACCACATGGAATAATCAAAGCATGGAACCCCCTTAGGAAATGTCAAGACATGCCATGCCACTGGGGAAAGTCAAGCCATTCCATGGCACTATGAAAAGTCAAGAAACATCTATCATTATGTGTTTTCTCTAATATTTACAAACCAAGACATTCATGTCGAATGTCAAAATCCACCTCTGGTGGCACCATCATGTTCTACGTGGAGAAAAGGTCAATATAAGAATCTCATGGGATAATATCTGAGTTTAAATGAATGAGATATAAAGGAATGAAGATTTATCAGTTGAGATAAATGAATGAATGATATGTGATGTGGCCAAATGGCATGTGAGGTGGCCACAAAGTGTGTGAGGTGGCCACACGGCATGTGGAACCTATTCATTCCCTTGTAGTGTCTAGTCAGTATATGGTTCTCTCCCCCAGTAGGGGAAAACACTATGTAGGTTGGATACACGGCATGCCCTGCCCATCTCGGGACCAGACCATGTCTGCTGGCTATGTCCACTGGTTGTGTCCGTCTAATCGGAATCTGTGTCGATGTATTATTGTTTATTGTGTGTTGGTTAACATGTGATGTTGTCTGTGCGACTAGGTAATGTCTTTGTGCTCGGCACAGAGTACTTGTATTGTTATGTCTCTATACATGGATTGTTTCACATGAAGATGAGGTACATGACATGTATAGTGGAGTATACACATTTTCATATTTATCTTATAACAAAACCCTAGTGCCACTACTATTGGAGGCTACACGCCTTGTGTTTTTCATTTATCTTGGATTGTAGTCCAGATTTGAACAGCACTCAGAAATTCCATGGATCTTTGCCTGCACTTCAAAATAGGTTAAACCACATGACATCCATACATGTTTGTAACGACCCAATGATTCTTTAATGGAAAATCCCTCTTGATCCAGTTAAATGTATCTTTATGAAAAATGTTTTTATAAGATTTCAACTTATATGGTTTTATGTTAAGAATTGTGACCGTTGTTAATATAGTCGTTGAACAATGATAACTTGATTAGTATAAATATAAGGCTTTAAGAAACCCAATTTTACTCAGAAAAAGGAATCCATGGCCTCATCCAGTAGAATTACCCCATACGAAGCCCATTTGTCAGAGCTCGGAAAAGAGGTGGCATCCTTGGGCTTCGCCCATGACCAATCCCAAGCTGAGCTTCATTATTTAAAACTTGAACGTGACCGTCTATGGGAAAAGTGGAAGTTGATTGAAATTACCACTCGAGCAATGTTATTCGAGCCACCCCAAGAGTCTGTCACCATCGCACACCTTACCCTTATGTCTTATGCGGCTGTTTGAAGGGATTATGTAACAAATAAGGAGTACTATGTTTATGTACATTATTTTTTGTATATAATAATGAATATAATTTCTAGTCATTTTTGGTACATTGTAAATAGTTTTTAAAGTACAAATGGTGTTTTAGTTATTATTTAATTAAGAAATATATTTTATTAAATTAAGGGATTTTTTGAATTAAATAATATTTTAATAAAATAATAATAATAATATTAAATTAATTTTTAATAAATATAAATGTTCTTATAATTTTATGAATGAAATTAAAATTTTTATTAAGGTTTGAAAGCCATTTCTGTCAAAACCCGTGAATTTTCGATAAATGTCGGTTTTTATGTTAAAAGTGAAAATTCACATATTTGAAAATTATTTAGATAAAATAAATGTCATTTATGGAATCAGGACGTCTAAATTATCCAACGGTGGTTTTTTAATAATTTTCTGAGACAGTCAAATTTATGGGTAAAAATTAAATACCGTTTAAATATATAATGTGATTTATGACATCATAATGACCCAATGGTGATGTAATAAAATACCATAATCCTTATTTTCGGCCAATATATGTTTTATCATTAAAATAATGTGATTTTGGGTTTGTTTGACTTACTTTTCAAAGCATTAATGAACCCCTCAAGACATATTCAACACTTTGCCTTTTTAAATTAATTTCCATGGGAGGGTGACTCACCTCCACATAAAAAACCCTAATATTTTAATAAGTTCGGACCTTGGCCTTGTAAAATATAGTTTTACTCTTTCTTTTACCAGAATACATGGGAAAAACCATGGGATGGTTTGTGGTTTGGATTAGTTTCATATAAGGGGTCCCAAGCCTAAATAATAAAGAATTCTCTCTCCTTTCCTATATAAACCCACCCAAACTCCCACTTCCTCCTCACAAAAATCCATTTGAGTTCGTCCAAACTCTGCCCTAATATCTCTATAATCCTTCCAAGGTTCCCCAATCTCCCAAGAAGCCTCTCACAAGCCCCTCTCTAGCCTTTGGAAGCACATTTCCAAGTAAGGGTTTTTTCTTCCTTTATCATTTTTGTCAAAACAAATTAAGTGGTATTGCCCTTTTAGTTTCAATTATGAATGTTGTGGTATGGTTTCACACCTCCCCAATACTGAACTCTTATTTTTTGAATGATGGGAGACCCCTTTCTCTCTCATTAAATTCCTCCCATGTACACCCGTTACTATGCCGAAATTCCGAAAGAAACTTCTCTCTCTTCTTTTACATTCAACCAATAATTTTGTATCATGAATCTATATTCCATAAAAATTATTGGGACATGTATCTATATGAACTCCTTACTTTCCATTACATTTAAATATGATGAGGAACCCCTTTCTCTCTCATCAACCATTTTTATGAATTCTTATGCCACACCGTTACGCTGCCGAAATCGCACCGATTTTCTAAGCCAATGTCATTGTGTAGTGAATACCATGCCCATTTCTCCATCAGGGGTATTCACCTTTATGCACATTTAATTATTGATTGTAACGTTTCATGTATTAATTCCACATTCCTTTATTTTGGAATAAATGATTGTGTTTTATGAATCCATGTTTTATTATCCATGTGGCACACTTATGCATGAAATGAAATTTTTAAGAAGGGTGCGCCCTTATAGCGCTCCAATGCATTGGGTAAAGTATAGTATCATGATACGTCATGTGCAATGAGTGTTGACTCATTATAATTCAATTGCAACTAGGTTTTACTCGTGCTTCATGTTCAATGAGGGTTTACTCATGCTTTATGTGCAATGATCCTTGGCTCATGATAATTCCATGTTAAGTGTTGTTGCCACATTTCCATGTTATGTTTGTCATGCTTTATCATGCCTTTATGTTCATGTTTCTTTTATGCTCTATTGATATGACTATTATCTAACATGTATTGTACTCCTCATTTTATTCCATGTGTACCTCCTTACTGGGCTTTATAGCTCACCCTTTTTTTATGCATGTCCTCAGGTTATCCCATGCAATGCTAGGTACGAGGGAATGTAGTGGTCATGTAAAGTAAGTTTTCAATAAATATGTTTTATGTCATTTTTTATGTTTTTATGTAATGATCCTAAGCCCCAAAGACACTATACCTCTCGATCTTCTTTGTTGTATCATGTGAAGTTTTATGTAATAAATCATGTTTATGTTGTAATAAAAAGCAGGGTTGTCATAGTTGGTATCAGAGGATAGGTTTGGTTATTTTTGGGATTATGATTAGAAAAACCCTAGTAAAGAGTTAGAGATAAGACTAAGTATAACAAAAACATCCCTATGTTTTGGTAAGTATTGAGTAAGTGGTTTATCAAGCAAATACATCCCTGTCAGGATACGAGCAGGTAGAGGCGGCTCTGGCATAGATGTATCCTAGGGGTAAAACCCGAAAACACCGCTTTGAGCTAGACTCGAACGGGAACTGGTGCCCTACAATGGGCCTGGATGCACTCTTGGTTATGACACTCTTGAGGGATATGTTTTGGTAAATTCACAAGCTTATTATGAACCCTTATTAAGTGAATTACAAAAAATGCCCCTAAGAATATATGTTCGAAAGTAGATCATGAAAATCCTAGATTGAAGCCTATAGACTAATTAGTTAAGGAAATGAAAGTTTATTTATAAGTCATCAACTTTTGTCTTTAGATTACCCTTTATGTGTTACCCCTAACTTTCCTTTTATTCTAGCCAATGGCCGGTAATAGGAGGACTCGTGCTAACAACCGTTGTGAAGATCAGTGTGATGACTGTACCAGTGAGATGCCAAATACAATGGGAGCGAGAATCACGAACTTTTTCATGCTTCTCTCTCAGATAACTCAAGTTTTGAATTGAAAAACGGGTCAAGATGAACGTTCAACCCCCCCCCCCTAATAAAGAACAAGTTTCTATTGAGAGCTTCATGAGAAAAAGGCCTCCTAATTTTAATGGATCATCCAATCCCACGATCGCTGAACAATGGATCAACTCCACTGAAAAGATCTTCTCCATCCTCCAATGTTCTGAACAAGAGAAGGTTCTCATGGATTCTTATCATATGGAGGGTGAAGCTGATCAATGGTGGATGTTGTTCAAAAATACTAATCCTGAGGAGGTGATTGAGGCTTTGGAATGGAAGGAATTCCGGATGATGTTTTTCAATAAATATTTTCTGCGCACCCTCCGGCTTAAGATGGAAAGGGACTTCTTTTCCCTCAAGAAAAAAGATGAAGAATCTGTTAGAGAATATGAGGAAAAATTCACAAGGCATGCACGATACGCTTTCGGATTTGTCATTACCGCCGAATGCAAGGTTGACCACTTATTTGGTGGGCTGAAGCCTAGCTTGCAGAAAGCATTAGCGATCCGTGACTTCGACAGCTATGAGGAAATTGTCCGATGTGCCCTCAAGGTCGAAATGGAGATCGAAGAATTACAGGGGTATCATGGGGACAAGAAGCGTAAGGTAGACTTCAATGATGGTGGTCCGATGGATAAATCCAATGGCGCTAAGAAGTACCAGCACCCCACTTGCCAAAAGTGCGGAAATAAGCACCCTGGAAATTGCCTTAATGGGACGAGATAATGCTTCGGATGTGGAAGAGAAGGGAACCTAGCTGTTATATTTAGGCAAGAAGGACCCGCGGCTACGACAGAGGAGAGGAACGCTCCGTTCGAACCTCAACGCGTTGTTCAATTCTATAAATTCAAAGAACCGTGTCATTTTGAAAATCAGTGCCCTAATCCAAGGGTTATCAGAGGCAACCAACAAACCTCCAAGACAGCAAGGAAGAGATTTTTCTATCACTTCTTCCGAAGTGAACCCCAACAATGAAGTGGTGAAAGGTACGCTAGTTATTCATTCAAGAATAGTGAACGTACTTTTTGATTCAGGTTCTACACATTCTTTTATATCTCGAAAGTTTAGTAGAACAATCCCAGCACCACCACAAATCATGGAAGTAATGATGTAGGTGAGTACACAAATGGGGAAATCATTGCATCCCATGAGTATAAGTCCTCCCCTATTATAATCTCTGGATTGAATTTCCCGGTGAACCTCGTCATACTCCCTCTGGTGGAATTTGATGAAATTCTTGGCATGGATTGGATTTCCTTATGTAGAGCCAACATAAATTGTCGGGAGAGGGAAATCACACTCCATATAGAGAATCGACCCCCGATTATTTACAAGTGTCAGGAGGAAGATGAATATCCTTTAGCTCCATCATCTCATGCATGGATATTACTGCCCTATGAGCATGTGTATCTGGAATAGATGATTGATTCCTAAGAAGAAACCATCCTTGAAGAAATGACTATTGTGAGGGAATTCGCGGAAGTGTTTCCCGAGGAACTGCCTGGTCTTCCTCTTAGAAGAAGTGTTGAGTTCTCAATTGAACTTATACCTGGAGAATTACCAATATCCAAGACTCCACATAGAATGGCTAATGTTGAGCTTGAAGAGCTGAAGAAACAAATATAGGAGAATCTGGATAAAGGGTTTATATGCCCAAGTGCTTCACCATGGGGTGCACTGGTCCTGTTCGTCAAGAAGAAGGATAAGTCAATGCGGCTCTGCATCGATTATCGTGAACTTAACCAAATCACGATAAAGAACATGTATCCCCTCCCAAGAATCGATGACTTGTTTGATCAACTGCATGGAGCACAATACTTCTCCAAGGTGGATTTGCGGTCGGGATACTATCAAGTAAGGGTGAAGAAAGAAGATGTCCCCAAGACTGCTTTTTCGTACAAGATACGGGCACTATGAATTCATAGTAATGCCTTTCGGACTCACCAATGCTCTAGCAATCTTCATGGAATTAATGAATAGAGTATTTAGAGATTACCTTGACAAATTTCTGGTGGTCTTTATAGATGATATTATAATATACTCCAAAACCAAGGAGGATCATGAGGGGCATTTAAGAACTGTAATAGAGACTTTGCGTAAGGAAAAGCTCTATGAAAAGTAAAGCATGTGTGAGTTATGGTTGAAGGAAGTCTCATTCTTGGGCCATATCATCACAAGCAATTGGATATCTGTGGATCCCTCCTAAAAATATGCAATTGAGGGATGGCCGAGGCCAACATCGGTAACGGATATCCGTAGCTTCTTGGGGTTAGCTAGGTATTATCGACGATTTGTGAGAAATTTATCACAATTTTCCAACCCTCTTACCAAGATAACTTGAAAGGTAGTAAAGATTACTTGGAATTATGAATACAAAGAAAGCATCAAGGAGTTGAAAAGGAGGCTTATCACTGCGCCCGTGCTCACTTTACCCTCAAGTGGGGAACTTTTTGTGGTATTCAGTCATGCCTCAAAGAAGGGATTTGGCTGTGTGCTGATGTAGAATGATAATGTGATATCCTATGCCTCAAGGCAGTTGAAAATCCATGAGCGAAACTATCCAACGCATGATCTGGAGTTGGCGGCAGTGATCTTTGCCTTGAAAATCTGGCGGCATTATCTCTATAGAGAGAAATGTGAGATATATACTGACCACAAGAGTCCTAAATATATATTCACACAGAAAGAGCTTCATATGCACCAGATAAGATGGATAGAGCTCATCATGGATAATGATTGTTCAATACATTACCACCCTAGGAAAGAGAACAAGGTGGCAGATGCCCTAAGTAGAAAGGATCCAACGATTCTATCAATGATGAGAATTGAGAAGGATCCAATCTTCTTAGACATGATAAATATGGTTGTGGGAATCATAAAAAAGGGAACATCATCAATCCTTTCACAAATTATTACTCAACCATCTCTTTTGGAAAGGTTAAAGGATGCTCAAAAGGATGATGTAGGAATTCAAGAAAAAGTGGAAGCTGTCAAAAAGGGAAATCCGTGGAGTTTAATGTTAATGAAGAAGGAATTGTGCGGTTTGGGAAAAGACTATGTGTTCCATCAAGTCCGGAGTTGAAGAAGGAACTTTTGGATGATGCACATAGTTCAAATTTCTCTATTCACCCAGGGAGCACAAAGATGTATTGAGATCTCCGAGAAAACATTTGGTGGGATAATATGAAGAAGGAGATCGCCGAATATACATCAAAGTGCCTGGTGTGTCATCCAGTGAAGGGAGAGAGGAAAAAGTCTAAGGGGATGATGCAACCATTTCCCATACCATAAAGGAAATGGGATAACATCACCATAGACTTTGTCACTGGACTTCCAAAGAAATCCAAAGGCAACAATGCAATCTGGGTTGTTGTGGATCGTCTTACAAAGACTGCACACTTCATTGCTATTCGAGAGGATTTCTCTTTGGATCAACTAGCATAGATATATATCAGGGAAGTGGTAAGGTTGCATGGAGTAGCACTATCTATTGTGTCTGACCAAGATCCAAGATTCACCTCTATGTTTTGGAATAGTCTTCAACATGCTCTGAATACTGAACTGAACTTCAGTACGGACTATCATCCTCAAAATGATGGCCAATCCGAGCAGACTATCCAAACACATGAGGATATGTTGATATCGTGCTCAATGGAATTTAAAGGAGGATGGAATCAACATCTACCTCTGGTTGAGTTCTCTTATAATAACAGTTTCCACTCGAGCATCCAAATGGCACCATATGAAGCCCTGTATGGGAAAAGGTGCAGAACACCGGCATGTTGGGATGAGGCCGATGAACGTAAGCTGCTTGGACCAGATATGGTCGAATAAATGATAGAGAAGGTGAAAACCATTCAAAAATATATCAAGGCAGCCCAGATTCAATAGAAGAGTTATGTAGATAATTGTAGACGAGACCTTGAATTTAAAGTTAGAGACATTGTGTTTCTACGCATATCTTCGTGGAAGAAGGTCATGAGGTTTGGAAAGAAAGGGAAGTTAAGTCCAAGGTACATCGACCCCTTCGAGATTCTTGATCGTGTTGGGGCTATGGCCTATCGACTAGCACTTCCACCTACCATGGCCAAGGTGCATGATGTCCTTCATGTATCCCTCTTAAGGATGTACATACGGGACCCTCCACATGTACTCTCTTCCAAGGTGGTACAATTGGAAGATGATCTTTCTTATGAGGAGCAACCAGTGAAGATCTTAGATGGTAGAGAAAACATTCTACGAAATAAGACAATTCCCTTCGTCAAGGTGTTGTGAAAAAACCACAAGTTTGAAGAAGCGACTTGGGAGTCAGAGGATATGATGAAGCTAAGTTAACCACATTTTTTAGTGTGGGAAAAGGAAATAATTTCAAGGGAGATATTTTTTAAGGGGGGAATATTGTAACGACCCAAAGATTCTTTAATGGAAAATCCCTCTTGATCCAGTTAAATGTCTCTTTATGAAAAATGTTTTTACAAGATGTCAACTTAATTGGTTTTATGTTAAGAATTGTGACTGTTGTTAATATAGCCGTTTAACAGTGATCACATGATTAATATAAATATAAGGCTTTAATGAACCCAATTTTACTTAGACAAAGGATGCGATGGCCTCAACCAGTAGAATATCCCCAAAAGAAGCCCATTTGTCGGAGCTCGGAAAAGTGGTGGCATCCTTGGGCTTTGCCCTTGACCAAGCCCAATCTGAGCTTCATTATGTCATGCTCGAACGTGACCATATACGGGAAAAGTGGAATATGATTGAAATTACCACTCGAGCAATGTTATTCGAGCCACCCCAAGAGTCTATCACCATCACACAGCTTACCCTTAGGTCTTATACGGATATTTTAAGGGGTTATGTAACAAATATGTAGTACTATGTTCATGTACATTATTTTTTTCTATAATAATGAATATAATTTCTAGTCATTTTTGATACCTTGTAAATAGTTTTTAAAGTACACATGGTGTTTTTAGTTATTATTTAATTAAGAAATCTATTTTATTAAATTAAGGGATTTTTGAATTAAATAAATTTTTAATAAAATAATAATATTATTATTAAATTAATTTTTATTAAATATGAATGATCTTATAATTTTATGAATGAAATAAAAAATTTTATTAAGGTTTGAAAGCCATTTCTGTCAAAACCCTTGAATTTTTTATAAATGTCGGTTTTTATATTAAAAGTGAAAATTCACATATATAGAAAATTATTTAGATAAAATAAATGTCATTTCTGGAATCAGGACGTCTAAATTATCCAACGATAAATTTTTTATAATTTTCCGAGACAGTCAAAATTTTGGGTAAAAATTAAATACCGTTTAAATATATAATGTGTTTTATGTCATCGTAATGACCCAATGGTGATTTAATAAAATACCATAATCCTTATGCTCGGCCAATTTATGTTTTATCATTAAAATTATGTGATTTTGGGTTTTTTTGACTTACTTTTCAAAGTATTAATGAACCCCTCAAGACATATTCAATACTTTGCCTTTTTAAATTAATTTCCATGGGAGTGTGACTCACCTCCACATAAGCAACCATAATATTTTAATAAGATTGTACCTTGTCCTTGTAAAATATTGTCTTCCACTTTACTTTTCCAGAAACCATGGGCCAAAACCATGGGATGGTTTGTGGTTTTCATTAGATTAATATAAGGGGTCCCAAACCTAAATAATAAATAATTTTCTCACCTTTCCTATATAAACCCACCCAAACTCCCACTTCCTCCTCACTAAAATCCTTTGGAGTTCGTCCAACCTCTGACCTAATCTCTCTAGAATCCTCCCAAGGTGCCCCAAGCTCCCAAGAAGCCTCTCACATGCCTCTCTCTATCCTTTGAAAGCACACTTCCAAGTAAGGGTTTTTTCTTCCTTTCTCAATTTTGTCAATTTTCTTTAAGTTGTATTGCCCTTTTAATTTCAATTATGAATGTGGGGGTATGGTTTCGCACCTCCCCATACTTTCCTTTTATTGTTTGAAGGATGGGAGACCCCTTTCTCTCTCATTAAATTCCTCCCATGTACACCCATTACTATGCAAACATTCCGAAAGGAACTTCTCTCTCTTCTTTTACATTCATGCAATAATTTTTTATCATTAATCTATATTCCATCACAATTGTTGGGACATGTATCTATATGACCTTATTACTGTCAATTACATGTAAATATGATGAGTAACCCCTTTCTCTCTCATGAACAATTTTTATGAATTCTTATGTCACACTATTACGCTGCCGAAATCGCACCGATTTTCTAAGCCAATGTCATTGTGTAGTGAATACCCTGCCCATTTCTCCATCGAGGGTATTCACCTTCATGCACATTTACTTATTAATTGTAATGATTCATGTATTAATTCCACATTCCTTTATTGTGAAATAAATTATTATGTTTTATGAATCCATGTTTTATGATCCATGTGGCACACTTATGCATGAAATGAAATGTTTAAGAAGGGTGCACCCTTATAGCGCTCCAATGCATTGGGTAAAGTATAGTATCATGATACATCATGTGCAATGAGTGTCTACTCATGCTAATTCAATTGCAACGAGGGTTTATCTTGCTTCATGTGCAATGAGGGTTTACTCATGCTTTATGTGCAATGAGCCTTAGCTCATGCTAATTCCATGTAAAGTGTTGTTGCCACATTTCCATGTTATTATTATCATGCTTTATCATGCCTTTATGTTCATTTTTATTTTATGCTCTATTGATATGCCTATTGTCTAACATGTATTTTACTCCTCATGTTATTCCATGTGTACTCCCTTACTGGGCTTTATAGCTCTCCCTTTTCTTATGCATGTCCTCAGGTTATCCCATGCAATGCGAAGTATGAGGGAATGCAGTGGTCATGTAAAGGAAGTTTTCAATAAAGATGTTGTATATCATTTTTAATGATTTAATTTAATGATCCTAATCCCCAAAGACACTAAACCTATCGATCTTCTTTGTTGTATGAAGTGATGTTTTATGTAATAAATCATGTTTAAGTTGTAATAAAAAGAAGGGTTGTCATAATGTTTCCCTCCTAAATCTATGGATTTGGTTGTAAATCACGCTCTTTTTCAATCAATCACTGTAAATTTTCCACTGCAACAAACGTGGTTTTTTTCATTCCTCTACCTATTGTTATGCCTGCATTTTTCATCGAATTGAAATGAAACTTATGGATTATTCATCTACAGATTACGTCATTTACAGATCTATGATTTTATCAAAATTCCAACACCATTTTTATAAATTAAAATGAAACCCTCTCGTTATGGGCCCCTTATCGAAGTTGTGTATCTTGAAAATCATTGAACCCAAATCAATGAGGCTTCTGCGGTGAGTAACATGAAAAAGTAAGGGTAAAAGTAACCATAAATAGTGGTTTGTATCATGCTCCAAGTGTTCTTGGCCAAATAATCATAATTTTGTGAATTGGGTATGACCAACCATTAATGAATTATAATGAAACTGGTTTATGGGCTCATGAAAAGGTTCTATAGAAATGCACAGTTTGAAGAACAATTAACAACATGCTTAAATATTTAATTTAGGGCGTAATAACACTAAGAACATGTCCCACCAAGATTCAATCACTTTTCATTGACGTATAATGTGTTTTTTATGAAGGAGGAGTACCCATTGTAGTTTAATCCATCTATATCCAGGGGTTCATTGTCAATCTTCATTCGTCATTTGTCAATGGGAAGGAAAGAAGAAGAGGAAGTTATCATCATTGGAGAAAGTGAATTACAAGACAAATTTTAAAAAAATATGAATTTATATTCACCCTTCAGGTAAAGGAGGTTTTAATCCAATTAATTTAATTTATCAGGAACGGCACTTAAAATGATTATCCAATGTGCAATGGATTTGAACATCCCATTATGACATATTTTATGCCATGCGTAGGGGAAACACCATGTTTTTGACCCAAATGTGGTCTCGAATTTCTGATCCAATCAACTTTTAATGAGTTATCTCATCTTATTTAATTAGTTGTGCGTTCATAATATAAAATATATTTAATATTTTTATATAATCAATTCTCGGAACCCTGGACCTTAGAATCACAAGTCGTGTGATCACCTGGATTTGGAATAATATTTAGAAATACTTAAAAGACTTATTTGGAAAAAATTGGGTCTCTGCATATAAGTCCCAATGGTTGGAATAGAAGTTATGAATATGATTAAATAAATTATGAGGATCTATATTTTAAATATGATCATTTTTTATTTATTGATTATAAATAAAATTTTAATCATTTAATATAAAAAAATAAATGTTTTCTGAAAAATTGTATTTTTTAATAGATAGTTTAAATATTGTTAATTCACATAATTTGAAATTATCTATTACAGATTTTTGGCATTTAATTGAAAAATTAATGGTCCTTTTTAAAATCTAAATACCAAAATTATCTTTTGGTGAATTTTTGTAATTTCTTTAAAAAGTAAAATTCATTGATGTGTAATTTCAAATGAAATTTTTTAATTGAAAATTTCTTTTTCATTTAAAATACTTATAATGATAAATTATATTTTGAAGTAATTTTTAAGTAAATTACATTAATTATGTATCAATTAATCAATTTTTTATCATTGGAATAATTTTTCATTGAATTTTGATATAAAAACAATATAAACTATTGATTATTTTGTCTTTGAAATCCCACTTTCTCTTCACGTCTGTGAGATTAATTTTTAATTAATTTTTTATACTTATTTAATTATAATTTGAAAAAATGGAATAAATATTTTTAATAATAATAATTTATAATTTATAATATTCTCAAATTAATTTTTTATCATAATGAATAATGAAACCTGTAAATATTAATTACCATAGATAAAATAAAAATTGATTTACCAGGGCACAATGTAAAGATATAAGGGTCACAATTTACCTAAAAAAATCAAACAATCACTTTTTTGGAAATATTTCCACCATAATTATTTTATGATTGGTAATGGATCATTTAAAATGCTTTTCCCTTGATAAAAATGAGGGTATTATTGAATATTTTTAAAATATTACAAGTGTATCACTACCTCACGTATAAAAGGCCACCCCTTCTCATCTCTTCTTAACACCTTAAAAACAAATTGGGTTGGCCAATAATTGAATAATTAACTTCAAAAAATCCATCCTCTCATCTTACAAGTATTTTATTATGAAAAGTGGATACCTAGGAACTCTTTAAGGGAAACCTAAGGAGGATACCTAAAGAATTGGTAATGTTCATCCAAAAGGAATCTAAATTTTATTTTTATCTCCACCTCTTTAAATTATAATAAATCAACTTTGATATAAAACACATAGTATAATACATATATAGGGGAGATATTATGATAAATTTGTTACATACAACCATCTCTATTTCCATAAAATGGGATATTAAATCATCATTTGTTTGTACGGCAAACTACAACCTCACAAACCGATGGCATTAATTATTCCATTTTAACCTTACAGTTTTGGTTATAATGATGTATCTAAAAAATATATGATATATTTTTAACTTTTTATACATATAGATAAAAATATCACATATACCATTTATTATTTCAATTTTTATGAGACACGGTAACGTCATTTGTTTGTACGGTTGACTACCGCCTCATGAAGTGAGCTGATTTCTCTTTCACAAACACTTCACAAGGAAGGTGATAAGGATAATACATGTGATTAAAAGTGATATTAATGAAATAATTTTTATATGAACCACATATTTTTCATTCTATACAAAAAAATATATCAATTTATTTATTACCCTTACAATCACACAAAGATTTTAACAGTGTTCATGTTTATGTGGACTGCCGCCTTAACGAAGTGTTGTGACCCCCTTTTCATCACCACATCACATGGATGATATATATATATATATATATATTATATGGTATAAATGATATTATTATAATTATATAAATATTATTCATAACTTATCTTCTTTCCATAATGATCATTGGGAAATTTAAACACTGCTCATGTGTATGTATGACATAGCCTCTCCATGATCGCAACATCATTCATTTTTCGAAATCAATTTTTATTATTTGTTTTAAAAATAAATTTTATATAAAAATATAATATCTATGTAAAAATTATTATTATTTATATGATGAATCTTTGTAATATGTTTAATAACCCAATATTTAATGAAAAAAACACACATAAGAAAAAAAGAAAACTGACACGAGAAACAATAAAAAAACTAAAATATTATTAATGAACGAGTGATAAGATGTTATAAAAATAGTCAAATATGATTCTATAAATACTAATATGGTTCTTTTGTGAGTTAAAAACATTTTTAAACCATTATATAAATATTTAAATAACATTTTATTAAAATTATGTGTGAGGTAAGGGATTTCTTTCCCTTTTTTTACTTATATTAGACATAGTCCATATTGACCACCTATTTATTTTATGTGATGTATATACTACCCAAAAATAAATATTATGTTTATTATAATTTAAATTATGAGGAATTACATATCTATTTTATTATATCTCATTCAAGTATCTTACTATTCAATGTTATATATGTGGTAAAGGTTTTATCTTATAGTCTCATTGTTTATTAGAATTTCTCATGATTATTCTTCCAATAATGAAATATTATTATCAACACCTTAATAAACTCATTAATATTATTATTCTAATTTTATTTATGATTTTTTAAATTAATATTTTAATTTTTTACACTCTTTGGTTTTTAAGATAATTTATAAAATCTTTTTACAGAAATCTGTTTTTATATCTCTCTTCGGTCATAAATATATTTTCTTCAAAAACCATATTTTATAAAAGAAGAATTCAAAAATGTTTTATAATTACCAAAATGAATTATAAAATAAATTTTTACCCATGTTTTACTTTTTTGGAATTTTTTTAAGTGAAACTTATTTTTATTGTTTGAGAAACATTTCTAACCATTTTACACTGTAAAAGGATTGTTTTTTTAACATATACGACATGTAAAAAATAACCCATTGACATGTATTTAATTTAATCATATCTTCCTTTTCATTAAAATTTTTTATTTTTAAATAAAATATATTTCTAAATATTATGGAAATTCATATCCTTTAATAGAAATTTTCAAATTAAATAATTTTAAAAAAAATTGTTGAAATTAATATTTCCTTCAAGACTCTTATTAATGAAAATTTTATTATATTTCTATACATGAATGACAAAAACATTTTTCTCATTCTCTAATTTGTATATGTTGAAATGATACAATTCTTATTATTTATCAAGATGATTTATTTCTAGTTTTATTGGAGATTTAATTAGTTGATACTATCTATATTATTATGAATTGTATATGATGATGTTTAATAATTGGAAAAAGTATATTAATTTTGTATTATAGTTTAAATTTGATTTTATATATTCATTATGTTTGACCTCTTTAATTCGATGAATTCATTATACTTAGTATGTCATATGTGGGGCTGTTATAGCCCCTCAGTGCATTGGTAGGTCTCAGTGGACCAAATCTATTTGGTTTTGGCTGAGGCATTACTCATTTATATATATGTATTTTCATGATTCATCGACAATTTTATATGTCTCGGAAAGAATCATTGATGGTATTAGATTTTTTTGAATGTGGACTTAATGGAATATTTTATACATCCATCATTATGTATTCCATAATTAAAAATTTATTTATTGATATTCTATGTGATTATTTGATGAGTAAGAATATCCATGGTTATGTTTCTTCACATGTTATTATTTATATGGTATTTTTGATCACCGTTTATTTCTACCATATTATGATCATGTTATTGATTTAATGGAATTTTTTATGGTATTTACCTTGCCATGGTGATTATTCATTATGTATTCATAGTTTGTTTTTGAAAAATTACCCTTATATAGAATCTATTCTCACCCCTTTATTAGGTTTTAGCTTTCCCAGGATACCAGGAAAAATTTTATGATTGATATATAGGGATATGATAAAGGGAATAATGGTATTCTCATGAAAATAATTTTTTTGTATACTATGTTTTCAAATGTAGATTTGATTCATGTATGTATCCAGTTTATGAGGACTGCTAATCTATTTAGTCCTTAACGATGCAACTCCTTGTATCTTGTGACAATGTAATAAAATAAACAATCACTTTGGGAATTTCAAGGCAAGGTCTCTAGAGTCGGTATCAGATAAACTTTATTAGAATCCTTGGGAACTGGGTTCAGGAAATAAATAATAGGTAATTTAACAGTATGATATAATTTGGGGATATATGTAGAAAACATCCTAACATTTTAGTATGGTACTGATTATGTGGTTTTCCCTAATAATACATCCCAATCTAATTAATCTAAGTGGATGTGGTTCTCGAATATAGATTCATCGGGAAAATTACTCATCAAATGAGTCATTGTTCTTGACCTAACCATCACATGGTGCACACCAACGAGCCTTATAATTCACATGGTTAGACACTCTAGGGGAATTATTTGGAAAATTAATATTTTCTTTACAACCCACTATAATGTATTTTAATATAAACACATCCCCAAAAAACCATGTTTATAATTTTGAGATTAGCTTTGCATAATTTTTTCTAATTTATGTTACATGTTCAACTAGTTTTGGGATTTGAAATTATGTTTTGTAATTTTATGGTATAGTCTAGAAAATTATATTATTTAGAAATTTAACCTAACAGAATAAATGGTAATTTTATAAATTCATGTACTCCATGTTGGGATTTCCATCCGGAGAAAGATAATGGAACCAGGGATGGGGATGTAGCAGGAACTGATCAAATAATAACAATATTTGAGCAACTGAGTCATCATAGGAGTAATAATCTTTCCCATGCAGATCATTTTCTAGTCCATCATATGGTGTAACAATATTATACCACCTCATTCACCAATATCGTACATCATTCAATTGAACTAGAAATACATTTTTGTTTAAGAAATAGACATGTTCTTTAGGGAATATATCTCAAGTATATAGTTAAATAGTGAAATTTGTTAAGGAATTTTATTATCTCTCAAGATAAGAAAATAAATGGTGGTCGTTCCTTCAAAACACAATGTATTTTTAAGAAATATAATGCATTGAGTGAAATTATTTCATGGCAATGTTCTAGGAAACAATTTCCCTGGGGATCAATGAGATAATATGGAAATATAATTCTTGAGTCAAAAATAGAAAAAATAGGAAAATGTTTCTATGTACGAAGCCAAAATCATAATGTTATCAAAGAATTCTACAAACTATGTATATAGTCAAATGTTCATGATTAATTGTTTCTTTAATAGACTTCACCCAATCATTCAAAGTGAACTAGTATCCCAAGAACTCCCATAAAATAGAGATGTTGTATCATCTTTAGTAAAGATAGAGAAATAATTAACCAAGTCTTATGAATTATACTATAATAAATATAATAAAATTATGATTGGTAAAATGATGGAAAATGTATGGAATAGAAATAATTATTTTATAAATTGTTATACCTGTGGAAAAAACACCTTGGCACAAGATTAAAATTAAAATGAGTTTTCTTTAAGTGTGTAAAAAAAGTCAATCATGCATATGATTCCAAGGAAAGGAATTTTTTTAAGAATGAATAATTAGTAAACTATAAGAATAAGGGGTGTTATGAAAATTAATTCCCAAAAATTCAAGGAAATATACATCAAAAGAAGCCAAGCGATCATGGTCAATCTTATGTTATTACTAAAAAAAGAAGTTGAATAGTTAATGTTATTGTGCATGGATTCACGAATTATTTTATTTGAGTATTTTATCAATGATATCATAGTTATACAAATTATGAAATCTATATGGAATACACAATAGTTTTTTCATTAGGTATTTTAAAGATTTTTTCAAATGATTTATTTTGAAAAGAAATTTTATTTAGTGGCTAGTCTAACATCTTATAAAACATGTGATTGATAGAAAGATTACCCATTTAAATTTCATGAGGTTCAGATATTGATTTTTGGATAAATAGAAGATTTTTATGGATAAATTAATTTTTATAGTACTAACTAAAATGGAACTGAATAATGATATGATCAATTTTTAAATTCATTGGCATTCTTTATAAAGATATGTATCTCAATCGTTCGAAAGGTCCATAAGGTTAACCATTTTTTGAAATGGTTTATGATGAAATTTGGATGAGATTTTTAATGTATTTGTTCACCATATAGAGATATATGTATATTGGATAACTTTTTTTAAAAATATTTGTTTTGTAAAATAGTTAGAATGTGACAACTCAAAATTCTAAAATAATATGATTTTATTTGATAACATACATGTCATGAAACAAAAATAGTAGCATAAAATATAACACTACAAGAAATTATTTCATTATTATTTTTAAATAAATTTATTCTCTTCAACATTTTTCATTACATGAAGAATTGGGTTTTCATATGTTACCCACAATATTGAGTTTCCATGATAACTTCCATTTCCCGCAAGACTGAGTTTTACCAAATAATAATATAATATTAACTTTACTATTAAATATATCGCCTATTTTTTTGGAATTATGAGTATGAATAGAGTTAAATAAATGAAGTAAATATTATTTTGAACATGAAAATTTTAAATTTATTAATTAGAAGAAAATAATAATTTAAAATTTTAATAAATCTTTTCCAAAAAACTATATTTTCCAAAAAATGGTTTAATCATGATTTACTCACATAATTTAAAATAATTTTTACTAATTTGGAAGGTAAATTTTATGACATAAATATAATTTTTGAAATTTTAATACTTAAATTATCTTAGGGTGTATTTTTGGGCTTTTTTGAAAAGTTTCATTTTTTGATGAACAGTAAAAAATATAGAATTTTAATTTAAAATATCTCAATCATTAAAAAATTATAAATTTTTATTATATTTAAAATTTGTTTTAAATTAACCTTATTTATATATCAATTAATCTAATTTTTTTCTTTGGAATTAATTTCATATTGGATTTTGATATAAAAACATTGTAAACTTTTGATAATTTTCTCTTGTAAAACACGCTTTCGGATACTAACTAAACGATTATCTTTAAATTAAAATTTTCCTATTATTTGAATTCAAGTTGTAAAATTGTATTCAATGTATGATATAATTAAATTTTATAATTTGAAATAATTTCAACAAAAATTCTAAAAAATATTAATAGGGAAAACAATAAAATTAATTTTCATGGTTAACATAAACATTTATTTACTAGAGGTTAAACCAGAATATATTAGTTAAAATGACCTATTAAATTGTCCAAATGCCATTTAATGGAAATATTTCCACATTAAATCTTCTATAGTATAGAATTGAAAAATTTTAAATGTTTTTAGAATATATAAAATGTGGTTGTTATTGAGTCTTCATAAAAATTACTTGTGTGTCACTCACCTCACTTATAAATTGTCACCCAATATCTTCTCTTCTAAAGAACATAAAATGTATTTGGATAATAATATACAAACCCAAATAAATTATACAAAATACCTCAACTATTAATAGAGTCCTTATTTCACGCATAAATCTATCTAAGGATGGCTTTAGTGAAAATCTAAGCAGGATACCCAGAGAAGATGTAATGTAATTCAACGAGCGTCATTATTTTATTTCATTCTCCACTTTCAAAAATATTTTTATACTATTATTGTATAACACAATATATATAATATATATAATTGTATGTTTTCCTAATAAAAAAATAACTTAAAACCACCTCCACATATCTCAAATTGGTTATCAGATCACCATTCATGTGTATGGAGGACTACTGCCTTGCCAACTGATGTTATTCATTCTTCCATTAACAACTTTAATGGTTGTATATGATGATGGATATAAAGTATATATTGTATATTTATAAAATATTTATTCCAATATATTCATTATATCACATATTTATTTTTTATTTTCCATTCCATAAGATATACAATATCATCACTCATGTATGCGGCGAACTTCCACCACACCATGCAACGTAATTCCTCTATCACTGGTTCTTGACATGGAAGGTGATAAGGATAATGTTAATGATTATATATATTATAAATTAAATAACTAAAATATTCATGAAATATTTATCATTCTATATAGAAAAAATATTATTTATGTTTTACCTTTACATTGACCTATGGATGATAACATCATTCATGTACCTATGGACTAACGCCTTCATGAAGTGACATGTCTCTATTTTCAAGATGAAACCACATAGATGGTATATATATAAGTATATAATATATAATATATAATATTATGATCATAATTTATATATTATATATTTATTACCTATATTTCTTGATGATCTTTGGAAAATGTAAACGTTACTCACTTATGGGTACATCCTACCATATCCGTGATCGTAACATACATAATTTTTCATAACTATATTTCTTGATTTGTTTTAAGAGTAAAATTTATGTAAAAATATAATATTTATGTCATTATTTTTATTTTTTATATGATTAATCAAATTAATATGTTCATGAACTACATCTTTAATGATAAAACACAAAAAAGAAAATAATGCAATTACCTCCCAAAATAATGAAAATAATGGAATATTATTAATGAATGGGTGATAAAATGTTATTAGAATGATAAAAAATGATATTATAAATATAAATATGGTTTTTAATTTAAATTATTAACATGTTTAAAACCACTATAAATTGCATTAAATAATGTTTTATCAATATGATGTTTGAGGTATGTGATTTTCATCTCATTTTTTCTATGAGACACATGCCACATTAAACACCTATTTATTTTATGTGGTGTATACACTACCCTCAAATGTATTTAATTATTCTTCTTCTAAAAGTTATGTTCAAATAAATATCTATTTTAGGATCTATCATTCAGGGTTCATACGATTTAGTTTTACGTTTGTGTCATGTGTATTATGTTAATATATAATTTTGTATCAATATTTCACATGATTACGCTTCAAACAATTAAATATTTTGATACATGCCTCAAGATACTATTGAATATTAATATACTCAAGTTATTTATGATATTTGAAAGTAATAGTTCCAATTTTATACTCTTTCGTACATAAGATAAATTTGAAAAAATTTAAATAAAATCTAACATCATTTTTCACGTAGGTTGGAAATTTGTTTTCATTGAAAACTATGTTTTTCAAAAAAAAATTAATTTTTTGTAAAATTTAAAAAAATTATTTATTATTGAAATTGATCCCCATTATTTAATATCAAAAAAAACTAATGAAATATTCTAGTCATTTTCAGAATGAGGCACTTTTCTAACATTTTTATAGTGCAAAAGGAATGTTCTTTAAACTTGTATGAAATGTACGAAATTACAAAATGACATGTCTATCGTTTTTTAAGAATACATTGAATGTTATTCGGTAATTTTTTAATAAAAATGATTTTTTAATAATATAAAAATTATTTGTTTTTAAGAGTGATTTTCAAATAAATGAATTTTCAAAATGTTTTATGTTGAAAAATATATTTTTTCCATGAATGATATTTAAAGATAATTTTATGGTATTTCTATTCAACTATGAAACAAACACTTAACTTTTAGTCCAATGGGTATATGTTGTAATGATATAATTATTTATTATTTCTTCAGTTTGTTTCTTACCAATTTGGATGAAGATATACTATGTTAACACCATCCACATTACTATTGATGGTTTAGGAATATATTTATTGATTGGATAAAGATTTTACATTTAATATTATTTATTAAATATGAATTATTTTGTGCATTATGTTTCACCCCTTTCATAAGATATATTAAATGGACTAATTAAGTGATGAGTGGGGTCTAATATAACTCCTTGATTCTTCTTTATGTCACATGAGACAAACTAGATTTGGTTTTGGATGAGGCATTAAAAATTTATGTAGATGTTTTTTCATGAGGTCTTGATGGTTTTATATGTCTTGTAAATAATAATTTATAATATTATATGTCTTTTTATGATTCCTAAAGGGTTATTTTTAAATTTCCATCATTATTCATTCCATTGTTATAAATTCAACTGTTGATATTCCAAGTTTTAATTTCCATAGGATAAAAAGATGTATTTTATGGCTGATATGTTGGGATATAATAAGGGGAATATTGGTGTTCCCAAGAAAACAATTGTTTTATTCAAGGCTTTCAAATTTAAATTTTACTCTAGTATGTATCAAGTTTACCAAGACTACTACACTATTTAAACATTTGGGATGTGATTTCTTGTATCTTATGTCTGTGTAAAAATGGAGACACATAAACTAGGCGTCTAGGGTCAGGGTTTGTACCAAATTACCACATAGAAAGACATAAAGTATGGATGAATAATAATATAATATATAAAATAATTAGTGTATATACATCATCTAAATGATGTTTGGTGCATAAAAATAAAATATGTCTCAATGAAATCAAATAGAGAGCAAATACCTTACAAATTCGGTAATCTCTAGATCGAAAACCCATGATAGGGGGAACCTCATATGGATTTTCAAATCCCATAAATTCTCAATAAAATTATAAGAAAATTAATTCATGGGTAGAATTTACACCCCTAAATATAATTAACTGGAGAATATACCATATGTCACAAAAAAATAAAAGTGAAATGATAAATCCTTTCCTTGAGTCTTGACATACCATGTTTGTCCTTTAACTACAACATAATATGATTGTATAAATTACTTTATTTATTAATACCATTTTAAATTACTAATAACTTATAATAAAATTAATTATTAGATTTATTTAAATGAAATATTTAAACCATTAATCAATTATGCTCATGTCGTATGTTTTGAGGATGCTCGATCCATATTTTCAAAACAGCTTTAATATGTTGACCATGTTTGATTGTTTAATTATTAAATCATCACTGGAATAATAATCATGATATAATTATAATATTTATACATCAATTAAATATTTAAAACAAGTCATGAATTATGTTTCATGAAAAATGAACTTAGTTTTGATCATAGAGATAGTAGGTTGAATATGCACATGAGCAACATTTACATTTTTCAATGATAATTATATAAATAGGTACAAAGTATTTTATATTTTTAAAATTATAATAATATAAACAAATTATTTCTTTGAATACACTTATATTTATAATCTATATGATATGGTGATTAAAAAATATTCACATCACTTTGTGAAGGTGGTAGTCTACATGTACACATGATTGACATTATCATTTTTTTGTGATTGTAAAGTCAAGAAATAGAAGGTTGTATTATTTTTTTATGATGATAAATATTTCATGAATATAATATATTATAATTAAATATATCATTATAACTAGTATTATGATGTGATCATAAAAAATGAATTATATCGGTTCGTGAGGCGGTAGTCTTCCATACACATGAATGATACTTTTGTTTCCCATCTGATAGAATATGTGACTGATTTAAGTTATAAAATTATCAAAATAAAATTTAAGATTATCATATATTTGTTACTATATATTTATTGTTGAAAAAGATTTTATGGAGGTGGAAAAATAAATAATACAGAATGCTCAATTAAGAATTATAACTATTTTTTCTAAAGACCCTTATACGTTAGAACCGAAATACTTACTATTAGGGTGTTATAATAAAATAAAGTTTTCTAGAAAAGTTTGTGTATGTTATTCAGTTATTTGGGTGATAATTTCTTAACCAAAAGGATTTAATTCAGTTAAAAGGATATAAGAGTGGTTTCCATTTATAAGTGGGAGAGAGGACACACATAGAATTTTATAAAATTAAATTGTATACCCAAGTATTATACATTGCATAAGAAATGAAAACATAACATTATCAATACATGGAGGAAATGATTTCAAAATATTATAGGAATATATTATTCAAGAAGTTTTTTAGGTCATTTTAACAAATTTCTTTTTGGTTTAACACCTTGGTAAACTCGTTTTAACCTTAACTATTGTAAAATATTTTCACATTTTTAACTATTTATTATATTAATAAATTAAGTTGATAATATTATTTAATATAAATCATTTTTATTAAAAATACGTAATTAATTTTACCAACTTTAATTTGCATAATTAATAGAATCTTACTCAAAATAAAACAAACAATCACATTTAAAAAGTGGTTTTTCAATAAATGTATTTCCAAACAGCATATGATCTTATATTAATTTCATAATTAGTAATCACTATTATAATAATTTAAAATAGAATTTTTTGATATATAATCTCTATATATCATTTAAACCATTCCTCATTGTATTTTATTCTGATTAATTAAAATGGTGAAACATTACGCATTATAAAAAATTACGAAATATGAATTTTAATGCTAAAAATAAGCTTATACTAACACCCAGTATAATGATTATTAAATTGACACTAATTTTGATAAATAATATAAAATAATACTCATGTTAATTTATGAAAAATAAAATTCATTATGGGAATTTTAAATTTATTCTTTTACTAATGTGAAATGATAATTTTACAAAAAAATTAATAATTTTCACTATGAACTAAAAAGTTAATATTTTTCATGAAATAAAAAAATTCACCCTATAATAATTATAATATTATAATTGAAAATATTATTATAATTCTATAAAATTTATTTCCAAAAAAATATGTACATTAATTAAAATTTGTTCCCATAATAAGAAAAAATAATAATTTTTTATGAAAAATACTTTTGATAAATAAAATGACATTAAAAAATTAAATAATTATTTACTATGAATTTACAATAAAGTTATATTCAATGAAAAATAGATATATATTTCTTATAAATTATTTATACTCATTCATACCCTCTAATTTAAAGATTGTGTTATAATAGTCAAATATTTCATAGGTTGTTTAAGCTTGGTGTTGTGGGTCATATATGATCTCGAACCAAATGTAATTATTTTAAGATCTAGGACTATTAAAAAAATATATTTTCGTGAATTTTTTTCATCCCTAAATATATGTTCAAATGGTGTTAATTATTCGAATAATTAAGGGAATA
Organism: Viscum album; assembly: GCA_963277665.1. Lineage (NCBI taxonomy): Eukaryota > Viridiplantae > Streptophyta > Magnoliopsida > Santalales > Viscaceae > Viscum > Viscum album. The sequence goes on from OY728138.1 coordinate 564,162,881, forward strand.
TAGAGAACACTTGATTAGAATTATCTATGCACTTCAGTGACGAAACTACCTTTGGTTGAGTTTTATTATGATAGTAGTTATCACTATTCAATTGGTATGGATTTTATGGAAGCTATGTATGGGAGGAATTGTATATCATCATTATGTTGAATCGACGACATCGTTTTATTAGTTCATTGGAATGATGTTTAATAGAGAATAAAAAATAATCTTTATTGGATTCATAAATGCATAAAGATAGTGTAAGATAATTTGGAGTCTTATATAGATTAGAGGATTATACAAATACACTTTTTTTGTCAGATATCATGAGTTATTAAAGGTTTCCCATCATAATGGGAGTATAGGTTAGTCCATCATAGTAATATTCAACTTTAGTTTATTGATTATTCTAATGTTTTGGACTATGTTCTATTGTTGGTTTATTTGATATCCCATCCTCTGTAGCAAGATCATATTTGTAATATCTTCCATTTATTGTAACATCAACAATGTTTTAATTATAGAATCCATGTTATTGTTTTTGGTAAGTTGGATTTGGATGATTCTATGATTTTTATAGAATAACTAGTTTATATTAAAGATAATAAGGAGAAGGTATTGTGAAAGCATATCATTCCCCTGGTTTATTTATAACAGATGCATGGTTCCATTGAGGAAAATATTTGGGATTGTGAATCACACAAGAATTATCAATATCATTAACTATTATGAATCTTTATTTTTCTAGATGTTGATATGTAAAATTTATCATTATATTGAATGGGAACATTTATTCATGTACTTCATTGTCTTTTGGTTATGGAACTATTTATATATGAGAGATAACTCCGAATGATTTCTTGGTTTTTTATTATTTTCTAGATTTGTTTGATTCTTTAGAAAGAAAATCATTTTAGAGGTATCTATGAAAAATACTGAACCTTACCAGACCATTCCATTGCATCCTTTTCATGTTAGATGTTTCATGAGGAGTCATTAGAAGGGAATAATGAGTCAAACATAGAATTTAAACTAGAAGTAAACATAACAGTGTGGGCATATGTGTTTTCCTATGGTGAGTTGGATATATCTGATGTTTATAATGAAATATATTGTATCATTTCATTAATAGATAGGTTATTGCGTTTTTCTGATATTATGAAACATTTAGTGAGACATGAAGTTTCATTTTTCCCTTACTTCAAGGTGGATGTATAGTTGTGATGATAATAGGTATGGTTGGGGAATGAAAGATCCATAGTTATTCTTGTTAATTAATGTCCCTATTTTAATCTAACATGAATCATAATTGGATTATCTTAAGAATGTATTATTTTACCGCAAGGGATATTATTGTGGAGTTTCAGTCTCCCAATGTTTTTTATTTTATCTTATGTGGTTTTGTTTTATTATTTGAACCTTATAATTTATCTTAAAATATCCTTTTATTAAATCATCCTTGAAGGTTATTGTCATGTTACCCTTCTCATTGTACCACTTATACCCGAGTGTTCAGTTTCTAATCTCTATCTGTAATGAGTATTTTATAATTAATTTCCATAAAATAAACCATGTAAAGATTTGGGTGCATAGGGTTCGTGTAGATAATGACATGGATTTCATCGTGACACATGGGTCTCTTGGGGTTTTGCCGTAGTATCCATTATTATGCCATGATAATTATTTTTAATATCAGTTTTTAATGTTGTTTAAATTTAGGATTTAGGGGGTAATGTGTTGGGTTTTCTGAATAATATTTGTGTTATCTATTGATAAACCACATCATTCTGGGTTTATTTAATTTTATAAAGTATTTATAAATAGTATTGTTTTATTGAATTATTTGTTACACACCTAACTCTCATCAAACCCTATGAGAGGATGGGAACATAATCACATATCTATGGGCATCCATTGATTAATTTTTTCTCTTATTATTTTGGTATCTACTATTTGTTACACAAATTGAATTCCCCTAATCTTATTCTTAGTTATATTCTTTTTATATTCTCATAAAATACCATGAAATAAGAATGATTATGTTTTGGTGGTTGTTTCATTGTGTATTAATTATGGAATGGTCATCTAAAATCATTGTGGATTATCATTATATATCCGATGTTGTTTGATTAGAGTTTACCCATTACATAATGTAGTAATTATAAAATCATATATAGAGATAGCGCATTCAAAAATTATCCTTCTTTATTATATATTAATTTAATACTTTTATATTTTTGCTTTCAGTTTGTACATGTTATTATTTAACAAAAATAAGGTAATGATTATTACTTAAGTAAATTGAAGTGAAGAGTTTGATCCAAATGTGAATTATGATATTCCATGATAATTATTATTTATTCATGTGTTTTTATATCAATGTGAATAGATTTTTGTTTACTACGGTGATATAAATTTTTTACAACAATTAATTTTTTATAATCATATTAAATCATGGGTGAATCACCTATGGTTTATATTGAATTAAGGTGGTGAAATATATAATTTTAGTGCTGATGTTTGAAAATGTAAATTTATATGAATATGTGTGAGTGATTAATAATATATTTTCAATATAATTTATCATTGGGATTTATTTGGTTCACTACTATGTGTGGTGTCCATATTGTTGAGTTTAAGAGTGGTGGTAATATTATTTGTGGTATATTTTTGTGATGAGGTGTTTATTAGTTGAATTGATGATAAATGAACAATTTTATGGTTATAGTAGTTGTGTATTGTTGGTTATGTGTAAACAAATTGGTTTTCTAGTTTTTCTAGTATCTAATGGCATGTTTTGTGTCGTGTTTCTTTCATATTTGGGTTTGGTTGTCCTGGGGTAACATTATAGTTTTTTGGTGGAATAAAATATGGATGGAATAAAGAAAATATATAATGGTATATGGGTTAATATGTATAAATTATGGGTTGTTAAAAAATTAATTTTTAATTATTAGGTATGAGTTAAATATAACATATAAAATGATAAAGGGTATAATATATATGATGAATTATTAATGAATGAAATGAAGATGGATGCAGATTGAAGAGTTGATAAACAATTAATATGGCCAATTTAGTGAAATTTGGTGAGTGATGTTAAATCTAATATTTTACTATGGAAAATAAATTGGGATGTTCATGATTTTTTTATAGATTTTTCGTGTGATTTTTTGGGGATGATTTTTAGAATAATGATGGTGGATGTATCTAGTGAGTTATTTTAAGGCCTTTGTGACTGATTTGGGTATTAGAAGTGTTGGTTTGGTGGAACCATAAGGATCATATTCTGTGGGGATATATATTTCATGTATTATTATCTTTGTTTTACATGAATCACTACTAAAGTTAGATAACTTGACAAAAACCCAGAAGAGGTCGTGGATTGCAAATTCTTCTCTCAACATCTTGGTTATAAAGAGAATAATGACTGATATCTCCCTCTTCTATGATCTCCCATTACGAAAGCAATTGGTTGTGATGTATCTAGGGAATATGTAAATATATATAAAGGTTTTAATGGATAATGTTTATATCATATATATATATATATAATTGTTAAATGGTTTTTGGTTTTGATTCGGATACATTGTGGTGGTCATTTATGATAGGACGGAATAAGGTTGATATCATTCATTATTATGATACCCTACTTTGATTATGATGTTTTGGGTTGTTGTGAATTTATTATGTGGTATCTGTTCATTGGTATGTGTATGTTTCTATGATGTGGTATGTGATTATATAGATATGTAGACATGGAGGAGATTAAATAAAATGAAGTATGTCTTTAGAGAATTACAATGATTTTACATATAGAGAAATGGTTCCAGGGTACCATATTGACATATAGTCTTATGATATTATGTTACTCTATAGGGATATGATTATGGGTGAGTGTGAAAATGTGAGGATGGGTGATAGTTGACTTACCATTTGAGCATGTTGGTTCTGTTTTTTATTTAGGGAGATATTTTTATTATTCTTCCACATTTTCAAAAGAGGTTTTGTAGTGGATCCCACTTTGTAAATTTATTAAATCATCCCTATTTATATATAATTTGGTTCTAAAATGGATTTTATGATTGAGGTATACATTATTTTCCCAGGCCTTGGAGTTTTCGTGGGAGTTATTATTGATGAATGTTTTTGTATTTTATTTTGGAAACAATGTCAATGTATAATGTTTAATTTGATTATAAATTATCATTTATTTAAGGTTATATATATTTAATTTTATGGTTACCTTTATGTATATTATTTTTATGGTAGTTCTCTAACTTTTTTATACCGTATGTTCTATCCAATATCCCATATACTTTTTCAGGAGATCTTTAAGGGTCACACTTTTTTTCACAGCTATCCTAGAAGGTTTTTTCAATGGTCATGGGTCATGATATAATATTAGATCTCTGAATTAGATTTTAAGGGAAATTTTTGTATAACTAAATGAGAGGATTGATTATGGTTTTTCTGGGATTTGTTATTATATATTCTTATTGATGTTGTTATTTAATATTTTTAGGAATTTAAATGATATTGAATTTTGAAATGTGATTTTTGAAATTTTGTTTCATTTATGGGGATGTGGTGAAATTGAATTCCTTGGGATGGAGTATTCCATGATGATATATAGTGGAACAAGGTTCTATTCTAAGGGATATTATACAATATGAAGAAATGTAGAGAAGAGATGTTGTATTCAATTTTACGTGGCCTTTCATTGTCTGATGTGGTAGATGGAAATAAAATTCCCAATGATTTGATGTTCCCTAATAAGATAGGTATGAGGTGTGTTTTATTTTACGGGATATAGTATTCCACTATATGATTAATTAACAATATTATTTTTTTAATCTATATAGATGTTATAGTTGTATGTGTATGTTATTTTTATAAAAAAGACTTTCTTTTTCATTTTAGATATATTATCAATTTGTATTTGGATAGATAGATGTAGAAATTGATGTGTGGAGCACTTTGTAATGTGGTTTTGCAACAAAAAATGACTTGTTAGTGGCAGTTTATTAATAGTAATTCTAGTAAAAACTGTGAAATAAGTTCAATTAAAATTAATAATAATAATAATATTGTACTGTTCTTGTCAACTCGCTCTTATATTTTTATCATTTTAATAATTTTCAGAGCATTGTATTACAACATGATGAAATGTTTAAGAACCCCTAATTTTCACCCCTCTCATTCTCCCTCTACGTGAGCCCAATCCCAATCCTCCAGGACCTCCTCCTATCCTATCCCCGATGTGACCCCGACCCCACCACCTCATCGGTGGTTCTCATGCCCCACCCCATAGACTTACATCCTCTATCATCGGCATCGATCCTGACCCCCTGTGACCCCCCTACGACCTACTTCTCCCTAGCAGTTCTCTTCCTCGACATCGATGTGGACCCCCCCCCCCTCCTTCCTCCCTTTCCCAGGCTCGGTTCCCCTCCTCAGTATCTCGAATCCCCTCTTCTGTGGCAAGGAAGATCCCCACTATTGATTGTTTAATTTTATTATTCATCCTAAATATTTTCATGAGTAGAATTATATGGAATATCATGGGTAGTAAAAATATTATAGAATTTATTTTTGAATCATCCAAAATTTACGTATATATATGATTTTTATTTTTAATGTGTTATTCGATTTAATAAGTAATTTTTTAGAGTTATGATAAACATTAATTTATTTATGTTTTATTAAATTTAAAAAACAAATTATTTTATGATATATGTCGTTTATTGAATCCAGATCATTAATAATATCATGGTTCTTTTCGATATTAATGAATTCCAGTTTTTTCTATATATATTAATGCATTTAATTTTGAGATATAAATAACTGAGGCTATTCTCCAAAAAATGTCAAATTGGTGGAAGGGTTTTGGTTCACACATGTTTTCATCACCAACACTAGAATACAATCCAAGGATAAAGGCCTTGAAAATGATATTTTAGACACTTTTTAAATTTACTAGAATGCTTCAAGTTTTATGCATATGCGAGGAATCATTTATCATAATGAAATATATTGAAAAATTATACAGTATTATTGGTTAATTTTTATATGAATTATAATAAAATATTGGTTATGGTAACTAAAACTTCCAACATTGTTTTATTAATTTTTCATACTCACATGATTTTTAATAAAAAAAATTATAGTGTATAGTTTGTTTTCTATTCAGTCAAATGACAAATTTTTATAATTTCATATGAATCATACACTCCCAAAAGTTTTTCCAAATATGATATAATGCTTCCCCTCATTATTAAACCATTTATTTTTTAGAACCCAGTAATGTAAAAAAATGATTCAACATATGAAATGTTGGACCTTATGACTATCTCCAACCCTTATTAATTTATCATGAAGAAACTGAAATAATTCATACTTTTTTCACCAACATAGTGCCATATGACGCACTATTTTACCCTAAAGCTATACTTCGATGAAAAATATGGCGATGTACTGTACATGATCTAAACGCCAGTTTGGGTTTCTATATTTTTTAACCCTTCAATTTAATATTTGTGTTTAAAATGTCATTATTTCAAATAAATAAATATTTTTTAATTATAATACACTGTTTTATGAAAAAATAGAGAGTATATGGGTTGGATATGAATTCAGTATCGATACTTCATTTAGATATACACTTACATAAATTTTATGTGTAGGGTTGAAGATGGTCTAAATGGTAGAATAAAATATAAGAACTTATAACAACATAAAACATATATGTTTATTAGTTTTAGACAACCAATAGTGTTGGATATTCTGATATTATATAATTTCCATTCATATTTTTAATGGGGAGCCCTTGGTCTTAGTTAGAATATGGTAAATGGTTCTGACATTAATCAATGTGGCTACTTTTTCAATTGAATGAACCCTCTTTGGTTATAACACAAGGGTAAAATACACCATTATCACATTCTCCAATAAAAATAATATCTTCTATATATAAAATACCAGAAATTTTGATATCTTTAACATCATTAATGTAGAGGTTATTTTCTACACTTCCATCATTAAATATTAATTGTATCATGCATGTAGATAACCTAAAATTACATGCTCTTATGTATTATTTTATCATATATAGATCTTTAATTTATTTTGATTATACTTTTTTATTAAACATTTTAACCTTTATATTTGAATTTATTGGTTGAATAATACCCAATACCTAAGGATAAAATTTGGATTAATTTACCACAAAACACACCTAGGTATGCTAAGGCACTTTAATAATTATTAGATTGTGAAATATTAAACAAATAAGTGGATGATAAAATAAAATGTTCATGTATTAACTATAAATTCTGGTGAGGGTAGAATCAAAACAATATTTATGAGAATTTGGTACTGAAATAGATTCCTGATCAATATGTATTTAGGATTTGTAATGGAGAGTCAAATGTTATTGAAATTCAAATAAAATAAAAATATTGTACATGAAAAACAATGTGACCTAGAAGATGACAATTCATTTTGAAATTTTTTAAATGGTGCATTTTGATTTCTAGAATATAGTGTCATTAATTTTAAGAGATCAATAGAAATTTCAGTTGAACCTAGGCTAGTTAATAATTCTCAAAACATCAGTGAAAAAAATTATTTTCATTAATTAGTTGAATATGGATAGTGGGAACTGTATGAAGGGTTTTTCAAGTATTCGAAGTTGTCTATTTTTCTGAATTTTTATCATATCTAGTGTCTATGTGTTATTTTGGACAAATGAATTCCCATGATTTTATATTTTCTTTATGATGCATTTAGTTAAGCTAATATCATTTCATCACACAATGAGATAAATAATTTCATAAATAAACATGGACCTGCTTATATAATGAAACACACATGCCCTAATGACTACATTCTTTATTAGGGAGAATAGTGTGATAAGGAAGAATTATCGAGATTTTATACAATAATATAGAAGTCAATGAATAATAATTAGAGTACAGATCAATGCAACCCTAGGAAGAAAAATAAGATGACAAATCATGAAAAGGTACTACAATAATTTAATCTAAAACCATTCTTTCAATGAATATTCATGTCATCTAAGACATCCTACAACCTAAATGCGCACACATGATATAATAATGGTGTCTTGATGAGACATGAACAAGATTCGACATCATGGAAGCTATTTGATTTTCTATATTCATATTTATCTTCATATAATTAGAATTTATGGTTGGGATTGGAATTAGATGGTTTTAACACTTTTGGGACTTTCAGTACTAATTATATCATTTTTATAGTTTTTTTGATACCCATATTCATCCTCTGTATATTTTTATGAATAATACTTTCTTCATTATTTCAATGTCTATTCCATAATTATTTTTCTAGATATGACATTGATTATACCATCAACCACAAATAAAATAATCAAGAGAATTATTGTATGATGGCATGGAAACATATATTTCTTCAATGAGACAACTACTAAAAATTAATGATACATTATTGTGGAAATTTAGTGACTGACATAGAAAATGAAAAATTTTCAGGTTGGAACTCTCATACTGGTTTGTCTTGTCTAGTTTTTAATTTTGTTTTTGAAGCAAAATTATTTACACCTAGTAGAAAATGGTTTTATATGTTTCATCATATATTTCATTATTCTTCTTCATAAATAATGTTTTAACAAGATATGATTCAATAGAGATATTGAAATCAGAATTTAATTGGAAGTATTATCTAGTTCCTAAATCTTATAACAATTAATGAATTTCATTGATAAATTTGGAAGAATCCATTAGTTTAAAGAAGGGGGAAAGGTAAAGTGGTATAGTATCCAAAAAACATGGAACCCAATAATGGATGAATAATATTATATTATTAAAATATCTTTTTTGGAATTTCAATTTTATACATTATAATCTTGACATAATGCATATTGAGAGGAAGGCTTATGAGAATGTAATTTTTACAATTCTCAATGAGTATGGGAAATTGAAGTATCACCTTAACGTTGGAATGGATTTGGAGTCAATGAATATAAATCATGGTTTGTGGGAAAATGATAATGTTTTTTACCCTTTGTTTATTTACAATGATAAATCTGGAGAAAGACATATTACATCAAACCTTAAATAATATTAAAGCACTATATGGATATTCCATTAATATATCAAGTTGTGTTGACTTAAATTATCAAATTTTGCAAGGATTTAAAATTCCTGACTCACTTATTTTTATTGAGGTGTTGTTCTGATTGGATTAGTGTAATACATTACCTGAAAAAGAAACTACAATTCAAGTTATGTTTTATAACATTATAGATATCATTAAGGAAAATATCTAAATCCAATTGAGAATGATAAACATAAATAAATAATTGTTTTGAAACATTTTTATTTAGATATGTTATTTCACCCTTCATTATTCATAGTCGTGATTTATTTGACTATTCATTTGGATGAAGAAGAAAAACTTGATTGACCGGTACACTATCGATGGATATATCCAATTGAGTTGGATGGTAAGATTATTTTTATTTTCATTGGATGATTTGATTTTATCAAATAATTATGTAATATTTTTTCATTTTTTTCTTTTTTTTTCAATCGGTACTTAGGTCATTCGAAATCATATGTGAGTAATAAAGATCAAACAGAATGCATTATTGCTAAAGGGTACATAGGTAAATATTCTTAGATCTTTTATTCTAGGAATGTTAATGGGATTGAGACTATATTCAATTATACTAAACATGCTGATGTAATATCCAATAATTTTCATTTTCAAAATTTTTCATTGGTATTTCCAACTATTTTATGACCAATTGGAAAGGGGTAAAATTTTACACCAACTGAATTGGAGTTCTTACAAGCACATAGATCTGTGATACTAAATAATGTTATTGTTGATCAATTTACTAAAAAAGTATGGATTAAAACAAAGATAAAAATTAGGGTTTGAGCTCAAAATGAGATTTAATTAATAAAAAATATTAATTATGAGCATGAAAGATTGTTATACCATCATTTAAGTATATACTCATATTCATAGTTTTGACATGTAGTAATTTGTTTTATGTTAATAGTAACAAGTGAAATATTTTTGTCTAGTTAATGAATGTTGAAAATTGAGCTAAAATATCGAATAATTTTATGTTTTTGGATTGAAGTACTCAAGGAAATTCTAAGAGATTTTATTCCTATAAATTTTCTGGCATCAGGTTTCATACATTTTATCATGAAGAAAACATGAAAACACAAAATTTTGTTGTGTTTACATTTTCCAATGTGGGATGCTATGGGCATTGAATGATATAATTGATTTAAACTATAATATCATGTGTCTAGTTGTCTTATTCAAATGCAAGTGGTTCAATATTTATTGGTTTATAATGCAAGATTCATTATATTTTACTTTTTTCAACTTCACTCACTTGATGGATATCAGTGAGAATATGAAGAATGATCCATTTATCTTGGATTCAAAAGTGGTGATGGTTTATTATGTGGATGATGAAAAAAATGACGGTTTGAGTGTTTTTTTTAACATAATGTATAGTGACTTATATGATATGGTAGATGAAGAAAAATAGGTGAATTAAGATAGTGAACCCCATAAACCAAAAAACATTGAGCATTTTTTCTTGACAATATCGAAATAGTAGAACATACACAAGAGGGTATAAATTAAGGACTCATAAAAATAAAGGATGATAACAATGATGATAATTAAGATGAAGTTAATTGAATATCTAAATTAGTAATAAAAATATATTTAAATTTATCATCGATAAATGTTTCACACATATATTCATTTTTTCTAGTTTTTTTGTAAAATATATTAGTGATGCATCTTTTATACATTTAATATACCCTGATGATTTAAAAGGAAGGAATACAGAGAACAAAAATATTTATGGATCCTAGCATATTATCATCTTAGAACATGCCTCCACTACATTCATATTTAATGGATCCTAGTGATTACATTGCACCTGAGACTACTAGAAAGTCATTTGTTTCCCTATATGACCTTGGTAGCCCCACCACCTAATTCTACTCCATCCATGGATCAGTTGTTCACCCCTACATCTAGGGGATATTGGTGAGTTCACATTACAGGTATTTATTACATTTTTCAAAAAACAATTATCAGTTATTTAATTAATTTTTCAAATAGATAATGAAAAAAATATGAGGGATATAAACATGAAAAGAAAATATATATATATGGGACATGAAAGACTTCATGATTATCATTCCATTTTATCAGTTCATTATGACTATCAGTGATACTGCTATATTCTATGGAAAAATCATTGGGAAAATTTCTTTTGAGAATGTGAAAATTCCCATTAATTATAAATATTTGAGGAATACTCCTTCATCATGGAAAAATGAGGTCTTTGATACTCAAGTGAAGTTATTATTAATTTAAAAATAATTGATAACATATTTAAAATACATGAGTAAAAAAATTTAATATACACATAAATTGTTATTGTTTTTTTAATTCTAGATGTTTCTTTAGTTAAATATCCATGACTTCACTTAATGTCCTTCTAATTTGAATTTTTTCCATGAAATAGATAGATTTTAAATGGAAATTATTTCATGAGTTTAATGACACTTCACTAAGCTCATGACAGATATTTGAAAATGTTTCGAAAGGAATTTATCATAGGAAATGAAAGCTCACTGTAAATTTCAATAGATATGTATCTTATGAGGTAATTAAGTATTATATAGTAGCGTAATAAGATGACCTTATTAGAATTATAATTTTTATTAATTTTTCATATTTTTGAAGGAATTATAAAAAAATACTGTGAATCGAGAGAAGAAAGTGATTGTTCACATCGCCGGGTCTCATAGTTCTTAACGAAAAATAAAAACATTTATTTTAATTTTATTGACCAATATTTATATAATTTTATTATAACACTTGGTGTTTTATAATTTTGTTATAAATTTTAATGAATTAGTTCACTCTGTTGATTGAACATAGATGTGGCTATAAAACTCAATGGATGTTTTATAATTGACCCTACCATATATGGTAAAGTATGTATTTTTTATTATCATTTCATAATATTCCATTTCTATAAAAGCATAATAATAAAAAATATATTATAACTAATAGGTCATAAAACCAATTATTTGGGTTAAAGACTTGTTTTTTATAATATTATTTTCATTTTTTGTTCTTATGGTAATGAAATAACAATATATAGTAATGAAACATTTAATATTTTGATAATATTATGATGTTCATAAATTTTAAAAAATAAATGTTAATATTTTTGTTTTAATATGTTTAAATTCAAGAAGTCTAGGATGTGATCCCTTCACAATCATCATCGGTTTCCTTGAACTATGTTGTTGGAATTTCTTTAGGGATAGAGCATATCGAATGGGTATGGGGGATGGGTTCTGGGCATACTCTATCAGTTGTCTTTGGTATGGAAAAATCATCTATTCCTGCAACACCCAGGGGGTTCAAGTGGGATTTTTTTTATCCGGAATCCATATGAGAAATTTAATTTTTAAAGAAATATTGTAAGAAAAAGGGTTTTATAGTTAAACATAGGATCATTGGAAGTCAGAAATTGAAAATTCATTAGTTTCTATATTTCATAGGATGATAGGCATGATCCTTGTGAAAATTACCAGCCTTATAGCTCATCTCGTCGAGGAAAATTCAAAATTCTATAGATTATTATCACATTTTCAAATGACACATATAATATCCATAAATAAATATAAAATGACACATTCATATAAAAAAAACACATTTCGAGTCATACTGACAACATATTATGCTTGATTGATGTGTGGTTGATTTTTAAAAGAAAGAAAGTAATTACATATCATTATCTATATGTTTGAAAACTGTCCAAGATTGTTTTCTTAGTTTCGTCTTATTAAACACTTCTTAAAGCAAGAAAATACAAGGAAAACATGTTTTGGGTTGTCAAAACTAAGAATAAAATATTGAATTCCCTTAAAATCAAGGGGAAATAGCCGTAGATATAATTGGGATATTTTGGAACCGAAGTTACATTATTCCGAATGATGGTTGACATGTTATATAAATAAACATGTTTTAGAGTTTTAAAACACTAAAATAAGAGTGTAATAGTCAAAATGATAGAAAAATAACCTGGATTGACGTGAAATCATTGGACAAACACCACTGATATATTTTTGATTTGTACGTGTTGACAAAACGTCAATCAATCTTATGGTGTGGTGAGAATGGATTAGTAAAAAAATTACTAAAGATATAAAATCCTTTTAGAATCTATTGTTGGGTGGTAAAATCCGAGAAAAAAATGTCATATTAATCAAATTTCATTTTAAAACAACCATATATTTAATTTTAAAATTTAAAAACTGACGGTACATCATTTTGAATGAGGGTATTCATTTTATAGATAAACACATTTTTTTCCTTTAAAATATTAAAAAACAAATGTAAAGATTAGAATCCTAGAAAAAATATTATATTTACATGAAATAAATGCACAAAAACTGTTGAGTAGTATTTTGACATTTATGCATTGAAAACACATCATTCCAATGTTTAGTTTTTTTGGAATTTATTAGTAACAACTTCTTAATGGTATTAAAACCAATAAAAAATGTTTGATGGGGTAAAATCTAGGAAAATTATGTCAAGTAAACCTTAAATTAGAGGAAAATGGCCACAAATTGTTTAAGAAATTATAGGAAATGACAACACATCATTATAAATTGGTTTTTTCTTATTATGGTTGTAAATGAAATTTTAGTGTTTAAAAACACTAAAACATGTATGCAATGGTAAAAAACGTAGAAAACGTCCTCACATTGATGTTAAATCATTTTAATACCATGGATGAGTGATTTTTAACATGTACACATATCTAACACATCATTTTTAATTGTAATGTGGCAGGAAAGACTCATGAAACACATCTTAAATGTACAAAAACCATTAAAAATAGGTGTTGGGTGGATAAAATAGATAAATGATGTTGTTCCCTTAATTTGAAGAACAATACCATATATTTAATTTTGAAATGTTGAATATCATAAAATGACATTTTGAATAATGGTTTCCCCATTGTGTATGTAATTGGATTATTGGTGTCTTAAAACACTAAAACACGTATGGAACGGTCAAAAACATTGAAACCAACAGCATATTGATGTGAAATAATTATGAAACTAGCGATGAGTTAGTTTTTATGTGTACGCATAGACAACATGTCAATCAGACATGTTATGTGGTTAGAATGAATTAGTAAACACTTCATAAAGGTATGAAATAAATAAAATAAAGTTTTAGGGGGTAAAAATTAAGAATCAATATTGGATGGACATAAAATAATGGCACAATTATCTTATATTTAAATGTGAAATTTTGTAACTAAAAACATGTCCTTTTAAATGATGGTTTTCCTATTATGGAAAAAACAAGTTTTTAGTGATTTAAAAAAACTAAAACACTTGGGGAATGGTCAAAACCATAGAGAAAGACCTCAAATTCATGTCAAATCATTGAGAACTAACTATTGAGTCGAATTTTATGATTATTCATAGAGAAAAATTTCATTTCAAATTGGGGTGTGGTCAGAATAACTTAGTAACCACTTGTTGAAGGTACATAAACCTTTAAAAACAAGTATCGGGGGGTCAAAAATAGAAAAAATGAGATTGAGTTGCATTGAAACTAGGGGAAAATGACTATAGATTTATGTTTGAACTGTTCAAAATAATGGAGTAACCATTCGAGGGATTTTTTTTATCATTATGGTTATAAATGTGTTTTTAATATTTTAAAACACATAAACATGCATGGAATAGTCAAAACCATAGAAGACATCCTTAAATTTATGTGAAATAATTAAAAGACCATATCTGAGTTATTATTTTCGTGTACATGAAGATAATATGTCATTCTGATGTGTTATGTGGTCTTAATGACTGAGTAACCACTTCTTAAATGTATAAAAACCATTCAAAGCATCTTCAGGAGGTCAAAGCTAGGAAAACGATGTTGTATTACCCTCAAATATTGGTGAAATGACCATAATTTTAATTATGAAATGTAGGAACAAAAGCAACATAATTTCAAAATATTTTAATCCTGGTGACTGTAATATCATTTTAAGTGTTTTAAAACACTAAACATGTTTGGAATTTACAAAAAACTTAAAAACAACCTCATACTAATTTGAAATCCTTAGAAAACCCCACTGAGTTATTTTTGACATGTATGTGTAGAAACGCATCAATTGAACATGTTGTGTGGTCAAAATGACTTATTAACCACTTCCAAAAGTTAAAAATCCTTTAAACATAGATTTAAAGGGCAAATCAAAACTATTAAAATTACATTTTATTTCCCTAATATCATGGGAAAATGACTGTAGATTTAATTTTTATATATATGAACTGATATAATTTCATTCTGAATGATGGTTTGACCATTATGGTTATAAACACATTTTTAGTGTTTTAAAACACCAAAATGTGCATAGAATGGTCAAAATCATAGAGAATGACTTCAAATAGATGTTAAATCATTAGTTGACCTCTAATTAGATTTTTATTTATCTTTATGAGTAGACAACATGTCAATTTGACATGAGGTATGTTCAGAATGAATTAGTAACCACTTATTAAATGTACAAAAACCCTTAAAAACAAGTATCATGGTGTTAAAACTAGCCAAAAGACTTTTTATTTTCCGGAAATTATGGGAAAATGATAAGTGATTTATTTGTGAATTGTATAAGTAGGCCACCCATCATTATTAAGGACATTTTTTCCAATTACCGCCACAAAAACATCTTTGAGTTTTAAAACACAAAAACATTCATTAAATGGTCAAAACCATAGAAAAAACATAATATTTACTTGAAATCCTTAGAAACTCAATTATGAGTTACTTTTTATGTGTATTCATAGAACATACGTCAATCTGGCGTGCGATGTAGTCAGAATGACCCGGTAACCATTTCTTAAAGGAACAAAATCATTTAAAAACGTTTCTTGGGGTTAATGCCAAGAAACCAATATCATATTTCCATAAAATGAGGGTATAATGACTATAGATTTAATTTTTAAATAGAGGAACTGACAGCATTTCATTCCAAATGACTATTCACTTTTGATGGCTATAAACACATTTTTAGTGTTTTAAAACACTTGAATGTGCACTTAATGGACCAAACCATAGAAAATTACATCATATTGATGAGAAATAATTATAAAACCATCACTATGTCATTTTTAAAATATATAACATGCTTTGATATCCATGTTTATAAAAAATTATTATTTAAACTTCATGCACAACAGACATCGCATTAAAAATAAATTATTATATTTTCTTATACTTTTTTAGTTTTAGGAGACAAATCTTATCTTAAATATTTATGTGTATTTTTTCAATGTTTCTTTCATTATATACTATTTTTTATGTTAAAATTTTATCTTATTCATTAACAAAATAACAAATTTTTTATCCAGGATTCTAAATATATTATGTATCTTGTCATTTTCACATTTATTCTTATATAATTTAGTATTCATTATAAGAGATAGATTTGGTTAGTGGTTTGTAGGTTGACCATTTTGATCTATGAAAATATTTATAAGGTTGTCTTGATGGTTTTTAGTTTCAATGGTATGTTAAAATTTTATCAATTATTCTACTATAATTTTGTGTTATTTTTTTTAGTAATAATTTTTTTAGTTATAGTCTATGAGATAATGTGCTCAGTTTTATTTGATGAGATATTGTTGAGGCAGATAGACACAGTGTAGATCAGGATGTTGATTTATAAGGGCCATGGTTTTTTGTTAGACATATGTTATATTTAAGTATTGATGATCGAGGTATTGGTTGATAGGTATATCGGTTGAATGAGATTGAGGTTTTGATAGTTATAGATGTTTGTATATTTTTTGTGGATATATGATGTATGTATGATGTTTTTGACATATATTTATGTTTTATTTTATTTCATGTCATTTTATATATTTAATATTTTTTATTAAATATTTTTTGAAATATAATTTAGCAGCGTTTTTTATAAACCACTGCTAAATACATTATATAAAATATTTTTAGTGACGGTTGAGATTAATATCCACTAAAACAAACTACATCCAAAAGAAACATCCATGGATATATACAACAAAAATTTTATTTATTATTTTAATATTTTACTATGATATATTTTTTTATAAAAAGAACCATGGCTAAATTATCAAAAAATTAGACATTAAAAAATTTCTACAAAATCAATGAAACGATCTCTAAACTACTAATGATTGGGCCATATGTGGTGGTTATAAAAAATATCATTATAATAATATGTGGTGGTTTGAACCACCACTATTTCCCTTTTTTAGTAGTTATGCGGTGATGAAAAATTGGTTGCATGACTATAGTGAAGAAAATGTGGTTATGTGATTTGTGAGGTGGATGATGTGAAGTGGTGGTTTATTTGGTCTAGTGTTTCTCATGATTTTTTATATAATTAATTAATATTTATATAAATTTCATTTACTATAGTTTTATTATGTTTATTTAGAATACATGGGTGAAGTTATAGGATAATCCTATTGAGTATACTTGTATAACCACATTGTTACTTTCAAAATTATAGGATCATCCTAAGGATAATGTCAAGAAATGTTAGTTCATGCATGAGTTCATCTATTTGGTTGAAAGAGAATTCATGTGTTAGTTATTTCTGATAATTATTCTGGTTCCCTTCATATCATATGAAATACATTTACAAGTATTGTATAATTTAGCATGTTGAGATCAATTTAATTATTATATGGTTTATTTCTTACATAAAATAAGATTAATTTCTTCTATAATTGAGATTTTATACCTTTAACGCTAGTATCCACTAGGTGGCCTCCTGAAGGTGGGATTTGGGGATTTCTATTATTATCTTTATGAGATCACGGGGTGTCATGGATGTATTTAAACATGATATAATGATATTTATGTGAGTAATATTGGACATTGATTGGATTAGATATTGAATTTTATTACATGGTTGTGTAAACAAACTATATTACTTGAATCAACTGTATGGAATAAGTCTAAGAAACTAGATAAGAACATTTATGACCCCTAAAATTATAAGTACATACTCTAGTTGGTTATAGATAGTTATAGGAAATATGGTGTACTGTTTAATGACTACTTATATGAGTTTGGGATCATACTATAAGAATTATTAGATTAGGATAGTCATCAAATATATATATATATATGATTACTTAATTATTTAGTTTTATGATTATAGATAATTATTTTTTTCACATGTTTAAATATATATTATAATGATTAACGAAATTATTTAATGTAGTAAATTAAATGGCGTTTTTTATCATTAGATATTTTCATTATTTCAATTTTATTTAAGTGAACATTATCATGAATATGATAAAAACACATGATAACTATATTTGTAATGTTTTTTTATAAGAAACGTTATCAAGTGGTTTTTTTCATAATATAAATAAAAAATACATGAGATTTAGAAACTGAAATATAGAACAACTATAAAGGATGTTAATATAAATTGAAATTTTATAATATGATTTATCTTATTTGGATGAATTTAACGGCAAAAATTATGCTTGAATTAATTCATTAAATTATTTATCACAAAATCTACTATTTTTTTAATTTATATTTTTTAATTCTGAAAAAATATTGGATGAAATTATTGAATATCATAATATAGTTTTTTTTACATAGAATAAATTTATTTGAAGAATCTATATATCTGATGTATAATGAATTTTTTGGTTGATAATAGGTCGTTGTTTTGACTTTTCTATGACAATATGAAATGAGTATTATTATATGAAGCATGTTAAGTAATAATGTTTTCCGGTTAACAACAACATGTATTTTAATATATACATAATTCTTTTTTTTTAAAAGTGACTTGTCTCAATAGGCATTCTGTTCAAATTAAATAACCATATTACAATAGTACGAAAGAAGGTAATTTTCAATGATCTCTTTGAGATATAGAAATAAAATCATCAGGTAGCGCATTAGACCACATTATTATATCACTTTTTACCCCTTTGTTTGTAAGACCATCAATGAGATATTTTTCTTCCTGAACGGCATCTCTGTTGAGATGTTTCATGTTTTCTAAATTTTCATGAAAATTTATACTTTGAGTTGTCATTTTCTAAGAAAGGTAAATATCCCATTGTATAAAAGATTGAACAATGGTGGTGGAATAACACTCAAACCAGTTGTGGTTCCAACCTCTATGGATTTACATTTCAATTTCCATCTTCTGTCAAAAAACTTTCATCTCCGTAGATGATGCAATTCGATAAGGTTCATATAGACAACTCATGATAAAGCCAGTGTGGTCCGTAAACACCGTACCAAAGCCATCAGGTCCAAGATTTCCTCTTGGGGATTCATAAATGTTACATTTAATCAATCAATTAGTATGTGAATTCCAAAATACATTCAAGTTCCCTATAAGAGGGAAACTTTTTCCTACAATGTCAAATATTTTTAAAATAGAAATGTCATGGATAGAGTTTTTGTAAAACCATGTTTTCATCTAGTTTGTTCCATTCATTGTTACATTGATTTGAGTGATGGTCGATTTTATATTAAACATCTATTGTTCATGCATGCTTAAATTTATTCTATGTTGTATAGTATATATAAGCACCTTTATTGAAACCATAATTAGATTAATTATATATTGTGAAATAGTGAGTCCATATTAGGAATGAATTAAATCCAACACTAAGTCAGCAAGAAGAAAGGGAACCTTGAAAATGTGAAACATAACCATACTGAGGTAAAAGAATGTATTTTATTTTATAAATATGTAATTAATTTACTCTATATGTGGATTAAAAAGATTCCACTATGAGAACAATGATATTCCATTTGATTATAGAGAGGTTTCAACAAGGATTTATTTAGAGAAATTCTCTCTATCATAACTTGTATTTTGAATTCTAGATCCTATTTTTTCTATTTATTAATATAGAAACATGATTTAATTCTAAATGTATTTTTATTGAATATTTTGGAGGTCAGTATGGAATTATTAGTAGGTTCCCAAATCTGCATGTCATTCTGAATTATGTAATTATAGTTCATGAATACATTTGTAACAACCTCTAGTAGGTTGTCTATATTTTTCACCTTCACACTAATATCAATGGCTCTATTAACATTATTGTAATTAGAATAAAACATATCAATAATGGTAATACCTATCTCTTTTTCTACCTAAAACATCTAAGTGGAGTTTTTTTAACCAGCCAGCATGCATCCAAAGAGATTTTTGGGAGCATTTTTTGATTGCTGGCTAGCCCGAGGACCCCAAATAATTCATGTTTCTATATTTTAACTTTCTAATAAATCTAAATATAATGAATCCAAGATAACCATAGTTTTCATTTATAATACTCTATATAATGTTTTTTTGAAGAAATTTATTTAATATTGTCATATTCTTTATTCTCAGACTACCAAGGGCCTATGTCTTGTAGCTATGTATCCACGACACCGTAATAATTTTTCATTCCATAATGGATCCACTACAAATAAAATTCATAAAAAGATTTTTTATCTCTTTAATCATGGAGGAAGCCCATTTATATACCATGAAATAGTAAACATGTTTGGACATAATTTTGTTTATATCAAAGAAAACTCTCTCATCCATTGATAAATAATTGTCTTTACCTTATGTGAGAAGTTTCATAATATATCCCAAATGATGATTAAAATGTGGTGATCATTATTTCCCAAAAATAAAGTAACATTGACATATTTAAAATAAAATTTCCCATCCATAACATCAAGTTCATTATCAATTTTTTGATTTTCTAGAATCCAAAATACTGTTACCAAAGTAAGAAAAATATTTTTTCCATCTGATCCTTTATCCTGAAACATATTCATAATGAATAAGAATATTATTTACGTTTTTATGTTCCTTTTTATCCCCTATAGTCAAAATGATGATTTCATAGGAAAATAATAAATGAGGGGGTGTTGACATTCCTCTAATAAAACTAATGGTTTCAAAACTGTCATTCTCTACCATATGAAGAAGAATTCAGCTAATATAATCCTCTACAATTTAAAAAAAAATAGTAGAAAGATGGTCGCCTTGTTAGATTCCTCTAGAGAAAGTTAATTATCCCTCATGGTGACCATGTATAAGAACAGATATGTGTGCTTATTATAATATTATTTTCACCCAATTCAGAAATTCATTATCAAATCCAAAAATAGATAGAATCATAAAAAAACCCCAATCCATCATTTAAAATTATTTTTTAATATTGAGAATCAAAGCAATGTTTCCACCCCTGCAAAATTTTTTGAGGAGGTTCACACAATAAAAGGTAATGATATGTATATAATGTATTCTCCTTCCTTTAATAAAACAAAATTGATTCTTGGAGAAGATTTTTTTGGATACCCTGGAAAGTCTATCAGTGATCACACTACCTATTATTTTATAAATGGTGTTGAAAAGAGAAACCAGTTTGAAATCACCAATCTTTTAAGCATTCTCTAATTTTGGAAATAGAATAGCGAATTGGGAATTAACCACACTTTTGATAGATCCACCTCTAAATAAATGAGTAACCAACTTACAATCATCTTTTTGAATGATATCCAAAATAGTTCAGAAGATTAACATAGTAGATTTATCCTGTCCATGAGCAATACTATCATTAATCCCAGAAACAGATTCTCTGATCTCAATTTCCAAAGGAGTAGATGCGATCTTTCTGTTATCACCATCATTAACTAATTCAAGAATTATTATTTCGTTTATTCAAAGTTTCACTACAAGATAATTCGAAATATATGTGAAAAAATAAATTACATGATTAGTGATCGCCTTCCTATCATCAGGAATGTGATCACCACTTTTTATAAGTGAGAAGTGCCCACTGGCCTGCTTGTATCACTGAAGGAAATTAATGAACCTTTTGTTCCTATCTTCGACCATCATCTATTATTCTTTGTATGCATATTTATAAATGATTTCCTTCATATTCAGAAAATTTCTATGCTTCGTTGGGGATTCTACCTCACTTTATATGTCTATAGAAAAATCTTCACTAGTGGATCCATCCTTTATTTATTGCATCTTCAATTCAATAGAGGAAATCTGCAGACCTAAATCTCTAAAACAAGACCTGCTCCATTTTGTGGCTTTATTTTATTAATGTCCTTCTTGAAAATTAAATACTTGTCATTACCCATAAAATCCACTAATTCCTAGACATCTTAAATGAGCTTCATATAGTCAGAATGAATACCACTTGTGTTATTAAATATGAAAGGTAAATGAATCTTCAAAATTCCATAATTTAATTTCAATAAAATGGGATGATGGTTGTAATTAATTTTATCTAATGAAACACATGATATGAACTTCTAAAAGGTTGGGTATGATTCATTAAAAATGATTAATAAATTTTACTGGATACCATTCTGGTAGGACTTTTTTGTACAATGTGTATTTAGCTCTAACGTTATTTACCTCCAAGATAATACACTCTTAGATGGATGCTCTAAACTCCCATGGGGAGATTAGATTATGATTGTTTCCTTATTTTTAATCCAGTGTGAGAATATAGTTTAAATTACTAATTAAAAATCATAGGGATCGAATTTATTTGGAGAGTGAAAAAATATCCATCCATAGGGATATTTGGTCCTCATAGTTGTTAAGGGCTTGTGTAAATGAGTGGAAGTGTTGTATGCTCGCTAGTTTATACGTATATGTGACCATATTATCATTATAGCTGATAATGGTAGGTTTATCAAGCCTTTCATGTTCCAACCCTGATATTCTTCTCACATCCCCTAATGAGTTACTTGTACCCAATGAATGATACCCCTAATTTTACAAGGAACCATCAATGGAGGTGAAATATCTATTGGTATCCGAAAATACTAATAAGTTTGTTTTATGAAGCTGAAATAAATCCTTAACGAAATTATGGTCATAGAGTTGGATAGTTTGTATGATTTTTTGAATATGGATTTAATTTGGAAATATATTTGGGGGTGAAACACCCCCCATCTATCTTCATGAATATTTTTCATCCATTCTAATTTTTAGGTGCACTATATATTTTTGTAAATATAGGTATCTCTATTAACATCTTGGATTCCATGAGTGTCATCCAGTTTTTTTGTGGGATCTGTCTCTTTCATAGGTGTGATAATATTTCCATTAGTAGTAGTGGAATTGTTACCCTTTGAAATTGTGATAATGGTATCGTTCTAATCTTTTTGAATGAGTTTTTAATTGTAATCATTCCTTAAAATACATTAAAAGGTGGATATATCAATCATGATGTTAATAGTATCAGTCATCATATCATTTTTTGACTATATGTCAATACGCAAGATCCTGCGGGCATAAATTGATGAAACAAGACTACATATGTCTTTAGACATATTCATCTCTCAGATCATGTCATTCACATCCTTAGTGGGTTTCCCAATTACTTTTCTTCTTGGGGTTTGATGATATTACTAGAGGGATGACTTTCCTTCTTGTCCTATTCCACTATATCTCCCTAAGATCTCTGATGTTCCTTGTCTACTATTTTATCATTCCACAATTTTTTATGTTCACTCTTTCTCTCATGCTCGTTTCTCTCAAGCATGAGTTCCTTTCCATTATTTTTTTGTTTCCATCCACTCCTTCCCTTGATTCATGATCAGACATTATATACATTCTTATTACACTGTACTTGCGAAATCTGTTTCCGATGATTTTGAGGACCTCGCTGAATGGTGGCCCATACTCAGGTTCAATACGAACAAATAATATCCTCTCTTTAAGCATCATATTGATAATATTCGGTGGGTTAAAATCCAGGACCACATCAATAAGAATTCTTGCATGCATAACAATATCATCATTCAACATGTGAGGATCTAATGTTCAAGGAATACCAATGCATGAAGCCAAATTACGTAGAATATTTGGATACAAGAACACCAAAGGAATCCCATAAAATCTTACCCAAACATGAGTTGTGTATTTAATCAGGTTGAATATATTGAAATTCATATCACATTCATAAACATGATGTAGTATGTGATTCATGTTAGTGGTTTAAATCATCCTGATGTTTTCAATGTCTTGTTTCATTTCAAAGAAGTGAGTGTTTGAATAGATTTTTATTGCATGACTAAAAATTGATATTTATAAATGGGGGATTTTGTCTAAAATAGTATTTTGAATAGACTTGGTTGATTCTTTAATCAAGAGTAATTGAGTGTGATTTAGACAGTTTACTAGGATGTTGTAGTAGATGTTTAACCATTGGGTGTAGTGTATTTATCTATGGTTGTGTTTAAAATTACTCTTTTTGAGAAAATCATCTATTATTGTTATGTGATAATATATATAAAAATTAATAATAAACAATATTTAAAAATATTATTGTAAAGTAAAAATTATCTATAACCCTAGATGAGTGTTAATTTTGGATATTTTGGAATTAGTAGGGTTATGTATTGATTCATATGTTATCTTATAATTATTTGGATTCAAAATTGAGAAAAGGTGAAATTTACTATTCATACTAAATCCCTTTTGAGTCATCTGATCTCTAGAATAATCTAGAGAATTAAAATAATAATTCTTAACATTTTATTATTTATTCATTACATCTTATGAGTGGAATGATTAATGTGATTTTCTAGTTGAAATGAAGGGGTATGTGATTAATCAATGATTTTTCGAAACTGATGATTTGACTTGATTTATTTATGAAACAGTTTATTTGATAATATTTAAATAAAAGTTGAGGAAGATAATTATATGTGATGAAGGAATTATGTATCCTAGATTAACTAATTGATTATTGTATTCTTAGTGAAGTATGTGGTGGTGTAAATTAAGAATAAATATGAATATTTTATTCGGAGAGATATGACATGATTTGTTATTATATTATGGGGATTGATTATATTAATCCATGGAGGTTGAATTGAATATTTAATGAGAATAGTTGGAAGGATATATTAATTTTGGATGAATTAATGAAGTGTAAGTGAATAAGGAAGTTACAGATATGTTTTTATTTTCATAGGATATAGAATTATTTTATATATTGTTATGAAGTATTTAATTCTTTTCATGAGATGGACTTATTATAAATAAATTATTTGGTTTATATTCACGCATTATTGATTTGTTCATGATTTTGAATAATAATTATTATAGAGGATTTAATTTTGAAATATTGTCATGTCGGTGGGTATTATCCTATCCCATGGGAATGTGTGTAAATTTTAAATAGATTAATGAATTATGTATGTAAGTGAGTTTCTAATTTAGGTAGGTGGTTAGAGTAAAGTACAAATTTAAGTCTCCACTAATGGTCTATTCTGAATTATTATGGATTTCATCGATCAATTGAATGATAGTGTGTAATATGGGAACTAATTATAAATAATATCTCATTGTCTTTATTATTGAAAAACTGTTGCAAATAGTATGGTGGTTGGTACATTGAGTAAGGTCTCTTGGAAAAATGGATGCATTTTGAGAGTATATCATGAACAAGATAATAATAATAATATAAAAAATTATATTCAACCCATGGAACATGATGCAATAGAAATAAATAAACTTATAATATGACCTCAAGTGATTCTCACATGAATCATCGCCATCCCATACCAATCACCCAAGAGATGTGTGTCATTATTATAATTATACAATTATTATTATATGAGGATATTTTATTTAAATTTTTTTTTCGACATTTGTAATTATGATCTTTGTGGTGTGGTTAGAGGTATTCTTGAGAAAATAAGTTTTATAATTATAAAAATCAATTATTTAAATTAATAAAGAATTAGAACAAGATTTTTCTGTTAATAAATTTAATTGTGATCACTATTTAAGATAAATACATTTGGGTAATTTATATATAATTTATTGTAATATATAATCATATTTACTACACCTTTATTTATAATGTAATAAATATTCCTTTAGATATACTACAGGTCCCCTTTCAAGGGTCACCATTAATTAACACTATTCAAAATATGTGTTTCATTATAGCCTTCATGAGAAAATATCTCTCATAAATCAGTATACCATATGTAGATAATGAATTGATGATCATGTAAAAATGATTAATTGATTTAACATTGTTTAAATGAATCTATCAACTCAACATGGGATGAACAGTCAACTAATGTCTAGTTTTTCCCATTCCAATGAATGAACATTTTAATACCAATAATTATTCAAAGAATTTATATCAAAATATTAATATTTATGACTTATAAGGAACACTGATACTCAATATTACAATGCTTCATAATAATTTACAACACCAACTAAGGTTTTACTATTATTCCAACACCCATAATTTAGAAATTGGAACCCACTAACTACACATAAAACATTCCTTAAAATTGTTATTAGGTCTTGGCCCGAAAGGTACCACTAGTTTCCCCATAGACACATACTCCCCTATCTTGGGCCCACTGACATGCCCCAAAATGTCATCATACTAGTGATTTTCCCCACAATACAACACATTCAACTATGGATTTATAATCTGGTATACCGTAAGAAAAAATGGTTGACCCTATTGACAAGATTCAAATAATTTAGCTAGTTATCCCTTTACAATTATGGGGTGTTACATTACCCCCCACCCCCATAGCACAATGTCCTCATTGTGGTTCCTATATCTCAATAAATTTAGTGCCACTGCACTTAAAAAAGTGTTCTTGATCTGATATGAAAGGTATAATTAGGCCCTGCTAACTACATACAAATATAACCTTAACATTGATAATGAGTCATGTCCCACTAGGTACCACTATTTTCCTAGTATACATGTGGTCCCCTCCATGGGTCCAACCCATATGCTCGAATGAGACATCAAAAAAATGATTATCCCCAGAGAACAACACATTTTCTTCCTTGTGTTCTTTTTCCTCACTCACAAAGACAGAGGGAAACATCAAAAAAATTCACCTATCTTAAACAATAATCCATTATAATAATTCTTAATTATGTTGTTCTAATCAAGCCTACTGTAGAATAAAAGGTTGACCTTGTCGAAATAATTCATATAATTTATCCATTAAACCCTTTATGATTTTGGTGTTTTTCACTTCTCCTCCTTATAGACTATACTGACATTTAATCCACATGATTTATAAATTTATAATATCTATTTAGAAACACAAATACAATTTACTTATGGTATTTCTCATGATATTACATTCCACAAACCTCATATATCATATAACCAGACATCTCTTACATTGAATGTAAGAGAAAACAAACACATCCTATCATTACAATAATTTATAAAAATCTTATTAATTTAAAATATCTCATGATTCCACCCTCTCTTTACTCTTTGGAATGTGAGAACCAATATACCCATATTGACTCCAACCGAATGAATTAATCACTCAATTGATTACACAAGATGGTAATGCTTTGATGTTACACTTTACTAATGATATCATTAGTCATATCATATGAAACAAAGGCTATCAAAACTAATCAACAAGTATAGGCTTCCATAAAATACAACCCATTAACTTATATCAACCATAGAGCATGAAAACTATAAATTTTATCATTTCAATACAATCCCAAGGCATCCCACATACCTCAATATAAAAAAAATATGGATTATAATTCAATATCTATCAAATACCTTTACCAATCAATACATAAGACCTATAAATTCTATATTAATATATACCCACGACATCCCATTTTTATTAGAATTATTCCCAAGAAATAAAATGTATTTATAATATATTCTAGAGTGGTTATAACACTAAAATTGTATACACACAACCATCATCAAGATGTAACATCTATAAAACACCGAAATATGGTACAATTAATTCACCTAATCATAATTAGTTATTGAAAAAATCATATAACAATTTATTATTATTATATGTAATTAATAAATACACATTCCAAATCCTTTTAGTAATGTCATTAATAATCATTTATTTTTTTCAAAAAATAATTGTTCAAATATTAATGTTCATTTGATGTGAACATAAATTCCATGTATGATGCACTTGATCCTACCATATTTCTTAGATCTCCATGAGTAGTCAAAAATAATATAAATAATAAATTTTTTAAAAAATTAATTTTAACCAAAATAATAATAATAACTTATCCCACCAGCTAAAAACATGGACATCCACAATGGATGTGATGTCTTGGAACACACACAACTTTATCCCTAGTTCAAAAAATATATCATCTCCACCAACATGTAACCAATTACCAAAAAGGAAAATTACCTCTCAAAAATGATTCATAATGCCAATTTACATGAATTCAATAATAATAGGAATGAATCCATTGATTCTATAGGCTATAATCTTATAGTGAGAGTATAATCAGTAAAATGCGGAGTCTATATATTTAAAATAAAAACCATTGAAAAATAATAAATTTATGAATCAATAAAACAAAACAAATAAAGAATGATACATAACTAATCTGAAAGAAAATCCATCACCAATTAAATAATTCACACAATAGAAAAATGAACCACATGATGAAACATTCAAAATAAAATCATACATTAGATTAACCTAAATGGGTTAATCAAATAAATATAAGGATGAAAAAACAAATAAAATTAATATTGACCCCACTATATCTAATAATCCAACTTCCCAACCTCAAAACCAAATCCCAAAATTTCCAAGATCCTCATAGTCAAATGAATGTAATTTGTTGAATTTTATAGCATATATCTAAATCATAAATGCTTCATGTTCACCAATGTGCACATATAGGGTGTGAGTATGAACCTTATTACACCAAAACAATTAAATTCTTTAAAATAATGCATAATTATATTTTCAAGTAGTTGTAAAATATAATATATTATTTTATGATGAATTCAACTAGTACTATTGTGTCATATTATGCCTCGATTTTCAGTAATATGGGTCCCATATCCCATCGTTCCATTGGCGGATGTCCTATCACCAATAGACTTTAGTGTCTCATATCCTTGATCATAACATGAGGATATAATGGGAACACATACTTCAAGAGATTTTTCAGTGAAATTATCTTCCATGACTAGGATACCATTAGAGATTTAATACATGATTGTGAATTATGAACTAAGAGCCATCTTCATGTGGATACTCTTTAATTATTTCTATAGCATCCTTGATATGGATTCAACCATTTGATATTATATTATGGTTGTGTTATACATGACAAAGATCTAAAAATATCATTATATTAAATTTTTATAAGGGAATATTATTCTTATCACACAAGGAGTCTTCTGCTAATCACTTAAGGAAACATAGGCTCATCACCAAGGACCTCTCATTCTCATCACTGAGGAATCCTATGCTCATAATCATCTCATCACTCATGTCATCCCTAGAACATCACCAGAGGCATCCTATGCTCATTACCAAAATAATTATAATCTCATCACATAAAGAATCATATTCCCATAACATTTTGGAACATATTATTATCGTACATGGAATCCTTAACTCATCTCCTTTGGCATCCAATACTGATCACATATATAATTGGAAAATATTAGGCTCATAACATGTGGAAAGAAATAGATGTCACATTTTTGTTAGATATGATTCTTATTCTTATCACATAAGGAATCATGTTCTTATCACATAGGGTATCCAAGGATCCCCACCCAAAGAACCCTTGGGTCATTACATAAGACTCCCCATGCTCATCAAATAAGAATGGGTGGTTTTATGATGTATAAAAAGATTTTTACCATCCTATGTTTGTCATAAAGTTTGAAATATACACATTACATAAGGAATGAATCCACTTGCTCTCATAAATCATTGGAAATCACATATTAATTACTAGTGGGGGAGATCTATTCATTCTTGTCACATAAGGGAATTCACCCATTTAAGGTCATGCATATACACTCTATATAGTTTGGTGCTTTCTAAGATGGTATGAGTTTCATTGACTCATTAAATAGAAATTGAATGGAAAGGATGACTATCTATCATGAATGATCCTAGAATAGACCTTTTATGTATCCTTTAGGGAACAATAATATAAAAAATTTATTAATATTGCACAGTTTACATTCATGAGCTGGGACCAATCAATGTAATTTAACATCATGAATTAAGGATTATGTTTTTGATATGGGAATCATCAATGGTAGGATTGTGGTGAAGGAATTATGTTTTATTTGATGCTTGATAAAAATAAGGGTACGTGGTGGGGGGATATGTATATTTTATTTTTCTTATCTTATGAATCATAGAAACTAAAATTGATGTTTTCCTACCCATTTTTCATGTAACGTGTATGGGGAATAGGGAGCCTTTGTTTATAAGACAAAGGAAATGAGATTCTTCATCCCATACTTAGTGAAAATGACCTAGGGATCCAACTAATGATATTGATCATGAACATTGATTATTTGTGATTGAAAAATGTACTGGATGGGTTTTGAGCCCATGAGGCCATTACATTCATGAAATTATCCTCTATAAAAGGACGTCAAGTGGATCACTATGGCATAGTTTTCGATCACATTGGGTGTTACATTAAATCATTACTTATATGAGGTATTTTTACTTTTAATGATGTATTTACATTGTAGATTTGATTTTCCTAAGGAAATATAAAATATAATACAATAAATCTAATTATTATCATGGGGTAATTTACATAAGATTCTCAATTATTGGAATCCATTTAAGTTTTCTAGATAGAACAATGAATGGATGTTTATGTTAAAAAAGATTAGAGCCATCAAATTTGAAATCCAAATCATATATACCCAAAATTTTAGGCTTAGGGGTAATATAGTCCTTAAGTGTATGTTTGGTAGAATCTTATAGATCATTAGTAATATTCATGAGATATTGTAAGTTTGTGGATCTTATAAAGGTATGATCTCGTTTATGTTTTGGTCTGAATCCCTTGTTTTGGTTATTTATGTTCATAACCAAGTCCTATAAGAGAATTGGGGGTGATTTGAAGGTTTGAGACATGAAATTTGGTGATACGGGGGTTTTCTAGGTAGGCTGCTCGGTCTTTGCATGGTTAGTGCTAACCGTGTTGATGGCTCAGGAAACTGTACGGAAGGGATTTTTTTCAGACAATATCCTCAGCACAGTTTTCACATGGTGTTGAAAAGCTGTGTCTAAACCTTGAAAGGTTTCTCCTTTAGTAAAAATCATTCCCACAGTTTTTTCACAATTTTACCATGGTTTGGTAAACCGTGCGGGCAAATTGTGCGGTCTAGAAACCTTTTAAAATTTACAACTTTGCCACTTCGAGATTTTTAACCCCAACTCTGGATTTCCTCTAATTTCACCCCTCTTAATCCAAGGGACAATAAAATCTCCCAATAAATCCAATATATCAATCTACCTCATTTATAAGGTGTTTTGGTGTTGTTGGTTGCATATCGATGCTCTGGGTAAGGAAAATCCCATCCCTACTTCTCTTTTGAATTTAGGGATTGTATATTCTTATCCTCTCTTTCCAAATATTTAAAACCATACTCATTGGTTGAGATTTAGGTTGAAGCATCAAATTATTGTTTAATTTGAATCTTTAGGCTTGATTAATAGTTTGTTCATCCATGGATTCGAGGTAGGGGGTCTACATGTTATATCCCATAGTTTATTTATGTATTTTTGCATGTGTGGTTTTGTTCTTGGGTGTCTCTTGCTGTGTTTTGATTACCCATGGAATGTTTTAGTAAAATAGTTATTAAAAGGGTAAATGGAGGCCCTCACGATCCCCATGGGATGCGTCGAGGGTGATGAGACTAAACCGGGGCCACCGATGAGGTGAGCTGACTTTTTCAAACCTAGAGATTGGGAAGAACAAGTAGGATTGTTGTGTGTTTATAATGAGACCATGATAAACATGTTGATGATATTGACTATGTTGGGGTTGAATCTAGGTGATGCACTGAGGCCTAATAATAATAACCTAAGGGACGTTGGGTTAACATGAAAGTGGTTTATATGGGTGAACATAACTACATTTAATGAATTGTGAATAGTGTTGGAACATGTAATTTTTTGTATGTGGAAATGATGAAAGACCACAATGGAATGGATTATGATTATTTTAATAATGCCTAATGAGATAGTCACAATGAACAATGCTTAGTTAGATAAGCATAATAAAAGGAAAATTGGGCTAAATGGCTAATGATGTGAATTGTGATAAATGTGTTAATGCTTTAAAGCATGGTATTAACTCATATGTGTTGTTATGATTTCTATTTGACTTGGGAAATTTTTGTGATGTGGTGTGAATGGTTAATGGATATGTGTGTGTGTGTGTGTGTATATATATATATATATAGCATGTTCACATTTCTTGGTAGTATGTGGTATTGACTGAGGTTTATGCCCATTGGTCAAGTTGGACTAATGCTCTAAACTCCACCACAAAGAACGGGTTAGGTATGAGGACTGATGCTCTATTCATCTAATAGTTTCATTTACCTGGATTGATGCTTTGAGGTGAGTATATGGTTGATGGCGAGTTGGAATGATGCTCCAAACTCTACCACGTGTTTTCCCTTGAGTATGGGATTGTGTACTTTAGCCCGTGTAAGTTGTTGTGTTTGATGAACCAATGTTAAATGTTTTAGAAATGGTAATTAATGGGAAATGGGATGAAATTGTAAGATATGGATATGGTAATAAATGTGGGTAATAGACCTAAACTTGCTAAGGTCACTTAATATTTTAGTTATCATTTTATATTTATTTTTTTCGCACACATCTATTTATACCAGATACTTTTTAGACAATGTTTGTGGTGGCCTACTGAGTTGTATTCACACCCTGCTCGGGCTTCCATTGGGTACCTGAGAAGACTCCATGTTTGCAGGTCATGATATGGGAAAAGGTCTTTGTTAGGTAATTGGGTTGGCATGGGTGTACATGGAGGAGGATCTATGCTTGGTGTCAGGACCATTTTTTGGATTTTGCAGTTTGTCTTCATTTTGTATTTTGTTCACATTTTCACTTATAGCATGGCATGGCATATTTCTTGTTGGACATGGTTGTTCCTGGTTTGGGGGAATGGTTATTTTTGTATGCTCCTGTATTGTTGATTGTTATTCCAATATTTTTTTATATAATTTTGTGTCTTACCCTAATAAAAAAGGGGTAGTCTCTCCAATTGTCTATTTAGACCCCCGCTTCTATTCTGCAACCTTTGGTCTACGGGGAGGCGTGCTTAAGTATGTGAAACCACATGGCTCAGAGAACCACTTTAGTGGATTCTAGGATATGGATGTTACGAAGTGGTAACAGAGGAGTTCTTTCTCCCCTTTCTCTGAAATCTTGTTATTTGGGATGGTAGACAAGAGTTAGGTTGTTTCGGGACATGGTAATGAGCACGTTCTTGGGAGTATCTATCCCATGTATGTGGGAAAACCCAATTCACTCATATCGGGAATTGTTCTTCTTTATTGTGCGATGTTACATTTGATAATATTTCACTATTGGGTGATGAACATGTTGTTTGCTGTGATTTTATATGATATTTGGGTCATAGCCTCAATGGGACGAGGTTGTGAATTAATGAATCATTGTAGGACCATAGGGAGGTAGGTGACATGGATCATGGTAGGCACACATGGGTTGTGTGTGTGAGGAATGAAATATAAAATGCACCTTTCATTTGAAAATTAAGAAGTGAAAATGTGTTAAACGAAACAATGTAAATGGGTAAGGATGAAACAATGATAAGTAATTACTAATGAAATATGTGTAATTAAGGGTACCTAATGAATTGAAAACGTTTTATGTAACATATCGTGAGAACCTTGTGGTGGTGTAAGGATTCTTACCATTGTGGACCATGGTCATGATAGGGATATCCTGGGTGGTGTTTTTTGGAATGGTAAGTGTTGTTGTGGTTGGTGAAGAGCCTTCTTGTTATAATGTAGTGAAATTTTATGGTATGTGTTCTAATCCTTATGCATGGAAATGTTGAGGAATTCTACCATGACGTCGATCATTGGTTGGGAAATAAGAATATGTTTTTGGGAACACTCCTCCAATAGAGGAGTAAAAGAATGTTTTGATTCAGGAAGGTAGGGAGGATCGGTTCTGAGATAAAATGGATCATTTTATGCAGACGATTGATCAGTTCCCAGGGCGTGATGCACCGAGTAAGATTGAGTTGACCATAGAGTTTTAGATGCAACACCCTCCGACCTTTATCGGAGAGGGTGGGCCAGAGGTAGCAGTGTTTTGAATAGAGTATGTCTAGATGATACATGAACATCTGGAAACTCCTTAGGGGATGTGGGTCACATTGGTAGCCTATATAGTGTGGGGCTAGGAAAAACACCGGGGGGACATCATAGATCAGACTGAGGGGATTTCATGGAACGATTTCAAGGAAAATTTTCTAGAGTACATTTAACTAGATACATTGAGGCAAGAGTAGGATACAGAGTTCATGAGCCTAACTCAGTAATCGATGTGAGTTATGGAGTATGCTGACTTCTTCACCGACCTATGACGTTGTGTTCCTATGTTATTAGGGGATGAGGCACCAGTAGAGAAATGTTTTCAGGATGTGCTGAGACACGAGATTAGGCCTCAGGTGAATATCTTTCTCCGGATGAAGTTTAGAGTGGTCTTGGATATGGAATTGATATCATAAAGAAACCTGAAGGGTGTTTTAGGTAGTGGGATTTTCGTGCCAGCTGGGCAGACAAGTGGTGCTTCTTATAAGGGTTGGAAGCATTGTTTTGGATGTTTTTAGCAGGGTGGAACTTTGCAATGAAGTAGGAGGAGAGGGTCATCCTCTCAGGATAGTGATCTGGTGTTTTGCTATCAATGCGGTAGGACAGGGCACATGCATGGCCAGTGTCCTCAACCTCATGTTCAGTGTCGATTGTGGAACATATTGGGACATGTGAATAGGTTCTGTAGGAACCCGTAGTTGTTGGCCATGAATATTGGTGACATGAAGATGCCAAGTGGAGGCAAGGGATAAGTTTCTTCGTATTATGAAGACAGTTGGAGCTCCATGGTCCGTACTGCTAGGGGCGGTGGGCATGGAACTATGGTTCAAGATCACCTACATCAGCAGTGTAGTGCAGTGTAAGGAACAAATATTGGAACCCATGGTAGAGAGGCAGGTCAGCTTCACATAGTTCATTATGCACCTAGTGATGGAGAGGACGGGCCTTCGACTATTCGATGTACAATCCTTGTAGCTTCTATGCTTGCTAGTAGTTTGATTAAAACTAGTTCCACACACTCTTTTATTTATTCTCAACTTGTTGTAGGTATGGGTTTTACTATGGAGAGTGTGTGTGGGGTTATGTCGATTGCACCCAGTTGGGGGTAAGAAATGAAGATATCATAAAATGTAATAAATTTTCTCTAGAGGTCTGTGGGAATCATTTCCTATGATATTTTTTCATTCTTGAGATGTCAGGGTTTGACCAGATTTTGTGTATGGACTAGTTGGTGTTGTATCAGGTGCACATATATTGTTACCATCACAGGGTATCATTCAGGTCACTTGAGGGTGATGCTTATGTCCATCACAGAGAGTGGGATGTTCGATCAGGTTGTGTGGGACTATTATTTTGACATTTGGACAGGCTCACAACTCATGTATCTTCTCTTGTTCATGATGATGAATGAGTGGAACGATCGGCATGACCTATAGTAGTGGATCATTTTCCTGATGTTTTTCCTATGGATTTATCGGGGATTCCACCTAAGAGGGATGTTGAGTTTACGATTGAGTTTCTGTTGGGAGCGATGGAAATTTCTATTCCTCCATACAGAATGGAACTGGTAGAACACCAAAATTTAAAGGTTCAGATAGAAGAGTTTGAATGTAAGGGTTTCAAACATCCTAGTACGTCTCCTTGGGGATATTCTATTCTTTTTACAATGAAGGCCAATGGGTCATTAAGCTTGTGTGTTGATTATCGGAAGATAAATCAGATGATGGTGAAAAATCTATATCCTCTTCCTAAAATTTATGACTTGTTTGACATGTTATGGGGTGAATTAGTGCTCTATATGATTGATCTATGATCATGTTACATCCATTTTATGTGAGGCCTTCTAACATACCAATGACAGCTTTCAGGAGTCGGTACGGGTTGTTTGAGTTTTTGGGGATGCCTTTCGACTAGACTAATGCACCGGCGGTGTTCATGGATTTGATGAACCAAATATTTCATCCTTATCTGGATAAGATTGTGGTTGTCTTTGTTGACGACATGTTGGGGTAATCAAAAATTCATGACGATCATGTACAACATCTTGACATCATCTTGAGTACACTAAGAGAGCATCATCATTATGCCATGCTATCAAAGTGTCAATTATATATTGGAGATGTTCATTTTTTGGGTTACAACATCTCTAAGGTAGGTGTGTCAGTGGATCCGGTGATAGTGCATGCCATTGTGTCTTGGGATAATCCAAGAGTGTTTCAGATGTTCAAAGCTTTCTAGGATTGGAAGGGTATTACTTGAGGTTCATTCAAGATTTCTCTCATTTAGTAGCACCACCGTTAGGCTTGAGAAAAAAGGTAATTATATTTGAGTGTTCAGAGGCTTGTGAGAATGATTTTCTAGAGTTGAAAAAGTGACTGATCACTGCACAAATCTCTATATTACCCAAGCCAAATAGAAAGTATGTTCTTTATTTTAGGCGTCTAGTATCAGACATGGGGATGTATTGATTCAAGATGAGCCGATTTTGGCTTATGGGTCTTGGCAGTTGAGTCCCACTGATTAGAATTATCCAACTCATGATTTTGAGTTGATTATAGTAGTGTATTCCTTAATGTTCTGGAAGAACTACTTTTTCGGGGGAATAATTCATGGTGTATACCGACCACAAGAGTTAAAAGTATATACTTTCACAATGGGATTTCAACCTTCAGAATCAAATATGGGTCACGAATCTCCAGAATTTTGGATTTGAGATGGTATATACACCAGGGAAAGGGAACAATGTTGCTGACACTTTGAGAATGAAGGCTCAAAACTATGTGGTTCAGGAATCTAGCACAGAGTGGAAGGTGATGGATTGGTTCGTAGATATGCACCTAGAGTGCGGTAGGAAAATGGTAAGGTACCTCTTACTTCCATGGAAGTTGAGCTGACACTTCTGAGTCATGTTTAGGGAAGTCATCTTGATGATACTAAATGTTTCTCCATAAAGGAAAGACTTGATGGTGGGGATCCACCTTCTTGATAGACTGTCGGTGTGGAATGGTTTGTTTGTGTTAATGACTGTGAGGTTGTGATGGTATGCATGAGGGACGAGTTGACGTGTCAGTTCCTTGCATCAAAATGGGCAGTCCAACCTAGGTTTTCCAAGATGTATTGTGCTATTCACAGACAGTTATGGTGGACAAGAATTAAAAATGATTTTTGGGATTTGTGGCATGGCACCGTACCTGTTAGTAGGTGAAGGCCAAGCATCAATGCCCATGTAAACTTTTACATCCCTTTTCCTTACTGGAATAGAATTAGGATGATGCGATAATGGATTTTGTGTTGGGTATTCTAAGGATTCCTCGAAAGAATGATGCAATATGGGTGGTTGTGGATCGGCTAACGAACGTGGACCATTTCTTATCGATTCAAGAGACATACATAGTTGACCTGTTGGGTGAGTTGTATGTGTGGTAAATAGTATGGATTTATGGTGTACTATGGGATATATTTTTGGATTGTGATATTCATTTCACATCGTGTTTCAATAAAGGTTTGAAGAAAGAACTGGGAATTCAGGTGCTTTCGAGTACGGCTTTCCACCAACAGACGGATGGACATTCAGATCATACAATGCAAGTGTGGGAAGACATGTTGAGGGCATGTGTCTTTGATTTTTGTGGATCCTAGGAGAAAAACCTCTCACATATTGAGTTTTCCTACAACAACAGTTTTTACGCTATGGTTCAGATGGCACCATTTGTGGATCTCTATGGGTGGCCAGGTAGATCTTTGTGGTGTTGGTTCGAGGCTGGTGAATTTGAACTGTTAGGGATGTGCCTCCTATAGGAGACTTTAGAGAAGGTTGAGTTGATTCATAAAAGGATTGCAATGAATCAGAGTAGGAAAAAGTCATATGCGGATCGGAGGAGTAGACCTCTTGATTTTGAGGTGGGTGATAGTGTGTTAATTCTAGTGTAACCAATGTTGTGTCACCGACAGATTCAGATCTAGGGCAAGTAAGTTCCCAGGTATGTGGGCCTTCTGAGAATATGGAGAGGATCAGGATGATGGTGTACTGATTGGATCTTCCATAGTGGTATACAGGGATCCATGATGTATTTCATGTGTTGCATCCTCAGTGGTATCACCCTCACCCAACTAACATTGTCGATGTTGAGAATGTTGATCTTGAGGATGATGCGTCCTTGGAGGAGCATTTGGTTCATGTCATGTAATGTAGTGAGAATGTTTTGCTGGGAAATGTTGTGTTGTTGGTGCAAGTACTATGGAAACATGGAAATTTTTAGGTAGAAACATGGGAGAAAAAAAATCAGATATGCGTTCTTAGTGGCCCGAACTATTTTCCATGAATGTGTAGTGAAGATTGGGAGATCAGCTCGAGGATGTGCCATTATAAGGTGGGGAGGATGTAAGATCTTGTATCATGGAAGGTTATGATCTCGTTTAATATTTGGTTTGAATCTATTTTTAATTAAGTGCATAACATAGTCCTAGAGAAGAATTTGGGGTGTTCTGAGGGTTCAAGAAATTAAAATTGGAGAAAAGGGTGTTTTATGGGTAGGTCGCATGGTCTACGCACGGTTAGTGTTAACCATGCGACAACCTAGAAAACCATGTAGAAGGTGTATTTTTCAAACAGTATCCTTTTTATAGTTTGAACATAGTTTGGAAATCCATGTTTGTAAATTGTATGAGGTTTCTCCTTTAGGAAGAATCAACTTCACAGTTTGCGCATGGATTGGCAAACTATGTGGGTAAACCATGCAGCCAATAACCCCTTTAGAAATTGCAATTTTTCCACTCCATGATTTTTAAACCCAACTCGGGATTTCTTCCCATTTCACCCCTCTTCACTATAGGGACAAAAATCCATCTCCCAATAGCTCATAGAGATCAATATCCCCCATTTTTATGGTGTTTTTTGGTGTTGTTGGTTGCGGATCGAAGAACCAGGTAAGGATAATCCCATCCATACATCTCCCTTGAGTTTAGGTTTTGTATCTTCATCTCATCTCTTTTTGACGCTCTAAAACTCTCCTCTTTGGGTGATATTTAGGTTTAAGCTCCAATGGTTTTTTGAAGTGGAATATAAGGGCATGATTGAGAGTTCATTCTACTGCAGGATCGAGGTAGGTGGTCTACATGTTATATCCAATGGTTTATTTGAGGATTTGTGCATGTGTGGTTTTGTTAATGGGTGTCTCTTGGTGTGTTTTGACTACACATGTCATGTTTTGGTAAAATGGTTATTAAAAGGCTAAATTGAAACCATCATGATCCCCATGCGATGCATAAAGGGTGATTCGGCTAAACAAGGGCCACCTATGGGGTGAGCCGACTTTTCCGGATATTGGGATTGTGAAGACCAAGTATGATTGTTTTCTATTTATGATGATCCCTTGATAAACATGTTGATGAGATTGACAGTGTTGGGCTAGAATCTAGGTGATACACCTAGGTTTATTAGTAATAACCTAAGGGATGTTGGGTTAACATGAAAGTGGTTTATATGGGTGAACATTGAAATATTAAATGAATTGTGAATAGTATTGGAACATGTAATGGGTTAGTTTGTGGAAAAGATGAAGGAGAATAATGCAATGGATTATGAGTCAAGTAATAAAGCCTCTTTAGATAAAAATAATGTATAACTCTTAGTGAGAAAAGAATAACAAAAAGAAAATTGGGCTAAATAGATGATGATGTAAAATGTGATAATGGTGTTAATGGGTTAAAGCATGGTATTAACTCATTTGTGATGTTAGATTTTTGTTTTCCATGGGAAATTTTTGTGATGTGGTGTGAATGGTTTATGGTTATGTATATATATATATAATATGCACATTGTTTGGTATTGTGCGGTATTGACAGAGGTTCTGCGCCCACAGGTCGAGTTGGACTGATGCTCTAAACTCTATCACAATGCATAGGTTAGGGATGAGGACATAGGATATATTCCCCTATTTATTGCATTCACCTGGACTGATTCTTCGAGGTGAGGATATGGATTATGGAAAGTTAGAATGATTCTCCAAACTCAACTGTGTGTTTTCCCTCGGGTATGGGATTGTTTACTTAAACCCATGTAATTTTTTTCATTTGATGAGCACATGTTAAATGTTTTTAAAATTGTAAGTAATGGGAAATGGGATGAAATGGTAAGATGTAGAAATGGTAATAAATGTGGTAATGTACCTAAACTGGCTAAGGGATCATAATCTTTTACTTATCATTTATTATTTATTTTCTATTTCATGCACATCTTTTTATACATGATATTTTGTAAACACCATTGGTGGTGGCCTTCTAATTTGTACTCACACCCTACTCGGGCTGTCGTTGGGTACCTAAGAAAAAGTCATGTATGTAGGTCAGGAGAAGAGAAAAGTTCCTTGTTAAGAAATTGGGTTGGCACAGGTGTACGTGGAGGAGGACCTAGACTTGGTGTCAGGACCATTTTGGGGATTTTGCAGTTTGTCTTTATTTTGGGGTTTGTTCAAATTTGCAGTTGTGGTGTGGCATGACATATTTCATGTTCGACATGGTTATACCCCATTTGAGGGAATGGTTGTTTATATATTTTCTTGTATTATTGATTGTTATTATGATATTTTGTTTATCTTTTATTGGGGCTTACTCTGATAAAAAGGGAGTATAGTCCCCCCAATTGGCTATTCAGACCCCTACTACTATTCGACAAGCTTTGTCTTATGGGGAGGCGTGCATAAGGTCATGTAACAACTCAGCTCAGAGAATCGGTTTAGTGTCTTTTGGGATGGGGACATAACAGATATTTCCATTCACATAAATATCTTAACTAGTGTTCCATCATATGTTATGGACTCGGAAAACATTGAGCATTGTAATCTTATAAAAATTTATCTATAATATAATTTATCAGTTTTCATTATTCCATATTTCTTTTTAGATCTACATATATATTTTTAAATTCCAACCCTTTAACTAGGATCCAATGGAGAAGAATACAATCAAATTCAAAGGAAAATACTAAATTTTGGTAAATTTATCCTCCAAATTTAGGCAATGTAGATAAATTTTTTTCCAATAAGTATGTGTAGTGGACCATATGGGAAAAATTACATTTCAAAAAATTAAATCTGTCTAATAGATCTCTCTCTCTAAGGAATATAGTAATTAGTGAACAACATGTGAGATAATTCACGGAATTTCACAATACTCAACCATTTGCAAGACTTATTACATGAGCCAACATTTCATGATCCAAACATTATCAAATCATTAATCTAATAAAGTGAATAAATGAAGAATGTAATTGATTTTTCAGAATATTACATAAAAAATAATATCATCGTTTATAAATCATAGAAAATATTCACATAATAAAATAATGTTTTCGTAGCTTGAAGTAAGGAAATGAAAGAGAAACCATGTACTGGATTACTAAAACAAACCCAAACTCTAAATAAATACATTTAAAATCATGTAATAACTGAGTATATAGAGTATAATCTTTCTAGAATAATCCATTTTTTTACCTTTATACATTTATAGAGTATTTACATCTTTAGTACCAACCTTGAAACTGTAGGTGATTGGTTTTGAAGATAAAAATTATATATATTGATAATGATTTCCATTTTCACTCATTCTATTAGGGATAAAAAAACTAATGAAAAAAGTATCCCTATGGTATCCAAAAACAATGGTCAATGAATAGAAATAAACTATAAAAGTATCTGCCCCAAAATAAAAAATCATCATCCTGGTTGGTATCTCGAGTAGTCTTGTTTGATGGATTGAGGATTGGGACTCATGCCCACTGAGATAAATTAATATTGAATGGGAATGGGTGTTATGTGGTCCCAAAGAGTGTATGTAGTTAGGATAAAATCAGTTAAGAGTCGTATTATATGAGGTAATTTGGTATTAATAATTCTACATCTACCACTAGCTAGGTCTTATACAAGAGATACTATAAAGATTCTTCCCAAACACTGACACTTTCCTCATTAATTATGGTAGGAATGAACCATACATTTAGTCCTCTAAAAAATTATATTGTACCCCATCCTTAGAGTGTTGTACAATGATTTTCAACTAGCGATAAACATTTAAGATGATGTATACAAACGCTCATTGTTATAAAAGGAACTAAATGGGGTTATGAGCTATTTAGAAGGAAGAGAACCTCGAATTCAACTAGACATTCTATTTAATACCTAGTTATACTTATTTATCAAGAGCCGCATATATTGTATGTTAGGGATAATTAAACAATTCTTAGGGATCCATCCATGTGGGAAGCCTAGATCGTAATGGTCCCTCCTAAAAAAATAGTGAAAACAATTCTGTTGATTTGATGCTAAGAACTTACAAGGAGATTATGGTGGTAGAATTATTATCCAACAATTTATATATATGGATGGTACTGGTTAGAGATTCCCATATAGTTGGTATTTTGACAATATTTTTTATTATGGAATTTTTGACATTATGTAATCAAATAAACCTTAATGTACTAGTTCCTCAAATCTTAATTGAGGTCCTAAAGCATATCAATAGAATGGATTATCCCATTATTATCTACATACCATTAAAATTTCATTATATCTTGGTCACCATAAAAATTGGATAAATAAAGTATCGAAATCCAACCATTGACTCAAACACTAAAACTAGGTCATCACTACTCAATATCATCAGCATTAAACCCATACAACTCCATCATCCTAAAGTGATCACTAGGATAAAGTAACAAAATCAATTAAACTTCCACACATTCGGTATGTATTATAAGGTTATTATCAATGATGGAAGTGGATCAATTAAGCACAAATAATTTCTGGTGGACTTTGGATGTGGTTTGTTTTCCACATGTATCTAAAGAGACATCATATGTGAAATATAGTACATAAAATAATTCACATATCATTTTTACTACCTCTAGTGACTAACAAATATTGTGTTGACCAATTTTCCCCATTAATGTCACCAAATTATGTTTTGACAAATTTTGTATATTCTTTCTCAAAATGGAACCTATGAAAAAATTAAATTCCACGCAGTCGAATCTGTATTCATACTACTCTTGGAGTATAAAAAACTAGATTTCTAATTTCCCTAGGGAAATGTAATAAAAAACAATATTTGGTAAGGACCACTATAGCATGTACAAGGGTTAAATGGTAAATAAAATAAGGTAGATAGAGTGAATCTTCTACCATAGTGTATAAACCCTATTGATAAATTTGGTGACTGTGAGGGGTCTTTGATTCCATTTAATCATTAAGAGGGAGAGACCACACGAATTGAATTGTATCTAATAATGTTGAAAATGATTTGAAACTACAAATTAAGCAACTGGAATGGATCCCAATAAATTTCAATAAGAGATAAAAGATTTTATTATACATAATATTT
Organism: Viscum album; assembly: GCA_963277665.1. Lineage (NCBI taxonomy): Eukaryota > Viridiplantae > Streptophyta > Magnoliopsida > Santalales > Viscaceae > Viscum > Viscum album. The sequence goes on from OY728138.1 coordinate 564,206,581, forward strand.
TTTCGAAAATCTTGTATAAGTGTGACTTTCTATGGTTGTCCTTCATGATGGGTCAATTTTCTGAAACAAATTAGTGAAATTATCGGTCTCAATTCCATTGTTTAGGTGTATTTTTCTAATTATGGGTCATTTTTCAACAATTATGTACTATAATTAGGACCTAGAGGTCCTAGTGTATATATATATGGAGGGGGATACGTTTTCTAGCATACTATACACAATGTTCCTTGAGAAACCCCTTAGAGGTTAGGGTGGTGTGGTTCCTGTCGAATGTGTGTATGTTAGAAATGTAGTATTAAGATAATCTGGTGATAAAGTCTAAAATAGAAGTGATACATATCTATTAGACTCATTATTTTGGAGTGAGGATACTATAACCGAGGGTAAATAAGGGGACAAAACTCTAGAAAGGTAATATGAAATCATTGTGATTTTTTTGGAACTTGGGAAACTTTATTTTTTTATTTTTATTTATGAGATAATAAATAATTGAGTAAACTATAAAACTACACCTAGATTCCCCACTAAAGAATGATAATTGGTTGCCTTATTGTGTGCATGAGGTAGAATGGAAATATCCCCCAACAGTAATAATTAACCAACATTCAATAATGAAATATTTATTTCATTTAGGCTATTCATTTCCCAACCATGGGGATAAATAAGTGAGTTTAAATGGATCCATTTTATTTATTTTTCAATCATAAAATTAAAATGCCTACTTAATTAATTTTATTTCTTTTCAAATATCCAATTAACTCTAACATGGATCATCTCGTGGTAAATATTGGAGTGTTTTATAGTATTTAGGATACCTTAATGGTTTCATTAACCTCAATCACCCTAGAATAAAATATACAAGTGAGTGTGGAGACTAATACCCCAATTTTAGAACTATCCTCTAATATTTATAAACAAGTTCTATTAATGAGAGAAAATTATGGGGAATTTTATGAATTTAGGACCATAATCACTCTAATGGAGAGAGATCTTACATGAACCTCTATGTGATTTTTAATTATTCAACCAAGTAATCCAACATGACAAAATACAATCATGTCCCTAGATAATACTAGATATATTATGATGGTGTGTTCATTAAGGGAATATTCTCTATACGATAAGGTATTTGGAAATCTAATGAAAATGGATAATATGATAACCAATTGATTATTGAGTGTTTGCGGAAGAATGTAGAGGTAATAAATGCTCATCATAGTGAACATACTATCATATCAGTGATAGATAAGTATTTGGTATTTTTGGTTATTCATAATAAACCTACCATAAAAATTAAGGAGTTTCTATATGTGGATGAGGAAATGATAGAGCTCATTGGGAATAACATAGTTATTGTAGGTCAAGAAGAATAGGAAAGAACTTGTGAGTTAGGACTTCCTCTAGATAATGAGTCTATCCCTTCGAATATAATTTTTGAAGATGATTGAACTTTAAAACTGATCAAATCCATTCTAAAATGTGAGACTACCCTGAAGCAATAGAAAATTCAGTTCATTATATGTATGATGAGAATTAGGTTATCCAACCTAAGGAAATGAAAAATATCTAAACGTCCTCACCCACAATTAATTGGCCTAGATGAAGAACTAGACGTGAGCACTTCTTCATTGGATGATTTTCATGGGGAAAAGTAGAGTAGACTATCTCACCATCTAACCAATGTTAAGTGATTTATTTTATATGTGAGAGTGACTATATAGAAAGTAAATTGATTTTTTTGGAATTATTCAATCATCCATGTGATTAAATCTATTTAGGGGGATGAATATAAGATCAACATACTTGAAGAGAATGAGATGAAATAATAAGTTATCACAATGTCTATGATGATACTATCAAATATATAATATTAAAAAAAATTATTGTTTCTATTTTAGTCCATGTTATGTCTTGAGTGGAAGAGTGTGGTTAGAGAATTTCAATATTCATGTATGGGTGGTTGGGGTGTGTCCACAATAAATGAAATTGTTTGAAAAGTAGATGATACATTGTAAAGACATTAAATCCATAGATAAGAGGCAAGACAGACTTGACCAATCGATAGTTGAATAACAATAATAAGATTACAATATTACAAGAATAAAGAGGTATCAATATATGGATAAACCTCCTCATTAATTTTGTCAATAGATAAAAGTATCCCCCTATCAAACTTTTTGTTTTGATTAATTTCACTTTGATTATGTTAATGAAATAATCAATCAAAATCTCTAAGCCCACATGTATCATACTAAGTATGAGAATAATTTGATAAATATATGGTAATTTATACTATACTTGGGTGATCAATAGTAGTGTATGGGTTTTGTTTAGAATGTCTTGTTGATCATGATAAGATAGACCTTTAACTATGGGTAATCAGATTGGTGTAATCCTAAAAGAAAGATCCCCCTATCAATATACATGATTCATGGGGAACAAAACCAAGGGTTTTAGAAAATAACTTGAGAAAATGGGATGTAAAGAGAGGTTATTTATGACTCTAAGAGTCTGTAGTGATGTATAAATAGGGAAGATAGGTTGAGGATGATCATTAACAAAATTTTAAACTTCTATTACCCTACTAAAATGAAAAAATTTATTTCTCAAGGACATATACATAGGAATAGTGGTGGTATTTTTGGAATTATTTGGTCTCCATAGGGGTTTTTATTCAAAATAAACCAGAACATATCCTTTAGGATGAGTACATTGGATGGGAGGAGACCCAATGGAGAATTGTGTTCTCATATACTGGAGTTCGTTCCCAAAATAGAGTTTATATCAATCCAATTCAGAAAAAAAAGTGGGCCTTCGAATGTGATGGGTGAACATAAATATTTTTACCTATCTTAAGGATAAACCTTTATTTGTTAATAATATCCAAAATTTTAAACTACATTGATGGAAATAATGAGGGATAATGTAAAAAATGCTAATTCAAACTATCCTAAGACATGAGAATTAGGATTTGATTGTGTTTTTATGGGTGTACCAATGTGGTCTCCAAGGATTATTTATTTAATGTCACATATCATTGAATAAATTGTGGATAATGGTTTAGAGCCACATAGGATAGACTATAATGATTTATTTGTTAATGTTTTGCATCTAGGACCAGAAGGTACTCCTTTTAAGGTCATGGAACCGGGTCTAAGGGGTTATGTAGTTTCAATCCATATAATTATGACTAAATGGTGTTCCTTTTAATGTTTTTAAACCAAGACCAAGTAGTTGTTCAGTAAAATTCATCTTACTAGGAAAAATGGGTGTTCCTTTTAAATTTATACTATTAGGAACATGGGGTTGTGTTTTCTACAACCATATAGGTAGAAATATGGTGTATTTCAATTTAATATCATGATTCAATGATGGATATATTGATTTCTCTACAATAATATGATTCAAGTGTGGTGGTAAATGACTAAAAAACCCTATAAGACCAAATGTTACATAGTAATTGTTGAAAATAAGTTGTGATAGATGATCTATCAGGCTATATGAGATAAAAAATCAGTCATGGATAGGATAAAATTGGAATATTGAACCAAAAAAATACGAATGATATAATGATAGACATTACTGTTTTGGTGTATAACTATGAGGTCAATTCATTCTATCAAATTTAAATGATTAATGAGGGTGTTACACTTAGGTTATTATAGTTTTTGTATGAAGAAAGTCAGAAATATGTTTAAATTGAGACCCCTTTGTATCAAAGCATGATCAGAGAGGCGTATAGGATAAGGATAACTAATGAACATATATTAAAGATGAATGCTACTTTACTATATTTCATGAGATGGGGGGAAAAGTAGATATTGAACATTCACTACATCTGTACCATTGGTTTTATCCCACACAGCAGGAATGAAACATTTGGGATTTTTACCCGAGATGGGAATAACATATTTGGAGAATTTTTTCATAACCATTGAGATTTCCATTTATATATGGGAGGTAAATTGGGATTCAGATATTGGAATCCCAATGTGGTCCATAAAAAGGAAGGGTTATTATCTAGTCCATCATAAGTGGTCCACAAAACACATATCTATATTCCCCTTAGTAGTCATGATGGACACATCATCCATCTTCAAAAGACACAAAACATGTTTGGAAGCTCCCATGCAGGGGTGGGTATATACACACCAAGTAGAATGACCCAAATAGGTTAAGAGAGAGTATTAAGAGATACATTTGAGGATAAGTAGTATCGAAAAAATGTAAAATAATAGGGAACATAAAGAGTACAGCTCAACCTAACAAGAATGCAGATATAGACTCATCCAAACACAAGGAGCTCGAGATGGATAGGAGGTGAACTCCTCTTCGAGACTTTGCTACATATAGTTGGAGAGTATCCTTATCTAACCCTACGAATCTAAATGTTTAAAGCATGTGGAGAACCCTACACATCATTGCCTCTCCTAGAATAGGGGTAACCAACAACCAAGGAGTGGGTACTACAGAAGGGTTTGTATATATATATATATATATATATGCTTAGTTAGTGAAGCCCAAACGAGTGAATAAGGATATATCTTTATCATAGATCAACCCAAGAGTGTGAGTAGACATTATTTCCAATGTAATAACCATTTATGATATCCAACATCTTGCTGCATCTGGCTAGGAGGCACAAGTCCAAAGGTATCAAATCACCACACCTCGAAATTATTCAGTTTGGAAGGAAGTGACTCGCCCTCATGGTTTTGGTTCATGTCACAAGGACATGTCTCAGTGGTGACATTTCCTGTCATATTCATGTTTCCAGAGGTAAGTTATCAAATGCCATGCCACTGGGAAATTTCATGTAACGCCATGCCACAAGGCAATTTCAACCCATTCCACGCTACTGAGAAAAGTCCAGCCATGTCATGCCATTGGGAAAAGTAAAGTCATGCCACACTACAAGGAAAATTCAAGCCACTCCACACCACTAGTACAATTTAAGACACAACATTACACAAAGAAAAGTCACACCAAAACACTCCATCAGGCAATGTCAAGCCACCCCATTCCACAGTGAAAAGTCATGCCACTACTATCACTAGGTGTCGTCTCTGGGAATTTCAACCTAAAATATTCACAACACATATTTAAAAGAATCACCAGGGGAAGAATCATGTTATACATGGAAAACACTAAAGATAGGACTCTCACATGAAAAAATATGATTTCAAATGAAAAGGATGTAAAGGATTGACCACTGATCAGTTGAGCACAATGAGTACACGACGTGTGAGGTGGCCACACAGTGTGTGGCCCCTCTTCATTTTCTGGTCATATTTGGATGGAACATGGTTCTCACCCCCTATAGAAGAACACTATATATATGAGGAATACATGGTGTACCCTTCCAATTTGGGGACCAAACCATGTCTAATGGCCACATTCATGTACTTAGAAACTGTGTCCGTGTATTTCAGTACATGGAATGTTTCCCCACATAGGATACTATCTGTGTGATCATATCTTGTCTGTGTGCTTTGAATAGACTAATTTTATAGCCATCTCCCTACAATAAACTTGTTCCACATGGGTAAGTGGTACATTGAATGTGTAGTGGAGTACACAACATGTCATCCTAATATTATCCCAAAACCCTAGTGTCACTAATAAGGGATGCTACACATCATGTGTTCTTAATTTAAAATTTCATGTAGTTGGGATTTGTGTAGAACATATAAATTCCATAGATCATTTCTTATTCTTTATAACAGGTTAAAATGCTTGATTTCCAACCTTGTTTCCCTCTGAAATCTTCGAATCTGGCGGTGAATCATGATATATGTCCATCATTCACCAGAAATCAGCCATAGGAACGAATGAGGGTTTCATTTTTTCTTCTACCCATCATTGCACCTTTTTTCATCGATGGATAAAATTGAAAATTTTGGATTGTTCGCCTTTAGATTCATCCATTTCTATATCAATTCGTTTATTGCGATTCAATTTTAGTTTGGCGAAATCAGCATGAAATCCTTTCATTTCGGGTGCCCAATTGGGTTCAGGTCGCTCAGAAATAATCGAACCGCAATCCATGGGGATTTTTTATTGACAAATGTGAAGAAAGATTGGGGTAAATGAACCATAAACAATGTTCTGGATTATTGGAAAATAATTCTAGAAAAACGAGTCATAATTTTGCGATTAGGGTTAGACTAATGAGTAAAGAATTATAATAAAACTAGTGTTTGGGCTCATGAAAAGGTTTTACCGAAAGTTACATGTTGAATAACAATTAACAACATGATAAAATATTTGATTCCGAAAATAATAACTCCAATAATGAGTCCTACCAGGATTCAATAGCTCATCATTGATGTCGAACATTTTCATTGATGAAGATAGAGGATCTGTTGTGCTTCGATCCATATAGATCCAGGTGTTCAACGATGATCTTCATTCATCATTAGTCAATGTAAAGGATATGAGAGGAAGGGAGTTTTTGTCATTGGAGAAATTAAAATTTGACACGAATAACTCAAAAAAATGAATTTGTATTCACCCTTTAGGCTAAGGTGGTTTTAATATAAATAATTAATTTAATTTAATAGACCACTTAAAATGCTCTGCCAACATGAAAAGGATCTCAACATCCCTTGGTGACATACTTTATATTACTCATAAGGGAAACACTATGTTTTATACCCAATCGTGGACTTGTATTTATGATATGATTTTCCATTTAAGAGTTATCTAATTTTCATTAACTAACTATAGGTGCATAATATAAAATATATTTAATATTTTTATATAATTAATTATGGGCATCCGGGGCCTTGGAATCTCATGTCTTATCAACTCCTAGATCAATTTTTTTTAAATATTTCAAAGTATTCTTAGGAAAAAAACTCGGTCTCTACATCATTCCATCCTTTAGGATTTACATCCTTCAAAAAAACTAAATAAATAACTCAGGGTAATGGGCCCGCATCTAGATCTCCAGTTCCTAAGAACTCTCCTACATTTATCTGTACTACCAAAAAACTCGACCCATAAGGATGGCTCATCCTCATAGAGTCTAATTCTGTCAGTCCTCACTCCCCACTAGGTGCCCCAAAAAGGTTGCTCCATCCTGAATTCCCTGCTCTCCCTAATCAATAATGTGCATGGGGTGATTCACATATCTTTTCAGATGCGACACATGGATGACTTCAAGCACGTACTCCCATTATGGGGGTAAGGCAAGGTGGTAGGAAACATAATAGATCCCCCAAAAAATTTTGAATGGCTTGATGGACATTAGGGATAAATTTCTTTCCAAAATGAACCTCCACATCCCATGTTGTGGAGAGACTCTCAAGAAGACATTATCTCCCTACTCAAACTCTAAGGGTCTATGATGGCAGTCTCAGGAGGACATTTCCCTACTATGCGATATCTTCATCCTATACTTTATGACCTTTCCCTTCTCCATCATCACCTGCACCAACTCTAGGCCCATGAGAGAGGAATATTCAATCTCTATACATCACAAGGGTGACAAGAATGACCTCCTATATAGGGACTCAAAAGGTGTCATGCCAATAGTGGAGTGGTAGCTATTGTTGCATGTGTACTCCACCAAAAGAAAAGTGATCCACCCAAATTCAGCCAAAATCCAGAACATACATCTCAGTATATCCTCTGACACCTAGTTAGTGTGCTCGGTCTACCCATTGGTCAAGGGGTATAAGGCTGTACTCATTTGCAATAAGGTCCCAAATGCCTCCTACAAACCTCTCCATAATTTTCACAAAAACTTCATGTCCTAGTCGAAGAAAATCATTAAGGTTACCCTATGAAGGAAGATGATCACTTGCATGTATAGATGCACCAGACCCTCAACCAAACTCTACTCCTTGATGGAAAAAAAGTTTTCCTACTTCGTGAGTCAATTTACTACCACCCAGTTGGAATTGTGGCAATTTGTTGTGTGCGGAATCCCAGAAAAGAAGTCCAGTTATATATTGACCCATTTCCACTTCGGGATATGAAGAGGTTGTAAAAACCCAAAAAGTACCTGGTGTTTGACCTTCACCTACTGATTAGTAAGGTATCGGGAGTCGAACTCAACTATACACTACCTCATTCCGGACAACCTAAATTTCCATTGAAGAACCTTGCACCTCTTCCCCGTGATAGGATGTATAGCTAAGGGAGAAGTATGGATCTCCCACATCACCTCCTACCATAGCACAACTGGAACTAATTTTGACCCCTAGAATGGCATCTCATGCTTCCCTCCATTAGAATATCCATATGGTGTTTCACCTATGGAAATCTGATCACGAATAACCTCACAGTAAAAATCTCCCAGTTGAGAATCCTTCCCACACTCATGGTGCATATGATCCAACACCATTGATTGAAGGAACATTTTACCTTACCGCACCGTCAATGTTAGCGACAAGGTATCCAAATTCTCTAAAGATTCACTCATATGGTGATCCTAGGACTTCCTGATATGGGCATCTTCTCCAACATTTTCATTCCCATTATTATAAACATTATCGAAGTTGTTGTCCTACAAGAACTCTAACCAATGACACTATATCAGGTTCAATTCTCTCTGAGTGAATATGGTCATGAGACTCTTGTGGTATGAGTAAACAACAATGTGATCTCCCATAAGGTAGTTACACCACATCCTTTAGGTGAAAACTACTACCTCCAGATCCAGATCATGAGTCATATAATTCTTCTCACGGGGTCTCAGATGCCTCAACCCATATGTGATGACCTCTAGTGATTTAATCATCACGCAACTGAGCCCAGCTTCTGAGGCATTGCAATAAACCATTAACAAAACTCCCTTATCTTGTAGCCACAAATCTGTAGTGCTCGTTCGTCTCTACCTCATCTCCTCGAATTATTTATGGCACTACTCAGACTAGGTTAACTATTATCGCTTCCATTTAAGAGAGGTCAAAGGGGTTGTAATCCTGGAGAAATATGTAAAAAATATCTGGTAGTTCCCCACCAAGATGATAAAACTCCCCACCTCTGATGCATTATTCAGTGGTTCCCAAGAATGAACTGCTTCGACCTTCATTGGATCCATGATTAAAACCTTCTCAAAAATCACATTCCCAATAAAGTGAACCTACTGTATCCAAATAACTATCATTTAGAGAGATTTCATCAATGATGGTTCTCTCAATGAGAAACAAGGATTATCTTTAGGTGTTATTCATGATCATCTTGTGTAGCATAGTAGATGTGTATGTATTCTATGAATACAATGAATAACTGATCCATGTTTTCCTAGAAGATCTGGTTCTTCAAATCTAGGAAAATAGCAGGAGCATTCATCTCACCAATGGGAATCACTCGGAACTCATAGTGTCCATATAGGAATTGAAAGGAAAACTTTGGGTTATCAGTCCCTTGGACCCACAATTGGTGGTATCCAAATCTGAGATCAATCATGGAAAACCATCTCGCACCTCATAGTTGATCGAATAGGTCATCAAATATTGGCAAGGGGAAATTTTTCTTTATCGTGGAATGATTCAGGTGACAATAATACATGCAATGACATAATCTCCAGACATCCTTATTTACAAAAAAAACTGTAGCCACTTAGGGAGAAACACTAGGTCTGATGAAACCTTTCTCACAAAGGTCCTCTAAATAAAACCTACACTCTTAGAGCTCAGTGGGGGCCATCTAATAAGCTGTATAAGATATCTTGGTGGTCCCCAACTGTAAGTCACTGCAAAACTCCATCTCCCACTTCATAGGATGTCCAAAAATGTTTCTGGGAATGAAATCCATGTAATACTCCATAAATTATAGGATTCAGATGCACATAGAGTCTTCCTCACCAAGGGTCATACTCTCTAGTTGATGGGTGATAGTTTATAACATCTTGCTCACAACACCCACATTTCCTGCTACAAGGTCCTCTTGCAAAAAAAGGAGAACCTCATCCCATCAGTGCATTTGCATCTGAAAAATCAGTGGTGGTTGTAAATATAAGTCCAAACCATGGAAATCCAATCCAATCCTATGATGACATCATAAGGGTCCATCGTGATGTCCAATAGGTACCATGTAAACCTCTATCCTCTAAGATATAACTCACACTACCGGTAGATTGAAGATATGAAAGAAGTGTTCCCTATATGAACCTCAAGGCGTAGAGGCTTCTATAATAGTATCTCTACTAGAAGCTGTAGCTCTTGCAGAAAGAGTCGAGAGGTAAACAAGTGGATAGAACATGTGTCTACTAGACCTGAGTAAAGAGTATAGTAAATACAAATCATAGCTCAAATCATACTGTGTGCTTCTAGGTCATGGATATCCATAGCCCACAGCTATCAGCGAGCCTAAATTCAAGATCCATGACCCAGACATGTGCTACCTGGTGGTGTTTGAGGGAGAACCTCAAACTACCATCCCCCACCTATAGCTTCTCCCACTCCTCTGACAGCTCTTCCTCCCTGGGGACCTCTCTATCCCCAAATAGAAGTCCCCTAACCACAATGATGCCTATGTCATGGTGGCCCATCTACTACTTACATGGGAAGCTTACTATGCTTTCTCGGGCAGTCTTAGGCCATGTGACCAAGCCCATCAAAAGTATATCATTGTCCCTCCTTGGGATATATTGATGCTCTACGATGACCATGTCCTGGAAGACCAAAACCCTTAGTCTTATCATGAAATGATATCCTGTCCTGAGATCCCTGGTGCCTGAAAATTTTAAAAGAATACTCATCTCTATCATTTCTACCACCAGATCCAACAATTTTGCATCCATCTTCTAGGAATCCCTCTGTCACAAGTGCCCGATCCAACACCCTGACATAGGTGAGGACGTACATGGATACTACGCCATTTGAGATCTCTCTACAGAGTCCCTGCTTGAACTTCCATGTGAAGAAGTAGCCATATATGATCAAATGTAGGGAGTAGCTTGTATGGTCGGTAAAACTCATTACATACTCCACCATTGACCTCTATACCTACTACAAATCTATAATCTCCTACATCTAGATGGAAGAAAAAGGATGGGTAGTAATCCTCGAAAAATATCTACTATAAGTCATCCCTTGTGATCGTCGCCTCATCAATCATCTAGGTAACTAAGCTCCACTGGTACCCAAATTCACCATGAAAAAGGCTAGAATCCAAATCAACCCTTTAGTCCATCAGGGATCACACTAGTCTAAACATGTGGACCACCAACTACATCCAGTCCACTACCGCTTGAGGATCGGGCTCACCCTAGAACTGTAGTAGTCACTTTCACTAAAACACTCAATGTGTGCTCAGTCGGTGCATGAATTATCATGTCTTAAAAATACCAACAACTGCTCATCGGATAAAGCCTCCTCTACCTATCCACCTGGTAGAGGGGTTGGCAAGATGGGCCTGGAAATTTGGCCTCTTCACTCATCAGGTCATTATCATGAACCGAAGCGGGAATCATGGATGACTACTATCATGGAGGCTTCCTGAAAATTGTCAAGGAGTACCATGGTAAGATGATCATATATATATATATATATTGAAAAAATATTGGGCAGTTGTCTCAAGAAGGATAGTCAAAGACTCAAGTCATATATTATTCATGTACCATCATTCCCTGCAATGAATGTCTAAGAGTACCGAGTCGAAAAGTGGGTAATTAGGGTCCCGGTGAATGGCTATGTCCACCACCGCAAAAATACTATACTCCCTATTCTAAGATCCAATATCCAAACAAATTAACATTATTTACCTAATGCCAAAAAATCCATTCAAGGGTCATTGCATGAACAATATCCCAAGGAATGAACTTTATTTCATACTTCTTTTTCACGACCCGACCCTAGCTGAGGCTCAAGCCGTAACTACCCCAAGCCCACTTACATAGGCCATGGGTTGAAAACAAGCTCCAAAAGCACAACTAAACAAGGGGATACCACTTTCTAGAACCATCACACACACACAACCCACTCAATGAAGACGAGTATTTGGAAAGTATAAAAATAAAACTTCTGTAATGTAAAGTAAACAAGCATGAACCTCTATAATCTATGAGAGTACGGTAGTGTATAATGAAACAAAACGGGAAAATAACACACCCAAAACACAAATTAGTCCCAATATGAATATAAATAGAAAAGAGAGTCGGCTGGGATATCCCAACTCCTATATCCAATGCATTCCCACCATACACAGTCCACACATCCCATATCTTTACACCCCTTGGTAGTCATTATTGACATTTCCATTGTCTATAAAAGACATGAAATATGTTGAGAAAAGTCTATGTAGGGGTGAGTATATAAATACCCTATATAATGACCCAAAAAGGTGAATGGCATCTAGTATAAGATACAACTGAAGAGAACTAGTATATGAAAACAGTATAGTAAAAGATGATGGAAAGAGTGAAGTTCAATCCAACAAGAGTGTGAAAGTAAACTCATATAGACACATGGAGATCAAGATTGTGAAGATGTGAACTCTAAATAGATATTTTAATACCTATATAGAGAGAGTAGAATCATCCAACCATGATAATCTAAACGCAAAAAGCACGTGGCATTCCCTACACGTCTTTGCCTCTCTATGCTGGAGGGAAACCCAGATCCAAGGAGTGGGTACTAAACATGGTTTGTACATATATATTATTAATCAATGAATCTAGAATAGGGATTAATGGGGTATCCATATCACAGATTATCCCAAGAATGTGAGTATCCATCAGTTCCAAGGGAATAACCATCCTTGATTCCGCACATCTCATTGCATCTCCCCCGGAGGCACCAGTCAATGGGGATCAAATCACCATAGCTCAATACAATTCTATTTTGGGGGAACTAACATTATTTCATGGTTTTGGGTCGCGTAACAAGGATGCTTCTCAGTGTGGAAAGCGCCCCTCAACCTCATTAGTACTTAGGTCAGTCCAACAATACCACGCAATGGGGAAATGTCATGTCACACCACGCTACCAGGAAAAGTCAATCCAGACCACCCTTCTGGGAAAATTCAATACACGCAATGCCACCTAGAAATTCAATCCATGCAACACCACTAGGAAATGTCTTTACACACCACACCACAAGGAATTATCAAAGCATGGAACCCCCTTGGGAAATTTCATGCCACGCCATGCCACTGGGGAAAGTCAAGCCATGCCATGCCACTTTGAAATGTCAAGAAACTTCAACCATTAGGTGTATTCTCTGAGATTAACAACATAGAACATTCATGTCACATGTCAAAATTCACATCTAGTGGAACCATCATGTTCTACGTGGAGAAAAATTTAATATAGCCATCTCACGGGCCAATATCTGAGTTTAAATGAGGAAGATATAAAGTCTTAATGATTTATCAGTTGAGATAAATCAATGAATGATATCTGAGGAGGCCACATGGCATGTGAGGTAGCAATAAGGTGTGTGAGGTGGCCACACGATATGTGGACCCCCTTCCTTTCCTGGCAGTGTCTAGTCAGTTTACAGTTCTCTCCCCAGTATGGGAACACACTGTGTAGGTGGGATACACGGCATGCCTTGCCCATCCCGGTACCATGCCATGTCCGATGGCTCTGTCCGCTGGCTGTGTCCATCTAATCGGACTTTGTGTCCATGTATTATTGTTTATTTTGTGTTGGTTAACATGGGATATAGTCTGTGCGACCAGGTCATGTCTTTGTGCTCGGCATAGAGCACTTTTCTGGTTATGTATCTGGGCATGGCTTGTTTCACACGGAGATGAGGTACACGACATTTCTAGTAGAGTATAAACATTTTCATCTTTATCTTATGCCAAAACCCTAGTTCCACTACTATGGGAGGCTATACACCTATTGGTATTCATTTAACTTGGCTTGTAGTAGGGATTTTCACAGAACTCTGAAATTCCATGAATATTTTCCTACACTTCATCAGGTTAAACCACATGACATACAACCATGCTTCCCTCTCAAATCTATGGATTTGGCTGTAAATAATGATTTTCATCGATGATTCACTGTAAAATTTTCACCGCAATGAACATGGTTTTTTCATTCTTCTACCTATTGTTATGCATGTGTTTTTCATCAAATAGAAATGAAACTTATGGATTGTTCATCCCTAGATTACATCATTTATAGATCTATGACTTTCTCCAAATTCTATACCCATTTTGAGAAATTAGAATGAAACCCTCTCGTTATGGGCCCCTGATCGAGCTTGGGTATCTTGAAAATCATTGAACCAAAATCTACGAGGCTGTTGCGGTGAATAACATAAAAAAGGAAGAGGAAAACGCACCATAAATAGTGGTTTGGATCATTGTACAAGTATTCGTGGGCAAAGAATCATAATTTTGTTAATTGGGTTCGACCAACTAGTAATTGATTATAATCTAAAAGATTTATTGGCTCATGAAATGATTATATAGAAAGTAACAGTTTGAAGATCAATTGACACCGTGCTTAAAAATTTAATTTAGGGTGTAAGAACACTAAGGACGTGTCTCACCAAGATTCAATAACTTTTCATTGATGTATAACATGTTTTTTGATGAATTTATAGTACCCATTGTGCTTTAATCCATCTAGATCTAGGAGTTCATCATCCATCTTCATTTGTCATTTGTCAATGAGAATGAGAGAAGAGGAGAAATTTTTTGTCATTAGAGAAAGAGAATTACAAGACAAAATCTAAAAAATATAAATTTATATTCACCCTTTAGGTAAAGTGGGTTTTAATCTGGTTAATTTAATTAATCATGCAAGATAATTAAAATGATTTTCCATTGTGCGAGGGATCCAAACGTCCCATTATGAATTATTTTATGTCATGCGTAGGGGGAACACCCCGTTTTGGACCCAAATGTGGTCTCGAATTTCTGATCCAATCAACTTTTTATAAGTTATCTCATTTTATTTAATTAACTGCGCATGAATAATATAATATATATTTAATATTTTTATATAATAAATTTTGGGAACCCTGGACCTCAGAATCACACGACGTGTGAGCAACTAGATTTGGAATAATATTTAGAAATACTTCAAAGACTTATTTGGAAAAAATACGGTCTGTGCATATAAGTTCCATTGGTTGGAATGTAAGTTATGAATATGATTTAATAAATTATGAGGATCTATATTTTAAATAAGATCATTTTTCAATTATTGATTACAAATAAAATTTTAATCATTTAAAATAAAAAATAAATATTTTCCCAAAAAGTGTATTTTTCTAATAGATAGTTTAATTGTTGTTCTTGATCATAATTTGAAATTATTTATTACCTAATTTTTGGCATTTATTTGAAAAATTTATCATCATTTTTTAAATCTGAATACCAAAATTTTCATTTGTTGAATTTTAGGAATTTTTCAAAAAAAATTAATTATTTGATGTGTAATTTGAAATAATAATTTTTAATTGAAATTTTCTTTTTCATTTAATATATTTATAATGATAAATTTTATGTTAAATTACTTTATAGGTAAAATTATTTTAATTATATATCAATAAATCAAATTTTTATCATTGGAATAATGTTTCATTGAATTTTTATATAAAAACATTTTAAAGTTTTGATCATTTTCTCTTTGAAACCCCACACTATCTTCATATGTGTGAGATTAATTATTAATTAAATTTTTATACTTACTTGATTATAATTTTAAAAAATTGATTCTATATTTTTAATAATAATAATTTATATTTTATAATATGCTCAACCTAATTTTTGAACATAATGAATAGTGAAACCTGTAAATATTAATTACCATAGTTAAAGTAAAAATTGATTTACCAGGGCATAATATAAAGATATAAGGGTAAACAATTACCTTAAAAATCGAACAGTCACTTTTTTAGAAATATTTCCAACATAATTCGTTCATTATTGGTAATGGAGCATTTATAAAGCTTCACACATGATAAAAATGTGGGTATGATTGAATATTTTGAAAATATTACAAGTGTACCACTAACCTCACATATAAAAGGCCACCCCCTATCATCTCTTCTTAACATGTTAAAAACAAATTTGTTTGACCAATATTTGAATAATTAACTAAAAAAATCCATCCTCTCATCTTACAAGCATTTTATTATGAAAAGTGGATACCTGTGAACTCTTTAAGGGAAACCTAAAGTGGATACCTAAAAAATTGGTGATGTTCTTCAAAAGGGAACCGAAATTTTAATTCTATATCCAACTCGATAAATTATAATAAAACCATTTTGATATAAAAAATATAATATAATACATATCTATGGGTGATATTATGTTAAATTAATTACATACAACCATCTCTACTTCTGTCAAATGGGATATTAAATCATCATTCGTTTGTACGGAAAACTACTACCTCACAAACCAATGGAATTCATTATTCCATTATAACATTACACTTTTTGTTATAATGATTTATCTAAATTATATATGATATATTAATAACTTTTTTATACATATGGATAAAAATATTTGATATACCTTTTAAAAATTCCAATTTTTATGAGACATCATAATGTCATTTGTTTGTATGGTTGAGTTTCGCCTTAGAAAGTGATGTGATTTCTCTTTCACTAACAATTCACATGGAAGGTGATAAGGATAATCCAAGTGATTACAAGTGATATTCATTAAATTACTGGGATATAAACCAAATAATTTTCATTCTATACATAGAAATATATCAATTTATTTATTACCCTTACAGTCACATAAAAATGATAACATTTTTCATGTTTGTGTGGACTATCGCCTTAATGAAGCATTGTGACCCCCTTTTCATCACCACATCACATGGATGATATATTTAACTATATAATACGGTATATATGATATTATTATAATTATATAAAGATTATATATAACTTACCTTTTTTCCATAATAATCATTGGGAAATTTAAAAACTGCTCTTGTGTATGTATGACATAGCCTCTCTATGATCACAACGTCATTCATTTTTTGAAATCAGTTTTATTATTTGTTTTAAAAATAAATTTTATATAAAAATATAATATATATGTAAAAATTATTATTATTAATATGATTAATCTATGAAATATGTTCAATAACCCAACATTTAATGAAAAAACACACATAAAAAAAAGGAAATTGACACCATAATGAAAAAACTAAAATATTATTAATGAACGAGTGATACGATGTTATAAAAATAGTAAAATATTATTTTATAAATACTAATATGGTTCTTTTTTTAGTTAATAACTTTTTTAAACAATTATATAAAATTTTAAATAACATTTTATTAAAATTAAGTGTGAGGTAAGGGATTTCCTTCCCACTTTTTGCTTCTGTGAAACAGAGTCTATATTGACCACCTATTTATTTAATGTGATGTATATACTACCCACAAATAAATATTATGTTTAGTATAATTTAAATTATGTGGAATTACATATCCATTTTATTATCTCTCATTCAAGTATCTTATTATTCAATGTTATATATGCGTTAAGGGTTTTATGTTATATTCTCATTGTTTATTGGAATTTCTCATGATTATTCTTCTAATAATGAAATATTATGATCAATAACTTAATTATTACATTAATATTACTATTATAATTTTATTTATTATATTTTAATGTAATAGTACAATTATTTAGACTCATTAGTTTTTCAGATAATTGATAAAATGTTTTTACTGAAATCTGTTTTTATATATCTCTTCGGTGAGAAATTTGTTTTCATAAAAAAGCTTTTTTTTCTAAAAAAAGCTTCCAAAAATGTTTTTTAATTTCCAAATTATTTATAAAATATGTTTTTACACATGTTTTACTTTTTTTGAATTTTTTTAATGAAACATATTTTTATTTTCTGAGAAAGAAACATTTCTAACCATTTTACAGTGTAAAATGATAGTTCTTTTAACTTATATGACATGTAAGAATTTAACCATTGACATGTATTTCATTTAATCAAATCATAATTTTCATGACTAAAAGTTTATTTTTAAATAAAATATATTTCCTAATATTCTAGAAATTCATATCCTTTAATATAAATTTTCAAATAAAAGAATTTAAAAAAAAAACTATGTTGAAAATGATATTTCCTTCAAGACTCTTATTAATGATATTCTTATTATATTTCTATTCATGAAATACTTAAAAAAAATTACTATTACTCTAATTGGTATATGTTGAAATGATACAATTCTTATTAGTTCACCAGATGATTTATTTCTAGTTTTATTGGCGATATAATAAGTTGACACTATCTATATTATTATGAATGGTATATGATGATGTTTATTAATTGGAAAAAGTATATTAATTTTATATTATATTTTAAATATTATTTTATATATTCATTATGTTTTACCTATATCATTTGGTCAATTCATTTTAGTAAGAAGTCATATACGGGGCTGTTATAGCCCCTCGATGAATTGGTATGTCTCAGTTGACAAACTCTATTTGGTTTTGGATAAGTAATTACCCATTTATATTGATGTATTTTTATGATTCCTTGACAGTTTTATATGTCTCAGAAAGAATAATTGATGGTATTTTATTTATTTGAACGTGGCCTTAATGGAATAGTTTATACATCCATCATTATGTATTCCATAATTACATATTTACTTATTGATATTCTATGTGATTACATGATTAGTTAGAATATCCATGGTTATGTTTATTCACATGTAATTATTTGTATGGTATTTTTGATCACCTTTTATTTCTACCATATTATGATCATGTTATTGATTAAATTAAAATGTTTATGGTATTTACCTTTCCATAGTGATTATGCCTTATGTAATCATAGATTTTTTTTTGTAAAATTACCCTTACGTAGAATCTATTATCTCCCCTTTATTTTGTTTTATCTTTCCAAGGATACCAGGAAATATTTTTTGATTGATATTTTGGGATATGATAAGGGGAATAATTGTATTCCAATGAAAATAATTTTTTTTGAATACCGTGTTATAAAATGTTGATTCGATTCATGTATGTATCCAGTTTATGAGGATTGGTAATCTATTCGGTCATTCAGGATGCAAATACTTGTATCTTGTGACAATGTAATAAAATAGACACACTTTGGGATTTTCAGGTAGAGGTCTCTAGAGTCGGTATCAGATTAAATTTATTAGAATCCTTGGGAAATAGTTTCATGAAAATTATATTAGGGAATTTAACACTATGATGGAATTTGGAGATATATGTGGAAGAAAATCCTAACGTTTTAGTATAGTATTGATTAAGTGGTTTTCCCTATTAATACATCCCAATATATATATATTATATGTGGATGTGGTTATCGAATATAGGTTCCTATGGAAAATTATTCATCAAATGGATCTTTTTTAATGATCTGACCATCACATGGTGCACACCAACACGCCTTATTATTCACATGTTTAGATACTCTAGGGGTATTATTTGGACAGTTAATATTTTATTTTCAACCCACTATAATGTATTTTAAAATAAACACATCCCCAATGAAACCATGTTTATAATTTTGATATTAGCGATGCATAATTGTTTCTAATTTCTGTTATATGTTTGACTAGTTTTGGGATTTTAAATTATGTTTCATAATTTTATGGTATAATATATCATATTATATTATTTATAAATATAACCTAGCATAATAAATGTTAATTGTATCAATTCATTTACTCCATGTTGAGATTTCCATCTGGAGAAAGATAACGAAACTAGAGATGGGGTTGTAGCAGGAACTGATCAAATTATAACAATATTTGAGCAACTGACTCATCATAGGAGTAATAATATTTCCCAGGTGGATCATTTTATAGTCCATCATAAGGTGTAACAATTTTAGACCACCTCATTTGTCAATATCGTACATCCTTCAATTGAACTACAAATACATTTTTATTTATGAAATAGAAATGTTCCTTAGGGAATATATCTCTAGTATGTAGCTAAATAGTTAAAGTTGTTAAGGAATTTTATTACTTCTAAATATAAGAAAATAAATGGTGCTCATTTATTCAAAACACAACGTGTTTCGAGAAAATAGAATGCATTGAGTGGAATTATTTCATGGAACTATTCTAGGAAAAATATTTCCCTGGTGATCAATGAGATGATATAGAAATATATTTCTTGAGTCAAAAATAGAAAAACGATTCTATGTACGAAGCCAACATTGAAATTTTATCAAGGAATTCTAAAAACTAGGTATATAGTCAAATGTTTATGATTAATTGTTTCTTTAATGGACTCCACCCAATCATTCAAAGTGAACTAGTATCTCAAGAACTCATATGAAATGGAGACATAGTATCATGTTCAGTAAAGATAGAGAAATAATTATCCAAGTCTTATGAATTCAAATTGAATAAATATAATAAAATTATGATAGGAAAAATTATGGATAATGCAAGGAAGGTAAATAATTATTTTATAAATTGTCATACCTGTGGAAAAAAATACCTTGGCACAAGATTAAAATGAAAATGATTTTTCTTTAAGTGTGTAAAAAAGGTCATCATGCATATGATTCCAAGGAAATGAATGTTTTTAAAAATGGATAATTATTAATGTATAAGAATAAAGGGTTTTAGGAAAATTAATTCCCTAAGAATCAAGGTAATATACATCAGAAGAAGCTAAGAAATCATGGTCTATCTTATGTAATTACCAAAAAAGAAGTTGAATGGTTAATGTTCTTGTGCATGTATTCAAGATTTATTTCATTAGAGTATTTTATAAATGATATCCTAGTTATACAAATTCTTAAATCTATAAGGACTACATGACATTTTTTTCATTAAGTATTTTAATGTTTTTTTCAAATGATATATTTTGAAAAGAAATATTATTTAGTGGCTAGTCTAACATCTTATAAAACATGAGGTTGATAAAATGATTACCCATTACAATTTCATGATGTTGAGATAATTATTTTTGGATAAATATATGATTTTTGTGGATATATTAATTCTTATAGTACTAACTATCTTGGAACTGAATAATGATAGGATCAATTTTGAAATTCATTGGCATTTTTTTATAATGTTATGTATCTTAATCGTTTGGAAGGTCCATAAAGATAAACATTTTTTAAAAGGTTTATGATAAACTTTGGATGAGGGTTTTAATGTATTTTTTCACCATATAGAGATTTATGTATATTGAATAACTTGTTTTAAACATATTGGTTTTTGGAAAATAGTTAGAATGTAACAACTCAAAATTCTAAAACAAGAAGATTTTATTTGATAACATACATGACATGAAACAAAAATACTAGAATAAAATATAACACTCCAAGAAATTTTGACATTCTTATTTTTAAATAAATTCATTCTCTTCAACATTTTTCATTACATGAAGAATTGGGTTTTCATGTGTTACTCACAATATTGAGTTTATCTAATAACTTGCATTGCCCGTAAGACTAAGTTTTACCGAATAATAATATAATATTATCTTTACTATTAAATATATCACCTATTTTTTTGGAATGATGAGTATGAATAGAGTAAAATAAATGAATAAAATATATATTTTAAACATTAACATTTTTAATTTATTAATTTGAAGAAAATAATAAATTAAAATATTAATAAATCTTTTCTGAAGAACTATATTTTCAAAAAGACGATTTAATCATGATTTACGCACATAATTTGAAATTATTTTTACCAATTTGGAAAGTAAATTTTATGATATAAAAATAATTTTAGAAATTTTAATACCAAAATTATCATAGGGTGAATATTTTGATTTTTTTGAAAAGCTTCATTTTTTGATGAATAGTAAAAAATATATAATTTTAATTTAAAATATATCTTTCATTAAAAAATATATAAATTTTTATTATATTTAAATTTTTTTTAAATTAAACGTATTTATATATCAATTAATCCAATTTAGTTCTTTGGAATTAATTTCATACTAAATTCGGATATAAAAACACTGTAATCTTTTGAGAATTTTCTCTTGGAAAACACGCTTTCACATCATGACTAAAAGATTATCTTTAAATTAAAATTTTCCTTTTAATTGAATTGAAATTATAAAATTTTATTCTATATATGATATAATTGAATTTTATAATGTGAAATAATGTCAACATAAATCTTAAAAATATTAACAGGGAAAACAATAAAATTAATTTTCATGGTTAAAATAAACATTTATTTACTAGAGGTTAAACAAAGAATATAATAGTTAAAATGACCTACCAAATTTTCCAAAACCCATTTAATGGAAATTTTTCTACATTAAATCTTCTATTGTATAGAATTGATATTTTTATAATGTTTTTCGAATATATAAAATGTATTTGTTATTAAGTCTTTAAAAAAATACAAGTGTGTCACTCACCTCACTTATAAATTGTCACCCCATATCCTCTCTTATAATGACAATAAAATATATTTGAATCATCATATATATACCAACATAAATTAAAAAAATACCTCAAATATTAATAAAGGCCTTATTTCACACATAAATCCATCTAAGGATGGATTTAGTGAAAATCTAATGAGGATACCCAAAGAAGATGTAATGTAATTCAGTGAGCGTCTTTATTTTATTTCATTCTCCACCTCCATAAAATATTTTTATACTATTATCATATAACACCAACTATATAATATATATAATTATATGTTTTCCTACTAAACCAATAGCCTAAAACCACATCCACATATATCAAATTGGTTATCAGATCACTATTCATGTGTATGGCGGACTACGACCTTGCTAACTGATGTTATTTGTTCTTCCATTAACAGATTTAATGGTTGTGTGTGATGATGGATATAAAGTATATATCATATATTTATAAAATATTCATTGTTCTATAGTCATTATATCACATATATCTTTTTTACTTTCTATTCTATAAGTGATACAATATCATCGCTCATGTATGCAGCGGACTACCGCCCCACCAAGCGACGTTATTCGTCTATCACTAGTTCTTGACATGGGAGGTGAAAAGGATAATGTTAATGATTATATATATTATAAATGAAATAATTAAAATATTCATGAAATATTTGTCATTATATATAGATAAAATATTATTTATGTTTTACCTTTACATTTCCCTATGGATGAAAACATCATTCGTGTACTTGTGGACTACCGCCTTCATGAAGTGATGTGACACACTTTTCAAGAAGAAAACACATGGATGGTATATATATAAATATATAATATTGAATATATAATCTTATGATCATAACTTATATATTATATATTAATTAACTATATTTCATGATAATCATTATGAAATGTAAATTTTACTCATTTATTCATACATCCTACCATATCCATGATCGTAACATGCATAATTTTTCATAACGTTATTTCCTGATTTGTTTTAAGAGTAAAATTGATGTAAAAATATAATATTTATGTCATTATTATTATTTTGTATATTATGAATCAATTTAATATGTTTGTGAACTACATATTTAAAGACAAAATACAAAAAATTAAATAAAGAAATTGACTCCCAAAATAATCAAAATAATGGAATATTATTAATAAATAGGTGATAAAATGTTATAAGAAATATCACATATGATATTATAAATATCAATATAGTTTTTATTGTAAATTATCAACATGTTTAAAACCACTATGAATGACATTAAATAATATTTTACTAATATGATGTTTGATGTAAGTGATTTCCATCTCATTTTTTTCTCTGAGATACATGCGACATCAAACACCTATTTATTTTATGTGGTGTATACAATTCCCTCAAATGTATTTAATTATTATTATTATAAATGTTATGTGGACATAAATATCTATTTTACGATCTATCATTAATGGTTCATACGATTTAATTTTACGTATATGGCATGTGTATTAGGTTAATATAAAATTTTTTATCAAGATTTCCCAAGATTACGCTTCAAATAATTAAATATTATGATCCATTCCACAAGATACTATTGAATATTATTACAGTCATGTTATTTATGATATTTGAAGGTAATAGTTCCAATTTTCTACTCTTAGGTACTTCAAATAAATGTGAAAAAAATTAAAGAAAATTTGACATCATTTTTCACTAAGGTGGGAAATTTGTTTTCTTCAAAAACTATGTTTTTCCAAAAATAATTCATATTTTTTTAAATTTATGAAAATGATTTATTAATAAAATTTATTCCCATTATTTAATATCAGAAATACTAAAGGAATGTTCTAGGCATTCTTAGAATGAGGCACTTTTTTAAACATTTTATATTGCAAAAGGAATGTTCTTTTAACTTGCATTAAATGTACGAAATTACCAACTGATGTGTCTATCATTTTTCTAAGAATACATTGAATGTTATAAGGTAATTTTTAAATAAAATTTATTTTCTTAATAATATTAAAATTATTTGTTTTTAAAAGGGTACATTAAATAAATGAATTGTAGAAATGTTTTATTTTGAAAAGTATATTTTTTCCATGAATGATATTTACAGATCATTTAATGGTATTTCAATTCAACTACGAAACAAACACTTAATTTTTAGTCCAATGGGTATATGTTTTAATGATAACATTATTTATTGTTTCTCCAGTTTGTTTCATACCAATTTGGATGAATATATAAAATATTGAAACCTTCCACATTACTATTGATGGTTTATGAATATATTTATTGATTGGATAATGTTTTTAAATTTAATATTATTGATTAAATATGAATTATTTTGTGCATTATGTTTCACCCCTTTCATAAGATAAATTAATTGGACTAATTAAGTTATGAGTGGGGTCTACTACAACTTCTTGATGTTTCTTTATGTCACATGAGACAAACTAGACTTGGTTTTGGATGTGGCATTACACATTTATGTAGATTATTTTTCATGAGACATTGATAGTTTTAGATGTCTAGTAAATAATATTTTATAATATTAAATGTTTTTATATTATTCCTAAAGTGTTAATTTTATATTTCCACCATTATTAATTCCATCATTATGAATTCAATTATTGATATTCTAGGTTTTAATTTAAGAAGGATAAAAAAGAAGTATTTTATAGTTGATATGTTGGGATATAATATGGGGAATAATGGTGTTCTCAAGAAAATAAATTGTTTTATTCTAGGTTCTCAAATTAAAATTTGACTCATGTATATATCATGTTCACCAAGACTACTAAACTATTTGATTATTTGGATGTGTTTCCTCGTATCTTATGTCTATGTAAAAATGAAGACACTAAAAATAGGCATCTGGGGTCAGGGTTTATACCAAATTACCACATAGAAAAACATGAAGTATGGTTGACTTATAATATAATATATAAAATAATTAGTGTATATACACATTCTAAAATATGTTTGGTGCATAAAAATAAAATATTTCTCAATGAAATCAAATAGAGAAGAAATACCTTACAAATTCGGTAATCTCTAGATTGAAAACCCATGATAGGGGGAACCTCGTATTGATTTTCAAATCCCATAAATTCTCAAATAAATTATAATAAAACTAATTCGTGGTTATTATTTACACCCCTTGATATAAATAACTGTAGAATTTACCAAATGTAATAAAAAAATAAAAGTGAAATGATAAATCCTTTCCTTGAGTCTTGACATTCCATGTTTATACGTTAACTACAAAATAATATGATTATATAAATTATTTTATTAATTAATACCCTTTTATAGGATTAATAACTTCAAATAAAATCAATTATTATATTTATTTTAATGAAATGTTTAAACCCTTAACCAGTGAAGTTCATGTCATCTCTTTTGAGGATGCTTGATCTATATTTTCAAAACGGCTTTAGTATGTTGACCATGGTTGAATGTCTAATTATTACATCATCAGTAGAATAATAATCCTGATATAATTATAATATTTATAAATAGATTACATGATAAAAACAAGTCATGAATTATGTTTCATAAAAAATGAACTTAGTTATGATCATAGAGATGGTAGGTTGAATATCCACATGAGTAATGTTTACATTTTTCAATGATCATTAAATAAAAAAGGTACAACGTCTTTTATATTTTAAAAATTATAATAATATAAAAACATTATTTCTTTAAATAAACTTATATTTATGATCTATAAGCTATGGTGATTAAAAGTAATCACATCGCTTTGTGGAGGCGGTAGTCGACATGTACACATTATTGACATTTTCATTTTTTTGTGAGTGTAAAGTTAATAACTAAAATGTTATATTTTTTTATGATGATAAATATTTCATGAATATAATATATTAAAATTAATTAAATAATTATAACTAGTATTAGGATGTGATCATAAAAAATGAATTATATCGGTTTTTGAGGCGGGAGTCCGCCATTCACATGAATGATGGTTTTGTTTCCCATTTAATAGAATATCCTATTGATTTATGTTATAAAATTATCAAAATAAAATTTAAGATTATCATATATATTATACTATATATTTATTTTTGAAAAAGATTTTATGGAGGTGGAAAAGTAAATAAAACAGAATACTCAGTTAAGAATTATAACTAATTTTTTAGAATACCTCTTTAAGTTTGAACCAAAATCCTTCCTATGAGAGTTTTATAATAAAAAAAGTAATCTAGACAAGTTTATGTATGTTATTATGTTATTTGGGTGATAATTTCACAACCAAAGGATTTAATTGTGTGAATAGGATATAAGAGTGGTTTCTATTTATAAGTGGGAGAGAGGATAAACATAGAATTTTATAAAATAAAATTGTATACCCAAGTTTTATAAATTCCATAAGAAATGAAAACATAACATCATCGATCCATTGAGGACATAATTTTCAAATATGATAAGAATATATAATACGTAAAAAAATTTATGTCATTTTACCAATTTTTTATATTTAACACCTTGGTAAAGTCGTTTTAACATTAACTATTATAAAATATTTTCAAAATTTTATCTCTTTCTTATAGAAATAAATAAATTTGAAAATAATATAAAATATAAATTATTTTGATTAAAATTTTTAATTAATTTTACCAGCTTCAATTTACATTATTAATATAATCTTACTCAAAATAAAACACACAATCACATTGAAAAAGTGGTTTTTCAATAAAGTTATTTTAAAACATAATATGATCTTATATTAATTTCATAATTAGTAATCACCATTATAATAATTGAAGTTATAATTTTTTGATATATAATCTCTAAATATCATTTAAATCATTCCTCATTGGATTTTATTCTGATTAATTAAAATGGTGGAACATTACACATTATAAAAAAAATCCAAAATATTAATTTTAAAGTTAAAATATAAGGTTATAACAACACCCAGTATAATGATTATTAAATTCAAATTAATTTTGTTAAATAATATAAAATAATACTCATGTCACTTTACGAAAAATAAAATTCATTATGGGAATTTTAAATTATTTTATTTACTAACGTGAAATGATAATTATACAAAAAATTAATATTTTTCACTATTAACTAAAAAATCAATATTTTTCATGAAATAAAAAAATTCACCCTATATTAATTCAAAAATTATAATTGAAAACGTTATTATAATTTTAAAAAAAATTATTTAGCAAAAATGCTGTAAATTAATTAAAATATGTTCCCATAAAAAGAGAAAAATAATTTTTGATGAAAAATATTTTTGATAAATAAAATGAAATTAAAAAATTGAATAAATATTTAATAAGAATATTCAATAAATTTATATTTAGTAAAAAATAGATATATATTTCTTATAAATTATTTAATCTCATTCATACCCTCTGATTTATAGGTTCTGTCATAATAGTCATATTTTTCATAGGTTTTTAAACTTTGTGTTGTGGGTCATATATGATCTCGAACCAAATGTAATTATTTTATTATCTAGGACTATTACAAGTATATATTTTGGTGATTTTTTTTTCATCCTGAAATATATGTCCAAATGGAGTGTATTGTCCAAATTATTAAGGGAATATAGGGAACACGTGATTAGAATTATCTATGACCTTCAGCAACGAAATTACTTTTGCTTGAGTATTATTGTGATAGTAGTAACCACTATTCTATTAGTATGGATTTTGTGGAAGCATTATATGGGAGGCATTGTATATCATCATTGTGTTGGATCGAGGATAAATATTTATTAGTTCATGGGCTCGATGTTTTATAGATAATGAAAAATAATCTATATTGGATTCTGGAATGCATAAAATAGTGTTGGATAATTTGGAGTCTTATATAGATTAGAGGAGGATACAACTACACTTTGTTGTCAGACATCATGAGTTATTTATGGTTTCTCATCATAATGGTAGTATAGGTTAATCCATCATAGTAATAATTCCTCTCAGTTTATTGATTCTTCTAAATTGTTAGAGTGTGTTCTAATGTTGGTTTATTTGATATCTCATCCTCTGTAGCTAGATCAAATTTATAATATCTTCCATTTATTATAACATCGACAATGTTTTAATTATATATTCTATGTTATTTATTTGGGTAAGTTGGATTTGGATGATTCTATAATATTTATAGAATAAATAGTTTA
Organism: Viscum album; assembly: GCA_963277665.1. Taxonomy (NCBI): domain Eukaryota; kingdom Viridiplantae; phylum Streptophyta; class Magnoliopsida; order Santalales; family Viscaceae; genus Viscum; species Viscum album. The sequence goes on from OY728138.1 coordinate 564,235,044, forward strand.
GATTAATGATAATAAGGATAAGTTATTATGAATGCATTTCATTCCCCTGGTTTATTTCTAACAGATGCATGGTTCCTTTGAGGAAAATATAGGGGACTGTGAATCACATAAGAATTATCAATATCATTAACTATTTTGAAGAATTATTTTTCTAGATGTTGAGATGAAGGATTTATCATTATTCTGAATGGGAAAATTTGTTCATGTACTTCATTATGTTTTGGTTATGGCACTATTTATATATGAGAGAGAACTCCGAATGATTTTTTTGTTTTTTATTGTTTCCTATATTTGTTTGATTCTTCAGAAAGAAAATCATTTTAAAGGTATCTATGAAAACTACTGATCCTTTCCAGACCATTCCATTGAATCCTTTTCATGTTAGAGGTTTCATGAGGTGTCTGTGGGAGGGAATAATGAGTCGAACATTGAATTTAATCTAGAAGTATACATAATAGTGTGGGCATATGTGTTTCTCTATAGTGAGTTGGATATATGTGATGGTTCTAATGAAATCTATTTTATTTTTACATCAGTAGATAGGTTATTGCATTTTTTATATTATAAAACATTGAGTGAGAGATGAAGTTTCATTTTTTCCTTACTTCAAGGTGGATGTATAGTTGTGATGATAATAGGTAATTTTGGGGAATGAAGGATCCATAGTTATTCTCGTTAATTAGTGTCCTTATTTTAATCTAACATGAATCACAATTGGATTTTCTTATGAATGTTTTATTTTACCTCAAGGGATATTATTTTGGAGTGGCGGTCTCCCAGAGTTTTTATTATATCTTATGTGGTTTTGTTTTATTATTTGGCCCATATAATTTATCTTAAATTATCCTTTTATTTAATCATCCTTGATGTTTATTGCGGCATGACCCTTATCATTGTACCACTTATACTTGAGTGTTCAGTTTATAATCTCTATCTCTAATGGATATTTTATAATTAATTTTCTTTAAACACACCATGTGGTGATTTGGGTGCCTAGTGTTTGAGTAGATAATGACATGGATTGCATTGTGACTCGTTAGTGTCTTGGGGTTTTGGCATGGTAGCAATTATTATGCCATGATAATTATTTTTAATATCATTTTTTAATTTGGTTTAAATTTATGATTTAGGGGACAATGTGTTCTGTTTTCTGGATAATATTTTTTCTATGTAGTGATAAACCGCATCATTCCATGATTATTTAATTTTATAAAGTATTTATAAATTTTATTATTTTCCGGAAATATTTTTTACACACCTGACTCCCATCAAACCCTATGAGAGGAGGGGAACATAATCATATATATATGGTCATCCATTGAATAATTTTTCTTTGATCATTTAGGTATCTAGTATATGTTACACAAATTTAATTCCCCCACTCTAATTAATATATATATTCTTTTTATATTCCCATATAGATGCCCTGAAAGAAGAGTTATTCAGTTTTGGTGGTTGTTTCATTGTGTATTAATTATGTAATGGTCATCCAAAATCTTTATGGATTATCATTTTATGTTCAGTGTTATTTGATTAGAGTTTACCCATTACCTATTATAGTAATTCTAAAATCATTTATAGAGATAGGGGATTCAAAAATTATCCTTCTTTATTATGTATTAATTTTATACATTGTAATTTTTGCTTTCATTTTGTACATGTTATTTTTTAACCAAAGTAAGGGAATGAATTTTACTTAAGAAAATTGAAGTGAATAGGTTTATTCAAATGTGATTTACGATATTCCATGATAATTTTTATTTATTGATTGGGTTTTATATCAATGTGAATTGATTTTTGTTTACAATGGTGATATAATTTTTTTACTACAACTAATTTTTTATAATCACATTAAATCATGGTTGAATCACCTAAGGTTTTATTGAACTACTGTGATGAAATATGGAATTTTAGTGTTGATGTTTGAAATTTTAATTTTATATGAATATGCATGAGTGATTAATAATATTTTTTTCAATATAATTTTTCATTGAGATTTATGTGGTTCACTACTATGTGTGGTGTCCATATTTATCATTTTAAAGTGGTGGTAATAATATTTCTGGAATATTATGGTGATGATGTGTTTATTAGTTGAATTAAGGATAAATGAACTACTTTATGGTTATAGTAGTTGTGTATGGTTGGTTACGTGTAAAAAAATTGGTTTTATGGTTTTTCTGGTAGCTACTCGCATGTTTTGTGTAGTGTTTATTTCATTGATGGGTTTGGTTTTCATGGGGTAACATTATAGTTCCCTGGTGGAATAAAATATGGTCAGAATAAACAACATAGATAATGGTATATAGGTTAAAATGTATAAACTATGGGTTGCTAAAAAATTAATGGTTAATTATTAGGTATGAGTTAAATATAACATATAAAATGATAAAGGGTATAAAATATATGATGAATTATTAATGAATGGAGTGATGATGGAAGTGGATTGATAAGTTGTTAAATAATTAATATGTTTAATTGAATTTAATGTGGATAGTGATGTTATATATAAAATTCAACTATGGTAAATAAATTAGGATGTTCATTTTTTTATAGATTTTTTATGTGATTTCATTGGCCTGATTTGTGGCATAGTGATGGTGGATGTATCTAGTGAGTTATTGTAAGTCTTTTGTGACTGATTTGGGTATTGTAAGTGTTGGATTAGTGGGAACCATAAGGATCATATTCTATGGGACTATATATTTCATGTATTATTCTTTTTATTTTACATGCATCACGACTAATGTTATATAACTTGACCAAAACCTAGAAGAGGGAATGGATTACAAATTCTTCCCTCAATATCTAGGTTATAATGGGAATAATGACTGATTTCTCCGTCCTCTATGATCTCCCATTATGAAAGGAATTGGGTGTGATGGATCTAGGGAATATGTAAATATATATAAAGGTTTTAACGGATAATGTTTATATAATATATATATATATATATAATTGTTAAATGGTTTTGGTTTTTATTGAGATACATTGTGTTGGTTATTTGTGATAGGAGGGAATAAATATGATATCTTTCATGATTATGATACCGTACTTTTATTAGGATGTTTTGGGTTGTTGTGAATTTATTATGTGGTATCTATTCATTTGTATGTGGATATTTCGATGATGTGGTTTGTGTTTATATATATATGTATACATGGAGGAGATCAAATTAAATAAGTATGTCCATAGATATTTCCAATGACATTACATAAAGGGAAATGGTTCCAGGGTACCATATAGACATATAGTCTTATGATATTATGTTACTCTATAGGGATATGATTACAGGTGAGTGTGAAATTGTGAGGATGGGTGATAGTTAACTTACCATTAGTGCATGTTGGTTATGTTGTTTATTCATGGAGACATTTGTATTATTCTTCCACATTTTCACAAGAGGTTTTGCAGTGGATCCCACTTTGTAGATTTATTGACTCATCCCTATATATGTAATTGGGTTAAAAATGGATTTTATGATTGAGCTATACACTATTTTCATGGGCCTTGGAGTTTTGGTTAGAGTTATTATTGAATTATTTTTTTGGTATTTTTTTTGAAACAATGTTAATGTATAATGCTTAATTTGATTATAGATTATCTTTTATTTAATAATATATATATTTGATTTGATGGTTACCTTTACATATATGATTTTTAGGGTACTTCTTTTACTTTTTATATCGTATGCTCTATCCAATAACCCATAGAATTTTTGAGGAGTGATTAAAGGGTCACACTTTTCTTCCACACTATCTTAGATGGTTTTTTCAATGATCATGGGTCATGATATTATTTTAGACCACTCAATTAGATTATTAGAGACATTTTAATATAACTTAAAGAGAGGATTGATTATGATTTTTTTTGTGATTTGTTATTATACGTGCTTATTTATGTTGTTATTTAATATTTTTAAGGATTTAAATGATATTAATTTTTGTAATGTGATTTTTGAAATTTTGTTTCATTTATGGGGATGTGGGTGAAATTGTATTCCTTGGGATGGAGTAATCTATGATGATATATAGTGGAAGGAGGTTTTATTTTAATGGATATGATAAAATATGTAGAAATGTAGAGAAGAGATGTTGTCTTCGAATGTATGTGGTCTTTCATTTTATGATGTGGTAGATGGAAATAGAATTCCCTATGATTTGGTTTTCCCTAATAAGATGGGTAAGAGGTGTGTTTTATTCTATGTGATATAGTATTCCACTATATGAATAATTAACACTATTATTTTTTCATCTATATAGATGTTGTAGCTATAGGTGTATGTTCTTTTTATGAAAATAGTTTTTTTCATTTTAGATATATTTCCAATTTGTATTTGGATAGTTAGATGTAGAAATTGCTATGTGGAGCACTTTGTGATGTGGTTTTTCTACAAAAATGACTTGTTAGTGGTAGTTTATTAACAGTAATTATAGTAACAACTATGAAATAAATTCAGTTAAAATTATTAATAATAATGATATGGTGCTGGTCTTGTCAACTCTCTATTATATTTTTATCATTTTAATGATTATCAGAGCAATCTATTACATCTAGATGAAATTTTTAAGAACTCCTAATTCTTTTCCCTCTCATGCTCCCTATAAGTGAGCCCAAAACCAATCTCCCATGACCTCCTCTCCTATCCCCGATGTGACCCCAACCCCACCACCTCATCTGTGATACCCATCCACTAAAGCCATAGACTTACATCTTCTATCATCGGCATTGATCATGACCCCCCATGACCCCCTAGGACCTACCTATCCATAGCGATTTTCTTCATCGATAGTGACGTGGACTCCCCTCATACCTCTCTTTCCCAGGCTCAGTTCCCCTCCTTAGTATCTCAAATCCCGTCCTATAAGGCAAGGATGATCCCCACTAAAGGTTGTTTCATTTTTTTATTCACCCTAAATCTATTACTAAGTATCATTATTTGGAAAATCATGGGTGATAAAAAGAGTATATTATTTATTTTTTAATCATATAAAATTAAAGAATATATGTGTTTTTTATTTTTTATGTGTTATTTAATTTATTAAGTTATTTTTTAGAGTTATGATAAATATTTAATTTTTATATGTTATATTAAATTTAAAAAATAAATTCTTTTATGATATAAGTTGGTTATTGAAGCTATATCATTCATAATATCATAGTTTTTATTTTATATTATTGAATTCCACTTTTTTCAATATATATTAATTCATTTAATTTAGAGATATAAATAATTGAGACTATTATCCAACACATGTCCAATTGGTGGAAGGGTTTTGGGTCACACATGGTTTCATCACCAACCCTGGAATGTAATCCAAGGATAAAGGCCTTGAAAATGATATTTTAGTCACTTTTTAAATTTAATAGAATGCTTCATGTTTTATGCATATGTGAGGAATCATTTATCATAATAAACTCTATTGAAAAATTATAGAGTAGTAACAGATTATTTTTATATGAATGGTAATAAATTATTGGTTATGGTAGCTAGACCTTCCAAATATGATATAATGTTTCCCCTCATCAATAAACCATTGATTGTTTGGATCCCCTTAAAGTAAAAAAATGATTCAACTTACGAAATGCTAGACCTTATGACTATCTTCAACCCTTATTAATATAGCATGAAAAAACTATAATAATTCATAATTTTTTCTCCTACCCAGTGCCATATGATTCACTATTTTACCCTGAATCTATAGTTAAATAACAAATATGGTGTTGCACTGTACATGCACTAAACATGAGTTTGGGTTTTTATATTTTTTATCCCTTTCATTTAATATTTTGGTTTAAAATGTCATTATTTAAAATAAATAATTTTTTTTTAATTATAATATACCATTTTATGAAAAACAATTAGATGGGTTGGTTATGAATTCAGTATGGATACTTCTTTTCGATTTACACTTACATCAATTTGATGTGTAGGGTTGAAGATGGTCTAAATGGTTGAATAAAGTATAAACATATATAACAACATAAAACATATATGTTTATTAGTTTTAGCTAGCCAATAGTGTTTGATATCTCGATATTATATACTTGTCATTCATATTTTTAAAGGGATTCCCTTGGTCTTAGTTAGACCATGGTAAATGGTTCTAACATTAATCAATGTGGCTACTTTTTCAATTGAATGAACCCTCTCTGGTTATAACACAAGGGTAAAATACACTATTATCACATTCTCCCATAAAAATAATATCATCTATATATAAAATACCAGTAATTATGGTATCTTTAACATCATTAATGTTGAGGTTTTTTTCCACACATCCATCAAATAATATTAATTGTTTCATGCATGTAGATAACCTAAAATTCCACGCTCTTATGTATTATTTTATCCTATATAGATCTTTCATTTATTTTGATTATACTTTTTTGATTAAACATTTTTATCTTTATATTTGAATTTATAGGAAGAATAAAACCCAATACCTGTGGATAAAATTGGAATTAATTTACCTCAAAACACACCTAGTTATGCTAAGGGATTATAATAATATTTGGATTATGAAATTTTAAACAAATAAGTTGATGAAAAAATAAAATTTTCATGTATTAAATATAATTTCAGGTGAGGGTTGAATCAAAACAATGTTAATGAGAATTTGGTTTTGAGATAGATTCCTGATAGATATGTATTTTTGATTTGGAATGGAGAATAAAAGGTTATTGAAGGTGATATAAAATTAAAATATTGTGAATGGAAAACAATTTGATAGAGAAGAGGAAAATTCATTTTGAAAATTTTGAAATGGCACATTTTTCTTTCTTGAATATAGTGTCCATAATTTTAAGGGATCAATAGAAATTTCAATTGAACCGAGGTATGTTAATTATTCTTAAAACAAGAGTGAAAAAAAATGATTTTCATTAATTAGTTGAATATGGATAGTGGAAACAATATGAAGGGTGTGTCAAGTATTTGAAGTTGTCTATTTTACTGAATTTTTATCATGTCAAGTGCTTATGTGTTATTTTGGACAAATGAATTCCCATGATTTTATATTTTCTTTATAATGCATTTAGTAATGTTAATATCATTTCATCACTCAATGAGATTAATAATGTCATAAAAAACATGGACCTGATTATATAATGAAACACGCATACCCTAATGACTGCATCCTTTATTAGGGAGAATAGTATGATAAGGAAGAATTCTCGAGATGTCATAAAATAATATGGAAGTCAATGAACAATAATTAGATTATAGATCAATGCAACCCTAGGAAGAAAAATAAGAAGAATAATCATGCAAAGGTACGACAATACTTTCCTCTAAAACCATTGTTGCAATGACTATTCATGTTATCTAAGATATTATACAACCTGAAGTGGAACACATGATATAATAATGGTGGCTTGATGAGATATCAACAATATTCAACATCATGGAAGCTATTTGATTCTCTATATTCATATTTATCTTCATATCCTTATAATTTATGATTAATACTGTAATTAGATGGTTTTAACACTTTTGGCACTTTTAGTACTAATTATATCATTTTTCTAGTTGTTTTGATCCCCTTAATCGTCCTCCGTAGATTTTTTTGAATAATAATTTTTTCATTATTTCGATTATTGTTCCATAAATGTTTTTTTTCTGGAAATGACATTAATTATACCTTCGACCAAAAATCAATGAATCCAGAGAATTATTGGATGATGGTGTCGAAACATATATTTCTTCAATGAGACAACTATTGAAAATTAATGATACATTATTCTGGAAAATTAGTAACCGACATAGAAACTGAAAAATTTTCAGGTTGGAACTCTCATACAGGTATGGCTTGTCCAGTTTTTAATTTTTTTAAGGAAAATGATTTACAAATAGTAGAAATTGTTTTTTATGATTCATCATATATTTCATTATTCTTCTCAAAAATAAAGGTCTAACAAGATATGATTCAATAGAGATATTGAAATCACAATGTAATTGAAGGTGTTATCTGGTTCTGAAATCTTCTAACAATTAATGAATGTCACTGATGAATTTGGAATATGCCATCAGTTTAAAGAAGGAGGAAAGGTAAATAGGTATAGAATCCAAAGAACATGGAACACAAAAATGGATGAATAAAAGTATCTTATTAAAATCTTTTTTGGAAGTTAAATTTGATACATCATAATCTTTACATAATTCATATTGAGAAGAATGCATATACAATGTAATTTTTACAATTCTCAATGAGTATGGGAAATCGAAGGATTACCTTAATGTTGGTAAGGATTTGGAGTCAATGATTATAAATAATGGTTTGTGGGAAAATTATAATGGTTAGTACCCTTTATTTTATTAAAATGTTAAATCTAGAGAAAGATATATTACTTCAAACCTTAAAGAATATAAATGCACTATATGGATATTAAAACAACATATCAGGTTTTGATGACTTAAAATATCAAATTTTACAAGGATTTAAAATTCATGACTAACTGATTTTAATTGAGGTGTTGTTGTGATTGGATTTGTGTAATACATTACCTAAAAAACTACAATTATAGTTATGCTTTATTACTTTTTAGAGATCTTTAATTAAAAACTATAAATCTAATTGAGAATGATAAACATAAAGAAATAATTGTTTCGAAAATATTTTATTTGGAGATGTTATGCCCCCCTTCATTATTCATAGTCATGATTCATTTGACTATTCATTTGGATGAAGAAGAAAAACTTGATGGATCGGTACACTATCGATGGATATATCCAATTGAGTTGTATTCTAATATTATTTTTATTTTCATAGGTTGATTTGATTTTATCAAATCATTATGTAATATTTTTTCATTTGTTTATTTTTTTTCAACAGGTACATAGGTCATTCGAAATCATATGTGACTAATAAAGCTCAAACAAAATGCATTATTGCTAAAGGATACATGGGTAAATATTCCTTGATCATCTGTTCTAGGAATGCTAATGGGATTGAGACTATATTCAATCATACTAACCATGATGTTGGAATATCTTGTTATTTTCATTTTGAAAATTATCCATTGGTATTTCCAACAATTTAATGACGAATTGGAAAGGGGTACAATTTTACATTAACTGAATTAGAGTTCCTACAAGCACATAGATATGTGCTACTAAATAGTGTTGTTGTTGATCAATTTACTGAAAAAGTATGGATAAAAATAAAGAGGAAACATAGGTTTTGAGATCAAAATGTGATTCAATTAACAAAAAATATTAATTTGGATCATTTAGGATGGTTCTACCATCATTTAAGTATATAATCATATACATATTTTTGACATGTAGTAATTTTTCGTATGTTAATAGTAACACCTTAAATATTTTTTTCTAGATAATGAATGTTGACAATTGAGCTAAAATGTTGAATGATTTTATGTTTTTGGATTGTGGTAATCTAGGACATTCTATGATATTTGATATCTATAATTTTCCAGGCTTCAGGTTTCGTAAAATTTATCGTGAAGAAAACCTGAGTACACAAAATTGTGTTGTGTTTACATTTTCCAATGTTGGATACTATGGGACATTGAATGATATAATTGAATTAAACTATCATATCATGTTTCTAGTTGTCTTATTCCAATGTAAGTGGTTCAATATTTATTGGTGTATAATAAAAGATTCATTATATTTTACTTTTGTCAACTTCACTCACTTGATGGATATCAGTGAGCATATAGAAAATGGTCCATTTATCTTGGCTTCAAAAGTGGAGATGCTTTATTATGCGGATGATGAAAAACATTAAGGTTTGAGTGTTTTTTTAAACATAAACTAGAGAGACTTATATGATATGATAGATGAAGATAAATAGGTGCATTGAGACAGTGAACCCCATAAAACAAAAAACATTGACCATTTTTTCTTGACAATATCGAATTAGTAAAACATACATAAGAGGGTATAAATGAAGGACTCATCAAAATAAAGCATGATAACAATGATGATAATGAAGATGAAGATAATTGAATATATAAATTAGTAATAAAAATATATTAAAATTTATCATCGATAAATGTTTCATATATATCATCATTTTATATAGTTTTTTTGTAAAAATACTTTAGTGATGCATCTTTTATATATTTAACATACCATGACAGTTTAAAATGCTGGAATACAGAAAACAAAAATATTTCAAGATCCAAGAATATCAACATCTTAGAACATACCGCCACTACATTCAACTTTAATGGATCCTAGTGATTCCATTACACACGAGACTACTAGAAAGTCATTCGTTTCCTTATATGATGATGGTATCCCCACCACCTGATTCACCTCCATTCATGGATCAGTTGGTCACCCCTTTATCTAGGGGATATTAGTGAGTTTCCATTAATAGTACGTATTTCATTTTTCAAAAAAAATTATTAATTGTTTAATTAATTTTTCCAATAGATATTGACAACCATATAAGGGGTATAAACATGTAAACAGAATATGTATGGGACATTAAAGACTTCAAGATTATCATTCCATTTTATGAGATCATTATGACTATTGATGATACTATTGGATTCTATGGGAAAATTCTTGAGAAACATTCTTCTGAAAATGTTAAAATTCCCATTAATTAAAAATATTTGAGGAATACTCCTTCATCATGGAAAAATGAGGTCTTTGATACACATGTAAAGTTAATATTAACTTAATATTTATTGATAACAAATTTAATAGACATGTGTAAATTTTTTTAATATACACATAAATTGTTATTGTTTTTTTAATTCTAGATGTTTCTTCAGTTAAATATCCCTGACTACACTTAATGTCCTTGTAATTTTAATTTTTTTCCAAGAAATTGGGAGATTTTAAATAGAAATTATTTTATGAGTTTAATGACACTTTACTAAGCTCATAGCAGATATATGAAAATGTTTCGAAATGCATTTATCATGGGAAATGGAAGCTCATTGTAAATTTCAATATAGATGTATCTCATGAAGTAATTAAATATTTTTTACTATCTTAATAATTTAAACTTGTTAAATTATAATTTTTATTAATTTTTCATATTTTTAGTGGAATTATAATAAAAATACTATGAATCATGAGAAATAAGTGATTCTTCACATCGCAGGGTCTCATAGTTCATAATGAAAAAAGAAAGACTTTGATTTTTATTTTATTAACTAATATATATTTAATTTTATTATAACACTTTGTTTTTTATAGCTTTTTATATTTATTTTAATAAATTCTAATGAAATAGTTCACTCTGTTGATCAAACATAGATGTGTTTTATTGTTCCTATAAAACAAGATGGAAGTTTTATAAATGACACTACCATATATGTTCAAGTATGTAGTTTTATTATCATTTCATAATATTTAATTTCTATAAAAACATAACAATAAAAACTATATTATAACTAACAAGTCATAAACCGAATTAATTAGGTTAAAGACTTGTTTTTATAATTATATTTTCAATTTTCTGTTTTTATGGAAATGAAATAACAATATATAATAATGAAACATTTAATATTATGATAATATTATGAAGTTCATAAATTTTAAAAAATAAATGTTAATATTTTTTTTAATATGTTAAAATTCAAAAAGTTTTGGATGTGAGCGCTTCACAATAATCATCAGTTTCCTAGAACAATGTAGATGGAATTGCTTTAGGGATATAGAATATCGAACAAGTATGGGGGGTGGGTTCTGGGAATACTCCATCAGTAGTCTTTGGTATGCGAGAATCATCTATTCCTGTTATACCCAGGGGGTTCGAGTGGCATTTTTTATCAGGAATCAATATGAGAAATTTCATAATTGAAAGATAGATTATATGAAAAAGACTCTTATATTTAAACATTAGATCAATGGTTGTCAGAAATTGAAAATTCTTTAGTTTCTATATTTCATTGGATGATCAACATGATCCTTAAGAAAATTACCAGCCTTATAGCTCATTTGGTTGAGGTAAATTCTAAATTCTATAGATTATTATCACATTTTCAAATGAAACAAACAATATCCATAAATAAATATACAATGACATATTCATATATAAGAAACACATGTCGAGTCATACTGACAAGATATTATGCTTAATTGATGTGTGGTTGATTCTTAAAATAAAACAAATAATTACATATCATTATCCAAATGTTTAAAAACTATCTAAGCTTGTTTACTCGGTTTTGTCTTATTAAACTCTTATTAAGGCAACACAATACATGGAAAACATGTTTTGGGTGGCCAAAATGGAGAAAAAGATGGTGAATTCCCTTAAAATCAAGGGGAAATAGCCATAGATTTAGTTGTGAAATTTTGGAACCAAAGGTACATTATTTCGAATAACGGTTATCATGTTATTTAAATAAACTTGTATCAGTGTTTTAAAACACTAAAATAAGAGTGGAATAGTCAAAATGATATAAAAACATCCAAGATTGATGTGAAATCATTGGATAACCACAACTGATATATTATTTATGTGTATGTGTTGAAAAAACATCAATCCATCATGTGGTGTGGTCAGAATGACTTCGTAACCAATTCCAAAAGATATAAAATCCTTTAAAATCTATTATTGGGTGGTCAAATCCAAGAAAACAATTTCATGTTATCGAAATATCATTTTCAAACAACCATATATTTAATTTTAAAATTTTACGAACTGATGATACATCATTTCGAATGAAGGTTTTCATTTTATAGATAAACAAAATTTTTTTGCATTAAAATAGTAAAACATTAATGGAAAGATTAGAATCATAGAAATAATCATATTTACATGAAATAAATTGACAAAAACTGTTGAGTAGTATTTTGACATTTACACGTTGACAACTCATCATTCCACTATGAAGTTTTTTTGGAATGACTTACTAACAACTTCTTAATGGTAATAAAACCACTAAAAAAGTTTTATGGGGTAAATTCTAGAAAAATTATGTCATGTAAACCCAAAATTAGGGGAAAATGACCATAAATTCTATAGGAAATTATAGGAAATGGAATCACATCATTCTAAATTGGGTTTTTCTTATTATGGTTGTAAATGAAAATTTAGTGTTTAGAAACACTACAACATGTGTGCAATGGTAAAAAATGTAGAAAAAATCCTTACATTGATGTGAAATCATTGTAAAACCATGGATGAGTGATTTTTAACATGTAAACATAGCTAACACGTCATTTTTAATTTTCAATGCGGTTGGATTGACTCAACAACCACATCTTAAATGTGCAAAAACCATTAAAAATAAGTGTTGGGGGGATAAAATAGATAAACGAAGTTTGATCTCCCTAAAATGTGATGAAAAATAACATATATTTAATTTTAAAATGTTGGATATCTTAAAATGACATATTTAATGATGGTTTCCCTATTATGTATATTAATGGATTTTTGGGGTCTTAAAACTCTAAAACATGTATAGAAAGGTAAAAACATTGAAACCAACCACATATTGATGTGAAATCATTATGAAACTAATGATGACTTAGTTTTTATGTGTATTCATAGTCAACATGTCAATCATACATTTTATGTGGTTGGAATGAATTAGTAAACACTTTATAAAAGAAAGAAATACATAAAAAAAGTTTTAGGGGGTAAAAATTAGTAAACAATGTTGGATAGAAAAAAAAATAATGGCACAATGACCTTATCTTTAATTTTGAAATTTAGTAACTAAAAACATGTCCTTTTAAATGATGGTTTTCCTATTATGGACATAAAAGATTTTTTATTATTTTAAAAAACTAAAACACTTGAGAAAGGGTTATAACCAAAGAAAAAAGACCCCAAATTCATGTGAAATTATTGAGAACTAATTATTGAGTTACATTTTATGTTTATTCATAGAAAGAAAATGTCATTTCAAAATATAGTGTGGTTGAAATAACCCAGTAATCACTTTTTGAAGGTACCTAAAATTTTAAAAACAATTATCGGTTGTAAAAAATTGAAAAATGATGTTGAATTGCATGGAAATTAAGGGAAAATGACTATAGATTTATTTTTGATAGTTCAAAACAATGGAGCAACCATTAAAGGGACTTGTTTATCATTATGGTTATAAATGTGTTTTTAATACTTTAAAACACATAAACATGCATGGAACAATCAAATCCATAGAAAACATCCTAAAATTAAGGTGAAATCATTATAACACCATAGTTGAGTTATTATTGACGTGTACATGAAGATATGATGTCATTCTGATGTGTCATTTGGTCAGAATGACTTAGTAACCACTTCTTAAATGCATAAAAACCATTAAAAACAACTGAATGAGGTCAAAACTAGGAAAACGGTGTTGTATTACCCTAAAATCTGGGTGAAATGACCATAATTTTAATTATAAAATATTGGAATTGAAGAAACATAATTTTAAATGATGTTCATCCTAATGAATGTAATTTCATTTTAAGTGTTTTAAAACACTAAACATGATTTTAATTTTCAAACAACAATAAAACAACATCATATTGATGTGAAATCCTTAGAAAACCCCAATGACTTACTTTTGACATGTATGTGTAGACAACGCATCATTCAAACGTGTGGTGTGGTCAAAATGACTTAGTAACCACTTCATAAAGGTAAAAATCCTTTAAACAAAATTTTAGATGGGGGATCAAAACTGATAAAAATACTTTTTATTTCCCTAAAATCCTAGGAAAATGACTGTAGATTTAATTTTTATATGTTTGAACTGACATAATTTCATTCCTAATGATGGTTTAACCGTTATGGTTATAAACCCGTTTTTAGTGTTTTTAAACACCAAAATGTGCGTGGAATGGTCAAAATGATAGAGAATGACTTCAAATAGATGTGAATTCATTACTTGACCACTAATTAGATAATTTTTTTATGTGTACGAGTATACAAAATGTCAATTTGACATGAGTTATATTCAGAATGAATCAGTAACCACTTCTTAAATGTACAAAAACCATTAAAAACAAGTTTCAGGGGGACAAAACTACCCAAAAAATGTTTTGTTTTCCTGAAATTAGGGGAAAATGATAATTTATTTTATTTTGAATTGTAGAAGCAGGCCACCCATCATTATAAATGGATTTTTTTCCTATTATCACCATAAACAATTTGTGTTTTAAAACACAAAAACATTCATGGAATGGTTAAAACCATATAAAACAACATCATATTGACATTAAATCAATAGAAACCCACCGATGAGTATCTTTTGATGTGTATTCAAAGACCATATGTCAATCTGGCATGCGATGTAGATAGAATGACTCAGTAACCATTTCTTAAAGGAAAAAAATCTTTTAAAAAAGTGCCATGGGGTCAATGCCATAAAAAAGTCATATTTACCTAAAATGAGGGTAAAATGAATATAGATTTAATTTTTAAATGGAGGAACTGATAGTATGTCATTCCAAATATCTATTCACTTTTGATGGCTATAAACACATTTTAGTGTTTTAAAACAGTAGAATGTGCACGGAATGGTCCAAACCATAAAAAATTACACCATATTGATGTGAAATAATTGTAAAACCATCACTATGTCATTTTTAAAATATAGAACATGCTTTGATATCAATGTTTATAAAATAATTATTATATGAATTTCATGCACAACACACAACGCCTTAAAAATAAATTATTTTATCTTCTTATACATTTTTAGTTTCAGGGGACGAATCTTATCATAAATAGTTATGTTTATTTTTTCAAAGTTTATTTCATTATGTATTATTTTTCTATGTTAAAATTTTATCTTCTTCATTAACAAAATGACAAATTTTTTGTCCAAGATTCTAAAAATATTATCTGTCTTTTCATTTTCACATTTTTTCCTTATATAATTTAGTTTTCATTATAAGAGATAGATGTGGGCAGTGGTTAGGAGTTTGACCATTTTGATCTATGAAAATATTTAGAAGGTTTCCTTGAAAGTTTATAGTTTCAATGTTATGTCAATATTTTATCAATTATTCTACTATAATTTTGTATTATTTGGTTTAGTTATACTTTTTTTAGTTATAGTTTATGAGATAACATGCCCAGTTTCATTTGGTGAGATACTGTGAAGGCAGACAGATGCAGTGTAGATTAGGATGTGGATTTATATTGGCCATGGTTTTTTATTAGACGTAGGTTATATTTATGTATTGATGATTGAGGTATTGGTTGAGAGGTATATCGATTTAATGAGATCTAGGTTATGATAGTTATATGTGTTTTTATATTTTTTCTGGATATATGATTTATGTATAATGTGTTTATCATATATTTATGTTTTACTTTATTTCGTGTCAATTTTTATATATACTGTTTTTTATTAAATATTTTTTTAAAATATAATTTAGCAGCATTTTTTACAAACTGCCGCTAAATACATTATATAACAAAAATTAGTGATGGTTCAGATTAATATCCACTAAAACAAACTACTTCCAAATGAAAACTCCATGGATTTATTCAAAAAAATTATTTATTATTTTAATAATTCCATATGATATATTTTTTTATAAAAATAACCACGGCTAAATTATCCAAAAATGACACATTAAAAACTGCTACGAAATCAATGAAATCGTTGCTAAATTACTAATGATAGGGCCTTATGTGGTGGTTATAAAAACTATCATTATAATAATAGGTGGTGGTTTGGACCGCCACTATTTACTTTTGTAGTAGTTATGTGGAGAAGAAAAATTGGTTACATGACTATAGTGATGAAAATTTGATGATGTGATTGGTGAGGTGGATGATATGAGGTGGTGGTTTACTTGGTCTGGTGTTTCTCAAGATTTTTGTATATAATTAATTAATATTTATATAAATTTCATTCACTATGGTTTTATTATGTCTATTTAGAATACATGGGTGAAGTTATTGGATAATTCTATTGAGTATACTTGTATAACCACATTGTTCCATTCAAAAATATCAGATCATCCTAAGGATAATGTAAAGAATTGTTAGTTCACGCATGAGTTCATCTATTTAGTAGAAAGAGAATTCATGTGTTGTTCATTTCTAATTGGTATTTTGGGTCTCTTCATGTCATATGAAATACATTCAGATGAATATTTTAATCTAGATTATTGAGTTCAATTTAATTATTATATAGTTGATTTATTATATAAAATAAGATTAATTAATTCGATAATTGAGATTTTATACCTTTAATGTTATTATCCATCAGGTGGCCTCCTAAAGGTGGGATTTGGGGCTTTCTATTATTATCTTTATGAGCTCACGGGGTGTGATGGATGTATTGAGACATGATATAATGATATCTATGTGAGTAATATGTGATATTGTTTGGATTAGATATTGAATTTTATTTCATGGTTGTGTAAACAAACTATATTCCTTGAATCAATTGTATTGAATAAGTCTAAGAAACTAGATAAGAACATTGATTACCCCTAAAATTATAAGTATATACTCTATTTGGTTATATATAGTTATAAGAAGTATGATGCACTGTTTAATGACTACTTATATAAGTTTTGGATCATGTTTTAAGAATTATTATATTAGTATAGTCATCAAATATATATAGATGATTACTTAAATCATTAGTTTTATGAATATAGATAATTATTTTTTTTCATATGTTTAAATATATATTATTATCTATAATGAAATTATTTCAAGTAGTAAATTAAATGGTGTTGTTTATCAATATAGATTTATTTTATTTTATTGCAATTTAATTTAAGTAATCATTATCATGAATATGATAAAAACACATGATAACTATATTTATAATGTTTTTTATAAGAAACTTTATCAAGTGTACTATTTTCATAAGATAAATATGAGATTTAGAAACTAAAATATAGAACTACTATAATGGATTTTAATATATAATGAAATTTTATAATAGGATTTATCTTATTTGGATGAATTTAGTGGCCAAAATTTTTATGGAATTAATTAATTAAATTATTTATCACAAAATAAACTATTTTTAAAATTTATATTTTGAAATTTTGAAAAATTATTGGATGAAAAAATTGAATATCTTAATATAGTTTTTTAAATATGGAAGAAATTTATTTGAATAATCTCTATATCTGAAGTATAAAAAAAAATTGGTTTATAATATGGAATTGTTTTGTCTTTTCTATGACAATATTTAATGTGTTCTATTATATGAAGCATGGTAAGTAATATTGTTTTCAGGTTAACAACAACGTTTATTTTAATATATATAATTCATTTCTTAAAAAAAGTGAATTCTATCAATAGGAATTCTGTTAAAATTAAATAAACATATTACAATTGAATAAAAGTAGGTAATTTTATATAATATCTTTGAGATATAGAAATAAAATCTTCAGGTAGCACATTAGACAGCATTATTACATCCCTTGTAACCCCATTGTTTGTAATACCATCGATGAGATAATTTTCTTCCCAAAAGGCATCTCTGTTGAGATGGTTCATGTTTTCTAAATTTTCATGACAATTTATCCTTTGAGTTTTCATTTTCTAAGAAAGGTAAATCTCCCATTGTATAAAATATTGCACAATGGTGGTGTAATAACACTCAAACCAGTTGTTGTTCCAATATCCGTGGCTTGCCATTTAAATTTCCACCTTTTGTCAAATAAATTTTACCTCTATAGATGATGCAATTCCACAAGGTCTATATAGACAACTCATGATAAATCCAGTGTGGTCCGTAAATGATGTACCAAATCCATCAGGTCAAGGATTCCCTCTTGGGGCTCCATGAATGTTTCATTTAATCAATCCAATAGTATGTGAATTCAAAAATACGTTCATGTTCCCCACAAGAGATAAAAGTTTACATACAATGACAAATATTTTTAAAATATAAATGTCATGGATGGAGTTATTGAAAAACCATGTTTTCATCTCGTTTGTTCCATTCATTGTAACATTGATTTGAGTGATGGTCGATTGTAGATTAAACTTCTACTGTTCATCCCTGCATCAATTTATTCTATGTTGTATGGTATAGATAAGAACCTCACCTGAAACCATAATTAGATTACTTATTTATTGTGAAATAGCGAGTCCATAGTAGCTATGAATTAAATTCATCGCTAAGTCATCAAGAAGAAAGGGAACCTTGAAAATGTGAAACACATCCTTACAGAGGTACAAAGCTATATTGTATCTTATAAATAGGTAATTAATGTACTTCATATGTGAATTAAAAAGATTCCACTATGAGAAAATTGATATTCCATGTGATTATAGAGATGTTTCAACTGGGATTTTTTAGTGAAATTATCTCTAGCATAACTTGTATTTAGAATTCTAGATCCTATTTTTTCTATTTATTAATCTAGAAATAAAATTTAATTTAAATTTAATTTTTATTGAAGATCTTGGAAGTCAGTATGAAATTATTAGTAGGTTCCCAAATCATCATATAAGGCCCCGGCCTTAAACCTTACTTAATATTGAATTAAATGAATAATTCACAATGAGGATCTTTTCAGGTTTAGAGTATTAGAGAATTAGGACATAACTATTACATCTCAAAAGATTTCAAAGTAGAAACTTCTACTAAGTTTCCATAAAATAAAAACTCTTAAAATGAAACATGTCTAGTTCCATGATTTAGGTAGAATGACTTTCCCTTGATCCCATCTTTGACCCTATTCCATGTTAAGTCCTGTAAAAAACATTTCAAAAACTTGGGATGATCATAAAAAGCTTAGTAAGGGATACACAAAGAATGAAAACTGTTAGTTTTTCAAAACAACAAGTAAACCATGTATACTTTATCAAAGTAATACTTTTCACCATTATGAAGTAGTAACAACTCTTCACTAAATAAAAGTTCATTAATTTCCCTTTTGTAACCAAAATATTACCATAAAACCCATATAAATATCACATAACAGATATAGGTAACTTGGGACATAAACATACTTAAATGGAATAACCATACGGCCGACTTCCACACTTATCACTTAATGGAATAGCCATATGGATGACTTCCATACCCAATGCATTGGAGGTTATAACGTAACCACCTGTCCTGGTATTCATGGCACCACCTGTCATATGGTTTATCACGTAACCACCCATCAAATTTCCAAGTACCATTATAAAATCATAATACATAAAAAAATATAATGGAACGAAAACATTTCCACACTTTGATCACAATATATCACATAAATATATTAACATAAAAAATCCATTATAAAAACCATTTTCAATACCAAAATACATAAAATATTATATGGTATTTATTTCACTTTAAAAACATTACGGCTTTTTTTGGAAGCCAAAGACCAAATAATACTAGCAGTGGCGGAAAAGGTCGTTGTCATCGCGTATGATAAAAGAAACATTCCTTTTTGTCGTTCAGTAAAACGCATCATAGAAAAAGAATCCTTTTTTATAAAAGTAAAATTCAAAGGGTTTTATACACCGTTTAAAAGAAAGTTGTGTATAAAACAATATATTCCTCAATGAAAGGAGATTGAGACGAAGTCCCATACAAAGACGGTATCCTTGGATTAAGGATAAATCAATTACATAATTATGTGTGAAAAATGAATACACCAAATATAAGTGGATATTAAGTGTAAAACAATCAGATTTTATTCACACATATTCATAGAACGACATATTAAAGGAGTGCAAGTTTATCCCAAAGAATCAAAATTGGGTTAAGAAGTTCACTTTCAAAAACTCAACAGCCTAACGGCGTCACTTCAAAATTAAGAAAATGAGTTGATGATAGATAAAAAGGGTATCTCATCACTTGGACATAAAATTTAAATCAATAGGGATATACAAGAACATATCCCAACATAATAAGATGTAATTTAAAAGACATAACAAAAGAAGTCTTTTTAAGAAGTGGAGGGTGAAAGGTTCCCTTACCGACTTGGGTAACTTTCGAAACATACACCCCATTGAAGAAGGGTCATACAATGAATGTAACGACCCGAAATTTTTAAATAAATACGGTTTCCTAATTTTATGTGTTATTTTATTTTATTTTTATACTCATCAAAAATGTTTAATTTGATAACATGAGTATAATTAAAATGAGACTGTTGGGTTTTGACTGTTATTTGACCATTGGTAAATATGACCGCTGGAAACTAAACATTTTGACTATTGTCTCTAAATACAAGTAGTCTTGGTTAATTAATATAGAAAGAAGATTCGATGGCCTCACCCTGTAGTCTTGGACTGATCGAAGCCCATCTAATAGAACTTGGGAATGAGGTAGCACCACTGGGCTTTGCTCTGGACCAATCCCAAGCTGAACTTCATCGTATAAAGCTAGAACGGGATCGCCTTCGCGAGAAGTTCAAACTGATAGAAATTACTACTCATGCGATGTTGGCCGAGCCTCCCTCAGATTCTCTCACCTTATCACACCTTAAACTTAGGTCCTATGCTGGTGTGATAAGGGGCTATATAAGGAGACCGTAACTGTCTTGTGTAATCCTTTGTTTTAAATAAAAATTTCGATTCCTTTTATGAATTTTCAAATGACCGGATAAATATAGTATGCATATTTTTGATGAATTTTAGAAAAAGGATATTTTAAAAATGTTTATGTAAACCTTAAATAATTAAAAATGTGTAATGATTTTCAAAAAATGGTCTTCTACAATTATGTTCAGTACGAAATTTAGAGTCTAATAAGATCAACTTGATTTTTGATGAATAGTAAATTATGAATAGTGATTTTATGGTTAGGATTAATAATGTGTCCAAATAGATTAGTAATCTCACTTAAAGAAAGTATTAAAATAAGCTAGGCACTTTGATTAAGTAATGTGATTCAATAAAATGGTTAAATAAGGGTTTCATAAATTATTATTCAAGTATTAGTTTTTTCGGATGAATACTGTTTTTTAATTAAAATTTTAATTAAAAATATTTAGAAAATTATTTTTATAAAATGGACTTCATTTTTGAACTCAGAGCATCGATATTATGTTAAGGTGATTTTTGGGGATTTTTCTGAAAAAAAAAATTTCGATGAATAGTGTTTTTAATTAAAAATTTAATTAAAAATATTTAGAAAATTATTTTTATAAAATGGATTTCATTTTTGAAATCAGAGCATTGATATTTGGTTAAGGTGAAATTTTGGGATTATTCTGAGAAAGTTGAATTTTCGATGAATAGTGAAAATACAGTTTTTAAGTTACGGGTGTTTAATGACATCATTAAATGGTGTATTATGTATGTAATCAATATGTTCGAATTATGAATAGTAAGATAAGGTGTGAGGTGTCCCAAGTGGCCAATACCATGGGCAAATACCATGGGCAAGCCCATGGTTTTTCCAAAACCACTAATGAGGTGTCCCTTGGCCATTAATGCCTTGTCCCCTCACTTTCCCTATAAATATCAAGCCATCCTCTCATATATTCGACTCACCAATCTCCCCCAACGATGTTCTGGTCTCCTTACCTCCCAAGGAGTCCTCCCAAGGTGCCCCCAAGCCCTCAAGGTCCAAACCATTGAGTTTTAAGAGTTACGTTTTAAAGTAAGGGATCCGATCTCTCTCTTTCTTTTCAAGAATTCTCTTTTATGTCATTTCTTTTATGCTCCATGTTCTTATGTTAGAGGATGTTATTTTATATTCCTCTTACTACCCTTTTACATGTTCATATAATGAGAGATCCCCTCTTACTCTCATTATTTCGTTTTATGAAGTTTTAAGTAGCGATGTTAGGCTGCCTAAATTTTTGTAACGGATTCTTTCTCCCTTCGCATTTTTCAAGATCTATTTTCTTGTAAAGTATTTCAAGTTACTTTTTATTATGTTGGGGTATGATCTCTAAATTTATCATACTGATCTTTTATGATCATATGATGAGAGACCCCATTTGAACTCTTCAATTTATTATTCTGAAGTTTTAAGTGGCGCTGTTAGGCTGCCGAATTTTTAAGTGGTTCTTCACCCTTCTCGTTTTGAAGTTCTACTTTCATGACAATTCATTCAAGTTCCTTTTTTTTATGTTGGGGTATGATCTCTATATATATCATACTGGAATCTTATGTTCATATGATGAGAGACCCCATTTTATCTCTTCAATTCAGTATTTTGATGTTTTAAGTGGCGCTGTTAGGCTGCCGAATTTTTAAGTGGTTCTTCTCCCTTCTCGTTTTGAAGTTCTACTTTCATGTCAATTCTTTCAAGTTCGTTTTTGTTATGTTGGGGTATGATCTCTATATATATCATACTGGACTCTTATGTTCATATGATGAGATACCCCATTTGATCTCTTCAATTTAGTATTTTGAAGTTTTAAGTGGCGCCGTTAGGCTGCCGAATTTTTTAGGGGATTCCTTCACCCTTCTCATTCTTTTCAAAGTTTTACTTTCATGTCAAGTCCTTAAAGTTACTTTTTAATTATGTTGGGGAATTATCTCTATATATATCATACTGAACTCTTATGTTCACATGATGAGAGACCCTATTTAATCTTTTCAAATCATTTTGTTTGAAGTTTAAGTAACGCCGTTAGGCTGCCGAACTTTCATAAGAGAAATCTAATTTTTGTCTTCCTTCCATGTTTTTCATTTCAAATGGTATGTCCTTGAAATTTCATTACCATGATCATTTATCCTTCTTATTCTGTCCATCTAATGTTTTATGGGTCATTTATGAATGTTTGACCCATTTTCCTTCTCTTTTTAATGTCTTCTAAAACCTCGTAACATAGCCGTTATGCTGCAGAATTTCCGTCTCAAAATGTCTCTCTCTTTTTCTAAAGTTATTTTATAATATTAAGTGAATACTAAAAGCTCTTTCTTCTAAATGGGTATTCACATATATACCAAAATTTTCTATTTTAAATTATGGGATTTACATACATGAGACCCACCATCCTTTTCTGTGGGTTTTAAGGTGACGTAAAGATCATGTCCTTAAAGCAGTTTTTAAAACATTATGATTACGAAATGAAACCCATTTATTTTGTGCTATATGGGTTATTTATGAAATTTTTGATGATGATATATGTGTCTCACATGATAATAAAGGCAAAATTAAGGGTGCGCCCTGATAGCGCTCCAATGCATTGGGTAATGATGTAACCACTAGAGATTACAATTTTCACGATACCTTGGTGAATAACCTTGGTAATTTTCAAATGACACCTTGGGGATGGACCTTGGTGATATGTTCATGATTGTCAATATTAAATGTTTCAGCCACATTTTCAAGTTATGAAAAAGTTTTATTTTTATAATGTTAGGCCTCATGATTTCATTTTCATGCCTTAAAGTTCTTTTCATGACTTTATTGATGTATCTCAAGTTCATATGTAAAATGTTTCACTTGTTTCCCTTGCTGGGACTTCTGCTCACCCTTTCTTTTGATGTATATCCCCAGGTTATGAGATGCAGTAATGAGCCTATGTTGAACATGAGGAGAAGCCTTTCAAGTGTTTAAGAAGAATTTTTTTTTGTTTCTTGTTTTATGTTCCTTGTTTCCAAGACACTAAACCTTAAAGATCCTCAGTTCCGTGTAATGGAATGAAAGTTATGTTATAAGAAGACGGGATGCTATAGTTGGTATCAAAGGATGGTTTAGTTATTTGTGGAAATTAGGATATGAAAACTATAGGAAGAACCCTATAGAAAATTTTAAATATAGGAAATCTTCCTGGTATTTTGGTGAGTATTGAGTAAGGGGTTGCCAAGAAAATACATCCCTGTCTGGATACGAGCAGGTAGAGGTGGCTCTGGCATAGATGTAGATAGGGGTAAAACCTGAAAACACCGCTTTGAGGTAGACTCGAACGGGAACTGGTATACAACAACGGGCCTTGCTGCACTCTTGGTTACGACACTCCCGGGGGATTTGCTTTGGTAAATTCATAAGCTTGGTATGAACCATTGTTAAAGGAACAAAGATAAAATAAAATAAAGATTCACATAAGAATATATGATCATGGATATCCTAGATGGTAACCTAGGTGATCACAAGTTAGGGTATACTTTTCTTCTACAAGTTATCCTTATATACTTTAAGATCCTTTTCATGATTATTGGTTTAGTATTTAAGCCCATAATTATACTTTCTCTTCTTAGTTAATGGTGGGAAATGGAATAACGTGTCCCAACAACCAATGTGATAGGAAATGCGACGATTTCCGTATTAATATGACAGAGATGATTAGGGGATTAAAAGATGATTATTATTTTGGAAGACGTTCACTATTTTGGGGACCCTATATGATCGAGGTAAATAGATTACTATAGTATTTTCATTGAGGAGTAAGGTTGACTTATATTTTGAATAATTGATGAATTTAAGGTGGACTTATAGTAATTTAGGTTACTTATGGGAAGGATTAACCTATATTGGGTAAAATATGTTTAGGTTAGCTAATTTTGTTATATGATGTTAGGAGTGGTTGATGTTGTCTGGAGATGAACAATGAATTTGGTTTGGAATACTATGTTATCAAATCCTTCTTGTATTTGGGTTTCAATCGTAGTTGATTTATTTTGAGGAATTTTAAGGACTGTTATTTATGAAATGGTCTATGATGAACTTTGGGTAGTACCATGGAACTTTGAAGATTTAAAAGTAGTTTCCATTCCTATGGGATTCTTTCTTTTTGAAGAGTTGTTTTACCTTAACCTTTCTGTTTTTGGGATAATGTTTAAAGATAGAAGAAATAGAAATTTAATCTTTTGTAGATTATGTGATTCTCTAGAAGATGATTCTTGTGATTTTATGAGACCAAGTGTTTTTGAATTCTCATCATTTGGAGAAAAGATTAGTGTTGGTAGGGACTTATTAAAGGATGAAACTCTACTTGAAGGTAGGTATATTTTTATGTTTTTGTTCTATGTAGTAAATGAATTCCTCAAAATTATGAAAAGAAACGTAAAACAAAAATGTTGTTGGTTTACGTTTCTTACTAGGTAATCAAAGATCGTTTACACACATCATAAGTTAGGGATTTTCTTATGGTTATCTTTCTCCTAATCATGTTCTCTATCACTCTCCCTCAGAACTTGACCCTTTGTTTTCTCTTCTATGTCCATATTTTCCTACATGGAATCCTAGAGTGGGTGAACTCGGGTGACCTTTGTACTTCCCTTTCATTCTTTTAAAGTAATAGTTTTACTGACTCCTTTTCCGATGTGGTACTTTCAATGAAATTTCAAAACCCACTTTTAAAAAGTGCGAGGACGCAATTTCTTAAGGGGGGAAGATTGTAACGACCCGAAATTTTTAAATAAATACTGTTTCCTAATTTTATGTGTTATTTTATTTTATTTTTATACTCAACAAAAATGTTTCATTTGATAACATGAGTATAATTAAAATGATACTGTTGGGTTTTGACTGTTATTTGACCATTGGTAAATATGACTACTGGAAACTAAACGTTTTGACTATTTTCTCTAAATACAAGTAGTCTTGGTTAATTAATATAGAAAGAAGATTCGATGGCCTCACCCAGTAGTCTCGGACCGATCGAAGCCCATCTAACAGAACTTGGGAATGAGGTAGCACCACTGGGCTTTGCTCTGGACCAAACCCAAGCTGAACTTCATCGTATAAAGCTAGAACGGGATCGCCTTCGCGAGAAGTTCAAACTGATAGAAATTACTACTCGTGCGATGTTGGCCGAGCCTCCCTCGGATTCTCTCACCTTATCACACCTTACACTTAGGTCCTATACTAGTGTGATAAGGGGCTGTTTAAGGAGACCGTAACTGTCTTGTGTAATCCTTTGTTTTAAATAAAAATTTCGATTCCTTTTATGAATTTTCAAATGACCGGATAAATATAGTATGCATATTTTTGATGAATTTTAGAAAAAGGATATTTTAAAAATGTTTATGTAAACCTTAAATAATTAAAAATGTGTAATGATTTTCAAAAAATGGTCTTCTACAATTATGTTCAGTACGAAATTTAGAGTCTAATAAGATCAACTTGATTTTTGATGAATAGTAAATTATGAATAGTGATTTTATGATTAGGATTAATAATGTGTCCAAATAGATTAGTAATCTCACTTAAAGAAAGTATTATAATAAGCTAGGCACTTTGATTAAGTAATGTGATTCAATAAAATTGTTAAATAAGGGTTTCATAAATTATTATTCAAGTATTAGTTTTTTCAGATGAATAGTGTTTTTTTAATTAAAATTTTAAATAAAAATATTTAGAAAATTATTTTTATAAAATGGACTTCATTTTTGAAAACAGATCATCGATATTATGTTAAGGTAATTTGTGGGGATTTTTCTGAAAAAAATAAATTTTCGATGAATAGTGTTTTTAATTAAAAATTTTATTAAAAATATTTAGAAAATTATTTTTAAAAAATGGATTTCATTTTTGACATCAGAGCATTGATATTTGGTTAAGGTGAAATTTTGGGATTATTCTGAGAAAGTTGAATTTTCGATGAATAGTGAAAATACAGTTTTTAAGTTACGGGTGTTTAATGACATCATTAAATGGTGTATTAAGTATGTAATAAATATGTTCGAATTATGAATAGTAAGATAAGGTATGATGTGTCCCAAGTGGCCAATACCACGGGCAAATACCATGGGCAAGCCCATGGTTTTTCCAAAACCACTAATGAGGTGTCCCTTGGCCATTAATGCCATGTCCCCTCACTTTCCCTATAAATATCAAGCCATCCTCTCATCCATTCGACTCCCCACTCTCCCCCAACGAATTTCTGGTCTCATTACCTCCCAAGGAGTCCTCCCATGGGGCCCCCAAGCCCTCAAGGTCCAAACCATTGAGTTTTAAGAGTTACGTTTTAAGGTAAGGGATCTGATCTCTCTGTTTCTTTTCAAGAATTCTCTTTTATGTCATTTCTTTTATGCTCCATGTTCTTATGTTAGAGGATGTTATTTTATACTCCTATTAATTCCCTTTTTCATGTTCATATAATGAGAGATCCCCTCTTACTCTCATTATTTCTTTTTATGAAGTTTTAAGTGGCGTCGTTAGGCTGCCGAAATTTATGTAACTGATTCTTTCTCCCTTCTCATTTTTCAAGATCTATTTTCATGTAAAGTATTTCAAGTTTCTTTTTATTATGTTGTGGTATGATCTCTAAATTTATCATACTGATATTTTATGATCATATGATGAGAGACCCCATTTCATCTCTTCAATTTAGTATTTTGAAGTTTTAAGTGGCGCCGTTAGGCTGCCGAATTTTTAAGTGGTTATTCACCCTTCTCGTTTTGAAGTTCTACTTTCATGAAAATTCTTTCAAGTTCCTTTTTGTTATGTTGGGGTATTATCTCTATATATATCATACTGGATTTATATGTTCATATGATGAGAGACCCCATTTGATCTCTTCAATTCAGTATTTTGAAGTTTTAAGTGGCGTCGTTAGGCTGCTAAATTTTTAAGTGGTTCTTCTTCCTTCTTGTTTTGAAGTTCTACTTTCATGTCAATTCTTTCAAATTCCTTTTTGTTATGTTGGGGTATGATCTCTATATCTATCATACTGGACTCTTATGTTCATATGATGAGAGACCCCATTTGATCTGTTCAATTCAGTATTTTGAAGTTTTAAGTGGCGCCGTTAGGCTGCCGAATTTTTTAGGGGATTCTTTCACCCTTCTCATTCTTTTCAAAGTTATACTTTCATGTCAAGTCTTTCAAGTTAATTTTTAATTATGTTGGGGCATTATCTCTATATCTATCATACTTAACTCTTATGTTCACATGATGAGAGACCCTATTTGATATTTTCAAATCATTTTGTTTGAAGTTTAAGTAACGTCGTTAGGCTGCAGAACTTTCATCAGAGAAATCTAATTTTTGTCTTCCTTCCATGTTTTTCATTTCAATTGGTATGTCCTTGAAATTTCATTACCATGATCATTTATCCTTCTTATTCTGTCCATATACTGTTTTATGGGTCATTTATGAATGTTTGACCCATTTTCCCTCTCTTTTTAATGTCTTCTAAAACCTCGTAACATAGCTGTTATGCTGCAGAATTTCCGTCTCAAAATGTCTCTCTCTTTTTCTAAAGTTCTTTTATATTATTAAGTGAATACTCAAAGCTATTTATTCTAAATGGGTATTCACATATATACCAAAATTTTCTATTTTAAATTATGGGATTTACATACATGAGACCCACCATCCTTTTCTGTGGGTTTTAAGGTGACGTAAAGATCATGTCCTTAAAGCAGTTTTTAAAATGTTATGATTACGAAATGAAACCCATTTATTTTGTGCTATATGGGTTATTTATGAAATTTTTGATGATGATATATGTGGCTCACATGATAATAAAGGCAAAATTAAGGGTCCTCCCTGATAGCGCTCCAATGCATTGGGTAATGATGTAACCACTAGAGATTACAATTTTCACGATACCTTGGTGAATAACCTTGGTAATTTTCAAATGACACCTTGGGGATGGACCTTGGTGACATGTTCATGATTGTCAATATTAAATTTTGCAGCCACATCTTCAAGTTATGAAAAAGTTTTATTTTTATTATGATATTCCTCAAGATTTCATTTTCATGCCTTAAAGTTCTTTTCATGACTTTATTGATGTATCTCAGGTCCATATGTAAAATGTTTCACTTGTTTCCCTTGCTGGGCCTTCTGCTCACCCTTTTTTTTGATGTATATCCCCAGGTTATGAGATGCAGTAATGAGCCTAGGGTGAACATGAGGAGAAGCCTTTAAAGTGTTTAAGAATAATTTTTTTTGTTTCATGTTTTATGTTCATTGTTTCCAAGACACTAAACCTTAAAGATCCTCAGTTCCATGTAATGGAATGAAAGTTATGTTATAAGAAGACGAGATGATATAATGAATATGTAAATACCCATAAATAAAATTATATTACACAAGTAGTATTATAATGGGCATTACATACCCCACTGAAAGGAAATGGTGGCACATGTAGCATAAATCTCACAGGAATAAAAGTGAGATGAAAAATCCCTTAAGAAAACTTGGCAGCCAAACGACGCCACTTAAAACATCCAAAAAATGGATTGATGAGATCAAATAAGGGTATCTCATCATATTAAAATAATATTTACATCAAGATGAATATAAAAGAACATCCCCCTACATAACAAAGAGGATCTTTAATGAAGTGACATAAAGGGGAGTACTTAAAAAGAAAAAGAGAGGTTGGATCTCTTACGAAAATTCTGCAGCCTAACGGCACCACTCAAAACATCCAAAATGGATTGATGAGAGAAAATAGGTTCTCTCATAATATGAACTTAAAAAAAACAGTAATATTAATATAAAAGAACATCCCAATCATAAGAAATATGAGCTTAAAAGGAATGACATAAAAGAGTATACTTAAAAAGAAAGAGAGGAGTAGTATCCCTTACCTCGTGTCTGACATGACTCGATTGTTCTTTAATCCCCTGAATAATAATATTTGGTCAATTTATAATTTCTTAAGGACCTTATTTAAAGATTATAATTCAGTTCATATCACATATAATAATGTTATAATAATTGGTTAATAAAGTGAGTTCATATCAGACGTTTTTGTCGATGTTCGGTACAAGAGAAAAAATTGAACTTGTTGGAATAGAATTTTCCATGTAGTTATAGGTACATCATCTCCAGAATAGTATTTATGTTGTATGTATAATATATATCCAGTATATAATCATTTTATACTATTCCATAGCATTTTTAGATAAAAAATTAAAAGCACCGTTCATGGAGACGGTAGGCCGTACATACACGTGAATGCTACTTTCATTTTTTTGTCATGTTAATTGAATTAAAAAAAATGAGAGATATATATATTATAATTCCAGAATGATATATTTCATTTAGATGTAATATATTACATATATATATCCATTATTTATATGTACTTATAATAGTACATAACCTTTCGAGATAAGAAATGAAATGTACAGTTCATGGAGACGGCAAGCCGTACGTACGCATGAACGCTACTTTTATTTTTTTTCAATGGAATTAAATAAAAATGATATAAAGGTATATTATAATTCCAGTAGGATATCATATTTAATACCATTAATTCGATCCTTTATACATCCCACATATGGCATTAACGAATCAAATCACATTGAGAGGGCGGTAGTCCGCACTTCCTAAAATGAAGATATCGCTTTTACCCATAATGGAAACCATAAAAGTATTCCATAAATGTAAAATAAATAAGCTTAAGTAAAACATAAAAATATTAAATATCATATATAAATATAATGGCATCTTAATGTCCACCTTTGAAGGTCTTAAAATAATATTGAATAATCATCGTTTCGTGAGGCAGTAATTCGCCGTCCACAGAAACAGTATGTTATCTAACCATTAGACGGAGGTGTGTGAAAGTTTAGCTCGAATAATTCTTATAAAAACATCCTATTATATTTAAGATACTATTTTTGTTACATAATAAAAGAATAAAAAGAGTTTATGGGGTTGGAGAAGAAAAATAAAACATAAGGACACAAGAGAAAACACAACCTTTAAAACGGGTAACTCTTTTTGATTTGAACTCAAAGGCTTCCTTGAGAAGACTTATGACCAAAGTGAGGCTTCTAAGTGTTAGAGAGGGATTTTTAGAGACAAAATGGGCAGGGGTTGGACGAGAAAAAGGCTTTGGAAGTGTGGGTAAGGTGGTAGAGGTGGGGGCCTTTTATAAGAAGAGAGGAGGGGCACTCTTGGAAAGTTAAGAAAGGATACTTTGTTATAAAATGATTTTCAGATAAAAAAGATCCCAAAATTATATATTTAGAGGATAAGGTTATAAGGGTTCGAAATCCACCGATCCAATAGTTTTTTGACAAGTTTAGATCTTATAGTTTATAAAATATTTGCATTTTATTTAAATCGTTAAATAATGAGATAATCGCTGCATCATCATGGTGTCATAAATACTTTAATTTATATAATTTCTAAATATTATAAAAAAATATCATAATTTAGGAAATATTTTAACTTTCTAATGAATATTTATATGCAAAAATATGACTTATATAACCCCATTTAAATGTTTTTTAGTAAAACAACTCATGTTTGGGACATTTTAATTTTAACATTACATAAAAAGGTATTAATGTCATTTTCCAAGAAAAGTTGCTCCATGGGGTCCCCAAGTTGACCCATGGATTTTCTTGGTCGGCCATGACTCATGCAATGTGGGTAGGACATGTGTCTATATCATTTAATATTATTAAAACATTATTTTTACCTTAAACTACACTAATTACCTCTAATCGCGATTAAAAACTTAAAAGTTACTATTCACCAAAAAAATTATTTTAATCCCATTGAACCACATTTTAATTCTTAATGAAAACCATGTATGTCAGATTTTTGAAATTCAAAACACAGAGGTGGTAAAGTTTTACTTAAACGGAAAATCAGTTTTTATAAGTACCACTTAGTGGTTTGACTATTCATCAAAAATTGAAGTTTTTCAGAAAAATACCAAAACTTCACCCTAAGCTATATTTGATATTCTGGATTAAAAAAATGATTTCTATTTTAAAAAATTCAAAACATATAAGTTAAATTGATTAATTTAATAATTAATTCCCGATGTCATAGAAAATAGCGTGTTTTTATGAAATAATAAGTATCAAAAGATTGACACTAGTTTAAGTCCAATTTCAAAGTGTAATTAATTCAAATGACCACTATTTGATTAAATGGTAAATATATATTATAATTTCACATTAAAACCAATTTAAATTATAATATAATAATATAAATAAATTAGAATAAAAAGAGGTTTTGATTTAAAATACAACATTTTCCACTATTCATTAAAAAATGAACTTTATCCGAAAAATACCAAAAATTTACACATAGTCAATTTTGATGTCCCGATTCTAAAGAAAAATTTTATTTTGTCAAATGTAACACATAAAATTGTAAAAAAGTGGATTTAAAAGAGGTTCTTCATCAAAAGGTGGTTAATCAACCTTTTAAAGAATATTAGAATGTTAACGCGTAAAATTGGATTCATTCTCATTTTTAATCCTCTAACATTTATTGTAAAAAGTAAAATTATTTGAAAAACATATATAATAATTTTTTAGTTAGTTCTATTCATTCCCGCCATTACAACGTCTAGGCGTTAACTACAATTTACAATAATATTATTTTATTATTAGAGTGAAACGTAAGATTCCCAAGAAACTCGTTGTTGCGTATTGGGTACGCCATCGAGCATAGTGTCCACATTAAAGTTATATTAATATTTTATTCACAAATATGGATAAATGTGAAAATGTCATATTTTATATTTACCTGGGGTGTTACATCCTTACCCCCTTTTGGGAATTGCATCCTTGCAATTTTAAAATTGGGCTTGGAAACTTCATTGAAAATCCCACATCAGAACAAG
Organism: Viscum album; assembly: GCA_963277665.1. Classification (NCBI taxonomy): domain Eukaryota; kingdom Viridiplantae; phylum Streptophyta; class Magnoliopsida; order Santalales; family Viscaceae; genus Viscum; species Viscum album. The sequence continues at coordinate 564,268,366 of OY728138.1, forward strand.
AGTTAGTAAAACAATCACTTTAAAATAAAGAAATAGAAGTACAAAGGTCACCCGACATAACCCATACTAGGATTCCATGTAGGAAAACATGGATATGGAGGAAAAAACAAAGGGTCATGTTCGGAGGGAGATTGATAGTAAACATGTCTTGGATAAAGTTAACCATAAGAAAATCACAAACTTGTGATGGGTTAAACGGTATTCGATCCCCAGTCGGAAAAGTTAACAGACAACATCTTTGTTTTAAGTTACTCTTCATTGTGGAATTTATTTTGAATCTTAAGGAAACATACTTTCTTGTCATGTTGACTTTCAACTTTTACTAGATTTCTTACAAGAACCCATATTTTCTCCAAAAGATGAGTATTTAGGATGACTTGTTCACATTAAGAGAGCTATAATCAACTTCTAGAGAATCACCTATTCCCCAAAATAGAACTATATACTTCCCATGTATTTAGACCTTAACCTAAACAAAAACCAAAAAGGTTAGTATGAGATCAGATAACACCCAAAAAGGATAATTCTTTATTAAAAAAATCTATTCTTAATCTCCAAAATTTGTCAAACAATACCCAAAGTTCAACAAAGACAATTCAATAAACATCTTTCCATAAAATTATTCAAATTAAACCAAACTAAGATTGAAACCCAAATATTTGATGGATTTAATCACATAGTGTTCCAAGGTACAAAATTAACATATATCTCTATAAAACATTAGTTTCTCTTAATGTCTCATACTGAAAAGTAATTAACCAAATCAAATATCATCCATGATAGGTTAATCATTTCCATAGATAACCCAAAATAAACATACCCTTTATTCCTAAAATAAAATAACTAAAAATAATTAGTCAAACTAACCAAGGACTTCACATAGTCCAGTGGTAGGCGATAAATACAAGTCGCACTTTGGTTGTGGGTTTGATTCCCACAGCTTTGTCTGACGCAACGGGTTGTTACATGGTCTGTGTGTTGTCCTTTTTCCAAAACTATATAATTCTTAAAACATTCCCCAAAACTTGATAAACTCTTAAAAAATAACCATAACATATTTTAACCTCAATTTTATCTCATTCCTTTCATATTCCATCTTATCATATAGTAACCCATAATTACCTATAAAGTAAGGATCATATAAACCCTAATGGTTACCTTTATAATTATTACCTGAACTTCCACATCGATTGGTCATCTCGTACATGATGGATTACAGAACATACCAAGGTTCAAGTGGTTGATCATGACTCATTGATAGTTGGTTTAGAACAACCACGAGTTTCCTCATTGAATCCCCCATTTCATCCAGTCTCTTAATCAGAGAACCACCACAGTTTCATTCAAAACTATTGTCACTTTGGTGCCTGCTAGATCCATCCATTCACTAAAACCAGAAATGTCAGTGTGAGTATATCAACAAAACCATCATGTACTAATTAGGAATATAAACACTAACATTTACTTACTCATTCACTTTTTCTAAAATTAGGACTCTTTCTAAAATCCTAACCATTATTGTAATGTCACTTATTCTTAGAGGATACCCTAACCTCTAAAGTTATCTAAACTGACCTCTGATACCAACTATAAGGCCCCGGCCTTAAACCTTACTTAATATTGAATTAAATTAATAATTCACATTGAGGATCTTTTCAGGTTTAGAGTTTTAGAGAATTAAAACATAACTATTACATCGCAAAAGATTTCAAATTAGAACCTTCTACTAAATTTCCATAAAATAAAAACACTTAAAAAGAAACATGTCTAGTTCCATGTTTTAGGTAGCATGACTTCCCCCTGATCCCATCCTTGACCCTATTCCACGTTATGTCCCGTGAAAAACATTTCAAAAACTTGGGATGAGCATAATAAGCTCAGTAAGGGATACACAAAGAATGAAAACTGTTAGTTTTTCAAAAAAACAAGTAAACCAGGTATACATTATCAAACTAATACTTTTCACCTTTATGAAGTAGTAAAAACTCTTCACTGAATAAAAGTTCATTACTTATCCTTTGGTAACCAAAATATTACCATAAAACCCATATAAAGATCACATAACATATAAAGGTAACTTGGGACATAAACATACTTAAATGGAATAACCATACGGTCGACTTCCACAATTATCACTTAATGGAATTTCCATACGGCCGACTTCCATACCCAATGCATTGGAGGTTATAACGTAACCACCCATCCTGGTATTCATGACACCACCCATCGTATGGTTTATCACGTAACCACCCGTCAAATGTCCAAGTACCATTATAAAATCTTAATACATAAAACAAATATAATGGAAGGAAAACATTTCCACACTTTGATCACAATATATCACATAAATATATTGACATAACAAATCCACTATAAAAACCATTTTCAATACTGAAATACATAAAAGAGTATATGGTATTTATTTCACTTCAAAAACATTACAGCTTGTTGTGGAAGCCAAAGACCAAATAATACTCGCGGCGGCGGAAAAGGTTGTTGTCCCCGCGTACGTTAAAAGAAACATTCCTTTTTGTCGTTTAGTAAAACGCTTCGTAGAAAAAGATTCCTTTTGTATAAAATTAAGAGTAAAAGGGTTTTATACACCGTATAAAATAAAGTTGTGTATAAAACAAAATATCCCTCAATGAAATGAGATTGATACGAAGTCCCATACAAAGACGGTATCCTTGGATTAAGGATAAATCAATTACATAATTATGTGTGACAAATGAATACACCAAATATAAGTGGATATTAAGTGTAAAATAATCAGATGTTATTCACACATATTCATAGAATGACATATTCAAGGAGTGCAAGTTTATCCCAAAGAATCAAAATTGGGTTAAGAAGTTCCCTTGAAAAAATTCGACAGCCTAACTGCGTCACTTCAAAATTCAGAAAATGAGTTGATGATAGATAAAAAGGGTATCTCATCACTTGGAAATAAAATTTACATCAATAGGGATATATAAGAACATATCCCAACATAAGAATATGTAATTTAAAAGATATAGCATCCCGCCTTTTTATAACATAAACTTTCATTACATTACACAAAACTGAGGATCTTTAAGGTTTAGTGTCTTGGAAACCAGGAACATAATACATGAAAACAACATAAAACATTATTCTTAAACACTTGAAATTCTTCTCCTTAAGTTCATCCTAGGTTCATTACTGTATCTCATAACCTGGGGACATACATCCAAATAAAGGGTGAGCAAAAGGCCCAGTAAGGGAAACAAGATGAACATTTTACATGTGAACTTGAGATACTTCAATAAGGACATGAAAAGAACTTTAAGTCATGAGAAAGAAATCATGAGATACATCATAATAAAAATAAAATTTTTCATAACTTGAAGATGTGGCTGAAACATTTAATATTGACAATCGTTTCGTTTCACCAAGGTCCATCCCCAAGGTGTCGTTAAAAATTACCAAGGTTATTCACCAAGGCGTCGTTAAAGTGGTCATCTCTAGAGATTAAGTCTTTACCCAATGCATTGGAGCGCTATCAGGGCGCACCCTTAAATTTGACTTTATTATCATGTGAGACACATATATCATCATCAAACATTTCATAAATAACCCATATAGCATAAAATAAATGGGTTTCATTTCATAATCATAACATTTTAAAAACTGCTTTAAAGACATGATCTTTACATCACTTTAAAACCCAGAGAAAAGGAAGGTGGGTCTCATGTATGTAAATACCAGAATTTAAAATAGAAATTTTTGAATATATTTGAATACCCCTTTAGAAGAAAGAGCTTTGAGTATTCACTTAATAATATAAAAGAACATTAGAAAAAGAGAGAGACATTTTGAGACGGAAATTCTGCAGCATAACGGCTATGTTACGAGGTTTTAGAACACATTAAAAAGAGAGGGAAAATGGGTCAAACATTCATAAATGACCCATAAAACAGTAGATGGACAGAATAAGAAGTATACATGATCATGGTAATGAAATTTCAAGGACATACCATTTGAAATGAAAAACACGGAAGGAAGACAAAAATTAGATTTCTCTTATGAAAGTTCGGCAGCCTAACAGCGTTATGTAAACTTCAAAAAAAAATTGATTTGAAAAGATAAAATAGGGTCTATAATCATGTGAACATAAGAGTTCAGTATGATAGATATAGAGATAATTCCCCAACATAATTAAAAAGTAATTTGAAAGACTTGACATGAAAGTAGATCTTTGAAAAGAATGGGAAGGGTAAAATTCGGCAGCCTAACGGCGCCACTTAAAACTTTAAAATACTGAATTGAAGAGATAAAATGGGGTCACTCATCATATGAAAATAAGAGTCCAGTATGATAGATATAGAGATAATACCCCAACATAACAAAAAGGAACTTTAAAGAATTGACATGAAAGTAGAACTTCAAAACGAGAAGGGTAAAGAACCACTTAAAAATTCGGCAACCTAACGGCGTTACTTAAAACATCAAAATACTGAATTGAAGAGATCAAAAGGGGTCTCTCATCATATGAAAATAAGAGTCCAGTATTATATATATAGATATCATACCCCAACATAGAAAAAGGAACTTGAAAGAATTGACATGAAAGTAGAACTTCAAAACGAGAAGGGTGAAGAACCACTTAAAAATTCGGCAGCCTAACGACGCCACTTAAAACTTCAAAATACTGAATTTAAGAGATCAAATGGGGTCTCTCATCATATGATCATAAAATATCAGTATGATAAATTTAGATATCATACCCCAACATAATAAAAAGGAACTTGAAATACTTTACATGAAAATAGATCTTGAAAAATGAGAAGGGAGAAAGGATCCGTTACAAAAATTTCGGCAGCCTAACGGCGCCACTTAAAACTTAATAAAACGAAATAATGAGAGTAAGATGGGATCTCTCATTATATGAACATAAAAAGGGATGTAATAGGAGTATAAAAGAACATACTCCAACATAAGAACATGTAGCATAAAAGGAATGACATAAAAGAGATTACTTGAAATGAAAGAGAGAGGTCGGATCCCTTACCTTAAAACATAACTCTTAAAACTAAAAGGTTGGGACCTTGAGGGCTTGGGGTAACCATGGGAGGACTCCTTGGGAGGTAATGAGACCATAACTTCGTTGGGGGAGAGTGGGCAGTTTAATGGATGAGATGATGGCTTGATATTTATAGGGAAAGTGAGGGGACAATGCATTAATGGCCAAGGGACACCTCATTAGTGGTTTTGGAAAAACCATGGGCTTGCCCGTGGTATTTGCCCATGGTATTGGCCAATGGGGACACCTCGTACCTTATATTACTATTCATAAGTCGACCATATTGATTACATACTTAATACATCATTTAATGATGTCATTAGACACCCGTAACTTAAAAACTGTATTTTCACTATTCATCGAAAATTCAACTTTCTCAGAATAATCCCAAAATTTCACCTTAACCAAATATCAACGCTATGATTAAAAATATGAACTCTTTTTTATAAAAATAATTTTCTAAATATTTTTAATTTAATTTTTAAATAAACACACTATTCACTGAAAATTCATTTTTTTAGAAAAAACCCCAAAAATTACCATAGCATAATATCGGTGCTCTGAGTTCAAAAATGAAATCCATTTTATAAAAATAATTTTCTAAATATTTTTAATTAAATTTTTAATTAAAAAACACTATTCACCTGAAAAAACTAACACTTGAATAATAATTTATGAAATCGTTATTTAACCATTTTATTGAATCACATTACTTAATCAAGGTGCCTAGATTATATTAATACTTTTTTTAAGTGAGATTACTAATCCATTTGTTCACATTACTAATCCTAAGCGTAAAATCACTATTCATAATTTACAATTCATCAAAAATCAAGTTGATCTTATTAGACTCGAAATTTCGTAGTGAACATAATTGTAGAAGACCATTTTTTGAAAATCATTACACATTTTTATTTATTTAAGGTTTACATAAACATTTTTAAAATATCCTTTCTCTAAAATTTATCAAAAATATGTTTACTATATTTATCTATACATTTGAAAATTCATAAACTTCATCATAAGAAGAAATCCAAATTTTTATTTAAAACAAAGGATTACACAAGGCAATTACGGTCTCCTTACATAGCCCCTTATCACACCAGCATAGGACCTAATTGTAAGGTGTGCTAAGGTGAGAGAATCTGAGGGAGGCTCGGCCAACATCGCACGAGTCGTAATTTCTATTAGTTTGAACTTCTCGCGAAGGCGATCCCGTTCTAGCTTCACACAATGAAGTTCAGCTTGGGTTTGGTCCAGAGCAAAGCCCAGTGGTGCTACCTCCTTCCCAAGTTCTGTTAGATGGGCTTCGATCGGTCCAAGACTACTGGGTTAGGCCATCAGATCTTCTTTCTATATTAATTAACCAAGATTGCTTGTATTTAGAGACAGTAATCAAAACATTTAGTTTCCAGCGGTCATATTGACCAATGGTCAAATAATAGTCAAAACCCAACAGTCTCATTTTAATTATACTCATGTTATCAAATGGAACATTTTTGTTGAGTATAAAAATAAAATAAAAAAACATGTAAAATTAGGAAATAAGATTTACTCAAAAATTTGGGTCGTTACAGTCTTCCCCCCTTAAGAAATTACGTCCTCGCAATTTTTAAAATTGGGGTTTGAAATTTCATTGAAAGTCCCACATCGGAAAAGGAGTCAGTAAAACTATTACTTTAAAAGAAAGAAAGGGAAGTACAAAGGTCACCTGAGTTAACCCATACTAGGATTCCATGGAGGAAAACATGGACATGGAAGAAAAACAAAGGGTCAATTTCTGGGGAAGAGTGATAGAGAACATGATTAGGAGAACGTTAACCCTAATAAAATCCCAAACTTATGATGTGTGTAAATGGTCTTTGATTACCAAGTAGGAAACGTAAAACAACAACGTTTTTGTTTCATGTTCCTTTTCATAATTTTTAGGAATTCATTTACAACATAAAACTAAAACATAAGAAAATATACCTATCTTCATGTATAGTTTCATTCTTTAATAAGTTTCTACCCAAAAATAATCTTTTCTCCAAACTATGAGCATTCAAAACTACTTGGTCTCATAAAAACACAAGAATCATCTTCATAATCCACAAAAGATTAACTATCTATTTCTTCTATCTTTAAACATTATCCCAAAAACAGAAAGGGTAAGGTAAAACAACTCTTCAAAAAGAAATAATCCCATAGGAATGGAAACTACTTTTAAATCTTCAAAGTTCCATGGTACTACCCAAAGTTCATCATAGTCCATTCCATAAATAAATGTCCTTAAAAATCCTCAAAATAAACCAAACTAAGATTGAAACCCAAATACAAGAAGGATTTGATAACATAGTCTTCCAAGGTAAACTTTATCATTCATCTCCAAACAACATCAACCACTACTAACATCTTATAAAAAAAGTAACTAAACTAAACATATTAACCCCAAGATAGGTTAATAATTTCCATAAGTAACCTAAATTACTATAATTCCACCTAAAATTCATCGATTCTTCAAAATATAAGTCAACCCTACTCTTCAATGAAAATACTGTAGTAATCTATTCACCTCGATCATATAGGGTCCCCAAAATAGTGAAAATCTTCCAAAATAATAATCATATTTTAATCCCCGAATCATCCCTGTCATATTAATATTACAATCGTCGCATTTCCTATCACATTGGTTGTTTGGAAATGTTCTTCCATTTCCCACCATTAACTATGAAGAGAAAGGATAATTAGGGGCTTAAGTACTTAGCCAATAATCATGAAAAGGAAGAAAGCATATAAGGATAACTTGTAGAAGAAAAGTATAACCTAACTTGTGATCCCCTAGGTTCCCATCTAGGTTATCCATGATCATATATTCTTATGTGAATATTTATTTTATTTTATCTTTGTTCCTTTAACAATGGTCCATACTAAGATTATGAATTTACCGAAGCATATCCCCTGGGAGTGTCGTAACCAAGAGTGCAGCAAGGCCCGTAGTCGTGTACCAGTTCCCGTTCGAGTCTAGCTCAAAGCGGTGTTTTCGGGTTTTACCCCTATGTACATCTGTGCCAGAGCCACCTCTACCTGCTCGTATCTAGACAGGGGTGTATTTTCTTGGCAACCCCTTACTCAATACTCACCAAAATACCAGGAAGATTTCCTATTTTTTTAACTTTTCTATAGGGTTCTTCCTAGAGTTTTCATATCCTAATTTCCACAAATAACTAAACCATCCTTTGATACCAACTATAGCATCCCGCCTTTTTATAACATAAACTTTCATTATATTACACAAAACTGAGGATCTTTAAGGTTTAGTGTCTTGGAAACCAGGAACATAATACATAAAAACAACATAAAAAATTATTCCTAAACACTTGAAATGCTTCTCCTTAAGTTCATCCTAGGTTCATTACTGCATCTCATAACCTGGGGATATACATCAAAAGAAAGGGTGAGCAAAAGGCCCTGTAAGGGAAACAAGATTAACATTTTACATGTGAACTTGAGATACTTCAACAAGGACATGAAAAGAACATTAAGGCATGAGAAAGAAATCATGAGATACATCATAATAAAAATAAAATTTTTCATAACTTGAAGATATGGCTGCAAAATTTAATATTGACAATCATTTCGTTTCACCAAGGTCCATCCCCAAGGTGTCGTTAAAAATTACCAAGGTTATTCACCAAGGCGTCGTTAAAATGGTCATCTCTAGAGATTAAGTCTTTACCAAATGCATTGGAGCGCTATCAGGGTGCACCCTTAAATTTGCCTTTATTATCATGTGAGCCACATATATCATCATCAAACATTTCATAAATAACCCATATAGCATAAAATAAATGGTTTTCATTTCATAATCATAACATTTTAAAAACTGCTTTAAAGACATGATCTTTACGTCACTTTAAAACCCACAGAAAAGAAAGGTGGGTCTCATGTATGTAAATCCCAGAATTTAAAATAGACATTTTGGAATATATGTGAATACCCCTTTAGAAGAAAGAGCTTTGAGTATTCACTTAATAATATAAAAGAACTTTAGAAAAAGAGAGAGACATTTTGAGACGAAAATTCTACAGCATAACGGCTATGTTACGAGGTTTTAGAACACATTAAAAAGAGAGGGAAAATGGGTCAAACATTCATAAATGACCCATAAAACAGTAGATGGACAGAATAAGAAGGATACATGATCATGGTAATGAAATTTCAAGGACATACCATTTGAAATGAAAAACATGGAAGGAAGACAAAAATTAGATTTCTCTTATGAAAGTTCGGCAGCCTAACGACGTTACTTAAAATTCAACAAAAATGATTTGAAAAGATAAAATAGGGTCTCCAATAATGTGAACATAAGAGTTCAGTATGATAGATATAGAGAGAATTCCCCAACATAATTAAAAAGGAACGTGAAAGACTTGACATGAAAGTAGAACTTTGAAAAGAATGAGAAGGGTGAAAGAATCCCCTAAAAAAATCGGCAGCCTAACGACGCCACTTAAAACATCAAAATACTGAATTGAAGAGATCAAATGGGTTCTCTCATCATATGAAAATAATATTCCAGTATGATATATATAGAGATCATACCCCAACATAACAAAAAGGAACTTGAAAGAATTGACATGAAAGTAGAACTTCAAAACGAGAAGGGTGAAGAACCACTTAAAAATTCGGCAGCCTAACGGCGTTACTTAAAACATCAAAATAATGAATTGAAGAGATCAAATGGGGTCTCTCATCATATGAACATAAGAGTCCAATATGATAGATATAGAGATCATACCCCAACATTACAAAAAGGAACTTGAAATAATTGACATGAAAGTAGAACTTCAAAACGAGAAGGGTGAACAACCACTTAAAAATTCGGCAGCCTAACGGCGCCACTTAAAACTTAAAAATACTGAATTGAAGAGATCAAATGGGGTCTCTCATCATATGATCATAAAAGATCAGTATGTTAAATTTAGAGATCATACCCCAACATAATAAAAAGGAACTTGAAATACTTTACATGAAAATAGATCTTGAAAAATGAGAAGGGAGAAAGGATCCGTTACAAAAATTTCGGCAGCCTAACGGCGCCACTTAAAACATCATAAAACGAAATAATGAGAGTAAGAGGGGATCTCTAATTATATGAACATAAAAAGGGCAGTAATAGGATTATAAAAGAACATCCTCCAACATAAGAACATGTAGCATAAAAGGAATGACATAAAAGAGATTACTTGAAATGAAAGAGAGAGGTCAGATCCCTTACCTTAAAACATAACTCTTAAAACTCAAAGGTTGGGACCTTGAGGGCTTCGAGGCACCATGGGAGGACTCCTTTGGAGGTAATGAGACCATAACTTCGTTGGGGGAGAGCAGGGAGTTGAATGGATGAGAGGATGGCTTGGTATTTATAGGGAAAGTGAGGGGACATGGCATTAATGGCCAAGGGACACCTCATTAGTGGTTTTGGAAAAACCATGGGCTTGCCCATGGTTTTTGCCCATGGTATTGGCCACTTGGTACACCTCATACCTTATCTTACTATTCATAAGTCGAACATATTGATTACATACTTAATACATCATTTAATGATGTCATTAGACACCCGTAACTTAAAAACTGTATTTTCACTATTCATCGAAAATTCAACTTTCTCGGAATAATCCCAAAATTTCACCTTAACCAAATATCAACGCTCTGATTAAAAATATGAACTCCGTTTTATAAAAATAATTTTCTAAATATTTTTAATTTACTTTTTAAATAAAAACACTATTCACCGAAAATTCATTTTTTCAGAAAAAACCCAAAAATTACCATAGCATAATATCGGTGCTCTGAGTTCAAAAATGAAATCCATTTTATAAAAATAATTTTCTAAATATTTTTAATTAAATTTTTAATTAAAAAACACTATTCACCCGAAAAAACTAATACTTGAATAATAATGTATGAAACCGTTATTTAACCATTTTATTGAATCACATTACTTAATCAAGGTGCCTAGATTATATTAATACTTTATTTAAGTGAGATTACTAATCCATTTGGTCACATTACTAATCCTAAGCCTAAAATCACTATTCATAATTTACTATTCATCAAAAATCAAGTTGATCTTATTAGACTCGAAATTTCATAGTGAACATAATTGTAGAAGACCATTTTTTGAAAATCATTACACATTTTTATTTATTTAAGGTTTACATAAACATTTTTAAAATATCCTTTCTCTAAAATTTATCAAAAATATGCATACGATATTTATCTAGACATTTGAAAATTCATAAACTTCATCATAAGAAGAAATCCAAATTTTTATTTAAAACAAAGGATTACACAAGGCAATTACGGTCTCCTTACATAGCCCCTTATCACACCAGCATAGGACCTAATTGTAAGGTGTGCTAAGGTGAGAGAATCTGAGGGAGGCTCGGCCAACATCGCACGAGTCGTAATTTCTATTAGTTTGAACTTCTCGCGAAGCCGATCTCGTTCTTGCTTCACACAATGAAGTTCAGCTTGGGTTTGGTCGAGAGCAAAGCCCAGTGGTGCTACCTACTTCCCATGTTCTGTTAGATGGGCTTCGATCGGTCCAAGACTACTGGGTTAGGCCATCAGATCTTATTTCTATATTAATTAACCAAGATTGCTTGTATTTAGAGACAGTAATCAAAACATTTAGTTTCCAGTGGTCATATTGACCAATGGTCAAATAATAGTCAAAACCCAACAGTCTCATTTTAATTATACTCAGGTTATCAAATGAAACAATTTTGTTGAGTATAAAAATAAAATAAAATAACACGTAAAATTAGGAAATAAGATTTACTCAAAATTTTGGGTCGTTAAAAAAGACATAACAAAATAAGTTTTTTTAAAAAGAGGAGGGTGAAAGGTTCCCTTACCGACTTGGGTAACTTTCGAAACGTACACCCCATTGAAGAAGGGTCATAAAATGAATTTGTAAATACCCATAAATGAAATTATATTACACAAGGAGTACTATAATGTGAAGTACATACACCACTCAAAGAAAATGGTGGCACATTTATCATAAATCTCACGGGAATAAAAGTGAGAGGAAAAATCCCTTACTAAAACTCGGCAGCCTAACGACGCCACTTAAAACTTCCAAAAATGGATTAATGAGATCAAATAGGGTCTCTCATCATATTAAAATAAAATGTAAAGAAAGAAGAATATAAAATAACAACCCTCAACATAACAAAGAGGATATTTAAAGAAGTGACATAAAGGGGAGTACTTAAAAAGAAAGAGAGAGGTTGGATCTCTTACGAAAATTCGGCAGCCTAACGGCGCCACTCAAAACTTCCAAAATGGATTGATGAGAGAAAATAGGGTCTCTAATAATATGAACATAAAAAATAAAGTAATATTAATATAAAATAACATCCCAATCATAAGAAATATGATCTTAAAAGGAATGACATAAAAGAGTGTACTTAAAAAGAAAGAGAGGAGTAGGATCCCTTACCTCGTGTCCGACATGACTCGATCGTTCATTAGTCTCCTGAATAATAAAATTTGGTCAATTTATAATTTCATAAGTACCTAATTTAAATATTATAATTCAGTTCATATCACATATTATAATGTTATAATAATTGTTTAATAAAGTGAGTTCATATCAGACGTTTTTGTCGATGTTCGGTACATGAGTAAAAATTGAGCTTGTTGGAAAAGTATTTTCCATGTAGTTATAGGTACATCATCTCCAGAATAGTATTGATGTTTTCAGTATCATATATATCCAGTATATAATCAGTTTATACTATTTCATAGCATTTGGAGATAAAAAATTAAAAGCACCGTTCATGGAGACAGTAGGACGTACATATGCATGGACGCTACTTTCATTTTTTTCATATTAATGGAATTTAAACAAAATGAGAGATATATATATTATAATTCCAGAATTATATCCTTAATTTATATGTAATATATTACATATATATCTATTCTATATAGGTACTTATAATAGTACATAACATTTGGAGATAAGATATGAAATGTACCGTTCATGGAGACGGTAAGTCGTACGTACGCATGAACGCTACTTTCATTTCTTTTTTTTTGTATTCAATGGAATTAAATAATAATTATATAAAGTTATATTATAATTCCAGTAGGATATCATATTTAATACCATTAATTCCATCCTTTATACGTCTCACATATGGCATTAACGAATCAAATCACTTTGAGGGGGTGGTAGTCTGCACTTCCTAAAATGAAGATATCGCATTTATCCATAATGGAAACCATAAAGGTATGACATAAATGAAAAATACATAAGCTTAAGGAAAACATAAACAAATTATATATCATATATAAATATAGTTTCATCTAAATGGCCACCTTTGAAGGTCTTAAAAGAATATTGAACAATCATCATTTCGTGAGGCAGTAATTCGCTATCCACAGAAACAGTATGTTCTTTAACAATTAGACGTAGGTGTGTGAAAGTGTAGCTCGAAAAATTCTTATAAAAACATACTATTATATTTAATATACTGTTTTTTTTACAAAAGAAAAGAATAAAAAGAGTTTATGGGGTTCGAGAAGCAAAATAAAACATAAGGACACAAGAAAAAACACTACCTTTAAAATGGGTAACTCTTTTTGATTTGAACTCAATGGCTTCCATGAAAAGACTTCTAACCAAAGTGAGGCTTCTAAGAGTTAGATAGGTATGTGTAGAGACAAAATGGGCAGGTGTTAGCCAAGCCAAAGGCTTTGGAAGTGTGGGGAAGGTGGTATAGTTGGGGGCCTTTTATAAGAGGAGAGGAGGGGCACTCTTGGAAAGTTATGAAAAGATACTTTGTTATAAAATGATTTTCGGATAAAAAAGATCCCACAATTATTTATTTAGAAGATAAGGTGATAATGGTTCGAAATAAACCCATCTAATAGGTTTTTTACAAGTTTAGGTCTTATAGTTTACATTATATTTTTATTTTATTTAAATCGTTAAATAATGTGGCAATCGCTGCATCATCATGGTGTCATAAATAATTTAATTTATTTAATGTCTAAAAATTATAAAAAAATATCATAATGTAGGAAATATTTTTATATTTATAATTAATATTTATAGTCAAATATATGACTTTTATATCCCCATTTAAAAATTGTTTTAGTAAAACAACTCATGTTTGGAACATTTAATTTTAACATTAAATAAAAAGGTATTAATGTCATCTTCCAAGCAAAGTGGCTCCATGGGGTCCCCAAGTTTACCCATGGATTTTATTGGTTGTCTATGACTCATATAATGTGGGTAGGACATGTGTCTCGGTCATTTTATATTATTAAAACATTATTTTTACCTTAAACTACACTAATTACCTCTAATCGCGATTAAAAACTTAAAAGTTACTATTCACCAAAAAAATATTTTAATCCCATTAAACCAAATTTTACTTCTTAATTAAAACCATGTATTTCAAATTTTTGAAATTCAAAACAAAGAGGTGGTAAAATTTTATTTAAACGAAAAATCATTTTTTATAAGTACCACTTAGTGGTTTCACTATTCATCAAAAATTGAAGTTTTTCAGAAAAATACCAAAACTTCACCGTAAGCTACATTTGATATTCCGGATTCAAAAATGATGTCTATTTTACAAAATTTAAAACATATAAGCTACATTAATTAATTTAATAATTAATTCCCGCTGTCATAGCAAATAGCGTGTTTTTATGAAACAATAAATATCAAAAGATTGACACTAGTTTAAATCCAATTTCAAAGTGAAATTAATTTCAATGACCACTATTGGATTAAATGGTAAAAATATATTCAAATTTCACTTTAAAACCAATTCAAAAGATAATATAATCATATAAAAAAATTATATTAAAAAGTAGTTTTGAATTAAAATACAACATTTTTCACTATTCATTAAAAATGAACTTTATCGGAAAAATACCAAAAATTTACACAAAGTAAATTTTGATTTCCTGATTATAATGAAGAATTTTATTTTGTCAAATATAACACATAAAATTTTCAAAAAGTGGATTTCAAAGAGGTTTGTCATCAAAAGGCGGTTAATCGACCTTTTAAAGAATATAAGAATGTTTACGCTTAAAATTGGATTCATTCTCATTTTTAATCCACATACATTTATTGTAAAAAGTAAAATTATTTGACAAACATATATAATAATTTTGTAGTTAGTTCCTTTCATTCTCGCCATTACAACGGCTAGGCGTTAACTACAATTTAAAATAATATTTTTTAATTATTAGAGTGCAACAAAAGATTCCCAAGAAACTCGTTGTTGTGTATTGGGTACGCCATCGAGCATAATGTCCCCTTTAATGTTATATTAATATTCTATTCAAAAATATGGATAAATGTGAATATGTCATATTCTATATTTATCTGGGGTGTTACATAGCATGTCATTCTAATTTATGAAATTATATTTCATGAGTACATTTCTAACAACCTCTAGTAGGTTATATTGATTTTTCACCTAAACTATAATATCAATGGCACTATTAATATTATTTTAATTAGAATAAAACATATCAATGATGGGCATACCTATCTATTTTTCTATCTAGAATATCTAAGAGGATCTTTGTTAACCATCCAACATGCATCCAAAGAGATTCTAGGGAGCATTTGTTTATGGTTGGCCATCCCGAGGACCCCATATAATTCATGTTTCTATTTTTTTTAACATTCTATTAAATATAAATATAATGAATTCAAGATAACTATATTTTTAATTTATAAGACTCTAGATAATTTTTTTGATGAAATTTATTTAATATTCTCATATTCTCTATTCTTGGACTACTAGGGGCATATGTCTTGTAGCTATGTTTCCACGACATCGTAAAATTTTTTCATTCCATAATGGATCCACTACATAAAACGTTTCTAACAAAATTGGTTTTCTCTTTAATTATGGAGGAATTCCATTTATATTCCATGAAATAGTAAACAAGTTTGGAAATAATAATATTTTTAACAGGTAAAAATCTCTCATCCATTGATAACGGATTGTCTTTACCTTATGTGAGAAGTTTCATAATCTGACCCGAATGATGATTACAATGTGATGATCTTTATTACCCAAAAATAAAAGAACATTTAAATATTTAAAAGAAACTTTCCCATCAACAATATCAAGTTAATTTTCAATTTTTTTATTTTATGGAATTAAAAATACTGCTCTCAGTGTATGAAAAATATTTTTTCTATCTGATCCATTATCTTAAAACATATTCATAATTCATAAGAATATTATTTACCTTTTTTGTGTTCGTTTTTATCCCCTTCAGTCAAAAAGATGATTTTGCAAGAAAATAATAAATGAGGGGGTGTTGATAGTCCTCTAATAGAACTAATGGTTTCAAAACTATCATTCTCTACCATATGAAGAAGAATTCGTCTAAGATAATCCTATAAAATTTCAAAAAAATAGTAGAAAGATATTCACCTTGTAAGAATCCTCTAGAGAAAGTAAATTATCCCTCAGGGTGACCATATATAAGAACAGATATGTGTTCTTATCATAATATTATTTTCATCCAATTCATAAATTCTTTATCAAATCCAAAAATAGAGAAATTCATACAAAAAATCCCCAATCTATCATTTCAAATGCTTCTTTAATATTGAGAATCAAAGTAATGTTTCCACCCTCACTAAATTTTTTGAGGAGGTTCACACAGTCAAAGGTAGTGATAAGTATATAATGGATTCTCCTTCCTTTAATAAAGAAAAATTGATTCTTGGAGATTGTTTTATTAGAGACCCTATAAATTCTATCAGTGATCACACTACCTATTATTTTATAAATATTGTTGAAAAGAGAAACCAGTTTGAAATCACTAATATCTTAAGCATTCTCTAGTTTTGAAATTAGAACAGTGAATTGGGAATTAACCACACATGTGAGAGATCCACCTCTAAAAAAATGAGTAACCAACTTTCAATCATCATTTTGTATGATATCCAAAATAGTTCGGAAGAATAACTTTGTGGATTTATCAAGTCCATGAGAAATACTAACATTAATCCCAAAAACAGATTCTCTGATCTCAATTTCCAAAGGAGTAGATGTGATCTTCATGTTATAACCATCGTTAACTAATCAGAGAATGATTATTTCCTTTATTTCAGGATTCAATACAAGTTAATTAAAAATATATGTGAAAAAAGAAATGACATGATCAGTGATGGCCTTCTTATCCTCAAGAATGTGATCACCACTTTTTAAAAGTGAGAAGTTCCCATTGGCCCTCTTGTATCTTTGAAGGAAAAGAATGAATTTTTTTTATCTTAGACCATCATCTATTATTATTTATATGCATATTTATAATTGATTCCCTTTATATTTAAAAAATTTCCAAGATTTATTGGGGCTTCTACCTCACTTTCTACGTCTATAGAAAAATCCTCACTAGTGCATCCATCCTTTATTTATAACATCTCCGATTCAATACATAAAATATACAAACCTAAATCACTAAAACTAAACCTACTCCATTTTTTGAGCTTTATTTAATTATATTCCATCGCGAAAATTAAATACTTGTCATTACCCCTAAAATCCACTGATTCCTAGAAATCCTGGTTGAGCTTCATGTAGTCATGATGAAGACCACATGTGTTATTTAATCCAAATGATAAATGAATCTTCACAATGAAATAATTTAATTTCAATAAAATGGGATGATGGTTGGAATTAATTTTATCTAATGAAACACATGATATGGACTTATAAAAGGTTAGGGATGATTCATTGAAAATTATTTATAAATTTTACTGTATACCTTTCTGGTGAGGACTTTCATGTACCACATGTATTTAGCTCTAAATATATTCACCTCCAAGAGGATACAATATTAGATGGAAGCTATGAACTCCCATTATGAGATTAGATTATGAGTGTTTCCATATCTTTTATCCAGTGTGAGAATAGAGTTAAAATCAATAATTAAAAATCATAGGGAACCAATTTATTTGGATAGTGAGAAAATATCAATCCATATGGATATTTGGTCCTCATAGTTGTTAATGGCTAGTGTAAATGAGTGGAAGTGTTGTATGCTTTCTAGTTTATACATCCATGTGACCATATGCACATTATAGCTGATAATGGTAGGTTTATCCAGCCTATCATCTTCCAACACTGATATTCTTCTAACATCCTCAAATGAGTTACTTGTACCCAATAAATGATACCCCCAATTTTAAAAGGAAGCATCAATGTTGGTGAAATCTGTCTTGGGTTTATAAAATACTAATAAGTTCTGTTTTTGAAGCTGAAAGAAATCTTAAAGAATGTATGGTCTCAGAGTTGGATAGTCCCTAAGAGTTTTAGAAAATGGATTTCATTTGGAAATATATTTGGGGTAAATCATCCCCATCTTTTTTGATGAATATGTTTCATCCATTATAATTTTTAGGGGAAATCTATATTTTTGTAAACAGAGGTATCTAAATTAATAAATTATATTCCATGAATGTCACCCAATTTTTTATGGGATCTGTCTTTTTCACAGGTGTGACAACACTTCCATTAGTAGTAGTAGAATTTTTACCCTTTGAAACTATGATAATGGTATCGTTCTAATATTTTATTAATGGGATTTTCATTGTAATACTTCCTTGAAATACCTTAAAATGTTGATATATCAATTATGTTGTTAATAGTATCAATAAACATATCATTTTTGGACTATGAGTCAACACACAAGATCCCTCCGACATAAATAGATGATACAAGACTACATGTCTTTAGACAGATTCATCTCTTAGATCATGTCATTTACATCATTAGATGGGTTTCCCACGGACTTTTCTTCCTGGGATTTTATGATATTACTAGAGGGATGATTTTCCTTTTCATCCTATTCCACTATATCTCCCTAATATCCCTGATGATCCTTGTCTGTTATTTGATCATTCAACATTTTTTTATGTTCACTCTTTCTCTCATGCTCTCTTTTCTCTAGAATGAGTTCCTTTCCATTATATTTTTGTTTCCATCCACTCCTTATATTGATTCATGATCAGAAATTATATACATTTTTATCATAATGTACTTGGGAAATGTGTTTCCCGTGATTTTAAGGACGACGTTGAATGGTGTCACATACTCAGGTTCAATACGAACAAAGAATATCTTGTCTTAAAGCATCATATTTATAATCTTAGGTTGGTTGGAATCCAAGTCCACATTAATAATAATTCTTTCATTCATACCAATCTCACCGTTCAACATGTGGGGATCCAATTTTTGAGGAGTATCAATGCATGATGCCAAATTACGTAGAATATTTGGATACGATAACACCAATGGAATCCCATAATATATGACCCAAACATGAGATGTGGATTTCTTCAAGTTGGACAGATTGAAATTCATATCACATTCATAAACATGAAGTAGTATGTGATTCAAGTTAATGGTTCCAATCATCCAGATGTTTTCAAAGTCTTCTTTCCTATCATAGAAGTGAGTGTTTGAAAGTATCTTTATTGCTTGATTAAAAATTTATATTGATAAATGGGTGATTTTTTTTAAAATAGTATTCGAAATAGACAAGGTAGATTGTTTAATCAAGAGTAATCGATTTTGATTTTAATAATTGACTAGGATATTGTAGTAGATGTCGAACTATTTGTTGTAGTGTATTCTTCTATGGTTGTGTTTAAAATTATTGTTTTCAAGAAAATCATCCATTATTTTTATGTGATAATATATATATATATATATATTAATAATAAACAATATTTATAAATAGTATTGGAATATAAGAATTATCTATAACCCTAGAATAGTGTAAATTTAGGAGATTTTGGAATTAGTAAGGTTATGTATTGATTTATATATTATCATATAATTATCTGGTTTCTAAATTGATAAAAGGTGAAATTTATTATTCATACTAAATCCCTTTTGGGGAATGTCATCTCTAGAATAATCCGGAGAATTAAATTAATAATTCTTAAAATTTTATTATTTATTCATTACATCTTATCAGTGGAATGATTAATGTGATTGTCTAGTTGAGATGAAGGGGTATGTGATTAATCAAATATTTTTTCAAACTGATGATTTGACTTGATTTATTTATTAACAATTTTATTTGATAAAATTTAAATAAAAGTGGTGGAAGATTATTATAAGGGACGAAGGAATTATGTATCCTAGATTAACTAATTGAATATTGTATTCTTAGTGAATTATGTGGTGGTGTAAATTAAGAATAAATATGAATGTTTTATTTGGAGTTATATGAAATGATTTATTATTATATTATAAAGATTGATTATATTATTCCATGGAGGTTGACTTGAATATTTAATGGGAATAGTTGGAAGGATATATTAATTTAGGATGAAATAATGAAGTTTTAGTGAAGAAGGAAGTTTACAGATAAGTTTTTATTTTCATAGGATATGGAATTATTTTATATATTGTTATGAAGTATTTAATTTATTTCGTGAGATGTAATTCTTAAAAATGAATTATTTGGTATATATTAACGCATTAGTGATTTGTTCGTGATTTTTAATAATAATTATTATAGAGGATTTAATTTGGAAATATTGTCATGTTGGTAGGTAATATCCTATTTCATGGGAATGTGTATAAATTTTAAATAGATTAATGAATTATATATGTAAGTGAATTTCTAATTTAGGTTGGTGGTTAGAGGTAAGTATGAATTTAAGTCTCCACTAATGGTCTATTGAAAATTATTATGGATTTCATGGATCAATGGAATGATAATGTGTAATATGGGATCTAATTATAAATAATATCTCATTTTCTTTATTATTAAAAAAATGTTGGAAATAGTATGGTGGATGGTACATTTATTGTGGTCTTTTGGAAAAATGGATGTATTTTGAGAGTATATCTGGAATAAAAAAATAATAATATAAAAAATTAATTTCAACCCTTGGAACATGATGCGATAGAAATAAATGAACTCAGAATATGAACTCATGTGATTCCCACATAAATCACCACCATCCCATACCAATCACCCATGAGATGTGTGATATTATTATAATAATACAATTATTATTATGTGAGGATATTTTACATAAAAAAGAGTCTTCTACATTTATAATTATGATCTTTGTGGTGCGATTAGATGTATTCTTGAAAAAATAAGTTTTATAATTATAAAAATAAATTATTTAAATTAATAAAAAATTAGAACATGATTTTTTAGTTAAAAAATTTAATTGTGATCACTATTTAAGAGAAATCCATTGGGATAATTTATCTATAATTTATTTTAATATATAATGATTTTGACAACATCTTTATTTCTACAGTAATAAAAATTCCTTTAGATTTACAACAGGTCCCCTTTAAAGGGTCACCTTTAATTAACATTATTCAAAATATATTTTTCATTACACCATTAATGAGAAAATATCTCTCAGAAATCAGTATACCATAGATAGATAATGAATTGATGGTCATGTAAAAATGATTTATTGATTGTACTTTGTTTAAATGAATCTATCAACTCAACATGGGATGAACAGTCAACTAAAGTCTAGTTTTTCCCATTCCAATGAAAGAAATTTTTAATTAAAATAACTATTACAAATTATTTATATCAAAATATAAATATTTATAACATAGAGGGAACACTACTACTCAATATGACAACACTTAAATATAATTTCCAACACCAACTGAGGTTTTACTATCATTCCAACATCCATAATTTAGAAATTGGAACCCACTAACTGCAGAAAAATATTTCCTTAAAATGGCTATTGGGTCTTGGCCCGCAAGGTACCTCTATTTTCCCCACCAACACATAGTCCCCTTTCTTGGGCCCACGGACATGCCCTAAAATGTCATCATACTAGATATTTTCCCCACAAGAAAACACATTCAACTATGGATTTATAATCTGGTATACTGCAAGAAACAATGGTTGACCCCGTTGACAAGATTCAAATAAATTAGTTAGTTAGCCCTTTATGATTATGGGGTGTTACATTACCTCACCCCCCTAGAGCATAATGTCCCCATTGTGGTTCCTATATCTCAACCAATGTAGTGCCACCGCACTTAAGGATGTGTTCCTGCTCTCATACGAAAGTTTTAATTAGGCCCTATTATCTTCAAAGACATCTCACCTTAGCATTGACGTTCAGCCCTGTCCTACTAGGTACCATAGTTTCCCATCATACATGTGGTCCCCTCCATGGGTCCCATCCATATGCTCGAATGGGACATCAAACTAATCATTATCTCTATGGACCAACACATTTTATTTCTTTTGTTATTTTTCCTCACTCACGAAGACACTAGGAAACATCAAAAAAATTCACCTATCGTAAACAATAATCCATAGTAAAAATTATTAATTATGGTGTTCTAATCAAGCATACTCTAGAAGAAAAGGTTGAACTTTTCATGGCCCATCCTCAGGCCCCGTGTCGTGGCTACCCCAAGCCCACCTTCCATAGGCCAGGGGATGGCGACTAGCACCAAAGGTGTAAATCCCGGTAAAAGGGAAGTCATTGGCTATATATAAGTAAACAAACACAAATGAGTACGCAAGATGAAGTAAACACTAAGTAAACTGAGTACAAAAGTAAGTGCTGAAAATTAAATGGAACAGAATTAAAACCCAACTAAAATTACTGTACAACTGAAAAGAAAGAACAACATCAGTAAAGTAAATCAGCAACCATTGAGTTGTCCTCTGATTATCCCACCTGAAGAGTGGGTACATATGGTCTCATCAGCTCCTCGAGTCCGGCCGTCTGCTCCGCATACGTCCCACCTGATAGTCCACCACCAGATACCGTTCCGCTCCAAAAACCTCAACCACGATCAGCGATGTCCATCGTCTGCAACCAACACAATGTAGTGCGGGCATAGCCCATGCTGGGGTGAGTATACGATACTCAGTAGGGACCCCGAGACCCTTGAAGGACTCCCAGAATCCACAAATGGATAAACCAGAATGGAAAGATACAAACACGAAGTATCAACCAACTCTACTTAGGATTATGCCCACACATATACCTAAGTCATCAATTACAGTTCGAATCCAACTCATGAGCCCAAGTACAACCCAGTCCACATAAGAAACCACAACCCAGTCCACAAAGGAAAACACAACCCAGTCCACACAGGAAAGAAAGTCAATCATATCAATGATATTGTTTGGAAGTCAAGACTCAGCTCACACAGGTATACTAATCACGAAGAGAGGTGGAGATGATTAAATGTAGCCTCTGAATCATCTCCTCTGCCAAACCCATGTAGGATCCAAGTATTGAAGTCATCACTTTCGAATCCACGTAGGATCCAGG
This sequence comes from Viscum album, assembly GCA_963277665.1. Classification (NCBI taxonomy): domain Eukaryota; kingdom Viridiplantae; phylum Streptophyta; class Magnoliopsida; order Santalales; family Viscaceae; genus Viscum; species Viscum album. Next base: position 564,291,759 of record OY728138.1, read on the forward strand.
TATAGTAACCATCGATGTCGAACCCACGTAGGATCCAAGTGCAGTCGTCATTACTGCCGAACCCACGGAGAATCCAAGTACAATCGTCCTCACTGCTGAAACCACTTAGGATCCAAGTACAGTCGTCATCACTGTCGAACTCACAGAGGATCCATGTACAGTCATCATTGTTGTCGCAGTCACAGCCAGCTATAGGGTTCCCGCACACTGCACGCTCGATTTTCGGAGGGTCCGCTCCTCGAGTCAATGATCGATACATCAACTATCACGAAGACCAGAGTTGATGTATCCCGTAGTCCTATCCCACGACATAGGGGAAAAACAACAAAAACGTGCCCAGGTCATGGAGAACAAGATTACCAAGCCATTCCCTAAAGTACACTGCGTGTAGGTAAGCGGTACACACCATGTAATTAGACACCGGGTACTGCCTGTGTGATACGGCCCGTGTCACAGGGCTGGTCATGTAGATAAGTAAGTACATGGTGTGTAGTATGGTTACACACCATGTACAAACCTCTAGGGTCGGTTCCATGTGCGTTGACCATGCTTGGTCGCGTGGTGGAGTAAATGCCTGTGTACTCCACCCCGTGTCCGTGTATTTTCAGAATATATGCCGAGTCATCACGAAGCCGCTCCTGCTATGGTGAAGGTAGTACACACCATGCCTCTTGGTCGTGTGGTTCTGCCCGTGTCCGTGTATCTCCCAGATTACACGCCGAGTCTCTCAAATTCTCTTCTACCTTTCTAGGAAGAGAATATACATCGTGTTACTTGGCCGTGTATTGTTGTCTGTGTCCGTGTATTTTCCCTGAATACATGCCAAGTCCATCGAAGTCTCCTCTGTCAAACTGAGTGGAGAGTACATGTCGTGTGTTCTAGAGTAACACACCATGTATTAATTTTATATCGTCAGAAACGGAAGCCACAATACACTTGTACTACATGACGTGTGCTCCTAGAGGACACACCGTGTATTCTGGAATTTTCCAGTAACAATGCCTCTGGGTAGAATGCCTCCCGAGGTGTCTATTCTTCGTTTTGATGATCCGATTTCAACGAAAATTCCACTTCTAGGTCACCCCGACTCTCTGATTCTGTTTGTGATGTTATTGGGCATCCGATTGACTCTGAAAGCATAACTTGATTCACTGCTCATGAATGGTAGGAGAACAACATTCAACAACAACAACAGCAGAGGAATTAGACCGTGTTAGTTTGGTCTAGTTACTTCCTCATTAGTCCGATAACAAGTGTTTTTATGAGAAACAACAACATGGAAGGTAATCCAACATTACTCAATCAAAAAACACCCCTACCTCGAAGAAAGTTCATGTTTTCCAAGCGTCGTAGATGATGACGTCGTTCCCGTCGTCGTCAGTGTGCACCTAAGGAAACATCGTCTTTTCATTTATTACGGAGAGAAGATGATGATTGTGCGTCAGTCGCCGAGTCATTCTTCGCTTGAAGAGATGACGTTCTTCACGGAAGGATGATGTTCTTCCAATGAGAAAAGAGCACTCTCCCCAAATTCCTCACACAACAAAAACTAACCAAATAAAATAAGGCCTCCCCTTATTTTATAATTTTTCCAAGCATTTAAAATTTTCAAAATTCAAACACATAATTCAATTAATTAAATTAATGTGTGATGGCATTAATAAAGTGGAAGAGGAGAATTCATATAATTAAATACAAGGGGGGTTTAATGGAGAGTATAAGGAGTTATGGGTAATGTGAAGGGTTGGGGCTCATGTGGGCCCCACCTCACATTTATCCTCACATGGGTAGTTAGGGTTCCCGTGGGTCCCACCCTAACTTCCCCATGTTGGATATAACCACTTAGGTTAGGAATAAAATTTGTACCACAATTTTTATTCAATTCAATTCTTTATTAATCCCCAAATTTTACAACACCTCCTGAGAAAACGCACCTTTGGTAAAGGTCCTCTTAAGAAATTAACAGCACTATGATTCCATCGGTGCCCTCCGATTTCAATTTCGAGCACTGGTTCGAATGATAGAAATACCCTCTTGTTCATTCACTGAACGTACCTGAGATAAACTTCAGAAATTGATTTCGGGGACACCGGGCCTCGGAATCAGGTGCTTTCAAAAACCACGTACTCATCAAATCCCAAAGAATTTATGAAAAAAAAAATTCCATGAAATATACGGGTCTTTACATTACTGGAACCTCAGGTATTTACATCCCTGTAAAGATACATCATAAACTAGGGAAACAAAAGAGGGTGTTGTGGATGCATTTGAGCCTCCCGCTCTCATGTGCTCTCCTGGAGGTTCCCGTGCTACCACTTGATGTGCACTAGAGGAATCGAATGTCCATGTAGGACCCCCCTGTAGATACTTGATCTTCCCTGGAACCTGAATATGTCGCCCTGTCATCGATGTCCAGCTCCCAGTGATCAATGATATGCATCGGGTCGTGCACGTATCTCCTCAGCTAAGACATGTGGAAGATGTCGTGCACCCGGTGCAACTGAGGTGGAAGAGCCAGACAATAAGACACCTCGCCTATCCTGCTGAGAACCTGGAATGGTCTGATGAAGTGCGAAGATAACTTGCCGCCCCAACCATATCTTTGTAATCCATGTCGAGGTGAGACCCATAATAAAACGTGGTCACTATCCTCGAACTGTAGTGGTCTCCGCCTCCTGCCAGCATAGGACTTATATCAGCTCTGAGCAGTCCTCATCCGCTCCTGGATGATCTGTGCCTTCTCCGTCGTGGCCTGAACCATCTATGGTCTTATAAGTGCTGACTCCCCAAGGTCTCTCCAGCACAGAGGTGATCTTCAAGGTCGGTAGTACAATGCCTCATATGGTGCCATCCAAATGGTGGAGTGCTAGCTATTTTTGTACGAAAAATCCACCAAGGGTAGGTGATCCTCCCAACTGCATCCAAAATCGAGGACACAGGCACGGAGCATGTCCTCAAGAGTCTGAATGGTCCTCTCAGTTTGACCATCCATCTGAGGGTGGAAAGCGGTGCTCAGGCGTAGCTGCGTCCCAAATGCCTCCTGAAACCCCCTCAAAGACAAGAAGTAAAGAGAGCGTCTCGATCAGAGATGATAGACAATGGCACACCATGAAGCCGTATGATCTCATGAACGTAGAGGCATCCAAATCTCTCCACTAAGCCCTGCTCTTTGATGGGTAAGAAGTGGGCCGACTTGGTGACTCGGTCAACGATAACCCAGATAGAGTCGTGTCATCTGGAAGTACATGGAATCCCTATCACGAAATCCATAGATATCCCGTCCCATTTCCACTCCAGGACCTCTAGGGGTTGTACCAAACCTGCAAGTACCTGATACTCTGCCTTCACCTGCTGGAAGGTGAGACATCGTGAAACGAACTCTGCCATATCCTTCTTCATACCTAGCCACCAGTGCTGGCGTCTGAGATCCTAGTACATCTTAGCTACTCCTAGATGTACTGCCAATGAGGAAGTGTGAAACTCCATCAACACCTCCTCTTGTAATGAAACTTGTACCATAGTACATCCTATGAAAAAGACAACGTTCTCTTATCCTATAGTGAATCCATCATGTGCTTGTCCTGAGGATATCTGAGCACGTCGTGTCTCACAGTCAATATCCCCATGATGTGCCTCTTTGATCAGCTGATGTAGTGGAGGAGTGACTATGACTGACTGTAGAAAGGCGGCCCCATCTCTATCCACGAATGATATCTGCAAAGCGGCTAAATGCTATGTCACCTCTCCAAGTAGTTGGATGCCCGACCTCCTGCTGAGAGCATCAGATACTATATTCCTCTTCCCAGGAGTGTAGACTATCTCAAAGTCATAGTCCTGAAATAACTTGATCCATCACCATTGTCTCAGGTTCAGGTCCTTCTTTGAGAAGATGTACCTAAGACTCCGGTGGTCAGAGTAGACTGTAAAGAGCTCACCCATCAAATAGTGTCGCCACATCTCTAGGGTGAAGACCACTGCTGGTAACTCCAGGTCATGGGTAGTGTATTTCTGCTCTTGCTGCCTCAACTATCATGATCCATAGGCGATCACTGTCCGCTCCTGCATCAGGACACACCTGATTCCGGTCCCTGATGCATCACAGTAAACTACGTACCCTACGCCCTCCTTCGGTAGCCTCAAGATGGGTGCACTGGTCAATCTCTGCCTCAGCTCCTGGAAACTCTGCTGACATTTATCTGACTACACGAAGGGTTTCCCCTTCTTCGTCAAAGCTGAAAGTGGTGTTGCAACTCTGGAGAAGTCTGGCACAAATCTCTGATAGTCCCCAGCCAGACCTAGGAATCTCTGCACCTCCGTCACACTCCTGGGTGGCTCCCAAGCTAGCACTGTCTTGATCTTTGCAGGATCCACCACAACTCCCACCTTAGAGATGACGTGTCACAAGAAGTGGACCTCTCGAATCAAGAACTGACACTTCAAGAGCTTACCATAAAGCTGGTGCTCTCGAAGTGTATCCAGTACAACCCGCAAGTGGTAGGCGTGCTCCTCCTCAGTGGTCGACTAAATCAATATGTCGTCGATGAAGACTACGACAAGTCGATCGAGCTAAGGTTGGAAGATCTTGTTCATGAGACTCATGAACACTGCTGGAATGTTAGTTATGCCGAAAGGCATAACCAAGAACTCATAGTGGCCATACCGACACCTGAAGGCCGTCTTCTTCACATCCTCATTTCGAACTCTGATCTGATGATAGCCCGACCAGAAGCCTATCTTTGCGAAACAGCATGCTCCCTTGAGCTGAATAAAGAGGTCGTCAATCCTCAGAAGTGGATACTTGTTCTTCACAGTCAGCTGATTTAGGCGACGGTATTCGACACATAGTCGCAAGCTCTCGTCCGCCTTCTTGGCAAACAAAATCTTCACCGGGTCGAATGAATCCCTTTCCCTGCAAGTCCTCTGTCTATACCTGTAGCTCTCGAAGGTCAGTGGGAGACATCTGATATGATAGTGTAGATATCAGGGTTGTCTTGGGGTTCAGGTCAATATATAAGTCTACCTCTCTGTGAGGAGGTTGTCCTGGAACGTCGTCAGGAAAAACATCCACATACTAATCCACCACAACAGGAAAACTCGGACTCCTCACATCAATTGCTCTCAGGATGATACTAGCCAACTAATGAGTGATCGACTGTCCTCTCCTCTATGTGAGTCCATCCTGTGCTGTAAAGGCTCCCTTATCACTGGTGAAGGTAAACTTGCTCCCATCGTTGTAGGCACACTGCACCTTGCACCTAATACAATTGATCAGAGTATGGACCGTAGATAACCAATCCATGCCCAAGATGACGTCGTAAGATCTCGACACCGCTACAAAAGGATCCCAACCGTATCTCTCGCTTCCTAGAGTAATATCAAACTACCGAAACCAGTGTGTAATCATCGAGTATGCTTCCGTAGGAGTCTCTAGCCATATGGATCGAGTCAACGGCTCCGTCAGAATCTCCGAGCTCCGAACAAGGGCGGCGACAATTAAAGAATGACTCTCTCCTATTTCTATAAGAACTTCAGAAAGGGTAGAGTAGGCACAGATAGTACCTCGAATTATCTCAGGTGTGCTGTGGTCATAGGCCTCCACTGCCTGAAGCTGATCCTACCTCTGTCTGCCAGCTCCCTATGGTCGGGGTGGACCTCCTAGTGGTGGTGGTGGTAGAGCCTCAAAGCGTCTCCCACAACCTGCTGCCCGACTAGCTCCTCTACCTCATCTGCCTTCTCCCTACAGACTGCCATGGTCGAACCTCTGCCTCTGCTAGGGTGGTTTCTCAACCATCTGCTGCTCCTCTGCATGGCGGGTCGGGCAGTCACGAGCCATGTGACTATGCATGCCACATGCATAGAATTTTCTGCCTCTCGAATGACTAGCTCTAAGGTGTGTGCCCCGCACCTCCGATCCAGTATCTTGAGGTCTCCCACCTGATGGTCTGGTCCTCTGCGACATCTGTCTAATGCCGGCTGTAGAAGACTCTACTACAGGTCACCCTCCGGTAGGCCTCACTACTTGTGTAGGCTCAGCAGGGAAGCTCTCTATAAGAAGGGATCGCTTCAGTATTCATTCCTATGTCGGTATGCTGAGGGAGATCATCGAAGCCCTGATCTCATGCCTCAGTCCCTGCTCGAAGTTCCAAGCCCAGAAGAATGGGTCTCGTACCATGTCCGTGGTGTAGTGCGAGAGGTCGGTAAATATCACCGAGTACTGGGCTACTGTCATGCTGCCCTACCGCAGCTATAGTAACTCATGTATGCACACTGCATGGAGGGTGGATGGAATGAACTCCGAGCGGAAGAGGCTCTCGAAGTCCGTCCAAAGTAGAGATGCATCGTCGTGCACCTGGAGCATCAGGCTCCACCATATACCTACTCCTGTGTGCAGGAGACTCACCGGAAGGATCAACATGAGGTCAGATGGTGTCCCTACTAATCTAAAAACTCGAACAACAGCCTCCAGCCAATCCTCGACTACCTAGGGGTCCGTCTCTCCACGGATCCCAGACGGCCTCTGATGCTGAAACACGTGCAGTGCACTCAGGCGACGTGCACTCTCCGCTGATGGGGCCGGTGGTATCGATGGCTCGGTGGGTAGAGGTATCGCCGGTGCCTCCGCTGTAATATGACCCTACACCGAGGCGTCGTCACTCAGCGGGCTTCCATCTCGAACAAAACATGGAAACCTAGCTGGCTACCGTCATGGGGCCATCCTGAAATGAAACGGGTGTGCCACGGTTAATACAGTATACTTGGTGAGCTGACACAAAGTAATCACAAAGAAAAATTTTGAAACACACATGAAATTAATGTTTTCATGCACTGAGTCGGGAATCAGAAGTCAGGGTCCTGGTGAATGGATACGTCGGCCGCCGCACCAACACTAGACTCCATGGACTGATAACCACACTCAGTACCCTTAACACTATTGCTTCACATAGAAAAAATTATCAGAGTACTGAGTTCTGTGGTAGAACTGACTCCTCTAATAAAAATATGTCACGACCCGTCCTCAGGGCCTGTGTCGTGACTACCCCATGCCCGCCTTCCATAGGCCAAGGACTGGCGACTAGCACCAAAGGCATAAATCCTAGTAAAAGGGAAGGCATTGCCTTTATATAAGTAAACAAACACAACTGAGTACACAAGCTGAAGTAAACACTAAGTAAACTGAGTACAAAAGTAAGTGATGAAATGTAAATGGGCCAGAATACAAACCCAACTGAAAGTACAATACAACTAAATAGAAAGAACAGCAGCAGTAAAGTAAATCGGCAACCAATGAGTCGTCCTCCAGCTATCCCACCTGAAGGGTGGGTACAGATGGTCTCCTCAACTCCTCGAGTCTGGATGTCTGCTCCACGTAAGTCCCTCCTGATAGTTCACCACCCGATACCGTTCTGCTCTACAAACCTCAACCACGATCAGTGATGTCCGTCGTCTGCAACCAACACAACATAGTGTGGGCATAGCCCCTGTAGGGTGAGTATACAATACTCAGTAAGGACCCCGAGACCCCCAAAGGTCTCCAAGAATCCACAATGGATAAACCACAAAGGAGAGATACAAACACGAAGTATCAACCAACTCTACTTAGGTTTATGCCCATACATATACCTAAGTCATCAATTCTAGTTCGGCTCCAACTCACGAGCCCAAGTACAACCCAGTCCACACAATAAAGCAGAATCCCGTCCACAATGGAAAACACAACCCAGTCCACACAGGAAAGAAAGTCAATCATATGGATGATATTGATTGGAAGTCCAGACTCAGCTCACATAGGTATACTACTAATGAAGAGAGGTAGGGATGATTAGATGTAGCCTCTGAATCGTCTCCTCTGCCGAACCCACGTAGGATCCAATTATAGAAGTCGTCACTGCCGAACCCACATAAGATCCAAGAATATTAACCATCGCTGCCGAACACACGTAGGATCCAAGTACAGTCGCCATCGCTGCTGAACCTATGGAGGATCCATGTACAGTTGTCCTCTCTACCGAACCCACGTAGGATCCAAGTATAGTCGTCATCGTTGTCGTAGTTGCAGCCAGCTCTAGGGTTCCCGCACACAGCATGATGGATTTCTTGAGGGTCCACTCCTCAAGTCAAAGATCGATACATAAACTATTATGAAGAGCAGAGTTGATGTATCCCATAGTTCCATCCCACAAAATAGAGAAAAACCAAGGAAAACGTGCCCAAGTCATGGAGAACAAGACAACCAAGCCATTTCCATAAAGTACATGGCGTGTAGGTAAGCTGTACACGTTGTGTCATCAGACACCGGGTACTGCCTGTATGATACGGGTCGTGTCGCAGGGATGGTCATGTAGACAAGTAAGTACACGGCATGTAGTATGGTTACACGCCTTGTACAAACCTCTAGGGTTGGTTTCATGTGCATTGTCCATGCCTGGCCCTGTGGTGGAGTACATGCCCGTGTACTCCACCCTGTGTCTGTGTATTTCTGGAATACACGCCGAGTCATCACGGAGCCACTTCTGCCATGGTGAAGGTAGTACAGGTCGTGCCTCTTGGTCGTGTGGTTCTGCCCATGTCCGTGTATCTCCCAGATTACACACCGAGCCTCACGAAGCCGTTTCTGCCATTCTAGGAAGAGAATACACAGTATGTTACTTGGTCGTGTATTGCTGTTTGTGTCCATGTATTTTCCTTGAATACACGCCAATTCCATCGAAGACCCTACTGTCAAACAAAGTGGAGAGTACACGTCGTGTGTTCTAGAGTCACATGTCTGGTACAACTTTTCTAACGTCGGAAATGGAAGCCACAGTATGCTTGTAATATAGGGAGTGTGCTCCTATAGTACACGCCGTGTATTCTGGAATTTTCCAGAAACGACGCCTTTGGCCAGCACGCCACCCAAGGTGTCCGTTCTTCGTTCTGATGATCTGATTTCAACGAAACTTCCGCTTCTAGGTCACCCCGATGCTCTGAGGCCATTTACGATGATTCCAGGCCTCCGATCGGGTCTGAAAACACAACTTGATTCACCTGTCGTGAATGGTAGGATAACACCATACAACAACAAGAACTATGGAAGAAACAGACTTTGTTAGTTTGGTCCGGTTCCTTCCACATTAGTCCGATATCAAGTGGTTTTATGATTAACAACAACGTGGAAGGTAAAACAACGTTAATCAATCAAAACACACCACAACCTCGAAGAACGTTCGCGTTTTTCAAGAGTCACGGATGATGGCGTCGTTCCTATCGTCATCGATGTGCACCCGAGGAAACGCCGTCTTCTCTTTTATCATATAGAGAAGATGATGATTGCGCATCATTCGCCATGTCGTTCTCCGCTTGAAGAGAGGACGTTCTTCATGGAAGGATAAAGTTCTTCCAAAGAGAAAGGATCTCTCTCTACAAATTTGTCTCACAACAAAACGAACCAAAGAAAATAAGGCCTCACCTTATTTTATTATTTTTCCAAGCATTTAAAATTTCCAAAATTCATACACATAATTCATTTAATTTAAGAGGTTCAATTAATTAAATTAATGTGTGTTGGCATTATTAAATTGGAAGAGGAGAAGTCACATAATTAAATACAGGGGGGGTTAAATGGAGAGTTTAAGAAGTTATGGGTAATGTGAAGGGTTGGGGCTCGTGAGGGCCCCACCTCACATTTATCCTCACATGGGTAGTTAGGGTGCCAGTGGGTCCCACCCTAACTTCCCCATGTAGGATAAAACAACTTAGGTTAGGAATAAAATGTGTACCGCAAATTTTATTCAATTCAATTCATTATTAATCCCCAAATTTAACAACTCCTCCCAAGAAAACACACCTTTGGTAAAGGTCCTCTTAAGCAATTACTGGTGCTGCGGTTCCATCGGAGCCCTCAGATTTCAATTCCAAGCCCCGATTCAAATGATAGAAAAACCTGCTCGTTCGTTCACTGAACGTACCCAAACTAAACTTTGGAAATTGATTCCGGGCACACCGGGCCTTGAAATCAGGTGCCGTCAGAAACTGCGTACTCGTAAAATCCCAAAGAATTTAAGAAAAGAATTTTCCTTGAAATGGATGGGTCTTTACAGAACTTGTTGAAATAATTCATATTATTTATTCATTTAACCCTTTATGATCTTGGGGTTTTACACATCTCCTCCAAATAGACTATAATCACATTTAATCTACATGATTTATAAATTTATAATATCTAATTAGCCACACAAATAAAAAAATTTATAGTCTTTCTCATTAAATTACATTCCACAAAACTCATAAATCATATAACCAGACATCTATTACATTGAATATTAGAGAAAACAAAAACATCCTATCATTATAATAATTTATAACAATCATATGAATTTTAAATATCTCATGATTCCACCCTCTCTTTACTCTCTGAAATTTGAGAACCAATATACACATATTGACTCAAAACCAATGAATCAATCACTCAATTGATTACACAAGATGGTAGGGCTTTGATGTTACACCTTACTAAATATTTCATGAGTCATATCATATGAATCAAAGGCTATCAAAACTAATCAACAAGTATAGGTCTCCATCAAATATAACCCATTAACGTATATCAACCATATAGCATGAAAACTATAAATTTTATCATTTAAATACAAACCCAAGGAGTCCCACATAACTTACTATAACAAAATATATGGATTCTAATTCAATAACTATAAAATACCGTTACCAATCAATACATAAGACCTAGAAACTCCATAATAATATATACCCACTACATCCAATTCCTTCTTATAATTATTCCTAAGAAATAAAATGTCTTCATTGTCTATTCTAGAGTGGTTGTAACACTACAATTGTATACAGACAACCATCATCAAGAGGTAACATCCATAAAACACCCACATATTGTTCAATTAATTCACATAAACATAATTAATTATTCCAAAATTCATATAACATTTTTTTATTTTGTATCTAATTAAAAATATACACATTCCAAATCCTTTTATAAATGTCATTATTTATCATTTATTTTTTTAAAAAATAACTGTTCAAATATTAATGTGCTAGTGATGAAAAAAGACATTCCATGTATGATGAACCTGATCCTACCCTCTTTCTTAGATATCCATGAGTAAAAAAATATAATATTAATAATAAATGTATTTAAAAATTAATTTTAACCAAAACAATAATAATAACATATCCCACTAACTAAAAAAATGGACATCCACAATGGATGTGATGACTTGGAACACACATAGCTTTATCCGTAGTTCAAAAAAAATATCATCTCCAACTACATGTACCCAATTACCCAAAAGGAAAATTACCACTCAAAAATGATTCATAATGCCCATTTACATGAATTCCTTAACAATAGGAACGACTCCATTGATTTTATAGGCTATAATCCAATAGTGAGAGTATAATCAGAAAAATGGAGAGTCTATATATTTAAAATAAATACCTTTGAAAAATAATAAATTAATGAGTCAATAAAACACAAAAAATAAAGAATGATACATAACTAATGTAAATGTAAATCCATAACCAATTAAATAATTAATACTATAAAAAATGAACCACATGATGAAACATAAAAAAAATATTACATTAGATTATCCGAAATGGGTTAATCACATAAATATAAGGTTGAAAAACAAATAAAATTAATATTGACCCAACTATATCTAAGAATCCCACTTCCCAACCTCAAAACCAAATCCCAAAATTTCTAAGATAATCAATTTCAAATTCATGTAAATTGTTGAATTTTATAACATACATCGAAATAATAATTTCTTTATGTTGACCAATGTGAAAATATAGGGTGTGAGTATGAAGCTTATTACACCAAAACCATTATATTCTTTAAAATAACACATAATCATATTTTGATGTACTTTTAAAATATAACATATTGTTTTATGATGAATTCAACCAGTACTATTGTGTAATACTATGCCTCTAATTTTTGTAATCTGTGTCCCCTATCACTACATTCCATTGAGGGATGTCCTATCACCAATAGATTTTAGTGTCTCAGATTGTTGATCATAACATGAGGATAGGATGGAAACACATACTTAAATGGATTTTTTAGTGAAATTATCTTCCAAGACTAGGATACAATTATAGATTTATGAAATGATTGTGAATTATGTTCCAAGATCCATACTAATCTGGACACTCTTTAATTATTTCTCTTGCATCCTTGAGATGGATTCAGCCATTTGATATGATATTATGGTTGCGTTATACATGAAAGATATCTAAAAATATCTTTATAATGAATTATTATAAGGGAATATTATTCTTGTCACACAAGGAGTCTTCTTCTCATCACTTAAAGAAACAAAGGCTCATCACCAAGGACCTCTCATTCTCATCACTGAGTAATCCTATTCTCATAATCATCTCATCACTCATATCATCCTTAGAACATCACTAGAGGAATTCTAGGATCATTACCAAAGGAATTATATTCTCATCACATAAAGTTTCATATTCCCATAACATTGAGAAACATAGTATTATTTTCCATGGAATCCCTAACTCATCACCTAAGGCTTCCAATGCTCATCACATATAGAATTGGAAAATATTAGGCTCATAACATGTGTAAAAGAAATAGATGTCACATTTTTTTCAGATATGATTTTTAATATTATAACATAAGGATTCATGTTCTTGTAACATAGGGTATCCAAGGATCACCACCCAAGAAACCCTAGGGTCATTACATAAAACAATTAATGCTCCTCAAATGAGAAAGGGTGGTTTTATGTTGTATAAAAGGGATTTTTCAATCCTATGTTCATTATATAGTGTGAAATATACACATTACAAAAGGAATGGATCAACTTGATCTCATAAATCAAGGGAAATCACATATTAATTTACAGTGTTGGGGATCTATTCATTCTTGTCACATAAAGGAATTCATCCATTTAAGTTCATGCAGATACACACTATATAGTTTGGCGGTTTCTAAGATGGTATGAGTTTCATTGACTCATTAAATAGAAATTGAATTAAAAGGATGATTATCTATCAGGAATGATCTGAGAACATACCTTTTATGTATCCTTTAAGGAACAATAATAAAAAAACAATGTAGTTAATGTTTCATGGTTTACATTCATGACATGGGACCAATCAAAGAAATTTAACATCATGAATTAAGGAATAATTTTTTCATATGGGAGTCATCAATGGTAGGATTGTTGTATATGAATTAAGCTTTTATTTGCTGCTTGATAATAAGAAGGGTACGTGGTGGGGGAATATGTATGTGTTTTTTTCATTTCATATGAATCATAGAAACTAAAATGGATGTTTTCCAGTCCATTTTTCATGTAACGTGTATGGGGATGAGGGAGCCTTTGTTTATAAGACAAAATGAGATTCTTCGTCCCATACTTAGTGAAAATGACCTAGGGATCAATCTAATGATATCGATCATGAACATGGATTATTCATAATTGAAAAATGTATTGGATGGGTTTTGAACCCATGAGGTCATAACTTTCATGACATTATCCTTTATTAAAGGACTTCAATTGGATCACTATGGCATAGTTTTTGACCACATTGGGTGTTACGTGAAATAATTACCTATATTAGGTATTTCTTCTTTTAATGATGTACTTACACCATAGATTGGATTTTCCTAAGGACATATAAAATATAATACAATACATTGAATTATTATCATGGGATAATTTACTTAAGTTTCTCAATTATTGGAATCCATATAAGTTTTCTAGATAAAACAATGAATGGAAATTTATGTTACAAAAGATGAGAGCCATGAAATTGGAAATCCAAATCATAGATACCCAAAATGTTAGGTTTAGGGGTAATATTGTCCTCAAGTGTATGGTTGGTAGAATCTTATAGATCATTACAAAAATCATGAGATATTGTAAGTTTATGGATATTAGAAAGGTATGATCTCATTTATTTTTTTGTTTTAATCCCTTGTTTTGGTTATTTATGTTCATAACCAAGTCCTATAAGAGGCTTGGGGGTGCTTTAATGGTTTGAGAGATGAAATGTAGTGAAAAGGGTGTTTTCTAGGTAGGCTGCTCGGTCTGTGCGTGGTTAGTGCTAACTGTGTGGACGACCTAGGAAACTGTGCGGATGGTCTGTTTTTCGGATAGTAGCCTTAGAACGGTTTTCGGATGTTTTGGAAAATCTTTCTTCTAAAATATGCATGGTGGCTCTTTTAGGAATAAGAATCCGTACAGTTTTCGCACAGTTTTCACATGGTTTGGAAAACCGTGCAGTCAAACTGTGCGGCCCAGAAACCTTTTAAAAATTAATATTTTTCTACTTCGGGATGTTTAACCCCAACTCTGGATTTCATATAATTTTACCCCTCTTCATCCTATGGACAAAAAAAATCTCCCAATAGCTCTAATTTAACAATCTACCTCGTTTCTAATGTGTTTTGGTGGTGTTGGTTGCAGATCGATGCTTCGGGTAAGGATAATCCCATCCTTGATTCTCATTTGAATTGAGTGTTTGTATCTTCTTCTCATCTCTTTCCAAATTTCTAAAACCCTACTCATGGGATGAGATTTAGGATTAAGCATCAATTTTATGTTTAATTTGAATATTAGGGCTTGATTAAGAGTCTGTTCAACCATGGAATCGAGGTAGGGGTCTACATGTTATATCCCATGGTTTATTTGTGGATTTGCGCATGCGTGGTTTTGTTTGTGGGTGTCTCTTGCTTTGTTTTGACTACCGATGGAATGTTTTGGTAAAATGGTTATTAAAAGGGTAAATGGGAACCCTCGCGATCCCTATGGGATGTGTCGAGGGTGATGAGACTAAACTAGGTTCACCAATGAGGTGAGACAACTTTTTCATACCTACGGATTGTAAAGAAAATGTAGGATTGTTGTGTGTTTATGATGATCTCTTGATAAACATGTTGATGAGATTGACTTTGTTGGGGTAGAAGCTAGGTGATGCACCTTGTCTTAATAATAACAACCTAAGGGATGTTGGGTTAACATGAAAGAGGTTTATGTGGATGAAGATAGCTACATTAAATGAATTTTGAATAGTATTGGAACATGTAATGTGTTTGTATGTGGAAATGATGAAAGACCATAATCGAATGGACTATGAGTCTTGTAATAAAGCCTAGTGATATAGGCGTAATGAAAAATTCTTAGTGAGATAATCATAACAAAAGGAAAATTGGAATAAATGGCTAATGATGTGAATTGTGATAAATGTGTTAATGAGTTAAAGAATGGTATTAACTCATATGTGTTGCTATGATTTCTGTTTGACTTGGGAAATTCTTGTGATGTGGTGTGAATGGTTAATGGATAGGTGTATATATATATATCATGTCCACATTTCTCGATAGTGTGGGTTATTGACTAAGGTTTATTCCCATGGGTCAAGTTGGACTACTGATCTAAACTCCACCCCAATGAATGGGATAGGGTTGAGGACTGATGCTCTATTCCCCTAATTGTTTAATCCACCCAGATTAATGCTTCTAATGAGTATATGGATGATGGTGAGTTGGAATGATGCTCCAAACTCTACTATGTGTTTTCCCTTGAGTATGGGATTGTGTAATTGAGCTCGTGTATTTTGTTGTGTTTGATGAACTGATGTTAAATGTTTTGAAAATGGTAAGTAATGGGAAATGGGATGAAATGGTAAGATATGGAAATGGTAATAAATTTGGTTAATCGACCTAAACTGGATAAGGGCACTTAATCTTTTAGTTATCTTTTAATATTCATTTTTTTCGCGCACAACTATTTATACCAGATATTTTTTAGACAACGTTTGTGGTGGACTATTGAGTTGTACTCACACCCTGCTCAAGCTTCCATTGGGTACTTGAGAAGACTACATGTTTTCAGGTCAAGAGAAGGGAAAAGTTCCTTGTTAGGTTGTTGGGTTTTCATGGGTGTACATGAAGGACGGCCCAAACATGGTGTTAGGACCATTTTTTGGACTATGCAGTTGGCCTTAATTTTGGGTTTTGTTCACCTTTTCACTTGTAACATGGCATGAAATATTTTCTATTAGACATGGTTTCATAAGGTTTTGGGGAATTCATGTTTATATATGCTCTTGTATTATTGATTGTTATTCTAAGATTTTTTTATATATTGTTTTGGCTTACCCTGATAAAAATGGGGTAGTCTCCCCAATAGGCTATTCAGACCCCCGCTACTAGTCAAAAACCTTTGGAATATGGGGAGGTGCGCTTAAGGTCATGTAACAACTTGGCTCGGAGAACAAGTTTAGGGGATTCTAGGATGGGGATGTTACAAAGTGGTATCAGAGGAGGTCTTTCCTCTCATTCTCTGAAATATTTTTATTTGGGAGGGTAGACAAATGTTAGGTTGTGTCAGGCCATGGAAATGAGCTCGTGCTTGGGAGTAGCTATCCCATGTATGTGGGAAAACCCTAGTCTCTCATTGTGGGAATTTTTGTTCTTGATTGTGTGATGTTACATTTGATGATATATCACTATTGGGTGATGCACATGTAGTTTGATGTGATTTTTTATGATAATTTGCTCATAGCCTCAATGGGATGAGGTTGAGCATTCATATATCATTGTAAGAACCTAGGGAGGTAGGTGACATGCATATGGTAGACACATACAGGTTCTATGTGTGAGTAATGAAAGATAGAATGCTCCATTCATTTGATAATTAAAAAGGGAAAATGTGGTAAATTAAAAAATGTAAATGGTTAAATATAAAAAAATGTTAAGTGATGACTAATGAAATATGTGTAATTAATGGTACGCAATGAATTGAAATTTTTTTATGTAATATGTATTTGAGAGCCTTGTGGTGGTGTAAAGTTTCTTACCCTTGTGGACCATGTTCAAGTTGTTATGGTCTGGGAGGATTTTTTTGGAATGGGAAGTGTTGTTGTGGCTGGTGAAGAGCCTTCTTGTTATAATTTTGTGAAATTTTATGTTATGTGTTCTAATCCTTATGTTCGTAAATGTTGAGGAATGCTACCATGACATCGAGAACTGGTTGGGAAATAAGAAGATGTTGTTGAGAACACTCCTCCAGTAGAAGAGTAAAAGAATGTGGTGATTCAGGAAGGTAGGGAGGAGCAGTTACGAGATAACGTAGCTCATTTTATGGAGACTATTGATCGGGTACCAGGGCGGGTTGCACGGAATATGTTTGAGTTGACCATAGAGTTTCAGATGCAGCACCCTCCGACCTTTACCAGAGAGGGTGGGCCAGAGGCATGAGAGTTCTGGATAGAGTTTTTCTAGATAATACATGAACATCTCGAGACTCCTATTGAGATATGGGTCACATTGGAAGCCTATATTTTGTGGGGCTAGGAAAAATTCCGGTGGGACATCCTAGCTCAGACTGAGGGGATTTCATGGAATGATTTCAGCAAAACGTTTCTGGAGCACTTTTAACTAGAGACTTTGAGGATAGTGTAAGATACGAAGTTCATGGGCCTGGCTCAGTGATCGATGTCAGTTATGGAGTATGCTGACTTCTTCACCGACCTATGACATTTTGTTTCTATGTTAGTATGGGATGGGGCAACGGTGGAGAGTTGTTTCAGGATGTGATGAGACACGAGATCAGGTCTCAGGTGAATATCGTTCTCCGGATGAAGTTTACAGAGGTGTTGGATCAGGAATAGATATCATAATGAATCATGAAGGGAGTTTCAGGTAGTAGGATTTTCATGCCAGTTGGTCAAACCAGTGGTGGAACTTCTAAGGGTTGGAAGCATTGTTTTGGATTTTTTTAGCAGGGTGGAAATGTGCAATGCGGTAGGAAGAGAGGGTTAGCCTCTCAAGATAGTGATCTGGTGTTTTGATATCAATGTAGTAGGCCATGGAACATGCGTGGCCAGTGTCCTCAACCTCATGTTGAGTGTCGATTGTGTGACATATTGGGACACATGCATAGGTTTTATAGGAACCTTCAGTAGGTGGGAATTAATTTTGGTGACATTAATATTCCAAGTGGAGTTAATGGATAAGTTTCTTCATATTAGGAAGGAAGTTAGAGCTCCCTGGGCCATACTGGTAGGGGCGGTGGGTGTGGAACTCTGGTGCAAGATCACCCACATCAGCAGGGTAGTGCAGTGCAAGGCACATAGGCTGGAGCCCAGGGTAGAGAGGTAGGTCAGCTTCCCATAGTTCATTCTGCACCTGCGGATGGAGAGGCTGGGCCTTCGACTATTCAAGGTACAATCCATGTAGCTTCTATGCTTGATAGTGGGTTGTTTCAAACTAGTTCCACACAATCTTTTATTTCTTCTCATATTTTTTTAGGTTTGTGGTTACCTGTGGAGAGTGTGTGCGGGGTTTTGTCGATTAACACCACGTTGGAGGGTACGAAATGAAGATATCAGAAAATATAAGGGATGTGCTTTGGAGGTCGGTGGGTATCACTTCCTATGATACTTTTTCATTCTTGAGAGGTCAGGGTTTGACCTAATTTTGTGTATGGACTGGTTGGTGTTGTATCAGGTGCACATAGACTTTTACCATTGCAGGGAACCATTCAGGTCACTTGAGGGTGACACTTATGTCCATCACAGAGAGTGGGAGGTATGATCAGGTTGTGAGGAACTATTCTTTCGACATTTGGATAGGCTCATGACTCAAGTACCTTCTCTTGTGCTTTATGATGAATGACCAGAAAAATCTGTCTACCCTACAGTAGTGGATAATTTTCATGATTTATTTCCTAAGGATTTATTGGGGTTTCCACCTAAGAGGGATGTTGAGTTCACGATTGAGTTGCTGTTGGGAGTGAAGGTAGTTTCTTTTCCTCCATCTCGAATGGCACTGGCATAACACCAAGAGTTAATGGTTCAGATTGAGGAGTTGGAACGTATGGGGTTCATACGTCCTAGTATGTCTCCTTGGGGGTCTTCTATTCTTTTTAGAAATAAGGTCAATGGGTCATTAAGCTTGTGTGCTGATTATCAGGAGTTAAATCAGATGATGGTGAAAAATCGGTCCCCTCTTCCCAAAATTTATGACTTGTTTGACATGTTGAGGGGTGAATCAGTTCTCTATATGATTGATCTAAGATCATGTTACAACCAGTTGAGGGAAGACCTTCTAACGTACCATTGACACCTTTCAGGAGTCAGTACGGGTTTTTTGAGTTTTTGGTGATGCCTTTTGAGAAGACTAATGCATCAGTAGTGTTCATGGATTTGATGAACCAAATCTTTCATCTATATCTGGATCATTTTCTAGTTTTCTTTATTGACGACATCTTGCGGTACTCAAAAATTCATGATGATAATGCCCAGCATCTTGACATCATCTTGAGTACACTAATAGAGCATCATCTTTATGCCATGATATCAATGTTTCCATTCTATATTGAAAAAGTTCATTTTTTGGGTCACATCATCTCTGAGGCAGGTGTGTCAGTGGATCTAATGAATGTGTAGGTCGTTGTGTCTTGGGATAATCCAAGAGTGTTTTGGATGTTCATAGTTTTCTAGGATTGGAAGGGTATTACCGTAGGTTCATTAAATACTTCTCTCATTTGGTAGCACCACTGTAGGGCTTGACCAAAAAGGGAATTAGATTTGAGCGTTCAGAGGATTGTGAGAGTGATTTTACAGAGGTGAAAAATTGATTGATGACCGCAAAAATCTCTATCTTACCTGAGACAAATAGGAAGTATGTTCTTTATTTTAGGCATATGGTATTGGACATGGGGTTTTATTGATGAAAGATGAGCAGATTATGGCTTATGGGTCGAGGCAGTTGAGGCCGGCTGGGCAGAATTATCACACTCATGATCTTTAGTTGGCTATAGTAGTGTATGCCTTAAAGTGATGGAGGCACTACGTTATTGGGGGAACAGTTCATGGTGTATACTGCACATGGGAGTTAAAAGTATATAATTTCACAATGGTATTTGATCCTTTAGCAACAAATATGGTTCAATAATCTCTAGACTTTTGACTTTGAGATGGTATTTACACCGGGGAAAGGGAACAATGTTGCTGACACTTTGAGAAAGAAGGCTCAAAACTATGTGGTTCTGGAATATAGCATAGAGTGTAAGGTGATGGCTTTGTTTGTAGAGATGCACCTAGAGGTGCGGGAGGAAAATGGTCAGGTGACTCTTACATCTGTGGCAGTTGAGTCGACATTTCTGAGTCATGTTATCGGAAGTAAGCTTGATGATCCTAAATGTTTCTCTATAAAGGAAAGACATGATGGTGGGGATCCACCTTCTTGTAGGACCGTCGGTGTGGACTAGTTTATTTGGGTTCATGATTGTGAGCTTGTGACAGTGTGCATGTGGGAAGAGTTGACGCGTGAGTTCCATGCATCA
Source organism: Viscum album (assembly GCA_963277665.1). Classification (NCBI taxonomy): domain Eukaryota; kingdom Viridiplantae; phylum Streptophyta; class Magnoliopsida; order Santalales; family Viscaceae; genus Viscum; species Viscum album. Next base: position 564,312,098 of record OY728138.1, read on the forward strand.
AAATGGGATGTGCAACCTGGTTTGTCCAAGATGTGTCATGATACTCGTAAACAGTTATGGTGTCCAAGAATGAAAAATTATTTTTTGTGCTTTGTGTCAAGGTGCCTTACCTATGAGTAGGCGAAGGCCGAGCATCAACGCCCATGATGAATTTTACATCCATTTCCTATTCTGGAATAGAATTAGGATTATGCGATGATGGATTTTGTGTTGGGTCTTCTTAGGATTCCTCGAAAGAATGATCAATATGGGAGGTTGTGGATCATCTAATGAATGTGGACCATTTCATGGTGATTCAGGAGACTTACAAAGTTGACCAGTTGGGTGATTTGTAAGTTCAGTTAATATTATGGTTGCATGGTGTATTGCGGAATATAGTTTTGTATTGTGATATTTATTTCACATCTTTTTTCTGGAAAGGGTTGTAGAATGAACTAGGTATTCTGGTTCCTTTGAGTATGAATTTACACCAATAGATGAATGAGAAGTCGGAGAATAAAATCCAAGTGTTGGAAGTCATGTTGAGGGCATGTTTCTTGGATTTTGGTGGATCCTAGGAGAAACACCTCTCGTGTATTGAGTTTTCCTACAACAATAGTTTCCAAGCTATGGTTCAGATGGCACAATTTGAGGCTCTCTATGGAAGGCAGTGTAGATCTTTCTTGTGTTGGTTGGAGGCCAATGAATTTGAGATGTTAGGGAAGAGTCTTTTATAGGATACTTTCGAGAAGGATGAGTTGATTCATAAATGGATGGCAACAACTCACAGTAGGAAAACGTCGTATGAGGATCAGAGGTGTATACCTCTTGAGTTTGAGGTGGGTGATAGTGTTTTCTGTCAGGTGTCTCCAATTTTGTGTCACCCATGAATTTAGATGTAGGGAAAGTAGGTTCCCAGGTATGTGGGCCTTTTGAGAAGATGGATAGGATGAGGCTGATGGCGTACCGATTGGCTCTTATACAGTGGTGTAGAGGGATGCATGATGTATTTAAATTGTCGCATCTTCAGAGGTATCACCCTCACCAAACTCACATTTTCGATGATGAGAATTTTGAGTATGAGGCTGATGCGTCCTTTGATGAGCATTGGGTTCTTGTAATGGATCATAGTGATAAAGTCTTGTAGGGCAATGTTGTTCCATTGGTACGAGTACTATGGAAACATGGAGATTTTCAGGTAGAAACATGGGAGTGAAAATCAGATATGCGGTCTTAGTGGCCCAATCTCATTTCCTTGAATGTGTAGTGAATATTGGGAGATCGGCTCAAGGATGATCCGTTATAAGGTGGGGAGGTTGTAGGATCCTGGATCTTGTAAAGGTATGATCTCGTTTATGATTTGGTTTGAATCTATTTTTTTTAAATATGTGCATACCAATGTCCTAGAGGAGAATTGGGGGTGTTTTGAGGGTTCGAGACATCAAAAGTGAAGAGAAGGTTATTTTCTATTTTGGTTGCATGGTCTGCACACGGTTAGTGTTAACCATGCAGATAGCCTAGGAAACCATGATGAAGCTGTATTTTTCAGACAGTAGCCTCTGGCCGGTTTTGCGCACAGTTTGGAAGACCATGCATTTAAATCATGCAAGGTGTCTCCTTTAGGAAGAAGCATCCGCACGATTTGCACATGGTTTGGAAAACTATGTGGGTAAACCGTGCATCCCAGAAACCCTTACAAAATTGCTATTTTGTCACTCTAGGATTTTTAACCCAAATTCATGATTTCTTCCAATTTCACCCCTCTTCACCCTATGGACAAAAAAATCACCCAATATCTCCAAGAGATCAATATCCCTCATTTCTACGGCGTTTTTTGGTGTTGTTGGTTGTGGATCGAAGCACCAGGTAAGGATAATCTCGTTCTTACTTCTCTTTTGAGTTTAGGGTTTGTACCTTCGTCTCATCTCTTTTTCACGATAAAAACCCCACCTATTTGGGTGATATTTATGTTTAAGCTTCAAAGGTTGGTTTTAGTGGAATCTAAGGGCCTGATTAAGAGTGCATTCAACCGCGGGATCAAGTTAGGTGGTCTACATGTTATATCCCATGGTATATTTGTGGATTTGTGCATGTGAAGTTTTATTCTTGGATGTCTCTTGGTGTGTTTTGACTTCCCATGGCATGTTTTGGAAAAACGGTTATTAAAAGGGGAAATGGAAACCATCACGATCCCCATGCGAGGCATCAAGGGTGATGTGACTAAACAAGGTCCACCTATGGGGTGATCTCACTTTTCCAAACATTTGGATTTTGAAGACCATGTAGGATTGTTGTGTGTTTATGATGAGCCCTTGATAAACATGTTGATGATATTGACATTGTTGTGGTAAAATCTAGGTGATACACCTTGGTTTGTTAATAATAACCTATGGGATGTTGGGTTAACATGAAAGAGGTTTATATGGGTGAACATGGAAATGATAATGAATTCAGAATAGTATTAGAACATGTAATGGGTTAGTAAGTGGAAAAGTTGAAAGACAATAAGGGAATGAATTATGAGTCTAGTAATGAATCCTAGATAGATAAGCATAATGTACAATTCTTAGTGAGAAAATCAAAACAAAAAAAATTTGGATAAATGGATGATGATGTCAAATGTGATAAAGGTGTTAATGGGTTAAAGAATGGTATTAACTCATATGAGTTGTTATGATTTTTTTATTCCTTGAAAAATCATTTTGATGTGGTTTGAATGGTTTATGGTTATGTATATATATATCATGTGCACATTTCTTGGTAGAGTGGGGTATTGAAAGAGGTTCTTCTCCCACGGTTCGAGTTGGACTGATGCTCTAAACTCCACCCCAATGCACGGGTTAGGGATGAGGACTGACGATCTATTCCCTTAATGATTGCATTCACCTGGACTGATGCTTCGAGGTTAGGATATAGTTTATGGATAGATGGAATTATGCTCCAAAATCCAAAGTGAGTTTTCCCTCAGTTATGAGATTGTTTACATGAGACCATGTAATTTGTATCATTTGATGATCCCATGTTACATGTTTTGAAAATGTTAAGTAATGGGAAATGAGAGGAAAAGGTAAGATGTAGAAATGGTAATATATGTGGTAATGGACCTAAACATACTAAGGGATCTTAATAATTTACCTATCATTTATTATTTATTTTCCTTTGAATGCACATATATTTATACCTGATATTTCTTAAACACTATTGGGGGTGGCCTACAGATTTGTACTCACACCCTACTCGGGCTGCCATTGGGTACCCGAGAAAACATAATTTATGCAGGTCAGGAGAAGAGAACAGTTCCTTGTTAGGAAATGGGGATGGAATAGGTGTATGTGGAGGAGGACCTAGACTTGGTGTTGGGACCATTTTGGGGATTTTGTAGTTTGTCTTTATTTTGGGGTTTGGTCACTTTTGAAGTTGTGGTGTGGCCAGACATATATCATGTTGGACATGGTTGTACCCCATTTGGGGGAATGGTTGTTTATGTATTCTCATGTATTATTGATTGTTATTATGATATTTTTTATCTTTTAGTGTGGCATACTCTAATAGAAATGGAATATAGTCCCCCCAATTGTCTATTCAGACCCCCAATAATATTCGGCAATCTTTGTCTTAGGGGGAGGCATGCTTAAGGTCATGTAAAGACTCGTCATGGAGAATCGGTTTTGTGTCTTTTGGGATGGGGACATTACAGATATTTCCATTCACACAAATATCTTAACTGGTGTGCCATCATATGTTATGTTCTCAGAAAACATAGAGCATTGTAATCATATAAATTTTTATTTATAATATAATTTATCGGTTTTCATTCTTCCATATTTCTTCTTAGATCTATTTTTTTTTAAATGCACCCCCTTTAACTAGGATCCAATGGAGAATAATACAATCAAATTCACCGAAAAATACTAAATTTTGGTAATTTTATATTCCAAATTTTGGCATGGCATGTAAATGTTTTTCCAATAAGTAGGTGGAGTGGACCATATGGGATAAATAAAATTTCAAAAAAGAGATTCTCTCCTATATCTTTCTCTCTCTAAGGAATATTGTAATTAGTGAAAATCATGTGAGATAATTCATGGGATTTCACAGTACTCAACCATGTGCAATACTAATTACATGATCCAAAATTTCTTGATCCAAACATTATCATATCATTAATCTAAAAATGTGAATAAAAATAGAATGTAATCGATTTTTCAGAATATTACATAACAAATAATATCATTATTTATAAATTATAGAAAATATTCAAATAATAAACTAATGTTTTCATATCTCCATGTAAGGAAATGAAAGAGAAACCATGTACTAGATTACAAGAAAACCCAAACTCTAAATAAATCCATTTCAAATCATGTAATGACTGAGTATATAGAGTATAATATATCTAGAATTATCCATTTATTTACCTTTATACTTTTATATAATATTTCCATCTTTATTACCAACCTCGAAACACTAGGGGATTGGTTTTGAAGATAAAAAGTATATATATTGGTAAAGATTTCCATTTTCGGTCATACTACTAGGGATCAAAAACTAATGAAAACATTATCCCTATAGAATTCAAATATAATGGTCAATGAATATAGATCAACTATAAAAGTATCTCCCCAATAATGAAAAAGCATCATCCTGGTTTGTATCTCGATTAGTCTTGTGTGATGGATAGCGGATTGGGACTTGCACCCACTGAGGGAATTTAATATTGAATGGGAATGGGTGTTCTGCATTCCCAATGAGTGTATTTATTTTGGATAAAATCAATTAAGTGTCATATTATATGAGGTATTGTGGTATTCATAATTCGACATCTACCAATAGCTAGGTCTTAGACAATAGATAATATGTAGATTGTTCCCAAACACTGATACTTTCCACATTAATCATGGTAGGAATGAACCATCCATTTAAACCTCTAAAAAATTATACTGTACCCCACCCTTGGGGAGCTGTACAATGATTTTCAACTAGAGACAAACATATAATAGGATGTATACAAAATCTCATTATTATAAAAGGCACTAAACGATGTCTTAAACTATTAATAAAGAAGAGACCCTCGAATTCAACTAGACATTCTATTTAATACCAAGTTTGACTTATTTATCAAGAGCCACATATACTGGATGTTAGGAATAATTAAAAAATTCTTAGGGATGCATCCATGTTGGAAGCTTATATTGTAATGGTCACTTGTGTAACAATGGGGAAAACAATTATATGGATTTGACACTAAGCAATTACAAAGATATTATGGTGGTAGAATTATTATCCAAAAATTTATATATATGGATGGTACTGGTTCGGGATTCCCATATAGTTGTGTTGTTGACAACATTTGTTATTATGGCATTGTTGACATTGTGTAATTAGATAAACCTTAATGTACTAGTTCCTTAAATGTTAATTGAGGTCCTAAAGCATATCAATAAAATTAATTATACTATTATTATCTAAATACCTTTAAAATTTCTATATATTTTGGTCACCATGCCCATTGGATAATTAAAGTATCGAAATACAACCATGGACTCAAACACTAATACCAGGTCATCACTACTCAATATCATCAAGATTCAGGCCATACAACTCCAAAAGCCTAAGGTGATCACTAGTGTAAAGTAACATAATCAATTAATCTTCCACACATTCGGTATGTCTTCTAGGGATATTATCGATGACGGTAGGGGCTCAATTAAGCACAAATCGTTTCTGGTGGATTTCAGATCTTGTGTGTTTTCCACATGTATTTAAAGAGACGTCATATGTGAAATATAATACATAAACTAATTCACATATCATTTTTAGTACCTCTAGTGACTAACACAGATTGTGTAGACCAAAGTTCCCCTTGAATGTCACCAAATTATGTTTTGAGAGATTTTTTATTTTCTATCTCAAATGAGAAACTATGAAAAAATTAAATTCCATGTTGTTGAATATGTATTCATACTACTCTTGGGGTTTAAAAAACTGGATTTCTAATTTCCCTAGGGAAATGTAATGAGAACCAATATTTGGTAAGGCCTACTATAGAGTGTCCAAGGGTGAAATGGTAAATAACATAATGTAGACAGATTGAATCTTCTACCATAGTGTATAGACCCCATTGATAAATTTGGTGACTATGAGGGGTGTTTGATTCCTTTTAACCATTACCAGGGAGAGGCCACATGAATTTAATTGCATCTAATAATGTTTTAAATGATTTGAAACTACAAATTAAACATATGTAATGGATCCCAATAAATTTTCATAAGAGATAAAAGATGGTATTATGCATAATATTTATTCCAAAATCATGTATACGTGGGACTTACTATGGTCGTACTTCATGATGGGTCAATTTTCGCAAAAAATTATTAAAATTATAGATCCCAATTCCATTGTTTAGGTGTATTTTTTTGATTATGGGTCATTTTCCACAATTATGTACAATATTCAGGACCTAGTGGTACTAGTGTATATATATGGGGAGGGGGTGAGTTTTCTATCATACTATACTCAATGTTCTTTGATAAACCCCTTAGAGGCTAGGGTGGTGTGGTTCCTGTCGAATGCGTGTATGTCAGAAAAGCAGTATCAAGGTAATTAAGTGATAAATACTAAAAGAGAAGTGATATAGTTCTATTAGACTCAATATTTTAGAGTGAGGAGGCTAAAACCAAGGGTAAATAAGGGGACCAAACTCTAGAAAGGTAATATGAAATCCTTTTGATTTTTTTCTGGAACTTGGGAAACTTCAATTTTATTATTTTTGTTGATACGATAATAAATAATTGAGTAAGCTATAAAATTACACCAAGAGTTCCCACTAAAGTATGATGATTGGTTTCCTTTGTGTGTGCAATAAGTAAAATGGAAATATCCCCCAATAGTAATAATGAACCAACAACCACTATTGAAATATTTTTTTCATTTAGGCTTTTCATCTCCCAACCGCGGGGATAAGAAGGTGAATTTAAATGGATCCATTTTCTCAATTTTTCTATCAGAAAATTAAAATACATAATTAATCCTATTTATTTTCAAAAATCCAATTAACTCTAACATAGATCATCCCATGGTAAATATTAGAGCATTTTATAGTATTGAAGATAGCTTAATGGAGTCATTAACCTCAATTGCACTAGAATTCTATATAATAGTGAGTGTGGAGACTAATACCCCAATTTAAGAACTATACTCTAATATTTATAAACAAGGCCTATTAATGGTTGAAAATTATGGGGAATTTTAAGTATTTATTTCCATAATCACTCTAATGGAGTGAGATCTTCCATGAACCTCTATGTGATTTTTAATTATTCAACCTAGTAATCCAACTAGATAGAATACATTCATTTCCCTAGATAATACTAGACATATTATGATAGTGTGTCCATTAAAGGAATATTACTTATATGATAAGGCATTTGGAAAGCTAATGAAAAATGGGTAATATGATAATCAACTGATTATTGAGTGATTGGGGAAGAATGTAGAGGTAATAAATGCTCATCATAGTGAACATATTATCATATCAGTGATAGATTAGGATTTGGTTGTGGTGGTTATTCATAATAAACCTACCATCAATATTAAAGATTTTATACATGTGTATGAGGAAATGATAGAGCTTGTTGGGAATAATGTAGTTATTTTAGGTCATGATAAAGAGGAATGATCTTGTGAGTCAGGACTTCCTACAGATATTGAGACCATCCCTTCAAATATGATTTTTAATATGGTTGAACTTCAAAACTGATCAAATCCATTCTAAAATGTGAGACTACCCATAAGTGATAGAAAATTCAGTTTTTTATATCTATGATTAGAATTAGGTGATCCAACATAAGGCATGGAGGAATATCTAAAACATACCCACCCGCACTTAATTTGCCTAGATGATGAACTGGATGTGATCACTTCTTCATTGGATGGTTTTCATGGGGACAAGTAGAGTAGTATATCTCACCATCTAACCAATGGTAAGTGATTTCTTGTCCAAGTGAGAGTGACTATATAGGACATAAATTGAATTTTTTTTGGAATTATTCAATCATCCATGTGATTAAATCTATATTGGGGGATGAATAGAAGATCAACATACTAGAATAGTATGAGATCCAATAATAAGTTACCTCAATGTCTATGATGATACTATCAAATATATAATATAAAAATTCATGATTATTGTTTCTATTTTAGTCCATGTTATGTCTTGAGTGGAAGAGTGTGGTAAGATAATTTCAATATTCATGTATGGGTGGTTGGGGTGTGTCCACATGAAAACAAATAGTTGGAAAAGTAAATGATACATGTTAAAGCCATTACATCCTTAGGAAAATGCAATATAGATTTGACCAATCTATAGATGAATAACAATAATAGGATTACCATATTATAAGAATAAAGAGGTATAAATATATGGATAAACCTCATCATTTATTTTTTTCAACAGATAAAAGTATCACCCTATTGCACTTTTTGTCTAGATTAATTTCACCTCCATTATGTTAATGAAATAATCAATCAAAATCTCTAAGCCCACATGTATCATACTAAGGATGAGAATTTTTTTTAAAATATGTGTTAATTTATACTATACATGGTGGATCAATAGTAGTGTATGGGTTTTGTTTAGAATGTCTTATTGGAAAGGACGAGAGAAACTAGTAACTCTGGGTAATCATATAGGTGTTATCCTAAAAATCAGATCCCCCCTATCAAACTACATGATTCATGGGGAACAAAACTAAGGGTTTTATAATTTCACTGGAGAAAATGGGATGTGAAGAGTGGTTATTTATGACTCTAAGAGTCTTCTATGATGTATAAAGAGGGAAGATAGGTTGAGGATGATCATTTACAATATTTTATACATTTATTACCCTACTAAAATGAAAAAAAAATTCTCAAGGACATGTATACAGGAAAAGTGGTGGGATTTGGGGAATTATGTGGTCTCTATAGGGTTTTTTATTAAAAATAAATGTGAAAATATCCTTTAGGATGCGTACATTGGATGAGAGGATAGCCTATAGGGAATTGTTTTCTCATATAGTGGAGTTCATTCCAAAACTAGAGTTTATATCGATCCAATTCAGAAAACAAAAAGCGGGCCTACGAAAGTGATGGGTGAACATAAATATTTTTATCTCCCTTAAGGATACACCGTTATTTGTTAATAATATCCAAAAAATTAAACTAGATTTATGGAAATAATGAGGGGAAATGTAAAAAATGCTAATTAAAACTATCCTAAGACATGAGAAATAGGATTTGATTGTGTTTTGAGGGGTTTGCAAATGTGGTCTCCAATGATTATTTATTTAATGTCACATATCATTGAATAAATAGTGGATAACGGTTTAGAGCCACATAGGTTAGACTATAATGATTTATTTTTTAAATTTATGCTTCTAATACCAGGAGGTACTCCTTTTAAGGTCATGGAACCAGTTCTAAGGGGTTATGTAGTTTAAATATATATAATTATAACTAAATGGTGTTCCTTTTAATGTTTTGAAACCAAGATCAAGTAGTTGTTCATTTAAATTCATCTTACTAGGAATAATGGGCATTCCTTTTAAAGTTATACAATTAGGAACACGTGGTTGTGTTTTTTAAAACCATATAGGTAGAAATACGATGTATTTCAATTTAATATATTGATTAAATGAAGAAGATATGGATTTACCCCAACGATGTGACTCATGTATGGTGGGAAATGATTGAAAATCCCATAAGACTAAATGATTCATGGTAATTGTGGAAAATAAGTTGTGATAGACGATTTATCATGCCATATGAGATAAAAAATTGGCATGGATAGGATACAATTGGAATATTGAACCAAAAAACCAGGAATGCTATAATGATAGACATTACTAGTTTGGTGCAAAACCATGAGGCCGATTCATTCTATGAAATTTAAATGATTCATGAGGGTGTTACACATAGGTAATTATGGTTTTTTTGAACAAAGTCAGAAATATGAGAAAAATCGAGACCTCTTTGGATCAAAGCATGATCATAGAGGTGTATAGGTTAAGGATAACTACTGAACATGTATTAAAGATGAATTATCCTTCACTATATTTCATTAGATGGGGGAAAGTAGATATTGAACATTCACTACATTTGAACCATTGGTTTTATCCCACACAATAGGAATGAAACATCTGGGATGTCTACCCGAGATGGGAATAAGGTATTTGGGGAATTTTTTCATAACCATTTGGATTTCCATTTATATATGGGAGGTAAACGGGGATTCAAATATTTGAATCCCAATGCGGTCTATAAAAAGGAAGGTTTATTATCCCGTATATTTTTAAAACATTCGAATATGGAATCCTACATTGATCACATTGATGGTAATACGAAAAAAAGATGAACGGAACATGGAATATAATGATTTATAGTCGATCATAAGTTAAAAACCCATTCCAGGACACAATAATTACATTTTATCATGCCATGGGTCCAGAATGGGTCCAAAAGATGTTAAGTTTATCATCATGTTGCATGTTCCATTAAACTATTCTCATTATAAGTTCATTGATATTGAAACAAAGTAGTGCTAGTTTTTAAGGATATACAACATAAATAATATAGTGAGATAGTCCATATATATAAGGAAAATTAAACCTAACATGAAGGGAAATTAAAATGATAGTGTATCCTATCTCTTAGAGATTATCACATATCATAATGTAGTGATTCATAGATCATTCCATTAGAAATTTATATTAACTCAGGGTTTGTAAGGAAAAGGTAATCTAATGTGGGATCCACATACTAAAATGATATGGAAGTCATGGAGTGTTTTTGGATGGTCCCATTATAAGATATATTGGTAAAACATAGTATGTCATGGGGAAGGAATCATGCCACAAGTAATTATTATGATATATCTATTTATGTTTAACTTATATGTAAATAAATTGACGTAACCCTAGAACCTAATAGTAAAGGGGTTAAATAAGACTTGAAATAGTATCCATTTTACTAGAATGTAGTGGGTTATAATTTTGTGATTGGGTCTTGATAAAGGATTCTAGATGTCACTAAATATTCTGTGAAGCAGTGTTTAAGGAACATAAAATTCTACAATCATTGTGGTAGACGATAATTATTTAAGGGTATTGAATAATATGTTAAGGAAATTGCCATCCAATTTAACATAATTCAATTAGGACATTAATTATGTAGTTTAATTTCATAATGTGGAGATAGACCACTATGAAATTCACATTTGTGTTGATAGGACGGACGAAAGAATCTCCATCATTCTATTATGGTAAATAAATCGAAACTCCTAATATAGTTTTATTCTTTCACAATTGGAGATAAAATGGGTAGTAGAATGATACTCATGACACATGAGATTATATGAAAAATTGATGGGTATGGTCAGTATACTACATTGACTACCACATAATCTCATGAGAACAAAGAGGCTGGTTGGGTAAGATAACACAAAACAATTTCATCCCATAGATATACCATAATTTTTTAGGGGTATTTTATTTTAAAACTCCACATAACTATTTGTGAGTTGAAGAGGATAAATGATGAAGTTAAGAATCTAAATCAAAAGGGTCATGGTAGATGTGTTGAAAATAACTGTAATAAAAATTTAAAACCTAGATTCCACAATCGTTTCATTGTTAATTGAAGAAATAAAATTACAGTTTACCAGTGGCCAAGGATTCATAAAATAGGACCCCACTTGTTTCCTACATGAATTATATTGTGTGTGTCACTTAGAAGTGAGGGGTCCCTTTAAAAAATTGTACCATAATACAAGGGGACTTTATTTGTAAATAAAATTAGGATAGGGAAATTTTTTCTCTAGAGACACATATTGTGCATATCAATTAAAGAAAAAACTATCAATGGGTTGTTCGAACATATTAGTGCTACACCATCAAGAATTAAGTATATTGATTTGATGGTCCATGCCAAAAAGAGTGTGGAATACATGATTTTGAAAGGAAATGATCAACTATAAATTGAAGAGAAATAGGTTTTTCCATGAGGTTTTAGATTTTAAATTAATTTTTCTTGGAATAAATGTTATTTATTCTGTATATTAAGTTAAAATATAAAAATAAAATAGGGGTTTAAAAGAGAAAATGTGATAATATAACCAAACCTTAAGAGTAAATGCACGTTATTTAAGGTGAAAATGTATAGATCAATTTTCTTTTTTTCTGTTCACGGAATTAGAGCAATGAATCGTGAATTTTACGGCCATTCAACAATGACTGTATTGTGAGAAGATCTCCATATTAAAATAGGACACGGTGAATCCAAAGTGATCAAGTAGTCAGAGTATAATTAAGAATTATATCATGGTGGATGAAAATATTATATGGTCTTTATTCTTATACCATGTATTGTTATGAGTTTAGGGTCCTTGTTTCCTTGACCATGGAGGTAGAGGTATCTTACATAACACGTAGAATAGAAAAAACTCAATGTGAATTTATGATCTTAATATCAATACAAATGACATCCACTATTTTTACTTGATGTTTATGATTTTTATGATTATTGAAAATATTTATTTTGGATTTGGGACAATGTATATTAGACCATGTTCAACTGATTTTGGCGTTGTCTATATAGAAAAATGTGGTTTCATAAATTCAATGAGGAGTTGTGAAAAAAATGACAATTTAGGGGTAATGGGAGACACATGGTTAGGCCAGAGAATATATATATGAGTATCATTGTCTGTCCTATGAGATGGGAATCAATCCATATATTCTTCATAGGGGAATCAAAATTCTATATAGATCTAACACTTGTTTAAAATATGTGGAAGAAAAGAATGTTTTCTGTAGTGAGAATGGGAAGACTAAATCCAGATATGGATTGGTGAAAATACAATAATTGGGATAATCTATAGGTATATAGGGAATTTATATTGATGGAATAGGGATAGAGGTCCAAATGAATCTAAATATCTCATGATGATAAAAATTAAGGAATATATAGTTCTAATGGATAATGTGGTAGGTGACCAACATCGAAGGAGGAAATGTGACCTCCTGGTAGGTAAAACTAGCATAATTTTTTAGTTTAATTATCAAATAAAATGATATCATATATAATGTTTCAGGTCATATAGATGGTTTAAACACATAATGAATCTTTTTACATGAATAAGGGGAGTGAATCCAAAAATTTAATTTCATATTATGATGTAAGTTCCTAACCATAAACATTATATATTCTTGATACTTTATACTAAAATTCACATCGTTTCAATCCCATATGTATTATTTTTCATGTTTTATAGAAATAGTATAATATATAACATTATAAAACCATATATTACAATGGGAAACATATAGTTAGTATCCATTATTTATCCAAAGTTAAACCTTTTTAAAATTAATAATACTTTTTTCATTAAAAATCAGCATAAATTTGATCTTAACCCAATCATTTTCTATAATATTTATAAATAGAATATGAATAAATGAAAATTGTTTAATGATCTCAAAAATCATATTAAGGGACCTAAATAAAGAAAACTATTATTCAAGTGAAAACCGTTAAAAACTTTTTCCAAATAACGATACTTTTTTCCACTAAAAATGAAAAAAAATTCTCAAAAAGATCATTAATTGACCTTATGAAAATTAATTTATTTCCATGAAAACTCATTATATAGAATATAAAATATAATTAATTAACATGGTACATAATTTTACATATCAATATTAAAATAGAGTTACCAGTATGGTCAACACATTACACTATAGTAAACAATGAATTTGAGGTTATAATCTACCCATGTGTCATTGGTTTATCATAGAACCAATTGACATTATTTTATCACAAAACCACCCTACATTGGTTTATCATGTAACCACCCATAAATGGTTTATCAAGTAATAACCCATAATCATAAAATTTCTAATAATAATAACATAAACATAAATCATGAAAGATTTTATCATAAAACCACACAATGAAGAAACCAAACTTTTCATTTGGAATCATTCATTTTGAAAGAAATATACACTTACAATGGAATTATTTTTCAAATTTACCATCAAAACATGTAATTTAAGGTGTAAAATATTAACATAACAAAAAATTGGGAAATTCAATTCATTTCATATATTATGAAACACATTTTTTAAAATTTGAAAAAAAATTCAAGGGGAACATTAAAATAATTTTTTTGAATGAGAATCCTTTACCTAAAACAATTCAAATATTCCATCATGAAAAAAAATTGAAAAAAATTATAACACTAAAATTTAAATTCATTTATTTCCACATAAAAAAATACAGAAAAATAATATTTTAAATATGACATAAATGATAAAGATTTCGAAAATAAATCTTTAGAACATTTTAAATGAGGTTTTTAATTAATATCCCTGAACACGAGTATTTCTTATCACGTATATTATTTATGATTCAAAATAATAAAAATATGTTAATTGCATGATTTCATGAGAAAATTTTTCTTTTTTCTTTTTTCTTTTTGTATCACTTATTTTCATGTTATAATAATTACCTAATTATTTATTTTCACATCAATTGTTCTGAAAATATTCGATACATGAGGCCAAAATGAAATTGGTATGATGTATACAGTAAAATGGGAATTATTAAATCATCTATAGAATAATATTAATCAAATAATATTAAATATTATGCATCAATTATATTTTCAATTCCATCCATTAATTATGGAATAGAAAATTAAAAAAATTATAATCAATGGCATGGTTTGTCATATGTATGCATGAGTGACGTTTCCATTTTCAATTATCATTATGGAAAGAAGTTTATATTTAATTATATAAATTATATCATATTAATTACTTAAATATACTTCTATGTATCATCCATATTATGTGGAAATTAACAATGTATCACATCACTTCGTGGAGGTTGTAATTCACAAGTACACACAAACGACGTTATCATTTTTTTGCGTGGAAATGTAAGAACATAAATGATAGAATATATTTTAGTAAATATAAATACTTCACTATTATGATATATTAAATTTTGATTACATAATTATAAAAAAATATTTAAATATAAAGACGAAATGAAAATTTCATCAGTTCGTGAGGTAATAGTCTGTCATCCACATGAATGATAACCTCTTTTCCCATTTGATGGAATTGGTTATGCATATGGGTCATTCTTTATACAAAATAACATATCAGTATATTTTGGATTATGGAGTTATTCCTCTACCATGATCGAATAATTTTTCTTGGGATATAGAATAATATAAATAGAAACACTTGATTAAAAATTATACCTCATGATGTCCTTTTATTAATAACTTAAGACCACTAAGGGTGGTGTTATGCATAAAATAATTCCTCATGAATTTGCATAGGGATTATAGTAATGTATTTTGGAATATACGTGTCTAACCAAACAGGTTTTTTATCATGAATTTATGATAGGAATACGTAAACATTTAAAATAGAGGATCAATGCACTCTTAGAATTTATAATTTATTTAAAATAATTTAATTTAATTTTCAAGTAAAAATGGATTGAAAGTAATTTATTCCAAATATAAGATGATTTGGGTAGAAATTAATAGATAAAATAATGTTTAGATATGTTTTTACTATTTACAATCATTATATTTTGGTTTTAAAACTTATTTTACCCCATTAACTCTTACCATAACATCATTTATTTTTTACTCTATGATAATCATTATTGTTACTCTAAAATTCCAAGAGACCCATAAATGGATAATCGAGGAAATTATAATCATTATCAAAATTATTTTATGAATTTAATAGTTTTATGAATTTAATATCAATTATTAATATATTTGTTATTGATGTATAATCAATGTCAATTTTTGAGATTATTCATTACATTTACTTTTAAAGATATCAGGAAAACAATATAACATAGAAATAATTATTTTATAATATCTATATTCTTCTATGGTCATGTACTAAATTCATTGATTTCACTAATTATCTAAAATTTAATTTATTTTAGTATTATAAATAACATTAAATTGATATTTCTATAGATAAATTATTTTCTTCTTCAGTATTGTGCAACAAACCAAACTTTTATTAATAAAAATTCCTCTCAATATAATTAAATTTTTATTATGTAAAATAGTTATATAAAATTCTCAATTACTTGTGTTTTTGTTTTTTATATCAAAATATTGTAATGAATAGTTATTTTTGCTAATACATCCATAGAAGAGTGATCATTTGATTAGTATAAATATAGGGGTTTAATAAATCCAATTGACTCAGAAAAAGGAAAAGATGACCTCATCTAGCTGAACTACTCCATACGATGCCCATTTTCAGAGATTGGAAAGGAGGTGACATAACTATGGTTAACTCTAGACCAAACTCAAGCCTAAAATCGACATGTTAAGCTAAACCAGAACCTTATTATGGGAGAAATGGATGTTGATAGATATTACCATCAGATCGATGTTATCCAAGCCACCCCAAGTGTCTGTCACCATCGCACAACTTACCCATAGGACATATGTGAGTGTTATGTGGGGTTATGTAAATTGAACCAAGCACTATGATTATGTTCATTATATTTGTATAAAATAATGAATATACATTAATTTTATTATTGTTTCTTTGTAAATAGTTTTTTAAAGACCAAATAGTATTTTCTAGTTATTAATCAATTAAGAAATCAATTTTGAGAAATAAATGGATTTTTGAATTAAATAAAATTTTAATAAAATATTATTACTATGTTATTTTTTATTAAATATAAATTATAGTAAATTTTTTATGAATACAATTGTAATTTTTATTATGGTTTGAAATCCATCTTTTGTCAGAACCCGTGAATTTTCGATAAATGTCGATTTTTATTTTAAAAGTAAAAATTCACATAAATAGAAAAATATTTAAATAAAATCAATATTATTTTTCGAATATGGATATAAAAATTATCTAATTGATAATTTTTCTTAATTTTCTGAGACAGACGAATTTTTGGAAAAAAATTAAATACCATTTGAATATATAATGTGTTTTAGGTCATTATAATAACCAAATAGTGATGTATTAAAATAATATAAATTTTATATTCAGCCAATATATGTTTTACCTTTAAAATAATTTTATTTTTGGTTTTTTATTTATTTTACAAGGTGTTAGTGGACCACCCCTGACTTAAAAATCATTTTATCTTTTTAAAATGATTTCATTTAGAGTGTGACCCTCCCCCACAAAATCAAGTCTAATATTTTAATATGTTAGTACATTGACCTTATAAAATAATGTTTTACACTTCCATTTGGTAGAAGCATGGTCAATAGCCATGGGTTGGTTTGTGGTTTTGATTAGTTTAATGTGTACTGTCAAAAACCTAAATAATAAATAATTCCCTCTCTTTTCCTATATAAACTCACTCAAGCTCCCACATCCTCTTCACTAAAAACCTTTAGAGATTGACCAAACTCCTACCTACTCTCTCTATAATCCTCCAAGGCACCCAAATATCTCAATAAGCCTCTCCCAAGCCTCTCCCAAGCCTCTCCCAAGCCTTAGGGGTCACAATTCCATGTAAGGGATTTCATCCTTTATCATTTTGGTCGAAATTTCATTATGTTGTTATGCCATTTTATTTTCAATTAAAAAATTTAGGGTATGATTTGGAACCTCCCCCATTCTTCTATCCTTACGTTTTAATGATGAGATTTTACTTTCTCCTTCATTTACTCCTCCCATATGAACCTGTTACCATGAAGAAATTCTATAACGAATTTGTCTCTTCTCATTTACATTCATGTGATTATTTTATATTATGCATCTAAATTCCAATAAATATGTTGTTAAATGTATATACCTGACCCTCCTTACCATAAATTTCATTTACATATGATGATAGACCCCTTTCTCTCTCATCAACAATTTTTATGAATTATTAGGCCACATCGTTATACTGTAGAAATTGCACCGCGATTTTCTATGCCAAAGTCAATGTGTATTGAATACCATGTCCATTTCTCTGTCAAGGTTATTCACCTTTATGCAAATTTACTAGTTTATTAATATTTTCAGGTATTTATTAAACATTCTTCTATCATGGAAAAAATTATGGTGTCGAATTATTCCATGTTGTATGATCCATGTCGCAGATTTATGCATGAAATGCATCGATTAAGAACAGTGCACCGTGATATTGCTTCAATGAATTGGGTAAAGACTAGTATCATGATAAGTCATGTGAAATGAGGATTCACTCATGATACATGTGTAATGAGACTTGTATCATGCTAATATCTTGTTAAATGTTGTTGCCACATTTCCTTATTATGATGATCATGCTATATCATGCATTTATATTCATGTTTCTATTATGATCCATTGATATTCTTTTTTCCTATAATGTTTTATATTACCCATGTTATGCCTTGTTTAATCCCTTACTAGGATTTATATCTGACCCTTTTTTTATGAATGTCCTCAGGTTATCCCATACAATGCTAAGTATGAAGGAATATGTGTGTTAATGAAAAATAAGTTTACAATAAAGATGTGTATTTCATTTTTTAATTTCTTATATAATGTTATTAAGACCCAAAGACACAAGGCCTCTCTGTATTCAATGTTGTATCAAGTAAATATTTTATGTAATAAATCATTTTTTTTGTATGAAATAAAGATAAACCTGGTTATATTTGGTATCACATGATAGGTTTAGTTATTTTTGGGATTAGGATTTTAAAACCCTAGTGAAAGCCTTAGGGATAAGACTAAGTATAATAAAAACAACACTAAATTTTGGTTTGTATTAATTAGGTGGTTTATCAATAAAACACACCACTCTATGGGTATGAGTAGGTGGAGGCGGCTCTGGTACAAATGTGTATTAGTGTAAACCCTAAATACTCTACTTTGAGCTAGACTCGAACGAGAACTAGTGCACGACAATAGGAATTATTGAACTCTTGGTTATGACACTCCCGAGGGATATTTGTTGGTAAATTTAAAATCATACTATGAACCATTATTAAGGGAATAAAAAAATTCCCCTAAGAATATATGTTTAAAAGTTGATCATGGATGAAATAGATTAAAGCCGATAAATTAATAAGTTATGTAACTAAAAGAAATTTATATGTTAGTCATTTTTTCATTGGAATGCCCTTTATGTGTTACCCCTAACTTTCCATTTATTCCAGTTAATGGACAGTAATAAGAGAACTCGGGCTAACAACTGATGCAATGATCAATGTGATGATTGTTCTAATGAGATTCCAAATTTTATAGGAGTAGGAATCAAAATCTTTATCACTATACTCTATCTGTTAACTAATTTTTTAAAAGAATCATGGGCCAAGAGGAACATTTAACACCCCCCCCCCACTAAGAAAGAACAATTTTCTTTTGAGTGCTTCATGAGACAACAACCTCCTAATTTTAATGGATCATCTGATCCCTTAATCGCCAAAAATGGATCAACTCTAGTGGAAATATCTTCTTTATCCTTCAATGTTCTTAACAATAGAAGGTACTTCTGGAATCTTATTGTACAGAGGGTGAAGCTGAACAATGGCATACATTGATCAAAACTACAAAGCTAGAGTAGGATACTGAGTCATTATAATGGAAGGATTTCTGGATAATGTTTCTGACAAATATTTTCATTTCTCCCTCCAGCTTAAGATGGGAAGGGAATTTTTGATCCTCAAGAAAAAAGAAAATGAATCCATCAGAGAATAAAAGGAAAAATTCACAAGGCTTGCATGAAATTCCTCTAGCTTCGTCATTACCCTTGAATGAATGGTTGACCAGTTCTTTGGTGGGCTAAAACATTGCCTACCGAAATCCCTAACGATCCGTGAATTTCAGAGAAATGATGAAATTGTCCGACGAGCCCTCAATATCGAATTTGAGATCGAATAATCTCAGTGGTATAATGGGGATAAGTAGCCTAAGGTGGACATTAATTATGTATTACTGTTGGATAAATCCAATGGTGGTAAGAAAAAACAACACCCCACTTTCCAACGGTGCAGAAAGAAACACCCTAAAAATTTTCTAAAGGGGGTGAGGAAATTATTTCATTGTGATAGAGAAGGGAACCATTCCATTAACTACCAACAAGAAATATTTGCTGATGCAATAGAGGAGATGAACACTCTCTTCGACCCCCAAGGCATTGTTCATTGCTTAAACTGAAAAGAACTAAGGAAGTTTTCAAACTAGTTCCCTATGATAATGGTTTTTGAGGCAACCAACAACCTCCAAGGAAAAAATGGAATGTTTTCTCATCACCACCTCTTAAGTGAACCTTGACAACAATGTGGTGAATGGTTCACTAGTCATTCATTAAATAATAGTGAACATAATTTTTGATTATGGTACTATGCATTCTTTTATATCCCAAAGGATAAGTAGAAAAATCCCAACACCACCATAAATCATGGAAGTAATTATTTCATTGAGAACATTAAATGGGAAAATCATTGCAACCCAAGAATATAAATCCCCCCCCATCTAAATTTTGGGTTTGAACATCCTAGAGAACCTTGCCTTGCTCCCTCATGTGGAATTGGATGCAATTATTCGCATAGATTGTCTTTCCTTATTCAGATCCAACATAAATTTTCATGAGAGGGAAATCACTCTCCAAATGGCGAATTGACCCACGATTATATACAAGATCAAGGAAAAGGATGAATCTTTTTCTCACCATCATCTCAAGTGTGGATATTACTTCCCTACGGGAAGGCGTATCATGTTCAGATGATTGAGTCTATGGAGGAAACCATCGTTGAATACATTCATATTGTGAGAGAATTCGTTGAAGTTTTTTATCAAGGAAATTCATAGTCTTCCTCCTAGAAGAGTTGATGAATTCTTGATTGATTTTACACCTCAGGAATTTCCAATATTCGAGAATCCATATAGAATGGATGTAGTGTAGATTGATTAGATGAATAAACCACTACAAGAGAATCTATATAAAGGGTTTATATACCCAAGTGCTTTACCATGGGGTGCATCTATTCTCTCCATTAAAAAGAATGATGGGTCAGTGCACCTTTTCATTGATTATCATGATCTCAAAAAATCATGATAAAGAACAAGTATCCTATTCCATGACTAGATGACTTGTTAGATTTGCTATGTGGATCTATGTACTTCACCAAGGTGGATATGCAGTTGGGATATTAGTAGTTAATGGTGAAGAATAGAATATCCCCAATACAGATTTTTGTAAAAGATATGAGAACTATGAATTCATAGTAATTTCTTTTCGGGCTCAGTAATTCTCCAAAAATATTAATGGAATTTATGAATATAGTCTTTAGAGATTACCTCCACATCTTGTTGTTAGTATGTATAGACAATATTCTAATATACTCCAAAACCAAGGAGGATCATGAGAAGAATCTGATAACTATACTAGAGACCTTGAGAAAGGATAATCTCTATGAAAAGTACAACAAGTGTGAGTTATTGTAGAAGGAGGTCTCATTCTTGAGACATATCTTCACAATAAATAGGATATCTTTGGATCCCTCCAAGATAGTTTAAATTTAGGGATGTTTGAGGACAACATCTATAATGGATATCCATAGATTCCATGGTTTAATTGGATATTATTGTAGATTTGTGAGAAATGTGTCACAATGGTCCAAGCCTCTTACCAAGCTAACTCAAAAGAGAGTAAATTTTGCTTGTAGTGATGAATGTGAAGAGATCTTCAAGGAATTGAAAATAATTATTATTACCACACCCATACGCACGCCACCCACAAGTGGTGAACATTTTGTGGTATTTAGTATTTATATAAAGAAGGGATTGGGTTGTTTGTTTATGAAAAATGACAAATTCCTTACCTATGATTCAAGGAAATTAAAAATGCATGAGATAATCTATCCAACACATGATCTGGAGTTAGCAGTAGTAATCTTCTCTTTCAAAATTTTGCAACATTACCTCTTTGGGTAGAAGTGTGAAATATACATGGTTCACAAAAGCCTCATGTATATATTCACATTGAAAGAGTTCAATATTCACCAATGAAGATGGTTAGATCTGATCAAATACTATGACTTCTCAATCCATTAACACCCTGGGAAAGAGAAAAAGGTGGTAGATTCTCTATGAATAAAGGACCCAGTGATTCTATCATTGATGATAATTTAAAAGGATCCAATCTTCATATATTGGATGAATATAGACATGGGAGTCATAAATAAGGGAACATCGTCAATCCTTTCACAAATGATTGCACGACCATCTCTTTTGGAAAGGTTGAAGGATTCTCAAAAGGATGATGTGGGAATTCAGAAGAAAGTGGAAACTGTCAGAAAGGGGAAATGATCATAGTTCAATGTTAATGAAAAGGGAATAGTGAGATTTGGGTCATGACTATGTGTCCCGTCAAATCCAAATTTAATGAATGAACCTTTGGATGATGCACATAGTTCAAATATCACCATTCACCCTAGAAACACAAAGAAGTATCGAGTTCTTTTAGAGATTTATTGGTGGGATAAAATTAAGAAGAAGATCACCGAGATTACATAAAAGTTCATATTGTGTTAGAAAGTGAACCCTGGGTGTAATAAGTATAAGGGGATGATGTAACCATTAACCATACCAACATAGAAATGGGATCACATTACCATGGACTTTTTCACCGGAATTCTGAAAACATCCAATGGAAAAAATTCTATTTGGGTTGTTGTGGATCATCTTACGAAGGCTGCAGACTTAATTGCAATTCGAGAGGATTTTTCACTGGATCAACGACTAAAAATATATATTAGAGATGTAATAAGTCTTCATGTAGTACCACTATTGACCGTATCTATTTGAGATCTAAGAATCACCTTTAAAATTTAACGATTCTTAAATATCCATTGAATACTAAGCTAAAATTTAGTACGGATTATCATCCTCAATATGTTGGAAGGTCTAAGTGGACTATCCAAATACTTATAGACATATTGAGAGAATTCTAAATGGACTTAAAATGAAGATGGGATCAATATATTCCTCTCACCGAGTTCTCTTAAAACAACAATTTTCAATCAAGCATCCAAATTACTTCTTAGGAATCCCTTTATGGGAAGAGTTGCAGAACACATTCATGTTGGGATGAAGTTGGGGAGAGAAAACTCATATGTCCATAAATGGTTGAAGAAAATGTGGATAAGGATACGACCATACAACAACACATTAAATCTAATCAGAGTTAAAAAAATTGTTATGCTGATAATCATCGACGAGTCTTAGAATTTGATGTCGGAGACATGGTATTCCTCTGCTTATCACTGTGGAAGAGAGTTGTGAGATTTGGGAAGAAGGGAATGCTTAGACATAGGAACATTAGCCAATTTTAGATCCTTGATCACATTAGAGCAGTGGCATATCGACTAACTCTCCCACCGAACATATATCGAGTACAAAATGTTTTCCTTGTATCACTTTTTAGGATGTACATACCTGACCCATCACATGCACTCAATCCAGAGGTGGTACCATTTGATAATGACCTCTCCCATGAAGAGAAAATGATGAAGATAATAGATCATTGGGGAAAATTTCAATGAAATATAACGATGCCCTTCATCATGGTGTTGTGATCAAACAACATGTTTGAAGAAGCAATGTAGGAATCAGAAGAAGTGATGAAATGGAGTTACCATCTTCTGTTTTAGTGTAGGAAAAATAAATTTCGAGGGTGAAATTTCATAAGGGGGGAATATTGTAATGACCCAAACATTTTTTAATGAAAATTCCTCTTGATATAAATTAATGTCTTATTATGTAACATGGTTATATAAAACATGAACTTCCTTGGTTTTATTTTTTTGGATTTCAAAATACCCTTAATAATTGTTACCATTGATAATATAGATATCAAATAATGATCAATTGATTTGTATAAATATAAGGATTTAAAAATTCCAATTTACTCTGATCAAGGAAGTGATGGCCTCGTCCAGTAGAATTTCTCTGTACGAAGCCCATTCTTCAGAGCCTATAAAAGAGGTGGAATCACTATCCATCGCTCTTGACCATGACTAAGCCCAGCTTCAACACTTTACCTCGAACGGAACCTCCTACGGGAGAAGTAGAAGTTGATAGAGATTACCACCATTACGATGTCATTCGAGCCACCCCCAGAGTATGTCACCATCGCACACCTTACCCATAGGTCATATGAGGGTTTTATAAGGGGTTATGTAACAAGACCCTAGAATTGTGATTATATGCATTATTTTTTGTATCAACTAACTAATATATATTTAGTTTATTATTTTTATTTTAAAAATAGTTTTTTTAGTTAATATTCAATTAAAAAATCTATTTTGATGAATTAATGGATTTTTGAATTATATAATATTTAAATAAAATATTTTTACTAATTTACATTTTATTAAATATAAATGATCATATAATTTCTATAAATAAAATTTAAATTTTTATTAAGTTTTGAAAGTTGTTTTTTGTCAAAACCCATGAATTTTTTATAAATGTATGTTTTTTTAAATTAAAAATTAAAATATTTAAAAAATAATTTAGATAAAATTAATATTATGTTATGAATCAGGACATCAATATTATCCTACGGATGATTTTTCATAATTTTTTGTGATAATCGAATTTTTGGGTAAAAAATAAATACTGTTTAAATATATATTATGTTTTATGATATCATAATGACCCAATAGTGATGAAATAAAATAAAATAAATGGTATTTTCTGAAAATGTATGTTTTACCTTAAAAATAATGTGAGTTTTGGTTATTTTGTTCTTTTAATAAGCTTTAGTGGACCCTCAATGTCTTTGAAAACATTTTATGTTTTTAAAATGATTTCCTTGAGAGTGTGGATCACCTCCACATAATCAAGACTTATATTTTAATATATTAGGAAATTGTCCTTATAAAATAATGTTTTCCACTCCCCTTTGGAAAATCCCATGGGAAAAAACCATGGGTTGGTTTGTGGATTTTAATAGTTTAATGTGTAGTGTCCAAAACGTAAATTAATATAGAATTGCCTCTCTTTTCCTAAATAATCCCACCCAATGACCCACTTCATATTTACTCAAATCATTTTGAGGTATAACAATCTCTTACCTATTTTCTCTATAATCCTACCAAGGTTCCCCCATTCTCTCATGAATCCCCTCTCAAGCCTCTCCCAAGCCTTTGGGATCACACTTCTAAGTAAGAGATTTTTCCTTTCTCATTTTTTTTCTAAATTTCATTAAGTAATTATACCCTTTTATTTTCAATTAAAAATTCAAGGGTATGATTTCTCACCCCACCATAATTCCCTACTTATGTTTCAATGATTATATACTGATTTCTCTCCTATTATTTCCTCTCATTTACATATGTTAAAAGGCTGAAATTCTGTATGGAATATCACTCTTTTCATTTATATTCAAGAAATTATTTTTTATTATGCATCTATGGTACATTAAATATATTGGGAAATGTATATATATGACCCCATTACTGTACATTTCATGTAAATATTATGATATACCCATTTCTATCTCGTCAACCATTTTTAGGAATTATTATGACACATCATTATGATGCTGAGATTGCACCGCCATTTCCCAAGCCAAAGTAATTGTATAGTGAAAACCATTACCATTTCTCTATCAATGGTATTCAAATTTATTCAAATTTAATTATTGATTATAATGTTTCAGGTATTTATTCCACATTCCTTTATCTTGGAATAAATGATGGTGTTCAATGATTCCATGTTGTATGATCCATGTGGCACACTTATGCACGAAATGAAATGGTTGAGAAGGGTGCGCCCTAACAACACTTCAATGAATTGGGTAATGAATAGTATTATTATACGTCAAGTTAAATGAGGATTTAATAATTCTAATTCAACTAAAATTTTGTTTTAATCATGATCCATGTTCAATGATCTTTTTCTCATGCTAATATCATGTTAAATATTTTTTTCACATTTCTAGGTTATGATTGTCATGCTATATATTGACATTATTTTAAAGTTTATCTTATGCTCCATTTATATGCCTATTTAATATAATGTATTGTACTACCCGTTTTTTTCCATTTTTAGTACATTACTGGGTTTTATAGCTCACCGTTTTCTTGTACATGTCCTCAGGTTATCCCATGCAATGTTATGTATGCAGGAATGTGTGTGGTCATGTAAAATATGTTTTCAATAAAGATGTGTATTTCATGTTTTAAGTTGTTATGTAGTGTTCCTAAGCTCCCAATACACTATAATTCTTTATATTCTATTTTTTATCAAGTGAATATTTTAGGTAATAAATAATGTTTAGGTATGAAGAAAAGAGAAGGGTTATTAAGCATTGTGTGAGAATTTAAGGAAATAATTAATTCATTAAACATTAAAAATAAATTTCTAGGATGAAGATAAATATTTTATATTTCAAATGACTATTTATAGTTTAATATACCTTTAGAATAACCCAATATTATCAATTGTTTAATAATTAAAATCATGTATCTGACATCTTTCTTTAAATAAAATATAATAAATGTCACAATCTCACTTAAGTGATACCCCATTGTAATACATTTGATCCTAGGATTCTTATGATCTAAAATGACACATAATATAAAAAAAATTCAGTTTATAGTCATTTATAGTCATTATCATTTTATTTTCACCCATAATTACCAGATTCACCCTTTTCCGTAGTGATAAAAATTACTAAAGAAACTATTCACACTAGATAAAAATAAAAGAGACCGATTATAAAAAATGGTAGCCATGATTAAAATTAGGGAATTCATTTTTTAAAAAATAAAATTTTAGAATATGTATAATTTAATATAAAATTAAACCAGTAAAACCAAATGAAAAATATTTCTTCAGAAAAAATTACTTTTACAATACAAAAAGTTTTTAATATATTCTAGTAAAAAATCCATTTTAAAATACATTATTGGGTTATTTTAAGTTAAATTGAACTAATTAAAATTATAAACTAATCCAAAACATTATTTGAAATAATAAATACATGGAAAATCATTTTTTTAATAAATTTTGGTATTCATACCTATTCATTGAAAATTCAAACATTTCAAAAAATTATCAAAATTTCAATATAGAAAACGTTTATTAAGATGATTTAAAAAATGAAAGTCATTTTATCAGATAAATTTTATTAAAAATCATTAAATTAATTATATTTTATTTATATTAAAAATCAACAGAAATTATTTTATATGAATTTTTTTATTAATAAAATGACTTTACTAAAAATATAGTATTATTTATATTGAAATATTTAATATATTTTCAAGGAGTATAATTGTTATATTGTTAATAATTTCATTTATAATATTAATTACTATCAATTTAACAGATATGTTATAATGGACATATTTAAAACATAAGTTTTTTTGTTCGTTTTAGCTCATCATTGAGTATTTGTAAACTATCAACCATAGTATTTTGTTTTTAAATCTCAGGACATTATATTCTACAACCTTTGTAAATCCCATCGTCTCTATAATATACTCAGTCTTGGTAACTAGGGTTTTATATATCCAAATTTCATTATTGAAATATCACATTGGGAAAAGGATAAATAAAACGTTCACTTAATATGAGAGAAAATAAACTAAAAAGGTATCCTGAGATAACTGATAATTGGATTCTATGTAGAAAAATTTGTACATGGAAGATAAACAAACTTCCAAGGACTAAAATAGAATGATATATGTCATTTTAATGATAAATTTAACCATATAAAAACATTAAATCTATTCTGGGTTGAAAATTATATCAATTTATTGATAAGAAGAGTTAACAGATAAAATTTTTATTTCAAGGTCTTTTTTCCTAGATTTTAGGAATTATCTTGAAATATATGAAATTAATTATATATAAATATTTTAAATGTATAATTTTATCCATTAATTTATTTCCACTAAAACTAATCTTTTTTCCTGAATGATGGGTATGCGTTTTTCTAGCCTAAATCACTAGAATCAACCTCTGTGGATCAAAAAATCAAAAAATGGATGAGAATATATTCCTCCAATCATTGGACATTATAAAAAACTGAAATTGTAGGAATAATATAAAATATATCTCCAAAATGAGTAAACCTTCAATTGAGTAGAAACTTCCTTTAATATTCATAATTCAATAGTAAGTTCCGAGAGTTCAATATAGATTATACAATAAATGATTGTCCTTAAAATTCCTCTTAATAGTCCAAACTATGATTGAAACTAGAAATTCAAAATCATATCATCATATATTATTCCAAGATAATTTTAATATTTATCTCAAAAAAACCATTTATCACAATTAATGTATCATATAGAAAATTTAATTTCCTAAATTATATAGCATAGAAATATGATAAATATTTACATAAATAACCTTAAAATTCTAAACAGGAAAGAAAAGTTTTAACCTGTTAGATTATCTCATGCTTTTCTTTTCCCATCATATGATTAATTTGAAAATAAATGTCTATAAAAATACCATTAGTCAATATAATATTTCATAATATAAATCCTTAAAAGGTTTATCTAAGACACTGATCTTATAATGAACCTTAAAATTATAAACCTGTGATAGGATCCACCACTCTAAAGAAAAAATCATAATATCTAAATTTGTATAAACCCTACTTAAATACCAACTATAATGAATCATCCATAAACATTAAATATTCATGTGTCTTTATACTCAAATTTACAATCTTTAATTAAAAATTTCCATTATATATATAGTTTTAAAAAATTAGGAAAAATTAGAACATAATATACATCATCATTAAAAGTCGGTACTTATAATAGTTATATATGTTTTTCAAAGAAAGGAAAGACCTTTTAAAACAAATTTATTTCCTTTTCATGAAATGTCTTTAAAATTTTGATCTTGACTGCATTCTTATCACTACCTATCCTAAAAATTCTATTAATTTTTTTTAAATGGTGGATTCTAAGAATGATTACAGTAAGGTACATAAATAAATAATATTTTTAGGCTAGTTAAAACCCATAAAAAATTCTCAAGAATAAACCATCTACCCTGGAAAAGAAATCACCTTTTGCAAAAGATCAATTACTTACCATATGAAAAGAAATATATTTCTAACAAAAATAACTAGAAGGTATAATATGTTTAAATATGTATCTTGGGATATAATTTTCCAAATCACTCTTTTAAATGGATTAACCCATATGGAAAACATTAAACAATGTAGAACCCAATGGATTGAAGGTTAAAATAAAACCACCCAACCCTGGTTAATCACAGAACCACCCATCATTGGTTTATCATTTGACAACCTATCATTGGATTATCACATGAACACCCATAATATGATTATTTGTGTAACCACTATTTATCATAGAAACTTTACCAATAACCATAAAATATATATAAATAATGAAATATTACATCCTAAATCAGTTTTTTAAGAAAATAAGCCTTCCAATCAAAATCACTGATTAAAAAAATCACATACAATAGAAAACTTTTTATTTGAATGAAACGTCGTAAAATTTTAATGTATGCATAAAAATATTAAGTTGAAATGAAAGGTGGTAATTTTTATCATAAAATTTATTTTAAAGATAATTTCTTTTCACCATTGTAAAAAGAGTTGAAAGAGAAACTTTAAAAGTGGGGTTTTTTAATGAAATACTTTTACCTAAATCCTTGAAAAGATTCCTTTCTGAAAAAACTTCAGTGAAATATGAAAAAATACATTTGAAAGAAAAATCCATAAAAATACATTTATAAAAATATTTTTCAAAAACATGGACATGAAATATAAATATTTATAAAATAAATGGTTAAAACATTTAAAATGAGGCCGTTAATTAAAAAGTCTCTTACGTTGACTCTGGCTTGTCACACACATTTTTTATATTCCAAAATTATCGACATATGTTAATAGTTCAGTTTCTATAAAAAAATTCAATATTATTATTTTTTTTTATCACTTAATATCATGTTATAACAAATATTAAATTATTTATGTTCACATGTGACGTTCTGACAATATTTAGTAGTTGAGTCCAACATGACATTTGTATGAATATTATAGTCAATTTGTTAATAATTACATCGTCTAAATATAAAAATTCAGGAAATAATTATTATTATACCTATAATATAATTTTAAATCCATCCCTTTATTATGTCTATGAAAAAATATCTATGTAACAATCATCGAGACGATAGGTCGTAGGTATGCATGAGTAACATTTCCATTTTTCACTGATAATTATGGAATGATGTTAAGTTTAATTTTATATTTACATAAATATAATATTATCATTAATATATTATAAATAATTTAACTATAATTAAATATATCAACCATGTGATGTGGTGATTAAAAAAATAACCTCACTTCGTGGAGGTGATAATTCACAAGTACGCACGAATGACATTATCATTTTTCTAAGAATAGAAAGGTAATAAATTAAATGATATATTATATTTTAATAATTATAATTTTTAAATTCACACCATTTAAAAACTCTTTTGTTGCACTCATCATGTGTTAATCCATTTTTAATGATAACAAATCCTTTGTATTCTTTAAAAACTTTTTAATCTTTCGTAATTTATCTTAAATATATTTTACATATGATTATTATCTTTATGATTTAAATAAACCGTGTTCCCTATATTTAATTTTCCTTATAATTATTTCTTTGATGAATAATTAAGTCTAACATATTTTATGTGTATCACTTCTTATGTCAAAATACAAATATATGGCTATGTTTGATACATCGTGAGTCTACCACTGGATGTGTTTTTCTAGAAAACGAACCAAACACCGTGACTATCCCGACACTATGACTATCTAGACACCATGAAAATATAGAAATTTTGACCATCCAGACACCGTGACAATCCATACACCATGAACATCCAAAAAAACATGACCATCTAGACATCATAACCATCCAAACACCTTTACTATCCAGACACCGTGACGATATAGACACCCGGACCATCCAGACACAATGACCATCTGGAAACTATGACCATCGAGACACCATGACCATCTAGACATTATGACCATCAACACACCATGACCATCCTAACACCATTTCAAGGAGACAACATCTCATGAAGACACCATTTATAGACAAACTGTGACACCATTTCTAAATATATTTTTTAGTTTTTTAATTTAGTTTCTAACTATCATTTTTGAATATTTTAAATGCAATGACATAATTAATGCTTCTTTGTAGACATATCTTCTAAAATTATGAGATACGAGTTGCAGAATACATGCATCATGTCATCTTCAACACATGCACTCCATGAATAAAAGAGAAGTGTGACCTAGAAAAAGATGGAGCATAATAATGAAGTACACATGAGTTTTTATTGAAACAATAATGGACACATAAAACTCAATATTACTGAAGAACACCTGAAGCATTACTGAATCATAATTCCATACATCATAGATTAGAATCGTCATGCAAAACTTTACATAGTCAATACAATGAATAACATGAGCCAGATCTAGCTAACTAACGATTCCTTGTTTCCACGAGAGGACTTGATTTCTACATATGCTTTATCCCAGAAGTCCAAAGCTTCATAGACTAACACTCATATCACTTCTAAACTTATCTCATCATTTATGCTATATTGTGTATTATTTTTATCTTTTGAGCAGTGTCTGTGTGTGTATAAAAATGCACATTGTCTCTTACATTAAACTCAAGGATACAAGATGTCCTTTCTCTTACATCATTTTACACCAGTGTATTCCCATAGATAAGTGTCGAATAAGTCCATCTGTGACTTGTTAGTGTTTACCCATGAAAAACTATGGAATATGCCATGTGTCCGGGACAATATTATGTGTTGTTTTTAACCCCGATCCAGGGTGTCGATCAAGTTCATTTATATAAACATCTAGGTGGCAGGTGATCAACAAGTAGAGTAGATTTGGTCTCTACTTGATACTGAACCACTCATTTTATATCCACTGTGATATTTATTTTAGTTGTCTGGGTTTTACTACTTAATTCAAAACTCACTAAATTTACCTTGATAGTTAATCTTTGAATGAAGTTATAATTGTATTGCCTTATTAGAATAGCTTGAAAAGTAATGTAAATAAACAATATTACGATTATTGAGAATTAATCAATATTCTATTAAGTTATCTAAATAGTAAAACATTCATAATAGTATAACTATGATTAACTGGGATGTCTTTATCTTTATTAATGAACCCTTTTAAGAATACTTATTAAACATAAATTTGGAATAGATACTCAATTCACCCCCCTCTTGAGTACTCTACTCCGACCAACATTTGGTATCAGAGGAGTGTTTGTTAATCTTATTAAAACTCTATTCTTAACCCTATTCAACAGTTATTTCAGTTGTACTTTAAAGATCTGTAAATTTTTGTCAATTCTAAATTTGTAGCTCTTTTAAGTTATTTATTTATCCTAGATACTATATTGGAAGGTGCAGCAACAAACCAACCACCATTATTTAATTTATCCCATTATGCTCAATCGAAAATTAAAATGAAAATGAATTTAGAATGTATGTGCTTTGAAATCTGGTATTCAATTATATATGAATATAATAATCCTAATACTTATAGAATAACATGGGATGAACCTACCAAAACTATCGACAATAACAATTTCAATGCTATGAATGATTTATACTTATTTTCATGATATGAAGAATTTAATAGAATTTATACTTATAAAACATACCATGAAATTTGGGATACATTATATGTTTCACATGTAAGAACATCGAGTGTGAATTAAATGAGACTTAATAACTATACTATTAAATATGATAACTTTAAAATAAAACTTGATAATCCAATATCTAATATGTATCTTAGGTTCAAAAAAATTGTCAAAACAGTGATTTCTCTTAGAAGAGAAGTCACTACTAAGGAACAGATCATGAGAATTATTACATGCCTACCTCATAGAAGGAGGAGAACCTCTATCTCTATAAGAGAATCATGTGTTATCAGAAAGATACCTGTAAAATAACTCATTGGGAAACTGATGATATATGAAGAGGTGTTGAAATTCAACAAGGTAGAGGTGGATGAACCAGAAAAAAAATTTCATTCAAGACCACCACCTCTAAACACAAGGACAAATGGAAAGAGGATGTTTTGGTAGAATGTTCCAGCATTGAACAATCATCACATGATACTGATGAGGATATGGCTTAATTCTCCAAAAGGATTAAGAGATTCCATAAGAAGAAGAAATTTTTCATACATCCTAAATTCAATGGAATATATGATCAAAAAATAAGATAGAAGAAAGATTAGAAAATAACTGACATGTTTGATGAGATTGTCTATAATGAATGTATGTTTAAAGAACATATTATGGTTGAATGTCCAATGCTCATGTACCAAAAGAGTTTTGATGAAAAAAATAGGAACTATAAAAAAGAAATGAAAGCAACATGGAGTTCTTTTGAGGAATGTTCAAGTGACTCGAAATCTTCACATGAGGAACAATCTAAAAAGACAATATGTGATTTATGAAAAACACTTCTGAGGTATCATTGGAATCTCCTATACACAATTCATACTATTATGGATATGATATTGACTTTGATAATATGTCCAATGAATAAATTTTTGAATAATATAATATTCTTGACGTGAAATACAATGAACTAAAAGATAAAAACAAGTCTTTAAAGAAATTGCATGATCTTACCCCAACTGTTAAAACTGAACTCACTGTAGAAAGGGAGAAACTTTTCAATTACTCAAAGAGAAAAATTAACTAAAAATATCTAATGGGAAATTGAAAAAGAATCTAGAAATTTCTACTAATGTTAAGGATACCTTGGTACAATTTCTAGGTAAATATATTGTTCATAAATATACTATTGGCATTGGCTATCAACCTAGTAAAATAAATTTTGGAAGAACTAATTTTGTTTCTAAATCTAGGACTTATATCTTTACTACTAGTTTTGGAAAACGTTCAGCTAGCTCATGTTATGACACACTCTCTATTGTTTCATGATTTTCTATACCCAATAGAGTTTATTTTTCAAATACTTTATATAATGATTATATGAAATATATGAGGTAGATATGGGTTCCTAAAGCACTTATCACAAATACTATTGGTCCCAAACAATTGTGGGTACCAAATTTTGTTTTTATTTGAATATTTTTTAGGAATTATTTATAAAGAGTTCCTTTAAGAGAATATGGTACTTGGAAAATGGGTGTTCAAGACACATTACAAGAGACCAATCAAGCTTAAATAATTTAATAAAAATGACGGAGGACATGTCACCATTGGTGACAATACCAATGGAAAGACCATTGGCATTTGAAAAATTGGTATCTCTAACTCATTTTTGATTTCCAATGTACTTTTGGTAGTTGGATTTAAATATAATCTGATTAGAATTTCACAATTATGTGATGATGGATTTCATGATAAATTCAAAAATAAAGGTTGTAGTGTTTTTAATCATAAAAATGAATTATTTTTTTCTACATTAAGAAATGTAAATGTTGATTATGTTAACTTACATTCTTTATCTTCTCAAAATGATTCATGTTTATCTTTGCTTCATAAAGAGTCCTAGATTCGGGATAGGAGACTATGAAACTGTAACACAAAATCTCTTAGAATGTTGACTAAAAAAGGCTTAGTCAAAGACCTACCCAAACATGAGTTTCCAAATTCTAAAGTGTGTAATCCTTGTCAAAAAGGAAACCAACTCAAAAAAATTTCAAACCAAAGAAAGAACTGTCAATTTCTTAACCTATCAAACTGATTTACATGTATTTTTTTGCACTATCTAGAGTTTATAGGTTAAATGGGAAGCATTGTGTTTATGTTCTTGTAGATGAATTTTATGGATATAATTGGACATTCTTTTTTTCTCACTAAAGTGAAGTATGCCCTAAATTTACCAAATATTCCAATACTACAGAAAATATTAGGGGACATAAAATTAAATAATTAAAAAGTTATCGTGGTCGTGAGTTTAAAATTCAAGAGTTTTAATACTTTTCCTCACAAAATGTCTATATTCATAATTTCTCTGCCCCTAGAACACCTCAACAGAATGGAGTTGTAGAAAGAAGAAGTAGAACCCTATATGATATTTATAGAACCATTATTAGTGAGTATGACCTAAATATTTATTTTTGGGCTAAAGATGTGAATACAGCTCGCTATATATTCAATAGAGTGTTGATTAGACCAATTATTAAAATGAATCCTTATGTGTTATGAAACAATAGAAAACCCAAAGTTAGCTACTTCAAAGTTTTCTGTTTCAATGTCTATATCCTTAATACTAATGGAAATCATGAAATATTTTCATACAAGAGTGATGAAGGAATATTTTTAGGATATTCAGTTTCTAATAAATCCTATAGAGTGTTTAATAACAGAACATAATGTACCGAAGAATATGTACATGTGAAATTTGATGAAACTAATCCACATGGGCTTAAGACCATTCTAGAGAACCCTGAGGATGATGTATCAAATTTGGACATTAATTATAAATTTCCTAACCATCCTGTAATGGAATTTGTGAAAACTCCCAGTTTTGGAAATTCTTTTGATTCTGGTCACAATAAACCAGATCCTATTGAAGAACCTGAAATCACCAGTCATTCTCTTTCTAAACCTTTTTGAACTCTAAAGAACCATCCTTTAGATGTTGTTGTAGGATACATAGATAAAGGTAGTCATACTAGAGATTATCTTAGAAATCTTGTTGAACATCAAGTCTTATTGTCACAACTTGAACCTACAAACATTAATGATACTATCAATGATGGATTTTGGGTGATGGATATGCAAGAAGAACTTAATCAATTTGAAAGGAACAAAGTTTGGAAACTTTATAAAATACCCAAAGACACATTCACCATAGGAACAAAATGGATGTTTAGAAATATGTTAGATGAATCTGGTAAGATAGTTAGAAACAAGGCTAGATTTGTTTCATAAGGCTATAGTCAAGAATAAGGAATTGACCATGAGGAAACCTTTGTACCTGTAGGCAGAATTGAAGCCATCAAAAGTTTTCTTACTTTTGCTACACATCTAAATTTACAACTATATCAAATAGATGTTAAGAGTGCATTCCAAAATGGGTACATAGCTGAGGATGACTTTGTTGATAAACCCCATGGTTTTACAAATCTTCAATTTCCCAATCATATTTTTAAATTAACAAAAATATTTATATGGTTTAAAACAATCTCCAAGAGCTTGGTATGATAGATTAAGAACTTTTCTTATTTCCAAAGGTTTTACAAAAGGAATAGAAAATACTAACCTTTTTATAAAACAAATTTCCAATGATTTTATAGTTTTTCAAATCTATGTAGATGATATTTTCTTTGGATATTGCAAAAATTATTTATGTATTGATTTTTCTAAAATGATGCCAAAAAAATTTGAAGTGAGTTTAATGGGTGAACTCAAATTCATTCTTTGATTTAAAATATTTCAAAATAATGATAGTATTATTTTCAATCAATGTAAATATAATAGAGAAATTCAAAAAAACTTTGGATTGGATAGTAATAAAAGTAGTGACACTCTAATGAGTACTAATTATAAGTTGGATCTTGATGAAGATGGAAAATCTGTTGATCAAACCACTTACAGAAGAATGATTGGCATTTTACTCTACCCAACTACTAGACGACCAGAAATTATGTTTAGTGTGTGTATATGTGATCATTTTCAAGAATATCCTAACGAATCTTATTTAAATACTATTAAGAGAATTTTAAAATACATCAAGCATACACCCAATCTAGGACTGTTCTATCTGAGACGATAGTCATTTGAATTAGTTAGTTTTTCTGATGCTGACTTTGGTGTTTATAAGTTAGATAGAAAAGGAACCTATGGAACATGTCACTTTTTATGCAAGTCATAAGTATCATTGTGTAGTAATAAATAAAATTTTTTTCAGTACCTACTGCAGAAGTTGAATAGATAGCTGCTGGTTGTTGTTGTGCAAAAAATTTTGTGGATGAAACAAACATTAATATATTATTGATATCAATTCAGTCATGTAACTATAAATTGTGAAAATAAAAGTATTATTAAAATCTCAAAAAATCCTATTTCACACTCTAGGAAAAAACATATTTATGTAAGATATCACTTTTTGAGATATCATTATCAAAAAGGTGACATCACTTTGGAATTCATTGGAACTGAATATCAGTTTGCTGATATATTCACCAAATCACTAAATTCTAAAAGAATAGATTACATCATACATTAATTGGGTATGATAAATATTAAGTAGTTATCTTACAGTTTCATATTTTACTGTTTCATGTCTTACTATTTCATATCATACTATCTTATATAGCATTGTTTTATATTTTAGTGTATTATATTTTACTATTTCATATCTTACTATTACACGCTTTATAGATTCAGAAATCACTATCTTTATATTATTATTTTACTCTAACTACTCTATAATTTTACTATCTCAAGAGTTACTATATCATGTTTACAATTTCACAGTTACTATATCATGGCTATAGTTTGACAGTTACTATCTCAAAAAATACAATCGCACAGTTTAGAAATCACATTGTTACGGTCTCACCATGAACGCTTGTTACTGTCTCACCATGAATGAATGAAACTATCTCACCGTGAATAACAGTTATGGCCTCACCATAAAGATTATTTATAATTTTGTTTATAAATTAGAACCCATATCCTGATAATTGCATATTTTACCCTTTTACTATTCCACACGTCTGTTTTTGTGACGATTAGTATCCCCAAATGATAAAATAAAAGAAGTTTCACAAATTCTTCAGTCGATCTATCCTATTTTAACTTCTCTCAAACCATAACCACTCTTTAAAACCTTATCTCTCTAAAACCTTCAATGAATTCCTAGTATAAAACAACCTTCATCATCAACTCATATGAAATGCAGTTCAAAGAAGAAGAGGAAAATCGTACCAAAGATATCACCTGAAGGTCCTTTGAGTCTGACTCTGGTATATAGAATAGTAGTGCCTTAAAAGGTTATTTTCCCAATGTGTATAATGTCATGTAACTCTCTGGTGTTGAATGTATTGAAAGATAAAGGATGGTCAGATTGTTTTACAATGGTGGATCGACCTATTTTCCCAAAACCAGTTGCACAGTTTTACTCATATGTTCAGTTTTCTTTTGATAAGGAATATGGATATGTTGTGATATGCTGGATAAATAGATAGATATTCCCTTTTTCTTCGAGGTTATGGGTTTCATGCCTTAGGATACCTTTTGAGGGTATTTTTGAGGACTATCAGAGAGGCCCTCTACTTCCAAGTGATATATTTATTTTGGAAGATGCTTTGGGAAGCTTAACAAGAAATACAGCTAAGAGGAGGGTTGTAGCTACAAAGATGGATGGAGAAACCAGACTTCTATTTATATTTCATCCGGATCTTATTAGACCTAGAAAAGGTGATTTCACTATAGTCAAGTTTCATTATGTCTGTTTGATACATCTAATGAAAATGGACATAAGATCAATCTATGAAAGTATATCATACTCCATAGCTGTGAATTGATCATGACCACCTCCTAGTCAACATCCCTATCCTATTAAAGGATTATTTCTGCCATATTTCATGTCAATGGTTTGGTTGGATAGAATGAAGAAGTTATCAAGGATTATGATTTTTTTCTCCCACAATTTATAGTAAAGAGAATAAAAATCAGTTGGAATCCTTTGAGAAGATAATGGGTGGAAGATAATGATAGAATTTATCAAAATTTCAATCCTATGGAACACCCTTCATGACCGAAAGATGATTCTGATATTGGTTTAAAACCATATGAATTTTTTGACTATACTTAAGAACAAGAATAATAGGTCGTTGCACCTACTATAGATATTATCTTTAATGAGGAGGATAGTGAAGATTTTCTTCAAGACTTAGCAGAAAAAGAAGTGCATGTTCCTAAAAAATTTGTTGATTTGGGAGAACAAACTTCCTCAAAATAAGATTCGGTTGTTGTTGAATAAGAAAAGAAAGTTGTAGAAGTGCATATATAAGATGATATGTCTCTTGTGCAAGAAGTTGCTGGTGAAGAACTAGTTGAGGAACAAACTGCTTCTGAAGTTATTCCTTCTACTGAAGAGAGAATGAAGCTAGCCTTTTAGTGGGATTGATAGGAAATGGATGATAAAATTAGGGATTAAATCATAGAAATAAACCAAGGACCTAAACCTATCATTCCAAAGAATGATTCACCTCTTAAGGTAGAGCATACCCCTATTATGGAATGTGTTGAAGTACCAAATCTGGTTGATCCAAGATCAGTGGATAAATGGTATAAAT
Organism: Viscum album; assembly: GCA_963277665.1. Lineage (NCBI taxonomy): Eukaryota > Viridiplantae > Streptophyta > Magnoliopsida > Santalales > Viscaceae > Viscum > Viscum album. The sequence goes on from OY728138.1 coordinate 564,351,476, forward strand.
TTCCTAGTTATTTAGATGCGAAAGATTTACAGGAAGTAACAGTTAAAGATCTTGATCTGTCTACTTTGTTTCATTTAAAAATGGTATATGATCCTGAAGCTATCTCTGACAATGAACCTTAGCTTGTCCCGGATTCAATCTTTAATCCTTCATAAGAACCTCAAAATTTTGTAAATAAGTACCATCTGAAATAATTTGGAGATACCCTATTGTATGGGGCTGAAAAGATCATGATTAATCAATATTCTTCTGTAACCAATTTGAGTGAAATATATGTTGTCCTACTATTGGAATAGATTATATGGAAGATTCAGCTAACAATGATCCATGAGATTCAAGAAATCATAATTGAGAATAAACAGCTTAGTGATAAAGTAACAACTCTAAGTGGTATGGTTTAAGATTTGTAGAAAGTGCTAAAATCAAGACCTGAACATGCTTCCCATCTTGCTGATGATCTTGGTAGTTAGATTCCACCGGATGTAGCCTCCCTGATTCAACCTAACCTGACTTCTTTAGATGACAAAGTAGCTGAAGGAATCAAGTAGATTGTTCAAGAGATGCGTGAGCTTGTGTAATACTTAATAAGTTAATTGATAAGTATAAGGGGTTCCTCCCAAAATTTCTAAACCAACTAAAATCTCTTAACTCATCAATCACTATTCTCTCACTACTGTATAATCTTCTCAACCTTCTTTAGGCTGTGATCTGCTCTAAAAAGTTTTCAATGAAAAACATTAGTTTGTGATCAGTGGATATGATAAAGAATCTCTATATGAAGGTATCAACCATAGTGACAGGGTTCTTGATTTTGTGAGAATCTATTCCAAGATTTCTAATGATGATCAGTAATAAATTTCAAAGAAAGTGGAATTCTACTTCAATCAAATCTTCTTAAATAATGACATGAAAAACCACATTAGGTATCTTGTGGCGAATCTGAGGATCCCTCCTGTAACTCAAGCATTAAAAACTCAAGTCCAAAATCTCAAAGATTTTACTCCTTTGTTCGATAATTTTATGGAGAAAAAGGTGAATTTGAGAAAGCAATGTAGTGTGGGGGAATGATTATTGCTGATTTTATCAAGTTTTTCCATCCTTCTCTTCATGTTCAGTGTACTTCCATTGTGGCTCCTGCAGCTCCACCTCTGAGATTCTTTTTCCTACCTTCTCATCCTCTACCCTAGGCACTATATCTATGTATATCAATCAAGCCATGAGTCAGATCAAGCCAATCATCTTTGATCAACATTTGCCTCAGTTTTCTACTACACCTACATTGGCCCCTTCTGTTTTGGAAGGACTCCCTTTACCTTCTCTATCCACTGGTTCACTCCCTTTCTCTACTTCAACCTCTTCTCCTGTGGATTATTCTTTTGATGTTGCTGCAATGGGAAAGGAGAAGAACATCTAGTGCTAACGAAAAATGACTACTATATTTTGATAGGGATATTTTTGCATTTGTTTTGATATATACTCTTTGTAATTCCACTGTTCTTTATCTAATGCCTTGTTCACTTTTATTATGTATTTCTTATTCACTCATTTTGATAATCCCAAAAGGGGGAGAACATTTCACATTAATTAAAGAATAGATAAATATATATTTTATATGTACATTGGAGATATATACACTCTAAATACACACTAAGGAAGAGCCACATTCCCTAAGAATAGGTCTCTCACTATCATGATTTGTGATCATCAAAAAGGGGAGATTGTTGGACTCCTCATGTGTTAATCATGTTTTAATGATCACAAATCATATTCATTCTATAAAAATATTTTCATACTGTGTAATTTATCTGAAATCATGTGTACATATGATTAGTATCTTTTTGATTTAAATAAACCTTGTGCTCTATATTTAACTTAATTTATAATGATTTTTTTATGTAATGATTAATTGTAACCCATTCTATGAATATAACTACTTAAGTCGTAATACAGATATTTGGCTAAGTTTGATACATTGGGAGTCTGCCACCAGTTTTCTTTTTCTGCCAAAGAAACTGGACACCATCACTATCCAAACAATGTGACCATCCAAACATCATGCCCATCCAAACACTGTGACCATCCATACATTGTGACCATACAAAAACTGTGACCATCTAGACATCTTGACCATCCAGACAACATGACCATCCGGACACCATCACAATCCAGACTCTGTGACCATCCAGACAATATGAACATCTATACCCCATGACCATCCAGACACTATTTCAAGGAGACATCTTTTCATGAAGACACCATTTACAAACAAACTATGACACCGTTTCCAAGTATGTTTTGTCATTTTTTTCATTTAATATATAACCATAGTATTTGAATCTTTTAATTGCATAGACATAATTAATGTTTCTTCGTAGACATATCATCTGATAGTATGATGTACAAGGTATAGAATACATGCAACATGTCAACTCCAACACATTCACTACATAAATAAAAGAGAATTGTGGCCTATAAAAATAGAGTGTGTAATAACAAATTACACACAGGTTTTTCTGGAAACAAGATGCGACACAGGAATCTTAACATTCCTGAAGAACACATGAAGCATTATAGATTCAACAAGATAGACACTATATACCAGAATAGTCAACCATATCTTCACATAGTCAATACCATGAAGAACACGAGCCAGATCTAGCTAACTTATGATACTCTATTTTCCATGATAGGACTCGATTTCTACGTCTTCTTCATCCCAGAAGCTAATAGATACATATACAAACACCAAAACCCCTTCTAAACTTATCTCATCATTTTTTATCTGTTGTGTATTATTTTTTTATTTCGAGCAGTGTGTGTGTCTATTTAAAAACACACACTGTCTCATGCATCAAACGGATGGATACATGATATCCTTTTTGTTACATCTTTTACACCTTTTCATTCCCAAAAATAAATGTTGAAGATGTCCCTATGATACTTGTTAGTGTTTACACATAAACAACTGTGGGAGATGCCATGTGACCCAAACAACCTTTTGTGCTACTTTTAACCATGATCCACGGTTTGGATCAAGTTTATTTATATAAAATTATTGGTGCAAAGTGATCACTAGGTAGTCTGTATTATGTCTCTTCTTCAGACTACACCACTTGTTTTATATCCGCCATGCTATTTATTTTTGTTGTATCTGTTTTACTGCTTAATTCGGAATTCACTAAATTTAATTTGATAGTTAATCATGGAACGAAGTTGTATTCATATTTCATTATTAAAATAGCTTCAAAAGTATTGTTAATAACCAATATTAAGATTAATGGGTATTAATCAATCTTCTAAGAAGTTATTTAATTATTCAAATGTTCATAACACTGTAACCATGATTAATTGGGTTATATTTAACAATATTTGGGCTCCCTTTTAAGATTACATTATAAACAAAATTTTTTAATTGGTACTAAATTCACCCTTATTGGGTACTCTACTCCAACAAAAATTTCATTACCTCATTATATGCTGTCATTAGAGAAAGAAATGGATAATTAATTTCATCGGTTCGTGAGGCGTTTCTCCATCGTATGCATGAAAGATAACTTATTTTACAATTTGATGTAAGTGTATATGGATATGGTTCATGAACCTATCCTAATAAAATATAATTATATGGATGGTATTGGTTCTATTATTTTATAATATTTTAATAATGTTTACCGGATGTATAAGAATAATCAATATATAAAAACATGATTAAAAATCATACCTCTCCTTCAGAAAATCTTTTTTCATAACAAATTAAGACCAATTATGGTGGTTCTATTCCTACTATAATTCATATACACTGTGTATGGGGATTATTGGATGATATTTGGGTACATAAGGTATGAAGAAAATGGTTCTGACGTGTGATTAATTGAAAAGAATATTTTCCCTTTTAAATTATAGGGGAGGGCCACTCTTGGAATTTTTCAAATTATAAAAATAATATAAATTAATGATCAATTAAAAATGGATAAAAAGTGAGTTATTTAAATGATAATATTATTATGATTCTAAATCCCCTCATGAAATAAAATTTATATATGTTTTGAATATTTCTTAGTCATTATCTTTTGGTTTTATCCCTTATTTAACTCCCTTATCTCTTAATGTGGCGACATTTAGTTTTACTCTATGAGTCATTTTTGATACTATAAAATAAAAAAATAACATTAAATGAATCATGAATGACTTTTTTTTAACATTTTACTAATAATTTTCTAAATCTATGATTTTGAGGAATTATTTATCATTAATTAATTTTTTTTAATTTTAAATAATATTAATGTCAAATTTTTAAATATTCATTACATTGACTTTTAAAAATATCAATAATAAAATAAAAAATAAAAAATATATTTAATTATATCCATAATATTTCAATTTCATTTATAAAATTCATGCATTATATTACTAATCTCAATTTTTATTTATTTTAAATTTTCTGATATCCTTTATTTTATATTTCCATTAATGAAATAATTAATTCATCAATTTTGTGTGATATTTTAAGGTAATTATTTCATCACAAAAAATTTAAAAAAAATACATGATTAAGTTAAATAATTGATACTTAAAATGGATACATATATTAAAATCTATCTTCTTAAGAACCTAATAATAGAACGATAATTGTTATTAAAAAATGATTATGACATATTGGACTTTGCATTTAATAAAATATTATAAATGTTTCAATTTAATCTATGTGGCACAAAAATGATACAATTTATATACTTGGATTATTATGGCATAACCTAACACATTAAATAAAATCGTCACAATTTTTATGGCCATTTTCTAGTCCCTATCATTTCTTTTTTACCCTTAGATACATAATTTACCCTTTACAATAGAAATAATAATTACTAAAGTTACTATTCAAATTGATCAAAACAAAAATGGAAGTATTTATTAGATTTATAAACTTTCATTCAAATTATGGAATCAATTTTTCAAAATTTAAAGCATAGAATTTCAAAATTTTAACATAAAATTTAAAAGTTAAAACATCATGAAAACCATTTTTTCAAAAAATTAACCCTTTTAAATATAAAATGTTTTTTAATACGTTAAAATATAAAATACATATTGAAATACATAATTTTATTATTTAAAAAAAGTAACTAAGTAAAATTTAAAACTAATATAAAACATATTTTTAACGTGTAAATACATTAAAAATATAGTTTTTAATGTTAATCTGTATTTTTTAATATTCATTCAAAATCAATCCTTTAAGAAAATTATCAAAATTTCACCTTAAGAAAATATTGATAATATGAATTAGAAAGTGAAGTTAATTTTATAAAATAATTTTTCTAAATTTTCTATAAATTCATTATATTATTTCCATTTAAAAACCAATAGAAATGATTTTTGGAGAAAATATGATTGGATTAATAGAATGATCTTACTAAAATATAGTATTTAGTTAAAAGAAATTAATTAATACATTATAAATTATTTTAAACGTTATATATTTCATAATTACATTAATAATATTCACTCTCAAAAATTTAATGGCCAGTTTATGACAGTCACAATTAAATAATATGATTTTTCTGTTTGTCCAATCTCAGTGTTGGATATATTTATGAAATCGAATATGGAATTTTATTTTAAAATCTCAGGATGTCACATCTGGGGATTATAATCTATGTAATACAATTTCATGGAGTTAAGACACATGCTTCATATAATTTTGGGACATACGATATGGACCATGTGATATGAAGTTAATGTATGTCATCTGATATTATAAGTTATCCCTAGTATATTTTGACAACTTTTTGACAAAATAGAGGGTTTTATAGTTTAAATTCATGCATCTAAGGCTAATATTGATCCCTATAATTAAATATGGAATACCTAAATCATGTTGTAAAATAATCCCCAAAAACACCTAATACCACATGATCCATTCTTTGTGTGGTAAAAAAGATTAAAAAATATCAATAATGCCACATGAGAGAACACAAAAAGTGTAAACGGGTCAGTATCAAAATTTCACACTGACCACTAATAAACACACTATAAAAAAATTTGATTAGGGGTGACTCCATAATACCAAATTTTTCTTTCTATATGTGTGGTTTCATGATGTGGGTAGAATTAAGGAAATTGAAATTACCCCACGATAAATAATGCTAGAGGTAATGTTACTAATAAAATTCATGATCTGAATCATAGGGGAGTGACAAATCGGTTCCAAATAATTATTTACCATACTTTTAAAACTCATGTTCCTCTATCACATCATAATTAATGTAAGAATAATATTTATTTCAATCACAGACCATGTATTTGAAATATGAGACCCATTATGTAGTTTCAAAAAATATTTCACTAAGATATGAACCCAAGAAAAGAGCTAGGTCTTTGGAGAAATGTGTTGAAAACATAATGGAGTCCTTATATAAATGAATTAATATTAGAGATTATAATAAAATAATACATAATTTGTGATAAAAACTGAAATTTATTTTTCGGTAGAGTACAAAAATCTAGCTATTGTGAAAATATGAATTGAGAAAATCAAATGGGTATGTTGTAACATGCATGGATTAGACCCATATCCTAAAAGGAGTGTTTTATCAATTCTAAATGAGAATAATGAACCCTATTGTGAGGAATTTATCATTAAAAATAGGTGGTAGAAACAAGTAATTAGTGGTTGGACCTAGGGTAATGCACACATGCATAAGTACATATCACATGAAATAGGAATCAACAACACATTATTCTTGGGTAATAGGGTGGTAGGAGATTGACACCAATGAAGGGGATTCCATATTAAGTAAGGATTCATAACCAGTTCTATAGTATATTGTTCATATATAATATAAGAAATAATATAGTTTGTGATATTATATTTAGGACCTAATATAATACAATTCATCATAATATTGAAATTATGTTCATCTTATAGATTGACATAAGATAATGATTATGATATCCTATATATCTTAAAGTCATGAAGCAAGGATCTCTATAAAAAATAGTTTAAGTTTGTTTGATAAGGAATCATTTTAGGAAGTTTAATGTCATATGGAATGGATGAGATATTATAAAATTTTTGGTTTTGCGAAAATTAATAATTTGATAAATATTTAAATAACTTATAAATATAAATAGTAAACTAAATGTGAATTTACCTGAAGTACTACTCGAGTAAACTCATGTTGGTAGAATTTGTGAGGCACTCCTCTTCCTTGATTAAAAGAAAATAAACACAGTTGGATTAGAAATTGTTAATGGTCAACGGGACTTAGCATTTGGGACCTAATCTCAATTGATTCCTTATATGTATCATCAGATTCCTCAATTACATCACCAATTAAACTTAGTGGTAGGAAAGAATGTATACCTACTTGTGGAATTCTCAGACCACGTGATTATGGTGGATTTTTATTATTTATACTTCTTGTAGACTATTTTTTATCAAGGGATCTGATCTTATCTATATAGACTTTAGATATTTTTATATTTATCAATTGAACATAGAATTATTTTCACTGAAATTGAATCCAATACCTAATTGTAAACGTTGATTTTATTTCATACATCATATATTAATGAGATTCTATTATTGAATTCAACATTATATTATAATATAACCAAAGGCTATTGGAGATATTTTTTAGATATATTTTCCTATTTTGAACCACTAACTTTTTTAGCTGTTATATAGGAACATATTTAATCCATAAATCTTTTCGTTCTTTGGTTCATAATGAAAGGATGTATGGTTTGACTAGATATTGTAGTTTCCAATCAAATTATTCATTTTTTGGGAAAAAAGTTAGATTCATTATCTACAAGAGTGGTGAAGGGGTGTTCTAATACAATGAACAATTTGAGATTCTAGAAACTCAGTCAGAGACATGTTGTTCACCTCCATGATGGTAATGGCTTCAACTCACATCAAAAATAAATTTATTGATATAATTATAAATGTAGAAACCATACTTTAATTATAGAATGTTATCATTTCTTTCAAAAGATAACATAGTGTAATGAACATATATTAATTTGAAAATGTGATTAAATACTATATACAACATTTTAATAAATTTAATTCGATGAAATATATTTAATTTTTGAATTTAACATGTCCAAATTATATTGGTTGAATTTTTGATATTTTTGAGAAATATTTAAATTTTTTGTTGAATAGTGAAATATTCCAATTTGACATGTACTATGACTTTTATAAAATTATAAGGATATAAGAATAACATGAAATTTAAAAAACCTTTTATCAAAGAAAAATATGTATTTAGTTATTAATAACATGTAGATTAATATTTTATTTTGATCTTATAAATATATTATTAATCAAATAATATTGATTAAATAAAAACTAATTTTAAATATTTACCCTTAATCCATAATTTACAAGGACAATTTAGTTTTTAGATTTGGTTGAAAGAAAAATAATCTTTTTTTGTAATAATCAAATTGGTTACATTTTAATCAACATTATACATTGTTTTTCAATAAATTCATTTTAATACGAGTCATCTTTCCCTAAATATATTTTTTACTAAATTTTATAGACATATATTAATAGTAAATTTTACAACTTATAGAAATTAAATCTTATTAAATGGATAAAACATTTTTAAAAATAATTATTAATATTGGTTAACAAGTAGAATTAATTTTTTCAGAATGAATAGAGACATGGTAAATATTATCTCTATGGTTAAGAGTAAAATGTGTTAAAGGGTTAAATTTTTATGATAATGGGTTAATTAGACATAAAAGTATGCTTAAATTGATTGTGTTCGGTTTATTTAGAGATTATCATTATCATGTTATAATATTTGATAATTTTGATTCACATGACATGCGTATGAATTATATTATATAAAATGTATCAAGTATTTAAAATTATTACTCCCACATCACTTATAATAGTGAATATGGATCCTCCCTTTTATACACTAAATGAGGCACTTATCTGTACCTGGAGATACACAAAAACCTTCCCAACATCCCTCCATACATTCTAGTGTTCATTGTTTTCCAAAAGACCACTTAATTAAGTCCAAATCTGTAAGCCAATTGGTGTTACAAAAATAAGAGGTATATTTTTTATAAAGTATTCTAATTTTAAATTCTTATCAAACAACCAAATATTCAATAACCATATTAAAATAATTAAATAAATATATTCACAATAATTAGACATTTTAAATTTGTAACACCATCAAAATTCTATTATGTTATAGAACTGTACTTTTATAGTAAATGATTTATTATGATCACATATAAATACTTTTACATTTAATAGTATATTTATAGAGAAAATGTTGATATATAATAATTCCAAGAGGAATAGTAAATGTATACACGCTTAGATGAATAATAAATTCAATAAAAAACTATGTTGGATTCAAATCCCCAAAGATGATAACCCATAACATGAATATTGAAAAAAAGGAAAAAGAAGTAATAGAAAAAAGTATAAATTATAAAAGGATTTTAAATAAATTCACAAAGAAATTAGGTTGTGAAAAAGTGATAATGTTTTTTTTGTGGGAAATTTTAGTTATTCATGAGGAATATTAACCAATATGATTGGTATCTATTATGACCATTTATCAATGAGACTGTTTTTATTGGCTTAATAAAGTAACTGTTGGAATTATTTTATAAATGTATTTTTGAAAACAATATAAATATGTAATAAAAATTTTGTATCATGAAAAATGTATATTTTTTCTAAATTTAATTTTCATGAAATTTTCTTAAAAAACACAGTTAGATGATAGTATAAATTAGGTAAGTTGTAAAAAAAGTTTGTAATTTTTATAAAATTAGTTAATTCATAAGAAATGATAGATTACAGTAAATAAGTATATTTTTTTAAAAAATATAAAATCTCATATTTAAATAATTATTTTTTATAATTATAATTATTATTTTTACTCGTCATTTTAAATTTATGTTACTGCATTCTTTGATGTTTTCTAAAAATAAGTTCATTCATGTGTTAAAAAGAGAAATTATAGTTTTTACAAAATTCAATAAATATTATGATTTAATTAGGATATGTCTAATATTTCAAATGTTTCAATCATTAATCTTAATAAATAAATTATTTATGGATGACTAGTGGACATAAATTGTTACATTCGAAAAGATTCTGTGAATTTTGGAAACAATTATTTTTCTAATTCTAAAAAACAGTTTATTGAGTTATGCATGTATAACATTAGAATTGATTTTTACTTTTTTTTATAAATTAAATAATGTAAAATTGATTCAATGTTTTTAATTATAGAGTCAAAATTAGTTAATAATATGATTTTTCTTTTTTCCTAACAAAAATTACCATGGTAAAAAAAGAGTTTCCAAAATATAATAAAATAATTTCAAAGGGTACTATTAAAATGTGAAGATATATGAAAAATAGAAAGAAATAATTTTAATGGGGGTTTTAGGTTTTTAATGTCCACACCAAAAAATTATAACATTAATAACCAACCAATTACATTTAATTTAATTCCAACCCAAAGTTTTTATCCTAAAATACAAAATAATCATTATTTAGTAACTTAAAAACACCCCTCTTAATGTACAAATTCCTCCAATACCTCTTGAATTTCCATAAAAAAAATTATTTGAGTAAGAGTTATCCCTATATTACCATAAAAATAATCTCTACAATGTTTTTAAAATGTTATAAGGATTCCCTATATATCTTTAAAAAACATCTTACCAATTTAAGGGTTCCCTCAATTCTCCACATCCATTTTCTAGTTCATTACCTTTTTTATATTGTCTTCCAAAATCAATTTTAAATTTACTATAATATATTTAATTACATGTTATTATATTAAATATTATATTTTTTAAATGGTATTTTATATATTTCCTCTCTTTGTATAATTTTCCTAAGATGTTACTGTTCTGAATTAAGGGATCTCTCTCTCATCTTTTCTTTTCTTATTCACTAACTTTATTATATAGTATTTTTAAATTTAATTTTATTATACTACCAGTATAGTTCTTCCATGATATTATCATCAATTTATTATGTTTTATATGGTAATTTATTTAATCGCTATCATTATAACCTTTTCCTACATTTTTACTATGATGAATTAAGGCTCATCAATCATCCCATTTTCTTTTTAGAGTTAGGTACTTTTTTTGTATTTTATTTTGTAATTACCTCTTAATATTGCATCATGATTATTATTACGTGGTATTATATTACATTTGATATTTTTTAAATGATATTTCATTTACTCCCCCTCAGTATAACTTATTTCAAGTCAATATAACACTCTTACTCTTTCAAATCCATTAAACCATCAAAACATTTCAGTATTATATGGAGTAAGTGGTTTCGAAAAAAATAAATCCCTTTCAGGTAAAAATAGTGTATGTGGCTCTAATAAATATGTACATGTGGTTGAAAATAAAAAAACATATTTATGAAGAATCAATTTGGAATTGGTGCATGAAAACAGACAATACTGCAAACCTGGTTTGACACTCCCCAGGGATAGTCTTTTTTAAATTTATATGCTCTTTAGAAATCCATTTTTTTATAGTTATTCATATTTTATTTGGTCTTATACATCCGTTGATACATTTTCTCCAATAAAAATGATACAATTTTAAAATATTATAATGGGGAGAATTTATTTTTTTTCTATATAATTCTTTCTTATATATGAGAAAATCTTGTAAGATATTACTCCTTGAGAAATTATTATATGTATTTATATTATAAATTCAATGAAAATTAATCCTTTTAATATTTTTTAATATGATTGAATGAATTGAGAATGCAATGGCAGCTGTTCCTATAATTATATATCCCATTAGTGCAGTGGTAGGTATCATCAGACAATTATGATTTAATAATGGGAGCATCTTTATCCTTAATAAAATATACCTTAAAACAAGTCCTTGCGAGAATTTTTAAGGTGTAAAATTTTATTTATTTTCCATAACACTATTATTTGTGTCTATTATCTTGAAATTTATTCATTGTTATTTTTATCATGTATTTTTTAATTATATGAATTAATTATTATATTTTATAGCTAATTTTATTCTTTAATTCCTCATTTCAAAATGATTACCTATATTTTATCTTGACATTTATTCATTATTATGTTGGATGTGGATTCAATTAATATGACATTTTAATTTTATATTTCATTAATTTTTATTTACTTTTTCCATAATACCAATTATTTTATTCAATATATGAAACTCCCAAATTGAGCATCTTAGCTCACACATTATTTTGCTTCCCTTTTCCCCAAATGAATGAAGATGAATACTACTTATGATAAATGTATTATAGGGAGACTAATGATGATTTAATTTTTTTAGATGAATAATTTATAGTCTCAATCTAATTTATAAATCATTTAAATATATCATTCCACAAGGATATTATAATACACAATACTTTATATTATTATCTATGAACATTTTTTAATAATGTAACCACTAGAAATAGGGTTTTCGATTTAGGGTTGATATAGATGGCGTTAGAGGAAAATATCATGCAAACCTAAGTAACAAGATCAATAAGAACATACTTTGTAAAAAATAGTATAATTTTCAATGATAAATATGATGAAAAAACGTTTATTCATAATTAATGAAATATATTAAATTATATTTTCCTCTACGAATAAAAATATGATAAAATTAATAAGTAAATTTTTTATTTATTTCTCAAAAGTTTCATTATAATTTTGTGTTAATTATTTAAGGAATGTTCTTAAAAATATGAGAAAACCCAAAAGAAATAAATTTATATTGATCCAAGAGTGATATGGGATAACATGAAAGTATAATATTCAAAAACTTGGTCACCATAAACATACATAATGTGGATTATTTCAAAGTTATATACTTTTATTTTCTCAATAATTCATTTATCCCTAATGGGAAAAAAGTTTTGGGAAAAAATTCCTAAAGTAAACACTTTATTATTTTTTGGTTGATTGTATTAGTTGAAAAATATGCTAGAATATGTCATTTGTGGAGTTATGGAGATTATGTTGATAGGTAAGGTTGAAAAGATCCCAGACAAATTAATGGATGGTTATGAGGTATTATAAAATAGTACATATAAAAAGTTGTATTTTTTCAGTGTTTTCAAATTTTTTGGGGTCCAAAATTTGGAGAATCACTCAAGATTTGATAAAGTTTGATTTCCATGACTTCCACGTGAAAAATATTAAAAAATAATGAATTTTTCAAAGGTTTAATGTTTTTCAAAATTATGGTGCTTCATAAATTTTTTTGGTTTGTGATGGTTTGGAGCTTTATAAAATCAGAATGAGCCTGAAGGGTTGTCGGTAAATAATTGTGACTAAAGAAGCATTAAAAATATATAAATTCCCCTAATGATTTTAAAAAATTGATATTTTCACAAACAAGATTGTAGAGCTTCAATAAATTGTGGTTGTAATCTTGAATTCTTCAGCAATGGGAGAAAACACCTATAAATTGGCTTATGCCCCCTTATAACAGCTAGGAAAACCTTAAAGAAAATATAAAGGATTTGAATTCATGAATGAGATTCACAAAGGATGAAAATATTCATGAAGAAAAGAAGTTTTCAATGGTTATAAAAAGATAACAAAATTTTGTAATAATCATGAATGTTTTGAGATTCATAAAGGCTATATGAGTTTTATGATCGTTTTTGTAATGGCCCAGACCTCTCCGACCCATTCCTTAGTCAAGAAGAAGGTCATGAAGTGTTCTAGAGGGTAAAATGGACTTTTCCCACACTTTCAATAATTTTGAAACTACACGCCGTGTAGTGCGAGTACACACAGTGTACCCCCTTTCCGGGTATACCCCGTGTTGAAGGCCATGTCCTTGCTGTATAAAATAAATGGGTACACGCCATGTGTCTAGTACTACATGTCGTGTAGTCCTTCCCCGCATACGTGTAACCAGTCGACGGTCATGTGCTATGTTGGAGTCATGTCCCTTCCGTGTGAAATAAATGGGTACACACTGTGTGTCCAGTACTACACGCCGTGTAGTCCCTCCCCGCTTATGTGTTACCCTCAAACCGTGTGTTGACTAGTCAATGGCCGCAGAGCCGTGTTGGAAGCCGCGTGGAGACCGTGTGAAATAACCGAGTACACATTGTGTACCATAAAGTACACGCCATGTAATTTTTATTTTCTTGCCTATAAAAGTAGGGGAACCCTCCTCCTTTTCAACTCACCCCTCTCTTCCCCTTCCTCTGAGTAGAGTTCTCCCAAGAGACTCGAAGGCTCTTTCTTCCATAACATCTTCGTCCAAGCTCCGATTTACGATCCGTCAGCGGCCACGGGATCGTAACGATGAGGCGGAACTTCCGAGCTTGGATCCGTTGTCTTTTATTCGGCCTTTCTTTTCCAAATTCCACCCGAGGAGGTTTTTCCGGGACCCAACAGAAGTGACGGACGCCGATGGACGTCTTCTAAGGTTGATCCGGGGGAGAGTTGCTATCGGAACCTGTTGAGGTAGGAATCTTGCATTCTTCTCTATAATTTTTGAATCATGTGGGGTGGGTATCCTCTTGTTTTCATGAGAAACTATTGAACCAATAAGCGAAGATAATATCTGGTTGAAGAATGGTGATGGGAAACTTGTTATGTTTATCTTTATATCGTGTGATATTATATTGTGAATTAAATAGGCTTATGCCTACTGAAAATCACGGTCGTTGGGGGCCTTTTCTTGCAAAATTAAATGTTTCCCTATCTTCTAGACTGTTTTTGTGAATGGAACTTTGTTGAATGTGGAATTTGGTTAATCACGTAAGGTTGGTTGTTTAAAATATGGAACCCTTGTGTGATCACCCTGGTTAAACAAAATGGAATAATGAACATATGGGTTTTTGCTTGGTTACTGGTGTGTGAAAGGGAGGGTTGAATCTTGGGTTGTTATGAATGGAACAGGCAGCAGGGCTGCGGTAAATGATGTTAAAGGGGTGATGATGTGGCACGAACATGGATTTGTGGGTTGTGGTGGATCGGGTGGGCAGCAGGGCTGCGATAAATGGTATTAAAGGGATAATGATGTACGGTGCTTTTGCTGTTATAGAAGTTGGCTTCGGGGCTGCAGGGATGGGTTTGAATGTGAACAGACTATGGGTTGTGAATAATAAATAAAAAGTGGAAGTGTTAATGAATGGTGGGTCATGGTAATGGAACATGATTAATAATCAATGGGTTGGTTTGTTGATAAGTAGGACTTGGTTGTGTTGCTTGTGTTTCCCTAACTTGATTTGTGGATGGCAGGGATATGTTTTACAAACAATCGATGTGGTTGATTGTGGATAGTTTCCTAGTAGTTAAGGAACTAAATAAACTAATTCTACTGAAATGTGAAAACCTAAATGGGGTTGGGGTTGTATGTTGTGTGCATGGTTCGTAGTAGCAGTGTCGAGGCACGTGCTCAGTTTCTTTATTTAGAAGCCATTGGTTGGTCTATGTGTTTGGTATACATATATATATATATATATCTGTATCTTTTGTGTTTTATCGCACCCCATTCATGTTGAGAACATAGGGATGAACACTCCTATTTCATGGGGGAGGGTGTGTTTTTCCCTTAGTTACTAGCTCCTTCCTTATCCTTCTCCCATAGGCTTTGATGGCTTGAGGCAACCTTACACCTAATACTCTTCAGGTAGGTTTTGATTGGGGTGGTTTTAGCCCAAGACTCTTTGGGCAGGTTCTACTATTTTCCAAGAATCTTCAGGATGACGCCCAGGTGTGTGCGGGCAGGATACGTGGTTGTGAGGCACAGTTGTGTGCGGTCGGGATAGGTGGTTGTGAGGCCCAGGTGTTTGCGGGCATGATACATGGTTGTGAGGCCTAGGTGTGTTCGGGTGGGATGTGTGGTTTGTGAGGCCCATGTGTGTGCGGGTGGGGAGAGTGTGGCAGCGTCAGGACGTTCACCGTTAGGAAGAGCTGCTAACTACTGGGAAATGGTGTGGGGTACCCAATACTCTTGTTTCTTATATACTACTACCTGTTGTGATTGTGTTTTTGGTGAGTGTGGCTGGTGAGGTTGGGTGGATATAATTCCTTGCTAGGTTTCTTATGTTGTTCTCACGGGACATTAGGATGTCTCCCCTCTTGTGCACGAGAGCTTTAGGTTTCCCTACTGTGTACACTTGTATGCTCACCCTACGTTTACTTTCAGGTTTTCAGGAGGACTACCAGGGCCGTGTGGGACCCTACTAGTCGGACAGTTGGAGTTGTTGGTGTTGTTGTACACTTGTTTCTTTTGGTATTTTACTTTTATCTTTCTTGTACTTTCACCTTGTTGTAAAATTGTTTAAACATGCATGTGGGATTGGTTTGGGTTTATTTCTATACAATTTCTCTTTTCCTTTTTGGTGGTTGAATTTTCCTATTTCCCAATCTTAAAATAATAAAAGGGTAATGCCTCCCATTTTTTGTGAAAACTCATACCCTTGGTGCTAGTCGCCAACCCGGGGCCTACCGGAGGCGGGACTCCGGGGTCATTATCTCCCTTTCACCATTTCCAGCTCAGGAGGGGCATCTTTGGTGGGAGGGGGTCGTGAAAGAATGGTATCAGAGCGAGGTTGAGAGATAGGATGGAGTCTGGAGTTAGGCATAATGAGGATTTCATGGGATGGTATGGAAATAGTGTTAGTTAATCTTGGTGCATGTCATGGGCCAGGGAATACCTTCTAGGACACGGGATTTTAGGGCCCCTCGTGATCTGATGCAAGGACTATGAGCCTACCGAACGACCATGTGAGACTACATTGATTGTAGGGTAGAGACCCTAGGGAAGGTAAACACATCATCATGATTGTGTTTTACTTGATTTGGGTGTTTTGGGAAAGAAATTGAAATAAAATGATAAAATGAAACCCTGAGAAATTTTATAACTACTTGGGCCTAGGCGATCTTTGTTTACCATATAGCTATGGCACCTGGACATTGTCCTCGGGTGGCTCAGACGGACGAGGCCCAGCAGATTCAGACAGTCGATCAGTTGAGGATTGACCGAGAGGAGGAAGATAGCCAGTGGCAGAAGACTCTCCGTTCTTTTCAGTGGAAGACCCTCAAGAAGTACGAGGTAGTACTACAGAAAGAGAGACAGAGGGGTGGCTTGAAGACATAGGGATCACTTTTACCTTTATCTGTGCTCCGAGGGAGTACTGGGTTCCCCTAGTAGTCAGTCAGCTGAGAGGCGCGGCGCGACAATGGTGGATTCTCTACCTCGGAGAGAGGATAGAGGCAGAGGTTCCATGTGCTGACTTTGAGAAGTAATTCCGAGATGAATTCGTTTCTTCCATGATCAAGGCGGAGAAGTGGCAGGAGTTACTCTCCCTTCAGCAGGGGAGTATGTCAGTACGAGAGTTTGGGATCAAGTTCAAGGATCTCTTGCGCTTTGATCCTGATCTCTTTCGGGATGAGGAGTCTCGGGCAAGACGTTTGGAGGAGGCACTTTTTCCTTCGCTCCAAAATGATGTCACCGCCTTCACCCTTCCGATGTACTTGGCGGTACAGAAGAAGGCAGAGGTTGTAGAGAGGATGCACACGTTTGGAGGTGCACCCTGAGAGGGGATCCAGTCGGGCTCGTCGAAGGGGAAGGTAGTCAGCAGTAGGTCTCCTACGACGGGACCTTCCAAGTTCAGGCCAGTGCGGAGCAGGCCCCAGCAGTTATTGTTCAGATCTTCGGGTCCTCGTCCATTTTTCATGAGCCGAGGACCGAATTGTTTTTCTTGTGGAGGTTTCGGGCACGTTCAGAGTCAGTGCCTGACCTGAGCTCAGTATGATGGAGGTGGGAAGGTTCAGCGCCCACCTCCGTAGCACCAGTTGTCAGCGAGGCCCTTCCTGCAGCAGCAGGACCATGCTCCTCTGAGGATAGACTTTGCGGGAGGAGGCCGACCTTAGGGTGCTCCTCAGGGACATCGACTAGGGCGTGGTGGGGGAGGAGGATGACATCAGAGTGATAGAAGAGCTGGGCGTGGATAGTTTCACACAACAGAGTTGACAGCTCCAGCAGGACCAGAGGTGGTGCGAGGTACGATTTGTTTGTTTAGCACTCTTGTTTATGCTTTTTCGACTCAGGAGCTTCACACTCCTTTGTTGCACCTGGTCTAGCCCATTCATTGGGACTAGACGTAGAGATAATTTCCGTACCACTAGTGCTGAGTACACCAGTTGGAGGCCAGACCAGCATATCTTGTGTTTTCCGGAGATTTGGGCGGACGTTGGGACCACATCAATCTAGTGGGGACCTTCTTCTGTTACAGATGCAGCCATATGATGTCATCCTAGGCATCGACTGGTTTTTTTTTCTGTTAGTTCCGTTATCGAATTCTTCTGGATAAGAGTCATGTTCTCCGACGTGGATGGGTAGTGCATATCTTTTGTGGGTGAGAGGAGCTATCAGGTAAGAAGTCGGCATGTAAAGCCTCTCATTTCCTTGTTAGGCGAATTATCAGTGGTTCCAACTGATACAGAGATGATGGATGTCCCAGAGTTTGTTGGGAAGTTCCTCGATGTTTTTCCTGAGGGAGTTGTGACTCTACCCCCCTGACATGACGTTGAGTTCCGGATAAACTTACAGCCTAGTGCCCGTCCGATTTCGATGGACCCTTATCGGATGGCACCTTTGGAGTTGCGGGAGTTGCGGATTCATATTGATGATCTGATGGAGAAAGGTTTTGAATGACCCAGCGTATCGCCATGGGGTGCTCCAGTTTTGTTCGTGAAGATGGTAGATGGTGGTCTCAGGCTATACATAGACTACCGAAGGTTAAACCAGGTAACAGTCAAGAACCGTTACCCCCTTCCAAGGATAGATGATCTCTTTGAACAACTGAGGGGAGCAGGTTGGTTTTCTAAGATTGATCTACGATCTGGATATCATCAGTTGAGGGTAAAGGACAGTGACATCTCGAAGACAGCTTTCAGGTGCAGGTATGGGTACTTCAAGTTTGTAGTGATGTCGTTTGGAGTTCAGAATTCACCAGTTGTGTTCATGGGACTTATGAAATTTGTCTTCCGAGAGTTTCTGGGCCGGTTTGTCGTTGTGTTTATCGATGACATCTGGATCTACTCAAGATCAGAGGAGGAGCATGTTGAGAATCTCATGGCAATCTTAGAAGTCCATCGACACCACCACCTTTATGGGAAA
The DNA here is from genome assembly GCA_963277665.1 of Viscum album. Lineage (NCBI taxonomy): Eukaryota > Viridiplantae > Streptophyta > Magnoliopsida > Santalales > Viscaceae > Viscum > Viscum album. Next base: position 564,370,655 of record OY728138.1, read on the forward strand.
TTGTCAAAGTGTAAGTTCTTGACACAAGGAATTGGGAACATAGTGTCTCAGCACAGAGTGCCAGTGGACCCATTGAAGGTGGAGGGAGTTGTTTTTGGGCAGCACCCAAGAGCGTGGAAGAAGTTCGTAGTTTCTTGGGGTTAGTAGGTTACTATCAGAGGTTCATTTCAGACTTCCCTCGAGTTGCTGCTTCATTGACAGCTTTTACTAGGAAGAACCAAGTATTCCTATGGAGCGAGCAGTGCCAGAAGCCATTTGACTACCTGAAGGAGAAGTTGGTCAGTGCTCCGGTACTCAGGCTGCCAGAGGAAGGGTTGTTGTATGAGGTGTTTTGTGATGCCTCTGGCCATGGTCTGGGGTGCGTGCTGATGCAGCATAAGGGTGTGATATGTTATGGGTCTAGGTAGTTATTCCCTCATGATCATAACTATGCCACCCATGACCTAGAGCTTGCAGTAGTAGTGTTCGCAATGAATTTTTTGCGACATTACCTCTTTGGGGAGCACTTTGTGGTTTTCTCAGATCACAAGAGCATGCGTTATATCTTCTCCCAGTGTGACCTGAACCCGCGACATCAGAGATGGGTCGAGTTTCTCCAAGAATATGACTTTGAGATCTCTTACACTGAAGGTAAGGGCAACGTTGTGGCTGATTCCCTGAGTAGGAAGTCGTATAAGGAAATGGTTCGGGAATCCACTGATGCTTGGAAGGCGATGGGAGAGTTGGCCGCCTTGCACTTGGATGCCAGAGTAGAAGGTGTTAGAGGCTATTTGTTTCAGATGATGGTGTAATCCTCCTTGTTGTAGCAGGTGGAAGAGTCTCAGTGGGGGAACTCCGAGGTGGAAGTGATGCGGGATAGTGTCGATCAGGGGAACGCTAAAATAGGATGGTCAGAGGACAGCCGACATCAGATGCTTTTCCATGGAAGGTTGTTTGTCCCAGAGACAATGCGTGAGTGAGTACTCCGTGAGTTGCATAGCTCAGCATTGGCGTTACATCCAGGAGTTTAAAAAATGTACCAAGGCCTGAGGGAACAGTTTTGGTGGCCCGGGGTGAAACGGGAAGTGGTGGAGTTTGTGGCTAAATGCCCAGTGTGTCAGCAAGTGAAGGTTGAACACCGTGTTCCTAGTGGTTTGTTGCATCCTTTATATTTACCCAGGTGGAAGTGGGATGACATCTCAATAGACTTCGTCAGAGGACTACCCAGTGCTCAGGGTGGTTATGATGCTATCTGAGTAGTGGTGAATTGATAGATGAAATCATCTCACTTCATAGCAATTAAGGAGTTGGGCCCGCTGAGTACCTTAACACAGAGGTATGTAGATGAGGTGGTTCATTTTCATGGAGTTCTGAAGACTATCGTCTCAGATCGGGATACTCGGTTTACCTCATGATCATGGAGGGGGTTACATCATGTTTTTGGCTCCCAGCTAAGTCTTATCACTACTTTCCACCCCCAAACCGATGGGCAGACAGAGAGGACTATCCAGATGTTGGAGGAAATGCTACGAGCATGCGATCTGGATTTCAGAGGATCATGGGTACGACACTTTTCTTTATTAGAGTTCACCTACAACAACATCTTCCGCTCTACTATTGGCATGGCACTATTTGAGGATTTGTATGGAATACCATGTCGTTCACCCATTTTCTAGGCAGAGGTTGGTGAGACAGGTGCTCTTGGGCTAGAGGTAGTGTAGAGCACCACAGAGAAAGTCCAGCTTGTACGTGAGAGGATGAAAGTGGATTAGGACCGACAGAAGTCTTATGCTGATCATCGGAGGAGGTCGTTGGAGTTCGAGGTGGTAGATCATGTGTTATTGAAGGTTTCCCCTCGACAGGGGAAGCAGAGGTTTGGGAAAGGGAGCAAGATCTCACCTAGGTTCATCAGACCTTTTGAGGTACTGAGGCGAGTCGGCGAGGTGGCATATCAACTGGCCCTACCACCTTAGTTGGATAAGGTTCATGACGTCTTCCACGTCTCCCAGCTTCGTCGGTACTTACACGATGACTCTCACGTTATCGACTGGGGAGTGTTAGATATGGGAGATGAAGCGACCTTCGAGGAATGACCAGTCAGAATCGAGGATCGTAAAGAGAAGGTGCTCTGTGGATGAACCATTCCATTGGTTCAGGTGTTGTGGAGGCATGGCGGCCTCGAGGAGAGCACTTTGGAGCGGGAGACCCAGATGCACGCTCAGTACCCAGAGTTGTTTTGACTAGTGTTTTCCCTTGTTCATCTGAGCATTGTGTTGATGTTGTACTCTGTACCTTTGATATATGGAATGCTTGGCTTTTCAGTTGTGAGACATTTTGTTTCCTTTTTCTCTATAAGTGTGTAGCATGTCCGTATGTGCGGGGAAAGGAAAAAACCGGACTCTTAATCGAGACACATTAATGAGGATGCGATTTAACCCGTGCGGGTGAGTCAGTGCCGCCTAAAGCGGATAATATCTCGACATAGAAGATAGAATTTTCCCCAAACCACTTGTTCGGGAAATGTGTGGGTTTTACGTTGTTAGGGGCAGTGTAAGTTGGAAAATACTTATGTTTGAAAGTGGGAAGACCCAATTCTTAATCGGGACACATTAATGAGGATGCGATTAAACCCGTGCAGGTTAGTCAGTGCCGCCTAAAGCAGATAATATCTCGACATAGGAGAAGGAATTCCTAACACATATGATTAGGGTTGTTGGTTGGGTTCCTGTTATAATGAGAACCCTAAGAGGTATCTTGTTTGGTTCCTCTAGGTTGGTTTTTGAATTCTCGGGGACGAGAATGTTTTAAGAGGTATCTGATGTAATGGCCTGGACCTCTATGGCCCATTCCTTTTTCAAAAAGAAGGTCACAAAGTGTTCTACAGGGTAAAATGGACTTTTCCCACACAATCCAGAATTTTAAAACTACACACCGTGTAGTGTGAGTACACGCCATGTACCCCCTTCCCGGGTATACCACGTGTTGAGGGTCGTGTCCTTGCTGTGTGAAATAAATGGGTACACGTCGTGTAGTCCTTCCCCACGTACGCGTTACCAGTCAACTGCTGTGTGCCATGTTGGAGCTGTGTCCTTTCCATGTGCAATAAATGGGTACACGCCGTGTGTCCAGTACTACACGCTATGTAGTCCCTCCCCACGTATGTGTTACCCTCAAACCGTGTGTTGACCAGTCAATGGCCGCGGAGCCGTGTTGGAAGCCACGTGGAGACCGTGTGAAATAACAGAGTACACGCTGCGTACCATAAAGTAAACACCCTGTAATTTTTCTTTTCTTGCCTATAAAAGGAGGGGTCCCCTCCTCCTTTTCAACTCATCCCTCTCATCCCCTTTCCTCTGAGCAGAGTTATCCTAAGAGACATGAAGGCTCTTTCTTCCATAACTTCTTCATCCGAGCTCCGATTTACGATCCGTCAGTGGCCACAAGATTGTAACGACGAGGCGGAACTTCTGATCTTGGATCTGTTGTCTTTCCTTTCGCCTATCCTTTCTGACTTCCACCCGAGGAGGTTTTTTAGGGACCCGAAAGAAGTGACGGACGCCGATGGACGTCTTCTAAGGTTGATCCGGGGGAGCGTTGCGATCAGAACCTGTTGAGGTAGGAATCTTACCTTCGTCTCTCTAATTTTTTCATCATGTGGGGTGGGTATCCTCTTGTTTTTATGAGAAACCATTGAACCAATATGTGAAGATAATAACTGGTTAAAGAACGGGGATGAGGAAGTTGTTATGTTTATCTTTATATCCTATAATATTATATTGTGAATTGAATAGGCCTATGCCTACTGAAAATCATGATCGTTGGGGGCCTTTTCTTGTGCAATTAAATGTTTCCCTATCTTCTAGACCGTTTTTGTGAATGGAACTTTGTTGAATGTGGAATTTGGTTAATCACGTAAAGTTGGCTGTTTAAAATATGGAACCCTTGTGTGATCACCCCGGTTAAACAAAATTGAATAATGGACATGTGGGTTTCGGCTTGGTTACTCATGTGTGAAATGGAGGAGTGAATCCTGGGTCGTTACGAATAGAACAGGTAGCATGGCTGCGATAAATGATGTTAAAGGGGAAATGATGTGGCACGAACCTTGATTTGTGGGTTTTTGTGGATTGGGTGGGTAGCGGGACTGCGATAAATGGTATTAAAGGGATAATGACGTACAGTTCAGTTGTGGTTATGGCAGTTGGTAGCGGGGCTGCAGTGATGGGTTTGAATGTGAATGGACTATGGTTGGTGAATAATAAATAAAAAGTGGAAGAGTTAATGAATGGTGGGTCATGGTAATGGAACGAGATTAATAATCAATGGGTTGGTTGGTTGATAAGAAGGACTTGGTTGTGTTGCTTGTGTTTTCCAAAATTGATTAATGGATGGCATGGATATGTTTTACGAAGGATCGATGTGGTTGGTTGTGGATAGTTTCCCAATAGTTAAGGAACTAAATAAACTAATTCTGCTGAAACATGAAAACCTAAATGGGGTTGGGGTTATTTATTGTATGCATGCTTCGTAGTAGTAGTGCCGAGGCACATGCTCAATTTCTCTGTTTAGAAGCCATAGGTTGGGCTGTGTGTATGGTATACATATAGATATCTGTATCTTTTTTGTTTTATCGCACCCCACCCATGTTGAGAACTTAGTGCCGAACTCTCCCATTTCATGGGAGAGGGTGTTTTTTCCCTTAGTTACTAGCTCCTTCCTTCTCCTTCTCCCCTTGGTTGTGATGGCTTGAGGTGACCTTACACCTAAGACTCTTCAGGTAGGTTTTGATTGGGGTGGTATTAGCCCATGACTCTTTGGGAAGGTTCTACTTTTTCCCAAGAATCTTCGGGAAAAGGACCAAGTGTGTGCGGGCTGGATACATGGTTGTGAGGCCCAGGTGTGTGCGGGCGGGATACGTGGTTGTGAGGCCCAAGTGTGTGCGGGCCGGATACGTGGTTGTGAGGCCCAGGTGTTTGTGGGTGGGATGTGTGGTTTATGAGGCCCAGGTGTGTGCGGGCGGGGAGAGTGTGGCAGCGTCAGGATGTTCTCCGTTAGGAAGAGCAGCTAACTACTGGGAAATGGTGCGGGGTACCCAACACTCTTGTTTATTATATAATACTACCTGTTGTGATTCTGTTTTTGGTGAGTGTGGCTGGTGAGGTTGGGTGGATAGAATTCCTTGCTAGGTTTCTTCTATTGTTCTCACGGGACATTAGAATGTCTCCCTTCTTGTTCATGAGAGCTTTAGTTTTCCCTACTAAGTATACTTGTATGCTCACCCTACGTTTACTTTCAGGTTTCCAGTAGGACTACCAGGGCCGTGCAGGACCCTAATAGTCGGATAGTTGTAGTTGTTGTTGTTGTTGTACACTTGTTTCTTTTGGTATTGTACTTTGATATTTCTTGTACTTGAACCTTGTTATAAAATTGTTTAAACATGCATGTGGGCTTGGTTTGTTTTTTTCTATACACTTGTTCTTTTCCTTTTTGGTGGTTGACTTGTCCTATTTCCCGATCTTAAAATAATAAAATAATAATGCCTCCCATTTTTATGAAAACTCATACCCTTGGTGCTAGTCTCCAACCTGGGGCCTACTGGAGGCGGGACTCGGGGGGTCATTATCTCTCTTTGACCATTGCCAGATCAGGAGGGGCATCTTTGGTTGGAGGGGGTCGTGACATTTTTGATATTTGTGAAGACTAAGTGTGCTTCATAAATGTATAGTTCATTAAGAAGTTTGTTTGGGATACTCAAATATGTTGATATTGGTCAAATTTTTACGTATTTTAAATTAGATTAATATTTTAAAGAATTGGGTAGTTTTATTAGGGTTGTATGTGCTTTGTGAGTGCAGTGGATATCGTGAAAGTGTTGAAAAGGGATTTCCTAGTTAATCTATGGTATAGTGTTATTCATCAAGTGGACGAAAGTAGAACATAATGATGTTATATATGAGGATTAAAGCATGTTTATTCAGATTATAAATGGAATAATCATTTGAAGGAGTAGTGATCACATATTATATGAGAGATTAGCAAGCTTTAAAATTATGATTTGTTATAAACCAGGTGGGAAAGTGAGTTGAATATGATCTTTGTTAAAATAGTTCATTTTGGTCGATTTGGAACATAGGAAAATTACCTTTGTATTCTCCTTGGATGTTTCCCAGTACAGGTGAACAATGTAAAAAAAATTGAATTCTGAATGATAATAAAAATTATCTAATTATATTATAAGTAGGTTGAATTTTTTTCACTTCATATTTTAATTATATTGTCTCAATGGTATATTATTATGATGGAAGGAAAAATTGTGACAGTATACAAAATAAGCATAGGGATTTTCCACTGGAGAATGAAAATTATAATTATATTAGTATCAATTCATTGTTTGGTTATTTTGATAATTAATATTTGTAAACAAAAATTATAATTACTTATGAAGATATCTTAATAGAACTAGGATGTATAAACAGTATGACCCCTATGATTAACATATTCTAGAAATTCACAATGTGTCCTTTCTATATATATAATTTAAATGAATATTCAGTTTTAGTAAGCATTGTAGAGACCCGTATCTTGACGTACATGGACTTTACATTACTTTTGCGGAATACTTAGTACATAACAAAAACACACACACAAGGACCGTAATAGTTTAGTGTCTTTGGAAACTCGGAGTATAATCTTCTAATCGTGGGGAAATATCTTCAACATCTCCCATAAAGATCTTCCTTTTTATTTTACCTAAAACCTTTCTTTATATCCTGGGGAAAAGAAAACATAAAAGGGTGAGCTCAAATGCTCAGTAAGGGTAAACAAAGGAAATATCAATCACATAATTTTCATAAGAACATAACATTTTTGGAAATCTTAACCTGCAAAAGAGAGCATAATTTCATAACATGGGATAAATCATAGTAGTGAAATGAAATCATAACTTAAAACATTACTCATTGTGGCATACACACATAATCATAGAGAATCATTTCTTGTTAGTCAAGACTCATTGCCAAGACTATCTTAGTGGACAAAGTCCCTTTCTGAATCGAGTAATCCTCGTTTCAGTCCTGTTTCACTGAACCGGTATAACCTACCATTCCAGCCATGTCTATCTCATGAGATATAAAATCTTTACCCAATGCATTGGAGGGAGATATAGGTCCCACCCATCTCTTAATGAATCCTTTCTTATGTGTGCCACAAAATCATAAATCATACATCATCGCATAACCCATGTAATACAAATGGGAATCTTAAACATCATGACATCATAAAACAATTCATATAAGAAAAAGGAATTCATAAAAATAATTCCATCACAACATAATCAAATCAATGTAATAATAGGGATAAAAACAGAACCCTTTATTATCTTAGATGGAAAATAATTTTGATAAAACACTTGAACTCCATTCTTGAGGAAAATATCCTTTCTTCTTCAAAATCAATTTCTTTTCACAAAACATCATGCAATTTTAAAAGAAAGAGATTTTATTGAAAATAGTCATGAAATCTTTTAGAGGAATCTTCATGAAAATAAGGCTTTATAAAACAGTATAAATCCGTTCGTGCCGTATAAGTTAAAAAAACATTCTTCGTACTTTTGTCGGAAAAGTCAAAAAGTACCTCGTACGACAAAAGATTCCTTTCATACATATTACTAAAAACTCACCGAAGGGTAAAAATGGTTTTAAACAATTGTAGGTGGATGGAAATAATATTACATTTTGATGAAACAAGGATTTGGATGATAAAATACACCCCAGTAAATACTTACGAATAAACAATCTCAGATAAAAAATGAGATTGTGATATTTCCCTTACCTTAGGTCCGACTTGCTTTGTAAGTGTCTGAACCTCCTGTATAATGATTTAAATCATGTTATTGACTTATTACAGAATCATATTCATTGTTATGATATCATATATGGTTCACTTATGACATTATATTACCCGTTCTTTTGTAAATTCCATGTTAAAGAAGCGTTTTGGGTAAAATCGTTTCATTTATCGTAGGTGTTTTGACTCATTGTTCTTGACATCATTATTACTTATATCATGATTTACTTACTTCCAGAATATAAAATATGATTTATATATCATATATATTCAGTATATATATATATAATAGGTAGATAAATAAAATGAAAAACACCGTTCATGGAGACGGTAGTCCGTACGTACGCATGAACGTTGTTTTCCTTTCCTTATTGTCTTGAAATGGAAGTAAGTAGATGACATACATAGGTATATATATACATAAATCCAGTAGCTTTATAATGTCATATATTTCATTATTATTTCTTATATATACATTATAATCATTCTTAAATGGTTAACATGGAGAATGAATCTCATCGCGTCGTGGAGACGGTATTCCGTACGTACGCACGAGCGATGATATCATTTCTATAAATATTGAATTGAATTGGAGTGGATTATACAATATATCAGAATCAATATGATGTTGTAATAACTATTTATAGTTATTCTTTACACCATTATACCCATCCATGTAAGGTGGTGGTGGAAAATAGATTACACCACGGCGTGGAGACGGTATTCCGTACGTACGCACGCGTGGTGATTTCTTTTTCCGTAGGATGGATAGATGGTGAAATAGGGTTGTTTCATACTTATAATAACATATCAGTATATGAGTGATACTGATGTTATTACTTCATAATGAAACAACCTAAGAAGAAGAAGTGGAAGAAGAAATAAAGATGAAAGAATTGGTAACGGTAATTACCTCTTCTTTGAAGTGCCTCTTTGAGACCTCTTCATAGGGAACTAGAATTGGTCTTTGAGGAAGACCAGAACCTCTAGGATGTTGCTAGGGAAGTGGAGAAGAGATTTTGGCAGGGGTTGGCCGAGATTGAGTGCTCAAATTGGTGTGAGGAGGAGGGGAAGGAGGTGTCCTTTTATAGGGGAGGAGAGGGGCACCTTAGGAATATCTCAAAATATTATTTTATATTAAAGTCAAAATCGGTTTATAATGGTTCCAAAGGGTCTTATTTCGAAGCTAAAGTGGGGATGGGTCGAAATCCTATCAACCAATAAGATTTAGACAAGTTTAGGGTATTATTTTAACCTTATCAATTAGATTTAACTCTAAGTTAAATAATTTAACTTTTACCGTGTCTTTTTGTTTTCTTTCACTATATGGTTAATACACTTACTATAACATGCCAAACGAACCCCAAATTGTTTATTATTAATATACATATCCTTATCTAAGTCATTTGGCCGAACCTTAGATTTTTAGGAATAAAATAACAATAATATAATATTTGATTTAAAAACTAATTTGTGTCAATTTTGACACTATTTGATATATGATTTTTGTGAAAGTCATAACAGAATTATATGTTCGAACCAAGTTGATTAAATCAACACTAATATATCATAGTAACCTATAAAATTAGTGGAATTCATAAAAAGTCTCAAATTATATTTATTTTGGTGTTTATAACATCAATTACGTTAATATTTCATTAATAAGATAATTACTGCATCATCATTGTGTCATAAATAAATTAAATTATTTGATGTCTAAAAATTACAAATAAAATACCATCATGTAGTAAATCTTTTTAGCTTTCTAATGAATATTTACAATCAAATTAATCTTATGTATAACCCCATATTAAAAATGATTTACTTATTAAACTTTGATTTTAACTATTTTAACCCTTCTTTAAATAAATTAATAATAAATGTCCTAATCTAATACAAGTGGGCCTAAATGGTCATATTTTATTCCTAAGTTTGTTTTTGGTCGAATTACACTTGTCCAATAGAATTAGGACATGTGTCAGGGTAATATTAATATCATATTTACCCTTAGTTACCTTATTTACTATTAACCGTGGTAAAAAAAGTAAAAAGTTACTATTCACCAAAAAATTATTTTCATCTCATTGAACCACATTTTAGTCCTTGATATTAACCGTGTCTCTCGGATTTTCGAAATTCCATTCACAGAAGCGGTAAAATTAAGTTTTATGTAAAATTCAGTTTTTAACCTATCACTTAGTAGTTTCACTATTCATCAAAAATTGATGTTTTTCAGAACAATGCCAAAATTTCATCCCAAGCTATATTTCATATTCCGAATTCAAAAATGAAGTCTATTTTAGCAAATTCATAACATAAAAGTTGCATTAATTAATTTTATAATTAAATCCCGCTGTTAAAACAAATAGCGTGTTTTTAAGAAACAATATCTATCAAAAGATTGACACTTGTTTATGTCTAGTTTAAATGTGAAACTACATCCAATGACCAACATTGTATTGAATTGTAAAAATATATTCTAAATATACTTTAAAACCACTCAAATTAAAGATTTATCACTATTAATTATTTCGATTAAAAAAGTTGTTTTTAATTATAATTTAGTAATTTTCACTATTCATCAGAATATGAAAGTTATCCGAAAAGTACCAAAATTTCACATTAGGCTAAATTCGATACTCCGAATCCAAAAATAAAGTTCATTTTGAAAAATAAGATTTAATGGATTTCAAAAAGTGGTTATTACTATTCATAACGGCTAGTTTTAATAATATTTTTATAGCATATCGTTGTTTAGTGAAACTCGGTATTGCGTACTACACACGCTATCGAGGAAGGTCGCGATTGCGTGTAATGCAAGTCAAGTCAAGGATGTGTGTTGTGAAAGCTCCTTTTGGTGTAGCGTACAACACAAGACATTAATAAAATTAAAAAGAATATTTTTTTATAAAATCTTGGGCTGTTACATTCTACCCCCCTTAAAATGAATTTCGCCCTCGAAATTCGTCGGGGTTATAAATGGTTTACTATTTGAAAGTTTCTTTAATAGAAACCCACATCGTAAAAGGGAATACCAAAACATGGCTTTAAAAACTAAAGTATGAAATGTAACGATTACCCAAATAAACTAATCACTGGGTTTCCACATAGGAGAAAATATGGATATGGAAGAGAAATCTAACCATCATGTTCTGATGGAGAGTGGTAGAGAACATGTCTATGGAAAAGCCAGTAATCACAAATCCATAAATTTGTGACGATCTAAGGTACCATCTGATTTATCAGGTATAAGAGAACTAGGACAACATTTTTGGTTTTCAAGATTATTTCCCAAAAGTTAAAGAATTTGAATTAGAATAAATACTTACTTTATTTTGGTACAATCTCACTGTTGTTCGTGCCTTTAACAATTTCCACTTCATCTCTTAAATAAATGAAGTTGAATTTGTTATTCGTGAAGTGTTAGCAGATCATGTGATAGAATGACGGGTCATTCCATCTGTCTCAAAAGGTTAGCAAAATTTATATACATAAGTCGATCTATAGTGGGATTAATCATATATGGTTCCTAAAATGGACTTATACTTCATATATCATACTGATTAATATAATAAAACTAGTTTCTACTAAACAGGGACTTCCTGTAGGCTATTGGTAGGAGATAAAGGCCAGTCGCACTTCGGTTGTGGGTTCGATTCCTACAGCCTTGTCCGAAGCGATGGGCTGTCGCCCGTCCTGCAGGTTGTCCTTTTTCTAAAACTACGTTACTATAACATCCCATCAATAATATCGAAAATATTCTATCCTTAAACAATACTAACTTATGTCCTACATAATCCAGTCTAATCTTTAGGCTTATACATAATAATGGAGTCCACTCTCATAATATAGTGACATCGATTACCAGAGATTTAATACTGTCGTTGATCCCCACATATCATAAGATATGTCTTGTTGGTCACATTCCAAACATTCAAAGTCCTTAATCGTGTATTCTATTTAATACCTTAGTGAAAACATGAGTGCAGTTAAAAGTTAACACTTTCCACATACCAAAATCCTCAAAATTCTATATACTCAAACCATGATATCACTTAGTCCTTATATCAATCATGAGCTCATGAATACTATCAAACATTTAATTTTCTCCTTATCCCTTCATTATGCGCATATCATCTACATTCCAAAAATATCTGAATAACCTTTCATGGATACTGGTAACATTAATCATACACTTTCAAAACACAAGGAAAGACAACAGTGTAACAATCCATAGATGTCTCTTTATTCCAAAATTACACATGATAAACATGTAATCATTCCACTACATTCTCAAACCATTGACCGAGCTTCAAAAATTCTTTCATCTCACATATCATTTGTAGTCTCTTCATCATCATCCACATAAATACTACCCATATGACCATACTGATTCTCTTCATGAGTCTTTCCCTTAGGGAATTTGTTTGCATAATGCCCATACATTCCACATTTAAAACACTTAACCATTTTTGATGTCGTAGCAATACCATTATCCTCATCCATGGTGTTAACCGACCCTTTTCCTTTGCACTTACTTGCTTTGTGTCCTTCTTTTCCACACCCAAAGCATCTTCCAGTTCCCTTGAAACATTCTCCTTGATGCCTCTTCCCACATGATTTACATAGGGTAAATTGAACTTTCTTTCCTCTATGATCATCATGGAACTCCATCTTTCTCTTATTAGTCGAGTCAGGAAACTTACCAAATTTTACTTTATTGATCATGTTGTGAGATTGCTGATTCGGCATAATAATGATGTTTGGGCATCCAAATCCCATTTCATTTGGTTGCTCATGAAGAATATCATTCCATTGTCCATCATATCCTCCATTATCGTGAATCATCTTGTTTCCAGCCATATTCTAAAACCCAAAAAAGAATAGTGTGAGAGGAAAAAATCATAATAAAGGGGGAGTAACTTAAATATCTAACATCTTTGGTTTAATCTAATATCGTTACCATAGTTCTAGGACTATATCCTATACGTATACTTATCCTTAGGGGCATCCCTAGACATACCTTAGAAATATCTCTAGGGATCTCACTAATGTTTTCACGTCCTAGTTTCCAAAGGTTGACTAAACCTTTCCTATAATACCAACTGTAGAGACCCGAAGCTTGACGTACATGGACTTTACATTACTTTTGCGGAATACTTAGTACATAACAAAAACACACACACAAGGACCGTAATAGTTTAGTGTCTTTGGAAACTCGGAGTATAATCTTCTAATCGTGGGGAAAGATCTTCAACATCTCCCATAAAGATCTTCCTTTTTATTTTACCTAAAACCTTTCTTTATATCCTGGGGAAAAGAAAACATAAAAGGGTGAGCTCAAATGCTCAGTAAGGGTAAACAAAAGAAAAAATCAATCACATAATTTTCATAAGAACATAACATTTTTGGAAATCTTAACCTGCAAAAGAGAGCATAATTTCATAACATGGGATAAATCATAGTAGTGAAATGAAATCATAACTTAAAACATTACTCATTGTGGCATACACACATAATCATAGAGAATCATTTCTTGTTAGTCAAGACTCATTGCCAAGACTATCTTAGTGGACAAAGTCCCTTTCTGAATCGAGTAATCCTCGTTTCAGTCCTGTTTCACTGAACCGGTATAACCTACCATTCCAGCCATGTCTATCTCATGAGATATAAAATCTTTACCCAATGCATTGGAGGGAGATATAGGTCCCACCCATCTCTTAATGAATCCTTTCTTATGTGTGCCACAAAATCATAAATCATACATCATCGCATAACCCATGTAATACAAATGGGAATCTTAAACATCATGACATCATAAAACAATTCATATAAGAAAAAGGAATTCATAAAAATAATTCCATCACAACATAATCAAATCAATGTAATAATAGGGATAAAAACAGAACCCTTTATTATCTTAGATGGAAAATAATTTTGATAAAACACTTGAACTCCATTCTTGAGGAAAATATCCTTTCTTCTTCAAAATCAATTTCTTTTCACAAAACATCATGCAATTTTAAAAGAAAGAGATTTTATTGAAAACAGTCATGAAATCTTTTAGAGGAATCTTCATGAAAATAAGGCTTTATAAAACAGTATAAATACGTTCGTGCCGTATAAGTTAAAAAAACATTCTTCGTACATTTGTCGGAAAAGTCAAAAAGTACCTCGTACGACAAAAGATTCCTTTCATACATATTACTAAAAACTCACCGAAGGGTAAAAATGGTTTTAAACAATTGTAGGTGGATGGAAATAATATTACATTTTGATGAAACATGGATGTGGATGATAAAATACACCCCAGTAAATACTTACGAATAAACAATCTCAGATAAAAAATGAGATTGTGATATTTCCCTTACCTTAGGTCTGACTTGCTTTGTAAGTGTCTGAACCTCCTGTATAATGATTTAAATCATGTTATTGACTTATTACAGAATCATATTCATTGTTATGATATCATATATGGTTCACTTATGACATTATATTACCCGTTCTTTTGTAAATTCCATGTTAAAGAAGCGTTTTGGGTAAAATCGTTTCATTTATCGTAGGTGTTTTGACTCATTGTTCTTGACATCATTATTACTTATATCATGATTTACTTACTTCCAGAATATAAAATATGATTTATATATCATATATATTCAGTATATATATATATAATAGGTAGATAAATAAAATGAAAAACACCGTTCATGGAGACGGTAGTCTGTACGTACGCATGAACGTTGTTTTCCTTTCCTTATTGTCTTGAAATGGAAGTAAGTAGATGACATACATAGGTATATATATACATAAATCCAGTAGCTTTATAATGTCATATATTTCATTATTATTTCTTATATATACATTATAATCATTCTTAAATGGTTAACATGGAGAATGAATCTCATCGCGTCGTGGAGACGGTATTCCGTACGTACGCACGAGCGATGATATCATTTCTATAAATATTGAATTGAATTGGAGTGGATTATACAATATATCAGAATCAATATGATGTTGTAATAACTATTTATAGTTATTCTTTACACCATTATACCCATCCATGTAAGGTGGTGGTGGAAAATAGATTACACCACGGCGTGGAGACGGTATTCCGTACGTACGCACGCGCGGTGATTTCTTTTTCCGTAGGATGGATAGATGGTGAAATAGGGTTGTTTCATACTTATAATAACATATCAGTATATGAGTGATACTGATGTTATTACGTCATAATGAAACAACCTAAGAAGAAGAAGTGGAAGAAGAAATAAAGATGAAAGAATTGGTAACGGTAATTACCTCTTCTTTGAAGTGCCTCTTTGAGACCTCTTCTTAGGGAACTAGAATTGGTCTTTGAGGAAGACCAGAACCTCTAGGATGTTTCTAGGGAAGTGGAGAAGAGATTTGGGCAGGGGTTGGCCGAGCTTGAGTGCTCAAATTGGTGTGAGGAGGAGGGGAAGGAGGTGTCCTTTTATAAGGGAGGAGAAGGGCACCTTAGGAATATCTCAAAATATTATTTTATATTAAAGTCAAAATCGGTTTATAATGGTTTCAAAGGGTCTTATTTCGAAGATAAAGTGGGGATGGGTCGAAATCCTATCAACCAATAAGATTTAGACAAGTTTAGGGTATTATTTTAACCTTATCAATTAGATTTAACTCTAAGTTAAATAATTTAACTTTTACCGTGTCTTTTTGTTTTCTTTCACTATATGGTTAATACACTTACTATAACATGCCAAACAAACCCCAAATTGTTTATTATTAATATACATATCCTTATCTAAGTCATTTGGCCGAACCATAGATTTTTAGGAATAAAATAACAATAATATAATATTTGATTTAAAAACTAATTTGTGTCAATTTTGACACTATTTGATATATGATTTTTGTGAAAGTCATAACAGAATTATATGTTCGAACCAAGTTGATTAAATCAACACTAATATATCATAGTAACCTATAAAATTAGTGGAATTCATAAAAAGTCTCAAATTATATTTATTTTGGTGTTTATAACATCAATTACGTTAATATTTCATTAATAAGATAATTACTGCATCATCATTGTGTCATAAATAAATTAAATTTTATGATGTCTAAAAATTACAAATAAAATACCATCATGTAGTAAATCTTTTTAGCTTTCTAATGAATATTTACAATCGAATTAATCTTATGTATATCCCCATATTAAAAATGATTTACTTATTAAACTTTGATTTTAACTATTTTAACCCTTCTTTAAATAAATTAATAATAAATGTCCTAATCTAATCCAAGTGGGCCTAAATGGTCATATTTTATTCCTAAGTTTGTTTTTGGTCGAATTACACTTGTCCAATAGAATTAGGACATGTTTCAGGGTAATATTAATATCATATTTACCCTTAGTTACCTTATTTACTATTAACCGTGGTAAAAAAAGTAAAAAGTTACTATTCACCAAAAAATTATTTTCATCTCATTGAACCACATTTTAGTCCTTGATATTAACCGTGTCTCTCGGATTTTCGAAATTCCATTCACAGAAGCGGTAAAATTAAGTTTTATGTAAAATTCAGTTTTTAACCTATCACTTAGTAGTTTCACTATTCATCAAAAATTGATGTTTTTCAGAACAATGCCAAAATTTCATCCCAAGCTTTATTTCATATTCCGAATTCAAAAATGAAGTCTATTTTAGAAAATTCATAACATAAAAGTTGCATTAATTAATTTTATAATTAAATCCCGCTGTTAAAACAAATAGCGTGTTTTTAAGAAACAATATCTATCAAAAGATTGACACTTGTTTATGTCTAGTTTAAATGTGAAACTACATCCAATGACCAACATTGTATTGAATTGTAAAAATATATTCTAAATATACTTTAAAACCACTCAAATTAAAGATTTATCACTATTAATTATTTCGATTAAATAAGTTGTTTTTAATTATAATTTAGTAATTTTCACTATTCATCAGAATATGAAAGTTATCCGAAAAGTACCAAAATTTCACATTAGGCTAAATTCGATACTCTGAATCCAAAAATAAAGTTCATTTTGAAAAATAAGATTTAATGGATTTCAAAAAGTGGTTATTACTATTCATAACGGCTAGTTTTAATAATATTTTTATAGCATATCGTTGTTTAGTGAAACTCGGTATTGCATACTACACACGCTATCGAGGAAGGTCGCGATTGCGTGTAATGCAAGTCAAGTCAAGGATGTGTGTTGTGAAAGCTCCTTTTGGTGTAGCGTACAACACAAGACATTAATAAAATTAAAAAGAATATTTTTTTATAAAATCTTGGGCTGTTACAAGCATTGTTCAATAAATGAAATTATGAGAATGAAATTTAATGTAACCCTCCAAAAATTCATTTATATTATATTACTCTTACTTTATAAAGAATATTTTATTATGAGTATATAGATTTCATGTTACATTTCACAATACCTATTCATATAATGTGTTTATACCGAATGATATTATTAGGAATAGTAAATGGATATAAAGTATGACTAATAATTCATTCATTAAAACAAACTCCATTGGTATGAAATCCCCCAAGAATATCTCCCCTACCATGAAAATCATAAAAATTAAAAGAATAGTTAAGAAAATAGTAAAAATTATTAAAGGATTTGTAAGGTCCTTTTTAATAAAATTAGTTTTTGATAATCTATGAACTATAGTTTATTTATAGGTAAATATAACCATTAGGTATTAGAAACATAGGCCTATATAAATAGTGTTCATTATTACCATTAATCAATAAGTTTCTTGTTGTTATTGCAAAAAAGACTATTTATATTATTTTATAAATGTATTTTTTGAAGGCACCTAAATATGTAATTAAATTAAATTATATGATAAATCTATATTTTTTAGATAAATTAATTTTCAAGAAATTATCAAATAAAAAACATTAATATGATGATATATGTTAATGATTTTTTAAATAATACTTATTACGTTTAAGAAGTTATTTATATCATAGATATAGTTAAATTTCAATAAATAATTATATTTCGTTAAAATTTGAAAATTTAACTATATTATAATTATTTTGACAAATATAAATTTTTTATACTCTGAAATCCATAATTAGATATGGATTAGTTTTTAAAAAATTATTGAAAAAGTTATATTTTTTGGGTTGAAAAGTGAAAATATTGTTTTTATGAAATACGATAACTCTTATGATATAATTAGGTTATATTTATGATTTAAATTTTATTAAAACATATTATTAATTAAAAAATATTTATGTAAAAACATACTGCATAGTGTGTTTCATTTGTAAACACATTCTTTGCATTTTGAAAACCATGAATTTTCCTTTTCCAAAAAAACTGTTTTTATAAGTAATGTTGTGTATCACATATGAATTGATTTTTTAGAAATTTTAACATTTAATACAATAGAATGAATTTAATATTATATCTTATAATATCTAAATTATTTAATAACTTTTTTTTCATTTTCAATCACAAAAAATAACCATGGTAAAAAATAAGTTGTCACGGTATGGGTAAAATAATGTAAAAGGGTAAAATTAAAAGGAAAAAAGATAGGAAAACTAAAATTGAAAACATTAAATGGATTTTTATGTATTTGAAAATCCATAAAAACACTCCAAAATTAGTTATCAACAATATTATTTGAAATTAATTCCATCCAAAAGTGGTTAACTTTAAATACAAAATAATCATTATGGAATCACTGAAAACGACCCCTCCCCAAGTATAAATAACACCATTTCCTCCACAATTTACACACCAATAACTAAAATCATGAATTTTTAACCTATTATTCATCAAATAGTCTATTCAAGGTGGTTCCCAGTTTCTATGGAATCCCTCTCCATTTTTAAGCAGCATCCTTTTAAGCTAAGGGTTCCCCCAATTCTCGGCTTATGTTTTACGTAGATTTTATTTATTATATTTTAATTATAAATTCATTTCTCTTATACTATAATTTATATTATTAATTGATATTATATTAAATTTTATTTGTTTTAAGTGTGAATTTATATATTCCCTCTCATTATATGATTTTATAATGATATTAATTTTCCATGTAAGGGTTCTCTATCTCCTCCTTCCTTTTCAAGTACATTAACATTGTTATATTAGCTTTTAAAATTTAATTTTCTTACAAAAAATTCTTGTTACTATATATTATTATATTATATTTTCTATTTTTTAAATTATACATTACATGTTCCCTCTTACTTTATCCTTTTCCTTAGGCATTACAATGGAAAAGAAAGGGTCATCAAACCTCCTCTTTCATTTTTCAAGATCATTACATTTGTTGTGTTGTCTTTTTTAATTAAATTTTCTTTTCACATGATGATTTTTATTTTATGTAATTATGTTAAATATGATATTTTTTAAATTAATTTTTGTTTATATCCTCTTATTATATACTTTATCAAGTAATTTTAATATTTTTACTATTTTATACCCATAAAATCATACTAAAATTTAGTAAATTTAAAAAATAAGTGGTTTCCAACAAAATTCATCCTTATATGGATAATAAAAGTTCATGTGGATAATGAATACATTGAACTGGGCGTAAAAACCCCAAAACCCCATATTTCACTAGCTTTGATGAGGAAGTGGTGCACAAAAACATACTTTTCTCACACAAGGTTTTCCACTGATGGGGGATATGCATTGGTTTTAATATATACTCATTAAATATCCATTTGGAAAAATTTATTCATCATTTTTTTGTGTCATATATCTTCAAATACATGAATTACATCTACCTATATATATTTATTAATTAGTTTATTAGGGATAAATAATTTTATACCATTAAATTATTTTTCAAAGATGGTAAAATATTATAAGATATTCCTCATTGAAAAATAGTGATAAGTACTTATGTTTAAATAATATAACATTATGATATTCAATATTTTAAAAAGTAATGGAATGAATTGTACAATAAATAACAGGTTTGTCTAGAATTATATAACTACTCCGTGCACTGGTGCGTCTAATGTGATAATTTTGATATGGTAATTGGATCTTACTTATAAATTAAGTAATATGACTTGGAATAAAGCCTTGATGGTGTTTTTAAGGATCCAAAAATTATGGATTCTCCATCAAACTATGATAGGTATTTATTATTATTGAATTTATTCATTATTATGTTGTCCATGGATATATTTAATCTCTCAGTTTATTCTGATATAGAATTAACCACCTTAATTATTCATTCCACATTTCAATATTATTAGTTATTTTTTATCTTTAATTTGTTAATTATTCTATTGGTCATGGATTTAATTATTCTATCAGTTTCATTTGATATGGAAAGGCTATATTTATTTATTTTTTCCATATTTTTTTCTTATGTTGTATAAATCATCATACTAAACATCTCAGGTCACCCATTATATTATTTACCATTTCTTCCCAATGATAAAAAATATTATTAATACAGGTGAAAAATATATTACAAGGCGAATATTACAGTTTTAATGTTATCAGATGATGTATTTCTATTTTCAATGTCATGTAAAATTAGTTTATATTTATATGGTTTTCTAAGGATATAAAACTATGAGATCCCTTATATTGTGATCTTCATAATATTTTCAATAAATAACCACTGGATCTAGGGTACTGAATTTTCAGTCATTGAATAATTTTAATCATGAATCCATTTTCTATCTCTTTTCAATCTAATGGAAAATGAAAATATCACTCATATGTATATACAATATACCATCTCTATGAAGAAGTGAAAATTGTATTTCATCTCAAATTTAAATTGTTGGTTATAAATATGGAAGTAATAAATATAAATTATATTTAGAACATAATAATGATACTATAACTATAATATATCAACTGCCTTATTATCCTTCCATCATATATAAAATTATAATTTTTTATTCATTTTTACGTGTTGAAAACTACCTCTATGAAGGGATTCTATTTATTTATATTACTATAGTGCAAGGACAATTATAGAATTTTAATTAACAAAAAAAATTATAATACTAAAATTTTACAATTTTTTTAATTATGGAACCACTTTATAACATATTAATCTTGGTCAATATACTAAATTAATTTTGGGGAAATTTGATAGAAAAACATAATTTATCAATATAAATAAATAATATTAAATTAATTGACCAAAAATTCATATAAATGACAATGAAAATGATATATAGATGACAAATTTTCTTAATCAGGTATTTAATAAATTCATATTAATAATTCTTCAAAATAAAACACATAAAACCAATTGGATGTCTGAAGTATGAAATTTTATTTTAAAACCTTGATTTAATATTTTTCTGTCAAAAACATTATCATCTAGGTGCATGTTTATGAATTTGTTCTTCAATGTTATTATTTTTGTTTCAATTATTATTAAATTAAATTTTCATGTACATTTCACTTTCTTTATTAATTATTTAGAAGAATCTTGTCTTTTTTTTGTTTGACTCCCTATTGAATATAAAAAACATGTGAACAGAATGTTCCCTTTTAATGAAGACTAAATGGATATATTTTATTGTCATCATGGTTGTTCATTTAATTAATTTATTCATTAAATTTTTCCATGGTTACTTTCAATGAAATAAATTTTCTCAATATTTTTGAAATTTTGTTTTAAAATTTTAATAAAAGAAAATTGAATTTTTCGCTTATTTTTTAAAAATGGTTCAAATATTCCTGTAAAGTTACATTAATAAATGGAAACATCCTCTAATGATTCTTATTAATTTCTAGGGATATCATATAGTTATACCATCAACCTTATTTCTTTGGGTTTCTTGAGATCATGTTTTTCTGATTAATAAATTCATAATATATTGAAATTTTTTATACTAGATTTTCATTATTAGTCCTTTTATTAATGATGTGTTGTATGTTTATTTATCAATTTAATTTGATGAACAAATTTTACATAATAAGTGTTGTTCAAGATCCATTATATCTCCATGATGAATGATTAAGTCTCATTAGAGAAATGGTTTTTGGAATTTGGAGTATGCATTATGTACTTAAATATAATGTCTTAGCACAAGTCCAAAAAGATAATATTACGATTTTTGGAATTATGCATTCTATCCTTATAAATTATTTATTATTTTCCAGGTAATTATTTATTTCATTATAAATCATTGGATACATTCCGACTTAATGATATTAGTTATATTGGGTATTTGATTACTATTTATCTCCTCCATATTATTCATACTTTTATTATGTTTGATAGATTATATTAATTAATTTATCATAGTGAGAATATGATATTTCCCACTAATATGTTTTCCTTTCCCTATGATACCAATAAGGGATATATAAATGATTTCAGGATATATCAAAAGAAATGAAACATTTAAAACAACAAAATATGTGGATTATTTCATGTTTTTAGATGTAATTAGTGAATAATATATATAAATATAGCTCCCTGTAACTATTAAACATTTCAATCCTTCAGGTTATCAACTCTTGAATCTTATTATAATGTATTAAGATAATCAATATCTTCCAGTCAAATGAGTTGGGGTGTTAATGTTGTTATCAGAGTCTAATATAAACATTGAGAACTTCATTTAGTAAATCATTAATCTGATAACATAACCCGATGAAATATTAATAGTATAAGTCAATGTATAGGATAATGTAATGAATCTCAGCTAAATTAGAGAATTTTTGTCTTCCATTAAATTGAATCACTATTGGGATATAGAAATGTTTATGTAGCTATGTCATGATTTCACCAAGGGGTAAACTCACTAAAAATGTTAGTTGAGTATCCACTCAATCTCTATGGGTGAATAATGAGTGGGCCTAATATTACACACACGGAAAGACACTCCCATGGAAAGTTATTTATTTGATTCACGTGATCTTTACAAACAATTATGAATGAATTGATAATATTTTTATCATTTCAAGATATTCCCCAAGGAAATGAAGCATATGATTTAGAGATAATTTATGCATTAATGTTAATTTTATGAAAAGTGTTATACAAAATATAGAATTATACTACATGATTTAAAATTAATATTTTTATAAACAAATTTAGTATATTCCATAGTTTATACATAATTTTTAGTGGAAGGAATGGGAACCATATCAATACATGTAATCCTTGTATGGGTTTCCCTCATGGGAAAGATAATGAAGTTGGATCTTGATATGAACTAATTATAATGGCATTTGGGATGGTAACTCAGCTTGTGACTAAATACCATTCCCATAAGAGGAATCCAAATAATCCACCACAAGATTAAATAAAATCGGACCAATTCATGTAAGAACAACCTATATCATTGAATTAGATATTAATCCATTAGTATTTAAGAAGTGGATAATGTCTAGGGATTTTCTATTTCTCACTTTGGGAAGTAACGAAACAGATAATGTTCTAATGTATTTTTATAATCATATTGGTGTCACTAATTAAATTTATTCATTGTTCAAGAACTCCGAGGTGTAAAAAGAAATTAATATTATAGATTGATAGACTTTAAAAGTGATATTCAATCTAAAAATGATTTCCTCATGAGCCATGAGATGATATGGAGAGAAACTCTCTCAACATATATTAAAATAATCAATATTTTTGTAATATGAATCTATCTTTAGAAGAAAATAAATTTATTCTACGGATTCTATACATAAACCATAACATATGATGGATCACTTCTTTGATGGGATAAATCCTGGACTTCAATGTGAAATATCATCTCAAAATGTTTTGTTGTGTGAGGATATAATATCATTTTTTATCACTATATAGATTGAGTTTTCCAAGTATTATGTTTTATACTACATAAAATATAATATGTTTGTGGATGATAACTCTATGGAAATAAATATAATAAGGTGTTACAAGTGGAGAATGAAATTCCATCTTGAAATAGTTTTAGAAGGAAATGCTTTATGAAATGAATAATGTGAATGAGATTTATCTTTATGTGTGGAATGAAATTCCATCAAGATAATTATTGTAAGGAAACCCATATTCCACTAATGTTAGATTCTTCAACTATAAGGATATAAAGAACTATTAGAAAAAATTCTATAAGAATAAAGGGATGATTGTTAATAAAATTCCCCCAGTGAAATGGATAGATTATGAAATCGCTATAGTAGTGGTGAACATTCCAAAATATGTGGTCATGGGTAATTTTATCAAAAACATAAATTTAGTTAATTGATTATTTGATTCTTTATCATCACACTATTTCATATATTTCTTATTTTTCAAGAAAATTAGATATTTCCATTAATCATTAAAATATGAGTTATCAATCATGACATATAGTGGAACTATTATTATATCAAGGATATGTTAGATATTTCCCATTACAATATAGATACAATCTCTATTTAAATTGGTGATAATTATTCCCATGATTGACATAATTATAATTATTCTTATGGATTGGAATTCAAAATATTAATTTTAAAATTTATATTCAAGAGAATGACATTATGATTTGTGATATAGATATCGAATCTATTTCCTTTATAATGGAGAATAGATTATATTAACATAGTTTAAATATACTTTTATTAGCCCAATTTAGAGATATTGTTAGAGAAAAAGTGGAGATAAAAAAGAGTTAATGTGAAATATATACTTATAATATATGATATAACTATTGTGAAGGAATACATTGATGTGATTCATGAAGAACTACCTAGACAACTCATTGAGTGTAAGGTTGAGAAATTTATTAATCACATTCCTAGGGAAACATATATCTAAAAATGCAAATTGTATAGAAGTAGTTTAATTAATAGAATTAAAGAAACAACTTCAACTGTAGTGTGATAAGGTATTTATATTCCCTAAAATTTCAATATAGATGTACCATGTTATTTTTGTTATTAATATAGAATTTACTATGAGGTTATTCATTGATTATAGAGAAATAAACATTATTAATACCAACAACAAGTATTTTGATACTTAAATTAATGACATATATGATAACCTTCAAGGAGATCATTATTTTACCATTATTTATCTTCATTATGGGTATCATCAACAGAAACTAAATACTAAATAATTTTCTAAATATTAAATTTTCTACATGGAATAGAAATTATGCACTTATTCTTTGAGTATTATCTGAATAATTTTATTGTAGTATTTATTGAGTATATCTTCATATACTCTAAAATATATTATTATAGTTAGTTTAGTTTTCTTATCATTCTTGAGACAATTAGATAAAAGGGGTTATATGGAAAAATTATAAAATGTGAATTTTGGATTCAATAATTTTATATAATTTTATATATTTATATAAGGATGAAATATCAGTTGACCCTTCAATGAAAAAGGTAGTAATGGAAATGCCAATGCTAATTAATATATTTGAATTATGTAGTTTTATAACGACCCATAATTTACATACATTTTTATTACTTCATAATTGAATCATAGTTATTAAAACATATAACAAAACCATGATAGGACCGTATAGGTATACTATCTTTAGAAACTATGAAACATAAACAACTGGTTCATAAATCATCTACATTGTCTCCCATTAATTTCATCATATCTTGAGTCCCTTTTGAAAGATCCTACTTAATACCGTTCTTCCTATCATGGGGAAAAGAAAACATACAAAGGGTGAGTTCAAATGCTCAGTAAGGTTAAACAAAGGAAATATAAATCATATCATATTCATAAGAACATAACATTTTGATAATCTTATCTAGAAAAAGAGATCATAATATCGTGACATGGGATAAATAATAGTAGTTAAATGTAATCCCAATATTCCTAACAGAAGACATGAAACATTGTGGCATACACACATAATCATAGTAAATCATTTCATATTAGTCAAGACTCATTTCCAAGTCCATCATAGTGGACAAAGTCCATTACTGAACCTAGTTCACTCCTCGTTCCAGTCCTATATCACTGAATGAGATTAACTTGTAGTTATAGCCATGTCTATCTCATGAGATATAAATGTTTACCCAACGCATTAGAGTAAATATAGTTCCCACCCATCTCATAATGAAACCATTCTTATGTGTGCCACAATATCATAAGTCATACATCATAGAAAAACCCATGTAATAAAAATAGGATTATTAAACATCATTCCATCATAACATATTCCATATAATATAAAAGGACTTCATAAAAATAATTACATCATAAAATAATCAAATCAATGTAATAATAGGGATAGAAACATAACCATATATTTTCATAGATGGAAAATAATTTTGATAAAACACATGAACTCCATTCTTGAGGAAAATATCCCTTCTACTTCAAAAACATTTTCCTTTCTCAATATGTCATTAAATTTTAAACTAAAAGAATTTAATTGAAAATAAACATGAAATATTGTAATGGAAGTTTCATGTAAATAATGTTCTATGAAATCTTAAAAATCTTTTCATGTCTTATAAGTTAAAAAAACATTCTTCTCATACTTTGGCTGGAAAAGTCAAAAAGTATCTCGTACTGAAAACGACAAAATATTCCTTTCATAAATTTTACTAAAAATTCACCAATAGTATAAATTGGATTTAAAAAATTTTAGGAGGACTTAAATAATATTACATATTGAGGAAACATGGATGTGGATGATAAATATGCCCCAGTAAATTCTGAAGTATAAACAATCTCGGATAAAAATGAGATTACAGGAATTTCCCTTACCTTAGGTCTGATATGCTCTGTACATATAGAAACATCATTTATAATGATTTAAATAATGTCATTGACTTATTCTGGAATCATATAAATTTTTATGATATCATATATGGTCATATTTTTATCTCTTTATTAGTAATATTTCATTCCTACTTGTTATTCGGATGTTCATTTATTTATGTTGTTGTGCATGTTTTGTCGAATAATTTCTTACTCCTACTTTTTAGGTTATAGCTACATATATTATAAAATGGTATTATTATAATATTAATCATATTTATTCATTAAATTCATTTATATAATCCTGGTTTAATGAAGATCATGTAGAATGAATCACATCACACCGTGGAGACGGTAAGCTGTACGTACGCACGAGCAATGATATCATTCCTGTAATTGTTGAATGATATTGGAGTGGATAATAGAATATATCAGAATTATTATAATTTTATAATAAGCATATATAGTTATTATTTACACCATTATACCCATCCATGTAAGGTGGTGGTGGAAAACAGATAACACCACGGAGTGGAGATGGTATTCCATACGTACGCACGTGCAGTGATTTTGTTTTCCCTAGGATGGATAGAAGGTGAAATAAAGTTGTATTATATTTATAATAACATATCAGTATATGAATTATACTGATGTTATTACTTTATAATTAAACAAATAAAGAAGAGGAAGTAGAAGAATAAATAAATTTGAAAGAATCGGTAAAGGATATTACCTCTTCTTAGACGTGCCTCTTTTAAACCTTCTTTTAGGGCACTAAAGCTGGTCTTTCAAGAAGACCAGGACCTCTAGTATGTTTCTAGGGAAGTGGAGAAGCGAAATAGGTAGGGTTTGGCCAATCATTAAGGCTCAAATGGTCTGAGGAGGAGAGGGAGGAGGTTCTTTTTTATAAGAGAGGAGAGGGGCACTTTTGGAAACCTCTAAAATATTAATTTATTATAAATTCAAACCCCACATAAAAACCTTCAAAAATGACTCAAATCGAAGTCTTGGATGAGATAAGATTTTAATATCATAATCTAATAATATTTAGACATGTTGGTAATTTATTTTAAACATTATCATCTTTATTTATACTTATTTAATATATTTAATTTTATATGTGGTAATAATATTCCGAATTTTAAATTGTAATAAATAATTACGTAATGTGTTGTGAATTTTCCATAATTGGATAATTTATGATATTTTAGAATATATAAATTTTAATATATAATTTTTAAATATTTTTTGATTTTCAAACAATTTTATAATATGTTATTTTTATAAAATAACAATAGTGTCAATTTTGACACTATTCATTTAATTGAATTTAAATAAAAATCCACACAGATGATATATTCGAACCAAAATATTTAATATATTACAAATATTTTATATTCATCTATAAAATTTACGGAGAACATTAATTAGTAAATATAATATTTATTTTAATATTTTAAAACCATTTATTTGATATTTCAATCAATAAAATAATTTCTACACCGCTATTATGTCAACATTAATGATAATTATTTAATCCCTAAAAATTAAAAATAACTTCTCTTGATGTGGATACTTTTATTAGATTTCTTGAGACAATTTATATTCTATTTTTTCTGATGTTTATCACTAAATTAAAATTATTACACTTATAAGATATAAGAATGTGACATGTTGTCACATTCTTTGGTTTTAATAATAATTATATCATTTTTATGGTAAAAAGATCATGAAATGAATCTATTACGAACCTTAAGTGATATAGGTAGACTTTTATTTTTACCATATAATTTTGGCGTGTCTTACGGTAATTTTATACACTTATTTTTACCCTTAATTACCCAATTTACCTTTAACTATAGCAAATAAAAAAATTACCGTAGTTACTATTCATAATATCAAAAAAATAAAATTAAACTATTAACGTAATTTTGACCCAATGAATACAAATATGGAATCCATTTTTCAAAATTCAAAATATAGAAGATGCAGTAACTAATTTAAAATTAATCCCATTGTTAAGAAAACGAGTTTTTAAAAGTTAAAACATTGTCAAAGATTGAAATGTTTTTACCTATAAATTCAATGTAAATTTAATTGTAATGATATAATTTATATTAAATGGTAAATATATATTCTATTTATACTTTTAAACCATTAAATTTTATCATTTAACAATATAAATTATCTTGATTAAAAAAATTAAGAAAAATTTAGCGACTTTTTACTATTCATCAAAATAAGAAAGTTATCAGAAAAGTATCAAAAATTTATCCAATGTAAATTTTTAAATCCTAATTAAAAATAAGAAGTTTATTTTGTAAAATTTAACTTTTAAAATTTCCAAAAAATATATTTAAAATGGGTGTGCCATCAAAAGGCTGTAAAACTGCATTTTTTGAAAAATACTTCTTTTATTCGAAAAATTGGTTTTGTTTTCATATCTCATTTTAGAAAATGTGTATGATGAATTATAATGTAATAAAATTAAAAATTATGTTAATACTATTAATAACGGCTAGTTCATAATATTATAATAATGTTTCATTTTTTATTGAAACTTTGTATTGCGCACAATGCAAGATATTGAGAAAGGTTGCTCTTGCGTGTAACGCAAGCCAAGCCAGTTTTGTGTGCAGTGAAAGACTCCTTTGGTGTTGCGTATAACATAATATATATATATATATATATATATATATATATATTTCTCCTAAAATCTCAGGGTGTTACATTCTACCCCCCTTAAAATGAATTTTGTCCTCAAAGTTCATCACTTCGTAACAAATGGATGAGGATTCTTATCCCTCATCATATCCTCAAGTTCACATGTAGCTTCTTTTAATTGGTGGTTCCACCATAAAACTTTATCCAAACGAGTCATCTTGCTTCAAAGAACTTTTTCGCTACGATCTAGAATCTCTGTTAGTTGTTCTTCATAAGAAATATCTTGCTCCGGCGGTACAGCTTCTTAGCTTAGTACATGTGAAGGATCAGGTATGTACGTTCTTAGTAGAGATACATGGAATACAACATGAACTTGAGGGAGATTTGGTGGATGTTCCAATCAGTGAGCTACCTTTCCAACATGATCTTGAATTTTGAATGGACCGATATACCTTGGGATTAGCTTTCCCTTCTTTCCAAATCTCATTACTCTCTTCCAAGGAGATATTCGTAAGAACACTTTATCACCCACTTCAAACTCTAGGTCTTTTCTTCGGTTGTCAGCATAACATTTTTTCGACTTTGAGCTACTCTTATGTGTTATTTAATAGATCTAACCTTTTCTACCATCTCATCAACAATGTTACGTCCTAATAGATTTTTTCCTCCACATCATCCAAGGAAGTTGGAGTTCTACATTTCTTTCCAAAGAGAGCTTCATAAGGAGTGATCTGAATACTGGAGTGAAAGCTTTTATTATAAGAAAATTCCAAAAAATGTACGTGTTGATCCCAACCACCTTTGAGGTCCATAGAGAAAGATCTCAACATTTATTACAATGTTTTAATTGTCCTCTCAGACTGACCATTTTTCTGAGGATGATAGGAAGTGATAAAACTCAACTATGTATCTAGAAAATGCTAAAGACTTCACCAAAACATTGAGGTAAACCTCATATGCTGATTAGATATGATAGAAAGTGGTACTCCATGAAATCTTACCACTTCTTTTACAAATATCCTGGAAATATGATAAAGAGATAAATAATCTCTAATATCAATGAATTGTGCGGACTTCGTAAAATGATCATCTATAACCAAGATAGATTTTTTTTCATTTTGGATGTTTTGAGAAGTCCGATGACAAAGTCCATAGTGATGTTTTATCGTGTCCATTCTTGTATGGTTAATGGGTGTATCATCTCTTTAGAATTCTGTCTCTCAACTTAAACTTGCTGACAAACCAAGCTTCAAGTGACATATTCAGTGTTATCTCTTTTCATGTCATCCCACCAAAAGTACTCATTTAGGTCACTATACATCTTTGTACTTCCAAGATGAATAGATAATGAAGAACTATGAGCCTCATCCAGAAGATCCTTCTTTAATTATTCTATGGTAGGAATACAGACACATTTCATAGACCTTATTATCCCATCACAATCAAGGTTGAATTCATGAACATTTCTCACTTTCTTTTGAAGCCCAACATCCTCCTTGTGTGCCTCTTTAATCTTAACTTGTATAGATGGTAGAACATTCAATTGAGAAAGATATGATATCTACCATTTTATTAAAATTCCAAGATCCAACCTTTGTAAATCCATAAATATTGTATCCTTTGTGATCCTCATTGTTGATAAGCTAGCATGATCTTGTCGACTTAATGTGTCTACCACTTTGTTTGCATTCCCATGGTGGTAATGAATTGAGAAGTCGTACTCCTTAATCTGCTCCAACCATCTTCTTTGGCTCATATTCATCTACTTTTGTGTGAAAATATACTTTAAACATTTATAATCATTATAAATATCACACCTTTCACCATAAAGATAATTCCACAAAATCATTAATGCAAATATTACTGGAGCTACGTCCAAATCATGAGTTGGGTAATTTTGCTCGTGGATTTTCAACTGTTGTGAGGCATAATCTATCACATTATCATTTTTCATGAGAACACACCCCAGCCCCTTCTTCAATGCATCACTGTAGATCACAAAAATTTCTCTACTACATGGCAGTGTGAGTACAGGTGCACTGGCTAACCTTCTTTTTAGCTCTCTAAAATTCTCTTCACATTCCTTCGTCCAAACAAACGTAACTCCTTTACAAGTCAATTTGGTGAGTTGGTTAGATAATCTTGAAAAATCATTCACAAAATTTCAATAATACCCAGTTAAACCAAGAAAACATTATATCTCAGTTACTATTGTTGGTCTCAACCATCTTTCAATAACCTCTATTTTTGTAGAATTCACAGATATCCCCACTCTTGAGCTTATGTGACCCGAAAATGAAACTTTTTTAAGACAAAATTCACACTTGGTAAATTTGGAATAATCCTTCTCCTTTCTCATGGTCTTCAATAAAATTCTTAAGCCATCTTCATGTTATTCCTTTCTCTTTGAATATAAAAGAATATAGTCTATAAAGAAAAGAAAAAACCGATCAATATAGTCACTAAATAATCTATTAATTAGATCCAGGAAGATTTCATGGGCATTAGTAAGACCAAATGGAATCACTATAAACTCATAATGTCTATACCTTTTATGGAAAGTCGTCTTTGGTATATCCTCTTTTTTTACCCTTAATTGATGATATCATGAATGAATATCAGTCATGGAAAAGTATTGTGCTCCACGTATTTGGTAAAATAAGTCATCAATTTGTGGGAGAGGATATTTGTTCTTGATAGAGATCTTGTTAAGTTCTAGATAATCAATGTAGAGTCTCATTGATCCATATTTCTTCTTAAGAAACAGAACAGGTGCTCCCCAAGGTGATTCACTAGAGCATATGAATCCCTTATCAAGATTCTCCTGGAGTTTCTTCTTCAATTCCTGCAACTCATTTCGGGCCATTCTATAAGGTGTCATCGAAATGGGAAGAACACTCGGTATGAGTTCTATTGAAAACTCAACTTCATGATTTGGTGGAATACCTGGAAATTACTCTAGAAAGACATCATCAAACACCCATACATTGGGTATATTCTTAATCATGAGTTTATCTCAAACCATTTTAGATAAATAACCTTTCATTATTGGAATCAAGACCCATAAGATTGAAGAAATCTCTACTGGAAGGTTATATTCATCCTTTAATTTGATAGATGATCATAGATTGATCATTAATATGAAATTGTACATACCTTCTTTGGAAGTTGATATGAGATCCATATAAAGAAATCCAATCCATGATAAGAATCACATCAAATTCTACTATAAGAAGTATCACAATATTTGTGGGAAGAACATTCCCAAAAACTTCAATCGGAGAAGAATTGCAAACTTTTTATGCGACCCTTGTGCCATTTAGAGTTGTCATAGCTAACACAACAGCTAATTGTTGGGGTAGTACGGTGATACCCTTGAAAAATTATTTAGAAATAAAAGAGTGGCTGGATTCACAATCAAATAAAACATTTTCTACTTTAGAGTGGATGGTAAGTGTACCTTTCACCACTTCATTATCGTACTCCACATCACCAATAGAAATTGCATGTGACTTTACATTGTCTTTCGCTTAAAGAGTTTTTTGACATCGATCATCACCAACAACCCTTGGATTATGATATTTATTGGTATAATCCCCCATTTACTTGCACTTGTAACATTGAAGTGTAGGAGGTACATTCTGTGTAGCCTTTTCTTTATTCGAATCACTAGACATCTTTTTCCCATCACAGAGGCATTCAATTGCCTGATGACCTTCTTTTCCACATTTATAACATTTAATTGTCCCTTTAAGACAATTCCTTCCATGTTTCCTTCCACAAATTGAGGATAAGGGAGAAATTATCTTATTATCAGTGTGGCTTTTAGATTTTCCTTTGAATTCCATTATCCTTTTCTTATCAAACCCATATGACAGATGGGTTACTCCAATATCCATCTCAACCTTAAGAGCACATCGAACAATTTTCTCGTAGCTATTGAAGTCCCTTATAGCTAATTCCCTTCGAAGACATTGTTTTAAGCCACTAAAGAATCGATCGATCTTACTTTCAGGTTGGATAATAATCCCAGAAGGGTACCTTGCAAGCCTTGTAAAATTTTCATCATAGGTACCAATAGATTCATGGTCCTTTTTCTTCAGTTAGACAAACTCTTTATCCATCTTTGTTCGAAGAATATGAGGGAATTACTTATTGAAAAATAATTTCATGCACTCATCCCATTCCATGGACTCAATTTCCTCCATTTTCCTTGTATTCTTGACAAGATTCCAGCATTGATCAGCTTCACCTTCAAAACGATATAATGCTAAGATGACTTTATCATATTCATAACATTGAAGGACTAAAAATATCTTTTCAGTGGTACTGATCCATTTTTCATCCACTAATGGATCTGAAGAACCACAAAATGATGTTGGATGCATCCTCATGAAGGATTCAACATAATGTTTCTCCCTCCTTTTCTTGTTTGGAAGTCGTGCATGATTCATAGTTTGAGAAAGTTGTGTGATCATGGCTACAACATTTTTCATTCCAGCACCCATATCGTTTGGTTTCTCAGCAGGAAATTCATTGCATTGCCCGTCAGATTCATCATTAAATCGGTTTTTTCGAGTTCCATCCATTGATTAAAACCAAGAAGAATAGTGTGTGCAACACTAATTACAATAGGAAAACCACATAATCAGAAATAAAATTTCACACATTAGGTTGTATCATAGGTTATTCTTGGCCATTTCTAAAACAGTATGATTGTGTTCTATGCCTAGACATATCCTTAGGGTTCTTACTAAGGCCTTCACAACCTAGTTTCCAACGGTTGACTAGACCTTTCCTCTGATACCAAATACAACAACACATACTTTAAATACATCATTATTACTTCAGAATTGATGGATAAATATTACAACATATAAAAAAACCATGATAGGACCATATAGGTATAATGTATTTATAAACTGGGAAACATTAACAACTGGTTCATAAATTATCTACATTTTCTCCCATTTATTTCATCATATCTACTATCCCTTTTGGAAGATCCCACTTAATACCCTTCTTCCTGACCTGGGGAATAGAAAACATTCAAATGGTGAGCTCAAATTCTTATTAGGGGTAAACAAAGTAAATATCAATCATATCATATTTATAAAAACATGACATTTTTAAAATGTTATCTTACAAAAGAGATCATAATATCATGACATGGGATAAATCACAGTACTGAAATGTAATCCCAATATTCCTAACATAAGAAATTATACATTGTTTCATACACAAATAATCACAGAAAATCATTTCATATTAGTCAAGACTCTTTTCCCAGACCATCATAGCCGATAAAGTCTATTACTGAACCGTGTTCACTCCTCGTTCCAGTCCTGTATCACTAAACTGGATTAACTTGTATTTACAACAATGTATATATCATGACATGTAAATCATTACCCAATGAATTGGAGGGAGATATTGGTCCCACCCATCTCACAACTAAACCATTCTTATGTGTTCCACAAAATCATAAATCATACATCATAGCATAACCAATGTAATAAAAATAGGATTTTTAAACCACATGTCATCATAACTTAATCCATATAATATAAAAGGACTTCATAAAAATAATTCCATCATAAAATAATCAAAATAAATAAATAACATGGATAGAAACAAAACCCTATATTATCTAATATGGGAAATAATTTTCATAAAACACATGAACACCATTCTTGAGGAAAATATCATTTCTACTTCAAAACAAATTTCCTTTCTCAATATGTCATAAAATTTTAAACTAAAATAAGTTAATTGAAAATAAACATGAAAACGTTTAAAGGAAGCTTCATGGAAATAATGTTCTATGAAATCATAAAAATCCATTTATGCCGCATAAGTTAAAAAACATTTTTCTTGTACTTTGGTCGGAAAAGTCAATAAGTATCTTGTACTGAAAACGACAAAAGATTCATTTCATAACTTTTACTAAAAATTCACCAATACTTATAATTGGATTTAAACAATTTTAGGAGGATATAAATAATATTACATATCATGGAAACATCGATTTGGATGATAAATATGCCCCAGTAAATTCTGACGTATAAATAATCTCAGATAAAAATGAGATTGTGATATTTTCCCTTACCTTAAGTCTGATATTCTCTGTACATATCCAAAAAACCCTTATAATGATTTAGATAATTTCATTGACTTATTATGGAATCATATAAATTTTTTTGATATCAAATAAGGTCATATTCATATCTCTTTATTAGTAATATTTCGTTCTTACTTGTTATTCGGGTGTTCATTGCTTTATGTTCTTATGCATTTTTTGTCGAATAAATTTTTATTCCTCTTTTTCAGGTTATAGATACATAATTTAATGAATTGTATTAGTATAATACTAACTAGATTTATTCAGTAATTTTTTATATAATCCTGTTTTAATGAAGATCATGTAGAATGAATCACATCGTACTGTGGAGACGGTAAGCCGTACGTACGCACGAGCAGCGATATCGTTCCCATAATTATTGAATGATATTGAAGTGGATGATAGAATATCTCATAATTATTATAATTTTATAATAATAATATATATTTATTCTTTACACCATTATACCCATCCATGTAAGGTGGTGGTCGAAAACAGATTACACCGCGGCTTGGAGATGGTAATCCGTACATACGCACGCGCGATGATTTCATTTTCCATAGGATGGATAGAAGGTGAAATAGGGTTGTTTCATATTTATAATAAAATATAATTATATGAGTGATATTAAAGTTATTACATTATAATTAATCAAATATCTAAGAGAAAGTAGAAGAAGAAATAAATTTGAAATAATCGGTAAAAGATATTACCTCTTCTTCGACGCGCCACTTTTAAACCTTGTCTTAGGGCACTAATGTTGGTCTTTGAAGAATACAAAAACCTCTATTATTTTCCCAGGGAAGTGGAGAAGATATATTGGTAGGTTTTGGCCGAGCTTGAAGGCTCAAAATTGTGTGAGGTGGAGAGGGAGGAGGTGCCTCTTTATAAGAGAGGAGAGGGGCACTTTTGGAAACCTCTAAAATATTAATTTATAATAAACTCAAACCCACTTAAAAACCATCAAAAACGACTCAAATCCAAATATTTGAGGATATATGGTCGTAATATCATAAACCAATAAGATTTATATTGTTGGTAATTTATTTTAAACCATATAAACATGAATTATCCTTATTTAATATATTTAGTTTTATTTGTGGTAATAAAATTTCAAATTTCAAATTGTTATAAATAATTACTTATGTGTTGTATATTGTCTATAATTTAATACTTTATGATATTTTATACCATATAAATTTCAATTAATAATTTTTATATATTTTGTGATTTTTAAACAATTTAATAGTATGTTATTTTTATAAAATAACAATAGTGTCAATTTTGAAACTATTCATTTATTTGAATATAAATAAAATCAACACAAAGAATATATTCTAACCAAAATATTAATTAGATTCCTCACATTCTATATTCATCTAGAAAATTTTTATAGAACATTAATTAGTTCATATAATTTTTATTTTAATATTTTTAAACCCATTTATTTGATATTTCAGTCAATAAAATAATTTCTACATCACTATTGGGTCATCATTAATGATAATTATTTAATCACTAAAAATTAAAAATAAAATCTCATGATGTAGATACATTTATTATATTTCATGAGAAAATTTATATTCTATGTTTTATGAGGTTTATCCCTAAATTAAAATTATTACACTTATAATATATAATAAAGTGACATGTTGTCACTTTCTTTGGTTTTAATAATATTTATAGTATTTTCATGGTCAAAAGTACATGAAATGAATCTATTCAGACACTTAAGTTATATGGGTCTAATTTTATTTATCCCATAGAATTTTGGTAGGTCTTAGGGTAATTTTATAATATTATTTTTACCCTTAATTACCCGATTTACTTTTAACTGTAGTAAAAATAAAAATTACCGTAGTTACTGTTCATAATATCCAAAAAATAAAAGTAAAATATTAAAATAATTTTGACACACTAAATTGAAATATGAAATCCATTTTTCAAAATTCAAAATACATAATATGTAGTAATTAATTTAAAATTAACCACATTGTTAAGAAAACGAGTTTTTAAAAGTTAAAACATTGTCAAAGATTGAAATGTTTTTTTCTATGAATTCAAGGTAAAATTAGTGGTAATGATATAAATTATATTAAAGGGTAAAAATATATTCTATGTGTAATTTATACCCATTAAATTTTATCATTTATCAAAATGAATTATCTTGATGAAAAAAGTTGTTTTTAAGAAACATTTTGCGTATTTTTACTATTAGTCAAAATATGAAAGTTATCAAAAACGTCTCAGTAGTGTTTCCAATGTAAATTTTTATATATTGATTAAAAATAAGAAGTTTATTTTGTAAAATTTAACTTATAAAATTTTCAGAAATTATATTTTAAATGGGTGCGCCATCAAAAGGCAGTAATACTGCATTTTTTGAAAAATACTTCTTTTATCAAAAAATTTATTTTCTTTTCATATCTCATTCTGGAAAATGTGTATGATGAATTATAATGTTATAAAATTAAAATTTTTATTAATACTATTCATAACAGCTAGTTCATGATATTATAATAATTTATCATTGTTTAGAGAAACTCGGTATTGCGTACAACACAAGCTATCGAGGAAGGTTGCTCTTGCGTGTAACGCAAGCCAAGCCAGTGTTGTGTGTAGTGAAACATTTCTTTGGTGTTGTGTATAACATAAGGCATATATATATATATATCGTAAAATCTCCGGGAGTTACATTCTACCCCCTTAAAATGAATTTTTCCCTCAAAATTAATCACATCGTAACAAACAGATGAGGATACCTCTACCACATCATATCCTCCAGTTCCCATGTAGCTTCTTCTAATTGGTGGTTCCTCCATAAAACATTTTCCAAATGAGTGGTTTTGTTTTTTAGAACGTTTTCTCTATCATCTAGAATCTCTATCGACTGTTCTTCATTAGAAATATTTTTCTCTGGCGGTACAACTTCTGAGCTTAGTACAAGTGAAGGATCAGGTATGTACATTCTCAGGAGAGATACGTGGAACACGTCGTGAACTTGAGGGAGAATTGGTGGAAGTTCCAATGGGTAAGCTACCTTCCTAACATGATCCTTTATTTAGAATGGACAGATATACCTTGGGATTAGCTTTCCCTTCTTTACAAATCTCATTAATCTCTTCCAAGGAGATATTAATAAGAACACTTTATCACCCACTTCAAACTCTATGTCTTTTCTTCAGGTTTCAGCATAACATTTATTTTATTTTGAGCTGCTCGTATGTGTTGTTGAATAGATCTAACCTTTTCTTCCATCTCAACAACAAGATCAGGTCCTAATATATTTCTTTCCTCAACTTCATCCCACCATGTTGGAGTTTAGAATTTCGTTCCATAGAGAGATTCATAAGGAGCTATCTGAATATTGGAGTGAACGCTATTATTTTAAGAAAATTACACCAATGGTAGGTGTTGATCCCATCCACCTTTGAAGTCCATATAGAAAGCTCTCAACATTTCTTACAAAGTCTGAATTGTCCTCTCAGATTGACTGTCTGTCTGAGGATGATAGGCAGTGCTGAAACTCAACTCTGTATCTAGAACATGCTGAAGACTTCACCAAAACATTGTGAGACACCTCATGTCCCAATCATATATAATGGAAACTGTTACTCCATGAAATATTAACACCACTTTTACATATATCATGGAAAGCTAATCAAGATAGAAATACTCTCTAATAGCAATGAAGTGTGCCAATTTCGTAATATGATCAACTATAACCCAGAAAACATTATTGTTTTTGGATGTTTTGAGAAGTCCAATGAAAAAGTCCGTAGTGATGTTTTTTCATTTCCATTCTGATATGGGTAATGGTTGTAACATCCCTTTAGACTTATGTCTCTCAGCATAAAAAATCTGACAAAACAAGCATCAAGATACATATTCGACGATATCTCTTTTCATGCCATGTAATTTTTTGTACTTCTAGGATGAATAGAGAATGAATAACTATGAGCCTCATCTAGAAGATCCTTCTTTAATTCTTATCAGGTAGGAATACAGACCCAGTTCCTAAACCTTATTATCCCATCACAATCAATGTTTAATTCAGGAACATTTCTCACCTTCTTTTGAAGCCCAACATCCTCCTTAGGTGCCTCTTTAATCTTCAATTGTATAGATGGTAGAACATTCATTTGAGAAAGATAAGATATCTCCCCATTTATTGAAATTCCAAGATCCATCCTTTGTAAATCCATAAATATTGTATCCTTTGTGATCCTCATCATGGATAATATTTCATGGTCTTGTCGACTTAATGTGTCGGCCACCTTACTTGCTTTCCCAATGTGGTAGTGAATTGAGCAGTGGTAATCCTTATCGAGCTCCAACCATCATCTTTGGTGCATATTCAAATCCTATTGTGTGAAAATATACATTAAACTTTTATGATCATTATAAATTTCACACCTTTCACCATAAAGATAATGCCACCAAATCATTAATGCCAAGGTTACCGTAGCTAACTCCAAATCATGAGTTAGGTATTTTTCTCATGGGTTTTCAACTTCCGTGTGGAATAAGCTATCACCATATCATTTTTCATGAGAACACAACCCACCCCATTCTTGGATGAATCACTATAGATCACAAACCATTCTCCACTATAAGGTAGTGTGAGTAAAGGTTCACTGGATAACCTTCTTTTTAGCTCTCTGAAATTCTCTTCACATTCCTCTTTCCAAAAAAACATAACTCCTTTCTAAGTAAATTTGGTGAGTGGATTAGATAATATTGAAAAATCTTTCACAAAACGTTTATAATACCCACATAAACCAAGAATACTTGGGATTCCAGTTACTGTTGTTGGTCTCGACCATCTTTCGATAACCTCTATTTTTGCGAGATCCATAGATATCCCCTCTCTTAAGCTTATGTGACCCAAAAATGAAATTTTTTTAATCCAAAATTCACACTTGGTATATTTGGCATAAATCTTCTCTTTTCTCAGGGTCTTCAATAATATTATTATGTGATCTACATATACTTCCTTTCTCTTTGAATAGACAAGAATATAGTCTATAAAGACTACCAAAAACTGATCAAGATAGTCTCTAAAGACTCTATTCATTAGATCTATGAATATAGTAGGGGCATTAGTAAGACCAAATGGCATAACTATAAACTCATTGTGTCCATACCTTGTACGAAAAGCCTTCATTGGTATATCCTCATTTTTGACCCTTAATTTATGATAACCTGAATGAAGATAAATCATGCAAAACAATTGAGCTCCACGTAGTTGGTCAAATAAGTCATCAATGCGTGGGAGATGATATTTTTTCTTGATAGTGATATTGTTATGTTTTCGATAATCAATGAAGTGTCTCATTGACCTATATTTCTTCTTAACAAATAGAACAGGTTCTCCACATAGTGATTTACTGGGGCGTATGAACACATTATCAATATTCTCTAGGAGTTGCTTCTTCAATTCATGCAACTCAATTGGGGCCATTATATATGGTGTCTTCGAAATGGGCATAGCACCCGGTATGAGTTCTATTGAAAACTCAACTTCACAATTTGGTGGAATACCTGGAAATTCCTTTGGAAAGACACCATGAAACTCACGTAAAATGGATATATTCTTAATAGTGAGTTTCTCTCAAACCATTTGAGATAAATAGCCTTCTTTTATTGGAATAAAGACCCATAAGATGGAAAACATTTCCACTAGAAGGTTATATTCATCCATGCATCGATAGATAATCATAGATTGATCGTTAATATGAAATTTGACTTCCCTTTAATGGAAATTAATATGATCGACATAAAAAATAAACCCAATCCATGTAAAAAATCACTTCAACTTACACTATAGGAGGTATCACAGGATTTGTGGGAAGCACTTTCCCACAAACTTCAATCGGAGGAGAATTGTAAACTTTTGATTCAACTGTTCTGCCATTTGGAGTTGTCACAGCTAACTCAATAGCTAATTATTGGGGTAGTACGGTGATACCCTTAGAATATTCATCAGAAATAAAAGAGTGGGTGGATCCAGAATCAAATAAAACATTTTCTACTTTAGAGTGGATGGTAAGTGTACCTTTCACCACTTCATTATCATACTACACATCGTCGATAGAAATTGCTTGTGACTTTACTTTTTCTTTGGCTTTAATATTTTGCTGACATCGATCATCATAAAAAACCCTTGGATTAGGGCATTGATTGGCATAATGAACAATTTCCTTGCACTTGTAACATTGAAGTGTAGGATGTGAATTATGTGTAGCCTTTTCTTTTTTCACATCACTAGACATCTTTTTTCCACCACAACGACATTCAATTGCTTGATGACCATATTTTTCACACCTATAACATTTACTTGTCCCTTTAAGACAATTCCATCCATGTTTCTTTCCACACAATGAGCATAAGGGATAAATCATCTTTTTTTCAATGTGGTCTTTAGATTTTCATTTGAATTCCATATTCGCCTTTTTATCAAACCCATATGACTGATGGGTTACTCCAATATCCATTTCAACCTTGAGAGAACATTGAACAATTTTCTCATAGTTATTGACGTCCGTTATAGCTAATGCCTTTCGAAGACTTGGTTTTAATCCACTAAATAATCGATTGATCTTACTCTCAGGTTGGATAATAATCCTAGAAGCGTACCTTGCAAGCCTTGTAAAATTTTCTTCGTAGGTACCAATAGATTCATCATCCTTTTTCTTTATCTCGAGAAACTCCTTCTCCATCTTTGTTTGGAGAATATGTGGGATGAAATTATTGAAAAATATGTTCTTGAATTCATCCCATTCCATGGACTCAATTTCATCCCTTGGACTTTTAATTTTGAAAAGATTCCACTATTGATCAACTTCACCTTCCAAACGATGTACTGCTATGATGACTTTTTCATGTTCAGAACATTTATGGAAAGAAAATATCTTTTCAGTGGTACTTATCCATTTTTCATCCTCTAATAGATCTGAAGAAACGCTGAATGAAGTTAGACGTTTCCTTATGAAGGATTCGACAGAATGTGTCTCCCTCCTTTGCTTGTTTGGAAGTCCTGTATGATTCATAGCTTGAGAAAGTTGTGTGATCGTGGCTACAAGATTTTTCATTCCATATCCCATATCATTTGGTTTCTCAGTGGGATAATCATTACATTGACCATCACATTCAATATTAACAAGGTTCCTTCGGGTTTTAGCCATTGACTAAATCCAAGAACCATTGTGTGTGCAACACTAATTACTACAGGAAAACCATATAATCAGAAATAAAATTTCACACTCTAGGTCTTATCATAGGTTATTTATGGCCATTTATAAAACACTAAGATTGTGTTCTACACTTAGACATATCATTAGGGTTCTTACTAAGGCTTTCAAAACCTAGCTTCCAATGGTTGAATATACCTTTCCTCTAATACCAACTATAAAAACCCATACTATACATACATTGTTAGTACTTCAGAATTGAAGGATAATTTTTAGAACATATAACAAAATCATGATAGGACCGTATAGGTATAGTGTCTTTAGAAACTGTGAAACATAAACAACAGGTTCATAAATCATCTACATTGTCTCCAATTTATTTCATCAAATCTAGAGTCCCTTTTAAAAGATCCTACTTAATACACTTCTTCATGACATGGGGAAAAACATATAAAGGGTGAGCTCAAATTATTAGTATGTTCAAACAAAGGAAATATCAATCATATAATTTTCAAAAGAACATAACATTTTGAAAATCTTATCCTGCATAAGAGATCATAATATCATGACATGGGATAAATCATAGCAGTGAAATGTAATCCCAATATTTCTAACATAAGACATGAAACATTGTGGCATACACATATAATCATATAAAATCATTTCATATTAGTCAATACTCGTTTCCTTGACCATCATAACAGACAATGTCCATTACAGAACCGAGTTCACTCCTCGTTACAATCCTGTATCACTGAACCGGATTAACTTGTTGTTCCAGCCATGTCT
This sequence comes from Viscum album, assembly GCA_963277665.1. Classification (NCBI taxonomy): domain Eukaryota; kingdom Viridiplantae; phylum Streptophyta; class Magnoliopsida; order Santalales; family Viscaceae; genus Viscum; species Viscum album. Next base: position 564,413,940 of record OY728138.1, read on the forward strand.
ATATCATGAGATAGAAATATTTACCCAATGAATTAAAGGGAGATATAGGTCCCACCCATCTCATAATGAAACCATTCTAATGTGTTCCACAAAATCATAAATCATAAATCATATCATAGCCCATGTAATAAAAATAGGATTATTAAACATCATGTCATCATAAAATAATCTATATAAGATAAAAGGACTTCATAAAAATAATTCCATCATAACATAATAAAATAAATTTAATTATATGGATAGAAACAAAACCATATATTATATAATATGGAATTTTTTTTTGATAAAACACATGAACTCCATTCTTAAGGAAAATATCCTTTCTACTTCAAAAACATTTTTCCTTTCTCAATATGTCATCAAATTTTAAACTAAAATAAGTTAATTGAAAATAAAAATGAAAACATGTAATGTAATATTCATGGAAATAATGTTCTATGAAATCATAAAAATCCTTTCATGCTGTATAAGTTAAAAAACATTCTTCTCGTACATTGGCTGGAAAAGTCAAAAAGTATCTCGTACTAAAAACGACAAAAGATTCTATTCATAATCTTTAATAAAAATTCATCAATAGGTAAAATTGAATTTAAACTTATTTAGAAGGATAGAAATAATATTAAATATCGAGGAAACATGGATGTGGATGATTAATATGCCCCAGTAAATTCTGAAGTATAAATAATCTCGGATAAAAATGAGATTGTGAGATTTTTCATTACCATAGGTCCGATATTTTCTGTACGTATCCGAAACTCCTATATAATGATTTAAATAATTTCATAGACTTATTAAAAAATAATATACATTGTTATGATATCATATATGGTCATATTCTTATCTCATTATTAGTAATATTTCATTCCTACTTGTTATTCGGGTGTTCATTGCTTTATGTTCTTATCCGTGTTTTGTTGAATAAATTCTTATTCCTCTTTTTTAGGTTATAGCTACATAATTTATAGAATGGTATTCGTATAATATATATCATATTTATTCATTAAATTAGGTTATATAATCCTGGTTTAATGAAGATAATGAAGAACGAATCTCATCGAACTGTGGGGACTGTAAGACGTGCGTACGCACGAGCGACGATATCGTTCCCATAATTATTGAATGGTATTGGAGTCGATGATAGAATATATAAAAATTATTACTATGTTATAATTATCATATATATTTATTCTTTACACCATTATACCCATCCATGTAAGTTCTTTTTGGAAAAAATATTACACCACGACGTGGAGACGATATTCCGTACGTACGCACGCGCGGTGATTTCATTTTCCGTAGGATGTATATAAAGTTAAATGGGGTTGTTTCATATTCATAATAACATATCAGTATATCATTGATACTTATCTTATTACTTTATAATTAAACAAATAAACAAGAGGATGTAGAAGTAGAAATAAATTTGAAAGAATCGGTAAAGGATATTACCTCTTCTTCAAGGCGCCTCTTTTAAACCTCCTCTTAGGGCACTAAAGTTGGTCTTTAAAGAAGAAGAATACCACTAGTATGTTTATATGGAAGTGGAGAATAGAAATTGGTAGGATTTGGGTGAGCATGGAGGCTCAAAATAGTTTGAGTAGGAGAGAGAGGAGGTTCCTTTTATAAGAGAGAAGAGGGGCACTTTTGGAAACCTCTAGAATATTAATAAATAATAAACTAAAACTCCACTCAAAACATCCACAAATGACTAAAATATTAATATTAGATGATATAGGGTTTTAAATTTATCAACCAATAAGATTTAGACATGTTGGTAAATTATTTTAAACCTTATCAACTTGATTTATCCTTATTTAATCAATTTATGTTTATTTGTGGTAATAATATTCTAAAATTTAAATTGTTGAAAATAATTACTTATGTGTTGTGAATTGTTCATAATTGGATACTTAGTGACATTATAGACCATATAAATTTTAATTTATAATTTTTAAACATTTTTATGTTTTTTATACATTTTTATAATATATTAATTTTATAAAATAACGATAGTGTCAATTTTGACACAATTAATTTATTTGAATTTAAATAAATTCCACACAGAGGATATATTCATAAAAAATATTTAATAGATTCCAAACATGTCATATTCTTATATAAAATTTTAGAAGAACATTAATTTGTTCATATAATATTTATTTTAATATTCTTAAAACCATTTATTTGATATTTCAATCAATAAAATAATTTCTACGTCACTATTGTGTCATCGTTAATGATAGTTATATAATCCATAAAAATTACAAATAAATTCTCATGATGTATATAATTTTATTATATTTATGGATAATATTTATATTCTAGGTTTTATGAGGTTTATCAATAAATTAAAATTATTACACTTATAAGATATAAGAGAGTGACATGTTGCGACTTTCTTTGGTTTTAATAATAATTATATCATTTTAGTGGGAAAAAGTTCATGAAATGAATCTATTCAGACCCTTATGTGATATGGGTATACTTTTATTCATACAATAAATTTTTTACAGGTTTTAGGGTAATTTTATAATCTTATTTTTACTCTTAATTACCCGATTTACCTTTAACTTTAGTAAATAAAAAAATTACTATTGTTACTATTCCTAATGTCAAAAAAATAAAAGTAACCTATTAACACAATTTTTACCCACGAAATCAAAATAAGGAATAAATTTTTAAAAATTCATAACATATAAGTTTCAGTAATTAATTTAAAATTAATCTTGTTGTTAAGAAAATGGGTTTTTAAAAGTTAAAACATTGTCAAGGATTGAAATGTTTTTACCTACGAATTCATTGTAAAATTAATGGTAATGATATAAATTATATTAAATGGTATAAATATATTCTATTTATACTTTAAAACCATTAAATTTTATCATTTAACCATATAAATTATCTTAATGAAAAAAGTAGTTTTTAATAAAAATTTAGCATATTTTTACTATTAAACATAATATGAACGTTATCAGAATAGTATCAAAAATTTATCCAATGTAAATTTTTATATCTTGATTCAAAATAAGAAGTTTATTTTGTAAAATTAATCTTATAAACATGTCATAAGTTATATTTAAAATGGGTGTTCCATCAAAAGGCGGTAAAACTGCATTTTTTGAAAAAAACTTCTTTTATCAAAAATTTGATTTTGTTTTCATATATCCTTCTAAAAAATGTGTAAGATGAATTATAATGTTATAAAATTCAAAATTAAATTCATACTATTAATAATGGCTAGTTAATTATTTTATACTAATATATCATTGTTTATTGAAACTCGTTATTGCATACAATGAAATCTATCGAGGAAGGTTGCTCTTACGTGTAACTCAAGCCAAGCTAGTGTTGTGTGTAGTGAAAGATTCCTTTAGTGTTGCATATAAAATAATACATAAAAAATATAAATATATTTCTCATAAAATCTTAGGGTGTTATAAGTTTCCAAGTGTTAACATGTCATTATTGATGATTTTTTCAAAATCATCTTCAATTAGCTAACATTTTAACTAGGTTGACACATAATGATTTTAGGTTTATATAGTCATAATAATGAAATTAAATTGTAAATTAATTAAATAATTAAATTGGTGAATGCATTGATATTGAATTTTCCATCTGAAATGTATGGATTTTTTATTTAGAGTGATGAATCAAGGAAATTACTTGGATAAGTACTTATGTATATTGATAGTTTTTTCCTATGCATCATGGTTGTTAAAGATCCATGAATAGAATAATCCAACCCATGATATCAATAAGGATTCGATAATCATTCCATTTGAAGATATGTTGGAATTATGAATACAGTGAAATGTGAAATATAGATGGATCACAAAAGTTTGATATACATATTCTCATTCAGATATCTTAACATAATAAAAAACTTATGGTTAGTGCTACATAAGGATTATAATTTCAAAATAAACGTCCACCATAATATGTATGATAAGGTGTTCGAGGTATTGAGTAGTAAATATCATATATAATTTTCTAATTGTGGATTAAAAAAGATATTATATTTATGGATCAAGTAATTTTAGATCTGTGAATTGTTAAGTGATGGGAATGATAACATCTATTTCAAATGATTCCAAACCCATTCATATTGGAGAAAATAAAAAAATTCTCATATAAAGATTCAAATATTCAAAATAAAATAAAATCAATTAATAATGTGATTTTGGTAGAATTCATGTATTAATATAGTATATTGGCCTTTGAAAATATCATATGTATTCCCTCTTAGAATGAGGTGAAAATATAATTATTTGATGAACCTTGAAGCACAAATTTTTTTATACACCCAAGTTCAACAAAAATTTATTAAGATTTGAATGAACATTTTTTGTGGGATTATATGAAATGGAAAATTATAGACTATGTGCCAAGATACATGGTTCCTCCCTAGGTAAAGGATGATTTGATACATCCTAAATAATTTATGAAACCACTACCTATTACTATTTAGATGCGATGATATTACTATGGAATTTGTAATTATATTTTTATATAATCCTAGACAAAATAATTAGCTATTGGTTATTTTTTATCACCATATTAGGTATGCACATTACCTCCCTATAAGTGAGGGTCTACATCTTGATAAACTCAAATGGATATATAAAAATTATAGTGTGAGACTTTATGGTCCACCTACTTTGATTTTATATTATCATGATATGCAGTTTATATAGATATTCAAGAAGTGTATTTTGAAGGCACTCGACACCAAGACATATTTGAGTACCGGTAATCATACTCAAAATGATGGGTTGTTTGAATGATCTATTTATAAGTTATATGATACATTCATGTCATGATAAACTGACATTCAAGGGATTTTGGATCGGGATTTACCTTTGGTTGAGTTTTTATAAAATAATAACTTCTATTTAATAATTAAAATGGTATAAATAATTCATTGTATAGAATTTTATTTTGTACTTCATATATTTGAGATTAAATTGGTGAAATGAATATTTTAGGTCTATATGCCATTTATGAGACAATAATAAAAGTGAATACTATTTAGAATCATATTAAGTTATGTTAAAACATTTAAAATGGTATAAAGCTAACCCAAAGAAGTATATAGAGATTCAATATGGAGATCATGGTTTCATTATGGTATCTTTATAGAATCAAGCTATACGGTTTGGGAAGAATGGAGAAAATTGTCCTATATATATCCGACTTATTGATTTTTTTTAAATAATTGGTGTTTTATGCTATAGTTTGGAAATTTCACCTATCCTATCTAAATTATATGATTTTTTACATGTTTCATTATTGTGGAATTATATTCCATAAAAGTGTATGTGTAATATAATTTTAATTATATTTAACTTAGTGTGAATAGAATATCAAAATTCATGACATTTGTGAATATGGGATATAGAATCGAGTGGCTCATCTAGAAAAGGTATCATGGAAAAATCGTAACATAGTTGAGACATACTAGGATACTAAAGAAGTTATAATTAATAACAAACCACTTCTATTAAAAAATTTATGTTCAATAAGGTAATAGGAAAGTACTTTTGAAGGGGGAAGAATTTAACACCAAATCTTCGGTAATAGTAAGTTAAAATTTCTTTCTAATGGATCTAAAAAAATGTAAATAGCTTTATTAAATAATTTTATTAAATCATAAATTCACCAATTTTATAAATTTCATTTTTTTAATTCTTCATTTGATAATTATAATAGGGTGATTGTCCTAATATTTATTAGAAATAATTGATTTTTGAATGAATAGAGAAATATAACAATTCCAGAAATACTATAACAATTATGAAATTATAATTATATATAAATAACATAAAGGATTATAAAAAGTTTTTTTGACTAAATATATATGTTTATGTCTTGATATAATTCATGTAAAATATAATGTTGAACATAGTAATATATGAATAATATTTTTGAAATCTAACTAATGTATTTGTTTAAATAAAAACTATATTTAGTTAGTCTATATTAATCAAGTATTTAAATGGATAAATTCATTTTTGGTTTTGATAAAAATAATAATATCAATTTAATTAACATAATGAAATTAATTCCATTGTAATAAACATTATTCTTCATTTTTATGTAAAGGTTTTGTCATGATTAAAACAAAAATTTATCAAAATATGATTTCATTTCATTTTACAAACACATATTAAAATTAATTTAATAATATTATTGAAATTGATTCCTATAAAATGGATTGTATATTTGGATTAAATATAATATTATTATTTAATGAGATTAACTTATTTTTTTCACAATGAATTGTAATAATGCTAAAAAAATTCAACTCGATTTGCGGTAAAATGTGTTTAAATATTAAAAAATAAAGAGAAAAATATTCAAGATATAATAAAACACATTTTTAAATATAATTTTATTTTTTCAATTCAATATTATAATTTTAATCTTCATATATATAATAATTTTTTGATATTTTTATTTAATAAAAAAATATTATATAATAATGTTTCTATTATTTATATGTTTTCCACCCACCTCAATTATAAAAGGACATTACATATCCCCCCTTCTATACAATAAACGAGACACTTATATTTACCAAACCTAACCAAAATATGTTCCCAAAATCCCTCCCCATGTTTATAGATCTTATTGTCACCAAAATACTACTTTATAAAGTCTTAATGTGTAATCACACTAAGGTTTTCAAAAAAAGAGGTATATGTTCTTACTTAACATTTTCAAGTTTCTTTCTTCTTAAACCACCTGAAATAATCAATAACCATCATAAAATAATTAAATCAATATATTAACCATACAATATATATTTTATGTTATTTTTACATCCTTTTTATATCCCATTTCAATCCTATGGAAATTGAGAACATCGTTCATGCATACATACAACCTACAACCTCCATATAATAATGCAATATTTTTTTTCATCGCCACATTACATGAATGGTTATTTAGATTGAAAAAATGAATATATATTCTGCTTATAATATAATTAATATTAATGAAATATATTATATCATATAGTTTCTTACACTTCTATCCATTAGATAATGATAGCATTTTTCAATCGTATGACTATCACCTCTTAAAAGTGATGTGATTTGTTTTTATGTAATCATCATACAAGGGTTATATTAAAATTATTTATAATGAATCAAAAAATTGATCATGAAATTTTAAATATTTTAAATATTATATAACAATTTTAAGATATATTTAATCATGGTTAGTATACCGATATAATTATGGATACTTTTATTGAACATCCTTATGTGGGAAATATCACCAAGAACAACTCAATGAAAGCACCCAAAATGTTTATAAAAGGCCATTAAAAGATAAATATAAAATAAATTTAATTTTTTATAAAGTATTTAATAATTATAATGTTATTATTTAGTATTATATAAACTTTTTGACAATGAAAAATGTTCTCATTTTAGTTTTAAATATCATTAAACTACATTTTCAATGACTTTGTAATTTCTTAAAATATTATTAAAAGTACTCCGTTTAAATATATTACATGTGACACACATTTGAATTTTTTAAGTAGTGTGAAAATAATATTATGTTTTTATATATACAACATGAATTTATTTTTCCACAATTATGATCATTCTGTGAATTAAATAATCATTTACATGTTTCCATGTTTATTTCCACCATAAATGTTTTTTATTGATAATATAGAAATTTTTTGTTTCAATTTTATCAGTTGAAATGATATTTTCATAATTTTTTATGATCATATTCATTACTGGGGATATAATCTAATGATACCATCCACATTATTTTTCTGGATATCTTGGTATAATGTTTTTCTATTTAATGAGTAGGAAAAATATTGAAATTTCATAAGTTATTTTTTAATTATGAATCATTATGTTGATTATGTATTGTGTTATTATTCATTAAATCCATATAGTGAATGAATTATACTCATTATGTAATGGTTGGGGATGATTATTTTCCCTTGATGAACTAGTTGGTCTCCGGAGACAAACTAGTTTATCTACATGGAGTACACCTTACCTATTTATGAAATTTGTCTTAATATGATGCATTGATTATAATATTATAACATGAAGCTTTATGAATTCTATATTTATAAAATTAGAAATTAATATCTTAATTATTTTCTAGTTACATCACTTATTGATATATTCCCCTTTTATTATATTAGATATATAGAATATCTGATTATTATTTATACCTAAAATATTTTTTATCCTTTATATATATATATATTACATTATAGAATATTTTAAAATGTATCCTTTTATGATAATTTTTTATCACACTTTTATTATGCTTTCCTTTTCCTAAGATACTAAAAAGGGGTCAATAATGTTATCTAGAACATACAAGAAGAAATAATAATTTATTCACTAGAATTTTAAGTTGTATTTCGTGTTTTCAAATGTAATTTGAGACTTATGTATGTATATTATCTCCTAACATTTATAAAATATTATATAATTCAGGATTTTACCCCATATACCCGGTTTAAATGTACTAAAATAACTACCAAATATGGGTAACTAGTGTCCAGAAATAAATCTAAACTGTTGGGGTTTTTCAAGAACCTAAAGGCCGATGAATAAAATTCACTATATATTGAATGGATAAGCGTAAATGGTTATTTATAGATTCACTATATGATTATGAATGATTTAAAATAAAATTCATCATTAATGATACTTATTTGTGTGTTCAATATAGTCATAATCGATGGTGTCATAGAAAAAACATACTCCTTAAATTTTATTGGAGAGTTTCACTCTGAAATGATATTACCAACATATACCATCATATACCACCAAAACTCCATGAGTAATTTATTTTCCTTGAATGTTAAAAATAATTATTCAAACAATTTTTCATTTTAGAGGACTTTTTTTAACTAGGGAACATGTCAAATGATGAAATTCTCTAGTCTGGTTGATTTTTTCTCACTTAGTTAAAAATGATGACTACATTCCATGTTAGAAGAAATAAATCAAGGGATTTATCCAATTAAATTATAATTCTACCATGAGACAATTTTAGGCGTCTATATAGAAAAATATGGCATTCAGTTGATTAACAATTGGATTTAATCATAAAAAGTGGTGACGGTGATTACTTTCTGATGTGTGACGTGGATGAAAAAAAATTCGTCTGGGTTAGCCAAGGCTATAACCAATCATTATATATATTATACATGATCATTTTTATATAATGATTCATTGGATATATTCATCTTAGATATTAATTGATAAATGTGATCATGAGTGTTCTTAAAAAATGGTAAGACATCTCATTTCCTAATAATGTAGTTTGTATTGATTTGATTTATGATCTTGTCAAAGTCACATCTAATATATACCATTAAACCGAGATCTTATGGAAAAATTCCAAACCAATAATTAGGTATTGGTATTCATCCTAATTTTGTGTTCACCTTGTAAAGTATGTAATAGTAGTGTAGTGACTTCTTCTCAATTAATGATAAATAAAACTTCTAAGAAACCACATAGTGGGTATATTTATTCATCCTACTTATAACTAAGCTTCAAAATACACCATTGAATTACATCTTCCTATATTGTTTTTCTTAATTTATTGATACTATTTATTTATCTAAAAGTCAACATCTAATGTAAATTATTCTAGGTTGTGTGAATATTATTAAATTATACAAGAAGTTATCACTTAATATCCCCTAAAGGTATAAACCTAATGGAAAACTATTAATGGATAACTACCCACACTTCCAGTCATATTTTTAGTAAGATAAGTTTAAGGATAAACCTAAATTGGTAATTGTGGAATATTATTTGGACCGTAGGATGTTGTAAAAAATGATTTATATTTTAAAATTCAATAACTTGGGTATAGAATTTATTCTAAAACGGAGAATATTTATCCTCAGTATATTACATCATGAAAATTAGGTACTACATATTATTATCACTTACCTTATTATTCATCGCAAATAATATGAAATATAGGGAGTATCAACAGTTTATCACATAAATATATAATGGTTCTCCATGTATTGGTGCCATAAAAACTAGAAAATGTAGAAGATTCCACTTTATGTCAGCAAGAAAAGTCTCACATTCTTCCTCCCCTTGGATTGTGTTTTTTCATCATATATGAGATGAAATTAAAATATCCCCAAAAATTGGTCTTAAACATCATATGTAATCTAGATGATTTAAAAATATATACAGTTTACACAAATTTCCTTGAGGGTTTATTTCAATATTTCTATTGACCTTTTTTAGTTCAATATCAATCCCTTTATACCAACAAATGAAGATGAAGATTATCTATGTGGTAACCCTAAGTACACACAATATGGGTTCATATTAAAGTGGATAATGTCTAGTATGATAAACACATTATTATGTTATTTGAGGTTTTCTTAATATCAGATTTATTTTAAAAACAATCCATCTTCATATCCCTCTATAATCATTCTATGGAGTGGCTTGATTATGTGATTCTTATCCCTATGGTATGTTTCACTGAAATTATTCAATTTTAAGGGAATAACCATGTATTAAAGTTTTATTTTAGATGACATAATGTAGTGACCTCTTCCACTTTAGGGGACTTCTGAATTTTATTATATCATTAGTATCCATCCATGAGAAAAATAGATTAAAATTTAGTTTATGCATTCACTAAAAACACTGTAATTGGGAAGGAGAAATCATCCTTTCTGTAGTGGGGGATGATGTCCCTAAATTTAATAAATTATCTAATATATTTATTCATATTCTACAATGGGATGATATTTTTCCGCCAAATGGGGTATTAAACATCCATAAATAAGTTTCTATTGTCCATATTATAAACCTTGGACAAAACCATGGATCTATGGGAGGGATGAATCTTTCTAGGTACATGTTTGAATCCCAAATGACCAATAGAAAGTTAATAGTAGGGGATGATTATATAATGATCGATCCATTGATTATTATTTTAGTTATATAAAAATACGGCATGATGTATATTAAACAATGTAATGTTCTTAGATTTCTCATAAAAAATAATGATGAAACTGGTTAGATAAATCCTTAGACCTTAATTATTTTTTAGTTTAATCTTTATCATCTCAATGATCATGGGGGACAATACATATTTAAATGAAGGAGGGGATTAATCCAAGACATATTCATTGTAATCCTGATGATTAGATGGACAAGGGGGCTCTTTTGAAAATGGTAATTTTGAAAAGGAATCTCCTTCTTGTGTAAGGGTAGCATCTTTATAAGTAGTTCCCTATCCTTGTGGTTAGTTTGAACCCATATTAATGGAGCTTATGTTTCCTATTTTATACGTAATTCAACTCAATGTTCTTTTACCCAATCAAAGAAAATTTTCTTTATTAGTAAACCTATTATTTAATCCCACTCTCCTGTTTATACATAAGGGACACAAGTTGATATACATGGTATGGATTTTTTTAGTGTGCAATGGGAGTTGGATTTTCCAATATCATATGATATTTTCCTTCATATTATTAGTGGTTGTTATATGTGAAAAAATTAATGTTCTAAATAATGTAATATATCTAAAGGTTTGGTTTTTTCATCTAGATGGGGGATGGGATAGTTGAAAAGGCTCTTGAGGCCACCCCTAGGGTCAGATAGTGCAGGATTCAAGCCATTGGAAGTATTTATTCATTAGGTTTTTTGATTTGGGTTTACCTACCATTACTTTTTTAATACATTAATTTTTTTAATAAATCTAAAATGTGTAAAAGGTGTCAAATAATCATGGAGAATCCCTTTTTTACTATTATAGAGTATTGGAAGAACTTGTTATATGATAAAGGGACACAATCCAGTAAATGATTCCAATTAGTTCCTAGTGAGGTGTTAAAATTTATGACATATGAGAAAACCATGAATTCTATTTTTGATATCAAATATACAAACTAGGTGTTCGGTTAGATATTCAGATGTAAATTTTTCCTTGTCCAGTTGTACCCTATATTCTGGTATGACTAGGTTAGATAAGCATTGGTGTACACCAATAAGTGGAACATCTAGATTGGGATGAAGTTGATAATTTATCCATTGTTAACTATGCACTAGAATAAATCGATTCCATTGATATTCCATAAGTGATAGAGATGATATTTGTGTCCTTTGTGAATTTTTCATTCATCTTGACCAAAGAAATAAATGATGGTTTGGTAGTCCTTTCTTGTTGATTCCTCTAAATGGTAGACTTTGGTGAAGGGAACATCATTCTTGAATTCTAAACGACTTTTCAAGGACTCAATAAGAAACTTGTGAATCCCCTTTGACATTAATAACATGTCAAGGATTGAGAGTAGTTTTAGAATATCTGTGTTGGGATTGAGTATTTTATACTTTTCATATAGGTAATGTTTGTTATCCCTAATGGTCACTCCATGATATGAAGAATGGTGGGTCCTAATTGTTTCTATTAATTTATATATGGATATGATTCTTAATTATATTATGATAATATATATTTATTGTTTTTACAAATATATTAATTATTTTCTCCTTGTATTGTTAGTAAGGAAAATATTTTTTTATAAAACACACTAAGATGGGTTCATTCCAGAGTGGTGTTTCCTGATACCATGTGACTGTAAAAGAGAATTTCTAAAAGGATATTATTGATTTTTTTCTTCAATTATTTCTAAATTGTGAAACATTAAAATAATATAATTGATATTTTTTTACTCATTAACTTTTATGAAGGATTCGACCAAAGTCTGATAGCTCATAAAAAATACTCTAAATGTGGGGGAATGAAATCCATTTGAGTGTATAATGTTTTTTCACTAGAAAGGTTTCATAATCATCCTTCATAAGTCACTATTGAATCTATAATAACATTTATGATTAAAATATGATGGTGTTAATAGGGAATATGGGCTACCATGGTAATTTATGGGCTGACATATCCATGAATGAATAATCTTATTGGATCAGGAGATAAACTTTTGAGAAATTCAGTTTCCTAAATTCTATTATCCTCTATATAAATCATGAGGTAACACTCTAGTAACTTGATTTTCGTATATTTTAGTAGAGACACATGTGACAAGTGCTATTAGATCACACTGTTTAACAATGACATGACAAATGTTGAATTATATCTTGTTATTATAGACAAAACTCTCTTTAATGCTATATCATTGGAATCATGGATAAGAGAAGTTATTGTTATGATTATTAGACATGGAATATTAACTATTTTATATCACTAAATTATTTATAAATTTTCATTCAAATGAATATATAAAAAATCATAAGACGTGTTAATCATTTATGGAATAAACACTATTATTCTAGTTCACAATGGGTGTGAATAACCACCCCTTACGAGGGCCCTAGGAGACATTTCAATGCAATTTCACGAATATCATTGATTATTCATCGATGTTTCCTATAGTATAATTGGATGATGATATGGATAATAAGTTTTAGCCACCTTTTACTCTATCGTGGGATTTATTTCTAGTGTAGTGGGAAATGGTTGAGACCACTTCCCTATCTAGTTCATGAACATCTCAAGGCAATGGGCCCGTTTTTAGAATTCATAGAATCTACATAGATAATTACAAGGGATAACAACTAGAGGTATGAAAACTTATATATTCTCCACACACATTCATAAAAAAATTATCTTTGGGGTTTTTTCAATCAAGTGAGTATGTCAATCCCTTCCACCAAGTGATTAATTTACTCACACAATCAATTTATCATTGTTTACAATTTAATAGGTCATTGTAAGTCATCTTATTGAAGGTTGATCCTATCTGGAAAGAAAATTATCAATATATATCCTCTGAATTGATAATGGAATCAAATTAAAGATCGATTTATCTCAAAAAAACAGATCCTTATAGTGTTTATAAAAACATCATAGCATGGTGACCTCATACTGCTCTTGGGTACCCATCACTAACTCTTACTGTAACAAAAAATGTGTAAGGGGATATTTTGGATCACCTATATAAATTAATGTGGTTAATCTCATGTTTCTAAAATCATAATGTGGGAGAACAAGGTTAAAACATTAAATTCATGTCTACATTTTTGGTTTTACTAGGGCGGATTGCGTGTCCATAACATGTATTTGAGTAGATAGAAAACTTTTAGGTTCAACATGTGATGTCTATCCATATTTCTACCACATGTATAGCCTCTTGAATGGTGAATTTGAGCTTATATGATCCATATATGGTAAAAAGACTGATCCACTATATAAGGATCCCCCAAAAATAATGTGATGTGTCACAAGTGTGTATAACCTTTTGATTTCGTCTTAGGTGATCAGATAAGGACTATCGATTATCAAGGTTCTATTTATGGAATGATATATTCACTTTGAGATTCTTCCCAGCCCAAATGGTACCCTTAGAGAGCTTTTCAATGACTTATTAGATTACCACTATATTCAAGATTAGCATTGTGATTTTGGATACCTCCTCAATTGTCCTGATAGCTTTAGGTACTCATGAAGCATTTTTTATAACATTTCCTTCTTCAAGGCCATGATGAGTGGTTATCAGTGGTATCTCACAATGAATTAGGAGACTCGTGACCTTCCTGTACTTATTGTCATGGAAAACTACAAGACGTATCACATAAAATTATTTTTATTCTAGAGGAATGACCCCCCCCCCCACATGCCCCATTATTTCAATCATGATCTTGAGAGTTATAGGGGCTTGTAGTGATGAAGTTAACCTTAGTAGTGGCCAATGGTGATGATTTTATGATATCATTAAGATTATAATATTGAATAAACTATCATGAAAAAATATAAGACTAAATTTTATAGTGAAATTAGTCCCCCGACCAATGATTATCGCAACGATTGAAACAGAATAGAATCCACCAGATTTGGGATATTGAGCCATTAGAACCAATATGAAATTGATATTTCATCACTGAATTTGAAGGTATTGATAGTTCTTGAAGCACTAAATATATTTCAAATAATGGAACTTAGAGTGGTTTAAAATCACACAAATATTACTCTATAAATGTTCCATTTTATCTTCCATGATTAATTCAAGGATTGAGATAAACAGGGTGCCTTATGGCCCAAACATGATAGGAAGATAGCAAGTGTTTAAGGCTTCCTACCGGTTCTACTATTCCTTCTCCTTTGACATGAAGGGACAATTATACTCTTTAGTGACGACTTGATGGGAAGATTGGGGATTTTTTTCAGAAGACATTACATTTTATTCATACATTGGTAGTTTTTATTATATAATACACTCTATCCCAAATAGAGAAGTTTTTATACAATGGGGGATTGGGCTTCAGTATTATTCCCAAATATTAGGGGAAATAACTATCATCTTAGAGAGTAATATCTTCATGTTCTTATGGATCAGAAATATATTAATCCTTAATTAAAATTTAATTATAATATTATTATTGTGTCTATGTAGTTAGAATTGGGAACCAATCATAGCTCAACTCAAGGTCAAAAAGGGAAAAAATATAACCAAAGAGAAAATGAAAGACACGGTTATTCATGTATCACTTAAAAAGGGGATCACAAATATTTCCCTTCAAAGTGGCCAATGTGAAGCTCAATATTGTATTTTATGATATCTAATTGTATATAGGTTATATGATATAGAATCCCTATATAACCATCATATGAGATTAAAGGCTGACTACAATTCATGAAAAGTGAATCCTTGTGGTAAATCTAACCATTTTTCTTAAATGATGAGGATACCCTTGGTAAATACCCCCATGGATACTTTTTATTAACCCTTGGGTGAAATAATAATTTAATCATTATTTATATACACCATTTAATGAAACAAATGAATTAAAAACTAGACATAAAATTAATTTATTGTTTTCATATAAATTTATTAAAAATAAAAACACCTTGAATCAACATGATAATGATTAATGTGGTATGAGGTGATTATACTGCTGGATTCATAGTCTATAATGAACCTACCTCAAGTCTTTTATCGTGTATTTATTATCCTTCTATATTCTTTAATGTTTCTATATCCTTGCACTATTGATAAACAAGACCATGTTTTTGATCAAGTTTTCATAGATCTTAAAGCCCAACCCACATAAAGAAAATTTTAAAGAGAACAATTATATCTTATGAATCACAAAAATCATGTTCCATAACTTGTTTCTATGTACTATTCTCTTAATGATACTGGTCATCCCATTTATCTTTTTTTTACCTTTCACATTTATGTGTGGTTTGATTAAAGATAAATCTAGTTCTTGTCTCATCAATCATTGAGATTTCATATGTGATGGGACTTAGGATGAGAATTTTTTCCACAATGATCACATATAATTCCAAATATTTTTTATATTTACCATTATCACCTTTCACATTCATCCACTCCTTGGAGTTTAGACCTTTCATGTTGATCCTTTTGGCATGGCCTCATAGAGATTGAAATATTATTAATGTTTATTCATAGCAATTTCTATGACATCAGTTATTTTATTTATATTCATTGACTCTAAACAAAAAAAACATTTAGCCTCATTATCCTCCTCAAAGATAGAGTTATTTTATAGAGAGCCTTCTAAGAATTTATATTCTTATGGTCTCAATTCATTTTTTTCCTTTGTTAGAATTGAATCTTTTCCATTCAGTTTCAAAGTATAATATGAAGTTTGATTCTAAAATTTGAAACTAGTGTTTTAATGTTATTTATGTCACTAGAATCATTTTATAAGGTCTACCTATATTTTAATCCTACATACCATCTTTTTCTTATTTTTACAATAACGCACTATTAAATAATTCCATAATTATTTCCATATGTTTCCCATTTGAATTGAGTTAAACGCCAGGAATGAAAGTTTATACTAAAATTCCGTAAAAAATAATTTTTTATTCTTTTAAATATTTTTTATGAATAATAAAGACATTGTAGAATTTCCAAGAAAAATGGAGTGATATCTAGTTTCATGAACACGGACATTTAAAAATATTGGGCACATGTAGTATGACTCGGAGGAAGAACCTACCCTCCATCACATACCATTACCATTTTAATTCAACCACTTTTCCATTAAATAAATTATTATCACCATAACTCATATATGTAGTATTTTTATGAGATCATGTACTGATCAACATTTTCCTCACTCATCAAAATACAATAATGAGGTTCTCTAAAATATTACATGAATAAAAAATCACACTATGATTTTAAATTTTCATTCGAAAAGACATGATATTCCCCTTAAACCTCAATATAAATAGAAGTAGCTAGTGACATGGATAAATCAACATACAAATACATTTTTTTGGTGATAGGATAGAAAATATCATTGGTCCTTTTATCATGGTAAACAGTACCTCTAACCAAGCTTCAAAGCATTGGGAAACATTTTTGGTGTTTGAAAGGAAGAAGGATACTATGAAACATTTCTCAAATTTTTGAAGTGATATTATCACTTTTAATAAGGTATCCATAGAAACATTTGAAATTAATAAAATATTATTCATAAATATGTTTAATTCCTCTATTCCATGGAAGGTGAAATCTTCTTCCCTAGAGAGGTAAACCAATATATGGCATTGATCTAGTATACCAACAATATTTTTATACATAACATCCTTAAGCAAGTGTGAAAATATTTTAAAGACATATATAGATGGAAAATACTACACAAAACAAGCCACTAATGAAATGTGAAGGAGGTAAGAGGCCATGTCGAACTCCCAGAGGGATATCGGGAATTGAAAGGTCCCACTTTCAAGAGAGGAATGTTCTGTTGGAGAGATATGTTGGGAAAATATAAGAAGGGTTTTGGGACCATTAATGGGGTGAATCATAGATGGAAATCTATTTAAAAGAACTCTAAGGGTACCTCCGTAAACTATATAGGAGTAAGGATAGACACAATGTTCATCACCATCGGTCAATCCCATGTAACAAATGAGACTAGGGTAGGTGTAATGGTCATTGTTACCTCTCTCATAATAATTATAAGAACCATTCACAAATAATTTCCCTCATACAATATTTATAGGATAAATCTTAAAATCTCTCCAAAATTCAATGTAGAAGTATAAAGAATGGGTACTAATAATTATATGGAATAATACATAGATAGTCCCAATAATGGGGTTAAGATATCCTCAATATATAGGTACTTGAAGAGGTATTTGGTTCCTAGTTTACTTTTCCCAAGATAATATTCATTTTAAGACGATTATTGCCTACCAAAAGTAGCATCCTTGATTGTGGGAATAACTCTCCTAAAACCACCATTATGTTGGATTATAAAAGATAAGGGTTAACATGAAATTAGTGGAATATATACTTACTTTAGTACTGGAAAGAAATTTTCAAATGTTTGATCATGATAGTGTAATATAGATCATTTCCATTGTAAATATTGTAGGGTTCATTTGGGGACACTCTATTATGTTTCTTATCCCCACATTCCAAGGGAGGACGATTGGAATATTGGATTTATTTGAAATGGGTAGAATATTTGTGATAGATGGTGGTGATACTAGAGAACAAGAAATTCAACCATTTTAACTAGGTAGGTGGTTAGGGTCTCAATATAAATATATAAATTATTTCACCCTACATTGTTTTCATGAGGAAGGGAATGTAGTGTCATCCATTAGTGTATCCTCTAGTAGATCAGGAGTGGGAACCATTCCCCATTGTGGGTTCCATGTAGAATAAATGAGTGTGTTTATATAAAGGGAATCCTCAACATTATTATATATGAGTATCCCTACATTGACCATAAAACCAGGTGCTGGAATACCACCACATTGACTCCCAGGTGCATCCATAAGACAAACATATTGGATATCATCTACCTCCCCAATGTGTGGGAAGGTTTTATTAACGAGTTCGAAGGAAAGGCACCTGAAATGGTTGGAAATGGTAAGAGGGGGTGGGGCTTCCCCCAATTATAACTCTCTAGTTATTTTATAATTAATGGAACTATAACATTCATGTCATCCTAGTAAATCTTTTGAATTTGAATGAATCTATTTTAGTCATAGCAGTGAAAGAGGGAATTAAAGACCATATGAAAAATAATTTCTAATCGGGAAACGGGTACATGGAACCCAGGATTCAATGGTGAGGTTTTTATAATTTTCCCTTATAAGTGTGAAAAACAATTATATATGGGTGCCGATTTGTGTAATCATCTTCATGGGTTCTTCTCCAACTGATTTTCCTATTAGATTTGGTGGGAGAAACTCACTAAAAATGTATGGTTGTTAGAATTATATAGGATCATTTAAATACAATAATAATTACAATTTTAATTATAAATATTCCCAAAATTAACAATTTTACTCATCTTCTCCCTAATAAATGATAAGAAATTCACAGAATTGATTCCTCATCATGGTGATGCCCAACACTACTCTTTTGGTCATAGTTACAAGAGAAGGGATTCATATCACGTTCATCATTGGATTTTAGGAGTATTAACACTAAAACCATTTATGTATATTTTATATAGAATTTTCATGATTATGTTCTCACATTTTATATTTTTAAATGTGGTTGGAATTTCAGTAAAAAGGTTTATGTTGTTGACTCATTAATCAGAAAAGGAATATTAGATGTCATTACTTCCCAGAATAAATTCATTCATGAGGTTATCTAACCATTATAGATATCCCATAAATATTTATTACATTGATATTAAATCTATTCTATGTTCAATATATATATGGTAACTAGTAAATCATAGTGTCCACTTATTTAACATTAACACATTTGTATGGTCAAAGCTGATCTGTGTGTTGGAAATTTTGTGAATCTAAAAAAATCCATATGAATGTTTATAATGGTATCTCATTATTATATCAAAATTAATCTTAAACATGTAATTAAAGTTAACACAGGGTAGTTACCTAGGGTATACTTGTCTCATCACATTAGGCATCGTGTTATCATTGAATAAGGCAATTTAAGCCTTAATTATTAAGGCATATATCGCTCATCATCTTAGGAATCCATTTCCTATTACACAAGGCATGATATATTAGTCACATGAGTAATCTAGTTCCCATTAAATAAGGAATGTTAGTATCATCACATATGCAATCTATGTCCCATCATTACATGAATATGTTTCTAATCACAAAGGGAAATATTGAATTTTTTCATCCACTCTAAATGTAATTGAATAAATATATCATGATCATCACAGTGTATTCATTAGATTGTTACATGAGGAATCATGTGGTTTTCATGGTTTTAATCTTGTCATAATCACCTATGGAATATTGTTATCATCACATGAGGAAGGTTCGGTTTTGAGTGTATAAGTGGATTTTTCACATCCTATGCTCAGCACACAGGGTGTCATATATACATTAGATAATGAAATTTTTTACAACACTGATGATGTATGGATGATAAGAGGTTAATATCGAGTGGGTATAGATCCACTTACAGTCATTATTTAAGAGAATAAATGTTCTTAAACCCATATGGGGACACTCTATATTGTTTATTAATTTTTATGAGGGTGTGGTTTTTTTATAAATTAAAATGGATATGAGATGAACTGCTAGATTATGTTTTGGAATTGAACCTCAGTGATAAATTCATTTTATACCTCTAGAAAATAAGAATCATAACTGACCATGTTCAAGGATTATAGTTTAATGTTGTGTGATAGGACCAATTAATACAGTTTATTGTCTTCTAGTAAGGATTTTTTTTCATGAATGAATCAACCCCAAGGGAAGCATTGGGTCTTACATATTATACTTCCTAGGTATAGTTTGGAAGAAATGATGACATATAATGTGAAATATGAATATTTTTTTTCCTATACTCCTATTAAGAGTAGCTATATTGCATATTTCATATCCCATACTTGATGTAAGAAGTCTATGGATGAGGGACCTAATGATTATAAGATAATGAAAAAGATACATCTCATCCCATTCATAGTATAAATTTCATATAGATGAAATTTATTTATATAAATCCTATGTATAGTAATTTCCTAAATGAAATAAAGATCATATGGGTGTGAGACCCATGATTCCCCAATATTTTTGATGTTATTATTTTATAATGTATTAATTTATTTAGATCAATATGGTATGGGTTTCCCACATGTTGAGATATATTTGAAACAATGACTTCTGTTAGAATATTTCATTCTTTTTGAAGTAACTTAATCAAGGAAGTTTTTTTAGAAAAACTCAAGAAAAACATAATGACTTCAAAAAAAATAACAAGTTATTTCTCATAATTATCTCAAACTACTATAGTATATTGATGTTTTTTAAGTATCCTGAAGCTTGGATCTCAATTTTATGTGATTTGAGATCATCAAAATTTGAAATCCCAATTGAGGATATTCTAAATGGAGATATGAGTGGTATTTATAGACCTCAAGATCATGGAATATGGAATATCATGAATCATTTTGGTTTCTCATGATTGATTTAAATACCCAAAAAATCATGGATTTTGGAAGAATGAAAAGTTATGGACTCACATAAAATTAAGTTTTTCATTCTTTAATGATTTACCTAAAATGGTCTCTCTGAGTTATATTTTTACCCAAATTCTTCTGGATTGATTTATTTGTTCTTACACAAACAAATATATAGCAGAAAGAATGAAACACTGATATCATAACATTGTACGTAAACAATGTGACAGTGATACATGATCATACCAAACTTTTAAAGTCCTAGTAAAGAATATAAATCATACCAACTCATACTATGATGGTGACCTAGTATCTAAATCAGTAAAACCCACCAAAATTTATTTTCTTAGTCAAGGTAAATGTATAAAATAGTAAATCCCTTAGGATAAACAACATTGTATGGTTTAATGGTTTTTGTTATCTACATAGAATCTTATGCCTATGTGGAATAGAATAGAAATAATGGGTGGTGTGTAATATAGAATTATTCCTTCATAAAAAACACACCATGAAGAATCATATCAATGGAACCCATGTTCCATATCAACTATATTTATTAGGTTTAATACAAAAATTTTGGATCCTTTTATAAAATATTGACCCCTTGTATCTAAAGACACTATAGAGGGAAATAAATACGGCGAACCATAACGTCTAAGTTAGTTCCTAACATCTATCAAATATTATGGAAAGCATGACCCAACACATGCATCACACTATTGAAACATAAAAATTCACTATAAAAACCCATATATAATGTATTATATGTATAAATTAGTCTTGAATTCATCCCACAAATCATATATTCGAACCATGCCCCTACTAAGAATTGCATACCAAAAAATTCAACATCACACTATATGATCACAATTCATATGGAAACCTATATATTAGAAAACTATTCATAATTCTCACTCCTAAACACTTAAATCTAGGTAAACATATATTTAAAATTAAACATCCAACCCATGATTATTCATCTACTAGATCACTAAAAAATATCATCATATCTCATTTCATCCCATGAATCACAAATAATGTGGGTTATATCCCCTAAGGCCTTATTCCTTCATCCATATACATACTAATCTCATTAATGGTCCACTTTTTTAGGGATCAACCAAAAGATCCACACAAAGTGTACTACATTAATAAACAGAATAATAAATTATTAAAACCCTTTAACTATTCCATTAATTCACTATTGGAAAAATTGGGCCTCTCGCCATCCTAGCCATGTTACATTATAAAATCACCACTTAAGTGATTTATATGGTCCTAAAACAACACATAAACCTTCCCAAGAACTGTGAAGTATAATATAAAATGATCACTAAGCCATTGATCACCCATTACAATTATAACAAAAGTACTTATATAAGTCAAAATAATATCATCCTCAAACCCTCATCATAAAAATCATCTATAGACCCTCAATTGGGGGGAAAATTCCACTAACATTTCTAAGACTTCAAAGGAAACACTATCATTGAGGCCTTGAGAATAATCATTATATGAGTGGACCATCCACTCTTATCCTAATTGGTTTTACCTAAAACTCACACTTTTTCAAATACACTTAGTTTCTCTGAAATATAACATTACTTAAGTAACAATGATCTCATATAATAATGCATTTGAAATAAACATAATTAATTGTATAATAACTTAAAGACCGCCAAACATTCAAAGGGATTAAAACCCTCAAATTTCATTCATCAAATTCTATATAAAATAACATTTGTTATCCTTATAGACATGTTCTCCTATATCATCCATAGGACCAATTCTATTGTAATAATTTGGCAAATATTAATTTCCCATATTCAATCGATAAATGTTATATTCAAGTTAAATATAACTATATAGTGTCATTTCCCAAAAACTATAACAAGTAGAATTCAAAAGTCCTATTTCATTTTCATGTTTATTCCATGAATAAAATAACCCAACATTATGATCCAATCATTTGTAAATTTTTAATTCATGTTGGAAAAAATACAATAAAAAGTATAGTCTATATAAATTAATTAATAAGAAGACTAAAAACATGAAAAAATTATTTTCAATGCTCTTATAGGTTTATGAAACTAAATCCCAATCATTTAAATTGGATTTAACCATTCTCTAGTTAAATCTACCATAAATCCTTTTCATGGATCATTTAAAATATTAGAGATAAGCTAAATAGGCAGAATTGAGAGAGAAATAATTACATTAACAACAAAAATATCTAGGCTCGAACAACCTTAATCAAGTATGTAAATGAGGGTTGAATGGATGATCATTATCCTACACATTGGCACACTAGTAAAAACATATACGTGAAATTTTATATATACTCAAAATATACTCAACATTCACCAATTTAGGATCATTGGTTTGGGCCCTACAGACTACCCGATGGGTACTTACATAGTTTCGACCTACGAAAAACCAATTTCCATTATAATATATCACATAGTGGGTTTTTACAAACACTATAAATTCATTGGGTAACTATTTCTTCTTCACTTGGTTCATTGTTATAGTTACCCACATCTCACATATATTTTATTATGTCATTAAAAATATTGGTAATCATTAAAAACATAAAAATATATAACTCATATAACACCACAGGATTTTTAAAGAATAAAATTATTTTTGATAGCATAAATTTCACAAAACACTAATCTTATATGATAATGTAAAATCCATTGACATTATGGTATATTTATTTTTAAATAAGTTTAATTTTTTTTTCTTTGAAAATATGAAACCCAAAGAGGAAAAAAATATTATAGTATATCCACAAATTTTTAGGTATGAATATTAAAAACTTAATTATGAAAATTATTTTTATCTATTGATTAGGAATAAAATATTAATTAATTAAAATAATATATATGTTTTCTCTAAAAATATATATTATTTATAAAAAAGTGTTCAACCACACTTTGCACAGATAATTTATAATTCATTATTAACACTTTTAAAAAACTCATTTTACAATATGATATTAAATTTTTTAATTGAAATATCTAAATTATCTTAGGCAGAATTTTTGGTATTTCTCTATTTCATTTTCTAGGAATATTGAAAAATATTGATTTCTAATTGAAAACTACGTATTCATTTAAAATATTTATAATGTTAAATAATATTATGATTTGATATTAGAATAATTAGTTAAATTATATTACTATTAATATAATTTACTCTATTTAAAAAAAATTATACGGACTTTTGATATAATAATATTTTTTCCCTTTAAGAATTTTCTTTTTATAAACACACATTCTCATTATGTTTAGGGGATTAATTTTAAATTAGATTTTTTCAATTCAGTTATTTAAATTTTGAAAAATTGGTTCCATATTTGGAATAAAAAATTTAAATTTAAAAATAATTACAACTTATTTTTTTTACCTTAATGGATAGTGAAAACAAAAAAATTAATTACTTTGGTTAAGATAAAAATCGATTTATCATGTATTAACCTAAAATAATTATGGTTAAAATGACTTAAATGTTGTATAAAGGATATTTTAATACAAAATTTATACCATATACATTTTAGGATGGATAATGGTCTATTATTTTTACTTTTTGATACAAAAAAAATATGTGTGGAATTCATTCTTCTCAATAATTACAATTATGCCACTCACCTAACATATAAAAGGATACCCCCTCTCCTCCTCTCTTAACACCTTCAAAACCCATTGGATCAGAAAATAACTACAATAATAACTTTTTATATCCATGATAACATCTATTAATCCTATTTTTAGGGATAAATCCAAAAAATTATTGTATTTGTTGAAATCCAAAAGAAGCTTTCCCAAAAAATATGTAACGTTCTTCAATGACCGTCTTTATTTAATTTCATCATCCAACATAACTAATACGTATTAAACCATAATTTTATAATAACCTCAATATCTTACATCTCCCAAAATTTTATTATATTAATTTAATAATTTATATCTTTTTATAGTTCCATAAAATTGGTTATTAAGTCATCATTCATGTGTTTGAAAAACTAATACCTCATGAACTGATGCCATTTATTTTTGAATTACCACCTCTAATGGTTGGGTATGATGATTGATATAAAGTATATATAAAATTTATAAAATTATTTTACCATTTTATTCATTATATAATATATAAATTGTTTAAATTCTATTACATATGGAACATAATATTGTCGTTTCATTTTTTGGTGGACCACCACCTCAAGAAGCGATGTGATTTGTTTTAAGTTACACATTACATGTAAGGTAGTGAGGGTAAATATAAATAATATAAGAGATATAGATTAAATTATTTCTATATTTATGAAATATTTATCATTCTGAATAGATAATATATTATTTTCATTCTTACCTTTTCACTCATTGATAAATGATAACGTTGTTCGTCAATGCATTGACCACAGCCTTTACGAAGAAATGTGACTCTCCTTTCATCACCACACAACATGGATGACATATATAAAAATATATAGATAAATAATATATTATTAGACAAATTATTTTATTTCTATAAATATAAAATAATACATACATTCTTTTCATAATGATCATTGAAAAATGGAAACATTACTTATGAATACGTATAGCCAACCGCCTCCATGGTTGTAATGTAATTAATTTCTCAAATACCTATTTTATTATTGGGTTAAGAGATTAATTAATGAAAAAATATGATAAATATTTCATTATAATTACTCTCTATGTATTTAAATAAGGACATCTTTTACCATACTCAACCTACTAAGGAAATTTTTGACACATTAGTCGAATATGGTAAAAACACATGATGTAAAATTAATTGATTAAGTAGTTTTATATAACATTATAATAAGTGAAATAAAATTAATAATAAACATAAATAAGATTCCTAGTCATCTAAATAATTAATATATGATTATTATTTTGGATGATAAAGACACATGGGATGGGTCAGACCAATTTTTAGGTACATCATCTCAATTTCTTTTCACTGGGGAATATTTTGATGTTATAAAGCTATACCCTTTTACGGGTTGTATACGCATTCCCTTATACATGTTATATCATTAATTTTTATATTATCATAGTATTTTTAGTTTTTTTAATTCTATTATTCCATGGGTTTCATTATTCAAATATTTCCAAACTGAAAAGAGACTTTTAAAAAAAATGTTTAATGATTTCCTTTGTCCTATCTCGCTTCCACATCCATGTTTTTTATATTATTTTTTGATAATTTTTTTATAGAAATAAAATATTTAATATTTAAATTTAATTTAACTTCTAACATTATTTGAATTTTTTTCATAAGGAATCTTTTTATGTATTTTTAATGGAATATTGTGAAAATTTTGAATAGGAAATTTATGTTATTTAATGTACACAATGACAAAAACATTTCCATCACCATAGATGTTATATTATTTATGGATTATTTTTCATGATTTAATCTTTTATTCAAGGAAAAATCATCTTTCCTTTTTTTTGAATTTTTGTATTGAAAATGGATTTCTAAAAGAAAATTATATTTTTATCTGAAAGTATTTTTCATATGGGTTTAAGGGTGTTTTTCAAAGAGTTTTGTTATGAAAAAGTTCTAGAATAAAGAGTTTTATTTATGATATTGTACTTGAGAATTATATAAAATGGTTGAGCCCAATGTATCTTATACGTTATGTTTAGCCCCATTATAAATCACTTGTGATCCAGGTATAGCTTTTATGAAGGGTTAAGACCCATTAGAGCACATGATAAATGGGTGACACTATTAACTTATATGAATGGTGAGACCTATTATAGATAATTAATGCATTGGTTATTGAATAAATTATCCTCAGGAATGTTTAGGAAGATTCCCATATAGTTATTCCAATAAGAAGATATTTGAAAGTGTTTTGTGATTATGATTATCCAAGATTAAAACAAGGGGTTTTGTTTTCATTATATGGGTTTTTATGTATTTTCTCTATGGATGATCTATGTGTTTTTTCTAGGTGGAATTAATTTATTTAATTCACTCAAAAAAATTGTGATAATGGTAATCATTTAATGGGTTTTCATGTTTTTCACTAGACTAACGGTTTTCTTATTTTTGTGTCCCTTAATACATTTTTTAAATGGATATCACTGGATTTGATGATGGGTGAGGGGAAGGAAGAGGTCAATTTGGAAGAAATTAAGAGTTTTGATGAAAAATCTTGTTTAGTTATCAATATTTTAAATAGTGTAAAAATGATACTATTCAATATTTTCCACTTTTCATTAAATGGTTTTGTTACGTAACATTTATGACTTAATTATCTAAAACTCTAAACCCAAAAATATATTCAAGGTGAATGAAGGAAACTTCTCCACTAAATCTAAATATTATATATTTTTTATTATAAGGGACTCATATTTTGTATTAGTGAAAAATTTAGAGAACTGTATATTTTATGATAATGTTAATAGCATACCCTTGAATTAGTTTAGCTTATGGGTATATTTAAATGATATTGAATTTTTAGTTTACCCCATCACTTAATTTTAAATATGTTTATTCAAATTTGTTTCCCATAAACAAAACATGGAGTCTATAGTGGGAAGGCCCCAGGAGGAAAATATCATTCCAAATAAGCACTCCAAGATGGTTTTAATTGGAATAAAATAGTTTTTCGTAGTGATGTATTAATTAAAAAATGTAATAAATATTGGGGGTATCTATTTTAGTGAGGAACCAGATTTTCCAAGAAGGAATATATCTATAGTGATGATTTACATAAGAAAATAACCACAATCAATCAGTCAACCATCAGTGCATGTGGTAGCTGAAAGATTGATCGATGCTCGGGAAAATATATTTGAAGCCACAAGATGTTCATAATGTCAAAATGTAACTCTTTTATTTTATCATTTTGAAGGTGAGGTTTATCGATGTTGTTCTTTTGTTGAGAATACTAGAACGAATGTTTGATCTTGATTCTTTGGAATCATACATATTTTAAAACATTTTCCTTAAAACATACTTTCATAAGGTTTTTAAATTATGATAGAGATACAATTCCTCAAATTGGGGAATAATGTGGAAGATTCAATATTCCATATATGTAGACAATTTTAAAATGTTTTATAGGTACATACAAACTTTTATCAGGTAAATTGATTGTAAAATTAATAGATTTTAATCTGTATTAAAACCATGATTATGGAGAGATTTGGACACCTGGGAAATTTAATGTTTTGAGAAAGTTTTTCATTATACTGAGAAATTTGAGATAGAATTTTATAATACTTATATCTTATGAGATAATAACAGTAATAAATGATCAAAGAACTATGAAATAGATAATAATCCAAGTATTAAGTGAGAAGGTTTTCTACAAACATGTTCTAAGTATGGTAAAATAAATTTCATGGAATGTATTTTACGATCTAGAATGTGTTAACGATGTGGTAGGTTTGGTCACAAGGTTCATGACTTCAAGAAAAATAGTTCTTGATAATTCAAAAATAATATTACATATAGAGAGAGTTAACAGTGATATTTTTTAGGTGTAATGAGTTGGAAAATCAGGATAACATATGTCAAATGCTACATAATCATAGGGTAAATAATCCATATCAGATAGAAAGGGGGGTGTAGAAATCATTTTCTCATGCTATAATTGATGTTGCGCCAATTGGAAAGGCGGTGACAGCTATAAAGACCTTGGTATTTCTAAAATTATAATCATAATATCAATGTCTTAGGGACAAAAATTTGTTGTTTTATGTAATGTAGATACATTGAGAGAAATTTATTAAGTTTCAATAGATATCTAAACTATATTCTTAAGTGGAAAATAAATTCTATGAATAATGAATTCACATTTTATACACTTTCATTTAAAGGTATTGATAACCATGTGAGTTTTAAATTATCATTAATGAAATTTTTATAAAATTCAAATATGATTTTTCTAAAAAGATGTTTATATTGAGAATCTTAGTAAAAATGTTATTAAATGGTTAATTTTTTTAGAAGTGTGTCTATATTATTTTTGGAATGTTGTAACAAACATATTAATATGGTTTTGAAAAAGGAAAACCCGTAATGTGGGAGAAAATCCACCACATATGGAAAAGTCATGGGGCTTCAACCCATGACTGAAGGATGATAAGGGTTTAGATCCTAACACTAGAATGTGTGATTTCCTAGTTAATAATACATTGACTTTAGTTAACCTTTTTATAAATAAATATTCATGATGAAGTAGTGGTGTTATATTTTAGGTTTATAGATTGATTTATTATATTGGATATATTATTCAAATAATATTTGTTTTGGAAAACATTTATAGATACACTAAAATACTTGTTATACTTTAATGGAAATTAGAATTTGTTAAAAATTAATTTTAGTGCATTAGGAATAAAATAATGTATTTTTGTATATTTATTTAATAGAGTAGTGGATTAATTGGAAATTGATCGAATCACAACCAAGGAATGAAATTAATCTTATAAAATTGAAAAGTACAATGTAAGTATATTTAATTATATTATTATATAGTAATTGAATAAAACAAAATAATGAAAAGGATCATTAATAAATTCCTACAAAATTCATGTTTAATGAATCATATGGTATTTTAAACCATCAAATAGTTACAGTTCTGAGTCCCTTAACCTTCTATTGATCATTTACTTTCTTGTGATCAATGACCTCAACCTCCCATAAAATTATTTAAACTTTTCTTCCATATCCAAATATTAAATTCCCACTAATTTCCTCCAATTTAAAAACCAATTATGTGTTACTCAAGATGAACCTCATATCTCTCTTTCACTTTTGTCAATATGAGGTTTTATTAACCCTTTTTCTAATGTGGGTTTAACGAAAAATTATTTTCAAATGTCAGTCATTTCATTACTAAGATATTGTTAAAACTTTAGGAATAAATTTATTAAAGGTGTGGGAATGTAACACCCTAATATATAAAAATAAGAAAATTATGTTTTGTAGTGTAAATTACACACAACATTTATCTTAGTTTAGAATGTAACACCCCATGAAATTCTGATATTTTTATTTTTAAATAAATATAATCTATTTGATAGCTTTCCGAAGACACAAAAAAATGTTTAAATAAACCATAGTAGAGTACAAAAATAAATTTACAAGTATTAATAGAACAAAAAACTATGAAAATTATGTTAATAAATTTATTATAAATAAATCTTGAATCAGTTAAAAAAAGAAATTTTTTCTGAAAAAAATATATTTTTTCAAAAAAACATAATCATGCTTTGAATAAGTAATTTAAAAATAATTTTTAACAATTTTAGTAAATTTATTGGATAAAATTTAAATAATTTTTTAAATATTAATATTTAAATTTTTTTAGGTTAATCTTTTTGATTTTTCTAAAATATTTAATTTCTTGATGTATAAAGACAAATTCTGAATTTTAATTTAAAATTATCTTTTCATTGAATTATATTATAATTTTTAATTATATTTTTAATTGGTTTTAAAGTATAATTTGTTCAAAAGTATATCTATTAATCCAATTCGGGTCATTTTTGTATTTTTGATATTGAAAGTTTTTATAAAAACATTGTAAACATATGATCATTTTCTCTTTAAAAACATGCTTTTTCATTGTGTCTATGGGATTAATTTTAAATTAAAAATTTTAAATTATGGGATATTAATTTGTAAAAATGGATTAAATATTTTGAATCATAATAGTTTGTATTTATTAATATGTTAAAATTAGTTTTTTACCAAAATTAATATTGAAAACTCAAGAAATTATTTGTCGCAGTTAAAGTAAATAAAGAATTTATCGGGGGTTTAACTAAATTGATAAAGATAGAAATAATCCAAAACCTATTCTATAATATATTTTTTGTACATATTTTTACCTTATTCTTTATATTTTATATAATTTTTTATTTTTTGAGCCTTTTGAGGTACAAAATACAAAGGTGGAATTCATTTTTTTTAATTACAATTGTGCCACTCACGACACTTATAAAATTCCACCCCTCTCCTCCTCTCATAGAACATTAAAAACTTATTGGTTCAAACTTAACATTCCCAAAAAACTTCTATAATTCTATTATATCATCCTAGATTCTTTATTTTGGTCACAAAGCTAACCAATTAATTCATTAGATGCAAATTAAAAGAAGATACCCTAAGATGAAGTAATGTTCTTCAACAAGCATTTCTGTTTTATTTCTTCCCCCACCCCCATGATTTATTCATAAAAAAATATTATATATTAAAAGATAATATTTTATTTGTTTAAATGTTATTATGTTAATTTAATAACTTAAATCATTCTTCTAATTGATTAAATGGGCTTCGAAATCAACATTTCATTGTAAGATGGACTGCCACCTCGCCAATCAATGTCATTTGTTTTTTCCATTACCTACTATCATGGTTGGGTATTATGACAGATATATAAAAATTTTATGATATTTAGAAAATAATTATACCTATTTATTCATTATATCAGATTTATATTTTTTTACTTTCCATTCCCTTGGGGATATGACAATGATGTTCGTGTGTACGGCATACTACCACCTCGCGAAGCGATGTCATTGATTTTCCTTAACGATTTAAATTGATGGTAATAAATGTAAATATAATTTATATTTGAAATTTAGATATATTTATGATGATATTTTTTAAAAATATATCATTATTAAAATATAATATATCATTTTCTTTCTTCCCCTTTAACTCACTAAGAAATGATAACATCGTCTGTGAATGTTATGACTACCATTATCAAGAAATGATCTAACACTCTTTTCACTACCACACCACATAGATGATGTAAATAAATATAATTAAGGAAATAAATTTTATTTATGATATTATTATAATTACTTAATGACAGCATAGTACATATCCTCCTTCCATAATGATCATTTAAAAAATAGAAATGTTACTCATGTATTTGTATGGCCTATCATCTCTATGATTTTCACATACTTCATCTAACAAATCTGTATATTGTTATTGTAATTTTAAGTATAAATTATGAATAAATATAATAAATATTTAACTATTATTATTTATTATATTTTTAAGTAATTACATATTTTACCATAGTCAACCTTCAAAATAATTTTTGACACATAAGTCAACTATAATCAAAAACTTTAACATAAAATTAATTGATTAAATTATTTTATATAACATAATAACATGTGATATAAAATTAACAATAAAATTAAAATATTTTTTAAATAATGTTAAAAAATAAATATAATTTAATTATTTAGGATCATAAATACGCACTTGATTGGTCAGTCTCAAGGTAAGGGACTTCATCTCAATTTCCATTCATTGGGGAATATTTTGATGTTATACACCTATAATATTTAAAGAGACGTATGTATAGACACATTAACATATAATATCATAAATTTAACTTTTCTCATGGAATTTATATTTTTTTAATTCTATTATTTCATTTGGATTTTGAATCATATATTTTTAATGTGATAAGGGGGTTTTTTACAAATAAATCTATGTTATTGTTATCCTTGAAAATATTTCTGTTCTATGAACATGTTTTTATAATTATTTTATAAAAAAATAATATGTGTATTAATTATTCAAAAATTTCATGTTAAATATTTTTTTACTTTTTTTCAACAGTTTTAAAAAGGAATATTTTTACATGTTTTATATAGAATGTTTTGCTAAATGACAAAAGGAATGTTCTATTCATAGTATACAAGCTGAAAATTACTTTTCTTCCACCATTTTGATTATTTTATTTCTTGATTCCTTTGAAATATCTCATGTTTTAATCAATAAAAATTCCTCTTTAAATTTTTTGGTTATTTTTATTGATTTTTATAAAATAAAAGTGTATTTTTATCTAAAAGTTTTTTAAAGATGTTTTAAAAGTGTTTTTAAATTATTTATATGATGAAAAAACGAAATCCTAAAGTTTTTTTTTCATAAAATGGTATATGAGGATTATATTAAAGGGGTGATCCAGATTCTTCTTATAAGAAGTTTTGAGGCTCGTTATAGCACACATGTGTTCCGGAAATATCTTATCTTAATTAGTTATCCCCATTATAGGTCATAAAAAATGTTGAGCCAAATATATACTATATGATGGTTGAGCCCCATTGTAACACTCCAATGCACTTGTTGGTGATTATTATTTTCTGTTAATTATATTGGATATTGGTCATAGGGTTATTCTAACTAAAAGAATTTTGAACGGGATTTATTATTATGATGATCTATGTTTCCAACAGTGTTTTTATTTTTCTTACTATTTTATTAATAAAATTATTTCAATAGAAAATGTGTGTGTTTTACATATGTAATTTATTTATCTCAATAAATAATGAAACATTTAGATAGTGGTAAACATTTAATGGGTTTTTTTATTTTTCACTAGATTAATATTTTTCCACTTTATATGTCCCTTACTATGATTTTTTTCTTCATAACACATTCTTAAAATATTATTCAAAGGATTTAAGGATGGTTAAGGAAAACAAATATGTCATATTGAATTTCATAATGAGTTTTCATGAACATAAATCATGTTTTGTATTAAAAATTTTATTCTATTGAAAGAAGGGATACTTTTTGAAAATGTCCACTTTTTATTGTAAGGTTTTGTTATGTATGGGTTATGACATAATTGTATAAAACTATAATCCTTGAAATATCCTCAAAGTAAAAGAAGAAAAATTATGGACTAATGTTCCTGATTATTTAATGTCTAAGGATGGGTCCTTATAGGTCATGGGTCTTTAAGATATTAACTAAATAAGACATTTTATTTAGTAAATAACATTATTTATTTGTATCCTCATATTATTCTCCTAGATCTCCTCACACTTCTATCATTGCATGGTATATCTCAAGGTTATGCCTAAAAATACGGTGATCTATAAATCCTTGTATGAGGATGATAAAATGGTATCATAGGGAGCATACTGATCATGAGATAAATAAAATATAATAGGGGCACACATGGTGTTATGAGTATAAAGGGAATATAAACAATAGAATAATGCATTAATAGAATATCAATTATGGATATTTTGAAACAACATTAAGCAAAACATCATAAGCATAGGTTGAGGATCACAGTCAAGTTAAAAAAAATAGTGTGTTAGGATCATTTACCATGTACGATGTGTGGTATATCATAACATAAAATTATTAAACAATGTATTAGTTAGTTATATTATTTTATGACAACCCTTCACATCATAATAGGTTTAAGAATCTTTATTGTATAAAATGAAATAGAACAGACCACAATCATAAGAATAATAACTAATAAAAAGTGTTTTGTAAAACATCATCATATAATAATTACAAAAGAGTCATGTCGGATAAATATATATGAGAGTAATATTATATATTTTTTGTTAAAGTATACGGTTATATATAAATAAAATAGATTTAATAGAAGATAATGAAAATAAAATTTTATAAAGGAGTGAAACGTGGAAGGTGTGTTATTGTTAAAATAAAATAATTGGAAAAGGATTTTAAATATTGAATAAGATATATATATAAATTTAATATCCTAATAAATAAGAATAAAATTATAATATCAATTTTATAATGTATATATAATAGGAGATATTAGGATGAGAAATCATAGTTTTGGGAATAGAAATATTTGATGTTAGCAATGTACATATTTTTTCTCTTTAAAAAAAAATAAGAATTTATGAAAAGTTAATAACAATTCATGAGTATCAGTTTTATTCTATAAATATAAACATAAGGTTATTTATTAAGGTGACTTCACTTCATCGTGGAAATATTGATAATTAGAAAGGATATAAAACAAATTTAAGGAGTTTCAAAGGTAATACCCTTACCTTAATTATAGGTCACATAATAACAATCCATCAAGTTAATAAATATTAAACTCAATTGTTTAGTTACTGTTTTTAGAACCTTATTTATTATTATAGTAACATATTTTATTATCCCTTTACCTAAATTAATTAAAAATATTTTTTATTGATAATGATAATATTGAATTGTTTCTCCGAAATTATTTAATGTTTTATAATATTGTATTTTCATACATATATAAGTCCCAAATATTTATCACATTATCATATAAAATCTATAAGATTCATCTTATGGATTTTATAATTTTCTTTAAATTAGTAATTATTATCATGGGTAGGGTTTATGTATTATATTAAATATGGTTTTGTAAAATTTTCGTGGTGGTAAAAATGACCGTGATAGGTTAATTCTAATATTGAAAAAATAATATTTTTTAATATGTGTACAATATTATAAATTGTTTCAGTTTTTAATTTATTAAATAAATTTACATGAATAAAAATTGAAAATTCTGTGTGGATGTCGTTTTGAACTACGAAATACATCAACCACAGATATGGTGAACTTACACACATATAGGAAAATTATTAATTTTTTATTGAATGAGAGTGTGTCGGATAATTTATATTCCATTAAAATTATAATAATTATGTATAAATATTATACTGATGAATTTATATCATTATTTATAAAATATATTTTGGAGAGGTAGACGAATAATAAAACTCAATAGAGATGGGTTGAGATAATTTTCCACTTCCTTTTGAAATCCAGTTTTGATGTGTTACATGGGATTTAAAGAGTGGTATTTTTTAAAAAATGAAAAACTATAAAACATAGATACTAGAGTTTATGATTGGATTTTGGTTTGTATTTTTTTAAAAAGTAGGTTTCTGGACTGAGTGCGAAGGATAGGATGGGAGATAGATTTTTATGTGAATGGGATAGATTTTTTCAATAAAATATTGATTACATTGTTATTATGAATCAATATTGTAATGGTTCATTTATTTAGATTATGTTATTTGGATATTATATTTTGTTTGTCATTTTTTACCATTTTAGTTGTATGTGGTATTGGTGTTGTCCAAGATACAAGTCTCAGTATGTAGTCTCAGGGGTATCAATCAATTTAAACTATCAGTTGATCAATAAACAACAACCAATGGAATGACAGGGTGATGGTTAGTTTTCTATGAATATTGTTTTTGGTCGAGTTAGGGACCACATTTTATCCATGGGAATTATTGTATGTGTTAGGTGTTTTTTAATAATAAATGCTTCTGGTGCGAAATTAAATTTATGGGGTAATATTAGGGTGAATTGCAACCCATTTCGTTCTATAATGAATTATTATTCAGGGGAAGATGTTGATACATAAATAAAAGGATCATTCTATAATGTAATCATGAAAAATTGAGTAGTTTGTATGGGTTGGATCTTAGGAAAATATCCCCCATCATGACCTGAAAGGTCATGCTGAATGTGTGTATATTATAGGTATTCTTCTCTAGTCTCAATTTCTATTTCCACAATATGTTGTCTTTCTATTTGGGAATAAATATTAATTAATTTTTTTATTTCTTAAATAAAATGTATGTTTGGTCTCATTTATTCCTAGAAATAGGGAGATTATGCTTGCACAAAAAAACATGCACTCTCTCTCCCTTTGTCATCAGTGAAACTTCTAAATTGGGATTTCATTAATTTATGGCAAGATAAAAGTGTTTTATATCATAGGTATTCATTTCGGGTAATGCTTGATGTATTTTATTAATTGTTTCTAGTTCTATCACTGTTACACTGATTTTGATTAATGTCATTGTTTTATGTATTTTCTTTTTTTATATATTTATTTTACCTGGGGTTAAATCAATTGGTGTAATGGGATTGAGTAGACCTTAACTACTATTAGTGAAGTTATTATCATATAATTAATGTCATATATGTATTATTATATGTATTATAATAATTATGCATGGGTAGGGTTGTGTGCATGGTCAAGAATTGAAAAAACATGAGGTTTCCATTGTTTTTTATGATCCCATGGGGTTATATTTTATGTGTAAAGATTGGTTTGTCTTGTTTCATATTATTCTACGTAGTTATGTGGACTTGAAGCTTGAGGGGCATAATTAAATGTGTTATGAACTATGATCCTTTGTATATGATGTTGTATATTTTTTGGGGGAATATTTTAGGTGTAACCCAGGTGACTATAGGGTGGGGTGGGTTTCCCCAAAAAAATAATATTGTAATCTCACTCACTGATGGGGTAATGAATTTTTTTTAGGTCATGGCCATAGGTTGGTACTGATTTCCACTAATCATGGGATAATTAATTTTGTGTTTTTAAGAACACAATAATGGTATTGTGAGGTATTTTTGACCGTTGGTTTCTTGGTTCTATCCCTTGTAAACAATCTTCATAGGGTGACGGTGTGGTACATCTAGTCATATAATGTATAATCCATAAGTACTTCTATTAGATATGGGTATTTACTAAAATCTCTAAATGAAAATAATTACTCATTGAGCATTGGTGTTTTTGTGTTGTTGAACTAATTATTTTAATAAAATATTGTATGTACTGTAGCATGAGGTATAATACATTGATATTAATTTGGGGTGACATTGATAAAGGATTAAATATAATTATAGTCTATGTGTAGTCATGTGACACGATATGGTGTGGATTTAGTCGAAGGATAGCGTGGATTTCATCGTAACATACCATGGAGATATTTTCCCACATCAGAACTAAAAAAAGTGGATAAAGGGATTATTAATGTCTTGATGAACACTAGAAATGTATACTATGATTTCATTCTTGATTTTCATTTATTACAGTATACATACACTCATATACATGTGAATACTACCTAGGTACATCATTAGAGGTGACCATGTAAATTTAGACAAAAAAAGTAACATGGTCCCTCTTAGACATGAGGATAATTTATGGTTTCAAACACATTAATGTACAAGGGAAACTATTTTACTACATAGTGGAGTTGTAATTCAGGATGTACTATGGAGTAGGACCTGGTGGATCCTCAATTTTAAGCTTACAGTTATTTAATTTACTTTTTGATATTATCATTAAATTAATTTCCTATAGGAGTTCTTATTATCTTTTATATGACTAGAAATAAATTGTGTGTTTGTATATATATATATATATATATATATATATATTAGTTACCATTTGTTGGGATTGTTGTATTTTGGGTGGTGTTGGTCTGCCATCTTATCTTTGGTGGTGCTTTTGTCACATTTGTGTCTCATTTTCCTTGTTTTACTTTTCTTAATAAATATTTTGGGACCGAGTACGCTCAGATCCCGAGTCATTTTGGTATATATTAGTTAGTATGTGTTTTTTTGTTATTTCATATGTTTTATTATAATTTATCTATTTAAAATTTTTTATGCAATTGTTGGTTATTTTTTTATGTACAAAGGGTGCATTATGCCCCTTACCACTACATTGAACCGTACTAGTAGTCGACATGATTTGATGTGTGGGGAGGAACTCTTGAGGTATAATAGGTCTCTATCTCAAGTGTTGTTCAAGAATTATATATTTAGTATCCTTAAAACTAGTATTAGAATGAGAATATGAGGTATATTCATCCCTAGGGTGGCTAACATTCGATCAGACAACCAAAATATAAAAAACATACATATTACATCATTTTTAAATAATATTCATTACATTTAAAAATAAATCACACACTAGAACCTACAGTTTTCATATATTTGGATATAATATTTGAAGTGCACTATGTTGCATTTGTTGTCAATGAGGTATGTTGTTGTCAAGGAATGGATGGATGTCAAGGAGTTTCAATATGTGAATGACAAAGGATGTGATGGTGTTGGTGATGAATGGAGAATGGTCATGGTACTAAGATGCATGTCACTTAGGAGATTCACTAAGTGGCATAGGAGATTATGGTTGAAACACTCTCCATGTATATCAAACGATTGTAGAACTGATCTTAATGTTTCAATACTTGTATCAAGATGATACTAAGTTACACCACTTGAAGAATGGATGATGATGGAGCATCATCATGATATCTGACGATTGTTGAACTGGTCTTTAAGTTCAAAGAACTTGTATCACGTGGATACAATGTCACAACAATGTTAGAAGACCATTCATTGTTTTCACAATGCATGAGGAGATGAAAGGGATCCATCCACACGTTCTAAGTGGATGAAGTGGTTTAATGAAGTCCATTCACTATCAGTTAGTGCATGTGAATTTGAAGTTGATCCAACTTGAACTCTGATTGGATCAATGAAGAACATTGAATAATTATGTGATTCAGGAGCTTCGGTTGATGAAGAACCTTCTACAAATGTCTCATAAGTCTAGAATACATGATTGAAAGGAGTGGAGGAATTCTAATAAAGAAGAAGAAATAAAGAAGAGGAAATGGAGAAGAGGAAGAAATGGCTTAGAGGTTGAAGTGGCATTTGGCATTGGAAACGTGGTTACTTTGTTTTTATAAAAAATTCCTAAGTCTCTAGACTAGCAAAAAAGAAGCCACCAAGGTCTAGCCTTAAGGGTTCAACCCAAGGCACATGTGGGACTAGGTCACCACGCCCAAGGGGATCCCATGGGGCCAGCCCGAGAGAGGCCGGGGCCGTGTATAACCCCCGAGGCCACGCGGTTATAAAGCCCGCACAGCGTGAGCGTGAGGAGCGTGCCCGTGTGTGCATAGTGGGTGCCAGTGGCGCGCC
Source organism: Viscum album (assembly GCA_963277665.1). Lineage (NCBI taxonomy): Eukaryota > Viridiplantae > Streptophyta > Magnoliopsida > Santalales > Viscaceae > Viscum > Viscum album. The sequence goes on from OY728138.1 coordinate 564,453,986, forward strand.
TGAGTGGCAGGGGTGGGCGCAAGAGCACACCTGATAAGAGAACACAGTGCGGGGCGGCACCGTGGAGGAGGTAGTACAACTGAGCGTTTAGCGACAGGATTTGTCTGATAAACCGCGTAGAAACCGGGAGCCGTTTCGATGTGGGACGCGGAAAAATCTCCAGGAGCGGATCCTGGCCACACGATTGATCACATGCCAGATCTCAGCCGCTCATCTCATCCACCGCACGCCGCATTCTAATCCAGCCGTTGATTATCTTTTCAACGCCGCATCTGATGGCTCCGAGGCGTCTCCTTCCTCGAGCTCGGCCGAGGCACCTCTCGCGAAGCTGCCGATGAACCAGAGGCTACCCGAGGCCGGATTTTGAGTTCCCGGACACCTCTGAAGGAGCTAAGGCGTCCATCCGGTTCGTCTGGCCACACTGAACACATACATGCATAAAAATATGCATGCATGCAACGAGGGGAGCATTTCGAGTTCGGCCGAGGCAAGAGAATATGCCGAGGCCACGTGGGGTTCTTGCTATGCATGTGTTGGGCTTAAATGAAGGCCATGAACACGTTCGAAGCATGCATATGGAGGAGAAAAATAAAGAAGAAGGAACCCGGGTTTGGAAGTAGAGAAAATAAAGATTTAGAGAATCTTGAATACCCGAAATCTTCGGGAGTTCAAAGTTGTATCACGCGAATGGGATGAGGCATTCCTCTGCCTATAAAAGGAGAGCCCGAGGCATTGGAGAAGCTTGCTGAAAAACTTAAGAGTTCCTGTGAAGCCTTTGTGCAACGTGAAGTCATCCCTGCGTGCATCACTTGCGCGGAAGAAGCCCGGAGCTCCCATTAGCTTTGTAAGGATCCTTTCGCGCACCCCTTGCGCAAAAGAAGAAAGGGAGAGGTCCCCTGGGCGCACCCCTTGCGCGACAGGAAGGAAAAGTTGGGCAGCGCACTTGCGCGCCCTTCTTGTGCCCGCGGCAGTAGCACATGCGCGCTGTTGCACTTGCACACCCCGTGGTGTTGCACCTTGCACACCCGAGGCAGTAGCAACCTTGCTCGCCCAAGGCTGGTTGCACCTTGCACCCTGCGCCCCCGTGTATCCTTGGATCCAACTGAACCTTGCACGGCTCTTAAAGAATAGTGGAGTGCATACCTAGTGTGTGTGTGCAAATGGAGTAAGAGGACCCTACGGTTTTGTGTGTGCAAGGAGAACCTGAGGCCATACCTTGTGTGTGTGCCAAGTGGAGAACAAAACCCAAGGCCTTAGTGCCTTGTGTGAAGTGAAATAACACACCCTAGTGGTGTATGTGCAAAACAAGAAGGCCGAGGCTTACACCTAAATGAACTAAAACAAAATGGGTTGTGGGTGTTAAACACAAGAGAGGAGGCCAAGCTCAAGTGTGTGACAAAGTAATGAAGTTGTGTGTGCGAAGAGTAGAGGCCGAACCTTAGTGTGTACAAAGTGATGTGCACACTTTGAAGAAGAACAAGACCCACACTAAAGAACAACACATTTGTGAGTGTGTAAACAAAAACAAAAAATTGTGAAGAAGGAAGAAGGTGTGTGTGCTAAATGTATTTACACCCATTGTGGGTTTATCACACCAAGGAGAAAAAGGGGAGTGCATGCTTGCATGCATGCACGTGCACACGTGAACAAAGCTAAATCAGGCTGTGTGCATCTGAGTTGTCCAAGACCATAAGTTCTTGAAGAGTATTGAGAAGCCATGAAGTCAGTGCATGAGGATGCAGAGATGACATGCACTCAGTGCATGAAGTTGATGTGAAGCGAGACTGAAGCCAGACTGAATTTAAAGACATCAACTGCCTGAGTTTTCAGTAATTGAGAAGACCCTGATCAACAAAAGTGATCAGAAGCTGCGAGCAAGACCAACAGATCTTTTCAGAGGTTGTTGAAGTTTCTTGAAGAGAGAAGGCCAGGTAATCCTTAGAAAAAGGAGATAAAGCCTGAGCAAGACGAGAAGACCTGATCAACTCAAGTGATTAGAGGTACAGAATAAGGCCAGAAGTCTTTATCCCAGACTGCTGAAGATACTTGAAGAAGCTAAAGTGAAGAAGAGATACTCGTGTGACTCGAGGAGCCAGGAGAAGCCCCCTGTGAGACTCATGGTGGAAGAAGTCTTCAGTGGGATTCTGGAGCAGGCCAGTGGGACTCTGGTAACACTGTGGGACGCAGTATAAAGACCCTCCTGTGGGACTCAGGAGAGATACAGTGGGACTCTGTATCGACCATTGTAATACTAACCGATTATAATGGAGAAACCATGTTGGGGCGTATAACCAACATGGCAAGGACGTAGGCGTTTGGTGCCGAACCTTGTAAATCCTTGAGTCTTATGCCTTTATATTTACTGCATCATTCGAGGAAAGGTGAGAGATACAAGAAGAGTGGATCGAGGCATTAACCAGCCATAGAGGTTTAATTGATAAAGAATCAATTAGTAAAAAGTTTTAAGGGATCACTGATTCACCCCCTCCCCCTCTCAGTGATTCACACTAATCTGGGTACTTCAATTGGTATCAGAGGGAGGATAGCTCTAAAAGATCCAAGGGAGTATTTATGAAGTGCAGATTTGAGGAAATGAGTGACCAGCCTCAAATGGAGATATCTCCCAAGACTCTGAAAAACAGAATGAAGAAACAGGCAAGGAAGATGAGGAAGAAGGTTGTTGCAATTAGAGAAACTCCTTCTATGGAAAGAAATGTGAAAGTCACATCAGATGACAATTCCTTTTATCATTCTTCTGATGAAGCCTTCTCTAGCTGTGATGAAGATGGAAGAAACAATGATCTTCTAAATGCAAACAAATATCTTCAGAAGACAGTCCCCAAGGAAGTGGAAATGTGTATAGCAACAGGCGTCCTTGATCTTCAAGAAGAAAAATTACATCTAGAAGATGAAGCCAATTCTCTGGAAGTCCAATTGGAAAAAAGGGTTGGCATAACCAACACTCTCAGAAATCTGGTGAAGGCTAAATATGAAACTGTTTCCCTTTGCAATGAAAGATATGAAGACACTACTGAAGAATTGCAAAGAAGCCTTTCTGAGAAAGAATTCTTTAAGATAATGGTTAAAGAAGTTTTTCATGCACTGGAAAAGTTGCACAAAGTGTCAATGAATGTCAATGATGCTCAACTAGAAGACAAAGTCAAAAGGGTGAAGGAGCTGGACAATTCATTGCTAGAAATATAAAGAGGTGCATGAAGACCAGATGAAGCAGCTGGAAGAGAAATGGGAAGGAAGGCTAAGAACTGTTGAGGATGAGAAGAACTCCCTTAACATGAAATTCTTAGAACTAGAGGTGATATTTAAAAATCTGTAATCACCCAAAGTTGAATCCTCCCAGTCAGCTGAAAGTAGAAATGTGGCTACACAAGTGTGCATTGAGAAGGATGATTCCAAAATAAGGACATCCTCTAATAAAAGGGAAACATCTTCTAAAAAGAAGGTACCATCCATACCATCTTGTAGTCATGCTTCTAAAAGTGTTTCTACTAAAAGTGCAGGATGGAAGAATGAATCCAAACAAGTATGGATGAATACAGTGAAGAAAGAATGCTCTCCTAAAACAACACAGCAAGTCAAGAAAAGTACCCAACACTCAGAAGGACTGAAGAGGTCAAGATTTGTGGGTCAGTGTTGGTGTTATAACAAGTATGGGCACTGTGCAAAGGATTGTTGGTACAATCCACTGAATGTCAAAGCACAAAGGAAGCCCATGCCAAGGGGGAGCAAGCCAGAAGAAAATAAGCAGCATCCACAGGTCCAGAGACATCTGTTTACTGCAAATAGATTTGGATTACTTGACAACATCTGGGATGATTGCAAAAGTGGTCAAAAAGATACATGTCAATCTACAACTGTATCCAGAGCTCAAAAGAAGAAAATATCACAGAACCTGGCTCAGAAAGAATCCTTGGGAATCAAACAGAAGAAAGGTGACAATGCTCCCAAGAAGATTATGAAAAAGGAAGAGAAGACCTTGGAGTCTAAATCCAAGAAGGGTGATGCATCCATAAGGACCACCAAGAAGAAATGCTTCTACTGTGGAAAGAAAGGGCATACCATGGATATTTGTAAACAAGCCATGGAAATAAATAGAAGCAGACTGAAATCAAATAGACAATCAATCCAGCAGAAGCAGAAGGGATTGATTGAAAACAAGTTGCCTAAGAAAGGTAGCTTGAAAGCATCAAAAGAACCATGTGGAATTTCCAAAACTGAGGCCTCACTTCCAAATGACTTGTTAGTCATATGTCCTAATCAGTTGCAACTTGCCAAAGATCTGTAAAGAGATGAAGATGAAGTTCTTGCAATTGCTAAGGCAAAAGTGAAGAAGAAGATTTCACATGAAGATCAAGTTTTGTGTGTGAGGTGCAATCAAGCTGGACATACTAGTGATAAATGCATGATATTCATTCCAGCACAGAAGGGATTCTTCAAAAGAATGAAGATTGCACCAGGAGACTCTAGTGCTCATAAGGCACCTAGAAATAGAGGAGTCACACACAAAGAAGTTAAAGAGGTGTTGAGATCCACACCGGCACAAACATCATTGAAGATAAAATGTGAAAGTGTGAAGAATGGTGAAAATGGGACATCTCGGTAGAGAGAATCTTCTCAACCTTGTTGTTCACATTGATGAACTAAGGAGGTTCCATCTTATTCCCTAATCACTTGTATTTACATGTGCTAACATTGCAGGGAATTGAAGATGATGATCATTCTCAACTGGACGATGGTTTGGAAAGAATGGAGTGCACCCCTTAAGGGGGATCCAATCTGTAGAAGATGGGATTATGATATTTAATACCATCTTGAGAAAAGTGAAGGTATTCCAATCATACTTTCATCCCTTGTTTCTTAATTATATTCATCATGACAATTGAGGGGGAGTATTGATTGAAGACAAATGGTTGAAAGGGGGAGCTTTATCTTTTCACTGAACGTTATAATGAGTTTTGTTGAGTATGTGCAGGATTTAGCAATTCATTGTTATATCTGAAAATTTCAAACCCCCTGAAGCATGATCTCCCATGTATAGTGAATGTTGGACAGCATTGAGTACCTTGGTTACATCACTCTTGTTTTCTACACCGGGTTAGCCCAAGTAGACTTAGAGTTGATTTACTAAACGTTCTTTGCTAAAGAGAACATGTGACATCATCCATCTCTCAGTGTTTTTCAAGAAAATACTTTTCAAAGGGAGGAAGAGATTTTTTAAAGAGAACCACACCACACCTGTGCATTTGATTTCCAATAAGGGGGAGAAAATATTGGCACACATATAGACACATTCATATGTGCAGGAATAGTGTATTGACAACAAATACAAAGGGGGAGATTGAAGTGCACTGTGTTGCATTTGTTGTCAATGAGGTATGTTGTTGTCAAGGAATGGATGTACGTCAAGGAGTTTCAATATGTGAATGACAAAGGATGTGATGGTGTTGGTGATGAATGGAGAATGGCCATGGTACTAAGATGCATGTCACTTAGGAGATTCACTAAGTGGCATAAGAGATTATGGTTGAAACATTCTCCATGTATATCAGACGATTGTAGACCTGATCTTAATGTTTCAATACTTGTATCAAGATGATACTAAGTTACACCACTTGAATAATGGATGATGATGGAGCATCATCATGATATCTGACGATTGTTGAACTGGTCTTTAAGTTCAAAGAACTTGTATCATGAGGATACAATGTCACAAAAATGTTAGAAGACCATGCACTGTCTTCACAATTCATGAGGAGATGAAAGGGATCCATCCACAAGTTCTAAGTGGATGAAGTGGTTTAATGAAGTCCATGCACTATCACTTAGTGCATGTGAATTTGAGGTTGATCCAACTTGAACTCTGATTGGATCAATGAAGAACATTGAAGAATTATGTGATTCAGGAGCTTTGGTTGATGAAGAACCTTCTACAAATTTCTCATAAGTCTAGAATACATGATTGAAAGGAGTGGAGGAATTCTAATGAAGAAGAAGAAATAAAGAAGAAAAAATGGAGAAGAGGAAGAAATGGCTTAGAGGTTTAAGTGGCAGTTGGCATTGGAATCTTGGTTACTTTATTTTTATACAAAGTCCCTAAGTCTCTAGACTAGCAAAAAAGAAGCCACCAAGGGCCAGCCATAAGGGTTCAACCCAAGGAACATGTGGGACTAGGTCACCACGCCCAAGGGGATCCCATAGGGCCAGCCCGAGAGAGGCCGGGGCCATGTATAAGCCCCGAGGCCACGCGGTGATGAAGCCCGCACAGCGTGAGCATGAGGAGCGCGCCCGTGTGTGCATAATGGGCGCCAGTGGCACGCCCGAGTGGCAGGGGTGGGCGCAAGAGCGCTCCCGCTAAGAGAACACGGTGCGGGGCGACACCGTGGAGGGGGAAGTACAACTGAGCGTTGAGCGGGAGGAGTTGTGTGATAAACCGCGTGGAAACCGGGATCCGTTTCGATGTGGGACGCGGAAAAATATCCAAGAGCGGATCCTGGCCGCACGATTGATCGCACGCCAGATCTCGACCGCTCATCTCATCCGCTGCGCGCCGCGTTCTAATCCAGCTGTTGATGATCTTTTCAACGCCGCATCCGATGGCTCCGAGGCGTCTCCTTCCTCGAGCTCGGCCGAGGCACCTTCCGCGAAGCCGTCGATGAACCAGAGGCTACTCGAGGCCGGATATCGAGTTCTCGGCCACCTCTGAAGGATCTAAGGCATCCATCTGGTTCGTCTGGCCACACTGAACACATACATGCATAAAAATATGCATGCATGCAACGAGGGGAGCATTTCGAGTTCGGCCGAGGCAAGAGAATATGCCGAGGCCAAGTGGGGTTCTTACTATGCATGTGTTGGGCTTAAATGAAGGCCATGCACACGTTCGAAGCATGTATGTGGAGGAGAAAAATAAAGAAGAAGGAACCCGCATTTGGAAGTACAAAAAATAAAGATTTAGGGAATCTTGAATACCTGAAATCTTCGAGAGTTCAAAGTTGTATCACATGGATGGGCTGAGGCATTCCTCTGCCTATAAAAGGAGAGCCCGAGGCATTGGAGAGGCTTGCTGAAAAACTTAAGAGGTCCCGCGAAGCCTTTGTGCAACGTGAAGTCATCCCTGCATGCATCACTTGCGCGGCAGAAGCCCGGAGCTCCCATTAGCTCTGTAAGGATCCTTTCGCGCACCCCTTGCGCAAAAGAAGAAAGGGATAGGTCCCCTGCGCGCACCCCTTGCGTGATAGGAAGGAAAAGTTGGGCAGCGCACTTGCACGCCCTTCTTGTGCCTGCGGCAGTAGCACTTGCGCGCTGTTGCACTTGCGCACCCCGCGGTGTTGCACCTTGCACACCCGAGGCAGTAGCAACCTTGCTCGCCCAAGGCTGGTTGCACCTTGCACCCTGCGCGCCCGTGTAGCCTTGGATCCAAGTGAACCTTGTGCGGCTCTTAAATAACAGTGGAGTGCATACCTAGTGTGTGTGTGCAAATAGAGTAAGAGGACCCTACGGTTTTGTGTGTGCAAGGAGAACCCGAGGCCATACCTTTTGTGTGTGCCAAGTGGAGAAGAAAACCTGAGGCCTTAGTGCCTTGTGTGAAGTGAAAGAACACACCCTAGTGGTGTATGTGCAACACAAGAAGGCCGAGTCTTACACCTAAATGAACTAAAACAAAATGGGTTGTGGGTGTTAAACACAAGAGAGGAGGCCAAGCTCAAGTGTGTGCCAAAGTGAATAAGTTGTGTGTGTGAAGAGTAGAGGCCGAACCTTAGTGTGTACAAAGTGATGTGCACACTTTGAAGAAGAACAAGACCCACACTAAAGAACAACACATTTGTGAGTGTGTAAACAAAAAGAACAAAGTGTGAAGAAGGAAGAAGGCGTGTGTGCTAAAAGTATTTACACCCATTGTGGGTTTATCACACCAAGGAGAAAAAGGGGAGTGCATGCTTGCATGCATGCACGTGCACACGTGAACAAAGCTAAATCAGGCTGTGTGCATTTGAGTTGTCCATGACCAGATGTTCTTGAAGAGTATTGAGAAGCCATGTAATCAGTGCATGAGGATGCAGAGATGCCATGCACTCAGTGCATGAAGTTGATGTGAAGCGAGACTGAAGCTAGACTGAAGTTAAAGACATCAGCTGCCTGAGTTTTCAATAATTGAGAAGACCCTAATCAACAGAAGTTATCAGAAGCTGTGAGCAAGACCAACAGACCTTTTCAGAGGTTGTTGAAGTTTCTTGAAGAGAGAAGGCCAGGTCATCCTTAGAAAAAGGAGATAATGCCTGAGCAAGATGAGAAGACCTGATCAACTCAAGTGATCAGAGGTACAGAGCAAGGCCATCAGTCTTTATCCCAGACTGCTGAAGATACTTGAAGAAGCTAAAGTGAAGAAGTGCTACTCGTGTGACTCGAGGTGCCAGGAGAAGCCCCCTGTGAGACTCTGGGTGGAAGAAGTCTTCAGTGGGATTCTGGAGCAGGCCAGTGGGACTCTGGTAACACTGTGGGACGCAGTATAAAGACCCTCCTGTGGGACTCAGGAGAGATACAGTGGGACTCTGTATTAACCATTGTAATACTAACCGATTATAATGGAGAAACCATGTTGGGGCGTATAACCAACATGGCAAGGACGTAGCCCTTTGGTGCCGAACCTTGTAAATCCTTGTGTCCTGTGCCTTTATATTTACTGCATCATTAGAGGAAAGGTGAGAGATACAAGAAGAGTGGATCGAGGCTTTAACCAGCCATAGAGGTTTAATTGATAAAGAATCAATTAGTAAAAAGTTTTAACAGATCACTGATTCACCCCCTCCCCCTCTCAGTGATTCACACTGATCTGGGCACTTCAATATTTAAAATGAATGTTTTTTAAAATATTATTTAATACCACTAAAGATATAATAAATACAAATTTTATCCTTTTTTACATATCATATATAATACTAATCGTCATTTCCTATGTAATGGGGAAAAAGATAAAATTATGTAAGATTCATAAGAATGGGTGAAAAAAATATAATTCAATCAATGATTATAATTGATCATTAGATGAATGTTTGTATGAGAACATAACATGTATATAATATAAGAAACCAAAACATAATAAATAATTTATCAATATCATGAATTATTTCATAAGGATTTTAGAGTATCATATGAATAGAGTAAAAGGATTTTGAAATCTTTTGAAAATAGTAATAATAAATGGAAGCATAATATAAGAATATAGAATAACATAGAAATGTGGAATATGTATGGTATAAATACATAATACTAAAAAAAATCTTATGTCATTCCTTACTACCATGACCATAATCACATAGTATACAAAGTCTGATTCCATATTGGATTTAGTTCACTCGCCATTCCCATAAATTTAATTGATTAGGTTCACTCCCAAGTCCCTTACTTGAGAACTCATGATTTAAAAAAAACTCATGCATTAGAAGGATATATAATTCTAGCCTCACCCATCACATAATGAAATTCCATATATAAATATATGCCACATGATAATAAAAATAGTCCTTATTCCATCATATCATAATTAATTCATGAAAAAATTAAATGATTTCATGAAAATTTATAGAATACATGACCATAATATATCAAGATAAATAATGATTACTTTTTAATATATCATATCCAATGTTATGTATAAGAAAAAATAAAGGATGTTGACAAAGGAGAAAAATAGTTTAGAAGAACATTGTAAAAATGTTTGGAAAAGATGAAGAAATACCTATAATTTTTTTAAAAACTATTATATTCAATTGAAATAACCAATAAATAATTTTTTTATAATATTAATGATAATGTAATTAAAATTTAAATTAAATAAACATGTAAAATTGGAGAAGAATATTCATAAAGAAAACAAAATGAAGTATTTAAACAAAAAGATTAAGCATAAAACATTACCATGTTTTCATTTCAAAAGTTTGAAAAATAATTATCTTCATAACCCATATAATTTGAGATAAATTCTTCCAAAATCATATGAATATAACATGGTCATATATGAATAAATTCTTACCAAATAGTATTGAAAAATTCATCCCTATTTTCAATAATCATTTTTGATGAATTGTTAACCAATGTGAGATAAAATGGTAAGAATACTAGTAAAAATGAATATATTATAAAATAATAAATTGGGTTTCTTAAGATAATGTACAAAAAATATCCCCAAATAAGATTCTAGATTGATAATATTGATATTAAATTATTGATTTAGAATAATCCATTAACTGTACTACTAGCTTCCACAAAAGACCATTACTAACTTGTATAATAAAAAAACATAATCACATATTTTGGAACCCTATTAATATATAATTATTTTTTCAAACATTAATTATGATCATTTATTATACATAAATTATTTACCTATTATTTATTTTCGTTATCACATGTTTGTAATTTATATTCTTTTTTATTTTTTTGTTAATCATGATGTCTATCATTGCACTTTTCATACATGTTTACCATTCATATATTATTTAATTTAGTTTAATAATTGTGTTTCAATGATTTATTTATTTCCATGTTAATTTAATGGATGTTATGGTTATGGTTTCTGAGAATAGTATTTATGATTACTATTTTTTTTGTTGAATTACCCATAATGAAGAGTTACTTTACTGGAATTGTTTAATTTGTTAGAAACACTAAAAATTATTTTTTATATGTTAAATTAGCCTTTAAATTTATATATTAAATTTTTTTATTTCATTATAATCATAAATGGTGAAAATGAAGGTTTTATATTGCATCATTTATGTAAGGGGTTGAACAAACCCAAACAATAACATTACACACTAATGAATGAGTAAGTGCATGATGTTATGTAATAAAAATATCATATACATTTATGAGTAATTATATAGAAATAATAATTTAAGGGTGTTTAATAATATTTTAAAAAATTATAATTTTATTGTGAATATGGATATGAATAAGAAAATTTGATGAATTCTCTCAACAAAATACATTCTTAAACATGAAGGATTAATGCCACTTTTTGGGAACTAGAGTCAAACAAATGTTATGCAGGAATTTAGGTAAAGTAATTGATATAGTTATTAAATAAACAACTAAATCCATTTTTTATAGGGGTGGTGTAGGATATGACCCTTTAGAAGTGAGTTTCAGGTTCCATTTTCATGAATACTCATTACCTAGGGTGTCCTAATGTTATTTTACAAATAAAGTGGATCCAAAGTGGACATATAAAATATATGGATCATCAATCCCCTCATTAGAATAATTTAGAGATAATTATTGATATATTTATAGACATTGCCACTTCATTTTAACCCTTATAACCCATTTTACGTTTACTGTGGTAACTTAATTTTGACTTTGGTAACTTAGATTGATCCAAAAATAAATAAAATTGATCCTATTACATAATCTTGAAATTATGACTCAAATTTGGAATCCATTTAATCTAATTGAATATATTTATAATAAATTTTTGGATTTTATATAAAAACATAAAACAAATAAACATTAATTTTTTTATAGAAAATGGAATTTAAAACATTATGTGTTCTTAATTCCATATCAATTACTAATCAAAATAGTTTTGATATTGATTTTAAACATTGAAACATAAAATTTGGTAAGAATCATTCTATAAAATGATATAATTAATTTATTGAGATAAAAATACACAACCCTTAGAAAATTAATTCTTTGAATAATATCCCTTTTTATATTAAATTATTTTTTTCACATCCATTGAAATGTATTATTTTTCTAATTACTATTTAATTATTTCAATCCATTAATATTGGAATATTTATATGTGTTTTGAAAAACACATTACATCATTCATTAGTAATAATAATAACAATAACTAATATAATATTTAATTTTAATAAAAAATAAATTAATTAATTATTATCATTTTACTTTATTCCATAATTATTTATTATAAGATAATTATATAATTTTTGAATTTATTACTATATAATATTTTATTTTTAGATACTTACAAGTCCTTTTATATTCTATATAATTTTTTTTCATTATGTAAATTAAAAAATGGATAATAAAGGATTTGGGAGCATCTAAGGCTTGTTTGGAGCCTGAATCTCTAGTTTTTGGAAAAACAATATTAGGTGCATGATTGGCACATAGAATGTAATAACTGTGCATTTGAACTATGTGGATCAAAATAGGAGGTTCACATTTTGACTAACCATTCAAGGTAGGTTGAATTAACAAGAGAGAATCTATATGCATGATGAAGTTAAGAAATTCCATGTTGGTGCAAGGTTCGTCAAACCGCGCACCAAGACATGGAAGACTACATGGATTTTCGAAAGAGGGTATGAAAAAGACATGAACCATTTGTTAAATTGTGTGATAGGTTGTGTGAGGGTTATCTGGTCATAAATATTTCCACCACATGGTCGGTGCATGGTTAGTCTAACCATTCAAAAAAACCATGCAACCCCTTTTAAAAGGGTAAAATCAACATTTTTTCACTCCAAGCCACAAAACATTTAAACCACTTATCCATTACATTTTCATATTTTCCTCCACCATCAATATATCTTTTTACCATAAACTATGCTTTGAGTCTCTACCATCATATGATGTATGAATCTTTTAACATTCCTCAATTTGATTACAATCATTAAGCTCAACAATATTTTTTCTCCCTTTCTTTTTTTCCTTCACATTTTGGAATGATAAATATGTGTGAGTAAGTATGCCTTAATTTTAAGTGGTTTTTCTATTTCATATATTCCATCTATTCAATCCCACAATATATTTCAATACAATATGAGGAGTTGACTATCGATATAAGAAAGGTTGTCTTTCTCTTTTCCAAAAAAATGATGTATATATCATGCGCCATCTTGTCATGCACTTGACCGTCCATGTGATTCCCATTAAATGTCATGCTAAATTATTAAGCAATTAGATCCTTTCTTTAATTGGTCCATGAAATGAAGTTTAATAATAATATGAATTATTCCTCATTGTGATCCATCCCTTAGGGTGTTTCATATAAAATATCTATGAATGTTCGGCGTTATTAGGAAATTAAACCACCCTTGATGTGTTTTCAATTGGTTTGTCAAATGTAATGGAATAATTGGAAAAAATATAGAAGCGTGAAACATTTCTATGTTACTAATAATAGGATTTAAAAGTAAACCACCTTTTTTGGTGCATTCATTTTCACTTATAAATGAAATTTATGAATGATTTAAATTTAATATTGAATTGTAATTATTTGTCAGCTAGCCAATTTTTATGTATGAAATGTGATCTTGGGTATTATTATCACTGTATAATTTGGATTATTTATCATATTATGATTGACTATGGAAAAAGATCATAAATTACCTCAAAGGTGTGTAATTCTATGAGTGAAACATGGACACCTATTATAGTTTTCCTTGTATGGGATTATGGGATACCAATAAATTCGTTACCATTTCTGCCAAGTTAAAGACCACAATTTCATTCAGTAATTGTATAAAGAGTTTTAATTCCATGTCATTGCACGGATTGTAAACTTATATGTTCTTAAATTTAAAATGAATGCCTTTGATTATTCTCCTTGGATTCATCTTGATGTTATGGACCTCTTTGGTTACAACCATGGGTTCCTTTCAATTATAAAAATGATGCAACATAAGATAAACTCCTTGGGATCTGATAGAACATTCCCCTTAGGGTGAACTTCCAAGGGATTGTGTGGAGTTAAAAAACATTATAAATATTCAAATACATGAAATTTATTATATATTTATTGATTATCACTTCATATGGATGCCTTGGTTTTATTACGTGGGTACAGTCTTGTAAAAAAATTAAAATGTTACATGTTCTATGGCATTCTCGACTTAGGCTAAAGAATGTAATATCAGGAAAGTCTTCCATGGGGAAATCAGTCCGGCATGGTTATTTATTTATCAAATTTATTATTATAACCCCAAACTAATTATTATATATTAATATACTAGATCATGATAGATATTATACATGTTGTCTTTCTATTTTTTACTTTTACCATATTCAAGCTCCTAGTGGTTACCAGAAAGACATTAAGAATACAGGTAGGGATAAAGGGAGGTCCCACACTATGTATGACTGAACTTGTGTAATATGATGGAGCATGGGTGTAGAGGACTGAGTGTGTTCTGGATATGTTATTAGAGATATCTATTTTTTTTGTATATCTTGTAATTTGTTATCATAATACCATATTCCATACTATTCCACTATTTTTAGGTAACATCCTGACATTATTTTGTATACAAAATTAGATTATTTATTTCAAATAGTTTATTTATATGTTTACCTGGGTTTTTATCATTTATTATATTTTCATAGATAATTTTTATTATTCAGTAATGTGATCCACTTAGATAAAGGGGGTATAGTATCCCCACTGAATCATTATAAACTCATACTAAAAATAGGATCCTCTGGCATATAGGGTGGTATGCTCAATGATACATAAATAATCAACTCTAGAAAAATATTATTTAAATAGGTTTGGGATGTTATAATGTGGTATTAGAGCCTATTTTCACCTTTTTATTAATATTTTATAATAGTATACAAGTGACTAGGAAGGTGTCTAAATTTGGTAATGAACATGTTCTTGGGAAAATCTAACCCATGTATAAAGAAAAATAAAAATTACTTGGGATGTGACTTGTTGTTATATATTTTTCTATTATAATTGGATTGATTTTTCCGTTGGGTGATGTACACATTTTTTGAACTTCATTATTATGATGATTTCTCTTTTTACATTATACAAATAAGGTAGTGAGGTATTGTTTCATGCATCAGTATTGAAACCTGATGAATTATATGTCATGCATATTCCATTCCATGTCGACTTTATTCTATGAATTTTCATTAGTATGTTGAAATAAATTGATAGCTCTATTTTTTATTTGAATAGTGTATCTAAAAGATTAATGGGATAAATAATTGGTTGATCAATTGTTTACATCAATCTAAATTTTTTTCACTTATAGCTATACAGTGGAACCTTAAATAAACAATTATAAAATGTTTGTGACATGGAAAACATGTTTCATTTTTTGAAGTGTTATACATTGAAATTAAATAGATTACAATTTTTAATTACATGGATTGCGGTCCTATATAAAATCATATTTATGATCCATATAATTAAAAAATTGTAAGAGGTTAGTTTAAACTTATAAAGAATATAAATTTATATCATGGAAATTGAAGACACATCAATTGCACCATGATATATATAAAATTATACATATAAATATATATATTGAATTGAAATTAATAAATGATATTTCTGTTTTTAAATTTGGATTCTAATTAAAGGATAAAGGGTTTCTTATTGAATAAAATTTCATTTAAACTCAATATACTGGGTTCTATATTATAAAATATGAGAATTTTACCCTGAACTATCCTTAGAACTAGAATGTCTGGAGTGCATTTCTTGACCATTAATTATTTTCTACTTCACGAAGGCCAAGCATTTGGTGAATAAAATTGGATGATGACTTTTATATAAGAAGGCTTGTACCTATCCTATTAAATATTCTATGATTTATCTGTTATTTAATTTTATTATTGGAAATTTATGTTGAATTTTAGAAATATTCTACCATGATGGCATTGAGTCATGCTCCAAGAGGGTGTTGAAGAACATGCTATGAAGGTGGAGGGACCTAAACCACTAGAATTACCTCATTTTGTTCCACCGTTGGTACCACATTTCATACCTTATTTGTCCATCGATGTTCAATTTTATGAGGGATTATTTTGACTAGTGCAGTCTGTTCAGGGATCTCATAGACCTTCCTCTTCTATGGTAGAGTCGTCTATATATTTATAGTAGCAGTACCCTCTTATCTTTTTAGGGGAAGGTAGCACCTAGTACATTGATTAATTTCTAGAAACCATATTATATATCATTGCGAATATAGATACACCTCTATAAAAGAGATTTACTCTTTAATCTTATATTTTTAGAGGGTCATCCAATAGATGGTGGGTTGTTTTCACCTGGTCTGATTAACATCAGCATATACACTATATGGAACATTAGACTACCTTATATGACTATTTATTTTATGGGATGTTTAGTACAGATCGATATGTGGATTTTATAAACCTTTAGAAGTATATCATATCATATATGAACAACTCTAAACATTTCATAAACATTCAATATTTTATTCCTAATGTCTTTGGTGATCAGTTTTCTAGGACTAGTTGATTTGAGGATTGGGTCGTGTATGAAAAGAGATCATATGTAAAATTATTTTGTTTGAGTACTATCATACAGACAAAGAACCAAGAACTGATCTTATAAAAGAGAAGTACATGTGGGAAAGATAATTTTAGCATCTAGATCTGGTAGTATATTGACCGGTGGTAGGAAGCATCACATTGACCCATCTCATAGGGGTGATAGTGTTCAAAGTGTTTTCTCTAGAATCCATGTGATTTTTCACCAATGTAGTAGGCCATGAAACATGAAACCCTACTACAGTAAGGACACAGATGAGTTTTTGTCCTATGGGAAGATTTTTCATCTTCATCTTATTTGTGGAACCTTTTCTTCAGTGGCTTGTGAGTTGGGGGTATACACTAACTCTAGGTTTTACAGAAGGATTAGCAGCTCCACATCAGGAAGTGAAATGGGTTACCACAACTCATATAGTTTAAGGAGGTATATAATGATGAGGAAGTTAGATTTTAGGTATTGATCCCCAACAGGGAGGCCCTAATTAGGGTTGGCAGGTTGCAGCTCAGGGTCAAGGAGCATGATAGATTTATAAAGTTTGATTACTCCAACAGAATAGATTGTTGTTCCTTATATGATGTAGGGAATGATTTTACTATCCTCTACTTTAATATATACTTTATTCGAAATATCTTTTTCCCACTCTTTCATATTTTTTTCAATTATTTAACCTTTTTCCTAGAGATAAAATACTTTTTTAGATTAAAGTCTCATGGTACATCTTTGGGAGTTGGATTAGAATGTGTATATCAATGAAAAGATTTACCATTTATATTACCTACTATCATTTATTAAGGGGCCTTTTCATCGATAGGATGATTGGATTTTACAATATTCTTGGAATGGACAAGTTGGTTCCCTTTCAGTCCTTTTTTTATTTTTTTTATTGATGGGTATTGTTTTCCTCGCCCGAGGTTGGTAGATATAATCATAAAGAAGAATTGGTTGATCAACCTAGTTGATAATGACCAAAACATAATTTTTGGGGCAGAGTGAAAGACTATATTTCCATCATATTTGTAGATGATCGGGTAATACATCAATGATATTTCCCTCCATTGGTGGACCTTATTATAGTTATAATACCTGATGACTTATTTAGTTGCCACTCATGAGAGAGGTAGAGTTTAATATTGAAAATATCTAAGAGAGGAAATAATATCTATACATTTCATGAGATATCTCCCATTGAGAATCGGGAACAAAAAAGATAGTTGGAAGACCTATAGGAAAAATGGTTCATATGGACCGGTTCCTTACCTTGGGGTCCATCCATGTTATTCACCATGATGGTGGATGGGACCCTCATGATTTTCAAAGATTATCAGTGGTTAAATTAGTATATAGTTAAGAGAATTTATCCATAACCCCAAATATAAATTCCCATTGATTATCATTCAAGATCTCAGGGGTTCTTGAAGATATACCTAAGGTTAAGCAATCATCGGGTAGTGGTTATACCCTCATAAATACTATACACATCATTACATCGTATATATATCTTTTTTGAGTATCAGGTAATATCACTCGGTCTCATGAATGAACATGCAGTTTTTATAGCTCTAGTGAGTTGGCTTTCCCACCCATAACTATATTCTTTTCTGGTCGCTTCTATGGATGAAATATTGGTTTTCATAAAAAATCAACATAATCAAGATAAAAATATTGATATCATTATAAGCACTCTAATAATGAATAAGCTATATTCCAAAAAAAAAAATTAAACATTCAGATCTATAATGTTAACTTCCTAGATCAAATTAACTCAGAGGTAGGAGTACCTGAGGACCTAGTAAATGTAAGAGATATAATTTCTTTGGAATGAATTACGAATAATTATGAAATATGAAGTACCATGGGGATATCTAAATATTATAATCATTTTATTAAGGTATTATATCACCTTACAACACCTCTTAATGGGTTTACTTGATTGGGTGTTCAGTTTACATGGTCTAAAACTTGTGGGAATAACATTTCATAAGGGATTAGTAGGATTATCTAAGCACTGATCCTAATTTTATATGATCTTGGCAGAGTCTATATAGTTTACTTTTATGAAACAATAATCTATCTACGAGGAATATTGATGGGGGTGAATGATTCATGTAGTGTGGGACTTTTTAGTTGAGGGATCATGAGAACAATTACCCGAAACATGACCTCAGGATAGCATATGTTGTTATTTTATTGCACTTTTGGTCGCATTATCTATTGGAGAAACCATTCATAATTCTCCAAAATATAAAAGTATTACATATATATTCAGATAGTGTGACCCAAATCACCAACATAGATGGTGGTTTGAATACCAACATTATTTCAACTTTGATTTTTCTTCTATGCATGGGAAAGACAATGTGGCGGCTAGTGATTTGAGTTGAAAGAGTGAGATACATGTAGTTTAGGAAGCCATTACTTACTAGTAGTTAATGGGAATGTTTTCTAAGATGTATTTAGTGGTTCATTACCACTGTATGTATAAAATAGTCACATTTTTTTCATTAACCTCTTCACTACTTGATAGACTGAAAATGTGGTTGCTTTATGATCCCCAAGGTTTATTCCTAGTAGAGAGTGTTTTAGGCAAGGTCCCCCCACATTATTTAATCATTGATGAGGATGATATCTTGAACATTAATAAATGTTTCTATGTTCTAATTGACATACAAGAAGAGTTTTTGATAGAGTCTTATGACTCTTCATGGGTAGTACATCATAATCTCACAAATATGTTCTGTGATTTACTCCTCCTATTTTGGTAGCCTAGTATGAAAATGGAGGCCACTCGTATCATTACATGGTGCTCAAACTATCAATAAGTGAATGTGAAGAAAATTATTCCTACCAACTCTTAAATGTTATTACCTATTAAAATATGGAAATTGGATGAAGTCACTATGGATTTTGTGATGGATTTATCAATGTCTTCGTTAGGCAATGACACAATATGGGTAATTTTGACAAGTTGATAATGTTCACTCACTTCTTACCTCTTTGAGAGAAACTTTCAGAGGAATGAATAGGGAGTGTATATATCAATGAGATTATACAACTTTAGGGGTTTCTTGTACAATACTATGATAATGAAATTGTCATTTTACATTATGGTTCTTGATGGGGCTGTATATGGATCTTGGTTCATAGGTGATTCTGAGAAAAACCAATCACCCTAAAACCAAAAGTCATTCTAAGAAAACTAGTTAGATGTCAATAGACATTATTAAATCATGAAACCTTGATTTTTGTGGTCTTTGGGAGAAACATTTACCTATTACTATGCTATCTTATAATAATATATTCGAAGAAAATTTAAAGAGTGATCCTTATGATTCCCCATATAGTAGTTCATGTTGATCATCTATGTGCTTGTTAGAGGTATGTGAGGTAGAACAACATGGTCCTCATCTCATTCATGAGACTATAGAGCTGCTAAATCTATGAAGAAATGTATATATAAAGCTAAGACTAGGTTTAATTAAGATGGAAATCATCCTCAATGACCACTAGATTTCGAGGTCGGGGATCAGTTCATTTTACTTGTTTTTCCAAGACAAGGGAATCATTGGATTTGGAGATAAAAAAATATGTCACCTCATTTCATCATACATTTTGAGATATCAGAGAGGGTAAAACCTATTTTTTAAAGTATATCACTCCCTCGGAGATATAGGTTTATGCAAATGGTTTTCATTTTTCTCAGACACATCATTACCATTCTGTCCCATTACATATTTTTATCCTAATGTGTTCGAGTTGGATGTTGATGTTACTTTTGAAGAGCATCATATTGTTATCATGTATTAGATATTTAAGGATGAATGAGGATTTTTAGTTCCTCTAATTACTATTCTATTATAGCATGAATTTTTATTGGATAAGACCTTGTAGAGATAAGCTGGCATACATGTAAAGTGGTTACAACTATTCTCAGATGATGATCAACCACCCTTCGGGTAACTTGAGGATGATTTTCTTTTAGGAGTGTCGGTTCTAATATTCTATATTTTATTAGTGGTATGTTTCCTTTTAGATTCTATCTAAATATGTTTTAATCATTATTAAAATTATTAAAGGGCTAAGAAATGATTCATGATCTTCTAGAACTTGTTTGGAGCATGGATCTCTAGTTTTTAGAGAAGCAGTATGAGGAGAATGGTAAATAGTAATAGTGAAACTCAACCATATAGCCCAAAAATGGAGGTGAACGGTTTTACAATACATTAAATGTAAACTAAAAACTTTTTACAAATTTCAGACATGTATCATAGGTGAGATG
The DNA here is from genome assembly GCA_963277665.1 of Viscum album. NCBI lineage: Eukaryota > Viridiplantae > Streptophyta > Magnoliopsida > Santalales > Viscaceae > Viscum > Viscum album. The sequence continues at coordinate 564,474,562 of OY728138.1, forward strand.
AAAAGTTATTGCATGGTATTCTAAACTGTGTTCATAGTATTCTAAGGCTGGTTGAAATTCAGTCAGAGAGTGTTCATGGGCTATGTATAGTATAGAAAACCATACACTATGTCAGGAAAGGCTTCTCAATTATTGGAGAATACCAGTGCATAGTTGGTTCATCGTTAGTCTAATTCTGTGGAAAATCTATACAACCATATTTAAAATGGTAAGATTACATTTTCCCCTTAATTCCATAATACCATTTAACCACTTATCCTTTACCAAATATATAGAATCCCCCTCTACTTGATATCTCCCTTATAAATCATCTTGGATTTGATCACCCTTGTCATACAAAATCATAATATTTCACCATTGGTCATGTTGGATAGCTTTTTTAAGATATACAATCCTTGTAATTACTATCATTGTTTCTTTAACCATATTGAATTTTAAATCTATATGAGCTAACAATCCACATTTATCCTGTATTTTTATATTTATCTAATTCCATATGTTTTATCCCATAATATTTATTGATATTGGATAAGGATTTGAATTGTTGTATAAGTTAGGTGGTATTTATATTTTCCATAAGTTTTTGTCTATTTATATCAAACATCATCATTTTGAAAGTTGTAACATCTACATAGTGCCCTTTAAATGTAAAATGATAATTATTAAACTATTTGAACCCTGTTTAAGATTGTCTATATAGCATAGTTTCAACATTTGAAGTATTCTAGATCGTGGTGTGCCACCCCTTAGGGTGTTTTATTTAAAAATCATTTGAATGATATTCCTTATTATGAAATAAAACCACCCATGATGTGTGTTGAATCAATTTAACAAATGTAATGACATAATTGGATTAAATGGAGTGGTGTGACACCAACCAAATTATCACCCTATGTGTAGGCTATATTGATCAACAAAATTATACAATGCACTGACGTTTCCTTAAAATTAAAAGGGATAAGTAAATTAAATTGAAAGGTGAATGGTATGGTAAGGTCATGTATCCCTTATTCATGTATGAAATGTGACAATATCTATTATTATTTTTATAGCCTTCTGATTATTTTTCAAATTATGATTGATTATGGCCATGGACATTAAATTAACTCAAAGGTGTTGTATATATTGACAAATATTGGGACTCCCATTGTGGGTATGCATGGATAATCTTATGGGATATCAACAGATTCATTGATGCATATTCCAAGTGAAATAATAAACATGGGTTTCATCATTGACTTATGATTGTGAATACCCCTTATTAATACCAATGGTTCACCTATTTTTCTAGAAATTTTAAATCAATGTGTTGGATGATCCTCCTTTGATTTTCATTGATATTATAGACCACCTTGGTTATTTCCTTGTGCTCCATTCAAGTATAGAACTGATTCTACTAAGCACATTATCATAGGGATAATGTAGCACCTTCCCCTTAGGGTGAACTAACAAGGGTATACCTATATAGACTTCCCTCTATTTTTAAATCTTAAATGTCATGAAATTTATGATGCCTTACTTGGTTATTAGTATATATAAATTACTTTGATTTTTTTACTTATTTCTTATCTTATAGATGTAAAAATATTATATAATATGCTCATATGCATTCAAATATTTGGCCGAATTATGTAGTACTATTTGAGTGTTCACTGGGGAATATAGACTAACATGGATTATTTATTTACCCCCATTATTTATTATTTTCATACATTTCTCATTATATATCCAAAAATTTGATATGAATAGACACTATTGGTGGTGGACTACAGATTTTTAATCAAACCATTTTCATGGTACTGATTGGTACCAAGAATGACTTTAGAGATGCGCCTATGGAAAAAGGGAAGGGGTCCACTATAGATGCGCGACCTTATGTAATTGAATCGAATATTTGACTATAATACTTATATTATGATATTGATTTTATTAGAGATAGATTTAGGATTTTTTTTATTTTTTATAGTAGGTATTTTGTATTTATACAACACCATTCCCTTGATGTCCCTCATTTTTTGTCGAATTTTGACATCATTCAATATGTGATGCTAGATTATTTCTGTCATTTACTTTTGATTGGATGTTTACATTATAGTTAATGTTTATTTAGTTTAAAATATTTTCTATTATTATTCACTGTTGTGATCCACCTTGATAAAGAGGGTATAGTCTCCCACACTAAACTATTAAATACCATCAATTCTAGTCGATAACCTTTAATTACTAGGGGTGTGCTTGAGGTAATGTGATAGACATTTTTTTATTTATGAGCGAACCATGTTTGGGAAGTTATAGTCACAATTATTTACATGACTTCAAAGTACCTTTTATATATCATCACATGAAATGGAAAAATATCCAACAACAATATATCAAATGACCATATATTAAATGATTTTAGAATGAGTAATCATATATATAATAGTTATATTTAATTCATATATATATATATATATATTTATAAACATATCAAAACCCATTCATCAAATTTTCTAATTTCATTATCAAAATTTTTATCACATATGTAATTTTTTTATTCATTATATAGTTATCATTGTAGGTATGATCTATATGGAAGATCGTGATGATGTAAATTTAAACCATATAGAATTTTTATTTACATGAAGATTCATTCCGTCAAAATATTAACAAATTATGTTTCATTTATTTATCTTATATTATATTTAAATTTTAATGTAATATTCTTCAACTATAATAAAAATTCTTTTTAGTTTCAAGGTGTATGTATCAAAATCGATCAAACACACAAGAATTATATAATGCTAAATACATTACAAAACGTGGATATTACATTCTACCCACCTTGAAATAAATTTATCCATAGAAATGTTACTACAAGATGATACAAATCATTATATTTCATTACATATTAAAGTTCCCACATCACTACCTCAAACATATTATTCATCCAGACAAAGTTAACTGGGTGAGTGGTCTTGTTTTCAGGTAAATTATTTTGCAGAGAACAATATTTATACAGATTATTATTCTTAATAGATATCATGTTCTAGGTTTACTGTATATGATTTTAGTATATATGACTATGTAAGTATATTATTTCCTAAATTTGATATATTTAACACATATTTAACTCTGGAGTGGTTTGTTGGATGACCACGGTGACAAGCTACCACCCCTCTCCCCCATGATCAAGAATTTAAATTGGGAAACCATTTGTATGGATCAACATAAAATTCTTCCCAAATCCCATAAAACAATTATATAGTGAAATTTAATTCTATGATATTTCAATTACTTCAAAATATACATATAACCAATGATAATCAACAAACTATTTTATCCACAATTTATAGTTTCATTATTTAACAGAATAGTTTGAGCATTCTCTAGAATTTAGTAAGTATGAATATTTTTAAGGATATTAAACTCTCCAACATCGTCAAAACATGTTGTATTTATCAATCTATTATCATATTTATCATCTTGTGGTATAATTTTTATATTTTAATGAAAAATATTATTATATAAAAACTAATCAAATGGATGGTATTGATCCCAATATAGTTTCGAATCCATATATCAAGATATAAACATATCCTTTAGGGATTGAATACTTCTTATTGATTGGCCATCTGTTCAATGATTATAAGTGGTTTTTAAGAATATATAGGAATTAAATTATTGTTTAATTCTTATATAGAACTTTGAGGTGGACCTAATATCTCGATCAGATACAATAGAGAGTGGTACTATATTAAAACATACCATTTCCATTATGTATAACTAGTGAACATAACACGAAATAAATATTATGAAATAAAAGTGAATTTTCACTACATTTTAAGGTGATGAACTATAAAAAATGAAAGCATGGCATTTAAAAGTTGTTGGAATACCTATAATGGAATATATAGAGATTTTCTATAATTTTGACACATTTGTGTATAATAGTTATGTCATGACCCCCTCCCCACAAAGTGTACCCCTCCTGGGCCGGCAATGTGAGAAGGGAGATAATGACCCCCGAGTCCCACCTCCAGTAGGCTCCGGGTTGGCGACTAGCACCAAGGGTATAATAAACATAAAAAAGGGAGGCATTACCCTCTAAGAGAACACATGCAGAAAAGAGAGAGATAAAATAGACTCCAGTCAACTCCAACTCAGAGATGAGATATAAAAGAAATCAAAGTACATATATGAAATGTCATGCAAAAGTACTACAACTGAAAGGGGAAACTAAAATTACCCAAAAGAAAGTAAACGGCAGCGACCACAAGTCCGAACAGCTCCTCCTCCAACCGCAAGCTAGTAGTAACCAGCTTGATCTCCAACCTACTCCAAGTGACCTGAAAAACAGTTTATATGTACATAGGGTGAGTATAACAGTATACTCAGTAGGATCCTCCCCAAGCCTCTCGTGCAAAAGTAAAGAAAGCATGTTAAAGGCCTATGAACCAAAAGTGAAACTAACTCGTCACCTAAACAGGTATACTAAATTCCCAACCTCACCATGGCTACTCTCACCAAGTAATGCATACAAGAATATGGCATATTGTAAAGAATATCAAGGGTACCCCGCTACTACTTCCCCACTGGTTTGCCGCTTTTCCCCAATGACATACGTCATGTGCATCTCTCTCCAAAGGCATGCCCGCAGACACCTGGGCTAAGCTCCACAATCTGCACCTCGTGCACCACATAGGCTTGCCCGCAGACACCTGGCTGTAGCACCACACCGTCCTCACAACCAAAAGTAACCAGGTAGTTTCCGGGAGCCACCACAGCCCGCATAACGTGTATCATACGTCGGGTATAATACCTCAAGCCATTACAGCCCATACTCCGAGTAAGGATCCTCAAGCCATCATAGCCTATACACATTACACCTATAGTAGTCCATAAGGATACAATATCCAGAATATATGTGTGTGAATAACCACAAGCCATTACATCCCTCTATACACATATATGGGGTAACTAACTGTTGTGCCTCATGGCACAAGTATCTACCAAGAGAAGAGAGCGGGGCCAAAGGGGGTAGCCAGCCATTCAACCTCCCATCAGAATGTTGGGGAAAACACCCCCTAGGGCTCAGAATCCCCGGGGTGTCAGTTTCCCTTACCGATAGGGTGGAGTAGCGTATAGAAACACAAAAAGTACAGAATATATGTAACTCACATCCACACTAGGGGCATTACCTAGTCTTAGATACAACTGCAGCTAACATCTCTCAGACTCTAGGCTACTATTTCAAAGACTAGGTATCCTATAAGCACACAAAAATTTGAAGAGATTTATTATATTACTCCATTCTCATTTTATCATTTCCACTGTACATTAATTTAATTCTTTACACATTAATTAAGAATGAACAATTCCACATTAAACTGAATTAGCATTACATTCAAAACAACTGCTCTTTTTAAGATTCACAACGCCTTTAAATTCTAGTATCTCCATCCCTGTGGATTTTCACCATTTAATCAAACATTCATTATAGAGTTACTCTCCCACAATCCCAGGCATTCTAGAAAAGCATCCTATGCTACTAAACACAAAGGAGGCTCAACACTGTGAGTAGATATACTACCCGTCGAGTCTTTGCCGCCTATAGAAAGAGCACAGACCCATTTTCCCTCAAGTGGCTAAACACGGAATGCATGTGGCATACCCCACGCGTCTTCACCTCCTTCGGAAGAAGGTTAGCAAGACCAACTGCCTCGAGTAGTGGGGAAAAGCAAAGCAGATTGACATTCAAAGAAAACCACAAACATCCAGCAATCGCATCCATCCCATTCCATCACCCTTGGTGTCCTCCCCGACACCCACATGCATAACTGATGCATATCGCCACTCTAGGCATCATCCACTACCATAACCACAAGGCCTCCACGCCTCCACGTATCACAACATCCATCCAGGCTCACATCACAGCACAAGCAGCCGAAAAACAACAATCACAACCATGGGCTCTTGACCCTTTAGCAAACAAGAGGGTAACTCAGAACCCCTTTCGAAATTCCCATATAATCTATTCTTTAATCCATATTGAATTGGCAGATTTGTTATTCGTAGGTTCCAATCACAGATACCTAATCATCAAGCTATCACAATTAAATAACCATGCTTCTTTCCCTAATTTGTTTATCCTCAAATTAGAACAACTACAACAAGGGAAATAACCAGATTAATTTACATGACTCTTTATCTTTAGCCAATTAATTAACAATTAATTCCGGCTTTATGTTCATTATCAATTTCTATCATGAACGAACAACAAATCAAAGAAAACATAGATATCACTATATCTAGGAAAACATGAGGCAAACCGTTATCACGGTATAAAGCAACAACATGCGATCAACCAATTATTTTAATCCGGTTCAAGTATTTAATTAGTTCATTTTCATTGTGATCCAAAGGGATAAATCATGCTAATTCTACCATTGCACATATACAATTAGAGAAGCCATGAATCCCCTACCTCGAAGAGTTCTTGACGTCCTTTATCCACAAAACGGGCCACAATCCTTCTCTCGCGACAACTGCATCCACCCGAGGATGCCACTATAAGTCCCAACCAACCAAACCCCATTAGAACCATGGAGATTACATGGTAATATGGAAGGGAGAACAAGAGAAGGTGATCCCCGAAGGATCGATGATAAAACATACCTTATATGGAAGAATGATCGACACAGCTTGGTTGCATCAAACATAGCGGAACTGATCCGAGTAACGTTTGATTGTGAAACTCCTACGGGAATGATTGCAAGGTTCTAGAGTCTTGTGGATGAGAACAAAGAGGAAGAACAACGAAGAATAATATCTTGTTCCTTTTAATACAAAAATTAGAGAGGCGACAGTTTAAGATCCGATTTATTCTCCATTAAAAACGGATCGCATTAACCCACGCGGTTTGTCCAAGTAAAAACATCCCGGTCTTAGGAATAATTAATATAGGATTTATGGCCTTTGAATCGGCCTTAAAGTCCTTAAGATAAGGTTTTAAAAGTATTTTACATCAAAGAAAATGTCAAATTTGCGAAGCTAGAAACACTGTTCATTCGTGAAATTTGGCAAAGTATGGAATCGGTAGCTCTTATGAAGTCTGGATACACTGTTCATTCATGAAATTTGGCAAAGTATGGAATCAGTAGCTCTTATGAAGTCTGGGAACACTGTTCATTCGTGAAATTTGGCAAAGTATGGAATCAGTAGCTCTTATGAAGTCTAGAAACACTGTTCATTCGTGAAATTTGGCAAAGTATGGAATCGGTAGCTCTTAGAAGTCTGGAAACACTGTTCACAGAACTAAAAAAAATTGGCAAAGGAAAGAAAATCTTACCGATAAAACCTTACCGATAGAAACACAAGTCTACCGATAGATCCTCACTGATAGAAACACAAGTCTACCGATAGATCCTCACCGATAGAACTATTCAAGTATACCGATACTATTTCACCTACCGATAATGTTCACCTACCGATACTGTTCATAAAACTTGAAACACTGTTCACAGAACTAGAAATTTGGCAGTGTTAGCCGAGATACTGCTAGACTGCGGCTACTGGTAGACCGAGGTACCGGTAGGCGGCGGCTACCGGTAGACCGAGCTACCGGTAGGCGGCGGCAACCGGTAGACCGAGCTACCGGTAGGCAGTGGCTAGGGGATAAGTCACCTTGACCTCCCGGAACAGCTCCAACACCACATTTTCACAAAGTAGTGGACCGGAGAGGTCTGGGCCATTACATTAGATACCTCTCAAAACATTCTCTTCCTCGAGAATTAAAAACCAACTCAGAGGAAAAGAGGGGTCCGGACAACCACCCCATAAGATACCTCTCAGGGGAAAACCACCATGAGTTGTTCGAAATCTAGAACAAAACTACGACATCCGAGAATATGGAAACAAACAATCCATATCCAAACAATTTAATCATAACATCACAAAAAAGGTAAATAAATAAAACATGAAAGGTCTAACCATCATGGAAACATCATTACATGAAAAGAGTTAAACATTAAACAACTCTGGGTACTGAGCACGTATTTGTGACTCACGTTCCCAGGTACTCTCCTCCATGCCACCGTGTCGTCACAAGACACGAACTAAGGGGATAGAATGCCCACGCAACACCTTCTCCTTGCGGTCTTGGATCTCCACAGGTCTCTCCTCAAAGGTTGCATCATCGTCCATATCGATCTCTCCCCAATCGATAACATGAGATTCATCATGAAGATAACGACGAAGCTGTGATACATGGAAAACATCATGTATCCGACTCATCTGAGGGGGAAGTGCTACTCGATATGCCACAGCTCCAACACGAGCTAACACCTTGAAAGGCCCAACAAACCAGGGAGAAAGCTTACTTCCACGACCAAACCTTCGCTGCCCATGACGGGGAGTCACCTTCAGAAACACATGATCCCCAACATTAAACTCTAAGGGTCTCCTTCTTTGATCAGCATACGATTTCTGACGATCTTGTGCTGTCTTCATCCTCTCACGAATCACCTGAACCATCTATGTTGTATTCTTCACTAGTTATGGTCCGAGAATTGCTGACTCTCCGACCCCAGTCCAGCACAACGGAGAATGGCATGGCCGGCCATACAAGGCTTCAAACGGCGCCATACCGATGGTAGAGTGAAAAATATTATTGTAAGAAAAATCTACCAAGGGTAAGTGCTTTGTCCATGAACCTCCAAAATCAAGAACACAAGAGCGCAACATGTCTTCAAGAGTCTGGATGGTTCGCTCTGTCTGACCATCCGTTTGAGGATGAAAAGCAGTGCTAAGGAACAGTTGAAATCCAAAATCATTCTGGAGACCTCTCCACACCCTAGAGGTAAAACAAGGATCTCTATCAGAAATGATCGTCCTAGGTACTCAATGGAGTCTCACCACCTCCTCTAGATACTGCCTCGACAAAACCTCCACTGAGCTCGACTCCTTGATCGCTATGATGTGGGCCGACTTTGTTAAATGATCTACTACCACCCATATAACATCATGTCCTCCCGGAGCTCGAGGTAAACCTGTAACAAAGTCCATCGGGATGTCCTCCCACTTCCACTAAGGAATCTCTAAGTGCTGTATAAGACCACCAGGAACACGGTGTTCGGCCTTCACCTTCTGGAAGACTAAACATCGAGACACACACTCAGAAACAGTACGTTTCAGCCCAGGCCACCAAAACTGACTCCTCAAGGATCGGTACATCTTTGTCACACAAGGATGTACTGCTAAGGGCGATCTATGGAACTCTCGGAGAACCGTCTCACGCATCTCCAAGGGAACAAAAATCCTGCCATGATACAACACTCGGTGTTGTTCATCCTCCAACCAACCATCATGGGCCTCTCCACAAACAACTCTGTCTCTCCAAACTTCCACCTCTGGATCACCCAACTGAGAATCTTCCACCTTCTGCATCAGAGATGACTGCACCGTCATCTGGAAAAGACAACCTCTACCTCCAACCTCTTCCATATCAAGATGTAATGCTGGCAGTTCCTCCATTACTCTCCAAGAATCACCGGATTCACGCACAGCATCACTACGTGACATTCGGCTCAGCGCATCAGCAACAACATTTCCCTTCCCAGGTGTATACGATATTTCGAAGTCGTATTCCTGCAAGAACTCCATCCACCGACGCTGCCGCAAGTTCAAGTCCTGCTAGGAGAAAACATACCTCAAACTCTTATGATCGGTGAAAACCACAAAGCGCTCGCCAATGAGGTAATGTCTCCACGGCTTAAATGCAAACACCACGACTTCCAACTCAAGATCATGGGTGGAATAGTTGCGTTCATGGGGACGCAACTGCCAAGACCCATAAGAAACAACTGACCTCTGCTGCATGTGAACACAACCTAGCCCCAGATGTGAAGCATCACAGAAAACATCAAACTGGACTCCCTCCGCTGGAAGAAAAAGGACTGGAGCACTTACCAACATCTCCTTTAGATACTCGAAAGCTGTCTGACACTGATCAGTCCATATGAATGCTTGATCCTTCCTGGTCAAAGCTATCAGAGGATTCGCAACTCGAGAGAAATTGGCTACAAACCTCTTATAATAGCCTGCGAGCCCAAGGAATCTTCGCACCTCTGACACGGTCTTGGGGGCTACCCAAGACACCACTGCTTCTCTCTTCGACGGATCCACAGCTACTCCTTGTTGGGACACAACATGCCCTATGAAACGAACTTCTCGAGCCCAGAACTCACACTTGGACAACTTCCCAAACAACTGATGTTGGCGAAGAACTCCCAAAACGGCTCGTAGATTCTCTGCATGCTCTTCTTCAGATGTGGAGTACACAAGGATTTCATCGATGAAAACCACAACAAACTTGTCCAGGAATTCACGGAACACAGCATTCATCAACCCCATGAAAACAGCTGGAGCATTCGTCATTCCGAATGGCATTACAACAAACTCATAATGCCCATGACGACAACGGAAAGTAGACTTTGGGATATCCTTATCCTTTACACGCATTTGGTGATATCCTGACCGCAAGTCGGTCTTTGAGAACCAACTTGCACCCTTAAGTTGATCGAATAAGTCATCAATCCGCGGGAGAGGATAGCGGTTCTTTATTGTCACTTTGTTTAATCGACGATAATCGACACACAACCGCAAACTGCCATCAGCCTTTTTCACAAACAAAACTGGTGCACCCCAAGGTGACACACTTGGTCGAACAAAACCACACTGCAACAGACCATCAAGCTGAATACGTATCTCTCGTAACTCAGAAGGGTCCATCCTATATGGAGACATAGAGATAGGGGATGCTCCTGGCTGTAGCTCGATCCCAAACTCGATCTCTCGTCGAGGGGGTAAGGATACAACCTCTCCTGGAAAGACGTTAGGGTACTCCTCTACGACCCTAGGAAACGCCAACTGTTGAACCTCTGAAGAAATCAGCATCATCCCAGCCATCATGGATGATAAGGATGAAACTCGTCTATGACTCATCCGAGGATCTCTCTCACCAACAAACACCACATTCTCTCTATCTGCATCAAGGAAAATGACCTTCTTCCTGTAGCAATCCACAACAGCCTGCACCGAATACAACCAATCCATGCCGAGTATGACATCATATGGTTGTATTCGTAAACATAGGAAATCTCCCTAAGAGCAGTGTTTCCCCAACACTAGCTCACAGTCTCTACATACTTCAAACAAGTCAGCTCGACCTCCAACTGGCGTAGTCAACGCCAAGGGAACTGGAAGCCTCTCTACCTCAAGTACCAAAGCATGGAAAAGGGTAGGTGATATGAAGGAGTGTGTTACTCCTGAATCAAACAAGGCATACACTAAGGTAGAAAAAAAGCAAAGGGTACCTCGAACGACATCTGGTTCGCCTGGGGCAGGCAACGCTAGAGCATGGAGTTGACCACGACCTCCTCCATGGCCTCTATGACCCTGATAACGGACACTACCACGGCCGCGCTCTGCTCTCTGAGGACGGGGAGAATCATGGGGATGTCCTCTGCCTGCTCCATCTACCCTCTGGTGATCTAAAACGGGTGCAACCTACTGCTGCTGCCTCGGCTGGAACTGCCTCAACAGAGGAACCTAGTGTGGAGAGCCCGGTGCACGATGACTGCTCTGAAAATTTGGGCACTCCCGCTGCTGATGACCACGACCACCACAAGAAAAAAAGCGCCTGATCCCTTGGCATAAGCCTGAGAGTTGCTGCCTCCGGAGAAACGAGATGGGAAGGGCTGGGACCTACCCCCAGGTGAACGGAAACTCTTCTGTCCTGAAAACCGAGAACCCCAGACCACAACTCTGCTTCATGAGGAATCATGACGATTCCCCTCTCATGATGATCCAGTCATGGCCAAAGTCCTCTCAACAACCTCTGCCCTCGCCAGCACCTCAAGATATGTCTTCAGCATAAATGGGGTGACCTGGCGCAGGATCTCTGGATGCAAAGCCTCTTCGAAATGCCTCTCCCTGGCCTCATCATCTGGTAACAGGTCTGAAGCATATCGTAGAAGGTTCCTGAAACGGATTCCAAACTCTCGAACACTGGAGCTCCCCTGTTGAAGGGTGAGAAGCTCCTGGCGACTGGACACCTTCGTAGTCGACGAAAGAAACTCGACTCTAAACTTGTCTCGAAACTCCTCCCATGAGATTGCTGAGTCCACATGATCACCAAGGAACAAGAACCACCACTGCGTCGCTGCTCCACGCAGCATCGTCACAACCAAGGACACCCAGTGTTCCTTCCGAGCACGAATCGAACTGAAGCCTATCTCGACCTCCTCCAACCAGTCTTCTGTGACTGCATCTGAAACAGAGCCCTCGTACTTCTATATACTCTGGCGCTGAAACTCTCGATGTGTCTTCCTCCAAGTGTCATCTTTGTCCACCTCTACTCGGCGGTGATCTACTGGAACAGCCTGCTGGGCATCTTCTGCGCAAACCTGACGAGGACGTCGACCTGGAGCCATACCTGTAAAATAACAACTTTTAGAACTCCTAAGCATGGAATATGGAAGACTCAACATTAATTAATTAATTTTTTTGTTTTATTAATTTTAGGTTACCTATCCCAAGGTCTACCCATTCAAACACAGGCGCAAAGAATAATGATGCATGATCCTTTCCTAGGTCTCTACCCTGCAACCAGTATCACTTTGTTTAGTAGCCATCGTAAACTTAACGGTTCGTGCAGCAGATCATAGGGAGCCCTGAATGCCTATGTCTCTGCCGGTCTCCAGTGTTTACCCCACTTGATAAACATGAATGACACTGTTGCCCTACCACCCCATGCATCCTCACCTGTGCCTAACTCCAACTCCATCCTATCCCTCAACCAGACCTCTGATACCACTCTGTCATGACCCCCTCCCCACAATGTGTACCCCTCCTGGGCCGGCAATGTGAGAAGGGAGATAATGACCCCTGAGTCCCGCCTCCAGTAGGTCCCGAGTTGGCGACTAGCACCGAGGGTATAATTAACATAAAAAAGTGAGGCATTACCCTCTAAGAGAACACATGCAGAAAAGAGAGAGATACAATAGACTCCAATCAACTCTAACTCAGAACTGAGATATAAAGGAAATCCAAGTACATATATGAAATTTCATGCAAAATTACTATAACTGAAAGGGGAAACTAAAATTACCCAAAAGAAAGTAAAACGGCAGCGACCACAAGCCCGAATAGCTCCGCCTCCAACCACAAGCTAGTAGTAACCATCTTAATCTCCAACCTACTCCAAGTGACCTGAAAAACATTTTATATGTACATAGGGTGAGTATAACAGTATACTCAGTAGGATCCTCCCCAAGCCTCTTGTGAAAAAGTAAAGAAAGAATGCTAAATCCCAATGAACCATAAGTGAAACTAACTCGTCACCTAAATAGGTATACAAAATTCTCATCCTCACCATGGCTACTCTCACCAAGTAACGCATACAAGAATATAGCATAAAGTAAAGAATATCAAGGGTACCCCGCTACTACTTCCCCACTGGTTTGCCGCTTTTCCCCAACGACATACGTCCTGTGTATCTCTCTCCAAAGGCTTTCCCGCAGACACCTGGGATAAGCTCCACAATCTGCACCTCGTGCACCACATAGGCTTGCCCGCAGACACCTGGGCGAAGCACCACACCGTCCTCACAACCAGAAGTAACCAGGTAGTTTCCGGGAGCCACGATAGCCCGTATAACATGTATCATACGTCGGGTATAATACCTCAAGCCATTATAGCCCATACTCCGAGTAAGGATCCTCAAGCCATCATATCCTATACACATTACACCTATAGTAGTCCATAGGATACTATATCCAGAATATATGTGTGTGAATAACCACAAGCCATTACAGCCCTCTACACACATATATGGTGTAACTAACCATTGTGCCTCATGGCACAAGTATCTACCAAGAGAAGAGAGAGGGGCCAAATGGGGTATTCAACCATTCAACCTCCCATCAGAATGTTGGGGAAAACACCCCCCCAGGGCTCAGAATCTCCAGGGTTTCAGTTGCCCTTACCGACAGGGTGGAGTAGCATATAGAAACACAAAAAGTACAGAATATATGTAACTCACATCCACACTATGGGAATTACCTTGTCTTAGATACAACTGCATCTAACGTCTCTCAGACTCCAGGCTACTACTTCAAAGATTAGGTATCCTATAAGCACACAAACATTTGAAGAGCTTTATTAGATTACTCCATTCTCATTTTATCAGTTCCACTGTACGTTAATTTAATTCTTTAAACATTAATTAAGAATGAACAATTCCACATTAAACTGAATTGGAATCACATTCAAAACAACTGCTCCTTTTAAGATTCACATCACCTTTAAATTCTAGTATCTCCATCCCCGTGGATTTTCACCATTTAATCAAAAATTCATTATAGAGTTACTCTCCCACATTCCCAGGCATTATAGAAAAGAATCCTATGCTACTAAACACAAAGGAGGCCCAACACGGTGAGTAGATATACTACCCGTCGAGTCTTTGCCTCCTATAGAAAGAGCACAGAACCATTTTCCCTCGAGAGGCTAAACACGGAAAGCATGTGGCATACCCCACGCATCTTCGCCTTCTTCGGAAGAAGGGTAGTGAGACCAACTGCCTTGAGAAGTGGGGAAAAGCAAAGCAGATTGACATTTAAAGAAAACCACAAACATCCAACAACCGCATCCATCCCATTCCATCACCCCTGGTGTCCTCCCCGACACCCACATGCATAACTTATGCATATCGCCACTCTAGGCATCATCCACTGCCATAACCACAAGGCCTCCACGCCTCCACATATCACAACAGCCATCCAGGCTCACATCACAACACAAGCAGCCGAAAAACAAAAATCACAACCATGGGCTCTTGACCCTTTAGCAAACAAGAGGGTAACTCAGAACCCCTTTCGAAATTCCCACATAATCTGTTCTTTAATCAATATTGAATTGGAAGATTTGTGATTCGTAGGTTCCAATCATGGATATCTAATCAGCAAGCTATCACAATTAAATAATCATGCTTCCTTCCCTAATTTGATTATCCTCAAATTAGAACAACTACAACAACGACAATAACCAGATTAGTTTACATGCCTCTTTATCTTTAGCCAATTAATTAACAATTAATTCCGGCTTTACGTTCATTATCAATTTCTATCATGAATGAACAAAAAATCAAAGAAAACATAGATATCACTATATCTAGGAAAACATGATGCAAACCGTTATCACGGTATAAAGCAACAACATGCGATCAACCAATTATTTTAATCTGGTTCAAGTATTTAATTAGGTCAATTTCATTGTGATCCAAAGGGATAAATCATTCTAATTCTACGATTGCACATATACAATTAGAGAAGCCATGAATCCCATACCTCGAAGAGTTCTTGACGTCCTTTATCTACACAACGGGCCACAATCCTCCTCTCGCGACAACTGCATCCACCCGAGGATGCCACGGTAAGTCCCAACCAACCAAAACCCATTAGAACCATGACGATTACATGGTAATATGGAAGGGAGAACAATAGAAGGTGATCCCCGAAGGATCGATGATAAAACATTCCTTATATGGAAGAATGATCGACACAGCTTGGTTGCATCAAACAGAGCGGAACTGATCCGAGTAACGTTTGATTGTGAAACTACTACAGGAATGATTGCAAGGTTCTAAAGTCTCGTAGATGAGAACAAAGAGGAATAACAACGAAGAATGATATCTCATTCCTTTTAAAACAAAAATTAGAGAGGCGACGGTTTAAGATCCGATTTATTCTCCATTAAAAACGGATCGCATTAACCCATGCGGTTTGTCCAAGTAAAAACATCCCGGCCTTAGGAATAATTAATATATGATTTATGGCCTTTGAATCGGCCATAAAGTCCTTAAAATAAGGTATTAAAAGTATTTTACGTCAAAGAAAACGTCAAATTTGCGAAGCTGGAAACACTGTTCACATACTCAAAAATTTCGCAAAATATGGAATTTGTAGCTCTTATGAAATCTGGAAACACTGTTCATTCGTGAAATTTGGCAAAGTATGGAATCGGTAGCTCTTATAATGTCTGGAAACACTGTTCATTTGTGAAATTTGGCAAAGTATAGAATCGGTAGCTCTTATAAAGTCTGGAAACACTGATCATTCGTGAAATTTGGCAAATTATGGAATCGATAGCTCTTATGAAGTCTAAAAACATTGTTCATTCATGAAAATTGGCAAAGTATGGAATCGGTAGCTCTTAGGAGTCTGGAAACACTATTCACAAAACTAAAAAAAATTGGCAAAGGAAAGAAAAGCTCACCGATAGAACCTTACCGATAGAAACACAAGTCTACCAATAGATCCTCGCTGATAGAAACACAAGTCTACCTATAGATCCTCACCGATAAAACTATTCATGTCTACTGATACTATTCACCTACCGATAATGTTCACCTACCGATACTGTTCATAAAACTGGAAACACTGTTCACAGAACTAGAAATTTGGCAGTGTTAGCTGAGATACTGCTAGACTGCGGCTACTGGTAGACCGAGGTACTGGTAGGCGGCGGCTACCAGTAGACCATGCTACCGGTAGGCTGCGGCTACCGGTAGATCGAGCTACCGGTAGGCAGCGGCTAGGGGATAAGTCACCTTAACCTCCCGGAACACCTCCAACACCACATTTTCACAAAGTAGTGGACCGGAGAGGTCTGGGCCATTACAAGTTACATCTTCCCCTTAGAATTGTTTAGTTCTTCAATAAAATTACTGCATACCCAGTATCATCAAATCTATATTTAAATTTTCCCCATAATGTTTCCCCATTATAAATGATTCTTGAGATCCCTATACATCATTGGGATTTCATTATTGATAGAGAATGATGAGTTATGTAAATTATGCAATGGATCCTTCTTCAATTATATTATTGAAGGGACACATATTCATTTTATGAATCATAGAATTCCATAAATTTCATGTTTAATTATATGATATGCCATATATTATTTTGTATCATTATACTATACTCTTTCACCTCCTTAATATATACATGAATAGATGTTTGAGATATAATTTGGTCAATATAGTATTTATACCCTTCAGATATATTCCCATGTCAATCCATTTAAAATACATTTTTATTGAGACTCTTTCAAATTTCATCATAGACAAGATAGAATGATCCCTTTTTCTCAAAGAATCTATCCCCATGTTTTCCTTCTCAAGGTGGTACTATATTGAGTATTCATAGTCCTTGGTCAACTCAAATTCTCTCATTTGTATCATGTTCATATCCTTTCTTCTGAATATATAAATAATGTTTTTTGATAAAATATATAATTGATAAGTATCACCATATATGTAACACATCCATATCATTAATGGAAATATGAATATCGTTATCTCTTAATCATGTATCAATTAATTTGGATCATGAAGATTTAATTAATGTAATGAATAAGATACCGAAATATTAATTTAAATGATAAGATATCTCAATACCTTCATTGATATGATATGATTAAAAAACAATTCTTAAAAAAAATGTTTTTTTATTACAGGTAATATGACCAACCTTCTCATAAAATCCTTGAAATTATATCCACATTCACCTATCTAGAGGTACCTGACTCCATTTTGTGTTCACATGGTCAGTTGATTTAATATTCATGATAAATTCCTTATAATGTATCTATAATATGCATCTAATATCAGAAAATTATAGATATATATTACATTGGTTTTTATTGACCATTCCTTAATCAAATATTTCATTGGAGGATCTATAGATATATACTCTTTTATGATTTAATGAGCTATGAGTGATAATTTCTTTATCCATAATTCACACCTACTAAATTTGGAATAATGTTTCTTATTTATAAATATTTTTATCACAATCCTATAATGATATTCATGATCAAATTTTATCTTTTAATATATAATACTATCATCTATAAAGACAACCATATGTTTTTTAAGGTCAAATCTAAGGAATCTATTCATTGAATCCATTATGATAGTTGGGGTATTGGAATATCTAAATTGAATCACTAGGAACTCATTGTGTCTATATCTTGTATGAATGGTTTATTAGTGAATATCATCAATTTTCACCATCAATTTATTTTATATACCTAAAATTTCATTCATTAAGATGTTTTGATCCCTAGTTTATTAAAAATTTAATCGATATAGGGGAGAGGATACTTGTTGTAGATTGATATCTTATTATGTTTAAAAAATAAATAAAGATATGAATTGTTCCATATTTCTTCTTAACAAAGAGGATTGGTTTAAACCATGGTGAAATATGTAGGCATCTAAAACCCTTATCTAAAATTTCATAGAATTTCATCTTCAATAAATCCAATTAAATTAAATCTTTGAAATAAGGATTCATTGATATTAGAATTTCACAATGTATGAGTTATATTGAAAAAAACATAGAATCTATGGGAATACCCGTCAGATCATTGAGAAATACATTAACATATTTCTGAATAAATGAAATATATTCAATTTCATAAGTTTTTCAACTATTTTATAGATATATCCATCATTATTGAGAACCAATACCCCTGCATAAATTATTAACTTACATGGGATTTATGTTGTCTTCCACGCACCAATAGATAGTTATTAGATGATTTGGGATATAAAATAATATTTCCCTATCATGGAAATTGTTATAGGATCTATGTATAGATAACTGATATATGCCTAAAATCACACCATCATCGACTAATGGGATAATAATAAAATTCATACGAACCAAATTCCCACAAACATTTATTAGAGAGTTTTTATAGACATGGTTCATAATCATCATACCACTAAATTTTTTCACCAATGATTCAATAATTAATTTTTAGGATGGAAAATTTATTCACCTATAAACCATTCCAAATATGAAGGAGTTAGTAGAACTGGAACTAAATGGTACATTTTCAGTTCTTCAGTGGACGATGAGTGTACCTTTCACCACATAAATGTCATGACCAACTTTAGAAGTTGTGATTTAATATGATTTATTTTTCTCCCATGCAATTAGAGGTTACTGATTTCTATTTCCATTATTGACAAACTAATTGGTGCAATAGTAGTATGAATTACTCTACTCCTTATAAATAAACCATTGAAGTGTTATTTGTGTATTTGGTTGACATTATTTCATATATTTCACTATATAGACTTTTCATATCACTTCAAAATTCGTGATCTTGTGATATTTCTATTATAAACATAAATAAATTCATGATTCCATTGAGAAAATGACTAGTATGATTCCGCCCAAATTTTTGGCATATAATATGGTTATTTTTTCCATTATTAATTTTTTTTATTTTATTTTCCATTAAACGTCATTTTCCACTTCTTATACCCAAAACCCTTTGAATAATATGAGTCTCTATTTATTATTTCAATCTTTGGAGCATATGAAAACAACTATTCATTTATTCTGATATCCCATATATACCACACCTTTTAGTGACTTAGTTTTAAAATACTAATGAAATAATAAATTTTTCTTTTGGTTTTTTTAATAAAATAATAATAATACCTTGAAAGTATTATAATGTTATTTTAATGGGTATAAATGGATTTATACTCCATTTTCTTCATCTCATTTAATTATCTACTTATTTTAGTGTGATGTATTTTATGGAAATATTTATTGGAAACTTTTCTTCTTAAATACCTCTCATTCTGTGGAGTTGATTTCTTCCTCTATCCTTGTCTTCTTAATTAATTTTCACCTTTCATCTAGATAACCTTCTAAATAATTAATATTTAAATTTAATTATTCATTATCTATAAACTGATGACTGGAAAAAATTGTTGAACAATTTTTTAACACATAGTGGGTAATAATTACCACTAAAGGATGGTGGGTATTACCACATCAAGGAATCAATATAGAGTTATTCCTTCTATTTTTCGTTTGGGAGTTAAAATGGTTTTTATTATTTATAAAATCTTAAGAAAATTAGTGTAGGATATCTATTGTATTTTTTAATCCATATCTAATCCAATTTGAATGATCATTTGGAAAAACATTGTAATTTCTATCTTGATTGTAGTTAACTCAATTAATCATGGTTTATTCCATTGGCTAAATAAAAAATGGTTTGTTTTTATATTACATTATAATATCCATAGTAAAAGATCATATAATAATAAAAAACAATACAAAGATGTCTCTAATTATGACACCATCATGTCAACCTATAACATTTCTGGATCAACTTATGAAACCCTTCAGTCATCCTATAAAAGTTTAGATTACATTTTGGTTGATTTTAGTTTCATCGCATTATTATTTATAACCTGTTACCCAAAATTAAAAAAACCACCCTATGATACCAACTAATATGACCCCACCATTACATACATATGTATTACATGATTTTTTATGAATATTCATTACATAACAAAATAAATAACACCATGAAACCTATAGGTTTAGTTCATTTACAGATTTAATTCCTAAAAACATATGGTACAAAAATTATTCAAAAAATCACAAAAATAATCTTCACAAATGTTACCCTTATAGAAATATCATATGTAATAATATTTTTTATTTCATGGTAAATTGAATCATTTTAAAGGGTAACCTCATATGACCGGTAAGGGGTATACATAATATATATCAAACAACGATCATAATTGAACATATGATAGACATGTGTGTTTGATAACATAATCAATACAAAAGAATATAACATGATTAACACATACCTAATAATTCATGGATCATAAATCATAAATTTTGAAATAATATTTCTAATATTTATAAAAAATTATGAATAGGAATGAAGAATCATGAGATGATTATTATAATTCCTACAAACATAAAATTAGAATACGTCAAAAAATAGAAATTTGTAATAATAATGTGATATATAAAAATAAATAGAATAATATTTATTATGGCAAGGTGTTATCCAAACTGTGTAAAATACGATATGATCGGGGGTGAATCAAGGTATGTCATATTAAATCAACAGCCCATTCATATCTTGCTTTATCAATAAATATATTATATTCGCTCCCTTTCCTATATAAATGAATGAAAAAAAATGAAATCATGCATGATACATATTAATTTTACTTGGTTAACCCACACTAGACTACATCTATGGAGGATACAATGGTATTGTTCCTATGTACCTAATGAACAAAAGAGTACTATTGTTACAATGGTCGTCGTGGACTCATTGTCCCTCTTAGATTCAAATGACTCACAATATTAAATATCAATTCCCTCTCATCTAATGTGTTCTCACTAATCCATCAGATTATTTTTATTTTGATCACTTGAATTAATATGTTTTTTACTTTATTTGGTCCATAATTAAGTTACACATTCATCCACTAAATTAATACAACCTCACCAAAAATTTAGTGGGAATGTATTTCTTGTTCATGTATCTCGCATACTTTGTGATTGTCACATCCTTTATGATGGTCACTGACTTCGTGAACCTCAAAACATTCATGAATATCAAACCCTTTGGAAATAAATTTCTAGTTTCAAAAACCTATATATAATTATAAAAAGTTCACAAATTTCTCACATCATACATACCCTTAGGGAGAACACATTCTCTATGAAATAGATAATATTATGAAGAATTTTTTTATGAAAAAACCATCCTGATTAACCATTGAATATTTAGATACTTTTAATTTTTGTTTAGTGTATTTATATAAAATAAAGGTTGTAGATGCCTACTTATAGATGATTTCTCCCATTTTTGAAGGTTTTAACCTTGCCACATCCTTTTGGTAAATCCATACATTCAGGTTTGCAAACCTACATGTCTTTGTCAATATTCAGTTAAAGTTTTCCGTCTATGAATTTTTTTCATAGTCATGTAGATTAATGTCAAACCATTGTAATCATTCCCATTTAAATAATTTATCAACCTTTAGAAATAACAAACATTCTTGAACAAATAGTCCTTCATGAAAAATAAAAACTCTATGAAATTAATTGATTTTCCATAAGTTTGTTATGAATATCGGTAAATCTATCATTCATGATTCTTATTCCATCTTATTAATTATGGATTCGAAATACATGGAATGTATTGGGAAACAAAGCTTCCTTTTACACAAAACATTATATTCCACCTCCAGAGTATCCATTACTTTTTCTTGGATCTTTTTCCACATACCTATTTAACTACCATGTTGTAACTCCACAACTGAAATTGTCCACCAATTTTTTAACAAACACAATCAACCAAAAACCATTCTAAATATAACTTCATGTATTTATTTTCCCAACACAAGACACACTACCAATACCATCATCACATAGTAGAAAAAGTCCCAAAACAATGCTGATTATTATTACTCCACATTCACATAAAATTATAGGATCATGTTTACTTTCTAATAATATACTTATCATTACATGTGATATAATCGATTAATAAATTATTTTGAAGTATATATAATTTTGGTTCCACCCATTAAAAAATTAAAATCAATACATATGGGTTCTATATAAACATAAAAATAATAAAAAATTTATCATATCAGAATTAACTAGGGATAATGAAACATGTTTCACAAATATTTTCAATATACATGATAGAAATAAGTATCAAAAAAGATGTTGGATGGTTTCATTAAATAATATCCCTAGAGAAGGATAATAAAGAACAATTTATTTATATAGATACGAAATACACTTTAAAATAACTGTAGAAAATCATATGGAAAATAAGAATAAATAACTATACATTTTTAATAAATTTTATTTTCAAATTAAATAACTTAGAAATAAATAGTTTTATAAAAAATAATTATAAAGAAATTGAAATTGACATCTATGAACCATGTACACAATTCTTTGAAAATAAAACTGAACAAAATGGCAGGATAAAATTATTGTAATGAAAATGATAAAATAATATTTTGTTAACACATTTCTAATAAATAAAAATTTAGTTATAAAATCAGCATAATAAATCATATAAATAAGGATAATTATGTCTATTAAATCATGCTAAATTAACATGGACAATGATGGTAGATATTCTCAATTAACAAATTGATAAGGTAGGCTCTACATTAAATAATAATGATGGATGAAATTTGAATGTAAGGTGGGTGAATTAGTAATAAGACATGTAAAAACAAATAATATATAGAGAATAAAATGATATATGAGTTTTAAATATAAAGTATATACTCTTTCCCTAAATATAAATTTACACATAAATAATCTTGATTTAAATGTGAGATTTTAAATGTAACAAATGCCCTAGTTCCAACATCCATAAAGGCTATTTAGACTTATAAATAAAAGAGATAGCAATCTTAAAAACTTTTTTCATAAACATGTTCATATATGGTAACTTTTTTAGTATTCAATTAATATAATTTATAAATATATATTAGATATTTATTCTTTTTTTCATCATTCAACATTTTAAATTATGATTTTTTTAAAATATGTTTGTTAATGGTGATGTTAATCCAATTTCCTCGATAATGACTTCATTATTTACAAATTATTAAAGGTATTAGAGGATTTTTTGAATTGAGTTAGAAATTCCCATACTCATTTAATGAAATTTATGCGTATGGATTGTGATATGGGATTTTATAATGATCATCTTTCGGGTAATTTATTGGTAATAATGAGATACTTAATAATGAACATTAATTTTTTGGAAACACACACAGTAAATAATTAAGGATTTATATTACACATTAATATCATAAACTAGTAATATTAATGTATTGATAATAATATATGATTACAATTATGGTGTTGGTAAAACATCCATCATGTAGGTGTTTTTTATAACATCCTCCCCCCAAAGGTTACCTTATTGGGTCAGCAATGAAGGAAGAGAGATGACGACCACTGATTCCCACAAATAATAGAAATTTTGTTAGAAACCAACAACAATGTCATAAAAATATCAGAAATTGGAGACATGACCCTCAATAATAATAATATTGGGATATAGGATAAATCAATCTCATTTAACTCCATTCCATAATATAAAAAGTAAACCAAAACCATCTTACAATACATGTGTAAATAAAATGGATACTGGTAAAAGTCTCAAAATTAAATACAACAAAGGAAAACTAAGGAAGAGACATAATAAAAATCCAAAGACCATGTTATAAATGTCTAGAATTTTCTACAAAGTCTTCCCAAAAACTTGAAAAGAGTTTGTATATATATAGAGTGAGTATACAAGTATACTCAATAGGGTAACCAAACTCTCTTGTGAACATGTGAAAATTGTATACTTTATCAGTAGTGATAAAACAATATAACCAACAACACCTATACTGTTCAACTAAAAATTATATCCCCAACATGTAACACTCACCCAATAACTCATGAAAGTACAATATCATAATAATAATAATATCTATAAAGGTTAGAATAAACTATTTTACCATTGATTACTCACTTTACCATAAAAAAATTATATGTCTGAGTGATTCCATCTCTTCTAAATAACATATATTTCCAAGCACCCCATGTAAAACTAGAAACCAACTCAAATCTCACTCTAAGTCACCTGGGCCATCACATATCATCTGTAGACACAAGGTCTATCTCATCATGCCTCACCCAAAGACACATGGGACATCACATCACACTTATCCACATCAATAACCAAATTAGTAGGGTACCATGTACTAGAAGAGAAATGACCACATACCCTCACCATACCACGAAAACCCCCAACATAAGACATCTCATCCCCTTATAAAACAACAATAAATTTCACTTTTTTACTTCTAGATATCGCAACTCGTTCGTTTAATCATCACACGGATGAGAAACCTAGAAATATCATATATCCATATATCCATCCACACAAATATATTTTTGGGAAAATACCCCCTAAATATACGTGTGCCTGAAATTGGTGCCCAATGTGGGTGGGGTGTGTATATAAAATTACTATGAACATACATGGTATATATATAACCGCACACAATATGAAACTATAGTTTCATAAAAAATCATTAACCAACTAACTACGTCACCACTGAAACTCACAATAATACTAATTTCACTACCAATACTAAAGTCACAACACTATACAACGTTCCATAATCCACATTTCAAATTTCACCTTCCATATCAAATTAATCAATTTTCTAGATTTCACATTACCAAGAAATTCCATTATCTAACCCATTCATCTCATTATTCAACCACATTAATTTTACATTAAATTTCAACCATATTTAACCACACTTCCAATTTTAAATTCATTAATTATCTATTTCCATAACATCCTCCAAAAAATCCCATTTTATTTAAATTTCACATTATCATGTAATTCCAATACTACCCAGGTGACTAGAACAACACAACAACACACACAAAAATATACAATCATTTATATCAGAACATCCATCCCTCTATCACTATAATTTCACTTCCAAATCAACTTCCTCATCAACATATCCACAACCCACACATTTTTCATCTCATCTTCTACATAACACAAACTCATTTAATCATATATCCACCCCACATCACAACTACACATCACCGCCCCCACAACACAGCCACACCAGAACCCATTGGCCCCACATACCACAACCACACTTTTATTATAATCACATGTTGAATTTCATATTTAACAAGGTGGATTCGTAAATTCCATGTATTTAATTTAGGAAATTCCAAAACAAGACATAGTTTCAATGTGTATCCAATTATTTATCCGAATATAAGTAATTAACCATTTATTTAATGTGGTATTATAAAAATCACACATAAAGGGATGAACAACACATATAAATTTATCATAAAATGGGGACCCTAATAAACATGTTTATAGTGGTATAACAATAATGAATAACCTAAATATCAATAATATCAAAAGGCTATAAAAAAATTGGAATAATTCTTGTTACCCATAAATTTTAGTTAACCATTTCATTGTATTCATTCATCCAGTGAAAACCCATATTCTAAAAGATAAAAAAGATTAAAACACCTTCCACATGATACAACTATATGAAAAAAGTAACCCTAACTCAAATTAATATTTAAGTTATATTATGAAAGCTTGGATCAATAGGGAGACACACTCTAGGATCCTTTATAAAAGGAACATTATGAATAAACCTAGAACAAAATCCCATAACAAATTTTTAATAAAAAAAGCAATAAATTAAATGTTTTCATCTTGAGATCAACCCCACTATACAATGAATCATGGTAAATTAAAAATTTAATAGATAATCTAACGAAAAATACAACAAATTGATCTCTAAATGTTGGTGTCTAAAGCCAATGATAGGGGTTGAAAGAGATCTCTGGGACACACTTGGGTATCCCGTGTAATGCGAGTCCTTTAAAACAAAATTTAGAATTAGAGGGGATTTCAGAATTTATATCTATCCTGAAAAATCAATATAAAAAACCTACATCATTTTACCACCCTTTTATGATAGTGTTGGTCTTACAACTCCTCGATCACCATCCAAGAATCTTCGAACTCCTGAAAAACACCCTCCATCAACTTCCTTTCCTAATCATAAACCATAATATTTCCATTGATTGAATTTTAAGAGATATCAATGTCATAATCATAATGAAAAAATAGCCAAATTAATATTTATATATTCATATCACACTAAGAAAATATATACATCAAATTATTATTATCTTTCAAGAATAAAAAAGTTCCCTCCAAGGAGGTAATGTCTCCACATCTTCAATTCAAACACAACCACTTGTACCCCCAAATCACATTATAAATATTTATTATCATTAGGAAATTAATATTTAGACATATAAGATATCGCCATTATAATTCACATCAATATTAATCTCAATCCCACATGGGATGTGTCACAAAACACCCCCACCGTTTGAAACTAAAGAACTAGAGCACTGGCCAACTTTCCCGTTCATGTAGTAAAATACAACCTAAACCTAATTAGCCATACTAAAAACATGGTTATTAATAGTAAATGATAAAAATAGGGATGATGTATATGATAAATAAAACATGGACCTCCAATAACATCTTGGGAGACTGAGGAAACTATAATCCTCCACAATATTCTACGGAGCTACGCAAGAAACAATTACCTCCACCTTTAATGGGATCATGAACACACCCTAATGGGACACTACATGCCCGAGGAAATAAACAACTCAAGTAAAAAAAATAATTTTTGGGAAACATTCCATAGATTTGGTGGCATTGAAGAACTACATAAATATTTTTATGATTATTTCCATACTACTCATATTTCTATGAGTAAATTAATTTGTTTCCAATGAACAAAACTATGAACTAGTCTAAGAATTCATGGAACATAGATGTCATAATCCCCATGAAAATAGAGCATTCATTCATGAAACCGAATGTTATAACCATGAATTCAATGTTCCCAATCCTGTATCTGATGGATGTATTTGGGATGTCACCATCTTTCACTCTAAACTATTGATTCCCAAACCATTGATTGACCATAGAAATCAAACTCTCCCATATAAATTATTAAAAAATATTTTATATACTTATAAGGGGTAAAAAATTATTGATCATCACATGATTCAACGTCTGGTAGTATATACACAACCTCAAACTTCCATCTTACTTCTTAAAAAATTACTCTATAGCACCACATGACAACACATTGGACCAGATGAAACCCTTCAACATCAGAACATTTATAATAATCTTTATCTCCCATAACTCGTAGGGTATCATCTAATAGGGATACTCTAAAATAAAATAATCATCGCTCTGTTGATATATTATAAACTTAACATCACATCGAGGTGCTACTATCACTGTCTCCTTGGAAATAACCTTGAAAAACACCCCGAAAAAACAATGGTAACCTACACTATCGTAGCACTTGCTGATTCAATGGAATTTTAAACCATTTAGTGAATAATGGGATCCACACACATATATATCCTACCCAATAATTCTGATTTCCATGGAATATTTCCACATTGGCTACCCCCTTCTAAGAAACCAACTCTTCTATAAGAGGATTTGATAACATAATACATATATTATAACAATTTAATGCCAATAATTACATCATATGGCTATATATGAAGAAATAATATATCCCCAAGGGATTTATGTTTCCCCATCATCATCCAACAACCTAAAACACATTAAATGAATTTTTTATGTCCTCTGATTAGCAAATTCTACACTATCGGCATGGTAATCATCTCTATGTCAGGTTCCAGAACATGAACTGGATCCGGTTAATTGAATGATTGTGAATTACCATAATTAAAAGACTCCCTAAAAAGTGTTAATTATAAACTAATCATACCATTAATTTCCTCTAGAACTTCTATCATTTCCTCCTATGTTGCATGAAACCAACATTGCCCATATTATTTTCCTATGTTCTGACATCACCCTCCACAACCATGTTAATGTTAGGGCCACTAAACTTGAGTTAGATCCTAATTTAGACCCATTCCAAATCCATCTCTTCTCAATGGGGAATAATCCTATTATCCATGTAACTAAAATTTCCTCACTAGTAGTTATGGGTGATGTACATATTGAACCATTCCACCTCCAAAAAATCGAGCATAATGAATTACATGGATGTAATTATAATGATTTCTATAAACCACACTTATAAAATGAATTGGATCAAATAACCTCAGAAATGAATCAAAACCACTAACCCAGAAATCCAAAAAATGAATCTATCGAGTTTGACTCCATGTTAGCTGAAACCTTAATGTACCCAATTCTACATACTTACTATTGAAAACTCTCCCCTTTAAGAACTCTATTGGTTCCCCTATCATAGTAAAATGCCTCAAAATTACATCTTCTCAATCACCTCAACCTTATTATAAAACTCCACATATAAATCAAGGATGTAATACTAGAAACTTTATAGTGGATAGAAAGAAATATTTTCTCCTTTAGAGAGCAAGCCAAAGAATTGAAATATAGAAAAAGGTATGGGTAAAACCAAGAAGACACCTTAAATTCTTCCTGAAATCTTGCAGAGACATACACCCCTAATGAAGAGAGAGGATCTCCTTATTCTTCACTACCTTCATAGTAGAAAAAATGAATTATACTTGGAACTCCATTAGATAGTTGACCCATAAAACCACATTCACATTCTTCATACCAAGATACAATATATATGTGAAAATAATCACATATTTCTGTCTACTAGTAAAACCAAATACTCTCCTAATGCATGGATCAAACCAAAATTGATCTTAAAATCTCCCAAAATAGCCATCTATCTCTAGATAGAAAACTATTCCCTCACACATCCCTAAATCCTACTACATAAAATCAATCAACATTTTCTACCACTGATCATCCTCATTACCTAGATCAACCCTCTAGTGATCAACTGGATCAGCCTACTAAACCTCTATAGTCTTAACAACATCTAAATGATTACCATTATCCATAGCTGAAAAGATAACAAAGATTTCTTAATATTGGTAGTATGTAATTTTATTATGATTTAATTAACTAATTTTAACTTCCTCAATACAAAACAAGAAAACATAAACAATATCACAAGTTGATTATTATGCATGTACATCTCTTAGGTCTCTACCCTATAAGAGTTTTTACCACAGATGATTTTATAGTGGTCATAGAGTCCTTACATCAGATCATAGGGGGCCTACACTCCAATGTCCAAGTTAGTATTCCCTATCCTATGTCATATACCATGCTCAACTAACACTAATACCTCACAATCCCAAGCAGTCCTCATAATGACTAAATCTAAAAATCACCCTATCTCCCAACCATTATCTCTAATATCACATTATCATGACCCCCTACCTATTAATCTTCCCCTCTGATTCCAATAATGATGGAACGGTTGTGATGTCCACCGTGTCCCACCTCTAGTTGGCCCGGGATTGCAACTATCACAAAAGTTATAAATATATAAAAATTAGAGTCATTACAACCTATAATAAAAGGATTGTTAGTAGGATATATTAAATACAATAAAATCGATGAAATAATATAAAAAAACTAAAACCTTCCCACAACGTATGTGTATGTGAAATGGAAAGAAATATAATTCACAAAACAAAATACCCAAAATGAAAGATAAGGTAGAGACATCATAGAATCTCTATTTCCCAAGATATAAATTTCCATTGTAGTCCATGTAGTCCTCTAGAGAACTGAAAAATATTCAATATATATATATATAGGGTGAGAATACATGTATACTTGGATGGGTAACTAAAATCTATCGTGCAGATGTTAAAGTATCATACTAATACACCTGCGAGAAAATAGTAGAAGCGACATGTCCTATACAGGTTAACTAACCAAAAATATCATCACCATGGAATAATAAATATATAATGTATGAATGTATAATAACATAACAAGAATCATATTGATAATGGGTTCCCCGCACAACATTTCCATTGATTTTACTTTCCCAAACTCAAAATTATACATCCTAGAACTCTGAACTCTTTCAAACATCACATCGGTCCAATAACCATATGTGAAACTATCCATCACCTCACATAGCACTCAAAGAAACCCAGACAATCACATCACATATAACTCGAAGAAATGTGGGAAATCAAATCACATCTCACCCATAGAAATTTTTTTCATCACAACACATCAAATCCACAATTATAACTAGATTAGTAGGGTATCATTAAAATGAAATAAATAAACCATGTTCTCTCCTCCTACAAGGAATGATCCCAATAATAAACCATCCCATCACCTCAAAAAAATAATTATAGTACACTTTTTACTTCTGAAGATCACAACCCATGTATGTAATCGTTTCTTGGAAGAGAGGGCATGAAACATCTGGTAACCATCCATCTATCCTCACAATCAGGATGATGTGACCCCCCCCAAATATGTGGAATTCATCACATGGTTCTCAACATGGATGGGTTGTGTATTCAAAATATCTAGGAACATACAAATAATAAATATATAGTTTCACAAAATCCCAGCCTATGGGTTGAAAACAGAACACCAAGCAATTGAAAACATCACCACCCAACCTCACAACATCACCACTTTTGATGCCACCACTAAATACACAACACCAAAAAAAATTGCATAATCAATATTTCTCATTTTGACTTCTTTCTCAACTTAATCAATTTTTCATATTTCATAAATACATAAAAATTTATTTATCCATAAAATTCATATCATTCTTCATCTCATTTAATTTAACATTAATCACAAACCATACTTAACCACACATCCCATTTTTAATTATTTTATTATAAATTTCCATCCATTAACCAAACCATGCTATGAAATTTCAGTTTCATCATCATTATTTAATTCCAATTATATAATGGAAAATAGAAACACACAACACCACAAAAAATATCAAATCATATTTTTTAAGACAATTAGTCCCACATCACCACCATTTCAAAACCACATTCACATCCTCTTCACCATAGCCACATTATAATAATTTACTACCTCACCCACCACATAACAAAACAGAAAATCATCACATAACTACCCCAATTCAAAAATTGCATTCAAAACCCCACAATACATCCAAACCATAACAAAACAACCCCACACAACACAACAACACATTTATTAGCCAAATAAAAATAACTTAACACTTTTTAAAATTAGAAATGGGGGTTTCATCAATTCAACTTCTCTATTTTATGGAATTCTCACACAATCTGTGGATTCCATGTGCAAGCAATTATTTAGACAACAATTGTTGATTAACCACTTATTAAATGTGGTATCACAATAATAAGGCATCAAGTGATCCATAACACATATCAACTAAGCATAAAAATATTCTACCAATATCACAAATTTTTAGGGGTACACAAAGAATGAATAATATCAATATCAATAATATAAAAAGGATATGAAATCATGTGAATAAATAGACATCCCCTTCAATTTCAATTATCAATTTCATTATCTTTATTAGGTTGGTAAAAAAATCTTAAAAAAGATAAACAAGTGTATAATCACACCCTCTTAGTATAACTAAATGAGAAACGAATTAATCCTAGATCAAAGAAAGATTTATGATCCTTTGCATAGTCCTGGATCAAGAGAGAGACAAACTCAAAATAACTTGTTGAATGGGAACACATAGATCAACCAAGGAAAAAATAAAAAAACATCTTCTTTCCAATATATAACTATAATAAAATGTTTTGTCTTTAAAAAATCCTCCCAAAATAAAAATATAGTGGGAAACTTTAAAATGAATGGAGGAACTCAAAAAATCACAATGGATCAATCCCCAAATGTAGGAGTCGAATGTCACTACATTGGGGTGGAACATATCATTGAGATGCACATGGGTTACCTATGAAATAAGAGAAAATTCATGTAAATGGTGCAGATTGATGGACTTTGTGAATTTATAACAAATCTAAAAGCGACACGACCATGAAGAAGCCACCAATACCATGACACAAACTCTTTAAAACTCTACAGTAATAT
Source organism: Viscum album (assembly GCA_963277665.1). Taxonomy (NCBI): domain Eukaryota; kingdom Viridiplantae; phylum Streptophyta; class Magnoliopsida; order Santalales; family Viscaceae; genus Viscum; species Viscum album. The sequence continues at coordinate 564,507,058 of OY728138.1, forward strand.
GGCACATGAACCCTCACCAAGTTGCAACCAAGATGATTAATCCTTATCTAAGATTAGTAGGTAACTTCATGAAACATATTTGGAAAACTTCATATAGGACCATGGCATAATTAAATCTATCACACCAAATTCCATCGAAAACTAATGATGGACCTACGCTAAAGTACATATCCACATTGTAGAGGCGTCAATTTGAGAATAACATCTTCAGTCTCCACCCTAGAACACTATACCACAATCTGGGTATCCATGCCATAGATACTACCTACTGATAATGGATAAACCAAAGCCAAGTCTCCACACCACATCTACCCCCCCCCCCATTGTGGTAGCTTAATACTACTCCCAAGCTCTTACTATGGTATATTTAATACTCCTACTCTATAGTGGACACCGTTGGAACACAACCCCAATATCCATATTATATTGGTTAATTTTAGTTTTAATCTCAAGCCGACACCTTCATCTCTTTGGGACACTTCCAAACAACTCTACAACTAAATTAACACAAAGTAACATGGAAAATGATCTAGGTTGTTATAGTGGTTGAACAAACCCAAAAAAGAACATGTTATACTAATTAATGAGTATGATTGAATAGTTATGTAATAGATATTTCTTATTCACATAAGTATACATTTATTATTAAAACATTAGAAAAGTGGATAATGTGATTTCAAAAGAGTTTATAAGATAAGGTAATTGAAACATATGATGAGTTAATAGATACTTACTTTTATGAATTCATTTTTTCATTAAATGAGATTATTCATATTGAAGGATTAAAGCATATATATTGGAATCAAGGGATACCAAACATGTTTTGATCCATTAACTCAAAACCAAATAAAAATATTAGATTCAAATTGGTAGAGGAGAGTTATCTTTAATGGTGTGTTCTTAGTGGTTGCAATTATTGATTTAATAAGTTTTAAGGATGTCATTTTACATAGAACATGGATATGAAGTATAAAAATATTGTATATGGGTCATAAAACCTATAATAAACACAATTTACAAATAAACTTCCTAATATTTATGGCCTGAAATCCTTAATTTAACCTCTATAACTTTAGCACGGTATTTGTGTCGGTGACATATTTTTTCCAAAAAAATTATCATTCTTACAAAATTTTGAGGTGTGGAATAGAAAATTTTAATCTACTTAATATCATTCATTTTCATAATAATAAAACTATTTCTACGAAATGAAAACATAATACATATAAAGAAAAATATTTTCTAAAATATCAGTGTTAATAAATTCATATCAATTGAAAATTAAATTGTTATTAATCTATTTTATTTACAGTGAAAAAATACATTTTATTAGATTTAACCATTAAAAGTGGTCATTTTAATTAATTACTATTAATTTAGGTAAGACATATAAAAAATAATTTTCGATAAATATCATTTTTTTAAATTAAATGAATTAAATCACTTCTATTAATATATTTTTTACTATAACCATTCAATTATATCATTCCCTTAGTATTATAATCTTTTTATAAATTTTTTATCACATTTAATCTTGATTTAAAAATTATAATTGCATTAATATGTGATTAATATAAATTCATATTTTTTTAATAAAATATTTTTGTTAAATAATATATTTTACATTTAGTTTGTAATTATTTTTTATATGATCATAATTTTATTTTTAATTAATTACTAAATATTACAAAATTTCAATGTACTTATTATATTAAAGTATATCCAAAAGAAAAGATATCCAAAAAAACACATTACTGATGGCCATATGACCAATTCCATATATTTAGGGGTCATATTACCTTCCAATATATATCCTTAGATATACATCTATAATCATTCATCATATTCCCTAAATTCGTTAACAAGATTATTATCATATTTATGACATGTTGAATTATTTCTATAGTTATCATTGGGGGTATCATCATCATAGAAAACTGGGATGATGATATTTTTTTCATCTTGTTCATTTATTTACATGTGGTTCCATTTCTTTGGTAATTTTACTAAATATGATCCATTTAGTTATATAATAACTTATTTAATTTTTTTAGTATTGTACCTTAATAAATTATGTTATTGTTCGTGTTAATTCGTAATTAATTGTAACACAAATTATAAAGAATAAATTATTTATTTAATGGGAAATACATACTAAAATCATGAGGTGCTAAAGAATAATAAGTGATTGGGTTGTCTTCAAATAAGAAATCTAGAGAGTTTTTTTCAAATAATCTTATAATAACTTGAATTACTACAAATATGTACCTAAAAACACTAGTGAAACGGATTTATCAATGATTTATGAGCTATGATAATGTAAGTGATGTTAAAGGGTTTCTTTTAATGGTTTTAAAAAAATCATTGCTAAAGGCCCCCTTTAATAGTGCTAGAAAACAATGATAAAGGTCCCACTGCTAATGGGTGATAATATTTTTTATTCAAACGTCTTCCCCTACCCTTTAGCAATTCTTCCCACCCCATTTATCCATGCTCCCCACCACCATTATTAGTTCTTTAGATAATTTCACCATCCCACATGGGCCCCTACGTACAACCAGTTTCGAAACCATGATCTCATCCTCATATCCTAATGCCTCTTCAACTCCCCTAAGTTGTTTTTCCTTCTATTTTATGATATATCTATATATTAATATATATTTCATTACACAATTTAATCAATATATTTATATATATGTTTATATATATCTTTATATATATATATTTAAATACATATATAAAATACCTTTTTTGTCTATGTGTGAATATATACAAATATGTATATATTGTTATATATTTGATTATAAGTAATATTACATTATGAAAATTGATAAAAAAAAATTAAAACAAAAATCTCAATATGAATGTAATACATAGAAATAAATTAAGTACCTACTCGAAAAAGACAATAAGACCCCCGTAAAAGAGGTGGAAATACCATAAAATATTAAAAAAATGGGATCCCCTATTAAAAACTCAGTTTTAGAGGCCTTATGGGAATATTTTGACCTTTATAAATTATTGACTGGGGTACCCTTACTCAACACGGCAATGATCCCATCACAAGATTCAATTTTATATATGGTGGACCCCAAACTGTTAGTTGAATCAAAAGTTAGGGTTCTTAGGGGTTTAAGTTATGTTTTAAACATATTTTAGATATTTTATAGATTTTAATGTCTTTAAATTGAAAATAAATGACTATTAAATGATAATAATTTTTAAATTGTTAATTAAAAATATTTTTTCTGTTAATTTATAAGAAATTTTAACTAAATATAAATTTTATGTAAATGCCTATTTAGCATTATCAAAATCATATTTTAAAAGCATATAAAACATTTATATCAATATAATAATATTTATCTATTAATGTATGATTTTGAATGAAATAATTTTTTTTAAAATATAAACTTTATCCACACTAGTAAAAAAATGCTGATAAAGACCCCCCTTTATCAGTGCCTTTTTACCAGCGCTCATAAAGACCCCCCCCCCCCCATCATCACTTTTTACTAGTCTTGATAAGGGGAGATTTATTAGCTCTTATTTACAATTATTGATAAATATCACCATTTAACAATTTTTTTGACACTTCTAAATTACCCCTTCAACAACCCCTTTATTAGAACTAACAAATGTATTATTTAATAGTTCTTTTAGATAGCACTGAATAATACTAGTTTTGCAGTATTTTTTTTGGTTTATGATTAGTTCATACACATGTATGTGATGTGGTGATAGGATCTTTTTTTGGAGGTAGTAGTCAGGATTCATATTTATGCTAATTTCATAGTAAGAGATATGATAAATAGAAATGGGGGTTATGGTCAATGATGCATGTGATTCCATGGGGTAGACATGACCCAAGGATTTGAGATTTGATTTAGTTGAGTGTGATCAAGAATTATTTGTCATAGTAGTTTAGATAATCATTTATTATAAAATGTATATTTTAATTTTGTTTGTTTTGTTTTGAAAGTTAGTTGTCGGTTCATAGTTTGGGTAATGTGTATATAAATCGACCGTAAATTGGATGAGGTGTGGGTTTTGAGTAAGATTTATAGTAATAGTATTGTTGATGGTCAATATCTATGTGTGATAACTAGTATGTGTAAAATTGAAATTGATGGTAAGGTATGACACCATCAGGGTGTTGTCTAGCATGGGTGTAGTAATGATGGGTATGTCAATCATATGGTAAAGTGATCTCAAAGTTGGTTTTTATCATTATGATTCTAAAAGGCATGGTAATCTATTATTGATATATATTCATAAGATCATCATTGTGTTTCAAGTGTGTGATTACTGAGAATCCTAAGTTTCATTATAGGATAGGGGTTTTATGTCTCATGATAACTTTTGGATGAGTTATCGTGTGGTGAGAAAGTTTTATATGGTATAATAATTTTGTGAGGTAATTTGAGTCTGGTCAGTTTTTAAAAATGTTTTTCTTGAATATATGAAGGTATCAAATGTGTCAATAAAAATTGGGGGAGGATTCATGAGATGTTAACCCAAGGTTTGGTTGGTATTTTTATATTAAATCACAGTTAAGGCCATATATAAGAGAACCACTACGCTATTGGGATTTTCATTAAATAGATTTACAGGGTTGTTTGACGGAAACACATTATCCAAATTCATTATGTGGTTGTTAGTTTATTATAATAATAATTTATTATTATTGAAGAATAATTTTTTTTGCTGGATATTGGGTTCATCAAAACTTATATTGTTATGCAATGAATTTGGGTATGTATAGGTGGTTGTGAAATGAATGGTTGGTTCATACAATAACATCCACCTATACAGAGGATTCATGATTCTAGGGTTTCTCTCGGGGTTGTGTGTTGTGTCATGATTCAATGGTCTACACCATGATGTGGGTCTAGATGATAAATATCATAATGATTCATATAGGTTATTACTTAATGTTATTTGAATTAATTTAAAAAAAATTGTTTAAAATATCAAATAAAATGATGTTTTGGACCCATTTTCCTCCACACTTTAGGGATATCACACTAAAACTATTTCTCTCTATCTATATTCTTGTCATTCTTATCTCTCCCCAAAAGGGATTCTATCTGATTATGTCATGAATAGAATGTCATATATTTACGATACTTATCATGGGTAATGGTAAACATCCAATGTAGACCATTTAATTTTTTCTCAATTGCGATAAGTATTGATAAATGTCTATTTTACGAATTTTCTCTAGTTGTTTGTATTCTTTCAATGTAGATAAAATCAGTTAGTGGACTTACACACCAAATTCTCTATTCTTACTAAATATTTTTTACCTACATAAATCTTTAATTAGGAATGTGTTTATGAATCATAGTAAAATTAGACATTAGTAAAGTCTGTTAGGTGACTCATAATGGAACCACTTGTTGGTTTCATTATCTGTGTTATAATTAATGAGGTTTAATCATGTTTTGTGGATGGATTTAATTTCATACTTCTTTTTATACTTTATTTTGTTCTCTTTGTATCATCATGCGAATAATATCAAATTTTATAAGTGTTTTTTCATGGGATGTGATGCTTAATGTTGTTCCTTTGGAATGTAATGGGTGGAACTCAAGTGACAATGAGGATATATGGTTCCCAAATAAATGTGATCTTGATATCTAATTAACCAATTTGGTTGATGGAGTTTCACTAGGTTGTGGTATTATATTTTTTGTTATTTCCACCCACTACGCGATTGAGGTCATTGGGGTTGTGAGCATATAATATAGTTCCCTTGAGGTGGTGTGGACCACTATTTTTTTATTGTTATCCTTTATAGATTAGTGTCTTAGGGTAATGGTGTTTTCAATCATATCAATGTAGGTATATTACATAGATATGACATCATGATACAAATGGTGTACAAGATCACATAATGGAATTGGGTTCTCACCGTGTTTGTGATTCATCGGTCTATTGATCTGGTAGTTGGAATAGTAATTGGTTGGTCACAAACCATGAGTTATCACATATGGAGCTACCTTTTTGGTAGTAATGCTAATGGTTTTGAATATCATTGTAATCCCTATGTTGAATTTTGACATTTTTTGTTTTGGATTTGGTTATAAATCCAATGGTTATTTTGTTATAATAGTATCTGGGTGTATCATCCAACTCAAGCACTAGCGGAATCAAGTAAACTTTTTATCAATTTTTTGATGTTAATATGTTGCTTGGTTATGCATGTTGTATTTATTATAGTTTATTTCAATGTAAATAGACTCTTATACATGTAGGTATTATCTAGGAACACCATTTGTGGTTGATTATTGAGTTCATAATCATAAGAATTTATGGCCCTCAAGGAATCAAGAACATTTTATGGTTTATAACATCAAAAAGTGTATGTGGACATAGTATAGAGCTTAGTAGAGCTTTATTATGTGATGTATTGGGGATCAGGACTAGGTAAATCCCTATATTAAGTTAATGACTTGCTATAATCATTTTTTATAAAATTAAAATACACATCCAATTAATTTTATTTATGTTTAATTATTATTATAATTATATTTTTTATGTATTACAGAATATAAAATAAATAAAAATTTAATGAAATAAAGAAGAAAGATGAAATAATTAAGATCTATAGTCTCATTAACTATTTCATTCATAATAATTATAACCACTCTAGATTGCCAAATTAATTTAATCAAAAGATAAAAAGGTGTCATAATTTAATTGGAGTACTACGTAATAGAACCTGATATAGTTACAACTGATCCCAAAAAAGTGGAATTCGAACATAGTAATTAGTTACTATAACATTTCATAAAATTAACATCCAATAATTATGTTTTTAATATCCATTATTTTATATTCATATATTCCCAGGATATTTTATCATTATAGTTTAGTAAAATTTGGAAAATCATTACATAAAAAAGGTAAAATTCTATAGTTTTTATGTTTTTTCCAAAAAAATTATTGTTATATTAAAACCCCAATTTCATTCAAATCTATTTTTTCATTTAAAATGACTCACCAATGTTAAATTTTTGACCTTTATATAGTTCTTACATATCCATACGTCCTATGAAAAAACATTTGAAAATAAGAGTTAAGAAAAATAAACCTCAATGAGGGATATATATGTAAAGGAAAACTATTAATTAATTTTAAAAAAAATTACGGAAATATTCGTTTCTAAAAAATATATTTTGTGCCAAAATAATCATTTAATCACCCATGAAACTAAATTTTTTCCTAAATGTTTTCATAAAACAATCTGTAGTGTGCATAAAAAATTTCGTAAGTGTTTACCAAAAAATTGAAACTCTTCTTAAAAACATTCCTTTCACCATTAAAGATCATTAAAATTCAATTAAAACATAGTACAATTTCCTTACCTTTTTAAATATAAATATTTCTATAAACCCTCATTTAAAATGATAAAAAACATGAATGATACTGGAGAAATCATTCGATATTATCAAACTATTTTTCCCAAAAAAACCTTAAACATTTAAAGGTATGTATACCTTCTTCATGAAATAAATATTTTTATATTAATACACATTGGATATATATAAAATAATTTTGGCACATTGGGACATTATCTTCATTACTCGAGTTCACTCATTTTAAATTGTATGTAATCACACATAATCTGTTAATTTTATTCATCATTTACAAAAACAATATATCATTAACCAATACATTTTAGGGATAAATCCCAAGCCCATTCTTTACTATCAATAAATTCTAATAACCATTATATTATAAGAAACATATATTTCGTAGAATTTTTTCATTATAAAACTTAGTTAAACCAATAATAAAAATAAATTAAAATTATCACATAAAAATAAAGATAAGTATCATTTTATATAGAAAACATTATTTAAAGAAAAACTAAAAAATCCTAGAATAATGGTAATTCGATATTGGTTGAAATTTTATTAAAAAAATCAGATAAGTATTGCAAATTAATAATGGATATAATGGATGGAAAATTTAGTCATGCGATAAAAGTAAAAGAAAATATTTTTCCTTTTTGTAAGAGGGGCCTAAAGTGGATCCTATATAAAATGTTCAAAAGGATATTTTCTAATAGTCTTACTGGAAATATAAAATATATAAAATATAATTTAATAACTAATTTTATTTTAAATAATAACATTTTGGGATCATTTTTCAGAACATGTATATTGAATAATAGAGTTGGATGTAAAATTTTAAAATAGAATTTTATTTAAAAATCACATACCTCATGTCTTAACACACTATGTACATCAATTAACATCCAAAATAATATACTTATATTAAAATTTTACATTATTAATAAATATTTATGTATATTCAATTATAATTACTCCATTTATTTCGTTTATTTTCATGCTATATTTAGTTAACAAATCAATTATGCATATGTCATATATTTTGAGGTTGTTTAGTCCAAAACTACATTAGTGTGTTAACTATGGTTTAAGGGGTAATTATTACATCATATCTATTATATTAAATACATTTTAATTATCATATAAAATTAAATACTATTTTCAAATTATCTATATAATGTGGATATGAAAAATTTGATATTTTGTTCATAGAGGTTTGACTCTACACGTACATATGAGTGAACATTTCATTATTCTAATAAATGAAAAATAAATAATTATGTTACATGTTTACCTATCTAAAATCAGATTGGAATTATAAATATGTTATTTATTTATTAAACCAGTTATTATAAACTTCCATGTGATGGGGTGATGAAAAATAATGCACATCACTTCAAGTATGTGGTATTCTGCATGTATGCATGAAAAATTATTTCATTTTCTATATGAATGAATAAATATATAAAATAGTATATATATTATCATAATAAAACATAAATATAATAAATATAAATATTCAATTATTTTATTATGGTTAAAATATTTTTTATGGTGGTTAAAAGAGAAATAATTTTGAAATAATTCGGTCAAGAATTACACCTCCTCCTTGGATATCTTCTGTTGGCTTACACCTTCTGCCATATAGGGTTAGCTAGTTAATGTGACCAAGACATATAATATGTGTGTAAGGTATCATTTGGTTATTTTGGTAGATCATGTTTGATCTTGGGTAATCAATGATTAATAATAACTTAGGAAAAGAGGTTCCCATTTATAAGTGAGAGGACTGGCACCCTTATAAATATTTAGTATTATAAAATATAATAAATAAATTTATTATGAAATATAAGTCCAATATATTACAATTTAAGTGATATGATAAGTTATTGTCAATATAAACTTAGTTAATCAAATTTATAAAAATATTGAATAACTACTTGTCCTTATCTCTTACATTAACCCCCACATTAAACCATTTAGCCCCTATCGTTGTGAAATACATTTACCATCTTAACTCTTCATATTGAACTAAAATGAAGATAAACTCAAGAAATATTTTTACAATTTGATTCAATTTCTATGAATAATTTTTAAAAAAAAACTAAAAAATACTTTAATTATATGTTCGTGCAACACAATGAAAAATAGTATTTTGAAAAATTCATTATCTAGTATAAAAATGATTTTCTAAGAAAAATAAAGTAACAAAGTTGATTAAAACGTATTTAATTGTATGTTTTTGTATTAAATTTGACTAATTTAACTTTAAAAAAATAAAAAACACAATGAATCCTTTGAATACATGATTATAATAGATGAACCAGAAATATTGTTTCTTTGGATAAAAATATCACATAGATTTCAAAATCACAAAAAAAATTATTTATAGGTTAAACATTATAAATTTAAATATATTACATTTATTATTAACAATATAATATAATATAATAATTTTAATAAAATACTAATTCATTATTATATCATTACAATCATAAAAGTGACAGTGTTTGTAAAATCTTTATTTTTAAATATTAATCTAACAAAACATTATCAAGAAAAATTTAAAAAAATTATCATAAAATTATTTTAATAATATGTCATCAAAACCTAAGTCTATTTTATAAATTTAAACTCATAAATTAATAAATTAGTTGAAAAATTGAAAAATTACATATTATTGTATTTATGTTTTTAAAATTTATCAATTTAATTTGTTAAGACTGAAACAATTTTTTTCACAACAACAAAAATTTTTCAGAAAAAAAATATACCTTCTTACCAAAAAAAATTTAATATTATTTTAAAAAATTTGATAATAAATTTATGAATGATTTATTATTTTTCTATACATTTACAAAAAAATATTATTCTGTTATTATAATTGGGATGTCCTGGGCCCAGAAGGCACTTAATAAGCACCCCGAGCGTAGTGGGCCATATATACTCAAGTTCATATCCCCAACTACAAGAGGATATCAACTAATAGTGAGGTCCTAGGTTTTGTCTATGGGGAGACTATTCCATCCTGACTAGAGTGTATCATAGAGGATAAATATGGACAAAGGTATGTTGTGGGAGTAATATGAGTAAAGAGAAGGAACTTTGGAAAATAGAGACAACAGTAACAACAACTGAAATAACTAGAATAACTGATGATGATATGTCATGTATCTAGAAATACGGAAAACATGTATACAAGATAGTGGGAAAACATTTTCCATAATAGTATAAAGAAAATCAAAAGACTATCCCAAGAATCTCAAGCTCCGACTTGGTCATCTGGTATCAAGATCCATCCTAAATTTCTTATAGTTAAGTGTTTTAATCCATATGCTTCCCTTTATCAACACCAATATTCATGTACTCTTTTATGGATACCAAATGGCACCTCAAGAGGATGTGAGATAAATCTCAGTGGGGCACCACTAATAGTGTCTATAACATATGGCCTGTGTAATATAATATAATAGTGTGTAAACACTCATATATAGAGTAATGAAGTACAATGTTATGAAATACCTAAGTACATTCATCAACCCTCAGTGGGTGTTTGAATCTATAACAAATTTATTATTTTATTGTTTCTAGTTTATAAATAAGAAACATGTTAATAATAGTGAAGGCTCTAATATATAAAAAATCAATTTGTAATGATATTTTATAATTATGTTCTATGTTAATAACCCTGGAAACATAGATCTCAAGGGTCCCCAAGTGAATAATAACAATAGCATGTCATATAGATAAGAGATTAATCCAAGGATCATAGTCCAAGGAAGTCCACAATGAGATACCTACAGAGACCAAGGAGTTCATCTAAGGTAAAACGGGGCTAAGCAATGACCGGTCTCGTTGGGCTTTAACCATGGAACCTACTTTTCAAAGATGGATCCAAGGAGTGAATCCAAGGAATCCTATAGTACTTCATGAGGGATACTATTGTGTAATACTGTCATCCAAAGTGAGTCATGGATTGGGATTTAAGTTGGTCTCAACCAAATAAAGCTGTATCCCTGAATTCAGAATGGGGTCCTCAAGTGCTCAAGGAATTCCCTTGGGAATCCAAGGTGAGATTGATTAAGGCCACTCCAATTTAGATAATGAAGTTTGAAATAATTAATAAAGTTCAATACATTACCTTTCATTGTTGTAAAAAGGATAATTGAGAAATCAACCATTTAATAAAATCATAATTAATCATTAAGTTCCTTTGGTGTAAGCCTTTCCATTAATTAGTGTGACAAGGACAAGTATCATACAACCAGAAATTTAATCCATTAATGCATATTCAATATTCATGGTTTATTATGATACCATCCCTTAATTTGGTAAGTGGTGATATGGACATGCAACCTATTATTCATTTACATTTAAGGCTAAGTCATATACTTAGTATACTTTCTAATTCCCATTTCATACTTAATTATCAAATTTGAAGCACATACCTTAGGGGGGTGAAGTGTAAGTTACATGGAACTTTACATTCTACATTTCATGATATAATAGTAATTCCATGTAAGGAATCCTACCATTAATTTGGATATGCTAAAACACATATGAATGATGGCTAAAAAGTGTCAAAACACAAAAAATTAAATTTTGGAATATCATCCAACATGGTATGTTGGGAATCTTGGGCGTCAACATGATTAATTAATCACATATTTGGAAAGAGAATTATCATGTTGTTATATTGATTTTAGGCATGGAATAAAAATTCTACAAAAGAAACCCAATGAAATCAACAGTCCCCACATGAAAATTCACAAATCAATGAACACGTGGGATGAGTTATAGACCACCCACCGTAGAGTCATATGACTCTCCGCCTCTAATTTCAGCTAATTATTGGTCTTAGAATTTACTAGATCTGTGAAAAAGGTATAAAATCTCACACAACGATAACTAGTTTGAGAGAAATAGATAACAATTGCTAAAAAGGACTCAAGTACTTACCATTGTGCATTTTCATGTTAAAGGGAAGCTCGACTGGATCCCGGACGAAGGAGATATCTAGATACCTACCTTAGGACTTCAAAAATCTCCAAAAGAGTTGAAATGGTAGATAATTCCATATGAATTTGGATAAGGATGAAGGATGTGGATTAATTAGATCATTAAGGGAAAAGTGGCCATTTTACCAAAAAATTAGCATGTGCACGGTTTGTTCAAACTATTTGACAAACCGTGCACAAACCATTCATGGGTACATGGGGAAGATGGTCCACTTTCATAGTTAGGCTTCATGGATAAAGAAATTGTGTACCAATCACGAGGGATGTCTCTGACCAGATTTCAGAACATCTACACAGTTTGATATAATTGTGTGGCATGCCCGTATAGTTTACTCTAACCATGTGAAATACCCTTTTTCCTAAAAAGGATAGTTTTTAGGCTCTAAAGGAACTATGGACACCCTCAGGACCTTCACTAACTTATTAGGCATCCCTAAAAGGTCCAACATTATGAATTATACCTAAATTTAAAGGTTCCACACCTGAGTGATAAAACAAGTTCTTATAGTCTTCCCCCCTTAAAAGAAATCATCCCCAGGATCACCATCCATGGGTGGATAAACCCTGTGTGAGAATAACTCCTTCCAAGGGGCATGTTTCCTGGTCACCCACTCTCATGTATAATCATGTACGTGAATATGTTTCCATATCACCCAAACTGAAGGGACTGATTGGCCTCAGAGCACATTTTTCCTTTGGTCAATAATGCGTATTGGACAATCCTCAAAGGTAGAATCAGCATCTAACTCAACTTCCTTGAGATCAATGGTAGGAGATGGGTCGGCATGATAATAGTCATGTTCTGAATCAATAAAGATGCCTTGCATGGAATAATGCCTTTTAGGTAAAATCCACCAATATGTTAATAAAGTGACTCCCTCTAGGATCTCAAATAGCCCTGCGTAAAGAGGTGATAACTTCCCTTTATTTTGTAACCATCTATGCCCTAGCATGGGTGATACCCGAAGGAAAATTTGATCACCAACCTCATGCTCTGGAGGTCTTCAATGTATATTGGTATAATATTTTTTTCTAGACTGTGAAGTAGTAATATTATTTATAATAAGTTGAACCTAATCTAAATTCTATTGAATGAGATAAGGACCTAGTAGGGTTATATCACCTACCTCAACCCAACAAAGAGGTGAATGATACAACCTACCATACATGGATTCAGAAGCATCATTATGAATCATTTCATGGAATCTGTTATTATTGGCGAACTCAACGAGAGAGATATGATTCTCCCAATAACCACATAAATCAAGGAAACATGCTCAGAGTGTATCTTCTAGAACATGTATTGTCTATTCTAATTCTTTATCAGTCTGAGGGTGAAATGTTGTTCTTATAATCACTCATGTCCCTATATCCTTATTCAATCCCTTCTTGAATCGTGATGTTAAAAAAACTCCCCTATCTGAAATGATAGTATGTGGAAACTCGTGTAGTCATACGATCTTATAGACATTCAGTTTTCCACACTCATCAACTAAAAATGTCTCTTGAATAGGAATGAAGTGGGATAATTTTGTTAGTCAGTCAAAAATTTCCCATACAGCATTTCTACCTCTCGACAATCTAAGAATCCTGACTACAAAGTCCATGGAATCATCTTCCTATTTTAATTCCCAGACTAGAAGTTGTTATAAAACCCTACAAGTATTTGGTGAACTTACATCACATATTAATAGGTGGACCACTAAGTGATAAAGCTTACTATCTGATATTTCATCCCATGTCACCAATACTGGAATCTAATATCTCAATACATCTTGGAGATGTCTGGACGACCTGCCCATTGAAAAACATGGGACTCATTCATAAGCACCACTCTCATATCTATAAGAACTCAAAGAAATCCATGGATATGCAAGATGTCATCAATGTCCACAGACCAATCCAGAGGTGGGTTATCTCCTAATATACTCTCATATAAAATCAAGCCTTTAGGATTAGAGAATTTTCTACCCTTTACCTTATTAAAGAGGGGAGAGGTGAATATAAAGGATGAATGGTAAGACTTCTCATGACTATTATGAAACTCCAGATGTAGCTCAGAAAAGAGATCCATTAACTTCCATTCATAATTGATTTCCTCTAAAACATGTTTTTGAGTTTTCCGACATAGTGCATCAACAACCACATTTCCCTTCCTAGGATTATATACAAGATCAAAATCCAAGGATTATAGATATTCAACCCATCTATGTTGTCTAAGGTTTAATTCTTGTGGAGTAATGATATATTTTTGGCTCTTGTGGGCTATACACACCACAATGATTTCCCCAAATAGATGATGTCTACAGGAATGCTAGGAATAGAAAAATCATGTTATCTCAATGCCATGAGTTTAGTAATTTCTCTCATTAGGCCTCAACTATCAAGATGCATACGTAATAAATTTTTCCTCTTTCATTAGAACTTCTCATAGGACAATGACTGATGCATCACATAAGATGGTATAACATCTACCAGTATGTTGCAGAATTAGAATAGGTCCCGAGACAAGACTCCCTTTCTTCTAGAAAATGGTTTTCACATAGGCTTATGAGTATAAGAACATAACACCCATCTTGTTAAGGCTGGTAAGATGTGAAAATTGATGTCAGAAGTTTGGTATGAATCACTTATAATATATATCCATCCCCAAGATACATTTTATATTAAACACGTTCATAGGATTCTACCAGAAAAAATACATCACTAACCTTCTATGGTTCAACAGATGCGCCTGATTCTAAGATAATATAACCAAATAAGTGAACTTTATCAATCTAGAAGTGGAACTTAGCATGCTTGGCCAAATTATGATGCTCTCTCGGTGTACTCATAATGATCTCAAGATGTTTGAAATGGTCATTATGAGTATGAGAATACACCTAGATGGTATAACAATGATCACGACAAAAGATTCAAGATAGGGGTGGAACAACATATTCCTTATATCAATTAAACTATTAGGCATGTTCGTATAACAGAACTAGATAATAAGGTACATATACAAACCATACCTGCTACAAAAAGTTGTACGAGGTTTTTATGATGTATAGAATCACACTTGATGATAAAAAAAATCTTATTTCAAACTCAGTGAATACTCTAACACCTGAGAGATAGTCAAAAATATCATCTTTTCGAGGCAATGGATACTAGTTATCGACTGTAAGCTAGTTCAATATTCTATAATCCAGGTATAGATGTAATGTTCCATATTCCTTCTTGGAGAAAATCATGGAAAACTCCAAGATGATATATTGGGCGATGTAAAACCTTTGGCCTCTAAATCCTCTAACAACCACTTGATCTCCTTAAGCTCTGTAGGTTCCATCCTATACAAAGGCATGTACAATGGAGTTTCTCCTGGAATAGGATCAATTGTAAGAAATACCTCTCTCTCAAGAGGTAGTCCATAAAAATAATTGGTAAAGATATCCCTAAAAAGATTCACTACTATAGGTAAATCAGCTTATTGTAAACCTTGATCCTCCATGAAGAGATGGGAAATCTGTGTAGTCACTCCACCTAGCCCATGATTCTATGGTCCCGCTCTAATATCGTAGAAATCAGACTCACCCTTGTTTAAATAATTAGTTCCCCCCAGTGATGTAAACAATACACTGCAGTGATAGTAGTATGGAAAAGCGTGATACAAAACCAACCAATCCATCCCAAGAATAAAAAAACCCATAATCTCATGAACAAAGAGTTCCCATAAGAAAGGGTAACTACCTACCACAAGGGGACAGTCCCTACACTAGTGTACGCCCTCTATTCATTCTTCTAATGGTGTATCTAGGTTCATTACACCGAAGAAATACTGTATCTCTAGTCTAAGAAATTCCCCAATAGATATATAGATAAATGAGTTTGAATAACCTGTATAAAATAAATTAGATATATATTATATTTCAAAATTATAGTACATCATACTATAGTTGGAATCGTAGCCTGATCCTCTAGTATCGGTTGTAGTGCATACAACTAGACTGATCCATGACCATGTGAAACATCGAGACTACAATAATCATAACTAATATTTTGGTGCTACTGTAGATTAGGGGTCTAGCTACCACATCCAGGACCTCCTCCTTGGCTAGTCTTTCTGATGCTAATCTAACACCCCACCTGATACGGCGTAAAGTAACCCCCTCTAGAAAGTGGAGCCAACATAGATCCTTTTTCACTTGATCCTAGTGAAATTTTCCTAAAGAATCTTTGAAGGTTCCCCATACGGTTGTAATCCTAGCACTCCGTTTGGTCGCTATCAAAATTAGGATTCATGTTCCCCTGTCTTCTGCACTTATTACACAGCATGGAGCTATCAAAATGAATACTCCAGTTGTCATTTCCCTGAAGAGAATCCTTGAGGTAAAGTTTCCTACCACCAGGAAAACTGTTGGCCTGTCATGGCACTGGTCATGTAAGACTGGTGCTATTTTTTCCCCCAAGATACACTCAATGATAATATCCACATTGATTATTTTAGAAAAATTAGTTAGGAAAAAGACATTCACCTATGTATATGTGGAATACTGGCACCCCTACTTGAAGTGTCTCGTCCTCGAAAGCTCATTACCATTTATAAGTGGTTCAAAGGGCTACAACTCTACGAAACATAATGAATATTCCGTAAATGACATAGAATCGTATTTGAGATGCAGGAACTCTCCAGCTCTGTAATCCCTCAGTGTATAAGGAAATAAATGATCACATAAGGTAGTCTAAAATTCAACACCGAACATTCCCATATGATGACAAGCCTTGGTAATCACATCCCACCAATGCTTTGCCGAGTCCCGAAGATTATAGGTAGTAAGTTTGACATTCCATTCTAGAGGTATCTATAGATATTGAATGATAGATATGGTGACTTATAGCCACGACTAAGTAGCTAGTGGAATGATATCCCCTATGAATGTAGGAGGATCATGCTACAAGAAACTCGCAATTCAGATCAACCATCGTAGGTGTAACTTGTAGAGCACCATGCATAGACGACATCAAATACAGGAAACTATCATGGACATGGAAATAAATTTCAAATGTAATATCCTGAATAATGTAAAGGTATGTTATTGTGTATGTTTTTTTAACTCCCTTGTTTTTCTTAATTAAGTGCGTACCGAATTCCTAGAGGAGGCTTGGGGTGATCCATGGTTTTGGGACACAAAAAGTGAAGAAAATGGGGTTTTTTGGGTAAGTCGCATGGTCTGGGCATGGTTAGTGCAAACCCTGCATACAACCTAGGAAACTGTGCAAGATGTGTCTTTTTGGACAGTGGATTTCTCACGGTTTACGCACGGTTTGGAATACCGTGCGGGTAAACTGTGTGGCCCATAAATCTATAAGGAATTATAATTTTTCCACTCCAGTATTTTTATCTCCAACTTGGGATTTCCTCCCATTTCACCACTCTTCACCATAGGAACGAACTAAACCTCCAAAGGGCCCCAAGAGATCAATATACCTCTTTTATATGGAATTTTTGGTGCATTTGGTTGCAGATCAAAGCTCGGGGTAAGGCTAATCACATCCATGCTTCTATTTTGAGTTTAGGGTTTACATCTTCTTCTATACTCTTTACAATGATCTAGAACACTAATATTTGGGAGATATTTCGGTTAAAGAATCAATGGTTGGTTGAAGTGGAATCTAAGGGCTATATTAATAGTTATTTCAACCATGGAATCATGGTAGGTGGTCTATAAGTTATATCCCATTGTTTATTTGTGGTTTTTCGCATGTGTAGTTTTGTTCATGGGTGTCTCCTGGTATGTTTCGATTACCCTTTCCCTGTTTTGGGAAAACAGTTATTAAAAAGGTATATTGAGACCCTCATGTTCCCCAGGGGATGTGTCGAGGGTAATGACACTAATCTAGGGCCAACCATGGGGTTTTCCGACTCTTCCAGACCATGGGATTTGTGAAGAACATGTAAGATTGTTGTGTAATCATGTAAAACCCTTGAAAAACATGTTTGTGTGACTATTTTTTGGGGTTAGAAGCAAGGTGGTGCACCTAGTCTTAGTAATAACCTAAGGGATATTGGGTTAATATGTGTAAACGACTAAAGACTATAATATAATAGACTACGATCATGATAATGATGCCTACTGAGTTTGGAAAAATGAACAAACACAAGCGAGGTAGGCATAATGAATGAATGCTTAGTGAGATAAGAATAATAAAATTGGAATTGGTATAAGTGGATAAATGATTTGAAGTATGGTAAATGTGTTAATGGGTTATGGTATGTGTTAATTCTCATGTTATTATTATAGTTTATGTTTTCCTTGGGAAATGGTTGTGATATTGTGTGAATGGTTCATGGATACATATATGTATAGCATCTGTACATTGCTTTGTAGTGTGGGATATTGACGAAGGTTCTACGCCGATGGATCGAGTTAGACTGAGGCTCTAAACAAAACCCCTAATGCATGAGATAGAGATGGGACTAATGCTATGTTTTTCTATCGATTGTAACCACCCAAAATGAGGCTCCAGGGTGAGGTTGTGGTTTTCTGGAGGAAGTTTTTCCAGTTTAAATAGGAAAAATATGTGTTTTTTCTCATGAATGTGATTATGTATGTTAATTCGTGTAACTTGTTATGTTTGATGAAATCAAGATGAATATGTTGGAAATGGTAAGTAAAGGGAAATGGGATGAAATGGTAAGATATGGAAATAGTAATAAATATTGGTAATGTACCTAAAATTGCTAAGGGAACTTAATCTTTTCCTTGTCATTTATTATTTATTCCCCATTTTCCATGAACAATTGTTTATAATAGATATTTTGTAGACACCTTGTACTCACACCCTGATCGGGCCGCTATTGGTTACTAGATCAGACTTCATGTTTGTAGGTTAAGATAATGGAAAAGGCCCTTGCTATATAATGGGGGTAGGCATGGGTGTGCATGGAGGAGGTCCCAAACACACTGTTGGGACCATTTGGGGATTTTAAATTTGTCCTATTTGGGGTTTTGTTCACTTTTAACTTATAGAGAAACATGTCATATTTACTGTCTGATTTGGTTATACCCCTTTTGGGGAAATGGTTTTCTATGCATGATCTTCTATTATTGATTATTATTCGGCTATTTTATATCGTATTTTGTAGATTAATCTAATAAAAATTGGGTATAGTGTCCAAATTGACTATTTATACCCCCCGTTGATAGTCGTAAACCTTTGGAATATGGGGAGGAGCGTTTAAGGTCATGCAACCATCCGGATCAGAGCACCGGTTTAGTTGATCCTAAGGAAAGGATGCTAGATCTAGATCAGGTACATGAGGTGGTGCCTCATGTGACACTCATAGAGGTATGACTAGAGGATCAGGGCCCAGCATGTCAAGAGCATGGTCATCGCCACCCATTTTACTTATGATACGATGACATCATGGAGAAATTGTTATAAAATTTCCTAGCACAGACCTCAAAACAAGATTTAAGCAGATACATTTCATCATATATGGAATCTAAACAATGATGTTTCACTACCCAAGGTTTATTACCCCCAACTACCTATATAGAAATCCTGGTACTCGTAAGTTCTCAAGTATATGTTTCATTTTCTTTTAAAAAATTTACTTGGTTCGCTCCATTACCTTTCATGAACCTCACAAGGTGGGATAAGTACATACAAAAATTTCTTTTTAGATTTCATTTTTTTACTTTATAATGGATATCCATTTCCCATCAAATCAGTTACCATAGACTGTATCACTAAAAATTCCACCATTGAATTATATCATAATGGCTCGACTAGGTAAATTACTCATCTGAAACCATGAGGGCCCATACAACTTGTGAATTTGGATAGATAATCACACAACCAAAACCAAGAGTAATACAATCATATGTTAATAATTGCATCATCAGTCAAAAATCATAAAAATATCAATCAATGAAAATCAGTGAGATGCACCAATATGGAATAGCAATGTGAATAACTTACGAATTATAGGTTCCTATATGATGCATATAACAATATTCCTTTCCCTCATCTCATCGGGCCAAGGATAAAATAAAATCACAATCAGAATAATAATAAATAACTCCCCACAACATGTGCATCACCCAATGGTGAAATAACATCATCTGCAATAGGAAAAATAGAAGATCAATTATAATTTCGGTTACTTGGATTTTACCTAGAACATGGTTATGTGATGCCCAATCATGGATTATGACCATGTCTCAAGTGTTTCTAATCTCAAATATATTATCACGAAATAATAAAGAAAAAAAGGAAACCACCATCTGATACAGCATTGTGAAATCTTGGACCAAGATTCCACTTAATGGGTTCCCAGAACCCAGTGGGCCACATGGCCTCAAGCGCACCTCCCCAAATTCTAGACGCTACCAACTAAAAGCGAGAGCCGAGGGTGTGTCTTTGGGGTGATTGTTCCTCATTACCAGAGTCTGGGATATTGAATAAATATTTATAGAGGTAAATAGTGGAAGAAATATGTGTAAACATAACACATAACCGAAAATAGAGACAAAAATAAAAATAACAAAAATATCTGGAATAACTGATGATGATATGTCATGTAACTAGAAAACTGGAAAATATGTATACAAGAAAGTAATCATAACATATTCCACAAAATTATAAAGGAATCAAAAGACTATCCAAAGCACCTCATTCTCTGTCTCTATTATCTATTATAATTCTCCATCCAAAATAGAAAGAAATCAAGTTGTTGAAGTCATACACTTCCCTTTATCAACACCTACATTAATGTAATCTAATCCGGGTTGAAATCGGCACCCAGAGAGAGTGTAAGATAAATCTTAGTGGGCCACCACCAATGGTGTCTATAACATCCATCCCGTGTAATCAAATATATCTGTGTGCATGCATTTATATGTAATATAAAGTATTATGATGTAATTAAATACCCAAGTACCTTCTTCATCCCTCGGCTGGGATCTGAACCAGTAAACAATTCATTATATGATTGTAACTAGTATATAAATAATCACATGTTAATAGTAGTGAAGGTTCCAAGATGTTACAAAGAAACTTGTAATGATATTTAATAATGATGTTCTAATTTAATAATCAAGGAAAAGTATAACTCGAGCGAATCCAACTCGGTAATAATTGTAGATTGAATTAAGGGTAAGAGTGTAATCCAAGGATAATAGTCCCTATAATTCCATAATGGGATGCCGACTGATTCTACGTATTTCATCCAATGTAAAATAGGGCTAAGAAATGACTAGGGCCAATGGTATTTAACCATGGAACCTACTAGTCGAAGCTAGATCCAAGGAGTGTATCCAAGGAATCCTCTAGTACTACATGAGGGATCAAGTTGTGTCATACTGTCATCCAAAGTGAGACAAAGATTTAGTTATAGGTGGGTATCAACCTAAAAATTATATATACTTGAATTTGGAATAGGGGCCTCGACGGCTCAAGGAATTCCCTTAGGAATCCAAGGAGAAATCGAGTCAAAAAACTCATATTTATATATTGAATCCATATATAATTCATAATGTTCAATCCATTACCTTTTGTTAAGGTGATATGGCTAATTGGGCATGAAAGCATTTAATAAAATTATAACTAATCTATAAGGCCATTTGATTCAAGCATTTACATTCATTAGTGTGACAAGGCTATGCAGCATTTAAACATTCATTTAATCCATTTAAGTATAACCAATAATAAAGTTTCATTATTATACATTCCATTAATGTTGTAAGGGGTGCTACGAACATGAAACCTATTATTCATTTACATTTAATTCTATTTCATGTACTTAGTATACTTTACAATTTCCATTTCACAATTAATAATAAATTTCAAGCACCTTCTTAAAGAGGGTCAAGTGGAAGTGAAATTGTACTATCCATTAACGATTTCGTGACACAAAAAACATTTATTATAAGAATCCCTACCATTAATTTGGTCAATATCAAACACATCCGAATGAAGTCTCAAAAGTTTCAAACACTAAAAACTCAATAATGGAATATCATCCTACATGGGATGTTAAAAATTGTGGGTGTAACCACCAAAAACTAATCACATGTTTAGAAATACCATAACCATATGGTTCTAATGATAATAATCGTGGAGTAAAAACTCTATAAATGAAACTCGATGAAATTATTGGGCCCCAAACAAAAAATTCCAAAATCATTAAACATAGGGGATGAGTTTTAGAAAACCCACCTTGGGGTCATATAACTCTCCTCCTCTGATATAGTCCTGTGATATAGCTTAAAATTGAGGATATCTGAAAAAGGTAAAATCAATCACACCTCGATAAATAAGTCCAATGAAAGAGAGGAGGATAATGGATAAATAGAACTTGATTACTTACAATTGTGCATCCAATGTGATGAACAAAATATTGATTGGATCCCAAATGATGGAGATCTCTTGATACCTAGGTTAGGCCTTCAAAAAATACAAAGGAGAGAAATTGAGGATAATCATTTTGGAATTTGGATTAGGAGTAAGTAAAAGGACTGACTAGATCATTAATGGAAAACTGGACATTTTACCCTGAAATTACCCTGTGCACAGTTTTTCTGTACTGTTTGAAAACTTGTGCGCAAACCATACATGGGTACATGGGAAAAATGGGTCACTATAATGGTTAGACAAAATGTTTAGGGAAGCTGTGTGCTAACCATGTGATATGGCTTCAACAAAAATGCAGACCATCCTTATAGTTAGAACTAACCATGTAATCTACTAGAACGGTTTACTTTTATGATCTAATATTCCTAGTTTTCCCTAAAAATATGGGTCTTTGGCTATGAAAAATCCATGGACACCCTTGGGACCTTCTCTAACTCATTAGGTATCTATAAAATGTCCAAATGTATGAATTAGGATGAAATTTAAAAGATCTATACCTGAATGAAAATCTAGGTTCTTAAATTAATACTCTAAAGAATATAAATTTCCTTATAAATAAAAAAAATATAAAATAAAAAAATGGGTTTTTAATATATTTCTATTTAATCATTAATTATTAGTCCAATATTCCCTACCATAACATAAAAAATTAAGTGATTTCATAATTTTATTTTATTAATTATTTCATTCATTTTTCAAATAAATTTTATTTATATCATGCATCAACTTTCTAAATATAGGAAAATTCATAATTCAACAAAATAGTTCAAAACAACATATCAATATCATTTATCTAACTATTAATTTGACAATTTTTATTTTACAAAGTCATTTACATATCAATATCATTTAGCTAACTATTAATTTAAAATCTTGAGATTGTATTATATATTTCTCTAAAAAATTGATTTCTTTGAAATCAATCTTTACAATAAATTCCACGATTAAAAGAACCACTATATAATATTCAAACAATATTACATAATTTGATAGTTATCATCTAGTAATTGGATTTGTAGTTATGAATAGGACTAGATAAGTTATTTAAAACCAATTGTTTAAATATGTATAAAAGGAATTAATTATTTATCAACTAACTAGAATGAAAATAATGGTGATGTTTTTAAGAAAAAATATTTTCATGTGTGTATTTTGTCTTCATATTAATAGATTAAATAAATCACTATTGTGGAATTATTTTAATTAAATTTATATATTATTTCTTGAATCCAATGTTTTAAAATTCATCTAATATTTTTTCTCGACATGAGACCTGAAAAAATCATGTTTTTTGCATAAAATTGTAATTTTTTCTTAATAATGGGTTTCCTCACATTTTTCTCAATAAATTTAAAATGTATTTTTTTACAAATTATAAGAATTCAATTTTGAAAAACTGATTTCATATTTTGGATCCAAAGATCCAAATTTGGTTAATATGATCCTTTTAATATTAGGAATTATGAATAGTAAAAGTGGTAAAATTTATGACCTCTGTAGAGAGTAAATCCATTTAACATAGGTTAAAACAAAATTTTAAGGTCACTATTTTTCAAATTAAATCTTTATGGATGAATTTAATTATACCCCTATCAACTTATAATTTATATTTAATTTTTAAGGGTCACATGTATATACAAATAACCCAAATAATATTTAATGTAATGAAATATATTAAATTTCACACACTAACATTTAAATATTTCTTAAGGGTTCAGAAAGGGAAAAAATAATGTTGTGAATCGGTATTAATGTTTATTTTGGAAAAATGAAATTATTTTCGTAATGGTAATTTCTTTTTAATTCTTAGTAATTATATTACTAACTTATATTCTTATGTAACGTCGACAAGGTATTTCATCAATTAAATGAAAGAAATAAAATAATATATTTTAAAAATATTAAAAGTGATATAATCAGAGTGATTTATAGTGTCAAATGTATTTTATAAATGAATATAACATATTATTATTTTATTAATGAATTATATTTTAAATTCAACCTTGTCTTGGTAAAATTAAATGAATAGTAGCAAAATTAACATTAATGATATTTTAACATAAATAATATTTCATTAAATTTTTTAAAATTAATAATAATCTTATTTTCATAATATTTAATAGAATACGGTTGATAATATCAACCATGGTCCATTTATGAGTCACTTTTCTATTTATGGTAACATTATTAACCTTTAGTGGTGAAATTATTGTTATCGTAGTTATGGTAAAAAATAATTAACTAAGGGGTTAATCTAAAAGATATGGTTTAAAATGAAACCAAAAAAGTAAAAATTTAATTGTTATATGATATATATAAATTTTACTATTTTTTATTCAATTCAATGTCAATTTAGAAAAAAAATTTAGGACAATTAATTAATTATAATTTTTCCTTTTTATTAATTCCAAGTGTGTCAGTTCCATCCCTTAAATAAATACACCCTTACCCTATTTTCTTAACTTGAATTAATCCATATATTTTTACCCAAAATTTCCCAATTATCTTCTAGAAACCTTATAGACACTATATAAGATCTTTTATTCACAAAATACTATCCTCGGTATCCTTAACAGGTGTTCTAAAGAGGATCTTTCAAAGAAGAGGTAATATCTTCAACAGATCACTTTCTTTTTAATCCTTATATTACCTAATCTAATTATGTTTTGTTATCATATAATAAAAAAAATAAAATCTTCAATAACTTAACATGTTAATATTATTATTAAACAGTATTTATCCACCCTCTATCCCATCAAATAAGA
Organism: Viscum album; assembly: GCA_963277665.1. NCBI lineage: Eukaryota > Viridiplantae > Streptophyta > Magnoliopsida > Santalales > Viscaceae > Viscum > Viscum album. Next base: position 564,532,606 of record OY728138.1, read on the forward strand.
AGTTAAAGTATCACTAATTTGTACGTACAACTTACCATCTTCGCGTAACGATACAATTAATTTTTCATCTCCCTATGTAATGGATTTTTATTAATATGGGTTTAATTTTTTATATTATATATATTAAAAAAATATTCTGTTGTAATTAAAATATCATATATACCTTTCTACCATCTAATCCATTATAAAACGATAACTTTTCTCGTGCATACTTGGTGACTACTACCTCCACGTAACAATGTTATTTTTTTAATTTTTCCATTACGAGGATGGTAATATAAAAGTATTTAATGATTATATATGATTAATATTACATAATAATATCATTTTATGTTTGAATTATTATTTTTATTTATTTATTTTGATTCATCCAAAAGATAAAAGAACGTTCATGCATATGTATGGCTTACCGTCTCCATGAACAGTTCAATTCATTTTTCAGTCTCCAAATTTTATGGGTGAATATATATATATATATTAAATATATATGATATTAATAACATAATTAAGGTTCTCTATACGACATAATCAGGAACTATTTACAAGTAGATAGAATATTGAACAAAAACATGCATGAAAAATGAAGCAGTTATCACCTGAAACAATACTTTTAATAATGAAATGATAATATATTTTTTGAAATATTTTATAAGTAAAACATATTTCAAATTATATTTATATATATTATTATGGTTTTAAAATATATTTATAAAAATATAATTTTTTATATAGGAGGTTTGATAATGTATTAAGGAAGTCGAACATAAGGTAAAGGATTTTTGTTACAATCTCACTGTCTATCGGGATTGTTTATGATTATGTTTCTAACCATGAGCTTTATGATATCCCTATATAAACTCTATTAAAATTTACAATCCTCAGGTTATTTCTATATAGTAAATGTTTCTTTTCATTATACCCCCTTTATTAACTCATGATACTAAAATAATGTTTTTAATGAAAATGACATAATTTCTATCTTCAGTCAAAAATGCGTTCTCTTCTACATCCATGTTTCTGAAATAAAATTCAATAATTTTATTAATATTATATTATTTTTTTATAATCATTTTTACCTTGATTTAATTTTTATAAAATGGTTTAAAATTAATCATATCTTCATAATTTAAATGAGTTAAATTTTTATTTTTTTCAACAGTATTAGTGAAATATTTTCTTTTAAATTATATGAAATGAATGATATTTCTTATAGTAATGGCTTCTCAATGCATTAAAGATTAATTTATATATTTCCTAGGTTATTTTAAAAGAAAATTTTTCTATGATATTTTTTATATTTTTTAATTTTTAAATAACTCGTTTAAATGTAAAAGAATTTATCTGTCTCATAAAAAATACCAATTGATATTTATTTTCATTTTCCTCTATGATGATATCCTTTGATGTAAATTTTTTCTTTAATGGTGATATTATACAATAAAAATATCTTTTTTCATTCTCTAGTGATTTATGGTTATGATGAAATTGAGGTTACTGTAATTGTTTAATTTAAAATGGTTATACATTGACGAAATGTTTATAAAAAACATTCTTTTTCAATTGTTATGATTATGATGAATGTTTTATGATCATATGAAACATGTATTTTGGTTTTTTATTTTATGATGGGTGGGATATGGGTCAAATATCTCTCTAATGAATTGGGTGAAGATTGATATCTCGTGATATAAATAAGACTCTACTAAGGATTAAACATAGTTCAATAAGAGAATCAATCAACTATGATTGACATGGGAGTAATCCTTGACTATGATGTTAGTTTGGGGAGAGTACCAATACACTATAATAGTCTTTGTAATGAGACTTGACTAGTAAGGAAAAAAAATTCTATACTTATGTGTCTATCAAAAATGTATGTATTATGCCAATGTTATTCACTCCTGACTAACATTCTTTTATTCCATTATTATTCTTGTCTAATTAATGGACATGATTTGTAATATTACTCAAGATTGTGATCTATGATATCTGGGACATGTTTTTAATATTTTATGATATTTCTCTCATACCCATATGTTCATTTCATGTTTAAGTGATCATTGATATATACTGTGTTTCTCCTTATGGTGCATCAGAGCTCACGCCTTCTTATATTTCCTTCCCCAATGCTATGAAGAATGACTTTACATATGAGATGTCTAGTAAGGGTTCTTGTTGTGAAAATATTATAGGGATATGATTTATTTTTCTTATGAACACGGTTCTTATGTCTCCATGTTTCCAGTGATATGAGAAATATACAATTATGGAATGAATTATAATATTATGTATTGAACATTCAACTAATTTCATGCAATTATTTTTAATTAATATTATACCAAATTAATGTTGGTTTTAGAGTAATGTTTAGTAACCTTTTGAATCTAGGATGAGAAAAATTAGTGATAACCCATTGGATAATCATATTTATAAGAAGACATCCTATGTTTTGGTAAAGAAATAGTTATGGCATTCCAAAAAAACATCCATATTTTGATAATAAAATTATACATGGTTTTAGAATTGATGCATATGCTGGTAGTACCCCTAAAATGATTCTGTTGAGTATATTACATCCATCATCCTAGTGCACAGTGAGTTTTTTCCTTACTAATTACCTAGTTTTACACTCTAGGAGGATATTCTTGGATAACTCACATTTTATTTATGAATCATTATGAAGAATTTGTATAGATTATGGGCATTATTGGTCCTGGTTAAACCAAAGGTTTCATAGATTGAAAACGATCCAACATGATTTAGAAATCCTATAATTTTTTTAAAGATTATATGGTTTCCTAGTCATATTATTGTTTCTCACACAATGATTTTTTGTTTTATTCAATGCATGGAACCCAAAGGAATATTTTTACTGCTAAATTTGATGGAAAATGAAATGATTTTCTTATAGAGTAACAAAATTTTACAGGATCTAGATGAAAAAATATCATTTTTATTATTACATAACTTTTTCAATATAAAATCAGCTTGAACATCAAAATGTGAAAAGTAGGAAACAACATTTTGTTGAGTCCTTGATGATTAAATTTCTAATTTCTTTTAGTGGGGACACTAATTCACTATTTGATAATAAATTTATTTGAACCATTGAAATTATATTTCTTGATCTTTGATGATCAAATAATGATAAATTTATTTTTATTATTTGTAATTTGAATGAAAAAGTAAATCAATGGTAGAATCCAATCAGGAACATGAGGAAATAAGAAGAAATTGACTCCATGGAATGGGATGGTTTTATAATATTATTTTTCAATTATTACTTTCCTTGTATTTTTTAATGGATATGGATAATAAATTCATTATTATAAAGAGATGGGTGGAGAATCTATCAGTACATATAAGAAAAATTTTATAATACTCGTGAGTTACGATTCTACTACTATGGTACAAACCGAATGTAATGACTATCCATTCTTCAGCTAACAAGAACTAAGTTCCTAAAGGGAATTTGGTATCTTTGAATAAATTATTTTACATGATATAAATATTGAGGGGGTGATATGAGTTACCCATAAATCACATATTTTTCATAAGAAAATAGAAAATGAAATCATGTGAAATTAATTAAACTATAGAGAGAATAATATTAACATTCCTTTATGCTTAGTGTGTAGAAGGAAACATGGAGGAAATTCTTCTTAATGGACCTAATAAATGTTTTATGTGATCAATGGAAGGAAATTGGGCTATATAAAGTATATGGGATGATAAGAAGTTAGTTAATGAAATTAATAAATAAAAATCTACAAAGAATTCACCAAACACACTCAAGTGTTTAAAATTTTTAGATTATGGGAATTTTCTTAAACAATGCTCATATATAAAGGTAAATGATGTTGATCGATGTCATCAACCTATTAATTCTAGAGACCAAAGTAAATCTCATGTGATCACTATTACTGATGAGGGTTATGATTATGACCTGTTTAAATGTATACATACTACTCACTCTAGAATTTTTAAGGTCTTATATTATTTTGAATCTAAAAACTCTTTTTTATCTAAGTAATTTTATATGGGTATCACAGTACCACCTCAATATTTAGATATTTAATATTCTATGAAACCCCTTAATATTATATTGATCTCATTACATGTATATGATTCTTACTAGTTTAAGGTTTATGGGAATGCACATTTTATAAATCATGTTATTATACATATAGTTAAATTTGATATTATCTAAAAAATGGATTAGAGTTATTTACATAAATCCCACATCAATTTCAGTGTGAGGGAATAAATTTTTGATATTTTACAATCGTATTATCTTCATTTAGTTTAAGGATAAATAAGAACATCTGATTTAAATTTCATCTATTGTATGGGTCTTGATTACTTTTAAAAATGGTTTTTATCTTAGATAGATGTGGAGAAACTCATAATCAAAGTTATCCCTTTTTTGGGAGTTTGTTTTTCTCTTTATGGAAAAGTTCCCTAGCCTCTCATTAAGTATTTAATTGGATATTTCAGTAGAGGTCATATATGATGAAACCCCAATTTCAAATAATCAATATAATTTTCCCAGATTGAGTTCTAATAATTTAAAAGGGAAAAATATGAGAATCTGGAAAATGGATCAATTCACCTAGTTTCACCACCTAGGGGTGCACCAATTACTTTTTTAGAATAAATATTGATCAATGCCACTCAAAATTTATTATTGAGAACTAAAAAGTATCACTATCAAGAACAAGTATCCTCAACCCTGTAACGATGACTTGATTTATCAGTTGTAAAGAGATCTGTAATTTTACATGATGTTTCTTCCTTCTAGATATCATTAATTGAGTTTCAATATTGAAGCTATACCCAAGATATAAGTATCAAGCTAAACTTTTATAAATTAATTTTCATTTTTATGGAGTAAATGATTTATTATGAAATGATTTTATGGATAACACATGTGTTACTTTGATCATTTTGGCAGTTATATAGTCTGTAAAATTTTAAATACCACTAAGAATCATAATTATTGATAATATAGTCATTCTATAGTTACACTTATGATTATTATATTAATCATTATGATAATATCCATTCGAATCAGAAAAAGGAAGTGATTGCGTCAACTAGTATTATGGAACCCTAATAATCCAATTTATCTAATCTTCTATGGAAGATATCTTCATTGGGACACTCCCTTGTCCCATATGATGTTGATTTTCAAAAACTGAATCTTTGAAAAAAAAAATGTGATATTTTCAATCTCATTTAAATCACAACCCTATCTATGTTCATTGAACCACCCCATAAAAATATAACCATCACAAACCATACCATAATGGAATTCAATATCATAATAAAGAGATATGTATATAGACCCTAATAGTATGAGTTTTTATACATTATTTTCAAAAAAATTATTCTTATTTTTATCAATTTTAATATGAATTTCTAAATGTCTAAATAATGAGTTTTATAATATTAGATAATGATATGATGAAACACAATTTATATTAAGGGAAATATAAAGTATCATTAAAGGAATATTTTTGGTGAATTTAATTATTTTTAAAATATTAATTAAATATAATTATTAAATAATATTTAATTTCAAATGATTATATCATCTTATACACTCAAATGTAATTTTAATAAGGGTCAGAAAACTGTTGTTGTCAAAAAATAGTATTTCTAAACATATATTAATTTTGATTAAGAGATTTTATTTCTAAAATTTGTTGAATTAATATGATAAAATAAATATTATTTTTGAAATGAAAATGTAGAAATATCCAATAGTTATTTTTTATGATTTTATTTGATAGTAAAATTTTTGAGTAAAAATTTAATATAGTATAAATCTACGGTATGTATTATGACATCCTAATCACCAAATACTGATGTAATATATGAAATAAAGTTATACAAATCCAAATATATATATTGAAAATTTAATATAATGCCTTTTTATATTTTTTTTATTAACTATATCAACCCTCCATGAATCATTCAATTAATATATAATATTTTTATTTTTTAAAATAAATTCTTTTTAGCATGAATCACTTATACATAAAATGGTAGTGAATTTAATTTTTTGGATCATATCCTTATAATATATTTAAATCACTCATCTGTTGTAAAAATCATGATCAGGAACCATGGGAAGGATTTTTTTTACTATCCATATAGACTCCAAGACATCTTTTTGGATATTTATAAATAATTATCCTCATTTTTTCAATATAAACCCAAAAAAACTCCCATTCCTCTTTAATAAAATCTATTTAATCATGAATTTACTCTCTATTTGATTGTATATATCCCTCTTAATTTTCCCTGAAACTCTAAAATTTCTTTCCCATGATTTTAGAAGATCCTTATCGGCGTAAAAAATCCTCTTCAACTCCAATTTATTCAAGAACCCTCTTTATGTCATGATTTTTGATTTCCAATTTTACAAGTTGGGATATAATTTATAATATCACTTTAACTATACATACTTTTCCCTAATATTGATAGATTCCTTTACCTCTCATTCATCCCTTATATAAATCATTATTTAAAACTATTATTCTTTAGAAATTTCCTTATGATTTTCCATGAAAAATATTTGTGTTGGGAATACCCATCTCCATTTCCACTGAAGTCCATTCACCAAATTATACATATAATTATGTTTTTTGAGATTTAAAATTACTTAACCCTCAATCCTAAATTTTGGGATTAAAATTGGGGAAAACAAGCTTATATGGTATAAAAATTGTGCAAGACATATGAGTGTATGTGGTATGAATGTAACGAGTGGTACAAGAGTTATATATCCCTCAAATGAATTGGGAAATGTTTTTATCTCATGAGATTCCATATATGGGTAATAGAAGTTTATTCTAACCATAAAATGTAATCTTTTCTTGGATGTTATCATTAACTTAGTTTGATGATTCCATGTCTTATGATTTTTTAATATTTAAATGTTATCGTTGTGTTATAATGTTATATAATGCCTTATTATTCAAGATAATGATTCCAAACCCTCTTAAGTTACATATATATGCATGTTTGATCACATTTACAACATAACCTTTGAAAATTATTATTTTTTGTCTTTTATATCATCTTTATAGTTTACCCCATTCTTATATATGTCCCCTAGTTATCTCAAATAATTTTATAAGAATCAATATGTTATAAGAGAATGTCTCGGTGTTCAAGTTTATGTTATTTTAATTAATTGAAATTGTTATATTATGTACCAAATTACTCAAATAAATTATGACTCGTTATATTATATGGTGTATTAAGTGTATCTTTATGTAATAAATAGTGAGACAAAGTGAATTAAAATATGGGTTGTCATAGATTGTATTAGAGAAAAGCTTATTTATTTTTGGTGATTAGGATTTGAAAACTCAAATTAAATACTTATAGAAAATACTAAGCCTAAGAAAACATATATAATTTTTTTAAAGTATTTATTATGTGGTATTAATGAAAATAAATCCAAACCTAGATACTACAAGTGTATTTGGCTCTAAGAGAATTATAACTAGGGTTAATAACCCTAAAAATGGTCTATTGATCCAGAATCTATTGTCACTTGATTCATAAAAAAATCCTCATTGAAAAACTCATTTTATACCCTCAATGGATATTCGTTTCCAAATTCAGAATATCATTATAAACAATTATTAAGGAATAAAAATGGATATAATATTTTAAATTGAGAAATAAATCATGGAAATCATATGTTGAAAAGTAGAAATAATTTACTTAAATAATATATGTCATTTATGAGTTACCCCTTCAGTTTTCATGGTTTTCCATTTATTCCTTTGATAGTTTTAAAATTATATTTCATATGTCTATTTTGGATGAAATTAGTGATTAAAAACAAAATCAACATGTAAATATATGGATTATCATACATTCATGATCATCAAATGTCATATAAGACTATATATCTATGCATTCATTAATATCACAAAATTTTAGTAGAAATATTCTAACACAACCTCAAAATGAGTAATTAGAGTTATTAGTGAACATATAAAATGGGTCAATTGTTTCATACCAAGCATATAAATCATCCCTTATAAAGAGTCTTGGTTTTAATTTCCTGGAAAACCTTATGATACTCCCTTTATAGGAATTTTTTGTTATTTTGGGATGGATTGAATTTTACTATATAGAGACCACAATAATTTTTTTAGGAAATTATCCAATATACCCCAAATCTCCCACTAATTGCATACATGTTCATGGAGGTGGGTGAATATTCTTTGGTACGAACATCTCAAACATGTATATTATTTCTTCACAAGCATGATTATCTATAAAAAATGATCAAGATGAAAGAAAAAGTCATCATTGAATAAAATGTGACCTCAAACACATGAGGAAAGATAAATAATGGTAAGTATTTAATATGATTTTTTGATTTAGTAAGTCATATATGTTATGCTATATACTAGGATAGCTTTTTCTTACACCTTGAGTGTGGTCGGAAGATATTAGGGTGACCTAGGTGACCAACATTAGATGGATGTCAAGAATTACCCTAATTATTTGAGTTATACTAAGGATATGTTCTTGTATATAGAGGGGATGAGGAAATCGTCATTATGGGCATGCAACTTCAATAAAAAGATTTATGTCTTACTAGTAGTAATGATCATATCACACTTTATGATGACAATAAAATAGCATTGTATATCCAAAATATCCAAGGTCACATCAAATAATGAAGCATATAATTTTTAAGTATCATCTATTGAGATATAATTCTCATTTAGGATATGTTTTATTGTGAAAAACATCCACAGAATATAATAGGGTAGACCAGTTTACTAAAGCATTGACTGAATAAAAATATGATCATCATGTGATTTCTAGAAGGATAATATTCAAATGGAGTGGGATCAAGTGAAAGTGGGAGTTTTTTGGTGTTTTTGTTCCAAATCCAAATAGTTATACACTGATTACATGTATATCCAAACATTTTAATATTAATAAAACATATTACTAAATGTTTATAATTGCTTCATATGAATTTAATGTAACAATTTCCTATGATATTTTCCACATTGATAAGTCCAAATTAGTCTCATGATATAATAGAAACATTGATGTCTCATGATTATATTCTTAAATATAGTTATACATATAGATAACATACTATGGTAGGTATCATAGTATATAATTTGTGAGATGTGTGGACTTGTAAGTGGATGAAGCTTCTTCTCATGATGTTTACACGTGGTAATCTCCAGGATGTGAAATTATGATAACTGGACCTACTAGTATGCATTCATCATATATTGGTGTCATTGAATATTCATATTTTTGATTGTGTGTAATTATACGTATTAATTATTATTATCATTAATTCATGTTATGACTCATGCAAAAAGAATTGTGAATAAAAATCATGGTTATTTATGTTCGTAGGTAGTATGATATATTGGGTGTGTCCAGAATGACATGTTACTAATGGATAAGTTAATGAAATATTTTCCCTCCATTTTTATAGAAGTTGATATCTTATCCCTTTGAATAAAATTGAACTATTAATTTAAATTCCATGTCCATTTTGTAATAATGAGTTTATTTTAGAGAGTCAAATTAAGACGTATCAAGCATATAATTAAATTTTCATGAACTGAATCTTGTCACCACTGAAACCAGCGCCACAATCGGCCCGTGACAAGGCCCGAAGGGTGTTCCCAATCCCCACGTGCTGACACAAGTGCCTGGGTATCATAAAATGAGAATCGGGAACAATTTACCTGAGTTTATAAACTTAAAACAACAAATGAATCCAATATAAGAAATATGGATGTTTCAAACCAAACAATCTTTTCCAAAAATTCAGAACTCAATTAGATAGTTTAAAGAAACTCACCAAGACTATAAAAAAGGTAAAAAAACTAAAAGGAAACATCCCAATAATGCTCATGGTAAGGGGAACCAAACTCATTCCATCTCCACAGTACTTCACCACCATGGACCTGATAGAAACCCGAACCATTGGCACTAAAAAAATGTACCCAACCAACAACAACAATAATAACCAAGTCTACTTACACCCATGGATGTAAGTAGGGGGTCAACCAATGACCAATAGGATACCACCACTAAGATATTCCATGCAATAAACATTCAAATATGAAAAGCATTCAAGTTTTCATAAATAGGAAATGCTAGTTAGAATTTCTAAATGATGCAACATAAAAATTAAAACAGTCTTCAAGTTGGATATCATTATGAATAAACACTTTTAAAAATAATTTCAACACTACCTAATTTTCCATCCAACCATAATGTATGACGATGGTAGGCACAAAGTAACTAATGCGCACAAGCATTTGAAAATAACCCCTAGGAACTGGCTCGTTGTGGGTCCCAGATACCTCGTATCTCGGTTAGAGTAACCATCACAATATCGGTTCTCGTGCATGATCTAATAATAGGGAACATACCCATAACCTAGTGATCCCAAATCATCATAATAATAGTTTATTCATAGATTTAAGCGTTAATCATGAATAGTGAAACATAGGCCAGACCCCACAGATTCACTAGCATATTAGTACACGTCCACCCACCGAAATACCCGAGTTTTCCCCTCATTCTCAGACAAGTTTAACAAGTCAAGAAATATACTCTGCAAAAGAATATATTATTTTCACATCACAAATTCACCAAACAGCCCACATGTATACCACAAAAGTCTAAAATTTCACTTTTTCATTCAACTGAATTTTGAAATCATACTCACAGTAAAAATAGCCCACAACACATTTTTCACATCTTTCAAAATTCAAAAAATCTATTAAATATTTTATAAAATCTTTCCCAAGATTATAACCATCACATAAAATCCCACTGACATGTTACATAAAACCCTTTTCATAAACAAATCCCATTTTTCACATCTCCCTCACATAAAATAGCCTAGAAACATGTTTTTCACCCACATCACAATTTCATATATCATCTTGACAAATTAAAAAACATTAAAAAAATGTTTTACAACATGACTGACAACTTTTTGTTTCGAAAACTCATTTTAAGAACATACTATCACAAAAATAGTACATAAGAAACCATTTCACACTTTGTGGAACTCATTAAATCATTTATAATTTTTAAAAATCCTACCCAAGAGGTACAACCATGTTTTTCATGCATAACCCATTTCAAAACCCTCATTCAAGACCTTAACCATACCAATAAAAATCAAAAAATTAATTTTCATCCCTAAAAACATTTATTAAACCAACCCCATGTTTTGTACAAATACCTCAAACAATACCACAAAAGGTACACATGAAAAACACATGTTTTCACAAATCACAGTCAAGAAATACAACATGGTTTCACAAATTAAAACCATTCCGAAACCTCATTACAATGCCCAAATGACTTTAAAGAATTAACAAACCATAATTTCACACCCCTTAAAACACTAATAAATCACTTTCAGATTTTATAAAATACTTCCAAACATTTCCCCAAGAGCCACGCATGAAAAGCACCCAATTCCAAGAAAAAATGCAAATACAAAGTCAAAAACATTACCAAATCCATTAAAAATAGTTTTTGACCCACACACAACATATTTTAAACATACTAAATTTATACACCAAGCAAGATAACTCATACTAAAATAGTTATACATGGAACCACCAACCTTTTGAGTCAAAACCCTTGAATGTTGGTGTGAAACCTCAACCAAACATCCTCTGCACCACAAGGAAGTGAAAACTAAACCTAAACCATAATATTTCACCAAAAATACCCCAAATCAAACCCTTGGTATGAAACCTAACTTCTAGACACTATATAAATTCATGAAATAGGGTGTAAACCCTAAGGAGAAGGAAGGAATTGAAGAGAGAAACACTTACCCAAAACAATATTGAAGAAAATGACCCAAAATTCACCAGTATCTGAACATTAAAACAGCTAACCGTTCAAGCTAGGTTCTGAAAAGGATGAGGAGACCATGTAGAAATAGTAATGGGAGAAAAAGAGTAAAAATAGAAGGATTTATGAAAGGATTAATTTACCTCTTCAAATATGGGATAGTTTTGTATTCTAGATAAGTTTCACTCAATTTCTTGATTCTATTGAGCTCTTAATTGGGTAAGTAGAGAATGGGGGCACATCTTATGAATGTGGTCTCGGGTGAGAGTTAAAATCACCGAAAAAACATTAAAATTGAATGAGTTATTAAATACTTAATAAATATTTTTAATGTAGGAAATGGGCTTTCAGGAATGCCCAATTCTTTAAATAAATACTCAAATCCAACCTGATTATAGATTTCAAAATGGTCCAAATAAATTTGGTAGTGTTCATAGGTAAGGGTATGCCAAGTTGGAATTGGAATGAATGAAAAAATTTGAAAAATGAAGGAGTTATAAAGGAATCAAATTTTATTTTTAAATATGAAATTGGGGTCACGGTTTGGCCCAAATCATGAAAACTCATACATTCCTTCAAAAATGCATGGGAAACCCCCAAAACAAAGAAATTATGGAAATTATATTAAAAATAACATTAAAATAAGTTATATATGTGAAACTTATCCCCACCATGATTACATTCCACCATGTAATGTCCTAGCAAGGCCAAAACAACAACCGAACCCAACTGAGAAACCAAGAGGTACTCCATTGCTAGGTTTCACCCCCAAAGGCCAAAACACCTCCTGTGATCAATTACGGAATTAATACCCTCAAACACTAAACATACACCACATTCATGAAATAATCAAGCACATTCATGATTTATCCCAAAAGAAAAATCCTCAAACACAATCTAAACAAGACTCAAGAAATTTACCCATACAAACAACAACATCGAACAAGGTTTCACTTACCTTTCTATAACTAAATCATTAGACACTCTCCAATCTCAATGTTTAGCCAAGGAAGATTTAGGTAGCTTGATAGAACCGTACTAAACTACCTATCACCAAGCCATGACCATGGATAAATCTGAGTTACTGGTATAGGGGACCAAAAATAGGCTCCAACCATAAAAGACAACCGATATTTTTCCCAAGACAGATTCAGGACACTAACCAGGGGAGGCCTAAATGGATCCCCTGTTCAAAGGGTATACTTTAATCGGACCTTTACAAAAGAAATTATATAAGACTCATATTTTTCATCCCGACCATAAGAACCCACCATTTTAACCGAACAGCATGGGCCGACATAGAAAGACCCCAAAATTTAACGATTTGGGAAGACCACATGGTTTGTTCGCTTGATTTGGGAAATCATGCACTAATAGTGGGGATAAATATATCCACATAGTTTTCTGGGGCATGGTAACTACTAACCAAGATCAAACTATGCTCTCAACCTATCTATCCAAACTTCAAACCTTTCTCCAAAGACTCAATGGAAACCAAAGTGGGGGGGAATAATATTGGGTGATGACATAGGTACCAGTCCCTCCACCTGTTTCCACCAAATAGGAAAAATAGAAGAAAGATGAGGAAACCATTGGTTTAAAAACTTAATTTCTTTAATATTGGTGATATGACATTATACAGGGGTTTAAACGACCCTCAGATTTCCCCTGACTATGAGTCAGCTTCTCTCCGAGACGTATGGATCGAGCTCAAATGATTGAAGCATCTTTGGCCTCGCAGTTAGGCTTTGGAAACCCCCTGAAAGAGAATTATTCTTTAGGAGAAACCAACAACTACACCACAATCCACAATAGGTTTTCCAAGAAATAACATATTCCAAACTCATTTTACCCTAACTCGATTTTCCCTAAAACCAGGGATTAGAAGACGCACATACAACAAACCTTGTTTGTTCAGGTGAGAAACAATAGAGGTAAATAACACCTATACTCACCTTCCTCTAAAATGGAATATTTTGAAGTTTTTCCAAGGGATAAATCATCCCAAAATAAATGAGACTCTCAGATGATTTCAATACTTTCTCCTTTATGGTCAGTCAATCACATGACATCATAAGGCATCACTGAACATGGCCATTGCGACTGATATAAACAATGCATAGAGAGGGACCTTATACAACATCCCCAAACAACAAAAAATTATAGAATGTGGCCACAATATCATATCATGACCATATTTCCCAAACTATTCGTTTAACATGAACTCATGATTCAATGAAACTTTGAATAACCTAGAGGCCCTCTTAGACACCATTGACACACTCATCCACACTAACAACCTTAGACCACTTCCACCTTCAACAAATCATGAATCTTAAGAAACTAAGGTCTCTTTCAAACTTTCACAAGCACTACCCCGCTATAAGTGGATCTAAAAATCAAAGAAAGAAATGGGTGTAGATTCAATCTACAGATCTCAAGGAAAAAATCCTTATATTGATCAACTGGAGGATTTTCCAATGGAGAAACAATTTGGGTTCCACTTCAGTTACGCATTAACCATTAATGGGGGCGTACCTTATCCAATGAGAAAACCCAAGGAACCAACCAAGCTGGTCCATTGGTTAAACATTTCCACAAACAGATCCAAACACATGAAGGGAACCACGATAAAGGTGTCCCAAAACATATCTCAGAGGATACTACTCACCGGTCATTCTACCCAGCTTACTAACCAAACACAAACCCAAAACACAGTTCGAACATGAGGGGTTCTTGGACTCAAAAAATACCACAACATTAAAATTTTCCAAAAACACATAACATAAACCATCCCAAACAATTCATCAAGACATCATGATTTCCTTTAAAAACTTTTCTTTGAAAACAAATGGTTCAGCAGGTAGCGCATCCACCAATGGTACCCTATGGGCCTTACACATGCATGTTTTTGTGCAACTCTGGGAACCCTCCTCATATCCATCCCGAAACTCATCCAGTCGTGACATCAACCATACATAATCCCATACAACCCCATGCATGTGGTTTTTCATGAAAATTACAAAGGTTAAATAAAACAAATTCCACTTTTCAAAACCATAACGGGCAACCAACAGATCCTTTTTCTCAGAACCGCTAACCATGAGATCAAAATCCCTACTCACATATTAAAAATAGTTTCAGAAAGACACAAACATTTAGAAAAGAACTATCTTTCAAGATATTCACATCAATTTGAAAACATCTCATCTCATTAAAACACCATTTGATTTTTAAGAAAACTCTAATGGAAACACTTTTGAAAACCAATTTCAATATAGTTCATGCTTTCAAAAGAGGTTTAAGGACACCATTTTCCATCTCAAAACAATTATGAAAATTTAGTTCCAAAATTTCATAAATAAAACCATTCCCTCTTTCTTTGAAAGTCATTTCACAAAAACATTACGCTTCTTAAAGCCAAGTCACTTTAGAACCCATGTTCCAAGATTTCAAAACTAAAGCACAAAACAATGTGAGAGGAAACTAGTTTCAGTGGGTGACTTCGACATATGGTTGGCGGCCATATTCCAATCTATTCACCATTACAGACGGTGTTCTAGAGAATATACCTAGATCCACATGTCTTTTCAGGCCATGCGATCTCACTGAGACCATTAACCCAACTCTCTTTTCATTTCCCCTAATTATCACCAAACGATGAAAACCAAAGGACTTATATAAATCCTGGCTTCTCTTATAAATTTTAAAACTATCATGAGGTGTGGTGATCAAGAACACTACCCATAACTAGAATACCAAGTCTTTAAAATCCTAACTCTATATTATCTCGACTCTTACCTAAATAACATGACCAAAAGAGTTAACCTGAACCTCCCTTTGAAACCATTTTGTCACAAACCGAATCTGGTCACCACTAAAAAAGGCACCAAAATCATCCCTTGACAAGGCTCGAAGAGAATTCCTAATCCCCACGGACTGGAACAAGTTCATGGGTATTATAAAATGATAATTGGGAATCATTTACCCAAGTTTTCAATCTTAAAACAACAAAAGAATCCAATAAAACAAATATGGATTTTCCAAACCAAATAATATTTTCCAAAAATCCAGAACTTGATTACATAGTTTAAAGAAACTCACCAAGAATATAAAGGAGGTACAAAACTAAAATAAAACATCCCAGTAACCCTCATGGAAAGGGTCACCACTCTCAATCCATCTCCACAAGACTTCACCACCAAGGACCTACAAGAAAAACGAACCACTGGCCCTAAAAAAATGTACCCAACCTATGAAAACAAAAATAACCAAGTCTACTTACACCCAAGGGTGTAAGTAGGGTGTGAGAAAATTCCAAATAGGATACCACCACTAAGATATTACATGTGATAAAAATTCAAAGATGAAAAATCTTTCAAGTTTTCATTATTAGGAAATGCTAGTTACAATTTCTAAAGGCTGCAACATAAAAATTAAAATAGTTTTCAAGGTGTCCGTAATTTAGAATAAACAATTTTAAAAATAATTTCAACACTTCATAATTTTCTATCCAACCATACCGTATGCTAATGGTAATCACAATGTAACTAATGAGCATAAGAAATAGGAAATAACCTCGAGGAATGAGATCGTTGTGGGTCCCAGGTACCTCATATCTCAGTGAGAGTAACCATCACAACATCTGTTCTCGGGCATGAGCCCCTAGTAGAGAATATATCCATAACCTATTGATCCCAAATCAATATAATAATAGTTTAGTTAGAGTTGTAAGCGTCAATCATGCTAAGTAAACTTGAGGCCAGACCCCACTGATTCACTAGCATATTAGTACACGTCCACCCACCTAGATACCCGTGTTTTCCCCTCGTTCTCAGACAAGTTCAACAAGTCAAGAAATATAATTTTCACCTGGAAATATTATTTTCTCATCATAAATTCCCCAAACAGCGAACATTTATACCAAAAAAGTCTAAATATCCAATTATTCATTCATATGAATTTTGAAATCATACTCACACAAAAAATACACCACAACACATTTTTCACATCTTTCACAATTCAAAAAATCCATTAACAAAATTATAAAATCGTTCCCAATATGATAAACATCACATAATATCCCAATCACATGTTACAAAATACCCTTTTCATAAACAAAGCCCAATTTTTACATCACACTCACATAAAACATCCTAAAAATATGTTTCTCACCCACATTACAGTGTCATAAATCACCTCAACAAATTACAAAACATTAACAAAATGTTTTAAAACATAACTGAAAACTTTATGTTTCAAAAACTCATTTTAGTAAAATAATATCACCAAAATAGTACATAATCAACAATTTCACACTTTGTGTAACTCATTAAATCGTTTACAATTTTTATAAAACCAACACAAGAGGTACAACCATGGTTTTCATACAAAACCCATTTCAAAAACCTCATTAAAGACCAAAACCATACCAATAACAATCCAAAACATAATTTCAATCCATAAAAATATTTATTAAACCACCCCCAAGTTTTATACAAATACCTCAAACAATACCAAAAAAGGTACTCATGAAAAACACATGTTTTCACAAATCACGTTCAAGAAGTACAACATGGTTTCACACATAAAAACCATTAAAAAACCCCATTACAAGGACCAAATGACATTAAGTCATTAGAAAACCATAATTTTATGCCCCTTTCAACTCTAATAAATCGCTTTTATATGTTATAAAATACACCCAAACATTTCCCCAAGAGCAACGCATAAAAAGCACCCAATTCCTAGAAAAATGAAACTACAAAATTAAAAACATAACCAAATCCATTAAAAATAGTTTTTGTACCCCACATAATAGATTTTAGACATACTAAATTAATAAACCAAGCAATATAAATCATCACAAAATGGTTATACATGGAATTACCATCCGTTGGAGTCAAAACCCTTGAATCTTGGTGTGAAATCTCAACCGCACCTGCGCCGCACTACAAGGAAGTGAAAACAAACCCTAAAAAATAATATTTCACCAAAAATACCCCAAATAAAATCTTATATCTAAAACCTAACTTCTGAAAATCTATAAATTCATTAAAGAGGGACTAAGGAGAAGGTAGGAATTGAAGAGAGAAACGATTACCGAAAACAATATTGAACAAAACGTCTCAAAATCCACCAGTATCTGAATTTTAAAACAACTAAACATTTAAATTAGGTTAGAAAAAGGATGAGGAAATCATGTAGGAATATGAATGGAGGAAAAAGGTTATAAATATAAGGATTTATGAAAGATCAATTTACCTATTCATATCTGGGCGATTTTTGAAATCTAGAAACATTTCTCCCAATTTTGTGATTCTATTGTGCTTGAAATTGGGGGAGGAGAGAATCGGGGTGAGTCTTAGTATGTTGGGTCAGGTTAGAATAGGAATCACCAAAAAACATTATAATTGAATGATTTATTAAAGAATTAAAAAATATTTTTAATGCAGGCTATGGGATTTCGAGAAATCCAAATACCTTAAATAAAAACTAAATTACACCCTGTTTGTAGATTTATAAATGGTCCAAATTAATTGGGTGGTGTTCATAGGTCAGGGTATGCCCTGTAGGAATTTGAATGGATAAAAAATTTTTAAAAATGAAGGAGTTATAAAGAAATCAAAAATTATTATTAATTCTAGAATTGGGCTCACGGTTGGGCCCAAATCATGAAAACTCACACATTATTTGAAAAATGAATGGGAAACCCCCAAAATAATGAAATTATGGAAGTTAAATTAAAAATAAATTTAAAATAAGTTATTTGTGTGACATTAATTAAATATATTTTAATCTTCCTTGAAGAGATATTATGATAAAAGAATTATATTGGAAAATGAGTGTTCATATGCGGTTTTCAACGTTGTGACATTATGTTCATTCTATGGGTTCTTAAAAGTGTCTCAAGACAAAATATTTAACTTTATGAATTAAAACTTAATTCCAACAATAAATAATCTTATATTCTGAAAGGATTAGTGTTTCCATTTATCTTGCTCAGATTCTATTTGAATTTAATTTTTAGAATTCATATTATTCTCAGGACTTAGGAATATTTTTTTATGTTTTATGGATCGTTGTTATTATTAAGATAATAAATAATTATTTATTCATATTTGATTTTTTATTATTGTGTGAGTATTTAATAAATATTGATTCTATATATTGTTAATAAAATACACATTTTATTGATGAATGAAATATTTAATTTAATATTTATTTTTGTATTAAATAAATAATGATGAGTTTGAGTATACTATGTTTTTTTCATGGTTGAATTTTTTTTTCAAGATAGTATATTATATTTATCAATTTTGGGTTTCATAATGATTAATATAATAACTAACGATCGGTGTGTATTATTAAATTAAATTTATTTCATTGTTTGGAAATTATTAATTATCTAATTAAATATGATGGTTTTGTGAGTCATCCATCCCACCATTGTTAAGTAGAATAGGCGTGTCCAATGGTATTTATGTAATTACCCTTAAACATTTTTTTGTTTCCCCTCACCTTTAGGTGAGTTATAAATTCTCGTAATAAATAGAACATCCCAAAGTGTGTGGAGGTGGTTCAAGGTAGAACTAAGACAATTCCGACTCTTATGATATATAGGTACACATGTGGAATGTTTTAAACCGTGAAAATACTAGAAAAATATATTTTAGCCTAGGTTATAGATTCATTTATTTTCTACTAAATGAGTCAACAATTAGATAGGCACAAGGATGATTCATTTTTTTATTTTTTTATTATTACCTTTTGCATTATTTATTTTATAGATGCAATAAAATGATAAAATAAATATGATCATTTATGATCCATCCCACCATGCTTTATTTTATATGAAATTTTTTTGCTATGTTATTTATGTAAAACCCTTTAATAAATCATTTAATCCCTCTCACCTTCATTAATTATTTTCAACAGTTTGGGATCCTTTCCCAACTCACACATCCTTATTGACCTTATTAGAATTTTGTAATCAAATGGGTGAACTCCACCTTATTCAATATAGTGATATCAATGATGAGTGATGAAATTAATATATAATCATATTAGGGATATGCATTATAAAAAGTAGCACAAATACTAAACCAGGTTCCATCTAATGTGGAAGATGGTAAAATGTTCTAGTTGTGGAGTATAAATGACTTCATTTTGTCATACATAAATGTGTGGGTATGTGAAGCATTTGTTAAGTAGTTTTGGGTTAACAAACAAGAACCCCATATCACAAAGTCTTCCTTTATAGAATAACCCATGAACATAAGGTAATATTAAATATTTGACCCCTATTATAAGAATAAAATTTCAGAAATAAATTCCACACTTCTTGAGAGATAGAAAATATCTTAAAGATATAATGGGAGAAAGATAGACTTCAATGAATTCTAAGATCAAGGTATATAATAGTGTTGTCACATAAATATATTCCATAAATCCCAATGGAATAAGGAGTTAAAAATATAAAAGTATTATATAGGAGTTAAATGGAGGTTATAATACTAAAACGATATAGTTTTTTGTTCACATGGTATGATGGCTCATTATTAGTTGATAATAATGATCCTCTAACTTTTATAGAAGTAGAAAATTGAATGGATTTTGATAAGTAGAAATATGCTATGAATTTTGAAATATTTTTCATATAACCAAGCCATATAGGGATTTTTTTAGATCCTCTAATGGTTGTAAATACCATTATATTTAAATGGGTATTCAAGAAGAAACTAGACATATATGGACAATTCATTACCTATAAGGCACCAATAGATGCGAAAGGGTTATAATTGTATCACGACATAGAATATGAGGAATCATTTTCATCAGTTACAATACTGAAATCCATCATAATTATAATTTTTATTCTAGCATACCATGATTCTGAGATTTGTAAAATGGATGTCAAAATATCATTCATTAAGAAGAACTATAACACCCCCAAAATGATTATGGTATGTTTCTCTTAAATGATTTCAATTAATTAGATAGCCTATATTTAATGAAGCATTTATTCCCTGTGAAAAAAAGACTTGGTTAGTTAAAGGAGAATGTCGTAACCTGCCCATTAAACATAAATTTTCTTCTTCATTGTTTTGAATATTTAAAAAACAGACATACATGGTTGCAATCATGGTAATATTTGGAGTATAATAGAATCAGTATAATTTTCAGTGAATAGTAACTTACCCTTATGAATAGTAACATGCTCATATGAATATTAACATACCCTTATTAGTAGTAATTTTACCCTTATAAATGGTAACCTTACCCGTGAATTTTTAAATAGATTTTAGGTACTTTAAAAATTATGATGAATATTTTATGTGTTGCTATTTTTTGATTAAATGATAATATTAATTAAAAAGTAAATTTCTAATATTCAGAAATTTATATCAAAAAAAATTGAGTTCATTTTTTTATTCTAAACGTCATAAAATGGATAGGGTGAAGTTTTTAGATTTTTTTTAAATACTTGATTTTTTGGGGAATAGTAAAATACATTAATTTACACTATAAATACATTATAATTTAAATCCACTATTCCTAGAATAATGAGTGATGTAAAACCCAAATCACGAACTCACATGCACTTATTTATATTTTTTGTCATATACTCTTCACTATTTCTGGTCTTGTGGAGAAATAATAAATTAATGGATATAATATTCAGAAAATCCTCCTCCCCTCCACTATATAAACCACCCCTCACCCCACGCTCCATCCCACACCACTCAAGCTTTGAGCCTTGCCAGAGCTCTAAAAAATAAAATTCCCAAGACCCCCCCCCCAATTCCAAGACCTTTTATTCTCACCAAAATTCCAAAAACAAAGGCCTTAATGAGATTCTCATGGAGGAGTACTCAAGGTGTTAACCTCTCTTCTTTTTTTCTTTTAACTTATATTACAAGATCCATTATTTTGTTTCTCCCTCATCACCTCCCCTCTAAAAAATTCTATACAAATTACAATACCTAACATGAATTGGTATTTTATAATTCTAATGGAATATTTCATCAACATCTCTCTTTTTACCTCCTCTTATAATACAAATTAAAACATCGTCTGAGATATGCAATTTATCACATTCTTGGACGACAATTTTTCAATTTCTATTACAATATTCAAGAATGGTAATGAAACAATTTTAATGGATGAACCATATAATAATATATGTATTGTATATTATTTAATGATTTTTAATTCTTTCAAAATCATAATATAAAAGAATAATACCAAACATGTTCATTGTGCAAAAACCCACCAATTTAATCTAAGTGTTTGGCATTAACATTTTTTCTATTGATTCTTCCTCATGGTATATAAACAAAATTATTATAAGATCATTTATATATCTTTAATTTCCCTAATAATATATATTAACAATTGTGGAAGTTTAACCACACATGAAAAAAACTTCTATTCATGAATACAGTTAAACTGATCCTGACAAGCAATGAGGAAAATGATTCCAAAATAATAAAATTGAACCCCATATAACCATGAAAAAATCCCTGAATAAACCTAATAAGGTTATAATAAATCAATTACATATATAGGAGGTTCTATAATTATTAATTAATAAATCTAAATATTTTTATTCAAGTCATTGTGGTCAATCGAGAACACATTCGAGCATATGGTAAGGGGTTTCTCATCTCACTTTTAATTATGTGAGTTTTCTATTGTTCGCCACTTATTTCTTGTATGTGGGGTTTTTTTATTTCCATTTGATATATAATTTCATGGTTCCATTTACATTAATGGTATTTTTTTATTCATTTTTTAATTATTAATTTTTGGACATACGACTTGTTCGATTACTACATGTTAAGGGCTTTGTCTCAATTTCCATTCGATTGAGACTAACATGGTATTGTAAACCTAATAATTTATATGTGTCGTATCTACTACCATTTTGATATTTTTTTCATTTGAAATTAAAATTATATTAAATATCCATTTTCTCGTATCGTGTATATGATTATTTCCATAATCAAAATACCAATTCACATATGGTGTTTATTTGGAATGTTGATTAACAATGGAAATATTGATGAATCTATATCCACTAATCTATATGGATATTGAGAAGGATATAGTAATTTTATTAAATCTATGTATAAATAATTATTTGGGATTATAGTGAAATACGAGGACCACTATAGCCCCTACATTCATCTACATGTCTCATGAGACAAATCAGTTTTCGAAAAACCCTTCGAGTTTGTTTCGAAAAATCAGACATGTTTCTACCCTCAAACATGAACCATTTTGATGGTATAGTGGTATCATGTGAAAGATAGATGATGTAAAATTAATAAGATTTAACTTTATTCATTTTTAGTTATTACTATCAATGAGGTATTCCCTATGAAAAAATTAATAGATTCAATTTCATTCTCAGTTTATCAATGGCGTGTGATTTTCATTTATTCACTATGCCATATGGAATATTCCAATTTGATTATGATTCAATTATTATTTATTAATGCTATTAATGTGAATTTGAGCTCTCCACTTTCATTTTTTTACCTTTAATAGGTTTTGATAAGTAAACCATTTATTATGTTCACATGGATGCATTTTATTAGTTTTTGTTATGTATTGTTTTTTTGTTAAATTTCCCAATATAATATGGGTTACAAGTATGTTTCTAGTTTCTTCAAGAGTACTAAACTGGTCATTCTAATTAGATTTTATTCGATATAATTAGTCCTATGTAATTGGATATTCACTGGATTTGGGATTCTGGGGTCGGGTCGTTATGGTTTCTATCAAAGGATGTTTAGTAGAAAACATAGAAACTAGATTAGAAAATGTTGATTAGGGAACAAATCCCTAAGATAATATTTGATGATAAAAATTTAAGAACATACTATAATTTTGTAAAATAATATATTATATGGATCTTTATAGAAAATACATCCTTGTATGGATACACAAAAGTAGAGGTGGCTCTAGAACAGATGTATCTAGGTGTAGAACCTGAAAACATTACACTGAGCTAGACTCAAACGGGAACTGGAGCACGACAACGGTCTTTGGTAAACTCTTGGTTTGACATGACTAGGGGATATTATTAGGATAATTAAATTTTTCATTACAATACATTATAATGGATTTGAATGTAAATTATTTCTCAGGGAAATCATGTTTATGATATTAGCTATGCATAGAATTTTAATTTATACTATGTACTTTTGTAGTTGAGATTATAAATTGTGATTCACAACCTAATATAGTGTATTCAATTATTTAGAAATGGAGCCTAATTGAAGAAGGGAAATCAATACTCAGAGATAATGTAGATATTTTCCCATTGACCATGTCAATAGAGTCAATGTTGGAGCGGATCATAGCATTACCATATTGGGAAAACATATTCATGTTGTGAGGAATAACAATACTGCACTTGTGTTGGGTAGTTTCATGCATCTGAAGCCCCCATAATATAGTGGGACTACTAATCATGTTTTATTTGAGCAGTGTAATAATTCTCATTAAAAGATATTCATGCTATTAAGATGGAATAAAAATGAAAAAGGTAGTGATGGTAGTATATTGTCTCAAGGGTGATGATGATCAATAGCGGTCCATTATCCAGAATACCATGAAGGAAGAAGAAATAGAAGATATTAAATGGAGGAATTTTAAGGATATATTATTTGAAAAATATTTCCCTCCTTGGCAACGAACAAAAATTAAGAGAAAATTACTTAGCTTAAAGAAAATGGAAGAAGACAATTTTTCAAAGTATAAAGCTACCATAACAACACTAGATAGGGATTCCCAAGATTATATACATGATTCATAATAAAATGTTGGGAATTTATTTTAAGGTATTAATACAAGTCTTTGAAGGGAAATGGCTTCTCAAACATTTTCATCAAATCCTGAAATTGTATTAAGTGCATTCGAAATAAAGAAGTAATTTTCTAGATAAAATTTATTCATGGTTAATCAAGATAAAAAGTGGTACTATAATAACCATGGTAAAGCTAAAGAACCAATGAATAAGATGGTAATGAAGCAATTTCCATTTTGAGTGAACTATGGAATGAATCATCATGGAAAATTCTTGAAAGGTATGATAGTTTTCAATATAGTTTTATAAAAGTTTCATCAATCTAGTGAATGAAAGGGGAAATTACAAGTGAATGATGTTCAATGCTATAATTGTAGAGATATGGGACACTATGAAAATGAGTCTCCTAAGAGACAAGGAATCATGACTCCGAAAATGAAATGAGAGAAAGGGATAGATTTATCAATTATAAACGTGGAGGTTGAAGTTCCAAATGACATTTTTGAAGGTACTTTAATTTTTCCCTCAAACTTAACCAATGAATTAATATATTTTGGATCATTGCATTCATTTATATCATCCTAGTTTTCTAGTAAAATTAGACATGTTCAATTTTATTTAATGAAGTAGTTTTCAAAAAAAACTCTTAGGTGTTGTATCATTGTAATAAATATGGGTCGATCAGTCACCCTCCTGACACATAAACATGCTTTATTTTCTATCCTTATCAT
This sequence comes from Viscum album, assembly GCA_963277665.1. NCBI lineage: Eukaryota > Viridiplantae > Streptophyta > Magnoliopsida > Santalales > Viscaceae > Viscum > Viscum album. Next base: position 564,558,058 of record OY728138.1, read on the forward strand.
TATCCCAATGATTAACATTGATATAATTCCCATTATGAATTGGCGGCCAATTTATGATGAGAAAATCTATTACAAGAATAGGGATGTTATAATTTTTGATAATAGTATAGAGTCATTTATAATTATAGAAGAAACATTTCCATCTAATTATTATCTAGATCCACCCCTAGTATCTCTATTTAATCCAATTATTATAGAGGAAGACAACACAAAATCTATGGGTGAGGAAATAAATAATCAAATTGAATATGTACATATTGTGAAAGAATGCATTGATGTATTTCTAGAGGATTTACAAATAAATCTTATATAGTGGAATGTTGAATTCTCTATTGATTTATTTCGTGGTTCAACACCTATATCAATGACTCCATATAGAATGGACACTGTGGAATTCGCAGAGAAAAATAAATAACTAGAGGAATTGAGTGACAAAAGGTTTATTCAACTTAGTGTTTCCCAATTGGGATCCAATGTCCTCTTTGTCAAGAAGAAAGATATATCCATGAGGCTAGGAATATATTATAGAAAAATCAATGTTATTATAATAAAGAAAAATTTTCTCTCTCAAGAATTGATTATTTATTTGATCAACTTCATGGAGACCAATATTTTTTCCAAGATTAACCTTTGATCTGGATATCATCAGCTCTGTGTCAGGAAGGAATATATTATAAAGATAGAATTTCAAACTAGGTATATGCATTATGAGTTTACAGTAATGCCTTTTGAAATGGGTAATACACCCTCTATTTACATAGACTTAATTAAAAAAAATCAAGGAATATCTTGATGAAATTGTTGTGGTATTTATCAATGATATACTACTATACCCCAAAATCTACAAAGACCATGAGAATCAATTGCTAATTATTATTAAAAATAATATAAAAATTAATTACATGGGAAGTTTAGAAAGTGTGAATTTTGGATTAAATCACTTTCTTTTCTTGGACATATTGTCTTTAAGGATTGAATTTTAGTAGATCATTTGAAGATAAAGTCAATCCATGAATGGCCCACACAAATGAACATAACTGAGGTATGTAGTTTTATTGGCTTAGTAGGTGACTATCAGCATTTCATTTAAAATTGTTCCCAACTATCAAACCCACTAACAAAGATCACATTTAAAGGGGTAAAGTTTTTATATCCAAATTAATACATAGAATGATTTGAAGAATTGAAAAGAAGATTGGTCAATGTTTCAAATTAGACTCTTCTATCTGGAAATGATGGATTCTTAATATACAGTGATGAAACAAAGAATGGATTGGGTTCATCCTTATAAAAAATGATAAATTCATTACTTCTGCATCAAGGTATTTGAATACACAAGAGAAAAATTACTCAAATCAGGATCTTGAGATAGCAGCCGTAATCTTTTCTATGAAAATATGGATACATTATCTCTATGGTCAAAGATGTGAGATATTTACAAATAACAGTTGTTTGAAATACATTTTTATATAGAAAGAACTAAAAATGAGGAAAAGTAGATGGCTCATGTAACTCAATGATTATGATTGTTCAATACACTACCAAACAAGAAAATAAAAAAAAGGTGGAAATGCATTAGGTAGGAAAGATCATGGTCTTCTTACCCAAATGAGGATTGAGATTGATCCTTTATTTATGGATCATCTATAGATGGATATAGAAATTATTAAGGAGAAACTTATTTCTTCATTAAAATTATTACTAAACAATATTAACTATATAAGATAAAAATATCTCAATCTAATGATGAAATTATAAAAAATAAAATTAATGTTGTTAAGCGTGGAAGATTGGCTGACTTCGTGTATGAGGATGAAGTTATGAAATTTTGGAAGAGGTTATGTGTTCCATCTATACCTGAGATAAAAAGTTAACTATTAGATTATTTTCATAGCTCAAATTTCTCTACGTACCCTGAAAGCACTATGATGTGTAGAGATTTGAAGGAATATTTTTTGGTGGGATAACATGAAGTGATAAATTTTGGACTATGTGTCATGGTGTATTTTCTGTTAACAAGTGAAGGATAGGAGACACTATCCTAGATGGGTCATGCAACCTCTACATATTCTTATATGGATGTGGGATGACATTAGGATGGAGTTTTTCATATAACTACTGAGGACACCTAGAATGAATAAAGCAATATGGGTAATTTTTTATCATATCACAATATCAGCAAGTTTCCTTGCTATAAAAGAGGATTTACCACTTGGGCGCCTAGAAAGACTTTATATTAATGATGTTTTAAGACTTAATGGTGCACCTCTATAAATTGTGTGTGATAGAGATCATTTATTTATATAAAAAATGGAAAATTCTATATATGGTTTGAATACAAATATTTATATTATTACTGCTTATCTTCCCCAAACCGATGGAGAATCTTAAAGGACTATTCAAACACTAGAAGACATGTTGACATCAAGTTCTCTTGACATTCAAGGTATGCGGGATCAATACTTTCCTTTAGTGGAATTTTCCTATAATAATAGTTTCCATTATAGAATTAAAATGGTTCTATATGAAGAATTATATGCTAAGAGGTGTCAAACTCTAACATGTTAGGATGAAGTTGGTGAGAGGAAAATTATAGGCCTAGAACATATCAAAAATAAAACTACAATGGTAACGAAAATTCAGGCCTATATTATAGAATCCTAGTGTAGGAAAAATTGTTATATTGAAAACGAGAGAATGAATTTGGAATTTCAATTAGGTTATCATGTCTTTTAAAATGTATATTTATGGAAGTATATCTTAAGGTTTTTTAAGAAAAGGAAACTGAGTCCCAGGTATATCAGATCATTTGAAATTATAGAAAGGATTAGTGACGTATCTTACTATTCAACAATGCCACCAAGTCTCTCCAAATTTTCTAATGTATTCCAAGTTTCATTTTTAAAGAAATACAATCCATACACAACACATGTACTCACCTATGAAGAAATATATCTAGAACATGATATGTCTAACTGGGTAGAGAATATTGAGATTTTTGACACAAGGGAGAAGGTATTGAGAAATCAGACAACTCAACTAGCAATGGTTATTTGGAGAAAACATAAAATGGAGGAAGAAATGTGGGAACCGAAGGATTTTATGAAGGAGAACCACCGATATATTTTTAAAGGTCTTTAATATTGAGGATGAAATTTTGGAAGGTGGGAATAATATAACACCCCAAACATTTTATGTTATTTTTCAATTAAATTCTTTCGATTAATTAGATAGACTTTATTGCATGATTTATTGAGTCCCTGTGAAACACCACATGGTTAGTTATTGGAAATAATATAACAAATCTATTTAAATTAAATTTTCCACTTCTGTGTTTTGAATTTCAAAAATTGGACATACACAGTTGAGATCTGGGTGATGTTTGGAGTATTATATATTCAACGTAATATTCGGTGAATAGTAACTAAGCCTTTGAATAGTAAATTACCCTTATGAATAGTAACATAACATTATGAATAGTAATGTTACCCTTATGAATTGTAACTTTACCCATGAAAGTGTAAATAGAATTTATGAACCTTAAAAATGAATATGAATATTTTATGTTTTGGTATTTTTTGATTAAATGATGATTTTAATTAAATATAAAATTCTCTTATTTTGAAAATACTTTTTTGAAAATGGAGATCATTTTTGGATTATAAATGTCAAAAAATTGTTACGGTTAATTTTTTATATTTTTGAAATATTTTATTTTAAAAAAAAAAGTAAAATACATTAATTTACCGTATGAATAAATTATAAATTAAATACACTATTCCTAGCATCATGCATTATGTTATGATGAAAATATCAAGCTCGCATTCACTTATTAATAGAATTGGTCATGGAAGCCTCGCTATTTTTGGTATTGTGGAGAAATAATAAATTGATGGATATAATATAAAGAAAACCCTCCTTCCCTCCACCTTATAAATCACACCTCACCCTCCTCTTCCTCCAACAACACTGAAGAATTGTTTCTTGACAAATATCTGAAAAATACACTTCCCAAGAACTCCCCCCACTTCTGAGACCTTCTGGTCTCACCAAAAGGACAAAAACAAAGTCCTTATGGAGATTCTCAAGGATGAGTACTCAAGAGGGGAACCTCTTTTCCTTTTTCATTCAACTTCTTTTACAAGTTCTATTATTTTATTTATCTCTCCTCACATCTCCTCATGTAAATGATATAATAATTATACAACCTTACATGAACTATAATTTTATTATTCTAATGGAATATTTCATCAACATCTCTCTTTTCATCCTCCTCCTATACTAAAAATGAAAACACCATCCAAGACGTGTAATTTATCACATTTTTGGACGATGGGTTTTCAATTTCTATTAATGTAATCAATAATAGTCATGGAACCTTTCTAATAGTTGAAATAGATCATAATATATGAATTTTACCCAATTCAATGTTCTGTAATTCTTGCACACTAGTAATATAAAATAATAATATAAAATAAGTTTTTTGTGAACAAAACTACCTATTTAATCAAAACATTTATCATTAACTTTTATCTAATGAGCCATCCTCATGGTATATTAAAAAATAATTATGATATCATTTATATCTCTGTAATTTAACTAATAATATATATTAATAATTCTAGATGTTTAACCATAGTTCAAACTGACTTCCATTCATGAATACAAGTAAATCGATCATGTAAAGCAAGGAAGATAATACTTCAAAAATAATAAAATTGAACATCTTAAACACATAAAAAAGGACATGAGTGAACCTAAAATGATTATATTAAATTAATTACATGTATATGAGTTTCTGGACATAATAAATAATGAACCTATTTTTTCGGTCATTATGATCAATAGAGAACGCAATCGAGCCGAAGGTAATGGGTTTTTCATCTCCCTTTTAATTATTTGAGATTACCATTGTTTGTCATTTATTTCATGTATGTGTTGTATGTGTACTTCCATTTGATATATAATTTTATGATTACCTTTATATTAATGGTATTTTTTTATTCAATTGTTGGTTATTATTTTTTGGTCGTACGACTCCATTAATTATAATGTGGTAAGGGACTTTGTCTAAATTTCAATTTCAATGAGAATTACATAGTACTATTCCCATAATCGTTCTTTTATAGTGTATCTACTTTGAAATTGAGATCATTTCTCATTTGAAATTATAATTTTGTAAAATATCTATTTTCTTGTATCTTAGATATGATTATTTCCTTAATCTATTTTTACTATAAAAATATTAATGAATTTGTATCCTCTATTCTATATAGATATTTAGAAGGAATATATAAAATATATTAAATATATGAATAAATAATTATTCAAACATTTAATGACAGGAGGGGCCCTCTGTATCCCCTCAATGCATCGACAGGTCTCATGAGGAAAATCAGTTGGCGACAAACCCTTAGAGTTTGTTTCCAAAAATCAGAGGTGTTTCTTCCCTCATACATAAAAAATTTCGACAGTATAGTGGTATCATGTTCCATATACATGACTCCCAATTAATAAACATTCTCTTTATTCATTATTAGTTATTACTATCCATGAGATTTTCACAATGATAAAATTATTGGATGTAGTTTCATTCTCAGTTTATTAATAGAGTTTGTTTTTCATTTATGCACTATGCCAATTTGATTATGAATCAATTACTGTTGATTCATACTCTTACTGAGAATTTGATCTCACCCCTTTCATTTTTTACCTACAACAATTTATGCAGATGATACCATTTATTGAGTTCTCGTGGATGCAGTTTACTGGTTATTATTATGTATTTTTTTATACTGTTCCCAATGTAATATGATATAAAAGTATGTATGTAGTTTCTCTTGGACTACTAATATGATAATTTCTTCTAGATTTTATTCCCTTTAATCATGCTAATGTTATAATTAATGCCCCAGCTATAGGATTCTAGGGACATGGATTTACAGGAAGCTTATGTAATATGTCTATATGACACAACCCAAAGTGTTTATGACTCCAAAGGTTGTTAACAATGTATACATGTTGAAATGGACAATTTATAAGTTAATACAAGAATATAGGTCATGAAAATTTATGCTTTATGGATCCATAATTTTATTTTACTTCTTAAAGATTAAGTGTGAGACTTGTTTCTACATGAAATTGAGTGAGAAAGTAGTTATTTTCATAATATTATATGATGATGAAATATTACTTATTAGAAAACACATTTCAGTATTATAGTCTATTAAGGAATGGTTTAATAAATTATTATCCATGATTTACTTAAGAAAGTAAGTGTATATTCTCAGAATAATGATCTATCAGGAATGATCTAAGAGATATGTCTGACTATGTCAAAGTATGTATATTGAAATAAATACTAAAGTGGTTTAGTATAGAACAATATAGGAGGATATAATTTCTAATGCAATATGGACTTCATCTTTATAAGAAAATATATCCTCATATACATGAGGAAATAAAATTAATTGTAATGATTTAATAAGATTCATCAATTGGGTTAGTCGTGTATGTTATAGTATGTACTAGGACAGAAGTTGCTTACACCTTTACTATAGTTGGAAGATATCAAGGTGACCAGGGTGAACCCTCTTGTATGGAATTCAAGACTATACATAATTATTTTAGGTTTACTAAGGATATTTTCTTGGTCTATGTAGGGGATGAGGAACTATAAAATTATTGATATGCATATGCGAGTTTCCAAACTAATCAACCTGATTTAAAATCAATGATGGGATATATCTTCACTATGAATGGAGATGTTTTGAGATAAATGAACATAAAAAAAGTTATGGGTGTAGATTATATATAATTTTCTAGGTATATTATGGAATATAGAATAGCTAATGAATCAGTATGGACACACAACAAAAACAAAGAGATTGATTTGTTACCTATTATTAAAGATCTTAACACCCACTTTTATGATAACGTTTCAGTAGGGGTACACATAGAGAAAAGGGAACATCAATAGATTAAGAATAAAATTTTTATTTATCATCTATTCATGGACTTTTCACATAGAGGAAAAGTTGTAGTGAAAAAAATATCCACATAAGAAAATAGGTTGGACACATTGTCTAAAGCCTTAACTGAACACAAAGATGATCATCATGTAAGGTCTTGCATATTAATAGTCATAGGGATGGCTCTCATATAAGTGGTGGTTTTCTTGTGTTTTTTTTAAAAAAATCATTTAATATACATTGATTACAAGTGTTTTGAATCATTTTAAAATTAATAAAACATTCTATTTAATATTTCTAATTGTTTTTTATGAATTTAATGAATAAATTTCACATGGTATATTTCGAATTTATATGTTCATAGCATTTTCATTCTATAATTAAAACCATTAAGTTCAATGACGATACTCTTAAATATAGTTATATCTCCACATAACGTACTATTATAGGGAACACAGTACGTAAATTGTTAGGTGTGAGAACTTATAAAAAGATGATTCTTCTTCTCATGAATTCTACACTTGGTAATATTTATGATTGGAGATTAGGAGAACTAGACCTACTATTATGAATTTTACTTGTTTTGGTACCATCATATATTCCTATTTGGGAGCACTTTTAATGGTTCTTAGACTTTAAAATTATCATTAATTCATTTCATAACCCATACACTTATAATTCCTGATAAAACCCACGTCTCTATATGTTCACAGGTAGTAGGGTATGTTGGGTGTGTCATCAATGACTTGTTATAAATATATAATTTAATGAAGGATTTGTCCCACCATATTTATAAGAGTTAATATCTCATTCCGTTGACTGAAATATATCTATAAAATAAAATTCCATATCAATTTTTTAAAAACATGTTTATTTCTTATATTTAATGAATGAAATATCGATCACATATTTTAATGATGTAGATGTGCAACTTCCTGGAAGAAATATTATGAAAATTAGATTTTATTAAAAAATGACTATTCTCATGTTTTTTTCAATGTTTTGACATTAAGATATTTCTCTTAGTTACTTGAAAAGTTTCTAGACAATAATCTCGCACCTTTGGAAAGCCCACCTAATTCCACAAGAAAGAATCTGATATGGCCACACACTAACTATTTCTATTGATCTCGTTTTGATTTTATTTGAATTTAATTTTTTGAATTAATATTATTCTCAAGACTAAGGAATAATTTTATTCAAGTTTTTTAATAACTTATATTATCAAGATAGTGAAAAATTATTTATTTATTCAAAAATTTATTAGATTTCATTATTATTCAATAAATATTTATTCACATTACTGTGAATAAAATATTTATTTTATTAATGAATGAAATATTTAGTGAAATATTTATTTTTGTATTCAATAACTATTTAGGAGTTCTAGTTAACCAATATTTTGTTCAATGATAAATATTTCATTACTATGAAGTATATAATATTTATTATTTCCGTGTCTAATAATTATTCTAATATTATTTATGGATTAGTGTGTAATTAAATAATATTTTAACCTAACCCATAGATTTTTAAATAAATGTTTAAGTTTGAATTATATCCGAATGAGTTTCATAGTCGTTAGCATAATTGGGTAGTTGAATTATTTATTTAACATATAAATGGTGTGCATAACATCTACATGATTCCCTATATAATAACCCTTATTAAACCAGAAAGTTTAAATAATCATCTTTAAAATAACATGGATGAGGGTTTTATGGGAACTAGTTCTTCACCATAAACTATCCTAGTCCACATTGTACCAAATAATTATAGTTTCATACAGATCTTTACTATTTCTAAATATATTAACAATATCAGCATAAAAAAAATATTCACTACCATATATTTATGATTTTTTGGATAAAATATGAGGATTTTAGTACTTTACAAAGGTGTATCTTAGATTAGAAGATAATAAATTAATGATGAATAAGTTGGATATTCAAATTACTATCTTTCATAAAATATATGATAATAATTGTTTCCAATGGAAATTATTTAGACTCAAAAATTCTCCAAAAAAAATTACATGATAAATATAGTTTTTATAGATTACCTCAACAAATATGTGGTAATCCCCATTGATTATATTCTTATATGATCCAAATCAAGGAAGAACTTGAAGGGAATTTGACTACTCTATTAAGGACTTTTATAAAATATAATTTACATGAAAACTGTTCTACATATGGTTTCTAGATGAAGAAATTTACATTAATAGGGATGTTATCAAAATAAAGGAGATATATTTGGAACCATGAAAGACAAAAAAAATGTTGAATGACCCATCCTCACATTGGTAAAAGATATATTATGCTTCCTCAAATTAACTGGGTATTATCGGTGGTTTGTGGGAAACTTCCCATGATTATAAAGCTCACTAGCCAAGAGAACATTGAAAGGGGTAAACTATTTATAAATATATGAATGGTAAAGAGTTGTTTATAGAGTTAAATAATATATTAATATCTTCACTAATACTCACACATACCTCTATTTGGGGCGGATTTATGATATACATTGATCCATCAATGAAGGGTTTAGAATGTGTATTCATTGAAAATGAAAATGTTTTATCCTTTTACTAAATATAGTTAATGTTATGTAAGGAAAATTATCCAACACCTGATCTTGATCTAGAGAAGAAGTATTTACATTGATGACATGGAAGTGCTTTATTGATGGAAATTTTTTGAAAAATATTGCAATAAAAAAATTATAAAGTATATATTGATAGAGAAGGAGTATAACATACACAAATAAAATAAGGTTAATGATGATAAAATTCTACGAATAATCAATCAATTACAATAATGGAATGTTGAAAAAAATTGCATATGTTATATCGATATAATATATTATAAAATTATCCATGTTGAGTATTTTAAGGGATCCAAACATCATATACATGAAAAGGATGTCCATGGGAATTATAAAGAGAGGGACAACTTCCTACCTTACAAAAATTATCGTTCAACCATCTATCCTAGATAATATTAAGGAATATCAATGAAATGATTTGGAGATATAAAATATGGTGGAAGAAATAATTAAAGGGAAAAAATAGAGTTTGACATTTATAAAGTTGGAGTTTTATGATCTGGGATTTGATTATGTGCTCCGTATGATCCCATGATAAATGAGTTATTATAATATTCTTATAACACAACATTTTTTATCCATTTGGGAAGGAAAAATAAGTGTATATATATATTCAATATAGATTCTGGTTGGAAAATGTAATGAATGATATTTATGAACATACATCTTTTCGGTTGGAATACTAACATGTTAAGAAAAAATGGTACAAGTATATGGGGATGATTCAAACATTTCACATACCAACATAGAAATAGGGTATCACCATATAATTTTTCATTGGTCACAAAAAAAAATTATTCGAAATAATGTAATATGGGATTTAGTTGACTATCATACAAATTTATTCCACGTAATATTTGTTTAAGTTGATTCTTCACTCAACCATCTTGAAATCGTACACATTATCAAAGTGGTAAGGTTACAAGGAGCATGATTATCGATTTTATGAAATCAAGATATAATTTTCACCTCTATATTCTAGAGGATTATTTAATATGACATAAATTTTTTGATAATCCATAGTATAAAATATTACCCTTATATATGTATTCAATTTTAACGTCCCATTAAAACTCTCAAATATATAATTTAAGACTATTATACTATCTTTAAATAAATATGAGATAAATAAGTTCTTCTAATCACGTTCTTAATAAAATAGATTACATTAAAGAATTCATATGGCCATGTTTAAAGACCTAAATAGAAAGAATAGTATAAATACATCATATTAGGATAATGTTATATCTTTTTAACTATTAGGAACTGAACTAGTTAATGAAATTTCTAAGTAGGTGAAATCTATTTAGCAGCTCATTAGAGTAATATATAGTCAAATATAAGATATATTGATACCTATCAATAAGACCAAGAATTCAAGGTTAGAGATAATGTGTTTCTTTGTTTATATATATGGAATAGAATCATTATATTTGTGAAGAAGTAATAACCTAAAGTCCTTCGTACGTTATCCCTGTTGGGATACTTGATTTTATTAAGGATGTGACCTATCGACTAGAAATCCCACTAAAAATGTCACAGGCATGTGATTTTTTCTACATATCTTTTTTGAGAATTTAAACAATATATATCTCACCTATAATGAATCAATATATGTAGAAATTGGAGCATCGACTATATTAGAAGGTGTATATAGTGAAATATTAAAACACACCTTGTAAATGAATTAAGGAGAAACCATATATATAATGGGGAGATATAGGACCTTGAGGATAAAAATAAATGTAATTAAATTTATATCTATTCAACATTTTTGTATGAATTTAATTTTCAAGAATTAATATTCAAAAAGGGTAAGTATTGTAACACTAACTATGTTTCTATATGAAATTTTCACACTTAATTTATGTACTTATCACATTTAAATATTAGTTATAGAATAAAACATGTATACACTGTAACAAATTAACATTAAATTATTAATTCGGGATATTACATTTTATATTAATGAAAAATTCACTCTATAAAATTAAAATAAAAATAAAAACAAGTAAATTTTAAAACTAGATTATAATATTTTGGTGAGTTTTGGTCTCCTAAAATTATCACACTCATGAAAAATATTGTGAAAATGAATAAATCATTAGAAATAATATGGAAATTTTTTAAACAATGTATATAATACATGTAGAATATATTAAGTAATTGAATAAGGACTTAGATAAGAGGAATTCAAATTATTTTAATGGTTATATAAATATTTGAAATGCGACCTCTATAATAGCATACTGACCTATCAAATAATAACATGACTATTGTAATAGTAAATATAAAATTATCATAAATGATTAATTAAACCTCATGATAATATTTTTCATCAGTTGAATATTTAAATATATGTATCAATATCCCATAACATAATTAATCAATAAATTTTAAAAAATATAATTATAATTGTGCATTAATTGTACAAAAAAATATATTTTTAAAAAAAGAATATAAATTTTCTGATGTGTGAAATATTATAATTACATCACATTGAAATTTATTTCAAGAAACTCGATATTAGTTTTAAAATTATTTTGTTTAAGTTAATTATGTTTTTATAATTTTTATAAAAAGTAAAATACGGAGGTGAATAATGAATTATGGAAAAATAAAATATTTCACTTCATAATTAAAATAGTATATTAATTTCATACAACATGATTTAAGAATGAAATAGTTTATCATCATAAGCACAAATAATTTTTCTTTTATATTTAGTTATTCTTGATATGAATATCATCCTCGTCATATAATTAATTATGCGATGAAGGTTAGTAATCATTGTGTAGAACATAAGAAAATTTAAAATTTAGAGTTATGTTTGTTTATAATTTTTTAGTTACCTTATCCATGAAGAATTTTTTATCCTTTAGAATATCAATATAAAATAAATTTAACTAATGTACATCACATCCACTATCTTCCAAAGAATTTTTTATGTAGTTTCACTTCCACTATCACTCTAAGAGACCAAATACTTCAAACTATTTTTACCATTGAACTTAGATTTGTTTTAATTTTTTTATTTAATATTCCATTTTTGGATGCCTAATCTGATATGACCTATCCTCATAAATTCATAAAAAAAGACATATGGTTAATCCTTCATTTCTGGTCAAACCATTAGTCATTTGTGATGAGTATACCTGAAATTATTATTTTTTATAATCATATTCAACCTTCTATATGGTTGAGAAATATAATTCTCATTATCATTAAACTACTTCGATCCAAATGAATACATTTTTATTTGAATCATAATATTTAAAGTAATTATCAGTAGAATTAGAAATAATAACTAGTTTTTGAAGAAGTATGTGAAAGGCCCACACCATTATTCCAAAATTTATAACCTATAAATTCTTTCAAAATACATTCCTTACCCATAAAATGATATTTGACAATAGATATTCCATTCCATTTAACACAACTGATTATTTAACACTTTTTTATTCAAATAATATTCTTGTTTTCTTTTCTTGAGTAAAATAATAAAACTCCATCTCCAAAAACTTATTTTCACTAGTCACAGATGAGACCTTTTCCCAGCTCATAGTTCCTTATTCACCTCAGTGGAATGGTTTATATGAAAGGGGGAACTAAAACATGTTGAATATTTTGACATCGGTGATGATCCATGAAAGTCTTCTATTATCCTTTTAGAGATATGAATTAAAAATAGTAACACAAATACTCCACCATGTACTATCTAAAGTGGAAGACGTTATACCATAATAGTTGTTTAATGGAAAGAAACTTAAGTTGTCATACTTACATTTGTGGGGTTGTGAATCATTTGTTAAGGCCTATTGAGGACCCAAGGCACAAATTTTACCTTTATACGATGACCTAAATAAACTAGGGGATATTAACTATATGACCCCCATGATAAAAAGGCCATTATCAAATGAAATACCACATTTATTGAGAGATATAACGTCTTAAAATGGTATAGTGGTAGAAATATAGTTTTCAATTAAGTCTAGACTCTGGGTATAAACGATTTGTCATAGAAACAAATTCCATAAATCCTAATGGAAGATGGAGTTCCAAATAAAAATGTACTGCATGTGAGTACAATAGAGTTTATAAAACCATAATGATATTATTTTATATTCATTATGAATGTTGGCTCATTATTATTTGAAAATATTAATCTGTAAACATATATAAAAGATATGATTGGAATGAATAATGAAAAATAGATTGAATCCATGAGTTGAAAATTAGATTTCATATATAAAAACAATGTGTATATTTTTTAGATCCCCCAATAGATATAAATACCATTATTTTTAAATGGATATTAATGAATAAACTGAACAAATATTGAAAATTCAAAACCTATAAGTAACAACTATTTGAAAAAGCCTTCATAAGGTGTTAAGTAATAGATTTAGATGAATCATTTTCACCAGTTACAATATTGAAACCCATAATAATTATATTTTCCATTGAATCTTATCATGATTATGATATTTATAAAATTGAAATCAAAATAGAATTCCATAACATGAACCTTCGAGAAGATGTCTATTTCACACAACCAAAAGATTTTGTGACTCTAAAGGATAAAAACAATGTATACAAGTTTCAAAGATCCATTTATAAATCAAATAAACCATCCAACCCATTCAACAATCAGTTTTATAAAGCCATGTGAAATTTTACTTTACAAATAATGAATGTGATATTTGTTTCTAGACGTAGTTTAGTGAGAATTTTTTTTATAAATAGAATATGTTTATAAAATATTAATTTTTAGAAAATAAATGCCAAACTTTTAGTATGTTAAGGATTGGTTGAATCAATATTTTCCTATAAAGGACTTATGAAATTCATAATATATTCTTGGGATCAAGATCCATCATGATAGATCCAAGAGATATCTCGGAGTATTTCAATGTATAGAACAATCCAAGAGGGTATTGTTTCCAATGAAACATGGTATTCATATTTCTAGGAAAAAATTTCCTCGGACACATGAGAAAATACAAATAAAATTAGGATTTAATAGGTTTGATAGATTGGGACAATCATCTGTGTTATGTTATGTACTAGGCTAGATGTTTCTTACACCTTGAGTGTGGACGGAAGATATCTAGGTGACCTAGGTAACCACCATTGGATAGACTTAAAAACTATACTTAATTATTTTAGGTATACTAAGGATATTATATTGGTTTATGGAGGGGATGATGAACTATCCATTTGTGGACATGCATATGTTAGTTTCCAAAAAAAATCAATATGATCTAAATTAATATTTATTATATACATTCACTCTGAATGGATGTATTATGAGCAAAAAGATATCAAATAAAGTTGTATTTGTTTATAATATAGAAGATTCTATGTATATCTTGGCTTCTGGGGTAGCCTAATAATCAGTATGGATATGAAACTTCAACTGAGATCTGCATGTGGTACCAAGAAGTAAATATCATATCACTCTCTATTATGATAATCTTGTAGTAGTGTCTCTCATAGTGAGATAGGGTCACAACAATGGATAAAGCATATACTTTGAAAGTATCATATGTGGAGGGTTTTTCTTTATTGAGGAAATTTTGTAGTGAGAAAAATATCCACGGAAGACAACATGGTGGCCCCATTTAAATAAGCCTTGACTGAATATAGGCATGATCAGCATGTGAGGTCTAGAATACTAATAGTCATATATAGATAGATCTAGTGAAAGTCGGATTTTTTTGGATTTGGTGTTCAAAAACCAACTGATTATTCTATAATTACATGTTAATACAAACATTTTAATAGTAATAGAAAATATTATTAAATATTTCTCATTGTTTCATATGACATTAATTTAACAATGTATTTAGGTGTCTATCTGGAATTGATAAGTTCATAGTAATTTCATGCTATGATGAAAACATTTATGTTTCATGATGATATTCTTAAATATAGTTGTATGACTAGATAACATACAATGATAGGGCACATAGTATGTAAACTATTAGCTGTGAGAACATATAAGTTGTTGAATATTCTTCTCATGATGTTTACAGTTAGTAATCTTCATGATGGGAGATTATGAGAACTGGACCCGCTATTATGAATTTTCATGTTTTGGTGTCATTTGATATTCCAATATTCTAGTTTTTGTGATGGTCCTTAGATTTTAAGATTATCATTAATGAATTTTAGGAGTGACACACTTATAATTTCTTACAAAAAACCTGGATCCATATTTTCATGGGTAATAGGGTACTAAGTGTGAATCATGAATGATATGTTATTAATGGATAATATAATGAAGTATTTTCTATCCATTTTTATGGAAGTCAGTATCTTGGTTGCTTGAATAAAAAAGTACTATAAAATTAAATTATATATCCCTGTTGTAAAACTCTGTTTATTTCAGAGATTCAATGAAAGACTTATCAATAATATAGTTTAATGAAATTGATAGTCAACTTCCTTGATAAAATTTTATGAAAACGAAATTATATTAAACAATGGGTGTTCATATATGGTTATTGACATCGTGACATTAAATTCTTTCTCTTGGTTCATTGACTTGTTTCTAGACAGAAATCTTATACTTTAGGCAAGTCCCTCTTGTGCTAATGAGAATGAATTCATTATGTCCACACACTATGTTTTGGCATTGATTACAATTAGATTTAATTTTAATTTATATATTATAATTAATATTATTCTAAAAAATGGGGAATAATTTTATTAATGTTGTATTAATCCCAAATATTTTCAAGATAATAAATAATGATTTATTCATTAAATAATTTATTTCATTATATCAGTATTTAATAAATATTTATTCATTATATTTTGAATAAAATGTTTATTTCAATTATGAATTAAATATATGATGAAATGTTTATTTTTATATTCAAAAAATGGTGTGGAGTTGGAGTTGAGTAAAAAAAAGTAAGTAATGAATATTTATTTGCAAGGCAATAAATTATATTTATCATTGTGGGGTTTGATAAGGAATATAATATTATTTAATAACTGATGTGTAATTAAATAATATTTTAACCTAAAATATATCACAATAAGGAAAGGGTTTTGTCTATTGTGTAGGTGTTATTGATATTTGAGAATCATTTCACATAATGGAATTCCCTCTCCACTCCCCCTAATCTCTTAATCGTAAAAATGATAAGTCCTAGATATATTTCATCTAATTCGAAGGGACATCAACCGATAAACATGAAGAATGCAAGAAAACTGATTCTACATGCCATCACGTAGAAATGATTTGGATTATTTTCAGATCAATTAAGCATGTGTGGATATCCACTAGATGGATCCTACACATGGATACTTAGAGTGCAACAAAGGTAATCCAAAAAACTGTTTTTCAGATTATCAATAACATGTTCATTGGAGAATGTTCTAAATAAATGGGAACCATTTATTTAAATATTTTATAAATTATTTATAAGTTTGACTTGAAAAGATCTTATTGAGGTTCCATATTTCTATAAGTTAGTATTTTTAGGAAAATTATCATTGGTCTTGGCCTTCACATAGTCAAAAATATCATGAATGGTCCACTAAATCAATAAAAACTTCTCACTTTATCACCACCCTAGAAAAACTAATACACTCATAACATTCAATAACACCATGAAATCAACCACCTTGTTTGAATCTAAGTGCTACACAACCTAAGGCATGCCACCTCATATACGAGAGGTTACTGACAAGAGGTGGGGGTCCAAAATGAATCATGGGGTGACTATATAGTCAATTAATTCTCCTAAAAATAGATAAATAACATAACATGAAACAATATACAAACATAGTATATCGAAATGAATAAATATTCCATCTCTAATGAATGAAAATCGAAAAAAACAGACTCAAACAGTTATTCCAGAATACAAGGACACTGACTACCCACTAGTCCAATCACCGACACAAATAGAATAGAAAAAATACAAAGAGGTTTTGCCCACAATTCTATGCCTCACATCCTCCAAGTCTCTATACTCGTAGATATATATCCTACTTGATAAAAATTCAGGGCCTCAACCCAAACTATATCATAAACAAGTGAGTGTTTCTTAGGAATCCAATTTCCATGGTCATCCTTGTAGGGTTTAAGTGAAATTCATTAGGGAAACACTAATGTGGTCCAATATCAAACTGGTAAAAATCATGTTTGACCATGTTTTATGCTCAACAGAAATTAAATCATTAAAACCTAAACAATTTAAGAACATAAAATAAAACATAATGCACAAGAATTCAACAATCACTTATATATTGAGTGATTATGCACTAACCAAGGTTCTACTAACCCCAGGAACACTTACTTCATCCTCATACTGTAGGAATGATAAAGCACCCTCAAGGATTATCTCCCAAATTGGGATATTCAAAAAATATTTTTGAAACATCCCCCGCTGAGGGGATATCCCATGTACATTTTGACCTAACATCTAACACTTCCCCCTCAATGAATAATCTATATGGCTCAACCTCTACGACAAACTATATATGATAGTGGAACAAAAAATATAATACATTGTTATAAGATGAAAAATAAATATCACATAAAAATATATATATATATATATATCCATTTAAAAAATGAAAAAACATATTGAACAGGTCTCATGAGGATGCACACACATGCCAACCAAAATCAAAAATCAACCATGGGTCTTATAGGTTATACACGCAAAGACATGTGATCAATATCAAAAATGGGTCACATGGCATACTCATTAACATAAATGTGATCAATATCAACCATGGGTCTCATGGGATACACATTCACACACATGTGATCAATATCAAATATGGGTATCATGGGACACACATGTAACCTTAACCAAATATCGGTCACATGGGATACAAATGCACAACTATGTGGAAAATATCAAACATTGATCTCATGGGATATACCTTCACACAAATTTGATCAAGATCAAACATGTGGATTATAAGAAACATATGTGCAAACATTTTATTAATATAAAACATGGGTCTCATGGGAAACTCATGCAAAAACATGTGGTCTATATCAAACATGGGTCACATGCACTAGTCACACACACACATGTGATCAAAATCTTGAATGGGTCACACGAGACACACATGGACACACATATGATCAAGTATTTTTCCATTGGAAACCGACATCAAGCTAGTGCACAAGTGTCCATCACAACCCTTAGAACATTTTTTAATTACATTAGTCATGGTTCTCTTAATTTGTAAACACCTACATATAAATAAATAATCAAAAAAACATGAAGTTCATCACACAAAAATGAATTAATGTCCATTCAAACAAAGTGGAAAACTAGTTATAACATGAAAATAAAGATGCATAATTCCATTGGATAGAGCTCACTGAACCACCTACCTAGAACTAAATCTATTTCGCATACAAGAAAATCCCAACAACACTATTTGAGTTTGTCCAAGACCATTCGAGCATAGTCGATCTAAAGGAGGTTCTAAATCATGCTTAAACATCATAATATAATTAAATATAAATAAATTATAATTAATTAAACTTTTAAAATCATACTTATTTCCAAAAAAATATGGCATACATATCAAAAGACTCACCAAAATATTCTAGTATCACATGACCTTCCATCAGAAATTGACCAGAATATGTGTATACCTAAAATAAAAATCAACATAAACATATACATGATAACCTAATACAATTTTTAAACAATAAATAAGTTAGTTCATCTATTTTTAACATAATCACACACAAGTAGAATATATTTAAAGTGTATAATACATGTCTAATATAATGCATTTGATGCCTCTTCATGATAGGGACAAGAAATAAATCTATACGTAATCTTAAAAATAAAATTACATGAATATAGAATGATGTGAAATATTAAATCCATAATATAATAAACAAATAAAATCAATCCCCTGCCCTTGTAACTTGTACATACCTCAAGAAATGGGTTTGAGATGTACCAGATCAAAATTAGTCATATTTTCTGAAAACATTGAGTAGTTTTTTATGAATTTTATAAAAATAATAATTATACCTAGGTAATTGTTTTTTAATGTTAGGGTGTAAAGGTGGAAGGGCCCCTACGACCTTTTGGTTAAGAGAATAGGAGGAATTCCTTCTACCACATTTCAGTAAAAAAATTGATGTTTTTATATTTAAAATATACATTTTTATATATAATTATATATATTTTTAATATTTTTTTTATAATTATATAATTAATATTTTAAAGTAGAAAAGATATATTTTTAAGAAATAAATTTTAAAAAATTAAATTATCTTTTACATATTATATTTATAATTTTTTATTTTCAATTATGTTTTATATGTTCATTCATTTCATAAAATATCCCTTAAATTGTCATAATATTTTATAAAATATATTCTCTCAATGTCACCTACTTGAATCATAAAAATTTATGAATTTGGTGGCTTTCAATTTCTATCACTTATAAAATATAAATAAAAAAAATGATATTTTTAATGTTTTTTTAACTCCATCTCAATATGAATTATTTATTATATTAAAGACATTCTTTTTATTTTCATCAACTTTTTAGATTTTTATGCTATTTTTTATAATTTTTGTAGATTTTTTTATAGTTTGTATTTTATAAGATTTTAAAGATTCCAACTTTAAATTTTATAATTTTTATATGTCTCCCATTGTCAACATTGATAGCATATAAAATATAAAGTATGAATAAAATCTAAATGAAAATTAAAATAGTGGATAAATATGTAAAAATGTTGGAGAGTGAAAATAATTTATTTTTTTAATATATATAGCACATTTAAAAGAACAAGTATAATCACACTATATTATGAGGTTATATACCACGTGTTGGTGTGTGAATGGGATTACAGTATCAAGAGAGCTGACCATTGTGTTGGGTGGATTATGATATCCAAGATAGGGATGATCCTCAGGTAGTGGAACATTAGCTGTTAAATGCTCTGTTTGACTTTGAATCGAAGAAGGATTCAACTGGATTCCTTCTTGTACACCAGATCCTTCTCCTACCAGGGTAGTACAAATACCTACCAACAACACATGGGGACCATATAGGCTATGAAGGATCTAGAACGATAGCTGGAGAAATGGTAAATTACACCTGATAGAATATTGAATAATCTGAACCATGGTAAAACTACGGATATCCTTCCTATACATGCGGATCACATACCACCTGATACACATCCCCAATCAGTTGAGGATATAATTTTAGACAGTAGACCATTGCTTGTGGAATAGGTTAAGCCTCACATGCAACACAATGCATTATAAGTCATCGTTGTGGCTACTTAACATCAACAACTTCTATTTGAGATTCATGAGTAGAAACCTCTACTCCCTGGGTAGGAAAATTATATCACTCAGATAGATGATTGATGATACTGTTATGAATAGCATGATAATCTTGCATCTTCTTCTGTGTGGCAGTATGGATCACTTCTAGGATAAAAACCTCCACCTCCTTTGTATCAGACATGTGGATAATCTGATGTACATGAGTATTATACAAACAATCTAAAGGAAGTTAATTGAATTACCATATCCCTATTCCATCTTATATGTTGAGTAAGATATAGTATAGACATCACTAAATTCCATGGATCATACTAGACCTGAAGTGATAGATGGAATCACATCATACTCACCCCTCAATATGAAATGTTGCGCATCTACCCCAGAGGATGAGATAATGGGAATTTCATCAACATCAGTTGATGTCCTACCTCCCCTTTAACTTCAAGTATTGATCCTCATGTAACTGTCTCGATAGAAATTGAATGCGTTGAACACAGTCAAACTGATGAATGACTCTTTTAGGATGGTTCCATTCAATAAAACGAAATTGAATGACTGGAAGTAAAAACAACACATCGTAAAGTCGATAATAAAGTATGAAGGAAACTTGTCCAATAAATCCCAATATAGAATCCATCAAATCTAAAATAAAATGTAATATTTGTCGAAGAGGTTTCTAACTAAAAACCAAAAATGATGATATTGTGAAAATTGTTTAGTCAATGAAAGATTACATATACATATATTGTTAGATAGGATGTTATCCAACATGAGATGGTATACACCCAAATGGTGTGACTGAGCACTGAGGAAGCTTTGTTCCAAAATAAAATTATAAAATACAAAATTAAAAGATATAAATTAAAATTAATTAAACTAAATAACACATACAAGAATCCTAAACCATTAGAGATGATTTATCTTACCAGTTCCCATGTGGAGCATCTTGTAGCACATCTATAGGTATCTTTTGACCGTAAGCATCAAGTCAAAGGGCGAGGATATTCTCTAATTCCAACATCTGAAGAAGGAAGACCCATCCCCCAAAATCTGTAACATTTAAGCAGGAGGTCGTGTGTAATTCTCTATAAATGTAATCCATGTATGTATATCACCTACTATATATACCGACCTAATAAAATTCCTTCAGTATCTCCAGATACATCATGTGCACATGCATAACTAGTTGATAAGTGCATGGTGACCCTCAAATTATCCATAAGTTATAGGAATAAGCATGAAATATGACAATCTTCTTGTCAGCATCATTGGGAAATGTGAAAGATGCATCCTTATCTAGCTAATAGATTTCATCCCACATTCTGTAACTACATCATTACAAAAAAAATAGATGTCTGTCAATATCTATTCAAGATCAAGAAAGACTTCATGGGTGGGTTCAATAACCGCTTCACTTTGAATAGGAAGACCAAGATGGACTGCCGCTTCTTCGATGGTGGTGGTCAGATCTCCCCTAGGAAGGTGGAATGTGTGTGTCTATGGTCTCCACATCTCTTGAATGACTGAAATTAGGTGATGATCAATAATTGTGTAATCGAATACCACAGTTTCATAGAATCCATCATGGTATAGGTATGGTATAATGTGGGTAGGTGGGAGAAAGAGATGATGATAGTGCAATCAACACACTCGGATCCATCCAACCAGATGACCCTATATAATGGTGTGGGAAACATGTGTAGCCTACTCAGTGAGTAGTATAGTATCCTCCATCTGTATGTAAAAAATTGAAATAAATCTTAACTGTAAAATGTAAATATAACATTTCAGTTAGAAGAATATTATGACAAGTAAAATATAAGACATGAAATGATTATTCCCATTCCATTAAAATGTTTTTTTACCAAAAGAAAAATTGAATATCATCATGTTTCTCAAATCATATTTCTAAATTATTTTGAGATAATTTTTTACCTAGGAAAGGGTTTTGTGTAAAATATGGTTATATATATGTAAACATTTTGTTTTCATTTTCTAAAATTTTATTAAAAAAATTTGTGATTTTTAATTTCTTTATGAGTTCTCGCATGATGATATGTTTCATGAGTAGTTGTTCATGTGATTGCATTGTGGTTTAGCCATGGATAGTTTGATTATTCTTTCATGTCACCACATAAGTACTTTACATATTCCTTTTAATGTCAATATTAAAGTAATATGGTTGTTTGTTAGAAAAATTATTTGGAAATTTCAGATAATTATACAAAATGAAGGATCTTATATTAACACCATATGGTTAACAATGTGAGAAGATCACATAGTATACAATTAATCATTGTTCCTCAGAGTGTGAACTCAATCCCGAAATGTTAGGAAATAATTTATAGTTATGAACTTTTTCATGAGATATGTTTTATATAAAAAATATTTCTCATTCTTAAGGTTAGTCCATCGCATTCTGCAACCTGCTGGAATTTGATCTCCATTATTGATGAAACGTGTTTATGCCTGGTATTAATATCGGATAGTCATCATGAATTGGGAAATATTAAAACACCCCAAAAGTTTTATATGTTTTATCATAATAGTTAGAAATAGATTCCTTCTTACACACTAGATAAACATATTTTCCAATTATTTTTTGTAGAGGCGCATGTTGTGATGTCATGTGCGCATGGAAACCACAATGCCTTGATGTTTCTACATTATCATTATCTCTCTTCTAGTAATACAACCATTTTTTAATGCTACTACCTTTAATGGGGGATGGAGACTCTTTAACATAAAATAAAGAGTCTTCTCAGTGAAAAAGGGACACTCAATAACTAGAAGAATCATTAATGTTCCTGTCAATCTATCATTGAATGTGTCTTTCGTGATATATCCCCTGTTGAATCCCTTATAATTCTAGTTTTTTTCAATCAATTAAGTAATTAATGAAATGAATAAATGTATCTTGATCTAAGGAAATTATAAGTATCTTGAAAATCCCTTTGAAGACACCATTGATGCAGTCCATAGTGTTCATGGTCATGTGTCTATACCTCTTCTCCCATCGTATGCCAATTTCTATTTATATTTTGGAATCAACATCATATATTTATACTCTTCTTGATTAGAATCACATATTTTTTCAATATGTTGTTCAATACGTCAATGAACCAACTCTTATGCGACAAAAAAGTAATAATATTTCATATAAATTCATTTTATATTTAGTTTGAAATATTAATAAACAACAAATAAATATCATACTATGCCTCATTATTTCCTTATTCATAGGTTTGTTATGGAATTTATTTCACACATTGTTAGAAATGTGTCTGATTTAGAACCAATGATGTCTATTTGGGGGCATCTATGTATCTAGATCTGCATTGAGTTTCTCATTTATTTCCCGATGTTGATCAGATATCAAATAGACACCACGGATTTTGGTGAAATGGTTGATGATACATTCCAAAAACAAACACCAGTAATATTAGTTTTCCTTATCTAAAATAGAAAATTCAAGTGGATTGGGTGAACAATTAACATCTTGGGTTGTTACAATCAATAAAATGACCAGTTTTTTATTCTATAAAAATGTACCATTAATTTTTATGAACTATTTTCGGAAACGAAATGTCAAAATGCATGAGAACAATTCCAAGAAAATTTATGAAATTGAACATGAGATGGATCAATTCAGTTATATCCAGACACATGTTCATTCATATGAAGATGAAAAAAATTTGTTTTTTGTTTTTCAGTATGGATGGAAATTACAGCAACACAAGATTTGATTCATCCCAATCAACATAGACCTTTAAAATTTCCTTCTGTTTCTCCATCCATGCCTTATTATTGGAGATCTTATAACTCAAATATTTTTTATCCACTCTATCAAATGTGATATAAAAACATATTGGAAGTTCCCAGTCATTTCAAATACAATAGATGACACAAATTCAGTATCCATTGTGGTATGATCTTGTGTAAAGTTTGACTAAATATAATTATAGGCTACCTCAATCACCAAAATTATCCAAACTACAAATGCAATGTCCAAAATCCACCTCAAGTGAAATCTAAAATTATCCCCATATTTATCACAACATATGATTTATTTTTTTATGGGTTGATTCCTGAACAAAATGTCTATAGTTCCAATTCATATGAAATATTTTTATCATTTTTTAAATGAATCATTACTTGGAAAATCCATTCAAACATATAATTGTTTCTCCAACTCACAAAACCAAAACACTACAACTCCAAGAAAAATAGTAATAGTTGTGGGAGCATTACTGTTGAATTCTATTAAACATGTCATTTAATAATACCAACATGAAAAGAGTGGTGAATAATTTATTGTGGGTGAAGTTTATTCTACAACTGCTTCATTTATAGAAACTTCTTCCCCGACATATGTTGATACCTCATCATCATTATTGTTGTCTTATTATGTTACATCATTAAAAAAATCTTATTGGAAGTCGGATTTACATGTATTTTCAAGAGATCATCTAGATCTTTCTCTTCTGCCTCATTGGGAAGAGAGTCGATTTCTTAGGACATACCTTCTTCAACCACTATTGTAAATCTACATCATCATACAAATGGAAGTTATTTTCTATTGTAGAAACCCTGACAAATATCTCCATCATGGAACCATATGACCACTGGGAAAATGAATTAATTGCTTATACACATTTCTCATCAGCATCCAATGGAAAATCTAGATGATATAATGTAGTCTGGAATAAAAAAATTCTATAGCTAAAAGAATTGATCTCTTGATCAGGTCCCCTCTTTAAGAAACCACAAATTCCATATTTAAGGCAACTTAGTATTACACAATCAAATTTGATAACAATTTTTTTTCATTATGTTCTATGAGAATCCCTTAAATCAGTTTGAATAACATCTATGTAGTAGTAGAAACAGGAAAACATGACTTTCAACATCAAAAAAAATTGGATCAGAATTATTAAAGTGTCAATAATACTAGCAATGAGGGTTGATCATATAATAATTATGATACTAAAATATTATAATGACTTTCTATAACCTAAAATATGATACTAATTTTTTTTTATAAATTTTTATTAAAAAATAAGTCACATACTGTTTTGGAAACTGAGGTAAAAAAGAAGTTAAAATATCAAATCAGTTTATTTACCCATGATAAAATGAAATTTATGGTCATATAAATCCAAATGGACAATAAGAAACACAATAAATAACACAGGAATGAATTACAATAGAAAAGAAATACCTTGAAAATTTTCAATATAATTGAGTTCGGATTATATTTTCTAACTTTAGTAGGAAACTAAAATCCATATTAATTTTACATGGTATCTTAATGAAATATTCCAAATGGATGTACATAACTTTTAAATTTTCAAAATCATTCAACCTTCTAAATAAACAATCACCATATGTGGAGTCTTATCATTACAATGATAAAATATTTTTTGAATTTTAATTTTAGGTACATCTATTTGGAATATTTAATTAATCTAACACTTCCAAATAATCTAGATTTTACTTCACTTTTAAATTTATAGTCATCTCATCCAAACTCTGTTCTGTTGAAAAATGTCACGGTATTTCTTGTTCATTGTAATGCATTAATGTGTTATTTAATTTGGTTTTTCTTGTTCATTTTACATTATATGGTCCGAATTTTCATTTTATCATGAATAAATAAACTGATTTGATGTTTTCACTTCTTTTTACATAAATTTCCAAAGCATTCTATGAATACTATTGATATTGATGCATGTCCATATAATCAATATGTTTCTAAAATTTTCAAATGCTTTCTTATATCCTTAAATATGATAATAATGTTTCATATGAATAATTATAATCTTTCTAAAGGTATGTCAGTAGTTTATAAAGAAAAAATTAATCATTTAATGCATATCCCCTAGTATTGTTAAACTAGGTATGTAGTCATGCTTGTTTTCATGCACTAGTTCCTGATCAAATCTAGCTCATTGCCCTTTTTCTGGGATTTACCCCTAGATACATTTTTTCCAAAGCCATATCCACTTGAAGAATCCATGTAGGTATATTTTTTCTTTGATAAAACCAAAATTTTTATTATACCAAAATGATACAATGTTTTTTTATCCTAAAAGATGGCATTAATATTTTGTAGTAAAAATTTTAACCTTTCTCAAATTTTTTTGAATGATTTTTAAAGAGATTTGGACTCATCTAAAATATATCCAATAAAATTGGAAAAAAACATGAACTATGGGATGAATCATGTAAATAATGGGAGTAATAAATAATAAGCTTAGTTAAGCCTCCTTTTCATCCTTTTTTTCATCTTTCATCCAATGTTTATTTTATTTCAAACCAAGATTAATCATCGGTTAATCATTAGTAAATCATTGGTTATTAATTATTAAATCATTCATTAAATTATGGTTAATAATTTTTTACTCATTAATTAATAATTAATTAATAATAATTTAATCACTCTTTAATCATTCCTCAATCATTCTTTAATCCTTACTTAATCATTACATAATCATTCTTTAATCATTACTTGACCTTAATAAATCATTAGTTAATCATTCTAAATTTATTATTTAATTACTCTTTACTAATTCCTTAATCGTGTTTTAATCCTTAATTAAACATTACTTAATAATTCTTCATTAATTTAATGATACTTATTCAATCATTCTTTAATCAATATATAATCATTTTCTAATAATTACTTATTTATTCATTTAACTTTCTATAATCATTGTTTAATCATTTTATAACCATTATTCATTCATTTTTTAAAAATTCATCAATATTTTCTTAAAAATTCCTTAATCATTAGTTATTCCTTAGTCATTCATTTTTTAATCATTCTATAATCATTATTTAATAATTCCTTAATCATTAGTTAATCATTATTTAATCATTAGTTAATCATTATTTAATCATAAGTGAATAATTAGTTAATCATAATTTAATCATTAGTTCATCATTACATAATCATTCTCTAATCATTCCTAAATCATTCCTTAATCATGGCTTAATCAATCCTTAATCAATCCTTAATCATTCTTCAAACATTCTTTCGTCATTACAGAATCATTATTTAATCATTATTTAACAACCCTTTAATCCTTCCTTAATCATTCATTTGTCATTAATTAATCATTACATAATCATTATTTATTCATTCATTAATCGTTTTTTAATCATTGTTTAAAAAATAATTAATAATTACATAAACATTTCATAATCCTTAATTATATATTCATTAATAATTACTTAATAATTTTATAATAATTACTAAATCATTAGTTAATCATTATTTTAACATATTATAATTTTTAATTAATCATTCTTTAATCATTAATTAATAATTCGTTATTCATTATTTATTCATTACCTAATAATTAATTAAATATTACTTAATTCATAATTTAGTATTCCTCAATAATTAGTTAATCATATGAAATTAATTTGTTAATTATTTTTATCTAATCATTATATACAATCATTATTTAATATCTAGTTGTTTATTACATAATTCATACTTAATCTATAAAAATAATATCTTTTGTTTCTAAACAATATACAACTAATAAAAATACTAAATAAATAATATATTTTGGTCTATCACTTCTAAAAAAACTATATTTATCTAGTACTGCATTTTTAACAATTCTTACCAAAAGTGCTGTTAAAAATCCCCCTTCATCAGCTCAAGGAAAAGGGATATTAAAGGGGGTCATTAATAACACTTTTTTTATAATTGTTAAAGAAGGATCTGTATAAGAAATTTTCGAAAGCTCTAATAAAAACCCATATCAACACTTTTAAAAAATTACTGATCAAACCGTAATTTATCAGTGCTTCTAAAACACACTGATAAAGTGTATATTTCAAAAAAAACTAACTAATAGACACCCATAGTAGAAGTTATGTCCATTTTGAGGCCTTTTATTCCAGTTTGGACTCAATCGAGGCGATAAAGGGTTTTCATGGGACACCGAGGAATAACACTCCTCACAAGCATCAATTTTAAATGTGGTAGAGGCAAAAGGAACACCCGGTTTAGATGTTATGGAAGATTAAAAGGAAGTCAAATTTGAAAACACCTTACAACCCCTAAAAACCATAAAATGATCATCACATTCAATATAGGATCCTTTTTTATCTCCACAACCAGCCAAATTTAATATTATGAAATGAGCTAAAACCACATGATATTTAAATTGTGTGGTAATCAAATGAATAAAATATATTACAATATCAAACATGTCATAAATTGAAGTTGAACTTCAAACGGCCATAAATTTGTTTCTAGGTGTCCATAAGGACCTACCATATATGTAATTGAATCCTAAGATGAGCTCTATTATACAATTGTATTAGTAATAAGGTATAAAATCATTTTTCTATTTTTAAACCACTAAAAAGGCCTAGAAGGCCTCTATAACGTAGTATTTAGTCATCGACCCCAGTTTTATAAAATGTAAATTGTTATAACATCGAATCTGGGTAT
This sequence comes from Viscum album, assembly GCA_963277665.1. Classification (NCBI taxonomy): domain Eukaryota; kingdom Viridiplantae; phylum Streptophyta; class Magnoliopsida; order Santalales; family Viscaceae; genus Viscum; species Viscum album. The sequence continues at coordinate 564,587,424 of OY728138.1, forward strand.
CCATTTGGCATGTACACCATATCATATCGATGTTCATTTCATTATCTTTGATTTTAATAGTTTTGGATCTGCAATGGACTCCTGAATTATGAAGTTATGGTCATTTTATAGTTTTTAGGGGTTTATGCTTTTTAGAGTTTCTTAATGTTTTTTGTGTCTTAAGGGTTATTAGATTTAATATCTATTTAATATATATATATATATATAGGAATTATATATATATATAAACATATATATATAAACAAATATATATATATATATATATGGATAAATAAATAAAGAAATATATATAAATATATAGATATATCAAAAATATAAAACAAAACAGTTTAGGGGAGTGGAAGAGGTGTTGGTGTATAAGTTGGGGGGTCCTATTTTTGAAACTCACTAGAGGTATGGGTGTGCACTAACGCGTTGATAAATTGGTGGGGTAATCCCTACTAAGGGGGGGGGGGTCGTAAGTGCTGATAAATAGGGGAGTTGGGTCTGAAAAAAAAATTAAACCCTTTATCTATGTGTCCATTATCACCACATTTTTTCATTGTTATATGGGGAATTAAACTGCTCTAAAAAAAGAGCTAATAAAGGTGGCCTCTAATAGTGTTAAAATTTTTTGATAAATTACCCCTTAATCATTGCAAAAAATACCTTGATAAAGGGAGGCTTTATTAGCTCTTTTTATGAATTATATTTAAGTTATCCCTTTATCATCGCATAAATTATCCATGATGATAAATCCCATCTACTAGTGTGGCTAAAAGCCCAATTTTCATTATTGTAACTAAAAATAGATCAATTAATTCAATAAATAACATAAAATTAAATAAAAAAATACCTCTAAATGATTATTTGTAAAGAATCAGCTTTTAGGACACCTGAACCACCATGCACAAAGAAGACTTATTTTAGAGACATATGGTGTTGAATTTATATAGAGGTAATTTTGAAGTGAAGAGGAGGGGGAGGGTTCCCTTTTATAGGAAGATAAGGGAAAGGAGGTAGGGGTCAACTTCTTCCATTTACGTAAGGAGAATGGCATCAAATCCCTAGCATTCTTCAACTTTATTTTAGTAGAAAGGAAATAGGACACCTACCACCTTTGTCATTTCATCAATCCGTGTCAATTATTGGAAATGGTAGCACTCCCAATGCTGCCTTGGAATAAATCGGGAATGAAAAACACCCCATCCACCTTTCCATTACAATTTTCAAAAAAATAACTACTTTGATTAAAAGATTCCAAAAAACTAAAAAAAACTAAAAATCTCTCTACATAACCTATATACCAACTCCAAAAATTAATAAAAAAGAGATATCTAATAATATTTTCTAACAACCTCATCTGAATCACCAGGTCTAAGCTAAAGTGCCACATGTTCTCAAGCATTCCTCTACATATTCTTGAGGGAGCCGATTAGAAATTATGTTATAGAGTGAATTTTGGATAGACTATACCCTCAATGAGGGTTTATAAAATTAGTTAGATAACCAAATATTATAAAAAACATTTATCTTATATGGAAACCATTAAAATTTACATCTATAATGAATGTTGAGACAACAGACTCGAGTGTTCATATATAAATACAAGGACACTGATAGCCCATCATGGTGATCAAATATACAAAAAAGAGTATAAATGAATAAATTGGATCAACACCAAACTCTAGGACCTCCATACTCACCAAATCTAGATTCGTAGTGATCTATACCACTTAATGATCAACCATGGCCATATTCCAAGCCATACCTATCATATGTGAGGGTTTCTCAAGTACCCAAATATAATAGAGACCATGTTGCTGTATGAGTGAAAATCAATAGTGTATGAACCCGAGTCTTATTCATGAGGTACGGGTTTCTTCTTTTCCTTTTTCCTTAAGTGTTTTTTAGAATAAAGAAAATGGGGAAAATCCCATATTTTATGGGCACACACTATGTAATTTTCCACACATTGTGTACTATGGCCATGTAGGATGGGTACACAGGGCGTGTAGTCTTGTCGGGGATGAAGGGTGTAAAAACCAACTACACGCTGTGTAATGAGTATTTACACGCCATGTAATCAGTCGGTAGGTGAACAGTATGGTAGCAAAGGTGGATGCCAGTTGAGCGACGTTACATGCCGTGTATTCAGGAATACACGTCATGTACTCATGTCGACAGACGAACAGTGCCATGGTGGAAAGAAGCCGCGAGAGGAACATTTTAAAAAATGAAAAGTACACGCCGTGTACTTCAGAGTACATGCCGTGTAGTTTTTTTCTCCTAAAATAGGAAGTAGCCTCCTCTATTCCCAGAAAAAGCTTATAACGCCAGAGGAGAGCTGGAGAGATGGCCTAAGCATGGAGGATATCATGAACGCACACTGGGAACCCGATTCCTACACCGTCGATCTCCTTTTAACCGCATAGGTAAGATCTTTTTTCTCATAGTGCCTTTCTTACCAATTCTTTCCCAAGGAAAAGTTATTTGAGTTTGAATGGGATTACATTCATCTCATATCTTCTCCATTCTCATTTGTTTCGGGAGGCATCATTCATGTATACAAATCTAAAACGATCTAGGTAGGTCGTATGATGTTTATTTCTAACTATGGTGTTGAAATTGTGTATTGTTGTGCTACCAACCAATGTTTCGGGTGTCATGTGGCTGAGGCCTTGGCAGTTTTAAATACCTAGAAATGTATAGGTAATTGAATATATCTGTAAACTGATGTTTGGGATCACTTCTTGGATCCAGGACCACCCCAGGGGTGCGTTCCTTTGTTTAGCTGTTTGTCCAGGATACCAGATGGGGTGCCATGGTTATAATGTGAATTTATTTTTATTGATAGAATGTTTTTATAATTTCTTGTCTAATGCATTGGGCTCGGCCCAGTTCCTTTAGCCTATGGGAAGTGTCTTTCTTAGCCCAAGGGCGGCGTTTCGTTTAGCCTATGGGCAACCATTCTGTTCCTGTGGACAGTAGATTATATGCCTGTAGGTGACACTTCGTATGCCTGTTGGCAATATCCAATATGCATATGGGCAGACACCTGTGGGTTTCGATTCTGATTACCTAAGGGTAAGGATTGTATGTTTGAGGATAGTGTTATCATTAATATTCACTGTTGTCATTTTCATATCTTGTACCTGCCAAGTTAAAGAATAGTCTTGTCATGGTAAAATGAATATTTAAATGGAAATATATCTGGTAGAGTTAGTTACTTTTGAGTACTATTTAGTTTATTGCATTTACTACAACACAGTGATGCTGCATATTTTCACAAACAGTTGGGCATGGGCCTTTGGTGAGTGGCTACTGGGATTTATTTCTCACACCCTGTTTGGTTCATGTCTTCGGCCCAAACAGAATATATTTTTATAGGTGTTCATAGGGGAAAGGATCCCTATACAGGTACATGATTGTAGCAGAGGAGTAGGAGAGCATGGGACCGAGCATAGGCTTGCGATGCTGCTGTGTTCTGTTTACTCTGCTTTGTTCTATTTTATTCTACCTCGTACATTGAGTTTTATTGTATTTTATGGCAGTGTACCCCATTCTGGCTGCTTGCATAGAATTAATGACATGATATATCGTTATATATATGACTGTTGGTTCCCTTTACATCAGTTTTCCATTTCAGTTGTATACTGTTTACTGCTTCCGCTAGTGTATGTTATATTTTTTTCTGCTTTACTACACTTTGAAAAATGAGGGCATAGTTTCCCCTCTATCAGACCTAGACCCTGACTGCTAGTCAGCAGCCTCTGGCGTTTAGGGAAATGCGTTTGAGGACATGTGACAAACCGGGTTCGGGGAACCTGTTGAGTGGCATCCAGATCTGGGACATTACAAAGTGGTATCAAAGGGGTTCTTTTATTTGACATACTGTTTGGAGCCTTATTCAGGTATAGGATGGAAAATCATCGTTGGTAATAAGTTGTTCCTGGAAGTAGCTATCCTGTGTACAGGGAAAATCCAATCTACCTGGTTATTGAAATAACTACTAGTTTTTCAATTTTACAGTTAATTTGGTTTTCAGCTTTGGGTGACGCACTTGTGATTGTGTTACTTACATGTGATACATGGTTTCTTTTTAGTTGAAACCCGATGAGATGAGGGTATTCCATCTCATGCATCATTTAGAAGATGCTAGAAATCACATGTCATGCATTCTTTCCATTCCATGTAGGAGAATTAGAAATGGCATGTTGTTGTGATAGTTTTGGTGCAAGAAAAGCATGTTGTTTTAATAGATTCTTTGATAAATACCTAGTTTTTGATAGGGTATTTTTGTCTGAGGTTGCTGATAAAATGAACTACAAACTTTGATTCTTGAGGAGTATGGGCCTTCAATGACCGGAATTTGGTGGATCATTAACGTGTTTACCTTGTTATAGCATATTTAAGATTACAAGATTTGATTGGCGGGGATTATGGGCCCTCACGGATAATAATTTGGCACATAAGTGTTTTTTCGGTGTTTTTATAGGTTCCGAAGTAGTTTTTGAGGCTTAGTGTCTAGAAAACCCTGCATACACACCGTGTAGTTCCATGGACACATGCTGTGTGTTATTCTGTTTGGGAAGAGAGGAAAAAAATTTAAGTACATGTTGTGTACCCTCAATACACATTGTGTAGTCTCTTCCCATGTCAAAGTCTACATGGGCGGGGACACGGGGTAGAAAATGGCTTGGGAAAACACGATGTGTACCAGTTTTACACGTCTTGTAGTGTTGAATCGGTGTATGCCCATGTAACTGACAACATGAACAGAGGAAAAGATAAGATGTACATGTCGTGTCCACCTTGAACATGCCGTGTAGTCTGACTCAGGTACCAAGTGGTGTCACTAACAACATGGGTCAGTGTAATATTTCCTAGTACACGTCGTGTCCTCCTAGAACATGTCGTGTAGTGTCAGCCATGTAGCCGACCGTGTAGCGAGAAACATGGGTTGATCTAGGGCTTTTTTTTACACGCCTTGTCTTTTTGAAACAGGTCATCTATTTTGACCTGGGTACACAGGCCGTGTCACGAACAACATAGGACGGTTAAAGTCTTTCATTTAGACATTGTGTTCTTGTGGGACACGCCGTGTAGTCTTGTTTTAGGAGAGTTGTGTGGCCTAGCCGTGTAAGAGAACTTGGGAATGGAACAAGGATTCAACTACACATCGTGTGTTAACACAACACGTCGTGTAGTTGGGGTGATACATAACCAGTTCTGGAAGATGTACACGCCCATGTGTAAGACCTAAGGTAACATGCCATGTAGTATTTATACACACCATTTAGTCATGTTTTTTATATCCTGAAAGCTTTATTTCTCATGTTCCCTTCTTGGTCTCTTTGTTTTTTTCTTCAATAAATCTTGATCTATGGTGTGCTTTGACCTTATAGAGTCCTACTACTGAGATAACCACCGGTTGTTTCCCAGAAGAGCGGCAATGATTATACACTTGATATGGTAGGCCATGTTCTACCAGTGGATCCTCCAACAATGCCAGATGCAGTACAAGCTGTTATACCAGACACAGGCGCGGAGGCACAGTTCCGTGAAGGCTTTATGCAGTTCATACAGACCTTATAGGGAGCACCGAAGGCCGCCACATCTATGGTAGAGCTTATGGGTATCTTCCAGCAGTAGCATCCGCCTATGTTTTTAGTGGATGGTGGACCGCAGGCTACGGATCCATGGAAGGATTTGATGAAAACTATTTTTGAGCATCTCAAGACGCCTCCTGGGAGGAGGGTCAAGCTCACTCCATACATGCAGTGTGATTCTGCCAAGAGATATTGGGATGTTACCACCAAGTCTGAGCATCACAGTGACATGGCATGGGATGATTTTTAGGCATCCTTCTATGATATCTTTTTCACAGAGATGCTAAGGGCAGATCGAGCTCAAGAGTTCATGAATCTGCAGTAAGGCACCATGTCAGTGATGCATTATTTTTTCTTCTTCACCGAGCTTCAGCGTTTTTCACCAGTTATGGTAGGTGATGAGGTTTTTAGGGCTCGACTCTTTGAGGATGGTCTTCAGTATGACATCCGAGTGCTGGTGAACGTTTTCAGGTTTCCTACGGTACATGCCATTGGGAACCAGGCACTGATTACCAAGAGGAATTTGCGGGAAGCTAGTGGTGCAGGCCAGGGCATTTTGGCACCAGTTTCTGGTACTATTTATATTGGTAAGAGGAAGAGGCGGATGGATTTATCCCACGGTGGTAGTACTATCCAGAAGAATACTTCAGGGGGCCAGGTCATGTGTTACAAATGTGGTACAAGGGGAACAAGATACCGCAGTGTCCACATCACCCATTCGAGTACCAAACTTGTGGTAGGATGGGTCATCTATAGCATTTTTGTACGTCGTTTCCACTAGTGGCTAGTGAGATGGGTTCTGCGCAGACTCCACATGTGAGAGTAGGACTAACAGCTTATTACCAGTTGAGAAATTGGGGTACGTCGGGGCGTGCATGTAGAGATGGTGGTCGTGGATGTGGTATCCAGACACCAGGATCTCAGAGGCAGTAGGGTGAGTCATCTCAGGGTATCCAGGCTATGTCATAGAGTCGCAGCACTCGGCAGGCATATGCAGTGCAACAGACCCAGCAAGAGTTGGATACCATACCTTCTACTGTCAGAGGTACTTGTTTAGTAGCTTATGTTTTTTAGTACTTTTTGATACGGGTGATACACAAAGCTTTATATATGTGCCCATTGTGGAGATCATTGGGCTCTGTGTTTCTTCTTCTTCTGGTGTTATGGCACAATACACTCCATTGGGGACTAGAATGGCAGGTGTGCGTTAGTGCAGGGAGTTCCCCCTAGAGGTTGGTGGGTGTCACTTTCTATAGGACCTCTATGTCTTAGAGATGACAGCATATGATGTCATTCTTAGGATGGACTGGTTTGTACCCTTTCGAGCCTTTGTGGGTTTCTATCATCATAGGGTGAGATTTATGTAACCAGAGGGAGGAGAGTTTCTATACAAGGGTGAATGGGATATCTAGGTGAGCCGAGATGGACCCAAGCATCGTGGGCGAGGTGGTGTGATAGCCCAAATCGTGATTTTATATCTGGATGATCAGGGTACATGTCAGAAAAATTTCCCTCCAGTAGTTTATCATTTCAGGGATGTCCTCCTGGATGAATTTTCAGGTCTTCCTCTAGAGCAAGAGGTGGATTTCTCTATTGAGCTTGTCCCAAGAGTTGCATCGGTGTCCATTCCTCCTTATAGGATGGCTACACCGAAGTTTCAAGAGGTCAAGAGGAAGTTGGAGGAGTTACAAGAAAAGGGTTTCATCTGACCAAGTACTTTTCCATGGGGTTCACCGATCCTCTTTGCGATGAAGGCAAATGGTGCCCTTACACTCTGTGTGGACTATCAGAAGCTGAACTAGTTGATGGTCAAGAACTGATATCCCCTTGCGAATATTGATGATCTTTTTGATCAACTTAGAGGTGCATGAGTGTTCTCGAAGATTGACTTGAGATCCAGATATCATCAGTTGCGCGTTAGACCATCATACATACAACTTAAATCTTTTCAGAGCAGATATGGTCAATACATGTACTTGTTTATGTTGTTCAGACTCAAGAACGTGCCAGCAGTTTTCATGGCTTTGATGAATCGTGTCTCCCATCCTTATCAGGATTCTTTTAGGGTAGTCTTTGTGGACGATATCTTCTTGTACTCTCACACTCGGCACGACCATCCTACCCATCATGAGATCGTATTGAGTACACTGAGAGAGAATCATCTATATGCTAAGATCTCAAAGTGCCACTTCTAGATGGACCAGATTCACTTCCAGGGTCATATAATTTCAGAGGCAGGGGTTGCGGTAGACCCCGAGAAGGTGAAAGCAGTAGTTTCCTTGGAGCAGCCTAAGAACATGTTTGATATACGGAGTTTCTTGGGGCTGTCTTGTTACTAATTGCATTTTATACAGGACTTCTCCCACTTAGCAGCGCCATTGAAGGGTTTGACATAGAAGGGCGTGATGTTCCGTTGGTCAGAATCATGTGAGACAGCCTTTCAGGAGCTGAATGGTAGGTTGACATCAGCACCAGTCCTGATCCATCTAGAAAAGGGGAAGATCAATATATTTTACTGTGATGCATTAGGGATTGGGCTGGGAGCAGTGTTGATGCAGGGTGATCAAGTTGTTTCGTATGAGTCTCGGAAGTTGAGGCCACATTAGAGGAATTACCTGACGCCTGATCTCGAGTTGGCTATAGTGGTTCATGTGTTCTGCTGTTGGAGAGGTTATGCATTGGGAGAACATGCTGTGGTTTTCACCGACCACAAAATCCTCAAATACATATTTACTCAGCGTGACTTTCTCCTAAGATAGAGAAGGTGGGTCGAATACCTTCAGTATTCTGACTTTGAGCTTGTCTACACACCTGTTAAGGGTAACACAGTTGTTGATGCACTAAGCTGGAAGACTTAGATACATGTAGTTCATGAGGACAGTGGTGACTGGTGGCTTATGGATTTTTTTCTCTGAGATGAATTTGGAGGTGCACGATAGTAAGGGGAAAACCTATATTTCTTCCTTAGCTATGACTTCTACCCTCCTGGATAGAGTGAGGATGAGACAACTATCAGATTCAGAAGGCCTAGTTCTATGGGAGTCAGTGGAATGTGAGGACCCTCCTCCTATTGGACGATAGGTGATGATGAGGTACAACGTATCCATGGACAAGTATGGGTTCCATGGTATATACGTGAGGAGTTGATACGAGAGTTTCATGATTTAGCATGGCCAATGCATCCCATAGTTACCAAGATGTACCATGACATGAGACGTCGGTATTGGTGGCCGAGTATGAAATGAGAAGTAGATGGTTTTGTTATTAGTTGTTCCACATGTAAGCAGGTGAAGGAGCATCAGAGGCTAACTAGACTGTTACAACAGTTACCCATTCTAGATTGGAAATGGGATCTTGTTGTGATGGACTTCGTGACTAGGTTGTTGAGGTCACCACACGACAATGATGTTGTGTGGGTTGGTGTGGACAGAATCAAAAACGTAGCTCACTTTTTTCCGATCAAGGAGACCTTCGGTGTTGACAATCTCAGGAAGTTGTACATATGAGATGTATTAATCATTCATGGGGTCCCTTGTTCTATCATTTTGGTAGGGACACTCTCTTTAGGTCTCATTTCTGGCAGAGTTTTCAGATGGCACTGGGTACATAGGTTCTTCTGAGCACAGCTTACCACCCTCAGACCAATATCCAGTCAGAGCATATGATATAGGTTCTTGAAGACATTCCACGTGCATGTGTCCTAGACTTTGGGGGCTATTGGGAGAGGCATATACCCCTAGTCAATTTTTCCTATAATAATAGTTTTCAGGCAACTATTGAGATAGAACATTATAAGGATTTATATGGTAGGCCATTCCGATCACCCTTGTGCTGGTTAGAGGTTGGTGAGGAATCTTTAATGGGACAACATCTCATACAGGATAATTTTGAGCAGGTCCAGTTGATTCAGAAGCTGATCGCTACCGTGCAGTCTCTTTAGGAATCGTATGTTGATCGCCGCAGACAACCCTTTAAGTTCGTGGTTAGGGATATGGTTTTCTTACGTGTTTCTCCAAGGTTGGGACACAGGCGGATCAGGAGACAGGGAAAACATTCACCAAGGTATGTGGGGTCATTTGAGATTCTGGAGAGAGTCGGATCAGTTTCCAATCAGTTGCAGTTACCGCATAGGTACCAGGCCATCCACGAAGTCTTCCATGTATCTCAGCTGCACCATTATAATTCAAACCCATCTCACGTATTTCATCACGATGAGGTTGATCTTTAGGTTGATGCATCCTTTGAGCAGCATATGATTTGTATTGTTGATAGGGGAATGAAGGTCCTTTGAGGCCAGTCAGTTCCTCTCATACGGTGCTATGGCAGTATTGTTGAGTGCAGGAAGAGACCTGGGAGTGGGGGACCGACGTACGTGCTCAGTGGCCAGAGTTGTTCACAGCTTTATCTTTTCCACCCTTGGAAGGGAAAGTAGGGGATGAATTGCATTAAGGGGGGAAGTTTGTAAGAACCCGGTTATTATTCTAGAGGTACGAGTTTCTTGTTTTCCTTTTTCCTTAAGTGTTTTTGAGAAAACAAGGAAAATGGGGGAAATCCAAAATTTCATGGGTACATGCCATTTACTTTTCCACACACTGTGTACTTTGGCCATGTAGGATGGGTACATAGGGCATGTAGGCCTGTCGGTGATAAAGGGTGTAAAAACCCACTACATGCCATGCACTGGGTATTTACACGCCATGTAATTAGTCGGAAGGTGAACAGTAATGTGGCGAAGGACGCTACCAGCTGGGCAACGGTACACGCCGTGTATTCAGGAATACACGCCTTGTACTCATATCGACGGATGAATAGTGCCGCGATGGGAAAAATCTGCCAGAGGAATAGTTTATAAATGAAAAGTACACGCCATGTACTTGAGAGTACAGGCCTTGTAGTTTGTTTTTTTACTTAAAACTGTCAGTAGCATCCTCTATTCATAGAGGAAGCTTAGAACGCCAGAGGAGAGTGGGAGAGATGGTCGGAGCTTGGAGGATCTCCCGACCCGACACCGGGAACCCGATTCCTACGTCGTCGATCTCCTTAGAACCGGACGGGTAAGCTCCTCCTTCTCCTAGAGCCTTTCATACCAATTCTTTCCCAAGGGAAACTTATTTGAGTTTGAATAGGATTTTGTTCATCTCATATCTACTCCTTTCTTGTTTGTTTCGGGAGGCGTCGTTCACGTATACCATCAGAGATGATCGAGGTAGGTGGTCTGATGTTTATTTCCAACTTTGGTGTTGAAATTGTGTATTGTTGTGCTACGAAACCATGTTTGGGGTGTCATGTGGTTGAGGCCTTGGTTGTTTTAAAAACCTAGAACTATATAGGTAATTGAATTTAACTATAATTTACTATTTGGGACCACTGCTTGGATCCAGGACCACCCCAGGGGTGAGTTCCTCGGTTTAGCCATTTTCCCAAGATACCCAACTATATTCAATGATTATAATGTGCATTACTTTTTATTTAGAGAAAGTCTTTATAATATGTTGGCTTATACTTTGGGCTCAGCCCAGTTCCTTTATCCTGAGGGAAGTGTTTCGTTTATCTTATGGGAAACCTTTCTGTGCCCATGGGCAGTAGATTATGTGCCTGTGGGTGACACTTCGTACGCCTGTGGGAAATATCCATTATGCATGTGGGAAGACACCTGTGGGTTTCGATTCTGATTACCTAAGTGTAAGGATTGTAAGTTTGAGTACAGTGTTATCATGAATATTAACCATGTTGATTTTAATATGTTGTACCTACCATGTTAAAGCACAGGCTTGGAATGGTTAAATGAATATTTAAATGGAAATATAACTGGTAGAGTTAGTTACTTTTGATTATAGCTTAGTTTATTGCGTTTACTACAGCACACTGTTGCTGCCCATTTTCACTGACAGTTGGGCAAGGGGCTTTGGTGAGTGCCTACTGGGATTTATTTCTCACACATTTTTTGGGTCATGTCTTCACCCCAAACATACTATATTGCTTTAGGTGTCAACATGGGAAAGTGAACCTATACAGGTACATGATTGTAGCAGAGGAGTAGGAGAGCATGGGACCGATCTTGGGCTTGCGATGTTGTAGCGTTCTGTTTACTCTGCTTTGTTTTGTTTTGTTCTACCTCATACTTTGAGTTATATTGTATTGTATTGTAGCGTACCCCATTCTGGCTGCTTTCATAGAATTATCAACATGGTGCATCTTTATATATATGACATCTGGTTCCCTTTACTTTGGTTTTCCATTTCAGTTTTATATTTTTTACTGCTTCCATTGTTGTATGTTATATTTCTTTTCCATTACGCTAAACTTTGACAAATGAGGGCATAGTTTCCCCACTATCAAACCTAGGCCCTCGCTGCTAGTTGGAGGCTATGGCATTTGGGGAAATGCACTCGAGGTTAAGTTACCAACCCCTTTCGGGGAACCCATTGAGTGGCTTCCGGATCCGGGATGTTACAAGTAGGGAAGCACAAACATGGTCTACTACCTAACTAGTAAAATAAGTTTTTGATAAAGTGATAATATTATTAGAATGTAAATAGGTAAAACATAAACTTGAAAATCACAAAAAATTAATCACCAATGCATAAGAATCCAATAATAAAAAATACACCAACAGATTGTGTGCTAACTAATCTTTCATGAACGTTGGCAACACATATTTTATATCTATTCTCAATGTAATATCAACAAATCTGTTAACCCATTCCACATGTTGGATTGGTCCCAAATCACAACTGACACATCCCTAATTGAAGGTATTTCCCATGTACATGCCAAAAAAACAATTAACACATCCACCTTGAGGAATATCTTATATATCCTAACCTTCATGCTCAACTATGTATGAAAAATAAACAAAATATGAAATATATAGTTATACTATGATAGATCAATATCACATGCTAACCATAAATACTCACAACCATCAGAAATCTATATATGAGAAACATCAACCATATGTCTCATGAGGCTACACATGCATTCCACCTGCGATCAAACTTCAATCATATGTCTCATGGGATACATTTTCACACACATGTGATCAATATCAAACAAGGGTCTCATGGTCTAATTACACACACACACATGTGATCAATATCAAACATGGTTCTCACTTGAAACACATGCACACACATGTGATTGATATCAAATATTGGTCTCATGATCTAATGACACACACATATGATCTCGATCAAATAAGCTTCTCAGAGGCTATACATGCACACATGTGATCAATATCAAACATTGGTCTCACTGGTTACACATGTATATTCATATGATCATGATCAAACATGGGTATCATTGGTACAAACGAAAAAACATGTCGTCAATATAAATAATGGGGCTCATGGGAAACACATGAACAAACATGTGGCCAATATCTAAAATGGATCTCATCATATACTCTCTCACACACACACAAGTGATCAATATCAAAAATGCATCTCAAAGGCTACACATGCACACACATTTGATCAAAGCATCAATAATCTAATGCAAACCTCAATACAATGTGTAGGGGTCCATCATGAACTATAGCACATTGTTCATCTTCCTTATGCATATTTCCCTTAATTAGTTATGATTTATATATAATTTATTAATAAATAATAACATAAGGTTCATAACATAATAATTATTTAAGGGTAGTTCACCTAATGTGTAAAATCTCAAATCATAAGCCTATAAACAATGTATAATACCATAGGGTAGATAACATTAAACCATCTAATTATACACTAATCCAAATCCCATCCAAGTAAAGCCCGTCCTCTTTTTCCATGTTCTTCAATGTTCATTTTTCATCCATCAATCAATATGACATTATAACTCAAACTTGAGTATTAAAATATAATGAAAAAAACCCAAATTACAATCAATATTATTATTATAAGAAAACATGAAACTAGAGTCATGCTTTCCAAAAGACTCAATGGATATCACCTCCTGTATAAAACTGTAATCAACCAACCACGATATGTCCATAAAAAACATCTAAAATTATTATCAGAAAAACTCCTTATCATGTTTCAACAAAAGAAAATATAATTTAATGGAAAAAAATTCCAATCTCTATGAGAATTCAACCTGTTGATGTTCCTTAAATTCACCATCATGTAACAGAGTTTCTGCCACTCCTAGAACACTTTTAAATATAACTTATGAAAAAAAGCTAAATTCAATGATATTAAGGTTCATAAAACTGAAATCATACAAAAAAATTGTAATTAATACTATATATGTTCAATGAAAAAACAATGATACTAAACACTTTCATCATCACAGGATAAGATCATGTAATGTTGATCAAATCCCCATCTTTCTCAAACAATTCCATCAAGATAATATGGAACTGACATTAAATTATTTAATAAACAACTAGAAAAAGATAGATCACTTCATAATAATAATAAAGAGAATATTATTAATAGAAAATTTTGAATCAAAATGATCTCAAGAGCTAATACATTCCAAGAGGAATCATCCTCAATGAACAACACATTGATCCACAACCGAATGAGGAGAAAGGGAGTCTTGATAAATGGAAAATAAAGGGTCTCACTCGAATTCCCCAATATTTTTTATCTAGATTTACCTTATATAAAGGAGGTATTACAGAGGATTGTAAAAATCAGAACAAGGCAGAATTTCTATAAAAAATTCAGGCCAAGCCTAATAATCCAAGGGGGTCAATTTTCTAAAAGGAAAAAATACTCCTTGATAAAACACACCCATAATAGATCGTTGTATCACCATTAAATGTCCACTAGGTAGTGGGTGATCCACCAACCACCCAATGAAGGATCTATGAATTGAACGTGGGTTTTACTGGGTATTAGGGCTACTTTCCACCCAACCAACAAGCTAGTGGTTGTAGAATTAGTCTCGGATGCTCTTGGATTCCTCCCCTTGTTGCCTGATAATTGGGGTCACCCATCAAGATTTATTAAAATTATAGAAATTTCAATTTAATATTTTTAAACAAGTAATATGTTGGATAAACACATAAATCTTTATATGATCATTCTACCATATGAAAGGTCCAAATTACCAACAATATTAATAACTAATAAAGATGCAGATCATTAGAAAATGATAATTACATTTGAATGAAAAACACTTTTAATGTCTCATGATTTAATTTTATTGATTAATAAAAACATTTCTAAAGAATATTGTGTGATGATGTATGGAAAATAATTCCTAATGTATTTCCAATTTTAAAAAACCACTACATAGAAATTAAAATTATGTATAACTTCAATTTTATTTGAAATAATGCTAAAATATATTTATATTTTTTTTGAAAAAGAAAATATAAATTTAAAACATACACAATAAATGGATATAAAATTAATGAACTATGTAAAGGGAAAGCCTACGTAGAATATTTGCAGATAATGAAAATCATTTATAAAGAGAGATGGGAAAACCATTTGAGGATTCTAGAAGCCTCAAGTACAATTTCATGTCACATCAGCAGACAACCACCCTAGGGTCTGGTCTAGTGGTGAGTGTAGTGAAGAGTGAGGGGGGAAATCTTATGAGAGGAGAAAAGAGGGAAAGGAAGAAGAAAATGATAAGGGGGAAGCCATACCAAAACAATACATAATCAAAATTTAAAGAGGAAGGGTCGGAATCCATGGTTAAGGAGAAGAGGTATTCACACATAGGAGGGGATCTCAGCTGGGTCACAAAAAGTGAAGAAGGAAGTGGGAGGGAATGGCTTTGGGTTAAAACAAGGGATGGGGAAAAGGTAATTTTCCATTTTTATTAATGTGATTAGTGCACATAGTTTCTAATCTTAGTAGGCCAAACCACACACTACCACACACCACCTAATGGGGGACCTAAAGAATAACTCACATCCCAAATGTATAGTAAGAGAAATAGTTCCAACCTTTTGTTTGGGATCTATCAAATTCATAATTAATTCAAATTCGTGAAGCATTAATTATACTAACAATGTTTCAAATGTGGACTTATAATAAATTTAAATAAATATTTAAAATCTAAACTTGTTAAAAATAAAATTCATGGAAAATATGACAATTAAATAAGTACATAAAATTAATGATAGAAAAGAATTTTCAAGGTTTGATAAAACACCATAATATAATGATTTTCCCCCATTAAACCAATGTAGATTTAATTTTTGAAATAAAAGAAAAAATCATAACTCCACAAGTAAACTAGACTATCCAAAATCAAGGAATACCATAAAACCCACTTATAAAAGACTGATGATGTTAAAAAAATGTCCCAGGACCATGTTCTAATCTCTATTCATCTCATTAGTAGATTTTAAGTCCATAACCAGATCCCAAGAAATCCCTCACTAGAAAAGAAACCATAAGGAAATTCAAATTGTATATCCAATGGATATAGAATCAAAAGATGATTGTCATCAAAAAACTATAAATATTCCAATAAAATGATAGTTTATTAAAACATAGAAACACCCAAAGGAAAAACCACAACATAATGATAATTAGATTTTAGTGATCTTAATTGAAACATTGAATCATGGAAACCTCCATAATTTCCACCGAATCGATCCTATAAGTATTAAAAATGCACCTCTTAAGGTTCCCCAACTAACAAAATCTAACCAATTAAGGATAATAAGAAGATTAAATTCCAAAAATACATATTTATAACCCCCCAAGATTTTAGGTTACTTATATTATTAAATAAACCCAATTTGTTCGATTGCATACATTGCACACAACATTGAGCTTAAATGAACAGTGATATACTATTAAATATTATTATTTTAACATGAATGTTGGAAGAATAATGTGACTTTTAGGAATCGTAATATAAAAACTATAATTATAACCTCCCATATGATGGAATAAATAAACTTTTGGTCCCACATAAATCAAAATTTGAAATATCTATATCATGTAATAAGTAAATAAATGATTTAAAACATATAAATTAATGGTAGGTACTTTTGTGAAATGTAATTGATTATATAAAATATAATAATTAATATAATCAATTCAAATGAAATTATTTCATTAAATTATATTAATAAATCAATACCTTGTTTTATTATAAATATATTATAATTTTATGATACCATAATTAATTTTTTGTAGTGTCATAAAATCATTTATAATTTTAAAATTCATACTTTTTGAATAAATATTTATTTTATAGAGATTATATTTCTTATATATAGAAATTATTCTCATAAAATGGAGTCCATTTTTGAAATCTACACATTGAAAAATTATTTGGGTGATTTGTTGGGATTTTTTTGAAATAGTTTATTTTTTAGTGAATAGTAAAATACGGTAATTTACAATATTTGACATTATAGGATAAATACATGAATTTTGGGTAATTTTTATATAATCACATACTAATTAATAATCACATTCACTAGATATATTACATATTCTAAATAATCAACACTATTTATAGTCTTGAGCAAACATAATAAACTAATGAATAAAATAATCAAAAACACCCCTCACCACTCCCTATAAATACCACTCGTTCAACTCAAACCTCTTAAGCCATTAATATTGTCTAATTTCTACCCAATTACTTTAACAAGGCTCTTACCCATGTCTAATACATATTTTTATTACCAAAATAACAAATCCATGTGTCTTAAGTAGGTTCTCAAGGAGACGACTTTAACGAGGTAAAATCCCCCTTATTTATTTTTCATTTATTTTTATCTCCTCACCCAAAAATTATCCATATTGAAATAATAACTCCATTATCATATATATATACTATAATTTTATTTTTCTAATTTATTATATGCCATCAAAACTATTCTCCTAACTTTTTTTAAATGAAAACATCACCTGTGATATGTTGATTCACTGCCTTCGTGGAAAATGAGTTTTCATTTTCCATAGCCACTTTCATGGATAGTAACAAAACCATTATTATTGTTAATTAATTTTTAGTAAACATATGTAAATTTGTATCATGTTTTTTAACCAATAAAAAAGCATAATATTAAATGGAATTATACAAGTCTGTGATGCCTATAAAAACCACGAAAATAAATTAACACATTTTGATCAACATTTTATATAATTAATAGTCCTCAATCCATAAAACTAAATAATATATGAGACCATTTAATTTTTTTAATATATTAATACAAAATAATTTTACTTGTAGAGTTTTTATTCCATTTTACAAGAACTCCAAAAATTATACATAAGGGAACCGACGATAAAACAATTAAATGAACCCTCCTAGAACAATAGAATTAAACATCATAACATATCAGAATGGCCATAAAAGAACTCAAAAAAATTATGATAAAATATTTGTTTCATATGTCATGAATTTATCAATTAATGACTCTAATTTTATTATCTGGGATTTTCGGTACATGTTTGGAATGATTTCAGGCATAACGTAATGGGTTTCTCATGTCACATTTAATTCTATGAAATATGCCTTATTCACCATTTATTTCTCCTATGTGTGGCAGATAAAATTCCATTTGATATATAATATCATGAATCCATTTATCTTGATGGTATTGAATTTTTCATTTGATGATAAATAATTTTATGGGGAATATGGTTTGACTAATTACAATGTGGTAAAGGATATCTTAACTCAATATTCATTCATTGGGTTAAACATCTATTTCATTGATTATGGAATGCTAAAGTTATGTGTAAAATAAATTTTTATTATATTTTATTTTATTTACACTGATTTTATATGTATTTAATGTTAATATTTATAACATATTAATTTTATTAATAATATGATCCTTGTAAGGGTTTATCATTTCACTTTTATTTATGTGAGATATTTCATATTCACCACTTATTTCTTACGTGTAGTGTATGTATACATCCCTTTTATATATCAAATCATGAATCTATTTATATTCATGGAATTAAATTTTTCATTTAATGATTATTAATTTTCTGTGTTATACAATTGGATTGATTATAAGTGGTATGGTTTTTTCCAATCACTTTAATTTTTTTGTGACATATTCCATATTCATAACTCACATCCTTTGTGAACATACCATTTTATTTTTTTATCATAAATCACTAAATATTTAGTTAAATATTAATATTTATTTTATCATCGATATTATTTTTTCTTATTAGTACACCATTTTTACTTATGGTGTCTACATTGAATTTTTTAATTAACTGGTGAAATATTGATAAATTTTTATCCTCTACTCAATATAGATTTTTTGATATTGTATATTTTTCTTAAATTAAATAAATGTATTAATAATGGTTTGAATTTTTAGTTAAGGGTGATACCTAGTTTTATATATCCCCTCTATGATTTGATAGGTCATAAGAGACAATATAGTTAGCGACAAACCCATTGTGTTTATTTCCATGAGGAACCAGATGGGGGTCTACCCACAGACTTAAACCATCTTGTCAAAGATATTGACCATGATGGTTCATGTTCTAGATACATGACATCCCATAATTTTTTATTTCCTTCATTTAGTATTCAATTATTACTATCCATTATATTTTCACTTTAAAAAAATATGGATGCATTTTTATTCTCAGTTTATTGGTTTAATGTGAAGTGTTTTTCAGTTATTCATTGTACCATTTTAATTATGAATTTTTTATTATGATTCACTTATCATTGACTAATTTTTATGTTTTATTTAACCTTTATTGACAATTATATCTCACCCTTTTATTTTTTCCCTTTAGAAGGTTATGAAGAAGAAATATTTGAATAAATTTCAAGGATGAAGTTTATTTTTCTGTTTTATTATCTTTGTTTAATTACCAATGTCATTAAGGAGGAATTTATGTGTCTAGTTCTTCAATACTACAAAAATGGTTGATCTGTTATGATGTTATGTATTGTTTCTATCCCTTTGTAAAAAATAACCCCTTACTTAGGGATATTGGGGTCAGGGTTTTTACAGTTGCTATCAAAGTATGTTTAGTAGAGTCCTAAGAAACTAGATTTTAAAATAAAAGTAACCAACATGAGAAATATAATAATTCCTTATAATATTTAAAAACATTTAAAATTATAATTTTTTTTATTTTTATCTCAATTATCTTGATGAATACGGGCTAACTCAGTTTGTGAGATTATTTTTTGAGGGTGCCTAATGGATGAAAGGGAATCAATACCCATTGAAAATATAAGGATTTAAATACTAATCAAGTCAACACAGTTGTTGTTGGAGATGAGAAAATAATGTACATATTAAGTTATATTTCTCAGGTAATGAAAAATAACCATAATACACCATTTTTGGATCATTGTAAGTTGAAGAATCCCCCAACTTTTATCAGGACTACTAATCAAGTGGTATCTCACTAATAGATCATGTCTAATTAAAATATATTTTGGGAATTAGGATGTGAATAATAAGAAACTCAGTACAAGAGGTATAATTCCTAATGCGTGAAACTATTAAATTGAAGTTTTTGATTTAAAATAATAAAGATAATGATGAAATACAATACATATAAGGGATAACTTTTAAGGGAATGTTCTAAGAAAAATAATTCCCTTGTGCAAAATGAACTGAAATGAAGAGAAATTCATTAATGTAAACAAAAGGGAAGAAGATTTTGTTATATATTATGATGATTCCTTCATAAGACTTTCCAGGTTTTTTATATATTACATAGTTTATTCATAAATAAAGATTGATAATTTCATTGAAGGCTTTAAGAGAAGTCTCTGAAGATTGATGGCTCCTAAAACATTTTCATCATATGGTGAAATGTTATTAAATTACAATAGAATATAGAAGTTATTTTTTATATCCATTATGTTAAAATATATATGAAAGAATAAGTGGACTTCTAATTATGATGAAAATGGTAAATAACTAAAGAAGAATAGGGGTACACAAAACTCCAATTATGTAAAAATACTAGAGTCAATCATCTAGGGAAATTATTATAAGGTCTGAGATTTTATTATAAGTGCATAGAAATGGATCATTGAGATAATGAATGCAAGGGTAAGAAACAAATCAATGATTTTCATTGCAAAAAACTGAAAAAATAGGATATTATTCAAAACAATATCTCATGTATCAAGGAAATATACAATAGAAGATTCCATAGGGGGATGTCTAAGCTTATGCGATCACCTAAACTTAAGTATTAATACCCAATGATTTGGGGTAAGGTAAATTAATCCTATATTCAAATTAATACATCGTTTTATTTGATTCTATAAAATCACACATGTTTATATCTACCAATTTTTCCAAGAAAATTAGACATTTCACATTTGATTTTATAAGGGAGTTTCCATTCAAAAAACATAAGGGAAGTCCCATTTTAATAAAAATTTGTCGGGACGTCCCCATTATGACATGTAATCATGAATCATTTGAAGACCTTATCATCATTCATATTCTTTAATTTTATATAATTCTCAATACATACTAGTATTGAAAATATGCATCAAAGATTTATTATAAGAAGGATTAATTTAAGATTTTTGAAGAAGATAAAGAATTCATAATCATTAGAGATGAAAATTTATCATCTGATTCTTATCTAAATCCACCCCTAATAGTACTAATAAATGAAATTATTAGTTTATGAGGGAAAAATATTTATGGATGAGGAAATTATTATTCAAATTGAGGATATACTTCCTGTTTAAGAATGCATTTATGTATTCTTGAGGAATTAATTAGACACCACCCAGAGCCTAAAGTTGAGTTTACCATTGATTTAGTACTTAATGCATAACAAATATCAAAGAATACCTATAGAATGTCCATTGTTAAATTAGTGGAAATGGAAAACAACTATAGAAATTGAGTAATAAAGTATATATTAAACTTAATTTTTTATTCATGGGGAGACGTTGTTTTCTTTGTTAGGAATAAATATAGATCCATGAGGTTATGCATTTCCTATAGAGAAATATATTATACTACGACAAAGAAAAGTATCATCCTCATTTCATTGATGACTTATTTGATCAACTTCATGGAGCTCAATATTTTTTGAAAATAGAGCTTTATTTTGGGAATCATCAATTGCATGTAAATAAGTAAGATATTCTAAAGTCGTATTTTTATATGTGGTATGAACATTATGAGTTTATGTTAATGCATTTGGATTGACTAATTCATCCTCAGTTTACATGGCTCTAATGAATAGAGTATTCAATGAATATCTTTAAAAAAAATTAGAGTTCATTGATGATATATTTCTATATTATAAAAAAAATTAAGACCATGAAAAAAACATACATATCATTCATGAGACTATCATAAATAAAGACTTATATTGTAAATTTAGAAACTATGAATTATCTTTTGTTGAAATTTCCTTTCTCGGCCACATTTTCTCAAAAGATTGAATCATAGTTGATCCTATAAAGATTAAGGAAATACAATAATGGCTTATACCAACGAACATAATTGAGATATGTATTTTCATTGGTTTGGAAGGTTTCAATGGGTGTTTCATTCAGAAGTTTTCATTATTGTATAACCTGTTAACCAAGATCAAACGTAATGGGGTTATGTTCATATAGAAAAAGTAATGTGAATATTTTTTTCAATAATTGAATATAATATAAATCAATACTCTGATTTTGACTCAACTATCAAGAATTTTTGGGTTTGTTATATAAAGTGATGCATCGAAGAAAGGACATGGTTGTTTCCTTGTGAAAAATGATACAGTTGCAGAATATACATCAAGGGAGTTTAAGATTCGTTAAAATAATTATTCAACTCATGATCTCGAGTTATAATCGGTAATATTTCCTCTAAATATATAGAGACACAATATCAATGGTTAAAGGTCTAAGATATATATGGATCAAAAGAGTTTGAAATAAATCTATAAATAGAACAAACTCAATATGTGGCAAAGATGATTTCTTGAGTTACTATATGATTATGATCTCTCAATAAACTTCCACCAAAGAAAAGAATATAAGGTATCATATGAATTAATCAAGAAATATCATAGAATTTTAACCCATATGAGGATAGGGAAACATCCTATGGTCCTAGATTTAATAATGATGGATTTAAGAATTGTTAAGGAAGGGTAAAATCACTCATTTATCAAATTATTTGAAAACCATCCTTATTAGAAAAGATAAAAAGATCTCAATAAAATGATGATAATTTTCAAAATAAAATTAAAATAATTTATGATTTAAGATTGGATGAACTCATGTATGAGGATAGAATTCTAAAATTTTCAAATAGGTTATGCGTTCCATCAATACATGAGATAAAAAAGGAATTTCTAGATGATACTCTTAGGTCAAATTTTTCTATACACCGTGGTAGTAACACATTGTATAGAAATCTAAAGAAACATTTTGTGTGGGATAATATGAACTGTGAAATTGATAAATATATATCAAGATGTATTTTTTTACATAAGTGATGGTTTATAGACAACATCTTAGAGGATTCATGCAACCTATACCTATTCTTATGTGGAATTTGGATAACATTACATTGTACTTCATCACTGGATTGCTAAATACCCCCATAAAAATGATACGATATAGGTTATTGTTGTTATTATTATAGAATCAAAAAAAATCTTTCAATTATAGAGCATATACCTCTTGAGAACCTATAAATACTCTATATTAGTGATGTTTTAAGACATCATTGTGTACCTATATCAATTTTATCTGAATGAGATCCATGTTTTACATAAAAATTATGGAAGATTATTCAAAATGATATGGATAATAATATTTATTTGAGTACTTATTATCTCCCAAAAAAAGGACAGTCTAAAAGGACAATTCAAACAATGTAAGACGAGTTGAGATAATCCTCAAATAACATTCAGGGTATGTGGGATCAATATTTACCTTAATTTGGTAGTTTTTTCCTTTAATAATGGTTTCCATTGGAGTATTAAAATGGTTATATATTAATAATTATATAGAAAGATATGTCATTATAAAACTTTTTATGATGAAGTTGGTGAATAGAACATTTTTGAACAAGAACTAATTAGAGAAACAATGAAAACAATAATGACTATTCAGGATCATACTAAAGGACCCCACATTAGCCAAATGAGTTGTGCAGACAATTGGAGAAAGGATTTTAAATTTCTATTGATATATCCTATCTTTTTAAGAGTATCTCCATAGAAGGGTGTCATATGTTTCGGTAGTAAAGGGAAATTGATCCCCATGTACATAAAACCATTCAAAATTATTGAAATAATTGGGGTAGTAGTATTCCAATTAGAAATGCCACCATGTATCTCCAAAGTTCATGATGTCTTCCATATATCATTGTTGAGGAAGTAAATTCCAAAAAAACAATGTAATCAAATATGAAGAAATATAATAGAAACCTAATTGTTTCTATGGTTAAGAACCTATCGAGATTCATGAAACTGGAGAGCATGTATATAGAAATTGGATGACTCGATTGATAAAAGTTCTTTGAAGAAACCCTAAAATGGAATAAGTATCATGGGAACCAGAAGATGTTATGAAGAATAATCACCCTCATGTGTTAATAGGGAAATATTCCTGAAAAAAGTTATGAATAAAATTACCATGTAGTAAATAATATAAAACCATATGATTTTATGTAATCTATCTTCTTAAATAAATCTAATTAATTCAATATCCCACATAACACACTATACTTACCTTAAATGAACAATTATATACTATTAAATATCATTAATATAAAAAGAATGTTGGATTAGTAATTTGACCATTAGAAATATTAATCTGGATATTAGAATAATAACATCACCTATGAAAGTATAAATAAAATTTCATTCCCTCCTAAAAGAAAATATGAAATATTGATATCACTATATAATCAAATAAATTTTTAAAAATGATATTTTAAGTGTACATATTTTTATGAAATTTAAATGTTCATTTAAAAATTTATAATTAATATATTGATTTAATACAAATATTTTAATAATTATATTCATAAATTGATTTATTTTTATTATAATTATATGATAATTTTATTTAACCATAATTAAATTTTCTAGGTGTCGATAAATTTGTTATAATATAAAAATTTGTATTTTTCAAATAAATGATTATTTTGTTTTATAATTAAATTTTCCATATTTAGAATAGAATAATATAATGGAGTCTAGTTTATAAATACAAACAATAAAAAATGGTAATATTTATTTTTTGGGATTTTTCTAAAATAGTTCATTTTTTGGGGGAAGAGTAAAATACAATAATTTAAAGTATTTAAAATTAGAAGTTAAATATTTGAATTATTTAGTAATTTATGTTGTAATAAACCATTAGTTTTAACTCACATCCACTATATATATTACTCAATCACAAAAATAAAAATTATTTTTAGTCTTGATGAAAAATAATATGCTAATGAGAAAAATAATCAAAACACTCCTCTCCTCTCCATATAAATACCACCCTTCACCTCCCCTTCATCTAACACCATATATGCCTTGAATACTTCCTAAATTATGCCTAATTACCTTCCAAATATTCTTACCCATGTCTAATATCTACTATTATTACCGAAATACCAACACCTAGTGTGTCAAGAAGGTTTCCAAGGAGACGATATCCAAGATGTAAAGTCATCCTTCTTTCTCTTTTATTTTATTCATTTATTATTCTCTTCTCACCCCCATAAAAAGAGGAATAGCAAATATAATGTCATATATATTCTCAAATTTTATTTTTTAATGGATTATCCATCATGAATTATTTTTTCTTCTAATTTTATTTTAAAAATGAAAACATCATTCTTGATATATCAATTCACCACCTTAATGGAAGGTTACTTTTCATTTTCCATTACAACCTACAAGATGAATCATAAACCCATTATTATGGTCAAATAATATTTTAATATACATATTATAATTTATATCATGTTCTGTGACCAATAATCAAATCATATTTTTTATTTTGATAAACCACTTTTGCGGATAGAGTTGGAACCATACATAGTTCAAAACATCAAACAGTACAAAACAAAAATCGAACAATCAAGCATGAGGTAATTCAAAATTACCTCGAGTCAACAGCATATTTTTCATCATCATCCCATCACTTCCAAACATTCTAATCCAAAAACATAGAATCACTAATTTTTTCCATCGTATAACCATCACCGATCAAGGAAACCAAGAACTATTGACACACAAACACCAGAACAAAACATATATTATCCCTCAGAATCGACCTCGTGAATAGCCACACTACTTTGACCATCGTCACCAGTCCCAAGCCACAGAACCATTGTTGAACACTAGTCAGAATCCCCTAGAACCCTCTTACACCGTGATAAAAAATCACGAAACACCTCTGGGAAGAAGACATTCCACAAAAAGGAGCCATCGAAGAAGCTAGATCGAGGAATACCAGAGATCATCATGTCATTGTTTCACCTTCTATGATGCCATCCTCGACGCTACGCAGACTCTTACCTATTCCAAAACTAATATAAAACCCCAAAACCACTAATATTTTGGAATAATAAATGAGGATAAAACCCTAATCAGAACCAGTGAAGATTTCAATTGCAAGGGGACGAAACCCTAAAAATAATGTGAGGGTTGAAAACCTTAGAAAAGGAGAAAAATAGATATTGAGAGGACCATAGATAGACAAATCGGTATCCTAAATCCTTGGTGTGCCCATAAATCTGGATCCAACCAAATATATATTGGTGGAACTTGAGTCTATAGTGCATAATGGAGGCTGGAGAAAGGCCCTCCTGGAGCCGGGGAGAGGGGACCTAGAACTAGCAAGAGATAGAGAGAGAGGAATCGAAGAAGAAGACGCACCAACGTTATTGGGGAGGAAACCCTAGGGGAAGGAAGAATCCATGATTATATGAGAGCCTATGATAAGACTTTCTAGAACCAATAAGTTAACATAATGTTAAATAAAATAACATAAGTTCTTGCTTGTATTAAAAAATTCTAAAATAAATTAAGACAACTTTATCTGTATTTTGTCTAATTAATTCTAATCATAACATATAAAAAATGATAATTGGAAACCATTTAAACTTATTATTATCATTAATACTAAAAAATCTCACTTCTTTAGTTTTTCTTCTATTTTACAAGAAATCTTATAATTATACAAAAGGGAACCAACCCTAAAACCATGAAACGAATGCTCCCAGAACAAAAAAATTTAAAACTATAACTCATTGAAATGGAAATAAATTTCCATAATAAAATTCTAATAAATAAAATATATTATTATGAAATTTATAATTAATTAATATAATTTTATTATCTTGAAATTGATGTACATGTGTGGAACACTTTCAGAAAAATGATAAGGGGTTTCTAATCTCGCCTTTATTTACATGAAATATGCCATATCCACAGCATATTTCATGTGTATATTGTGTGTATAATTTCTTTTAATATATGATATCATTAATATCATTGTATTCATAGTACTCAATTTCCCATTTGATTATCATTAATTTAATGGGGGAAAACGGTTCGTCTGATTACAAATTTTTAAGGGGCCTCTTAACTAAATTTTTTTCATTAGGTTAAACATATATTTCATTGATTATTTCATGATAAGTTTGTGTGTAAAATTAATTTTTTATATTAAATTATATTTCAATATATTTTATGTGTATTTATTAATAATAAACATAATATATCAACTTGATTAATGATGTGATCCATGTATGTTTTTCTCGTCTCCCTTTTATTTTTGTTAGATATGCCTTATTCCTCAATTTTTGTCTGTGTAGTGTATGTATACATACTGTTGATATATCATATCACCAACATCCTTATATTCCTCTTATTCAATGTTTCATTTTATGATTATTAGTTTTTGGGGTATATGATTTGAATAATTAAAAGTGGTACGGGTTTTTCACCACACTTAAATTTTATTGAGGTATGTGACATATTCATCGCATATTTTCTTTGTGTACTACCCATATTATTTATGATCATAAATAATTTAAGATTTAATTAAATATACATATTTCTTTTATCATGGATATGATTATTTTTTAAGTCGTATACCTTTTTACATACAATTTTTAGTTTGAATATTATTTTGTTAATTGGAAAAATATTGATAAATTTGTATCCTCTACTCAATATGGATGTTTTAATAGGTCATATTGTTTATGAACTAAATTTATATATGAATAAAAATTTTGAACTTCATTGAAAAATGGTGTCTAAAATTATATATCCCCTAGATGCATCGATAGGTCTCATGGGACAAAATAGTTGGCGACAAACCCTTGTCATTTATATCAAAGATGAATCAGACAGGTTTCTACCCATAGACTTAAACCGTATTTTAGAAGTTCATGAAGGTATTGGTTCTTATTCTAGATACATGAAATCCAATTATTATGAATTTCTTTCATTCAATTTTCATTTATTAGTATCCATGAGATCTTCACTATAAAAAAATAAATGTATTCATTTTCATTCTCATTTTATTGACTAAATAGAATCTTCTTTTTAGTTACTCACCATTCCATATTGATTATAACCTATTTTTTATAATTTATATAACATTGATCCACGTTTCTATTATATGTAGACCTTATTGAGAATTTTATTTCACCCTTTTCCCCTTCCCTAGATTATGATGTTTATGGATTTGAGTAAGTGTCAAGGAAGAAGTTTATTTTCCTTCTTTATGTTCTATGTTTAATTACCAATGTAATAAAGGAAACATGTATTCCATTGTAATGAAATAACCACAGACTCTAGACTAATGGGGTATGGGTCATTAAAAAAATATGTATGACCAAGCTCACTAAGACTACCCATGACAAACACACTGGAGAATACAGTGGAATTTATCCTCTTATGATAGAGTACCTCTATATAAATCATGAAGTGAAGGATCACCACCCATTATAGGTTATCACATCAAAATAAATCCCACTATTATAACCCCGCTTATCTGATCCTCTTGTGGAGCTAGGTAAAATAAGAATACAATTAGACTATGATTAAAATGAAGTCCTCTCTCAAAATAAGTAAACATCCCACTATTATTTATCTATAGACTCGAGAAAAGGAACCAAATAATGAAATACTATTAGAATCCATTTTGGGACTCTTAGGTAGTGCTCAATTACTAAGAATATTCCTAGATATACCACATAATAAATAGTCTGGGAAAGTAAATTATGTAGATTATCACACAATCTAGCATATGCGACAGAACTCAGAAACATCTAAAAACATGAACATCCCAAAATCCACCAAAACATTTCTAAATGAAAAAAATAACAAATTAATAATGAATTTTAAAAGAAAGAGTAATAAAAAATTCACTCATCTCAAACTAGGTAAACCATAGACAAAATGAAAACCCAAAGAACAAATTACAAACATAACTACCTAAAAATAAAATTCCCGACCAAATTAAATTTCCAATTAAAACACCATCACAATAATTTTTGAGGACCTTTTCAAAATTCTTTAGAAAACATAATTATTATTTATTTAAAAGAAAGGGCAGACCATTAGAATAATGTTTCCCTTTTATAAAAAAATCAATAATCATATAAAAATTAAATTATCAAGTTTTTTAGATTTATGAAATATACACTCTTTGAATTTAAAATATTGAATTGTATTATTCAAGCACAACTGAACACATTTTCTATCTAAAATCATTTTTATTATTATAAATCTAAATTTTTTTGAAATATCATAATTCTATTTTGAAACTATCTTAAAATATGAAAATATAATTTAAATAATATTTTAAAAATATATGTACCTAATTAATTTAAATTTATCACAGACCATTCTTTTATGAATTTAAAATCCTACATGAATATTTTTTGTTATTTTGATGAATCCATAATAAAAACAATCATAAAATAAAAATCTATTGAACCATATCAAATAATTTTAGAAAAAAGTACTTATTACTTTCAAATAACGTCCAATATATTCAATATATAACTTTAATGTTTATATTTAATCATTTTTATTCCAGAAATTTAAAATCTTTATTATTAAATCAACATTCCAATGTAAACCCCGTTTATCCATTTCTTAAAACAGAAGTCATTTTTCTTTTTTAAACCAACACAAGCCAACCAAAAACCAATCAATAACACTCGAAAACCATAAAACTCACCTGAAAGGGATTTTCAGTTGTTCATGACATGGCCACATGGTTTAGAAGACCATGTTCCAATAACACAACTTCCATTGGAAGTAACATTGAACCATTTAATCTGGATCCACTTGGGTTACTAGTTCATGAAGGATCATTATGTGATGCTTGTTCATGCCTATTTTCATCCCTAAACACATAAAATCCTTCAAAAAATTTATAAATCATCAAGAAAGATAAAAATAATTAGCACTGAACAATAAAAATTATATATAAAACAAATTCACAAAACTAAACATCCCATGGAACCGTAAGGTTTAGAACAAGTAATAGATCCTGAAACACTTTCCTATCCTTCCTAAAAAGTTCTAAAATATCTCCATGTATTAAACATACTCAAATAAAAAAGGTGACTATTTACCCTAGATTCTGTTAAAAACCTATGATCAGATACTATTTTTCTTAAACTAGTCAATATCATCAATCCATTAGATAACTTATACATCCCATGACTTCCTTGAGAAGAATTAATGATCTTCCTGGGGAGGATTCAGACACTAAATTCATTAAATATGAGATATTGAAAATATGTTTACCCATAAAATAAATTATACTAGTAATAGAAGATAAGAATAACTACTATATATTATGGAGGTCCAAGTTCCAGAAAGATTGAAAGAATACCATATTAAATTAATTTAATCAATTTAAATAAATAAATCCATCATATCACCCTCCAACTCCCACCATATAAATAGCCCATTTTTCATGATTAATAACTCAAAAAAATATATATGCACCAGTAATTAAAATTAAATAATATATATAAAAGAATATTTGGTAGACGTCCTAATAAAACATAGACTAACAAAAAACTAACCTACCTTTATGTGAACATAGGATACCATCCAACCTCAAACAGAACACGACCCATCAGCAATCAACATAGCAAAACAAAAACCTGAAACTAAGATATATATTATAGGCCTGATGATTAACATTTCCAATATTCCACCACCTTCATTTATACATGCATACCCTATAATTAATGATCCATTTTCAATATAGATTATAAATATTAATAGTTAATATGTTCTACATTTTTTGAACAATCCAATAACACATAATTAATATTTATAAATTTCTTTTTATTTCCCTTTCAAATGAAAATAATATATAAAAAATTCATTAATTTATTCCTCTATTATTAGAAAACCCAATTTGAATACCACTTGTAATAAAAACTTCTAAATATCACTTTCTCAAAACTATTTTGACATCTAAAAGATAAATAAAGTAAAACAATACTTTAAAATTTTTATAAACTAAATTAAATGGCATAGTTAAACAATTATAAAGCTCAAAAGGTGCCATAGATAAATAATAATTTAAAAAACATTCAGCATGGTGGATCCCTAATCCTTATATGGTTAGGGGGATCCTATGTTCACATATTATCCATTGAGCTAATGGTCAACACAAGTGTCTATAAAAACCAAGAATCAGGTCATGCATTGGCCTAGTGTTATGGTGGCATCTATTCGATGACATCACGTCTAATAACCCATTAAAGAGTACATGTCTTGGAATTGTAGTGTGTTATTTCCCATGTAAGTCACTGTGAACGTTATCAAAACATAATTTAGTTAGTAATGTTTTAAAAACCAAAATACATTCTTAATAATAATCTTCCCCCCTAGAAAATCAGGTTCATGTGTTCTCTTTCGGTTTCAAAAATTTTATATTTCCTTAAAAAAATGTCATATCAGAAACCCATTATAATAAGAATTTTTTTTAAATAATTACATACATATTTAAACCATTTAATTTTCCCAAATCTAGTGAAAACTATCAAAACATCCTAGAGGCTATCAAAAATTATAAAACCATTCTAAACATGGGTTTGGGTAATTAAAATCTACATTAAAAAATATTTCTAACAGTGTAAATCATATAGTCATTCCTTTATAATTTATAATAAAAATGCATTAAAAAAAATAATTTTAAAATAGATTTTTAGTGCCCAATTTAAATTATTATGTCTTCCTGCTCATTATACAAATATATATAGACAGACACACACATACAAATATATATGTGTGTGTCTGTGTGTGTGTATCAATTCACAAATTCATATATTCTCGTGTGAATTTTTACATATATAAATGTGTGTATACCCATGTATATGTTTATAACAAAAAAATAGATCACAATTTTTTGAGAATATAAAAATTTCATTCAAAACTAGATCTTGGGACACTTTATCAACACCTTGAATTCCATGTTTTTTTAATAATTATAAATAGAACATAGATAAAATGAGAATTTACATTGAAAGACTAATACATATTTTAAAATCACATGATTGATTTATATGTGATAATAAATTAATTTCCCAAACACATGTTATGCTTAATTTATTGAAACAAATTCCTAACATATTAAAAACATGAAAAAAGAATCCTTTGAATTGAAATAAAAAAACAAGAAGAAGTTTATTTTATTTTTAAATAATGCTCGAATACATTTAGTACAATAATATGGAAAATAGAACATAAATATAAAACCCATGTAATCATTCGTTATAAAACTAAAGAGCTAGGCACTGGGAAAAACAACTTATAACATTCATAAATGAAGAAAACCTGAAAAAAATAAAAACGGGATGACATAATGAGTAGGCCCCACAACCCAAAAACCAATACCACATGAAATCATAAGTAAACCAAAAAAATCATTGACACAATGTCATTTTTAGAGAGTGGGGGGAATGATTTGGGAATAAAGAAGACGGCTATTATGTAGGAGGAGGAGAAGGTAGAATCTTAACATGGATAAGTTATGCTTAAAATTACAATCCGGAAGTCTAGAATCCATGGAATTAGATCATATAGAGTCATACCATGGAGGGCCTCTAAATAAGATCACACATAAAGATGAAGGGATTTGGGAAGGGTCTATATTGTGTAAAAAGAAGGGATGATAAAATGTATTTTTCTACTTTTTTAAAATCTGAACACAATTCATGGCTTATCCACATAGATTCCTTAACCTTATGAAAAATTTACATCCTTTAATATAGGACTCAAGGCACCTAACCTATGTATTACACACCATTACACACACCATGCATGAACCATGTATTTTATCTCTTTAAAATTTCATAAAAATCACATTGTTAATGCATGGTCAATAGAAGTTGTGCGCCAACCATTTTCCTATGATGAAATTTGAAATTTTCAATAAATTAAACTTACTCATCGATGAATTCAACGGAATATAAAAAAGAAATTTATAAAATAAAAGTGGAAAAATTAAGGTCATTCTATAATGGAACTAGTCACCCTGAAAATCCAATAGATTATATCATGGTACTACCATCCCATCATTTTCCACATAACTACATAACCACATAAATAAATATCAACATAACCCCAAATATAACCACAAACCATTTTCTTCTCGGTTTATCCAAATAAACATAATGATAGGGTACATATTACTAATATACGTCATCCTCATTCCCAGCTCCTTTGATTTACTCCCACACCATCGAACAACTTATAATTGTATAACCACATTATAAAATAGCTCACATACAAAACCAAAGTTAAACAACAAAACACATGATACTGAGACAAAACTATCACCACTTCACATATATTTGATCCCCCTAAATACTAAAAAATATTTCTATCAACACTACACAATAGAAACACAACTTACCATACCTTTTCTCATATTCAATTCACAAATCATCAATTACCAACATAATTTTATGACAATACATTAATATTTTCAATTTAATTTATTAAAAATATTAATGTTAAATTTCAAACATTACTTATGAGCTGCTAAAATTTTATATAATCACCTCAATTAAAAAATTATTATCTCAATTTACCATATATCATTCCATTATCCCTACATTAATTATTTCCATTACATTATAATTTTTCCACCAAAACATTTTCCACTTATAATAAGTCCATCATTCCCATAATTAATATCAATCAATTAATTTTATTGCTTTACATTACCAATTTTCTTTTAAATTATTTCATTAAATTAAAAATATGTTCACATTATAGGATACTGTTATAAAAACCAAAATATCCCCATTAGACTAATTTATGAAAAATCATTACAATAGAATTCAACAAGTACCACATTATCCCATGCTATTAATATTAACCACACCCAGAAAAAAATCCACTTGTTTATAATAATAAATTAAAAATCAAAATCACCCTAGTCACTAAAAATTTAATACCATTAAAAAAAATAGAAACAAAAACTCATTTTTTCTACTCACCAACATAGAATATACTATTCCTCAATTTGATGTTTTAAATAATATTTTTCACTTACATGTAGAATTTATTTATTCAATTTCGAACATGATTCATTAAACTACCATATTAAGGTGATCCTATTAATGTCACACATATCAAAACAATACAAGCACATAAACATAGCGATAATAATGAGATAACATAAAATAATATTATCACATCATTATTATAATAATAAAATTAAAATAATCATATTAGAAATGTAAATTACATTAATAAAGCCTATTTATTTAATTTACGAGGTATTATTCAAAAAAAATCTAAATTTCCATTTATTATATGTCGTTACCATATATTGTATACATAAATTATTTAATCATGGTCAATTTAATATAATACTTATTAAATTCATGGTAGGTGGTTAAAACCGATTGGGTGATGTTATTATAGAAGCAATATAGTGGAGGACTATAGCACTGGGGAGTACTGCAACACTGGTGGGTACTGTAGAGGAGTTAATTACTATGGAAGGAATATCAGTTGTGTTGGTACTGTAGAAGTACGGGTATTGTAGTAATAATGTTAACAGAAGGGGCATTTGGCCTAGATAATATTCCTTTGAGCTTAGAATTAGGGCTTACAATCCCTAGGGCATACAACACATACTGTAATGGGATCCAATTACCTTTGGGACTACTATCCATGTAATGGGTATCCTCTACCAAATAAAAAATATGTCATTTTTTCAATGAAGAAGAGGAATTGAGTCCATATTAAAAAAAATAAAAACCTGATTATAATACTATCATAAATAATATATAATCAATATCAATTAATGATTTATAATAATACATTTATACTTTGTGAAATATTCATACTCAAACCATATCATAACATAATTTGATATTTTTACCTTCACATTCATTATTATTGTTATATTACTTAATTATGAATATGATAAAATATATTAAAAAATAATCCATGATATCATAGTAACATTAACTAATAAAAATTTCTTATAGAACAAATGAAACATAATGAAATTACATAAAACAAATTTGAATCACTAATTACCTTTAATATTCCTTAATCAGTGTTTGTATATTATTTAATTAAATTCCAACCATCTACTCAATAAAAACATATGTATAATATTTTTACTTTAGAACATAACACTAAAAATAGATTTTTAATTCCCTTCCATAATATAATCTCCAAAAATCACTGCATAATAAAATAGAATATTCATTGATAACACCCCCAATTATTCATTCACATAGAACCAAACATTTAAAATATATCATATATCTATCATGTATTTGATCATAAACCCTTGAAACCAAGGAAACCCTGCAAAAATAGTATTTTGAAAGAATAAAAATGAATGAATAATGAATGAGAAATACATGGGAGACAACCTTTGGTTGAGTGGGATCAATCAAATAATTAAATATCAAAATACTTGATCACAAATATATAAGGCCACCAAGAATATCACATATAAATACATAGGTTTTGAGTGAAAATAATGGAATTTAACTAAGAGAGGATAATGAATTAAATTTATAATAAATATTTTTGTGACCTATCGATGACATAGTGAATACTCTCGATGAAACAAATGATATTTTTAAAATGATAATCAAAATTTTTGTTCATTAATATGGAATAAATCAACCATAATAACCCAAATATTTCACTATAAAAATATTTATTTTACCTTGAACATGGTTTAGTTTCTTTGATCGTGTGAATTTCAATCTCAATCTCAGATATGGCCCAACTACCACCATTAAATGATCATCTAGATTCACAATATCCACCCTGATTTTATTATTCAAACATGACATAAAATCCTTTTACGAATTCCCATAGGGTTCTTAGACATTGAAAAAAAATATTTCATCCCACCCATTTCATTTAAGGATTTCACTGATGCACCATGGCTACGAAAATGGATATCACAAGGCGTCAGTTAACAATCACGACATAAACCATCCTAAAAATTGTTTCAAATCCCAATATAAAGAAATAAGGAAAACAAGAAACCTTCTTGGATGCATAAAATACCATAAATTACACCATTTATTAATCATTATCAAAATGGTCCTTTTTTCCCTTATGGTACCACAAATCATCTATTCTCCTTTGAAAAACATCTAATCTCCACTCCAAATCATACAACACACACAAATAGAACATTTTTAGAACAAAAAAGTTTAATTACTCTAAATGATTTACCTTAAAAGATTCAGATCTCCAGATTCAAAAACAAAACCTAAAAAATGGTACTCATAAAATATAGTAACTAGGGAAGTTACATCTCCAAAATGATTTCCCCTATTTAAAGGAAATAATCTCCAAATCCCGAAATAGTATACACCAATTAAAAGAAGCACATACTAATTACACACCTAAAATCCAAAACATAGAAACAATAACGTATAAGTTCATTTTTCTATCAAGGGATATCATCAAATATACATACTACCCGATAAACCACTCAAACTATTATTTTTCAATAAATATTATAAAAGTGTGATTGATAGGAGGGAGAAAATAAATCACTTGAAACCATAACATAACCAACATGAAAATCATTACTCTTACTATATCAATATAATCTCGTATTTATGAAATAACATTTACCACTGATTACTATATCTAAAACTATCATTAAACCTATAGAATTCCCTATACTTTTGAAAATATTTAAAAAATTTACGAACAAGGAAATTTATTTTCCTGTAATTTTAATTTATGAAAATGAATATTATTAATGAAACACTTCCACTCAAATAGAAACCAAATTTTTAATTTTTAATCACTTTAGTAAAATCATTGTCAATTTACACCACGTACAAATTATTGAAATTAGAATCCCATGATTATTCAATAGTTATTCTTATAAATGGAATAAGATCACCCATACATGAAAATTTAAATTCTTTAATAAAATATAATATAAAAAAATCACCATACACCTAACACTTACCTGAATCCTTGAATCACTATGAATTATTGGTAAATCATATTACCGATATCATTCATTGTGGAAGAGTAAATAATTTGGCTCCCTTATCAATGGAAACATTATTATAGCCACTCATTAAGACTAATACCATATACACACAACACATGTTTTTATTTCCCTTTTCCCCTAAAGATCACATAGACTATGGTTCATAGTATTCATTTAACCAATCCTAAAATAATAAAGGTGACTACGGTCAAATTTCTCTACCTGGGCAGGTAGGGTCCCATATATTAATGTTTTTGGAGTTTTTTCATGTTTACATGAATTCAATTAATAAGGATAAAGTAATAATTTTTTTTCCCAAAGGAGAATTTTGAGTACTCTATTATATTCTATACATTGAGTTTTACCATCAAAGTTTTGTAATTTTAGGAGTTGTTCAGATTTAAATATAAATTGTTCTATAATGGTATAATTTTATTATTAATTAGTTATTTATGTAATTCATCTTTTTTTGATTATATTTAAAAAATAAATATTACGATTTGTGAAATATATATTGGCTATCATTATAAGTGAGAAATGTTAATAAATTTAGGGTTTTATATTTTTTTTATTGGTATGTATTTTCAGTTCATTAAATGTGGATTTATAACAATTAAATAGATAATTAAAGGGGTTTATACTAACAAGTAAATATGAAAATTGAAAAAATGTTATAATAGTTAAATTGGGAATTCATTTGATAATCAATATATTTTTATACGATTCTTTATAATCACTCTATTAAAGTAATGTGTTCTATGTGAGAAAGGAGTTGTGAAATATTAGATGACGACCAACAAACATGGTTTTGGATAAACAATTACTATTTATCAACATAGATTGAGAAAATCATTCAACATGTTGTTTAGGTAGTTGACTCAAATTGTCATATATTTTATAATCATTTTCAATCTATCATTTTTATGTAATTATATTTCATATATTTAATTGATAATAATATTGAGTAATGATATTTTTACAATTAAAATATAAGGATTGATGAATAGGGATTCAGTAGAATAATTATTTATTTTTATAAATTTAAATGAGATAGATTAAAAAATCATAAAATTATTACTTAACTTGGAAATTGGTCAAAATAGATTCAGGTTAATTTATTGTAAAATAATTATATGATTATATTATAAGAATATATACTAGTGTAAAACTCTTAATGTTCTATATAAATATGAATTGAATATATTTCTTTAAATATTGTTCAAAATCAAAGTGTGAACTATTCTTAATGTGTTTATAGAAATGTATAGATGATACTTATTATTTATGGAATTTATGGAATAGTTGTTAATTACCCACGTTAAACCTAGATCCAATAAGGGGAGAATTTACTAAAAACAGTATATAAAGAGGATGAATTTATATAACGTAGAATGGGTGATGTAAAATCTTCATGGGTTATTTTTAACTCTCCTTAAATTGAGATTATAAAATGATGAAGATTGGGGGATGAAGTAGTAGTCAGTCACATTTATTCGTTCCATATAAGAATAGTGTCGTATAGCTTTTTAGAGTTGGGGAGTATTTTAAGAGTGAGTTACATAGGGTGGTTTGATTATTATATAGTGTTGTAACTTGGATTTGGGTCATTATATTATTTTTTCGTTTTCTAAAAAACGTTTCTTCTAATATATAATGATTTTGGGAAGAGATGATAATGGTTAAAATGATTAAAAATGATAAAAACATTTAAATAACCATTCTATTATGAATAGAAATTGGTGAGAATTCATCTTAGTATAAAATACGAAGTGGATTTATTGAATAGTATTATATGAATTTTGTTGGGAATGTGATAGTTATTTTATGAATCATTGATATAAGGAATGCTGGTGATGTGGCCTGACTATATTCCTATGGATCTAAATTTTGATACACCTAGGTGGAAGCATGGAATATCTATTTTATTTTTTTGTATCCTAGTATTGTTGTATGTGCGATGGAATGGATTGGTAATTAAATAAATATTAAGGCCCTTAATCCATTTCTATGGAGTGATAATGATATGGAAGTTATGACTAATAACGTAATTATGATGAGGAGTTTGTTTTTTTGGTTTATATCAAATAGATAACTATGATGTATATGTTATGTAAGGTTGTGAGAATTCATGTTGAGGAGGAGAGAGTCCATGGGGGACTCATGGTAACATTGTTAGGGTCCATAAGGGTTTTGGGTTGACCAATATCTATATGTTGTGGTTGTAGACAACCAACAACACTCTATAAGGGAGGACAGTAGACAACCAATAAATAATGATATCTTAGTGAGTTTCTTGTTGGTGGATAATTACAAGGTGTTAATGATGGATGGATATAATCCCCACTATGTGAGTATAACTAAGTGGTAGTGATGGTAGATGTTTAGATATATTCATATGAATGGGTAACTACGTTGTGGTGATGATGAATAGTTCGTGAGTTCTATATTGGGGCAGAACTACGTAAAGGTAATGGTGGATGATTAAGGACTTAGTTGTAAATGGATAGTAACATGGGGAATATAATACTATAGTGAGGTCCATTCACGTGAATAATTATTTTGAGGTGGATTAGTGAGGATTATGGTTATATATGTGGTTGTATGATGGAATGTGGAGAGGATGTCATGTGGTTTTCTTAGTTTTATGGTGTGGTATGGAGTGGCAGTAGTTTTATAATTAACATACAATAGTTAATTTTGAATGATAATTTGTTCATTCTGTTATATATACTAATAAAT
Organism: Viscum album; assembly: GCA_963277665.1. Classification (NCBI taxonomy): domain Eukaryota; kingdom Viridiplantae; phylum Streptophyta; class Magnoliopsida; order Santalales; family Viscaceae; genus Viscum; species Viscum album. The sequence continues at coordinate 564,627,158 of OY728138.1, forward strand.
TATAATATTTTATTCACATTGATATATGATAGTATCAAGGAGGAACCTTCTAGGAATATTTATATGCTCGCAACTATTTTATATAAACTACTATTTATATTATCTGGATATAATTGTTATTAGGGTAGGGAGACCTTATCTCACTACGCATTAGAGTTATTAGCAGTAGAAATTGAATCTTCCATGACTGAGGTGCAGAGGGGATGTCCACCTTATTGTGTTTTCCATTGTAGATTTTATGTGAATTAAATTAAATGAATTTTTATACATTATTTATGTATTAAGATTTCAAAATTCATTATATTATTCAAGATTTTATGAAATTTTATTTTAAAAAGTGTAATTCATTATATAAATTTATGATATTATATTCTTTGAGCCAGTATCTAACCCATAAAACATTAAAGGATGTCTTTAGAAGTCACACTATAACTCATTGTGGTATCGGTTGAGTCTTATTGGGGGAAGGTCATTATAGATAAGGATTCTTCCTTTTACCTAAATCACTATATATTTGGGGGCATGGTTTATTATAACCAGGCCAAATACCTTGATTATAATGATAATAATTAATTTTTCTACTCGTTTACTAAAATAAATTTCTCATTCTATGTTTTATCATGAGAATGTTTCTCTATTTTTTACCACTTATAATTAAAATTGAGACCTTTTGAGATCTTTGAATTTTGTATTGATAAACATAATGCTTGTAATCCTAATAAATTAATTAGTTATGAAAATAAAATGTATACAATATTTTTTAAACTTTTTCTTCATCTATCTAAATATATTATAGTAAAAAATTTCTCTATGTTGAGATGTTTGAAATATTAACTTTTTTATGTAAAAAATTCATCGCCATAATATTTTAAAATATATTTAACCAAATGATCTTTATTTTAAGATTTGTGAAATCATAAATATCATATTCATGACCTATATTATTCTTATTATTTTTATTGGTGTGAGTGTTTTTAATATTCCATAATATATACTCTTCTTTAATACTTAAGTATATTTAATTTCCACTTTCACTTGCTTGAAAAATGTTAACAATCATTTTATAATTTTTTAATCACCATAGCATATTTTAATCTATTCACAAATCATTCATTAAACAAAATATAAACTAATTTCCTTTGTCTGAAATGTTTCATTCATTGATTATGTTATACTCTAAAAATTAAGAAATAATATACTCTTCAACATCATTATATTATCTCAAATTTCATTTATAGTACCACTTTTAATCATAATTGGGGAATAATTAATGATAGTGATAAATTATTCCCTTAATTTTTTAAATCATTTGAGCAACATAAATTAGAACATCATATAGTATAAATAACCTAGATATAAAATTCAAGTGAATTATTTTTGAGATAATTTTTGGTAATTTTACGAAGCATAAGTTGACTAATTTTCTTTATTATTCCTTTTAAAAAACTAAAATTCATTCCTCATACTCAACTGGGTAGACGATAACTTTTTTGAATTTTTTGGACATATACGCCAAATTTATCTTAAAATAATAGAAATTTTTTATCCATATTAATTTTTTAATTTTTATTCTATCATGTAATTTTTTCACTAAATGGGTTTTATACACCTAGAATCTTTTATAAATAATCTTATAAATATTATAAGAAGTCATAAATTTAAACCAATTTATCATTTTCATATGCATGAAGAAAATAAAACACCAAAAATATTTTTCAAAGGAACATCTTCTCACAAAAATGATTTTATTTCGAGTTTGGGTACATTGACTTTTTCAAGCATTTGAGAAATTTATTTGATTTAATTTTTTTAAAAAATATGGGTCTTTTACTTGTACCAATCCATATTATTCATTTTGAAGAAAAAAAATCTATTTCAATTCGCATCTCCTTTACCTCAACGATAGAAATTCCAAATTAATTTTTTTGAATAATTATTTTGAAGTATCACACATAACATATATGTTCTCTATATGGGTTTAACATAGAATATCCAAAAAATTATTTTATTTTTAAATATATTTACTGAAAATTTATACATTCAAATGGTAGTTTTTAAGTCTACAATAACAAAATAATTTATTTTGGAATTATATCCTACTTTATTAATAGAAATTTCTTTATTGAATATATACTTATTGATATGGTTATTTTCATAGAATAAATTTTTTTACTAATTTAAAATCCATTTTTTATTATATATTTGACTTTTAAACCTCGTTTTAATCTATTCTCCTCCCAATGTGAAAATTCATAATTTTCAATATCCTTAAGAAATAAGAATACTGTTTCCATGAACAATATCATCACTATATAATTTATGATGTAGTATCTTCATGTTTTTTATCTACTTTTCCTATATTGATATTTTGTCAATTCAATCCTTTATATTAATATTGACTAACAATTTCATATTTATATCTACCACTTTTATATGTTCATTATAAAAATAATCATTTTTTAATTATTATTAATTTACTTAAGGAATTAAAATGTTACCATTATGTTTAATTGAATAAACATCAACACATCCATTAACATAATATTTTAATTTTCCAATTTTTTTAAATAATTTCTTTTTATTAGTCAATAATAACATTTATCATTCCATTTATAAGGAAATATAAAAATTTTAATTTTTTTATATTACATCTTGAAAATAAAATTGATATTTTTTACACTTATTTGATATCTCCATCGATAAAATTTAATTAGTTAGTAGTAAATAGACCAATGGATTGATAATTGAAATATTTTATAGGAAACATACATTGATACTTTTCAATTACCATTAAATAATTCTTTATAATTAGTTAAAAAAATTAATAATTTTATAGGTATTATCTTTATCAAAATTTTGATTTTATTCTCCCAAAATTTCCTTCTAATTATTTAAATGTTTAATACCACTACTATTTCTTTCCTTCTCATTTTCCCATTTCATAATTGAAACACAACCTTGATAAATCACATATTCTATAAATATTTCATTGAAATAATCTTATACAAATTAATCGATGTATGTTTTCTAGGTATTTTTGACATCAAATTAAATATTTTTGGAAAGATTTAGAATATAAAATTAAAAATGGTGTGAGATTAATATGCACATAATTTGTAGTCAAATAACCATCCGATGTGTAATATGAATAATTTTGAATATATTCCAATATTTCTTAAGAAATATATATCATATATTATTTTTCATTTTTCACCATCATGAATGTTTTGTATCTTTTCCCTTCTTCCATTTCTGGACTTTATCTTCATATCCTTATTGACCAAATTATTTAAAAGTTAGGATTGAATTTCCATCCTTAAATGATTTTTTTCCCATTTTTCATATATCAATATTTTTTATCATACAACTTTATGTAAATGAAATATTGAAAATGGAAATAATATCAAGAACATCAAAATTTATCTATGCAATAAATCACAGCATCCTCTCATTCAAAATGTGATAGTTAACCACATTAAATATTGTTATATTTTCAAAACATGTTGAATTAATATTATCCATTAAAAAAAGATTTATAGAAGTCAACTATATTTCAAACAGACTTCATAAGAAAACAACTATTAAATAGTCATAAAGAAATCTATCTTGTAATAGATTTGACTTCTATAAACATAAACATTGAATTATATACCCTCAATATTGGTTAAGTGAATTGAGTTTTTAACAAGATCCCTGTAAAGATCATTTTTACCCCATTGAGATGAAATGGTTAGTTTTTAAAAAACAAATCTTGTAATGAGAAATAATTATCTCTTTGTTTTTTCCAATAGTAATAAAAAACTGATGAAAAAGAATAGTCTATTAGGCAAGTACCACCCGTTTTCACCCTTGTTTTACCTCAAAAAGAACCTCCTAAATTTTACTTTACAAAACCCCATAAGTAATCATAATCATTACAATAGATATTAATCCAATATCATTACTTCCCTTATATATATTTTCAAGTATTATCATGAGTTGAAAAAATATTAGAAATGAAGTCAATGAATCCCATATTAATGTTCGTCCATAAACAAAGCTCCATCTCCAAAAATAAGTGTAAACACCAAGAACATAACTATAAAATATTCAAATCATTCCATATTATCTAAAAAAGTGATTCTACTAAAAATATATGCTAACCATTTCGGGATTATAGTGATTCAAGTATGAAAATAGTAATTATTTATTACACTATAGATATATTCTTCACATTTTTTGATGTTGATGAAAGGTTATTAGGTTTTCTTTATATCATGTTTGAAATAAGAATGTAAGAGAAAAATAATTTTCCATTCTTATAAAATAATATAAACATAATAGAAAAAAAATTAATGTTCCCATATATTTATCAATGAAATTTCAGGCATGTCATGTTGTCTTGTTGGATTTTTTATTAATATTAAATAATTTTCAATTCCACGCCTTGAATATTTGACAATAATTTATGATATTAATATTTTATAAGGAAATTAAAATAGTCCTTAAATGAAATGTTATATTTATTAAGGAATAAAGAATATATTATTGATAATTATAAAAAATTATCTATCTATACGAAAGTATAAGGAATGTATAGAGTTATTTTCAGTCTAAATCAGTGAATCTTATATTCCATGATTAGATCATGTCACATATTTGAGAATAATAACTATTTTATAGTGTATAAATGAGTGTATAAACAATAATAGGGTTTTCATAAATATTTTTGATATATAAAGAAGTTTTTATTATCCATGAGAGTTTAATATCGCCAACGGATGAATAACTCTTAGAAAAAAATCACTATCTAATGATGAAGTTGAATAAAATTCTAAAAAAGTTACTTATAGTTTCATATGTTATTGATGAGTACATTTTACAAAAACCCAATTCATATATATGTTTTCAGTTTTTTATTATAGGGTCTTTTGAGTTCACATCCTTTTTATTGATATGAAGTTTTTCAATCACATACATGTCACATATATGATAAATAAAGAGAAATATGAATAATTATTAATGTGAATTGTATATATTCAATTAGGAATGGTATAATAAGTGGATACTCTATATGATTAAATGAAATTTAAGATTAAAATTTTTTCAAAAGGATTAAAATTGAAAGGATCATCAAACCATGCTTTTGTGCTCAGTTGGAAATAGTATAGTTTTTTTAAATTGAAAAATAAACATATGAACTAGGGAACCAAATATCCATATTTCTTATCATTGTTAAAAGTTTTTTTTGAAAAAGGATCCATGTGGACTTAATACATAATGGTTATTCTAAAATTTATTCTTTAATTGAAAACAAGTGTAGTCTTCATTATAGTTTCAAATAGAAAATATAAAGGTTCATGGAATCCATGGGGAAGAACTAAACATGTGTGTTTTAATTGAGTATGTCATGGGATAAAATATAGAAATTGAAGTGGGTGTCTGATCATTATTTATTTTCTATATAATTACATATTTTTAGTTTGTAAAAAATGTTTATAGTCAACTCACCACATCATAGTAAGTTTATAAAATGATAATGGCTCTAGAGATTATGCTCTGATAATTTATTAGAAGTTCCAGATAAGTAAAAAAATAATGTTCTACTAATAAATACCATGATTTAAGATAAAAAATTAAAATAAAAAATTAAAATAAACAACATAGATTAAGGAGGAATGTGATTTTCTCATGGTTTTGGATATGGGTTGGACTAAACCCACCATGTCGTTGTGTGATTCAATATATAATAGTTTGATAAATTATATAATATAAATATTTTTAACATATTATGGTTTATAAGACCTTAAATGTTAATATTCTTATTTAAATGTTGATAATGTTGACTTGTATTATTTTTTACATTCTATATGGACTAACAAGATGTGGTACAAATAAACAGATTGATTTGGATCATTGATAAACATATAGAGAGTTGGAACATCACTATAGATCATCTTAGATACCAAATAACATAGTGTGATTGAAATACCAATACATTTAAATAGTTATTAGTTGTTTTTCTAATAGGATCATGATTAAGATAATAACAATTTCACATATTCCATTAAGATGAATAAAATTGAGTAAGCTGAAAGAACATCATATTTTCTAGAGATCATTATCCCATGTTTCATCAAGAGAATTTATGTTGGATTTCAAGACCATATTTTTACCTCACCCATTGATTTTTTGTTGATTTATAAAATATTTTTTATCTATATTTAATGCTCTCAAACATTCATTGTTATTTAATTTCACCCTATGTGTTTAAATAATATTAATGTTACACCAATATTTTCTATAAATGGTCTTCATTTCATATTCTTTACAAGATCCTCCATATGCTAAAATATATTTATCATCTATTTAAAGAATATTTATTTAAATTTTATGAATATCATATTATATATTAATAATATTACTATTAAACTTATAGGAAAGGGTTTAATTAGAAATATAAAATCTTTGTGCAATAATACATTGGAAAAATAATGGTAAGGAGAGGAAAATAAATTAAATAAATCGATGTGTGGCTCTAAACATTCTCAAATAGTGAATTTATAAAATTTATTAGAGCTAATTATAAAAACAAATTGATCCCAAAAATTAATTTATTATTCTTTGGAGGATATATTTTTATTTAGGTGATGTAGATATTAGGATTGTATATGCTTAGTAAGTCCAATATTAACTAGATTATTTAAAAATTCATTAGATAAATCATGAATCCATCCTTAAAGGATTATTAGGTGAATTGAAGGGGGATAATTTGTGTTTATTCATATCAGAATAAGAAGTTACACATTTGGATATCTCTATATCCATAGAGAATGGTGATATGAATTATAAATTATACAATTTTAATGTTAATAAACTTTCTCAATCTTTTATTCCAGCTATATATTGATAAAAAAAATTCAAGAAAATAATATTAATTTTATATTAGTTTCATAAAATCAGATATATATATATATATAAAGAATCTTGATACTAGAAAATAAGACTATAAATCCATTGAGGGTAAATATTGGTGAAAATTTCCATGATATATTCTTATGTTATTTCAATTAAATCACAACTAAAATAATGTATCCTAATAGTGAATGGGTTGTTAAGAAAAAAGTGTTTTATTTGTGAAGACTCATTGATTTTTGTCAAACCCAATAATAAAAACTATAATAAATGTTAGAAAAACACCATAACCAATGATATTTAGAAATATTTTAAATGGATACTCACCAATGATGAGAAGTTTCTATCAAATCCATCATGAAAGAGGACATACATTATTTCCACCCAAAGGAATAATACACAACGAATCTTTAAAAATTGCATGATTTTCAAAGAGTTATAGTTACATTATCTACTATTTAAAACCACTTTTATTATTCTATTAATGTTACCCTATAACTATGTGTTTTCTGGGAGAGTCTAAGGGTTTTTCTAAGCTTAGAGCTCCAATATTTTGAAAGGTAGAATGATTTTCACAGTTAGCACATGGTTCTGGCTAAGTGTGTAACTCAACAATGCATAATTCTCTAGCACACAGCAGGGGGTAAAAAATTCTCCTCTAACCATGATAATTTGACCACATTGTTGTGAAACTCATATTAACTAATTTATAATGTTTATTTGAATATGTTATACATAGTTAAATAACCTGTGTCTATAGCCTGTGTGATGGGTTTCTTGGGGTCGTGAAGAGAACACAATTAGTGAATGTTTTGTCCAAACATGTTCCCAAATCATTTGTATTTTAAAATTGGGATTGAAAGTAATTTTTTCCTCCTTAAATTTTAACTCATCCCTCATTTCTAGTTCCACCAGAAACATCATCCCCTACTGCATGAAGAACCTCCTCCATGGATCTCTTTAGGATTTGAAGAAACTCACTCATCCAGACTTCATTTCATTCTCCATCAATTTCATTGGATACTTAACAATAAGATATACACTCCCATTCCTTTCATCCATCATTTATCTCTCAATATTATGTGATTTTTTATATCATATTCCATATTTTTAGGTTTATATCTATTTTGATGATTCCAACCTTTTGATCTCTAATAAAATTCCAACAATAGATGAGGGGTCACATCGATTCTTATGTTAGGTGATGTAGTTATTTTTCCAAAAATTTAGGCTCTTCATATGGTAAATTATTCAATAAAATTAATTTTTTTTGTGATTCTTATTAAAAGTTTAATTAATTTAAAAATCAATGTACTATTTTTAGTATAGTCTTCGAGACCAACAAGCTACATTGAAGGATAACCACCACGATGTGATACACCCCTAATGAATTTCCTCCCTTATAAGACTAATTTTCCTCATGTAATGAGTTAAATTAAACCATCCATTTGAGGAGTGTGATTTTACCTTGTAAGGAATGTAAATCATTTCTTGAATGGAATTATTTCATTTGATTTGAACCATTATTTTTCATACCAGACAAGGGCGATATTGGGGTCCCAACATAAGGATGACTTAGACGGTATAATCATGATTTATAATTATAATTTTAAATAAATATCATTTTTGTGGGAGTGATACTTAGTTTACTTTATGGAATACCTTGGTTAGACTCTCCATACAGATGCCTCATGTAGTTTACCCATGAGTGATACTTGTTTCCATAGTGGTTTACCTTAGATGGTCTTGGTGATCATTACGGATATACCTTGCCTCATGTGATACTTGGTTCCCTAATTGGTATACTAGGGATCATCCCATAACTTTCTGTATTATAACAAGCCAAGGGTAATACTTGGGATTCCACTTATGGGTCACCTTTGATGTAATTTTATAGTGATGGGTATTTATAGTGATCCAAGATTGATACTTGTTTTCCTCTTTACTTCTCACCATGGATGGGCACTGAATACAAAATTACTATATTATTAAGAAGCCACAATACGAAATTCCCATGATTCTATTAAAAAAATTACTAAGGATTCCTTCATAGTACGATTAAGGAAGGATCCAACAAGAAAAATAACATGCCTGGCTTTACTCATTGTGGAATTTTACACTTTGACAACCTATTTATGCATTACATATATGTATTCTAACAAGAATATATGGTATATATATGTGCATTCATATATGTATATATATATTATTTCATTTAAATACCACATATTTATAGGTTGACCATGGTTTAGAGACATCATACATAGGTCAAAGCAGGTAGTATTGGTCGGGTATCCCATGAGTAAATCAAACCTATGTGTTTTATTTATTTAATTTTTTACACATTGCATTAAATATAAAATGTTCATTTTATATTGAAAAACTAGATAGTTATTGGCACCATTTGGGGTGTCCTACCAAGTAAATCTCAAAACATATTCAGTTTGACTAGGGTACCCGAACATACTTCATGACTGCATAAGTAGACAAATAGATGTGCCCATATTTTGATGATTGATATTCAAGATTATGATGGAGTCGGGGATCATTGGACAGAGCCTAAGCTCATGATTCTAGTGGAAGAAGCTTTTTTTTGTCCTTTTGTTTAGTAAGTTATATATTCATGTATTCTTATATCCCATGTACTTAGCTTTTATGTATAATCCTGACATGATCATCATTTTTATATCTGATGTAGATTTCTCTTCTACCTATTCACTTATCTGTAAAATTTATCTTACTATACTAGTTATTTATTACTAGTTCTGCTTGTTATAATTATTATTTAGCATTTTTCTACACTCTGGTCAGTATTCATAGTATCCACCAAGACACACCATACACCCACAAAACTAGTCGACAGCCTCTAGTGTATGAGGAGGTGTGATTGAGGTCAATGGGAAAACAGGATTAGAGAACCACTTAGTGGCATCCATGTTAAGATTCTATAAACTGGTATCATTACACTTTTTCCTTTTTAATTACTATTTGGTTATTTACTAGGATACTATTACTATTTTAGAATTCAGTAATGAGCATGTTCATGGGAGTATCTACCCCAAGTATAGGGGAACCCCCAATTACCTTGGATGGGATATTGTGGTTCTAGTTTGTTCCTATTATAATTTTAGTTGTCATGCATTATGTCAAGACAATTTTTTATTATTGTGTGAATTTTATGTATTTTCTACGATTATTAAGTATCCCTTGATTATTATATATGGAAATGTGCTCTCATTTCATGAAATTATTGAATAATTAGAGTAATTAGTGTGTTTGTATATATTTAAACTATGTTTTCTCATATAAATTGATGATGTAACATTAATTAACAAATATTATACCTTTTTTGATCAATGAATCACTAGTTCAAGAAGATAAAATGTTTGTTAATTTGATTACATAAATGGAAATTGTAATTTATGAAGTATGTAATTCTACAAATTAATAGTGGTGTTTCGTTTAATCAAATCATTTAGAATAACCTATTACATCCTAATACTATATGTAAAGGTCGGGTTGTAGTTACATAATGTACCTATTTCTATTCATAAAGGGTATGTGCCTTTATAAATTGGGAATTGTGACACATATAATTGGATTGTGAAATCTAAATGCATAAAATGAGTATAAACATAAATAAATCAAAAAACCATAAATGAAATGGTTACCATTAAAGGGGGATTCCAATTTAAAAGTAAAGGTTTTACCCTATATACCATTCAATTGACACTCCATATGTCGGAAACCTTGTGGTGTTATATGAGCCATTGAACCAAAATCCACCATAGTAGTAAGAAATATGAAATGTATCTTGTGACTTCTATGACTTTTATTATCACCTAGACCTAGATTTAGAAGAATCAAAAGATGTGTGAATCTATATAGAAAGGTTGTTTTCCTCTCTATTTCTATTATCATTGATCATATCTATTGTTAAAAAATATTTGTGGTGTTCTTTTGAAACTTTTAGAGACACTCTTCCAGGATGTCTTTGAGTCATGTGCTTGGAGAGTGATGATGACCATGCAATGGAGATGGAAGTCCCTAATCCACTTGAATTAACTCTTGTAGTTCCACTAGAGGAACGACCTGATTTTCTTCAACTAGGAACTAATTCCCAGTTTTGATTGGTCTTCATGCTCTTTAGGTATTCCATTCATGGGAATCTAAGTCTTTTTTTAATATGGAATAGTTTAGGGAATATTTCCAGCAGCATTATCCTCCCACCTTTTCAGGTTAGGTGGACCTTTGGCTGTATAATTTTGGATAGATGGAATGTTATCTATCTTTGATCACTTGGATATGCCTCTAGTGTGGAGGGTTAGGGTCCATGATAATAATATCTTTTACTTTTCTGTGCTTTGGTGGGATAACATAACTCCGTCTGATCTTCATTAGTGTATGGTTTAGGTGGACTTCATGATAGGCTTCTATGTCCATTTCATTCTACAGACCTTGAGAGCAGAATATTCTAGAGAATTTATGAACCTACAATGTTGTTATATTTTTCTAATTTACTATTTATCTCTTTTCACTGATCTTCAATATTTTTTACCAAAAGTGACTAGTGTAGAGTTGTATACCATGATACACTTTGATGATGGGCTTGTGTACTCCATTAAATCATTGATAAATGTCTTTCCGCTAACCATATTTTCTAGGATATTGAACCATCACCTCATAACTGAGATAACCCTAAGAGAATATAGAAATGTGATCTATGGTTGTTCAACATTAATATATGGATATGGTTCTTCTAAAATTAAGAAACATCACTTCCAGATTAATCAAGGTATAATCACAAGACAAATTACATGAACCTGTAGTTATGTGTTTTGTTATTAGTGTGGTATGATAGCCCATAAGAATCCCTGATGTATGTGGAACCAAATCGTATGCTGAGATTGTGATGGGATGGGTCACCTTTAGTGTTTATTCTAAATTTTCCTTACAGTTCCTAGTGAGAAGGGATCTATACTGACACAACATTCAGGTAAGATATTTGTAACCCTATATAAAAGAGGGAGTATTTTTATTACTGGATGATCAGGCTGGGGAGGTGGTCATCAGTGATGTATTCAGACTTCATAGGTGTAGCAGCAATAGACCAGTTATGACTAGGTTAGTCAGGTTGCATATCAGGACTACGGATCTATTCATATCTATATAGTGCTACCTACTTCCGAGGAGCTGAGTCCAGGGACTTCCATAGTTCGAGGTACAATTATCATATCCTCTTATTTAGTTTCTTCCTTGTTTGATATATGCACCTCACACACCTTTTTATTTTTGTAAATTAGAGGAAGCGAAATCCTAGGAATAGACTACTTTAGTGGAGTGTTGAATCTAGACACGTCGTTGGGTGTTCAATCAAAGAGTAGTCACCAGTGAAGAAATTTCCCTCTTCAGGTGGGTGGATATCACTTCCTATAGAATATTGTTTCCTTTAATATGATGAATTTTTATTTCATTATCAGGACGGACTGGTTGGTTCCAAATCATTCCCATGTTGATTGTTATCAATGAAGGGATTCCTTTATTTCACTTGAGGGAAGTACATATATTTATAAGGGGGATTGGGTTGTCTAAGCGACTCGAGATGGATCTGAAAAACATGTTATTGGTAGAATGATAGCCCAAATGTCTATACAATATATGAGAAATCAGTAACTGCAACGTATAGAATTCTCTCCTCTGGTGGATCATTTCATGGATGTCTTCCTTGAAAAATTCTCTACATTAACTCATGTTAGATATGTAGAGTTCACCATTTATCTAGTGCCAAGAGTGGAACTAGTGTCCATTACTCATTATAGTATGACACCTATAGAGTTTCAAGAACACAAAAAATAGGTGGAGGACTTAGAAACTAAGTGTTTCATCTAAATAAGTACTTCTCTATGGGGGTTTCTTGGGTTACTTTCTAAGAATCCATATGGGGCCCTTTCTAATTGAATATATATTTTCTAGTTTAACTAGTTTACAGTAAAGATATAGTTTACATTTCCTCTTATATAAGACCTTTTCAACTAGCTCTATGGAGTACTAGTTTTCTCCATGAACATGTTTTGATATTAGGATTCCATCAGGCGTGTTTTGAACCATCGTATATACTGTATACAAACTTATATGGCAGATACATCTTGTATGAGTACCTAGATATGATGTTCAAACTAAAAAATATTCCAATACAATTCATGGATATAATGAATTATTTTTCCCCCTATATCTGGATTCTTTTGCAGTGGACTACATGGATAATATCATAGTGTATTAACATTCCTGATAAAACCATAAAAATCATCTTGTGATCATTCTAAATACATTGAAATATAACTAGCTATATTTTTAGTTCACTGAAGGCCACATTTATATTGATAAGTTACACATTGTATGTCTTATCATTTCATAGGTAGGAGTATCTGTTGACCAAGAGAAGGTGAACATCATAGTTTACTAGGAGAATCCCAAGAATTTCTTTGTTATACATAGTTTCTTATGGAAAACTCAATATTACAGGTGTTTTATTCAAGACTCACCAAGACTATAATCCCATCTGATATTATTTACTAAAAATGGTTTTATAATTTTATTGTCAGGTGTGTTTGAGAAAGCCTTCCAATATCTGAAGGGAAGTCTGATGTTAGCATCGATCATGATTCTTCTGGATCCAATACAATACTATATAGTTAATTATGATTCTTCAATAATTGGTCAGGGATTAGTTCAAATACAAGTATATTGAGTAATACTGTTTAGTTCCAACAAGATAATAATTCATGAACAAAATTAAACTATTATTGACCTCATGTTAGTAACCATCGTTCATTATTTACACTATTGGAATAATTTTCTATTCGGGAGTGGTTTTTTGATTACCTAGACTATAAAATTATCAAATATATTTTCATATTGTTTTACTTGAATCTCAGGTAGTGAAGAGTGTAGAATACCAAAGTTTTATTGTTTTTTAGTTCTCTTATACACCTCCAAAGGGAAATAAATTAATTGATTCTCTAATCTTTAAGACTCAAACACTGGGCTTATAGGAGTCCAATTGTGAGTAATAGTTGATGGCCCTATTTTTTAGGATGCACCTAGATGTTTAGAAATATTTTGGGAATACAATTTTAGAATCCCTGGAAATGACATTATCTAATCTTGAATAGGTATGGATGAGACACATTTTTTATCCTGAAGGCTTACACATGAGGGAGAATTTCAAAAGAGATAGCTCACCTCTTGTTTGGGTTACCAGTGATTATGATATTCTACATAGCCACAAACATATTTGGGTTCCTATAGGAATAATTAATGTGGGAACCTCATGCATCTATTTGGGAATTACACACTATAATTTCCAAGATGTTCCCATACATATTTTGATAGTATTGGTAGTTGGTGATGAAGGGGAAGATTTTGAGTTTTATCACTTAGTGTTCAACCTAATAGTAGTTAAAGGAAGAGAACCAGCTACTTTTCAGAATTTAATAGCCTCTTCCCATTCATATGTTTAAATTTTATTACATCACTATGGATTTTGGGAGAGTTTTTTTGATATCCCCTTGGTGAAGTGATGCAGTATGGGTGATCACTGATAATTTGACCAATGTAACGCACTTCCTCCCTATCCAAGATACCTTATCAATTAAAGATATCAAGAATGTTTATATTTGGGATATCATATTCCTCTATGGTTTTCTTCAATATATCGTATCAAATAAAGATTACTAGTTTTAATCACAGCTCTAGAAAGTATTGAAAAAATAATTGGGTTCACAGTTTCTAAGAAGTATAGAATATCAGCCTCCGACCTATGGCTTGTATGATCATATGATGTTGGTGTTATAGGAAACTCTATGAGCACGTTTCCTTAATTTTAGAAGTTCATGGGAGATACACTTAACTAAAATTGAGTTTTCCAACAATATATTCTTTTAGGAAACTATTCAGATGGATTCATATGAGGCCCTATATGGTATGCAATGCTATTCACCCATGTTCTGGTAAAGAGCATGTGAGGCAGTGCAAATAGGACCTCATCTCATTCGGGAGTCCTTAAAATAGGTAAAGTGGATTCAAAGGTGTATGGATACAGTTCATTATGGGATCAAGCCTTATATTGATCATCATCACTGAATTCAATAGTTCGAGGTTGGACATCAGGTCATTCTATATGTCTCACCTAGAATGGGTCATAGAGGATTCAGAGATAGTGTAAGATATTGCTTCATTATGTAGGGCCCTTCAAGATCAGGGAGAGAGTCAGTCCAGTAGCCTATAGGTCATTATTATCTTAGAGGTAAAATTCCATGCATTTCATTTTCCAATTGTTGTAGCTTTTTATTGTCTTTATAACTATTCTCTTTCATTTGATCCATAGGATATCGAGCTTGAGGTAGATGTGACCATTGAGAAGCTTCTGATATGAACTATTTAATGGAGCATGAAATATCTATATGGTAGGTAAATTCCTCTAGTCCAATTATTATGGTATCATGTCCATATATAGGATGATTCCTTGGAGTGATAGAATGATGTATGGGTTTAGTTTATAGATCATTTCTTAAATTATGTTTCACCACCTTTTGGAAAAAAACATGGGGATGAGTTGTTTTGTAGAAGATATTTTGTAATGTTCTAGCGTTTTAAAGTAGTATTGATACATTAAAAACTATTTAATAACTCTTATTTAATGATATTAGTGATCCTAAGGGGGTATTAAGTGATCCATGGAGATTTTTGGGCTCATTCGTAGCTCAGAGTTCTAATATTTTGAAAGGAATAATGAGCCACATGGTTAGTGTATGGTTCATGTAACGATGATGGTCAACCATTCAGGGTGATCCATTGCATAGATCGGGGCCACACAGTCTACCCTACCCATGTGACTGGGCTTCATTTTCATGTGACCCATTTCATATAATTGATAGGGGTGATTTTTACAGGCTGTCCATGGTTAGACAAACCGTGCACCTAGCTTCTGTGAGTGGTGTCTTGGTGAAGTGTTGGGTTTAAAAATGGTTTATGGTTTGTCAAGACATGTTTCCAAACCACGAGGCCATTAAAATTCATACAAAAATTATTTTTTACCATACTTAGATTTTAAATCACCCCTTCTTTTATTCTATATCCACTGAAAAAATTCCCTCCCCGGTGAAGCTCCTCCTGAATGGAATCTCCTTAGGATTTAAAGAAACTCTCTCATATAGACATGGTTTCCTTCACCATTTATTATTGATAGATATCTAATTGTAGTCTCTACAATCCTCTTCTATCCTTTTATCAATTATCTCTCCATATGTAGTTCCATTTAAGTGTGAGATCATATACCCAATTTCTAGGGTTTTCACTACCTTTACTGTTTCTTCTACTCTAACTGAAATAAAGGTCAACAATGGATGAGGGGCCATCCACCAACATAAGGTAGGTTTTATAGTAATTCTTTTCGAAAGGATTATTTCTTTATTATGTGAAATATTGTTCCACATGCCAGGCCATTCTGATAATGCCTCTTATAAATTTAATTAATTAAATTAATTGACGCACACTACTTATTTTACTCCTACTAACCTTTTAGAAATGTCTATGGTTGACCACTTAAACATGATTCAAACTTAAGGGTGTTACTTCCTTAAAAAATCAGTTGCCTCTCATATTTTGTAAAATTAAAAACCCATTTGAATACTGGGATATTCTCTTGTAAGGATCGTAATGCTTTACCAAGATGGTATGAATTTCATTTAAGCCAAATCCTTAATCTAATTAATATTTGAGGGCAATACAAGGGTCCCTATATAAGGACACCATGGAAGGGATAATCATGCATTATTAATTAGAATTGGAAATCAATATTAATAAATTAAAATTCATACTTTGTTTCTTTTATAGAATTCCATTGATGGTCCCATCAGGGAGATTCCTTGTGAATGTTACCATTGACTGATAGATGTTTCCTCGATAGTTTACCTAGGATGGGCTCTGTGATCATTATAGATATACCATGATACCAAATATACTTTTTTACCTATGTGGTATAGCAGATATGTTATATGTGGGTTATGTATTATACCATTCCAAGAGTAATATTTTGGATTCCTTATATAGATCACCAAGGATGGACTCTTACGGTGACGGGTAGTTATTGTGCTCCTTGAGCGATACATGGGTTCCTCTTTTCCGAACACCTTATACAGGCTAAGGATGCCACATTATGAAATTATATGGATGAAAATTACTAAATTATTAGGATTCCTTTTTAATTAATTACTAAGGATACTTTTGTAATAGTTTTGAGGATTCATTCACCAATTCAAAGAAGATGTATGGTTCGGTACTTATTGAATTTGACTTTTATGATGGACTAGTTATGATTTCCCTATATGTATGCGAGCAGACTTTTATGGAATATATATATATATAGACATAATTTTATATAGTCTTTCAGATATACACTATACCTATATAGGCTGACGTTGGTTCAGATAAATCTAGCTTAGACTGAAGTAGGTAGTATCAGTCTAGTATCCCATGAGGAAGGAAAACTGGTTTTTTGGATTATTTATTATTTTACACATAGATTTACCTGAACACAGTTCATTATATTTGAACTCACTGGATAGTTTTAGACATTGTTGGTCATTTCCTACAGAGTATATCTCTCACCCTATTTGTGCTACCTATGGTACCTGAATAGACATCATTAATGTAGGTGTAGACAAATGGAATTCCCTAGCTTCTAATGCATAATTTTCTGTACTAGGATAAAGTATGTGAGTAGTGGACAAAGTCTATGCTTTTGATTCTATTGAATGTAGCTTTTGGTCCTTTTGTTTAGCATGTTGTATATGTATGTGTCTCTGTATTCCATGTACATAAATTTTATATAGAATCATGACATGATCATCATTTTTATATCAGATATCGATATAGCTTCCCACTGTTTAATTATCTATATGGTTTATCTTATTATTATGATTATTTTTTTTCTTTCAGTTACATTTTATTATTATTTACAATTATTCTACACTTTGATCAAGATGGAATAGTCTTCCCATGGACACACCATAAGTCAATGCTACAAGATGGCAACATCTCGCATACGAGGAGGCATGCTTGAGGTCATGTGGGAAAATGGGTTGAAGAACTAAATAGTAGCTTCTAGTTCGGGGTAAAAAAATCTAGAAATATGAGAGAAATACATATAAAAGTGGATTTAAAAAATAACTTTTTTATTTTTTTTTAATTATTCATTGGACATAAATTGAGAAAAATTTCAAATAACATTATAGTAGTAAATCTATGATAAAGAAATATTAATAGTTATTCAAAGTAAAAGAGAATGTTCTCAGCTATTATAGAGTACTATAAGAGACTTGGGTATGGTTTATAAAATTAGTAAATACTTAAAAAAAGTTATTACTTATAAAAAAATTTTCACATGACATTTTGATAATAAAAATATAAAGGATGATTCAAATTATCATAAGATGAGTGGTTATAATTTTTTCGTTATAAAACAAATTGAGGAAAAGAAAGGGGATCTCATAAAACAAAAGGTGGATCACCTAAAAAGAATAATTTGGTTACTCAAAGTGACATTGAACGAGATTTATGGTTCAACATTCTTAGTAGAAATTAAATAAATGTATCACCTCCAATATTCCACATAACATTATCTTCAATATCTTTTTATTTCACGCAACACCAACTTGGCATGTGTATCACATAAGATTGATTTTTTTTGAAACAACACTTTAGTGTAAAAACTAATTTTATGATATATATAACTTATCTATTAAATATAGTAACATAAATAGTAATAAATAATTTTTAAATTTTATTTTAATTTATTCAAATAAATAATACATATTTATGATGAATTTTATAGGTTTCGGTAAAATAGTTTTATGTTTATAAATAATATTTTCTTAAACGAACTACTTTTTATGTCATTTTCCGAACAATGGAAAAAAAATTTAGACACTCTTAGAAATATAATATAGTAAAATACACTTCATTTTTGAATTCATAAAATCAAAATTATCTTAGGGATAATTTTGGATATTTTTTCTGAAAACATTCACTTTTACATTAATAGTGAAAACACTACATTATTGTCAAAAAAGTGTATTTTTAGTTCAAATAATAATTTTAATAATAATTTATTTTATATTAAAAATAGATAAATAATACATATATTAACCAAATATAGATCATTTTAGTCATTTTTATTATATAATTAGATATAAATAATCATTGAACTTTTTTAACGACTTTTTACCCACCTTTTGGCCACAATTATGGATTAGCATTAAACATAATTTAACCACATAAATGAATTGAATTTTGAAAAATAGGAAAACATGGTTATAATAAGAATGAAAATATTGGTTCAATTGGATCAAAATAATTTATTGTTGAGTAGTAACTTTTTGAATTTTATTTACCAGGATGAAAGGTAAATAGGGTAATTAAAGGTAAAAAATATTATAATAATATAAAATTACAATATCACTTGTCCAAATTTCATTGGATAACTATTTTCTGACTAGAATAATTTTAAGGTAAATAATATGATCCTTTTTAAGCCACTTGTGTTATATTAAGATATGTATTATATTTTATTTACAGAATAGTTAAAAATGTCATATTCAAATTTTAATAAATAATCATTTTAAATATTGGGTTATACATAAGATAAATTCAACTATAAATATTCATTAGAAATATAATAAATTTATCTATATCATGATCATTTATTTATAATTTTTATAATTTTTATATTTAAATTTAGTTATGACACAATGATGATGCCAAAATTTATTTATTAAATGAATAATCAAATAAATGATATTAATAGTATTAACAGAAATATAATTTGACTTGGTTAATTACATTCACTAATTTTTTATATACCTTATAAAAGTTAGTGATAAATTAGAAATATAGGTTCAAATATATCCTATTAGATTGATATTTTTTAAAATTCATATATTGAATATTATTAAAATAGAAATAAATGATACTTTAAAATAAATAAAATTTTACTAAATGATATAAAAATCATAAAAGTATAAGGTTAGGAAAAATAAAATTTTAAGTGTTAACTATGTCATAAATGATCCAATGGGGTTATTTTTTCAATTTATAGTAACTATGTTAACCCAATAGTGTAAAACTACAAGAAGACACAGTAGAAGTTAATCATTTTAACTAAGCATTAAATCCCAAAGATAAGGTTAATGTTATGACCTAAAAGAGTATAAAATAAATTATTTTAGTTTATTTAGACTAATACTCATATTATCCTATAAATAAATCACATTGGTTCAATTTTAAACCTAAAATAAATTTATAATAAATTAATATTTTAAAATTTTTTTAAGTTCCCCTCACCTCTCTTATAAAAAGGCACTTCTCCAAATCTTTAATTCACACCTCCAAATACATTTGGATCACACAAAAACTTCTCATTTCCTCTTCTAACCTCCATAAAATTATCCTAGAGTCCATAAATTGGGCATAAAACCATCATATAAAGTCTTTTTGTGAAAATCAAAAGGAGATACCCAAAAAACGTAATGGAGTTATTACTTCTTCAAATGTTCTTTTCTTCTTCTACTTCCTCTTCCTATGATATATACATATTAAAGTAATAAATCTATAATATAATATAGGATTATATTTTTTTATTTTTATGGTACAACTATATTTCTCCTTTTACCCATCCTATAAAAAAATATCACTTTTCGTGTGTACGTACGGCTTATCGTCTCCATGCCTTAGTGTAAATTGTTTTTCAAGAACACTTTATTTATATGGGTATAATGATGAATATAAATGATGTAAATATTAGATATAACATGATATTATTTCTATAAAATTCATATTTTATCCAATTCCTTACCATTTTCTATTAAGGAAATGATATTATCGCTCGTGCGTACGTCTGGATTACCATCCCCACAACGTGATAAGATTCATCTTCCATGTTCACTATCCATGAATGATTATAAACATATATATTATAAATATGTATGAACTATATTTCATTATAATTATACTTTAATTATATATATATATATATATTTACCTATATTTCATTAACATACTTCTATTCAATACGATAAGAAAATAGAAATAGAATTCATGCATACGTATGGCCTTCCATCTCCATGAACGATGCCTTTCATTTGATTTATCCATATATTATACATATTTAAATTATTAATATATATGATATATAAATCAGGTTATACATTTTGGATTTAATTAAATTATGATCTATGTAATAAGATCATGAATAACAAGTCAAAACATGTATGATAAACAAAGCAATTATTACCTGAAATGTTACTTTAACATGGAAATTATTAATAAATCGGTAATATAAAGACATAAATGGATAATGTTACATATTATAAATATTAATATAGTCCTTTTATAAGTTAATAAAAAATTTATAACATTGTATGGGATTTTTGGACATGTACAGAGAGTATCTGACCTAAGGTAAGGGAATTTCATCTCACTTTTAGTTTTCAGGAGATATATGCCATGTTCACCACCTGTTTCTTGTGTGTGGTGTATGTAATGACCCTAATATATTTCATATCATGATTAAATATATCTTCAAGGTATTTATAGATTCATTTTAAGAAACTAGTCTTATTAATTAAATGTCCAAATTTGTATGGGACGCTTTGAATGTTTAAATAATTGATCCTTATTCCATTTAAATATTCTTGATTTTATTTTACATAGATATATATATAGATATAAAAGTATTATAGCCTAAATTTTATGTCTATTATTAAGTTCATTCAAATGTTTTCAAAAATATAATTATCCAAGGTTTCATGTAAGGATTGATTTTATAATCTCATTATTATCCGAGATTTTTTATATGTATTTATCTACTGAGACTTATTTATTATCCATGTCCATGTTTTCCAAATGGTTTTTAGAATTTATTTAAATGGAAATGAATTTTTTAAAATTTTATTACTTTCAAAAGATTCAAAGTGATATGGGAAAATTTGATTCAAAAATATATTTTAAATGTTCTCTTTCATAATTTTGTAGGCTTTTAATTTATTTTAAAGTAAAAAATGAAAAGTAACAAGGAATATTTTTTTCAAAGAGTATTATTTATATTTTTAGATTCTTCTTATCTATACAAACATCCTTTGTTGAATTTTATGCTTAATTGAGGTTAATTTATTTTGATGCAATGTTCCATATTTTATTTAAGAGTTTACGTACTCTTTTACCATGGATGATCTATTTTGATACAATTTATGTCTTATGGTTAATGTATTAACATTTCATAGGATAGTTTTAATATTAATGTTTATATATTTTATGTTTCACCCTTATCATATGAGGAATGGATTTTACATATATATAAATGGGTTAGGGATTTTTTATTGAAATCCCAATTGATTAGGGACCAGGTAATGAAAGCCATACTAGTTGGGGACAGGATAATGAAAGCACTATGGGTTGGGGACCGGTTAATGAAATCCCCTCGATGCATTGTCAGTTCTCATGCGATAAACCAATTTGGGTATTAAATAATGTTTTACTTGTATGGTTTTGGAAGAAGGCCTTGATGGTATGTCCAGTAATTTGAATTCTCTCATTATGACATTATTTATTGATATTACATATGATTATTGGACTATTAGAATATTCATGTGAATAATTAAATGGAATTATTGGATTTATTATTTCCATATTATGCTCAAGGTTATGTTTATAAGGGTTGTGTTTAAGTTTTAAAATTTCCTTAAAAGTTTATGATTATTTAAGAATGCTTCTGCTATATTGATTAACATTAATAAGCTTTTGAGATAACCCATTTCTTATTTTTTAAATTCCCAAGATTTCAAGGAGTAAATTATGATTGATATATAGGGTAAATCTTGGAGAATAATGGTTTTATCAAGGAATTATCTATGTTGTATTTTATGTTTCAATTTATAATGTAATTTTCATATATGTATTATATTTTCCAATACTTGTAAACTTATCGGTCCTTATATATTTTTTTACTTGTAATCATGCCAATGTATTAAAGTAATGCACTTACTCTGGGCATCTGGGTTCAGGTCGTAATATTTATTATTAGGGGATTCTTAGTGCAAACCTTGGAAACTAGATTTAGAGAATCATTGATTAGGTAATGTTACCATAAAATATAATTTGAGGATGAGTATAGAATAACATCCAAGAATTTTGGAAATATAGCGATTATTTGGGTATTCCTAGTAAATATATCCATGGCTGGATATTAGGAGTGGGCATGGTTTTGGATTAGATATACCTAGGAGTAATAACTTCAACAAGGTGTTCAGGGTTTGACTTGGGGTAACCTGGTACACAACAATATGCCTTATTTTGCACCAAGTTTGACACTTTTGGGAGATATATTTAGGATAATTCACATTTTCTTTTCCAAATATTATGTTGGATTGATGTGTAAATATGTCCCCAAAGAACCCATTTTTAGGATTATGGGACCAAATACGTTTAAGTATTTTATTAATGCTTACAATTTATTTAGTTTTTTGATTATTCATTATGATATGATCTAACCTAGGGTAATCATCATTTATAAATGGATCCATGTTGAATGAATGAGAAATCCACCAATACACATGATCCAAATACTAAGAAGGACTGTTTCCTTCATGGTCTTAAGCAATGATTATGAAGGGAAATAGTCTCCTTTGTATTATCTTCATATGAAGAAATATTATCAGGAGTTAATAATATATGTAAATAATTCGTTGAGTTATATGTATTTGATGGGAAGTAAGCGAATAAATGGTTGGAAGAAAAAAGTGGATAAATGGAAGAGGGGATAGAAAACTTTTCCCACATGTGATAAATGTGGAAATAATCACCCTGGTAAATTCATGAAGGTAATGGGAGTTTATTATAAGTGTGGAGAAAAAGTACACCATGTTTTCAAATTTAAGGGTAAGAAAAAGGATTCTAATTCACAATGCTCCATTTTTAAAGATATAGGACATTATGAAAACCAATGTCTTAATCATCAGAGTATACCCCAGATGATGTTATTGGATAATAATCATGTTATGATACTGACAGATATGGAGTGGAATGATTAATGTCCTTATTTTGTGATTAAATAATTATTTCATATGAGTATTGTATCAAAAATTTACTAGTAATATTAATTATGAAAATAAATAAGGATTGAACTACAGTATTATTTTTGTACAGATTTGAGATGGAATTATACCATGTAAAGTGAAATAGTTGCAAGTTAAACATTTTTTAAAATATATGAATATGGGAATGATAACACTTCATATGTATGAGATAATGATTCAGGAATAAATAGATTATTGATTTGGTTAAATTATATTGGATATCATTGGCTACCTTGAAACTGATTAATGGTATATTTATTCCTTCATTGTTGGATTTTCCAATATTTTTTTTAAGGAGTATATCATGTATTCTATATTTTACATAAGGAATAAAGAAGTTCATATGTATTAAAATAGGTGTTTATGGTAATTTAGGGTATTACCATGTTTTTTATAATACATGATTAAGTTATTCACATGGTTTTTATGTGAAAAAAGATCTTCATTATGTTATGTGACCGTATAAATTTTTGAACAAATAGTTTGGATAGATGTATTTTGGATAAGTCTAATTGTTGGAATGGATTAATTTTTTAATTAAATAGTATTGTTTAAGGTTAGAAAAATTTATAATATTATTTTTTTAATGTGATAATAATATATATTTTTTAAAAAGGACAACTAAAAGGTCAGGTGACAACCCGTCACGTCAGACAATGTTGTGGGAATCGAACTCACAACCAAAGTGAAATAAGGCTTTATCACCTACCACTGGCCTACATATACTATCTGGTTATTAGAACATAGTTTTATTTATGAAAATGGTATATGTTCATTTCTCGAACCTTATGCAATTAAGATAAATAGAATATTTTTTAATTTTATTATCTTTTGACGAGAAAGATGGGTTTGTGGTAGAAATTGGTTAATAGATAAAGGCCTACTTTTACTCTTCCTTTTTTTATTATTATAAAAATTAGTGTAATTATTAAATTATAGGGAATTTTTATTAAAACCAAAAAAAAATTTCTTGTACTTTATTTTTCAATGAATAAAATAGTCCCTCGGATCATCAGAGATTTATAACTTTTTCGTTGTTCACTGCTTCTGAATAATGTTCTCTATTATTCTCCATTCCAAACATGATAGTACCATTTTATTTCATTTCCATGTATTAAAGCATGGAACCCTTGTATGTTTTATCCCTAGTGACTTTTTTACATCCCATTCTCTATTTTAAAAGGGAGGTCTCATTAATCCATTTACAATGTGGGATTTTACTAAATATATTTTGAAAATTCCAACCCATAGTTTCTTATTTTGAGTTTAAATATTGAGGATTAAATTTATTGAAGGAGGGAAAATTTTAACACCCCAATATTTCATTGTACATTTTTGTTAATATAATCATTTTCACACAAAATTTACTTGTCTTGCTTAACATGAAAGATTGAATTTCTTCGAAACTACACATTACTGTAAAATTAATTGAATGAAATATTTATAACTAATGTGTTAATATATTAACATAAATAGTAATATATAAATTCTAGATATTATTTATAATGTTTTCAAATAAATAAAACATATAGCTAATTAATTCTATAGGTTATGGTAAATTATTTTAAGGTCTAGAAATACTATTTTCTTAAAGGAGTTACTTTTTAGGTTCTTTTGTGAATAGGGATAAAATTAATTTTAGACACTCAATTAAATTTAATTTGGTAAAATGTACTTTATTTTGGATTTTGTAATATCAAATTTAAATTACGGGGATTTGTGTTATTTTTCTAAAAACATCCAATTTTTTAGGAATAGTTAAAAACACTACATTACTGTTAAAAAGGTGACTTTTCTTTTAAATAAATAATTTACATTAAATTTATTTTAATGTAACATTAAAAAAATAGTGCATATATTAACTCTATGTAGGTTATTATAATCATTTTTATAAAAGAATTGGATATAAAAAATCATTGAACTTTTTTAACATCTTTTTACCTAACTTTCAACCACATTTTCAACGAGCATAAAACATAATTTTATTGCTTCTGCTAATTGAATATCAAAAAATAGTCATACATGGTTGAAATCCATATGAAAAATGTTGTTCAATAGGATCGAAATAATTTTTTATTGAATAGTAACTTTGGAATTTTATTTTCCACGATTGAAGATAAATATTGTAATTGAAGGTAAATATAATATTATAATAATATAAAATTACCCTAAAATTTGTCTTAATTTCATTGGATGACTATGTTTCGACCAAAATCATTCTTAGGTCAAAAAAATTATCATTTTTAATCCACTTGTGTAAGATTATGATATTTATTATATTTTATTTAAAGAATAGTGAAAATTATCATTTTAAAATTAGAATAACTAAATAATTTGTCATATATGGTTATAAATAAGATAAATTCTACAATAAATATTCATTAAAAATAATTAAATTTAATTATGACGCAATGATTACGCAATAATTTTACCATTAAGGGGAAAATAAAATAAATAATATTAATAATATTAAAATAAATATAATGTGACTTAATTACTTATATCCACTAATTTTATTGATAAATTAGACATGTTAGTTACATATTATAAGTATTGGTTTGAACTAATATTTTTGTTTTAATATTTTTAAAAATTAAAATATTTAATAGTATTAAATTGACATAAATGATACTTAAAAATTAATAAAATTTTATTAAATGATATAAAAGTAATAAAAATATAAGGTTCATCCAAATAAGTTTTATAGTGTTAAATATGTCATCAATGAAACAGTTTTTTTTCATTTTATAGTAACTATATAAACTTTATAGTGTAAAAATACAAGAAGACATTGTAATAGTTAAACTGTTTAACTAAGGTTCTAATCCAAAATATACGGTTAATTTTATGACTTAACATGTATACAATTTATTTTTTTAAGGAAATTAGACGTATCATCTTCTTAGACTTGAAATAAATATCTTTTTATCTATTTTAATCTAAAAATAAATTTATATGGAATTAATATTTTAAAAATTACATGAAGTGCCCCTCAACTATCTTATAAAAGGGAACATATTCTTCTCTTTAATTCACTACTCCAAATCCCTATTGCTCAAAAAAACGTTTCACATTTACTCTCCCAATATCCCTCACCACATCCCATATTCCGTACAATGGTAATAAATCCATCCTAAGAAATATTTTTTTCAAATCAAAAAGAGATACCCAAAAAAAACAGGTAATTGTTTTATAACATCATTCGAATTTTTTTTCTTCTTCTACTTTCTCTTCCTATGTTGTTTCCTTAATTAAGTAATAACAATAGCATATAACCTTTTCTGATATGTTTTTATTATTATGTTACTTCTATATTCCAACTCTTACCCATCCTACAAAAAATAATATCATCATGTGTGCGTACGTACGGCTTACCTTCTCCACGTTGCGGTGTAAACTGTTTTTCATGTACACTTTATTTATATGGGTACAAAAATGAATATAAAACATGTAAACAACAAGTATTAAAAGATATTTTTGTACTATTAATATTCCATCCAATTATATACCCTTTAACCATTAATGAAATGATATCGTGGCTCAAGCATACGTACAACTTTCCATCTCAACGATGCGATGAGATTCATTTTCCAGGTTCCCCATCAAAGAATCATTTTAAAAATATATATGATTAATAACTATGAAATATATTACATAATAGTTATATTGAAATAGTATATATATATTTGTGTGTGTGTGTGTGAGTATATATTCAATTCATTTGCTTCCATTCAATAGAATAAGAAAATTG
This sequence comes from Viscum album, assembly GCA_963277665.1. Lineage (NCBI taxonomy): Eukaryota > Viridiplantae > Streptophyta > Magnoliopsida > Santalales > Viscaceae > Viscum > Viscum album. The sequence goes on from OY728138.1 coordinate 564,654,992, forward strand.
AAATAGTGTTCATACATACGTTTGGCTTACCGCCTCCATGAACGGTGTATTCCATTACATTTGTCTATATATTATACATATTTATATTATAAATATATATATGATATATAAGAAATGTTATAAATAATTTATACATGTAAATTATGATCTAAATAATAAGATTAGGAATAACAAGTCAAAACACGTATGATAAACAGAGCGATTATTACCCAAAATGTTGCTTTTTCAATGAAATTATTAATAAATTGGAAATATAAATTACTAAATGAATCATGTATGTTATCCTAAATATTATAATGGTTTAATTAGAAGTTTATAATTTCTTTAAAAACATTATACAGTAGTTGTTGACACATACATAAAGTATCAAACCTAAGGTAATGGAATTTGGTATCACTTTTAGTTTTTGTGTGATATAAGCCATGTTCACCACATGTTTCTTGTATGTGGTGTATGTATTACCACTATTATATTTTATATCAAGATTAAATTTATATTCATGGTATTTATATTTTCATTTTAAAAGTTATTATTATTATTTAAATGTTAAAAGTGGTATGGGACACTTTATATGTTTAAATAATAAATCCCTTTTCCATTTCAATATTCTTGATTTTATATTACCCAACTATTGATATGGACATAAAAATATTATAATTGGAATTTTATGTCTATTTTTTTGTTCATTGAAATGTTTTAAAAATAGAAATTTATTATGGTTGTATGTAATGTTTAATTTCACAATCTCATTGTAATTAGAGATTGTTTATACATATGTATCTACTGAGACATCTTTATCACCCATATCCATGTTTTAAAAATGGTTTTAAGGATTTATTTAAATGGATATGAATGTTTTATAATGATTATTCCGTTAAAAGTTTTTAAAGTGCAATGGGACACGTTTATTAAAAAATCTCTTTTATATGTTTTCTTTTATAATTATGCAATCTTTTAAACGATTTCAAAGTAAAAAGGGAAAGTGAAAGAGGGATATTTCATTCAAAAATTATTATTGATAATTTTAAATTATTTTCATCTATTTCAACATCATATGTTTTATTTTATTTGTAATTGATATTGATTTATTATGATACAATCTTATATATTTTATTGAATAGTTTATGTTATGTTTTACTATGGATGTACTATTTTGATACAATTCATGGATTATAGTAATTGTATTTACATTTCATATGCTCGTTTTAATACGAATGTTTATATTGCTTATTTTTTAACCTTTTCATATGAGGAATTAATTAGACTTAGAAATAAATGTTTTAGGGACCAGTTAATGAAATCCCTATGGGTTGGGGAAGAGTTAATAAAGGCCCATCTGGTTATGGGCCTATTAATGAATGTCTCTCGATACACTGATAGTTCTCATCAGACAATCTAATTTGGGATTTTACTAACATATTTCCCATATTTTCTTGGCATGCGGCCATGATGGTATGTCCAAAATTATACATTCACTCAATATCAGATTAGTTATTAATACTATAAGTGATTAATCAACTTGTATAATATCAATTTGAAGGGTTAAATTGAATTATTTGAATTATTATTTATATATTATGTTGAAGGTTATGTTTAAAAATCTTTTGTATAAGTTTTATAAAAACCTTAAATGTTTATAATTATTTATAAATGATTTTTCTCTATTGATTACACTTCTTAATAATCTCAACAAACCCATTTCTTATGTTTTATTTTCTTACGATTCCAGGATAGAAATTATGATTGATATATAGGGTCAATCTATTAGAATAATGGTGTTCTCAAAAGATTATCTATGATGTATTTTATGTTTCAATTTATCATATAATGTTTATGTATGTAATCTATTTCCAGGACTGCTAAACAGATTGGTCCATGGGGATTTTATTCTTTATTATAGTGTCAATGTATTAAAATAATACACCAACTCTGATTATCTAGGGTCGAGGAATTACAATAAATAGTACAATGTTTTTTGTTCGTTTTATATCCCTAAAATCTAAAGGAAGTGTTGAATAAATGTTGTTTATATAGATCACTATTATAACCTCTCAAAATAATATAGTGGAGTTGAAAAAGGTAGGGTTGGAATGAAACAAAGAGTAAACCAAAATTTTATTCATGTTCCCAACTGATAAAATATGTATTATGATCTAACATTTTGATTGAAAGTAGTGAAGTGGTTTAATGGAAATTCTAAAAATATTTTGAAACCAAATAAGTTCAATACAGGACAACCTCCTCCTATCAAAAACTATAGTATGAGTTTTTAAATTATCATCATATATCCTTGATTGAATAAATTTTAATATTTTGTCATTAAAGTCATTTTTTATTTATAACATCAAAGTGGGTATTACTAAATTAATTTTTTTTAAGGGTCATTAAATAACTAAATGTATTTATTAACTTATTAGTCTTGTTTTAAAAATAAAATTTAATTTAATAAGGTTACAATTATTTGTTTGTAAATTTATTTCTACAATTATTTTGTTTATATTTTCAAACTTATGTATTGAGTTTTTTTATATGTTGAAATTGGTAAAGGAATGTCATGAGAAGTATTTCTCCTTGATCTTGTAAACATGATTATCTATTATTTAGGGATTTTTATAGGCATATTTATTAATATTAAATTATAGAAGAGGAAATTTTTTATATTTCAATAGTGGGGTAAATTTAATGAATCTGAATGTTATTATATCCCTATGAAGTTGAAGATATCAACCATGTTCAAATATGGTTGGAATTTGGAAAACTTTCAAGGGGGAGAGACCAAGGTATAATTACTGTCGATTACACAATGTTTCCCTTTGGATTATGGTGTCAAATTTATACAAAATACATATAAATTCAAAAAAATATAGGTTGGATTCATAATATATTTTTTTATTAGAAAAGTTTGTAACCCACTAACTTTAGAATCCTGGAGCCAGTGTATTATTTAATTTCAATAGCAAGGTTACAAGGAATAAAATCCTAAAGGACTAATCATTTCAGTAGTTTTGAAAATATAGATTTCATATAGGATAACCATAATACGCTGTAAAATAAATTAAATAATAACATAAATATATTCCTGGAATCCTTTAAACTCATTCAACAGATTCTTCTTCATTAAATAAAGGAAACATAACAAGGGTGAGCTCAAATTCTCGTTACGGGTAAGTAAAATGGAAGAAATAATTAATTAAAGAGAATAAATTCACCTCAAAACGTAAATAACTAATAACACATGCCATTGAAATAACTAGATAAATAAATATCAATATGGAAAGGTAATAAACTAAAAACACGTGTCATTTAATCAATAAAATAAGTATGAAATGAATCCACAGATATGTCGATGAAAAATATCATAGATAATTAATAACTAAATATAAATTCTTTATATTTTTAATTATTTGATTCCATGTTTCATATGCACATGGAACCATTACCATTAAGACCATTCACAATATGGTTTATCATATCAGGTAAAAACTTATATAATTTTACCTACTTGTTCATCTCATGAGACTACTAATGCATATATAGGAAATCTATAACTGGGACCCACATATGTCGTTCTTATTTAAATACCTCCTAATATATAAAATAATCAATCTAAAAATGTATAATGTTCCTTATAAAAAATATTTATTGAATAAATTAAATGTATTTATAAATAATTCCCATGTTAATCAAATAACAATCAAAGTAAACATCGTATGTAAAATGGCGTATTATTTAGGAAATAATAGTATACATTGCATGAGAATAAGGATATTTAAGAAAAATGTGATATATCATAAATATTTTCATAAATAAAGTTATTTATTCTTGGAAATTTCCACAATCACAAAAGAATTTGAGACTACAAATTTAATCATTAAATATATTATTGAGGAAAATAATCTCTATACATTCGAAACATTCCCATACCACTTAGAAACAATTAAATCATAATCCCTATGAAAGAATAAAATTAAATGAATGCTTTAGATACCCTGAATATAAATTGTTCCATGATATAATATAACAAAAATTGGTAGCAGATACACTACAAAAAAAAGTAATTGGTAAATATGACATTTATCTCATGGGTGTAAAAATTGAGATGAAAATTCATTACCTTGTATTCTCTTTTAGGTGAAAGGACTTTACCCACCTATATAAGGGTATTAATAGTGTTAATAACTTATTATATGAAAATATTAGTGTTTATAATATTATATATTATCTTCTTATAATTTCATATTAACCTTTTGATAGTAATCATTCACTTTTTTCTCTATTTCGGGAGTTAAGTTCCTAGTTTATCGAGTATGTTTTAACTTTTTAGTTGTTGTTTATAATAATTAAATCATGGTTTCATCATGTATATAATTAAAAAAAAGTTTTAAATATCAAATATATTCATTATATATGTATTGAAAATAATTTATAATATTTGTAGATAAGAAATGAAATTCACTGTTCATGGAACCGTAGGTCGTACGTATGCACGGACACTACTTTCATTTCTTTTTCATATTAAAAGAGTGATAAGAAAGTTATACATATTTATATTATAAATATATTATAATATTAATTTCTTATATGTATCATATGTTTATTAAAACCATCTTTAATGTGTTCCATGTATAGCATAAATTAATCAGGTCACTTTGAAGAGGCGGTAGACCATACTTCCACAAATGATGATATCATATTTAAAAAATTAAGAAGTATAATTTTATGATTTATAACATAATTAAAGAATCATAAAGACATAATAAAAATAATATATATATAATATATATACATATGTTCTATCATAATTTCCACCATGATATGTAGTAAATGAAAAATGAATAAATTTTCTTCGGGAAGGGGTAGTTCTCTATACATAAGAACGGTAGGTTCGTTACCCGTTAGATGGAAGATTATTTAATTGTAGGCAAAATAATTTGCATAAATACATATCAGTATATTTAGGACACTTGATTTTTTATATAAAAATTGAATAATTATATTTGAGGGAATGGATAATGGAAGTAAAACTAAGGAGCTTGAGGAATAATGTTACATCTTATGCGGTTAACTCATTTTGGTTTGCACAAAAGGGATTAATTAGATTGGATTCATCCCAAGGTGAGGATTATAAGATGAGGGGGGATTTTTAAGAGAAATTTTTTCATATCTTGGGTGATCCAATGTGTCTTTATAAGTTTGAGAATGTGGGAGGAGTGAGTGCCTTTTTTATAGTGAAAGAGGAGTGGCACTCTTATAAAATTTTGGAAAAGGGAATTACACCGACATTTTACCCATTTAAAGTGGATCCCATAATCAAAAAAAAATAGGGAAAGGGAATATAATGTCTAAATATGGCCATTCAATGAAATTTAGAAAATTATATAGGTCATTTGGGCCCTTAATTTTAATGTTTAGTCTTTTTTTAAATTTAATTTCTCCTTAATCGTTTTAATTAATTTTAATTACATTCACAAATCTTATGGATCAAGAGCTTTGTTAACATTATTAGACAATATAATTTTTTTTTATTTCAAATAAGGAATATATTTTTACAAATTCCAATTATATAAATGTGAGAAATTAATTTAAATTTAATCTCATAGATGGGACAACTATGTGGGTTTTTAATGTAAAAACGTTCAAAAGTTTGCTAATTTTGTATATCCAATTTCAATGTGAAATTGATTTAAATGACCAAATTATTATTAATTGATATGAAAAATTAATCTAATTAAAAATTAAAACTATTTAAAAATATAATTTAACCATATAAATTAATTATAAGAAAAAATAGTTTTGAATTAAAATTCAATATTTTTCTCTATTCATTAAAAAATGAAACATCGTAGAAAAATAACAAAAAATCACCATAACATAATTTTTATGTTCTTATTTCAAATATTAAGATTATTTTAACATATAATATTAATTAAAGTTCCAAAAACTATATTCAATATTGTTTCTCCATTAAAAAGAGATAAAAATTCCATAGTAAAAATATTGGCTTTTATATGAATTATTGGGTTTCTTCTAATATTATTTCTATCAAATCTAATGCATGAATGTAAAAAATATTTGATTAAATGTATAATATATATATTTCATTAAAATTATTCTCCAATTGTTATTAGTTTCATTTATTGTGATAAAATTTCTTTGTGATCATAATAAATAATAATATTTTCCTTTATATTCAATTATTTTTCATATTTATATCCATTTAATTTATAAGAAATGAATTCATTTTATATTTTTTTAATCATTAGATATTCCAAATTTATTTCATCCTTTTCATAAGTATTAATTTAGCATCTGTTTTATATCTTATTATATTAAATAATAATACTTTAATAATATGTTTTTGTTCGGTCAAACTCGGTCTTGCGTGTAATGCATTCCATTGAAATAACACGTTGTTTTGTATGATTCACACTAACTCAGTATAAAATCATTTTCATGATTTATCATAGATTTAATATATTCAAAACAGTAAATATATTATAAAATCTCAGGGTGTTATATTCCCTTACGTGCTTGGTGACGTGTATTATATACACTATCAAATACATTGTTCTTACTGTTCAATTTTGAGGACATAAAAAGTTGATTGACTACTTAGTATTAAAAACATTTTTTATATTTATTTGATAATATATCATAATTTAGTTTATATTTTTGTGATCAAGATTTATGATGGGCCTATTTCCAACAAATCCAATGGGGGGATTCATGCGTATAGAAATTTCATGAATAAATAAAATGTGTATCATGTTGTGATGTTACCACGAATAATTTTTTTTTGAATTTTCAAACAAATAAAATTTTTATTGAGAGAGAACCTTACCCAAATCCAGCCAGAAAACCACAATGAAAAAAACAATACATTACACATGTGGGATGGCCCAAGAGCCCCATCCACGATTGACCCACCCCAAATGACATTGGGGAAATGCATCAGTCCTCGAGCTCCCATCCCTTCTCTACCATGCATGAGCCCTTATATCTCATACAAGAATAACTCAAACTATTGAACCATGTCCACCAAGAACGTCATTCTAAAAGCCAGAAGATCTCCAGAGATAACCGCTAGAACCCCACCACCACCAAATTGTTTTAATTTTTATTAGAAGATGTAAGGGCTAAAAACCTACAAGAAAACAATTATGGTGTAATAAAGTAATGAATCCCAAGGTAATATGCTGAAAAATGTTTTTACCCTCTATGGGAAAGGATTAAAAATTAGATAAAACAAGAAAATAATTATTTTGGGACACTTTAGAATTAAGATAATTTTCCATAGCATTCCCCTCAATACTGGTATAAATAATTATCATGTGGTTATTCATAATAACCTTGCATCGCCTAATAGAGTATTCAATGGACCAAGGGATTGTACCCTTACCTAATATTCAAGTATAGAGAGAAAAATAATCATTCTCAATTTCCCTAATAAATATGTTCCTCTGATTACATAGAAATAGACCAGAGAGAATGGAAAGGGTTCCTGTTTGGAGAGAATCATTATATCCTACCAAAATTGAAAAAGAAGAAACCATTGATCCTTTATAATCATTGATAACACCACCCCTATGCATAGTTCCCACGAAATACAAACAATCTGTATTCAACTTTTTTCCTGAGATAGGTGGATTCCATCTTACCCATGTTCTATGAGGTGAAAGAGATGAGGTAGGTGTGGCATGCTAGGGAAGGAGACGATTGATAGATGGATCATTCAATAAATCATTATACATCCTGCAGAAGTCCAAAATTAGATTTTGGATATTGAAAATAGTAATTGAAGTGGAAGGATTGAGACTATTATGTCTCATTTAATTCCTTTATGTCTAGAGATTAAAAATCCTGGCTATGCAGATTAATATTCTAGCCTCTTTTTCCAGACTAGGTCTATCCACCACAAGGAACCACTACTGAAGGAACAAAATAGTAGAGATTATATGATCATACCATCATGTTGTTTGTTTTAAGGAACCCCATATTTCCATTTACTGCTCACTATTTAAGAATAGGGGTTCTAAAAATTCATATTTTGACTCCCTGTAATAGTAACACTTCGATGAAAAACTAATTCCTCTTCTCTGAACATTTTCATTAGAAATAAATGCATAATGTCAAACATACCAAACTATAAAAATGAATTTGGATGGGAGATCTGTGAACTATAAAATGACACCCCAATGGTATAGAGGGAATTTAATAGAATAGATATTGAGAAATTCTCTGATAGATAATTTACCTATCTTCTAACATGTGAATACACACTTATCCGAATCACTAGTCAACACAATGATATAAAAGAAGTTTTTATGGTTTTCATCCAAGGTTTTCCAAATAAATATGGGGTTATCTATGGCATCTAGAAATATTTATTTAGTTAATGGAATATTGAAAATCCATTGATTATTCTTGAACAGTTATGATAAAAATAATTGATGACCCCTTGCCCAACAACCCATCTGGTGTGCTGCTGAATTGGAGGAAGATAACGTTGAATCAACTTCTGATTTTTGGATGGTTTACATCTAGATGATCTCCCCTTAAGGCCATAAGTACTTTTCATTTCCATTCCCTATAAAATTTTACCCTCTATAAACACCTAAGTGACCTTTTCACGAAAATCATTAAAGGAACCATACACACTCTTTGATTTAAGGCTCCCTTCTTCAATGGGAATACCCAACTTGTTCCATGATGCCCAATGGAATTTTTCTCACAGGTGTTCATCAACTAAAATGATATAAAATTGGAATCAATGTTTTAAATAAATTTGTTTGTTGATAGGGATATGAACACAAAATCTTTGGGCCACTAACTGAGATGTCGATCCATGATTCTACCGATATCTAGACCCGAATAAGGTGATGAACATAAACATGAACAAACAATAGCCGAAACTGGAAAAGAATAAGAAATGTGACGCTACCAGAACCTATAATTATTACGACCTCCATCATTTTCCATGTAACAAAAATAGTTGGAGATGACCACCCTACCACATTCTAACCCAAATAAACCCCATTGGCAAAGGAAAAAACCACCGAGCTCAAACATGACCTCATCTTTATAGTTCTCAATGAAGAAGGAACCGAGTCTTCATAGAATCCAAAGGAGGGATTAGTGGAGGGATGAAGAAGATGATTTGAAGAGATAGATAATCACTAGAGAGGATATAAGTGAAGGAAACCCAATAGCTAATAGGAATATAGTTGACGTTAGAGAGTGGTTCCCCATACGTGTCCATTTAATCATAATGTTATATTTACTTTTAATGATTAAACATTTTAAATTTTCAAGAATGAATTATTTGAAACTCGTGTTACGTATTTATGTGATCTAAGTGTATTGATGTGATCCTTATTTTTTTGACCTATTATGGATGACGGATGTTTTTAGAGATTGATATGAATATAATAAAAAAGGTATGATATTTTTTTTGTAAGTATGTTGATGAAGATTATATTACTTGAATAGCCTATGTAAACTAATTGAGAAGAACAAAACTTTTATGAATTATTATTGGAGTATGGGTTATGAAAAATATTGCATGGATCCTTTTGATGCTCAATGGTGTTTTTATTATAAAAAATAATTATTTCATATTATGTGATGGAGATTTACTACAAACACTATTCAAACATATGGTGTGGAGTGGTAAGTTATTTTCTAATGACCATTACATGATTAACCATATGGTAAAGGGCTAGGTCACCACAACACCTCGTGTTGACCTATCGATCACCAATGTCTAGTTTAAACCCTTGGTGTTATTTTAAGTGATGGTGGGATATATTTTTCCCCTTGATGATTACAAAAAAATGAATGGTATTTACTACCCAAATTTAGGCATAACCCTTAGCATCTTTGTAAGGACCCAAAATATAAAAAATAAAAATTCCACTATTATAATTATGTTATATTATATAAACCACATAAAATCACATTAACAACACCATAAAATCATTTTATGTGAATAAATAATGATATAAGAATTATTTCTAGAAGTTAAGGAACTTATATTGTCGAAATAGTTTCTCGACCATTAGAATAGTAATGTGCCCCTTATGGATAATAAACTGGCCAATAGAATAGTAACCTTACCTATGAATGTATAAATAATATTTCGGTATATTATAAATTAAAATATGATATAATTATGTCATATTTTAAGTAAATAAATTGTCCAAAAATTATTAATTAAGAGTTGTTATTTTATAAGTCATAAATATTTAATTACAATTTTTTTATTATTTTTATAATATAAATGAAAATTTATTCTCATAATTTTTACTTAAAATTTAATTTTTCTTTCTTGATATTTAAATATCATTTTATGAGACCTTATTTATTTTTTCAAATTGTTATAAAATTAGATGTAATTTTAAAATCTTTATTTTTTGAGTAAATGATGATTTTAATTAAAAATTAAATTTCCCATAAATAAAGATTTATTTTTATAAAATGAATTAAATTTTTTAATTCTACACATCAAAAAATGGTTTGGGTGAATTTTTTTCTAAATTACTTGAATTTTTTGTGAATGAGAAAATATGGTAATTTTTTATATATATATTATAAGTTAAATACACTATTCCTTATGTCATTGGTGATTTAAGAACCATAATCTTGAAATTTTCTTACTTATTTTAATATATATTATGATAATGATCCAACTATACATAATCTTGAGGAAATATAATAAACTAATCTATTAAATAATGATAAAACCTCCCTCCCCAATACTATAAATACAACCCCTCAACACATCCTCCTCTCACACCTTCCATTAATTGATGCTTCTCAATATTATGACTAATAATCTAACCAATATCCTCCCCCATTTCTCTGATCTCTTTTTCTCATAAAATGACCCAAAGCTTTTGCCTTATGAGGTACTCAAGGATGAAAAATTCAAAAGATAAAGTCCTCTTTCTTTTCTTTTAATTTATTATCTAGTTCTTTTCTTTTTGTAATATATCATCACATCCCCTCATCCAAATGGAATGAAACATATTGTACCTTAAATATAAAGAAATATTATTATAATAATTTAAAAATCCATTATCTAACCTCATCTCCCCTCCCTTTTATTCTAAAAATGAAACCGATATTCGTGAGGTGATGATCTATCGCCTTCGTGGAGGACAAGTATTAATTTTAATTTATCTCCTTCAAATATTATCCTCAAACCGTTATAATAGATGAATTAGATTATAAATTTATTTTATTACCCTTTTAATGTTTTCTAATTATTATATGTACATAATAAAAAATGATAAATCAAAATGACTTCTTTGTGATCAATGAATTGTTATAATTAATATTAACGATTTACATTAACATGTTATCTAATGATTAAACCTCATATATAGAAATGATATAATATATAAGACCAATTAAACATATTTTTGTTCATTAATAACATATAATTTTAATTATTGATAATTATACCCATGAACTACAATACTCATATACAAGCTAACTGATCATGAAAACTAAGAAAATGAACACACTTGAATGATGAAATCGAATACTATAATTCATCAAAAAAGTTATAAAATGAGAGAAATAAAATTATATTAAATAAATTACATATTGAAAATGTTATATACATATTAATAAATTAATCTAATTTTATTATTCAGGACATTATGATCAAGTGCATAACTGTTTTGGACATGAGGTAGGGGTTCCTAACTAAACCACCATTTTTTCCTTCAGGTTATTCATTATCTATCTTCACCCCCAGTTTAATTCCTCTTTATTTTTAGGTAATTATTATAAATTATGGTAATATGCTCGAAACTCATGTATCCATGTCGTATCATCCTTCTTCGATAGGTAAATGCATGTTTTAAAAAGGTTCTATTCTCAATTCTTCTTGATAAGAAAGCCTATTAAATGGAATTTTCTGATTTCATAATTATTATAAAATTCACTTCATAGTATTTTTTAACCCACTATTGTTTTCTAGAAATCAAAAAATTTATCATGAAAAACAATCATGGTTCAATTTTGTTTTTATATAAATAATTATTCCATTTCATTTTTAATGAATCCTAAAAATGTTCCCTTAAATCGTACTAAAAAGTTTTATTTCTAATGTTTCATAAACACTATTTTTATATTTTTTCACTTCAGTTTGACATCACATATCATGATATATTCCTATATTTCCTTATTAATGTTATTTTGTGATTTAAATCCATATTTTCATGGACACTATCATAATATTCCATTATGTTATACCTTTTTACTTGATTATGATACCCAATTATTTCCATGGGTAAACCTTTTGTTGGTGATTGATTTATTATGTATGATTTAATATGTGAAATCATATTAATGAACATGTTATGATGGGTTAACCTAGATATCTCTCCATGGAATTGGGTAATTTTTAGTCACATGAGGATTCATGAGAAATATTCTTCATGGTTAGCATTGACTTGTGCTCCATGTAAAACGGTCTTGGTTGTTATCCTTGAATCGTGATCCATTTTCAACGTTGTTGGTGGTTATCCATAGCTCATGATCCTCTATGAGAAATGAGTCTGGAATCAAGCTAAAGGCATGATTTTGGTTTTTTACACATTACTATGATTCCATGATTTTATGATCCCATGTTCTATATGGTATTATTCAATATGTTTTATCATGTTCCATGACTTTTTATATCCTTATGTTATTCCTTCGAAACCATGTACTAAGATTTATTTTAATGGTTAATTAATTACAAGGATATTTGTCTCACTCATCTATTTATATATTCCCCCAGGTTATCTTATGTTGATTTGAGGGCTCAAATGAAATCATGAGCATTGTATGAAGATTAAATAACACATGTTCTTATTTTGGAATCATTAATTTTAATTATGTAACTAATATAAAAAACACTCTAATTTATGATAATTACTTATTATTTGATGGTTAATTATGGTTAATATCATGTAATGATATGTTTAAAAGGCGGGGGTCACTATAGTTGGTATCATATGAAGGTCAAGTTATTTTTGGAGATTAGGAATAGATCACTTTTGTAAGAAACCTATGAATAAAACTGAGTATATGACAACATTCCTAATATTTAGTTAGTATTGAGTAAGTGGTTTATTAAGAATATAAATTCATGTCTGTATAGTCCATTTGGGTGTGGTTCCGAAATAGATGTATCTAGGAGTAACAACTTCGACTAGGTGTTATGGTCTGCACTCATGCTAACTTGGTACATGAAAATAGGTCTTAATGCACACCTGGTTTGACACTCCTAAGGGATATGCTTTAGTAAATTCATAATCTCAATACAAACCATTATTAAGGGAAAAAATTTCATAGGAATATATGTTAGGAAATAGATCAGGGATAACCTGGATTAAAACCTAGGGATTCAAAATTTGCGATATAATTTTCCATTACATGTTTACCCTATTATATTAAAATTTTACTTTTATTAGGCTTATTAGTTAAGTATTGAAGCCCCCTAATTATACATTATTTTTTATAACTAATGGATTGGAATATAATAATTCATTCTAATAATCAATGTGATAGGAAATATGATAGTTGCACTAATTATAATTCTAATATGATATGAAAAAGTGCTCAAAACTTTATGATAGCACTTTCTCAACTTTCTCATGTTATGAATACTAAATAGAATAACATGTAACTCCCTTCTTATCCTAAGATAGTAAGTTGTAGAAAAATCTATTATGCAAAAATTACTTCCACTAATAGTGGATCTTCTGATACACTCTTTAAGGAATAGTGGATTAACTCCTTTGAAAAGATATTCTCTATTATCTAGTGCTCAAATAAGATATATTTGTTATTTTGGTCAATCATTTGGATAGGGAAGCTGATAATGGAAGATACTGATCAGAAACAAAATTTCTAAAGAGGAAATCTATTCCATGAAATAGAAAGATTTCAAGAAAATATTTTTCAATAAATATTTTCCCTCAACCCTCTATCTAAATATGGAAAAGGAATTCCTTATACATAAGCAGAAGGAAGATGAGTCTACTTGGGAGTATAAGGAAAACATCACAATTATTTCAAGATACACCGCCATTTTTTTCATAGACACCAAAAGAAAGGTGGATTTCTTCTTTAGTAGACTGAATCCAAGTCTTTGAAATGTGTTGGTAATTTGAGAAATTGATATCTATGAAGTGATTTTCCATTGTACCATTGAGGATGAAATAGATATCACAGTCCCTTAGTGATTTCATGGGCCCGGGTACAAAAGGTAGAAATTGAATTCTATTTTGGGTGGATTGGAAGATAAATCTTGTGATGGAAAAAACCCAATATCCCACATTCCATGTTGAAGAAGAACCTCAGAAAATGTCTAAAGGTAACCTAGAAATGACTCAAATGAGGACTAATGGATCATCTGGATAATAAATGCTGAAGGGATATGAATATTGCAACTAATGTGGTAGCATAAAAAAGGTTCAAATCCAAAATCATTAGTGCAATGTTACAACTATATAGAAAATGGGAATTATGTGAACCATTTCTCTAAGCGAATGGTTGTTGGAAGCAATCAACAAAACAATCTTCATTGTAGTAAGGAAGTGAATATGCAATCACTACTGCTAAAGTGGAGCTTGAAAATGATGTGGTGATAGTTACACTGATTATTCATTCAAGGATATAAAACATACTATTTTATTCTAGTTCAACACATTCATTCATGTATTGCAAGATTTGTAGAACTATTCAAACACCAACTCTAAATTTGAATGTTGAGTTATCAGTGAGAATATAGTATGGGGAAGTTATTGCACCTAATGTTTCTAACTTCTCCCATGTTAATATTTGCAGACAGAACATCCCATAAAATATTTTCGTAATCCCTTTGGTGGAGTTTTATGCTATATTGGCCATGGATTGGAAATCATTCTATAAATCCAATATCAACTTTCAAGAATGTGAGATTAAACATCACCTCTTGAAGCATCCTCCAATTATATATAAGTGTAATGAGGATGATGAATCTCCTTATTAATCATTATCTCAAACATGGATATTACATCTTATAAGTAACCATTCCAAGCTTGAATTATTGACACAAAGGAAACAGTCATTCACAAATACATTTCCATTGTGAGGGACTACACTGATGTGTTCCCTAAAGAATTGTATTGTCTTACTCTTGATCGAGATGATGTTTTTCATTTAAACATATTCTAGGATCTATAACCATATCATAGAAACCATATAAAATGTCCATTGTTGAGCAGTAAGAACTAATTAAGTAGTTACATGTGAATCTGGAGAAGGGTTTTATACACCTGAGTTCTTCCCGACGGGGTACACCAGTCCTCTTTGTCAATAATAAGGATTGATCAATGTGCCACTATATTGATTTTTGTGAGATCAGTGAAATACCGATAAGGAAAAAGAATTCCCTACTATAGATAGATTACTTGTTTGATCAGCTATATGGGGATAATTATTTCTCTAAGGTGGACCTTCGGTTGGGATATAACCAATTAAAGGTGTGGAAGTAAGATATTCTAAAGACTAACTTTCAAATTAGTTATCGACACTGTATGTTCATAGTGATTCCCTTCAGACTCACAAATTCTCTCGTAATTTTTATGGATATAATTAATATACCTTTCATATATTACCTCAAAATGTTTGTAGTAGTCTTTATTGATGATACTTTGATACAATCCAAGAGCAGGGAAGAGCATAAAGATTATTTGAATACTATGATAAATACATTGAGAAGGGAAAATTTTATTAAAAGTAAAGTAAATTTGAGTTATGGATGAAATAATTATCATTCGTGGAGAATGACATCTAAAGAAAATGAATATTTATAGTCCCTACCTAGATAAAGGCAATCGAATATTGGACCAAACAAACAACTATAATAAAGATACATTATTTCCTTAGTCAAGAAGTGTATTTTTGGAGAATTTTGAAGAACATATCATGATTTTCAAACCCACTAACCAAGCTGACTCTAAAGGGAGTGAAATTTATCTAGATGAGTGAATTTCAATAATACTTCAACTATTTGAAAAGGAGTCTTATCACAACACCAATTATAACACTACTGACAAGTGGGGAACTCTTTTTAGTATACAATGACGCTTCAAATGAGGTATTAGAATGATTACTAATGAAAAATTATTATGTGATATCCTAAACCTCAAGGATGTTAAAAATTCATGAGAAAAACTATCCCACACAATATCTAGAGTTGGTTGTTGTTATATATGCATTGAAAATAGGAAAACATTATCGTTATGGGGAGAAGTGTGAGATATATACTGATCATAAGATTCTAAAATATATTTTCACATATATGATATTAATATGCGCCAGTGATGATGGTAAATGATAATCTTGTATTAGGACTGGTCAATACACTAATACCCTGTTAAGTAAAATAAGGTAGAATATTTCTTAAGGATAAAGAATACTGCATGTTTATCAATGATGAGAGTTGATAAGGATCCAATCTTCTTATATTTGTAAAAGATGGACATGGTAATCATTAAGGAAGGAACATATTCAATCCTTTCTCAAATAATTTCTCAACTATCACTTATAGAGACAAGAAATGACGCTCATAGGAACGATGTGTAAATATAGAATAAGGTGTAAGTTATGAGAAATGGGAAATAATCAGAGTTTGAAATTGATGAGGAAGGTGCCATAAGATTTGGGTCATGACAATATATACCATATGATCCATACATAAAGAAGGATCTTCTGAATGATGCACGTAGATCAACCTTTTCAATTCACTTAGGGAGCACAAAAATGAATTGACATATTTGAGATAACTATTGGTGAGAAAATATGAAGAAAGAGATTGTTGAATATACATCAAAATTTTGGGTATACCAGCAACTGAAGAATTAAAGACAAAATGATAAGAGGATGATGCAACCACAATACATACCAACATGGATGTGGGAGAACATTACCATAGACTTCATCACTAGACGTACAAATACATCCAAAGGAAACAATGCTTTATGGGTTGTTGTGGATCTTCTTACAAAGACAGGTCACATTACTGCAAATAGGGAGGACTTCTCACTCGACCAACTTTCATACATATACATCCAAGAAGTATTAATGCTGAAATGAGTAACATTATCAAATGTATGTGATCGATATCTTATATTCACCTCCATGTTATGGAAAAGTCTCCAAAACGCTCTAAGAACTGAGAAAAAATTCAGTACAACCTATCATCCCCAAAATTATGCCTAATATTAATAGACTATTAAGACCCCAGAATACATTTTGAGATAATGTTCTATGGAAATCAATGGAGTATGGGAACAATATCAGCCACTTGCTGAGTTCTCCTACAACAAAAATTTCAAATCAAACTTCAAAATGGATCCACATGAAGCCATTTATGTTAAAAGGTGTAGAACATCGGCATTATAAGATGAGTTCAGTGAAAGTATGCTACTAGGACCTAAAATGGTCAGTGTAATGGTCGAGAAGGTAAAAACCATTTTATATCACATCAAGGATTTCCAAATTAAACATAATATTTAGGTTAACAATAATTGATGATACCTTGTGTTTCAAGTTGGATACATGGTATTTTCCCTCATATCTCCATGGATTAGGATCATGATATTTCAGAAGAAATGAATGTTAGGTCTCAGGAACATCATACCCTTTGAGATCCTTTATTGTGTTGGCATTATGGTCTATCTACTAGAATGTCCACCTACAACGTATCAAGTACATGACGTATTCCACATATCCATCTTGAAAAAGCACATACCAGATCCCTCACATGTACTAAATTCTGAGGTTTCACAATTGGAGAATGACCTCTCTTATGAGAAGCATCCAGTGAAGATCATCGATCATAGATATAAAGTTTTACACAACAACACCACTCACCTGATTAAATTACTATGGTAGAACCATAAGTACGAAGAGGCAACATGGGAATAAGAGGATGTAATGAAGGAGAAGTACCCTAACATGTATTCCCCATAGTATGTAAAATGAAATTTTGAGGGTAAAATATCATAAGGTGGTAGAATGTAATGACCCAAAATCTTATCAATGAAAACTACCTTCTTAATATTTTGTTACATAGTATAAATCACAAAACATCACATTAATAACATAATAGAGACTTTACCAATGAGGATTCAATGAAATAAGAATTATTTCTAGAAGATAAGGAACCTATACAGATAAAACATTAACTTGACCTTTAGAATAGTTATGTGACCCTTTTGCATAGTAATGCATCCAATAGAATAGTATCCTTACCTAAAAAATTATATATAAATTTTTGGAATCTTATAAATTAAAATATCATAAAATTATATCATATTTTAAGTAAATAAATTTTTAAAATTTATTAATTAAGGGTCGGTATTTTATAAGTAATTAATATTTAATTACAATTTTATGATTAATTTTAAATTTTAAAAGAATATTTATATTTATAAAATTTATTCATAAATTAATTTTTTGTTTCATAATGATTTAATTTAATTTTATGACAACTTATTTGATTTTTCATAGTTTTATAAAATTAGTTGTAATTTCATAATATGGATTTTTTTGAGTAAATGACGATTTTAATTAAAAAATAAATTTCAAATATTTGGAAAATTATTATTTTTAAATGGATTTAATTATTTGATTCTATATGTAAAAAATGATTAAGGTGAATTTTTTTCTATTTTTCTGAAATACTTGAATTTTTTGTGAATAGTAAAATACACTAATTTACGGTTTATATAAATTATAAGTTAAATACACTATTCCTTGTTTTATAACTCATGTGAAAACAATAATATAGAAATTTCATTAATTATTTTAATATATTTAGTGATAATTCTAAAACTATTCATATTCTTAATAAAAAATAACAAAATAATGAATAAAATAAAGAGACAACACCCCTCTCCTCCACTATAAATATCACCCCTCATCACTTCCTCTTCTCACACATTCCAATATTTTATAATTGTCTAAATTATTCCCAATATTCTTCCCAAACCCCTCCCCCATGTATATGTTCTCTTGGTCTCGTAAAAATACAAAAACATTTTCCCTAAAGATGTTCTCAAGGAGGAGAAATTCGAGAGGTAAATTCATCTTTTTTTTCTCTATATTTCTTTTCAAGTTATTTTCTTTTCATAATATATAGTCACCTCCCATGATCCAAATGTCATAAAAACTCTAGTACCTTACAAATACTATAATTTTATTCTGCTAATGGAATAATCCATCATCAAACCCATTCTCCTCTACATTTTCTTCTAAAAAGGAAATCGTCATATGTGAGGTGTTGATTAATCGCCTTCATGGATGAAAATATTTCATTTTCCACTATCTCATTAAAAAATAGTCTTAAAACCAATATAATGGTTGAATTATAATGTAAAATTTAATTTTTAACGCTTTTTTTGTTCTATAACTAACATATATACATAATACAAAATGATAAATAAAAATGAGTTTATTATGATTGAAAAATCACTAAAATTAATCAGAATGATTATCATTAATATGTTATCTAATGATCCATAATTATATCTAAAAAATGATAATATATAACTGAGTTTAAAATTATTGAATTTCATTAATAATAAAAAAATTCTATTCTTTTCAATTATAAACATGAACTTCCAGACCCATATACAAGTGAATTGATCCTAAAAACTAAGAAATATGGCACTACTGAATGATAAAATTGAACACTATAACACATCAAAAAGTTCATAAATTAATTTAATAAAATTATACTAAATCAATTAAATGTATAATTTTTTTTACATATTTACTAATTAATCTAATTTGATTATTTAGGACACTAAGATCAAGAGGAGAACCGTTTTAGACATAAGGTAAGGGTTTCTACACGAACCACCATTTTTCCAAAATCATGTATCCATGTCATATCATCCTTTAATTGTGTGTAAATACATGTTTTAAAAATGTTCACCACTCAATTATTCCAGATAAGCAAGCCTATTCAATGAACTTCATGATTTCTTTCCCATTTTCATGTCAACTTCATTATAAATTTTATGCCACCAGTATTTTTCTTAAATATCACATTTTATCATGAAAGAATATCATGATTCTATTTTGGTTTTATTCTAAAATAGTATTTTTCACATGTTTTCACTTCATTTTGACGTCACTTCTCATTATCTACGACTACTTTCTCTTATGAATGTCCATGTCTTATTTAAATACATCCTTTTATGGACACCATCATAACATTCCCAGGTGTTATTCCTTTTGACATGCGTATGATACCCAATTATTTCAATAGGTTGCACTTGTTTTTTTGTTTGATTGCTTATTTATGGTTCTTTATATGGAAAACATATTCATGAACTTGTTATTATGGGTTCACTCAGATAGAACTCCAATGAATTGGTTCAATTTAAGTTTCATGAAACATCAATTTCAATGGTCTTGGTGGTTAACCTTGACTCGTTCTCCATTGTGTAATGATTTTGGTGGTTATCCATGACTCATTCTTTATTATGTGCAATTATATGTGACTCGTGCTAAAGTCATGTTTTATATTTCTTCCAAATTGCTATGATTCCATGATTATATGATCCCATGTTCTATATGTTATTATTCGATATGTTTAATCATCTTCTTTTAATTTTTATATCATTATTTTTTTCCTTCCCACCCATGTGCTCATCTTTATTTTATTATTTAATTTTGTACTATGATTTTTAGCTATCCCCTTTGTTCATATATTACCTAGTTTTTATTATGCAGATATATGGGATTAAATGAAGTTAAGATATCTTTATGAAGATTAAATGAAAGATTTTATTATTTTGGAATCCATATGTATAATTTTGTACTTAACATGCAGTATACTAGACTTTATGATCCCAGAAATGTAATTTGATGGTTAATTAGCTTAAAATCATGTAATGATATGTGTAAAAGTCATGTAATTATGCAGTATACTAGACTTTAAGTAGTTCCATCCCTTAAAATCATGTAATTATATAAGTAAATGATTTAAAGTATTTTTTTTATATAATATCTTCCTAGATGGGATATGCTACATGATTGACCTACATCTAAGAGTGGGGTTGAGAACATCTACTTATATAATTTTAGGGAATAATCCCATTATATTGGAGAGGGGAAAGGGTTTACTAAATCATGGCCTAAGCCCATCTAAAGTGTATGATGGGTGATATCCATATTAGACCAATTAAAATATAGATTACCTCATTATGGTTAAAAGAGGAAGATCAAGAAACAACGTGAAATTAAGATCATCCTAAGACCAATAGAAAATCATGATTTCAACTATATTTTACTTAAACTATGAAACTGTGAAATAAAATCAAGGTGTACCATGATATCACCAAGGATAACCTTCTAAATCTACTAACTAAAAAAAGATTTAGCGTAAAATGATGATCCAAAAAACCATGGGTCTTTCATAATGATGGTAACACCTTCTTCTTAAAAAAAGAAAAAGTAGATTTAAAGTATAGTTGTGGCCTTACATAAATTAGCACAAGATTTTATAACCAAATGGATCCTACTCTACCAAGAGACTAAATGGTCATGAATTGTGGGAATTTAGATGGGGAAGAGATCTCTCATGTGGTCATATGGGTGAGAAATAAAGTATATTTTTGAATTTCATCAAGTACTAACTACTAAGATATCATGTTGTTTTTGGACCCGATGAAACCACCAAATTCACCAAACACTATTGGGTACCTAGTACTAAGCCACCAGGTACCTTGTGTTTTCTGAACCTCACTCCAATCTACATTTTCCTCCAACTTCTCCCAAAACCCTTTAATATACTATTAAAATTTTCATAACAAAAAATAATTAAGTCAAAGAATAATTTGAATGTGAATTACTTATATAAATTGTTCAGGTTCGTTTTAACCCTCCCACCATCATTATTCTCATACCTTGGGAGATAAAATCTTCTTTTGCAGTGAGTAATGTCAATCATTATATCTTAAACTTAGTTTTATAATTCCATGTTTCATAATAGAACATTACATGATACCACCTAGGTTCACCTATCCCATTAGAAAATTCTAAAATTGATCATCAATGTTAACACAATACACCAAAGAGAATACATCATATTAAAAATCAAAATAATTTCATTGGATAATGCATGAGATGTGTGGAACGTACCTCCAAAATTGAGAAACATGAATGATGTTGTGTTTTGGGTTGAATTTTATTTGAATAACCAGCTTATAAGTGACTTACACACCTTTTTAATGATTTTAAAATGATCATTAGAAATCTAAGTTAGTTTTCCCAAAATTCACATCCTTTGGTGATCTAATATTGATGAACCATAAAGAAACACATAATTGTGGACTGTGAATTCCAAGGGTCCCCTCAGATAGTCAACATAATACATTTTTAGACTAAATAAAGTGTATATGTTCTTTAATATTAAGTATAACTAATTTTTTATTTCCTAGTAAAATCAAGGTGAAATTATTTATGATTTTCTGATTTTGGTGTAATAGAGTTTAGACTGACATAATATTTTATAAAATGATTCATAAGGGGCCACCTAGATATATGGTTGATAGTGATACCATTAAAGAATTCCATCAAGGAAAGGTCACCCTCCCATGAATGACCGTGGTAAAAAAATTTGTTCCAAAGCACGCCCTATAATATTGGATTGGTCCATTAATATTACAAACAATTCAGTATGTGGATGGGAGGAAGTAATAAATTTCACTCGATACCCCAAATACCACTAATGTCCCAACCAAAATTGATATATGAACCTCAAATCCTTGTTAGAGGTGATACTTTCTACTAAACCATAATGCTTCATAATCTCTATAACATCCAGATATTTCAATATGTATTTATCTTTTAAATTAATATTTTTTTTTATAGGTTGTGATACCTGAAACATCCAGCTAAAATTAATTTTGATACTTTTATTGAGATAATATATAACTATTTCAGTATAAAATTAATAAATAATGTGGTTGTTATAAAAATTAATAGTATGAAAAATAATTCAAGAATAAATTCAAAAATATAAAAAATTGTGGTATTATATTAATATCATAACCTCAATCACAAATATAGATAAAAGTATAAGAAGTAGAACTGTAGTTTGCATAATGAGAAAGAAATAATGGTTTTAGGCATTTATTCGGAATTATATAAGAAGGTAATGTAGTTGTTTGGATTATATATTCATAAGGATCATTTTTTCATTGGGATTATATATCCATCCTAGATGTATGACCACTTTTCTTGTATAGTTATTGTGGAAAACACAAATAAATTTTCTATAAAAACAATTATTTGACATTGTTAAAATCATATTTTTTTCAAAGAAATATTTTTATGGTGTTTTGTATTTAATAACTTAAAATTATTCCACTTCAAAATATTATTTTTAAAATATGTGATATTTCTAAATATGAAATAATATATCACCATTAAATTATTGGTGATTAAAATATGATGAATGATTATAAACTCATTGTATTCTTTAAAAATATATTTTTTCAATAAATTGTTTTTATTTTATCTTGTGTGTTAATATTATAATTCATTTATTCCAAATTTTTAAATAATATTTTACAAAAAAATATCAATTTTTCAACTATGATTTATAAATTATATTACGGTTATGTTTTGGGATTCTTTCTAAATGATTTTTTTTCTTGTGAATCCGGAAAAATAAATATTCTTTATAAAACATTCATTTTCTTCATAAAATCAATTAATTTAAATATATATCTATATTTTAGATTTTATCCTAAATTAAAATAAGTCTCCATAAATTAGAAATAGTCTAATTTAATTCATATTAATTATAATTATACATTATTTTGGTATAAGTTCATTTTTTGGGTCTAAAATGAATTTTCTAGAAAAAAATGTCTTCCATCACATTTTTTAGGTTTATATTTAAATAAATTTCTACCTCATATAATAATGGAATTTGATAAAATGTTTTCTATACTTATGATAGTGATATTAAAAAAATTTAAATAGTTTTATTTTTATTTTTAGGCATTATAAATAGTAATCGTGATAAAATTTATCACCGCGGTATAGGGTTAAATGTGATTAATAGGGTGAAACTATGGAACTAAGGTGTAAATTAATACATTAAATTAAAAATATTTTATTTTATGATTTTATCTAAACAAAATCTTTATATATTTTGTCATATGTAATCTTTGTTACATATTTCTGTAATAAAGATCATTATATTATTTTATGTGAAGGCATATTCCAACAAAGTCACTATAGTGCTTCTAATTTATCATATATGTTCACATGGGGATAAGAAAATATTCTGACTTGATATAAAATTTATTTATTTTAACTCGATGTATTTTTTAATGATTTTAATTATTTTTAATTTTTTCTGATGGTTTACTTGCCTTAGATTCTTACACATTATTGACTTATTTATTATGCAAGGTGTAGAAAAATAAATTCTAATGATTTCCAAAACATCTACAGTAATATTTTTTGAATGAATTATGGAGTCAGATTAATTATATGTATAATAATAAAGTATAATTGATGTTTAAAGTGATTATATTTTAATTTAATTTCCTTATTGGTATCTATAAATTCGAAATTTGTGAATTGTTTTAAAATTGATGTTAATGTCATTTTACATTAAATAATATTATATTAAAATATTTAAAAATAATAAAAACATAAAATATGAAAATTATGGTATTTTATTATCTAAATTTTTATTTTGTGATCTTTTTTAGTCAATTTTTACCATGAAACTAAATCTATAACCCTTTAAGATTGAGAATTTTCATAAAATTTTTAAGAATAAAATATGTTAATGAAGGGGTTAAATAAAAAGACAAGGTTTACAATTCCACATGAACATATAAGAAATTATTTTTTAAGATATTTATGCCATATAAAGCCTTATATTTGAAATTTTGGCCTCTTTTTCCACTTTCACATGAAAAATAATTAATTATATTTAAATATTTTAAGTAATTTCATGTGTGTTATTTCCTTCACTATAAAAGGACATGACCTCTCCTCTATTATTCCCTTAGAATTTAGAATCTTATCACTGAAAAAACCTGATAAATATCACAAAAATTTATTGGATATTTTATATAGTTTGTTTTATTTTCAAAATACCAATACTAGCATCCTTAACTGAACACCTATAGGTTGATCTTCAAAGTAGAGGAAATCATCTAACAGACCTTTTTCAAGTTCATTTCTTCATCTTCCGGAACTAAATATTATTTAACCATAATAATATAATAACAAAAGTATATTTATATTAATATATTTATATTATTATTATGGTATCACGCTCTTCCATATACTCATAAATCTAGTAGAAAATGGAAACAACAATTGTGTGTACGTGGAAACTATAGCCTCACAAGTGGATGTATTTCATTTTTCATAACTACCACCCATGAATAGTTTATATAAGAGGATTATAAGAAGAAAAATTATATTTGTGATTTATTTTTAATTATAAAATGATAAAATAATACTTACCTACTTTCCAAACATATCCATTTCAATATGATGGAGCTCCTCATGCGTGCACATGGACTATCCGCTCCGTGAAGAGATGTGATTTTTTTTCTTTAAAACCATACATGGATGGTTCTGAAAAAAGTATTCAATGAATAAATATAATATCTATAACTCTAATATATCTTTAATATGATGAAACTACAACTATGGATTATAAATGTAACATCCATGATGAAACATGTATGAGAAAAGTAAATAGTTCACATGATGATTAATTTTACAAAGAATTGTTAATGCATGGGAAATCAAAATATATATATCAATTAATATATATGTTAATATGGTTGTGTTATGAATTAAAAATATGTTTAAAAAAAGAATATTGGATTTTAGATCTTGTTCAGTATTCTTTAAGCATGAGGTAAGGAGTTTACATCTCAATTTTCACTTCACCAAGACATTTTTTTAAATAAGAACCTATTTCATTTTATATGGTGTATATAATACATCTTTAATATATTCAACATGAATATACATTTTTTCAAGGTAATTTTGAATTCATTTTTACTCTTTCAAGAGGTTATAATGAAAATGTTACCAAATTGGTATGATTTTTTTTGCAACATCATTTTTTGGTTTTTTTATATTTTTATTGAATTGATCATTTAAAATATCATTATTAAGACCACTAAAATTCATATATACTTGATATTAAAGGATATTCCATGTTTTATTAATAATTTTTATCTCTTTTCTTCTTCACTCAATAAAATAATTTTTTGAATAAAATATCATCTAATTTCTCTTCTTGATCCATTGTATTTTCATCCATATCCATTTTTAAAATTATTGTAACAAACTCCTTTAAATTTTATTAAATAATTTTTTTAGTACGTAATATGTCATCTTTTACTTCAGGAAGAATATTTAGAAATAATATGTCTAATGTTATCTAAAAGTGTAAATTTATAAATTTTTAAAAAAATTCAAAACGAATATTTCTTTTTAACATATACAACAATAATATATTTTCCTACCACCATAACCATTTTATGATATTTATCTTCATATATAAGTTTCAATGGTTTAGTAATGAAAATTGTTTAGTGAAGTTTAGCTTTAAATTTTTTTCCTCTATTTTATTCTTTTATCCAAAAGATGTGATTTTATTAAAAAACCATTATTTCTCATGAACTCATTGTAATCTTTTATCTCTTATTAATTTTTCATTCATTAACATTCTCTGGAAATATTCACTATCATGTGATCATATTTCATCTGGCATTAAATTTATCTTCCAAATTCAAATTTATTGTGTCATTGGTATTCTTATTTCCAAAAATGTATACTATTTCACAATACAGTTATTTTATATGATATTTATTTGATTTAATGTGGAAATTTTGATATTATATATTTTTTACTCAATGATGTTATTTGATGTTAAGACATATTATTTAGGATTTAAGTTGGTTATTATATATATATGTAATGAATTGGACTTCCAGTTACTTGTGGGCATGGATATAGATAGTTCATCAATGCATCAATGGGTCTCATAATACAAACCATTTTTCTAGCCATGTTGAATGGGTTTTGTGGTACACATTACCATATTTGAAAATATCTTCAATAATTCATCTATCAAGATGTTCAACATTTTTTATTTCCTTCACTACATATCAAGTTATATTTATCCATGAAGTCCATAAATGAATATTATCCATAGAATCATTTCATGTTTATGTTAATGATAAAATTGAATGCATTTTCAATTTTCTTCCATTGTATATTGATGATTCCTTAATTAAACATGTTAGATTATGTTGTTCTCAAACCTTACTAAGAATTTCAGTTCACCCTTATTTTTTTTATTTTCCTAGGATATGAAAAAGGAATATTTGAATCATTATCAAGGATGAAAATTATTTAATTTTACAATGTTTTATATTTTTTCCCAATGTAAAATGAGGATCACGTATTTAGTTGGGTATTCATGTATACTAAATTAATCAGTATTTAGTTACGTGATCCCTTGTATATTATGCTAATATAATGATGTAGACATTGTCTCTAGGTTATGGCAGTTAGTGTTTTTGTAATATCCCCATCATATATATTTTAGAGTTCATTAAACAACTATTCCTACATAGTATTAAAAAATAATATTTTTAGGTAAATGATTCAGTATTACCTTAAATATATAATTTCCTTTAGATAACATATGAAAACTAATGACGAGCTCGCTGTTATTTCATCCCACTTATATTTGAGTAGGGGAAGTTTCTAAAGATAAAATATAGGATTATGATACTCTATCTATTCCTCCTAATAGGTGAACATTTTCATGATAAATCCAATCATTTTTTTATTCATTCTATTCCACTAAAACTATATGAGAATATAATATTACACGTTCAAGATCCCTGGGTGAAAACCCCACCAAGAGGAACGGTAGACCTTCATCACTTTTTCATAATCATGGACACCTTGAGTCTCTAGTGGAACAAAAGGAAGGAATGAGATATTTAGAGTCAACCATCAAGTATCTCCCACCACTGGGTCCCTCTCAAATAATTATGCAACGATGATTTTGTAATCATGGATTCTTTAAATGACTATTAGATAGATAATAAAATAAAAATATTGAGTTGGGTTCCCCCCTCCAATATTATATTATGACCATACCATGTTTGGACATATGTGATGTCATTTTTCATAAATATTTATCATGAAATAAATTTTATGGTTGAAATTCCAAGATAAGATAATCATAAATAAAATTTCATTTTCCATAAATATACCAGAAAACAAAATTTAATGATTAAACGTATTACAATGAGATGTATTTCTTAATATTTAATTACTAAAACAACAAAAAATATGCATTTTACCCTCTTGTGGTTGATAAACTCCACAATGCACATTTCAAATAAAAATGGAATCAAAATATTTTGAACATTTACAATGTAATATAATTCTTGTTCAATGTTTAGATAATTCCCTTAATAATTATGGATTTTATTGGAATCAAATGGTATTACCTGATGATCCTATATAAGAACCTGACTTTTTCCAACAAATAGTTTATCATAATATACATCAAAACACTCACCAAATTATGGTAATATATTAACCAGAGTTTATGCCAAATTAATCTTTAGTTCTTGAATGTATTATTTTCATTATTAAAGCCTCAAAAATTTAATTCAATTCTTTATGAGAGTACTCATAAGAGAAGTTATCCATCTAATGTCTGGGATAAAGTGGTGTTAATACAAAACTAGTCAAATAATGTTCCTTCTCTGAAATATATTAGAGTGTACTTTCCATGAAATTATGGATTCTAACTTCTTTATATAAGAAATATATACCCACTTTATAAATTTAATACATAATTAATTTAACTGATAAAATCTAAAATAAGAATTTAGACACCTTAGTGTGTAGATAATAATATCAGGAAGAGTCTTAGGAAGTATGGGGATGTAGTGTTTTTTCATCTTTTGATTTATAATTTATTAGGAAATATTCTATTTAGACTATGATAAATGAGTCTTGATTGTGATGGAAGACCATATTTATTAATTACATAGATACCATAACATAATTATTCAATAAATGACACATCATTATGAATTCATAATTCCCCTGCCAACTTTTAAAATTGGTTGTGGAAACATCTTCTAACAAGACTTCAAGATGATGATGGAAAGATATTTGGATAACATTAAAAAATCACATTTACCATTCAATTTGATTAAATAGACGATAAATTATGGTAAAAGGAGAGTTTTTTTTAATCTTAGCCTCCTTCAATATACAATAGTGTACACGTATTCATAGACTTCTATTATCATTCTTGTAAAGAAATAACCAGATAACCCTAAGGAGGTGTGATCAAACTAATAATAATTTAGTCTTAAATTCCTCTTACTGGATCTTCACATCCCTTAACATCGATAGATCCATGACATATGAAGTAATTAATAAAATATTAGTAACAAGTAAGAAGATTATTACGAACTCAACCTATCACTCAAGAAGTAGCCCAGAAAATTCTCTAGGAAACATCAAGACATAAAGATCCACCTAGTAGTGCACCAAATTTACTAGGACCATATCTTGATCAAGATATGGCATAAAAGATTCAAAAAATTCTGTGGCACATTAAATCTATACAAAATTGACATAAGAGATACACTAATACTTGTTGGTGAGACTTAGAGTATAAACTTATTGATAATGTATTTATTTAAATATCATCATGAAAGAGGGTTATGAGATTCAATAATAAGGGATATTTGTTCCATATATAAATTAGACATTTTGAAATGCTTGACCATGTTGGGAAAATAGCTTATTCTCTTACAATTACAAAAAAAACCTCTCCTTATTGAATGTTGTGTTCCATATATCACATTGAAGGATTTACATATCTAATCCAACATATGTACTAAACTTAGAGGTTATGAAGGTAGAACATATTGTATCTTATGAGTAATAACTTATAGAAATTTTGGATCATAGAGACAATGTACTATGAAACAATACCACTCGCCAATTTTTTCCTTCCCTAGAGTATATACTGTCTTGAAGTCATAGTCTGGTATTAACTCCAACCAACATCACTTCTTCAGGTTCAGGTAACTCTGAGTGAAGATGCACCTGAGACTCTAGTGGTCTGAGTAAACCACAAAGCACTCACCCAGAAGGTAGTGACTCTACATATTCAAGGTAAAAACTACTGTTGTGATCTTTAGATCATGAGTCGAATAATTATACGCATGGGGCCTCAACTGCCTCAGCCCATATGTGATGACTGACTATTGTTGGATCATCACACAACCAAACCTACGTCTGAAGTCATCGCAGTACACCAAAAACTCAACTCCTTCCTCTAGTAGTCTAAAACATGGGGTTCTTTTTATCCGCTCCCTCAACTCCTCGATGGCCTTTTAGAACTATAAATCCATGTAAATGGATGTCCCTTCCATGTTAGAGTAGTCAATGGGGATATGATTCTGGAGAAGTCTACCCAAAATCTCTTGTAGTTCCCTTCCAGGCCAAGAAAACTCTTCACCTATGACACATTCTTGGGTGGATCCCAAGCAATCACTTCTTAAATTTGTTATGGATTCATGATTGTACCTTGTTTAGAAATTACATTCCCTATAAAGTGGGCCTATTTTATCCATAACTAGAATTTCGAGAGCCTTCCATAATGTTAGATCTCCGAAGTAAATCAAGGTCCATCCTCAAGTAATCTGCATCCTCCACCTCTATCATAGAGTATAAGAGTATTTCATCAACGAAGAAAACAAAAAATAGTCCATCTGTGGTTGGATGGTCTGTTTCATCAAATCCATGAATATTTTGGGGGTAATTTCTCACACCAAAAGGTATTACTATGAACTCGTAGTGCCTATAGCAACATGGAAAATCCAACTTCTGAATATCAGCCTCACGAAACTATAGCTGGTGGTAGCCAAACTAGATATCAATCTTGAATAACCATATCGAACCTCTAAAATAATAAAATTGGTTTTCAATACTTGGAATGGGGTAGTTATTCTTTGTTGTGGCCTGGTTCAAGGGACAACTGTCCATGAAAAGTCACAGGTTCCTATATGAATTCTTCAAAAACAAAACTGGAGAATCCCTAGGGGACACACTAGGTTTGATGAAACCATTCTCATGAATGTCCTCTAGTTTCAATTGTAGCTCCCAATGCTCAGGGGGTTACATCTGATATGCTGTAAAAGATATTAGGGTAGTCCCTGGTAGAAAATCAATAAAAAACATAAACTATCATCATAGGGATAGTCACATAACATCTTTGGGAAAGATGTCTATATAATCCTCCGTAACGGAAGGAATCCAGAGGCCTAAAGATTCTACTACACCAAGAGTCGCACTTTCTAGCTGATGGGAAATAGGCCGCAACCTCTTATTAAAAGCACACATCTGTCCCGGTAGAAGGCTTCTATCACCAAAGAAAGGGAACGTTGTCCCATCATTATGTATACATATGACTAGACCGTAGTGATAGAAAATACGGAATCAAACCATTAAAATCAAATTCATTCCCATGATAACATTTTAGTGTTCCATAATGTTGACCAATATGTCCCACATGAACCTCTCTCCACCAAGTAATAGATCGTATTTCTGGAATATTAATGATATGGAGGATGTGTTCCCTCTATGAACCTCAAGTCATAGAAGATGTGCTAGATCCTCTACTAGGAACTCCAACTATCACACAAAGAGTCAAGAGACAAAATAATGGAAAGAACCTCTGCCTACTAATATTGAGGAAATAGTAGAGTAATCATAGATCATACCTCAAATAATCTCATACACCATAGGGTCGTAGATGTCCAAAGCCCATAGATGTCTGCGACCCCAGCTATAAGCTCTCTAATCCTGACGTGGGCCACTTGGTGGTGGTGGTGGAATAACCTCATATTATCATCCCACACCTATAACTCCTCCTACTCATCTACCAGCTCTGCCTCCTTGGGGACCCCCATGTCCCGACCTAAGAGATCCTTGATCATGGTATTGTCTCTGCTGTGGCTGTGTGTCTGTTGCCTGTCTGAGATTCTTAACTCCCCTAGTTGGGCAGTCCAATGCCATGTGACCTCACTCGTCACATGTATAGAACCAACCCTCTCATAGTTTCCCATGTTTTCTACACTACCCTTTTATTCCACAACATTTTCCTTAGGTATTCTCATGAAAGGGTCTCATATTTCGAGATCTCTGGAGTCTCCTTGCTTATGCAGATGTCTCGTCTCTATCACACCTACCACCAACTCTTGTTACCTAAAATCCATCTTTCTGGAAGACATATGTAAAATTATTGCACTCTAGAAACCTGGAATATGTAGTGATACGCAATGGCACCACGCAGGCCCAGATCTCTCAACAAAGTCCCTTCTCAAGCTTCCATGCTTGGAAGTATCCATATCTAATCATGTTAAGGTAGTATCATGTAAGGTTTGTAAACCTCACCGCATACAATGCCACAATCATCCCTCCCTATTTAATCTCGATAATCTCTTGAATCGGAATGAAGCATAAGAATTATGGGTAGTACTCCTCACAAAATAGATAGTGGAAGTCATCCCACGAGAGTGTAGAATCATCGTGCATCTGAGTAACTAAGCTCTACTAGCACCCAGTAGATCTGTGGAAAAGACATGCTTCCAAATCCACCATTTGATCTTCCAATGTATGAAAAATCCTGAAGATGTGGACCACTAAATCCATGCCAATCTACTACTTCATGAGGATTTGGATCACCGTGGAACATCAATCTTCTCAAATGCTAGAACTCACAGAGGGCACTCAATATGTGCCCATCCTCAGCCTACTCTGCTGGGACTATCTATTTCTCAATAGTTGGGGTGGCACTACCTACCCACCGAAAGGGAATGGATTACATTATGGAACCCAAACTTAGTCCTTTTCACTCATGGGTTCATCATCGTGAATAGAAACTGCTATCTTGGATAGCTATCGTCGTGGAGAAATTTTTAAAATTATCAAGTATTATCACAGTCTGATGAACATATATATATATATACATATCTGTGTCTGTGTAAATATAATTATGAGATGACTCAAGAAGGACAGTCAACGACTCAATATTATATGATGCATGTACCACTGTTCCCCTAAAGAAATTTCTTCGGGTGCTGAGTTTACAAGAAGGAAATCAAGGTCCTGGTGAATTGCTATGTCGGCCGCCTGCACCATCACTAGACTCCCAAACCTCAGAGTTTCTATCGAGGCACTTTGATATTGTTACTCAAAACCCAACTAAGACCATTTTAGATAAACATCCAAACAATGTCAAAAGGGTTGAATCACCAATAATGCCACTCTTTTATGACACGACCCAAGCCAGGGCTTAAGCTGCAACAACCCCAAGACCCCCTCCATATTCCAAGGGTTTCCACCAAGCATTGAAGGCACAAAAAACTCTGGGTTGCCTTTTCCTGAAACTTGTAAAGGCGAACACATCCCACTCAATGTACAATTGTACATTAATAGTATAAAAAGTGAAAAATACTATTAATATACCAAAAATTAAATGAACCACTAAATATGAAGATGATACATTAGTGTAAAATGAAATATAAATGTGTAAAAACATAAAAACAAATCAGAAACAGATCCCAACCTGAAGGAAACTAAGAAAATGTACAAAAAAGATATCCCCTCTTCTGAATCCCAACTCTAACCACCTTACATGGTCCATGCATCCCATATCACTAAGCTCCTCTAAGATCCTGATCGATCAATCCGCCCTCCTCAAAATAAAAGACACATGTTGGGAAAATCCCATGCTAGGGTGAGTATATACAAACCCAGTAAGACGCCATGAAAAGGTGAAGGGGTAGTAAGAGATACACTAAAAATTAAGGTAGTAGATAGAACAAGGTATGATAAATGTGAATGAAAAGAATAAAACTCAACCCAATAAGAGACTGAAAGCAGAATCATCTAAATACAAGGTTCTCAACATAGTGAGGTGATGATATCCTTGTCGAGTCTTCAATACCTATTTATGGAGTGTGAAATCATCCAATCACATGAGTCTTGAAAAATAAAACATGTGGCATACCCCACACATCATTTCCTCTCTTAGAATGAGAGTAACCAATACCCAAGGATTAGGTACTGTAACAGGATATATATATTTATATTCTCACTAAAATAAGTCCAAATGAGATAGTAAGGGGATCTCCATCTCACAGCTCATCCCAAAAAAGTGAGTAGATAATAGTTACAACTGAATATATATATATATATGATACCCAGAATCTCATATGTCTACCCATGAGGAACAAGTAAAAGCGGCTAAAATCACTACACCTCGATACCATCCACTTTGGATGACATTGACTCACTTGAATGGTTTTATATCGCATCACACAAGCACCTCTCAGTAATGAAAGAAAAAGTCTTCCTCGTGATTCCCAAGGTAAGTTGAACCACACTTCTCATATATGTTGTAGAGTCGAGGGATATCTCTGGTAAACACTGAGGAATGCCACTACCTAGTCTTTATGGATGGTTCCACTCGAGACAGCCATCAGGGAACTCTCCACTACTCCGACATTGTTGGAGGGTAACCCTAGTGAGTCGTCATGGAGACGACATCGCCCATCCCAACTTGAGGGTCACACCTGGAATGTCATTGGGGACTATAGAGTCTAGCCCTAAATGAGGGTAAACCTTGAATGTTAAGGAACTCCATTGCCTAGATCTAAATTGAGGGTAACTCAGAATCCTCAAGGATTACACTACATAGTCCCCCTAAAGGGTCATCCCAGAATCATTGTCTATTATACTACCGATCATAGCTGGAGGATCAGCCTGTAACTTCTCTCATAAGACTTCCTGATCACTGTCATCATGAGGTGTCGTTTCTATTTGTTCCAAACCAGATCATTCATGTCGTACATCCAAATCAACTCATGATGGCGTCATCGTGTTATATGTGGAAAACACACATGACAGGCATCTCGAGAGACAAAATCTGATCCCAAATGAAGGAGATATGGGGGTTTAAAATTTCTCAGGAGAGACTAAGATGAACACGGTGTGTATGGGGCCTACAAGGTGTGTGGTCCTCCTCTACTACCTCTTCGTGTCTTCTGGATGGAACATTGGTCTCGTCTGTATAGGTGCACTACATGGAATGTACCACCTATCTGGGGATAGGGACGTGTCCACTTGCCTTGTCCATGTACACGGACCTCGTGTCCGTGTACTCCGGCACATAGTGTGTGTTATCCACACAAGATATTTTCTATATGGATAACCCATGTAATCAACACATGGCGTTTTTCTAGACATGTTTTCCCACACACGTCTTCATCATACGAGAATGGTTATATAGGGTGTGTCAAGGGGTGTACATTTCATGTAATCCTTATCAACCCCAAAACCCAAGCACTGCCTCTGAGGGAGGCTACATGCCATGTATTCTTAGAGGTACATAGTGTGTAGTTGGGTTTTTTTCTAGAAACCACAATGTTTCTCCAATTTTCGTCCTCCACTTCCAAATATGGTCTAACCACATCCGAACTTGCCTATTTCTACACCAAAAATACATATTCTGACTAAAGAACCCAGATACTTGACGTCGTTGGTGGCAAATCATCCCTATTATGAAATGAGGGTTTGGCCAGATCTTATGAACGCCATAGTGACTTTGATTCTGAAAATATTTTCGTGAAACATATGGATTCTTTATCCTTACATCATCACTTTTCTAAATCTATTTCTTTCTCACGATTCCATCACCATTTGGAAAATCCATCCTGAATCTGGGTACCTGATGAAGCTTGAGTCACCCGAAAATTATCACGAAAATAACCATAGGGTTCTTCCGACAAATAATGAAGATATTTTAGGGATAAAACCACCATAAGAAATGGTTAGGATAATTTTCCATGTATTCTTGCCCAACCAATCAATAAAAGGCATCCAAATAAGATTAATAATAAATAAATAGTTTTTTATTAGCAGTAAGAATCATACAAATGGGAAACAGATTAAAGAATAAATGTTCAATGTGCTCAAAAATTTAATACAAGAAGATAAAACACTAAAGAAGAGTGATACCTATACTTGGATTGATCATTATCTAAGAACACCACTGCCAATAGGTTTGAGAGGAGCTGTTGTATTCTCTGTGTTTTTATCTGGCTTCACTCAAAGGTTCATCATTCATTTTCACTCATTCTTCATCCTCAAATAGAGAGAAGAACGTAGGAACTATTGGTATAGATTTGAGTTATAAAAACCATGAAAATATCTATAGAATTATATTTAGATATTCTAAAATAATTAATCTTGCATTTAATAATAAATTAATTATTTAACCACTTAAATCCACTGGAAATGTGCGAGGGGTCGGAATGTCTGATGCGAATTCATTTTATGTCACTCCTAGGGAAAACACCATGTTCTAGGCCCAATAATGATCTCGAATTTCTAATTTAATATACTTTTTAAGAGTTACCCATATTTATTTAATTAACCATGCATGTAATATAAAATATATGTAATATTTTAATCGATTTAATTTCAAATAGACTGGGCCTCAGAATCATATTCCATCTCAGCACCTAGATCTTGAGAAATATATAGAAATATTTCAATCTATTAAATGGAAAATATTGTGTCTCTATAGCCGAAAGTGTTTCTTTTCAATTATAACTTTAAATCCAATTTTTTCATGCATAAATTATCATTACAATACTTGTATATGTTTACTCTTAATAATTCCATTTTTTTATCTCCACTTTTTATCTTTGGATTTTTTTTAACTTCATACCATTTTACTTCATTTGGTTTACAATATAACTAAAATGTTTCATATAAGTGGATCCACCATATCTCCTATTTTTTGTTAAGAATCCTTCCCATCCATGTTTATATACTCTATTATTTTATAAATTTTATTCTTTATACTTATATTATTTATTATGTATGAATTTAATTGAATTTCAATTTCATTATAAAAGAGAGGAATCTATTTTTGATGTATTCTATACAATTAATTAACTAATGGATTTCTATAAAATGTGTGAATGGAATAATTTTTTTAATTTTTTCCATATGAATGAATTTTTAAATTTATAACTTAGTTTTATTTTCAAATATTCAATTCCATGTGTTCATGTTTTTATAAAATAATGTGTATTCCCATTATTTTATAAAATATTTTCATTCAAATTAACATTATTAAAATTTTGAGAGGTATCTCCTCTGATTTTTCAAATCCATTTTATAACACTCTAAAATAATTTCATAAATGTAATCATCCTTTAAAAAATTTATTCATAAATGGGGATATGATATAATGATACAAACTTTCTTATTTTGATTTATGAATTATGATCATTACTTATAGATATTTTTATAAAACATGTTTATTTCTCATTGTTTAATAAATATATAACGGGATTGTGAATGTTTTCATGTTATTATGGCATAAATATTTGTGGTTTATGATTATTTTATAGGTGAGACTATTATAGAACTCTAGTTTTCAGGTTAAAGATTGTATCTCATGATATCATAATGGTAAATATACAGTTAGCCAAATTACAAAAGGTTATATTACATTGGTGAATATCCTAAGTCCACAAGGATGTGGGATATTAGTGGTTATACCAAGTTATATATATTATAGGGTTAAGGTGGTTGGACCATGTCCAAATGGTATGAGAAACATATGGTTATCCCATGTTCAAAAGGTTATATAGAATGGTTGGTTCTCCCATGTCCAAAAGGTTATAGGTTATGGGTGGTTTTCTCATGTCCAATATATCATGGATAAGTTATTATCCAATTTTAATATGATATGAATTTATTTTTTCGTAAAACATCACATATATTATGATTTATGTTCTTATTTTTGTACAATGTTATTATGTTCTATAACTAACATATCATAAGCTTTTTGAATCATGTTTGTACAATCTTATTACTCATTTATTATAACATTTCAATAATAATCATGTCCTGAATCATATGTTATGATCAATTTTTTATTAGAAGTGATTTTATTATGTTATGTTTATGCAACCTAATTAAGTTATCATAAACGCACGTTCATCTTATGCTCAAATATGATTTTATATTGTTACCATTTATGTTTACTGTTGTTGGGCATCTAAGATCAAACATTTCATATGTGTCCATTACTTAGATTACGAATGAGAGTATTATAAATGATATTTCTAGAAGGGGTCCAATGTAGAGAGATTAGGGAGAAATATTTATAAAGTGTTATAATTGTGTTTTTTATTAATTAAATCTATAAATAAAATAATATTGTAGGTTTTAAGGTTCCATTTATTATAATATATAATGACTATTCATCTAAAATTATGTAATATTTATATATGTTAAGGTATTCTCATCTCATGAAATATATACCTCAAATAAACCCTCCTACTATCATTAAGGTACAGATTATAAAATATATTATTGTGCATTTTCTAACCACTCCCAAATACTCTTGAGGCCTCCTTTACCAAATCTCCCAGATGTCGTTCGACTACGACCACTCAACTGAGCACCTAACATGGCATGTGATGCCTGGGACAGCTAGGGTAGTTGTACGATGTTTTTAGTTACACTTTAATAGTAGAAGCATTGAAAATTACTATAATTTCCATATATATGACATTTATTTTTTCCAATGGTGAATTTTATCATAATTAATCCCACACATTGAAACTAGTGGAACTTCAAAGGAGGCTTCTCAGTATTAGAGGATTAATATACTCAACTTCTATGACTCCTTTGGTTAAGAATACCTTCATTCGCTTATTCTATATATCGATTTTATATATTGGTGAAGGAATCACCCAAGTCTCATCCTTCTAAAGAGATACCCACTCATAATTTATATCATTTGATAGGGAGAAAATCTTTCTTGGCCACCTTAGAGAATTTATGGATGTAAAAAAATCCCCAAATTCTATAATTTCTCTTTCAGGACCTTTTAAATGTGTCTTTATCTAAACTCGTAATCTCTACATAAATATGGATAAAAGTGAAGTAGATTAGTAAACCTTGAAGTATACTATATAAGAGTCATTGAACCTCACTATAGAATCTTAAAATCATCTTCCTTCACTGAACATAGAGTTTAATGGTATAATTGTTTGAAGACTTTATCCTAGAAAATATTCAAAGTAGGTCATCCGTTTTTCTTCTCATCTAGAATTACATACCACCACTAATTAGTTTCCCCTTATAACAAGAAGTTAATAGTATGACTCAATGTTTATCTTTTGTCTGTATACTCTCAAATAATAAGTTTATGTCAATAATCAACATATCAAATTCATATAGATAGGCCTCAACCTAACAGACTTACGGATGATGGTATTTTAATTCTTTCATGGCATCAGAAGTTGTTACTTCCTTTCAAGACACCCCTTGATAGACATTCTAATGAAACAGAGAAATTCACTCGATGGTCTATGGATAAAAAAACATATAGAACTGGTAGATCATTCTCCACTTCTTCATTATATTCAATAGGATGTACTGATCTAGGATAAATACTCAATAGTAATGGACACAACAAAATCAATTTACAGATCCTTTGTTAATAAACCAAATATTATAACTACATAACACGATTAGTGATAACCCCACATTCATTATCACCATTTAATTCTTTATTATCAAAGCACATTTATTTTTAAATCCCTTTTCATAAACATTTAATCTTTTATATTAATTCTTTAAAAATAATTTGAATAAATATAAAACATTATTAAACATAACATGAAAGAATATCAATCCTACTAATCATCATCACAAAACAAAATTTTCAAATAAAATACTATACTAATGATGTGTCCTTCATTTCCTTAATTTTCACTATATCAGTTTTTTACTTTCTATTGTATTTTTATTATTAATGAAATGAATTTTTTCGCAATTAGTAATTGTCTTATTTTGTACATTTAATTGTTAAAATCATTTTTTGTGGTTAAGTTTTTTTATTTTAGTGTTTTCATTAGGTGTTAACGAATAATTTAGAATTAATTAAATAATGTATCTTTAACCTCCTTGTTTTATGATGTTGTTTTTATTTTTATTTTTATTTTTTCATTTTTTGTTCATTTAATTATTTTATTATTTCATTTTTTGTTTTCAAAAAAATATTTCATTTATTTAATTTCATTGATTTTTTTTAATTATTCTTTATTTAATTTTATTTTTATTTTATAAATCATTTATTATTTAAATTATTTTTATATTTCCATGATTAAATATTTTTATTTTTTTAATTACTTTTCATTCATCCATTCTATTATTTTTAATTAATTCATAAATTCAATATATTATTCATTTTAATTTTCAAATATTAAATTATAATTTTTTAAATAATTAAATTACATTTAACACATTAATATTATTCCTTAAATTTTTTTATACTTGGAAATATTTTATACTTTAATTTTATTTAATAATTTTTTAATTGATTACTTATTTAATTAGATCACACTCTCTTCAAATTTTCTTTATTTTAACAAATTATTTATTATAAATTCAATTTATTTAATTTTAAAATGTGTTAACCAATTGTAATTGAATTAAATTTATTTGTTCATTGATTTGTTTTTTAATTAGATAAATATTCATTTAACAAATTTTAAATGTGAATTAGAATTTTAAATTCATTTGATATTCAAATTAATTGGTTAATTTTTTATTTTTATAATTTATGATTTTTATCATGTGTTGTCATTGTATCACCCACCTAGATTCCCCAGTATTGCGACCTACTACCAAAAACCCAACCCTCTTGTGACTCCTCCACCCACCGTTGGCTACCCCAAATGGTGGAACCTTTTATTACCTCTAACAAACACTCACCATTGTCATCCACAATCCAAGCCACCATTGCATCTCACCTTTCATTGCCTCAATTAATGCTGCACCGTCATACACCGAGCCATCGCCAGACTTAGAATCTAGTCACCATTGATAACCCAACTCACTAATGTGTGGATGATGAGCTGTATGTAAGAAGAAACACACAACCAAAGAACAAATGAATCATTACATATTGAAAAAATAACTAATAAAAAGTACACCAAATCACCAAACTATATCTAACATACCTATTGATGAAACCAAGCCATGTCTCAACCGCTCATGTGATAGTAGCTGAGTTGTACCTCTAATTCGGAAACCTCAAACCAGAGTAGTGCCACCAAATCATCCATCACCACTACAATCCACCAGAAAAGACAATATCTCAATCCAACAAGGGAGAGTCACCACCACTTAATATCTGGAT
The DNA here is from genome assembly GCA_963277665.1 of Viscum album. Lineage (NCBI taxonomy): Eukaryota > Viridiplantae > Streptophyta > Magnoliopsida > Santalales > Viscaceae > Viscum > Viscum album. The sequence continues at coordinate 564,696,396 of OY728138.1, forward strand.
TCCTCTACCACTGATGAATCATTTAAACTTTATCTACACATCACACTATGCGCCGCTATGCCCAAATCCACAGTTCCTGATTTCCCCTACCCCTTTATCCCTCATTAAGTTAATTTCCTTCCACTCCCCCCCATCACATTTCCTTTCTACCCACACTGACACCCCCACTTCTATTCTTTTTTTATTTCTTTCCGTTATATATTATATAAAATATAATAATAATAATTCTAATATATATATATATTTAAATATATGTTTTATTTGTTTATAAATATTAATATATATAATAATTAGTATATATTTAGTCAAATATATTTATTTTTTATTTATATTTATATTTTACATATATATAATAAAATTCTTTTCCTAATTTAATTTTTCATTTTAATTTGTTTATGTTGTAGTTATGTAGGTACATTGATGAGGTTGAAGTTTTTCAAGGAGTTGTACTTGAGTCACAGGAGGGGGAGGATGTATAGTGATATCTATCACACATGGAAGGTAGAGTGTCATGACCTTCCATTGATCGTGAGCACGTATAGGGACTACATTGAGATTTTATATTAAAGGTGTAGCATATTATAGAGGACATGATCTTCCAGAGCCTGGGAGATTTTAGAGAAATATTATCTATTATAAAACCAACCCCAGACATCCAAACATTCCTCTAAATTATTCATTCCTTCTTATCATACATCCAAAAGACCACCACTCACCATCAATTCCCCACAACAGATCAAGGAGTAGGCCACTGAGTAGGATGAATAATCTAGATCTTGATCTTGAAAAAATCATCTAGCAATAGATGATTTTTTATTCTCCCCTCTACAGATTTCTATATTTCTGTTTTAATTAGTAGTTTAATAGATTAGGAACTCATTCTGTGAATTTTGAAATCCTTTTAATGTTTCTTCTTACTTAAAATAATTTATCATTGCATTTGTTAAGTTCAATGATTTTTTTTATATATGAGTATCATTTCTCACTACCAAAATACTGATAGGTGAGGGTAGTGAATCATTTCACATTGAATCATTGACTAAAGTACTGTAAACTATAAAAGAATATTTAATCCTTTCTCTATAATGATAACATTTGTTCAAGGGTCAATATTAAATGATCAATGAACAATAAGGTTTATTGAGATGTGCAAGTAATCTATAGAGACAGATTAATAGATCTCCACCATTTATTAGGAATTGGAAAGTTGGATTAATTCAAGAATAATAGTAGATCATCTCTTCGTGAGTTTTAAGCTACTCTAGGACCCTATTTTAATCCATTGGTTGTCTCTTTATCTATTTTTCATTCACATCATCCTCATGCATTCCATTTCACCATCTTTTTCACCTACTTTTTATAATATTTTTTACTATTTTCGTTGAAATTTTGTTATTGTTTTTATTATTTGACATTTTCTTGGCCTTCCAATATTATTTGTTTCCTATGGTTAGAAAACATGCTTACCATAGTACTAGTGAAAGTAGTTAATATAAATTTTAAATTTCTACAACACAAAATATGTTGCAGAAATATTTTGGCAGAAAACCAACCCTCTTATTATTTCCCTTTACCTTGAGAACATACTTAGGCAAAAATTCACTCATTGTGGGATGAATGGTCACACTCAAATTTGTTTCCACGGTTTTGATATGGAATCCCTTCCTGATGAGAGTGTTTGATTTTTCGATTTTGAGTGTAAGAAATAAGAAAAAAAATTACTCATCTTTAAATCAATATAAATATAGATATATAAATCAACCAAACTTGTCCTGGAAAGACCAAAATGTCAAAAAACACAACCTATTGCTTCCCCTAGAAACTTTAATCAACCTTGGAGTCAGCTTCAAAACATGGTTTTCCCTTCAAATTCAATTTCTGATTTAGACAAACTTGTTACATAGCTGATATAAAGAATTGAATACCAATAATCTATCCTTGAAAATTTGCAAACTCAAATGGGCCAACTGGCTAGTAATATGAATTTTAGGAATAAAGGTATGTTTCAGAGTACAAAAAATTTTAATACAAAACAGAATGAGATACATTTCACCACAAGAAGTGTCTTAAGGACTAATAAACCAGTTTGGGTTCTACCTAGTGAAGAATAAATTAAAGAATTCCCTAAATTTGGGACTAAAACTATTGAAAATTAAAAATATAGGAATACAGACCGCTTGGTGCACAATGAATAGAATTTTGAACACATCACATAAAAAAAGACAAAGAACAAAGGGAAATAAAGTGTTAATTGATCACAAAATTAAAGAAGAATGTAGGGATTAAGGAAAAAATAAACAACCTACCTATATTGAAACAATATACCTATCTCATTACCTTCTTGGAATTAGTGAAATAGAGTCATGATCTTCAATTCCTATGATTATTGAAATTAATTCAAACATTCAACATCAACATTATGTTTAGGATTCCTTGGATAAAATTACATCATATTTCATATTCACAAAAAGTATTCTAAAAAATAGATATGATTGGAATAAATTTGATTTCATATATCTCAATGTGGAGTGTAATGTGGTTGTGTTGAGGAATATTCTTTCCAAGTTAAAGGACCCTAACAGCTATTTTATTCAGTATTGAATAGTATGGAGTGGGAAACCAAATTTTATGTGTTATTTAAGAGTGAGTATAAATTTTATGCCTTATTTATTGTTTTAATAGACTAGATTTAGATATTTGAAACCAAAATTTATTTCTCATTAACTTGCTAATAGGTCACTCACTCATCCCAATGGAATGGTGCGTAAACTATTAGTGAGTATATGAAAACTCACACTTCCCACAAATTTTATAATTCTTGATATGGAATGTGATGATAAGACCCCAATAATATTAAGAATAAAATTTCTTATTGTTGGAGGATATATAATTAATGTGACCAAATGAAAATTTTCCCTCAATTTTATGGATGATATGGAGGAGATTTTTATTTTTTAAAATCTCCAACATGAGTTTAGCTGTTATCTGATTTATGTTGTTGAGAATCAGTGTTTCAAAATCAAGTTCATGTCTGAGCATGATTCCTTCCAACTAATGTAGAAAAAATAAGGATTCACATTCCCATTGAAAATATCTCTCAGGATGTTTCTCTTTTCCCCCCATCCACATACTGATGAAGAAATTCATTCATTAGAACTCATTTTGGTGTTAAAGTCATAAATATTTTTTAAAATGTCTGAGTCTATTTCAGATTGTTTTTTCTTTTCACATGAGTGTTTTGATTCTATTTATGAGATATTTACATTAGATTCTGATAGTTTGATGGTTTCTTTTTTTGGAGAAATTTTTTGGGATAAAACCTTTTGAAAAATATGATGATTTCCACTTTGAACAGGTGAATTTCCTTGAAACCTTATTTCCTTCTTAGTATGTTTCTATGTTTGTTGACATCCAACCATAAAATGAAAGGTTAAAACTATTTAAGTTCTATATGGAAATTGGGAAGTATCTTTTGAAAGAGGAATATTATTTATTTATATGGGAGCATTTTGAGTGGTTTTCTTTAGAAGTTGTGTTATGAAATATTTTCTAGAAATTATAAGGTGTTAGCTTGTTGATTTTCTTCTATTTTGAGGTTTTTTTCAGAATCAATGTGTGGGGGGTTCTGGGAAATAATTTTTTAAAAAAATTATGATTTTTTTTTATGTTTTAAAAAATTTTAAGAGTAAATAAAGTGGATTTTAGGGTACAAGTTGAGTTGGAAAACATGTTATCTACTCTTGTGTTGGATGAATTTTACAGGATTTTGGTGGAATATAAAAACCAAAAATTCCTTCAGAATTTCTAATATTTTTTCCCTTAGAAAAAAGTGAAGTATAAAAACATGATAATTCTTTCCCAATAAAGGATAATTGTTAGAAATATTTATGGGAATAAAGTTTAATTTGGTCCTTAAACCTAGCTCAACATGGGAGGCAGCCCATGCTTTTTCTTTTTTCAGTTTTAAGTATCTATCTAAATAAGTACCCCTCACTCGGTTATGTATCTCTCTTTATAGGTGAATAATTTTTACTAAACTTGCCATTGACATGTTTTTTTCTCTTGGATAAGGTCTATTTCTTTGCTTGTTACTAGTTTTCATAAGTTGCATGTGGTCTAGTGTTCTATGTATGTTGTGTTAATTACATACCAGTGGATCACTCATGTGGAACATCATTGAACGAATAATGATTATAGTTATTGAACATTTGATAACACTTTCATCAACTAAATATATTTTCAATTGTAGTTCTAGTATTTAATTCTGCATTCTAATTTTAATTAGTTCATTTTGTAGGAGCATAAATTTTTTAACCAAATGAATGTTTCATTTTTTGAATGAGAGGTTACATTTTTTTATTTATCATTAAAAATAGATTAAATATATATTTGGAGAGTAACAGTTTCATATATTTCAAAAAAACATTAGTTGTTCTACTAGTTTCATTTATTTTACTGTGAAATTTCATGTCACATCCTCCTACTTCATTGAAAATCATTTATAAACTCAGCCAATTTATGCATATTTTTGGAGAACAATATCTTCTTCTTTATAGTTTTCTGGTGGCTAGTGGTTTATTTTATATAATATTTTTATTTTACTTTTCTTTTTGTTCTGTGGAAAATAAAAAAATTTAATTCTCCTAAAACCCATTACTGGTCCTTTAATGCTGATTTTTCAATGTTTTTTGTTGAAACAGTCTTCCAAATTGAGCCTCATCATTAGGGATAATATTGTGATTTTAGTTTGGGGGATGGTTCTTCATTAATCTTAAATGTTATTCATAGATAACACATCAAAAATATTTATTTTTTTTTTAAAATTTACTACCTTGAAAACTAAAAATACATTCTATAGTTGTAAATATATTACCCAAAAATACAGAAAAAACATAAAAACAAAACATAAAAACAAATAAATTCTTCCTTCATAGTTGATATTTCATTCAATATTAAAGGGTATAAAGGACTCTGAAATTTTCTATAATTGAGTGATTAATAATTTTCTTTATCCCTTGTTTTTATAGACATGCTATATTGAAAACTTAATAGGGAAGTATAAAAAGTTATAATTTTGTGGAATTAGATGTATAACTTAGGAAACATATTGTTCAAACTTGTCCTTAGTGTCTTAACCATGGTGAAATGGATCACTTTTGGGAGAAAATTAAATTGATAAAAATATAAATATTTTCAATCTGGATTAAAATGGGAAATTTAAATCCCATTGTGATTATCTATGATGAAGACACTGGGTTCATTTCAGTTAATAAATAAATCCAAACTCAATTAGAATTATACACAGTTCTTTTCACAATAGTTTTTCTAGAAAAATTAAATAATGGCCCTTGTAAAAAACTAATATCATTTAAATGAGTGGAATATTTAACACATTAGAAGAAGTGGAAAATTTATTTATATAAATATATTTTCAATTGTAATAATGAAGTAGGAAGTTAAAATTTTGCTTTAGGGACCTAAGAGAGAGTGACTGGTGGTATTTCCTTTTTTATAGTTTTAATTCCACTTAAATCTCAATAGTCTACACACCTAAAACTAGAACCTCAATTTTTTTGAAGTAGAGAAGTGGGTTTTTATCACATTGGAGGTAAGAAAATTGCAAGCAATTGATGGGTTCATTAAATTCTCTATTTCAGGCATGTGTAATTGAACTTGGGAATAAAAATATACTATAATTTTTAACATTCTTTATGAATAAATAAAATTTATAGAATTTCCCATGTGAGAAATTGATTATGTGTGGGGGAGTTTGATGTGCCATTTATTTCATTATTTATTTCAAAATCAGTTTTTACTTTTTATTGCCTCTTTATTATGAAAATAATAATGTTTTTTAACAAATAAAAATCTTTTTATTTTTTATATTAAATTTGTAAAATTATAATTTGATGTAAAATTTATTCATTTTAGTGTTTTTCCTGAGTTTTTTATGAATTGTTTAAAATTAATTAAATAATGTTCCTTTATCCTCCATTTTTTATGATATTGTTTTATTTTAATGTTTAACATTTCATTTTTTATTCTTTATATTCTTGTATTTTTTCATTTCGTGATTTTAAATAATTATTTCATTTATTTAGTATCATTTTTTTATTGATTTATTCTTCATTTATTTTTATTTCAATTTTATAAAAAAAAATTATTGTTTAAAACATCTATTGTTTTAATTGATTTTAATTTGTTAATTATTTTTGAATTATTTTTCTTTCTTCTGTTTTTATTATTTTTAAACAATTCATCAATTCGATTTATTCTTCATTTTCATTAGTGAATAAATAAATTTCACTTTTCTTTATTTGGTATTTTAATGCATTAAAATAATTTTAAAATTTTATTTCCATTCATTAAATATTTTTAAACATAGAAATATTTTAACCTTAAATTTCATTTATTTATTTTTTAATTAATTAATTATTTAATTAGAACGAATTTCCATTAAATTTTCATTATCTTAAAATTTTATTTGTTATGAAATAAATTTATTTAAAATTTAAAACGTGTTAACTAATTATATTTGGAATTTATTTATTTGTTCATTTATTTTTTAGTTGATTAGATAAATTTTAATTGATCAATTTTTAAATGTGAATTTCTATTTTGAATTCATTTGTTATTTTAATTAATTGATTCATTTGTCTTTTTCTCTTTTTTTTTGATTTTTTAGGAGCTTCCATTGTATCACCCACCACTAGGCACTACCCTCATGACTTATCGCCAATATGCCAACCCCTCGATGACTCCTCCACTCACTATAGGCTACCCTTAAAGGTGTCACCTTAACATACCACCTGAAAACACCCACTACTACCCCTCCCCCCACTCTAATCCACCATTGCATCCCATACTCTCCTGTTTCACTTATTATTTGACTTTCATACACTGATTCACCCATAATCATAGTACCCAGTCACTACCGAGAACCTGAATCACTCCCACGATGATGAAGTGACATTATTAAGAAGAAACAAAGATCTAAAGAACACACAAACCATCGTATATTGAAGAATAAGAACCAATAAAAATTTACACTAAGTCACCAAACATGATCTAACCTACCATTTGAATAAATTAAGCTAACTATCCACCACTCTTATGTTTGAGGTTGAGCCACACCTCAGATCTAGAAACCCTGAACAATAAAAATACTACCAATACCTAAATCACAACTATGAGACACCAGTGAAGATAAGTACCCACATCACCAAGGGAGTGTCAATGTTGCTAAATCACTTGAGTCCTCCACAATGGATGAAACATATGAACTCTATCTACACCTCACCTAGAGAACTACTGATCCCGAATCCACTAGAATAAACATCCCCTTACTCCTCTAACCCTCATTCAATAGATTTCCTCCCCCCCCCCCTCTATTTCCCCAATGCTTGCAATAACGGTTACCACTTCTCAGCTCAGTCGTGCGACCTTCCCCCTTTTTATTATATTTTTTATTATTTGTTTCTTTTATATATGATATAATATATAATAATAATAATACTAATGATATATATATACACACATATATTTTATTTATTTATAAACTTTAAAATTTATATAATAATCAATATATATTTATTAATATATTTTTAATTTAATTTCATTTATTTTATATATATATTATTAAATTCTATTACTAATTTAATTTATATTTTTAATTTGTTTATGTTTTAGTTATTTAGGTCTTTCGATGAGGATTAATTTATAGAAAGATTTATACTTCAGTCACTAGAGGTGAACGACACATGATGATGTGAGTCAAATGTGGAAGATATAGGGTTGTGACTTACCAGTGTAGGTGAGTGTGTAGAGGGTTGGGTACAGTTTTTTTGGAAAAGGGGTGAATATTTCGGAGGAAATAGTCTTCCAGAGCCAAGGGGGTTTGAGAATCATCTGATATATTCCAAAATCATCCCCCCAGCATCAATATGTTTCTCCTGATTATACATTCCTCCTAATTGTCCATCATATATACCATCATTCCCCATCTCTTCACTGAAACATAGCAAAGTACAGACAACTAAAGAGAAAGTATGATTCGAATCAGGATCTTTAAGAAATTATCTCATAATAAATGTTTATCTATTCCCTCTTCTCAAGATTTTAGTGTTTCTACTTTCATTATTATTTAAATATATTAGTGAAGTCAGTTTGTGATGATTTAATTTAATTTTATACTTTTTTCTTAGTTAATTTAATTTCTCAGTGCATTTCTTTTGTTCGATGATCTTTTCTATTTATTCATGTGCTTCATTTCTCACCACCCAATAGCTGATAGGTGTGGGTGCTAAATCAATTCACTTTGGATCATTTACTTAAGTAATATAAAGAAAAAAAGTTAATGAATCACTTATGTATTATTAAAATATTATTTCAAGGGTCAAGATTGAATGATAAAATCTAAATAAGGTTCATCAAGCTATGGAAGTTCACTAAAACAACTTCTCAGTGAATATCAACCATTTATTAGCCACTAGAAAATTATATTAATTCATATATAATAAGATACCATTATTTTATCAATTCAGTGTATCCAAAGGACCCTTATTTCATTAATTGGTTTTTTTTCTCTGTTTTTCATTCACTGCATCCTCGCACATTCCATTTCACCCTCATTTTTACCTACAATTTCACATAGTTTTCACTATTTTATTTTAGTTTTAGTTATTGTTTTTTATTGTTTTAGTTTTTTTGTGTATCCACATCATTAATTCATCCTTATGGTTCAACACCCTTCTTACCATAGTACTAGTGCATGTAGGTAATAAAAATATTAAATTTCCCTGAGTCGAATGACTATGTGGTCAACCTTCATTTCATATATCCATACTCCTTACCAATAAATATTAAGGAAAACACTATTTACTCATTATTAATGTTTCATTTAATAAAAACCTTTAATTGATCTCAATTATAACATAAAAACATTATAAATAATGTGATATGGACTATAATCCAACTAGTACATTCCAATTGACCCACCAGGTTAGATTCCTCTATTTTTGTTCCACCTGTTATAAAGAATATACTTCTATGAATGAATTCCTAATTCCCAAATTTTAGGGTTTTGTAAAAATTTATGATTGTTCCACGAATTGTGTAGTCAAATCCCTATATCAGTGTATGTCCAATTAATGTTTTCATTACACATTTACATTTATAAGGGCACAGTGTCTCTTTATTGTGTTCTAATTTTGAAGATTCATAGTTTTGGTTGTGCGGTGTTTTTGGTTGTGCGGTGGTTTGTGATGTGCAATTTTTTTTTTTGTGATATGTGGTTGTTTTGGTGAGATGGTTGGTCGATGTAACATGGCGTCGATGGTTATTGTGAGATGGTGAGTTATTGTGTGGTGGTTTTATTAGTTTCCTGGTTATCTATGGAATAAATTATGCTGTTAAAACCAAAAAACAAGATATTCAATAAATGATATGGAATAGAAATGGATGTGTGGTAAATGGATTTAATTAATTTAACATTAAATGAATGGACAATGTAAGTTTGAATGAAGTGGCTTATAAATGAAAGTGAGAAATGCTATGTGTCTTGTGTATTGGTGGTGTGGTTTATGTGTTTTATGGTAGTAGTGAAGTGTGTGATTATGTTGTCAATGTGAACCCATAGGTTGAGTATTTTGTGCTATCTATATATCATGTATTTTTATGTTATTTCTACACATTCCCAACCAGAGTTGGATAAACTTACCAACGATCAGAGGTTTTGAGTTATGGGTACTTTTTCTAATATCTAGGATGGTGGTTATATGGTTGGATAGCTACCATGTCTTCCCTACTCTTCATTCAAAAGTGATTGACCATGGGTTTTTAGGCAAGATGTGATGTGATTGTCCATGTGTCTTCAGGTGAGATGTACTATGATTTCCCTAGTGTTTTCCAGTGAGGTGTGATGTGATAAGGCTATAATAAGATGTGGCATGTGGTTGGGGTCATGTAGGGTAGAAGGATGGCACAAGGTTGATGTTATTCATGTTCATGATACCCTAATAATACGGTTATGGGATGAGGCATGTTGTGATGTGATATAACACATCAATTTCTTGTTGGTTTTACATTTTTTCAATAACACATTTGTATGTTTTTTTCACATGTGTAGTTGATACCTTGACTATTTTCTTCCTTTATCGTTTACTTAAATGTATTTTCTTTTAAAGTTAAATCCTATTGAATTGTTTATGACAAAATGACTTATATAAATTATTTTTACAGAATGGACAGAATTTGGATGTATGAAACTGATCGGATCTCTAGCGATTTTCAAAACAATTTGGAGAGCTTTATAGATTTTGCATTTCACAATTCTTCAGATAGTGGTCGTATACACTGCCCATGTTCCAATTGTGTTGGTAGACCTTGGTTGAGCCGTGAATAAGTCAGTTACCACATAACCAAAAAAAAATTTCAAGCAAACTACTTTTTGTGGTATCACAATGGGGAGAAATTGAAATCTCAAATTGGTGATGATCGAAATGAATGGACTAGAATGGAGAATTTGTTAGATGATCGGTTTCCGTTTATTCATCATCATGAAAAAGAAAGGATTTCGACTCAAGAAGACATCGATATGAGGATAGATGATGCATCTAGTGAAAATGATGATATTGATAGGGTGAAAAATTGAATGATGCGGCCACGACTCCAGTATATCGACAATGCGATAAAATGAAAAAGATGGAATTTTTAATCCGATTGTTTCATGGGAAAACTATGTATGGAATTTATAATACAGCAATCAATTACATTCTTACCCTCTTGAAGGATTTACTTCTAGATGATGCAGATATTCCCTCAAACCACTATATGGCATGGAATTTAGTTGAGGAACTTGGATTTTCAAGAAACAAAATTCATGCTTGCCTGAAAGATTGCAGTTTATTCTGGGAGGAAACCGCTGAACGAAATGATTGTATAAAATGTGGCACATCCCGCTGGAAGACAAAATCGGATGGAACACCATCCCGCTTTCCACAAAAAGTAATGTGGCACTTTCCATTGATCCCTAGACTTTAGAATCTTTTTATGTCTGATGACATATCAATAAAAATGATATGGCATGATACCGAGAGAAAGAAGATGAATGATGAGTTGGTTCATCCTGCAGATGGATTTGCATGGCAGAGATTTGATGCTCGACATCCTGATTTTGCAGCTGACATGCGTAATGTGAGGCTGGGTCTTTCATGCGACGGTTTTAATCCGTTTGGAAAGATGCTTACTTCGCACAGCACATGGCCAATTTTTATACACATTTATAATCTTCCCCCATGGTTGTATATGAAAAAACCTTTCACTTTCATGAGTATACTCATATCTGGTCCTTCTGATCCCGACATTGATATTGATGTATACATGAAACCTTTAATAAAAGAGTTTAAACTCCTTTGGGATGTGGATGTGTGCACATACGATGCATGTTCGAAAGAAATATTTCAGATGTGTGTTGTGCTTATGTGGATGATCAATGATTTTACAGCTTATGCAATGATTTCTGGATGGAGCAAGAAGGGAAAACTGTCATGTCCAGTTTGTATGAAGAATACACGATCTAGAATATTGAAACATCACTGTAGTTTCAGTTTTATGGGACATCGACAATTCTTGCCAAAGGATCATCCATATAGAATGAATCGTCGAAGATTTGATAATACCATAGAGATCGATGATCCACCTCAGCGTATGTCTAGAACTGACGTGCTTAATGAATTAAAAGATTTCATTTTTTCATTTAGGAAGGGTCAAATGAAATCTGGAAAGAGAAATAATGTTTCCACTGAAACCTGTTACAATTGGAGGAAGAAGAGTATCTTTTTTGATTTCCCTTATTGGTCAACCAATTTGTTACGTCATTGCTTAGACGTAATGCATATTGAAAAGAATATATGCGAAATGTTGCTTTCGGTTCTTCTAATTGTCAAGGGGAAGACAAAAGATGATTTATGATCTCGGCGTGACTTGGTGGATTGGAGCATCAGACCAGAATTGCATCCTGTACGTATCAGTGAAAATAAATGGCAACTTCCAGGTGCTTCTTATGTGATGAAACCTGCGAAAAAAAACAATTTTTGGAAGAATTAGAGACTATTAGAGTTCCTGATGGCTATTCAAGTAACATATCTAAACGGGTCAACAGAAGATAGTTGAAGCTAAAATCTTTGAAGACTCTTGATTATCACGTTCTACTACATGAGTTGCTTCCAATAACAATCTGTCATCTTTTTTCCAATAATGTAACGGTGGTTGTTATTCGGTTGTGCCATTTTTTAGAGATCTTTGTGCTAAAAAGTTGTCCAAGTCTTTCTTGAAAAAAAATGTTGACAGATGCCCCATTAATTCTGTGTAACTTAGAGAAAATATTTCCTCCATTATTTTTCACATGCATGCTGCATCTGACTATCCATATTCCCACTGAAATACTTCTCGGAGGACCTGCTTCTTTTCGTTGGATGTATCCAACTGAATGAAATATGTTCACATTAAAGTCTTATGCCTGAAACAGAAATCATCCCGAAGGTTCTATCGTGAACGGTTACTTGGATCAAGAATGTATGGATTTCTGCTCGATGTATTTGTCTGATCTTACTACAAGATTGAACAGACCAATGAGAAATGAAGAAGAATAGTATGAGCAAATTGAACCCAGTTTTCCATCACTTCCTCAAACAGGAGGAATTCCTGGATCATATACATTCAAGACATTAAGCCATGAAGAGCGGGAGATGGAACATCACACAGTTTTGTTCAACTGTGATTTGTTCGATGACTATATCAGGTAACTAAATTTATTATGTATATCTTACATATATATCTGTTAAACTATTAATATTTTTTATCTACAGGGAACATAAAACAATGATAAATAGGAAGCATCGTTCTTTATCTTTGAGAATGAGAGAGACTTTGCATAGCAAAGAGTTTTCTTCTCTGTTAAAATTGAAGGTATAAAAAAATTAATGTTTAAAATAATTAAATCAACATTTAATTAACTTTAATAGTCATTTATATTGCAGGTATTGAGTTTGTCTGCTGACTCTGTCTCTGAGGAAATAAGATCTTTGGCTTTTGGTCCTAATATCGTGGTTCATGACTGTAAATCAATTGTTATAAATGGGTACAAATTTATTGTCATTGAACGAATAAAAACATGAGAACAACGATCCATGGGTCATATGTGATGTGTACGAGTCAACCCCGCCTCAATCCAAGGTGTGGTGTGGCCGCCACCACTCAAAGTGTATGTCTTCTGTTTCAAAAGGACGTCATTTGAAGTGAAATACATCAAATGGCATACGGAAAACCGACCAAACTCATTTGGATTGTGTCGATACTTTAGAACAACGATCCATGGGTCATATGTGACGTGTACGAGTCAACCCCGCCTCAATCCGAGGCGCGGTGTGGCCGCCACCACTCAATGTGTCTGTCTTTGGCTTAAAATGGACAACAATTTAAGTACAAACGGAATACCGACCAAACGCATTCGGTTTCCATTGAAACATTAGGAGAACGATCCATGGGTCATACGTGACGTGTACGAGTCAACCCCGCCTCAATCCGAGGCACGGTGTGGCCAGCACCACTCAAAGTGTCTGTCTTCGGTTTCAAAAGGACGTCATTTGAAGTGAAATACATCAACTGGCATACGGAAAACCGACCAAACGCATTCGGATTGTGTCGATACTTTAGCACAACGATCCATGGGTCATATGTGACATGTAAGAGTCAACCCCGCCTCAATCCGAGGCGCGGTGTTGCCTCCACCAGTTAAAGTTTTTGTCTTTTGCTTAAAATGGACAACAATTTAAGTACATATGGAAAACCGACCAAACGCATTCGGTTTCCATTGAAACTTTAGGAGAATGATCCATGGGTCATATGTGACGTGTAAGAGTCAACCCCACCTCAATCCGAGGCACAGTGTGGCTGCCACCACTCAAAGTGTCTGTCTTCTATTTCAAAAGGACGTCATTTGAAGTTAAATACATCAACTGGCATACGGGAAACCAACCAAACACATTCAGATTGTGTCGATACTTTAGCACAAAGATTCATGGGTCATATGGGACGTGTAAGAGTCAACCCTGCCTCAATCCGAGGCGCGGTGTGGCTGCCACCACTCAAAGTGTCTGTCTTTGGCTTAAAATGGACAACAATTTAAGTACATACGGAAAATCGACCAAACACATTCGTAATCCATTGAAACTTTATGAGAACGATCCATGGGTCATATGTGACGTGTACGAGTCAACCCCGCCTCAATCCGAGGCGCGGTGTGGCCGCCACCACTCAAAGTGTCTGTCTTCTATTTCAAAAGGACGTCATTTGATGTGAAATACATCAACTGGAATACGGAAAACCGACCAAATGCATTCGGATTGTGTCGATACTTTAGCACAATGATCCATGGGTCATATGTGACGTGTACGAGTCAACCCCGCCTCAATCCGAGCCATGGTGTGGTCTCCACCACTCAAATTTTCTGTCTTTTTCATAAAATGGACAACAATTTAAGTACATACGGAAAACCGACCAAACGCATTCAGTTTCCATTGAAACTATAGGAGAACGATCCATGGGTCATATGGGACGTGTACGAGCCAACCCCGCCTCAATCTGAGGCGCGATGTGGCCACCACCCCTCAATGTGTCTATCTTCGGTTTCAAAAGGACGTCATTTGATGTGAAATACATCAGCTGGCATACGGAAAACTGACCAAACGCATTCGGATTGTGTCGATACTTTAGCACAATGATCCATGGGTCATATGTGATGTGTACGAGTCAACCCCACCTCAATTTGAGGCGCAGTGTGTCCGCCACCACTCAAAGTGTCTGTCTTTTGCTTAAAATGGAAAACAATTTAAGTACATATGGAAAACCGACCAAACGCATTCGGATTCCATTGAAACTTTAGGAGAAAAGATCCATGGGTCATATGTGACGTGTACGATTCAACCCCACCTCAATCCAAGGCGCGGTGTGGCCGCCACCACTCAAAGTGTGTGTCTTCTGTTTCAAAATGACGCCATTTGAAGTGAAATACATCAACTGGCATACGGAAAACCGACCAAACACATTCGGATTATGTCGATACTTTAGCACACCGATCCATGGGTCATATGTGACGTGTACGAGTCAACCCTGCCTCAATCCGAGGCATGGTGTAGCCACCACCGCTCAAAGTGTCTGTCTTTTGCTTAAAATGGACAAGAAATTAAGTACATACAGAAAACCGACCAAACGCATTCGGTTTCCATTGAAACATTAGGAGAACAATCCATGGGTCATATTTGTGGTGTACGAGTCAACCCCGCCTCAATCCGAGGTGCGGTGTGGCCTCCACCACTCAATGTGTCTGTCTTCTATTTCAAAAGGACGTCATTTAAAGTGAAATACATCAACTGGCATACGGAAAACCAACCAAACGCATTCTGATTGTGTCGATACTTTAGGAAAACGATCCATGGGTCATATGTGATGTGTACGAGTCAACCCCACCTTATTCTGAGGCACGGTGTGGCCGCCACCACTCAAAGTGTCTGTCTTTTGCTTAAAATGGACAACAATTTAAGTAAATACAGAAAACCGACCGAACGCATTCGGATTCCATTGAAACTTTAGGAGAACGATCCATGGGTCATATGTGACATGTACGAGTCAACCCCTCCTCAATCCGAGGAGTGGTGTGGCCGCCCCCAGTCAAAGTGTATGTCTTCTATTTCAAAAGGACGTCATTTGAAGTGAAATACATCAACTGGCATACGGAAAACCGACCAAACGCATTCGGATTGTGTCGATACTTTAGCACACCGATCCATGGGACATATGTGACGTGTACGAGTCAAACCGCCTCAATCTGAGGCGCGGTGTGGCCGCCACCACTCAAAGTGTCTGTCTTTTTCTTAAAATGGACAACAATTTAAGTACATACGGAAAACCGACAAAATGCATTTAGTTTCCATTGAAACCATAGGAGAATGATCTATAGGTCATATGTGACGTGTACGAGTGATCCCCGCCTCAATCCGAGGCGTGGTGTGGCCGCCACCACTCAAAGTGTCTGTCTTCTCTTTCAAAAGGACGTCATTTGAAGTGAAATACATCAACTGGCATACGGGAAACCGACCAAACGCATTCGGATTGTGTTGATACTTTAGCACAACGATCCATGGGTCATATGTGATGTGCACGAGTCAACCCCGCCTCAATCCGAGGCGCGGTGTGGCCACCACCACTCAAAGTGTCTGTCTTTTTCTTAAAATGGACAACAATTTAAGTACATACGGAAAACCGACCAAACGCATTGGGATTGTGTTGATACTTTAGCACAACGATCCATGGGTCATATGTGACGTGTACGAGTCAACCTCGCCTCAATCCGAGGCGCGGTGTGGCCGGCACCACTCAATGTTTATGTCTTCTATTACAAAAGTACGTCATTTTAATTGAAAAACATCAACTGGCATACAGAAAACCGACCAAACGCATTCGGATTGTGTCGATACATTAGCAAAACAATCCATGGGTTATATGTGACGTGTACGAGTCAACCATGCCACAATCCAAGGCGCGGTGTGGCCGCCACCACTCAAAGTGTCTGTCTTTTTCTTAAAATGGACAACAATTTAAGTACATAAGGAAAACCGACCAAACGCATTCGGTTTCCATTGAAACTTTAGGAGAACGATCCATGGGTCATATGTGACGTGTAAGAGTCAACCCCGCCTCAATCTAAGGTGCGGTGTGGCCTCCACCACTCAAAGTGTTTGTCTTCTGTTTCAAAAGGACATCATTTGAAGTGAAATACATCAACTGGCATACGGAAAACCGACCAAACGCATTCGGATTGTGTCTATACTTTAGCACAACGATCCAAGGGTCATATGTGACGTGTACGAGTCAACCCCGTCTCAATCCAAGGCGCGGTGTGGCCGTCACAACTCAAAGTGTCTGTCTTTTTCTTAAAATGGACAAAAATTTAAGTACATACGGAAAACCAACCAAACGCATTCGGATTGTGTCGATACTTTAGAAAACCAATCCATGGGTCATATGTGACGTGTACGAGTCAACCCCGCCTCAATCCGAGGCGCGGTGTGGCCGACACCACTCAAAGTGTCTGTCTTTTATTTCAAATGTATGTCATTTTATTTGAAAAACATCATTTGGAATACGGAAAACTGACCAAACGCATTCAGATTGTGTCGATACATTAGCACAACGATCCATGGGTCATATGTGACGTGTACAAGTCAACCACGCCTCAATCTGAGACACGGTGTGGCTGCCACCACTCAAAGTGTATGTCTTCTGTTTCAAAAAGACGTTATTTGAAGTGAAAAAACATCAACTGGCATATGGAAAACCGACCTAACACGTTCGGATTGTGTCGATACTTTAGAACAACAATCCATGGGTCATATGTGATGTGTACGAGTCAACCCCGCCTCAATATGAGGCACGGTGTGGCCTCCACCACTCAAAGTGTCTATCTTTTTCTTAAAATTGACAACAATTTAAGTACATACGGAAAACCGACCAAATATTTTCGGTTTCCATTGAAACTTTAGGAGAACGATCCATGGGTCATATGTGATGTGTACGAGTCAACGCCGCCTCAATCCGAGGCGCGGTGTGGTCGGCACCACTCAAAGTGTCTGCCTTTTGTTTCAAAAGTACGTCATTTTAATTGAAAAACATCAACTGACATACGGAAAACCTACCAAACGCATTCAGATTGTGTCAATACATTAGCGCAATGATCCATGGGTCATATGTGATGTGTACAAGTCAACCCCTCCTCAATTCGAGGCGCGGTGTGGCCGGTATCGCTCCAAGTGTATGTATTATGTTTAAAATGGACATTATTTCAAGTAAAAATATATGGTATACAAAAAACCGATCAAATTATGAATTGACTTCCGGATTCCACATATAATTGTCATCTAAATTATAATTACATTATGAATTCTAATTTAATTATGGATGTGTATAGTTCCACCATTATATGTTAAATGTGTATGAATTTGTTCTCTATATGTAATTGTTAGTTGGTTATTGTAGGTAAAATAATTGTATATGTATGTGTTAGTTTATTGCAGGTACAATAATTGGATTGAATATGAGAGGGAACCACAAAATGAGACCTGGTGGGAAAATTGGATATCTGCTGGGAAATTGCGGAGCTACTGTGCTGGGATATTGAAGAGCTTCTGGGAAATTTTCCCAGCAGAGGCTATACCAACGGTTTTGAACCGTTGGCATAGAATGTGTACGCCTTGTTTTACCAACGGTTCTATGAACCGTTGGTAAAACACTTTTCCGAACGGTTCTAAACCATTGAGAAAGAGAATATATTGGGTTTTTCCCAACGGTTCATAGAACCGTTGGGAAAAACATGATAAATTTGTGCACTATTTCCCAATGGTTGTAAACCGTTGGGAAAAATATTTCCCAATGGTTCATGAAAACCATTGGGATAGGGTGATTTTTCAGCACCCTATCCCAAAGGTTCACTGTGAACTGTTGGGAAAAAAATTTCCCAACGTCTTACTTCCCTATGGGTTGCAAAACTGTTGGTATAACATATACCAACGGTTCTGCATCCTTTCCCAACGGTTCTAAACCGTTGGGAAATCCTGCATTTCCAGTAGTGAACCCAAGATCTATTGAGCTTTTCTATGACACCATTTTGTAATGATCATGACCTAATTACCCAAATGGTTCTAGGTTAAGTCTGCAAGACGCCTCCAGTGTACCTTCTAATTTCTAGATGGTCAGATAAACATTGGGGTTCAATAAAAATACATTGGGCTATAAGTTTTCTTCTTGAATATTAAATAATTATGAATTGTAAGTCACACTATAATGGTATCATCACCCATGGGATTGATAGATGTCAATGAAAAAAACATTCTATAATCGTTCATCAAAAAAAATTACTTTAAATAAAAGAGATAAAATCTATTATAATATTCATACAAGAGAATATAGGTTTTAAATGTTCACAAGGAACACAAATTAGAAAAAGTAAGATAACATATGTTATTTCTATTTAATTAGAACCAAAAATGATATAATGTTCAAAAAAGTATATTTACTTGGTTAAAACCTAATAAAAAAAGGCCATTATAGCCCCCACTTATCAACTACGTATTCCCTATATAAAGTAAAAAAGGATGTCTTATTTACTTTAGGATCTATGTGTGACTAGATTATCTTCTCCAGTGCCTTCCCTTTTCTTGGGTCACATATAATATAGTCTTTACATGTATCATTGGGTAATGTACATTTTGTGAGTATAACATCCAAATAGATGGTGAAAATCCCTCCCCTACGTAATAGTCATAAACTTATGTTCCTACTACAAATATTATTTAGCTACTATAAAAGTAATACAATTCAACCAACACTCTTGACATTTTATAGATCAATAAAATTTTAATCTGAATAAATAACCACCTATATTTATAGGATCCTCACCTTAACATACCTTCTTTGAGGATAATTAGCATCAATGTCGAGGTATAGCTATGTAAATATTGTAACATATCCCATCTATGGGGATATGTATAAATTTTCTAATTATAATATCATCATATTGGATATGGTAATGGGTATACCAATTATATACCCATGGTTATCTAGTAGAATAGGGAGAAGTGGTGTGAATATTCATGGAACCAAGAGCTCATAATTACCTCCATTATTTGAAATAATGTAGAATTTGTTAATAATTAAAAAATAAAAAATTATCCCAGATCATATATTCACTTTTCAATTAGTATCTTGTAAAAATTATTTCACATCACATAGAAACAATATATCAAAAGATTAATTTTAAGGCCTTTATGTAAAACTCATGTAACATGTTGAAATCATCCTTTTAATATTGATAATAAATAATTAAAAAGATAAATTTAAGCAAGAACACAAGGGTTATAACAAGAATAATTGAACATTAAAAATAACTAAAGGTGTGCTAATAACATGTATAAATTTTGAGATTTCATAAAATGCCTTTATATTTTGAGAATATATAATCATTGATTTATTTATTATGAAAAGATTAATTCAATGTAAATTTTCCTAGCCCTATATCAACGTCAACCAAACCCTCAAAAAGTATGATGGGAAAGGGATTTCCCTAAAAATTAAACTATATAGAATCTCCCTGATGTCTAGGTGGTATAATTGCACCACTTGATGTCTAGGATAATCCTATATTTTTTTGGAAGATAAAATAGAGAAACTACTTCATTGTAATAACATGTTATCATAATTTTTAACCTTCCATAGAAATAGAACCTGAAATATATTGAGAACAGAAAAGGGGTATCCAATAATACTTAGGTTTTTTAGAATGATTCTTATACTCACTCTTATAAGAAAATGGGGAAAGTGGATATTTTGAGGAGATTAGTGGACTTACCTTTCTAAGGATGGTATTATTTGCCTAAATGGATATAGTTTAACCATGTGAATGAAGATAAATCAATAAAGGGAAGGGGAGGAAATAGATATTTCCAAATAGATCATATGGGTGAGATATGATGCTAATTTCTGATTTATGGTGAATGTGGGGCGTTATTTATGGGTTTAAAAAACAAAAAAAATCCTTTTTTATCATGTTTCCTATAAGAATATCAATAATACAGTACTAATACATCGTGAAACTAGTGCTTGCTTCACCTCCACCATTCCCAAATTCCCTCCAACTCCAACCAAAACTCTCTATTTCCCTATTTAAATTTTGATAAAAAAATATTGAATATTAAAATAAATGTGTGTTACCTGGACTAAGAGGTTATGGTAGTTGTACTATATAAGGATTCTATTATAGATTCAACTATTGATGATGATTTCATGACATGGTAACAAAATTTATACATAATTTATTTAATTTTGTCTTTTCGATTCACTTGATGAGACATCTTAATTGATGTTATGAAATAGAGAAAAAATTATGATAGGTGAAAATTGATAGGATTCACTTGATTAGTTGAGTCTTGATAGAGAATGGAAAAAATTATTTGGATGCTGGAGATTGGGGAAGAAAAATTGGAGACTCACACTTGAGTAAATGGGACATGATTAAAAGGATAAATAAAACATATCTTTTTTATTAGTATAAAAAATTGTGTTTTATCAAAATATAAACATGACCTAATTATAAAATGAATAAAATAACCATCATTTTAGGCTTTTATTAACATGCTTAAAAAAACCACCCTCATGACTCAAAAATTCAATGTTTTATTACCACATCATGGTTCATGAAAAATTACCCTATTATTTATCTTGGATTCCAAAAGAAATTAAAAAATACCAAGATTATATAAGGGAGAATAAAATATACATTGTTTAATTAAATACATCATGGTTTCTAATGGAAAACCTTCTAAATGTATATACATTTTTAATTAGATTGAGAAGTCATCAATCATGGTTTTCAGAAAATAGGCATGGTCTGTCATGACCCGCCTTCACCAAAAAGAGAGAAAGGTCACCAGATTGCCAGGCCCTTCTTTAAGTTGAAGGAGAGATAATGTCCCATGAAACCCGCCTTCATTAGGTCTCGGAGTGGCGACTAGCAGCAAGGGTATATAAATTACACACAAATGGAAGGCATTACCCTTTTTGTTTTATATGATCGGGAGATAAGAAGATAAAACCCAACAACGCCACAGTAAAAGAAAATTAAAGCCAAAAGTAAACCATTCCCACATGCATGTTCCAAAAGTAAAAGCCACAAAAGGTGACTACAAAGGTAAGTACCAAAGAAAGAAAAACAGCAACTACAACTACCCCAAAGGTCTAGGCTAGTATGGTCCCGCACGATCCCTAAAGTCCTTCTGGAAACCTAAAAGCTGTTTTATATACGTAGGGTTAGCATACAAGTACACTCGGTAGGGAAAAACCAAAGACTCTCATGCACAAGTGTGGGAACATACTAAAGTCCTGTGAGAAAAAAGAGTAAAAAAAATACCTATCATGGTAAACTATCCACTCAAGCCTCACCAAGGAACACTCCCCAAATAACGCAAGTCAAGTAATATATATAATAAGAGCGCATCGATGTTTGGGTACCCCGCGCCACTTTCCCACTGGTTATTGAGACATCCTACGCATTAAACCAATCCCGCCACTCTGTCACCGCAGTCCCACTACCTCACCCGCCCGCACACACCTAGGCCCCAACCACATGCAGTCCCACTGATGAATCCCGCCCGCGAGCACCTAGGCCCCAACAGTCACACGTAACCAAGCCTGCAAACACCTAGGCCAGAACAACTACCACCACGCCTGAAGACACCTGGGATAGAAGATCCACTTCCACGCCCGAAGACACCAGGGCCTCATCCCGAAGACACTTGGGAAACCACTTGCCGCACACACCTAGCCAACAATCACACAAACCCGCCTGAAGGTTCTTGGGCTAATAATGGACCTCATGCCATCACAGCCTGCCTGAAGATACTTGGGCTATTCGGGAAAGGGAGCAGAAAATGAGCTAATAACCATCCACTAAGAATAGTGTTGAGAAAAAACCCCTCCCACATGAAATGGGGGTGTTCGACACTAATTGCTCAACTTGGGTAAGGCGCGAATAAGAAACACAAAGCTACAAGTATATATAGGTAACAAGCACTCACCCAAAGCTAGGTTTTTCTTCAGACAGCCTACATATCACAACAGCACTCAAGTCCGAGTCATTAATCTCACCAACAAAACCCATTTGTCCCATTCTTGTTTCTTGTTCAGTGATAATGTTCAAATAAGTTCATGCACTACCGGGCAACTAACACCATAAGCATAACCAAGGAAAATAATCTGGCCAATCTTCAATTTAAAAATTCACACTCGGTTCTCTTGTAATGTTACAACAACAAGGAATAAGTGAGATCCCTCGAAGTACTGGAACCAATGAAAAACCCTCGAGACACTACCATGTGTCCCCCGAAATGGTTTCTCATCAACAGAGGATACCACCCCAATTCCTGATATAAACAAGTACACACCCGGTCTTAAAACTCACAACCACTAAATCCATACCACCAGGGGATCCCATCCCTAATTTCACACAACCACCGAGAGTATAAAAAAACATGGGATCCCATCCCCTCCCACATTTCCACCAATCGGCCCGAGAAAGAAAACAACCAAACCACTGTCACCAACACTAAGCTGCTCCATGCCTGTATTTTCAGATTTATAAGATTTAACACACTCCATGATTTAAATTCCATGTTTTGATCGGGGTTAGCACAGAAGGGATTGATCCTCGTGCTTTCAATTTATTCATCCAGGTATATGTGATTAACCAATTTACTTTTCACAACAGGAGTTTACAATTAGGAACAAGCCATTTAAAAAACCACAAGGGGTTCATTAGTGCACAGACAACGACCACCAACGGACTCAATTTTCAGAAGGCGTAAGCAGGCACAATTCAGAAAGATGATCAAAATTTAAACAATATCATCGATCACAACCCCCCCCCCCCTTCATTATTTATAGAAACAGTTTATTATCTTTAGTTAGGTCTGGTTTATCAAATTCTACAGAATCAAAAGCACGCCCACCCCGCATGATACACAAAAGAGAGAGACGGAGGAGAAATTTCCTACTTGTTGATAGATGATCGATGCTTAGGCCGGGTGCAGATCTTTACGGATAACGATGCAGCTCGCCCGATGCACCAGAAGTTGTTCGTGAAAATCCGAGACCGAGGAAAGAACAAACCACGGCTAACCCTTAGTTTATAAGAGCCACAGACGGTTGAGATGATAACGCCAAACCGCATAAGGAGCGAGGGTCGTGGGCTGACCACGCGGTTGGGAAGTTACACACAAAGGTCTCTTGGGATTTTTAGGAATTTATTATGGGCTTTAAATGGTTTTAAAAGGAGTAAAAGAATTAATTTACATCAAAACTTACGTTGCGGGAGTAGAAAATTCAGGTACTGGAAAAAGAATGAAAGGCTCGGCGAGGGGACACGGTGCCACCATCACGATGTCACCCTCACGGTGTCACCCTCACGGTGTCACCCTCACGGTGTCACCCTCACAGTGTCACCCTCATGGTGTCACCCTCACGGTGCCACCGTTTTGGTGGAGCCTCACTTTGGTAAAGTAATGGGCCAGGAGGGTCCGATCCATTACATTAGATACCTCTCAAACTATTCTCACCCTCAAGAATCAAAACAAACCAGAAGAGAAGAGAGGGTCTGAACAACTACCTCGAAAGAAACCACTCAGGAGTGAACCTCGTCGTTATCTAGAAACACCTCCCTCTCAAGTACCAAGCAACATACCATGCCAAACTAGCCAAGCATGTGGGTTGGGGAGTCTCCTCCCCCATGTTAAGATATTATCTGCTTTGGGCAGCACTGACTCACCCGCACGGGTTTAATTGCATCCACCTTAATGCATCTTGATTAGGGGTCGGGTTCACTCCTCCCCATAGCCAGGTCTTTTCACACACATTCAGAGGAAAGGGATCCAGTACATTTCATAGCCAAAAAGACAAAACATTCTACCACAACAGGTTCAAAAAAAGAACAAAACTTAAAACAAATCTGGGTAATGGGTACACATCTGTGCTTCCCTCTCCCACGTACTCTCCTCAAGCCCACCATGTCTCTACAACAAATGAACAAAGGGAATGGTTCACCCACGAAGCACCTTCTCCTTGCAATCCTCGATCATCACTGGTCTCTCCACAAAATCCACATCGTCCTCGATGTACAGCTCACCCAAATCAAGGACATGTGAATCGTCGTGCAGATACCGACGGAGCTGGGACACATGGAAGACATAATGTATCCTCAGTAGTGGTGGTGGTAACGCAAGATGATAAGCCACTTCACTGACCCACCACAACACTTCGAAGGGTCCGATGAACCTGGGAGAAAGATTACCCCCCCCCCCCACTTGTCGAACCTCCGCTGCCCACACTGAGGGGAGACCTTCAAGAACACGTGGTCTCCAACCTCAACTCCAAGGGCCTCCTTCTGGTATCATCATATGACTTATGTCGGTCCTGGGCCGCCTTCATCCTTTCCCGTATGAGTTGAACCTTCTCTATCGTGCTCTGCACCACTTCCGGGCCAAGGATGTATGCCTCTCCTACTTCAGCCCAACACACAGGTGAACGACATGGCCTCTCGTACAAATCTTCAAACGGGGCAATGATAATGGTAGAGTGGTAGCTATTATTGTAGGAAAACTCTACCAGAGTCAAGTATTGCACCCATGATCCTCCTGAGTCTAGAACTCATGCCCACAGCATATCCTCTAAGGTCTGGATGGTGCGCTCGGTTTGTCCATCTGTCTGGGGATAGAAAGGAGTGCTAAGGTGTAACTGTGTTCCAAAATCATGCTTCAATCCTTTCTAGACCTGCGAGGTAAACCGTTCATCCCTATCCGAGACTATAGACCTTGGAACTCCAAGAAACCGCACCACCTCATCCACATACCTTCGTGCCAAAGCATCCACTGCACTCGACTCCCTGATTGCTAGAAGGTGAGCCGATTTCGTCAACCTGTCCACTACCACCCAGATAGCGTCGTAACCCCCTTGGACCTTGTGTAGTCCCGTGAAGAAATCCATAGAGATGTCATCCCACTTCCACTCGAGGACATCTAGAGGCTGAAGTAGGCCGCCTGGAACTCGGTCTTCAGCCTTCACTTGATGACACACTAAGCACATGGCCACAAACTCTGCCACCGCTCGCTTAAATCCGGGCCACCAAAACTGCCTCTTCAGTCCGTGGTACATCTTGGAAACTCCTGGGTGTACTACCAGGGGTGAGTTGTGGAACTCACTGAGAACCTTGCCGCACACCACCTCCGGAACAAACAGATTTCCCTGGAAAATCATCTGGTTCTGACCATCCTCTGTCCATCCTTCTGGATCATTACCCTAGTCAACTCGGTTACTCATCACTTCACACTCCGGGTCTCCCCACTGAGACTCCTCGACTTGCTGAAACAAGGATGAATGCACTTTCATCTGATATAGGCAGCATCTGCCGATATCCATCTTCGCATCCATGTGTAAAGCAGCCAACTCCTCCATCTCCTTCCAGGCGTCCGCCGACTCTCGGACCGCATCCTTCTGTGTCCTCCTCCTCAAGGAATCATCCACTATATTGCCCTTTCCCTCAGTATAAGAGATGTCGAATTCGTAATCCTGGAGGAACTCCACCCATCTCAATTGTCATAAGTTTAGGTCCCGCTGGGAGAAGATATACCTCAAGCTTTTATGGTCTTTGAAGACCAAAAAGTTTTCTCCAATGAGTTAGTGCCGCCATAACTTTAGCGCAAAAACGACCGCTTCAAGCTCCAGGTCGTGGGTGGCGTAATTACACTCATGAGGGCGTAGTTTCCTGGACCCATAAGAGATCACCCCTTGTTGCTGCATCAACACACATCCCAGGCTTTGTCCTGAAGCATCACAGAACACCTCATACGTCGCCCCTTCTTCTAGAAATATCACCACTGGGGCACTGTCCAACTTCTCCTTTAGATAGCTGAAGGCTAACTCGCACTGCTCACTCCATACGAAAACCTGGTCTTTCTTGGTCAGGGCTGTCAAAGGGGCTGCAACTCAGGAGAAGTTGGGTACGATCCCTTGATAGTAACCCGCCAGCCCGAGGAAACTACGGACCTCTGCCACATTCTTGGGTGCTTCCTAAGAAACAACTGCCTCAACGTTTGATGGGTCCACCACTACCCCCTGCTCGGACACAACGTGCCCGAGGAAGTGCACTTCTCATTTCCCGAACATGCATTTTGAAAACTTCCCATAGAGCTGATGATGTCGGAGGACCTCCAGAACTATCCTTAGGTGCTCTTCATGGTCCTCCTCTGATCCTGAGTAGACTAGGATGTCGTCGATGAACATAACTACGAACCTATCTAGGTACTACCAGAAGATGGAGTTCATAAGCCCCATGAACACAGCCGAGGAATTCGTACCACCGAAGGGCATGACTATGAACTTGAAGTGTCTATTTCTCCACCTTAATGCCATCTTCGGGATGTCTCCCTTTTTCACTCTCAGCGGGTGGTACCCAGACCGCAGTTCGATCTTTGAGAACCATCCTGCCCCTTTCAGCTGGTCGAAAAGATGGTCTATCCTCGGAAGAGGGTAGCAATTCTTGATCGTCACCTGATTCAGCCTCCTGTAGTCTATGCACAACCTGAGAACACAATATTCCTTCTTTGCGAACAAGAATGAAGCACCCCACGGTGACGCACTTTTCCGAACATAACCCCTCTTCATCAGATCGTCAATCTGGATCCTCAACTCTTGTAGCTCTGAAGGTTCCATCCGGTAAGGAGCCATCGAGATCGGACGAGTGAAGGGCTCCAGGTCTATCCCTAACTCGATATCACATCGAGGGGGTAGAGTCATCACCTCCTCAAGAAAGATGTCCATAAACTCACGGACAACCACTGACACCTCCACCATCTCAGCATCTACTGACTCTACTGACATCTCGACTATCAAGAAGTGGAGGGGTTCCTCTCGCCTGCTGCCCTTCTGACCGCCCCGCTCACCGGTGAAGGTAACACGCCATCCACCCAAGTCTGAGAACATGGCCCTTCCTCGGAAATAGTTGATGACGGAACACGCAGATAATAGCGATTCGATGCCTAGGATGATATCGTATGGTTGTATCTATAGCAGGAGAAGATCCCTAACCGACTGATGTGGCCCTATCATCAGTCTACATCCTCGACAAACAATCAACAAGTCGGTCTGACCTCCAACTGGTGTGCTCAAAACTAGGGGCACTGGAAGTCTCTTGGAATCAAGACTCAAGGCACGGGCTAGACTGGGTGGAACAAAGGAGTGTGAAGCTCCGGTATCGAACAAAGCATAAGCAAGAGTGCTAAACAAACTAATCATACCTCGAACAACCTCCGGCCCTGTTGGAATTTCTGCCTCTATGGCGTGTAGCTAGCCACGCCCGGCTCCTCTGCCCCTCGGCTGTCGGCCACCTCCCCGACCATTCCCTAGTCGATGTCCCTGAGGAGCGCCCTGAGACCGCCCCCCTCCTCCCACGTCTGTCCTCGGAGGAGTGGGAGCTCGTTGTCCCTGCTGTTGTTGCTGGAAAGGTCTGGCTAGAAGCTGCTGATGGGGAGGGTGCTGGGGCTGTCCGCCACCGCCGTACTGCACTTGGTCTGAGCACTGAGTCCGGAGATGTCCAGGGCTCACACATACAAAGCACTATGGTCCCAGGCCTGAAGGTAAAGGGCAAGGACCGGGGGATCGAAACTGAAACTGCTGTGGTCTGCTCCCTGCTGGTCGGAACCTGGAGGGTCCTGATGCTAGAGGCCTGGTGCTGACGGCCTTCCCTTTTGATGGTCTCAGCTGGATCCCCTCTCGTGACACACCTCCTATAGCATGCATCCTTTCCACCCCTTCGGCCTTCTTCTGGACCTCCAAGTACGTCGGCAGGGTAAAGGGGGTAACAACATACTGGAGGGAGGGTCGGAGCGCCTCCTCCAAACATCTTACCCGAGACACCTCGTCGGGAAAGAGGTCCGGAGGAAAACGTAGGAGGTCCTTGAACTTGATCCCTAGCTCCCTAACAGACATACTCCCCTATTGGAGGGAGAGTAGCTCCTATCTCTTTTCCGCCTTCATCGTCGAGGAGAGGAATTTCGCTCGGAACTCCCTCTCGAAATCAGCCCATGACACCTCAGCCTATCTCCTCTCCCCCAGGTAAAGTTTCCTCCACTGACGTGCCGCTCCCCACATTTGGATGATGGCCAGAGGAACCCAGTACTCGTTCGAGGACCGAATCAGGCCGAAGTCTATCACTAGCTCCTCTAGCCAACCTTTCATCTTCATGTCAGAGGTGTTGCCCTCGTACTTCTCGAGGGTCTCTCGCTGGAAGGCCCAAAGAGTCTTCTTCCACTGGTCATCCTCTTCCTCTCGATTAGCTCTCTCCCGATAAGCCAAAGTAGTCTTTGGGGCCTCGATCGCCTGTACCACATGAGGTCACCTTCCATGTGTCATAGCTACAAGGTAAACAAGGAATGCCTAAGCCCAAGTAGTGCAGAATATTGTTCTTAAAATTTCTTAAACTTTTTATTTATTCTTAATTCCTAAGACATCACATAAATATTAGAACACATGTCATTATGATGCATTTACCTTTCCTAGGGTCTCTACCATGCAATCAGCATGGCCTTACTTGGTCGTTCGGTAGGTCCAGAGTCCTTGCATCGGATCACGGGGGGCCCTAAAATCCCATGTCTTAGCCGGTCTTCCCTGGCCTAATTCACGCACCGAGGTCACCCAACAATGTTTCCCTACCATCCCATGCAATCCTTACTGTGCCTAAATCCAGACTCCATCCTATCTCTTAACCATCACCTCTGATACCATTCTGTCATGACCCACCTACACCTAAAGGAGGGAAGGGTCAGTAGATTGCTTGGCCCTTCATTCTTTAAGTTGAAGGAGAGCTAATGACCCCCAAAACCCGCCTTCAATAGGTCTCGGAGTGGCGACTAGCACCAAGGGTATAGAAATTATACACAAATGAAAGGCATTACCCTTTTTGTTTTATAGGATCGGGAGATAAGAAGATGAAACCCAACAACACCAAGGTAAAAGAAAAGTAAAGCCAAAAGTAAACCATTCCCACATGCATGTTCCAAAAGTAAAAGCCACAAAAGGTGACTACAAAGGTAAGTACCAGAGAAAGAAAAACAGCAACTGCAACTGCCACAAAGGTCTGGGCTAGTATAGTCCCGCGCGATCCCCGAAGTACTCCTGGAAACCTGAAAGCAGTTTTATATACGTAGGGTGAGCATACAAGTACACTCATTAGGGAAAAACCAAAGACTCTCGTGCACAAGTGGGGGAATGTACTAAAGTCCCGAGAGAAAATGAGTAAACCAAATACCTATCAAGGTAAACTATCCACCCAAGCTCACCAAGGAACACTCCCCAAATAACGCAAGCCAAGTAATATATATAATAAGAGCACATCGATTTTTGGGTACCCCACTCCACTTTCCCACTGGTTATTGAGACATCCTACGCATCGAACCAATCCCGCAACTCTGTCACCGCAGTCCCACTACCTCACACGCCCGCACACACCTGGGCCACAACCACACGCAGTCTTACTGCCGAATCCCGCTCGTAAACACTTGGTTCACAACTGTCACAAGTAACCACGCCTGCAAACACCTAGTACAGAACAACTACCAACACGACTGAAGTCACCTGGGCTAGAAGATCAACTGCCATTCTCGAAGAAACATGGGCCTCATCCCGAAGACACTTGGGAAACCACCTACCGCACACACCTAGCCAACCATAACACTACCCCGCCCAAAGGTTTGTGGGCTAATAATGGACCTCGGGCCATCACAGCCTTCCCGAAGATACTTGGGGCATCCGGGAAAGGGGGCAGAAAAGGGGATAATAACCAGCCACTAAGAATAGTGTTGGGAAAAACACCCTCCCCAATGAAATGGGTGGGTTCGGCACTAAGTGCTCAACATGGGTGGGGCGCGAATAAGAAACAAAAAGCTACAAGTATATATATAGGTAACACGCACTCACCCAAATCTTTGTTTTTCTTCAGACAGCCTACATATCACAACAACACTCAAGTCCGAGTCACGACTCTTGCCAACAAAACCCATTTGTCCTATTCTTGTTTCATGTTCAGTGATAATGTTCAAATAAGTTCATGCACTGCTGGGCAACTAACACCATAAGCATAACCAAGGAAAAGAATCCAGCCAATCGTCAATTTAAACATTCACACCTGGTTCTCTTGTAAGGTTACAACAACAACGAATAAGTGAGATCCCTCGAAGTACTAGAACCAAAGAAAAACCATTGAGACATTACCATGTGTCCCCCGAAATGGTTTCTCATCAACAGAGGATCCCACCCCAATTTGTGATATAAACAAGTACCCATCCGGTCTTAAAACTCACAACCACCGAATCCATACCAATAGGGGATCCCATCACCAATTTTACACAACCACTGAGAGTATAAAAAAAGAGGGGATCACATCCCCTCCCACATTTACACCAATCGGCCCATGAAAGAAAAAAACCAAACCACTTCCACCAACACTAAGCAGGGACATGCCTGTATTTTCAGATTTATAAGATTTAACACACTCCATGATTTCAATTCCGTGTTTTGACCGGGGTTAGCACAGAAGGGATTGATCCTGGTGCTTTCTATTTATTCAGTCGGGTATACGTGATTAACCAATTTACTTTTCACAGCAGGAGTTTACAATTAGGAACAAGCCATTTAAAACACCGCGAGGGGTTAATTAGTGCACATACAACGACCACCAACGGCCTCAATTTTCAGAAGGCGCAAGCCGACACAATTCTGAAAGATGATCATAATTTAAACAACATCAACGATCACACCCCCCCCCCCTTCATTCTTTATAGAAACAGTTTATTATCTTTATTTAGGTCTGGTTTAACCGATTCTACAGAATCAAAAGCACGCCCACCCCGCATGATACACAAAAGAGAGAGACGAAGGAGAAATTCCCTACTTGTTTATAGACGATCGACGCTTAGGCCGGGCGCGGAACTTTACAGATAACGATGCGGCTCGCCCGATGCACCAGAAGCTGTTCGTGAAAAATCACGATCGAGGAAAGAAGAAACCACGGCTAACCCTTAGATTATAAGAGTCGCTGATGGTTGAGATGAGAACGCCAAACCGCGTAAGGATCGGGGGTCGTGGGTTGACCACGAGGTTGGGAAGTTACACACGGAGGTCTCTCGAGATTTTTAGGAATTAATTATGGGCTTTAAATGGTTTTAAAAGGAGTAAAAGAATGAATTTATGTTGAAACTTATGTTGCGAGAGCGGAAAAGTCAGGTACTGGAAAAAGAATGAAAGGCTCGGCGAGCGGACACGGTGCCACCGTCACGGTGTCACCCTCGCGGTGTTATCCTCACGGTGCCACTGTGACCGGTGTCACCCTCACGGTGCCACCATTTTGGTGGAGCCTCACTTTGGCAAAGTAATGGTCTAGGAGGGTCTGAGCCATTACATGTTCAGTTAAATATGTTCTTGTAAAATAAAGAAAAGAGCATGGTTCTATAAATTTTTAAAATTTAAATAGACGAGAAAATGGAATGGTCTATAAAATAATTTCATAGTTTTAGTCAACAATGAGAGAGGAAATTCGGGAAATTTTCTTCAAAAAACATAAAGAATCTATATTTTCTCATGATTTTTATATCTAGGATTGACTAGACTCACCAATTCATTAATTTTTTTTATTTCATGGGTATTAAAATTCAAGAATATCTATGTTTTTAATATAATATATTTTAGTTATAGATAAAGAGAATTAAATTGGAATATATTGTAAAAGTTGGATGATATTAACAAGTTTTAATGTTAATTTTTTATATATACCTAGGAGAATAAATATAATTCATGGTTTGATCTAAATAAATGATGAATATATAGATATATACAATATAATTATAACTAGTGTATCCAAGTTGTTGTGTAATGTACTGTGACTAACATCCAAATTTGGTGAATATGAGATCAAAGGTTCACCCAAATAGGTAGTTCCTGATAGAATAATTGTACAAACAATATTATATAACATGTAGTAACTTGATAAAGATAGAGGATGTTTTGTCATTCAATAGTTTTTTGTATTTTTTCAATTAAAATTCATGTATGAATTTATGACCATCAACCGACTCAGTATAATTATTTTTTCTTCACTGATAAAAAAGAGTTGAAATTAAGAATAGGATAATAACCATTACACACCAATGATGAAGCCACTCAACAATAAGGGGTTTTGAACATTGAATTTCCATATAGTTTATTTTAATCTCTTATTATCACTATTACTAACTCAGCCCCTTTTCATCATCATAACTAATCCCTAATAAAATAAAATTTATTCACTAAATGTAATTAGAAAAACTTTTATAACACAATAAAATTATAAAATAAGAGTATTTTATTTGATATTATATGAAACATGCCACACTGATCTTAAACAATCCATGAAATCTTTTTCATTATAATTAATCTCTTTGATATCTTATTGAACACGCAACCCCAAGCCTAAATGAATCATAATTTAGTATATTGTTATGACCTATTCTTATAATTGGTGAGTAGGAATTTTAAAAAAATATTTAAATTATGGATATATATAGATTAGAACCAAAATAAAAATAATTCAAAATAAAAATTCATTTTTTCGAAAAAAAAATATGTCTTCCGAAAGATGGTTCAGTCGCACATTGCATACATAATTTATATTTAATGTTTACTGTTTTTTAATATTTATTTGATAAAATGAACTACTATTTAAATTCATAATATCAAAATTATCTTAAGATGAAATTTTGGTATTTTTCTTGAAATGATTCGTTTTTTGATGAATAGTGAAAAAACTAAATTTGAAATGAAAACTAACTTTCTATTTAAATTATTTATGAAGTTAAATTATCATTGAGATTGATTTTAAAGTGAAATTAATTCAATTATATTTAAATTAATTCAGTTTTCCTAATTTTAATAATTTTAATATTTAATTCTGATATAGAAACTATGAATACTTTTGAATACCTTCTATTTGAAAACGTACTTTTTTGTCGCGTCTCTCAGATTTACATTAAATTAATAAAATTCAAATTAAATGAATAGAATTTTTTAAAATGGAATCAATATTTTGAATTTGAATAATTTTTATTTCTTAAAAATTTCGAATTATTTTTTTACCACAATAAATAATAACAATTTAAAAATTATTTACTAAGGTTGATGATAAAATGGATTTACCATGGGTTAAAATAAAAAGTTAATGGTTAAAATTACCTAAAAACATGCCAAACAATATATTACATGTATTTATGTCAACCTTATAATTTATAAAGATCAATAATAATCCAATTTAAACCCTTTTTCACGTGAAAAATGCGGGTACACATTTGTCTTTTCAAAAATTATAAGTTTTCCACTTACCTCACTTATAAAAGACACCCACTATCCTCTCTTATTCACACCTTTAAAAGATTTAATTTCCCACATAACCCATAAAAACACCTCAAAATCCATAATCTCATCCTAGAATCCCACGTTTTTTCATAAATGTAACCTTTTAAGGCTTTTGGTGCAGACCAAAGGAGGTTTCCTGAGGAAGAGGTAATTTTTTTCATCGAGCATTATTATTATGTTTCTTCATCCACCTCCATAAATTATTATTATACCAGGATTATATAATAAAATAATTTTATTAAGAATACTAATATTTTTTATGTTATGGTAATGACCTAAAAGTGATCTAATTTCCATCAAATGGGTTAGGAAATTGTCATTCATGTTTACGGAAGACTACCACCTCATGTACCAATGTCATTCATTATTCCATTACCACCACTCACATTTGGGTATAATGATGAATAAAATGTATATATATTATACTTATATAATAATGATACCTTTTAGTCATTATATCATATATAAATTTTTATTCTCATTCTATATGGGATATGATAATGCCACTCATTTGTACGGCAGACTACCACCTTGCGAAGCGATGTGATTTGTTTTCACTAACACTTTAAATAGAATGTAATATGGATATATTTATTAAATATATGTTATATATATGGACTAATTGTGATATTAATGATATATTTAGAATTATTAAATGATAATATATCATTTTATTTCTTACATTTTCACTCACTTGATGAGGATACCAATGTTCTTGTATGTGTGGACTACCCCTTTCTCGAAGCGATGTGATTATATTTTCAAAAAAACACTACATGGATGATATATATAAGTTTATTAAATGAAATAATTTTAAATTTCTGATATTATTATTATTTAGGATAGGTAAAAAATTACTTACATCCATTATATACTGATCATTGAGAAATGGAAATGTTACAAATACATACATACGACCTACCGTATCCATCACTATAACATACTTCATTTCTAAAAAATTATTTATTGGTTATAAACTATAATTTATGCATAGATATGACAATTAAGTAATTATTATTATTCTGGGGATGATAGAACTATATAATATGTGCAACAACTGGATCTCTCAGGATAAAACAAACATAAGAAAACAAGTAAATTAGCCCATAAAATAAGGAAAGATTTAAATATTATAAAAGTATCATATATTATATTAGAAATATTAATATGGTTATGTAATTACTTAATAAAATGTTTAAAATAAATATAAAATAGGTTAAATTATGTTCAACTAAAAGGAAGTCTGTGGTAAGGGACTTCATCTCAAATTCCATTCAGTGAGGCATATTGTAATGTTATGCACCTAATTTATTTTATATAGTGTATATAATGCCACTTTGAAATGTTATAGCATGATCCAATAATAATTCATGTTTTTTATATTTCAATTTTAATTATTTCATCTGATTTTATTTTACATAAAATTTAACTAGTGGTAAATAATTTCACAACCTGATTTATCTTCATTTGATTATATTACTTCTTCACTGTATTTTATATTCTAAGATTATATGTGTAATTTATTTGAATATAATATATTTTATTTTCAATTTTTAATGTTGATTTGACGTTGATATATATAATTTATTCATTTTCCAATTTTCACTTTATGGTTATGATTTTTATAAATGTTTAATTTGCTATCTCATTTTAGTCGGGATTCTTTATGAAAACATAATTTAGTTGAGATTATTTATTCTTGAGTTTATATTAATGGAAAGTATTTGATCATTCACTATTAAAACCATATAATTTTATTCAATTAAAGTTATTCATGACTTTTTTGACTAATGGTACTATTTTTCCACTCTGTGGTACTCAAAATGAATGAGAAAATATTTTTAGGAGAATCATAATTCATTTCTATCTATCATAAAAAATCCATTTTCTTCTCAAACGTTATTTTCCAAGAATAAATTTTCAAATATTTATAAAATTTTAAAAAAAATTATTCAATAAATTTTTACTTTTAAGAATATTTTAATGTAATATCCTTTTGGTTGTGAAAACAAGGCTCATTTTCTATTTACCAAAAATGTAAAAGGAATAATTATTTTAATGTACTCAGCATGTATATAATTTCATATCGTCATTATAACTCAATGTTTTAAAACTTCTTTTACGATTTTAAAATTATATTTTTAAAGAAATGTATTTTAGAAAATGATTTTGAAATTTTACTTTTAAAATTATTTTCAAAATAAAAAGGATGTTTTCCTCAAGAATGTTTTTATAGACCGTTTAATGGTATTTCTATTCATCAATAACAACATCCTTTTATTCATACATCAAGGGATATATGTTTGATTGATACTATTATTATTCTTTGAATTGATTTTTTACCATATTGTTTTACCAAGGAATGTATTTCCACTCACATTCTTGGTTCATTTTTATATTTATTTACTTTTTCTTGAAATATTCACCTTCCTCTGGTCAGTGGGAATTAAATCTCCCCAAAATATATAGAATATTTATAATGGATATGTTTATTTCATAAACATTAAATCATTAATAAATATGGTGTTCTAGATTTAATGTTATTTGGTTATCTAGGGAAATATTGATAAATCAGTCTCGTACCACCCAGATATTTTGTGCATTGTTTTTTTGGAATTAATTTAATCTTTTTGATATTCTTCATTTCCCGCAACTTTGAAAATAACTTATTTTATATTAAAGAAATATTTTTTTCTTATTTTAAGTACTTTAAATATAAATATTATCATTATCTACATGAAACATTGCGGATATCTTGTGTTACACACAGTAATGAATTCCCCTGATAACTTGCATTACATGCAGGACCGAGGGTTACCGAACAATAATATGTTATTAAAATATATTTATAAATATATATACCATATTTTAAATTTTATTTATTGAATATTATAAACTAAATTATGTAAATATATGGTTTTCATGAAATATAAAATTAATTAATTATTTATAAATTAATATAAGATCCAAATTTAATACAATGGGAATTGTTTATAGAAAAATATTATTATGCTCACAAAGTTGATTTAATCATAATAAATTAAAATAAATTAAATTATTTTGAGATATTATTTTAATATATATATTATATATTCAATAATGTAGTTTCTATAACCATCCAATATATTTTATATACATAATATAAGAACAAACACAATTTTATGCTTAAAACTTTTATTTTTATAAAGGCAATTTTACCACCTTCTAATGGAGAACCCATATAAAATACAATTTAGGGAAATTTTATAGATCCAATAAGTAAAAATATTATTAATATTTGGTATATAAATATAAAAATTATGTTAGGATAAATTTTTTGTATTTTTCTGTAGGATTTCATTTTTTAAAGAATACTTAAAAATATTGAATTTTAATTAAAAACATATTTTTAATATAATTTATTCAAAAGGATAAATTATATTTTAAACCTTTTTCAACCTTTAATTAGATAATATTTTGACCAATTAATCAAATTGAGTTAATTATAATAAATTTCACTTTGAAATTGCATATAAAAATAAAGCAAACTTTTGAACATTTTTACTTTAAATACCCGCATTGTTCACCCGACTATGGGATTAAATTTAAATTAATTTATACCAATTCATTGTTTTGAATTTATAAAAATTGATTCCATAGTTTTAATCAACATGAATTATAATTTCTAATAATTTCAATGTATTTTTTGACCCAAAATATTAGTGATGTAATTAAAATTAATTACAACGATTAAGGTTAAATTATGCTTAACTAAGAACTAAACCTTAAATTTACCACAAAAAAGACATGTAAACTTTTAATAAATCCATTGAATAGAAATATTTAGACCATATTATTCCTTTTCTATAAATTTTAACAATATTTATCCACCTTCAGTAAGAAAACATTGGTGGGGTTCCATTGTTTTAAAATATTACAATAGATTTTGATCCTCCTCCATTATAAAATGCCTCCTTAAAATATACTTACTAACACTAGTAAATCCACTCAGGTTCTTCAAAAATATGCCCAATTCACTCAATAACATCCCTCCATTCTACTTTGAAGCTTCCCCTTGGGAAAAAATAAATCCAAGGAAGCCTTTTGGCTCAAATCAAAACGATTTTCCCGATCAAGAGGTAACAACCTCCCTCAAACTACTTTCATTTATTTTCTTTCTCAAATCAATAAAATTTTATTATAACATGATAATATTACAAAACCATTATCTTAAATATACAATTATGTCATTATGTTAATAATTTGACAGGTACTTACACAAACATCCACTTAATGGGTAACAAACATGTTGTTTACGTGTTGGCGGACTACCGCCTCGCTAAAGATGATTGTTTATTTTATTTTACTGCCTTTCAAGGTGGCACATATGATTGAAATTATATTTATATATTTTATATATAATATTTATTATGCATTTATGATTTTATAATTATTTTAAAACACGCATATTTATATAATCTACTTTTTCTTAATATAAAAATTTTATTCGAGGAAGTGCCAACAAACACCCCCTCAAAGTGAAGTGATTCATTCATACACCTACATGAAATGTATTATGAATGGATTTACTAAATATATATTATATATATGATATAATAAAGCTATATAAATATATATATTTATATATATATGTTATTTACATTCATTCCTTTAATACGACAATTAAACAGAAATAGCGTTCATGCTTACATATGACTTACCATCTCCATGAAAGGTGTATTCCATTTGATAAATTTATATACTATGGATTATTATAATAAAAATATACTAGATATAAATTATATTTATATCCTGGTTAATATTCTATAATAATATAGTACGTATAAAGATCATTGATATAACGAATTAAGATATATCCAAAGAACAAATCGGATGTTATCTGAAGTGAAACCTTATCATATGATGGTTAGAAAGTGGATAATAAAATGTCATCATCAAGATATATATGGTACTAGATCTTGGAATATGGTTCTTTATAATATTTAAAATTATATTATATTTATTATATAGGTGGTTTTAATGAGTACAATGAGATTTAAGACTCAAGGTAAGGGTGATTTCATCTCACATTTTATTTTTCTGAGATACAAGATATGTTCGTCACTATTTAGTTTTTTTTTGGTGTGTGTACTGAACATGTTTTTATTAAATTATTATTGTACATAAATTTATGTTTATCTACATATCCAATTTATGATCTCTCTTTTAAGGTTTTTATGTTTCAAAAGCTACCAAATTAGTAAACTAGTATTGTCTCAAGTTGTCTTCATTGAGACTCGTGTTTTTTTCACCTAAATTATTTTTTGAGGTCTATATACTTAGATTTGAAATTTTATATAATTAATGTACTTATTTTCATTAATTTTTATCTTCGCATACTTTAAATTTCTTACAAGGATAGTATGATCCCATGTTACCGTGTTATAAGAGTTTATTGAGACAATCTCATCGTTTTTTCGATGTTTTTTATGTTTATTCTTCCTTTTAAGATATATTTTGATCCATATCTCAAGATAACTCATGATTTTACTTCTCCTCTATTTAATAAAGATATCCTCATGTGTTATTGAAATTTTTTTACTCTTTGGTAGTTAAGATAATTTGTTTAGTAAAATTTTATCGTCTCTCTCTTTAGTCAGAAATCCTTTGTATTCCAAAACCATATTTTCAAAAATGTTTTCAAAAAGTTTTTAAAATGATCATTAAAGATCATTTTCAAGGAAAAATTATTTTAATTTTTTTTACGGTTTCCCATGAATCATCTATATTTTTCTTAAGCTATTTTTGAAGAAAAAGGTTTCCAAAATGTTTTATGTTATAAAAAAATTTTTCCAGAAGACATGTTTTTAAAATATATTTTAAAATTATTTCCAATATATGATAACATCTATTAGTGTTACTCATTCCTTTATGGGGAAGTTATTTAATTCTTCCATTCGTATTCTTTCTCAGAATGTATTATTTTTTTATGGCATGATGTTTATGAAACCTATTTCTCTTTCACATGTTATATTATTTTAAACCCACTTCTTTTCATGGATTATTGTTATGATGAAATGATTATGAAACTTGTCAATTTATATCGGTTACTATATTATTACATGTTTAGAATACCAATTTAATTTCATGGGTTATAATATTATTATTTATGATCTTTTTTCACAAGTATTTATGATTTCACTATAATATGTGTGGGACCTATATCTCCCTCCAATGCATTGGGTAATGATTTATATCTCATGAGATATACATATATGGAATGGGAAATGAACATAGATTAGTAATATAGGGCTGTAATGGGGGTTTACCCAGTTCAGTAATACATAGCTAGAATGGGGGTTTACTCAGTTCCGTAATACAAGGTTGGAACGGGGGTATACCCGGTTTAATAAAGTAATTTTCCACTAATATGGTCATATAAGGTATTCCTTGGTTACTAAGGTAAATTATATTATATGATTATATATTTTCATAATTCCATGTTTTATTCTTATGTTATGATTTTGTGGTTTATGTTATTTATTTCTTTATGCTTCATGTCTTTTAAACTACCAATCTTTATTCCATGATTCATGTATATGATATTTGTTATGCATGGTATGATCTTAAATTTTCATGATCATGTTCTTATACTCGTATGCTCTTGATTATGCTTACCAATCTCCCTTATTTATCCTTTTTGGGAATTTGATCTCACCCCTTTCAATGTTTCCATCCTCAGGTTATGATGATATGTATTATATGTGATGTGCATAAGAAGGGTTCTAGTCAATAATAACCTAGTGGGAGATAATATAGATCACTTATGTATTGGTGTTTATGTTTCCATGTTTCCAAAGGCACTCGTTTAGTATGGTCTTGAGGAATCAAGTTGTATATATTTTTAAGTATTCTGAAAATGTTATGTAATGTCTATGTATGTCAATATGAGTTTGTTATAGTTTATATCAAAGTTAAGGTTTAGATAAACTTTGGAATGTAGGATGAGAAACGTTTAGTGAGATCCCTAGTAATATTTCTAAGGACAAGTCTGTGGATGTCTCTAAGGATAAGTATAAGGATGAGTCATTGTTTAGGGAAATGTCTTGGAATTTTGGTAAAGGATAGAGTGTGTGGTTTCCAAGTAATACATCCTCATAATTGAATGTGGCTCCAACCCAGATGTACATAAGAGTAACAAATACAAAAAGATGTTTTGGGCCTAACTCAGGGTAATCTGGTACATGACAAGAGACCTTGCTACACACCTCGTTTGACACTCCTATGGGATATGATTTGGAAATTCACAAACTATTCACAAACCATTACATAGGATATTAATAGAATATGACAATGAATAACCTATGATGAGACTATGAAGTCGTATATATAGGAATATTTCATGATTTATACCTATTATAAGTAATTATTTTCATGACAATGTGGTTTTCTTATAAGGTATGTAATGCTCGCATTATGCTTTTGGTTTTATTAAATAGTGGGAACTAGAATAAATTGGATTAACATTGAATGTGATGGGTGATTTTATGATGATCATTGAAGTGTAATGATCACTGGATTGAAAGATGTTTTGATCATACCTAATTAGTTTCACGGAACATGATTAACAATGTGTTCCTTAACAAACTCCCAGAATCACCAAGGAATATAAATAATGAATTCACTGAGAGTAAGGGTAATGGATATACAATAGTAAAGAAGATTTGGTTTAATTTAGGTCAAGAATGTTGAAATAATCACCTATATAATTA
Organism: Viscum album; assembly: GCA_963277665.1. Classification (NCBI taxonomy): domain Eukaryota; kingdom Viridiplantae; phylum Streptophyta; class Magnoliopsida; order Santalales; family Viscaceae; genus Viscum; species Viscum album. The sequence goes on from OY728138.1 coordinate 564,738,239, forward strand.
TCATAGGGGAACAAAAAGTGTTTTTACTATAGAAAGGAAGGACACAAAGTAGGAGACTATAATTGAAAAATTAAGAGTTCAGTAAATGAAATATATGAGAATTTGGGCCTCCTTAAGTCACAATCTAAGGTTACATGTTTTAGGTATGGAATAAAATGTCATTATGAAACTCAATGTCCCAAGATGAAAGCTCATGAAGGGATCCAACATGGTGGGGTGAGTAATGGTTACATTATTGATGATGAAAGGACTATTGATAAAATTTAAAAGGAAAGAGGTATTTTTTAATAGGATGAGTTATCCTTCTTAGTGGCATAATGATGAAGTCGAATAATAAAAGTTTTTTTTGTATTTGGATTAAAAATTTATGTTACATGAATGGTGAAATATACAAGGATTGTTTATCTCTAAGGATTTTCATGTTTAGGATGACCTTTTTTTAATGATTGGAAAATTTATTTAAGAAAAAGGTGATATTTTTACTATGGGAAAATAACCCTTAATATTTTCCTTATGCTGAGATAATTTTATAAAAATATTTTTCACGTCAACAATTAAATTGTACAGTATTGATTACCTCAGAAAAGATAAAGGATTTTTTTTAAAAGTTTTCCATGTTGTCATGGATTAAGATTTCGACTTATTATATGTAATTAATATATCACCAAACATTTGGAACAAGAAATCATGCATGTTTTCAAAACGTAATTATATTAATTCATGGTTTTAACAAATTTCAAGAGAATATGTAATGAGGGTATTCACATGTTTAGAATGTGACAACCAATAGCTATTTTTTATATATGGGGGATCAATGTTAAGATAATTTCATGACCTTCTTTATATTGTTTTGTATTTTTGTATTTCATATGGGTAATATGGTAAACCATTCAAGAAAATTTTAAGATAAAACATAGGATAAACCATTATGTATTAAGGTTTTGTTTATAACCATAGTTAAAAGATTATTTAGTGATTAACATTATTTCAAGGATTTCAATATTATTTGTTTTTCTAAATTATAATAGTGTGGTTTTGGAAATAGATTACATCATGTATGTTCAGTGAAAACCAATCAGGTCTAGAAAGTCCATGGGTATTGAATCCATGACCAAATGATGATAAGAGTTCTATTCCTACTACTAGCCTACTCGTTGTCCAAGTTAATGTAAAATTATTTTTTCTGAAAAAATATTAATAATGAATCAATAGTGTTACTTTTATGTTTATAGATTATGGAATATTTATTTTTAAGAGACAAATACCTATAATTTTCATTTTTTGATGGGTCTTATGATCTATTAAAAGTTTATTTTAGTGCTTTATGCATCAAGGTTAATTTTTTGAAATTTATTCAATGAGGTAATTGTTGAGTTAGAAATTGATAAAAGAAAAAAAATTAAATTTTTAAATACATCAAGTAAGTATATTTATGTATATTATTTTTCCATAAAATAATTACTCAAAGTTAGGAAAATGAGCCACAAATTTTTTTCCTAATAACTTAATTTTCATTGAGATGATGGAATTTTAAATCATCACCGATTTGTGACTTTTAGGCCATCAACTTTTCATTAATAATTCAATTGTTTTTGATTGATGAACTCAATCACTCCCTATAAATATTTATTCTTTTCCTCTATGTCTAATATTTACTCTGAACCTATGATATCCTATGTGAAATATTAGTTATATGTTACTTTGGGAAACCATTATGTTTCCAATATTCCTTTTTAAAAGGAAGTTTTTGTGTTCATTTTTAGGATGTGGTTTTCTATGAATGAAACATTAAAGTCTTAACATTTCATATTCAAGATTAATTTTGAGTGTGAAATTTATTTTAAGGGGGTAAATATAACACCCTGAGGTTTTCTGAACTATTTTTTTTGAGTTACTTTAATATATTTGATATTTTCAATTTCATGAAACACTAATAATAGTCTATTTTATATTAAATAACTATGTTTGGATTATGACCATTACATGAAATATAAAGGTTTTATTTTTTATACATTGAAAGTTGTGTTTATCTTTCATTACAGAAGACAAATACATTCCTCGATGACCTACACAACATGTCTGAACGAGTTTTACTGAACAATAATATATTATTAAAATATATAGAACCAAGACATTAAAATATGATTTATGATTAATATTAACTAACATATGTAAATACATTGTTTTCCAAAAATATAAAATGAATTAATTATTTAAAAATTATTATAATGACCAAATTGAATATAAATGGAGTATTTTTATATAAAAGTTTCAGTATGCTCACAAAGTTGTATTAATCCTAATAAATTAAATTAATTAAGATTATTAAGTGATATTATTGTAATAAATATTTTATATATTCCATCAAGTATTATTTATAATCACTTAATAGATTTGATTGACCAAATATAAGAACAAACCCAATTTTAGGGTTAAAACATATATTTTTATAAAGGTGGTTTTACCACCTTTTAATGGAAAATCCATTTTAAATACAATTAGAGGAACTTTTATATATTAAATATATATAAATAAACATTATATTTTAAATTTAATTATAAAATTTAGGTTATGGTAAATTTTTGGTATTTTTATATAAGATTTCATTTTTTAAAGAATTGTTAAAAGTATTGGATTTTAATTCAAAACTGATTTTTCATATAATTTATTTATAAGGGAGAATTATATTTTAAAATAGTTTCAAATTTTAATTAGATAATATTTTTACCTATTAATATTATTTATATCATTATAATCAATTTCACTTGGAAATTGAATATAAAAACAAATAATACTCTTGAATGTTTTTACTTAAAAAACTCGCATTGTCGACCCGAATATGGGATTAAATTTAAATTAATTTATACCACATATATGATTGAAATTTGGAAAAATGAATTCCTTATTATGAATCATCACAAATTATAATTTATAATAATTTTAACATATTTTTTACCAAATATATCAGTGATGTAATTAAAATTAATTACAAAGATTTAAGTTAAATTAATCATAACTAAAGACTAAACCATAAATTTAAGACCCAAAAAAATATATAAACTTGTCATAAATCCATTTCCTAGCCATATTATCACTCTATACTCCGTTGGGATTACTTTTTACCATAATATATCCCATTAAAATAAAAAAAGTTTGGTGGGTTCCTTTCTTTTAAAATATTACACGAGATTCCACTCCTCCTCCATTATAAATGGCCTTCTTCACTTCCACTTCCTCACACCATTAAATCCCATTAGGTTCAAAAAAATTACAAATTCACTCTAAAACATCCCTTGATTTAACATTGATGCCTCCCCTTTGGAAGAATGTAATCCAAGGAATCCTTTTAGCTCATACTAAAAGGAGTTACCTGATCAAGAGGTAACACCCTCCCTAAAACTCCATCTGTTTATTTTCATTCTCCGCTACCACAAATATTCTTTTTCCATTATAATATAAAAACACTGGTATCATAAATATACTATAATTTTTTTATGTTTGTAGTTTTACCTATACTTATACGCGCATCCATCTAATGGGTAATGAACATATTGTTTACGTGTAGGAGGACTACCACCTCGCTAAAAAATGATTCTTCAATTATTATTTACATACTCTCATGGAAAAAATTCTGATTAAAAATTTGTTAATAAATTTTATATATCATTTTTATTTTTTCCATAATATTATGTAATTATTTTTTAACACACATCTTTATACAATCCATTTTGTGTTAATACAATAATTTTGTTTTGAGGAAGTGTGTACTACCTCCCCCTCAAAGTGATGTGACTCATTCATAAACTACAAGGAATGTATTATGGATGGATATACTAAATATATATTACATATATGATATAATAAATCTTCTATAATAACTATATATATACATATATATATGTGTGTGTCTTTTAATTTATTCTTTTCAATATGACAATTAAATCGAAATAGTGTTCTTGCATACGTATGACTTACCATCTCCATGAGTACTGTATTCTGTTTGATACTTATATATTCTATGGATTAATATAATAAAAATATACTAGATATAAATTATATTTATATCATGGTTTACATTATGGAATCATGATATATGTTTAAGGACAAATGTTATAACAAATTAAGACACATGCGAAGAATAAAACGAACAATATTCGATGTGAAATATTAACAATATTGTTAACAAGAGGGTAATATAAGGTGGTAATCAAGAAATTTATGGTATTGATATAATAATATGGTTATTTAAAAAATTTATAATAAATTTATATTTATTATAGTGGTTTTTTGAATGAGTAAAATGAGAGTCAAGACTCATGGAAATGGGGATTTCATCTCAATTTTTATTTCTCTTAGATATATGTTATGTTCACTATTATTTACTTTTTATGTGGTGTATGTACTACCCATGATTATATTAATTTATTTTAATACTTAAATTCATGGTTAAGTTCATATCCACTTTATGATTTTTCTTTCATGTGTTTTTTTTAAAAGTTACCAAATCGGTAAAATAATTTTGTCTCAATTTGTCTTCTTTGAGGCTAATGTTTCGTTACGCACGTAAATTCTTTTTCAAGGTGTATATAATTATATTTTACATATTATATCATAAATATACTTACATTAATAGTATTTTAATCTTCAAATTATTTCATTTTCTTACATGGAGTGTATGATCCCAAGTTACCATGTTATAGGAGTTTATTAAGACCATATCATTGTTTTTTCGACTGTTTATGATTATGCTCCCTTTGTTGAAATATTATGATCCATAATTCAAAAAAAATCATAAGTTTCTTTATCTTGGGTTTATTCTAGATATCATTACGTGTTAGTACCATTTTTTATCTTCGGTTCTTAAGTTAATATTTGGAAGTAAAATTTTATTGTCTCTCTTTTCAATCCGAAATCCATTATATTCAAAAACCATATTTTCTAAAATGTTTTAAAAAATGTTTTAAAAGGATACTTAAAAATAATTTTCAAGGAAAAATTATTTTAAATTTTTTTATTATTTAGAAATCATCCTTTATAATATTTCAAATCTATTTTCAATGAAAATGTTTTTCATTCGTTTTTATGTTATAAAACACATTTTCTTCATGAAATGTTTTTAAAAGATATTTTAAAATAATTTCCCATTTAAGATAATATCCATTGGTGTTACTCATTCATATATGGGAAAATTATTTAATGAATCTATTTATATTATTTATATGAATGGATTTTGTTTTGATGGTGTGATGAACCGATCTGGGATACCCTCAAACCCGGAACACGACCCGATCCATCACATACCCAAACAGCATTCCCAATCCCCATGGGTTGGCAACAAGCTTTTGAGCATCCAACAAAAAAACCGAGGGAACAATTTCACACAACCTAAACAACCACATGGAATACATATACAAGGAAATATGGGAACAATGTAAGACTAACATTTTATATATTCCATAATTGTAAGAAAAAAACAGAATCAAAACAACTATAACAGCATGTAAAAACTCCAAAATAAAAGTATGATAGTAAGAGACTCAAAACCAATAGCTACTCCAATGATTTCATTGACGAATTCCATCCATCTCACCATCACCTACCCATCCCAGTTGACACAAACCACATTGCCTCACTGTGGTACCTTTCTTTTCCCTCCATTGGAAGAAAAATAAAGGTTTATGCCCCACTTAAGAAATGTGCAGGGTGTGAGCTAACAAGCTCAGTAGGATCCCACCCAGGTGTTCACTAAAAAGTATATGTATAAAAAATATTGTTTTCCCATTTAAAAAAACATTTCACAATATGTTGAAAAGTATTTTGATAGAAAACATAGTAAATATTCCATTTATATAGTTTTAAACAAAATCAGGTATATAAATTTTCTAAAGCATATTTTGATACCATTTTTCACGACATCAACATGCATATCAAGGATAACTCAGAAATCCGAGTAGTATAAACCCGAAGAATAAGTATCACAACACTAAGGAATACTACTAGTCTTTGTAGTAGACAACTCTTACTAAAATAATCATGTTCACAAAAATGATCCTAGAACAACGGGCCTATGAAGGAGAGGAATACCCCATGAGTAAAAAACCCAAAATTTCAATATTGGTCCTCTAGAACAATAATCCTGGGAAATATAAGAAATCCCCTTTAAAAACCTACTTAATAATCACAAATCAATAGATTATGAACTCAAGCTAAACCTTCCACCTATGTGCCCAAGGTAATCCATGTTCTTTTTCTCACAAACCCATTTTAATGTCGTAAAAACCATTCAAAAACATTAAGCAAAATCCAAGGAAAACCATTTTCCTTTCAAAACCCCTTTTCAACACACAAAGAAGTCATTACAATTTCATAAAAAATTTACAAAAGAAGTTTTCAAAGCAAAACTAGCAGGTTCATTATCATAGGCTAGAGACGGAACCACCAAACTCAAAGTTTCAGTCAAACACGCCTGTAGTGGAATCCAAAACCTAGAAAGAAACCCAACAGCACCAATGGAGACCCTAGGATCCAATAAATAACAAGATTTATTCAAACATACACACAAAAGGTTGTCGAAAGAGAGGGAAACCACATACCTCGTAGAAGGATTACCACCACACCACAACCAATGAAGGAAAAAAGGCTTCCAGAAATAGATCTCAAAACAGATCTAGAATAAGTTAACAAGAAACATCCAACTTGGATCGGTGGATCTGATAACGCAAGGATATAAAGCTATCATGATCAATCTCAGGGAATAATTGGAGAGAACACATACCCAGATAGAGACATCATAGAAACAAAGAAGAATATGAGATGATCTAAATGATCCAGAAGGTGATAAACCTCTAAAAATTCATAGGAAGAGTATAGGGTCGATAGACACAGAGTTTGTAGAGGCAAGGACCGATCAAAAGTCTCAAATGCGTGAATTTAAACTAGGCACAGGTTGGGTCATGACCTGTACCATTTGATCATGACATGTAGTCCATGCTATAAAAGTTACACAAAAAAACTCATCACCTCAGGTTAAAAATCCACTATTTAAACCCTACATGATGTGTACCTATGATACCCGATGTGTACCATCTCACAGTGTGACCCCCACATCACAACTAGAATCTGTCCATAAGTAAAAGGTGTGTACTTCAAGTACAGATTGTGTACTTCATGTATATGGTGTGTACTTTAGGTACAGGACCTTAAACCTATATTAAACCCCAAAAAACTACTTTTAAAGATTTTTAATCAAAAGGGGAGGTGGAAAAGTAACCCGATCAAGGTAATGGGATGTTATAAAATCCCCACTATAAATACTTTATGTCCCTGGGAAGACACATGGAATATGTATCCTCTATAAAGAGATGAGGCCACTACTCCCTCAATAATGGCTCATATTCCCAAGTCTCATAAAACTATAATCCTTATTTCCATAGAACACTGACCAATGGAATCGACATCCCATGCAATTCATTCTCTTTAGAGTCAACGATCTCAACATGTTTCTCCACAACAGAAGCTTCTTGCTCAAACTCAATTTTTCCCAACTTAGAAAATGAGTGGGGTTAGAGTGATATTTCCTGAGCTGAGATATGTGGAAACCATCATGAGTGTTTCCATCTGAACTAAAAGTGATAACTGATAAGAAAATTTCCCAAGTTTTTCGGTGATATTAAAGGATCTAACAACTCTTAGAGCCAACATTCCCTATTTCCCAATTCGACGGTGAGCCAACCAAGGAAAAACATTCAAGAAAACCCAGCCACCAACGAAAAACTCCAAAAGATGATTCAGCCAATATGGATATGATTTCGTTCAACTTTGGGCTATAAGCAGACATCCTAGTACGTCTTGAATCTTTTCTGATATATCTTGAACAAGACTTGGTCCAACCAAAGGTATTACACCCACCTCTTCTGGACAAAGGGGTGATATGAATGTGTGACCATACAACGCTTCAAAAGGAGACATTTTATCAATGAATGGTAAATGTTGTTGTAAAAACAATCAACCAGTCCAAAATGGCTATCCCATGATCCACCAAAATAAATGATGCATTCACGAAGCATATACACTAGGATTGGAAATACACGCTCAATCTGGCCATCTTCCTGTGGATGGTAAGTTGTTCTCAACTTCACCGGATCCCCCATTTCCTCTTGGATACTCCTACAGAACCTTGAGGAAAACCTATGATCCCTATCTGAAACAATGGCCAAAGGAATCCCATGTAACCACACGATATCCTACACAGATGGCTTACCCAGATCGTCAACTTTAGTGGTGGATTTGATTAGAATGAAGTGATAACACATCGTCAACCAATCAACAACCACCCAAATAGCATTTTTTCCTCATGGGGTCTATGGAAACCCAAAAACAATCTACAAACACCTCATCCAATGTCCAAACCGGCACTGCAAGAGGTTGAATCATACCATAAGGTTTCAAGTTCTCTACCTTTATCTATCGGTCGGTGTAATAGGGGGAACATAATCTGTGATGTCGTGCTTCGTACCCAGCTATCACAACCATCATCTCATATCACAATACATATTTTTTTCACCTTGATGAATGTCCCATGAAGAGCCATGAAATCAAACAATACTAAACTTCTCATATGTGCTGGTATGAAAAATCACTTCCTGATGTAAAGTATTCCATCTGAAAAAAGAGACCAACCAGGAATTGTCACCCCACCATAATGGTTTTCCTGAATCTACAAAAACTCATCATCTTGTTGTTGAATTCTCTTGATAGGCTCCATAAGAGATGATGTCAATTAAACTATGGTCAGAACCATTCCTAACATATCCTCTTGATAATCCAAGTGCAACTGAACAAAAACCTCCATAAGATTCCACTCTTCTTTCGATTCCAAAATAGCATGTGATGGTATCTTCCTACTAAGAGCATCTGCAAAAACATTCTCTTTCCCCAAGGTATAGGTGATGTTGAATTCAAATGTCTAAATGTATTCTACCCATCACCTTTGTCTCATATTCAAGTATTTCTAAGAAAATATATATCTTAGAATCTTAGGATTAGAGAAAATCGTGATCTCCCCCCCCCAAAAGATCGTGTTGCCAACATTTCTGCACATGCATCCTAGCAGCAACTTCTAAATCATGAGTGGGTTAGTTGTTCTCATGTGGTTAGAGATAATGAGAGCCATAAGCTACCACATGATCATCTTGTATCAGTATGCATCCCAAACCAGCACTAGATGCATCACAAAACACCACATACCCCATACTGGGCTCAAGTAAGATAAAAAACAGTTGCGATGCTAGATTTCATTTCAGTTCATCAAGGGAAGACTGGAACATTTCATCCGACGAGAATATCATCCACAAAAACCACCATAAAAGTTTTAAGATATTGGTGGAATATCTGATTCATCAAGGACATAAAAACATTATGAGTGTTAATTAGACTAAAAGGCTTTACAAAATATTCATAATGGTCATACCTTCTTTTGAAGCCCTTCTTTTTTATATCAGACGCACAAACTATGAGATGATGATATCTTGACCAAAGATCGATCTTCGAAATCCACTTTTCACCCTTAAATAGGTCAAATAAATAATCCACATGAGGAAAATGATATTTTTTTTAATTTTCACTCAGTTTAACTTCTGATATTCTGCACATAACTTAAGTGAAACATCTACTTTAATGGAAAAGAACATAGTGGATTCCCAAGGAGAAACACTAGCCTGAACAAAACCTTTCCCTAATAGGTTTTCAAACTGAATCTTGAGCTCTTTCAACTCCACTAGTTCAATGCGATAAGAATCCATCGAAATTAGAAGTGTACATGGCGCTATGTCAATCATGAAATCTACCTCTCTCACTTTGGAAGAATACTAGAGAAGTCAGCAGGGAAAATGACAAAAAAAATCTCAAAAAAAAATAGGAATATCTTCAATAGATCAAACGTCATTATGCGCAATTGTAATAGTAACCAACAAACTCTTGATCTCTAGGTGGGATGTTCTGTCATTACCTGACCTTGGGTCCCACTCTCCCTGAAACACATGATTTCTACCATCAGTAGTATGAAAAGATACACAGTGGTGATTAAAATAAAACTCATCTTTGTGAGAAACAAGACAATCTATATCAATGGTGACATCAAACAGATCCAGATCTATAATAAGAAAATCCCATACCGGCTTTGTGTTAGCTAGAGTGAACGAACAAGAAGGACACCTGAACCCTTATTATTTCCACTTACCAAGAGGTGTCTCTAACTCTATAGTAAAGTGAATAAGTTTCATTGGTTGTTTAAGCATATCAACCAAATGTTCTAATATAAATGACAGGTAGGCACCAGTATCAAACAAGGCAGTAGCAACTAAATCTTCAATAAGGATCTCACCTCTCACTTTTGATGGACCTGCATCAACTTCCATAGCACACTCATCTGCAGTATGTAAATTATTCACTCTAGAGGCCTGTGGTTGGAGCCCTATAGTCTTTGATTCTTTTGACTGTTCCAGAATAGCCTTTGGAGCCAACATACCCTGACTAAAACGAGTCATATTGATAGCCTGACAGAAATATCATAGATGACAATCAAGTCCATGGTTATTGCACATATTCATGGGCATAGGAGAAGAACGTCTACTGTGACCCCACTTACTGCACTGGTAGTAAGTCAGAGGAACACTTCCAGCTGCAATGGATGGTGTAGAGGAGGCTTTCTATTGAGACCCAGTTCTAACAATTCATCAACAGTATTTCCACTTCTTTTTCTTCCCATGCACGCCATTAAAGTTGTCACCCGTTGGAATAGAAGAGGAAGTAGCGATGAACTTTCCTGTCATGTCCATCTCTACCATCATTGCTCTATCCACTATCTACACATAGGTATAAATCTTCAACATCAACAGATGCGATCTAAATTCCAGTCACAAACCACCTATGTACTTCTCTGCCATTAGCTGGTTATACATTACCATGTCCAGAGCAAAATGAACAAGTTCATCAAACTGATTGGTGTAGGATAACAATGAATTCTCTCCATGCTACAATGATAGGAACACAAGATATGTTTCCAAAATCAAATCCTCTATAAAATTATTCTGAAAGAATATTATTTTTAAACCCTTCCAATCCAAGCCCACATATCTCTCTACTTGGACCATAGAGTCCCACCAACACTTGCTGAAACCATCATGTTTTAATGTTGGGCATATTTCCGTGATATTCTCTTGTGTCTCTAGGAAGTAGAATATTTGATTGATCATATCTAGGAAATCTTACACCTCTTGAGGTTCAGTAGTCCCTTTAAAGGATGGTGTCTTCTCGTGTAAGAACTCCGATGATAGATCTCTTTCTTCTCGAGCTCCTGGTTGTACTTCAACCACAAAATTCTGAACTCATGGAACATCCTGACTAAGATCCTGGACTTCTCGTATGATTGTCTCGATGAGATTCAGATCCATAGGTGGATTCCCTTGAGGTGTATTAGTTTCACCTTCTCAAGAACCTTTGAAGATGTCTCATAGGCATAATATTGCACACCAAAACATAAGAACGATTAAACACAGAACAAATATCAGTTCATTCTCACAAACCCATAAGTAGAAACTGATATTTCAGAAGGAACAAAACACTAGAGATACATATCCCAACATCCCATCATAACATGAGTCTCGTTACGACAAGAGCTAGCCAGGCACTCATCGCAACATACCTCTCAAGTCCCAGCAATCCTCTCTCTAGTATAACAGACATCCCAAGAAATGATTCTGGAGGACAAACCTCTTTTGATACCAAAATCTAACAAACTAACTCAGGTTACCCTCAAACCCTTCACCCAACCCGATCCATCACATATCCAAAAGGCATTCCCGATCCCCATAGGCTGGCAACAAGAACCCAGGCATCAAACAAAAAAACTGAGAAAACGATTTCGCCCAACCAAAATACCCACATGTAATACATATACAAGGAAATAAGGGAAAACCATATAACTAAAATAGAATATATGAAACAATTTTATGAAAATGGCTGAAACAAAATAACTATAACAGAAGATAAAAACTCCAAAAGACAAGTCTGACTACAACAGACTCAAAACCAATAGCTACTCCAATGATGGGATGGATGAACTCCACCCATATCCCCATAAGCTACCCATCCCAAATGACCCGAACCTCACTGCCTCCCTACATCTCATTACCTTTCCCTACACTCAATGACAAATTAATTTCTACTCATCACCGAAGTAGTGTGTAGTGTGCGAGCTAACAGGTTCAGTAGGTTCCCACCAAAGAGTTCAATAATAAGTCTCTGTATATAAATCATGTATTCTATTTTTTAAATAAAACATGGCATTATAAGTAGTAAATAAGTTTTATAGAAAACATGGTAAACATTCCCTTTTTAATAGTTCTAAAGAAAAGTAGGTATATAATTTTCCAAATCATATTTAAAAACCATCATTCACAACATAAAAATGCATATCAATTATAAATCAAAAATCCACATAGAATAAATCAGAAGCACAAGTATCACAACACCAAGGAATACTATTGGTCAAGGTAGCATTCTACTCACCCCATTTTATGTTTCCTTCCCAAGGTTATCAAGATTTGTATTATGTTTGATTTATCTAAGAAGGTTTCTATTCAAGAAGAACCTGTTAGAGATAATTTATCTCACTTATGTACTGATGTTTATATTTCCATGTTTCCAAAGGCACTAGACTAGTATGGTCTTTGGGAATCTATTTGTATAATTTTTAAAGTGTTCCAAAAACTTTATGTAATTTTTATGTATGTTAATACAAAGTGGTTATATGTCTTCTTTACATAATATGGATATTTGATGAAAGGGTACATTATTCATGTAACATATCACTACCATTTTATCAGGTACCCCCAAATCTTCATCATGGTTTTCCCCTCCATTAAGATTAGAAGGATACCTATAATGGTTAAATCTGAGATTTGTTGGACTTTAAACTTTTATCACGTCCATTTTTAGGATGCAGAAGGATTCCACAGTGTGTAACTGGGATTCCTGTCATCTAACTGTTGTTGGGTACATGTTTTGAAATGGGATTCACATTGTGAAATTGTACACATCGTGAATGGTGGTTTTACATTGTAAATTATTTAAATAATGGACTATTAATATGAGGTGAATAATTTTTCAGCATACATGTAAATAATATATTTTGTGGCGTGTAACCACATTACATGTTCTGAAATAATCTGGGTCTAGTTTTAGAACATGAGAATAATTTTTTTTGTTTCTTTCTATGAATATATATTTATCTTGACCCAAAGCTATTCCAAGGCATTTTTTGTGATACTTCTCTCCTTTTATATTGATCTGATCGATACTCTATCTCCATTGAAATTGTGGTTTGCATCTCAAGGTGAGTAACCTTTCCACTTCGTCATTGTTATTGATTAGGGTAGTGTCCTAAGGTTTCATCATTAGATCCATTGATCTAAGTTAGTGTTTCCTCTTATCTTCTTCTAATATCCATTGTGTGATCTAATTCTGTAAGTTGTTAATTTTTTTTCGTGGTATGGTGGGATCTCATTCCGGAGGTATGTGGTTTCCTCTTTTCCACTAACCCTTTTAATTTCAAATTAAATCAATAAAAAGTTGTCTGGATTTGGATTCTATGGTATCTATTGGTGTCGTTGGGTTTTGATGTTGTTGGGTCCCATTTTGGGCATGTGCGACCTGAGTTTTTAGGTAGGTGGTTTCATCTCTAGCCAACAATAACAAGCATGAGTACTGATGCCTTATAAATGTATTTATTAAATTAGAATGACTATTTGTGGGTGTTAATAAAGGGTTTTTAAAGAAAAATGGGTTTCCTCGTGTTTTTGATGAAGGGAAAGGAAATGTATACTTCTGAAACATTGAAATTTATTTATGAAAATGAGCACATGGGTTACCTTGGGAACATAGGTGGAACGCTTATCTTGGGGGAATTATTCGTGTTTTGTGATAATAATGAGGTTTTCTCATGGGGAATTACACTATTTCCTCATCATGTTGTTATAGGGGATGAATATTGAAATTTTTAAGGGGTTTACCCATGGATTATTCCTCTCATTCCTAGGAATGTCTTCTAGGAATATGAATGTGCACATGATTTATTATGCTATGTGTAGTATGTTAGTCTAACCTATAGTGTTCATTGTATGGATACATGTGCCTATGTTTATGTTTTTTAATACTTTTATTCCTAAGTTATCCTTTATATTCATGTAATATAAATTTTTTAGAACAATGAAAAAGGTAAATGTTTACCATTTTTTCTATAAAACTATTTTATAGCTAATCATGTCATATTTTATTTAATGTAAGAATAAAATAATTATTATACAAAGACTTGATATAGAGAACTTTGGAGGGGTCCTACTGAGCCTATTAGATCCCACCATGCACACCTATTTGTTGGGTTTTAGACCATCGTATGTATTCCAGTGTCGGGAAAGGTAAGGTTCCATTGTGAGGTGCTGAGGTTTTGTGTCAGGTGAGTTGGGTAGCTGGTAGTGAGATGGTGGGAGTTCATCCATGCCATCTCTTGGAGTGGATGTTTGTTTTAATCCTTTGTAGTTTGAATTTTCCTTTGTAGTTTTGACTACTTTCTATTTGTTGTTTCCACTATCATTATCACTTTTATAGCATACATATTTTTTAGTATTCCATTGTTTATTTTGTGAATTAAACATTGTTTCTATGTCTTTGATTAGGTTGAGTGATGTTGTTCCCTCTATCGTGTTTTTCGATGCACGAGTGCTTATCACCAGGCCATGGGGATCGAGAACTCACTTCGGGTATGTGGCTAATCAGGTCATGTGCTACTTTTGGGGGTAACATGGCTCGATTCATTATAATTTTGTATCACATGAGGTATATCCTCAAGATTTCTTATCTTAGGACATCTGTTAGACTGGAGAAAGGATTTTTAGGACATGAGAGGTTTTTTGGGATTAGTGTCTGGTCAGCTCTTTTTATAGTGATACTTGAGTTTCCATGGGATTTTGGGATGTGTGTTTCAAGTTTTGGGATTGGTTTTAAGTCTTAATTTCTTCTTATGGGTTTTCTAGTTTGAATTGGGATTTGTTCTATTATCTAATCGTTCTCATGTTTTGGTGTGCCATTATATGCCTTCAAAACGTCTTCCATGAGTTCCATAGGAGGGTTTAGCTGATGATACTTAATGGAATACTCCTACAAATTATAATCTCATTGAGACTATCATACGAGCAATCCATGCTATTGATCAAGATGTACCAAGAGTTCAGAATTCTATTGTTGAGGTACAACCAGCTATTGTAGAATAGAGATATTGATCATGGGATTTATTTCATGAAAAGCCACCATCCTTTAAGGGAATGACTGAACTTCAAGAGGTAGAGGGTTAGATGGATAGGATCGACCAGATATTCTAATATTTTGAAACTCCTATGAATATCATGGTAAAGTATTCAGTGTTCTGACTTGATGATTATGTTAAGCAATGGTAGGATTCTCTAGTTAGGTAGAAAGGCATGTGGACTTGAATTATAAGGGTTTGAAAACCCTTTTATTTCAATGGTTTTTTCCAAATTAATTGATGATGGTGAAGTTTTTTGAGTTCCTATCTTCACAATTTAAGGATCATTCAGTGTCGGTATTCAAAAACAATTTTTCATAGATTTTTTGTTTTTCTCGGGACATAGTAAAGAATGAATAGATAAAGGACCATAAGTACATGTAGGGTTTCTGAGTGCATATCTGATTATATATTTTTATGTTGAATCTTTCTAACTATGCAGAAATCGTATATAGAGTTATGATGGAAAAGATAGATATGGCAGGAAAGATTGGTTTTCCCAACCCTTCTCTTCCCTCTAGTGGAAACTTTAGTGGAATGTATGGGAATAAAAGGAAGTGTAAGGATCATCACAGATGTGGTGGAGGTGGGTCTTAGTGAAATAATCCACTAAACTATTCATTGTAGCTGGAAATGTGCCTATGTACTTCTATCAGTGTGGAAAGGGTGGACATATAAGATGTTCTTTTCATATTCCCTTGAATATGTGTAATAGCTATGGATGCATTGGTCTCACACATAGATTCTTTCTTGCTATGACTATGAAACATTATGGTCAGGTTTTGTTGGCTCTAAAGGAAACTATGGCGCAGTCATAAGCTTCAAAGACTATAGGGATCCAACCATAAGACATAGAAGTGAAGTAATTTCACAAAGTAGATGAGTTTCTAATGGAATTCGATGTAGGTCCATCCAAAGTGATAGGTATGTTACTTTTCTCATTTATTTATTTGATATTGGTGCCACCCACTCATTCATATGTGAACATTTTTTTGATATGCTTAAAACTCCAAATGGAACTTATATACTTTACAATGGAGCTAGAGACACCTATTGTAAAGAGGAAAGAGCATGGGTTCTGGTGTCCTTCTTGTTTGTTAATGATAGAGAATATGGATTAAGTCTGGGATTTTTTCATTCTTTGTCTAGATCTATTTAACATCATCATCAGTATGGATTTTTATGTCACTCATCAAGATGAGGTTGATTGTTATCGTTGGATTATCTCATTTCCTGTTGTCTATGGGAGCTCTTGTGTGTTTCAGGGAGAGTGGGATTTGATATCAGGTCATGTAGGGCCTTACCAGCTAGAGTTCATGAGATTTTTTTTCTATTGTTGAATTTGACCCTGATGAAATTTCACTTGTTGTTGATCTTCTCTTTGTTGTTTGAGACTTTCCTAAAATTTTCCTAGATGACTTCTCATATATTTCTCTAGAGAGAGAGTTATAGTTTGTGGTTGACATGGTTCCAGGTACGCAGCCGGTATCGATACCTTCATATCATATAGAACTAGTTTAGCTAAAGGATCTAAATATTCAATAAGTTAACCTTTTGAAAAATTGGTTTCTTCACCGTATTGTTTCTCATTGGGAAACTCCTTTACTCTTTTCTAAAAAAGTTGATGGTTCACTTCGGTTATGTGTGGACTATTGGATGTTCAAATAGGTAATGGTTAAGAGAAAATATCCTTTTTCTCATGTGGATGATTTTTTTTATCATTTGAATGAGGCGAAGTGGTTTTAAAAAATTTATAATTGGTCAGGTTATCATTAGCTTAGAGTTCCAGAGTCTGATATAGCCAAAATAGCATTCAAAGGTAGGTATGGCCACTATAAATATCTTATTATGCCTTTTGGTCTTTCTAAAACTCCTATAGTTTTTATAGACTTTATAAATGGGATATTACTTAAATATCATAACACTTTTGTGGTAGTGTTAGTGGATGATAGTTTTATTTATTCAATATTCAAGCATGAGAACGATCACCATCTAAGTTTGCCTCTGGGAATTTTGAGAAGTCACTATTTTTATAGAATTATTTTGAAATATAGTTTCTGGATTAAATAATTGAAATTTTTAGGGAACAATATTTATGATCATAGCTTTTAAGATGATCCATAGAAGTTAAAGGTTGTTTTTTTCATGGACGGAACTGAAGAAAGTATTTGAGATATGAAGCTTCCATGGTCTTGTTGGATACTACTGACAGTTTGTTAAGGATTTCTCAAAGCTTGTGTCACCTTTTACTTCTCTTACTAGGAAATCAATGATATTCACATGGAATGTGATGCTTTAGTAATCTTTTGATGAACTGAAACATCTTCTAACATCAGATCCTATTATGATCATACCTGATCCTAGTAAGGGATACATGTTGTTTTGTGGTGTTTTAAGTTCTAGTTTGGGATGAATGGTTATGTAGGATGACTATGTGGTATCTTACTGCTCTCTTCAGTTTAGACCGCATGAGAAGAATCACCTTAATCAGGATTTAGAGCTTTTTTCAACTATGCATGTGCTTAAATGTTAGATGTGATATTTATTTTGGTATAAGTTCACAGTATTCTCTGATCATAAGAGACGGAGTTATATCTTTTGTCTAAAGGACTCAAATATCAAAAAGGAATGATGGGTAGAATACCTTCAGACAATTGATATCGATATCACCTACACCCCAAGAAATGGAAATGTTGTAGAATATTCTCTAAGTAGGAAAGTACTATCATAAGCAGATTTGGAATCGAATGATTTCTGGAACCTTGTTGACCTTTTTGCTCAATTTCACTTGGATGCTTTGGAGGATGTTCTAGGCATCATTATGACTAGTTTTTTGTTATCATCATCATTCCTGAAGTCTATTTTTGTGGGTTCAGTAGTACCATGATATGTTTCATAATATTCACGAAAGCATTTATGGTGGGGAGGTTGTGTCTCTTACGAATCTTTCTTCAAATGGTATGCACCACTTTAGGAAGCGGTTTGTAATCCTATCATCTATAAGTAGGTTAGCCATTTTTTATTTTCAAAGATCATATTGGGCCATTAATCTATGCATAATGAATATTTATTATGACATGACGTGATGATTCTAGTTTCTAGGTATGATGTGTTACATCGCAGAATTTGTGTCCCCCTTTTACTCTTACAAATGGATAAAGATGGGGCACTTAAAACCTTTTAGTTTTCATTAGACTCTTCCAGTACCAATCGATAAATGGGATTAGGTGTGTTTAGATTTTTTTATTGGATTAACATGGACTCCTAAAGGTATGAATTCTATCTGGGTGGTTATTGATCATTTTATGAAGTATGATCATTTCATTCTAATCAAAGACACCACAAAACTTGAAGATCTAGGTTACCTATTTGTGAAAGTGACTGTGAGGCTAAATGGGATTCCATTTTCCATTTTTTTAGATAGGGATCCTAGATTTACCTCAAGGTTCTGGAGGTGATTACAAGAGTAAATGATAACTCAAGTCAAGTTAAGCATAGCTTACCATCCTCATAGATACGGTTAGATGGAGTGTGTGAATTAGATACTGGGGGATATGCTCTACACCTATGAAATAGATTTCAAAAGATCACGAGATAGATTTTTAGGTTTGGTGGATTTTTTTTATATAAATTGTTATCAGTCATCAAATATAATTTCTCCCTCTAATGTGTCGTATGGTCTCCCATGTATATCACCTCCTTGTTGGGATGAAGTAAGCAAAGTATCTTTAGTTGGACCAAGTTTTATTTAGGAAATATCTATGAAGATTCAGGATGTACAGTGATGACTATTTATATCCCAGAGTAAACAGAAATCATATGATTATCAGTGGCATTGACCTTTGATGTTTTTTGTAGGTGAAATGGTTTTCTTGAAATTTTTTCCTTTGTTGAGTCACCATCGACTTGGAAACAGGTAAAGTTTCCTCTGAGATATGATGGTCTATTTTAGATCATGGAGAATCCGATAAAAGTTGATTGTGTATTATAATAACATCTTAAGTTGATGGGTATTTAGTATTTTTCCACATGACTTAGCTCAGGAAATATTATCTTCATCTTGCTCTAGTTCTGAGTTGGGAAGAAATTTATTTAGTGCATGATGTTTCTGTTTTGGAGAAACCAATTGAGATCGCTGACTCTCAAGTCATAGTATTGTGTGGGAAGTTGATTTTGTTTGTTAGAGATTTATAGCAACAAGGATCCGATTCTTATGATATTTGGGAGCATAAATCATTTATGAGGGAGTAGTGGCCTTGTCTCTTTCCAAAAATTACATCTTCCCCATGACTTATCGGGGATGAAAAGAATTTGTGGTGTGGATTTTGTAACATCTCATTACCATTTTATCAGGTAGCACTTAAATTTTTCATGGTTTCCCCCTCTTTTGAGATTAGAATGATATATATAATGGTGAAGTTATAAATTTTTTAGACTTTCAACTTTACCCAGCTTTTTTGTAGGATGAAAAATAACTTCATAGCATGTAGTTGGGTTACATATTGTGTAACTGTTGATGTGTAAAATCCATGAATGGGGATTCATGCTATGAAATTTTACACATCACGAAGGGTGTTTTAACATTATGAATTATTTAAATAATTTATTTTTAAATCAAGTTTATTTATGTTTTGGCATACATGTACACTGTGGAATTCACAGCAAGTAACTATATTATATGTCATGAAACATCCCACGTCTAGTTTTTAAACATTTTCACATCAGTTTTGTCTCAGGTTTTTTTAATCATCATTTCTCTCTACCCAAGGATATTCCCAGGCATTTTTGAGATACTTATCTCTTTCTATATCGATCTGATCTATACACAATACCTATTGTAATTGAGGTGAATATCTCCATGTTAGTAACTTTTCTAGTTCTTCATTGTTATTGATCAAGGTACTATACTGAGGTATCATAATCAGATATCTTGATTTAAGTTATTGTTTCCTCTAGTATTCTTCTATGACCCATTGTGAAATCTTGTTCCGGTGGCCGTTCCATATTGGTCATGGTGTGGAAGGATTTCATTCCCAATTTATGTGGTATAATATTCTCCTCCACCCCTTTTATTTCCAAAATAAATCAATACTATGGTGTGTGGATTTGGGTTATTAGTTCTCCACTAGATTTTTTGAGATTCATTTCTATTGTATCCCATTGCAGGCATGTGCGAACCATGTTTTAAAGTAGTTGGTTATGTATCTAGCCTTTCATAATAATCCTAATTACTATTGTTTATAAATTGATTTATCAAATTTTCATGACTATTTTGGTGTGTTCAAAAAAATATTTTAAAGAGAAATTGTTTTCCCATGTTTTTTGATCAATAGAAAGGAAATGGGTACTTCTGAAACATTGAAAGTGATTTATGAAAATGATCACATGGGTTTCCTTGGGTATATAGGTTGAAGGTTTAGCTTGAGTCCATTGTCCATGTTTTATTATTATCAAGAGGTTTTCTCTTGGGGATTTCCTCTATTTTATAGGATCATTATTATAAGGGATTGATATTGACATTGTTATGGGTTTTTATCATGGGATATTCATTTAATTACTAGGACTATGTTTTAAGAATTGGATTGTGCACTTAATTTATAGTTGTATGGTTGGTCATATAGTATGACCTATAGTGTTCCTTTTTACTGATTCCTATGTTGTTGTTTCTGTTTTGTACTACGTAGCTTCTGGAGTTATCCTTGATGTGCATGATATATATATTTTTGATTAGAACTGTAAAAAATGGAAATTCTTACCATGTTTTCTATAAAATTTATTTATTGCTAATAATTCAATGTTTTATTTAAATTAATTATATTGGAATTTTTAAACAAATATTTTATATGGGACACCAGGTTGGGATCCTACTGAGCCTATTAGCTCATACCCTATGCACCTCTTCAGTGGTCTGTAGACCTTTGTATGTCTTCCAATGTGTGGAAGGGGAAGGCATAACATTGATGCGGTGAGGTTTTGTATTAGTTGAGTTGGGTTGATGGTGGGAGTTCGTTCACTTTTTTACTTGGAGAAAGTGTTGGTTTTAGTCCATTATAGTTGGACTTGTCCTTTGGAGTTTTGACTACATTATAGTAGTTTTCTCAATTGTATTTCTCATTATTATGGGATAAATATTTGTTAGTCATCAATTGATTCCTTCTTTATTTATATATATATTCCATTACTTTAATCATGTTGCTAAAAATCATTTCTTCTGTTGTATTTTTTTATGCCTGGGTGCTTGTCTCCATCCCATGGGGATCGGAAATACCCTTTGGGTATGTGGCGGATCAGGTCAAGTACTGGGTTTGAGGGTAACTCGGGTCGGTTCATTATAATTCCTAAATTAAATAAACTATTTGATGTATGAGGAATAAATTGGACATGTAGTCATGGGTGGGGCCTAGTTATAGATAGACCTTTGATTCATAAGTAGTCTCATGAGTTGAATCAGTTGGATTAACATAGTTAAATTGTATTCCAGTGTATACCTACCCCTATTTTTAAACATACTTGAGGAATAATCTAGATGGTAGAGGTATCATGATTCCTGATAAGATAATGTTAAATAATTAAGAATTTATTCCATTGAAAATTTAGTTGTTTTTATCCATTGTATTTTCACAATGATGTTATCTCTAGATACATTTCATTCTCAGTTAATTGATTAAATGACAAGTGTTTTCAATCATACACCTTTCCATGTTAATTATTCGTTATCGTATCACGGTAGTGAAATTACTTAATGGATTTTTTGTTCATTTATTTACCTTTACATGTAATTTATGTTTATTGATTCATGATATCTTCTTTTTTCGTAACCCTTATTTATCATTTGATATCACACAAATTTTGTTTCCTTTCCGTGGGATATAAAGAAAAATTATAGGAATGAAGTTTCAAGGATGTGGTTAATTTTATTTTGTAAGGTATTATGTTTTATTTTTTATTACAAATATATCATGGGAGTCATGTATGTATAAACTTTACCAACACTACTAAGCTATTCAGTACATCAGGATGGGCTTACTTTCATCTTATGGCAGTGTAATAAAGCAGCAACCAGCTTTAGGATATTGGGGTTAGGGTCTCTATAGTTGGTATGAAAGGATGTATACTATATAAATTTGGTACTAGAATTTGTTAAATATATATCAGGGTATATAACTCGAGGATATGTGTTTAATAACATCAAAAAAAATTAAGTAAGATATTATGTGGTTTTTTTTAGCAATACAACCATTTATAGATACTACAAGTAGAAATGGTTCTAAAACTGTTGTACCTATGGGTAATAAATATGAAAAGGGAACATTGGGATCAACCTGATCCTCACCTATTTCATGAAATCTGTCCTTACTGCACACTATGTTTTACGCTGCCTGGAAATTTTCTTTGGATAATTCACATTATATTTTCAAACCATTGTGAAGGATTTGAATAGATGATGACAATAAATAACCTATGTTAAGCCTAAGGTGGATTATATTTTAAAAAAATCTGTCTCCAAAGAATTAGGAATTTTTTTTTTTGAAATGAAGGGAATAAATAAAAAAATTATTAATGAAAATGATGATTATGATGAATGGAAATAAATCTCATCTTATGGATCCATTTATAGTTTATTTTCTTAAATGTGGGAAACCTGGGCATTATCTGAGTCAATTCCCACTTATAAAGGTTAACCTCTATATCATGGAAGGAATTATGTTTTAATAAAATGGTCAAAGTATTTATTTATTATGAATCAAGAATTAAATTATTGTTTTAGTTTTACCAATGGTATTTTAGTTATAACAATCACGAAACATCTGTGGATTATGTTCGATTTTAGAATCAAATATGTCTTAATTAACTTAAAAGTTATGGATACCATCATGGGTTTATTATTTTAACTAAGAATATAATTTCAATGTCTAAAACATACTTATTTAGGTTTTGTGTAATTGGATTCTACCAAGATTAAGTACATTTTGGGAGAAATTTATGGTATGTAATTTTTTTATGGGAAAAAATAGGAATAATTCCTTTACATTTTATAAACCTAATTTTAATGTTATTGATAACCTTAAGGGTTAATATGATCATTAATTAAATCATAATAATAGTCAAATAAGATTATTATAATTTGTGAAAAAAATAAAAAAATAAATTGATTAGAAAACCTTACTAAAAATGATATTTAATGATTAATTTTATTTCAAGGATTTCCATCATGTTTTTTAGGAATGTTATTGGAATTATATTAATAAAGCTTTAGAAAACCCACATATTAGGTGACGACCCATCGCATCCCGAAAGTTCTTCGGGATTCAACCCAAAACCGAAGGATGATAATAGTTTAACAACTACCACTATCCGATGTGATGTCCTGGTTAATATTTCATTGTTTTTAGTTAAATGATTTTATAAATAAATATTAATGGTAAACCCAGGTGTTACTATTGTGGTTTAAATAATAATGTATTATATTTTATAACTTGTTCTAACCATATTTTTTTCAAAAAAATATAGAAATATATTGAAAGATATATCACTCTTTTATGGATCTTACGATCCATTAAAAGTGAATTTTAGTGATCCATGCATTAAAATCTAATTTTTTGTATTTTTTGTAGTAAGAGAGGAATTTTAAATTGATCAAGGAAAAGGAAAAGGATGAGAATGTTCTTATAAAATGAAAATAAATAAATTAAGCATATCTTCTCATGAAAATTATTCAAATTTATGAAAATGATATTAACATAATCTTTTATCATTTTGAAATTATTTGGGATGATATCGATTAACTTTTTCACACCTATGTGGTTTATGGTTTCATGTTTGTTAATTTTCACAAGATCATTCATTTTTTTGTGATCAATGATATTTTCAAATCTCCATCATTGTTTGGAAATTAAACTTTTCTTCCATGTCAAAATATTCAATTCCCACATACGTTATTCTAATTGTAATCATAGTATGTTATTTCATATGTACTACATACATTTCTTTCTCTCATCTTTAGAGAATTTTTTATTAACACTTTTTTGAAATTTGGGTTTTTAACAAAATAATATTTAAATATCAAACACTTGACTACTGAGAGAATGATTAAATTGAGAGGATGAAAAATATTTAAGATGGGGAGAATATAAAAACCCAAAATTATAAAATAATAATGTTTTATCTGATATGATATGTTGTAATAAATACTGAGATAAAAATACCCATGAATTGTATTAATTCAAATTTAATCTCTTTGATGGCTTGCAGAACACCCAACCCTGAGTCTAAATGAACAATAATATAGTATACCATTATAACATAATTGTAAAATTAGATAATATGAATAGTAATAAATAAATTATTAAAGTAATTGTTATCTAAGGATTTAAAATTATTTAAAAATCATTTAAATAAAAATATATTTTCTAAAAAATAGTTTTTTTCTAGAAGATGGTTTCTTAGTGCTTTGAACACAAAATTTAAAATTAATTATTTCAAATTTCATAATTTTTTTATAAAATTATGTTAATTATTAAAATAATAACATCAAAATTAGATAAGTATTATTTTTTTATTCATACATGTTTCATTTTTCGATGAATAATAAAAAATCCAAGAATTTTAAGTGAAAACTACATTTTTATTTAAATTATTTATAAAGTAAAATTATATTTTAAATTGGATTTAAAGTAAAACAGGTTCAATTATATATCAATTAATTAAATTATTTCATTATAGTCATTTCAATATTTAATTATTATATAAAAAACTTTGTATCCATTTGAACATTTTCTCTTTGAGAACCCATCCTTCATCACTTTTACAAGATTATTTAAAAATTAATAGTTTCCAATCCCTATGAATGGAATTTAAAAAAAATGGATTTCATATTTGGAATCATAATAATTTATATTATCTCATTTTTTCAATATAATTTTTTACAATAATTAATAGTGAAAACATAAAAAAGAATTCACCATGATAAAGTTAAAAAGGGATTTACTATGGGTTAAACTAAACATATTATGGTTAGAATGACATAAAATCATGTTTGAAATTTATTTTCTGTAAATATTTATACCTCATAATTTTTAAGGCTCTATAATACTCAATTTTGAAACATTTTTTATGTGACAAATATTTGTACACCATTTTATTTACAAAAATTACATGTATTCCACTCACCACACTTATAAATAGCCACCCATTATTCTGATATATTAACACCATAAAACCCATTTTTCATATAATAATAGAAAAAATCACTTCTAAAATTCTATAATATAATCATATAGCCTTATTTTTTCATTAGTCTATCCTTTCAAGGATTTTGGTGTAGACCTACGGAGGTTCTCCAAGGAAAAGGTAACATTATTCATCAAAAAAATTTATTTTATTTTCTCCTCAACCACTTTAAATTATTATTAAATAATTATTATAAAATATAATATGTATATTTAATATACTAATATGTAGTTATTTTATGTCCATGACCTACAACAATCCCAAATTCCATCAAATGGGTTACAAAATCATCATTCGTGTGTACAGTGGACTACTGGATTGAGAATCGATGTCATTCATTTTTTTATTACCACCTCTCACAATTTTATATGATGATAGATATAAAATTCCATGAACCAATACAATTCGTCATCTGAACTAGCATCTGACCTGGTCGGTGCCATGGACCAAACGGTGTTCCTGATCCCCATGGGTAAGAATCAAGTTATTGCGTATCATAGTTACAACAAGGTAATGATTTACTCGAATTTATAAATATAAAACAACCAGAAATATAACAAAGTTAAAACTAAAAATCCATAACCAAACATTATATACATAGATTCAACATATTTGAGTTACAAAACATATACAAAAACTCAAAATGGCTACTGCAAAAGTAAAAATAAGACTATCTCCAAAACCAATATATGACGAGAGAAGCATTGAACTCAAGCCACTTCCACAACACGTCACTATGAAATTCCACTAGAAACCCAAAACACCATCTCCAAATACCTTTCCCTTACTTGGGTCAAGCATAACCAAGTTAATTGACAACCAAAGGTGTAATTAAAGTGTTATCCCAAGCCTATTAGGATTCCACCCAAAAATTGATTCCATGCATAAACATTATATGATAAAGAAACATGAAAGTTTTATGAAGAACAACTAGAAACATTTTTTTTAATAGAAACATTTTTAAAGGAAACTGTACTTTCTTTTAAAATACCCAAAAAATATACCATATACTGGCAGTAAGTGTGATATAACCATAGAGAAACTAGACATGGGAGAAACCTCTAGGAACTAGAAAGCAATCGGAAAGTAGGTACATCATATCTCAGTGAAACATGACTTAGAAACCAAGATTAAATTTTCTCATGCCTGAGCCACTAGGAGGGGACACCCCAATGGCCTACTGGTCTTCAATCATCATCAATATTTAGTTAGTGTTGTCATTGCCAATCCTAGTAAGTGAAGCTGGATCAAAGGAACTTCTGGATCTCTGCAATACTAGTCTTAGTTATCCAACCAAGTTACCTGAGCTCCCCTATGTTCTCAAACAAGTTCCACATTTCACATAACACACCACTTTCACATTTCATAAACCAAAAAATGAAAAATACAGACAATATGCCACTGATCACACACCTTAATTATTTTTTAAAATCAAATTCATACCAAAACTTTTTCCAAATATCGTTTTAATCACATATATAATTTAATAAACCAATTACATAATTAATATAACATTACCAAGTAATACAAAAATGGTTTACATAAGGATAAAAACCCATTTCTCATTTAAAACCATTTTCCAAACAAATTAATATCCAACCACTTTTGAAAAAACATTTTCACGACACATAATAATAATATAACACAGCAAAATTTTCACAGAAGAATATTCAATTCATCAAATAATGGTTAAGCACAGAACCACCTACCATGGGTGTGGAAATTCCTAGAAACCAGTGTCATTATACAACTGCACCTCAACCACACATTCAAGAAGAATGATCTAACCCTAGATAAAAAGATTAAACCCAATTATTCAAGATATAACCCTAAAATCAGAACCCTACCCACTGGAGAAGACGAGTAATAAGGAAAAGAGAAGAAACCCCTTGATAGGTCGAAGAAAACAAGGGCGAACCCACTTTCTTGAAGAATGTTGAATATATCCCACTAAATCCACCTCAAAATGGAGGTCCAAAGGAGAAATTTGGGGAAAGGAGGCTTTTGGGTATGAATATCCCTAGTGGGGAAGAATATGGGAGGATTTGGGGTTAAAAACAAGAAGGGAAAAAGGGTAAAATGTACATTTTTATTAACCTAGATAGGTCATAAAATTAGTCTGCATAGTTTGTAAAACCATGGGGAGAACATGCAGTTGCTACTATCAACCTAGGACATATCACATGGTCTGCCTGCATGGTTTACAAACCTTGCTCTAACTATTCAATAATCCTCTGTCCAAAACCGCCACTTGGTTGCATAGTTACCTGGGTAGGGAACATGGTGACTACTCATAGGGAGCCAACCATGTGCCAGGTTCTTTCCACCCAAAATTTCTACAACTTTCTCCAAAACACATAATAAATCCAAAGGGAAATAGTTATACTGAAAATAATTAGAAAAAATAACATAAATAAATCATGGATGTCACAATTCTCCCTTCCATAAAAACTTTCCACCCTTGGAAAGTCAACTATAATCTTGATCAGAAAACAAAAAAGTATACAATTTCTCAACCAATGAATACCACTCACAAGTATCATGCACATATTTACCATGTGGCCAATGAAAACACACCGAAGGAATAGACATCCTATTTGGCACTTTCTTCTAAGAATCTATAATTTACACTTGCTACATAAACACTGAAAAATCAGGATCTATCTCCAGCTTTTCCAATTTAGCACAAGAGATGGTTGTGGATTATACTTCATCAATTGGGAGACATGAAACACATAATGAATTAATGTCAATTGAGATGGTAAATCTAACATATATTCCACCTTACTAATCCACATAGTGATCTCGAAATGTCAGATATACCTTGGTGTCAACCTTCCATTCTTTCTCAAATGACGTTGTCCTAAATGCAGTTCCACTTTCTTGAACACCCATTCACCCATAGAAAACTCAAGATCTTGGTGCAACATCTATTCAGCAAAATATTTTTTATGACTCTAAGCTATCAATAATCACTTCTTGATTAACCTGATTTTATTAGACATCACTTGCACAAGGCTTGGTCATAACATTGAGGTCTCACCTACCTCATCCCAGCATAAAGGAGACCAACAAGGTTGACTATAGAGCACCTAAAAAGAATCCATTTGAATAGAGGATTTGTAATTATTATTAAATGAAAATTTGACCAATCCCAAATGGATATTCAAAGATACCAAAAAATATAGGACACATGCATGAATCATGTATTCCATAATCTGATTTTCAGGCCTCATATGACCATCTATTTTAGGATAGTATGCCATACTAATCTTGGTTTGAAACCCCAATTATTTTTAAGGCCTTCCCAAAACCGAGAGGTAAAATGGGGGGTCTCTATTTGAAATGATTACTAATGGAACACCATGGATCCTTAACACATTCAAAATGTACATCCATCCCAACTAGTCCACTTTTGATGAGACTATGATCAGATTAAAAAGGGATTATTTTGTAAAATGGTCAATTACCACCCAAATTGCGTAACTTCTCTGAGGTGAATGAGGAATTCCAATAATTAAATCCATGAAAACCTCATCCCACTTCTAATTAAGATTGGGTAATGGATGAAGAAATTATGAGGTCCTTTGATGCTCAACATTCACTTACTGACATCTATAGTACATAGATGTGAAGTCATATATGTCATGCCTCAAACCTAGCCACCAAAACTATAGACACACATCTTAATACATCTTGGTAACAGCTATATTACCATCCCCATAAGGCAATTGGATATCCTACATCACCACATTCCTTAGAGAAAACAACACCACGAAACTTCCCATGAAATATAGAACACCCTCAGAAGATAATGACCAATTGTAAGATGTCTCCATACCATGATGAAAATGCATAGACTACTGGAACAACTCATCACTAATCTACTCATACTGAATTAGATCAATAAGGGAAGGATCTAACTGATAACTAGCCAAGAACACACCTCCACTATGCTCCTTGATCTCCTATTTCATATGGGAAAAGAGTCCCCTCATGGACCACTCATCACTAGACTTCTACAATTCCTACAGTAGAACCTTCCAGCTCAAGTATTCTACCAAAACATTTCTCTTACCTAGGGTGTACACTATATCGATGTTGAACCCCTACAGATACTCTATTCAACGATGTTGCCTCAATTTCAAATCCTTCTAGTTGAAGATGTTGGCTAAGCTTTTATGATCAGAGTAGACCACAAAATTATCCCAAAAAATATAATGGAAACACTTCTTCAAGTAATGCATTATAGCTTCTATATCTTGGTCATGGGTTGAGTAATCTATTTCATGTGGTCAGGTTTTTAAAGAGGCATATGCCACCACATGATCATCTTTGATGAGCACAAACATAATACCCATGCCTAAGGAATCACAATAAACCAAATACCCATTTCTATATTCTCAAAAGCTCAACCTAATAATAGTAGTCAACTATTGCTTTATCTCAAAAAAGGACATCTGACACTCTGGGATCCATTCAAACATCACGGCTATCTGGGTGAGTGTATTCATGGAAGAAGCAATCTGAGAAAAATATCATACAAACCAACTGTAATATCATGTTATTCCTAGAATGCTTCTGATCTCAAACACATTCTTCAGCTGATCCCATGACATCACTATGTTGATCTTCTTAGGTTCCTTCGAAACTCATTTCTCTGAGATCACATGGCCCTGAAACTTCACTTCCCTAATCCAAAAAGTGTACATCGATAAATTTTCATAAATATGATGATCTTGAAGAGTGAAAAACGCAATCCAAAAATGCTTCGCTTGATCTTCATCTGATCTAGAAAAAACCAAAATTCTATCCATGAATACCAAAATGAAAGAGTCAAGATAATAGTGGGACACCCTTTTCATGAGATCCATGAAACTGCGGGAGAATTCATATATCCTAAAAGGCATGACCATATACTCAAAGTGTTCATACCTCCTTAGAAAAGTCATTTTCAAAATATCCTCCTTTATTCCCCTAACATAGTGGTAACTTGATTGCAATTATATCATGGAGAACTACCTTGTCCCTTTTTTCTAGTCAAATTGGTCATCAATTGAAGGAATCATAAACATATTCTTGATGTTTACCTTTTTTAGATTCTGGTAATCAATACAAAACAGGGGAGATCTTCCATCATTCTTCACAAAAAAACTTGGGAGGACTATAGAGAGACTCTCAAGCGAATAAACCCTTTGGATTCTAAATCATCTAGTTGTATCTCTGATTCCCTAAGCTCAGTGGAAGAATGTGAAATGAGGGAAGAGATATAGGTTGTGTCCCTAGTGCCAAAATAACTAGGAACTCCACATCATATTCCATAGGTAGACTTTAGAAATCATATAGGAATACCTCAGGGAACTCATCCATTATAGGGGTAAACCACCCTCAAGAGCACAACCAAAATCCTCCAACATGAGCGACGATAACTGAATGACAAGGTTACTAGATTATAGGAGTGGAGGTCTAGAATAACTTGATTAAGGATCCCATTCTCCAAGAAAAACCTGGTTACTTCTATCAGGTTCCATGAAAAAAACCCCACCTCCAATAGAAATCGATATGCACTTGGAAACACGCCATCCATTTCATGCCAAGGACTAAATCAAAAATGTACATATCCACCACCAAGAATTCCCATTCCAACTGAGCCCTAGACACGAAGACTGCACAAGATGGGAACCGAAGACACTACTCCGTCTTCTTACCCAATGGTGTTACCAGTTCCATAGGAAAAGACATGATCTTGGTTGGAAAACTCAATAGATTCACAAGGGAAGTAGATATAAACAAAACAGAATCACCACTATAAAAAACTACATGTATAGAAGATGAAATCAGAATGGTACCTTGAACTATTGAAGGACCTACATCTAATCCCACTATTACTTGTTCCACTTTATGAGGATTCCTGTTCTCTACCTAACTCTAAAGATTACCATTGATTTATGGCTCTGACCTAAACTGACTCTGACCATAAGAGGATCTGGTCCTACCACCATGACCAAAAAACCAAGATTCTTCTGTCTTTGACTACTCAGACTGGGTAGATATTTCCCTAGAGGCTACAGATCCTGCCCCACTTTAGTACGGGCACATCGAATTGAAAAAACTCTGTTGGTTTCCCATATATCCACAATGACGATGATGCTTAGGAGGGGATAGGAACACTGGTCATATGTGTCCCGTCTCCCATCACTAGTGGAACACAATAGACCCTACATCGTAAGACACATATGAAGACTACCTAGATGGATTAACTGAACTACCACCTCCATTTTTACTCAGTTCATCTAACTTCCTCTTCTTCTCAGATGAACTGCAACTTCCCATCGCTGACATAGATCTAGAGGAACCGGACCTACCCTTGCAGTCAATCCCACATTGAAAGACTGATAAAATACTTTATCATAGGTATTTAACATGAAAAAAATACTAGTGAATAGATATCTAGCCTCAAATCCCTTTCAAACCTCCAATCATTCATCCGCTCATTGGGAACTATTTTGGGAGCGTACCAAACTAGCTCGGAAAAGCAGTTGGTATACTCCATTACAAACAGGTACCCCTAAACAATATTCACAATCTCCTAGGATCTGGAATAGGCTAAGGCCTCAAATAATAATAGTCATTGAAGAAATCCATAAAGTACTTCCATCTCATCTACTCTGGTTTCCCAAATTGAATAACTGAGTCCCACCACCTCCAACAGGGACCTTCTATCAAGAACGATTCACATTTCAGTCTGACTTTTTTAGGAGTGACATGGAATTCAGACATGTTTCTATCTTCTCAAGACACTCCTCCACTTCATGAGGCTTTGTGCTACCTCAAAAATAATGAGGTTTATTCTATAGTAACTCCTAGGATTTTCCATTTTGGGGACCAGATTCAGCTACCCAGAATGGAGCAAGACCATGACCCACTCCCTTTCACATAGCCTAAACAGCCTAAAATATATATTTGAATAAAATATGATCAATCAGTATTGGATAAATCTCTTTATATTCTCCCTTCTATTGTAAGGGATGTCTTTAGGGGGGTTCTATTTCTACATAAAGTAACAATAACAATAACAACTATCAATACAAAAAATCTGAAAATTTTCTACAATAATGAAAAATAAAAATAAATCATACTCACTGTGAAATCATGAAAACAACCACTTCACCCCCACCCAATTTCCATGCACAATTTTTAGCCAGTACGTCTCACCTGGTGGATGAGTCAAACATGAATTCCCAACATCCCATGGCGGCCCATGATCTGTCATGAGTTGTGTGGTTCATCCACCCTACTCGCAACCATAACCCCGAGCCTCGATAATAATAGCTCAAGTACATCCAAACACATCACAAATAACATGAAACAAAATATAAACCTCCCAATTATATAATTTTTTTTAATAACCAAGATGGGTCTTCATCTGAACTTGTGCCTGACCTGGTCTGTGGGATGGCCCAAATTGTATTCCCAATCACCACAGGCTGGCAACAAGTGCCATGGTATCATAATTACAACATGGGAACAATTTTTACAAATTAATAAACATAAAAAGGTCATAAATATAACCAACACAAAAGTAAAAATCCACAAACAAACATTCCATACATAGATTCCCAGGTTTTAGTTAAAAAGTATTTTGAAATCCCAAAAATGATACTGCAAAAGAAGAAAAAAGACTATCACTAAATCCACCATATAATGAGAGGAGTATCATCCTCATGCCACAATCCCAACACCTCACCAAGGAAGACCATAATAAATCCAAACCACCATCTCTGAATACATTTCATTTACCTATGTCAAACATAAACAAGTCTACTAACACCCAAAGGTGTAAGTACGGTTTTAGCTTAAGCCCAGTAGGATTCCACCCAATAATAGATTCCATGCAATAATCATTATATGATAAAGAAACTTACATGTTTTATAAATTTAAACTTGAATCATTTTATAATGAATCCAATTTTAAAGGAAACCATACTATATTTTTAAATATCTAACAATATATAATTTCTTTTTATAGTACATGTGATATAACTAAGGATCACTATTCATGGAAGAAACATCTAGGCCCTGCCTATAAATGGGACACTATGTAAATTTTATCTTTTTGAAATGTGGCTTAGAAACTAGGAATAATAGCATTCTCATCCACTGGCCACTTGGAGGGGATACCCTAATGGCATAGTGGTCTCCAATAATCCTCAATATTTAGTTATTGTTTTTATTTTCAGTCCTTCTAAGTGATACCATGATAAATCCACTTCTTTATTACAAGAATACTAGTCCTAGACCACCCACCTACTTACCCAGGCACCCCTCCATGCTCAATAAAGTTCCACATTACACATAACACACCACTTTTACATTTCATAAACCAAATAATAAAAAATACACCCAATATGACAACACTTGCACACCCAAATTCCTTTTTAAAAGCTTATTCACACCAAATACTTTTCCAAATATGGTTTTAAATCACTTATATAATTTAATAAACTAATTAAATAATTTATATAAAATTATCAAGTAACACAAAAAGGTTTTAAAAATGAAATACTCCCCATTTCTCATATAAAACCCATCTTCAAACCAAATACATATCAAACCCCTTGGAAAAATAATCTCACACTACAAAAAATAATCATATAATAGTCCAAAATATTCAATCAAGATTAATTAATTCAAAACATAATGGTTAAGCTTATAATCAACTACCTTAAGTGAAGAAATTCCCAAAACATAGTGTGAATCTCCAACCGCAGCTTCAAGAAGAAATATCTAACCCTAGACAACAAGATTAAACCCAATGATTCCAGATCCAATAATAAAATTGGAAGCCTACCCACTGTAGAAAAGGATCTCCAAGGAAAAGGGAATAAAACCCTAGACTGGAGAAATAAAACTAGGGATCACTCACTTGATTGAAAAATCTGGAAGATCCCCAACTAAATCTACCTAAAAAATAGAGGTACAATGGGGAAAAAGGGAGGAAAGAAGGCATCTAGGGATGTAAATACCATGTGGGGAAGAAGAGGGGTAGCTTTGGGTTAAAATTAAAGAATGGAAAAAAAATGTAAAATCCTCATTTTTAATAATTTGGATATACCACAAGGTTACTTCTTATGGTTTTTCAAACCGTGCAGCGATCATGTAGTTTCTACTGTCTACTCAGGACATCCAAAAAGGTAAGCCCACATAGTTTACAAACCATGCTCTAACCGTGCGCTAAGCCTCTATCCAAAAACATCACTTGGCCTCACAGTTATGTGGGTAGGTTTTATGGTTACTAATAACCATGTTCCAACCATGAATTAGGGTTTCGACACAAAAAAAATTACATTTTTTTTCCAAAACTCAAAATAAATTTAAAGGGAAAAAGGTAGACTGAAAATAAATGGAAAAATAACTTGAAATATATTCATGGATGTGACATTAAATATATATATATATATATATATATGATATTTATAACATAATTATACATTTTGAGTCATTATATCATATATAAATTTTATTACATTACATTCCTTTGGTGGTATGATAATGTCTCTCATTTGTATGAAGAACTAATTCCTCATGAAGCAATGTGATTTTTTTTCACTAGTGCATTAAATTGAAGGTTATTAGGATAATGTTATAAAAAATATGATACAAATTACATAATTATTATATTAAAGACATATTTATCATTCTTAAAATATAATATATATATTTTTCTATCAAACATTTTTTCTCACTTAAAGATGATAACATCGTTTCTGTACATGTGGACTACCTCCTTCACAAAGTAATGTGACCCTTTTTTCATCACCACACCATATGGATGATATATATAAGAATATTTAATGAAATAGTATGTTATCTATGATATTATAATCATTATGGTAAGATAAAATATTACATGAATTCTTCCCAGAACGATCATTAAAAAACATGAAACGTTACCCATGCGTACATACGACCTACCATCTCAATGATCATAACTTCATTAATTTCTAAAAAAACATGATAGGTATTAAAATTATAATTTATGTATAAATAATATAATTATTTAATGATTATTATTCTAGAGATGACAGGACTATATAAAATAAGTTCTAGGATCCGGATAAAGCCCACACCTTACAAACAGATTAAAATACTAAAAAATTGGGAGTGTAAGGGGGTTTACAAAGGCAAGAATTGTGCATACCACTTGCATCCAGGTCAACAAGATGTGAGAAAAAAATCCTGGATGAAAAAGGACCATCATGAGGATTCCTCTATAACCACACTCTTAGATAGAGCATCAACAACCTGTTTTTTCTCTATAAACATGACTGATCTCCAGTTGAAGATGCTCAATGAGACGTAGGCATGCAATCCAAAATGGAAAACAAGGAAATTAATAACCAAAAAATGAAAATAAAAAAATCATAAAATATTATATATAATATTAAAAATAATAACATGGTTCAAGAAATAGTTAATAAAATTTGTTAAAACCACTAACAAGAGGTTAAATCACATTCAACTAAAAGGATGTGTAAGGTAAGGGACTTCATCCTAATTTCTCTCACTAAGACATATTGTAATTTTATGCACATAATTTATTCTATATCATGAATATAAAACCCCTTCAAAATATAATATCTTCATTCTTTAAAAATTCATTTTATTTTAAGTCTCAACTTAAAATATTTCACCCACGGTGGTTTGAAATAAAATATACCGAGTTGAAAAGAAATTCATAACTCTAATTCTATTCATTGAGATATATTACTTCTTCATAGTCTTTTATATTGTAAGAAAATGTTTATAATGAATTTTTTTGTACTATGTTTTATTTACACAAGTTTTAGGTGTTTTTATAGATGATAATAAAAATTTATTTGTTCCCTAATTCTCACTTCAACATTATGATAATTTTAATGGTTTATTTCACAATCTAACTTTAATTGGGATTGTTTATACATGAGTTTCGATTGAAGAAAAGTATTCAATAATTATCTAATAAATTAATTTAATTTTATTATCATTTAGTTATTAATTAAATTTTCAAGTAATAGTTCCATTATTTCATTTATTTGTACTCAAAATTATTTATAATTCTTTTTTAAAATCAAACTTTATTTCTCTCTTCAGTCAAATATCTTTTTCCTCAAAAACAGTGTTTTTTAAATATGTTTTCAAAAAAAATTTAACCATTTTCAAATTAATTATTAAATATATGTTTACCCATTCTTAACTTTTACAAAATATTTTTAAAGTAATCTCTATTCCTTTTTTAAAATAAGGGTCATTTTGTTTTTATAAAAAATGTGAAAGGAATATATATTTTAACATACTCGGTGTGTGTGTAATTTCCTTACATTATGGACACTCAATGTTATAAAACATATTTTATGATTTTAAAATATTATTCTCAAATAATATTATTTTTAAATTGTTTGGTGAACTTTTTTTAAATTGTTTCTAAAATAAAAAATGATATTTTTCTCAATAATGTTTTAAAATACCTTTTTATAGTAATTCTATTCATCCAAAACATCAACCCTTTATTATTACTCCAATGGATATATGTTGTATTGATACTATCATTATTATATCTATGGATGGTTTATGATCGTTTTGATTGAGGAAAGTAATTGCATTCACTTTATTGATTAATTTTTGTAGTCATTAACATTATATTGAAATATTCAATTTCTTATTATTATTGAATGCTAACTTTCCCCTAAATACACATATTATTTTTCTTGGATATGTTTATTTTATAACCCGTATATATTTACTTCATACATTATTCTATGTTGAATGTTATTTATTTATCTAGAGGAAATATTGATAAATATGTATTCTTTAATTAATATGGATATTTTATGATAAGGCACATTATCCATGAATTAAATCAAAAATTGAATATATAAGGAATGATTTGACCATGCACACATAGGTGGGGCCCAGTTATACATAGACCGTTCACACATTTTTAGTCTCATGAGATTACTTAGTATACTAGTATTAGTTAAAAGGGTATCTGGTGTATACATGTCCATCATTTTTAAACTTCCTTGGGGAAAGATCTTGATAGTATAGGTATCATGATGCCTAAGATAATTATACCCAATAATTAAGCATTTCCTTCATTGATAATTCACTTGTTTTTACCCTTGATATTTTCATAATGATATTATCTATGCATGCATTTCATTATTATATTTTTTATTATATGGAATGTTTTTTTAGTTATTTACCATTCTATATTGATAATGCTTTATCCTATAATGATATTCAAGATATTTAAATGGAATGTGTGATCAGTTATTTTCTATTCCATATAGTTTATTCTTGTTTATTCTATATATATTCCATTATACTTAAGCCTTACTGATCATTTCAGATCACCCTTATTTTTTTCCCTTCCCCATGATACAAAGAAGAATTATTGGAATGAGTTTTCAAGAGTGCAGTTAATTTTCTTTGGTTGTGTATTATTGTTTATTTTCTATTAAAAATTTATAATGAGTATATTTTATGTATCTTGTTTAGAAAGTCTAATAAACTATTCAGTCCTTTGTAATGTGATTCATGTATCTTGTTCTAATATAATAAAGCATACACCAGCTCTGCGCTACTAGGGTCGGGGTCACTATAATTGGTATAATATTAAGTTTATTATAAAACTTCTATAATATATTTATGGAAAAATAAAATAGTGAAGATAAGCCTATGTTAAACATTGAGGATATATATAGAAGAACATCATAATGTTTTGGTAAGGAAGAGATTATGTGGGTTTTCCTAGAAATACATCCCTATCTAAAAACTAAATGT
The DNA here is from genome assembly GCA_963277665.1 of Viscum album. Lineage (NCBI taxonomy): Eukaryota > Viridiplantae > Streptophyta > Magnoliopsida > Santalales > Viscaceae > Viscum > Viscum album. The sequence goes on from OY728138.1 coordinate 564,776,652, forward strand.
GGATGTTGTTATGGAACAGTTGTACCTAGCGGTAATAACTTAAAAATTGTGCATTGGTATTAACCCAATCATTACTTGGTGAATGATAATAGTCTATATTGTGCACCAGGTAAGCCATTCTCGGAGGATATTCTTAGGATAATTCACATATTCTATACAAACCATTATAAATTATTTGAATAGATGATGACAAAAAATGACCTAGGTTAAACCTAAGGTGCCTTAGATTGAAAAAAAATGGTGACTCAAAGAAATGGTAAAATGATTTTCTAAGGAAAATAAGTGCATTAAGAAAATAATTGTTTAGGAAAAATGAAGAGTGTAATAGAAGTAAATAAATATCATCCTAGATATCCATCTATAGTTTGTTTCATAGATTTGGGGAACCTGGGAATTATCTGAGTCCATTCCGTATTTGAAAGGCTAGACCATCGATCAAGGAAAGACCTATGTTTAAATAAAATGGTCACATTATTTTATTTATTATGAATCAAGAATTAAATTATAGATCATTTTTTCAAATGGTTTTTCGGTTATAAGAATAATTAAACATATGAGGATATTTCTAAATTTTAGAATCTTATATTTCATAATACACATAATAGTTATTGATATAATCGTGTCTTTATGGTTTTAAGGTTGATCATAAGTTCAATGTATTAAATACCCATTTTTAGGTTTTATGTGATGGAAGTCTACCAATATTAAGGATATTTTGTGAGAATTTTAAGGCATGTATATGTTTTAATATAAAAGTTATATGAGTAACAATTTTTTAACATTTTATTAACATAATTTTATAGGTATTGATAACCTTTACAGTTAGTATGTTCATTAATGGAATTATAATAATAATAAAATATGATTATTAGACTATGAGACAAAATAAAAAATAAACAGTTGTATTGAAAACCATAGTAAAAATAATATTTAATGATTAATTTTATTTCAACGTTTTCTAGCATATAATCTTCAGAATGTTATATAAAGTTTGTTAATATTATTTTAAAAAGGGATAAACTATATATTGGGTGACAACCCATCATGTCCAATAAGGACGCGGGGATTGAACCCACAACTAAAGGAAGAAAATTATTCAATGCCTACCACTTGACTACCTAATGTCTAGTTAATATTTTATTTTTTAGTTAAAATATATTGAAAATAAATATTAATTATTAATCCGTGTTGATACTATTGGGGTTTAAAGATTAATGTATTGTATCGGATAACTTGTGTTAACCATATAGGTTTTAGAAAATATTTTTTGATAAATGGAAATAATTGTCAATATTTTATTAATATTATGATCTGATAAAAGTGAAATTTAGTTCTACCATCATAAAATATCCATTTTTTCATTTATTATATTAAGATATGAAGTTAAAATTGATCAAGGAAAAACTAAAGTATGAGATTGTTCTTCTAAAATTCTATGAAATCTAGTATGTATATCTTCTTTTAAAAATTCATAAAATTTTAGAAAACAATCTTCAAATAAAATTTTAACAGTTTACAATTGTTTTTTATGATATCAATGGACATTTTCAAACCTATTTGGTTTATGGTTTTGTGGATATTGATTTTCACCTGAACATTAAATTTTTTGTGATCAATAATCTTTGTCACCCTCCATCATTGTTTGGAAATTATACTTTTTTTCCATGTCAAAATATTCACATCCAACGTATGTTATCATATTTGGAAACCTATTATGTTATTATATAATACATTTTCACATCCCATTCCTTCTTATTAATATTTTTGTTTATTAACTCTTTCCAAAATGTGGGTTTTCAAAAAAAACCTTTTGAAATATCAAACCCTTGATTGATGAAATTTTGTTTAATTGGAGAGGATGAAATTTATTTATAGTGGGTAGAATATAACACCTAGAAATTATAAAATAAAAACTGTGTATTTTATAGCATATGCGATACAAAACACAAAGATTAAACAATCTAGGGAATATATTTCATTAAATTTAATCACATCGATAAAATTCAGAACATGAAACCTCGGGTCTAAATGAATTGTAATATAGTATACTAATATAAACTGGCCATTAAATTAGAGGTTATAAATATTAATAACTAAACTATGAAAATTATGATTATCTATTGATTACAAAGAAAATAATAATCATACAAAAGAAAAATATATGTTTTTTTTAAAACAAAATTTTTTTAAAGATGGTCTAATCATACTTTATGCACAGTATATAAAATTAATTTTTACCAATTCTAGAAATTTATTTTATAAAAGGAACATAATTTTTAAAATAATAATATAAAAATTATTTAAGTTGATTTTTTGGGATTTTTCAAAAATGTTTCATTTTTTAAGAATAGTGCAAAATGCAGAATTTTAATTAAAAACTTTTTTTCTGTTTAAATTATATATGAAGTTAAATTGTATTTTAAATTTGTTTTAATGTTATAATAGTTCAATTATGTATCAATTTATCTAATTTGGTCCATTTAAATTATTTTAATATTTAATTTTTTTATAAAATCTTTTTAAAATTTGGAACAAATTCTCTTTGAAAATCCACTTTCTCATCACATCAATAAGATTAATTATAAATTACCTTTTTACACGTATGTGAGTGGAATTTTAAAAAATGGATTATTTATTTAAAATAAGAGGAATTTATAGTATCTAAAATATTTAGATTAATTTTTTACTATAATAAATAGTGAAAACAATAAAAATTATTTATCATGGTTTAGGTAAAAATGGATTTATCAGGGGATAAACTAAAAAGATAAAAAATAAAATGACCTAAAAACATGTCTAAAATATTTTGTATATCCATATTTAGATATTATAATGTATATTACTGGATAATTATCCATTTGGGATGATTTAGTCTGGTATAAAACATGGTTACATCATTTTCATTTCAAATATTAGAAGTGTTTCACTCACCTCAATTAAAAATCGATGCCACCTCTACTCTCATATTCACACATTCAAACACTTTTGGATAGTAACTAAAAAACTAACTCAAAAAAATTCTTTTTATCATTATATAAGCCTTATTTATTCACAAATCCATCCTTAGAAGGGTTTTGGTACCAACCTAATGAGGTTACCAAGAAAGAGGTAATGTTCTTCATCAAGTGTTTTTATTTTATTTCTCACTCCACCTCCATAAATTATTATTAAACCGTGATGATAAAATAAAATAAATATATTTCATATAATGAGATGTTTTTATTTTAATTCCATGAATTATAACCGTCCCCAATTCCATCAAATGGGTTAAAAAAATAATCATTTGTTTGTACGGCGGACTATTGCCTCACGAACGGATGATATTCATGTTTCCATTACCACCTCTCACGGTAGGGTGTGATGATGGATATAAAGTATATATTTGATATTTATAACAAAATTATACTTTTTTATTCATTATTTATTATATACATTTTTACATCCCATTCAGTAGGGTCTATAATAATGTCGCTCATGTGTATGGTGGACTATCACCTCATAAAGAAATCTGATTTGTTATTCAATAATGATTTACATGTAAGGTGATAAGTGTAAATTCAGCAAATATTTGTGATATAAATGAAACAATTAATATATTAATCACATATTCATCATTCTAAAAATATAATATATCAGTTTCTTTCATAAAATTTCACTCACTTAAATATGATAACATCATTCAAGAATGTGTGGACTATTGTCTTCATGAAGTGATGTGGCTCTATTTTCATAACCACACCACTTGGATGATATATATATATATAGTATATTTAATGAAATAGTCTGTTATTAATTATATTATTATCCTTATAGAAATGTATAATAATACTAATATATTTTCCAAAATGGTCAGTGAAAAATGGAAATGTTACAAATGCATATGCACTACCTACAATCTCCATGACCAAAACATAGTTAATTTCTAATACCCATATTTCATGTTTCATCTTAAAATTATAAATGATGTATAAATATGATAATTATTTCATGATTAGTATTTTTTATATGATATAATTTTTTAATATATGCAAGAACTATATCTTTCATGAAAAAACACATATGATAAAATATGAGAATTAACACCTGAAACATTGAAAAAATGAAAGATTGTAATAGAATCATATATGATATTATAAATATTTATATGGTCATAATATTAGTTAATAACTTGTTTAAAATTAATATATAGTATTTTAAATAACATTCAACCAAAATTTTGTGTGAGGTAGGGGACTTCATCTCAATTTCCATTTCATTGAGTCATATTGTAATGTTATGCTCCTAACATATTTTAAACATTACATATACTATATATTTGACATGTAATATCCTGTGTTGGAATTATTATAACATAAAAATATATAAAAAAACAACAATAAAAAATATTAGTTTCACCAGGTAATGTTGTGAAGACTCTATTTGATGGTCACTTATAGAGGCAATAATAACTACCATATGGTAGTCACTCATCCAAATAAAAATATCCAAAATGACCTTCCCTACCCATAACCAATGTATCAATGCTTCCCTATTAGCATCATATTACCTAAGGGAATTCCTTTACTAATGGTCCCTCCATAAGAAGTCCAATTCTATTGATTCTTCCTTCCCCTAAAACCCACCAAATTGGTATGGCTCATCCCTCACTACAAGTCACTTCCCAGTAGGAATTGTTAATCCCCACTCCCTCTCCACACATAACCATTCATACCATATCCCTAAAAACATAATCATTCTATATGGTTCTATCACAACCAATAGAACATATTATGTGTGTTTTATATGTATGTTTTTTAACATGAACTATTTTTCGTTTCTTGTGAACTTGCACTTTATTTATTTATATTTATTTTATTTTATTTATATTTAATTTGTCTTTAGTCTTTTTTTTATTTATTTATTTATTTATTTTCTTTTATATGTGAATTATTTATATATGAAATATATTTATAATACATCTCATATATTTATTTGATATATATTTGATTATTTAAAATATATTTCATATATCTATATATAATATATATCATATGCTCATATATTATTTATATTTATAAGTTATAGCTTGTATATTATAAACAGGGATGAGAATTCCATTTTTCAAATAAGAATGATATGTGCATCTTACATGGTGAAATAATAACAATACCCATAAAAAATTATAAACACAAATACTCGATTATAAAACTATGCAGTGACTCATAACTAGGATTATAATCATATGATTACTTCTTACATAAAATTGAGAAATATTTTATAATGATTCAAGATGTGAATAAATGGGTGTCTAATAGAAAACTTGAATAATTAGAATGTTTTTACCTCTTTTAACTAGGACCGATGTGTGGGAAGATTAAGGATGGTGATAACACCTCGGTTGTGAATATGTGCTTAGAAACGGTGGAAAGAGTTCTTATGATTTAGTGAAAATAAAACTTGTTATTGAGTTAATGCTTTGGGATGAGAATCCATTGTGTTATTTATTTGTCCCTTTATATGGGAGGTTTAGGTAGTGAGAATGCCCTGTTTTGAGAACTCAGTTGTAGGTTGTGTGATGGACCATCTGGTTTCACAACGTATGGTGAGATGTTTGTCGGAAGGAAAGTCTGATACTTTCAATAGATTAAGGTTTTTCTATAGTGGTAGTTAACATCAATGATCAAGTAATTGTGGTCATCATCACTGATGACTTATTAGTGTAATTTTAATTAGGTATAATCATGTCTCACATCATGAAATTATCCCGATTTTTTTGAGAAATCATTAGATTTATTCTCAGATACGTAAATTATTTTTTATTGGATACGGGTCCCCTTAGAGGTTTAACTTATGAGGCGGTATATATGGAGTTGGATTGTGGGATTTATGCCCTCAAAAATTTATAAATGAGGAACCAGTACTAAGAATATTTAAAATTCATGTGGGAAAATAAAGGTGGTCCTTGGATGTGGTGGATTTACATTCTTTCCAGACATTTCATTATGGCGAGGCTAGGTACCAATGTCAGATGGTTTCATGCAGTTGTTGGGAACTGTATGTTGGTAAACGTTTCAGGTATATAAGGGAATTATATATTAAGATTGATGCATCTTTTGGGTAAAATATGATACGTGTGTTAGATCGTGGTGAGAAAATAGTTTAGGGAAAGACTATGTCGATTGTTTATGTGTGGTGGAAACATGGACGGCTTTAGGAGGAATCTTGGGAAAGAGACAATGATAAGAGGTCATAGTGTCCTAACCTTTAAAATCAGAATCTTAATGATACTTTTGAGTACAACTTGTGGATGAGCTATTATAAAGTGGGGATATTATAAGATCTTGTTCTTTTTTATGGAGATGCAAAGGGATTATTTATAGGAATTATTTTTCCTTGTTTTTAGTATAACTTGTTTGAGTCCTAATTTGGGTGTGTTTTTGTAAAAATTGACGAATTTTGGATGGGGTAGAGGATTTATATGGTTAGTGCACAGTTTGCGCATGTTTTTCATAGGGTTAAACAAAGTTTGTAACAGGTTTCATGGCTTGAGAAAGGTTTTCTCATAGTTTTCACATGGTTAAAAAAGTGTGCAATGCATTACATGGTTGTAATATGGTTTGCGCATGGTTAAAATAATGTGTGGAACCTATTACACGGTTGGCGCAATATTTGTGCATGGTTAAACTATATATCCATTCTGTTCACATAGTTTCGCATGGTTAAACTAAGTGTGCAGTCTTTGTGAGCGATGATTCATGGTTAAGGTGAATGGAAGGTACTATCCATGAAAGATAGTCCAGAAAACCATGCATGGAAAAATTTAAGTTACAAATTTATGTTTCAAGATTGTTGAAACCCCTATATTAACCCCTAATCAACCCTAGATCAACCCAAATAAATTATCTAATTTTTTAGAGGCTCCTAGAGGGTATCCTAATGCTCTTGACCTATATTCTTGGAGATTCAAAGCCTGATTCTCATATTTGTATCTCTACAGGTATGTGGTTTCTTCTTGATTGATTTTTCTATCTCACGTTTGTTTTTCTCCTCATCTTACCTCATCCTTGAAGGGATGGCTATCCTTTACTTTTTGGGATCTATTTCTAAATTTGTTGATTCTAGATCTAGGATTATTGGATCTAGATTTAGAGATAAGATATATTGTTTTGTTTAATTGTGGAGTTGGGTTTCATATCAAGACTGTATTCATCATCACGTTCTTGATTGATCTTCTTCAAATTTTGGATTTTCATTGGTGAGATTTCATCATGATTCATGAGGCCGGTGATCGATAATTATAATCCAAAATTCTTGATTGTAATTATGTATATGTAATTGTAAAATATATATTAGATTTTTAGAAATTGAGACCCTGATAGAATTAATTAATTTGGGGATTTAATTAATTGTCGAAAATTATGGAATTTGTTGTATTGGAATTGTATATCTTGATTAATTAATTCTTTAATTAATTATATAAAAATTATGATTAATTAATAGAAAAATTAATTAATGGGAGTTGAGTGATTATTTGATTATTTAATTAAGTAAAGTTATTAATTAATTGATGAATTTATTAATTGGAATTATGTGATTATTTAATTGTTGAATTAAATAAATGGATTAATTAATTGATGAATTAATTAGTGGAAGATATGTGATTATTTAATTTTTAAATTAAACAAATGGGTTAATTAATTGATAAATTAATTAATGGGTGTTATGTGACTATTTAATTACTAGATTAAATATAAGTACTAATTAATTGATGAATTAATTAATCGGAGTTATGTGGTTATTTGATTTCTGAATTAAATAAAGGGATCAATTAATTGATGAATTAATTAATTAGAGTTATGTAATTATTTAATTATTTAATTAAATAAAAGGATTAATTAATTAAAGATCTAATTAATGAGAGTTATGTGATAATTTAATTTTTTAATTAAATGAAAGGATTAATCAATTGATTAATTAATTAATGGGAGTTGTCTAATTATTTAATTGCTGAATTAAATAAATGGATTAATTAATTGAGGAATTAATTAATGGGAGTTTTGTGATAATTTAATTATTGAATTATAAAAAGTGATGAATTAATTAATTAATTAATTTATGGGAATTTGGGATTATTTAATTGTTTAATTAAATAAAGGGACTAATTAATTGAAGCATTAATTAATGAGGATCAATGTGATTGTTTAATTTATGAATTAAATAATGGTATAGATGGGATTAATTAATTAATGGTTTAATTGAAGGGATTGAATTAGATTAACTAATTTGTGAATTGATTAATGTGTTTTATTGTGTTAATGCAATTGAATGAGTTAGATTAATTAATTTGTGAATTAATTAATTGGGATTGTTGTGATGATATAATTTAATGAGTTACATTAATTAATTGGTGAATTAATTAATGGTGAGTTGATTTGATGGATTAATTTAATGAATTTGATTAATTAATTGGTAAATTAATTCATGTAGATTAATGGGATATTGAATTGATTAAATTAGATAATTAATCGTTGAATTAATTATGGTAAAAAGAGATTTGTGATTTGATATAATTAATTTTATAATTAATTAAGAGATATTGATGTTGTTTATTTGAATCATTAATTACTGAATTAATTATAGGGTAATGATTTTGTGGAAATTGATTAGTTAATTGATTAATTAATTAACGGTATTGACATACTTAATTAATTGGGGAATTAAATAATGTTATTTATTTGATAAACTAATTGTTAAATTATTAATGAAATTGGTATGATTAGTTAATTATTGAATTGACTAGTAGAATTGAAGGGATTAATTAATTGTTGAATTAATTAATGTAATTGATTTG